>OX387353.1:2624789-7806789 GCA_947563465.1 Archips xylosteana
TTGAAAAAAGCTCGTATCTCAAAATCTTTAATCAGGCAAAGTGAACGTTTTGTTTACATGCTGATTTGAGATACGAGTTTTTCAAAGTAGTGACGGTATGTTTAATACCTTAGGCTACTATTTACTCTTAAACTACAAATAATTCCCAAGCAATCTTAGCCGCTATTATTTTCCTTGTAAATTTAATATATTTACTACCATTTTGAATTTTTTCAAATTTTTCCACCCTACAGTTTAGATTTTAGAGCGGGGGGACGGTCGATTTTAATGAAATTTTTCACTTTAAAGTTGAATATTTCGCAAACAAATCACTGAATACAAAAATCATGTAAGCAACCCCCCAATGGTTTTAAAAGACCTATTCAACAATACCCCACACTATAGGGTTAGTCGAGAAAAAAAAATCACTCCCACTTTACATACCTACCTACCACCTACCCTAAAAAAATTTTTTTAGTTTTTTTTATTTAACCACTTTGTCGGCGTGACTAATATATATATTCATGCCAAATTACAGTTTTCTAGTACTAACAGTCTCTGAGCTTAGCCGCGGACAGACAGACAGACAGACAGACAGACGGACATACATGGCGAAAATATAAGGGTTCCTAGTTGACTACGGAACCCTAAAAAAGTTGAAAAAAATAAAAATACAAAAACATACTTCAAACCAAACTTGTTCCACTAAATATTGCCGTTCAATGCTATTTTTAAAAAGACGTATAAAATTAGTCTATTTTATGGAAGTCAAAAAAATATTAGGATACTTAATCTTGATCGTATTCCTCAATTCGTGTTTGCTTCCGAAACAAAATTAAACAAATTTGGCTCGATAGATTTTAATGCCAAATGCTCTTACTTTGATTTTGAATCCGAAAATACTCCGTTATTTATTATGGCACTATAATCAAATTACTAAGTCTGATTTACAAACAAAAAAGGTTTTCGAGTGGCGTCCACGGACCGGAAAACGCAATGTAGGTAGGCCTCCAACAAGATAAATAATAATAATAAATATCAAGGGACAATTCACACCAATTGACCTTTTCCCAAAAACTAAGCAAAGCTTGTACTATGGGTACTAGACAACGGATAATTCATACAAATATCTGCCATCTGATCGTCTAAAATGGAGCGACGACCTAGTTAAAGTTGCGGGATCGCGTTGGATGCGGATGGCGCGAGAGCGATCTGTTTGGCAAGCCTTGGGGGAGGCTTATGTTCAGCAGTGGTCATCTTTCGCCTGAAATGATAATGATGATTTACAAGTTTTTTTTTTAAATAATTATTTTTATTTGTGGTTTTTTGATGAGTAATGGCTTGCGCCAGGCCGAAGCCATATTGCAACCCTAAGTACTATATGTAGGTACATATATGACTTATACTGCTTGCACTGCAGTGGCTGAGAGACGCCTACCGACAGGTTTCGTCCAATTAGTTCCCATTATAAGTTGTGGTAGCACAGGTGGTAGCAGCCTAGATGGTTTGACCTAGCTATGGCTTCTCGAGCAGAAGGTGTGGATTCCACCTCTGGGCTTACACCTACTTTGTAGGCGAAAATTACAGCTCCGATGGTCTGTTCACCATCACCAAGATTACTAATTATCATCATTATCCCAGCCTATGTACGTCCCACTGTAGGCACAGGCCTCCTCTCAGAATGAGAGGCTCGGGCCGTAGTTCCCACGTGGCCCTTGCGGATTCGGAACTTCACACACACCATTGAATTCCTTCGCAGGTATGCAGGTTTCCTCGCGATGTTTTCCCTTCATCGTAAAAAGCTCATGGTAAATTTCAAATGTAATTTTGCACATAATTTCCGAAAAACTCAGAGTTGCGACTGGGATTTGAACCCACGACCACAGAAAACATAGGCATAGGAATAGATCAAACTACTAGGCCACCACGGCTTCTTATTACTACTAGCAATATTAATAGGAAATATTAGGATTAAGAATTCAGGTATAACCGTTTTGGAATTAAACTTCAAGACGAAATCCCTCGGAGCCATTATTTTCCTTTTTTTACACAGCCTACTACCTACCTACTAAGACAAACAAGCATTACTAGCTTTCGTAAGTATTCGTAAAGTCCGTATACCGTTTCGCTCACTGTCGTTGTAAATACTGTTAGAGTGAGGGAATAGCACGATACGAATACTTACGAACAGTATTTTCGAATTTCGGTGTATTTAATCCCGTGGTGCGTTACCGACTTCTTACAAAGAGACTCCTTTCTACTCGTAGAAGGCCCCACGTCGAAGGTTTTTGGAAAATACCGCCGGGAAAGTACAGAGGTTGTTTTGGACCTTTTTTTTCATCACTAACAGACACTACAACAGTAGAGTCTTTAGCTCAACGAGCAATACGCATATTGTATGCATGCGTCAGAGCGTCATCGTTTGCGTGGACTTTATATAGGTAAGTACTTCTTTAGGATTCTGTGCCTGAAGCATTCTCGTTTGTCACTACAAACGGAAACCTTGGTTTAACTTGGTTTTTTAGGGTTCCGTAACCTAAGGGTGAAAACTGGACCCTATGGGCGTTTGTGCACTACAATGAATTTTTACTGTACGGCAGTCCTATACATTTAAGGCATGAAAAAAACGGACCATGAAAACTCAGACTTCCGGACAGTAAAATTCATTGCAGTGCACAAACGCCCTATTACTGAGACTTCGCTGTCCGTCCGTATGTCCGTCTGTCACCAGGCTGTATCTCAATAACAGTGATAGCTAGACAGTTGAAATTTTCACAGATGATGTATTTCTTTTGCCGCTATAACAACAAATACTAAAAACCAGAATAAAATAAATATTTAAGGGGGCTCCCATACAACAAATGTGATTTTTTGCTCGTTTTTGCTCGATATTGATAACGGCAACAGGTAGACGATTGAAATATTCACAGAATATTTAGTTATAAAAAAATAAATAAATTAATTAAAATAAAACAAATATTTAAGGGGGGCTCCCATACAAAAAACGTGATTTTTTTGTCATTTTTATAGATTGTGGTACGGAACTCTTCGTGCGCGAGTCCGACTCGCACTTGGCCGGTTTTTTTTATATATGGTTCTTTCCACGGATCGGAAGACGCTGTAGGTAGGCCTCCAACAAGATGAAGCGACGACCTGATTAAGGTTGCTGGATGGAACGAGTTGGATGGACCGATCTGTTTGGCGAGCCTTGGAGGAGGCCTGTGTTCAGCAGTGGACGTCTTTCGGCTGACATGATGATAATGATGGTTCTATCCAGTGGAGGACAATATTGCCTGTATCAAGTCATCATCATCCCATCAACATGTCCCACTGCAGGGCACAGGCCTCCTCTCAGAATGAGAGGGCTAGGGCCGTAGTTCCCACGCGGGCCCAGTGCGGATTGGGAACTTCACACACACCATTGAATTTTTTCGCAGATGTATGCAGGTTTCCTCGCGATGTTTTCCTTCACCGTAAAGCTCATATAAGACAGTTTTAAAATATGTCAGCCGTTGTTCGTTAATATAGTTCTATTCACACTCCCGTGTCGGGTTTTTAGCCATCACTGAGAACCCGACACACGCATGTATGTCCTATGCATGCATAATCTTTCTATTGCCACTCCAAGAACCAATACCAGTAGGTAATAAAAAGATAATTAAATTGAAAATTAAGTGGTGTCCCCACACAATAAATCCGCCTTTTCCACAAATCATTTTCCAAATAATATCCAAATTATTACTCGACGGAATTTGAAAGTTTTTTTTTCGAAGTCACTATTGTGGGGGGCCCTCTATAGTGGAGGCCCCGGATTTCCTCCCCTAAATTCGGCCCTGCAATTAGCCACTGGCCTTATAGTCCAAAATTCTAGCTTCGTATCTTGATCCGCTCACGCTATAGCGTTTAATATGAGAGTGAGGGAGACGGTACGACACGTACAGTCACGAGCTTTAATTTGGGACCCACTTAAGGTTGACAGTCCTGCCATATTGTATCGGAATTCGAAGGATATTTTTTCGAAATGGGTCCCAAGTTAAAGCACGCGACCGTACTTCGAATCGACAAAAAGAAACAGCCAATATTATGCGATTGTGATTCCAATTCCGTTAGACAGTAGGTGGGCTCTGCGTGAAAAGAAATTGTATCGCAGAGACATAATTATGTAGTTGTCTTGCACACGTGGTCCGGAGTTCCGGAGTAGAGGTAACGCCACCAGAGTTGAGGCCACGCACACAACCACATCTCATGTAATGACAGCGGGATTTTGACGTTGTGTTGACGTTTAACGACAACACAACGTCAAAATCCCGCTGTCATTACAAGAGATGTGGTTGTGTGCGTGGCCTCAACTCTGGTGGCGATACCTATAGCATGGTAATCGGTTTTAATCTTACCTAAGCAGTTCGTAAGATCGATTCAGTTGCTTTAATTCAGGGTGCGCAAATTAGGTCAATCAAGAAACGTAGCAGCAGTGGGGGTTGTATCTGTATCCGAGGGGGATTTAGTAATTGGACATTTTTACTTTAAATTGGCAGAAAACTTTTTTTTTTAATAGCCTACTTCAGTGTCCCACTGCTGGGCAAAGGCCTCTCCCCTGGACTTCCAACTCGCCGTGTCTGCAGTTGTGTTTGACTAGTCGCTCGAGAATGTGTCTAGTACCTCTACCATGAGTTACACTAGTTTGTAGTGACCGTACTCGCTAGCGACGGCGTAAATGATTTGTATGGAGAATTGTACTTCCGTAAGTGACCGCTAGAGGCGCTGTACACAATTCTCTATACAAATCAATTACGCCGTCGCTAGCGAGTACGGTCACTGTAAACAAATGTAACTCATGGTAGAGGTATAGGTCATCCCGCCATCTTCGCCTTGACCTGCCGCGGCGCCGATAACCATTTTTATAAAGAAAAAAATGTCCTTATTGTAGAATCAGTTTTGTGTTTGTGTGTTTGTATGGCTCGTTACGAAACGGACACAAAAAAATTGTATGGAAAATTAGCGACACTTTTTTTATCATCAAAATCAATAGCGCTCTTTATTCTGAGTAAGAAAACACCAAAATTTCTTCTTTAAAAAAAAATTATTTTGCTCTATTTAAAATGAAAATTAATTCCCAATTTCTTTATTTAGCCTAATTTTTTTACACACATATTTTTTACAGACAGCAAATATGTCACCATACCCTACCCTACCCCTACCCTACACTTCAGTTAACTCGTGACCACGGCTGCTGCAATGTATCATTTGCTGAAAAGGTTGGTTAACTACATAGTTATAACTACTTGATACTAGATGGCACTACTCTTCACCCATCGCATGGTAGAACTGGTAGAAGTACGATCTTATTCTAGCTCTTAGCTACGATAGTACTTGATAGTACTAAGTTATTCTGTGTCTTAGCTTATCATGCACCCTAAAATAGCAGGGTGTCGCCACTGTTATTGTCTTAAATTATCTAAGGTTATAATAGTTTCATCCATGGGCGTAGCCACGGTGGGGCAAGGTGGGGCGCTTGCCCCACCCTCCACCCTGGCTCTGACCTGTAAGGTAGAGGTAACGCCACCAGAGTTGAGGCCACGCACACAACCACATCTCATATAATGACAGCGAGATTTTGACGTTGTGTTGTCGTTAAACGTCAACACAACGTCAAAATCCCGCTGTCATTACATGAGATGTGGTTGTGTGCGTGGCCTCAACTCTGGTGGCGTTACCTATACCTGAACAAACCTAAAAAATTAAATTTTGTTTGAAAAAATTAACCGGGGTAAGACCGCGGGTATAGTTTGCTAGTTACATTATTATTCTAGACTGCTGCCCCACCCTGAGCCCATGGCTGGCTACGCCCATGGTTCCATCTTAAATAACTACATATTTATAGATTTTAAATGTCAAATCAAAAACTAAAAGTTACAGTGCCTTGTTCTTTTGAATTGCACGAGCAATTTATATCAAAATAAAGTACCTATATGTATTTAAATTAATCTAAGGGCGCCGAGACAAACTAGAACGCATTGCTATTTCACCTACTGTACCATATATTTTGGCAGAGGATAATAAAATTATTAGGACTAATAGCTTGCAGAAGGCTGATTTATCAAACAAAACTAAAATACCATTACAATTTGTGTACGAAATATTGTGTTAAATTAAATTTTAAATATATTCGTAAAAAAAAACATGTTGTAAGTAACTAATTAATTTTGACAATTAACTGAAAATTTAATTTAAGCGGTAGTTTTGTGAGTCGTTTTCAAAAAAAGTGTACTTACACAATTAAGGGATTTATTAAAAAAAAACAAAAGTAAATGATTCCTTTGTGTGACGAAAGTTATCCATATATTTTGTATGACTAACTTTCGTAACATAAAGGAAGCGATCGTGATTTTGTTTTGATTAAGCCTGAGATTAAGCCCGTAACTATGTACAATTTTTTTGGAAACGACTCTTGTAGCGATACATAGTTTTTTTTGTTTTTTATTTTGTAATCCTCAATGAAAAACAAGGGATGTTTAAGTTTTTCGCGTTTCATGGCCTGGCTCATCACGTTGGCCCCGCCGCGACATACGACCCCGTATTTGCCGACTTTGCCCGTTGCCATTCATTCCGGATCGACGAATACAAGTCGTGTTTTTTTTTTACCACTCTGCGCCGCATCTTCGATGTAGAAAAGATAAAACTGTACTAGTACCCAACACAGCCGATAGATGACGCTGTAAACTGTCCATTGCTGCCATTGCCATCGAAGCATCAAATCTATTTTGTTGCTGGCAATATCTCTACAACACATTTTGGCCAAATTTTATAAACTATTTATCGTTCTTTTCAATTTATTTTCTATTTTTATATAAAAATATATTCATTTAATACGATAAAATTGAATGTTAGTTAATAGCTGTCACGGGATTTCTGCTAAATTATGTCAAGGACATGAGATTTGAGCATAATAATGCTTAGCATGCACCAGAAAAAAAATAGTGAAACTGTTAACATATAAAGAAAATGATAAAAAAGAAGTAAAATATACAAAATGAATGTAATTAATATTAGTGGCATTTGTTTTCAAGCTTTTTATTTTTTTTACTGAGGCAACACTTAGGAGCTTATTTTGGGTCACTGCGTCGCTTCCAACTTGTACTTCATTTGGATTTTTGTAGAGGTGCCTTTCTCTAAACTTGCAACATAGCATAGTAGTTTGTTACCACTCTAACTAAAGTAGGTGTTTTCATTCAAGAAAGCTGGCGGGTGTGCAAATGTGTTAATCTATTATCCTAGAATTGTGATAATACCTCAAAATTATCTAAAACAGTGTTAAAACTTCATACATCAGTTAATGAAATAGTCAAGGTAAGCGTTTAGATCTCAGATGTAGCGTTACGAACGCGATAAGCAGTGCTCGCTACGAGTTTTCATCTTGAAAATTTCCACTCGTGAACTTTCGAAGTAAAGTTTCTCCGAAGTTTCTTTGTTGACTTCGAACTTTTGCGAAGTTCACCGTGTCGCGGCCCCGTGTTGAACTTGAATCAGTTATGTGTGTCAAGAAAAGTTTGTCCAGAAAATAGTAAAACTTAGAATTTTCGTCGCCATTTTATTTTTTGTCGCGCTGGAAAAGCGGCCATTTTCTTTGTGTCTAGAGTGCCGCGTCGCTTAGGACCGACTCGTATGTGGTCCCTAAAGTTAAAGTTGTTGTGTGATATCAATTTATGAAGTGAATCGGTGAGAAGATTAGAGTTTGCGCGTGATAATCACGGCTGATAAATCGTTGTTTGTTGTTATCGGGAGCAGTTTCCGAGTGGCCTAATTAATTGCATGGTGTTTTAACGTTGTTGATGGGAGAATGTTTTGACGTAGGACCGAGGGCGCGGCGAGTGGCTAGAGAATGGACGACGACCAGCAGTTTTGCCTGCGATGGAACAACCACCAGTCGACTCTGGTGTCGGTGTTCGACACGCTGCTGGAGAAGGGTATTCACGTGGACTGCACCCTAGCGGCCGAGGGACAGTCGCTCAAGGCGCACAAAGTCGTCCTGTCAGCATGCAGTCCCTATTTCGAGGTTGGTCATTTGCTAACCTAACGCGCTCACGTAATGTAGGTCAATTGCTATCGTGTTTAACTTACAAGGCAACACAGTTTTGCTCTAATAAACAATCCAGTTGTTTCGTTCTAGCTTTCAAGCCTTGGCAATTGGTTTAGATTGATGAATAGATGAGTTGGCAACAGAAAGTTGCTGCATCTACTTTTCTAAACCGCCCATTTGCATCAATTCAATTACTCAATGACGCTCATTAAACGATGATTTGCCCAATGACGTAGAAACATTAAACAAAAACAAATTATTTTTGACATGTGACTTTGTTTTTATTTTAAGTTTTATGTCCAGAATGTCACATTATAATATCAAACAAAAATGCAATTCAAATCTAGGAACAATAGACAATCGCAATAACATCAAGCAAGATGGGATCAATGTTTACAGGATAAAACAAACAACACAATGTTTTTGTTGCAGAATGTATTATCACAGCAGTATGACAAGCATCCCATAATAATATTGAAAGACGTTAAATATGCAGAGTTGAGAGCTATGATGGACTATATGTACCGTGGGGAGGTTAACATCTCACAGGACCAGCTAGCCGCTTTGTTAAAGGCAGCTGAGTCCTTGCAGATCAAAGGCCTCTCAGACAACAAGCCATCTCGGCCGCCGTCGCGCCCTGCACAGGTTGCCCCCGCACACCCGCCGCGAGCCCCGTCGCCTCCACCTCAGGTCAGTAAACAGAAGTAACACAAGTATTTTTTATTATTCTGTTGAGAGAATTCTATAGATTTTAATCCATTGTGTCCAATATTTAGCGCCTCATCAAAGTCAAAGTCAAAATTCTATATTCAATTTAGGCTTCAATTGAAGCTCCTATGAACGTTGAAGAATCTACCACCTGTTCGGAAAAAACCCTGTTGAGAAGAATCTGGCAAGGTATATTTTTTAAAAAAAATCTACAATTTTATTAAATTAGATACATCTAAAGTATTTAATACAACCAATTTTAGGCAAATAGGTGCATCAGGTGGCTTTCCATTTATTCTATTCTATCCATGCATATGACATATGATAATTTTATAGTAATTTGATTTCTGCATGCTGTTCATGTGATATTTAACTTGTTGCATTCATGTATCCTAACTACTGTCTTTTACTAGTTCGGACATGTACACAACAAGGTAAGATTTCAGTCCACCAACATTGTTTTAGAAATGTTGAAGAAACAACTTACTTTGGTGCACACTATTTAGAAAAGGTTCCTTATGGCTTATGAAAACAGCCTGAGAAAACGCTAAGAGTTACAGAAGGGCCAGTTTTTCAAGCCTGGGTAGCAAGCTAGTGTTAGCAATATAGTTCTGGCTATATTTGAGTTGGTATCTTATTGTTAGCCTACAAATGTATCTTTTTCCAAATAATAATAATAATAATAATCGTATATTTTCTCCTAACAAAAGTACATAGGTAACAGCAATAGTTATAAATAATACAACATTATGGTAGTACATTAGTTACATACTAGTAACTTTTGCGAGGGACTGGAGTCTGAACTAGGTAAAACCTGTATTACAGATCTCCAAATAAATAAATAAATACCAAACTGATTCTAGCTAGTTGTGTATACACTTTGACAGAGTTGGTAGCTTGCTATCTGAGCTTGAAAAACTAACCTTGTGTATCTTGGGCATTTCCTTAGGCTCATTTTTCATTCATAATCTGAATCCGGTTACCATGTGACAGGCATTGCCTAGTGTGGGACCGCTTGGTAAACCGAAATTTATGTAAATGAATTTCTTTTAATAAACAAATTTTATTATTATTATTTTTATTACAAGCTCAGCATAGCTATATTAAAATAGATTATAGGTATGCCCAAGGTGTGCTTGAATTGCATTCCAAACAAAAACCCACACTTGACCTTTGTCAAGATTAAATATGAGTGGCACCAGTGAACTTTAGTTTAATACATCAGAATCTCACAGCCGTGGTGGCCTAGTGGTTTGACCTATTGCCTCTTAAGCAGAAGGTAATGGGTTTTTCGGAATTAATGTTCAAAATTATATTTAAATAAATAAATAAATATTAGGGGACAATTTTACACAAATCGAGTGTCCCAAACTAAGCAAAGCTTGTACTATGGGTACTAGACGACGATAAACATACTTGTATAGATAAATAAATACTTAAATACATAGGAAAACATCCATAACCCAGGTACAAATATTCGTGCTCATCACACAAATAAATGCCCTTACCGGGATTCAAACCCAGGACCTCTTGCTTCGTAGGCAGGGTCACTACCAACTAGGCTAAAGCGGTTGTTAAAATTTACCATGAGTCGTTATTTGAATTTACCATGAGCTTTACGGTAAAGGAAAACTTTGTGAGTAAACTTGCACACACCTGAGAAGAAATTTAATGGTGTGTGTGAAGTTCCCAACCCACACTGGGCCTGTGTTTGAACTACGGCCCAACCCCTTTCATTTTGAGAGGAAGCCTGAGGCTGGGATGATGATGATGATGATGAATCTCAATAGTTTTATATCATAGGTATACCTGGCTGCGCGTCCATGACAAAATCTATCTTGGATCATTATGAAAATACATATATAATGTACTTGTGCCTCGTTACATTATCTTGATAGCTTAGTCCATCTTTTATGTGTCACAGGGTACAGAAATATGGTATCTATGGTGGTAATGGTAATGTTGTAATCTATTGTAGTATATAAATACTTTAGTACCAATCAAGATGTTAAATTTGCTTGTTCAAGTTTTTCGGAATTTAGAAATTGGATTTAAGTTTACCATGGGTTATGGTGTAGAAAAAGGGTACGTATCAAAATATATAAAGTTTAAAACAAATAATGGACGAAATACATAATGGTCATAATACATAATAAAATTTTCTATGAAACTATTGATTAAACAAATTTTTTTAATTGATAGTTGAGAATTTCCAAGAAAATTGCATTATATCAAATGACCATTATGTATTTCGTCCATTATTTGTTTTAAACTTTATATTATTATATTTTGATACATACCCGTAGAAAAACATTGTGAGGTAACCTGCACACACTTGAGAAGAAATTCAATGGTGTGTGTGAAATCTGCTCTGGGCCTGTGTATGAACTATGGCCCAGACCGTCTCATTCTGAGCGGAGGCACAGAATATATAATAGTACTGACGTACAGAATGGAAACGGTCCGCCCCGCACCGATTCGAATTACCCCACCCCTCAAGGCGCAGATAGCCAGAAACCGCCAGAAATCAGAAGAGTGCGCGCGCGATGTATGTAGGCGTACGCGTGTACAGACGTCGTCGTGCTTATGTAGATTCAAGAACGCGTATTTGTACCTACGTCGTGTCCGCCGCGTGGCGGAGGCATGTGCCCTGCAGCCTGCAGTGGAACATAGGCTAGGATGATGACTTGGTCTTTGTCAATAATTTCTGCTTCTGAAGTCCTAATATATTCATATTCATTTATTGATAAAATTAAAAATTTTACATGTCATATTATTATAGGTACATATAAATTCATAAAATTACAATTAATTACACTAAAATTACAATACATAATAATTGATGACAATAATAATAATATTCATCATTCCATTTAAATAAAAAATAATAATTAATTCAATACAAGAAATAATCAAAATAATCCAAAATTAAATCACGCAATCATAATTAAAGTCCTAATTGTGACAACATACAGCTCTCGACATGCATTCCGTATTCCTTATTTATACTATCCTAACTTATATAATCCTTACTTCCTTACTAATATTATAAATGCGAAAGTAACTGTCTGTCTGTCTCGCTTTCACGCCAAAACTACTCAACCGATTTAAATGAAATTTGGTACACAGGTAGTCTAGAGCCTGAGAAAGGACCTAGAATACCTATTTTTGGGAGCTTATAATTCGAAGCCGATTGCTCGAGAATAGACAGACATACTCTCAAACCTTAATTTATATACATAACATAACTATAATACTAGCGCGCCACCACAAAATGTGTGCAAAATTAGAACTACTGAGGTGATTGGTTGTCAACCGTCGATTGTTAGTTAATTAATAATTAGCAAGCCATCTAGTTCGGCAAATACATTGTAGATGGCGCTGTAATAAACAAATCATGTTTGTTGTATGGGAGCCCCCTTAAATATTTATTTAATTCCATTTTTTAGTATTTGTTGTAATAGCAGCAACCAAAATACATCGTCTGTGAAAATTTCAACTCTCTAGCGATAGTTAGCACGTGATAACGGTTCCCGAGATACAGCCTGGTGACAGACGGACGGACGGACAGCGGAGCCTCAGTAATAGGGTTTCCGTTTTTACCCTTTGGGTACGGAACCCTAAAAACTAATTACAAGAATTTCTAAAATTCCCACGGGATAGGGAATAAACGGGATGTATATATTTGGTTCAGAGTGAACCTATGTCCATAATTATGAATACCAGACTCTACAAATTTGGCATGCAAGTAGGTAACTATAAGAATAAAAAACTAATTTCTTGAATTTTGAAATTTCCCACAGAATAGATAAATATTGTTAGACAAATCGGGATTTATATATTCAATTCAAATGGACCATATCTCCGTAACTATAATTTTTACACTGTTCAAATTCGGTATAAATATAAGTGATCATACATAACAACAAAAAATTAATTTCAGGATTTTTGTAAATTCCCATGGGATAGTCACCCATACTTTGTTTGTAGGTAGGGTAATCTCTGAAACTACTGAGCCCATTTAAAAAAATATCACCTGTGGATAGTTAAATTATTCCTTATCGCCATAGGTTACTTTTTTCAGGAAAAATGCATAATTCCCAAGGGATAGAAATATTTGAATTCGACTTTGGGGCTGATTTTAAAAATTAATTCACCAATAGAAAGCTACACTATCCTTGATTGGCACAGGCTTCCTTTTTTTGAGGTAAATGCAAAATTTCCCGCGGGATAAAAATATCTGAATTTAATTTCGGGACAGATTTGAAAACTTCTTTCACCAATAGAAAGTTACACTATCACTGACTGACATAGGTTAATTTTGTTCCGGAAAATGCAAAAATCCCGAGGGATAGAAATAAGTGAATTCGACTTCATGGCCAATTTTTAAATATCTTTCACCAATAGAAAGCTATACTACTCCTGATTGACATGGCTGCTTTTCCTTTGGAAAAAATGCAAAATTCTCAAGGGATAGAAATAAATGAATTCGACTTTGGACCAATATTTAAATTTCTTTTACCAATAGAAAGCTACACTATCCCTGATTGACATACACCGCTTTTCCTCCAGAAAAATACATAATTCCCGCAGGTTAGAAATTAGCAAATTCGACTTCGGGCCTATTTTTAAATTTCTTTCACCAATATAAAGCTACACTGTCCCTGCTTGTCATAGGCTGCTTACGGTATAACGTTTATTTTATCTAACGTTGATAACGTTCAAATGGCATAACCTTTGTTGATATAATGTATTAGAGACATAATCCCAGATTTCATCATCATCAGCCTATGTTCGTCCACTGCTGGACATAGGCCTCTCCCATGGCACGCCACTGAGCACGATCCTCGGCCACTCTCATCCAGCTCTTGCCAGCCGCCTTGCGAAGATCATCGCTCCACCGAGTTTGAGGACGTCCCACGCTACGTTTGCCGATCCGTGGTCTCCACTCAAGAACCAGATCCCAGATTTAGTACATATCAAAAATATCTATATTATATTTATTGCAAAAAAGAGACGATCATTTTTATAACAGCCTATAAAACGACTCTGCATGGGTAAATTATTAGGGCATAGAGAAAGAGGGGTGACGGGGGGCCGCATTAAAAAACCAAATCAAAGGTTCATTTAGGTGGAAAAGTAGGTAAGGTTAGGTTAGAACTGCATCCCCAACAAAAACGAACTGCTACCAGAAAAGTAGGTTAGGTTAGAACTGCATCCCCTAGCAAAAACGAACTGCTACCGGAAAAGTAGGTTAGGTTTGAACTGCATCCCCTAGCAAAAACGAACTGCTACCGGAAAAGTAGGTTAGGTTTGAACTGCATCCCCTAGCAAAAACGAACTGCTACCGGAAAAGTAGGTTAGGTTTGAACTGCATCCCCTAGCAAAAACGAACTGCTACCGGAAAAGTAGATTAGGTTAGAACTGCATCCCCTAGCAAAAACGAACTGCTACCGGAAAAGTAGGTTAGGTTTGAACTGCATCTCCCAACAAAAACGAACCGCTACCTGAAAAGTAGGTTAGGTAAGGTTAGAACTGCATCCCCCAGCAAAAACGAACTGCTACCGGTAAAGTAGGTTAGGTTAGGTTAGAACTGCATCCCCCAGCAAAAACGAACTGCTACCGGTAAAGTAGGTTAGGTTAGAACTGCATCCCCCAGCAAAAACGAACTGCTACCGGAAAAGTAGGTTAGGTTAGAACTGCATCCCCTAGCAAAAACGAACTGCTACCGGAAAAGTAGGTTAGGTTAGAACTGCATCCCCTAGCAAAAACGAACTGCTACCGGAAAAGTAGGTTAGGTTTGAACTGCATCTCCCAACAAAAACGAACCGCTACCTGAAAAGTAGGTTAGGTAAGGTTAGAACTGCATCCCCCAGCAAAAACGAACTGCTACCGGTAAAGTAGGTTAGGTTAGAACTGCATCCCCCAGCAAAAACGAACTGCTACCGGTAAAGTAGGTTAGGTTAGGTTAGAACTGCATCCCCCAGCAAAAACGAACTGCTACCGGAAAAGTAGGTTAGGTTAGAACTGCATCCCCTAGCAAAAATGAACTGCTACCGGAAAAGTAGGTTAGGTTTGAACTGCATCTCCCAACAAAAACGAACCGCTACCTGAAAAGTAGGTTAGGTAAGGTTAGAACTGCATCCCCCAGCAAAAACGAACTGCTACCAGTAAAGTAGGTTAGGTTAGGTTAGAACTGCATCCCCCAGCAAAAACGAACTGCTACCGGTAAAGTAGGTTAGGTTAGAACTGCATCCCCCAGCAAAAACGAACTGCTACCGGTAAAGTAGGTTAGGTTAGGTTTGATCTGCATTCCCCAACAAAAACTAACTGCTATAGTCCGACAAGCTCGTGCGCGGCTCTCTGCGGAACCCTGTCGCAGTCAGCATTTGCCGCACTTGTTAAAAACAATCTCGTTAAGGACAGCAGAGACTCCCTGCGACAGGGTTCCGCCGAGCGTCGCGCACGAGCTTGTCGGACTATACCGAATAAGTAGGTTAGGTTAGAACTGCATCCCCCAGCAAAAACGAACTGCTACCAGAAAAGTAGGTTAGGTTAGGTGCAACCTCTACACAAAATTTTGGGTTAGGTAAATAAAACGCAATTTGCACACTGTTACTATTTTAAATATGCGGTAATAATAAAATATACACCGCTTGATAGTTATATGATTTGTATATTAAATTAACATTATACCATATGATGGTTATCAGAAATAAGTGTTCTACCAAACGATAACTATACAACATAAAAATATATAATTAAATATTATACTAAACGTTATTTATACAGGGTTATTTTTAATTCACTGACATCCTCTTAACCCTGAATTCCTATCACTCAAACAAATGTTTTTTGTTTTACGACTTTTTAAAATGAAGCACTTTTTTTCCCATACAAATACACAGAGTATCGTAAAAATAATAGGAAATCTCAAATTTTCAAAACGTTATTACACCAAAAATATTAAGTTATGACAAAAGCCGTAAAACAAAAAACATTTGTTTAAGTGGAAGGAGTTTAGGGTTAAAAGGATGCTAGTGAATTACAAATAACCCTGTATAAAATGAGTGATTTATACCCTTTGAAAATATATCAAATGTTGTTATTTGAAAAGAAATTATATTATTTATTTTTATATCAATCATTACACACCCGTTGCTGAATACCACTCAGTAGACAATGTTATGGACAATGAACAAGTCACATCATACCCTATAGAATTTCTCAACTCTAGAATTATCATCCCATAAGCTAAGGCTGAAAGTTGGTGTTCCAGTCCTATTAATCCCCTGAAAGCAATCAGCATTTGCAATGACAATTAACAAATCTCAAGGACAGACGCTTAAAGTTGCAGGAGTTCATTTAGAAAAAAATGTTTTTCCCATGGGCAACTTTATGTGGTATGCTCACGTGTATCAAATCCGCAAAATCTTTATGTTTTGGCAAAAGATGGGAAAACAAAGAACGTAGTTTATGAAATGTACTTAAATAAGCTGATATAAATACTTTATACCTTATGTACCTACTTATGTAAATACTTTAATAATTAAAAATGCTACCTAAAGTCACCATTCCACGCGGACGAAGTCGCGGGCACAGCTAGTATTTAATATTCATGAAATACAAGATTGGAGAATACATAACAGTGACAACTGAAAATTTGGAGAAGGGTTAGGTAATTAGGTGCCACCCATTCTGAATATTACATATATACATTTGGCATTTAATATTGCCATGGTTTCATGGGAACTTGGTACTTTCCCTTGAATAAATAAATAAATATCACAGGATAATTCACACCAATTGACCTAGTCCCAATGTAAGCTAAGCAAAGCTTGTGTTATGGGTACTAAGAAATGGATAAACATACCTACTTAAATACATATAAACACCCAAGACCAAACATTCGTATTTTTCATACAAATATCTGCCCCAACACAGGAATCAAACCCGGGACCTCAAGCTTCATAATCGGGTTCTCTAACCACTAGGCCATCTGGTCATCGAATAAAAAGTAACATAGGTATATTAATCTGGTGTAGCTTTCTACCAGTGAAAGAAATTTTTAAATTGGTTTAATTGTTCAGGAGATTACCTACCCCCCCTACATGCAAACAAAGTTTACCTCATTCATTATACTGGTATATAATATAGTATATTATTAAAATACATACGAGGCTATTCAGAAAATTGTATTTGTTTAAAATTAATACTTTCTTTCAAGGGAACTTGTTAATAAATTAGTAAACAAATCATATGTTATTATAAGTTAATGTTTAAAATGTCTTCTTCATTTCATATTTAGTTCCTGATGGCACTTGTTTTTTATTAATGCAATGTTTGTATACCGAATTTCAAATCATCTGACTACATAAAGTGGTCGAAATTAGAATTGCAAATTGAAACAAACAAATATTGCCCATGTTACCTACTGTCATTAATAGGCATAACTAAGATGATTCAAGTTTTTTGTGGTAAGACCATGCAAGTTTCCTTCCATAAAAGCTTGTAAAAAAAAAAGAAGTTGTACAGTTCCTGAGAAGATCATATGTAGATGAATCATAACTTTTCCTTTTCATACGTAATGTTTTCTCGCAGCAAATGGTTGAAATGCTTTTATATTCACTTCTTTAGCGGCGTTGTGCACTTTTTGGGATGGGTGGCGTCAGGACACGTGACCCTGATCGAAAATTTGTAAGGGGGGGAATGAGGGGGGTTCTGCCGGCACTCCCGGAATCATCAAACGTCCCACTGCGCGCTTGGGCCGTAGTTCCCACGCGGGCCCAGTGCGGATTGGGAACTTCACACACACCATTGAATTTCTTCGCAGGTGTCACGATGTTTTCCTTCACCGTAAAAGCTCATGGTATTTCAAATGTAATTTCGCACATAAATTCCGAAAAACTCCAGAGGTGCGAGCCGGGATTTGAACCCACGACCCTCTGCTTGAGAAGCCATAGGTCAAACCGCTAGGCCACCACGGCTATAATCATTAAATCATTTGGATTTAAATGTAATGATTTTTTCATTGAAAATCAACGATTTTATCAAATTACTTTGACTTGACGACCTGATAGCCTAGTGTTTAGAGAACCTGACTACGAAGCTTGAGGTTCCGGGTTTGATTCCCGGTCGGGGCAGATATTTATGTGGCAAATACAAATGTTTGTGCTCGAGTCTTGAAAGTTTAATATGTATTTAAGTATGTATTTGTCTATATAAGTATATCCGTTTATCCGTTGTCTAGTACCCATAGAACAAGCTTTGCTTAGTTTGGGACTAGGTCAATTGATGTCAATCATCCCACTACAAAAAAAGTCTAAATTTTACTTTTTAGGGTTCCGGAGCCAAAATGGCAAAACGGAACCCCCTCCTGAGGTCCAACGTCCTTTTATTAGGACTTATTCTAATGTGACATTGAACTCAACTCATTAGTGAAAAAGTTTAAACTTCATTGAAACAAAATTTGACGTGGGCTGCAGGAGGTTACAGTTTCGCCATGTCTGTCAGTCCGTCCGTCCGCTGCTTACCGTAGACTATTAGTGCTAGAAAGCTGTAATTTTGCATGGATATATGTAGCAACTACCCCGACAAAGTAAAACAAAATGTAGGAAAAATAAAAATTCTAGGGTGCCTGCCATGGACGTAAAGTGGGTGTTTTTTTTTCTCGTCTATCTTTACAGAGCGGGGTATCGTTGGATAGGTCTTTTAAAATCATTACGGGGTTGTGGAGACGACTTTGATACAGTGATTCGTTTGCGAGATATTCAACTTTAAAGCCAGCCCCCCCCCCCCCCCCCCGCCCCGCCTCTAAAACCTAAACTGTTGGTTTGAAAATTGTGGGAAATGAAAAATATAACGGCTAAGTTTGCTTGCGAATTATTAGTTATTACTAGTTTAAGAGTAACTAGCCTGACGTATAAAATAATAATAGTTTATTTAACGTTTTTGCATCGCGAGAAATCAATATCGCGAGAAATAAATAAATATTCTATTGTGTCTGTCTATTACAGCTGTTACAGCTTTTTTTTTCGCCATTATTATTTCTATTATCTATAGCAACGTTTCCCAACTTTTTTCAGCCACGGACCCCTAGGAAATCAAGCACAGCGTGGGATTGGGTATAAAATTAATTTTAGTTATTACAGATGCAAACAAAATAGGTACTTACTTGTAACTGTTTTCCGCGGACCCCCATACATATACTCGCGGACCCCCAGGGGTCCGTGGACCCCAGGTTGGGAAACACTGATCAGATAGTGAATTATATCCTAAATCATAGCCACAGAACATAATTTTATAAAAAATGGAATGAATCGACTGGAATAAAAAATCTAAAAAAGAAAAGGCCTCAATTTTTTTCTGCAATAACTCTATTGTATGTTTCGATGAAAAAAAAGTGACGAGAAGCCTGTGCACCAGTATAAAGCAATTTAATGATATGTGTGAAGTTAGTAATCTGCATTGTTCACGTGGCTAGTGGCTACTGCCACCCAAGAATTGTAAAGAGGCATGTGCCGTGAATATTATAGGCTAGTTATAATGATGGTGCGGAACCGTTCAGTCTTACAATTTAACAGTGTAGAGTTATGAACCAAGTGATAAATCGGGCATCATATGAGAGGGCAATTTGATAATAATTATTCAAATAATCAAATTGACTGGGCATCCATCACCACCTTTTGGGCAGAGTAATACAAACATATTTAATTACTATTTTTTTTATTATTGCAGTCATTTAACTTTAACATTTTAAATAATCAGACTCATTGTTTGGATTGTATATTAATTAATTAATTAATTAATTGTATATTTTCCGGGTGGTCATAAAATCCCGCATTAGCCTTTGAACCTGACCATTCAGAGTCGCTTCCGTCCCGTACCGCCTTGCTCGCTCACTTCGCTTGCTCGCACCGCGTAAAACTTAACTTTATTATCAAATTGCTCATTTGACCGGGCAATAATGAAGAATAATGAAGTTTAGATAGTAATTAATCACTGCCCGATAGAGCTAGACATTATTAATAATGCCCACATTAATCACTTGGTCCATAACATAGATAATAGGATAACTATTTCTTCAATGTCTCTATTTTAAAATTGTCATTAATTTATTTAAATATATTTTTTCACATGGCAATTTGCATACAATAGGAATTACTTCAAGGTCACCATCAGATTATATACGATTACTAGCTGTTGCCCGCGACTCCGTCTGCGAAGAATAGGGGTATAAAAAATAGCCTATACAGAGAAAAAAAATTATAAAAATCGGTAAAGTCGTTTCACAAGCACAACCGTAAAACACCGTGACAAGAGATATATATTAGATACTAGCTGTTGCCAGTGGCTCCGTCTGCGAATAATATAGCCTACGACCTATTCTCAGACCTACCGAATACGGAGAAAAAAGTTTCATATAAATCGGCTAAGCCGTTTCGGAGGAGTTCGATAACAAACACCGTGACACGAGATTTTTGTATATTAGAGAAGATTAGATAGATTTCAAAATCTCTTGAACCCTGTCTTAAAAACATAACCCTTTCTTTGCAGTCGGGTAAAAAAAAGTAATAATTATCAACATCACGTCTTGGTTTAGGTTAGGTTAGGTTTGGAATACTTCCATAAAGGAGGATGGTCAAATTTGTATGGACTCTGGCCGAGGGACCAATAACGACAAGCCAAGCCATATATCATTGGAAAGGTTTTTTCATTGTTCTTTCATATTCTACAACTTTTTGTATGGCGGGAAATCTCGGATCGCTGTGTAAAAAAAGGTACGGCAAGATAAAAAACATACCCAACACAAGCTACCCATAATACAAGCTTTGCTTAGCTTGCTTTGGGGCTAGGTCAGTTGGTGTGAATTGTCCCGTGATATTTATTTATATGAAAACGCATAAAAAACAAAATCATGACACAAAATCATCGTCAGTTACGAAACCTTAATAATTTAAAAGCGATACAGGAACGAAAAAATGAATGATCGAAAAAACCTACATTATTATAGTTTCAACTTAAACAGCTTTAATGGAGCGATAACTTTTTCACACAAAGCTTTAGGACTACCTGCCACAGTAAAAGTTTTAGAACTTAGAATAAGCTATCCAGTGAAATATTGCTGGTCCTTATTAGTCAAATAGGCCTATTTGCCCACCCTCCTTTGCCCAGACATAGTGCCAGGTTGTTGTCTGTTTAACCTTGTATCCAGATAAATAATCAATTAACCGTAAGATGACCGTTGGCTTGTTCTTAAGGTGCGCGACGGGAGCATAGACAGCCGCGAAGGGTCCATGAGCCCGACCCGCCGCCGGAAGAAAGCGCGCCGCATGTCTTTGTCACCGGCGCCCGCGCCGCCCCCACCGCCGCCCGCCGAGCTCACGCACGGCAACGGCGACGAAGCCCCATCCTGTAAAGAGGAGAATGCAAGAGACGGGGTAGAGGATCTCACGCTGGACGAGGAGGCCGATGATCAGCCGGCCGTGGCTCACAACGACGTCGTACGCAGTTAGTATACCATTTTTTCTGTTCCCTGTATTTATTTTCAAAGGTTTAGAACTGTAGACGTAAAAAAACACTACACATTATTTAACTTCATACTTTGTGCCCTTTCAAAATAAAAAGTATAATAATTGAAGTATAATTGTTATTAATTTTTTCTGTACTGTTTTGGTGATCAGATCAATAAAGAATATTTGTATTGTATTGTAGGTTTATAATAAAAAAGGAATCTGATATGAAGAAAGTTGCTTATTTGCACAGACTGTAGATAATTCTTTATACTTGGCCTTTTTGTGTACAATTCTACTGCTACATATTTAGAGATTTGTAATCAGAAGCAAAGTAGGCATGCATCACATTTATTGTGTGACAATAACAACAAAAACTGAAATATCTGAGGGTAAGCCGTCAATGGCAAGGTGAAAAAAAGTAAGTAATGTTATGTCAATACACTAGTGAAGGTTTATTTTATTATACATATGATTCGCATTACTGAACTAATAAAACTTCGTGATTCCTGTCATGATGCTGGTGTCTATAGTTAGTGGTAATTGCTTTCCGCCAAGTGACTTGCTAGCCAGTTTTCCACCCCTTATAAAATGTGGTCAACCTGTAACACCTAATATCTATATCAGCCGTTAGCGGATAATAATGTCGATAAATTTCAATAGCAAGTCATTGTATATAGATGACTATGCATAAAAATCAAAATATATGCAAAACAAAACACAAAAATAAGCTATGTTACAAGTAAGCCACAGCTTTTTTTGCATTATACAGCTTAAAAACTTAAGAAGTAAATCTGTGAAAAGTATAAACTCATGCTAAAAACGTCTTCTAAACGGTGTGGTGTGTATTTGTATGTGTTCCTATAGCTAAACATAGAGAAGTCGGAAACATAGTCTTGTAGCTAACGAGAACCTTGTATCACTTTTCATACGTAAGTAGCAATTCAGTAGCATTATCTGTAGAATTGTATGTAAAACCAGAGTATCAAGCTTACGATCTCGAAGCAAGGGCAACTTGACATTGTAACAAGATCATAACTTTACTACTAAATATTCTATTATTATTCAAATTTGTCACACCTACAATGCAATGAATGTTTCAGGCGACACGTGTGAACAGTACAAGGCGTTTTAATGTGTGTTTTGTTTTGTTACAGATTTTCAATGGCACATGGAACGATCTCAGGATGAAATCATGAACTCGAGTGACAGTGTTCGAGATTCGCAAGGTAAGCCAGCACACACGACACGGACGCCGTCGCCGGGAGCACGCCGCTGACTGTGCGACCCGCGCCGGTGCGCCTCAACATTTTGCGTCACTTTACAATAACTTCAATACCTACTCGATCTGCTGACGCAAGGTGTTACTTGGGACTTGAGTTTGATATTCTGGGACAATGAACTTTGCATTCAAGACTAAGCAATCAAAAATAACATATTTTTTTTTTCTGTGTGTATTAAAATAAAGCCCATTGTCTCAGACGTCTAAGGAACGGATGAAATGCGCAATGTCTTCCCATAATTTGAAATGAGATAAACAGTCATTGCTTAAATAATCTATTTATCTTGTTATATATAAATATTATATTTCACGACGGCGGATATAAGAGTGCTAGTGTTTTCACATGTGAAAATCAACCATATATTAATTAGTATCTAATATTAATATTATAAATTACTAATCTTATCACAATTTATATTTCTGTATCCATATGAACTTGAAAATATTTCAGTGCAACAGGTAAAGGTATTGGTATAAAGGTTTTGTTTAATCCACTGTAGCCTTTTTAAAAGGTGAGGTAACTGATAAGGTAAGTCGCTGTTTCTGATTATGTCCACATGAATGTGTATGAATTGATGTGTACTCGCTTTGTATGTTGGGCGCCAGGCCGCTGCTAGATCACTGCATGCTTACTAGAACTATTCATAGATATGGTATTATACTGGACTGCATATGTAACAATTATTAACTCTCAATAGTGCTAACATTCTGTCTTAATGTGGAGTGGAATGGCTCATTTTATTGGTAAGTAAAGTTTCTCATATTTATTATACTTACACGTATTTATTTGTAAACAATAGAATTTCATAATAAATGTGCACAACACCTCACTTCACCCTCGAATTCTATTTGGATATTGAAAGCTAGCGAGTATCTTGCGCGTTTTACTACCGCGGCTAAAACAACGTGGACGGTTTTACTTTGGCACAGATACTGTGATGCAACTTATTACAAAAATATTTGTTTATAGAAGATTTTAATGGATTGTGACTTCGGGAAAGCGGCTCACAAAATAAGGTAAACCTAAATTATTTCATTTTTATTTTGTAGTTTGATGGTAATGTGGCTTATTTATCTTATTTATTATTTCTGTATTTTTGCATTCACATGTGATTTCACTGCAGATTTCTTTTTTTTAGCCAATCATGTTCCAAGTCATTAAAAATTCGTGATTATTTAAACACCAGATATCTTTTTCATTTTATTGTGCATGTTCTTTAGACGAAAACATCAGTGTCCGCAACTACATAGACTAAATTTCAGTATCATGTACGACGTAAAGAACCTGTTACTACTGGATGCGCATTTCATTTAGCAATATTTCTATTACGTTCTATTCAATGCTGTTATAGTCGATGCAATGCAGAGATAAATTATGCCGGTAGGATTAGACCCATGTTAGTTCAAACCCTTTCCACCGCCATCCTGTCATGTATCGCTGCCTAACCATTTTCAAGCTTTGTAATAATAAAAATGTGCACTCCTTTTTCTGTGGTTTATATATCATAGCATGACTTGTAAATGACGAATAATCGCCTTCTCCAATAACGCAATTAAAGTCTTTATTTTAACGCAATCATGAAATATTTTCTCGCACTTTAAAGATCTTTACAATTCTTTATCGACTTGTCTAATACATTACTTTATTATCGCTTTTCATTCTTTTGCCCTTCCAGAACCATCCATAGCTCTCATTAACGACTTGAATTACGCCAAATCTCCTTTCCCATTAACACGTGGGTACCTTAAGAACGCAGAACTTGTAACTCAAATAGACAGAGGTAATATTAAAAAAGAGCACTTGGAAATAGAAACTGTAACGAAGATCATAAAGAGAAAGTACAAAAAAAGAGGACGAAAACCTAAGTGCAAAGTAGAGGCGATGCCGCCTAAAAAACGGGGAAGGAAACCGATCCATGCTGACAAAGACAATCGATTTTCCTGCTCCATTTGTAAAAAATTGTACAAATATAGAAGGAATAAACTGAGACATGAAAAATACGAATGCGTCACGGGTCCCCAGTTCGGCTGTGAGAAATGTGGCAAGAAGTACTCTCAAAAGAAAACTCTGATTTCGCATATCGGCCAAAAACATCCCAAATGGCTGGAGGAGTATCAGCAAGATCGTAAAAAGCCATTAACGTTTTGATCCATAAGATCGCTATTTACATTTCATTATTTTTGATTATTTTTACGTTGTTCTTTTTTATATTTTTTAGATTGAATACTATTACCGTTTAACGTAGAGGTTGTATATCAAGGTTACGAAATATTTGGTGCCATTTAATCTAAGTCTACTAAATATTCTCTCTATCATTTATTAGTTAGGCTCTACTTTTTTTAATACTAATTCACAGTATTTACTTGCTGAATTAGATCATAAAATTTGATCTCGAATGTATTGCATTCCTAAATAGTATTACTTACGTGTAGATTGTTGCCACGACATTAGTTTAATAGAACTGCATCTAACGATCGAGTCGATTTAGTTGTGATGAGCAGGCAGTTGAACTGCGTCAGTTATTGTTTTAAAATATTTTTTGTTATAGAAGTTTTTTTTTTGTTAGATTATGAAAACGAAATCATCTTTTTTTATATCAATTAAACTTTTGTTTTTTTTTTAATACACGGTTTTCTTTACGTCACATTTGTTTTTATTTACGCTTTCAATATCATAAAATGAATAATTTACTTTCACAGGTGAACGAAATGGACTGTATTTGTTCTTTCTCTTTCAGGAGCTACGCTGCCGAACAGAGTCATGACGCGTAGTAAAAGAATGGTCGAGGAACCGCCGACCGCGACCACTCTAGCAGTATTGAAGAACGTAACCTCGCCCAACGTGCTATTGCCGCCGCCCGAGGACACTAAGGAGAATAAGAAGCTGCCGCCCGCCAAGCCCGCGCCCCCGCCTAAACCGGCGCCCGCGCCGCGCGCGCAGCCCGACGCGCCCGAGCCCAAGCCCGAACCCAAGTCCAAACCCAAATCGGAGAAAACAGAGTCGCGCTACAACATATTCCCGCGCAACGACCGCCCTGCCAACCTGCCGTGCGCTCAGTACAAGACTGAGAACAACAAGTATAAATGTCCCAACTGTGGCCGCCTCTATAACGCGCGCAAAAACCTCGTGCGCCACATCACGCTCGAGTGCCGCCGCGAGCCGCAGTACAAGTGCCCCTATTGCTCGTACAGCAAACATCGCCGCAACGAGCTCAAGAAGCATCTCGAGCGGAAGCACCCAGACCACTGCCCCACGCGCAGCCCCAGCCCGCCCGAGACCATCGCCAAGTCCATCCGCGTCGAGTGATCGCTCCCTACGAATACGAACAATGTGCTTTATACTAGTGCCTTAAACGCTATCACTTCTCGATCTTCCTTAGATGATATTAAAATTACGTGAATTTTATATGAGCCTCTATACTATGTATTATGATAACTGAATGATATTCGATATTTTTTAAAACTTATTAAACGATTCAAAACGGTTAATGACGGGTTTTTCATTTCGAACGCCCGATTCGATCCCGGCCCGTTCCACTCTTATGGGAAGAAAATTAAAAATATTGAGACACTCGGATTGTGCATGTCTGCATGAACTAGAAGCTTCGCCTTTTATGATTTCTAACAGAGATTATTTTTTTATAATTTATTATTATAACGCATTTCTTTGGTTCCTTAATTTATTTTAGCCTCTGGTAGTATTAACATTCGAATCCGTACGTAGTCGCGCTTTTATTGTATTATTTTGCAACATGTTAAACGTATCGGATTTCAGAGTCGCACAAGGACGGTCACGTGACTTCGGCGCTGCTGTCTCTGCTGTCGGCGCAGCACGCGCACGCGCAGGCCTCCTCGCTGGCCGCGCTCGTGCCCGCCTGCATCCAGGTCACCAACGTGCTCAAGCCCGAGCTGGCGCCCTACCCCGCGCCCGCCCTGCCCGCCCTGCCGCCCCTGCGCCTGCCCGACATGCCCGAAAATCTCAAGGCGCATCTGTTGCAGCAGGCGTTCCTACAAAACAACAACGCGCCGCCCAAACAGGAGGAGCCCGATTCCGACGCGGAGTACGACGACACCGACGACATAGTGTTGCCTGAAGAAAACGACGGCTTCTACGAGCAGGAGGCGGCCGACGAAGGCGCCGAGACCAAAGAGAGCATGGCGTTCGCGCGCCGCGACGGCAACAGCAACAGCTCGGACGACGCGAGCCGGCAGTTCGAGTGCCGGCACTGCGGCAAGAAGTACCGCTGGAAGTCGACGCTGCGGCGGCACGAGAACGTGGAGTGCGGGGGCAAGCCGCCGGCGCACCAGTGCCCGTACTGCTCGTACCGCGCCAAGCAGCGCGGCAACCTGGGCGTGCACATCCGCAAGCACCACAACAACGAGTGGTACCTTTACGCCACCAACAAGGTGCGCCGCAACAAGAAGACGTCCATCTAGTTATACAATACACATTCGACCAAAGTAGATACCTAACCAAATCGGTACTGCAATAATTTTTTTTATATTTTAACGCTTTTTGTTAAAAGAGTTTTATATACACAGATTAGTTGTAATGTGCACATTCCCTAACGGCATTAGCGTTAATTTTGTTGTTTTTGTTAGAGTTTACGATTGTAGTTAAGACTGACCCTAAGTATTTTATTCGGAGATAGCCGACCCCGGCCGGGTCGATAATTCGAGTCCACGTTCATTGTTGTTCCAGATCGGTGAAATATAAATTAATATATTGAAAATGTTGGATCGTGCTGCGAATACTGATATTATCTAGTTAAATTTGACGAAGCAATAAATTTCCATACATTAACTCGAATTTGCCTAGTTTTATAATCAAACAATCATTCCTTTAAGGGATATGTAATTCCAAATTTGTTAATCGTAGTGCAATGATATTAGAATGATTAGTTATTATATTTAGTAATGTTAAAGTATATGATTTGTTTTGTAGGTTATATTTTTCTTCATCTTTCTGTTTCGGGTAGAAACTACTATAATTCTGCGTGGTTAAGTCTGTAGTCTGATTCAGATAGCCAAATTGTTGTTAATCCTTTTAATTTGTTATCAAACCTGTTTTGTTTTTTAGTATTAACATTCGAGGGACCATTCCTTGTCTTCCTATCTATACACATATACACCCTTGTAGAGAACCCAAAGTTATGTTAATTTAAAATGTTTATTTATTAGAACTAGGATAATGTTAATAGACTGCTTTTGCAGTCCTTTATTTGAAAACAATAGATCTCTCAAATGACTAATGAAATGAATTTTTGAAAGTTTGTGTTTGCTAGTTGATCGAGGCTATTCCATCAAGTAAATCAGTAAATTGAGAATCTATTGGTTTTCTCGCGATTAGGTAATTAAAGCTCATCCATAATGTGCCTACAATGTTACCTGTAGTTATAATATTTTAATACTATGGTGTTTTCGATATTGTTGTTATTCGGTAAACTGGGATAGAAAATGTGTTCAAAATTTTATAAAGTGTTTGATATTAACTGATATTTATTTTGCAATAACCTAATCAAGTTTTGTTTAACATATTGACTGTTGATATTTTTGTTAAACTAGGATAACAAGCTATGACCAAAGTCAGTATTAGATTATTTATCGTGATGGTAAGAAATAAGACGTGTTATTTGTTGTAGAAACATTCAAGTCATTATGTCGAGCATGCAAAACTGCAATATTCCCATCATATCATATTTATTACGCTCCCTAAATACTGAATGTGTGTAGCATGATTAAAATGATGCAAAGTTTACATTGTTTGTTAATGTTATTGGAGACTAAGATTAATTAGTGTGATTTTTATATGAATATTTTGGGGTTTATCTGGTAGAAAAGTTTAATCAAATATAGCTATAATATATATGAAAAATGTGTTTTTTTTTACAATGAAACTATTTCAAATGTATCAATATCATCTCTGGATAAAAACTGATTTAAAATTATGAATTTAATTTTCATCTTAGCTTATAATTGTTGGTAAGTCTTTTGTTATGATACTATATTTACACCTAATTAACAATGCATGTTTTGCATGATGTGTTGAGTCAATCGCCGCTTTTTTTTTTCAACTTTGCATGTACCAATAGTTTCCCTTTTTTCGTTCATACTAATATAATTAAAAATTTCAGGTAGACAAGAAAACCCATGGGTCGGGAGACTACTTTTCAGTAACAAACTTGTTAGGATAGCAATAGCAGTGCATAGAACCGTATTGGTAACACAATTTCTTAGCGTCACGCGTATCACCCAATAAGTGAAGCCGGTTAAGATTGTTGTGTATTAAAGAACAGAAAACGGACTGCCTTACGACGATACCTCTTCACAAAAATATGAGTTATTCATTATAATAAACGTTTTGATTTCTTTTTTGTTCTTTTTTTTACTTTTTCCTTTGCAAAGCTTTCATCACAGCACTCGGTGGAAACTCACAGTAGTTTTATCTTCTATATCATATGTATATCTTTGTTTTTATATTTATATATTATACATATTATGTATATAACATATGTAAGTTATTGCTTGTAACTGTTTAACCACACGGGAATGTTGAATGTTGCGTGTTCGTGCGTCCTCGCGTGTGATCGTTTTATGACAAGTTTGGCGATTTCAGGAGGCGGCGGGCCGGAGGACGTGTCTTTCACTAGGATCGGCGGGCTGTCGTGGGAGCAGTGGTCGGCGCGGCTGGCGCTGCCGCTGGTGGCGAGCATGCGCGTGAGCAGCGCGCCGCTGCCCGCGCCCGGCGCCGGCGAGCCCGCCTTCTCGTGCCCCGACTGCGGCCGCGTCTACAAGCTCAAGTCGTCGCTGCGCAACCACCAGAAGTGGGAGTGCGGCAAGGAGCCGCAGTTCCAGTGCCCCTACTGCGTCTACCGCGCCAAGCAGAAGATGCACATCGCGCGCCACATGGAGAGGATGCACCGCGAGGTGCACATGAAGCCGGAGCAGTACATCAAACAGGACAACGTCGACGCTTGCACATAACCAACCACCAGGGAAACCAGTGAACTTTAGTCACTATTGAATACTCCATATTTTTATAAGAATTTTGAAAAGCCGTTTTCGATGTTAGCGTTACATATTTTAGTCTTTTTTGATGAATTTTGAAACATTTTTGTATCGTTAAGGACCGATATTTCATGTTTATATTTACATTTTGTAAATCGTTGCGATTTTTTTATAGTAAATACTTTCAAGTAAAGTAAGAATCGTATCAGAATCCGAGGGTTTTCCGATTGTGATAATTGTGATGAAATCTCTTTGTGATAGTGGCATGGGACAGTCACGTTAGATGTAATCGTCTCCCGCGAGGTCACAAAAGGTGCCTTTAATCGTTACCTTCGAGCTTAATGCGACATCCATTAGTGATGAACAATACTTTAGATACCACAAATGACGAGTTACTCATAGTATTCGCACTAGTTGCAGTTTATTGGCGACAGTGTAAGCAACTGTTGCATTTATACAATAAGTTAAGATCAAGTGATGTGTATAGTTACGCTTTATACTCTTTTATTTTTATGTACAGCATTTATTATGTAAACTTATCATTCCTGTATTAGGACTTAAGGTTCGTAGTTTTGGAGGTTTGATCGATCCTAACAAAGCGTAAGATAGTTTACTTCTAATTGTTTAAAATTGTTACCAATTCCAGTTACTATCTTATCAGCATCGTTAACAGGTTTCTTATGAACAAATAGGTCGTACAATTTAGATATTAAATTTCAGATTACCGTAAGATCTGAGGAATACAGCTTGCCAGATATATTTAGATATTGAATTGATGACTTTTTGAGATACATACATAAATCTTGAGTAAAAGTTTTTTAAGTTTTACGTTATACATTATTTTATATTATGTATCTTAGTTTTTAGTAAAATGAAGCTATTATCGCTTAGTTAGCAAGCTCTAGTTCTCTGCCATAATGCATGTTCCATTATATTTTAATACTCATTTAAGTTAATTTTTTCAATTATTTTTAGATCTCTTTACGTCTAATGCATTTATTTTACTTTAATTTAGAGTTTTTCTTAGCCGCGTATCAGTTGAGTGGACAATTGACTAACTCGGTAGTTCCTGGAAATGTATGTCTGTTGATATACTTTTGTGATTTTATCTGTAATTTTACTCACTCCTTTTGGGTCCAATTGTGGTTGTAAGGTCAAACCTGCAATAGTTTCAAGTGCCTTAATTAAAATCGTTGAATTTAATTGTGGAGTCAAACGACACTGCCATTTAAAGTTATCTCATCAATAAATTACACCATCATGTTAAATTTTGTGAGAGTCAAACCAGCTTCCACATAGAATAAGTAAATATTTACACATTCATTACCAGTTAGACATTATTTTAAGATTAGGGTAGGGGTACCATGTTATAGCATGCACAAAATTCGTTACAAACATTAAGATTTGTTGATTTAGGATTTGTTTTATTGAAAGTACCTAGTTTTTTTAACATGGTACCGTCGTAGGTTTAATCCGCTGGAGTTACCATCATACAATCAATATGTAGAGTTCACAGAGTACAACCGTAAAAATTCTTGTCAGTATAAAACTAAGTGCCTTCAAACTTTAGTCATTAGGGTTTAAAATGTTCCAGTTGTAAAATGTAATACAGAGACGAAAAAAAGGAAGAAAGTGACCGCGATAAACTTTTTCTTGTAATCGTTTTACAAGAAAATTGAGCAAACATTGACAAACTTCTGAGAAGTACAACTTTTTCAAAGCTGTGATATTGTAATTTCTGATAAAACGATGCGGTTCTGAGAATCGAACTTTGGAGAAATCTTTTAGGAAAACATTATTAGTACCTACAGTCAACTAATTTCACTTCTATCCTAGGCCACCATACATATCAGTAAAAAAATTAACAATTGTTATCGAATGACGTAAATGTCGTTATGACAAGGTTCTATGGTGGGCTAAGAATCATATCATAATTGAGTGACTACTTTGTCTTCTAATTTATTAGATATATCACGATCCTAGTGCTGTATGCTAGCGAACAAACCTAATTACTTTTAAGAACTCCCTATAGAATATTTTGCTAGGTCAACAAAATATATGTAATCTATCAATGAAAAATACAGTGATTAAATGCATTTGATTGTATTTTTATAACCATTTTGTATTTTAATAAAGTTGCTATACTTGATTTTTATTTGTTTTACTTCCAATGCAGTTGTTTGAGTAGTACGGTTCTATTAAACTCTGGCACTTATCGGAGCGGGATGTGAACTGCGGGCCCAACTACTAACAATTACTAACATGGCATGATTATAATGAAATTGGACTATATTGTAAACAAGCATCAGCCAACTGTTAAAATACTACGAATTTTTGCAGCAGACTTGACTGATACTTGCGTAATATGATTTATATATATTAGAATATGGTTAAGAGGTCGCATGTTATATATAATGTAAGGCGGTAGATATAGTTATACCTGTAGAAAAAGCAAATTAATGGGAGACATGGTGCATTATCCTATGCTTGGCAGCACATATACCTATTTTATTATCTTATTTGATGGTGGCTTGGCTTACGGTAACGGTGGTAGCTTAAGTATTATTTGCACGTTTTATTTTTATTTGCGTTTTACTTTCAGTTGCACAGTTGTACACTCCTTATATATTGGGTTATGGTACTTCCGGGTTGAGCGGCGGGAAGGCGGGGTGGACTCTGTACGAATGCGTCGATTGTGGGAACAAATATAAGCACAAGGGTTCTCTGCAGCGGCACATAAAGTACGAGTGTCGAAAACAGCCCAGTTTCAAATGCCCCTACTGCGTATACCGCGCCTATCAGAAACACAATCTCTTGTTGCACGAACGCCATCTACACAAAGATTTACCGGAGAAGGTGGATTTCGTATCGGAATGACCCGCTGCCAGTACAAACTCAATGTCAGTAAAATTAACAGGTTTTTTTTGTAATTGCGACTAACACGGGCTTTTAACCTGGGCACTAACTTAAGTTTTTTGTCAGTTAACCTACGAATAGTTCGGTTAACAAGTACAAATCTGCTTAAAAATTCATAATTATTAACTTTCAGACAAAGTAACTAAAGAACGGTTATCTTTGACACTAACCCCTTTCAGCATGAAATTAACCTAATTAAATAATGTGGTTTGCATGGATTGTTACGGCCTAAAAAACCTAGGTACTATAAAATTATTAAATTGAGAGCTTTTAACCAAGGCATGCAGTAGTTCATTAAACGCTAGATGGTATTATTGTTAAAGATGTGGACTGGTCATTGATAATTATGTATACAAATGAAATACTTAGTTGAAAATTAACAAATACGTTTTGCTGAATAACGATAAATTATCAGTGACCATTGCATGTTCTTTAAATCACATAAGGTAAAAATATTTAAAAATGTTTCTGTTACAGCATATATATGTTTCAAAGAGTGAAAATCCTTGGACCTTTTACTTAACTGCAAACAATCAAACCAATACAAAGCAAGATGACAGTTGAATGAAGATTCAAACAACATAACTATTATACAAACAGATTGTATCCCAAAGCAGAAGCTATTGGCTACCCGGAAGATATAATATTATACAACTGCAAATCGCAAATTCTAAGCTTAAGATTTAGTATACCTAGTGAAATAGCCCCACCGGCTTTGTCAGATTTCTAGGGGTTCCTTGGTTTGAATTAAAAGCGCTCTAGGTTTAATATTTTATTGCCAAAGATGTAGCTGAAGTTATTGTTATCTTATTTAACGCTAAATACCTAATTGAGTACTGAAAACATTCAACCCCTAGAATATTTATTACTTTATCTTTATCCTTTCAATGCAGGCAATTATTTTGAACAAATGTTTATTGTATCTACTTATAACTAGCGTGATCTGTGCCTTAGATTTGCACAACAGTTCGCGTTATTCTCCGAAATTTACATAAGATAGAAGAAAAGAGACGCCCGCCTTACCTCAGCAAAGTGGGTGATAGAGGTGCAATGATCGAATACTAACAGTCTGAGCCATTCTGTTTGGCAAACGAGCAAGACTGCTCGTAAAGGCCCTTACCTATAGCAAGCCTCTCTTGTACAAGTTTGCCTTTTCAACACTGTTAACAAGTATTACTTATTATAGGTATGTATGTACATACAATGTGTTCTCTCTCTACCCTCTGGACATAGACGAATAGGACGTGTTGATTAGGGTATTTCTAAGCTATGTACAAAGACTCATCAAACGCCACCGTATTAATAGAGAAATGACTGATTTAAGATTTAATACTTTGGAACCGCCGTGCCGTGGCGCCGCGAAGCCGTGGTGGCCTAGCGGTTTGACCAATGGCCTCTCATGCAGAGGGTAGTGGGTTCAAATCTCGGCTCGCACCTTGAGTTTTTCGGAATTAATGTGCAAAATTACATTTGAAATTTACCATGAGCTTTATGGTGAAGGAAAACATCGTGAGGAAACCTGCACACACCTGCAAAGAAATTCAATGGTGTGTGTGAAGTTCCCAATTCGCACTGGGCCCGCGAGGAAACTACGGCCCAAACCCTCTCATTCTGAAAGGAGGCCTGTGCCCTGCAAGTGAGACGTATGTATGCTGGGATGATGATGATGATTACTTTGGACCAACCTGTATGTAGATTAGATACATGGTAATTAAAGAGTATTTCAACTTGATCAACCTCTGAACCGCAAAGTGATACAGTATGTTCTTACTTTTTGTTAATTTGTTTGTGGGTTGGTATTAATTGTATTTTTTTTATCTGATCTAATAATTTTACAAAAGTAGAACATTCCTGAGAAGGAACTCAACCCAGGATTTAGGTCCGTGTCCAGAGAGTACAGACACGTTGTATGTGGAGGCAAACAGTCTTAACCGAAATGAAAATGGTAATATCTCACATTTATTTACCTAATCATTGCCTATCATACTGTATGCAAGATTGTAAGCATTCAGTTGTTGCTTTGCTTCCATAAAGCTTGGATTGTGTGAAATACTTACACTATCCCAGCTATAGTTATCTATCATCGACAATTTTCCTGAGCTGTTAGAAACTTCGTTCGATTAGTTAAGGAACAATACAAAAGTAATGTTAGCTAGATGGCAGCTATTTTGATTGTTAATTGAAGAATAATAAAATTCTAGACAAATGTAACTGTTTATACGTAAGACATTTTATACAATATTTTAAATAGATTGTTATATTTTCTTGTTCTTGTTATTATAATTATTTGTTAAGTGTGTGTTCCTTGTTACCAAAGAAATGTAGTATCATAAGGTATGCCAACCTCACGTATAGAGATGATGTGGGCCCTGCCCCGTTTCAGGTTGGGCACAGCTGTGTCCCATGTGGGCTGCTCAGTGTTTCACAACTCTGACAACCGTTGGCAAGTGTCTGGTCTATCGCACGTAGATTTTAGTCGTGGGCATGTTATGTTATACTTATTACCAAACATTTTGTATCCAAAAATTTGTATTAGTACAGTATTGCTGTTAAATCATAAATTATTATTGCATTTGTTAATGTTATATTAAGTTACCGTTAAAGTTCAAATTTGAATCGCGCAATATTGAAACCAAAGAATCTTCCAGTCGATTCTTAGCCTAATAAGAATTTAGTGCTTTAATAAAATACATAGATTTAATTACTGTTAGGTAAATTATTACGGTTATTTACTAGGTAATATATGTTTTTGGATATTAGTTAAGGATGTGACATTACTTGGACTCTGGCCTTGTACTACGAAGTTCAAAAATTTCGTATCGTGCTATCCCGCTCACACTGCCACTATTTAATGCGAGAGTGAGCGAGATGGCATGATACGAGTTTGGAAGTATTTTGGAGGCTTTTATTATTGAAGTTACCATTTTAGAAAAATAATTATTAGAAATTGTATTCAATCTGTTCAGTTCAGTAGCATACAAAATAATATTCACAGTATAAACGCTATAATATAACAGTATTAGTCAATTATTTTTGGTCAAATCTTTAGAACTTTGAATTACGTAATTAATTAGGCAGCTACATGAAAAGATGTAATTTAAAGTTAGGATTTTGAGATTCGTTTGTTCCTGGTAAATAGGTAGTTCTAATAAAAATCAACAGCAGATATTTTGATCTTGCGAAGGGAAGAAAAAAAATTAATGTTTACGCAATGGTGCCAATGCTCGAAAGACGCAATTTTAATATAATGTTAATTGTATTTTTAACGACATTGAGTGTGTTTGGTTTGTTCTTTTTTAATTGGAAATGCATGTGAATAAATGTTTCAATTTAATAATAAATGGTTTTGTATGAAAAGCCCCAATCTTGTCCTAAGTTGGATATCAAGTCAGAAAAACATTAATTACAATAGCATTAGCTAGAGTTTACTGTAAGTAGATTTTTAGCCTAAATTACAGGACAATTCAATTGGGGTTTAACTACAACCACTGCAGCACTGACTCCTTGTTTCAGGTGAAGTTGATTTCTTTAAAACAATGATGCAAAATATGATGCCCATTATGCCAATGAAGACAAAAAACTACTGGTCGCATTACGACATGTCCTACGAATGCGAAAAATGCAAGAGAAAATACAGGCATAAAAGTACCTACAGAAGGCACGTAACGTATGAATGCGGCAAAGAACCCATGTTCCGATGTCCGTTCCTAGATTGTAATTATAAAGCTTATCAGAAAACTCACACAGATGCACACATCAAGACAAAACATAAACTGTCTCTAGAATACAAACGATGATGCACAGGAGAAACACCTAGGTTTAACAAAATTGTGATATTAAAGTAATTTACATTCTAACAATGAACATGTTTTGTTTTATTGATTTAAAATGTTGCATGCTTACCCCATTGAAGATACGTGCTCTCAAGTTTTTCAAACTAGGTACTGTCTAACTGACACTTAACAATTGTATACAAATGTGGGCGCGCGAACGTCATTCTGATATTTGACCTAATCAAAACTTTGACTGCAATTATTATTCTAGCATATTATTTTATGTATGAAGTCTATTCAGTAATTATTTTGGTCAATTTATTCGTAAGTTACATAAAATCTGATGAAATAACGTTCTTTTAACCAACTATGCTATTACATAACCAATTGGTTAACAGGATATCCTTTTCAAGGTATTTTCATGCTGGCAATGATTGCCAAATGAAACAAACCACAGACAAAAATTTGTAATTATAGAGAAGATAAATGATCTTAAGGCCACGACAAACCTGCTCCCTGCTGCCGACGGAGCGTGCCCAGCGCGGTCAATAGCACTGAATCAATTACGGTGTGTCACCGTATATTTGATTCAGGCCCATACTACACGGGCGGTTTCCCGCTTGACGGAGCTGCGCAGTGTAGTTTGCACCATACAACTTCCATATAAAATTGTGTCTAGTGGCGGTTCAGAAGCGGTTTCCCGCGGCGGGAGAACCGCCCGTGTAGTATGGGCCTCAGTGTTAAAGAGCGCCCTGGGCACGCTCCGTTGGCGTCCCGCGCTCCCTGTTTGTTGTGGCCTTAACAGCGTTAGTAGCGTTTGGGTTTGTAGGAATTACATAGCGACTTGCGAAACGCAAAGTTAAAAAAAAAAATAGTTCGGTCAATGTCAAATTTGACGTTTTTTGGTGAATTTGAAATGTTTTCTCGGTCAATTTACGATCAGATAAAATAACAATTTTATGAAAAAATGCTGTAATATCTTACTGTGAATTATATAAGAACGCATCATGAACCGTCTTATCTTTATGAATAGGTGCAGTGCTAAGTTAATTAGAAACAATATTGTGAGAACTTCGCCACAATTGTTGAGTCCTCTGAAATGTACACAGAACTATTTTATTCGAGCAGCTCATGATCAGAAAAGGAATATAAGATCAACCCTTAATTATGTAGCAGCCCTGGGGATTATGACTGTAGGTTTAAGTTATGCAGCAGTGCCGCTTTACAGAATTTTCTGCCAGGTAACGAAAATAACCTCATTGTAATTATTTTACCTTTTTCCTGTTGTGATGCATACCACGCTAGATGCATTCATCAGATTAGTTTGACAAAACACCAAGTGAGTTACACAGGTGTATTATTTTATAATTTATAAAAAAGATGTCCACATTCAATCTTTTTTTTAATTGAGGTAAAGATTTGTAAAAGTTTATTTTGTTTCTCATGGTAATATTAGGTGTGCTGAAGCCTCGCTAAAAAAATTAGAAAAAAATCAGAATCAGTAGTTCTTGTTGTTGTTAATTCCATGTTCATATTTCAACATAGAATCTGTATGTTTTTTATGAATTTGTAGGCTTACAGCTATGGTGGGACGACGGGGCTAGCTGAGCCTAGTGATGTGGTCAGCACTATGAATGCAGTGAAGCATCGGCCCATCCGTGTGAAGTTTAATGCTGACGTGGCCTCCTCAATGCAGTGGAACTTCAAGCCACAGCAGCCCGACATCACAGTCAGTAAACAATTAATTATGAAAATTTTATGAAAGTATGAATTTTGCATAAACATGCTCTTTTATGCCTTGCATGATCATTTGTATGGTGTTATAGGCCTACTCTATTAAACCTGATTATATTAGGGATGCATACAGCTTCTCATGTTTTAGAAATGAATACAAGTTTATTAAGTCCAAAACTAAAGTAACCTCAGAAGTTGTCTTTTCAGATAAGTCACTGAATAATTTTGTATATTTATTTTTTATCGAGCTAAAATTAACCCCTCGTATGCAGGAAGTGAAAAAAATTGTGCATTCTCAGCTGTTCCATATAAATCCAATGACACAGGTTTAAAAAAAAATACAAAAAGAATACCTTAAATTCAGCATGGATCCGTGTCTTAAGCATATGAGGGGTTATGCAAAATTCGCCATTTCTAGCATTAAAGTTGCTAAATTGGCAACACTGGATCAACATTCGATCATGATTGGCTGGTTGGCCACAGTAATGCCATTTAACTTTTCTAAAAAAAGCTAGACATGTTAATAAAAATAACTATGTTTCTGTAAAATTGGCTCCAAAAGTAACTAAATGTCTGGAATTTTTTGACTGGCTAGCCCTGCAGACTAATGTTAGTAGCTCATTGGGTGACATTCCAGGTGTTGCCGGGTGAGACAGCACTGGCATTTTATACAGCACGCAACCCCACAGACAAGCCGGTCACTGGCATCAGCACCTACAATGTGATCCCGTTTGAGGCTGGTCAGTACTTCAACAAGATTCAGTGCTTCTGCTTCGAGGAACAGCAGCTCAATCCTCATGAACAGGTATGGACTACTAAATTTCTGAAACTCCTCAAATGTGAAATCACATGGGCAAAAAAAAAAGAATAAGGAAATATTTATTAAAAAGCACTTTTATTTTTGTGCTTAATTTTAAAGTATTGTCTTTTGTGTTGTAGCAACAAATACAATGATTGTTAGTTTTGAGATGAAAAAATTTGCAAACATGCAACACCATACCATATTTAATTATAATATGTATTATAACTTACGATTTTGGATGTTGAGCACATAAACCATGTAGTAAGAACCAGATGATAGGGCCGATTTTTTCCTTCTACCTCCTTTTGTTCACTGTCACTAATCTACCCACTTTGCACATACAGTTGTGGCCATATAATTAAGAACGATTATTTATTGAGATGATTTTTTCAAAGTAACAAGTATAACTAATTGCCCGTATTTTTTTTTATTTCTTTCGGTATTGCAAAACTTTTCCGTACTACCGGTACATTAATTTATGCAACATTGTTGGCTAAAAAATTAATAGAGAAACTTTATACATTCGATCTGAACCTAGTATTAGTACTTACTGGCTGGTCACGTAATTAAGAACGCTGAATAGTTTATTATTTTTTCAAATTTAAATAGAGAACACTGTGTGGCTCTGTGGTTGTAGATTATTATTCGTATAATTTTGGCGCCATTTCGTGCTGTTAAAGTCTTAAAAGTGATTACTTCGTATAAAAACAATGGGGAAAAATAATAGTTGTGATAAATCTACAAGAGAAGTAATAATAAAACTTCGCGAGAAGAATTGGTCGTATAAAAAGATAGCCGACCATCTGCAATGTTCAAAAACAACGGTTTTCCATGCCGTAAAGCATTTTTCCACGTATCAAACTACTTCAAACGTTCGGCGTGGACCTAGACAGAGAAAGTCATCTCGTCGAGATGATCGAAATATCGTTCGTTTGGCAAAACAAAATCCTTTTAAAGGGTCTAATGAGTTGAGAAAAGAATATTTTGGCGAAAACAACCCTTCAGCAATCTCTGCACACACTATTCGAAGGCGTTTGGTAGAAAATAAGTTGAACGGAAGGATAGCAAGAAAGGTGCCTATGTTGAAACGATGTCATAGGCAAGCCCGACTTGCATTTGCAAGAAGGTATGAAAACTGGACAGTCAGACAGTGGAAAAACGTTCTTTTTTCTGACGAGACAAAAATAAATAGGGTATGTTCTGATGGAAAACGATATGTACGACGCCCTCCGAATAAAGCATTCGACCCAAAGTACACAAAAGTGACATTAAAGGATGGCGGGGGAAATGTGAAAATTTGGGGGTGCTTTTCTGGACATGGCGTTGGACCTGTTAGGCTGATAGAAGGAAACATGGATCAATTCCAATACAAAAATATACTGCAAGAAACAATGTTACCATATGCCGAAGACGTGCTTCCGGTTATTTGGACATTCCAGCACGACAATGATCCAAAGCATACTGCACGCACCGTTAAGGAATTCCTCACATCACAATCAGTTTCAGTCTTAGATTGGCCAGCCAACAGCCCAGATCTTAACCCAATAGATCATCTTTGGTGCGAAGTCAAGAAAAAGGTTTCAAATCGACAGTGTGGCAATTTGAGAGAGCTGTACGACGTTTTCTTAGAAGAATGGAACTCTATTTCTCTTGCGAAATGTCAAAAATTGATAGATTCAATGCCTCGCCGGTGTAAAGCCATAATTAAAAGCCGTGGACATGCTACTAACTATTAATTTTAGTTCAAATGTATTAAATTGCTTTTTTTTCTATACCAACTTCACATTAATATGATTTATTTAATCTAAGTTTCATATAAAACAACTCTCGAGCAGTTTAATAAATCGTTCTTAATTATTTGTCCAGCTTCATTACTATTTGAATTTATTAGTATAGAGAACAAATAAAATTTGTAAAAAAAAATGTTAGCAATTATACACTATTATTATTAATCCTGTTTGCTCTATCCATGTGGCTATTTTATAACATAACTTGTTACTTCTAAGAAGGAACACAACTAGACATATGACATGATTTAGATAAAAAAAAATCGGAAACTTCAAATCGTTCTTAATTGTATGACCACCACTGTATATAACATGCCTTCCCCTCAAGAGTGTTCATGCATATTCACATCAGTGTCTATTTATCAATGATAGTCCTTACACTTAATTTCACATCTTAAGTCTAACATTCACTTAGCATCACTAACATTCATAGATAACCTAACAGTCACTTAACATACTAGGCAAATATAAGGCTATTCTTTTTCATCCTCGGTATCAATTAGCTCTGTTAATTCAAGTTCATCACTGCTTTCTGCTAAATCCAACCTCTTTGAATCAGGTGATTGGGGTGATGAAACTGGTCGAGAACGTTTATTATTATTTGCTGGGCTGTCTCCATTGTTTTGATGGATTGCTATATCCTGTGGTCCTGACACTCCAATTATCTTGGCCCAATGACGAGGGGATGGTATTGTCTCTTATATCTTCTTCGTTTTTCTCTCTGCAATGAAGTTATAATATGGCAACACAATACAAATATGGGTCCACCAGCGCCAAATTTAGGGGTGTGGAGGCTACCAAGCATCGCCATGCGTACATACATGCACACGTGCATCTCCTACACTAATCTTAGTACCATTGTTTAATTTTACAACCTTTGTCCTAGGTGGACATGCCAGTATTCTTCTACATCGACCCTGAGTATGCACAGGACCCTCAAATGGAGTTTGTGGATGAGATAGTCCTCTCATACACCTTCTTCGAAGCCAAGGAGGGCATGAAGCTGCCCGTACCATCTTATGTAAAGCAATAATCTATTTATGCTAGGTGTAAATAAAATTAAATATTTTAGAATAATGCATTTGATGCATTTCACGCAAATGCCGTTTTAGTGATGCTGTTTGTGTGTTTGTTAATGTTATAAGTTTTATTTTACAAGCTTTCATTTTTAATATAATGAAATGCACAGACAATTTTCTTTCATTGAAAAATAAAGTAAAGTAAATTTTTATTAACCATATGAGAACAATACATACAAACTTTGATCAATTATAACTGTAGATCCACAGTCGCGCGCTCGAAAATGTCCGAGCCAAATAAGCGCCACTTTGATAAAGTGGCCTTCTTTTTTTCTCAGTACGTTGCGTGAAAGTGTCAAGTTTAGCTGTCAAGTGTCAACCGAAATTCGACTGTAATGAAGTAAAGACTAGGTTCAAATTTCTGTGTAGGTGATGATTTTAATTGTTATGCAAACAAATAAAAAAGTTCGGACATTTTTTGAAGGGGATTTTGTTTGGCAATGTGTATCTTCAGTTATAATTGATCAAAGCATACAAAAAGAAGTACCAATGACTCCACACTAGGCTAGGCCTGTATCGTGGCAGCCAAAAGACCTTAATAATAATTAAAACATAGTGATGCGGTCTGAATCTTAATTACAAAATATTGACAAAAAAAAAAGGTGTAATTCAAACATTAAACAAACTAAAAATACATTTTTTAAAGATAAACAGATACCTATAGGTGTGAGTTTGTGCGTGTGTGTGTGTAAATAAGATAGGATAGTGTAATTCAAAAGATTATAGCTCATACTAAGTAATCAAAACTTATTTTTATACAATACTAGCTTTTGCCCGCGACTACGTCTGCGAAGAATTAGTTTATCGCTATCCCGCGGGAACTATGCAATTTTCCGGGATAAAAACTATCCTATGTCCTTTCCAGGGTCTCAAACAACCTCTATACCAAATTTCATCTAAATCGGTTCAACGGTTTAAGCGTGATGAGGTAACAGACAGACAGACACACTTTCGCATTTATAATATTAAGTATGGACTATGGATAGGCTTGCGTTTGACCACAGTCACGCCTGATGGAAAGCGAAGATGAGGCTAGTAAATGCTCATTTACCCAAGACTTGAATTTAGAGGAATAAGCAGAAAGAAGGCAGTTGAGTTGAGCGCGGCGCCGTTCTAGAATATCAAAGCTTTGCAAAATTAAAATTAACTGAAACAAATTATCTTTGTAATCCGCGACCACACGTGCAAGAGAGCTTGAGCAAAAATGTAATAACGATTAATAAGATAATATGATTTTTTTTTGAACAATGTAATTAGAGAGAAATCTTCTTGGATTCCTGGGACTTCCCATTTATCAGTTTTTTCTATTAATCGAATTAGGCCAATTAAAAATTAACAAAAAGTTTTGTAAGAAAAAAGGAATTAACTTAGTCTAAACCTATATTTATAAATATCACCCAGGGGCTTGTTGGTGTTGCATAACAAAGTACAACTTATATTACAAGAGGAACTCCCTTTCTAGTTAATATAACTGAAGCGAGAGTTCCGAGCGAGCGAGCGAGTTTTTTTGTAATATTAGTTGTACTTTGTTATGCAACAGGCGCCTGATCGCTGCTATTGGTCAGGGCGCCCATAATTCTGGCTGCGTTCCTCGTTGTACGGCAATGTCTCTTAACGACGGTTAGAGCTAGCCCTATGGTCAAATTGGTGAACCACTTTAGACCTCCACTGATTCGATCCACTGAGCTTCTTTTTAAAAATTTAAATAGGTTTTGAGCTTTGGGTCCTTATGTTATATCAGCTACTAAATAAAAAAATTTATGCAGTCAATTAATATTTTAATCAACACACAATTTAAATTCAACAAGGACAATTTTTCATAAATCTCGCTAGATGTCAGTTAAGACTAAGAGCCTATGCCCACTAGTGATTTGGCGGCGGTTTCTCGGCGGAGCGGGTTCACGGCGAGCATATTAGTGTGCACGGACCCTTAGTTTCACGAAAGACGTCATAACATTATAGGTGACGCGCCGAATAAAAAGCTGTGAATATTTGCCTCTCGCTCAGGCTCCATATGTGTAAGAGAAACAAGAGCATATTAAAACATTGATCACTCTGCGTGGAAATGTTGACAGCTGTCATTAAATTGCCTTTTTATTAGTTAATGGCATCTGACATTGGCCCAAGCCTTAAGGCCGCCATAGGGAAAGATAAATAAATAGTTAATGGCATGGCAGTTTGATGCGTGAAGAGGTATTAGACAGACAGACACACTTTCGCATTTATAATATAATATCATATATTGCTGTGTGACATAGATTCGATAATCCTTACACTAATAAAAATACCTAAATGCGAAAGTAACTCTCGTCTGTCTGTCTGTTACCTCTTCATGCTTAAATCGCTGAACCGATTTATATGAAATTTGGTATGGAGATAGTTTGAAACCCTGGGAAGGACTTAAGATAGTTTTTATCCCAGAAAATTGCATAGTTCCCGTAAACGGAGTCACGGGCAACAGCTAGCAACAATGAACTGTCACTATGCACGGAGACATCTGTCGCTCGCACGTAAACATTCGCCATCGCGCTCGCTTGAATTTAAGAGCAACAGACAAGTATTAAAGGTCATTGTACGAAATTATTCAAGCACCGCGACCGTACTTTACTTGTCTTATAGTCCATGTCAACTACTTGATTTTTCAATTTTTAAAAATATAGCACCATCGATACTATCGATGATTCTGTCAATGTCGAGGTTGAGAAAGACAATCGGTTGGCCGTTGTTCGGTATGTCAACTACTTGTAGGTAAACTATTACGCAAAGCAATGACAGCTGTCAAAAAATCCAAAGACCGCGCCAGCTATAAACAAAATTAGTTCCCGTAATCACTAACGCCATCTAGCGACGATTGTACGTTTTAAGCCTTAATGGCGGCGGTGACGGGGTACCCGCGCCGCAGCCCCATGCACTGGTCGCGGTCGATGAACAGCGTGGTGGACTTGTTGCGGAGGTCGGCCTCCAGCCCCGCCCGCACGCCCAGGAGCGTCTGGTGCGTGCCTTCGGCCGTCGCGATCTTGGACTGAAGCGTCGCCATGGTTTCTTGGAGGTCGCATACTTCTTTGACGAGTCTGTGTTTGGAAGTGCATGTTTTAGAATATAGTTTATGCAATAGGGATGTTGACACCACCAATCAACTGACGTACTTTTTATGAGCTGTCAAAACACAATTCTCCCATAGAGTTTGAATGGCAATAGCTAATTATTGACGTCACTCGTTCGACAACTCAATAAATTAACTATTTACAAGGATTATATAGACTGGATTGGCAGTCATAGTACGGATCGGCCGCGGTTTTTGTAGTTCGATTATTAAATCTAGATGGCGCTGAAATATAGCCAGAGGCTTTGAAGGCAAAACAATAAGACTGCAGATATTTCATATCACTGCAAATGTATTATTATGCAATATTTTTGAAAAATAATACATTTGTAGTAATATGAAACATCTGTTGTCTTATTGTTTTGCCTTCAAAGCCTCTGACTATATTTCAGCGCCATCTAGATTTAATAATCGAACTACAAAAACCGCGGCCGATCCGTACTATGGCGACTGCCAATCCAGTCTGAATCATCCTTGTTAATGGTGTACGCCACGAGCACGTTCATGGTGCGAGTGCACTGGCGTGGGTGTCGGGGGGTGGTGGGGTGACCTGTTCTGCGCGTCGTCGCGGCACTTCTCGAGGTGCGGGCGGTTGGTGCGCGCCTGCAGGCGGGTGTGCGCGACGCGCATGGGCTGCAGCTTGTCCTCTATGGCCTTGTTCAGCAGCTCCAGCGTCTTCTCCACGTCGAAGATCTCCTGCTGGATCTGGACAAGTAGTCAAAGGTCTAAAGCTCCAAACGCACAGACAGCGGGTGCGGTGACGGTTCTAATATTCTTACTTGTATGAAAGAGTTCGCGGTACGGTGCCACACAACTGTTCATACAAGATAGAATATTACAACCGTCACCGGCGCCGCCCCGCCCCGCTATCACTTTCAGTACGTTTGGTGCTTTATGGCTGCGGCATACAGAATTTGAGTCGTCTTAGGGCATGTCGGGGCCCTTGGGCACTAAAGAATATGGAACCCGGTTGGAAAGTGTTGTAAGCGAATGTCATTGACAACGAAAAGTAATAAGTGTTTTCGAAACGATGCTGCATTTCGGGGCCCCCATGAGGTTGGGAACCCTGGACACGGGCCCCGAGTGCCCTTATGGGAAAGACGGTACAGTTGGTTACCACGGCGGCGGGCCGCGGCATTAGAGCAGTGCGCACAGGCACCAGTTAGGTACCTACTTTATAGCGTGAGATAGCAACAGGCGTTATCTCGTTCTCTTGCAATGGCGGAGCGTGAAAATTTTTGCAGGTAAAGCCGAAGCAAAAACCTACAAACCCCATTTATCCTCTTATTGAAAGTGCAGTAATTGAAGAGAAGCGTTTGGTATTTAAGTAGTACCCTTCGCCACTGTTCTCTTGCTAAATTTATTGTATTCACGGGATACGACACTCTGTCACAGAATAATTAATAGTACAACGGAGTTACACCGACGACAGGCCCGCGCACAAACCGCGCCGAGCCTAACCTACTTTCAACCTACCTAATTTACTTTCAGTGACCACACAAGCGATTTTTTATGGCGAAATTATTTTTAGCTGTACAAATACTCGCCGCGGTATCGCGGTGATTAATAAATCGCGGCGTATGCAGCGAGCTCGCCGTGATCTCGCTCCGCCGTAACATCGCCGAAGAAAATCGCAAAGCAAGACTACCATCAATTCATCAAACGAATCTCCCGATACTAATGCCATCTATCGTCTTCCACCTGTTACAATACCGTCTGTGTTTCTTACCTTATGCAGATGCAGTTGCAGTTTGTTCTTGATCTCGATGGTCTCGGCCACGCGGCGCGTGAACGCGCTGTTGGTGTTACTCCATTGGTCCCAGATCTCCGTCGCCGACACGTTGATCAAATTGTCCGTGTCTGAAAAGGTTTCGGACAAAAACTCCTTATTATAACCCCGAAAACCAGATTACTTTTCAACTAACTGCAAAGTTAGATTATTAATTGCTTTCATATAGGTACAAATAAATAGTTAGTCGGTTTGGATGAGTGGGGAAAGGCCACAATAGAGCGATCTCTATCTCCAGGCAGATGTTATGTTTGCCTGGGGATCGAAATCCGAGGGCCCCTAGCGCCACCTAGTCATCAAATAGAGTAACTGCTTCATCGTGCATTCGGCTGCATAAACACAATTTCCAACTTTTTTCCTTCGGCCTTCGATCCCCAGGCATAATATCTGCCTGGAGAGAGATCTCCCTATTCAAGCGCTGTGTCGGTGTCGGTAGTGTATAATGTGTGGCGCCCCAGCGCTGTGTCAGTAGTGTATAATGTGTGGCGCCCCAGCGCTGTGTCGGTAGTGTGTAATGTGTGGCGCCCCAGCGCTGTGTCGGTCGCTAATATGTAATGTGTGGCGCCTCAGCGCTGTGTCGGTATTGTGTACTGTGTGGCGCCCCAGCGCTGTGTCGGTCGGTAGTGTGTAATGCGTGGCGCCCCAGCGTCGGTCGCTAATATAATATAATGTGTGGGCGCCCCAGCGCTGTGTGGGTAGTGTGTGATGTGCGGCGCCCCACCTGAGAGCATCTGCACGGCCTTGGCGCGCTCGGACTGCGAGCGCTGCAGCGTGGCGGCGCTGGCGGCGGCCCAGCGCTCCGTGTCGCACACCGTGGGGTCATAACGCTCGATCCCCGAGTAGAATTGTAGGCCCTTCACACAACAAAACAACAAATTCATTAAACAGTAAAAAAAATTAAAAAAAAAACTAAAAATTTCATTTTTACATACAAAATTGTTGCCATGTTCAAGCATTTTAGAGTCGTAACGCTCGTAACTAAAATACGGTGGAACGGCACGCTCTAGGCGCGAAATTTTAAACTTTTTACAGTTTTTAATTTATTGTGGGTAAACGGTGTAACTGTTTAACTTCATATGGTATTTGCGCTTGTAAAACAGTGTTCTTTATTTTATTGTGTAAAGCTTTTTAAGAATAAAACTATAAGCTTGAAATAAAAGTTGTCAAAACGTTGAAAGTCCGAATTTCTATGTTTGACAACTTTTATATCAAGCTAACAGTTTTATTCCTAAAAAGCTTTACACAATAATATAAAGAACACTGTTTTAAAATCGCAAGTACCATATGAAGTTAAACAGTTACACCGTTTACCCACAATAAATTAAAACCTGTAAAAATTTTGAATTTCGCGCCTAGAGCGTGCCGTTCCACCTTAAGTAATTATAAATTTTATTTGGGTGGTAGCATCGACTTTATAACGTCGATGGGTGGTAGCCACCCAGATCTAGGATGTTTTAACAAACTACAAAAAAGTTCAGTTAACAACCGATATCTTACATTGACTCTGGACTAGTCACTTTTGACATAAAAATATTATTAAAGCCTGACCAGAAATATATGACTATTCGCCATGTTGCGGAATTTCATTGGAACTAATTTCTTACACTGGCAATAATTTTAATGATTGTCAGTGTCACTGTGGCGGTTTCTTTGAACAATAACAAAAATGCCCAAAACGATTTGTAGTCAACAACGGATCATTGTAAATAATGTTTATAATAAACTACTGAAAAAGAAACGCTTGGGGAATGAAACTATTTCGCTACAAAACCTTTCCAAATTAACATCAGAGCTAACAGGTAGGTAAACATTGTAAAATCGCTGTCAATTGAAATTGCGAACAATGTAAATAAACCATTTAATGAAAATATCCACATTCTAGCACTTGTTTATTGTATTAATGGTTTAGGATAGTGTTGTGGTAAGTATTGATTAAATAACACACGGATTTAGCAGTATTTGATGTGGGAAAATGGAAATTAAAGACATTTTAAATACAAGGCTTGTTTACATTTTTTGTGAAAAATATAAAATTCTTGACGATTGCCAAAATGGCTTTCGTAAAAATAGATCAACTACTCTAGCAGTCTGTAAATATATCCATGAAATTTTAAATGCAATTAACGATAAAAAATACGCAGTTGGAATATTACTAGACATGACAAAAGCATATGATAAGGTTCAGTACGATATATTGTTAAACAAGATATATGGCATAGGAATACGTGGCATAGCTCATAAGTGGTTTGCCTCCTACTTAAAAGATCGTGAACAGCTCACAGAAGTAGAATATTTTGATTATGAGACAGGTGAAATAAAAAAAAATCCGTTCTGAAAAAAAAACTTGTAAATACTTCTATCCCTCAAGGTAGCGTAATTGGATGCCTTTTATTTTTAATTTATATAAACGACCTACCGAAAATTATGAACGAGCCATGTATTCTATTTGCTGATGACATTTCCCTCCTTACAATATGTAAAAATAATTTTAATTTAACCAACACATTAGACTCTATATTTGAACGGACCAATTCCTGGATGAAAGATCATAATTTACAAATTAATTATGAAAAAACAAAAATAATGACCTACTACCCACATCAAAAAATCCATTAGACTTAAATTACTTCTACAAAAAATTTAAATTAGAGATGGTTGATGATTTTACTCTACTCGGATTAGTCATAGATACCCACCTAAATTGGAAATCGCATATAAAAAAAATAAGAGGTAAACTATCTAGTTTCGCGTACGCACTCCGAGAGATAAAAAAATCGACAGACTTACACACTGCACTTGTGACATATTATGCATATGCCCATGCGTGGCTTAGCTACGGCATCATCTTGTGGGGAAATAGCACAGATGCACAAACACTTTTTACTGCACAAAAAAAACTTATCCGGATTCTAGTCAACATCACCAACACTGAGAGCTGCAAGCCCCACTTCCAAGCACAAAAACTACTAACAGTACCTTGCTTGTATATTTTAGAAATATGTAAGTTTGTCCGCAAATACCCTGATTACTTTACACAGCGAGACGATAACCAAAGTACATACTCACTACGCCACAGAAATAAATTAAATTTGCCACCATCCCTCCTCAAACTACACTCTCACGGAACCTACGCTATGTCAGTAAAAATATATAATAAACTACCTACCCAAATAAAAATAGAAACAAAAGATAAAAAATTTATAAGAATGTTAAAAGATCTCTTACTCCAAAAATGCTACTACACTATAAACGAATATCTAGAAGAATAAGTAATATTTTTAATTATTGTCATGTTATGTATTTAGTCAAAGGATGATTTCCTTTCAATGTGCCACAAGTTATTAGTTTGTAATTTAAAATTGTTTGAAATTGTTTATTTAATTGTTCGAAATTGCTTATTAGTTTATAACGTAAAAACAAAAAAAAATTTTTGTTTTTTAATAATTTTAAATAATAATTTTATTTTTTTTAAGTGTCACTTACACGGACATTAACATTACGTGTTGTACAGATAAGTACAAACTAATGTACTTATAAATTTAGTTTAAAATTTATATGTACTGAAATATGTACCTACTGCTTAATTTTAAGTTTAATTGCTACGCCCCAACAGGGCATCATTTATGTACAAATTTTGTAAGAAATGTTGCGATTCAATAAATACTGAAATACTGAAATACATTGTTTGCAATTTCAATTGACTGACAGTTTAGACAAGTCAAGATGTCATTGTTCCGACTATACTGAACTATTGCCATATAAATAAGAATAATAGCGCCCTCTTGACAATAGTCATATATTTTTGGTTTACCTTTATAATTATTAAACTATATATTTGAATATATTAATAACCTTGGAGAAGTTGTTGAGCTGGTGGCACATGGAGTCGATGCCGAGCGCGTACTCCTTGTTCCGCATGTCCGTCTCCAGCTCGTGCTGTGTGGCGCGGCAGTTCTTTGACTGCGCCCGCACCTACAAAACAAAAAAACAAATGTAGCTACTACTAGCGCCATCTAGTCATCAAATAGAGAACCAACTACATTCTTTTTCTACGCTTCAATCAATTCATTAAACCCTCCACAGACCGCAGCGGGGGGCGTGCGCGCGACGGCGACGGAGCTTGCTTGGCACGTTGCATAACACTGAATCATACACGCTGTACCGCGCTGCCAGTGTGTGTCACCGTACCATTGATTCAGCGTTATACAACTTACTTAGACGTACTTATATCAGAGGTGGCGCTAGGTGTGGAAACGTGGGCCACCGCTCTCAGCCTCGCGGTCTGAGGAGCCGTCGCCTCGAAAGTTTCTCGTTTTTTGCTCTTTTAAACATCCGTAATCCGTATGGTGCGCCATCATAAGGCATAAGGCCTCGCCAAATTTATCTTGACCACACCAAATTTAGGTCATGATACCATTGAGTATATTTTCCGTTCTAACCTTTTCCAGCATCATCCGGAATTTGTCCTGACAGTCGCGTAGAATGGAAACTTCTTTGAGGAGAGACTGTTCCACCGCGTCGTGGACTTGCTCCAAACCTGTTCACACATTTCATTACTTGGTTAGGTATTTAGTTAAATAATTGAGTACATACGTAATTAAATAGATGGGTTCATATTTAACAATCAAGTCAAGTCGTGGTGGCCTAGTGGTTTGACCTATGGCCTCTCAGCAGAGGCCTAAGAGTTTTTAGGGATTTATGCGCAAAAATACATATGAAATTTATTTTACCATGAGCTTTACTGCTGCAGAAGCCTATATTGGCGTGTGTGAAGTTCCTAATCCATACTGAGCCCGCGTGAGAGCTACGGCCCAAGCCTCTCATTCTGCAACGAGGCTTGTGCCCTGCAGTGGCACGTATACAGCCGGTACCTTCGGCGTCTAGGTAGCTCCTTTTTCCTTTTGCTTAGGTAAATACTACGAGTATAAGCAGGCCTTCTGAATTTCTATTAGCAATTCCACTGCTGCCAGTGACCTTCAAGTCTTCAACGCCCACAAGGGAGTATTATTGCCCGCGTTGACTCATAGCCTATACTAGATTGCTACGATGTTAACGATTGTGACAATCGGCCCAGACGCTGGCTTGACACCTTAAAGGCCCAGTTTGCGTGCAGTGGCTAGACATCTGTCCATACCAATCCATACCGATGAACTTCAACGGCTGCAAGCAAATTTGTTTTGAAACTGGTAAGCCGGCGTTTGGGCCGATCGTACCTAACATTTGTAACGGTCCTTACCCTGTCGCTTCTCTCGATGGTACAAGCACTCCTGCACGATGTGCAGCGGCCCCTCGATGCCAGCGATGGCGCGCTCCAGCTGGCGCCGCGTGTCGTTCAGCTTCTCGCACGTCGCCACCAGCCGCTCCATCTCGATCGAGACCTGTCACGGAAACACTTGTCAAAGGCATTAAAGCAAACAGCTTCCTCTTTAAACAAGTTTGGTTTGCAGCATCTTTTTATATTATTTATTTTTTCAACTTCAATTTTTTTTACTTTTACGGTCATCCCGAGAAATCCATATATTTCATACAAAATATAAACCGCTAAACAGGAAGGAGTGTTGATGTTTCTCGATGAGAACTGAACATAGATGGCGCTATATCACTGCATAAGTGATGATGGCAGGCTGGAATGTATGATGCATAGGAAAAATTTGCGTGTAAACTCCTGACCAGTGGTGGTGTAGGGGTAAGCACGCGGCACGGACTGCCAAGGACCTGGGTTCGATTCCCAGCATTGGTCTTTTTTCTGGGGTTTTTTCTGTGCATCTATGTTTCAGTTTGTATTTAGTATGAAATAAATAGCTTCCTCTTTAACACAAAACATTATTGGCAAGCCACGGCAGCCTTGTAGTTCGATCTGTGGGATTCCAAGCAAAGCGTCCTAAATCCGAGCCCAGGCTGGTGCTTCGAGTTCTTCGGAATCTATTTGGGAAATCACATTTGACCGAAGTTACTGAGCCGAATGTATTTGCCAAAATTATCTTACCTCGTTCCTCCAAAAGGTTGTGTCTGTTATTCTCTCCCCAATCCTTCTGCCCGAGTCCCTTTGTCCTTGTGTGCCGATTTCGTCTGTTTCTCTGAAAATAATTAATTTGATTTAGTTTATACAATAAGCCTGAATTTCTCCAAAAATCTTTAATAGCTTATTTGAGCAAGTTGCTGCTAATTATGTCTTGATGCTGTTCCGTTCTATCTGTTCTAACACACAACTGATATTCCTGTTCGCATAGCTCACAATAGGCATAAGAATAAATAATAACAGAGTAGAAGGGAATCTCTTTTGACCGCGTCCAAAACGCCGCCATTTATATACCTACTTCCCCGCTCTTGTCGTTACACCCCTCTGTCGTCCAGGCGTGTAGCTAGGGTTGCTTACTGTTAAATATCGCTAAAATATAAGTTTTTATTTACTTTGAAATCATTATTTTATTCTAGTTTTACAAAATATGAGATTTATGAATCATTAGGTACAGTCAAGGATTTTAATTGTTAGGCCGCTTGCCACTGTTCGTATTTAGCCGTGTAATGCAGATCGGGTGAAGCCGCTTATACTCGTATATGCTGATTTGAATTACACGGCTAAAATAGGAATAGTGGCAAGTGGCCTAACAATTAAAATCCTTGACTGTACGTACCTACATATTATAGGTAGGTACTTCTAAGTAAGAAGTTATTACAAGTGCCATAGCCATACCAAATGAAGTCATTTAAGGTGATTTGGCATCGTTTTTGAATTGTTTATACACCACAATAACTTGACGTCATTGTTATTTGTTTCCAATAAAACGAACGCGCAAACAGGAAACAGCCAAACGCGCGTGCGTCGACGCCGGCCGTGACACCCTGACTGAGTTCTCTCTTAGATAGTACCTACTCTAATATCGTGACCTTGAGTCCGGCCGGAGCGGGAGTTTCCCTTCTACTCTGTTATTATTTATTCTTATGCAATAGGTACTCGTATATTAGGTGCATATAGATGTAAAATTACAGAGTTGTAGGAAGGAAGGTACCAGTATGAGGATCAGTTAGTATAGGGTTAGTAGTAAATGTAAATAATTAATTAAATATCATGTCGTGATGTAAGAATCCATTACCTTACGTCGGGTCACGAAAGGTGGTCACGATTGTGGGTGTGGGTGTTGTTTCATATGCGATAGAAAACTGTCCGATGCGCCCTAGGCAAAAACTCCACAGATGTATATTATTAGAAGACAATAACCTTATTCTCTTTACAATTCACCTGAGCATCCTCATGATATCATTCCGTACTCGCTCCGAGAAGTTCCTCTTGGCGTCTGACTCGTTGTAATTCTTGATGCTGTTCTGGTTCCACTCGTACTGCGTGTAGCGCGTGTAGAGGGCTGCGCGGGCGGCGTGCTCGGGGCTCCGGTCGAAGCCCGTCACCAGGTTGGGGAAGCGGAGTGGCTCGGCCGCCATCCCGGCAGAGGTGTAGCACGGGTCCACCATTGTGTTTGTTATGGGTTGGGATGGCCTGTGGGATTAACAAAAGCTGGATTTGTTTGTTGAATGAGAATCTTTTCAGCTGCAGACCACTTTGGTGTTTGCTGTTTTTAAATTAAGAATGGTGCCATTGCGATTTCCATGTTTCCCGCACTTCAGTGCAGGTCATTGGCCCAGACGCTCGTTAAAGTTCGAACCTGCGAATATCTGCAGCTGCAACTTACATAGGAGTGACTTCGATCTCTTCGTAGCCCATAATAGGCCTCCAGGGGTGCTTTTTGGGCGTGTGGAAGCAGTAGCCCACCTGCGGCGGCGCGATCGGCGCGCCCGCCGTTTCCTTCACAGGGCTCCATTGCTGGAGTTGCTGCACAGAAGACGAATGCCTAAGATCACCGTACTAACAAGGACATGGCAATACTTTAGAACGAATAGTCAAATCTTGACTATTACGAAATTTAAATATGGCGAGCGGTGTCTTCCTTGCATTAGCCATCCAGCGAGGCATTATAAATATTATAATATTCTCATTTAGTGAGCACATGCTCTCGGTTTCTCTGACTGAACTAGGGTGAGATGAGAATCAGGCTAATTTTGGCTACGTCTACCGATGTCACACATCAGCAACTCCAAGTCAACATACTTAGATCTTGATATTTACCGTACACATCGACACCTCCTTCGCCATTTCAAATAATTTTGTAACGGATTTTAATCAAAAATGTAAAAAATATATTGTGTGATTTCAAATTTGAAAAAAGGATGACATAATCAAAATCAAGGTAGACAACTTTCAAGAATTGACAAAAGAAAGACGATCTATTGGCCCCGCCACGAATTTGCACGACCGGGGATGCGGCGAGCGGTTTATCTGTTGATTACCTGTGCTAAGTTAAAAATAATATTACAAATTTATTAATTTTAAAAGGAGAATTTATATTTGGTCTTTTGTTGTTCCTTGAATTTAATAATAAAATTCACACCGTTGTCTAAATGTTAAAATCATTGCATTAACAAAACGCACGACACAGTACCAACCTAACAGAATCACACGATTAACTGTCAATGTCACTGTACTGTCAATGTCAGACATTCGTGTTCATCACTCGCTCAATGTGGTGTCTGTTCAGTTCAGTTCCATATCATCCATTACATTATTAATTTTTGTTTGTATAATCACTATCGTACCACATATCGAATCGGTTATAAATTGGTGACCTATGCTCATGTAGTAACATAAACATTTAACTATGAACAGCGTCCCGGATAATGCGCCTCAACGTGAGTGTAACTTTGTGTAATTTCGTAACTGATTTATTTATATGCTAAACAATAATATTTGGTTTTAGATTGCCCCGGCACAGGCAGCGAGGATGCGGGCAAAGCGTCGGCTTGCGCCGGGTGTCCCAACCAAAACCTATGCGCCACGGGTAAGTAATTAAACCTTGAGTTACTGGCGTCTTCGAATTTCAATAACAATCGTGCTAGATAGGAAACGCTCCGCTAAAACACTTCATAACAGGCGAGTCACTAAAAGGTCAACCGGCTTTGAAAGTCCCATAAACAAAGCTGTTAGTAAAAGGCGTAATCTTATCAGAAAATCTTTTATATCCGGTTTGTAATGATAATCAGTAAACAATAATTTGCAACACAAAGCACATCATCTCGAGCCTGATGATGACTTGCGCTTTGGTACTGAAGAATTTAAAGCATCATTGTTTAAAGTGTCATATTTTTTAATTAGGTTTAGCTGTGTTGTGTATTTATTATTAGGTAATTGTATAAAATACTAGCCTTCCCTCCGCAGCTTCGCCCGCAATAAATTAGTTTTCCCGTAGGAAAAAGTATTTTCCTGCAGTAAAAAGAACTTGTAAGTGTCACTCGGTGATAATGTAGCTTTATAACGGCAAAAGATTTTTTGAAATCGGTCCGGTAGTTTCGGAGCCTATTCAATGCAAACAAACAAACAATCAAATCTTTCCTCTTTATAATATTTATATAAAATATGTATTTTCGTATTTATAATTTTTTTTTTATGATATATTAGGTGCTGCGGCAGGGCCAGATCCAGCAATAGAGATAATCAAGGAGCGCCTCTCCAAAGTGAAGCACAAGATCCTGATCCTCTCCGGGAAGGGTGGTGTGGGGAAGAGCACTGTGACTTCTCTGTTGGGGCACGGGCTTGCTGCCCGTAATCCAGATATTAATGTGAGTTTGTCTATACTAGTACAATAAAAAGGTACAGATGTAGTGCAAAATGATTTTCCTTCATACTTTATCGGAAAAGTTTGTAAGTTTGTATTTATGGTGCTCTCTCAATTAGCTTCAGTACCCATCTTACAGCCATGTAGCCATCGTACATTTTACACTTTGACATTTAAATAAATAAATAAATAAGTATCACGGGACAATTCACACCAATTGACATAGTCCCAAAGTAAGCTAAGCAAAGCTTGTGTTATGGATACTAGGCAAGGGATAAACATACTTATATAGATAGATACATACTTAAATACTTATTAAACAACCAAGACCCAAGAACAAACATTTGACACTAAACAATAAAGTTCCATATTTTGACGACCGCTTTAGCCTAGTTGGTAGTGACCCTGCCTACGAAGCAAGAGGTCCTGGGTTCAAATCCCGGTAAGGGCATTTATTTGTGTGATGAGCACGAATATTTGTTCCTGAGTTATGGATGTTTTCTATGTATTTAAGTATTTATTTATCTATATAAGTATGTTTATCGTCGTCTAGTACCCATAGTACAAGCTTTGCTTAGTTTGGGACTAGGTCGATTTGTGTAAGATTGTCCCCTAATATTTATTTATTTATTAATGGATATGAAAATGTCACTTGACAGTTTGGGTGCCATCATAATACAATTGAGATCTGAGTTTTCCTAATTGAAAATCATTTTGCACAACATCTGTACATTTTATTTGTTTGTCTGTAAGGGGAACTGCTGACCTGATTCTAATAATTCTTATAGAAATAGTATCTAGTTTTTATTCTGGGAACGTGCATAGCTCTATGTATTTATGTATGTATAGCTCTTTATAATATCCAACTAATATTAAAAACGTGAAAGTTTTTGAGCACATGTCTTTATTAAATGTGTGATAATACTGATGTATCTTTGGAATAACATGTAGACTACTTTATATACTGATATATTTAACAAGCGTAAATCTCATCACCTCAGTTTACAGAGATGAAATTTTGCATAGGTGTTCTTAAAACAACATGAATGATTTGGGAGATAATGGGAGAAGAAATTCTTCAGTGCAACACAACACACCTTAATGATATAATGACATTGACACTTTGTAATTCCAAAAAGTCGTTTTAACAGACTAGCTGATGCTAGCTAGTCACTAGCTGATGCCCGCGGCTTCGCCCCCACTGAAGACGTAAAACGTGAAGAGATATTTTCCCATGGTAAAATGTAGCCTACGTCACTCTCCAGCCCTTCAAATATGTCTATCCAAAAATATACGGCGATTCGTTCTCAGTTTCGCGTGAAAGAAGGACAAACATGCAAACACACTTTCATATTTATAATATTAAGTATGGATAACATCACAACAATTTAGAATGGGTTACCAGCTTGTTCAAACGCCTTGTTATCTTGAAGTTCAAATTTATTAATATTTTTGATTGAAAAAAAATGGCGATTAGACCCCAGGTTCATGTAACATTTTTTACTTCTAAGGGGCTCAGAAATCTGTCTTCTGACCATGGAGCATTTGCCATAACCACGGTGTTTCTGATGGTTCCAAAGTTGTATTTTTATATTAGGGAGATTGGCTCCCACATTTAGCTGATGCTATGTGCTTCTTGTATGTGTAAACATGACACCATTAATAAACTCTGATAGCAATGATCTATGAACTGTTTCACTTATTATATTACACAACATACTCTTGAACTATATGGGTATAGTATTCTGGTTCTTTATCAATTATTATAACATACATATGATATATACAGCGAAATCTTAACGTAGTTATGGTGTATTTTAATGTCGCAAAATATGGCAGCGATTTATTAAACAGATACTTATTTTTTTACGTTTTTTTTTAAATAAACTCAATTGTGGTAGCAGAGTAACGGACAAATTGAGTCAAACCAATCAAAGGAAACCTCATCAGTGGTTGGTATCTACAATACTCAGAATCAACACTATTATGGGTTCTTTTAACTAAGTAACATAATTATTTGTGTAACCCTTTTATGTAGCCCTTTTAAAATTAGTTGTATAGTCACTATCATAAACATTGAACCTGACTAGGTGCTCAAAAGTATCTGAACTTGGTGATTGACAATACAATAGTATCCCAACATTTTTGAGTAGGTACAGATATAGTGCATATGTATTTCCATCGGGCAAAGTCGGATTTCAATCATTGGAAAGGTTTTTTCATATTCAACAACTTCTCGTATAACGGAAAATCTCAAATCGCTGTGTAAAAAAAAGTAGGTATGGCAAGATAAAAAGAACATATGAAAACGCATAAAAAACAAAATTAGGACCTAAAACCTTCATTATCTGTAAAGCGATACAGGAACATAGTACCTATCGAAAAAATCTACAAATTAGTTTCAACTTAAACTACTTTTATGCAGCGATAACTTTTTACACACAAAGATTTGGGGCTACCTGCCATAGTAAAAGTTTTAAAACTTAGAATAAGCTATACAGTTACATATCGCTTGTATTTATTGGTCATATAATATAGGCCAGTTTCCCCACCCTCCTTTAGTTATGTAAATAATTCACATCAATTACCCTGTTATATCTCGATCTTCTCTCATAAGCGTTTCCAAACTCCATAACTGGCACTCACAGTCACAGTTCATTTAAAAAAGCACGTCTATTGATCCTGAAGGCAGGCTGGCGAAGAATTCGCAACGAGCGGCCTTCAGCCGGGATGGCGCGGCGTGGCACGGGGATGTAGGTCAGGCCTGTAGTAATGCAAGCTTTTGTATGAAGGCTTATTTTGTACTCTAGTATAAATCTTCCCAGGTAAATTTTTCGCTTCGAGCCATTACATTAAATTTGAACCTTAATACTATGACGATACCGTTTGTTTTGAAAGATAAGGGCTGGAAGCGATAAATTCACCTGGGATGATTTATTCTATACAGTTGTTATTGAATCAAATCCCGAAGGCGAGCGGGCTTTACTTGTGGCAAACTCGTAACGTTTGACGACCAAATGGCCTAGTGGTTAGAGAATCAGACTACGAAGCTTGAGATCCCGGGTTCGATTCCCGCGTTTTGGGCAGATATTTATATGAAAGGGGTTTCGGTGAAATTATTTCGCAAAATAGTTAATTTGGCAAATGTTTCATTTGGTAACTGTTTATTTATTCTGAAACTGTAAACTATTCAGGATATATTTCAGGACTATCCTGTAGGTTAGGTTAGGTTTGTTTTATAATAATCCTGAAAAGTTTTCAGTTTCAGTAAAAATAAACAGTTGCCAAATGAATCATTCTGCGAATTTTTTTTCGCCAAAACAGTAAACCACCTACGTATATCTATAACAAAGCTTAGTATACTTTGGGACTAGGTCAATTGGTGTCAATTGTCCCGTGTTATTAATTTATTTATTTAACATTATACGTGTAAAATATTAGGTGTAGTAAGATACCTAACTACGTGTAAAGGTACTGTATTGTATGTTATCATATTACATTATCGTGATAACATACAACTTAGTTTTGCAAGACTGCAACTAATACGGACGAATTTTAAGATTGCGTGTTTAGAGCGCGTTTTTCGTTTCATAGAGCAGCCATAATATATCGCGTGCATATGCGAGTCGATAGAAGCCATGAAGGCCTAGTGGTTTGACCTATGGCTCTCAAGCGGAGGGTCGTGGGTTCAAATCCCGGCTCGCACCTCTCAGTTTTTCGGAATTTATGTGCGAAATTACATTTGAAATTTACCATGACCTGCGAATAAATTCAATGGTGTGTGAAGTTCCCAATCCGCACTGGGCCCGCGTGGGAACTACGGCCCACGCCCTCTCATTCTGAGAGGAGGCCTGTGCCCTGCAGTGGGACGTATATAGCCTGGGATGATAATGGTAAAATTAAACCTTGTGGGTTGTGGAAAGCCTCCTGTTATCTAATCAAATAGGTAACTTAATCCCTATCCATTAGATGAATTCATACTGGGTGGATAGGAACATACATAACATTAGCGAAATTATAGTAGATTGTTCAACAAGGGATTAAAACAAGCCATAATGACACAAGATATTTAGCCACCCGAGCAGAGCGAGGGTGGCTATAATTCGCGTGTCATTATGGCAGTTTAGTCTCGCGTTAAACACTCTACTTTTCACTTTGAATGCGAGGAAAAAAACGATGTTTTAGGTATACTAATCTACAATATTACTTTTATACAACGTACGCTCAATACGAGCAATGGACGTCTGTTCAGAATTCAAATAGCAATTTAAATTTGTTCCGCGGTTTTTTTTTGTTGAGTGACGCTTTAAATGTTTGCATATTTAGCCAACAGATTCAAACTTGAAAATTATTTCATAGCTAATTGGACTAAGTATGCATAATAAAATGAATTCATCTTTAATATAATTAAATAGATTAATATTCGTAATTATTCATGGTGTTTCACGAAATTATTATTTTTTATAATATTTTTTATACAGTTGTCATTTTGAGGTTATTTCCACGCCCTAACCTAAAGGCTTTCACAGACCGAAGCACAGGGCGCTACGGAGCGCTTCGGAGCGTCCGCAGCGCGCTGCGGTCTGTGGAAAGCTTTAAAATTGTCTATGCCCAGTCACTGAAAATGGCAATAATCCTTCATCCACAAACACCGTGATTGGCAGTTTAGGGGTTTCCAAAGTAAATTAAAAAATTTTTACTTTAATCCCTAGAAATCAAAAAAGAGCTTTAGTCCCGATATGCAAAGACTAAAGTAACATTTTAAGAGTATGAGAAGTGAAAAAGATTTTAATTTGTTTGATTAGTTTTGTATGGCTTCCAATTTAGATAGAGCTTGAGCTGTTTGGCAGATGAACCATCTAACTAACCCCTTAAGTTGACATGCCATGATATGCAAGTTACAAGACACCCTGTATTAAATAAATAAATATCACGGGACAATTCACACATTCACACCAATTGATCTAGTCCCAAAGTAAGCTAAGCATAGCTTGTGTTATGGGTACAAGGCAACGGATAAACATACTAATATAGATAGATACATACTTAAATACATATTAAACACCCAAGACCCGAGAACAAATATTCGTATTATTCATACAAATATCTGCCCCGACGCGGGAATCGAACCCGGAACCTCAAGCTTCGTAGTCAGGTTCGCTACCTACTAGGCCATCTGGTCGTCTAACCCTGTATTAGTACATATTGTTCAACAAGGGACTAAAACAAGCCATAATGACAAAAGTTGTTTTAGCTGTAGTTCGCGTATCGTTATGGTTGTTTAGTCTCGCGTTAAACACTCTACTTTTCACTTTAAATGCGAGGAAAAAACTTGCATATTTAGCCAACATATTCTAATGAACTGAAACAATTACTTTGCTCACCCGCGCCCTTACGCTATCGTAACTATTTACGTTTATGTAAGAAATGCGTGTTTATGCAGTTCCTCCACCTCCACACTGTATGAACACACACAAATCACACAAACTCAACTATCACCACCACCAAACTACACTGACGCGTTTTGAACTCAACCAGAGCTCATGTTCGGAGTTGGCATCACAACCGTAAAGCTATGCTACCAAATGCTAGACAACAACAAAAAAAGTATGTTTGTGTGTTGTGTTGTGTTCATAAGGTCGCGGGTGAGCAAAGTAATTGTTTCAGTTCATTAATATGGGCCTCCGCAAAGTAACACCTGATTCAATAAATTAAACAGATTCTAACTTGAAACTAATTGGACTATGCATAATAAAATGTAACCATCTGTTGGAGACACCGTAAAACACAGCAGAACACGGTGTATTCGCCGTGCTACACTCGGGGCCGCTCCGCGTCGCCGCGACAGACGCTATACGATCGTGGTCAAGCTCACACGCACATTTTGTTAATTTTTGAATATTTTTTATTACGTATTAAACTCATTTTTTGATAAAAATTTGGAGTAAAAAGTCATTGAAGAAAACCCAAGAACCATCCTCAACACCATCCTTAATATAATTAAATAGAATTTTTTTTTAAATTTGTAATTTTCCATGTATTTTTTTTGTTTTTTAAATAAATTTACTTAGATTAAATAGATTTATATTCGTTATCATTTATAGTGGTTTCACGAAATTAACTCGGAATCACGAGCCATTTTCATAACATAAAGGAAGAAAAGTATCTAATTTTTGAATCTGTTTTGTGACTTTTTTTTTTCATATCGTTATATGGCTCGGCTCGTCACGAAACGAACGAAAAAAAAATGCATGGAAAATCAGGGTTCTTTTTATTATTCTAAAAATAAAAAATATCACGCGACAATTCACACCAATTGACCTAGTCCCAAAGTAAGCTAAGGAAAGCTTGTGTTATGGGTACTAGCCAACGGATAAACATACTTATATAGATAGATACATACTTAAATAAATATTAAACACCCAAGACCCGAGAACAAACATTCGTATTTTTCATACAAATATCTGCCCCGACGCGGGAATCGAACCCGGGACCTCAAGCTTCGTAGTCAGGTTCTCTAACCACTAGGCCATCTGGTCGTCTAAATAAGAAAATTCTGAGTAAGAAAACCCCAAAATTTTCTCATTTAAATAAAAAGGTAAAATGCTCACTTTAAAATGAAAATGCCTCTGGGTGAGATTGTGCCCCCTCCCTCCCCCTTAACGCCTGAATTCACGGACGCCGCTTGCTACAATACGTTTACTTTTAGTTTACCACTGACAGATGGCTTGCCTTCATTTCATTTCCAACTTTAACACCATACAAATAAAGTAGCTATTACAAAATCTGCAAACGTGCGTTCTAAAATTGGCTTTATTTATAGGTCGTTATAAAGTTGAATATGAAATGAAGGCAAACCATCTGTCAGTGGTAAACTTTATGTATTTTTCTGTAACTATCTTGTGCCCCACAGGTGGGCATCCTGGACGCGGACATCTGCGGGCCGAGCCAGCCGCGCGTGCTGGGCGTGCGCGGCGAGCAAGTGCACAACTCGGGCTCCGGCTGGTCGCCAGTGGTGAGGAACATTTGCACTTTAAACGCGAATATTTTGCAAACGAAACGCTGTATCGAATAATCAACACAACCCCTTAATGATTTTATAAAACCTTGTAACCTCAAATTCACTGTATTTAATTTTAAATTTAATGGACTCATAAAACTGATGTAAAATAAAAATAGGGAAGAAAACAAAAATGTACGTCGAAAGGCACAACATGGAGGATTGTTTCAATTTTATGTAACATCTGTATTTATTTGTAACTCATGTTGAATATTAAATTATCTTTATCTTTATCTTTGTCCAACGATTTTTTTTCGCCATTTTATTTTACCTCTTTATCGGTATAATTGCTACACTAATAATCTCTAAGCTAAGCTGCGGATGGACGGACGGACAAACAGACATGGCGAAACTATAAGGGTTCCGTTTTCGCCAATTTGGCTACGGAACCTTAAAAAAACCTTAAATGTTTGAAATAAATAATAAAATAAAATAATAATAAAAAAATTATCTCTGCGGTCCCTTAAAATTGTAAAAAAAATCAAGCGTCGCAGTCAAAGATACGGTCATTTGCGCCTTATTTTCTAACATTTCACAGGAGAGGAGGCCTGTTTAGTACTTCCCATAGACCTAAAATCATTTGCATGAAGGAAGATCTAACAGTACAAGAAGTAGCTACAGCATAAGTTACCAATCGGAACCCAAAAATAATAATATTGATTCATTTCTTTTTTCTTCAATTTTATTACGAAGATCATTTTGCAGTGTCGTTTGGTGATTATTTTTACGGAATCAATGACTTGATCAAGTCCCTATACTATTTTTTTTTAATTTTAGTGTTAAATTCTTATCAAAACCAAGTTGACGCTCTATGTCGTATTGATTCCAGTATGTGTCGGACAACCTGTCGCTGATGTCGATAGGGTTCCTGTTGGGGAGCCCCGATGACGCCGTTATTTGGCGCGGACCCAAGAAGAACGGTACGGCCCCTACACATAACTAAATAATGCTTGTAACTACGGAGGAATCAACATAATGGGTGTACGGATGATATGGGGTTTACTTTACTCTAGAGGGCTGAACCAGGATAAAAAAAATGATCAACCTTTTGACAGCTGTCATCTTAATATAGTAGACCAAGTGCTTAACCATTTTTATGACCGTTCCTACATCAGAATGAAAACAATAACGCTGATTGTCTTAATGTATAGTAGCCAAATCTCAATAAAAGTTTTTCATACAAAATGTGACAATTATATAGAATTGTAGCACTTGTAACTTTTATAGTATACGGGGCAGATGCGTGTGCGTGTCACGTCACGCACACGCACCAGTTGTAATAAATGAAACTGTAAGAAAGTTGGCACACCAGACGTGTGCACGTGCATAGTGTGTCATCTTTCTTACAGTTTCATTCATTATAACTGGTGCGTGACACACACATCATTAAACCTCAGGGAGGTAAACGAATGTCTTTGTCGACGATACAATAGAGCATTCAATGTACACACCAATCCACAGAAATATATCGAGACACCAATCACTCGACGAACTTTTTATTAGTTGTCAAAAAGCGATTCTCCCGTAGATTTTATTTGGCGATGGAGAACACTGACGTGACTAAATAATTTATATGTTTAACTTATGATATCAGGTATGATCAAACAGTTCCTGAGCGAGGTGGACTGGGGGGACCTGGATTACTTGCTGATTGATACTCCACCAGGTAAAGTCATCAATAAAGATAATAAGATCAACATTTTTGTGTTGTTTACTCTGCCCCCGGTTGTCCAAGTGACATCTTCATACCGTTTGATAGAAAAATGCTTAGGTTGTCCAGGAGACAATTTGTGTAACGGGTGGCATGAAAAAGTTGATTCACCCATAATCGCTAAAGAAATTAAACGCTATTTTAAAATGAAATCGCCCTAGTACGATTAAAATCAAAAATCAATTTTTTTTTCTGCAAGTAAGCCGCAAAGGGATCTTATACATGTCACTTTTTAAAACTACCAGCGCTTTCGAAAAGACCATCATTGCCAAGAAGAATGCGCCGCAAGAAACTTGGCAGAAAGTCGACTTTTCAAACGAAAATAATATAAATAATTACAAACAAAACAGAAAAACATACAAAGTTCCAAACGCACATACAGCGGAGACATGGGTGCGGTGGCGGTGACGGTTGTAATATTCTAACTTGTATGAACGGTTGTATGTAGCCTACAGCGAACTCGTTCATACAAGCAAGGATGATATAGACTGGATTAGCAATCGCCATAGTACAGATCGGCCGCGGAAAAATAGTTTGATTATTAAATCTAGATGGCGCTGAAAATGTATTATTATGCAATATTTTTGAAAAATAATACATTTGTTAGTGATATGAAACATCTGTAGTCTTATTGTTTTGCCTTCAAAGCCTCTGGCTATATTTCAGCGCCATCTAGATTTAATACTCGAACTACAAAAACTGCGGCCGATCCGTACTATGGCGACTGCTAATCCAGTCTATATCATCCTTGATACTACATAAAAATAATACTACCCATTACAAAGTTTAGGAATAAGATTTGTCTAATACTTTCTAGGCACATCCGACGAGCACCTATCAGCCGTGCAGTACTTGTCAGGCGCCGGGCTGACGGGCGCCGTGGTGGTGACCACTCCGCAGGAGACGGCGCTGCTGGACGTCCGCAAGGAACTGCAGTTCTGCCGCAAGCTGGGCGCTCGAGTGTTGGGCGTGGTCGAGAACATGTCGCTGTTCGTGTGTCCCAACTGCAAAGTGAGTGTGTTGACCACAGATACCACTACAATACTCTACGTAGGCACTTCCAACAAGCACCTATCAGCTGTGGTCGAGAATATTTCGCAGTTTGTGTGTCCCAACTGAAAGGTGAATGCATTGATCACAGATGCAACTATACTCCATTTATTTTAACATTTGAAATTTAACTGTAAAATATGCACACGTTTTTAAATGAAACAACGAAACTATTTAAAATTGTATTAACTTCTATAGTGAAAACATAATAAATACCGCTAATAAATGTACACGTAGGTATTTTTAGTCCATTTGTGTTCGAAATACCGAGAATCGTGTGTTACAATTTGACTTTTAATCCAAACCTTAAATTAAACGAAGTATACAATACTCTAAGTCGGTATATTCAACGAGCAACTATCAGCTGTGGTTTTGGGTTGGCTGAGAACATGTCACTGTTCGTGTGTGCCAACTGCAAGGCGAGTGTGTTGACCACAGATACAACTACAATACTCCCCGCAGGCTCTTCCGACAAGCACTTATCAGCTGTGGTTTTGGGTTGGCTGAGAACATGTTGCTGTTTGTGTGTCCCAACTGCAAGGTGAGTGTGTTGACCACTACAATACTCCCCGCAAGCACTTCCGACGAGCACTTATCAGCTGTGGTGTTGGGCGTGGTCGAGAACATGTCGCCGTTCGTGTGTCCCAACTGCAAGGTGAGTGTGTTGACCACAGATACCACTACAATACCAGTGGCGATCCTTACATAGAAGCCCAAAAGCCGGGCTTGCCTTATAAACCGAACAACGTACAAACGAAAAAAAAAGTTCTAATAAAATCACTTTAATAATTTAGCGCGCTTTATTTTACGTAAAATACTGAATTGCATAAGTAATCCGCGGCACGGCCAGTGGCGCTGATTGCGACCGGCGGCGGCGCGGCGAGTCTATACGACGCGGCTATAGTGGCGTACGTTGTAAATAGCATGACATCTCGCTCGCTCTCGTGGGCTTTTACGGGGCTTCCAAACGCTCTCTTCATACTTAGGAAAAAGTTAGTTTTGCAAATATCTATGTTTAGCTGCATATATAGCACTTTCTTTGCGATTTTGAATCTGGCTTACGGTGTGAAGTTTGTTGCGTTTGGTAACAACGCGAGTGCGCGGGCGGGGCGAGATGAATAACTTCTAACTTCATGATTGTTTATTTCGATCCGTGGGCCGTAGCGTTGTGATTTGATGCAATTATATTTCAAAAACAAATAAGTAATTAGTATTCTGGTTTTAGTGCGGTGTAAAGTGCGGTGCTTGTGAGAGAGAATGAGTTCGGAAACGGACCAAATTGTCCCTTGTGTGGACTTGTGTATAAAAGAATTAATAACAGATGGAAAGGTAAATACATTAAGTTTTATTGAAAAGAAAGATCTCATTGCGTCCCAAAAGCCGACTCCTGACTTGTGTATTTCACAGACTAGTAAGTCTCACAAAAGGAAATTTAACAGGTCAGTGTATAAAACTCGATGGATAGCCGGTTGCTCTCATATCAACAAATTATTTTGTTGGTACTGTATTTTCTTCTCCAACGATAAAAACGTTTGGAACTCGACAGGGTTTGACGACTTAAATAATTTAACAAACTCCACGAAAAGACATCAAAATACACAAAAGCATTTGAACGCTGTTATATCTTTTCATAATTTTGGTAAACAACGAATAGAAACTTGTTTATCTCGACAATTGTCGGAAGAGATTACCAGACACAATTTAAAAGTAGATCATAACCGAAGTGTTTTTCAGCGTTTAGTTGATGTTGTTTGCCATCTAGCCCAACAAGAGCTACCTTTTCGAGGACACGATGAAACCGAATCTTCGTCAAATAGAGGGAATTTTCTAGAACTCGTTTCATTGTTGTCAAAATATGATATTGTTTTAGAGAAACATATGCAACAATTACAACAAAGCAATAAACAGGGTGTCAGTTATTTGTCCAACAAAATTCAAAATGACATTATTCATGCCGTAGCCGATGTGATGAAAACTCGTATTGAATCCGAAGTCAAAGTAACAAAATTCGTTTCAATCATTATTGACGAAACTCCTGACGTCAGTCACAGAGAACAATTGTGCTTGATTCTCAGGTATTATTTTGGGAACGAAATTCATGACCGTTTTTTGGGGTATATCAATGTGTCTGAAAGTCGCACTGCAGACGTACTTTCTAATATCGTTCTGGAATTACTCAATAAACATGAGTGCGCGGAAAAATTGGTAGCACAAAGTTATGACGGTGCTAGTGTAATGTCTGGTGTACGAAATGGTGTCCAACAAAAAGTAAAAGAAGTATGTCCACAAGCAATGTACATTTGGTGTAATGCACACGTTTTAGCCTTGGTGTTGTCTAAATCATGCAACAGAATTGGGGAGGTCAGTTCGTTTTTTTCAGCCCTTCAGTCTTTGTGTAACTTTTTTAGTCACAGTACTAAACGAGCTGCTTTCTACAATACGCACTGTACAAAAAAATTGCCCAATGCTCCCGCAACTCGTTGGACGTACATGTCACGACTTGTAAACACAGTTTATGAACAAAAAAATAATCTCATTGCGTTGTTTACTGACATGTGTGATAATCCGCAGGACTGGGACGGGGATACGATACTAGCTGCAGAGAATTTTGAAAACACCTTGAAATCGTTTAATGTAAATTTCTTTCTCTCAATTTTCCACCGGATATTTGAAAAATCTGACTGCCTGTACAATATTCTACAAAAATCACAAGTTGATGTCGGTTATTGTAGTAACAAAATAAAACAGTTTCAATCGTGGTTGCGCGTCGAATTTCAGTCTGAATTCGATAAAATTTATAATGACACCTTGCAAAACTACTCTGCTCCTCGTTTGAGACGCAACGTAGGCTGTGCTCAAACAGAATATAAACGACTTTATGTTCAAGTAATCGATAACATATTTGCCGAAATCAATGATCGATATTCCGAAATTTTTAAACTAAAGTTTTTTCAGTTGTTCAACAACAAAAAATTCGAGAATTACCGCTCAGACTTTCCTACAGAGGCATTCGATTCATTGTTCAACTTTTACGCAAGCCATTTCGACAAACAAATTTTAAAAACACAATTGATTTGTTTGTATTCCTCCCCTGAATTAAAAGATCGTAATGTTTTCGAACTCATTGATTTTATTAATGAGAATAGTCTTGAAGATGCTTTTACTCAGCTGTTAAAGCTGGCCCAATCTTGTTGTTACTATTCCAGCTACAAGTTCTTCAGCGGAACGTGCTTTTTCGTCTCTTAAGCGTATTCATACGTATCTGAGAAATACTCAGGGTCAAGAGCGTCTCTCCGAATTATCAATGATATCTATTGAAAAACAGTTGTTGGTAGAGTTAAAACGATCACCAACATTTTACTCTGACGTAATTAACTCATTTCTTAAAAAAAATAGACGATTCGATTTAGAATATAAATAATTAAGAAATATAAATAAATTTATTCAATTAACACAATTAATATTATAGTATCATTTACATTCAAAATTAAAATTAAAAACAAACATCGAAATAAAAAATAATTAAGTAGATACTAAACTTTCTTGTATACTTCATTTAACTTATTGTTCCTCTCACTCTCTCTCACTGGCAAAGCAAGAGTAAGAAGTTGAACCTAAATTTCATTTTCTCAAACAAATCAAACGGCTTTTCTCAAAGCCACCGAAGGTATGTACTTAGTTGCTGATATGTCTGTAAAATTCTATCTAGTAATAGCATGCCTTCAGTGCGCTTTGGTAAGCTCGTCCAAACTGAAGATTGAAGAGCGGCAACAAGATGGATTTACCTACATTAAATGATAAAAAAAAATACTAAAACATATCTCTCGGCTTGCTATAGTCTGATACCCTAGGCACGCCACTGTACAATACTCCCAGTAGCCACATCCGATGAGCACCTATCAGCAGCTGTGGAAGTGAAAAAAATCGTGCATTCTAGTGTCAACTGTTTCATAAAAAAATACTAAAAGAATGCCTTTAATGAGGGTTTTCGGACAGGTGGAATATCACTAGATGGCGTTATTATCGTAAAGTCTATTTGACGTTACACCCATACAACAAATGTCAAAGTTGTCAAACGGACCTGACGATACTAGCGCCAAATAGCCTCTCATAGAAAACCCTCATTGGGCACGGATCCGTGTCTTCTATACGAGGGGTTAAGTTCTTGCACAGATTTCATCATCTCAGATTATTTCTGATTTGATCTTTTTTGAGAACGCATTGGATGTGTATTACGCCGGACCGGTCTGTTTGGCGAGCCTTGGGGGAGCTTTATGTTCGGCAGTGGACGTCTTTCTTTGAAATGATGAAGATGATGAAATACTATGTGAAAATGTCCTCTTTAGATGACTAATGATGATGCGGTATATTGTAGGCGATAGGCTAACAACCTGTCACTTTTGCACCACTTTTATCTAACTTTAAACCTAAAATTGTTAAAAGTAGCCCCGAAACGTAAATGTAGCTTTGTGTGCTCTGCCTACCCCTTTGGGGATACAGCCGTGATTTGTGTGTATGCAAACGATAAAAATTATACAGATTCGACTACTCTATTACATCTTGTTCTACTTCTGTATTTGTTTTGCTGTGATTTCTCCGAGCTCTATATATTAATTTATTTTTGTCCAGACGCGCAGCGAGATCTTCCCTGCGACGACGGGCGGCGCGGCCCAGATGTGCCTGGACTTAGAGGTCCCACTGCTGGGCGCGCTGCCGCTGGACCCCATCCTGGCGCGCTGCTGCGACGACGGCCGCGACTTCTTGCAGGAACTGCCGCACTCCCCCGCCGTCATAAAACTTACGCAGATCATAGACAGTGAGTGAGACATGCAAAAAGAGTGAGACAGATACAGGGCCAGATTTAGGGCAATAGAGGGCCCCACAATAGACTTCGAAAAAAAAACTTAAATATTTTGACGAGTAATTATTTGGATAATGACTTGTGGCCAAGGGCCTTTAATGCCTTAAAGCCTCCCAACCTCTGAATCCGTCTCTGGACAGATACTATTATTATTTCTACACAGGTTGTCCCAAAAGCCTCTCGTCTGGTATCAAATTATTGAATAATTAATTTAATTATTAATTCTAGAAATTAATCAGAAATCAGACAATAACGAAGAAAATCTCGCCCTTATTTCAATCCTGTTTCATGTATTTTTTTGTACTGTACTTACACTTGCAGTGGAGATAAAATATAACATTAGAAGCAGTGATTTCTATATAACTGGTGCGTATTTGACGAATATGGCTGTGGCAAATTTTTTTTAGGAAATATTGAATAATTCTTTCATTCGTTTTCTATCGTTTAAAGCCTTTTTAAAGCTGTCTACTGGTTCCCATTAAAAAAAAATTGCCAACCCAATACCTAAATAATTTAAGACATAAACCTAATGTTAATTGTTTGTTTCAGAACTCGTGGCAACCTGCGATGACAAATCTAGTTAAACAAGTGATGCCTTAATATTAACTGTTATACATGACTGTATTTATTTATTTAATTTACAATTTTATTATTTTACTTGCCTAGTTAAGCACACAAACTATATTAAGCAGTACTTATAGTGAACAGAATGTATTTGTTAAATAAATCAATGTTTATGAAATGAAATTTACGATGTTTTTGTAATCGGTAAATTGTAAGCCGTGGTGGCCTAGCGGTTTGACTTTATAGCCTCTCAAGCAGAGGGTCGTGGGTTCAACTCACGGCTCGCACCTCTGAGTTTTTTCGAAATTTATGTGCGAAATTACGTTTGAAATTACCATGAGCTTTACGGTGAAGGAAAACATCGTGAGGAAACCTGCACACACCTGCGAAGGAATTAAATGGTTTGTGAAGTTCCCAATCCGCACTGGACCCGCGTGGGAATTACGGCTCAAGCTAACTCATTCTGAGAGGAGGCCTATGCCCTGCAGTGGGACGTATATAGGCTGGGATGATGATGATTAAGAAATTATAATCGGTTTAAAATATTTAATTAAGCACTTCGGGCGTCAGTTTTGCAAGTAAATTTTTAATAAAAACGAGATATGATAGGAGTATTGGCTTAGATAATTAAAAAGAGTATTGGTGGTTGCTCGCTCGTCTGCATCGTGGGTATAATAAACGTTGAAAGCTGAAAGTATTATTTTGAAGATTTTAGGTTCCTCAAAATACAGTGGTAGTTAGCAGATGCATTGTAATTGCTAATAAAGATATTAAAATTTATTTGAATAAACCAAGATCCGATGGAATACACATTGATATCTGAATCTACAGGAATTCAAGCCACACATGACAAGTACAAAAAAAATCACGTGGTTATTTTGACATTGACGTGTGTCTGTCTGACACCAATTCTGACAGAAAGCGCTCGGATCATACCGGCGAAATTTTCGAAATAAACCCTTATAAATATCCATTATTTCGTTATTTCCTCGTTACTCACTAACACGATCTCAATGGGATCAATAGTGAAGTGAGTCGTACATTTAAAACTGAATCGGGTGTTGCGCCATAGCTGGTATATTTACATGGGCACAAAATTCAGTGTACAGGCAGAAATGCCATCGCACGGCTCCGATGACGAGGAGAAGCCGTGCCGTGCGTGTTCTGACTTCAAATCGTGGGCCAAGAAACAGAATAAGTCCACATTTACACCCAACACGAAAGCGGTAAGGTTATGTTGTTATCTTTTAACCTTCGACTATGTTCTGGTAACTTCTACGTGGAAAGTATTACGGGGAACCTAGAAGCGCCAGGATGAATAGAATTTGTTTAATTTATTATTTGTCTGTCGTAAATATCACTTAAGACTCAAGTGCTTTGGCTTACTACCACATGTTTTGCCAAGTTTAATCTTACTAAGTACATAAGTAAAAAAAATGCAAAGTAGTCCCTTGAAGTTAACTACTTCAACTGCTGGATACAGAATCATAAATATATTATTATGCTGAGAGGATGTCCGTCATAATTTCGATATAGGTTGCATCATACCAAAATAGATTGAGATCATAAGCAACACAGATACAGTTCTGTCCTGCTTCAACATTGTTTTAATTTCTACACTAACACAGAACATATTGTAGAAGCAAACCAAAACAATAGTATTAAAAGCCATGTAACTTCTTGATACTGTCTTCATTATCCATGTGTCATCATCATCATCCCAGCTTATATGCTGCTGCTGCTGCTCTAATGATTTTAGTGAAAAATTAAGGTTAGGAAACTTTTAAATCTAAAATTAGATTTTTCAAGGTACACTCTTCATCATCAGCAACCCAGAATTTATACATCCCTCTACAGGGCACAGGCCTCCTCTCAGAATGAAAATGCTTGGGCCGTAGTGTGTGTCAACTTAATTAATAAGTGAAACTTTTTCTACAGCCTCCTCGAACAGACTGTCCCCTAGACCGGAAAGAGTTGGGTCACTACACGTGGGGTTTCCTGCACTCCATGGCCTCGTACTATCCGGAGAAGCCCTCGCGGTCACAGCAGGAGGCCATGTCGCAGTTCTTCAACATCTTCTCACAGTTCTACCCTTGTGAGCCGTGTGCTTTAGACTTCCAGGATGAGTAAGTCAATTCTATTTTCGGTTGAAAGTTACGATGATGTCTATTGCCTATTTATTGCATCTTTGCCAAGTTCTCTTATGTATGTCATTGAGATTAGTGCTATCTGCTTATGTACCAAACATATATACTGCCTCCACTACATGTACTTGTACAATCATTTTATAGCTAAACCGTTTTACTGAGTATGACGGCAAAGCAAAGAGGGCAAAGAGGGCCGGGCTCGGCCCAATTGTCGTTTCGCGCGGGCGAGGACTCGGTTAAACGGTTTAGCTATAAAATTGGAAATTGGCTAAATTTGTCAAATACGCGAAATTACTAATGCCAGTTAAGCGGATTTGCATATCCCCAATGATGTATAATCGGTGAAACTTGCAATACCGCTTAAGTAGCTTTTTCCATAAGGCTCAACTTGAAATGAAATAACAGTGAAAAGTAGACAAATTAAACCTTATGGAAAAAGCTAGTTACGCGGTATCACCAACAATATCAAATATTACTAATAGGAGCTTAAATCAATAGTAAGCAACTTTTTATAAAGATGTTGCGATGTCATGTTGAAGATATTCTTTCTGATAAAATTAGGCACACAGTAATTACTTATTTGTTAATTCTTTCTGAAAGCAAACAGTTTCAATAATGAAATGACTCTGAGATGCAATAACAAATCACAATTCACCTGTTTTTTTTTCAGCATAAAAGAACATCCACCAAAGACAGAGTCAAGAAATGCGTTAGCGAAATGGCTGTGTGAGCGGCATAACACAGTGAATGAGAAACTTGGCAAACCAGTGTTTGATTGTAGTAAAGTGCACGAACGGTGGCGAGACGGGTGGCTAGATGGGTCCTGCGACCAATAGGACAATGTGTTAGAAGAAGAATTGTGGGTTTTATACACTAAAAGCCAGATCCTCCCAAATATAAATATCTGACCCAACAACTATGGATAGTGGTAACTGTATATTATTATGTTCTCCATTTGTAGTATGAATCCAACAGTAAAGAGTGGACATTTTAATTGTTTTGTCAACTTTGGCATCCATGTACAGTTGATCAAAATATGGTCTACCTACCACCCTACGGTGGAAATTCATTTGTATGTCATGACACAACAAGGTCGATTTTCCCTTGCAATAATTATGGTGACAGTGACTAAAGACAACCTTGGCAATATTTAGATTTTACAGAAAATTTTGTCAAAACTGGTAGACCGCTTTCTTGGTCGACCGCACAGAAACATTACAAACATCGGAGTATTCAAAGAGGTCAAAAATGTCTGTACACAAGCAATGTGTGTTCAAATATTTTTGACTTCTCCAATATTTATGATGGCGACTGCTCTGGTGTACTCTAAAACTCGGTTGCTTTTATTACAGAGCAGTATCTTCAGATACAGAAGGAGAGGGAATTGATCAGGCTATACCTTCTATTTATACATTTTCCCCCTGGGCCATAACAGAAATAATCAAAGTGAAATGTTTGAATTTCAAATCGATCCAGATCTTTTGTCTAGCGTTAGGCCCAGGCCTGCCACTTAAAGCTACCAAGAAGTCCAAGGACCCACCTTTTCGTCCAAGTCTCTAGCTAATTTAATTCACGTAACTTAATTACTTTAGTGGTTGAGTGATAAGTGTAAGCTGCAGTTGAGTTGTTGAACTATTGTAATGCCCATTTAATTCATGTGTCAGTTATTTACAACCAGTTTATTAGAGTAATTGTAGACTAAGCCCACCTTACGACGGCGTATAAGGCAGATTACAATGTCGCGTGGGAACGTCTCCCCTAATAGACTCTGTAAAGCGATTTCTTGAGAAGATAACACTAATTATTTTCGCACAAATTACAATATATAGAAAACTTGAGGCCTTTTAACCTTTGATTTCAATTAATCTGTAGTAAATTTTTTTGTGTGATTAGTTCAAGTAGTAAGCAATGATTTTATTTTTTAGTTTTGTAGTTTTAATGATATTGGACAGTATTTTACGAGGTAACATAAGCCATTTAAATCCTGTATTTTGTTACTGCCGAATACAAGCAGGTTGCCAGTTTTTAAAACTGTTACACTTTGTGGGGTTCTCGACCCCATCAACTCTTTTGTCAGATGCTGTTTGTATAGAAATATTGATATGCGTATATACACTTCGTATGCTTGTTGTTATGTATTTGTTACCTACTTATAAACTTATAATAAATGTTGACTCTTTTGAGTGTTTAAGAATAGTATTATTTTACACAAAACTCGTTGTCAAGAACACCAACACACAAAAACTTGGGCCCTTTTGGAAATGAAAGAAAATGAATTATAATTTTTTTCTCCAGGATTCCGTGGTTCTGCAAAACATAGACAATACTTATAGTGCACTTTGTTATCTATCTAATTTGTATTGGTGAATTAGGTAATCACTAGATGGTGTTTTATTCTTATCATTAACCCGCAAAAAAAAAATAATGTATCAGTCTTTCGGGGGTTTCCCTGAGCTGGTGGGCCCTGGGCCCGGGCCCTCATTGTAAAGACTATTGATCATCTATAGACGACAATACGGTAATACAAAAATTAACCTATCCGAGTCCGCATAAGAATTAATTTTGTTTGTTACAAAAACGATGTCTGGCGTTGAAAAGGCTAAAAAAAGCGAGCGACACTGTAGTGAGTATATTAACCTTTTCAATGCTCTGTCACAGAATATATAATAGTACTGACGTACAGAATGGAAACGGTCCGCCCCGCACCGATTCGAATTACCCCACCCCTCAAGGCGCAGATAGCCGGAAACCGCCAGAAACCAGAAGAGTGCGCGCGCGATGTATGTAGGCGTACGCGTGTACAGACGTCGTCGTGCTTATGTAGATTCAAGAACGCGTATTTGTACGTCGTGTCCGCCGCGTGGCTCTGTCAAATACTCATACGCCATGACATTGGAATGTCAAACGCGAAGTTGAACCCTACAGAAATGCATGTAGGTAGATATCGCTCTGCACGCCGTCGTTGGCGTAGAACCTGCGGTGCTGATATATGTGTCGTTGGCGTCAAAAAGGTTAAAGCAAAACCTTTTGGGCGCTAGTTTATACATTAGTACAGACAATGTCGAAAGTTAGGTTTTGAATTGGCATTTAGCATTTATATTTTTGAATTTGATTATAAGATACAATCCTCAACTTTCAGTGATAACATGATCAGGATTAAAATTAAAACTACAATTTTTATCATGTTTTTATTGTAAAATGTTTAAAAGTATAAAATCTTATCTTATCTTATAGAAAAAACTAATAGGTATTTTATACAATAACAAGTTTTACACTTTACCTACCTACCATTAATTATTATAATACCTACCCAATACAATATTATGTAGTTCATGTAGTACACTACAAACAATATCAAAACTATGCATGGAACATTGAAGATAGCTACTGATAGAAAAGCAGGTCAACATAAGGCAACATTATCGCTAGATAGCAATCTCTTTTCTCATAGACAACTTTTGAAACTGTCCAATTAGAAAGCAGCATCTTACAGACGGTACATTAATGCGGTAATTAATTTATCATTTTACTTCGTTCACTGAACTTGCTTTACACTACTTCGGCGAATGAACGTGCTCTTCAAATTTGTCTGTCTGCCTACTCCGGTGGCCATATTATGTCACTGCCGGTAACGCATATATGCGTTGTCGTGACTTTTGCCTAGTCATAGTTCGGCGGTCATTTGCACGCCTATATGCGTTAAGGCGGCCGCAGCTGTCACTCGCTGAATGCGGCCGACTACCCTGTTTAATGCAATAATCTGGCTAACATGCCATTCGTCGGTGATACTTCAATACCGCGTAACTAGCTTTACCCATAAGGTATATTTTATCCAATTTTCCCTATTATTTTATTTCAAGTTAAGCCTTATGGAAAAAGATATGACTGACGCATTGATGGCATCAAAGATTCTTGACTTAGTGATTGCACTAACGTAAACAACGCGTGCCACTCGTTCACGAATCCTGTGATAGGATAAGGGATAATAAAATTGTGAATGGAGCACTTTGAGTAAGGTTACTGGTTGTACCGCCATGTGAGGCGGTCGCGCGTGGTGGGGCGCACGTAGGGGCGGCTGCGGCCGCGTGGCGCGCGCTCGGGGCCCGCCGGCGGCCCCCTGGGCCCCGCCGGTGCCCCCGCGGGCCCCGCCGGTGTCCCCGTGGGCCCCGCGCCCCCCGCACGTCGCGCCGGGAGCTGCAGCTTGGTTTGTTCTCATAAGAATTCCATTTCGCGCTCGATGCCGACGAACTTGAGTTGCTCAGTGGGACCGTATCTGAAATAACAATAATAAACGGTTAGGACTGTGTGTGAGTACTCAGACGGCTAGGAACTGCCTAAGAAACCAAAATTACATACTTTTTCTGTATAGAAAAGAAAATTATAAGAATTTAATTTCAATATTTTTTCATTTAGTTCATTACTTTTTTCAAAATAAATTATTGAAACTATTTTTTTTGATGACGTCAGACTTTAATTGAGGGCTCTCACACAGCCAAATATCTAAATGCGTATGATAAGATAAGACAACCCCTTTTGTGTAGTGGTATACTGTGTCACTTTACTGGCGCTGTCAAAGTGCTAGATGCCAGACAGCGGGTCCAAATCAAAGATACTATTATTCACGCGTAATTTAAATTGTGAAGAAATCTAAATAATTATTATTTATTTATTTATCGTATGGCTTACAAATTACGCTTAAATTATAACTTAAATTTACACTTCCTAAGATATTCTGCTGCTTCGCTCGTGAGGGTTTTGAAGTGCTCTATCCTCCCTCCATATTTTGTTAGGGGGCACTCCAGCACGATATGGCGCACTGTCTGTTTCGGGTGTCCATAAATAATGCTATTTCCACACAGAGTAAAAAGTATAACTTGGACATCTACATCTATTTCGATGTCTAGTAAAGGTCATTGGTTATTTGATATGTAATAAATGCATTAAATCAGGTGACGGAACCCTACAATAAAACAATAGTTTTTAAAAGTGTGTTCTTTATTAATAGGCGTCAGAACGGTCGACCAGAAAGAGGTTTTGAATTTTTCTTCGATTCTTGCAAAACCCATACAGGGGTACTTATCGCGGAACCCTAGGGTTCCGCGGAACACACTTAGAGTATGGCTGCATTAAATTATATTGAGATTAAATAACTGCATACCTATTTATCTCGAAATGGTTTTCGATTTAGTATACATTACAAAAAGAAAAAATAGACAACCCCAATAGTCAACGTGGTGAAACGGCCCAGCTGGTGTTACCTGTAGTCGAAAAACAGCTCCTCCCCGGGCTGGATGGCGCGCTTGGCGAAGATGCCGATGCGGTGGTCGCCGTTGACCATCATGACCTTGGCGTAGCAGTTGGGGTTGATGCTGTGGTTCGCGAACCGGATCTTGTTGCCTTTGCGCGTCGCGTCCACCACGAAATCTGATACGACAAACGGCTATTGTTTCACAGGGGTCCCCCCACTTGAGCTAATGTTAGTGCTGGTAGGTCTTATTTGTCTTATAGAACTGTGAAATCGTGAAGTAACAGAGTCCAAAATTGTATCAAATATATCAGTTCTATATAACAAATGGGATCTACCCGTTAATGTTAATTTCTGCTCGTGCCAAAAATACCAAATTTTTCAAAATACTACATCATTTCTACCTCACCAGATTCTCGTTGCACCACATTACAAAATCAAACATTACTCGAGTAAGTGATTTTTTTTGGTGGAATGACTTATTTTGGACATCTGGTATAATGAGAATGTAATAAATAGGTAATGTAGTATTTTTGGAATGTGGTATTTTAAGCACAAGTGCTAATTTCGTTACACCTACACGTTGGATATAATTTTCATTAGTCTTCATATTTGCTGAACCTAAGTTCAACTTTCGCAATCTTTACTCAACATTACGCGTGTTAAATGAAAGTGGGGAGTTACCCCTAAAGCTCCAAACGCACAGACAGCGGAGGCGTGGCGGTGCAGTGGCGGTGACGGTTGTAATATTCTAACTTGTATGCACGGTTGTGCGGTACCGTACCGCGAACTCGTTCATACAAGTTAGAATATTACAACCGTCACCGCCACCGCACCGCCACGCCTCCGCTGTCTGTGCGTTTGAAGCTTTACAGCTAAGTAGATTAGGTTAGTTTTATAAATAATCTTAAAAAGATTTCCTGTCATTAACATTAAGTACGAATGGAAAATCCACTCGAAATTACAAGCCAAATAAAAAAAAGGCAATTTTAAAGATGTCAATAAGGAAACTTATCCATCCAGAATGTTGTCGAACGTGGGAATCATGTTCTATGGTAAATTTGTTAAAATTGATATAAGCTGCAAGAAATAATGAGTATAATGATAATAACCAATTCAATTAATTATTAATTCTATTCAGGCTTATGCCGAAAATAAATTTAGTTACAATTATTTTTGACAAACTTAATTTTGAACGGTCATAATATCAAAATGGTCAATGCAAGTAGGCAATTTTCCAATTGGGTCATTCTCTGGTCTCACGTTTTTTCGTGTTCTGAACTTCAAGTAGTAGTAAAAATTTAATTTTTACAGATAACCTTATAATTAAAATACCTCATATAGTTAATACTTTGTTCTGCTTAAAAAACTTCTAACGGTTTTATATAAACTATATCTAATGGGATAAAAAAAATCTAAAGTCGCTGGAATACCCATTTTGGCCTTGTCCCACCTCCAATTTTCACTATGTGTTACCGTTGATTTCAAAAACCAAGCAAGAAAACCCATAAATGTTACTGTTCACAGCAAGCCAACTACTTTATGAATTAGATTAAATTATCTAAATATTCCTTTTTCTTTATCTTTTTTTTTAAACCATATTACATAAATGTCCCGAGAAAAGCGTCGTATCCAATTTCGTTCATAAAACTCGTCATACTGTTCTTACGCACACTTTAAGAACATTTGACGATGGCTTGCCAGAAAGAACCATCCACGCTGCGTCGGCTGAAGAGGGCGAACTTAAGGTTTTTTGCGTCACTACCGAATTGTGAGGGTAAGAATTACGTATGAAATTTTTGGTACCTCTGAAAGTGATATCAGTGGCAATTTTTTCTCGCTTGATTTGTTGATATATTGTACTCAAATTAATTTGGCATATTAAGCAGTGTTATTACTACTTCTAGAAAAAAAAACGAGTTTCTATTGTTAACCGTTTTGAAGTAATTCGTTATAAACTAAATTGTTCATGTGAATTCGGTGGCGGTGAATTCGGTGATTTGAATGATCCGGTGGTATTACGGTTAGTCATAGATTTTTGAAACTGTTAAGTTTATTTCCTGGACATATTTATGTAAAATAATCCGAGTCGGTTGATAATATTGGTAAATATTAATGATTTTACGAAAAAAACATTGATTTTTGAACGTGTTTTCAGCTTTTATTAAATAATTATTTAATTATGTATTGATGGTGGATTAATATTGGTCAAATATTTCTAAAATTTATATCTTTTTTGTTTAATTATTTATTTGTTTCGCAAAAAAAAAATATTTCGTGTTTAGCCGATTTTTGATATCATAAACACTGTTGAAATAAATAATAAGTAGGGAATGATTATTGTTTTTAAGAGATTATTTGTTTTTATGAATTTGTGCTTTAACTACGTTAAATATTTATACTAATAACTACTATTTAAAGCATAACAGCTTATGAACGAGAGCAAAGTTATTGTAATTACCTTACAAGACTTAGATACTTATTTAACTAGTGAAACGTTCCAAAAAATATGGTGATAATAAAATTGTTTAATTATAGTTAAGGTCCATTATTCTATGTTTGTAGTTATTACACATTGTGATATTAAACAATAAAAGTAATTTACTTCCATTATTCGCAGTTTTGTGATTTCAGTGGCATATGAAAATTTGAAATTAATTAACTTGATAACTGTGAGGACTAAAATGGTGCCTTCTTCTGCAAAACATTTCAAATAAACACTAGTTTTCGATGTAATTATAAAAAGTCGGATAATCATAAAAAAAAATCTTGCCACCGAAGGTCACGCAAAACTGCCTTGGTCAGAGAACGACCCAATTGTACTCCTTTCCAATGACATTAAAAGTTAACGGTCTCGAAAAAACTTGTCGATATTTAAACCTCTCGTATGTCTTGGTGCAGATCTGCACCAGATTTAAGTCTATATTTTTGAATTTTTTTTTATTCTGTAATGTTGATATTATTTTTGATACAAACGAGACTAGAATGCAGGTATTTTTTTATTTCCCGCATATGAGAGGTTAAATACCTACATTCGATATAATGTATTGACGTTCAATATAGGTAACGCCACGAGAGTTGAGGCGAATGATTACACACACAGCTACATAAAGTACTGATTGCAAAAAAAGTAGTGAATGAAAATGTGAGTTATATGATCTTATGATGAAATACTTACGCAATACTATGCATATTTTCTTTTTTCATATAATCTATTTTTGAAATAAATAATTTGAAACTGATAAGAAATGTTCGCAACAAAAAATCGACATTGATATATAGCGAAAAATTCGCTTTTACAGATTTAAATAAAATAAGAAAATATTTTATTTTCTGTTTTGTTTGAACCAGATGTATTTTCCTAAATAATTCTTAACGAAATAGGTTGAAGAAATTTTTAGTCAATCTTGTACTTTACTGTTGAGTCTGTTAAACTTGCTTTCGGTACGAATAAATGTCAAAATCCCGCCGTTATTACATGATATGTTGTTGTGTGCGTGACCTCAACTCTCTTGGCGATACCTGTATAAAAAAACGTGTCGGATGGCAGACACTGACCGTTGTTGAGGTTGAACAGGAAGGAGCACATGTACTTGTCGTAGACCTTCCCGCGGCGGTCGGCCTCGTCCTGCGAGATCACCTCGCCGCAATACTCCGAGATGAACTCGTTCTTGTGCGCCGCCTCCTTCAGGAAGATGCCCCAGCCCGCCACGTCCGACGGCGCCAGAAGCAAGTGCTTGTGGAGACCGCTGCGACAGACAACGTACGGACCGTACATAATGTGACCATGCGTCCCGTGGGTAGCTATCATTATATCGAAATTCATTATGCCGATTTTCATTTAATCGAAAACTATTTCATATACTAGCTGGTGCCCGCCGCGCAGTATAGCATCTTCATTTCTTTCATTGAATAAAACAAAAATCCGGCAACGGCAAAATCCAAAAATCCATTGTCACATCATCATTGGTATTACTTAGTGAATATAATAAATCCCGTTTATTCCCTATCCCGCGGGAATTCAACTAATCTATCCTTTTTTTGTTGCTCGATATTGATAACGGCAACAGGTAGACGCTTGAAATACTTCTTCATAGAATATTTAGTTATACATTCACTTTAAATACTGGGGGGCTCTCATACAAAAAACATGATTTTTTGCCGTTTTTAAAGATAACTAGCTGTTGCCCGCAACTCCGTCTGCAAATAAGTCGTTTATCGCTCGCTATCCGGGAACTATGCAATTTTTTGGGATAAAAACTATCCTATGTCCTTCCCAGTGTCTCAAACTATCTCTATACCAAATTTCATCTAAATAGATTCAGCGGTTTAAGCGTGAAGAGGTAACAGACAGACAGACAGACACACTTTCACATTTATAATATTAAGTATATTGAAGTATGGATGTCGGCGCCGCACGGCGTGCACAGGTCGGGGTCGCACTGGCGCCGCCAGCTGGCGGGCGCTGCTCAGTGCGCGTGTACTCACCGCTGCACGGACACGTTCCGGCAGCAGACGGGCGTGTCGGCGCCGCACGGCGTGCACAGGTCGGGGTCGCACTGGCGCCGCCAGCTGGCGGGCGCTGCTCAGTGCGCGTGTACTCACCGCTGCACGGACACGTTCCGGCAGCAGACGGGCGTGTCGGCGCCGCACTGCGTGCACAGGTCGGGGTCGCACTCGCGCACTCCCAGGTAGCACGGGCACTGCTTCGTGTTGCACGACGCCTTGCAGCGGCAGCCCGGGAAACGGTTCTGGCCTGCACACGCACATCCATTTATTAATATCAACAATACAACGATCACTGTTGGTCCTTTCCGGTGTCGATTTCCGTTGCTCTACAGGCGATACGGTATGGATGGGACTTAGGTGCAAAGCTAAGGGCCCCATCGGATATTGCCTTCATTCTATCAACCGGATGAGGGGTAAAGGAACAGTGAATGTGAGGTGTGAAGAAGCGATTTCTCTGTTCATAGCGCAATTTACACGCTGATCTCATTCAACACAAACGATATCTTGGAAATTTTCCGCCAGTTGCTTATAATCATGGCCATACATACTCAAAATACTGATTTTCATCAGAAACAAAATTGAAACCTCATTTACTATAGAACAGATTCAAAAAATACACCTGAAGCGATTTGTAATTACCAACATTTCTCAGCGTTATCATACTCTTTATCTGTACTAAAGTGAACAAGCAGTTCATTGGCACACTCACAGTCGCTGGAGCACTGGCAGAACTTTTCGCAGAAGTTCTGCGACTGCAGGCACGGACACAGCGCGTCGCACGGCTGGTTGGGGTGCTCGCACGGCGTGTAGTTGAACCTGCACGATACAAGGATCAATTTCAAAAATTTGTACACAGTTAACGGCTTAATCAAAACAAAAATCACGATCGCTATTTTTGTGTAACGAAAGCTAGTCATACAAAGTATATGGGTAACTCCGTTGCACAAAAATAATTAATTAAATTTTGTTTTTAATTAAAACCCTTAATTGTGTACAAATTTTTTGAAAACGATTCACCTAACACATTACAAACATGCGTGCTGCGTGTGGGAAGTTAAGAGTGATGATTCAAACAGAGGTGATTTACAGGGGCGACAGAAAAACAGTGTGTTTGCCAAAAGAAATAGGTTACGAAATTATAAATTTAATAACTTATGTATCACATATTTTCATACAAAATACAAACTGAAACATGGATGGATGCACAGAAAAAACCCAGAAAAAGTCCAGCGCTGGGAATCGAACCTAGGACCTCAGCATTCCGTGCTGCGTGTCAAACCCCTACACCACTGCTGCTGCTCAGGAGTTTTTTCTAGATGTATATCGACATTTTTCAGTTTGTTTTTCTATAGTCACTTACGCATCGACACTAGCGACATCTATGTTAATGTTCTCATCGAGAAACGTCAGAACTCCATCGGAACTATCTGCTCACCCGGACAAGTGATGGCGCTCTTAAGCAATCTTATCAAGATTAATTTTTGGAGTCTTTTTGTATTTTTATTTTTCAACTCCAAATTTTTTTACTTTTACGGGCATCCCGTGTTATGTATCGCATGCATGGCCACATGTGATGCGCATCGTGTGTTGGCAGCACTGCGGGCGAGGTACTCACACGTGGTGCGAGGCGGAGTCCTTCTGGAGCTGTATCTTGCGGCCACCAGAGGCGCTGTCTGTTGCGCGGCGTGTGTTGGCAGCGCTGTGCGGGAGCGAGGTACTCACACGTGGTGCGAGGCGGAGTCCTTCTGGAGCTGTATCTTGCGGCCACCAGAGGCGCTGTCTGTTGCGCGGCGTGTGTTGGCAGCGCTGTGCGGGAGCGAGGTGCTCACATGTGGTGCGAGGCGGAGTCCTTCTTGAGCTGTATCTTGCGGCCACCAGAGGCGCTGTCTGTTGCGCGGCGTGTGTTGGCAGCGCTGTGCGGGAGCGAGGTACTCACACGTGGTGCGAGGCGGAGTCCTTCTTGAGCTGTATCTTGCGGCCACCAGAGGCGCTGTCTGTTGCGCGGCGTGTGTTGGCAGCGCTGTGCGGGAGCGAGGTGCTCACATGTGGTGCGAGGCGGAGTCCTTCTTGAGCTGTATCTTGCGGCCACCAGAGGCGCTGTCTGTTGCGCGGCGTGTGTTGGCAGCGCTGTGCGGGAGCGAGGTACTCACACGTGGTGCGAGGCGGAGTCCTTCTTGAGCTGTATCTTGCGGCCACCAGAGGCGCTGTCTGTTGCGCGGCGTGTGTTGGCAGCGCTGTGCGGGAGCGAGGTACTCACACGTGGTGCGAGGCGGAGTCCTTCTGGAGCTGTATCTTGCGGCCACCAGAGGCGCTGTCTGTTGCGCGGCGTGTGTTGGCAGCGCTGTGCGGGAGCGAGGTACTCACACGTGGTGCGAGGCGGAGTCCTTCTGGAGCTGTATCTTGCGGCCACCAGAGGCGCTGTCTGTTGCGCGGCTTGTGTTGGCAGCGCTGTGCGGGAGCGAGGTGCTCACATGTGGTGCGAGGCGGAGTCCTTCTTGAGCTGTATCTTGCGGCCACCAGAGGCGCTGTCTGTTGCGCGGCGTGTGTTGGCAGCGCTGTGCGGGAGCGAGGTACTCACACGTGGTGCGAGGCGGAGTCCTTCTTGAGCTGTATCTTGCGGCCACCAGAGGCGCTGTCTGTTGCGCGGCGTGTGTTGGCAGCGCTGTGCGGGAGCGAGGTGCTCACATGTGGTGCGAGGCGGAGTCCTTCTTGAGCTGTATCTTGCGGCCACCAGAGGCGCTGTCTGTTGCGCGGCGTGTGTTGGCAGCGCTGTGCGGGAGCGAGGTGCTCACATGTGGTGCGAGGCGGAGTCCTTCTTGAGCTGTATCTTGCGGCCACCAGAGGCGCTGTCTGTTGCGCGGCGTGTGTTGGCAGCGCTGTGCGGGAGCGAGGTACTCACACGTGGTGCGAGGCGGAGTCCTTCTTGAGCTGTATCTTGCGGCCACCAGAGGCGCTGTCTGTTGCGCGGCGTGTGTTGGCAGCGCTGTGCGGGAGCGAGGTGCTCACATGTGGTGCGAGGCGGAGTCCTTCTTGAGCTGTATCTTGCGGCCACCAGAGGCGCTGTCTGTTGCGCGGCGTGTGTTGGCAGCGCTGTGCGGGAGCGAGGTACTCACACGTGGTGCGAGGCGGAGTCCTTCTTGAGCTGTATCTTGCGGCCACCAGAGGCGCTGTCTGTTGCGCGGCGTGTGTTGGCAGCGCTGTGCGGGAGCGAGGTACTCACACGTGGTGCGAGGCGGAGTCCTTCTGGAGCTGTATCTTGCGGCCACCAGAGGCGCTGTCTGTTGCGCGGCGTGTGTTGGCAGCGCTGTGCGGGAGCGAGGTACTCACACGTGGTGCGAGGCGGAGTCCTTCTGGAGCTGTATCTTGCGGCCACCAGAGGCGCTGTCTGTTGCGCGGCTTGTGTTGGCAGCGCTGTGCGGGAGCGAGGTGCTCACATGTGGTGCGAGGCGGAGTCCTTCTTGAGCTGTATCTTGCGGCCACCAGAGGCGCTGTCTGTTGCGCGGCGTGTGTTGGCAGCGCTGTGCGGGAGCGAGGTACTCACACGTGGTGCGAGGCGGAGTCCTTCTTGAGCTGTATCTTGCGGCCACCAGAGGCGCTGTCTGTTGCGCGGCGTGTGTTGGCAGCGCTGTGCGGGAGCGAGGTGCTCACATGTGGTGCGAGGCGGAGTCCTTCTTGAGCTGTATCTTGCGGCCACCAGAGGCGCTGTCTGTTGCGCGGCGTGTGTTGGCAGCGCTGTGCGGGAGCGAGGTACTCACACGTGGTGCGAGGCGGAGTCCTTCTTGAGCTGTATCTTGCGGCCACCAGAGGCGCTGTCTGTTGCGCGGCGTGTGTTGGCAGCGCTGTGCGGGAGCGAGGTGCTCACATGTGGTGCGAGGCGGAGTCCTTCTTGAGCTGTATCTTGCGGCCACCAGAGGCGCTGTCTGTTGCGCGGCGTGTGTTGGCAGCGCTGTGCGGGAGCGAGGTGCTCACACGTGGTGCGAGGCGGAGTCCTTCTGGAGCTGTATCTTGCGGCCACCAGAGGCGCTGTCTGTTGCGCGGCGTGTGTTGGCAGCGCTGTGCGGGAGCGAGGTACTCACACGTGGTGCGAGGCGGAGTCCTTCTGGAGCTGTATCTTGCGGCCACCAGAGGCGCTGTCTGTTGCGCGGCGTGTGTTGGCAGCGCTGTGCGGGAGCGAGGTACTCACACGTGGTGCGAGGCGGAGTCCTTCTGGAGCTGTATCTTGCGGCCACCAGAGGCGCTGTCTGTTGCGCAGCGTGTGTTGGCAGCGCTGTGCGGGAGCGAGGTACTCACACGTGGTGCGAGGCGGAGTCCTTCTGGAGCTGTATCTTGCGGCCACCAGAGGCGCTGTCTGTTGCGCGGCTTGTGTTGGCAGCGCTGTGCGGGAGCGAGGTGCTCACATGTGGTGCGAGGCGGAGTCCTTCTTGAGCTGTATCTTGCGGCCACCAGAGGCGCTGTCTGTTGCGCGGCGTGTGTTGGCAGCGCTGTGCGGGAGCGAGGTGCTCACATGTGGTGCGAGGCGGACTCCTTCTGGAGCTGTATCTTGCGGCCACCAGAGGCGCTGTCTGTTGCGCGGCTTGTGTTGGCAGCGCTGTGCGGGAGCGAGGTGCTCACATGTGGTGCGAGGCGGAGTCCTTCTTGAGCTGTATCTTGCGGCCACCAGAGGCGCTGTCTGTTGCGCGGCGTGTGTTGGCAGCGCTGTGCGGGAGCGAGGTACTCACACGTGGTGCGAGGCGGAGTCCTTCTTGAGCTGTATCTTGCGGCCACCAGAGGCGCTGTCTGTTGCGCGGCGTGTGTTGGCAGCGCTGTGCGGGAGCGAGGTACTCACACGTGGTGCGAGGCGGAGTCCTTCTTGAGCTGTATCTTGCGGCCACCAGAGGCGCTGTCTGTTGCGCGGCGTGTGTTGGCAGCGCTGTGCGGGAGCGAGGTGCTCACATGTGGTGCGAGGCGGAGTCCTTCTTGAGCTGTATCTTGCGGCCACCAGAGGCGCTGTCTGTTGCGCGGCGTGTGTTGGCAGCGCTGTGCGGGAGCGAGGTGCTCACATGTGGTGCGAGGCGGAGTCCTTCTTGAGCTGTATCTTGCGGCCACCAGAGGCGCTGTCTGTTGCGCGGCGTGTGTTGGCAGCGCTGTGCGGGAGCGAGGTACTCACACGTGGTGCGAGGCGGAGTCCTTCTTGAGCTGTATCTTGCGGCCACCAGAGGCGCTGTCTGTTGCGCGGCGTGTGTTGGCAGCGCTGTGCGGGAGCGAGGTACTCACACGTGGTGCGAGGCGGAGTCCTTCTTGAGCTGTATCTTGCGGCCACCAGAGGCGCTGTCTGTTGCGCGGCGTGTGTTGGCAGCGCTGTGCGGGAGCGAGGTGCTCACACGTGGTGCGAGGCGGAGTCCTTCTTGAGCTGTATCTTGCGGCCACCAGAGGCGCTGTCTGTTGCGCGGCGTGTGTTGGCAGCGCTGTGCGGGAGCGAGGTGCTCACATGTGGTGCGAGGCGGAGTCCTTCTTGAGCTGTATCTTGCGGCCACCAGAGGCGCTGTCTGTTGCGCGGCGTGTGTTGGCAGCGCTGTGCGGGAGCGAGGTGCTCACATGTGGTGCGAGGCGGAGTCCTTCTTGAGCTGTATCTTGCGGCCACCAGAGGCGCTGTCTGTTGCGCGGCGTGTGTTGGCAGCGCTGTGCGGGAGCGAGGTACTCACACGTGGTGCGAGGCGGAGTCCTTCTTGAGCTGTATCTTGCGGCCACCAGAGGCGCTGTCTGTTGCGCGGCGTGTGTTGGCAGCGCTGTGCGGGAGCGAGGTACTCACACGTGGTGCGAGGCGGAGTCCTTCTTGAGCTGTATCTTGCGGCCACCAGAGGCGCTGTCTGTTGCGCGGCGTGTGTTGGCAGCGCTGTGCGGGAGCGAGGTACTCACACGTGGTGCGAGGCGGAGTCCTTCTTGAGCTGTATCTTGCGGCCACCAGAGGCGCTGTCTGTTGCGCGGCGTGTGTTGGCAGCGCTGTGCGGGAGCGAGGTACTCACACGTGGTGCGAGGCGGATTCCTTCTTGAGCTGTATCTTGCGGCCACCAGAGGCGCTGTCTGTTGCGCGGCGTGTGTTGGCAGCGCTGTGCGGGAGCGAGGTACTCACACGTGGTGCGAGGCGGATTCCTTCTTGAGCTGTATCTTGCGGCCACCAGAGGCGCTGTCTGTTGCGCGGCGTGTGTTGGCAGCGCTGTGCGGGAGCGAGGTACTCACACGTGGTGCGAGGCGGAGTCCTTCTTGAGCTGTATCTTGCGGCCACCAGAGGCGCTGTCTGTTGCGCGGCGTGTGTTGGCAGCGCTGTGCGGGAGCGAGGTACTCACACGTGGTGCGAGGCGGATTCCTTCTTGAGCTGTATCTTGCGGCCACCAGAGGCGCTGTCTGTTGCGCGGCGTGTGTTGGCAGCGCTGTGCGGGAGCGAGGTACTCACACGTGGTGCGAGGCGGAGTCCTTCTTGAGCTGTATCTTGCGGCCACCAGAGGCGCTGTCTGTTGCGCGGCGTGTGTTGGCAGCGCTGTGCGGGAGCGAGGTGCTCACACGTGGTGCGAGGCGGAGTCCTTCTTGAGCTGTATCTTGCGGCCACCAGAGGCGCTGTCTGTTGCGCGGCGTGTGTTGGCAGCGCTGTGCGGGAGCGAGGTACTCACACGTGGTGCGAGGCGGAGTCCTTCTTGAGCTGTATCTTGCGGCCACCAGAGGCGCTGTCTGTTGCGCGGCGTGTGTTGGCAGCGCTGTGCGGGAGCGAGGTGCTCACACGTGGTGCGAGGCGGAGTCCTTCTTGAGCTGTATCTTGCGGCCACCAGAGGCGCTGTCTGTTGCGCGGCGTGTGTTGGCAGCGCTGTGCGGGAGCGAGGTACTCACACGTGGTGCGAGGCGGATTCCTTCTTGAGCTGTATCTTGCGGCCACCAGAGGCGCTGTCTGTTGCGCGGCGTGTGTTGGCAGCGCTGTGCGGGAGCGAGGTACTCACACGTGGTGCGAGGCGGAGTCCTTCTTGAGCTGTATCTTGCGGCCACCAGAGGCGCTGTCTGTTGCGCGGCGTGTGTTGGCAGCGCTGTGCGGGAGCGAGGTACTCACACGTGGTGCGAGGCGGATTCCTTCTTGAGCTGTATCTTGCGGCCACCAGAGGCGCTGTCTGTTGCGCGGCGTGTGTTGGCAGCGCTGTGCGGGAGCGAGGTACTCACACGTGGTGCGAGGCGGATTCCTTCTTGAGCTGTATCTTGCGGCCACCAGAGGCGCTGTCTGTTGCGCGGCGTGTGTTGGCAGCGCTGTGCGGGAGCGAGGTACTCACACGTGGTGCGAGGCGGAGTCCTTCTTGAGCTGTATCTTGCGGCCACCAGAGGCGCTGTCTGTTGCGCGGCGTGTGTTGGCAGCGCTGTGCGGGAGCGAGGTGCTCACACGTGGTGCGAGGCGGAGTCCTTCTTGAGCTGTATCTTGCGGCCACCAGAGGCGCTGTCTGTTGCGCGGCGTGTGTTGGCAGCGCTGTGCGGGAGCGAGGTACTCACACGTGGTGCGAGGCGGAGGCCTTCTTGAGCTGTATCTTGCGGCCACCAGAGGCGCTGTCAGTTGCGCGGCGTGTGTTGGCAGCGCTGTGCGGGAGCGAGGTACTCACACGTGGTGCGAGGCGGAGTCCTTCTTGAGCTGTATCTTGCGGCCACCAGAGGCGCTGTCTGTTGCGCGGCGTGTGTTGGCAGCGCTGTGCGGGAGCGAGGTACTCACACGTGGTGCGAGGCGGAGTCCTTCTTGAGCTGTATCTTGCGGCAGTGCACGGACCAGAGGCGGTGCTTCTTCTTCTTCTTGCGCGGCGGCGTCAGCTCGGCTTCTACCCGGCACTGCTCTTGCCCCGTATTGATCCAGTACGTGTACACCTGAACACAACACCAACACACTGTATAAGGGAATACTTTGTTCAAGTTAACGAGTTATCCGCTACTTAGGCATGCTTGCGCGGACCTGGGTTAGCTACTTAACTCCGAGTTAACTGCTAACCCAGGGTTAACAAGTGTCAAAATGTATGGAACTGTCATTCGTAACCCAGGGTTACCGCTTTAATTTTTTAACCCTGAACTGTGCAAGTGGCCCTTAGGCGGACTCGCTTGGACCAGTGTTAACTTTATGACTCAGTGCTTACCCAGGTTAAGTAGTGTGAAAATGTACAGAGCTGCCATCCTTAGTAACAATAGTTAATAGTAATATATCATAGTATGTGACAATAGTGCCGTCCAGCCCAATTTAGGCCTGCAAGAAAAATCGTGCATGACACATTATATTGCGTGCCCGCAAAGCGAATGACGCTGAGGTGATGAATCGAGCGCCCGCAATGCAATAAAACTTAAATAATTTTTTTAAGTCTAAATCGAGCTTAAATACGACTATACATTGTTCAAGTTAACGAATTCTCTGTTACTTAGCGGCTCTTACACGATAACATGTGACCCTAAGTTTCTCGTCAACAAGACGACTGTCTGTTTATAATATTAGTATGCAGGCTAAATTCATGTCTATGTGTTTTTGTTACTTTAACCAACCATCAAGATCTACTTCAATAAGCCAAAAGTTTACAAGAGTCGTTCTATAGTACGAGTTAAAGGGTAATGAAGAGGGTCCATATCGGGTTGCATAAAATTTGAAGTCCGAATTCATCATTTCGCCGTACTCTTTTTACTCTGAATCCATTAATCTCTGAATTTTTAAAACACAATTCTCCCATAGACTTTGAATGGCAATAGCAACTTAGCAACTTATGACGTCACTTGTTCTCCAACTCAAACAACTAACTATTTATTTGTTTTAAACAACAAAAAATCTGATTTAGATTAGAAGTTAATCGAAAATTAATCTGGTTTTCAGGGCTAAAATAAAGCGTTTTTTTACTGGAGTCGTGTCTTCGAATTATTTTTTTATGGCGTCAGCATCCCTAATTCCCTATTGTACCCGAATTGTTATAAAACAAACCTAAGTCCTACAGCGGCGAAATGATGAATTCGTATAAATTTTATGCCAATAGAAGCCCCTTATAATGAAGAATTGCAAAAAAAAGTAAATAGACATTATTGTCATTATGTTAGTATGATCTAACCTGCTGGCAAGTCTTGGAGAGCATGACCTGCGCGATGGCGCAGTAGTTCCCGGCGAACACTTTGTGGAGCGCGCGGAACAGGGACTGGTCTGAGCCCGTCCACTCCGACTGGATGTCGCCCACCGTCAGACCTGACGCAACACTACGTTATTGCCTAGGCTAGGCCGGGAATTACAGGGCCCTATTTAATAAACATTACAATCCAACAATTTTGTAAAAAACTGACATATTTGTTAAATTGTACTACAAGTGCTGTTTAAAAAATTCTACAAATAAGTAAGAAACTTACAAATTAAAAATTTACAATTATCACTATTGTAAACGCCGTTTAATAAATGTTCACATATGTAAAAAATGTCTGTTGCTTTCCATGACAATATTGTATTTACAAAATTATAATTGTAAGGTACAATTTACGTAAAATGTAATTTTTTACTACAAGTTTGCTACAATTAAACGAGGGTAGACTTATTAATAAATAAGAAATTATTGAATTGGTTAACCTATTGAAGTCACGGAGAACAACAACAAAATTACAATTTTGGGTCTAATTTACGAGAATAAAGATATTGTTCTCAAACATGCAATGATAATAATTGATGTTATGCTCCTTATGGCCGGGAAGTATCACAATGCAGGTGCGGCTAGACGAGAGGTCAATAATGGAATTTCATACAACATTGCCGGCCTAGGTCGGCAAAGTGATCTTTTTCGTTTCCATTCCACACGGAGTGTCACGGCATCATGGCGTTCGGCCATTAAAAAAAACTTTAAGCAATATTTGCTGTATGTGTATAAATAAATATAGTTCCAAAGTAAGCAAAGCTTGTGTTATGGGAGGTTATGGGTACTTGGCAACGGATAAATATACTTATATATATTTAAATACATATTAAACACCCAAGACTCGAGAACATACATTCGTATTTTTTACAAATATCAGCCCCGACGCGGGAATCGAACCCGGGACCTCAAGCTAATGTCACTACTCGTTGTTAGAACCATGATTTTTAATTATTCAGATCGTCGGAGTACACTTCATTAATTTCTGACAGACCCTAGGTTACCTGTAGGGATTATACTACAATTTACAAAATATGTATACTTGTAAGTACAATTACTTGTTTAATAAAGTAAATTTCCATACAAAATTGTAAACAATCACCTGTGAAGTGAAAATTTTTATTAAACAGAATTATGTGAAATTGTAGGTACAATTATACAATTTTGTAAATTTTCCACCATAACAAATTTGTAAATTAAAATTTTTATTAAACAGAAACTTGTAGAATTGTAACCTGTTGATACAATTTACAATTTACAACTTGTAATTTTTATTAAATAGGGCCCAGGTTGTCCCGTAAGTACGAATTTAAGGGGTAGGTGATTGGGCAGGTCATCTACCGCATATAGAAAAATGACTGTAGTAAAAGTCTCATCGTTTTCGAGAAATTACGATTTTTCTGCTTGTTTAAAAAATATACCGGTACTAAGATTTTGAGTTGTGATATTCGGCAAAGATTATTTAATCTTGAATAGTTGTTATCACATGCAAAAAAAAAAACATTTAAAAAACTATGGCAGATTTATTTATTTTTTCATTTCAATTTACATTTTGTCTCTTTTCATGAACTAAAAAAAAATAAAATAAAAATAAGATAACCACTATTTAGGTTGCTAACTTAAAAACATGTCCATTTAATGAACATAAATATCTTATCATGTTATCAACAAAAGTTTCACTGGAAGAAAAAAAATGCTGCAGAAAGCATTAAGTACACTGCAAATCGCGCAATGCCTTGTACAACTCTTTATTTAAAAAAAAATGCTGCAAAGACTTCGAAAGCTGCCAGATTGAAATTGGAAATTTGAAAATGTGAATGAAGTATTGTAAAGCAAAATGAAATTATAATTGTATACCTAAAGCATTATACGCAGGCTCGGTGGGCGCTTCGACAGGCGGCTTGGCCAGCACGCTCGTCCAGTTGCTGTTGGAGTTACTGCCGCTACCTGCCGACATTCATCATGGTTAGTTGTTTCTCCCCAAACTGTGTTCCCTGAACACTACAATTGGCAATGTCTAAAAAAAAATACCACTGGTTTTTATATTTTTTTTGTATAGAAAAGTCAATTATAAGAAACTAATTTCAATATTTTGTCATTTAGTTTACTACTTTTTTCAAAATTAATTACTGAAACTATTTTGGTTGATGACGTCAGATTGTAATTGAGAGCTCCCACACTGCCAAATTTCTAAATGTATCTAAATGCGTACGATAAGGCAACCCCTTTAATTATTTTTTGCGTAGTGGTACACTTTCACTTCTGTCACTTTACTGGCGCTGTCAAAGTGCTAGATGTCAGACAGCAGGTCCAAATCAAACTCCGTAGTATAATCCACGCGTAAAATTTTGAAGAATTCTAACCGCACAGAATAAAGTACGACTTGGACCAGTCACGCAATTTACACCAATGTCAATTTAAGGTCATTTCTTATTTGGTATGTAATAAAGTCGTAACATAATATTAAAATTAAATAACTACAGAAAACGGGTTAGAAAGCATTTATCTCGAAATGGTTTTCGATTTACTACACATTGCAAAAAAATAGACATCCCCAATTTGGCCGCTTTCAAGTCTAGGGAAGCGTGCTTCATGGTAGGCCTCATCTTCGCTTTCCATCAGGCGTGATTGTGGTCAAACGAAAGTCTATATTGTATAAAAAAACAGCTGGCAGGCTTACTTACTGAACCTGACCAGACAAGACGTATTAAGAGGCGCAGAATCCTAGAGCTGGATCAACTAACCTAAAGATTCTGCCACAGATAAAGGATCTCCTACTGTGGAACTCTACATACCATGGACCACACCACTCATCTGTTTATAGCACGTAGCACAAAAAAAAGTTAATTCTTAACACATCGCTACGGTTATACGGCACCGAGTAAAATTTATGTGCCAATGGGGCAGTAAGGTTTTAGAGCGGGGACCGCGAACAGGAAGATGTGGTGTGGTGTGGGAAGAACCCCAACAAGATGGACCGACGATCTGGTAAAGTTCACAGGAACCACTTGGATGCGGGCAGTGCAGGATAGTTGTGGCACTCTTCATCATCATCATCGAACATTGATCGATGGGTGTCGTAGGTTTGGCTGAGCGACGGGTACAGGTCGTTAAACGATTGATCGACAGCCGATCGATGCTACTGTTCGACGTCAATCGATTTGTGTGGTAGGTTTTGGTGTAGTAGTAACAAATCAATCAATCAAATCAATTTATTTGCCAGAATACGGTTACAATGGTCTTATATACATATTATAATAATCCCAGCGCATTCAACCTGCATGCAGGTGTAGAAACATTTACAAATGTCGAGTTTTATCTGTCGATCGACGTCGACTTATCCATTCTACCACCGATTGATGGCATAACTAGATCGACTATCGATAGATTGACGGTAGAGACTGTTGATCGACGTCGACCAATCCATTCTACCATCGATCGACGATCGAAAAAACATTCGAAAGTGGTAAAAAAGCTGCGTTTTGCTACAAAAGTAAAGCTGTAATTTTAGACTACTAGTATTACAACTTAAACACAATTTTTTATCAGTTTCGAATGGTATTTTCAGGTGATGCGATTTCAACCATCGGTCCTCTGCTCTGGTTTTCTATGTCTGTATTTCCTACTCACCCTTCGGGAACCGGTTGCTATCGTTGCTGTCTTCAGAAGACGCGTCGTTGGGCGAGTCCATAGAGTTGGACTTGCCCTTGTCTTCCTCGCCAGCTGCCTTCTCGCGCGCCAGTTTCTCACGAATGCCGTCCTGAGGAAATTGGATTTATAAAAAAAAAGGTGTGTGTGTGTAGTCCCACTGCAGGGTATAGTATAAATCTTCCCAGGTGAATTTTTCGCTTCGAGCCATTATCTTTCAAAACAAACGGTATCGTCATAGTATTAAGGTTCAAATTTAATGTAATGGCTCGAAGCGAAAAATTCACCTGGGAAGATTTATACTATACAGGCCTCGCCGTAGAGCGAGATGGCTTGGACAATAGTTCCTACGCGGGCCCGATTCGGATTGATAACTTCACATACGTCATTGAAACTCTTCTGGGTGGGTGCAAGGTTTCCTCACAATACTTTCCTTCATCGAAATTCACGCTAAATTTCAAAAGTAATTTCGTATACTTATTAATTCCGACAGACACAAGGAGTTCCGATAAAGGGGTAACATACACACGCACACGCACGCTCGCACACATGATCACACAAATTTTGTACATTAGTGGATAGTGGCGGGAGTTGTGGAGGTCAAGAACCCTCTCAGGACACTATTTCAGGCTAACAAAATGTCTATAAAAACTGCAAAAATTGGAGTCCCAATTTTTTTTTGCACTTTAGTCCTAGGTTACCTAACTCCGTTACTGGCCACAGGTACCAGTACCACTACCATGAGTTTACATTGACGGTACTCGATAGCGACTGCGTAAATGATACGCACGCAGTCGCTATCGAGTACCGTCACTGTAAACTCATGGTAGTGGTACTAGTCTTAAACTGTATATTAATACTAACCAGCAGCACGTAGCAGCTGGATCCGCAGGGCTCCGCGAACGGCTTCAGGTCCGGCCCCTTGCGCCTGTTGAGGTTAGGCCCAGGATGGCACGCCTGTAAACCTAATACGCAACAATACTTCATGTATTATTTTATTACCAAAACATTTACTCAACAATTTTGTGAAAATGAAAAGTTTTCGAATCCCCCGGACGGGTTTGCACCCGCTTTTCTTGGATACATGCTGTGTAACCAACTGCACGTTGCCGTTTGCCTTTTCGGCGAATTATTTTTCGCAAACTGATTCATTTGGCAAATGTTTAATTTCCCAAATGTTAATTTTTTCTGAAACTGTAAACTATTCAGGATATATTTCAGGACTATCCTGCAGGTTAGGTTAGGTTATGTCTGTTTTATAACAATCCTGAAAAGTTTACAGTTTCATAAAAAAAAACATTTGGGAAGTGAAACATTTGCCAAATGAAGTTTTTCGCCGAAACATTAGTAAACCCCAACTGCATCACGTCGCCCCCAACTCATCCGTTTCAACTTTTGGGTCCACCAATACATGAATAATGTAAAGAGATTATGATTATTCTTAAATGTTAATGCCTAACATAACTTAACAATTTAGGACATAAATAATATTGAGATGGGTTAATTAAAAATGAGAAGATGTAATAATGTCCAGAGATCGGAATTTTCACGGCAAAATATAAGACTTTCGCAATCAAGCTAGTGTTAGAACCAATTTTTTATCGATATCGATAGTTGTGCAATAGAAAAAAAAACGGTCCACTAAATAAAAAAACATAGGTATTTAATACAGAATTTTAGGTCAGGTGATAAACGAAACAGGCTACACCCAGAGAATGTTGAGAAATTAAGGATTATCTACTCCTATCACTATCACAAACCAAATAAAATGTCATGTGCTGCTGTGTGTTCTAACGCGGACTTCGAAGATGAAATTGCATTCTGTATTAAATGTTTTTTTTATTTTGTGGACCGTTTTTTTCTTCTATTGCACAACTATCGATAAAAAATTGGTTCTAACACTAGCTTGGTTGCGACAGTCTTATATTTTGCCGTGAAAATTCCGATCTCTGGTAATGTCTATACTATAAAATTTAACACCAATAGGGATGACGGCATCACCAATCAACTGAGGTACTTTGAACTGTCAAAACAGGATTCTTCCATAGATTTTGTGCGGCGATTGCTAGTTATTACGTCACTTTTATGCCAGCTCAATCGAATATTTATTTGTTTGGAAGCAGCTAAAACCCAATTTTGGAAATTTTCAGTAAAAAAGCATCCCTTTTTAAATGAGGAAATTTTGGTGTTTTCTTACTCAGAATCAAGACTGCTATTGTGAACAAAATAAACATAATTTTCAATTAAAAAATGTATAAATTTTTAGATAAGCCATTTAAGTTTATTATGAAAAAAAAAGTCACAAAACTGACTCAAAAATAAGGACACTTTTCTCTTTATGAAAGTGAATAGTACTCGACTCGTTGTGGGATCTAGCCCTAATGTGGAGTTATTCAATAAAATATTGAATTCTAAATTAATGGTATAATACTGTTTCAAATATGGTTCCAACGGAAGACCAGCGTCAGCTGCATAGCCGGCATCATGCTGAGTTGGGATCATTTCGTGATAATGTTGTATCTGTTACCGTTTTTCTCCTGTTAATTTAATATTGTCACGAATAAATATTTTTCTTTCTTTCTTTCAAATAATATTACAATAAAAATGTCTGGGAGCGGACGCGAGTGTCTGTCCACGATGCGCAGACACTCGTGATTTTGAATAAGAAAACCCCAATATTTTCTGGTTTTCAGGGCTAAAATAAAACTTTATTTTTTATTACCAGAGTCGCGTCTTAAAATGCGTGTTTTATGGAGGCATCATCCCTATTCTGAAAAAACACAGTTTGAAATAAAACTAATAATAATTTTTCAAAATATTAGTAAAAACCTATAACATGCAAAACTATACACATTGTTAATATCTACATACAATATTGATCATGATAAATGGATGATGTAGGTAAATAAATAATCATACAAAACAATATATGATATGATACATAATAAGCAGCGAGTGATGAGGGCTGGCATAATTAAGTACATTTAAATCATTATTTTTCTCATTCCTGTTACTAATACTATGGATGATGGATGATTAACTCATTCATTGTAACTAACACTATGGATCATCTGAACCAAACATTTTGAATTTGAATTAATGTAATATTTGGGTCATTATCTGAGCGTTGCGACCATTTTACTTTCTTGGTCACATTTTTTATCAATCGACTGTAGATTTTGATCGCGTTCTAACTTTTTAGGGGTCCTATACTTCTACCAGATACCATCTGTCGCCATCTTATACCGTTTGACAGAAAGAAATAGTAAATTCGACAGCAGGCGTCCGCGCGTTAGAGAATACGTCCCCTGGACACTGTGTCAGAATTTTTCATTAGCTTTGCTTTTAGAAACAACCTGTATGTGGATTTGTACGGACAATCTTTATTCACGAATCTTCGATAAAACTAAATACAATTTCAAAAGCTTCTAACATAATTATAGTAATGTCAGTTAGTTATGTGAGCCCCCATGATGCGATGGCATGATAGGACGCACGGCCTTACCTGCCGCCTGACTTCCTGCCGCCAAACAAAAACACACCGGTCAGCAGTTGATCAAGACGTAACTACGTAACCGCAAATCCCTTAACGACGTTATGGAATAGCTCGTTTATAATTAGAAAAAAAATCCATTCAAAGTTCTCTTGGTCACCGCTATCAGAAAAGCGTTGTAATTTTAATAGAAAAAAGATTACAAAGTACTGTTCTTCCAAGTCACAAAGACAAGGGCACTTTACTCGTGCTTGAATGTACATAAGATTAAGATTGTGTCCCCCAAGGCTCGCCAAACAGATCGGTCCTGCGCTATCCACATCCAACGCGTTCCGGCAATTAACCACGTCGTCGCTCCATCTTGTTGGAAGCCTACCTACGCTGCGTCTTGCGCTCAGTTTTGTACGGTAAATTTGTTGAACATTTCTTTGCTAATCGTAGGGTGAGGGCAAACGAGCGTAATTTTGTGAGTTGTGAGCGGCAGAATTTCGGTTGCGCCATACATTGTGATTGTGATGGCGCGCATATTGTATGGCGCGGACCGAAATTCTGCCGCTCACGACTCACAAAATTACGCTCGTGTGGCCTCACCCATACTCGATATTGCTCTCACGCACACTTTGACACGTATACAGATACTAAATAATTATAAAATAATTTTTATTTCGCCCACTAAAAATTTAAAGCGCCACTGGCTTTCGTGATTTGCAAGAACTTCACAAGTCAAGAATTTATGTAAAGTACGCGCTCTAGGCACAATTTTTAAAACTATGGATGTTTGGTTTTTTTTTTAACTTAAACTATCATACTAAGGTGATCTTTCATATGCTTAAGGGATTTCGGTTATGAAGTTACGCTATGTACATAAACAGCTACATACTAATCTTATATCTGCCTTCTAGGCATTTGAAAATATACAATAAATAGTTACTTTTTAAAATATCTACACTTTAAAATATAATACTTTCATTACACACCCACACACAACTGCTAGCAACTTGTGCAGTAATCAATATTATATATGTTAAATACACACATACAGAGAAATCTATTTTTGTTGTTATTTCTGATAAACCTCACACAAAATGAATACATAATATATTTAATTTCTTCAACATGCATACATACTTACTTATGTATACTGCAGTATCAAAAGAATAAATTCTTATAATAATTTGTACAACACCTTACCCTTGGCCTCAATTAAAATAGGCGCTGAATTTAAAGCTCCAAACACACAGACAGCGGAGGCGGCGGTGACGGTTGTAATGTGGTTGTAATATTCTAACTTGTATGAACGGTTGTGCGGTACCATACCGCGAACTCGTTCATACAAATATTATTTATTTTTATTAGCAGTTACGTCTGCTCACCGAATCTAGATTTAAAAGCGAAAAAGTTTTCCGGGTGCGCCGGCGGGACTTGAAACCACGTCTCCTGGGTAACTTTTTCGCTTTTTTTTTTCGGTGAGCAGACGTAACTGCTAATAAAAATAAATAATATTTGAATTAAATAGAAGTGGTACATCATTTCTTACGCATTTCCAACTAATTTGGAACGTAGGAGTCATAGCTTCTAATAGTTGTGATGGATGTTACCACACGCCACTGTTGGCGTATGTAAGCGATTAAGAATTTCGGGGAAGTCGGTTGGACGCGACGTGGTTCAGTTGGTAGAACACCCAGGTTGGGGCGCATACCCAGGAGACGTGGGTTCAAGTCCCACCGGCGCACCCGGAAAACTTTTTCGCTTTTAAATCTTAGTTTCGTTCATACAAGTTAGAATATTACAACCGGCACCGCCACTGCACCGCCATGCCTCCACTGTCTGTGCGTTTGGAGCTTTAACCTTTTCAACGCCAACGACACATAAAGGTGTCACAAAGTACAGTGTCAAAGTGATCTTGACACAATGACATAAGATTCAAAGCAGGTTGACGTTTTGTCGAGGCGCGGCGTTGAAAGGGTCAAAGAAGGCGTGGATTCAGTCGATTTTACGAGTGCGGTTAACATATAGATACGAATTATCAGGTCGTATATTAACTCCCTGTGTAAATATTTGTAATTGTAGAATAATTTAGATTCAGTTTAAAAGTTTAGTCCTCATGGCGCATTAGTTAGTCTAGACTGTACTGCTACGTAAAGCTGCGAGAATAAATTATGTTTTCAATAAATAAATAAATTAATCGCGCCCAATTTTGCTAAGGACCTGAAATAACTCTGAAGTGGTCCATAATTTTATTCAACTCAATTTTTCGTAGCAATTGTTATCAAAGATTTTTACACGCCATGTTACGAAAATCAGTGCTTGGCGTGCCAATGTAAATTTTTGTCGTTGTTCGTCAACATCCTAAATCTGAAACCGAATGTCTCACGAGGCAGTCCGTGACTCGCGAGGCAGTCCGTGACTCGCGAGGCATTTCATGACTCGCATCTTCAGCTTAGGTCCAACGAAAAAGATGTCTGAAACATCCAGACTGGATGTCCCGGTGGGGAGCGGTTACTGTACGATCCCGTATTTGACGACCCGGAGTGAACGACATCAATGCACGGAGTAACTAGATCAGTTCCCCAAACTTGTTTGTTCCGCGTAGCAAAATTTCGATTCGCATTTTTCCCAAATGATTTTTTTCTCACTATGGTTTTTTAATGAAGCTTATTTTCACAATCGCGTTTTTTCCCAACTTTAATCGACTCCGAAACATAGGTACAGGTCGATTCACAAGAGCTGGCGCGAATGGATTGAACGAGAGTAATGCCACTTTGACATTTTTGTAGGGAAATGACTGATGCATGACATTTTCATATTTGTGTGAAGTGTCAAATAGGCAACACATAGATACTTTCATTCACTCATTCAATCCATTCGTGCCAACTCTTGTGAATCGACCTGTAGGTTTAGGTTATGTTAAGTTTGCATCGGCCCGAAGGGCCAAAAGCACACAGAAGAAGGAGCTCCGCGTGAGTGAAGCTCCGTCAACACTGTTTCAGTGTCAATTCAAATTGGGAAAAAACGCTACTATGAAAATAAGCTTCAGAAAATATGAAAATGTCACAAAACTGACTGCACACGGCACACGAGGCGCGCTCGCCGCCCGCACCTCTCCGGCCCCCTTTGTCGTCATAACCCCCGTCCCTGTACCGTGCGGGCGAGGACTTAGTTAAACGGTTTAGCTATAATTGACAAGATTTCATATTTCTAAGGTTATAATTTGATTCGTTCTATGTATTCTGTTTGGAAAGAAAAGGAGGTTGATAGTTTTAAAGTTTCACTAGGATTATTAATTAATTTATAAAAATTTTTTTTAAGATGTGCTTATTTTAATAGGGCATAACACCAAAACTACCACACAATAGATCCATTACTTTTGTCAAGTCTCTATTAAAAAAAAGACATGACGTAAATCTGACGTTGAGGTTGTTATCAAATTTAAAATTATTACAGTTCTTTTTTCTGGTGAAAAGGGCAAAGGGAACATATCTATTCTGTGGTAGTATTGGTAAATTCAGATATTTTTTTTTAATTTCTTGTATTTTTTTAAATATGGAGAAATAAATTAAAATAAATATTTTCCGTGTTTAGGAGGCAAAACTCTTTCGATTCCTGTAGTAATTTTCAGGTGTTAAAAAAATGAAATCTCGTCAATAGGGTAGTGTCCTGGGTAAAAAAAACACTATTACAATTAGTCCGACATTTCAATTATCAAAAAATATTGAACACTTTTTTTTTCTTTTGTCAATTGAACAAAAAACGACAAAGATAAAGCGCGACAAAGTTCGGGAGTGGGGGCTCGTGACGTCACGGTTCGCTAAAAAGTGTAGCGAATCGTGACGTCACGCGGAACTTCAACATACAATATCTCCGTCATTTTTTGTTCAATTGACAAAAGAAAAAATACGTGTCCAATATTTTTTGATAATTTAAATGACGAACTAATTAGATTTTTTTAGGAAACTAGCCTATTCTGTATCACCGTATAGATTTGAGGATGTAGGGCGGGCAGGGTACTCACGGTGCAGGAAGCAGTCGTACTTGAAGCAGCGGCGGCAGAAGAGCGTGTGGAAGGAGTGCATGGTCTGATCGCGCGCCACGGCCTCGGCCAGCGGCCCGTCGATGTTGGGCGTGCACTCCGGCGGCAGCGCGTCCGGGTCCGAGCGCGACGACAGCTCGATGTACCTAAGGACCGGCACCACTCTTACCAATTTGTTTTATTTATTTTATCAACCTCCTAAGTCCTGGCGTACTTTATAAGAACAAATCATCAGTAAGAATAACGGCCGAATGTATTCTATAAAGTACAAATTATTTAATGAATAAAGCACTCCAAAGACATTATTGATTATTGATTTAACAAATTGAAATATGGATGTATAGCAAAAATTCGCGTCTAGACTCTTGACCAGTGATGGCGTAGGGGTTTAGTACGCGGCACGGAATGCCGAGGACCTGGGTTCGATTCCCAGCATTGGTCTATTTTCTGGGGTTTTTCTGTGCTATATTTCAGTTTGTATTTAGTTGAAATATATGGTTTTCACGGGATGACCGTAAAAGTAAAAAAAAGTAATAAAAAGTGAAGTTTTTCTAAATTGATAGTCTGTTTGTTCTTAACAACTAATCTATGTTCATGATAAGGGCATCCACTGGAGACTGTAACACAGTGAAAACTAACACAGTCTCCAGGGTTCGTATTGTAATTATACATGTGTTTTGAACAATAAAGATTATTATTATTATTATTATTATTAAAATACAAAAAGATACTTCATATCAAACTTGTTAAACTTCAAAGACGTTTAAATAAGTTCGAAAATTACAAAACGTTAAACTCTTATCTAGGTCTTAAGTTCTACATCGGTTAGAAAAGGCTGGGACTCAGGAGGTTATTTATTTACTAGCTGGTGCCCGCGACTTCGTCCACGCAGTAAAGCTTCTGCATTTCTTTCATTGAATTAAACAAAAATCCGGCAACGGCAACATCCAAAAATCCACCGTCTCATCATCATTAGTATTACTTAGTGAATATAATAGATCCCGTTTATTCCCTATCCCGTGGGAATTTCAACAAATCTATCCTTTTTTTGTTTCTCGATATTGGTAACGGCAACAGGTAGACGCTTGAAATACTTATTAACAGAATATTTAGTTATACATTCACTTTAAAAATAAATTATTAAATTAAAATAAAAAAAATACTTAAGGGGGCTCCCATACAACAAACGTGATTGTTTTGCCGTTTTTATAGATTATGGTACGCAACCCTTCGTGCGCGAGTCCGACTCGCACTTGGTCGGTTTCTTCTATTACACAATTATCGATATCGATAAAAAAAAATTTCTAAGACTAGTCTGATTGCGAGTCTTTTGTTTTTTTGCCGTGAAAATTCCGACCTATGACCATAAGATACAGTAAAGTGTGGCACTGACTTCTCCCGCAACTCCTGCGCAGTGCCCTTGTCAGGGAACTGGCTGGAGATGGCCTGGAATATGGTGAAGATCGGGAACTGCTTCTCGGCGGCCGCCGCCGCCTCTTCCGCTACCTCCTCCAACGCTTCCTTGTCCTTGTCTCTCTCTTTGTCCTTATCCTTATCTTTGTCCTTGTCCTTTTGTTCTTTGCTGGCTTCTTTCTGTGGAATGAGAATAAGTTTTTAAGCAATATCCGGACTCAGTATATACCGGACTCAGTGTTCGTAGTATAGTATAAGCCACGGTATTACTGGCCGCAGTTTTAGGACATAGCCGGGCCCATAATGCTTATTACTGACCTCTCGACGCTCGTCAGCCACCTCGTCTTTGGTCTGGTAGCTAATGAGCGCGTTCACCAACTCCACAAACAGATGATCGTCGATGAAACCACCCTCCTTGTCACCTGCCCACATAAACAATTTTATCATACCAATGAACCACTCCTGAGGATTATTAAGGTAACTATTGTAATTCTTCTTTGCTTATGTTCCTTTACAAGTTTCCTCTTTTCTCACATGTAGGGATCAGACGGATTAGCGTCATTTTTCGCAATATTATGGACATGACTCCAAAATAGTTTAATTAATTATTTTCTTGATTGCTAGCGGCATTTTCCAGTAATTAAGTATATTTTGAAATTAAAAGAAATAGACTGACCGTAGAAAACTTTGGATTTTTTTTTTTAAGTTTTTCGTCACTACTTTGAAAAAGCTGGTATCTCAATATTGATAATCTGGCTAATTGAACTTTACTGAGTGTGCAATAAAGTTCAGTTTGGTTTACATATTGATACATCTTAGATTCAGAGGGTATAGAATAGTCAAAAAGTTTTGTGTATAAAAAATAGACTTAAGTTTTGATTATACCGCTCGACTATATTTGTCTGGGAGTGATCATTTGGTGGTAATAGTAATCTAATATTGTATTAAAATATTACAAAAATTGTATTTTAACTTTGGTATGTTAGCTGTATCTACCAGAGACTATTGAATATGCCCGCTGCAACTTAAATTGCGGTATTGCGCTTATAGGCATTCATAAAGAGAATTTAATGGATCAAAACTGTTTAATGATAGTTAAATGGAAAACCGTAGAATAAAACAAAATGTGGAAAGTAAAATTTCCTTATTTGATTGTGATTATGGATTAGGTTTTTCGAATAGAGTCTGCACATTTTTTTATTACACAATTAGATGTAGTTTTTTATGACACCAGTACAATGTAATTGATTCCTTAAAACCTATTTTATCAATACTATCTCTATCTTAACCATATATTATCGGAACTCAGTAAATTCACTTATTAATAAGTGTAAAAAAATCAGTGTACCTAAAACCAAGTTTGGTTAGTTCACCTTAAGTCATGAACTCAGTGCTTCATCAATGAATAGTGACATAGGCTTGTAAAGCATGAAAATGTCAGTGCGAGGCCTGTGAGGTGCTTAGACTAGTGAGCCCTAGGTCATATTTCCAAAGCCAATATAAAACCTGAAATTAAAAATATCTGCCTAAAAATAAAGCATAGATGTGTGCGCCACACACCAATGTGTATTATTGTTTGTGTAGTTTGTGGAAAAATAAGACCAGTTCTACCCTTACTAATATTATAAATGCGTAAGAAACTTTCTATCTGTTACATCTTTTCTTTGGTATGGAGGTAGTTTGAGATCCTAGTATAGTTTTTATCTCATAAAGTTGCATAGTTCCCGCGGAAAAGAATTCTTCGCAAAATATAAAGTGTTCTATGTACATAAAATTTTAAATCTATTCTGGTTGGTTGGTTGTCTTCTGAAGTTGGGGAACTAGAATACTGGCCAACAAGTATAAAGGCCGGCGCAGTCCAGATGCAGATGTGTCTGCGTCACGTCACGCACACGCACCAGTTGTAATGAATGAAACTGTAAGAAAGACGGCGCACTAGATGCGTGCACATGGTGTGCCATCTTTCTTAGTTTCATTTATTGCAACTGGTGCGTGACACGCACACGCATCTCGTCTGCGTCGGCCTTATATGTTGTTGATTCTAGGAATCATTTCAAAAACACTCTTCCCAAGTAAGACAGCTTATATTGAACAGTTGTGAGCTTACCCTGTTCATGTTAGATATTTTAACGGGATGATTAAATAATCAACAAATCAATAATAAGAGTTTAGACCGGCCTGAATGCAAAGGAAATGTTACTTAACTTTTTAGTTGACAAGGCATATTTACTCAATTAAAGAATATTTGACTGAAAGGTTAGAAATAAATACAAATAGTTATCAAGAAACATGCATGTTGTAGTGAAATAATGCAGATTAAAATTACCGTTTGGCAGCAGCCTTAGTGTGTTCCTCCAAGAGGAAGGGCTATGGATTAGTCCCAAACATGTTGAGTTAAACTCGTTTGAGACATGAGTAATCCATATTATTTCACTATGAGTGAGTCTCATGGTAGTTTAATGTTTAATGCATGTTGTAAATTGGATATTTGTATGCCTTATGGTGCAACATAGTGCTACTAAATAATAAATAGTGATCAGTAGATCACTTTACATGTACCTATTTCTATTTACCTATGTTGTGACAAAGAAATTGGTTGATTAATTGAACGCCACACAGACTTCATTGTAACTATTAACAAATGAAGTTTTGATGATTGGTGAATGATGTTTGAAACTCATTCTAATCCTTACTAATATTTTAAATGCAAAAGTAACTGTATATTTGTTACATTTTGCACTTAAATGACTGAACCAACTTAGATGAAGTTTGGAATGGATATAGCTTGAGACTCTGGAAAGAACATAGGATAATTTTTATCCTGGAAAATTGCATAGTTCCCGTGGGATCTATGCAGATCTTGTTGCAGGCAACAGCTAGTACCATGGCAAATTAGTAAATTTGTGGCATGGCAAGACATAAAAAATATTTTAAGTTACAAAGGAATCTTGGGGCCAGTAAAAATTACTAATACTATTACTAGGTAACCAGCTAGCAGCAGCAGCAGCTAGGAAAACCAGCGCCATTCGCATTACTGGCAGGTTTTGGTGTATTACTAGGTACATGTTTGTACTAAGTCTGGTCCAATTTTGTCCACAAACATAATAATAACAGAATGATTCAAGCCAATGTACCATGCACTTTCCCGTCGTAGTTCTTAATGAGCTCCTCGATGAAAGTACCGTCCTGGTCCAGGACTTCATCCCCCATGTACGGGATGTTGTGTAGCACCGTCTCGTCTTCCACCATGAAGTTCTTCTGCGTCGGCGCCCACGTGTACATGGTGGGGATTGGATTCACCGAGTTGATGATGTGGATCGGAACTTGCTGAGTTGTCACGGTACCCGAAGCTGTGGATGTTTTGATTCATGTTTAAGTTGAAGCACTTTTTGCCATCATTGTCAGCAAAATCAAACATCAACAGGGATCGACCGTTGTGTTTTATTGACTCATGATCATCATCATCATTTCAGCCGAAAGACTTCCACTGCTGAATATAGGCCACCCCTAAGGCTCGCCAAACAGATTGGTCCTGTGTAATCCACATTCAACGCATTCCCGCAAGCTTAACCAAGTTGTCGCTCCATCTTGTTGGAGGCTTACCTGAACTGCGTCTTCCGGTCCGTGGACACCACTCGAGAACCTTTTTAACCATCGGCCATCAGTTCTACGAGCGATGTCCCCTGCCGACACTTATTATATTACACTTACACTTGACGAAGCTTGTTGCGGATAACAAAATACTTTCTTTTTTTTTTCTCATTGACGAGCCTACACTGCGGATCTGATTTTATTGTATTTTTTTTATTAATTTCTGAAATAAATATATGTATTTTTATCTTATTTTTTGACTATCAACAATTAATTGTTAGCATGTCATGTTTTAGGCAATAAAATTATGATGAGTGAGTGACTGAATGACTAACAGACAACACATAGCTTACACTATTGGAGCTAGGCGGTACTAGCGGTAGCGGGGTGGCGCGGTGCCGGTAACTGTTGTAATATTCTAACACTTGTATGAACAAGTTCATGGTATGGTATCGCACAACCATTCTTAAGTTAGAATATTACAACCGTCACCCGCGTTGTGCCATCCTGCTATCTCTTTCAGTATGTTTGGTGCTTACATCATAATAAAATATCCCTTAGAGAAGTGACATGTAGACTATAGATGCTTAAAGTACAAAACATTATGATGATGATGAATGATTTATTTATTTATTTATTAAAAACTTACAAAATATGACAAGCAACAAAAAGTAAAAATAAATTAATAACATGAGGACGGACGTGCATCCATCATCTCGCAAAACTTCAAACATTCATCGCACACTCTCTTCCAACAACCAGTCAATACATCACACTCAGGCGCCGATGCCAGGAGGAAGTTGACGTAACGCAACGCACGGACCAGCGGCGACTGCTGATATTCACTTAGCAGCTAATAACACAGGATAAGTTGTGCCATAAGGATTTAATGACGTGACATGATGTTTTTTACCCCACAGACAGGCCATGCCTAGTGTGGGGTTCAGTAAAAATGTAACTGTGTTTTATTATTATTTTTTTGAAAATAAACTATTTGTATTTGTATTTTAGTACATACCATCAGTGCAGCTGACTTCCGCCTTCTTCATGAGTCCCTCGTGGCTGGGCGCGGGCGCCGGCGGCGGCCAGCAGGGACGGCGCCCGCGCGACGCCAACTCCGAGTCCCGCGTCTCCACAGATTCCGACATAATTCGCAGGTTGCGCGCCCATGCCACCTTCACTTCATCAGCCCTTTTGAACCGCTGTAACAGTCACACGTTCATAATCTCAAGAAACGAAACCAAAGCGCGGTTAACACATACTTAATTCTATAGAGACGAATGCGGTGCTTCTATTGTTGTGGGTTGGGGTCAAACACGGTAAACTTACCTTCACTTGACGGAGCCTCATGTACTCGGATTTCACGCGCTTCTTCCATTCTGCTGAAACCTTTGACTTACTCATAATGCTGAAAGGAGATTAATAGCTAACTAGTTAGCTCGATTACACGCAATTATAATAATAATTTTACTTATAACAAAGACGGCGTCACACCGGCTATGCTATGTATGAGCGAGCGGTTAAATGTGATGTGATGTGACATTGACATTGATAGAAAGAAAGAAAAAAAAACAGTCTCGAAGTCTATGATTCAGAATTAAAAAAAATAGTTAGTGGCTTAGTGATGTTCAACCGTAAACATTCGTAAATATAGTGCAATTCCATTGTATGGTCTGCTTTATTTTGCTTATGGTTATTTTATTTTCTTATTTTAATTGTCTATGCATCGATCTATACTGTTTATGGGCCTTCGAAGCGAGTGTGTTCGCTGCCATTTTCCTACGATAGAAATTGCATAAAAAAGCGAATTTAGAAAAGGTGAGCATGGGCTGACAGGTATTTCTTATATATTTTAAGTCAATTCATACGCTTCATCTTTAACGCATGCACTGTCTGAATTTTTTTGACCAAAAGGCTTCGGATTACGTAATTTATGTTGTTCCTCGTCACAACTTTATATTTTATGATTGTATGACAAGATGTAGTATTATTGTACATTCGAAGGTGTCTCAGAATCGGGTCATTTAGAGTTGTTGTCTACACCGAAAAGTTATTCTGTTTGTAGGTGTGTGCATACCTACAAACTGCTCCAGGTTATGCGAAGAGGCTCATTTAAGTATGTCATATCGCGGTGCGTGGGACGGCGGGCCGCCCGGCGCCGAGGGCGAGTATGCGCCGCGGCCGCCGGAGCCCTACGCGGCGCCCCCGCTGCCGCCCGTGCCCCCCGCGCCGCCCGCGACCCGCGCCATGCCCTCAACCGACCCTTGGACGGGCGTCAGCTACAGTCAGTATGGCCCTCCTCCCAACTATGACTATCAAACGTATAACGCTCCAAGCTATAACTATGGTTATGACAACTACTACCAGCGCTCGGACCCAAACTACTATGGAAAATATCCTGATGCGAGAGCTGCATATCCTTCACAGCATGATTATAACTATCCTCCGAGGCCCCCCTCCAGGACGAGATCTCCTGTAGAGCAGCGGGATGTAGAAAGGAGACGACGGACATATTCTAGAAGTGTAAGCCCATATGATAGAAGAGACAGAGAATATTCCAGAAAAAAAGATAGTTATGATGAGGAAAGAAAGCTCCGGTCTCGTAGCAGATCAAACAAACCAGAGCGAGCAAAGTATTCTTCAAGTGATAGATCCAGTTCACACTCTCGGTCCTCATCTCGAAGAAAGATTAAAAAAAGCACGAGGCGGACTTCTTCAGAGTCATCTGGATCAAATAGATCTTATAAGAAAAATAAGGGTAAAAAGGTGAGTCGAGATCATTCTTATACTCCCCCTCTGAAGAAGTCTTCATCACATTCAAGAAACCGATCAAATTCTCGCCAAACACCAAGCAAGGAGAGATCCATTAGTAGATCTCCTAGACTGAGACGTGAATATGAAGTTGTGAAAAGCAAGCCCAAATCTCATTCCAGTAAAGACAAAAGCAAAGATAAAAAATCTAGAAACATACTGACCCCTCCCAAAAAGATAAAGGAGGAGGCATTAACACCACCCAGGGTTCAGAAGAGATCATCTGTTACTCCTCCAAGAGTTGTTGTTAAAAAGGAACGTTCGGCGACGCCTCCTAAAAAGCGCACGGCGCGCGCAATGACGCCGCCTCGGAAAGGCAGAGACAGTTCACTGACACCTCCAAAAAGTTATGCTCGAAGTAGATCTTCTTCCAGCTCACAATCCGGCTCAAGGACGCCGAGCCCGAAGCACGGAAAAGGAAAGCGGAAGACTCGCCGCTCTAAATCGTCGTCTCAGTCGTCGCGCTCGTCTGGACGATCGAGGTCTCACTCGAAAAGGCGCAGAAATAAGTCCTCGTCTAAGCACCGATCGCGGTCAAAGAGTCGATCGAAACGGCGCTCAGTAAGCAAGAGCCGGTCGCCCTCGCGGCGGCGCTCCGGGTCTCGCGGCAGGAAGCGCACGCGAAGCCCGCGCTCCTCCAAATCGCGCTCGCGCTCCAAGAGCTCGCATTCCGGCAGCCGCAGCCACAGCGGCACACCCAGCGAGGAACGGCGCGGACAGTTCACCGTCGCCGACCGCAAACGCTTCTGGAAACTTCACCGCTCCCGTCAGGAAGAGAAGCGCAGAGAAAAGGTCGAGTCCCCCCCTAAAGAGGTCAAACCTCCACCCGGGGCTGTGGAGCCGGCCGCCGTTGACGATATAGAATACGGCGACCCTCCTGAAGTAGAAGGCCCGAACTTTGCCGAATTACTCCCCCCAGCCTCCCACGTCGCACTCGCCTCCTCCTCCCGGTCGAAACCCGGCCCGATCCCGATCAAAAACGATGGCAGCTTTTTGGAAATGTTCAAAAAGATGCAAGAAGAGACAAAAAAGATTGAGGAGAAAAAGCCAGAGATCAAGAAGCCCGCTTTGCCGTTTATCGGGAAGAGGCGCGGCGGCCGCGTGCTTAAGACTGGATTAGTGAAAAAGGCAAAGGCTATAGAGGAGCAGCTGGCCGATAACGCGCCTAAAGACGCTTGGTCTCTCTACATGCAGGAAGTCAAGAAATACAGGGAGACATCCTGCGAGGAGGAGCGCAAGACCAGACCTCTAGTTAAATAATGTAGCAGTAAACATAATGTTAATGTTGTCTGTCTGGTGTATACTCTAGAATTTCTATATAGTTTGTTCATTAAAGTATTTTAAATGGGTCTAAGAGCATTTGCTTGCCGGCTACCTTATAAAACTAAATTAAATTATGTTTTTTGTTTTATTTACACTTAAAATTAAGTACACTGGCTTTGTAACTTGTTCATGGTAGGCAGGGCTTTTCAAAAAAACATTGCTTCAGCATATTTGTCTCATTGCCGTGTATTAGTAGAAGGAAAATTATTGTAAAAAGTTGTGTTTGAGGAGACAACGGGCCTATTTGAAATACTATAAATAAAATATAGCCTTTGTGTAAGGACTAGCATTAAGATTTTTATTGTGACAGCAGTGTATTTGTGTTACATTTTCAGACTCATTTTTATTGTATTCTATAGTCGTGTCTACTCTATAGCTAACATTTATTTTCTACTGTTAAACAGGATTTAAGAATAAAGGATTTCCAAAATGAATTGTGTTGTTTCTTTGCAGCAAAATGCCTGAGATGATCAAATCGCCCGCCGATATCAAGACCGCGCCTTTCGACCCGCGGTTCCCTAACCAGAACCAGACTAAGTAAGTGAGCTTCTATAGCAGTACTGGAGCCGGGATAAAGGCGTCACGAGAGACTACGGGGCTTCACTGCGCGCACGCAACACTTGCTATACCAGCGTTGCTATCATCCAAGTGCGGGTTCGAAAACGGGGTTTTATGGCCGATGATAGTGACGTTGATATAATAAAGGCCGCTGTTTAACTAAATGGCTTAGGTAATGAGCCCACTTTTTCGAAATTTGTACTTCTCAAAAAGTGCACTTTCCAATGGGTACACTTTCCCAAAAAGTGCACTTGTCAGTTAGAGCATTTTCTCTGATAAGATGATACATTTTCCCCGAAGGTACACTTTTTTTCCAAAGAGCCGTATTAGTGCATATTATACAAAAGCACGCTTTTTGGAAAAGTGTACTTTTGGGAATTTAATGCACTTATTGGGCAAGTGCATGTGTGGTGAAGTGAGACATACTAGTACACATACATATTGATTAATAGTATTGACTTACTGGGACATACAGGCGCCATCTTAAACCTCTCAATATTCAATGCGGTCAAAAATATCTGAACATGACCGTATTGTCAATCACATAGACTCCGATCATAAACGATGGCGACTGTACATCAACCGCACTCCGCTTCCATAAAAATGCACCCTGATATTTAAGATCGATACATATCTTCAGACACCGAGCGCGTTAGACACTTGCATGGGCAGACAAAATAATATTCTTCTATACAGTCTCTATTAAGAGGCTGACAACACCTAATTTTGTTGAAATTGATGTCATTTAAACAGTTTTTTAAGAAAAACTGCTTGTTCTAGCACATCAAAAAAATTATATGTTAATATTCATCATATTTCAAAGACCGTGGACGGACTCGATACATAATTGGACGAAATCGGCTCGATAGAAAATAATTCCAAAGATAGGTCTTAAAATCATCATTAAACGGCTCTATGTCTTTATTTTTTTGGCGTATGCGTCTGCAATTAAAAACATGAAGTCAACATATTCATACCTAAACCGCTAACGAGTCATATTTCACAAATAATCCACAGTTTTTTTTTAAATTAAATATTTGCCCGATAAATTTCAATATACCCGGCTGCCCAGTAATAGCGGCATCTCGTTTACTCCGATACAAATAGACAGTGTGCGCCGACGTTGGTGTTGATAGCGTCTTAACGAATTCATAGATATGAATACGTAACACGGCCGCGCAGACACGGGACGTGCGTGGCCAATAAATATGCGCATCTTTTTCAATTATAACTGAAGATACACATTGCCGAACAAAATCCCCTTCAAAGAATGTCCGAACTATTTTATTTGTTCGCGTAACAAATAAAATCATCACCTACACAGGAATTTGAACCTAGTCTTTACTTCATTACAGTCGAATTTCGGTAGCGGCAAAACTCCACTTGACAGCTAAACTTGACAATTTCACGCAACGTTCTGAGAAAAAAGAAGGCCACTTTTATCAAAGTGGCGCTCATTTGGCTCGGACACTTTCGGGCGCGCGAAAGTGGATCTACAGTTATAATTGATCAAAGATGCGCATAGAATATTTTGTCGGGAATATCCCACGAGTTCCATATGGAACTAATGGGATATTCATATCTTAACGTCTACCTCTGTAACTAAGTGTGACTTTTAACCGACTTCAAAAAAGGAGAATGTTCTATGATCGGCTATATGTATGTTCTACACGTATACAACGTGCCCACCAGGTTTCCGCGAGAGTAACCACGCATTCCTGAGGCCATATGGAGTAATAATGTCATGTGAACCAAGGTCGAATTGTGTTTTCTAACTTTATTTTTCATACATAATAAATACGAAATCCCAGCACCTCCACCACTTTAAACATAAAAATGGAAATATTTTATTTATTTATTTATTTATTTAGAAACAAACAGTCTCTTATAGTTATATGTATTACAAATATATTTTTACGGATCATAGACTTGCAGTTTCCTAAAGAAAAAATATTGAAACCTTACGTAAATACTAAGGTAAACTACCCAACTACCACCCCGACACCAGCGATCAACAACTCTAAGAGAAAGACTATCAAGCGCCAACCAGTCCATCACCCGTGCCTGACCAGCATCTTAATTGGTGCTGTGTTTGCTTTATAGTCAAGTTATGTAGTTAATCAAACGCAGATGACAGACAGCTAGCATTCGACAATGCCCAATGCCCCAAAGCAGCCAACCACCGGCACAAGGGCAACACCTAAAAACTAAAACTAAACTAAACGAGTTTACAGAGTTAATCCACCCCTATGCATCAAAAACAAAGGAAATATAAATATCTCAAAAACAGCATATTTCTACTTTCGGTTCAGATAGCATTTATTACTCCATATGGCCTCAGGAATGCGTGGTTAGACTCTCTCGGAAACCTGGTGGGCACGCTGTATACTACGATACGAGACCCGTTTTTCGCACAAGCTCCTTCGGAACTGCCAAAGGAACTACCGCGAGTAAACCAACGTCTTATTTAAGTTCCAACCCAATATTAATTAACTTCAACTTTTATAGAACTTGAGTTTTTTTGGCAAAATTAGTGTCAAGCCAAAGTCAGATGTAAAACTTGGTACCTATGTTGTTTCATTATGGAACTCTTGGGGTAATTTATTTGACATTTACATATATACCGATTGTTCCATAAGGAACTCCTGGGATATACCCATATTTTCGGTGTCTGATACGGCATGTGTCTGACACGCACGGTGTCTGTAGATAATATGAATCGATCTTTAATGGGGGTGAGGGCAAAACGACGCTGTAATCGAGTCTATTCTTTTTAACCTATTAAAATCCACTTAATGGGCTGGTAGACGTATAGCCACAGAATATATAATAGTACTGACGTACAGAATGGAAACGGTCCGCCCCGCACCGATTCGAATTACCCCACCCCTCAAGGCGCAGATAGCCGGAAACCGCCAGAAACCAGAAGAGTGCGCGCGCGATGTATGTAGGCGTACGCGTGTACAGACGTCGTCGTGCTTATGTAGATTCAAGAACGCGTATTTGTACGTCGTGTCCGCCGCGTGGTATAGGTAGGTGCTCGAGGACTTATCAGCGCTAATCTTGTTACCTACACAGCTGCTACGTAATCTCTTTCCGTGTAAAACAATAGAGTAGTTTCGCGCGTATAGGTAACATCACGAATAGTTATCGGTCACTTGTTCATCATCATCATCATGGCACAGGCCTCCTTTCAGAATGAAAGGGCTTGGGCCGTAGTTCCCATGCGGCCCCAGTGCGGATTGGGAACTTCACACACACCATTGCATTTTTCTAAGGTGTGTGCAGGTTTCCTCACGATGTTTTCCTTCACCGTAAAGCTCATGGTAAATTTCAAATATTATTTCGCATTTCGCACTTAAATTCCGAAAAAAATCAGAGGTGCGAGCCGGGATATGAATACACGAACACGACCCTGCTTGGGAGGCAAACCACTAGGCCACCACGGACCACGGTTTCGGTGACTTGTTATCGAGAATATTTTCCCGGACTAAAATTAGGCCTACTAGGAATACGTCAGTGTCTATGTCCTTCTCCAAGGTCCCATCTATATCTATCTGTATACAGCAAATCACTAAAATCCGTTCAGAGACAAATTTCATCCTAATTTAGTCCAGCCACTTTATAATCCAATCATCTGGTAGTTCTACCTGAAGTTTTCCGGGAGTTTTGAAAATGGGTAATTGCTAGATTTTGATGTGCTCTTTTTGAATTTCAACTTTGTCATCTCGTATGTTTGCCGCTCGCGCCGCCATATTGGAAAAATGGCGTTTAATAGCAGTTTTTAACCCCCGACACAAAAAGAGAGGCGTTTTTGTTTTTTGAAAGTTTGACCCCTATATGTACCTATGTGTGTCTTAATTTTAATAATTTATAGTTATTTTTGATGATCTCTTTTCAGACTCATTCTACGATAAAAACTTGTATTATGTATAAAATAAACTAGAGAAAATTTCCTACAAAAAGGTCCTAGCAACTTTTTTCGTAAAATAATAGTTTCGACGAACGAGCGCTGCAAAGTGTAATGTAGGTAACACGCGTATAAACTAAACAGCGAATTGCAAGATTGACTAAAAACCTATTTCGTTAAGAATTATTTAAAAAAATACATTTAGGTAATTAAAGCAAAACAGAAAATAAAATATATTTAGATAAGCATATTTTTCGCTATTTATAAAATACCGTTTTTTTTTGTTGCGAATATTAGTTTCAAATTGTTTTTTTCGTAAATAGGTTATATGAAGAAAGAAAAGTAACCTAACCTAACCTCGAGTACGGTACCTACTCTGAAGATGAGCTCTGGTTGAGTTCGAAACGCGTCAGTGTAGTTTGGTGTTGGCGTGGTGGTGATAAGACGATAGTTGGGTTTGTGTGTGTTCGTACAGTGTGGAGGTGGAGGAACTGCACGAACACATATTTCTTGCATAAGCGTACCTATCATTACAAGGTCGCGTATGGACCTACCTCCGCAAAGTAACGCCTGATTCAATAAATTAGACATTTCCTTTCCGTGTAACCTTCATATCAGTTCTATAGAACAAATGGGACCTTCCCGCGCTGTCGAGACATAAGTGAAGAGCCCACTAAGGTCCCATCTCTCATGTCCCCAGGTACTGTTTCCAGAGCTACCTGGACTACCATAGATGCCAGAAGGTCCGCGGCGAAAAATACGAACCCTGCAACTACTTCAAGCGGGTATTCTCGTCACTCTGCCCCATCGACTGGGTCGAGAAGTGGGACGGACAACGCGCTGAGGGCACCTTCCCCGGCAAGATATAAGTTGGGCTGAAGACGCTGCTTCAAGGAGAGGTGACTGGATGACAGGGCTGACAAAACTTTAACGTTGTTTGGGTTTTGTAAGGTTTGAAGATGTCACTTGTCTTTGGGGCAGCTCGGCGATAGCTGTAATTGTATAGGGACTGTCACATTACCATCTTGTATTTGCGTGATTAGTTGTGCATACGCCGGCTGTTAATTTATGTTAATGCGATTTAGGTCAATGATTTAGTAAATAAAACACGTTAAACAGTAGCAGTTGTTTGTTTTATCCTTGTAGGAAAATAAAATAGTACCAAAGCAGGTTTTGAGTTACCTATTTTCCTCCTTGGGAGCCGAGATTCCCGTTCATTGTGAACGATACCCAGGTGAAGCGTTTCGACCGCCGTGTCCCGTGTGGTGAGTAGTTTTCAAAAAATTTGTACACAATTAAGGGAATAATTAAAAACAAAATTTAATTAATTATTTTTGTGTAACGGAGTTACCCATATACTTTGTATGACTGACTTTCGTTACACAAAAATAGCGATCGTGATTTTTGTTTTGATTAAGCCGTTAGATATATACAATTTTTTTGAAAACGATCCTGGTACCAAAATCAGGGCCAGACTAGTGGTTACACCACTTAGCTTTCGTCGGAAATTCGCCAGAAATCATTTTTATTCCGCAAAAGTAGGTTCGTGGTTCGTTACTTATATTGTAGCGACTACTAGCGCCATCTAGTCATTACATGAGAAATTAATTACTACATTCTGCATCGCACTATCGTAGTATCTCAACTCTGCTGCATAAATACAACTTCCAACTGCCTTCGGACTTCGGTCCCCAGGCATAACATCTACCTGGAGAGAGATCTCTATTGTAAACTACCCCCAAAATATCTATAGATGCCCGAATGTCGAATAGCAATGGTGTGACGACGAGTCTGGCCCCCCAAAATCGACGCCAACTTACCATATTTCTAAAATACCAGAATACCAGACTCCTGTCACCTTGTTTATCTCTAAGTATATCGGATTGCCAAAAAAGCCACCATGTTCCATTCAAAACCGAATTCCCATAATACCGGATAGTGAAATCGTCAGGCAGGTCGTGGTCGTCGTGGGGAGGCCAGAGAGGGTCGTGTTTTACGAGCCTGGTGATTTCACTATCTGGTATTATGGGAATAAGGTTTTGCTGGTGGCTGGAAAGTCATATTCTGGGAATTTGGTATTTTAGAAATAAGGTAAGTCGGCAATCTAGTATTTTGTAATTCTGATATTTAGTGAACGAGCGGTATAGAAGCGTCGCAATCCAAAGCAAAGAGATGGGGCGGAAACGCGGTCTTCGAACAATCGACGCCGATTGCGACGCGCCCCCGTCCCACGTCTCTTCTATGTGGTTTGCGCCTTAGGGTGGATAAACAGAATGTTGTTCCTTGTACCATTTTGAGCCTCTCACCATTTCTTCTGTATCGCTCGTGCCTAAAATACCAGGTTCCCAAAATACTACATACAGTACCTTACATTCCCAATAATCCAAAATAAGACAATTCCACTAAAAAGATGGCTTCCTTGATAATCTTCGATTTTGTAATGTGGTGCAACGATCTAGTAGGTAAGCTAAAAATGTGGTAGGTAAGTAAATGGTAATAATATAATATATAGTAGGTACTTATTGTGAGAAAAATCTGGTATTTTGGGAACGAGGCTATTTAGGCACGAGCGCTCTATATTAGGTACCTCCAACACCTAAAACATAAATTGAAAGGCAGATTACCAATAAAAGTTTATTCAAAGCTTGCAATCATATGGGTCCGGGGAAGGCGCCCTTCTCCCGCAGCTCGTCCCAATGCTCGATCCAGTAGTTGGGGCAGATGGTCTCGAAGTACCGCTTGAATATCTTGCAGTCGTCATTCTCCTCGCCCAGGAGACGCTTGCATTTATAATAGTCGCAGTAGTTCGTGTAACACGCCCTACGAATCATTAAGAGGATATTAGGACTTGGGCTCAAAATTTTCCGCAAAATCTACACTTTCTCATAGGGCATTTTCTCAAAATGCACACTTTACCAAACATGCACCTAGGTACCTTATCATATAACTCGGGAGCTGTGATTTAAAAAAAACTATCTTATGACCTTCCTAGGGTGGTAAACATCACCATACCAAAGTTCATGATCATGATGATCGGTTGAGGGCTAGTGTGAAAACTGAAAACGTAACAAACTCTGATTCGCATTTGTAACTTGGCGTACCTACTGCGCTGGAGTACGCCCGAAAGGTTTCGTCCGGATATATTTAAGCGCAACGCCAGCTTTCGTGCACAAAAATTACAGTTGGCACAAAGAATTAAATAAATTCTTGATGTTATGAGTAGGTAACCGACATAGCCAAACGGATTAGCTCGTTGAAATGGCAATGGGCAGCAGGCCATATAGCACGTAGAACAGATGGCCGTTGGGGGCCAAAAGTTCTGGAATGGAGACCGCGGACTGGCAACAACAACGAGATGGACGGACGATTTGGTGAAGGCCGCAGGTTCAGGGTGGATGCAAATCGCTTCCAATCGTAATGATTGGGCATCAATGAGGGAGGCCTATGTCCAGCAGTGGACGTCCTACGGCTGAAATGATGATGATGATGATGACGAGTAGGTAGATAAATAAATAAATAAAGTAAGGGTCTGTTGCGATACTACTCTGTTTATTTTATTTGATAAAATAGAGACGGCAAGGGAACAGAGAGTGGTGGAACAGGGAGTAAATCAGTCAGGAGTTTGTGGATGACTATGCCGTATGCCTTCTGTTTTCATGAGACAGCAAGTTGTAGCAGATTGCTTGGTATGCCCTAAGAACATAATTGGGCCATTTACAGGGTTCCGTAGCCAAATTGGGTGTTTTCGGAATTTACTCTAATCATTTGAACGTTGCTCGTACTTTATTCTATCTTACATAGTGTTGGTTACTTACTTCGTTTGATTTTGAAATGGAAACCTGGGATCAATACGTAACGTTCTAAATTCCGAATCACACATCTTGATTTGTAAATAATAAAAATATTTTTTTGCCTTTAGCCAAACATAAAACTAATTTACAAAACTGACAGGAAGCTAAGTGACTGCATAACAAATGAAGTTCTTCGCGAAAAACAACATGGCCGTTTTACGAATCAAACTCATTGGTGGTTTGGAAAAGGTTTTATTTCATACGCATCTAGGTATATACACGATTCACGATTTAGATCCAATTTATTAATTTAAATTAATGTTATTTCACTCATAATTGCTACCGCTTTTAGGACTTAAAAACGTAAAATATTGATACAACTACTTCGACGTTAGCTCTTGACCGCAGCCACTGAAATATGACCGAAACTTCGAGGAATTTTAGCATTTTACATGATTTTATTCTCAGGAGTAGTGTAGTATCAAGGTATTTACCTATATAACCTAAAATAATAGCTACAAGAGAATTTCAACAGTATTTCTCATTCTAATTTAATAGGACAAAAGGGTATAGGGATACACTTTGAAAAATTATACTCCCAAAGCTTTAACTTTGAAACTAATAGTGGCTATAGCTTAAAAATCCAGGTTTTAGAGGCAAATATTATCTAAGTTCAGAAATTATTATTTAACTAATATCTAATGATTTATTTATTTTTACGGTTTTACAAATGAGAATTATTTATTTTACATTTTTTGTGTAGGTTGTGAAATATCGCCCTGAAGTTAAAGGTGGAGTGGCGGTCAGCGTCCCGGATCGAAGAAGCCCAGGGTTCGATTCCCGTCTACAGCATTCACTTTAAAATTAGGGGCAATTTTTCTAAAGCTATCCTGCTACACCCTTTCGTAAGAGATCAACCAGAATGATCGTTTTCATTTATATGCGACGGAAATATCTGTACGCCTGACTATTAGAAATCAGGAAAAATCGAGGACAAATTATAATATCGCAACAAAATAGCAATAAGACACGTAGGTATAACGTTTTAAACTTTTATTTTCGTACGAACACGGGGCGACTGGGCGAGGTGAGAGCAGCAAGAGGGTTACCTACCACGTTTTAGATACCGAGGTGCACAGATATTTCCAACGAGTTTATACACTGTGTCGTGAAATTAATCCGTAATATTTCAGTGGATGGTTGGGCAAGTTTCACTAAAGACCACTGTGAGGATTTCCATTAGAATTTTTAATTCGAAATGTAGTCACGCCTTTGTTGCGGTAGGTATACTTAGAATATCGACCAATAACACCAAACACCTCGTACAAATTGCCTAAACGTACATACGCAATATGTAAAATTAGAATGATTAACACGCAAATATTGTACATTCCTGAAAAATAACAATACGCAAAATGTACCTAAATAAAATAAATAAATAAAGCAAATCTGTTTGCGTACATTACATACACATGCTATTCTGATTCACCGAACTATACATACAACATGTACAATTTGCGTGTTAATCATTCTAACTTTGCACATTTTACCACTATAGCGTAGTGTACATTCTGCACATTGTACAATCTGCGTACTGTCCATTTGTCATGATGTACATTTTGCGGCGTGTACATTTTGCGTGTAGTTCGCATTTTACGTGTTGCTCATTTTCAGCCAAAGGCGTACAATGCTAAAGATAGGTAAGTCGTGATGGGTCAGTGAGTCAGTGGTCGTCGGAGTGTTTGGAGGAGAGGCTGAGGGTCGCGTACTGCTGCTGGCGGTGCAGGATGCCCAGACACTGCAGCAAGCATTGCATGCTAGCCGCTGACGTCGCCTGCAATTAAAATAAATAAATAAATAAATATCACGGGACAATTCACACCTAGTCCCAAAGTAAGCTAGGCAAAGCTTGTGTTATGGGTACTAGGCAACGGATAAACATACTTATATAGATAGATACATACTTAAATACATATTAAACACCCAAGACCCGAGAACAAACATTCGTATTTTTCATACAAATATCTGCCTCAACACGGCAATCGAACCCGGGACTTCAAGCTTCATAGTCAGGTTTGCTAACCACTAGGCCATCTGGGCTCAATTGCATAACAAAGTACAACTTATATTACAAGCGGAACTCCCTTTCTAGTTAATATAACTGAAGCGAGAGTTCCGCTTGTAATATTAGTTGTACTTTGTTATGCAATTGGGCCCTCGTCGTCTAAATTGGGAATGTTAAAAACAAATAACAATGGTTTTACATTTTTTTTGTACAGAAAAGTCAATTATAAGAAACTAATTTCATTATCTTGTCATTTAGTTCATTAATTTTTCAAAATTAGGTAATAATTGAAACTATTTTGGTTGATGACGTCAGATTATAATTGAGGGCTCCCACACAGCCAAATTTCTAAAACTATCTTAATGCGTACGATAAGGCAACCCTTTTAATTATTTTTGCGTAGTGGAACTAGTGTCACTTTACTGGCGCTGTCAAAGTGCTAGATGTCAGACAGTGGGTCCAAATCAAACTCCGTAAATTAATCCGCGCGTAAATTGTGAAATATTCTAAATTCAACACCGATTAAAGTACAACATGGGCCGTCAACGACATTAACTTCAATGTCAAATGAAGGTCATTGCTAATTTGATATGTAATAAATGCATTAAACTATTTAAAAAGCATTTATCTCGAAATGGTTTTCGATTAGAAATAGACAATCCCAATACGACCACTGATGGTACTCCGTACATAATGGATCACGCGCGACCATGTCACATCGAGACCAAACCAGGGCCGCGCCGCCCCGTGTGCGAAGTGTGCGGCGCAACACAGGCGTCAAGACTAGGGATGTCACGAATATTCGCATTCGCATAATGCGAATATTCGCATCATTTTTAACATTCGCATCGACAATCGCATTCGCATCAAATGATGCGAATGTTTTGCGAATGCGAATGTGTGCAGGTCGCGTCTAGTCGGTAACTTGTCGTCGGCTAATCTCGGCTAATATAACATTCCACTCCTCAATTTTGATTATTAATTGAGAGTAAATTATGTTGCAATAAAAAATATTACTTGGTAAAAATTACAAATATTAAAATAACTTTTTTTATGTATTAAATTATTACAATGTTGATTTTGTAACAATCATTTTTTTATTTTAGATTTCATTAAAAAATACTTTTTGTATTCAATTACAATGTTGATTTTGTAACAATAACTTTTTTATGTTTGATTTCATTAAACATTACTATTTATCTGTGGTATTTCAATTTTTTTTCCAAACATTCGCATTCGAACATTCGCATCCTGGACATTCGCATTCACATTCGCATTCGCGAATGTGTAAATTTTGACATTCGTGACATCCCTAGTCAAGACAATAGGGGCGCCGCCACCGAAATTATTTTTGTTACACTTTTACACAAGATCATATTCTTTGGGGTTGGGTTCTGAAGGCCTTACCTACATGCATTTAGCCTTGGCATTCAAAACGTCTCAGTAGTACACTGACCAAGTATGCAAAATGACTTGTTTATCTAATGCCATGATTACTAGACATAATATAAAACACCAGTTATATAAAAAACAAGACTCTTATCTACTATATAAAAATAAGTCGGGTTTTCCTTCCTGACGCTATAACTCCAGAACGCACGAACCGATTTCCACGGTTTTGCATTCGTTGGAAAGGTCTCGGGCTCCGTGAGGTTTATAGCAAAGAAAATTCACGAAAAATTTCAACAGAAAAGCGGGTAAATCTTTTTTCACATACAGCGCCATCTCTGATACATAGCATGTACTACAAACCAATATACTGATACATAGCATAATCTCTGATACATAGCATGTACTACAAACCAATACTATTCTCCGCGGACGGAGTCGCGGGCAACAGCTAGTTTGTTATAAATTTCTACTGTTTATGGCTGTTTGCGCCTGATTGCCTTGGTCTAAGACGAAGATTTTGCTTTATGCATTAGAGCATGAAAAGCCATTTTGCGCAGCACTCTCTTGACATGATGAACATACGTTACGAGCATTAGAAGTGAAAAAATATTTACCTTCAAAAGAAGTAAGTCAGGGTCCGTGTGGGGGAAAGGCGAATCGGAGGACTCTATGCACCGCGCGAGCGACGCGTCACTGCAAGGCAAAACACAAATCACAACCAACACGTTGCTATACCAAAGCGTTGCATAGGTAAATGAACTGAAACAATTACTTTGCTCACCCGCGACCTTACAATAGTTACGTTTATGTAAGAAATGCGTGCACAAATTACACAAACCCAACCATCACCACCACCAAACTACACTGACGCGTTTGAACTCAACCAGAGCTCATCTTCAGAGTTGGTACCAAAACCGTACGCTATGCTACCAAATGTTAGACTAGAGTCTAGCATTTGGTAGCCTAGTGTGGACGTGGAGGAACTGCATGAACACGCATTTCTTACATAAACGTAACTATCGTAAGGTCGCGGGCGAGCAAAGTAATTGTTTCAGTTCATTACATTAATATGGACCTGCGCAAAGTAACGCCTGATTCAATAAATTAAATTTACCATGACTTTTATGGTGAAGGAAAACATCGTGAGGAAACCTGCACACACTTGCGAAGAAATGAAATGATGTGTGTGAAGTTCCCAATCCGCACTAGGCTCGCGTGGGAACTACGGCCCAAGCCATCTCGTTCTGCGAGCAGTCCTGTGCCCTGCAGTGGGACATATAAAGGGTATGAAGAATTTACTTTTAGTTTACCACTGACAGATGGCTTGCCTTCATTTCATTTCAAACTTTAACACCATACAAATAAAGTAGCAATTACAAAATCTGCAAACATGGGTAACAGTATTCTAAAATTGGCTTTATTTGTAGGACGTTAAAGTTGAATATGAAATGAAGGCAAACCATCTGTCAGTGGTAAACTTTATGTAATTTTACTGTACCTGAGTTCAGTCTGTTGCAGCTGATGCCTGGCGGAGGCCATGGCCCCGTGGACAGCCAACTGCTCGCGCGGCTGTAGCGGCGGGTTCGCGCCCATCGCCTGAAACATACACCCATGCATATGTTGCGCCATCTAGTCATCACATTAGAAACTAACTACTACATCTTGCATCGCGCTATCAAAGTTTCTCAACTCAGCTGCATAAATACAACTTCCAACTTTAATCCATTGGTCTTCGGTCCCCAGGCATAACATCTACCTGGGAACTCTCTATTGTAGCCAATAGGCTGCAATAACATACATTCACGCCTCCTTCCCAGCAAAGGAGTAGGCAGAGTTGTTTCCACAATTTACTGTCATTAAGTACAAATGGAAAATCATCCACTTGAATTGACCATTTTGAATATTGGCCTGAATTGGATTAATCATTTCATTAATTGATTTGGTAGTGATATTTTTCGGCCTATATCAATTTTGACAATTCTACTAGGGGCATATTTCCATTTTCGACAATATTGTCGAAAATAACTTATTTAAAATTGTAATTTTTCTTATTTGACGTATAATTTCGAGTGGACAATTTTCCTTTTGTACTAAATGACAGTAAATCGTTTCCACCTGTTACGATCCTGACATATAGCTTGAGATTTTAGGATTTAATGATGTCTAAGTACATCTTCTACATCTTCAGCCTGTTGACTTCTCCTGGCGCGCTGTACCTTGGTGTGTATCTCTGCGATGGCGCGCAGGCCGTTGACCCACTCCTGGCGCGCGCGAGCGTCGGCGGCGCGCAGCTTGAGCATGTCTCCGGACGCGCAGTTGACGGTGAACGTGCGCGAGTCCTCGTCGCTCGGGCACACCACCGCCGCCGCTAGCTGCGCCTGCACAGTGAGACAGTGACTGTACAGTGACTCCCAGTCGGGACAAATATTATATATAAAGCAGTGGCGTAGTGTGCCTTGGAGGGGCCCTGTCCCAATATTAGTTGGGGAGCCCCAAATAAGGGTAAAGATACACCTTAGCCTGGGGCCCCGTATCATTGATACGGCGGTAGCTATGCTCCTGATATAAATAAATAAATAAATAAATATCACGGGACAATTCACACCAATTGACCTAGTCCCAAAGTAAGCTTAGCAAAGCTTGTGTTATGGGTACCAGGCAACGGATAAACATACTTATATAGATAGATACATACTTAAATACATATTAAACACCCAAGACCCGAGAACAAACATTCGTATTTGTCATAGAAATATCTGCCTCGTTACGGGAATCAAACCCGGGACCTCAAGCTTCATAGTCAGGGTCTCTAACCACTAGGCCATCTGGTCATCTAAACGACGAAAAGAATATGAATACTCTCAATATTTGTGGTTGGGAAAAATCCCTGCAGACTAACTGGGAATTGAGGACCCAGACAGTGTCCGAGTTGCACAGACTAAAAAACCCGGCCACAAGTCCCATTTTCTATAGATTATCAAAAAGAAAAATAAGTGCGTTTAAAATTTGAATTTGAGGGGAGGGGCAGAGAGGGGACTTAATCTACCCACAATGTCTTGCCTCAGCCAATTACTGGAAAGCCGGGAGAGGAGCATGCATTCTCCCATTAGGCACTGTGGGATGCTTAGGTCGGTCTTTTTTGTTTTTACCCATTGGTTTCTTCCTTGACCAACCAAGTCTTCAATGTTCAATATACCAGTGTTTATCTATGTAAATATACATATTATGTCCACTGATGGTGGTGGTGGTGGCTTTGCTTAGTTTGGGGCTAGGTTAACTGTCTCAAGAAATTAATTAACTTATTTAAACATATTTAATACAATGTTACAAACTGTTAAAACAGTAAATAACTTTACTTATGCAGTGCCTCGCAGTCCTAACTCTCTTGGCAAACAGACGTTGTTTTTCAGTCGAGTCCAAATCAGATATCTATCGTGTAATATGAAACTAAAGTCACTTAATTAGGCCTACCTTAAGTAAACTTTAGCTATGCATGAATTGAAATGTAATAATTTATCTCTACTCTGAATTGGGCTTCTACATATGAGATACCATACGGTTATTGAAAGAAGATATACCTCGCCGCGGGCAGGCTGTCCAGGCTGAACGGTGTCTCCAGGTCCGTCAAACAGGTAGTACGAGAGAACGCCCGTCTCGGGGTCCACGGCGAACCAGCGCTGCTGCCAGCCCTTTACCACGTTCGTGTACTTATACAGCTGCCCGGAGAGCGCCCGCCCTGATCCCACTCCGACGCCTTTCATCATTTTCTTGGTATCACCAATATTTACTTTACAATATTTACATCGACTTTGGAAAACTTGACATACCATTAACGTTTAGATTTTGCTTTGGACTATCGTCATTGGATTTTGAAATTACTTAGTATGTTATTTTTAGTAATTTAAATATGCAGCTCTATACAAAAAAACAAATTAAAAGTTTATTTATTTTCATTAGTATCCTCCTTCAGGTATAATTATTATGTTGTTTAAAGCTCATAGTATAGTTTGAGAGACGGTAGAGATACAAATAAAAAGCAAACAAAACGCTTTTTGACAGCTTTAACCATGACATCACCTCACCTAAGACCTCACCATCACCACAATGTACTTGAATACTTGAATCTTGATGCCGTAGTTATACAGTTCGTTATTAAGTGTTTTGATATCAGACTTCTTTGATGTTGTGTTGTTACAATGTTTTGTTTTTTAGTAGTTTTCCGTTAATGTTAAATGCTGTTAGGTTAGCTCAAGTAACAATTCTCTTTGGGTTAGCTTTCCGGTGTGATTTCGTTTGAATGTGCTACCTGTTTTATTCATTTGAAAAATGGTGTTCAAATTAGTGCGCGTAGATACCGAGGAGTCGAATAAAATTCAACTTCCAATAGGAACACATTTGATCGGACGACATTCTTGTCTTGATGTAAGTATTGATAGAATTCTACTCTCTTAAATATGTCTACTACATTACAATAAGTGAATTGAAATGTCAAATTTAATTTTTTCATGAAAGAAAATTGTTTTCCTCCTACAAGTACAGACTTGTGCATGTTTTCCTGGGCGTATCAGTGTTGCCAATCCGCATGATAATTATGGGGGCGCACGATTATCTATGTAAGTACATACCATCACAATTGTCTAAATCATGTGAAAAGCATCAAGAGGCTAAAAGCATGGCAGCTACACATTCAATGATAACGAAAATGCAAAAACAGCATCAAGGAGGTGAGCAAACTAAAATTCATCAGCGCCAACATTGAAATTATACCTTTCCTATGCCAAAAAAAGGTCAAAGTGATATTTTTTACAGTCATGAATTTTGCTGGCAAAACAATAATTTCAACTTTTAGAGTTGGCAACACTGCTTAGTTCCAGTACCCGTTTCTTGTGTTAATTGATCTTATCACTGTATAATTGCTGTTTTATATCTAATTTTATCTTAACGTCAGGTAATCTGTTACAGTGTAATGATAAGCGGATATCAAGAAATCATGGCCGTCTGATTGTTACAGAGAACTCTCTAGTTGTAGAAGCAGTAAGTTATTGATTTATTATTGAAGAAGAGTTCTTGGGGGTTTAGGTTCCATGCACAATGGCCGGCAGGCTAATTGTTTAACTCTTTTGCAATCACCATCACATTCATTTTGACAGTTGTTGTATGGGCTGACAATTGGTATCGGAAACAGCCAGCTGTCACAGTCATACAAAGACTGTCATTTCAATCCAATGGGAAGTGTCAAAAAAGTTATACAATTACCCTGCTGGTCAATTGTTGGTTAACAGAGCCGTCATCAGACAAAGTAATTAGCATATCGCACCTCCAACCGAATAAAGCAGTAATATGAAATGCCTTAGTTTACAAAACTAAGCCATAAAGCGACCGGATAAAGCTTAGTTTACAAAACTTAAGGCATTTCATATTACCGCTTTATTCGGTTGGGGATGTGATATACCATTCTATTGTCCTATGATGATACAGAAAAATTATTTTCAGTATTAAAATAAAATATAGATAGGTATAGACATTATAAATAGTCTTTATGTTAATAATTAATTTATTATTACATTTTGTTATATATGATAAGGTTTTTTCGTGTATATCTATTTTTGTATGTGATTAGATAGGGTCTCATTTTAAATCCCTAACATTGTTTGTCCTAATGTAATGTTTGTCCTAATGATTGTTTGTCCTAACACTTTTTTTCTCGGAAACCGTGAATTTTTCAGGAACTTTTTTGTGATTAGCCTCTAGAACTCTATAGGTTAGGTTAGGTTTGTTTTCCGCGCAAGAACTAAAGTCACGGACATAGCTCGAAGAATCGCTAGGCTTAAGTGGCAGGGGGCAGGGCACATCGCCCGTAGAACAGACGGCCGATGGGGCCAAAAGGTTCTCGAGTGGCGTCCGCGGACCGGAAGACGCAGTGTAGGTAGGCCTCCAACAAGATGGAGCGACGACCTGTTGAAGGTAGCGGGAACGCATTGGATGCGGATGGCGCAGGGCCGATCTGTTTGGCGAGCCTTGGGGGAGGCCTATGTTCAGCAGTGGACGTCTTTCGGCTGAAATGATGATGATGATGATGATGATGTTTGTTTTATAAAAATCCAGAACAATTAATAGATTTTAAATAAAAAGAGTTAGGACAAACGATCATTAGGACAAACATTACATTAGGACAAATAATCATTAGGGATTTAGACATAGTAGAGCCGATTAGATATTTAAATCTTGTTATTTTTATGTAGTCCCTATTTCACACCTGAAACACAGGATTTTTTTCTAGTTCAGGTATATGTAACATTTTTTCCCTTTTTAAATATGTTTAGTCTATAAGTTGTTATATTTTGTAAACTTTCTGTATGATAAATAAAGATTTATTTATTTATTTATTGATATGTCCCTTGAATAGGGAATTGAGTAAGCACCCATGAGGCTGACATGATCACCTGGGGTGTTCAAAACCTCAACAATAATTAAAAAAAAAGTTCTTAACATCTTAACATACTTCATGTGCAAGTAAATTGAAAATCTGAATTTACTATCTTTTTTTTCCAGCTCCACCAAAACCCATGTTTCTTCACGAAAAAAGGTTCAAAAGACGTAGAAATTCTAAGGAAATCAAGTAAAGAAACCCTACTAAATGGGGACAGATTTGGACTCCTCCCTGGGAACTACTGGTATGAAGTACTATTTTGTTTATCAGATAGTGACAGCCAAGCCACTGATGTGTCAAACACAGAAGAACAAGTGAACAGTGAGCCTGAAGAAACTAATGAAAGCAACAAGCCAAATGAATGTGAAAGTAAACCAAACAATGAAAATTATCCAGCAGATGAACAAAGTGATGAAACAATACAAGACAGAGATGCAAGCAAAGTGATTTCAAACGCAGATGAAAATTCAGAGTTCCTAGATTTGGATTTAAATGAGACATTTGAGAATGCTAGAGCAGAATCACCTTCTCTACTTGGTAAGCAATAAATATTGTAATTAGAAACTCATCATGATCATTCCAACCTATATCGATACCGGAAATCTCAAATGGCGTAAAGGACAAAAATGCGATAGGGAAAAAAAAGCTGTATACAATGGCATTTACGACTCATTTTCGCATTTTTGTCCTTTACGCCATATGAGATTTCCGGTATCGATATATGTTCCACTGCAGGGCACAGGCCTTCTCTCACAATGATGGGGCTGGAGCCGTAGTTCCCACTTGGGGTTATGTGGGTTGGAAACTTCACACACACAATTGAATTTTGCAGGTTTCTTACAATGTTTTCCTTTGCCTTAAAGCTCATTGTAAATTTCAAATATAATTTTGCATGTGAATTCCAAAAAACTCAATAGGAGCGAGTCCAGGTTTCAACCAACAATCCTCTGCTTGAGAGACTATAGGATGCTACCATCACTTTTTACAAAAAAAATCTGATCAAAACTTATTATTACATCTATACTATCTATACTAATATTATAAAGAGGAAAGATTTGATTGTTTGTTTGTATGTTTGTTTGCATTGAATAGGCTCCGAAACTACCGGACCGATTTCAAAAATTCTTTTGCCGTTAGAAACCTACATTACCACAGAGTGATATAGGCTACTTTTTACCGCGGGAAAATATCTTTTCCTACGGGAAATTAATTATATCGCGGGCGAAGCTGCGGACGGAAGGCTAGTCAATAATATTTTTAAACTTATCATTCCAGACAAAGAGCAGGAAGCAACAGACAACCAACCAACAGCAAATCCTGAAGCAAGCCCCAATACTACCGTAGCAGAACCTGTACCTGATGACCCTCAACCAAGCACCACCGACTCTGGTCAGCCGCAGTCACCCTCACCCAAGAGGAGTCACAGTCCTGAAGCTACAGATGACGAGGGTGCTAAGAAGATTAAAATTGAGCCAGAGGATGTTAAAGTTGAACCAGTTGTGAAACAGGAGCCTGATGATAGTGATGATGTCAAGGCTGGACCTAGCAATGATCAAGCTGTAAGTTGTTATGGTTATGTATAAAAATTAATCACTCACCAAATTAAAATGTCAATTAGGAAGTTTTTAAGATAAAAAACTAAAGTCGCTGCATACCTATGTATGTCGCGGGCCGCAAAAATATCGGCTGCGGGCCGTAGTTTAACGCCCACTGCCATAGATGTTAATGTTTTTTTAGGGTTCCGGAGCCAAAATGGCGAAAACGGAACTGTTATAGATATACCCGACTCTCGCTTCTCTCGCTGTCTGGGTTGCCACACAAAAATGTTCAATCCACGCTACAAATAGGTAAAGTCACGAGCTTTAATTTGAGACCCACTTAAGGTTGACAGTCCTGCTTTGATCAATTATAACTGAAGATACACATTGCCGAACAAAATCCCCTTCAAAGAATGTCCGAACTTTTTTATTTGTTTGCATAACAATTAAAATCATCACCTACACAGAAATTTAAACCTAGTCTTTACTTCATTACAGTCGAATTTCGGTTGACACTTGACAGCTAAACTTGACAATTTCACGCAACGTACTGAGAAAAAAGGAGGCCACTTTTATCAAAGTGGCGCTCATTTGGCTCGGACATTTTCGGGCGCGCGACTGTGGATCTACAGTTATAATTGATCAAAGCAGTCCTGTCAAATTGTATAGGAATTTAAAGGATATTTGTTTGAAGTGGGTCCCAAATTAAAGCATGCGACCGTACACAAAAAAAAGTTTAACAATATTTTGTTTTGTGACTTTAGGGCGCGTCTAACAGTGCTGCGGACGCGGGCAAGGCGCCTCCGTCGCCGGCCAAGCCTCCGAGCCGGGAGCGCTGCCTGTACGGAGCCAACTGCTACAGGTATGATCAGTTCCTAATGATAGTGTAGAAAACCAATTGAGGTTTTTGAGCCTCAGGAAAACTATCCTATTTTTTTTCTCCAAGAAAGCTGAAAGCTGTTGTCCGCGACTCTGTCTGCGAAGAATTTGTTTATCGGTTTCCCGTGGAAAATGTACAATTTTCCAGGATAAAACTTTTCTATGCCATTCCCCATGACGGCCATGACTTCCAACAACTATCTCCATACCAAATTTAATTTAAATCGGATCTGGAGTTATTGCATGAGTAGCTGTTGCCCACAACTTCGTCTGCACACAATTAATTTATCATCACTTTCCCGTGAGAACAATGCAATTTTTCAGGATAAAGACTTTCCTATGTTCTTCCTCGGGACTTAAATCATCTCCATATCAAATTTCATCTGCATACATAAATCAATTCTGAATTGCACAATTAATAAAAACCATTGAATCATCTTCACAATCTTTCTCATTTGTAATATTACGAGAATAGGATTTACTTTCCAACTTTTCTCTTATGTTTACGTTTTACATATCATGTTCAATTCTTCCAGTTTCAGTAAGATTCAGAAGAAATAATAAATTGTTTTAAACTTTCGTGATTTTCACTCATAATTACTATACTATACGGGACTTATCACGCAGTAAGTATTTATTTACCTCTACCACACGGCGGACACGACGCACAAAACACGCATTCCTGAATCCACACAAGCACGACGACGTCTGTACACGCGTCAATGTGTGCGTAAGATGCACAGGGCTGACTATCGCAAAAAGAGATAGAAAGAGATAGCTGCGGAAAGTGAATGCCGCGCCGTTCGTTGAGCGCGAGCAACATTGTAATGTAAAATAAAATGAGTAGGTAATCTAATTATCGTAGTACTTATAATTAAACTTATCGTTTGTCTAAATTAAGTGTTTAAAAATAAGTGAATGAGTGTATACCAAATTCATTTTGTAAAGACAATTAGAGAATGTAATTGTAGATATTGATAGGAAATAATTAACAAATTAATTTTACTAATACCTACCTACTAATATAAGTCTATTTATAAATTATAGGTAACAAACTTTTAAACCTACTTTCCCTAGTTACTAATGTTACATGTTGCTAATTGAAGTTGGTTATCTACCTTCTTTCGTCCTTCGGAAATCGAAAAAAACTCCTTTCCTTGTCTTTGGTTGATGCCAAACACCCATACAATGCACAATATATTCCCATTTCGCAAAAGTTTAGTGCCGTGCGGCCACGGACCAGTTGGTCCGTGCGTGCGGCCGACACGCATCGCGTCGCGCACCCGACTGGTTTCTGGCGGTTTCTGGCTATCTGCGCCTTGAGGGGTGGGGTAATTCGAATCGGTGCGGGGCGGACCGTTTCCATTCTGTACGTCAGTACTATTATATATTCTGTGCCTCTACGTTTCGGCCACATTTCAGCAGCCGTGTTCACGAGACAAGTCCCGTTTAGTATAGTAATTAGAAATAGTAAATGTTTTGTTTGTGGCAGGCGCAATCCGCAGCACAAGGCGCAGTTCAGTCACCCGACGGACGCGGACTGGGGCGCCGGCGAGCGCGCCGCCTGCCCGTACGGCGCGGCGTGCCGCAAGCGCGACCCGCGACACTGGCAGATACACGACCACCCGCCCGGGACGCTCCCGCCACCGCCAGGTACGCCACACGTAATCCGCAGTGGAAGGCGCAATCCGCAGCACAAAGCGCAATCCTCAGCGTAAAGCGGGGTTTACACGGGTGACTAAAGCCGCACGATTTTTGCCGCGCGGCTATAATCGACCGTCTAAATGGCAATTTGGCTAGACTAAAGCCGCAAGCCCCAAAGTTGGGTAGAGCTTGTCTAGTTTGAAATGACGCGCCCCACCACCGCGTTTGCGCACGGGATTTGGAGCTCAATTTGAGCTACAATAGAGTCTATTGTAGCTTAAATTGAGTTTCGAATCCTGTGCGTGAGCGCGGTGGTGGGGCGCGTCATTTTAAACTAGACAAGCTATAGCATCCGACTTTGGCCGCGCGACTAGCCGCACGGCGAAAATCGACCCGTGTAAACACCTCATAAGACGCAATCCGCAGCGTAAGACGCAATCCGCAAGCACAAGACTCAATCCGCAGCGTAAGCGTAACCTAAGCAAAATTTCTGGTTTCTAGTTGCGAACAGTTTGGGCTGGGCGTTGATGGACGAGTCAGAATTTTTCTTTTAAAACAAGATATTTTAAAATAGCTGACTTGATATTAGTATCAATAAACTTCAATGGGCTCAAAATTTTTAGTGAAACTAAGAATGACAATTATTGGGGATTGGATTGTCAATCACTGCCAATTGTTATTAAATAATTCCACACAAAATTGTCGCCATACTCACGTCAAAAATATACCAGTTGGGCGTAAAGTAGCACCTTAATTTTTACTCAGTCTATGAGTAAGAATAGACTTCCCTGTTGGCGTTTAACCCTTTCGGCGCGAGCGCCTTCTAGCGCGCTGCAATAGTCCTGCGCGCAGGCCCGACGAAGCGATGCAATGCGCCCGCGCGCAGTACATTTTTTCCCGTACTAAATACCCATGATGCACCCTGTGCATCATTGCGCGCGGTGGGACCGCACGCACTTTCTCGCCTCGAACGGCAAGGGAATGGATGGCGTAATGCGCTATTTATAATAACCAAACACCAAATGTTTATTTGCGGGTGAAATATAAAACAATATTTTAACATACTTCAATATAAGTATATCGAACTCCTCCAAAACGGCTTGACCGATTTTTATATATTTTTTTCTCTATATTCGGTAGGTCTGAGAATAGGTCGTAGGCTATTTTTTATACCCCTATTCTTCGCAGACGGAGTCGCGGGTAACATCTAGTTTAAATATAAAATTGTACAGATAAGAATACCTACATAAAATATATAAGTACAAAAAAAAAACGATAATCCGGTAAATATGCACACGAGTATGATTTTTGGCGAAAAACAGGCGTTTAGCCGGGTCGATTGTACCAAGTGCAGTATACGATTCCGTAAAGATAGCCGGGTCAGTAAAGATTCACATCACAATTACAATGCTACGCACAACGAGCAACGCTCAGTCACAGGCACAAACTATGACTGTAACCAGGAACAAAATAAATGTAAAGACACTAAGATAACCCGCCCTTTGTCTATCAGGCTCAGGTCAGCGATACTCGTGATTGGTCGATTTTCGTTTGAAAGCCTTAACAATAGTTATCGAATTTGTACTACTATTGTAAGTAGCCGCATAAAACTTTTACTCGGACCTCTCGCTCGCACTTAGGGAGTCATATGGATGAGCGTAGTGTCACAAGACACACAGACATCAGCCGAGTGGGTCCGTGGGTAAAACCCTTTTATCAGACCTCTCGCTCGCACTTAGGAGTCTAACGGTATACCAGGGCCACGGGACACGGAAAAGCCAGGTAGCTGAAAAGGTTTAACACGGACTTGAATAAAATAATACGCAACATGATGAGATTGAAAAGTTTAGTAAAATTTATACTGCACCGCATAATATCCCTACTTAGTGTACCACTACTACTTTAAAAAATCTTTATTTGGTTAATCTTACTAATATTATAAACGTGAAAGTTTGTATGGATGGATGTGTACCTAGCTAGATGTTTATAGTCATTAGCCCGAAACATGTCGAGTTAAACTCGTTTTGAGACGTGAGTGATCCGTTTATTTTCACTATGAGTGAGTCTCACGGTAGTTTCATGTTTAAAGTAGCTAGATGTTTGTTACTTTTTCACGGATTATGATGAAACTTGGCACATAAATAGTTTATAACCTGGTTTAATAAATATAGTTTAGGCGGGATAGCGATAAACGAATTCTTCGCAGACGGAGTCGCGGCCAACAGCTACTCAACAAACAATTTATCTACGCTTTTCGCTAAAATACATATTCTGTGATTATACCTATGAATTATTTTAAAAATATAAACAGATGGTTCTATGCTGTAGAATACCATCCACTGTGATTGGCAGTACGCTACGGCGCAATGATGCACCGTGTTATCATGGCATTTTCAAAGTTAAAATATGAATATAAAGACGATTTATTTAACTGAATATGGATATCAAAGTCCAAATTTCTGGTTTATCAAATAAAAATGAAAACTTTTTAACCAAATACAAATAATAATGACATTCGAATTTCAAAGTATTTTTTCTCTGTAAATACCATGGAACAATAATAATAAAAAAATACACTAAATGAATTATAGATCCAGTAATCCTGATCAACCAAAAACTACATAAATTTTGGACAAAATAGTATGTTTAGATCAAGATTTGTATTGATGCTCATGCGCATCATGCGCGCACAAGAGACTGCAATCCCATGATGCGCATGGTCATCATGCGCGCGCGAGAGCCTGCAATCTCATGATGCACATGGGCATCATGCGCGCCGAAAGGGTTAAAGAACAAAATTAATGGTAATTGGATGGTTCCTAAGTAGTTAAATATTTGCAAACTTGTGTCCGCAGCCGGAGCGCGGGTGGTGGAAAGGCGTGGCAACATATTCTACATCAATGCGCAGTCTATTAACTTTTACGACGACCACTTCCAAGTGGAAGACTCCGAAGGGGACAGCGTCGATTTTGACTACGAGTTCTAGTCTTTATAAATTATACACCCTGAGTCCAGACAGACGATCAAATCCAAATGCGCACGTTGTTTTATGAAATGAAAATACAATTCTAAGAAGTGATTGTTTATTTTAGTTCGAGATCAAAGACCAAGACCGAAGCCAAGGAAGCAAAGGGTCAGGTCAGAATCGGACGAGTCAGATTCAGAGTCTTCAGAGTCCCCCAGCCGTCTCATCGTTCAGGGGAAGAGACCCCGGAAACCGTTACCCAAGAACAGCCCTGGATCAGATTCGGAGCCCGAAGACCCCTTCAATAGCGACGGCAGCGAGGACTGGGAGCCTCCGACAGACTACACACAGTCTCAAGACTTTTGATTTCATTCGTAATAAGGAATAATTAGGTTTGTTAATTAAAAAAATCGTGATATTTCATTTTTTTATTGTTAACACTTGATAATGGTAAACATTCTCGCAAGTACATGGGCCTGTATCACATTATTTTACGTAAATGCTTTGATACAACTAATTAGTAATTATGGTTGCGAGACGCTTCAACAAAGAGGTTATATTGAATAGAGATAGTTTAGTAGCAAGAAGGTAACATTTATTTATTTGATATGCTCTAACTTAGCTTGGTAACAATGAGTTACAAGGATAGCAAGGATGATAAAGACTGAATTAGCAATCGCCATGGTACAGATCGTCCGCAGAAAAATAGTTTGATTATTAAATCTAGATGGCGCTGAAATATAGCCCGAGGCTTTGAAAGCCAAACAATAAGACTACAGATGTTTCATATTACTACAAATGTATTATTTTTCAAAATATTGCATAATAATACATTTGCAGTAATATGAAATATCTGTAGTCTTATTGTTTTGCTTCCAAACCCTCTGGCTACATGTGCAGAATGAATAGAGAAAAAAAATAATTCTCTATTCAATAGAACTTCTTTGCTTTAGACATAATAATCAATTTCAACTTTTATTTATGAATTATGACATTTATGACAATCAGTCGTTTACCTTAACAAACTAGATAGGTACTGCCAATGCATCCTGACAGCGTTACATTTAAATGTCAAAGAATATCTTTACTTATAAGATACAAAAACAAGTTACTTATATTTAAGAGTATCCTAGAGGATAGAGGATCTAATTTACTTAGAAAAAATGCGAGATCTTGCTCTCTTTATACGGTGAACCAAAATTTAGGTTGTCGCTGCGTTAGACATAACAAAACACTGTGTAATACAAGCTGGATCACACACACACACACACACACACATATTTATATTATAGTTCCTTTTTTTTGGATATATAAAATTAGCAAGTGCAGTCCCAAAACTTATTTTTAGACAGACAAAAGTTGATCAATATGGACATGAAAAATATTAGATAAAATATTGCCTGTAAACCCTTTCGATCATTGCTGGCAACGCCTTGTAAGCGTTTTCATGAATTTAGAGCTGTTTCTAAGTGGATAAGTTATTTACGGTCAACTATTATCACCTTACCACCCTAACAGCCCGGCCACGACTTCGACCGGCGGCAGCGGCGAGCGTTTTATCACTGTGCGGCGAGCGTCTCGGCCGCGCAATGGACGGAGAAAACGCTCGCCGCTGCCGCTGACGCGATGGCGTGGCCTGCCCATTAGTTTCAATGTTAGTTGTATAGGACAGTGTTTTTCAACCTGTAGGAGGGTCAACAGAGGTCAAGAGAACTTTAGTAAAAAAACAACAAAGATTATAAAGGAGGTCGTATGGAACGAATATTTGTAACACGGTAACATACACATACATGATAAAAAAGCGAAAGGTCGGGGGGTCGCGAAATATTTTTTCATACCAGGTGGGGTCGCATCAAGAAAAAGGTTGAAAAACACTAGTATAGGACATCAAAGGCTATCTTCACTTAAAAGTCAACTTGAGAAGCAGCCTTATATTTATTCTGATGTACGAATGGTCATAAATGGGCCCAATTGCATAGCAAAGTACAACTTATATTACAAGCGGAACTCCCTTTCTAGTTAATATAACAGTTATATTAACTAGAAAGGGAGTTCCGCTTGTAATATTAGTTGTACTTTGTAGCAACAGGCCCCAGGTCGTCTTGACATTAACATGTGTTGGTATTAATGGTTAGATGCTGACTGCGGTTGAGACGCCCGTGGATACCTAAATACTGATGACTCACCTATCATCCAGAGGCCCAGGAAAATTTTGTTTTAATGAACTTTAAACTTTGTCACTTTTGAGTGAGTTCGATATCACATTAGAATTAGTCCTTTATATAGGACTTACTTCTAATGATATCGACTCACTCAAAAGTGACATAAAGTTTAAAGTTCATTGAAACAATATTCTCGTGGGCCTGATACCTGATTTACACTCTCGCCTCGTTACCTCGCCTCGTGCTTCGTCTCGTCGTCTCGCTCCGGACGCGAGCCTGCAAATCACGTGCCGAGCCGGGAGGCGAGCCTATTCACACTCTCGTCTCGTGCCTCGTCTCGCAGTTCGTCTTGCCACTCGTACGCGAGTGTAAACCAGGTATCAGGAGGACATAACCAAGGAAGGTGGTAACAAAATGTGTATGATCCAGCTACAGCTTCAGTGAGAGCTACAGTACCCGGCCATAAAGATTGCACATCGGTCTTTGGAAAAAGACTCGGCAAATGTCGGCTTCGTATAGCGTTGTCGCACACTACTTATGTGACGTTTGTCAGTCGTTGTTCAGGTGCAGTAGGGTACGGACGCGTTCCGGTGAAAATACATAATATAGAGTTATTGAAACCCCCCAACTTTAAATTGTATGATGGATTACACTGGTAGACTAATGGTAATGATAAATATGGCTTATAGTGACAGTGATTGACCAAATTGAGAGCACAGATAGTGAAATGGATGAAAGTGAGATTTTTTTTAAATTTAAATTTATGATAAAATAGGTGTCTTTTAATATACTCTAATCTCTTTTTTGACTATTCTTCTTTCTAGTAGTTGCAACAACCCTCTATAGATATCAAAAGTTTACATGTCATTACTTTGACGTAAACTAATCAAGTCCATGGAGTGCAGTATTTATTTGGGGTATGTATTACAATACCGAAGTACGAAAGACCGAATGTATTAAAACATCGAAAGGGTCAAAAGACCGACACGATTTTTTTCTGAAACCGTAAACTTCTCAGAATTTATTAAAACGGCATCATACAGAACCCATTAGGTTAGGTTAGGTTTGTTTTATAACAATCTTAAAAAGTTAATGGTTTCAGAAAAAAATCGTGTCGGTCTTTTGACCCATTCGATGTTTTAATACATTCGGTCTTTCCTACTTCGGTATTGTAATATATACCCATTTATTTGATATCAAACGTCACTTAATAAATACGGCGATTGATGGACGGTCGTCGGTGTTCGGAAATCATCGTAAACTGCGAATTGTCTCTTGCTAAAGGGCGATGTGCAATCTTTATCGCCGGGTACTGGACTGAGTGTTGTTAATAGTACCCCTCGTCGACGTCGAGCTCTTCCCAGGCGGCGGCGGCGGGCGGCGCCAGCAGCAGCGGCGCCGGCGCGCCCCCGCCGCGCACGCGCAGCGCGTACGCCGCGCCCTCCACCTGGGAACATCGTCATCATCCCATCAAACAAACAAACAAATTAATAATAAAAATCTAGTACATGAGTATTTCTCAAAAAGTTGTCCTGACACGAAATTGACAAGAAATCAGTTTTGTCGAAAAATTATCAACACTAAGGACAAGATTAGGTTGTTAATTAAGGGGGTGTTACACCACCTTATTGTCAAACTACTGGCTACGTAACCAATGAATAAACTAAGTACTGGACAAATCTGTCGGCTAGAGTTTTTTCAGTTTCACCACTCCGGTCCTGTACAAACTAAGTACCACTTAACTAATCGTCGGTTTGACAAAAAGTCGGAATGGCAACGTCGCATTTCGCAACCACGCGTTCCTGTTCGCACACTTTCGTTCAAAGAGTGGCTCATTATTAACGCAAAAGAAATCATTAACTATGTAATTTTTAAATAAATCTATTTTTTTGCATAAACAAATATTTAACATTATAATTAATCCAAAAACGGTATTTATTTACGATACTTTGTTAACAATAACAAAGAAAAATAAAATCACGTAAAACGAATCCAAAAGTGGCGCCAAACCATGACAGATTAACTTTTTTTTTAATGGCGATGTACAAGTTCAGGTATAAACATGGTAGAAAGGTAGAACAAACGAATGTGCCACTGAAGAAAAGTCTATAATTAAAAAATATTACGAAATTTTGGATTTATTTTTACATACTAAAAGCGTACCTATATTTTTTTATTCAAATCTTGACGTTTAAATTCTTGTTTGCAATTTAGCATGACTTCTTTCTTTAAAAAATAAAAAATACTTTGATTTATTTTTCTGGAACTGGCTGAAGGGCTCTCCAACCATGGCCACAAAAAAATAAACTAACTAATTAAAAAGTTATGTGATGGATAAAAATGCTAAATACCACCTGATCTGACGGTCAAATTAAGGAATAGTTTGTCCGTCGCTTAGCACTAATCAAGACTGGTGAAACACAAATTTTAATTCGATCTGACAAATAAGGTTATGATTAAGCTAATCCGAACTTTAAAAAAAGTGGTGAAACAGCCCCTAAGTGTAATATAAATATGTATGTTAGTCTTTAAGGTAGGCCTCTTGGTTCATGCTGGGAGCTGACACACGCACATATACATACACATATTCACACACACACATACAAACACATACATTCTCCCACATACCACACACACACAGCACAAACTCACACCTATAGCTTTCTGTTTATCTTTAAAAAATGTATTTTAAGTTTGTTTAATGTTTGAATTTCACCTTCTTTTTCTTTTGTCAATATTTTGTAATTAAGGTTCAGACCGCATCACTATGTGTAATTATTATTATGGTATTTGGCTGCCACGATACAGGCCTAGCCTACTGTGGAGTCATTGGTATTTCTTTTTGTATGTATTGTTCTCATATGGTTAATAAAAATTTAATTTACTTTACTTTTTACTTTACTTTTTATATGGGCCTATGCAGCCTGAAATAAAATTATTCTATTCTATTCTATAAAGCGTAAACTGCATAAAACATCCAAAATTTCTTGACGCCAGGAAAACTTGACGAAATCTTGTGAGGAAAAAAAACGTAATTTTGTAACTACATCAAAACTTTCTATTGGATCCAACAACAAAGATTATCTGACTTTTTGTCACCCTTACCACAAGGTTTTGTATACATTTAAACACAATACTTATTTTTTGTGTTGAAATAGCGTCAGGAAATATTTTTTCTTTTTTAATATGGACAACTTTTTGAGAAATAGTCATATAAAAATCTCGTGTCACGGTGTTTGCTATCGAATTCCTCCGAAACGGCTTGACCGATCTTTATAAAACTTTTTTTATGTTAGAGAGGCCAGACAAACGAACTAGTGGGTCACGTGATGTTAAATGATCACCACTGTCCATAGACACTCGCAGCGCTTTACGCGATACCAGTGCGTTGTCGGCCCTGCAGAAAATTGTACACCGCCTCTTAAAGGCACCCAGGTCGTTACTCGATGGGAAGACCCCAGCGGGAAGTCGTTCCAGATTTTGCAAGTTCGTGGCAAAAAAGACCGCTTAAAACGCACCGTCAAAGACTGCCATTCATCAACATTTCCTCACGATTTTCGCCTTGCGAGCTTGGGCTCGAACCCACGACCCTGTGAGTTCAAACCACTAGGCTACCACGACAAAATGTGAGTAATAGTGAAAAATATGAGTTACGGGTCAAAGAACGTCAGTGCTTACAGTTTTATCTTACGATAACACATAACAGCACATCACAGTTACATTTATGAGCTGACGATGATGACGATTATATCCTCCTGACACGACTTTTTTTAACATAAAGATATAGTGCGATATAGCTATAGACCTAGACGAGCGTCACCAGTTATGTTATTATGGAAATTATTGCACTATACTTCAGGTTCTTATTGACAACATTTCATATTTCTAAGACTATAATTTGATTCGTTTTGTGTATTCTGTTTGGAAAGAGAAAGACGCTGATAGTTTTAAATTTTCACTAGGATTATTAATTAATTTGTTACAATTTTTTAAAGATGTGCTTATTCTAAAAGAGCGCAACGATAGAATAGATCCATTACTTTTGTCTAGTCTCTATTAAAAAAAAGTGATGACGTAAATTTGACGTTAAGGTTGTTATCTAATATATATATATATATATAATAAACAGCTCTTTTTTCTAGTGAAAAGGGTAAAGGAAACATATCTATTCTGTGGATGTATTTGTAAGTACATATATGTTTTTAAATTTGTTGTATTTTTTTAAATATGGAGAAATAAATTATAATAAATATTTTTCCGTGTTCAGGAGGCGAAACTCTTTCGATTCCTGCAGTAATTTTCAGGTGTTAAAAAAATGAAAGGTTGTCAACGACTAGATCAATTGGTGTCAATCCAATCACTCACTATCACTTTTCGACCTTAGCTCGTTGACATAGAGTCGAAAAGTGACGAACCTTTTCTTACCCCGACTATACGTTCGGCCGTTATTCTTACTCTTGACAAAGTAATCTAGGACTCACGATGATATAATACAACAATACCTTGCCAACGTTAACGCGCGTCGTGGCCGTCTTGCGCGACAGCTCGCGGTTAAACCCGAAAAGACCTGAAGAAACAGAAAACCTGCTTGAACACTTACAAAAAAATACATACAGTCGAACATGTACCTCCTTTTTGAAGTCAGTTAAAAATATGGATTCTTTCATCTCATAGTGAAAATGGATCACTCACATCTTAAAACGAGTTTAACTCGACATGGTTCAGGCTAAACTGTAGCCCTTCCTCCCGGAGTCACACGTCACGGCGGCTGCTGAACGCGCACCCGTTTAAAGACGACGACCGTCGTCGTCGTGTCGTGGTCGTTTTAAGACGTGAGTCATCCGTATATTTTCACAATGAGTGAGTCTCACAGTAGCTTCATGTTTAAAGAACCCAACACTGTTAATTTACCTAAATATCCTATGTAGAGGCGGCGCACCACGTGGCAAGCATCGTGGCATTCCTCGCTGTCCCCACTTGATATGCTGTTAATCGCTTTCCGCATCAACTCTCCGGTCAAATCTGCTATGCCTGAAAACATACACAGTAAAACCATTTTTGTAACACTTCTCAATGGCAAAAGTGGTCACTGTGTAGTGTGGATAACTTTTAGTCTATTAAAATATAAATTGCCCAGCATTTAAAAATTAATTAGTTTTAACAGTAGGTTGGTAGGTAATCTAGCTCTAATAATATTGCTTAATGTACAAGGAAGATAAAACCAATCCTGACTCACAAAGAACTGTATAATTGACGAGATTTCATTTTTTTGACACCTGAAAATTACTACAGGAATCGAAAGAGTTTTGCCTCCTAAACATGGAAAAATATTTATTTCTCATTTATTTCTCCATATTTAAAAAAATACAAGAAATTAAAAAAATATATCTGAATTTACCAATACTACCACAGAATAGATAATGTTCCCTTGCACTTTTCACCAGAACTAATAATTTTAAATTTGATAACATCCTCAACGTCAGATTTACATCATCACTTTTTTTTAATAGAGACTAGGCAAAAGTAATGGATCTATTGTGTGGTAGTTTTGGAGTTAAGCCCTTTAATAATCCTAGTGAAAATTTAAAACTATCAGCGTCTTTCTCTTTTCAAACAGAATACATAGAATGAATCAAATTATAGCCTTAGAAATATGAAATCTTGTCAATTGCTGTATAACTATATTCCTTAGATAATTATCTAAGCTATGTTCTAGCAATATACAACTTTGAACTTTGAAATTTTTAATTGTAAGAAATAGTTTCATGCTGGCAATTCTATCAATGAAACAATAAAAGTTAAATTAATTTACAACTTTATTGGTGAATGAAATTAGTGTAACCATTTTGACAACCCAACACAATCTATTAAATAATGAATTAAATTATCCATCACGAAAATCATAGCTTATTTTATTTAACAATTTGGTGCATAGACTGGTGAAATGTAACAATCCCACAACTTCTACAGGAAGTATAGACATATATCTAATGGATGTCAAAGATTCCTTTAAAGAAAATGAAACATCATAACATGCACTTGAAATGCATCAGACTCTATAGCTAAACCGTTTAAATGAGGCGTCGCCGGCGCGGTACAGGGGCTGGGGGATATGACGACAAAGGGGGCCGGGAGAGGTGCGGGCGGCGAGCGCGCCTCGTGTGCCTGCCCCTTTATCGTCATACCCCCCCAGCCCCTTTACCGCGCGGGCGACGACTCATTTAACCTGTCAAACGTCCCGCGCGCCACAGTGGCGCGTAACTGTTCATGATTTGCTAATTTTTGTTACTAGTTTCAATGACCTCTCAGCATAGGGTACTTAGAAAAAATTACCCAAAAAGTTGTTGGTTGTGCGGGTTAAACCATTTAGCTATAACCACGCGGCGGACGCGACGTAAATACGCGTTCTTGAATCTACATAAGCACGACGACGTCTGTACACGCGTACGCCTACATACATCGCGCGCGCACTCTTCTGGATTCCGGCGGGGTCCGGCAATCTGCGCCTTGAGGGGTGGGGTAACTCGAATCGGTGCGGGGTGGAGCGTGTCCATTCTGTACGTTAGTACTATTATATATTCTGTGCTATAACTCAAGTTTATGAGAATATGTTAAAAGATTATCATAGCAGCAATGTGAATTCACTAGTCTATACACACCATATTGAAAAAAACTTACCAAGCATATAATCAATTGGTGTAAGCATTGTTACAACGGTCCGTTCTTCATCCCCATCCTCTTTCACAACCTTCATGGTATACGTCAGCTGGCTCTGCACATCCTTCCATGCTATAATTTCCTTCTTCTCCATCAGCGTTAAGAATGTCCATGCCTCAATAAACTCCTGGAAACCAGCGGTAACTGCGCGGTTGTGTAGATATGCTGGACTATGTTCTAACTCGAGACCAACAGATTTGATGGGCCCTTGGATAAGTTTTTGAATGCGCTCTTTAGCCTCCTGAATGACTGGGCTGGCTGAATCTTTGCTGTAAATCAGTTATTGAAAGTTTTGTAAGCTGTCCAGTAGGTACTTTGTTTTGTATTTTGAGAAAGTGTTTTGTTTCTTTTGTTGAGTTTGGTTCTTAAATAACACTGTAAACAGAGTGTGTGTGTGTGTGTGTGTGTGTGTGTGTAGTGTGTGTGTGTGTGTGTGTGTGCCTAAAGGCAAAGAAGATCAGAATTCTAGAAAATTGGAATTGTCCAATCAAGTTGGTGAGTCAAAGTGGACACTGTCTGCCTTATTTAGGAGACGTAATCTTAAGTCAATTAAGACACACTGATAAGGTTGTGACGTGAAATCAAGTTGCTACAAAATATTGATGTTAATTTTAATATTAACAATTAGAGTATGCGTGCACAAGCAACTTTGTCTCGGCGACTATTTTATCAAGTCTATGGGTTAGTATGGAAGTGCGCTCACGTAGCGCCGCGACTCCCAGGATACAAATACACAGCCTTGATAAAATAGTCGCGGAGACAAAGTTGCTCGTGCGCGCAAACCCTTAGAATATTTTCTACACTGACATAAAATTTGATGTATAAATTACTCACATAATGATGGAGTGCAATAAAAAGATGATCCTTTTGCTCTCGATCGTGATATCACGCGACAGTTTGACGAGGCGCTCGTTTCGGTCTTGCCGCTCTGTCAGCTTAGCTGCTGCGTCTTTGAACTGCGCCAACACGGGGCTATCCGCCGCCAAAGAAGTGGCAGTCTCCCTCGCTACTGACGCCAACGTAGGGTTGTTGTGGTTATTGTGGCGACGACCGCGCGTCCTACCTGAAAACGAGAAATTTAATAATCGTACTTTTAACTAGTTTTTGCGAGGAGCAACCACATTAACTGGTGGGACTTACCTCGTCCTGACATTGTGGAGTTATGCAGGCGATGAAGATTCGGTAGAATAAAGAATTAAATGGTATTTTGTTTGGCAACAACTAAGCTCGTCGTCGCCGAATTTGACAATTTATTTTATTTTGACGTGCTACTTGCTGAACGCGCGTTGACAAGATTGATAGACAAAGACAACACCGACCGACCATGATAAAGAATAAAGCCATCCACAGACCGCAGCGGGAGCGTGCGCGACACCGTCGGAGGGTGCCCAGCGCGTTGCATAACACTTACTCTTATACACTATGCCGCGCTGCCAGAGTGTGTCACCGTACATGTATATGATTAAAGGCCACCACAAACTGGGAGCGCAGGGCGCCGACGGAGCGTGCCATCGCGGTCAATAACACTGAATCGTACTATACGCTGTCACGTGGCGGACACGACGTACAAATACGCGTTCTTGAATCTACATAAGCACGACGACGTGTGTACACGCGTACGCCTACATACATCGCGCGCGCACTCTTCTGGTTTCTGGCGGTTTCCGGCTATCTGCGCCTTGAGGGGTGGGGTAATTCGAATCGGTGCGGGGCGGACCGTTTCCATTCTGTACGTCAGTACTATTATATATTCTGTGACGCTGTGCGACGAGGCCGGTGTGCGTCACTGTAAATAAAGGTAACGCCACCAGAGTTGAGGCCACGCACACAAACACATCTCATGTAATGACAGCGGGATTTTGACGTTGTGTTGACGTTAAACGCCACGAGATGTGGTTGTGTGCGTGGCCTCAACTCTGGTGGCGTTACCTATATGATTCAGTGTTAAAGAACGTGCTGGGTACTGTCCGTCAGCGTCGCGCACACGCCTGCGCTATGGTGTGTGGTAGCCTTAAGAGTCCATCGACTATTGTTGTTTTTTTTTTTTAAATAAAGATTGCCATGGAATCTACCTTTTTTAGGGAAAGAAACCGTTAAATGCCGAAAAAAGGTCAACTTGCATGCATATAGACATAGACAGACAGTTTTATTAGGACCTGAAATAGCTTACGCCACTAACTGAACTTTCTATCTGTCACATACCGAGTTGGGTGTTGTCATTTCATCGGGATTTTCACGAAAGAATATTTCAAAAATTGTTGCATTTATTGTACTGGTTTGCATCTTAAAGTATTTAGTTTAATCCCTGTGTTTACACAGTGTTACTGAAATTCGTGTTGACTGTCCAGAGTCCACGAATTTCTTATCGCAAGAGCTACACCCCGGGTTTGCTAATCTTAGATATTTCCTGTACCAGTTAAGGTAAATTCCTTTCAACTATTTCAAATTATGGTCAACTAATTAGACTTGGATCGAAGAACAAGTATTTATTTTATTATCGTGTTTTTCCAGAGAAGTTCCAGGGCATTACAATGTCTCAAACGCTGACGTTCGGTGACTCATGCGCGCCTATAACTTGCCATGCTTGGAATAAGGATAGGACTCGTACGTATACAATTATTTGCACATAAATATAGTATTAAAATGCGGACTTTTGAGGTCTTGAGTCTCTGCTCTATTAGAACAGGTCCAATTAGAATTACTTTTTGAAACTTCGGTATTTGTATACTATCGCGTCGTAGTGTAGTCGACTCAATATAGCTCGGCAGCAGAAGAGGCGTAAGGCGTGGGTGACGTATGCCACTGCCTTATATTCCAAGGGACCCTGTGCCTCTGAAAGTTCTTAAAATTATAAATATTTAATTAGCCTCATAACATCTAATGCATCATTGCCTGTGTGTGAACCATCATGTGTCCCTCGTAACATATATCTTCCCCATATTATTAATATTGGTCCTGTGCTGCCACTGCTTCGCTGGTCTTATTGTCTTATGAAACTTTGTTAGTGTTAATGATTTAATCCATCTTTGCAGAAATTGCCTTCTCTCCCAACAACAATGAAGTCCATATTTACCAAAAGGATGGCAACGATTGGAAGCAAACCAACAACTTGGCTGAACATGATCTGAGGGTCATGGGTATTGACTGGGCTCCCAATACTAATCGCATCGTCACCTGCTCTGTAGACCGTAATGCCTATGTATGGACCCAAGGAGAAGACGGGAAATGGAGCACCACTCTTGTGCTGCTTCGGATCAATCGGGCAGCCACTTGTGTGAAATGGTCACCCATGGAGAACAAGTTTGCCGTTGGGTCAGGAGCTCGGTTGATTTCAATCTGCTACTTTGAGAAGGAGAATAATTGGTGGGTCTCTAAGCATATTAAGAAGCCCATTCGTTCCACTGTGACTTCCCTTGACTGGCACCCTAACAACATGCTCCTAGTGGCAGGGTCAGCAGACTTTAAAGTCAGGGTATTCTCTGCTTATATCAAGGATATTGAAGATCAACCTGGTCCTAATGTTTGGGGAACAAAGCTACCTTTAGGCCAGTTATTGGCAGAGTTCCCTAACTCCCTGTCTGGAGGTGGATGGGTGCACAATGTGTCGTTCTCTGCTGATGGCAATAAGGTTGCATGGGTGGGACATGACAGCTCCATCAATGTAGCTGATGCTACTCAAGGGAAAGCTGTCATTAAACTGAAGACTGAATATCTGCCCTTCTTGGGATGCAATTGGGTGACCAATAACTCTCTGGTTGTGGCAGGCCATAGCTGCATTCCATTGCTCTACTGCCATGATGGGGACACTTTGAAGTTTGTCGCCAAACTGGATAATACTCAGAGGAAGGAGTCTGGAGGCTTGTCTGCTATGAAGAAGTTCCAGTCTCTGGATCGCCAGGCTCGTATAGAGACCAATGATACTTTCCTCGATTCTATCCACCAGAATGCTATAACCAGCATTAACTTGTACAAGGGAACTAAAGCCTGCACTAAGAAGTTCAGCACTTCAGGCATGGACGGACAACTCGTCATCTGGGACATAGATTCTCTCGAGAGGTCCATCGAAGGTCTCAAGATTCAGTAGAGAAACACAACCAGATTAATGTATAATTTTATTCATAGGAATAACTTTAGTTGCGTGCGTTCTGAATCACTCCATCAGAAAATATAGTATAGCATGAAAAGCTGTGGAAACTATAAGCGATCACAGTCAGATCAGTCTAGCCGGAAAAGAGAACAAGCGATGATGGCGGCGAGTGAATCAGCTCCCAGACAATAAAAACTTTCAAATATACAGATTAACGCAATAATTTATAGGTACAACGTCTATACTTTGTAATTATAATACAAATAATTTTTTAAACCGACAATGTAAAATAAATTAAGACGTAAGACTACACCCTATTTATAATAGATCACTTTGAATACTACTGAAGTACCGTCAATGTCACATTAAAATTTAAGAATCAACAAAACTTATTTTTAACCATGTATTCCTACAAAAATATAAGGCCATGTTTGGATCGATCGCTGGATGATGTAGCGACTGCGTTACTGCGGCGCGACGATGTTGAAGACGGGTCCGATGCGCAAGAGCACGCGCCGTAGCACCGAGCGCAGCTCTGGCTTCACGTCGAAGCACGTCACTTCGCATAGCAGCGGGTAGTATCGGGACACGTGTGCCGCGAACTGGAACAACACATTGCATTCAATCAATTTTTTTTTTAATTATAGCTCCATCGATGCTATCAATTATTCTGGCAATGTCGAGGTTGAGGAAGACGCTATCGGTTGGCCTTTGTCCGGTAGCTTTGGTGTGCGGTACTATGTAGCTTAGCTAGTTATCCTAGGACTAATGTTGCTGAACAATCAATAGTTTCCATCTATAAAAAGATGTTCTATAGATTTGTCTATCAATCATATACTATTAATAGCTCAGAACGAGGCAATACAATCAAATGAGTCACTACTATCGATACTATTGATTGTTTGACTGTTTTAGCCTACAGATATTCTGCCAATTTGCAATAGCATTGGATATGCTTTAACAGTATGTAATGCAATCAATCGAGGATTAGAGGCTGATAGAGCTTGTCTAATTTAAAATGACGCGCCCCACCACCGCATTTACGCACAGGATTTTTCATGCAATTTGTCGATCGTGATGTTGCACACTGATCATAGTTAACGGAATAGTTGACGCTCCCAAATAGATGAAGAGTTTAATATTTGCACACACTCGTCCATCATCATATCATTTCAGCCGAAAGACGTCCACTGCTGAACATAGTCTTCCCCCAAGGCTCGCCAAACAGATCGGCCTTGCGCCATCCGCATCCAATGCGTTCCCGCTACCTTCACCAGGTCGTCGCTCCATCTCAACACACTCGTCCAAATCAACTGATTCAGTAAGGGCGCGCGTCATTTTAGCTTAGACAAGCTCTACTATTGTAAATTGGTAAACTAGTGATAGTGTCGATAGTTTGTTTTTTTGTGAGCAACAATACTATCGATAGTATTGCCTTATTCTGAGTTAATGATACTATCGATCGGCAACACTACATAAGACTCTACAATGTTATTTAAAGCCCATTCTTATGTTATCAGAATTTTTCATGAGTTGTGACGATATTCTACTAATAATATACACGTGAAAGTTTGTATTGATGTATGGATGGATGTGCGTGCGTGCGGATGTTAGCTACCTACTCTTTCAAAGCGCGGGTATTTTACGTGATATGATCCCAGAGTTCCGTTTATTTTAAGTATACGAAACCAAACTGCAAAAGAAAAGGAAAAGGAACGAACATGCGGGAGATCATTGCTCAGCAGTGGAACATCGATTCAGGCCAAGTATACTTCATAAGAAATCAGATTAAGAGAGTTGATGAGAGTTCATTGAGTTTTTTAGATTAGCACATGAATCTTAGGAATTCTATTGTATTTAAGATGACAGGGCTTATCAATCCGAGCACACATTATATAATATAATAATAAGTCCGACAGCGCCTTATCACAATGATTCATTGTTTTGAAGCGTCTACTAAATACGTCGGAACCTTCTAATGAAGTAAAGCACATCATTACATTATATAAATAGAAAACTTGTCAAATTAACCCAGCAACAAACTGAATAATCAACTTATTAAATATAAATAAATAGTTTTTAGGGGAGCGTGTCGGGTAACCTCGCGTGCCCAAGAGCTGCGCCTTTCTGGATCCGTCCGGGGAGAGCAGTGCTTGGGCTCATATTTTAACCTTCTACCTTGACTTGACACTGGCAAAATCTAATTAGGTACCTAAGTAGTTTTTAGACTGCCGTTTTTTTGGGACCGTTTGAAGATTTGAATTGTGTATTGTAGGGATAGGTACTTGTATTTCTATTTAAATTATTATGATGGTCAATGCTCGTAGAACCTACGGTCAATGGGGCAGTTTCTAGAGTGGCTACCGCAAACCGGGAGATGTGGCGTAGGAAGACCCTCAACTAGATGGACCGACGATCTGGTGAAGGGCAAGGAACCACTGGGACGCAGGCAGCGCAGATCCGATCGTTTTGGAACTCTTTGGTTGACGGCTTTGTCCAACAGTTGAGGTATTTTGGCTGATAGGATGATCATGAATGTCTTGGAATGCTACATTTATGTTTTTTGATGTCAAATATTTTACGTAAGTATTTAAGTATTGCCCGTGACCTTTGTACGAAATCGTTTTACTTTGCTTACGTCAATGCCATTTAACGTTCTGGTCTAGCTATAAAACCAGCGTCATCCTCGAATTATTCTCGCTCAACCGCAATTTTCCTCAACTCGCACTCCAGTAGAATATAGTAATTAACTAATCAATCTGAATTCTCGCATGAGCTCTTAGGCTGGTTTTAGTGTCACGCGGACGGTCAGTGCGGATTGCTACGCATGGACCAATATGTATTAAGCTTAGGGAGCGTTTTAGAGTAATGCGGGCGGCTCTGTACGAAAGACGGTCCGCGCGAACAGCAGTTTTAATACATATTGGTCCGTGCGTAGCAATCCGTACGGACGGTCCGCATGACACTATAAAACCAGCCTTATGACATGGCGATACAAAACTACACTCTGAGACAAAAGACCAACATTATGTATACTTATTATGAAACTTTATGTGGTCTTTAAGTCCGGTTAAAACACATTGAATTTTCTTCGCAGGCGTTTCCTCATGAAAATGTATGTGTCTCGTTTGATTAGTCCTAATTTTTGCTTATCTGGCTAAACAGTTAAGGTTGTCATAAATAATTATCTCCGTAGCCACATTTAAGGCACGGTTAGATTGTCTTAAGCTAACAGCTTACATAAGATTAAAGTGATAGGTGCCCAATTCAATAACAAAACCATCATCGTGACCATCTCTGTAACACGAGCATTTCATTACGGTCATGTAGAGTTTAAGTGTTCCTACACATTATGCGGTTAACCGCGGCGGTTTCGCGCACCGTCTCTTTGTCAAGCGATACTGTGCTAGACAACCGTACAGCAGTGTTCCGAAAACTTTTTGTGTTCAAGGTAACATCTAGGAAAACGAAAATTTTTAGAGGTACACCAAAAATGAAAAACCAGATTAAAGAAGCGTGTGGTCGACACCACTGGAGACCACAGGGCTGGCAGCTATCTCTCAACGAATCGCCATCGCCATTCAAGGAGGGAATGCTGCCAGCCTTTTGGGCACGATGCCACGGGGTCTCTTTCTTGGACTTGATCTAGTAGTTTCTAAGTTAGATTATTTAGTTTATAGTTAAGTTTTATTTATTGTTATTTTTTTCTTAATATTTGTATTCTTAGGTTCAATAAATGTTTTTAGTTTTTTATGAAATATTATTCAACATCACGCCTCGCTCGTGCGCTCGCGTGAATTACATCTATGCAAGTATTTTTCTTCCGTTCGTCTATGTACAGTCAAAGAAACTGAATCGCATACCAGAGTGGAACCTTTTCGCTGCAAAGGACATGTTGACATTCCATACATTTGACAAAGAAATCATATTGAAATTTATTGTGAAAAGGTTCTACTCTGGTACGTAATTCAGTTTCCTCGCCTGCACACTCACGTAGAGGTAACGCCACCAGAGTTGAGGCCACGCACACAACCACATCTCATGTAATGACAGCGGGATTTTGACGTTGTGTTGACGTTTAACGACAACACAACGTCAAAATCCCGCTGTCATTACATGAGATGTGGTTGTGTGCATGGCCTCAACTCTGGTGGCGTTACCTATACTTCAGCTAACATTTATTCTACCTACTTCAGTTTTGTACAAATATCCATATAAACTTTCGGTTTTATAATATATTAGTAAAATAGGTCTTTCTCGGTGACCGGAAAATAAATATTTTTGGAACACAAAGTGGAGTCATTGCAGGGAGGGAACGCATATTTTAACTACTTATTTTCATTTCACACTGTTCACTATCTGAAGCTACCTAGATATTACGTAGACCCTAGTTGCGTTAAATTTGCGGTAACATTCAGTCAACTGTGTATTGAGTAACCTAGATATACAAATCCTTTATGCAATAATTATCCGCACTGCCTCCGCCAGAAGCGTGAAGTTGGATATCGGATAAGCGCCGACACGATAACCTAAATAGTTCTATTTTAGTCGAGTGATAGGTACTCGTATTAATATTGTTTAAGTAATTCGACATTCCTGGGACTGGGGGAGTTTTGAAAGGCGTGCTAAATATTATTAATGGCCAGACAAGTACTTATTAGGGGATCCTATCGATGTTTAGAAAATTTTATTTCCGAAGGTTTAGAATCCCGAAAACTTCATTTGTCCAAAAGCATTTTTTTCTGAAACTGTAAATATTTCAGGATTTATTTCAGGACCATCGTGTAGAACCTTTTAGGTTAGGTTAGGGTTGTTTCATAAAAATCCTGAAATATTTACAGTTTCAGAAAAAAATGCATTTGGATAAATGAAGCATTCGAGATTTTAAGCCATCGGAATTTTTTTTTTCTAAATTTTGATAGGTTACCACTTATTAGGTACTGGTTAGCAGATTATAAATAACGAACTAACAGGGCAAGCTAAATAAAAGCTTGTAAAAATACAAGGTATTTTAACCCTCTTTCCAGGTCCCTTGTTGTAAATATTGTTTATCATTAATTTAAAAGCAAATCATATCTTAAATAAATTGATTTTCTACCATATTGTGAAGGGTGGAATCTTTGTCTAGATTTAAGATTTATGTGGTCGCTATATGCACTATGCCTGGAAAAGGGTCAAAAAATTCCACATAACATCAACCACAACTAATGAATGAAATCATTTGTCAATCAGAATTCACAAAGCTAAGTACCATTTCTACGCCAACCAAGGATACATGCGTGCGTACGTACTGGGTGGGCATTTTCAGAAAAAAAGTGTACTCTGTAGGTACTTTTTTTTAAAATCCTAACAAATTTTGGGTTATTTCTACTCAGAATCACAAGCACAATCGATTTAAACAATAAAAAAAGTGTCCCACTTTTAATTGTCAATTTTGTGATGACATGTTGTATGGACCGTCACAAAACTGACTAATAAATTTTGTATGGAAAATTAAGGATAATTAAGGCAAAACGGGTACATTTTTTTCTGAAAACTACGTGTAAGTGGCTAATTATTTGAGCGTTTCTACCGCTATCATTACCAGGACCCATATATCAAAGAAATGAGCTATTGTTTGCATGGGATTTCAATGAATTTTTATTTTACAGCGAGCGCACTTTATCGTTTTACAAAAACGTTCCGTTCGGTGCGACTTATTTCTTCACTATTTAGGACCGGAAACGATGGCGGTTGAGACGCTCGTATAATTAGCAAAGTATAGGTAAAATAGTAAAATGTAGCACTCACTCTTTCATCGGGCATCTTCAATATTCTGGTCAGAATGAGCAGCAGGATGGACGTCCAAGCGTCGCGATGCGCCTCGTGCTGGAGCGCCGTGAAGTACTCCAGGGCCTCGCAGCAAACCGCCAGGAGTCGCGCCTGCACGGCCGCCGCGTGCGCGCGCCGCGACTCGTCACCGTGCATTTTAAAAAGCACCCGCAGGGCACACGCCAGGGATTGCGTCTCCTGCTTCAGCATGTTCGGCTTCACGGACCCTTTGAAGTTCGCCTTCCAGAGAACGTTGCGCTGCGCGTTGTTCGTGTTGAAGGTTTTCGCGAAGCGGTGGCTGCAGAGCAGGCAGTCGACCAGCCGGAGGAGATGCGGCGAGCTCAGCAGGCGGTACATGCCCTGCTCCTCGCGCTGGCACTCCTGGGCGCCGCCGGGCGCGCCGCCCGTCAGCTCCGCCGCCGCCAGCGCCAGCGTCTCCGCATCCTCCTTGCGGGACGTCGCCGGATAGAACACGATGTTGTCGATCGTCTGAATCAGCTCCAGCTGAACCACGCATTTGATCAGGAGACTGTTGAACACCCTGCCGTTGGAACGAGCGTCGTCTGCCTGGGGCTTCTTGAGAATCCCGCGCGCGGGCGCCTCGTCCTCTTCCTCGGGCTTCCACGTCAGCAGCGCGGAAGGCAGCGTGCTGTTGAAGATATCCAACATGATCTGACAGGTGTTGCTCCATGTGGTGTCGTCGAATTTCATACCGTTGGAGATGACGAGGTTTTCGAGGCAGTTGGTCCCGGAGCGCGCGAGCTGTTCGTTGTCCTGTTGCACGCACCAGTGCAGTTGCGCGTACAGCGTCTCCAGGAGCAAGCCCCCGAGAACGTCGAAGTACTGAGTGAACACGTCGACGATCGCGTACAGCGCGTGGTTGCAAGTCGTGGTCATCCATTCGTTCTTTTCCAGCTGGTGCTCCGGTAGTTTCATGTTGTCGAAAATTCTAAACAGGATGTTGAATAGGTCTCTCCACCAGTGCGGACGGAACGATTCCCCGTGGGTTTTGATGATCTCGAATAGGACGGTAAGACCGCGCGTGCGGACGTCCAGTTTGCATCGACTCACGACGCAGGACAGGGAGAACAGCAGCGGGAACCATCCCCTCAGCCAAACTCTGTCTTCCTCGGGCGCGCCTTGCTCGCCCTCTAACCCCGCGTGTTCCGCGAACAGCTGTGGTGAAGCCCCGACCGCTGACGCGCAGGACCTCACAAGCCTTATTGCTTCCATGGACGTGTCAGGGAACTTAGCGTTACAAGCGAATTCTGACAAACACTTGACTGCGTCTTGGAACGAGTCGATCATTGCTGAGAACTGTTTCTCATAGAGTTCTGTTATTATCTTTCCTGTCGTCTGGAATGCTAAATCTACTATTGCTTCATCTTGATCGCTAGCTGCTAAATGGAATACTGAAAATATGTTCTTCCAACCTGACTTTATGTTGGGTGCTTGGGAATTCACCATCTGAGCGATACACCTCACCACCATGTCTCTTATTGTGGGGGAGTTGTTCTTTTTCATGATGTGTTCGAATGGTCTTAAAAAGTCCTTCTGGAATTTGAAATTGGCGAATTCACCTTTTTCTATGAACTTCATTGATAACTGTCGCAGCGAATCTACTGCAAAGAAAGAGATGTCCTCATTGTTGCTGCAGCCAACTTTGTTGAAGTGATCTCCGAGCACTTGCCATATACGAGACCACTGCAACCTGATTCTTCCCATGTTATAATATGAAATTTCGACTATTTTCTGTAGGGAGAACATTCGAGGGTTGGTGGGATGGCTCAGCTCATCTAATGACACCTGACACAGTGCTTTAACGAAGTCAACAATAGCATCACCGTCAAGTCTTGTAGACCCCGTAAATATTCTGTCGACGGCGACGACGACGCTTTGCGAGCTCGTTTCTCCAATGTGTTCTTTGACGCTGGGATCTAAAGTCATCAAGCTGAACTTCAAAGAATCTGGCTGAGGCTTGATGCCAGAGCTGGACAAAAATTGGGGCCTCACTCCTGTGCCTATGAGCTGTGCCAACTCTAACTGAGAAATGCATTTGACGACATCCAACCAACTTGATCCTAAATAGTTTCCATCGGTGTGCGCGACTGTAATCAATGTCTTTATTGTATCTATGTTCTTGGCCTTCATTTCTGTAATAGGCGAGTTAGCGGTGAGAAGCGTGAACCGCGCTAAAGCTTGCACGTACGCGTCTCTCTCTAAAGACATGTGGAAAATGCAAGCGATACGAATGGCACAGCGAATACCATCCAAGCATAAGGATGCTATTTCGGGATCGTCGCAATCCTGGAGCCCTACTGAAAATGCAGCCAGGAAGGGTGTCCAGGCCATTTTGAACATCGGCCGTACGTGCTCGACATGCTTGGCGGTAGTGAACGGTGTTTGGACGTGGGACACCGACTCCATCAAGTTCTTAGCAGCCGTCGAAATTTGCTCCATTTCCATATTCCAAATAAACTTGCGTTTCTTTTCATTAGCGATCATATGTTTACCGGGTTTAGATGTGCTCTTCATTTTAATTTCATGGCCAGCTATTTCGTCATAGATTTGAGATAAATACTCTCGGGGTAGGTCGTTGTTGTCGCTTATGCCGCTATTCAGTTTAATGTATTGTTCTTTTGTCATTTTATTCTTAACTTGTGGCGAGTGCAAATCGGTTGTCAGCATTATTATGGAAAACGCGAGTACGTAAACAGTGTCTGCGCTCGTGAATAGCGTGTTGCTCGGGTTACACTCGCAATAGCGGGACGCGAATTTTTCCATCAACCTGTCAATTTTCTGGGCTTCGCCAGGCAGCCTGAATCCTTCTAAGAAATAACGTAGAGCTGCCACAATATCCATATTTGCAAAATTCATGGAATCAACATAAGCGTACATGACTTCCTTGGAATGATCGTCGTTTTCGCCTAAAAATTCACCGACAAAAGTTTTGTCAAGTCGTTCGTCTGATAGCAGCCACTCAGCTATTTCCTTAGTGGAAGTGCCTAACAAGCTCTGTTCCTGCAGGAAGGCGACGCCTTTTTTCGGCTTCCGATTAAACAGGTCAATGCCAGTTTCCCAAACCTCTTTCTGTTGTTTTAATACCTCAAACTGCTCAGGAGAATCTAAGGTCTCCCTATTTCCGACATTGCTTGATCCCGTAGAGACCAGGCTGAGACTAGAGCCTCCATGAGACTTAATGCTGTGGTGATCAGTATCTTCTTTCGCGGTTCTTTCACCCAGTGTTGTCTGTAGGTTTGGATTAATGTAGAGCTCTTTACTCCATTCCACCATACATTTTAATATGGAAACTAAGCATTCCAGTCCTCTGATACGCATAGATTTCTCTTGATTTGGTGTAGCTCCTAACTCTAAAGCTTGCCTTCCTTGAGCGATTTTTGAGACATCATTCACTAATCTTTGGAATAAGTTTGCAGCCGATAAATCGCAATCGTAATTGACGTAGATATCTACGACGCTTTGTGCATCGCCACAGATCCTCGTCAAGGCCTGGATCACCATCCATTTGTGTTCAAAAGACGAACTTGATGTTTCCAAAATATTCATGAAAATTTCTTTGAAGAAGACTTCAATCTGCTTTTTGAGGTGAGCTTTGAAGTTTTGCAGAAGAGCCAAGAAGATGGCGAGAGATAGTTCAAATACTTCTGGCACAGAGCTAACCCCATTTTTAGAGAGAGCCACGCAAAGATACTGTTTGATTGCAGTGATGAACATTTCATTGTTCCTGAATACTGGACCAGCATTTTGAAGAATGGAAAGAAGTAAATGCAAAGAGAGAATTTTGGACCTCAGTTCATGAGATTTTGGATCTGGCGTTCCTTCTGGGAGTGGTTTCATGGAGAGTTTACATAGTGCTCTAAAAACTAGGAATGCATCTTTTTGAAGAATATGTGTGAATTTAGCAGTGACTGAGTTATCATTTTCAGATGCAACATCTACACTTTCTTGTGATGGTATTCTTGTCATTGTAGGTTCCATTCCAGCTTGACCATTACTTTCATGGGAAATGCTGCCACTATCCTGGGAATCTGGATTCTCATTGTTCTCAGGGCTGTTCTGATTTATTTCTTCAGTGGACTTCTTGAACGCTATTGTAACAGCATTATCTATAACAGAGTCTACAATTTGCTTAGCAATAATCTTAGCTTCTAAAACATCATCAATATTGTCACTTGGTGCTGGGGTGATACTTTTATTTTCTTCACTGCCATGATTATTCTGATCATCGCTAACAACATTGCCATTAGGTATTTTGTGGTGTACTTCAGTTGGGGCATTTTCTGATTCCAATGCCTGATTTTCCATTTTTGTAAATATGACATTAAGCATTTGTGTGAGGGTAGCACGGGCTGTAGTTTGGTTGATTAGATTCTTACTTGCTAAATAAATATTATAACATGTACGGACAGCCAGAAGGACTGTGCCTTCATGAACTTCAACATGCTGACTCGTTATAACAGTCAGGAGAGCTTTGATTATCTGAAGCTGAACTCCCTCGTCGGTTTGTGGGCCAGTGAAGCAACCACATATGGTTTCTACAATGCGGTCAATCAAAAGTTTTCTTGGTGTGGTGGAGTCTGGAACATTCCCAGTAAGATGGCCATAAGCGATTAATTTCTGGAGACAGTCAAGTGCCGTGACCACTATCCTGGAAGCTTTGCTCTGGCAGGCCAGTTCAAATGGTAGGAAGTACTTTTCCGCTGTGATGATGTTGGAGGCATCATTTTTGGGCAGTGGAAGAGTGCCCGACGTTGGACTCTCTGATGTTTCGGGCTGACCTCCATTTTTTAATTCTGTTTTAATTTCCTCTGCAACAAACAAATATGACCTATCAAGACCTAGAATTTATTGCAATAATGTATTTAATTACGAAAAAAATATTCAAGGTTTATTGCAACATTTTACATTCTGGGAACTCCATCCTTTGCTCTATGTTGCAATATCATCTCATGATTGTATAATTACATGCTAATTACCTGACCACAACATGAATCTCAAACAATACCACTAATTTGAATAAGTATCACAATATTAAAGTAAAGTATACACAATGAACCAGTAATAACTGAAGCAGTAAGTGCTTTATAGATTATATTCCAATGACTTAGATAAGGCAAATAGTACCTCCCACTACTTTCACTTCCAAGGTCACCAGACATTTACAAAAGCAATTTAATCATTACTTTTTTGGAAAAGACGATATGGGGCTAACCTAATTAGTAAAACTAACATGACCGATGTAATATAACTTCGATATTCATATCGGTAAGTGTCAATTCGATCCTTACCTAGAGCTACCTCACAGGACTTCTTCAACTGACTGTGATAGGACCTTTTTATGTCCTTATCGGCTAATATCTTCTCTAGAGCTCGTACTATAAACATTTCTTTAGTTTTCAGGTTGGTTTGCATCGTTATTATAGTAGGAAGTTACTCCATTCGTTCCCACTGGAATCGACTTAGGTGTGCGGTGGTTCTGTTGATATTTACATAACTCTATTGAGGCACTGTTGTATTGTGTTCGTAGGTTTATTCGCTGGATAAATAACAGCACAAATGTAACATCACAAAACTTTACGCAATAAACGATTTAGGGAAAATCATTTCTATAGACGGAATCTACTACGATTCCACAGTACGTTTCACACCTCATCACAAACATGTCAATAAAAAGTCGCATTCAAAATGTTTATCTACGGTTTTACTGAAAGACTAAAAACTTAATACATTATTTAATGCAGAAGCATAGGATTATCTATATTTATACTTCGAATATTTAGGGGAAAATCATGAAACTTATTAGAAAGAAATTATGAATAATGCAAAATTGGTAGAAAAAGGAAGTAAATTAAGTGATAATTATCTGAACGCAGCACTTAATTTTATGGCGTTTTGTTATCAACAAAAAAAAGGTCTCATAAAAGAATAATAGTGGATAAGTCAGTTAAATTTACGTTATTATAAATAAATAAGCGTAAAAATATATAAAAGTAAGTCGTTTACCTCGAAATGTGACATATTTTATATTTTTTCAAGACAAAATAACCATTATCTAGATGGTATAATATATAGACCATTTTATTTTTCGTGAAACAGAAGTATGTAAACAAAACGCGCCCTCACGTCAGTCAGTTTTGTGTGTGTAATTCGCCAAGCCGAGCTTTGAATTCGTTAATTTCTTTATTGTTTCTGCTTCCAACCATCGGCAATTACTTTTTCAGTCTTGAATTATTTCCCACAAGACGCCTTAACACAACGAACAATTTATTTTAAAAGGATTAACACAAACCCAACAAAATTGCTTCCACAATGACAGTGACGCGGGTCGCGGAATCCCGCACCGAATTTAAACTAAAAAGTCTGCCTGAGGATGTGATATCAAGTGTAAAATTTGCTCCTAAGTCGAATCAGTTCCTCTTAGTGTCATCGTGGGACTGTTCCGTACGACTTTACGATGTCAGCGGGAATTTGGAGCGACATAAATACAACCACGAGTTACCCGTACTTGATGTTTGCTTTCGGGTAAGTAAACTGCATGATATACTTACTATTTCGTTACTTTAATGGTGATCAGTAACAAAATCTACCTTTGAACTTTAATAGATACTGTTTTCATACTTGGAATAATCATAACCTTACTTTTTGTTTGGTGATAATAACATTAATGTATTAATAATGGACATACAAAATGTTGTTTTCAGGACGCTGTTCACTCGTATAGTGGTGGACTCGATCAAACACTGAAGATGTATGACCTCAATGCAGGCTCTGAGACAAGTCTCGGTGAGCACAAAGGAGCAATCCGCTGCGTGGAGTTTGCCAACGAAGTGAATGCGGTTCTGACTGGCAGCTGGGATGGCACTGTTAAGATGTGGGATAGCCGAGTACCTAACTGTGTCGGGACTTATAACCAGGGGAATGAAAGGGTAATTGAATTTATTAACTCTTTTTGTTGACAGGAATTTATTTACACAAAATATACATATTTACAGAAACATATTTTAAGACACAATTCATTTATTTCTTTTTGTTTGATTTTGATATCAAAATATTTAAAAGTCAATTGTTTCTACATTAAAAAAATTATGTCTTCTTCTTATGTTATTAAGTTGTGGTAGCCTAGTGGTTTGTCCTAATGGTCTCTCAAGCAGAGGGTAGTGGGTGCAAGCTCGGTCTCTCACCTCTGTGTTTTTCAGAATTTATGCGTAAAATTACATTTGAATTTTCACCCAACTGTCAAAGGAGAGTTATGTTTTTCGAGCGTATGTATTTATATACGTATGTATCATTCTTTGGCACGCCCTGCAGCCTAAACGGCACAATGGATTTTGAAGTGTGAGGTGTCATTAGATTCGTCTTAGTTCTGTGAGTGACATAAGATATATTTTCCCGGAATTCCCATGGGAACGGGAATTATACAGGAGGGTTTTTTCATCTAGTATTGAAATTGAAGTTATACCATGAGCTTTTTGAAGGAAAACATTAGGAGGGCACCTGCAATACCTGTGAAGAAATTTAGTAGTGTGTGTGAAGTTACCAATTCACACTCTGCCCGTGTGGGAACTTTCTTCTTCAGTTTATCATGCTTAATTAATTTTAAATTAAGTATAAATTCAAGGAATAAAGATAAACCATTGTCAAACTTTCAGGTATACACCATGAGCATAGTGGGCGAGAAATTCGTGGTTGGCACTTCTGGCCGCAAGATCTTCGTCTGGGATGTCCGTAACATGGGGCACGTGAATCAGCGGCGGGAGTCCTCACTGAAGTACCAGACGCGCTGTATCCGGGTGTTCCCCAATAAGCAGGGGTACGTGCTCAGCTCCATCGAGGGACGAGTTGCTGTTGAATACCTGGACAGTAACCCTGAAGTGCAGAAGAAGAAATATGCGTTCAAATGCCACAGGATTAAAGACGGAGGTGGGTCAATGGTGACTGTTGAATGACTAATCTTTGCACAACTATTTGTAAATGTGTCTAGGAGTTGCCGGCAACTTTGTCTTGAAAGAATTTGTTTTACTTACTCTGCAGAACTATGCAATTTTCTGGAATTAAAACTATGCTTATGCTTATGTCCTTCCCAGGGTATCAAACTATCCCCATACCAGATTTTATCTAAATTGGTTCAGGGGTTTAAGAATAAAAAAGTAACAGACAGAGAAACTGACTATGTGTAGTTTATCCTTATTATGACAAACAAACAAATCTTTTCTCTTGGTATATTCCATCTACATCTCATCTCGGCCAATATACATTCTAGACACAGGCCTCCTCTCATGATGAGATGGCTTGGGCCATACATAGTTCCCACGCGGGCTTAATGCGCAATAAAAACTCACACTCACCATTGAATTTTTTCGCATGTGTGTGGAGGTCCTTACAATGTTTTCCTTTACCATAAAACTCGATGGTAAATTTCGAATGTAATTTCGCTCTTAAACTGAGAGGTGCGAGCTGGGCTCGAACCCACAACCCTCTGCTTGAGAGATTATAGGTCAAACCACTAGACTTTTACTTGTTAGTTTAGATACAGAGGAAAATTTTCAAATATGAACTACAAATTTAAACTACTCTTACTAAATGCAAAACTCGTTTCAGGTCTCGAGAAAATCTACCCCGTAAATGCTATCAGCTTCCACTCGGTTTACAACACATTTGCCACTGGTGGCTCGGATGGCTACGTCAACATTTGGGATGGTTTCAACAAGAAGCGCCTCTGCCAGTTCCACAGATACAATACAGCCGTTTCATCTCTCAGCTTCTCTCACGATGGATCAGCTCTGGCCATCGCTTGCTCGCAGTTGGACGAGACCCAGGTAGAGGATCCAAAGCCTGAAGATACAATTTACATTAGATATGTTACTGACCAAGAGACAAAGCCAAAATAAAAAGATTATGTGCCCCAAACAAGTATGAAAAAGTTATGGCATCCAAATGTTTTGTTCCTCATTAGGGACATGGGCTAAAGCACGATCGCAAAGCATAAAGAATATTGTACGATGACCTGTCACTACGTGTCTCTATCGCTCGTACGTAAATATTCGCCGTCGCGCTCACACACTTGAATTTGTACGAATGCGACGGGTAATATTTACACGGGAGCAACAGAGACAAGTAGTGAAGGTCATTGTATGAAAATCTTCATGGTGCGCGACCGTACTTTAGCAGAATGTCGAAATGTTCTAAAAGATCTTATTTAATTTCCAATGTTTGGTTGTTTGTACATCGTAAGTCCTGACTCTTAACATACAGTGCTACAGACAAAGTTAAAATACCCAGTTTTCTGATTTTGGAATTTGTTTCAAGTACATATTTTAAAGTACTAATTTCATTGAAAAACACTGAATCAAATATACGGTGACACACCGGCAGCGCGGCACACCGTATTTGATTCATTGTTATTAACCGCGCTGGGCACGCTCCGTCGACGTCCCGCGCTCCCCGTTTGTTGTGGTCTTAAGAATTATGTAAGACCAAGGACAATTAAATCAAGAAGAGGATGGTCAGTGTCTATAGAACATCGCATTCCTTTAAAATAAACCTGTAGCTAGTTTTACTATACAGAGGTCTCTATATCGTTCAATTCATGTAGCATTTTGAGCTGAACTCAATCAAGAATCTAAAAAGAGATGGCGCTATTGTGGTAAACAGAGGTCGAAGTAGCTTAAAGACCGGCCAAGTGCGAGTCAGACTCGCGCACGAAGGGTTCCGCACCATTATCTATAAAAACGGCAAAAAATCACGTTTGTTGTATGCCTTCCTCCCTTCTAAAGTTTAGCATGTTTTCATATTATTTATGAACGGAAACCTGCTTTGAGGAAGTCGTCATCATCATCATAAAACAGGTAGATTTGAGACCGCAGGCGGTAGATAGGTAGAACGAAGGCGAAATAGGTACCTAGGTAGATCTACAAAAAAAGTTGGTAGATGAGACAACATTGATGGTAATGCTCTTGATTTAAGTGTCCATTGTATGAGAAATCATTTTAGCATACATTATGGAGTTCTCCGTGAAAAAGCAGGATTGTCTAAACTTTGAGTGGTCATTTACTTTTGAAGTGATAACTTCTTATGGGAGGGTAAACCGCATCGTTACGTAACGCGTTACGGCGCCAGTCAGTCTGGCTTCCCTTTCTCACGCATACGGCAGCGGTAGGCAGGCTCCTCTCTCACTCTAACCCACAGCGCTAGCCGTATTTCGGACAGACGCTTCCCCTACTCAGTGTTTACTAGCTTTTCTCAAGTTAAACAATTTAAATATTAAATAGTTCAACTTAGATTAGTTCAAGTCGTCACTTCTGTCGGGCGTCTCGAGAAGCACACGTTTTTGAGTTGTAAAATAAAGAACCTAGTAAAATCAGCCGTTTCTAATAGCCATAGCTTTTTCAATGACTGTTCGGGCTGTAGAGAGTTAAGTTAGACAATTAATAAATTACCTGTAAGCGAGGAATATGAATAAACTTAAGTTTTTAATCATCTGTTTTATTTTTTGAACGCCACTAGTTTTCTTGTGACCGTTTCTGAGCGTCAGCTTTAAAGATTGGTCGTTTAAAAAAATGCATAACTATGGGTTTAATTAAAACAAAATCACGTTCGCGACCTTTGTGTAATGAAAGTCAGTGATACAAACTACCTATATGGGTAAATTTCGTGACACAAAGGAATCAACTAAGTTTTGTTATAATTAAATCCATTAATTATTGTATACAATTTTTTAAAACGACTCTTGTACCATTTAGTTATTTTTCATAAAAGGTAATGTAAGCGTCTTGTTTGGAATCACAAGTAAGCCCTCTAATTCTGAGAGGAGGCCTGTGCCTTGCAGTGGGACACAGGTTGGAATAAAGCTCTTAAGGCTCGAAACGCACAGACAGCAGTGGCGTGGCGGTGCCGGTTGTAATATTCTAACTTATATGAACTAGTTCGCGGTACTGTACCGCACAACCATTCATACAAGTTAGAATATTACAACCGTTACCGCCACTGCGCACAGCACCGCCACGCCTCCGCTGTCTGTGTTGGAGCTTGAAACAGTGTTATCCTAAAGCCGGGTCTCCACTGAGCGAGCCGCCTCGTGAGGCAGCCATTTTCGGTGCGATTTTGAGCTTTGTGTAGAACTAGGGATGTTCCGATACCATCAAAGTATCGATACCTACTCATTTCGATAGTACTCAAATCTTTTTTCGATACTACTTAAACAAATACTCCTAAAGTAGCGATACTTACTCTTACTCATATCGATACTTTTAGCACTTTTTTATTTTTTTTATTTTGAGGAAATTAACGTAAAAACAATGAACGTTGAAGGACAATAATTAAAACAAAATTGAGAAGGAAAAAAAAAACTTTTATTATAAAACGTTTTGCGTCACGTTAAGTACCTACTTTAAACAAAAAACTCTTTAACATCAAGATTGCCCAAAAACAGTAACTGTTCGAGGTATTTTGGAGACAATCTGTTCCTTGTTTGATTGAGACATTGTTCGGAAATTTTAAATTTTTTAAATGGTGATGCTGATTCGATTTGATACCAAGTACTATGTGTGTATCGCAAGATTGATTCGATGCTATAAATACTTTGTATCGAATCAAAAGTATCGAGTACCTACTCGTATTTACTAGTATCGGAATATCCCTATGTAGAACAAAATCATACCTCATGCACTTGTCTCGCGAGGCGGCTCGCTCAGTGGAGATAAGGTTTGACAGCCGGCAGTAAATGTGTAAGCGCCTACTTAAATAAGGATAGCAAACTTGTTCACTACGCATAACTGCGCATACGCATAGGTAGGTACGCGTATAAGCCCTCGTTTCTCGAAACTCATTCACGTTTAATCCTCCGTTTACGAGGCTATTCAGATCTAAATCCACATAAAAACGACATGAATCTGCTAATCAATTTGCGAACACGGATATGCTTTACTAGAATCTTACAATTCAAATTGGCTGTAACGATACCTACAAAGGAAGGAGGAAGTTTTATTAATTTCGGGCTCATGGGCTGCTGCTTCATAGGTATTTGCGTAAAATTCGCTTATTGATATCCAAAGTCAAAATACCTATTTTTAACCCCCGACACAAAAAGAGGGGTGTTAGGTATAATATAAGTTTGACCGCTATATGTGTGTGCGTGTCTGTCTCTCTGTGGCATCATAGCTCTTAAACGAGTGAACCGATTTGGATGCGGAAAGCAGGTTTCTTAGCGATGGTTCTTAGATATGTTTCATCAAAATTGGTTCAGCCATTTCAAAGTTAACAGCTCCTTTGTTAGCTGCGGAAGGGATCTTAGACGCATAATGGGCATTTACTTTATGTTCAAACATACGTGTGACATAATTGCGTTGGGGGATTTTAAATTTTTAAATTTTTATTCAAAAAAAGTTTTTTTCAGAATTAGGTAGTTCTTGAGTTGTCTTGCTCAGAATCAAGAGCGCTATTAATTTTTATGGTATTTTTTCCTAATTTTCCGTAAGTACATTTTTTGTGTCACTTTTGTGACGACCCATACCTACTTAGGTAGGTACCTACAAGAAAAAATGTTACAAAATTGACTCAAAAAATAAGGACTTTTTTTGTTGTGGAAATGAATACTTAGTACTCGTTATTTTGAAGATGAGAGATCCTTTTAAGGGATAAGTTCGCTTAACCGTGTATTTTATTTTTATGTAGGTACAATAAGGTGTTTTACATATGTACATACGTACATAATTCCAAGACGTTACTTTCGCAAAAAATACATTATTTTAGCACAGAAAACCAGATTAATTTTCAATTAACTGCAAAATTCGACTTTTAGCTGCTTTAAAACAAATGAATACTTGTCGAATGAGCTGCATAGAAGTGACGTCATAACCAGTAATTGCCATAAAAAGCAAAATGGGAGAATCGGGTTCGACAGCTCATAAAAAGTGGCTGATAGGTACCGAATTTTTGACAACCCTAGCTCTCCTGACAGTTGCATATCCACGAAAGGAATTCTCGACTCGCAAATTTACACCAAATAGATAAAAGAAGGGTTCGAACTTGCATTCGAAACGTTAAATTAACACTTTCGCGGACACACAAGGGAGGCTGGGATTTCGCAATTAAATTTTAAGAGCGCTTGCCTATCTCCTTAAACAACTGCACGTTTGGTAAAGCTTTATTTAGAAGGGAATATGGTTGTTTTTAGCTAACTTAGAGGTGTTTTAAGTTTGTAAGTGTAAGTTGGGTCGGCAGTCTAAATTGGCGCTCAAACAAAGCCGTTTGAGTTATGTTTGCGACCACCTAAAGCTTTCTTAGAAGTGTTTGAGCACCCATAGAGGAGTATTTGCGAATGGAGCTGCATAATTTTCTGTTCTGGTAAGCACGGTGGTAATTGAGGAAGTAATTCGTGTGAATACTAAGCGATTCCGTGAGCATATTTGTTGAGGGCGTGTGTTTATGGTAGCTCTATCGTCACTATCTGGTCATAATCATAAATGATTACAGGCTTCAGACTCAGAAGAGTCCAATTTGTTAACAAAAATAAAAATAGGATGTTTAATCTGTTTTAATTTAATTTATTTTGTTTTTAATTTTATTTAAATAAATAAATAAAATTGTAATCTGAAGTTATTCAAATGACCTAATTACCAAATCAGAATTACGTACTTATATTATAAGTATACCTACTTAGGTAAGTACCTTTGATTGATTTTAATACTTTTGAGTTTAGTTTCTTCTTTCTAAGTATTTGTTTTCACCACGTAGTTTTGTCTGTTCGTATTTGTTTCATGATCTAAATTGTTGTCTGGAAGAGATTGTTTTGCAATTACATACTTCTTAACGTGTCAACTATTAAATTATTTTAGGCGTGAACACAGAGGATGTAATCGATCTTTCATTACGTGACGTAATGCGAATTGTAGTATAAAAAGAATCTGTTTAAAATTAGGTGGGTTCTTACCTACATTTTATATTTTTTTTCTGTCTTCAAATATCTAAATAATTCTGTCCTTAAATAATATGGCAAGGTTTGTAGGTACATACATTTTGTTTTTAAGGCTCTTAGACTATTAAACCAAAATAATACATAATAATGCTTTTAAAACCGGAAGCAATCACCTTCTGCCATTCTTGCCGAACGCGAACGCTCAACCCTTTTGACCGGTGCAAAACGTAAAAGACTACAGAAAATAACAGGAGTAGTAACGAGGTTCCACAGCCAACGGACCCTATAGTTGAGAATTGAGGTACCTCCAAGATTTTCAAGGTAACATTGCGAAATGTAAAGAGAAAACGCGTGTCCCACCCACACTCTCGCGTACCCGAACACAAGTCCGCGTTTTAATTACTAATCACTTGAGTTAATGAATATGTGGGCGATCCCCGGGGGCCTACCGCAACAATGAGACTTGCATGTGAAATACTTTTAATTGAGTAATAAGTGCTGGGTCGAGGAGTAGTGTGATGGACGCGTGGACAGTTTGCAATAACGAATAAAAGCTAAGTACGTAGTGGGTGAAAATAGGGCTCATCGTCATCATAACGTCCTAACCATATTGGACGCCAGGGTGTGAATAAGCTTACGCTTCCCATGCAAGCAAAAAAAAATTAAGTGTTGGTACAGCAAGGACTTTAATTCATGAGCCACCATGGAACCTTTTCAAAGGAAAAGTCATTACGATTTTCCTTGTTAGTTATTGCGATGTCACTATGACGTTTACTACTGTGAAATGGTTCCATGGTGGCTCATGAGTTAAAGTCCTTGACCGTACAAGGGTCTCCCCAAATCTATCGATGCGGAATCGGCTTCAGCCGATCGGAAAAACCTTTATGTCAACGCAATAAGAGCGAAAAAGACGTCGATCAACTCGGCTCTATAGCTAGGTCTAGGGTTGGGGAGACCCTAATGCGATATGCTTGTACTGTGCCCCCTGGGTCCCGGATCAAAGAAAAACCATAAAACAGTCCAGTTCAGATATTTTTCACAGAGTGTCTGTATTTTGAACTGTTGAATAATCAAAAGCGCTTGTTAAACTACAACATTTATTTTTAACCGATCAAAAAAATTTGTTTGTCAAAAATAATCAAAATTGGTATAAAGTATTTTATGAATGGCCCCCAATCTGTCCTTAAAAAATGTATTTTTGGGCTCCGTACCCGAAGAGTGACAAACGGATGATGATGATGATGGATGTGACACTGTCCGTCTGTCGGTCTGTCTCTCTATCACAGACTGTTGTTTATACACAGCACGTATTTCTATTGCCACAACAATAAGAAATAATAAAAAAACCGGCCAAGTGCGAGTCGGACTCGCGCACGAAGGGTTCCGTAGGTACCACTATCTATAAAAACGGCAAAAAATCAGGTTTTTATATGGGAGCCCCCTTAAATATTTGTTTTATTTTAATTTAATTATTAATTTTAAAGTGAATACCTATATAACTAAATATTCTGTGAATATTTCAAGCGTCTACCTGTTGCCGTTATCAATATCGAGCAAAAACGAGTAAAAAAATCACGTTTGTTGTATGGGATCCCCCTTATACAGCCTGGTGAGAGACGGACGGGACGGACGGATATGGACAGCGGAGCCTCAGTAATAGGATCCCGTTTTTACCCTTTGGGTACGGAACCCTAAAAATGAAGGAAGCCCCATCTAACCAATATAAAATGATCCCATACTGTGTATGTTTTGTTCCAAAACAGAGCCCTGCTAACACTGGATATAAAAGATACGCCCTTATTTATGACAGTTCTTACATCAGAAACAAAGACTACATTGACGTCATGTTACTGACAACAGTCTTTTATGTTTAAGCCCAGATTCGATTTGTAGCATTCGAACATGGCGGATGTAGACAGTGTATAATTTTGGTATTTCTGTTTCTTTGGCTAGTTGGAAGTATAATTTTGATAGTTTTTTTGTGCGGCGATTAACCTTAATTAACAGTGATCACAAAATTCTATATTGCGCTCGTGTCTGACATTTTTTAATGCGCAAGTTGTCTCCACGTGGTTTCTGGAAATTTACTATCAAGTTGCAAAAACTACAATCACCGTACAACGTCGCTCCCAAAGAGAGCTTACTTTGACACTGGCGAAATTGTCCCGAAATGGGAACTAGCATGGAACCTTTGGGTGGTAAAGGAATTTCTTGGTTGTATTACCTCTTAAATACCTTCAACATACCTGCTAAAACATAATGCAGTAGATATCGGTTCTCACATCAGCGCGCTTCCCAGGTCGAAGGTCCTGTTTATGGGTCGCCATTATACGCTGCGTGTGCGCAGCTTCAGTTGTATGGACACCGGTCCACATATACGGGCGTATGTGCAGGTGAGGTTAACGCATTGTATGTCTGTTTGAACGCTATGCATCTTCGTACAATGTTATTGCTGGGCTATTTTGATTTCGTGCTTATTGTATGAATCCAAAAATATTCAAATGCTGGTGCCATGGTATCCTAGTGGTTTGCCCTATGGCTTCTTAAGCAGAAAGTCGTTGGTTCGCGCTCGTATCTTTGAGTCTTTTGGAATTTATATGCGAATTAACATTTGAAATTTACCATGAGCTTTTCGGGAAAGGGATACATCGTGAAGAAATCAAAACAAAAGCAAATCTGTGGTTTGTTTGAAGTTCCCAATCTTCACTGGGCCCGCGTGGGAACTACGCCGAGAGCCAATAGCTGAGAGGAGGCCTGCGCTCAGCATTGTGACGTAGACCGCAGAAATACAAGGTGCCAACAAAGTAGGTAGGTAGGTACCAATATTTCTATGGCTTAATCTACTTCATCAAAACAAGTTACTTTTATTCTAACAACTTTTAAAATATGAAAAAAATCTCGATTTTCCATTACTAAAGCAGTAATCCGTTTGGATGGATATGTATGAAAAGTTTGCTTTTTTTTTTAAATTTTGAAAAGTTGTCTGAGTAAATGTGACTTGTTTTGATGAGTAAGTTACGCCCTGGAAATATTGGTACCTAATTTATTAGCACCTTATAGGTATGTCCGGTCAAATTATTGCTTTTTAAAGCAAGGGATAAAAATAGGAAACGTTATTTAAAATACTAAATTTGCAACTAAAAATATGTCGATAGGGAACTTACTACCCTATTATCCTACCTAAGAGAACGACGACCACAAAGCTCAGTCAAGAGCGTAACGACTTAGAAGAACAGAAGAATACGAACTAAAAGCTTTACAAACCTTACCTAGATCGAAACACCAAGCGTCAGGTCCTAGGCTCCACATCCCATCAGGTCACCGGTTCAAAGATCGATGAATCATATCTCAAAACAGATCGTTTAGTCACGCGTTAGTAGGGTCAAGCACGGCCGCCATTTGCCGACGCGCGCGTCAAAATGAACACAAAATGGACGTCAACAAGGTGTCGTTAAATTAAGCGACAAGGCTTTACTTGGATTATTTAACAAGATGAGCACTTAACCTTTGTTGGTTGCGGAACTTTGGCCTGTTTTAATAGAAAAGATTGGTTTGAGTTGGATATTTTCCATTTTGAAAGAAAAGAAAGAAAATACATATTTATTTACTTACAAGACACATCATCAGTATTTTTATAAAACAAAAGACAACGCAAAGCTAAAAGGTAGAATGTGTCACTGCGGTTGCAAATCGGACACTGGCTCAGCATAATGCATAACCCCAGCGCTGATTTTCAGCCAGCACCGTTGCTGACACCCGGATCGCTGTTTGTTTTGATAGATAAATAAACTTCTACGAGTAACTACATAAGCATAAGAATTTTCGTTTTAAATACACTTTCTACTTTTTTTTTCAGAATTGGGTAAGTACTTTTGGGGTTTTCTTACTCAGAATTAAGAGCGCATTGGTTTTGATGTATAAACTTCGGAACATTAATTTTTCCATGATTTTTTTTTGTAACAGTTTTGTGTCGAGCCATATAAACTGTATGAAAAAGTCACAAAACTGACCCAAAATTACGGACTCTTTTTTTTCTTTATACAAATTAACAGCACTCGTGATTTTGAAAAAGGAGAGCCGAAAATTTCCTCATTTAAAAAAAGTAAATGGTAAGTACCTACACTATTGAGGGTAGACAATTATAAAGTAAACAATAGCTCTGAGAACTTTTCGTAATAAATAATACTAGATCATATTAAATAAATAAAAAAACAATAGAAATGTATAAGTGAAAGTGTAATCCTTTTGTGGAAATGTTATTTACATCTAAAGTTACTGTATAGTGCGGTGAAATAAATTACTGTTTTGACATAGATACAAACCGTTAATACATTCAAAGTTCAAACCTACCATAATAATCTGTACCTATGAAGTGACTGATGAAAACTTTAAATATTATGTAACACGAGTGGCATTAAGCACCAGGATTACAATACTTGATGCTTGGCTAGTTTGTTATTGATAAATAACCTCAAAAGTTGAAAATCATTGAGTAACTAATTATTAGTGATCTTCATAGCACCATCTATTGAAACTTACTCCACGCAATATAAAAAAGCTAGGTAACCTCGATTATCAATACTAAGCCGCCGATACTATTTGCAAGATGGCTCTGTGTGCAGGCTGTCGCGAGAAGATAATTGACAGGAGATTTTTAACATGTTCGGTATGTAATGAAGTTTACGATCTTGACTGTGCCAATGTATCGGAAAAGCGTTTTTACAACATCATGACTGAGGATCGTAAGCTGGCATGGAAATGCCAACTGTGTCGGTCAAAGGAGCCAAGATCGGATAATAAGAATACACCTATCCGTCCACAACACCACTTCGATACGCCGCCATCCCCAAATGAGACTTCAATTTTTGCGCAGACCCAAGTGTTGGAACCTAATGTTACTATAAGAAAAAAGACAATATATTGTACTAATGAAAGTTCATTAGAAAAATATGACGACAGTTTGGGTTCTCCTCAGGGAGATACTCTAATTGAATCCCCGAAAAAGGAAAATAAAAAGCCAATTGAAAGCTACGCAAAAGAGGACCTTATTTCCTTACAAAGGTTTACGTTAATACTACAAAAGAACAATGAAGATATAATATCTGCATTACAAGCATCTTTTCGGAAGGAAATAGAAAAAGCAATGTTGGAGATAATAGAAGACTTCAAACAAAGCTTTGAAATAATATCCTTGAAACAAACGCATTTCAAACAAGATTTAATTCTAATTAACTCTAAAATTTCGCAACTAGACTTACAATGCTCTTCACTTCAAGTAGAAAATGTCAAATTACAAAGAGAAATCAAATACTTACAAACAGATTCAAATAGTGAACGGCCAATCAACCCCCTAAAGGCTGAAACTGACAGCAAAACACTGGTTCTGCATGGACTAATGGAGAATTATTGGGAATCAGAAGAAGAGCTCATGGACAGAATCGTGAATATGTTCTACGACTTGCTGAGAGTGGATTTGTCAGGGTATATAGAGGAAGTGTCATTTATAGGAAAACGAAGCCATAGACGACCACTTAAAATAGAGCTTATCAGTAGAAGGATGAAAAATTACTTACTGAAAAACGCTGCATATTTGAAAGATGCTGGATATAGTGTAACTGAATTTTTAAACCCAACTGCCCTGCAGGAAAGGAGAAAATTATATAATGATCTACAAACAGCGAGACAACAAGGTTATCATGCAATAATAAGAAATAACAAATTGATCATCAATGGAAAAGAAACTCCACAAAATGAAGAGAAGCCAAAAGCGTACGCCCGGGAGCAGAAGAGCCTGGAGGAACAAAGGCCTCAGTTAGAGTCCATTATATCCCCGTGCTCACCCTCCCCCAAAATCCAAAATAGTAGAGCATTAAGCACGCACAAAAAAGAGCAAGTTCCATTGAATGGAAATATAGCTAATAATTCCTTTCGTAACTAATGTAAATCTAAATATTATGTTTCAAAACATGCAGAGTATTTGTAATAAAATCCACCTGCTAGAAGCACTTATACAAGAAAAAACTAATTTACATGTGATTTGCATATCAGAGTCATGGTTGAATGTAGAAAGGAAGGATTTGCTAAATATAGAAAACTATGTAACATGTTCGTCCTTCTGTCGGGAGTACCACGAGGGTGGTGGAGTATGCATATTTTTAAAAAATACACTAGAGTTTCGTGAACGCTTAGATATATCTTCCATGTCGGTGGAAACTGTCTTTGAAGTATGTGGAACTGAATTACCTAAAGAAAACCTATTAATTATAAATTTATATTGGCCCAACAGTAAAAGGGAGATCGAAGTATTTTATACACACTTAGAAAAGCTTCTCAAACTTATCTCTACTAAAGATAAATCAAAAAACATTATAGTGGGAGGAGATTTCAATGTAGATTTTTTGAAAAATAGTAAAGAAAAAGACCAACTGTCACATTTAATGTTGACATTTAATTTTCACCAAATAGTAACTGAGCCCACTAGAATCACACCCACAAGCTCCACGTGTATTGACCTCCTTTTCACAAACTTTAAAACAAAAGACACAAAATTGGTTGTCCAGGAATTAGGCTTCTCGGACCATAGGTGTTTAATGTTCTCTGCACCTCTTATTAAATACAATTTGAAAAATTTTCTGACCTTTAAACGAATATACAATGAGTCAAATATTACCAGATTCAAAATGGAACTCTCAAATACAGATTGGGACGACTTACTTAAATTCAATATAAATAAAAACTATAATAATTTTACTGATACCTTAAAAAAAGCTTTAAATAAATGTATACCTAAAAAACTTATAAAAATTAAAACTCAATGTAATAAGAAATATTTAACGCTAGGAATAAAAACATCATGCCGTAACAAAAGATTTTTGAAATTACTATTGTGTAAAACCAAAAATAAAAGCCTAAAATATCACTATCAAAAATATTGCAAAATACTAAAAAAAGCCATACACATATCTAAAAAAATCTGTTATAAACGTCAGTTTCAAAAGTCACAGAACAAAACCAAATCTATGTGGCATATTATTAATAACGTAACCAATAAATACACTCGGAAATATAAAAATATACAAATTAAAACACCGGATGGAAATATTTGTGACCCAAAATTATTAGCGAACACCTTTAATAGCATTTTTGCTTCGTTCGGAAGTGCACGCACTAACCCCACCAATGTAAGAGATACTCTACCAACTGACACCATGCTTAACACGTTTTTCTTAACCCAGGTGAATGAAAATGAAATATTTAAAATAATAAAAAATCTTAAAAATAAAACATCGTTTGGCATTGATGAAATTCCCCCCGTCCTAATAAAGGAATGTGCTGCCCTGTTAACCTATCCATACACAAAATTAATAAACCAGTCCTTTTCGGAGGGTATTGTTCCGGACGCGCTTAAAATATCATTAATTAAACCGATTCATAAAAAAGGAGATACAACTGACCCCAATAATCATCGCCCTATTGCACTACTACCAACGTCATCCAAAATATTTGAGACTGCTATGGTAAATCGTCTCTATACTTTTTATGAAAAGTTTAAAATTCTGCACGATAATCAAATGGGATTTAGGAGGAGCCGCTCAACCACGCTGGCTGTATACAAATATATCAAAACAATTTTAGATGCAATAAACGAGAAAAAATTTGCCGTGGGCCTCTTACTCGATATGAGTAAAGCCTACGATAGAGTCTCTCATAAATACCTATTAGAGAAATTGTATCAGACAGGAATAAGAGGAATAGCTCATGATTGGCTTAAATCTTACCTTACTAATCGCTACCAACATGTAGAAATCGAATTCACGAACTTTGAGACGGGTAAAATAACATACACTCGGTCAGACAGAATTCCTGTTACAGGTTCCATACCTCAAGGCAGCGTTTTGGGATGTCTTTTGTTCCTTATCTATATTAACAACTTGCCAAATATATTGGATGAAAAGTGTATATTATTCGCTGACGATATTTCTATTCTAATCCCCTGCTCAAGCGCAGAGGAATTAAAGCTTAAACTAAACTCAACTCTAAACAAAATTACTAATTGGCTGGACTCACACAATCTACAACTCAACTTAAATAAAACAAAACTTATCCAATTTAGACCCCATCAAAGAACTGCGTTAAAAATATCATACAATTACAGACAAACAAAATTAGAGGCAGTAGACTCTGCTAGTCTGCTGGGAATACAGCTCGATACACATCTCAACTGGAAACAGCATATCCAAAAACTATTGGCCAAAATGTCCTCTTTCGTCTATGCTCTCCAAAATCTTAAACGTGTAACGGACTTTAAAACATCCTTAACGGCATACTACGCATACGCATACTCACGTTTTTCCTACGGTGTAATTCTTTGGGGAAATTCTAGCTATGCTGACAAAGCTTTCATTCTACAAAAGAAATGTGTTAGAATATTAATGAACATAAACAAGTTTGAATCCTGTAAACCACATTTTATTAGTCAACAAATACTAACCCTCACATCCATATATATCTTGGAGTCATGCAAATTTGTTAGAAAACACCCAGATCTATATTCCCCGATTAAAACTATCAGAAGAAACAATAGGTACCAAAATAAACTAAAGGTACCTTCTACCCAATTGAAATTGGTTTCGTCGTGCGCCCCATCCATGCTTATCAAAATATACAATCATATCCCGAATTATATTAAAAACCAACAGAAGCTAACTACTTACATGGTAGAGTTAAAAAAATTACTACTGAAAAAAGGATATTACAATTTAAAGGAATTTTTTGATGATAAATTTGAAAATGATAGTCATAATAAATAAATCTGCCGAAGCACTTCGATGTCTCTTAGTTTTAAATTAATTAAGTAAATAACTTATGACATTACTATAATAATTAAGTATACTAACAAATATTAAAATGTTTGTATGAATATTGTATAAATTTTGACTTTGAATAATAATTTGATAATAGTGACTCCAAAATGAAATCTATCATCTTTTGTTGTTTTTGCTGTGCCCTTGCAGGGCGTCACATGTATACCAATTTATTTTTAAGATCCTTGTCTGTAATGTGACTTGCAATAAAGAAACTATAACTATAAATTGAGAATGGCTAGTTACGTGCAGGCAACGAAAAATATGAAATTGTGTTGGATATTGTCAAAGCCACAGGAAAAATATCATATCGGTATGATTTAATTTTTAACCGAGTTAAAAAAAGGAGGAGGTTCTATGTTCGACTGTACCTATGTATTTTAAGTTTAACTAAGTAGTCCTAATAGAACTTCCACTCGGGCATTTTTTCCAAAATTCACATAAGGACTTTGGAACATTAACACATTCTAATTCTTAATCTATTTATTACATAACTTCAGAAATGTTACTATCTGATTTTTGTATTCAATTGTACGGTTTTACCAATAAGTTTTTTTTAAATAATACTCTAACTGAAAACATATTGAAAAAAAAACAAAGTAAATACTGGAGCCGGGGATCGTTCTTTGTAAGGAATTACGTCTCTCCCTTTTTTTTTGATCACAGGGGTACTCTGCTGTCACGGTGTGTCAAATATGTACATATCAATCACACGGTGCCCAAACGCCTAAATACAAAACGCAGTAGGTCAATCGCCACCGTATAGTAGTATGCTAAGCAAGACATCTTGTTTTATGCTAAGAAGCCGTGTCAGACGACAATACTCTCCGAACAATCAAATATATATTACTGAGATTGAATTATGTTATTATAACTGTGCTTACATTAATAGTTTGGACTGTGTCGCAGTAAGCTAACAGGTCACGCACGTACTTGCTAGCTTCATCGGGTATCAGGGTTAGGACGGCAAGGTTCTAAATGAGGTTGTATGTCATGTCAACTGTGCGACACCTGTCCATCAAGCGGGCAATCGGGTGCCCGGCCCAACCTGCGAAAAACTTACGGTATAACCACTATAGTGGCTAGATACAACTAAAGTAGCTGAGGTCAACTAAAGTAGCAATAGCATGTAAAAAACGCGTTCAGTTTAGAGTCACAATACTTACCTCTCTAGAAATAACTATAAATTAAAAAAAATCAAAACCCCCAACGCAATTAGGTCACATAATGTGCTTGAAAATAAACTAAATGCCCATTATTCGTCTAAGATCCCTTCCGCAGCTCCGATTTTGATGAAACATGTCTAAGAAACATCGCCAAAAAAACCGGCTTTCAAATAAAACAACGGGTTGCACTCCGGGAACGCCAACAGAAGTGGTAACGTTGTGCCGTCTTAGGAACTTTTTTCTTAAAAAATTTTACAAGTATTCTTCACACAACGTAAATAAAGACAATTAGCGAAAATTTAACAAAATCCCAGATTTTTTTTTATTTTGAGAGGGAGGCAAAGGAGCAAGCGGGTCATCTGATATGGAAAATGATCATCACCGCCCCTAAATATCAACAATTCAAAGATACTGATCTGTTGCCGGCCTTTTAAAAAAGGAGAGGGAACAAGGGAAGGGGAATTTCAAATTAACCGCCGAAAGTAATAGCGCATGGAAGCAAAGCTGCGAGCCAAGGCTAGTAGCCTAGTATTAAATAGTTTGACGCATCGTGCGAACTAAAGTCACCGACATAGCTCGAAGAATCGCCAGACTCGAGTGCCAGTGGGCAGGGCACATCGCTCGTAGAAATGATGGCCGATGGGGCAAAAAGGTTCTCGAGTGGCGTCCGCGGACCGGAAGACGCAGTGTAGGTAGGCCTCCAACAAGATGGAGCGACCTGGTTAAGGTTGTGGGATGGCGTTGGATGCGGATGGCACGGGACCGATCTGTTTGGCGAGCCTTGGGGGAGGCCTATGTTCAGCAGTGGACGTCTTTCGGCTGAAATGATGGTGATGATGATTGTGCGCACGCGCAATGACGCGCTATGTCCGCTAAATCGCGTGGGCGGCATTGACGCGATGCTGTTCCGTACGACACCATGATGCTTGGATTCTTTTATAACGTTGTAGGTACTTATGTTATCAATCGATGAACGAGCAAGAAGACTTTGACTCCTGATACATCCGGGACTTAAGAGTTGTGACGTAAAAACGAAAACTAGCTTTTACGTACAACGGTGACAAGTAGAGATAACGGTTTCCAATCCCTAAACGTTAACCGATTTTGAACCATTTCTGGACCTCTACCATGAGATACACTAGTTTACAGTGACTGTACTCGCTAGCGACGGCGTAAATGATTTGTATGGAGAATTGTACTTCCGTAAGTGACCGCTAGAGGCGCTGTACACAATTCTCCATACAAATCATTTACGCCGTCGCTAGCGAGTACGGTCACTGTAAACTAGTGTAACTCATGGTAGAGGTACTGATAAGTTGATAACCAAGTTCGGTGCTTTCTAGTGGAAATACAAACGGAGACTAATTTAAATAATTAAGGACCATAACTGTTTAACAAACAATATGCTCTAGAGCAGTGACACCCAAATTGGTCTTTGACCCCCAGGGAACACGTGCGAGGGTTCTACGTACTCGAAAAAAACCACATTTGAAGTCGATTAGGTACTTCCGATAAATCAATTTTATAAGGACGGTCTACCTAAAATTAAAAAATATGGCTCAGGGTCTACTAGACACAAAACTTTGGGGTCTCTACTTTGGGAGCAACTACAGAATGCTAATATAATGTTATTATTTATATACATTATCAATATCGTCATTATGTTTATAATAAACACAAAAACTTGCTGTTTTGAAATTACGCCCCTTTTCGTGGACGTTTTTAAAATATTGATTAGTACCAAACATATATCCGCCAAAATTAGTTCTGTATGAAGATAAATCATGTGCAAAATTAGCTTTATAGAATATCGTAAAGTCGGGTTACTAGGGGCATTGGGTTTATAACTCGGTATACAGATTTTATTATTATATTGTGTGATTTTATTATTTAACAGTGTACCGAATTAGCCGAAACCGGAGAGTATTATAAAACGACTAACGAGTGTTGTAGAAGCGAAAGAGTACGTCAGGATCGTAGCTGGTGAAAACGAATAGTCTATACCTACCCCTTTGCTGGGAAGGAGGCGTGATTGTAAATGAATGTAAATTTACCTTGATATTCCCATGCATTCCTTAGAACAAAATGTATTAATAAACATAAGTAGACGGACAATAAAGTGATTCCCGTTTTCCTTTTTGAGGCATGGAACCCTAAAAAACAAATAAAGTAGTGCGGCGGTACGTTTTTCGCAACGCGTCGTTCACTCCGGCCATCCAAGGATACCGGCACCCCAAAGCCAATTATTAATTTTATTGGACTTTTGTTTACCATGTCGAAGATTTCCACAGCCATATTAACAGCTACATGCTAAAACGCGACCAATCAAAGACAGTAGTCAAAAGCGACCTCAATACCTCCATAAATCTGTTTACAACTTTCTTTATCATTTAATATCGAATTGAAACAATTCTTACGCAATGAACCCCGGCTTTTACAACTTCCTCAAAACTGGACCTCTACCGGTAGCTCGGGAGCTCTAACAGAGAGTAATAAAGTCGTATTGTGCGGTGGGAAATACAAACAGAACGGTGCTAATTCAGTATATATTGTGGTTCTATAAACTCTTTGGACCTTTGTTCGTGAGATGTGAGGATGTGACACTTTTAGCGAGGCTATTGGGATTTGTGGGTGCCGTTGGAAGCAGTTTATGGTTAAAAATATTAGTTGGAATCTCTCTACAAAATTTGTTTTAGACTGTTACAGAATGCCTAAGGATGTTTTTAAGAACAAAATATCACGTGCGGGATTCTAATTTGAACCTCTTGGCTATAAGCGCGCCCACTTGGGCTCAGTGCGGATTGGGGATTTCACACACACCATTGAATTTCTTTGCAGGTGTATGTAGGTTTCCTTAAGATGTTTTCCTTCATCATAAAGCTCGTGGTAAGTTTCAAATTAATTTCGCACATAAATTCCGAAAAACTCAGAGGTGCTAGCCGGGATTTGAACCCACGACCCTTTGCTTGAGAGGCCATAGTGACCTGACCAGTAGGTTAGTATTAAATATTATCCGCATAATATCACGGGCGTGGTCCGACTCGCGCTTGGCCGTATTTCCGTATCATTAGTGACCATAGCGTAAATAATAGCGATTCAAGTCCCGCATTACACTTGTGCACGAATTATCCCACCGAGACCCTGTGCCGGCGCACTCTACAAAAACAACAATAGTTCAAATCAAACAATCGTCATCTAACACGATCGTCATGGCGGTGACCACGGACACGGATCAGATTAACTATTTTATCTTTATCTGTTTCGGGACGTTATCTGGTGGTATAAAATTTTTACGCATTACTCTATTTCTCAGAAACCATTAATTATTCATATTCTATTTATCTATCTAATCTATCGATCTAACAGCCATTGTCCGTCCACTGCTGGACGTAGGCCTCCCTCATACTGAGCCAACATTCGCGATCCTGGGCTTCCCTCATCCACCCACTGCCAGCTGTCCTCCTAAGGTCATCAGTCCAACGTGTCACAGGGCGTCCCACACTACGCTTTCCCAAACGTGGTCTCCACTCCAGGACACGTCTGCTCCAACGATTGTCAGGTTAGGTTAAGTTTATTTTAATACAATTCAGAATTAGTAATTAATGGTATGGAAAAGAGAGTTATGTGAAATGAAGAATTATGCCAAATGATGAATTGTGCGTAAAAATTTCAAGCGATCCAATATGGAACCGCTTTGTTAGTGTGTGTCAAAATGATTATACAATAATGTAGGCACTAATGATCATTATCATCAGCTTGTAGCAGTCTGCTGGACACAGGTTTCCCCCAATCAAAATTAAAGCATTTATTCTGTAAGACTGTTTATTCTGTAGGACTGGCCTGATATTGCGCCAGAACGGGAGTTGTGGAAGTCAAGAGGAGAGGCCTTTGCTCAGCAGTAGGACACTATTACCAGCCTAAAAAAAAGTAATAGTACCAGTGTTTCTTGAACGAAGATCATTAGCAAGAAGAATGTGCCGCGAGAAATTTAGCAGAAAATCATTTTTCCAACAGGAATGATTTAGAATTCACTTAACTATTTGACAAAGCAAATTAAAAATATTATGGATTATATATTACGGATGTACGGAACCCTCCATTTACGAGTCCGACTCGCACTTGACCGCTTTTTTTCTTACCATTTTGAGATCTACGCTGGTCATAAAAATATCCGGGCAGTATCTTGGTCACCCTAGCGCCGTCCGGCCTGGGAACCGCACTCGTTGCGCGCGCGCACTCGACGCTCGAAACAGTGCAATATGTCGAATCAGCCTCTTAACACCACTCCTGAGCTATGAGAGCTTCAGATATATACTCGTACCTATAGATCCGGTATGAATGAGATGCTTGTCTCAAGGAAAGTTTTGTAGTGGGCGTGGAAAAAATGTTTAAGTCGAAGCAAGATCCTCTCGATGGGTGACGAGGCCTGTGCTTAGCCGAGGGGCGTAAACACCACGCTCAAAGTCAAAGTAATTTATTTTTCACCTCACTAGCTCGGAAAGCCCTTTTTGTTTGTTTGACATCTATTGAGAAAATCGCTTTTTATCCACATGTGAAGAAAGAGTTTTGACACTTGAAGGCAGCTTACGTGATATTTATTTGACAGCTAACAAAACGTAAAACGTTAAAAGTGCTGAATTTTTAACATCACAATTAATGAATTGCATCGAGTAAAAAACACTAAATACAGTCTTACAACTTTATTTTAATTCATAAATATCAGCATTCATCATTAACCTTCATTCTTGTTGCATAAACGGATAAAATGTTCTGACAGTCTAAGTAAGTCGATGTGCGAACAAAACGCATCCGAAATAATAAAAAAAAACTTAAGTCAAAACTTTTCAATTAATTATTTTGAGTGGTTAAATAAATAATAATTGATAGTACAAACCCTTTTTCTTATTTTACTCGCTGTAGTGAGGTGAAAAGTTTTGTGTTATACACGGGTGAAAAGTTATTTTACGTCTCGTGTGCTGAAACACTCGCTATCGAAAGGATTCTATTTTTGAACCACTCGCTTCGCTCGTGGTCAATCATAGAATCCTTTCGATAGCTTGTGTTTCAAATGGACACTCGCAGGTAAAATACAACTTTCCCCCCTTGTATAACAAATAACTATTGCTTCAAAAATGGTACAGAAGAGGCCATGTACGGTCGGCCTCAGAAGTCCCTGAACACTTTAGTACCACACTTTCATGCCACTTTCATTTACGTGACATTTTTCAAACTTCACAGTAAGGTATAACTGGTTATTGCGGCAAAATACAAAATGCGAAAAAGGGTCCACTCAGCACTCGTCGGGTCACTAAAGGTGGCAGATCACTTTGGGAGGTATGTATGATCCCAGCCTAAGTAATCCACAATTGGGGACGAGCGCGCGATTGGGAACTTCACACACATCATTGAATTTCTTCTCAGGTGTATGCAAGTTTCCTCACGGTGTTTTCCTTCACCGTAAAGCTCATGGTAAGTTATAAATGTAATTTAGGACATAAATTCCGAAAAACTCTGAGGTGTCAGCCCAGACTCGAACCCGGGTCATGGGTCATGCTTGCACACGCACGCACACGGCGGATACGACGCACAAAATACGCGTTCTTGAATCTACATAAGAACGACGACGTCTGTACACGCGTACGCCTATATACATCGCGCGCGCACCATACTGGTGAACAGCGGCGACAAGCAATGGCGCCTTGGGGGGAGGGGTAACTCGAATCGGTGCGGGGCGGAGCGTGGCCATTCTGTACGTTAGTATTATTATATTCTGTGCCATAAGTCAAACCACTAGGCCACTACGGCTTTTTAGGAAGGTAATTAATTTTTTGCAAACATACTTAATTCAGACCTCACCCGGCCCCCTTTGTCGTAATACCCCCCAGCCCCTGTACCCCGCGGGCGAGGACTCATTCAAACGGTTTAGCTATAGCTACACATGTAACTTGTCACAAAAGCTGTCTTCCAGTTAATCGCATGTAAGCTCCACATAAGTCTCATAACACGGCGCGTGGGCGCTCGCGTTAATCCGAAGTCCTCAGCGACCATTATTTCGCGTTCCACACCAACAATAAACCACTTTCTCACGTTAAATGACAAATAGCCGGCGAATTAATACAGCGACGCGTTTGTACGGATAAATCAAAACGCGCGAAACTCACAGCATGACTGTTACTAACAAGACCCTTTTGTCGTAACGGATAAGGCTTCAGCAGCATTTTGAGCTGAAGTGCATTGTTTAAAGGGACATAATACTGTATGTTCATTTTTACACTTACAACATTTTGACTTACGACCGTCAAGTTACAAACAAAAGTATACAGCATGTAGTGATTCCGTAAAATTAAGACCATTAGTTTGAATGTCCTGTGTTTCAAGCGCAAATTGCAAGCTTTGTTGACAAAGTTGTTGTTGCGATTGTGATGGATTGTATTGCTGTCGTGATAGATGCGATAATAGATTGTGCTGTGAGGGCTGCGAGCTGTGTTGAATGTACAGAGCCTCTGGAGGATGTTATTGCTCAGTGTCTTCGCGGAGGAATAGGGATGGGGGAAGAAAAGCCTGAGCCAGTATCGATAAAGCAGTTGAAAAAAAGTTGAAAGTAACAGTTATAAGATATTCACAGGGGGAACGCTGCCAGTATCTTCGGAACTTTGCTTGACAGTGATAAGTTGAAGAGGATGCATTTGATTATTTAAATTGATACTTTATAAACCCAGGACGGCTATGATTAAAAGTGAACCCATCAGAGAATTTGTGAATTGGCAATCTTGTATATTTTCATGACAATTATTTCTCTCTGTTCAAAGAAAATCTTCAACGTTGAAAAAATCGGTCTTCCTGAAAATACCATGATTTATTTATTTATTTTACGTAAATATTCTACCATGACAGATTTTTCTTAACCTAATGCGATAGAATATTAAAAATTTAAATTAACTAATTGTAACTTAAATTATGATAATATTGAAACATTAACTAAATACTTACCTCTATTGGCTACCTTAAAATTTAATAGCCATATTCCAAATATGAAATTACAGTTTATTTCTAGTAGCATGCAGCAGCAACCAAAAAATTTTTTCAATTTTTAAGAGCGGAATATTCACACATTACCTAACTGCGTGTGATATTAAAGGCTTTTACGTAAAAAACCGATACACACTCTTTCTTCCTGCCCTAGCCCACTTTGTCCTCGCACAGGGTGTTCCAATAATAAATGCGGCGACGCGGGCGCACGCGGCGCGGTTAGGCTCGCTAATTTGACGAATTGGGTGGCCGCGCACCCTTATACCACGTTATTGGACAACGGGATCTGATGGCATTTTCAATAACTTTCATGTAAGAAATGTGATATGTACCTACTTACTTTTGAAAAAAATGTAGCTACATTTTTTTAATGCAAATGGAAATATTTATTACGGTAGCGGTTACTCATTTTCAGGTTATCTACAGGCTCATTGGCCTGCTTTTCCGTGAAAAAGTTTACTGGTATTTACAAGCTACAAAAAATCTTATTGCACTTTTATTATTGTACAAAAGTTTTTCCACGCTGTACAAAAAGTCATTCCAAAAACTCCCTTTCGCTTTTTATTTGCTACCTACGCAAAAACATGAATGGCAGTGTTAATTAGGTATTATTAGAACGAGTACAACAGATATAATTATAGCTAACAAAAATCGAAGAACCAAATTTCGTAACTTCAATTTGAAATTCCCTTCTATTTTTTATAACACCCTGTTGTAATCCACCCAAAACGCATGTTCAGATTGAGGCATGTCCACACCAACGCAGCAATAACACAGTAAATGTAAAGCCGCGACCACAAGAGCCCAATTAGTTTTACGGCTGGTGACATTTCGAGCCCGCGCCACACATCATCTTCCTATATTGCGCCAATAAAACGTCTTCATTGTCTATGGCTGTCATTTTGAAATAGGCACATTTACAAACTTATTCAAACAGTTGGCTGTGGCGCCACTGTGTAGGTACAGCTATACGTGAGAATAGTACGTGGAAACGTTAGTTCCAAACTGCGCAACTAGTTTTTATAAGTTTGTGTGTTTCGATTGTGATGTTCCGTTGTTTTTCGAGGTGTTGTAGATTTTGAAGGTGTGGCTAACTGTGAGGGTCACAGTTTATTTGCATGTATTTTATTTTAAAGTACTAAGGTTGACAGCATTTGCCGTGATTTTTTTTATTTATTACATAATAAATTGAAGTTTTGATATTGGAAATAATATTTTTCGGAACTTAACCACGAACTACTTAAACAGCTAAAATTACCTTAACGTTTCAACCACATTGCAGCGGCCGTGGTCACGAGTCGACTGAACCTACCTACAGGGTATCACGTAAGTTTCGCTGCGCAAGATTTTCTAATATTATTTATGTGCTATTATTTATTGTACATCATTAAAAAAACAAGTAAAAATTAAGAAACAACGTTGCCGGTAGCGATGTGAATACGGGAAGATGTTTGGTAATGACAGTTTGACAGTTCATTTTGTCATCTTTTACGGTTTCCACCCGCTGCCGCAGCCCCCTTTACGACCCTGAGTTTCATTCAAACAACACAAAATTCATTCTTTAAGAGTTTCAAAACTTATACTGGACGCTCTGCCATTTTACCACGATTTTCTTACCCAATTCTCTACTCTACCCAAATAGAGTCAGATTACAAAATGCAACTTTTTTCTTGATTCTCATAATTCAAGTGTCTTAATCATAAGGTGAAAAACAAAAAGCAGGTTAATACTTGTTTTTTTTCGACATTTCGGCAACATTGCAGCAGCCGTGGTCACGAGTTGATAAGTCCCGTTTAGTATAATAATTATGAGTAAAAGTCACGAAAGTTTAAAACAGTATAAAATAGTAACTATTAGGTAGTATCTACTTATGAAACCAAAAGATTGTAAATGGCCATATTATGACCTTGCTGATTGTTACAATATTTTTCAAAAGTGTTTTTCAGTAAAAAGACACTTGAAGATCGCACAGCTAGCCATAGTCTGACTAGAAAAAGTTCCATTGTAACACGAAAATTACCAATACAATTGTGTGGTAAATTTTCGTGTCACAATGGAAAAATTTCATTCAAATTTTCATAATCGGCGTCCGAGATTTTGAACTTCACTCAAATAAAACTAAACATATCGTACAAAACTGAACGCGTGTGTCAACGATTTAGTAAAAATAAAGCCATAAAATGTAAAAATAACCGTACCTACTAATCTGTGATATTTTTTGTTTATGCTATATTATTACGCCTAATCTGAGATGTCACATCCCAAAATAACGTCAACTCGCGTCAATTAACACGGTTGTATGAACACGATAAACCGTGATATCCCGGAATTGTATTAAGGTTTTTAATTGGTTCGATAAATACAACCATTGCCGTCAAGATGGCGCGTTAATTCTTGATAATGTCTTGTCTATGACTGTAACAGCGAACAGTAACGAAACTACAAAATACGAACTTTGCAGATTACTGTACGTTGCGGCAATATTCTACAAACTACATTCATACAGAATATGAAATCAGCAAAAATTTTTTTATAGGTTTGCGTTTGGCCACAATCACGCTTGATGGAATGCGTAGATGAGGCCTACGATGGAGCAAGCTGTTGAGCGCGGTGTTACGCGAGCCCCCAAGCAGTGCAAGCCGTACAACAAATACGGGGCACTACAAATACGGGGTACGGGGGCAAGTTCCTAATCCACACTGGGCCCGCGTGGGAACTACGGCCCGAGCCCTCTCATTCTGAGAGGAGGCCTGTGCCCTGCAATGGGAAGTATACAGGCTGGGACGATGATGAATTATTGTCGCTCTTGCATGTTTTTTCTCATATTATGTAAACAGTTAAGTAATACCAACATACTGAGACAATGTAAGCGAAATATCCTTTATATCGGTACAGCATCGTTATCGCTCATTAGTCTATTATGGCCCGTAAATCTGCGCTATCAGGGCCGCCACGCCGTGTATCATGCTTTTGAAGATTTACGCCACGGCGGTATTCTGAAACGGGTCGTTAATCGAGCGTTTCCACCCTCGCTATCGTGGTCACATTTTATACGATTTGGAAGAAAGAAGATAGATACAAGGTAGAAATCTGGTCCTCGAAATAAAAACCCGCATTGAAATCGCCCGTAGTACTTTCAATGGTATGAAAAAGATTCTCTGCAGCCGCAGCCTCAAGATTTCTTTACGCACTCGTCTACTCCAGTATTATACAGGGTGGAAAATAAGTCGGGCTCTGGAGGGGAACTACCTTAAGAGGTACCGCGTTTTTCGCGCTAATCGATTTTGGGTGGGCGATTTCGGGCGTGGGGCCGCTTGGGGGAGGCGCGATGGCTCAAGATAGGTTGGTTGAACTGCGCGTGTTTTTGGGTATTTACATCATTACTAAAACAAATACAAATTTTAAAAATGTAGCCAGATTACGCCCTAGAATACATCTTGTTTTATTAACATTCAAAAAGTCATGACCTTCCGTGCAGTATTAGCGTCGTACTACGAGTTAAATTTATATTTTAGAGACGACTTTGGATTTTTTTTCTATCGAGTGAACTACAAGTAATCGTGTTTCGAAAAAGACTAGTCGCTAGAGTGAATCCTCAAATATCTTACATATGAATTTCAGGACTCTAGCATTGCTAGTACCTAATGATACAGCACGAGTTTAAATGAATGCAATAAATGCGACAAAACCACGGTACCCCCTTAAATCCTTTAGTTAGCTCATAAAGTTAATGTTAGATTTTACGATCATTTTTATTCTTAGACCAAATGTTTGTTGAGAAATACTAATCGATAGGATTATTATTCAGGGTCGAGTGTTTGTTTTTTTAATTTTAGTTAGTTTGAGTCTCGGAAGAGGCAAGCGAGTTTTAGGAAATCTTATAATTCAGTTTTGTTTCTTTTTAAAAATAAAGGAATGTCTCCTTTAAGTAAAATGAGCCAACTTAAGGATTTAAGGTAGTTTCCCTCCAGGGCCCGACTTATTTTTCCACCCTGTATATGGTCTATACCTACTTCTGTTCGGATTATGTTCAAAGAGCAAATTCGGAAACGAAGTCTTCTACAGGGTGACATCGGAGACATGATCCAAAATTATATTTTCTGGATCCACTCATGATTACGATCAACTTTTATTATGGGAGTAATATCGAAATCGGTAGAAAAAAATTGAGCCTCCCATACTAAAAGCTACTGGTTTCGCAATTTGTATGGAGACGTCGATTTTGTGTTTACATTTTCGAAGTTGGTCCCATATTAAGTTGATCGCAATCATGAGTGGATCCAGAAAATATAATTTTGGATCACGTCTCCGATGTCACCCTGTATTGCGATCCCGCAGAGAAACTCCAAGCATAGCTCTCTCCATCGCCCTCTGGGTGCATAGAAAATTGCATAGTTCCCGCGGGATATTGATAAACGAATTCTTCGCAGACGGAGTCGCGGGTAAGAGCTAGTGTGGAATAAATTTATACATACCTATACCCATATATATAGGTTTTGATCGACTAATATACATACCTAATATTTCAAAATAGGCCTTCGGAATAAGGCTTCAGTTATAGTTTCGTCGTAAACATGTTTAAGTGTTAGATCTAGCCATCCTAGCCGACCTGGTAAAACTTTAAGTCTCAAACTAAAAGATGCTGGCAGTAAGGAACCAAACGGGTATTCCTTTTCTTTGATTTCGACAAAAAAATATGAATGGCAAGCTCTATAACCCGCGTTAAAAATACCTTCACGATAAAAAACAATAGAGTTTGGCCTGAAAAAGTTCACGGTAACATTTTTAAAGCACAACAAGCCAGCAGACAACGCCATCTATTGATTGCAGACGAAGTTAACACGCCATCTTGACAGCCGAGGTATAGTCGCGTGCTTTGATTTGGGACCCATTTCGAAAAAAATATCCTTTAAATTCCTATAGGTACAATATGATAGGACCGACAACCTCAAGTCGGTTCTAAATTAAAGTTCGCAACTGTACTTCACCGTTCTTGGACAGCGAAAATATTATCCCAAATGGTACGTATCACCGGAATATTAGGTATGGCGCCATTCATTTATTACGTTAGACGATTTTTGTCAGTTTTTGACCCCCTAACCCCGTATGTACGAAAAAATAAGAATTGGCCGACCCCTCTCTCTCTGTTTGATATTTATTATGTACCTACTAATCTAAAGGAAAATATGAAAACATGTTTGGTTTGTTTTAATTTCTATTTTAAATAAATAGTTTTTAGAAACTTTTTTTGTAGGTAAATACTAATAATTTTCAATTTGGTAATAATTAAGTTCTGTTTTATTTTTTTACTTAACTTTGCCCATTTTTGTGTTTTAACGTAAGAAATACCAAGACCCCTCCCACCCCCTTGTAAGAAAAAATAAAACATGATTGACCCCTCCCCCTAAATCATCTTACGTAATAAATGAATGGCGCCTATCCTATGTCTCAATGCAGATTTTTAGGGGTCTATGACTCCCATAAAATTTTTGTTCCGAATTTTCAAGACCATAACGTTTTCTGTCATAATTTTCAAGCTTCATAGTCAGGTTCTCTAACCACTAGGCCATCGGTCGTCAAAACTTCGTTGACCAATAAACATCCACACATCTTAACAAACTTTCCCATTTATAATATTAGTTGGATCACGAAGATTAAATAGGATCCTAGAATTTTTTCGTCTAATTTTATTTATTTTCGACTAATGCAGGAAGAGCATGTCCCATCATTAACCTGTTTGTAATGTCGAGTGCTACCTAAATGCTACGTGATTATGATTACTGATGATTACGATTCAATCATCTTACAGCTTTCCTTCCTACTGCCATTTAGAAAGCAAGATGACAGTTTTAAGAGCTTAATAACATCGAACAATTAGAAAGCACCGAAGAAAAGTCCTTTTATTTTGCATAATGTTGGGTACGATTTACATAATAATTATAGGAGTCCAATTATGTCAATTACTATGTAAAATAAGTTTAATTAAAATGGTCAAACCCGGAGGGAGGGGAGGGGGGTAATTGTTCTATGATTGTTTAGTTGACAGTTGTGAAAATGTGGATAGACATTTATTGCAGTTTAAGAAATTAATAAGGGGAGTTTAAAAAAGTGGACTCTGTTGACCTATAGCCATATAAAATGGCTGTCTGTAAAAGTTTATTTATAAACAACTATACGGCTATCTACATATACTAATATAGCCTTCCATCCGCTGATTCGCCCGCGTTATTTAATTTTCCCGTAGGAAAAGGTATTTTCCCGCGGTAAAAAGTAGCCTATGTCACTCAGTGATAATGATAATGTAGCTCTCTAACAGCAAGATAATTTTTGAAATCGGTCCAGTAGTTTTGGAGCCTATTCAATGCAAACAAACAAACAAACAATCAAATCTTTCCTCTTTATAATATTATTATTATTATATTATACTAATATTATAAAGCTGAAGAATTTGTTTGTTTGTTTGGTTGAACGCGCTAATCTCAGGAAGTACTTTTTCGAATTGATTTTTTTTTGTGTTGAACAGTCCATTTACCGAGGATAGGCTACATAACATCACGCTACGATCAATAGGAGCGGACCATCAATGATTAACGCGGATGAATTCGCGGGCACCGAATAGTAGTGAAATAAAACGGAAAACTTAAATAAATACATAAATTCATTAGGTACTTAATAGAGTGTAGCTCGACATTTTTCGGATTAAGCCCTGTGTGATCTTAATTTGAATCCTTAAAACTAGGTATAATTTGCATCAGCACACTTATAACCGTCGTAATAAACACAGGAAAGCTCGTGTCACTGCCTCAAAAAACACACGCCGCTAACCTCATATAAAACACGTGTCATTAGCAAATCGATAGATTTACAGAGACCATAATGCTTTCTGAAACTCACTTGCCAACGCCAACGTAACCTCTACACACCGGCGTGTATTTCCACTGCAAAATGAAACTTTAAAACGGCTGAGTAGAAGTCAGACGGTATTTTAAAGGTGTTTGTAGTATGTTGGCGTTTCCGCGCCACCCAGAGCGCACATCGCCTATAAAGGCGCGCAATTTACAACCAACTTAACTGAGTTGAAAACTTGGACGTGTTATTCGTAACTAATGGGGGAGATAGAAAAATCTAAGATTTACTGGTACATTATACGTTGATCGCTCCGCGCGCAGGATGTTGGAGTAACGGGTGGTATATTTTGCGCTGGCTGACAAGCGGTAGGACGACATGGAAGACGTTGGTGGTATGCGCCATAAAAGCAGCCAAATGTGAATTAAAAGCTCCGTACAAATTTGAAAGTAAGCAAAAAGTTGAAAAAGCTTAAAGCATGCAAATACAGGGGTCTAGGCTCCGAATATGATTTTGTCCCATTCGGTGTCGAGACCCTTGGTCCGTGGGGTCTTAGCGCTATAAGGCTTTTTATGGAAATAGCAAAAAGGTTAGTCGACATCACAGGAGACCAAGAGCTGGCAGCTACTTCGGCCAAAGAATTAGTTTAACTATTCATAGGGGAAACGCTGCCAGTATCTTCGGAACCTTGCCTAAAGGGACTCCCTTTAATAATATATTTTTCACTTCTCATGCTCTTAAAATGTTACTTTAGTCTCTGCATATCGGGACTAAAGCTCTTTTTTGATCTCTAGGGATTAAAGTAAAATTTTTTTAATTGACTATGGAAACCCCTAAACTGCCAATCACGGTGTTTGTGAATGGAGGATTATCGCTATTTTCAGTGTCTGGGTATAGACAATTTTAAAGCTGTCCACAGACCGAAGCGCGCTGAGGACGCCCCGTAGCGCCCTGCGCTTCGGTCTGTGGAAGCCTTTAGGGCGTGGAAATAGCCTCAAAAAACCACTGTATAAAAAATATTTAAAAAATAATAATTACGTGAAACACGATGAATAATTACGAATATTAATCTATTTAATTATAAAATATTAAAGATGAATTCATTTTATTCTGCATGTAATGAAAGATTTCCTTTAGCTTAGGTGTTTTTAATTTGTTTTTTTTAAAAGCGCTGTCGGCAAAGCAGTTCCCTGCTCTGTCGATAAAATAGCAATCCGCACTGTCGGCAAAGCAGTGCCACGTACGTACGTAGTACGGTAGATAGAGCAGTTACGTTTGAAAGTTAATATGGCGTGATTTCAAAATAATGCGATGTCAGTTGCATTTAATAGTAAATAGAAAGTAAAATTAGTTATGATTTAACAAAGAATTGGCATATAGAAAATAAACTTAAAATGTCGTTTCTTTATTCACGGGTAAGTGTTTCAGTTAACAATATATTTTGTGTGTGAACTTAGTTAGATCAATTAGGTTAATTTATTTGCCGATTCTAATGAATGAACAATTATCTTTCTTACATGCATAGTCCAATTAGTTTTAACATAGTCTTTAAGTTAGAATCTGTTGGCTAATTATGCAAGCATTTAAAGCGTTACTTTACAAAAAAATATAAAAGAAAAGAAAAGACAGCGGATTTTTTTTTTGCTATTTGAATTTTGAACAGATGTCCATTGCTCGTATTGAGCATACGTTGTAAAAAAGTAATTTTGTACGTCGTTTTTTTCCTCGCATTCAAAGTGAAAAGTAGAGTGTTTAACGCGAGACTAAACTACCATAATGACAACTCGAATTATAGCCTCCCTCGCTATAGCTCGGGTGGCTAAATATCTCGTGTCATTATGGCTTGTTTTAGTCCCTTGTTGAACAATCTACTATTAGTTATCATTATTATGTTTTTTAAGGTTTTTACTTTTAGATTGTTCTTGTATATAAAATTTTTATTTGTGTATATTAGTTAATTATATAATATTAATTTACATTTTTTCACTTTTATATAGATACATACTTAAAAAAAAATCTCGATTTTCTATTACTAAAGCAGTACTTAATCCGTTTTAATCGATATATTTATGTATGAATAGTTTGCGATTTTTTAAAATTCTGAAAAGTTGCCTGAGTGAAAGTGACTGGTTTTGATGAGTAAGTTACGCCACAGAATAAGTAGTTACGCCCTGGAAATATTGGTACCTAATTTATTAGCACCTTATATTGTGTCATGGGAGTCTAGTAGTTTGACTTACGGTCTCTCAAGCAAAAGGTTTTGGGTTTGAGCCCAGGCTCGCACCTCGTGAGCTTACGGAATGTATGCGCGAAATTACATTTTTTACCATGCGCTTTGCAATGAAGGAAACAGCAGGGGGTTGTATTCATCGCAACTGTGAAGGAATTTAATGGGGTGTGTGAAGTTCCCAATCCGCATTGGGCCCGCGAACTGCGAACTGCGGCCGATGCCCTCTTATTCTGAGAGGAGGACTGTAACCTACAGTAGGATGTATAAAGGCCAGCCTTTATATGGTGGGATAATAATGATGAACAGACATACGAATTTAGGAGGCAAAATTTAATGATAGGTAGGGAGTTCCTTTATCGATAGACTCAACTATCGCTTTTCGTATATACTAGTTATCGGCCCCAGCTTTGTTTGTAAGTTTTTATTATTTTGTAAGTTTTATTTCGGCGACAAATATGATAAAGTTTATACAAAGCGTATTTTAAACGATACCTGCTGGGTAATAAGTACTATTGCACTATAAAATATTTACAATACTTAACCACGTAAGGCCCAACATGTTAAATTTAGTACGTATGTCAAAGCAAACGTCAACTTTTCTTGATTGACAATAAGTTTCAAATTATGACTGTCAAAGCTTGACGTGGGCTTTACGAGGATAAAGAAGCATAGAATTGATTTATTATTTTGTTTCATTTTTAGACTTTCTATAAATTTTTTTTTGACAAAAACTTGGAGCGATCGTTAGTATATGGGAAAAACGTCGAGAGTTGAGTTTATCGATAAAGGAACTCCCTACTTGTCATTAAATTTTGCCCCCAAATTCCTATGTCTGATGATGAACATTTGTCCAAAAGATTGTAAATTAAAATTTTATGAAATAGAAATCATTAAGAAATAATGTTTCTTCGTTATTATGTTGTCTTACATCTTAAACAGTATGGTGCTCTATTAATTATCCTCTTCAATAAATTCGACTCCCGCGGTTCCACCAACCCCTCCATAATCCTTATCTCAACATTACAATCAAGATGAACACAGTGTTGCCAACTACCAAAAATATTTACCTCTAAAGTTAAAGTAAACAAATCTTTGTGAAATTGCCACAATCACCTAAAAATCCCCTGAAAACTAAATAATTAAATTTATTTCGAGAAATCACGTTTATGATTATGAGTAAGTAAATGCATTTCATTTTAAAAAATTCAAAAAAATTCAAATTAACTTTATTTGTAAGAAAGAATACAGTAAAAAATACATTGGTCATCAGTTGGTCATACATAAGTTTTGTCCTTGTATTCAGCTTGCAAGTAAGCGTACAAATATTTCATAATAACATTAAAAAAAATAATAATATAATATAATAATAATATTTTAATAATATTTTTCATAAAAAAAAAAATTATTATGAAACTCATCCTAATGTAATGTTTTATTTATTTAATTGTTGTGCATCGTAGGCCTCATCTTCGCTTTCCTTTAGGCGTGATTGTGGTCAAATGCAAGGCAGTATTGTATAAAAAAACTGTAGCTTATTGTCAGTTGACTGAAATAAATGCACTATAATTTTTATATGAAATGTATAGACGTCACTGTAAGCGTAGAGCGTTGTTTGATTATTTAGCGCATTCGCTGCCGACTGTCAGACTAGAGACTTGTTCATAATAAAATGTGCCACAAATGCTCATGTGCGTTCAAATGACAGCCAAGTCAAATGATCAGCCAGCAGTCATAACAGAGGCGTAGACGAAAGTTTCGAAAACGCATATATGCGTTCCCGGCAGTAAATGTAGTATATTCAATGTGTACTTATTTATCATCCATTCCTAAATGAAGATATTTAAAAAATACAGCCTGGTGACAGACGGACGGACGGACAGACGGACGGACAGCGAAGCCTTAGTAATAGTGTCTCGTTTTTACCCTTTGGGTACGGAACCATAAAAAAGAGCACAAGAAAAAAACTCCTAAAAATAAACACCTCTAAGGACTTGCAAATTAAAGTTAAGGGTTAAAAATATAAGTCGTTAACCCTGTCAAAATCAAAACGTTTATTCTGCATTTACTTATCACTTTTTTAAAACTACCAGCTATTTCGGAAGGACCATTGCCAAGAAGATTGCACCGCAAGTATCTTGGCTTGGCTTGTGGATGACAGTCCCATACATTTTGACACTTTTGGATCCTGAGTTAGCCCTTAACTCGGGGTTATATAGTTAACTCGGGTCTGCGCAAGTCAGCCTAAATCCCATTTTATTCACTAACCCCCTAAATTCGGGGAAAATCCCTTAGTAAGAACCATGGATAAACGTGGGAAAAGGCAAAAAGTGGAAAAGTATATTATTTATCGCCGTGACCCGTGCGCCCACGCAGCCGCGCCGGCCAATCGCCACTCGACATGGGAAATCAATTTTAACATCAACTATGCTGATTTAGTACCATACTCAATGACATCTTTAAACAACACGCACAAATAACCTCCAACCGTAAGTCAACTTTATAAAGTTGAATTTTCTACGCTTGCATATCTTTGTTTTATTACAAGACAGTGATTGTTTGAAGTTCAGTTATGTGGACGCGCCTCTAAATATTTTTATGTTGTTATTAGTTATTTATTTATTATTATATTGTTAGTGACGTTAGTAATGTGTGCGTGTCACGTTTCCGAGCAGTAAGGACGATGTTAGAATATAGAAAGTTACTTTATGAGCCTTTTTTGTTGATGTAAAATGTAATATTGTTCACGTTTGGCGCATTCTTTTGTTTTATTGCTAACTAGCTGATGCCCGCGGCTTCGTCCCACCTGAAGTTTTCATTGTTCCATTTATCTAATTTGCTGGTTTTGAAAAAATTGCTGAATTAGAAAATTTTCCTAGAATCGAAGAATTTGGTAAATTTGAAAAATTTACTGGATTCGAAATCTCGGAATTTCAATTGAACTGCCAGATCTAATAGTTTACGTTAGCAAAGCCGCAAAGCTAGTAAAGAAAATACAGGGTGATTCGGGAGACGTGAGCAGGAATCCAGCAACTCTACTGGATTTAGTTCATTGGTATGAACCGCCGCAAAGTAACCCCTGATTCAATAAATTAATTAAAAACATGTCATTGAGTATGGTACTATTCCGTATAGGTGAAAATTTAAGTAAATGACCTGGTGTATGTAGTAGTAATGTGTCCGTAACAAATTGACGTTCCAAATTTGAAAAATGACTTAAGCTCCATGTGAATTCCCCGTATTACTACATACAACAGGTCCTGTACTTAAGTTTTTCATCTATACTTAAATACCAGTATTAGCGAGATTATTTTTTTATGTCCAAAACCAAAAAATATTAAATTTTGTTGAACTTAATTATGAGAGTTCAATCTGTACGTATAAAAAGAAAAGCCGTGTCTGATTGACTGACTGACTATCAACGCTCAGTCCAAAGCATTTGCCCCAGAAAGCTTAAATTTTGCAAAAAGGTTGCTTTTATGATGTAGGCAAGAAATAAGGCTGGATCATTTGCTTTACAATTGTCTTATCTCCATAACCATGTTTATAAACTTTAAATTTGGCATGCAAATAGGTAATTAGAACAGGATTTTTGGAATTTCCCGCGGGATGGAGAACGGGAGTTGTCCATAATTTTTTTCACTGCGTGAACGAAGTCGCGGACAAACGCTAGTGTTAAGTACTATAATCAAATAACGAAAGTACCGTAACAATGCCATAGGCGGTGGCAAAATTTCACACATTTTTATAACTCTATGATTTATGTTGTCTACGCCCAGCTACCGATCGTAGCTTTTAGCGAATAAAAAAGCGATATATTTTATTTTATTTCGCAGCCATCAAAAATCCGCCCACTGCGCCACAAATCTCACGTTAAACAACTGTACGTATGTAAATCTCAAGTTAATTCACAAAACTGATTTTAGAAAACTTAAATCCAAATAATATACGATTATAATCCATCTGTAACCGATTTGAGACGCGCGTTAACTCCCAAACTAACCATAAATTACAAATAAATTGTGCTGTGCGCGTTATGTTGGTAGGATTGAGTATCGCTACCATTTTATACCACCGCATACTAACAATGATGACGAGGAAAAACGAACCTTAATTCAACCCCACAAAGTTGATGGCAACTGTATCAATTAAAAGGATTATCACGATAACAATATTGCTCATAATACAACGATCATCTAGTGATAAAACCTCTTTACAACGTGAGTTTTGAAATGGACAGTCACCCTAACACGTCGGACCATGCCACAGTCACTTGTATAGCATTTTCTCTTGAAAGCTAAAGATTTAGTTAAAGCGATAAAGTCGTAAAGTTTTTGAGAGTGACTTCTTGGGACATTCTTGGCTAAATGTTCGGTCTCACGGCGCATGCGTAGGAAAGTGGTCGAATATAAATTGACCTTCCATGAATAAAATCTTGAAGTGTGAAAAGAAGTCAAATGTAGCGAGAGCCCCGTGGGCAGAGAATAGCCTAAAGCAGCATAAAAATACTTGTGAATTGTTCAATATGAATACTGATTTACAATAAAATACATAAAATATAGCACAATTTTTGTATGTACGCATCAATTTTGGGGGGTAAAAGGCACATATTCGGTTCGATTTTGTAACCTAACTTGAAACTAAATACTACCTTTGATAAATGACACCCTGTTGTTTCAAAAGGATACAACTTAAATCAATCAAGCTACTTTCTCTTAATCACCTATAAACAATTTTATTTATTAAAGTAGTCATAATTTTTTTTTATTATGAGAGAGAGGCAAACGAGCAAGCGGGTCATCTGATGTAAAATGATCAGCACCGCTCATAAATATCAACAACTGAAAGAAAGTCACTGCAGATCTGTTGCCGGCCAATGTCCCATCCACACTCTCCTCTCCACGAGGCTACACGAGGGGACGCGAGTACGAGAGTGAGGACGGTGCGCTCGTGTCGCCTAGTCTTCCCTCGCCTCGCCTCGCTGTCGCTCCGCTTTGTGTCGGTTTTCGGACGAGTCAAAGGACGCGAGGGGGTGAGGCGAGGGAATGAACCACACTCTCGCGCTCGCTCACTTGGTTGTTTACGAGGCGCCTCGCGAGAGTGTGGAGCCGGCATTAGAAAATGGCATAGAAACATATACAACTAATATATAACTCTTTTCTAATATATAAATATTTCGTGTCACGGTGTTTGTTATCGAACTCCTCCGAAACGGCTTGACCGATTATTATCAAACTTTTTTTTCTATATTTGGCAGGTCTGAGAATAGGTCGTAGGCTATCTTTTATACTCCTTGTTGCATGGCAACATTTGAATTAATTAAAGTTTTCTGGTAGTATAAATTGTAACTAATTATACTGGCAACACAAGAACAAGATGTCAGACGAATTAAACAAGATAGGGTTCCGTAGTCATTGCGAAAAAATCAAGTAATATTTTCTAAGGATTTCGTATGTGTACGGAATCTTCCAAGTTTAGGTATCGTCAATACTTTGAAAAAAGCTCGTATTTCACAATCGATAATCTGGCTAAGTGAACTTTATTACGCGCGTATCAAGGTTCAGTTTTGTTTACATGCTGATTTGAGATACGAGTTTTTTCGAAGTAGTGACGGTATGTTTTACACCTTAGGCTACTATTTACTCTTAAACTACAAATAATTCCCAAGCAATCTTAGCCGCTATAATTTTCCTTGTAAATTTAATATATTTACTACCATTCTGATTTTTTTCAAATTTTTCCTCCCAACAGTTTAGATTTTAGAGGGGGGGGGGACGGTCGATTTTAATGAAAAATTCCACTTTAAAGTTGAATATTTCGCAAACAGATGACTGAATACAAAAATCATGTTAGCAACCCCCCAATGGTTTTAAAATACCTATTCAACGATATCCCACACTATAGGGTTAGTCGAGAAAAAAAAATCACCCCCACTTTACGTCTATGGGAGGTACCCTAAAAAAAAATCATTTTTTATTTTACCACTTTGTTGGCATGACTGATATGTATATTCATGCCAAATTACAGCTTTTTAGTACTAACAGTCTCTGAGCTTAGCCGCGGACGGACAGACAGACAGACAGACATGGCGAAACTATAAGGGTTCCTAGTTGACTACGGAACCCTAAAAAGAAAATATTTATGAATCAGCTCCCGCCTTTTAATTTCGTCCTATAAAGGAATGTGCCCTACAATAGCAGAAAAATACTCAAATATATTGTTGCTAATGTTACGACGCAACATTCCTATTCTTTGTAGACGGAATCGCGAGCAACAGCTAGTAAATAAATACTATTTATTTAACCCCCGACACAAAAAGAGGGGTGTTATAAGTTTGACCGCTATGTGTGTGTGTCTGTCTGTCTGTCTGTGGCATCATAGCTCTTAAACGGGTGCACCGATTTGGATGCGGTTTTTTTTTAATAGAAAGCAGGTTTCTTGGCGACGGTTCTCAAATATGTTTCATCAAAATCGGTAACAAAAGTAACAAAAGAGCTGAAAACTTTAAAACGGCCGAACCGATTTTGATGAAACATATCTAAGAACCATCGCCAAGAAACCTGCTTTCTATTAAAAAAAACCGCATCCAAATCGGTTCACCCGTTTAAGAGCTATGATGCCACAGACAGACACACAGACAGACAGACAGACACACACATAGCGGTCAAACTTATAACACCCCTCTTTTTGTGTCTGGGGTTAAAAAGTGACATAATTGCGTTGGGGGTTTTTAAAATTTTTAATTTATAGTTATTTTATTCTTGTTTTTCTCAATAGCTTAGTAGAGAGAGAGACGAAAAGTAGGTAGTAAAGTCAAGTTTTTTAACAGCATTTGACCTAAGTTCAAATCGCCAAGGAGTTAGCAAGGTCAATCACCAATCGATTAAAAGTTATTACGATTATGCCAATCATCTAATAACGCTGTTGACATCGGATTAAGTGATTTACTATTGATTAATAACGTTTTCGAAACGAACGCGGCTCTTTGAAGAAACTGGATTTTGTTTGCAAAGTCAACAAATCAGTGGACGTCAAATTGAATTTGATGTCTGGGTTTACACTAGTGTTTTGCTGCAGTGTTGTACGCTGAATTTAAAAGTTTTATAAGAAAAGCTAAGAATTTTACGTTTAAACTACTTTATTAGAAACTACTTAGCCTTCCGTACGCAGCTTCGTCCGCGATAAATTAATTTTCCCGTAGGAAAAGGTATTTTCCCGCGGTAAAAAGTAGCCTATGCCACTCAGTGATAATATAGCTTTCTAACGGTAAAATAATTTTTGAAATAGGTCCAGTAGTTTTTAAGTTTATTCATTAAATACAAAATTAAAAAAAAATACAAATATTATTAGTTTACATTATGAAATCCGCGCAAGAGTCAAGTGGCAGTGAGCAGCGCATGTCGCTCTTAGAACTGAAAGTCGATGGGGCCAAAAGGTTCTTGAATAGCGTTAACGGACAACCAAACACACAAACACACTACAATCTTAAAATTTAAAGATTTTACGCCTGTTGGCTTTGTAAATGTATTAGTTTCTTTTATTGAATTAAACAGTTTAAATTTTAATTTTTTATTTTTTTTTAAACTTTCAAACCTCCAAACATCTGCACGAACTTTGTCATTTATAATAATAGTAGCATTTCAATGATTCGACTAATTAATACAAAACTACTTCGCAAAATGAAATCTAGACATAAAGAAACGACATTTCAAAGACGAACATCCCGACAATCTCGTCCAAAATCTCTGATTACGCGATATCCCACAGTTTTACTGGTGTTTATTACGGGCCGTCCATATTCCACTACATTTGGGTATATTTGCATACCATCAACAATTAGTCAGACCACCCGCGGTTCTTCCGAACCATTCTAAACCATTTCAAAAGTTAATGTGTGTATTAATATGTATATTAGCGGTTTGGTCGCGTGTCCGTCTGATAGTTAAGCTAATGGTGTATGAGTTACGGACGCTATCGCAGCAATGATGTTGGAAAATATCATATAATTAGGTAAGTGAAGATTTTTGATGGTCGTCATTTAAATGTTTGATTGTATAATACGCTATCGGGTATAATGGTGATCGGGTTTCTATTTTTTATACCACGTCGCTGGCAAATAAGATTTAAGACGTAGAGCGGACGTTTGCAACCCCAGAAGACTCGTGACTCGTCGTTTATGTGTCCTGTGATATCTGGGTCATTTTCAAAAAAAATGTACATAATTAAGGTTTTATTGAAAGCAAAATCACAGTCCGTCCTTTGTGTCCTTTAAATAACTTTCGTTACACAAAGACAGAAAGAAAGAAAGAAAGAAATTTTTATTTGTGACAAATAACATAGACAAAAGAAAAATTAAAAAAGAAAAAATAAAATAAACAATAAAAGTAAAAATAACACAGTGAAAAAAATAACATACTAGTGTCACAAAATGGACCCAAATCAGCAAAAAATTGCCACTCTTGCGAACGGCACTGATCTTCCTTTGGGACCATAAAATCATAACATTAAAAAAAAACCACAAGAAAACAAAAGTGAAACTAACAAGATGAGACTCAGAAAAATAAACAAAAAAATACTAAAAAAAGCAATAATATATAGGCCTGTGTCCTTTATCCTATCGGGTCATAGTAAAAAAAAAATAAAATAAGATAAAGACCAACCATAGAAAATAATAGAAAAAAAAACCCCAATCTAAATATGGCTATGGCCACGCCAACCAACGTTAGGATAGAGGACACTATATGTACAATATCTTTAATTCAAACTGTAATAAATTAATTAAGGTTCGTCTTAATTAATTCACTTGATTGTGTGCATTTTTTTTTGATAACGACTCATTTATTTTATTATTATTTGATTTATTATTTTTGGCACATCTTAGGCATAAAGTTAACAGAAATACAGGCATAGATGCCGTTGTGAACGAGCCAATCCAATAGCGAGGGCATAATTGCACTATAATACGTATACCGTAATGATGATAATCATATCACAATGATGTGTGCGAAGGCTGCCTTGACCCACTCCCGCGATGCACTAGCTATACTGCAAAGATTCTACAATATGACATATTAATATACTTAAAAATAGGATTGCCACTGTTTTACCATTTTGAAAAATATGTACCTATGTATATGAAAATTTCGAATCGCAATAATACGCATAATGTTCTATCCGTGTACCCTTTATATACTTTGTTTTTAGGGGTATGTATTACAATACCGAAGTACGAAAGACCGAATGTATTAAAACATCGAATGGGTCAAAAGACCGACACGATTTTTTTCTGAAACCGTTAAATAACTTTTTAAGATTGTTATAAAACTAACCTAACCTAACCTAATGGGTTCTGTATGATGCCGTTTTAATAAATTCTGTGAAGTTTACGGTTTCAGAAAAAAATTGTGTCGGTCTTTTGACCCATTCGATGTTTTAATACATTAGGTCATTCGTACTTCGGTATTGTAATACATACCTGTTTTTTAGGGTTCCGTACCCAAAGGGTGAAAACGGGACCCTATTACTAAGGCTCCGCTATCCGTCCGTCTGTCCGTCCGTCCGTCTGTTACCAGGCTGTACCTCATGAACAGTGATAGCTAGGTAGTTGAAATTTTCACAGATGATGTATTTCGGTTGCTGCTATAACAAGAAAATCTAAAAACCAGAATAAATAAATATTTAAGGGGGCTCCCCTCCCATACAAAAAATGTGATTTTTTGCTTGTTTTTGCTCGATATTGATAACGGCAACAGGTAGACGCTTGAAATATTCACAGCATATTTAGTTATATATTCATTTTCAAAATAAATATTTAAATTAACAAGTTTGATATGAAGTATCTTTTTGTATTTTTATTTTTCTACCATACCATACCATATCAAACCATATATTATTTCATACTAAATACGAACTGAAATATGGATACACAGGAAAATCCCAGAAAAAAAACCAGCGCTGGGAATTCCGTGCCGTGTGCCATTCCCCTACACCACCACTGGTCAAATAAAAACCACTACTGGTCTATTAAATTAAAATAAAACAAATAATTAAGGGGGGCTCCCATACAAAAAGCGAGATTATTTGCCGTTTTTATAAATAATGGCACGGAACCCTTCGTGCGCGTGTCCGACTCGCACTTGGCTGGTTTTTTTAGCATTAGTAAGAATGTAAGCGAACTTGACGTGACACATTTAGGCCTCCTCTCAGAATGAGAGGGCTTGGGCCGTAATTCCCACGCGGACCCAGTGCGGATTGGGAACTTCACATTCACCATTGAATTTCTTCGCAGGTGTATGCATTTTTCCTCACGATGTTTTCCTTCACCGTAAAGCTCATGGTAAATATCGCTACTGTATCGTGCGAATTGTTAACTGAACCTAAATGTGCACACACAAACATACATACACCTAAAATACACACACACGCACACACACACACTCTCTCTCTCTCTCACACACACACCACCTACCGATAAATATAGTATTAAGTAAAACCATTGTTAAAAATTGTATTAGCTAAGTTTAAACCTCTAGTTTGATATTTAGAATTTCCTACCTACTTACCAGTTATGGAAGAGCGGGGCATCCTAACACAGGTTTACTACCTAAAGGGAAGTCCCAATTTACAGCATGCATTGTGTTGTGTAACGAAGGAAAATAAACAATTTTTCATTCATTTTCAATATCAAAAGTAATTTCGCACATAAATTCCGAAAAACTCAGAGTTGCGAGCCGGGATTTGAACCCACGACCCTCTGCTCTAGAGGCCATTGGTCAAACCGATAGGCCACCACGGCTTTTGTGGTGTTTACTGTTCATTTCGTTGTCAAAGTCTGAGGGCACGCCATTTTGAAGCGGCCCAACTCGCCGCCTAACTCGCCACCCGCCGTTTTATTGGTTGGCGATCGCCTACGTATCGACAGATTTGCATACATTAGCTTTATTATTATTTATCGTGTCGCTCCGACATTTTGGAGCTGGCGGTTTGCGACGAGAAGCCCGGTTGGGCGTTGGTTCCGTCCGATTCTGCCTCGTTTTTCTGTTTTCGAGTTACTATAAGTACAATCGGCCCAGACGCCAGCTTGACACCTTAAAGGCACAGTGTGCGTGCAGTGGTTAGACATCTGTCCATACCAATCCATACCAATGAACTTCAACGGCTGCAAGCAAATTTGTTTTGAAACTGGTAAGCTGGCGTTTGGGCCGAACGTACCTTTTAAGGGCTAGAGTACGAAATTTAGTAAATACGTCAAAGCAAATGAATGTTATGAACCGATTTGAAAAGTTCTTTCGTTGTTTCCCGTCCGTCCCCGTTGTTGACAGTCTAGTTCTGAAAATGGGATCCACGAGGAATTGAGGGAACTCTTTAAACATTTAAGGAAAATATTGTAGTGATTTTAGTAATTTCGGTGACAAGGCGAGCATTTCGCCTCGTCACCGAAACCGATTTTAAGTCTCGTTTTAGTATAATTAATTTGAATCTTGTTTGATTTTAAATGTTTGCTTTTATGTTAAGTATGTATTAAGAATTTCGTTTATTGCGCATTGGAACAGTAAACATTGTTATTGTCAAGTCAATATATCAACTTCGGGTCCCAAGATACAGGCACAGCCTAGTTTGGGATCCACAGTATGAATGATTGTAATCTCCTGGTGCTATAATAAACATTATTATTTTATTTGCATTCAGAAAATGGGTGAAGACCAAAAAGTTGCATACTGTTAAAGCTGCATTAGCAGGTAGTTAAAATTACCATTATCTTTTTCCATTGTGACACGAAAATTAACCAAACATTTGTATGGGTTCGCAATTGTAGCCATACCCAACACCATCTACACATGACGAAATTTTAAAACCTGATACAAAATATGTGATTAACCATACATTTAATTTGATTAACCATTGCAGATTTAACAGTGTGCAATTTTTGGTCTTCACCCAAATAGCATTGACGAAGAAGAACTGATGAAGAAGACCACAGGTGGTCATACAAAACTCGTTGTGTTTGCTGGGTGGCGCTGAGATATTTCGATTAAGATACTGGAGCGACTATGACGAATCCAATTTAAATGGTCCTGATGGAATTTTACCATTAACCTGATCTGGTGATTAAAGCCGGAAGGTTGGCAACGGAACTCCGTGGTATCTCCGTCATGTGATGACGATGTTGAAATTAATGTTTCTTTCTTTTTCACTCTAAAACAGTTTGACGGATTCTGATGAAATTTAGCACACGGATAGTTTGGAACCTGGATTAATGTAAAAGATACTTTTTATCCCGGAACCCCGGAAAAATGCATAGTTCCCGCAGGATAGCGGTAAATGGCGCTGCGTAGAGATGTAGCTTCACTGTGCGTCTTCTATCGCATGTACAACGGAGAGTGCTCCGAGGACTATTCGGGTTGATTCCTGCCGCATCCTTCCACCACCGCCCTACGCGACAACACTTCCATCCTCACCATCTGGATGGTTGGCAGTCTTCTACTGTGCGTTATTCCAGAAATTTCCAGCCTCGCACAGCAAAGCTCTGGAATGAAGTACCTGCTGCGGTATTCCTGGACCGATATGACCTTCAAGCTTTCAAAAAAAAATGTACTCCTACTTAAAAGGCCGGCAACGCACTTGTGACTCTTCTGGTGTCGCGGGTGTCCATGAGCGACGGTAATCGTTTACCATCAGGCGATCCGTTTGCTCGTTTGCCCCCTATACCATAAAAAAATGATTTCTTCGCAGACGGAGTCGCGGGACACGTTAAAATAAAATAAATATCGTCGCGTCGTTTGTGTGTGTTCACCTGATGATGATCATGACGATGAGTTCATAAGTATTTCATGTTGGACCCTAAAACTAATTAGCAGATTGATATTTACCGGGGCAGATCCGGGTGCTAAATGTAGGGAAAATGGACAGATAGAAGTTAAATTGGTCCGCTAATGTCAGCTGTGACACCACCACGGTTAAAATATGTCAGTGTTTTGCATTCGATAACATTATTGACTCGTAAATATGTCATTCATTTATTTTGTCTTTTTTCGTACGTTATTAATAAAAAAATTAACGTGTTTGGTATTATGAACATGATTATTATGTTAACCTTGTGCTTAAGATAAGTTCTGTGATAATTTGATTTATTTGTTTTTTTCCGCCTTCTGAAACAAGGTTATCAATTCGTCTGTTTTTTTTAACGTAAAACTGTCTTCTATTCTCATCAGATGAAAAGTTTAAATGAGGCCTAAGGTGCATTTCGCTGGTTCAGTAAGAGCGTATTCACTCTAGCCTTGATTTTTTTTTAGGGTTCCGTACCCAAAGGGTAAAAATGGAAACCCTATTACTGAGGCTTCGGCTGCATCTCGGGAACCGTGATAGCTAGAGAGTTGAAATTTTCACAGATGATGTATTTCAGTTGCCGCTATAACAACAAATTCTAAAAAATGGAATTAAATAAATATTTAAGGGGGCTCCCATACAACAAACATGATTTTTTTGCTCGTTTTTGCTCGATATTGATAACGGCAACAGGTAGACACTTGAAATTATCACAGAATATTTAATTATATATTGACTTTAAAAATAAATCATTAAATTAAAATAAAAAATATTTTTTGGGGGCTCCCATACAACAAACGTGATTTTTATAGATAATTGTACGGAACCCTTCGTGCGCGAGTCCGACTCGCACTTGGCCGGTTTTTTGTATTTTGTTTCTTGTAGCCGTGGTGGCCTAGCGGTTTGACCTATCGCCTCTCAAGCAGAGGGTCGTGGGTTCAAATCCCGACTCGCACCTCTGTGTTTTTCGGAATTTATGGCGAAATAACATATCAAATTTACCATGAGCTTTACGGTAATGGAAAACATCGTGAGGAAACCTGCATACACCTGAGCAGAAATTTAATGGTGTCTGTGAAGTTCCTAATCCGCACTGGGCTCGCACGGGAACTACGATCCAAGCTCTTTCATTCTGAGAAGAGACCTGTGACTGCAGTGGGACGTACATATATAGGCTGGGATGATGATGATGATGTTTTTGTGTTTGTTACTTAAGAACTCTGTCATTTTAAAACCGATTTGCTAATTTTTTTTTGGTTAGACAGGGAATATTTCTAATTAGGTCCCATTGTCACCAAAGTTTGACGACCAGATGGCCTAGTGGTTAGAGACCCTGACTATGAAGCTTGAGGTCCCGGGTTCGATTCCCGTGTCGGGGCAGATATTTGTATGAAAAATACGAATGTTTGTTCTCGGGTCTTGGGTGTTTAATACGTATTTAAGTATGTATGTATCTATATAAGTATGTTTATCCGTTGCCTAGTACCCATAACACAAGCTTTGCTAAGCTTACTTTGGGACTAGGTCAATTGGTGTGAATTGTCCCGTGATATTTATATTTATTTATTTTATTTATATTTAAAGTCAGGATATACGACCAGATGGCCTAGTGGTTAGAGAACCTGACTACGAAGCTTGAGGTCCCGGGTTCGATTCCCGTGTCGGGGCAGATATTTGTATCAAAAATACGAATGTTTGTTATCGGGTCTTGGGTGTTTAATATGTATTTAAGTATGTATCTATCTATATAAGTAGGTTTATCCGTTGCCTAGTACCCATAACACAAGCTTTGCTTAGCTTACTTTGGGACTAGGTCAATTGGTGTGAATTGTCCCGTGATATTTATATTTATTTATTTTATTTATATTTAAAGTCAGGATATGATGAGTGGCACCCGAGGAGCTCGAGGGAACTCTTCTAATATTGTAGAGACCCTGGCAGTGATTTAGGTATGTTTTGTAGTAACTCGTACTGTTACTCTTAGAAATCACTATTTGGTGAAGAACAACTGATGTGGAAGATCAAGTTGGCCACCGAAACTACTCACTAACAAGTATTTCAAAGGTGCAATTCGATTACTATAACGCAGTTGCTAAGCAATTTGTGCTCTTGCACTGCATATGATGAAGTGGAACTGATGAAGAAGCACCAGAAAAACCCCTCAACAATCAACTTCTCTGAATCAGGAAAAGCAATATTTGTAAACAGCAGCAGACACAGTGCATTTGCAGTTGACATAACCGGTAGTACCAGATTATTGTTGGGTTTTGGGACCTAAACCTGGTGTACACAATCCAGCGTTAGTACTTAAAAAAATCGTTTCCTCAACAACCGACCCGTAAAATCTGGCGCCTACAACGGGGCCGATACATCGTCGATTGTGTTCAAATTGAAACACATTAGGCACTCGTAGATTAAATTAAAAGGCCCAACGTGAGAGAATACTCATTCTCCGCGCCATCAACGCCGCCTTTACACGGTCAGAATCAAATCTAAATTTCAATAATCATTCGGCTATAGATATACTTAAGCCCCGTTCAGCCGTATGGTGATTCGGACCCATCAAGTTTATTAAGTGACAACACGACATGTCGAAACATATTCCCATCCGAACGGTGTCAAAGTTCGGCCTGTCCATAACAAACTATAAGAATGCCGACACCGAACGCAGATAGATGGATAATAATCACTGTATTTTAATTCACCTTATAAGATAGCTGAGAGCGTCGAGTATTTGTAATGGCTGCGGAGAAATCCGAAAATGTCACTTTAAATAATCGTGTTCATTAGTAAACATTTAAAACACGCATTAGGACCGTCGGGTGCCGGCGCCTCGCGCGATCGCAATCGCGCCCAAACATGCCCCTGTCCTGCTCGCACTCGGGAACACATGCCCCGGACAAAATGGGACGCAACGCGCCGGAGCGTAGTTTAAATATGGAATAGGTGAGGCGGCGATGCTATCGACTCGGCACGGGATACGTACTAATTAAGGGAGTCCTTACGATAAATGACTTCCAAAGATCCACCGGTAGATGTCGCACAATTAAGACGTACACTTTATAATCGGGCGGCGAACGATTTGAAACGATTCGATTAATCGATTCTTATAAAATTATCCGTCGATTAATATTCAAATTTCGAACATTGTTTGACGACCCGCGGCGAGGTAATTGGTGATAATTTTTTAATTGATATAGCCAGTGTTGCCCGCTGTAACTCGTTTGTTTATGGCCGTGTGCTGTGATTGTTTAATTCCCCTTCACGGTTGACGCTGCACTTTATTTAATAAACACTCAATCTATTCGAGCGATTAGGGGCTTAGAAAGGCGTATGGAAATGTGTCGAAATTGCGAGGTGTCAATTGTCCTTTCTGACGATTATGCGAATTATTTTAATGTCGCCAAATTGCCTCACAGTTTTATTGGTCAACAATGAGGCCACGCAAATTATGTAAAAAAGCTCTAAAAATCTCATAGTTTCGTCTAAATCAGTGTTCTTGAAAGACAAATATTTGAAGTAACATACTAACTCGAGAAATGATGATGAAACCATTATGCCCAATCCGGGCGGAGCGGATTAGAGCAATTAGAATGTTACTGTTTACCCGATCGTTTCCTAAACCATGTTTATACACTTCTCGTTAGGAGGTTGTGAAGCGTTTAAAATTTGTAGGTAAAGTTCACCTCAAATCATATTAGGGTTAGTAAACCGTACCACTACACATATATATATTCTCAAATATGACAATATTCGTGTTATGTACAGTCAGAGAGACTTAAACGCTAACTTAATATCAGGGTGGAACCTTATCATTTCAGCCGAAAGCTGCGCCTGCGCCATCCACAATTTTAATTTTATTGTTTTTTGTTTTTATTTTGTGACTAAACATTATTTTGTATATTATTTATTTGTCGCAACCAACGTGTTCCCACAACCTTAACCAAGTCATCCCTTTATCTTATTGGAGGCGTACCAGCACTGCGCCGTGGACGCCATTCAAGAACCCTTCAGCCCCATCGGCCATGAGTTCTACGAGCGATGTGCCCTGCCATGAGAGTCTGGGGCCTGGGGATTCTTCGAGCTACGTCGGTGAAACCTATGCGTCGCAAATATCATGTAGACATTCTATACGAACATTTGCTACAGAAATGTCCGTGAAATTGATAGAGGAAAGATTCCAACCTTGTTTTAATTCCCCCGATTGTACATAAAGTCATTAATACTCAAAGCTAAACAGATTAAAACCTCATAAACATAAGTTAAAAAATAAGGCAATTTTTTCTGTCATATAATATTATAGTGATATTGAAAAGCTGCCAAGTTTGACATTACTGTTAGCAATCAAATCAAGTCCCATTAAAAAATGTTGCCAGCGTCGCTCGGTTTATGTTTTAAACTTTGATGAACAATATATAATATCATCAAGTAATATCACGGGCAGTTACCAACGGTTGTAATTATTAATTATCTATACCTAAATTTACCTACCTACCTACCTATTTATTTACCTTTACCTAAATTAATAATAAATAGATACATACGTACCTACACTCAGCTGCCCTTTGTACTCTGAATTTTATATGTGAAATCGTATCTCTATATAGAGGCTATCTAACGGACGCCAAACCTAATGTATAACCTCGGATACGTGGATTAGAGACCGCTCGTTAATTGTCATAATTGCGTTAAGCATTTGACGTCTTCAGTCTCATACAGTTTGCTTTATCTGTTAAGCTGTGGTTTCCATACGCGTGTTACATTCAATGATATTTGGGAGAGTTCGAGGTAAAAATATCTACTTTTATAGGGCCTGCATGTCACGAACCTCCTTTTGGAGCGAGTATTACAATTTTTTTTATCAATCCAGGCACAGACAAAGGACATGATAACCATACAGCCAGGAAGGGAAATAAGCAAGTAGCTATTCAATGGCAAGTTGAAGTGATCATCACTGTCCATAAGCATAACACCTGAATGATTCCATGTGCCTCTTATTCCAGTAATTGCCCATCTGTCTAGAATTATTGCCATTACGTTACAAAAAACTGAAGTGCCAACTGCTGTAAAAGCTACTTAAACTGTTAAACTTCGTTTACATACTAACAGACTCCATGTCCCGAAGCAATGTGCGTCGTTCTTTCGACATGTCCCCATAGTAACAATGGCATTAAACGCTCATAGAGTCATAGGCACATGTGCCCCATGGACTTACCAGTAAATTTATAAAAAGTGATAAAAATCTACTGTTTCCGAAATAGCCTCGGCTCAAAGGAAGTAGTGTGAAATTCAGAAATGATAAACTTATTTAAATAAAAGCGCATCTAAAGTAAAACCATTTAGATTCATAATAGAACTGAGTCTATATGCAGATCATTTAATTTATTCGCAGCAGCAATGCGTCTTTGCCTTAGTTAATTAGGCTCGTTTATACGAGAGATAGCTAGCAGATAGCATAGGTCTAAGAATATTTAACGTAACGGTGGCAGTATTTACACCACCATTTATATTATTTCTCCACGAGTGTGTGAAAAATACCCTTTCGTTATCTCGCTCCGATCGCCCGCTCTATCGCGTGACAAACCGAACTATCGATATATCCAAGAATCGATAGAAGAATCGATTCGTATCGCTCACGAGTGGGTTAAGGGAACATCGCTCCGTACAATACCGACCCGATAAACGCTTTCAATTATATATAACGATTATCGATTATAATAAATTAATGGTATAGGTAAATACAGATTTTCTCCTCGGTCGTTTGTCAAATGTATTTCACGGAGCTTTATCATTTATTGTAAACAATTTGAACATTGCCACGGTGTCCAATCGATTCGGTGTAACAGTTCAATTTGGATTGTAATGGAACCGACTAAATATTTAATTATTGGGTTTTATGGTGAATGGTAACGCAGCGGATTGGATTGATACGTTAATGATCTCAGTTGGAGCTGGGTCGCTCGGCACAATCGTTTCACGTTCTTCAGCCGTTTTTAACTGCTCTCACTATTTTTTAACGAGAAAAATTTGCGGTACCGTTTAAATTAAAATGGTATCGAAACTCACGTTCGAACTATTCGATTACTCTAATGTACTGTGCTGTTCTATAAACGTTCCAAATACCCGCGTAAAAACTGAACGTGGGCTCGGAACGGTAACATCCATACGTTTAATTGTAATCGATTGCAATATCGAGTGAAAAAATATTTGATGAAAGTCGAGCGAGCGTGTGAACCCGTCGCCTCCGCGTTCGACGTTCGAGTTTAAAAAAAAAGTTCGAAAGGTGTTTTTCGAGCGAGTACCGCACGAGCTAATGCAAACCTAATCTGAGGTTAATCACCGCCATTATAAGTTTAATAGTGCGGTGTCCGCTAGGCCTGCCCCGTGCCCCGATACTCGCATTACATTTGTCGATATTACACGTCATTAAAATTTATTGTCAGCGTTTAAATTTAAAATTAAACCCGTTTCCTCTTTCTCGCCTCGTAATTCATTTCCTATTAAGCAAACAGACATTAATAAGTGTGTTATAAATTCATGATTGATTTTCTTTTCGTGGCCGAATTCATCGATAGTCGATGGGTCAATCACCACGAGAAAGCGAATGAAGACGTTACAGTAATAACACCTTAAAACATGAGAGGTGCCGCGTTTATTAGATCAATAATTATTCCTTAGTTATAATGCGAATAGCTTTATTATTATATAATTATACACCTATAAAGTTGTATCGATTAATTGGAGTGCGTAATCGATCACAACGTGACGAATCGAGTGCTTTGATTAGTCGTTTTGGTATCGATTTTTCTTTAATAATGTGTTTTAAATTTTAATGGTCCGTTTTGGTTTATCGCGTGATCTCGGGTTAATGAGTTTTCGGTGGGAGTTAAATATTTAAACTGTGTTTTTGGATAAATGAGATGTTTCTTTGGAGTTATGTGCCCGGGGAGCTGGCGAGGAATTCGTGATGGAGAGGCGACCAGCCACTGGCAGGGTGTTTATAATTATTAGCCTTAATAAGGTCGTTGGTGATAATTGGATTCTCGTTCATCTGATTGTGTGGCGTGTCGGGTTGTGAATGTGCACTTAAGAAATGCTCTTAAATATTTTCTCTTAACTTCAACTTAAACATTATTTAAAAATAATCCACCTTTTCATTATTGTAGCACAAGTTGAAAATCGTATGGTTTATTCACTCAACAATCTCTTATTTCCGTAGTAAGTACCTAACCAGTTCTTAAAAACGCAAAAAAGTGTACGGTTTCATTTCATTCAAATTTAAATTTCTTAATAAAAAACATGGACATGGAGATTACACATCGACTTGAATTTCATAAGCTTCGTTGTCGTCTAAATTAAATTAAAAACAATAAAACTCAGAAAACATTGTATTTGTCAAAGCCGTCACAATAAAATCACCGAATCCCAAAACGCCCGTAAGACGCCATATTTACGATAAATAGATCAAATAAACAACTTGACAAAACGGAATCACAATAACGCGTATAAAATTTCAATTTAAATATGGAACGTCTTACGCGCGCATTTCGAATTCCATAGACAACGCTTTTTTTTCTATGTTCGTTTTCGAGGCAAAGGATTCCTGTCATTATGCCCATTTATTATCTTCGCGGGGCGCTCGTTTCTGATAATGTTTTGTACATTTGATTGGAGTTAGATTAGGAGATAAATGTTTGATTTAGGTCGTTGTCATAACTTGGAGCTGTTTTGATTTTATAATAATTAGGGTTTGGCTTTAAATTAAAGCTGTCACACGGTGTTTTATACAGAACTTCTTGCGTTTACTGTTTATTTTTTTAAGCAATTCTTAATTGGATGGAATTCAATGAGATTAAATAAAAAAAGTTTGTATGTGTGCAGTAGCGATTATTAATTGACGCAGATTTTGTTTGCGTTATTTACCTAATTTGATTGAGTAATAAGTATAATGTGTTTTCTAACACCTTCAGGCTTAAGAAACATACACCGCAGTAAATAAACTCATTGTAGCTTTTTTTCAGTCGTCTGAGAACTTTCTACAGCCCATTTTATTCTTAAAACGCTTTTCCATCCTTGTCTCAATCAAAGTCGGGTCATCGCTTCCCTCTAAAATTAAAAACAAAACTCCCTTTCCCATGAAATGGTGGGTGATTCCATTTTTTTTTTAATTTAAAGGTCTTTAACCCTGGCGCCTGGTCTGGTCCAAATGCTTGTCAACCAAACGAGGCTGTATGCCTGTATGACGCTGTAAGTTAGGGCCGTATCTGGCGATCTGTGAAACATAAGGCGATCTCCCGCGCTCTCGGTCTGAATTATTGTTATTGCCACCAAACTAATGTAATTATTTTATTTTACGGAACAAGGCAGCTGTGGAGAAGCCACATTTTGTAAAGAAATAAATTAAGTAAAGGTTTTTCTTTTTGGTAAAGGTTTTTTAGTGAATTCGGGACTTATTTAAGTGCCTCTATTCAGATCATTCTTTAGTGTTATTGACAGACAACGCACATCCTACACACCACCTTAGCTAAAGACTAATCAAGATTGGTTTTTTGGAGTCTTTTTGTTTTTTTTTTCAACTCCAAATTTTTTTACTTTTACGGTCATCGCGTGAAATCTAAATAACTTAACTTAACTAAATACAAACTGAAACATGGATGCACAGAAAAACCCAGAAAAAAGACCAGCGCTAAACCCCTACACCACCACTGGTCAGGAGTTTTAGACACAAATTTTTCCTATGTATCGCGCACAACTCAGCTTGCTCAATCACTTTTGCAGCGATACTAGCGAGCGACATCTATGTTATACTCTCATCAAGAGACGTCAACACTCCTTCGGAACTAACCACTAAGCAAGCTAGTTCGAAAATTTGTTTTTTTTTTTTAAATATTATTTTATTCCTAAATACACTGAGTTACAAAAGTGTCACTAAAACTAGAAAAACTCTGCATCCTAAATAGGTAGACCAGTGCTTTTGGATAATTTTGGATGCATGTAACTTGGATGTTTGATGATCTAGGACCTAGATTAACACACGATACTTTCGATCCCGGGAAACTGTATCCCGCGGGATAACGCTAAGCTAATTCTTCGAGAGACATCAAACCTGTATTTTTTATAGGACATGCCCCATTACATCCTTAACCTCCTTGCACCGCGCGACTCGGCGATCAGTGCGCCTAATTTATGCTACCAGGCTGCGCGCGCGCACCGCGCCCCGGGACGCTAGTTACGGCGATTTATCGCAACGCACCGCCGGTTTATTGTCTATGGTGTAATGTCCCCGTTAAAACTTTTATTATTTATTAATGAACAAACCCGTGTTCTCTATAGGTAAAATATCGGGTTGACAATGTCGTATGAAAATTATTGTTATTTATTGTGACTTTTATGACTGCGAATATTTAAGGCTGGCGGCCTGCGGCGATGTGCCCTCTAAACCTTTGTGCTTCGGTGCCAAAGATAGCTTCCAAAGTAAATGCTGCTATTATACAGCGTGTTATTTTTATACGTCAGTAAAAGCATAAGATTAACGACATTTTTTATGAATTAGTGTTGGGAAGCGACTTGCTCGTTCGCTTCGCTTGATGGAAAGAGAGTGCGCGTGAACGCTACAGTTGACAATTTTCTAACTTGAACTTAACTTTTTTCCCGACTGCGACAAAGTACTCTCTTCAAATCCTAAGAGAAATTCAATTTACATCATCTATGAGTTTAAATTAAGATTAAGAAACAACAAAACGTGACTAAGTACGGATTGGGAACTTCACACACACCATTAAATTTCTTTTCAGGTTTCCTCACAACTTACTTGCTCCTTTCATCCACTCAAAGGTTGACTGGTAGAGATCCCTTAAAGGGATAAGTTCGCCTTTGTACATGCATTTCAACGGTTGTCAATAATGTATTTCTTTTTTTCCCTTATTTTTGTACAATAAAGAGTTTACATACATACATACATACTTACATGAATTCCGAAAAACTCAGAGGTGCGAGCCTGGATTCGAACCCACGACCCTCTGCTTCAGAGGCCATAGGTCTAACCACCAGGCCACCACGGCTATCACGGTCTTGAGCAGCTTTGGTCAACTCCTACCAGCCAACTATACCTACCTAAGGTCTCATTTAATACGCTCTGAAGCAGTTACTTAATCTGAATTAATTTTAATATTAGATGAAAAAAAACCCGGCTGTATAATTCCCGTTCCCATGTGAATTCCGGGAAAATATACACCTACACTATGTCACTCGCGGAACTGAGACGAATCTAATGACATATCACACTTCAAAATCCATTGAGCCGTTTAGGCTGCAGGGCGTGCCAAAGAATGATACATACATAAATACATACATAAATACTTACGCTTGAAAGCTCGTCCTTCGACAGTCGGGTGAAAAGAGCCCTAAACCTTAAGAAACTGCCACAGATCTCACATAGAAGAACCATAACTGTAGGTTAGTGAATGAGGCTGCAAATTGCATCTATTTGCTCTCGTTTAGCGCACGGGCGATGAGAGCTTCGCAGGCGCATAAAAATGGTGCTCAGACTAATTGATGACCTTAGTAGCCCCGACAAAGATGTAGCTTTCAAACGGTGACTGACAGACTAGGGATGTTATAAGCTCCATAACCGTAACAAAAACTATCGATTATCCTTCTTTTTATAATAGGGGAAAAACGAGCAGGCGGGTCACCTGATGGAAAGCAATCACCGCCGCCCATGGACATAACAGAACTTGAGTTACGGGTGCGTCCCCGGCCCTTTGAGAAAAGTGTAGGCTCGTTTTTTGAAGATTTCCAAGTTATGACATGTTATAGTATGTTTGTTACTCTTTGACGCTAAAACGACTGCACGGATTTGGATGAAATTGTGTATGTAAAGACAGCTGGATCTCACGAAAAATACAATATTATTTCAATTTATTTACTACGTGGAGCCTTGGGGGAGGCCTATGTTCAGCAGTGGATGTCTTTCGGCTGAAATGACGATGATGATGATTACTACGTAGATAGGCTTCGTGTTATTCTGATATTCCACGGTAATTTAAAATCTCCGAGTCTCAGCCGCAAGGATTAAAGACATGAAATAACGTAAATGAAGATCATATAGTTTTTGAGAATTCCTTTGGGGTTTGATAGGGTTTGAAACTACATCTTCAAACGGTACTTTTTTGGCGCCTGTACTTTGAAACTTAATTTGAATTAAACCTAACGTGAGACACCGAGATAATTGCCTTTGGTTAGAAAAAAAAATGTATTTTTTATATTTTTTTCTTACAGATTAGGCCAATTTAAGAAACTAATTTGAATATTTTAAAATTTAGTCGCGTATTTTTTTTTAAATTTAATTTGTTAAATACCGGATATGGTTGACCGGATATACGTCATCCAGTAGCTCGAAACTCTTGATTTCCTTTGCCCATCTGCTTAGAGAAAAAATACTGTTATCTGTCATTCGTACGTCGTCATGTCGTCAATAAGTTTCTAACCTTCTGGTTCTGAAAGTCTATTTTCCACGAAAATTTTTGAAAAAATGCTTACCAGTGGTAACTCCGGTGAAAAATTTGTTAAGGCAGACACGCTCAATCTACCCAAAATGCGAAATAGGTCCATTTACATACATCAATATGATCTTCGCAGCAGTACAAGAGAGATATCCTAAAATATTCGACATTTGCAAGACGACACCAGTTCTCACGTAGATCTTCCCTAACACGGACGAATATTTTGCCGGGGCTATTCATGGAGTCATTTGAACAAATATAACACTTCCTATAGTCCATTTTTTAGTTTCAAAAATGAAAATAGCCTTTTTGTTTTGTTTCCTATCCTATTGACATCAGTTAAATTTAAATGTTATTTTGACAGACATTGACATTTTTTCTTAAGTGAAGCGTGAGAGCAAAGGTAAAAGAAAAATGCCTTTGAACCTTTGATGACGTTATTTGAAGATCAAATGAAAGACATCAGTTTTTTTGGAATATCGCCGCTATTAGCTGTTTATTTTTAAGTCCGACTACAGAAAATGGTTGTATAACATTATTCCTCAATAATAAAAAAATAAAAAAATACAAAAAAATATTTAACCAAAGGGAATTGACGAGATTTCATTTTTTTAACACCTGAAAATTACTCCAGGAATCGAAAGAGTTTTGCCTCCTAAACACTGAAAAATATTTATTATAATTAAATAAATAAAAAAAATACAAGAAATTAAAAAATATATCTGATTTTACCAATAATACCACAGAATGGATATGTTCCTTTTGCCCTTTTCACCAGAAAAAAAGAACTGTAATAATTTTAAATTTGATAACAAGCTCAACGTCAGATTTACGTCATCACTTTTTTTAAATAGAGACTAGACAAAAGTAATGGATCTATTGTGTGGTAGTTTTGGAGTTATGCCCTTTTAGAATAAGCACATCTTAAAAAAATTGTGATAAATTAATTAATAATCCCAGTGAACATTTAAAACTATCAGCGTCCATCTCTTTTCAAACAGAATATAGAGAACGAATCAAATTATAGCCTTAGAAATATGAAATCTTGTCAATTATCAAAATAAGATACACGGGCCACTCAATTATCAAGTTAGTTCACGGATTCCCGTTCGAACCTTGACAAAGAACCACGGATTTCTCGACCATTTTTACGTAAGTGACCCATAAGTTTTCCAAGGTATTTCTTGAACTTTTATATCCTTAAGGGATCGTGTGAAAACTGTGCTCGTGATCTAGAGCCGCTTGCCACACAGCGCGGGTTAAGAGGCGCTTACCGCACCCGCAGTTAACTCCATGCCCCATAAATTAGGATATAAATAGGGTTCATTTCATATGTAGGTCAATTTTCAGATTTTTTAAGCTTTACCCATCATTCTATTTGCATACAAAAGAAGAAGTCGACTGAATGATCGGGTATATCTTCTTCTTCTACTAATGTATAAAAATCTCGTGTCACGGTGTTTGTTATCGAACTCCTCCGAAACGGCTTGACAGATTTTCATGAAACCTTTTTGTCTATATTCGGTAGGTCTAAGAATAGGTCGTAGGCCAATTTTTGCATACCTACCCAAATTCTTCGCAGATGGAGTCGCGGGCAACAGCTAGTAGTGATATACCTAGTCGACTGGGCATTGGCCCAATTTACCGGAGTTTGAAGTTATTGCACAGAAACGAAAACAATGAAGTTTGACGAGAATTAAAGTCTCTGAGCACAAGAGACCTTGTTTCCTGCCAGATTCTAAAGGTATATATGTCAAAGAGAAATAGACTTTATAAAGGTTGTGTTTTTCGATCGCGACAACTTAGAAATCTAATTAAATAGGTAACGGTATTTCACAGCTCCAAATGTTTGAAAATTAATGCGGAACCCTCGGTGCGCGAGTCCAACTCGCACTTGCCGGTTTTCCTCTGAGTAAACTATTTCATACAAAATTAATACAATTCTCAAGTCACAGACCATCAGGAAGGGCTTTTTATCAACTCTTTGGGCAAAAACGTTATCGAAACGTCAATTTGCAATCGTTTAGGAGCTCTTTACGCGAGAAACCGCAACTGACGGTCCGACTCGTATTCCATACCACGTCTTTAGCACATCAAAAACCATTTACCATGCTATTTTATATTATGAAGCTTGGTAATAAAGAGCACGCTCAATTTTGAGAATGGCAATTTTGCTGTTGTTTTTAAATGAGTTAGCATCTTTAATTTTGCGGTTGAAGGCCCACGGGTTTGTTTTATTTATATGATTCTAGAGCTTGTGCTGAATGGAATAAGATTGCTAGTTTTTATTTAAGGCGGGTGAAGTGAATGGTTATATTTGTACAAATTTTATACGATGGACGTGTAATAGCAGATAATTGTCATCAGTTTGGTTCGTTCTCGTTCTTTACAATTTATGACTATATTTTGATCACGACCTTTAAGTAATTGTCGGAGATCGTCTCCAAACCTGTGCACGATCAGCTTGATTTGTTGGCTCGGTTTATGATACCCTTGTTTTATTAGTGTTTAGATTAAAGGGTAAATTAGTACTGAGCGTACTGTCTACAGTTTCGATTAGAAAATTTCTTGGTTACATCAAAAGGAGCTGGTCACTTTTGTACCTTGTTGCTCTACAGTTAGGTGCGAAACGTCATACTTGATTGACAACTGTGTTATTTATTACGACAAAGTACAAAAGTGACCAGTATGCTTAGTATAAGATTTACTTCACCAAAATACTTCTCGATCGCGTTTACGTAAAAATTTCAATTCTATGGAAATATGGACGCGCGCGCGCGGAGGCGCTGTCCATGTTTCCATAGAATTGAATTTTTTACGTAAACGCGATCGAGAAGTATTTGGTGAAGTAAAACTTATACTAAGCATACAGCTACTTTTGATGCTGTACTACGTTCGTTCGACAAGTTTCACAAAAGCATTTTTTCATAGTAGCGAATTTTCACATCACGTTCTTTCATGATCGCAAATTTAACTATTCGTCTTTTTTCATGTAGCGATTTTTCATAAAGCGTTTTATAATGTTCGCGTTTATTTTTTCGCTTATTTTACGAGTAGATTAATTTCTTAGTAGCAAATTTTTTCAATATAATATAGCGCGGTTTGTTAGACATTTTACTCGAAATCATTATTCTAATAAATCTATAGTTCACTCTCTACCGTAACATTCTTAGTGTCCATATTATTACGTATTAATAGGTAGGTTAGGGTCATTAGTTATCTTCAGATGCCCAAAGGGCAAACTGCCCAGAAAAAGGAGCCCCGCCAAGCGGGGCTCCGTCGACCATAAGGCGTGATGGGTTGCCTAATTCTACTGAGAAAATTTGCGACTAATAAATTAAGAGGGTTTATACCTGCTGAGCTGGCAACGTTGCATTTTTGTTAGTTTTTCTCGATTATTCCATAAAAAAAGAATGAAAATTAAAAATGTTTTGTATACAAATTGTTCTAATATATAAGTTAATGTGTCTATTGCAATAATAATTCGTGATAAGACTTTTATTTTCTTTAAAAACCGTTAGGTAATAATTTGTTCGTTTTTAAAGAAAATAAGAGTCTATCACAAATTATTATTGCAGTAGACACATTAAGTTATATATTAGAACAATTTGTATACAAAACATTTTTAATTTTCATTCTATTTTTATGGAATAATCGAGAAAAACTAACAAAAATGCAACGTTGCCAGCTCAGCAGGTATAAACCTTCTTAATCTAGTGATAAAATAAGCGAAAAAAATAAACGCGAACATTACAAAACGCTTTATTAACGGTTTTTTTTCCATGTACTAGTTTTTCTGTATTGTTTTCTTTGTGGTGTACAATAAAGAGTCATTGTATTGTATTGTATGAAAAATCGCTACATGAAAAAAGACGAATAATTAAATTTGCGATCATGAAAGAACGCGATGTGAAAATTTGCTACTATGAAAAAATGCTTTTGTGAAACTTGTCAAACAAATCTACAGTCTTAAGGCTGTCTGGTTGGTAGCGGAGAAAGAAGGTAAAAAATATTCTATTTCATTGAAGTGTCACCGTCATCATCATTTCAGCTGAACATAGACCCCCAAGGTTCCCTGAACAGACCAGTCTTGCCCCATCCGCAATAATCTGCATACAACGCGTTCCTTCAACCATAACCAGGTCGTTTCTCCATTTGTTTGAGGCCTACGGCTTACACAGAGATTTCCGCTACGTGGACGCCACTCGAGAACCTTTTGGGCCCTTCGGCCATCAGTTCTACGAGCGAGGTGCCCTGTCCACTGCCATTTGAGTCTGTCGATTTTACGAGCTATGTCGTTGACTTAAGTTCTTGCGCAAAAGTAAATAATAACTAAACTAAAACTAGAAAAAAAATAGATGTGCACAAGATTCCCCCGCGGCATGGACCCAAAGACGCTGGCAGCATTTCCTCGCTGTTAATTCAATGCTGATACGACGTGCTAGGAAGCTGTCAGCTTTTCGGTCACCTGTGGCATAAGACAGCCGTTTTGCAAGTTCTTCAAAAACTTACATACAGCATAGGCGGCTTTTTCCCTACATCACTAATTTTCAAGTAAACAGGCTAACCGTACATAAACGTCCATCGTTAATAACCTATGTAAATAATGTCAAATTTCATGATGATAAATGTTACCGTCGATGTCTAAATTAACCATCCTTCTTATAATTTTCTATGAATTGTGAATGTGTACTTAATATTATGTTTGCGTTTTGAACGATAAAGATAACAGGCGCAACGGACCGATCGTTACTGATGACAGCTCAGAGTAGGGAATGCGCACGAGAACAAAAATTGTATGTATTATTGTGTGTTAAACTCTTACATAAAACACAAGAAAAAAAACCAAAAAGGCAATAGTCGGAAGTGCTTCAGTGACTCCCACTCTTTGGGATACATAAACGATGTTTTCGATCTCATCATATCAGTTAAAAGACGTCCATTGCTGGACAAAAGCCTCCCAAAAAGAGTTTCGCTACGATCGGTCCTGTGCTGCCTGCATCGAAGCGGTTCCTGCGACCACCAGATCCATAAGCGCCAGCGCTGGCATAAAAAAGTACAAAACATTACTATGGTACAGAATAAATTTAATTATGAAGAAGTGTGCACCACCCTAAATATTTGAGACGATGTAAAAAAACACGTGCTAATATTTTTTCATATTTTAAAACATATAATCAAACCAGTAATAACTATCAATTTGATTAAAAAAAATCTACGGAAGTTAGAGGGTTTAGTCATTTTTGAGTGCTTTGGAGGACAGAAAAATTTCTCCAAATAAGTAGGTTAAGATTGGGCAGCTAAAAAAATACGGGTCTGTTAGTTTAGTCTACTCTCTAACATCGGATCGGCAAACGTAGCGTAGGACGTCCTCAGACTCGGTGGAGCGATGATCTTCGCAAGGTGGCTGGCAAGAGCTGGATGAGAGTGGCCAAAGATCGTGCTCAGTGGCGTGCCATGGGAGAGGCCTATGTTCAGCGGTGGACGAGCATAGGCTGATGATGATGATGAGACTCTAACATATATCTAAATAAATCAAATCTTAGCCGGACAGTGGGGTACCTTTCCTGGTAAGCCATTTGTTAACGGATATCAAAGAAAACACGATGTTTACCGAAGCGAATTAAGCTTGTATTACGGGGGCATGCTTCGCTTAGTTTGGGACTTGATCCATTGTCTTCTATATTTATTTGTGATACAAATGGCACATCCTATTACATTTAAATTTGCCTTCTCTGTCCCATCCTACTCTGCCTTGCATCTCATTACGGGTGATCTCGGCGACGCAGTAATGCGAGCTATCCGTCAACGCGGGGCGGGGGTAAAGGACACGGCTTTCTCACTGCCCTTGCGCACAGACACCTCCTGCGCAGATCTACAAGTCTAGATGGTCCTTCGATCTTTCGTGCTGTCAAAGTAGCTCTCACGGTTCGATAGAGGTTGACGTGCCATCGATATACGAGTAGGTAAGCCATGTTTTGGCTGATGTATGTATGTAAACCCTTTATTTATTGTACAAAAAAATAAAAAAGCGTCAAGTGCGAGTCGGACTCGTACATGAAGGGTTCCGTACCTCCGTACAATGTTTAAATAAGGTTCAGTAAAAAATTGACAAACTGAAATAGCTAATCTTTAGGTAAGTTAGGTAAACATCCGAACACCACAGAATCGCTCCCGTTGCTTAGCAACTGCCGGCTGGTGCGTTGCCTAGCAATAGTAGTAAACGTCGCCAAAGTTAAAAACGCTAAAAAAACACGTTCACGCTCTTTAATTTTAAACTTTGTTTTATTTTGCAAGCTTTTATTTAACTTGAAATGTACACCTATTTGTTCGGATAGAATCGTGCAATTGAATTTGAAAGCGATTCAAATCCTCTACCGATTGAGATGAAATTTTGCAAAAATATCTAAGTCAGGGTCAGGTGACAATACAATATTTTAGTACCATGGGCATGGTACTGATCTGATGATGGAGACGGAAGGTGTCCATAGGACCTCCTAAACAACTTCCATCCCATCGTGTTTGGGCTCATTTGATCTGTCTTAATGAGTAGTTTAAGACTGACAAAGAAAAGTACAGGCAGCAATAAAAGCTTGTCACAAAAATGAAGTCTTTGAAAAAAAACTTATTTTTAGTATTTGTTGTTACTGTACACCTGTTGCTTGGCTGCACCGTCCCTTGTGCGCTGGCGCACGCCCGCGGCTGTCCGCGACAGATGACGCCGGGTCCGTCTGTCGCCTGTCATAGGGGTCAGAGGTCGCATGCAAATTATAGCCTGACGTGATTTGTGACGACCTCATGGTAGGGTCTAGTTTTTAGGAACTTATACATCGTCCCAGCCTATATACGTCCCACTGCAGGGCACAGACCTCCTCTCTGAATGAGAGGGCTTGGGCCGTAGTTCCCACGCCGGCCCAGTGCGGATTGGGAACTTCACATACACCATTGAATTACTTCTCAGGTGTATGCAGGTTTCCTCACGATGTTTTCCTTCACCGTAAAGCTCATGGTAAATTACAAATGTAAAAAGTGGCCGTGGTGGTTTGACCTATGGCCTCTCAAGCAGAGGGTCGTGGGTTCGAGTCCGGGCTCGCACCTCTGAGTTTTTCGGAATTTACGTGCGAAATTACATTTGTCTCTAGCTCTCCGTTCTATGCCATCTCTACTCTCGCTATTTTGGTGTCAATAAGATCTAGGACGGAGTCGCGGGCAACAGCTAGTTAAACCATAAATCCAAGTCACGACTCTAGTAAGAAAATCACTTCATTTTAGCCCAAAAACTCACTTTAATTTTCAATTAACTACAAAATTAGATTTTTAATAGCTTTCAAACCAATAAATAGTCGATTGACCTGGCAATACTGGCATAAGATTGACGTCATAACTAGCAATTGCCATATAAAATCTATGGGGATCATATTTTCACAGCTCATAAAAAGTGCGTCAGTTGATTGGTGATGCCATTCCCTAACGTTTGGTTAATTTCTGTGGCAAAACGGATCTTTTCGCGTCAGGCGATTAGTGGTGTCAGTCCTGGCTTCTTTAACCCTTTATAGGGCAACGATCTCAATAACTTTAATTTCAATACTAGATATAAAAAACCCTCCTGTATAATTCCCGTTCCCATGGGAATTCCGGGAAAATATATATCCTACTTATGTGACTCGCTGAACTGAGACGAATCTAATGACCTCACACTTCAAAATCCATTGAGCCGTCTAGGCTGCAGAGCGTGCCAAAGATTGATACATACCTACATACGTAAATACATACGCTCGAAAAACATAACCCTCCTTCGACAGTCGGGTAACATCATCTATCTTTTTGCATTTTCTTCTAGTACAAAATTTTTAGGATTAAAGATTGGCGATGAGGCTTGAATTAAGGATTTTATTCAGTCTTGCACGTTCAAGGGTTAAAGTACGAGCATCTCTCAACCTACCGTTAAAATGTCTCAATTTTATAAACATACCTAAACACAGTATAATGTCGGACATAATTACTTAAACAAAACATAGTACAACGTGAACAAAGTACTTAAAATAAAAGGTCTCCAATCCGTCGACAGCAATCACTAACTACAACCTGTAAGCCAATTTTCTTCTGCGCACTTTACAACCTTTTGCGGCGCAAATGTCGCCCGGCCGTGTTCTCGAGAATTGCCCCCCGAATATGGGGGACACTAAAAATAAATGTCGCCCAGGCAATCTAAGGCAAGCCATTAGCTGCCCCGATCGGCGAGCTTTAGTAGTTTCGAAAGCTAAAGACTTTCAGAAACAAATGCCTGTGATTGAAGTCTTAAGTGACTCGTCGCTTTGGCCAAGGTATAATTTAGGATGTGTTTCCGTAAAAGCCGAGTGGAGTGTATACTTGTGGAATTGATAAATCGGTGTAGCTGAAACCCGTGACTTGCATTGTGTGACATTATGTGCTTAGAGAGTATGGGATTAGATTGGAGCGACTTTAATTTCAAGCAATGTGATCGGTGTAGGTACAGTCTATGAAACTGAATCACGTATGTACCAGGGTGAACCCTTTTCATTGCAAATATCATGTTGACATTGCTTACATTTGCAAAGAAATCATCGTGAAATTGATTGTGAAAAGGTTCCACCCTCAGCGATCTGTTTTGCTTTTTTCAATGATCTTTATTTTTCATGTTCATTTATTATTATTATAAAATAAGTTGGCTTGCATAATTAATGGTCCTTCATTTAAAATCGTCTAGCTACATAGGTACTCAAAAGGAACACGCGTTCCTACACGTGATTAAACTTTCATCCCGCTTACATACGTATGTAATACGAAGATAGGCCTCAATGTGTGTAATCATTTACTATTTTTATTTAATACATCAAATCACTAGATGGTGCATAAATCAATAAAATTTTTATAATTTATAATTTGAATTAATACTTTCTAAAAATATTGAAATTTATGTAGATTTAAAATAAAATGCATTGTACTCGTAGGTAGGTACGTCCGAAATGGGTAAACTTTTGTACACTGTTTTAAACAATAAACGTTTCTTGTTCGTCATAAATAAAGGTTATTAGTTTTTTTTTCTTAATTGACAAACACGAGTAAAACTTTCTACGCTGGATTATGACCTTAGGATACTCCTAATCAGACAATCATAAAGTAGAAAATATATATTAAAATCGAATCCTAACAAAACAAAAACAGTAAACGTCCATAGCAACAAAAAAGAAATCACTAAATCACAACAGCAATTTTCCAGAAACGGCAATTTCCAAAATCAAATCGCGGGTCATCCAGCCTTAAACCATTCAATTTCGAATTTTAATTGCTTCATATATGTCAAACTTCATTAAAATTCTCCTAGATCAATTAACAGCGTACACCAAACAAACAAATCGTTTTCTAAATAAAATAGCGCCGTGGGAACGACAATAAAAAATCACATTAAATCGTCACGTAAACCTCTAAAACTGTGCTAATTGCTGTCCCCGTTAATTTAGTTATTATTATTGAACAATATTGTCCCGTTCACCTGCCCGGTGATAGTCGGCAAACTGCCGGAACCAAGAGTCCACCGTGACCAAGAAACAATACAGACAATCAGAGAAATGTCCAATAAAATGGAAACGAAACAGGCAATTAAGGAATTACTGATTTCTCGCTTAAAACGTGACACGATATAGTCATATAAACGTAGATAATCTCCATTTACAGATAAAAGATTTGTTTTAGGGCAGTGACTCCAAATATAGAAGATTTAATTATCCACAGAAGTTATGGGTTCCGTTCACTGCCAAAATAGCAATGGTATCACTGGCCATTAAAAACATATAAATTCTTTAAACAATTAGCTAAGAGTTGCTACGGTTTTGTTCTAGATTCAGATGTATCACATTATGTAAAGATTTAAAACGATAAACTAATAAATACACCTTTACTTTACCTATAAAATACTAAAGGCCACTTGTACGGTTGACTGCGCAATATACCCTAGAGGGTTGAAAAATTAAATCGTTAAACCTGGGTTATAGATATGTTCCATAATATTTTGACACTTCTTAACCTTTCCACCCGAGGTGGACTTGCACATTGCTTTGGTGAATTTCAAATGTAATTTCCAGAGCCCGGAATTCTCGTAGCACTTTTGATCTGTCATAAGGACTTCTCGTTTATCGACTTCCGATATACATATATACGATAAATACAGAATACAATGTTAAATAGGTGCTAGGTGATCGGAGTTGTTCTCGAATATTTATTTATGTAATTTAACACAAACTATAGTTATTAAGTATCATATTTTGGTAACTATCCTTATTGATATTTGTTTAGTAGGAATAGGAATTGAAATTTTGGCCTCTTTTTGTCCGATTTCTGGTTTCATTTCAATATTAAGTATTACATTTGTTTTTTTTATTTGTACCTACTATTGTTAATTTTTTTTTCTTTTCGTTGTCCGCCATCAAACCCGCTACAGACGCTATTCCAGCATGTGTCAACAGGGGCAGGCTGAAAACCAGCGCTGGCAGCTTCCCCGTAAGCACAGCATTAGCTGAGTCTGCTCCTTTTGCCGCAGGACAGAAAACGTTATACATATTTACTTTAATTTTTTACTATTGTGTTTTTATTTTCTGTTTTGTGTATTTTGGTTTTTTACTGTGGCTAATAAATATTTTTCTTTCTTTCTTTCTTTCAAATATGATTACGAGAGAAGTAAACAACGTGCACTCTTATTGCGAATGAGCGATCTCTTTGAGATAACCTTTGGATACCAACTTTTAGGAAATTATAAATAGAAATTTAAATAATAATATTTTATTGTTTCTTATAAATAATTTGTGGATTTCTTATGCCTTTTAAATATTTTTCGAAAAAATTACAACGAGAATTTGCTATCGAGCCTGATATCATTAGGCTATGATATGCTTATGTACTCGTAGGTAAATGCATTGATAAATGCTTAAACACTGGATCGAACTGATTAAATGTAAAATTGTTAACTATTAACTTTTCGTTGTTTTCATTGTAAATCTCTATTTAACATTTTCAGCCACTCAAAAGTTATTTAAAAGAGATCGAGCTTTAGCGATAAGATCGCCTGTTGTTTACCTCTACTTTTAATCTTCTTTGATATGTTGTGTTGTGTTCTATGTATCGATAAAATACGTATATCGGAAGTCTATACACAGGAATTCCCTATGGCAACTCAAAATTGCTACGAGAATTCCGGGCTCTGGTAATTAGAATTACACACAAAGTCCGAAAAATTCAAAGCCACCAAGTCCGGGCTTGAACTCGCCATCCTCTGCATGAGAGAGGCCGTAGGTCAAATCAGTAGGCTACCACACCTTTTTTAAATTTCAAGAAAAATTTCAAGAATTTTTTTTTCTCCCAGCTAGATCGCCTTGTTCTATGTTTTATACCTCATCATAAACCTCATACATTCGTGTTCATATTACCTACTTAGTAAAACAACTAATGCTACGAACTGCTCTATTTATCAAGCCAATTAAAGATGGCGTCATCTTTGAGAAATGGTGACCATTTGTCATCGGGAACCAGATCGCCATACATCTCCGCAACATTGCTTGAACTGTAACCCCGGCCGTTTTATACATATATTTGTAAGTTAATTATTATAATAGGGCTTAGGAGGTCTCGTGGTAAACGAGCGCAAGTAACAAATGTGCTTTTTAATTTATTTTTATTTCTGTTTCCAGTGGTTGTAATTTGTCCTGCCTATCTAACACGAGTTAGATACTAACTATAAAGCACAACTGTTGGTAACGGGTCATTTTGGTACAAATGTCAAAATGCATAAAATGTTTAAAAGCCGTGGTGCCCGTGATGGTGCTATCACATTCACCATCTCTTTCTGCCATCATATTAAACTGTTTGATGGAAAGAAACGATGAAATGTGGTCTCACCTGGGTCATAAAGTTTGATGCTATTATAGCTATGATTTGTTCCATAAATATCTTACTAAGATTCTTTAGGTTGTAAAGGAAAACATCGTGAGGAAACCTGTACACACCTGAGGAGAAATTCAATGGTGCGTGTGAAGTTCCCAATCCGCACTGCCCCCGCGTTGGAAACGGCCTAAACCATTTCGTTTGTGTTTCGCCCTGGGAGGGACCATTTACTCCCCAAACTACCCCATTGTGACGTCATTGCAACAAAAGTCTAGTTATCAAATGGCCTTATGTACTTCACAGATTAATTCATCGGCCACTTGCGTCTTCAGCAATCGATAAAAACCATCATAACTGTTCAAAACAATTATTTAAAATAACCGACCGTTCTGCCATTTAGTAAAAAAACTGGCAAACTTTTGGCAATCGGCTGCGCGAAATGTATGCCGTAACTAAATACACGGTTAATTCAATCAGCTAAACAAGTCTTAGCACATTTTTATAACGTTTATAGAAATATAAAAATTTGACTTAGGCCATTCCGTGGCGGCCGAATGATCTATCTACAGAGCGGGGTATAAATTCGAGTTTCTTGATCGCTCAATCGATTCACTAGACTATTCTCTCATGAATAAAAAATACATTAAACCGATATAGTAAGATAAACAGTCCACGTTCATATAATATTTATTTTACACTATATGTGTACGATTATGGCTTTTATTAGTTGGGCGCTAAGATTTTAGTGAAAGCATTTATAATTAAATCAGTTTTTTTGGGAAAGGTGGTTTTAGTGAAATTCCCATGATTGTTGGTTGTTAAACGATTACAAGTGTTATAAAGTTGCGCGGAGTTTAAACGAGTGCGCAGACGCAGGTGAGCCGTATTCGCACGTGACTTATGGGTAATAAGCCTTTCGACTTAACCTCTTAAGGAACAATTATGTCAGTGAACCATTGGATTAGGTAGTTAAATTAAAATACCAGAATAATAAAAAATTCCCATCACCGTCTCGGCATATACACGTCCCATTGTATGCTTCCTCTCAGAAAGAAAGGGCTTGGGCAATGGGTATTGAGAACTTCACGCACACACCATTGAATTTCTTTGCAGGCGTGTCTGTTTCCTCACGATTTGTTTGCCGTATGAAATTCAAATGTAATTTTCCACATTAATTTTAAGGTTCTCGAGTGGCGTCACAGAATATATAATAGTACTGACGTACAGAATGGAAACGGTCCGCCCCGCACCGATTCGAATTACCCCACCCCTCAAGGCGCAGATAGCCGGAAACCGCCAGAAACCAGTCGGGTGCGCGACGCGATGCGTGTCGGCCGCACGCACGGACCAACTGGTCCGTGGCCGCACGGCACTAAACTTTTGCGAAATGGGAATATATTGTGCATTGTATGGGTGTTTGGCATCAACCAAAGACAAGGAAAGGAGTTTTTTTCGATTTCCGAAGGACGAAAGAAGGTAGATAACCAACTTCAATTAGCAACATGTAATATTAGTAACTAGGGAAAGTAGGTTTAAAAGTTTGTTACCTATAATTTATAAATAGACTTATATTAGTAGGTAGGTATTAGTAAAATTAATTTGTTAATTATTTCCTATCAATATCTACAATTACATTCTCTAATTGTCTTTACAAAATGAATTAGGTATACACTCATTCACTTATTTTTAAACACTTAATTTAGACAAACGATAAGTTTAATTTTATGTACTACGATAATTAGATTACCTACTCATTTTATTTTACATTACAATGTTGCTCGCGCTCAACGAACGGCGCGGCATTCACTTTCCGCAGCTATCTCTTTCTATCTCTTTTTGCGATAGTCAGCCCTGTGCATCTTACGCACACATAGACGCGTGTACAGACGTCGTCGTGCTTGTGTGGATTCAGGAACGCGTGTTTTGTGCGTCGTGTCCGCCGTGTGGTGGCGTCAACAGACCGGAATACGCAGTGCAGGTAAGCCTCCAAGAAAATGTAGTAACGATCTCATTAAGATTGCGGGAACGCGTTGGATGCGGATGGAGCAGGACCGGTCTGATTTGTTGGAAGCCTCCTCGAGTGCTCGGGCGTTACCACTCCCTTCTATCCGAGGCGTAAGGCCTCATGGGGTGGCGAAGGGTAACGCCTGGGCCGGTGCACCCTGGGCAACAACGGTTGGTTAATGTCTTAGGAATTAGACAACTATTGTTGGCTAATATCGAAAGGGATGAAGGGTCAGCAATCTACACATGTGCCTAGGTGTTAGTTGATTGCTACAATCTGGGATGCACGATCGTTACGGTTCTCCCCAATTAACTCCGGTGGTTAACCTTTTCAACGCTCTGTCAAATACAACGGCTCTCATTCATACGCCATGACATCGGAATGTCAAACGCGAAGTTGAACCCTACAGAAATACATGTAAGTAATATTGCTCTGCACGCCGTGACTGATATATCAGTCATTGGCGTAGAACCTGCGGTACTGATATATGTGTCATTGGCGTCGAAAGGGTTAAGGGGGGAAGAGTAGCGTTTAGGTCTATGGCCTGTGGCGATTTAATGACTGGAGGGGTGGTGAGGTGACTCCGCAACTTGAATGCGAGGCATCCGTACCAGCGAGTTCATTCGTGGGCTCGCAGAAAGGTTGGTGTCCCGCGTTAGGGTAGACGTCTTTTGACGAAGGCGAGCCTAAGCAAAGTATCTGCTCGTTCGATTCAGGGAGGGAAAGGTAAGGGTGAGCCTGAGTGGACGAAAATAATCGTGCCCTCGGTACTGCTCTTCTTCCAGAGCAGGAGAAACGTATGAGAGCTAACGTGAGGGCACGTTACCCGGCTTGCTGGGAACGTGGGCCTCTTCGGAGGCCACGAGGAGTAAATCTCTAAAACAATCCGACCCAATTGGGGGAGGCCAGGGAAAGCTGAGCCCGCATTGCATGGTGTCGATCGGAGGAGCCCCATCCCGGGGCGACCAATTAGCGTCGCGGTGCCACTATATGCTCCCGTGGCGCTCCCAATGGCAACGAGGGAATCCGTGTGGGTTTAAGTGGGTATGCCCCTTGTGGGAGAGTTCCACATACACTTTATTCAACAGAGCTGAATGCCTAAGGCGCGTTTTCCGCACCAAAAAAACCTGTCGGTTTAGCAAACCTTAGGCTCCCCTACCTAAATACCTACTACCTACCAACCTACCTATTTTCTGGACTGCATTATGGTTGGGGGGTGCATTGGTGTGACCATGGATCGGGTAAAATAAACGGTAGTCACACCAGTGAGACTACGGATAATTAAAATTAACTATAGTCACACCAGTGTAGTAAATTGGCGTGACTACGGATCGGTCGTACGGCTGGCTGTAGACTTATAGGAAAAATGACAGTGTATAAAAAAGTCCGTATTAATTTAATAATAAATAATAAATAAATATTAGGGGACAATCTTTATCAAATCGACCTAGTCCCAAACTAAGCAAAGCTTGTACTATGGGTGCTAGACGACGATAAACATACTTAAATAGATAAATAAATACTTAAATACATAGAAAACATCCATAACTCAGGAACAAATATTCGTGCTCATCACACAAATAAATGCCCTTACCGGGATTTGAACCCAGGACCTCTTGTTTCGTAGGCAGGGTCACTACCAACTAGGCTAAAGCGGTCCTTAATTTAGTTCAACATTAAGTCCCTATATCAGTTGAACAAATATACAGATGTCCAAATAAAAATGCCCCTCGGTAATTGTCTCAATATACCTAAAAGTGGTGAAAAATATAATTGACATGTTCAGCAGTGGATGTCTTTCGGCTGCAATGATGTTGATGATGTTGAATACAGTTTAAATAGTAAACAAAATGCGTGGCGATGCGCGGGCGCAGCGGATCTAATTAGATAATTACAAGCGTGACCCCGCGTGTCCGTCTGTTTGACAGTTCCGCGTCAGCTCCGCAACGTCTTGACATTTGGAGCGGACAGTTACTGATCGTGCTCCGAAAATCAGATTAAAATAAACATCCTGCTCATTAAACAACTAGCATGCGCCTGCGTCTTTGCTCCTGTTACAGGTATTGTTATCCTGAATTTCAAGGCTTTGGCGAACAAAACTGGATTGAGATATAGGATACTTAATAACCCGATATTGCGTTCCGGTAGGGCGCTGTCAAGACAGCCTATGCTAAAGCATCTGCAACTTCGTCTGCAGTCAATAGATGGCGTTTTCCGAGCGAAGGCATTTCATCATTTCTAATTCGATCCCGCAGAGAAATTCCGAGCATAGCCCTCTTCATCGCCATAGCGACTTTGTGTAGGTCACCGAAATAGCTCGAAGAATCGCCAGACTCAGGTGGTAGTGGGCAAGGCACATCGCTCGTAGAACTGATGGCAGATGGGGCAAAAAGGTTGTCGAGTGGCGTCCACGGACCGGAAGACGCAGTGTAGGTAGCCTTCCAACAAGATGGAGCGACGACCTGGTAAAGGTTGCGGGATCGCGTTGGATGCAGATGGCACGAAACCGATCTGTTTGGCGAGCCTTGGGGGAGGCCTATGTTCAGCAGTGGACGTCTTTCGGCTGAAATGATGATGATGTTGATGAGCTACATAACTTAACTATAAAGTACCTACCTATATAATCACAGTACCATAATAAATGCTGATCAAACGCAATTGGGCCAATCAACTTTTAAACCGACTATAATCTGTCCGCGACATTTTTCAAACAATTGCAGATTTTTGTAAGTAAACATGTTTTTTCTGTAATTTAATAGATGAATAGCATGAATACATGCCGTCCTACGTAAGTTTAACCTATTAAACCGTGAAATATCTTGTTGGAAGTACGATTTTTTGGTAACGCCAGAGACAATTTTGGTAACGCAGGAGACGCCAAAAACGTCGGTTTAAAAGTTGATTGGCCCAATTGGTACAGTTAGCACTTGACAATGATTTTTTAATGTGGTCAATCCCAGGCGCATTGGCATGGGTAGTTAACCCTAACCGCATTGATAACCTTTTTTGAAGTCGGCTAAAAAGATAAAAATTGTCCCCCGTGCCCAAAGTGTCATAAAATAGTCTAATCTGAATAAATTTCAGATAATAAAAGAATTGTTATAGAAACACCGTTATGGGATCTGTGGCCGCTCTGATATCTCCTGACCTCCCATTATATGACGGCTGCCCATCGCTATCTGCCAGATAGAGACCACCCAAGATGCACGCATGACTTAACTGCAGGTTAAGTAGATGCTGTTTTTTAAGCAAATTAAAACCTGATCGTCATGTGAGGCCATGTTGCGGAAGCCTATTACTTGTAATACGAATGCGAAAGTTTGTCAGATTTTTTGATAATCTTTAGATAGCTTAATTTCTTTCACTCTTAAAGCTGCTGGACGGACTTGTTTGAAATTTGAATCGTAAATAGTTGGATTTCTGGAGTAAATACTCTTTTTTTAGGGTTCCGTACTCAACAGGTGCCAATGGGACCCTATTACTGAGACTACGTTGTCAGTCTGTCTGTTCGCCCGTCTGTCACAGTAGACACTTGAAATTTTCACCGATTATGTATTACTACATCTAATGCGTTCCTCCAACTTTAACGAGGTCATCGCTCCATCTTTGTTGGAAGCGGATGACACAGGATCGATCTGTTTGGCGTGTGGGGCTTGAGAGTGACATAGGCTACTTTTTACCAAGGAAAAATATCTCATTCCCACGGTAAAACACGTTTTATCTACTTCAGCGGGGGTGAAGCCGCGGGCATCAGCTAGTTAATCTACACTGACGAGCAAAAATAAAGTGTCGGTTACAAAAATGACGATAACTACAAAACCCGCTGTGATAGATTCTTCGAGTAAAATGAGTTTAGTAAAGAGTTTTATTCTTAACAAGAAAAAGTTTAATTGAGAATAAAACTCTTTACTAAACTCATTTTACTCGAAGAAGCTATCACAGCGGGTTTTGTAGTTATCGTCATTTCTGTAACCGACCCTTTATTTTTGCTCGTTAGTGTATAAATACATAACAATATACATTTACATCCTTTCATTTAAATATTCTGGGATATGTCTTTTGAACTATAAAGTTGAAAAAACCCGCCTGTATAATTCCCGTTCCCATGGGAATTCCGGGAAAATACATACCCTATGTCATTCTCGGAACTGAGATAAATCTAATGACACCTCACACTTCAAAATCGATTGAGCCGTTTAGGCTGCAGCAGCAGGGCGTGCCAAAGAATGATACATAGTACATACGTACCTATATATATTGTATATACCTACATATCGAAAAACATAATTTAACATAAGTCAGACTTTCTTATTATTGTTAGCAAATGGTTGTACAATTACTCTTAGCGTTAAGTATTCCATATAAACATTTTTCTGAAGTAAGACTTACCCCTTGTACACGTTCGCCTTTGTACATGCATTTCAACGGTTTTCAATAATGTTTTTCTTTTTTTTCCTTATTTTTGTACAATAAAGAGTTTACATACATACAAACATTCGTTTACAACAACCAGTTTCACCATAAAATCTCATTACACACAATCGATGATATTCAGCGCTTTGTGCTTTGTGCGTTTGATTTCACGCGTCTAAATGGCCATTAAAACTTTCCCATGCACTGAACCCACTGATTTCATTAGCCGGTAGCGTGATTGGCAGGTGTCGGGTTTGGGAGTCATAGTTAGTTCATTAGGGTTCCGTTGAAAACCTGCAACCGAATTGATGGTTGATGAGGCTGATAGGCTGATAATAACGACATCGGAAATAGCGGAGCTGCCAGGGTGCTCCAAATGATCTGAGAGCCAGTAGTGGCACTATATTATGTGGTCTGCGTTGACGCCTTTACGACGTTAGGTAGTCAAAATTTGTATGAAAGTATTTATAATATGAAGAGTAGGTACTCGGAAAGAATAAATCTAGTCATTTAAGCAAATTTTTAACCCCCGACACAAAAAGAGGGGTTTATAAGTTTGACCGCTGTGTGTGTGTGTGTCTGTCTGTCTGTCTGTGGCATCATAACTCTTAAATGGGTGAACCGAATTGGATGCGGTTTTTTTTATTTCAAAGCAGGTTTCTTGGTGATGGTTCTTAGATATGTTTCATCAAAATTGGTAAAGCCGTTTTAAAGTTCTCAGCTCTTTTGTATGCTGCGGAAGGGATCTAAACTTTAGTTGCGTTGGGGGTTTTTAAATTTTTTTATTTATAGTTATTGAATTATAGCGGTTAGAAAGTTAGTCATCTCATCAGTTTATCACGAATAATTACTATGGTAACCATTTCTTTAGTAGGCGTAGGCAAACAAACAAATCAAAAACCAATCAGTTTCGAGTGTAAAAAAGCGAATCTAGATTCAACCATTCATAGTGCACGGTGTGTGAGCATTCCTGCATTTCTAATTTTCTAGGGGGGGAGGGGGCTGTCCCTCGCTACGCCCTTGAGCCCTATGGTTACATGAGGATCGGCCTGAGTCTTAACAGCAAACAGCAAAAGCAGCAAATATGCAGCTGTCTGTCCTGTCTGTTTTTTTTAAACATTTTCTAAAATCTAAAGCTACTTTGAACCATATGTCATTGCATGAAGATCACTTTGACGTTGTACTTTGTGACGCATATACCCGTCTTTGGCGTTGAAAAGGTTAATTATTTACAGTAAAGACAGGGTACTTTGACCCATACGAAAACCACATAAAGAAAACTAATAAAATCAATAAAAACGGGGGCAGTTAGCTAAAATCAACCGTATGGCAATGTGCCATAATTTCATAATAAAACCTGGCCCGAGATAATCTCAATGGCCAAAGTTACCCTTTAGGGCCAAAGTACCCGACCCTACTTAATATCCAAAGTTATATTTAACACATTTTTTTTTTACAAAATTGGTGCTCGGTGTCGGAATTACTTCCAACCTGTCTTAAGATAAGGTATTAAGGTAGATAGTAGCAAGAACATCGGCAAAGGACGCAATAACGGTTGATAGGTGAAGTAAAACACTAGACATAATAGTAGCACAACAGAAACAGCTGGTAATCGAACTCTCGACCCCTCTGACAACGCGGGATGTAAAACCGTGATTCACTCGCGTGTAATCAGCCTTAATTACTCCGATCATCATGTTGCATTTATTGCCGCGGATGTGAACGACACACTTTATTGCTTATGATCAGGTTTATTAGACTAGAGCTGCTGAGGTAAAGTCTGAATGTGTGTGCAATTCAAAAGCAATAACCAACCAAACGGATACAAAATTCAAATCCATCATCAAGAAAACATTAATATCTAAGGTTTACTATAAAATTAATGATTACATCATGGACAGGGATGTTTGGAAATAATTCCGATTCGCGTTATCCCTTAGCAAGCAAAATCCGAGATCTGTGCCGAGGTCGGCTCTATACAGGGTGTTCGTAACGGTGTACCTTCGTTTGGGAAATTACGTTCCCAAACTGATTCATTTGGCAAATGTTTCATTTCCCAATTTTTTCTGAAACTGTAAACTATTCAGGATATATTTCAGGACTATTCTGTAGGTTAGGTTAGGTTTGTTTTATAACAATCCTGAAAAGTTTACAGTTTCAGAAAAAATAAACATTTGGGAAATTAAACATTTGCCAAATGAATCAGTTTGGGAAACGTAATTTGCGAAACATTAGTAAACCGTTCGGCACATGGACCGTCAAATTTTTTTGGGGTATTGTTGGGGTTATTTGCTATCTTTTCACCCTTGGAGCTTGGGTCCTAAGGGTCACGGTTTTGGAGATATGATTTTTTAAATGTTTTTTCTTAAATTTCCCGAAATACCACCTTCTAACGTCCGTAACTTTTTTATAAATGTATGTAAAATTTAATTTTTTCTTAGTCTAGTAATTAATGCGACAAGGTTCTATAGTGGCCTAGGAATCAAATTGGTTGACCGTGCATTTTTAAATTCTTCTTTTTGCATCACAATAAAACTAGAAGCGATTGTGCTAAATTTAAACGTGGATAAAAAAACTTTCGATACCCCAAAACATATTTTTCGCTAAAAAATTATACAAATTTGTCTCAGAAGTGTTGTCATATCTGCTTCATCTACATCTCTATGGTATATATGAATAACAAAGTGACAACGAATTAGCTAAAATCACGCTTGGAATTCGTTAATTTCCTCGGAAACCTACACGCGGACACCTGTGAGAAGGGGAACCCAATTAGAATATATGCAAACAGAATAGTCGTGGCATGGATTTTATTTGAAAACATCGAGAGCTAAACATTCAATAATCGACGAAATTTAATCTTAAAACTATATTAGTCAACAATTTATAAACAAAATATATGATCCCATAGTCACTGATTAAGCACAGAACGGTAAAATATACGAAAATTACAACTGATTTTTATCGAATTAAAAGTTGACCGATTTGTTTATTAGATTAAATGTTAAGATAATATTTCTTTCAATTCGACTTGGTGTAATCCAGAACGGCCGATGAGTCACAAATGATAAAAATGCTAATAAATAATTATGATGTTTGATTCCGTTAAAACCAATAAAATAAATTAGAAAACTCGTTGTAACTTGATACAGTTACTACTTCGGAATTTACTAAGATTATCTAGAATAGGGTACTTGCATATTATATTAATGGGAAGAAATAACAGCTTTAAATAGATGAACTCAAAATAAATAATTTTAATAATTTGCATATTTTAAATACTTGATCGATCATAATAGTAACAACAGTGGCAGTTATTTGAAATGTAATCCTAATATAAGTAAGAAAATTTGTAAGGATGTTTCAATGCTTTTTAGGACATCACGCAACAACGGCTGGACAGATTTAGATGAAACATGACGTACAGATGAAAAAAGATCTGGATTGAGACACTTAATATTCTTATTTTCAAAAGTCACTCACTATTTTGTCCCTCTCTATATTTTTAGTTATTTTATTTCTCTAAATCTATAACTTGTTCTTTTGACAACTTTCACTGATAATTTGAATGAGTGCATATATGTAATATAAAATTTACTCTCCAAGACCTACCTAGTCGCAATATAATGTTTTAAACTTTCATAATTCTCACTCATACATAATTAATGTCAACCGGGATTTTAATCACGTCTATTTATATTGTTATAATTACCTCGACATTTTGACCACACTGTTATGCGCAAGCCACACAGAAGAGACGTGGGACGGGGGCGCGTTGCAGCGTCGTTTGTTTGCAGACTGCGTCTCCGTCCCGTCTTTTCTGTCTGCGACGCTTCTATACATTTAGTATGAAAGAAAACTGATTCCAGGGGCACCGGGACTGCGACCCTTCCCCGTCCCACGTCTCTTCTGTACAGTAGAACACAACTGATATGGCTCACTGATTTGTTGTCATGTTCAGTATTTATTTAAAATGTCGTGCGCTATAATTAAGGCCTCAATGACTCGGTATTAAAATTAAGTCTGTAGCTATCAATCGGTAGTCATTTCTGCACATCGTTTCATGTTCTTAGTATCTTCATAGAATATTAATAGAACCAGTTATTGAGGCTGTTATAAGTATTTATGAGAAATAATGATGCTTAAGCCTTCCATAGACCGCAGCTCGGGGTGTGTGCGCGACGCCGATGGAGCGTGCCCAGCACGTTGTATAACTATGAATCATATACACAGCGCCGCACTGCCGGTGTGTGTCTCCGTATATATGATTCAGTGTTGTACAACGCGCTGGGCCTGTGCTGCGGTCTGTGGAGGGCTTTACTTGCTTGGAGAGGGCTATTGCTCAGAGTATCTCTGCGGGATCATAAATCCGCGCAAGAACTATAGTCAGCGATATAGCTTGAAGAGCCAGACTCAAGTGGCAGTGGGCACATAGCTTGTAGAACTGATGGCTGGTGGGGCCAAAAGGTTCTCGAATGGCGTCCACGGAACAGAAGATGTAGTGTAGGTAGGCCTCCAACAAGTTAGAGAGACAATGGCGCAAAACCGGTCTGTTTGGCGACTTATGGTCAGCTTTTCGGCTGAAATGATGATGGTGATGATGAATAACTTATTATAATTATAATGCGGGGTTCCGAAAACATATTAAATATCAAAATAATTCGCGCGAACAGACAGTTATTGCCTCAATTTAAAGTGCAATAAAGTACCATCATCTTTTTGTAAGGCAACTTTTATTTGACATGGTTTATAACGATATTAAGTAAATGGGGAAACTCGGGTAAATAATGTGACGCGTTGACAGCTGGAGATTTAAAGCGTTAAAATAATAAACAGTTAAGGTAAAGTACTTTATTCAAGCAGAGGGTCGTGGGTTCGTGGCTACATTCGAGATTTATCATGAGCTTTACATCATCATCATCAATTCAGCCAAAAGACGTCCACTGCTGAATATAGGCCTCTCCCAAGGCTCGGTAAACTGATCAGTCCCGTGCCCTCCGCATCCATCGCGATCCCGCAACCATAACCAGGTCGTAGCTCCATCTTGTTGCAGGCCTACCCACACTGCGTCTTCCAGTCCGCGGACGCCACTCGAGAACCTTTTTGCCCCATCGGCCATCAGTTCTGCGAGCGATGAGCTATGTCGGTGGCTTTAGCCTGCACACGCTTAAGAAGAAATTCAATTGTGTGTATGAAGTTCCCGATCCACACTGGGCTCGCGTGGAAACTACGGCCCAAGCCCTCTTAATCTGATAGGAGGCCTGTGCCCTGCAGTGGGACATATACAGGGTAAATTTTTAATCAGTGCACAAATTTTGATAAAAGATTCAGTATCGTTGATAGATCACGATTAACTGTTCAAGATATTTTTTTTAAAATTTTGGTTGTTCATAGTAATTCATCCAATAATAATTTCATAGTTACTATGAAAAACAAAAAAACCGGCCAAGTGCGAACGGACTCGCGCACGAAGGGTTCCGTACAATTATCTATAAAAATCACGTTTGTTGTATGGGAGCCCCCTTAAATATTTTTTTATTTTAATTAAATGATTTAATTTTAAAGTCAAATGTTTTGTGAATATTTCAAGTGTCTACCTGTTGGTGTTGCCGTTATCAATATCGAGCAAAAACGAGCAAAAAAATCATGTTTGTTGTATGGGAGCCCCCTTAAATATTTATTTAATTCCATTTTTTAGTATTTGTTGTTATAGCGGCAACCAAAATACCTCATCTGTGAAAATTTCAACTCTCTAGCTATCACGGTTCCCGAGATACAGCCTTTTGACAGACGGACAGACAGACGAACGGACGGACGGACAGCGGAGCCTCAGTAATAGGGTTTTCGTTTTTACCCTTTGGGTACGGAACCCTATAAAATAAGTGATTAATATTATAACGAAAAATACTGAAATTCAATCACATATTAAAATTTGTGCACTTAATAAAAAATTACCCTGTATATGCTGGGATGATGATGTGGCTTTGGCAGCTTGAGTACCTCATTTGCAGTAATATCACCAGGTATTCCTCTCCACGCTGGAGTGGCGGAATGGCTAGCAATTACTATACTGAACTTGCACTGAAGATCACTGCGCGCTGACGTGAATCCGTAAGGACCCCTAGTAATAAAATAAGAAACTAAACAATAGTTGTGGGTTTTCTACGGATTTTCGAACACCCTGTATATCATCATCATCCCAGCCAATAAACGTCCCACTGCAGGGCACAGGCCTCTCAGTCTCATGGGGGCCTTGTGCGAATTGGCAACTTCACACACACCATTGAATTTTCCTCACGATGTTTTCCTTCACCGTAAAGCTCATGGTAAATTTCAAATGTAATTTCGCACAAAAATTGCTAAAAACTTAGGAGTGCAAAGCCCGGGGTCGATTCTACGACCCTATGCTTGAGAGGCCATAGGTTAAATCACTAGGCCACCAAAACTTCAATGCATATAGTCATTATTAAATTTTAAACACTATTGAATCATAAAACATATAATAGCTAGACCGCTTAAAGGAGACCTCGCCCGCACGGTACAGGTGCTGGAGGGTATGACGACAAAGAGGCCGAGAGCTCGCCGCCCGCACCTCTCCCGGCCCCCTTTGGCGTCATACCCTGGGGGTAAGGGGGTAAGGGGCTGGGGAACCTGTACCGCACGGGCGGGGACTCAGTCAAACGGTTTAGCTATAAAATCATGCAATGCAATTTAAATGCATGTGCAATTAATGAGCACAGCTAAACAACACCTGTGGGTCTGTTTGTATCCTCTAATGCGACTGAACGTTTAGGCTACTTCTCCACCAGAGATGTGCTATGTTGCATAGCGTCGGGATCTACCATAAGCGTGGTAGGTACTTACAGGGGATGGTTTTAATTTTAACTTCATATTTGTTTTCTTTGAACTTGTCAGATTCGCGAAATTATCCAGATATTAAATCATTTTATTTTCAGATAGTAAAATCCATAGATTGTAAAACTCACAGCACACATACTATCAACTCGGAAAAGGCCTTTTGACGGTCGGTGACCACTTCTGGATTTGACCACTTCTGCATTTGACCACTTCTGGATTTGACCACTTCTGCATTTGACCACTTCTGGATTTGACCACTTCTGGATTTGACCACTTCTGCATTTGACCACTTCTGCATTAGACCACTGGATCGTCACCGTATCTATCAGCTTGTTGTTTTTTATTTGTATATTTTCATTCTTAATGTATTTTTTTCTGTGTATCGAATATGTGTATGTAAATAAATGTCTCTCTCTCTCTCTCTCGATGTCGAGTAAATGATTGTATGTTTGGAATGTGAGTATATATGTACATGTCGTGTCTGGACTTGACCAGGCTGTAATTGTGCGTAAAAATCACAAAATTTTAGCTGTATAAGTACATGACCGTTACCTGAAGATGCAACTGTTCTACCTACTTACGTCCAGACAGTTGTCTCATGCACGCTCTTCACAAGGTTCAATTCTCTCCGTACCTCCCCACTTTAGAGCTGGACATTTGTTTCTGAAACCGTTTTGAGAGAGGGCTATTTCATTCTGAAAAAAGCTGTGCCACAGCTGTACCCAGCATTAGGACGTTTACAGTGTGTAATCGTTAAGTGTGTCCAGGCGATTATTCCGTAATCAAAACAGTTACACATAGTAACAGTTACAGATATCAAAAACTGTGAACTGATATCAAAAGTACGTTACCTAATGAGTAAAATGACATCATTACCCTCTTAAAAATAAAAATAAAAACATCCATTATTTTGACATCAAACACTCGCATACATAGAGCCAGTCATTGTGCGGCACAACAAGCTAGGACGTCACTTCGAAAATTTTGTACTTACTAAGAAATAAATATTATTCAAGTAAAAGATAATTAGTTTTATTACTTTGTTGGGTTAAAAAAAATACTTTCTTTAAATATCAAAATTAAACTTATAAATTATAAAATAACCTAGGTATTAAAATAAGGAAACTAAACTTTTCTACTAATCTCGTACTTAAATGTATTTGATGTTAAAATTGTGAATATTTTTCTTTTTATTTAAAAAAAGTTAATGATGTCATTTTACTTATTAGTTAACGTACTTTCGATATCAGTTCACAGTTTTTTGATATCTGTAACAATTACGGAAGAATTGCCTCGACACACTTAACGTTACACCCTGTATAGGTGAGATGACGGTCACGAGGAGACCCATCCGGACACATTAGCATTTCGCTGGTGGTATAGCGTCCTAAGTATTGCGACTGCGCCGTCTAGAGGGTGATCTATACGCGCCGTCGCAATAATTCAGCGCCCGCTGCGCCCGCGCCGCTCGCACTCATTATTTTAAAACACATGCCGTCGCAAAAAGAGCTTATTTTACTATAAAAAACGGAGGAAATCGTTATGGCTGTGTGACTAGATTCCGGGGATGTTGCGAATGGTTAGTAATTAGCTTTTTTTTCTTAATTGGTGGGAAAACGAGTGTAAAACGATTTACTTACTATTAATTATTGTAACTGTAAAACATTGTATATTGAATTAAAAACAAAATATCTTCTACGCAAACGTGTACCATCTTAGGCCTCATCTTCGCCTTCCATCAAGCGAGATTGGGGCCAAACGTAAGCCTATTTTTTATAAAAAAAAAATTTATTAAGGCTATAATAAGCACAAGGGCCACTTGCACAGTTCGTGGTTAAAAAAGTCAATTATTGATGACCCTGGGTTAAGAATGACAATTCCATACATTTTGACATGTTCCATACTTTTTGTATTATTTTTGTGTTTTATGTACAATTAAGTATTTACATACATACCTACATACTTCTTGACAATGGATTCGAATTATCTACGAACAGTGTAGAGAAGGCCAAAGGTTCATCTCACCGGTTCAGTAACAGTCCATTCATTCTAGTCTTGAAGAGCCCTAGGTTGCATCTGGGCCAATCAACTTTTAAACCGACGTTTTAGGCGTCTCCTGCGTTACCAAAATTGTCTCTGGCGTTACCAAAAAATCGTACTTCCAACAAGATATTTCACGGTTTAATACACGGTTAAACTTACGTAGGACGGCATGTATTCATGCTATTCATCTATTAAATTACAGAAAAAACATGTTTACTTACAAAAATCTGCAATTGTTTGAAAAATGTCGCGGACAGATTATAGTCGGTTTAAAAGTTGATTGGCCCATCTAACTGGAAATATAGACGATACACAAGGTGTGTATTAAAGCTCCAAACGCACAGATAGCGGAGGCGTGGCGGTGCAGTGGTGGTGCCGGTTGTAATATTCTAACTTGTATGAACTAGCGTTCATACAAGTTAGAATATTACAACCGTTACCGCTACGCCTCCGCTGCTATTTGGAGCTTAAGTAAGAACTTACTACGGGCAGATGCATTTTAATTAATTTCATACAATGTAAAACTACATCAAAGACGCAGGTGGTCCCATAATTTGACATAATTTGTAATTACAGTCCGGACAGTCAAGAAATGGTGCTGTATGCACGAAGTACTAAAATACTATATTATCAGTGTACTTCTGTTTGGCAAATTATTTTTTTTAAAACTGATTCATTTGGCAAATGTTTATTTTTTATGACACTGTAAACTATTCAGGATATATTTCAGGACTATTCTGTAGGTTAGGTTAGGTTTGTTTTATAACAATCCTGAAAGTTTACAGTTTCAGAAAATATGAACAGTTGGGAAATGAAACTTTGCCAAATAAATCAGTTTGGGAAAAATAATTTGCGAAACATTAGTAAACCTATATATCATATCCGCAGCTATTTGAATCATCATCTTAGCCTAACAATATACGTTTCACTGCCCGCGCCCGCCCACTGCCCGCGACTCCGTCTGCGAAGAATACGTTTATCTCTATCCCGCAGGAACTATGCAATTTTCTTGGATAAAAACTGTCCTATGTCCTTAACAAGGTTTCAAACTATCCCCATACCAAATTTAATCTAATTCGGTTCAGAGGTATAAGCGTGAAGAGGCACATTTTCGCATTTATAAAATTACTAGCTGGCCCCGCAAACATTGTTTTGCCATATATCACCTAGGGGTTTGAAAAATAGCCTATGGCCTAGTCTCAGACCTACCAAATATAGTGAAAAAAATTTGATAAAAATTGGTCAAGCTGTTTCGACTTTCGGAGGAGTTCAATAACAAAAACCGTGACACGAGATTTTAAGATTATAGACGGATTTTTTTATGTAAAATAATAGTTTTTTTTAAGTTAGTCAAAACTTTGATCGATTACCTATTACAAGCGCGTGATTTTAAAAATCGCTAATTTGACATCTAACAGCTAATTATTAAACATTCGCATCAAGTTCGTGCTTCGAACACATTTCAAGGATAATTTATTGATACACACACACCTCCAAAGCGTTGACAGAGATTGACTGTCCAAAACAAAACGCCGAGCAATTAGAGTCGCCTTGACGTTCATTAGAACATCACCAAGTTAAAAATGCCGGTGGTCGAATGTGGAAACTGCAACATTTCTTAGTAAGTTCAAAGGTTTTGTTTTACAGTGGCGCCGCTCGCGGGTCGGGCTTAAGTTGGTTCTGGCGTACAAATCTCAGAAAACGCATGTTTTTTAACAAGGTTGTGCGATTGGGCGTAATTACGTATTCAGACGGAGTGACCTATAACACGGCTCTGTGAGCACTACTGTTACACAAGTCACTTCCACTCGCGATGGAGCTGGGGCGGGATGTAGAACTGTGCTGGATGCGGCTCGGAATAGCGAGTACGCTTTGATAGTTTTTGTTTAAAATACACATTGTAGTGCATATTTAAAAAAAAAATATACACGTCGACTTGAGAACCTCCTCCTTTTGTTTTCGTCGGTTGAAAATAAGTTACACTGTTTGCGGGTGTTAGGTAAATAGTCCATTAGACCATATCTAGTTCGGTAGACCCGCAATCTTCTTCCCTCAACCTTTCCTAATTACTCTAAACGGCTAACACGCAATTAATATTTCCCTCGACGTTTCGTTTCGTTATATTAATTGCGTGATTAGTCCCGTTTAGTATAGTAATTATAAGTGAAAATCACGAAAGTTTAAAACAATCAACCTTTCCCTTTTTTATCTTTTGACGATGGATGCATTCTACACTTCCACTGAATGTAGATATAGTTAAGATGTAGGTATAGTTTTAGTTTCTTAACTAAGGGAGGCATACATCCCTGTATTTTTTCTTTATAAAATTTCTTTAATTGTATGTTTTTTTTGTTTGTAATTATTTATTATATTTTCATTTGTAAAGATGACTTTCTGCCAAGTTTCTTGCGGCGCATTCTTTTTGGCAATGATGGTCCTTACGAAAGCTGGTAGTTTAAAAAACCACCACCTACCACCCCTCTCACTCTTCCGTTAAATACTATTAGCGTGAGCGAGACGCAACGATACAAAATTTGAAATTCGAAAATCGTAGTATAAGACTCGGAGGTTACGGGTAAAAATTGAAATTCGTAAATCGAAGTTAGCATCATACCATCATCCTCACTCTCGCACTAGCGTGTGCTAACGTAAGCGGGACGGAAGGACGTAAAGTTTGAAGTCTGAACATCGTTATCGTAGTATAAGGGCCTCCATAGCGGACTGCTTAGAGCCTAGAGCAGTCAGTGCCAACAGCTTCAAGCGGTCGCTGTTGGGTGTTCCGCAGTTTCAATAAAAAAATCAGAGCATTCGGGTTATAGTCGACTCTAACCGCAACACGATTGCTCTCGTTCCGTTGGTTTCGACTGTAGTAGTATAAATCTTCCCAGGTGAATTTTTCGTTTCGAGCCCTTATTTTCAAAACAAACGGTATCATCAAAGTATTAAGGTTCAAATTTAATGTAATGGCTCGAAGCGAAAAATTCACATGGGAAGATTTATACTATAGTCTGTTTATGGACCGTCTAAGGCTTAATGAGCGTGGTTGATATTCGAACCACATCTAGCGCCGCTAGTTCCGTCGCGGAGATGCGCCCGCGCCGCCGGGTCAAGGATCGCCGCTCACAGCTGAATTACTGCGGACCTGCCTGCGACCGTACGTTTTAATAACCGCTGCTAATATTGCACATATTGTGCGCATCGGCAGGTTAACTAGGTATAAAGATTTAGAGCCTGTTTCACCAGACTTATAATTTCCTTATATATGTGACAGATAACTTTCATGTTATTTGTGTTTGTTTGGTATCAATGTCACATAAAATATCAGGAACTTATCAGAGAGAATTTCCGAAACTGGTATAACTTATCCCATGGTACTAAGTTATCATTGAGTTTTGGGACATCCTGTCTAAGTTGAGATGATGGTGAATATCAGGGCCAAAGTAGTGTTTTAAATAATTCATCATCATCAGCATCATTTCAGCCGTACACTGCTGAACATAGGCCTCTCCCAAGGCTCGCCAAACAGATCAGTCCCGTGCCACCAGCATCCAACGCGTTTCCGCAACCTTAACCATGTCGTCGCTCCATCTTGTTAGAAGCCTACCTACACTGCGTCTTCTGGTCCGTGGACGCCACTCGAGAACCTTTTTGCCCCATCGGCCATCAGCTCTATCAGCGTTGTGCCCTGCCCACTGCCACTTGAGTCTGGCTATTCTTCGAGCTATGTTGCTGACTTTAGTTCTTGCGCGGATTTCATCATTTAAATAATTCTAATGTTGTTAAATTATTTCATGATTAATGTACTAATTTGTCACTATTATAAGTGAACCATTGAACTTAAATTACCTCATCAAGACTTAAGCACCATCGGACCATTTTAATACCAGACTTTAGAACGTTCTCGCAGTAACTTTCATAATGAACTGCCTTGTTAAAGCAAAGCGATGTCACCGTCACTTTTTATGTGAAAAGGTTCCATGTCAAATTACAATTCAGTTGGTACCGAGCAAGCCGATTTAGTTTCATAACTATACTTTAATAAGCATTTACTAAGTCATGTTATTAATATAATTAAATGCATTTGATCTCTGACTTGCGTTTTGCACGATCCCAGACAACCGTTAAAATGGATAATTGTATATAATTGATTATAATAAGACCTATTTACGATAATAATAATGTTCGAGGAAGCATGCGCGATAATAGTAAAATGGAGACAGTTATTGCTTTACATAAAAATCCACTTTAGTTTAAGTATTTAGTCTTAGAATGCCCAGATGTTTTTGAAAACAATTTGATATAGATTTCTGGTCAAATTCACCTTAAATTAATTATGTATGTACAACTACAGGGTTATTTGTAATTCACTAGCATCCTTTTAACCCTGAACTCCAACCACTTAAACAAACGTTTTTTGTTTTACGGCTTTTGTCATAACTTAATATTTTTGGTGTAATAACGTTTTGAAAATTTGAGATTTCCTCTTATTTTTACGATACTCTGTGTATTTGTATGGGAATTTTTTATTCACATAAAATATTAGATACTATTATTGTAAAACCTACTTGTCTCAATCATCCTTATATTATTTACGAGTATATATACAGATACCTGAAATGTGACATAATTTTTCAATGTAAAATAATGTAATTAAATCCAATATAATTTATTTCTATTAATTCAATATACCTAATAATAGTCTGATGTTTACTATAAATGTAAGCTAATCCTGACAGAATATATCTGTATATAATTTGCATGCTACAAAGCAGAATGTGAAGGATCAAAACTATTATAACGAACATCATTGTAAACCCATATTCGGCAAATAAAGAATTTATTTATTATTATTATTATTCTAAGCATCAAAAGCTGAGCTGGGGACGAACAGACAGACAGACATGTCGAAACTATAAGGGTTCCTTGTGGGACTACAGCAGGGTAATTGTGTAACTTTTTTTACAATTGGCAATTGGCATCGAATTGAATTGGTTGTAGAGGCTAGAAAGTAAGCAATAGATGGATGAGTTAGTTTGTGGGCCTCCGCTAAAAGTAAGAGTCCATCTATTGCACTTTTGGCCGAGACTAAACATTGTGCTTTTCGCGACTAATGCGAGGAAGTAACAATTAAACAATCGAAACACGCGTTACTCCCGCCGATTTTACTTTTTCTTTTGTGACAATTATTTTTTTAAACGAGCGAGGCCATTCTTAGTGGCCAGTACCCAAAACCACATAATTAAAAAATAAAAACCTCATCCTCGTCATGTCCGACCTGCGGCAGCAAGTCGGGTGTGACGAGGATGTATGCTCGCGCACTGAACAGTCTGACTGCGGCAGCACGATGAACATGACGAGCCTGGCTGTTCAGCCAGTGCAGTGCAGTGTGCAGCAGGCTTAAAAAGTTAATGCTGTGGCGTTTTTGTATGTGACAGCTGGCTGTTTCCGATACCAATTGTCAGCCCATACAAGAACTGTCAAAATGAACGCGATGGCGATTGCGAGGGAGTTAGACAAGCCGCAAAACCCTAAAAAATGCAATGCTTCGCATGTTAAGTAAAGCAAAACGCATAGCGGTTCCATCTTCCGGGAAACTATATGAAATAGCCAAGCCCTTATCGTCTTCTCTAATTAATGAAACAACTTAATAAGTGAACTAGTGTACTTACTACACTGACGAGCAAACATAACGGATCACTTTCCATAAAAAAAACTCGTACAACCTAACCCTTTATTTTTGCTCGACGTTGAAGTACACCGTCCGTGATTTTCCCACGTCTTAATTGCCGGGAACATTAAAATAAAAGCACTTTGGGACTTTCTTTACTTACCGGAACGATAATCTCTTCCGCTTATACTCGTATCGCTGATAAACGTAAAGTAATATACGATAACGTAACAACTGATCCGTTTTGATGTTTTTAAAGGATTACCATTAATTTTTTGTCTTATTCTGCCTTTTTATTTATATCATTATCATCATATTTGACAACCAAATAGCCTAGTGGTTAGAAAAACTGACTACGAAGCACGAGGTCCCGGGTTTGATTCCCGCGTCGTTCGATTTTCCATGACCACAAAAATTAAGACAGCCGATAAGAACTATTAAAATGCCGGTAACGACGAACCATGATTGTGTGGATTTCTTTTATAGAAAACGTTGCAGAGACATCGAGTTGCTTAACAAGGAAAATCACTATGACACTAGAATGATTTACAGTAGTCGTAGTAGCAGTAGTTTTCTCCATGTATGTATTTTAAATTGCATAGTATGTGGTGTTCCGTAAAGAGCCATAATTGTATTATGTTATAATCATCTCGGCGTAAGCCGTGGCGGCCTAGCGGTTTGACCTATCGCCTCTCAAGCAGAGGGTCGTGGGTTCAAATCCCGACTCGCACCTCTGAGTTTTTCGGAATTTATGTGCGAAATTACATTTGAAATTTACCATGAGCTTTACGGTGAAAGAAAACATCGTGAGGAAACCTGCATATACCTGCGAAGAAATTCAATGGCGTGTGTGAAGTTCCCAATCCGCACTGGGGCCGCGTGGGAACTACGGCCCAAGCCCTCTCATTCTGAGAGCCTGGGATGATGATGATGATGATCTCGGCGAAACAACAATAACAGTACGAGTAGTATGTGATGAACAGGATAATGTATTGTTAGACACTGGCCACCGAGACCGTGTCGCTGTTTCGTAAATTTGAATTTGCGTCTTCTAGAAATAGAATTAAGAAACGAAAAGCGGACAGCAGACGGTCTGGGGAGCCATTCCTCGATAGGCTGTGACAATGAAATGTTCTTTGTATAGTTGAACTTATAATCTTCTTCTAATATATAAAAATCTTGTGTCACGGTCTTTGTTATCGAACTACTCCGAAACGGCTTGACCGATTTCTATGAAACTTTTTTTTCTGTATTCGGTAGGTCTGAGAATAGCTCGTAATTTATTATACCCCTAGATGATATATACATAGCAAAATAACGTTTGCTGGATCAGCTTGTAAATCTGGGGGCACGGGAGTGCCCCCGCCAAGACGAGCCAAGCGGAGCGCAAGGGCACTACCTACCTTTTCTCGAAACGTTTCGTCGTTTTTTTGAACTCTTATAACTTTGCTTTAGATGATGTTAAATAGTTGAAAATTTCAAGATATAATGACACTAGTACAAAAATGAAACATACACAGTTTGAATGTCGTAGCTATTATACTTTAGATCTAAAAACCCCCGATTTCGTCACTCACTCACTGATCATCAAAATTCTTAAGGTACTTCCTGAAGTCCTAGAAAGCTGAAATTTGGTAAATAAGCTAGTAATAGTATAAAAACAACGAAAAAATCTTAAAACTTGAAACTTTTACCCCCCCAACCCCTTAAACTAGGGGGTGAAAGCTTGTATGAGACTTCCGCAAATTTTGATGCTAGAGGTCTGAAAATTGATATAGAGGGTCCTTGTTATCCTTGTTATAAATAATAAGATATGTATTTCAGGATTTTTAGTAAATCAAACCCCTACCAAAAAGAAATGAAATCCCACAAAAACAATTCATGTTAAATTTTGCAAAGACGAGACCATGTAGCTCGCACTGTCAAAAAGTAATCAGATCTCTTGTAGAGCCAAGTTTCTAACCCTACGTGCCCAGCTCTAAATCTATAAGCCCTAATTTTACACTAATTAATCTCGTAGGCGTGCAAACCGTGGACTAAACTGGCGAGTCGGCCGCACGGAAAGAGTTTAAAAGATTGAATAGATTTTTAAGTTCAAGCCCATAATATGCCGAATATCAAAAGGTTCGTGCGGCCGACTCGCCAGTTTAGTCCACGGTTTGCACGCCTACGAGATTAAGGGGCTGTTTCACCACCCATTGATCAATTCTAACTGACTGATAAGTGTGATGCCGTCTCCGTCTATTCGAACAAAACAAACAGAGACAGCATCACATCCATCCGTCAAATAAATTTGATCAATGGATGGTGAAACAGGGGGTATTTAGTGTAAAATTAGGGCTTATAGATTTAAAACTGGGCACGTAGGGTTAGAAACTTGGCTCCACAAGAGATCTGATTACTTTTTGACAGTGCGAGCTACATGGTCTCGTCTTGGCAACATTTAACATGAAATGTTTTTGTGGGTCTATATTATCGTTGAACTGCAAGTTTTCATTTACACAGTTAACTTTGATTTTTTTTTAGCTACGCCACTCTTGTCTTTCCTCTCAGCTACTCTATTGGGCACAGGCCTCCTCTCAGAATGAGCAGGCTTGGGCTACAGCACAAGGATACAAGGATACATCCTACGCAGGTTTCGGATTGTAAACATTACACATACCATTAAATTGCTGTGGTTCTGTTGGTTTCCTCGCGATGTTTGTCCTGGCGCACCCTGGTTTCCCATAATTTAACCTCTTCACTGCCCCAGTCATCTAGTCGTGACAGCCAATGGAATGCCTCACACGCCACTATCATCACGCCACGCCACGTCATCTAAATATATAGGAACATGACCATTATTTCAACTCGAAATAAACCCTTCTACAGTGTATTTTAAGTAGAAAATCGGTTTGTCATGTAACGTGGCGTGGCGTACAGAGCACGTCATTTCGTTTGTTTTGTGGCGGTTAACTGGTTAATAATAGGTCGGGGCAAAAGTATTTTCGTATTTTTAATGTAAATAAATAAATAAATAAATAAATAAATATCACGGGACAATTCACACCAATTGACCTAGTCCCAAAGTAAGCTTAGCAAAGCTTGTGTTATGGGTACTAGGCAACGGATAAACATACTTATATAGATAGATACATACTTAAATACATATTAAACACCCAAGACCCGAGAACAAACATTCGTATTTTTCATACAAATATCTGCCCCGACACGGGAATCGAACCCGGGACCTCAAGCTTCATAGTCAGGGTCTCTAAACCACTAGGCCATCTGGTCGTCAAAATCTGGTATTGTGTAGTATATGGTAATCTGGTATTATTAGAAATCAAACCTCTTTGGCTGTGCTGAATGTAACTGGCTGGTTTTAATACTATTAAAATGTTGACATTCTGAAGATGCAATAAATAAAAAAAAACTAGTTCCCACCATTTTTCAATTGTTTTTCAAGCAAGCAAAATGAACGTACCTATGTAACGAAGAAAATCGGTACATTTTAAAGTTTTAAAAAAAAAAGGTAAAAATGCGACGAACGCCGCGAATAAAATTTGTGCGGTTTATGGACCTAATGCGGTATCAATAAGAGTAGCACAAATGTGGTTCAAGCGTTTCAAGTCTGGAAATTTTAGTGTGAAAGATGAGGTTTTTAGTATGAAACTTTTTCCTTTGTATGAAAAATATGAAAATACTTTTGCCCCGACCTAATAAGTCATAAATGTCATAAATGTCGTGATTTATTTCTGATACAGTATTTTTCACGATTTTTTTAAATGCCATCTTATAAGTAGAATACAGTAGGTTAGGTTTTCAGAAATAAATCGCTTTATGACTAACGTTGATTATGAAGAATGATACATTATGACTTGATAAATTATGTGTAACCATAGAGATCCACTATATAGCCTCCAATACTTTTTTATATTACAAAAAAACATACTTATTTTAAATTTGAGTCATGTTCCTATTTCTTTTTTAGCCGTGTCTGCTAAATCATCGATTATATTTCTTAGGTTGATTATTAATAAGTCTGTTTTTTTGTTGGGATTAGTAGAAGACGCCTCAAATTTAGTATGTATTTTGGCCAATGATATTATATACAAAAAAGAGGTAGATACGCCACCAACGCACCAAAACGTGTGCCGCGGAAATGGTCCTCATTGTGACCATTGGAATCAGTGAAGTTTGCTTACACTTGCGCGCAAGTGACAAACTATCTTTGTCTTTTTTCTTCATATCGTCTTAATGAATCCATCTCTCTTATACCGTCTGTCAATGTAATAAAATGTAAGTAAAATGAAACGTGTGTGTGTGTGTGCCTGCCGCCGCGTGCGGAGCATTTTTTTGGGCATAATGTGAGCCTATAACGTATCTACACTTAAAATATCATTGATTTTGGCGTGTTGTTTTCCTTCGCAAGTTTATCGCTCCAAACGACATTTGTCTCTATGTTGGATTAGCATATTTCAATATTGGGCACAAACAGTAACTCGATCGGCTGTTCAACTTTAAAGTTCAATGTAACCACATACTTAGGATAGAAAAAGATTCTGCTTCTCGTTTTATCGGCGTGTCCGCCACAAACTTATTTGATTGTCGAAACTGGGACTATTGTGGCAGCCTTTGATAGCCATTTAGGAGCAAACGTCGATAAGCCAAAGGCTACTAGTGCCATAGGGAAGCTTAAAGTCCCATCTTACAGTCTGGCTAAAACAAAAAGGAATTACGTACGTTTATAGTGAAATTCCAATTAAAGCTATATAACTGAAACGGATTCCATTCCAAATTTAAATCCATCGTCAAGAAACTTTGTTTAAGGCGTACCAAATAATGACTGATTAAGTGTAAAATAAATAAATAAAATAAATATTAAGGGACAATCTTACACAAATCGACCTAGTCCCAAATTAAGCAAAGCTTGTACTATGGGTACTAGACGACGATAAACATACTTGTATAGATAAATAAATACTTAAATACATAGAAAACATCCATAACTCAGGTACAAATATTCGTGCTCATCACAAATAAATGCCCTTACCGCGATTCGAACCCAGGACCTCTTGCTTCGTAGGCAGGGTCACTACCAACTAGGCTAAAGCGGTCGTAAAATGATTAAGTATATCTTTGGAAATAATACCGATGCATCGATGGTTAGTTTGTAGAAAAAAATTAGTCCGATCATCACAGTCTCAGTAAATGTCTTGCTTTTCTTTATTATTACCTAGGCTTTTCTTTTAAGCTATTGTAACGAGGTTCCAGTGAATGCGTGCCATAGTGTTTTGGTTTTGTTATGACTGTAATAATGGACCATTGTTCTTTACCCTAAATAGTTTCATTTACTGCCTGAATGTCATTTAGTTGCCCCCGTAAATCATGTCTCACTCGGATCCTGACTCTTAACTCTATCTTTCGACAGATAAGTAAGGAAACTATTAAATATGACTCAAATTATATAAAGTGCAGAGTGCATGGGGCATGCGAGCTATTCGTGTAAGCAGTTATACAATTTACACCAGCTTATTACATTAGTTATCTAGACTTTATTAAGATTGTAGCAATAATTCTTTACGACGCACACTTGCACAAGGATCACCATATATTCGGTATTTCCCGGACATTACGAAAATTTCACTACGGGCCTGGCTCAGAGTCGCTCAACGTGCTATGGAGAGGGCTATGCTCAGAGTTTCTATACGGGATCGAATCAGGAACGAGGAGATCCGTAGAAAAACAGGGGTCATCGACATAGCCAAACGGATTAGCTCGTTGAAATGGCAATGGGCAGGCCTTATAGCACGCAAAATAGATGGCCGTTGGGGCCCAAAAGTTCTCTAATGGAGACCATGGACTTGCAAGAGCAGCGTTGGACATCCACCAACGAGATGAATCGTTAAAGTCAGTTAAATAAACCACCCCGAGTCGTATCAGGCGCAAAGTTTCCCAGTAGGTACACGCGTCGCATTGCCCCGTTGGACCACGATGGACATCTTTGCACCAGAAACGGCCCCGAGCGAGGGTCGAGACTTCTCTCACGAAGACAGCGCCCCACTTCTTTAAAAAAATGCCTTAGAACCCTAACAACCTGTCGTCTCCATATCCGAGTGGGAGAAATACGGAGACCCATTGAGATTAGTTGTTGAAAATAGCATAAGTTGTAAGTATTTTAAAAAAGGGTAAAACGGGAACCTATTACTAAGATTTCGCTGTCCGTCCGTCTGTCTGTCACTCCATCTGTCACAAGGCTGTATCTCATGCATGAACCGTGATAGTTACACAGTTGAAATTTTCACAGGTGATGTATTTCTGTTGCCTTCCCGCTATAACAACAAATACTAAAAAACAGAATAAAATAAATATTTAAGGAGGCTCCCACAACCAACGTGTTTTTATAGATAATGGTAAGGAAGCCTTCGTGCACGAGTCCGACTCGCACTTGGCCGGTTTTTTAAATTTGTTCCAAAGGTCGTCGGTGTACTCAAACGTGATTGGCCAATGAAGACTAAAATTGAGGGTCTCGTGAACCATCGGCTGGTAACCCTACACGGATCTGACCTGAAGCGCTGCCGGGGGTTAGCACAATCGACGCGTGCGCACCTATGCGAATCAATTCCAAAGGGAAAATAAATGAGGTGACTCGGGGCTTCGGGGCCTTATTGTTGCGTAGTAAAGCTGGTTTTAGAATAACAAAATTACATGTCAACTTGAGGTTTCTGGAATCGTATGTTTGTAAATTATCGATATTGTTTTATTTTAGCGTTATTTCTTGTTGTTTTCAATATAAAAATGATTATTACGGAACAAAATACACCATTTGATCTAGTCCCACAAACTATTAACTATAAATTAAAAAATTTTTAAACCCCCAACGCAATTTGGTCGCACATAATGTTTGAAAATAAAGTAAATGCCCATTATGCTGACAAAAGAGCTGATGAAAGTGATAAAACATGTCTAAGAACCATCGCCAAGAAACCAGCTTTCAAATAAAAAAACCGCATCCGAATCAGTTCATCCGTTTTAGAGTTATGGTGCCACAGAAAGACACACAGACACAGTGGTTAAACTTATAACATCCCTCTTTTTGTGTCGGGGGTTAAGAAGAGCTTGCAATTTAACCTCGTAAAGCCAGCAGAAGTGGACGTCCTTCGGCTGAAATGATGGTGATATAGTACTTACTATTGTTATCTGTAAACATCGGTACCTATCAACGTTCGAATTTCACTCGGCAAGGGTAGCAAAATAAATAAATACATTCGAATATTTGAATAATAAAATAACGTTTAATTTACTTTTTGTTTTACTCTCAATCATACTGCGATAAACTGTACATATACTAAAAGAAGTTTATATTCTAAATACGTCATAAAACTTTAATACTCATTTCGCATTCGAATAATAATACTGCAATGTTTTCAATACTTGACGTACTTTCGTATCTTTATCTTTCGTGTAACCTCAGAGAGCGGGAAAAGGTCTTTTAGTCATTTAAAATGATAATGTTCTTGCAGACGTCAAAGATTTGGAAGGAAAATCCACGGAACAAATTTTAGTAATCTATTCTAGCCCTTGAAACATTTTTAGAGTCCTTTTTTATTTATACAAAATAAAGGTTAAAAATACTAAGTGTTTGTATTTGTTTTTTTGCCGACCATTAAGTATATTGCCATGAAATTTGAAGGTTGATACCAATGCATGTTTAGTTAGCCATACACGCATGGACATACTGCCCAACAGCCGCGCATTGCGCATGTATTATTTTTCGAATTCGAAATGAGTATTAAGGTTTCATGTCGTATTTAGAATATTAACCTCTTTTAGTATATGTACAGTTTCCTAGAGTATAATTGAGTATAAAAACAAAAGAAAAATTAAAAGTTATTATTCAAATATTCGAATGTATTTTTTTATTTTGCTACCCTTACCGTACCATGAAATTCGAACGTTGATACCGATGTTTATTTATAGCCAACATTTTTTTAGTCAAGTCAACATCGGCCCAAAGGGGTATGAAAATTTCATTGGTTTTGCCGTAGAATGCACCGTTTTCAAGATATTTGACAAAACACCGGTTCTCATCCGATTAAGCAACGTCGGGCGCAGTCAGTACTTGGATGGGTGGCCGCCTGGATTTTGAATGTTTTGTTATGACGTTGTCACGTTAAACTATCGTCCGTAAACCGGCTTTACAGGCAACCGGTTTTTTAGTCAAGTCTACATCAGCGTATGGGACGCCTGGCCGCCAACATTCAGCCCATATAAATAAATCTTAAGTTATCTGACTCGGAGTAGCTAATTTTATGTCCACAGGAGAGACAACTTTTGTTTCTTATTGTGTATGACCGAGATCTATCTGGTTTGTTGTGGTAAAGTTGGGGCAATCACTAGTCTAAAATAAAAGCGATGGTAATGACGCGTTCTTGGTCATTTATTTTGAGGGTATTTAACCTTTAAATACCTTGCGAGTGCTTAATACTTAAGCACCATTTACCGTGTCGTTTCATTAATTTGATTTACTAAACTAGAATTTCTGGATATTGAATCTCATTAAATTACAAGATTAAACTTTATCTTGTCGTTATGGTTCCTATGGTCCCTCAAGCAAAAGGTCATGGGTTCGAGTCAGAGCTCGAACCTCTGAGTTTTTTATTTTTATTTTGTTAAATGTTTTGACTTTTTTATATTTGGAAAATTGTATGTGATTTCTGCTCAGAATCACGAGCTTTTTCGATCCTACTAGGTGAAAAAAGTGTCCGAAAACTTTCATATAATTTTACATTCTTCCATTTAGATACGGTCATACATAATTATAGTCTATGAAAAATGGTAACTCAACGGAGAAAAAAACTTGAGACACTTTTGTTCTCCTAGTAGGATCGAAAAAACTCGTGATTCTGAGTAAAAAATCAATAAAATATTCCAAATTAAAAAAAGACAAGACATACAAAAATTTTTTATTCCCCATCATCTAATACCTAAGTGTAAATAAGTTAATTAACACTTCAAGCCAGCGATTCAATTACGTTCAAATGTCCTACGACAAGTCTCGTTAGCGCCGTCGAGCGAAGCGGCAGAACGTTGCCGAACTTCGCTCGACATGTCTGGCGATATTATTTACATGGGCATATTATGTCGAGCGAAGACCGCCAACGTTGCGAAACTTCAACCTACGGTGCTGGCCACATCCGCTTCGGCTGATACTATACAATACGGAAAATGTAAATGTAAAATGTAAACGGGCCCAATACCTCTCCCCCTCCTCTATTCCCTTTCCTTTTTCCTCTCCCTTTTAGGGCCGACAACGCACTGGCATCGCGTAAAGTGCTACGGGTGTCTATGGACAGTGGTGATTATTTAACATCAGGTGACCCACTAGTTCGTTTGTCTGGCCTCTCTAACATAAAAAAAAAAATGTACACTACACGCAAAATGTGCAAACAGTTAAAATGTACATACGCAAAATCTACATCTTGACAAACGTACAGTACACGAAATGTACGTACGCAAAATGTACTTACGCTGAAAGCACATAACGCAATATGTGTAAAAAGAAAAATACACATTTCGCGAATAGATCAATGCAATTTTCACAATTTTTCACAATCCGCAAAATGTGACAAAAGCAAAATGCTCGATCGCCGAACGTACTAAACGTAAAATGTACAAGTACAAGTGTACAGTAAGCAGGGTGGTTTACCGAAACCCCGACGCAAAAAGAGGACTCTACAAAGTATGTACATTTTGCGTATTGTTATTTTTCCGTTATATGTACAATTTGCGTGTTGATCATTCTAACTTTGTACATTTTGCCACTATCACGTGGAGTACATTTTGCATATTGTACAATTATCATATAAAAAATAATAAATAAATAAATAAATATCACGGGACAATTCACACCAATTGACCTAGTCCCAAAGTAAGCTTAGGCAAGCTTGTGTTATGGGTACTAGGCAACGGATAAACATACTTATATAGATAGATACATACTTAAATACATATTAAACACCCAAGACCCGAGAACAAACATTCGTATTTTTCATACAAATATCTGCCCCGACACGGGAATCGAACCCGGGACCTCAAGCTTCATAGTCAGGGTCTCTAACCACTAGGCCATCTGGTCGTCTAAATACATGTACATTTAATCGTTTGTACTATCTGCGTACTGTACATTTCGTGTACTGTACGTTTGTCATGATGTAGATTTTGCGTATGTATATTTAACTGTATGCACATTTTACGTGTAGTGTACATTTTGCGTATATTATTTATCAGCTGAAGCGGCCACGTCTACGTCTACGTCTACATTTGCTCCTCAGTGGATCACGCAAATATTGCTTTCTCAATTTCTCACAATGAAGGTATAAAGAAAACAAAAAAACTCGAGTGCATCAATATTTTATTTTGTACGTCTTCGCCGTTACATCTCGTAATTAAAAACACGCTAACTAAGTTATATTTACAAACATACCTATTGTCTCACAACAGTATTATATCTGAGTATGAATATTGTGACTAATTTCACTACGATGAGTACATAATGCGAAGCTTCTTTCGTACATAATATTGAGCAAATACATAGGAATGTTCAGTACGTGAGAATAAAAAAGACATCAGCTTGGAAATGAACTAACGATTTTGCATGTATGCTTATCATTTTCTGTGGACTATGTCACAAGACCTCACTTTTGAAAAGCTCGTATCTCTAAATCAATAATCTGGCCAAATTAACTTTACTAAGTGCGCATCAAGGTTCAGTTTGGTTTACATATTTATTTGAGATACGAGTTTTTCAAAGTAGTCACGATGGCGCTTTTCATTTTCTCGCGTACTGTTACTTTGTCTATTGCACCATTGATTTATCTGACTAACAGTAGCGTGGTGTGAACAATTTCGTTAAGCTACTCAGAGATTAAGAGAAGTTTAAGTTTGGAACAAACTTTTCCATAACTTCCATCGCTGAAAACACGTATAAAAATAAAAACCCGGTGGGTATCGGGTTGTTTGCGCCACGCTACTGCTGACTAGTTGGCCAAAATCTGAACTAAAAGTTAACCGACGATGAAATAATATTAATTATTTAACAACCCTAAATGCCGCTGTAGTTGACCTGAAATTACCTTTAAATAACCCCGTTAACAACGTCAATAAGTAATTTAAAGCATCGTGGAGATCAAAAAGTTAGACCACGTTAAAATCATAATTAGCCATATAAAATGACTAACCACAAAAAGTTCCGTTGTGACACGAAATCACCTAGACACAATGGTACTTTTTTATTTTGTTGTTCTAATATATTATTTTTGTCTAATGTAAAGCATAGAATTGACGTACATAGATACATACAATTGTACGGTTCATTTTCGTGTCACAACGGATCATACAAATTTTAACTACCGTCGTTACGCCGTCCAACTGTTTGACCTATCATTGCGTGTTGAGCATAATTTTAATGCTGTCATTTAGTCTGTAGCTGCATCTGTCGCCTTATAAAATACTAGACTTGTTAGGAGGGCTACTTAAATGTGTAAATATACCGTTCAGGGCATTTACGATCATTCAAAATAATTAAATTGGTCGTGGCCCTTTACTACCTCAGATAAGCTGTAGGTGCTTAACAAACGAGTATATAATCTTCTTTAGTACACAGCAAATGGAATGTATAGTTTTGTACTAATATATAAAAAAAACAGTGATTATAAAAAAAACTTAAAAGTACCTTCCATAGGAGAGCAACCTCAGAATGCACCCGAACTTGCTTTAAATTTGAAAACAACACTCCAAATTCAACTAAGATTGAATAAATTATGCACAAATAATACAAAAACATACGTAAGAATTTCTTTTATTAAAAAATAATGGTTGAAATTACATCCATTTACAGTAGAAACACCCGGTAATAACCTAAACTTACGGGCTACAAAATAATTTATTATTTACATTCAATTTGTACACACATCTACAGTATTTCGCGTACCAATTAACATTTGAATTACCTAAGAGCTACTTAATTTACGTATTTGGATAGACTCTCTCAAGCAATAACAATTTCACAAAACAAACACTGCCGTAAAGTCTAGTCGATCGTCCTACTTATTTTTAAAATCACAAAACCTACTGGCCTTTAAATTATATTCTTTCGCTGTCGCCTTATGAGGTGGTAAGTTCACGGCACTAGAGGACCCAGGACGAGTCAGACTTTGGTGGTGAGGTCCAGTGGGTGCAATTTAATCCTGTTGATCTCCGGGAAGGGCATGTCTTCGTCCTCGCTGGCGGACCCAGGCCCGCTCCCTGACCCATTGTCATCGTTATCATGTGCTATCACTTCGCTGTCATCAGACCTCCGTCTCGTCGAACTAGACCGGCCATCAGACTTGATCGACAAGTCCATAGGATTCTCTTGCAACGGAGACTCCGAAGTTCTCCGCTCAGCTGGCGGAGTGGGAACAAATTCGGCTTCTGGAATCACTTCTTCTTGCGGCGGAGGCTGCACGGATCGCTGTTGCTTCAGTATCTCATCAAGGAAGAAGCGTTTTGACGAATCAGCGTTGTGATCATCAATTCTCACGTCATTGTTATTCTCAGCAGCCTGCCTTAGTGCTGCATGGTCTAGTATATGCCTTGAGTACAATGGATGGAAACCATGTGGAAACATCAGAGGGTGGCTGGGAGCGAAGGGGCTGAAAGGGGGTGAAGTCAGGAAAGGCGAGTGTGGGAAATGAGGCAAGGACATGTTGGCTAAAGGCATAGGCATAAATGAATCTCGAGGCGGCGTGAGAGGTCTTTCTGAAGGTCTTTGATGTAGTCTATTTTTGTCATCTAGCTTCGGAGACGAGCCGCTGCGGTGTGAATCTGGAGAGCCTGTACACGGTGGTTTGTATTCATCAAGGCCTAACAAGGCCATTTCTTCTTTTGACCTTGGTCTGGCTAGACCAGGGAATAGGTGGGGAGGGAACGGCGGCGCGAGATGGTGGGGTGATTGGGGCATTCTCGGAGGCGACCGAGATTGAGCTGCTTGTTGCTGTTCCTGCAGTAAGCAGTGAATCTTGAACCAGTTAGATCTCCGTCCGTATCTAGAGCCCGACTTAGACATTCCCACGACTAGACACTTGCGGAGTCGGCAAGCTTTGCAGGCTGTGCGGTTCTTCTTATTTATGACGCATTCTCCGTTGTTTTTGCATTCCGTTATCGAGGCAAGATTGTTGTACGATCTCCCGAAGAAGCTCTGCAAAGAAAGAAACAGTACGTTAGTGAATGTATTTTAATTAACATTAATTTCAGCACACATAAATCATTTTTAACCAGCTAATATGTTTCAGGGGGCGTTTTGAATATATACTTTTCATCAGCTAGTGAAAAATTATTTACTAGCATAGCAAGGTTCATGACGCAGGATTGGTGTGTTTGTCGAACGTTGGGGGAGGCCTATGTTCAGCAGTAGACGTCTTTCGGCTGAAATGATCATGATGAAGGTGGTACATGAGGCACCTGCCAAACCTAACCCAATAAATTCGAGCAGTTGCCATGGTCTTACATAACCCTCAATAGCCAAGGTCACTTAAAACAAAGCGCCAGCAGCCGAGCGGAACCCTGGCACATTTCCACGGGAAGTGACGTCAGCTAAGGCGGTTTTCACTCTCGGGGCTACGCGGTCCGGCGGCGCCCACCCACCCGTGTAAACTCGTCTTTAGGTTACACGATACCGTAACCAAGTGGTTTCCTTTTTCAACTGTTACCGTTAACAGGTCAGATAGGGCTGGGACGTCTTAAAAATTGACACAGTGAATTATTGTTTTATGAAGCGTACTCTATTATGATATATAGCTAATGACAAGCATAATGAGAAAACCTTATAATAACACCAGAAACTGAAGAAGTAACAATTATTAGTACTTGGCCGTTATCATCTTACATGTGACGTCATTACAGTTGTAATAATTATCTAGTATATACTTAAGTAAAATATGTGTATTCGTTTGTGAATACAACTTTCACGAGAAGCCGTCGTCGGCTGACCCCTGATCTAGGGGTCTGGGGTCAGATCAAGTATTAGAAGTCTAATTACGATTAAAAGATGTCATCTGCCGTATATGGATGTTTTTATTCTTGGAGTTAAGTACCACTTTGATTTGATTGCCCACCAGTTACTTAAGTATTTCGTGTAATTTACTGCATTTTCTATTATTTTTTCATTGTATGATCTCGACATAATTTAAGCTAAGCGAAATCAAGTTTCTCAGATATACCAAGAGTTATTTGTCATTGTTAATGACAATAGCGATCATAATTTTCACCATTCATTATTATCCAGAACTTTCGAATGCTTTTGCCTGTTATTCCCTTCTAAATTAATCACGATGTTTCATATTACAAATCTATTATTTCTTGCGCAAAACCTTAAAAGATTTACTACTTCTATCCACTAGCGCCACTGTCGGAAATCTAGTATGTATAAATAAGCAGTACTAGTTCCAATTTTGTCTACCGGAAAAAATCGTATTTTAAGCCACGTCGTCTGCCAAAAAGGTAGACGTGGTGGGGTGAATGCCAAGTGGAATGCACATATCGTCATAGATTTAGCATTTGAACTGAAACAATACCATCTTATGTGGGCGTGAGTGGAATTTTATCACGTTATTGTCCACGTTTCGGAGGGTTTTGGGAGGCGTGCGTTCGCAGCGCCAAATTTAGATGGAGTATGCGAGCAGTGTGATAACTGTACAATCGGCTGGTATTGTTGTCTGGATTGGATTTAGTTTATTTATTTATTGTTTTTTTTATTAATTCTGACACTTGACGCTTCTGTTGCGTTAGTCATTTATTTTATTTTATTATAAAAAAACGGGGAGGATTTGGAGTAAGAGGTGTATAAATTTATAAGTCTGTTTCCGGTTTATTCGAAAACTAACGCTTTTTGCATTATATTGGTGACATTTTAGAGCAAGTTCTTAAATATGTTTTACGGTTGTAGGCCAACAGGGGGGCGCTGAGGCAAATATCGTGGAGCTTATGATTTAAACATTTTTTTTGCTAATTACTATCTAGTGATACGCCGCACCGATTTTTAAAATAAATCAGTATTTATCATATGTACGCTAAAGATTTAAGACTTGCAAATAGAAGAGTTGTCGGTTTAATGTTTGCTTTTCATAATTTAAATACACTACTTATCTGTAGGATTCAAAGTCATAAATAAACTATTTATTATGCCTGTTTTTACAAATATTCAGCTGCGATGTTTTGTTCAGTTACTTTACTATTATTGAATTGGACAATTATTACCAACCGATGGGTAATACGTAGAAATAATTATTTGCACATAAAACTAATATCATCATGAGGTCGTTATAGTTTTAAATTTAACTGCGGCTTTATATCCGTGCAATAAAATTTATACAGGTTTAGAATATAAATAGAAGACCATTATGTACTATTAAAGGAGTTATGCAAAATAAAAGATTTAAATATAGTTGGAGATTTTTTAAAATAATCAATCATGCCATTGAATCCACAATTTATTTGATTACTCTTTTTATACTTAAACGGTTGTTTTTTTTTTAGGTTTTCTTATTCAATATCATAAGTATTTCCATAAAGAAAAAAGTGTCCTTGTTTTTTTGAGTAAGGTTCGTGACTTTTTCTTATACAGTTTACGTGGCTCGTCACAAAACTGTCACATAATAATTGTATGGAAAATTAAAGACATTATTTTTGATCATCATAAATAGCGCTCCTGATTCTGAGAAAGAAAATCCCCAATCTACCTCATTCGGAAAAGAGAGTAGATACATATTTAGTGTAAAATGTCAATTTACAGCATTTAACAGTAAACCCATTGATAATAATAATATTATTGATGATCCTCTGAAACAAATTTATCCAGTAATTATGAAAGATCAAAAGATAACGTGAAGAATTAATTGAGCACGATGAATCGGAGAGATATAGCAATTAATGTGGATAAAGGGTTGCGCGGAGCGCGCATGCGTTATACTAATTGCGTCATATGTCCGGCTAGGGCTAACAATTTTTTGTTTTAAATCTAGACCAATGAAAGGCCGGAAGCTGTGAAATAGCTCACACGAAAGTGCCGAATATTCAAAATTTTAACCCCTTTTCCATCCCTTTAAGTGTTGAATTTACGAAATTTATGAAAAACGTAATTCTTTATTTATATTTTTTAACTAATTTCTAAGTTTCTCGTTTCTAATTTAAAAATGACGAAGTTGCTATTTAACATTTTACCCCCCTTTTCAACCACTTAAAGGATGATTAGGGTCTTAAACTACCTCGATGTGAAAATGTTATCTTAATTATTTTAATGGTTATTAGTATGTACAGTATAGTACAGACGCGAAATGAAGAGGTTCATCGCTTTTCGACTCTATCTCAACGAGTTAAGATCGAAAAGTAACGAACCTTTTCATTCCGCGACTACGCATGGGAGTAAGGATATTTGACAGCCCTAAACAGGCGCGCGCGCAGGGTGCTTGTTAAGTGAATTTCGCCATACGCCTTAAGACGAAAATAAGTTATAGCACACGTTTCGTTAATGCGTAAGTGTGGTTGTTGGTTAATCATGCTGCAACTGGTGACTTTATACATTGAGCACTGTCAAAATGGATTCAGGAAGTTTTAATTGCCAGCAAGCACTATTAATTAACTAGTACCTAGACGATCGAGCTTCGCTCGGGCTATAGCTAAGAAACACGCGTTTTTCCAGAGATAAGACCAAGCTAGATTGATTGTTCGTCTCCAGAAACCCCTAATGATATCATTAAAGCCGTTTCCGTAATCCCCGAAATCAACAAACAAGAATTGGTATTTAAAAGTATTAGAGAGATAATGCTGAAATAAGAGAAGTAGGACATCGATTCTGAATTAGGGTCGTGACTCCAAGGGGTCGCATGCTCGTATAAAAAGGATTTCCATTTGTTTAAAATTTAAAACACACAACAAGTTTTGACACTATAAAATTAAAATATATTAGAATAAAGGTCAGGACAGTGGTAAGAAAGCACAAAGTCACTTAAAGAGCGATGAAGGGAGCTATATTGATTGACTGAACCAAAAATGAGGGATTCCGCATAAGAACAAAATTTACTGATATAACTCTGAGAAGTGGCAGTAAACAGGGTACATTTCTCGTAGAACTGACGAGCGATGCGAAAGTAAGGGTCTTCCCAAATCTATGGACGCGGAATCTGGTTCAGCGCAATAAGAGCGAAAAAGATGCCGATCTGTTCGGCTACGCGGGGCGAATGGAGCCGAGCTGATCGACGTCTTTTTCGCTCTTAATGCGTTGACATAAAGGTTTTCCGATCGGCTGAAGCCGATCCCGCATCCATAGATTTGGGGTTGGGGTCTAAGTTTTTAGAGAGATGACCGTGAATCGGAAGACTAGCGGGAAAATCCCAACAAGATAGACTGAGGATCTGGTAAAGGATGCGGGCAGCGCAGGAGCAATCGTTGTGGAACTCTTTGGGGAGGCCTTTGTCCTACAGTGCTTGTCTTTCGGCTGATACGAGTGTGTAGATGATGATGGGAATAGAAGTTGTCTTTTAATATGAAGTGATTTGAAGCACGTGACTTTGTTCATGAAAAAATACGAATATTTGGTGTATGTATTAATGTTTGAAATCACAAAATTCGCCTTCAAAAACCCGTTTTTTTAAATTGTATTGTTCTTATAATAACAGGTCAGTTTTTTCTCGAATCGAATCCAAATTTAAAGCAATTAGAGATACAACATGGAATTGTTTTAAACTTTATAAATCTTCACAACGCAATTATATAGTTTAGAAGTGATAAACAATTAAAAAATATTGGTTGATTAAAACAAAAGGTGAGCAACTTATCTGCGTCTCTAAAATTAGCATTAACTGGATAAAGGTAGTGATATAAATCTTTACTGATTTAACTTTTTATTGACTGTATAAGTACAATTACTTATACAAACTACTTACTTATACAAAGAAATTACTTTACCATCCTAAGGTTCAATGTTAATTATACGGCTAAAAACATCAAAGGCTATTTTCATTTACAAGTCAATATGACAATCAGTCTTATTGTTTTTTTTTTCTGTCACAGAAATTGTCATGAAAATGATAAAGCACTTACTTCGTCGACTATACCTACTTGCGTTTTTATCCAAACTACATATCAAATCAGGTTTCGAATCAATGGCATTAACCGTTGAAGAGTTCCGTTCTTCGGAGACGAACCTGACAGGATCACCAGAATTTTACTACCAGATTATCGTAGTATCACCGAATTTACTTGAGTATGCCAAATTTCAGCTCAATCGGATATCAGGACGTAGTTGAAAAATGGTTTACAAAATTTTGAAACTACAACTCACAAACATCGAACGATGGAAGTTAAAATAAAAGCTTGTAAAACGATCAGAATTCAACCCTCAACAGTCACAGCACGTACCGCTAGCAAGCGCTCGTTCGCATGTCCATGCGCTTGCGCATAAATAACCGTTGGGCAAGGCGCGCCGCGCGACGTCGCTAGTTCTGCGACCTACGACCCCTAACCTCTGCCGGTTACGATGTTATTCATTTATTGCCGCGTTAATTTACGAGGTTTAGCGACATCTAGTGGCAGAGGGATGAGTTATATTGTTTGGCGACATCTAGTTGCGGTAGTTTGGAATTAATGGTGTCCTATAAATGCGTGTTTGTGAAAAAAATATATATTTTGTTGTTATGTTATTAGTACTTATTTTGAAATATTGCTTTGGGAGTTTATAATTTAGTTAAGAATGGAGTGAAAACAATACTTAAAAAGAGAAAAAAAGTAACTTGGTAACTTCGCAAAAATGACTATTTTGACAAATGACGCTGTTTCCTTACACTAAAGTAGACTTTGTGTCAACGAGGAAACAAATACAAGAGCAGTAAATTGCGTAATCAGTCAGTGACAATCGGACGCACATGTGCGTAACGTGACGTTTAAGTATTAAAAGGCGAGCCATAATATTTACTACAGTATTTATGTTTTGCACTAAATATGGAGCGTAGGTAATAATACCAGCACATAAGAAAGTAAAAACAATAAAACTATCAAAAGACCGTTGTAGTAGTCAATTCAGTGTGCACAAATTTCACATTTCCTTATTCACATTGTTATTAATGAAACAAAATGGAAGGGAAGTGCTAATTTTTATTATCTTTACGTGGTAATAAACATAAAAATAATTTAGTAATTTCATTTTCTTGCTTCTGCCTCTTTGCATGGAATGAATTCAACGACAAATAATAGTGGTGACTGTTTAAAATATGGTTGCTAATTATATGAGTCGTCTGTTTGACTGTTTCTTGCACTAGCTATTTAATTATATGGCTAGTTAGATTTATTGCTGGCAGCCATTACCTACACTACACTACTATACTCTGTACGCCATTGTATTTAATAATGGAATATGTTTTACAGCGTACTTCAGTTTAAAAGTAACCTTATGAATAACTCTGTTGATGTACTTTTGCGCCTACAACTGTCGCCAAACACACATCCGACATTTTCCCTCGAAACTGAGTTACATGTCCAGATATGTCTTTTTGAAACGATTCTCAATTTCGGGGAAAATGATGGCAGGAGGCATACGTCTGACCATAATCACGCCTAAAAATGAGATTCTCAATTTGACTGCATATTTTTTTTTGTGTGTAGAATATCATTTCTGTAGATAATTCATTATTGCCGAGAAGAAGATACTTCGAGTGTAGTTAAAATGAATGTGAATGTTATCAAAATACTTTTATTCACATTTGATGTCTGTTAATGTCATAAGAAAAAAATATTGCAACAGTCTCTACCATAAATATCGTAACTGTGTAGTACTCAAAAATACATGCATGATTATGAGGACGACTATACTCATTTGCAACCTCTTGTATCTTTCAGCATAGATGAAATGACTCCCTCAGATGGGACAAGACTAGATGCGCCCGGTGATCGTTGAGCTGTCCATTGCGTAAACTGTTCAAACTACAGGACAGCGAGCTTTTCGGCCGTTCAATGTAGAGAAAACACTATCGATGCGCCTGCTCGCGCTCTGTCGTATCTGACCGACCTTACACTACGAAAGTCGATTTCCGAACTTCGTATCATGCCGTTCCGTTCACGCTTTAGTATTATACAGAAGAGTGAGAGTGACGGCACGATATGAACTGCGAACTTAGAATTTCGTAGTAGCCCTCCTCAGCCGCGCGACGCACTTAGCGATTGACGTTCACCGTAGCCATAAAAATCTAAACCAAAGATTTACCACACGCCGTAAATAGTATTTGTCACTAAACCGCTTATTACCGTAACCGTAACAAGCATTTAGTATCGTGATGTATTACAAAGTAGAGCTCATAAAGGTCCAGCGCCATTACTGGATCATAAAGTAAGAGTAAAAGCTTGTAGCGCATTTTCTGGCCATTTTGTTGCGTTTTACCTACCGCAGTGCACTACGTTGATCGAGGAATGTATGTCGTGTAGGAAAATAGACAATATGGAGTCTTCTGATCTAGAATTCAAGGTTTGTTAAAGTAGTTCATTACTGATCAAATAACTAAGTGCAAGAGGAACAATGGATCGAGTACGTCGTATGTAAAATTCCAAAATCTCAAGCGCTATGTTTAGGGAGATGAAATTCGATACTGGAACTAATGCATTTATACGTTAGAAGTCTCGTTAACATTAAATTTAATTTCGCAAGACATCTCAGTGTCGTTACGTTTGTATTTAGGTTAGTTAATGCATCCTTGAATGCTCCCTTTAGTTTTATTTCGAGTTAGACCTTAAGCTTGAGATATGATAGAAACCTCCATTCAATTATAAAACGTTAGTTCTATTTCCATTCATTCTTAGAGCGGAGCAATTCGTTTGTGAATGCAGTAACGCCGTATGTTGAGTTACTACACTTCAGCTCCAAGCGTGCATTTTATTGGTTTAGTATGCTCTGGTTTACTTAATTTTAACTGCTACTGTTAACAACTATTAAGTGCTACGACAGGTTTAGTTAAGGCTACCGATTCACTACCAAATGCTTAACTCATGCAGGTTTAGTGGTTTAGTGGTTTATAATTCATTCGGAATATTTTAACAATTTTCAATTATGGTTGACAATAAATATTCCTGTACATTGGTTAATGTTTTAAATGTATGCCGCCAAAGACGAAATCACAATGTTTAATTAAAATTTCAGATGAACAGCCTTTACGGACATGGTTTTTTTTTATCAAATAATCCCAATCAAATGCAGAAAATATTATGGATTGGTTTAAAATTGGCATTGTATTTTTTACAATCTTATTCATAGACTAACAAGCGTTCCTATAATTATTACTAAATGGTTCAGATCTGAGGCATCAAACTGGTTAGTTTAATTTTCTAAGTTCAATGCAATACGAGAAAGCTGGATAACAATGAATAGATGGCTTTAGTAAGTTATAAGCCTTGAATTAATTAATCTACAATTAAAACTTTGCACGTGAGAAATACAATTTTAAAGATCGCGTCTAATTAGAATCCTGGGTTATTTTTGAAATGCCGATTAATGGACGAAGTGTTACCAGTCCTAAAAAAATCTTATTAAATGAAGATGTCGACATTAAAACGCGGTAAACGAGACATGCGACATTTCTCGTACTGACCAATCCCACGCTTCGTTATAACGCAATCAAATATGAATCATAAAAGATTTAATTCAAAAAAAGTTTTTATACTGTTTTATCGCGTAACAGCGTGTGAAACCAATTAACATCCGACTTAAGTCTTCCAAAGATTTTACGTGTCATTAATTAATTTAATAAACAATTTCGCAGGTTCATTTGCCTGATAAATAGTTGCTACGCTCATACTGGACTCGGCCAATCAGCTAACGCACACAAACAGGCGTGAGAACACCATAGATGTCGTAGATAACTTTTATTTTGACCTCTGCAACGGTAGGACCAACGATCATAACTTTACCAAAAAGCAATCCAAACTCACAGCAATCTCAACCTTGGCCGTTACGCCGTTAGTTCGAAGCTTTAAAAATATTATTCAAAAATGGAACACTGATGTACCATAGAGAACGCGAGCGCTTGTCATCCCTCATTTGCGTTCGGAAGCAGTGACCTGTGCGGCTCTCGAGATGTTTTGATTGCGACTGACATTCGAATACAATCGATTATTCGAGTTACCGATCATTCGACTAACGTGATTCGATTGCACTCGCTTTTCAGCCATCAATCAGCGGAAGCGATTTTTGGCAGTCCTACGAGATGAATGGAGTCGTATATCACCGATGCGCTTTGACTTTTGGAGATTGTGAGAGCCAATTTAGTGTGTGAGTGCAGCAGCCGTACGTTGTAAAGATATGATTAAATTTGGTGAAGTTGACGTCAGTATTTTGTATAAAAAAATGTACTTAGTATATAAAATTTCAAAGGATTTTGATTAAGTAGTATTTTTTTTAAATAGAATGGTAAACGAGCGAATGCGTTGCTCCCTGAGAGGCTCAGATAATACCTGGCTGAGCCAGTAATGGGGATCATGACAACCCCAGTCGATTAACGTACTTTTTATGAGCTATCAAAAGCGGATTCTCGCGTAGTTTTTACATGGCAATTGTAAGTCAAAACGCCAGTTCTATGCCAATTCAATTGACTAACTATTTATTGGTTTTAAAGCACCTAAAATTTAATTTTGCAGTTAATTAAAAATGAATTCTATTTTCAGCGATAAAATAAGTATTTTTTTAATAGAATTCGTACGGATGTCTGTTACTCTTTTACGCTAAAACTATTTGACGGATTTTAGTAAAATTTAGTACACAGTTTTTAGCCTCGATAACACATAGGATACTCTTTATTCCGGAAAATTTCCCAGTGCCCGCGGGATACCTAGTGATAAAGAAATTCTTTGCAGACGGAGACACGGGAAACGGCTAGTTTGACATATTTTTTAGGATACAGAACGCGAATACGTAGCGTCGATATCATTCATTCATTCATTTATCCTGGCCTATATACGTCCCACTGCAGGGCACAGGCCTCCTCTCAGAATGAGAGAGCTTGGGCTGTAGTTCCCACGCGGGCCCAGTGCGGATTGAGAACTCACATACACCATTGAATTTCTTCTCACATGAATACAGGTTTCGATTTCGCACTTAAATTCCGAAAAACTCAGAGGTGCGAGCGCGAACTTGAACCACAAACCACAACACTCTGCTTGAGAGATTTTAGATCAAACCACTAGGCCATCAGCTAGGACGGCTTCGCGTTGGCGGCAGCGTCGAAATATCGGGAGCTAATTAAAGACATTCGCGGTCTAGATCTCAAAGAAAATATACGTAATATAACGACCCGTAAAATTTTTCAAACTGTTAACGTCTTTTAATCTTTATAGCTACTATAAAACAATGGTCCCCGCACTTAGATCATAGCCTACTTTATATCACAAGGAGCCTCAAATACCACATATATTATGCAATACTAATCGAACAGTACGCGGACGGTGCGCGCGCGCACGGCATCCCAATGAGCTGGCCACAGGTAAAACAGGACAGTGCGTTGGTTTTGTTTTATTTATTTTTGTCACCTAAGTTTACTACGAGTATGATTTAAATAGTTGTGCCATTTAAATTTTAATGTCAGCCGCCCGCGTAGGAGCTACGTCCCAAGACCTTACATTCTGAGAGGAGGCATGTGCCCTGCAATGGGACGCGGGAGAATGCATGCTCCTCTCCCGGCCTTCCAGCAAATGGCTGAGGCAGGACACTGTGGGTAGATTAAGTCCCCTCCCTACCCCTCCCCTCCTCAAAATATAAAGCACACGTTTTTTGTATTAATAATCAATAGAGAAGGGGACTTGTGACCGGGTTTTTTAGTCCGTGCAAGTCGGACACTGTCTGGGCCCTCCATTCCCAGTTCGTCCGAAGGGATTTTTCCCGAGCACAAGTCACTCTTCCTACCCTAAAGTTAAAAAACAGCAAAGACTTCGCGTCTTTGGCCCCTCTGGCGACTCATTCAAAAAAAAATGGGACGCAGACAGGCTGGACGCAGACAGGAAGAGAAGTCTACTGCTGGGCATAGTCTACCTACTCTACGATATCCGTTACATGCTCGCGATATAAACACACATTGGTCTCAACAGCCATCAGGAGCTAAATTCAGGAACGGTCCAAGACGGTTTGCGAGCGGTAATTCAATCGTTTGCAAGAGGATAGGGATGAACTGCTATTCAGGAACGCCAAGTCAAACAAAAAAAACATTGTTTGTAGTTTACCATGCGTTAGTGGAATCATTGATTGGGTACGGTCTCATTGTTTATGGGAGGACTTTTCCTTCCTATATAAGTAAGATTAAGTCATTACAATTAAGATTTTTAAAGCAGCTTGTGAGTAAAAGAGTTAGACTTAAACATAAAGATAATTACGATCAGCTATATGGGGTGTGTGGGGTCCTCCCTGTCCAAGAAAAGTTTAGGTATCTTGTGGCCGTTGACCAGTTCAATTCCAACGACCACAAGGTGCCTCGACACCTTAATTCTAGGTCATTGAGACCTGATAAGAGGCCGCATTATGTTGAACCAAAAAGTTGTAATTATTATGGGGAAAGAACATTGGACTATTTGACTCCTCGAATTTTTAATACCATAAAGTTTCCGTATGATAATATAAGTAAAGCAGCATTTAAGATTAAGCTTAAAAATGCACTATTAGAGCTGTAGTGTAGTGAAGTAGCAAAAGTGGTTGGTAATTTAACTTGCTTCGTCTTAGTGTTAATATGCATGTCTTCGCTAATTACTAATTTTAATATCATTAGCATTAGAATAACTCTAACCTTATAGATCTTGTTAAGTAATAATGTGATTTGAGCGTGGCGCGCCAACAAACTGGTCACTCCAGTTTGGCGCATTTAGTGAAATTTAAATTGTATTTGTTTTTTTATTTGAATAAATGTTTTCTATCTATCTATCTATCAAAAGTCACTGGTTTGCGAGAGGTTTGGGCTGAGACTGGGATGAGCCTTATTTATTTAATTATTTATTTACAAAGCGAATTAACAGGAAAATAAAGCTCATCCCAAGCTCAGCCCATTCCTATCCTCTCCCAAACGATTGAATTACCGCTCGCAAACCACGTTGGGCTATTTCTGAATTTATAGCTCTAGTTCTTTTAGCAATGTGCCCGCCCACTGCCACTTAATTATAGCGACTCTTTTTTCTTTGGTTCTGCGGATCTCATTCCTGATGCGATCTACACAATCTTTTAGCCCTGCCCTTTACTCTTTCACGGGCATCGCAAACTACACAGAACATGAGATAAATAGCCATAAATGTTGACTGGTGAGAATATTTTCAGGGAAATAAAAAATAAAAACACAGGTTTTTCCATTCCAAAACATTTTTCAGTGAGCGGCAAAAACAAGCATGCGTTTGAAATGACTGGCAACTATTCTGCCTATACCAATGAAAGGATCTAAACTTTTGTTCTGTGGTGTTAATGGAGCATGGGATAATAAAACCGTTTAAGACAGTGCACTGTTACATTTGGTTTGCCGCCGGCACGCTCCAATAAGTCGGTGAGCCAACGGCGACAGTTTCAACAGACAATGCCGAATAAACATACGATTTGCATCACTATTTTATTAGACGGCCCCCATTTTTATATTCGGTCGCAAAAACACTTACTATTTAACGAGTGTTTTATTAGTGTTTTACTTCTAATTCTGTCAGTGAGTTTAGCTAGCTAGTCTGAAGTGTTCCAACGCTATAAACTGTGTAGAAGTAGTTTTAGGAATATGAGAGTGAAAATACTTTTTTTATGCAATATAGGCTTGCGTTTGACCACAATCACGCCTGATGGAAAGCGAAGATGAGGTCTACGATGGAGCACGCTTGCCTAGTAAATGCAATAAGCGGTGGAATTTAAAGTTACCTTCGCAGGTGTATGCAGGTTTCCGTCACCGTAAAGCTCATGGTAAATTTCAAATGTAATTTCGCACATTCATTCATTCATTTTGTAAATTCAATGGTGTGTTTGAAGTTTCTGATCCGCACTGAGCCCGCGCGGGAACTACGGCCCTACCCCTTTCATATAGGCTGGGATGATGATGATGATGAAAGTTACCTTAAGTTCACCTTTTTTCGTTTTATTTTATTGATAATGGCAGGCAAGTGAGCAAGCAGGTCTCCTGATGGTAAACGGTCACCATAACACATGAAAACTTGTTTAGTTTTGTTTGGGAACGATTGAGCTTTGAGAATACGGAGATCACGACTTAATCAAGACCCGAGAGCGAATAATTCATATTTTTAACCGAGTTCAAAAAAAGGGAGGAGGTTCTATGTTCGACTGTAGGTATGTATTTTTTTTTACTTTTTTTTCTATGTATGTTCATCGATATCTCCTCCAATTGTGGGCAGTTTTTTTCATACATAATATCTGCTCGGAACGGGGATTGAACCCAAACAATATCTCTGAAACAGTGAATTAATTAAAAACAATAATCAGCTCAAGGCTTCCGAGAACCAATTAAAATTAACTCGATTAATTCATCACAAATCCGATCAATTACAGCAAATCGGATACCATTTGACGATAAAGCAAATAAGCATTTCAGTGGTCAATGACTTGATTAATTTATCAATAACCGTAATAAGTAATTAGTTATAAAGCAGCGCAGATATTTCAAAGTCGGATTGAGTCTGTACGCAGTCGATTGCGATGCCGACTATCGACTGAATCGAATCGATTGGCACCGACTGTTGCCAACAAATAGGTATTGTTTCAATGTTGCATCAAATCAACCGGGTTTTGATCTAGTTTTTTAATTACGTTTTTTACTACAAGGTTATATAAGCAAGGGCGATTTGGGAAATTGAATTCGTAATTAGTGACTATTTCTTGTTTTAGTTTAATTCAGCGCAACTGTAATATTATCTTGATATTGAGTATTAAAAGAAACATTAATTACTTATATATATTATTAGGTAAGAGGTCGCAGCGCAGGATCGCCCCAACTGGAAAAAACATGCTGGGAGCCAAATCACAGGCCCACATCAAATTTTGATTTTAAAACCAATTGAAAATGCAGAAAGTCGACAATTTCTTTCTTTTTTCCTTCAGCTGACGAAGCCTGTTGCGGATTCCAATCAGTTGTTATGACGAAGCTTGTTGCGGATAACAATAAGTTTGCCTGACGAAGCCTGCGCTACGGATCTGATTTTCTTGTATCCTTTTGGCTTGAAATAAACTTTTTTTTTATTTCTTTAATGTAACTACTAAATTTAGTATGCTGGTCTTTACTAGGGATAGGGACTACCCTGATTACGGATAACAGAGTGCAATAATAAGTTATTACGCGACAGGACGCTTAATTCAGTGACGTCTCAAAAATTGCGTTCCTTAAAGAAATGTTTTCATACTTTGATTTCTTTGATCATTAATATCGCTTTTAGTTGTAAAAATCGTTATCTCCGCTGGTTATTTTCACCACATCACCAGTTTTACTGTTTGCATTGTCTTTTTATTGGCATTTAAGAATGAATAAAATAAGTAATAAAAGAGAAGAAGAAAACGATAGGCCAATAATAGTAAGAGTTTATATCCCAAACCAAAATAAAACGCACTTTGTTTATAAAAAAGGCCATAAAGTTGAAATCGCGCACTGAAGGTTCCGTACAAATTTATCTATATTTCATGCATGGTACTATTCTATTTGTATTTATATTGTTTTATCGTCTGTAGTTCCAGATAAACTCAACCTAGGTCTCTTCAAGGCTAGAGTAAATAGGCTGAAGATGAGGCCAAAGGAGTACCAGTGAGGTACACCTTTGGCCTCATCTTCACTTTTTATTAGGTGAGATAGTGGTTAAACACGGGTCAGTCTTATGTAAAAAAAAAATTCATGCGCAGTGACTTTCGGACTTTTTCCTGTACTTGTTTTTTTTTTTTTTTTTTTTTTTTTTGATTTCATACTAGCTGTTGCCCACGACTCCTGCGAAGAATTCGTTTATCGCTATCCCGCGGGAACTATGCAATTTTCCGGGATAAAAACTATTCTATGTTATTTCTAAGGTTCCAAACTATCTCCATATCAAATCTCATGTAAATCCGTTCAGCCGTTATTGCGTGATTATAATGTTAGTAGGATAGGATTAATTTTAATTCGATACCTCTAGAGGGACAACAAAGTGATCCTGTAAAGGTTCTTTTCTTTAGGTACGGATCCCTAAAAAGCACCATCTAAAGTCGCTTAAGAAAATCGCCAACCGCAATCGTTAAACGGCGGCCGATCGCGAACAAAAGCAGTCCAATTAATTAACTTACATTAGAGAGTCGTTTAAAGTACTTTAAACCTCTTTGTTTCCATTGTCCGGTGACAAATAGCGCGGCGCTCTTTCAACTACTGTTGCCGTTTCCCGCCACAAAGCGGCGCCACTGGCGACACAATGCAATTACCACAGATAATTTCTTTCCAGAAACCTTTAAAAACAAATTAGAAGCCATGATTTATGGTGTGTTACGCCACAGTTAAACCCGAATATTTGTTTCCGTTCAGCCGCTCGCGTGCGTTACCGCAATTTGAATGTGCTCCAAATTGGAATATAATTCGTCCGTGCGACCGTTTGCTTATCGAGGATCGGCTGAGACAGATTTGTAAACATCCTCAGTAGTAAAATTTAGTATGGATGAGTAATCTTTGGGAAAATCTTGTCATTGAGGAAATCAACGTCTAAGTAACGGCGAAGCGTCGTTTGACATAGATTGGTTTATAACTAAGCTATTGCCCGCGACTCTGTGCGAAGAGTGTAATGCCATCCCGCGAGAACTATGCAATATTCCTATTCATCATCATCATCCCAGCCTATATAGGCCCCACTGCACACAGGCCTCCTCTCAGAATGAGAGGGGTTGGGCCGTAGTTCCCAAGAGGGCACAGTGCGGATTGGGAACTTCACACACACCATTGAATTTCTTCGCAGGTGTATGCAGGTTTCCTCACGATGTTTTTCTTCACCGTTGTGTGCCACACACACGTAACTCATGTTTCTCTTACTCTTTCTAACGAAAACTGATCACTTCACGTTACTGCATTACGGTTATTCACATTTTTTTGTTGTCGGTCCAAGCCCTCTCATTCTGAGAGGAGGCCTGTGCCCTGCAGTGGGACGTATATAGGCTGGGATGATGATGATGATGACATTTTTTGTTTGCTTCTCTCCTGTGGATCTGGCACATGGCATAAGTTAAGGGTCTATAGTATTGTTGCTTCAGGGCGACATCTCTTGGTCCGGGTGAGCGGTTAGTTCCAAAGGAGTGATGACATCTCTCGGTGAGAGCTTTACATAGATGTCGCTAGTATCCCTGCTTAAGTGATTAAAGCAAGCTGAGATGTGCGATGCATAGGAAAATTTGTTTCTAAACTCCTGACCAGTGGTGGTGTAGGGGTTTAGCACGCAGCACGGAATGCTGAGGACCTGGGTTCGATTCCCAGCGCTGGTCTCTTTTTCTAGGTTTTTCTGTGCATCCATGTTTCAGTTTGTATTTAGTATGAAATATGGATTTCACGAGATGACCGTAAAAGTAAAAAAAATTGGAGTTGAAAAATAAAATAAATACAAAAAGACTCCAAAAAACAATCTTGACCAATATTTTTTAATCAAGTCAAGTTTCGGCCCATTTAGGTAAATAAATCTTAAGTTTGCTGACTCGGAATCGCTAATTTTATTTCCACAGGAGAGACATCTTTTGTTTCTTACGCTATGTATGACCTATTAGAGATGGACGAAAATTACTATAACAAAGACAAAACAAACCTAAAGCTCACTCTCGCATTAAATTAGCAAATGGTAACTCATCAGGCTAACTTTCAAAGACACAGCGACCCCGCGAACCGCTACCATCGGTCGCAAATTCACTTCGCCCTCACCGTGAACTCGCCTAGAGCCCGTTCGTGACGCAACTAGAGCTGTTCACACGTTTTTGCCGCGGCGGCCGCCATCAATCACTCTGCCATTACACTAACTACCGCCAGCGGTCGCTTTTTGTTTTAATTCTGCCCTTTGTAGATTGAGAATACGAATTTTCGTTTCAACTTAAGTGTTTAGATCTGGAGTAGCGTAATTGTATAAGAATGGGCTTTCTATACAGTTTTTTGGTATGACAATAGGTATGAGTATTCATTGCACTGTAGTTTTGACATGAAATTGTTTGTCATTGTAAGTAAAGTACTTACTTTGAAATATGATCTTTCAAAGTCTAAATGGAAGAGCTCAGGACTTAACTTGGTAAGGTTCTTATTGGATCAAAATTTGACGAAATCTATCATCCGAGCTTAAGTCCCACTACAAGGCACAGGCTTCCTCTCAGAATGAGAGGGCTCGGGCTGTAGTTCCCGTGTGTGTAATTTTCAAATGTAATTTCGCACGAAAATTCCGAAGAACTCGGAAGTACAGGCTCGAACCTACGACCCTCCGCAAAACCACAGGCCAAACTACTAGACTAATACTTGACAACATCGATAGACGTAGGTATTATTTCCAAAATCTTCGTCTACAAAAATCAAGATTCGTATTTCTTTTGAACAGAAACAAAACTTTACAATTATTCAGCCAACTGCTTGCATTGGCAAATACTGGCCGTATGAAATGACACTCTCATAAAAAAAGGTTTAAATTTCAAAAATAGAATACCGAAGGCCTAATAAGTCTAAATAGGAGGCGAGCCTGGCGGTCCAGCCATGACTAGGCGATCCGCAGCTCGACGAGCGCTTCCAGAAATTCGTTTTACATTGCGCGCGATGCTAGTTAACTTTTAAAGGGTGGAGGTGATCAGCGCTCAATGGATAAGGAACTGTTCGCTGCGTCGCCAGTAGCCCCTAATCGTCGGGTCTGAATGGCGCCCCGCCGCACACGCATCTCCATACAAACGACGCGCTTTTTGCTAATTGTCGACAAATTGATCGCGACGCAGCCGCAGCTTTGTGTAAATGGAAGAGTTCTTTATGTTATAGATGAAATTGTAGGTGCTTTGATTTTCTCAGTTCTTGGCTTTCAGTCCTTATATGTAGATGTTGTTTTAAATGCGGATTTTAATATAGGTTCTGATTTTAAATCGGAACAAAGCATTTAACATTAGATATGGCGAGATTAATTTTTTGGAAACTGACTCATTCAGAATAAAAAACCAACGTCTAAAAGAATCCGTTAACACAAATATTTTTTGTGACTGTACTTTTTGTTGACTATAAGTACTTATGTTTGCATTGTCATCCAAGCTACATAATTATAATAATAATTGTATGCCGAATTTCTAGTTAATCAAATTACTACAAGTGAGTCAAAATTGATTAACGATCTAAATACAACCTTAATATCGAAATAGATTCTTCGACTTTCGTACGTGTAGTCTAAATTGAGTAAATAATTAAACTTTAACTTTCTGTGTTGTTCTACGGCATTCGTGAAATCGTCTGGTCGAATTCTTAAGAACAACCAAAAATTCAAGTTGTCCTTTCATCAATGGCTAAATCATAATCATTACCATCATCCCAGGCAATATACGTCCCGCAGGCACAGGCCTCCTCTCAGAATGAAAAGGATTGAGCTGTAATTCCCACGCAGACCTAGTGTTTATTGGGAACTTCACACACGGCAAAATCACATGTCAAAATTTGGAAGGTCACTAAGAATCACCTTGTAGAGACTGGTAAGATGTGACAGTCCATTACCGGTATCGCAACGATCGACTAAGGACGGTCATGGTGTCCGCGCGCGTTGGCCAACCGGCGCAGGCGCAGAGTCCGGAAAATGACGGCGAAATATCGAAATTGACGGCGTTTGGACAGCTTCCCTTACGATCAAAATATTGTTAGAGATACTATACGACAGAATGATTCTTTATTAAACACAATGTAGCAAGAAATGCAGAAAACAGGTGTATGGATAAATCACTAGGTAAGTTATATACTTACAGGCGATTGTGAATAACGAGGTGATTTAATATGGTTGTTTGTTGCTATCTTAAGGGCAAAACCAAAAAAAATTTAACTGTCGTTTATGGGATTTTTAATTTTAAATTTTGGGTATTTATCCTCAAAAGTCCCGAATTTTTCTAACTGATGTAGTGCTTAAGACCTATATAAAAGCTTTGAGTATTGCAATTTTGGAACGTAGGTATTACGGATGTAGAAAGTGACATGAAAAATTCAAGACACTTTTCATGATAATTAATTTTCTGAGTAAGAAATAGGTACTCAAAGTTTTCTGATTTCCAAAAAAATTGTAGGTTCCGTTAAAAAAAATCCCCAAAAAAATCTTGCTAGTAAATCTCACGTCATTTTGGCGTGAGAAAGTGGGTAGATATCGAAAAATGTCATAGTAAAAAAATTAAAATGTTTAAACTACCAGCGTTTTCGGAAGGACCATTATTGCCAAGAAGAATGCGCCGCAAAAATATCACAAACTCGGCAGAATCTTTTCAAAAGAAAATAAAATAAGTAATTACAAACGTCACGTGGTTCATCGACGTCTCCTTTCACGGAACCCTAAAGGTCTAACCCCTAAGCAGGTCAATGTTCAGCGCGCAGTCCCCACAATGCGCTAGGTTTTTAGTTTCCCTTGCAACACTCTATTGTTCTGATCCACTTGCGCTCATACAAATTGCAGGTCCACTTAGTGACGTAACCCTAATGTGATTTAAGGAAATAGGGTATTGTGAAACCGTTTGTATTGAGGTAAGCTGCTTGTTTAGATATTTGCATTATAAACATGGACGGTAATTTGGCTCGAGCTACGTCGGGGAAACACTGCTCGCGTTGCTTTGTATAACCACTCAGTTGTTTTTTTTGCGAGATCGGGGTTTCGCATAATTTAATAAGACATAATGCATCATTCTTCATAATCAACGTTAGCCATACAGTGATTTATTTCTGAAACAGAATTTTTTCCAGGACTTTTTTAAATGCCATCTTATAGAATGCAGTAGGTTAGGTTAGGTTTGGTTTGTTTTATAATAATTCCGAAAAAAAACTTAATAATTTTATGACTAACGTTGATTTTGAAGAATGATACATTATGACTTGTTAAATTATGCGAAACCATATTTATCGACAAAATTAAATTTTTTTTTTTTTTTTTTTTTTTTTATGTTAGATTGGCCAGACAAACGAACTAGTGGGTCACCTGATGTTAAATGAACACCACTGTCCATAGACACCCGCAGCGCTTTACTCGATGCCAGTGCGTTGTCGGCCCTAAAGGAGAGGGAATAGGGGAAGGGGGAGAGGGAGGGGGAGAGGGAAGGGGTGAGGTATTGGGCCCCCGGCACTCTCACTGACCGTACGAAACGCAAGCAGGATTACTGCTGCTTCACGCCGGTGTTCTGTGAGAGGGTGGTACTGCCCCGGACGAGCCGGCCCATTCGTGATGCAGCGGCTAGCTACAACATGGCTCTACCACTACAAATGATTTCAAACAATGATATTGTCTTAAGGAATGAATTTGATTGAAATAAACAAATAAATTTGCAACCAGAGTTGCCAAAAGCATGCAAGTAGATAAGTAACTAGCTTTGCGGAAAATTCCACTTTTGCGGCAAACCTTCTTCGTATCTATCATTGAATGAAACAAAAATCCGGCATACAAATATCCATCGATATTGTTGGTATCTGTTAGTGAATACATAAATCTCGTTTTTTTCCTTATCCCGTGGAAACGCTAAAAATTCTGACATAAGTTTTTTATTGTTGTAATTTTATTACCTGCAGACCAAATTTTAAGAGTCTAAATAAACGTTACAGTGTTAAGGTCACTTTTAATCGAAAATATAAATCCCGTTTACATGGGAATTTCAACAATTCACTCTCAATTCCTTACCTACATGATAAGGTTTCTGAGCATAATTTCAGCATTCTAGGACCAAGGATTTGGGCTGGGCGTTGATGGTGGGTGAATCAGTCAGTAAGATTGAGTCGTCAGATGAAATTGTGGGATAAAGATAGTACGGTTATTTCCACGCTCCTAAGTCGTATCATCATCATCATCAATTCAGCCGCCAGATGTTCACTGCTAAACTTAGGCCTCCCTCATTGACACGCAATCATTACGGTTGGAAGCGACTTGCATCCACCTTGAACCTGCGGCCTTCACCAAATCGTCCGTCCACCTCGTTGGTGGACGTCCCACGCTGCACTTGCCAGTCCGTGGTCTCCGTTCGAGAACTTTTCGAGAATTTGTATATCTTAGTAATATTAGCTAGATATGATATTATCTGACTATCCAAAGTCTACGCGTTATGTCTATAAAATTCAAGCATTTAGTCAGTTTTAAGCAGGATAGATAGTTTTCAGGCTTCATTAACCACAACCGCATTAATTGTGAAATCTGAATCAGGCTATTAGGAAGCGGCGAGCCATTAGGAAACATAAATAGGCTCCTAAGTATCAAAATTACGGAAACGCACTATTTTAAGGAACGGTCTAAATTAATTCGCAGCTAAAAAAAATACGGATGCGTTGCGTGTCGATCGAATTATTCATGTGGAGATCCTGGTAACGCCACGGCACTGATAAACCTATTTACAAACGTAATAATACATCACAAGTTATCTTATTACTACAATAATAGAGATAAAATTGCCGCGAAACGAATGTAAATGTAAAGATCTGGATACAGTTTATGACTACCGATCAGGGATGTTTCGGAGTTTCACACTCATTATCAATTAATAAAATTGAACGAGTTAGTAAAAGTCAGTTTGCCTGTCTTGATTCAAACATAGTAAGGATTAAGGTAATTATGAAGTATGAAATCTTTAAGCATTGGATTTTTTATTGTGTTCTATATATGTAATTGATGTTTCCTATATGCAATTATCTACGAGTACGTGTACTTGGAACGCCGCTCGATTTGGTAAAAAGGATAATCAGTCTTGTATGTTTGTATGTAAAACTCTTTATCGTGTTATTTCAGTTCGAATTTGTTACCACCAATGTATAGGTTGTGCCAAAATTCAACGAAGAACATCTGCTTACTCTAAAGTCTAATATATGACTGTGCCCTGTGCGTTTAAGGAGAGCTACGAGCAGACTTTACCATACCACGTACGTACCAATGCATCGATTCTAGCGCAGCTCTAAATAAAAACTTGTCTGTCCTCCATATATCAGCAATAACTCTTCATTTCAGTTGAAAGACGTCGACTCTTGAACATAGGCCTCTCCCAAGGTTCGCCTAATAGACTGGTCTTGCGCCATCCGCATCTAACGCATTCCCGAAACCTTAACAAGGTCGTCGCTTTATCTTGTTGGAGGTAGACCTTAGACCTAAACGGCTTCTTCCCGTGCGGAACGCAACTCGAGAACCTCAGCAACTCATTTTTTCATATTTCGAACACAAAGAGGGTAGAGGTGATGAAAGTCTAGAAAAACTAATTGGACTAGGGAACACCAAAGGCAGGAAATTGCGCGGTCGTTCACCAACGAGACGGACCGATCAAGGTGAAAGACTCGTCGTCCGCCAATTTCTACATGGTCGTAATAGACCCGCTGGACAGGAACCGGGGGAGGGATATTATCCGGTCTAGGTGCAACCCTGCTACTGACCACAATTCTCAGACATGATGGACCGACCTACAGGGAGGAGATTGTACCATGCTCGATTACAAACGTCTGTATGCCTCGTTGTCAAGGAATCAGGTCTTTGAATTTCGATAAAATATTTGAGGCGACAATTCTTACCTTACAGCCCTCGCAAGTGAACGCTCCGAAGTGGAACCCCGCCGCCGGCTCCCCACACACTTTGCACTTTTGGTTCATCTGGAACAAGATGAGGACAACATTAGTTAAAAAATACTGACCAATTAAAACAATGGTAACGCACGAGTCTGACTCGAATTTTCTTTAGAAATCACTAAAATTCTGTATGAAGTTTTGTGTTAAAATAAATGGATTATTTTGCTCCTCCGCGAAGTAATGAGGTACATGATGCAAAATAGTTGCGTATGCTTTTAAAAATAGACTTTTTCAAACAATTTTCTTGTCCTCCTTCTGCATAAAAAATAACCAACGAAAACGCAACTAATCCCACAACAAAGAGAACCACCACAACCGAAAATAAAAATTGTGACACGTGTTTCGCCACTCTCCGAAGCACCAACAGCGGCAACAGGAGAAAATAAGTATTCCATTTATTTTATCACTAAAATTAACAATTCCAATATTATTATTTTGGCAATAATGCAAAACAAATGAGATAATTATCACAAAAACAAAATGGAGTCAGTATTCCGCGTTCGATAGCCCCCAAAGGCAAACAAATGAAGCTCGCGAAAATAAAGGTACGCACTGACCAATATTGTTGCCGTTATCGCCCGACATCAAATGCGCACGCGCCTGGAAACTCGCCACAGAAACCCAATTCAGTATTAATATGCCGTGACCGAGAGCGACCATTTTCCAATCAGTCATTTAGTTGTTAATTTCGAGGACCACCGCGCATGATATTGCGCGCGATAAAATCGCTTGTAGGTTTCAGAATCGATGCATTGTATCGATTACAAATTGCGTTGTTTCTTTGAAATTTTTAATCCACTTCGATTTGACGGGTACTTGATACGGACGCGTGGACGATTGATTATTACGCATCGAGTTTAATTAGATTTTTGATTATTGTTACTTAATAACCTTTTTTACTTTTTTATATGTATAATACCGTCACTATTACTGAATATTTTCGCAGATGTGACATTGTTGTCACTTTTTTCACGACAAATTTTTTCGTCGACATTTTACAAGCTGTTTAAAAGAAAATTATAGGTACACTTTGATATAATTTCATAAATTATTATTATTATTATTAACCAGAAATTTGACGACTAATTTGACATTGGGAGACTTAGAACAATTACTCAAATTCACTATCAGTTCTGTAATACACGCAATAAGGTCCTAAGTATTTACCAATAACAATGAAGTTGAAAAAATAAATACAAAAAGATACTTCATAGCTAAACTTGTTTATTTACCAATAATGTTCTTAATCCTTTTCACTAACGGACAATTCATTAGCAATCTTTTATGGAATTAAACAAACTTTACAACAGTATTAATGTCCCCGACCAGCATATACCATTAGCCGAGGGACACTTAACCTGAAATATTCCGCGTAAATCGCGGCGACGTGTTTTAAAATGTATAACATCTGGTTTAAAGTCTAACTAATGGACGATAAATAACGTTGCTGTTTTAAAATGGGTTATAGTTAATTTGAATAATAAGGATAATGGAAAAATTATGCCTTAGTTTGAAGTATACGTAACTTAAGAAAAGCAAAACGGTCTGGGTACGACTGTGCGCGACTAGCGACGCGACGAGCGTTTGTCAAGGTTTCGTATCCGACGGATGGCAAACGGAACCATTTTAATATCGCTATATTGTCCGTCTGTCTGTTTCTTTAATGTTTTGTTTTAATGTTTATTTGGGCACAAACGGTACAATTATACTTATATCTAATATGCATACATCTAACATTAACCAATAAAGATGCCACCATTAGTTAACACATAAATACAAGTTGGGTGAATTGGTGTTTTTAGACTTATCTAACACAACATACACGACAATCTAATAAAATTCATGTTCATGAAAGAGAAAAAAAAAAAATACTTAAAGACGACAAACTAAGTTAAGCCACAAAAAAAAAAAAAAAAACCTAACGATTAATTAAATCTAAGAGGGAAGCCTTAAATTTAAACAAGGAGGTGTTAAACAAATCAATTTCAAAAAAGGATGAATTGTAACTATGGCATGCTCTACCAATAAAAGAATTACCTACATAATTGGTTCGGGCAAAGGGGACACGAAATAAGCAATTAGTACGACGACTATTAAGCCGAGGAACTCTAAAATCAATTTTACCAAGAAGGTAAGGGGAGTCAATAAATCCACTAATCAATTTAAACAAAAATAATTGGTCTCTCAATGTGCGTCGGTCTTCAAGGGAAACTATATTTGTGTCATCAAATTTTTGCCTAGAACGGGTAGCTCTGTAGTTTAAATGCTTCAAAAGTTTATTTTGAATCCTTTCCAGCAAATCTATGTAAATATTGTATCGGGGATTCCAGACAGTGGACGCGTACTCCAAAATGGGCCTAACCAAAGACTTAAAGAGAATGTTGATTGTACAAACATTTTCAAATTCCCTACTGACTCTCAAAATAAAGCCTAAAATCCGATAAGCCCGAGAGACTATGTTTTCCACATGATCCCGGAAAATCAATTTACTGTCAAGGTAGACTCCTAAATCTTTCACAACATATTTTCTTTCCAATAACTCGCCATTCATGTAATAATCATAAACATTAGTATCCCTCTTCCGTGTGAAGGTGATAACATGACACTTGGCAACATTAATTTTCAAACAGTTGTTTCGACAATAAATGCTCAACCGATCAATATCATCCTGTAAAGCCCTGCAGTCTTCCACTGTCCTAATTACTTTAAAAATTTTCTTGTCATCAGCATAGAGCAGGCACTTAGCTGAAGCAAAACAGGACATGACGTCATTTATAAATAAATCAAAAAATAATGGTCCCAGGTGAGATCCCTGTGGCACACCAGACGGTACTGGGACAAAAGAGGAACAATAACCCTTGATAGCAACAGCCTGGCAACGATCTCTCAAATAAGATATTATCCATCTCAGAAGATCTCCATGAACTCCGAAATTTTCCAACTTCCGGACGAGTATAAGATGGGAAACCGTATCGAATGCCTTGGAATAATCGGTATAAATAACATCTACCTGATAGCCCTCGTCCATTGCTTTCAACACTTGGTCAACGAACTCACACAAATTAGACTCTGTGGATCTCCGATCAATGAAACCATGCTGCACTGGTACTAGCACGGGTCTCAAAACCGGGAAGATAGCATCATAAACAATCTTCTCAAAAAGTTTAGGTAGACAACTGAGCTTCGAAATAGGCCTATAGTTTCTTACATCGTGCCTATCACCATTCTTAAAAATCGGTGTAACAAAGGAACGCTTCCACACTTTCGGCATTACTCCCGTTCTCAAAGAAATCCCAAAAAGAACAGAAACTGGCACAGCCAAACCAGCACGACACTGTCTCAGCAAAATAGGTGGAATCCCATCAGGCCCAGCACTCTTCTTAACATCCAGTGATCTTAAATAGCCACATACTAAAGTTGCTGTTATATCAACTGATTTAAGATTTATTAAAGATTGCTCAACCTCATCCGAGACCGAAACACCTGACTGCGAGCCAGACCCAATGCTAGAGTGAGATTGAAATACCGAATGAAAGTACTTGTTGAAAAGATCACAGATGCTGACACCGTGAGAAGCCGTTACATCCTCAAGAAACATTGAATCCGGCATAGCGCTAACATTCCTTTTTGACTTGACGAATCGCCAGAAATAACTACTGTTATTCTTAATTTTTGATTCAGCAAATTTCACATAATCCCTGTAGCATGTTTCCTGCACCAGTTTCTGCCTAGAACGAAGCAAAACAAACCTGTCATAATCGCCCAAGTGGCCGTATGTCTTCCATTTCCGATGAAACTTCAGCTTCTCAGATATAATTTTTATTAAGGCTTTAGAAAACCAAGGGGGGTACCTACCATTATCATAAATAATTTTTGAGGGAACATGGTCATCAATAAATTTATTGAGCGTATCATAAAAACGTTGTACTGACAGATCTATGTCACTATAATCGAAAACATTGTTCCAATCCACTTCACCGAGAGCAGAATTAATTGCATCGTAGTCCGCAGCTCGGAACAAACGAACATATCGCGGAGGGGGGCGCAGTAGATTCACAGAAATATCTTTAATTTCTATAACAAGTGACGGATGATGAACATCCTCGCTAACCAAAGCAACCAACGCCTTAGAAACACAGCATTCCAAATTGGCCATAACTATATCCAGAAACCTACCGTTACGATTACAGATAAGATTATATTGTCGCAAACTATTAAATGACAAGAAAGCCTGCAAGGAGTTAACCAGAGGATTTTCAATAGTTTCTGTAAGCTCAGCGTAAGATGTACAAGGAGAAGCGGACCAATTTGCATGACTGACGTTAAAATCACCAATGATTACAATTTTATCACAAGGTTTGTCCATAATTATTCTAGATGTTGATTCAAAAAATTCGAGCTCGGCATCCAACATCATCGGACAAGGTGGAAAGTAGCAGCAGAACACTCGACAACGAGTCTGTTGTGAGCCGCTCCGAACGATAAGTGAGAGTGCCAATAAGTCAGCTGTAGCATTAACCGACGGCAAGCAGGCAACATCTGTTACAGTTAGCCCAGTTTTTACAGCAATAAGAACTCCACCGCCCATGGTGTCCCCACGAGCAGAGTAATTACGGTCACATCTATACACGCTGTACCTGGAATCAAACAACTCACTGTCCAGTATCCCCGGCAAAAGCCACGTCTCAGTCAAACATACAAGGTCATAGTCAGTATTAATTAAATTATTATAAAATAAATTTGTCTTGGTACGAAGCCCGCGCACATTCTGATAGTAAAAAGATAATTGGCTAACCATTATCGCGCCAAATTATACACATTTGATTAATTATTATAAAACATATGTAAATAACAGACTCCCCATGATTAACTTTCAAGGTGGTAATAGCATAATAACAATATATCATTTCCCCTAAAATAAAACAAATTAAAACTATTATATGACTAAAATAAAAATAAAAAGTAACTGTACAATAATAAAAACAAACACATAAGCAGAGCAAATACATTAAAATGGTCCTTATTTGATCCTTTTTAAATCTTCCATTGAGGCGATGTTAATAACTGGACTAGTATCAGTTTTGCGCACGAAAATACTGCAGTTCTTTACCCAAGATGTATACTTATAGGCCTTTTCCTTTGCCAGTGTTCTTGCCTGCTTCAGAAGAGCCTTATTACTGCTCGTAAGATGGTCATTAAAATATATATTTGAGTTACTACCGTGGAAACCAATATCACAGGCTTTGAAGTCCCTTAATTTTTTTAAGGAGCTCAAGCAGTCGTCTTTTTTGTAACGAGCCAAAAACCGCACCACAATGGCCTTGGGACGTTTGTCTTCATTGTTTCTGGGAGCAATGCGGTTAATGAAGTCAATATCGGTATTACAATCAATGGGTGTCTTAGCAAGTGTGTTAATCTCTTTGAAAATCTCCAACAAATTCTCATTCTTCTTCTCAGGAATGCCTAAGATTTCGATATTTGAGCGCCTGCCCCATTGCTCCTTAGAATTAAAACTATTTTCCAGTTGGTTAATAACCTTTTTCAAATCCTTCACTTCAGCTCTAGAAGTAGCTATACCGGTGACCTTGTCCTCCATCGCAACCAAACGCTTTGCAAAATCATCATACTTCGAGTCGATGAATTCCATAGAATCTTTAATTTCTTGTACTTGAGATCTAAGAGGGCTCAACTCGTCACTGATAAATTTCCTGATTGATGACTCTAACTCTGAACGCAATGGGGTTAGTTCGTCACGAATAAACTTCTTGAATGAAGCCTCCAACTCGTTTCTCATCTTACTGATCTCCACTTTAATCAAATTTAAATCAAATTAATAAAATATTTCTGTAAGTAGGCCGTTTATGACGATGAACGATGATGGATGATGTAAAATATTACATGTCTTTTTTGTCTAGAGCTTTCAGAAAGGCCATAATGGCCAAGAATTATGCGCCGCGTGACTCTTAGCACAGTATTTTTTTCTAAAAATAACAATTCAATATACTCTTACAATAAACACAGACGTCACAGGGATATCTCAAGAACTGTAATAGAATACTTAAGTACATTCATAATGCGTATTTATTTCTATTGCAGCTACAACAACAAATAACAAAAATTCAATAAAATTAACTAAGGGCGTCCCAACCGACCAATAAATAAACAAATAAAATAAATAATATTAGGGGACAATCTCACACAAATCGACCTAGTCCCAAACTAAGCAAAGCTTGTACTATGGGTACTAGACGACGATAGACATACTTATATAGATAAATAAATACTTAAATACATAGAAAACATCCATAACTCAGGACCTCTTGTTTTGTAGGCAGGGGCACTACCAACTAGGCTAAAGCGGTCGTTGGAAACCAATGGAAAATGATTCTGCATACATTTTGCTTAGGAATAGCGTTCTGCTAACTCTGGATTTTTATAGATACGGCTGTGTTTAGGATTACAAATTTTAATCAAATTAAAATAAATGTAGGCTCTTCAAGCCCAGAGTGAATAAGCTGTTGAAGGCTAGAGTGAATGTGCTGTGAGATAAGGGTCAATCGTGGGTCAGGTTTATGTAAAAAAAATGTAAGGATCTCTCAGTTTCAGTATTTTCTGTTCAGTTTAGCGGCCGAGACATTCACATCGTAGCACATTGGTTAGAAGGAAAACGTTTTCAACGGCACCGCTGGTTGCGCGTAGGTAGTTATTGCCGATAATACTTCTTCTGTATTGGATAATGCATGATTCTTCCGGATCTAAATGGGCTAAGGTTTTTTTTTAATGAAAATATATGTATTTGTTTAGGCACTTGTCCCACCACAGACGATGTACGAGAAGCGAATAGATTAAATTAGACACGAGTTGGCGTGCAGCGAGAAACGAGTGTGTAGTTCCGACAGTTTTATCGCTGGGCTATAAGCAAGTGTCATCATCATCATCATTGTAAAGACGTCCACTGCTGAACAGGGGCTTTCCCAAAGTTCGCCAAACAGATCGCGCGATCCCCGCATCCAACCATCATCCAACGCGATCATGCAACCTTAACTAGATCATCGTTCCATCTGCCCACACTGCTTCCGGTCTATGGACGCCATTTGAGAACCTTTCAAATACATCATCAATATCATCATCGATCAGTTCTACGATCGATGTGCCCTACTCACTGTCACTTGAGTCTGGCGATTCTTCAAGCTATGTCGGTGACTTTAGTTTAGGTGGGTTCATTCTGAAATTAGGCTTTGGCTTGGGGTTGATTTTCTGTCTAACGGTATAAGATGATGACAGAAAGAGATGGTGAAAGCGTAGGCAAGCGTCAGAAGCGTTAGACAATAGGCCCCAGAGAAGAAACATTGCTTCGCTAAAAGTCAACCACAATTTTCAAAGTCAAAGTATTGGTGTGGTTTCTTGTAAATACGAGTTCTCACGGTTCATTAATGTTCTCATTTAAAAATGTAAATATTTCTGAACGCAGTTGTTAATCAAGCTGATAGCGATCGCTACATCGAAATGGAACTTATGGATATCTTACGTGTAAGGTTGGTTGAGGAATTTGGAGATTTTCGAAAGAATGCTATTTATAATAACGACACATTCGTATGATAGGTATATGGTAGGTTTTTGTTTTGATTGCTTTAAATCTTATTGTAACTTGTCATTATTATGTCAATCTTCTTAATAATTATACAGGGTGTACCTAATCAAAATGGTGATCCAAAAGTAGTGTTCCTTAGTCAGTTAATGCTGGACAACATAATGCACTAACTCATTTGTTTTAATTAGTCTTATTTAATTTGAGGTGTCCATACATTGAGTTGGTGATTTCATGGCAACAAAGTATGAACATCCCAAACTTTATCAGACCCATTTTAGCAATTGAGTTAATGCATCGTTGAAAATTTGAGATTTCCTCTTATTTTTACGATACTCTGTGTATTTGTATGGGAAAAAAAGTGCTTCATTTTAAAAAGTCGTAAAACAAAAAACATTTGTTTGAGTGATAGGAATTCAGGGTTAAGAGGATGTCAGTGAATTAAAAATAACCCTGTATAAAGGTATTAGTTTTAACAAAGTTGTCTGTTAAAACTGTGAAAGTTAGTTGCCTGCCAAATTTCTACCAAACTCTAGAATTTCATTTCAATCGTCAGACCTAATGATCAATGCGAGCAAAGATACGGGTGAAGACTATAATAAATAATCCGAAGATAAACTCTACATGATCGCGCAGGCTGTAGAACATAACATACAGCCTGTTTAACGGACCTACACCGTGTAAGCAGGTAAATACGCGTGCGGTATCTAGTACCGCGGTCGCAACAGGTGCCCTTTTAAGCTGCCTGCCCACTGGTGCTGAGCGAGGCAGCGGATCGGTGAGAGATAGAAGTCCACCAATAAAATTGCAAAAAATCTCTGCTCGTCCACAGAGGACAGGGAGTTAACTAGCTTAAAAAATCATACAAAAAAGGGAAGCGGAGATATTGGGTATTTTACTATTTTTTTCAGTACCATGGCTAAGGGCCATTTTTAGATTTAATGTACTTAGTTTTAGTTAATTTTATTTTAGTATAGTTAGATTTAAAAAAAATCGTTGAGTATAAAAGTACTGAGAATTTATAAGTAGCTCTGGTTGAGTTCGAAACGAGTCAGTGTAGTTTGGTGGTGGTGATAGTTGGGTTTGTGTGATTTGTGTGTGTTCGTACAGTGTGATGGAGAAACTGCATGAACACACCTTGCATAAACGTAGCTATCATAAGGTTGCGGGTGAGTAAATTTATTGTTGAAGTTCATCGTAAATATAGCCCTCTCATTCTGAGTGGAGGCCTGTGACCTGCGGTGGGAGGTATATAAGCTGGGATGATGATGATCATCGTAAATATGTGACTTATTGGTCGCAGTGGCGTGGGATATAACGACTTGATTGCCATCGGTTTGTATATATTTTTTTTAAATACGTGTCAGCTATTATGACAAGTATGGCAAATGCTGTGTACCTACACTAATCGAGAGGCGCTACATCCGGTCACACACCTAACTATCGAATTTCACAATATCCTGGTGCTTAATGAGTTCACATCATTGCATCAGTAGATTTAACGTGGTAAATGCATTTTTTTTTCTGAGAATATCCGCTTTTGAAGCCCTATGACCTATTGTTTGACCTATGGCCTCTCAAGCAAGTTCAGTCTGTTCCAGACCACGGCCGCTGTAATGTGGCCGAAACGTTGGTCATTTTTTTTGCAACATTTATATAGATGATATTATAATGGAAAATGTAACCTAATTTTTTAGAATTATCCAGCAAAATTTTCTACCCTGTATCTCGCGCATGGATTAAGTCACGTCGCATGATGTCACCCTGGATTATATTATAAAGTCCACTAAACGCCATTTAAGTTTCTATTAAAGCGAACCCACCGTAGAAAATCTAGCTAAAAATCTAAGTGTATCCTTGTAAAAATGTCTCACAAACTACCGCATCTTAGCGTTTATGAAGTCGCCGCATACTTCACGCATGGAGTAAATTACGCCGCATGAGGTCGCCCCTGACTATAAAAATTCCAATTGAACCAACCCTAAAAAATTTAGCTAAAATCTAAGAATGTTTCAGTAAATTATCTCAAAGGCTCCATTATATTTCAGCATAACGTCGTTGCATACCACGCGCATGGAGTAAATCACGCCTAATGAGGTCACTCCTGACCACCAAACAACAATTATTTTCTATTGAATTGAATAAACCCTAGAAAATCTAGCTAAAAATCTAAGAATTTCCCTATAAAATGTCTCACAAACTACCGCATCTCAGCATAAAGTCACCGCATACCACGCGCATGGAGTAAATCACGCCGCATGAGGCCGCCCCTTATCGCCGCATCGCCCGCTCTAAATTAGATCGAACACGATTCCCTACAAGCTCAGGCTTGTTTTAAGGGAATGTCGCACAATGATTTGTCGTTTTTATGATATCCGCGCTTGTTGGGCGTTGTAATTTTTTAATGGCGCTGACGGGCGAAGTTGCTAGTGGATTTATTAGTAGTTGCTACACGTGGATTCGTTCACTAGAAACATTATGTCTAGTGAGTTAAATTTGCGGGATTTTATCACAGATTTATCACCAGAACGTTAACACTTCAGGTACAGATCTCGAGGTTAAACTATTTTCACCCGACTGCCGAAGGAGGGTTATGTTTTTCGAGCGTATGTATTTATGTATGTATGTAATATTCTTTGGCATGCCCTGCAGCCTGAACGGCTCAATGGATTTTGAAGTGTGAGGTGTCATTAGATTCGTCTCAGTTCCGAAAGTGACATAGGGTATATGTTTTCCTGGTATCTTCCCAGGTGAACTTTTTGCTTTGAGCTCTTATCTTTCAAAACAAACGGTATCGTCATAGTATTAAGGTTAAAATTTAATGTAATGGCTCGAAGCGAAAAATTCACCTCGGAAGATTTATACTATATTCTCATGGGAACGAGAATTATACAGGCGAGTTTTTTCATCTAATATTGAAGTTAAAGTTATTCATACAAAACTCTCTAACCGGGAGCTCCAGCTACATAATCTGATTCTCTAACCAGCCTATTCGGCCGTCACGTCGTAATATATGATCATCATTATTATCATGTAAGGCGTCCAGGGCTCGACTAAAGGCTTGCGGCTAGGTTCCTACGACTTTTATTAGATCGTCGGTCCATCTTGTTGGAGGCCTTCCCACCATCTTCCACCATCATGTCGCTCCATCCCACATCGATATCTTACAGTATATTAATACAAAACAAAAGCAAAAAACAAAAACCTCAAAACAAAAATATTTAATTAGTGTGTGTTGCCACTGATGACATATGGATCCGAGACGTGGTGCTTCACTATGGAACTGATGAATAGGCTCAGAGTCGCTCAACGAGCTATGCAGTGGGCTATGCTCGGAGTTTCTCTACGGGATCGAATTAAAAACGAGGGGATCCGTAGAAGAACTGGGGTTACCGACATAGCCAAACGGATTAGCTCGTTGAAAAGGCAATGGGCACGCCATATAGCACGCAGAACAGATGGCCGTTGGGGCCCAAAAGTTCTGGAGTGGAGACCACGGACTGGCAAGCGTAGCGTGGGAAGTCCACCAACGAGATGGACGGACGATTTGGTGAAGGCCGCAGGTTCAGGGTGGATGCAAATCGCTTCCAATCGTAATGATTGGGCATCAATGAGGGAGGCCTATGTCCAGCAGTGGACGTCCTACGACTGAAATGATGATGATATGATGATATTAATACATATATTATAGCTCAATGTGTGACCTGCTTAACTTTATAATTCACTGTTATTAAAAACTCAGGTCAACGCACTCGAAACGCAGAACACCGAAACTCCGAATACCCGACGCGTGTATTCGAGCATGTGACTCGATGCAGCAGATCGATTTCCTTACGACTTAATTAATTTGACTCCTTGCACTTTAATTTTTCGGGACGACCTGCAACCAACTCTAAAGCCTCACACTCAAGAATAAGGTACAGTTTTCATCGGCAGTGAACTTGTTTATTCAAGCATATAAACTGAAGGCTTATGACAAGAGCCAATGAAATACGACGAGCCGAAAGGGTTGTCACTGGGTAATCAGTTATCGCGAAAGGTATCTCGACATACAATTAGCATATTAATTATTCCATGTTCCGTGGGACGATGCCTTTTTGTTCTAGCTCGCAAATTGGATGCATTTTTGAATTTGGAATTTGTGGAACCGAATTTAAAAGACGAATGGATCATTTTCATCACTTCGGACCCACTGTATGCACAGGATCTCAGAATAAGAGGACTTGGGCCCTAGTTCCCACGCAGGCCCAATGTGGATTTGTACGCAGGTGTGTACAGTTTTCTTAACGATGTTTTCTTAACGTTGTAAGGAAACCTGATTGACTAATTGACTTTTATTTAAAAACTAATTTTTGCTCCAAAAATAACAAAGTAAAATAAATATCACGGGACACTTGACAGCAATTGACCTACTCCCAAAGTAAGCAAAGCTCTTGTTATGGGTAATAGACAACGGATAAACATAGGTACTTAAAACATGTTATAAATCCCAAGACTCGAGAACAAACTATATGTGCCCCAATCGATCGAACCCAGGACCTTAAGTTTCGTAGTCAGGTTATCTAACCACAGGGTTATACGGTCGTCATGTCATGTTTTGCATTTGGTTATACTTCTTATAATACTGAAAATACGCACTAGGATATAGCTTGTATGTTTGTATCACATTAAAGTTTCTATACAGCCCTTTTTTTACGACAAAAAACTAGCACATCATTGCATAAAATAGCACTGAACAACGTAAATACACCTTTTTAAATATATTTGAACCAATTTCCTCAACTAAAAGTACTAGGCGATCATAAATCGGAAGAGTCCGATGCAAGTTGTCCCTGCATTCCCACGGAGGTCACACGGCCGGTGTCGGCAAGAGTCGGTAATGTCCGCCAAATGACAGGGCGGCGGCGTTCACACGCCCGCCGTTCCCGTCAATTGTAAATATGATGGCAACTGGTGAATAGACAAGTCGAGGTCGGATATAAGTTAGAGTTAGGGTCTTACAAAGTAAGGTCGGAAGGTACAGGTTGGTCGCGATGGAGGTATAGCTTTCGAAAGTGTGTAGCTCTAAGATGTTTTGAATTAAGTAGGTACTTAAGTTAACCAAGGGAAAGTTAAAACTGGACGTTTTGTTTGATACCCATGTAATTTTTGTCCTATACATTATTATTTTTAATTTACTTTGTCTTGCTTGTTTTATTTAAGTGATTTGTAATATAATTTTTGTTTAGAAAAATGGCGTTCTGCCAATTTTCTTGCGTCGAAATCTTCTTGGCGATTTCTTGCAGTGTACTTAGGGAATAAACGTTTTGGTTTTGATGCTAAAAAAGAGAGATAAACAGTAATTAACAGAATTAGATGTTAAGAAGGAACGACAGTTTCACGTAAAAAAAAACTAGCCATACATAGTTATGCAATTTTTTCAAAATGTCAAACCGTCACAAGACTAAATTCCACTTCAATAAATACGTTATTTCGCTAAGTATGGAAGTATGGATGCATGATGGATACACACATTTTAATAATGATATTAGCTGCACGATCTTTTTCTATTTTTATCCGTAGATTCGAAATAATGGCGATGATATCAAAAGCCTAAAGTTGGTCAAGTATGTCATTTAAAACATATTCAAAAAAATTCATCAGTAAATGGATTGGGAGGAACAAACCCGAATAAAAATGAGCGAGTTCGTCGCTAAATCCTTGAAGTCGTTGCAGTTCAAAGTCACCTCGTTTTAAGGTGCATGGCCCGCCGTAATCCATATCCATACTTTAATATTATAAATGTGAAAGTGTGTTTGTTCTTTTGTTTGTTTGTCCTTCTTTCACGTTGAAACTGAGCCGTGGATTGCCGTGATGTTTTGTATGGTCATAGTTGAAGGGCTGGAGGACATAAGCTACTTTTTACCACGAGAAAACATGTTTTAATCTACTTTAGTGGAGGCGAAGCCACGGGCATCAGCTAGTAAACATATAAAACAACTCGGACTAATCATGCGCACCAATATCGCAGTTCTCACAATGCCCGACAAAACTATAACTATAACTAGGCGCAGCGTAAGTGAGCGCGACTAATGTGTAATACCGCGGGAACCGGCATACGGCCTGCAGAAATGATCTACTTCAACTCGCGCGTTCGCGACATCGGATATTTTTACTTGGATGCACTTGAACAGATAATTATTTATTTATCAATAAAAAACAGCATCACAGTAAAAAACCAATGCGCTCTAAAATTCAACATCTATCTTCTTCTAATCTCTTCTAATATATTAAAACTCTTGTGTCACGGTGTTTGTTATCGAACTCCTCCGCAACGGCTTGAACGATTTTCATGAAATTTTTTGTCTACATTGGGTAGGTTTGAGAATAGGTCGTAGGCTATTTTATTTTTTATACCCCTATTCTTCGTAGACGGAGTCGCGGGCAATAGCTAGTTACATATAAAAAATTAACTGTTTAGGGATTTTTAAAATTTGTCTATAATAATAAAATAGATAATAATAGAGGGTATAATAAAATACAGGGTGTTTTTTTGGTCAGCAACTTTCGCAATAGGGGTTGCAATATTCATAACTGAGCTCAAAAAAAATTTTTTTTTAACCTTTAGATAAGGGTTAAAAAGAAGAAAGAAGATTGAAGAAGAGTGAAGAAATACTTATATCATTATGATTTTTAAAACGGTTCCAAACCAAAAATCCTTATAGTTACTGGCCTTATCCGGACACCAGTCAACGTTAACCCAGCTACCGGCTGAAATATTACGAAAACATATTGTGATTAATTATAATGACAATGACAGATCCATACTCTTGACTTGACATACATGAGAGGCGGAAAGAACGGAAGGCCTCTGCCCAGCAGTAGGACACTTTACAGGCTTAGAAAAAAAAGAGATGAAAAAAATTGAGTACATACAATGTTAAACGTATTAAATAAAAACATCAAAATTATATTATGTAAGTACTTAGGCCGTTAAGACCTCTTTTAACTGTCTTTTTTTAGTCTATCAGCGCTTTCGGAGACCATGATTGCCAAGAAGAATGCGCCGCAACTTGTTGGCACTTAATATTTTTTTCCAAAATTTCATCATTATACATTATAGAATAAATTTCATGCATTATACAAAGAAAACTCACTAAACAATTCACAGTCTCTTTCCACCATACCATATACCATATTATCTTTTTACCATTTTTATTCTACAACATCTTTTATTTGGAAGTGCTAAATTGATTAATGTTTTAAGATAAATTTTCAGAAATTAAATAATTGTGACATTAAGTATTAATCAAAATATCTGTCATCATGTTGTTTCGACATAGTAACATTTACTTAGATTTATTTTAATTTAATAAATGGAACCATTCGATATTGATGATTGCAACGAATTTATTTTTAGTGACATTTTATTATACTGCATTAATTCTACATTATCAGAGTTGAATTGATTTCGAAGTGCTAAAAAGGTGTTGTGATATATTTTTACGTCGAAGCTGGTTATTAAGTAATTTGTTACGTTTTAGCAGAGATTGATTCAGGTGTTAATTTTTAAAGGATCAATCGTCAATGATATCAATGAAAAACATCATTTTACCCTGGTCCTATACTACACATGTGCAAATAGCTACATTTGCAAGTGCATGTATAGAGTTTTGTGAGAGTAGATCAAATAATAACATTATAGATCGTGACGATAAGCTTGACTTAATATCCTACATCCCTTCCCTACCCTTCCCTTGGATGGGGCAGAGGGCGTACACAGTAACATCACCATCTCGAATGGTCTTGAGGTTCTTGTTTTACTTCGCTCCGAGTCATTCCTATTATATATTAGGAGTAACGATAAGCGACCTACTCATTTCATAGCAATTATACCCATTTATATAGGTAATAGCAAGGATATTGTTTCAACGTTAATTGAAAAAAAAATCATGAATAAGGTAACCTCTATGAAGTTGGTGACCAAAAACATCCTGTATGATTTCATGCAAAAACCCATCATCCTCCGGTTCCACATAAACCAACACGCAATACGCTTTTTATCCCGGTTACAAGTAGTTGTGTTTTTGCAGTCTGTACTAAGTTCCCTTGATTTCATTTTGATAGATCCCTAATGGCTTGATTTATTCATATTAAGTTTAAAATAAAACCAGGAACAAACCTATTTAGATCCTTCACGCCTAGTTTTAAAGTTTTCTCATAAAATAAAATAAGCTTTTATCCCTTTCGTTTGTACTATAAAAGTGGAGAAAGGGAGTGTATAGGTTCTTTTTGATGCAGCGTCCCCTGCCTGCTCAAGTAGGGTATTTTATAGGTGGTTATCTCTTTTATTGCTTTTTAAGTGTTACTTAGAGGTTATGCTGCCATTATCAAGATTCGAAGTTTTGTGCTCTAAAAGGATTATTGCATTTTGTCTGCAGAAAAGGGCATTTCATAGTAAAATATATTTACGGCTATGGTTTTTAGTAGGGATTTAAATAGATTTTTACCGCAGCAGTTTAGTTAATAGATAATAAAAATTCAGTTGGTTTTAGTACTCTGAGATGACGTAAAGAGTTTTTCATATATGTATACTAATATTATACAGCTGAAGAGTTTGTTAGTTTGAACGCGCTCAACTCGGGAACTACTGGTTTGAATTGAAAAATTATTTTTGCGTTGAATAGTCCATTTATTGAGGAAGGCTATAGGCTATATAATATCACGCTACGACCAATAGGAGCGGAGCATCAATGATTAATGCGGACGAAGTCACGGGCACCAGCTAGTAAGCAAATACATAGACTTAGGATTCATATTTTTTAACAAACGAGCGATTCCTATTTTAAATACATATATGTCATGGTGATTTGATGATTTGCTGCTACTCTAATAATTCTATTAAAAATCTGAAGTTAGGGAACTTTTAAATCTCAAATTTGTTTTATCAATGTGTATATACTCTTCATCATCATCAACCCAACCTTTACATCAGCATAAGCTTCCTCTCAGAGAGGGGTTGGGTCACGCGGGCCCAGTGCGGATTGGGAACTTCATAAACACAGTGGCTTGAACCCACGCCCCTCTGCTGGAGAGGCCATAGGCCATAGGCCACCACCGCTTTAGAGAAAATTAATTTGCGTAATGCTTGGTGGTGCCATCTCTTGACGAGTAGCTGAATTATCTTAACTAACTATAGCTATTGCTTAGAATAGCTAAACTAACTTAAGGTACAAGCCACACAGAAGAGACGTGGAGAGGCGCGTCGTAGTCCGCGTCGTTTGTTCGCAGGCCGCGTCTCCACCTCGTCTGTTCTGTCTGTGACGCTTCTATAGGTACATTTAGTATGAGAATGATTAAAGGGGCGCCTCGACTGCAACGCGCCCACGTCCCACGTCTCTTCTGTGTGGCTTGCGCCTAACAAAGCCAAGTCCCAGGTAGCCTTTATAAGTGTAACCCCCTATTCAGTGTGAATAAAGTTTTTCATTCTGCGAAAAGTGCGTGAAGCCATTGAGATTAGTCGTCATCCAAATTTCAACCGGGATAGTGGATGGTCGGTACCCCCGAGTTGGAAAACAGTGTTGAATTCGTACTGCGTCAACGGTGAGTGTGAGAGAACCTTTACAATGTGACGTTGTTAGTATTGCGTGCTACCCTACATTTGACAATGACAATAAAAATGACGATGAAAACGGGGGTAGTTGTGTGTCGCTGTCAGTTGCGTCGAGCAGCCGCGCGGCTAAAGCGGGTACCGCGCAGTGCGCTGCCCGAAACATGTCAAGCTAAACTTATGATCATAGACGTGAGTTATTTCACTGCGAATAAAGTTGTTTCATCAAGCCGATATTAAGTATTTCACAACAGTTCTATTACCAATTTACTAAAGTTCCATAGAACAAATTAATACCGGCCGGCCGAATGCGATTATTTTAATTAAACCTTTGCTTAGGCGATAAATGCGGCAAACGTGAATAAATACGTAATTAAAATGAGGAATCCGTTCACTTACGCTACTATCCAATTAGAGCGCTGCGGGCCGCACAGTCGCAGACCTTACCAACCATTAAAGGCAAACAGAGACAACTTGACAGTTTCAGAAAGAGAAACTTAAGGGAAACACTGAGAGATTGATGTATACAACTATAATAATCCTCTGACAATAATTTTCCTCAATTCGATATTTAATTATAATTAAAAGACTACCGTGGGACTTAGCGATGAATGAAAAACATACATGATTAAGGATCTCGGATAAAATGGAAACATGTCGGACGATCACCCAGCCATCTTTTTAAAATGATGACGTAGTTTGTTTAAAGTTGGCAATTTCGGTTTAATCATCATTCATTTCAGCCGAAAGACGTCCAGTGACAATAGGCCTTCACCAAGGCTCGCCAAACAGATCGGCCCTGCGCCATTGTATTTTTTTTCTGATTTAGAAAACAATGTGGTATCTAATTATACACCTAACTATCCTGAAACTAAAAACCTTAAGAAAAATAATAATAAAAACTAATAATAAAACAAATTATAACTAAAACATATTATGAAAATTAGTCCCCTTAGACAATGTTCCGTAGATACTGGCAGCGTTTCCTCTTTGAATAGCTAAGCTAATTCTTTGTCCGAGGAAGCTGCCAGCTCTTCGGTCTCCTGTGACGTCGACTGACCTCTTTTTATATTTCTCTGTAGAGTTTCTACAATACACTTACTTGGTTGACTATAAAATTACATACATTCGTTTGTGGCAAGAATTAATTAACTTTTTAAACATTTTTTCAACACTTAAAGTAAAACGTTTAAGAGTAAGTATATTGAGAAAAAAATAAAGTTACTTAATTAAAAGGTGTTTAATAATAGTGTAGGTGAGAATAAATTAAAGTAACTTTAGTTAGTTAAGACAACTGTTTTAAAAATGTTGACACTATAATTGCATTAATCGAAGTTGTTCGCATTACTGGTAAATGGGTTTTAATTATAAGATCTTAAGAGCTATAAAGAACGAAAAATAATCCATACTTAATTATAATAAATGCGAAAGTGTGTCTGTCTGCCTGTTACCTCTTCACGCTTAATCCGTTGAACCGATTTAGAAATTTGGTTAGGAGATAGCTTGAAATCCTGGGAAGGACATAGGATTGTTTTTATCCCGGAAAATTGCATAGTTCCCGCGAGATAGCGATAAACGATTCTTTGCAGACGCAGTGGCGGGCAATAGCTAGTTTGACATAACTAAGTAAGTTACTTGGTGGGTGTCGGAGAGCGGACAGGGACGACAAGTCAGACCAAAGAGATGGCAGGACAATTTGGACATGTAGGCAAAGGACTGGCTTGACATTGCGCCTGACCGGGAGTTGTGAAGGAATACTTCGGTTTCACTTGAACGGAACAAAATATTAATCGTTTTCTGTTAATAACACGTAAATTCATAAATCTCATCAACTTTTGTAATGACAAATTTAGAAATGAGGTAAGATAAGATTAAACTTTGGGTAAGACAGTATTGTAACTGTGTGTAAACCAACAATTTGCCATCAAGAGCTTTACAAGTATCGTAGGGAAAGGGATATGACACCCTTTTTAATTATTTTTTTACCTGTGGTGAAGTGGTAAACTGTCAGTAGTTAGTCACGTTATCGGCGCTGTCAAAGAGCTAGATGTCAGACAGCGGGTCCAAATCAAGCTCTGTTGTAACCACGCGTAAATTGCGAAGAATTCTAAGTAATACACAGAATAAAGTACAACTGGACCGTTTACGACATAGATTTCAACGTCAAATAAAGGTCATTGCTTATTTTGATTTGTAATAAATGCATTACATTATATTAATCTTAAATAACAACAGAAAACGATTTAAAAAGCTTTTATCTCGAAATGGTTTTCGATTTACTATACATGGCAAAAAAATAGACAACCCCAATTACAGATCTTTACTCACATTCAGAGATGTCAATTAATATAGGTACTAATGAACTAACTATAAATGGGACGTCTCTGAATACGGCAGAACGGCTTACGCAATTCAAATCAATAAAGAGTTAGTTACTCTCAGAGATGTCAATTAACATAGTAATTAACTATTGTAGTGAACAATATTAGTAACTAACTTAAGTTAAAACTATTTACGTAGTAATTGAATTAATAAACAATAAATTTGATGCAGTCGCCAATAAATTCCTTTACCCATTCCTAGATCTAGAAAAATAAGGCTCATCCCAGGCTCAGCCCAAACCTCTCGCAAACCAGTGTTTTTAGCGTTCCTGAATAGCAGTTCATCCCCATCCTCTCGCAAACGATCGAATTTCCGCTCGCAAACCGTTTTGAGCTGTTCCTGAATCTGATGGAGCTGGAGGGTGACCATAGGAACTCTGTAATAAAACGTCACGATTGCATCGAGTTTGGGCTCGTTTGATTCGTCTTGACGAGTACTTTGGTAACCAAGGGCAAAAAGTATAGTCAGCAAAAAAAGCTTGTATAATGGAATTTTCAATAAAAACTTATTTAGATTTATATTTTTGATGGTATAAACTTTGTTGTGTGAAAATATGAGCTGGATAGTCAACTCTTGTCATAAGTACTGTAACTTACCTATGTTTGTTTACACGTAATTATAAGCATAGATCTCGATCTACGATCTATTCCGTGCGCAATTTAACGCTCGCTTTCGGCGCCCGCGCACCGGAACGATTAACATACAAGTGTTTTTGTGTGTTTATTAACAGCGCCTAATAAGCGTAACTAATATGGTGGTTAGATGACGATTATGTATTCGTGGTTTTAATATGAATAAATACTGACTTCATAAAATGATATCTTCGTCAATTATAAACCGATTTGAAAAAAAAGCAGTGGCACTGGTTTGCAGATCATCAGGCATCCCCACAGAATGAAAGGGTTTTGAGTCGTAGTTCCCACGCGGGCCCAATGCGGATTGGGAACTTCACACACCATAAAAATTCTTCTTAGGTGTGTGCAGGTTTGCAGATAAATGTGCCAATTATAAATAAGTAAACAATGTTCCAATTTTCAAACCTATACAAAATAATGAACCAAAACAATCACTTTGCTCACCCGCGACCTTAAAAGTGAAAAGTGATTGTTTTGATTCATTAATATGGACCTCCGCAAAGTAACGCCTGATTCAATAAATTATACAAAATAATACTTATACATATAGGTAAATGTATCTCTCTCTGTTTGCTATCTGAAACCCGCTGCACCGATCTTAGCGAATTTGAGCAAGGCTATAATTAAAAAAAGCCTTCGTTAGAATTAAATTTTTAAAACAAGCTTTTTGATATTATTTAAAATCATCAGATCACTAGAAGTAAATAAAACCCAGTTTGCAAGATTTGACTCGAACAAATCAACATTACAAGTTAAATAACAAAGCTATAAGTATTTTATGCGAGGATTCCGGGATAAATTGCAGTTCCCGCGGGATAAAGATAAATGATATTTGCGCAAAGTCGCGGGCAACAGTTCGGTCTGTAAGTAACATGAACCAATAGCAATGATATATCTGTTCGAACAGTTCTTGAATTTTTTGAATTATCCGAAATGACATTGCGTATTACTAAAAATATATCATCAATCAATTATATTTGAATAAAAAATGCATGTGCCTTTTCTCAACAAAATTTGTCCTTTTTGTAACAATAACTCATTGGAATATTTGTCATTCGTGGAGGCAAAGGATTCCGTTAGTCGATCGATCGATAAAACGTAGGTATGATTTATTGTAACTAATTGATATAATTCACGTCGCGACCCTTCGGGGTGCCGCGTAAAATGTCATGACACGACAAACCTTGACAGACCATGACAAATTGTTGTGACAAAATATTTCAACAGTTGCGTCAAGCGATACCAACCCTTGTCAATGAATATAGAATGCACAAACTTAACTCTGCAGTTGCACAAATTACTCAAAATCTTTACACGCATCACAAAAAAGGCCATTTTCAAACGCTTTTTTTTCTCAAACGGCACATGCACACGTGGAACGCGTGACGCGGCATTCTCAATTCAAATTTGAAATTAGAATGAATGAATTCGAGTCCGAATTGAAGAAAAGGTTTTATCACAACGATACGTTCCAAAATGCGATTTGCTCGATGATTCGGCGTTTCGATATCACATCTGTTGCAGAATGCAATCAATTGAATTTAAATGTCATGGATTAAAATAAAAAGAAACGTTTGCTTTGAATCTGCGCGAAGATTAAGCTCGTCATTCATTAGTTGTAACACGTTACTTGAAGCCACGGCAAGTATCACCAATGAGATTGGCGATTTGTCTAAATGTCACCACTCATGTTTGATTTGTTGCTTGCAACTCATGTTGTTTACGATTTCAAATGCATAGTTTTCTAAAGTAATTTTGGGATAGTTTCATCGTCCGTATATTTTGTGTAATAAATCAAAGGGATAAGGAGAGGAATGATGATCAGCTAATCACGGTTCATCAGCTAATTACGTACTGTTAGTAATAATAATATAGTTTGATATTATGCGTAAACGCTGTAGTGAATACGTGTACAGTTTGTATATAGCCAAACGCAAGAAATATAACAGTTACAAGTACTTTTTTAACTATACTATAATGTTGTTAAAATAGTGCAATAGTTATGTGACTTTATCGCTACAGACAGAGCAATCTCTTCCTGGTACCCAAAACCGGCGAGCATGTATGAAAAGACCAATGAGTGTTGTGGAAGTTCTATATGTCTGTCTGGCTCATAGCAGGTGGAAAGAAATAGTCTCTAGGTACTTATCCCTTTGCTGGGAATGAGGCGTGATTGTACATATGTATATGTATGTAAAGGAGTAACTTCCATTGTTTGTAAACGCTTGTCAGCTGTCACTTTGACATTTACCTTAATCAAACTCAAAGAAAACATACATTTTACTGTAACGGGTTTGTAAATTTTACGAATAAAAGGGGTTAAGAAGTTATAATATCGTCGTGGCTGCCGCAAACAAAACACAATCAGGTGCTTCGATTACCGTCGGCAAAAAACGATTAAAAAACGACACGCATAGGTGTCGTTTCTAATAAGACGATCGCATTTAACCAGTCAAAAATCTCACCAGCTTATTGTAACATTAACCGTTCCTCTAATCGAGATGTCAGTGTAAAATTACGAGTGAATAGACGCCAATTGATTGACAATTTAACAAATAAGCATTTCCTATATTAGTTACGGATTTAAATAATAGAATGTATTGGAGATTTCTATGGTCGGATTCTGACCTATGACCCAGAAATCAAGCGGTTGATGACTGGTCAATACCTAAACACAATGGATGAGGATACGAGCTATCACCTGACTCTTTTTGTATGAAATAGTCCTATTGTTTGATGTAAGTGATACTTTGCAGTGGGTTAGGGTGGGGTTCGGCTGGCACGATTTGAAAAAAATAATGTGGATTTAGTTGGTGCAGTTCCGATGCACTCTTACCGAAAGACCTGATACGAACATACTAAGACTTACACACTTTGTGTTCTTTTTTTTCTCATCTGTACCTACTTTTATTTTTGTGTAATAAAGAGTTGACATAGAAAGAAAGAAAGGAACTTCAGCCCGTGCCCTCTCATTCTAGAGAGGAAACCTGTGCCTTGCAGTGGGACTTAAATGTGGGCGTTGGGCATTTAAAAAAGTATATCTTTTGCTTTTTTAAGGGGCTGTTTCACCACCTTATTGTCAAACTACTGGTTACGTAACCATTGAATAAACTAAGTACTGCACAAATCTGTCGGCCAGTTTTTTTTCAGTTTCACCACTCAGGTCCTGTGCAAACTAAGTACCACTTAACTAATCGTCGGTTTAACAAAAAGTCGGAATAGCAACGTCCCATTTCACGACCACGGGTTCCTGTTCGCATATTTTCGTTCAAAGAGTCGCTCATTATTAAAGCAAAATAAATCGTAAACTATGTAATTTTTAAACACATCTATTTTTTTGCATAAACAAATGTGTAACATTGTAATTAATCCAAAAACGGTATTTATTTACGATACTTTGGTTAACAATAACAAAGAAAAATAAAATCACGTAAAACGAATCGAAAAGTGGCGCCAAACCCTTTGACAGATTAACTTTTTTTTTAATGGCGATGTACAAGTTCAGGTAGAAAAAATGATTGTGCCACTGAAGAAAAGTCTATAATTAAAAAATATTACGAAATTTTGGATTTATTTTTAAATACTAAAAGCGTACCTATATTTTTTATTCAAATCTTGATATTTAAATTCTCGTTTGCAATTTAGCATGACTTCTGTGTTTAAAAAATAAAAAATACTTTGATTTATTTTTCTGAAACCGGCTGAAGGGCTCTCCAACCATGGCCACAAAAAAATAAACTAACTAATTAAAAAGATATGTGACGGATAAAAATGCTAAATGCCACCTGATCTGATAGTCAAATTAAGAAATAGTTTGGCCGTCACTTAGCGCTAATCAAGACTGGTGAAACAGAAAATTTTATTCCATGTGACAAATAAGGTCATGATCAAGCTAATCCGAACTTTAAAAAAAGTGGTGAAACAGCCCCTTAATGAGGTAATTTTGGGGTTTTATTATTCAAAATCACAACCTTTCATTATCATAAAGAAAAAGTGTACTTATTTTTTTTGCCAGTTTTGTGACTATTTTCATACACTGACAAAAGAAAATTGTATGGAAAATTAGGATAATTTTCTAACCATGAACTAAAACAATTACTTTGCTCACCCGCGACCTTACAATAGTTACGTTTATGCAAGAAATGTGTGTTCATGCAGTTCCTCCACCTCCACACTGTACGAACACACACAAATCACATAAACACAACCATCACCACCACCAAGCTACACTGACGCGTTTCGAACTCAACCATAGCTCATCTTCAGAGTTACCACAACCGTATGCAATGCTACCAAATGTTAAACTAACAAACCAAAACAAATGTTTTAACTTGTCACTGTAACTTCACAAGTACCCACTTTATTTTTCTTATTCTCAAACTACCCCACGAAAATTAACTTTTATTGACATATTATAAAACTACCTTGAATTTTTGTTTATTTATTTATAAGACATATTTTATTAATACTAACTGTTCAAATTAGACCCAAGCCGCAGTAAAGGAGAAGATACTAAATTTTCCTGTTCATTAATAATAGACCCCATAGTGTTGTACCTAATTATTTCCATGCATTCCAGAGCATCCAGACGCAACCCCTTGCCGCAATAATGTAACACTTCATAAGAATCTGAATCTAACAATGAATGATTTGATTCCAACAAATGTTTTGCAAAATTCGATCTATCTGGATGCTCATTCCTATATGCCGAAACATGCTCTTTAAATCTAGTATTAAAACTTCGGCCTGTCTGTCCTACGTATATCCCATTGCAGTCATTACAAGTAAGCTTGTATACCCCCGATCTAGTTCCCTTATCTACCTGTTCTTTGTGGTTACATAGCCTAGAGTACAAAGAGTTGTTAGTCTTAACTTTCGTTTGAGAATAAGAAAAATAAAGTGGGTACTTGTGAAGTTACAGTGACAAGTTAAAACATTTGTTTTGGTTTGTTAGTTTAACATTTGGTAGCATAGCATACGGTTGTGGTAACTCTGAAGATGAGCTCTGGTTGAGTTCGAAACGCGTCAGTGTAGCTTGGTGGTGGTGATGGTTGTGTTTATGTGATTTGTGTGTGTTCGTACAGTGTGGAGGTGGAGGAACTGCATGAACACACATTTCTTGCATAAACGTAACTATTGTAAGGTCGCGGGTGAGCAAAGTGATTGTTTTAGTTCATTAATATGGACCTCCGCAAAGTAACGCCTGATTCAATAAATTTTCTAACCATCAAAATTAATAGCGCTCTTGATTATGCGTAAGAAAAACCAAAATTTCCTCATTTAAAAAAAGTGAGTTTTAAGAAAACGCCTTGGTGATTAAAGTTAATCACGGTCTAGATAGTGATGACTATTATGGCGCTGAGGCGTGGCCGCTAACGATGGGCCTCAATAGGAAGCTCAAAGTCACTCAGAGGGCAATGGAGAGGGCTATGCTCGGAGTATCTCTGCAGGATCGCATTAGAAATGATGAAATACGCGCAAGAACTAAAGTCACCGACATAGCTCGAAGAATCGCCAGACTGAAGTGGCAGTGGGCAGGGCACATCGTTCTTAGAACTGATGGCCGATGGGGCAAAAAGGTTCGAGTGGCGTTCACGGGCCGGAAGACGCAGTGTATGTAGGCCTCCAATAAGATGGAGCGACGACCTGGTTAAGGTTGCGGGATTGCGTTGGATGCGAATGGCACGGGACCGATCTGTTTGGCGAGCCTTGGGGGAGGCCTATGTTCAGCAGTGGACGTCTTTCGGCTAAAATAATGATGATGACGGTCTAGATATTGCGGAGTATAAAGTCTAGTATAAACTTTTTTACAATGTAAGCATATTCGAAACTTTTATTTTTAGTCGCAAATCTTTGGTGTTGGAAGTGCAGGCTAAGCCACGCCGCTGAGTCACTGCGCCGCTTCCCACCATCTCACTGGAGCGATCTGCGCGCACGACCAAACCAACCAAACTTTTTTTTTAATTTACTACTAGGGTACATCATCATCATCGTCTCGACCTACGTTCCACTGCAGGGAACAGGTCTCCTCTCAGAATGAGAGGGCTTTGGTCGTAGTTCCCACGCGGGCCCAATGCGAATTAGGAACTTCACACACACCGTTGTAATCATCATCATCATCGTCATCATCATCATGTTACACATTTTTTAGACGACCAGATGGCTTAGTGGTTAGAGAACCTAACTACGAAGCTTGAGGTCCCGGGTTCGATTCTCGTGTCGGGGCAGATTTTTAATTTTGTATTAAAAATACGAATGTTTGTTCTCGGGTCTTGGGTGTTTAATATGTACTTAAGTATGTATCTATCTATATAAGTATGTTTATCCGTTGCCTAGTACCCATAACACAAGCTTTACTTAGCTTACTTCAGGACTAGGTCAATTGGTGTGAATTGTCCCGTGATATATTTTTTTTTATTTATTCCCGGGGTAAAATCGAATTATTGAACCAGATTAAAGCCAGTTCAATAGACATGTTAAGAGGCAAGCCTACACCGGGAGGCGTAACCGCATTGTCAAAAGCACAATAGCTCCCGTTGCTCCATATCGATTCTTATTCCATTCACATATCGAATTACCATCGATTAGTATTCGAGTACAATCGAATAAAGAATCGGGCGTTTGCCGCGTTAATTAGTTATTGTTTTAAATTGAATTTTAAGTAGATTGAGGTTATTAAATACAGTTGTGTGTTATGAAAATGTTGTGGACTCTTTTCTTTGTTTAACACACATACACAGACACACATCACGCCTCCTGTATCCCCAAACGGGGTAGGCAGAGCACACGAAACGCTGCATTGACGTTTCGGGGCTACATTTTGCAATATTTTTATTTTGTTCAAATTAATACAGTACTTACTAAACTATGAAATCAAGAAAGTTCATACTTAGATACATGTTAGCGAACGATTATGTTTATTTATACTTTTAATTATTGTTCTCATGTAAGTGACTTGTGTCTTTTTTGAGAATAAATGTCTTTAAACCTAGCTTGAAAATAAATGAATATTACAAAAACTTACTTTAATTACCAGTAAAACTTCATCTTTTTAGGGTTCCGTATCCAAAGGGTAAAAACGGGACCCTATTACTGAGACTTCGCTATCCGTCCGTCCGTCCGTCTGTCACCAGGCTGTATCTCATGAGCCGTGATAGCTAGACAGTTGAAATTTTCACAGATAATGTATTTTGGTTGCTGCTATAACAAAAAATACTGAAAACCAGAATAAAATAAATATTTTTTTGCTCGTTTTTGCTCGATATTGATAACGGCAACAGGTAGACGCTTGAAATATTCACAGATTATTGAGTTATATATTCTCTTTAAAAATATATAATTAAATTAAAATAAAACAAATATTTTAGGGGGGGTTCCCATACAAAAAACGTGATTTTATTGCCATTTTTATAGATAATGGTACGAAACCCTTCTTGTGCGAGTCCAACTCACACTTGGCCGGTTTTTTATAGATAATGGTACGGAGGAACCCATCGTGCGCGACTCCAACTCGCACTTGGCCGTTTTTTAAAATGCTACCCTAATTAATATACAACGCGCAACGGATATACAATAAAACCTTTTCAAAAAATACAAAAACAAAACTAACGCAAAGATGGGCCTGATAAACTGTAAACAATTAGGTTATCTGTACCACCCATGGTGCTAATATTAAGAAAACATGCAAATCTGCACTAAAAAGACGTAACAATGAGTGCAATAAAGTGCAATGCTTTTAAAGCGCGCGCTTTTGAATGTAAAGTGGTTCCGTAGCTTTATTTTAAACTAACCAGTATCATTTCGTGGGGATTTCACATCAGAATCCTTCAATTTTTTTAGGGTGAAAGAGTAACAAACATCTGTACATACATACATCCATCCATACAGAATTTCACGTTTATAATTTAGTAAGCTTACTTAATATTTTTTGTTGCAAAGCAAACGGAGTCCAGCCTTAACGTGCATGAGAAAGTGCACGTGCAAGTGTTGCGGTTTTTTTATTTGAAAGCAGTTTTCTTGGCAATGGTTCTTAGACATGTTTCATAAAAATTGGTTCAACCGTTTCAAAGATATATAGCTCTTTTGTTAGCTGCGGAAGGGATCTTAGACGCATATCCTTATATCCTTATTTAAGAGTTAAACTCTTGTCGGTGTAGCCGATGAATGGCTCTCCACTTCTCTCTCCTCAAAGCTGCCTCCTTGACCTCCTTATACGACATGACGGCTACCTTCTCCTTTATTTGATTTACATAATCAATTCTCGGCCTCCCTCTTTTTCGCTTCCCTTCTACCTCTCATCTCTCATCATGTCTTATAAGATGACCAATCATTTTCCCTCTCCGATTCTCTATTGTTTTCATTAATGTTCTCTTCTCTTTCACTCTTTCCAGAACCTCTTCATTGGTGACTCTTTCCGTCCAACTAATACGCATAATGGGTAATGGGTAATGGGTATTTAATTTATTTCCAAACATATGTGTAACCAAATTACGTTGAGGGTTTAAAAAAATAATAATTTATAGTTTAAAACCGTTTTTGTAATAACCATCATCAGAAAAAACAAAAATAAAACTGAATACATACTTACTTAGTTAGTTACCTATTTAAATTTGACGTGGGCTTTACAAGGATAGAAAAAAACCTAGTACACCTACGGTACCCTACGCAACAAGAAAGCGTCGGCGCATGAAAGGCGGCGCGCGCGCACCAAAGCTGTCGTAAAACAGATCTATTCGCAGAAAAGAAATTTGCACAAGCCATTGTGACGGTACCTTGGCTTAGCTAGGATACTGTACTGTTGAAATATTACGTTTCTGACGTCGCCATGCATGGTCTGTCATTTGAGCAAGAATGTGTGAAGTTTGAAATGACCATACATTATTGACCAGATGGCCTAGTGGTTAGAGAAACTGACTACGAAGCTTGAGGTCCCGGGTTCGATTCCCGTGTAGGGGAGATATTTTTATGAAAAATACGAATGTTTGTTCTCGGGTCTTGGGTGTTTGGTATGTATCTATTTATATAAGTATGTTTATCCGTTGCCTAGTACCCGTAACACAAGCTTTGCTTACTGGGACTAGGTCAATTGGTGTGAATTGCCCGTGATATTTATTTTTATTATTATAGTAATACTAGCCTTAAGCCGCGGCTTCGACCGCGACCACTAGCATTGGCAGTGAAAATGAAAGTTCAGGTTTTCACAAAATTCATTTCATCGTGGCCGTCATTAACGTTGCATCAAAAAACCCGTGCTAAATTTCAATCCCTGGGGTGGGTTGATTAGACTTTCGAAGTAACCAAACGCCAAATGGAATGCCATTACTGCACTTTTCAAAAAGAGGAGAAATGGGTATGTTTTTAGGTTTTTGTTTCACGCCCCACCACTGGCTAGTGGTATGTATAAATATCAACTGTCAATCTTTCGGTAAAGCCGGTAAAGCCCTGTGACGAACAGACGGACGGTGTACCAACAGGGTTACATATGCCACCCTTTGGGTATAAGCCTAAAAAATGTGTCAATACGTGGCCGTATCATTTGGCTCGGGCCCCGCTTGCGCAGACGGCCCGAGCTGATTGGCTCGCGCCGCCCCGCCCCGCGTTGCGCAATCAAACCGTATCACGTTGTATATTAGATCATGTGTCAGCGCTAGATTATATCTCGTGTTTGTATGAGATGCTGTGGGTGAGCTAGTGTCAACTTGGTAAGATAAATGTTGGTGTGTCAAGTCATAGTACAGGTAGCTAGTTTCTTTTTTTACATAAAACTGACTCGTGATTTTTCTCCCGAGTTTCTCACTTGATGATAAGTGCAGACGAACACAAAGGCAGTAAAAGCCTATTCACTCTAATTATTAGTAAAAAAATGATTTCATTAATTATTTTTTTCTTTTAAATACATATTTTATGTATCACTTGCAGGTTTAATTGGATTTTAACTTTTTATCTACTATTTATAACATACCTAACATACTATAGTAGCGCTTTCAGAAAGACCGCCGTTGTCAAGAATAAGAATCTTGGTAGAAAGATTTTTTTAATACAAAGATAATATCACAATTGGTATGGCGATAGTTTATGACCCTGCGCATCCATATTTTTGTCGTTTTTACGCCAAGTTTTATCTAAATCCGTTTAGCCGCTATCGCGTGATTGACTAACTAACATCCAAACATCTTCACAAACCTTTTAATTTATAATGTTAGTAGAATACAGCTAACTGTACACAAAATTTCCCATAACTACTATAATACAATTTTTTATTATGAAATGGAGGCAAACGAGCAAGAGGGTCATCTGATGGAAAATTAACACCACCGTCCATAAATATCAACAACTCAATTGTCATTGATCTATTGCCAGAAATGTAAACCCTTTTCTTGAAAGCCCCGATATCACAATTTTCTGGAAACCTACTGCCGGAAGTTGATTCTACAATAAACAAATTAGGTATGAAGTATCTTCTTTTTGTATTTATTTTTCAACTTCATTTTTTATTACTTTTACGGTCATCCCGTGAAACCATATATTTTTTCACGGGATGGCCGTAAAAGTAATAAAAAATGAAGTTGAAAAATAAATACAAAAAGAAGATACTTCATACCTAACTTGTTTAAAGTTGCACAGTAGCGCCATCTCTTGGTCCAGGTGAGCGGTTAGCTCCGAAGGAGTGTTAAAGTCTCTCGGTAGAGGGCATAACATAGATGCGCGTTTTATCACTGCATAAGGTGATTATATGACTGAAATGTAAGATGTATGGGAAAAATTCGTCGCTGACCTCTAGACCAGTGATGGTGTAGGGGTAAGCACGCAGCACGGAACGCTGAGGACCTGGGTTCGATTCCCAGCATTGGTCTTTTTTCTGGGGTTTTTTTCTGTGCATCTATATTTCAGTTTGTATTTAGTTTGAAATCTACAATAAATAATAAACCCGCTACTATACCACGCAGTCCAACATCGAACGCATCTCCGTGTCAACCCAACCATGTCACTATTACGCCAACATTATTATCAATATCATACCCTGTCTCAATATCCTCTCAATCATACAGTGGAACCTTGAAGAACGGTGCCGCACGACCTTCGGCTAATGACGGGTCATCACATTCGCGTTGCGCCATGTCGCACAGGCTACTGTACAATCTGATCAAATTGTTGCTTAAATACTTGAGTTGAATTACTTATTTTTAGATAATATTCCATACTATCCATACTAATATTATAAGTGTTTTTTTTACATAAAACTGACTCGTGATTGACCACTATCTCACCTGATGAAAAGTGAAGATGAGGCCAAGGGTGTATCTCACTGGTTCAGTAACAGCCTATTCACTCTAGCCTTGAAGATACCTACTGGTTGTATTTATCTGGAAACATAGACGAACGGGAGCAAATTCCATTCCTTACAGTTCGCATTTGGCAGGCAGATAGTTGTAACCTGGATTTACGTATAGGATAATATTTATCTCAAAAAATTGCATAATATAAATAAATATCACGGGACAATTCACACCAATTGACCTAGTCCCAAAGTAAGCTAAGCAAAGCTTGTGTTGTGGGTACCAACTGAGCAACGGATAAACATACTTATATAGATAGATGCATACTTAAATACATATTAAACACCCAAGACCGGAGAACAAACATTCGTATTTTTCATACAAATATCTGCCCCGACATAGTCAGGTTCTCTAACCGTTAGGCCATCTGGTCGTCAATTCCAGTGGAATAGCGATAAACGAATTCTTTGCAAACGGAGATGCGGCCAACTAGTAGTTTATACTATTATTTTAGTTCTGTGCTTATCAATATAACAACCAAATTGACAACCTCCTTTTTTGAAGTCGGTTATAACCAGTCTAATATTTGCTCGAACCAATTCGCCACTGTCCTATATGCTACCGACAAAGTGGTTGATCGGATCGCCGCGTGCGACGCGCTGACACTTGAATGCGACCGGAGCTCATCCATATTGATCGTTGATCGATGCTCGATAAATAAAGGCGCGCGCACACTCCCAAGTCGCGAAACTTATGCTGTTACTGAAACAGTGCGCTGCATTTTCCGCCTCGACCTTACGATGGTAAGCGCAATGCAATGCTTTATCACCTGATGAGGCGAGAAAGAGGTCAATTGCTGGTTAGTTTAAAGGAATTTTGAGGAATAAGGCCATAAAATTCTTGAGCAATAGAACAGGTACACAATAAAAATGTAGTGTAACTTGTTTGTTTCTTTGAATGCAAAAAAGTGGATTTTATAAAACTTGGCAAGCAAATTTTATATTAGTTTACTTACACCATTTCATTAATTTCGTTTACAGTGTAATCAACCATATCTTTGTGGTGGTATTTACAAGTGTACGCGTTTTTTTCATATACAATGTATGTAGTGTAGGTGGTAGTTCGTTTGACATATTTAATTCATATAGAAGCAGTAGGTGTGTGGGTTGTGCATATAATATGCCTATACTATGTGTCGCGCACACGTAACTGTCTTGCGCATGTCGTTGCGAAGCAAGGCATATTACTTTAGTTCACATAACATCACGTTCATCTCAGAGCAGGGTAAAAGACACGATGCTATGAAAATTTTTATTATAGCAAAATACAGTACCAATGGTGAATCTAGGCTGATCAAAGTAATCCGTCCGTTGTGGTAATGATCATGGGAGTGTGGGCGTTTGATACGAGCGCGTCAAATCCAGCAGCGGCATCATAAGCGGCAGCGGGCAAAGAGTGTGCCCAGACGGCTATGCGTCGGCGCCGTGTGATCTAGATCTCCCTAATCCTGCCCGTGATGAATCTAATACATTCTCACTGCGCCCGCGGTGGGAAGTGGTCCGCTTTGTAAACTTTGTGTTTATACGGCGCCTTTATTTGACACGGCGAATTTATGGTTAGGGTTCTGTACTCAAAGGCTAAAAAAAGTCATAATAGCCTAACAGTTTGACCTATATGGCCCCTCGAGCTGAAGGTGGGTTCGCGCCTGAGCTCACACCTTTGATTTTTTCGGAATTTACGTGCGAAATTAAATTTGAAATTGACCACGAGGTTAACGGTGAAGGAAGGTGCGTGTAAAGTTCCTAATCTGCAATGGATACGCGTGGGAACTACGGCCCAAGCTCTTACATTCTGAGCGGAGGCCTGTGCCTTGCAGTGGATCTTCATAGACAGGGATGATGATGACGAATGTCTATTTTAAGCTACTTGGTTTTATTTTAATTTATTTTAGTTTTATATCTTTATGTATTTCTAAGCCAGAATCTTGAGTCTTACCTGATGTATATTGTTTGTCTTTAAAATGAATCATCGTACCTATATTTCAAAACAAACTGATACAAAATGCATCATTGTATCACGTTATTTTCAAAGCCTTGAAACGATAATAACTTTATGTTAACTTAACTGCAACAGAAGGTAAAACATTAGTTCAATACAAGGGGACATTAAAATAATTCGTCTATTATTAGCTTGTTGAACAATAAAGTTTAAAATGTATTTACGCTGTCACTTATAATGGTTTACTTTTCTTGTAGATAATTATTTAGTATCATCTTTTACTGTATCTACTAACTGCATTCCTTCTGCCATGGTCGACAGGTCCATGAATTACGATAATACATAAGCATGTTTAGTACACGTGTACTGGATATTGCCTGTAACAGGAACAATAATTTAAAACATAGGCTTTTTGCCTCTTCAGTTATGGTGTGTGGTTTTATTAACGACCGCTTTAGCTTAGTTGGTAGTGACCCTGCCTACGAAGCAAGAGGTTCTGGGTTCGAATCCCGGTAAGGGCATTTATTTGTGTGATGAGCACGAATATTTGTTCCTGAGTTATGGATGTTTTCTATGTATTTAAGTATTTATATTTATCTATATATGTATGTTTATCGTCGTCTAGTACCCATAGTACAAGCTTTGCTTAGTTTGGGACTAGGTCGATTTGTGTGAGATTGTCCCCTAATATTATGTATTATTATTATTATTTCATGTTGAAATTTTATTTATGTTATTTTGTAACAAAATTAATTGTACCTATTTATAGAAAACGCATAAGAAAATGAAAACGAAACGTCTAACAGGCGACAGGTGACCATGTCACCATGTTGTATTCATTGACTGTGAAGTTAATCTTGAACTGTTAGTTATTTTCTAAAAGCCGCGACGGTTTAGTGGTTTGACCTATGGCCTCTCAAGCAGAGGGTTGTGGGTTCAAATCCCGGCTCGCACCTCTGAGTTTTTCGGAATTTATGTGCAAAATTACATTTGAAATTTACCGTGAGCTTTACGGTGAAGGAAAACATCGCGAGGAAACCTGCATACACCTGCGAATAAATTCAATGGTGTGTGTGAAATTCCCAATCTGCACTGGGCCGCGTGGGAACTACGACCCAAGCCCTCTCATTCTGAGAGGAGGCCTGTGCCCTGCAGTGGGACGTATATAGGCTGGGTTGATGATGATGATGATACTTCACAATGAGATGACGTTGGTGTCGACCTCATTTCAAATGCACATCCGACAACTGTCCGTCTTCCGTCAAGTGCAGTCTGCCACAACCATCCGGGATGCAGCGATACTAATGCTAGATTATGTTTATGTCTAGAGCACACAACAAGCCTTGAAATACATATATATTTTTGTTACTAACACTCTATGGACCTAAAACTTGTCCGAGAATAAAGATATTTTATTTATTTTTATTTATTATTTACCTCAGCCTTCAAGATGGCGTGTTAACTTCGTCTGCAACCAATAGATGGCGTTGTCCAAGTGAACGTTGTGGCCTGTATGCCTTTTAAGAAAGACGATAAATTGATAATTCATATATCAATATATATGACGACCAGGGTTACCTATCATATTCTCGAAAAGATCATTTCCGAATATTAAAATTCCGAAAACGAAACTCCTTTTTTTCATTTTCAAAATTATTGCTTGTCCGAAATTTTATTTACCATATTTTCTTATGTCAAATGTTTTAAAATCCATTTTTTTATTTGCCAAATGATTCAAAGTCCAACTGCATGAAATTCCATAGGATCATTTGCCAAATATATATTTATTCCGCAAATTATTATTCCGCAAAGGTCAGGGGTACAAAAGGCGACCATACAATTATGTATGGAGCGTAATATTCATTTTGTTGTTTAATGTTGCCCAAATATTTTATTGAGTTTGTTATGTGGGTCGGTTTTGTAGGTGGTTATAAAAAAAATAACTAACACCAAGGCTAATGCGGGAGCTTCGCTCCGCTACGCTCCCGCATTAGCCTTTGAACCTAATCTATCTGAGTCGCTTCCGCTCCGAACCGTCTTGCTCGCTCGCTTCGCTCGCTCGCTAAAAATTAAGCAATGTTGTCTTGTCTTACTCTGATGTTAGGTTAGGTAGATAATAAAAACTTACTTTCGGCTTTTCGTTACATTTAGATTATGAAAATATGGCAACTGATTAGGTTGGCAAATAAAAAAATGCATTATTGTAATTCGGGATTTTGAATTTGTTGGCAAATAAAACTGTGATTAAATGAATCCGTGGCATTGTGAAGTTGTGGAAAAAAAAACATATGGATTTTAAAAAGTCGGAGAACCGTTTTCGGATAAATGAAATTCGAGTAAAGGAGTTTCTAAACATCGATAGGTTCCCGACGACCAGATGACCAGATGGCCTAGTGGTTAGAGAACCTGACTACGAAGCTTGAGGTCCTGGGTTCGATTCCCGTGTTGGGGCAGATATTTGTATGAAAAATACGAATGTTTGTTCTGGGGTCTTGGGTGTTTAGTATGTATTTAAGTATGTATCTATCTATATAAGTATTTTTATCCGTTGCTTAGTACCCATAACACAAACTTTGCTTAGTTTACATTGGGACTAGGTCAATTGGTGTGAATTGTCCCGTGATATTTATTTTATTTATTTTTTATTTTATCATAGACAATAGATATAAGTTTATTCAGCAGCAAAAAATAACTTAATAACCTCCCTTTCTTGTAAACAAACAGAGCAAAAGATAATACTCGAGCAGGTGTTTGTGCACTAGCTACGTTATCACGGTCCGACGGAATCACTCCGTGTCGGCCTGTCACGCTGCCACGCGCGGAAGTGAGGCAACGCCGGCGCTGCCAATGACTCGGCACACTGGCCGGATGGCCCAGTAAGCAAGCCACAGAAGAGACGTGGGACGGGGGCGCGTGCAGTCGCGGCGCCCCTTGAACCAGTCTTCATACTAAATGTATAGAAGCGTCAGGATCCAAAGCAAATAGAAGAGGGGTGAGGCCACGAGGCGTTTCAACCGCGCGTCCCGTGTGTTACCAAAATAGACTAATAGTACGTCCGTCAACTAAAAAATCTCAGTGACCACCACCACGCGTGATGTGGTGTGTGGTCGCAGAATTGGCATTGATCACTTTTTTGCAATGTGGTCTAATTCCAAAACCATTTCGAGGAATAGGTTTATTAAATCATTTTATAACATTGTAGTAAAAAAATATTAAATGATCGTGTGTATTTTTGCAAAATAATGTTTGACCTTTGTTTGACCTTTCTGTGGGCATTAACTTTGAAATTATTTGCAACAAGAAAAAAAAAGCCGTCTGTCTAGTTTCTCTATAGTTATTATCTGTCACTTCGACGTAGTTATCATCTGTCAGTTTAAGGATACTATTTTGAAAAACATTCTTCGCGTTTTTCATATTTTAATAATGGATTTATACAGGAAGTGTTTCATTCCTACTTGTGGGAATGTCTGTCAATAGCCCAAACAAATTAATTGTTCGCATTAGAGAAGATTTACAAAAGAAGTGGTGCCGCAAAGTTAATTCAAAGTTTACAAGATGTACTTATTGTTGCGAGGATCATTTTAATGTAAGTATGGATTAAATCCGCCAAAGAACTTTCAAGGGAACACTTCTGACCATTTTATTTTATACGTACAAAAATACTATAGCCGTAAATCGTTTTTTTACCTATTCTCTTGGAAGAATTCGCAACTTTAGTGTTATTGTTATTGTAATGTAAAGTGACATTGTCAGATGACAACTAACCATCGATTATGACACATTTTTTTTTGTCATTATGTCTGTGGTTTATACACAGATTCAGCCGCGGCATGTAATTTACGAGAAGTCGTATCTCAAATTTTTAATAAATTATAAAAAAACATTGGAGTGATGAATTGCTGAAATATACAAATTAGTTTCTTAAAATGCTCTATATTTTCGATAAAAAAAATAAAAAGGGGGGGTTAGAAAAAATGAACAATCCTAATTGAAATTGGTTTTAGTTTATGGACATTATCCTTAGATTTTGGTAACACACGGGACACGTCGGTTGAAACGCCTCGTGGCCTCAAGAGACGGAAGACGCAGCCTGTGAACAAACGAGGCAGACTGCGACGCGCCCCCTTCCCTCGTCTCTTCTGTGTGGCTGGCGCCCAAGCGTGCCAACGACAACTCCTTGCCAGCACTGTGGCGAGAAGAGAACGTGTCTAAATAAAAAAAAGTAAAAAAAAGATAGGTAGCAGCAGTGCGCAGTGTAGGTAGGCCTCCAACAAGATGGAGCGACGACCTGGTGAGGGTGGAGGGAACGCATTGGATGCGGATGGCGCAGGGCCGATCTGTTTGGCGAGCCTTGGGCGAGGCCTATGTTCAGCATTGGACGTCTTGCGGCTGAAATGATGATGATGATGGAAAAAAAAGATACATACAGTCGAACATAGAAGAATTTTTGAAGTCTGTTAAAAAGGGCTCGCACTTTGAAGTTTTTTGGAATTTATGTACACAATTACATTTGAAATTTACCATAAGCTTTATGATGCAGGAAAACGTCGCGAGGAAATGTGACCTTATGTGTAATTCAAGCCTTCATGATATTTGGATTAATTACACAAGGATTTGAATTATCAGGGTCGAAAAATACGAGTTCGTATCCCGCACCCGAATAAAAGATCTAAATATATGGGTATGTATTTAGATCTTTTATTCGGAATTCAAAAGACCGACACGATTTTTTTCTGAAACCGTTAACTTTTTAAGATTGTTATAAAACAAACCTAACCTAACCTTATGGGTTCTGTATGATGCCGTTTTAATAAATTCTGAAAAGTTTACGGTTTCATAAAAAAATCGTGTCGGTCTTTTGACCCATTCGATGTTTTAATACATTCGGTCTTTCGTACTTCGGTATTGAAAAACACACCCAAATATATACCTACAGTTGAACATCGAACCTCCTCCTTTTTTGAAGTCGTTTAAAACATAGTATCTAGAGTTCCCACGTAGTCTCTAATACATAAAAATCTCGTGTCACGGTGTTTGTTATTGAACTCCTCCAAACTCCTCCTCCTTTTTTGTCTGTATTTTGTAGGCCTGAGAATAGATCGTAAGCTATTTTTATACTCCAATTCTTCGTGGACGGAGTGGCGGGCAACAGCTAGTTTTTCTATTTAATCGTACATAAAATGAGGCGAAAAGCCTATTTTACATGTACAACGTGTAACATAATAATTGTACCGCAAATTTAACGAATCCCTTTAAAATGAAATCAAAATTACTTACTCAACTAGACTCTAAGGTTATTGGAGTCAGACTTTCTAGTGCATGCAGCACCAAAACGTCCTTACCGCCTTTAATACAAGATTTAAACTCCTTTAATACTCTCACTTGGTTTCTTTATAAAATTCCTACGTGCCAAGCGTAAACGGAACTTTAGCTGTAAGGATTAGAGTTAGAAATTGTAAATCAGTGTTTATTTCAAGGGCCAATGCTACTAAATGGTACTAAGGTGCGCTTTCTGCGCGGGTCACGGGATGAGCCAGACCTTTCACGCGTGGTTCGTGCCACAATGGTGCCGTTCGGTAACTTGTGTTCACGGAGCTGCGGCGTAATTCTAGCTGGGAATATATATATATATATATATATATATATATATATATATATATATATATATAAATACCTATGTAGTTCTACTTTAAAATCAATTTAATGTAATCAGGATATGCATGCAGTATATTTTTATTTGAATTCTATATAGTTTGTGAATGGCTAGTTTTCTTTTTATTTGAAGTAATAATTGTTGAATGTATAAAGAAATTTCAGTATGTTAGCAAAACTAATGGTTTTCTTCTAAGTCTAAAGGACTACATCTGCTGAAATGAAATAATCGGGACTCAGTAGGTTAGAGATACTACTTATAAAAAATACGTAATAAAACTACTTGCATACATGACAATTAAAGCCGCAAAGCGATGATAAAATGACACAGGAAAACTAGTTCCTGTGTTAAGGTTTCTTGCCGACGATGAAGCAATTGATATTGTCGCTTGACACAAAATCACTTGAAACGAGTACAGCCGGTAGGTATCTTTTGTTCTTATTAAGGTCCAAATAGGCTAACGACTTTTTACACTATACATCATCATCATCATCATCATCCGAGACTACGTCCCACAGTGGGGCACAGGGCTCTTCTCATATGAGATAATTTTACACTACACACTCATAATTACTATACTAAACGGGACTTATCACGCAATTAATATTTACCTCGACGTTTCGGCCACATTGCAGTCACGAGCTATGAGTGAAAATCACGAAAGTTTAAAACAGTATACACACTCAGTACCTACTTATACCGGGTGTTGTGTGAGTGTACTTTGAGTATCACTGCTCCTCCAAAGAGTTCCACAACAATCAGTACTGCAGAACATATTATTATCTCCAAAATTATAACAACTTTTTTATAACATAGCTTTAATTATAAAGTGTAGCAAAAGATGAGATACTTTTGCCCAGCAGCAGCTCAAAAGACAAAAAAAAAGACTGAAATCACATTGTCGACTTTGCGGCCATTGTAGCAGCAGCCGGCTGGCATTCTGTGCATTTCTCTCATCTCCGCTCGGTATCTATTACTATCGCACATTTATTGAAACGGCGCGGATTGTATGTTAATTTTAGCTGAACACCGTTCGAAACCTACATTTTATAACTTGACAGCTTTACACGGAACTTTATTACGTGCATGAGTTATGTAAGCTATAAACGAGGGCCAGGTCCAAAAGCTCAAAGTCCTACGTTCCAAACTGTTAAAAAATCTCTGTCTAAAAATATTCCTAAATTTTTATACTGTCGCCAAAATAAAAATGTTTTTGTGGAAGTGATTCCGCTGGCTCTAGATACTTTGAAATTGGTAAGTCATCAACATAAACTTTAAAGTATTTTTAATCGAAAGCCATAATTTATTTATAGGAAAACAAAGAAGTGAATAACGGAGTGAGTGAGGAAACGAAGAACGAACTTGGTGGTAAGCAAGCACTACCGCTTGTAAAGATCCTAGCAATCAAATGCCAATATTTTTTTGGAGGACACTCAATAATCGCATAAAAAAGCTCAAGATCGGTAGTAAATGTACTGATATTTCATTATAAACATACTACGAACATGATTCAGTTTTTTTTTATGAACTGAAATATCTCAATACGAGGTCATATCTTCCTGAAGCCAAGTATAATTAGACATCTAAAAGTTAAAATTTACATAGAATTCATTCCGATACTCAAGCCTTGATAAGAGAAAAAGTTGTCTTATACAAATACATAATTCATAAAGCTTAAAACATGTTGAACATGACATATTGTGGCATATCGGTTTTGCCAATAATTCACATCGTTAAATACCTGTGTTTTAATTTACATACTTAAATAGATTAAAATATGCAACATTAAATGTAACGAATTCCTTGCCAAAAAGTAAATTATTCTTTGTCAATAATGTGGCAAAGACTATTAATAAAAATTAAAGTTTAAATTTTAGTAGACTTAATTTTACTGGTCAGGTGTTATCGAATACATTCTCAATGTTCATGTTTCTTTTAATAGTTAACTACAAAGTATTTAAAATTACTAAGCTATTACAAACTTCACAGTTAAAACATGTGCTGTTTTTGTCCCTATTAACAGAGCACAACAATTAATTACCTGTTAATATTCTATTTTATTTATTTCCACTTGCAACATTGTATCGCACACTGGCCACACTGACCACAGAAAACAAATTAAAAAAAAAAACATCTGTTCACATCGCATATGTTTCTATAATTCAAGATGGCGGATATATATTGCAATGATATAGCGAGTGGAGGCAATAAGTCGCGAAATAATTGGCTGGGAGATATACTATAAGTGCCCGTGACCCGTAGCTTGTGTGTGCTCGTAAAGAATACACCTGTGCGCAGGCGCATGTGGCTTACCGTGATCTGTGGGGCATTTGCATTATACTCCGTCTGCGAAAATAAGGTATGCGTAATGTGAAAAGTAATTGAGAGAGTATGGATAACCCTTCTAATGGTATGAAATATCTGTCAAGTTTATAATCAAGTAAGTGATGTTCATTCTATCTTTTACTAAGAGGTAGGCTAGGCACTCACTTAAATTAACGTCTTAAGTAATATTTAAAAAAAGTTTTGACTAACAGACTCAGCAATGCTGAGCCTATTCTATGTATTATTACATAAAGAATAATTTGCATTATAGCCCGCCTGCAAAAATAAGGTATGCGTGCTGTAAAAAGTAATTGAGAGAGTACGGATAAAACTAATGGTATGAAATATCTGTCAAGTTTATAACAAGGGATGTTACGTCTATATTTTGCTAAAAGGTACTCACTTTAATTTGACGTTCTAAGTTATATTTAAATAAAAGTTTATTCTGACTAAAAGACTCAGTATTGCTGAGCCTATTCTATGATTATCTATAGAATGTATCTATCTAGATTTGTAGCTACAAATTAAGACAAGAAATTAAGTTAGATTTTGTCCAAATTGGACAGGATGGGAGTTCGAGAGGCAAAGTCAAATAAATTAGGTAGCTGAACCGTGTAATTAAAACTGTTCACAAATAATTTTATTTAATTTATCAGATGCCTTCAATACTATTCGATTTTTTGCCAATCAAAAACAAATATCCGCTTCAATATTGGAAGATAGATTCTAAACATAATTAGCGAAGCAATCTAAACGGTATTAAAAGTAGGCGTCGGACGCGTGTCCTTAATTTAAATAAACGAAATAATCATAAAAAAGCTGTTCTATTAGTCCGTCACAAAATATTGTGGCACACCCAAAAAGTAGATCTTCTGCTAACGTCGTAAACTATACACGAACAAAACGCACCAATAATTTATATGGAATTTCATCGCGATATTATTAACTTTATTGCGATTACGATCTTGAGAATCCATTTTTGACATTTTTATTCGTATTTATGCGGTTCCTTACAACGTTCCTCGCCATTTATTTTGATGCCAGACACTTTCGAGCACGCTCTTAAGCATTTTATAATTGGGTTTGAATTGGAATAGTTTCTATAAAAGCGGGCGCAATAAAACTTTGTTGATGTGACGCAGTGTGACCGCTCTAAGATTTTATTATTTTAAAAATTGATTTTTTTTAAGTTGAACTGCTAACGCTCGCAGCGGGTGGGTTTCGCGTGTCATTTGATTTCGAACCTTGTTTAGCGTGACACAGGTCAGGTTTCTGCTTCGTAGCCTCTTTGCCCATCGGAGGGTTTCAAGGAATCGCATCGAATACATTTCTGCGTTTTGTTTTCTCTGTTGTATGTTTTGATGTGATCTCTAGAAAATATTACAAATAAGTAAGTCGGAGCCAGAATCCTTGGATTCAACATGGTCTTGAGTTACAGTAACTGTTATTCCTGCTTCGAAATACGAATAAGTTTTCTGGAATATTTCTTCGCTGGCCCGAAATCATCGCTGTCATATCTTTAAGGAATGAGGGATTTAAATGTTCAACGGTCAGCATCCTAAAAAATACGGAAAAGGACCGTGGTAGCCTAGTGGTTTGACTTATGGCCTCTCAAGCAGAGGATCGTGGGTTCGAACTCGGGCACACACCTCAGTGTTTTTCAGAATTAACGTGCAAAATTTCATTAGTTTACCATGAGTTTTACGGTGAAGGAAAACATCGTGAGTAAACCTGCACACCTGTGAAGAAATTTAATGGTGTGTGTGAAGTTCCCAATTGCACTGAGTGGGCGTGGGAATGACTGAGAGGTGGGCTTGCCCCTGTAGTGGGACGTATATAGGCTGGGATGATAGATGACAATTAAGACGGTTTTAAATGCGCGTTTGATCAAGTCATTAGGGTAGACATTAGTAATTTATTGAATCAGGCGTTACTTTCCGGAGGTCCATATTAATGAACTAAAACAATTACTTTGCTCACCCGCGACCTTACAATAGTTACGTTTATGCAAGAAATGTGTGTTCATGCAGTTCCTCCACCTCCACACTGTACGAACACACACAAATCACATAAACACAACTATCACCACCACCAAGCTACACTGACGCGTTTCGAACTCAACCAGAGCTCATCTTCGGAGTTACCACAACCGTATGCCGTTGTGGTAACTCCGAAGATGAGCTCTGGTTGAGTTCGAAACGCGTCAGTGTAGCTTGGTGGTGGTGATAGTTGTGTTTATGTGATTTGTGTGTGTTCGTACAGTGTGGAGGTGGAGGAACTGCATGAACACACATTTCTTGCATAAACGTAACTATTGTAAGGTCGCGGGTGAGCAAAGTAATTGTTTTAGTTCATTAGACATTAGTAATAAACTTTATGTTTACCGCCAAACAATATCTTGTAGAGACTCTAAAGATCAAATTAACAAAACAGATCCAAATCTAGATCCAGATATCGTTCGCTAAGTCTTTTCTCAGAAATCACCACCAGTTGCGAGCTGGCAGAATCTAGAAAGAAAAAAAAAAAAACATTTATTCGTGACTTGGTTTTTTTAAAAGAAAGAAATACGGAAACGGAGATAACTTGTCACGAAATATCCCAACTCAGCATGATGTCGGCTACAAAGCCAGCCGACACTGGTTTTCCGTTGGGACCATTTTACCCACAATTCATCTCAAATAGCAGTGATTTTGAACTTAATCTAGAACCATATTTGGCTTATTACTGTTGATATTAAAATGTCACGAACAAATCACAACCCGCATAATCCATATCGACCTCACAGCATCCTCAATCGCTGGATCTACAACCCCTTTAGCAATAACGATATACTTTATATTCTCATCGGTCGATAAAATGATAAACGCATGATATACTCACCCAGTAAAGATCACATCAGCAAATAAACATGTGGTGTTATGATCCGATGTTTTGTCGATGGCTATCGTTATGTCCACCGTTTTATCGCTAGGGGGATAAAAAATGGTCTTGCCAGTAGATCGTATCGAGATGCTAGCTAATAATATAATGATTCCAGTACGCCACGGAAGGACCTGTACTATTCACTTGATGGCTGTGAGTAGGGTTTACATATCTCAGGATTTATATAACATTTACAAACATCCTATCCTCAAAAAACTGTCCTAAACTATCCTAAAATAAATTGCAGAAGGGGGCATTATGATAGGACACTTTGATATGATACGACAATTTCTTTTTAAACCTGCTGGAAGGAAAAGTTGGAAGACGAGGCAGAGGAAGGCCAAGATTGACCTATTTTGACCAGGTGAAGGAGAAGTGTCGTGCCGTATCAGGAAGTCAAACAGCGGGCCGAAGACCGTACGGAGTGGAATCGCCACTACGTACGGTCTTCCGTCTTCGGCCCGCTGTTTGACTTCCTGTTACGGCACGACACTTCTCCTTCACCTGGTCAAAATAGGCTACTCCACCGACAAGAGCACAGCTCTGACATTAAAGAAGATACCTACCTAGTACCTATTTGGTAACTAGATCAAGAAAAATAAATATATAAAAATTAATAAAAAAGGGTCCCTTCAGGCAAGGTTCCGAATACCGTCAGCGTTTCCTCGTTAAATAGTTAGGTTAATTATTCTTTGATCGAGGAAGTCAGCTCTTCGGACTACTATAACGTCACCTAATCTCTTTGCTATTTCTTTATAGAGCTTCGTAGCGCTAGGACCCCAAGTCTTTCCGAGGATATGTCAAGAAATTTCAGAATTTTCAGACTCTTTTCAGGATTGCGGCAGAATTTTGTAAATCTCAGGATTTTCTGAATTTTCAACAAATAATAATACTTTTAAATCTTTTTAATTAAAATGTCCACAAAAGAAGATAAATCCTCTTCCATTTAAACATTTCTAGACTAATTTAATAGCATGACTTTTTCAGTTGTAACCTTTGAGAAAAAGAACTGAAATTGCGGCGCATCCTCACGATTTTTTTAAAGGAAATCAGGCTTTTTCACTGGAATTTTAAAATTTTGATCTGGTAGCCCTAGTTGTGGGAGCATCGAGTCGTTTTGTACCTACCGAGTTCATATGCTAATGCTCGTTGGACATAGATTTTAGGTCCTCTTTATGAACTAGTTCTGCAGGACTAGATATTTGATTAGATCAGAAACTGATCTTTCCCAAGTCGTTATTTTAAACGGTACCGTTTTAAAATGGTTGTTAAAACCAGCCTGTTGGTAAAGTAAAGTTGGTACCATATTATCTTATAATCAATGTCAAAGTAACTATGTTGGTAGGTATCTGTGATGTGTTCGAGAACATGTTAATTTTATTTATCAATCGAAAAGTTACTTGATTTATCAGCAACTCAAAAAAATTTTTGACTTTTCAAAAAACGAAAATGTTGCAACTACTACACTATACACAACTACGAGGGACGTCTTGATCGAAAGCTCGCTTTATCTCGCTAGCACTACATGTGGTTTTACAGGGGATGGTCTTAACTTCATATTTACCTACTTTAAAAAAATTGACCTTTGAAAAAACGGGACCGATCTGTTTGGCGAGCCTTGGGGAGGCCTATGTTTAGCAATAGACGTCTTTCGGCTGAAATGATGATGATGATGATGATGAAAAAAAATTGGAGTGAAAATTGGAAATTGGCTAAATTTGTCAGATACGCGGAATAAAAGTGTCAAATGCCAGTTAAGCGAATTTGCATTATCCCCGGCGAAATAGCACGGCACATTTTCAACTCAAAGAATTACGTTCATTTGACCTCGGTCTAAACTGTCGGTAAGAACCTTAATGCCTTAATACCCGGGAAGCGGCGCGGCGCGGGCGCTCGCAGCCAAACGTGTGAGTGCGCACGCGCAGCCTACACGACCGCCCTTGCGTATGGGAATGACTATGTGGATGTGAACCTATGGGATGATATCACAGAACTAATTCATCGTCGTCATCATTTCAGCCGTAGGATGTCCACTGTTGGACGAATCATTACGGTTGGAAGCGGCTTGCAACCACCTTGAACCTGCAGCCTTTACAAAATCGTTGGTTCGTCCTCATTGGTGGACGTCCCACGCTGCGCTTGCTGGTCCGTGGTCTCCATTCTAGAACTCTTCGGCTAGGTTTGTACGTTTGACCCGTCATCTTTGGCATTAATTAAAGATCAGCTTCGCAAAAACCTTTTAAATCGCGCTAAAGGAAGCACACATCTAGAATTATCAACCCACCGTCATTAAAGTTAATAGGTATGCGTTGAATTAATTCCGCATTAACAGTAGTTCTATACCTAACACTGTTTATCTAAACCGACCCTCCGACAGATTATAACTCAAGATAACTCTTATAAATTGTTGAGATATCATAACAGCCTTAATGGAAGTAGTAAAGATATGGAGAAAAATTAAAATTGCCTGCTTGAAACGTAATACTAGCGCGATGGTTTAGTGGAAGTGTGGTTAATAAACGGGATGAGAAAAAGGCGTTTGCATTTGTTATTGGCTTATGTCACGAGCTGACATCGATAGTAGAGGTAAATAACAAGAAGATGTCACCTAGCATATAATAAGCATAGAATATCTAACGTTAGAAATATTATATATGGGTACTTATACATTATTTATATGTATACAAATGTCCTAGACTAAAAGTAGGTACAATAAGAAAAATAAAACAAAATGTAGGTATACAGTGGTCCCCTTAGCCAAGGTTCCGAGGATACTAAGGTAATTCTTTGTCTGAGCAATCTTTGATATTCCTCTTTAGAGCTTAATTATGATAGAATCCCAAGGACCAAGGATAGAAAGTAACTAACTTTTTCAGACAGCAAAAAATCTAGTGTTTTTTTTAAATTGATTAAAAGATGTTTACGCCCGGGTTGCTAATTTTTGTAGACACTATATCTCAGGTTTTGGCCTCGATACTTATGACAATATTCAGTATATAGTTCGGATATAAATTAAGGCGCGGGCGGCGCGTGGGCGGGCGGGCCGTGGGAACGAGCGCTGCGCGTGCGCCCCTAGGGTTTGCTCGCCTTTAGATCAATACAATACAATTGTATTATCAAGAAGGCAACGCATTTTTTAGCACATTTTAGTCTAGGATTTGGCGCTGAGAATAGGTTTTCATGGCGGAACTTTTGCGACCATCGATACGTTTACAGCAATCAGCGGAGTCTCAGTAACCACTCAAGTGAGCATGTGTTTTTGACTATGGTTGCCAATTTATTTATTTATTTCAACCAAATTTATTCCTTAAGACAGTAATGACATTATACTGTTATAAACTTTCGTGATTTTCACTCATAAGTATTATACTAAATGGGATTTATCAAGCAAACAATATTTACCTCGACGTTTCAGCCACATTGCAGCAGCCGTGGTGGTGGTGGTGATCGTAGTGGGAGGAGTTGACGGTCGCTGCAATGTGGCCGAAACGTCGAGGTAAATATTGTTTGCCAGATCAGTCCCGTTTACCACTTGTCAATAAATGAAAAAAGGGACTTAGTGGGTCCGCTAGGTGGTTACGACCGCTTTAGCCTAGTTGGTAGTGACCCTGCCTACGAAGCAAGAGGTCCTGGGTTCAACTCCCGGTAAGGGCATTTATTTGTGTGATGAGCACGAATATATGTTCCTGAGTTATGGATATTTTCTATATATTTAAGTATTTATTTATCTATATGTTTATCGTCGTTTAGTAGGTACCCATAGTACAAGCTTTGCTTAGTTTGGGACTAGGTCGATTTGTGTAAGATTGTCCCCTAATATTTATTTATTTATTTATTTAATAGGGTCCGTTGGGTATAGGACCCTAAAGAATCCATAAAAAGTAGTTCAGGGACATAACTATTAAAAAATATTTACCTACATAGCTAGCTAGCTGATATAACAAACTTTAAGGCTACGCCTTAAAAGGCATCACGATTATAAAATTTTTGTAAGACGATTTGCAATTAAATAAATACTGAATACTTATTTTTTTTGTTGGTTAAACTACGGATTCGCTTTAAGCCGGTTTTCACAATCAGCAACACACTATTCCGTTAAAGATCAAGCAAGCGTACAAAAAATCTTTTAATTTATTTACCTACGTGTACCCGATATCTCACGTGTTGCGTTATCACTATTATTAATACGGCGATAAGCCCAGACAATGGGCGTGGGCCGGAATATTTTAACCGTGAATCAGCAGTTATTAATAGTTCTAACTCATAATTTATACCGAGGAAAAGTGAGGTTGATTTTACTTGTGGGTATTTAAGTGACACTTCGAGATGGTACAGTAAACACACACAGCCATGAACAGTATGCCCAGCATGATAGAATAGCATAAAATACTATTGTAGAAAAAAGCTGACTTCAAACTCGTTATTTCCCTATTTTCGAGGGCGGGACTTATGAGCTCAAAATGCTCATTTTCATAAGTAACGAGGTAACAGACAAACTCTCACATTTAATAACTATAAGTCAGGATTAACTTGACTTAAAACGGTTACTCCCACAAAGCTACGTTTCCGATTAGTCATTACGAATCTTGACTAATATAAGCTGGGAATTGTCTGTCCGTGTGCTTACATTTAGACTTAAACTGTGACTTAAAAATTAGGTATACTTAATTAACAAAATTACAAGTTTCATGCACCAATAACAGGCAAACGTAGTATTATTTATTGTTTGTTTTGTGTTGTTTATGTATTGTATTGTGTTGTATTATTTGTTTGTTTTATTTATTGTGATCAGGGGCTATAGGTAGAACTTCATCATCATCATCATTTCAGCCGAAAGACGTCCACTGCAGAACATAGGCCTCCCCAAGGCTCGCCAAACAGGTCGGTCCCGTGCCGTCTGCATCCTACGCGTCCCTGCAACCTTAACCAGGTCGTCGCTCCATCTTGTTGAGCATTTTGTTGGTTCTCTAGTGGCGCCCATAGAACGGAAGATGCACGTTTTAAGTTCTACCTACCTAGGTAGAACTTAAAACTATAAATGTATAATTTCAATTACACAGGGTGTTCCAAAACTCAACAATAGCCTGATACCGGGCGTACCAGGAATCATCATCATGATCCCAGCCTATATACGTCCCACTGCAGGGCACAGACCTCCTCTCAGAATGAGAGGGCTCGGGCCATAGTTCCCACGCGGGCCAGGTACCAGGAATATAGGAGTGAATAAGTTATACCAATCTAGAAAAAATTAAGAAAAAAAAAACTATGTCACTCAGGAAAGTGATAATAGAGTCATAACATTATCATTTTTAACGACCGCTTTAGCCTAGTTGGTAGTGACCCTGCCTACGAAGCAAGAGGTCCTGGGTTCGAATCCCGGTAAGGGCATTTATTTGTGTGATGAGCACGAATATTTGTTCCTGAGTTATGGATGTTTTCTATGTATTTAAGTATTTATTTATCTTTATAAGTATGTTTATCGTCGTCTAGTACCCATAGTACAAGCTTTGCTTAGTTTGGGACTAGGTCGATTTGTGTAAGATTGTCCCCTAATATTTATTTATTTATTTATTTATTATTGAAAAAAAAACTATTAAGTAGTTGAATCGTATCCCTAGATTAATTAAAATGATACGGTATAACGAAAAAAACTCGGCTAAATATGCGATGGTACTAGTTTATTTGGATTTTTTAGAAAATATTATTATTAATTACCGCTATTCAAAAATCCTCGAGGGCTGAGGTAAATGACACCACCAAGAATTGACGCTAAAATAAAACTAATGTCACTTACACATTAATAAATGTCGTATCAGTAATCAATTAAGTGCCCCCAATAACTCTCTGCGTACGATTTATAACATATCACGTTTCTTATAATCCATTTGTAATGTAATCTCTATATTTTAGGGTCAAAGGTTACAAAAATGACAAAGCAAAGACTTGTATGAGCGGGATAGGAGATATGCTTTGTTGTAAGTGAGAAAGGGATGACTATTAGGTCGTGCCGAACGCCTCAGGCGCCGCACTATCCGCAATGATGATATTACACCTCCGATGGACTTTCCTCGTTTTATTTGCCGTCGAACTTAAAAGTAGCGACTTTATTTCAAGCTACTAAAGATCACTTTCAATTTTTTTTATATTCGCGTCTGCAAAGTTAAAGTAGCCGATGTCGAGAAGTGTGCAAATGCATTGCTTTATTATGTGTTGTACAAAATGGGGATTATTAAAGATTTTGTAATGTCGATGCTACGGTTTAAGTAGAACTAAAAATAATAATGATACGTGGGAAACAAAAAACGTAACTGAGTCATTGAGATGCGTAATGACGGTCATGTGATTGTTCGTGTGTGCGTTGATTTAGTTCGATTTTTGTGCGGATGCTTCTGTTGTGGTAGAAACATAGATAAACATAATCATAGAGACGATGCGGAGCTTTAAAAGATGTTCAGACATGTCTTTAATTTTCATAGGACAAGCATTAACGAGTTGTGCGAAGATCCCGTGGAAATATCGGAATAAAACTGACCTAAGTACCTATGTGTTATTAAAAATGATCCAGCTATCTGCATACCAAATTTCATCTAAATCCATCTAGTCCTTTAAGATTGATAGAGTGACAAACACACATACCCACACTCACGATTCACTCTTCATTTATACAGGGTTATTTGTAATTCACTAGCATCCTTTTAACCCTAAACTCCTACCACTTAAACAAATGTTTTTTGTTTTACGGCTTTTGTCATAACTTAATATTTTTGGTGTAATAACGTTTTGAAAATTTTATTCTGCCTCTTATTTTTACGATACTCTGTGTATTTGTATGGAAAAAAAAGTGCTTCATTTTAAAAAGTCGTAAAACAAAAAACATTTGTTTGAGTGATAGGAATTCAGGGTTAAGAGGATGTCAGTGAATTAAAAATAACCCTGTATTAATCTAAATATTGCGCGCTCCTACAGTTCGAGAATGAGTTTTGGCATGCTATAGCACGGTTGCGACGCGTGAAGAATTTTGTATAACGACCTGTCACTTTAGGTCTGATGCAAAAGCTTGCCCGTCGCACACTTGAATTTGTACGAATGCGACGGCAAATATTTACATATAAACTACAAAGAAAACTAGTAAAGGTCATTATGCGAAATTCTTCACACTCCGCGACCGTACATTAATGCAATTAACCGCAGTTCCCAACGACAACTCCACAAATCCATTTAATTAAAGAAAATTAACACACACCATTCATCCTAAACACCATTAACCAAACATTTAAAACCAACATCATCAATAACACAGCCAATAATTAAAATGAAATGATTAAAACTAAGCAAACACGCTTCGAAGGCGGGCGTTTTGTTAATGTCTAATGAAAACCCCTTTAATAAATAGTCGGGTAATAGTTATAATCGAGATCAAGAGGAGACATTACGAGTGCCCTAGAGCTTAAACTGAGATCTAGAGATGAAATGCTAGAAGAGATCTACGAATGCTTAAGATGTGACCAATGATGCCAGGTCAAATTTGAAAAAGTCAGGAGATGTTATAATGTACAAAAAAAAAACAGGAGATCGAAAAAACAATGAATTCTGAACTATCCTTAAAACACTTTAAAAAACATTAATTTTTTTACTTCAGATTGATTATTTATTTCTGCGTCAGATGAGAAGTTTACAATTTATCATGAAACTTTATTTTTGCGTTTATACTACTGCGTTGTAATTATTTTAGTTTTTTTTGGTATAAACTGTAAAAGCAATTCATAAAATCCTCTGAAAATGTGAATTTCTGTTAACGTAACCCCACTTTCTAACGCTGTTCTGCAAAAGTAGTATATTTTCGTTAAATATTAGTAAAACAGTTGACATAGGTCAAAAACAGTAGTAGTGCACAAAGCAACTATGGTTGGCAATTTATTAATACTTCAAACATATTTATTCCTTAAGACTATAATGACATTGTTTTAAATCACTTGTCTGTCAACTGAATGGGCAAATCTCCTGTAAAAACAAGACACCTGGTAACATTGGTCTTGCCCAAAGAAAAAGATGTGGATGCGCTACATTTGGAACCACGCTCAAGCCGCTTCCATGCCGCACTAGCTCCGCGCCCGGGTCTGTTTGTAATGGGCCGGATATTAAATTACGCGCCGCGGGTCAGATGCGTACAATTACATCTTGATTACGGTTTAACCTTTACTTAATTACGGGGTAGCGATTGCTCTATCCGTTTTTTTTTATAATCAACGTGCGAATTTTCCACTCTAGTAGTAGCCAGTTTGTATGTGTATTCATGTGTGCATGTGTTTCTTACTATTTCATGCTGAAACGGCTGGATGAATATGGCGGAAATTTAGTGTGTGGATAGCTGTAACATAATTAGGAATAAAACATGAGCTACTTTCTATTCCGATATTATTCCTATGGGATTCAAGCAAAATCCGGAAAAATTAACTGCCGGTCTACGACTTGTGTGTCATACAACGTAGGCATATAAAAATCATCATCATCATTTCAGCGGAACATAGGCCGGGAGCCAATGAGATATCATTGATACACCTACTCAATCATTACGGTTGGAAGTGGCTATAATAATGTATAATGTTTCGTTTAATTGCTCATAATATGTTCTCTACATAGATGTTAATAATAATTAAATGGCACTAAAATTTTGAATCAAAATATATTATTGTACCTACGGAGCAAGGGGTTAGAGATCTTACGCATTCTGCGAAAGATATACATACCTAAACATTTATTCATATATTTATTCATAAGCACCGCATATCCCACGATTACCCCATTCGACAGCAGTTCTAATCGATAGTACAGTTACTTCATCAGGGACTATCGATTCGTAATACAGACTCGAACGTGTCGATAGCCGGCCACGGCTCGTTCCGCTGCAATAAAACAATATCGATTCTAGATCGTTAAACAACAGATAAATCGATTAAAAAAACTGACGCCACAAATACCTCGATGCGTTGTGTGAACAATATCTCATTTGGAAAAAAGAATGCGACGCGAGCGCAAAACAATTGAAGCATAAGTCTATCGTCTAGCGACCCGAGTGACCCGAGCCGACCCGAGCTCTCCCGAGCGCGCCCGAACGCCCATTCCCATTAAGAATGGTACTAATAACCGATTTTATAATCCACTAGCTTTTAAACGCCGCTTTGCTCGCGTAAACCTTAGTTTCGTAGGTGAATTAAAATTCTGGGATTTTTCTAAATTCTCATATTAATTGTGCATTTCAGCTTTATGCTAGGTTTACACAGCCTTAGTACTTGTCATTAGTGTAAACAATTAGGGACTTATGTGCAGTGTGAAAAGTGACAAGTAGCCGTCTGCACATGGATGTTAGAGATTGGTAATACATATGTAGTAATAGTATTTACAAAGATCCGGGAAAACAAAGTAAACAAAACACCTGATTAATCAAACTTCACTTGACATGAATGTTCACACCACTTGAAAAGTGACAAGTTTTAGTAGATTTTTCTAGCTGGGGGCTAGGGGTGGAGGTAAGTATCTACTTATCGCTTAGTAAACAGGACCGGCTTATCACTCACTCTTGCAGTTGCACTAATACTAAAGCACTTGTATAATAAGTTTACAGACATCAATGATATTGTGAATACTTGTCACTTTGCAAGTGGTGTGAACATTCATGTCAAGTAAAATTAGATTACTCAGGTATTTTGTACTATTTTACTGTATTGTGATGTTGTTTTGTGGTATGTAGTTGTATTTCTGTATTGTTTTTCTTTGTGGTGTACAATAAAGAGTCATTGTATTGTTTTGTATTTTGTTTACTTTGTTTTCCCGGATCTTTGTAAATACCTAACAAGTGAAAGTGACAAGTACTAAGCATTAGCTACTAAGCTCGTGTAAACTCAGCATTATGCTAGGTTTACACGGAGCTTAGTAGCTAATGCTTAGTACTTGTCACTTACACTTGTCAGAAGTGTGTAAAGATATTGTACAAGTGCTTAGTATTATACAATACACGCATCTGACACGTGTAAGTGACAAGTACTAAGCATTAGCTACTAAGCTCCGTGTAAACCTAGCGTTACGAGTGCTAGGTGCTAGCGATTTTATAGGACGATTAAAAGCTTTAGCTTAAGTATGTACTGATTGGATCAGATTAATTTATGATAAAGCATATGAGCTTTTATGGGTAAGGATAGAGGCCTATTAGTTATCAAGTTATTTCCTTCTTAGAGTTAATTATAAAGTACCGTTTCCAACCTGAAATTATCGAATTAGATATACAATTAAATCAGATGGAGATGAAACGTGAATGTTAAATGTGACATTGTAACTACAGTGTAAAAAACCAGCCAAGTTCATGCACTTGTTAATAATATTAAGTTTTGCAAAGTCTACTAGCCCACTTGAATGGTCTAGAGTTAAAATATTAAGGTGGTTGATAGTTATTTTTTTCATAAAACTGAGCCGTGATTGACCACTATCTCACCTGATGAAAAGTGAAGATGAGGACAAAGGTGGTTCAGTAACAGCCTATTCACTGGTTCAGTTAGCCTTGAAGAGCCCTAGGTTGTATTTATCTGGAAATACAGACGACGGGAGCGAACCCCATACATTTTGATACTACTAAACCCTGGATTAGCAATTAATTCGGAGTTAAAAGTTAACTCAAGTCTGAGCAAGCCCGCCTAAGCTGTGTTAGTTCATCTTTTATATTCGTTATTTAAATTGTTTCTTTTGAATTACTTTCGTAATTTTTATCAACCATTTAGATGGAAGGAGACTCTTGATACGTACGAGTAAGAAATAGAATTAATAATAAACCTGTAAAGTTAATTTCTTGAGTAAATCGAATTATATCAAATGTAGCATTATGCCAAATCGTTATAGTTATATCAAACGTTGATATATCCTGTGGTTATATCTATTGAGTCGCACCCTGTTTATTCATGCTAAATTTATAACTCTAATATTGTGAATAGACAGATGGACAAGACGAAACTATAAGTGTTCCATTTACGGAACCCTTAAAAGGGTAATCTCCTATTTCTCAGCCAATTAAAAAGTTCCATTTTGTACCTGTAAGGGATCTGTTTTGACGTTATTGACTCACCAACCAGCGGATTATGGGAACAAAACGTACCTGCAACAGAAAAGAAACAATTATTACTTTAAACCACATTCTTTACACCATTTAAAGCTTTTAAATGAAGCCAAAATACTGTGACAAAACTGTAATCCTTTGAGACTTCTGATTATCAATGAACTATAAGAAAACAATAGTTTGTGATAGTTATGGTTATGACAAACGACAGATTTATGACTGAGGTAGCAACGACAAGAAAAGGATTGTCGGGGTAGAATTGACTTCTCAGAAAAAAAAAGTTTGGACAAACTATCCCGTATCACTTGGCTACAAGTAACAAGTCAGTTACAAGTTTTTTTTACTTCCTTATCGCTGTCGGTCATGCGTAGGTACAACGACATGAAAAAAGTGACACAATACTGAATGTTAATTCTTACGGTTCTTCTTCATACTCGTGGTAAAAATAATGAATTTTAATGTCTAATACAAAGTACGAGTATGTCATCGTCTCAGTTTATATACGTCCCACTGGAGGGCACAAGCCTCCTCTCCGATTGAGGGGGCTTAGCCCCTATTTTACACCCAAACCCAGCGCGGATTGGTAACTTCACACACATCATTGAATTTTCTTCGCAGATGTTTACAGGGCAGGTAAGCTCATGGCAAATTTGAAAATGTAGTTTTGCACGTAAACTCCCAAAATTTTGGAGGTGTGAGCTGCTCGGGCTTTAACCCACGAGCCTCTTTTTGAGAGACCATAGGTCAAACCACTAGGCCACCACGGCTTACTACAATACAACTTATTTATAACACTAGTGGGATATAATGCAGCCATCTACGGGTAGTTCTTATAAAAAAAATAACATAGTTAAAGGCTTTAATTAAAACATTCAATTGATTCCTCTGTGTAACAAAATTTACCCATATAGTTTGTATGACTAAATAAAAAATAAATAAATAATATTAGGGGACAATCTCACACAAATCGACCTAGTCCCAAACTAAGCAAAGCTTGTACTATGGGTACAAGACGACGATAAACATACATATATAGATAAATATAAATACTTAAATACATAGAAAACATCCATAACTCAGGAACAAAATATTCGTGCTCATCACACAAATAAATGGCCTTACCGGGATTCGAACCCAGAACCTCTTGCTTCGTAGGCAGGGTCACTACCAACTAGGCTAAAGCGGTCGTCAAACTACTACTACTGGCGTCCTTCGTCTAACTTTCGTTACACGAAGGACGCCATTGTGTTTTTGTTTTAATTAAGCCTTTAATGTATGTACATTCTTTTAAAAACGATTTCTACGTTTATCCGCGACTGGCGTCTTCAGTCAGACCATTTCACGTAACTTATTTGTGTAAAGTATGTAGGACCACCTTAACCATGTCACTGGTAAAAGCAAGTCCACAACACTGACGATTGTAATCTAGGTTAACAACAGTGTCCAAATATTGGTAGCAAACATTGGCTCGAACATGCCCTAGCTAATGATTTAAGTGCATCGCTAACGTGCGTACAATGTTGGCCTTTAGCGCTCCTATGACAACGAGGTAGCTTTACTCCTCTCGCTAATAGCGCGCGCGGTGTGTGGCGAGAGCTAAGTAATTCTACTTTTAACTTCATCTCCGGTTTATTCAAGGTCATTATTGTCATCATCACACCTGTATACGTCCCACTGCAGGGCACAGGCCTCCTCTCAGAATGAGAGTACTATAAAATTAATGAGTTAATGATGCTTGGAAATAATTGCGATCCACAGGGGCAAGCCGCAAGCCGTAGTCTCAAGTAGCGTATCTACTGTGTTAAAAACATTTATATAGTATACAGGGTTATTTGTAATTCACTGACATGCTCTTAACCCTGAATTCCTATCACTCAAACAAATGTTTTTTGTTCTACGACTTTTTAAAACGAAGCACTTTTTTTCCCATACAAATACACAGAGTATCGTAAAAATAAGAGGAAATCTCAAATTTTCAAAACGTTATTACACCAAAAATATTAAGTTATGACAAAAGCCGTAAAACAAAAAACGTTTGTTTAAGTGGTAAGAGTTTAGGGTTAAAAGGATGCTAGTGAATTACAAATAATCCTGTAGTTGTATTAAATACTTTACTGCGGAGGGCACGGGACGGGACCGATCAGTTTGGCGAGCCTTTGGGTAGGCCTATGTTCAGCAGTGGACGTATTTCGGCTGAAATGATGATGATGATGAAATAGTGCTTTAGATTTATGTAATTTAATAACATTGTTGATCTGTTTGAAATATTTTTTTTTATTTCCTTGCCGGATTCTTCTCAACAGGGTTTTTTCGAACCGGTGGAAGATTCTTCGTAATTCATAAGAGCTTCAATAATTATAGGCTAAACTGAATGAAAATACTTTGACTTTGAGAGGACTTGGCGATGCGAGACCAGGGCGAATTGGGAAATCCACACACACCATTGAATTTCAGGTTTATGCAGGTTTCTTACGATGTTTTCCTTCACCGAAAAGCTCATGGTAAATTTCAAATCTACTAATAAGTCGACTGAACGATCGGGTATATCTTCTTCTTCTTACTAATGTATAAAAATTTCGTGTTACGGTGTTTGTTATCGAACTCCTCCGAAACGGCTTGACCGATTTTTATCAAATTTTTTCCCCTTATTTGTTAGGTCTGAGAATAGGTCGTAGGCTTTTTTTATACTCCTATTCTTCGTGGATGAAGTCGCGGGCAACAGCTCGTTATAGTATATTATTTAGAGGTGTGAGCCCGGGCTTCAACCCACGACTACGACCTGAGAGGCTCTAGGTCCAAACCATAACTACCACGGCTTAATCGGGAAGTGAAGCGGGTTACAAACACTTAGGGTATGCGCGCACGAGCAACTATGTCTCCGCGACTATTTTATCAAGTCTGTGTATTTGTACCCTAAGAGTCGCGGCGCTACGTGTGCGCACTTCCATACTAACCCATAGACTTGATAAAATAGTCGCGGAGACAAAGTTGCTCGTGCGCGCATACTCTTATAATGACTGCTACGACAATGTCAAGAGTGAAACGAAGAATAGTGTTCCAAATTAGCCCTACATCCGCAGCTCACCCAATTGCTCGCATCTCGAAACTCGAACGGTCCTCGCGGCGATAATGATCGCGCAAACACCGCCGGCGAAAGCAGCGAGTTTCCAAATTAGCACCGCGCGACCGATTGATACTGGCCGAATTAGCGTGTGCCATCGGGTAGGGTCGCCATTTGTTTCGAATTTCGAATAAGATTTGGTAAGTCACTTTAAAAATAAAAGCACGTTGATGCTGGCTTAATAGCGTGAGCCATCGGGTAGGGTTGCCATTTGTTTCGAATTTCGAATAAGTTTTTGGTAAGTCACTTTAAAAATAAAAACACATTGATGCTGGCTTAATAGCGTGAGCCATCGGGTAGGGTCGCCATTTATTTCATAACCTACATAAGTATACCAAATTTCAAGTGAATCCGACCACTGGAAGTGGGTCAAATTCGACTTCCAAGATTTGACCCGTACATAATATACATACACAGGTACATTTCAAGTTGAATAAAAGCTTGTAAAATACATTATGATTAATGCTGGCTGAATCAGCGTGTGTCTTAGGGTAGGGTTGCCATTTCATTGTAATTTCGAATAAATTTTCGGTAAACTTTTTAGAAATACGTTGAAATTTATTTTATTTATTTTCCTATGGTTCACATACGGTGAAGGAAAACATCGTCAGGAAACCTGCGTACACCTGCGAAGAAATTCAATGATGTGTGTGAAGTTCCTAATCCGCACTGGGCCCGCGTGGGAACTACGGCCCAAGCCCTCTCATTCTGAGAGGAGGCTTGTGCCCTGGAGTAGGACGTAATTATGTGGGCTGGGATGATGAAGTTAGTTTTTTTTTTCTAATAGATACTAAAATTTTATTATTTTCTCTTATTTAGTCTGTTTATAACGATGTAATGATAACAGTAACCTATCTGAAATAAGTATAATCATTTCACGAGATGCGTGGTCACCGCGCGATCGTTTAGCGGCAGCGCGCCGGCGGAACGATCGAGTTAGCACCCACTTTTACGCGGACGACTCACTCCGGGTACAATGGTAACCTGATTCAGAGGCTCTTGGGTTAGCGTTCACGAAGTTTGTTTCATTTATTTACCATATTGATTTATTTACAAGCTATAACCCGCGGCTTCGCTCGTGTCGATCACTACTATTTGCGGGGATCTCTCAAAAATTTTGGCGGGATTTTTCAAAAATTCGTTATCAAGCGGGTAGTTTGGTGGCTACCTAAAATTAGTGATGTACTATAGTTATAAACTATAAACTATCCAAGTCTCGACGTTGTAACTTAACTATGTAGGTATGGGAAGTCCAAAATTTATCAGAAAACTCAATTAAAACACGTACATAGTAATAGGTATGTTAAAGGTACAAGTTACCGTTTACTTAAGGTCCGCACAAAATAGGTCCGCCATTTGGTCACCCCTGGTCTAAATCGTTAAAACACGCTAAAAAATACCACTTACCGTTTCGTTTCGTTCTATAAAACTACAACCTCTGACCCAGTTAGATTTATCTTGCAAAATAAACCATTATATCATATTGTGCGATTTCCTAAGGAGGCGGAATAATGAGGTTGTATAATAATGGCTGGCAACGATGCGCCCGCGCCGCGATCTGTGTGATATGGACGCCTAATTTCACACAGACGAATAGATTTTTGGGGTTCAAAAGGTCAAGTCTTTATAAAAAAAAATAATTAAAACCGTGAGACACAAACATAATTAAGCCTCTTAAGTTAAGCCTCTGAGTTTTTCAGAATATATGTCATCATAATCATCATCATCATTCAATGGTGTGTGTGAAGTTCCTAATCCGCACTGGGCTCGCGTGGGAACTACGGCCCAAGGCCTTTCATTCTGAGAGGAGGCCTGTGCCTTGCAGTGGAACGTATATAGACTGGGACGATGATGATGATGATGATGATGAAAAGCCCCTAAACGTAACAATCGCTTCACTCTTGCCGCACGATAAAGATGCGCATGCGCCGATAAGCGGCGCAGTTACCGCGTTTTTATGGCTATGTAAACATGCGTTTTATTATAATTATTAGTTGAAAAGGTTAACTGTGATTTTGACACGTTTATTTACGTGACCTATTGGGGGTATAAAATTTTACTGGGCCGTATTCTAGTTTTGAAGTCTAAAGAGGTCAGCAGATTTAATTACAGCGCATTTAAACTTCTTAAAAATAGCTTTTATTTATATGTATAACTTGTTTTTCCGTACATCCTTCTATGTTATAGCTAAACCGTTTAAATGAGTCCCGCCCGCGCGGTACAGGGGTAGGACGACAAAGGGGGCCGGGAGAGGTGCGGGCGGCGAGCGCGCCTCGTGTGCCTGCCGCCCGCACCTGTACCGACCCCCTTTGTCATCTAACCCCGCGCCACAGAATATATAATAGTACTGACGTACAGAATGGAAACGGTCCGCCCCGCACCGATTCGAATTACCCCACCCCTCAAGGCGCAGATAGCCGGAAACCGCCAGAAACCAGAAGAGTGCGCGCGCGATGTATGTAGGCGTACGCGTGTACAGACGTCGTCGTGCTTATGTAGATTCAAGAACGCGTATTTGTACGTCGTGTCCGCCGCGTGCCCGCGCCTCTATACCTCACGGGCGAGGAGTCGAGGACTCATTTAAACGGTTTAATTACAATATTAGAAATGCAAAAGTAAGTGCTTTTGCTACTTCTGCACGATGAAACGCCTAGACAGATTTGGATACATAGAGTGTAGTGGCATAAAGGGGCACGACGTATTGAAAGAGACAATTTAAATATAGGAAGCTTCCTGTATAGGAAGCGTTTATTATTTAAAATATTGAAATGAAATACAATAATTGTAATTTATCAATTCTTAGTTGTTTATTTTCGCATCTTTAAAAAATGTGTATTTTCCCTTTCATAAATGGACTTGTCCCTTTTAAAACGTGTCACCTCTCTCCCCTACCTGCTGGGCCAATCAACTTTTAAACCGACGTTTTTGGCGTCTCCTGCGTTACCAAAATTGTCTCTGGCGTTACCAAAAAATCGTACTTCCAACAAGATATTTCACGGTTTAATAGGTTAAACTTACGTAGGACGGCATGTATTCATGCTATTCATCTATTAAATTACAGAAAAAACATGTTTACTTACAAAAATCTGCAATTGTTTGAAAAATGTCGCGGACAGATTATAGTCGGTTTAAAAGTTGATTGGCCCCTAAACGTCTGGAATAACACATAGGCTATTTTTTCCAGTAAGTAAGTTTTTAACTCCAGACACATGTTTGACATTGGTCATACAACGTAAATGCATTTTTGGTAATTTCTGCTTTTGGAAAAACCACCATTGCGCACAAAAGTGTGCCACAAGAAAACACCTTCAAAAAAGAAGGAGGTTCTATGTTCGACGGTGCGTATTTTTTCTTCAAATTCCTCGGCCCATGACTCCAATAGTGTACGCGAACTGTCAAATAATAACAACTCCACTGACAGCTGCGTGCTAATACAGAATGGGTGTAACCTCAACGAGGCGTCGTGGGAATCGCGTTATGCTGTACAGAGAGTAATGGTACGGTCAGTATGCAAAAGACATTGTACTAATTGTATTTATGCCAAGCGTAAAAAAATCTGTGGTAACGTGGTGTGGTAATGTGATCAGCACTCCCCCTTTCTATCTCTTTCTCTCTTCACACTATCGTTAAAAAAATACAAGCTATTTTTATAGCTGTAAATTGGTTTACTGTCATTAAACTACGAATAGGTACCACAAATCAATCGTTAACTAGAAGTGGGTCAAATTCGATTTGTGAGAATTTACCTAAGTCTTTATCTTTATTTTACTTTTAACATACAAACAGATATACATTGCAAATTAAATGAAACCTATTAAAAACTTTAGATTTTGCAATCGCTTTCCTACGCCTACGAAGTAAAGTAGCTACCTCGTATGTCAGTAATTTCCGACGTGAGGATCAAAGGAGATTGTTTAGTGAGTCAAGCAACTTACCTAAATGTTTAAGTTAACAACCTCATACCTTATTTGGGAATAATCAGCTCTACACACCAAGTTATTTGCAGGGCAATTATAATACTATTAAACTATTAAAACGAAGCTAGGTAGGTACAGTCAGCCAATGAGGGTTTTCTGACAGGTGTATCGCTAGATGGCGTTAGTATCGTAAGGTCTATTTGACGTTGCACCCATACAACAAAAATGTCAAAGTTGTCAAACGGACCTGACGATACTAGCGCCAAATAGCCTCTCATAGAAAACCCTCATTTGGTTCCTAGGCAGTATAGAGCCATCTCAAAATGAATTAATTTGTTTATCTTCTACGACAGTGATTATTGGGTGATGTATGTCATGATGACAAACTCGACCTTTGCGAACGTGTGTCAACGATCTTGAATAGGAAAGGAGTTCGCTTGTGTATTAATAACTTGAATTGTCACTGGCCGTTTGTCAAAACTTCTTTTTCCTCTCATGTCATAGAGCGAAAACGTTTATAAACTCTTTACGTTTATTGCAAATTGTGTTCGGTAAGTTGGTAATGCTTTGATTCGCACTGACGTTGTAATTGTCTAGTAGTTAATGCGACGGCTCTATAGTGGCCAGGAATCAAATTGTTTGACTGTACCAGAACTAACGTGGTTAGTCAACTCGACTCGAAACACGAACGCGAATTTGAGAAACATCAAAACCTGTCCCATGCTTTAGACAATTAAAGAAATACTACTTCAAAATACGTTACCAAAGCCCAAAATTACTTTTTATAGATCAATTATTCAGCCATCAAAGCGTGTAATCCATGACATTTATAAACATAACATTTCGAAAAGCATGTTTGAAAAAATTGTCTCAATTAAAATCACGGTCCAATCAAGAAAACACACAGTTTCGAAATGGTTATGTTCCATAATTAAAGCGACACGGGTTCATGTCGGAGCATGTTTTATGTCGGTTTTTAAATTTTTATGCCGACGGTACACGCAATGCCCGGCACGGTATCAGACGGCAACTTATATCGCTATTTGAGATAAAGTTTTATATTTCTGTATCGCGCTTTTTACGATACGCGTGTTTTTATTCGATGATAATTTTCTGTACCTATTAGATTATTATGCAATTGCTTTTACGGGCTTTAAAGGGTTAAGGAGTCGCTGCCGAGATAAGATAAAGAACTGGTTGTTTTTAAATAAAACACATTCTGTAAGTTCTATTCGATGTTAACTCTAGTAATAACATTTAAGTTCTTACTTAAACTTGCTATCGTTGAGACTATTTTTGAACTTGAGGGTGGTAAATTTTTGTGATCTTTACGATTTGTTCACAGTAACTTATGTATATGTTTTTTTATGTGATGGGGGCAAACGAGCAGGCGAGTTACCCAGTAGAAAATAATCCCCCATCATCCCAGCATATTATGTATACGTCCCACTGCTCGTTTGTATTTAGTTTTGATAGTGGAGGTGCTGAGTAAATAGGTTTATTATCACTATTTTTAAATATTTCAAAGTTTCACAGAATTACAGAATACCTGTTCATTTTTGAGAGAGATACTGAATAATATAACTGAAGCTTAGAAGTTGTAAGTGCAACAGTCATAATAGTCACCTGGAAGAGATTTTTGAAGCGATAAAGCTGCCTATTGACGGCCGGATAGTCTATAGTTATTAGAGAACCTGACTACGAAGTTTGAGATCCCGGGTTCGATTCCCGGTCGGGGCAGATATTTGTGTGAAAAATACGAATGTTTGTGCTCGAATCTTGGATGTTTAATATGTATTTATGTATGTACCTATTTATCTATATAGTATTTATATCCGTCCGTTGTTTATTGCACACCTTGAAATTCTTACTCTAGGTGCCTGTTTTCTGTTACCTACTATGTGGTGCTCAATAGGTACCTACAGAGCCCTTATTTTGTATTGTATTGTATCCATTATTACCTCGGCCCATATTATGTCCCACTACAAGGCACAGGCCTCCTCTTACAACGAGAGGGCTTGAGCAATAGTTTCCACGCGGTCTAAGTGCAGATTAGGAACACACACATTGAATTTTTATCGCAGATGTGTGCAGGTTTCCTTGTGACGATTTCCTTACTATATTTTAAATGTTATAAAATTGAAAGGTGTTTGTATAATCCAGTAAAGTTCAATTAAGTTCGAATGGTAGCGCGACTGATAACTGGCTGATGGCGGATGGGGCAAAAAGGTTCTCTAGTAGCATCCACGGACCGGAAGACGCTGTGTAGGTACGCCTCCAACAAGATGGAGCGACAACCTGAATAAGGTTGTGGGAAAGCGTTGGATGCGGATGGCACGGGACCGACCTGTCTGGCGGGCCTCGGGGGAAACCTATGTTCCGCAGTGGACGTCTTTTGGCTAAAATGATGATGATGATGATGGTAGCGCGACCAACTAGTTCACTTTTACAAAGTTAACGCTTGAATTTCGAATTCTAAAACCATCGCGTAATCCGTTACTTATCTCCATGTAATGGAACTAACGCGCAGAGTCAACAACCACCTGTTGGGTGCGCGGGCGCACTAATTATAGGCACTATCATGCGCATTAGGGGCCACTTAGCATGTGCGTACGCTTCATTGAGATTTTAGACTTGATTTTTATATTTGTTCATCTGACGATTACCGGATAGTCAAGTGGTTCTAAGACTAATACTTTATGAAGCTTGGGGTCCCGGGTTCGATACCCGTCGGGGCAAATATTTAGATGTATGAATAATGCGAATGTTTGTTCTCGATTTTTAAAAAGTTTTCCCCATCTAAATTCAAGTCTAGGGTGAATGAGCATTTACTAGGCAAGCGAGGACTGACCACTTGTCTGCAAATGATCCAGACAAGGAACAAGGACGGATTTATCAAAACTCCCATAGGAATATGCTGGGGAGTTTAGTAATGAGAGAACAGCCGTAATAGACATGTATGATGCTGATTAAATCAAGGGCATTATGGAGCACTAGGAGCATTAATGGCGCAGTTTACGATGTCAGGCTGAAGCATAATTCTAATTGCATATGTAAATTGACCGTACTCTTGAAGCCGAGTTTATAAAAGTACTATAATTAATTAATATAAGGAAGACTTGTGACGATTACTGGCCCTCGTAATAACTGATTTATTAGACTGTTACAGAACATTATAAGTAGTGTTGAGTTTAGAATTAAACTCCGGTTTATCCTGCTCATGGAATTATAACTCGGTGATATCGTACTTTTATGTACTGTGTCCGATTTGGTTAATCATTTCACCGACTGATTCTGATTCCAGCTGAAACAAACGTTTCAACCGCCCCATTTATCTGATCACATTTTTTAAGAAATTGCTGAAGATTCTGATACGGTTTCCAGTTATATGGTAGATGTACAGGATCTCTATTTAATATACAGGGTGGAAAGTTGAGATGGGGCAGCAAGGGCAGCTACTAGATCCCTTGCTGCTACGCGAAAATGCTCTTAGGAAAATGCTCTTATGGAAAAAGTTCTCTTTGATTTGTAGGTGTTCTAGTACTCTAACCTCAGTTGGTCTCAAATTAGTGTTTTAATCCTTGATAGAAATGTGACCGATTGGCATTAAAAAAAAAGTCAAATCTGTCGATTTTCTCGCTGACTGTACATTTTATCAAAAATCTGTGAATGCCGATTGTCATCACTCAAAAAGTTAGTAAAGGTCTCCTAAGGGCATTTTCGCGTAGCAGCAAGGGATCTAGTAGCTGCCCTTGCTGCCCCATCTCAACTTTCCACCCTGTATAACTGAAAAAATGTGAACAGATACAGGCGTTGAGTTTAAATTAGTCCTCGCCCGCGCAGTACAGGGGCTGGGGGGTATGACGACAAAGGGGACCGGGCGAGGTGCGGGCGACGAGCGCGCCTCGTGTGCCTGCCGCCCGCACCTCTCTCGCCCCCTTTGTCGTCTACCCCTGCGCCTCTGCACCCCGCAGGCGAGGACTCATTTAATCGGTTTAGCTATAGCACAGAATATATAATAGTACTAACGTACAGAATGGACACGCTCCGCCCCGCACCGATTCGAGTTACCCCACCCCTCAAGGCGCAGATTGCCGGACCCCGCCGGAATCCAGAAGAGTGCGCGCGCGATGTATGTAGGCGTACGCGTGTACAGACGTCGTCGTGCTTATGTAGATTCAAGAACGCGTATTTGTACGTCGTGTCCGCCGCGTGGCTATAGTATCCGAATTGAAACCGCAATGACACACTATCTGTACATCTTTCGTGTTGTCTATTTGTAATAATATTGATGTGTCTTGTGTAGTTGTGTTACTTGTGAATACCTACATGTATTTTTTCCTTTATTTCTATTATGCCACAAAAACATTTCCCAATTGTACATTGTCTTTAATTCGTTATTTGGCAAAACTTTATTATCTGCTAATATAATTAACTTTTCGAAAACGTTATGAATTCTACTAAAAATTACGATTCTATTTCTCATTCATCGAGGTCTATGCGTTGCGGTGGGACGTATAATAGGCAAAAATAAAGATATCAAGTGTCAACTTTAACCCAGGCAAAGATGTAATTTTTTTAACCCTAAAGTAGGGCAAAATAAACAAGTGATGCAGTTGCTCCAAATAAATTGAAGCGTGGAACCCCCAACGCGCACTAACACTTAACGTTTACACCGAATCCGTTTAGTGATATTTGTTAACCCACTAGCTACTATACGGATTGAGGTGTAAATTGCGTTGCGTTTGCGTTTCCAATAACGGGTGTGATTAAGTTTGGGTTTTAGTTTCGAAACCGCATAAATCACTGTTTGAACCGTGAGATTGGTTTGTGTGCTTAATTAATAATTATACACTGTTCGTTTTATGTCCTCTAAATTTAAGGGAACATGTAATAGGTCAAATGAACTTTGAACATAAACTACTGAGACTCACTCACAGTGAAAAATACGGATAGCTCACGTCTATGATCGAAGAAGAAGAAAAAAAAAGAAAGCAGAAAAAAAAAGAAAATAAGAAAGAAATAGGGACGAAGGGCTACGGATTAGCTGGATACAGTTGAGCTAAACTTGATCATAGACGTGAGTTATCCGTATTTTTTCACTACAACGTTAAATGAAGTTAATTTTTCTAAGACACTAGGAATGATTTTGGGTTAAATTTAATTAATTATTTAGTTAAAAAGGATTTTAATTTAATGTCGTCGAAGTTAAGAAATTGTCATATTTGACATTGAATTTTACACTAAAGGACCTTTTACAATGACTGTGAGCTCAACATGAAACTGTAAATTCGTGATATTGACTATGTAGCTTGAGGTCCAGGGTTCGATACCCGGTCAGTTCAGATACTATATGTATGAAAAATATGGATGTTTGTTCTCGAATCTAGGTATTTAGTATTTGTTTATATAGAAGTAAATACTTGTTCAAAAAAATTGTCCGTTGTCTATTTCTCACAGCACAGGTTTTGCTCAGCGTAGGAAAATGTCAATTAAAGTTAATTATCCCATGATGTATAGTATAATTTGAATGCATATTATAAATCATTGCTGCAAATTATGAGTACATGGAAACTGGAAGGGATCCCTTTATGGGATAGGTTCACATTTGTGTATCTATTTCTCTTGCTAATGTGTTTTAATATTGTGGTTAAGAGTTGAATTACTTGACCTGTTTATTCTTCTAAGCCTGCCTCTCACGATGATATCTCAGCCAAAACGAAGAAACGTTAACTTAAAATAACAAAACTTTCGACTAAAATAATTATTTACGACGACTCATTAACATGAAATACTCGAATAAAATTACAAACCGCCATTTCAGCCACCGAAACCCACAACCGTTTACGGTAGTGCATGTTAAAATCTGTTTCAAATGTCCCAAAAACCCTAAAATCCATATTTAATTACTGTCCCTCCGCAATTAAAATAATTAATAAACCTGACACAATGGGCAATACAAAAGTGGAACTCTCTTGAGAGAGACTTCGCGAAGAATCATAAACTCAATGCCGGGAAATAAAACAAAATGTATGATCCCTACAATGCTGCGTTTTACGAGGACTTCTTGAAAACAACTGGCAAAGTTACATGTGCCACTAATAAAAGCGAACGTAGGCAAAGTTTCATAGTAAGCTTGAGTCTTGGCTGCATGGGCAAAATTGTAAATATTTCGCATTCCACTACGCTTTCTCATAGGAACTAAGCTTATAACTATTACGTACAAGTTTAACTGTGAAGCTAAATCTGACATAGTTCAGTTAAATACACGGTTTGGCTCCAGCTTTAACGTTTCATCTGCAGGTTTGCTACAGCGGTGCTTTGGCAAAGTTGATGTTTTATTACAAATTTTATTTCAGACTGTCAACCACTTTTAGAACGTGCCTTGGAACAAGCCGACTTTCATTATTTAATGAACTGATAAACGTTAATAATGACGATGGTACTACAACATGTTCTTATAATTTTTATTTTTTATACTTTAATTTGTGTATTACTATTTTTTCCGTTTTTTATTTTATTATAAAAAGGGTAGAAACTGTAACTTATTTTAAGAAAAAATCTGCGTAGTTTCTTGCAGCGCATTCTTTTTGATAAAAATAAACGAAAAAAAGTCCTTTGCAGCCTATAAATATTTTCAAAATAAAATATTGACTTTGACAATTAAGCTGCAGATGACTCGCTATAAAACATTATTGATTTCTGGAATCAATGAAGATTGTAAAATATGTATAGTGTAGCGAAATATTTGTAATACTTAATGGAGCACATCATGTGTGAATGACATGCCACCATCGGCATTAGATAATCGGAACCAGGAGACTTTAAGGCACTGTCGCTGCCATAGATCATACAATTCATGGATAAAGTGGTAATAACATTAGAAGTGGTAGGAGGGGTAAATAAATACACAAAATTACTTGTGGATCAAAATATATATATAAGAATAGGGATAAGTTCGCCTTTGTACATGCATTTCAACGGTTGTCAATAATGTTTTTCTTTTTTTTCCTTATTTTTGTGCAATAAAGAGTTTACATGCATACATACATAATTATATCCCCTTACCCACCCCCACCCCTGGCATTATCTACACTTTTCATCAGGTCAGATAATGGTCAGTCACGGGTCAGTTTTACGGCAACAAAAAATAACTGAAATAATTCCAGTGATTAAATAAGCCTGTTCCACATTCAAAACAAAACGTCAATTTTTAAACAAAACCATAACCGTTCGAACTAACATCGAACAGTCTCTAAATAATGGCCCAACTAATTCGACCCTCACAAACATGTCTCAAACAAATTTATGTTCCGATTCCATGCAAAGTTCAACCGTGTTTGTGAGCGCGTCTCCACTGTCGCGCGCAACGGCACGAGCTTATTTGAGGACGTGTCAATAATGGCATACATGGGACTGATCACGAACACTGTGTTTTGGAGGCGAGATGGTTTTGTTAAAAGCGTGAGAGGCGAAAGGCGGGTTTTTAAGCTTCACTAAGCCGGTGTGAGAAATATTGAGTTCGAGTATCGAGTTTCATTACATTGCTGGGTTGCGCAGCTGTGAGTTTAGAAGTGATCGATCATCGACGGCAATGTACTTCAACTGGCACACCAATATCGATAGGAATCGAGAGACCATAAATTTAATTTGTGCGCGGGCGAAGTCATAGACAAAAGCTAATAAATAGTTAAGGTGGAACGGCACGCTCTAGGCGCGAAATTCAAAATTTTTACAGGTTTTAATTTATTGTGGGTAAATGGTGTAACTGTTTAACTTCATATGGTACTTGCGGTTGTAAAACAATGTTCTTTATATTATTGTGTAAAGCTTTTTAAGAATAAAACTGTTAACTTGATATAAAAGTTGTCAAACATAGAAATTCGGACTTTCAACGTTTTGACAACTTTTATTTCAAGCTAATAGTTTTATTCTTAAAAAACTTTACACAATAATATGAAGAACACTGTTTTACAAGCGCAAATACCATATGAAGTTAAACAGTTACACCGTTTACCCACAATAAATTAAAAACTGTAAAAAGTTTGAATTTCGCGCCTAGAGCGTGCGCTTCCACCTTAAAGTAAAATCCTAGTGATATTATAATTGCGATAGTTTATATGTGTGTTTGTTAATCTTTCACGATAAAATGGCTGGACATATTTGATTGAAATTCGGTATGTTGTATTCGGTTAGCTGGAGCTCGGGAATTAACACAAGACTATCTTTTTAGCATAATCTTAAAATCTCAACCGCTATGTACAGAAAAATTAAATTTGGCAAGGTTGTTCATCATACAACGTAAACAAGTACCAAAATATAACGTTTAAGAATTTCAATTAAAATTATAATAGTAAAATAATAACGCAATTGTATGCAAGTACCTATTTAAATGTTATAATAATAACTCAATTGAATCACTAAAGCATCCAGAAAATATCAAAAATAATAAAAAATAAAATAATAGAAAATAAACCAGCTCATCATTATCCCATGGAAACGGGGTCGTGACCCTACAAGCATTTCGTAATGCAAACCTCGATGAAGACGCCATACACGACCCATAAAACATTATGCACGGAATTAGATCACTCGTGTGTTCAGCCTTTACTGCCTTTACTGAGTACCGTTCGTAATGTTGGTAGCATGGGTAACCCTTCCATTGTAGTTCACGATGAGTTTTATGTCTCTTGATACTGGCCATTTGTAATGTTGCGCTCGGCATTGTTTTGTTTTCGAATGATGTACGGTTGTTAGTTTTTTTTTAAATATGGCGAGTCAATTTGGCCAGTGTTTAGTATACATAACATATTTTGCCGTTATTCAGTAAAAAAGTTCTAAAAAACGAAATGAGAGATAATCGATGTACAATTGGATTAAAAAATATGGATGGACTACAAGACACCGTAATAACAATGGTAGGCGATTTATGAAACAAAAGTTAACAATACTATTTTCGTGTCACAAAGGAACTTTTTTCCAATCACTCGTTTTGCATAGTTAACTATAATTTAGTATGATCCAAGTTTTTGACACGTATAGTGAGTGTTTCTGTTCCTTGCTGTAAATTAAGTTTCCAATCCACACTGACCCCGCGTGGGAACTACAACTCTAACCCATTCTGAGAGGAGGGTGCAGTGGGAGATATAGGAATAGGCTGGGATGACGATGATGATACTGACTTTGATCTATTATCACGTGGGTTAATGGGAGTGGAATGAATAAGAATGACATCGCTTTCATACCGTGCATAAAATGTGCTATTATTGAGGCTAGTTTTTGTAAGGAAATTATGTATTTTACCAGTTGAAATGATTAAGCATTTAAATAATATTTGGTAGCATAGCGTACGGTTGTGGTACCTACCATGAAGATGAGCTTTGGTTTAGTTTAAAACGCGTCAGTGTAGTTTGTTGATGGTGATAGTTGGGTTTGTGTGATTTGTGTGTCTTCGTACAGTGTGGAGGCGGAGGAACTTGAACACGCATTTCTTACATAAACGTAACTATCGTAAGATCGCGGGTGAGCAAAGTAATTGTTTCAGTTAATTTTGATTTAAAGTTTAAAGTACCATTTCTAGATTTTCGAGCATCATAATTTACACGATTTAGGTCGAATGGATAACAAAAAAGCTTTGTTTATACACTTTTTATGATATAACCACAACATTGTACGCTTTGCGGTCGATACTCTAAGATGCGGTCTTACTTTTTGTCTAGTCTATAAATAAGGAGGAAATGTTTTAATATTTTGACTATTAATGACGTGGTTGTAAACCGCGGTCCGTCCTCCAAATATATTGCATAGTTCAAGAGCGAAACCAAGAGCTTTAATCATAATATACTTAAAATTGATGTTCACAGCTATTTATTATGTTTGGCAGGAAACAATATAAGTTAACCTTCGGTTAAAATATTAAGGTAACCAATCTGTATTAGCTAAAGGCCTTGCCATGTCAATTTTTATTAAATTTAGGCTTTTTTAGTAATGGTAGAGCCATCACGAATGGGCCGGATCGTCCGGGGCAGTACCACCCTCTCACAGAACACCGGCGTGAAGCAGCAGTACTCCTGCTGCGTTTCGTACGGTCAGTGAGAGCGGGCCAAATACCTCTCCGTCCCTGACTTTCTCGGAGTTGAAATTTACCATGAGCTTAACGGTGTAAAACATAGTAAGGAAACCTGTAGTATACACTTGCGAAGAAATTCAATGGTGTGAAGTTTCCAATCTGCACTGGGCTCGCGTGGGAACTACAGTCTAAGTCCTCTCATTCCGAAAATAATAATAAATCATGGGAAGATTGACATCAATTGACCTCGTCCCAAACTAAGCAATGGTTGTACTATGGGTGCTAGACAACGGATAAACATACTCATAATATAGATAAATACATACTTAAATACATAATATTAAGCATCCAAGATTCGAGCACAAATATTCGTATTTTTTACACAAATGTCTACCCCGACCTGAAATCGAACCCGGGACCTCAAGCTTCGAAGTCAGATTCTCTAACCACTAAAAATCCGGTCGACTAAAAATCGGTAACAAAATATACACCTGTTCTTTTTTAACCCAATTCCTTACATTACATGACGTCACATAACCCCTGACATTGCTCATTAGACGTATTACGCGAACGCGCAAGTTCACGGAGCGTAACGCGACGCGTAACGTTCGCGGTAAAAGTAAAAACGCGCTCCAGTTCTCACGCGTTACTTGCACTCGGCCCAAGCGGTGGGAAAGAGCGTTTTACCCAAAGGAGGACGCTTATCGCTAACAGCGATTTTGTTCGCGGTTACTTTTAAGCTAATCAAAGGGATTATTGTTAGTACAGTTGGTAGGTAATTGTATTGCAAAACGAAGAAACCACGCAAACTTATTTATATTTTTGTGTATGTACAATACTCATCATTATCATCATTTCAGCCGAAAGACGTCCACTGCTGAACATAGCCCTCCCATACTGTGTTTAAATCTTGAAGTGGAGCAATTGGTACAGAAAAATCAATTTATAGGAAAGTTCCCACTAAATACAAAATAGTCTTGGTGCGGCCCGTATTGTTATTTGTAAGTTCCTGTAATTGGCTTTATATTGCTATGTCGATAACTTTAATTGTGTTTTAGGCTGTTGGTTCTCTTTAAATAAATAAATATGAAAAAATGAGTGGCAATGACGTGCGCAAGACCACGTAGCATCGGGGGATTTTGGCCAGCGTTAGCCAGGCTTATCCACCTCCATGCGCACAGCAGCACATGAGACATTCATCATTTTAAATGAATTAAAATCTTTCTACCTATTACTTACTAGCAATGATATGTCGGTTCAAGCCTATTTATTAAATATATCCTTCACAACGTCGCTCGATTTCATTTCACATATCAAAAATTTAAAAAAAATAATAAAAATAAAATTAGGTTTTAAATGATCCCCGCCCCCTCCCCTGTTTTGAACCGGCAGCCTTGATCTTCCGCGTAACAACCTGCGCGCGCGCACGTCACGGTCCCATTGTGTTTAATTGGTACAGTGTTTGTTTTGCAGACGCAATTAATCGTTTCGTACTTAAACAGTGTCGTTTTCAAGGCTATGGTGATCTTGAAGGAAGATTGAATCTCTATAGTTTTGGCTTTGCTATTGTGTTACCCACTAGAAAAATGTTGGTGTACGTCACATACTATAAAAGACACGTTTGGAAACTTAAATAATTTTAATAAAAAAGGTGTTTTAATGTATGAGGAACAAACAACCTGTCCCAGTTTTGAACGTTCTATCAAACGCGCTAAAGTCACATTAAAAAAGTTTTTAAAATTATTAAATTTTCTGTACGTTTTTTTTGTTTTCTGTAATACCATTATACTAATTGTTTCTACATCAAATGTTGTATACCTATCGAGCCGCATTTTGATTGGAAATGTAGTCACGTTTATGAATGACGATATGGAAACATTTCTTTTCAAATACAATTTAAAAATCACAAAACATTTAGAAGGTGTTGGTCAAATTAGGTATCCAAACTATGTGTTGAAACATTCTGAATTAATTTTAAAACACCATGTAGTCGTTGAATGATAAACTAAATGAGTGTTGACCTTTTTTAATTAGGGGCTTTAGGAAGCTATGTCAAACTTTTCAATTTACATAATTTCATTATTAGATAAGAGTGTCAAAGAGTCAACGCATTACAATGTATCGAATGCGTATTTAAAAGTCACTCAAATAACCTATCAACGGAAAGTTCACTCTCCACTGATGTAATAATTAACAATCAAATTGATTTCTCTAAAGTAATGTCAAACTTTGACTTTTCAGAGTTCCGTGCCTTCATATTAAAGTATAGTGCCCCTTCGATTATCATTTGTGTATCTGTTAACCTAAGACCCTTTTTTTCAGGAGCGCGGCTCTCCAAAATTCAGAAAGCTAGCTCATTAAAATTCAACGTAAATATGTACTTTGAGCTCATGTTCTCTGACTTTTAAAAGTGTACCTATCTTTATATAACAAACAAGACTAAATAAAACCAAATAACCTATAAATATAATTAATAATAAATATAAGAAAAATAGAAAGTGAACCTCAAACTAAAAATTTACAAAGAAAAATTTACAAAAAGAAGATACTTCATACCTAACTTGTTTAAAGTTGCACAGTAGCGCCATCTCTTGGTCCAGGTGAGCAGCTAGTTCCGAAGGAGTGTTAAGTCTCTCGGTAGAGGGCATAACATAGATGCGCGTTTTATCACTGCATAAGGTGATTATAACAGACTGAAATGTACGATGTATGGGAAAGAAAAATATCTTACAAAATATAAAGTTTCTAGGAGGCAGGCAGGGTTTCCGCGTTGAATGACCAGGCTCAATCGTTGGCGGAAATAGCCGCCTGCCTTCTGGTCACTAGTCGTTTTTACCCAGGCGTTAATATTATGTCGAGTAGAATTATGAAATTTGGCAAGTACAGCACAAGTACGAAACAACAACGACCGCTTTAGCCTAGTTGGTAGTGTCCCTGTCTACGAAGCAAGAGGTCCTGGGTTCGAATCCCGGTAAGGGCATTTATTTGTGTGATGAGCACGAATATTTGTTCCTGAGTTATGGATGTTTTCTATGTATTTACGTATTTATTTATCTATGTAAGTATGTTTATCGTCGTCTAGTACCCATAGTACAAGCTTTGCTTAGTTTGGGACTAGGTCGATTTGTGTAAGATTGTCCCATAATATTTATTATTTATTTATTTATTAAGTAAGGGAACAAAATCCGAGACCACTCACAAAAAAAATTTTTCATAGTTCATCATCATCATCATCATTTCAGCCGAAAGACTTAGCCTAGGTCACCCCCAAGGCTCGCCAAATAGATCGGTCCCGCAACCTTAACCAGGTCGTCGCACTATCTTGTTGAAGGCCTACCTACATGTCAAAATTATACTAGATCATATTCGTACAAGCTTTCTTTTCACTGTCTTCTAAATTCGGAATCTGAGGAACTGAGGTTTGTGATTCCGGATCGCACTTGTCCAATTTTTGTAGTAACTGTTCAACTAGCAATGATGACCAGAGGTCCGAAATTTCATAATTAAACTTATAGAGTGGGAAATCATCGCGCAGGCGCATAATATTGGAGATTGACAGTACAATGCGCGCGCACGGGAATCCATCATCGGCGCGGTCGTAAAATTGATATTCTATAGTAAATGCCATACAGCGTATTGCTACTTGTTAAGACGCTTACATGTTGCGACATGGCTGCGAAGAGGTCAGTGGACAGCTGGCCTTATTTTTCTATAGAAGTTTATTTTCTACCAGTCAGCAACGGAACGGTTTCTCCTACGGAACCGCGAATGTCTATGGACGGCGATTTAAAATCAAAACGTTTATTTCATAAGTAGGCCGCAAATAGCTTTTTTACATGTCCATTCTTAAAGTACTAGCACTTATTGCAGGCAAGCAAGTATTGCAGGAATACGCCGCAATAAACTTGGCAGAATGTATTTTTTGCCAAACAAAAAATTATATTACAATTCACTGAACTAAAACGTATAAAAAATAAAAATTAGATGGGTATCGAAACAGCTTACCATAAGGATACACGTACGCTTGTTTACCAGTAGGTATAGTAAGTAATACTAAGGGCTTCTAGTATTTACAAACTTTTTTTTTTATTTTTTTTTTTTTACTTTTCAGAGCTTTTAGTATTTTTTTAGTACTCTTTTCCTATCTTAGGTCCTAAAGCAATTCGTATATCTCCAAGCCAAAACACAACAGTTAAAAGCACTGCTACATGATGGCGCATTGGCGAGTAAGTAAAATTAATAATCATAGATTTATTCTGTTACAATCAATCCCAAAAGTGTATAAAGAATAAGTTACTTAAGTGGGCTCATAACCTTTCATAATTTAAGAGGGACCGAATACTTTTTTTTTAAATTTTGACTAGGTTTTTTAAACAAACTATTTGAACGTTTAACAGTCAACGACACGACCACGTCACGATTCCTGCACGATCCCCGCCGCACAGAGTAAACACACGAAGAATGTAGACAATCCGGCGCCGGAGCATCGCCGTTCGCTATGTTACGAGAGAAAGGGGAAACGTGCCGTTATTGTATTTTCATGTTTTACAATTTAGCTGTGTCCCGAATCGTCTCATAAAGTACGATTGAATGCGCTGTGATTGAATATGCTGTAATTTTGCTAAGGGCTCCTGTGTTTTGTTTTCTTAAGATATCTGGTCGCCATTTTTTTTTATTTGAAGTCCACCTGCAATAAAAATTGGCCAAGTGTGGGTCGGACAATAAGTTTGTTGCTATGTATTTATATGAAAAACCAATATATTTTTTTTGGTGTTTTTTCGAATATTTTTGTGTCCTTATGAGACCTTACTTCTTGAAAACGGGTAGTACCCTATAAGGTTTTGATATCCAAGGTTTTGGCATGATATTACCAATTAAGAGTTCACTTTGAAGTGCGTGACATAAAGCAAACTGCTTAAATTTTTCGTAATTTTAAAGTAAAAGCTAAATAATTTTAAGTCGGCATAAATAGGAAAACACCCGGGGCTGTTTACCGTAAAGAACAGAATTACAACAAGCTATTCAAACCACAGAAGATAACCGTGCACAATACTTAGTTGCACACAATAAGTAGCACGGAACTGGACATATTCCACTAACATTAAACTTAACGACAAACCACTCCACACAAAACTTAAAACATCCACACAATTGGACTTAGATTTATTAAGAGTCAAACCGAATATTGTAGCGACCATCTCTCACCATCCCACTCATAACACTTTCGATAAAAAAAGATAGTAATAACCGAGCTGTCATCGAAAACATTGACAAATTAAATATCACCGCTTGACATATGAACTACAAAGTTTCCGTTACCCCTTATCACGAATCCTGTAAATCTTATTATCTTGATAATAAAGTTTTCTTTTGTTTGGAATGCATTTTTGAAACGGTAAATGCGAGATGCGCGTGAGGTAAGGTACACCTTAAATTTTGGCACAGCGTAATTAGAGATCGGATAGTGACGCAAGAGGTCATGCGAACGTGTGGAATCATCTTTGGACGATAGATGGCGTAGGTGTCAAGCGGTAGCGGGGAAGTCATTTATCATTTTTTCACATTGATTGTGAATCGAAGTCTTTGCTGGAGATGCGGGCGTCTGCGATCCCATGAAACACTGATAGATGTTTGGAAACTACGATTAAACAAAATTCGAGGCTTAGTAACTAAAGTAACTTTAAAATACTTGCACTTTGATATATTTTATGTAATGTCCCGTTAGCTTTTAAGGCTAAGTAATAATTTTTTTTTCAAAAGATTAGAAATAAACTGGAAGTACACAAAAAGTAATAAATTACAAAATATTCAAAAAATAGGTTTTTTAACGATTGATAGTTAATTAAGAGTAGATTTGACATATTTTAAAGGCTTACACAGAATAATAATAATATTGGTTATGGGATGTAAATCTTGAACACCTTTAATGGGCTCCTAATTTATTTATTTAATATTAGCATCTAATATTAGCATTGCAATGAATAACACAATTATATCAAATTCTTTGTGATGTTTTAAATGAAAGTGTAAAAAAAACAAATAAGTAAATGTAATGTAGGTACATGTTTGAAAAAAACGTCGTAAACGTAAGCGTTGTATTTCATGAGAAATTTAATTTAAACTTCTCTTTGGTTGACACCAGCAATTCCCAACGGGGCTTTTATTCAACCGCGGAAGCTTAATAGCAATAATAAAACTAATTATAGGTTTCCGACATCTCACCAGGTGCTTGTCACGAGTCACAATTGAATGAAGTTTTTTCGACTTTGACGTCAACTGATTGATATCAAATTAAAATCCCGCTACCGCCTATCACTTGACCCGAACTTTAATAAGTTTTTGAGCTAATTATAATTAATAGTGTGTAACTGCCCGGCAATGTAACTAATGGTTTATAAAACTCTACGGGCTACTTGGGGTGAGCGGGTAAAAATTGGTCAAGTTCGAACTAAAACAGGACAGAACCTGCAATTAGGAAAATGCACTGCCTTTTACAAGAAAATCCATGACAGTTTGAGATATAGAATCAAAAAATTACACGATTATAATAACCGCTAACGATATCAGAGTGAGGAAACCTGTGTGTGAAGTTCCCAATCCGCACTGGGAGCACGCGGGAACAGACCAAGCCATCTTAAGAGGAGGCCTGTGCCCTACAGTGGGACATAATAATAGTTGGGATGATTATAATAATCGAACTACTGATTATAAAATCAAATTTATAAAAATAGCTACGGTGCAACGGCCAACAAATAGTGTCTTTATCAACCTCGATATTGGCAGAATTATTGATAGTATCGATTGAGCTATACCTGTTAAGAAAAGTTTTCTTTTTCATTTTTTTTATGAAATATAGGCTTGCGTTTGACCACAATCACGCTTGATGGAAAGCGAAGATGAAAAATACCAAATTGTCCTAGGTACTGTCATTCAAAACGACAGTATACCTACTAAGGGGTTGAGCTACTTTTGAGCTTGACATTACATACTACCTACTAAGGAAAATCGATAGATGGCGTTAGTTTCGTCAGATTAAAATTCAAATTCAAATTCTTTTATTTGTTCAACACAGTTACATGAGGTCTTATGAATATTTTGTATCACTATGTCAGGTCCATTTGACGTTGCGATTGACTCATTGAGTCACAAATCAATCAGAAACGTGACACAAACGTCAACGTTTTCAAAAAAACTATCGTCACAGAACCCCTTATTAGCTGTATGCTTAGTATAAGTTTTACTTCACCAAAATACTTCTCGATCGCGTTTACGTAAATAAATCAATTCTATGGAAACATGGAAGCGCGCGCGCGGAGACGCTGTCCATGTTTCCCTAGTAATTGAATTTTTTACGTAAACGCGATCGAGAAGTATTTTGGTGAAGTAAAACTTATACTAAGCGTACTGAGCGCGCACATGCGCACAAGGCACCGTGTTGTTCGACATAATTCTGTTTTCATTATTTATTTGTTTTAAGTTCTACGGTACCCCAAAAACTAATGAATATCCGCTAATAGAATCGCTGAGAAATGTTATAGTCTAATGGACATGTCGTTTTGATCTATTCCCGAAGTGTTATACGCGGCATAATGAGCTGCCTGACTGACCAGGCGTTTTATTGAATGACTGTCGGTAAAAGTTCAATTTATTACATTACAATTGTTATAAATTAACCTAAAGAGTATTGTGTAGTGTACGATTCACAACGCATGAAAAATATCAAAGATGTGTCGTTTACAAAGAATGTCGCGCTCTCATTTTTAATTATTCTTTTTAACATGTCGCATGTATACATGACGTTAAAATGTAAGATGGGCTCAACGTTTAAATTGACCGTGTAGGTATATAACCGAAAAGAGTGGCGATTACTCCACCGACAAGAGCTAAGCTCTAAAATTAATGATGATGAGGTATTATAACTAATTATATACACCTTGTTTTTCACCCAAAATCTTACGATGTTCATTTCGTGCAAAAATTCTGAATAACTCAGAGGTACGAGCCCGGGCTGGAACTTATAACCCTCTGAGGGGCCGTAAGGTCAAGCCACTAAGATACCATGGCTTTTTATATATTTTCTTAATCTTTGACATGTTTTAATTATCATTTATTTTATTTTAAATGTGATATGGCTTCTAGATATTTTTCTTTATTTGTAGGTATTTGTTTTATGGAGCAAAAAATACAGTTCTTTCACACACGTTTACGTAAAAACTAGATTGCGTGCGCGCACCAATAGTGTGGCTTAAATTTATCGCCTGTTCCACAGATACACCATAAAAATATCCATCTAGAGCACCTTTAATTGATTAATTTGATCGACAACTTGTAGCTGTATCTTCATTGACATAAAGACTAAAGTGCAACGACAAACGAGCGTGTAAACCTCTCATTTATTTCTATTAGCTAGTATTACCTTAAATGGTAAATAAAGAACGTTAATTAAGTGAAACATCTGAACAACAAAAAAAGGGAATTGACTCGTTTCTGATCCAGATCAGTGATTTGCTATTCTCGTCTCTGTATGTATGAGGAAACTGTTTTTGGTAACTTGAAAAGTGTGTACATTTGGAGCGACAATGTTTCACGAAACTTTACTTCGGAACTCTGCACCATCTCGATATAAAAGTAAAATAATGTCAATTGTCGATAGGTCAGTTTTCTATCATTGAAATATTCTTAGAATCGTTTCGGTAGGTAGTACTTTTGTCGTTTTTTTTGGGCCGTGATTTACCCCTGTCTTACTTGACTAAATGTGCAGACAAGACCAAGGGTATTATGTGACTGGATCAGTAGCAGCCTATTCATTCTAGCCTTGAAGAGACCTAGATTTTAGGTATGTTCCATACCCCGGATTGACGGGAGCAAATCTGTACTGACGTTTAATTAGTGCGAGGACAAATTAAACTAATTTTATTAGTTGATATCGATAAAAATGACGTACAACCGTTGTGTAGTTCTAAGATTTTAAATAATAACATACAAAAACAAAAAAAACTTTTTGAAGAATCCCGAATAATAAGAATCTTCTCTAATATATAAAAATCTCGTGTCACGGTTTTTGTTATCGAACGCCTCCGAAACGGCTTGACCGATTTTTATGAATTTTTTTTGTCTTTATTTTGTAAGTCTGAAAATAGGTCGTAGGCTATTTTTTATAGTCCTATTCTTCGCAGACGGAGTCGGGGGAAACGGCTAGTCTAATATATAAAAATCTCGTGTCACGGTGTTTGTTATTGAACTCCTCCGAGACGGTTCGACCGATTTTTATGAAACTTTTTCTCTATACTCGGTAGGCCTGAGAATAGGTCGTAGACTAATTTCCTTTGCAGACGGAGTCGCGGGCAACAGCTAGTGAATAAAAAAATCTCTCTCGCTTTCTCTCTATCTCTTTGTCCCTCATAGGCATTTTGGCGCCGCAATTCGCGAAGAGCTACTTCAAAAGTTAATCTCATATGAAACGCACACGGGTTCGGGAAACTCCGCAATATCTTTTCGTTCAAAATACTTCAGCGCCTCAAGACATAAGTCTTTAATCAGCGCGTGTTGCCAGTGATGACATATGGATCCGAGACGTGGCGCTTCACTATAGGCCTGATGAATAGGCTCAGAGTCGCTCAACGAGCTATGGAGAGGGCTATGCTTGGAGTTTCTCTACGAGATCGAATCAAGAACGAGGAGATCCGTAGAAGAACCGGATCACCGACATAGCTAAACGGATTAGCTCCTTGAAATGGCAATGGGCAGGCCATATAGCACGCAGAACAGATGGCCGTTGAGGCCCAAAAGTTTTCGAATGGAGACCATGGACTGGCAAGCGCAGCGTGGGACGCCCACCAACGAGATGGACGGTCGATTTGGTGAAGGCTGCAGGTTCAGGGTGGATGCAAGTCGCTTCCAACCGTAATGATTGGACGTCAATGAGGGAGCCCTATGTCCAGCAGTGGACGTCCTACGGCTGAAATGATGATGACGAATGATGAACGCATGTTTATTGCGGGTTGTCTACGTTAAAAAACACGCCGTGTATATAATAGTCGGGGTAAGAAAAAGTTCGTCACTTTTCGACTCTATGTCAACGAGTTAAGGTCGAAAAGTGACGAACCTCTTCTTACCCCGACTATACCTAGCTCTTAAGGAAAATCTTATTTATTAAGACAAGCTTAACGCAACTCTATTCACATCTTCATGCAATCGTGATCGACGCGGGCGCAGCTATTCCGTATTTGGGTTATGTCTTATTGATTGTAGCCTTTGCATTTGCGATTTGCCGATGTATATGGCTTTATTTGTACACGTATTTTCGATATATTATGTCTGTGTTTGTCTTCTCCCCTTCCTATTACTGCGCATACAATTTTGTGTTTTCATTTGTAGGGTTCCGGTCCCAAAGGGTAAAAACGGGACCCTATTACTGAGGCTCCGCTGTCCGTCTGTCCGTCTGTCACCAGGCTGTATCTCATGAACCGTGATAGCTAGACAGTTGAATTTTTCACTGTTGACGTATTTCTGTTGCCGCCATAACACTAAAAAATAGAATAAAATCAATATTTAAGGGGCTCCCATAAAACAAACGTGATTGTTTGGCCATTTTTATAGATAATGGTACCTACGGAACCCTTCGTGCGCGAGTCCGACTCGCACCTGGCCGGTTTTTTCTTTTTATATACCTCAACGACACAAGTCTTTAGCAATGGGCTAGTTATAAGTTTATATAATAATATTTTAACTCACTTTTAAATTAGCACACATGCCATCAGCTTCCCATTAAGAGTAACGGTCCGGTACCTTTTGACGATAATTATCAGTAATTAGTGTGAGCTTGGTCACTGTTGGCACATCTCAGTCACACAATATCCAATAGAAGCTGTTGGCTGCGGTTTTGTTAAAGAATTTGTGTCCCGGGAAGTACCTCTGCGATTTAGGAACTACTACTACTAGCTACTAAATTTTTTTTTGTACAGGATAATTTTTTGACCAGTGCCCAAATAACATATACACTGAAGAGCAAAAATAAAGGGTCGGTTACAAAAACGACGATAACTACAAAACCCGCTGTGATAGATTCTTCGAGTAAAATGAGTTTAGTAAAGAGTTTTATTCTTAACAAGAAACAGTTTAATTGAGAATAAAACTCTTTAAACTCATTTTACTCGAAGAAGCTATCACATCGGGTTTTGTAGTTATCGTAATTTTTGTAACCGACCCTTTATTTTTGCTCGTCATTGTACTTTTGTATCGTTAATATAATATACTAGCTGACCCGGCAAACGTTGTTTCGCCATAATTATATCACCTAGGGGTATAAAAAATACGACTTATGACCTATACGGCCTACGACCTATTTTCAGACCTACCAAATATAGACAAAATAATTCATAAATTTCGTTCCAGCCGTTTCAGAGGAGTTCGTCAGCAAACACCTTGACATGGAGATTTTATATATTAGAGATTACGACACTAAAATCAGTTCAGATTTTTTTTTGTTGCAAATTATCCTACTTTTACCTTCTCGTGTGTGTATAATAAGTTAGAGGAATCTCTGAATAACACGTGTTAATGATTAACAATAGCGAAGCAAATATTAAAATTTGTGCAACTAAACTACTAAAAAAATATCCTAGGTAGTAGTTTGACCATAACACGCCCGATGGAAAGCGAAGATGAGGTCCACGATGGAGCACGATTCCCTAGTAAATGTTCATTAACCCTTGATGATTAGGGAATTGAAGCAAGGAATTATCCTGGCAGCTGATAGTAGAAAAAAAATAACAGCAATTTTGCAATGCACAATAAATAAATAAATAAATAATATTAGGGGACAATCTCACATAAATCGACCTAGTCCCAAACTAAGCAAAGCTTGTACTATGGGTACTAGACGACGATAGACATACTTATATAGATAAATAAAAACTTAAATACATAGAAAACATCCATAACTCAGGAACAAATATTCGTGCTCATCACACAAATAAATGCCCTTACCGGGATTTGAACCCAGGACCTCTTGCTTCGTAGGCAGGGTCACTACCAACTAGGCTAAAGCGGTCGTTAAATCATAATTTAGGTCATATTTTTATCACTTTCAAATGGCTTCGCGGATGTGCTTTAACACGTTCACAGGTTCCATACAAATCTTAAATTCCTGGTAAGTCCAGCAAATTAGTTTAATCATTGGCCGTCCTGCTCAGTGTGTAAACAAGATATTGTACTAATCTGGATGCGAGTGGGTGAATTTTTGAAATTATATTTTCACGTCTTTTCGGTGGAGATTTTTTTTTTCAAGATTTTAGCATGCCAAGTTCCTAGTTTGGATGAAGATTAACATAAGAATTGCTACGGTTTTAGGGCACTTCGTAGAAGCTAATAGTTTAGCAGTAAATAAAGTTTGAGAAAAAATGTACCACGGAAATTACGTGGGCAGGACCGAAATGACGAATCTTTAATAACTAGTCTGAAAATCATCAATTCGATATCTACTCTGACAAATTATAGTCCAATTAAACTAAGTACATTAATTTGGAATTAATTATTAAAAAAATATAAAAAAACACTTTCATTTAAATCAACTAATTAGTTTTTAACCTAGTTAGTCTTGCGGCTCATGATGATGAGTTTTTTAGCAAAAACATAATTAATCAAACAAAAAATCAAACCGCTTAATTAGTAAGAAAATCTTAAAATAAACAAAGTTAGTTTCTTTGTCGAATACTTTGATTTGATTTGTTATTATAATAAGTACCTGGGCAACCGAGCTCTGCTCGGGCAGAAACTCGGTACCAAGCGTTTTCCCGGAGATAAGACCAAGCTAGATCAATTTTTCATCCCCGAAAACCCCCAAATACCAAATTTCATCGAAATCGTTGGAACCGTTTCCGAGATCCTGATTATATACATCGGAGGAGGGGGGGGGGGGGGGTGAGAGGGGGGAGGGGATGCGGGGGAGGGAGCGCGGGGGCATTAGGGATGAAAATTTCATTGATTTTGCCGTAGGATGCACCGTTTTCAAGATATTTGACAAAAACACCGGAGGTTGGGTGAGTCACGTTAAACTATCGTCCGTAAACCGACTTTACAGACAACCGGCTTTTCCTGTTCTGTGCTCCCAATAGGGAACGTGCACATAGACGGTGCTGCCAACTGGTGCCATAAGGGTGCCATCAATTTGAATGTTTTACCTTGATAAGTTTGTTTTACTGTCCGCATAGTGTCTCTTCTGTCGCATTAGTGCTGCCGCCTATTGTTACTGCACGTTCCCTATAATACTTTTTCTAACAAAAAAGTAACTTTTTCTAACAAAAAAGTAACTTTTTCTCACAAAAAAGTAACTTTTTCTCACAAAAGAAGAAACTTGACGTTTTCTCATAAAAAATAAACTTAAAAAAAAAAACTAAAAATGTTGAAAAAAATCGTGGATTCGAACCGAGGTCGGCTGGATCCGCGACCACCCGATTTCTAATGCGCCATTATGATCTGCTCGAAGTGGGCGAAATTTAGCTTTATATTCTAATGCAAACAAAAATAGCCGGAAAACACGAGTAAAAGCGATTTTCTGAAAATGAAACATAGCTAGATCAGTTTTTCATCCCCGAAAACCCCCACATACCAAATTTCATCGAAATCGTTGGAGCCGTTTCCGAGATCCTGATTATATATATACATATATATATATATATATATACAAGAATTGCTCGTTTAAAGGTATTAGATAATATCTTTCTCTACCCTTTTTCTTCAATCTCATACTGAACAGGATAACTTTTTGTTTTACTTTCTCTGAGCAGGTTTCTTGTTTCTAACTGTTCTTTTTTATCAGTTTGGTTTGGTCATTATCATAGCTCGGACATCATTATCATTGGATAGCAATTTGTTTTTGTCTTAGTAGTAACACAATTTGAACGAGTTAAAGTTGCATTTTACCACTATTTTCAGTACTTTTTGTAGTAAATAAAATTTGTTTTCGTCATTTCGGTGGGCAAAATCACCACCGAAATGACGACAATCAAGTACCACAATCATGATGCTATGAATGTACAGATTTTACTTAAAAATAAGGTAAATACCCCAATGTTCGACACTAATTCGAATAATCGACACCCTGTTTGTCGCCTCTATTGCTACGAAATAAGATTGAAAGTGTCGGCTCCGCTCGTGCCCCACGGCAGCGTCTGGCACTGGGATATTTACCTTAATAGCAACATTTGATTTTAAAATATATCCCGTAAAAGACTTACCTCTCCAGCCGCTTAATAATCCGTTGTAACACGTCCACTCCGCTTGACAGTCAAAGCACAATTAACGTAATTGCCTAGAGTAGCAAACATGGCGGTACAACTGTCGAATAAAGAGTAGGTATTCGCGGGTGTTTGAGAGTTATGATTTTAGTTGCTATAGCATAGTTGCTATAAGAGTGGGACAAAATTATATAAGCCAATGTCTTTTTAGGGTTCCGTACCCAAAAGGTAAAAAGGGATCCTATTACTGAGAGTTCGCTGTCCGTCCGTCTGTCCGTCTGTCACCAGGCTGTATGTCATGAACTGTGATAGCTAGACAGTTGAAATTTTCACCGATGATGTATTTCGGTTACCGAAATAACAACAAATACTAAAAAAAAAACAGAATAAAATAAATATTTAAGGGGGCGCCCATACAACAGACGTGATTTTTTTTGCTCGGTTTTGCTTGATATTGATAACGGCAATAGGTAGACGCTTGAAATATTCACAGAGAACACTGTGAATTGCATGTTTTATTCTAGTTTCTGTTAATGTAGAATACTCATTAATACGTTTCTTTGACATGCAGTTATACTAAATTAGAAACAACGGAACCTTTTTAGGTTTTAGGTAGGTATTTATTTTGAAACCGTATACTTTTAAGATTGTTATAATACTAATCTTACCTAACCTAATGGGTTCTACTCGATGCCATATATGTACATAATAAAATCCTAAATCCTGGCAAATGTACGGTTTCAGAAATAGTCGAATGTACATACAACAAGAGCATAAAACGAGCCATTTCACCCGAGACGTTCATATACCTAGCCATGTAGGTAGACACGTAGAGGGGAAAATGGGTATAATGCTCGAGTTTTACACTCTGCTTTTCAAAATGAAAAAATTAAAAATGAATTTTTGAAATTAAACAGCAACGTCTGAAATTAAATTTGTTATTATTTTTCATGTTACTAGATTTGTCTAGTTTTATTAATTTCGTAATATAAAACACCTGATTTATAAAAAAAAAACAATAAACCCATAAATTTAATTTAATTTCTAAATTTTTTCACTTTCTACTGTTTTTCGCTGTTTTCTATCAACTGCGAATCATCATGGTCTTAGACGAAGATTTTACTTTATGCGCAAGAGCATTTATGCAGCATTCTCTCGACATAAAGAACAACTTTACGAGCACGAGAAGTGAAAAAATATTTTCATGATTTTTCTTGCAGTTCTAAAATGGGTTGTAGGAACACACCATTATAAGAGTATCAGTTCAAGTCTCACGATGTCCGTGCTATGTTTTATACCTACGAACGACTTCGTCTGTAACCATTTAAATTATAAATATGTACTTCAATCTAGGTTTAATTAGTTTTTGATGAATTTTGACACATTTTAATGAAGACAATAATGAGTATAGGTGTTGGTGACTAAGGCTTATTTTCATTCGGTCTTAATTATTATTAAACTACATTAAAATTGCCCTGATTTTTCGCTACAATTAGATATAATGGGTCTATAATGACTCCCATAAAATTTTAAGTCATAATGTATCATTAGTCATAATCAACGTTAGTCATACAGTGATATATCTTTTTTTTTTATGTTAGAGAGGCCAGACAAACGAACTAGTGGATCACCTGATGTGAAATGATCACCACTGTGCATAGACACCCACCCGCAGCGCTTTACGCGATGCCAGTGCGTTGTTAGCCCTAAGGAAAAAGGAGAGGGAATAGGGGAGGGGGAGAGGTATTGGGCCCCCGGCGCTAACACTGACCGTACGAAACGCAGCAGGTAGTACTGCTGCTTCACGGCGGTGTTCTGTGAGAGGGTGGTACTACCCCGGACGAGCCGGCTCATTCGTGATGCAGCGGCTAGCTACAACATGGCTCTACCACTACAAAATAATTTATTTCTGAATCAATTTATTTTTCGGAATTGTTATAAAACAAACCTAAACTAACCTACTGCATTCTATAAGATGGAATATTTAAAAAAGTCCTGAAAAAAATACCGTTTCAGAAATAAATCATTGTATGACTCACGTTGATTATGACTAATGATACATTATGACTTAAAATTTTATGGGAGGAAAGGGGCACCGAGATATAATATTATAGTTCATTAATTGTTGTTCATTGAGCTGTTGTTTAACACGTTCACTGTCCAGTGGCTAGTGTCCAATGTGGGGACACGATAGCTCCTATTCCATTGTAATAAGGTTCTACTTTAAGGCTTCAAAAAAAAAAATTCAAAATTTGTTTTATTGGTGACAGCCTATTATAAGCTAGAGAAGGTTGGGACCTCCCAGTAAGTACAAATACCTGTGTTAGGAGATCCCGCTCTTCCTCAAGTTTAGCAATTACATAATGTGAACAACCAATAACAAGAGTATTATTAATTAATTATACTAAATAACTAAAACTAAGAACAAAAACACTTTGATAATGATAAAATGTGAGTGTGTGTGTGTGTGTGTGTGTATATGTGTGTGTGTGAGTGTGTGTGTGTTTGTGTGTATGAGTGTTGTGTGTTTATGAGTGTGTTGTGTGGTTACAAAAGTATTGCTTCAGCCTCCTCATAACTTAGAATTTCTAACCATGCTCTTAACGTTTTCTTATATTCATGAACTTGCACAGGGTAAATGCTTAATTTTCTATTTATAACATTATACATTTTTGCAGATTGATAAGTAAATTGCCTCTTAGCGAATTTAGATTTGGTAAAAGGTAGCGGTGCAACATTGCCAATTCTCCTTTTATTACAGGAAGCAGTAGCAGGTACATACTCCAATAATTTGTGCAGCTTCACAATACAACCTTCTATGTATAGTTTCCTTACTGATAGGAGACTACATTCCCTATATAAGTCAACAGTAGGATATCTAAGGGGTTTGGAGAACATCACCTTGAGCAAATATCTTTGCGCTCTTTCTACCTCCAACAGTTTAGTTTTGCCAGCCCCACCCCATATCGGGATACAATACGTAATAATAGACTGGGCTAGTGAAACATATAGCTGTCTTAGTAGGTTAGGTGATGCAACATGTTTTAATATTTTGAAAATCCATATAAGTTTTCTTATCCTTCCATTGAGGTAGTCAATGTGGCAGTGCCAAGAGAGTCGATGGTCCAGGACTATACCAAGGTATTTAGTAGTATAAACATTTTCAATAGTAGTACAGTTACAAGCCACAGCATCACTTAGACTACAGGTATGTATTTTTAGCTTCAAATCTGCCGAAAGGCTTGGAGGCGTGTTAAATAAGGTTCATTTTCACACGTTTAAACCAAGAGCTTATGGTAATTCTCAAATGTAATTTCACACGTAATTTCTGAAAAACTTACGAGGTTTGGGGGCTTGAACCCACGGCCCTCTGCTTGAGAGGCATGATCAAATCACTATACTTCATTTAATTTAGAATTGAAAACCACAACAACATTATATTGCGGCTCGTCAACTATTTCTTACCTAGCAAATAGTACAGTACAATAGTCTGGGAGCCGCAAAATAAAGTTGTTTTAATGCCACTTTATTTGCGTGTCGTCAATTGTTACTCTAGTACAAATTGTAAAGAGATTACAGTTCACGAGCCGCAATATAATGTTGTTGTGGTTTATAATTCTAAGTTAAATGGAGTATAGGGTCACACACAGTGTATAAAACAAGAGTTGTCTCTCCTGTGGACATAAAATTAGCGACTCCGAGTCAGGGAACTTAAGATTTATTTTAATTGGTCGAATGCCTGGCCATCCAAAACCGCCGATATAGACTCGACTAAAAATATTGACTATAGACTCTAAACTTACGCTATGCGTTAGAGACGCAAACGGAAAAATTTGTATGAACCACTAGGCATTATTACAGACAGGACATTATTAAAGATATGCTAAGATTTAATTTAATTATACAGTGAACGTTAGACGACCAGATGGCCTAGCTAGTGGTTAGAGAACCTGACTATGAAGCTTGAGGCCCAGGGTTCGATTCCCGTGTCGGGGCAGATATTTGTATCAAAAATACGAATGTTTGCTCTCGGGTCTTGGGTGTTTTATATGTATTTAAGTATATATCTATCTATATAAGTATGTTTATCCGTTGCCTAGTACCCATAACACAAGCTTTGCTAAGCTTACTTTGGGACTAGGTCAATTGGTGTGAATTGTCCCGTGATATTTATTTATTATATTTTAGTGAAATTTTGAACGTGATACAAAATAAGTGTTTCAAGCTTAGTTAATGCTGGACAACATAACGCATTTAATTGGTGTGATAAAATTTTTGATTTTCATACTTTGCTGTAGTTAAATTATGAACTAAATGTATGGACACCTCAAATTTAACAATACTAATTCTAACAACTGGGTAAATGCATTATGTGGTTCAGCATTAACTAAGCTAGAAACACTTATTTTGTATCACGTTCAAAATTTCGCCCTGTATTTAGATAATGACATTAAATCCATGTCATAATATTGTATTAGTATAAGTTTTTTATGACACCAATCATCTACCAAATCCATGTAATAAATTAATATGTAGTTAATACGTAGTTAACATGTAGTTATTAATATGTAATTAGAATTAAAATAGTCTGGGAATTATCATGTTTGTACCCTAACAGGGTGTTGTATACCTACTACTGCATAATATTGTCACCTATTGTAATAAACATGACTTATAAATTAAATAAATAAATAAATAAAATATACTAGGTTGTTATATTGTTTTAAACTTTCGTGATTTTCGCTCATAATTAATTAATTATTATACTAAACGGAACTTATCACGCAACCAATATTTACCTCGATGTTTAGGCCACATTGCAGCAACCGTGGTCAACTCATGACGTCGAGGTACTTTATATAAGTATCCTATGAGAAAACACGAACATTTACGGTTAAAACTGAGACGTCCCGAGTGTTAAATTGGAAATAATCTTACTGTAAATATTGTTTGCGTGATAAGTCCTGTTTAGTCACTAGGCTCTTGGTTAAAAGCTGTCAATGGTTTAAAATCAACATCATTTAAATAACAGCTCAATGAACAACAATTAAAGTCAGCTCGTAATCACAATGCGCTAATTGTCACTTACCGACGGCGCGCGTGCAGCGCAATTACGGCGCCGGGGAATGATAAGAAAAAAACATTTATTCCTGATTCTACACAAAAGTCAAGAGTAGGTTGGGCCACGTGCAGTGTAGGGTTCTGTACTCATAATCCCAGCTGTTTTACGGCCCACAGCAAAGCACAGGTCTCCTTTCAGAGTGAGAGCGGTAGGGCAGTATTGATTGAGAACTTCACCACTGAATTTTTTCTCAGGTTGCAGGTTTCCTCACGTATTCCTTCACCGTAAAACTCATGGTAAATTTTAAATGTAATTCGAACATAAATTCCGAAAATATCAAAGGTTTTTTTTTTTTGACTGACTGTTGCTGTTAGCCTCGACGGCTTTTACAGCTTACCGGAGAGATCGCGAGCCGCCAGACGGGCAGCTCAGCAAAGGGTGGTTTTCTTAGCATGCCAAAGGGTGCTCCTATTGAGCCGACCTCGGACTTTGGACGCTAAGTAGAGATTTGCAAGCAATCGGATTTTTTATGCTACATCGTTTCGGAAAAATTACGTTAGTCCTGACTGAGAAGAAACGACAAGAAACTCAGTCGGGTTGTGGTCTGATTGGGGAAAACCTACCCGGTATATGCCGGTATCGGTTAAAATAGTGGGGCCGCCCACGTGTTGTGTATTGTGGGGTACGTCGTCGTCGCCTCCTCCGGAGGGGGCGGTGCGGTGAGTTGAGAGAGCTAGTGTTACCCTGTGGTGTAATTGGGCATTGACTATCGAATTCGAAATTCAAAGGTCGCCCGGGTTTGAACTACGACCATCTGCTTGAGAGGAAAAAGGTTATATATTGTTATATTGCAAAAATCTGTGTGCGTGTATGTTTGTTACTCTTTCACGCCTAAACGGATGCACGAATTTGGGTAGCACTTGGTATGTAGATAGCTAGACGTCTGACAAAACATGCTACTTTCTTATATATAAAAATCTCGTGTCACGGTGTTTGTTATCGAACTCCGAAACGGCTTGACCGATCTTTATCAAACCTTTTTTGTCTATACTCGGTAGGTCTGAGAATAACTGCTATTCTTCGCGGACAGAGTCGCGGGCAACAGTTAGTAAAATAATAAAACGGTTTACACGCCGCTACGTCAAATACATAATTCTAACTTTAAACGCTTTTTTAAGGGCCCAAAAACAATACTCGTGTCCTAAGTCCACTACAGTTTGACAATAGTTATTGTTCACTCTTAATGCCTATCTTTTTGCTGTCCACGCTATCATAATCGGCCCAGCCGTGGGAAATGTTCCCACGGGACATTGTTTTACGCTTAATAGTTTTATGTCGTTTTTTTAATAAGTATTATGGAAATAATAGTCAATTGTTCAATTGATTGTTTAAGAGGTCAGCGTGATATACTCCTATGTTTAGTAAATACAATGCCTGGATAAACGAAAAGTAGTTAAAAAAGTTAGGTTTAATTTTAACTAGCCGTTACCCGCAATCGTTCTCACGCAAAAAGACGGTCTGACTGTTGAATTGAGATTCTGGAATTTTACTAATCATCATCATCGTCCCAGCATATGTACGTCTCACTGCAGGGCACAGGCCTCCTCTCAGAATGAAAGAGCTTGATGCTTAGTTCCTACGCGTGCCCAGTGCGGATTGGGAACTTCACACACACCATTGAATTTCTTCGCGGGTGCATGCAGGTTTCCTCACGATGTTTTCCTTCACCGCAAAAAACCTGGTAAATTTCATATTATGTAATTTCGCACATAAATTCCGAAAAACTCATCTTCTACATACTAAATTTTATCCAAATCCGTGCATCCGTTTAGACGTGAAGGAGTAAAAATCATACACGCACACAAACTTTTGCAATATAGATCCAATATTGAAATTGAATCATTATCATTTTGTTTTTACTAATGACATAAAAAAATGACCGGCGAGATTAAACCTGTGTGATTTTTTTGTGACAGATCTTTATTCAAGTACGTATTATTAATACCTTTAAACGAGCAATTATTTTATATAATACTACAGACCTACTGAGTATGGAGAAAAAAGTTTTATGAGAATCGGTCAAGATGTTTCGGAGGAGTTCGATAGCAAACACCGTGACACGAGATTTTTATATACTTATTAGATAACCAGAATCTCGGAAACAGCTCCAAGGATTTCCATGAAATTTAGTAGGCAGGGGTTTTGGGGGCGATAAATTGAGCTAGGTGGATCTTATCTCTAAGAAAAAGTGAGTTTTCGAATTTTAGTCCGAGCATAGCTCGGTCGCCCAGGTGCTTTAAGATGATCAGACAATAATCGATAATACAAATAGAAGCCATATTGTCAAGCGCATTCGGAATTGTAATCTATTCCACCATTCTTTCCGTCTAATGAGGATGAGGGTAGACATAGATTGAGAATGCAATCGCGAGCGTTGTTTTGATTTAATTGTTCTTAAAGCTTGTTCAGAACAAATGGCGATACCCGATGGCACACGGCAATTCAGCCGGTATTAAAGTGATTTAAAAATATACTATTTCACCAAAAAATGTTTCCGCAATTCAAATCAAATGGCGACGTTAATCGATGGCACTCAACCAGTATCAACGTGTGTTCAATCGTTTGCAAGAGGATAGGGATGAACTGTTATTCAGGAACGCCAAAAATCACTGGTTTGCGAGAGATTTGGGCTGAGATTGGGATGAGCCTTATGTATTTATTTATTCATTTATTTATTTACAAAGCGAATTAACAGGAAAATAAAGCTTATCCCAAGCTCAGCCCATTCCTATCCTCTCCCAAACGATTGAATTACCGCTCGCAAAACCACGTTGGGCTATTTCTGAATTTAGCCATGGCACACGTAATTCGGCCAGTGTCAATTGAATTTGAAAAATGACTTTATTCGAAATTAGAAATAAATGGCAACCTACTAGGTAGCACACGCTCATTCAGCCAGTATAAGTATGTTAAGTGGGTTACACACAGTTTTATGTTCGCGTCTCTCCTGAGGACATGGCAAAAGTTGAGGGTCTATAGCGAATATTTTTAGCAAAGTCTACATTGGCATGTGCTGCCCATTTACATAAAACTTAATGTATGGCCTAGTAGCGACATCTCTTAGTCCGGGTGAGCGGTTAGTTCCGAAGGAGTGTTGATGTTTCTCGATGAGAACTGAACATAGATGGCGCTGTTTCACTGCCAAAGTGATGATAGCAGGCTGGAATGTATGTTTGTGTCACGGAACACGGACACGTGACACGGAATGCCAAGGACCTGGGTTCGATTCCCAGCATTGGTCTTTTTTCTGGGGTTTTTTCTGTGCATCTATGTTTCAGTTTGTATTTAGTATGAAATATATGGATTTCACGGGATGACCGCAAAAGTAAAAATTAAGTTGAAAAAATAAATAAAAATACAAACTTGTTATAAAACTTAAGTTTGCCGACTCGGAGTCGCTAATTTGATGTCCACAGGACAGACATCTTATTTTCTTACGGTGTGTGACCCTTTTAAAGTGATTGTTTATGGTATAGGGGTAGAAAGAGATAGTGTATTGTTAGCGTCTGCGCATTAGACAGTAGGTACAGTTAGGGCCTGTCCGCACAGCGATATTACACCGCGCGATTTTTTATTCGCAATTGACAACATTTCATGTTTCTAAGACTATAATTTGTTTCGTTCTCTGTACTGTATTCTGTTTGGAAAGAGAAAGAAGCCGATAGTTTTATTTTTTCACTAGGACTATTAATTAATTTATTACAATTTTTTTAAGATGTGCTTATTCTAAAAGGGCATAACTCCAATACTACCACACAAAGATTTGTCTAGTCTCCATTTAAAAAAAGGTGATGACGTAAATCTGACGTTGAGGTTGTTGTCAAATTTAAAATTATTCACCTCTTTTTCTGGTGAAAAAGGTAAAGGAAACATTATCTATTCTGTTGTGGTACTGGTAAATTTAGATAATGTTTTTAAATTTGATGTAAGTATTTTTTAAATATGCAGAAATAAATTATAATAAATATTTTTCCCTGTTCAGGAGGCAAAACTCTTTCGATTCCTGTAGTAATTATCAGGTGTCAAAAAAATTAAATCTCATCAATTGCGAATAAAAACCGAGCGGTGAAATATCGCTGTGCGGACAGGCCCTTAGGTGAGGCCACACGAGCGTAATTTTGTGAGTTGTGAGCGGCAGAATTTCGGTTGCACCATACATTGTCACGTGAGTGTCACGTGATGGCCCGCATATTGTATGGCGCGAACCGAAATTCTGCCGCTCACGATTAAAAAAAAATACGCTCGTGTGGCCTCACCCTTAGTCTCCGACCGATGCATCCAACCATATCCAGCCAAAACAGAAACTTAATTCGAGGGCAATTTTAGTGCATTTTTTAAACTTTCTTTCATTTAAGCTGTTGTGATTGTGTTGATAAGCGATTAGGTAGTTTGGTAGCTCTAAAAAAGCGTGTATATATTGAATTTGATGTGGGCAACATACATACAAATCACTCGATAATGCCAATCGAAAGTGGCCAACATCTTTACATTGCCATAAAAGTGCAGTTCAAATTGAAATTTCTCTCTCGACTGGTTGACAAGGTTAATTAGAGCTATACTTGTATTATAGCTTTCTAATGGTGTTGTTAAGTCACCATCAGCAAAGGCCTCCTCTCAGAATGAGGCTTGGGCCATAGTTCCCAAGCGGGCCCAGCGAATTGGGAATTACACACACTAATGAATTTCTACGCAGATGTGTGCAAGTCACGATTATTTTTTTCTCATGGTAAATATTTCATAATGTTATTTTATGAAAGTCAGTGGTTTCAGGCCGGACTCGAAGCCACGAGCCTCTGCTTGATAGGCCAGCTAAACCACTAGCCCACCACGGATCTTTCCACTTATTTTAAAGTGTATCAAAAAACGCTGCCATGTAGGTACTCCGAAAAACATGTATACAAATAACAAAATAATCCAATGTTGACAAATATTTGTATCGTTTGAACTAATAAAGTGACACAGGTTTTTAATTTGCTGGTATATATATATATTGTTTTAATTTCTTCGAAGTTTTGATTATATTTTTTACATTACATTTGAAACAACAATATATGTTTGGAAATGTAGGTATGACGAAGAACTTGATGTTGTGAGTCTGCGAATTCAGTGCCTCTACCATGAGTTACACTAGTTTACAGTGACCGTACTCGCTAGCGACGGCGTAAATGATTTGTATAGAGAATTGTGTACAGCGCCCCTAGCGGTCACTTACGGAAGTACAATTCTCCATACAAATCATTTACGCCGTCGCTAGCGAGTACGGTCACTGCAAACTAGTGTAACTCATGGTAGGGGTACAGATCAGAGGCCGTACTGTCTAACGCTTCTGGCGCTTGCCTTCGCTTTCACCATCTCTTTCTGTCATCAACTTATACCGTTTGACAGAAAGAGATAGTGATTGCGAAGGCAAGCGTCAGAAGTGTTAGACAATAAGCCTGCTGGTCCTGTTTGTCAAATTGCTTTAGATAAGTTAGATATTATATTTAACGACCGGATGCGCCAGTGGTTAGAACCTGACTGCGAAGCTAGAGGTCCCGGGTTCGATTCCCAGTCGGGGCAGATATTTGAGTGAAAAATACGAATGTTTGTGCCCGAGTCTTGGATGATTAATATCCAAGTATGTTTATCTGTTGCCTTGTACCCATAGCACAAGCTTTGCTTAGTTTGGGGTTAGGTCAATTGGTGTGAATTGTCTAGTGATATTTATTTATTACTAGCTGTTGCCCGTGACTCCGTCCGCGAAGAATAGCCTACGACCTATTCTCAGACCTACCGAATACAGAGAAAAAAGTTTCATATAAATCGGCCAAGCCGTTTCGGAGGAATTCGATAACAAACACCGTGACACGAGATTTTTATATATTAGATTTATATATAGAAGTCAGAAGTGTACTTAAATATAATAACAGTAACGCTGGATTTTGATAACCCCGCAATGTTACTCGGATTATTTACTTGTGAAAATCTGGCGCCAGGCATATAATTTCTTTTTAATATTTTACTAATATCATAAATGCTAAGTTGACTGTCTGTCTGTCTGTCACCTCTTCTCGCTTTAATCGCTAAACCGATTTAGATAATGGTATGGAGTTTGAGACTCTGGGAATGACACTTAAGGCCAGTTGCACAGTCCAGGGTTTTAAAATGAAATAGCTAACCCTGAGTTAAGAACGACAGTACCAATAATTTTGACACTTTGTAACCATGGGTTAGCAGTTAACTCGGAGTTAAGTAGCTAACCCAGGTCCGCGCAAGCCCGCCTTAATGCGAATAAATTAATTTGAATTTGACATAGGATATATTTTATCTTAAAAAGTTCACGCGGGAAAGCGAGTAACGTATTTTTGCAGACAACAATTTGCGGGCAACAACGATTTTATAAAGTATGAAAAAAAAAATGATAAACAAATCATTGTTTAAGGTACTTTTTTTATAAAGGTTTTAGGTAATTAGCTAGATGATTGCAGCTAATACTGTAGGGGCGCTACCGAGTTTCAGTAGGGCTCCTTAAGGTCGTAGTTGAAGTAGATAGTTAAAGTTATGACTCTTCTAATAATTTATTGGTAAGTATGTATAAGTTAAACTAACAAACTAGTATATCGAGACCGTGTATCTTTGACGTTAGTTTCAGAGATTAAGAGTGAAAGAGAGTGAGCCGCGGAGTACGCGTTGAGATTAATTTATATTGTAGTTTTTAGGTAAATATTGCTGTGCGCGCGTTAAGCTAGAAATGACTGTGCGGTGCTGAACCGTACAAATACTAATGTGTAAGGTAAATGTCCTAGTGTTTGACATGTTAATGCCCAATAGATGACACCCTGCTGTCACCTCTGTCGCTAATGACAAAGTTAACGATGACAATTGTTAGGACAGTGACTAGCACTCGGACATCTACCTTATTTAATCAATTATGGGATCGATGGTAAAATTACGTAGTGTAATAATTTACGAATCTGAACATTTAGTAAATTGTGATAAAAAAAAAACAGTTTTTGACCCTCAGCGTAATTAAAGTGCGATTCAACAACATCACGCACCCGTTGATGTCTTTCAGGCGGGACCGCTCGAGAAAAATGCGTAAGTGATAAAAATATTTTTTTGATTTAGCAACATTTTTTTTATGTGTGCAATTTAATATTCTTACCTTGATATCTTTGGCGCGAAAACAACACAACGTCAGAACAGTCGATGTTTTCCAAAAAAATCCCACAACACTTCACTAGAAAAACTCGCAGTCCGAAAACACAACCGCACCTGCGCTGCCTCAATTACTAGTACTATCGTTTTCAAATGTCACAGTTCAGTCACTTTCACTGAAACCAAATTCGCCGGTCAATTTACAGGCCAGCGCTAACTGAAACTACAAACACAGTCCAAACTGGCCAAAACGGGAAAAAATCAGAGTAAATACTTTAAAAAATATGTGAGTAAAATCATCGTCTTTGAAACTAGCCGAGCGTCATTTTCAATAATAAAGCGGCCTTTTTTTCCAAGCTGTATTCGCACGCGTGTAGTCGTAGCGGCGCGCGCGCACGAATGCCCCTGGAGGTGGATTCGGCGAGCCAAGCGCAAAGAGGGCGTGGCTTACTTCTAACGCAACATCTATTGGTCCATCATCTCTGTCGCACGGGGTACGTGCCCCGTATCTCCGTCTTCCTCTTGTGCGTTATGGCAAAGTGGTGGGAGCGTGAACTTTGCCACTGCGCCGATTAAAAGATACGCGACGTTATAGATCGCACGGTTATCGTAATTCTGTAGTTTTATGCGGCGGTTCGCTTGTTTTTATGCGTGTTACCGTAGGTATTCATTTAGAGTTGCTAGGTTGCGAAAATGAATGTTTTAATTAAATATTTGTATGATTTTTAATAGTTATGTCAATTAACTTAGACATTAAAATATACTTATTTAAATAGGTATACACCTATTTACCAGTGCTATCAAAAGTTCTGTAATTATATCTTTGTTTATTATAACTTTAGTTTTTTGTGACCCTAAATTAGTTATGACTAACGCACACGTAATTAAAAGTTTGTATTATTATACCTAAAATGTCACGTAGTCCATTCTTATGAATTTCTATAAAAGTCTTTAACTACTTGTGCCTGCAAATTATTTAGTGAACCTTACTTTACACAAATAGAAAAGGAGCTAATATTTTCTTTTATTTATAAACATTTGCTTACATTTCAATTACAATAAAAATAGCACAATATAGTACCTAAATACTAAAATTCCTTTTAAATACTATTCCAAGTGATTATTTAGAATCGGTTCTAAAGTTTGGGACCTATGTAATCAGCTTTTTAGAATTATGTAGCCTACCTAATCAAATTTCAAATTTCATCATCTCGATAATTAACGTCCCACTACTGAGCACAGGCCTCCTTCCCTTCCCAAGTGTATACAGCTTCCCTCACGATGGTTGTCCTTCGCCGAAAAACTTGTGGTAAATTTCAAATATAGTGTAATATACATGTAATGTTAATGTAAGTTTTATATTTACTTATAGGATAGAATTAAAATTCTATAGGCCATTAAGTTTAAAATTGATATTTACCTACTGGCAATTCTATTAAACTGTGCAGTAAAAGTGGCTGTATTTACATGTAGGTACTCGTAGAATTACCAGACACTAAAATTACAGTAAATTGAAACCACCTCTAAAACTAAAGGAGTTTTTGTTTACCTACCGTACCGAAACAGCATTGCATCCCAAACTAAACAACAAACATAATCAGTGCCATTAAAAAAGGGCCCCTTAAAAACGGAACTATCTCAAAACAATAAAACTATTACTTACGCAACTTTACTAGGGCAAGGCAATAAAACTTTCTTTGCAGATGAATTAGAAACGGGACTTTTGCAAAGTTTTTGTGGATTTTAAGTAAAGAGACAATGGAGGAATGTGAACGAATAATTTTGCTTAGGATGTGCTTTCAAATTTTTTTTTTAACATTTTAGCAAATTTTTAATAGCTATCACAACGTTTAATGGTAGTCATTCTCTTTTCGTTGGGTAGGGTGAAAGGCGTGTTTGTTTGTTTGTCTTTCTCTAATGTGAAACGGATTGGGGCGGAGTTTGAAAAGTATTCTAACCGCTGTGCGACAGACAATTAACTACACTTGAATAGAAGACCAAGACATTTCTTTAGCACCCTTTTTTGCCCTGCAGTTGGACGTAAGACAACCTAAATGTTACACAAACCAACAAACATTTAAAACCAGAATGGTAAAATACACATTTTACATAATAAAATCATCGTTTCAATATGGATCTAAACACAAAACTAATACATATTCATATGCATGTGCAGTGCATCTGCTAGAATATGTAGAACATTAACCGCGGCCACTACATAAACAACCGTGCAAGTGGAAATGTATGGAAATCTTGGAAAATCCTTTTGCATATACAAATGGATTTATTACACAGGTTCTCTTGTTGGTAATGATATTGATGGTGCGATTAGAATTGTGACACGTATTCAGATCCGTATTAATACGCGAGTTTAACGATTGGGAGAATTACGGGTAGTTAATAAAAAAAAATGTGTGCTTTTACTACCTTTTACTCGCGACTGCGTCCGCGCATAAATGTTTTTTATGGTCAACTCTCGATCTCTTTCCTGCGGGGAATTCCAAAAACCTCTTTTTTACTGAATATAATCCTAAAGGAATGGTAACTAAGATAGGGTCCCATTGAATCAAATATATAAACCCCGTCTTCTTATCCCGTGGAACGTCATAATATTAATAGCTATCTGTGTACCAAATTTCATACAATCCGTTCTGTGGTTTGAGTTGTTCGTTGAATCTATCAACGAACAGCTCAAATCACAGTCAGTAACGGTTGCCTTTTTTTTTGTATACTTAGGTGCTATAAAAGATAGTAATTTTAATGAGTAAATAATTTATGCAATACCTTTAAACGAGCAATTCTTGTATGTATATATATATATATATATATGTATATATTATATCTTCTTCTTAGTCGGACACTCTTGTCTGAGAGGTCGTGGTTGCGCAGACTAGGTACATGGAGAGGTGTTCGGTGGGTCGCAAACTTTTTCGAGGACAGCTCCCACCAACCACCAACCTCTCCATTGAGTTCACATTCCTGGAGATGTGACCAAAGAACTTCAGTATCCGTAATTGCACAGTCGATATATATATATATATATCTCGGAAACGGCTCCAACGATTTCAATGAAATTTGGTATGTGGGGGTTTTCGGAGATGAAAAATTGATCTAGCTTGGTCTTATCTCTGGGAAAACGCTTCGTACCGAGTTTCAGCCCGAGCGGAGCTCGGTCGCCCAGGTACTGTTTATAAATCACGTACCAGGGTGAACACACACACACATGTCATGTCATGTTGACGTTCCATAGATCTGGCAAAGAAATCATTGTGAAATTGGTTGTGAAAAGGTTCCACCCTGGTACGCGATTCAGTTTCCTTGACTGTACCTATACTTATTCAATTTCAAACACAAAATTCTCTGTAACTGTAGCTGTATCTGGTAAAAAGACTTGATACTTGGCATATTATCATCTTTGGAGCCCTCAATGTTTAAATCCAACTTGCACTGGGCCTGCGTGACACATAAAGATATTAGTCGGAAACAAGTAAATTAAAAGTCAGTTAATCTGCTTAAATAGGTTATCGCTCCGTCTTGTTGGAGGTCTACCTACACTGCATCTTCCAGTCCGCGGTCTGGTTAAAGTTACAGGAATGCGTTGGATGCGGATGGCACGAGACCTATGTTCAGCAGTGGACGTCTTACGACTGAAATGATGATGGTGATGATGAATTTGCTTACCTTTTACAACCCAACAATAGCATTATCCGGTTAAAACCAACTTAGCACAGTTTAAACTACACAAAGGTTGAGGTAGGTACAATAGCTTTCAAGATGACACGTTATCTTCATCTGCAATCATAGATGGCGTTGTGCGAGCGAACGTTGTGCTTGTGCTAAACATGTTACCGTAACATTTTTAGACCAAACTCTAAGTCTGTAAATGTTTTACGTGAATATATTTCAAAAGCGAGTGAAGACTAGTTTTTCTATAATAAATAAAATTGTACAAACACCCCCAAATAACAAAATGTAACGGACACATTATTGAAACAAATACGCCGACATTTGCACAATAAAAACCCTACAACGGCGCCGACACTAAAAAACGAGCGATCCATAGAAATGAAATTTGCACAAACGAGCAAATATTGTAATTGTTTTATTAGAGTTAAACCGTTAACTAAACTGTTTTGGAACGTCCGTTAGCCTGTGACGTAGAAACCTTTTTTTTGGGGTTACGGCTGTTTGCTCGCAGGGGACCCTTGCGACTACTTGTTAAGTGTACTTTTGTAATTTTATTGTTCGATGTTAGTGTTAAAGGCTTATACAATGAAAAAAATGACGTTTTAATTTGGAATCATTTGCTTAGTTGACTGCCATTATTACAAAGTGGCATTAACTACGTAGTAGCGTGTCGTGTACCGAAAATATTCGTTAGCCAAATCGAAGAGAGATCGGGAAGTTCCGCAATATCTTGTCATCCAATATACCTATCTACCGCAGTGTCTCAAGTCAAAAGTCTTTGACCAGTGTGTGTTGCCAGTGATGACTTATGGCACTGAGACGTGGCCGCTAACGATGGGCCTCAAAAGAAAGCTCAAAGTCACTCAGAGGGCGATGGAGAGGGCTAGGTATAATCGGAGTTTTAATTATAAAATCCGGGCAAGAATTAAAGTCACTGACATAATGTCAGTCTGCAGTCTAACATTTGGTAGCATAAATAAAAAATAAAAAATATCACGGGACAATTCACACCAATTGACCTAGTCCCAAAGTAAGCTTAGCAAAGCTTGTGTTATGGGTACTAGGCAACGGATAAACATACTTATATAGATAGATACATACTTAAATACATATTAAACACCCAAGACCCGAGAACAAACATTCGTATAGGTAACGCCACCAGAGTTGAGGCCACGCACACAACCACATCTCATGTAATGACAGCGGGATTTTGACGTTGTGTTGTCGTTAAACGTCAACCCAACGTCAAAATCCCGCTGTCATTACATGAGATGTGGTTGTGTGCGTGGCCTCAACTCTGGTGGCGTTACCTCTATTTTTCATACAAATATCTGCCCCGACACGGGAATCGAACCCGGGACCTCAAGCTTCATAGTCAGGGTCTCTAACCACTAGGCCATCTGGTCGTCTAAAGCATGGCGTACGGTTGTGGTACTTACTCTGAAGATGAGCTCTGGTTGAGTTCGAAGCGCGTCAGTGTAGTTTGGTGGTGGTGATAGTTGGGTTTGTGTGATTTGTGTGTGTTCGTACAGAGTGGGGGTGGAGGAACTCTCATTTCTTAAATAAACGCGTAACTATTGTAAGGTCGCGGGTGAGCAAAGTAACTGTTTTAGTTCATTCACTGACATAATTATCACGAAGAATCTCCAGACTCAAGTAGCAACGGGCAGGGGTACATCGCTCGTAGAACTGTTAGCTGGTGGGGCCAAAAGGTTCTCGAATAGCATCTACGGACCAGAAGACGCAGTGTAGTTAGCTTTCAACAATATGCAGCGACGATCTGGCTAAGGTTGCGGGAACGAATGGGATTCGGATGGCACATGACCGGTCTGTTTGGCGAACCTTGGCGGAGGCCTATGTTCAGCAGTGGACGTCTTTTGGCTGAAATGATGATTACAAAGTGGCGTGGAGCAAAAGTTTTCGTTGCCCAGTTTTTAGACTTGTAATAAAAATCGTGTTAATTACATTGCGCGGCTGTGAACTACACTAGTTTGAAATGGTCGCCGTAATGTAACTTTAAGGTAAGGCTTTAGGTAGGGCTCGGAGAGAGAAAATACCGTGAGTCAGGTGTGAGATTTCGGATGCTTTACCATACTTGTTGTCACTGATGTCACATAAAAAAATGTAAGCAACCCGATAATGGTGAGAGTTGTTGCAGCGCCACGCTACCTATTTATGCCACTACTTATACTACTCCTCTATAATACGCAAGAAGAGTCTAATTGCAGTGGTTTGGGATGCGGCTTGGCTGCGCCTGTGGTTTGGCTGTGGCTGGGCTGTATCTGGGCTGAGGCTGGGCCGTGGCTTTTTATGAATGGGCTGAAACGATGGTGATGACGTTTTTACATATTTATGTACCTATAGATTAAAGTGACCTAACTCGTAAAAAGTCACGTGTACTACCTAATTATTACATTTCCACCTTTAAATTGTAAAGTGACTTGCAATAAACGATTCTACTCTATTATATTCGAAGCATCTTTTATTTCTTCTCTCCTACAAGTATTTACACGGTTAAGATAAAATCGTTAAGAAGATTCGTTTCCAAGCGAACGAACTAACTAAAACTAGTCCAATGCATACTAAAAACTTGAAAAAAAAACTCCAACAACCAAAATAATCGCTCTCTAATAGAAGCGACATTTTTCAACCAAAATAAATCTCTTTCCTTTATAAATCTCTGAGGGAGATTAGATCTACGTCTCAATATTACGGTGGATTTATCGGTGTGACTGTACATCAGTATTTATTGGTGCGACTGTACCTAAATACGTCGCTACGAGATAATAGTATTGAGTAACGGTGTATTATATTTATTTGTAATTTTTCTAGTCAAGCGTGTGCCGTGGTTCATCGGTGGGATTTATTTAATTTATTTGTGCTATATTCGGGCTTACTTAATGGTTATACATATTCGATGAAACACACACACACAGGGAAATATAGCATTGATTTGCATTTGTATGCTGATTAACCCTTTCAACGCCACGCCTCGACAAAACGTAAACCTGCTTTGAATCTTATGTCATTGTGTCAAGATCACTTTGACAATGTACTTTGTGACACCTATATGTGTCGTTGGCGTTGAAAAGGTTAATCACCGTCTCGGCCTATTCATATTATTATCGTACGGCCTTTAAGAATAAAATTCCTGCATTTCCTATAAAACTAAATCTAAATTATTAAGCCAGTCTATAGCCTCCCCAGAACATCTGTTAAGAAAGAAAGAAAGAAAGAAAAATATTTTATTTAAGGTTACAAGAGTACCACCACCAAACAGTAGATAACAACATTAACAACTAATAACACAAGTTTGTTAAGGTAGTGACACCAATTGTCACCGAAAAAGGGTCTCCACTCAGCATGTGTTGCTACACAGTAAGTGTAGCAATGCTGGTTTTCTGTAGAGCCCAGATTTGAGCTACACGACAGCTCCACCTGTTACAATAATACCCCCCCCCCCCCCCTGAAGCCGCCAGCAAAGCGTCGGTTGGGGCACACCTCCACAATGTGGTAGGCTGTGTGCTAAGGTCCCACTTGTGCAGGCAGTAGTTGCAGCGAGCGACACCCGAGCGGATGCGGTTCAGCGTCGTCCAGTTCTTACGACTGGCTTTGAAGCCAGGTAGCCGGGTGGACGGGTTCTCTACAAGGTCACCCGCCGAGCATTCCTGGGACTACCAGTCGGCTGACCAGGCAGACCGGATGTTGAAAGGTTGGCGGATGACGGGATCTGACCAGAGAGGCTTACGCGAGGAGAGTCGCTGCGGTATATGTCTGTCCAGGGTTCTAGTAATCGGCAGCCTGTGCGGGTGTTGAGTACCGATCACTTTACCCCATTCTGCCGCCCCTGCCTATGTACGCCTTAGGTGCGGAGGGGCTATGTTAGCCAGCACGGAGAGCCAAGGAGTTGGAGTGGGACGCAATGTCCCCGTGACAATCCGCATTGCCTTGTTCAGCTGAACGTCGACCTTGTCCGTATGAGCGCTCCGATACCACACCGGGGCACAGTACTCTGCGGTGGAGTATACCAGTGCCAGGGCGGAACTCCACAAGACATCAGCGCGAGCACTCCACGTAGTCCCAGCCAGACGATTATTATATTATCTTACTTTCTTTCTTAAAACTACATAATATCCCAATATAGGGCATATACTTTATCTCAGAATGGCAGGGCTTGAGCCGTAACCAGGTCGCTTCATCTTGTTGGAGGCCTACCTACCCTGCGTCTTCTTGTCCGTGGACGCCACTCGAGAATCTTTTTGCCCCATCGGCCATCAGTATGGGCCTCATAAGAAAGCTAAAAGTCACTCAGAGGGATGGAGAGGGCTATGGTCGGAGTTTCTCTGCGGGATCGCATGAGAAATGATGAACTCCGCGCAAGAACACGTTTAGTTTGACATGCACTATTTATTATTTATTTTTAAACTTTATTTAGATTTTTTATTTGTCAATTGTTTGATTTTTTTTATGTTTACGGACATGCTTAATATGTAATTTTGAAATAATAATCACTATTAATTATTATTATTGTTAGTTTTTTTTCTTTCTTTTTGTTTTGTATAAAATGTTTTAAATATGGAAATTTGGTATTAGATATTATGATTGATTGAATTGAAGCACAAGTACGTTTATAAAATTATTTTTTATTTAAATGTAGCAATTTTGAAATTTGCACGTCTTATTGTGACAAAAATGTGTGAAACTATCTTGTCCCTCATGTCATCATAACACACCATGTTTTTATGCAAATAAATGATTATGAGAACTTAAGTCACCGACATAGCTCGAAGAATCGCCTGACTCAGGCAGTGGACAGGGCACCAGTGGCGATCCTTACATAGAAGCCCAAAAGCCGGGCTTGCCTTATAAATCTCAAATCAAGATTAAAAATAACAACCAAACATCGTCCAAACGAAAAAAGTTCTAATAAAATCACTTTCATAATAACGCGCTTTATTTTACGTAAAATACCAAGAATTGCATAACAAATCCGCTGCGCGGCCCGGCGGCGCTGAACGGCGATAGTAGCGACGTTATAAATAGCATGACATCTCGCTCGCTCTTGTGGGCTTTTACGGGGCTTTCAAGCGCTCTCTTCATACTTAGGAAAACGTTAGTTTTGCAAATATCTATGTATAGCTGCATATATAGCACTTTCTTTGCAATTTTGAATCTGGCTTACGGTGTGAAGTTTGCTGCGTTTGGTTTAGAACGCGAGTGCGCGGGCGAGATGAATAACTTCACGATTGTTTAAATCGAATCGCGGGCCATGCAAGGCGTTGTAAAATGCGTGATTTGATGCAATTACAAAATAAATAGGTACTTATTCTTGTTTTAGTGCGGTGTACAGTGCGGTGCGTGTGAGAATGAGTTAAAATTCTGTCTAGTAATAGAATGTTTAATGATTAATGTTTATTTGGGCAAAAAACGGCACAATATAATGAGTGAACTTAAAAAAAAATAGAATGAAGTGTGCTTTGGTAAGCTTGTCCAAACTGAGGAGTAAAGCGGCAACAACATGGATTTACCTACATTAAATTATAAAAAAATAATAAAACATATCTCTCGGCTTGCCATAGCTTGATACCCTAGGCACGCCACTGCAGGGCACATCGCTCGTAGAACTTTGGATCTAAATACTCGAAATTATTATTGTACATGTTTTGAAAAAATTATACCTTGTTATTACCATATTACATATTTTGACTTTACCTGTGATCTATTGGGCATTCAAGTGTCAAACTTTAGGACATTTAGTAACTAATCCGAAAGGTAAAAAAAAAGTTTGAAAGGAGTTTAGTTGCTCATGTAAACCTTTTTCTTTCTTTCTATTCTTTTATTCAGGTACTTTTGGAGAGAGTGAGAATAATAAAGTACTCTAATTTTGCTACTATTAGGAGCAGAAAACGTTTTAGTTTGCTTTGACTCAAGGGGTTTCTTTGGTACTTAAAAGAAGATTGGTTTTTAATGATTCGTCACTGTATCTTCGAACGAATGATTCTGCCAAAATACGATTGAAATTTTTCTTCGTTTACAATCAACTGCAAATTTACTATAAATTTATTATTCATAAATATTATGCAATATAATTAGAAAACAAAGATTGGATATGAGCTAAAGTAAAAACTAAACTACATAGTGTAAACGTTGTCAAAATTTTCTACCCCAAGAAACTGGTGGCATTACCTCTCTGAACTGATTCCTAATCTTCTTTTTATTTGATGGCAAGAGACCCGACGGCATGACCCTCGTGCCATGGAGGATGGGTCGGCCGCTGGTTTGGGACGCGACGTGTAGCGATACTCTGGCGCCGTCCCATCTTAATGGCACCGCATCAAAGGCTGGCTTTGCCGCAAACTCGGCCGAGCTTCTCAAACGGCGCAAATACGCAAGCATTAATAGTGGCTACCTATTTGAGCCGTTTGGGGTTGAGACTCTGGGGCCCTGGGGAGAAAGCGCCCACAGAGTCTACAGGGAATGCTCCAAGCGGTTGGTCGAGGCGACGCGTGACCAGAAGGCTGCGTTATACTTGGCACAGAGGATCAGCATTGCCATCCAACGTGGCAATGCTGCTAGCCTTCTGGGCACGCTACCCATAGGCAGCGATCTGGGGCAAATTTTTTATTTATAATTTTTATTTTTAAGTCTAGTTTTTAATTTTAGTTTTAATTTCTATTCTGTGGATGTATTTGTAAGTACATACATATATGTTTCTTTTTATTTTATTTTTTCTAAATTCAAACTAATTAAGAAAGTAATTTTAGATGTATGAAATTGAAAAACATTGTAAATAGAAACATGTTTTTTTTTTGCCGGATTCTTCTCAACAGGGGTTTCCAAACCGGAGGTAGATTCTTCGACTTTTACTTTGGTGCTTGACATCCCTTCTTCTAGGTAATGTAGTAATCTTTAAATATAATTAATAATATTAATTAAGGTCAACCTGTGTGGATCTGATTTAAACCAGGTTTAGAATATAACAAATTTATTGATTAACCTTAGTTTACTTTACATAAATTCACTTGCTTGAAAGTAACCATAAAAATAACTTTGTCTACGTAATATGGCATTCGGGGAAGACCAACAGGGCATACACCTACACACGCGCTCCGACGGTAGGCTGTACAATACCTCTTTGCTTAAGTCCAAACGTCACAGAGAGGATCTGTTCATGGACAGTCTCCTCTTCGCTGACGACGCTGCTTTTGTTGCCCACGACCAGGCTCAACTCCAGAGCCTTATGGACAAATTTGCCCAAGCGTGTGACTTCTTCTCGATGTCTATTAATGCCAAGAAGACTGTTGTATTAGCGCAGGGCTGTTCAGAGCCTCCAGTGATCTTGCTTGACGGCGCTCCACTGGAGGTGGTTGGCAAGTTTTGTTACCTGGGCTCGCACGTGTCGAGCAATCTCTCGCTAGACGCAGAGATCGATACCCGCATCGGCAAAGCGGCCACTACGTTCGGGAGACTTCGTACTAGAGCTTGGGAAAACAAGCACCTCACGTTAAAAACGAAGATGCTTGTGTACCAAGCCTGTGTCTTGAGCACACTTATGTACGGAGCGGAATCCTGGACGACGTATGCAAAACAAGAACGCCGACTGAACTCGTTCCACATGCGCTGCCTTCGAAGCATACTAGGCATCACGTGGAAAGATCGCATGACAAACGAGACCATCTTAGGGATGGCACAGCTGAATAGCATAACAGCCACTCTTAAGCAGAGGCGACTGCGTTGGCTGGGGCATGTGCACCGCATGGAGCGGACTCGTTTGCCAAGGCAAATTTTGCTAGGACAGGTCGCAGACGCAAAAAGGTCCATAGGCCGACCCATGTTGCGCTTTAAAGACTGCGTCAAGCGTGACATGGTTGCTTTTAATATCCCTAGCAACCAATGGGAAGAGCTAGCCGAAAATCGTGACAAGTGGCGACAACTTGTTCACAAAGGCCAATCAAAGCACGACGATGCCTGGTTTGAGTTGCTGAGGGAAAAACGCATAAAGCGCCACAACCGGACCACCAACCCTCGACCATCTGGGGCTGCGTACACTTGTCGCGAATGCGGCCGAGGGATCCTATCCCGTATCGGTCTTTTTAGCCACGAGCGCAAGTGTCGCCAGGGTGCTACTTAAATCATCTGTCACAGATGTTAAGGCCTATTATTATTATTCGCGAATGATGGTTTTTCTCAGCTCTAGGCTGGTATTAACTACATTTACGGGTTATCCACCAAGTAAATGTAGCAAGAGTTGTAGAATATTATTTAAGTTGTATTTTCAGGGTCCAGTTGCATGAACTTTCTCACTATTCTGCAAGTGTTAAGTATTGCGGCTTTTTGTAAAATTGTGTACATGTATGATTATTATTATTATTATTATTATGGTACTTAACGCTAACCCAAATAGGAAGTGGGTAGGAATTTGTTGATTAAGTCTAAATTGAAAAAAGATATTTTGTCTTAGACAATACAATACAAATATTCTTTATTGATCACAAAAAAGTAATTTATTGAATCAGGCGTTACTTTGCGGAGTTCCATATTAGTAACTCTGAAGATGAGCTCTGGTTGAGTTCGAAACGCGTCAGTGTAGCTTGGTGGTGGTGATGGTTGTGTTTATGTGATTTGTGTGTGTTCGTACAGTGTGGAGGTGGAGGAACTGCATGAACACACATTTCTTGCATAAACGTAACTATTGTAAGGTCGCGGGTGAGCAAAGTAATTGTTTTAGTTCACCAAAAAAGTGCAGAAAAAATTAATAACAATAAAAAACCAGGCAGCCAATAGGCGGTCTTATCGCTCAAAAGCGATCTCTTCCAGACAACCAATACTATATATTAGACTTTGATTTTAAACATGAAACTACCGTGAGACTCTCTCATAGTGAAAATATACGGATCACACGTCTTAAACCCGAAACATGTAGAGTTAAACTCGTTTTAAGACGTGAGTGATCCGTTTATTTTCACTATGACTTTAATTAGTAAAAACTCATAATGCACTTTATTTTCTTGTTCTGTCGTCGTTTTGAAAGCTTTCTCACGCCATGCCCACGGGCCCCTTCTCAGCAGCCTCTCTAAATTAACACGTCTCGAGATACGGCGGCCGCGACGTTTAGTGCCTGTTAATCCGACACCATACGGCGATTTATTAATATGACCTGAGATGATAAATCACCGCTACCTGGAAGATGATCTATAAATGATATCGGATGAAACTATAGTGGTCTAGGTAAAATTACATAAATAAATCATAGGACAATTTGACACCAATTGATCTAGTCCCAAATTAAACGAATCTTGTACTATGGGAACTATAACTAAACCGTTTATGAGTCCTCGCTCGTGCGGTACAGGGGCTGGGGGGTATGACGACAAAAAGAGTCGGGAGAGGTGAATGAATAAACATACTTAAATAGATAAATACATAATAAACCTCCAAGACGACCGCTTTAGCCTAGTTGGTAGTGACCCTGCCTACGAAGCAAGAGGTCCTGGGTTTGAATCCCGGTAAGGGCATTTATTTGTGTGATGAGCACGAATATTTGTTCCTGAGTCATGGATGTTTTCTATGTATTTAAGTATTTATTTATCTATATAAGTATGTTAATCGTCGTCTAGTAACCTACCCATGGTACAAGCTTTGCTTAGTTTGGGACTAGTTCGATTTGTGTAAGATTGTCCCCTAATATTTATTTATTTTATTTTATTTTTAAGACTCGAGCAAGTATGTTTAACATTTTTTTTGTCCCGGTCGGGAATTTAACCCGGGACCTCAAGCTTCGTAGTCATGTTCTTTAACCACTAGGCTATCCGTATGTCCATTAAAATAAAACTACATGTTATGATCATCAATATGAATCACACACAACAGACTACACAACACAACAATATGAATCTAAGTTATTCGATTATTATGAGGCTTGGGCCGTAGTTCTCACGTGGACCCAGTACGGATCGGGAAATTCACACACGCCGCTTAATTTCTGCGCATACCTGGCAGATTTCCTCACTACTATTTCTTTCCTTTCGAAAGGTTCTCGAGTGGCGCCTACCGACCGGAAGACGCATTGTAAGTAGGCCTCCAACAAGATAGAGCAACGACCTGGTTGAGGTTGCGGGAACGCGTTGGATGCGGACGGCGCAGGACCTATCTATTTGGCGAGCCTTGGGCCTCTCCATGTTTTTTTGAAAATTGTGCTTTGAGCTTTACGATGAAGGATCACTTTGTGAAGAGATTCTAATTCTAATTTCCGTATTGAACCCGACTGGATACTAAGCCTTCTCACTTAGTGATGATGATGATGACGATGATGAAGTACAATAATGGACAGCTCTGTTCCTAATCTCATCGCGGTCTATTAAGATGTTAACATCTACGACATTAAAATCACATTCCAATCAACGTTAATTTCCAACAACAAAAGATTTTGGTCACCAAAAACATTTCGAAATCACACCACTATGAACTGCAAAAAGCAAACCACTAATTTTAACGCCAGACCAATCGTAAATCACACTAACAATATTTTTGACTGTCCCCTATTCGGGTTAAAGTAAACAAAAGGGAACAGGGCGTTGACGCAAATGCTTCCAAAAGGTTGACAAAGAAAGGATTATGACTGCTGTTTTGTTGATTATACTTTACCCTGGGTGTTCTGGTATCACGAAGTAGTTTAACTATTTCTGGAAAAGCCAGAATGCAAAATCAAATGCTGATTTTGTTCAGAATACCTCTGGTTAAGGTCGCGGGGTGGATGCGCATGGCGCAGGAGGGGAGGCTTTGTTCAACGTAGACGTCTTTCCGCTGAAATGATGATGATGATGAAAAAATATTTTTGCCAAAAAATATACATGGATAGCTGGTAAGTTTGAAACTGGGTTAGAACTGACCACTTAAGAGTGAAGTTGTAAGCAAATACAGTCAAAATGTTCATCAATAAATGCCACATGCATCCAGTGTTCGTTTAGGTTCGTTTCGTTCACATTCCCATTTCGTCCACATTCCCACCTCGTCAGCAATCCCGTTTTTTAGACGGCCGGATAGCCTAGTTGTTAGAGAACCTGACTACGAAACTTGAGGTCCTGGGTCCGGGTGTGAAAAATACGAATGTTTGTGCTCGAGTCTTGGACGTTTAATTAAGAGGGTTTATACCTGCTGAGCTGGCAACGTTGCATTTTTGTTAGTTTTTCTCGATTATTCCATAAAAATTGAATGAAAATTAAAAATGTTTTGAATACAAATTGTTCTAATATATAAGTTAATGTGTCTACTGCAATAATAATTCGTGATAAGACTTTTGTTTTCTTTAAAAACCGTTAGGTAATAATTTGTTCGTTTTTAAAGAAAATAAAAGTCTATCACGAATTATTATTGCAGTAGACACATTAACTTATATATTAGAACAATTTGTATTCAAAACATTTTTAATTTTCATTCAATTTTTATGGAATAATCGAGAAAAACTAACAAAAATGCAACGTTGCCAGCTCAGCAGGTATAAACCCTCTTAAGTATTTAAGTATGTATTTATCTATATAAATATGCTTATCCGTTGTCTAGTACCCATAGTACAAGCTTTGCTTAGTTTGGGACTAGGTCAACTGGTGTGAATTGTCCCGTGATATTATTATTATTATTATTCCCACTTCGTCAACATTCCCATTTCGACCACATTCCCATTTCGTCCACATTCCCATTTCGTAACAAAATAGTAACGAAATTGGTAGTGTATCTGAATAGTATTGACCCGCATCGTGTTAGCAAGTATTTTCTTAACATGAATACTTACCCAAATCACAAAATAAAATCTTCCCCGAGAATAATTAAGCTAAGTGATAGCGAAAACCGCATTAAAATCAGCTAGGAATGTTGACTAAGTGGGAATGTGGACGAAATGGGAATGTGGACGAAGTGGGAAAAAGACGAAACGGGAATGTGGTCGAAATGGGAATGTGGACGAAATGCGAATGTGGACGAAGTGCGAATGTGGACGAAGTGGGAATGTGGACGAAATTAACCTAAACGCCAGTGTTCTGTGATGGGGCGTAACTGAGAGGTGTAGCTGAAAGAACTAACTTTAACTGTTTAAATTAAAACTTGCACTTCAATTATAATATGGATTTATTACCTATAAGTTCAACTATAGAAATAACATTTCATTAGCACGGCCTATCGAAGAATGACTCCCCAGACCGTCTTCTGTATGCTATTCGTTTCCTAATTCAAATTCTAGAAGACACAAATTCAAATTTACGAAACAGCGACACGGTCTCGGTGGCCAGTGTCTACAATTCCCACCTTTTATTTAGGCATAGATTCACTCGACCTCCGACCTTCCTGGTTGGTCGTGGTTTATTTGCCGATAGAGTTATTATGATATTTATGAATGGCCGCGCAAATCTCTGGGCGCATAATAGCGGCCGTTAGGTTATTCAATATCACAGGAATGTTCAGCCGCTGGGCGAAGTGGACGGGCGGTTTTTAAAACGCTATTAGGTTAAAATGGAGACCACGTACTGGCAAGCGCAGCGCAAGACGTCCACCAACGAGATAGACGGACGTTTTGGTGAAGGCCACAGGTCCAGGGTGGATGCAAGTCGCTTCAAAACGTAATGATTGCGCGTCAACGAGGGAGGCCTATATCCAGCAGTGGACGTCCTACGGCTGAAATGATGATGATGATGATTTATTTTTACGGTTTTTCCATTAGGAATTAACAAAAATATTCGAAAAGCAAATAAAAAAAAAGAAGCAGAGCGTTGTGAGTTCAAGCCTGGGGCCTGTTGCATAACAAAGTACAACTAATATTACAAGCGGAACTCCTTTTCTAGTTAATATAACTGAAGCGAGAGTTCCGCTTGTAATAGTAGTTGTACTTTGTTTTGCAACAGGCCCCTGGACTCGCAGATGTGAGTTTTTCGTAATTTATTTGATTTTGTGTGATGTGAATTTATGTAAGGGAACATTTAAAATTTACCATCACCAAATATTTAATATTGAGCTTTAATGTAAAGGAAAACATAGCGAGGAAACCTACACACACCTGAAAAGACATTCAATGGTATGTGCGAAGGTCTCCGCACTGGAAATGCGTAGGAAATGCAGCCTATACTCTCTCATTCTGATAAGAAGTCTGTGCCCTCATGCGTGCAATGGGGTATATTATTATAGGCTTGGGTGACTACACAATAAAATTTGCTCTTTAAATTTGATTGTCCTAAGAACACTTTTATTCAAATGACTGAATTAATTTGAACATTTGAACTGATTAAAATGAATAAAAAAGTAATTAGAAAAGGGATAAAAACAAATTGACACCCTTTTCTTATCAGCGTTTAAAATGTCATGGAACGGTTTACAAGAAAACCTTTTCGACTGTTTTATAGAAGTGAATTGTTTACTTATCTTATCCATATGGATAAGATTACAATATTGTAATGATAAAGGATTATTCCTAAATCCGTCACTTTGTATGATTTATATTGTCACCTTTTTATGGTTCCTTATCTAACTGTAAGTACCAACGGGACACTTTTTAGGGTTCCGTACCCAATGTGTTAAAACGGGACCCTATTACTGAGACTTCGCTATCCGTCCGTCTGTCCGTCCGTTTGTCACCAGGCTGTATCTCATGAACCGTGATAGCTAGACAGTTGATATTTTCACAGATGATGTATTTCGGTTGTCGCTAGATCAAAAAATACTAAAAAACAGAATAAAGAATAAATATTTAGGGGGGCCACTATACAACAAACGTGATTTTTTTGCTCGTTTTTGCTCGATATTGATAACGGCACCAGGTAGACGCTTGAAATATTCACAGAATATTATTTAGTTATAAATTCACTTTAAAAATAAATAATTAAATTAAAATAAACCAAATATTTAAGGGGGCTCCCATACAACAAACGTGTTTTTTTTTTTGCTGTTTTTATGGATAATGGTACAGAATCCTTCGTGCGCAAGTCCGACTCGCACTTGGCCGGTTTTTGTTCCCGCTGTTCGTTGGTCTTTCTGCTAGTTCCTCCCAAGATAGAATAGAATGAGCGACATCGTTAATTTTTTCATCGTTTTCGCATCGTTTTTTTACCCGCTCGACTGTGTTGGACAATCACACTCTCCCAGGGCGTCTAATCGGCCATTAAGAGCCTGACACTTATCCCGGACAAACTAAATATTTTGATACAATCGCCTCTGAATAAATGTCCTCGATTTATCAACTCGCGCGCATCCTTTATCCGCCCGCCCTGATAAATAGCTTTATTTATCTTTAGATTATCGTAACGTCTATATTTCGGTTAGATTTTAACTTCGACTTTGATTTTTGGGTTGATAATGACTGTCTATGAAAAGATGAAATGAAACACAAAGTTTACTTTCTCTCTATTGTAGCCAGATTTTCTAGCTTGCCTGGCACAAGTCATGAAGTTTGTTGATATAAATTGCAGGAAACACATAATTATTATCATCGAGTTTTAGACAAGAATAGTTTACTTTATTATAATATTATTTAACGACCGCTTTAGCCTAGTTGGTAGTGACCCTGCCTACGAAGCAAGAGGGCCTGGGTTCGAATCCCGGTAAGGGCATTTATTTGTGTGATGAGCACGAATATTTGTTCCTGAGTTATGGATGTTTTCTATGTATTTAAGTATGTATTTATCTATATAAGTATGTTTATCGTCGTCTAGTACCCATAGTACAAGCTTTGCTTAGTTTGGGACTAGGTCGATTTGTGTAAGATTGTCCCCTAATATTTATTTATTTATTTATTTATTATTATCTCGATCTATACACAAAAATCGCCAGACTCAAGTGGCAGTGGGCAGGGCACGTCGCTCGTAGAACTGATGGCCAATGGGGCAAGAAGGTTCTCGAGTGGCGTCCACGGACCGGAAGACGCGGTGTAGGAGGTCTCCAACAAAATGGAGCGACGACCTGGTTAAGGTTGCGGGATCACGTTGGATGCGTATGGCGCGAGAGCGATCTGTTTGGCGAGCCTTGGGGGAGGCCAATGTTCAGCAGTGGACGTCATTCGCCTGAAATGATGATGATGATGGTGATACACAATAAACTGCTTACTTTGGGACTAGATCAATTGCGTGGAATTATCCCGTGATATTTATTCATTAATATATTATTATACATACAATTTATTGCCAAAAATACTTTGACGTTTTGATCACATTGCAGTCACGAGGAAAATCAAGAGTTTTGTTAGTCGCCTCATGCAATTATTGCGTTATAGTGTCAACTACCTTATTTTGACCGTCTAAAGACTCCTCGCAATCTAACGATTTAAAATCATCATCATCTTATTAATATCATCTACTCTATAGTCCTCACTATAGTAGTTGCGCGATTATGCGACGCGTCAAACAAATCGCACAATAAAATCGCATCGCTGTATTGCGCCGGTAAATTAGTACTTAGATATTAAGTAGGTGTGAAGTCTTAGTTACTGTATTAATTAACATGTACACAAAATGACTTCCAAAGTGTAAATTGGGCTACGTAGTTTGGTAAAGCCTATTCCTAACTTTAAGGTGACAATAATTGATTGTAATATAATTACAAAATGAATGAATGGAAACGGAAGCGGAATTAAAAATTAAACATAAATACTACTAATATTATATCTAATATCTAAAAATCTCGTATACCGGTGTTTGTTATCGAACTCCTCCGAAACGGCTTGATCGATTTTTATGTTTTTTTTTTGTTTATATTTGGTAGGTCTGAGAGGTCGTAGGCTATTTTTTTTATACCTACCCCTATTTTTTGCAGACAGAGTCGCGGTCAGCAGTTAGTAATTTATAAATAAGGACCTTACGAAAATGTTTGGAAGTTAGGATGTTTGGATGTTTGTTAATCGATCAAGCAATAATGGCCGACCAGTTTGGATCACTCTGGCGTACAGTCAAGAAAACTAAATCGCGTATCAGGGTGGAGTGGAACGTTTTCACAAACAAATTCACGATGATTTCTTTGGCAACTTGACATTTGCAAGGTTTTATCCTGGTACGTGATTCAGTTTCGTTGGCTATACATATAGACAAAAATCCGGATTGACACATAGGATAGCTTGTTCTATATATATGTTATGTATAATCGTTCTATAAATATCTGCCTCGTCCTGGGATCGAACCCGGGACCTCCGACTTTGAAGTCAAGTTTTATAACCCCTTAACTATTTAACTATCAATGGTTAGTGTAATATTATAATATACAGGGCTGCTGCGTCACTAGTTTTTTTCTCTTCGAACTTGGCTTGTTGTATAGGTAACGTCATCAAAGTTGAGGTCACGCACACAACAACACGTCATGTAATGACAGCGGGATTTTGACATTTATTCGTACCGATAGCAAGTTCAACAGACTCAACATAGAATTACAAGATTGAGATTCTTCAACCTATCTAACTACTATCTGTAATATTGTGACAAAGGGTGCGTGAGAGCAAAATTGGGGATGGTCAGCATAAAAATAAAAATAATTTTTCAACAATTTCATCATACAATACACAGCTTCCACATATTTAATCTTATACACAACTAGCGACCCGCCCCGGGCTTGGCACGGGTGCAACTATATTATGCATGTATTATACATATAAACCTTCCTCTTGAATCACTCTATCCATTAAAAAAAACCGCATCAAAATACGTTGCGTAATTTTTAAGATCTAAGCATACACAAGGACAGACAGACAGACAGCGGGAAGCGACTTTGTTTTATACTATGTAAGTGGTTAATCGCGCTCTATGACTCGTATTGCTGATGTGGGCGTAAAGACGGCCAAGTTGAAGTGGGACTGACCTGGACATGTACTATCGCCCCGAGCGCCAGATAAACCACCTTAAAGGCCCAGTTTGCGTGCAGTGGCTAGCTGGCTGGACATCTGTCCATAACAATCCATAGCAATAAACATCAACGGCTGCAAGCAAATTTGTTTTGAAAATGGGTATCTGACGTCTGGGGCGATGGTATGTCGAATGAACTCGGAACGTTGGGCCAAACTTTACACGGAATGGATCCCTAGCGATGGATATCGTAATAGAGGCAGACCAAAGCGGAGATGGAGGGACGACCTAGATGTTTATCACGTGGGATGGCAGGAGCTCGCGTTGAATAGGCGAGAATGGAGTAAGAGAGGAGAGGCCTTTGCCCAGCAGTGGGACACCAAAACAGGCTAATAAAAAAAAAGAAAGTGATTAATACTAAAGATAGACCGTTTAAATCAGTCCTCGCCCGCGAGGTACAGGGGCTGGGGGGTATGACGGCAAAGGGGGTCGGGAGAGGTGCGGGCGGCAGGCACACGGGGCGCGCTCTCTAGGCACCCTTTGTCGTGTACCCCGCGCCTCTGTATCCCGTGGGCTAGGACTTATTTAAACGGTTTAGCTAAATATACATATAATAATGCCGAGTCGCCTTCGTGTTAAGAAATAATGTAACAGAGAGACCAACAGAGTTATTTTCGCGTGTACAATATTAGTACGGATGGCTACATTGTTCATCTACATAGAAGAGCAAAAATAGTTGTTTGTTCAGCTGTTTTGTTTTCTTGTTATTCCTAAAAACATTATTAACCTCTTAAAATGGAATTCCGTAGCGGGTTCTCTAAGTATTCTGCTCATTTCGTCGAAATCGATGCCCATTACTAAGAAATATTACTTAAACGATTAAGAATCAGGTTTGTATAAGTGTTTAATTACATTAATAATTAGATTTAGTGAAAAGTGCGAGAGCGAAATTGGGTATGGTCAGCATAAAAATAAAAATAATTTTTCATAAAATACACAGCTAAATCATAATCATCATCATCATGTTGGCCTCTTGTTGATCCAATCTTGGATGTAGGCCTCTTCCCTTTTCCTCCACTCTTGGCGATCCTGTACCCGTCTCATCCAGTTCTGGCCTCCGTGTCGTCGAATGTCGTTCACCCAGCGCTGCGGTGGTATGCCGCGTCCCCTAGTGTCCGCTCTGGGTCTCCACTCAAGGACTCGCCTCGTCCAGCGACTCTCGTCCATCCTCGCAATGTGTCCTGCCCATGCCCACTTTTTCTTTGCTATGACAGCCATGACGTCTTTCACTTTGGTCTTATTTCGGATCCATTCATTACGTTTCCGGTCTCGAAGGGTGATCCCGATCATCGCTCTCTCCATGCCCCTCTGCGCAACTCGGAATTTTTCTGCAGACCTTTGCGTAAGAGTCATAGTCTCTGTACCGTAAACGAGCACGGGCATGACACACTGCTCGAAGCTAAATAAGCCGTTTAAATGAGTTCTCGCTCGCGCGGTACAGGGCTGGGGGGGTATGACGACAAAGGAGGTCGGGCGAGGTGCGGGTGGCAGGCACACGGGGTGCGCTCGTCCCCCGTACCTCTCTAGGCACCCTTTGTCGTGTACCCCGCGCCTCAGTATCCCGCGGGCGAGGACTTATTTAAACGGTTTAGCTATAGTAATGCCCAGTCGCCTTCGTGTTAAGAAATAATGTAACAGAGAGACCAACAGAGTTATTTTCGCGTGTATAATATTAGTACCTACGGATGGCTACATTGTTCATCTACATAGAAGAGCAAAAATAGTTGTTTGTTCGGCTGTTTTGTTTTCTTGTTATTGCTAAAAACATTATTAACCTCTTAAAATGGAATTCCGTAGCGGGTTCTCTAAGTATTCTGCTCATTTCGTCGAAATCGATGCTCATTTCAAAGAAATATTAAACGATTAAGATTCAGGTTTGTATAAGTGAAGTGTTTGATTACATTAATAATAAGATTTAGTGAAAAGTGTTTTTTGTTTAAGTCTTCAGGGTTCTGTAATCAATTATATTGGTATACTAGCTTTTGCCCGCGACTCCGTCCGCGTGGAGTTAGTAATTTGGGCAGCTTTTTTTTAACCAATTTGCTTTTTCAACAATTATGGCTCTCCTTAGTTCCTCGATATAAAAAAAATTCCCCCCGCATTCCCAACCCCCCTGCACCCCCCATCCCCTCCCAACCCTCCCCCCCACCGCACACCCGCGTTCACATTCACCACCTTACTCCCAGCGTGATAATATATAGCCTATAGCCTTCCTCGATAAATGGGCTATCTAACACTGAAAGTATCGTATCTTTCTTATTTGTCAACCGATTCAAATGAAACAAACATTAAATGTTAATCCAAGAAAATACCAACATATCAGTGAAAACCGCATCCTTCTAGGTTAAGCCGTTTCTGAGATTAGCGTGCACAAACGCACAGACAAACAGATAAACAGACAAACAGACAATAATTCTAAAAATCATTGTTTTGGGTTCTATTGCGCTAATAAATAGCCCTAGTGACAGTTTTTCTCTAATATCTTCAATGTACAGACACCGACTTGTTACAGATTAATTATATGTAATAGATAGATAGATATAGATAGATTTTATCTTTAAGAAGGCAAAGCGCTGAGAATCAAAGGTTTAAAAGCCTTTTCTCAAAAATATCCGTAAAAGTTGACATTATTCTTTACATATCAGAACGTGAAGTGCATAGTTTATGGTCAGTAAAAAAATTAAAAAGTTAAAAACATTGCAGGCTCGATAAACTCGACAACAATGTCGCATACAAATTCCATTATTGTCGAGTCTCAAACTTTTAAAAAAGTTAAAACGGCCATGGTAATAAGTTGGCACTAGTTGGCGTATACAGACAATTCAAGAGACCGGTATCAGTTGTTGTTTTGTTGGAACTCCAGACTTTTTTTATGGTGTTGGAAACAGCTTGTGGTGTTTTCGGTAGAAAAATACACCTGCAGTTTTTTTTAATGAGAAAAGGCGGGAAAGGGTTTAATGACATTTAATTTTAAGTGATTTGCAATTCTTTGTACCTATTTAAGTTAATAAAAGTTTATTCTATTTTTTTCCTTCACCATTTTTGAGAAAAGCTTTATATATTAGTCTCGGCTGGAATAGCAATTGCTACTTATACTCAGCCAGCAATTGCCTACTTCCAGGCCACGACAATAATGGACTATTAAGGGCGTCGAATTCAAGGGTTTGATGTTCGTTTTTTTTTCTGGCGCAAAGATGGTTAGGATAAAAAAAATAATGCTGCGGATCTCTAGTTAGTTAAATTGTAGAAGCCACAGGAGATATATTTTCTGCTTGGAATGCATTCGTCTGTGAGTCATTTAGAAGCTTTTCAATCTTGTTTTTGATATCTTGAACGAATGGGCCAATGATGCTGTTGTTATTAACCAAAAATCTATAATGACAGTTTCAATAATACGTAATAACAATAAGATGACTCAACAATTTGACAAATAAAACAAAAATGTCAAGTCAGACGAGGACGGTTTTGATTGACATAAGTTTTTGTGAAAATAACTAATAACTTGTTACAATAAGCCAAGTTCGAAGAAAAAGAAACTAGTGACGCAGCAGCCCTGTATAATATGTATACACTAACCATTGATAGTAACTTAAATAGTTTAGGGGTTATAAAACTTGACTTCAAAGTCTGAGGTTCCGGGTTAGATCCCAGGACGAGGCAGATATTTATATGAAATTTCCTTGCCTTCGAGTCATATTATATGGATATTATCTATTCACATGTTTTGTGTAATGCCAATTCATTTATTTATTTTAATCAAATTTATTCCATAAGACAATAATGACATTGTTTGAAATCATTTGTCAACGTGAACGTTGTACGTGTCTAAGTATGTTTATCAGTTGCCTGACCCATAACCCTAACTTTGCTTGCTTTAGGACTGGGTCATCATCATCATCATCAGCCTATGTTCGTCCACTGCTGGACATAGGCCTCTCCCATGGCACGCCACTGAGCACGATCCTCGGCCACTCTCATCCAACTCTTGCCAGCCGCCTTGCGATGATCATCGCTCCACCGAGTCTGAGGACGTCCCACGCTACGTTTGCCGATCCGTGGTCTCCACTCAAGAACTCTTCTACCCCAACGGTTATCGGTTCTTCGGGTTATATGGCCTGCCCATTGCCACTTCAGTGTGCTAATGCGGTGGGCTATGTCGATAACTTTGGTTCTCTGTCGGATCACTTCGTTACGAATTCGATCTTTTAGAGAAACTCTGAGCATAGCCCTTTCCATAGCACGTTGAGCAACTTTAAATTTGTGGACCAGCCCTACAGTGAGTGTTCATGTTTCGGCACCGTTTGTCATGACGGGTAGGACGCACTGATTGAAGACTTTCGTCTTTAGACTCTGTGGAATTGGCGACGTGAAGACGTGAGGACTCGGTCAATCGGTGTTAATTGTCCAGAAATATTTTTAGTTTATATTGAAACCAGATTTACGAACATAAAATTTTATAAATGCAGCTTAAAAGTTTATGGAAATATTAACGCTTTAGCACTTTTATTACTGACTGACTGACTTATAGATCAAAAATTAACCCACTTCCAGATGGCCCCGAAAATTGAAATTTGCCGTCCAGCTGGATAATTATCTAAGCACAAATACAATAACTAGAAAACACTGATATTTACTATTTGAAATACTTGTCAAACAATCGATTTTTATTAACACCCGTCTCCATTTGAAGTTATACCTAATAGCATTTTTTTCGCAAGTAAAAACAAAAATAATAACTTAATTTTGTAGCCTGAGATTTGACTTGGTTATTTTTTACATACTGGTTAGGAATATAAAGTGTACAGAGTTGAATAAAATCTGTCTTAAGTTAACGATGTACAATTCGCCTAAGTCCTATCCTAATGGAAGAGTGCCCAGGTTGGCAGCATTTCCGCGCTGGATTGTGATTAATTCGCTTTGTTAATAAATAAATAAATGACAAAACGTTAGGCATGAAAAATTAAACATAGGGATATAGATAAGATGTATTTGGCTAATAAGACATTCATAAATAAATTCACATTCATAAATAAATATCACGTTATCGATAGAATTTGATATCGCATCACCATTTTTTTTCAGCAATTTTGACAAACAAATATTGTTAAAATGCTGAACTTGACTCCAGATTACACATCCGAGCATTTAAAAAAAATGTTAATTTTTTTTCGCCTCCTATCTTCCTATCTTTATCCGATTTTCAAAAAAAAGACAGGCATGATACTGAGTTTAACTAACAATATTATAAATTAACATAGTTTTCGTTGAACTAACATAGTTTCCCAAAATGTCCCCACTTCGTTTATATGGAAACTTCCTTTTTTGTTTAAAAAAATATGATCCTTTGTGGTTCGCGGTAACAAAAAAGGAAGTTTCTTTCGAAATGGATTAGGGAATTTTGGAAAAATATGATATTTAAGCTCAGTGTCAGTCTAACTGCTTGTAATTTTTTTTCGCAAATTGGAGTCAAAAATTTAATAGGCATTTTTTCTGATGTTTTTGAAGGAATATAGGAGAGACCGAGGACAGTTGTGAAAGAGGAGAGTAGTGACAATGTCGATTATTTAGAACTTATTAACTGCTAGCGAGCTCGCAATAGTGCGCCTTTTAGTTCAAGTCTCGAGCTACCAAACACGCGCTGTTGCGAGCTTTCTAGCAGTAAATAAGTTCCCAAAAATCGACGATGTCACAACTCTCCTCGGTCTCCCCTATGTTTATAGAGACGCGGAATTGGACGATAGCTAAGATTTAGCTCAGGGCAGAGAGTTTGGAAGACCAGAAAAGCGACCTTTGCCCAGCAGTGGAACACTATTATAGGCTAGTAAAAAAAAAGGTTCATACAGGAATTATTCGTTTCATGTAGGATTTAAGATATTGAATACGTGCGTGGTTTATTTAAATAAACAGTTCTCATGACCTCACCTAAAGAATTGGTGCAAAACGAAACGCGGCTAAAGTTTCATTCACACTTGCTCGCTAATCAATCTCTCTCTAACCTTTAAAGTTAATGTTTGGGGCAAGAATTAGTTCAATTTAGAGTTTTTGTTTAAATCCTGTTTATTTGGATCGATTTGGATATGTTAATTGGAATGCATTTTTGGTAAGTAAACTAAAGGTTTGCTGCAAATGGAACAACGATATCTGATGTATAGTCGGGGTAAGAAAAGGTTCGTCACTTTTCGACTCTATGTCAACGAGTTAAGGTCGAAAAGTGACGAACCTTTTCTTACCCCGACTATACGTATAAAAATATCAAGGTTTTTAAGGAGACCGAAGAGCTGGCAGCTGCCTCGGACAAAGAATTAGTTTAGATATACTTGGGGGAGCGCTGCCAGTATCTTTGGAACCTTGCCTAAAGGGACTCCTTTTCAGAATATATTTGAGTTATTATTATTATTACATTTCTTAAAGTTTTTAGTTTTAGGTTTGTTGGGTTAGTTTGACGTTTGCTAGGACAACACCATCCATTGATTGCATTGTCATATTAAAATCCTCAGAGTTTCAAAGTTCTCGGACATCGCCATCTATTCTTGTTTAAAATTTAAATATTATCCCAAGGGACTCTATTACTAAGATGTTAAGTAATGTCTCCATCCAGATTTTGGTCTATTTGTGTGGTAGGTTTCATACAAATCCGTTAAGCCGATATTGTCTGATAAAAATAAAAATCCTATAAATAATTTATTAAATCAGGCGTTTCTTTGGGAGGTCCATATTAATGAACTGAAACAATTGCTTTACTCACCCGCAAAAGAAAGAGACTTTTTGTTTTCAAGTTTTGCGGGTTTTTGCGGGTGTTACAGTTCAATAATAAAAATCCTGACTGATTGACTCATACACTCACTGACTCACTGATTGAATGACTTGTCAACGCATTTGGTACTAAAATAGTTAGATAGACGACGATAATGATTAGATAATGACTAAGGACGGATTTGTTGAAATTCCGACGGGATAGGGAATAAATGGGATTTATATGTTCAATTCAGAGGACACAAACTCCTCCGATTACTACACTCTTCAAATTTGGCATACATTTAGGTTGTCATAGTCATAACAGTCAAAGTGAAAATTCTTTATTCAATTTAGGCGTCAATTGAAACTCCTATGAACGTCGAAGAATCTACCACCGGTTCGGAAAACCCTATTGAGAAAAATCTGACAAGATACTTAACAACAAACAGCTCTACAATGTTATCAAATTACATATATCTGAAGTACAATGATGTTTTTTAACACAGTAGTAAAAAACTAATTTCAGGATTTTTAGTAATTCCCATGAGATAAAGAAAAAAACGAGGTTTATAACATTCACTGTAGCTAAACCGTTTAAATGAGTCCCCGCCCGTGCGGTACAGGGGCTGGGGGGGGGGGGGGGGGGGTATGGCGACCCCTCTGGCCCATTTTAACGGTCTGGCTATTAGGTTATGATATGATAATGGATGGATTTTTGGATATTGCTTCTCTGGATTTATGCTCTAACTGATATAGGTAACGCCATCAGAGTTGAGGCAAATGATTACACACACAGCTACATAAAGTACTGATTGCAAAAAAGATAGTGAATGAATGAAATGACTGAGTGAATGAAAATGTAAGTTATAAGATCTTATGATGAAATACTTACGCAATACTATGCATATTACCATTTTTCTTTTTTGATATAACCTATTATTGAAATAAAACAATTTGAAACGGATAAGAAATATTCGTAAGAAAAATCGGTATTTTATAAATAGCGAAAAATATCTCTGATCTGATTTATATAAAATAGATCAAAATATTTTATTTTTTGTTTTGTTTGAACTAGACGTATTTTACTAAATTATTCTTAAATAAATAGGTTGAAGAAATTTTTAGTCAATCTTGTAATTCTATCTCGAATCTGTTGAACTTGCTATCGGTACGAATAAATGCCAAAATTCCTCATTACATGACGTGTTGTTGTGTACGTGACCTCAACTCTGATGGCGTTACCTATATCGATGGTGATGATACATTTATGGATGTTGCTTTCCCGGATTGTTGCTTAATTCAATAAAAACCGGCCAAGTGCGAGTCGGACTCGCGCACGAAGGGTTCCGTACAATTACCTATCTATAAAAATCGCGTTTGTTGTATGGGAGCCCCCCTTAAATATTTTTTTTATTTTAATGTAATGATTTATTTTTAAAGTCAATATATAATTAAATATTCTGTGAATATTTCAAGTGTCTACCTGTTGCCGTTATCAATATCGAGCAAAAACGAGCAAAATAACTATACAGGGTTATTTGTAATTCACTAGCATCCTTTTAACCCTAAACTCCTACCACTTAAACAAACGTTTTTTGTTTTACGGCTTTTGTCATAACTTAATACTTTTGGTGTAATAACGTTTTGAAAATTCGATTCTGCCTCTTATTTTTACGATACTCTGTGTATTTGTATGGGATACGTTTGTTTAAGTGGTTGGAGTTTAGGGTTAAAAGGATGCTAGTGAATTACAAATAACCCTGTATACAGGGTAATTTTTGAATAAGTGCACAAATTTTAATATATGACTCAGTGTCGTTAAAATAACAAATTTCAGTACTTTTCGTTATGATATTAATCACTTGTTTTTTTTTTGTTTTTCATAGTAACTCAACTCGAATTATTGGATGAATTAGGTACTATGAACAACCCAAATTTCAAAATATAAAAAAAAATCTTGAACAGATAATCGTGATCTATCAACGATACTGAATCACGTATCAAAATTTGTGCGCTGATTAAAAAATTACCCTGTATATTGTAATTTGTGCATGAAATTTAAATGTAATCATATCCGTAAACTTAATAATTACTTGCATCGAAGAATTGCTACCGGTCGCCGATCATCATTTATGACATTAGTAGGATCACAGATTTAATACCTATTAGATAGTGATTTGCTCACTTTAGCTCGTTGCGCAATAATGATGGCAATAATCTAAGTTCTAGACTAATTACAAAGATCATCTAACAATGTGTTAACTTGAGTTGGTGGTAAGCAAATATTTTTAAAATACCACTGGATGTTCCAATACCAGATTTATTTATCACCAGCTTTTACATAGTCACTTCACGGAAACTTTTACAATGCTAGAGATTGGCCTAAATTTTTTATTTTTTTGCTAGGACAATGCCACCAACTATAGCTAGACCTTTTAAATGAGTCCTCGCCGGCCCGGTACAGGAGCTGGGGGTAAGACGACAAAGGGGGTAGGGAGAGGTGCGGGTGGCAGGCACACGAGTCGCGCTCGCCGCCCGCACCTCTCAGCCCCTTTGTCGTCATACCCCCAGCCCCTGTACCGCACAGATGAGGACTCATTTGAAATAATAATAATAATAATAATAAAAATCTTGGTAAAAAACTAAACGGTCTAGGTGTACCTAATTTAAGTTATCACAACTAGAAATCCGAAGTACTTCAACTAAGTCTAACGACCGCTTTAGCCTAGTTGGTAGTGACCCTGCCTACGAAGCAAGAGGTCCTGGGTTCAAATCCCGGTAAGGGCATTATTTGTGTGATGAGCACGAATAGTTGTTCCTGAGTTATGGATGTTTTCTATGTATTTAAGTATTTATTTATCTATATAAGTATGTCTATCGTCGTCTAGTACCCATAGTACAAGCTTTGCTTAGTTTGGGACTAGGTCGATTTGTGTGAGATTGTCCCCTAATATTATTTTTTTTTTTTTTTTTTAAGTATTCTTGTTTAATGTTACAATAATTATCCCACGGAAATATGAACTATCAGGATATTATGTTTATCTGTACGCCAAGTTTTATCCGAATCCGTTTAGCTGTAATTGCATTACAAACTTGCTCATTTACGGCTAGACGGATTTGAATGAAATATGGTATCTAGCTGGTTCTATGGAACTACTTTTTATCCCAGTATTACTACGGCGGCATCAGGGTTGGAGTAGGAAACCAAAAATTCGGACCACGTTAAATAAAATAGTAGTTTACCACACAAAACGACTGACTGGAGAAAGTTCCGTTGTGACACGAAGACCATTAATTACCATGTTAATTTTCAGGTCACATCATAACGGAGATTTGATACAATTTTAAACTACCGGCGTTAAGGTGTCCAACTGTTTGAACTCCACCATTTACATAACGTAAAAATTCAAAATCTAAATTGCTTAGGTGAGAAATGAAATCGAAACTACTTAGGCTAGACATTAAATTTTACTCGAGTGTGTATGTGTGTGTGTGTGTATGTGTGTGTGTGTGTGTGTGTGTGTGTGTGTGTGTGTGTGTGTGTGTGTGTGTGTGTGTGTGTGTGTGTGTGTGTGTGTGTGTGTGTGTGTGTGTGTGTGTGTGTGTGTGTGTGTGTGTGTGTGTGTGTGTGTGTGTGTGCGTGTGTGTGTGTGTGTGAGTGAATTATTTTTTTTTTGTTATTCTTGCTTGTTTACGCACTGGCATCGCGTAAAGCGCTGCGGCGGGTGTCTGTCTATGGACAGTGGTGATCACTTAACATCAGGTGACCCACTAGGTAGTTCGATTGTCTGGCCACTCTAACATAAAAAAAAGTTAAATGAAGACCACGATGTACTTTTAGGGATTTTTTATGAATATTTAGTAAAATTCCGGAAGTTTTCAATTGCTGAACGCAATGGTTTAAACAAGGAGTTAATTATAGCCTGGCTAACGTTGCGATACACTAAACGATTTATTACGAATTACGTAAAGTCGTTACAATTATTGAAACGATATTGCAAAACTGTTGAACTTATTGAAAATTCCTCTGACGTCACATTAGTATCGTAATAAAATTACGTATTTATTTATTACATAAAATAAGTATTACCAGTTAGTACTCTGTTCCAACGTTTGCCTAGACAGGCTTAATGCACTTTAACAAAATTGAAATAGAGTTTAGAATTGGTTGGCAAAAATTATTTTATGTCTTTCAAATCTATGGCGCTTAAAATATATTATAAATAAAATTATTGCAACATCACCTTTTAATTGCGTTCCAGTTATAGCCGTTTTATAGTATGAATATATTTTCTTTTTACACTTAATAGGCTCGATCCTAGAAATAATCATAGATATTAGCAATAGAAAAGAGTTTACGGCTTTATCTTTAAGTTAAGAATCTCCGCCAAGCCCGTATTGACTACCACCTGTTTTATCCGCTTATTAAAAAAATACTGAGACTATCTACCTACACTACGTCTTCCGGTCTGTGGACTCCAATCGTGAAGTGTGTGTGTGTGTGTGTGTGTGTGTGTGTGTGTGTGTGTGTGTGTGTGTGTGTGTGTGTGTGTGTGTGTGTGTGTGTGAGTGTGTGTGTGGTGTGTGGTGTGTGTGTGTGTGTGAGAGTGTGAGTGTGTGTGTGAGTGTGAGTGTGTGTGTGAGTGTGTGTGTGTATGTGTGTACGTGTGTGTGTCTGTCTATCTGTGGCATCATAGCTCTTAAACGGGTAAACCGATTGGGATGCAGGTTTATTTTTCATTTGAAAGCAGGTTTTTTGGCGATTATTAGACATATGTATATCGTTAAAATGGGTTCATGCGTTTTAAATTGTTAGCTGTGGGTACGTATAATGGGTATTTACTTTATTTTCAAACATGTTTATGTGACCTAATTGCGTTGAGAGTTTAAATAAATAGTTATTTAAAAGTGAGATACATAGACAAAGAGTGACATATAAACAAGTATACCACGGATATCCGAGTACAGTCGCTTCAAGGCGGCAAGCATTGTGTCGGTCAAGGCGTGTTCCAGATCGCACGCGCAACAATAGCCGACTGTACTTTATTGTGTGAGCCGCGATCCTAATCGTTACGCGTAATCGGACTGTTTGTTGAACAATGTTTGGGCTGAGGTTATTAATTGAGAGTTAACTTGACTGCTAATAATCTAAGATCCGGCTGCAAAATTAATACATTTATAATGTAGATAACCAAGATTTAATTAAAAAAGTGGCCGCCATTACTATTAGTTAAAATATTATTAATTGGCTTTTCAATTCAACATTTGAAAATTGTTTATGTATGTATATATTAAAAAAAGCGGATCCGCGTTAGCTTAACGCGGATAGCGGGGCCAGTGGCAAAAACGCGGGGTAAAAATCGGAAAAGCGGGGTGTCTGGCAACACTGCTTTGGGACTAGGTCAATTGGTGTAAATTGTCCCGTGATATTTATTTATTATTGATTTATTTATTCGTTCTCTGTATTCTGTTTGGAATGAGAAAGACGCTGATTGTTTTAAATATTCACTAGGATTATTAATTAATTTTTTGCATTTTTTAAAGATGTGCTTATTCTAAAAGGGCCTAACTACAAAACTACCACACAATAGATCCATTACTTTAGTCTAGTCTCTATAAAAAAAAGTGATGACGTAAATCTGACGTTGACGTTGTCAAAATTTTGTTTTACGTGGTGTGTTGTTTGCATAGGTGGTTTGGTTCTTTTTTGTATTTCGATCACAACTAAGGGCTCCTTTAAAATCTTATGTGAATCAATAAGACGTTGTTCGTGCATTAGCAGTAATAAAAAATATCATTTATGTATCTGTCAAGTGTCAGTGTCAATGACAAATTCTAAATTATAACCGCACTTTTTTCTGGTGAAAAAGGCAAAGGATACCATAATCTATTCTGTCGTAGTATTGGTAAATTGTGATATATATTATTAATTTCTTGTATTTTTTTAATAAATAAAGAAATAAATTATAATAAACATTTTCCGTGTTCAGGAGGCCAAAGTCTTTCGATTCCTGTAGTACTTTTCAGGTGTCACAAAAATGAAATCTCATCATTTTCGCGGTAATAAGTCCAGGTGTTTAGAACGGTGTACTTTCGTTTGGCAAATTATTTTTCCCAAACTGATTCATTTGACAAATGTTTCATTTCCCAAATGTTTTTTTTTTCTGAAACTGTGAACTATTCAGGATATATTTCAGGACTATTCTGTAGGTTAGGTTAGGTTAGGTTAGGTTTGTTTTATAACAATTCTCAAAAGAATACAGTTTCAGAAAAAATAAACAGTTGGGAAATGAATCATTTGCCAAATGCATTTGCGAACAGTAGTTCCGTAAATAAGTAATAAGGAAAAATAAAATAATTATTTTATTATAAATTCTGGAGTAAAATAAATTTACACGCACACTCTCTACCTCATTTATGTGGATTCAAAAAAAAAATATATATCTATATACTTATATATATTTTAGCTAAATAGCTTGATTTGTAAACTTGTTGTATCTGTGTTAGTATAAAGTATGTTTCGCTTAACTGTATGCCTGTGGTCATCTGTTATTGGCTTTTTGTCTAGTACTTAAGTCTCATTATAATGTACCTATTGCATTGCTGTTGATGCCCCAAATAAATAAAATAAATAAATATCCAAACATCTTCACAATCTTTCACATTTGTATTACTAGTAGTATAATATAGGATTCATGGCAAAAGAAAATCCCGAACCGTATTAATCTTAACAGGAAATATTCTGCTGGACCCTAAGACTTACTAAATATAGTAATGCTCGTTAATTTACTTCACTTGCATTTAAATACATAAACTTACTCCCAGGATATGAAAAGCAGATTAAATAATAAAGTGAGTTTAAAGTGCATTATGCGCATACGCAAATAACTCACGCTCGTCGTAAATACGGGATTTGTCCGCGAAGTCTCGGGCGGGTGGTCGCAGTCGTATATTTGCTGTCCCGTTGTGAACTACTGGTTGTTGTGGTTGCCCTATTGACACTGAGGTATTGCGAGGGAGATAGAATAATGAGGGTATGGCACGGTGCAGGTGAATAAAAGATTTATTTACAAAATACTTTCATAGCGCAGAGTAAGTAAGCCTCCAACAAGATGGAGCGAAGACCTGGTTAAGGTTGTGAGAACGCCTTGATTGTGGAAAAAGTAGGACCGATCTGTTTGGCGAGCCTTGGGGTGGTGAGTCACCGACATAGATCGAAGAATTGCGAGACTAGTGTGGCAGTGGGCAGGGTACATCGCTTGTACAATTAATGGCCGATGAAGCCAAAAGGTTCTCGAATTGGGAATGTCTAAAAAAAATTAGTGGTCTTTATAAATTTTTTTTGTATAGAAAAGTCAATTATAAGAAACTGATTTCAATATTTTGTCATTTAGTTCACTACTTTTTTCAAAACTATTTTGGTTGATGACGTCAGATTATAATTGAGGGCTCCCTCACTGCCAAATTTCTAAATCTATCTAAATGCGTAAGATAAGGCAACCCCTTGAACTATTTCATGCGTAGTGGTACACTGTAACTAGTGTCACTTTACTGGCGCTGTCAAAGTGCTAGATGTCAGACAGCGGGTCCAAATCAAACTCCGTAGTATACTTAATACACGCGTAAATTTTGAAGAATTCTAACCACACAGAATAAAGTACGAGTTGGACCGGTAACGCAATTTACACCAATGTCAAATGAAGGTCATTGCTTATTTGTTATGTGATAAATGCATTACATAATATCAAAATAAAATAACTACAGAAAATGAGTTAAAAAGCATTTATCTCGAAATGGTTTTCGATTTACAATACATTCCTAAAAAATAGACATCCCAAATTGCGTCTATAGACCTGAAGACGCAGTGTAGGTAGGCCTCCAACAAGATGGAGTGACAAACTGGTTAAGGTTGCGGAAACTGTATGGCGAACCTTGGGGAAGCTTATTATGTTTAGCAGTGGACGTCTTTCGTTGAAACGCCGATGATGACGATGATGAAAATTTGTAAGTGGCAGGTAGTAGACCGCCACTATTTCCAGGAGATCGAGATGTACCGCCAGTTAAATCCCGAAGTCTTAACAGAGACATTAAATTTTGTGCACATGTTCTTGGTATAGCGTTAAGGACGGCACAGACCAGATGCATGTGCGTGTCACGCACCGGTTGTAATGAATGAAACTGTAAGAAAGATGACACATTATTTGCACGCATCTAGTGCGCCATCATTCTTAAAATTTCATTTATTGCATCTTGTGTCACGACACGCACCCGCATCTGCTCTGCGCCGGTCTTAAATGCCCACGATGTAATCTTGATTAAAATCAATACAATTTTACTGTCAGTATTAAAAACATAGTTTTTAGTCATTTTATGCTTGCGCTATTTCTACCTCCAAGGGTCCATTCTAACCAAGGAATGTCGGGCAAGCCTGCATAATAATTGTTACATTAATTCAAAAACAATAACAAGGACATTACTGTCCTGGACTCAAAGCGGATCGATACACGCGAACAACAAAACAACATGAGCGACAAAAATAACCCACCACAAAAGCAACCTTAGAAAAGTTCCTTAAGGTTTCAAATGGCGTATTGGCAGCTTCTGCTTTACGTTGAATAAGTTACGATGTGATGTAAGCAAAATGCTAAGACAAAAGTATTCTCATACGTTTTGTAATAACTGTGCAGTTCTGTTTCCGTGCATAGCCGTGACAACTGACACCGAAGAGCAGGCTTGCTGTGTACTGCACGCTATATATTGTTTTAAATTAACTGCATAGACACGTAGACGCTGGCGCCACAACCATTGAATAGATGGATTGCTACAACGCAGGAATAACCTAGCGCTGTCATTCATCCACATATTTCATACTAAATACAAACTGAAACATGGATGCATAGAAAAAAACCCCAGAAAAAAGACCAGCGCTGGGAATCGAACCGAGGTCCTCAGCATTCCGTGCCGCGTGCCATTCCTGTACACCACCACTGGTCGGGAAATCAAACATAGTTCGAGTTACGTTACGTGAGCGGCCGTATTGATTCAATGATTCGTACTATGTTTGATTTAGTCACATCGCTGTCGCGTCACCGTCGCCTTACCAGTGCGGCCCCAGCCTTAGTGTGAAAGAGTAACAAACATCCACACATCCATTTTTCCATCCACGCAAACTTCACGTTTATAGTATTGCAGGATTTTAAGATTTAAAATTTAAGTCTCAGTAATAGGGTCCTGTTTCTACCCTTTGGGTACGGAACCCTAAAAGTAGACACGTAAAAGAGCCATTTGCGGTCAACTTAATTATACACTTCTTGATTTTAATTCTATAGCAACTCATGCACTGTACCCCAAGGTTCACCCTACAAACCTCATCTCGAATGCTAAATAGATTGTATTTAGTGTTATCTCGAGATCTGAGCAAACAGCCGATTTGTAACGTTGTTTAGATACCGACGGAGCCATAACGTTCCGACATTTATGTAGCCCTGCTTGTAGGGATGGGAATATCTGTGACATGTATACTTTTTTATGAAAGTTAATTATATTTAAAACAAGACGTCCTCTGCTGGACATAGGCCTCCCTTATTGATACCCAATCATTACGGTTGGAAGCGACTTGCATCCAACTTGAACCTGCGGCCTTCACCAAATCGTCCGTCCATCTCGTTTGTGGACGTCCCACGCTGCGCTTGCCAGTCCATGATCTCCATTCGAGAACTTTTTGTGCCTCAACGGCCATCTGTTATGCGTGCTATATGACCTGCCCATTGCCATTTCAACGAGTTAATCCGCTTCGCTATGTCGGTGACCCTTGTTCTTCTACGGATCTCCTCATAGTAGGGGAGCCCAAGAGGGGATTTGTGAAGTTACTCGAGCACGGCAGATTAATATACGGGGGGATACCTTATACCCTCTAGAGTACCCCCATTGAATATGAGCACTTCATGTGGGGGGGTTTGCTTAGGGCACCCCGTCAAAATCCTTAGTAAAAAAAATTGATTCTTTAAAATACTCGAGCGCGTCAGATTAAGATAAGGTGAGTTAATTATTAGCAGAACAATGCACATTTCACTTCCAAATCGTCAGTCTTTGGAATTAACATCTCCTATGAAAACCTGACGCGCGCCCTTCGCGCGCGCTGCGCTCTGTGGTGGCCTTGAGCATTTTTTTAGGGCTCCGTACACAAAGGGTAAAAACGGGACCCTATTACTGAGACTTCGCTGTCCGTCTGTCCGTCTGTCACCAGGCTGTATCTCATGAACCGTAATAGTTAAACAGTTGAAATTTTCACATATGATGTATTTCGGTTGCCGCTATGACAACAAATACTAAAAAACAGATTAAAATAAATATTTAGGGGGGCTCCCATGCTTTTCCGCTATTGCGGTTCTTTCAATTATGATTTTCCAACTTCACGCAGACACACACACATACAAACAGTTTTGCATTTACAATACTATTTGGAAGCAACCAAATTATAGTGGCTGATCGTCACTTTAGATTGATATTTATTTCTCGGTCAACTCTACCTACGAGGAAAAGAAAGGTTACTTGCTAATTGGAACGAATCTAAATGGACGATCTACTTTAACTGCATTTAAAGTACTTACTTGAAATTAGAAAAAGATTATTTTCTAATCAGCACCCAACCGGAATAACTAAAGCAATAAACTTTAAATAGGTGTTTTTTCTGAATGATGACTCCGTCAAAAAATTCTGTCCCTGACAGGTACTGCGCCTGATTGTTTGACATATAATGTACAACCTATATCTCTGCCCCTAGAAACTTGTTCAACACATCATCTTATCTTATCTTAATAAAAACGCCGTGGTATCATTCGTAATTTATCTAGTCTAAGTAGTTTACAAGCTTAAGTAATTTAGATTTCATGTCTAGCCTTAGCAGTTTAGATTACATGTCTAAAGTAAATAGTTTAGATTTCATGTCTAGCCTAATAATTCAGACGTCATGTCTATAGTCTAAGTAGTTTAGATTTCATGTCTAATCTAAATAGTTTAGATTTCATGTCTAGCCTAATAGTTTAGATGTCATGCCTATTCTAAATAATTTAGATGTTATGTCTAGCCTAATAATTTAGACTTCATGTCTATAGTCTAAGTAGTTTAGATTTCAGGTCTAATCTAAATAGTTTATATTCAGGTCTAGCCTAATAGTTTAGATTTCATGTCTAATCTAAATAGTTTTAATTTCATGTCGAGGTTAATAGTTCAGGCGTCATGTCTATAATCTAAGTAGTTTAGATTTCATATCTAATCTAAATAATTTAGATTTCATGTCAAGCCTAATAGTTTAGACGTCATGTCTATAATCTAAGTAGTTTAGATTTCATGTCTAATCTAAATAGTTTAGATTTCATGTCTAGCCTAATAGTTTAGATGTCATGTTTAGCCTGATAGTTTAGATATCATATCTATTCTAAGTGGTTTAGATTTCATGTCTAGCCTAAGTAGTTTAGATTAGCTTAAATATATATAAGCTTTTGTGTATTTACCTCTTCTGTGCACTTAAGCCATTCCTTTTGTCACGTTGTCCATAAATTTGATGATTTAACGTAGTGGTAGTGCCTTGAAGTCTCCTGGTATGGAGTATCCGTCACCAAAGATGTGTTCTATTACAAAGGCGTCACAAAGGCGAACTTATCCTTTTAAGCGACTCACCAACCGGTCAACCTTTGAGTAGATGAAATTAGCATTTGAGGGATCCACGAAAAAACATGACTTTTCCACTTTTTAAAAATTGAGATTTTAATCTCAAAATTTAGAGCTCGCAAAATACTATGACTTATAATAATAATAGGCCTTTACATCTGTGACAGTAGTAGTTAAGTAGCACCCTGGCGACACTTGCTCTCGTGGCTAAAAGACCGATACGGGATAGGATCCCTCTGCCGCACTCGCGACAAGTGTACTATGACTTACCATTGAATGAAATATGGATATCTGAAAACAATTTTTTTTTCTCTCTCTCTTTTAGAAAAATGATTACCATAGTTAGTTCGTGATGACTAACTTTCAAACCGCTAACAAAAATTTGCTTAGATGACTAGACAGGTTGTTTCCGTGGACCCTTCATTTATAGTATAGTTGGGGTAAGAAAAGGTTCGTCACTTTTCGACTCTATGTCAAGGTCGAAAAGGGACGAACCTTTTCTTACCCCGACTATACACATACTTAAAAAAAAAGAAAGGGGAAGACCAAGAAGGACATAATATGGAGCAAATAAAATAAAAAATAAATGTTTCATTATATAAAGAAGTGAAGGAAAGAGCGGAATGTAGAATAAGCTGGAAATTTTACGACCGCTTTAGCCTAGTTGGTAGTGACCCTGCCTACGAAGCAAGAGGTCCTGGGTTCAAATCCCGGTAAGGGCATTTATTTGTGTGATGAGCACGAATATTTGTTCCTGAGTTATGGATGTTTTCTATGTATTTAAGTATTTATTTATAGTACCCATAGTACAAGCTTTGCTTAGTTTGGGACTAGGTCGATTTGTGTGAGATTGTCCCCTAATATTATTATTATTATGTTGGTACGGATTCCGATCACGGGCCCATGGGGACCCGGTCATTTGAAAGGCATTCATGGGGCCGAAGCCAACATGAAGAGGCCTTTGGTACCATATAATATAAATGAGATGGGCGCAACTATGGAGGTCTATCCCCTAATACACCATGAGGATGTGCTAGCGGACAGTCCTCCACAGTTGCCAAACTATTGCCAGGTAGGGAGCGACATGTAATTGGCTATGGGGTTGGGTTGTTGTGGACAGGATTACCGGGCTATGGAGTGAGATAACGGACACCTACCATTTCAATATCTCATAAACTGAACTTTTGGTAGGCGGTGACTCGCCATTCACTAAATGGGCCCCTCAAACTATTGCCCGCTCGGGGCAACGAGGCGGCAACATTGGTGTGAACGGCTAAGGATGGAGAGGTGTCCCTGGACTTTAAACTTCAAAATGCCAACTCGCCACTTACGGCCAAACACATCCATCCTTCGAGCATTTAGCTCTTACGCTCCACTCTAGGCGGCCAACAAAGGCAAACTAGAGGCGGGGTGGGCGTGTAACTGTGTGTGAGTGTGTGTATAAGCGCATGTGTGTATGTGTACCCCTGGAGGTCTCGGGTTCGTGGTGTCGCTACGCACCAACAGCTCGCCACAAGCCGCCCTGCGATGACTGACTGCACTGGTGACACGACAACACCAGCGGGCGATGGGGTCGTCACATCCCTACGCCTTTATTATTATTTTTATTTTTATTATTATTAATTACTCCACCGACAAGAGCCTAACTCTTAAATATACGATGATGATGACTTAGATAATTTCAAAGATAGCGTTGTATCGTAGGACAGCACTAGTTTTAATTAATAAAGTAATTGGGACGAGATGCGCGCGAGTTGACGGCAGCTATCATCTGCTCCGGCGCAATATTTACACTAGCGCGTACAGTCGCACACACCTGTACCTCTACCATGAGTTACACTAGTTTACAGTGACCGTACTCGCTAGCGACGGCGTAAATGATTTGTATGGAGAATTGTGTGCAGCGCCGCTAGCGGTCACTTACGGAAGTACAATTCTCCATACAAATCATTTACGCCGTCGCTAGCGAGTACGGTCACTGTAAACTAGTGTAACTCATGGTTGAGGTACTGTTAAACGGGTCAGGTTACTTATAGTAGGAATTTTATAAGCTGGGGGTTTAGGACTGCAGAACTCATGTGGTAAAGATAACATTGTTCTCGTTTGTTGAAGCCTACCGCTAATGACAAATCAGAACAAGTAACAAAAATGCAAACAAATAGCTACCGTCTTCTCTAAGTTACAAGGTTGAAATTGCAAAAGCTTAACTCATTAAGAAAGGCCTTTCGTCATTGTAAGCGGTACTCAGGTGGATCGTCAGCGTTGCAGTGCGTCCATAATAGAACAAACGAGAACAATGTTATCATTACCAGATGAGGTCTGCAGTCCTAAACCCCCAGCTTATAAAATTCCAACTATATCTATTAATGACTAGCCTTTACCCTAAGTTTCATTTGAGTTAAGCTTTCATCTGACATTTGAATAGAAACTCACGGATTTTCTAAAAATTTCAATAGTTTACGTCGTTCTTCTAATGGAGACCCTAGTGGTTGAGATTTTAGAATTTTATACCGATTCTGTAGGTAGGTATATATTATCATCAAAATTTCATCCAAACCCTTCCAGCCGTTTCAGCGTGAAATAGGTACAAAATTCCTTGTTAACATTTTTAGACAATAGGTATCTTACTGAACTGTTTTCAGCTTCTAATTCCATTCATTTAAAAAAAAAACTGATATCATGACATTAATGACAGCAATGGAACATCAACATGACGAAAAAAGATTTATTTGTTTTGAACAACAGCTAACTTCATTTACAACTGATCTATTAAGAGTTTCTTTTGCTGCAAAAGCTTGCTATCGAAAAATTAAATGATGGTGATAAAATAAAATAAGTAAACGTGTTAACACTTTTGTCATCACCAATACCAACACATTTTCGCATTTCTGTACCATCATGTCCGGTCAACATTCTAACCTCGTCTCATGTTACCCACAATGATCCTCAATCGATTATTTATTCGTTATTCCATTAATCGCATCGAAATCAACTGTGTTGCGCCCACTTGGTACCTTTAAGATGTCTATCGATTATATTTACATTTAGATCCTAGTATTTGTAGAGCGAAAGTTTTGCTAGTCCATTTAAGTTCTTATTATATCTTATCTTAATATTAGGAGTCCTTTCGAATACACTTTGGCCTGTAGGGATAGGGATTTTGTGTATTTATCCCTCCTTCGCACTTCGTCGATTGCTTTCGTCACCTTCGTCAATAAATTGGACGAATTAAAGTATGTAGTGCTAATCTTTGCCAAATATACAATCTTCATTATCCCGAAGTCTCAGTATCCATTTGCCATCCATTCAAATTAGCCTTAAGAGTAGGTATGTAAAGTAGCATAATTTTGTATACTGTTTTTTAACTTGTCCGTTTTTAGGGTTCCGTAACCAAAGGGTAAAAACGGGACCCTATTACTGAGACCTCGCTGTCCGTCCGTCTGTCCGTCTATTTGTCAGTCACCAGGCTGCATCTCACGAACCGTGACAGCTAGACAGTTGAAATTTTAACAGATGATGTATGTAGACGCTTGAAATATTCACAGAATATTTAGTTATATATTCACTTTAAAAATAAATAATTAAATTAAAATAAAACAAATATTTAAGGGGGGCTCCCATATAACAAACGTGATTTCCCCCCGTTTTTTAGATAATGGTACGGAACCCTTCGTGTGCGAGTCCGACTCGCACTTGGCCGGTTTTCTTGTTTTATTTGTTAATTAACCCAAATATCTTTAAAGTATGCAAAAAGTGAAAGAAACTGCAAAACAATAAAACAATTGAAACATCATGCGGGCGAAAAAATCATACACGCGATAGTTTGCTGCAACTGAAGGAAAATAAATGCAGAATGCCTCATTGAAAATTCGACTTTAACCGGTAGCGCAACGCTTGTGAATCCTTTAGCACGATGACAAGTTTCCTGCGGCACGGATCTATCATAAGCGTTTGACAATGTTGACCTTGTACCGTTCACACAGTCCCTTCACTGTGAAAATGTATGAAAAAACCTGACAATGGCTCGGCCCTCGTGTGTCTGGACAAGACAATCGATTACGACCTCCTTTATGCACTTTATTGATTATTGTCAAACGTATATTGAATTGGGAAATAGGCGTGCCACAAGGCTACGTTGTGGGATCGCTTTTGTTCCTAACTTAATGATTATTTTTACTTTTTGGCACACGGTTGTAAAATTGTGTTTCGTTAAGCATAGTGAGAATTCATTCACAAATTGGAATGGGAAATAAATGAGCACATATAGTATCAGATGTATTAACACGTTAACTGCGAAGCGAGGCCTAAATCACCCCTGATGCAACTTCCCTGTGGTGCGGCAAGCAAAAAAGTGAATTTCTCTGTCGTGCGAATGGCATAGCTTTGGTTTGGTCCAGTGTAGGAAAGAGATAAATATATATTTGAGATCACTAAATGGTTCCGGACTCGGTGGTGTACCTACCTTGGTACCGGATGTCTTAGGCCTCGTGCCGCACTGAATTAATATAATTTTAATGCAGTGCGAAACGAGGCTAAAACGTCCCATATCCCCCCTGACCTCGTACCGCACTGAACGCGAGCTTCCCGCGACCAGTGTTGTGCATCACGTCGATTGGAGAGCACGTCCTTTTACAAGATAAACCTTATGCATAAACCGTAATCCATTATTTTCCAATAATAAGTCTGTAATAGGTGCCTGTTAATGGTATAGAATGGAACGCTTCGTGCGCGAGTCCGACTCGCACTTGGCCGGTTTTTTTTTCTTTATGGCGCCTTCAAGCACAATTTAGATTATTTAAAAAAAAATGTGTCCTTTGATAGCTTTGTGTTGTTTTGCCAGGTTTTGCCCTTAAAACGATCTAATGAGATATAATTGATCAAAATCGGTCAAGTCGTTGCGTCGTTAAGACAGTTTAAAAACGTCGATATTATTTTTCCCATCACTAATCGCAGCGAAAATTTGCCCTATTTCAGTGCGTTACGAGGTGTATAAGATCCCATATTTTGTTTTGCTAATAATTCCTAAACTAGCCATCAGATCCCGGGGCGACGGTGGATTAGGGTTCATCAATTCACTGTCTATATCAATAAGGACCAAAATTCTCATTTATCTTTGATTTCGCGCCAGAAAATGGATTTTAGTCTGTAAAAGGAGGTGGGGTCTAATAGACCGCGTGTCGCCCTAACGTCTGGTCACGGTACGGGCCGATTATACCTCGTGCCGCAGGAACGGAAAGTATGCAAAAATTGGTGCCGCAGCTAACGTGTTAAATAAACCTTATAATGGCAGGTGAAGGTCGTGGAAATAAACGCATTGTTTTACGTTCACTGACATTACTCAACGTAATCTTGTTAAGAGTTAAGTATTTCATTAATAAATTCGTAGAACCAAACCAGTGCTTAATTTAAAAACTTAATTGGACTTTTATATAATCAATAAATAATAAAATAAATAAATAAATATTAGGGGACAATCTTACACAAATCGACCTAGTCCCAAACTAAGCAAAGCTTGTACTATGGGTACTAGACGACGATAAACATACTTATATAGATAAATAAATACTTAAATACATAGAAAACATCCATAACTCAGGAACAAATATTCGTGCTCATCCCACAAATAAATGCCCTTACCGGGATTCGAACCCAGGACCTCTTGCTTCGTAGGCACGGTCACTACCAACTAGGCTAAAGTGGTCGTTAATCATTGTCAACTCAGTTTATACCTATACATAGAACTGCAGGGCATAGGGCTCCACTCAGAATAAGAAGGCTGGGAACGTAGTTCCCACGCGGGCCCAGTGTGGATAGGGAACTATACGCATCATTAATTTATTTCGCTCCGTGTCACAATATTATTGCATTGTCACCTGATTTACACCGGGAAGTGGATCAAATTTAACTTGCAAGATTTGATTACAGACACACAGGCAGACAGAAAAACATCGGGACAGGTGAAACCAAATAAAAGCTTGTAAAAAAGAGAAAATTAAATTATACATGTATTTACAAAAAACTATCAAATAGAATCCCAGCAATGTTAGCGAACAAGGAAGTCCATAATTGGTGTTAAATCAAACACGGCTAAAATCCTGCGTGAATGGAATCTGCGCATCGCCGGTGACCGCGGGTTGCGATGCTATCGGGACACCTAGCCCTCGGCGGGACGTGGGAAGGACTGTGGATGCGGCAAATCGTTTATGGGCATTTTAACACTAAAATTGGCAAACTTTCTAAAAGTTTGTAATTCAAACCCAGTGTTAAAATAGTACTCCTGAAAATTCTACATCTAAAAAAATACAAAAAGGTGGTATTACGTAAATAATGTCAAAAAATGGTGGTTGTGTAAAATCAAGGGTTAAAAAAAGTGCAACCTTTACTTTTTTTAAATGAGGTAATTTTGAGGTTTTCTGGTTCAAAATAACGAGGGCATTTCATTTTCATAAAGGAAAAGAACATTTTTTGGTCAGTTTATTGTGGGTCGTCACAAAACTGACTACAAAATTGTATGAAAAACTACGGACATTTTTGTATTTATCTACATTTGCATTTAGAACTTACCACGAGCTTTACGGAGAACGAAAATACATGTGAAGCAATTCAATGGGGTGTATGAAATTTAACTCAGACTGGGATTTACTTTGGCACAAAGTTTTTCAAGACGTTGCCTTCTCCAGGTTTCCATGCTCTGGCGCACGGAATTTAACGCCAAATCGCGGCGCGGGCGCAGTAATTGCGGCTTATCGGCGCATTGTTCGCAAGCGGCACAAGGCTGCGCTGACGGCTGGACGTTGACGCGCATGCGCGGGAAGGGACGCAGGATGGCCGCGTCCGATGGTTGCTAAAACCAATGTTTTTTTTTATAATTATTTTTTATTTATTTTTTTTATTATGAGAGGGAGGAAAACGAGCAAGCGGGTCATCTGTTGGAAAATTATTACCACTACCCATAAATATCAACAACTCAAAGAGAGTCACCAATATTTGTATTGGTTTTCTATAAAAATAGAAACATTGATTAAAATAATAATCAAAAAACCATTAGTTTTTAACTTAAGACTACTTAGACTAAGTATAGTAAAAAGTCCTTCACGAGTTGTCCCTAGCAAAAAGTTACCCATCACATTTACCGCGTTACCACGTTGAGTGGCGATGGACAACCTTTGCACCAGGTACAAACCCTCACGTGCATCAGATCCCCTCTCTCTAATGGATCGTTTTCAAAAATTTGTACATACCTAGTTAACGGCTTAATCGAAACAAAAATCACGATCGCTATTTTTGTGTAACGAAAGTTAGTCGTACAAAGTATATGGGTAACTTTGTTACACAAAAATAATTAATTACATTTTGTTTTGAATTAACCCCTTAATTGTGTACAATTTTATTGAAAACGACTCTAATGCGTCGAATTAAAACAATTAAATATCAGAGGACAATTAATTCACCACAATTGTCCTAGTCCCAAAGTAAACAAAGCTTGTGTTATGGGCACTTAGGCAACGGATACTTAAATAGATATTTAAGGCTCGCTTATTTAAAGCTATGGAGGATGGAGGAGATCCGTAAAAGAACAGAGGTCACCGACATAGCCAAATGGAATAGCTCGTTTAAATGGCAATTGGCAGGTCATAGCACGCAGAACAGACTGATGGCCGTTGGGACCCGAAAGTTCTCGAATGGAGACCACGGACTGGCAAGCGTAGCGTGGGACGTCCTCTAACGAGCTGGACGGACGATTTGGTGGATGCAAATCGCTTCCGAACGTAATGATTGGGCGTCAATGAGGGAGGTCTATGTCCAGCAGTGGACGTCCTACGCCTGAAGTGATGATGATATATTTAACGTCCAAGAGATCCATCGAGAACATGCATTCGTATTTTTCATATAAATATCAGCCCGAACCGGGAATAGAAACCGGGACCTCCAGCTAGGGAAACTCCTAAAAAAGTTGTTAAATAAAATAGAGACCCATTTATTGCCACGAAAAACACACTTATTTAGTTTAATTCAAAAGTAATTAAACTTTAATAAACACAAACACACTAGTAGACTAATCTTTTGGCCTGTCATTTAAAACTACCTAATGTGAACGTGTTTCAAATGACATAACGGAACTTTGTTGATTAGAACATATTAGAACGTAATTACAGATGTTCACAAATAAAATAATTAATTAACAGCCTCTTGGCATTTAAAACCTCAGACTGACAACAAAAATTAAAAAGAGTGGCCTATAGTATAAGTAGTTAACATAAGAAATCCTTTAAATAATTTATTGAATCAGGCGTTACTTTGCGGAAGTCCATATAAATGACCTGAAACAATTACTTTGCTCACCCGCGACCTTAACTTTGACCTTGACCTTAAGGGACTACCGTGTTTTTGGCACATTTATTGCATTCATTTAATCTCGTGCTGTATCATTACAAGAAAAGCTATAGTCTTGAAATTCACGTGTAAGATATTTGAGGATTCACTCGAATGACAAGTGTTTATCGAAACACGATTACTTATCTTATAGTTCGCTCGATAGAAAAAAAATCCAAAGTCGTCTTTAAAAAATAATATAAATTCGTAGTACGACGCTAATACTGCACGGCAGGTCTTGACTTTTTGAATGTTAATAAAACAAGATGTTTTCTAGGGCGTAGAGTTGCTACATTTTTAAAATATGTATTTGTTTTAGTAATAAGATAAAAATACCCAAAAACACGCGCAGTCCAATCAACTTATCTTGAGCCATCGTTCCTCCCCCACGCCCGAAAACGCCCACCAAAAATAGATTAGCGCGAAAAGCTCGGTAGGCCCCTAAGGTCGCGGGTGAGCAAATTGTTTCAATTCATTGATAAGTAATCCTTTAAAACTATATTAGTATAAGACACTCATCCAAAATGGCAAAGGATATTTTTATCGCTAGACAAATTGTATAAGAGCATAGCTCTTAAATTTAAGAAGAAAAAGAAGACAAATTGGATGTCATTTCATTTCATTAATTTGCATATATATCAGATGTTTTAACTCGGTAATAATATGCCGATGACCAATTGGATCAAAGCATTTCTGTCGAAAATTTTACTTTTATTGACATACAAGATAGTTTTATAATATGTCAATAAAAGTTAATTTTTGTGGGGTAGTTTGAGAATAAGAAAAATAAAGTGGGTACTTGTGAAGTTACAGTGACAAGTTAAAACATTTGTTTTGGTTTGTTAGTTTAACATTTGGTAGCATAGCATACGGTTGTGGTAACTCTGAAGATGAGCTCTGGTTGAGTTCGAAACGCGTCAGTGTAGCTTGGTGATGGTGATGGTTGTGTTTATGTGATTTGTGTGTGTTCGTACAGTGTGGAGGTGGAGGAACTGCATGAACACACATTTCTTGCATAAACGTAACTATTGTAAGGTCGCGGGTGAGCAAAGTAATTAATTAGTTCATTGATATTCCTGTACCTAAATTTCTTGTGGCAATAAATGATTTTTTTTTTATATATAAAAAAATAGTTTAAAATGTCTGAACATAAAACTACCGTGAGACTCACTTATAGTGAAAAAATACGGATAACTCACGTAACACCACGTCACGTTCGACATGTTAAACTAGATCACATACGTGAGTAATTAGACGTGAGTAGTGCGCGTTTGGCAGCCGCCGTGACGTGTGACTCCAAGAAGCAGGGCTTCGGATTAGACCGAAACATGTCAAGTTAAACTCGTTTTAAGACGTGAGTGATCCGTTTATTTTCACTATGAGTGAGTCTCACGGTAGTTTCATGTTTAAAGTGACATGAGTTATCTTTATTTTTTTACTATAAAATGTAAAATTTTCTTCAATCCGGATAATTTTAGGATATCTTGTGTACCTAACTAAAGTTATTCATGGTAAATCATTTACAATGTTACGAGCAGAGAGCTGCACAGTAAAATTAACTACTGAATACTTAAAATAAACTCCGAAACAAAGCACTGCAATTTGCATCATTGCAAATCATTGCAATTTACATTAACAAAATCACTTTGTGTGACGATACACAATTATAAATCATTAGCGAACAAAAGAAGTTTAACTTCTCACTCAAGGAACCACAGTCAAAACATTTGCATCTATTATGCTGTTTTTTCTTTACCATAAGCCGGTGAACCAAATCCTTGCATTTCGCACTATGCATCATCAAAGACACAGAGCATCTCTGCGCTAAAATTTGTTTGTATCAAAGTATAGTGTATCATTACCAAGTAGCACAGTGTCGGTAGAAGGAAAACCGTAAAGATATCATCTATTTGTGCCTCAGGACCCTTTGTTTCGCAAACAATTATAGTTATGAGAACAATTATTGTGTTGGATTAATTATTATTTATATCCTTAGGGTGTCCGTGGTTAGTGTGAATTTTATTTATTGTTTTTATGATCGTATTAATTAGTGCTACTGAATGACGTTCTTCAAGACATAGTTGTAGGGTATCTTATCTTATATAATCATCATCATTTTTGCCGAAAGACGTACACTGCTGAACATAGGCCTCCCCCAAGGCTTGCCAAACACATCAGTCCCGTGCCATACGCATCCAACGCGATCCCGCAACCTTAACCAGGTCGATGGGGCAAAAAGGTTCTCGAGTGGCGTCTACGGACCGAAAGACGCAATGTAGGTAGGCCTCTAACAAAAAAAAAATATAATTAATTAATGACTGCACGCACAGAAAATGACTGTGTTTTTAATCCACGTTCTTTTAATGTTGTGTTAAAAATTATTCAAAGCCATTTGTTGGCTTCCCTTCCTTATTAAACGGTATCCATTGTTCTAAATGAGAAGTAACATCTTTTAACGATTTTATTGCATTAATTTTAAAATCTTTACCCGTCACTTTTATCTTCAGTTCAAATTCAACTCTATTGGTCAACAGTACAGTTGCTATTTCTATGATTGCTACTGCAACCCTTTGCAAAACATCTTTATTATCATTTTCAATATGTTTTACTTTAATATTAATTCTAGTTTCGATCATAATAACATTAACATAAGGTTAGTCTTCGCCTGAACTAGAAATGAGTTTGTAAAAATAAAGAATGAAAGGATTAAATGCAATTTAAAAGGCGACTTTTTGTAAGCGGAGATAATATCTTAATATATTTATAATAAAAGAGGGTCGCGTCTAATCTGTAACTGTCTGTCTGTTTGTCGTTTTGTCGGTTTTTTTGTGACGTTTCGCACCTTTGATAGGAGACTATTCTGACTTTTTTGGATGTCTTTATCAATGTCGGATTGAGCGTGACTTTTGACAACTTTACAATGTCGCTAAAAGGTGTAATAGATCGCAAATCGATAGCTTCCACGTTGTACGGAAATCGAAAAGCTTTTTTTTAACTTTCTACAGCCAGCTTTGCTACTGTTTTCAATTCAGCAGCGAGTTGCGGCAGTAAGTATGTAGATTACGACTATACATCATCATCATCATCATCTCAGCCTATATACGTCCCACTACAAGGCACAGGCCTCCTTGCAAGGGCTTGGGCCGTAGTTCCCACGCGGGCCCAGTGCGGATCGGGAACTTCACAAACACCACTGAAATTTTTCTGAGGTGTATGCAGGTTTCCTCGCGATGTTTTCCTTCACCGTAAAGCGCATGGTTAATTTTGAATGTAATTTCGCACATAAATTCTGAAAAAACTCAGAGGTGCCAGCGCAGGCTCGAATCCGCGATCCTCTGCTTAAGTGGCCCCATAGGTCACTACCCTATCAAGATTTCATATGGGTCAAAAATTATCTGGTATTAGGTCAGAGTATATAGAGATAAAATAGCTAGGTAAGCAAGAGGCGGCCTACTTATACAGGGTGGCCAACTTGGAGGTACATAACTTTTTTTGCCGCCATATTGTCTTGACGGCAAATAATGACAGTTGCTGCATGAATATTACTTTGTGTAAGTATGGCATATTTGTTATGGAGCGTTCTACTCAACCCAATTGGGATGTACCAAAAAAAATAACCTATAGTTTTTAATATATTTTATATATATTTTTATTTGCCTATATTTTTTTTGGAAAGAATAGGATATTTTAAGATACCGTTTTCGTCGGTTTTGAATTTGGTTGAGTATTTAATTTTTTATAATTTTTTTAAGAAATACGTTGGATGACGTCACAGTGAGAGAGCCACGTTCCATTGCCTACAATAATTCAAGCCGTACATAACATAATTTGTGGCACTACTGATTTGTCTTGTCACTGTCAATAATACAAGCACGGCTTAGGGTCCTAAATTAACCATGACAAATAGTTTTATTTATTTATCTTCTTTTAGCTTCGATTATTCCTGTTTGTTTAATGGTGTGATAGTAAATAGATATTTTTTACTAAAATCTGATATTTAAATTCTTTCATATTTACTTGTAACGTAGTAATTTAATAATTAAATTTGTAAAAATACATTGCAAGTATTGTATACATTTCGGACTTTATGATAAATGACAACTGTTTAAAGCCATGTGCGCATCATGTGATTAAAGTTCTGTCTTTGTCACTCTTTGCTATTATAAGCAGGACAGCAAAATTTCAAGCTGTCAATTTGTTTTAGAGTGTAGACCTGCTTTATATCTGCTTTTGTGACGATTCACTGCAGGGGTCAAATGAAGGTCATTACTTAAATTTTCTTTATTTAATTCAGTTTATCATATTTCTGGAATCTGATTTCTGAAAACGATTCACAAAGCCTATTTCTCCAAACGGTTTTCGATTTATTATACGTTGTCAAAAATTGGGATATCCCAATTATGTATTGCGGAAACTCTAAGAAAATTGATTGAACGGTGACATTGATTGGCCCCCCAAGGTCGCCTGATTTAACTGCTCCTGACTTTTTTTTGTGGGGCTATCTAAAGAGACATGTCTATGCTAACAGGCCAATGAACCTTCAGAAATCGCAGGAAATCGCAGAATCGCAGGAAATGTGTGAAAATGTGATGAAAAATGCGATGAAAAGTGTTCACATTTTCACCTCTAACTGGTGGACATTTAATTTTGTCTGACATTATTTTCCATATTTAATTGCCTGCCCTAAATACTATTACAAAACAAAAGTGTTTACCTGTTATTTGGCCACCCTGTACCATGCACAGTTAAACCAACTGTTTCGTGACCCACTGTGGAACCTTTTCACAGAAAATGTCACAGTGACATCGCATTACTTGACAAGCAAAATCTTTAAGATGCTTACTGTGAAAACGTTCTACGAAGAGGTCAGAAATTAGATGGTTCGACTGTACTCGTAGGTTGGCACTACCTTTGAACACTTTTTGAAAGTAAAATTTGGTTAAGCCGATAGTCGTACAGAATAGGACCCCGGGAAGCGGAATTCGAGCAGTTCTATGCGATATGACATTATGCGCCATCACGAATGCTTTGTGAGATTGATAGAGATCGTATGCGGGTTTGATTTCTCGTAGGGTCACCATGTTAAGGGTCTGATGTGTATCGTATAACGGACTAAACTGAACTGACTTGAATAAAAAACAAAGCATCTGCAGTTATTTGGGACGCAAATTTTGTAATACCTAAAGCAAATTATTTACATAATAGCAAATTATTTCTCACTACTGAGCACAGGCGTCTTGCCAGAACTAAAAAACATAGACTTTAGTTCCCAGTGCGGATTCGGAACTTCACACAAACAATTGAATTTATTAAGAGTTGTTGTAGGTTTCCTCACTATGTTTTCCTTAGCCCTAAAGCTCGTGGCAAATTTCAAATGTAAATACGACGTAAAATTGTTACTTACAATGTGAATACTATTTTGTGATTTAACAAACTTTATTTTTTATTCATGAGCTATGTACGATTGTTTGTATGCTTAAAATGAAACTGTCTCAATACGAAATATTCTTATTTCAAAACTAAACCGAATTCATTTTACACAAAGTTTATTTTTGAAATGAGGTTATTTCGGATTGAGTCAGTTTCAATAATTTATTGAATCAGGCGTTACTTTGCGGAGGTCCATATTAATGAACTGAAACAATTACTTTGCTCATCCGCGACCTTTAAGGTCATTTACTTTTAAGGTCGCGGGTGGGCAAAGTAATTGTTTCAGTTCATGTGTCAGTTTCATTTTAAGCGTGTTGTCTGTGTTCATAAATGAACAAATTCCGAAAAACTCAGAAGTGCAAGCCTGGGCTCGAACCTACGACTCTCTGTGAGAGGCCTTAGATCAAACCATTAATCTACCACGACTTTGGGAACTCAGTATCGCTTAATTTAATTGCATGAAATATACTTCTAATATGAAAACAGCCCTTGTTCTCAAAGTAATTTTCAACTACATCCAATAAAGTAGTGAGTACCGCGTTAACTAGTGTATGTTGATGTTGTATGTATGTGTGCGTGGCTAATCGACGGCGCGAACAAATTAGTAGCACGCTCGGCTACCGAATTGAATTATAACTGCGCGTACGCACTTTAAGACCACAGAGAGGCAGGATAATCGAGTGATATTTATTAATATAATTATTATAGTTTTTGAACAGATTGTTTTTTAACTACTTTGGTAGTTTAATTGTAATTCGCATAATTTATTTAATCGGCAGGGTAATTAAGTAACTTTTTTAACACTCGGCATTGGATTGAAATGACAGTTTTGGTATGGCTGTGACAGCTGGCTGTTTCCGATACCAATTGTCAGCCCATACAAGAAATGTTAAAATGAACGCGATGGCGATTGCGAGGGAGCTAAACAATTAGCCTACTGGCGTTACTTTGTTGAGTGGTTGAGGTCTATAGCAATGAACTGAGACGATTACTTTGCTCACCCTCAAAATAATAATGGGTTTGCTTTGCTTTGGTCGCTGGTGCGCAAAGTAATTGTTTCAGTTCATTGTAATTCATATAACGAAACAAAAAAACGAAAATATTTTTTAAAAGTAGTATTTTAGGAAGAGTTCCAAAGATTCCGGCAGCGTTCTCTCTTTGCCAGCTGTTGGGCCCCTGTAAAAATAAAAATAGTAATAGCAATTTTTTTTTTGATATTGATTTTTGAGAGGAAATACACATTTTCGTTTCAAAAAAAATCTTCGCTTAGCTAACGTTTCGTTAATGAAAACAAATACCAGTTATAATAGATCTGGACAGTCATAAAAAAACATTTTATTATATTGTATTTTATCGAATTTTTGAATTTATTTATTTTTAAAATAAAGCAGCTTCCAAATTTTATATTTTTTTCTTAAAAAAAAATTAGGTATATTTGTTACCCACGGGATAATGAGTTTCCAATATTTGTAACTTTAATTAGTTGTAATTGAGTATCTCCTCATCATGATACTCACCCATTTTCACTGCTGATCTGAAACAAAAATCGTATTATATTTTAAGGCGCTAAAAATCAGCTTAAAACCAGTAGCTACTACCTAACTGGTAGCGACATGCGTACGCGCACCGTTCATAACGAACGAGATTATGAGCTTTCATCGTGCCGCTATTCATCTGTTTGTTCACTCACTATTCTATGACGGTTCACTTCTGATGGAACTAGGGCTGCCCTCAGTATTTTGTACTGCTACACTTTTTTGTAAAAAAATTACAATTACTTACGATGAACAGAAACAATTACTTTGCTCACCCGCGACTTCCAAGAAACCGTTAAGAGACCTTTAAGGCCGCGGGTGAGCAAATTAATTGTTTCAGCTCATTAATATGGACCTCCGCAAAGTAATGCCTCATTCAATAAATTGCAGTAGTGTGCGTGTAAAATTAAATTAGCGTCTATGTACGCGAAAAACTTTGTATCGAGTCTAGTTTTTACAGAGTTAAAAAAAATCTTATTATTTTTGTTGTGTTAAAAACACTGTGACAGCCCTACACGGAACCCAACCGGCGTTACAAAGCGAAAAAAATACAAAAAGTAACGTATAGAACTACCAGTGTAAGTCGACCTCTGTAACTCCACACTGTCTGAATATAACTCCAACTGTGATTGTAATTATAAGGGTCTGATTAGCTGGTCGTTGTTTGATGTATGGTGTGATAATTTATATTTGATTTAAACCCATTAGAGATGCTTACGTGCGAACCTTGGGTTGGTGATTGAGTTATTTTTTAAGATCTATGGGATTTGACAAATGTATTGGGAAGTAAAACGGCCGGGCGCGCGCGGGTTGCTTTGGATTCTGAAATGACAGTACTTAATTTTATTTACCATTAGGTTTGTAGTAGGCAAGATACTGTCTTAATAAAAAAAAAGTGCGCAACAATTTACGTGAACTCAATTTCGATTTTATCATCCTAACTTTATACTGCAGTATCACCCCATGTTTTTAAAGGAACAAAGGTATAAGGTAAAATTAAAATCTCTAGCTCTAATGGTTCAGGCTATGAGTTGTTTGTAAATCAGTTGCCTTAGTCTTTTATAGGCGTGAACGTGAAATACGCAATGATTGCATTATAATTATGGAATTTTAAATAGTGGATTGTACAACAAGAGCATAAAAAATAAGCATTAAAACCCATTTTGCCCATTTAACCTGTACCGGCCCGGGTGGCTAAATGAACGTCTCAGTAAAATGACTCGTTTTTATAAAATCTGCTACTTTTTATAATGTCTTTTTTGAACGTTTTAGTGCTGGAATTGGAACTTTGAACAGTTTCACGATGTGAATAATGCTTAATTGGTCCTTGGATGGTATAGTCGACCGAGAAAATCCTTTACCATCTTGGCTCAATGTACAGCTTAAACAAAGGCTATTTTTATTTACATATCAATGCCACAATCAGCCTTATTGTTTTTATTCTGCTTTAGGAACTGTCATAAAATTAGTGAAGCACTTACCTGGTCGACTATATCAAACAGTGGCGTTACTGCCCAAAATTCCCACCCGTACGTTTCCAAACAAACATTTCAAAATCCCTCGTTACCAATACCATAACGGTCAGTTTCTATTTATAGTTACAAAACGTAAACTAAATTCTTTATTCTTTTTACTATGCTCTTTATAAAGTGCTGGGAATATGGCCAATCAATTAGATGTATCAGATGATACATTGATTGGAGAATGAGATTCGTAATTAGGGTGTTTGGAATCTTTTGATGCGATGATGTTTGATGTACTAAGGTTGTTATGAGTGTAATGATAATGCCACATCACTAATCTACCGTTGGTTCTCGTCGATTGTAGTTAAAGTTAAGTTTTGCTACTTTAGCCAAAACAGTTGAATTCAGGTTAAATTAGTCAATTTTTTTTATTCGCATAACGTGTACTTTTAACGAGCAAATGGCCTAGTGGTTAGAAAACCTGACTACGAAACTTGAGGTCGCGGGTTTGATTCCCGCGTCAGAACATTTGTATGGAAAATACGAATGTTTATTCTAGAGTCTTGGGTGTTTAATATGTATTTAAGTATGTATTTCTCCATATAAGTCCGTTTATTCGTTGCCTAGTACCCATAACGCAAGCTTTGCTTACTTTGGGACTAGGTCAACTGGTGTGAATTGTTTTTGTGATACCTATTTATTTTATCATCATCATTGCAGGGTAAAAAGCTCCTCTCAGAATGAGAGGACAGACAGACAGACAGAATTTCTTCTCAGGTGTGTTCAGTTTTCTTCTCGATGTTTTCCTTCACCGTAAAGCTCATGGTAAATAACTAATTTAATTTCGCACATAAATTCTGAATAACTCAGAGGTGCGAGCCCGGACTCAAACCCACGAGACTTTCCTCGAGACACGAGGCCCTTGACCAAACCGCCAGGCCACCGTGGCTTATTTTTATATTTTTGCAATATTTTTGGCGATTCGGGCAAGAATTTTGTAAAATCTGCGAGCGCTTGCTATCGCATTTACTATTTATTTCTGTCAAATGGTATAATTGGTGACAGGAAGAGATGATGAAAGCGATGGCAAGCGCCCACGCGTTAGACAATATGGGCTCTGATCTAATGATTTAGATGCGTGATCGAAACCGTAAGTAAAATTTTATCAACATCATCATCACCAATTTAAGAGTCCAGCTCTTGTCGATGGAGTAATCGCCATTTTGTTCGGTTCTCTACCAACTTTTTCAGCTCCTGATTTGACATGACATTGACTTTTTCTTTGCCTTGATCTATATATGCCCATCTCGGTCTTCCCCTGCCTCATCTACTTCTATTCGCCCTTCCAATATGGGTAGTTGTTTTTATGTTTATGTCGTATCAAATGCCCCAGCGTACTTCTCTTATTCTCAATCGTCCTCAGCCTTTCCTCCTGTACCAAATCAAAAACCTCTTCATTAGTTGGAGGCCAACCTACACTGCGTCTTCTATCTGGACGCCACTCGAGAACCTTTTTGCCCCATCGGCCATCAGTTCTACGAGCGATGTGCCCTGCCCACTGCTACTTGAGTCTGGCGATTTTTTCAGCTATATCGGTGACTTTAGTTCTTGCGCGGATTTCATCATTTCTAATGCGATCCCGCAGAGAAACTCCGAGCATAGCCCTCTCCATCTCCCTCTGAGTGACTTTAAGCTTTCTTCTGAGGCCCAACGTTAGCGGCCACGTCTCAGTGCCATAAGTCATCACTGGCAACACACACACACAAGATGGAGCGACGACCTGGTTAAGGTTGCGGGATCGCGTTGGATGTGGATGGCACGGGACCGATCTGTTTGGCGAGCCTTGGGGGAAGCCTATGTTCAGCAGTGGACGTCTTTCGGCTAAAATGATGATGAAGCCCACGTTTACTAGATAAATAAATAAATTTCGTAACTCCGCGTTTCAATAGCACTTACAAGATACCATGTTGCTTCATCACACAATTTTCCAGAAAATCATCATTCGCTTTCCGAATCGATTTAAAATTCTCATAATTAAATCCAAATCAATTTGGACTTCGTTACACTAAACTGCTACGGGTATGTCGAATTTATAAGTAAACAGTTCACGCGCAATCGGATCAATATGATCGATGCGCTATGCGCAGACGCAGCGCGCGACTAAACGGATTTACAAAACTGGCCAAGTGCGATTCTAAACTCCTCTATAGAAGGTTCTCGAAATTTTTTATTATTTTTTATGGTGATTGTTTTGAGACCCTGGGATCCTATCAAAAGGATAGATTTTGTCCCGGAAAATTGCACAGTTTTCAGGTGATAGCGATAGCCAAATTCTTTGCAGACAGACGGAGTCGCGCACAACAGCCAGTAAATAAATAAATGTGCAAGATTTGCTCGTTTCGTAACCCTCATCATCATCATCATCCCAGCCTTTATACGTTCCACTGCACAGACCTCTCAGAATGTAATTTCGCACTTTTATTTAAATATCCTATTGGACGTCCTACTGCTGGGCAAAGAGCTCTCCTTTTTCTTTCCACACTTTGCTATCCTTCGCAAAATCCCGCCAATATGGGTCAAAACGGTCTAAGTCATCCCGCCGTCTCCGTTTCGGCCTGCCCTTATTCCGGCGCCCGTCGCTTGGAACCAAATCGGTGACAACTTTTGCCCAGTGCCCAGTCCCACTTGAGTCGCACTTAAATTCCAAAAAAACTCAGAGATGTGAGTCCGGGCTCGAACCCACGATCCTCTGCTTCAGAATCCATAGGTCAAACCACTAGCACGGTTTTATTATAACTCTACTTCCAGTGCAACCCTAAAAATGTAATCATACCCACATATTTGTCTTTGCAGTTGACAGCTACATTGTTCTCCAAAGATTTCAAGCAACTTGTATGCCGTTAAGCTAACTATCAGTTTTGGCAACCGCATATTTAAAATTTGCAGGGTACAGTTATATAGATGTACAATTTGGGATTCAGTTTTCACGGTTAGCGGTTTGAAATGATTTAGATAGATTAAAAACTTTTGTTTGGCCATCTGTCCATGTGAATGTATGGGTTTTGGATTTGATGTTAATGCAACTATTACAGTAAGCTGTCAGTTTGTATGTTTTACGGTTGTCTACTTACGAAAGTTTAAATTATAAATAACGAGCTGCTGCCCGCGACTTCGTCTGCGAAGAATTCGTTTATCGCTATCCCGCGGGAACTATGCAATCCGGATTATAAACTATCTGTATGCTAAATTTCATCAGAATCCGTCAAACCGTTTTAGCGTGAAAGAGTAACAAACATCCATCCATCCATCCATCCATCCATCCATCCATACTTACAAACTTTCGCGTTTATAATATTAGTAGGATTTATTGAATAAGGCGATACCTTGCGGATAAATGACACATACAAATAAACACATACATACATAAACATACATACATATTAATAAACTGAAATAATTACTTTGCTCACCCATGACCTTCAAGGTCCTTTAAGGTCGCGGGTGAGCAAAGTGATTGTTTCAATTTATTAATTTAAATTTTACCCCCTAAATTGCACGTAGTTTTTTTAAATTAAGCAAACTCCCTTTCGGGTCATATGCGTAAGAACCCAAAAGTTGTCTCTCCTGTGGACATAAAACTAGCAAATCCGAGTCAGCAAACTTAAGAGCGTTTATACCTGCTGAGCTGGCAACGTTGCATTTTTGTTAGTTTTTCTCGATTATTCCATAAAAAATGAACGAAAATTAAAAATTTGGTGTATACAAATTGTTCTAATAAATAAGGTAATGTGTCCACTGCAATAATTATTCGTGATAGACTTATATTTTCTTTAAAAACGAACATAATATTACCTATCGGTTTTTAAATAAAATAAAAGTCTTATCACGAATAATTATGATGAAGATCTTGAACGACAAAGAAGGGCCACTGCTATGCGGGGTAACATGTTGGCGCGCCGGTTCGCTCACTGCTCGGACCAAGTTAAAATATCTTTATTCGGGGCTTACTGTCAGGCGTTCTACACGAGCCACTTGTGGTATCGCTACACTAAAAAATCTTTCAGTAGACTCAGAGTGCAGTATAACAATGCGTTTCGTGCTATGCTGCGGCTACAAAATATATTAAATTTTCATTGTTAAATCCGCCTCATTTAAATTCGGTCTCAAATATTAAACTTAACGGTCAAAGTATTGAATTTGTAAAATCAACGGTATTCTAAGGAATAACACTGGACTCTAAATTGCAGTGGGGATCGCACACCACAGCAATTGCGAATAGGTTGAGCTCTGCTGCGTTTGCAGTCAGAAAGATACGGCAGCTAACCGATGTGGCGACGGCACGGTTGGTGTATTTTTCCTACTTCAATAGCATCATTTCATACGGCCTTATTTTATGGGGATCTGCTGCAGACTTGGAATTAATTTTTATTTTGCAAAAGAGGGCTATCAGAGCGATATATAACTTAAGGACATGCGATTCTTTAAGATCTTTTTTTAAAGTAATAGGTATCCTAACCCTGCCGTCATTGTATATATTTGAAATAATCATGTATGTAAGAAAAAACACACATTAACGAAGTAGGTATATCTTAATTTATTTTTATTTCATTGGCAAATGCAAAAACACGTGTCCGATATTTATATTTTTGATAATCTAACTGACGCAATAATTTTTAGGAATCCAGTCAATTGTGTAATTCCGTGAAACTAACTCCAATAGGTATTGTATACACAATTTTACGATGCAGATTAGTGACTTTATGCGAAACTACAACTTAATGGCTACACACATCTATAACAAACACGCGCATAACTTAATTTATTTAAGAAGACTCCTATTTTTTAAAGGTTAAGCCATAAAAAGTAATATACCTGATTTTACGATTTTAAACTAATTTTATTACTGACACCCGTGACCTATGATTTTAAAGAGGTATTGCAAAGCGGCTGTGGTAAAAATTACGTAATCCCACTCATATTATATTATAAAACAACAAAGTCAGGGCTTGTAATGCAAGTTTTTACCCCGCAGTTTATTACTACACTTGTAAATTATAATTTATGGGCCGAGTGGTTGTGGTAGGTTGTACTCGGGTGATTTATCTGAGCTCTCAATCTCAATACGTCGTCGTCGTCGGTTACGTGTTACGTAATCTGTATTATCCTTACAGTTTTTTTCAAATATTTTCAATGTACCAGATATCGACTTGTTACAGATTTATTACTCGTATGATAAAATATCTAATATATAAAAATCTCGTGTCACAGTGTTTGTTATCGAAATCCTCCGAAACGGCTTTTCGGATTTTTATGAAACTAAGTCTTTTTTGTCTATATGGTAGGTCTGAGGTCGTAGCCTTTTTTTAAAATCCTATTTGTCTCAGACGGAGTCGTGGGCAACCGCTAGTAATTTTATTTCTGAAGCTTTAAAGTCGATGCTCAAGGTCTGTCAAAGAGCCATGGAGCGCAGTATCCTGGGTGTTCAAAGATCTGATTGAATCAGAAACACGACACTGTGTTCCGAAACTTGCATTAGAGATGTAGTGTGACCACCAAGGTAAAGTGGGACTGGCCCGGTTATGTCTGCCGAATTAATCCGGACTACTTAATAGGCACAAATCGCAGGTCGCAGGTTCTGAGGGATGGCCAAAGGAGCAGAGTCAGACCCAAGAGGATGGCGGTACGACCTGAGCGCTTTTCAGCTCATTGGCAAGTGCGTGCCCAGATAGGGAAGAATGGCGGAGGAAAGGGGAGGCCTTTGCCCACTTTGTGCTGTTCGATAACAAACACCGTGACACGACATGTTGTATATTAGAAGAAGGTTAGATAAAGGTTTTTTTTAATCTGCCTTGGATATTTTTTTTTCATCTATTAAAATGTGTCTAGTGCGAATCCTTTACTATTATTTTGACGAACATACTTTGCCGAAATGTTACCTCAAAGTAACTTAGATACCACAGAAATAAGTTACCTACGCGATTACAAAAAAAAAACATAACATCAAATTTGCACCCAACTAGTTTATCCTTGATAAGACAAAACAACAGACAATCATCCTTTTTTTCAGTGATCCATTAAACCAAAATATCATTTAATTGCTAACTGCACACTTTATAATTTGTAGTCAGTAAACAAACATTAACCTAACAATTAAAGTCACTGATTGCCAAGCAAACCAAGATATTAGGTTAGTCAATTTGTTCAAACAATGATAAGATAAGGTGGGAGCATTCAGTTCGTACGACAACGTACACTCAAGGTAAAAATGACTAGTGCAATGTCACGTTACGCTCTAGGAGGCAGACTGTTAAGGCCATTACAGACAGACTGCATTTCAACCGCAACGTAACTGCCAACTGTCGACTGCCCACACATTATCGATGTTGCAGTCAGCACTCCACGCAAACTGCACGCTAGCTGTGATCGAAATGTATGTATGGGCAGTCGGCAGTTAGCAGTTACGTAGCGGTTTGAATGCAGCCCGTCTGCAGTGGCGAAGGGTACTAACAACCCGATTCCCGGCGGGTTGCCTAAAATTTTGAAGTAACCAAACGCTTCTCTTAGTAACCGATTGTTTAGAGACTTACTCTTCCTTAATAAACTAGTACCTGGGCGACCGAGCTCTGCTCGGGCAGAAACTCGGTACCAAGCGTTTTCCCAGAGATAAGACCAAGCTAGATCAATTTTTCATCCCCGAAAACCCCCAAATACCAAATTTCATCGAAATCGTTGGAACCGTTTCCGAGATCCTGATTATATACACCGGAGGGGTGGGGGGGGGGGGGTTGAGAGGGGGGAGGGGATGCGGGGGAGGGAGCGCGGGGGCATTAAAGGGGGGATGAAAATTTCATTGATTTTGCCGTAGGATGCACCGTTTTCAAGATATTTGACAAAAACACCGGAGGGGGTGGAGGGGTGAGTCACGTTAAACTATCGTCCGTAAACCGACTTTACAGACAACCGGCTTTTCCTGTTCTGTGCTCCCAATAGGGAACGTGCACATAGACGGTGCTGCCAACTGGTGCCATAAGGGTGCCATCAATTTGAATGTTTTACCTTGATAAGTTTGTTTTACTGTCCGCATAGTGTCTCTTCTGTCGCATTAGTGCTGCCGCCTATAGTTACTGCACGTTCCCTATAATACTATTTCTAACAAAAAAGTAACTTTTTCTCGCAAAAAATAACTTTTTCTCACAAAAAAGTAACTTTTTCTCACAAAAGAAGAAACTTGACGTTTTCTCATAAAAAATAAACTTAAAAAAAAAACTAAAAATCTTGAAAAAAAAACGTGGTATCGAACCGAGGTCGGCTGGATCCGCGACCACCCGATTTCTAATGTGCCATTATGATCTGCTCGAAGTCGGCGAAATTTAGCTTTATATTCTAATGCAAACAAAAATAGCCGGAAAACACGAGTAAAAGCGATTTTCTGAAAATGAAACATAGCTAGATCAGTTTTTCATCCCCGAAAACCCCCACATACCAAATTTCATCGAAATCGTTGGAGCCGTTTCCGAGATCCTGATTATATATATATATACAAGAATTGCTCGTTTAAAGGTATTAGATTAAGTATTTTTCAAAATGGTGCAGGCAGTAACAAAGCGCATCAAAATATCCACAAGACCAATCAGTCATTCATAAATTCAGTATGCCGTCAGGAATCTTACACTCACACATGTAAATATTCATTCATAAAACCATAGATTCACTACATAAGCGTCTACTGTAAGAATACGCATGGAATAGGCTCAAAATAAGCCGGTCTCTATCGGCTTATCACATTTAAAAAAATACTTTCTTAATTGTGCGAAAGGCTTAATTTCACTTTGACAGAAGATTTTTTTTTAATTAATTTATCCCACTTGGAATAACCGACGGAATTGACATTCATACAGCCATTCGTAAACTTATTTAAAATTACTGGAGCGAAATTGAATTTTAAAACATCGAGTTTTAGTGTAAAACAACAGACAAAATTAAATTTAAATTAAAACGCCACAGGCTGTGCTCAGCGCGCTGCACAAAACCAAATCGTATACGCTGCGCCGCGCTGCCGGAATGTGGCACTGTATGTACGATTCGGAGCCATAGAACGTGCCGGACGTGACCCGCTAGCGCGGTCGATTTGCTTGTGATGTGGTATTTATTGAAATGGCAACATTAGGTAATGTCATGTCATTCGCTCAGTGTTTTGTCGTAAATTGTTTATTTATATTAAAATAAAATTAATGTGAGTGAAGAACTTTAAGATAAAACACAATATTAGATCAGTGTTGATACGCAATATCGGTGAAATTTAATCGTACATATTATCGTCTGTCAGGTTAAAATCTGATTATAATTCAGTGTCTAATTCATGTATAAGTAACATATTGTTTTGATACTGATATCAGTGAAAAGATAAGTATGCTGCAGTCTTATGGACCGAATTACTACACGCAAGTACTATTTCTCAAGAATATAACCTAGTACTAAATGGGGTGTGATTTTTGTTAGCTTTTGTTCCGTCCGGCTTTACCTGGAAAAAAATTCACGCCTCGCCACTGCCCGTCTGTAATGGCCGTAATTTGGTTTATAAATAACTGAATATCAAGAAGAAAATACAACTTAGAGCTCTTCAAGGCTAGAGTGAATAGGCTGTTACTGAATAAGTGAGATACGTCTTTGGCCTCATCGGCACTTTTCATCAGGTTAAGCCGTTTCTGAGATTAGCGCGCACAAACGCACAGACAAACAGACAAACAGATAAACAGACAAACAGACAATAATTCTAAAAAACATTGTTTTGGGTTCTATTGCGCTAGTAAAAAGCCTTAGTGACAGTTTTTCTCAAATATCTTCAATGTACAGACACCGACTTGTTACAGATTTATTATATGTATAGATCTGCACGGTGCGGTGGGCAAAAACGTACTGAGGAAGAAGAAGAAGACTGATGAATCTGCACCAAACATAAATGAATCCCGTTTATAAGGAATAAATTTAAACAAATCCGTCCTTATTCCTTGCTTACATCATAAAGTCAGACTCTATGCAATATTTCAGCCTTTTATGGCCGAGAGTTTAGGCTGGGGGTTGATGACCCAGTCAGTCAGTGAGTCAATAAATCAATCAATTTTTTTCTTTTTATATAAGTAGGTACGAAAATAAGTATTCGGATAGGTACGAAAAATATATACATATAATTATATGTGCCTTTTTCCTCGACTGTACAGCTCATCATACAGATAATATCAGACGGTGCGCACGCGCAGGGAAGTGGTGCAAGGTCGCGGTGCATCCGCTTTGTGTCACCTGAGACTGGAGATCCTCTTGTATGTTTATTTATTTATTTATTTTTGGAGCACCAACAGCTGGCGTACACTACCTTAGGTTTAAAAACTAAAAAAAAACCGGCCAAGTGCGAGTCGGACTCGCGCACGAAGGGTTCTGTACAATTATCTATAAAAATCACGTTTGTTGTATGGGAGCCCCCCTTAATTTTTATTTTTATTTTAATTTAATGATTTATTTTTAAAGTCAATACATAATTAAATATTCTGTGAATATTTCAAGTGTCTACCTGTTGCCGTTATCAATATCGAGCAAAAACGAGCAAAAAAATCATGTTTGTTGTATGGGAGCACCATTTCCATTTTTTAGTATTTGCTGTTATAGCGGCAACTGAAATACATCATCTGTGAAAATTTCAACTCTCTAGCTATCACGGTTCCCGAGATACAGCCTGGTGACAGACGGACGGAACCCTAAAAATAATATTTGCGAACACTATCGACGACAACGACGACGAACAGTATTCGATACTGTTCGTTGTACAGTTGAAACTATACCAAAGTTTTTAACTTTCCACGTTTATTTTTTTAAATCAAAAATGTTTTCTACGGGATGTAGCAGTAGACCAGTGTAGTAGAATTTCAGGAGCTCTTTAAAGGTGGCGTGGTTAATCGAGATCAAAATATTATGTGTAAGCAAAATTTCTAGAATAGGTTCTACAACAAACATGTTCTAGGCGACAGGTTAATATATTTATGTAAAATATATGTAAATTAAATGAAATAATTACCTAGGTACTTTTCTTACCCGCGACCTTACGATAGCTACGTTTATGTAAAAAATGCGTGTTCATGCAGTTCCTCCACCTCCACACTGTATGAACACACACAAATCACACAAACCCAACTATCACCACCATCAAACAACACTGACGCGTTTCGAACTCAACCAGAGCTCATCTTCAGAGTTCCGCCACCGTTCACTGTGCTGCCAAATGTTAAATGTTAGAGAATGTTAGAGATGCGTGTGTGATGTGAGGCCTGATTCAATAAATTAGAGATACATGTATTTACACACATTCCAAACGCACCAAAAAAAGAATACATTTGGAAGGAACAAATGCAAATAAGAAAACTCCGAATGGTATTTATTGAGCCCCACTCAGTGTAATAAGCCGCAACGCGGTTTTCAGTGGGACCCATTTAAAAACTAAACACAAAACATACACTCTGACGATACGAACGCCAGCAGAAAGTGTAGTTCACAATGAAATAAAGATACAAACCGGAAGCATGTCTGGCAACACTTGATGAGTTTAATCGTATTTGAACTAAGTTAGTATTATTAATTTATTGAATCAGGCGTTACTTTGCGGAGGTCCATATTAATGAACTAAAACAATTACTTTGCTCACCCGCGACCTCGCGAGGTCGCGGGTGAGCAAAGTAATTGTTTTAGTTCATTAGTATTATTAAACTTTAACTAACCAGGATCTCATAAGGCTACTGCAGTTAATTATCAACAATTTCAATAATTTGGATTATATTGGCTATGTCAAAGTCAAAGTCAAAATTCTTTATTCAATTTAGGCATCAATTGATGCTCCTATGAACGTCGAAAAATCTACCACCGGTTCGGAAAAAACCCTGTTGAGAAGAAACCGGCAAGAAACTCAACAAGGTATCTTTTTTTCAATCAGATCTACATTGTTATTAAATGACATACATCTAAAGTATTTAATACAATTAAATTTTTTAACACAGTAGATACGCTATTTGAGACTAGGGGTCGCCAATGCGGATCGGAATTATTTCCAAACATCCCTGTCCATGATATAGTCATTAATTTTATGTGCGAAGCGGGTGGTGGGGGTACAGAAAACGATCGCAGCGCACAACATGGCAAAAATTGGAAGTAAATGGGGAGGAAATATTGTCAACGCTACGCGGCGCCACCGTCGTGCACGTAGCCAAAGCGGGTGATGGGGGTACAGAACGATCGTAGCGCACAACATGGCAAAAATTGGAAGTAAATGGGGAGGAAATGTTGTCAACGCTACGCGGCGCCACCGTCGTGCACGTAGCCAAAGCGGGTGGTGGGGGTACAGAACGATCGCAGCGCACAACATGGCAAAAATTGAAAGTAAATGGGGAGGAAATGTTGTCAACGCTACGCGGCGCCACCGTCGTGCGCGTAGCCAATAGGTAGTGCATCATATTAACCACTCTATATAAAAAAAAATTAAATTAATAAAACATACTCGTGACTTATGTCTAAATATACTGTACTTACAGGAGTTTTTCATATTTATTACAATATAAAAGAATACCACGAAAAGATTTTCGAAAATTTTGTAGAATCCCAGAATTTGTGAAAACAATTCTAAAGAACCACGAATAGTTTCATGTCTGGTAGTTTCTCATCAACAAAATATTTCGTATTTTAGCATTATTTTATCAAAAGATTGTTCACCAAAAAACATGCCTGTCAATCAATTCTGCACGTCTTTTGCAATTCACAGAAGCAATTATTAAACTTAACCCGAAAAAAAAAACGTGACTGACTTACAATTAATCTGACGGACATTTTATACTAATTAGTGCTTTAAATTAGCACGGACTAAGCTCATTCAATCTCAAGTCCCACGTTTTTACGGTTCACGTTACGTATCAGTATGACCTACATCAATCTTTAGGAGTAGACCTTGATACTGTAATTTGTTGTAAATTAGCAGATACAAATTTAAGTTTAATTTTAGGTAGCATTTGTTTGTTTTGCTTTTTGGGAGGGAGGTAACTTTTAGTTCTTTGTCCGGTCATGGACGTCGTTTTGGTGGTACGATGGCGATGATCCCCGACCTTACGGTAAAGGCATAGGTATTTCAGCTATCTCGATAAACTCGTGAAATCTACAGCTAGAAGAATCACCCATGTTTGTATATTTATCCATGTAACGTGGAACACAGCTGGTGCAGCTTTTGGATCGGTTCAAAAATCGAAAGCACACAAATACAGGAGTCTATACTTCATTTAATTTAGAATTGAAAACCACAACATCATTATATTGCGGCTCGTCAACTTTCTTACCTAGCTAATAGTACAGTACAATAGTCTGGGAGCCGCAAAATAAAATTGTTTTTCATCACACTTGCTCGTCAATGGTGTTATTCCATGCCTGTATACTAAATGTCAAAAGCCTAATTTGTTCTTAAGGGAGTTATGGATTTACGTACAGTTTTTCTTCCCAAGGGAGTTCTAATTTTAGTTTTAATATTTTCAAACAGACTAAGGAGGTTTCAAGTCAGCCAACGTTTTATTTATATGTTTAAAACTTAGCTATAACCTAATTTTACTACACAAAACTTGTCTACGCTTCATGAAATTACGTAATTTTTATATTTTAAATTTATACGAAATAGTTTTGCAATAATTTTAGTAAGTATTTTTTTAACATGTTGGCAGAATGTGGCCGTATGGCCATTCGAATTCTAAACACAGTTTACATTATCTATGGTAGATGACTTGAAAAAATGACAATCTGTATTGGCGGGTAGCCATTATTTATTTAATTTAAGTGTTTAGAGACAAAATAATTTAATTTTTGCATTTTTTTTCCTCGTAGTGTGATGAAAATCATTGTGTGTATCACGGGCAGTAAGGGGATTACAAACTCGAGTCATTAAAAGCTCTCCGCCTCCGGCGTCGGGCATCTAATAGGCTCTCGTTAGTAATCCCCTACTTACGGCCCTTGATGCACAATGTACTACTAATGTCACTTTATTTGCGTTTTGTCAATTGTTACTCTAGTATAAATTGTAAAGAGATTACAGTTCACGAGCCGCAACATAATGTTGTTGTGGTTTATAATTCTAAATTAAATGGAGTATAGGCACTGAATACGACTTTGCCCCAATCGTTGTCGAAACCGTTGGTATGTGGGATCCTAGCGCTATAGGTAACGCCACCAGAGTTGAGGCCACGCATACAACCACATCTCATGTAATGACAGCGGGATTTTGACGTTGTGTTGACGTTTAACGACAACACAACGTCAAAATTCCGCTGTCATTACATGAGATGTGGTTGTGTGCGTGGCCTCAACTCTGGTGGCGTTACCTATATTAAGGCTATTTAAGGAAATAGCAAAGAGGTTAGTCAAGACGTCACAGGAGACCAAAAAGCGCTGGCAGCCACATCGCACAAAGAATTAGCTTAGCTGTTCGACGGGGAAAGCGCTGCCAGTATCTTAACAACCTAGCCAAAGGGGACTTCTTTTCATAATAATTTTCTTAAGGTTTCTGAGGAATATAGAAGTATTGTACCTAGCAAGACCTACTCGCAGAACAATAATAATCTGTCACATAGTAAACACAATGACAATTTAACGTTCTAAAGCTAGTCTCTCACGAGTCAAGGTAATGTTGCGAAGTCGTGAGAATCATTGTGACGTATGACATAAGCATAATTGGACATAACTTTTATTTAGTGCAAGGCCGAGTGATCTTCTATTGTCGACAATGTCAAAGTCAGCGAAATCAAGACAATTATACAAAGATAAAGTCTACTTTTAAAGGTTCCGTAACATGAAGAGAAATAGGTTTTTGTTAAAAATTGGCCACCTGATACGCCACGACGATTTCTTTCTAAATATTTTGGAAGGCAGGATTGGGAAGACGATAGATAGCGGGGAGCCTAGAATAACATTCTAAGCCAAATAAAGATCGCCTCGTATGAGGAACTCAAAAGACTGGCTCAAAGAAGAGGATTGACGATTACTCCACCGACAAAAGGTTAGCTCTCTTGATGATCATCATCATCATTCCAGCCTCACGTCCCACTGCAGGGCACAGGCCTCCTCTCAGAATGAGAAGGTTTGGACCGTAGTTCCCACGCGGGCCCAGTGCGGATTGGGAACTTCACACACACTATTGAATTTCTTCGCAGGTGTATGCAGGTTTCCTCACGATTACGAACGATAGTTTAACGTGGCAACGTCATAACAAAACATTGATGAAATGATTGCATACTTTTGCCGATTGTGCCTTTCGCTCGCTCGTGCCGCGCTCTCCCTCCGATCGTTCATCGGCACGAGCCAATGCGTTTTGTACGTTACACTGAGTCATCCTTGTTAGTGCGTGCAGCCGGCGTTCATCGATTTCGTTTTCTCTTGATGATCATCATCATCATCATCACCACCATCCACCCCAGCCTATATACGTCCCACTACAGGGCTCCTTTCATAATGAGAGGGCTTGGGCCATAGTTCACACGCGGGCTCAGTGAATTTCTTCCTTTTCCTTCACCGTAAAGCTCATGGTAAATTTCAAATGTAATTTCGCACATAAATTCCGAAAAACTCTTAAGTGCGAGCCCGGGTTCGCACCCACGACCCTCTGCTTGAGAGGCCATATGTCAAACCACTAGGCAACCACAGCTTTGTTTATGTGCAATAAAGAATTTCACTCACATTCATAGATAATAAAGTTTTGTTCTTAGAAATTAATCTCTCCATTTTATAAACCTTTAGCTAATCGTCATTATTGATTAACTTTTAATTTACGATCGTGCTTGACCGCGCGGGTGATTCCGCAATTACAATACAATTAAATACGTGACTACAATTCCATTTTAAACCCTTTATTACCAAAGGTTTAAATGGTTGATATGCTCGGTCAGCTATACGCCTCTTCCATGTCGGCTGTGGATATATTTCATGTAACAAATTGTAATATTCATTGTAATTTGAGAACCATTTTATCGTATGTTAATGAGATGGTTCTAATATAAATAGTTTATGGTCAACTATTTCTAAATGGTCACTGGGGAGACGGTTCCGGTTAAGTACTACGAGTGAAGTAGTAAAGTAAAATAAGAAAAAAATTTGATAAGATTGCTTAAGAGCGACATCTCTTGTCCGGGTGAGCGGATAGTTCTGTAGGAGTGTTGACGTGTCTCGTTGAGAACATGAAACATAGATGTCGCTAGTGTCTCTGCGTAAAGGGACTATAGAAAACCAAACTGAAAAATGTTAATGTTATAGGGAAAATTTGTGTCTTAACTCCTGACCAGTGGTGGTGTAGGGGTATAAGCAGCACGGAATGCTAAGGACCTGGGTTCGATTCCCAGCGCTGGTCTCTTTTACTGGGTTTTTTCTGTGTATCCATGTTTCAGTTTGTATTTAGTATAAAAATATTAAGATTTCACGGGACGACCGTAAAAGTAAAAATTTGGAGTTAATAATAAGTCAATCTTGATAAGATTGCTTAAGAGCAATATCTCTTGTCCGGGTGAGCGGATATTTCTGAAGGAGTGTTGACGTGTCTCGTTGAGAACATGCAACAGATGTCAAAGTCAAAGTCAAAATTCTTTATTCAATTTAGGCATCAATTGATGCTCCTATGAACGTCGAAGAATCTACCACCGGTTCGGAAAAACCCTGTTGAGAAGAAACCGGCAAGAAACTCAACAAGGTATATTTTTTTCAATCAGATCTGCATTATTATTAAATTACATATTATCTAAAGTATTTAATACAATTAAATTTTTTAACTTAGTAGATACGCTATTTGAGACTAGGGATCGCCAATGCGGATTGGAACTATTTCCAAACATCCCTGTCCATGATATAGTCATTAATTTTATAGTACGCCTAAATGTCGCTAAGTGTCTCTGCGTAAAGGGACTATAGAAAAACAAACTGAAAAATGTTGATATATAGGGAAAATTTGCGTCTTAACTCCTGACCATTCCCAGCGCTGGTCTCTTTTTCTGGGTTTTTCTGTGTATCCATGTTTCAGTTTGTATTTAGTAAATATTAAGATTTCACGGGATGACCGTAAAAGTAAAAAATTTGGAGTTAAAAAATGAAAATACAAAAAGAGTCCAAGAAACCAATCTTGCTTGTAAAATATTCAAATGGCAAGTCCATACGGGAATCGCCCGTTAGCATTACGTGTGGTCTCAGGGTGTTACGTTAGCTCGTTCTTTGTTTCGTGTATTTAATAACGTTATGAATAACTGTTAAACGTTGTTTCTTCTGTAATTTAGTTTGTTTTCCCGAATTTCGGAGCGGGAATACAATAACTTAGGTGAATTACAGTTTTGATCGTGTTCAACTGAAGTCCAGTGTATACATAGATAGGTATGCTACGAATTTTTGACGTGACAACGTCTAATAAATCGATGAAGGCCGGCTGCACGCACGAAAAAGGATGACTCAGTGTAACGTACATAACGCATTGTCCCGTTTCGCTCGTGCCGATGAACGATCGGAGCGAGAGCGCGGCACGAGCGAGCGCAAGGCACAATCGGCAAAAGTATGCAATCATTTCATCAATGTTTTGTTATGACGTTGTCACGTTAAACTATCGTCCGTAATCGTGAGGAAACCTGCATACACCTGCGAAGAAATTCAATGGTGTGTGTGAAGTTCCCAATCCGCACTGGGCCCGCGTGGGAACTACGGTCCAAACCTTCTCATTCTGAGAGGAGGCCTGTGCTCTGTAGTGAGACGTGAGGCTGGAATGATGATGATGATCATCAAGAGAGCTATCCTTTTGTCGGTGGAGTAATCGTCAATCCTCTTCTTTGAGCCAGTCTTTTGAGCTCCTCATACGAGGCGGTCTTTATTTGGCTATGTTATTTTAGGCTCCCCGCTCTCTCGTCTTTCCAATCCTGCCTTCCAAAATATTTAGAAAGAAGTCGTCGTGGCGTATCAGGTGGCCTAACATCTTGCCTCTTCTGTTCCTTATGGCATTCAGTTTTCCGGGCAAGAACTTAGTCACCGACATGCTCGAAGAATCGCCAGACTCAAGAGGCAGTGGGCAGGGCACACCGCTCGCGGAACTGATGGCCGATGGGGCCGAAAGGTTCTCGAGTGGTGTCCGCGGACCGGAAGACGCGGTGTGGATAGACCTCCAACAACATGGAGCATTGACCTGGTTAAGGTTGCGGGAACGCGTTGGATGCGGATTGCGCAGGACGAATCTGTTCGGCGAACCTTGGAAGAGGCCTTTGTTCAGCAGTGCACCTTTTTCGACTGAAAATGATGATGATGATGTGATGTATTATAACAGAAAACAATTTTTCAAAAATACCTACATCAACGTTCCTACAGCGGCTCCAAAATGTATTCAGAAAAACGATGCCGTAAAAAACAAAAGAAATTTGACTCGGATCCATCGCGGTGTATCTAATTTGTCAGCCTTCTTCGCTGCGCGTACGTCGATTAATATAGACCAATTTTGAACACTTCAACCACTTTAAACTTACCTTTCTGTAAAAACTAACGGGATCTTAAGGCTTTGAGTTTAAAGTTGACTTTTGAGTGATTTTAAGTTTGATAACAGCATAATTTCCAAGAGATATCGCATGGGTGTTGTATGTGATATATTATTTAAGTTTGTATGTATTTTTGGTTTTATTACGCACGTGTTTCGACAAGAGTGTTAATGGTAACAATCAATTTGGTAAGTTTTTGAGTTAGGACAATGTGTACTAGTTTTTTTTTTGGTTATTTGATACGATGCGGAAAGGTCAATGATTTTGGTCATTTTGTATGTTTATTTTTTTTAGTTTGAATGAATTTAAAGAGGTTTCCTTTTAACTTCGTTCTCTTTTTCACTGCAATACATTAAACTAGACTATATACATGGTGCCCAGTAAATAATGGACAAGCTTCTCCACCACACCAAGTATCCACAGACACCACAGGTCCTCGGGGACCACAAAATGGACTTATAGGTTTAGTAAAAGTTCCGTGGATATCGAGATAATAAAACTTTCTTAAAAAAAGAAGGAAATTTAGATTATCTCGAAAATCACGGAACTTAAACTAAATTGACGATGAATACGAGCTTGTCCTTTATTTACTGGACACCCTGTATATTATGTGTTAATTATTGATGTTAGTAGTTATGAGAGAAAATTGCGAAAGTTTGAAACATTATAAATATTTTTAGGTACCAAGGTATGTTGACCCACGACGGAACGGAATCACAGAATATATAATAGTACTGACGTACAGAATGGAAACGGTCCGCCCCGCACCGATTCGAATTACCCCACCCCTCAAGGCGCAGATAGCCGGAAACCGCCAGAATCCAGAAGAGTGCGCGCGTGATGTATGTAGGCGTACGCGTGTACAGACGTCGTCGTGCTTATGTAGATTCAAGAACGCGTATTTGTACGTCGTGTCCGCCGCGTGACGGAATAGAGAGAGAGTTTAAAATGAGAGATTTTTTTGCTTGTTTGGGCCTAAAACACATGTTGATACACACACAACTTAGCTCATCAACAATAGCTCTCAGAAAACTATTTTAGTGTTTATAGGGCGTTGCTATTGATATTTTTCTAAATTGAACTATATTACTTTTGAGGCTAAGTACTTTTTCATTACGTGAAACAAAATAGGTACCTACACTGTGTTTGAAAATGTTTTTTCGTATGTTTAAGTTGCTGTAGTTACCGTCCGATTCTAGACACCACATTGGAAGACTTATGTGTGTGCTTGATTTTTCAAGTCTGCTTTTTTGGTTCTTTAGTAGATTCCGTTGTTAATTTATTTTAACCGAAACAGGTGTTAAAATTTACCAAACCCAAAGTTCTTGGACCGTTAAGACCTACTTTCCTAATACAACCGAAAATGTGCACACCTATCATTCACATCAACCGTGTATCGTCTGATAAGTAGATTAGCACCTGTACGATATATTTTATTATTTAACAAACAATAGATGTGACAAACTGTACTTTCTATTTTCACACCGAAACTTTTATCATCTCCCATTTTGTATATTATCTAAAATTTATGAACCCTGCATTTAAAATCCTACTGTCTCCCTTAATTGTAAGGTTGAATATGCATTGTTACGTGCCAGTTTAAAGTTTTTCCTCAGACATTGTGCTCAGGTATTATTTATGGATTTGTTAATAAATTTATGGTGTTCATACGAACATGAGATGTTTTATTGGGAACTTTGAAATAAAATCTAAGTTTCTATATTTTAGTTATGGCGTCCGAGATTAGATTGGGAGTGGCTTCGAAAGCGAGACATTTGATCTCACAGCTCAGTTGGTAGTTCAAAGGGGAAATAGATGGTTTCATTTGGGTATATAAAGAGGATCACCAAGGTAAAGTTGAAGTTAGAGCAGCGTCATAAATTGTATTGTCTCATCTTTAGAATACATATTTTATTTCTTTATTGACTACGACATAAAAAATACTTTAATATCAATTGTTTATATCAGAATTTATGTACAACTTGAAAAACTGATTATATAAAATAAAACATATGATTCTTTCTATCTGATCTTCATCCCGATTTGACCATGCGCAATGAATCAAAGGGACTTCTTCATGCGGGTAAGCAAAGTAATTGTTACAGTTCATTAATATGGACCTCCGCAAGGTAACGATTCAATAAATTACTTCTTCTGTAGTTTTTTTTTTAATTATTAATACCTATATTTTACCTCCGGCTTCTTCTTTCGACTTTCTTTCGGAACTATTAGGGTGGCGTCACCAATCATGGACATGTTAAGCACAGTTACCCAGTAATGGACAGCAAAGATTCAATGCCTTATAGCCCACCGTTTATGGACTTTAACCAGTTATAGGTAACCATCAGTTATCTGAGCATAGTGTTGATAGTTTAAAAATGTATGTAGTGTGGCCGTTTCTTAAAATTTGGGTTTACGGAATAAAAATAACCATAATTGGTTCTAGTCCATTTTACTCGTTCTGTCACCCTAGATCTGCTCTACAAATACCAAATGTCATCCTAATCCGTCCAGCCGTTTTAGCGTGAAAAAGTAACACGCACATTCACAAACTTTAGTAATTATTTATAATATTCTCTCCCTAACACGATCTCTGTAACACTTGCAAACTATAACTCTCTAATTTTCAACTCCAGGTTCATTGAGTAGTTTCTCAAAATAATCATCTCGTGAAAACAACCACAAATATCAAAAACCATCTTTTGATGCTGTGCAAGAATCGATATAAATTGCAACCCTGTCAGTTTTTGTTCTAATCTTGGTTTTAGAAAAACCTAGTCTAGGAATTTTGCTCAAAACAATTCCGCAATCCACGACAACGCATGCGTGGATGCGATGCTATCTGCCGCGGACATACCATCGAGATAGGCTTAAGCACGAGCAGTATGAGAATCGAGTGTGCATTTTTAAAGGAACCGAACAGGGGCTAATATTCAGGAACGGCCCAAAACGGTTTGCGAGCGATAATTCGATCGTTCGCGAGAGGATAGGGATGAACTGCTATTCAGGAACGCCAAAGCTTCAGCTTGGCCATTGAACAGGTGTTGGATTTGCTCCTTGTTCAATTACAAACATAGGGGCCTCCCCTTCGCACTCCTTAGTTATAAAATCTTAAATAATTAACGATTATAACTAAGTATATTAAGAAAAATATTTTGTAACACTAAATAAACATATTTTTTTTTATCTCTGGCCTCTCAAACAAAGCTCTCCGAATCCGCCGTTCTGAATTCACATTTCCAATTTAACACGAACTTTACGGTGAAGGAAAACATCGTGAGTATCTACACACACCTGTGAAGAAATGCAATGGTGCGTGTGAAGTTCCCGATCCAAACTGGGCCCGCGTGGGAAAGACGGCCCAAGCCCTCTCATTCTGAGAGGTGGTCTGTGCCCTGCGCAAAGGCACTTATATAAGCTGGGATAGTGATTTTGTCGTTGCTATCAAACAAAGCGAAGGAGTCATCATCATCATCATCATTTCAGCCGAAAGACGTCCCCCAAGGCTCGCCAAACAGATCGGTCCCGTGCCATCCGCATCCAACACGATCCCGCAACCTTAACCAGGTCGTCGCTCCATTTCGTTGGAGGCCTACCTACACTGCGTCTTCCAGTAAAAAATAATCAAAGAAGCGAAGAAGTATTTTTCGTGAATTCCAGTCAATCGGTGAATGAAGTAGTAGAAGAGTTTTGACGTCAATGTCCTCTGAGAGTTGTTCACGTGAGCAAGACTAAACGCTAAAGACCCGATGGCATCGGCTGCGTGAATCATGCGATGGCATCTGCGCGCGCGCCGCTAATTGTGGACTAATTCATTAATAAGCCCAAGGGATTGTTATCGAAACGGGTTCTTAAAATAATAAACTTTATTGACCTCCTGAGGCCCAGCAAAAATACTCAAATGGTGTATATTCAAATTGTCTTCCACTGGTCCAACGACGTATGCTTGTAAGACGTGGATGTTGGCTACTGGAATGATCCACAAACACATTTTGAACGCCGTGTCGGCTATAGACAACAATATATGTAATATACAAAAATTAACCTACTTACCCACATCCACTTTAAAATCAATTTTGTTTGTAACAAAAACAATGTGTGGCGTTCAAAAGGTTAACAAGACGCATCGTAACATGGAGGGAGGCATGCTCAGCGTAACGTAACACTGCGCGGTCAAGTCAGGAACGAGCTCATTAGACAGGGCGCGGAAGTGGTTAACGTGGGTCATGAAGGCGTCAAGCTAAAATGCTTGTTCAACATTATATATTAACATTATATATTTTTTCTTAAAACAATTATTACTTTAAAACCTTTTGTATTTTCTAAAATTGTACATTTGTCGTTTAAAGTTTTTCTTATTGATATCGCGTAACAAAACATTCTTTGTTTTCTAAATGAAACCAAAAATTATACCAAGTTACCCTTGCCTATAAGGTTGGTATATTTCTCGTCCAATCAACGTATTGGATTGGCATCACAAGCTAGCCTTATGGTCACTCTACTGGAGGGAAAGGGCTCAGGACTATATTATACAGTGATCAGCGAATCCTTTCCAGACATTTCCAGACAATGTCGCGGGAAACATCTAGTTGTAACTTGTATAATTAAAGTTAGATTATTCGAACGATTTTTTATTTTTATTTGAATCTTACCTTAGTTATATTTATCTGACATCATTGATCAAAAAATTACTTAAAACTCCATAACTTTTAGGACCACTGGGGTCAAATTTAGGAAAAATTAGTGTCAAAAATTCCATTACAGTTCACACTGCGACCCAAATTCTTACCCAGTGATGTTCTTTTGTTTCCACCATAAAAATTTCCCCGCAATGTGATTAATCACCCATATCTACCTACACTGCGTAAGGTGTTAAAATTCAAGGCATACACTTTCGATTTCATTGCAAATCCTTTGTCTGAGGGTGACTGGCTTCACATTAAAATATCACTATTGTGTCTGATCGTAAACGAGACGTTGTCCTGTGTTATGACCAAAGTGACACTTGTAAAGCGAATGTGTAATTCTGCTAGTAAAATGATTGGTAGGGTTATTAGAAATTGCTTTTAATACTGTCGGAAATCAAAAGTTTTTAAATAGGATTCAAAAACAGCAAAAAAATGTGTTCGAATGTGCATCAATTAGTTCAAGATGACGAAGATATTTTTTTTTTGCATAAAACAGGGGCATTCGAAAACGAAAAGGTGAAGGAAATTATCTATCGCTAAAAAAATATACATTAAGTTTCGAAGATTCTATACAAAACTAGCTTTTGCCCGCGACTTCGTACGCGAAGACAATAACGTTAGTTATTTGCATGAAAATTGGCACACAGGTAGTTTATTACGTGGATTAACACATAGGATAATGTCAGGAAAATGCAAAGTTCCCGCGGAATTTGAATAAGTTAATTCTAAAGCCGGTAAGCCGCGGTGGCCTAGTGGTTTGACCTATAGTCTCTTAAGCAGAGGGTCATGGGTTTGAGCCCGGGCTTGGACCTCTGAGTTATTCATAACATATATTCGAGGTAAGACAAGCGATAAAAAGGTTGAAGCCGGGGACGTCACCAGGACCCGATGCGATACCTGCGTTTGTGCTAAAGGCTTGCGTAGATGATCTTGCTGTTCCGATTGCGTTTGTTTTTAACCTTATTCTCAACACAGGGATCTACCCAACAGTCTGGAAAAAGTCGAGGGTGATACCAATTCCTAAAAAGGGATCTAGGATGCGGGTTGAAGATAACCGTCCCATTGCTATTCTGAGCGCGCTGGCAAAGGTTTTTGAGTCAGCACTTCATAGTGCTCTGCTCCCTCAGTGTCAGGCTTACATCACCAGCGCACAGCACGCTTTCCTGCCCAGAAGGTCAGTGACCACTAACCTGCTCACTCTGACACAGGTTTTGTCACGTGAGCTGGACAGGAGGGCCCAAGTGGATGTTATTTACCTGGACTTTCAAAAAGCCTTTGATCGTGTTGATAACGACATTTTGCTTCTGAAGTTAGGTGCTATGGGGTTTACACCTAGGCTACTAAACCTGTTTGCGAGCTACCTTTCTGATCGGAAACAGTTCGTCAAATATGGCCCTTATGTATCCGAATGCTGTCAGTCATTCTGTCCGTCAGTCAGTCAGTCACGGTACTGTTTTATAGGTATAGAGATAAGGCTATGATCAGGGATTTTAACTAGTGGATAGAAATCACTAGCCTATGGATACCGATAACGAAAGTAAAATTAGGTGCGTTGCCAGTAAATGAAGACATACTATGCTGGGCTTTTCAAGACGTACATATAACATCCATGGCTCGAACAAACATACATATTTGTCCTACGGGGATACGAACTTCTCACCTATAGCTTCATAATCAAAGGGACTAAACCACTTTGTTATTCGGTCTTCTAGGAAGGTTCATTATTTCATTGTTAGGCTGCTTATGATCAATGATTTTTTCTCATTTCTAATAGATATATTTCAAGATCCGATATAAAACAATAAAAAAAATAGGACAGTCCATGGTAAGCAGTTTTTAATGCAAATACATACTTTTAAGATATAAAAAGGCATTTTTATTATTTTTTCTCATTTGGACCCTTCAAGGAGGAGGAGGAATTACAAGAAAGCTGATGTAAAAATAACAAAACCTATAAATGTAGGTACTTATACTATTGTGTTGTTTCCTAACGCATCAAAAACAGTCACTAACCTCAAGCTAAGTCCGACCTTCGACTTGCCTCACTTAATCAACATGGCTACCGTCCAACCACAATTAATTTACTACTGCCCTAATGTGGCGTCAACTTGTAACCTTGGCAGCAGCAAAGACCATGGGCTTTGTCATTTCTTTGTTGAGGTCAAGACAATAGCCACCACCGTCCGATCCTGGCCTTAATGCTAACTAATTGGCATATTGGAGACTCAATCCAACCTCCTTCCATTCTAAAGCATACCTTCCTACGCATTGTTAGAATTTATTGTTAATCGTTTGATCCCTTGTTGCTTAGGTTGTTTTGTCACGTTCAAATATTGTAATGTGGAATTTGGAGGTCGCGATTGTCCGAGCCCACCCGACAATATTGGATTCGTTCCAACAAGCGGTGCATCGGAACAATGCATCTTTGTTTAACAAGGCTGTTCCTCAGCCTTGAAACATCCGGGTTTAGTAAAAATAGACGTTTTCTATGGTGATGATGGTGATAGGCTACTTCCGTCGCATTTTCTTTCACGCTATACTATAGGTCATGTCACGTTATTCTCGTGTTAGCTGTGGCCACCAAAATAAGTGCCATCAATGTAGGACTTATCTTTAACTAGATTTTACCTGCGTTTTTGCTCGCGTTAATCATTAGATCTAAAATTTTGAATGACTATGACAAAGTAAATGAAATGCCGCGGGAAAATTCGTACCAATTGGCCTAGTCCCAAACTAAGCAAAGCTTGCGTTGTGGGTAAAAGGCAACGGATACACATACTTAAAAAGAATAATATTATTATATTATAATAGATAAAAAAAATATGAAAATGAAAAAGTTTATTCCACACACAATACACATACAATTATCACTATTAAAATAATAAAATTGTAAAATATAAAAAATAATAAAAAAAAAAGCAGACAAAAAAAATACATAGATACATACTTAAATATTCTAAACATCATAAACTCGAGAACAAACATTCCTTTTTTCGTACCTCTACAGTATATGCTCCAAATTAGTTCTTAAACTACTAAGTTATCTGATCATCATACTTACAATAAGTAAAGTTCAGGTTTCATTTATAACTTTCCTGAAAAGTCAAATAGTTTAAATATAATTTCAGAAACGATAATTCAACTAAACATTCAATTACAAAAACAATAGGTATTCGACCACCTCATGTAGCCGTTTCATATGTAGATATTTTCTCCTTTAAAAAAAGGCCTATTCCGTCACATAGTAATTACACCCCTGCGCGCGCAGATACGATCAATTAGCATCGCTCGTGATGCGCCCGCGCAGACGCGTCCGTGCGATGTCGCGCTATCGCGCCCGATCGCGAGGCGGCGCTTCGCGGAATACTAGTGCGTCGAATTATGAAACACTATCTTTTATCGCAGGGTTGCTAACGTTAACTATTCAATTTAAATTCCCAAAAATTACAATGTTGTCTTTATTTATGGTGCATGAAGAATACTCTTGTTTAAAAGTATCTCAATTCCCCTGTTTCATCTAACCCTACCGCTATATCCCCTGACAGAGATAATATACGTATTTGGATTATTTTTTCATTTTTCTCCACCGGTTGGGATATCATTCCATATCCATATCCATACTAATATTATAAATGTGAAAGTGTGTTTATTTAAAATCAAACAATATTAATGTTGCCTTTAAGACTAACAACTCTTTGTACTCTAGGCTATGTAACCACAAAGAACAGGTAGATAAGGGAACTAGATCGGGGGTATACAAGCTTACTTGTAATGACTGCAATGGGATATACGTAGGACAGACAGGCCGAAGTTTTAATACTAGATTTAAAGAGCATGTTTCGGCATATAGGAATGAGCATCCAGATAGATCGAATTTTGCAAAACATTTGTTGGAATCAAATCATTCATTGTTAGATTCAGATTCTTATGAAGTGTTACATTATTGCGGCAAGGGGTTGCGTCTGGATGCTCTGGAATGCATGGAAATAATTAGGTACAACACTATGGGGTCTATTATTAATGAACAGGTAAATTTAGTATCTTCTCCTTTACTGCGGCTTAGGTCTATTTTGAACAGTTAGTATTAATAAAATATGCCTTATATAAATAAACAAAAATTCAAGGTAGTTTTATAATATGTCAATAAAAGTTAATTTTTGTGGGGTAGTTTGAGAATAAGAAAAATAAAGTGGGTACTTGTGAAGTTACAGTGACAAGTTAAAACATTTGTTTTGGTTTGTTAGTTTAACATTTGGTAGCATAGCATACGGTTGTTTTAACTCTGAAGATGGGCTCTGGTTGAGTTCGAAACGCGTCAGTGTAGCTTGGTGGTGGTGATGGTTGGGTTTATGTGATTTGTGTGTGTTCGTACAGTGTGGAGGTGGAGGAACTGCATGAACACGCATTTCTTGCATAAACGTAACTATTGTAAGGTCGCGGGTGAGCAAAGTAATTGTTTTAGTTCATTAATTTCTTCGAGCGACGAAAAGAGCAACGGATTACCGTGATTTTTTTGTGTGGACATAGTTGAAGGGCTGGAGAGTGACATAGGCTACTTTTTACCACGGGAAAATATCTCATTCCAACAGGAAAAATCGTTTTATTCTACTTCAGCGGGGGCGAAGTTGCGGGCATCAGCAGTTCCCAATAAAATATAGACTTGTGGATTTTTTTTCCAACTATTCAGCAGAGAAAGGTGAAAGAAATTAAAAATTTCCCTACTAAAGGGTACGGCAGTAGAAAAAGGTGGAGGAAATTCCTTCTATTCCCACCAGTGGGGGCTAGGAGGGATTAGCGGACATATTATTTCCATAATTATTCCTATAGATAAATTACCGAGAGCGTGGAATTGCATAATATGTAGTAGTATTGTGCGTATAGGCTTTCCACTTTAGTGAGAGAGAGAGAGCGAGAGAGAGAGAGAACAATATAGAGATCTCTCAAAGTCAAAGTCAAAATTCTTTATTCAATTTAGGCATCAAATTGATGCTCCTATGAACGTCGAAAAATCTACCACCGGTTCGGAAAAAACCCTGTTGAGAAGAAACCGGCAAGAAACTCAACAAGGTATATTTTTTTCAATCAGATCTACATTGTTATTAAATGACATACATCTGAAGTATTTAATACAATTAAATTTTTTAACACAGTAGATACGCTATTTGAGACTAGGGATCGCCAATGCGGATCGGAATTAATTCCAAACATCCCTGTCCATGATATAGTCATTAATTTTATAGTACGCCTTAGATATTAATGTCTTCTTCACAATGGATTTGAATTTTGTATCAGTTTGTTCGGTTATTGTTTTCGGAATTTTATTATAAAAACGTATGCATCTTCCCAGAAACGACTTTTTAGTTTTAGCCAGTCTGTAAGATGGAACTTTAAGCTTCCCTGTGTTTCTAGTAACCTCTCTCCAAAGTCTGTAAACACAATACCATTACATATGCAATTCCACACTCTTGATAATTTATCTATACCCCTATTATTCTAAATTCTGATTTTTTACAGTGTTTTTTTTTTGGGTAATGTCACGATGAAACGTTGTCTTTCTTTCTCCCGTTTCTTTATTGGGCTGGCCGTGACTATGATGAATTTTTACGGAAATCTAGTAAAATCCTGTAGGCTTATTGTCTAACGCCCCGACGCTTGCTTTTGCATTCGCTATTTCTTTCTGTCAAACGGTATAAGATGGTGATAGAATGAGATGGTGAAATCTAAGGCAAGCGCTCGCGCGTTGGACAACACGGCCTCTGCAAGCGAAGTGTTAGAACACAGTCAAATTGCGTATCGTGCACCATTATTACGCGTGCGCGCATTACCTGTGCGCAGTGATTTAGCGACGCACGCCGATGCTCGATAGCGCTTTACTTATTGTCGCGGTTTGATCGGCCGGCGCGTGCGCCGATACGCGCATGTCGTATTTATGCGCTGTCAACCACTTTTATTGCGATCAATACTGTTTTTTATGATGTTGGTGGTAGCATTGTTTCGGGGTACGTATCAAAATATATAAAGTTTAAAACAAATAATGGACGAAATACATAATGGTCGTTTGATATTCATTTAACGACCGCTTTAGCCTAGTTGGTAGTGACCCTGCCTACGAAGCAAGAGGTCCTGGGTTCAAATCCCGGTAAGGGCATTTATTTGTGTGATGAGCACGAATATTTGTTCCTGAGTTATGGATGTTTTCTATGTATTTAAGTATTTATTTATCTATATAAGTATGTTTATCGTCGTCTAGTACCCATAGTACAAGCTTTGCTTAGTTTGGGACTAGGTCGATTTGTGTAAGATTGTCCCCTAATATTTATTTATTTTATTTATATAATGTAATTTTCTTGGAAATTCTCAACTTTACAGGATTTTTATAAAATAAACCTAACCTAACCTAAACCAATCTGTAGATTACACGATTAAAAAATTCGTTTAATCAATAGTTTCATAGAAAATTTTAGTATTTATTATGACCATTATGTATTTCGTCCATTATTTGTTTTAAACTTTATATATTTTGATACGTACCCATTGTTTCGTGTGCCATAGATGCCGTGTTACTTTTTCATATTTCGGAATTTTTTGGTTTGAGTTAGAGGTTTGATTTGGTTTATTTTACAATTTTGGTCAAAATTCGATAAGCAACATAACAAAATAAACAAAATAAAGGACCATGCCTCAAAATGGTCCCAAAACTAACAGTGCTGAGAGTTAGGTCATTATATCGATATTTAAATCTTCTTCATTTCGTTCTATGGGCACCAAGTCGAATTCCATTGCAGAACTGAGGTACCTATTTATATTTTAGTCAGAGTGAATACGATCTATGAGAAAATGGGTTTCATTTGGAGAATTCACCTTCTAATGGTCATCTAAACGAGATAATTGTTGACGTATAATGAGAAAACAATTTGCTGTAAATAAAATAATACATACTATAAATAAATCTAAATATTATTATATTATAAAATTTTTATGTAGTGGTAGAGCCATGTAGATAGCCGCTGCATCACGAATGGGCCGGCTCGTCCGGGGCAGTACCACCCTCTCACAGAACACCGGCGTGAAGCAGCAGTACTCCTGCTGCGTTTCGTACGGCCAGTGAGAGCGCCGGGGGCCCAATACCTCTCCCCCTCCTCTATTCCCTTTCCTTTTTCCTCTCCCTTTCAGGGCCGACAACGCACTGGCATCGCGTAAAGTGCTGCGGGTGTCTATGGACAGTGGTGATCATTTAACATCAGGTGACCCACTAGTTCGTTTGTCTGTCCTCTCTAACATAAAAAAATAATAAAAAAAAAAACATTTTTAGCTACATAAATATTTTTAATATACAATCTGCGGCACCCTAATAATAATTATCTGTATTCTCTAAGAGAGACCAGCAGGATAATAGTGTAACTTTAATGACACTCTGCATCGGATTGAAATGACAATTTTTGTATGGCTGTGACAGCTGGTTGTTTCCGATACCAATTATTGTCAGCCCATACAAGAACTGTCAAAATGAACGCGATGGCGACTGCTAGGGAGTTAGACAATTTAGCCTGCTGTTTTCTCATAGATGGTACCTATTCACTCTGACTAAAATATGAATATCTCAGTTCTGCAATGGAATTCAACTTGGTGCCCATAGAACGAAATTAAGTAGATTTTAAGACCTACTTAATGATCTAACTGTCATCTTTGTTGGTTTTGGGACCAGACTTTATACAAAGTTGCCCATGGTCTTTTTGCCCTAATTATTGTTTGGTCGAATGATTCTCTGGTATAATTTAAATTGTAAGCAGTGATATTCTTTTTGTATTTTTTCCTGACACAGGTACATTTTACCTGACAGGAAGACTCGACCATTTATATACTTACCACTTAAGTTGGAATGAAATAAATAATTTGAATTTGAATTATTTAAATTGTAAGTGTTGATAACTAGGGTTAGTCGTCAGAGAACCGTGACTCATTTATCTATAGATGGTTACATGGTATTAGATTGGCGATACCAAGGCAATAGTTTCACACGCTTTCGTCATACTATAACATCCAAATTTCAATTTTAGTACAATTTTTCAATTTATTTTTATACTACCTGTTTAGCAGACTGATGACGACGATCCACGTCTCAGCTTTGCTCTGTTTCACAAGAAACATCATTAAAATGACATGTCCTTTGTGGTGTAAATTAGTATAGTTTTTGTAAAAGACATTTACATACAATACCTTGAGTAATTGAGCACACTGTTTTCGTTTTCATGGAAAACTAGAAACAATAAATGTCAATAGGTTACGGAAATAATGTAGAAGAACATAACCTTAAAAGCGCATAATATACGTACATCAATAGATTTTTCGTACACAATGTAACTCTGAACAACCATTCTAAACATCATCACCAGTACGACGTCAGTATATAAACATTTTGAAGAAGCTAATAATTTAAATTAAGGTATAGATATAGCTGTAGAAAAAACGCAGAAACTAAAAATATAACAGCATCGAGTAACAAAGTTAACTGATTTATTTTTATTTCACGTTTTAGCTTGTAATGCCTGTTTTCTTTTTTAATATAATTTGTTTTTGTAGTCAATTAAGTTTCAGAAGATGCTTGGATATTTGGATGTTTGTTAGTCAATCATACAATAACTCTGAACGGATTTAGATGAAACTAGGCGTACAGATCGACACAAAGATTTGGATTGGACACGCGCCGCAACCTCCGCCACAAACCAGAACCTTCTATAGGCAACACAACAGGCCGGAACACAACTCAACATACAGGGTGGTGACCAACCACGGCCGAAGCCTACCACCGGAGTAATCAAATACACGTAGATTATTTATACACTAGATAGACCTTAGGCGGTATGAAAACGTCCCGAAAAATATAAGCCAATTGTTGGCTTGTATGTCAGTTGTTCCCCTTCAGTCTGAAAGACGTAACGTGATAATAATATGAAGCTGTCAAATGGGTTTTTGGACGTTTTGTATGCCAGTGTTTCTAGTGTATAAATAATCTAAGCAAATATTATTCAAATCCGTAGGTGATCCGAAAGATGGAAATGGTGGCACCCGTATTGCGTAATCATGTAAAAAACAACTGTGTTGTTTGAAATAGGTAGATAATATTATGCTTATTAAAATACGAATACAATAACACAAACAAAGCTAATTTTTTTAAATAGATTTAAATGGTTGCAATGAATAAATGAATATGAATGTGAAATATACCTAAGTTTTTGTAAAAAAGAACCGATCTTTTTGGTGAACCGAAACCGAAATGATGATGATGAACCTATGAAATACTTTTTGTCTTCTCAACCACTCAACAGGAAACAGCTGCCGGCAAAAAACGTAACAAATCCCCTTAAAAAATCCCGGTCAACAAATTATCCCGGCTATCGCGCGATCTCACAGTAGCCGGGATAACGTATCGCGTACATGACATCACTAAAATAAATTTAGTGCTGCGCGTGACCCGGGGTTAACTATACGACGTCCGCACTATTTCTCACCGATCCACCGATACCGTTTATTTTATACTTGTACGGTTTCAGATTTAGGGTTCTACGGGCTTTGGAGTTACATCACTTGAAAATTGGAACAAATTTTTTGTTTTTTTTTTTTTTTTTGTAGACTGCAATTCCATGGCGAAAACTCTCCAAAGAACTAAAGTCACCGGCTCATTAAGATGGCTCATTTAGAATATCCAAATTGAAGTGGCAATGAGCAAAACAACAATAACCACAGTCGTCTCAGAATGAGTTGGGGCCGCCGTCGTAACTCAAAAAACCACTTTTTACAAATTTGTTTTTCAAATATTCGCGTTATGCAATTATTAATTTAAGAAGTTAGTTATTGCATAAAATACATGAGACTTATATTAAAAAAAAAATATAAATCCATCAATAACATGAAAATCATAACTGACTTTGACTTTGTAAAATGTCATCTTTTTATGACACTGTTTTGTAAATCATTTTTCTGTTCGGATGGAAAATTTTGCGTTAAGCCACCTTAGATTATTTATACACTAGATAGAGCTTCGGCGGCATGAAAACGTCCCGAAAAATATAAGCCAACTTGGCTCATATGTCATTTGCCTCCCTTCAGTTTGAATGACGGAACGCGATCGTAATATGAAGCTGTCAAAAGAAATTTGTGGATGTTTTGTATCGCAATGTTTGCTACTGACACTCTATCTAGTGCATAAATAATCTAAGTAAGCCACTAATGCAGAAAAAAAAAGAACTTGTTTGGCTGTAATATCTAGGTCTTTTTTTTATACAAAACTAGCTTTTTTACCCGCGGCTTCGCTCGCGTGAACCTTACATATTTCAGAGAAGCATGCAATTAAGCAAGCAAGCCTGAAACAAGCACGCACGCAAGCATTCAAACAGCATGCAAGCAAGCAAGAAAGCATGCAAGGAAGCATTTAAGCATGCAAGCGAGAATCCAAGCAGGATTCTAGTGAGCATGCAAGCAAGCATGCAAGCAAGCATGCATGCAAGCAAGCAAGTAAGCATGCTAGTTAGCATGCATGCAAGCAAGCAAGCATGCAAGCAAGCATGTAAAAAAGCATGCAAGCGACAGTCCTAACGGATTCTAGCCAGCGTGCAAGCAAGCATGCAAGCAAGCATGCAAGCAAGCATGCAAGCAAGCATGCAAGCAAGCATGCAAGCAAGCATGCAAGCAAGCATGCAAGCAAGCATGCAAGCAAGCGTGCAAGCAAGTATGTAAGCTAGAATGCTAGCAAGCATGCAAGCAAGCATGCAAGCAAGCAAGCATGCAAGCAAGCACGCAATCAAGCATGCTAGCAAGCACGCAAGCAAGCGCGCAATCAAGCACGCAAGCAAGCAAGCACGCAAGCAAGCACGCAAGCAAGCAAGCAGGCATGCAAGCAAGCGTGCAAGCAAGCATGCAAGCAAGCAAGCTTGCAAGAAAGCATGAAAGCAAGCATGCAAGCGAGAATCCAAGCAGGATTCTAGCGAGCATGCAAGCAAGCATCCAAGCTAGAATGCAAGCAAGCATGCAAGCAAGCATGCAAGCAAGCAAGAATGCAAGCAAGCATGCAAGCAAGCAAGCAAACAAGCATGCAAGCAAGCAAGCAAGCAAGCAAGCTAGCATGCAAGCAGGCATGCTAGCGAGAATCCAAGCAGGAGGCCCAAATTTTCAAAATTAAAAACTGACATTAATTTATATTGACATTTTTAATTTCGTATTATCTTTTGAATGGAATGTCCGATTTCAATAATTCAAAGAACAATCAACAGGTATTAAACCAGGCTTGCATACAAAATAATTTATTTGGATAAGAATTGATACAAAGGTGTGGATAACATGGTCTGATTTTGATAGGCATTTCTATCATCTTATAAAATGTAAAAAAGTAGTAATCACTATTACAATAGTTGGACGTATGGTCTCGCGAAGTTTTTTGTAGATATTAATACGTTCTATAATATTGTAGAACATTTTTTTGTTCTATCATCAATACTTTCTGCAGCGCATGCGATGAAAGACATTTTATGGCTAATTTTTTTACACCTTGGGTTGGTTTTAGTAAGATTTTCTGAGGATTTCTAATTTTTTCTAGTAATAAATATAGCTTATGTTACTAAGTGATAATGTAGCTTTCTAACGGCAAAAGAATTTTTGAAATTGGTCCAGTAGTTTTTAAGTTCATTACATACAAAAATACAAATCTTTCCTCTTTATAATATTAGTGTAGATGTAGATGTAGATTAGTGTAGATGTAGATGTAGATAGGCTTGCGTTTGACCACTATCACGCCTGAGCCTGATGGAAAGCGAAGATGAGGTCTACGATGGAGCACGCTTGCCTAGTAAATGCTCATTCAACCTCTGTAGTGTATGTGTGTATGTATGTAAACACTTTATTGTACATAAAACACAAAAATAATACAAAACAACAAAACAAAAAGAGTACAAAGGCGAACTTATCCCTAAAAGGGATCTTTTCAAGCTAACCTAGCATGAAAGGAAAAACTTAAAAAAAAGATGGGCAAACACTAATTTATGTACAGAGAAAAGAAAGGAAAATATAACATATAAATAGATACACAAAATAAACAACAATAAGTGACTACGACAAATATACTTATACCTAACTTTACACAGAACAAAATACACACATATGAAAAAACAGTACATGTAAATAAAAAGAATACGATTAAGTACCCTACTTCCACAGTTTCTTCAACCTCTCCCTGAACGAGGCCACAGACGGGGACTCCCTAACGAGCAAAGGTAACTCGTTCCACAGCTTCACGGAATGGATACTGAAAGTTTTAGCGTAAGAACGCGCCGTGTTCGGCGGGATGGCAAGTGTGAGTTTGGAGCTGGACCGCAAACGGTGCCCGATTCCGGTGGCCAAGTAGCTAAACCTTTCAGATAGATACGAGGGAGAGGAAGGATTAAATAATACATTAAAAAGAAGACACAGAATGTGAATGTCTCTCCGCCGCCTAATAGGCAGCCAGTGAAGCTGCTCGCGAAAATGGGAGACGTGGTCGTACTTGTGTTGCTATTGTGCTGAAAAACTTTGTGAATATGTTGAACGCCTTAGCCTAACTAGCGGGGGGCGCTCTTCACAAAAAAAAGTTTTTGCTAAAAATTCTTTTTAATACAAGCCTTTTGCTGACTTACTTTTAGCCCGTGGTTACCAAAGTACTCGTCAATACGAATCAGACAAGCCCAAACTCGATGCGGCCGTATCGTTTTATTATAGAGTTTTTATGACCACCTACGCTTCAAGCTCCATCATCAGATCAGCTCCATACAGCGGCTAATATTGCATTGTCATCCGATTTACACATCCATGCAAAATTTCAGCTCAATCGAAAACCTAGAAGTGGGTCAAATTTAACTTGCTAAATTTGACTCGTACATGCATAATATGTAGATATTGCAAATGGCACATTTTCGTCAACATTCAACGTACTTAGGTGTTTCATTCCCGATAAAATTTCGCTTGTTCTGCGTGCTGTGTACTGAACTTAAAAACCTAGTATTTTGTAATAGTGAGTTGTTTTAAACTAGACATCGTAAATGAAGATTTACTGTAAACAATTTTTGAAGGGACGTTCATTCAGACTTATCCAATATTCGGTTGAATTTTTTCGACTCCATTTTGTAAGGTTTTTTATACATCTAATATTTAATTTTATTGACAGTACGAACCAAAAACTTAAAATAAACGAGCAATGACGCGTGAATATCGTAGTATATCACAAAATAACAATGGCTGCGTTTGATCCCAAGGTTAAACGAACGCAAAATAACGTGTCAGTTCTACTAAAACAGATTGACAGATGAATAGGATCGCCACAAAAATCGATATTTTAGAATTGTAAAAATTATTTTACTAATTTTCAGACAAAAAAAATTCTAATAACATTACAAAATTTGGTATAGATGTTGGATGTTTGTAATGTTTCTTAATCTGCTGAACGCGTTTAGGAGAAACTTGGCGTACAGAGCAGTCAAAGATCTGGATTGAAACGATAGGCACCTGATACTCCACTAGTGCATTCTTGCGGGATAATATTTTTACTTTAAACAAAAATATAGGGCACTGTTCAAGTACGTTGGAATACCTTGACTTTCAAAGTGATGTGTTGACTTTGTCTAACATCAATAGATGGCGCTGACCGTTTATTATTTTCAGGCCACAGTCTCAGACGTTTATATTCTATCGCACTGGTAAATGTTTTTCGCAAATATATTTCTAATTTTTTTGGGAGCGAAGCAAGTCCATACTAATATTGTAAATGCGAAACTAATATTATACCATACTAATATAATAAATGTGATTGTTTTTATCCCAGAAATCATCCTTTAAGGGGGTTCAAAGGGGGGTAGAGATTTGTATGGGAAATCAATAACCGCTGATCCGATTTAGATGACATTAGGTATAGAAATAGTTTGAGTCCCGAGAAAGGATACGGAATAGTTTTTATCCCGGAAAATTGCATAGTTTCCGCGGGATGTGATAGTGATAGTTTGTAAGTGTTTCATGCTAAAATGTTTAAACAGATTTTAATAGAATTTGATTTGCTGCTAGCTGGATATCTGCAATATCACATAGGCTACTTTTTATCCCGATATTCTCACGGGATAAAATCCTAACACTTAGACCGCTAAGTACAAAATCATGAATTTTTTAAGGGTAATTATTCTTCAAGCAACAAAAAGGAAGACCTCTATGTGATTTTTGACAGTTCCTATGGGAATTCAATTAAATTCCGGGATATCAATGTAATTTTCGACTCTAATGGTTTACGCAAAAGACGCCACGGGAAGAGGCTAGTGATTACTTAAGCAGCTAAAATTAGCTAAAAACTACTGTACAATACTGAACATTATGCATAACTATAAGATTAATTTGAACTAAGCATGAATATTTGAAATATTGTATTTATGAAAATGTAAGTTAAAAGGTTATTGTTTTTCAAATGTGGTTTCCAGTCTGTTCGAATGTGACTTTGACGTCAGTATTAGTTTTAGACCTTGAATAAATCTAATCTTCGTCTTCGATTGAGATTGTTTTTTTTTGGAGTCTTATTGTATTTTTTATTTTTCAACTCCAAATTTTAACTTTTACGGGCATCCCGTGAAATCCATGTATTTCATTCTAAATACAAACTGAAACATGGATGCACAGAAAAACCCAGAAAAAAGACCAGCGCTGGGAATCGAACCCAGGTCCTCAGCATTCCGCGCTGCGTGCTAAACCCCTACACCACCACCACTGGTCAAACAAACAGTGACCTACTCTAAAAATAATCAGTGAATAGTGTGATATTTTCTATATGACGTATTTGTTTTCATTTAATCTAATGCCAATCTAGTTGACGTAAGGCGTTAGTGGAAGACGTTTTGCATATTATCAGTTAGGTAAGATCAAGTAAGATAATATAATAATTTTAAATATTCAAAGTAATGCAAACTTACTGTAATGATGGCTTTCAGAAATACCATGAGCAAGCATGTGACGATTAATTAGTCTGCAATTTATGCCTTAAAGTTTATCATTTTAGCTTTGAGTAATCCTACCTACATTATTGTGTCCACTGCGTTCACGCGGAACCCGGTTTTAAAAAACGCATCGTGTTTTTTTAAACCTAAGCGTTTACCCTGTTTCCGTGGTATATTTTACGAGGAATTTCGTAGCAACAAGTCTTTGTCTAGCATAGAAAGTTGACATTATTGGTTTTTATTTAATGAGACATTTTAACCTTTTATTAGTTTATGTAGTATCTATTTGTCTTTAGACGAAGAGAATCTAATTAGGAAATGTTTTATAGTAAAATACAAATTAAATGACCTGTCGAATGGACATCCATGTGACTTATGTTTGCGACAGCAAATGACATCATTATTGCGTGTTTTTTAGGGTTCTGTAGCCAAAGGGTAAAAACGGGACCCTATCTGAGACATATAATATATACATGTATATACATAATATACATATAGATGGAGCTGAAGAAGTTTTACTTCAGTCGTGTGGTCTAAAGCACACTCGGTTTTTCCTATCATGATTTTAGTGACACTTGCAAAATAATTCATACAAATATGCCGTCAGAATCATCAAAATTGGTTCTTGCGTTATTTGGTCTCTACTCTAAGCGTTACAAAGGATCGACACACACATGCATGCTGACAGACATTACCCTTCTTTGCGCCGCATAGTTGGGTAAAAAGAGAGGATCTTAAAACGAAAGCACACCAGAAAATCCTAACACCCATTCCCGATCGAATATCACTAATTCTTCGGGCAAAAATGTCAAAGACGCGGTATCGGCGCGGGCGCATCGCGGAATTTGGCGCGAGAGGCGCTGCGTCGCGCAATATGGCGGCCGATCGCCAGATACCGGCTAGTGATGGGAAAAATTGCATTTGAAAATAAAGAATGATATATTTATAGTGTTAAAATCAGCACCTATGCAAATGATACAATAAAATACAAATATTCTATAAAGACGCAGTGTAGGTAGGCCTCCAACATGATGGAGCGACGAACTGGTTAAGGTGGCGGGAATACGTTGGATGCGGGGTATGTATTACAATACCGAATGTATTAAAACATCGAATGGGTCTAAAGACCGACACGATTTTTTTCTGAAACCGTAAACTTCTCAGAATTTATTAAAAAAGTAGAGTTTTTGGAAAATTATGTGCAAAATCACATTAGAAAACGGAACCATGAGCTTTATAGTGAAGAAAAACTTTGTGATAAAACTTGCACTAACCTGCGAATAAGTTCAATGGTTAGTGTGAAGTTCCCAATCCGCACTAGGCCCGCGTGGGAACTACGGTCCAAGCCCTCTCATCCTGAAAGGGGATTTATGCCCTGCAGTAGGATATACAGGATGGATGGATAAAGCAATACAAAAAAAAATAGTTCTATTGGTGCAAGCGAACCAAGTGGCGACTTGTGGCACTGAGACGTGGCCGCTAACGATGGGCCTCATAAGAAAGCTCAAAGTCACTCAGAGGGCGATGGAGAGGGCTACGCTTTGAGTTTCTCTGCGGGATCGCATTAGAAATGATGAAATCCACGCAAGAACTAAAGTCACGGACATAGCTCGAAGAATCGCTAGACTTAAGTGGCAGTAGGCAGGGCACATCGCTCGTAGAACTGACGGCCGATGGGGCCGAAAAGTTCTCGAGTGGTGTCCGCGGACCGTAAGACGCAGTGTAGGTAGGCCTCCAACAAGATGGAATGACGACCTGGTGAAGGTGGTGGGAACGGATTGGATGAGGGTGGCTCAGGGCCAATCTGTTTGGCGAGCCTTGGGGGAGGCCTATGTTCAGCAGTGGACGTCTTTCGGCTGAAATGATGATGATGAAGCGAAGCCACATGTAAAAGCTAGTTTCGTAAACGTTAAAACCATGCTCGCCTCGTCACTAACACGCCTCCTGTAACTCCTGCAATCCGTCGATACGATCGCGAGGCATGGTCCGAATCGATATTTATTATCGAGATGACAAAATGAGCGGTAATCGATATTTCGCCGAGTGTTGTTGTTTTGTTGTGTAATTAAACACGGTGGGAAATGCGAGAGGACCAGTAGCTACAGCTGTTGTGCATAAACGGAGTCATTACAAGCTTATATTTATTTTGCTTTTATTTGAATGAATGAATGAAAGAAGTTTATTTCACACACAAAACAAAACACATAAAATTACAAAAGAAAGAAGAAAAAAAACATTAAAATGTGTGTGAAAAAGGTCCCGCCTCAGCATAAATGCGGACTCCTGAGGTGGAGCCAGCGCTGGTCTTCCGGCGGGACCCTTTTGTATCGGTCACAGAAACCCTGTCGTGCAACACGGCCTTAAGCGGTATGCTGAACGCAGCCGTTGCGACTGCAACGAGCAGCGCTGTCTGGCGGCGAACAAAACAAACTCAGCTCAGACATTTATAACCTAAAAGACCGTGCACACAACATGGTCACTGTGACTGTAAGATTTACTAAAGGGCCTACCGAGCTTTTCGCGCTGATTTTGGGTGGGCTATTTCGGGCGGTAAGGGAGGCACGATGGCTCAAGAAGTAGTAGTTGGATTGCGCGTGTTTTTGGGTAATTTCATCTTATTACTAAAACAAATACATATTTTAAAAATGTAGCAACACTAAGCCCTAGAAAACATCTTGTTTTATTTACTTTCAAAAAGTCATGACCTGCCGTGCAGTATTAGCGTCGTACTACGAATTTATTTTATTTTTTAGAGACGACTTTGGATTTTTTTCTATCGAGCGAACTATAAGTAATCGTGTTTCAATAAACACTTGCCATTAGAATGAATCCTCAAATATCTTACACGTGAATTTAAAGACTATAGCTTAACTTGTAATGATACAGCACAAGATTAAATGAATGCAATAAATGCGCCAAAAAGACGGTAGACCCTTAATAAGGTTCTTTCTTGAGTGGCGTCCGCGGATCGGAAGACTAACTAAAGTCACCGACGTAGCTCGAAGAATCGCCAGACTCAAGTGGCAGTGGGCAGGGCACATCGCTCGTAGAACTGATGGCTGATGGGGCAAAAAGGTTCTCGAGTGGCGTTCAAGGACCGGAAGACGCAGTGTAGGTAGGCCTCCAACAAGATGGAGTGACGACTTGGTTAAGGTTGTGTTAACGCGTTGGATGCGGATGGCTCAGGACCGATTGATAGGCCTTTGTTCAGCAGTGGACGTCTTTCGGCTGAAATTATGATAATGATGATTTAATAATAATAATAATAAATATAAGGGGGACAATCTTACACAAATCGACCTAGTCCCAAACTAAACAAAGCTTGTACTATGGGTACTAGATGACGATAAACATACTTATGTAGATAAATAAATACTTAAATACATAGAAAACATCCATAACTAATGTATCCATATTTAATTTGCAAATCCTTAACCATCCTTCTAATGTAATAAATAAGAAAGCTTGTGAAGATGTTTGGATGTTGTTGTGTGTTTGTGTGTGTGTTGTGTTGTTGTTAGTCAATCACACAATAACGGTGGAACGGTACACTTGACAGAATCAGGGAATTTCACAAACGCCAATGAATTTCTTAGAAAATTGTGTGGGCTTCCTCACGAGGTCTTTCTTAAACGTTAACATCGTAGTAAATTTCAAATTTAATTTCACACATTTTCGAAAAATTCAGATGTGCAATCCAGGACTTGAACCCACGATCTTGTGCTTGAGAGGCCATAGGCCAACCCTTAAGGCTGCCACTGATTACAAAAAAAAAAATGCAAGGGTAAATCCAAGGAAAGCAACCACCCGGTAGAAGGCGTACTTCGTGGCTTAAGAATCTCCGGACGTGGTTCAACCCTAAGACGAGATCCTTGTTCTGAGCTGCTGTGTCCAAGATAAGGATAGCACTAATGATAGCCGACCTCCGGTAGGAGTAGTGTTGTAAAAAACTAAAGTCTTTTAGTCTTCATTTCGGGACATGAGTAGATTTTCAAGACTAGGACTCGTTAGTCACTTGAGTACGAGTCCTTTCGAGTTTTTTATGTATGTATGTATGTATGTAATATATTTATTCATAAAAAGTTACACTTTCAATTAAACCATGCCCCGCAAAACTTTATATAACTATATATAAACATAGCTTATAAATTATTAAAATAGATTAAATTAATACAATTATACATAAATGGTTACAACGAATTTAACAAATGTTTTTTTAGTAAACTTTTAAATTTAGCAAGTGAAGGCTCACGTCTTATGTCCTCGGGTAAACTATTGAGTAAGTATGGGACTCGTTTTTTTAACGTTCTATCTCCATAGTAATTTTTTACCATGGGTATTTCAAATTTACCTTTGGACATTGACCTTGTGCCAGTTTTATGTTGCACCAAATTAGTGAAACGATACTGTTTACCAAAATTGTTTACAAGTAGAAGATATTTATGTTTCAGGCCAGCCGGTAAAATTTTACATATTTTATATAGTTTAGAGTAATCTCCTTTACACTGATTCTTCTTTGAGCTAAAGTTGCTGCAAGAGCTAAAGAGCTGAAGTTCTTTGAGCTAGACTGAGTCATGAACTTGAGTTGGTGTATTATAAAAATATTACAATAGGTAATACTGGGTGATTTTATATCGTCATCCATTATTTATTTACTAATCTGATTGAAAATAAATCGCACAATAAAAATTAGTAATATAATTAATTGCATTAAACGCAAATAACCTAATCAAAAGTAAACACCTGAAAACTGACGATTTGCTGAATCAAAATGCGAGTTAAAACGTCTAAACTTAATAATAAACACACATGATACCGTGACCGTACCGTCCGTCATGTGTTCTTTTAAAATGACTCAGTCTTTGAGTTCTTTTTGGCAGGATTCAAGTCTTTTTACAAAATACTTCAAATTAGGAAGGACTTGAGCTCTAAGTATTATTTTATATGACTCGAGTCTTTAAAAATAGCTCAAGTTTTATTAAATAAGACTCCAAGACTCCAGTTTCTTACAACACTAGGTCTAGGTAGGAGATGGCACCTCAAGAAGAATAATCTAATCAATAAAATAATTTAATAACTAAATTTAAAATTTGAATTTAACATTCACATTAAAACATTACGATTTGACCCGGAGTCACAACTTGTTAAACTTTCTGATATAACTATAAAATGTATGCGTTAGTAACGAAACTACTATCGTGTCATATAAATGTCAGTTTAACTATTTAATGTGAACTAGCTAGCGTCCCGTGACTTCGTCTACTTGGTATTTCTAGAATGTCGGTGGGACCGAAAGGTTTCTCGAGTGGCGTCCACGGACCAGAAGACTCAGTGTAGGTAGGTACGCCTCCAACAAGATGGAGTTGACCTGGTTAAGGTTGCGGGAACGCGTTGGATGCGGATGCCTCAGGACCGATCTGTTTGGCGAGCCTTGGGGAGGCCTATGTGCAGCAGTGGACGTCTTTCGGCTGAAATGATGATGATGATGATGATGTGTGAAGTTGCAATCCGCACTGGGCCCGCGTGGGAGCCACAGCAGAAACCTTTTCATTGTAAGAGGAGGCCTGTGGCCTGGAGTGGGTTGTATATAGACCGAAATGATGGATAGTCATTTTAATAACTAACTAAGAAACCTGTACGCTTTTTTGGCGTTTGACAATGGTGCGCTTGCTATTACTGTCACTATTTTTTCTGTCAAACGATATAAGATGGTGACAGAAAGAGACAGTGAAAGCGTTGGCAAGCGCCCGCACGTTAGACAATACGGCCTCTGTATATCATCATCATCATCATTTCAGCCGTAAAACGTCCACTCCTGGACATAGGCCTCCCTTATTGATGCCCAATCATTACGGTTGGAAGCGACTTGTTTTGCATCCACCCTGAACCTGCGGCCTTCACCAAATCGTCCGTCTATCTCGTTGTCAGTCCGTGGTCACCATTCCAGAACTTTTGGGCCCCATCGGCCATCTGTTCTGCGTGCTATATCGCCAGCCTCTTTATATACCTACTTGTGAAGAACTCAGGTGACAGTGAACTTCCTGATACACATTGGGTTCACGTGGGAACTACAGCCAAAGTCCTCTTATTCTGAAAGGAGGAATGTGCTTTGCAATGGACCTTAAAAAGACCAACGTGATGGAGTCATAATTTTTGAAAAACTTGTCTATCTGTACCTTTTTGAAATCGGTTTAAAATGATACAACAGACAAACATACATAAAATTTATATCGTACTAGTTGTATGGTGTCACCATCTCGCTACAAACAGTACTAGACCACCCAGGGACAGTTTACTGTCTACTAACCGTCGTGCTGGGAATCAAATGCCCATTGTCGCGTTTGGAACTGAAATAGCCATTTAAAAAAACATATTTTAAGTCAATTGCATTGTGGAGCGAAGCGCTAGCGCCGGGAGTTTGATTTTAAAGAAGCTAATAAAAAAATTGTGGCAGTTTTTTTTTGCTTATTTGTTTTAGTAGCATCGGGTGTATTAAGAGTGCGTATTTACTTATATACGTCACGGGACACCCTGTATAATAATATGATAGGGGCAAACAAGCAGGCTCCACCTCACCTTATGTATGAATAAATTCGAAGACAATCGACACACAATAGACGGTGCACGTAAAATAAAAGCTTGTTAACCTCTAAGAACCCGTTCAAAGCAAATAAAACTGCCCAGTGGCGCTTTTATCACTAAAAAAACCCTTAAAATGGATTCAACAGAACCACATAAATAACGGAGTTCGTCGTCAACGTCGCGAAGTCACTCTAAATCGTTACTTAGCCAATAAAACTCAATTCTGTTAGATCGGTCGTAAATTAATCGGACGTTTTTAATGCGGTCCTATTTTGAACAATTACAGGGGCATAAAGGTTAGAGCATTTTTTGGAGTAGTAAAATTTTAGGGTGACCATGCGGGATGCGTGTTTCTATAAAATAAAAATAAGAATCCAAGGTACAGTCACGAGCTTTAATTTGGGACTCATTTAAGGTTGACAGTCCTATCATAATTATTGTATAGGAATCAATAAATAAATATCACAGAGTTGTATGGGAGCCCCCTTAAATATTTATTTTATTCTGTATTTTAGTATTTGTAGTTATAGTGGCAACCGAAATACATCATCTGTGAAAATTTCAACTGTCTAGCCATCACGATTCATGAGATACAGCCTGGTGACAGACAGACGGACATATGGACAGACGGACGGTCGGACGGACGGACGGACAGCGAAGTCTCAGTAATAGGGCCATTGCATGCTAATTATGGCTCATTTCTTTAATATACGTTATACTGATAGCAGTTGTAACTCTAGTAGACCCTTTATAACAATAAATAAAACTGTCCTCGAACTCACGTAAAATATAGTCACAGTCGCGTCGAGATCTGGATAACAAATGCTGCGTTGTCCCCGTTGATTCATGGCTGCCTTATGCTTTCTTGAGATTCGCTAAAATATGTGTGACCCGCTTTATTTGGACAAAAAGACAATATTACTTATGTTAGATTTATGCTAATCCTCCTATCTTTATGTTCTGTCTAACATTTTTGTCGAAAGTGGGATGTTCCTTTGCTTTACTTGTTCTTCTGTTTGTCATTGTAATGTGATGTGACTTTTGTGAATAGGTCTGCTTAATTTATTTATCATTGTTGATTTATCATCATCATCACCATTATCATCCAGCAGGGCACTGGCATCCTCAGGGGTTAAATTCTGGAACGGCCCAATACAGTTCGCGAGTGGTAATTCAATCGTTTGTGAGAAGATAGGAATGGTTTGAGCTTAGGATGAGCCTTATTTTTCTGTTAATTCGCTTTTTTAATTAATAAGTAAATAAACAATTAAATAAGGCTCCATCCCAAACTCAGCCCAACCTCTCGCAAACCAGTGATTTTTGGCGTTCCTGAATAGCAGTTCATCCCTATCCTCTCGCAAACGATTGAACTACCGCTCGCAAACAGTGTTGGGCTTTTTCTGAATTTAGCCCCTACTTAATTTATTTATCATTGTTGATTTATCATCATCATCACCATTATCATCCAGCAGGGCACTGGCATCCTCAGATGATTACAGCGTAAACACAGGTTAAATGGAAGATTAGAATGTCTAAATTAATTGTGGTATACGGACCGTACATAGAGGATTCTTCTGAGAGGAGGCCTGTGCCTGCAGTGAGATGTATGTAGACTAAGATGATGATGATGATTATTTAAAAGCGAAAAAGTTTTTCGGGTGCGCCGGTGGGATTTGAACCCACGTCTCCTGGGTATGCGCCCCAACGGGCAATTGGTAGAACACCCGTTGGGGCGCATACCCAGGAGACGTGGGTTCAAATCCCACCGGCGCACCCGAAAAACTTTTTCGCTTTTAAATAATCTTAGATTCGGTGAGCAGCCGTATTGCTATTAAAAAATAAATAATATTTGGATGATGATGATGATGATGTGTCAAACAGATGTAGCTGTGATGAACTTGGTAGTGGAGAAATAATGTCAAAATAAGTAACAATCATGAAATAAGTAACAATTAAAAAAAAGTTCAAAAAAACATATGTTCGGAATAAATTCCTAACATCGATTCATCCATCGAATAAAAGTTAAGCAACTATAATAAAACCATATTACAATGTAACGCGGATATAAATTACACTAAATTTAAATCGTGCATTGTTCTCGGCTACATCTAACATATGATATACTATATGTTATTAGTCCATTGTTTCAAATGATACGAGTAGGAGTCACGTGTGAACTAATACAGTTCGATTATTAGATTCAAGCCGACTTTAATGTGAAATGATATTGGTATCAAATAGGGGTGTGTTATGAATGTTATGATCGTCATAAGAACTATTTTCTGAACTCTTTTTACTCTGAATGCATTAATTTTACATTGTTATAATTACAATCTAACCACACCTATAAAGTCCTACAGGATAACCATTTAAAAAATCCTGTATAATTAATGGTTTCTGAGAAAAAAGAGTTATGTATATCCGAAATGATAATTTATGACGAATGATGAGTTATGCTAAATGTTTGTATGACTATTCAACGGCCCACATCAAATAGAGCAGAAGTGAAAAACAATTTGATATGCTTTGGAGTTATCCAGAGGTTGTTTCAAATTACAAAAATAAACCTCACCTAACTTAAACCAATCTGTAGATTACACAACCGAAAAAAAAATGTCTAATTAGTAGTGCCATCGCAAATCATGCAGCCTAGTGGTTTTGACCTTAATGACCTTTGCTGGTTGCTTGAAATTTACGTTATTACATTTGAAATTTACCAAGGGTTTTACGGTGAAGGAAAATATCGAGAGGAAGCCTGCACGCACTTGTGAAGAATTTCAATGGCGTGTGTACATTCATACATACATACATAAAATCATGACTGTATTGCCAAAGGGGTAGGCAGAGCATACGAAACGTCTTGAAAGCTGAGTTCAACTTTCTTGAACAGCGCGCTCTATTCTTGTAGTTAAAATAATATCCCAAGTTATCTGGATTGAGTCTATGTCTCAATCCAGATTTTTATTTTTCTGTGCACTATCCAAATTCCTTCAAACGTTACTGCGCGATTATGATTGGATAAAATAAATTCAAACCTCCAAACATCTAAACACCCAAACGTCTACTCAAACTTTCTCTTTTATAATATTAGTAGTATAGGATTGGACAGGATAATATAAAGGGGGATCAATTACACTGACCGGAAGACGCAGTGTAGGTAGGCCTCCAACAAGATGGACCGACGACCTGGTTAAGGTGGCGGGAACGCATTGGATGCGGATGGCGCAGAGTCGATCTGTTTGGCGAGCCTTGGGGGAGGCCTATGTTCAGTGGACGTCTTTCGGCTGAAATGATGATGATGAATTACAACTAACTGGCCTGAATACGAGTACAGTCAACAATGAAATCACCCTCAAAGGAAACTAGTGCAACATAAATAACCTCGTTTTTTGTCACAGAAGGAAGCGGCATGTTCGCAAAAGCAACAATCACGTCATCGATCAGTCCGAGTCGATTGTTCGCAAATCGCCATCAAATCGATATTTGTATCGATGATCGATAACTACCGGGCTTTACTTAAAACATAATAGTGAGTTTTGCATCGCGTTAAAAAAATCGATTGATAATTTTTAGAGTTAAGTATTCTTCGTAACATGAAATAAGAGTGTCACAATGTGTATCTAACAATATTGAATTAATTATTGTAAAATAAAACGATTATTCTTTCAGTGTCAAATTAGGTTCGGACATTACAATACAATGACTTTATTTTTATTTTTTATTTTCTTAGTGTTGTGATTTAAATAAATCTTCTGATTTATTTTACATAATTAAAAAAAAAAAAAAATATCACGGGACAATTCACACCAATTGACCTAGTCCCAAAGTAAGCTTAGCAAAGCTTGTGTTATGGGTACTAGGCAACGGATAAACATACTTATATAGATAGATACATACTTAAATACATATTAAACACCCAAGACCCGAGAACAAACATTCGTATTTTTCATACCAATATCTGCCCCGACACGGGAATCGAACCCGGGACCTCAAGCTTCATAGTCAGGGTCTCTAACCACTAGGCCATCTGGTCGTCTAAAAAATTAATAATTATTTCTACATTTCCACGTTTTACGTTTAAAAACGTCCAAAGCAGAAAGTGTTAGCTGAACGCGAATTGTAAATATGTAAAAAAACCTTTTGTAAATAATGTTTTTAACATTCCGTCAAAGACGAAAGCGAAATATTTCATCTCAAATTACAAATTAATTCTATTCAATTCCAACTAGACATTGTGAATAAATGTCAAACAAAAAAACCTTGTCACATCAACCACAGACAATAATACACACGTCACAAAACGTCGTTTCTAACAGAAAAACGTTGCATCGACTTAAACTGTGAACTCGAAATCTGAATTCAAAAGAACGCAAGATGGCTGGCATCGGAAATTATTTAAATTTAAACAAATTCATTCTCAACCGGCGCTAAGCTCGCCGTCAAATATTTGTTTATTTGAGAAAAAGACGTTTTTACCTCGGTGTTTGTGTGAAATTTTTGGTTACATTGTCGTATGTCGTTGCGTGTTTTATGAATATTCAATAGTTGAGTTACCTGAGTTTGCTTTGGAGACGTGTCAAACGATGGGAGGTGAGAGGTGAAGTTACATATCGTGTGTTTTGAGGACGCGGACCATTTATCATGTTACTAGCATTTAGCCGCGGCTTTCATCACCATCATCATCATCGTCGTCATCACCGTCATCATCATCATCTTCAACAACAACAACATCATTATCATCATTCCAACCTATATAGGTCCCACTGAAGACCACAGTACCTACTCAGCTCAGTTATAAATATTCACTTTGAAAATAAAACAATTAAATTAACAAATATTTAAGGGGAGCTAAAATACAACAGACATGATTTTTTTTTGCCGTTTTTATAGATAATGGTACGGAACCCTTCGTGCACGAGTCCGACTCGCTCTTGGCCGGTTTTTTGTCTATAAAAGGTACGCTAAGTTTCATCCAACTCCCTTGATCCGTTATTGCGCGATTGTCTAGCAAACATTCAAACATCCGAATTATTATCCAAACATCTTTACAAACTTTCTCAATTATAATATTAGCTTGTTATAGCGTAAATAGAATACAGATTATGTAATTTGACTTCGGCCGAGTTCTTAAACTAAAAAAATCATACGGTCACACGCTAAACTAAATAAAACGGCACACGTTTTTCTGTTTATACGGACTTGTTTTAGTTTAAATAACTTTTAATTGCTCGTAGCATACAAGCAAGGAGTGTTAAACTAGATTTAGATCATCATGACCAAGTATAATAAATGGTCAGGTATAGCCATCGAGTGGCGTCCACGGACCGGAAGACGCAGTGTAGGTAGGCTTCCAACAAGATGGAGCGGCGACCTGGTTAAGGTTGCGGCAATGCGTTGGACGCGGATGGCACGGGACCGATCTCTTTGGCGAGCCTTGGGGAGGCCTATTTATGTTATGTATGATGTGATGATCATCATCGTCATTTCAGCCGTTGCACGTCCACTGCTGGTCATAGGATAGGCCTCCCTCATTGATACCCTATCACTACGGTTGGAAGCAGCTTGCATCCACCTTGAGCCTGCGGCCTTTACCAAATTGTCCGTCCACCTTATTGGTGGACGTCCTACGCTGCGTTTTCCAGCACGTGGTCTCCATTTGAGAACTTTTCCCATTCCACATTTCACATGGTAATGTATAGTTGTGTATGTCTCTACCATGTCATATCTTCTTAATAAGTCATTTACCTATTTACGAGCAATATATATAAAAAAATAACAAATAAAAATAAACTAAGACTAATTAAGGGTGAACTGAAGCAATTGTGTACTTTGCTCTCCCGCGACCTTAAGATAGCTACGTTTATGTTAATAAATACGTGTTAACACAGTTCCTCCACCTCTACACTGTACGAATACACGCAAATCACATAAACCAAACTATCACCACCACCAAACTATAGGTAACACCACCAGAGTTGAGGCCACGCACACAACCACATCTCATGTAATGACAGCGGGATTTTGACGTTGTGGTTGTCGTTAAACGTCAACACAACGTCAAAATCCCGCTGTCGTTACATGAGGTGTGGTTGTGTGCGTAGCCTCAACTCTGGTGGCGTTACCTATACACTGACGAGATTCGAACTCAACCAGAGCTCATCTTCAGAGTACCGCAACCGCCGCCGCCGGCATTTTTTACATAAATGTAGCTGTCGTTAGGTTGCGGGTGAGCAAAGCAATTGATTCAGTTCATTAATATGGATCTCCGCAAAGTTACACCTAATTCAATAAACAACTTAAGGGTGGTGATCAAAAACCCGACCTAAATTAAATAGTACCTAGTTAACATACAAAACGACTGTCTGGAAAACATTTGATGTAAAATTTGTTGTTGTTGTTGTGAATTGAAAACTTTTATACAAATTTTAAATTCCCTTATATGATAATGTATGTATTTAAACCTAGTTATTGTTAAAAAATAAAGAAAGAACCAGTTGGCAACCGTTGGGGTGCATTGAAAAAGGTGAACATTTCCTTTAAGGCATCTCTTCCAGTCAATTATTGAGTTGATGAGAGGAGTATTAGGGGATTACGATAATAATTCACATTTAATAATATACGCATAAAGCGCATTTCCCACAGCGAGAAAAATCTTTCATCAATTATTTTATACAAGGTGATTGCCTTATTTCGGAATATTATCTGATTTTGAGACTTACCAATTTAAACCTGTTTTTCGACACAATTTTACTCAAATATTTTACGCGCCCCTGTTTAAATTCGATATTTATTTAACCCGAGATTCCTTGCAAATGTCTCCAACCGACTCATCCTTACATCTTTCTCACTTTAAAGGAACAGACTGGCATTAGTAGCATATTGCACCCAAGTGCATTGTATGCAAATTTGCAAACGTGTTCATTTGAGCAAAAAAATAAAAGTATATTTTATTTTACTATCTCAAAAACATAACGCGGCGGGACTAACGTCCGAGGGTAAGTCACGCTTTTCGGAGTGCAATAAATCGGGCGGGAAACTCGAACGTGATATGATTTTTAGGGTTCCGTATATTGAAATTGTATTAAAGTATTATTGACACGGGTATGTATTACAATACCGAAGTACGAAAGACCGAATGTATTAAAACATCGAATGGGTCAAAAGACCGACACGATTTTTTTCTGAAACTGTTAACTTTTTAAGATTTTTTTTTTTTTTTTAGTTTATATAACCAATTGACCTAGTCCCAAAGTAAGCTTAGCAAAGCTTGTGTTATGGGTACCAGGCAACGGATAAACATACCTATATAGATAGATACATACTTAAATACATATTAAACACCCAAGACCCGAGAACAAACATTCGTATTTTTCATACAAATATCTGCCCCGACACGGGAATCGAACCCGGGACCTCAAGCTTCATAGTCAGGGTCTCTAACCACTAGGCCGTCTGGTCGTCTATAAGATTGTTATAAAACAAACCTAACCTAACCTAATGGGTTCTGTATGATGCCGTTTTAATAAATTCTGAAAAGTTTACGTTTTAAGAAAAAAATCGTGTCGGTCTTTTGACCCATTCGATGTTTTAATACATTCGGTCTTTCGTACTTCGGTATTGTAAAACACACCCTATTGCCACAATGGTCTGAAATAAAACTAATTGGAATGATCGGATCTTATGTCATAGTAACAGAGGCATCAGATACTTGTCATCTACTGGGCGTTGAGGTGTCGAGCATTGGTACGTTTACCTTACTAGTTTTTGATTTCTCGCAGCGACAACACTTTGGTGGCATACACTAAATGTAAAGTTTTCATGGCTCAGGATATATAAGTAGTAAAGAGCCATGCTCTAGGGCACTTTATGAGTAGTCTCGGTATTACGAGTGCAAAATAGATTTACAGCCAAGCGCATGAACATATTCCTAAGATATAGATCGTGGAAAGTTCTAGAAGCGGTGACAAAAATTATAATAAAAAAAAATAAAAAAAAAAACACGGGACAATTCACACCAATTGGGGATGTCTATTTTTTGCAATGTATTGTAAATCGAAAACCATTTCGAGATAAATGCTTTTTAACTCGTTTTCTGTAGTTATTTAATTTTAATATTATGTAATGAATTTATTACATAACAAATAAGCAATGACCTTCATTTGACATTGGTGTAAATTGCGTGACCGGTCCAAGTCGTACTTTATTCTGTGTGGTTAGAATTCTTCACAATTTACGCGTGGATTACACTACGGAGTTTGATTTGGACGCGCTGTCTGACATCTAGCACTTTGACAGCGTCAGGAAAGTGACACTAGTTATGCACTAGTTACAGTGTACCACTACGCAAAAAATAATTAAAGGGGTTGCCTTATTGTACGCATTTAGATAGATTTAGAAATTTGGCAGTGTGGGAGCCCTCAATTACAATCTGACGTCATCAACCAAATTAGTTTCAATAATTAATTTTGAAAAAAGTAGTGAACTAAATGACAAAATATTGAAATTAGTTTCTTATAATTGACTTTTCTATACAAAAAAAAATATAAAAACCACTGGTATTTTTTTTAGACATTCCCAATTGACCTAGTCCCAAACTAAGCAAAGCTTGTACTTCGGGTACTAGACAACGGATAAACATACTTAAATACATATTAAACACCAAAGACTCGAGAACAAACATTCGTATTATTCACACAAATGTCTGCCCCGACCGGGAATCGAACCCGGGACCTCAAGCTTCGTAGTCAGGTTCTGTAACAACTAGGCTATCCGGTATTCCCACCATCAACATCATCATCACCATAATCATCATCATTTCAGCCGAAAGACGTCCACTGCTGAACATAGGCCTCCCCAAGGCTCGCCAAACAGATCGGTCCCGTGCCATCCGCATCCAACGCAATCCCGCAATCTTAACCAGTTCGTCGCTCCATCTTGTTGGAGGCCTACACTGCGTTTTCCGGTCCATGGATGCCACACACTGTTATCTTTCTTGATTTGTATACCTACCTAAATATCGGCGAGTGGGAACCCTGTGCTTTTGGTTTCGAGGTCAGCGGTGCCCAACGTAATATGAACGCACGTATCACACGATAAGTTTCCATTTCGCGTGCAAGCAGTTAACGGTCGTAACAGTGGGCAAATTTTTATACCTAAAGTTGAATTTTCTTCACGAGTGATCATTCTGTACGTTAGTACTATTATTTTATTAAAATAAATAAAAAAATAAATAAATATCACAGGACAATTCACACCAATTGACCCAGTCCCAAAGTAAGCTCAGCAATGCTTGTGTTATGGGTACTAGGCAACGGATAAACATACTTATATAGATAGATACATACTTAAATACATATTAAACACCCAAGACCCGAGAACAAACATTCGTATTTTTCATACAAATATCTGCCCCGACACGGGAATCGAACCCGGGACCTCTAGCTTCGTAGTCTGGTTCTCTAACCACTAGGCCATCTGGTCGTCAATATCGGTCATCTGGTTGTCTGGTGTTATTCTGTGGTATAAGTAGGACTCGTAAGATATTCTTAAGGCTACGTCCCTTGCATAGCTCATAGGTACTCCAAATCGAATGGCGCATTACACTGCGCCTGCGCCGACAAAAACGTGCCATTGTGCGATTTGTGCGTCGCGCGGCTGAAGCGTCGGACAAATGGAGCGCAGAAGTATGTATGTAAACCCTTTGTACAGTCAACCAATTTGATGAATAGGCCATTTGATATTAACTACTAGATACTTAAGTCAGTGCAGGTCAAATGATTATCAAGTTTCCGATTATAACATGCAATAACCGTAAAAAGTTTTTAAACGTTTTCGCTCCATGACATGAGAAGAAAAAGAAGTTTGACAAACGGACAGTGACAATTCATGTTATTAATACACAAGCAAACTCCTTTCCTATTTAACCCCCAACACAAAAAAAGGGTGTTATAAGTTTGACCGCTATGTGTGTGTCATCATAGCTCTTAAACGGGTGAACCGATTTGGATGCGGTTTTTTATAATAGAAAGCAGTTTTCTTGGCGATGGTTCTTAGATATGTTTCATCAAAATCGGTTCAGCCGTTTCAAAGTTATCAGCTCTTTTGTTAGCTGCGGAAGGGATCTTAGACGCATAATGGAATAGAAATTTTTTATTTTTGAATAACTTAAACATGAATGTAGTTGCTATAAAAAAGGACTCCACTCAGCATGTGTCACGGCACGAGGTGCCACGACGCTGATTTTCAGTGGGTCGTGGGTAATGGGCATTGACTTAACGTTCAAACATACTTACTAGTGACATAATTGCGTTGGGGGTTTTTAAAATTTTCAATTTATAGTTATCATTATCGTTGACACACCGATCGTTAACGACCGCTTTAGCCTAGTTGGTAGTGACCCTGCCTACGAAGCAAGAGGTCCTGGGTTCAAATCCCGGTAAGGGCATTTATTTGTGTGATGAGCACGAATATTTGTTCCCGAGTTATGGATGTTTTCTATGTATTTAAGTATTTATTTATTTATATAAGTATGTTTATCGTCGTCTAGTACCCATAGTACAAGCTTTGCTTAGTTTGGGACTAGGTCGATTTGTGTAAGATTGTCCCCTAATATTTTTTTTTTATTTTTTTTTACATGTTCGCAAAGATTGAAATGTCATCATGACATACAGCACGCAATAATTACTATTCTAGAAGATAAACAAATTGATTCATTATGACATGGTTCTATAGTGGCCAAGGAATAAAATTGGTTGACTGTACAAAAATAAAGAAAAAATCATCATCATCATTTAAGCCGATAGACGTCCACTGCTGAACATAATGCCTCCCCCAAGGCTCGCCGAACAGATCGGCCCCGTGCCATCCGCATCTAACGCGATCCCGCAACCTTAACCAGGTCGTCGCTCCATCTTGTTTTAGGCCTACAATGCGTCTTCTGGTCCGCAGACGCCACTCGAGAACCTTACAAGTGATACATTTTAAATTTACCACGAGCTTTACGGTGAAGGAAACGTTGAAAAAACGAAACGAAACGAGTCCCATACTTACTCAATAGTTTACCCGAGGACATAAGACGTGAGCCTACACTTGCTAAATTTAAAAGTTTACTTAAAAAACATTTGTTAAATTCGTTGTAACCATTTATGTATAATTGTATTAATTTAATCTATTTTAATAATTTATAAGCTATGTTTATATAAAGCGAGTTACCTGCAGTCAAACTGCGTAAGCAGTTTTGCGGGGCATGGTTTAAATGAAAGTGTAACTTTTTATGAATAAATATATTACATACATACATACATACATCGTGAGGAAACCTGTACACCTGCGAAGAAATTCAATGGTGTGTGTGAAGTTCCCAATCCGCTGTAGGCCCGCGTGGAAACTACGCGCCATGCCCTCTCATTCTGAGAGGAGGCCTGTGCCCTGACGTATATAGCCTGCGATGATGATGATGACAAGTGTCGTCCTTAACGGCTAAATGGTTCACACGGAGCCGCGGCTAAAACTAGTGTTTTATGAAAATGTCATGACACATTGAGTACATGCCCTTTATAAATAAAATAATTCAAAATTCCTTCTCGAAGTACTTTTACCGTCACGCCTTTTACCCGCGCAAACACGTGTATTGACACGCAAACTATGTCGGTGTGTTTGTCTGTCTGTTTACTCGGGCAGCCTAAACGCGGACATTGACTGTGACACTTCGCCGTTGGTTTAACCGAGTGCGGAGTCTCTCAGGCGAAAGTTCAGGGTGTTTGATGAAAGAACGACGGTTTATTTTATTTCATCATAGTGAAAATAAACGGATCACTCACGTCTTAAAATGAGTTTAACTCGACATGTTTCGGGTTAAATCGTAGTCCTTCCTCTCGGAGTCGCACGTCACGGCGGCTGCCAAACGCGCACTCAATATCAATATCTTTATTTCATCATCATCATCAGGAGATGATTCACAACCACCACCGACACCACTTCCACTATTATCACCATCATCATCATCATCATCAATAAACTGAAATAATTACTTTGCTCACCCGCGACCTAGCAGCTAGGTCATCACATCTCTCCTCAGGAAGAAAGGGATTGGGCTGTAGTTCCCACGCGGGCTCAGTGCGGATTGGGAACTTCACACACTGTTAAATTTCTTCACAGATACAGTTTTTCTCGCGATGTTTTCCTTCACCGTATAGCTCATGATAAATTTCAAAATTTCTGAAAAACTCAGTAGAGCGAGCTCGGGATTGAACCCACAACCCTCTACTAGAGAGGCTATAGATCAAACCACTCGGCCACCACGGTTTTTTTGACACTGTAATAATAGTTCTACACATTGAATGATTATTATTATCAATAAGCCGATAATGTTTTCATTGACGTTAATTTACATACTGTCACAGAACCTCATTAATATTATAAATGCCAAAATAAGTCTGTCTGTCTGTAATATTTTCACGCAAACCGCTGAATCGATTTGTATCCCAGAAAATATCATTGTTAAAATTTTTCGCAGACGGAATCTCAGGCAACACTTAGTATCACCATTAAATGACACTACGACACTTAACACTTTGATAAGTAAAATTTTGATGTCAAAATACAGATCCTATTAAAAAATAAGTTCAACTGATGACCTTTACTTGACTTTGCTTAATTTGGATACAAAAGACATCAACGGGCGATTTCGCATATTTTACATAAAACTAGCGTTTTCTTGCAGCTTTTAACTCCGGGATCTTACAAAATTCCCATGAGAATTCCTAAAAACTATATCGTGGTTTTTATTTACGCTGTATAAGAAAAATTTGTCTCTGCAATTAAAAGATAATAAAATTATATAAAAAAATGTGTAAAATATGAAAAAACATTGTTACCTAATTCTAATTTAATTAATTTAATTTTATTCATGTGCATGATTGCATATGAACTGTGATAAGTTAAGTCGTTTGAACTCGCCTTTTGTTGGCTGAATTTTGTGCATGGTACTTTATTGCTTTTGCTTTTACTTATATACACATAAATATTTCCCTTAAATTATTTTAGTAATGTAATTAGTCAATTGTAAAAATAAGTCTTTCTGAGCAACCATAATGTTATAATTCACTAGTGGAAACTTCTTTGGCTTTTGTATTATCTAAATTTCAAATAATCACAAATGTTATTTTTCGCTGTTTGTTTCCCATTATCAATAAAATAAAATAAAAATAAAACATCCATGCAAAATTTCACATTTGAAAGAAAGAAAGAATAAGAAAATACATTTATTTACAACATCACAAGACAAATCATCAATATTTTACAAAACAAAAGGCAACACTTAAGCTAAAGATAGAATGTGTCATTGCGGTTGCAAATCGGACACTGGCTCAGCATAATGCTGAGGCGTTTATAGCACCCCAGCGCTGATTTTCAGCCAGCACCGTTGGTGACACCCGGATCGCTGTTAAGATAGATAAATAAATAAACTGCACACTAATAGCCACATACATAAGACTACATACATACCATCGCCCCAGACGTCAGATACCCATTTTCAAAACAAATTTGCTTGCAGCCGTTGATGTTTATTGCTATGGATTGTTATGGACAGATGTCTAGCCACTGCACGCAAACTGGGCCTTTAAGGTGGTTATCTGGCGCTTGGGGCGATTACATTTCTAGACTTGGCGGTTAATATTTTGGGGTTTAACACAGATCCCGTGGGAATATCGGGATAAAAAGTGTCTGTGTTATACCAGACGTCCAGCTATCTACATACCAAACACACACAGGACCATTTTTTTATTTTGTTATAAATTTTGACTTTTTTTAAATTCAGAAAATTTCATGTGATTTTTGCTCAGAATCACGAGCTTTTTCGATCCGTTGGAGAAAAAAGTGTCGCGAGTTTTTTTCCGTTCCGTTACCATTTTTCATACACTTTATAGGACCGTATTAGAGCGTGGCTCATATTTTCTGAAAATCATTTTTTCTTCGTAGCAATTATTCCATTCCCATATTTTCCCAGTGGCATTTTGTCCCAATTATTATTATTTATCACTGTTTAATTTTACTGTTCTCTTTTTTTATATTCTCTTAATTAACGACCGCTTTAGCCTAGTTGGTAGTGACCCTGCCTACGAAGCAAGAGGTCCTGGGTTCAAATCCCGGTAAGGGCATTTATTTGTGTGATGAGCACGAATATTTGTTACTGAGTTATGAATGTTTTCTATGTATTTAAGTACGTATTTATCTATATAAGTATGTTTATCGTCGTCTAGTACCCATAGTACAAGCTTTGCTTAGTTTGGGACTAGATCGATTTGTGTAAGATTGTCCCCTAATATTTATTATTTAATTTTTCTTTATTACCCAGGGAGTATTTTTATTATTATTATTTATTATTATATTTTAACGATTAACATAGTGTTTTCGATTAAAGCTGATAATCGACGGAGGCCAACTTCGTTGACCTCCTATTTCTGGGCGATTTAATCTTCGGGCACAAGAAACTACCTAACTAACCTAATCTACATAGTATTCTTGGACAGGTATCTAATAAGATTAAAAAATATTGTGAAAGTATGCCAATAGAAAAAATCAATTTTGAGAAATAATGCCCACAGAAAATGAAATATTGGGAAAAAATGCCACTGGGAAAATATGGGAATGGAATAATTGCCGCGAAAAAAAAAATGATTTACGGAAAATATTTTACGAAAATAAATAGAAGCATTGAAAATTAGAAGGAAGTTTTGGGACACTTTTTATCTCCTAGTAGAATAGAAAAAGCTCAAAGCTAATTCTGAGCAGAATACATAAAATTATCCGAATTAAAAAAAGCCAAAAGATACAACCAGATAAAATATGGCCCATTTGGACAAATTAAAACAAAACAATTAAAATCAGATTTTGTTCCGGATTTTTAATTGAGTGATTGTTATTATAAATTAATAATTGATTCTTAATCAGTTTGATTAGGAAATCTTTAAATAATTAATAAAACAATTAATTTTAACATTTTCGGGTGCTTATTAACACATAATAATTTTAATTTTAGCTTTTATATATTTTTTATTAACAACACATTTAATTCAAATTTAATGTTTCGTTAATACTTAAGCATAAATAATAGTTATATAGTCATTAAGCATAAATAATAGTTTTTATTAGCTTGTTAGGAGGATATGATGCAAACTATTTATCCATACAAAAGTAGTCCTCTATTTTTTCCCTGGAAATCTATATTTTTTTTTTATTCAGAAGCCACGGTGGTCTAGTGGTTTGACCCATGGCCTCTCAAGCAGAGGGTCCTGGTTTCAAATCCCGGCTCGCACCTCTGAGTTTTTCGGAATTTATGTGCGAAATTACATTTGTTGTTGTTGTTGTTGTTTAATTGCCTCCCTCATTGATGCCTCCCTCATTGATGCCCAATCATTACGGTTGAAAGCGACCTGCATCCACCCTGAACCTGCGGCCTTCACCAAATCGTCCGTCCATCTCATTGGTGGACGTCCCACGCGCGCTTGCCAGTCCGTGGTCTCCATTCCAGAACTTTTGAGCCCCAACGGCCATCTGTTCTGCGTGCTATTATGGCCTGCCCATTGCCAATTCAACGAGCTAATCCGTTTGGCTATGTCGGTGACCCCTGTTCTTCTACGGATCTCCTGTTTCCTGATTCGATCCCGTAGAGAAACTCCGAGCGTAGGGCATCCATAACTCATTTCTTACATAAACGTCACTATCGTAAGGTCGCGGGTGAGCAAAGTAATAGTTTCAGTTCATTAATATGGACCTCCGCAAAGTAACACCTGGTTCAATAAATCATTTAGATATAAGGTCAAGGTCAATAGAGTTATGGTCAGGTAAGGTCGTGTTGTCAAAAGTTGGGACTTACGAGGCTAACGTGATGCAAGTACGAGTCAGACTCTCATTTTCGGCTCCGTGCCTAAAATCACCATTACACTCGGCCATCGACTCGAGTACAAACATTTTGTATTTTTCATACAAAATATTTGCCCCGAACGGGGATCAAACCCGGGACCTTAGGCTTCGTAGTCCGGTTCTCTATAGCTAAACCGTTTAAATACTGAGGGAGTTGTGAAAAAATATGTAATCCGCCATTTTGTGGTGGCGGCCATCTTGGACCGATTTTTATGAAACATAAAGAACACTCTTGACTAATTTACCTACCATTTAAAGAAGCGCACGAGGGCTCTACGGAGCTCTAAGCAAGCGCCTGAGAGAGGCAACAGGTGACCCTCGCGCAGGCAGCTTTCTCGCACAAAGACTTGCTATAGCATTTCAACGTGGGAATGCTGCCTGCGTGATGGGCACCCTACCTAAGGGTCCAAATTTAGATAATAATTTTTAGTTTTTAATTTCTGTTTAGCTATTTTAAGTTAGTTTTAGTTATGTTAATTTTATACTTAGTCCCTGTTTTTATACCTTATTTTATAGTTAAATAAAATTATGAATTTAAAGAAAAAAAAACGAAATTAGTTCATCCGTTTGGGAGCTGCGATGCTATAGACGTCTTTTTGCATCAGGGGTTAAATAGCCTACGACAGTAGTAATATATTGGGCATTCTACCCCCCACCTTGCGGTGGAGGTAGCCTGCCCAAAATAAAAGAATCACATCAAACGTAGTTTTGAAAATTTAAATCGTGAATCAAAAATTGATCCGATCGCTTTGGGCATACTGGCCCAGCTGTCGTTCGATCGCAATCGCGTTGTTCCGCATTGCTAATCACACCAACGTTCATTTTTGAAAATTGAAATCCTGAATCAAAAATTGATCCGATCGCTTTGGGCATACTGGCCCAGCTGTCGTCCGATCATATTGCTATCGAATTTGGGTTGTCGACGCGTTTTGTGTTGCGTTCGGGCTATTAAGAGTTTCCCCCAAAATTGTTTGCTTTCGCATTGCTATCAGAGTGGTGTTGTCAACGCGTTTTGCGTTACGTTCAGGATGTTTCGAACAATCGCTTTGTTCCGATCGCATTGCTAACGGAGTTGAGTTGTCAATGCGTTTTGCGTTGCGTTCGGGTTGATAAGAGTTTTCCGTTTGAAGTACTTATCCATTTCAGTTGTCTCTATCGAATCTGATTCTATCGTGGGATCGATAAATCGCGTTGTTCCGATCGCATTGCTAATCACACCAACGTTCATTTTTGAAAATTGAAATCCTGAATCAAAAATTGTTTGCTTTCGCGCAATCGCGCAATCGCGTAGTTCCGATCATATTGCTATCGAATTTGGGTTGTCGACGCGTTTTGTGTTGCGTTCGGGCTATTAAGAGTTTCCCCCAAAATTGTTTGCTTTCGCATTGCTATCAGAGTGGGGTTGTCAACGCGTTTTGCGTTACGTTCAGGATGTTTCGAACAATCGCTTTGTTCCGATCGCATTGCTAACGGAGTTGAGTTGTCAATGCGTTTTGCGTTGCGTTCGGGTTGATAAGAGTTTTCCGTTTAAAGTACTTATCCATTTCAGTTGTCTCTATCGAATCTGATTCCACCGAGGGATCGATAAATCGCGTTGTTCCGATCGCATTGCTAATCACACCAACGTTCATTTTTGAAAATTGAAATCCTGAATCAAAAATTGTTTGCTTTCGCGCAATCGCGCAATCGCGTTGTTCCGATCATATTGCTATCGAATTTGGGTTGTCGACGCGTTTTGTGTTGCGTTCGGGCTATTAAGAGTTTCCCCCAAAATTGTTTGCTTTCGCATTGCTATCAGAGTGGGGTTGTCAACGCGTTTTGCGTTACGTTCAGGATGTTTCGAACAATCGCTTTGTTCCGATCGCATTGCTAACGGAGTTGAGTTGTCAATGCGTTTTGCGTTGCGTTCGGGTTGATAAGAGTTTTCCGTTTGAAGTACTTATCCATTTCAGTTGTCTCTATCGAATCTGATTCCACCGAGGGATCGATAAATTGCGTTGTTCCGATCGCTTTGGACATACTGACCCAGCTGCCGTTCGATCGCAACTGTTACTACCAAACTCGATGAGGTTACTTTACTAGTAATCAAGAGTTTTAAGTATCGACGCCTACCAGTTATAGTTCGATGCGATCTAAAATTTGTCCTCAAAATATGATCAGGCGCTTCTGTAATTGAACATTACTAGTCCACCACACGATCGAACTGGATCTGATCTGAAATGTTATTCGATCAACATCCGACACATCGAACCAAAATTTGACTGCAATTTTAACATGTTTGTATAATTCGGACTTTTCGTTTATTTTTAAAAATGGCAAAAGCTTAACACCACATACACTCGGGTTGATCAGGTCCGATGCATGTGTGACTATGTCACTCAGCGCCCCTCGGTCTCAGGCTGCACAGCCTCGGACTCAGGTTAACTAGAGGTGTTTGCACAACTTGTTGCTCCGTTGATCAGACGTCGCAACAAGCACGGACCCCCCAGGAGTTTAATCCCGGCGCAACAGGCCGCATTTTACGTGCAGGGTATGGATCATCCGTAACACCACCACCGCATAGTGTACAGAATCTCCTCTGATTTTTCAAACTGAGTTCAGCTATACTCGCAACTTGGGTGATCAAGCCAGGCTTTGAGATTTACTAACTGGAGATGTTCTATCAACCGCCGGTAGGTCACGGAAGATGAACACCCACGTTGCTTGTAGTATGAACGCATTTTTACTTATATCTACGAATTGAAAAAACTTTGCTAGCGCGATCTAGGTTTAAATTAATTTACATCTGAATTAATCGTGAAGTATTAATTATTTAAATTACGAAAGTATAAATATGTGTAACTCACTACATTAGTGACCACCAAAATATGTTTTAAAATCGGTATTGCAAAAAACTAAGTGAAATTGTGATTTTATTGATGTTTAAAGCACCGTCGCTCCATCTATGTATTGACAATACTTTATTACATTTGTTAAATGTCGTATCTCACTTTATCGCGTAGTCGTAAAAATTGTCTTGCTGGATACAACATAAGGTTTAATCAAAAAGGCGTTGTAAAGTGATATACATGTTTATGCACTTCAGTAATTTCAACTCGAAGACATGTGGGGCTCAGATTACATAGCGTTCTAATACGTAGGTGATGGTGACCTCTACTGAAATTGTTCGGAACCATTGATGTTCTATCTATACGAAACCAGTAACAAAGGTACTTATTAGTTAGTTCAGCGTTTAACCAACAGACAGCGCTTAACTTTAACTTTGATATTGCTAGATTTGAGATCAGATTTTTAAGCTTACAGAGAATTAAAAAGGCAATAATGGATAAATGGACAAATAAGACGGTCGCCACTTATTTTGAGCCTTTGATAAATTAAATTGATTAATTTTGAATTAAAACGGAACTCACACCGTGAGTGCGCACTGGCCGCCTACCACGGGCGCGCGTGCGCCTGGCTACGGTACGGGCTGCTGCTGTGGGGCCACAGCACGGACGCTAATGACCTTTTCATTTTGCAAAAGAAATGCCTCCGAATTATCCAAAACATACCACAAACGGAAAGTTGTCGTCCACACTTCACAAAATTGGAACTTCTTACCCTCCCATCAATGTATATCTTGGAAGCAGCGTTATTCGTTAAAAAAAACTTAAAATTGTTCAATTTCGTCAAAAGCTCACGGCGAAAAAACCAACTGACCCTCCCGGTACCAAAAATGGATCTATTCAAAAAAAGCCCATATTATAGATGTATCAAAATCTATAACAAAATACCAGAGACAATAAAAAGCGAAAATAGAGTCAATGTTTTCTACAACAAGTTAAAGAAAATGCTTATTAACAAATGCTATTACCATTGGAATGAATTTATGATGGACGAGACCCTTAATTTACCTTGCTGACATCTAATGTAAAACTGAATGAACTTATTTCATAAAAAATTTTAGTTAAATAATGACAAATTATTAAATTATTAAATTGTTATAATTATACTTAATAATATCTTTATGTACAATTGTAAGATGATTTGTGTATGTGTTTTGTATTTTAATTTCAAGCTGGAAAAGTATTGAATTAGTTCTTATGTGTGTGTACATACATGTGACGTGTTGCATGCACTAATTTAGACTAAGTATTTTTTATATTTTATTTTTTTTTTCTTATTATTTCAATTTGTCTTTTTTTTTTTTATTAGGTATTTAAAATTTTAATGTTGCTGTGCCCTAACAGGGTTATGTTGGAACTGTTTTTAAGTGTACATAACATCTTGTAAGACCCATACTGCAATAAATAAATAAATAAATAAATAAATAAATAAATAAATAAAATATTAAAATTCATGGTCTTCCTTTTATTTCTGACAGTATGTTATTTTACAAAAAATAATCCTTATGATGAAGCCTTTCGATCGGTATGAAAAAGCTACAGGGTAATTTTTTCACGTGTAGCGGGTTCGATTCTCGGTCCAACCATGGTAATTATTTAAAAATCTATGAATGCAGTTTAAATTGTATTTTAATTAAAATAAAGTCTTCTTTCAGTAATATGTTCAATCTACAATATTCAAGGTACTTTTCCTCCATGTGTCATAGCCGTGGGACGCTCTGTGTATTGTTTATTGTATAAATTTGTACAACTATGTACGTTATAAAAAATCTTGCACGTTAAAAATCGTTATTGTTTAAAAAATTTAATTTCGATATTTTGCTTACTTATTTATCAATGCTGCTAGTATAATGAGGACCTTTGGATCGGGTGGGGTGCTGAGTGGGAATTAGATGTATTCCATGTTCCTTGACGAAGCATGTTGTAGACTTTTATTTTTGTTTCTGTTAAGCTTTTGACGATGCGTGTTGTGGATATTATTTTCTTGTATTTGAAGGACTACTTTTATTATTAGGTTGACGAAGCCTGTGGCAGATTTTTTTGATGGCAGATAAAGTTATTTTTTTATCAATGTAATAAATGTCATACCTACTTTCAAACACAACAAAAGAAATTAAATTAAACGTAAACATGCTTGCACTGTTTTGCATCTGGCAACACGTTTGATCGTTTTTATCAATGATATTTCACAGTATAGATATGTTACGTTCCTAGTAAATTGCGTTTACAAAACGTTCGCGCTGCATTAAACTACCTTATGGTCTTGTCATTCACTAATGAATGACGAACAAAGATACAGTGAGCGCGAGAGTAAAAGAGATAGCTAACTCTAAGCCATGACGCTTCGAGTGTGATGACTGGAACATAGATTAAGAATTGTAACCGAAATCAGACAGAACTGATATTGGAAAGTGATTTAAACACAAGTCACAATTTCGCACAGAAATATTTGTACATTTTTCACAAAAGTATATTAAACTAACTTTGGAAGTGGCTATTCTATATCTTCCAAATTTATTTCGACTTAATAAAAATAACTGTTTAAAAATAATAAACACGGTATACATAAAGCACCGCACCATTGTGGGAACCAAAAGAGCGAGTTTTGTTTACAAACTACACACTTTCAAAAAGACTGTGTTTGTTTTTGTCTGTCTTTTTGACAGGTTTTTTAATTTCGGGTTGTTTTTGTATGCAGAATGTAGACGAACATTTTATCTTATTATACTTAGTTTTAATCAAATGTACGCGATGACTAAACGCAGAGGCCCGCTGTTTAGAATGTCGCTCAAGTGTTTCGAATATTTCTGAAGCTATAAAAGATTTCAAAATACGATTTTTTAATATCTCAACATCTCGATCATAAACAAAATTAAAACCACTATGTGTGCTATGATTATGATTCACCCGGCCAACAAATCAGATGCGACAACGTAGGTTGATACCTACGTTGTCGCATCTGATTTTTTAATCTATGTTGTCGTCTTAGCACTCGTATTTTTTACGAAAAACTTAGAAGTGGCTTAATGACTTAGTGGCTTGTTTGAGGTAAACTGATCGCGACATGAGACAATTGGGTCATTTATGAATCTTCAACTCGGACGTGGACATGCTGTGCATATTGAGAAAATATTATTTATCAGCTCGTGTTAATTTTCAAAACTTTGGAATGAATTTATAGAATATTAGGTTATGAATGGATGCAGAATGGAGAATGGCAACTCACTATAACAGATGCTATTTATAATTATAGTAATTTTTTGTGTAAGTAAATCATACTACGCGCCGCACATAGTTAATCTGCCGTGTCAGGCCTAAGTAACGTAACTTGAGATACGTTAGTTACGCTTAATAGTGCTAAATCGACATTTTTGATGCTATACCATCTGATACATATCGAAGATTTTCATTTAAGGCCATAATTCAATAAAAACACCGATAGCCGAACTAACGTATCTGGGATTTTTGTACGCACTTGTAACGGATATCTCCCGTATTTCAAATACGTTAGATAGGTCATACAGAACTCGTCCGCAGAATCGAAATTGAAAAATTTTTTGGTGCAGTTTAATTCAAATCAGGTTGTTGTTATATATTATAATAGGCATTTTAATTAGATTTCATAATACGTAACAGCTTCTGAAACCAAGGACAGCTATTGATTTTAATTTTATTAAGAATATGTTTAACTAGCGGGGAGGGAGGGGCAGAGAAGATAATAATATTTTGTTATAAGTATTATTTAGTAAAAAAGAAGATACCTTAAAGTTAAGAATTAATACAAATCCTGTTGTTGTGATAAAATTCAATTAAAAGTTTTCTAACTTCCACTTTACTTATTATTAACCTTCTTACCTATTTTTATATCTAATAAATAAAATAACGGGACCTGATATATGAGCCTATACCCACTTTTAATTTACTTAAATGTTTTGTTTCTTGGTTCCTAAAAGTAATGTAAGTAAAGATACAGGTCATAGCCATTACACAGTTTTGTGTAATAAAAAGAGCATGGTCACGCTTAACTAACGTATATGCAGATACGCAACTTTGCGTTACAGAATTTTGTATGAAAAGTAAGGTCGTGTAAACTTTAAAAACAGTCTTTTTTGAAATTGATTCGTAGCACAGAGTTAAAATTAAAAATACATTGTCACAATAATATTTCTAAATAACGAAAATGCACTTAACGTGGGATTTTACAACTTCTTTTGTTGCTAAATATGAAAGAGCAAGATAACAAAGACACAATAAAACTGACTGAAGTGCGGTACGTGTCCTGAAGTAGCTCAATTGTTTGTTCACAGTATACTTTGGGTCTACCGACACACCTGCGTAATTGTTTTACAACCTTACTTGAAGATAACAATTAAACAATATATGTTGGAATTGACTACTTTTCGTCATTTTAACTAAAATAAGCTATAATCTGGGTCACGTCAAAGAAACAATAATTTCTGCATATGTGAACTTTAGGGGTCTGGTATAGGTACACATGTCAAAAAACAAATAATAATGACCTTATAAATGTATTTATTTATAAAATATAATTAACATTATTTACATTATTTAATATAATTTACAAATTGCCGTATAATTACGTTAAGTTAAACCATACATTTTATTCGTCAAATACGGATGTACACAAATAACAATTTCTAGGTACAGTCAACGTCTAAAGTCGCTGTCCTAAAAACCTTCCTGCCCTTGCTGTCCTTGTCACAAAAAAAATAAATGTGTTATAGCGTCAAAGTATGCAGCGACTGTACATAATAAATAAAATTACAGCTCAAGGTAAGATCGCTTGCATAACTAAGTACTGCACTAAAAAATAGACCTGTGCCCCCAGGCTTTGTGGAAATTTTGTCTGATAATATATGTCGTTTATCGTCTTTGTTAGATAAACCAACTTTATTTACAGTTTGAGTGAAGATCTCGTCCTTTATAGATTTAAATAGTATGTTTTTTTTTTTCGGATTATTTTATCATTGAACAGCACGTCCTGATAGTCATTTAATGTTAACTCTTGAACTGCAGGCTTCTTTATTCCTTTAGCCTTTTTAATAAACGATTTCTCAATTTTGAAACAGTATAGTTTAGAACGTAACCCTACAAACTCTGTAATAAGTTCTCCTCCTAACTCATCTTTAAATAACCCAGGAATCTTCTTGTTACGTTAAGATATTTGAAATTCATTTTCAGGATTATAATTGCTTGTATCAAAAAAATTTAAAAAGTGTTTTTTTAAATCGTTATAAAAGTCTTGTCTCGATTTTGTAAATAAAACTGTCGGTATCAGTGTAGCATAGAGTTGTAGTATGTGACTAAATTTAGTGTTTTACCGCAACATTTAAGGTTTACCGCAACATAGACGCTTATTGCTTGACTAAGCAATAAATAGATTATAAATAAGGCTGTTGGACAAATAAACGTTCTCTTTTGACGCACTTCTCGTCTACATTATTTCCTACCTTGCCTTCGGGACCATAGGAAAATTGGAAGCCAAGCCACGCCACGCCACGCCGACGCCACGTCACACCACGTCGGAACATCCACCACCAACCAACTCAACCGAGACAAGCTTAGCCGAGGAGGATCTGCGCTACGATTTTTTTCTTCAAATTACACCAAAATGTCGGACGTGAGAATCAGGATTGAAGGCCAGAAAGTGGAACTCGTCGCACTACGCACGAAGAAAACAATAATGGTTAAGATAGACACGGCAACGGGAGAACGCACTGCAGCACACGTGGGACAGATACAGTGCACGATCCTGTCGTTGCTACCACCACCACGCCGCAGAACGCCACGACATCCGCCTGTGACTAACCAACCAGCCACGCCGCCGGTGGCTAACCAACCAGCCACGCCGCCGGTGGGCAACCAGCCAGCCACGCGAACGCCACGACAACCGCCGGTAACCAACCAGCCAGCCACGCCGCCGGTGGCCAACCAGCCAGCCACGCCGCCGATGACTAACTAGCCAGCCACGCGAACGCCACGACAACCGCCTGTGACCAACCAGCCAGCCACGCCGCCGGTGGCCAACCAGCCAGCCACGCCGCCGGTGGCCAACCAGCCAGCCACGCCGCCGGTAACCAACCAGCCAGCCACGCCGCCGGTGACCAACCAGCCAGCCACGCCGCCGGTGGCCAACCAGCCAGCCACGTCGTTGGTGACCAACCAGCCAGCCACGCCGCTGGCGACCAGCCACCACCCAGACGCACAACCAACCACAAGACGCAGCCTGGTCTGGCGCAGTCTGGTGGCAGCCAAACAACGACCACGACAATTTATCAGGAGAGTACCTCACCTCCTCAGGAGGTATTAGGACTAGAGACCTCTAACTATACCTAATTAAATTAAATTAATTTAATTAAATTATACCTATTTTTTTTTCTTTTCCTCTCTCTAATATTAATAATTTAGGCTCATTTAAATTTTGTTTATGTAAAAATATACATTTAATGTTAGCATATTCATAAAATATAATCAAACATAGATGGTTGGTACAGTACGACAGTAGCATAATTCCATATTCCAGAAACTAGATTCGCATTAGAAATTTACTAACTATTTTTCCGCTTCCTAAGCAAATTAAAGTAGGTCACGCGCATTCGTGTCCGCGCGCAGCGTAGATTTAAAATCAGTGAATGAAATTTGATACCACCAAAACTTAATCGGAAAAATTGTTAATTAATTCTTTTTATATTACCATCAGTTCTTAGTAATTTGATAAACATTATTTAGACTAGCAGCTGGACTGATCACCCAGGAGCTAAAAAGATAATGTATTGTTTAATATAAAATTTGAATATATAGTAAAATACTTAATCACTAAGATTTAAATGGGAAATTTTAATTTCTAATATATTTTTTTAATAAATATACAGTACGGTACATAGAAAAAGAATGGAAGGTTTATCGTTGAATAGAAGTTAGGGAAATAGAGGTGACAGTCAAGGGTACTAGTCCTTAGTGGTTGATCATAGTGCGAGCTACCGTATCCACCGTGAAACACTATTGAAGACAAAAAAAAGTCTTAAATGGTAACTCATCGTTGTCACGAAGATAGGAGAATAAGATGGAGTAGAAAGATAGGCATAATATCCTTCGTACTTGCTCATGGTATTTTTGGACTACCGTGCCCTCCGTGAAAGTAGTTGGAGTCCATAGATGACTTAAAATAAAATTATGACCTGCTGTAGATATATGATGTTAGACAATAGTAGGCCTATAAGATTTTTTTTATAAAAGGAAAGTTAAGATAAGAAAAGAGGTATATTGAGGTACCGACTGGTAAAATATTATGATAATGTTTACTATAATTTATTCCCACATAATGATTTCATTACGAATTTTAATTTAGTTTCCCTTATTCAAAAAAGGTATCACACACAAAGCCAAAACCGTTAAGTAGTAATATGACTTCGATTGTACCAAACCATCTAGCTTATTATACTTATATTGTACCAACATAGCATAACCATACTTATTTCATTTTTGTGTAAAACAAATAAAGTTTCGCTATACGAAACTAGGACAATGCGCGACACGCGACGTGCATCATAAGCTCACATTTTGCGTACGCAGCAACAACACTGTGTTAGCAACTGCAAATAACAAGTAATAAGAATGTAAATTGAAAAGGTCATCGAACTAATTTTCGTTTGTTTATTTCATTTAATATTTCCTATTTTTTTTTTTTTCTCCAAATATAAATATATATTTTTTCTGTTTAAGGTCATCGAACCATTCAGCTAAATTCAAAGAATAACTACTTTTTTTGTTTACTTTTTATCAAAACGCCGTCAGATATGTAAGATAAGTTAATTATGAAATTTTTCTTTTCCTTTTTTTATCCTCAGATTACTATCTCTAGTCTCTAGTCTAGATTGACACATACTGTATCCGTATAAGTTATTGCAATCGATATATATTAAAAACGAATCTGGTGTACTACTCTTTTCATAAGTTTCCATGTATTCGTTATTAGCACGAGCATATCTAGTCGAACACATACAAATACCACCTCTTATACCTTTTTGTATAAGTCGAATTATTTCTAATTCAGCTATCAATTCTAGCTTGACTCCAGTTTTTAATAACATAGCATCAAACGACAGACTTGGCGCCGTCAAATAAAAGGCTGCGTCTAAGTGATAATTTAACTTGCAAATTAACCGAAAGTTCTTAAATATATCTGATAAAAGCAACACATCAGTTTTAATGAAAAGATCGGTATACTCTCTCATGTTTTCGATTTTAAATATGGACCATACAGATAGTGCATGTGCATAATCCAAATCGCTTATGTGTTCTCCGGATAAGGAGTTAAAAAACAATTCCTTAGAAGGAAGCTCGGTCTCTGTAAACTTATTCCAGTTCGACATATAATCGTATGGGTAAACACCTTTGCGAGTTAACAAATTAAATTTCTTAGCATCAGGATAAAACTTATTCAAGTGAATTAAATCATCTTTATTTAATCCATTTACTAATTTTTCCAAGCTCGTACCTAAAAATTTAAAGGAGTCTTTCACAGGTCCTGTACATTGACTAAGTTCCTTGATAAACAAATGGATATGCAACCTTTAAAAGCAGACGTAATTTCAACTACCTCATCGCTAAGTTTTACATCCGAATTATTTTTATGCTTATTGCTTTTTAGATGCCCCACCCACTGCTTTCTTTCGACTTTCATTGAACAATGATTGCAAAATGGTATATTGGCTGTAGCGACTTACCCTAACTGACTAAGATTGAATCTGCGTTTAACACGGAAATTATACATATTTAGAAAAACAGCTAAAATGGTAATAAAATGAATGAAAATCTCAGTGCTGTACAAATTCTCTCGCTGTGGTGTAAACTGTTTGTTGAATCAGTTGTATGTGTTAGAAACTCTGGTCCACCACTATCGTTGCTCTGGATATCCATTATCATCATCGTTTTTAAACACACAATCTACAGCAATTATATATGCAAACTTTCAATTTTATTTTAATAATAAAAAGGCTTAAGAAGTATTAAAAGCGTAACCAATAAAAAGAAAAAGACAGAATTACTTTATGTTATTAGAATAAAAGTTTACATCAGCGTCACTAAAAAGTACCTTAATATTTTTAATGCACTTTTGCAATGCCTCCCATTGAGGCGAATCGTCATCAATTTGTACCTTGATAGCAACAAGAGCTTTTTTCCAACGTTCCTCGCGTAATTCACTGCGAATGTCGCCAGTACTGTACACCCGTAGCTCGACGAAAAAATCTCCGTTAAGGCTACAACTTCTTCTCGTGGTACCGTCAGGAACTCGATTCGTTATGCTCGATTGAAGTGGATCTGATTCAGCACGCTTCTTTGGAACAGCAGCGTCTTCGGAAAACACCCCGAAAACATCGAACGGATTTTTAGTTCCTTTCTTCTTAGCTGCTGAGGACCTGATAACAAACATTTAATGAAACATAATATATATTCACAAAAATCAATAAGCAAATAAAAAATGAGAAGAAAAATACCTTGGGGTTATTGACTTTCTTTTCTGAGTAGGTTTTTTAAATTTTGAAGTATATTCGACGCCAACACTCTCCTCTGAATCAGATCTAAACCAAAAAATATGTTATGATTAATATTTGTCTTTTAGAATGAATACATAGACATGTATATTGTAGAATATATACCGATGGTAGAAAAACAAATAATATGTAGTTAATACCTTACGAAATGAAAATCTTATGATAAAGTTACCTGTTAGCTGAAGATTTTCGTTTGTGTACAGCTTTTGATCGAGCGGCGGATTTTGGTTCAATTGCCTCACTGTTTGCAGCAACGATGTGTTCAAACTTGGAATCAGACCTGAAAGTAAAATAAAAATATAGGTAAATGCCTATTTTAACAAGGTTTGAAGGTTTTTTATGTTTAAGTCTTGATTAGGAAAGTAAAACAGTGGTTTACTTACTTACATTTTAATCAAAGTAATGCGTAGGCTGAAGAAACTATCGTAAAAGCTGGCTGCAGCGTAACCTCTGAGCTGAGATGAATGGTAAGATTATGCGGTTCTGTGCTCAGCAGCGTTCGAAGTCAGAAAGGAAAACATCGATCGATCGCCGGAAAATTAATAGACGTTTTTTGATGATTTTACTAAACTAGCTAGGGTTGTCGCATTTCAAGTCGCAAACTGTTACAATTATTGATCTCTCATTATTATAATGTGAATTAGGATTTCCACCCGGAAACCGCTCTGTTAAATTTAAATAGATACTTAAATGTATGATCTTAAGATTCACTAGTTGGTGCACGCAACACAAATTACGTATTGATTATGGTGATAGATGCGGGATCCCTCTGGATCTGGATGGATCGGTCGTTGTGACGATCCTTGGGTGAGCTCTATGTCCAGCAATGGACGTCTACTGGTTGAAATGATGACGATGATGATATTAGGTAAAAAAGGACCTTTCCAAATATAACGAGATGACACATAGCGATGTTTACTATTAGTTTAGTACGTAGTAAATATAATACATGCAAAAACTATAATTACCTACCGCTGTTGTATCAAATGATTAGGCGCATTGACGTTAATGACAGTCCTGAAAATACACATAATCGCATTTTATTAATCGCAGCGACGATGTTGTGCAACTTCCTTCCATCGCAATAAAATTAAAGTAGATCTACCTAAACACGTTACATATTTGTCTAATACCTGATCAATAATTCAATTTGTAGATATGTATGATAATTGATAATTCAACTTGCAGTATTACACAATCGTCATTTTGTTTTCCTGTTCGATATGTCTCATATTTAAAGCAGTATCGCAGAAAGGCGTCATCTACATGTTCGCAAAAATATTATGCCTAATATATATCAATTTAGTTTTTATCTATAAACCTTCATTCTGTACCATATAAAGACCAACAAAAAACCTTAGAAATAATTTTGCTCACTACCTGCTGTACAACGCCATCTGAACTAAATTTACCGAACAAGTTGGTTTGCTAATTATGGAGAACGTTCAATGTCGTTACAACCATTCATCTCATTAGTTCCAATTTCGCCCATAACTTGTGGTGGTGCTAATATCGTACATCAATATAAATAAGGTTTGAAATTATTTTTGCCTCTGTTTCATTGCAACCAGTCTCGAAATTTAAGTTTCCAAATTTCATTCCTTTCATTGCGAGGCATCCAATTTTACAATCATATAATAATACGTATAATATGTATATTACAGTGCACACGCTATCTGTTGGTTAAACGCTGAACTAACTAATAAGTACCTTTATTAGACTACTGGTTTCGTATGAACATCAATGGTTCCGAACAATTTCAATAGAGGTCACCATCACCTACGTATTAGAACGCTATGTAATCTGAGCCCCACATGTCTTCGAGTTGAAATTACTGAAGTGCATAAACATGTATATCACTTTACAACGCCTTTTTGATTAAACCTTATGTTGTATCCAGCAAGACAATTTTTACGACTACGCGATAAAGTGAGATACGACATTTAACAAATGTAATAAAGTATTGTCAATACATAGATGGAGCGACGGTGCTTTAAACATCAATAAAATCACAATTTCACTTAGTTTTTTGCAATACCGATTTTAAAACATATTTTGGTGGTCACTAATGTAGTGAGTTACACATATTTATACTTTCGTAATTTAAATAATTAATACTTCACGATTCATTCAGATGTAAATTAATTTAAACCTAGATCGCGCTAGCAAAGTTTTTTCAATTCGTAGATATAAGTAAAAATGCGTTCATACTACAAGCAACGTGGGTGTTCATCTTCCGTGACCTACCGGCGGTTGATAGAATATCTCCAGTTAGTAAATCTCAAAGCCTGGCTTGATCACCCAAGTTGCGAGTATAGCTGAACTCAGTTTGAAAAATCAGAGGAGATTCTGTACACTATGCGGTGGTGGTGTTACGGATGATCCATACCCTGCACGTAAAATGCGGCCTGTTGCGCCGGGATTAAACTCCTGGGGGGTCCGTGCTTGTTGCGACGTCTGATCAACGGAGCAACAAGTTGTGCAAACACCTCTAGTTAACCTGAGTCCGAGGCTGTGCAGCCTGAGACCGAGGGGCGCTGAGTGACATAGTCACACATGCACCGGACCTGATCAACCCGAGTGTATGTGGTGTTAAGCTTTTGCCATTTTTAAAAATAAACGAAAAGTCAGAATTATACAAACATGTTAAAATTGCAGTCGAATTTTGGTTCGATGTGTCGGATGTTGATCGAATAACATTTCAGATCAGATCCAGTTCGATCGTGTGGTGGACTAGTAATGTTCAATTACAGAAGCGCCTGATCATATTTTGAGGACAAATTTTAGATCGCATCGAACTATAACTGGTAGGCGTCGATACTTAAAACTCAAGATTACTAGTAAAGTAACCTCATCGAGTTTGGTAGTAACAGTTGCGATCGAACGGCAGCTGGGTCAGTATGTCCAAAGCGATCGGAACAACGCGATTTATCGATCCCTCGGTGGAATCAGATTCGATAGAGACAACTGAAATGGATAAGTACTTCAAACGGAAAACTCTATCAACCCGAACGCAACGCAAAACGCATTGACAACTCAACTCCGTTAGCAATGCGATCGGAACAAAGCGATTGTTCGAAACATCCTGAACGTAACGCAAAACGCGTCGACAACCGTTGACAATGCGAAAGCAAACAATTTTGGGGGAAACTCTTAATAGCCCGAACGCAACACAAAACGCGTCGACAACCCAAATTCGATAGCAATACAATCGGAACAACGCGATTGCGCGATTGCGCGAAAGCAAACAATTTTTGATTCAGGATTTCAATTTTCAAAAATGAACGTTGGTGTGAATAGCAATGCGATCGGAACAACGCGATTGCGATCGAACGACAGCTGGGCCAGTATGCCCAAAGCGATCGGATCAATTTTTGATTCACGATTTAAATTTTCAAAACAACGTTTGATGTGATTCTTTTATTTTGGGCAGGATACCTCCACCGCAAGGTGGGGGGTAGAATGCCCAATATATTACTACTTACGACCTATTATCAGACCTTCCAAATATAGAGTAAAATGCATAAAAATCGGTCGTGTCGTTTAGGAGGCGTTCAAACAAACACCGTGACACGATATTTGTATATATTAGAAACGACATTGGTTTTCGATTTCCACTACAGAACCCTAAAAAAGATTGCCAGTGGGTACTTTAAAAGCGTCCGATGATCGTATTATTATTTCACGTCCCATAATTCACGGCGCGCCAGAGTCAACAGCTCCCGCGTAATGCATTGTCAACACAACTGTTTGCGCTCGGGATCTCGGACTACGGCGAGAGCCAGCGTGCATTAGCGAATGGTTTTTTGCATTTATAGGGTTCCGTACCCCAAGGGTAAGAACGGGACCCTATTATTGAGACTTCGCTGTCCGTCCGTCCGTCTGTCACCAGGCTGTATATTTGATTTTGACGGTGATGGAAAACATCGTGAAGAAAACAAATTCAATGGAGTGTGTGAAGTTCCCAATCCGCATTGGGTCCGCGTTGCAACTACGGCCCGAGCCCTCGGATTCTGAGAGGAGGCCTGTGCCCGGCAGTGGGACGTATATGGGCTGGGATGATGATGATGATGATGTTTACCTCAGCAGGATTAAGTTAAAAGCAAAACGTATTAAACAAATTCAATTTATTTTCTACCATATTCTAAGTGGGGTAAGGTCGAAACTTTGTGTAGATTTATGTGGTCGCTATACACCATGTCTGAGAAAGGGTTAAAGATAATTTATTATATCAGTGTAATACAATAATCGAATGGGATCGGATCTTGGGCGTGGTGCGCGTTAGAACAAATACTCGGTCGAATATGTGTAATAAATGTTATTTATTACGAGCAGCGATCGCCCCGGCGATCGGGCGAGTCCAAGCGCAGAGTACCACAAAACTAGATGAAACACAGGCTTTTACCCACGGCTTCATGGTTCCAATGAAAGACCAGCGTCCGCTGCAAGGTTGACATTATGCTGAGTGGGACCATTTCGTGACAGTATTTGTACCAGTTTTAGTACATTGTGCATCAAGGGCCGTAAGTAGGGGATTACTAACGAGAGCCTATTAGAAGCCCGACGCCGGAGGCGGAGGGCTTTTAATGACTCGAGTTTGTAATTCCCTTACTGCCCGTGATACACACAATGATTTTCATCACAATACGAGGAAAAAAATCCAAAAATGAAATTATTTTGTCTCTAAACACTTAAATTAAATAAATAATGGCTACCCGCCAATACAGATTGTCACTTTTTTCAAGTCATCTACCACAGTTAAAGTAAACTGTTTAGAATTCGAATGGCCATACGGCCACATTCTGCCAACATGTTAAAAAAATACTTACTAAAATTATTGCAAAACTATTTGATATAAATTTAAAATATAAAAATAACGAAGTTTCATGAAGCGTAGAAAAGTTTTGTGTAGTAAAATTGGGTTATAGCTAAGTTTTAAACATATAAATAAAACGTTGGCTGAAATGAAACCCCCTTAGTCTGTTTGCAAATTTTATAACTAAAGTTAGAACTCCCTTGGGAAGAAAAACTGTACGTAAATCCATAACTCCCTTAAGAACAAAATAGGCCTTTGACATTTAGTATACAGGCATGGAATAACACCATTGACGAGCAAGTGTTATGAAAATTTTTTTTGTTTTTATAAAAATGTCACGAATAAATTAATGTTATTTCTTTCTTTGCTCGCGCTTAACATTTGCATTAAGGTATGTGAACTTGGGTATTTATTACAATACCGAAGCACGAAAGACCGAATGTATTAAAACATCGAATGGGTCAAAAGATCGACACGACTTTTTTCTGATACCGTTAACTTTATAAGATTGTTATCAAAAAAACCTAACCTAACCTAATGGGTTCTGTATGATGCCGTTTTAATAAATTCTGAGAAGTTTACGGTTTCAGAAAAAAATCGTGTCGGTCTTTTGACCCATTCGATGTTTTAATACATTCGGTCTTTCGTACTTCGGTATTGTAACACATACCCGTGAACTTACGACACAGTGACGCAGAGACGCAGTGTAGGTAGGCCTCTAACAAGGTGGAGCGACGTCCTGGTTAAGGATGCGGGATCGCGTTGGATGCGAAGAGCACGGGACCGATCTGTTTGGCGAGCCTTGGGGGAGGCCTATGTTCAGCAGTGGACGTCTTTCGGCTGAAATGATGATGATGATGTGAACTTAAGGCACAAGACACACAGAAATAACGTAGAGGGGCGCGTCGCAGTCCGCGTCGTTTGTTCGCAGGCCGCGTCTCCGCCCCGTCTCTTCTGTCTGCTTTCGATCGTGACGCTTGAGACGCTTCTATACATTGAGTATGAAAACTGATGAGAGGGGCGCCGAGACTGCGATGCGCCCCTGTCCTTCGTCTTTTTTGAGTGGCTTCCGCCTTAATTCTGGGAATTCACTAAATTCTTCTGTAAATTTTACTCTGCGTTGTCATAACTTCATAATAACTGCATAATTATGCGCACCAACTCACGCACTCATTCTGAGAGGAGGCCTGTGCCCTGCAGTGGGTCGTATAAAGGCTGGGATGATGATGATGATGCGCACCAAATTTCAAGTTAATCCAATTTTCAGAAGTGGATAAAATTCAATTTGCGAAGTTTGAAGCCAACTTGCATAGTTATATAAAATCTTCTTACTAATATTATAAAAAGGGTATGTATTACAATACCGAAGTACGAAAAACCGAATGTATTAAAATATCGAATGGGTCAAAAGACCGACACGATTTTTTTCTGAAACCGTAAACTTCTCAGAATTTATTACAACGGCATCATACAGTACCCATTAGGTTAGGTTAGGTTTGTTTTATAACTATCTTAAAAAGTTAACGGTTTCAGAAAAAAATCGTGTCGGTCTTTTGACCCATTCGCTGTTTTAATACATTCGGTCTTTCGTACTTCGGTATTGTAATACATACCCTATAAAAATCTCGTGTCACGGTGTTTGTTATCGAATTCCTCCGCAACGGCATGACCGATTTTTATCAAATTTTTTCTCTATATTTGCAAGGTATGACAAGTTAGGTCGTAGGCTATATTTTATGCCTCTATTTTTCGCAGACGGAGTCGTGGGCAACAGCTCGTATTTTATATACATTTTCCTTCGTCCATCAAGAAAATAATTATAAAAAGAAATCCCCTTAGGCAAGCTTCCGAAGCTACAGTCAGCGTTTTCTCTTTGAAATAGCTAAACTAATTATTTGTCAGATTATGTGAAGAACAGAACCAGATGGTGACAAAGTGGCCTTTGACCTCTAATAGGCTAAAAAAAAAAATTCAGATGCTCTCAAGATCATTAAGTACTCTGTGCAAAGCGATAAAAGAAACAGAATCGCTAAGGTTACATACGGGCGCTTGGGCAGTCCCGCAGGTTGTACAAATATATCTTATCATACTTAGAGGGATTAATAATTAAATATACTAATTTATGGGCGACGCCTGCGCACCGGACTAATACATATTTTTTAATAAGTATCGCTTTATATTAGGTTTCATATCGGACTACTGCTTGATAATCGTCGGTCGGTAGGGTTAGCTGATGGTTTAAAATGCCTCCTACCAATATAATACATAGATGGAATACGTAAAATTGTGAAAATGTGAAAATTGTAAGATGAAGCCGTGGTGTCTAGTGGTTGGTCCTATATATAGCCTCTCAAGCAGAGGGTTGTGGGTTGAAATCCCGGTTCGCACCTTTGTAATTTACCATGAGCTTTACGGTGAAGGAAAATATCGTGAGGAAACCTGCATACACATGCGAAGAAACTCAATGGTGTGTGTGAACTTCGCAATCCGCACTGGGCCCGCGTGGGAACTAAGGCCTAACCCCTCTCATTCTGAGACGAAGCTTGGCCCTGTAGTGAGACATATCGGTTGGAATATTATGATGATGTACATTTTTTTGTATATTCATGTTGGGATTTGGACCAAAGACTTGGTTAAATTAGCGAAAAATGGTGGCAGCTTTAAACTTTTTATAACTGGTAACCCTAGGGAAGGGGCAAAATATATCCCATATTTAATGGTCCAGAGTTAAATTTCAGATAAGGTTGTTAAATATCTGTGTGGGGATGACATTCCTGTTTGAAAATGTAACTGAGATGGAAAAAAAATTATAGCCAGTTTTATATAATAATTATAAATTGTCTATTGATATTTTAAGTGCATTAGATTGTAAAGTGACCAATTTGAGCCGATGGCATCGTGTTTGATATTATCCATACTTCTGTACTTAATATTAACAAGTTTGGTATGAATTATCTTTTTGTATTTTTATTTTTTCTAACTTCATTGTTTTTTACTTTTACGGTCATCCCGTGTAATCCATATATTTCATACTAAATACAAACTGAAACATGGATGCACAGAAAAAAACCCCAGAAAAAAGACCAGCGCTGGGAATCGAACCCAGGAACTCAGCATTCCGTGCCGCGTGCTATTCCCCTACACCACCACTGGTCCAGTCCATGTTTCAGTTTGTTTTTAGTATGAAATGTACTTAATATTATAATTGTGAAAGTGTTTTTTTTTTGTTTGTCCTTCTTTCACGTCGTAACCGAGTACCTGATTGCCGTGATTTTTCGCATGGACATTGTTGAAGGGCTGGAGAGTGACATAGGCTACTTTTTACCACGGGAAAACACGGTTTAATGTAGTTCAGCGGAGTTAAAGCCACGGGCATCAGCTACTTTTTTAACTGGTTTGACTTAAGACCTCTGAAACAGATGATCGTGGGCTCACTCTTCAGTTTTTCAGAATATTGCGTTGGATGCGGATGGCACGGGACCGATCTGTTTGGCGAGCCTTGGGGGAGGCCTATGTTCAGCAGTAGACGTCTTTTGGTTGAAATGATGATGATGATGGTATTTTACAAAATAAATGTTTTTGCAATATTTTACCTTGCAACACATTATCACCGATCAACAGCATGAAACGAACACCACTCGATAAAAACAATCGATAATCGGTGTAGTGTTACCGACTCGATTGTAATCGATTCATGCGTCGTTATTATTTACGGACGTGTTAACATGATCTGAACTAAAGCCCTCCACAGACTGCCGTGCAGGGCGTGCGCGCAGCGGCGGTGGAGCATACCCAGCGCGCTGCATAACACTAAATCATATACGCTGTGCCGCGCTGCCGGTGCGTGTCCCCGTATATACGATTCAGTGCTATAGAACGCGCAAGCCGCTCCGTCGGTGCCCGGCGCTTCGGTTTGTGATGGCTTTAAATAAATGATATCGGTTGGGGCAATCGAATCGATATTTGTGATGCTATGATTTAATTTTGATAGCGGATGAAACTTTTGGGGTACAGTGGTATTTAGATCAGCAATTTAGATTACTGATTTACAACAACTGGCTTAGCTGCAAGTAGTGGTAATTTAGACAAATTTTTGAGCAAGTTTGCACTTTCAGGGGATAATAAAAAACACGCTTTAAAAAAAAAAAAAAAATTTCAATTCACTATTATTATAGTGCAGTAAAAAATCTTAATAAGCAATTTATTATATTGTTATATTCAGATCAAAATTTGTAAACAATTCTAAATATTGATAAAATAAATAATAATAGTTTTAGTACATTGTTGTAGAGGCTGGAAAGTAAGCAATTGATGGACGAGTTTGTTTGAGGGCCGACGCGTAGCGGAGGCCCTCGAAAGTATGAGTCCATCTATTGCACTTTTGGCCGAGACTAAACATTGTGCTTTTCACGACTAATGCGAGGAAATCATCATCATCATCATAATCATCCATCCCGTCCATCCCGTCCATCCGTCCATCTTTCCATCCGTCCATCCCGTCCATCCCGTCCATCCCGTCCATCCTGTCCATCCCATCCATCCCGTCCATTCCGTCCATCCGTCCATCCCGTCAATCCCGTCCATCCCGTCTATCCCGTCCATCCAGTCCATCCCGTCCATCCGTCCATTCGTCCATCCCGTCCATCCCGTCTATCCAGTCCGTCCGTCTGTTCATCCGTCCATCCGTCCATCCATCCATCCGTCCATCCAGGCCGTTCGTCCGTCCGTCCGTCCGTCCGTTCGTCCGTCCATCCATCCATCCATCCATCCATCCATCCATCCATCTATCCATCACATGCAGCAGACGATTACTTTTGATTGGTCCATTCAGCACGCCAGGAATGAAATTCAGAAATTATCTTTCAAAAAATCGTATCGTATTAAGAAATACGTATACTGATACGTCCTGTTTTCGATTAGTGTAACATTGTTGTCGTGTTTGCGCGCCATAAATGAGTCAGCTGTTAAATGTACATATATAGGCAGTTTTGAGTACTGGATTTAGGTTATCTATGGCCACATTTTCGAGCAGTGTCGTGGAAAAAATATTTTATTGTTAAAGTACTCTTCCTTTCTGTCCAACTGATCTTTTCCACCCTCCTCCAACACCATATTTCCAAATTTCGTTTTTTTTTTAGCTAATAAATATATTTTCAATATGTTTAATAGTATGTTTTGAAAGGTGCTTTACCGCGTCACTTCAGCTCGTGTCATTTGTCAGCGCGGGTGATGCATGCGCGCGCGCCGCCGTCCGCCAAGAGCATTAGTCGCCACCAGCGCGGACCAGGTTAAGCTAGACGTAACCAACTTGTAAATGGTAATTATTATTTAAAATAATACACTAGCAGCTCATTGAGCTGATGCGTGTTTTAAGTCTTTTTATTTTATTTATTTATTGAAATAATAACACAGCATCTCAGTCAAACCATGGCACTGTTGAATTCAAACAATAGTAACAAACATAATATAAGATAAATAAATAAATATTAGGGGACAATCTTACACAAATCGACCTAGTCCCAAACTAAGCAAAGCTTGTACTATGGGTACTAGACGACGATAAACATACTTATATAAATAAATAAATACTTAAATACATAGAAAACATCCATAACTCAGGAACAAATATTCGTGCTCATCACACAAATAAATGCCCTTACCGGGATTTGAACCCAGGACCTCTTGCTTCGTAGGCAGGGTCACTACCAACTAGGCTAAAGCGGTCGTCAAAGATAGCAACAGCAAGATACAACGACAACAACAACAGTAAGTTTACCGGCAAGACAAACTCTTACTGATCGACTACAATCTTGCCGGATACTTTGTGGATGTTCTACATGAGACTGCCATAACTGACATGTCTACTAACACTGATATATTTAATACCTACTCTAAAACCTTATATTTATATACAATAATCTACTCAGTAAACCTACACTATGATATCTACCTGCATGCCTTATTGGTCTTACGTGACGAACTACATCTTAACCTATCACACGCACAAGATTAATGCTAAAGAATGTGGCTCTCGCCACAGTAAGATTACAGACAATATTAAAAATTCACAAATAGTTTAGTGAAGACCTCATCCTTCATTCTCCCAGAATTTCATACACTCATCACATTATAAATGTCCAGTCAATTTTTAAAACAGTTAACTGTAGGCGCACTTATTACAAGTTCGGAGAGTCCATTCCACAAGCTCACGACACGGTTGTGATTATCTGAAATAAAAAAAATGTTTTTAATAGAATGCGCTACTAGCGCCATCTAGCAGTCATTCGAGGAAATAAACTATTTTTTGAAAACAGCGTCATATAGAGGTGCGAGTGAACACTGCGGTGTGACACTATGCCATCACTGGCAACACACTGGTCGAAAACTTTCGTCTGGAGACACTATTAGTATTTTGAATGTGAAGTGAAGATATTGCGTGACCTGTGAAGTACCTAAATTACTTAGTTCAGCCGTCTTTGAGTACTCGGAACATATAAGTACCTACATATGAAAAAATCCTTTGAACTTTGAATACCCATCTTTTTGGCGTCAGTTATGAAATGTAATGAAAAAAACTGTCACATCAAACATTTTTGAAGACGGATATTAAACAATTAGTCTTGAATTTTTATTCACACAAAATACAAATCCATAGTAATATTATAAATGCGGAAGTGTGTCTGTCTGCCTGTCTGTCTGTGTCTGTTACCTCTTTACGATTAAAACGCTGAACTAATTCAGATGACATTTGGTATAGAGTTCCCGGGAAAGGACATAACTAGGATAGTTTTTATCCCGGGAAATTGCATAGTTCCCACAGGATAGCGATAAACGAACTCTTCGCAGACGGAGTCGCGGGCAACAGCTAGTTTACCATAAATTACTAGTCACCATAATGTAGCGTTACGGGATCGCGTTGGATGCGGACGGCAGCGTTCAGCAGTGGACGTCTTTCGGCTGAAATGATGATGATAATGATGATGTAGCTTTTACCATTGGCTGCTACTGAACCAGTGAGATACACAGTGGTCTCATCTGCCCTTTTCATCAGGTGAGATAGTGGTCAACCACGGGTCAGTTTCATGTAAAAAAAAAAACGTTTTTTTTGTGAAGGTTTATTGGAGTGTTGGATAACGCCATCCCGACCGCACGCACTGCGCATGCGTGCGACATTGCAGATGGCTAACGACCCCTGACCCGAGTTTATGCGACACTCTGCAATTAATTATATTATCTGCGCTATAAGGTCTATTTTACCTTGCCAGGTCACGGGTCAGATAAGGACTAAGTACCTCAGTGACCGGTGGGAATTCCGTAAGGAAATCTGATGATCGTTATATATGATCACAGGGAATTTTATGATTCCAGTATATCTATATAGTTACGAGTGTACCTATAAATGTGTAACGTGATTGATATAACAACACTACTTTGTATTGGATTGACTAACAAATAGACAACGCACAGTCCTAACCACTGTAGCTAGAAATTAAAAAAAAAAATAGAAATGAAATTTCGAATAGAGAGATGAGATAGTTAGCCAATTTTATATTCTGCCATGAAAGTGCAGCCGCGGGTAAAGCTAGTATTTGTCCTACGTAATATTATAAATGAGAAGGTTTCAGAAAATATTTGGATTATGTCTGGATGTTTTTTTTTTTTTTTTTTTTTTTTTTTTATTGTAAATTTTATTATACACATTTATACATATGAAATATTTCGCCAAATTGCAAAACAATTTGTTGGCGAACTATACACTCAATTCAAAAAACTTTGTGCACAATAAATACAGTACATCTTACAAAACTAAACTACTGATTAAACTACTTCACAATTTTTTGTATGGAAAGACTTTATCAACCAAGTTTTCAACTTCTTTTTGAAACAATTTTTAGTTTGGATGTTTGTTACCTACTCAATCTCCAAAATTAAGGTGAAGGGGTGCAGATAAAAAAAATCAGAAATGTTACATAGGATACTTAATACCCCGGTAATGCGTTCCCATGCGAAGATATTTTAACTTTAGACAAGGACAGACGGCGCTTTTCAAGATTTTATTTTAATTTTGGTCCTTTTTTATACAATAATAGTCTTGCGTTTGACCACAGTCACGCCTGATGGAAAGCGAAGATCAGGCCTACGATGGAGCGCGCTTGCCTAGTAAATGCTCATTCACCCTAGACTTGAATTTAGGGGAATAAGCAGAAAGAAGGCTGTTGAGCGCGGTGTTGCGCGCGCACTGGAAACCGTACTATAAATACGGGGCACTGTATTGTCTTGATCACACGTACCGAGTAAACGGGCGAGACAGTGCTATCGGACGAGTACTCCGTGCGTATAAACATAGCGCTGAGTGCTGGGCCGAGCGCTCGGCCGAACGAAGCGGCGAGACAGTAGCTCGGCCCACTGGCTCTCGCTCGCTCACTCGGCAGGTCTGAACGTGCACTGTCTCGCTACTCGGCCACATGTAGTCTCAATAGCTAATTTCAAAACACGTGTGAACAGGCACTTGCATATATCACTGTCTCGGCCAAAAAACATTTTACTGTCTCGCCCTCACTCGGTACGTGTGATCAAGGCATAACCGTTACGCGCGCGCTGCACAACTGCCCAGACCCTTCCTCAAGAACGGCTTCTATATAGGCAACAGGCCGGAACACGACGACTCGCTTGGCGTTGTGACCAGCCACGGCCGAAGCCTACCACCGACCGGAGTTGTATCGCTCGTTTAGCACCACCCAGGTGTCATGTGTAGGGTCTCGAGGGTAAACCTACGGACGCGAGCGATTTGAAACCCCTAAAGCTTAGCTGAAAATCTTTATATAATACAGTCTTTCTTTGAGAAGTCGTATAAATACGGTTTTAATTACAGTTAGTCATCAAAGTACTCGTATATTGCTTCAAGCTTAATGAAGCTCGTAATCATTTCGAACAAATCATCGATGTGTGAGGCGCGTTAGGGTTGTTGTCCACTAAACTTAGCTGATTGCAGCCTGTATAATAATGTTGTACTGTATTATCTTCTTCTTCTATCTTTTAATATACATATAAAAATCTCGTGTCACAGTGTTTGTTATCGAAGGCCTGCGAAACGGCTTGACCGATTGTATTGTCTTGACACGAAATCGTGTCCGACAAGTGTGAACAGCTTCATATAAAATGTTCTGCCACTGGAACGTCCGATTAAAAAACGGAACGACACACGACATAGTGGATACGGGCTCTTACGAAACTGACAGTTAGGTGCACTTTTGTGCAGATTTACTTACGGTGTTTTTCTTCATTTTTAAGCTCCTGACGAATTTCAAATGTAGATAAATTCTGAAAAACTCAATGGCTAAGAGACTATCGGAATCGGTCAATCTAGGCCACCACGGCTTATAGCTTGGTTTAGTGGATACCAGGCCTTAAGAGGCGTCAGTTTTGCAATTGCAGGACGTTTAACGGCTTGAAACGCTATAAATTGTTAACACCTCATATTCATAGTTCATGTGAAGAAATGCCGAGTAACGGTGATGATACGACCTGAAGCCTGTGTTTATTAGACATGGTTCTAAGTCAGAGGTCACCAAATGGTGGACCGCGGTCCGGATCTGGATCGCCGACCTAATTTGTGTGGACCTTAAGTAAACAGTGACTTGTACCTAATACTGAGTACGTAATTTAATAAAATGTCCCGCGCTTTTTAGGGCTCCGTACCCAAAGGGTAAAAACGGGACCCTAACTGAGGGGTATGTATTACAATACCGAAGTACGAAAGACCGAATGTATTAAAATATCGAATGGGTCAAAAGACCGACACGATTTTTTTCTGAAACCGTAAACTTCACAGAATTTATTAAAACAGCATCATACAGAACCCATTAGGTTAGGTTAGGTTACTTAACAAACTTATAAAGCTAACGGTTTCAGAAAAAAATCGTGTCGGTCTTTTGACCCATTAGATGTTTTAATACATTCGGTCTTTCGTACTTCGGTATTGTAATACATACCCATTACCGAGACTTCGCTGTCCGTCCGCCTGTCACCAGGCTGTATCTCATGAACCGTGATAGCTAGACAGTTGAAATATAATATGATGTATGTCGGCTGCCGCTATAACAAAAAATAATAATAAAAAAACCAGAATAATATAAATATTTAAGGGGGCTCCCATACAACAAACGTGATTTTATTGCTCGTTTTTGAAATATTCACAGGATATTTATTTATTTATATACATATTCAATTTAAATATAAATAACTAAATTAAAATAAAACAAATACTTAAGGGCTGCTCCCATACAAAACACGTGATTTTTTTGCCGTTTTTATAGATAATGGTGCGGAACCCTTCGTGCGCGCGTCCGACTCGCACTTGGCCGGTTTTTTCTTTTATTATGTTTAAACAACGACGCAAAATGGACATTCACTCTTTGCTCGCGACAAAATGCCTGAATCGGAGTGAACATTCTCTGTGTTCAATTTGTTCATTTCGTTTGTTTTCGTTCATTTGGATGGGATTATCCCGGAAAATTACCCGCCGGATAGCTAACGAATTCTTTGCAGACGCAGTCATAGGCAACAGCTAGTATATTATAATTTGTGATTGTAATATCGAACAATACGATATGTGTTTCACCGAACACCATTATTGGTGAGTTCATGACTAATACATTATCATATCCAGGTGAAGGGCATCTATCTCTGTCGCATGTTATGAACTTACTAGCTTCATTCCGCGGCTTTGTACGTGATAGGTAGTTATCAATGAAAAAAGGTTACAATAACATTTTTAACTCTTTCACGGGGATCGTAAACTATGCTAAAATGAGCAAAATGGGCATAAAAATAATAGTAGGCTATTTCCAGGGAAATAACAAAAATTTAAACACATGAATTTTTTTTTAAAATGCCGCGGTGGCCTAGTTTTAACCTAAGGCTTCTCAAGCAGAGGGTCGTGGGTTCAAATCCCGGCTCGCACCTCTGAGTTCTTCAGAATTTATGTGCGAAATTACATTTGAAATTTACCATGAGCTTTACGGTGAAGGTGAGACATTGTGAGAAAACCTACATACACCTGCGATGAAATTCAATGGTGTGTGTGAAGTTCCCAATCCGCAAAACTCGGGGCAGATATTTGTATGAATAAAACGAATGTTTGTTCTCGAGCTTTATGTGTTAGATATGTATTTAAGTACGTATATGTATATCTATTTTTTTTATGACCAAATGGCCTGGTGGTTAGAGAACCTGACTACGAAGCTTGAGGTTCCGGGTTCAAATCCCGCGTCGGGGCAGATATTTGTATGAAAAATACGAATGTTTGTGCTCGAGTCTTGGATGTTTAATATGTATATAAATAAGTATGTATTTATTTATCTATATAAGTATGTTTATCCGTTGTCTAGTATCCATAACACAAGCTTTGTTTACTTCGGGACTAGGTGAATTGGTGTGGATTACCATGGTATTTTTTTTTTCTCATTTTTTACTAGTAGAATTATTGGTAGTTTTGTGTGAATTGTAAATGTCAAAAACATGATATAATTTTATGGCTTAGAAAATTATCGAAATATGAGAATTATATCATTCAGATTTATTTGGTCTACGCGACCGAAGTCACGTAAAAACGCTAGTCTGATATTTGATGTAATCTTTGCATTATCGTGACTCGAATCAGGTGCAGTGCGCCCGCGCATCCCGTCGGTGAATCACTTGCGTTGGCGACGCAAAGATACAGTGATGTTTCGGTGCCAAATGCAGTAGCTTTCGCCAGCGGTTTGGTTTACTTTTCCTCCAAATAGGTTTTCATAAAATTTAAGGTTTACCCCGTACCTGTAACTTGGTTAGAGTGAAAAAAAAATACATACACGAAAAATCGGTCGTTATCAAAAAACAAGACAAGTAAGGGCTATTGACAATAACCCACCGCATTAGCACGCTGAAGTGACAATGGGCCGGCGATATAACCCGAAGAACTGATAACCGTCGGGGAGAAGAGTTCTTGAGTGGAGACCATGGATCGGCAAACGTAGCGTAGGACGCCCTAAGACTCGGTGGAGCGATGATCTTCGCAAGGCGGCTGGCAAGAGCTGGATGAGAGTGGCCGAGGATCATGCTCAGTGACGTGCCATGGCAGAGCCCTAATATTATGTCCAGCAGTGGATGAGCATAAGCTGATGATGATGATGATAAATTAATTAATTTTTTATTGAATTAAAACTTAATTAGCATGGCTCAGCATTATGCTGAGCCAGTGTCCGATTTGCAACCGCAATGGCACATTCTATCTTTAGCTTTAGTGTTGCCTTATGTTTTGTAAAATATTGATGATGTGTCTTGTGATGTTGTAAATAAATGTATTTTCTTTCTTTCTTTCTCAATTGATTTCTTTCTGTAACGAAAGTTTACCATTTAGTTTGTTTGTATGACTAATTTTCGTTACACAAAGGACGCGATCTTAATTTTGTTTTCATTAAGCATTTAATGTATGTAAAACAATTTGGAAACGACTCTTCTATGTAGTAGGGTAGAATACTACTACCCGTAATTTCACCGGCTCCGCTGTCTTATTTGGCAATTACATTAAGTCGACGACCGCATGCCACATGCGGTGGCCGCAACAGTGTAAAGAACACTGTTGTCGACCGCATTCAGCGAGCGACAGCTGCCACCGCCTAGATATGGCCACCGCATTTTAGGTGGATAGACTAATGTGAAGACGACGTTCGTTCGCCGAAGTAGTACGAAACAAGTTCGGCGACCGCATTAGGCGAACGAAGTAGTGCAATTGTCGCATAACTCCCTCATCAGAACACAACAGCACAAGCACTACAATGACGCTTAAATGACGTCTCAGCTTGTGCCAATTAGCAATCGTTGATGTCAAAAGCTGGACAAACGTATAGTTTTTTTTTTATTTTTTTTTATTTAATGTCCCAAACTAAGCAAAGCTTGTACTATGGGTTAGTACCCATAGTACAAGCTTTGCTTAGTTTGGGACATTAGTCTAGTGACGACGAATGAACTAAAACAATTACTTTGCTCACCCGCGACCAAGTCTAGTGACGACGATAAACATACTTATATAGATAAATAAATACTTAAATACATAGAAAACATCCATAACTCAGGAACATATATTCGTGCTCATCACACAAATAAATGCCCTTACCGGTATTTGAACCCAGGACCTCTTGCTTCGTAGGCAGGGTCACTACCAACTACGCTAAAGCGGTCGTTAGTGCTTTGTTTTAAACCTTTTAAAATTAATAATGCCATTATATCTATTCGCTTTCAACTTTCTTGTGTTTGCGACATTTTCCTGTCGAGCTGTCACATTTAAATATTAGACCTATTATGTTTTCGTCTAAAAAATTAGTTCTGCCAAATCACTGACTGATTACTAACAGTTATGTTCGTAAGGTTTACACTGGGGGACAAACAGTTTTTACAAGATGTTTTAAAATAATCTCACTAATGTCAAGATACGAAAGTTCGTGCGTGTGTGTGCTAATATGAATCAATCTCAATATTTGCATGATTTATAAAGTTTGAATGTATGGGACTAGTAAATCATTGAACACCACATTGACTTCCTTCAAGGCAAATAAAAATCTAATTTCATTTCAATTGCTGGATGGATTTGGAGTTTATTAAAATTATATAAATTTTAATACAAAATACATCTTTTTTACATATTTCCACCGCTACCACTCAAAATAACCAATCCATGAACTTAACACCATTTTACTTTACTTGCAATAATTGGAACTTTTTAGTTTATTGTTCATTCGTTTTCTAGTGTGTTGCGGTTGTACCTATTGATTTTAGACTATACATTAGTATAGTATAATACTAATAATGTGACAAATACTTAAACTTTGGCTTGTTGTAGGTGTTTGTAGGTATGCAAGAAACTATCTCTGTTTAGTAAAGTCGAAATCACAATATCTGTACGGCAAACCGTTCATAAATATCTGTACATAGATCTTATTACTGTAACATAAGGTTCATATTTAGATATTTATAAATATCATATATGAACGGTTGGCTGTCCAGATATTGGAGATCTCCACTGTACCAATGCAAAAATATTTTTTTACCAATAAGAAACTACACTTGTCCTAAATGGCCACTTCTTATCTCGAAAAAAAAAAATCTCACGACGCAGACGAAATTGCAGGCAGCTATTAAAAATATTTAAATGTACCCATTAAACTGCTACTAAGTGTAGGTTTACGCAGAATACACAATAAAGTGTAGGTTTCGAGTGATTTGGTAAATGAGTGTGTTGTGAAACTTATTAATCACGGAGTGGGTCGTTAGATCGCACGGATTATGTCAAGCGTTTCAAAATAGCACCTCGATTTCTCGGTGATATATCTATCGTGCGATAAATATATCGTAGAGATGAGATGTTGTTATCTCAAAGGTTGGGAGGTTGTTCTAGTTGTTTGTTTTCAATAAAAATATTCAGATGCTGGAGTGGGATAAAATGGATTAAAGTATTGAGTTTAACGCAATAATCCAGAGGGGCAGAGTGCCGCCAGCATCATGGGGACCGTGCCGCAATCAGATCTTTTAGACCGGGTTTTATTTTTTTATTTAATTTTATAAATAAAACTAATCACATTAAGCCGTGATATAGTGCCATCTACACTCCTTCGGAACTACCCGCTCACCCGGACAAGAGATGTCGCTAGTAAGCCCATTTTAACAAGTTTGCAATGAAGTATCTTTTTTTGTATATATTTTTTATAGATGGCGCTGATTAGTTAACGAACTGAGATGTGCGATATGGGGAAAAAATGAGATTACTTTAATCCGTGTTTTTTAGCGCTCCCGGTTATTATTCCCGTAGTATACTTATTTTTATGTCCTCGTTTTTATGGCCACTGCGTCTTGGCAGCCAGCGTGTCAGGTTTTCCCGCGTCGTCTGTATGTAGATACGGCGCGTGCGCACTGATCGACAACACAATGTGCCACATGATAATGTTGCCAGTTTCCAATATAAATTATTAGCACAAAAAAAGGAGTGGCAAAAAATTGATTTGAAGACAACGTACATGATGAACTACGATATTTATATCATGCTTGCAAGTGTGCACGCTTGGTAGCAGTAATTATAAAAATGAGAAAGTTTGTGAAGATGCTTGGATGTTTCGATGTTTGGCTGTTTATTAGTCAATCTCTATGGATTTAGATGAAACTTGGCGAACAGATAGGCATAGGATACTTAGTATCCCTGTAATGATAGTGTCATTCGTGGTGGCGCAGTTATTTTACCTATGTTCTTTCAAGCAAAAAGTCATGGGTTTGACTCCGGGGTCGCATCTCCGCGTTTTCAGAATTTACTTGGGAAATTACATCTGAAATTCAAACAAGTTAGCTATGAAGTATCTTTTGTAATTATTTTTTCAACTTAGGGTTAGTTCCGAAGGAGTGTTAAAATCTCTCGATAGAGGGTGTAACATAGACGTGCGCTTGTCACTGCATAAAGTGATGATTTAGCGGACTGAAATGTATGATGTATAGGAAAGATTCGTGTCTAATCTCTAGACCAGTGGTGGTGTAGGGGTATGGCACACGGCACGGAATGCTGAGGACCTGGGTTCGATTCCCAGCATTGGTCTTTTTTTCTGGGGTTTTTTCTGTGCATCTATATTTCAGTTTGTATTTAGTATGAAATATATGATTTCACGGGATGACCGTAAAAGTAATAAAAAATGAAGTTGAAAAAATAATTACAAAAGATACTTCATAGCTAACTTGTTTAAAGTTGCACAGTAGCGCCATCTCTTGTCCAGGTGAGCGGTTAGTTCCGAAGGAGTGTTAAAATCTCTCGATAGAGGGTGTAACATAGACGTGCGCTTGTCACTGCATAAAGTGATGATTTAGCGGACTGAAATGTATGATGTATAGGAAAGATTCGTGTCTAATCTCTAGACCAGTGGTGGTGTAGGGGTATGGCACACGGCACGGAATGCTGAGGACCTGGGTTCGATTCCCAGCATTGGTCTTTTTTTCTGGGGTTTTTTCTGTGCATCTATATTTCAGTTTGTATTTAGTATGAAATATCTGAAAGTCATCATGCAGCATGCATGCAGAAGGAAAAACGTCACAAGGAAAATTGCTTTGATGCAAAGTATTTTTTTTTTTGTAATTTTTCTTTTTTTATTATTTTTTCTGTACTTTTTTTTGGTGATTAATAAAGAATATTTGTATTGTATTGTATTGTATTAAGTTACCAATCCGCACTGGGTACCCGTGGGAACTACGGGCCACGCCCTCTCAGGCCAATGCCATGCAGTGGGTGGTATAGAGGCTGGGATGATGTTGATGATGAATGAATGTTGGGATGATGAAAGCCGTGGTGACCTAGTGGCTTGACCTAAGGTCTCTCAAGCAGAGGGTCGTGGGTTCGAGCCCGGACTCGCCACTTTGAGTTTTTTGAAATTTATGTGCGAAATTGCATTTGTAATTTACCATGAGCTTTACGGTGAAGGAAACGTCGTGAGGAAACCTGCACACACTTGAGAAGAAATTCAATGGTGCGTGTGAAGTTCTCAATCCACACTGGGCCCGCTTGGGAACTACAGTCCAAGCCCTCTCATTCTGAGAAGACGTGCTCAGCAGTGGGACGTATATAGGCTGGGATGATGATGATGATGATGATGATGATGATAGTGACAATAAACGGACCACTCACGTCTTAAAACGAGTTTCGGGCTAATCTGTAGCCCTTCCTCTCGGAGTCACACGTCACGGCGGCTGCCAAACACGCACTTCAGTTAAACTCGTTGAGTGATCCGTTTATTTTCACTATGAGTGAGTCTCACGGTAGTTTCATGTTTAAAGATGATGATGATGATGAATATTGGTATGATATAGCTAACAAAGGATGTGATCCACTCCGGCGTCTCCCCCGCGGAACGGTCTCAGGTGTCCGGGTAAACACCGGAGCGCCGGCGACAGGAATGGCCGGGGATATAGCGAAAACGTAAGCTTGTCTGTTCGTAGCAACATAAAATCAAAAATAAAGTTGAAAAATAAAAATACAAAAAGATACTTCATATCAAACTTGTTAAAGTTTGAACAAGTAGCGACATCTCTTGTCCGGGTGAGTGGGTAGGTCCGAAGGAGTGTTGAAATCTCTCGATGAGGGTATAGCATAGATGGCGCTGCATCACGCAAGTGGTGATCTAACAAATTGAGATATGAATGTATAGGAAAAATTCGTGTCTATTTTTCTGTGCATCCATATTTAAGTTTGTATTTATATATGAAATATAAAATCAAAACGTTTATTCTGCAAGCGGTCTCAAAAGCCGCTTATAACATGTCGCTTTATACTACCAACGCTTTCGTAAGGACCAACATTGCCAAGAAGAATGCGCCGCAAGAAACTTGGCAGAAAGAAATCATTTCAAAATAAATTACATTACTGAAAAGTACAGGGAAAACATAGAGTCCATTAATTTTACTAAGAAACTAATACCTACTTAAGATCTTAACTATGTTGAAGTTCAGTAGAAGTTTATAGAATGATCCTACCGACAAAAAACAAAAAGGAACAAACAACGGGTTGCAATCCGGGAGTGCCGGCAGAAGTGAAAACTTGAACATTAACGTTGTGCCGTCTTACGAACCCCCCACCCCCCTCACCTCCCCCTCAACCCCCTCCCAATCACCCCCCGTCTTACGTATCTTGACCCGAGTTTAACATTTTTTACTCATCCCAAAAAGTACACAACGCCGCTAAAGAAGTTTTTTCACATCATAAAAGTAATAAGGACTTACTTTTTTATTTTCATTAATGCTCTATCGATGTATCTGAAAAAAAAAACCTGTCAAGTTTGAGTCGGCCTCGCACACCGAGGGTTTCGTACAAACTTGTACTTACTAATTCGTATGTAAAATATTAATCGCAATTTTTTTGTGATGGAACAGCAAGCAAACTAACGATTTTTTATATAAAACTGAACCGTAATTGACTCCTATTTCACGTATTTCATACTAAATACAAACTGAAACACAGATGCACAGAAAAAACCCCAGAAAAAAGACCAGCGCTGGGAATCGAACCCAGGTCCTTGGCAAACCGTGCCACGTGCTAAACCCCTACACCACCACTGGTCAAGAGTTTAGACACAAATCTTTCCTATTTCACGTGTTGAAAAGTGCAGGTGAAGCCAAAGGTGTATATCACTGGTTCAGTAACCGCCTATTCACACTAGTATTGAAAGAGCTTAGCTTGTTACTATCTGGAAATATAGAGGAGCGCCATTCCCTAGCAGCTGAATAGTAAAGAAATTTCCATAATGTAAAGACAACGCCGCGACGCAAGAAGCTAGTCCTTTGTGAACAAATGCACGTTTTAAAAGCTAAGCTAAGTGCACAGAAGCCAGCGAGAACACTTGACAATCTGTTTGTACAGAATCGCACTGAATACACATTCATATCGCATGAGCAATTAGGATTTTAAGATATTTAACGTCCGGTCATTAGTTTGTCTTTTTCTGTTACTTTGACATTTGTTTTTATGCTCATAAAGTTCGTATTTACGCTGATTAAGGCTGCATAAGAGCGCTTTTTATATTTAAATGCACAAAGTAAAATTTTCTTCTAAGACCAAGACAATCAAGCGCTAACGCCATGAACACTAGAATATCATAAAAGTTTTTAAGTAAAGATACACATCATCCCAACCTTTATACGCCCCACTTCAGGGCACAGGTCTCCTCTCAGAATGAGAGGGATTGGGCCGTAGTTCCCACGCGGGCCCAGTGTGGATTGGGAACTTCACGCACACCATTGAATTTCTTCGCAGGTTCCTTCACGATGTTTTCCTTCACCATAAAGCTCATGGCAAATTTCAAATGTAATGCACATAAATTCCGAAAAACTCAGAGGTGCGAACCGGGGTTTGAACCACGATCCTCTGCTTGAGAGGTCAAATGAGAGATTCACACATATTAAAAAAAGGAAATGTGCGGGTATAAAGAAATACTATAAAAGCTTATCGATTTTTTCTAAATCCAACAGAGCTGCCAGTATAAACTAACCTGTAATTTAAAACCAAATACATTTTTAAAATTTAGTGTCACCGAGGATAATATCCATGCTAATTTATTGAATCAGGCGTTACTTTGCGGAGGTCCATATTAATGAACTAAAACAATTAAAAGGTAGGTAACTCTGAAGATGAGCTCTGGTTGAGTTCGAAACGCGTCAGTGTAGCTTGGTGGTGGTGATGGTTGTGTTTATGTGATTTGTGTGTGTTCGTACAGGGTGGAGGTGGAGGAACTGCATGAACGCACATTTCTTGCATAAACGTAACTATTGTAAGGTCGCGGGTGAGGAAAGTAATTGTTTTAGTTCATCCATGCTAATTTCAATTACCATCATTAAGGTGTCCAAGTTTTTGGATCTACCCATGTTGATGATAGCTCGGTCATGCAAATAAAAATGGTTTTTAATTGAGAAATTAGAGAAGAGGTGTGAACCAATTAAAGGAGGTATCCATTCATTAATCTTGGATCTGACTCATGGTGCCAGAGTTTCGCAAGCTGCCCACGCGCATGCGGATTAAGAGTGCTCGATGTAATGGTGCGATAAACTAATATTATATTGAGACCAGATATGATTGTTTGTTTGTCTGTAGTGGATAAATTAAAAAAAAATAAACCAATTTTGAAAATTCATTCTCCTATACAGGATGACCTAAAAGTCAACGATATCCAGGTATCGGATCTTTAACCTTTGGTCTTGGCCCTTTGGCCAAGTTATAGAATAGAATATTTCTGGTAAAATAAGAACAAAAAATCTATGTCGTTTTGTTAAGCGATAACCGATTAACAACATATTCAATTTAATTGAATAATTTTATCGCGTTTCACACTGTACATTAGGTTTCACATAAGTAGAATACAGGAAGACAGATACTTGTTAAACAATGACAACATAAAAATAAAAGATTTTCTATTTTTCTTACAGCAAATTCAAATTTTAACAATAACGATATTTTCAAAAAAAGGTCTATTGTTGTTTGATTAATGATAGTTTTTTTTTTCTTTTTCGGTACTGTTATGAGTTATGGGACATTCTGTATAAGCCGAGATGATGATGGTTGTTATTAAAAATTCATATTCTCGCGTACATTATAATAATATTAATTTAACGAACTCGCCAAATTTGGCGCTCGAATTAATCTAAGCGTTCTAATTCAGAGACGTCAAAGTATGATCTTGCGCAAGTTTGCAGCCATTGTTTTCGCTGAGATAATCCAAAGCGCGTGCGTCTGCGCATCCGCGTGGGACGACGCTGTGATACCACGAAAACTGTAGCGAAGCCAATTATTTTGAAACTAACTACAAGATGAAATCTAAAATCATGATTGTTGTATGGGAGCCCCCTTAAATATTTATTTAATTCCATTTTTTAGTATTTGTTGTTATAGCGGCAACCGAAATACATCACCTGTGAAAATTTCAACTCTCTAGCTATCACAGTTCCTGAGATACAGCCTGGTGACCGACGGACGGACGGACGGACGGACGGACAGCGGAGCCTCAGTAATAGGGTTTCCGTTTTTACCCTTTGGGTACGGAACCCTAAAAAGTATGGTGGGAAAAATATTCCCGTTGCCTTATAAAAGGTTAAAACCTCTAATAATATATATTTTTTTTTAATAATAATGTGTAATTTATGGCGTTTATTAATATCAGAGCAGAGATAATTAAGATTTAATTTCTCATCTCATACCTACACCATAAAATACCATTTTTAACATTTCTTTCGATTACACTAGCAGTCCTGGGCATTTCAATTTTTCGTTGTACCCAATTAAGAAATTGTTTACACGGAGTTAAAATTAGTCCGTTTGGTTACGCACTTTTTCAAGCCTTTACAATAAAAAAAACGTAACAAATTGGACAAGTTCTACAATGCTTAACAAGAAATGAAGAATTGTGTGGTTTGTTACGTTTTTTTTTTATTATAAAGACTTGAAAAAGTGCGTAAGCAAACGGACTAATTTTAACTCCCTATTAACAATTTCTTAATTGGATACCACGAAAAATAGAAATGCCCTCCTACATAAAAATGTTTCAAGCATTTCCTACCTTTTCCTACCTTTAGGTAGATACCATTACAGACTTTTGTTCAGCCTATGAAGTCGGTTAAGTGAATCATGTTAATTAGTTTCGGATTTTGACCTGTGTGGTATCGGGTACTAAAGAATTTTACCACCCGTTTTTTTCCGTGGGTGTCATAGGAGTCGACTTAGGGATTCAGATTCATGTATATTGTGGGTGATGGGCTAGTAACCTGTCACTGCAACATCATATTTTGTCGATCTTACTTTAGTTTCATAAATATATATAGGTGAACAGTTCAGGTTGCTCTAGTTTAGAAGAGCCAGGTAAAAACTTGGATAGAAATAATGTTAACGCAGCCGTGGTGGTAAGAGAAGGATAGGGATGAACTGCTATTCAGGAACACCAAAAATCACTGGTTTGCGAGAGGTTTGGGCTGAGTTTGGGATGAGGCTTATTTTTTTTTACTTATTTGATTATTTACAAAGCGAATCAACAGGAAAATAAGGCTCATCCCAAGCTCAACCCATTCCTATCCTCTCCCAAACGATTGAGTTACCGCTCGCAAACCGTGTTGAGCCGTTCCTAAATTTAGCCCCTTGGACATACAGTCAAGGAATTTAACTTCCAACCCACCTAAGTTTGAATATCGTACGGCAAACTGTCACCATAAGAGCTAGCAACGATGTTGTTTAGACGTGTTCCAATTGAAATTTCGACCTTAATGCATTGCGAATATTACACGACATTTTTACGAAAAGGGTAGGGAATCAAATTCCTTGACTTTACAAAGTTCAACTTCGAGAAAGAAGTCAATTGACGAATTAGATTCAGCTGGGCAGCGATTGGGAAGCTCCGCAACATCTTGTCATCCAAGATACCACAGTGCCTCAAATCAAAAGTCTTTGACCAGTGTGTGTTGCCAGTGACGACTTATGGCACTGAGACGTGGCCGCTACCGACGGGCCTCATAAGAAAGCTCAAAGTCACTCAGAGGGCGATGGAGAGGGCTACGCTTGAAGTTTCTCTGCGGGATCGCATTAGAAATGATGAAATCTGCGCAAAATCAAAAGTCACTGACATAGCTTGAAGAATCGCCATACTTAAGTGGCAGTGGGCAGGGCACATCGCTCGTAGAATTGGCGGCCAATGGTTGGATTAGTATATATTATTTAATTTTATCCATGTATTTTAGTAATGCATACTTTACTTACTAAAAACTGTACATAAACACTAATTCATTAAGTTGAAACTGTTCAAACACACTCGTCGTGGGCTCTACGGAGGAGTTACAATGTCTATCACATCCAAGGTCTCCAAATGAATCAGTGAACGTTCACAGTTCAATCGCTCAATCATTCACTCACTCAAAGGTCACGTTCACATGTAGGCATCATTCATTAATTGATTTGCTATTTAATTGTTTTATTTTACACTTGTTTAGCACCCACTTTGGGCTTGAAGGTTAGGTATTGTTTGCTTTTGTTTAGTGTGGGTTTGGACCTGGTCAACCATTGTTGAGCTTAATTTGATTTCTTAATAGCTAAGTCAAGGGAATATTGCGAATAATTTTATTGTATTGCATTTGTATGTCATAAGAGAGAGGTAGGCATGGTTTCTTATGAAGAGGGTGCACGTCATAGCTTAAGAGAATAGGTTGTATGTGTTTAATTTGAATAAATCCATTATATAGTGAAAAAAAAATGGTTTTAAGTTGATCGGTGTAAATTATAATTTTAATATATAAAAATCTCGCGTCACAGTGTTTGTTATCGAACTCCTCCGAAACGGCTTGACTGATTTTTACGAAAATTTTTCTCTACATTTGGTAGGTCTGAGAATAGTCGTATGCTATTTATTATGCCCCTTATCTTCACAGACGGAATCGCGGGCCACAGCTAGTATTCAAACATAAAACATCGGCATTATCGTCATAGTTTCAGCCAACAGACGTCCACAGCTGAACATAGGCCTCCCCCAAGGATCACCAAACAGGCCACCATATTTGAAGTCAATTCTACCACGAAAAATATTCTTGAAAATTCTTAATTTGGCTATCGACAGATGGATACCTGGACTGGAATGTAAATATTTTTCTCCAACATGACCGGTAGGCTTATTGTCTAAAGTTTTTGACGCTTGCCTTCGCAATCGCTATCTCTCTCTGTCAAACGGTATAAAACGTTAACAGAAAGAGATAGTGAAAGCGAAGGCAAGCGCCAAAAGCGTTAGACAAACGGCCTCGGGTTCGATTCCCGAACCTAGTATCAAAGTTTGATTTTTTAAAATCTATGAATGCCGTTTTTCTTGTCACTTGGTTCCTTAGAACAGATCTTTCCATGTGTTATAGTTTCAGACTTGCCCATACTGAGCTGTAACACCCGGTATATTCAACTAGCGATACACATACGACTATTGACTTAGCCGGCACGCTCAATTTCATAATCATAACAAAGCGTGTATTGACTTAATACGCTCATATTGGCGAAGTAGGAAACTCTCTTAGCCCAGATTTCTCCCAAAGCAAACTGCATCCAGATTAGTCGATCAACATATCGAGTTACTTGTCGACAGTGGAATGAGATTACGAGTAATGGATGGGCAAATGTTTGTTTACCGCGGATTGGTATCACCACGGATCTTATTCTTTAGTTTGTTTATGTATAATCTAAAAAATAATACTGAAACTAGAACACTTAAAAAATTGGACTCGTACATGAAGGGTTCCATTCCTCCATACAATGTTTTAAAATAGTTTAGTAAAAAAATATCTAATATATAAAAATCTCCTGGTCCGGAAGACGCAGTGTAGGTAGGCCTCCAACAAGATGGAGCGACGACCTGGTTAAGGTTGCGGGATCGCGTTGGATGCGGAGGGCACGGGACCGATCTGTTTGGCGAGTCTTGGGGGAGTCCTATGTTCAGCAGTGGACGTCTTTCGATAAAAATCTCGTGTCACGGTGTTTGTTATCGAACTCCTCCGAAACGGCTTCACCGATTTTCATGAAATTTTTTCTCCACATTTGGTAGGTAGTAGGCTATTTTTATACCCCTATTTTTCGCAGATGGAGTCACGGGCAACAGTTAGTAATATATAAAGATCGAGAATAAAAAGCTGAAAAAACAGGTTTCTTGTATGAGGATGAATCAATTTTTTTGTGTTGTTGTCCCCGGTTGTGCAAGAGACATCTTCATACTGTTTCATAGAAAAATGCTTAGGTAGATATTGAGACACAATTTAAGTAACCATAGCAACGGGTTACGAGGAAAAGTTGATTCATCCATGACGACCCCCATAATTATCAACTTTATTTTATTTTTTGTGTTCATGTTTGCTGTTATTGCGGCAGTAAATAGTTATACACTCCTCACAGAATAGATATGGAAGAAGACCGGAGCGTGAGACGTAGCATTGGGGAATGGGAGGCGGTGACCTCTGAGGCCGCGGCCTCCTCGTCCTTGAATGCGAAGACCACGACGCAGGCTATAACACCAGTTGTACATACTTATATTTATTACAGTTTGTGAGATAAAGTCCTGCGATGCCTATCTACCTAGACAGACAGTTTAGCAATATTAATAGGGCTTCGTTTGTCTTCTAATACGAAACCCTTAAAACAGAGAACTGTTCCCGTCTGTTTATCATTCCGTGATGTCATTATTAAAATAATCTTACCGACAAAGTTGAGGTTTAAAATTTAAAGTCAATCTTCGCAGCTTTACTTTAAATTCAAAGTGACAATAACAATAGCACGATCGTTATACGTTATTGTCGCAACCGTCGCACGTGATCTGGAATAACGTTAGCGCGGTATGCGCAGGAGTGGGCACCGCACTATGCGCGGGACAGTCTCTTCAAGATAAAATAATTGATTAGCACAGCATGAAGATCATCGTCATCATCATTTCAGCCGAAAGATGTACACTGCTGAACATAGGCCTCCCCCAAGGCTCGCTAAACAGATCGGTCCTGCACCATCCGCATCCAACGCGTTTCAGAAACCTTAACCAGGTCGTCGTTCCATCTTTTTGGAGGCCTATCTACACTGCGTCTTCCGGTCCGCGGACGCCACTCGAGAACCTTTGGCCCCATCAACCTTCAATTCTACGAGCGATGTGCCCTGCCCACTGCCACTTGAGTCTGGCGATTCTTCGAGCTATGTCGGTGACATTAGTTCTTGCGCGAGTTTCATCATTTCTAATGCGATGAGTGACTTTGAGCTTTCTTATGAGGCCCATCGTTAGCGGCCACGTCTCAGTGCCATAAGTCATCACATCATTGGCAACACACACTGGTCAAAGACTTTTGACTTGAGATATTGCAGTATATTGGATGATATAAATTTTGTCTAAATTAGATTAGGGTGTAGGATGCCCTGCGAGACGTTGGACTGTTGACCTTAGGACAGCTGGCAGGGGGCTGGATGAGGGAAGCCCAGGACCGCGAGTTTTGATGCCACGTGAAGTAGGCCTACGTCCAGCAGTAACAATGGCTGTAGATAGATAAATAATCTGTTTAAACTTTTTTTTTGTCCATCTAAATCCGTGATCCGTGGTGACCAGGCGCGTCGCGACGCGTGCGCCGCTCGCTCGCGCACGCGCTTCACCGACACGCTGCATTTAAATCGGATTTGTAGTGAACCTATAGCTTTTATAACAACGTTAATTCGGGAGGACTTTGGATATTCAGTTTTATTATTTGATTATGCCTCCTCATTTGTTGTGCTTCTCTAATATAATGCTTGATATGCTTTAAATTATTGGAACTATTGAACTGCATGTATAACAAAGTATTAATAATGTTTCTTGCTATATACCCTACCAGAGTCCACGTGACACAATTATATTTTAAGACCTGTACAAACGCCATGGTTGCAATAAATAAGAATAACTCATGGGACGATTGACTCCAATAAATTTGACCTAGTCCCAAACTAAGCAAAGCTTGTACTATGGATACTAGACAACAGATAAACATACCTATATAGATAAATTTATACTTAAATACATTATTATACATCCAAGAAATTACACAAATCACACAAGACGCAGTGTAGGGAGGCCTTCAACAAGATGGAGTGACGACCTGGTTAAGGTTGCGGGATCGCGTTGGATGCGGATGGCACGGGACCGATCTGTTTGGCGAGCCTTGGGGGAGGCCTATGTTCAGCAGTGGACGTCTTTTGTCTTAAATGATGATGTTGATGAGCACCATAAGCAGTACAGTGAAATTACAAAAATTAAAATTCAGGCAGACTATAGGCGGTCTTATCGCTAAAAAGCAATCTCTTCCAGACAATCAATTACTCAGAAATTAATAAATATGAACAGACTAAATATAGGTGGTAGAAACAACAGACTGGAGAAACGCAGGATTACACCTGTGAAAGAGTTCAAGGGTGTGTTTGAAATTTCAAATTTGCACTGAGCCCGCGTGAGAACTACAGTCTAAGTCATCTCGTTTAGAAGAGACCTAGATATGCCCAGTAGTTTGACTGGTGTTTAAGCTAGAGATGGTTATGAACCCACAAATGAGACAGTAAGCTGTAATACGAGATCAGAATTCAAAAGTAAAATGACATCACAAACAGACATCTGATTATAATAAAATTAACATAAATCTCAAACACATACTTGTCTGAGGTATCGAAATAAAAAACCAAGCGGCTACTTAAAAATAGTTCTTGACTGTGACACGACAAATCAGGGCACCCAAAAAAAGAATCCTTTTTTAAAACTTCATACATATCCTGAGACTTGCATACAATGCTTTAGAAACACATTAGTAAACCCTTGAATTAAAACTACCTGTCAACATTAATAAATTGAATTTTAAGTCGTCGTGGTAAAGAAGACGTAGATGCAATATTAAATTGGTGCCACGACACATTAGTCTGATCTTGACAATGCTAGTATTGAGTCAGTATAAGCAAAAGTGAACTTAATGGCTGTTAAAAGAAAGATGGTCACGATGGAAATATCAAGATGGTTGAACATTCACAGTTGAGTTTGCCAAGTGGAAACAATGAGCAGGTACACCTAAATAGTTTAACTGTCGATGTGGAAAGGGAGAAGGATAAAAGGATGTGGTATTAAATATTTTATCCCTTTATTAAATTTTTGGTAACCTATTGGCGTCCCACCGGACGCAAAGGCGCCTTTTTGTCCACTCGTCTGTATCTTTCACAAAATCATTGTTTTGGCTTGCCCGTGCTTATCGCTGGAACCTCATCGGTGGCAATGTTTGCCAAGCGATCTGCATGTATTCGGCATACGTGTCCCGCCCAGTCCTATTTCAGTTTGGCGATTTCGATCTAATTTCGAATTTCGATTCAATTCAATTAACAAGATGAAGATGACCGTTAAGTCCTGTTGTGTTTAGATACGAAATAGCAAAAGTTACACCAAGGTACTACAGTTATAATTAATGTCATATCAGTAGTAGTGGAATTCTTTACGAGAGGTTTTTTCACAGCTGAACAGTCGCCGTCTTTCAGCTAATATGATGTTAACATCATTATTTAGCCGAAAGACGTCGACTGTTTAGCTGGAAAAAGGCCTCCCGTGTACCATATTTCGGCTTGCAGAAATTTGCGTAGCTGAAGATTTGGCAGCTCTTCCCAGTGACCCGCAGTTTGTGAATTATAATCAGATTAGTGCCATTGCCTCCTCTAACTTGATTCATACATCGCCTTAACCTACTTAACCAATCAGGTAGGTGCCCAAACGAGCTGCCAGCAAACGCGCACGGTAGCGCCTCCCGGCCTATATGCAATTAGAATAGTGGGCTCACATTTAATGGTTTCTTTATATTTGCCTTGCCCGTGTTCAAAGGGGAGTTACATTCAAAAGCCATGGTAAAGTAATGTTGTAGTAGTAACCCAATGTTTTAACAAAATAAATAAATTAATTTTATTTTGATTCTTAAGTAAAGGATCGTGAGGCCGTGGTGGCTTAGTGGTTTGACATATGGCCTCTCAAGCAGAGGGTTGTGGGTTCAAATCCCGGCTCGCACCTCTGAGTTTTTCGGAATTTGTGTGCGAAATCACGTTTGAAATTTACCATCGGCTTTACGGTGAAGGAAAAGATCGCGAGGAAACCTGCATACATCTGCGAAGAAATTCGATGGTGTGTGTGAAGTTCCCAATCCGTACTGGCCCCGCGTGGGAACTACGGCCCTACAGTGGGACGTATATAGGCTGGGATGATGAAAGGATCCCGCACTTCTAAGTTTTTCGAAGGTCAATGTGAAATAACATTTGAAATTTATTACATACTTTAACGGTGAAGTGAGGTATACTGCAGATTAGCCAAGAAAGTAATTCAATGGTTTAAGTTTCCAATGTGCGCTTCTTTCAGTTGCGGACAGCTCTTCAACATATTTCCTTATACCGAAATCTATAGCCCAAACAAAATCCGAGCATAGCCCGCTGCGTGACTCTGAATGTCTCCAAAAAAATAATTGTATAATTTTTGGCCTCCGTCTAATTTTAATCATTTAGAAGTTGACTGACTTACAAAATGACCACGCGAAGATCATCGCCATCGTATTTGAGACGTGCTGCGCGTACGCACTGCGTATTTGCGTATATTAAGCCCCTTACGCATAAAGTTGACACCTGGCGTAAGTCTCCGGTGGTCACTCACCTTTTTATAGTTATATTACAAATTGGTGTTGTTAGATTTACATATTATTATCGTCTTGATCGTTGGCAATGAGCGTGGTTTTAGGGTACTGTATCCGTCCGTCCGTTTGCGACTTAGCTCTAGTGCAAAAAAAACTATAATTTTTTATGAGTAATTTTGAAAAGATTTCTAATTTGGGCCAAATTTTTTGCCGGTGAGTGTATTATAACGAATTAAAAATACTATCACAGGTTAGGAGGCCTCTACAAGTTAACGAGTCGATCGAAACTTAATATTTTTAATATTTGCCGTACTTTAATAGGTACTGATTGGGAACTTCACATACACCATTGAATTTCTTCTCAGGTGTATGTAGGTTTCCTCACGATGTTTTTCTTCACCGTAAAGCTCATGGTAAATTACAAATGTGATTTCGCACATGGATTCCGAAAAACTCAGAGGTGCGAGCCCGGACTCGAACCCACGACCCTTTGCTTGAGAGACCATAGGTCAAAACTAATAGGCCACCACGGTTTAGCGTGAGAACTACGGCCAAACCCTCTCATTCTGAGAGGAGGCTTGTGCCCTGCAGTGGGACGTACCTATATGGGCTGGGATAATGATGATGAATAGGTACTGACGCCTTAAGGCCGTACTGAGTTTCTTGCGCTAATCAATTTTAGGTATTCCGTGCACTCGACCGTATATGTGTGCGTTATACCCGTTAAAACTTTATGTTGAATCCTGGAATTCCAATTCAAATACCAGATCCCATGGACAACGCGAGCGAAGTCTTAGTATTTTACAAAATACATAAAGGCAATCCAAAAACAAGATTCAAAAAAGTCATGCTGTCAATAATCCAATCCATTCAGAATGCAAATATCAATATCAGAGCATACATCGATCATACAAATTACTTCATACAAATCCGAAACAGCGCGCTCGTTTAACGATCCAATCACATCCAGATCTCAAACCTTACACCAAGTTACTTCAAACATTACTACGACTTCACATGCTTAGTTTACATCGATGGTTTTAAAATCATCATCTATAAATGTTGTCCTTCTAAGCAGGTAATGTACATCAGACAAATTGAGAGTGTTGTTCAGATACTCAAATGTCATTGACTCTTAAAACCAATTGTCCTAAGGGTGACTCGGTGACCTTAGGCAAAAAGTGATTGTTTGTCAGTTTGTTGTCACGAACGCCTTTTTTGGGATGCGTAATTAGCGAAAATGCAAAGTCAAAGTCAAAATTCTTTATTCAATTTAGGCATCAAATTGATGCTCCTATGAACGTCGAAAAATCTACCACCGGTTCAGAAAAAACCCTGTTGAGATGAAACCGGCAAGAAACTCAACAAGGTATATTTTTTTCAATCAGATCTACATTGTTATTAAATGACATACATCTAAAGTATTTAATACAATTAAATTTTTTAACACAGTAGATACGCTACTTGAGACTAGGGATCGCCAATGCGGATCGAAATTATTTCCAAACATCCCTGTCCATGATATAGTCATTAATTTTATAGTACGCCTTAGATATTAATGTCTTCTTCACAATGGATTTGAATTTTGTATCAGTTTGTTCGGTTATTGTTTTCGGAATTCTATTATAAAAACGTATGCATCGTCCCAGAAACGACTTTTTAGTTTTAGCCAGTCTGTAAGATGGAACTTTAAGCTTCCCTGTGTTTCTAGTAACCTTTGGCTTATCGACGTTAGTGGGAAAATTACATATGTTTTTTTTTACATACATGATTATTTCAAATATATACAACGACGGCAGGGTTAGGATACCTATTTCTTTAAAAAAAGATCTTAAAGTATCGCGTGTCCTTGAGTTATATATCGCTCTGATAGTCCTCTTTTGCAAAATAAAAATTGATTCCAAGTCTGCAGCAGATCACCATAAAATAAGGCCGTATGAAATGATGCTATTGAAGTAGGAAAAATACACCAACCGTGCCGTCGCCACATCGGTTAGCTGCCGTATCTTTCTGACTGCAAACGCAGCAGAGCTCAACCTATTCGCAATTGCTGTGGTGTGCGATCCCCACTGCAATGCCGAGACTAATGCTGCGCCAACATGATATGAATTTTTGTAAAAGAAGATTAAGGCCCATTTATGGACCAAGTGAGCGCAAAGAGCGAGTGAGCGCCTCCGTTCCAGCCTGCGTGAAAAATCTTTTGTATTTCTGGCTGTTTGTTTGTTTTACTATACCTAATACAGGTCGCATTTCTTAACGAAATCTCGCGAATTTTTGTGAACAGGTTCAATAATTAAAGAAAAAGATTGTCTATCATTATTTTATTATATTTCAAAAGGATGCGTCCCACAAGATATAACTACAAAATATCTATTTTCATATTAATAACGTTCACAAGATATAATGAACGTTAGCTATAACAGCAAAAAGTATAATTTTTTAACGTATAACGCTTAAATTATATAACGTTATTTTTATATAACTTCAATTTGTATAAGATTAATATGGACTAATTTCTTTTAACATAACAAACATTAGGTATTGTTAACAGTCATGATATATATAATATGTGTAAATGTAAAATTAAGTGGCGCGAGCGAGCGAAGCGAGCGAGCAAGACTTTTCGGGGCAGAAGCGACTTGGATAGGTTAGGTTCAGAAGGCTAAGGCGGGAGCGAAGCGTAGCGTAGCTCCCGCCTTAGCCTTCGATGTTAGGTTTTTTTTTGTAAAAGAGCGGAAGAAATGAATGGATTGCTTGATTGTTTGCTTGCATTAAAGTTTTTAATGAATTTATACGTTTTAAATCTTAGGTGTTATGAACATTATACGCTTTGATCGTTATATCAATTGATATTATATATAAACATCGTTCTACATTACAAAATTAGATATTTTATAATTATAATTTTCGTTCATTATATCCAGTGAACGTTATACTAAACGAGTTTATATAAAGTGAGCGTATATAATAATATTATGAATATTAGATAATTAGTTGTTATATCTTGTATTACTTACCCATTTCAAAATGGCGCAGCAATGAAATTCAGGGGGGTGTGAATAATAAAATAAAATAGTAGATTGTTCAACAAGGGACTAAAACAAGCCATAATGACACGAGATATTTAGCCACCCGAGCGGTAGCGAGGGAGGCTATAATTCGAGTTGTCATTATGGCAGTTTAGTCTCGCGTTAAACACTCTACTTTTCACTTTGAATGCGAGGAAAAAAACGACGTATAAAATTACTTTTTTACAACGTATGCTCAACGAGCAATGGACATATGTTCAAAATTCAAATAGCAAAAAAAAATTCCGCTGTCTTTTCTTTTCTTTTATATTTTTTTGTAAAGTGACGCTTTAAATGCTTGCATAATTAGCCAACATATTCTAACTTAAAGACTATGTTAAAAATAATTGGTCTATATATGCATCTAAGAATGATATTTGTTCATTCATTAAAATCGGCAAATAAATTAACCTAATTGATCTAACTAAGTTCATACACAAAATATATTGTTAACTGAAACACTTACCCGTGAATAAAGAAACGACATTTTATGTTTATTTTCTATATGCCAATTCTTTGTTAAATTATATCTAATTATACTTTCTATTTACTTTTAAATGCAACTGACATCGCATTATTTTGAAGTCACGTCATATTAACTTTCAAACGTAACTGCTCTATCTACCGTACACTCCAGCACTGCTTTGCCGACAGTGCGGATTGCTATTTTATCGACAGAGCAGGGAACTGCTTTACCGACAGCGCTTTTAAAAAAAAAAAAACAAATTAAAAAACACCTAAGCTAAAGGAAATCTTTCTTTACATGCAGAATAAAATGAATTCATCTTTAATATTTTATAATTAAATAAATTAATATTCGTAATTATTCATTGTGTTTCACGAAATTATTATTTTTTAAATATTTTTTATACAGTTGTCATTTTGAGGTTATTTCCACGCCCTAAAGGCTTCCACAGACCGAAACGCAGGGCGCTACGAAGCGTCCGCAGCGCGCTTCGGTCTGTGGAAAGCTTGAAAATTGTCTATACCCTGTCACTGAAAATGGCGATAATCCTCCATTCACACAAACCGTGATTGGCAGTTTAGGGGTTTCCTTAGTCAATTAAAAAAATTTTACTTTAATCCCTTGAGATCAAAAACGAGCTTTAGTCCCGATATGCAGAGACTAAAGTAACATTTTAAGAGCATGAGAAGTGAAAAGGATATTATTAGGCTTTACAAGTAAAAGAGTTGATCAAATATTTGAATATTTACCGAATAGGTACAGTAGTGTGTAGTATAGGTGAAAAACTTAAGAAAATGACCTGTTGTATGTAGTATAGTGCACAAAATTGATATGAAGCTCAAGTCATTTTTCTAATTTGGAGCATCTAATACGGAACTAAAACAATTACTTAGCTCACCCGCGACCTTACAATAGTTACGTTTATGCAAGAAATGTGTGTTCATGCAGTTCCTCCACCTCCACACTGTACGAACACACACAAATCACATAAACACAACTATCACCACCACCAAGCTACACTGACGCGTTTCGAACTCAACCAGAGCTCATCTTCGGAGTTACCACAACCGTATGCTATGCTACCAAATGTTAAACTAACAAACCAAAACAAATGTTTTAACTTGTCACTGTAACTTCACAAGTACCCACTTTATTTTTCTTATTCTCAAACTACCCCACAAAAATTAACTTTTATTGACATATTATAAAACTGCCTTGAATTTTTGTTTATTTATTTATAAGGCATATTTTATTAATACTAACTGTTCAAATTAGACCCAAGCCGCAGTAAAGGAGAAGATACTAAATTTACCTGTTCATTAATAATAGACCCCATAGTGCTGTACCTAATTATTTCCATGCATTCCAGAGCATCCAGACGCAACCCCTTGCCGCAATAATGTAACACTTCATAAGAATCTGAATCTAACAATGAATGATTTGATTCCAACAAATGTTTTGCAAAATTCGATCTATCTGGATGCTCATTCCTATATGCCGAAACATGCTCATTAAATCTAGTATTAAAACTTCGGCCTGTCTGTCCTACGTATATCCCATTGCAGTCATTACAAGTAAGCTTGTATACCCCCGATCTAGTTCCCTTATCTACCTGTTCTTTGTGGTTACATAGCCTAGAGTACAAAGAGTTGTTAGTCTTAAAGGCAACATTAATATTGTTTGATTTTAAAATGCCATAAATCTTATCAGACAAACCCCCAACGTAAGAGATGTTAGATCTATATTTGTTAGTAGACTGAGAAGGTAACGCAGCGTAAAGCATGCTATTTACTAACCGTGCCTGCTTCTTTTGAACTAAACTATCTACCATTGATTTTGTATAACCATATGAGATCGCTATCTGATAAATAGTACTGAACTCTAAATCAAAATGTTCCTTAGAAAGAGGCACAGTCAGCAATCTATTAACATAACAATGGAAAGCAGCCAGTTTATGCTGCCACGGATGATTAGAAGATGCTGGTATAACAGCATCTGTGTACGTGGGCTTACGGTATATTTTAAATTGATGTTTACCATTTAATTTTGAAATCGTTAAATCCAAAAAGTTCAACGAACAATTTTCCTCCAATTCTTTTTTGAACTTTAAAGTTCATAAATAAATAAACAAAAATTCAAGGTAGTTTTATAATATGTCAATAAAAGTTACCTAATTTTTGTGGGGTAGTTTGAGAATAAGAAAAATAAAGTGGGTACTTGTGAAGTTACAGTGACAAGTTAAAACATTTGTTTTGGTTTGTTAGTTTAACATTTGGTAGCATAGCATACGGTTGTGGTAACTCCGAAGATGAGCTCTGGTTGAGTTCGAAACGCGTCAGTGTAGCTTGGTGGTGGTGATAGTTGTGTTTATGTGATTTGTGTGTGTTCGTACAGTGTGGAGGTGGAGGAACTGCATAAACACACATTTCTTGCATAAACGTAACTATTGTAAGGTCGCGGGTGAGCAAAGTAATTGTTTTAGTTCATTAATATGGACCTCCGCAAAGTAACGCCTGATTCAATAAATTATCTAATACGGACACATTACTACTTCATACAACAGGTCATCTTCTTAAGTTTTTCACCTATACTTACTTTATATTATGATCAATGGCCGATGGGGTAGTAAGGCTCTAGAGTGGAATCAGAAGACGTGGTGTAGCGGAACAAGATGGAGCGACGACTTATTAAAGATCGCAAGAACCACTTGAATACGTGCAGCGCAGGGCCGATCGTTGGAAAATTCTTTTGGGCTTCGTTCAAAAATGCACTTTTTTTGCTTATCCGATGATGATGATGAGGACGAACCTTCAATTGTTTTGACGGCGACCGCATAGCCTAGTGGTTAGAGAACCTGACTACGATACTTGAGGTCCCGGGTTCGATTCCCGGTCGAGCAGATGTTTGTCTGAAAATTACGAAAGTATGTTTATCCGTTTCTTTTCTTTCTTTTCGTCGCCTTGTACTCATAACACAAGCTTAGCTTACTTTGGGGCTAGGTCAACTGGTGTAAATTGTCTCGTGATATTTATTTATTTATTTTAATTTCGTGTTGTAAAAAAATGGCAGGATTAGAAAACAATAACAAAACTAACTTCGGAAAAGATTTATTAAGACCTACATCTGGAGTATAGCATTATATGGGAGCGAGACTTGGACATTGACTCAGCGGGACCGAGACAGATTGAGTGCGTTTGAGATGTGGTGCTGGCGGAGAATGGAGGGGATTAGCTGGACTGAAAAGGAGAACTAATGAGGAGGTTTTAGAGTTGGTGGAAGAGGAAAGGCGGTTGTTGAGGATGATTGAAAATAGGAGAGGGAATATGCTGGGGCATCTGATACGACATGACAGTTACATAAAAACTATTTTGGAAGGGCAAATAGAAGGCAGGCGAGGCAGGGGAAGACCAAAATGGTCATTTATAGATCAAGCCAAGGAAAAAGTCAATGTCATGTCGTATCAGGAGCTGAAAACGCTGGCAGAGAACCAAAAAGAGTGGCGATTACTCCACCGACAAGAGCTAAGCTCTTAAATTAATGATGATGATGAACAAAACTAAACTTTTATGTTAAAGGTTAAATAGATATAAAGCTACTGGTTCATATTTTTATAGTACTCATTCTAAGAATGGTATAATTTACCGATTTTACATATCATATAACCGAAATCCAATATGTGTCAAATCTATAAATCGGCTTTTAATTGATCGAATCAATATTCGATTTTAAAATGGATATTCGATTTTATTGTGGGAATTATGTTTGAACGTGGCGTGAAGTAAAATAAAAGGCAATTTTATAGAGCAGTGCGTCTGTAGGTATATCATCTAACTTCTTTCTAGTACAGATCCTCTAGTACATTAGGCCTAATTAGAAAGTTTAAGATATATTCTACGTGAAAACTAAGTTCTAGCTCCGAGGTTCATAAAACAGTTGAATGGGTTTTTTAATTAGAAGATCACGCGGGACCCTTTCGACGGAACTTTATGATTTTAATTAACATTAAACTTAATTAACGAACAGAGTGGTCGATTAAAACCAAGTTTCAAATCCGAGATTGAGTCTGTGCGCTTAGGTCGTAATAGGGATGTTGACGCCATTAAAAACAATTTGAAAACACGACTCCAGTAAAAAAACGCTTTATTTTAGCCCTGAAAAAAAAATTAAATTTCGATTCGCAAAATTAGATTTTTTAGTTAGTTAATTGAGTTGGCGAACAAGTGACGTCATAAGTTGCTATTTGCCATTCAAACTCTATGGGAGAGTTGTGTTTTGACAGCTCATAAAAAGTACGTCAGTTGATTGGTGGTGTCAACATCCTTATTGGTTCAGAGAAATCTCGTTTCACCGAATGCATTGTTTTTACAAAAGAACCATTATTTCGTTAAAAATGAGTTCGGGCTCCGTACCGTACACTGTCCGTCCGTCTGTCTTTCCGGTCGGAGCAGATACTTATTTGTATGAATAACTTTAATTTCAAAACTAGATGAAAAATCCCGCCTGTATCATGCCCGTTCCCATTGGGATTCCGGGAAATATATCATTATATTATCTTATGTTACTAGCGCAACCGAGACGCATCGAATGTCACCTCATACTTTAAAATCCATTAAGCCGTTAAGGCTGCCAAAAAATTATACATTAGGTACATACCCACATACATACATACAAACCCTCATACATACATACATACATAAATCCTTTCACAGTTGGTTTAGTTTTTACTTTTTAAGCACGTTTTATTTCCTTCTAATGTTTGAGAAAAGCACGTTTTCGAAACACTTATTATTATAGACAGCCTCAATGGCGCTCGGCCTTCTAAGTACTTCTAAGTTAGGGAATCGCTTGCGCACCAATCTCCACAATAATCTATTAGGCAAAGGTGATTGACTGATTGATTGAAACCACTGAACGGAGTGTGCTGAAATTTGAAATACAAACAGCTATTATGACTTATGCATCCCCTAAAAAGGGATTTTTCCAAATTCCCACAAGATAGGAAATAAATAAGACTTATATTTATTCTTTATATTGTGGGACGCAACGTGCGTCAGTACGTTTGCCATGTCCCATTTGAGCAACTCCGCGAGACAGCCCGGTTCCGCTGCGGAGAACGCCGCTAAACTCAAGCACACCAAGTATGCGGCTTTGGCATTAGCGTATGAGTTCGTACCTGTAGTGGTGGAAACTATAATAGTTATTTATGATACAAGTGCGGAAAGTAGGCTATTCCCAACGAATGGCGGAGATCTAAACACACGAGCAAAGCGAGTGTGGTTTAGCCGACATGAGTTTGGAAATTTCCTACTTTCGACACGTATATCATACAACATTTTACAATGCATTAAGCGAGGAAAAAAATTGGGGCTAAGAGCGCGCATAGACAGAGAGCGGTCTGGAGTTCCGAGTTCCGTGTTCAGAGTTCTGTATTTTGACCGCTCGAGAGTTCCAGTCGCCTGCTGTGTGCGTTATCGTACGTAAGAGACTTAGTACATTCGAAAGAACGCAGAACTCGGAACTCCAGACCGCTCTCTGTCTGCGCGCGCTCATAAACATTTTCGGAAAGATGTTGCGTTCTTATTTACCTTTCATTGAAGGAAAGTCTCGTAGATGTTTACATAATTTCAGCATCAGTTTAGTCAGCAGGAGGCTGTCACATTTAATTTTGTGCTTGGTCTAGGACGTCAGGCGGCGTTAAGTCCTATGTAAATTCATCACTTGAACTCTCCATTTTAATTTACTAAACTTAAATTAATTCTTCGGACTGAATTCATGAACATTACTGTGGCGGGTTTTCATGACAGGCGCGAACGGGTAACCATGATTGGTTTGTGTTACGCCATGCGCGCGCACTGAAAGCTCATTTGTTGACAGGCGCGAACGGGTAACCATGATTGGTTCGTGTAACGCCATGCGCGCGCACTGAAAGCTCATTGGTTGACAGGCGCAAACGGGTAACCATGATTGGTTCGTGTTACGACATGCGCGCTCACTGAAAGCTCATTGGTTGAATTTCGATTGCGCGCGCATGTTGTCGTACGGTCCGAAATGAACTCAAGGAGATATTTTAGTACTAAATTTATTACTACAAAACTTTTGACGAAATTAAAATTTGTGTTTTTTAATATTAAAACAATCTGTTTTATTATTTTATAAGTAAATATTCATTTGGTTGCATCAAACATTTTCTTATTTGTGCAAAGCTGAATTATGAAGACACAACTCTCTAGTCTTATTTTTAAACACTAGTTTAAACACAACTTTTTGAGATTTGGCAATTTAAAAAGTTACTTTTCCGCACACGTGTGGAAAGTAAAATCCATACAATTTTTTTTCACACTTGCGAAAGTGTGCTGGGATGACTAAGTTTCTATAGATATGTTGACTCGCGTCAAGAGGCACTTTCCGAGCATATGCATTGTAAAATATAATACATCATTTATGCTTCAAAGTGGCCCTATCTCCGTAACCAAAATGATTAGAGACTTCAAAAGGATGCAAGTACGTGATTATCAGTGTAATCTTATTATGAACTCACTCGTGTGATCTTATTATGAAACTCACCCTCGGTTCGTTTCCAACTCACTCGTGTTTAAATGCATCTTATTTTGTACCAGTCACATAAATAACTAATATCGCTTAAATCCCAGTAATACGAGTAATTATGACTAGAAATCGTGAAAGTTAGTAATAGAACTTTTAGCGTGGCAATTAACACCTTTTCCTCAGTCTAGAATATTCGTAAAGCGACCGTGGGAATGGGCGGCGCGCGCGCACTATCGCGATCTGATCTGATAAGGTATCGCGCGATCGGCGCACGAGTGGACAGCTCGTGTTGGCGCCTCGGTTAAATAGCGAGGTTAGTTTTAAAAGGCGAATTGGTTTGGGATTTTTCAGGCTTTTTTAGGTCTTTTTTGAGGATTAAAAGCTACCTCGCTACTTTGTTATATGTAAGTTTTTGGGAGAAGGAACGGCAAATTATTAATTTTCTATCTTTGATCAATTATAACTGAAGATACACATTGCCGAACAAAATCCCCTTCAAAGAATGTCCGAACTTTTTTATTTGTTTGCGTAACAATTTAAATCATCACCTACACAGAAATTTGAACCTAGTCTTTACTTCATTACAGTCGAATTTCGGTTGACACTTGACAGCTAAACTTGACAATTTCACGCAACGTACTGAGAAAAAAGAAGGCCACTTTTATCAAAGTGGCGCTCATTTGGCTCGGACATTTTCGGGCGCGCGACTGTGGATCTACAGTTATAATTGATCAAAGTTTTCTATCTAATTTTAATGTTTGACACTTTGAAATTGATTTTGCTCTGAATTATTAATTGAAAATTTTGTATTCGTTTCTTTGGCTTAATAACTTTTTGTTTTATTTTTACTTATCGACCTTTTTCCGGCCTCACGGTCCCACCGGAAGACCAGCGCTGGCTCTCGAGCTGGCATTATGCTGAGGTGGGTCCGTTTCATGATAGTAGTAGTTGCCTGACATTGTTATCTCGTATGCCTGTTATAAGTACCTAACTGTCGCGAATAAATGTTTTTTCTTTCTTTCTTTCTTTCTTTCGACCTTCTTGTATTTTGATACTATTCGATAATAATCGTATGTATGTTATTATTTTGGATTCTGACGTCGCGTTTGTAATAGGTAGTCATAAAGAATTTAGACTATTTAATCTTATTTGGTTTTATAGCCAAATGCTTTTCGGGTGTCCCTGACGATATTTTCTTGGTTATACGCGCCGAATATGCTACCAATTTCACCACGTCTATTATAATTCTGTTCTCGAGTATTTATCATTGATTTTGATTCTAGAAATTTTATAGTACAATTACGAATTTAATCGCGTGACAGAACTTTTGTATGTTCTCAAACTACATCACCCTAAAGCATTAGTTCAACAAAAAGAAAAAAATACAATAAATCTAACAGTTGTTCAATTAACTACATTAAAAATGACCAATACATTAAAATGACCAACAACCGTCACCCAAAGCGACGAAACACTTTGATATCTCAATTCGTCACACTTACGTCTTTGACTAAATTTACCCGCATTACAAAACTGTCCACAAATGATATCGTAAATCCAATAACAACATTTAAAATTTCAACTCTAAGCCATATAAAATTGAATTGAGAATCCACGAGCATTAAATGTCGTTTAAACCTTTTTGGATTGGAAGGATGATATCAAAAGAGTGCCGAAAAGCGGTCAAAGATCTAAAAGGCCGCCTTTTAGAGGTTGATTTTATTGATTCTGTATCATCGAAGTGTCGATTAGACTTGATTTTAATTCGATTTGCTCTTTGTGTACAGTCAGCATGTACTAAGATCATTTTTGTGTCATCGCAAAGTAATGGTATTTGAACAATTTTATGAAAAAAGTGTGAAATGGTAACATGTCTCTAAGCAAATATAAGTCTTTCATTAGTAATAAGTAAGTAATTTGTTTGCCATTTTTGTACTTGTTTGCTGAGAATGGGTTAGGTGCACATTCTCGTTTTTCTTTTTCTTAGTCGTAGTTTTTTGCATGCATGTATGTTGCTTTTACACCCTTTAGATACCTATATTATCATTATTAAGAGTTAATAACCTGTGGCAACTTTGTTGGTTAATTTTTTAATGTAACTGCTTGTAGTATAAGTTTTATTGTACCGTTTGTGCCCAAAAACATAAATAAATAAATAAATAAATAAATAAATAAATAAACTATAGCTAGACCGTTTAAATGAATTCTCGCCCGCGCGGTACAGGGGCTGGGGGGTATGACGACAAAGGGGGCCGGGAGAGGTGCGGGCGGCAGGCACATGAGGCGCGCTCGCCGCCCGCACCTCTCCCGGCCTAGTTTAAGATTAAGATTAACTAACACCAGTGGACCACATTGTTGTCTTTAAGTACTAAATAAATAAATAAAAATAATTTCCGAAAAACTCAGAGGTGCCAGCCCGGATTTGAACCCACGACTAACTGCTTGAGAGGCAATAGATCAAAGCACTAGACCACCACGGATTCTACCCCTGCCTGACTCACCTGATGAAAAGTGCAGATGAGGCCGATGTACCTCACTGGTTCAGAAACAGCCTATTCATTCTAGCCTTGAAGAGCCCTGACTAGATAATAATTATCTGGAAATACGGGCTATACCAATTTCAAAAAGTTCGCATTAAAATGAGAGGGCTTGGGGCCGTAGCTCCCACGCGGGCGCGGATTGGAAACTTCACATACGCCATTGAGTTTCTTCTCAGGTGTTTCGCACATAAATTCCGAAAAACTCAGAGTTGCGAGCCCGGACTCGAATCCACGACCCTCTGCTTGAGAGACCATAGGTTAAACCACTAGGCCACAACGGCTTCTTATTAAAAAAATAATAAAACATGAAAAATCAAATTATTTCGTAACGTGACAGAATAAGTTTGACGTTCCAACCGTACATCAAAAGTGTTATGTACACTTTGTTTCCGACTATCGATAATTAGTGTAAAAGGTTGTATTGTTCGGCTCGATTGTGATTCGGATCGGTACCAATTTGTACCGGTCTAGTTTGTTATATCGATTGTTTGATGCGATGTATCGATTCTAAATTGACCGTGGAATTTCATAGTCATTTAGTTTTTGAATGAGGCGCCGATGACCGCAATGGTTTTTTGGCAAACGAAAATGTTTTTAGTTGAGTTAAGTTTGAAACGTGAATCACAAACTTTATAAAAATCTAAAAAAAAAACAACAAAAAAATATTATGATGATTGTTTTTTCAAGACTATAAAGATTGAAGAATTCACTTTCACAATTCAAATTCGTACTCATTTGGTTTTTTGTGTGAAAAAGTATCGAAAATTTCAATATTTTTCTGACACTATAGTCCGTTCTGAAATGATGACATTATAATTAATCAATCTTTATATAATAGGTATAAAACAAGTAGCTGACTGAATGACTAACTTATTATAAAATTCTAAAAAGTATTAAGTACCGTTCAAACAGACACAAAATACAAATACATTGAGAAGAAGACACCAACAACTTAGGCGTATAAAATTAATGATTATAATGTCATGGAAAAAGATTTGCGATCTGCAATGGCAATAGAATAAGACAAAATAAGACAACCTAACTATGAAGCTTTAAGTCCTGGGTTTGATCTCCGGTTGGGGCAGACTTTGGTTGCAAATCTATTTCTAAAATAATAAAGTTTTTTCCCAGGTTCTTCTCAACACAGATTTTTCCGAACTGGTGGTAGATTCTTTGAAAGTCATAAATGGGCATTTTTATTTTTTCTTGTACCTTTTGACTTTTTTTTTAATTCGGAAAGTTTTATGTGATTTCTGCTCAGAATCACGAGCTCTTTCGATCCTACTAGGAGAAAAGAAGTGTCCAAAGTTTTTTTTCCCTTTCCGTTACCATTTTTCATAGACTTTATATGACGGTAACGGAATGGAGGAATCGAAAATTGTATGAAAGTTTTGGGACACTTTTTTTCTCCTAGTAGGATCGAAAGAGCTCCTGATTCTGAGCAGAAATCACATAAAACTTTCCGAATTTAAAAAAAAGTCAAAAGGTACATACAAGAAAAAATAAAAATGCCCAAATACTGGTTTGAGGTTAAGTTGAATGAAGACATGTTAACGTTGACTGACTGACATATCATCATCACCATCGTCCCAGCCTATATACGTCACACTGCAAGGCACAGGCCTCCTCTCAGAATAAGAGTGCTTGGGCCGCAGTTCCCAAGTCACCATTGAATTTCTTCTCAGGTGTGTGCAGGTGGGCTCAAGGGGTATGTATTACAATACCGAAGTACGAAAGACCGAATGTATTAAAATATCGAATGGGTCAAAAGACCGACACGATTTTTTTCTGAAACCGTTAACTTTTTAAGATTGTTATAAAACAAACCTAACCTAACCTAATGGGTTCTGTATGATGCCGCTTTAATAAATTCTGAAAAACCGTAAGGTTTCAGAAAAAAATCGTGTCGGTCTTTTGACCCATTCGATGTTTTAATACATTCGGTCTTTCGTACTTCGGTATTGTAATACATACCCGACACCTTCCTTCCTTCCCTGTCTTTCCTTTACTGACATATCAGTGACAGTAATCTTGAAGATAGCGAAGGGATTTTTATTTTTCATTTATTTCTTCGCGGACGGACCTGGGGACACAAGCTAGTAAAATACAAAATAATCCTCCTTTTCCTTAAATTACTTTGGTCTTCAAGAAACATCTTTGAATTTCTTGCGTACGAAATCCCGTAAAGTCGGCAGAGCCACTGAACGCACATGGAAGCTTCAACCAGACCTCTATTCAACACTGGCCATGCGACTTAAAAGAGTCACATGCGCTTGCGTCTCGCTCTCACGCGCAACCCGTAAATGCGTTAGACCGCGACAAAACGATGTCATGTCCGTCAGTTAGTGTCTGGATTTAAATAGAGGTCCTAAGAGTACGTAAATAAACGTTCAATTTTTTATTCATTACGTTTAGTTATAATGAGGTATTGCCGGATGCGCTAGCGCAAGGCATGCCAAGTGTTAAGCCTCATTTAGATGCTTCTAGAATTATCGTGTGAGCTGTCGTACACTGCCGTCGGAGATTGATCGTTTGCAAATTGATAGCCGCTCGAGCCAGCAATGTAAAACCCTTACGTTATTTCTCACACCGTTTTAATGAAGCTTTAGGAAGAAATTTAAATTAGTCTTGAGTACTAAATAACTATAACCAATAATGGCTGAGAAAATTGTCGTTTAATGACATGACATGTGTGATTTAGTTTCTTATTCGGTTTCCTTTTTTCAAATGGCCTGATTGAGTTGTTAAGCTAGTCGGGCTAGAAATGTTATGGTTACGTAGCTTTCGCTTGTTAAAATATATACACGAGTTTTTGCCTGCGGATTCACTCACCTGATTTTATCGAACTACCCTGAAGATTTTCAAAAGGTTTAAAAAATATCACGGAACAATTGACACCAATTGACGCTTGCTTTCGCATTCACTATTTCTTTCTCTCAAACGGTATAAGATGATGACAGAAAGAGATGGTAAAAGCGAAGGCAAGCGCCAGAAGCGTTAGACAATACGGCCTCTGGTCTCAAACTAAGCAAGGTTTTTGCTATGGGTACCAGGCAACGGATAAACATATTTGTAAGATAAATAGACACTTAAAATACAGGTTAGCCAAGACTAGAGCACAGACAGACATACGTTTTTTAACCCCCGACATAAAAAGAGGGGTGTTATAAGTTTGACCGCTAATTTTGTGTGTTTGTGGCATCATAGCTCTTAAACGGGTGAACCGATTTGGATACGATTTTTTTATTTAAAAGCGGTTTTTTTAGCGACGGTGCTTAGACATGTTTCATCAAAATTGGTGTAGCCGTTTCAAAGGGCTGCGCAACGATGGCTATAAAAACTTTTGATATAACTTCAGTCGCTATAATGCTCATTTGATATAATTATTGAATCTTATAACAACACTTAATATATTATCATTAGATATAATCAACTTTTCATATAACGTTCATAAGATGTAATGATGGTTATATAATTATGGTTGTATTTAATGCCAGAAAAGTTGGTTAGGTTAGGTTAGAACTGCAACCCCCTACACAAAACAAATGGTTGCGTCTCACGAGATGTAACAACAAAATATATAATAACGTTTTCTAATATATAAAAATCTCGTGTCATTTTTATGAAACTTTTTTCTCTATATATTCGGTAGGTCTGAGAATAGGTCGTAGGCTATTTTTTATACCCCTAAGTGATATGGCAAAACAACGTTTGCGGGGTCAGCTAGTACCATATAAAATTTAATATGTTTTAAAATTATACCAAACGTTATTTATATCAAATGAATGATTATACCATTTGAAAATATATTAAATGTTGTTATATCGATCATTACACACCCGTTTCAAAGTTATCAGCTCTTTTGTTAGCTACGGAAGGGATCTTAGACAAATAATGGGCATTTATAATTTATAGTTATCCACACAAATATCTGCCCCGATTGCGGATCTAATCTGGGACCTCAAGCTTTTTAGTCAGGTTCTTTAACCACTAGGCTATACAATCGACAAACTTTTTGTTTCATCATGGTCTTTATTTACACTAAATGAACAATATTCGCGGGGGATTCCATCAATCCCGAATTAGCAACCGCCTAGTCTAAAGATAGACTAGACGGTTGATAATACTAATTTTATGTGCGTATAACCCGATTCCCCCCCGTCGCACAATGACCTATTTTAGGAACGCAAAATGACCTAATCCCAAATTGACCTAAACGCAAAATGCCTTAAACCTACAAACATGTTTTTTTTTCTCTTCTCAGTAATCATAAACGGAACTTTTACCCAAAAAATCAGCTTTCTAGGTCCAAGAGTGGACTGGACGTTGATGAGTCAGTCAGTCAGTCAGGACTTTTTTTATATATACAGATTCTGTTTATTTATTAGCTTCAACTAAAGTACAAATACTAACAAAAGATTCACAGGACAATTTGCATTTAACATTATTTTTATATATTTCGTTCCTTTACGATTTTAGGACAATATACGTTTATGGTATTTTCCGTTTAGGGATATTTTAAGACTAACTTTTTAGACTGCGTCTAACCCCATAAATTTGTATTTATAGTATTAGTAAGATAACATATTTTTCTCTATTTCTGCTGGGGAAATGTTTTGATTGGAACATAACGTATAACTCGTATAAGTTTCAACGCTGAAATTTAGAGTAGTATTGTAGTTAGTATTGAGTTTGAGATTTCTAATGAAAAATAAAGCCTTTGATTTATAGTAGTTGTGTGAGATCGTCACTAGGCCTGTGTCTGTTTCAGTCGAATTATGGCCAATACCTGTACTAATATATTAGTGATCCGTTTTTCTTATTTTGGTAATAATGAACCGGTTAATAGTTATACTAAATAATTTCTCTAGAACCCTATGGCCTGTAGAAATAGTCATCATTCCAACCGTGTTGACGTCAGATCATTACTGAACCTTAATTGAACAGTTATTTAGTTCCAGAGCAGCGTTCCCGTTAAGGACTTTGATTTCGACCTACATAATTATCATAGCGATAATTTAAATTAACATGAATTCAATTAATGCATGAGTAAAAAGCTCTACAACGTGTTAGAAAGAGCACGCGTAACGTAGGTTAATATGCACATAAACTATTACTAGTCAAATAGAACTTATTTTTTAGTTTTACAGTGCCATTAGTATCACCGTTAGTACTGTATTCAATAAATTAACTAAATAATGATTTAAGAAATTTCCCATTTTTAGTAATTTCAGTAGCTTTATAATTATAATAACTTAATAACCCCTCGTATTTTTAAGACGCGGATCCGTGCCCAATTTAAGCTGCTATTTTTGTATTTTTTTTTTAATCTGCATAATTGGATTTAAATTAAACAGTTAGAAAGAAAGAAAGTAAGAAAGAAGACATTTATTCGCTTTTACAAGACACACATATACAAGAAAGTACACACAAAAAAAACAAAGACAACAAACAATGGAGAAATAAACATGTACAATACACAGCTCAGCATGTGTGTCCCCGCAAAAGTGAAACGGTCGCTGACTCAGCACCAGCAGCAGTTGAGACTAGAATGCACGGTTTTTTTTCACTTCCCGCATAAGAGGGGTTAATGATCTATTTCAAAAATTGTATAGGTACTTTTAGTAAAAATCGGACTAAAAGTATAGTTTTGTAAAGAAACTGTTTGATAGAAGGAATTCGTTTTTAGTAAAAATATTTATTGCCGATGACAAACGTCACCACACACTCTTGACTAAATTTTAGCTTTCTGAGTCCAAGGGTTTGGGTTGGGTCAAAATTTTGATAAACACTTCCTACATACGTTAATTTAATTGTTTCATTACACTCTAACAGAAACATCAATCGTACAAGAAGACTCGACTCTAAATGGGACTGAAATGTAGGGAGGGAAGAAGAGGAAGGAAACTCCAATATTTTCTAGTATTCTAACGGTTGCTGGCGTAGCCAGTCATATTTAGATTTAGGTTATTTTACTTATTTTATTGTTTTTGGTTGTTATTTATTTTTTATTTTTTTGTTATGGCCCGAAAGGGTAAAGGAGACTGGGCTTTAGTGTTACATTTTGTGATTTTATTTTATTTTTCTGAGTCACAACTTGTCGGTCTCACTTTGATTTCTTGTGGTTTTTTTAATGTTAAGGCTTGATGGTCCCAAAGGAAGATCAGCGCCGTTCGTAAGATTAGCAATCTTTTGCTGATTTGATACCATTTTGTGACACACGCATGTTATTTTTTCATTGTTTTATTTTTACTTTTATTGTTTATTTTTATTTATTTTTTGTCTATGTTAACCATTTTTTGTCACAAATAAAATGGTTATTTCTTTCTTTCTTTCTAATACAAAAAGAACTTGAAATCTACAAAAAAGATCTATTCCATTTAACATGACCGAGAGTCCCACTGCGGTAATCGTGTTAGTCGGCGTCGGCTTGCGCATCACTCTAATAATGATCAATGATCGCGCGCGCCGGAAAAATGCCAAATATTCCATACATCACCTATAGTTTGAATATTGACAGGCGGACGGTGTTGTTAGTAGAGCTCAGCGATAGTAGAAGCGGCCTAAAAATATTGAAAATTAAAGTGTATGGAGGTTGCTGTGGGTTAAAAGATTTAATTTAAATAAAAATTATTGAAACTAACGTTGATATTTTTGTGAAGTATCTAGTTAAAAGATAAGTAGCTGTTTGCAAAATAAACAATTAAAATGGTTATTTAATTAAAAGAAAAAATATTCTTCTTTATTTTATCATTTGTACTGCTGAGTGAAACGTTATTTAAATTTACTTTTTTGAATAACAGTCTTGATTTGTAATAGTTTTTTTAGTGAGCAACAAACGCCACTAATGGCGTAAGAAAGCAATCTATTTATTTGGAAAGGTTAGCCAGGACACTTTGGTGTAATTCGCACTTCGACAGGGTGTGTGAGTCAAGAGCTCGCTTGTAAAAATGTTATGTCCTTTATTGTTTTTGCGATCAAATTATTTTTTAGTAGCATTTTTTATTTTACAAATGTTAAAACCTATTTATTTATTGTTTTTTTGGGTCATAAAGTTCTCACCAAATAAGTCTGTTTTTTCTACAATGGCAAGCTGGCCGCTAGTTGAACCTATAACGTCAGTTTATTTATTTATTTTCTTCATTGGAGAAAAAACTGATACAAATACTGTTATTAACAAGAGTAAATTATATAACAATGCGATAACAATTAACAACAATGGATGTAATTTTCTGAATAAAATTAATAATAAAAATTATTTTATACGAATACCTGATGAGACGTATTGGTATTAGTAGTGTTAATCACAAAACGAATTTTTGTACTTACAAAGAAGCTGTACCATCTAATCCCTTCCCAACTCTACATTCAACCTAACCGCATAAGGTCAAAAACGAAAACTTACAAAAAACGATTGGCGATACTCGTACAACACGAGAGCACTTTTGATTACTATTTGTAACGTTTATATTAATCCATTTGAATGGCTGACGAGCGTGATTGACGTCGCGTGTAACGAGTCTATTTTGTTAGCGGGGGAACGCGGCCGCTGTACTGGGAATACCTGTTGGATTAAGGAATTAATAGAGTGGTCAGTCTGTTATTAAACTGTTTTCTTTTTACCCTTTTCTCCGCTACCACATGTGCATGACAGCTAAGTCAGTGCGAAATATCAAAGGCTATATGCGTAAACCTGATAAAATTTGTATACTTACACCTTATTTTATTTGATATCTTTGATATCCGTAAATTTCGATTATTTCGACAATTGGCTTAGTATGCCGTTTAGAAACAATCAGTTAATTAAACTTTTTGGGCAAATCGAAAAAATATTGTATAAGGTCTTTCGGAGTTACAAAAAGTTAGTGTCAAATATGATAGTGTTTAAACTTCGAAGTCTTATTAAGAACCTTTTAAATGTAGTTCTTGAGTATCTCTTTAATAATAAGATTAAGGACACTAATGTTTTAGAGAAATTACTTCATTTTGACCTGTTGAAGGCCAACCTACACTGCGTCTTCCGGTCCGTGGACGCCACTCGAGAACCTTTTTGCCCCATCAGCCATCACTCAAAGGGCACTGGAGAGGGCTATGCTCGGAGTTTCTCTGCGGGATCTCACTAGAAACGATGAAATCCAAGCAAGAACTAAAGTCACCGACATAGCTAGAAGAATCGCCAGACTCAAGTGGCAGTGGGCAGGGCAAATCGCTTGTAGTTCCTAATCCGCACTGGACCTGAGAGGGATCTACGGCCCTAATCTGAGAGCCTGAAAGGAGGCCTGTGCCTATAAGATGTATTCGCCGAGCTGATGAACTACAATATTTTTACTTTACTTATCCACTACTAATTCATACCCCGGATTGACGGGAGAAAATCTGTACTGACACTTAATTAGTGCGAGGACAAATTAAACTAATTTTCTTAGTTGATATCGATAAAAATACGTACCTACAACCGTTGTATAGTTCTAAGATTTTATTAATCACATATAAAGAAAAAATACTTTTTGAAGAATTATCTTTCTTAATATTTCATATAATTCAAATATTGGCAAGTTTGTATTGTAAATATTTTATGTTTTGTTTTTGCTTCAATTTATTTTATTCAATTGATTTTAGTGATTATTTTTATAATATATTATAATGGTTTAATGATTTTAATATTTGCATGTGCTGACATTTTATAATGAGATCGTGTGATAAAATAGGTAATTAGAATAATTTTTAATTTCCGATTGATTGCAAGCCTCTTTGGCGAAATGATGAACTGTTATCTGTTAAATTAAGACCTTTTGTAACGTTATTTCAAGCAATAAAGACTTATGACTTATGACTCGAGTTCACAGTCAATGCCGAATATCAGTTTATAGTTGCGATAAGTGTAAATAAAAGAAGTTTGCACATAGTTAAAAGGTATTCAAACTTGGCCATTACTTATGCGATGATGATTAAAATTGCTTTTTATCGATGTCGATAAACTCTTAGTCGATATTTAATGAATCACTAGCACTGGTACAATTTTGGCTCCCGCCTATCTGGGGTATGCTAATCATGCAATGTATGAGGTGTCACATCTATAACTCATTATCTTTGACAGTATTGACAATGTGCCGACACCGACAAAGCTTGACTCCGCGACCCCGCCGAGCTTTAATTGATGGCTCTCATTACGCTGGCAAGCTTTTGGCACTTTCTCACGGGCAAAGAAGCAGAAGATTACGGATTCGATAACAATGTACTTTTTTTAGCTGAACTAATCTTGTTTTTTTTTTGCAACTGTTTTACTAGCCAGCAACATCGACATCGACATCATGTGTTTTCATTTTGATCCACCTCTACAAAGTAACGCCAAAATGAATATTATTTGATGCATGCATGGATATAAGCTGTACCTATAATAAACGGCCAAACATAATTTATTTTAGTCAGTGACTTAAAAACAAACCTAAAAACCGTTTTTTTTTTATAAATCCTCTTTAACGTCATGTCAACTCATGTCATTCTTAATTTGAAAACCTAACGCCTGCTGTTTTACAAAAAAAGGGTAATGAACCAAAAAATTTAGTAGCCTTTTCTTGTCATTGAGATGTCATAGAAGGATTTTTTTATTTTAAACCTCATTATGCTCATTTTAGGGTCTAAAATTCCATGAAAATATTTACTTTTTGTTATGCATAATCAAAAAGGTTTCGTTTTTTCCTTTTGTGGCACGGAACCATAAAAATGTCTAACGTTAAATATTTTTTAATTAAATTTATTTTACTTAGTTATCCTAGTTTATGTCAGTTTGTTCGTGTAACTCGTCTGCGGTCGCGGATGACAACTGCTAGATAGAAACAAATTAGTTAAGTATAGCGCGACCGTGCAATTTTGACACTTACGTTTTCTTTTGACAGTTTTTATGATTAATCCATATCCATACTTCCATACTTTATAATTATTGTGAATGTCAAAGTGTGTGTTGTTTGTTTATTTGTATGTTTTTTGTTGAAGATTTTTTGTATGGACATAGTTGAAGGGCTGGAAAGGCTAATAGACTACCTTTAATTAAGGGAAAAGATGTTATTCCCACGGGAAAACACGTTTTTATCTACTTCAGCGACGGCGAAGGCACGGTGTCAGCTAGTGGTTAAATAAAATAGACATATTCAGTAGCGTGACATATTTTGCGTGAGCAAGATATACTTAATATTTTGCGAAGCCCTACTCTGGCGCACCACACATTAGGTAAAGAACGGTTTTTTGACTGAGCGTAAAAACGAAAAACGTTAGGGCGCGATGCCCCGCAGACCGCAAATGGACACATTGATTACCTTGATTCGTTATGCATGCGTTGAAATAACGGGAGCGGAAGGAATAATAAATATGCTTAAAGTTTTCTCATGCTTAGTAAGTATTTGTGCAAGCCAATGGAATACTAGACACACAAGGGTGAAGTTCCCCCCGCCTGAAATAATTCGAAGTCAAAGTCATAATATCTTTATTTAATTTTATTTAGGCTATAACAAGCACTTATGATTATGAAGGTTGAAGAATCTACCACGGTCCGGAAAAACCCCGATGAGAAGATTCCAGCAAAAAAATTTGATTAGATCTGCAATTTTATTACATATTGTACATCTTAAGTGTTTGCCTCAAATGCTTCCAGTTTGTACTTAGGTTATGTTGTGAACTACACTTTTCATTAAGTTTCGTGTCATCACAGTGTATTATAGTCTTTGTATTAAGATTTTGTCATGTTATCACGGTGTGAAGTTAGGTCTTTGTATTATGTTTTTTTTTTTTAAATGGGCCTTCTTTAAAACGGCGTTGCAGCTTGATGCAACATTAAGCTGAGTGGGCCCAATTTGTACTAAAAAAAAAAAAAAATATCACGGGACAATTCACACTATTTGACCTAGTCCCAAAGTAAGCTTAGCAAAGCTTGTGTTATGGGTACTAGGCAACGGATAAACATACTTATATAGATAGACACATACTTAAATACATATTAAACACCCAAGACCCAAGAACGAACATTCGTATTTTTCATACAAATATCTGCCCCGACACGGGAATCGAACCCGGGACCTCAAGCTTCATAGTCAGGGTCTCTAACCACTAGGCCATCTGGTCGTCTAAATACTATATATACTATTCGATTTGTTTTATTTGCATCTTTCCTGCCAAATGTATTTTTCCTGTGTATCGATTATGTAAATAAATCTTTACTGTCCTCTTTCTCTCTCTCTTTCTTGAACAACACACAACACATCATTTTTTTAACTCAGTAGATACGCTATTCGAGACTAGGGATTCGCAATGCAGATCTGATTTATTTCCCAACATTCCTTTCCATGTAAGGAAACCTGCATACACCTGAGAAGAAATTCAATAGTGTATGTGAAATTCCCAATCCGCACTGGGCCTGCGTGGGAACTACGGCCCAAGCCGGCTTCGGAGAGGAGGCTTGTGGCCTGTATTGGGACGTATATAAGCCGGGATGATGATTCCTTTCCATGATATAGTCATTAATTCGCCAGTTATTAAACCCTTAATAAGGTAGAGGCGTTTTAGCGACCACAGTCATGTATTGAGTTGGAAATTGTAACTTATTGATTTCATTATACGTCACAATTTCCATTGGAACTATTGAAAATACGACTAGCTTTAAAAATATTCTTTGTCAGGTATGTATTTGATTGCTGCTTTTGATTCAGTGGTAGAATGCGCCAATAAATGGGGTCTTATTAAGGGTTTAATATTGCCTTACTTTCAAGGATCAAAACCATTGCCGCCGTCAGTAAACTAATCCCATTGCGGTGTTGCCATTACTGCGGAAGTAAAAATATAATCTATTTTAAACATTTCGTGACTCCTTCCTTCATTGTTGGTGTAATGATACGGCGGTTAGCGCTAACCATGGTTTACGAGACTCAAAGCAATTACGGTTTACTTTGTCCTGGGTTCGGTTTCCTCTTAGCGACAATGGTTTGACTTAGACCCTGTTTACACTTATTTACAGCCACAGTATTATTGGTATATCAATCAACAATACACACCAACCACCACACATTCAAGATTGCGTCTGTGCGATAGATTTTAAAAGGTGAAATTTTGTAGGGGCCTATAATTCATTATCATTTTTTGTTTTATTTTGTAAAACTAATGGTATCAGTAGTTATAGTATAGAGAAGCGGGTCTTCCTGACACAGGTATCCCTATACTTACTAGGAATACCCTACCTTGTCTCTGTATTGTTAATCTTTTTAAAGAAATAAATATTTTAATATTTTTCTTTTTTTTTTCATATCATTATCATTTCAGCCGAAAGACGTCGAAAGACGTGCTAAACATATGCCTCCCCAAGGCTCGCCAAACAGATCGGTCCCGTGACATCCGCATCCGACGCGATCCCGCAACCTTAACCAGGTTATCGTTCCATCTAGTTGGAGGTATAGACTTTACGGTATATTGGATGACAAGATATTGCGGAGCTTCCCGAACGATGCCCAGCCGAGTCTAATTCATCGATTGACTTCTTTCTCGAAGTTGAACCTACCTAATTGGATTGTATGTCCCAGATAGATATAGTCGTCAACAACTTCGAGCAAAGTGTCTCCGATTACGACGGGAAGATTTATATTAGGATGGGTACGTATCAAAATATATAAAGTTTAAAAATAATAATGGACGAAATACATAATGGTCATTTGATATAATGCAATTTTCTTGGAAATTCTCAACTTTACAGGATTTTCATTACATAAACCTAACCTAACCTAAACCAATCTGTAGATAACACGATTAAAAAAGTTCGTTTAATCAATAGTTTCATAGAAAATTTTAGTATATATTATGACCATTATGTATTATGTCCATTATTTGTTTTAAACTTTATATATTTTGATACGTACCCTTATCTATTAATTATTCTGGATTGTTACAAATTAAACCTAAACTAACCCATGAGTTCTAAAGGCTTCTAAAGAATAATTACTAAACTAAACGGGGCTTATCACGCAATAAATATTTATTTATTTACCTCGACGTTTCGGCTACATTGCAGCAACTGTGGTCACGAGTTAACTGAAGTGTAGGGTGTCAAGTTCGTTTAGCCTCACGAGTCTTTCGAACTACCCGCCCTTGATCCCGATTAGAATCAGCACCCGTATCTCGAACTACCCGCACTTGATCAAGATTTTCTAACGGCACCCCATCACACCGACACACAACACTCACAACATCCGACGATCTCTCCGAACACTCCTGCCGACGCCAACATTTGTTTATAACAGGATTCCACGAAGACGAAAGCTTATACCCATCCTCCCGGTTGAAATTTTTGTGTTTTTTAATTTCAACCGCTTCACGCACCATTCTTTGAAACATTCTAAAGAATGTTTCAGTTTCTGAAAAATTTACGGTTCTAGAGAAAAAAAACCGGCCAAGTGCGAGTCGGACTCGCGCACGAACGGTTCCGTACCATTATCTATAAAAACGGCAAAAAAAATACGTTTGTTGTATGGGAGCCCCCTTAAATATTTATTTTATTCTAGTTTTTAGTATTTGTTGTTATAGCGGCAACCGAAATACATCATTTGTGAAAATTTCAACTGTCTAGCTATCACGGTTCATGAGATACAGCCTGGTGACAGACGGACAGACGGGCAGACGGACAGCGAAGTCTCAGTAATAGGGTCCTGTTTTACCCTTTGGGTGCGGAAACCTCAAAATGATACCTTCTATCACTACAGAGTAGATTTTTTTTTCTATGACTTTTTGACGGAGTTCTCCCAAATAACCCATAAAACTTTTAAAGAAATAATTTCATAACAGTTACTTGCTCCAAAATAGAAACTGTCATAAAACTTGAAAATTCCTCACCGCGCTAAAGCTCTACCCGTTCTTCCTGTCCGGTGATATCATCAATTATAAGCTGACCCCTGCCTCGCGCGGCATTCTTCCCGCTGTTCACAATGGCGTGTAATTTAGTAGGTCAGCGGAGGTCGGGATATAGTGGTGGTGGCGGTGCTAATACGCTATGGGGTATTAATATGGTTAACGCGTTGATTTTCCCGTGTGAAGTGTTTGGGTTTGATGCTTGATTTTGTTCTGAGTAAGATCCTCCTTTCATAGGTTTCTTTATTACTGGGGTTCGTCGTTTTTTCTAAGGAATAAGTTTAATCAACAAATTGCCATCCAAGGCCACCACAGAACCCTTTGATCGTAACATTAACTTTCGACATTCAACGACCGGATAGCCTTGTTGTTAGTTTATATTATATACTTAAATACATAATATTAAACATCTACCTCGAAAGCAAACATTCGTATTTTTCACACAAATATCTGCCCCAACCGGAAATCAAACTAGGGACCTCTAGCTTCGAAGTCAGGTTCTCTATATTATATACTTAAATACATAATATTAAACATCTACCTCGAAAGCAAACATTCCTATTTTTCACACAAATATCTGTCCCGACCGGAAATCGAACTATCTATATAAGTATGTTTATCCGTTGTCTAGTACCCAGAAAGCTACATATCCTATGGGAAAATTAATTTATCGCGGGCGAAGCTGCAGACGGAAGAATAGTATACAATACAAAACACAAATAATATGCAATATACAAAATAAAAATTAAATGCACAACAGTGCATGCGCATTATGCTTTGGTATATGATTTTATTGTCAGTTCTGTTACTGCTCTACATCAGCAACAAAATTATCCAGAAAGACTTTTGTGTTCATTACCTGCATAATGTGTAAAGAGTACCTACCTACGAGTAGGTACACATTCGTTTTTTGATATCTGGAACCATCGCTCACGAATAAGAAATAAGTTTTTGTCCAAAAATCAATTTGCTACGGTTTTTTAAACGTCCTTTAATAATCCTCTAAAATATGAACCAAATAAATGCGTGGGCTGTCAATTAGCCGCTTAATCATTCTTCAAGATCCTATAATCCAATTTAGTCACACGCAAAATCAAGCCTTGTGCGCCTCGTATTAGATATTAAATTGAAGTATTCTCAAATTGAACATAGTATAAAACAGTAGAGTAACGTCATGTCAAAAAACTATGCGCTAAACGTCGGGATAAACGTATTTTGACATCATCCAATCAGAATTAAATTACCGAGAAAACCCTATATTGTGATCGTCATGGCCGAATATAGCATATTCTTCTAATATATAAAAATCTCTTGTCACAGTGTTTGTTATCTTCCGAGACGGCTTGACCGATTTTTATCAAATTTTTCTCTATATTTGGTAGGTCTGAGAATAGGTCGTAGGCTATTTTTATAACCCTATACTTCGCGGACGGAGTCGCGGGCAACACTAAGTAAAATTTAAGATTAAGATTCTTTTAAAAACACTCCGCACGTATAGCCGGCAAATGCGGGTTCGAATCCCGTCTAGCGCTCTGTAAATTATTTTCATTAAAAAAAAACTTATGTTTTGATGTACTACAATGATCTTTAAGGCGAAGGAAAAAATCATGAGGTAACCAGCAAGCACTTGGGAAAAAATTCTATGGTGTGTGTGAAGTTCCCAATCTCACGTATGAAATAATTTTCGCTAGTAAGTAAACGTCTTGTAATAAAGCGCCAATTTTAATCTTATTCTTTAAAAGCAATGAGACTTTACAAACATGCTCTACCGAAATAACGCATGTTAAGTTTTTAAAATTCACCCCTGAAAGGGATAGAAGCTTAGTCACGGAGTCTTGTTAAGAGTATAGAACCTTTTTGGTGACTATTTATCATTTTTAAGAAAACTTTTAATAATTCTACGGAAAGACAAAGTCAAAGTCAAAATTCTTTATACAATTTAGGCATCAATTGGTGCTCCTATGAACAAAGTTTGACTTAAAATCGTCAAATATCAAAAAGACAACATTTTCATTGGCTTTATCCTTTAACCTCAAGATCATTAACAAGTTACTCAAAGTGTCATTATGATTTGTAATTATTTTCGTCTTGTAGTTAAATTAAATTGGTTTCCGAGTAAGTTATTGTTTGTTCTAATTACAAAAACTTGAAAACAAAACGACACCGTGTAACAATGACTTTTTTATGAAACCGGACTGATTGGACCAAAAAAATGGATTTCTGCATGACTCGTGCCAACAAAATGTTGAAGAAGGTTAGGTTTTTTGGTAATTTAAAGTTTGGGATTAGTAATAAAAACAAAAGGATGATGATTCTATTGTTTCATGGTTCTGTATTTTTAAAAGCTTTTTATTAACTTGCAATGTATGTAAGTATGTATGTACGGGTCAAATCTTGGAACTTGAATTTGACCCACTTCTAGTGCTCGGATTTACTTGAAATTTTGTATACTTATGTAGGTTGGATGACAATGCTAGTAAATTCAACAAAAAGTACAGTCAGCTAAAAAGCTTGTATTGAAAATGAAATTTTTAACAAAAACTTATTACTAAACAGTGACGATGTTTCGGAACTTAATAAGGATTTATGCAAAGCGTTATTAAAAGTGTAAACAAACTTGACGAGCCTTTTTATTTTAAAGGAAGCTTTAATAAAATAGTAAATATTACTTATGAAACCAAAAGAATGTAAATGACCTTTCTTGCTAGGTACAGTCGGGGTAAAAAAAGGTTCGTCACCTTAAAGTTGACATTTTCCTGCACCAAGGCAATTGTCAGTCCTCTCAACATGTTATTTCAAACGGAACAGAATATCGCATTGACGTTTTCCATTTATAAAAGGTACTAAGAGCCAATGACTTGATAAAGGAATCAGTTTCATAACAGACGAAGGTTTTCGTACCCCGACTGTACATTTTATATTTATTGTTCCATAATTGCTGTGACCTATTTTTTTCAAAAGTGTTCTTCGATAAAAAGACACGTCAAGTTTGTTCACGAACGTGATACGTTTGAAGTATACGGACTTTATAAAGTTGGACACCATAATGCCGGTAGTTAACCTTTTCGACGCCAACGACACATATATCAGCACCACGGGTTCTACGCCAACGACTTATATATCAGTCATGGCGTGCAGAGCGATATCTACCTACATGCATTTCTGTAGGGTTCAACTTCACGTTTGACATTCCGATGTCATGGCGTATGAGTGAGAGCTGTTGTATTTGACAGAGCGTTGAGAAGGTTAAAATTAGTAAGATAGTGTTCCGTTGTGAGACAAAAAATAACCACACAATTGTATAGGTAATTTTCATGTCACAACGGAACTACCATTTAACATTGTCCTATTTTTGTCTTACCCTACTAAATTTTACCTGCGGCTTTGCTTGCTTGAACCATTAGGTCTGCTATTTTGAATTAAAATTCCAGGAGTTAGCTCAATTCTCGAAAATAACATCATGGTTCATTAACTTCGCATGATAAACACGCGTGCACTTGTTTCTAGACTTAACGTTTGAGATTTCAGGATTTTACATGCGTACATCTCGATCCCGTGGGAATATTAGAATGAGAAGTATCCCTTGTATTATTCTTAACAGAAAGAAAGAACTGTGTTTATAAACTGTGTGGTTAAAATGGTTCCAACGGAAGACCAGCGTCAGCTGTAAGGTTGACATCATGCTGAGTTGGAACCATTTCGTGACAATATTTGTTTTTTGGTTTTTGTTTTTTTTTTGTTTTTTTTTTATAAAAAGTTTTTTTTTCTTTCTTTCTTTCCTTGTATTATTCCCAATAGCTACATTATTAAGTCTCATTTAGATCTGTGTAGCCGTTTTGAGGAGCAGGGTAAAATTGCAGTTCGTTGGTACGTACAAAGTATATAATATATACAAAGTGCATGAATCATCAAATGGTTCTTTAAATAAAAATATCCCTAATACTGCAAGTCAATCAAGTAATCACGAGTTTAATGAAGGCAAACGTTGTTTATAATTTTACAGAGGGACTCCGCAGCTACCGGTTGCCGGAGTGTGTTATTATCTTTTTTTGGATCCAATTTCTGCTTAGTTTTTTGTCTGATCCAAATCGTTCAGAGGCACCAAAGAAATCTTAGGTTTAAAAAAACGGAGAACAGCGGAAAAACGTTACCGTAAAAGGGGAATTACAGAAATAGGGTACAATAATATTATTCCTCCGCTTTAAGAAATTTTTGCATGTATCTGCTCAGAATCAATAGCACTATCGATTATAATGGAGTAAAAAAATGTCCCCAGTTTTTCATACAAAAATAAGTGTCGTTTTTGTTACCTTCAAACACCTATGTATGAAAAGTTACAAAACTGACCTTGGGACCCTTTTCTTCTCTACGTAGAATCGATAGTGCTACTGATTCTGAGTAGATCCATGCAATTTTTTTGAGAAAAAATGTATTGTACCCTATTTCTGAAATTCCCCAAAATCGGGTCGCTTTGGCCCTGAAAGGTAACATTGCCCATTGGACAAAGTCGGTCCAGATCTTATGTTACATCGAAATTATGGCACATTTTCGTATGATTGATTTTTGCTGACTTCTAGATTTTATTTTGAACGACCGCTTTAGCCTAGTTGGTAGTGACCCTGCCTACGAAGCAAGAGGTCCTGGGTTCAAATCCCGGTAAGGGCATCTATTTGTGTGATGAGCACGAATATTTGTTCCTGAGTTATGGATGTTTTCTATGTATTTAAGTATGTATTTATCTATATAAGTATGTTTATCGTCGTCTAGTACCCATAGTACAAGCTTTGCTTAGTTTGGGACTAGGTCGATTTGTGTAAGATTGTCCCCCCTAATATTTATTATTTTTATTTATTTATTGTTTTTTATGGTTCCGTACATCAATAGGAAAAAAAAACGGAACCCTTGTTGGATCACTTTGTTGTCCCTCCGTCCGTCCCTCTATCTGTCTTTCAGGATCCTTTATCTCGAGAACACGTAGATGTATCGAGTTGAAATTAAAACCATTTACTCAAGTCTACCTACAGTGTCATGGAACTGCGAAAAAATCAAACTTCTAAGTTAACGTATAAAAAAGATACGGCCGTTTATGCCGCAAAAACGTATGTTTCGACAGTCTCAAGGGAATCAAAATTTATACTTAGGGTATTTCCCGTTGACCTAGAACTATGAAATTTGGCAAGTAATAGGTACCGTCTTATACTACAAGTATAAGGAAAAATCTGAAAACTATAAGTACATTTGTAATTTTCCGTCCGTCCAAAGGGTCCGAATTTCCAATGTAATATGATCCCACATCGGCAGACGGTGTATATTTTGACATACCTACAAATTTGTACGGAACCCTTCGTGCGCAAGTCTCACTCGCACTTGCCCGGTTTTTTTTATTAGAGCCTTCTATATTATGTACCTATTTATAATTATTATGGGCCAAAGTTACCGTCAATTTAGGTCAAAGCATCGCCTTTTTCATGTAATTTTTCATATCATCCTACAATATTATTCTAATTTGAAATTCACACTATTCGACCTTAATTTTTTAAGCATTAGCGTTATGAATTGTATCGTCACTTCCTTCAGGTTTTTGCTTAATATTGGGCTATTATAATGCAATAATGTCTAAAAAATGCGATGCTCCAAAGTCATTGTTTTATTATATTCTTAAATGAGCAAAAAATGTAATCTATTTTTACTACAAATTTGTTAACTTGACCTGCCCGGAACATCATCTTCGTTAGTTTATTTTGAATGTCTTTTTTTATTTCATTATCATACATAATCATATTTCATCGTATATTTTTATTGTTTTTTTTTATTGTTGTTGTAGCGTCAGTAAAAATACTTACACATTATGTGTAAATTTTAGATATCTATATACCTATTACGGTTGCAGACGAACAGCATAGCAACAGTTCATAGTGAAAAATTACGAATAACTCACGTCTAAGATCGAGTTTAGCATGACATGTTTCGGGCTAATCCATAGCCCTTCTTCCCGGAGCCACTCGTCACGGCGGCTGCCAAACGCGCACTACTGATCTTAGACGTGAGTTATCCGTATTTTTTCACTATGATTGAGACTCGCGGTAGTTTTATGTTCAAAGTAGGTATTAGCATTCCGTTTGTCAACTTTCATACATATAAATTGACACATAAAAACCTGCCTTAGTAAAAATAAAATTTGAATCTATATTCTCAACAAAACCCAATTAAAAACCACAATAACACAAGTTAAAAAAGGAAAAAGCTCATAAAACTAACACCTATTACCACAAAGTAAAATTAAAAAAAAGAGTCCATTCAAACATCCCGTGCTCGAAAACGAATCCAAATTCCAAATTGGGAACCGGGCCGCGTCCTGGCGTTTCCTCTACGTGCCGTTTCCGGTGTGCGCACACGCACGAATCTGTAATCGCGCGCGTTTTTTACGCCCTTTTCTATTTTTTTATTAGGGATCAACTTGTATGTTTGGGTGCGAAGTAGTAGGTTTATTCAATAAAGAGGGAAATTATCTTCTTCTAATATATAAAAATCTCGTTTCACGGTGTTTGTTATCGAACTCCTCCGAAACGGCTTGACCGTTTTTACGAAAAAAAGTTCTCTATATTTGATAGGTCTGAGAATAGGTCGTAGGCTACTTTTTTATACCCCTATCCTTCGCAGACGGAGTCGCGGGCAACAGCTAGTCTTCTAATATATAAACATCTCGTGTCACGGTGTTTGTTATCGAACTCCTCCAAAAGTTTTTTCTCTATATTCGGTAGGTCTGAGAATAGGTCGTAGGCTATTTTTATACCTACCCCTATTCTTCGCAGACAGAGTCGCGGACAACAGCTAGTAATTAAATAAAATGTTGTTAGAAGTCAAAAACAATTATTTTCTACAGTACATGGCAGAGGGCCATCAGGGAATTTTCTGATGGGGTGGGGCACACCAAGCAAAGCGAGTCTTACAAGAACAACAGTCAAGCAAATTCATGTTTTCGTCGAGGAATGAAAAAAGTGTGATATGAATAAATGAAAAAAAAATCATTCATCAGTAAAAGAGGATCTTTCTGTTTTTTTTTGAGTGCAAAAATTAAGTACTTTGCCTATTCTATTTTCTAATGGCGACGAAGTATTTTAGACCATGTTTGACATAAACAAACTATCATGTACCAATGACTAACACATTTTTTAAACAGTAACGACATTAATTATAATTGGTATTAACCAATAAAAGTAATTAGCTGTATTTTGTTGAGATAAAATTATGTTAAAACACTCGGTATTTTGACAAATATTAAAAACAGTCACATAGATTATCTATCACTTTAGTCTCTTCATAAAAATAGATACAGAACCCTCCAAACATCACTCCGCAATACATTAAGCCTTTTTTCTCAAACAATATGTATCCTGTGTTTTGATTGATGAAGTGGAGATAGCTTGGCGTCGGCGCCAATTTACATCAAAACGTAGCAATCGCATACCAAATCAGTACACACTTACGCCCTTTTGTTTCGAGTTGGAACATTATGCAGTCCGAACTCATAGTGTGGATAAATTGGTTAGTTGTATTCTTGGCGTGTGGTGCCATTTTGTTTGCGATTGGTTTAACTTTTTTTGTTAAGCATTGGGATTATAAATTTTAATGTAACTGCTAAGCGGTCCGTCCAGAGCCGCTTACCTATAATATAAAATCTAGCTGTTGCCCGCGACTCCGTCCGCGAAGAATAAAGGTAGGGCTTAAATTATTAGGCGGCATGAAAACGTCTCGAAAAATATAAGCCAACAATTGGCTTTTGGGGGTAGCTGCAATAGAGAGATCTCTCTCCAGGCAGATGTTATGCCTGATGATGACTAGATGGCGCTAGTAGTCGCTACAGGCTTATATGTCATTTGCCTCCCTTCAGTTTGAATGACGTAACGCGATCATAATATGAAGCTGACGTTTTGTATCGCAATGTTTGCTACTGACACTCTATCTATCTAGTGTATAAATAATCTAAGAGAGGGGTATAAAAATAGCCTACGACCTAAAACCTAAACCTAAAATCTAATCTAATCTTCTTCTAATATATTAAAATCTCGTGTCACGGTGTTTGTTATCGAACTCCTCCGAAACGGCTTGACCGATTTTTATGAAACTTTTTTCTTTATATTCGGTAGACCTGAGAATATGTCGTAGGTTTTTATAGCCCTATTCGCCGCGGACGGAGTCGCGGGCAACAGCTAGTAATACCTTTAAAACTATGAAATTGCAACCCATGTGACTCATCAACTTACGGAATTCTGACACGTCTGGTAGTGAAACTATAAATAAATCGCAACAAGCTTGCACACTGGATCACGTCCTGATTGGTTGGTGACGGGTGACGCAGCACATGCGGCATGCTAGGGGGTATGCACAATGATCCATATAATAATAACCCCACGAAATACAGAGCTCACAGACTTTCTCTAAAGATCAAGGCCAAAAAGTGGCCTAAAACAGGGATATCATCATCATCATCATTTCAGCCGAAAGACCTCCACTGCTGAACATAGGCCTCCCCAAGGCTCGCCAAACAGATCGGTCCCGTTCCATCCGCATCCAACGCGATCCCGCAGCCTGAACCAGGTCGTCGCTCCATCTTGTTGGAGGCCTACCTACACTGCGTCGTCCGGTCCGTGGACACCACTCGAGAACCTTTTTCCCCATCGGCCACCAGGGATCAACAATTACTTTTTTCAGGGGTCCTGTTTTTGAAATAAAATTACCGTTGCGGTCCGTTGCTACTTGAATTTATTAAATAAGCAAGTGTAATGTACGATACAAAAGTAACAAGGATTTTTTTACATTATCAACAGGAAAAATTACATTTTTTGCCTGTTTTACAGAAGTTTGAAGTAAAGTAGTGTTAGCTATTGTCATTAAATCCTGGAGATGTTCATCAGTAAGTCGAATTGGCGACAGCAAACACAAAGCGATAGATATATTTTATTAACTAGCTTTTTTTTTGGAATTAGTAATTTGGGCAGCTTATTTTTTTTTATCAATTTGCTTTTTCATCAATTATGGCTCTCCTTAGTTCCTCGATATAAAAAAATTACCCGCACCCCCCCCCCGCAACCCCCCCCCCCCCTCACCGACCCCCACCGAACCCCCCCCCGCACACCTGCGTTCACATTCACCACCGTACCTACTCCCAAGTCACTACTTCTAAAAACTGTTCTATAAATTCTTAAAATAGACGTATCTTTCTTATTTGTGAACCGATTCAAATGAAACAAACACTAAATGTTAATCCAAGAAAATACCAACATATCTGTGAAAAGCGCATCCTTCTAGGTTAAGCCGTTTCTAAGATTAGCGCGCACAAACGCACAGACAAACAGACAATAATTCTAAAAAACATTGTTTTGGGTTCTATTGCGCTAGTAAATAGCCCTAGTGATAGTTTTTCTCAAATATCTTCAATGTACAGACACCGACTTGTTACAGATTTATTATATGTAATAGATATAGATAGACTAGCTTTTGCCCGCGGCTTCGCTCGCGTGTACCATGAGTATTCCAAAGAACTAAGATATCAAGCAAGCAAGCATGCACGCAAGCAAGCAAGCGTGCAAGAAAGCGTGCAAGTAAGCGTGCGAGCAAGCGTGCAAGCAAGCCCGACTAAACTTCAGGTAGATACGGTCCTTTACAGTATTTCTTTATATACAATGTTTTTCACTAATTCGGAAGCGGGCACTAAAATAACCAGGCTTTTTAATAACATAAAACCTATTATTACTTTCCCCTGTCCTGCATTAGGTATAATTCAATGTTTTCTTACCTTCTACGGAAACTTGAGTAACTGGAAGCGCTGTGTACCTACTTAGCATTGATATTATACATATTATAGTATTTTGTAAAGGTGTTGCGTGACCTAACCGCTAAGGAGTTATACCTTCCATCATCAGCTCATCTGAATAACCAGAAAGAATACAACCAAAGATCTATACGTGCATATGATATTTAAAGAAACTTCCTATAACTCCTAACCGTTAAGGAGTTTAACCTTCCATCATCAGCTCACCCGGATAACCTGAAAGAATACAACAATCGGTTTATACGTACCTATAATATTTGAAAAATTATCCTCAACTCCTAACCGTTAAGGAGATTTACCTTCCATCATCAGCTCATCAAAATGAGATGATGTCTACCAGACGCAAACACTTAAATAGCTTGAGAAAATATATGAAAAACGTAATGCGTGCCTACAAAATTTGAGGGTTGCCGTCGATTTCCCTGAGATCCCGTCATCAGATCCTGATTTGGTGACAATGGGATCATCTCAGGAGTATATTCCATTCTTTAGAATTAAAAAATAATTTTTATAATCGGTCCACAATTGTCCGAGAAATCGGTGAACATACCTACATAAAAAATACATAAAGTGGAATGCATAACCTCCTCCTTTTTTGAAGTCGGTTATAGAGCTCTTTGCGGCCAACTTACTGTATGAACTTATGAATTTTGAAATTTTAGCTTTCTACAACCAGTAAAACGCAAAATCCCGTTTTTTCCCGGTCCCGTAAGAATTTCGGGAAATGCTTTCTTAATGCTCCCCTAAACTCCCCAAGGAACCCACTTGCCAAATTTCAGCTTTCTATGACCAGTAAAACGAAAAATCCCGTTTTTCCCGTTCCCGTGGGAATTTTGGAAAGTCCTCTCTCAATGCTCCTCTACACTTCCCAAGCAACCTACATGCCGAATTTCAGCTTTCTACGACCAGTAAAACGAAAAATATCGTTTTTTCCCGTTCCCGTAGGAATTTTGGAAAGCCCTCTCTCAATCCTCCTCTACACTTACCAAGCAACCTACATGCCAAATTTCAACTTTCTACGACCAGTAAAACGAAAAATACCGTTTTTTCCTTATCCCGTGGGAATTTCCGAAAATTCCTAAAACTGTTTTTTACTATTATAATTACCTACTTTTATGCCAAATTTGAAGAGTCTAATAATTATAGTTCATAGGATCCCGTTGAACTGAATATATAAATCCCGTTTTTTCCTTATCCCGTGGGAATTTTGAAAAATTCTGAAATTAATGTTTTAACTAATGTAATACCTACCTGTGTATCAAATTTGAAGAGTCTAGTTATTATAGTTACTGAGATAGGGTCACTCGGAATCGAATATATAAATCCCGTTTTTTTCCCGTTCCCGCGGGATTTCCCAAAAATCCTTCCTTAGTGGATGCCTACATTGTATAAGGTATCTATGTGCAAAATTTCAAGTCTCTAGGTCCAGTGGTTTGGGTTGTGCGTTGATATATCAACAGTCATTTAGTTTATTTAGACATTTCAACCCCATCGCACCCCATCCAGAGAGATGGTATTTTACGTTCGTCACGTCGGATTTTATAACCATTGTTGTTTACGTAACCAGCGACCCGATAAACCATAGAAACAATACCCATGTTGATTTCAGACTTTGTCACCCCATTTCCCCCTTTTAGGGGTTGAATTCCCAATAAACCTGAAACACGTGTTTAATCATTTATCGTTAGGAGTACTTCTGTGAAGTTTCGAATAAAATAATCAAACTAATCTTGTTTCCCCATACAAACTTTGGACCCCCGTTTCACCCCCTTAGGGAGTGAATTTTGAAAAATCCTTTCTTAGTGCACCCCTAGACCTTATAAGGAACCTACGTGCCAAATTTGGAATCTCTAGGCCCAGCGGTTTGGGCTGTGCGTTGATATGTCAGTCAGTCAGTCAGTCAGTTTCTTCTTTTATATATATAGACTAGCTTTTGCCCGCGGCTTCGCTCGCGTGTACCATGAGTATTCCAAAGAACCAAGATATCAAGCAAGCAAGCATACAGGCAAGCAAGCAAGCAGGTCCACAATTGACCAAGAAATCGGTGAACATACCTACATAAAAGAATACATAAGGTGGAATGCATAACCTCCTCCTTTTTTAGAAGTCGGTTAAAGAGCCCTTTGCGGCCTATTTACAGTATAAACTTACAATACTTATACTTACTACTTATTTAAGCTTTTTACAACCAGTAAAACGCAAAATCCCGTTTTTTCCCGTTCCCGTAAGAATTTCGGAAAATGTTTTCTTAATGCTCCCCTACACTCCCCAAGGAACTCACCTGCCAAATTTCAGCTTTCTATGACCAGTAAAACGAAAGATCCCGTTTTTCCCGTTCCCGTGGGAATTTTGGAAAGTCCTCTCTCAGTGCTACTCTACACTCCCCAAACAACCTACATGCTGAATTTCAGCTTTCTACGGCCAGTAAAACATAAAGTCCCGTTTTTTCCCGTTCCAGTGGAAATTTTGGAAATCCCTCTCTTAATCCTCCTCAACACTCCCCAAGGAACCCACTTGCCAAATTTCAGCTTTCTATGACCAGTAAAACGAAAAATCCCGTTTTTCCCTTTCCCGTGGGAACTTTGAAAAGTCCTCTCTCAATGCTCCTCTACACTCCCCAAAAAACCTACATGCCGAGTTTCAGCTTTCTACGACCAGTAAAACAAAAAGTCCCGTTTTTTCCCGTTCCCGTGGGAATTTTGGAAAGCCCTCTCTCAATCCTCCTCTACACTCCCTAAGCAACCTACATGCCGAATTTTAGTTTTCTACAACCAGTAAAACGAAAAATCCCGTTTTTTTCCGTACCCGTGGGAATTTTGGAAAACCCTCTCTTAATTCTCCTCTACACTCTCCATGCAACCTACATGCCAAATTTCAGCTTTCTATGACCATCATCATCATCTTAATAGCTCCCTCACTGCTGAGGATCGTGACTCTTAATTTTGTCCACTAGTTGTCGCCATCGGCTGCGTTCAGTCGCTTGATGAAGTGCAGCGCTGACCGTTAAGTCCAGTTGTTCGGAGATCTGATCTGACCATCGTTTGGGACTTCGGCCTCGAGGTCTTTTACCCTCTATTTTTCCGGTCACCATTAACCTCTCCAAATTGTCCGCTCCCCTACGCGCTACATGACCAAAGTAACGCAATATGCGTTGTAGGCAGATCGAAGATAGACGCTGTGTTTTCTATGACCAGTAAAACGAAAAGTCCCGTTTTTTCCCGTTCCCGTGGGAATTTTGGAAAGTCCTCTTTCAATGCTCCTCTACACTCCCGCAACCTACATGCCGAATTTCAACTTTCTACGACCAGTTAAACGAAAAATCCCGTTTTTCCCGTTCCCGTGGGAATTTTGGAAAGTCCTCTCTTAATGCTCCTCTAAACTCCCCGAGCAACCTACATGCCGAATTTCAACTTTCTACGACCAGTAAGACGAAAAATCCCGTTTTTTTCCCGTTCCCGTGGGAATTTTGAAAAGTCCTCTCTCAATGCTCCTCTACACTCCCCAAGCAACCTACATGCCGAATTTCAGCTTTCTACGACCAGAAAACGAAAAATCTCGTTTTTTCCTTATCCCGTGGGAATTTCCGAAAATCCTTGAAACAGTTTTTCACTATTATAATTACCTACTTCTATGCCAAATTTGAAGAGTCTAGTAATTATGGTTCATAGGATTCCGTTGAACTGAATATATAAATCCGGTTTTTTTCTTATCCCGTGGGAATTTTGAAAAATCCTGATTGTAATATTTTAACTAATGTAATACCTATTTGTATATCAAATTTGAAGAGTCTAGTTATTATAGTTACTGAGATAGGGTCACTCGGAATCTAATATATAAATCCCGTTTTTTCCCGTTCCCGTGGGAATTTTGGAAATTCCTCTCTCAATGCTCCTCTACACTCCCCAAGCAACCTTCATGCCGAATTTTAGCTTTCTACGACCAGTAAAACGAAATATCCCGTTATTTCTTTATTTCGTGGGAATTTCCTAAAATCCTGAAAACTGTTTTTTACTATTACAATTACCTACTTCTATGCCAAAGTTGAAGAGTCTAGTAATTATAGTTCATAGGATTCCGTTGAACTGAATATATAAATCCCGTTTATTCCTTATCCCGTGAGAATTTTGAAAAATCCTGAAATCCATGTTTTCATTATTGTAATACCTACTTGTGTATCAAATTTGAAGAGTCTAGTTATTATAGTTACTGAGATACGGTCACTCGGAATCGAATATATAAATCCCGTTTTTTTCCGTTCCCGTGGGAATTTTTGGAAAGTCCTCTCTCAAAGCTCCTCTATTCTCCTCAAGCAACCTACATGCCGAATTTCAGCTTTCTACGACCAGTAAAACGAAAAATCCCGTTTTTTCCTTATCCCGTGGGAATTTCCAAAAATCCTTAAAATTGTTTTTTACTATTATAATTACCTACTTCTATGCCAAATTTGAAGAGTCTAGTAATTATAGTTCATAGGATTCCGTTGAACTGAATATATAAATCACGTTTTTTTCCTTATCCCGTAGGAATTTTGAAAAATCCTGAAATCGATGTTTTAACTAATGTAATACCTACTTGTGTATCAAATTTGAAGAGTCTAGTTATTATAGTTACAGAGATACGGTCACTCGGAATCGAATATATAAATCCCGTTTTTTCCCGTTCCCGTGGGAATTCCCGAAAATCCTTCCTTAGTGGATGCCTACATTGTATAAGGAATCTATGTGCAAAATTTCAAGTCTCTAGGTCCAGTGGTTTGGGCTGTGCGTTGATATATCAACAGTCAGTCAGTCAGTCAGTTTAGAATTTTATATATATAGATAGATATAGATTTACGTACTCAGTATAAGTCAAGTTACTGTTTACTTAAGGTCCGCATAAAATAGGTCAGCGGTTCGGTTCCGGACCGCGGCCCCACATTTGGTGACCCCTGGCCTAAAACATCGCCTTAAAAAAAGATACTTCATACCTAACTTGTCAAAACAGCGCCGTAAAGTGTTTGACTGTTTTTACGTGACACCGACGGCTGCGTTATTTCAAAACGTAGTAAGGAACATTGAGCTAATTTTAAAGTATAGAGCGAAAAAACGTGTTTTGTCTCGGCCGTACACAACTTTTTAATATTTGTTCAATAGTTATACTTTCTTGGTTAACTAGAACTAGACGAATATCCAGGTACATATTGCTATATTTAAGTAGCTGATGCCCGCGGCTTTGCCCCCGTTGTATTTTTTCTAAAATTTCTTTCATAACTACCATCTGACATTAACATACGGAACAAAAAAAGAATTATCCAATTTGGTGCAGTCGATCGGAAGTTATGCGCGTACATATTTTTTTTTTATATGACAGGTAAGCAAACGAGAAATCGGGTCATCAGATGGAAAATGATCACCACCGCCCATAAATATTAACAACACACACACACACACACACACACACACACACACACACACACACACACACACACACACACACACACACACAGACACATTTCGGCGATTCATTTTTATTTATATAGATTTCTCATATTAGATGTTTTACGTGAAATTATGTGCCATACTGGATTTCGACATTAGCGTATTTATTAGCGTTTTATTACGTCAAACCTAGTAAACCTCACTCACTTTTTCAAAACCTAGTAAGTGCATGTGTGTACTTATACTAGGTTTTGAAATGGTCAAGCCCTTTTTTGCCTACAAATAGGTTTGGTTGGAGGTTCTCGTATCTGTGAACTTGAGCGAGATAGGCCTCTAAATGTTTTTGTATTGTAAAGGCACTTGCCACGTTTTATGCAAAAATTGCAAAATTGTTTTTTTGAGAGTTCCTAGGTTTTGAAATGGGACAGTCGCAAATTAATTAGGTAGAACGACGATATGGCACCAGCGGCGGCAATCGGTGGATGCGGTAGCAAGTTGTCCTTCATTGTGGGACTTCTAAGGTAGTCTTTGTTCAACAGTGGGCATGATGATGATGATGATGCCCAATTAATTTGCCCATTTTAAACCAAACTAACGACTCTTCAATTATAATTCCAATGCTACAAGATAATCTACGAACATTCCCTATTACGCGTACTAATTCTAATGCCTGTTTGATACGCTGCGCACGCGCTGGTCGCCCGCGCACGTTACTGAACAATATATGATCTATATACGCGCCGTACACGAGTCTGGGCTGCCTATTGAATAATAACGCGCTTATGGCAAAGATAAGTTAACTTAGATGGCACGAAAATAAGGCTTAAATGCTCTTTGCGAATGAGTCTAAAAATGTATCTGTCTATACCTCATTATCTCTCGCAAGAACTAAAGTCACGGACATAGCTCGAAGAATCACTAGACATAAGTGGCAGTGGGCAGGGAACATCGCTCGTAGAACTGACGGCCGATGGGGGCGGAAGGTTCTCGAGTGGCGTCCGCGGACCGGAAGACGCAGTGTAGGTAGGCCTCCAACAAGATGGAGCGACGACCTGGTGAAGGTAGCGGGAACGCATTGGATGCGGATGGCGCAGGGCTGATCTGTTTTGCGAGCCTCGGGGGAGGCCTATATTCAGCAGTGGACGTCTTTCGGCTGAAATGATGATACCTCATCATCATCCCAGCTTATATACGTCCCACTGCATGCAGGCCTCCTCTCAGAGTAAGAGGGCACAGTTCCTGCGCGGGTTCAGAGCGCGCGCGGATTGGAAACAAACACACCATTGAGTTTTCTCTCCGGTGGTTTCCTAAAAATGTTTTCTTCACTCGTGGTAAATTTGTCTGGAAGAGATCGCTTACCGATAAGACCGCGTATGGTCTGCCAGTTTTTTTTTATTTTTGTAATGTCGCTGTACTGTTTTTGGTGTTCAATAAAGAAAAATTGAATTTTTATTTGTAAAATTCAAATGTAAAATTACTGAAATGATGACGATAAACTCACGAGTGATACGAACGAAGCCGCGGGTAACGGCTAGTCTGTTCTACAAATCAAAAACAATGATAACCTTTGAACTTATACACAATTTTATAAATTACACCAAATCACCAATCAACGCCAACTGTATCTCAACTGTCACCGACATTTTTAGAATTATTAAACTAAATAGCAGAACCAATGCCGGGTTCATTCATCTGTCGCTGATGTCATTCGTCTACGCATTTACAACCTTTGACTCATGGCAACCGTTATATACTTCATTCCAGATGGCGCAAACATGTGTGGCTTCCAGTGGCGTGGCGCAAAAATTTTCGATTGACAATAATATTAAGAGCAAAAAAGACAACTATTTTTTGGCGATACCAGTTAAGCATTTTCAAATGCAACACCTAGGAGTTAGACCACACGGTCGAACCTGTTCTAAAAATCTTACATTAATAGAAAACTCTAACAGGAATCTAATGCAATGACTACTACCTACTCATAAGTGACTAAATCACGAATAAAATGCTATTTAAATTACATCAACGTTTCAACTAACGTTGCAGCGGCCAAAGTCAGAAGTTTACATAGCGTTATACTACGTGATAAAGATCCAAGTGTCATACCTAGTAATTATTTTATGAAGTTACTTGTGACACAAAATGGGAAACACACACATTTTATCTTTTGTCTGGGGAAAAACTAAGTTCAGAATGTAGACCAAGTTGTTTGCAACAGCTAGTATCTACTAAGTAATAACGGTCTTCGGTAAGAAAAGTATTTCTTGATATCAGAATGCTAGTGACAAATTTGTGTACTGTTATCAGAAATGAATTAAGCATATTTTATCTGTTCCAACACTGTTAAGCGCATAACATTGTTAAACATTATTTTGTTGATAAAAATGTCTTAGATTAATCGGTTTCGCGGAGCAAACTAGTTTCGTATCTGTAGATACCTTGGTATCTACAATGTAAGCACGTTATATTTTTCAATATACCGCTGCATCCGTGGTTTTATTGTTTGAAATTGTTTTAGTCACACTACTAAAGCAGTAATGAAGGGACCTAGATATTATATATCCCAAGTGACAACAGTTCAAACGTAATTTTGCGCATAAATTTCGAAAAACTCTAAGCGGTTGAGAGGCCCTAGGTCAAATCAGATCGCTACCGTAAATTGGGGTCTACCATATTTACGCGGGTATGTATTACAATACCGAAGTACGAAAAACCGAATGTATTAAAACATCGAATGGGTCAAAAGACCGACACGATTTTTTTCTGAAACCGTTAACTTTTTAAGATTGGTTAAAATAAACCTAACCTAACCTAATGGGTTCTGAGTGAGCCGTTTTAATAAGTTCTGAGAAGTTTACGGTTTCAGAAAAAAATTGTGTCGGTCTTTTGACCCATTCGATGTTTTAATACATTCGGTCTTTCGTACTTCGGTATTGTAATACATACCCATTTACGCACATGAAATCGTTTGAGGAAAACCACCTCGATATTTTATATGTCAAACGCCAACAACTTAGACCGAAGCCCTCTTACGCTTATTATGTACAATGCGGCTGGCCAACTCTATTGTAACACATACAATAGGGGTTGAAGGACTAAGTTCGGCCTGGCCAGCCACATAAGAGCTCATAATAGGCATATAACAAAAAAAGTGTATCAGAGCAATTTTCTCGCTGAAACCCTACAATTCATGTAAACCAATCTTTAAATAACAAAAACTTTTAACTTTGCCATCTTTGTACATTTACGAAGTAGCTGTTTTCGTCTTTAGAAATAACCATTACTTTAAACTAAATTCTGAAACCAAAACATATAATGGTCGAATATCTAGACATAAAAAATTACTATCTGTACCCAAAACTTACCTCAAACAAACAACTAATAGCTTTTACTTTATGGGTATAAAAATATTTAATAAACTCCCTAAAGACATAAAAGATCTCCCTTTAAAACAATTCAGCGAAAATTATACACATGGCTTTGCGATTTATGTTTCTATTCTGTAAGCGAATTTTTCAGTACAAAAACTAATAATAGATAAAAAAAAAACACTAATTGAGAGATGATACACAATTTTTTTTACGGATAAAATAAAATAAAAAGACTTTTTAACTTTCTCAAGTCTTTTTTATTCACATAAAATATTAGATAGGTACTATTATTGTAAAACCTACTTGTCTCAATCATCCTTATATTATTTACGGGTATATATACAGATACCTGAAATGTGACATAATTTTTCAATGTAAAATAATGTAATTAAATTCAATGTAATTTATTTCTATTAATTCAATATACCTAATAATAGTCTGATGTTTACTATAAATGTAAGCTAATCCTGACAGAATATATCTGTATATAATTTGCATGCTACAAAGCAGAATGTGAAGGATCAAAACTATTATAACGAACATCATTGTAAACCCATATTCGGCAAATAAAGAATTTATTATTATTATGTTGGTACGGATTTCCGGTCACGGGCCCATGGGGACCCGGTCATTTGAAAGGCATTCATGGGGCCGAAGCCAACATGAAGAGGCCTTTGGTACCATATAATATAAATGAGATGGGCGCAACTATGGAGGTCTATCCCCTAATACACCATGAGGATGTGCTAGCGGACAGTCCTCCACAGTTGCCAAACTATTGCCAGGTAGGAAGCGACATGGAATTGGCTATGGGGTTGGGATGTTGTGGACAGGATTACCGGGCTATGGAGTGAGATAACGGACACCTACCATTTCAATATCTCATAAACTGAACTTTTGGTAGGCGGTGACTCGCCATTCACTAAATGGGCCCCTCAAACTATTGCTCGCTCGGGGCAACGAGGCGGCAACATTGGTGTGAACGGCTAAGGATGGAGAGGTGTCCCTGGACTTTAAACTTCAAAATGCCAACTCGCCACTTACGGCCAAACACATCCATCCTTCGAGCATTTAGCTCTTGCGCTCCACTCTAGGCGGCCAACAAAGGCAAACTAGAGGCGGGGTGGGTGTGTAACTGTGTGTGAGTGTGTGTATAAGCGCATGTGTGTATGTGTACCCCTGGAGGTCTCGGGTTCGTGGTGTCGCTACGCACCAACAGCTCGCCACAAGCCGCCCTGCGATGACTGACTGCACTGGTGACACGACAACACCAGCGGGCGATGGGGTCGTCACATCCCTACGCCTTTTTATTATTATTATTATTATTATTCTCTTTATTTATATTTTTCTCTTAGGTTAGATTTTTACAATAATTATACAAAAAGTAAAATATAAAACTATACATACAAAACGTAAAATCATTATAAAAACCTAACCTAGGGTGCCACCGGCAGCGAGGCGGGGCCTAAGCTATCGGTGGTTAGGGCGACAGAGAGAGGAACCTCCTGACTATCCGCGCAGTGTCCAGGAGTACCGCCTTCTGTATCTGACCCTTGATCCAGCCATCTAGCGAGAGTCTCTTGAGGTGTTGGTCGAGACTCTTCGCTATCAGACCGTTCGCAGAAACGACTATCGGGACAATGATCGTCGAATCAACATCCCACATGGCGGTTATCTCGTGAGCTAGGTCAAGGTACTTGCTGGCTTTGTCCTTCTCAGCTTTCACGAGGTTCTCGTCATGGGGGATGGTGATGTCGATGAGCATTGTCTGGCGTTTCAATCGATCTGTCAGCACGATATCAGGTCTATTGGCTAAAATAGTCCTGTCCGTGATAACAGACCGATCCCAATAGAGCGTGGCACGACCATTTTCGAGAACTGGCGCAGGTATATACTTATAGTAAGGCACTTCAAAGTCCACAAGACCGTATAGCAGAGCAAGTTGCTGGTGAATAATTCTGGCTACAAGGTTATGTCTGTGCAAGTACTCACCGTTAGCAAGATGACCACAACCGGAAATTATATTATTATTATTATTATTATAATCCATGATTGCTGGAGTGGGGGTATTATAGTTAAACCGTTTAGTTGAGTCTTCACCTGCGCGGTACAGGGGCTGGGGGTTATGACGACAAAGGGGACCGGGAGAGGTGCGGGCGGCGAGCGCGCCCCGTGTGCCTGCCGCCCGCATCTCTCCCGACCCCCTTAGTCGTCATACCCCCCAACCCCTGTACCGCGTGGGCGACGACTCATTTAAACGGTCTATCTATAGTAGGTAATATTGTTTGTCTAAGTTGAGCCTCTTCTTTTATTAATCTTTGCCAATAAATTCTAAACTTATTCAAATGTCGCTTGCGAGTGATAGCATCTTTATGTACGGGATTTCCGGCCGTGCCCGTCTGCAGTACAGGTGGAATTTAGATTCTTTTTTTTTTGCTTCATTTATTACTTATTACGCATACCTAGTTATTAGTTTAGGGAATTATTTGTCATAGACTACTTGAAATAAAACGTTAGTATTAAATACATCATGTCATCGTATAAAATCACTGTAAACTGTCAGTCAATTGAAATTGCAAACAATGTAAACAAACAGTGTATTAAGAGGGTTTATACCTGCCGAGCTGGCAACGTTGCATTTTTGTTAGTTTTTCTCGATTATTCCATAAAAATTGAATGAAAATTAAAAATGTTTTGAATACAAATTGTTCTAATATATAAGTTAATGTGTCTACTGCAATAATAATTCGTGATAGACTTTTATTTTCTTTAAAAACGAACAAATTATTACCTAACGGTTTTTAAAGAAAATAAAAGTCTTATCACGAATTATCATTGCACTAGACACATTAACTTATATATTAGAACAATTTGTATTCAAAACATTTTTAATTTTCATTCAATTTTTATGGAATAATCGAGAAAAACTAACAAAAATGCAACGTTGCCAGCTCAGCAGGTATAAACCCTCTTAAAAATGTCTTTAATTTTAATTTTCCCTCATCAAATACTGCTAAATCCGTATGTTATTTAATCAATACTTACCTCAACACTTTCCTAAACCATTAATACAATAAACAAGTGCTAGAATATGAATATTATTATTTCATTTAATGGACCGCTTTAGCCCAGTTGGTAGTGACCCTGCCTACGAAGCAAGAGGTCCTGGGTTCAAATCCCGGTAAGGGCATTTATTTGTGTGATGAGCACGAATATTTGTTCCTGAGTTATGGATGTTTTCTATGTATTTAAGTATTTATTTATCTATATAAGTATGTTTATCGTCGTCTAGTACCCATAGTACAAGCTTTGCTTAGTTTGGGACTAGGTCGATTTGTGTAAGATTATCCCCTAATATTTATTTATTTATACATATTTTTTTTTAAAAAAAAAAAAAAAAAAAAACATTGTTCGCAATTTCAATTGACAGCGATTTTACGGATAGGCGGTTAGTTAGTTGCTATATTAAGGTAACCTGGCTGTATGGATATTATTTCCTTTGTCTATCCCTTTAGTGTATGTCATGTCACAAGACCGTCTTTAGAACCATAATTAAATAGTAATAAATACTTAAAAATTTCACTGATTATTTATGTATGACTGTGCACGCTATGACAACAAAAACTAAGTTAAAAATTAAAGGAGGTCATTATACAAGAACCGCGATTCTTTTCGGTGTTTAAACTAGATCTTTACAAGTTTTTGTACTTAACTATTTTTAAAGCACTGTACGGAGGTACGGAACCCTTCATGTACGGGTCCGACTCGCACTTAGCCGGTTTTATTTCAATGTAGTGATGCTATAGTATTAAAGTTAAAGGAAAATCCTGTATCGTCGGAAAAAAACTTAAGATCACATAATCAATCGTTAGTTGAATTCAATCAATCAGTGGATTGTGAATTTTTAGGGTTCCGGAGCCAAAACGGCAAAACGGAACCCTTTTACTTTTGTCATGTCTGTCTGTCCGTCCGTCCGTCTTAGTTTAGAGACTATTATTGTTAGAAAGCTGTAATTTTGCTTGGATATAATTTAATAATTACCCCGACTCACTTTGACAGAATAGAATTCAGAATTTTTTTAGGGTACCTCCCAAAGACGTAAAGAGGGCTGATTTTTTTTCTTGTCTAACCCAATAGTGCTGGGTATCGTTGGGTAGGTCTTTTAAGTGCAATTTTTTGTCAATATTGAGCGTCCGGGGCCCTCTAAAAACTAAACTGTTGGATTGAAAATTTTGAAAAAATTTACGACGACAATAAATATAATCAAATTAACAAGGAAAACTATAACGGCTAAGTTTGCTTGAGAATTATTAGTTGTTTAAGAGTAAATAGCAGCTTGACCTAGAAAATATTCCTACTTGGGAAGTTCTGTACAAAATACAAAATCCTTAGAATAATGTTACTTGTTGTATACAGATAGTATACGTCGTAATGGCTACGGAACCCTATCATGGGCGTTTCCGACACGCTCTTGGCCGGTTTTCTTTTTCGAATTAATTAAGGTGTCATATTTAAGTAATGATTCTGTTTTGAGCGCAACATGTTTTTGTGTCTGTTCCAAATTAATCAACACGTTTTCCTAAAGTTCAACACATTGTTATTGAACATTATTATTCATCATTTTTTGCAAGTTACGATTAACAAAAAAAAAAAATCAAAAATGAAAACGTTTATTCTGCAAGTAGGCCGCAAAGGGCTCTTTTACATGTCAATTTTTTTAAACTACTTACCAGCGCTCCACAACGAGCGAGACAGCGACACATCCTTTTACACTATTGTTCAAAAACTACTCAACAGCATTTTATTCATTACTAGCTATTGCCCGCGACTCCGTCTGCGAAGAATGGGGTATAATGAATAAATAAATAAATAATAATTATAAATTAAAAAAATTAAATATACGCCCAACGGAGTTTGGTCACACATTATGTTTGTAAATAAAGTTAATACCACAGAAATAATAATAAAGAGGATAGAAGTGCCTTGGTTGCGTGACCTTGGCGCCACGCTTGTGTCTCGTAGGACACAAGCGCGCGACTTGTGGCTCAGTGCAGTTTGAAATGTGGGTATGATAACAAGTGCTTTAAAATGGTGTTTTGCAGCATTAGTATTTGCTGAAACTCGTCCAAACTGTGTAATTACACTAATAAGGGGATTACATTTCATTGGTATGTATTACTTTAATGTAATAATGCGGTTTATATCAAAATACAACTTGAGAAAATCTTTCGCTATGAAATATTGGTTTACACGTTACTAACACGAGACTTCACCACTGCTGCTCATGCCCTTAAAAACGCAGACTGTTTTAAAGTATACGCAGCAATGTAATGTAATTTTTGATAAACCTTCTCTTTCGCACAAAAGTTCAGAACACAAGAACAGGTTACGATTAGTCCCGAGCTAGTGATGCCCGATGACTTGTGTAGACTTTTTATCGATATCCTAGTTTACAGTCATCCTAAACACGGTATAAAGGTGGTGTTATTAGAATAATAGTGTACAAATAATAAACTTACAATTCCATCGTAAAAAAAGATACTGACTCTGAACTAGGGTACCGCTACGTAAAATTATTACGAAATTATTCTTACAAAATAGCTGATAACTTGGTAAAAAGCGATGAGACATTTTTATCAGGATTTGAAGGAAAACTTCTTAAGAAAACCGGCACACACCTGCAAAGAAATTCAATGTTGTGTGTGAAGTTCCCAATCCACAATGTGCTCACGTGAAAACTACGCCCCAAGCACTCTTATTGTGAGAGGAGGCCTGTAACATGTAACAACAGGTGACAGATGCAGGTAGATATTACACTTTATGTTAAGTACATGTACTTATTTAGAACTATGTTTATACATTACCTAACATTATGTTGTCTGAAATGTGATGTACCCAGGTATCCATGCAAATGAGACTTTAAAATAAAACTATATCTAGCTTTAAACTAATAAAACTACGTGTCACAGTACGATGAGATCAAATTGGACTATATAAGCTGTTTTATTTCAGGCGTTATTTTGCGTAGGCACTTAAGGTCGCGGGTGAGCAAAGTAGGGGAGACCGAGGACAGTTGACACAGAGGAGAGTAGAAACAACGTCCATTTTTTTAGAACTTATTAACTGCTAGAGAGCTCGCAATAGCGCGCGCATTTTAGTTCAAGTCTCGAGCTATCAAACACGCGCTATTGCGAGCTCGCTAGCAGTTAATAAGTTCTAAAAAAATCGACGATGTTTCTACTCTCCTCTGTGTGTGTGTCCTCGGTCTCCCCTAATTGTTTCAGTTCATTGATTGGACCTCAGCAAAGTAAAAGGTCGCGGGTGAGCAAAGTGATTGCTTCAGTTCATTGATTGGACCTCAGCAAAGTAAAAGGTCGCGGGTGAGCAAAGTGATTGCTTCAGTTCATTGATGTGGACCTCTGCAAAGCAAAGATCTTGGGTGAGCAAAGTAATTGTCTCAGTTCATTTATACAGGGTGTCCCAAAACTCAACGTTAATCTGGTACCGCGGAGAAGTCAACCCAACACAATCTTATACCAAAGTAACACTGGTTACAATGACCAACCGTGTTTAACGACCAAATAATTGCTGTCCCTTGAATGTCGTTATAAACGGTTTTGACATCTTATGACGTCACTTGTCCGCCAACTCAATCAACTAACTATTTATTAGTTTTCAGAGCTAAAATAAAGCGTTTTTTTACTGGAGTCGTGTCTTCGAATTATTTTTTAATGGCGTCTACATTCCCTATTACTCTCAGAGTGATTTTAGGCCTCCTTATAAGATCTATAAAGAGCGACCATATTCCACAGCCATGCCATAAGTCACACATTTTTTTATTGTGTGAGGGAGGCAAACGAGCAAGCGGGTCATCTGATGAAAAATGATCACCACTGCCCATAAATATCAACAACTCAAAGAGAGTCGCCAATCTGTTGACAGCCTTTAAAGTAAGTATAAACCCTTTTCTTGAAAGCCCTGCACCTCTACCATGAGTTACACTAGTTTACAGTGACCGTACTCGCTAGCGACGGCGTAAATGATTTGTATGGAGAATTGTGTACAGCGCCTCTAGCGGTCACTTACGGAAGTACAATTCTCCATACAAATCATTTACGCCGTCGCTAGCGAGTACGGTCACTGTAAACTAGTGTAACTCATGGTAAAGGTACTGATGTCATAGTTGTCTGGAAACACTGCTGCCGGAAGCTGGTTCCACAGCTTCACCGTACGTGGCATTAATGCCAACTCATAGAAGACACCATATTATTAAGTTACTAAACGTTTCCAAACCTATTCATAATCAGTCCAAACTTTCCTGGAAGCAAGGAGATCGATCTGCTTAGTATGTGCGCAGGCGCAGCGAGCGGTCGATTTACAAGTATAGTGTGTTTCCTGCGCATTTGATTTGGATCGACGCGATCTATTCTACGAAACGTGCGCCCGCGTCTTAGTTAAAACAATGAGTGGGCAAAGAGCAAGGGTTTTAGGTGAATTTAGAGGTTGAAGTCGTTTGAATTAGATTTATTATAAAATGTAGCGAGCGATAGCAGTAGCAGCAATTTGGGCGATATTTGTAAATATAGGTTTAGATTTAGTTAGTGTAAGTTTTTTCTTTGTTTAAAAAACTTTCTGTTAATGTGTATATTTTGAGTCGCTAACTAAATTTATTAAAAAAATTATTTTAGTAGTGCATCTGATACTATTTTGATAGTAGTGCTGCACCTTTGCTGACATCTCAATCTAAAGAAAGATACTTAATTACTGAAAAATATAGTTAAATATATTATTTCTCATCATTTAAACGTATGTTAAAATATGATGTGAATTAAATTTAGCGCAAGTTACAGTACATTTTATCTAGAAACAAAGAAAAGCAAGTAAATGTCTGCAGTTGAATATGATTTTAATAAGGGCAACGATGACTCTTATTTCATCCATTCTTGTTATAAATTTTGCGCATGAGATATAGGGTCAGCAACGTGTGAGAAACACATTTAAAATTACAAAAATCCACAGGTTGCGAGAATTTCTTGCAATCAAGTAAACCCCTGGCCTGTTTACCACCATCGTTGTATAAAAAAATATTTACCAGCTTAATCTCGTTCTGTTATTCTAACTCTGTGAGGTTCTCAACTATTAGGCAGAAAAGCCTACACATTCCTTCAACTAATTAATCTATAATTGTATTATGGATCATCTGTACGACGCGCGTGGGCGCCATTGGGGCGTGACCGCGCATGCGTATCGATCCTAATCAATTTGTACCAAGGAATTAGTATTCAGTGACGCTGCGAGCGAAATGACGTAAGCGCCTTAATTTAGTATGGCGGTTACGGCGTTTCAGTTATGGGTTGGGCTAGAGTAATATATGTATGTGGGGTGACATTTGCGTATCGTCTCTAGCGCTTAGAGATATATATACAAGTGTTTTAAATAAGCTTTTAGAAAGGCGAGTTGTTATTTAATTTAGTACTAAGTGATAAAATGACTATTGTTTACCACATAGAAAATAATAATACATATATATTTAGAAAATATGTAAGCAATTAGGCGGCCTTATTCCTTCGAAGCAATTTTTTTCAAACGATTCTTTACACATATAATTATACATACACTACCCCGCGACTCCATTTGCGAAGAATTTGTTTATCACTATCTTGTACTCCTATGTTCCGGGATAAAAACTATCCTTTGTTCTTCCTAGGATCTTAAACTATATCCGTACCGAATTTCATCTAAGGGCCAATCAACTTTTAAACCGACGTTTTTGGCGTCTCCTGCGTTACCAAAATTGTCTCTGGCGTTACCAAAAAATCGTACTTCCAACAAGATATTTCACGGTTTAATAGGTTAAACTTACGTAGGATGGCATGTATTCATGCTATTCATCTATTAAATTACAGAAAAAACATGTTTACTTACAAAAATCTGCAATTGTTTGAAAAATGTCGCGGACAGATTATAGTCGGTTTAAAAGTTGATTGGCCCCTAAATCAGCTCAGCGGCTTGAACGTGAAGAGGTAATTAGACAGATGGGCAGACAAGACACTCTTTCACATTTACAATATTAGTATGGATTATACATTTATATTTTGTAGAAAAAAATACTCAATATTTTTTTATTTATTTTATTAGCTAGCGATAGAACTCTATCGCGTCTGACGGTAAGAGCAGAAGGCAAAATATAACTCACTGGTTTAGTAACACCCTGTATAACAGATTAATGAAGCTTTCGACGTCTTAACTGAGCAGACAAGCAACATATATGAGAACGAACCCAAACTCAGCCTCCAACACATTTATAAAGCGCAAACGCAACAAATTCATCCAAACATTTTCTCTATTCGCCAAGGTAATATATCACTATGATATGTTTTCAAACAACCTGTATAACACTAACCAAGAAACAATAGAAATTGGACTCTATTTCTAAACTAATGAGATTCTAATTTAAACGTCTCAAATGCAAAATTAGTCTGGCCGAAATGAATTCAATTTTAAGCTTTAAGGTGATAATGTAAGGTAGGATTTTGATAGAAAGGTTGGCCTCAAATAACTGACGTTAGAAAATCAAGCGGTGCACATAAAAATATTGGCCGCAACGTTGCTTGTGCGCATCTCACTCCACTCATTAGCACGCAGCTATCGATCTTGTGAACTGGTGATGGGAAATGTCTGGACACCCCGTAGATGTATTATTGTATTGTAGATGCGAGATCATTTTTAGGTACTAGTTTATTGATTTGAAGTCCTATCTTAATGGAAAAAGTAATGGGATTAGAGCGAATCCGTAAATAAATATTCGAAAGAACCCGTAATCTATGCTACATATTAAAGCTGAAGAGATTGTTTTTTTGTTTGCTTGAACGCGCTAATCTTAGGAACTAATGGTCCGATTTATAAAATTCTTTCAGTGCTAGATAGCCCATTTATCGAGAAAGGCTATATAATAGGCTATATAACATCACGCTACGACCAATAGGAGCGGAGCATCAATGATTAACGCGGACGAAGTCGCGGGCACCAGCTAGTATTAAGATAAGGTAAGATCTAAATCTGATCATCTGCTATTGCGTGATTTATTTATTAGGACTTACAACAAGTACACTTTTCCATGTGCTTAAAAAATACATGCACAATTTAAAACTAAGTGCCTCATCACTTGCAGCAGGACACCGCGTGCACTAATATCTAACAATTGATAGCAACAATATTTGCCATTAGCTCTAAATTAATTATAGAAAAAGAAGTAAAAAAGGGGAAAACTCAATTTTCCCTAATATGTGAACTTAGAATTAAAATGTTATCTAAGATTCAGTGCTGTTAAATACTTACTAATTTTATGAACGGAAAGCTCGATGAGTTAAGGTCGACATTATGTTGTGTTTCATTGAATAACAAAACATACAAACATTCAAATATCTTACGCGTTAATTATATAATAGGTGTTACCCGTGACTCCGTCTGCGAAGTATTCGTTTCTTATTGATATTCCGTGGGAACTATGCAATTGTAGGGATGTTTACAAAAACAACATAACTGACTAGACTGGTTGACACTTGTAGAGAAACAATTTTACTGACAACAGGTGTCAACCAGTCTAGTCAGTTATGTTGTTTTTGTTAACATCCCTCCAATTGCACGGGATGATAACTATCCAATGTACTTCCCAGGGTCTCAAACTTCCAATGATAGTAGAAAGAAGGATAATTATCATTTTTATGCCACAACTGTCGCATCTATAAGCATTCCATCTATTTAATATCCGTAAGCATTATTCACGCGTTAGTTTGGAGTCAGCCGATGCGCTCTGGTCCATATCTCACGCAATAGTGAAATGCTCTCGTCAAATACTATGTTTCGACTTCCGACGTTATAATTTATTTACCATACAAATTTTTACACATTTGAGTTTTACCTCAAGCTTTAGGCCCTTCGTAGACAGAGGTACGCATAATATTCGATGCCCGACGATTTTGATCTCTACGCGACTACCGTAATAGCACTAATAGCATAATAGTACTAAGTCAAAGTCAAAATTCTTTATTCAATTTAGGCATCAATTTTATTGATGCTCCTATGAACCAGCGGTTCGGAAAACCCTGTTAAGAAGAACCCGGCAAAAAATTCACAAGTTATATTTTTTTTCAACAAGATCTACATTTATTTCATACTAAATACAAATTGAAACATGGATGCACAGAAAAACCCAGAAAAAAGACCAGCGCTGGGAATCGAACCCAGGTCCTCAGCATTCCGTGCTGCGTGCTAAACCCCTACACCACCACTGGTCAGGAGTTTAGACACAATTTTTTCCTATGCGTCGCACAACTCAGCTTGCTTAATCACTTTTTGCAGATCTACAGGCAATCCATATCAATTTTAGTTTTGCGAATCAAATTTTTATAGCAAAAGTTTTTTTTGATTTATTTGCAGACCTATTACATTCATTTTCCGGAAGAATATTATTAAACAATCTTGGAGTGACATTCTTGTTCTCTTACCGTAATAATTGATAGCTTTAGGTTCGACTTACATGTGACGCGACGTGTCTCTCAGGTTACATACATACATACTGAATCAGGCGCTACTTTGCGGAGGTCCATATTAATGAAATGAAACAATTACTTTGCTCACCCGCGACCATAAAACCTTACCTTACCTTAGATCTTAGGTCGCAGGTGAGCAAAGTAATTGTTTCAGTTCGCTATACATATTGTTGTTAAGTATATTTTGTAAGACGCAGCCCAATTAAACATACTATGACGAGCTATAAACGAAAATTGAGGTAGAGCTAAAAGCTCATACATATTAACAGAACCATTAACGCCTTCCACCGGTTGCATCCTGAAGGTCATTTCCTGTCCGGAGAGTCGAATCGTGACGATCGTGACCTGACCTCACCTTGGCTCAGAACATAAATATTATCATTCGATTACGAACCGATGACTGTATCGATCCACGAATCGATAGATGATCTAATTTTACAAGCGTGACTGCGTGATATGTTCTAGAATGGACGGGAGGAAGTGCGCAAAATGTAATTAGGTCATCATCATCGTTTCAGCTGAAAGACGTCCACTGCTGAACATAGGCCTCCCCCAAAGCTCGACAAACAGATCGGTCCCGTGCCATCCGCATCCAACGCGATCTCGCAACCTTAACCAGGTTGTCGCTCCATCTTGTCGGAGGCCTACCGACACTGCGTCTTCCAGTCCGTGGACGCCACTCGAGAACCTTTTTGCCCCATCGGCCATCTGTTCTGCGTGCTATATGGCCTGCCCATTGCCATTTCAACGAGCTTATCCGTTTTGCTATGTCGGTGACCCCTGTTCTTCTACGGGTCTCCTCGTTCCTGATTCGATCCCGTAGACAAAACTAACTTGTTGGTTGTTTACCTCGCTATGTCATAAAAATGGAACTCTGCAACCTATGTGGTATGTGTGTGTTCCTTAGCGAAAAAATACGGAAACAACGTACGTACGGCCGCAACGTGTGACTCTAAGAAGAAGGGCTACAACAAACCATGTCAAGCTAAACTCGATCATAGACGTAAGTTATGCGTATTTTTTCGCTATGAGTGAGTCTCAAGGTAGTTTTATGTTCTATGTAACATCCACTTTTTGCTATGCGGAATGAAGTTAGCACTTTTACTTGGTGGTTTTGAAAGCTTTTTTACTATTATGGTCATTTTGTTCGATATGGCGTGGGTGCCGTGTATTAAAGTGACGCCAGTTAAATTATTATTATGATGTCCATTTTACTTTTATGGTAAATGCTAACTACTTAAACTATGTCGATCTGGACACAAAAAGTGACACGTGAAAGCCTGCATTTCTAGGGCTACAGGTTTTTAACATTGACGCCATTTGAGAGCAAACTTACACATGCTCTAGTAAATAGAGTTAGGATAATTTGTGTTTGTGTTAAAACAAAACCAATAAAAAATAAAACCGCCTTCAAAAACACCTAACTAAAAACCTAAAAAAATGTGAAATTAAAACTGAACCGACAACAAAGAAAAGCATGAAAATATCTTTCTACGGCTGCGTTTCCACGAGAGATGTGCGAGGATGCGTTGTAAGGGATGTGTTTGTCATGAACCAATAGAAACACTTCATTTACAAGGGCCTTGTTGAATGAAGTGTTTCTATTGGTTCATGACAAACACATCCCTCGCAATGCATCCTCGCACAGCTCCGGTGGATACGCAGCCTCAGAATCTGTTTGAAGTCGGTGGTGCTGAGGCACGAGCCAGCAAGAGTGGTAGAATCCCAATAGATAATGTAGGTAAAACGTATTCCTAAAAAGAAAAAGAAAAATTTTTTATCTTAAACCAAAAACCACAATAATCTATTTAAACATGTTTATCCGTTGCCTAGTAGCCATAATACAAGTTTTACTTTCGGACTAGGTCAATTGATGTGATTTTTCCCAGGATATTTATTTATTTTATTTGTTCGTCCCGTATTTATTTAAGCACGACGATGCCTGGTTTGAATCACTGAGGGAAAAAGCATAAAGCGCCACGACCGAGCCACCAACCCTCGATCATCTGGGGCTGCGTACACTTGTCGCGAGTGCGGCCGAGGGATCGTATCCCGTATCGGTCTTTAGCCACGAGCGCAAGTGTCACCAGGGTGCTTCTTAATACTTAAATCATCTGTCACAGATGTAAAGGCCTATTATTGTTTTTATTATTAAATCATAATTCTATTTCGGATTCCAAGCAGTGCATATTATTATGAAGTACTAGCTGTTGCCCGCGACTCCGTTTGCTTAGAATACAGGTAGGGGTATTAAAAATAGCCTACGACCTCTCAGACCTGCAGAATAGAGAGAAAAAAAAATCATAAAAATCAGTCAAGCCGTTTCGAAGGAGTTCGATAACAAACACCGTGACGCGAGATTTTTATATATTAGATTAGAGGAAGTGCAATAAGTCATTAGTTCGCACACGAATCATTACGTCAATTTTAACTTTAATGCTATAATTATAATAGTCCATAATATATCACTGTGTTTCCTCGAATATATTGCACCATAACTAAGTAGTGTAGCAATAATAAATCAAACATCCCGACTTATACAGGGTTTTAACGACCGCTTAGCCTAGTTGGTAGTGACCCTGCCTACGAAGCAAGAGGTCCTGGGTTCAAATCCCGGTAAGGGCATTTATTTGTGTGATGAGCACGAATATTTGTTCCTGAGTTATGGATGTTTTCTATGTATTTAAGTATTTATTTATCTATATAAGTATGTTTATCGTCGTCTAGTACCCATAGTACAAGCTTTGCTTAGTTTGGGACTAGATCGATTTGTGTAGATTGTCCCCTAATATTTATTTTTTTTATTTATTTTTTATTTGTAATTCACTAGCATCCTTTTAACCCTAAACTCCTACCACTTAAACAAACGTTTTTTGTTTTACGGCTTTTGTCATAACTTAATATTTTTGATGTAAGAACGTTTTGAAAATTTGAGATTACCTCTTATTTTTACGATACTCTGTGTATTTGTATGGGAAAAAAGTGCTTCATTTTAAAAATTCGTAAAACAAAAAACATTTGTTTGAGTGATAGGAATTCAGGGTTAAGAGGATGTCAGTGAATTACAAATAACCCTGTATAGGTACGTCCCACTGCAGGGGTAATGCCTCCTCTTAGGTTGAGAAGGCTTAGGCTAGTTCCCATGCGAGCCCAGTGCAGATCGGGAACTTCACACACATCATTGAATTTCTCCGCAGGTGTGTGCAGGTTTACTCACGATATTTGCCTTTACCGCGTGTTAACCTCGCCCTTCTCGTGAAATCACAAAAAAAGTGCAAAATTAAACCAAAAGCAACTCCTGTCATAAGTACTTTGGAAACTACGGTATAGAAAAACATTAACGGAATTTGGTATAAATACGAGTTTTTTTAATCGTGACCTGAGTTATCTTAATCGTGTCATTTTAATCGACTGCGTTATTAAGTTTTATTTATTGCTTGCATTATTCACGTCTGTTTTACTATTTTATTTCAAGGTTTTGTATTTCAAGGCTTCGTAAAACCCTGTTGTTTGTGTAAAAAACATTACTTGATAGAAATCTTTATATATTATATGCTATTAATCAAAATTTATTTATTGTTACTAAAAATAAAACAAGTAAGAAAAAATAACAATGAATAAAACTAAACTATAAACTAAATATTACAAACTAAATTTAAAACTATAAACTAAATATCTAACTTAAAAACTACTAAACTAAGTCTAAAAAAGGCCCCCGTGGCATCGTACCCAAAAGGCTGGCAGCATTCCCTCGTTGAATGGCGATGGCGATTCGTTGAGAGAGATAGCTGCCAGCCCTTTGGTCTCCAGTGGTGTCGACCAGACGCTTTTGTATTTCCTTAATTAAGTTGTGTGCGCCAGGACCCCAAGGACCCAGGGTCTCAAAACCGACAGCAACAAAATTGTAAGCTGAACCGAGACCCTGGTATTTTAATACTTTCCTGCTCTCGGCCGCTTCAGCCGCTGCGCCAGCTTTTTTTGTTGTACCCTGAAGGTGTGAAGGGGCTAGGGTATCCACGCAGGTTGCGTCCCAAACTAAAACCCGACCCATCCTCCAGGGAATCAGAGACATACCGTCCGGCCTTTTGCCATCATCCCGCGCAATGCCATTTGGTTCTAATATTGACGGCACGTTTATGGTGGCAAGAGACCGGCGGATAATATCATTCAGCGCAGCGTGTCGGGAAAAGTGGCCAGCACTTTTTTGGCAGGAAAGCCCATGGTGGCCCATTTGGTCGACATTGGCACCACAGGGGCAGCGGTGTGGAGAACACAAAGCAGCGCCCAACCTCAGCCCAACTGCAATTGGCAAGTTTTCAGGCTCCAGGAAGGTTCCAGTATTAAAAGAAGGATAGGCTTGAAGCCACTCACCAGATTCTTTCTTTCCTACAGCGAGAAGCCTTGCATTATCTGGGCCTGAGCTGGAACTTAAAATTTCAGAATAAGTTAATTTGCAAAGTACGTCGTCCCAGCTCCGTTGATAATTTGGATGGGAGGGAAGATTTTGACCCGGACAAGCCATAAGCCAAGCATTCCTAGCATCGACCAAACCCGTCGTCTCGTAGTTTGAAGGACAATCCTTTAGAATTTTACCTACGAGATTGGACGTGCTGTGGACTGATGATGCTATTAATAATTATTATTAGAAGCCATGATGGTCTAGTTATTTGACCTGTGGCCTCTCAAGCACAGAGTCGTGGGTTCAAATCTGGGCTCGCACCTCTAATTTTTCGGAATTTATGCGCGAAATTACCTTTGAAATTTACTTTATTTAATTTTATTTGTGCGTGAAGTTCCCAATCCGCACTAGGCCCGCTTGTGAACTATGGCCCAAGTTCTCTCATTTTGAGGGGAGGCCTGTGCCCTGCAGTGAGACGTACATAGCCTGGGATGAAAAAAATTAAACAAAATTAAAAACATGAGCTCCCATAACAAAGAGACAAAAATCGTGACGACATCACCTCCAAAATTTTCCATATAGCTCTCTCACATTATGCTAACGATTGACCAACATTTTAATCGAATCAACGATCGTGTCGTTATAGACCCATAATCGATACTATCGGCAAAGAAATCGTTACTCTCACAAAATCACATTAAAATTAATTGAAAAATGTTCATTCTAATGTACGTAAAAATTATAAGTTTTGTGAATGGGTGCGTGAGGGAGATAGCATCGGGTAATATTAATTTCTATAATATTATGGATCGTATTATAAGAATAAATAGTGAAATCGTGTCTGCTGCTCTGGGAGTTTATTGAATTATAACTTTGCGCGATCTTATTATTTGTGTGAGGCTTGAGAGGTTTTGATACTTTACGTTATCATTTTTTGAAACTTTATTCTTAAACCTTTCGGACGCCGCGAATTAAAAAAAAAATCTGCGTTCCAGTCTCGTTTTTCCCAAATAGAACCAATGTTACATATTAAAATAAAAATAAAAAAGATAGCCTTAAATTTGACGCAGATCTGCATCCCGCCGTCTCAGAGGACAGGTATTATAATAATTTTGGTAAGAGAACGACAGTTTATAGAGATTAATAATAAAATGTCATCACATCATCATCATTTCAGCCGAAAGACGTCCACTGCTGAACATAGGACTCCCCCAAGGCTCGCCAAACAGATCGGCCCTGCGCCATCCGCATCCAATGCGTTCCCGCTACCTTCACCAGGTCATCGCATAATAAAATGTAAAAAACAGGAATTAATTAAATAATATACAAACCTTTATCAAAAGTATACCATAAAGTCAGGCTACTTTGGCCCTGAAGGATAACTTTGGATATTGGGATTAAACTCCGTTCAGCTTTAAGCATTGCATTAAAATTATGGCCCATTATCGTATGGTTTTAGCTAACCACCAACGTTTTTATGTGATTTATTAGACCTTTCCATTAGATATGTGGTTTTCTTAAGGGCCAAAGTTAATCTCCATTGGACCAAAGTACCTCGACCTTACGGTATTAAAATTATAAGTTTTTAATAAAGATAGGTTACTTTTTACTCCGGTAAATGATAAGTTGAAGACTAAGTAGCAGCGCAAACTAGTAAATTTCAGTTTTCTAGGATGAATATTAGGAGGATTTAGGAGTATTTCCGGACCTGTATAACTTGGGTATCAACTTAGGTACAAGGGCCCACAAGGCCACAAAGCATCCGCATTGATTTCTATCAAGTACCTTGCTTACTCGTTTGCCCCCTATCATATAAAAAAACAATGGTGAGAGGCTGAGAGCTGATGAGTCAATCAGACAGTTAAAATGATTTTATTTATTCAGGACGTTTTTAAATGAAAGCGGAATATTTCATCGGATGGTTGAGAAATATTGATTTCAGTATAGGCATTGGAATACAGGCCACAACAAACCGGTAGCGCGGGGCGCCGACGGAGCGTGCCCAGCGCGCTTCATAACACTGAATCAAATGTACGGTGGCACACACCGGCAGCGCGACACATCGTATTTGATTCAGTATTATTGACCGCTCCGGGCACGCTCCATCGGCGCCCCGCGCTCCTGGTTTATTGTGGCCTTACTTTATAACCATATTAAAAAATATTTAGATAAAATATCAAATTTGTTTATTCACACCATAGGGCAGAACTAAGGAAGAGCAGTCTAAGCTTTGGAAGTAAAAAATTGAAATATAATAAATCAATTTGGAGGTTATCCGGCCATCTTGCGCCCGCGCCGCTTCACGACTGACGCGTAAAGCCGCGGCCACGGTAACTTGTATTTTGTCCTCATTCGGCTAAATAAAAAGTTAAGACGTTGTTTTTTGAACGGTGTAGTGCGTCAAACTATGAGTAGCAGTTGCATATGTTTTTCTTCTAAATGTAGAAATAATATATATCTCTCTCTCTTTCTCTTCCCATCTCTAAACTACGCACTACCACGCACTAACTATTTTTGTTTTAAACTACGCACGCTCGTAAAAAGCGAACGTAGATTTGCCCGGCCTCTCTCGGTGTTCGCAAAATTCTGTCTTTTATTTTTATTCGGTCTGAGATCGATCACACTTATCTTTACCTGCAACTATGTAATGGAATTTATTAATTAATTTTATTTATTTATTCAATCATCAATAAAAAATACAGCATTACATTATATCACCAATGTGATGCGCTGTGAAATCCAAAATTAGGTACTATTAAAAAGACACGAAAACCTAAATAAAACAAACACATTAACTATTTAAAAATTTTTAAAGGACGTCTCGTCGCTTCCTTATAACGATGGAACACCACACCCTCCGGCCAGAAGTCGAAGAAGAAGAAGGAACATCTGCTGGTGCTTGATTTATCATTTATTACCCCTTTGAGCCTCGAGCCTTTTTTTACTAGATGTCCTGATGTGTAGTCCAAATGACACCTATGAAGGAGACCTATGTTCAGCAGTGGACGTCCTACAGCTAAATCGATGATGATGATGATTTTTATTTTGTACCGATTTGATCTCCACTGTGCCGTCGCCTTTACCTTTCTATGCAGTGTCGTGTCTGTTTGCTTCGCGCGATCCATTTGGGCCGATATTTATTTATTTATTTACGTGATCATTAATAGGTGATTTATTGGGAGGTGGGGCAGGGGTGACGCCTTCGAGTTCGCGGGTCTAGGTGAAAGCTTTTTATAACAAGTAAACAACAGTTAACAATGAAAAAAAAGTTTCACAAATTCAAACTCAAAGAGCTGGCGCACACAGAGAGCGGTCTGGAGTTCCGCGTTCATTCAAATGTACTGAGTCCCTTACGATAACGCACACAGCAATCGTAAGCGACTCAGTACATTTGAAAGAACGCGGAACTCCAGACCGCTCTCTGTGTGCGCGCGCTCAAAGAGAGTCACTGATCTGTTGCATTTAAAAAGGAGAAGGAATAGGGGTGGGGGAGGGGGAGAGGTATTGGGCCAGGTGCTCTCAGCAGGAGTACTGCTGCTTTACGCCGGTGTTTTGTGAGAGTGTGGTACTGCCCCGGACGAGCCATCAAATTCGTGATGCAACGGCTAGCTACAACTGGCTCTACCACACTGCAAAACTTTTTGTTGATTATACGTAGGTATAGTCGAAGAAACTGAATCACGTACCAGGTTGAACCTTTTCATTGCAAATGTCACTTTGACATTCCGTACATCTGCCAAAGATATCATCGTGAAATTGGGTGTGAAAAAGTTCCACCTTGGTACGCGGTTCAGTTTCCTTGACTGTACCTATACATTAGAAGTAAGTTGCATTCATCATCATCATCATTTCAGCCGAAAGACGTCCACTGCTGAACATAGGCCTCCCCCAAGGCTCGCCAAACAGATCGGCCCTGCGCTATCCGCATCCAATGCGTTCCCGCTACCTTAACCAGGTCGTCGCTCCATCTTGTTGGAGGCCTACCTACACTGCGTCTTCCGGTCCGCGGACGCCACTCGAGAACCTTTCGGCCCCATCGGCCGTCAGTTCTACGGGCGATGTGCCCTGCCCACTGCCACTTAAGTCTAGCGATTCTTCGAGCTATGTCCGTGACTTTAGTTCTTGCGCGGATCTCATCATTTCTAATGCGATCCCGCAGAGAAACTCCAAGCATAGCCCTCTCCATCGCCCTCTGAGTGACCTTGAGCTTCCTTATAAGACCCATCGTTAGCGGCCACGTCTCAGTGCCATAAGTCATCACTGGCAACACACACTGGTCAAAGACTTTTGACTTGAGACACTGCGGTATATCGGATGACAAGATATTGCGGAGCTTCCCGAACGCTGCCCAGCCGAGTCTAATTCGTCGATTGACCTCTTTCTCGAAGTTGCACCTACCCAATTGGATTGTATGTCCCAGATAGATATAGTCGTCAACAACTTCGAGCAAAGTATCTCCGATTACGACGGGAGTTGGTACAACATGGGCGTTCGACATGACCTTCGTCTTGTCCATGTTCAATTTAAGACCAACTCTCTCGGAGACTCTTCCGAGGTCAGCGAGCATCGCACTGAGGTCCTCCAAGGTCTCAGCCATAAGCACCACGTCGTCGGCAAAACGAAGGTGAGTGAAGTATTCGCCATTTACATTGATGCCACGCCCTTCCCAGTTCAGAGTCTTGAACGCATCCTCTAGTGCAGCGGTGAACAGTTTCGGAGAGATAACATCTCCTTGTCTGACTCCCCGCTGCAACAGAATGGGCTTCGACATCTGATCCTGAAGTTGGACGGACATTGTGGCGTTATTATACAGACACTTCAACACTTCGATGTACCGGTAGTCTACTTGGCACCGTTGGAGAGACTGCAGTACAGCCCAAGTCTCGATCGAATCGAAGGCCTTCTCGTAGTCCACAAATGCCAGACAAAGGGGGCAGTTATACTCCTCGGTCTTCTGTATAACCTGCCGCAAAGCATGTATGTGGTCCACGGTGCTAAAGCCTTTTCGAAATCCGGCTTGTTCGGGAGGCTGGAAGTCGTCTAACCTGCGCGCGAGACGATTCGTGATGACTCTCGAAAACAGCTTGTAAACATGGCTCAGAAGTGAAATGGGTCTATAATTCTTCAATAAGGTATTATCGCCTTTTTTGAAGAACAGCACCACTACACTTCTGTTCCATGCTTTTGGTGTTTTCCCTTCACGGATGGCGGTATCGAATAGTTTCTGAAGGGCTTTGAGTATCGGTTTTCCACCCGCCTTCAGAAGTTCGGCTGTTATTCCGTCATCACCAGGGGCCTTGCCATTCTTTAGTTGTTTGAGAGCCGTACTAATCTCGTACAGGCTGACGTCCGGGATGTCTTCGGTATAGTGCCGGGTTAATCTAGCTCTGGGGTCTTCAGCTAGATCCATGACGGGTTTCTTCGTTGATGTGTACAGCTGTCCATAGAACTTCTCAACTTCTAACAATAGCTCCGGTTTAGAGGTCACGATCCTACCTTCATCGGTCTTTAACTTTGCCAATTGGCTTTGCCCAACAGACAGATTCTTGGCAAAAACTTTAGAGCCTCTGTTGCGCTCTATCGCCACTTCAATACTATTAGTATTAAACTGGCGTATATCGCGCCTCAGAGACTTTGAGATCTGTCTGTTAAGCCGCCGGTATTGGCAAGCGTCACCAGATGTCTGTAGGATCATCTTACGTCGATCTTCCATGAGCTTTAGAGTAGAAGGTGTGATTTTTTTGGTTCTATTTGTACGGTGAGTCTTAAAGAACTTTGACCCAACCGTATGGACAGCTTCCACAAACCCGTCATTGTAATCATCCATGTCGCTTCCTAGGCACTCGAAACGATTCTGAAGTTCAAGCTGGAACGTTTCGAGGTTTTGTAGCTGGGCTGGTGACGGGCGGAGCGTAGACTTTATCAGTCGCGATCTTTCAAGCTTGAACCGAATATTCAATGTGCCTCGTACCATACGGTGATCACTCCCGGTTTTAACCGCACTGATCACGGAGACATCACTGAATATTTGCTTCCTCGTCGACATAATAAAGTCTATCTCATTCCTCGTTACACCGTCAGGGCTCATCCAAGTCCATTTCCTGTGCTCTCGCTTCTTGAAGAAGGAGTTCATCATATAGAGTCCCTCCTTCTCCATAAAGCCGGCCAGTAGGTGGCCCCGGTGATTCCTACGCCCTACTCCAAATTGCCCCATTCGCAGCTCTTCACCATCCCGTTTGCCCAGTTTTGCGTTGAAGTCCCCCATAACAACCGTGAAGTGAGTTCCGGAGCTATGCATGGCTCTGGAGATATCCTCATACATAGTTTCCACCTCTTCATCGGAGTGTGCCGAAGTCGGAGCGTAAACCTGTACGACCTTCAAGTTGCATTATCATTTATTTATCACCTAAACAACATAATCAATCATAACATACACCAAATTTTAATCAATTAAATAATTGATTGAATCAGGCGTTACTTTACGGAGGTCCATATTAATGAACTGAAAAAATTACTTTGCTCACCCGCGATCTTACGATAGCCAAACTACACTGACGCATTTCGAACCCAACTAGAGCTCATCTTTAGAGTATCGCAACCGTTCACTGAACTGAAAGAAAAAATTCTAGAAGCATTTTTCAAAAACTTTGTACGTTTAATTTTGGACTCCGACTTGCATATAAATTTACAGGTACCTACAGTCGAGGAAACTTTGCATTCCAGGCTGTAACATTTTTGCTGCTTATGTTGTGTTGACATTCCCTACCTATGCCAAAGAAATCAACGGCAAATTGAATGTGAAGAGGTTCCACCTTGGTACGCGATTCAGTTTCCTCCACTGTATGACTGTATTATAGCGTAAATACAACTGAGAATGAGCTTAACTGATACAGCCTCCCGAAATATCTGACTGATTTGAATGAAGGGTTGGATTCCCGGTCGGGGCAGAATATTTGTGTGAAAAAAATACAAATGTTTGTGCTGTTTGTCTTAGATGTTTAATATGTATTTAAGTATGTATTTATCTATAAGTAGGTATGTTGATCTCTTGTCAGGTACCCATAGTACAGTCAACCAATTTGATTCATAGGCCACTACAGAACCATGTGAAAATGAATCAATTTGTTTATCTTGCTGCTGATTTTTGCATGATGTATGTCAAGATGACGAACTCGATCTTTGCGAACGTGTGTCAACGATCTTGAATAAGAAAGGAGTTCGCTTGTGTAATTAATAACTTGAATTGTCACTGGCCGTCTGTCAAAACTTTTTTCCTATCATGCCATGGAGTGAAAACGTTTATAAACTCTTTACGTTTATTGCAAGTTGTGTTACGACAAGGTTCTATAGTGGCGTAGGAATCAAATTGGTTGACTGAACAAGCTTTGCTTAGTGTGGGACTAGGTCAATTGGTGTCAATTGTCCCATGATTTATTTTATCCCATAATTTATTAGGGTTCCGTAGCCAAATGGCAAAAACGGAACCCTTATGGATTCGTCATGTCTGTCTGTCTGTCTGTCTGTCTGTCCGTATGTCACAGCCACTTTTCTCCGAAACTACAAAAGCTATGATGTTGTAACTTGGTAAGTAGATGTATTCTGTAAACCGCATTAAGATTTTCATACAAAAATAGAAAAAAAACAATAAATTTTGGGGGTTCCCCATACTTAGAACTGAAACTCGAAATTTTTTTTTCATCAAACCCATACGTGTGGGGTATCTATGGATAGGACTTTAAAAATGACATTGAGGTTTCTAATATCATTTTTTTTTAAACTGAATAGTTTGCGCGTGAGACACTTCCAAAGTGGTAAAATGTGTGCCCCCCCCTGTAACTTCTAAAATAAGAGAATGATAAAATTAAAAAAATATATGATGTAGGTACATTACCATGTAAACTTCCACTGAAAATTGTTTTGAACGAGATCTAGTTAGTCTGTCTGTCTATATCAGTAACCAATCTACAATGATCCCACACTGCGCACATTTTGCTTAGGAGCAGGGGTCTGCTAAGACTGGATGTTTATAGATACATATAAATTTGTACGGAACCCTCGGTGCGCGAGTCCGACTCGCACTTGGCCGGTTTTTTATTATTATTATTTATCTTGATGGGGTCTTTCCCACGCCATATCTTCTGATTCGCGGTCGCCACTCAAGAACATTACTGATCAGTAAAATTTCTCTAAATGCTATTTCATTAATTTCACTGTAAGAATGAAGATAAACTAATTGCTTATAAATGGCAATTACAAGTTCATTGTACCGCAACCGGGTGCTAAATTGTGTGTAATTGAAAACGCATAAGTCTTTTAATTGCTTTCATAGCAATAGAAGGCTGCGTGCAATTAATAAGTTAATCTCGCGCCGGCGCCTTGAAGGTTAGGGAGTAATAAAAGTACTTGTTTTGCCGGGTGTAGCTCTATAAAAATAACAATATTTAACAATCCACCCATCCGCAAACTCAAGGCCCAAGATCATGTCATGACGCATGATTATCTTCATTATTTCAGCCGACAGACGTCCACTGCTGTACAATTGTACATAGGCCTCCCTCCTCCCTCCTGCGACATCCACATCCAACGCGATCCCGCAAACCTAACCACGTCGCTTCATCTTATTGGAGGCCTACCTGCTCTGCGTCTTCCGGTCGATGGTCGCTATTCAAGAACCTTTTGGCCCCATCGGCCTTCAATTTCACGAGCGATGAGCCCACCCCACTACCACTTGAGTCTGGCGATTCTTCGAGCTATGTCAGTGGCTTAAGTTCTTGCGCGGATTTCACCATTTCTGATTGTGATCCCGCAGAGAAACTCCGAGCATAGCCCTTGTCATCGTCCTTTACGTGACCTTGAGCTTTCTTATATATTTCTTATTTTTCCAGAATTTGTAAAAGTTTCCACTTAAGTTACTTAAATACTTTGGTACTATGACGTTTATGGTGAAGGAAAACATCGTGAGGAACCCGCACACATCTGAGAAGAAATTAAATGTTTTGTGTGAAGTTCCCAATCTGCATTGGATCCGCGTGGGAACTACGCCCAAAGCCCTCTCGTTCCGAGAGGAGGCATGTGCCCTAGAGTGAGACGTGTACTATTTGACCTCTAGCCCGGTACCAGGTCATCGTTGAGTTTAAAGGTCACGCTCTCTAATAGAAGTCCTAACTGACTTATCAACGTCAACCTAAACTCTTATACTTACTAATTCCACGGAATAGGGTTTCCTACAGCGGAGGCGAAGCCGCGTGTGAAAGCTACCAAGTATATAGAAAAATATTTTTATTTCTGTCTAATAAAAAGTACCTGCTTGTTTTGTAGTGGTGTGTTTCCATAAAAGTAACAAAATTTAATATAAAAAAACCATGACGTGGATTTTTGTTCTTTTTTTTTCAGCACTGTTATCTATATAAGTATGTTCATCCGTTGTCTGGTCCCAAAAGTACAAGCTTTGCTTAGTTTGATTGGGCCTAGGTCAATTGTCCCATGTTTTTTTTTATTTATTTTTTATTTAGTCATTCTGAGAGGAGGCCTGTGGCTGGATTAATGATGATTAACGTCACAGTGTAGTCGTAGTACTAGTGATATGAAAAAGACCTCTCGTGCAAAAGCTCATAGTAGTTTCGAGCCACTTCTCGCAACTCGTAAGTTTTTCGGAATTTATGTGCGTAATTACATTTGAAATATTCCTTTTCCTATTAATGAACTGAAAGAATTACTTTGCTCACCCGCGACTTAATTGTTTGATCTTTGAAGGTCACGGGTGAGCAAAGTAATTGTTTCAGTTAATTAATATGGACGTAAAAGTAACGCCTGATTCAATAAAATTACTTATTCTATTCCTACACCGAAAGCAAAGCCGCGTGTGAAAGCTAGTATTTTGATCAAAAACAAAAGCGTAGCCGGGGTCGAGGGCACGTGGGCGTGTATTAATTACGACGCGCTGCGTCTGCGCATGGGAATAGCGGGGCCGGACTACACGTGTTGTGATGCGGAGATGCAACAAAGGGATAGAGGGAAACATAGAAAATGAGAAAAGGATACGGTACATCTTCGGGTCATTTGACGACCGCTTTAGCCTAGTTGGTAGTGACCCTGCCTACGAAGCAAGTGGTCCTGGGTTCGAATCCCGGTAAGGGCATTCATTTGTGTGATGAACACGAATATTTATTTTGTTCCTGAGACATGGATGTTTTCTATGTATTTAAGTATTTATTTATCTAAATAAGTATGTTTATCGTCGTCTAGTAGCCATAAGTACAAGCTTCGAGCTTAAAAAAATAAAATTTCGTAAATTTACCCGTACTTTCTTGGTCACGTGGCTAAAACGTCGAGGTACTTGATGCAATATTTCTTTACGTGATTTAATCCGACCAGTTCTAGTGTATCATTTTACACATAGCAAGTCCTCAAGCGAAACAGATTAATATCAATTCGATAGCCTAATAAAATAATAACAATACAACCCGTGCTCTCTTTTATTTTTTTTTAAATTAAATATTTATTCATGTTGGGCGTGGCGGGCCTTACCCTGGATATCGATATTGTTTTTAGATCGAAGATAAGGTGGGGCCACGGAAAGAGAGATAAAATCGTCACTACTTTAAAAAAGCTCGTATCTAAAATCAACGTGTAAACTACCTCTAAAGTGAACTCTAAAGTCAACCTTGTATTGTATAGTCCACTCAGGAAGATTATAAATTTTGTGATATTATCCTTACTCATATTTATAAATATGAAAGTAACTCTATTTGTCTATCTGTCAGTTACCTATTCACGCTTAAGACGCTGAACCTTAAATTAAATTTAACACTGACTGACTGACTTACTTCAAATAGTCTTTTTCCGGAAAATTGAATATTTCCCGCAGAAAAGTGATAAATGAATTCTTCGTGGACGGAGTCGCGGGCAACAGCTAGGAATGAGTAAAATAACTTATTTGCAGACAACTAACAATTAGTCTCATCGTAAGAAAAAATCATCATCATCATCATCCCAGCCTATATACGTCCCACTGCAGGGCACAGGCCTCCTCTCAAAATGAGTGGGCCGGAGTTCCTACGTTGGCCCAGTGCGGATCGGGAACTACACAGACACCATTGAATAACTCTTCAGATTTGTGCGGGTTTTTTCACCATGTTTTCTTTCACTGTAAAGCTCATGGTAAATTTCACACATAAATTCCAAAAAACCGAAACCAAGGTGCGAGACCGGATGCTTCAGCCTAAAGCGGTTCACATCATTCCTAATTCGAAAAGCTTAGGAATCCCAGCCTAAATGCGTCTCACTGCAGTGCGCAGTCCTCTTCTCAGAATGAGAGGGCTTGGGGCATAGTTCCCGCGCGGGCCCAGTGCAGATCGGGAACTACAAACAAACCATTGACTTACTTAGCAGATATGTTCGGGTTTTCCATATTAATTAAAAAAAACAGTCGAAGAAGTTATTCGAATTGGAATTTTTTATTTATTTTTTTATTCGATACCCGCTATTTCTATGGCCTCCAAAGGCCTCAGTGCGCCCACATTTATCAGAACAAAGGTCAAGTGCGAGCCGATGATTTTATGAGATCAGCGAAACCGAGAGTGAGTCATCGGAGCGGTACCAGCGGACCACGGGGCGTCTGCTGTACCTTTTATTATAACTAGCTTTAATCTGCAAGTTTGCCCGTGTTAGAACACACAGAAAAAATATTATGATAATATCTACTCTATTGAATCAGGCGTTACTTTGCGGAGGTCCATATTAATGATCTGAAACAATTACTTTGCTCACCCGCGACCTTATAATAGTTACGTTTATGTAATAAATGCGTGTTCATGCAGTTCCTCCATCTCCACACTGTATAAACACACACAAATCACACAAACCCAACTATCACCACCACCAACTACACTGACGCGTTTCGAAATCAACAAGAGCTCATCTTCAGAGTAGGTACCACAACCGTACCGTACTATTCTGCTGTGCTGTGTGTGTATTGTGTTTTTGTAAGATGTCTGTTTGATCTAACATTTGGCAGCATAAGGTTGTGATACCAACGCTGAAGATGAGCTCTAGTTGAGTTTGAAACGCGTCAGTGTAGTTTGGTGGTGAAGATAGTTAGGTACATTTTATTTGTGCACGGATGAAGTAACAGGAAAAAGCTAGTCTATACTCTATATATATATACTAATATTATAAAGAGGAAAGATTTGTACCTATTTTTGTATGTTTGTAATGAATAGGCTCAAAAAGTACTGGGCCGATTTAAAAAATTCTTTCACCAATAGAATGCTACATTCTTCCAATTTGACATAGGCTACATTTTATTTTGAAAAAAATTAGGGATCCTTGGTAAAATTTGAACAATGTAACCGAAGGTGTAGAAAAATGAGTCTTAAAATGTCTTTCGTCGAATGCGCTGCCGAAACTATTAGCGATAGAACAAAATAATGTAAAACAATATTGAAGAACATCATAATGTCTACAAAAAACTCCGCGGTAGCATATGTCCAACTATTGTAGTTATGTCACTACAACAACTTTTTTCATTTTAAACATTGATGAAAATGCTAACCAAATTCAAACCATGCTATTTATGTGTTTATATTAATCCTTATCCAAATAAATTATTTTATGGTCAAGACCATTTAACTACCTATAAAATAGATTTTAAATTATTTAAATTGGACTTTCCATTCAAAAGATATTACGAATTAAAAAATTCATAATTAATAAATAAATAATAAATAATAATTTTTTAATAAATAAAAATATTTGTGAAAAAAAGTGTTTTATATCCAAATTTCCAAAAATAAATAATTGTCTACCCCGTGCGAAGCCGGGACGGGCTGCTAGTAGCTTATAAAGCTCTAAGCAGCATTAAGTATCAGAGCATACTTAGCAAATACGTTTTAGCAAATATTTTGTCTATGTTACATTGATTTCTAATTACCATATGTGCAAAGTCATTATCATACGTCGTTCAAGCTAACTGCTATCTTAGCTACAACTAAATTAGGTTTACATTTGTTCAAGCTTGATTAAGATGTAGTCATACAAGTGTTATATTATTTGCAAGTTACAAGTGTTATAAAGTATCGATTTATAGTATGGAACTATGTCGAAACGTTCACCTGTGCGAACAAACAAGTCATATTGTTTCACACACGCTTTCTCTTGGAATGTGGGGTGTGGTACAAAAATAATGATTATTAGCTATATATATAAAAAAAAGGACAATCGGCCAACAAATTAGTATACCAGTTTGTGACAAAAGTTTCTGTGAGATCTAAATATCAATGAGGTTGACTTTTCCGAGAGAAGTCATTAGTCTCTATGTCATCATTTAATTTTTGTTATTGCAAGGGAAAATCGACCTCGTAAAATGAATATTGCGATGTTTAAGACTAACTTCTATTGTAATTTACGATGTCTTGTGTTGATGTTGTTATGTTGATACCTTATGAATAAATGAATGAATGTTATTTTAATTATTTGGGTGAAAGATTGTTTGTGTTACATTGTAAGCATGTTTGAAGACGTTTAGTATGGTGCTAGGATGTCTGAGTAAGATTAAGAGTTTGTATTGTAATACTTTAGGCAAGGTGTGCCTGGGGACGGGCAAGGATGCAGGATGGCCGAGCAGGATTGAATGATTTGATGAATGATTGATCGAACGAGACGACAGAATGAGTCAGTCCGAGTGAATGAAAGATGGGAGAAAGACTGAAGACGTGAGCGAGTGATGACTAATGTTTTATAAAAATTGTGTTTTCTTCGTTTTGATCTAAAATATACACTTATTAAAGCCATTGAAGTGTTTTCCTTGAAGAGCTACATGTATATATTACTGGTTTGACTTGACTGATAGGCTTAATAATATTTAATATTTTTGTTTTTGTGTCTATTTTTACTAACATAAGTTAGGACTGTAACGAAACAAAATGAGTCTTGTTACTTGAATAAATAAATAAATTACTAAATTACGCAAAAGCCATTAAAATTACCTGTAACCAAACTGAGCCTTTTTAAAAAGAATTCGTATTACATGTTAAGTAAAATTTATAATACTGTACCTAAAACTATAACAACAACTGGAAATATATTTTATTCCAAACTTAGACAATGGTTACAAGAAGAATGCTATTACTCAGTGAATGAATTTTTCGAAAAAAATAAATAATTATTAATTTATCCGTTAATTAATTGTTATTAGACTTTATTATTATTAGATGTATTCATTTGACGATTTATATTCGATTACTTTAATTTAAACAGTTATAAGTACTAATATTTGTATACCACCAAAGGCTGAGCGGCTGTACTGTATGAAATAAATAATAAGACCTTGACATGTAACCCATTCAATGCAAATAAATTAATAATACTATTATTAATACTATACTATTAATATTATTACGATTATTAATTACATATAAAATAGTATGCAATACCAAGTCGATTTAATTAACTTTTTTGTTACGCCCTAACAGGATATTTTTTCGTGTTGTCTGAAATAAATAAATAATTATAATTTACACACATACATTCTAGGGGAGAGGTGGCATGAAAGGGACACGTATTGAAAGTGACAATTCAAATTTAGGAAGCTTTCTAAATAAGCAACGTTTACTTAACCATTGAAATGAAATGCAATAATTATCATTAATCAATTCTTAGTTGTTTACTTTCGCATCTTTTAAAGATGTGTATTTTCCCTTACATAAATGGACTTTTATTTTTTAGGTGTCCCTTTCATGCCACCTCTCCCCTAATATTTTTCGTTCGGAAAACACCTTTTCGTTTGAATAAGTTCAACTTAATGACCTGAAACAATTAGGTACTTTGCTCACCCGCGACCTTCAAAAAAAGCGAAGGTCGCGGGTGAGCAAAGTAATTGTTTCAGTTCATTAATATGGACCTCCGCAAAGTAGCGCCTGATTCAATAAGTTCAAATTGTTTAGATAGTGGCGCGTTTATGTTTTTTAAATGAAATTCATGAAGGTCAACAAAGGTCACAGATTTTTAGGGATTCGTACCTCAAAAGGAAAAAACGGAACCCTTATAGGATCACTTTGTTGTCCGTCCGTCCGTGTGTCCGTCCGTCTGTCTGTCAAGACCCTTTTTCTCAGGAACACGTGGAGGTATCAAGCTGAAATTTATATCAAATACTCAAGTCTACTGTCCCTTAGAGCTGTAAAAAATCAAACATCTAAGCCAACGCAATCAAAAGATACAGCCGTTTATGACGCAAATTTCCGCATATTTTCGAAACTCGCAAGGGAATCAAAACCTACAGGGTACTTCCCGTGAACTCAGAATCTTGAAATTTGGTACGAAGCTAGGTCTTATAGCACAGATAAAGGAAAAATTTCGAAAAGCATAATTTTTTTTGTCTGTCTGTCTATATCAGTAACCAACGCACATTTTCGACACTCGCAAGAGAATCTAAACCTACAGGGTACTTCCCGTGAACTCAGAATCTTGAAATTTGGTACAAAGCAAGGCCTTATAGCACAGATAAAGGAAAAATTGCGAAAAGCATAATTTTTTTTGTCTGTCAGTCTATATCAGTAACCAATCTACAATGATCCCACACTGCGCACATTTTGCTTAGGAGCAGGGGTCTACTAAGACTGGATTTTGATAGATACATATAAATTTGTATGGAACCCTCGGTGCGCAAGTCCGACTCGCACTTGGCCGGTTTTTTAACCTCAAAAGACATTATTATTTATAATTAGTTTCACTCACTTAAATTTTTGTATCATTTAATTATTTAACAATTTAAGATTATTCAAGGTTAGAGTGAACAGCTTTTACTTAACTAGTGAACGAACTACATCTTTCTCATCATGTCAAATGCTGGTCAGTTTAAAAAAAAACTTTTTCTCACGACTAATAGTGAACAAATCTTGGTTCTTGAACCGCATGGCCTTAAAACAAATAGTTTCGTAAACGACAAGAATTAATTTGAGCGAACACATTGACTGAGCTCTCGAGTCGATTGTACTACAAATGAATGAAACTGGAGAGCTTTTGGACAATCGATAGATTTTGACGTTGCGACATCGGTTTAGCCATAGAGTAATGAGGTAGATGGTCCAAACAAGCCGTGGTGGCCTAGTGGTTTGACCTAATTGCACCTCAAGCAGTGGTTCATGGGTTCGAATTCGGGCTCGCACTTCTGAGTTTCGGAATTTCGGAATTTAAGTGAATTATATTTGAAATTTATCATGAGCTTTACGGTGAAGGAAATACCGCGAGAAAACCAACTGAAAAAAAATGATTTAGTCTGACATCTGGTAGCATGGTGACCAGTTGCGTTCCTCTGAAGATGAGCTTTGGTGGAGTTCGAAACGCGTTAGTTAGTATGATGGTGGTTAGTATGGTGGTGGTGGTGAGTGTGGAGGTGGAAGGACTGCAAGAACACACATTTTTTGCATAAACGTAACTGTCACTAGGTCACGGGTGAGCAAAGTAATTTGTTTCAGTTTATGATATGGACCTCTGCAAAGTAACCAGTGCCAGTGCCTTATTAATATCTTCTTCTTTAATCTTCTTCTAATATATAACAATCTAGTGTCACGGTGTTTGTTATAAAACTCCTCCGAAAAAGCTTGACCGATTTTTATCAGTTTTTTTCTCCATGTTTGGTAGGTCTGAGAATAGGTCGTAGGCTATAACTTATATAGCAAAACAACGTTTGCTTGCTCGGCTTAATATTATTACAATATAGATCTCGTTCGGCGTTGACTAACCTCCTCGTAGTCTTACAAAGAACGCCTAAAGATTCGTCATGTCTGTCTGTCTATCTATCCGCAACTAAAATTAAAGAACTATAACTTTTCATAGGCATGTACAAACTACGCGGACAAAATGAGTTTATTGCTGTGATCTAACCACTACCACAATCGAAATGCTGTTCAATTTCAAAATAAATCAAAGTGCACTGTGACACTGTGTAAGTATTCTCTACCCTCATCCTCGTCTGCGTAATACCAAACTACCCTCAATCTCCTGTATTGAGACAAGCGCCTAGGGATCAGTGGACTTCCGAATATTGAACTGAACGCGCGCGTCACGTGACTGGTCTAAAAGCTTGGCCAAGTTCTGTGCTTATTGAACTGTCTAGTGGTTGTCGTGAGTGGCTGCCCATATCCTCAGTCCGGGCCCGTGACAAGACCCTGGACTATTTGGACAATTGTGTACCAGAACCGATCCTCATCAGCCGTGAGTACCACCTTGATCCTATTCTATTACCTCGTCCATTACACATTGTCACAGCACCATCTGTTAATAACTCATCTATGACGATTAGTAATGAGGATGAATTTATGTAATTAAGTTCGTGTTTTTCTGTTCATGTAACGCGATATTCTCTCAATTCCACCGAAACGGGTCGAGTCAAGTGGACTGGTCGATTTCGTAAGCATGAATTTGTATAAAATTATTGTCTATTGTTGTTTTAATGTACAACATTGCACACATGGCGTGATATGAGGCATTTAGTATTATATTAAATTAGGAGATGTCACGAGTAATTATTTTTATTGTTATAGCCGATGAATGTTTTTGATCATGTCGTTAGAAGTTTATGTGAATTTTAATTGTGCAATAAATTTTGAATTGTATAATTTTGTTGAGAAATTTTGTTATTACAGGGTGTTCTGAATACCAAATGTACTATTTTAATACGGTAGGCTTGAAGCTAAAACAAACTACCTCACACACGTGGCTTTTCCTACGTTATGGAATAACATGCGATGAGATATAATCTAAGTAAAAGAGATAATTTAAGCGAAATCGTTGATCCGTAATTAAATCATAAAAATCAACGTAAAATTGTAGCTTTCCTAGTCTATGCGTTGATAAATTAGTTAGTTATACAATATAATTATTACAAAACAATACAGTACTCTGAAATATCCGAATTTCTGAAATAGCACCGGCACTTTTCAACCCGATAATTCCCAAGGGATCGTTTAAAATCCCAAAATCTTTAACGCTAAGCTCAGTGACATTTATTTTAAACGGGTCTTCATCATACAACGTACACGACAACTATGATGTTATTTTTACGAATTCTTATTAAAATTAGGAATGAAAATCAAAATTTAAATTCAACTATAGTGTGAATATAAATGAAAGCGCTTGTTTCTTTTTCTTCACTAGTGCTATCTTCAAATAATGTTTGTATTTATGTAGAACCTTATTATCAAAAAAAAATATTCACAACATACTGTCAAGACACCTACATAATAATTATATTTTTTTCATTTAAAAAAATCTCTGGACCTCGCAAAGCCCATGTAAAATTTCAATTACTAAATTTAAAATTTAATCAGTATCACTCAAGAACAGGTTGACAACTTGAATCGATGACGACCAGTAAAATTGTTTCAACCAAACACACCAACTCAAGCCACGCTAGCCCTAGCCATTCCTAATTAGCCTATTACTAGCCAAAACATCTCCAAGCCTACCCATGAATCAGCCACACTAGTTAAGTATGCCCCATAAATCCCAGGGTCAAGGGGTGCAATTAATAAATTTAAGGTGCAAGTATAGTACGTTAACACAGGAATATTCATGGGATAATGCATGATAAATAATAGTAGGAAATATGCATAGTCACAGGCCTGGTGCAACACAATGCGCGCGAGTCGAGAGAGTAGTCTAGCAGCTATTGAAGGGGGAATAATTGTGTATTTGCTGTATTTATTATACTGTATTAAAATATTCAAATTATAAGCATTTATGAGTACGCTATGAAAAAAAAATGATCTTATTACAAAGTTGAATTAACTTTTAATGTTTTTGGATGCTAATTATTGATAATAGTGTTTGTTGTTAGATCGCATCAGAAAATGAGGAGATCCGCAGAAGGACTAAAATTAATGACTAGAGACCGGATTATATATTATAAATAATAAAAAGCTTAAAATATGCACGAAAACTGTCAAAATACGCATCATTAATTTAAAAATAATAAGTATTTATAAGAAAATCTGTTTTTAATACAAGCTTTTTTTGCTGATTGTATTTTTGCCGTTAGTTGTTGAAGTACTCGTCAAGACGAATTCAACGAGCTCAAAGTCGATGCGGTCTTGTCATTTTATTACAGAGTTCCTATGGCCACCTTCCCACTCCATCATCAGATCAACTCCATGTCATAATAATATTGCATTGTCATGCGATTAACAAATACATGTAAAATTTCAGCTCAATCGAAAATCGAAAAGGGGGTCAAATTTTACATGCAGGATTTGATGACACAGACAACGGAGAGGTGAAGGTAAATAAAAGTTTGTAAAAAAGTAAAGAAAAACGTAACATTATGAGCTCCCTTAATATCGCTTGTACACAGTCTTTCTACTAGCTTCACTTAAGGTGATAATATAGTCCACTCTATTGGGCTTCTGTCACTTCTGGTAGCTGGCTGGTTATAATGAAGCATTATAAGATAGAGAAGATCAAGCTAGTATACTATCTAGTGGCTGCATGCCTACGCTGCGCTCGCGGCCAGAGCCCGCTATTGTCTTCATTTTTACCCGCGAACAATAAGAGATCATTCGACGAAAGATACGTAATGAATGGTCCAGGGAAATTCCAAGGATAACTCCGTCGTACAACTTTCTCGTAAGGCTGTTCTAAATTCCTGGGGTTGCCTGGAAGGTCAAATAAGCATTGTATTATCGAACCAAGAATGATGGGTCAAGAATCACCTGCTATGGACTATTTTCAGATGACAAAATCGATTTTCATTCCTCAGGAGACCGTATTCTAATACGGATATATTAGAAGACTAGCCTTTAATAATAATAATAATAAATTAATGTATTGAATCAGGCGTTAGGAGGCCCATATTAATGAACTGTAACAATTACTTTGCACATCCGCGACCTTAACCTTGACTTTTTTTCAAGGTCGCGGGTGAGCAAAGTAATTGTTGCAGTTCCTTAATAATAAATTTATTTATTTAAATAATATGATCCATATTTTTTGTTAGTATTTTAACTGTCACTCAGGAAACACGGATTCCCGATACTAAGTACGGTCGGCTTTAGAAGTCACTGAACAGTGAACATTTTAGTAATTTGTCACCTTAACTAACGGGACATTTTTGTAATATTTCTTTAGGCATTTATTCCACTTTAACATCATAGCAATTATGAACGGGAGGAGCACTGTTTATCCTCAAATACAGGTCTACCTATTTAGGAAACAGAGTTTCTAGTTGTTAAGATACTATTGTAAAGATGTTGTTTTTGAAATAAATAAATATTATAAAAATATTATATTTCAAGCTTCACAGTATAACTGGTTATTGCGACAAATTATAAGTGTTCAGCGACTTCTAAGGCTAACTGTACCTACGATTTAAAAGTTTCTATTGAATTTTAGTTGAAATTTGGTACCTACTCATAATGTAAGTCGGTGACCCAAACACGGATGCGTAACATAAATGAATGAATTTTAAACACGGGGGTTATTTTGCGGGTAAATAAGAAAAAAGATTTTGTAGTCGAGTTTTTTTTAAAAACAGATCTACAATGTTTCAGTAAAGTTACTTTTATATTCCTCATATTATTAATTATAAAGATACGTCTGGTACAGTTCCCAACATGCCCACATTCGCCCACGACCCGCTGGGCAAACACAAGAGCAATGACTTAGCTTCAAGTGTTTTTCGAGATTATTCTTTGGAAATGAAGCGCTCAGTCCAGTTTAGGCGAGGCTCTCGAGTGGCCCTGCCCAAACACAATCATTGTGGGTCAACAGATTTGGATTAGCACTTGGATTACGAATGAGGTGGATGCGTTGAATTTTAAAATAAAGTTTTTTTTATTTATTCACTATTTTCCCAAGCAACTAATGATTTTATAGGAAAATGTCAAAACACAAACAAAATAAATAATTTATTGAATCAGGCGTTACTTTGCGGAGGTCCATATTAATGAACTGAAACAAGGCCGCGGGTGAGCAAAGTAATAAATTAAGTTCATTTATTATAATGTAAATCGAAAATGACAGACAATTACAGTATACATAATATTTAAATGATCACCATGTATTTTTTCCAATATTATTTTAAATTGTACATACGTAGTTTGAGACGTAGGGTACGGATCTATAAAAAAATATAGAATAGTTAAAATATTGAAAAGTTTTTTTCCGTAACCGAAAACTAATTAAGAGAGTTATGAAACTAACTTTACCTAATTAAATAATTTATTGAATCAGGCATTATTTTTCGGAGGTCCATATTAATGAGCTGAAACAATTACTTTGCTCACCTGCGACCTTACGCAACGAAAGGTCGCGGGTGAGCAAAGTAATTGTTTTAGTTCATTTACCTAATTAGTTGTATACGATGCCATTTTAATAAATCCTGAGAAGTTTACGGCTTCCTACTTCGGAAAATGCATGCGTAAAATTATTTTCGTTTACTTGAAGGGTTTAAATCAAAAAATATGGCATGTTATTAAATGTTTCTACTTGTCTTGCAATATTTGTTTCAACCGCTTTTAACAAATTAAAAAAATATGATTTATTGAATCAGGAGTTACTTTGCGGAGGTCCATATTAATGAACTGAAACAATTACTTTGCCCACCCACGACCATTGAAGTTCACGGGTGAGCAAAATAATTGTTTCAGTGTGGTATCAGTTCATTAAAAAGATATGCACAAATTAATTGAATACCGCATCCAACATTATTAAATCCCCAAAACTCCCAAAATTCAGTACGGCATTGTTATCATAGAAAGCAGATTGGAATGTGTAATACCGGTACCCGGATAAACAGAATTACGTCAGTTTACTGTTTGATTGCTTCCGCGTGTTTACTGAGCTACGCTGTTTGGTTAAGCTATGTCAATTATAGCTTGACGACTGTTCCGCGGCATTCTTTAACCTTTTCGACGCCAACGACGTATATATCCGCACTGTAGGTTCAACGCCAACAACGGATATATTTATGAGACACGGCGAGCAGAGCGATATCTATATACTTTTGGGATCATCATTCATCATTTCGGCTGAAATATGTCCACTGGTGAACATAGGTATCCCCCAAGGCTCGCCAAACAGATCGGTTCCATGCCATCCACATCCAACGCGATCCCGCAACCTTAACCAGGTCGTCGCTCCATCTTGTTGGAGGCCTGCCTACACTGCATCTTGCGGTCCATGGACGCCACTCGAGAGCCTTTTTGCCCCATCGGCAATCAGTTCTACAAGCGGTGTACTATGTATACTTGTATGTATGTGTTGTTGTTGTATGTATGTGTACTTGGGATACCTACATGCATTTCTTTAGGGTTTAATTTCGCGTTTGACATTCGGATGTCATGGCGTATGACTGAGAGCTGTTGTATTTGACAAAGCGTTCAAAACGTTAACGCATTCCCTGCTCAAAGAACACATTGGAATTATAGGAATTCTACATAGGAACCGATCAAATAGACTTAATTTCAGCCGAAAGACGTCCACTGCTGAACATAGGTCTCCCCCGAGGTTCACCAAACAGATCGGGCCGACGCCACCCGTATCCAGTGCGTTCTTAAAGTTACGGGAACTGATAATAATTGATATTGCGGGATTGTCCATGCGTACATCCCAATCCCACGGGATGATCGGATTTAAAGCTAGCATATAATGTGTTATTTTCCAACGCTACTAGTAAATAAAGGCAAAAATGTGCTTGTCTGTCTAATAAGTATACCTCTTCACGCTTAACCCGCTAAACCGATTTAGACGAATTTTGATAATGAAGATGGTCTGAGGCCCTAGGAAGGACATTCATAGGATTTCTTTGCAGACGGAGTCGCGGGCAACAGCTAGTGAGACAGTAAAAATAGTGTGAAACTTTCACATTCTGTTATGTTACACTATCGAAGTGCCTATAGAATAAATGTCCTGAGTCACTCGGAAGATTACAGTCGGCCGATGGAAACTCCCGCGCACGCTATGCCACAGTACACTAAAATTACAGTAGCGTAACTCAAGAGCATTTGTCAGAATACAAATCATTGTTTGCGAATGTTTAGTCGCATAACAATTTATCATGCAAATAAACTAAAGAGGACGTCGATAATGCGACGCGTGATAGTCGATTACAAATATTGAATTTGGCTGGTTATTCCGAGGCCGTAACAGTTGGTTGTTCATGTTTGTTTTAATTTATTTAAGTACCTAAACATTATCCACACACGCGCACACACACACGCACTGACACACACACGCACTCTCTCTCTCTCACACACACACACACACACACAACACATTAAGTAACTTGTTGAGTCTTTATTTCTTTATTCTACCTTATTTTATTTTTGTTATTTAGAATCTCACTTGGCACTCGCGGTACAGACAGAGTCTAGTGCGAAGGCCGCTGTAATGTCACATATAAGTACCTATGTTATCACTTAAGTAACAATGTGTAATAAGTAATTCCGTGTACTGTCTAACTTCATTGGTTAATAAATTATTCTTATTCTTATTTCTAGTATAGGATGAATGAGCATTTACTAGGCAAGTGTGTTACATCATAGGCCTCATCTTCACTTTCCATCAGGCGTGATTGTGGTCAAACGCAAGCCTATTATTGTATAAAAAAATGTATAAATAAAAATATCACTAAATTGCCTTACTGTTCCCTTGCTATACTGTGTCGGAAGCTGTGCGCGGGAGCACAATCTAACCCCGACCGCAACACTGATTTGCGAAAATAAAACGAGACCGGATTACAGACGGCGCCGAGGTAATGAGATAGTGCTGCGCGGGCTACTGTATTTATTTATCGATGTTTTGTAAAACTATCGATGAAATAGCATAGAATTGAATAACCCAGGTTTTGAGTGGCATTACACCATTTTATCTCCAGTCTACATACGTACATCTGCTGAACATTGGCCTTTTATCAGCATGAGAGGACTTGGACTATAGTTTCCACGCGTGCCTTATATTATTCAAGAGATATTTTCATACCAAATTTCCAACCGTTTTTGCGTGAAGGAGAAACAAAATACACTTACACACGCGTACGTGTGTGTGTATACGGACACTAGGACTGGAGGTGTATAACACACATGGACACATGCGATTGCCCAGCGCCAGTTAGCGAAAATCTATTACGAAACTATCTAAGCTGTTGGCGTAACCAAGAACTGTTTGAAAAAATGTATTTTGTTGATTTTTATCCAATTTTTCTCAATAGGGTTTTTTCTAAGAGGCGGTATATTCTTCGATATTCATGAGTGCTTGAGGTTCTCGAGTGGCATCCATGGGCCAGACGAGTTCTTGAGTGGAGACCGCGTCTTGGCAAACGTAGTGTAGGACGCCCTCCGGCCAGGTGGAGTGACGATCTGCGAAAGGCTGCTGGTGGAAGCTGGATGCGTCTAGCCGAGGACAGGGTGCAATGGCGCTCATTGGGGGAGGCCTAAGTCCAGCAGGGCATGATGATGATCCATGGACCGGAAGACGGAGGTCTCCAATCCAACGCGTTGGGGTAGGCCTGTGTTCGGTAGTGGACGTCTTTTGGCTGAAATGATGATGAATGATGATGTTTTTTTTTGTGATCGAATAAAGATATTATTTTCATTCAACATTTGACTTTTTTATTCTGTCAAACATGGTCATTGACGGAGTTACAGCAGACCAAATTGAAGGTTTGCCAAAGAGCCAATGGAGCGCAGTATACTCGGGGTGAAGCGGATTGATCGGATCCGAAACACCACACTGCGCTCCCAAACACGCATTACCGATGTTGGGTGCCAAGGCTGCCATGCTTAAGTGCGACTGGGCAGGCCACGCCAGCCGCATGTATCCAAATCGGTGGGCTAGGTACTACAGCCACGGACTGGATACCACAGGATGGATAGCAGCGACGAGGTAGACGTGTACCTCAAAGACTGGAAGGACACCGCTTAATATCGGGACGAATGGCGAAAATGGGGGAGGCCCTTGCCCAGCAGTGGGACACTTCTCCAGGCTAATTAATAACAATAAATAATTCTGTCCCCAGTTGTCCAAGGGACACAATTTGTGTAACCAAAAAGCAACGGGTGGCAAGATAAAGTCGATTCACCCATTTATCGATATTTATGTTTCATCTCACTAATCGGCGTGCCCACGCAAAGTAATCATTTGTCTACTTGACTAAACTGAATTATATTATTTTTTATTATTATTTAATAATGGCGGAATAAATTGAAGGTTGGTTCGGCTTCTGTTCTAACTGCGTTCTGGGCTTATTCGAATCATCTTTGTTAAGGGCAAGGTTAAAGTCATTGTCTTATGTTAGCCTCTATACTTTCCTTTGCAGCGCACAGGCCTCAGAATAAGAGGGCTCAGTTGCTACGCGGAAGACTAAAGTAACTTGTTTTTTTTCGCTATATTTTTTTTTTAATAATATCGGTTATCATCAAATATCAGCCAAACGACGTCTGCTATTGGACAAATGGTTTCCTCCAATGATCGGTGGTTACTGCAGTCTTTAATTTTGAAAAAACAAATACTCACTGGATATTATTAATTTTTTTTTAAATCTGATCTTGTATTTCTGACATAGGTAAAAAAAATACATCCTAAGATTAGCTAATTGTGTGATATTCTATGGTGATTAGCTAATTGTGTGATGTTCCTTAGTGCCCCAAAAAAAATGGAGAGATGTGAAAGATACTTACAAAAAATCATTAAAGTGACCCTTATCATCAAATAGAAGGCAGATAAATATTTCACTCCAATGATTTTTTTGTAAGTATCTTTCACATCTCTCCATTTTTCCTTGGAGCAATAAGGGGTTCCTGCTTGCCAAAAAAGCCGTGGTGGCCTAGTACCTATGGCCTCTCTAGCAAGCAAAACATCGTGAGTTCCAGCCCGGGCTAGCACCTCTGAGTTTTTAGAATTTTTGTGCAAAATCACATTTGAAATTTACCATGAGCTTTACGGTGGAGAAAAATATCGTGAGGGCCTGCACATACCTGAGAAGGAATTCAATGGTGTTGTGTGAAGTTCCCAATCCGCAGTCCCTAATTGTGAGAGTTGAACGTTATCTATATATATAAAAGTAGAAACTGACTGACTGACTGACTGACTGACATATCAACGCACAACCCAAACCGCTGGGCCTAGAGATTCCAAATTTGGCACGTAGGTTCCTTATAAGGTCTAACGGGGCACTAAGAAATTATTTTTCAAAATTCCCTTCCTAAGGGGGTGGAAAGGGGGTTCAAAGTTTGTATGGGGAAACAAGATTTTTTGTTTCTATGGTTTATCGGGTCGCTGGTTATGAAAACAACAACGGTTTTAAAATCCGACGTGGCGGACGTAAAATACCATCTCCCTGGATGGGGTGCAATGGGGTTGAAATGTCTACATAAACTAAATGACTGTTAACATATCAACGCACAGCCCAAACCACTGGACCTAGAGACTAGAAATTTTGTGCATAGATACCTTATACAATGTAGGCATCCAGTAAGGAAGGATTTTTGGGAATTCCCACGGGAACGGGAAAAAACGGGATTTATATATTCAGTTCCGAGTGACCCTATCTCAGTAACTATAATAAGTAGACTCTTCAAATTTGATAAACAAGTAGGTATTGCATTAATTAAAACATTAATTTCAGGATTTTTCAAAATTCCCACGGGATAAGGAAAAAACGGGATTTATATATTCAGTTCAACGGGATCCTATGAACTATAATTACTAGACTCTTCAAATTTGGCATAGAAGTAGGATATTATAATAGTAAAAAACTGTTTTAAGGATTTTTGGAAATTCCCATGGGATAAGGAAAAAAAGGGATTTTTCATTATACTGGTCGTAGAAAGCTGGAATTCAGCATGTAGGTTACTTGGGAAGTGTTAAGGAGCATTGAGAGAGGACTTTTCAAAATTCCCACGGGAAAGGGAAAAAACGGGATTTTTCATTTTACTGGTCGTAGAAAGCTGAAATTTGGCATGTAGGTTGCTTGGGGAGTGCAGAGGAGCATTGAGAGAGGGCTTTCCAAAATTCTCACGGAAACGGGAAAAAACGGGATTTTTTATTTTACTGGTCGTAGAACGCTGAAATTCGGCATTTAGGTTGCTTGGGGAGTGTAGATGAGCATTGAGAGAGTACTTTCCAAAATTCCCACGATAACGGGAAAAAACGGGATTTTTCATTTAACTGGTCGTAGAAAGCTGAAATTTGGCAAGTGGGTTCCTTGGGGAGTGTAGGGGAGCATTAAGAAAGCATTTCTTGAAATTCTTACGGGAACGGAAAAAAACGGGATTTTGCGTTTTACTGGTTGTAGAAAGCTAAAATTTCAAAATTCATAAGTTTATACTGTAAAGGGCTCTTTAACCGACTTCAAAAAAAGGAGGAGTTATGCATTCCACTTTATGTATTTTTTTATGTAGGTATGTTCACCGATTTCTCGGTCAATTGTGGACCGATTTTAAAAAATATTTTTTTATTCGAAAGAATATAATATACTCCTGAGATAGTCCCATTGTCACCAAATCAGGATCTGATGACGGGATCTCAGAGAAATCGAGGGTAACCCTCAAATTTTGTATATTTTCATATATTTTCTCAAGCTATTTAAGTGTTTGCGTCTGGTAGACATCATCTCATGTTGTTGAGCTGATGATGGAAGGTAAAACTACTTAACAGTTAGGAGTTGAGGATATTTTTTCAAATATTATAGGTACGTATAGACCAATAGTTGTATTCTTTCAGGTTATCCAGGTGAGCTGATGATGGAAGGTTAAACTCCTTAACGGTTAGGAGTTATAGGAAGTTTCTTTAAATATCATATGCACGTATAGACCTTTAGTTGTATGCTTTCTGGTTATTCAGATGAGCTGATGATGGAAGGTAGAACTCCTTAACGTTTAGGTCACACAACACCTTAACAAGATACTATATTATGTATAATATCAATGCTAAGTTGGTACACAGCGCTTCCAGTCACTCAAATTTCCGTAGAAGGTAAGAAAACATTGAATTAAGTATACCTAATGCAGGATTGGGGAAAGTAATAATAGGTTTTATATTATTAACAAGCCTGGTTATTTTAGTGCCCGCTTCCGAATTAGTGAAAAACATTCTATATAAAGAAATACTGTAAAGGACCTTATCTACCTGAAGTTTAGTCGGGCTTGCTTGCACGCTTGCTTGCATGCATGCATGCTTGCTTGCTTGCCTGTATGGTTGCTTGCTTGATATCTTGGTTCTTTGTAATACTCATGGTACACGCGAGCGAAGCCGCGGGCAAAAGCTAGTAATAATGTATGCTGAGATGATAATGATGAAAATTTTGTCTTAACTGAACCACATGCTGTATGAGCCTTAACCAGTTGTTATTAGGTTCCGAATGGAAACCATACGGACTTCGCACGACTTTATTACGATTACCTACGACTTCCGACGCCGGTGACGCACGACGATTTCATTCATTTGGCCCGACGTACAATTATTGTATGCGATGACGCATTTGGAAAAATTGTGGAGCAAATTTTTTGTACGGTTTCCTAAGATTGAAGAATTGTATTGCACGTGCCAATTGCGCAAGATTTTGCAATAGACAAAGTTATTTTTTATTGTGATCTAAAAATAAATGTCTTGTTGTTAGGATTTTCTATACATTATGATTTACTTATTTGTTTTTGCAAATAATTGTTTTTTATGAAATTTTAATGATTACGGATCCAGCCTGGAGGCATAAATTTACATAATTTACGAATAATTCATCATTTGGCATAATCCATCATTTCGCGTAACCCTTTTTTCTCAGAATCCACTAATTATTCAGGAATTTTGAAATGGTTATCATGTAGGAATCTGTATATAGGTTAGGTTAGGTTTATTTAACTACAATTTTGAATAATTAATGGTGTTGGAGAAAAAAAAGCGACATGATTATGCCAAATGATGCAATCTAATATGGAACCGTATGGATACCATACAACATGTATACATTGTCAGTATTCCCAAAATCCATGCAAAGCGTTTTCGCTCTTCGTTCATCAACCGTACAGGTAAGGAGTGGATTTTTTTTAAAATCCCTCAACGCAATTTGGTCACACATATGTTTGAAAATAAAGTAAATGCCCATTTTGCGTCTAAAATCCCTTCCGCAGCTAACAAAAGAGCTAATAACTTTGAAACAGATAAACCAATTTTAATGAAACATATGTATGAACCACCGCCAAGAAACTTGCTTTCAAATAAAAAAACCGCTTCCAAATAGCGCAGACACACACACATAGCGGTCAAATTTATAACACACCTCTTTTTTGCGGCGGGGGTTAAAAATTCGTTGAATTTTTTTTTTTTTTTTATGTTAGATAGGCCAGACAAACGAACTAGTGGGTCACCTGATGTTAAATGAACACCACTGTCCATAGACACCCGCAGCGCTTTATTCGATGCCAGTGCGTTGTCGGCCCTAAAAGAGAGGAAATAGGGGAAGGGGGAGAGGGATGGGGAGAGGGAAGGGGTGAGGTATTGGGCCCCCGGCACTCTCACTGACCGAACGAAACGCAAGCAGGATTACTGCTGCTTCACGCCGGTGTTCTGTGAGAGGGTGGTACTGCCCCGGACGAGCCGGCCCATTCGTGATGCAGCGGCTAGCTACAACATGGCTCTACCACTACAAAATTTGAATATAAAATAATCATCAGATATACAAAATGTGTGTTAATTTCCGTAACATAATAATTTTCGTATAGTTATACGAACTCCAGCATTAGCAAAGAGCGCTCTCACTATAATGTACTTGGCGAGTGGTGTAGGTCGAGAGCGCCCCATTAAAAACAATAACTTTGTGTAATAACTGTGCTCAAATTGATTTAAGATTTCACAGGCTATTTGTATGCAAGGGAGAGTACACACAGGAGGATGGGATGTGTATGGTGCTGGCCTTTACCCGCTGGTTTAACTTATTGTACTAAATTTAGTTTCTGCATTAGAACCAAGAACCATGGCGCAAGAACCAAAACCGAAAACCGACCGAAAGTCACCGACATAGCTCGAAGAATCGCCAGACTCAAGTGACAGTGGGCAGGGCACATCGCTCGTAGAACTGATGGCCGAAGGGACAAAAAGGTTCTCGAGGGGCGTCCGCGGGCCAGAAGACGCGGTGTAGGTAGGCCTCCAACAAGATAATAAATAAATATCACAGGACAATTCACACCAATCGATCTAGTCCCAAACTAAGCAAAGCTTGTACTATGGGTACTAGGCAACGGATAAACATACTTATATAGATAGATACATACTTAAATACATATTAAACACCCAAGCACAAACATTCGTATTATTCACACAAACGTCTGCCCCGACCGGGAACCGAACCCGGGACCTCAAGCTTCGTAGTCAGGTTCTCTAACAACTAGGCTATCCGGTCGTCGTCGGAAGATGGAGCGACAACCTGATTAAGGTTGCGGGATCACGTTGGATACGGATGGCACGGCACCGATCTGTTTGGCGAGCCTTGGAGGAGGCTTATGTTCAGCAGTGGACGTTTTTCGGCTGAAATGATGATGATGATGAAATCTCCCATGTTTCTCCCATGTGTTTGTTGTTTTGTTGTCTCGGCGAAATGTTTTTCGCAAAATGATTCATTTGGCAAATGTTTAATTTGGCAAGTGATTATTATTTCTGAAACTGTAAACTATTCAGGATATATTTTAGGACTATCTTGTACGTTAGGTTTGGTTAGGTTAGGTTTGTTTTATAACAATCCTGAAAGGTTTACAGTTTCAGAAAAAATAAACAGTTGCCAAATGAAACATTTGCCAAATGAATCATTTTGCGAAAAGTTTTTCGCCGAAACATTAGTTAACAGTTTCCTTCGATGTGTCTTCTTCCTAACTCTTGACCCTTCGACCACTGCCCTCGGTCGCTTCCGATGCAGGATAAATATAATCATTATATCGAATTAGCATTATTTGTTACGCTCCAACGTAAGTACATGTTCAGCGGATTAATTGAAATAATATGTTATTTTGTTGTCCATATTATAGAGAGAGGCTTAAACACGGTTTATTAAGAAGGGTACATCGCCTTAAACGAAGTAATTGTAGGTTTATATTTTTTGAGATTGGGCTTTATTAAAAGTTGTATTACTGTTAAATAAAGTATCAAAGTGGGCTTGAAAAAATTTAAAATAAAATTCACTTACAAATCTGCCGCACTTATCACAACCATCGCAAACTTATTTTTTTAGTAATTTGAGTTATATAGGTACTTATTTGGAATCTATGAATTTTCACAATCATCACAAATCCACAATACTAAACGAACAATATAGATAAATTATACACAGAAATCTTCTTCTCCAACAAGATGGAGCGACGACCTGGTTAAGGTAGCGGGAACGCATTGGATGCGGATGGCGCAGGGCCGATCTGTTTGGCGAGCCTTGGGGGAGGCCTATGTTCAGCAGTGGACGTCTTTCGGCTGAAATGATGATGATGATGATGATCTTCTTCTAATATATAAAAATCTCGTGTCACGGTGTTTGTTATCGAACTCCTCCGAAACGGCTTGACCGATTTTTATGAAACTTTTTCTCCGTATTCGGTAGGTCTGAGAATAGATCTTAGGCTATTTTTCGTATACCTACCCCTATTCTTTGCGGACGGAGTCGCGGGCAACAGCTAGTAATTAATAAAATTTTGTATTAAGGTAGACGTACCGATGCTTGACACCTCAACGCCCCGTAGATGACACCCATCTGTCATCTGTCTTACTATGGTATAATATTGAAGGTGCCATGTATTGGGTCAATGTTGAGCTCAGGGACGTTTACCTTAAGTCGTGGTGGTCCTAGTGGTTTGACCCATGGCCTTCCAAGCAGGGAGTCGTAGGTTCGAGCCCAGGGTTGCACCTCTGAGTTATTCGAAATTTATTAGCGAGTCACATTTGAAACGTACCTTATGGGAACTTAACTTTGGCAATGGGAATAACTCGGTCTAGATTTTATTGTTAGCAGATACGCTATTTAAGACTAGGGACGACCAATCCGGATCGGAATCATTTCCAAACATCCCTGGCCATGACATTCATCATTTGGCATCTTTATTTTCTCAAAAACCAGGAATTTATTTAGATTTGTTATAAATAAATAAATATCACGGGACATTTCACACCAATTGACCTAGTCCCAAAGTAAGCTTAGTAAAGCTTGTGTTATGGGTACTAGGCAACGGATAAACATACTTATATAGATAGATACATACTTAAATACATATTAAACACCCTAGACTAGAGAACAAACATTCGAATTTTTCATACAAATATCTGCCCCGACACGGGAATCGAACCCGGGACCTCAAGCTTCGTAGTCAGGTTCTCTAACAACTAGGCCATCTGGTCGTCTAAAACAAACCAAACCAAACCTATACTTAGAGTCCTACAGGATAAACATTTCAAAATTTGAGAAAATAAGAGTCATGCAAACATTAATGATGAAATATGGCCAAATGATGGATTATGCGTTAAAAATATGCCACCAGTCTCAATCCCAATAAAAAGCTCAACAAAAGTTTTTCGTACAGATGATAACTTCTTCCTCACTCGAAAGTGCTCGATATAGCCAAAATTTAATAAATCTTCATTTTGACTTTGACTTTGAACTCCACAAACTCGGTTCCTGTACAGAACAGTATTAACTTTGTTTATGACCAATGTTTTAGTTATTACAGCGCATACCGTGCGGTCAGCGCGGCCGCATCGGTTCGGATGTGAGTTATGCGCCCACAGCACTCATGTCTTTGAAAATAAAGAGCTAGGAAAGTTTGGACAGTACATTATAAATAATAACAATAATAAATATACTGTAATAATAATAATAATAGATATTTACCATTGACCTAGTCCCACAGTAAGACCAACGGATAAAGTTACTTAAATATATATAGATAGATAATTAAATACAAAATTAATGAGAAATTAATTAATAATAATAATTTTATTAATAATTGAATTTAATTAAATTACATTTAATAAACATATTAATAATAAATATACATCATATAGATGGAGCTGAGGAAGTTTTACTTCAGTCGTGAGGTCTAAAGCACACTCGGTTTTTTTTAAGGTTTCTTGGACAGTGTTGCGACACATGAGAAAACGGGATAACAATATTCCTGATCATTGTAGCGTGAGGGAATAAGAAATATCTACGCACACACACGTAGTTGTGTTTAGTCTAGTCTGCTATTATATTACAAGTCTGTGATCCATCCTTAGGTCATTGAACCCCATCGAAAAGTTAATACTTTTTGTCTGCAATAATAAATTAAGTAGTTTTAGTACAAATACTTGGTCACCCATCCAAGAACTGACCGCGCCCGACGTTGCTTAACTTCGGTGATCGGACGAGAACCGGTGTTTTCAACGTGGTATGGACGTTGGCGACAATGTAGTCGAATTTTATCACTATGAGGAGAAAATGTAACCCACCCCAACCCCCGGACACCCCTCCCCCGCGTTCGCCTCGCCCGATCAAACTTTTCGTAACGCATTCACCAGCTTACTCCCCAAGCGTGCCTAAAGAAGTTTTACTTCAAAAAGCAAGCTCCATCGTAGGCCTCATCTTCGCTTTCCATCAGGCGTGATTGTGGTCAAACGCAAGCCTATGTTGTATGAAAATTACGCGAGCGCTAGTACTAAGATTGTAGGTACACTCTGGCGCGCACTGCTCTCTCTTGCTCCTACACCCCGTCCCCCGCGTTCGCCATATTTTCGTAACGCATTCACCAGCTTACTCCCCAAGCCAAGCGTGCCTAAAGAAGTTTTACTTAAATAACTTTGTAACGTTTCGTAACTCCTGTCTATGCAACCTTTTTGTCAGTTCGAACGCGCTGCGTTTACGAGGCTAGCCTTAACTGCATTTGTTTTTGTAACGTAGTAACACCAGCGTTTTTGTTGGCACCGTGTCTTTGTAACTGGCAACATTGCTGTTCTATGTACATCTAATTCGCGGTTATGGGGCAAGAAGTTTTGCACTATTAAACGCTATTGAGTTTATGTTTCGAACAGGAGGGAATGTGGTATGTTTTGCTTTTTTTGGTGTTTAGAACGGAGAGCTTGACCGGAGTTGACTTTAGCTTCTCACCTTACATTAAAGCCAGATGAAGGGGGGCCCGGAGCTACAATTCTTAGAGCCCCCACAAGGCTTAAAATAAAAATCAGAACTTTGACGGGTCAGCAACTTTTTTAGACAATAGACAATAATTAGCTAAAGCTTAACGGGAAGGTACCATTTGTTCTATAGAACAGAATATATTTGGTATACGATTTCGAACTATGTTATTTTGGGAATTACACAGCTTAACCTTGCGAGTTCCAGCTTATTAAATTTGGTACATACCTAAAAGCAAATATTAAATTTTACTTGATAGACAGTAAATTTCAAATTATGATACCTAGTAGAAACTTGTCGTGGGGTTTATTAAGTTAATATTGTGCAAACGGATCATTTATATTGTGCGGATTTAACGGAACGGATCGGAAAAGTGATTTTAGCGGACCATTTTTTTAAAACTTGTTCATTGATATTCCATAATATAATAATATTATGGTTTAGACGAGAAGAAAAATTATCTCCATTTTACATGTAGGTACGTGTACGAGCAAGCAACGTACATTTACTTAGGCAACTAAACTAAGCAGTTTTAAGTTGACCTCATTTAGTTAGGTAAAACTTTATTTGTAATTGCTTCAATTTTAATGCCAATTCAGTTCGCAATAAGCCATCAAGAGCGCCGCGCGTACTCATAATCATTAACCATCATTTTAGATTTAACTAGATTTTCTAAGTGTTTTAAATACAATAAATTCATTTAGACGACCAGGTGGCCTAGTGGTTAGAGACCCTGACTATGAAGCTTGAGGTCCCGGGTTCGATTCCCGTGTCGGGGCAGATATTTGTATGAAAAATACGAATGTTTGTTCTCGGGTCTTGGGTGTTTAATATGTATTTAAGTATGTATCTATCTATATAAGTATGTTTATCCGTTGCCTAGTACCCATAACACAAGCTTTGCTAAGCTTACTTTGGGACTAGGTCAATTGGTGTGAATTGTCCCGTGATATTTATTTATTATTTATTTATTTATTAAATTCATTTAAGTAGTATTTCAGTTGAATCTTTAATTGTTTCGGCTAAACCCAAACAGTACGTGTTTTTCACTTCTGATGCTCGTAAAGTTGTTCTTTTTGTCGAGATAATGTTGCATTAAACGGCTTTTTATGCTCTACTGCATAAATAAAAATATGAAATTTATAAAATAAAAGTTTCTCGTTTTTTTTATAACCGGTGTTTTATATTACGAAATTAATAAAACTACGCAAATCTAGTACAATATCATAAAAAAATGCAACGCATGAAAAATAAAAGCTTGTAAATGAACATTTACACACATTTCTTTCTTTTCTTTCTTTATTTATTTCCAATTTTCCGGTTTCCTTGCAATCGAAGTGAATAGCAGAGAATAAAACTAAACGAGCATTAAACTGATTTTCCCCTCGACGTGTCTATCCACCCTCGCCGTATCGTCTCGGGTATAATGGCTCGTTTTATGCTCTACTATTTTTTTGATGTTATTTTTGTCTGCGTAGTTGTTAAACAGCTTCCTATCACTAACACGACGGACATTGTGAAATAATAAGGGTTCTTTGTAAGGAAACGGTACCCCAAAAAGCTTAGAAAAGCCATACACCACGCCCGTAGCCAATAATAGAAACTAACCAGAGCACTTCAACCAATTACAGGATGATTTATACGAATCGATTATTTATTGTCCGTACGTATTCGCATTTTAATTGAGGTAATCGATTTTATGAATCGATCATTTTCGTGGGACCACCCAGCGAGGTCTCGTTACGTGTGAAATATGTTGAGATTTATTAGTATATGGTCAATATGTTTTGTTACACTTTAACAGCAAGCTTATTTAAGTTCTATGTCAATGGGCACAAAGTTGAGAGTCGATGGGTTTGCTTTGATATTGTTACATTTCTTCGCGGCTGCAATCGATTTCACAATCGATTTTTTTCCGTAGTGAAGAGGTTCAGAATCGATTGAGATTAGTCGTTTGACTTTAGTGGAGTGTGATCTTAAATTGGGTTTTGCATACCTACGTTTATTTTAATTAGTGACTCGATATTTCACACAAAAATTTGAATAAAGGGTGTTATTTTATTAATTTATTGAATCAGGCGTTACTTTGCGGAGGTCCATATTAATGAACTAAAACAAATACTTTGCTCACCCGCGACCTTTCAATACGCAATTTTTACGTTTATGCAAGAAATGTGCGTTCATGCAGTTCCTCCACCTCCACACTGTACGAACACACACAAATCACATAAACACAACCATCACCACCACCAAGCTACACTGACGCGTTTCGAACTCAACCAGAGCTCATCTTCAGAGTAACCACAACCGTATGCTATGCTACCAAATGTTAAACTAACAAACCAAAACAAATGTTTTAACTTGTCACTGTAACTTCACAAGTACCCACTTTATTTTTCTTATTCTCAAACTAACTTTGTTGTGGTTACTCTGAAGATGAGCTCTGGTTGAGTTCGAAACGCGTCAGTGTAGCTTGGTGGTGGTGATAGTTGTGTTTATGTGATTTGTGTGTGTTCGTACAGTGTGGAGGTGGAGGAACTGCATGAACGCACATTTCTTGCATAAACGTAACTATTGTAAGGTCGCGGGTGAGCAAAGTAATTGTTTTAGTTCAGTTATTTTATTCTCTAATTATCATCATATTCATTGAAATATTGAAAACAATAAGCTGTTGTAACTAGTTTCGGTAAAAAGAGGTCCGTGCTCCATTCATTTTGTTAACCGACTTCAAAATACGGAGGAGGTTCTGTTTTCGACTGTATGTATTTATTTTTACTTTTTTTTTTCTATGTATAATTCATCGATATCTCTGCCAATTGGGAATGTCTAAAAAAATTACCAGTGGTTTTTATATTTTTTTTTTGTATAGAAAAGTCAATTATAAGAAACTAATTTCTATATTTTGTCATTTAGTTCACTACTTTTTTCAAAATTAACTATTGAAATTATTTTGGTTGATGACGTCAGATTATAATTGAGGGCTCCCACACTGTCAAATTTCTAAATCTATCTAAATACGTACGTTAAGGCAACCCCTTTAATTATTTTATGCGTAGTGGTACACTGTAACTAGTGTCACTTACTGGCGCTGTCAAAGTGCTAGATGTCAGACAGCGGGTCCAAATCAAACTCCGTAGTATAATCCACGCGTAAATTGTGAGGCATTCTAACCACACAGAATAAAGTACGACTTGGACCGGTCACGCAATTTACACCAATGTCAAATGAAGGTCATTGCTTATTTGTTATGTAATAAATTAATTACATAATATTAAAATTAAATAACTACAGAAAACGAGTTAAAAATCATTTATCTCGAAATGGTTTTTGATTTACTATACATTGCAAACAAATAGACATCCCCAATTGAGGACCGATTTTCAAATTTCTTTTTTTGATTGAAGGAATGTACTTCTGAAGTAGTCTCACTGGCACCAAGTCAAGATCTGATGATGGAATCCTAGAGAAATCGAGGGAAACCCTCAAATTTAATAGGCACACCTATGACGATTTTGGCATTTTTAGCAAAGATCAAATCATCAAAGAATCGCTAGACTTAAGTGGCAGTGGGCACGGCACATCGCTCGTAGAACTAACGGCCGATGGGGCCGAAAGGTTCTCGAGCGGCGACTGCGGACAGGAGGACGCAGTGTATGTAGGCCTCCAACAAGATGGAGCGACGACCTGGTTAAGGTTGCGGGAATGCATTGGATGCGGATAGCGCAGGGCCGATCTGTTTGGCGAGCCTTGGGGGAGGCCTATGTTCAGCAGTAGACGTCTTTCGGCTGAAATGATGATGATGATTGAGTTCATCGATGGTGCTATTGTGTTAAGCAGAGATCAAGATGTCAAAATAAATGAATGGTACAGAGACCTTTCTACAGAAAGACCTTACTACAGTAGAACTAGTTACAGTAGGCTTATTATTTTGAAGAAACATGGCGTTTTATAGACTTTGACAGTTCTCTTCATTTAAATCGTCATTATTCTACTGATCTTTTACAATGTACAGTCGCGGAATGAAAAAGTTCGTCACTTTACGACTCAACGTCAACGAGTTAAGGTCGTAAAAGCGACGAACCTTTTCATTCCGCTACTAGACATACATTCCAACAACCACACATCTTTACAAACCTTCTCGTTTATGCAGGATACAATGTAATCATAATCGAAATCAAAAGTTTCTATAAGTAGGCCGTTAAGAGCTCTTTTGAGAGTCTTTTTTTTTAGTTTACCAGCGCTTTCGGAAAGACCATGATTGCCAAGAAAAATGCCCCAAGAAACTTGGCGCTAACTCTTTATTTTTTAAAAACAAATTACAATTTTTTTTGTGGGAACTACGGCCCAAGCCCTCTCGTTCTGAGAGGAGGCCTGTGCCTTGCAGTAGGACGTATATATAGGCTGGGATAATGATGATGATGATCACAATTTTGTTTTCAAAACACAGATTTTTTCAAAAAAAAATGTAACTACAATTCAATACAGACATTTTAATCTGTCTTAACAAGTACGAAGGATACATTGGTTGGCAATTAAAACTTTGTTCCACTGATTCCTCTGAATTGCTACTGCATTAAATTAAGACATACTTTTGGCAATGAGCGTACATGATCGTCGTAACCGGCAGCCTTTAAAGCCACGAATATATCACTTCGAAAAGATTAAAACTCAAAATGGCATTGAAATAGGACGTATAAGCCATTGCACGCTGTGGTTCATACGACCATTCGGTGAATTTTTCGTTCGATCGAAACGACAACAATAACTCATTTTTATAGCAATATCTCCACAATTGGTAGAATTAATACGACAATCCATCTCACACAACAAGTACTGGCAGTTAATAAAAATCGGCCAAGTACGTGTCGAGCCGCACGCACTCTAAGGTTCCGTAGAATGAAGAGGCAAATATTATCATCGGTTTACTAATGTTTTGGCGAAAAATTTTTCGCAAAATGATTTGTTAACTGTTTATTTTTTCTGAAACTGTAAACTATTCAGGATTGTTATAATATAAACCTAACCAAACCTAACCTAACCTAACCTACAGGATAGTCCTGTAATAGTTTACAGTTTCAGAAAAAATATACAGTTGCCAAATGAAACATTTGCCAAATAAATCATTTTGCGAAATAATTTTCGCCGAAATGTCAGTACCTGATTTGATAATCATAATAGAAGAGTAGCTTGCCTATCGGTATTCTACAAGCTATATTTCGGTGAATACGTTTCGGGATAACACGACCCTTTTCCACCTGCTCCTTTCTTCCATAGGTCGATCAGAAGTAGTCGGAATCTCCACCCTTACGTTGTCAGTATTCCCAAAATCCGCACAAAGCGTTTTCGATCTTCCAACCGCACAGCTAAGGAGTGGAATTCCCTTCCTGCGACTGTGTTTCCTGAACACTACAATCTGGCCGTTTTATGTCTAGGATGAATGAGCATTTACTTGGCAAGCGTGCTCCATTGTAAGCCTCATCTTCACTTTCCATCAGGCCTGATTGTGGTCAAACGCGAGCCAATATTGTACAAAAAAAAAGTAGCGGCCTGTTTTCATTCTTAAGTAAAACGTCATGGGTTCAAGCCCCACCTCTGATTTATGCGGAATTAATATCAATTAATATCAGAAATTATATCAAGATACCTGCGAAGAAATTTACCTACTCCACACTGGGGCCGCGAGGGAACTACACAGCCTAAACTCTCTCGTTCTGGTGGGAAGTCTATGCCTTGTATTCCCACTTAATGTGCAGAGGAAGTTCCCAAAAGGGGAAGTACCAACTTACTGCTTTCTTATACTAAAAGTTTCTAAACTAAGCCTCGTACAGACGATGAACATTTACGAAACTTACAGTTACCACTTTTTAAATTTTGACTTTGGAACCCTAAAAACGAAAGGAGTTCTCAATGGCAGCCAGAGAAATAATCGAAAACTATAATTATAAGTTTCCGGCCAGTATTAAATATAAATCAAAGCCATTAAACATTCGTATTAAAATTAAAAAGTTAACTTTTTGCTACAATCCGTTACAAGGAATGGGCGGGTCGCGTGCTGTGATGTACACGAGCATTACGGTTTAAACGATGTTCTAATTTTGAAAAATTCGTTCGAACGGTCTTTCAACCGGCCAGTTCGTAATAGTCTAAGAGCTGTTAGACATTTTAGAGTAGGTATTTGAAGCAAAAACTTGCACAATAATTTCTTTTTTAATTATATAAATAACGGGGATGGGAAGTAAGGCTTAACCAATCATAGAATTTTATACTACACGTATTTAACAATATACGCGATTTTTGTTTGTGAGAAACGCGAGGTAAGTTGAGTATTTGGTCTTTAAACTTATTTTTTTAAGATTGTTAGAAAAACAGCGAGAAAATTTAGACGGAAGATACTTTCGAATTTATTTAAAAAATAACCTTAAAAATGTATTCGAAACACGTTGAAATTTTAATACAATGTTATGAAAAACAACTAGAAATAAATACATTGAAAAAAATTTGTTTGAAAATGTGCGCTTTAAAACGTCAAAAACATATTGTTAGTGTTGAAAGTTCGTAAGTAGCTGTCTTGCACGTTTGGTAGCAGAGAGGATAGACCAGAGCTTGTATTTCATTAAAAAAACGGCTTCTTTCGGTGGGACATACTACCTACCAGGTGATCTCGAATATTTGAAGTAGTAAAGGCTTAGGTTAGCCCCATATCCTCGAGCTTAGTCTGAGTTATTGTATTTTGATATCATAAAAATGTTTTAATCTTTTATGGTTTTCACTCATAATTATTATGCTCAACGGGACTTATCACGCAAATAATATTTACCCCCTACACCCACTTACATCCTACACTTCAGTTAACTCGTGACCACGGCTGCTGCAATGTGGCCGAAATGCCGAGGTAAATATTATTTGCATGATAAGTCCCGTTGAGTATAATAATTATCTTAAAAATTAGCAAAAAGTTGTACAACTTTTTAACCTGGCCAAATAAATACTCAAAATTGTCTCTCAGCTCTCGGTCTACAAGAACAAGTGTTTAGTTTTTAGATCATGTTCTATCTTAGATAACAATGTTGCTGACTTTTGAAACGGCACTTATTTAAATGGTAACATTTAGCTTGAAGCTTCATCTTCACAATTCATCAAAATTAACAAGCACCTTAAAGTTCAAGCCCGCTCGACAACTTCGCATGTCAGACCTTAAAAATTATAGGTACTCATAAATTTTAAAGAAACAACAATTAAGTAATCATTTAAATTTCGTCAAACCAATGATACAGTTATGCACGACGTGGAAAAATGGCGCCTTAGCAGTCAAACAAATTGCGTGTTTAAAAAAAACCTGCCAAATTTATGTCACCCGTCAATTTAGTTTCGACCTTGCTGGGAAAACAATAAGGTTGGTATCGCTTTGTTTTGCCTGTAGCTCTGGATTCATAATGAGATAATAATTTGGCTGTATGCAGTCAAATAAATATTTAAATTTGAAAACCGAACTTTCCCCGCGTGCGTTCAATTGGCATCTTTTGGGGAAATGTTGAATGTGCGCCAGGAACATGATTTTTTGTAGCATTCCTCATGTTTTGCGTTCGGATACTAGTGTCAAAAACTTTTGAAAGACTGATTCATAATAAAGTACTTCATTGCAGTCATAGATACATAGTATTTCTATTCTTGAAATTGTATTATGACAGTTTACTTAAAAAAATGTAACTGTAGCTTTCACTATAGTAATAATAATAATAATAATCGCATATTTTCTCCTCACAAAAGTACATAGGTAACAGCAATAGTTATAAATAATACAACATTATGGTAGTACATTAGTTAGATACTAGTAACTTTTGCGAGGGACTGGAGTCTGAACTAGGTAAAACCTGTATTACAGATCTCCAGGCCCCCATCCCGGAAACTCACCGATAAGTGCTGACAATTTCAGTAGGTACAATTTTCAATTTATTAACATAGGTACTCGTATTATGAGGTTTATAGGAGATCAACAAGCTATAAACAAATCAATAGTAGCTTATACTTACTAACATGCAAACTCATGCAAACGAGCATGCGTGCATGCGTGCGTACATGTGTGTGTGTGTGTGTGTGTGTGTGTGTGTGTGTGTGTGTGTGTGTGTGTGTATGTATGTGTGTGTGTGTGTATGTGTGTAGGTGTGCATTTGTGAGTGAGTGTAGGTTTATAAATTGAGTTAAGTATGTGATGTTGGGTTGTGCTTTATTAAATTCTATTGGTTTATGAATAAACTAGCTTTTGCCCGCGGCTTCGCTCGCGTGTACCATAAATATTCCAAAGAACCAAGATATCAAGCAAGCAAGCGTACAGGCAAGCAAGCAAGCAGGTCCCCAATTGACCGAGAAATCGGTGAACATACCTACATAAAAAAATACATAAAGTGGAATGCATAACCTCCTCCTTTTTTAGAAGTCGGTTAAAGAGCCCTTTGCGGCCTATTTACAGTATAAACTTATGCATTTTGAAATTTTAGCTTTTTACAACCAGTAAAACGCAAAATCCCGTTTTTTCCCGTTCCCGTAAGAATTTCGGGAAATGTTTTCTTAATGCTCCCCTATACTCCCCAAGGAACCCACCTGCCAAATTTCAGCTTTCTTTGACCAGTAAAACGAAAGATCCCGTTTTCCCCGTTCCCGTAAGAATTTTGGAAAGTCCTCTCTCAATGCTCTTCTACACTCCCGTAACAACCTACATGCCGAATTTCAGCTTTCTACGACCAGTAAAACGAAAAATCCTGTTTTTCCCGTTCCCGTGGGAGTTTTGGAAAGTTCTCTCTCAATCCTGCTCTACACTCCCCAAGCAACCTACATGCCGAATTTCAGCTTTCTACGACCAGTAAAACGAAAAATCCCGTTTTTTCCTTATCCCGTGGGAATTTCCGAAAATCCTTAAAACTGTTTTTTATTATTATAATTACCTACTTCTATGCCAAATTTGAAGAGTCTAGTAATTATAGTTGAACCGTTGAACTGAATTTATAAATCCCGTTTTATCCTTATCCCGTGCGAATTTTGAAAAACCCTGAAATTAATGTTTTAACTAATGTAATACCTACTTGTGTATCAAATTTGAAGAGTCTAGTTATTATAGTTACTGAGATAGGGTCACTCGGAATCGAATATATAAATCCCGTTTTTTCCCGTTTCCGTGGGAATTCCCAAAAATCCTTCCTTAGTGGATGCCTACATTGTACAAGGTATCTTTGTGCAAAATTTAAAGTCTCTAGGTCCAGTGGTTTGGGCTGTGCGTTGATATATCAACAGTCATTTAGTTTATTTAGACATTTCAACCCCATCGCACCCCATCCAGGGAGATGGTATTTTACGTCCGCCATGTCGGATTTTAAAACCGTTGTTGTTTTCATAACCAGCGACCCGATAAACCATAGAAACAACACCCATTTTGATTTTCAGACTTTGTTACCCCTTTCCCCCCTTTTAGGGGTTGAATTCTCAAAAAACCTGAAACACGTGTTTACTCATTTATCATTAGGAGTACTTCTGTGAAGTTTCGAATAAAATAGTCGAACGAATCTTGTTTCCCCATACAAACTTTGGACCCCCGTTTCACCCCCTTAGGGAGTGAATTTTGAAAAATCCTTTCTTAGTGCACCCCTAGACCTTATAAGGAACCTACCTGCCAAATTTGGAATCTATAGGCCCAGTGGTTTGGGCTGTGCGTTGATATGTCAGTCAGTCAGTTTCTTCTTTTATATATATAGATAAATAAATGTATAAATGTATAAATGTGTAAATGTGCCCCTCAGGCGCTGTCAGTGAAACAAGATCAAGTCCTCGATCTCCCCATATGATAATCCTACCAGCCAATTAGTAATCCTAGTTTTGCATTCTCTAAGTGTAAGTGTATATATTTTCTTCAGCTTATTAATTTTCACTATTAATATATTTGACTATTTAACTTACTTTTTGGTTGTCCCTTACTAAATGCTCCTTTACAGCCACTGAAAAACTAACTGGTAGAGATCCATTAGAGGGATAAGTTGCCTTTGTTACATGTATATTGACGATTAAAATAGTGGTTTTTTCTTTATTTTTGTACAATAAAGGGCTTATATGCATACATACAACTACGTGCAGTCAGTGAAATGAAAAGGTTCGTGATTTTAAAGTAATTTTTTGCTTGTTGATTTTATCATTAATTTACTTTATCAGAGTACAATGATGAGTCCATTGAGTTGGCCTAGATGTGACGTCATAATTAGTAATAGTCTTACAAAATCCACGGGAAAGTCATGATTTAACAGGCTCATAATATATCATAAAGTACGTAAGTTGATTGGTGGTGTAGTCTCTATGATATTTTATTTAACGACCGCTTTAGCCTAGTTGGTAGTGACCCTGCCTACGAAGCAAGAGGTTCTGGGTTCAAATCCCGGTAAGGGCATTTATTTGTGTGATGAGCACGAATATTTGTTCCTGAGTTATGGATGCTTTCTGTGTATTTAAGTATTTATTTATCTATATAAGTATGTTTATCGTCGTCTAGTACCCATAGTACAAGCTTTGCTTAGTTTGGGTCTAGGTCGATTTGTGTAAGATTATCCCCTTATTTATTTATTGGAAGGTGAAAATGGGTGAATATCATATAGCGTTTTTATAGCGTATTTTTTTTTCTCTCATTTCATTACCATTTGAGCAAAGATTATTAAAAAAATGTGATGTTTACGGTTGAGTTTTATGAGAACTTAAGACAGTACCAATGCTAAATTTAGTTTGATCAAATTTCGTGCAATTCGTCCTCCGGTTGTGGTAATAATCTTCGAATGATAATGAGTCTTAACCAAGCGGTCAAAACGCTCGAATGTTCAATCATTAAAAAATGTTTTGGACTCTGTACTGTGTATCCGAACGCAATACAAAGATTACAGAGTAACAAGATTGTTATTAAAATTAAATAAATATGAACTCGTTTTAAAATTGTAGAGAACCGTTAATTATTATTAATTTTAAACCAGTCACGAATTACGTACCAGCTTTATTAAAGAAAAGTATAACTTCTCTTTTTACTTCCATTTTATGCAACAAAGCATAAAAACTGGCAAAGAGCGAGTCGGACTCGCGCACTGCGAGTTTCGTAGATGTTTAAAAGCGAGCAAATATGGTTGGTATTTCAAAGTATTCCTATGAAAAACTAAATTATTTATTGCGATTCAATTAATTTATTTTGGTTATAAAGCCTACTTTTTGGCAAGATATATAATTTTAATTATCTAATCAGAAGACTCAATCAATTATGTTCTGATTCACGTGGGTTTTGTAAGTTTGTATTATAAATATACCTAGTGAATTCTGAAACATATCTTCTTTTAATCTTTCTAATATATAAAAATCTCGTGTCACGGTGTTTGTTATCTAACTTCTCCGACATGGTTTGGCCGATTTTTATGAATCTTTTTTTTCCACATTCGGTAGGTCTGAGAATAGGTCGTAGGCTATTTTATATGGCAAAACAACTTTTGCCGGGTCAGCTAGTGTTATGTATAAAAATCTCGTGTCACGGTGTTTGTTATCGAACGTCTCTGAAACGGCTTGACCGATTTTTATGAAACTTTTTTCTCTGTATTCGGTAGGTCTGAGAAAATAGGTTGTAGGCAGGCAATTTTTATATACCCCTATTCTACGCAGACGGAGTCGCGGGCAATAGCTATTTGTTATTCCAAAATTAAGCCTAACATCAAAGACGTTCATTATTTCAAGCCGTGTCTGAATAATTCCTTGTTATGACTTCGGTGATTCCCTAGATTTGTGTGTTACTAAAACCGAGCTGGGATCGCTTTATATATGTTGTTATGCAAATGCTAACGTCCGCAAATAAAGCCGTAGTTCATATGGGCTTAAACTTTAATTGCACGATGAGGCACTAGTTGCGATACCTGCGTGGCCGTATTCTGATATCGATACGACAAAAACTTCTATTATATTTGGCTAGTTCTACTAGCGTTTCAACCGCTATCAGTCTCCTGTCGCATATATTAAAGAAATGAGTTACCTAGCGGAAGTTTTTTATATAACGATACAGCGTGCTGGTTGTATCATTTCAATTTGTTGAAATTTCACGCTAACTGTAGCTATTTCTTACGTATCGTATGCGACAGGAGACTGATAGCGGTTGAAACGCGCGTGCGGGGTGCGGGGGAGGGGAGGGTATTAAAGGGGGGATGAAAATTTCATTGATTCTGAAGAAGGATGCACCGTTTTCAAGATATTTGACAAAACACCGGTTCTCGTCCGATCACCGAGGTTAAGCAACGTCGGGCGCGGTCAGTGCTTGGATGGGTGACCGCCTGGTTTCATTTTTGTTTTTTGAATGTTTTGTTATAACGTTGTCACGTTAAACTAACATAAGTAAGCCGACTTTACAGACAACCGGTTTTTTTATATTTCAGGTGCGGTTAGTGTACGACCCCGTACTTGTCAAACCGGATTCAACGACTATAACGCACGAACAGGGGGCTGGTTAGATCAATTAACCAGAATCGTTATATATTTCCTTGTATTTGCATTCAAAAGAAAGAAAGAATTAGTACTTACATTGTTGTAGATTACTTACATAGTATAGAATAGTACAATCCAATTGGGTAGGTGCAACTTCGAGAAAGAGGTCAATCGACGAATTAGACTCGGCTGGGCAGCGTTCGGGAAGCTCCGCAATATCTTGTCATCCGATATACCGCAGTGTCTCAAGTCAAAAGTCTTTGACCAGTGTGTGTTGCCAGTGATGACTTATGTCACTGAGACGTGGCCGCTAACGATGGGTCTTATAAGGAAGCTCAAGGTCACTCAGAGGGCGATGGAGAGGGCTATGCTTGGAGTTTCTCTGCGGGATCGCATTAGAAATGATGAAATCCGCGCAAGAACTAAAGTCACGGACATAGCTCGAAGAATCGCTAGACTTAAGTGGCAGTGGGCAGGGCACATCGCCCGTAGAACTGACGGCCGATGGGGCCGAAAGGTTCTCGAGTGGCGTCCACGGACCGGAAGACGCAGTGTAGGTAGGCCTCCAACAAGATGGAGCGACGACCTGGTGAAGGTAGCGGGAACGCATTGGATGCGGATGGCGCAGGGCCGATCTGTTTGGCGAGCCTTGGGGGAGACCTATGTTCAGCAGTGGACGTCTTTCGGCTGAAATGATGATGATAGAATAGTACTTACATTGCGTCATCCTTTTTCGTGCGAGCAGCCGAAGTTCATAGATTTATTAGACGCTGTCACGTCAAATACACTGACTAAAATATTGACATAAAGTTCGTAACCGTTTCGGTTCAGAATCCGTTCCGGCCTGGTAATGGGTAACCATTGTGGCCCGCGTCACGTATGAAATATCTAATGCCCGTCCTGACCCGCGACCGTCGGCGTCCGCGCTATTTAGTTATTAATCAACATTCCCGGACAATAACATATTGTTAATCCAGGATTACTAAGTTAACTGTTAGGTCAGTTGAGGTTATTTGAATTATGCTGTGAGGGGCTGTTGCCAGCGATTTTGTCTGCGTGCTCCGTCGTATGGCCCTTAGCGAAATGTTTTTTTACGTTCTGTATTTGAGGTATCAATAAAATTTAATAAACAATGATTGTATTACAAAGCCTATTTACAATCTCTAATTAAAAATATCGTGTCACGGTGTTTGGCATCGAACTCCTCTGAAAAGGCTCGACCGATTTTTTTGAATCTTTTTCTCTATTTTAGGTAGGTCTGAGAATAGGTAGGTAGGTAGGGGTATTTTTTATACCCCTATTCTTCGCGGACGGACGCGGGCAACAGCTAGTAAATACTATGGAACTATGGTTTAATATTTAGTTTGGCGGCATTCTGTATGGGATTTGTTTCTTGAAACTCGCCATTACATTTTGCGCAGTGGTTTGGTTGATTTTTTATTAAATTTTATTGGAAGGACTCTTTGGTCCTCCACTCCGAGCTGTGTATTCGATTCTGTACTCTTTTATGTATCGATGAACTATATTTCGAACGTCAAGGGAATCGACATTTTTTTTGATATCACCACCCGTCTCCGATAGTGTCTTTGACAGATAGACGGAAAACAAAGTGATCCTATAAGGGTTCTATTTTTAGGGTTCCGTACACAAAGGGTGAAACGGGACCCTTTTACTAAGACTCCGCTGTCCATCCGTCTGTCACCAGGCTGTATCTCACGAACCGTGATAGTGAGACAGTTGAAATTTTAACACAATAAAATAAATATTTAAGGGGCTACCATACAACAAACGTGATTTTTTTGCAGTTTTTATAGATAATGGTACGGAACCCTTCGTGCGCGAGTCCGATTCGCACTTGGCCGGTTTTCTTATAGTACGGAACTCTAAAAAGAGTAAGTTTACGTTATTCTTTCTTAAACTGAAGTGTCAAAAATAGACCTAGGATTTCTCAGCGGCCCCGACACGCTCAGAACTCCTGCGCAAACTAAAGACTCCTGAAAACGTGACTCCAGAATTTGTTATATGTAAATTAGCGATTTGTCCTGCGCCTGGGCAGAGCTACGCTTTTCTGTTCATTTAATAAAAGTTACATAAAAGGTATTAAGATTGATAAAGGGTTAGGGGAAAGTGGACTCTGTTGAAAGGTTACATGGTTGATAATTGTGAAGCCGTGATTGGTTTTAAGGATTTTTTGGTCAATTATGTTGGGAGTAGTTGGAGCTGTTGTAGGGTGTGACTGTGTTTTTTTGGTGTGATTATTGTACGATTATAAAGAAACAGTATTTACAACAACTAACAAGTGAAAGGTGAAAAAAGGTGACGTGGCAAATAAGTCTTTAGGTTTTATAATGTTTTTTTAACGCATTTATTTATTGTTTGGTAAGTTAATGAAATGCAACTGGGAAAATAAAGTTGTCACTACAAATTAAGTACTGAAACACTGAAACTCTTGGAATCATTAATGCCAAGATGCTGGAAGAATGAAAGAAATATTTTCGGTTATTAACTTCAATATATTTTCAATGGTAATGTATTTATTTTAAATACTAATAAGTGTACTTTTAAAAAGTTACAAAAACAATTGTCAAGAAAGTGTCTTCGCTAAGTTTTATGAGTACTTTTGCTAACCATGTGGCGTAGTATAATTCTTTGTGTAACTATTTATCTTAGACATATTTCGATAAAAAAACCGCCGTGGAATTTCACGATGCGATCGGTTTAAATTGCTACCTAGTTTTGGATCCATCGCAGTAATCACTTACCCATTGAGTTATTATTATTTACATATTTATACGAGCCAAAAGACTTCCAATGCTGGGAAAAGGCCTACCCAACAGGCTTACGACAATTGGTCCTGCGCTACCTGTATCGAAGTGGTTAGTACGATCTTTGAAGATTTTTAAAACTTTCAAGTTTAGTAGAAGGTATTTAACAACTCTATATCAGATAATAGAGGTTCGGAACATTACGCAGGCGAAGATAATACGCGCACGCGCAGAATATAAGACAATTAAACGGTCGGGTACAAAAAGAGGAGTAAAGTTAGAATTGCCTGCGCTTTGGTGGTTGAGCACTTTTGAATTCCCGAGTTTATTATCATAATTATTTTTAGTTCCATTTATTAAGCTGGCAAAACGGGGTATTTTATTTAAGTAGATGTATTATTAAATAGACATTTTTAATTTTATAGCTAATTAACTACAAAGATTAAAAATATGAAATTTACTATTGATTTTTTTTTTATTATGAGATGGAGGCAAACGAGCAAGGGGGTCATCTGATGGAAAATGATCACCACCGCCCATATACATCAACAACTCAAATAGAGTCACTGATCTGTTGCCGGCCTATAAAAAAGAGAGGGAAATTTAATCTGATGCTTAGATTATTTATTTTATGCACTAGATAGAGTGTCAGTAGCAAACATTGCGATACAAAACGTCCACAAATTTCTTTTGACAGCGATCGCGTTACGTCATTCAAACTGAAGGGAGGCAAATGACATATGAGCCAAGTTGGCTTATATTTTTCGGGACGTTTTCATGCCGCCGAAGTTCTATCTAGTGTATAAATAATCTAAGATCTGATGTTATTATTTTTTTGAATATTTACCAAGACATTAGTAAGTTTGATTTGTTTGATTGTTTGGTTAAGGTTGCGGGATCGCGTTGGATGCGGATGGCACGGGAACGATCTGATTGGCGAGCCTTGGGGTAGCCATATGTCCAGCAGTGGACTTTTTCGGCTGAAATGATGATGATGAATGAGGTACCTTGACCAAGCCAGTTTGGTTTTTAAGAGACGTCCGACTCGAACTCTACCATTTTTATAGAGGTTTATGCAACAAGCTTTTATACGTACTAGTACCTTCTTCAAACTTAGTACCACCCACGTTAACAACTCAACAGTTGTACCAATTAAACATCTGAAGATCGACCTTGAACTGTACTGGATTAATTATTTCCATTGTACTAAAAAACACCTTCAAAAACCATTATATTTATGCACTCACTAAAACTAAACGTAAACGAAATTGATGCTTAATACCTTGATTTAAGAGTTATAGGGTTATCTATGGAGTGCTAGATCTTGGTTATAGTTTAATCCAATAACAGAACATATGTCGGATGCGCTTCTCAGTGAACAAATTCGGGGGGTTAACGGGTATAGTTTTGTTTTGAATAACGATTTTCGAACTGTTTTAGTTATTTGTATCAATTTTGACAATTAATTGATTGAGATAATACTCGCGGAGGTCTATAATAATAAACTAACTATGTATATCCTAAATTAAACACATGAAAGTTTCAAAATGTGACATATTATCATAACATAATTGACATTTTTAGATCCGGCAGTAAAGGAGAGTGTACTGTGAAAATATATCAAAAAAACACCACTCCATTGGAAATGAAAAAAAATGTTCTTATAAGTTTTTCGTTTAATATTTAAAATTAATAATAAATACACAAATCTGTGGCGTTAGTAATTTTCTTGCTGTGGTTTTATAAGTTGTATTTAATGTACTATCGTCCAAGCTTTTATGCGTGTCAATTTTCAAGCGAAATAGTTGCTGGGTGTTTAGGAATAATACGATAGGTTTTTTTTAGATTTAGTTTAAATTTTAACTACTTTAGTATAAAGTAATTCTAGTTAGTTACAAAATTTAGTTTTTAAGTTTCCTCTTTTAGTTTTAAGTAAATCTGATCATTAAGTGTTACTAAATTTCGACTTGCAATATTTGAAACCAATTAACATACATTGATACAAACATACAACCGTTGTATGTTAGTTAAAAATCAGAAAAAAACGAATAGTCGATATACTGTTTTAAACATTTTAATCGGAATCAAGTGCAGGTAGTTCGAAAGACACGAGCGGCTAAACGAACTTGACAACCAACACTTCAATCAACTCGTGACCACGGCTGCTGCAATGTGGCCGAAACGTTGAGGTAAATATTGTTTGCGTGATAAGTCCCGTTTAGTATAATAATTATGAATAGTCGATAGTGGAAACTAGTCGATAGTCCCCGCTAACCCCAAGTTTATAAAGAGCACTCAAACCAGGTACTTAACCATCTCCGAACGTGGGCGTCAAGTGGGCCTTATGGCTCAAAGTAATTGCTTTCCAATCCAGCAAACAAGGTTAAAGGATAATCAGTGAATCATCTGTTATGTAATGATTTGGTTAAATCATTGTTAAGTCAAGTTTGTTTATGACTTTGTTGCTTTGTTTTATTTCTGTATATTTTTTAAGTTTTGTATGTCTGTACCTGTACGAAGTAAGTACTGTAAGAAGTACCTCCAACAAATTTTAGTGACCTTCATTTGACTTTGCAATTTTCAGTATTTCAACGCGTTGGTGGTTAAAAAAAATTAACTTGTTTAGATACAAAAAACATGGGAAATTTTCCTTAATAGAGCTGTAACGCCATCTACGTATTTGTTTTAAGAAAACAAACAGATACAGTAACTCAGTTATCTGTAATATAAAATATCAGGAACTTGTCAAAGAGCCCGAGAGTAATCAGGCCCTTAATTAACATGTTTCGTCACCTTTTACCTAAGTAAGTTCAACTTTGAACTACGTCACACGTTGAAGTCTTTCATACTGAAAATAGCAAGGTCAAACGAAGGTTACCAAAATTTTATTTGTCAATTTTTATTTGATTTATTTTATTATTAAAAGTTAATAGAAACTTAACAAGCGTTCATAAACTGGGTTAATATCATTTGCCATATTTGCACCGTGAACTTTAACAGCACCAACGCTGTGTGAACGGAATCAAAACAATGTAATTATGTCCTAGATTACAAAATTCATAACCATCCCGAAACGGTGACGTCTGACATTTGACAGGAAATGTCAAATGTCATCTCAAACTAAGCGGGTTGAGAGAAATCACGATCTCATTACGAGTTAAGACGATTTGCAATCAAGAATGTTGCTTTGTTTGTTGGGATTATTCGGAAGAGGGATATTAAAACGATAGTTATAATTTTTTTTTATTCATTTGTACGTAATTTTCAAAGAAAATAGGAAACAGGAAGCAGCATTGCCAAAGGGTTAACATCAATAAGTAAAAAAAAATATGCACGTAAATTTAACTTTTTAACCCCCGACACAAAAAGAGGGGTGTTATAAGTTTGACCGCTATGTGTAGTTGTATGTCAGTCTGTGGTATCATAGCTCTTAAACGGGTGAACCAATTCGGATGCGGTTTTTTATTTAAAAGCAGGTTTCTTGGCGATGGTTATCAGACATGTTTTATCAAAATTGGTTCAGCTGTTTCAAAGTTATCAGCTCTTTTGCTAGCTGCGGAAGGGATCTTAGACGCATAATAGGCATTTAGGTACTTTATTTTCAAAATATTTGCGACCAAAATGGCGTCGGGGGTTTTTGAAATTTTTAATTTTAAGTTATAATATTCTATCGCATTAAGTTGAAAAAATCTGTTAGTTACGGAAATAAAATAAATAAAAAATAAATAATACAAGTGAAGCCGATAGCGGCCGGATGTGGCCCAGTGTTCCCATGACAATGCTATCGCTACGATGCGCCCGCGCCGCCCACGCTACCAAATGGCGGTATACTGTGGATCAACTCTGCTCCAATAATCCTAGAAAGAAAGAAAACTTTCTTGACAACAAAGTTAAATTAGGAAAAAAATAAAAAAAGAGAAAATAAAAAATTACTCGAAATGGTCCCAAATCGGCGTAGTGCTAGTCTTGCGACCGGGGTTGAACTTCCCATGGGACCGATCCTACTAGGATAACCAAGATTTTTTTAAATCCTACTACGATAGAGACAAAAAACTTTTTTGTCCTACTAGGATAGATACCAAAACCTTTGTTTAGCTTTCTAGGACTGATACCAAAAACTTTTTATATTCTATAAAAAAATAAAAATAAAATAAAAATCCATTTATTGCCACAACCATACAAAATAAAAAGAAACACAAAAAAAGAAGAAGAACAGAAACACCCAAAACAAAAAAAAAACTTCGTGGCAATAGGCTCAGGCTCAGCATAAATGCTGCCGGTTAGGAAGCCGGCGGCACTGATTTTCAGCCTGCTGTTTTCTACTAGGATAGAGACCAAAGACTTTATATATCCGACTAGGATAGAGACCAAAAACTTTTTATATTCTACTAGGATAGAGACCAAAGACTTTATATATCCTACTAGGATAGAGACCAAAAACTTTTTATATTCTACTAGGATAGAGACCAAAAACTTTTTATATCCTACTAGGATAGAGACCAAAAACTTTTTATATCCTACTAGGATAGAGACCAAAAACTTTTTATATCATACAAGGGTAGAGTCAAAATACTAGGACACAGATCTAACACTTTTTGTATCTTACTAGGAAAGAGACCAAAAACTTTTTATATCCTACTAGGATAGAGACCAAAAACTTTTTATATCCTACTAGGATAGAGACCAAAAACTTTTTATATCCTACTAGGATAGATACCAAAAACTTTTTATATCATACAAAGGTAGAGTCAAAATACTAGGACACAGACCTAACACTTTTTATATCTTACTAGGAAAGAGACCAAAAACTTTTTATATCCTACTAGGATAGAGACCAAAAACTTTTTATATTCTACTAGGATAGAGACCAAAGACTTTTTATATCCTACTAGGATAGAGACCAAAAACTTTTTATATCCTACTAGGATAGAGACCAAAAACTTTTTATATCCTACTAGGATAGATACCAAAAACTTTTTATATCCTACTAGGATAGAGACCAAAAATTTTTTATATCCTACTAGGATAGAGACCAAAAACTTTTAATATCCTACTAGGATAGATACCAAAAACTTTTTATATCCTACTAGGATAGAGACCAAAAACTTTTTATATCCTACTAGGATAGATACCAAAAACTTTTTATATCCTACTAGGATAGATACCAAAAACTTTTTATATCCTACTAGGATAGATACCAAAAACTTTTTATATCATACAAGGGTAGAGTCAAAATACTAGGACACAGACCTTACACTTTTTATATCTTACTAGGAAAGAGACCAAAGACTTTTTATGTTCTAAAAGGATAGTGACCAAAAACTTTTTATATCCTACTAGGATAGAGACCAAAAACTTTTTATATCTTGTGGGGAAGGGGATAGTTAAGATGTGGGGATAAGTTGAACTGTATTGTAGTTAACTGTATAAATTGATTGACTGGAAAAAGTTCCGTTGTGACACGAAAATTTACCAAATAATTGTATAGAGAAAAATTACATACAACTGAGACCGCCTAGAAACTACAATCCGAGCCCTCTCATTCCGAGATGAGGCCTGGTCTAGGATAGGCCTGAGGCCTGATGATGATGATGATTTTGTGGTGGTGCCGACATTTACCTAGGGTTCTTATCCAGACTAATTTCCCGTTATTATGGACACGTAAGTATGTGAGCTTTGCGCATGCGCGTCTCTGCATTTATTATGTCTTTAGCTAGATCAATGGCTACTTAGATTTACTTTTTCTTTGCATGGCTTTCAGAAGTTTGAAAAGATATTTTTATACCTACTTTAAAAAAATAAATAAAAAAAATGCTAAGATTTACTCATATTATTATAAAGGGTAATAATTAGAGGTGATTTAACTTTTAATTGGAAATTTAACCTTTTTGATTTCATAATACCTCATAATTTCCATTGTAATTATTGAAAATACGACTAGCTTTAAAAATATCCTTTGTCAGGTATGTATTTGATAGCTGCTTTTGATTCTGTGGTAGTATGCTCCAGTAAATGGGGCCTCATTAAGGATTAAAGTTTGTAAGGATGTTAAGATGTTTGAATTTTTGTTAGTAATAAGCTAAACGATTTTAAATAAACTAATGCCTAATACTAAGGTATCTATTTTTTTATACCCTCGGGTACTACCTAACGCTAAGGTGTTGTAGTCTACCCTTAGGTAATGAGCTACGTTTATGTAAAAAATGCGTGTTCGTGCAATTCCTTCACCTCCACACTGTACGAACGGGTATGTATTACAATACCGAAGTACGAAAGACCGAATGTATTAAAACATCGAATGGGTCAAAAGACCGAACCGATTTTTTTCAGAAACCGTTAACTTTTTAAGATTGTTATAAAAGAAACCTAACCTAACCTAGTGGGTTCTGTATGATGCCGTTTTAATAAATTCTGAGAAGTTTACGGTTTCAGAAAAAAATCGTGTCGGTCTTTTGACCCATTCGATGTTTTAATACATTCGGTCTTTCGTACTTCGGTATTGTAATACATACCCGTACGAACACACACAAATCACACATACCTAACTATCACCAACACCAAACTACACTGACGCGTTTCTTACATAAACGTAACTATCGTAAAGTCACGGGTGAGCAAAGTAATTGTTTCAGCTCATTAATATGGACCTCCGCAAAGTAACGCCTGATTCAATAAATTATCTAAATTTTTGATTAAGTAAACAAGCTCATACCAGTGGCTTTGCCCTTATAAAAATAACCGTCGCAATAGAATCCCATGACCATCAAACAATTTAGAAAAAAAAATCAAATGATTCCCACATTCGATATGTATCATAATAACATCATCACATCAAACCGTATTATAAACTCATCACAATCATCGTTGAGAAGCCGGAAGCGGGTCAGTAACGGGTCACATAACTTCCTTTTTGACACCTGGTTAATTTGTAAAAAAGCTGGACGCTCACACGGTTAATGACACGTTTCTGATGTTAACGGTTTCGTTGACGTTAAATTTTAAAGTAGGCGAGGTGGATATTCGATAGAGATGAGGTGTTTTGAACATGAAATTACCGTGAGACTCACTCATGGTGAAATAAGTTTTGTTAAAAAATAATTTTACTTACTGTACTTTTTGTTGACTGTACCTGCATTGTCAACCAACCTATACTCCATTTAATTTAGAATTATAAACCACAACAACATTATATTGCGGCTCGTGAACTGTAATCTCTTTACAATTTGTACAAGAGTAACAATTGACGACACGCAAATAAAGTGACATTAAATAGTAGATTGATAACCAAGGGTGGAAAGTGACCCATTTAACCCGAGAAATAGTAATAGTTCGAGGGGAAATGGGTTATTTCACCCGAGTTAGACACTCTACTTTTAATTTCGACTGTTAGGAAAGTAAAATACTACAAAAAATAAGAATAATAATAAATTGAATTTACTTACAGCCAAACGAAGAAGTTTTGTCCTTTATTACTTATTTATATTTAATTTTTTCTTTGCATTTTCACGAATGACTTCCATCTCTTTCTTAACCTAACTAAAGAAAGAGATGGAATATTTTCGTGACGTAATAAAGATCAAATTTCTTGTTTCAAACGTATGTTCGGCGTACAACCTCCAGTGTTGTATATAAGCTCCTTGGTCACGACGTGCATCTAGATGGCCATGCCGAAACGTGAAAAAAAGTGTCATTGACGTAACTGAATTGTCTTCGACTCTGTGGCTAATCGTAAAAATTAAAAAAAATTGCTTTCCACCCTAGAGATGAAAACGCAATTTTGCACCCGGCTATCTACCCATGAAAATTTAACTTTCCGAATAGGAGAGATGAAAACAATTTTATTTTGCGGCTCCCAGACCATTGTACTGTACTATTTGCTAGGTAAGAAATAGTTGGCGAGCCGCAATATAATGATGTTGTGGTTTTCAATTCTAAATCAAATGAAGTATACATAAAGCCTAGGATCCGCTAAACAACGACCTTCACTGAGCTGGTTAATGGATGAAAAGTATTTTAGATGAAATTAAATATGTTGATAAATATATTGCAAGTGGGTTGACTAAAAAATTTCAGTCCAGTCCAATCAACTGACGTACTTTTTATGAGCTGTCAAAACACATTTTCCCATAAATTTTGTATGGCAATATCAGCTTATGACGTCACTTGTTCGCCAACTCAATCAACTAACTATTTATTTGTTTTAAAGCAACAAAAAATCTAATTTTGCAGTTAATCAATAATTAATCTGGTTTTCAGGGTTAAAATAAAGCGTGCTATCTAATTATTTTTTAATGGCATCAACATCCCTATTTGCTTGAAAAAAAAAAAAATTTTTTTTAAATGCTCATAGTTCCCACGGGATAGTGATGATCTAATTATTCGCTGACAGGCAACACCTAGTTTGAAATAAACCCAAACCCTCCCGTAACCCCGTGAACTGGTAACATTTTTAAATTTCAAATAAGATCGGATCCACGCTCCTGCCGACCAAATAAATTATCACCGGCAGCGTGAAGCTGGCCACATTAAAACATTCATGAGTTGGGGGCAAAGATTATTTATATTATTGGAAAGAGACGGGACTTAATACGAGTATGAGTGGGCTTTGGGTAGTAAGCCGGGGAAGCAAAGGGTCTTGAGTTCAAGCTTGGCTCGCAACTCTGAATTTTCCAGAATTTACGTGCGACATTTAAAATTATCCCCCTTTTTTTTACTAAAACGATTACTGTCGCCCATGGACTCCTGCAACACCAGAAGAGTCACAAGTGCGTTGCGGGCCTTTTAGGTAGTTGTGAGCTCTTTTTTTGAAAGCTTGAAGGTACTACTTTACTTTATTTAAAATGACATGTAAAATACAAAGGTTCCTCTCTGGTACGCGACTCACTTTCTTTAACTGTACATTATTTTTCAATTACTATTAATAAGCAAGATTGTTTCCTTTTGTTAAATACAAAAAATGCGCAGTGCAAAACAAATATAACATGTAAGATTGTATTTTTTCAAAAAATATAATGTATTTTATAGGAGAGATATAAAGTTTCGAAAAAAAACAACAAAATGTATGTTTCGCAATTTTCATCGCGCACACTCTTGCTAAGCAAATCAATGGAGTATTTAAAGTTCTTAATCCACACTGGGCCCTCGTGGGACTACGGCCCAAGCCCTCTTCTTCTTAGAGGAAGCCTGTGCCCTGCAGTGGGACGTATATAGGCTGATTATTTATTTATAAATTAGCAATTTGCAAAAAAAAAAAATTTTTTTTTTTTTATGTTAGAAAGGCCAGACAAACGAACTAGTGGGTCACCTGATGTTAAATGATCACCACTGTCCATAGACACCTGCAGCGCTTTACGCGATGCCAGTGCGCTGTCGGCCCTTAAGGAGAGGGAATAAGGGAAGGGGGAGAGGGAGGAGAAGAGGGAAGAGGTGAGGTATTGGGCCCCCGGCACTCTCACTGACCGTACGAAACGCAAGCAGGATTACTGCTGCTTCACGCCGGTTTTCTGTGAGAGGGTGGTACTGCCCCGGACGAGCCAGCCCATTCGTGATGCAGCGGCTAGCTACAACATGGCTCTACCACTACATGTTGTAAAACCGCTACATTTTTATGGCCTTTCTGCCATTTTAATCTTTGCTTCAGACGCAAAGTTCCACGATCCCCGTTCATGTCGCATTTCCGTCCGATACCGCGGGGAATGGCAAGTTTGATGGAGTAAGGGTATTGAACACGTGGCGTTTGAAACGATCGTTTTTCACGTTTTTTTTTTACTTATATATTACCTATACTAAATTTGCTTGCTTCCTGTAAGTTATCTTGTCTGAGTTTAGGTTTTCTTGCAAATTAAATTTTATAAACCCTAAAATTGGCAAAATTCATAAGAGTTCATAATTCAAACACAGTCTTATATTAGAACTCCTGAAAATTCTACATCTAAAAAAATACGAAAAATATAAAAAATACCAATACGAAATGTGTCTTATCGGATACGCTATCAAGTTAGGGCTTATAATTTTGGATAAAAACGCTAATAGAGTCACCATAAAATTAAAAAAAAACTAGTATCAAAATTCTTGCATCGAAAAATAAAAAAAATCCGAATTTGATTATATGCAGCCCAAAATCCTATTAGTGGCTTAAAATTCCTAGGCTATTCCAGTGTTTGAATTGGTCCGCAGTTTTCCTAACGTAGTTCCATTAATCGAAAAACTCATACAAAAAATTTAAGTGTGCCTAATTTCGGACTCAAATTCCAAAAAAAACAGTGGTGCAAACGACTAGCCCATCACAGCCTTACAAACCACCAAAAACTTATAAGGAAAAATAGAAATTCTCGAGATTTGTAGTATTGTAAGGATACTGGCACGCAGGAACTCTATGGTAAATGGTAACATTTTGAAATTTAACGAATGTCAGTATTGAAAGATAAATGAATCTGTACAATTGTGATGCAATAGCCGTGAAATAAACATCAGCCAAAAGTTATACTTGTATTTTAAATCATAGTATTCTTGAGATAGTAAAGCTACGTCGAGGGCCCTAGCGGGGTCCTAACAGTACCTACCAAAAGTGCAAATCGTGATAGTTTTCACGTTTTTTTGTAGAACGTCTAAAACGCCTACTATGTAGCCGCCCTTACCTGTCGTGCCGGCCCCGGACTCGACTCACGACGTCCTATTAAACCAATATCATATTATTTTACTAGCGCGGCCACGCGGCTGCGCTCACGTGATTATAATTGCGTGTTTTCGTATCGGAATCTAATGCCAATACAATGTATTATTCTATGAACATACATTTTGTGTGAATTCAGTATGAATATTCAATTTGATTTTTGGATGGTTTTTTTTTAGAAAAAAATACTTACGACTTTTCTTTGACCTTGGTAGAATTTAATATAAAAGACTTCAACGCGTGCAGATTTGGAATTTTATTAGTCTTAAATTAATTTATTTTAATAAATATACGTAACATAAACAGCTGAGACGTGGCCGCTAACGATGGGTCTTATAAGGAAGCTCAAGGTCACTCAGAGGGCGATGGAGAGGGCTATGCTTGGAGTTTCTCTACGGGATCGCATTAGAAATGATGAAATCCGCGCGAGAACTAAAGTCACGGACATAGCTCGAAGAATCGCTAGACTTAAGTGGCAGTGGGCAGGGCACATCGCCCGTAGAACTGACGGCCGATGGGGCCGAAAGGTTCTCGAGTGGCGTCCGCGGACCGGAAGACGCAGTGTAGGTAGGCCTCCAACAAGATGGAGCGACGACCTGGTGAAGGTAGCGGGAACGCATTGGATGCGGATGGCGCAGGGCCGATCTGTTTGGCGAGCCTTGGGGGAGGCCTATGTTCAGCAGTGGACGTCTTTCGGCTGAAATGATGAAACAGCATCTAAAAATATTCTTCTTATTGCAAAATTACAATATAAACATTGTAATGTATAAAAAAAACAACATGACCTTTATTTGACTTTGTAAAATTCGATATAAAAGACATCAACGAACTTAGATCCAAAAACTTCGAACTTAAAAACCTTGTTTGCGAAATTATTTTAATGAATTCATACATTAAAATTGAAAAGAGCCATAAAAGATACCAAATTGTAAATATAATCGATTGTTAGCTCGTAATTTGCCCAACAGTGTGATGTTTGTAATAATATTTTAAAAGTAAAAAAAAAATATATTTTTTGACTGTGTCTTAAAACTTCATTCAAACTATATATCATTATAATAATATACTATATGTTTCAAGGAACAAAGCTAGTGCCAAAGTCCCAGGTTCCCACGGCGTGTGCCCGGAGCATTCATAGGAACACAGAAACCGTGCGGCCGCCAATTACCCGAGCGTGTCAATTGCGAGGAAATATGGTTCTGGATATTGCTACGGATCGACGGACAAACAAAGTGGGGTTAAGAAAAAAATAAGGCCTGGTTTGACCTATGGCCTCTCAAGCAAAACGTGGGTTCAAATCCTGTGGGTTCAAAAATTTGAATTTTTACCATGAGCTTTACGGTGAAGTAAAACATCGTGAGGAAATTTGCATAAACTGAGGAAATTGCTAAGTGCCCATCACATGCTTTGCTGATTTTGAGACAGACTAGGTTAATTGGTGTTGATTTTATGTACGAAATGTTTTTTTTTAATAAACCATATTTTTTTTTTCTGTCTAATTTTTATTTTTTCTTTATTAATCTGTAAAATTTTGAAAATAAAAAGTTTTTTTTGTGATGTGGTATGATCTTCTAACAATTCTTTTCTTTAACATCCCAGCCTATTACGTATATGTCCCACTGCAGGGCACAGACTGAGAGGGGTTGGGCTGTAGTTCCCACACGGGCCCACTGCGGATTAGGAACTTCACATACAACACTGAATTTATTCACAGGTGTATGCAGGTTTCCTCACAATGTATTCCTTCGCCGTAAAGCTCATGGTGAATTTCAAATGTAATTTCGCACTTAAATGCTAAAAAACTCAGAGATGCGAGCCGGGATTTGAGCCCACGACCCTCTGCTTCAGAGGCCATAGGCCGAACCACTAGGCCACCACGGCTATCATGGCTATTGGTATAATGAATGCATTTTTCATATTTTTTCTTGTTCATGTGAACTGGGCTTTACATCAAAAACCGTTATACACCGTGTGAAAAACCACAACATCGATCGAGATTATTTCGACCACGGAACGCGTATCGATTTTCATAAAATTATCATAATTCGATAAAAGTGTCAACAGAATCCTAAAGTAAACATTCGACGGTTTTCAAAACATTCACATAATTTTATTAAAGCGTCTTTAACGAAATTAGGTAAAAATTATTGTAATTTGATCATATAAATGATTCGGAATCGTATATGTTTACATTAGATATTCGATTTGATGTCATTTATTTTATTATTAATTGGTTATTAAATTTGAAACATAAATAATATGATCTTATTTATACTGCTTCAGACTTTGGAATTCAAATTTAAAAGATTTATCAAACGTATATAAAACATATTTCAAGCCTCAATAGGCATTACATCACATACATCACATGACATCTTTAAAATAATGATCATCTTTGATACAGCAAACGTTTTGAACGCGTTCCGGCTAATGTCTCAACTAGTGGGAAAATTGGCAGCGCCCCTAGCGACGCGTGTCTGCAACAAATTGTTCTCGTAGCAATTTGAGGAAGCGTCAATAACTGTGTCCGAGATACCTGTCACGCTAGATTATTTATACACTAGATAGAGTGTCAGTAGCAAACATTGCGATACAAAACGTCCAAAAATCCATTTGACAGCTTCATATTAACGACCGCTTTAGCCTTTTTGGTGGTGACCCTGCCTACGAAGCAAGAGGTCCTGGGTTCAAATCCCGGTAAGGGCATTTATTTGTGTGATGAGCACGAAAATTTGTTCCTGAGTTATGGATGTTTTCTATGTATTTATCTATATAAGTATGTTTATCGTCGTCTAGTACCCATAGTACAAGCTTTGCTTAGTTTGGGACTAGGTCGATTTGTGTAAGATTGTCCACTAATATTTATTTATTTATTTTTATATTTTATTACGATCGCGTTACGTCATTCAAACTGAAGGGAGGCAATTGACATATAAGCCAACAGTAGGCTTATATTTTTCGGGACGTTTTCATACCGCCTAAGCTCTATCTAGTGTATAAATAATCTAGGCCGTCACGGTGTAGAATTTACTCTCAAAATATTGAAATAAAATAAATCTGTATATTAAAGACAAGCGGTCATATCTATCTGTCGTTTTGTTACTGAGTTCCTATGGCCACACCCCAGCTTCATCATCAGATCAGCTCCATTCATCATCATTTCAGCCGAAAAACGTCCATTGCTGAACATAGGCCTCCCCCAAGGCTCGCCAAATAGATCAGCCCTGCGCCATCCGCATCCAATGCGTTCCCGCTACCTACACCAGGTCGTCGCTCCGTATTATTGGAGGCCTACCTACACTGCGTCTTCCGTTCCGCCGACGCCACTCAAGAACCTTTCGGCCCCATCGGCCGTCAGTTCTACGAGCGATCAGCTCAATATCATAGTAATATTGCATTGTCATCGTATTTATATATGTATGCCAAATTTCAGCTCAATCGGTGGTGAGTTGAAGGATTCCACCAGAACAAACACACATTGCGAGTAAATAAAAACTTAAAAAAGTGGTTGTCTGTAAAGTCGGTTTACGGACGATAGTTTAACGTGACAACGTCATAACAAAACATTCAAAAAAACAAAAATGAAACCAGGCGGTCACCCATCCAAGAACTGACCGCGCCCGACGTTGCTTAACCTCGGTGATTGGACGAGAACCGGTGTTTTGTCAAATATCTTGAGAATGGCGCATCCTACGGCAACATCAATGAAATGTTCATCCCCCCTTTAATTTAGACGACCAGATGGCCTAGTGGTTAGAGAACCTGACTATGAAGCTTGAGGTCCCGGGTTCGATTCCCGTGTCGGGGCAGGTATTTGTATGTAAAATACGAATGTTTGTTCTCGGGTCTTGGGTGTTTAATATGTATTTAAGTATGTATCTATCTATATAAGTATGTTTATCCGTTTGTCTAGTACCCATAACACAAGCTTTGCTAAGCTTACTTTGGGACTAGGTCAATTGGTGTGAATTGTCCCGTGATATTTATTTACATATTTATTTATTTTAATGAACACACTACATAGTAATTATCTATGCCTACCAATACTAGTTTAATTTTATTTATTGAATCAGGCGTTACTTTGCGGAGGTCCATATTAATGAACTAAAACAATTACTTTGCTCACCCGCGACCTTATAATAGTTACGTTTATGCAAGAAATGTGTGTTCATGCAGTTCCTCCACCTCCACACTGTACGAACACACACAAATCACATAAACACAACTATCACCACCACCAAGCTACACTGACGCGTTTCGAACTCAACCAGAGCTCATCCTCGGAGTTACCACAACCGTATGCTATGCTACCAAATGTTAAACCACACACACATTTCACAAATGAACACACATTTCTTGCATAAACGTAACTATTGTAAGGTCGCGGGTGAGCAAAGTTATTGTTTTAGTTCATTAGTTTAATTTTGTTTCTGTTTTCTACCATTTTTTTCCATTTTATGCCCTTGCGCTTACAGTGCTAGTACGACCATAGGTATGGCCGATCCTTTATTACTACAAACAGCTATCCATATCGCACAATCACAGGACGTTAATATTTTTCATACGCGCGGTTCACGCGTTTATCGTGTATCGCACGCGCATGCGGTGGTCTTATCGTCATCTTGTGACGTATCGCACGCCATTAAATGGCCAGAGGGAACGCTTACATGGACCATTGAAAGAAAGAAACATATTTTATTTACAGTTTCAAAAGTACCGCCACCAAACATTTGAAAATTACATTAATACCTACATTTTTAGTAGTGGTAGAGCCATGTTGTAGCTAGCCGCTGCATCACGGATGGGCCGGCTCGTCCGGGGCAGTACCACCCTCTCACAGAAAACCGGCGTGAAGCAGCAGTAATCCTGCTTGCGTTTCGTACGGTCAGTGAGAGTGCCGGGGGCCCAATACCTCACCCCTTCCCTCTCCCCCTCCCTCTCCCCCTTCCCCTATTCCCTCTCCTTAAGGGCCGACAACGCACTGGCATCGCGTAAAGCGCTGCAGGTGTCTATGGACAGTGGTGATCATTTAACATCAGGTGACCCACTAGTTCGTTTGTCTGGCCTTTCTAACATAAATAAAAAAAAATCTAAAAGACAAGTCCTTTGTGGCAGTGACACAAATTGCCACCGAAAAAGGGTCTCCACTCTTTACTGGCTTTTTCTTAGTAAATTTTTCTTAAGCCGTTGTACCCTAGTGGTACCTATAGCCTCTCAAGCAGTGAGTCGTGGGTTCGAGCTCAGGCTCGTGCTTCTAAGTTTTTCGAAATTTACCTGCGAAATTAAATTTGACATTTATCATAAGCTTTATGCAAATATCTGCGAAAAAATTCAATGGTGTGTGTAAAGTTCCCGATTCCCACTGATCTCGCGTGAGAACTACGGCCTAAGACCTTTAATTCTGAGAGGAGGCCTGTGACCTGCAGTGGGACGTATATAGGATGGAATAATGATGCTGAATTTTGTTCTTTTGAAATTTTAATATTTTAGATAGATGTGAACGTTTGTGTTTTGTACTGAATTTGTTCTTTTTTTCTGTTTGCATGGAATTGGTCGCTCTGAAGTGATAAGTACGCCTGTTACTGTCTTTGTGAGTTTGCGTAACTGCTTTCGATATTGCTTATCTTGTGGAGTTTGATAAAGAGTCATTGCATTATATTTTACTGTATTGTATATGTTTATCATGGACGGAAAGTGGACGAAGGTGGCTAGTTGTCATTCATTGTGGCATTCTAAGAAGTAGGGGGGGGGGTTACCGGTTTGCACCGAAAATTGAAAATTGCACCTTTCTCGCTGTTAACTACCTAGTAAACAAATTCTTCAAATCTCAATTCAAATAAAAAAAACCGGCCAAGAGCGTGTCGGACACGCCCAAGATAGGGTTCCGTAGCAGGTACGAAAAAATCTTTGCATACTTTATTAATGTGGTTGTTTTGGTCCCAACGTCGGCGGTACAGCGCCATCTATCGGCAAATTGGGTAACTAATCTAACTGCGGTCTACTAGAACTAGTATGTATGTTGATTGTTTTTCAGATGTAATATATTTTTTTTATGTGAAAGAAGATACTGTTAGCGAGATCTTATAGATACTTAAAGAAAAAAAAATGCTTGAAATGGCGGTTAAATTATAATCTTAGTTAAGAAATATTTTTTTACAAAAACTTAAAAACTGCTCTACTGATTAAAATGAAAATAATTTTCCTAGAAAGTTTTTATTAAGTTTAACTTACGTGATTTTTTTCATGTTTTTTAGACGTGCGGTTCAAAAGTTAGAGGGGAGGGGACACATTATTTTGAACTTTCGGAGTGAATATCTCCGAAAATATTCACTTAATCAAAAAATGAACTTATAAAACCCCTATTTATTTTCAAATACCTATCCAATGATTCCCCACACTATAGGGTTAGTCGAGAAAAAAAATCACCCCCACTTTACGTCTATTGGAGGTACCCTAAAAAAATATTTTTTAGTTTTTTTTATTTAATCACTTTGTCGGCGTGACTGATATATATATTCACGCCAAATTACAGCTTTCTAGTGCTAACAGTCTCTGAGCTTAGCCGCGGACGGACAGACAGACAGACAGACGGACAGACATGGCGAAACTATATGGGTTCCTAGTTGACTACGGAACCCTAAAAAGCGAATAAAGAAAATTATTTTTATCTTCTAATGAACTGAAACAATTACTTTGCTCACCCGCGACCCGCGCAAGACAAAGCAAAGCAAAGGTCGCGGGTGAGCAAAGCAATGGTTTCAGTTCATCAATATGGACCACCGCAAAGTAACGCCTGATTCAATAAATTGTGGAATCTACTAATTAAATAAAGCGTCATATGAACCAGCCTTATCTGTGTTAAACCTATTTATAAGAATCGCGGAACAAGACTTAAAGCTCAGCAAAGTGCGCGGAGCGCTGAGCCATCAATTCTGCGCGTGAGTGGGGGACAACAATGAGCGGGCGATCAATCTGTAACGATTTAGACGGGGGGGGGGAGGATTTTGTATTTAGACGGCCGGATAGCCTAGTTGTTAGAGAACCTGACTACGAAGCTTGAGGCCCCGGGTTCGATTCCCGGTCGGGGCAGATATTTGCGTGAAAAATATAATGTTTGTGCTAGAGTCTTGGATGTTTAATATGTACCTATATTTAAGTATGTATTTATCTATATAAGTATGTTTATCCGTTGTCAATTAAGTACCCATAGTACAAGTTTGGGACTAGGTCAATTGGTGTGAATTGTTTAATGTTTATTTGGGAAAAAAACGGCGCAATATAATGAGTGAACTTAAAGAAAAACTTAAGTAATACATAGGCCAGCAAATATGCCACAGTTAATTTATGCTAATGACCCGTGAATTGAATGAATTGTCCCGTGATATTTATTATTTTTAACCCCCAACACAAAAAGAGGGGTGTTTATAAGTTTGACCGCCATGTTTGTGTGTTTGTCTGTGTGTATGTCTGTGACATCACAGCTTAACGGGTTTTAACGGGTGCACCGATTTGGATGCGATGGTTCTTAGATAAGTTTCATCAAAATCGGTTCAGCCGTTTCAAAGTTATCAGCTCTTTTGTTAGCTGCGGAAGGGATCTTAGACGCATAACGAGCATTAAATTACTGTCAAACATACGAGTGACATAATTGCGTTGGGGGTTTTTTAAATTTTCAATTTATAATTATACTAGCCTTCCGACTGCAGCTTCGCCCGCGATAAAATAATTTTCCCGTAAGAAAAGGTATTTTCCCGCGGTAAAAAGTAGCCTATGTCACTCAGTGATAATGTAGCTTTCTAACGGCGAAAGAATTTTTGAAATCGGTCCAGTGGTTTCGGAGCCTATTCAATGCAAACAAACAAACAAACAAACAAACAATCAAATCTTTCCTCTTTATAATATTAGTATAGATATAGATTATTAATTTTTATTTGCCTGGCCATTAGTGAACTATACACAGTGTGGCGAAGGGTACTAACAACCCGATTCCCTCCGGGTTGACTAAACTGTCGCAGTTTTACCAAACGCTTCTCTTCCATTAGTGCACTTTCAAGAACAGAGTAAATGAGATTTTTAAGTATTTTATTTTTTATTTTTTCCTTTTTTTTTTTTGACGGTGGAAGCATTCTACACTTCCACTTAACGTAGATATAGTTAAGATGTAGGTATTGTTTTAGTTTTTTAAGTAAGGGACCCAATACATCCCTGTATTGTTTTTTTATATAATTATTTTTTTTATTTACTTAATTCTATATTTGTATGATTTTTTTAATTTGTAATTTATTATATTTTAATTTGAAAAGATGACTTTCTGCCAAGTTTCTTGCGGCGCATTCTTCTTGGCAATGATGGTCCTTACGAAAGCGCTGGTAGTTTAAAAAAAAATGACATGTAAAAGAGCCCTTTGCGGCCTACTTGCAGAATAAATGTTTTGATTTTTGATTTTGATTTTGATTTTTTGATTTTGATTTTTGCTCCGGCTTTACTTGCAAAAATTTTCACGCCTCCCACGAGACAGTGACAGTGATAGTAGTAGACAAGTTATCATCATCATCATCCCGGCCTATACCTGTACGTCCTACTGTAGGGCACAGGTATCCTCTCACAATGAGGGTCGAGGAGTAGATCGACATATTTAAAACAGATTGTTCAGGTTTTTTTAGGCCAAAATTCATCTATACTAGTTATATTATAAAGAGGAAAGATTTGATTGTTTGTTTGTTTGTTTGTTTGCATTGAATAGGCTCCGAAACTACTGGACCGATTTCAAAAATTATTTTGCCGTTAGAAAGCTACATTACCACAGAGTGACATATAGGCTACTTTATACCGCGGGAAAATACCTTTTCCTACGGGAAAATTAATTTATCGCGGGCGACGCTGCGGACGGAAGGTTAGTACTTAATAATTATAAATGGGAAAGTGTGTTTGTTTGTTTGTTCTTCTTTCACGTCGAAACTGAGCGACGGATTGCAGTGAATTTTTGTGTGGACTAGTTGAAGAACTGAAGAGTGACATAAGGCTACTTTTTACCACGGGAAAATGTGTCATTCTCACGGGAAAACTCGTTTTAATCTACTTCAGCGGGGGCGAAAAGTTGTGTTGAGTTAGTTTGCGAGATATTTAAATTTTTGTATAAATAATTTTGAAAAGTCTGCAGTACTTTTAAATTAACTTCATGCATATAAATCCAATGCATTATCAAATCATACATATTCATCAAAACTTATTCCAACTTTTATTCACAAATAAAGACAAACTAACTTTTTAAAACAATGAAATGCAAAACTCCTCAAGATAGGAATTCCGTGTCCACGTCTCCTAGTAAGGATGGTATCGGGGTTCGATTCCCGTGAATGGGCGATGTTCCATTCATCGCGCACGGTTCCCTGCACGCCATTTTGTTTTGTTTGTCTGTTTGCTCATGCGCTGGCTGTGGTCTAAGTCTGAAGCTGATCGCAATTGACTAACTAAACTGTGGAAGCTTGCTGAGAAAATGTTTATTTAAGTATAGTGTCAACTATTTTCTTAAAATAATTTAATTTTTGGAAATGGCCATGAGCTGTGGTGGTGGTGATTGTTTGAGGCCGTATTGTCTAACGCGCAGGCGCTCGCGATCGCATTAGCTATCTCTTTCCACCCTCATAATATATCGTGTAACGGAAAGAAGTGAATAAAACTATTATGATTCTGAGTGTGTTAGATAATAAAGCATCTATCCGCCTAATCGTTTTTTCCCATCATAAGAACGAAAAAAAAATTTGTCAGCTATCAGTTAGATATTTATATTTTGAGTTCTAGATTTTATTCACTAGATGGCTGATTTTTGGAATGATATCTCATTAATTCTCATCTTATTATTATTTTTGGTTCCAACGGAAAACCAGCGTCGGCTGCAAGGCCGACATCATGCTGAGTTGGTACCATTTCGTGACAATATTTATTAAGTACTATCTGTTTCCAATTCATCTTTTTGTATTTGTTTTTTCATTGTCACGAATAAATGTTTTTCTTTCTTTTTTCTTTCTTTTTAAAATATCACTCGGAAATGGTAAAAATCTGTATTTTGCAAAAAAACTACGAAATGAATTGATAAGATGAATCATTTTTGTAATTTTCTAAAAAAATCAGTTACGGGATGAAAGGATTTGTTATCTAAAAGTTAACTTTTGAATTTAGACAATTTGCTGACCATTTTTTTGCGACAGTACTTTACTCGAGTGTCATGATTGCAAAAACTGTTCCCCAGATAACCAGTACCTCTACCATGAGTTACACTAGTTTACAGTGACCGTACTCGCTAGTGACGGCGTAAATGATTTGTATGGGAGAATTGTGTACAGCGCCTCTAGCGGTCACTTACGGAAGTACAATTCTCCATACAAATCAATTACGCCGTCGCTAGCGAGTACGGTCACTGTAAACTAGTGTAACTCATGGTAGAGGTACTGTTATTTTTAAAAAAAAACGATAGCAAAATAGATAATTAAGAAGGTTATGACTCCGAGTCACATGACATCAGAATTAGCGCATTTAAAACCAAATAATACATTAAACCGGTCTCGTTCATAACTTGCCCCACCCCCTTATAACTGATACAAACATTTGAAGGAATTCTCGGCCTTCTATTCAACTTGCGAATAAGTATTATTTACCGCGTACCGCGATCGAAATCTGGTGTTTCAAAGGTTAAAGATTATGAACTGGGATGCCCGACATTTTGATACTTCATCTAGTTTGAACACCTTGGTCTACTTGATAATATCATCAAAATTTGCGATTTTTATGACTTTTTATCTCCATCCAACCCAGCTTATATAAGTCCCATTGTAGGGCACAGACCTTCTCTCAGAATGATAATGTCTTTTTGTGTTTTAGTCTAACGGAAGCTCGGAGACCCAGATATTTGTCTATTATTATTTTTTAACATTAAAATTTATGACGTTGTCAGATTTTGTATTTTGGATACTATGTTGCAAGTACATGAACTAACTCCAGTTCTGGTGTTGCATTAGCAGTTTGTGCTTAACTGTTTAAAACACACTTACAATTTAGTCAAACTAAAGTCAACCTTAAGACCTTACCGAGCTTTTGGCGCATTTATTGCATTCATTTAATCCCTGGCAAGCGCAGCGTGGGACCTCCACTAACGAGATGGACGGACGATTTGGTGAAGGCCGCAGTTTCAGGGTGGATGCAAATCGCTTCCAATCGTAATATTGGGCATCAATGAGGGAGGCCTATGTCCAGCAGTGGACGTCCTACGGCTGAAATGATGATGATGATGATGATGATTTAATCCCTTGCTATATCGTTACTACTTAGCAAAGTTTTAGTTCTAAAACTCACGTGTAAGATATTTGAGGATTCATTCTAGTGATCAGTGTTTTTCGAAACACGATTACTTGCTGTTTGCTCGATAGAAAAAAAATCCAAAGTCGTCTCTAAAAAATAAAATAAATCTTTAGTACGGCGTAAATACTGCACGGCAGGCCATGACTTTTTGAATGTTAATAAAACAAGGTGTCTTCTAAGGCGTAGCGTTGCTACATTTTTAAATTATGTATTTGTTTTAGTAAAACGTTGAAAATACCTAAATACACGCGCGGTCTGACCAACCTATCTTGAGCCGTCGTGCTTCCACCTTGTCTGTATAATTAGTTGCGTTAGTTCTCCTCCGGCCATTTGATTTTACCCGCTTTCACGCACACATACAACGAGAGCATCGAATACCAAAATGCGATTAGCGCCAAAAGCTCGGTAGGGCCTTAAGATGACGGATCTTTTCATTCTACAACTGTAAAGTCAGCCAAAAAAATTTGTATTAAAAATATTTTTATTTCTCCTTAAACAAATGGTGTAGCTGAACGTTTTGCTCGTTTCTTCTGTACTAAGCAAAACGCTTCATTGATAAATAAACAATCATTTTTATGACAAATTAGCCGGCACTATTTCAGAATAAGAGCTCGTAACATTAAATCTCGCTTTTACTACGCCTAAGTAGGGGTGTTAGCTACGTGGATTGTAAAATTAAAATTTATGGGTAGTTTGCAAGTAAACGGGTCCGGAGCAGAGTGAAGTGGGGCGCATGGGACCGTTAGCTGGCTGCGGGACGTTATCAGAAGGTTAAAATAAAAAGTTCAAGAAGCTTTACATCTTGTCATCCAATATACCGCAGTGTCTCAAGTCAAAAGTCTTTGACCAGTGTGTGTCGCCAGTGATGACTTATGGCACTGAGACGTGGCCGCTAACGATGGGCCTCATAAGAAAGATCAAAGTCACTCAGAGGGCGATGGAGAGGCCTATGCTTGGAGTTTCTCTGCAAGACCACATTATAAATGATGAAATCCGCGCAAGAACTAAAGACACGAGCATAGCTCGATGAATCGCCAGACTTAAGTGGCAGTGGGCAGGGCACATCGCTCGTAGAATTTGGTGCCAAAAGGTTCTCGAGTGCCGTCCGCGGACCGGTTGACGCAATGTAGGTAGGCCACCAACAAAATGAAGCGACGACCTGGTTAAGGTGGCGGGAACGCATTGGATCCGGATGGCGTAGGGCCGACCTGTTTGGCGAGTCTTGGGGAACCCTATTTTCGGCAGTGGACGTCTTTCGGTTGAAATGATGATGATGATGATGGACGTACTAAGTATTAGTCGATGGTAACATACGGGACACGGCTGTTGAACTCTTCACGGCCCTACAAATCGTATCGTACCCGTCTTCTCTAAAACCAAGGTAACGCTTCGTTGCTTTCTTACATTGTCACGGTACGCGTAAATAATGGCCGTAACGAGGTTCCTTATGGCGCTGTTGTTGCGCGTAAACTTTGCGCGTAACGCTTCTTTGACCGACAGCCGTAACTGTATTGCTAGAAACTCTAGTTCTATGAACATGGTGTCAGGAAAATCGCAAGTGTTTTGTTACACTGTAAGGCCTAAGGCTGTGCCTTAGCAAAAAAAAAGTGAAAATTGAACTGACTCCAAAAACCACAAAAATAATTTTCTTCTGATTGCTTTGAAATTGGTGCTTCAGCACGAGTCAAAAGGAGTGGACCTAGTCATCTACCTTACCTACATACTATCTATAATTGGGCTTTTATCACTCACTAGGTCTTGCTGAGGCACCGACTTCAAACAGATAAGAAAGTTATTTTTTAGCTATTTCATACTAAATACAAACTGAAACATAGATGCACAGAAAAAAAAACAGAAAAAAGACCAATGCTGGGAATCGAACCCAGGTACTCGGCAATCCGTGCCGCGTGCTTACCCCTACACCACCACTGGTCAGGAGTTTACACGCAAATTTTTCCTATGCATCATACATTCCAGCCTGCCATCATCACAATTATTTTTTAACGTTTTTGAAGTGGGTTCCATTAATAGTTTATATAAGTTCTCTTTCTAAATAAAACTAGTTTTTTTCTAAGTTAGAAGCTTAATGCCAAATATCATTTTTTTATAAAATATTGCTTTTCTCGTTTCAGACCATTAGTCCATTAGTTCCATACTGCAAAGCAATCAGTGTGTGAAGTTTTCAATCAAAACTGGGCCCGAGTGAACTACCACCCAAGCCCTCTCGTCCTAAAAGGACACCTGTGCCCAACAGCAGGACACTATATAGACCACATATGATGATACTTTTGAAGCATTACACAGATTTACAGCATTTCCGAATGGTATTTTCGCAGATGTTATTTCAAAAATCGGCCCCCAGGTTATTACGGAGCGTGCGACTCATCGCCGACCTTTCGTGCGCGTGGGCAGGCCGGCTGTGCCACGGAGGTAGGAAGAAGTAGAGAAGAAGAACATTTAACTGTTTATGATCAGTTAACTTTGTAGGTTGAGATTAGCTGTGTAACTTTACAGTTTATGAAATAAATAAATAATAAAATAAAAATAGTTTATTAAAAGAAGGTATCTTTACAAAAATGTTTACCATTGGTCCCACACTAGGCAATGCCTGTCACGTGGCAACCAGGATTCGGGGTACATACAAAAAAAAACTAAAAATATTTAAATTAAGATATCAACTTATAAACCGAAACAAAATAAAGGTAGAGATAACATAATATGACAAAAGCTTTAATTTAACTACAATAAGAAAGAGGGGGTTGGTTAGACCGAAACAGAGATATTATTATAAATATACATATTACTATTAATTTATTTATTCAAGAAGCAAGCCGTCGTTTACAAAAAAAATCTTAATATCTATTGCTTAGACCTAGAGTTTCCTTAAAGTAAGTACATACAGTATGAGTACTAATAAAATTACATTGTAACAGAAAAAAACTTGACTGTTCAGAACTGAATCATGAATGTATTTGCATTCAAGAAGGTATTTGTATCTACAATAAGGTGTATATCCGTTGTTTTAAGTCGAAATCACAAGCTTTACTCAGTTTGGTATCAATTAATGTAAATTGTTGCGCAATTTTTGACGGATGTGTTACTTTTGCAGGAGCATGTAATAAGAAGGAAGGGCTACAAGGAAAAGATAATAAAAAACGGACGAAGTTCTTTTTCTTCTTAAGTAATGTAATTAAAGTTTTTCATCGCAATTGATAATCATGATAACATTTGTAATTCATATATCTACCGTAAAACTTTTCTTAGTGACCAAAGAATAAATAAAAACAATTACTGACCTTTGTAGCATAATTTATCAAAGTCAACCTTCTGATAACAAACAGATTTAAAAAACATCATCATCATTATCATATCAACCGAAATACCTACATTGCTAGACAAATGTCTCCCCCAAAGAGTTCCACAACAATCATTCCTACGCTGTACCCTGTGAATCTAATACACTGTATCTTCAGTACACTGTCTATGGGAGTTACAGTGTATTGGATTCACAGGGTACCGCTGCTCGCATCCAAGAGGTTCCTGCAACCTTTACTAAATCATCGTTCCATCTTATTAGGTATTTTCCCACGCCACCTCTTCCGGTTCACCGACGCCACTCTAGAACCTTACAGCCCCACCAGCAGCAGAGCATTTCTACGAACAATGTAAAATAATCCAAAGAATTTGCATATTAATGAACTGAAACAATAACTTTGCTCGCCCGTGTTGTTTGTTTGGGTGAGAAAAGTAATTGTTTCATTATGGACCTCCGCAAAGTAACGCATGATTCAATAAATTTGCCTATGTATAAATTTATCGCTAAAATAGCTTCAGTGACTCAACTTCTACTCTAACAAAACAGACCTAGCAATTAATAAATCACCTTCTCTATTTAACTTGATCCATGGTCCTCTCTTGAACTTGGAACACATCGCAAGGGTCTAGATAGCTGAGCGTATGCGCACAAAATTGTCTGATACCACCGGAGTACTGTTATTAGAGGTTTGTTATATTATTCGAGATCTTAGAGGCATGCTGTAAATATAATCTAACTTGATATGTCTGCGTGAACAACAGAGATAGAAGGAAATGATTTTAGTAGGTATTTGTATTTTTTTTATGAATAAATTTATTAAGTTTTTTTGACTGTCACAAAAAAGAACCATTTGACATACTTCGGAAGCGTATGTTGAGTAATTAAGCTCATTTTCTATCATTCTGCCTACTAGCAATTTTTTTGCGAATTGAAGTTGAAAATGAAATATGCGAATTTTTTGAAAAGTGCTCATCTCCGACCATATTTTTTTATAATAGACTGGTGATTGATGATAAGGGTGAAAATGTAGCTCACTGGGTGATACAGTGCGAATAAACTAATGCTTGACTCGGCGGGGGCACTACGGTGCCTCCAAATGGGCCTTGGAGGAAAGGAGCTTAAAGATGGAATATATCAATTGTTTTTCAAAAGCTGATCTCTCTTTGTTCCAATAATTAATATGTGTCGCATTATTTAATTTTTAAAAATCGTATGTCATTTAAGCTCATTACAGATTTTTTTAATTATTTTTTCCTTAAAGTTTTTCTTTGTTTTCCACCACTTTGTTACTTGAATCTCCATAAGAAATAACTCCATCTCATCTGTATCGTAAAACACAGATGTTTTTAATATTTGACTGTTTGATTCCTGATTACGACAGGCGAATTTCCAAAATCACTTGAAAGTTGTATCCATTATTTCCAAAAGCACATTAAAGTCTGCTTTATTCTTGTTTTCTTTTTTTTTGTCTGATTTGACGTCTTCATTAATAAAGGTACTTTTAATTTATTCCACCTTCTTAATACCTATATACAATGAGCTCTCTGGCCTTGAATAGCAATGTCCATACCAACCATGCAATCCGAAACCCCCAACAATCTCGGTAATACACGACCCAATTCACACACACGCACACATATTGTGATTGATCCATCTGATTTCATTTGCCTCTGAACTCTGTGTCGTGGGAGTTGGTAGCTGATCGCTGTATAATGTGCGACCTTCGCGAGCCCTGTGTTAGTTGAACGGCGGTTTGGTCCAGGTTTTAATTATCATCATCATCATTTCAGCCGAAAGACGTCCATTGCTGAATATAGGCCCTAAGGCTCGCCAAACAGATGGGTCCTGCGCCATCCGCATTTAACGCGTTTCCCGCAACATTAACCAGGTCATCGCTCCGTGGACGCCACTCGAAAACCTTTGGCCCCATCAGTTTACGAGCGATGTGCCCTGCCCACTGCCACTTGAGTCTGGTGATTCTTCGAGCTATGTCGGTGACTTTAGTTATTACGCGGATTTCATAATATCTAATGCGATCCCGCAGAGAAACTCCGAGCATAGATCTCTGCATTGCTCTCTGAGTGACCTCTGAGGTTTTGATACGTAATACAAAAAATTCTTAATCATCATCACCACGCGGACATACGTCCCACTGCAGAGCACAGGCCCTTTCAGAATGAGAAAGCTTTGTCCATAGCTCCCACGCGGACTGCGGTTTGAGAACTTCACATCATTGAATTTCTACGCAAGGGCACGCAGGTTTCCTCACGTTTGTCTACATTGTAAAGCTCATGGTAAATTTCAAATAGATTTCGCCCGTCAATTTCGACAAACTCAGAGGTTTAGACGACCAGATGGCCTAGTGGTTAGAGACCCTGACTATGAAGCTTGAGGTCCCGGGTTCGATTCCCGCGTCGGGGCAGATATTTGTATGAAAAATACGAATGTTTGTTCTCGGGTCTTGGGTGTTTAATATGTATTTAAGTATGTATCTATCTATATAAGTATGTTTATCCGTTGCCTAGTACCCATAACACAAGCTTTGCTTAGCTTACTTTGGGACTAGGTCAATTGGTGTGAATTGTCCCGTGATATTTTTTTTTTTTTTTTTAACTCAGATGTACAAGTCGACCGAAAAATTCCTTTACCACCCAAAGGCCCAATGTCAGTTGTACAGCCTAAAACATCAAAGACTATTTTCACTTACAAGTCAATGTTACAATCAGACTTATTGTTTTTGTTCTGATGCAGGAACTGTCATAAAAAATGGTAAAAGCATTTACTTGGTCGACTAAACATTACAAGTCCGGGTTTAAACCCATGACCCTCTGCTTGAGAGACCAAAGGTCAAACCACTAGGCCATCGCGGCTTACACTTTTTACATGAGTGTTCCGAAATTATTTTAAGACGTCTTGTGTAACATATTTTTGACGACCAGATGGCCTAGTGGATAGAGAACCTGACTACGAAGTTTGATGTCCCGGGTTCGATTCCCGTGTCGGGGCAGATATTTTTGCTCTCGGGTCTTGGATGTTATTTAAATATGTATCTATCTATATAAGTATGTTTATCCGTTGCTTATACCCATAACACAAGCTTCGTTTAGTTTACTTTCGGACAAGGTCAATTGGTGTGAATTGTCCCCTGATGTTTATTTATTTATTTATTTTATATTAGTTACTCTTAGAGTTCTTCATACACTAAGTCATTAACAGGTGTTGTTTTATATCGCGCAGCAGATCAATCCGTGAGCGATGCGCCGGCGCATCGTGACGGACTTTGAGTTGAACTTTCATGACAATGTTTAGACTAGTTAAGAAGATTGAGGATTGATGCTACCAATTAATCTAGGTGACTCATTTGGTCTGAGCTAGAATAGAGCTCGCGATACAACAATACGCGATGTGAACTTGCCCTTCATTTCGTTTGAAACCTGCGATTCTACCGAAGTAAACTAATTAATGGTCACACAAAGCAGCTTTTTTGTTGAAAATGTTTTAAACTAGCTGTAACAATACAATACAAAAATTCTTTTTTGTACACCACAAAGAAAACAATACAGAAAAAATAAGTACATGGAAAAAATCATGGATATACATTGACATGGTAAGCAATATTGTACAAGGTAAGAAATTGGTGGCCCTATCGCCTCAAAGCGATCTCTTCCAAGCAACAATTTTATAAAGAAAAACAGCAAGGAATGGATTTAAATAATAATTTAAACATCTAATATAAAAAATCTCGTGTCATGATGTTTGTTATCGAACTCCTCCGAAACGGCTTGACTGATTTTTATCAATTTTTTCTCTATATTTGAAAGTTATGAGAATAGGTCGTAGGCTATTACTTATACCCCCTATTCTTTGCGGACAGAGTCGCGGGCAGCAGTTATAAACATAATACGTGTCCCATATTTTTTGACAATCTACCTAACTGGCAGACTAACTTTTTTTTAGGAATCTATCCTATTACGTTATTGTAACGTAACGAACTGTAACAAACATTGGCCCACACGCCAAACATTGGCTCAAACCCACAACAATTTCTTCAAGGCTGAACGTGTAAAAAACTATCGCACTACAAATTACAATGGCTGGTGTTAAAACAAGATGGTGGATAATGATGCCACCGCAAATACGTCGTCAGAGGTCGCGTCGATCAGTCATTGTGCGGTCACCATGATTTTTGACAACAGAAACTTTTTTTATCAGTTTTATGTAGACGACCAAGTCAAGATGTCTAACGATGTTAGAAAATAATTAATCTGCTGGCTATTAAATACACAGACCCCGTAGACTCCACATTTAGGGAGTTCCAGTGCCCCCACAATGCACAAGTCTGGTTCTATATTCAAGTCCTTTTGCTAAGCACCTTTAACGCAAATAAAGAGAATTACTTATTTACTTACTTACTCAGATCCGTTACCAATACTCTCAATGACTCCTGAAAGCAGCAAACTTAAAAAAGGTAACTATAAGTAACAGTTTTTTTAAAACCCTGATGGAATTACGTCACTCATATGTTTAAAAATAAAGTAAATGCCCATTATGCGTCTAAGATCCCTTCCGCAGCTAACAAAAGAGCTGAAAACTTTGAAACAGCAGAACCAATTTTGATAAATCATATCCAAGAACCATCGCCAAGAAATCTGCTTTAAAATAAAAAAAACCGCATCCAAATCGGTTCACCCGTTTAAGAGCTATGACACCACACACACATACACATACACACACACACACACGCACACACACGCGCCCAAACACACTCATTATTTCGATTTTTTTTTTTAAAGTTTTTGGTCTACAACACATAGTGAAAATAAATGGATCCGTCTCACGGTAGTTTCATGTTTAGAGTGGTCTTCAACTGACAAAAATCATGGCCACAGGAGCAAGTGACACGAGCTAATGTCAGAGCATTAAGATTAAGGACACATCCAGTTGCCTGATCGTTTTATGTCACTAATTTCAATGGTTAAGACTAAACCTGGAGCTACCTAGCTATTGTCGAATTTTGGATGCGGCAAAAAAATATTTGAAATGTAATTTTAAGGGCTGGCAGCTATCTCTCTCAACGTATCGCCATCGCCATTCAACGAGGGAATAATGCCAGCCTTTTGGGTACGATGCCACGGGGGCCTTTTTTAGACTTAGTCTAGTAGTTTTTAAGTTAGATATTTAGTTTATAGTTATAGAGACCTGGTGACCTGAAACACAGGTTCTACCTAGTTCAGGCACCAGCCTCCCCCACTCAGGTTCAGTTAATTTGTACTACGTTATATTAGTCTGTTTTTTACTTTTACTTTGTATCTTGGTGGTGGAGAAAATAAATATATCTTATCTTATCTTATCTTATCTTAATTATTGTTAAGTAGGTATTGTTTATTATTATTAATAATAAATTGTGTTTTTTAAAACTTAGCTAATATTTTAAATATAAATTCAGAAGAACTCAGAGGTGCGAGCCGGGATTTGAACCCATGATCCTCTAAGAGGTCATAGGTCAAACCGCTAGGCCACCACGGTTTTTAAATTTGAATTTTACCATGAGCTTTACAGTAAAATTACATAAAGTTTACCACTGACAGATGGTTTGCCTTCATATCATTTCATATTCAACTTTAACGTACTGTTACCCACGTTTGCAGATTTTGTAATAGATACTTTATTTGTATGGTGTTAAAGTTGGAAATGAAATGAAGGCAAGCCATCTGTCAGTGGTAAACAAAAAGTAAACGTGTACGGCGAAGGAAAACATCGTGAGGAAACCTGCATACACCTGCAAAGAAATTCAATGGTGTGTGTGGGAACTACGGCCCAAGCCCTCTTGTGGTAAGAGGTAACCTGTGCCTTGCTATAAGACATATAAATATAAGCTGAGATGATGAATAACTTCTGAACCTTTAATAACTTCACGACAGCGGTATATCGTTGAGAGTTTAGTTGTACGGTATGTAAGTTGAAATAACTAAATATTATGTTTCTGTATTGTATTTTAAATAAGTAAGTTTTTAATTGAATGTATGATTCTAACTAGTTCTATTTAGAAAAAGTTAGTTTTTACCTTTTCTTTGTAAATGCAATTATGCATACATACGCTCGCCATATAATTATTATTTGTTAAACTAGTTAAATTTCTCATGTAAGTGAAATGTAAAATATTCTTATGAGAAATAAATTCTTTAAACCGAAACCGAAACCGAAATTACAAATAATTTTCTGCCACCTAGTGTCGAATGGCATCCGTATAGTCAATGCGCTAAGATGAACGGCAGCCCTTCACAAGGTACTGGTGTCCAAGTTGATAAGCAAGACTACAAAGATCCGCGTTTACAATACAGTTATTAGGCCGATTCTATTGTACGGGTGCGAAACTTGGACTCTAACGTTGAAGGAGGAAAACAAACTCTTGGTTGCGGAACGTAAGATTTTGCAAAAGATTCTGCGTCCAACAAGGGACGATGACGGAAATTGGAGGCGAAGGTTCAACCAAGAAATAGAGGAACTAGTGTCTGAGCCGAATGTCATCGGGGAAATAAAGGCTGCCCGACTTCGATGGCTGGGGCATGTGGAAAGAATGGGAGAGGATCGAGCTGCCAAAAGAGCGTATCTTGGGCGACCATCCGGACGGCGTCCGGTGGGTCGACCAAGATACCGGTGGAAAGATGAAGTTGCTAAAGATCTGAAGGAGCTGGACGTGTCCGATTGGTCAGACTTGGCACAGAGCAGGAAGGAATGGCGCACTTTAATGTCGGAGGCCAAGATCCACTTCGGGTCGCTGAGCCAGCGAAAGTAAAGTAAAGTAGCGTCGAATAGTGGAAAGATAATTGACAGCTGTTAATGTACCCACCACCTGATAGATTTTTCTAAAATATTCCACTGTACAGTAGAACTTTATTTATTTAGACATGCCAACAGTAAATAAACAAGTCCTCGGCAGCAATTCACCCATCCCGAGATTGTGCAAGACTTTGAATAGTTGTAGCCACAATACGGATATACACTTTGATTCGATACGCAAATTTAAAATAGGTGTACGTAGGAGCCTAGTAAGTGTAGTTAACCTCATATAAGCTTGAGTTAGTGAAAAAGTGATGAGAACTAAACTTGTAAGCTAGTCACAGTTAATAACTATATTTATATTTTTTTTTTCTCTATTTAATTGCATGCTGTGTTTACCTGTAAGTGATTGTTACACTTTGCCCGTATAAGCTAAGTGAATGTATTTATTGCCATTACTAGTGTAAACAATTGTTGGTGAACCAAATAAATAAATAAATAAATAAATAAAACATTTCAAATCATAAAATTGCATGATATTTAGAGCCCCCGTTAATGCACCAAAGCGTTATTCATATTTAGGGACGTACACTACAAATTAGTTCTTGCGCGGATTTCATAATTTCTAATGCGATCCCGCAGAGAAACTCCGAGCATAGCCCTCTCCATCGCCCTCTGAGTGACTTTGAGCTTCCTTATGAGGCCCATCGTTAGCGGCCACGTCTCAGTGCCATAAGTCATCACTGGCAATAAAGACTTTTGACTTGTGACATTGCGGTATATTGGATGACAAGATATTGCGGAGCTTCCCGAACGCTGCCCAGCCGAGCCGGATTCGTCGATTGACCTCTTTCTCGAAGTTGAACCTACCTAATTGGACTGTGTGTCCCAGGTAGATTTAGTCGTCAACAACTTCGAGCGGAGAGTCTCCAATTATAACGCAGTGTAAGTAGGCCTCCAACAAGTTGGAGCGACAACCTGGTTAGGGTTGAGGGACCGCGTTGGATGCGGAGGGCATGGGACCGAACTGTTTGGCGAGCCTTGGGGGAGGCCTATGTTCAGCAGTGAACTTCTTTCGGCTGAAATGATGATGATGATGATGATGACTGCAAATTACTTCAACTCGTCAAATAAATTGTAAAATTTACCGCATCATACAGTTTTCCTAGCTCCGCGTCTCACAATCATTACCGCTCGGTTCACAATCATTCTCCTTGACTTTTCGATCTATGAAATAATTTGACATAATCCTAGCTGCATCATTACCGCCAGCGTCGCTTTGAGTCTAGGCAGGTTCTACACGATGAAGTGAATGCTACTGAGATATTAGCACAAAAATTCGTCCTTAACCCCTCGTATGCGGGAAGTTTAGTTTTAATAGTAGTGGTAAAGCCACGTTGTAGCTAGCCGCTGCATCACGAATGGGCCGGCTCGTCCGGGGCTGTACCACCCTCTCACAGAACACCGGCGTGAAACAGCAATACTCCCTGCTGCGTTTCGTACGGTCAGTGAGAGCGCCGGGGGCCCAATACCTTTCCCCCTCCCCTATGCCCTCTCCTTTTTCCTTTCGGCTGACAACGCACAGTGTCTATGGACAGTGGTGATCATTTAACATCAGGTGACCCACTAGTTCATTTGTCAGGCCTCTCTAACATAAAAAAAAAAGTGAAAAAAATCGTGCATTCAAGTCTCAACTGTTTCATATAAATCCAATGATGATTTAAAAAAATATACAAAAAGATAGCCTTAAATTTGGTGCAGATCTGCACCAAGGCATACGAGAGGTTAATTTTTTTAATCATGGAAGTAGCAAAAAAGCCGACGGTTTTTTTTGTAGTGAAAAATTCATCATCATTCCAGCTGAAAGGCGTCCACTGCTGAACATAGGCCTCCCCCAAGGCTCGCCAAACAGATCGGTACCGCGCCATCTGCATCCATCGCGATCCCGCAACCTTAACCAGCTCAGGTCGTAGTGAAAATATTAAATTCCGATCATTGTTTATCTCTGCAACATAATTGTTACTTTCTTTGTCTTTTTCTTGACTTTAATAATTGAAGATACTTAAAAGAAACCGGAATCTAAAGGTTTTCCTTCCTGACGCTATAACTCCAGAACGCACGAACCGATTTCCACGGTTTTGCATTCGTTGGAAAGGTCCCGGGCTCCGTGAGGTTTATAGCAAAGAAAATTTACGAAAAATTTCAACAGAAAAGCGGGAAAATCTTTTTTCACATACAGCGCCATCTCTGATACATAGCATGTACTACAAACCAATACTATTCTCCGCGGACGGAGTCGCGGGCAACAGCTAGTTATGTATAAATGTAAAGAAAATAAACAAATAAAGTCATTACCATCTGCTTCTGTAATACGTATACAAATATGAATAGTACTTATATTCTCAAATAAACACCAAAAATACAAACGCAAAAGTTTGCGTGTCATTTTTAGGGTTCCGCAGTCATAACCACAAAATCTTAACCATCATAGATTCGCCATATCCATCTGTATTATTCCGTTGGTGGTCCTTACGTATTGATCCTTTTTAACCGACTTCAAAAAAAGGAGGAGGTTATATGTTCGACTGTGTGTATCTTTTGTTCTATTTTTCCGTCTGCAAATATATTAATTCAAAAATAAAAGAACCTGACTGCGTAAAACTTATTTTCTTATTTAAACCCAATTTTAAATCGAATGGTTAGTTTTGAAATCGCATAAGTAATATTGTAAATCCGTGTTTCCGTGCCTCCTGTGAAATTCCCGTTCCCACGGGAATTCCGGGAAACTTTATACTATTACATTCTCGCAACTGAGCCAAATCTAATGGCACCTCTCACTTTAAAATTAAAATCCATCGAGCTGTTTAAACCGAAAATTGTGCTAAGGAATATACATACATAAATACATACGGTCGAAAAACATAACCTTTTTCCGCAGTCGGGTAATAGGTAATAAATAGGTAATAGGTAATAACGGGCTAATTTCCGCAACTCGACGTCTTTTACGCGCCTATTTTGCGTAACTGGCTGTAGGCACTATTCATGCCAGCCCAACTCCATAAGGAAGCCTAGCAGACCCTTCACGTTGCCGACGACTTCCTGGAGCGACCTCGGTGTCCCGAGGTGTAGTGCCCTGTAGCTCGCCACACTAACACACTCCAGCAGGACGTGTGAGGCCGTTTCTTCCGCCTCCATGCACGCTCTGCATAGGGGGCTGTCTGTAACACCTAAATTGTGTAAGTGTTTGTTAAGTAAGGCATGTCCAGTTAGAGCCCCAACCAATAGTCGGAGCTGAGTTCTTCCATAACCGCGAAGTTTGCGGGATAATCCGGGGTTGATCTTTGGAAGAGCTTCTCTGGTCTGCCTGCAGGTTACTAGGTTTGTCCAATATTCTTGGTGCATTACCTTGGTGTTGTGGCGCAACTGGCCGCGCAACCATCCGAAAGGCAGGGGCAGAATGGGTTCAGGTCCATAGACCCTCAACTCCGATCCCTCCCTCGCCAGTCGATCGGCCGCGTCGTTGCCTCGCGATCCACTGTGACCCTTTATCCATTGGCTACAAAAACTTAGCTATGACGACACTGAATTGTTCTTATCAAACTCGGTATGATTCACAACACACACACACACACACATACACACACACACACACACACACACACACACACACACACACACACACACACACACACACACACACACACAAACACGCACGCATATGCTCATTCACCTCGTTTACCCACACAAATTTAATGTTTATTATTCTTAGTTTTTGGTCTGTCTGTCGCATAGAAGTGTTATATTGGTACTTATTATAAACTTTCAAGCAGCGGTAACGCGTCGAACGCTGATACTCCAAAACACAGGCTTTTGCTTAGTTTGGAGGTCAGAGTTATAACAAATTAAATGTGCAAATTGTTTTTATCTTCTTTTTCGTGCTGACAGAAATATGTTTGTCCTTCAATGTTTGTACAACTATATATATGAATAAATGATTATTATTATTATTATTATTAAGGGTAATGGTGTTTGTCTCCGCAGTCGGGTAAAAAGCACGTGTATTAAAGCCTTATAGTAATATTGATCCGATAGTCTCTTTACCCGCAAGGCTGGTCATCACCACGAATGCCTGTTCATATAATGTTAAAATTATGATGCGTTTTATTACTAAGTGGCAAAAACTAGTATAGATTCGACCTCATTTTGGCTTGTGTTTATTAACGTTACTATGTTTATGTACGTTGAATAAAATAGCTTTTCCTGCAGTTACCTTGTCGTAGGATCAACATAATTAGGCTAGTCTATCCTTGGGGAAGCTGGAAATATTTTCATTACATTTAATCCTTCATCCCATCATGCCAGCCAAGTGCAGGGCACAGGGCTCTTCTCAGAATATGAGGCCTTGGGCCGTAGTTCCCACGTGGATCCAGTGCGGATTGGGAATTTAGCACACACCATTTAATTTCTTCCCAGGTGTATGCAGGTGTACGATGTTTTCCTTCACTGTTAAGCTCATGGTAAACTACAAATGTAATTTCGCACATAAACTCCGAAAAACTCAGAGCGAGCTGGGGTTTGAACCCACGACACTGCTTGAGAGGCCATAAGTCAAACCACTAGGCCACCAGCAGGCTTATTGTCTAACGCTTCTGACGCTTGCCTTCGCAATCTCTATTCCTTTCTGTCAAACGGTATAAGATGGTGACAGAAAGAGATGGTGAAAGCGAAGGCAAGCGTCAGAAGCGTTAGACAATACGGCCACAGGGCATACACAAATCATTATTCATTATACCTAGAGATTTTCCTGGTACAAACGACGTGTGGTTAGTTTTTGACATAATAACATCGATACAGTTTGGTATTCTTTTTCCTATAATTTTCAACGTGTCACATTGATATAATGCCACTTATAAGACATCGATAAACTAAGTATCAGAAGGAAGTCACTACCGTAGCATCGTACGTGCCAGGAAAAACTCTAGGTATATTATTCATTATTTTGTTTATCATTCTTTAGCTGTGTAAAAAACCGGCCAAGTGCGAGTCGGACTCGCGCACGAAGGGTTCCGTACCTATAAAAACGGCAAATAAATCACGTTTGTTGTATGGAAGCCCCTTATATATTTGTTTTATTCTGTTTTTTAGTATGTATTATCTGTTAAAATTTCAACTGTCTAGCAATCACGGTTCATGAGATACAGCTTGGTGACAGACGGACCGACGGATGGTCAGCGTTAGTCTCAGTAATAGGGTCCCGTTTTTACCCTTTGCGTACGGAACCCTAAAAATTAAGCAAAATTGATAACTTTAACCTTTCACATTAAATAATGAAAAAAACAATAAATAAAACCAACAGCTTATACATGGTCCGCCTCAGAACATAATGACAACAATCTATCATTTATTTGCATAGACAATAAAACATTTTGGGCAATTTACTAAATTAGAATGTAAGTGAAATTTATGATAATTCGTTAGCTTGTTAATGAAACTAATGGCCACCGAAGCTTTTAAGGTAGTAACTTAATTAGCACTTGTTTAGGCAAAGAACGAGGTAAAATATTTCTAATAAATTGGAAAGCTGTAAAGTCAACTGTGATTAATTGCGTTATCCTACTTTATAATAAAAATGCTAAAGTTTCTGAGTGTGTGCGTGTATATTTGTGTGCCTGTTCTTCTTCACGCTAAAACAGCTAGAAGGATTTGTATTAAATTAAATGAAACGAGATAAAATAAGATAAAATGAGATAATGTGGGATAAAATGAGATGAAACGAGATAAAATAAGATAAAATGACATAAAGTGGGATAAAATGAGATAAAATTAGATGAAACGAGATAAAAATAAGATAAAATGGTATAAAGTGGGATAAAATGAGATAAAATGAGATTAAACGAGATAAACAAAGATAAAATGAGATAAAGTGGGATAAAATGAGACATAATGAGATAAAATGAGATGAAATTAAAATGGCATGGTGACTGGAACAACACATTCAAGTCTCAAAACCTTAATTGCTTAGTTAAGGGTCATAAAATTAAGTACCAATCTTCTTTTGTGCTGAAAATAATGCTATTTTATGTGATTTTCCAGCTAACTCTCAGCTTAAAAAATAATTAAAAAATAACCAAGCTAAGGATTCTTTGATCGGCCGTCAGAGGATCGACAGCTGCTAATGATTCTTCAGAGAGAAAGGCGAAACATGTGTTCGGGATTGTGGGAAAATAACACAAAAAATATATTATATGAAAAAAGTATCTATAGACGTTGTTTTTTATTAGACTCTTCCATAAAAGATTTTCACATATGGGCCAAAGTAACCGTTCATTCGGTCAAAGTGCCCTTTACGGTACTGAACAATAGATAAACATACCTTCTTCATATAGAAATACACTTTATAATACCCCGATCGCATTCCAACCGTAGGTGTCAGACATATTTAGACAAGCAGCTAATGCACAGCTTTATCTAAAGTAGACCATTCACGCTTTATGTGCGCTTTGAGCGACCCACAGGTCATGCCAACCTACAAATTCAAATCCAAAATGTCACCTCAACAAAAACAACAGCAAAACGTCGCAAGCGACGCGGGAACTGTTCGAATTTTAACTCAGATTCCAACAGATTTAAATTTGGAATGGGATTCGTTTGTTTTGCGCGTGATTCGTTTTTGTTTCGGTTGAATGAGCTGTCAGCTGTCCGAACTTATCAGCTAAATAGTCTGTTATAGATTCGGAATCCAGTTTTTGATCAGTAAATGTGTTTTAGCATGTAAATTGTTGTTTTGTTACGACGCCGGAGCGATGTCTGGTTATTTATACATAGTTTGTATAAGTAATGGGTAATTGTTGGAAGTGGATGCGATGTTAAATGTATTAGTGATAAGTTATGGCTTATAAATTGAATTTTTAATGTAGTATGTTAAGTCATTGATACGAAATAGAGTGGGATTTTATACACTTGAATGAGTTTTTTTTTTGTTTGAAACAGATATTGTCCATTGGACTGGTTAAATCTTTTTGTAACTGTATTTTTTTTTTAATAATTAGTCTGGAAAAGTGTCCCAATGCTGGGCAAAGGCCCCATTTTCTCCATCCAGCCCCATTTGAGCGGTGTCCTTCCAATCCCTAAGGTACACGTCTAGGTTTTCCCGCCAAAGCCTCCTGACCCAACCTCGTCGCCACCATCTTGTGATATCCAGTCCGTGGCCATTATAGCTCACCGATTCGAATCCATGCGGCTGACGGGAGCTCCCCAGTCCAATTTCAACTTGGCAGCTTTGGCATGGCATTCGTATTAGGAATGCGTGTTTTGAAGTGCAGCGTATTCCGATTGTAAATAGTTTTTTCTCAAACATGCTTTGAAATGTATGCGTTAATGTCACGAAATGAAGCCATGGAGTTTGTTGTTTATGGCTCCCTACATTACTTCTTGGCCTAGGCCATAAAAGTAAGTATGAAAAACCATTATTGTCCGCTGCTGTAACTTTTTAAATTTGTTTACTAACATTAAACTGACAAAGGAAAAATTACATACAGCCAACTTACGACATTAAAAAAAAATGTATCTTCTTTTATTTCTATAAAACCGCCTAAACTACTGGTGATGGATGGACGGATGTATGGATGTATGGATAGATGTATGGATGTATGGATGTACGGATGGATGTATGGATGTATGGATGGAGAAAAGCTCTATAAAATCCTCGGTCGGAAGAGGGATTGCTGGACTCGTTTTATCCGGCCTCGTCTACGACTCGGCCGTATACCCCAAATCTCGTCCATCAATCCCTTACTTCACGGCCTCTGCAGTAATGTACTATAATTATTGCTACTTAATCATTTGTTTTCTGAGATGTGGTTTCCAGTGGCGTAGAGTAATGGCTTGGTGAAGGGGCCTGGCGCCCTAAGAACTATATTTGCATTTGTCTCTATTTGTGTGTGTCTGCGCAGGATAGAACTTTTCAACAGTTAATGTTTATTAACCGTTAAAAATTTCCATCTTGTAATAATAATAATAGTCAACAATTTGTGTAAACTTAAGAATTCACATTATTTATTCTATAAATTAAGATGTTTGCATGTCAATGTCATGATTAGACATATCACCGTGCAACACAATATATTTATAAGACCACTATGTAATACCATGTCCAAAGTAATTTTTTTTTTTTTCATTTTTTTCGGAGACAATCCTAGTGTCCCCAAAATTACATTTTTCTTCTTCTAGCGCCTCTTCAATTCTGAAGGTTGGCCGTAAGCCTCCTGTACACCTCTCTATCAGTAGCCTATCGGAATAACTCTTCAACGGAGGCAATGCCCTTCCACTCCCGAAATTACATAGTATGTCAAATTTTAGCCCAATCCGATACCAGAAAGTGGTCTTAAAACAGTTTGCAGATTTTTAAACGATAACTTACTTTGATGCACATTGATGAACATTGCAAATAAAAGCATGTTAAAAAAATAACTTTGTTTTGTAGGTATTCCATATCAAATTTTTATTCGCGAAATGAAACTGATGTGCTAACTTAACTTATTAAAAAACATAACCCTGTTCTTGCAGTCGGGTAAAAATAAGGTTATCATATATCCTTAAAATTATAAATGCAAAAGTTTGGAAGTTTGGATATATTTATCTTTGCTCTGTATTATTCCTATGTTTCACGGAGCATTTTTTACTAAAATTTTACAGGTACACACCAACCGAAGGGTTCCACGGCCACGGACCGGAACCCCATAAGCTGACTTACCGAGTCGTGATGATAAAATGGTAACAAGACCACCCATTTGCCGACGCGCTGCGGTATAACTCTCGCTTTGACCACGACAGGTGATAGTGGACACGTCTTGCTTAAGAATAGAGTTAACGGCGAGTCAGAGTTGTGCACACAGGGTTTTGTATAAAAAAATCAGCTAAATATAAGTTATATCAGGGATTTTCAGAATTTTTCCGTTACTTATAGTGTTACAAAGTGTGTGGTGTGTGTTTGTGGTGTTTTACTTCTTGCAACACAAAATACTTTGTAGGTTCTTATATGAAAATACAGTTTTAAAAGATTTTACGTTTTATGTTTTGGTCACGTGAACTTAGACCTCACGTGATTATAGACTGAGTTTTTTATTGGTAACAATTCCAACTTGATACCTGAGGGTACGTTTCGGGGAATAAGTTTTTGGTAAAAACATATTTTTAATACAAACTTCTTACTTAAATTTTTGGTGACTTTCTTCTAACTGTTCTTATTTTGTCATTCATATTACGCCTTCGTAATAATTTGCCATTAACCGTTAAAGAGTTCCCTAGAGCAAAGATGATCTTGAGTGTACCACCAGAATTTGACTATCCATACCAGGTTTCAAGCCAATTTGACCTTAAAATGACAACTAGTTCTAAACATCACAAGCCAAATAAAAACTTGTAAAAAGGATGTTGTAGGACAGACAGGAAACTCTGAAAAAATTAAAAGAGCCATTTATATAAAAGAATAAACATTTTACTTTGAAGCATGCTAAAAAGGCTTGGCAATAAGTACCATAGGTTAACTTCTGCTCATTATGAAAACCACATATAAAAATGTCTAGTAAAATCATTAAAATGTGGGCGGTCAGCTAACATCAACCTTATTATAGACAATGTACGTAAATCCCAATGGCCAAAGTTACTCTTCAGGACCAAAGTAACCTAACCTTACGGCTGTAAAATGATTTAGTTTATCCAGTTCAACATTTTTTGTGGGCATGTCCACGTTATGCTGTCCTGTTGTCTCATGTATATCATTATAATTGGATTAAACGATTTTTTTCTGTCATTGTCTCTGCAGCTGGCCATTGTTCGTGTGCCTGTTTGTTCGTATCCAGAGACCGTTGTGCTAATAAGTTCTAATGTGATTCAATATTTCATTCTGATAGTGCATATACAGCGTGTTAAAAAAGCTGTGGTACAGTGGTTTGACTTATGACCTTTCAAGCAGAGAATTGTTAAGTTTAGTTCAATACATAATATAATATGAAAAAAATTGAAGAATTTAAACTAGTCTCCAAATGAGTCTTACTAATATTAAATAAATAAATAAATCATGGAACAGTTGGTATCAAAATTTCCTAGTCCCAAACTAAACAAATTGTACTATGGGTACTAGACAACGGATAAACATACTTATATAGATGAATACAACACACTTAAATACATATTAAACTTCCAAGACTCGAGCACAAACATTCATATTTTTTACACAAATATCTGGCCTGTCTGGAAATCGAAACCAGAAACTCAAACTTCGTAGTTAGGTTTTCTAACAACTAGGGTATCCGGTTGCCTTGTGAATGGGATTTATGAAGATGTATGAATATTTCTTGACTTTGTCAATCACGCAATGACAGCTGAACGGATTTGTATCTTACTTGGCTTACAGATAGACAAAAATCTATATATATGTTGAAACATTGGATAGGTACATATCACCCCGGTGAAGCGTTTCGTAGCTTTATATTTTCAATTTGAAGAAGAATAGTGGGCGCTATCTACGAACGTTGAAGTACCTCGGATTTAAAGATAACGTTTTAACTTCGTCTACAATTAATAGATGGCGTTGTCCAAACAAACGTTGTGCTTTAAAAATGTCACCGTAACCATCTTCAGGGCAAACTCTAAAATTATTATACAAAGTGATCATCCAAGAAATCATTTGTTTCCATATATCGTTCGCTCACCAGTCTGGTAACACACTGTATATTATAAAGGATGGTTAATGGGTTCAGATTGGAGAGGTTACGGCTTAGAGAGACAGCCATGTTTTTTAATGGTGTCATTAATTGTTTTTGTATATTAATTTTATTTTACTTCAATTTTCAAAGAGTAAAGGTAAATATCATTGAAAAATTCTAAATGTGTGTGTCATTCATTAGTAAAATAAAAAAAAACGGATCATTCACGTAAAGAGACGTATGGATACGTCGAGATATTTATGCCGAGCCCTTAGAGAGTGATGTTGTCAATGTAGTGCGCAAATCTACTTGTGATATTCATCATCCCAGCATATATATGTCCCACTGCAGGGCACAGGCCTCCTCTCAGAATGTGAAGGCTTGGGCTGTAGTTACCCGCAGGCCCAGTGCGGACTGGGAACTTCACACACGCTATTGAATTTTTTTGCAGGTGTATGCATCCCTTACGATTTTTTCCTTCACCGTAAAGCTCATGGTAAATTACAAAATGTAATTTTGCACATATATTCCGAAAAACTCAATGGTGCGAGCCGGGATTTGGAGAACCCACCACCACTAGGCCACCACAGCCACCGTGGCCACGGCTTATGCTATTAATAATTTTGATAAAGATAAGGATAGCTTTTCGCCGATGTTAAATTCAGATGCACCATAGCGTACCTGACCAACCCGCTCGAAAAACTTGATCATTTGAAAGAAAAGAAAGAAAGAAAGAAATACATTTATTTTCTCAAACATGCTATGAAATATTGACGTTATGTTCCTTATAATACGCCACGAAGTGTCACAATGCAGGCGCGGCGTGGTGTGCGGCTAGACGAGAGGTCAATAATGGAATTTCATACAACATTGCTGGCCAAGGCCAGCAAAGTGATCGTCTATTGTTTCATACCATGACGTTTATAGGTCTATGGCATCATAGCATTTAGCCATTAAAAAAAAAACTATAAGCAATATTTGCGTTTTGGTTCATTAAGACATTCTGCCACTACGCTTATTTGATGATGATGATGTTGATGGTGGTGATGGTGTTGATGATGGCGGTGATGATGGTGGTAATGGTGGTGATGATGATAATGGTATGATGATGATGATGATGGTGATGATGAGTTGATGATGATGATGGTGATGATGATGTTGGTGATGATGAGATGATGGTGATGATGAGATGATGATGATGATGATGGTGTGATGATGATGGTGATGATGATGATGGGTGATGATGATGATGGTGGTGATGATGATGATGGTGATAATGATGATGATGGTGATGAGATGATGTTGATGATGATGATGATGATGGTGATGATGGGTGATGATGATGATGTGATGATGATGATGATGATGATGGTAATGATGAGATGATGATGATGGTAATGATGGGTGATGATGATGTTGATGGTGGTGATGGTGATGATGAGATGATGATGATGATGATGATGATGATGCATGTTTGAGAAAAACTCTATACAAGCCTTGGCCACGAACAGGGATTGCCGGCCTCGTATCTCTAGATTCGGCCGGCCATCCCCTATTTCGCGGCCGCTGCAGTAATGTACTATTATAACAACAATAACACGTACACAGGCAAAAATAAGAGTACAAACATAGACATAGACACAGGAATGTACATAATTAGTGCTGCTACAAAAAGGGTCCCGGCTCAGCATGTCGCTAGTTAAAAACCAGCACTGGTCTTCCGCCGGGCCACAGTTCAGTAATACACCACCAATTGCATACTCCAATACCTCTAATTGGATTAGGGGCAAACACTTGATGTTAAAAAAAACGTAAGATAATGTTTAGGATGTATCGTATCCCTGGCTTGAGCCATATTTTTAATTGTAAGGTTGGTAGTTTTTTTTTTATCTAGTTAAGGCCTATTGGAACTGACATGTTCAATTTACCTGATCAAAGTTCCTTAAAATACCTAAAGATTAAAAAAAGTATAAAACAAAAAGTGCTGTCTTTTTCTTTCAACAAAATCCTAAAACAGTGCTTTGTGGTTGATGCCGATGATATTTTTTTCACGGTCAGTAAAATTATGAATCAAATAAATTAAGAAGTTAACACGCTATTTTGGAACCACTTCTCATAAACCTTAAGACGACATAATAATATTAGAGACATAACTTTAACTAATGTCTCGAATTATGGGAAAAACATAAAAGGTCAAATGATGATGTACCAATTAATTAAATGACGCAATTTATTGGATTATGTTTGACTTAAAAATATTTTAAGTAGGGATTATGGTAATTAATCGAATGCGTTAATTTTTGAAAAATAGATTCTCTGCATTAGCAGTTATAAAGAAACTAGTTTTTTTTCCATTTTAAATCTAGATGTTTTTAAGGAATTTTGTTATGATGATCCTACGCTAGTTAACGCTCAAGACTTCGCTTCCATTGCATAACTTCCTATCTCATATAAGTTGCGCAGAATCCAACCTCATTTCTTGCCCACATTATTAAGTCAAAGACAAAAATAATCTCAGCTTCGCTTCCATTGCATAACTTCCAATCCCATGGGAGTTGCGCAGAATCCGACTTTATTTCGTCAAAATTATATATGTATACTAGAACAATTAACCTAAAACTAAAAATCTTAAAAAATATAATATAGTAAATAACTAAAATACATTATTAAAAGGAGTCCCTTTAGGCAAGGTTCCGAAGATACTGGCAGCGTTCCCCCTTTGAACAGCTAGACTAATTCTTTGTCCGAGGTAGCTGCCAGCTCTTCGGTCTCCTGTGATGTCGACTAACCTTTTTGCAATTTCCTTAAAAAGCCTTATGGCGCTAGGACCCCACGGACCAAGGGTCTCGACACCGAATGGGACAAAATCATATTTGGAGCCTAGACCCCTGTAGGTATTTGCATGCTTTAGCTTTTTCAGCCGCTTCATAATGTTAAATATCAAAATGTCTATATTCAATTTAACAAGCACTCATGAATGTCGAAGAATCTACCACCGGTTCGGAAAGACTGTTGAGAAGAACACCGCAAGAACCACAACAAGGTATATTTTTGGTTAAACAGATCTACCTACATACAATGTTATATTCATGATCATCTTGTCAGCCGAAAGACATCCACTGCTGAACATAGGCCGCCCCCAATGCTCGCTAAACAGATCGGTCCTGCGCCATCCGCATCCAACGCGTTCCGCAACCTTAACCAGGTCGTCGCTCCATCTTGTTGGAGGCCTACCTACACTGCATCCTCCTGTCCGTGGACGCCACTCGAGAACCTTTTGGCCCCATCGGCCATCAGTACTACGAGCGACGTGCCCCGCCCACTGCCACTTGAGTCTGGCGATTCTTCGAGCTATGTCGGTGACTTTAGTTCTTGCGCGGGATTTCATCATTTCTAATGCGATCCCGCAGAGAAACTCCGAGCATAGCCCTCTCCAGTGCCCTCGGAGACAATAATGTCATCATCATCATCATCATCAAAAAAAACCGTGGTGGCCTAGTGGTTTGAACTATGACCTCTCAAGCAGAGAGTCGTGGGTTCAAATCCCGGCTCGCACCTCTGAGTTTTTCGGAGCTTTACGGTGAAGGAAAACATCGTGAGGAAACCTGCATACACATCATCATCATCATCATTTCAGCCGAAAGACGTCCACTGCTGAACATAGGCCTCCCCCAAGGCTCGCCAAACAGATCGGTCCTCCGCCATCCGCATCCAATGCGTTCCCGCTACCTTCACCAGGTCGTCGCTCCATCTTGTTGGAGGCCTACCTACACTGCGTCTTCCGGTCCGCATACACCTCACACCACATACACCACCACACGACATGCATACACCTGCGATAGTAATGTACGACCTAATAATTCAAATCTAACTTATTGCCGTAAGTGTTTGAATAATCAGGTCATTCAACTGCACCCTAACAAAAAGTTAAAAATCATTATCATCGTCCCAGCCTATAAACGTCCCACTGCAGGGCACAGGCCTCCTCTCGGAATGAGAGGGCTTGCGCCGTAGTTCCCACGCGGGCCCAGTGTGGATTGGGAACTTGACACACACTGTTAAATTTCTTCGTATGTGTATGCAGGTTTCCTCACGATGTTTTCTTTCACCGTAAAGCTCATGATAAATTACAAATGTGATTTCACACATCCGAAAAACTCAGAGGTGCTAGCTGGAATTTGAACCCACGACCCTCTGCTTGAGAGGCCATAGGTTAAACCACTAGCCCACCACGGCTTCGGAAGATTTCGAAAAATTAAAAATAGTCCTTTTAAATTAAAAAAAAATAAGCAAGTTAGCTAAGTTGAGTGTTTGAAGTTCCCCATCCGCACTGAGCCCTCGTGGTTACTATGGCCCAATCTCTCTCATTCTGAGAGGTGGCCTGTGCCCTGCAATAGGCTGTGAGGTAGTGAAGCAAGGCCCGGGTTATCGGTTCCTGTGTGTTTTTTTTTGTGTATACATAAGTATACAATGATTCCAACATAATGAAGAAACATCTAGATCAATCAACATCGTGATTCACCGTATAAGGTCAGCAAGCCTACCTCATACTATTCTCTAATATAATTTAAATAATCATAAACCGATGATTGAAAAAGGATTTAAAAGTCAGCCAAGCGTGAATCAGACTCGCTCCTGATGGGTCCCGTATTACGACACCGAAAAAGTCCTTCACATTTCAGCCTTTATACGTCCAACTGTAGGGCAAGCCTCCGCTCAGAATGAAAGAAAGAAAGAAGAAAAAAGATATTTATTCACTTTTACAAGACACACAAATACAAGAAAGTACACACAATTCCATACAAATAAACAAAAATCACAAACAGTGCAGTAATAAATATGTACATACACAATTCTGCATGTGTGTCCTCGCAAAAGTGAAACGGTCACTGACTCAGCATTATGCTGAGGCGTTAGACGCCTGCAGCGCTGATTTTCTGTCAGAACCGTCTGTGACTCACGGAACGATACACAAATATACTATATGAACCACTTACCTATATAGAAATAAAATAATAAAATGAGAATGAATTGATAAATAGTATAGAATTATTATAGAGTAGCATAATAAGTAAATAAATAAATTATAGCGTGTGACAGGGACGACACGGTTTCTGCCAGGCTCCCTCCTAGGGCAAACCGAGGTAGACCTCCGGCTCGCTTCTTGACGGACTGAGCCGCAGGTCTACAATGGCTGGTCACTTGCGCGCGCGCCATGTTGGCGGTCCGCGCGTTGATGGCCGGCAGTCGGCTTTAGCGCGAGCAGGCGAACGGACACGCTTTTGATTATATTTTGGTTTAACGCTTACGACTTAATACTTACTTACGCACCTTACCCCTGCCTGTCGCTACATATTTGGCTGCCCAACGTTTATGGGGTTAAGTTAAGTTTAAGTTATTTTCTTAGTTCGTTTCGTTCGCCGTACGTACGTACCTACGGAGGTACGTAGTTAAAATGCCTAGGACGCGACGCGTTTCGTTGGGGTCTGCTTCTCCTGGAAGTGGTGACGGAAACATCACAATGAACAGCGAGGCCCTAACTGCGATGCTGACTACGCTCCAGCAGACGCAGAACGAGTTCTGCCAACGGCTGTTGAGCGAGGTCAGGTCTTCGACGCCGTCTCAGGCCGACTCAACTGCCGCCGCCGTCGCCGCTGCCGCCACGTTCGCATCAATCAACGGTAACTTCGCGCAGTGCACGGCTCGCTACAGCGGCAGTAAGGAAGAGCACTTAGAGAGCTTTTTAGACAGTGTGGAAAGCTACAAGTCGTGTCTCCACATCTCCGACGAAAACGCCATCCGCGGCTTGTCGCTGTTGCTTACGCGCGACGCCGGCGTCTGGTGGCAGGGTGTAAAGACACAGGTGAAGACATGGGAAGAGGCGCTCGAGAGGCTGCGAAGTGCCTTCGGCGAACGCCGCCCTCCTTTCGTCATCTATACGGAGCTCTTTTCCATGGTGCAAGGAGAAGAAACGACAGAGCTGTTCGTGTCCAGAGCAAGGGCATTGCTATCGAAATTGCCAGCGGGTGACCTGTGTGAAAGAGTGCAACTGGACATGGTTTTTGGGCTCTTAAACCGACGTATAAGGAAAAGGTTAAAAAGAGAGTCCGTGGACAGTTTCGATAGCCTGTTAAAGCAGTGCCAGAGCGTGGAAGATTCCAGGAGAGAAAATTACGCTCCCGTCTCAGTAACGGCGCGTGAACGCGACGCTCAGAGTTCATCGAAGAATCGCGCGCTCTCGGGGCACGAGGCGGATGACGTTTGTACTTCACGAACTCCGTCTTTTCCCGCCCAAACTCAATCAAAAGCAGAGAAGCCTCGTCGGAAGTTTTGTGTGTACTGCAAACGAAGTGGTCACAGTAAAGACAGTTGTGAAAAATTAAAAATAGTTAGTAATGACTCTAAGGATGACAACGTAAAAGTGAAGTGTTATGGTTGCGGCGCTCCTAACGTTATTTGTTCAAAGTGTACGAACTGTAACCCGGGGCAGTCGTTTTATTCCGTCGACGTAGGTTCGTGTCACGTCGACGACGCCGCCGCCGACTCGCATGGGAGCGAGGTGGGCGGTCTCGACTCGTCGCAACCTACATCGCAGCGTGCGTCTGCGGCGCGCGCCGCCGGCCCGCGCGCGCGTAGCTGTGGGGGCTCTACGCGCTGTCACGACAGCCGCGCGCGCCGAGACAGCAGTCCCGCGCGCCGCGCTCGCAGCCCCGGCAGCCCCGCGCGCCGCCCCGCCGGCCCCGCGCGCCGCGGCGGCAGCCCGGCACGCCACGCCGGTAGCCCCGCGCGCCCGCCCCTTGTCGGCCGCAGCGTGGCGGCCGCGCCGGCGCCAAACGTAAAAAGGTGTTTTAACCCTTCGCCTGCGCATGTTGCTACAGGTAACCCTACGCGTGCCGTGGGGGAATTTTTTGAACTTTCACAAAATGCGTTATGCGATTTTCACGTTTCTGTTCACGAGAACGTTAATTGTGTCGGTTTTAACAATATTGAACCTTTTTGCAACGATGTGTTTAATGTGTGTAACGATCGTAAGGTCAATGATTGTCAAACTATTTGCGATAAAGGCATTGATGCCCAAAATTTTTATCGTAATGCCAAAGATGCTCAAACGTTGTATAGTAAAGTCAAAGATTTTCAAACTTTTTCTGTAAAAGTCAACGAAGCTCAATCTTTTTGTGAAAATTTTAACGAATGTCAAACTTTTTGTAACAATGGGAGTGCTGGCAAAGTTTCAAACCGCCCTATTTTAAAAATTTGCATTCTTGGCGCAAACGGTTCCGCGCTTGTTGATTCTGCTGCTAAGAGTTGCGTCGCTGGTCACACGTTATATTCTCTCCTAGAACAGAAAGGACACCCGTTAGTGTCGTCAACACAGATTATTAGGTTGGCAGACGGTGTAAGTAGGGAAATGGTTGTACTCACCACCGAAGTAGAGGTGACGCTCGCGTATAAAACGAAGAAAGTCAATTTTATGATTTTTCCTGACTCCCATAATAACGAGTCTCTTTTGGGAATTGACTTTTTGAGGGATTTCAACCTTAACTTTGATTTTGGCAATAACAGTTGGCACTTTGGTGAAAATAGTAACCAGAAGTATGAGTTACACTTTGAAAACGTGTCACCTCTCACTTCGTGTGTAGCAGCTGTAGAGGCACTTAGGGAGGATGAAGCTACGTTGCTTAGCCCACAGCGTCGCGGGTTGCTTGCCCAGCTCCTCACTGAGAATCAGGACTTGTTTGAACCAGGGGGAGGACCAACTCCTTTTGCTGAGCATAGGATCGATACAGGCGATCATCCGCCTGTTGCTGTGCCGCCTTATCGCGTTACCCCTGCCAAGAAGGAGGTCATGCAAGCGGAGATTGCGAAAATGCTAGCAGACGATATAATAGAGGAGTGCGAGTCTCCGTGGGGTTCGCCTGTTCTTTTAGTGCCCAAGTCCAATGGTAAGGTTCGTTTCTGTGTGGATTACCGCAGGCTTAATTCTGTCACGAAGACTGATGTTTACCCGATGCCATTAATCGACGAGCTCCTTCAGTCAACTAAGCGGAACTGCTTCATGAGCACACTCGACATGCGGAGTGGGTTTTGGCAGGTATCCGTCAGACCGGAAGATCGAGACAAAACGGCGTTCGTCTCTCCGTTCGGTACGTACCGTTTTAAACGCATGCCGTTTGGGCTCAAAAATGCCCCGTCCACCTTCCAGCGTCTTATCGACAGGCTCCGTTCGGGTTCCTGTCTTCAGAACGTGACTTTGCTTGCCTATCAGGATGATTTGCTGGTAATTTCTGAAGGGTTCGAGCAGCACGTTGCAGATCTACGTAAGGTTTTCCAAAGGCTGCGAATGTTTGGTTTGCGCGCTAATCGCGAGAAGTGCGTCTTTGCACGTGACAAGGTGAAGTATTTAGGCCACGTTATTTCACAGGATGGTATTTCGCCCGATGATGACAAAGTCCGTGCTGTCCTTGACATGAAGACACCGTCTACGCTGCGCCACTTGAGGACCTTTTTACAAACCTGTTCGTGGTTTCGTAAATTTATTCCCAGTTTCTCTGCTGTTGCCGAGCCTTTGACCCGCCTGCTAAAGAAGAATCAGGTATGGATGTGGGGTCCCGAGCAGAGGAAAGCTTTCGAGGAACTGAAGAAGAGGTTAACTTCCGCTCCAATCCTTATCCAGGCAGATTACCAGAGACCGTTTATCCTTAGGACTGACGCCAGTAACTATGCACTTGGCGCTGTCTTACTTCAGGGTGACGGTACAAGTGAACGCCCCATTGAATATGCCAGCCGCTTGCTCACACCGGCCGAAAGGAACTACAGCACGACTGAACGTGAGGCTCTTGCAGTCGTCTGGGCCGTAGAGCGTTTCAGAGGTTACATAGAAGGGCATCAAATTATTATAGGGAGCGATCACCAACCGTTGAAGTGGCTTCTTACGTTGAAGTCACCGACGGGAAGGTTGGTTCGTTGGGCTTTAAAGTTGCAAGCCTTCAACATCCAGTTCGAGTATACTCCGGGTAAAGCGAATGTTGTCGCCGACACGCTCAGCCGTCCTGCCTGTGAAGAGGTAAATAAAGATCAGTGTGGTGTATGCTCTGTTGTAGTGGACTTACCCGCTCGCAGCCCCGCAGATCTTCGACGCGCTCAGCTCGATGACCCGGACCTGGAAAAGATAATATGTGAGTTAGAAAGTATGTCAGATGCCGCAGCCGTTGGAGCGAAGCGTTGGTCTGAAAGAGGATACTTCATGCAGCAAGGCGTCCTGTACAGGTACAACCCCGACGTCGACAGCGAAGAACCGCAGCTGGTGGTTCCAGCTTCGCTGCGTCTTGAATTGGTAAGGGAGTGCCACGATTCCCCACTGGCGGGACACCAGGGGATTGAAAGGACAGTTCATAAAGTCTCGCAACGCTTCTTCTTCCCGGGCATGCGCCGTGTCATTACGGAATATGTAAAGACGTGCGTGCCTTGCCAACGGTACAAGGCATCTAATGAGAAACCTTCCGGGCTTCTCCAGACTCCTGTTTTAAGTCAGCGCAACGAGGTACTGGCGATTGACTTATTTGGTCCTTTACCAGAAGGTGACAATGGTGAGCGTTGGATCCTGCTCGTGGAAGACACAGCTACGCGTTGGGTGGAGCTATTCGCTTTGAAGGAAGCTACTTCTGAAGCATGTGCTCGTACGCTCCTAGAAGAATACTTCTTAAGGTATGGTTTCCCACGCAGGATCGTGTCTGACAACGGCGTACAGTTCGTCGGAGCGGTTATGCAGCAGGTTCTCTTTGTTCTTGGAGTTCAGCAGAATCTACTGCCGTTGTATCACCCTGAGGGAAATCCAGCAGAGCGAAAGAACAGAGACCTTAAGGTTCAGCTTGCTCAGTTGGTCAATGTGCAGCATAACACGTGGCCGCTGCATTTACCTTCGGTTCGGTTCTCTATGAACTCTGCTCGTTGCCAGACAACTGGTGTAACCCCTGCGTATTTAACTTTCGCTCGAGATCTCCGTTCTCCATTAGACGTCCATCATGACATCAGTGCGGTACTGCGGAAGGAAAACTTTGTCCCTCAAGTAACGCCCTACTTGAAGTCTTTTCTAGATTCCTTAGTTACAATCAGAGATCGAGTAGAGTCGCAGCAGGATCGGCGAAAGGAGTACGCCGACTTATCCCGCAAACCTGGAGAATGTTTTAGCGTCGGTGATCACGTGCTTATAACGTCTCGCGTCCTCAGTAACGCAGGTAAAAGTGTTACGGCAAAGTTTGTCCCCAAAAGGGACGGACCGTATATGGTTAGTAGAAAGGTTAGCCCTACAACTTACCTGGTATCTGGTCTTGATTCACCCGAGGAAGTGTTGGGCAAGTTTCACGCTTCTCAGCTTGTCCACTTTAAAAGTAGAGATGACGTGGCTCCTTCTCCTGTGGTGCCTAGGAGGAAAAGAGGTCGTCCACGTCGTCGAGATCAGAGTGTTGTGCGAGTCCATGGACGTGGGCGTCCTCATGAACTCGAGGGGGAGTCTATAGCGTGTGACAGGGACGACACGGTTTCTGCCAGGCTCCCTCCTAGGGCAAACCGAGGTAGACCTCCGGCTCGCTTCTTGACGGACTGAGCCGCAGGTCTACAATGGCTGGTCACTTGCGCGCGCGCCATGTTGGCGGTCCGCGCGTTGATGGCCGGCAGTCGGCTTTAGCGCGAGCAGGCGAACGGACACGCTTTTGATTATATTTTGGTTTAACGCTTACGACTTAATACTTACTTACGCACCTTACCCCTGCCTGTCGCTACAAATTACAATAAATAAAGAGTAAACGGAGAAAATATGTTTAAAACAACAGGCTGGCATATCAAATGTGTGGGTGCTGGTTTGATGACTTGGGCTGTAATTTCCCATATGGACCCTTCTCACACATAATTGAATTTGAATTTTTTGGCATTTGTAAGCGGCATTCCTCACGATTTTTTCCTTCACCGTAAAGCTCGTGGTAAATTACAAATTTATTTTGAACCTACGAACCTCTGCTTAAGAGGCCAGAAGTCAAACCACTTGGCCACCACACGGTTTGAAAGTAAACAAAGTGTGTTATTATTAAGTGTAACGTGATGGGAAAAAAAGGTAAAATCCCCACGCTACAAAAAAATTAAGTGAAAACTATGAAACTGGAAAATTAAATGAAAATGGGAAATGTAGGGAAATTTGGACCAGAAAGTAAAATGCAGAAATGGGTAAATAATTTAGAATTTATTCCTAGTCAAATCACATGAACACATACACTTTATGTAAAACATTGAAAACCAGAGCATAGAAGGAAATCAGGGTCGGTTCGTGCTTATGGTAGGACTGAATTATAACTAAATATGTATGTGCTAATACTAAAGTCCCTACAAAATGTTATACCACCATTTGTGTGTAAATTACTGGAAACTTACTTTGAAAAGATAAAATCAGTTACCGGAATGTGTGGGAATTAGGGCCCACCTCATGGAAACAGAGCGTGGCTCCACGCCGGGAACTCCCTGCGGTTTCCTCCGGCCGTGGTCTCGGGAGCCTCGTCGTCCTGCCTCTGCTACCACGAAGTGTTGCCCCGCAGCTACTCAGTTGAGGTCATGCCAACCAGTATCACCGCTCTCATGCCTTGCTCATGCTCTCACTCGTGGAGAAAATATTGAGATGAGGCAAAGGATTTAAGAATGAAGTGGTGAAGTCCCCAAATGTAGCATTAATTGTTATTCTTGAAAGGTGTTATGGAAAAGCATTGTCTTGAACATCTCTTGAAACAAACTCTTGAAAATGAAAGTCTTGAAATAATCTCTTGTCAATGAAAATTATACCCTCCAGCCTGAAAGCGAAGGAAACAAAGTCTTAGACACAGAATGGAAACGGTGGAGCATGAAAGGGCGTGCTCACACCATAAAAATACGATCAAAGACTCGGAAGGGAGGAAAAAATAGGAAAGCAATGCGAAAACACTTACCGCAACACGTCGGAATCGTGCCTAAAATTACATGCTGGACCCGCCAACCCGCCGATCTTCGATCGCCATTCAAGTCTTCTTCGGACTTCGACTTTAAATTAAATGTATAAATTTAGATCTTGCGTCCGCGTCGCTTCAGCTCGCAAATAGGAAAGAGCGTCTGACGCCGGAGCATTTCTAATGACAGCTCCGTTCTGTCAGCCCGGAATCTAACCGTTTTGGCCAACAAGAACGTTTCTGACAGAAAATTGGAAATTGTTTATAATTACAAAGATATATGAAATGAAATCTGGAATATTATTTTGATTCTGAAACGAAACTTAAGGAAAATAAAATGCAAAACCTGTGTGATTAAACTTTCGACTTGTCAGAAATACCTCATTGTGCAAAGTTAATATCACTGGCTACACCAGATGTTAAAAGACGAAGGACGAATAAGGAGCCTCTGTGGCTCGCCCAATCACGTCACGGAAACGAACCAATGACGATGTAAAATGTTTAAAGCGATAAGCGCGAAAGTTTAAATGTGGGACACTTTCATAGTGTCGCGAAATTTAAATTATAAATGCGAAAAACGCAACGTTACATAATAATAATAATAAGAATAATAATAATAATAATAATACGTTTATTTCGCATAAAATGTGGTACATAAAAGATGGCAATGTTATTTAGTTACAAACGTTTCACACATTTAACCAGGAGCTGGCACGCAAACATTTTTTCCAATAGGTGAATTCTAATTAAAACCTACATGTACAAAATAATAATAATAATATAGAGGACAATCTTACATAAATCAACCCAATCCAAAGAAAAAATAAATAAATAAAACAATGTCATAATTTGCAACAATCAATAAATAAGTCAATTAATAATATTTAAAACAATTTACAAGTTATAATATCTATTTAAAATAATCAAAATATTCGTTTATAGAGTAAAAACATTCTTTTACTAACCATTTCTTAAGCCTACTTTTAAATATGTTCAGAGGTAAATCCTTTATGTCATTTCCCAAACAATTATAGATTTTAATTGACATGCAATATGTGTTCCGACCATACAACTTCGTATTTTTGGCAGGTATCACGAGTCTGTTTGGGTATCGTGTGTTAAATTTACAGATGTCTTTTTTTGTTTTAAAAATCGAGTAGTGTGCTTTAGTAAATAAACAGACCTCGTATATGTACATGCATGGCACCGTGAGCAATCCTAATTCTCTGAACAGTGGCCTACACGAGGTAAAACTATCAACGTTGCAAATAGCTCTGATGCATTGTTTTTGTGCTATCAACACCCGTTTTGCTTCGCATGAATTACCCCATAGGAGAATACCGTAGCGGAGTTGTGAGCAAATATAGCCATGGTACGCCTGGATTGCCATTTCCTTAGATGCTACTTTTGGGAGTCGCCATAGTACGTACGCAAAAGAGTTTACTTTATTGCACACTTTCATTATGTGTTCATTCCAAGAGCATTTGTCATCTAGACACATACCCAAAAATGTTGTCTGATTGGATTCACAGATCATTTCACCCGCAAGCGTAATACACAGAGAGTGTTTACGTGCATTCTTATTGATAAACTGTATGTATGTAGTTTTGTCAGTGTTTATGTTTAAATTATTTTTGGTAAGCCATGTAACAATATCCATAACTGTCAGGTTTATGTCCTCATTGTAGGTCCTAACATTATGACATGGTATTACGATTGACAAATCATCTGCAAACAGTGTACAATCATATTTCGTTATGTTTGGAAGGTCATTGACATATAATAAAAATAATAATGGACCCAAAATACTTCCTTGGGGTACACCAACCCGATTTATTTTAGTGAGCGAAGTATACTTAGTTTCTACCTTGTCACAGTTTATTTTGGATACTTCAACAAACTGGGTTCTAGCTTGCAAGTAGTGCCTGAGCCAATCATTCGCTATACCTCTTATACCATAGAACTCGCATTTAGCCAGGAGTAGTTCATGTGATACAAAGTCGAAAGCCCGGCTCATATCAAAGAACACTGCAGTTACCGGAATTCTTTGATTCATATTACTTAAGATGTTGTTTGTCAGGCAGAATGCAGCTAGGGATGTTGATTTCCCTTTCTGGAAGCCGAACTGTTCCGGTTTTATTATTGAAAATTTATTTAGAAATGACGATAGTCTTTTATGCATTGCCTTTTCGAATATTTTTGACATGACAGGTATTAAGGAGATTGGTCTATGATTTTGCAAACTTTCTCTGTTCCCTTTTTTAAAAAGCGGTTTAACAAGGGACTTCTTCAATTGCTCAGGAAAAACACCATTTGCAAAAGAAAGATTAACCAAATAACTTAACACATGGGCGATTTCAAATTTACATAACTTTAAAACATGTGTTTGGATTTCATCGTAACCAGTAGATCTAGTAGATTTTAATGAGTTTATTATTTTGATTATCTCGTATTCATCAGTAGGAACTAAAAACAAATTATTATGATTTGAAATTATGTGGGAGAAGTCAGGTTTTCCATTATTTATATTATTGTATGTCGTATTTAAATAAAAATTATTAAAAGCATTTGCGATATCAGAAGGGTTTATTAAAATTTTATCATCAATTACTAATTTCTCAATAGTAGAGTAAATAGGCTTATTCTTAGTCGTGTCTTTAATGATGTCCCAAGAAGCTTTACAAATATTTTTAGATTGGGATACGTATTTAATATTGGCTATTTTTTGAGCTTCGTTTATACACCGTTTTAGAGTTTTGGTATAATTTTGATAGCGTATTTTATACGAAGCAAAATTAGTTTCTCTACTAGTTTTCTTGTAGTAACTAAAACGTAAATGTCTTTTTGTTTTTATTGATAATTTAATCCCTTTAGTAAACCATTTCCTAGTTTTATGTTTGGTAGTAATTTTAACTTTATTAAGGGGGAAACACAGTTTGTATAGAAGCGTAAACATGTCATAAAAGTATTTAAATGCAGACTCAGTATCTTTTTCACTGTACACATCCGTCCATGATAAACTCCTTATACAATCACGAAATTTATGTATATTTTCCGCACTATAAGCTCTTTTGAAAGTATAGTAGTATGGTAGAGAATTGATTGCATTACTGACCGTAAATGTAAGGCTTTGCGCAGTTTCGTGATCCGATAAACCTATATTATAAATTTGACTTTGCGCTTCAGGCACATTTGAAAGAATTTGATCTAAACAGGACTTTCTCCGTGTAGCATGACGAATATGTATCTTAAAATTATTGTTTAAGGCAATCCTATAAAATTCATCTGTATAGGCGGACGATTTTAAAATGTCGATATTAAAATCTCCAGCAATGACCGTTTTATATTTTATCCTATGCTTGAGTCTACATATAAGCCGTTCAAATTTTTTGAGAAATAGAGTTACATTTGATGTCGGAGTCCTGTAAATGCATATCACTGCACATTTAATACTAGGTATCTGTATGCCACAACACTCAAACACGTAATCATCTGAAAAATCTTTCAAATAATCAAGTTCCTGGGTTTGAATATGGTCTTTACAAAAAATGCATGACCCTCCCCTTTTTTGATGAGCCCTCGAATAAGACGCAGCTAACCTATATCCAGAAATACGAGCGTTCCCTTCACTTCCCGCCTTTATAAAAGTTTCACTAAAACATAGTATATTAAACCGTTTATTATTTTCATAAAGTTCATCTAGCGCAAGTTCAATTAATTCCCTTTTATTGATTAAACCTGCAATGTTTTGATGAAATACTGCGAAATTGTTACTTTTAGTGACGAAAAAAGTTACTGTCAAAATTTTTTTCTGCGTTTACCGTTTTTGTGATTTTCGGAAAGTACTCTGATATTGGTTTTTGCGTTAATTTTTTTAGAGTGGCTCCACTTACACTACCAATACCTTGAATAGCATTAAAATAGTGCGGTATTGTGCCTTTTTTACAACGCGCCTTGTCTACATGTTTTAATGCGTTACCTCCAGTTTCCTGTTTATTTTCCATTTTTCGTTTTAAGTTATTATAGTTTAAATAATTATTATTATAATGTCTAGAATCAAGAATAAAGTTAATTTTACTACAAAGACTATATATAAAATTTCCATTATAATAATCTATGTCAATAAGATCCATAAAAAAACAGTTTTCAAAATTTTTACATAATATTTTTAAAGTGTTATTAATTTTTTCCTCTCTTAAGTGTACACTGTATTTCACGCTTGATACTATTATAAAGGATTTGGGTCGTGACTTTATGAAAAAACTAAGCTCCATAAATAATGTTGTTGGGTTACAGTCATGTTCACCTATGTTAACAATAATTACATCCTCACTCTCGCTTGATTTCTCAGGCAACTTCAGTATGTCCTCACTTCGCGCGTTCGGCCTGAGGGTGGAAGTTATTTCATAGTCTTCGTGTTGAGTCCTCTCTCTTGATTTTATTAGCGCAGCAGCAAGTCCTTTGCATTGTGTTCCGCCAAGGATGCTTATCTTTTTCCTATTGTTGCTTGCTTTATGATGTACAATGTCACTTTGCGAATGCTCTTTAACGTCAGAGGTTTCACTTGCAGCAGATACGGTGCTATTTGAAGATTCTTCGATGTTCGATCTAGTGTTGCGTTTATTGCCTAATGTTTGTAATGGCTGAGACTTTGCGTCTGTGGGAGATTTTAAGGGTTTAGTTGATTTACATATAACTTTTAATCGCTGAATTTGGATGGTGCATTCGGATATTTGTTTTTTTAGATCCTCATTCTCCAATAACAACTTTGTGATATAGCTGTCGGAGAATTTTAATTTTCCTTGCAAAAGCGTTAGTTGCTCCTGCAGCACCAGAACTTCCTCCCTGTAATTTGTGGTCAAATCAGGGCAACTTCTATTTAAGGTTTCATTCTGAAGCATACGGCTATTGAAGTCGTCCTCGTCTGAAAGGGATTCGAATGAGTTCTGGATCGGTACCTTATATTTTCTAACAGTGATATTATCTACTGATCCATTCATTAGCTGTTGCAATGTATGCATTGGCAGAGTTGGGAGGGTATTGTCCACTACATTTTCCTGTACTTTTGTAATTTGTCCTGTACCTTGTTTCGATGTTGAGGCCGTAGCGATATCTTTTCTGTTTGTATGTGGTGTGCTTGTTTTTATTTGTTTACTTTTGTCTTGTCGACACCGGCTGCAACTCCATGATTTTTTCCGTTCCTTACTCATAAGATTAAATCGCTTTTCTGTATTCGTACATGAGAGGTCATACGGCTGACGACAGACTGAACATGTCAAAAAATGTTTACCAATTATTTCCCTTTTACAATGCGCGCAGTGTTGATTTTGCGACATTATTGCATGTGATTTTCATTTAAAAAGAGAAAAAGCAACGGATAAACATACTTTTATATAGATATTAAATACCTAAGTCTCGAGAACAAACATTCGTATTCATTATACATAGTATATGCCCTGACCGGGTATCGGACCCTGGAGCTCAAGCTTTGTAGTCAGTTTCACTAACCGCTCGGCTACCCGGTCGTCAAAATTAATAATTAATACCTAAAAAAAATAGATAGGTATCTAGTAATCCAATATACCGCAATGTCTCAAGTCAAAAGTCTTTGACCAGTGTGTGTTGCCAGTGATGACTTATGGCACTGAGACGTGGCCGCTAACGATGGGCCTCATAAGGAAGCTCAAAGTCACTCAGAGGGCGATGGAGAGGGCTATGCTCGGAGTATCTCAGCGGGATCGCATCAGAAATGATAAAATCCGCGCAAGAACTAAGGTCACCTACATAGCTCGAAGAATCGACAGACTCAAGTGGCAGTGGGTGCGATAGGGCAAAAAGGAAGGTAAGGAAGACGCAGTGTAGGTAGGCCTCCAACAAGATGGAGCGACGACCTGGTTCAAGTTGCGGGAACGCAATGGATGCGGATGGCACGGAACCGATCTGTTTGGTGAGCCTTGGTGGAGGCCTATATTCAGCAGCGTACGTCTTTCGGCTGAAATGATGACGATGATGATGATGATGATGACCTAAGAAAAAATCCGAACTGGGCGCGCGTGGGAACTACGGCCTAAGCCCTTTCATTCTGAGAGGAGGCCTGTGCCCTGCAGTGGGACGTTTATATAGACTGGGATGACAATGATGATGATGATGACCCAAAATCTGAACCTTTGTCAAAGATTTTACTTTGTACTACATTTATAAAGAAAAATTCATTAACTTGCGAGCTCTATAGTAGACGCCAGAAAATTATGCAAATCTGTGCTGATAGATACGTACGCAACGTAAGACAGACCGGCATTGTGCGCTATGACTAACTACTTTATAAGGCACTCGCCGAAACTAGCGGCAAAGAGTAACTACAGAACGGAGTGGCAATCCCAAACAAAATTACCAACTAATTAAATTCCCCTCTCATTGAAATGGCAATGGGCAGGCCATATAGCTCGCAGAACAGATGGCCGTTGGGGCCAAAAGTTTGGAGCCAGACTCGTCGTCACACCAGGTTGTCACACCATTGCTATTCGATGGAGCCCTGCCTGACGCAGCTTCTAGCCTATTAGCCCTTCGGGCATCTATAGCTACCTAACAAACCTAACCTACCTACTTTTGCGGAATAAAAATGATTTCTGACGAATTTCCGACGAAAGCGAAAAGTTAAGTCTCTATAGTGGTGTAACAACCTGGTGTGATCACGATTCTGGCCCTGAAAATTTCTCTAATGGAGCCCACGGACGAGCAAACCCAGCGTAGGACGTCCGCCAACGAGATGAACGGACGATTTGGTAACGGTCGCAGGTTCAAGGTTGATGCAAGCTTCTTCCAACCACAATGATTGGGTATCAATGAGGGAGGATTACGTCTAGTAGCGGACGTCCTGCGGCTGAAATGATGATGATAATGAAAATTCCCCACCAGTCTTTACTACCACCAAAAATACTTAATTGACTTAACACAATCGGCTCTGGCACCGTTCCGCTAAGCCCTATGCCGGCCGAAATGATCGTAGTTGCGTGCGATTGAGTGTCACTGTCATAGGAGTAAGAATTTTCGATCACAGACGTTAACAGAAACATACCTAATATAAATATAACATACACAAAATTGCAAGCAACAACTCGTATTTATAAAATCTTTTTTTTTATATATATATGTATATATATGTATATAAGATGGGGCAGACGAGCAGACGGGTCACCTGATGCAGATCGATCACCGTCGGGTCACGAGGGGAATCACAGGTGCGTTGCCGACCCTTTTAGGAATTGGTAGGCTCGTTTTTTAAAGATCCCTAAGTTGTAACGCTCTGGCAATGTTGCCGCAGTAAGCTGATTCCAGATCTACGTCGTGCGAGGAAAGAAGTTTCGCTTAAAACACACGGTACTAGACTGCCAATCATCAAGATGGTGAGGATGGAATGACAGGCGGTTCCTTGAAGTGCGGTAGTGGAATTTAGCCGCAGGCAGCAATTCGAACAGTTCGTCTGAACTCTTCCCATGATAAATACGGTATAATTATGCAGAGTGACGCCACATCCCTCCGCAAATCTGCTACTGTTCTCCTAATAAATAGTATTCTACCCCCTTTTACCGCATAATCTTTGCCCGCATTACAAATTCACTATTAATAATTTATCCAGAGCCAGCGTGGGCTAGACAATGCGCGGCCGTTACTGATTTTTATTAGTAATGCGCCTGCGCGGCGCGGCATTCATCAGTGGTAATGGGCTGTTTGACAGCTGATCGTTCTATCGTGCGTCATACTAGTTCAGACTTAAGGCCCTTTAATAAAGCTTTGTTTAGTCTTCGTTGTCATGTCTAACTGACAAATAGTCACGAGACAATTCACACCAACTGACCTAGTCCCAAAGTAAGCAAAGCTTGTGTTAAGGGCACAAGGCAACGAATAAACATCCTTATATAGATAATACATACTTAAATACATATTAAACAACCAAGACTCGAGAACAAACGTTCGTTTTTTATACAAATATCAGCCCCGACTCGGGAATCGAACCCGAGACCTCAAGCATCGTAGTAGTGAGGCTTTATAAGGAAATAGTAAAGAGAGCAGTCCACCTCCTAGGAAACCGAAGACCTGGCAGCTACCACGGACAAATATATAGCTTACTTAGCTGTTCATTTGGGGAAAGACCTATCCAACTGTACGTATAGACTATAGGTTTAGAGGAGATAAAATAAATATCTCTATTTTGCGTGTAAAACTGCAAAATATATAATTTTTAAGATTTATTTTAAGTACCACTTTGTTTTTTTTTGGAATGAGTCGCCAGAGGGGACAAAGACGCGAAGTCTTGCTGTTTTTTTTACTTTAGAGAGTACCACTTTGTTTACGTGGTTGATAGGCTTATGAAAAATTATAACCTTCTAGAATTAACGGACTGCGGACGGACAGACATACAGACTACATGGCGAAACTATGGGACTATCTTGTAGCGTTACTAGGTACGGTCGACCTCGCTGAATTCTTTCTTTAGTACTTTGTCACTTCCACTAACGTGACATACTTCACACTCCACAGCTTAGCTATTTATTGAAACAAAGTAGGTACTGAAGTGTTCAGCAACTTCTGAGGCCGACTATACGGTCAAGTTACTTATTCTTCTTCGGAGACAAACCAACAGGAAAGGGTAACTTTGAATCATGATACTATGGTGCGCCGAGGCGCCTAGTCAATCATCCATATAACATTTAGATGTACAGACCATAGACAAAAACATATCAGTAACAATTTATTCCGACCAACAAAAAACGACCCTGACCTCAAGAATCAGAACAATCGATCTAAGCTCGTATATCGATAGTTTCGCACCGCATCAAATTGCTCTAATCGCGTGATGAATCGAATCGGTTCAATCGATTGATAGATCGATTGATTTATTATACGAACTATCCATGATTTATGTTTGGCTCTTGATCGGATATATTCTGTAATTTATGCAGAGTTGCTGAGCGATTTGTTGAACAAGGCTTATTGATGTTTAATTAAATGAGATGTGTAAAGTTGGTGAGTTAGAAAGTAAAATTAAAATGCGATTTTTTTATGACTTCCATTTATCACTCTTCAGTGTCCGTTGATGAAGTATCTAGTGTTCGACTAACTACACGATAATTTTTGATCGGTGTTCAGGAACTAGCTTTTTTAGATGGGTATTCGGTGGCAATCATGTTTAAGTCGCAATTGCGTGAAACAAAATGTCTACTTTTTTAAATAATGATTATTTAACAAGTCAGTTTCTTAAAGAAATTTTGACGTAAGAGTTGTCAAATTTCCCGCCAAACCAATGACACTTGATTAAACTACCTAACTTCAACAGATGTAGGATGCCCATTTACTAGGTGGATGGAGGAAATTTTAACAATAACGTTTTTATTTTAATTATACAGAGACTTGATTGCTTAAGACCTCATCTATTAAATTACATTTCAGCCAGGGATTCATATTTTTCATCTCCTGATCACTGATTAAAAATCACCTTGTATTCGGTGTCTTTTTCGGCGATTTTGGTGTTAAATTGGAGTTTCGGTTTAGTTCGTCCTGCAAGAAGCGTTTCGCTTCATTTTTCCTAGTACGAACTGCCAAGGAATGGAATTCGCTTCCATCGTCTGTATTTCCAGATGCACGACATCGGTTACACTTTAATTCTGGCGTCAGTTCAGTCCATCGTTCTGGTCAGAATGACGAGAGAATTATTGTGTAACCGTTTCGGACTGACGAACTTATGAAAATTAAATATTTTAAATAATATTCGTCAATCCGCTGTAATCGACAGAAAACCAGAGTGCTGGGCTGAAGTGACGCCAGAATTAAAGTGTAACCGAGACTGTAGGTAGACCAAAAACAAAGACACATAAAAGTGTATTGTTTTTATCTATGTGTGTTTGTAGTTGTATATTAGGTTGTTTTTGTATAATGTTTGTTTATATTACTATTTATTTTTATATATTTTCACCACCTAATGTAATATATTCCTTGCTGTCATTCTTATGTTAAAAAGTTGCCTGGAAAAGATCGCTCCGAAGTGATAAGTCCGCCTATTGTGTACCTAATTTTTCCATGTACTTGTTTTTCTGCATTGTTTTCTTTGTGGTGGACAATAAAGAGTCATTGTATGGTATTGTATTTAATTGTATGGAGCTCTTAAAGGAATACTCAAAAAAACCTTAATTTCGTTCGTGAGAAAAACTTTAAACTAATATTCCAGCCAAAAATCCGAACACGTTCAATTATAATCACTCCATAACTCCCAGCACTTAGGCGCGTTGACAAAAATATAAATAACCGATCCAAGATGTTATCTCCCCAAATCCCAGTAATAAATAAAGATTTTTTTCTCAAGAATATCTACATTCCGTAGGTTATTTATGGTGCTGGCTTGTTACAAATCATAGCTTTGTGCGTCGCTTTCATACCTTTAGTATTGAGGGGCGACGATGTGTGGTGATTTATGTTTGTTAAAGTATATTGTACACTGGAAATGACCTCAGCGTAACGGCCACATTGTAATGTTTGTTTTAAGATTTTAAAAAAACATATCTTCAGGTTTATCTTTCCTCATACGAACTGCTGAGGTATAGAACTCACTTTCATCCGTTTAGATTCATTTCGTCAACATTCCCGTTTCGTCCACATTCCCATTTCGTCAGCAATCCCATTTCGTCCACAGTCAATTCCCAGTTCAACATTCCAATTTCGTCTACCACACCCCCTACACCCACACCGTACCCCCAAAACCGTATTCCCTAAAACTTTCACCCTAAAAGCTCATGGTAAATTTCAAATGTAATTTCGCACATAAAAAGCTCAGAGGTGCGAGCCGGGATTTGAACCCACGACCTCTGCTTGAGAGGTCATAGGTCAAACCGCTAGGCCACCACGACTTTTCAATTAAACTATACCTACAATCAAATAAAATGTTGTCACTTTAGAATGGTATTAATCCTATTAATCTACCTATACTAAAACTATGAATGCGAAAATGTGTCTGTCTGACTGTCTGTTACTTCTTCACACTTAATCCGCTGAACTGATTTAACTGAAATTTTCTATACATAGATACTTTAAGAGGACATAGAATAAGTTTTATCCCAGAAAATTATATAGTTCCCGAACGATTAAATGAATTTTCCACAAACGGAGTCGCGGGCAACAGCTAAATTTCACAAACATAATATTTTTTTTTTTTTTTTTTTATGATAGATAGGCCAGACAAACGAACTAGTGGGTCACCTGATGTTAAATGAACACCACTGTCCATAGACACCCGCAGCGCTTTACACAATGCCAGTGCGTTGTCGGCCCTAAAGGAGAGGGAATAGGGGATGGGGGAGAGGGAAGGGGTGAGGTATTGGGCCCCCGGCACTCTCACTGACCGTACGAAACGCAAGCAGGATTACTGCTGCTTCACGCCGGTGTTCTGTGAGAGGGTGGTACTGCCCCGGACGAGCCGGCCCATTCGTGATGCAGCGGCTAGCTACAACATGGCTCTACCACTATCAAAATATTATTTCATATCAAAAATGTATTGCCAGATAGCTCTTCCAGTACAATATTTCTTTGGCTTTTACTAAACAAAAGTCAAAATATTGTCACCCCCGACATTTACGGGTTAACTAGGGTAGCACACATTAAAGTTGCTAATTTTATTTATGAAGCATGATCCTGTATTTAACTGCAATATAATACACTGTATCACCATTCAATAGTAACATTATTCGACTCTGCATCATATTGGCAGAGAAATAAAGTTGATATTTCAAAAGCGAAATTTCTCGAATGACTTTTAAGTGCCAATAAATAAATGTATGGAACAGAACTGTAGCAATTTAAGTTTTTTTTAAAGAAGGGCGCGACAAAAGCTTTTTAGGGTTCCGTAGCCAAAGGGTAAAAACGGGACCCTATTACTGAGGCTCCGCTGTCCATCGGTCTGTCCGTCTGTCCGTCCGTCCGTCCGTCCGTCTGTCACCAGGCTATATCTCATGATCCGTCAAAGCTAGAAAGTTGAAATTTTCACAGATGATGTATTTCGGTTGCCGCTATAACAACAAATACTAAAAAAAATAATAAAATAAAAATTTAGGGAGGCTATCGTACAACAAACGTGATTTTTTTGCTCGTTTTTGCTCGATATTGATAACAGCATAGAATATTTAGTTATATGTTCACTTAAAAATAAATAATTAAATTAAAATAAAACAAACATTTAAGGAGGGCTCCCATACAACAAACGTGATTTTTTTGCCGTTTTTATAAATAACTAGCTGTGGCCCGCGACTCCGTCCGCGAAGAATAGGGGTATAAAAAATAGCCTACGACCTATTCTCAGACCTACCGAATATAGAGAAAAAAGTTTCATAAAGATCGGTCAAGCCATTTCGAAGGTCTTCGATAACAAACACCGTGACACGAGATTTTTATAATATTAGATGGTACGGAAACCCTTCGTGCGCGAGTCCGACTCGCACTTGACCGGTTTTTTAAGAAGGGCGCGACAAAAGCGTTTTTCGATTTGTAGCGCTCTTTAAATAAGGTTTTGATGAAGTATTTGACATTTATGATGTACGGAATTACAAAGCGGTAGCTAGAACTCAAATGGAGTGGATTTAGAACTATGGCCAGATTTGTAGAGACCAAAAAGAACAACGTTAGAATCCCAATTAACCGTACAAAATGGTAACTGAACAAATCGTCACTAAGTACTTGGAAAAAATCTCGTATCTTAAAATCGAAAATCTGCCAAGTGAACTTTACTAAAAGTATATCAAGGTTCAATTTGGTTTACGTATTGATTTGAAATAGGAGGTTTTTTCAAAGTAGTGACGAAATGTATGTGTAGTGTGTTTGTAGTGGTAGAGCCATGTTGTAGCTAGCCGCTGCATCACGAATGGGCCGGCTCGTCCGGGGCAGTACCACCCTCTCACAGAACACCGGCGTGAAGCAGCAGTAATCCTGCTTGCGTTTCGTACGGTCAGTGAGAGTGTCGGGGGCCCAGTACCTCACCCCTTCCCTCTCCCCCTCCCTCTCCCCCTTCCCCTATTCCCTCTCCTTTAGGGCCGACAACGCACTGGCATCGTGTAAAGCGCTGCGGGTGTCTATGAACAGTGGTGTTCATTTAACATCAGGTGACCCACTAGTTCGTTTGTCTGGCCTAACTAACATAAAAAAAAAAAAAAATGTTTTTTACGGATGACGCAGGACCGATCTAGTCGGCGAACCTTGGGGCCTATGTTCAGCAGTGGACGTCTTGCGGCTGAAATGATGTTAATGATGATTATATGGTCGAATCAGTTATTAGGATTAAAATAAAACAATCAAAATAATCTCAGTTGTAGTAAATAAATCAAAGCGACATTATTACGATAATCTCCAATCCAAATTTCAACAACAACACAGACCGGATAACTGAACCATATTTCACATTTAACCATTGTAATTGTCACATTGAAATAACTAGACTAATTTATTTGACAACAACAAACTACTGGTACCTATAAAATTTAATCTTAATACAGAATTACGTATTGTTGTGCTAGTAAATTAGCACAAGCTTATTTAGATATACATTTCTATGTAATTACAATATTAACACGTGAGTTCCGAAAAAATCAGTGGTGTGAGTCCTAGGACTCGAACCCACGACCCTCTGCTTTCAAACTACTGGGCTGCCATGTCTTTCTTTTAATAATTAAAGCATGTGACAAAGTCTTAAATGCGAATCAAACAAACTCTAAAGCTTTGTTAGCAGTGTTGTAATCAGAGCGTTAGTCACTAAAGTTTGCTATGGTAATGAGGTGTGCGAGGAGTAAATCATGGCTACCAAGGTTAGAGCTGTTGAAATTACTACAGTTATGATAAATCGTAGAGAGTATTGAAGGATTTTATACAGTACTAGCTAATGCACGCGGTTTCACCCCGCTGAAGTAGATTAAAACGTGTTTTTCTCAAAAATGGTATGAAATATTGCCATTCATCATTTTTCATCATTTCAGCCGAAAGACGTCCACTGCTGAACATAGGCCTCCCCCAAGGCTCGCCAAACAGATCGGCCCTGCGCCATCCGCATCCAATGCGTTCCAGCTACCTTAACCAGGTCGTCGCTCCATCTTGTTGGAGGCCTACCTACACTGCGTCTTCCGGTCCGCGGACGCCACTCGAGAACCTTTCGGCCCCATCGGCCGTCAGTTCTACGGGCGATGTGCCCTGTCCACTGCCACTTAAGTCTAGCGATTCCTCGAGCTATGTCCGTGACTTTAGTTCTTGCGCGGATTTCATCATTTCTAATGCGATCCCGCAGAGAAACTCCAAGCATAGCCCTCTCCATCGCCCTCTGAGTGACTTTGAGCTTCCTTATAAGACCCATCGTTAGCGGCCATTGCCATTACGTCATCAAAAGCGTCGTAGAAAGTAACGGATCCTGGAGAAAAGCTGCTAGTGTCCAGGAAGTAATCTCGAACTGTGTGAAATTCCATTACATATCAAGTGTTTAAATTTGGAACCCGTGCTCTACGGCTGTGAAAAACTTAAACTATTAAAAAAGTTCACACTTAAGAGGATATATGCAAATGTGGATAGGTCACTGATTAAATAACTGGAACATTATTTTTTCACTAATTTATGTTGTTGTAATTGCAATTTTTGTGTTTCAAATGTTTCAAAATTAAGAAAATTCTTACTAAAGTTATGACGTTTGTAACTTAAAGTTGACAGATATCTAAACATCGCCGCCCGGTACCTTTAAAAAAAAACAATCATACCATAGACTACACACATAGGTAGCGAGTAAGTAGCTAAAATGGCGGGTCGTAGATTTTCTTTATTTTTTCAATGTTTACTTTTATTTTACTTTTATAAACTTGTTTCGTTTTTGAGAAAAGCACTATACAAGCTTCACCCAGTAATCGCCATCCTGGCCTCGTATTATTGATGACCTCACCTAGCGGTTCGGCCATCAAACTTCTACTCGTTCAGGATGGCTTACTTGCTGGTCTCTGCAGTAATGTACTATTCCCTTGGGGACGAGATTTTTTCCTATGGTAAAAAGTAGGCTATGTCACTCTCCAGCCCTTCAACTATGTCCATACAAAAATCCTTTTTTGCCCGTACCACTTTTTACCGTGTTTTTTAACCAGTGCTAAATTATCTTTCCGTAGTACTACCAAGCAGCCTAGTACTACTATGGGATGAAAATTCTATCCGTGGTACATTGTAGTAAAATATTATCAGGCTTTTCTCGTACTCAATTTAGTCATCTTAGAAAACGTAGTTGAATAACAAATTTTAACATTCAATTATAATTATTTAGGGTTCTGTACATCAAAAGGAAATAATTAAGTATATTTGAAGTTTACCAGCTTTTCGATAAAGGAAAACATTGTGAGGAAAACGTGAGGGCCCGCGTGGGAACTACAGCCCAAGCCCTCTCATTCTGAGAGGAGGCCTGTGCCCTGCAGTGGGACGTATATAGGCTGGAATGATGATAATAAAGATTTTTGTATATAAATTTACTTTTTGCTACCAAAACAACAGCTATGACTAGTATTAAATAAAAAACTACAGACACTGACCGTAACTACTAACAAGTTAAAAAAAAGCACAAACGAATGTTAAAATAGACGAACTGTATCAACCATACAAACAAATCCCCATTTGAAACTTCAAAGCAACAAATTCGACACTCAGAAACACTCATACGCCGACAATACGACGATCATTACAATGCGCGCGCGCACCGATTTAGTCACAGTGGTGCGTCTGCAAGAAACAGTAGGTGATAAATTCTTCGGTTCTTGCTCTCCCTATTGTCAATTTTGTATTGAGGACGAGCCATTGTTGGTGGCAGTTCGATTTTGTTCGGATTGGTTGGCGTGCGGTTTTTATTAAAAGCGGGTAGCGGGAAAATTATGTTATAAGAAGAAGAGATAAATTATTCAATGAGGATTCAATTTCCCAAATATAGAGGCTACTATAGTATCATTAAACTCTTGTAAGGTATGGTTTGTCTATACCTTTAAAACAGCAAATAAATAAATAAATAAATAATAAATAAATAAATAAATATCACGGGACAATTCTCACCAATTGACCTAGCCCCAAAGTAAGCTAAGCAAAGCTTGTGTTATGGGTACTAGGCAACGGATAAACATACTTATATAGATAGATACATACTTAAATACATATTAAACACCCAAGACCCGAGAACAAACATTCGTATTTCTCATACAAATATCTGCCCCGACACGGGAATCGAACCCGGGACCTCAAGCTTCATAGTCAGGTTCTCTAACCACTAGGCCATCTGGTCGTCTAAAAGTAACGGACGATGCAAAGCCAGAAGCTTGCAATTTGGCAAACATATTTTATGATAGTAATAAAAATCAAACGGAACAACTCACGAGTATAAATATTTGTTAAATCGTTTCCGACTTTATAGTCTTTAATGTTGTCAAAGGATTGTGCAATTAAATGGTTCATTTTGTACGAGTTTTTTGAAAAAGTAAATTTATTCCTCTTCTAATACGATGAGATAACACCAGTAACATTTTAAACTAAAGTCCTCCAATTTTTCTTTCTGCAAACCGGTTATATCATTAGCTTTGAGGGATTTTTTAACACGAAACGATTACCTTATTATCTTATTAAAAACCTTTACATCACTTAAAATAAAAACAGATACGTATGTATATAAAACATTATGTATTTAAGAGTGATTAGTACTAAATTACTGCAGCGATATCCATGTCCAAAATCCTTAAATCTCCGATAAAAACGCAAGTTGACATTGGAAACTCCATTGGAAATCGTTATAATAACTTAGTGCAAATCACTCTAAGACTTTAACAGTATTTTATTTTGCATCTTAAACAATACCATACAATTCTGATTTTCCCGTCACAAGCCTAAAATATGCAAAAAATCTTTTAAAACCGCTGCAGTCCCTTCTTTGGACCACACCCTACAAGCCCTGTGTGTTCGATTTTACGCAGATCCGTACCAACAATGTGGCTTCGTTAGTACATAGTTTTACTCCTCGCCAGTTTTTGCCTAGGCATTATATTTCTCTTTATACACCATTAACTAGAAGGCGTGGGTCAGAAATATCTTTCCATATTTAACGGACTTTAAAAACAGGAGGAGTGGTGGAATATGAATATATGGAAGCGAAAGTCTGACGCTTCCCACAGTGTATTATTTTAGAACCACTGTATTTTTGTATTTTTATGGCATTTAAGCGCGAGGCACGCGCAGAGGGTTTCGCGTACAGAGGGCCTAATAAATGAAACTCTGTATAAAGGTGGTCAGCTATGTTATAAAATAGGTCTTTCGAATTAACCAAAAACAATAAGACTAAAAAGCCGTGGTGGCATAGTGGTGTGACTTATTGTCTCTCAAGCAGAGGGTCATGGGTTCGAATCCGGGCTCGCACATGTGAGTTTTTAGGAATTTATGTGCAAAATTATATTACCATGAGCTTTACGGTGAAGGAAAACATCAAGAGGAAACCTGCACACACCTGAGAAGAAAATCAATGGTGTCTGTGAAGTTCCCAATTCGCACTGGGCCAGCGTGGAAACTGCGGCCCAAGCCCTTTCATACTGAGAGGAGGCATGTGGCCTGCAGTGGAACGTATAATGTTGATGATCATGAACTATACAAAAAAGAGAGACAGGAGATGAATGAGAGAGAGGGAGGGTGGTGATATTTTTTTTAATGTAAAACAGGTTAAGACGTCTTATTTGATGTACCGTGACAGTACCCACAAGATCGGGTTGTGCCAACGCATGTGAAATTCGAAAATCTCAAACGTTAATTCTAGAAAGGGGAAGTGCGGCCGATGGAGCAGTAAAGTTTTAGAGTGAAGACCGCGAACCGGATGATGTGGCGTGGGAAGACAACAAGATGGACCGACCAGATCGTAAAGAACAGACCAGACCAGATGGTAAAGGTCACAGAGGCTACTTGGACGCGGGTGGCGCAAGACCGATCGTGGTGGACTAAGGTCCAGCAGGAAAGGCTTTTGGTGGATTATAATGATGATAAGTCGTGGCAAACCACTACGTTCAAAGGCCTATGCCCTCTCAAGCCTAGGGCCGTGACTTCTAACCTGAGCTCACACCTCTAAGTTTTTCGTAACTGATGTGCGTAATGACATTTCAAAACCATGAGATTTACGTTTTAGGAAAACATCGTGAACACGTGTGAAAAAAATAATAGTGTGTGTGAAGTTCCCAATTCGCACTGGGCCCGCGTCTCAACTCTTTTTTTTCGTTTGACTACAACCACACCTGATTGAAAGCGAAGATGAGCCCTACGATGGCGCACGCTTGCCTAGCAAATGCTCATTCAGAACACAGTCGCAGATAAAGAATTCCACTCCTGTGTTTGTGTGTTGTGGTGGTTGATGAAGGAAGATGAGGCCCGTGCCGTTTAGAGGAACGTATATGCCTGGGATGTGTATGATGAAATATGATGTTGATACACAATTAGTAACACATTGTTGTTTAAGGTGAGGAGACTGTCATATATATGTGATAATTGTGCCAAAATCGGCTGTAAAATCGATTCGAACAATTCGTTCATAATCACTAGGTTTGACAAACGATACGTCTTAGCCTCATCACTACAAACTTCAATAGAAATGTCAAATGTTGAAAGTTGAATCTCACTAAGTATAATTAGATTGTATTTTGGCGTATGACGCACAATTTGGCAATGGCATTGGTCGACTATAACTTGTTCTAGACTTAGGAACAATGGCTAGGCTTTTAGTAACACCTACATGCCCTTCGCCGCATTTCATTGCTAAGTCGTTTAACCTTAATGGCTTTGTTTATGGCATACACACTCACGACTGGGAAGGAATTTCTGACGCGGATATTGAAGATATACAATAATCTTTGGGCTCTAGGTATTAATTTTAGATACCATTATAAGATGTTATTTAAGCTTTGAAATTAAAGGAATTGCCGTAAAACTTCATCATTCATCATCATCATTTCAGCCGAAAGACGTCCACTGCTGAACATAGGCCTCCCCCAAGGCTCGCCAAACAGATCGGCCCTGCGCCATCCGCATCCAATGCGTTCCCGCTACCTTCACCAGGTCGTCGGTCCATCTTGTTGGAGGCCTACCTACACTGCGTCTTCCGGTCCGCGGACGCCACTCAAGGACCTTTCGGCCCCATCGGCCTTCAGTTCTACGGGCGATGTGCCCTGCCCACTGCCACTTAAGTCTAGCGATTTTTCGAGCTATGTCCGTGACTTAAGTTCTTGCACGGATTTCATTATTTCTAACTTTTTTTCTTCCATTTCTTTCTTTCTTTCTAACTTCGTTTCTCATATGTTCATTTTTAATAATTTCGTTTGTCATATTTTTATTTTACTGACATAACTTTTATTTCAAGTTTTCTCATATAAAGAGCATAGTAGTCACGCGGAGAGAATAATGGATTTATCTACATAAGTAGGTATAATTATCCGCGCGTTATCTTGTTTCAATAGTACAAGCTTTTCTTAATTTTGGACTAGGCCATTTTGTCTCGTAATATTGACAAACTTTGGCCATACACATTTAGTAATGCAGTAAAGAAGGCAAATCAGTATCAACATCAACCATTCGGCCATACTTTTTTCAAACAAATAATTCAGACCAACAAACGACCAATAAACAAAAAAAAGTATCGTAAATGTCATCGATTTGTCTAAAAATCAGATAAATATTTATAGGAACTGTCTCCCAATCATAACCCTCCGCACGCTGCGAGATAATATCTCCACCTGGTCGTTTGGGCCCTCATAAATGGGATAAACAGATGGTTTGTGACAATGGGAAATTCGGTAGGCGGTGACTCGTGAACGGTTAGCGGTTAAGTAAGGACATGGTTTAATGTAGTAGTTAGTTTGGATGCTGTGGATATGACTTTACAAAACGTCTTTAGGAAGACAAAAGCAAAATTTTGAAGTGCTTATTATTATAACTAGCATATTGTGAGGTATTCAATTTTATCCTCTAGGCCAGTGTTTTCAATATTTTTGAATACGAAACCCTTTTACAACTTAAAGTATTTTAGTGACCCCCTAGTGCCAAAATCAAAACAAAATCTAAGTTGACTAAAAACTGAAAAAAAAATTGATCGCTTCTTATCATTTTTTTACCCGGGACCGCATGGATAAGATTTCGCGACCCACCTAGGGGCTCCGACCCACAGTTTGAAAAACAATCAGACCCAGAGTCTAAGCTGGCAACGCATATGCAATCCTCTGGTGTTGTAATGTCTATACCACATGTGCTTACTACCCATCAGAAAACCAACGTGCTCCTTTAGGCACTATCCGAATTCATAAAAAAATGACATAAAATATGTAAATACTATTTGCTATTAACAAAAAATCACATTTTTAAACACACAAATTTATCATCATCATTCTAGCCATACGTCCCACTGCAGGGCACAGGCCTCCTCTCAGAATTAAAGGTCTTGGGCCGTAGTTCCCATGCACAACAAACAAATTAATTTAAAAAATTGTAAATTGGGTAGAAGAAGTTGAACATGCTTTTGATGAATGGTTAAAACTTGATTACTCATAGTGAATATAAACGGATCACTCACGTCTTAAAACGAGTTCATTTTCACTTTTGAGTGACTCTCAGGGTAGTTTCATGTTTAACTAGATTACTGATTAATAGGAAGCTGAAAAGTCATTTAACACCTTAATTTTACAAACATTTTTTTAAAAACAAACTGAAATTGTAAAGTTTAAAGTACATTAATCTTGATTCCTGGATAAAATAAAGTATTTTTAAGAGAACTTATTGTTGAAATTATCGGTGAATTAACTCAACTACCCAATGGCATACTTACTAATTTTCTGTGCCTTTCCGATATGTATTTTTAATATTTATTAACCAAATCCCAAATCATGTCCACGCTAAGTTCGCTAAGTTAATTTACCGAAATAATCTAACAAATTATACATTACACAAAAAGCAATAGCAATTTATCTTCACCGACCACAATGGTAACGAAAACATTGTCCAAAAGTATTGACACGTCGTTCACAATGTTTGGGGTCGCACCGACCCCTTGACGTCGTCTAACGAGGACTTTTGGTGGGTTAAGTGGAAACGCAAAGCGGTGTAAACCTGACTTTTCAACTTGCTAAGGAATTTTGTGATTCATTTTTCAATATCATGAACTATTTACGATTTTACTGACTATCTTAGGGCTTAGGTTTGGAAATGAAACATTTTTAATACCTATACCAGTTTTTGTAGACGATATTTGTTTGTTAAATCTTATTAGAGCTTATTAGAAAGAAAAAGTCTGAATAAATAATTACATTCTTACAAATAAAGTTAATATAGGTATGTGATAAAAAGAGAAATGGATACTAGTTACTTGACTTGTTACAATGACTTTTAAGTAGTAAGCAGAGGTCCTGTTGTCTAATGGGTGAACGCTTGCTATCTCTTTCTGTCACCGTCTTATACCGTTTGACAGAAAGAAATAGTGAATCCGATAGCAAGTGTCAGCGCATTAGACAATAAGCATACCTGCAGGTATACAAAAATGAATGGATCTACCTGAATCCCTAAATCCTAATGTAACGTTTGTCCTAATGTAACGTTTGCTATAATGATCATTTGCCATAACTCTTTTTTTAAAATCTTTTAATTGTTCTGGATTGTTATAAAACAAGCCGAACCTAACCTATAGAGTTCTATAGGATACCTATCACTTCAAAGTTCCTGAAAAATTCACGGTTTCCGAGAAAAAAAGAGTTAGGACAAATGACCATTATGGCAAACATTACATTAGGACAAACGATGTTAGGGATTGCGAATGGCACCCAGGTAAGCCACCCACAAGATGGAGCAATGACCGGGTTAAGGTTGTGGGATCGCGTTGGATGTGGATGGCACGGGAAAGATCTGTTTGGCGAGCCATTGAGGAGGCCCATGTTCAGCAGTGGACGTCTTTCGGCTGAAATGATGATTTGATTTTAGCGCTCCCGCTCATCCCTTGGGCCCCAAAAGCTGCAACCACCCAATATTGTGAAGATCGTGTCACTGATTACATCTTATCATTGCCATCGGTTTGCCATTGCTTGCCATTGTACCATTGCGTCTGTATTCGTCAAGGTGCTTGAAAACCGTTTTTTCTACGCAACGTATTACTTTCAATTATTTATGTCCTGGTTCAATTATGTGTGAGGCATTTCTAAACAGTTTTGAATGGGCTTTAAACTGATATATTTCATAGCCGACAGTTTCAATAGGTTTAATAAAGTTTAGTATTGCTTGGTGTCGTCGATTGGGTCATAAGACATTCTTTTTCTGTTCCTCTCTCCTAGCTCCTTCTCCCAATTCCTATACTTCATTTAATTTAGAATTCTAAATTAAATGGAGTATAACTCAGGATCCAAAGCTGTAGATTTCTTTTTCTAAATTTTCTGTAATTTTTTTAATGCATTGAAATTATGGCTCATTGCTAAATTATGGTTGGTTGAAGTTGACCGCTCACGTTTGTATGTTTTATTAGAGCCTTATCTTTGTGGATTTTATATAAGCCATAGAGTAAAGTGCGCCGAAAGGTTCAGGTCTTTTTCTATCACTTCTAAATAGGTTGTTCCAAAACTCGACGATAACCTTGGCACCGGGTGAAAGCCCAAGTTATAACAGTTCGGTAAAAAATATGAAAAAAATCCCAGTCACTTTGTTGAATGAGAATAGTCACATAAGATTTTACTTTTAATTCGTATTAGATATTTTCGAAATAATGTAATTATCATCATCAGCCTATGTTCATCCACTGCTGGACATAGGCCTCTCCCATGGCACGCCACTGAGCATGATCCTCGGCCACTCTCATCCAGCTCTTGCCAGCCGCCTTGCGAAGATCATCGCTCCACCGAGTCTGAGGACGTCCTACGCTACGTTTGCCGATCCGTGGTCTCCACTCAAGAACTCGTCTACCCTAACGGTTATCGGTTCTTCGGGTTATATGACCGGCCCATTGACACTTCAGCGTGCTAATGCGGTGTGCTAATGTGTAGGTGGATAATTATCGCTGTAATATATTTTATTTTCTATAACATTTCAGAAAAAAATAAGAAAACAAAATCCAGGATGTCACTTAGTTAAGTGATAATAGATATTTTTTGAAAATAACGTAATGCTGAATGTTAAGTGACTCTTTAATCGCTTACTTACGCGACATGGATTTTTTTCTTCTTTTTTGCAGCACTTGTATTACTTATCTCATCCAATACAAAGTTATCGTTCAGTATCGGAACACCCTGTATTCTAAAACACAAACGGCTGTTCCAAAAAATTCAGACTAATAATAAAAAAACATTACAAAACAAATGACATTCCAAAACACTACCAAGAAATAATGCAAAACGTTGACAGCTATCCCGAATATTCCGCGCTCCAATAAAAGACTGCTCCTAAAACGATAAAACTCAATAGCTACAATCGAAGGCATTAATCAAAATGTGGAGCGCAAAAAATGCGCGTGGGTGGACGGTTTTTTTCGGTCAAGGGCGAGTAGAATAAAATTTTGGAGATATACAAAAGGGTTTTACATCAATATAATGAAGTAAAACAAACTTTTATTTTTTATTATTCGTTTATTTGTTGCAACTTTAGTTTCATCATCATCATCCCAGCCTATAGACGTCCCACTGCAGGGCACAGGCCTCCTCTCGAAATGAGAACTATTTTTTATAAACTGGTAATTAAGTATGGCGTCGTTACCTACTGCTATTTTTCCGATTTTTTAGGTTTATATGGAGTTAATTTGTTCACCATTATTGGTATAATACTTGAATACATTCACATTAAAGAAGCAGCAGAATTTCACCGTAATAAAATATAACGTAGTTGTATGTCGTAACATAACGAACGACACTACTAAGTAGATAGGTTGTATGTGCGTTTATTTTATAGTTAATACTAGACTTTGACTAAAGTCACGGACATAGCTCGAAGAATCGCTAGACTTAAGTGGCAGTGGGCAGGGCACATCGCCCGTAGAACTGACGGCCGATGGGGCCGAAAGGTTTTCGAGTGGCGTCCGCGGACCGGAAGACGCAGTGTAGGTAGGCCTCCAACAAGATGGAGCGACGACCTGGTGAAGGTAGCGGGAACGCATTGGATGCGGATGGCGCAGGGCCGATCTGTTTGGCGAGCCTTGGGGGAGGCCTATGTTCAGCAGTGGACGTCTTTCGGCTGAAATGATGATGATGATGATGACTAGACTTTGAAAAAGTTGTGGCGGCCTAGTGGTTTGACCTATGACGTCTCAAACAGAGGGTCCTGCGTTCGATCCCGGGCTCGCACCTCCGAGTTCTTCGGAATTTGTGTGCGAAATTACATTCATAATTACAACAAAGCATGATTTTAGTTATAGAGTGATCCAAATCCTCAAATACGGATCCCCGAATATTCGTGACAAGTTTTTTAATCCCAACCCGCATTTTGGGTCACAATAAGAATATGGAGCGCGATCTGTCAGTAGAATTAACGACCTGATCCTCCCTTTGTTCTGAATTTGATTTATTTTATTTGAGGATTTTGGGTTATTGATATCTTCCGTATCAGCCAAAAAAACCGGTCAAATGAGTGTTAGACTCCTGCACTGAGGTCTGGTATAAAAGTCATCATCATCATCATCATCACTTCAGCCGAAAGACGTCCACTGCTGAACATAGGCCTCCAGTCCCGCCAAACAGATCGGTCCCCCGCCATCCGCATCCAACGCAATCCCGCAACCTTAACCAGGTCGTCGCTCCAACTTGTTGGAGGCCTATACACTGCGTCTTCCGGTCCGTGGACGCCACTCGAAAACCTTTTTGCCCCATCGAACATCATTTCTACGAGCGATGTGCCTTGCCGACTGCCACTTGGGTCTGGCGATTCTTCGAGCTATGTCGGTGACTTTAGTTCTTGCGCGGATTTCATCATTTCTCATGCGATCTCGCAGAGAAACTCCAAGTATAGCCTTTTCTATCGCCGTCTGAGCGACTTTGGGTTTTTGGCTTTCAGGTATAAAAGTTGACAAAGAATAATTTTGCTCTTCATAGTTTCTACGAAAAGTTAGTGATTATAATATTATCGAAAGGGATGTTTCAAAAATAATTACGATCCGCGTTGGCGGTCCTTGGTCTCAAATAGCATATCTACTGTGTTAAATACATTAAAAGGAAAATTTGAGGGGAAGAAGAGGTCGTCCTAGGCGTACCTACATGAATTTGGTAAGGAAAAAAGCCGGTGTAGTGCCTGGTACGTCTACCAAGGAGATGGCTCATAGGAGGGATGAGTGGAAAATACGCCACAACTCTCGAGTTTGGATGATGAAATACTTCATGAACCTCATCATTTCAGCCGTAGGACGTCCACTGCTGGACATTGATACCCAATCATTACAGTTGAAAGCGACTTGCATCCACCTTGAACCTGCAGCCTTTACCAAATCATTCGTCCATCTCGTTGGTGGACGTCCCACGCTGCGCTTGCCAGTCCGTGGTCTATGTTCGAGAACTTTTCGGCTCCAACGGCCATCTGTTCTGCGTGCTAATATGACCTGCCCATTGCCATGTATCAACGAGCTAATCCGATTTGCTTTGTCGGTGACCCTTGTTCTTCTACGGATCTCCTCAATCCTGATTCGATCCCGTAGTGAAACCCTGAGCATAGCCCTCTCCATAGCTCGTTGAGCGATGAACCTATATAATCTTAATAGATTACTTGTTGAGTTTTTTGTCGAATTCTTCTCAACAGCCGTTTGTTTAGGGCCGACAACGCACTGGTATCGCGTAAAGCGCTGCAAGTGTCTATGGACAGTGGTGTTCATTTAACATCAGGTGACCCACTAGTTCGTTTGTCTGGCCTCTCTAACATAAAAAAACAGGGTTTTTCCGAACCGGTGGTAGATTCGTCGACTTTCATTTAAGTGCTTGTTATAGCCTAAATTGAATAAAGATTTGACTTTGACTTTGAATGTTTATTTTGGAAATTGGTTTGCTTACGCCAGATATAATCTTACGTTTAATTGAGTGCTTGGTATGTCCGTCACGTATTTTCTCATAAAAACCTCAAATGGCGTATAAAAGCTTAGTACGTTATAAACTTGGCAAATTTAATTTTAACAGATTTCTGAGGAAAGACGTAAAGGAACGATGAAAGATAATTTTACTTGGTCATGATGTTAAACTCATGGTTTATTTCAAGTTTTATTTTTCGTTTTATTATTACGCGTGTTCCTTAAAACAATGAATAAATTTGATCAACCTGTACCTACATGGAAACTTAAATATCGTCTGTAAGTATTTTTAATATTGTTTTGCTACGAAAACTATGCAATTTTTGGACATGAAAATCCGTTGCCTGTTAACATGAGAGTGTAAGAATTATCACATTTTCTTTTACTCTCGATGAAAAGTGCAGATGAAGCTAATTTGGAGTAAGGATTCTATTTGAAATTTCCTGTCGCAATATTAAAAAAATCAGTTATAGTTGGCATACAATTTGGGTAAATTAATATTGTACCGCAGGGACAATCAAATGTACCTTTCGTTTTATAAAAATCTAGCGTTCAGTGTAACCCACTTCTTCAAAATATGTGATACCGTTTGAAACGCTAGTAGAAAGGAATGCCCATTTGCCAACGTATTAACCGCAAAACATATTTTGACAAGGGAAATTCAAGCAAAAAATTACCTTTCCACTAGCCACGTTTTTTTTGTAAGTAAGTATCCCAAAAAAAAAAAATATAGAGGAAAACTTTCTTCTTGAGACTTTTTAAAACGTTGACGAGTGTACTCAGTGAGAAATTTGAGGAATCAAACTAACCATGACGTTTGCCTTGAAGAGGATGAGTTAATTCTTTCCTACACTTCGCTAGATCAGACTACCAGCGCCATCTACCCCTTGAGTTCGGAACTACCAAGAACGGTTGCAAGCGCGCTGTATGCGCCCGCGCAGCCTTGCACTAGCTGTTATCAATGACGCGGTAAAGTGATATTTTGTTAAATAAATCTGTGATAACAGTAGTATAAAAACACTAGCTGTAGTCTGCAACTCCGTCTGCGAAAAATAGGGGTAGGTATAAAAAATAGCCTACGACTAAGTAATTCTCAGACCAACCAAACACAGAGAAAAAAGTTTCATAAAAATCGGTCTAGCCGTTTCTGGGGAGTTCGATAACAAACCCTATCATATTATATCCCTATTCATATTGTTCCGATTTTCGAAATGTATCATAAGTGTTATAACTCGATTTTAAATTAGACTAAACCTTCCCAATACGGTGTGAAAACTAACATGTAAATATTCCATCGCCGTTCTCGAACGCTCATTTATAAACCCACAACCTAACGACCCCGCAATGTAATTGAATCACTTACATTTCTCAAATCTCACTGTATAAATAAGGCTTAAGCTTTAGTTAAAGCAACTGTCACCCGGACACGCTATCATGATAAATCCCATTAGTTGACACCACGCCAAACTTATTTGAATAGCCGTATTCTGATTGGAATCGGCGATGTGGAATTGGAATCGTTTGACCGAGAAAGATAGATTGTATTGTTTCAATTGTATGATTGTGAATGATTTGTTTTGCGTAAGAAGTGGTGAAAGGCCAAATATCTTATTCTAATAAGAAAATAAGAGGGGTAATCGGGTACAAATTTATAAAGTGAAGTTACTATTTTACAGTGCCTATCTAATATATAAAAATCTTGTGTCACGGTGTTTGTTATCGAACTCCCCCGAAACGGCTTGACCGGCTTTTATGAAAATTTTTGTCTTATATTTAGTAGGTATGAGAATTTTTATACTCCTATCTTTTAAAACTAAAAATCATTAAAAAATATTAATGTGAGTTAAAGAGGTGAGACAATGATAAAAAATAAAATATAACTGTTAATATTTTTTTTTATATAGCCTATAATAATGTCCCACTGCTAGGCAAAGGCCTCCCCTTTCCTCCGCCATTCTTCCCTATCCTGGGCATGCACCTGCCAATCGAGCTGAAAAGCGCTCAGGTCGTCCCGCCATCTCCTCTTGGGTCTGCCTCTGCTCCTTTGGCCATCCCTCGGAACCCATTCGGTAACGATTCGCGCCCATCGGTCCGGATGCATTCGGCAGACATGTCCGGCCCAGTCCCACTTCAGCTTGGCGGTTTTGACACCCACAACTGTAATTCGAGTTTTGGAGCGCAGTGCCGTGTTTCTGATTCGATCAGTTCTTCGAACACCCAGGATACTGCGCTCCATTGCTCGTTGGCAAACCATAAGCCTGGACTTTTGAGCTTCAGTTAATGACCAAGTCTGGGCGCCGTAGGTTAAGATGGGAAGAATACACATTTCAACGAGTTTGCGCTTAAATGACAAAGGATAGTTGCCCTTCATTAGCGTCTTCATGGACCTGAAGCTCTTAGTCCACGAAGGCCAGATAAAGTGGCTTGTTGAACTCATTGTACTTCTCAATTATTTGGTTTAGGGTGTGCAGATGATCGGTGATCGAGAAACTGGGACGAAAACCAGCCTGTTCTGGGGGTTGATGATGGTCCAGCAGTGGGGCAATTCTATTTTCAATAATTTTTATAAATAATTTGTAAATTTGGGAAGTCAGACTAGACTGTTAATAAATACATGCCAAAAATATCGATGTAGTTATAAATAGATTTTGGACAACCTATATCTTTCCTGAATAAAAAAAAACATTGTTTTCCTTGTTACGATAAATAAAATATCTAGAACAAGTTTCAAATTTACGGATCCCAGGATTTAGGTTAAGTACTGATGAGTAAATCAGGCAGAACTTTTCGTTTAAGTGTACATTTGGAAGAGATCCCTAAAAGGAATAAGTTCGTATTGATATGTCTTTTTCTCTCATTACCTGTTAATTTCATGTGTTTTATATATATTAACAAGTTATAAATACATATATACATAGACAAACATAATTCATCGAAAGAAACAACATCTATTACCATAAAAAAAATAAAAATTATCTAAGATTTTACTATCAGTAACGTTTTCGGTGATGTCTTCGTAAACATGAGCGAGCAACACAATGGCGCAAAATTTTGTAAATTATATTAAACGCCAAATCTAAATAAGTCTTCCCACCTCTACTATCAGGACGTTTCTGTTAACAAATAAACCAGCCAAGAGTAGCAGTTTAGGGCCCAGTGCGGATTGGGAACTTCACAGTGATTTTCTTTGCAGATGTGTGCAAGTTTCCTCACAATTTTTTCCTTCAACGCAAAGCTCATGGCAAATTCCAAATGTGATTTTGCACATAAATTTGGAAAAATTCACAGGTGCAATGGCAATATCGTATAACAATCGCACTAAATTCCAGAATACACTCTCACAACCCGAACCGGACCGCGCAAAAAACGTCAGGTTGTCGGCAATTTGTAGCTGAGCTGCGCCTGCGCCGATATAGCCTTACATGCCGCGACAGATTGCGCGCCATCTAGGGATGTCGATTGGAAAAAAATCGATTCGAATCGAATGCAGCAAAATCGAGCTCCAAATCGATTCGAATCAAATGCTCGGGAGGAAGACGCCAATTTTTGATTTAATTGGGCACTGAAAATATGGTTTTTGATTAATCGATGGTTGTACATCCCCATCCTACTAATATTAGAAATGGAAAAATGTGAAAATGTTTGGATTTATTTTTGTAAAGATAAATATTTATTCCCGCAAAATATAATTTAAATACCTTTTTGTAGAAAATTGCCTAAAAAAGGAATGTTTATATTTACTAAATAGACAACAACATTAAACGTAGCAGCAAGTAGAAATGATTTTTTATATCTTAGTAAATATATATGATTTAAATAATAAAAAAACTAATTAGGTATGTATATCACAATACGAATAAGTACTTATTAAATCTAAGATACTTTTTTAATTCTTTGAATCTTTTTTTTAATAAAAATCGATTTTCTTGCGTTCAAGAATCGATTTCTCGCTTAATCAATATAAGACCGCCATCCCTAGCTCCATGTTTGGGACCATTTCATAATGGCTCTCCTTGGGTAGTTTTTATTAGTACTCATGGAATCGGGTTTGCTTAGTGGCTGGTTTTTTGCGCATGATGTGGTTAATTAATCAATATCTGACTTTTATTTCAAAACAAACCTTTTGGTGCTAAAAAGGTGTGGCCAAGGTATAATAATCAATAGTTTGATAAAAACCCAACCAACCCCAACCTATATACGTCCCACTGCAAGGCAAAGGCCTCTTCTCAGAAGTTCCCACGCGGACCCAGTGCGGATTGGGAACTTCACACACACCATTGAATTTCTTCGCGATATTTTTCTTCACCGTAAAGCTCGTGGTAAATTTCAAATTAATTTCGCACATAAATTCCGAAAAATTCTGAGGTGCGAGCCGGGATTTGAACCCGCGACCCTCTGCTTGAAAGGCCATAGGTCAAACCACTAGGCCACCATGCCTTCGACAGGATATATAGTCAATTCAATTTACCTATCCCTGTAGCTATACCTATAGTCCGACAAGCTCATGCGCGACCCTCCGCGGAACCCTGTCGCAGTCAGCGTTTGCCGCACTTATTAAAAACAATCTTGTTAAGGACAGCAGTACCTCTACCATGAGTTACACTAGTTTACAGTGACCGTACTCGCTAGCGACGGCGTAAATGATTTGTATGGAGAATTTTGTACAGCGCCTCTAGCGGTCACTTACGGAAGTACAATTCTCCATACAAATCATTTACGCCGTCGCTAGCGAGTACGGTCACTGTAAACTAGTGTAACTCATGGTAGAAGTACAGAGGCTCCCTGCGACAGGGTTCCGCCGAGCACCACTTACGAGATTGTCGAGGTATAGCTGTTATAGAAAGTTGATCATCATCATCATCATTTCAGCCGAAAGACGTCCACTGCTGAACACAGGCCTCTCCCAAGGTTCACAAAGGTACCGGTCCTACGCCATTCGCATCCATTGGTAGATGCAGTCCAGTTGCAGTTGATTCTTGGCAGATGTCATCTCTTAGGAGTATAGAGGTGCAGTGAAGAGTTTTTTCCCCGCAGAATAGAGAACGGAGTTGTCCATTTTTAACGAACGCTTTAGCCTAGTTGGTAGTGACCCTGCCTACGAAGCTAGAGGTCCTGGGTTCAAATCCCGGTAAGGGCATTTATTTGTGTGATGAGCACGAATATTTGTTCCTGAGTATTAAGTATTAAGTACTTATTTATCGTCGTCTAGTACCCATAGTAAAAGCTTTGCTTAGTTTGGGACTAGGTCGATTTGTGTGAGATTGTCCCGTAATATTATTATTATTACTTCAGCGCGAACGAAATCGCGGGAAAAAGCATATTATTATATTTATAAATAGGAAAAGTAGTTTGGTGTTGACTTTTTGTTTCAATGCAACTCTAATAAGAATGGTATCTTATAAGAAAAAGAGAGAGAGAGAGAGAGAGAATAAAAGCCACGACAATCGATGCGATGTATATTGAAGTATTTGACGTATAAAACTAAGCTAAAATTCGACACAACAAGAATTAAAACAATAGTATAGTAGTAGTGTTTTGTATAGATGATTTAATCAAATCTCTGAACTGATTCAATGAAATGATAAAACGAGTTTACTTTGCGAGTTCGTTTCGTCAACTCACTTACGTGTTTCAAGGATTTTATCAAGGTAGCTAAACAAATCCAGTAAAATGAAAAAACCATTTGCCTTTTTTTGGCTGATTTCGCCACTTCACTTAACAGATTCAGGAATTTGATCAAATAACTGATTTTTTCTACGCAAATGATAAAACGGATTCTCCATTTTAACATCCTGCTTAGAGTTCTGTTCAAATCTTCGTTTTAACCATTTCCCTGCGGCATACATAAGCAAAAAAGTTACGATGTATACTGAAGCGAATGTTTGCTTCTCGACACATTCGTTCCTTTTAACGACTGGTCAAAGTTTAGATCCAGACAGTAAACGCTGTGTGTCGCAAACGCCGCGACCCGCGCGACCTCTTGCGAGACGAACTTACATTAGTATTATTACTTATTTAAATTCACTTAAACGACAAGCTCGTCTGAGCTGGCTCTTTCGTAAAGACTGATATAGTCGTCAGTTTACTAGGTACTTGGTCGGGTTTTGAAGAGTCATCATCATCATCATCCGAACTAGTGTTGAATAGGACACGACTTGAAAAAGAGTTTGTAAGAGTAGCCTCTTTTTGACGTGACAACGTCTAATAAATCGATGAACGCCAGCTGCACGTACGAAAAAAGATAACGCGATGTAACGTACATGTCCCGTACAGAGCAGTGAAGGCCAGGATGTACAAGAGAGCAGCGCGCGCCAGGATGTACAATCTTAGTACTAGCGCTCGGGTAATTTTTTGTTTTTTTTTTTTTGAGGGGGTGCGGGGGTGTTAAAGGGGGATGAAATTTTCATTGATTTTGCCGTAGGATGCACTGTTATCAAGATATTGACAAAACACCGGTTCTCGTCCGATCACCGAGGTTAAGCAACGTCGGGCGCGGTCAGTACTTGGATGGATGACCGCCTGGTTTAATTTTTGTTTTTTGAATGTTTTGTTATGACGTTGTCACGTTAAACTATCGTCCGTAAGCCGACTTTACAGACAACTGGTTCTTTTCACTCAACTAGAACAATGTCCTTCTTCAAATGAGGCTCGTACTGAAGCTCGCTGATACGTTTGATGTTAAAAGTGTAAGTACACTCAACCAATTTGATTCCTTAGCCACTATAGATCCAAATCAAAATGAATAAATTTGTTTATCTTCTTTGACAGTGATTATTGGGTGATGTATGTCATGATGACAAACTCGATCTTTGCGAACGTTTGTCAACGATATTGAATAGGAAAGGCGATGCTTGTGTATTAATAACTTTAATTATCACTGGTCATGTGTCAAAACTTCTTTCTCCTCTCATGTCATGGAGCGAAAACGTTTATAAACTCTTTACGTTTATTGCATTTTGTGATCGGAAAGTTGATAATCCTTTGACCCGCACTGACATTGTAATTGTCTAGTAGTTAATAAGGCAAGGTTTTTTAGTGGCCTAGAAATCAAATTGGTTGACTGTACCTATGACATCTGATGTTATTGTCAGTCGTACAGAAAGTAACGCGATTGGCGCTGCGACATAAAATTTGAAGTACTTAGTACACTTTAAAATGTTGAGCCCCTCTTAGTCTTTGACGTCATAAACGGAATGAATGTACGTAGCGCCTCGTCTTACTAAACACTAATATCATCGATCTAGCCTAATCTTATTTCTTATTTTAGCTCAGAATTAAACAATTCATTTTCAGATAATTCAAACGGGCTATACCTTGACTCCATTAAATAACTCTTTTTGACACTTTTCGATATGACTTTATTTCCAAAATTAACTTTACGTTGTTTATACTTTTCCGTCTAAGAATATGATAAGTTTTAATATCAAATTTGAAAATTTATTGTATTAACACAGTCAAATAAATAAAAGCTTAACTAACTCCAAACTTAAAACAAAAACAGAACGTTACTGCTGTAATTTTATCACGAAAACGGTGTCTTGATAAAACAAAAATACCTAAACATGTATGAAAGTGTGACTACTAATAACTCCAATCAACGCGAGAACAATTACCAATGTCCCCACCACTTAACGATTGATCTAAAAACCCCCACTTTTAGGGCAGTCATTGCCCCCCTATAACGGTACCAGGCGTGGCCACCGCGTGAAACGCCAATCGCGTAGTAACTCGCGCGCATGCCAATGATCTAAACGAATGATCTAGCTCGCTTGTCATTTCGCGACCACCCGATTGGTTGAGCGAATTCGGAGTGATAAAATGTAGATCATAAAATCGTTATAATTTATTGATAATTTAAACTTCGACCTACATAATTTAGTTGGGATTTTTATTACAATGATTTATTGTTTTAAGGTGACCTAATTAAAAACAAGTCATCATTAACATCTGATTTTACATAATTTTAAAAACCTATTTTCTCAAATAAAAAAAGATTAAATAGCAAAGGTGCAAATACATGAGAGCGCATATTAATGAAATCCAAGTGTAAACCTATCATAGACAACGTGCATTATCGGTATATCTAGAGAAAGTAACGGTTATAGACGCGACCTTCCCTCCCGGTCGCCTCGTGCCAACTGACAGATGAGCCGAGCTTAACCTGATAATAAGAGAGAGCAGCACAGCGGTACTGGGTGCGCGCGCGCACGAGCGAGACGCGATATGTATCTTCTTCGGTGATCGTGAAGTGCAAGATGGGTTTACAGTCACACACGGACCTCTTTCGAGTGAGGCGAGAGAACCGAATCGCGGCTGCGCGCACGCAACGATATTGCGAACTTCGCAACTTTTTTTAATAAAAAAAAAATTTAAACAGTTTTTTTTAAATTGTGATTTGTGTCGATGTGTATTGTGTAAGGATGGAGGAATTTCGTAGCTGAGTGGACCGTTATTTGTATGATTTTGAAAATTAAGGGATCGTGCGAACAGCTGATTTTAGGCGGCGCAAGGTAAGATTTTTTTTTCAAAACCTTATAATTGGATGACATTGTTTGAAATTGCGATGCTCATATTTCTAATGTCTGATTTTTTATATCTGTCAATCAATACGTTGTCGATATACACAGTGTTAACGAGTCTTTAAATATGAAATCAACATAGAGCTTTTTTTAATTTCTAATTTGATGTTTTATGTAGTTCAACTATCTTTAGTCAGACAGGTTATTAATTTACATTTTCAACATTCAATTTATCTAAAACTTGGGTATTTAATTTATCATTAAACTTAGTCTGGACATGTGTAAAGCATTAATTCGTAATTACAATTGCACAAAAAAAAAACTTATTCAAGTTTTTTACATTCTTTTTTTATTTTTTTTATCTTATGTTAACATGACTAACATGCGAGCCTTATTTATCAAACACCCCTTTTGTTTTAAGGCCGGAGGCTAAAGTGTCATAAGTTGAAAATAACAACTTTTTTTATCTTCACAGGTGTGCTTTATTTAACACATAACGTTACTCAAAGTGTCAAACACGTGTGTTCATTGTATAAACAAACAACGTATCTAAAATGGAATCAGTTTAATAGAAATAAAACATACAAACTTTTATTTTGTAGGTATGTCGCTTATTTAGGTTATGTAAACTACGATTATGTTTAAAAAAAAATATACTTGTCATGCTCGCAAAGTTGTTCTTCATGTCGAGAGAATACTGCATAAAATGGATTTTTATGCTGTAGTGCATACAGTAAAATCTTCGTTAATTCTGCTGTTTAATTAATTTACTTGCAATCGAACTGAAAAGCAGAGTGTAAAACTCGAGCATTAAACCCATTTTCCCTTCGACGTGTCTATCCTATATGAATCTGAACGTCTCGGGTAAAATGGCTCGTTTTATGCTGTTGTTACTTCTACAATCTACTATTTGGTAGTCAGATACTTATTGGACTAAGCTAACCAGCTGACTAGCTAGGCAATAGCTACGTTAAAAATTTTGAATCATTGACAATTGTAGCCTAATATTATCGGTGTATACTTCAGCTCTGAAATCATTTTATACATTGAAACTTTAAACAAAAACTGACAAGCTCTTAAAGTTTTGAATTTGCAACTTCCTCCAAACAAAAAGATCCTGAAAATAGTTACCTACTGGTGCTGAAAATAGCTTAAGCATTCAAGAAAGTATTCCTATGCATACTTGTACCAATAAGCATCCTTTTGAGCGTACTAAGTAGAAAAAATAGTCATCATTAGCACGTTCTCTTAATAACCACGCTCTACTAAGTAGCTATTCAAAATTAACAAACCATCATGCTATTATATAGCTTCTCCAATTGTACTTCAAGGGTGTATTGATAATACCCTTTATTCTCATAAGATGTACCGAGTATCAAAAAAAACTTAACCTCTAGTTACTTTTTAATCCGGAGTCAAAACCGTGACCCCGATGCAATCAAACGTAATAAATATAATGTGTTTGTGTGATCCCTCACATGCGTCAGATATATCACATGAATGATTGATCATACGTATTTCCTAATCAAATTATATGTTTATGTTGCCAGCAAAACAAAGATTCGGGTATTTAATGGATATCTTTTCTATTAGCTAGCCATAGGGACCTAAGTGACTTTTATGTTTGCTATAAAAAAAATAACAAGTTACTATTTATAATGAATGATTGGAAACTTTTATTTAAAGAGCTTCTTCCGTATCAAGTTAGGTAACAAGTTTGACTTAAAACTATCTAATTGTAGATAAAGAAAGACACAATTGAGGAAAAATAAAGTAGAATAACAACAACAACAACGTATATAAAAAAAAATATGATACGACATCGGCCAGTGAAGATTGTTCCAAAGACGCATTAGCAGGCAGTTTACCCTGTTCGCAAAAAGACTGCCATTTTATTTAATTTAGGTAGGGACGTATGCAATACCATAACCGTAATGATTGGGTATCAATTAGGGAGGCATATTGTCCAGCAGTGGACGTCCTACGACTGATAAATGATGTACGTATTACAAGGTAAACGATTTAAATGTCATGCAGTTTAATTTTTATTGTGTTTAGAAAAATTAAACGCAAATGTATTTTTTTGTAATTTTTGTAGTCGCACCTAACAATGATACTTATAACCAACAAATGTGCAAAGAAACGTAGGTACTTAATTTTAAAATTGCCTTAATTTAAGGCACGCTACGATGTGAAGATGCCTTTAATAATAATAATAATAATAATGATAATTTATTTCAGAAAACATGTCCATAGTTGTTAGTAACAAGGTTGCTTAAGACTACAGTTAGTAAAATAGAACATTAGATTACATTACATTAACAATGTCACAAATAAAATAAAATAAAATTAAAATTCAAAACTATAAAATAAAATAATTTAAAATAAACTTGAAAATTAAAATTTAAATAATCATAATCAAGAATTAAAATTAAAATTAAAAAAAAAAAAAAAAAAAATTATTGTAATTTGCCCAGCATTTGAAAACTATAGCTGGTGGATAAAAACAGGCATTTACTTGAAAATTAAAATTTAAATAATCATAATCAAGAATTAAAATTAAAATTAAAAAACAAATAAAAAAATTAATTTATTGTAATTTGCCCAGCATTTGAAAACTATAGCTGGTGGATAAAAACAGGCATTTACAGTCTACACGGCTGCAAAGTTACATTTTCTATTATTTATTATAGCGCCGTAGTCACTTCTTAAAGTAAATAAATGACAAATTGCTTAAATTCCCGATTTGACCACTACACCTCATAACTTTGTCCGAATTGAAGATGATTTTATGCTAATGCAAAAAGGCGTATGTGGCTTCAATTAACTAACACACTTACGCTGTTTTGAATCTACTCACCGGCAGACCTTGCTTCTTTAGGTCATTATAACTTATAACGCAATGTTATATTGATGCTAATTAATTTTGAGATTCAATTTGAGTTAATTAGTTTGCGGTTCAAAAATGTCAGTTTGATAGTAATGGTTTGAAATACAAGGATGTTTTTTTTGAGATTACAAAAAAATGTTTTAATAGAAACAGGAAATGATTTGACTTACATCACTTTTGCGCAGTGGAGTTTCAAAGATAACTTTTTTAATGCTGTTTTTCTTCGTCGTGTTGAAGTAAGTTGAATGTTTTAAGGATTTGAAATGAGCTTACGCCTTTGGATTATATCCCTTAAAAATCTAGAAATATTCATCCTCACTCCTCTTCGAATCATAAACGGAATTTACATGCATTTTTTTTCCTTTCTTGATACAAGACTTAGGCGTTGGCAAACTCACCGAAATATCAAAAAAGTTAGGTAGTTTGGACTTTTCTTTAAAAGCTTTTTGACATTAATATATTAATGGATTGATTCAGTTCAGGCATTTCTTTCCTATGGTCCATATTAGTGAGTTGAACCTTTACCGATTTTATTGTGATAAAGTAGCAATGTAAAAGGTTCTAAGTTCACATACTACTTTATACATCAAACTATTTTTTTGATTACGACTACCTATTCAGTTTCAGTGTCATTCTATTTCCATTGAACCATTATCGCTGATATCGTTCTTTCTTTCTAAGATTTCGTTTTTTTACTCTCGTTTTGGAACCTCCAAATAAATCCCTTGTCATTTCGTACTTTCAGAAATACAGAATTCATCTCAAATTTTCTAGTTTTTGAGAGACGAATAATAAAGTTATCGTTTTCTTTAAAATTTCTGTAATTTTGATGAATAAAAATGATTAAAAATAAACATCAGCGTGCTACGGTCTGCCCTGATTCCCAGCAATAGTTACGCTAAAACCCGGCTAATCTATTTACCGCACGCACACAAAAGGCGTATTCTGTCTGTAATAATTGCATCATCTATGCCAGATTGTGGTAAGTTATAAATTATGAAAAAAATGTGTATCGTTGCGGAATTTCTTTACGCTGACCTTTTTAGTTTTAGCACAAAACGTATGGGACTGGCAGACCGCACGGCGTGTCATAAGTCATAATGTAGTAAGTCGACGTGTCAAGTCATAAGCTGACCGAATTCTCGATGATAGTTATAAGTATACTATAAACTGTATTTTTTTTAATAGCCGTTAACTTCGCTAGCTAGCTAAATTCTTTTCTCACCCACTTAAAAATTTACTGGTAGAGATTCCCTAAAGAGATAATTTCGCCTTTGTACAGGTAGCTGCGCGGTAACCACGCTAGGGGGGAGGGTACCTTTTTTCTGCAGCTGACCGTACATTGCATCAATCAATACTGACAATAGTGTTTTTTTTTCTTTCTTTATTTTTACATAACAGAGGGTTCAAAGTCGGACAATCGGCTTAGTATCGATAGAAACTACCTGTTTATTAATTTTTTGGCCAAATCGATTTTTTTGCTTACATAATAAATATATGATACATATTGAGTTCACAATCATTGTAAAAGGTCCTTTAGAGTTACAAAAAGTTAGTGTGAAATATGATAGTATTTTAACTTTGACGTCATAAATTAAGAAAGTTACTGCGACTATATGAATGACGTATGTACTTAATTTTGTTTAGACTTATGAAATTAATTAAAAAAAAGTTAGTAATTTAGAGGCAGTAAGACGTCTTCAAGTACGGTTAGCCGCTTTTCGCTCTTACCTTAAACCACACATACACACACTGTAGAAAGTTTCGAAACAGCAAAGGTTTTTACAATAGGGTGTGTCTGCGGTCAATGATGTTTTCACCTCTCGGGTTACAAAGGCGAGGTATTTATGGGCCACCTAATGGTGTTGACAATGCCTTAGGATGTGAAGTCTGTTACTTTACTGGTTACGAGTGCGTTTACTACTTTAGTCTAAGAGTTAGTCCAAATAAAAAGTAAATACGGAGCTCTTCGATTGGGAACATAAAGCCGTGTGCATACAGATGTAGAATCCGTGGTGGCCTACCTGACCTCTACCTTTGACCTAATTGACTCTCAAGCAGAGGGTCGTGGGTTCAAATCCCAGCTCGCATCTCTGGGTTTTGTAGGATTTACTTATTTGCGAAATTACATTTCAAATTCAACAATGGGGTTTACGGCGAAGGAAAACTTCGTGAGGAAACCTGCTTACACCTGCTAAGAAATTCGATGGTGTGTGTTCTCAATCCACGCTGGGCTCGCGTGGGACGTACATATAGACTGGGATGATGATGATGCGCATACAGATGCACACAAGTGGTTTTTTTTTTAACGTAAAACTAACCCATAATTAACCCCAATCTCATCTGATGGAAAGTGCAGATGAGACCAAAGGTGTTCAGTAAGGTTGTATCTATTTCGAAATGCCTACAGACGATGGGAGCGAATTCCATTCCTTCAGTTCGTATTGGAAAAAAATAACCGAACCGCTTTGTAAGAACCAATGGAATACTGATCACATAAGCGTGAAGAATCTTTGATAAATTGTAGTTGGCGGAATTATATCATGTAATTTGCATGCATATTCATTTGAACTATACAAACCAACTGGTAAAAAAAATCCGCTAGGTGGATAAGGTGATCCAGTAGTTCCAGTACAGTTCGCTTTGCAGTCACTGGCCGCATATATAGGTAACGCCACCAGAGTTGAGGCCACGTACACAACCACATCTCTTGTAATGACAGCGGGATTCTGACGTTGTGTTGTTGTTAAACGTCAACACAACGTCAAAATTCCGCTGTCATTACATGAGATGTGGTTGTGTGCGTGGCCTCAACTCTGGTGGCGTTACCTATACCTGTACCACTTTCTTCATAATCAACGTTAGTCATAAAGTGTTTATTTCTGAAACGGTTTTTTTTTCGGAATTGTTATAACACAAACCTAACCTAACCTAACCTACTGCATTCAGTTCGTTCTACTGCATTCTATAAGATGGCATTTAAAAAAAATCCTGAAAAATACTGTTTCAGAAATAAATCCCTGTCAAAGTCAAAGTCAAAATTCTTTATTCAATTTAGGCATCAAATTGATGCTCCTATGAACGTCGAAAAATCTACCACCGGTTCGGAAAAAACCCTGTTGAGAAGAAACCGGCAAGAAACTCAACAAGGTATATTTTTTCTGTATGACTAAAGTTGATTATGAAGAATGATACTATAAGTCCTGACTTTTCTTAACAGAACTACAGACTGACCTGAGAGCACCCAGTTTTGTGGTTTTGGAAATTATTTCTACGAATTTAAAGCTCTCATTTCACTAAAAAAAATTGTACTCTTTACAGTACATGCAGCAGTTTTATTATGACGATAGATATGTGCTTTATAAAGTACGCGAAAATTTACGATGTTAAATTGCTCTTATAATTCCATTACGTGCGCGTGAGTGATTTTATTAAAGATGTTTAAACAGAAAAACGTTACTTACATGTTCTAGTAAAATATACAAATATTTACAGAAACATATTTTAAAAGACTAAAATAAAAAAAAAAAACTTTTTTTTTTTTATGTTAGTTAGGCCAGACAAACGAACTAGTGGGTCACCTGATGTTAAATGAACACCACTGTCCATAGACACCCGCAGCGCTTTACACGATGCCAGTGCGTTGTCGGCCCTAAAGGAGAGGGAATAGGGGAAGGGGGAGAGGGAGGGGGAGAGGGAAGGGGTGAGGTATTGGGCCCCCGGCATTCTCACTGACCGTACGAAACGCAAACAGGATTACTGCTGCTTCACGCCGGTGCTCTGTGAGAGGGTGGTACTGCCCCGGACGAGCCGGCCCATTCGTGATGCAGCGGCTAGCTACAACATGGCTCTACCACTACAAAAACGTAACGTAACTTAAATTAACTTAGTTCCAGGCAGGATGCTTATAATGCTGGCTGTGTTTCCTAGTTGTATGGCAAAGCCAATACGTTGACCGAGGAAAGAGCCAGCCTTATGGTCACCTGTGTTCTAGTTATATTGGAAAACAGCATATTTACACTTAAGTCACTTTATCTTTAACGTTTTCTCAACTGTAAGCTGCATACGTCTTATTTTTTTGCGAACGTTTCCGCCGATTTAAATAAAGTAGGTCATTTAAATGTACGTATAAGATCGTCGGAAAAGTAGAAATTAAGCTTAAGTGTGAACTTAGAGAAGCAATTGCAAAATTTAAATGATTTGAATTGACTTTGATTAGGCTTGCATTGCTTTGGCGTATGTAGTCATTTAAAGCCTTAGTCGATCTGTGATTAGTACTTCATCAGTTTCATCACCATTACTTTTAGAAAAGTATTTGCCTGGGTTTAGGAGCAGAGAAAATGACGAAGAAGAACATTCTCATCATCATCGTCATCATTTAAGCCAAAAGACGTCCACTGCTGAACATAGGCCTCCCCCAAGGCTCGCCAAACAGATCGGCCTTAAGCCATCCGCATCCAATGCGTTCCCGCCACCTTAACCAGGTCGCTGGTCCATCTTGTTTGAGGGTTACCTACATTGCGTCTTCCGGTCCGCGGACGCCATTAGAGAACCTTTCGACCCTAACGGCCGTCAGTTCTACGAGCGATGTGCCCTGTCCACTGTCACTTAAGTCTAGTGATTCTTCGAGCTATGTCCGTGACTTTAGTTCTTGCGCGGGTCTCATCATTTCTAATGCGATCCCGCAGAGAAACTCCAAGCATAGCTTTCTCCATCGCCCTCTGTGTGACTTTAGTTCTTGCGCGGGTCTCATCATTTCTAATGCGATCCCGCAGAGAAACTCCAAGCATAGCTTTCTCCATCGCCCTCTGTGTGACTTTAGTTCTTGCGCGGGTCTCATCATTTCTAATGCGATCCCGCAGAGAAACTCCAAGCATAGCTTTCTCCATCGCCCTCTGTGTGACTTTAGTTCTTGCGCGGGTCTCATCATTTCTAATGCGATCCCGCAGAGAAACTCCAAGCATAGCTTTCTCCATCGCCCTCTGTGTGACTTTAGTTCTTGCGCGGGTCTCATCATTTCTAATGCGATCCCGCAGAGAAACTCCAAGCATAGCTTTCTCCATCGCCCTCTGTGTGACTTTAGTTCTTGCGCGGGTCTCATCATTTCTAATGCGATCCCGCAGAGAAACTCCAAGCATAGCTTTCTCCATCGCCCTCTGTGTGACTTTAGTTCTTGCGCGGGTCTCATCATTTCTAATGCGATCCCGCAGAGAAACTCCAAGCATAGCTTTCTCCATCGCCCTCTGTGTGACTTTAGTTCTTGCGCGGGTTTCATCATTTCTAATGCGATCCCGCAGAGAAACTCCAAGCATAGCTTTCTCCATCGCCCTCTGTGTGACTTTAGTTCTTGCGCGGGTTTCATCATTTCTAATGCGATCCCGCAGAGAAACTCCAAGCATAGCTTTCTCCATCGCCCTCTGTGTGACTTTAGTTCTTGCGCGGGTCTCATCATTTCTAATGCGATCCCGCAGAGAAACTCCAAGCATAGCTTTCTCCATCGCCCTCTGTGTGACTTTAGTTCTTGCGCGGGTCTCATCATTTCTAATGCGATCCCGCAGAGAAACTCCAAGCATAGCTTTCTCCATCGCCCTCTGTGTGACTTTAGTTCTTGCGCGGGTCTCATCATTTCTAATGCGATCCCGCAGAGAAACTCCAAGCATAGCTTTCTCCATCGCCCTCTGTGTGACTTTAGTTCTTGCGCGGGTCTCATCATTTCTAATGCGATCCCGCAGAGAAACTCCAAGCATAGCTTTCTCCATCGCCCTCTGTGTGACTTTAGTTCTTGCGCGGGTTTCATCATTTCTAATGCGATCCCGCAGAGAAACTCCAAGCATAGCTTTCTCCATCGCCCTCTGTGTGACTTCGCCCTCACCCTCAGTTATTACATTACTTGTAGTTAACTCTGCGTAGTTAAGCCCGCCTTAAGCCTATCTTATTCTACTAATATTATAGATGAGAAAGTTTCTGAAGATGTTCGGATGTTCAGATGTGGCCCCTTTTTATATAAGAGGGGGCAAACGAGCAGATGGGTCACCTGATGGAGAGCGATCACCGTCGCTCATGGACACCCGCAACACGAGGGGAATCACAGGTGCGTTGCCGACCCTTTTAGGAATTGGTAGGCTCGTTTTTTTAAAGATCCCTAAGTTGTAACGCTCCGGGGATGTTGCCGCAGTAAGCTGATTCCAGATCTTCGTCGTGCGAGGAAAGAAGTTTCGCTTAAAACGCACGGTACTAGATTGCCAATCATCAAGATGGTCATCGTAACCCTTACACTTACCTTACTTGGCCTTACTTGGTCATCTTGCCCTTAGTCGTCATACCCCCCAACCCCTGTACCGAGCGGGCGAGGACTCATTTAAACGCTCTCGCTATAGTAGAAACTAAAGCACTTCTGCAGGCTTATTGTCTAACGCTTCTGAAGCTTGCCTTCGCAATCACTATCTCTTTCTGTCAAACGGTATAAAAGGATGATAGAAAGAGACGGTGAAAGCGAAAGCAAGCGTCAGAAGCGTTAGACAATACGGCCCCTGGTAATCAAACGAGGATTCCAAAACAAAATGCGTTGACCAATTGAATTTATCACTACCGGATAGCTGTTTAAAAAAAGTGAAAACTACAGACACCGATCTAAGATACTGTGGCGTAATTAATCGTGTGTTGTGGGTGTCTACCGTGATATACTACCCGGGATCGTATACTAATGAGAGCGATATGGGATTTAGGAGAACTAATAAGCTTTGGAACTGGGTTAAGTGAAGAATACGGACATGGAATGATATTGGAAATGTGTGTTTGTAAGAAAAATATCTTTATTTTATTAAGTTTTTCTTTATTGAGGAATACATACATACAAATATATACGCTCGAAAAACATAACCATGCTTCGACAGTCGGGTGAAAAATACTAAAGTGTTTATTCAGATTTTTTTTTATTTATGTAGCATTTATTAAAAACAACTTTCTTTGTGCTATACTCGTAATTTTGATGGTGAGATAGTTTTATTGACATTTAGTCCAAGGCAAGCGAGTTCACTCTACAATATGCTTTTCCTGGTAAGTCGTTGTCACATTCCAGATCGCTGACAAGAAAGATTGAGAACTATTGACTAAAAGAAAAAAAATAACACGACAACAACAACAATACGACCACGACACGACTCATTGTCGGCCCATTGCTGGTAGAGACTGGTAGAGATCCAATAAAAAAGTCCGCCTTTGTATCTCAACGGCTGTAAATTTCAAATGTAATTTCGCACGTAAATTCCGAAAAACTCAGAGGTGCGAGCCCGGTTTAGAACCCACGACCCTCTGCTTGAGAGGCCATATAGGTCTAACCAACTAGGCTACTACAAACCCTAACAACAAGAAAACTGATTCTTAATTTGCACATATTTTTTGTACCTTTGTGTAACCTGGGGCTAAATACAGGAACGGTCCAACATGGTTTGCGAGCGGTAATTCAATCGTTTGAGAGAGGATAGGAATGGGTTGAGCTTGGGATGAGCCATATTTTCCTGTTAATTCGCTTTGTAAATAATAGTAGATTGTTCAACAAGGGACTAAAACAAGCCATAATGACACAGGATATTTAGCCACCCGAGCAGAGCGAGGGTGGCTATAATTCGCGTGTCATTATGGCAGTTTAGTCTCGCGTTAAACACTCTACTTTTCACTTTGAATGCGAGGAAAAAAACGATGTTTTAGGTATACTAATCTACAATATTACTTTTATACAACGTAAGCTCAATACGAGCAATGGACGTCTGTTCAGAATTCAAATAGCAATTTAAATTTGTTCCGCGGTTTTTTTTTGTTGAGTGACGCTTTAAATGTTTGCATATTTAGCCAACAGATTCAAACTTGAAAATTATTTCATAGCTAATTGGACTAAGTATGCATAATAAAATGAATTCATCTTTAATATAATTAAATAGATTAATATTCGTAATTATTCATGGTGTTTCACGAAATTATTATTTTTTAAAATATTTTTATACAGTTGTCATTTTGAGGTTATTTCCACGCCCTAAAGGCTTCCACAGACTGAAGCACACGGCGCTACGGAGCGCTACGGAGCGGGCGCTACGGAACGCTTCGGAGCGTCCGCAGCGCGCTGCGGTCTGTGGAAAGCTTTAAAATTGTCTATGAAAATGGCAATAATCTTGCATCCGCAAACACCGTGATTGGCAGTTTAGGGGTTCCCAAAGTAAATTAAAAAAAATTTACTTTAATCCCTAGAGATCAAAAAAGAGGTTTAGTCCCGATATGCAGAGACTAAAGTAACATTTTAAGAGCATGAGAAGTGAAAATAAATAAACTAAGAAATAAGGATCATCCCAAACTCAGCCCAAACCTCTCGCTCACCTGATTTTTGGCGTTCCTGAATAGCAGTTCAAACCAAACCCAACCCAAACGATTGAATTACCGCTACCAAAGCAGTGAAGGCCCGTTCCTGAATTTAGCCCCAGAGCTGTAGTACATATAGTTATAAATATCCAGGAAACCCAACTCAATGCAAACAGCCTTCATTTAAACACTTTATTCAATACTAAAAGTAATGAAAGTTTTACTCCGCAGAAATCCAGTAGTCATTTTAAAATAAATGACTTTTAATTCAATTTGCAGCGATTTATACGAGATATAAAGCGATAATAATATAGTATTATGTGTATGAAAGAAACGGCGACATAATGGTGGTTGTAAAACGGAGCAGAATACTTAGGGCTGGGGCACACAGCGAGTATTTTCAATGAACGATACGCGGGGATGCAGCTGCTCCTTCGTCTCGTAAACTATTTCAAAATTCAAATGTCCGAAATATATAACACTAGCTTTATGCCGTGGCTGCCTCCGTATTAGAAATGATAATAATAAAATAAAATTTTATTTACTTGCCAACATACAAAAGCCCGTTCAGTCTATGAGGAGGCCTGTGCCCTGCAGTAGTGCGTGCTTATGCTGGGATCTGAATGATGGTACAAAAGTTACAAAAAGTTACAAATTCACAAAATTAGTACACATTTAATCGAGGTAAATATTTTTTGCGTGACAAGTCCCGTTTATGTAATATTTATGAAAAAAAATCACGAAAGCTTAAACCATAAAAGTTTTAGAGTGGCTTAAGAAATCTGTAGAAGGTTACGTTAAATTGAAAATTCTTTTCTTTTACAATAATAACCCCCTGTTTCACCATCCATTGATAAAATTTATTTGACGGATTAATGTGATGCCCCGTCTCTGTTTGTTTTGTTTGAATAGACGGAGACGGCATCACACTTATCCGTCAGTCAAAATTAATCAATGGGTGGTGAAACAGCCCCTAAGTCCCGTTTATATTGATAGTTATTATATCGTAACTTTTGTTAGCCGTTTGACTTTAAGACTACAAGAAGTTAAATATTCATGAAATGACATTTTCCAATCCACGGTGATTTCGTCATTTGCTTTAAAGTAAACACCCAAGTGTACCCAGGCCCTTATAAAGTCGGCAAACATTAGGCATTAGGCGCAGGCGCATCGTTCGCGCGTCCGTCTAAACGCAGCGCTACATAATATTCCTTATGCTGAGGACTTTTCATTTCACAGCCCCGTTTGGTTTGTGCCAGTACTTGAGCGAGTTACTAAAGCCCAGTTTAGGCTTGCAAGAAAAATTGTGCAAGTTGCTGCGCTCGATCGACCAGTTTAAACTGAAGTAATGGCTTGGCCACGACATCGCGCCACCGGCGGCAGCGGCGAGCGTTTTCTCCGTTCATTGAGCGGCCGAGACGATTGCCGCTTTGTTATTATCTTGCGACACACGCAATGAACTGGTAAAACGCTCGCCGCTGCCGCCGGTCGCGCGATGTCGTGACCAGGCTGTAATGTAACATGAACTATTTGTCTTGCTGTTTTAAACTTGCTTTAATGTTAGATGGGAAGCTGTTTGTGTTATCTAGCTTTCATTTTCATATGTTACTGTAGGGCCAAAAAGTTCTCGAATGGAGACCACGGCCTGAGAAGCGCAGCGTGGGAAGTCTACCAACGAGATGGACGGATGCTTTGGTAAATCCCGCACCGTGAGGTGGATGCAAGCCGCTTCCAACCGTAGTGATTGAGTATCGATGAGGGAGGCGTATGTCCAGTAGTGGAGGTCGCAGGACTGAAATGATGATGATTATAATAATCATCATCATATCAGCCCAGCCTATATACGTCCCACTGCAGGGCACAGGCTTCCTCACAGAATGAGAGGGCTGGGGCCGTAAATCCCACGCGGGCCCAGTGCGGATTGGGAACTTCAGACACACCATTGAATTTCTTCGCAGCTGTATGCAGGTTTTCTCGCGATGTTTTCGTTTTAAAAACCCGTGGTGGCCTAGCGGTTTGACCTATGGCCTCTCAAGCAGAGGGTCATGGGTTCAAATCCCGGCTCGCACCTCTGAGTTTTTCGGAATTTAAGTGCGAAATTACATTTGAAATTTACCATGAGCTTTATGGTGAAGTATTATGATAATGTCCTAACTTAAATGTAAAAGTTTCGTACTAGCAAGTGCAAGAGTTAGGTACGAGTAGGTAAGTAAGAAGAGCAAGTGTGTTTAGTACTGGCAAGTGTAAACGACGCACACAGAGCCCAGTTTTGCAATTACGCGCGATGACCGCACGGCGTTAAGTAATCCAATGCACTATGAGTTTCCTAGAAAATAAACCGGGCTAAGAATATGCCATCTATTTCGTAAGTTATCTCGTAGGGTTATTAAAGTTACTTGAACTCTCGTGAGGTTATCTTACTGTTGGTGGCATGTTAAAAAGAATAGTCATCATCATCATCCTAACCTATACTTCATTTAATTTAGAATTGAAAACCACAACATCATTATATTGCGGCTCGTCAACTATTTATTACCTAGCAAATAGTACAGTACAATAGTCTGGGCGCCGCAAAATAAAATTGTTTTAATGTGGCTTTATTTGCGTGTCGTCAATTGTTACTCTAGTACAAATTGTAAAGAGATTACAGTTCACGAGCGGCAATATAATGTCGTTATGGTTTATAATTCTAAATTAAATGGAGTAGGTATAAATACGTAACACTGCAGGGCACAGGTCTCCTCTCAGAATAAAATTACTTGGGTCTTAGTTCCTACGCAAGCCCAGTGAGGATCGGGAACTTCACGCAAACTACTGAATTACTCCATGAGTAAGTAAGTAAGTACAGGTACAAATGTAATTTCGCACGTACATTCTAAAAAAGTAAGAGGTGCGAGCCTGGATTTGAACCCACGACCCTCTGCTTTAGAGGCCATAGGTCAAACCACTAGGCCACCACGGGTATCCGATAAGCTCGGATGGGTGTAATGGTTTAGCACGCCTTCCGGATGAAGGACCCGGGTTCGAATCTCGTCCCCAGCATTTCTTATCTGGCTTCTTCAACGTGTTGTAGTCACAGTATGATTAAAATAAGATATGTATGAATTTTGCTATTTCTAAAACTTTAAAATTAGCAAATATAATTTCTAATTTAGGATGGGTGACCTTTTAAAGTCGTATTTCACGTAATTTTATAATTCATAAATATTACTAGCAAAAGATTCTGTTAAGGCGATTTTGATATTTTTTAATACACACAATCACACCTCATTAATGGCGTGTGCGTTTCGATCAAGTTATTCGAAGGGGTCGGCCAGGGGCGCTTTAGTGTAACTGTCAAAGCATGTGAACCTGGAGATGCATGTTTAAAACTCGTAAAACTTTTTTGTTTCAATTTGGGCAATGTTTATATTCATGTGTCATTTCATTTTATTAATTAAATTTAATTACATAAAAAAGTCCGTCTAAAATAAAATTACAAGGTTTTCATTTTCATAATTATATATTTTGTAATCCTAGAGCTATATTAATTGAAATATAATAAAATTACGAATAAACAGCAGTAATATAACGACCGCTTTAGCTTAGTTGGTAGTGACCCTGTCTACGAAGCAAGAGGTCTTGGGTTCGAATCCCGGTAAGGGCATTTATTTGTGTGATGAGCACGAATATTTGTTCCTGAGTTATGGATGATTTCTATGTATTTAAGTATTTATTTATCTATATAAGTATGTTTATCGTCGTCTAGTACCCATCCATAGTACAAGCTTTGCTTAGTTTGGGACTAGGTCGATTGGTGTGAATTGTCCCATGATATTATTATTTATATATTACAAAATACCTTTTCCGATCTGGGTGGTCTTGGTCCGTAAACCTATGGACTCAACCCAAAATGTCACACAGTTCATTAAAAAATATGAATATAACTGCATAAATTAGTTTATTATAATCAGATTTTATATCGTTATCAGTTTGCAATAAAAAAGAAATTCGCTAAAACCACCCAAGTATTAATTTAATAAATATCTAGTTTCACGAAACACTATGATAATAACCGTAAAAAGAAGAGCTGTTATTTTGAAACACTTAAAATTTTACACCTCCTTATTAAAAATGCATTAAAAGAAATATCAACCAGTTTAAAAAAAGTTTACCTTAATTTTAGATTTTATATTTTGGGCAACCATTTAACTTCATTAACTATTTCTTGTTAGAGGCAAAATCACGAGATTAACATATTATATGTAACACTTCTTCTTACTTCTTAGGAATGTTGTAAATTAGATTTTTTTAATTACCTAACTAATTATGTACAATTTGCCTAAGTCCTGTCACTGCGAAAAAGTACATATAAAACTGGCTACCATACTGTACCACCTGTATTGACACTGCCGCACAGTTCCGCAACCTACTGAATATCGAGGCAGTCTTTTTGCGCATGCTGAAATAGAAATCTTCACAGTTATACCAGAATTAAATAATACGTAATCATAAAAAAATAACTAAGAATAAATCTATCCATCCACCACTATTTTAGTTTCTAATATCCGACACGATGATTTTTAATAGATCGCCTACTTACAAATAAGAAAAAAACCGGCCAAGTGCGAGTCGAACTCGCGCACCGAGGGTTCCATACAAATTTATATGTATCTATGATCATCCAGTCATGGAAGACCCCTGCTCCTAAGCAAAATGTGCGCAGTGTGGGATCATTGTAGATTGGTTACTGATATAGACAGACAGACAAAAAAAATTATGCTTTTCGCAATTTTTCCTTTATCTGTGCAATAAGACCTAGCTTCGTACTAAATTTCAAGATTCTGAGTTCACGGGAAGTACCCTGTAGGTTTTGATTCCCTTGCGAGTTTCGAAAATATGCGGAAATTTGCGTCATAAACGGCTGTATCTTTTGATTGCGTTGGCTTAGATGTTTGATTTTTTCACAGCTCCAAGGGACAGTAGACTTAAGTATTTGATATAAATTTCAGCTTGATACCTCCACGCGTTCTTGAGAAAAATGGTCTTGACAGACAGACGGACGGACGGACAACAAAGTGATCCTATAAGGGTTCCGTTTTTTCCTTTTGAGGTACGGAACCCTAAAAAGAGATAATTGCGGGTTTTCTTTTTTAAAGAATTTTGAAAAGAAAAAAAAGCCACATTGCTCAGAAAAGTTCTGTCTCTGTGCATTTTTAAGTTTAAACTTTCGCTTCATTCCATCTAATTAAGTTGGACACTCAATACAAGTTGATGTCACGAGATCATCTCTAACGTCAACTTTAACGACAATCACGCTGTTTCCCTTCAGTAAAAAACCTATTATTTTTTTATTAGCCAACCTTTTACCAAATAAGCTCTCGCAAGCTTTCGTCTCAAGCCCGGAATGTAAATATGCCACCGGTTTATCTAATAAAATCGCCGCCTTATCGTAAAAATATCAAATAATCATATTTAATTTGTCGTTTTATTATGAAGTTGCGTCATTTATATTTATTTGTTTATGTCGATTTTCATTCGGAGCGTCAATTTAGGTTGCGCTATCTTTATGGGTTTTTTAATTTTCATTTCACTATAATGTCATTATACGATGTTTGTTTCAAAGAAGCCGAATGTTTTTATAAAACTACTAGTTTTAACCTGCGGCTTCGTTTGTTTGCTCTGAAAAAAGTTTAAGTACTGTATCATTTTTAAAGCACAACGTTCCGCTTCGGAGCAAAATGCCGCAAAATGTAACCAATGGCAAAATCTACAATACGCAAAATGTAACAACGCATATGAATGTACAAATCGGATAATTTAACTATGTATTTATTTATTATCGTATGCTTTAGACACGGATCCATGCCCAATTTAAGGCATTCTTTTTGTATTTTTTTTAAATCTATCTGATTGGATTTATATGAAACAGTTGAGGCTTGAATGCACGATTTTTTTCACTTCCTGCATACGAGGAGTTAACTTTTCCGATTTGTGCATCTTGCAAATGTACTTTTTGCTTTATGTACGTTCCGCGTGTTTCACAATATGCGTTGTGTATATTTTGCGTATTGTAGATTTTGCCATTGGTTACATTTTGCGTGTAGTGTATGTACATTTTGCGTTTTGTGCATTGTGTTCCGAAGCGCAACGCCCGCTCAGACCACGCCATCTTTCGATTGCAGATGAAGTTAACGCTTCTTTAAAGACAAGGTACCTACCTCAACATTCTTGGACAGTGCCCTCTATTCTTATTTAAAGTCAAGATATTTTCCCACGGAAACGCGTTACCGGGATATTGAGTATTTTAGTGCCAATTTTCATTTTAATCCGTTCAGCTGATATTCCATCAAAAAATTCAAACATTCAAATATCTTCACAAAAATTTCGGATGTACAATATTAATAGAGTTTATACCTACTTAGCATAAGAAACCATACTAGTTCTTACAAGTTTTTTTTCTTAGTGTAGTTACCTAATACTATAGTGATGACAGTACGAGCTAAAAATATCTTCACTACTCATAATCCATAACACACCGTCTATCAAAAAAACTAACAATAAATTAACCTTTTACATCAAATTACTAACTAAAAATCCAACGAACAAAATCCCAAAAAAAACCAGCCAGCAATTACAAACCGCTAATAAGCCAATTAAAAAATTAAACCGATCCCAAATTCGAACGCTCCAATTCGAATTTCAAATTGCCAGTGACGTATGACGCATGACGTGATCTGTCAGAGGTCGAGTGATGCGACCCGGATCATGACACGAGCATAGAGATCGTGTGTTTTTTTTCTTAATTAAAGTATTAAGAACGTTCCTTTTTTTAGTCTTTTGTTTTTTAGAGTATATCATTTTAAAAAAGTGAGTGACTATTATTTTCTATTATGTAAGTAGACAAAGAAATATAATTTTTGTTTATTAATTTTAATGATAATCATAATGTTTACTATTTTACTGCTGCGTTCACGAAGGCATTTAGGCTTATTGAAATTTAAATTTCATGTCGTATTTGCAATTTTATTTAATACCTACTTAATTCAAATGTAAATAAAACAAAAGGGTACCTAAGGGTATAAAACGTTTTTAAAAAAAAAATAAAAATCCTTTATTTCAGGCCAGCTGACCCATATAATTGTTAGTAGTTACATAAACTGAAATTTACTAGACTATTTTAGTTTACACATGCATACATTATTATTATTATTATTATTAAGTATAACGAACATCTAAGAATAATGTTTTTGAACTAAAACCAATTCTAATTCTGCGACCCCACGCCGCACCAGATGAAATCCGCGCAAGAACTAAAGTCACCGACATAGCTCGAAGAATCGCCAGACACAAGTGGCAGTGGGCAGGGCACATCGCTCGTAGAACTGATGGCCGATGGGGTAAAAAGGTTCTCGAGTGGCGTCCACGGACCGGAAGACGCCGTGTAGGTAGGCCTACAACAGATGGAGCGACGACCTGGTTAAGGTTGCGGGATCGCATTGGATGCGGATTGGCACGGGACCGATCTGTTTGGCGAGGCTTGGGGGAGGCCTATGTTCAGCAGTGGACGTCTTTCGGCTGAACATTATTGTAAGTGTATTTTCGTAACATATAGGGTACGGAAAAAGCCGTATAGACTTAGTGGTTCGATCTATGGTCTCTCAAGCAGAGGGCCGTGGGTTCAAATCTTCGGCTTGCACCTCTGAGTTTTTCAGAATTCATGTGCGAAGTTGCACTCGATTTTTACCATGAGCTTTACGGTGAAGGAAAAACTCGTGAGGAAGCCCGCGCACACTTGCGACGAAATTCAATGGTGTGCGTGAAGTTCCCAACCCGCACTGGGCCCGCATGGGATTTATGGCCAAACACCCTCTTATTCTGAGAAGAGTCCTGTGTCCAGCAGAGGCACGTATATAGGTTGAGATAATGATGAATGATGATGATGACGGGATACGGCGGTTTGAACGCTTCAAAGTTCAACCAAAAATGTGTTGAGTTTTTAAGTAAACAAAATAAAAATCGACATTTTCCAAATCCGTTACCAATAAAAGGTTCTAATATTATTATAAATCAATACAATACCTTCATTACAATTGAACACATTTTTATTGTATACAACACTGCCCATCAGAACCATAAACAAGTTAACTTTTTTTAAACTGTCATCCTGACGCACGCTCTGACATGACATGTCAAAATGCCCGTTAGTGACAGACGAGTTAATTTGACCGTCCCGAACACTTTAGCATTTAGGGTTCTTTAACAAAATTACGAAATTCTTTGAGTAGAAAACACAAGACTTAGTATCTACTACTTACATAAAGTTTAAAAAAAAGATTAATTCCGACGTTTCTTTGCGACGATCTTTATCCTTCGTGTTGTCTATTTGGACCACCAAATGGCCTAGTGGTTAGAAAACCCGACTATGAAGCTTGAGGTCCCAGGTTCGATTCCCGCGTCGAGGCAGATATTTTATGAAAAATACGAATGTTTTTTCTCGAGTCTAAGGTGTTTAAAATTTATTTATGTATCTAAATATATAAGTATGTTTATCCATTGTCTTAACACAAGCTTTGCTTACTTTGGGATTTGCTCTTACTTTTCTCAATTGGTGTGAATTATCCTGTGATTTTTATTTATTTATTTGTAATAATGTTGATGTGTCTTATGTGCGCTGTAAGAAAAATGTATTTTAATTTTTTCTTCTTGCTTGAATAGTGTCTGTTAATCAAGTTTCCTTACGAAATCCCGACTAATCAGCACTCGCGCTTGACGCATTTAAATTAAATAAATATATTAACGCATTCACGAGACCACAGGGCCGCACGAGCATCGTTACGGACGTAATATTGCGTCATTGCCAATTTGTAGCACTCACATCAAACAGACTTGAAATAAATTAACTCGTCATAACCAGAGAATAAACTTTGTACGTCAAGGAATAAGAACGAGATTGGAATGCCCCATTTTTTGTGTCAAGAGTGACAGTATTTATGCTGCGAGTTCTTCAATTGACCGTCCAAAAAACGTCATTACTCAAATTATCTAAACGCTATAGAAGTAAGTTTGACAAGCCCTCATTTACAATCGAATGCTGTTTTTGCCATACACTGTAGTGATTCTATGATAGTTAGATGATTTCGGAAAAAAATCTGCGGAACTATGCGGAAAAGCATCCTAATTAGTTTTGTATGTTTAGTTGTATGTAAAAACCAGCGCTGCGGCTCGACCCGTGGCAGCACATTGAGTGAAAAGCGAAAAGCGTGTTTGAGCGTATGTATTTTTGTGTGTTTGTATGTGTACGGTTTACTAATGTTTCGCAAATTATTTTTCCCAAACTGATTCATTTGGCAAATGTTTCATTTCCCAACTGTTTATTTTTTCTGAAACAAACTGTCGTGCGGCACCCATCACGTGGCTGAGTGTGCCCGGCCCAATCCCATTTGTGCTTTGCGGTCTTTTTTCCCACGTCGGCTATTCGAGTTCTGGAGCGCAGAGTGGTGTTTCGAATGCGATCTATTCTCTTCACGGCCAACATGCTGCGCCCCCTAGCTCGTTGATAAAGATGGAGGTATATTTAAAAAAAAAAAAAAGACATAGGAACTGCTTAAAAAAATGATAAAGCCCTTAGTTAACTATACGTTCACACACTGTTGAAATAAAAATCCTTTCTTTTAGCATACCGTAGTCGGGTAAAAAAAACATCAAAAATAATAAGACAACATTAGTTTACTTCAAAAAAACACAGCGCATACTTACAACAGACGCATTGCCTGTATAAATTAACCACATCTATTTATAGGTATGTACGCGGATGCAAGCTCACATATTTGTACCAGGTTCAGCCACTATGTCATATAACCCTATGCCACTCTGTCCGCAGGAAGTCATATTGTAACCATACATACACATATATCACGGCCGTATGGTAACTAGCTAAATGGCATATCTTGGCGAGCATCTCATGTAATGAAATAGCTTGTAGGAATGCTGGGAATCGCGTTGGCTGTGATATATTTTATCTTAGGTTAAAGGTGGTCAATTTAAAAAAAAATGGCTTGAGAGTCGGACTCGTGCGCCAATGGGAAAAGTTTAAAAGAGCGAAGTTTTCAATGAAGATTCGGTCTCTCTTTTTGCTTCATAAGTTTTTATTTTATTGTTTTTATACAATATGGGCTTGTGTTAGAAATTCAATAGTGTATGTGAAGCTCCCAATCCGCACTGGGCCCAAGTGGGAACTACGGCCCAAGCCCCCTCATTCTGAGAGGCGGCCTGTGCCCTGCAGTGGGACGTATATAAGCTGGGATGATGATGATGATGATTCAATTAAATAAATAAATAAATCACAGACGTGTCACTGGTATTGAATGTGTTAATGATGATTATGATGATTTGGCCCTTCTTAGTAGTTTTCGTTTAGGTCAAAGTTATCTTCCATTGGGTCAAAGTATTTACCCTGGTTTTACGGTATGACGCCATTTTGTATATTTTAAATTACACGGAACTAAGTAGGTAGATCAAGGCTTGGATAGAACAAGAAATCATGTACAAATAGCACAAGAGTGACTTAATTTCTTGTGATATATATCTTTTTACCTCATTTACATTTTACGTTATAATTCTAAGGCACATCTATGCGGTTGTAGTAAACATTATCATTATTCTGATTTGTTAATGTAAATAACTTGCATTGTCTTCATCATCGTCATTTCAACCGAAAGACGTCCACTGCTCGCCAAACAGATCGTCCCGTGCCATCCACATCCAACGCGATCCCGCAACCTTAACCAGGCCGTCGCTCCATCTTGTTGGAGGCCTACCTACATTGCGGGCTGCGTCTTCCGTCTGGACGCCACTCGAGAACCTTTTCGCCCCATCGGCCATCAGTTCTAAGAGCGATGTACCCTGCCCACTGCCACTAAGTCAGGCGATTCGTCGAGCTAAAATAAAAATATAAGTTATGAAAAAAAAACAGTTTATTCTGCAACTAGTTAACTATAGGTATTTAATGTTGTCCAACCTTTATGTCTCCATCCATATCTTTTTTACATGAAAGGGGAATAGAGCATGTGGGTCACCTGATGGGAATCACCTTCGCCCATGGACATCCGTAACATTAAGGGTGTCACAGGTGTGTTGCCGGCCTTTTGAGAGATAGATAGGCTCGTTTTCGTAAGCCAGTAACTTGCTACTCAATGAGATAGGGTTGCATACCCTCTCTTAATCGACTGCATATAATTTGACAAACGATAGGTACAGTTTCGCATGTGAAATTACATTTTAACGCAAAATTCCACTTTTGCGGTAAACTTAAAGCGGATTCTATTATTAGAGGACTCACGACAGGAGTCGGTAATGCGCTTTCCCGTATTAGGAAATTTTGAATTTGTGCGTCATATTTATATTATGTAACCGTGTTTCGTTTATGCATAGTTATTTACAATAAAGAAACTCTGTATTGATAAAGCCGCTTACCATTAAAAAATTAAATACATTTTTTAATGAATTGCTTACAACAATGTGTTTAAAAAGAAGTCAGTGTGTTGTAGTATTGTTTTTTTAAAACCTTAGTGTGGGTTTATTTGTATGTGCTTCTATTAAAACGAAAAAAAAATGCTTGTGCAAAAAAAAAGCGCAAAGTTTCCGCGGAACGCAGAAGTCGAGAGATATAGTAAATTTTCATATAAGTTTGTAGAAAACTTTGTCAAAACCTAATGTTATAAAATAAATAAAATAAAAATAAAATAAACTTTATTTGCATATAACAGAAGTTTTACATAAAAGGTTATACGTGTATATATCTCGTATCTTTTTAACACGTTTCCTACGGTACCGGGTTGATGTGACCCGGTACATGTATGGTTAATAGACAAGTTAAACTATTGCCGCAGCGAACGTGAGAGCAGAAAAATGTCACCATCATCATTTCAGCCGTGAGACGTCCACTGCTGAACATAGGCCTCCCCCAAGGCTCGCCAAACAGATCGGTCCCGTGCCATCCACATCCAACGCGATACCGCAACCTTAACCAGGTCGTCGCTCTATCTTGTTGGAGGCCTACCTACACTGCGTCTTCACGCCACTCGTTTGGACGCCACTCGAGAACCTTTTAGCCCCATCAGGCATCAGTTCTACGAGCGATGTGCCCTGCCAATGCCACTTGAGTCTGGCGGTTCTTCGAGCTATGTCGGTGACTTTCTTGCTTTTAGTTTTTAACCCCCGACACAAAAAAGAGGGGTGTTATAAGTTTGACCGCTATGTGTGTGTGTGTGTCGATTTGGATGCGGTTTTTTTATTTTAAAGAATGTTTCTTGGCGATGGTTTTTAGACATGTTTCATTTAAATTGCTCCAGCCGTTTTAAAGTTATTAGCTATTTTGTATGCTACGGAAGGGATCTTAGGCTTAATTGCGTTAGGGGTTTTTAAAATTTTTAATTTATAGTTATAGAAAAATGCAGCTCAAAAATAAGTTGACGGCAACTCTTGTGATAAGTACTATGTGGTTTCAACCCAACCCATTTCCTCAGAGCACAACTTTAACTGCTGCCCATTTTACGATCGTGGAAGAAAGTGACAGTTGCTTTATGGCGACCCATTCATGACAATTTCACTGGCAGCTTACGAAACCATTGTACATGCTTTGGTGTTGAGGTAAACTATAGACAATCACAGATGGACTGCCTTTCGACTGCAATGTCATCATCATGATGATCATCATCCCAGCCTAAGTCTCATTGCAGGGAACGATGAGAAAATGTTCACTTTTAAACCAATCGTAATAATAATATACACTCGTCGTGGTTCCACTGTAAATAAATAAATAAATATTAGGGGACAATCTTACACAAATCGACCTAGTCCCAAACTAAGCAAAGCTTGTACTATGGGTACTAGACGACGATAAACATACTTATACAGATAAATAAATACTTAAATACATAGGAAACATCCATAACTCAGGAACAAATATTCGTGCTCATCACACAAATAAATGCCCTTACCGGGATTTGAACCCAGGACCTCTTGCTTCGTAGGCAGGGTCACTACCAACTAGGCTAAAGCGGTCGTTAAAGTGGTCGTCTGTCAAATTATTCCTTTTTTATCATGGGTAGGTAGGTTATTGGCTTAAAAAGAAACGATGCGTCGCACTTTCCACGCTGAATAGAACCATTCCTTTGCATTCCAATTTAAAAAGCTAATTACGGCCGGTGACACGAACCTCTGTAAACAAACGCTAACCGTAGATTAACGAGTTCCCAGGCCCTAGGTGCAGAGGTCCGGTGCTCCCGGTAGCTAATTAACTGTTAGTTAATTGTTCTGGGGGCAGTTATAGCGCGGCTGGCTGTCACGAGAGGAGTTTTCTAATTAGTTCGGTACATTTTATTTTATGGTTAACTGTTTGAATGCGATGGGTCTCGCTTTTAAGGACACAATTGGAATTCCGAGATTTTACTAAACTGCTGCGGGGATTTGTAGAAATTACAGGTAGTTCGTAGTCTTCGTAATTTCGTGGGAATATCGGTATAAAAAATAGGTTTTGTAGTTTTTCACGCATTTTCAGCAAAATCGTCCAAGTCGTTTTGTAGCGTGCAAAAGTTTGTATTTAGATACGAGATCAAAAGTGGGTGAAGACGCACTTCACAAAATACGTACCTATTTAGGGTTCCGTACCCAAAGGGTAAATCGGGACCCTGTTACTGAGACTTCGCTGTCCGTCCGTCCGTCTGTTCGCCCGTCTGTCACCAGGCTGTATCTCATGAACCGTGATAGCAAGACAGTTGAAATTTTCACAGATGATGTATTTCCGTTGCCGCTATAACAATAAATACTAAAAGACAGAATAAAATAAATATAACTAAACCCATACAACACGGTACTGGATGTAAGACTAGTTTCATATATTAATCTTAAAGTACTTAAAGTTTCAGAAAAAAAAGATTAAAAAATCTAAAAAAAGATTAAAGTATCTTTCGATCGCATAAACTTTTAAACTTATTTTTGATACGTTTCAACTTGATCTACGCCTTTCTGAAAAAATAGTTTCAAACGGAAAAAAGTGACTCTTTGAAAGTTCCTTTCTTTTTGTACGGAACCCTAAAGACTTCAAACAATCTCAAACCAGTGTCGCAGCTAAAGGTCGCGGAGCTAAGCTCCAATATTGATATAGAAAGGTTATTTGCGCGCGCGTCGGTGACACGACCAGTTCCGAGGATGCGCTCGACCCGCGCTTTCTAACGGGTTCAAGCGGAATCCCTTTAAACGGGCGAAATGTGGAATAGAACTATTGACAACTGATGACGCCAAAGTCATAGACCAATAATGTCTGAGACGAATAGAAGTGTCACTCGTTCGTTCCAATCGACACCACCAGAATAACACCGGTCTTTTGGAATCACTATTCCGTTTAATACCACCGATTATTCCGACTATAGTATTAACCATTAATTGAAAATAATAATAAAATTAATTACTAATTTATGAATATTTCATGAACTAGAACTAGAAATTATTAGGGCAATAATTTTTGCATGGCAGATCAAAGACGTAATATAATACGAAGTATATCATACGAAAGTATCGATAAACCCGTAGTAGATTGTGTCCTGTCATTAAAAGATTTTCTAATGTTTCATTACACGCAAATTACCAACGGGTACGTATCAAAATATCTAAAATTTAAAATTAATAATGGACGAAATACGTAATGAACTAAAACAATTACTTTGCTCACCCGCGACCTTACAATAGTTACGTTTATGCAAGAAATGTGTGTTCATGCAGTTCCTCCACCTCCACACTGTACGAACACACACAAATCACATAAACACAACTATCACCACCACCAAGCTACACTGACGCGTTTCGAACTCAACCAGAGCTCATCCTCGGAGTTACCACAACCGTATGCTAAACTTTTGGTAGCATAGCATACGGTTGTGGTAACTCCGAGGATGAACTCTGGTTGAGTTCGAAACGCGTCAGTGTAGCTTGGTGGTGGTGATAGTTGTGTTTATGTGATTTGTGTGTGTTCGTACAGTGTGGAGGTGGAGGAACTGCATGAACACACATTTCTTGCATAAACGTAACTATTGTAAGGTCGCGGGTGAGCAAAGTAATTGTTTTAGTTCATTAATATGGACCTCCGCAAAGTAACGCCTGATTCAATAAATGAAATACGTAATGGTCATTTGATATAATGCAATTTTCTTGGAAATTCTCAACTTTACAGGATTTTCATAAAATAAACCTAACCTAACCTAAATCAATCTGTAGATTACATGATTAAAAAAGTTCGTTTTATCAATAGTTTCATAGAAAATTTTAGTATGTATTATGACCATTATGTATTTCGTCTATTATTCGTTTTAAACTTTATATATTTTGATACGTTCCCTTCTCAACTTTAGTCAATTCTTTGTTCAATTAATTTTGTGTAAGATAGTTTTTTCGAAGTTTAAGTGTTTAACGTCAGAGGTATTCGGAGTGCAATTCGCCATTTACCTATATTTTTTTTTAATGTAACGAAACGTGTGTCAAATGTCACTCACTACACATTCTATCTTTAGCTTTTGTCACAGAATATATAATAGTACTAACGTACAGAATGAACACGCTCCGCCCCGCACCGATTCGAGTTACCCCACCCCTCAAGGGCTCAAGGCGCAGATTGCCGGACACCGCCCGAATCCAGAAGAGTGCGCGCGCGATGTATGTAGGCGTACGCGTGTACAGACGTCGTCGTGCTTATGTAGATTCAAGAACGCGTATTTTGTACGTCGTGTCCGCCGTGTGCTTTTGTGTTGTTTCTTTCTTTTTTTCTTCTTTCACTATAAGTAAGGACAACAAGGACGTCGCGTGGAACAACTGCTTTGAATACAAATATTTTATGTCAAAATTTTGGATATTTCTTGTTTTATTTTTAACAAGTTATTGATGCCATTTTACTCATTGGATAACGTACTTTCGATATCAGTATAAAGTTTTTTGATATCTGTAATAGTTATGGAATAATCGTTCCACGCTAAACGATTACAGCCTGTATATTTTTTGTAACACAGTTACATTTTAGCATTCTCTAACAAATAAAACTAATCGTAATTAAAACACTTGTAATCATAAAAATAAAACATAGTTTTATATGACTTACGGAAGTAATTCAAGATGAGGTCGAAAGGTTGTAAAACAGAGAAAGCTATTAGACATATAAATGTAGAAGTATATTTTAAAAGCTTAAAGTAATGGCGCATTAATTCACACAGTAGCTTCTCGGTAAAATCCTAAAACTGCTAATAATTTTTTATATGGTTGTAGTAACACCTACTAAAAATAAAAAGATCATCTATACGTCCTTTTCCAGCTCGCGGTTTAAGAAAGAGAAGAGAGGTGACACCACAGAATTGACAATGAATGAAATAGAATCGTCATCGTTCTTATTTCTTTGCAAAGCCGATATCGCTACTTTTTTGTCTTTTGTGCTATCTTCAGTATAGCCACTGGCATTCCCTTAGGATTAGAGGGTATGCCAATGCAAATTGGGATCTTTACACACACCAAAAAAGCTTCAAAGATGCATGCAGGTTTCCTCACGTTTTACTCATGTCCTCAGCGTAAAACTAATAATAAAATTACAAATCTGGGGCTAAATTCCGGAACGGCCCAATACGGTTTGCGAGCGGTAATTCAATCGTTTGCGAGAGGATAGGTATGAACTGCTATTCAGGAACGCCAAAAGTCACTGGTTTGCGAGAGGTTTGGGCTGAGATTGGGATGAGCCTTATTTGTTTAATTATTTATTTATTATTATTAATTAGCCTGGAGAAGTGTCCCACTGCTGGGCAAAGGCCTCCCCCCATTTTCGCCATTCATCTCGATATTGAGCGGTGTCCTTCCAGTCTTTGAGGTACACGTCTAGGTCGTCCCGCCAACGCCTCCTGGGCCTACCTCGTCGCCGCCATCCATCCTGTGGTATCCAGTCCGTGGCCAACCTAGCCCACGGATTTGGATCCATGCGGCTGGCGTGGCCTGCCCAGTCCCACTTAAGCTTGGCAGCCTTGGCACCCACATCGGTAATGCGTGTTTGGGAGCGCAGTGTGGTGTTTCGGATCCGATCAATCCGCTTCACCCCGAGCATGCTGCGCTCCATTGCCAAAGAGCAATTATATATTTATTCATTTATTTATTTACAAAGCGAATTGATAAGAAAATAAAGCTCATCCCAAGCTCAGCCCATTCCTATCCTCTCGCAAACGATTGAATTACCGCTCGCAAACGTATTGGGCCGTTCCTATATTTAGCCCCAGGCTCAACCTACCTTTATAAACTACCTTCCAGGTACTACCGTCTAGTACATTTTTTAATTTATTGTTCCTGTTATGAACATAATCCTGAGAACAGCTTTTTAGCCATTTACTAGCTCTCTGGTTGGCGTCGCGGTGCATTTTAAACCATCTTTATCCATTGAGATCTTGAACTTCAATGAAGTCATAAAAGTTAATAATGCAGTTAAAGCCTGGATCTATTTTAATAAAACCGCGTAAGAGATTTCGAGATAAATTAAGCGATTCGAATTAAAATAACTAGGTTTTGATAATAGCTTTAGATAACATTATTAGCTGCTTTTATAGTATTTACTTGGTTGATACGGGGCTTCTATGCTAATGGTACTTTACTGGTAAATTTATCTGTACTGGTTGTACCAGTTTAATAATTAAAGTATAGTAAAGAATTGTAGTTTTTTTTATGGTGAACTGGTAGGCCTTCAACAAGTTAGACGACGACCTGGTTAAGGTTGCAGGATCGCGTTGGATGCGGATGGTACGGGACCGATCGGTGAAATGATGATGATGATGAAATAATTCCAAAGATGATGGTGGATGGATTTTTGCTTTATTCAATGAAATAAATGAAACCAAAAAATTTCATTCTGCGCGTACGAAGACGCGGGCGGAAACTATAGTGCTATTTATTAGCTATTATGTGTGGTATAGAAAGTCTTAAATGGAACTAATGTCCAAACACAGCATGATTAGCAAAACTAGATTTCTAAAACATAACCGCCTAAAGCAACGTCATAATTAAAAAAAAACTATTCTAACATTAAAAAAACTTGACACTAAATTAGTGCAAATCCGATTATAGACATTCTTGTATTCGTAATTTAAATTTGAATACGCCTCGAAATCGGCGTTTGAATTTTAGAGATGAGTCATGCTGCTCTCTGATTGGTCGGTGACTTATGGAGCAGTTTTTGAGACAATCAAGTAATAAAATATAGATAAGCCACATTAGGCTATGCGCAGTCGACTTTAGTTAAAATAAATTTAACATTGAACTTCAAAGTCGACATAGCTCGAAGAATCGACAGACTCAAGTGGCAGTGGGCAGGGCACATCGCTCGTAGAACTGATGGCCGATGGGGCAAGAAGGTTCTCGAGTCCACGGACCGGAAGACGCAGCGTATGTAGGCAACAAGATGGAGCGACGACCTGGTTAAGGTACGGGATCGCGTTGGCAGCGTAACGCACGGGACCGATCTGTTTGGCGAGCCATGGGGGAGGCCTATGTTCAGCAGTGGACGTCTTTTGGCTGAAATGATGATGATGATGATGAACTTGAAAGAAGTAGCTTAAGAACCGTAAAGTTGGCTAGTTGTTTAACCTATGGGCTTTTCAAGCAAAGGCTGTGAGTTGTTCAAAAGGCGTGCGCGGAATTCCACTTCAAATTTACCTACCATGAGTTTTACAGTAAGGGCACTGCAAGGCACAGGCCTGCTCTCAGAATGAGAAGTCTTGGGCTGTCGCTCCCACGCTCGCTTAGTGTGGATTGGGAACTTCACACACACCATTGAGCTTCTTTACAGGAGTGTGAAGAAGGTTTTCTCACGAAGTTTTCCTTCACTGTAAAGCTCATGGTAAATTTCAAATATTTCGTACGTAAAATTCCGAAGAAATCAGAAGTGCGAGCCCGGGCGCAAACCCGCGACCTTCTGTTTGAGAAGGCTTAGGTCAAACTAGTAAGCTATCATGGCTACTATGAAAATCCATGTATTCATGTCAAATTTCTGTTTTGGGTGGAAAAAAAACCAAAAAATACTAAATTTAACTTACATAGATCCGGTCGGTAAACCCTCTAATTATGAGAGGAGGCCTGTGCCCTGCAGTGGGACGGCTGGGATGATGATGATGATGATGATGATGATGATGATGGTCGGTAAGCTGGAAACGTCAGTGCGGGAATCCAACTCTTACTTGCCTGGTTATTTTAAATGTCATTTAGGCTCTTACGGGTGGCCTAAGTCACACATAATAAAAAAGAAACCACCCATTCTAGGCTAATGACTAATGTTTATTTAAATAACTGGATACAATCAAGTCTACCATCAAATTAATTACAATTCTATCATTTTCCTGTTTTTTAATAAAACTTTATAACAAGATGAAAACATAAACCAAACAACAGTTCAATCCAAGTTCAACCTTCATTTGACATTGCCAATTTCTATGGAAAAACATCAACGGGCGCTTTGACATCTTTGTAACAATTGACACTGCTAGAACTTATACATAGTAAAATAACAGTAATTCATCTGCTATACAGCCAATCGTCTATATGAAGCTCACCGCCATCCGTTAGAGCGGGCACTTGTAAATTGTCATTCCATGTTAATTTTATTAGTATTTATGAGTCTTTTTATAAAGAGCGTCTGCCGCGCCGTATCGGTTCAGATAGGAAGTTAACGATCGATGCTCGGCTCTTGGGTCAATGACCTTTAATCTTCTGGAAGAGAATAGAAAGGCTTGTGATCTTGAAGTCGGTATATCAAACCTTTTAAAAAAATGGAATTATATGGATTTCACGGGATGACCGTAAAAGTAAAAAAATTGGAGTTTGAAAATAAAAATACATAAAGACTCCCAAAAACCAATCTTGATTGATAAGATTGCTTAGGAGCGACATCTCTTGTCCGGGTGAGCGGATAGATCCGAAGGTGTGTTGACGTTTCTCGATATCATTCATTAACATAGATGTCGCTAGTGTCACTGCTTAAGTGACTTTAGAAAACAAACCGAAAAATGTCGATATATAGGAAAAAATTGTGTCTAAATTCCTGACCAGTGGTGGTGTAGGAGTTTGGCATGCAGCACGGAATGCTGAGGACCCGGGTTCGATTCCCAGCGCTGGTCTCTTTTTCTGGGGTTTTTTTCTGTGTATCTATGTTTCAGTTTGTAGTTAGTATTAAATATATTTAAAAAAAAGTTAAGTTCCGTTTCCGGTTAGCAACCTTTGAACATACAAATCCCAAAGACTAGGGAAATTCTGGCAACTCACGTCACGCCAACTGACCATCATCATCATCCCAGCCTATATACGTCCCACTGCAGGGCACAGGCCTCCTCTCAGAATGAGAGGGCTTGGGCCGTAGCTCGCACGCGGGCCCAATGCTGATCGGGAACTTCACACACACCATTGAATTTCTTCGCAGGTATATGCAGGTTTCTTCATGACGTTTTCCTTCACCGTTAAGCTCATGGTAAATTTCTAATGTAATTTCGCTCATAAATTCCAAAAACTCACAGGTGCGAGCCGGGAATTGAACCCACGACCCTCTGCTTGACAGGCCAAACCACTAAGCCGCCACGGCTGTTGATGACTGAATGATGATGTTACCGATTATGATTATACCCAATGATAGATTTTGGATGTCGTTTTGTCGGATTTTTGCTTTATTCAATGAAAGAGATGAAGAAGCTTAAAAATTTTAATTGTGTACGGACGAAGTCACGGGCAAAATGTAGTAAAATAATATGACCGTTATATGCAGGTTCTAATCTTAATAATCGCAACACGCCACAAATAAAGTACTATATCAAACTGACGTTACAATTTCATCGCAAAAAAAGTCGTTTGACAAAACATGACACTAAAAAAAAGTTCTTATATACAACACCCTCTATAACATTACCATACAATAATAAATCAAATGCATTGTCTCCCAAACATTGACCATTAAAGACAAACCAGTCCAAAATTGACTTCTGGTATGTTCATCTTTGTGAGTTAAGTGGCGTAATATTATAATAATAGACCTTTATTTGACAAAAAAGTGACACTGCCACTTTCAACTTTACGCTACGGCATTAAAATACTAGTGTTCTCTCGCTGTTTTTGGGGTATGTTTTGGGGTCTCTTCCCAAAAAGGTGCCAATAGGGTTCTTCTTCGAAAGTAAAATAAATACCTAGTTTTGTAAAACTACATTCTTGTAAAGAAATAAATGATTTTACTTATTATGCTATGAGTGCTTATTGTTTGAAGCACTCGTAGCATAATATTATATTATAGTATAGTAATGAAGACTGAATCTTTTTTCGATTACAGAACTTGAATACAAAGCTTGAGGTCCCGGGTTCGAACCCCGGTCGTGGCAGATATTTTTTTTACATAAAACTGACCCGTGATTGACCACTATCTCACCCGATGAAAAGTGCAGATGAGGCCAAAGGTGTATCTCACTGGTTCAGTAACAGCCTATTCACTCTAGCCTTGAAGAGCCCTAGGTTGTTTTTATCTGGAAATACAGACGAGGAGTGAATTCCATTCCTTAACAGTTCGCATTAGAAAGATGACGCGAAGCGCTTCGTACGGGCCAGTGGAATACTGACCACATAAACATGAAAATGCTCCCCCGCCTGGATGTCCGTTGGTAAAACGGAGATGGAGGAATAAAATTATGTAATTCTTGCGAACACTCACCTAAACCAAAATTAACCAAACCAAAACCAAAATAACCAAAATTAGGTAACAGTCTACGGGAACAGCTGGCGTACTGGAAATTTTTGTTACCAAACGGTACTAAGCGAAAATATGGATGTTAGTCCTCAATTCTCGGACGTTTAATGTGTATAAGTGCCTATGCACTTATTTGTCGATAATAGTATGTTTATCCGACGCCTAGTACCCATAGCAGCTTAGCTTATTTTTTGGAACTGGGTCAATTAGTCAATCAGTGTCAATAATAATTGTCCCGTGATATTCATTATTTTTATTTGTGTTAATTATTTTTTTTTAAATATCGTAGACTATACTATACTATATCTGAGACGTGGCCGCTAACGATGGGTCTTATAAGGAAGCTCAAGGTCACTCAGAGGGCGATGGAGAGGGCTATGCTTGGTGTTTCTCTGAGGGATCGCTTTAGAAATGATGAAATCCGCGCAAGAACTAAAGTCACGGACATAGCTCGAAGAATCGCTAGACTTAAGTGGCAGTGGGCAGGGCACATCGCCCGTAGAACTGACGGCCGATGGGGCCGAAAGGTTCTCGAGTGGCGTCCGCGGACCGGAAGACGCGGTGTAGGTAGGCCTCCACAAGATGGAGCGACGACCTGGTTAAGGTAGCGGGAGCGGATGGCGCAGGGCCGATCTGTTTGGCGAGCCTTGGGGGAGGCCTATGTTCAGCAGTAGACGTCTTTCGGCTGAAATGATGATGATGATGAAATATCGTAGAAATAAATATTTTTTTATTAGCACATGATTGTGTCCCACTGCTGGGCGAAGGCCTGTCTTTTTGACATCCACATTTCCCTATCCAGAGCCATATTTACAAATAAATACTATGAACAACAAACTTATTTATTGCTTTTGAACTTGTACGGAACCCGCGCGAGTATCTGACATTTGGCTATTTTTTGTAAGTGCGCTACTAAATAAATGTTATACTTACATGAAGTACCATTGTTTGAGCCGGTTTCGAGTTCAAAGGTGTATTGTTAGCTTCCGTATGAATAATTTTGACAGTAAATTATATCTGTCACTATAATAGAGGGTAATCGCTCGTATTTAGATCGGGAGTTGTCGTTCGAGATTATGGGTTGTTGGATTAAAGAATTGCGGATTCGAGATTACGTCTCCATTGTGTTGGATTTGATAGTTGATACGTTTGTTGGACTGTGTGGGTTGTTTTGTTAAATTGGATCAAAGATAGTTTATTATTTTGTCAATAAAATAGTGAGGTTTGATTTAAGATAGGGTAGAATAGTGAGTGTACCTTTTTATCAAACGAACTTATGCCACGAAAGTAATATAATGTTAAAAATTGGCCAATTGCAATTCAGATACGGAGAGTTTCTTAGCATCCAAAAAAAACTTATGTCTTGTACGAAAACCTCATTAATCAACGTCGTTGATCTTGTCGAACACTTTTATTTACATTGAAAGAGAAAACTATAAAATTAAATCTAAAAATGGTCCCGTGGCAAAAAAGGTGTGACCGTGTTTGAAAGGTTGGCAGCATTTTTAGTTGAATAGCGATGCTTATTCGTTGAGAGTGATAGTTCTCGGGGAGTTGTGTCGACCAGACGGTTTTAAAAGTCTCTGATGAAACTATGTACCTCAGGGCCCTATGGACCCAGGGTCTCAAAATTGTATATCGAGCCGAGACCCTGGTATTCCGCTATGTTTGTAAATTACTTTCCTCGTATAATGCAGTTAGTATAAAATACATGGAATGCTCCTGCATTCAACGTATGTCGCCGTATGTCATAGTTATTATATGCTATGCTATGTTGCAGTTCCCAACTCATACCGGTAGAAGCACTCGATTCGCTCATATTTTAAAATTACCGACACTCGTTAAAAATTTCACACGTTTCGCACCAGTAACATAAAATAACTATTTCATTTCATTACATTCGCTAATAATAAGTCATGCATTGGCTAGTTTTGAGTACATTGTGCCTCGTTTTTCCCATTATTTATAATAATGCCAAAAAACCATTCTATATTTTTGAAAACCGTTACAAAATAACGTCAAACGCTGATCAAAATCATTCCCAGCATGTCACAATAAGTTTTATTGTTGGACAAAACATTATCACAATTCACTTTTAACCTCGTATCTTAACTACTATACAGTTCTAAAATCAACCATTCTCCCTTTATAATAGCGTTGAAAATTCATGCGAGAGCTAAAGCGACATACGAGCTTGAAATAGTGCTAGTTGATTTAGAACATGTCAAAATGTCTCATGTTTTGGTCACGCCATTTGACTTTCAATGATATTCGATGGATTTTTTTGTAATGTTATTGTGCTAGTTTTTTATTGGGTTGATTATACTTAAAACATAAAATTGAACAAAGTTAACCTACAGGTTAAGTTCCAAGAAATGATTTTTGATCACGAAAACAGTCAGTTGACCAATCACGTTAGTTGAAATTGAACGTAAAAAGAATAAAATTAAACAAGCAGAATAGGCACAACGAAACCGTCAAAATTTAAAGTTCAAAATAAATATACACGTAATATCTCACTAGACCGGTCGCCTACATTTTCCCACATATAAAAATACTATTAGCAGCGAATTAACGGGATGTGTAGCTCAGTGAGGGAGGAGTGTGCTCTACTTGTAACTATAACATTCATGTCTATGTTACATTACGTTTAGTACCACCTGTCTCCATCGCTTAATTATAATAAAGTATCTCTCCATCCATATTCTTAACAAGTACCTAGTGTTTTTCTCCTTATTGCTAATTCAATTATTGATCTTGCCAGAATTTCACTTGGCCGAATTTCATCTGACATAACAACGTTTGTTATAAAATATATAGAAGCGTGCATTTTTCAGGATTTTTTGTAATGTCATCATATAGAATACAGTAGATTAGGTTAGATTTGTTTTAAAACAATACTGAAGGAAATACTGTTTCAGAAATAAATTCAATTATGGCATATGAAAATTATGGAAAAAATAGATACTGTCGAGTTTCTTGCCGGGTGATTTTCAACAAGGTTTGAGAGCTTGTTATGACAAGCTTTGTTGCCTAAAGCTATATTCTACTCTGAGTTGGCGGAAGGCAAACGGAGGCATGGCGGACAGCACCTGCGCTTTAAGGATGTGCTCAAACGACATCTGAATGCCTGTGCTATCGATCCTGAGTGTTGGGAGGAACTTGCTGCAAAGCGGTCATCTTGGCGATCTACTATCTCAAAAGGCATCAAATTATTTGAGGAAGAGCGCCTCATGGCGTTAGACGTAAAACGCCAATTACGTAAAGAGAGACCTAAGTTCTCCTACACGTATACATACAACTCAGCTGGGCAACTGTACTGTCACGCGTGTAGGAGAGTATTTAAAAGTAAATTCGGCCTAGCCAGCCATATCAGAGCCCATGATAGGCGTCTTAATTTATAGAATAGTGGGGTCGCCGTCATCGAAACCGATGAGGAGGACTATATTATATATATGACAAGCACTTATGAAAGTCGAATAATCTACTGTACAATCCGTAAATAATACCTCCGTATCCCGTAATACCGTATCTGTACAATCCGGAAAGCAACAAGATTATTTTAGCAAACAGATTCTATAATGTTATTTAATTTTTAATATTTAAACAGTGTCGCAGTCGAATCTCTAGACCCCAAGTGAAACAAACCCTGGCGATCTGTAATGTTATTATAATAGTGAACGTGGTGATGGGCTCTTGATGATTTAAGGTGATTTGCCCCAATAGCCGTAATCACCTGAACCCCTGATACATCCACGGCAGGAAATATATAAATACTATTTAGTGCCTTACGGTTCTCAATTATTTCTTTGTTTATTGCTGATGTTTTACTTTTGGATTTGACGCGTTCTGTATTAAAACCTAATTTTCGAGTCAAGATATTACAATCATGCATTTATTACGTTGTTGATGGTTAAGGTTGCGGAATCGCGTTGGATGCAGATGGCACGAGACCGATCTCTTTGGTGAGCCTTGGACGAGGCCTATGTTCAGCAGTGGACGTCTTTATATTTTTCTTTGATCAATATATTGCTTCTAATTTTAAACTTATTATTTAACTTATTACTTAAGTAATGTTATTAGTTCTAAAATGATTCCTCATTCAATATTGGATTCGCAGTATAAAGACCAGTTATAATAGTCAATCTAGTATTTCTATAGAAAACTCTGACTTAATGACATCAAGCAGCTGAATAGGGCAATAAACTTTCCAATTCAATGTTCTCATAAATGGCAATCATAATATTAATAAAGCCAAATGAATTTAAGTGATAAAAGGAAAATGGCTGACATTAAGAGACAGTACAAGCAAGAGAAATTTTGCGACGGTCAGCAATATAGTTCAGTATACTAACAATTATAAATTAAATGAAAAATTTGCTGCAAACAAAATTAGAGACGCTATTAAGTACACGGAAAAATAAAAATATTATAAATATTGATGATCATTTTAATGACTCAATTGGGGATGTGGTTGATATTATAAAATAAATTGTGAATAAAATGAAAACAAAGCACTAAAATTTATGCAAAATTTGTATTTTCGGAGGGAAGAGAAAATGACTATAAAAAAAATATTTGTTCAAGATGGATTCAGTTCATGATGCATCAAAAGTTATCAAAATGGTCATCTTTATACTTTCATCTAATATAATCTTTGATCAATTATAACTGAAGATACACATTGCCGAACAAAATCCCCTTCAAAAAATGTCCGAACTTTTTTATTTGTTTGCATAACAATTAAAATCATCACCTACACAGAAATTTGAACCTAATCTTTACTTCATTATAGTCGAATTTCGGTTGACGCTTGTCAGCTAAACTTGACAATTTCACGCAACGTACTGAGAAAAAAGAAGGCCACTTTTATCAAAGTGGCGCTCATTTGGCTCGGACATTTTCGGGCGCGCGACTGTGGATCTACAGTTATAATTGATCAAAGAATATAATATAAAAATCTCGTGTCACGGTGTTTGTTACCGAACTCCTTCGAAACGGCTTGACCGATTTTTATGAAACTCTTTTCTCTGCATTCGGTAGGTCTGAGAATAGGTCGTAGGCTATTTTTATGCCCTTATTCTCCGCGGACGGAGTCGCGGGCAACAGCTAGTGAAATATAAAAAGCTCAATCTACTATATAAAAATCTCGTAATACCAATGATATTATATACATAAAAGAGGTAGATACGCCACCAACGCACCAAAAGTGTGCCGCGAAATGGTCCTAATTGTGACCATTGGAATCAGTCGGATTGTGACGTTTGCTTACACTTTGCGCGCAAGTGATAGACTATCTTTGTCTTTTTCTTCATATCGTCTTAATGAAGCCATCTCTCTTATTACCGTCTGTCAATGTAATAAAATGTAAGTAAAATGAAACGTGTATGTGTGTGTGCCTGCCGCCGCGTGCGGAGCATTTTTTTTGGGCATAATGTGAGCATATAACGTATCTACATTTAAAATATCATTGCGTAATACGGTGTTTGTTATCGAACTCCTCCGATACGGCTCGACCGATTTTTATGAAACTTTTTTCTCTGTATTCGGTGGGCCTGAGAATTACGTCGTAGGCTATTTTTGATACCCCTATTCTTCGCTGACGGAGTCGCGGGCAACAGCTAGTTTTATTATAATTATACACCTGAGAAGAAATTGAAGAGTGTGTGTGAAGTTCATGGACAAGAACATGGCCCCAACGACCATCAATTCTTCAAAGAATGTTCCTCGCCCACTGTCACTTGAATTGGACAATTATTCGGGCTGTGTCGCTTACCGTACTAGAAGACGAATTGTATCAAAGCCGTCCACAAGATAGATACCTACATGACCTAGTGAAGGGTGTAAGATCAATCAATGTGGCTCTCTTTGGAGGAGACTTATGTCCAACAGCCTTTTGGCTGACGATGACGATGATGATAAAAAATCTTCAAAAGAGAATACATCAAGTCCATCAAAATTTAAGATTCCTTAGCTAATTTTTAAACCACATGAAGACGTAACAAAAGTAATCGCAGAAACCAAATTTATTTGAGAACGTCGAATTGAAAGTGACAGTCAATGAGATCCTTTTTTTAACTCAACAAAGAAACACAATGACATTGTCACACAATATAAGTTTACCAACAAAATCCTTGACAATGGTACGCGTGATTAATCCAACGAGTACCGTAAGTGCTCCCTTTTTATATTTAAGTGGCTTTTGTGTGCGTATGAATAGACTTTTTTAAGTATTATCAAAATATTGCAACAATACATGACCATACAAATATGTTTGTCAATTTGTCATACCATAGGCTTTCTTAGAATTTTCGTGAACTAGTAAAATGACATCATTTATATTACCAAGGTGCAAGGTCAAGCAAATTTTATTATTGTCGTTAAAATTTAATACTCTTTTAAGTATTCAGACTATAAAAAGCTAACATTTTAATTAAAGTTAACACATAATTTTGAAGTCAAGCATCATCGTTTTCTAAAAAAATAACAAAAACAACATAATACTGATTCAAAAAAATCTGATTCTCTTAATCTTATATTTAGCGCTGCGGGTGTCTATGGACAGTGGTGATCATTTAACATCAGGTGACCCACTAGTTCGTTTGTCTGGCCTCTCTAACATAAAAAAAAATAATACCCTATAATTATATTTACATCTACTTATAACTAAAATTTACAAGTGCGCATATTCACAAGCTTCCAATGTCTGATTGTTTTGTTATCCATACTTCTATACTTACCTATACTAATCCAACTACTACTATCTGTCTGTCTATCTGGTTGTTACCTTTTCGCGTTTAAGCCGCTGAATTGAGTTTAGGTAAAGTTTGGGATGGAAATAGTCTGGGTTTCTGGTAACGACATAGGACTTAAAATTGCATAGTTCCTACGGGATACAGATAAACACATTCTTCGCAGACGAAGACGCGGCCAACTGCTAGTTGTGAATAAAATATTGCATTATTGTTTCATGAATTACCTTGTAAACAAACTTCAGTCTTAAAACATAGATGTAGTTTATAACAAGGTTGCATTTAAATTGTAATGTTTGTTTGCAAGTTGTCTGACTCAAACTTTGTATTCGTATTTCCAAATCATTTAGTGGTTGAATTGACTTTCAATAATAAATTAAGAACCGTAAGCTATGTTAGTCTCGTTCGACCTATGGCTTCTCAAGCAGTGGGTCGTGGGTTCAAACCCGCGCTCGCACGGAGCTTTTCGGAATTCATGAACAAAATTACGTTGGAAATTTTCAGTGAGCTTTTCAGTGAGGTACAGCTTTGTAACGGATTCTTGCACACGTGCGGAGAAGTTCAATGGCGTGTGTGAAGTTATCAATCCTGGGCGTGGGAACTAACGGTCCAAGACCTCGCATTTTGAGAGGAGCTCTATACCCTATGTATAGATCGAGATGATGATGATAAGTCAAGAACGTTTTGCAAAGAAACATTTTAACCAACTGAATAATTCATGTGGTATAAAGGACAATCTTTAAGAAAAAAAAATATCATCCACAATATCATAACAGAACCCCATTTGCCGTACCGTATCCGCTGAACCACCAAGCACCATAAAGAAAGACCTCAACAAAACCAGAACTAAATCATCATTCCTTACAAAACAATATCAGCTTCGAATAAATCTATCCCTTCAAAGTAGACCTATGAAGCAATAATAATAAATAAACATAAATTAGTCCGGACCAATCTGCCGCTACGGAACCCTTTAAAGGCAAAGGATTGAGTTATACGTCAATGAAGATCGTGACTGATTCAAATCTGATACAATTCATTGGTTTTATAAAGGGAAAGAAATTGCACAGCAATTGATTCAGCAGCCGTATATGTTACCATCAACGTCAACGACTTTTTATCTGCCGATATATATGCCTTTACATTTTTTCCTCCGTATAATTTATTCTCGCTTCTAAGTTTTTTTTATATTTTACAGTTGTTTATCGTATTAATTAGTTGGATTCCATTATAATTTCTGTCGATGATAAGATCAGGATGTATTTGAATGAATATTAAGTGTTCTTGATCTAGTAATTAATATGGATTTGTAACGTCGTCTGTTGGTTATGGAATTGTATTTTTAATTAAGCTTTTATCTTAAAAACAAAGTGGTATCGAACCAGTTCCACGTCACTTTACACGCTTTCTAAACTTTTAAATAAAACATTACTTTTTTGGACGATTTCACAATAAGGGCATTTTAAAAAGAAACCGATGGCACCGGATACGTTACCATTAATGAAACTAAAAATGTCCAAAGTTAAGTTAAGCTCCCATCAAAAATTGATATCATTAGTCATGCTAAGAATTTAAGCGTCAATTGAACAAAAACAGTCGACGTAAACAAATTGAATATTCCCACATAAGAAGGTGAAAATCCACAAGTAAATATGGGATCAAGTATGATTATAAATGATCTTTTTCCTTGCGACACGAATTCGAACTATAATTCCATTCCAGTAAAGTTGAAAGATGTTTAAAAGGAAGACAATGTCGTTAGCGATGGTATTAAAGTTTACAATCAAAATGCAGTTTCGTTTTAAACAGTGAAAAGAGTGATCCGCATGTGTTCTTTGATTAATGATGTAACTCCTGAACTATTATCAAAAGATAGTGCAGGGACAATTGCTACAATACGAGGTTGTGACCAAAAATATTGCAAAGATAAATCTGCTGTTGCGTTAAATAAATTCACTGCAAATGGTCTCGTATAACCTGTAGATAAGATCGTATTTTAAAGTGCTGTAGATTTTGACTCGGTAGATAAAAAGTTGTAAATTCATGCTTGTAAAAAAGTTGACTAATGATTCTGGTTTGGGATCAAAATAATATTCATCCTTTTTTTTGCGAAGGTGACGCATTTTGTTCCACTTAACGCTTTTTACGCGAGCATCTGTTTAATGATGTTAGCTAATGGCTTTGTATTTTACTAGGATTTACGCTTTACTGTTTTTATTCCATTCCGGTGGTAGTCTCTTTTTGGGGATTTCTTACGAGATTTCTTTTATATATGAAATATTTGTCGTTTTTAAGAAATAATAATAAGAGTCGGATTAGGAAAATAACGTCCAAATAGGCCAGTTGTTAGAGAACCTGAAAACAAAGCTTGAGGTCCCGGGTTCGACTCCCGATCGGGGCAGATAATATAACGTGTGAAAAATACGAATGTTTGTTTGATACGTATTTTAGTATGTATCTATTAAAATTTATATAAGTATTTTTATCCGTCAGCTAGTACCCATAACACAAGCTTCGCTTAATTTGGGACTAGGTCAAATTAGTGTCAGTACCCCGTACTATTTATTTGCTTGCTTATAATATTTATGCCTTTTTGATATGATAAGGATAAACAAGGAGGTGCGAGTCACTTGATGGCAAGCAATCACCGCCGCCTATGGACACACAACACAATTTGAGTTACGGATGAGTTGCCGGCCCTATAAGAAAAGAGTAGGCTCGTTTTTTGATGATCCCATGTTGTACCGGTCCGGAAATACTGATGCTGCAAGCTGATTCCAAAGTTTCACATATCATCATTATTGAGTTAAATCGTACTGTTTGATTTTCTAGGTTTAGGTGAATGAAGGGTGTCTTATTTCATGTTAGATTAATTACAATGAAACAATGGCAATAAGTCCCGAAAGAGCTCGTCATCCAGCGAGTCAAATCTTACATTTTAGTTGCCAACTCTACTACTGTTCCATCTACAAAAATTTCTTAGTTTACGCAATCAAAATAACCAACCTTTTGAAAGTGCATTTTCATATCAAAACCGTGGGAATCAAAACCTGATGATACAGAATTATGAAATTTGACAAGAAATATGCTTTACGCCAAGTCAAGCAATAAATTCAAAAATTACTGATCCACAAAAATAGCTCTGTTTTTAATAGAAATGGCAGGCTTTTTGTGCGAAACGTATTTAGACAATTTATTTTACCTATACTCGCTATTGCCTGCGATTCCATCTGTGAGGAATTTTTTTATACCTAACCTGCGGAAGCTATGTAATTTTCTGGAATTAAAGGTATCCTATATAATCCAGAGGCCGTAAGCTTTCACCATCTCTTTCTGTCACCATCCCATACCGTTTGTCAGAAAGAAATAGTGCGTAGGAAGTGTCAGAGCTTTAGACAACAAGCGTACAGTATGCTTATTCCCTCTAACTCCCTCGCAATCGCTATCGCGTTCATTTTGACAGTTCTTGTAAGGGCTGACAATTATTGGTATCATAAACGGCCAGCTGACACAGCCATACAAAAACTGTCATTCAATCGTATGCCGAGTGTCAAAAAATTACACAATCAGCCTGCATCTGTGTGCCAAATTTCACTAGAATCCTTCAAACCATTTTAGCGTGAAAGAGTAACAAACATCTTTACATCCATCCATACAAAATTTCGCTTTTATATTAGTAAGATTTCTAACTTAGATCTCGAAGTTTATAATGTTGTAAGCAGCACCTGATACTCAGAGCAAGCTCGCCCCAGTTTCCACGCTATCTTCTCCTAACCTAAGTTCACTGTATTTATCGCACCGCGACCTTGCGCCCGCGCCGCGCCTAACGAACTAGTTGATATAATGGACGAAAGAGCTGCGTGTTTATGTGTAAATAGTTGGAGTTATTGCTTTCGTTTCGTATTTATACCAAAAAAGAAAGAATGTAATTGACAATAGTTTATATACGTGTGCAAAGGTAAAATTAGCCCTATAAAATAATCTCTCGTAGCCAACATAACTGTCGAGTACAGAATTTTTTTAAAGGTAATTTTTAACTATGTTTTTTTTTGTGGAAACTACGACCAAAGTCCCTCTCATTCTAAGATAAGGCTACTGTCCTGTCCTGCTGTCCGACGCATATAAGCTTTGATGACGATAATAATGATAATGTTGATGACGAATTTTAAATACGCAATAAATTAAACAGGTAAGAATGTGAAAGTAAAAAAAACATGCTTTTCAAAGTAATATAGATTTTAGAATTGATTTGTGAAATGTTTTTGCTAGTGATCTTTTTAACTTGATTATTTTCAGACACCATAATAATGAACAAACTATATAGTGAATAGTTAGGTACAAAATCATCGTGTTAACATATCTAGCTAAATATCTTCACAGACTTTTGTACACTTCTCTACGTAGAAAATTATGTAAATTGAGAAACATCTCTATAATAATCCAAACGATTTGCAATAGATTCTCGATTACATTTCCTCTAGTGGTAACCAGAAGCATGATATCATCTGTAGAATAAATTTCTTGCAACTATGTAAGTTTAAATCAGATATACGCAAACTATACCTACCTTTTTATACTAAGTATAAAAACTTATTCCAACGCCATCTTCTAAAATCATCTCCATTCATTACTTTACCGCTTCACATGCTCCAAATTCAAACTCAATTTTTTATTAAAATTATTACAAACTTACTCTTGAAGATAGTCAAGAAAGCAACAACTCATGATGGCATATAAACACTTCAAGTCCACGTAGAAGCTAGCGACAGTCGGAGCAGCAAAGATAACTTTGTAATAACCGTTGCTCAATCGCGCGACCCACACGAAAAGGTAGAAAATAACGCACAGAATAACCCCACCTTTATTTATGAGCCGATCGTAATTACCCCCCTCATTAAAAGATACATTGGAATTGATTCATTGCATCGTAACGACGAAAGCAAACATTTGTGAATGAATTTGAATACGAAATTACTAAACGTGTAGGATTGGAATTAAAATTTACTTTTTCTAATGAATTTCTGATCTATAATCGCATTAATTTGATTTCGTGAGATATTAAAAATGATTAGAATGTTAAATTATCGAGCTTTAGAGGAAAGTTTTACAATTATTGAATTGATTACATAGTAGCATTATTAATAGCTCAATCTACGAAATCAACTGCAATTTTAACAGTACTTTAAGTTGGAATTACTTTTGCTCGATAATAAATTAAACTACTTGAAATCTCCTATTCTCTACTGATAATGGTTTTAACATTAATTTCATTTGCTTTTAAAAACGATTCCAATGAAACCGGGTTACTTTTATTTCTATAGTTTACTTTATTACGATATTTTTTTGTTAACTTTATGATATTGAACAGCGATATTTAATAGAATATATCTGAAAGGAAAAGCGTTGCTTTGGCTCGTATCAAATTAACAATCAATGTCGTGATCGTCGAAATTATATCTGCAACAATAGTTCTAAAAACATTCTAATAGAGTCGTGTTTGCTTAAATTGATAATCTCAACTTCTTCGCATATGTACCTATAGAAGATTTTATTGTGATTTTATATCTATTTTATTACAAAAACATTGTTTTAACGAGGCTTTATAGCCTAGTTTAAAGTTTATGTTAGCTGCCTTTTATATTCATTGCTTCGCTTGTTTAAGAATTTTTCAATTCTAGTTTTACTTCTACACTCGATATTTCTCATAATTTTAAATTTATTTCTTAGGTAATATTAAATCTGTTTCAATTCGACGATCGGATAGATAGCCTAGTTTTTAGTGTCACTATCTATGAATTTAGAGGTTCCGGATTCGAATCATGATAGGGGCAAGTGCTGTATGTAAATACGAAAATTCGAGTCCGATAATCCGAGTCATACTAAGATTTAACATGTGCTTAAGTATTATAATAAATCTGACTCGGCTGGGCAGCGTTCGGGAAGCTCCGCAATATCTTGTCATCCAATATACCGCAATGTCTCAAAAGTCAAAAGTCTTTGACCAGTGTGTGTTGCCAGTGATGACTTATGGCACTGAGACGTGGCCGCTAACGATAGGCCTCATAAGAAGCTCAAAGTCACTCAGACAGTGCTATGCTCGGTGTTTATCTGCGGGATCGCATTAGAAATTATGAAACCCGCGTAAGAACTAAAGTCACCGACATAGCTCGAAGAATCGTCAGACTCAAGTGGTAGTGGGCAGAGCGCATCGCTCGTAGAACTGATGGCAGAAGGGGCAAAAAGGTTCTCGAGTGGCGTCTACGGACCGGAAGACGAAGTGCAGGTAGGCCTCCAACAAGATGGAGCGACGACCTGGTTAAGGTTGAGGGAACGCGTTGAAGCTAAACAAATGTAAAAAAATGCACTGGCTACAACAACAATAAGTTTCTGATTTGAAAATCACTTTTAATGAGGTTTTTTATCACTGTAGGTATTTGTTGACTTTACTTGCATTGTCATCTTATGAACACAATCGCATCAAATTCCCATCCAGTTACTGAAAGAGGGTTATATTTATTTAAAACCTTTATTTGGAATGCTGTTATGTATCCTATACTGCCTTATTTTCAACTAATATTATAAATGTCATAGCTTGTGATGATGGCTTGTGTTGTGATGTTTGGTTACTGAATCACTCAATAACGGCTGCTTGTATTAAGATAAAATCTTGATCGAGGCACAAAATATTTAACCCGGTACTAAGTTCCACTGGGATAATATATGAATTTAAAACAAGAGCACAGGGAGCTGTCCAAGAAAGTTGAAGTAACTCAGCTGTCAACATAACTTGCTATCAATTAGATAACGTTGTCTAATCCAACGTTGCGTTTTAAAAATTTACTAACCAATAGATCTACGTTATCTGCAATAAATTATTATTATTATTAAAAATGTTACTGTAAACTTTTTCAGACAAAACTCTTAGATTGTAAATATTACTCGTGAAGCCTCAGGTCGAAGCTAGTATGTAAGATAAGCATCATTTTCATTTGCAATAAAAGTAGTCTTGCACATAATGTTATAGAGCGTCACACCATAGTTACATGAAGGTGCTATTCAACAGAAGAATTTAACAGCGATGCTGTAAAGCTCACGGTAACATGTTAATTTAGTGGAAGATTGTTATCTCGTAAGCTTTGGAATTGCAATAAAGTACGTACGTAAGAGCAAAATAGTTGAGCAACTTAGGGAAAGAGAAATTTATTCAGAAGGTAACCTTTGGTGGAGACCCTCTCACTTTAACGTTAATGGATAAGAATAAAGACAAAGTTGAGATACGCGTGAAACATCGCCGTAATGATGTTGAAGATGTGCTTGCAAATGAATGATAATAAGCATTGAAATAAGATGAACATAGTAATGGACATTGATATAACATTAATACAATGTTGCAATTAAAATAAAAGTAGGTATCTCAACAGGTAACAGAAGGAGACAATGGACGAGGTAAATAAATACTGAAAAAAAGAAGAGAGCGAAGATAGTTGCGTAAATCAAAAACAATTTATCTTAACAATAATAATACTAGTTCAGGACACGTCGAAATTATATACGTTCCACTTCTAGGCGGAAGTCTTATCTCAGATTGAGAAGGCTAGAGTGCGAATAGCGAATTTCACACACACAATTTAGTTGCTATGCCAATGTTAAGAGGGACCTGAAAGCCCTGAATATCTCACCAATGACAACCCAGAACAGAGCGTCCTGGCACCGACGTAGAAGGAGGCCCGACCCCAGTTGAAATGGGAGGGGGGCAAGAAGAAGAAGAATCGAGTTGCTTTGCAAGTGTCACCAAAAAGCTCGTGATAAATTTTAAACACATTTTTTATATAAATTCAGAAAAATTCACAGTTGTGAGGTAGATTCACGATCTTCTGCTTGAGAGGATATAGACCAAAGCACTAACTTACCACGGCTTGTTGCTAGTAATGAGGCAGCTTCTCATTATTTGAACCATCAAGCTTACACAAAAAAACCAAGCGGAAACACAACACATTTTGATAATGTAATCAGCATGATTCCCATAGCTCCCAGTGTCAAAACGTATCATTTATCAAAATCTAACTTCTGTTGCAACCACACACGAACACCAGCATTATTATTTACAAGAATCCCAACCTCTTTGTCAAGGTATAACGTTGCTTTTCCTTCAATCCAAATTTGACACCGATCACGGTGTTGCTCTCATTCATTTTCAAACTTATCTTAAGGATTTAAAGTTACTTTTTTACTATCAGTAACGTTACCATTGATTCTCGCACGAGATTTTGTTTATTGTAGATATGTCACCGAAGGACAGATGTGGTTTAAATACTTATTAATGATCATGTTGAAGTTTAAATGGGAGTGAAATACGATTTTTGCGGTTCAAAGAACAAATAACAATGCGCCCCTAGATATCCTTTAAAACTTCAATCTTTTGTATAAGATACGAGTTTACTTGAAAGTTAGTGTCAAAATGTCAATACAGTAAAATCATCCTCGTGACATAATTTGACTTTTATGGCGCCAGTAAACTCAAATTCGCAATCCCATTTTACTCTACATTTTATGACTTCGATCGCACTCTGTGCTAATACACTTATGTTGGAACATTTACGAGCACAACAGGACCGTACGATTATCGATTCAGACCACCTAGTTGCGAGCTAAAAGAATCGATACCTAAACACGAGATTAGAGAGTCGTAAAATCTGTCAAAGCTTGTTACGGTTGGGTGACATTAAACTGGATGTGGTCACACCGAGGTAACCGCTACGTTTATGGTGAAATGCGATGGGTAAGTGTAAGGTATAGAAGCTATAATAAAATGCGCCTGCGATGTGTTCGAGAGTAATTTTAATGAACAATCAAAAGTTTATGACAAGTTTATAGATAATGACGAAGGTAAAATATGCCATCGGCAAAAATCATTTTTAAGCAAAATAAATTTCCAGTGAAAGTCTGAATCTTATCCAATTGTGATGATTAAACATATAAAAAGATAAGAAAATATAAACAGTAAGTCAAGAGAGAGATTCAGTATCAAGAACTTTACTAATGTCACCATCCACAACCAAGGCACTTATGCTATAAGCGTTTAAATATGTGACGAGGTTAAGTAATATTATGCAAGAATGAAGACGAAACAGAAACATTTCTCATTATACAAACTGATTATTTAATAGGCAAATTCAATCTCAAATGGCGATTCGATCACGAGGATATACCCGAAGAGGATTAAATATTCATAGTCATAATATCAAATGTCGAGCAAACGGTGTAAGAAAATCCCACGCGACATAAAAACAAAATTTATACTGATGACATCTTACAATATTGCTTCTAATCAAAATTAGAGCAAGTTTACCAACTGACGTTTTTATGTACCGGTAGACAAATATAATTTTACGTATTTTATTTACGAGAGTTATAAATTCAAAAGGTTACGGGTGTAAGCATCAGTCAACTTAGATTTTTATTGGGACATTAAAGTAGCAGATTTTGTGCGTGTTCTGGTTTCTAAATCATATCATTAGCGGTTCTATTCGCATCAGAAATTAACCTAATTAGGATTAACATGTTGTTATTAATAGTCGTGTCACCTTTATTTGATGAAGTTTAATTTGGATTCTCGCTATTTGGTAAAAAATATATTTTTTCCACTTGACTAGGTTCAGGCCTAATAGTTCGACCTGTGAACTCGAAAGGAGAAGGTCGTACGTGCGAACCCAGGCTCGCACCTCTGAGTTATTCGGAGTTTATGTGCAAGATTACATTTGAAATTTACCACGAGTTTCACGATGCAGGAAATCGTAAGGAAACCTGTACACACTTGCAAAGAAGCAAAGTTTCCAATCTGCACTGAGCTCACGTGGCAACTGTGGTTCTCATTCTGAGAAGAGATCTGTGCCCTACAATGGGCCGCATATAGAGGATGATGAGAGTGTTCAAACCATATAACTGACGTGTTGCTCTCAGGCTTTGACTTAATCATGCAAAATTTATATTTCATAGTACTAAATGTTAGATGAAACATTACCGTCAATCCTTAAAAGATTTTCATCTAAAATAAAAACCAACACCAAAACAATGCAATACAGTGACACACCGTACACACACTGGATTTGTAAACGGCACTATCTTAACAGTCATGTATCAGTTACATTTGAAAACGTGGCCTTAAAAGCCAGTGCATAATCGTTTACCAGTTAAACTGACAGAGTTTATGGCACACAGTTGAGCCACAGTTCTTTGTACTGAGGAACAAATTGTCCAAGCCGTATGGGCGAGCATGCCTCTAAAACTTGCTTTTACACTTTACACTCGGCGACAAATAGGTGTAAATGTTAACCTGTGAATATTGTCGCCGTAACACCTTTAGGATGCAGTGCAGGGCATTGAAGACAGCGAGTTAACTTTTCTCAAAAACGATAGATCCACAGTGTAAGTTATTACGCCTATCAATATTTTAAAAAGAATCAATAGGATTATCACCACTAAAAAGACATAACATTTGTTTGATCTCATCATCATCATCATCATCATCATCATTTATCACCACTAAAAAGACATAACATTTGTTTGATCTACAATATTAATTAAAATTTGGCAAGGTACCGCAAGGCTCAGTCTTAAGGCCAGTACTTTACCTTCAAAGTAATTATTACATTGCATATTGTTATTGTCATCGACAAAACCCGAATTTTGCTAAAACAAGATGAGTTTTTAAAGGTAGTACAAAATTAGTGTGTCTAGTTTAGTTAATTCTACTGTATATTGCATTAACTCAATTTTTAAAATTAGTCTGATAAAATTTAGGATGTTCACACTTTGTTGGAATTAAATCGCTACCTCAAATAAAATAAGACTAATAAAAACAATTGAGTCAATGCATTATATTGTCCAGCATTAACTAAGTTAGAAGCTCTTATTATATATCACGTCTACACCTCGTATTACTCTGAATACAATTTAACTAGTAATGAGTAGGTATATTAATTTCAAGAAGTTAAGTAAGCAAAAGGCTATCACTTGAACCACAAACCTCGTGGGTGGTTACGAGCAATAGGAATAATATCATCATTCCCTTACCATTCGCATAGGAATTGAGACGCATCTATGGCCGTTAGGTTAGGACCGGGCGGTAAATTTGAGGAATATGGCACGGTGTTATGTTACATGAAACTATTGCCTCATGTTATGACCGAAAACGATACACATCCTCAGTACACCAATAGGGTTCTCACGGTGCGCGAAAGTCTGATGCATCTAAAGAAGAGAAATCAAAAACGTATGTCTTCTTATATTTGTTGAAAAAATGGGCACTCTTACGCGCGGCAACAGGGCTTATGCGAATCGTACGTTGTATGTTGTTGTATTTTTAGAATAGTTTTTGTTTCAATCTTACCTTCTTTTTATTTATGTAACAATGTTTAAGCAACGTTTTCTAATTTACTCGTATGTTATAAAAGCTTATTAAGACTCTCCTTGATTGCTGAAAGCATGTAAAAATATATTGATAAATTAAGTAAAAGTACCTAACAAAATATTTCAGAAAATACAAAGTGTCATAAAGATTTGATATAATACGCATTCTTTTTTTAATGATTTAATTTTACAAGAAAACTTCGCAATTAAATTTCTCAGAACATAGATTCTTATCACACCGGATAATACGCCAGCCATCTCATTTTCACGCAATATTTATATCAAAACTGACTTTTATACCATCGTAAACAATCCAAACTTCACAATCCAACACATAAAACCAAATCTACTTTTAATGGCGTCTTCGACAAGAGCCTGCCCCTTATCTGTAAAAGGGCTATTAAATTAATAATTAGATAGCATTCAACACTTCGCAAATGGATACATAATAAAAAGATAAAAAGCTAATTGCACGTCTCCAGGGATTTGAACCTGCCGCCACAGCCGAAGGCAGCAGATGCATCAGTAATCCATTAATAATTTTAAGGTCATTTGCTTTATCCATTACATTGGGTTTGCGTTTTTAGGTACCTAATAAATTCAGGCCTTGAAAATTATATTTTATTACCTACATCAACATTGTCACTAAAGACATTTTATATAAGACTAGCTTTTGCCCGCGGCTTCGCTCGCGTGTTTCATGAGAATTCCAAAGCACCAAGATATCAAGCAAGCAAGCATACAGGCAAGCAAGCAACCATGCAAGCAAGATGCAAGCATGCATGCACGCTTGCTTGCTTGCGTGACAATGGGACCATTTCAGTAGTATATTATATTCTTTCGAATAAAAAAAGAATTTTTAAAATCGTTCCACAATTGACCGAGAAATCGGTGAACATACTTACATAAAAAAAATACATTAAGTGGAATGCATAACCTCCTTCTTTTTTTGAAGTCGGTTAAAGAGCCCTTTGCGGCCTACTTACAGTATTAACTTATGAATTTTGAAATTTTAGCTTACAATCAGTAAAACGCAAAATCCCGTATTTTCCCGTTCCCGTAAGAATTTCGGAAAATAGTTTCTTAATACTCCCCTACACTCCCCAGGAAACCCATTTGCCAAATTTCAGCTTTCTAGGGCCAGTAAAACGAAAAATCCCGTGTTTCCCGTTCCCGTAGGAATTTTGGAAAGTCCTCTCTCAATGCTCCTCTACACTCCCCAAGCAACCTCATGCCGAATTTCAGCTTTCTACGACCAGTAAAATGAAAAATCCCGTTTTTTCCGTTCCCGTGGGAATTTTGTATAGTCCTCCCTTAAAGCTCTTCTACACTTCCCAAGCAACCTACATGCCAAATTTCAGCTTTCTACGACCAGTAAAACGAAAAATCCCGTTTTTTCCCGTTCCCGTGAGAATTTTGGAAAGTCCTCTCTCAATGCTCCTCTACACTACCCAAGCAACCTATATGCCGAATTTCAGCTTTCTACAACCAGTAAAACGATAAATCCCGTTTTTTCTTTATCCCGTGGGAATTTTCAAAAAATCTTAAAATAGTTTTTTACTTTTATAATTACCTACTTATATGCCAAATTTGAAGAGTCTAGTAATTATAGTTCATAGGATTCCGTTGAACTGAATATATAAATTCCGTTTTTTCCTTATTCCGTGGGAATTTTGAAAAATCCTGCAATAAATGTTTTAACTAATGTAATACTTACTTGTGTATCAAGTTTGAAGAGTCTAGTTATTATATTTACTGAGATAGGGTCACTCGGAATCGAATATATAAATCCCGGTTTTTCCCGTTCCCGTGGGAATTTTTGAAATTCCTCTCACAATGCTACTCTACACTCCCCAAGCAACCTACATGCCGAATTTCAGCTTTCTACGACCAGTAAAACGAAAAATCCCGTTTTTTCACGTTCCCGTGGGAAATTTGGAAAATCCTCTCTCAATGCTCCTCAACACTCCCCAAGCAACCTATATGCCGAATTTCAGCTTTCTACGACCAGTAAAACGATAAATCGCGTTTTTTCTTTATCCCGTGGGAATTTCTGAAAATCCTTAAAACTGTTTTTTACTATTATAATTACCTACTTCTATGCCAAATTTGAAGAGTCTAGTAATTATAGTTCATAGGATTCCGTTGAACTGAATATATAAATCCCGTTTATTCCTTATCCCGTGGGAATTTTGAAAAATCCTAAAATTAATATTTTTACTAATGTAATACCTATTTGTGTATCAAAATTGAAGAGTCTAGTTATTATAGTTACTGATCACTCGGAATCGAATTTATAAATCCTGTTTATTCCCGTTCCCGTAGGAATTCCCAAAAATCCTTCCTTAGTGGAAACCTACATTGTATAAGGTATCTATGTGCAAAATTTCAAGTCTCTAGGTCCAGTGGTTTGGGCTGTACGTTGATATATCAACAGTCAGTCAGTCAGTCAGTTTAGAATTTTATATATATAGATAAGGTAGACAAAGTAAAAAAAAACATCGAGGAGTACTTTTATAAGATAGACAATGTGCATTGGGTAACGTAAAGACGATTTAGCGTAGATAGCTACAGCTTGCGCTAGTTTAACCACTTATTTTTACACAGACTTCCGCGCCTGGATCCATACATTGGTTGGATAGTTATGCCACAAAATTACAAGATTAACTGCTAAGATTCTTATAAGAATCATCATCAAGAATTTGAAAAAGGAAATTTAGGTGTTAAAAACCGCTACGCTTTGTAGAAATGAACGCTATTTTGAAAAAATTAATACCTAAATGTAAAATGTAATTGCTCGTATCATTGAAAACATGTGGTATCATGGACAAATCCAGTCCCATGTATCTAAAAAGCTGAAATTTTTGCGTAGAGTTCTTGCTTCATGGCTGTGGAGCCCACTGAATTTTTTTCCGCATTAATGTTCCAGCACAAATAAAAATTTAAATTAATCAGGACCAACTTAATCGTACCCAAATAAGTTTACCCTCTGTAGCACTTTGATGCAGCTTCCCTTGCCCTCTGTGACGTACAGCATTAATAACTTAGATTCTGGCCCGATACGAACGCTCACACGACGTCGATTTTTCTCGAAACACCGATACTCGGTTACAATTACGCGTAATTTATCACTCTGCTCTCACCGTATTAAAAATCGCGTTTACGGCCTTTTGAATAATGACACGTGGTTTTTTTTGGGCAACGAAGTAGCTCTTAACGATACGTAGCGAACCTTTTTGTGGAGCCACCACTGATTTCCATTTGTTGTAAAACACACCTCCTTTACTGATCGTGTACTCATCACTCATTCGTCCAGATTTCGGCGGTGTTTGGGAGTCATAAGTCAAAAGTATGAAAAACGTATTCAAATAATTATTCTTGCAAGTTTCTTTGCATACTTAGCTTTTGAGCGAAATTCAATCAACCCATTCTCTTATGGTCATTCTAGTAAATATGAAGAATGAAACGAATGTTTCACACCATTTTTGCAAACTGTATGAGTCCAGTTATTTTGCTTGGTTATGTTAAAGAATTATCTCCAGGGATAGCGTCACCTTGGTGTATCTGTTTGTTTTATAATTAATTAATTTTCTGTTTAAATCTACAGTAAAGAGTTATACATACATCGTGTATCTATAACAGCTACCGCAATTTGTTTTTTCTTACTTTTATCATTACTTTTGAGGTTTTACCAATCTAATACGAAAATGATGCACACGTAACGAAGCGTCTCACAGCCACTTTTGCCAACACTTTGAAACACTTCGAAAGCCGTTACGAAATCCAATAAGAAACGTTGTTATATTAATTTGTACGCTACTTTTAGCTCTCGTTTAATCAATAACCCCAAGTCTAATAACCATAATATCAATAAAAAATAATCAAATGAACCATTGGAATTCGTAACACCGAATTGCATGGCCGGTGGTAAGAATGAATTGAACAAAATTAAAATTCCTAGCGCATTAGTGAGGTATCTTTTAGTTGGTTCCTAATATTGATTTAAATTACAGAAGCAATTTGCATGCGGATTGATCGTTGGCAGTTATTCAAAACAATGAAAACAAGTTCAGACTTATTTTTCAATTGAGTTGGGCATATATTCCAGCTAAAAATATGGGACAAAATGAATGATTACCATATTGTCAGGGATCACTCTTACTTTTCAAAGCAGATGTTTAAGCAATGAAGAGGATAGTTGAGTTTAGTGCGGTTAAAACATAACCTGTAATTGTACTAAAACCATGAACGATCTGGTAATTCAAAGCCTCATTATTATTGCCATAAGGGTTTGAAATTATCAGGTCGCTCATTCCGGTTGACAAATACGCGATTGTATTTTAACCGCACCTGTTGATCTTAAAGCAAATATTTTTGGTAAAATGTTCCTTATTGAGTTTGAATCGGGAGTCTTGGCATACATTTGGTAAACATTACTATCGTATAACACTACCGTATAATATAATACCGTGTATATAATACCGTATCGTATAGTATTTTTTTTTGTGAATGATATGGTATCTTTTTATCTGTTTAAGGTGATGTCGCTGTGTTTATTTCATTGTTACATAAAACATTTTGATCATTTCCAATCGATGAAAATTTCTTAATTTAAATTTAATGTATTTTTTTAATAAAGAGTTGTCCGAAATTTAAACGGTCCTAACGGCGATGCATTTGCAACTGTCACTGGTCATAATCGATACTTATATCGATTCTTAAATCGATATCGAGTAATTGTTCGTAATAACCGAATATCGACAAGGTGTCGACGCTGAGAGATGCCGGTCCGTTACTTGCAGTATGCAGGTGGTCGAATATAGGGTTCCTGTGGTAATAATTTAAAAAATTGAGGATTTTTTAAAGCTAAAAAAACCTAGCTTGCTGATTTTGCTTATTTGGTGCTTATTTGATCCTCCCGTCATAAGCGTTCATTTCATCGACATCATGTTGATGAATGGCAGTCTTCGACGGTGCGTTTTAAGCGGTCTTTTTTGCCACGAACTTGCAAAATCTGGAACGAGCTTCCCGCTGGGGTCTTCCCATCGAGTTACGACCTGGGTGCCTTTAAAAGGCGAGAGTACAATTTTCTGCAGGGCCGACAACGCACTGGTATCGCGTAAAGCGCTGCGAGTGTCTATGGATAGTCAAGTGGTGTTCATTTAACATCAGGTGACCCACTAGTTCGTTTGTCTGGCTTCACTAACATAAAAAAAAAAATTATTGTGTGATCTTTACACAATAATTTTAAGGAATAGATGTTTTGTAATTGCACGAGATAGTTCTGTGAAGGGGTCTTGCGCATTTATAATCACCTGATATCACACAAACATACCAACAAGCAGACTAGGCGTTCTATTTGATTTTGCGAACCCACAGTCATCGTAACCGCTTACGCTCAATCGACTGAAAAAAATCGATTCACCATGAATCGATGATTCGCTTCGGATACTTTTTGATGGATCGCGCGCGCCGTCATTGGCCCTGATGATTCATTTAAATTGTGGGTAACTGTAATTAAAGTTTAATAACACTTTAAATGCATTGTATCGTTTTAATTTCGCATGGCGGTTCGATCCGATTTTGATCGAATTTGCGTCGTTATTTTGTCTCGCAAATTTCTTAAGGTGACTTTACTTTTCAAATATACTATTTACTCAAAATAAAATAATTGTTACTCAGGTATCATCGGTAAAATGAAAATATTTGCATTTTTATCCGACGCAATTAATGATTTTTTTTTGTTTTAATGGACTGATTCTCGTGTTGATTTTAAAAATAATATCTTGCTTTTCTGCTACGGCGTGCACTATAGTTAGGTACAGTCGGCCAAAAATATGGTGTACCACCCTACGGTTGAAGTTTATTTGCACGTCATGATACAACGAGATCGATATTCCCTTGCAATAATTATATAATGACTGTGACTAATGACTTCACTCAGTTAGAAAAGTCAAACTTAGCGATATTTAGTTCTCACAGAAACTTTTGTCAAAACTGGCAGACTACTTTCTTGGCCGACCGTACATCTATGCGCCACATGTCCATATGCAGAACCCGCTTGCCTATTCTTCTATATAAAAACCTGCACACCTGCGAAGACATTTAATGGCGTGTGTGAAGTTCCTAATCCGCACTGGGTCTGCGTGGGAACTACGGCCCGAGCTCTCTCATTATGATGACAATCTACGCCAAAACGCAGCACTGTAAGCACTTCTGCTCGGTGGCAAGATTACCAGAGCTATAATAGTAATAGCGTTAGAACGAAGACAGAAAGTGGAAAGAAACATTTAATTGTAACAAAAAAAATAGTTATCAGAGATAACAAAAAAAAAAAAGTAAAAATTAAACAATGATAAAATAACATGCGTGTGTCACCAAATGGTATCAAATAAGCAAAAAATTGCCAATCTTGCGAAAGGCACTGATCTACTTTTGAGACCAACACAGACACAGACATACATACAGATATGGATACAGACGGACAAACGTTACAGACGGACTTTCATCCTACCATCTACAAAAGTCAGTCCCGCGATGCTTACCAGATTGACTGTCAACCTTCCGGGACTTACTAAATTTAGCACATCGTTACCCATCTTATAGAATAACAGCGATTTCACCGGAACTCTAGACGCTGTTTGCCGTACAAATTGCGTATCGGCAAATTTGCCGTCCGTTTGTAGCGTCTGTGTGCATTGTTGGCTTTTCACACAGCTGAGTGGCGCGAGCTTTTGTACGATGCAGTCGGGCGGGTCGAACGCAGCGGTAAAAAAACATTGACTTTACAAATGTTTGACATGTAATAATTTATTGAATCAGGCGTTATTTTGCGGAGGTCCATAATGATGAACTGAAACAATTACTTTGCTAACCCGTGACTTAAAATAAGACAAGAAGTTTGGCGGGTGAGTAAAGTAATTGTTTTAGTTGATATGTAATACTCATCGTTATCATCCCAGCTTCTATACGTCTCACTGCAGGGCACAGGCCTCCTCTCAGAATGAGAAGGCTTGGGCCGTAGTTTCAACGCGGGCTTAATGTGGATCAGATTTGTTTAGGTTTCCTCGCGGTGTTTTCCTTCACTGTTAAGCTTATGGTAAATTCCAAATGTAATTTCGCTCATAAATTTCAAAAACTCAGAGGTGCGAACCTGCGCTCGAACCCATGACCCTCTGCTTGAGGGGCCATAGGTCAAATCACTAGGGTATCATTATTTTTTAATAATTGGTTTAGTCTATTTCTTTTAATTATTTCAGCACAGTTTTTTGTTTATTTGAATATTCATAAATAATGTTACTTAACTATTTATTGATGAACTAACTAGTTTCTACTAAATTATTTCAACGCAAATGTTAATGAAAATCATAAAACTTTATTATTCCGTTACGCATAAACTCACATGAATTTAAAGTTAAGGTAGGTCCCTAATTGCGTGCGCGCGTTTCTGTTTTGTTATTCCTCCCCGCGCCCACGTAAGTCCGTACATTAATCAAAATCGTATTTTAAATATGTCCTCGCGTCGAAAGTTGCACATGGCCACCCTTATGTTCGGTATTGTAAACCAGCAGCAACCCTCGTACCTGTATGGTAGGCTAACCTGGTCGCGACACGCCAGGTCTGCGGAAGTCCGACCGGAGAGGTACTTTCAGCTCTTTTTCCCTCCGCACCACTCAGCTTCTTTTCGCGGTAGTTTCCGATACGCGGCCACGAAGTGTTGGAATGATCTGCCTCCACCGATCCGTGCTCTAAAGTCAAGACATAATTTTAAATTGAAATGTAAAAATTACTTTCTCGCACTAAGTGCAACCTAGATACAACATGTTTGTACTTACCTCGCTCCAACAAGACTTCAGGCTGAGGTATTCGTAGCACTGATATAGGTGACAAGTAAATTGGGCGCATCTGAGATTGGCACATTGACTCTTTGTTTGTTCGTTTTGTTTCTGTTAAAATATATATATATATTTTTTTTTTTTCTCTCTTTTACAAGCAAATGGCGGTAGTTATTTTTAATTTTTTATGTACTTACGGTTTTTCACAAGGTCGGGCTGTGTTCCCACCCAATTAGGTTTTTGTTGCGATCTGTTCACCGGCGTTCGTGTCGTTACAGTGTGTATGTTTTTTGTGTTTAGTTTTAAATGGGTCCCACTGAAAAACAGCGTTGTGGCTTGCCTCAACATCATGCTGAGTGGGGCCCAATTTATACTATTCGATATTTATTTGTATATTTCCTGTCAAATGTATTTTTTTTTCTGTGTTTGTATCGAATATGTGTAAATAAACATCTCTCTCTCTCTCTCTCTCTCTCTCTCTCTAATTTAATACGGACGAGTTAATTATATGCCGGTATTTTGGTCAAAACATTTCGTCATAATACATAATTATCGATGCAAAGTTATAAATTAACTCAATTTGTTTGTATCGTAATCGGATCCCACTTGCTAGATGTAATTTTTAAAATTAGAATAAAGCATTGTTTTAATGACTATAAAAAAAAACAGCCAGTCTGTTCAAATACATTTTGAATAAAGAACGCGCTTCTACAAACATTGCTTATTTCTAGTCTGCCAGTGTTGACAGACAGCCAACGACCAACTATGCTAGACCTCCGACAATTAATGCCAAACCACTTTACCTACCTTAAATGGTACACAGTGAAAGGGGCAAGGGAGGTCACCTTACAATGGGAGCAAATGATACATGTGTGCTTAGAAATGAGATCGTAATGTCAGCGAAGGTTGTTTGACATGCCATAACAACCGTCCAAATTAAAATTTGAACTTTGGAATTTCGAAGTGTTTTTCGAAATCTAATTCAATCAGCCACAGATTAAATAAAGCGCGATCAAATTGACAGCTTAATTTATAATTGGCACTAAAAGGTCAAAGTGCAAGCCTTAATTGCATTATTTAATTTTAATTGGAATCAAACCTTTAATAATGGAATTAGACGCATTTGTTAGCTAGTACATAATGTCAGACGCATATTGATTTGTTAATGCCTGAACTTTAAGACATTAAGGTTATTTAATGTTATTGAATGTAATTGAATGATATGAACTTTGATAAGGTACATTTCATATTATTGCCGCATATTTTTATGGCGCGGTAATTATGATTAAATTGCACGGATAAAGATAGATTATGAATTATCAATCTGATTTAATAATATCGTCCTTCATATTAGCCGAAAGGCCTCCGCTGCTGAATAAAGGTTTCCCCCGAAGTGTTCCACAACGATCGGTTTTACGACGATGATAGAACATCATCTATCATCGTCGAAAAATATACTTTGTTGAGTTTCTTGCCGGTTTCTTCTCAACAGGGTTTTTCCGAACCGGTGGTAGATTCTTCGACGTTCATAGGAGCATCAATATTGATGCCTAAATTGAATAAAGAATTTTGACTTTGACTTTGATTGGGAACGTCACACATACCATTGAATTTCATTAAAGGTGTTAGCAGATTTCCTCGTTTTTATTCCCCATAGGGCTCTTAGTAAATTTCTAATGTAATTCCGCACGTAAATTCTGAGAAGCTCAGAAATAAGTGCGACCTGGTCTCGAACCTACGACCCTCTGCTTGAAAGGCCATAGGTCAAACCACTAGACCACCATGACTTTAGCCAAAATAACTAGTTACGAACTTAAATTACTAACGAGTTGCTTGAGCGTCACCTAACTAGTTATCTTTGATTAGCTCCATGTGCGAAGGGCCTTACTCTAAACACTAAAATTACAAAAAACCGGCCAAGTGCGAGTCGGACTCGCGCACGAAGGGTTCCGTACAATTATCTATAAAAATCGCGTTTGTTGTATGGGAGCCCCCCTTAAATATTTTTTTATTTTAATTTAATGATTTATTTTTAAAGTCAATACATAATTAAATATTCTGTGAATATTTTAAGCTTCTACCTCTTGCCGTTATCAATATCGAGCAAAAACGAGCAAAAAAATCACGTTTGTTGTATGGGAGCCCCCTTAAATATTTATTTTATTCCATTTTTTAGTATTTGTTGTTATAGCGGCAACCGAAATACATCATCTGTGAAAATTTCAAATCTCTAGCTATCACGGTTCCCGAGATACAGCCTGGTGACAGATGGACGGACGGACAGCCGGAGCCTCAGTAATAGGGTCCCGTTTTTACCCTTTGGGCACGGAACCCTAAAAGTGATCTATATTAATAATCGAATTTCAACTTATTAATTTTTTCAATCGTGACTAATCGGCTATGGTCGTAAATGATCGGCGTTTCCGCGGCACTTCGGCCACCTTCGGGCGATGCAACGAATATGAAATTGATTAATGAATTTTTGTATTCGAAAATATTTTAAAGTATCTCGTTAACCCCCAAGCGGTGTTTTAGGATGGACTGATTTTTAAAAGAAACCAGTTTAAACGTTTTACTTACCTTAAAAGTTTTACAGCTTTTGAAGTAAACTGTACCTACTTACAGCTTTTTATCTGGAATCAACGCACTGAGAGATTCTATGACGTACTAAGTGATGTTAGTATCGTGAGGTCTGTCTGACAAATTGACACTAGTGTCAGTTAGACATTGTTTTTTTTTTAATAATGTCCGTATCTCACGGTATGCCGATCGCCAGACTTAAGTTACACAAAAGATCCCTACGGGTCGAAATTAATGCAAGGACCCCTAATACTAAGTGGCAGTGGTCAGGGCACATCGCTCGTAGTATTGACGATGGCGCCGAAAGGTTCTCGAGTGGCGTCTGCGGACCGGAAGACGCAGTGTAGGTAAGCCTCCAACAAGATAGAGCGACGACCTGGTTAAGGTTGCTGGAACGCGTTGGATGCGGATGGCGCAGGGCCGATCTGTTTGGCGAGCCTTAGGGAGTGGACGTCTTTCAGCTGAAATGATGATGATGATGGTGACATTGGTTTATAGCTAAATGAACCAATCGCAAGCAAGAATGTAACGTCAATCGAACACGATACTGACGCCATCTAGCGATATTTTAGCCGAAGCCTGTATCATCATCATCATTCCAGCTGAAGGACGTCCTGCTGGACATAAGCCTCGCTCATTGATACCCAATCAATAAGGTTGGTTGGGTTCAAAGCTTGTGTGCGTATTAATTTTTCACAATTTATGTTTTTCGAAATTTATGACGAAATCACATTTGAAATTTAACATGAATTTTACGGTGAAGGCAAACTTCGAAAGGAAAACTGAACACAACAGTTCGAAAAAATAATGAGCTCAAACGTAAAACATATTTCATCCAATAAATTCCAAAATTATCATAACATAATCCTCAGTGGGCGCGGATTTCGTTAAGAATCGCTTGCGCATAAAACGTATTGCCATACACAATGCTCCACTCATAAATCCATAAACATGTCAGGCATCTTTAGAACCTGTCAATCAAAATGTCTTTTAACTTATCCTTATATTGTTTGTCTGCATAATTATGCAAATAAAAATACATATTTGTCTTTCGAGTAAAATGACGTAACTGATTTATGAACGCTGTAGAATTCCGAACCAGCGTTGCGGAAAACTTTGCGGTGAAGGAAAACATCGTCAGAAAACCAATATGTAAAGTTCCCGATCCGCTCTGGACCAAGCCCTCTCATTTTGAGACGAAGCCTGTGCTATTTGGAGCCAATTCTAATTGGCAATTTTTTGCTTTTTTTGTCGCCTTTTAAAAAATATCATTATCATCATCCCAGCCTAGAAACGTCCCACTGCAGAGCACAGGCCTCCTCTCAGAATGAGAGGGCTTGGGCCGTAGTTCCCAAGCGGGCCCAGTGCGGATTGGAAACTTCACATACACCATTTGAATTTCTTCTCAAGTGTAAACAAGTTTCATATCATGATTTTTTCCTTCACCGTGAAGCTCATGGTAAATAAATTATAAATGTAATTTCGCACATAAATTCCGGAAAACTCAGAGTTGCGAGCCCGGACTCAAACCCACTTGCTTGCTTGAGAGACCACAGGTCAAATCACTACACGGCTAAAAAAATTAACTTACCCGTAATCATGACGCTGCTAAAGGTAGATACCAAAGAAAATAATAAAAAATCTTACATCAATAAGTGCAGTAAATTCCAAAATCTTGGAACTAGGTCTAGAAAAAGGACAATGAACTCGTTATTTGCACTACCAGTATAAGCAGGTTAATATTTGGTCAAAACACATATCACCATATTAGTTAAGACGATAATCGACCGCGTAGACATCTGAGCACGGCATAACTAACTGGGTTAACGAGATGCCTACGTTTAATGTACCGTTGTTATCTTTTACAACATGTCAATGTGGTAGCTGTGACGTCGATGACAATATTGGTAGGTCTATACTATACTGGGATCCATCAATAAGTAATATAATGTTGTGTTTTGTAGCTGAAATTGTCATGTGTTTTTTAGAAAAAAATACTTAGTGATTGGAGACCACAGACTGGCAAGTGCAACGTGCTACGCGCTACGTCCTCTAACGAGATGGAGGGATGATTTGGTAAAGGGTATCAATGGACGTTATGGATTTTAGCCTTGGCTAAAATTATGATGATAACTGTATGCCAAGTTTCTTGCACCTCATTTTTCTTGGCAATCACGGTCTTTCCAAAATCGGTGGTAGAAAAAAAATACATTTTCATCACACTTGCTCGTCAATGGCGTTATTCCATGCCTGTATACTAAATGTCAAAAGCCTAATTTGTTCTTAAGGGAGTTATGGATTTACGTACAGTTTTTCTTCCCAAGGGAGTTCTAACTTTTTTTTTTATGTTAGATAGGCCAGACAAACGAACTAGTGGGTCACCTGATGTTAAATGAACACCACTGTCCACACCCGCAGCGCTTTACACGATGCCAGTGCGTTGTCGGCACTAAAGGAGAGGGAATAGGGGAAGGGGGAGAGGGAGGGGGAGAGGGAAGGGGTGAGGTATTGGGCCCCCGGCACTCTCACTGACCGTACGAAACGCAAGCAGGATTACTGCTGCTTCACGCCGGTGTTCTGTAAGAGGGTGGTACTGCCCCGGACGAGCCGGCCCATTCGTGATGCAGCGGCTAGCTACAACCTGGCTCTACCACTACAAAAAATAAAAAATTAAAATTAATTAAAATTTTCAAACAGACTAAGGAGGTTTCAAGTCGGCCAACGTTTTATTTATATGTTTAAAACTTAGCTATAACCCAATTTTAATTCACAAAACTTGTCTACGCTTCATGAAACTTCGTTATTTTTATATTTTAAATTTATATTAAATAGTTTTGCAATAAATTTAGTAGGTAAGTATTTTTGTAACATGTTGGCAGAATGTGGCCGTATGGCCATTTGAATTCTAAACACAGTTTACATTATCTATTGTAGATGACTTGAAAAAAGTGACAATCTATATTGGCGGGTAGCCATTATTTATTTAATTTAAGTGTTTAGAGACAAAATAATTTCATTTTTGAATTTTTTTTCCTCGCTGTTTGATGAAAATCATTGTGTGTATCACGGGAAGTAAGGGGATTACAAACTCGAGTCATTAAAAGCCCTCCGCCTCCGGCGTCGGGCTTCTAATAGGCGCTCGTTAGTAATCCTCTACTTACGGCCCTTGATGCACAATGTACTATAATGTATCCCTTAATGGCCTGCTTACATAAAAAAACTTTTGATTTTGATTATGCCGTAATGATCATCTCCCATTACTTTTTTGCTCTGAATAGCCATTAATTGTTCTGGATTTTATTTTATTTCTTTAGTGTTACAGAATGACCACTTCGAAATTCCTGAAAAATTTACAGTTTCAAAGAAAAAAAGTGTCATGGCAAATGATCATTATGTTATGACAAACGTTACAATGACTTACAATTGACTACATTTTAAAAAAAAATACCGACGAAAACCTTTCATTGTAGTTAAATATCACGGAGCGCAACCGCCCCGTGCCGAACCGCCGAGAAGAAGAGGGCCAGTTCTTATTCCTTCAACGGCGCCACTGTCGCGTCGAATGCGCGGGAGGCACGGCAATGTTGCCAGCCTCAAGGCTGCCGTATTATCCCCTATTGTGGGAGTAACAAGCTTGGACAATGACCCTCTGAAAATTAACGCCTGGCCTGAATCAATTAATTTCATAACTTTTTGCGATATCAACTGGTTTAGTAAAAGAGTTGTTCCTATTAACAGATGACACCTAGGGTTGTGTATATTGTATTTTATACCACAAAAAACTTAGATCTTGGTACGTGAGGAGAGGCGAGAGAGAGAAAAGGAATCAAAGATTAAAGACTCACTTCAAACATCTACTTGTAATTTGTAAAATATCAACATAATGGTGTATAATGTTTCACCACCGCCAAAAACGTTGAATCTCCATATTTTTACTTTATAATGACCAGTCGTTTTTTCATTATTGTTCACTGCTCCAGCTCCAAGATTCTTATGAATACAAATCCCGACTTAAAGAAACTGGTGCATAAAATTCAGCACATTCTTCTAGTTCAACAACCCTGGATGATTTGGACGGTCTATTTTTGTTTTGTCCAAAAGAATTTCAAATTCCAAATATTCATTGTTTTAGTGTTGTGACCATACAGTTTAGTAGCCATACCGTAATATTACAAAGAACGTGTTACACGGTACGCATTCTCAGATTGTAGTAGCCGTGACAGTGGGGCGTGAAGTGGAAAATCGCTTTTGCCGTAAAAAAGTGTAACAGAATAAGAATATAGAGTAGTTGGTACTGCGTGAGATGCTGAAAGAAAACCATAGAACTAATAATAAAACTAATATGAATAGGCTCAGAGTCGGTCAACGAGCTATGGAGAGGGCTATGCTCGGGGTTTCTTTCGATCGAATCAGGAATGAGGAGATCCGTAGAAGAACCAGGGTCACCAACATAGCCAAACGGAGCTCGCTGAAACGATAATAGGCAGGCTTAAAAGCACGCAGAACAGTTGGCCGTTGGGGCTGAAAATTTCTAAAATGGAGACCACGGACTGGCAAACGTAGCGTGGGACATCCACCAACGAGGTGGACGGACGATTTGTTAAAGGCGAATTGTTCGAGGTGGATGCAAGCCGCTACCAACCGTAGTGATCGGGTATCAATGAGGGAGATGCCCAGCAGTGGACGTCCTGCGGCTGAAATGATGATGATGATGAATAATAACCCCGACACCATCCTAACAATGATTGTGGACAGGATTGACTGTCCGTACATTATGCAATATTGTGGACTTCACAGGCCCAGTAACAACAGTGAAGTGTTTTAAATTATATTGCCACTAACATAAATTTTAAGTAACTAACATATTATGAATTATGAGCCATGAGCTTGAAATAAACGTTAATTTAATTTAATTTAATAAGAGAAATATCAACATAATCATCATCACTGTCGCACAAGTAGCTGTACTCGCCGCTACCGCGTGCCCTCGCGCAGCTTAATGCGTTACTGACATCGGCGCCTGAGTGCGACATTCGTTTATCGTCTACCGCGCGGGCGCTTGTTATTGTATTCACTATTTCTTTCTGTCAAACGGTATAAGATGGTGACAGAAACAGATGCGTAAAACAATATGGCCTTTGGCGATGGCTGTGTGTAGTGAATGTTTACGATTTTGTGAGTCGTTGGATGTCTATCGTCCCAATTTGAAAAATTATTTTAATAGAATAAGTGTAATCGACGTAATCGTAATTAACAAATATGGTGCATTAGACATTAGTAATGCCATGGCAAACCGGGGTGACTTTGAAATGTGGGGTGACATCTAAAAGTAGTTTGCTGACAAACTCAAACATTTTTGTTAGCATTTGCTATTCCTTGTTTATCTATGGGTATGTATTACAATACCGAAGTACGAAAGACCGAATGTATTAAAACATCGAATGGGTCAAAAGACCGATACGATTTTTTTCTGAAACCGTAAACTTCTCAGAATTTATTAAAACGGCATCATACAGAACCTATTAGGTTAGGTTAGGTTTGTTTTATAACAATCTTAAAAAGTTAACGGTTTCAGAAAAAAATAGTGTCGGTCTTTTGACCCATTCGATGTTTTAATACATTCGGTCTTTCGTACTTCGGTATTGTAATACATACCCATATCTATGTATGTTGGGTGTCCTCATAGATCTTCTTTTTGTCTACATGTCAACCATTTACCTCATATGGACAATGTCGACTTTATAACGATGCTAAAACTAATAAAGTACCCCGGTTTACGGTGTACCTACCAAAAGACGCTCGCTGCTAAACATAGGCCTCCCTATAGTTACGGACCCGGGTATCTCCTAAAACTGCGGCCAATAATATCGGGACAGGCCTATCTCATTTCAAGATGCCAAGTTAAAAAAGCGATGCTCACAGTTAACGATAAACTGGACTTAATTTAGAGCCCTTCAAGCCTTTCACTTGTTAACCATATCATTTATTTAAAGTCAACAGCTATCATATCATCTGAACTGTCTGAAGACGCCCCACATCCTTCACATGTAAAGATCAACTTAGTTACTGATGCAGTTAAAAATGATGGCGCTACAAATAACCCGCTGAGTAAAGATCCTTCTTCAGTGACATTTTGTGTCACTAACGTTTGTTTTGATAAAATTATGATTACTAGCTGTTTCTCGCGGCTTTCCGTTCGTTCGTTTATTACTCGTGAATTATAATCTTTTGGCCATGACGGTGTTATATACATCCAAACATTGAAACTTTCTCATTTTTAATATAATAAAGAACTAGAAATAGAAGAGTTCTTGCTGTTAAATTCTTTGCTGATTTGTGTTAGTCATTTTGAAAAATATTTCTCATTCTTTCAAAAGCTATCCAACCGCAAAGTCAACTTGGTAAAGTATCTGCACCCAAAAAAAAGTCGAGAATAAATTAATTTTAAAATTAAACAAAAGTTAAGTCAGTTTCATTGATTTCGCGCGGTTTCATGTTATTACGGTTTGATACGGGTAATGGCGGGCTGTCAGCACTCCTGCGCAAGTAAATGGGCGTTAATTTGAGTTTTTAGGGATCCGTGCTTGTTCAGTGTTGCCATAGATTTCCTTCGTCGACATCAATTATTTTCTAGCTACTAACTTTCTTTGTAGCGGCCACACTGGATTTTTCCGTTCTACCGTCATCTGCGTATCCTCTCCCCTCCACTTCGTCCGTTTTATAAAAACAGCTGATCGGAGCGGGAGCGATTATTGTCACTCATTACAAATTTTTCTATTGACAGTTATATTGTACCTTTTTTTATGTGCGGTCCTTAATTTCAAAACGGAGTAACCGTTACGCTGACCGTCAGCAACGAATTTTGCAAATCTTTTCCTATAGTTTTATAAAGTCAGTGCCACTGCTGAAGACTCCTTGTGCGCCGCCCTGCGAATAAACCTGAAAGGCTAAGTGCGACACCCGAGGTAAGAGTTGGCAGTGATTCCGGAGGAGCTGATAACTACGAGCCAACGGTGCCCGTTACCGACGCCCTAAGGTTCTGCATCACCGCAGACGAGGAGCCCTCAGGTGAGCTTTCAGCAGTCACTGCTACTACGTTACATTTTTCGTGTATTCCTTATCGTAGGGAGACGCAATATTTTGCTTCCTAACGGCCCTAAGCACCTTTCGTTTCTTTTCGACCTCTATCCCCATTTTTCCTATACAGTCCACTCCCTTTCGTTAACATTTTTTGGTCCTTCGAACCGGATGTTTTGATAAGTGACCTTTGGTTTGTCGTCGTTTTATTAATCACTTCTTCAAAAGTTCGTTTTCGATCGTCATTATAAATTCCTTAACCGTTTTTCGGGTAAGCAAAATATTGCCGTCAATAATTTTAGTAAAGGATCTGAAAGGTTCGTTGCACATTATCGTTATTTTAGTTTTGTCGTCGTTAGAGCGGATATTTAAGCTTGCAACTCTCATTGTATTACTTTTTTCGTCGAGAGCAGTTGCTAGTTTAAAATTTAATATACCTTCCTGTTTTTTTTTTTTTAAATTTTTCGTTGTCGTTTAGGCAGGTTATAAGTTAAACTTGCAACCCTCACATTTATATTTTTTTCGTCGAGAGTGGTTGCTAGCTTTATTCTTATACACTGTCCCTCTTTTTCGTCGTTAGGGTTAGGTCCGGTGTTAATATTACAACTCTCATTTGTTTCTTTCGTCGGGAGCGGTTGACTATTTTAACACCACCTACCATTTTCGTTAATTTCGTTATCGCATGCCGGTGGTAGGACTAAGTGCAAAGTCCGCCCGGATTGCTACCACCATCTTACCCGTAACCTGCCGTGAAATAGCAGTAATCGAGCTGTTGTGTTTCGGTTTGGGGGTAAGACAGCCGGTTTTAAAAATCACTTGCACACAGAGGCACTACATCTAGACCTCAAGGACGGATTTTTCGTGAAAGTCGGTTTTGTTATACTCGGCCGTTGTTTTTTTTAGTTTCTCGTTTTTTTTTTGTGTTAGTTTAAAAATTTAACATTTATTTTCTTACGCATCGGTAACCGTCGCGGTTAGTTCCGATAGTTAAACTTAAAGACTTTTACAGTAGCAATACTCGGTTATTTCGTTGAGAGTGGTAGTATTTAAGTTTTAAACTGGCAACACTCGGCGTTTTTTCGAAGCGGTAGGAAGTTGTTGACTGACTACCCGTAATTAGTTTCGCGTCGACGCCATTTTCGTTCGTTGCTGTTGCGGAGTGATAAAAGTCGGAAATAAATATATTGCAGTAATTAGTGTGTTGTGTGACCCGTGTGTGTAGTAAAAAATGCCCATGAGTCAGTGTGGCATGGAATCGGAACAGGCCGACCCGGCCCGCGTTGCGCGTGATTACGCGTTAATGCGCCTCGAACTATTAGCCGCTACTACTGATGGTGAGTTGATATCATATAACAATAACGATTTTACGGTGCTTTCGGATGAGTTTCATAGCGCGATGCGTAAAGTTTTAGGGTCTATGCCTCCGAGTTTGCATCGCGAAGAGTTTCGGATAACTCAAATATTTGAGACAAATTTACGATCCACAAAAGCGCGTTGGGCTAAATTGCAGATGGCCGAAGTGAAACCCACTCCAGAGGCGCCGCCGTCTAACGCCGCCAGACTCCCGAAAATTAATATAAAAGAATTCGATGGGAAGCTGGAGAGCTGGGTGTCGTTTCGGCAACTCTACGAATCATTGATACATAAGCGCACGGATTTGGCTGACGTAGAGAAGCTGCATTATTTGTTAACGATAGTAAAGAACGAGGCGTATGATTTGATTAAGAATTACCCGCTCACGAACGAGAGTTACATTACTGCGTATAGTGCATTGTGTAGGCAGTATAACAAGACGCGGCAAATTGCGACCGTTTACTTCGAAAAACTCGTGAACTGTGAACCGGTCCGAGGTCCTCGGGATTTAGATAGGGTTATACGAACGTTCACAGAAAATTTAATGATTTTAAATACGTATAAATTACCGGACAGAAATTTTATGCTGGTGCATTTGTTATGGTCTAAGTTGGATAAGGTAACTAAGGAACAATTCGAATTAGAACATAATTCCGACGAGGTTCCGGATTTCGACGTTCTGGGTCAGTTTATCGAAAAAAGGCGTCGTGCATTAGGCAACGTAGTGGGATTAATCGCGTCGCCGGCGAATATACCAGCGCCAGTAGGGAATAGAACGGGCCCCAAACATAAATCAGCTTTCATCGCCGCTACTGTTTCGTGCGTAGTATGCAAGGGGCCGCATAACATGTTAGTCTGTCCAACGTTTTTGAAATGTACCCCAAGTGAACGTTTTACACTAGCCAAACAAAATAGACTCTGCATTTTGTGTTTGTCGAGCGCACATTCGTTAAGGCGTTGTCATTCAAAGCAGCGATGTGAGTATTGCCGCTGCTCACATCATAGTTTGCTACATTTTAATAAACCGGAACAACCGAATATTGGGAATAAATCGACTGAGGGGACCGAAGGGGCTGTTGCCATGGTGGCTGGCCTTGGGGCTGGGCCCACTTTGTTTTCAACTGCCGTCGTTCTAATTACCGATAGAATTGGTCGGCGGGTTCCGGTGCGGGCGCTACTGGACTGCGCTAGCGCTTGTAACTTCATATCGCAGCAGTGTGCCAATAGATTAGGTTTGAAAATAATTCAATCAAAACACACTGTGAGCGGTATAGGTCAGGCGGTGGCGGAGCCGAGTGGCACCCTATCGTGTCTTATCACACCCAGTACTGGTGAGTATGACACTAGCTTTTCGTTGGAGGCATATGTTTTGCCGACTATATGCTCGGATATGCCCACCGAGTATATTGAATTTTCGTTGTGGTCAACGAACAGGGACCTGGTTTTCGCAGACCCTTGTTGGCATAAGCCGGGCCCGATAGACATGCTGCTAAGCGTAGATGTCTTCGCATCATCGTTGCGTCCAGGGCTAATCCAGGGTGACCCGGGTCAGCCAACTATCATTAATACTATTTTCGGTTGGATCGTGATGGGTGGCTGCGCTTTGGACATCTCTCGCTCTCGTCGTGGTAGCTGTCACGTCACTACCAAAATTACACAGAATTTGTCGTTGGACGACTCCATTAGGAAATTTTGGGAACTGGAGGACGTCAACACTCCCACCAAAGCTCTTTTATCGAAAAACGACGAATTGTGTGAACAACACTTCCTCACGACTTACCGTCGTACAAAGGAGGGTAGGTATATTGTTCCACTACCCTTCACCGATATTTTAAATAAACCGATTTTTCACGGCTCTCGCGCCATGGCGCTCAAGCGTTTCCTGTTATTGGAAAAGAAGCTTCAGGTTAATCCTGAGCTTTCTAGAAATTATAATGCCTTCATGAAGGATTACGAGACATGTCGCCATCTGGAAAAGTGTGACCCTCCGGCAAATGATGCCGGTCCTTTCTTTTATATCCCTCACCATGGGATTCTGAGGTTTTCGTCGACTAGTACCCCTCTCCGCGTGGTGTTTGATGCTAGCGCCAAGGACGCCCGGGGTGCTTCACTAAATGACCAATTGTTGGCCGGACCAAAACTGCAAAAGAACATCTTCCATTTGCTCCTTCGTTTTCGTTGGCACGCTATTGTGTTTACTGCAGATGTCAAACAGATGTATAGGCAAATATTGGTGTTCCCGGAAGATGCAGAATACCAGCGCATTCTTTGGCGGCCGTCCCCTAGCGAACCGATCGGTGACTATCGGTTGCTCACCGTAACGTATGGTGTCTCATCGGCTCCGTTCCAGGCGCTTCGCACCATCGAGCAGTTGGCTGAGGACTCCGCAAGCAGCTATCCCGAGGGATCGGAGGTCCTGAAACGCGACACTTATGTCGACGATATCGTCTCGGGTGCCGATTCTGTGGAGCAGGCGACGTTGATCCGGTCGGATTTGTCCCGCATCCTCGCTTCTGGTGGTTTCCATCTGCGTAAGTGGACTTCAAACTGTCCAGATTTCTTTGTTGGCGTGCCCCCTGAGGATTTGTACAGCGAACAATTCCGTGAATTCGAGTCGGTGGATGACATGTCTCTGAAAATCCTCGGCCTCTTATGGCTACCGCAAACTGATTGTTTCACGTTCAAAGTATCGGTTGACGAGCGGAGATGTACAAAGCGCACCATCCTATCCGAAATCGCTCGTATATTCGATCCCTTAGGTCTCTTATCACCACTTACCTTCTTTGCGAAGTATCTCATGCAACTGCTTTGGGTCTCTGGTGTGGCCTGGGATGACGAGGCTCCCGATCACATTTGCCGAGAGTGGCAGGCGTTCAAGACGCATCTGCCAGCTTTGAGCTCGGTGATGGTCCCGAGGCGTATGGTCAGTGATTTTGTCGTACTACAACTTCACGGGTTCTGCGATGCCTCTGAGCGTGGCATGTGCGCAGTGATATATTGTCGTATGTTGGACAGCGAAGGTGGTTGTACTGTCCAACTGTCCTGCGCGAAATCCAAGGTGGCTCCTCTTCGCAAACTGTCCATCCCACGTCTCGAGTTACAGGCTGCAGTATTGCTAGCCGATCTCATGGTCTCTGTCCAGGAAGCCTTGAAGCCTTTTCGTACGGTAGCGGAAGTTTTCGCGTGGTCCGACTCAAGCGTAGCTTTGTCTTGGATAAGGTCGTGCCCTTCGAGGTGGAAGACATTCGTTGCTAATCGAGTTAGTCACATTCAGGACGCGATACCCCCCGACAGTTGGCGACACGTCAGAACCGCAGACAATCCTGCCGACTGCGGGTCGCGCGGTTTGATGCCTAATGATCTTGTGAACCAAACCATCTGGTGGAATGGACCCTCGTGGCTCCCGCAACCCGTCGAAGTTTGGCCCCGGTCTGTCTTCTCAGTCGATACAGACGTATTTCTCGTCGAACAGAAATTGGTCACTTTAGCAGCACATCCTAGTGAGAACCTTCTTCAAACGTTACTGAATAAATTTTCGTCGCTAAGAACGTTGGAACATGTACTGGCTTACTGCCTCCGTTATATTAATAATTTAAAAAACCGCGCGTCTCAAAATAACTGCGTTACCGGCCCGTTAAGCCCGGAAAAGGTCGCGCAAGCCCTCCTGGCGTTGGTAAAATTCGTTCAAACCAAGCATTTTTCGTCGGAAATCGAGTTTCTGCGAAATAATAAATATAATTCCTTACAAAAAACTTTTAAAAAATTATCGCCATTCTTGGATGACGCGGGTCTCTTGAGGGTGGGCGGTCGCCTGTCTCGAGCCTCTCTCGATTTCGATGTAAGGCATCCGCTACTTCTACCTCGAGACGATCGCCTAACCGTACTTTTAATTGAAGAGTATCACAAAAGACTTATGCATCCGGGTGTACAAACGCTACAGAACTTATTAGCTCAGAAATATTGGATACTCTCGCCGAAGCGAGCTATCCGAACTGTCGTTTCAAAATGTTTGAAATGTTTTCGCGTCCGCCCTTTAAATGCGCCCGCGCCTTTCATGGGGGATCTTCCTTCTTATAGAATCAATCAATTAAAACCGTTTTCAAGCGCCGCCGTCGACTATGGCGGTCCTTTCGATGTATCTCTCGGTCGTGGGCGGGGAAACAAAACGTATAAAGCGTACATTTGCGTTTTCGTGTGTACCGCCACTAAGGCTGTTCATGTCGAGCTAGCGACGGAACTTTCCGCGGAAGCGTTCCTTGCCGCACTCAGGCGTTTTATAGCGCGCCGCGGACATTGCCGCCGACTAGTGTCCGACCAAGGTAAAAATTTCGTTGGCGCTAGCAATATTTTAAATCGCTTGGTGAAGGACGCTGTGCACGCGAGTGATATTAGGTTCGAATTTAACCCACCGGGTAGCCCGCACTTTTCGGGTTTGGCCGAATCGGGAATAAAGGCTTTTAAGACTCACTTATCGCGTGTCGTAGGACAGCAGCGACTGACCTACGAAGAATTCTACACCGTCTTGACGCAGGTAGAAGCGTTACTAAATTCACGACCTCTCTCTCCGCTCAGCGCCGATCCCAATGACTTGGCGGTACTGACTCCTGGGCACTTTCTAACTACTGAACCCCTGTCGATTGCCCCGGAAGAAAATCTGGCCGACGTGAATGTTAGCATCCTTCACCGCTGGAAATTGCTTCAGAAAATGCACCAAGATTTCTGGTCAAAATGGTCTCGGGAATACATGCACACGCTTCAGCAGCGAATGAAATGGCATGATAGACAAGTTGATCCGGAAAAGGGCGCCTTAGTTCTCCTCCTTAACGAACAGAGCAGTCCAATGAAGTGGCCGTTGGGTCGCATCGTAGACGTTCATCCCGGCGCCGACGGCATCTGTCGCGTCGTGACCGTGCGTACGGCCTCTGGCGTCTATAAACGGCCAGTAGTCAAAATTTGTCCCCTGCCTAACTAATTACGTTTTTTTTTCCATTTTTTCCGGTAGCCTCAGTTCGCTGCTACTTTTCGTCTATTGATCGTCGAAACTATTGTTTCTGCCCTTTGATTTACTTATTGTTTTATTTTACTTGGTTAAAATACCAGGTATTTTGGTGGGCGGAAATGTTCAGTGTTGCCATAGATTTCCTTCGTCGACATCAATTATTTTCTAGCTACTAACTTTCTTTGTAGCGGCCACACTGGATTTTTCCGTTCTACCGTCATCTGCGTATCCTCTCCCCTCCACTTCGTCCGTTTTATAAAAACAGCTGATCGGAGCGGGAGCGATTATTGTCACTCATTACAAATTTTTCTATTGACAGTTATATTGTACCTTTTTTTATGTGCGGTCCTTAATTTCAAAACGGAGTAACCGTTACGCTGACCGTCAGCAACGAATTTTGCAAATCTTTTCCTATAGTTTTATAAAGTCAGTGCCACTGCTGAAGACTCCTTGTGCGCCGCCCTGCGAATAAACCTGAAAGGCTAAGTGCGACACCCGAGGTAAGAGTTGGCAGTGATTCCGGAGGAGCTGATAACTACGAGCCAACGGTGCCCGTTACCGACGCCCTAAGGTTCTGCATCACCGCAGACGAGGAGCCCTCAGGTGAGCTTTCAGCAGTCACTGCTACTACGTTACATTTTTCGTGTATTCCTTATCGTAGGGAGACGCAATATTTTGCTTCCTAACGGCCCTAAGCACCTTTCGTTTCTTTTCGACCTCTATCCCCATTTTTCCTATACAGTCCACTCCCTTTCGTTAACAGTGCTTCAAAAAAAAGAAACACTCGTTTGAACAATTCGGATAAATAATAATAATAATAATATTAGGGGACAATCTCACACAAATCGACCTAGTCCCAAACTAAGCAAAGCTTTTACTATGGGTCTAGACGACGATAGACATACTTATATAGATAAATAAATACTTAAATACATAGAAATATATAGAAAACATCCATAACTCAGGAACAAATATTCGTGCTCATCACACAAATAAATGCCCTTACCGGGATTTGAACCCAGGACCTCTTGCTTCGTAGGCAGGGTCACTACCAACTAGGCTGAAGCGGTCGTTAGTGGTCGTAATATAGGTATACTTACAATTAATTTAACTTTTAATTAACATAAATAAATAAATCATGAGGCAATTGGCAGTATTGACACCAATTGACCTAGACCCAAACAAAGCAAAGCTTATATTACATTCCTAGTACTAGACAATAGATAAACATACTTATATAGATAAATACATTATTAAATACATATTACACATCCAAGACTCGAGCACAAACATTCATATTTCAAAAACTTAACAATGTATATTTTTTTCAAACAGATCTACATTGTTATTAAATAACATCCATCGAAAGTATTTAATACTTACCACTAAATTTTTTAAAACAGTAGATACCATTTGAGATTAGATTAATTTTATAGTACACCTTATTTTTGACACAAATGTCTGCCCCGACCAGGAATCGAACCCGATACCTCAAGCTTCGTAGTCAGGTTCTCTGACCACTAGAGTCCCATGATTATTTTTATTTATTTTTATTACCAAAGTACCTCAAATTTCTGTATGGTTTATCAGGTTAAATAAAAATTGCAATCAAAGCGCGTTGCCTGCCCCTGACGCCTCTTTTACAGTTTTTCATCCGCGTTAATGTCTATACTGACGAAGTTCACTCAATTACGATAGCGATCACTAATTAGCGTTTCAACTGGAACTTTTAAAGTCTGACAGTAAAATTGCGCCTTTATTTATCTAAAATACGATTTCACGTTATTAAAATCCCTAAAGGACAATGAGGGGAAAAAGTTAATAAAAATAACGAGTTTAATTGGACCATTATTTTTTTTAAACTGGTTGATTGAGTCGTTCCCAGTTCGAGAAATTATAACGACGCGTTGACGCCATTCGAAATATTTTAATTGAAACGTCATTATTTTGAGATATGTTATAAAAAGTTTCATATTTTTCACTTACCCCATTCTTCCATTTCGAGTGGTGTTTTTGTTTGACTCAATAATTATGGGGGAATTTCAACAACAATTACAATACTTACTTGACTCCAATTATTACAATTTGCAATGCGATTTACACATATTTTTTGTAACTATATACAAACTGTTATGTGACATTTACATACTGTGAAATAATGATGTAAGAGTACATATGTTGTTTATTGTCAATTAATATATTGTTGACATTAATAATAGCGTAAGAGAGACGTTTGCAAAAAAATGTACATACATTAAAGCCTTAATGAAAACAAAAGCACGATCGCATTTTTTTGTGTAGCAAAAGTCAGTCATACAAACTACATTGGTAACTTTAAAGTGGCAAAGTGGCAAATCTTTTATGTACCTGTTTCGTTTGGTAAGATTTTTTTAAACACTTCCAATATGTTTAGAGCTTCAATGAAAAAGTGCCGATCCTTAACAGGGCAGTATCATTTAAATATTAATCAAAATTGAAATAAAATCTAATCTAATTTGGTACCCCTGGGCAAGAAACCAATTTTTTTGTAATTTTATTCGATCTTGTTAATTTAATTTCTGCTGTTATACGAAACTCTTCGTGTGTAAGTCCGACTCTCACTTGACCAGTTTTTCAAACGCGTCTAATAGACGCCAAAGCCACCTTTACCTTTCAATTGACATAAAAACGTTGTAAGTTCACATGCGGTTTTTCTTGACAGTTATTATTAGCACAAAAAGAGTATCGTATCAATCAATCTTAAGGCAGCGACAAACGGGCAGTAGACTGTATAATCTTACGGTATCACCCTAAATGGAAAATGCCTTCAAACTAATTGATTGCATACAGGGAAGTTCATGGATTATAAAAAAAGAAGAGCGATAGATTTCTTATTAGTTGATAAATAAAATAGCGATTAATTCATAAAAAAGGTATTATTATAAGTATAAATAAAAGAGCGGTCATAGTGGTCGTGGTACTTAGGCTACTGGATTGACCAGAGGGTCGTAGGTTTGTGCCCGGGCTCGCACCTATGACTTTTTCGGAATTTACGTGCGAAATTACCAAACCAAGCAACAGAAGCAGCAAAACCGTAGCCGTCAGTTCTCCAGCTTATTATCCAGGGGAAGATTTTCTGGAAAGAGAAGCGTGGGCAGGAGAAGACACTCGTGGCTGAAGAATTTACATGACTGGTTCAACTGCGGTACCACTTCCTTGCTTAGAGCAGCGCCCCCCAAAATCAAAATCACCATGATGTTGTCCAACCTACGATAGGAGAGGAACGGGAAGAAGGAGAAAATCTCGCGTTCAAGGTAAATTGTACAGGTCGTAACGGAGATGAATTATTTATTTACACAAAATATACATATTTACAGAAACATATTTTAAAACACAAAAATAAAAAAACTTAATTTAACTTAATCTAAACCTAAAAAACCTGTATTTACAGTCTCCCAGTTCGATGCTAACGCAGAGTGCCCATAATGCTGGCTGCGTTTCCTCGTTGTATGGCAACGCCAATACGTTGACCGAGGAAAGAGCCAGCCTTATGGTCACCTGTGGATCGGAAAAGTTTACTTTTTAAAAATTTAAAAATTTTATGGCTTCCGATCCCCACGGCCACAGAGTCTCAACAGCAAAAGCCGCAAATATGTAACTGTATTTAAAAAACTCTTCATCATCACAAGTTGCTACTGCGCATCGAAAAAATCTTTATCTTTTTTAATTACATTTTCTCAGAAAAATCTCTCATTACTTAAACATTAATTTCTTTATCGCACCAGCCAGTTACAGTCGTAACACATTTGTTAATAAAGTTTTGCTATCGCTGATCGCCATTTAGCTGTAATGATGTATTTGGCGCGAGTACCGGCAGTAGCGATGTATCGGTCCATCGACCACGCCTGCCCAAACATTAACGATCGAGCTTACGGTGAAACTGGGTCGAGATAGATGCAAATGGTAGGTCTTCTCGTGAGGTGCAACCAGTCAAAAAGTTGTGATACCCTCGTGTTAAGAACTATGAATGGCCTCCCAAGCAAACAGAGTTTTTCGCAATTTAGGTATGCTCAAAATGCAAAATGGTCAAGCAGGTTCGTGGGTTCAAATCCCGGCTCGCACCTCTGAGTTTTTCGGAATTTTTTATGCGAAATATTTGAAATTTACCGTGAAGGAAAACCTGCATTAACCTCCAAAGAAATTCAATGATGTGCGTGAAGTTCCCAATCCGCACTGGGCCCGCGTGGGACGTATATAGGCTGGGATGATGACTAAGCAATATCTTCTTGTTCATTTATAATACAAATAAATTATGCACAAACTCCGTGTCCCTTGCATGTCATTGCTCCCAGACCATACAAGTCCTGACGGGAATTGTACCCAACACTTTTACAAGTAAAGCCTTAGAAAGCCACCATCAGTTCGTCACTACGTGAGACAATTTCCCTTCCTACCATTTTTGATGCAGTCCAATTGGATGGTGTTATGCAAAACTGGAATGGAAGTGGAAGCCGTGTGGTTTGAACTATGGCTACTCATGGCTAATACAACAAAAAAGGACGGGGAAAGACTAAAATTGTTACCTTTACTTTGATTCATTTTTGAAGCCCAAATAAAATATCTACCTATCTTAATATTTATGTACCTTGACGGTTAAAATAAATAAATCATGGGACAAATTGACCTAGTCCCAAACTAAATAAATAAATAGCTTGTAATATGTGTACTGGGGGTAGAAAACCGATAAACATACTTATGTAGATAAATACCTGGACTGACCTGATTAAAAAAGCTACTGAGTCCACCATGGTCCAATGTACTCGCAACGCCTCTAACCGGCAGAAATGGAAGCAAATTGCTAAGAGGGCTGTCCTCGAAAAAGTCTGCGACCCACCGAACATCTCTCCGTGCACATCGTCTGCGCAACCACGACCACTCTGACAAGAGTGTCCGACTAAGAAGAAGAAGAGAGAGATAAATACCTACATACATATTAAACATCCAAGACTCGAGCACAAATATTCGTAATTTTTACACAAATATGTGCCCCGACCGAGAATCGAACCCGGGACCTCAAGCTTCCTAGTCAGGTTGTCTTACAACTAGGCTATCCGGTCGTCCAAAGACGAATTGATCCAAGCGCCATCCTGGGTGATATTGTATTTTATTATACATTGTGCTGGTGGCCCCCGAATTGCATAAAATTTAAAGACCGAATTCATTATATTTGTCAGAATTCATCATTTCGCCGAACCTGTTTAGGTTAGGTTAGGTTTGTTTTATAAAAATTCTGTATAATTAATTATCCTGTAGGACTCTAGCGTCCTTCAGGATAATTAATTATACAGAATTTATATCCATTGCAAAATTCCTGAATATGGTTTCTGAGAAAAAAAGGGTTCAGCGAAATGATAAATGCTGACAAATGATGACTTCGGACTTTACATTTTAAGCGAATAGAGGCGGCCCCTCATTGACGATATACATTTTTCTTCACACCTTATTGCATTACGCCATCCGTTGTAAATCTGGACGCGACATGCAAATCTCCACGGGATCGCGCTGGCCAAGTTTAGAAATGCCTTTTTCGATGTATTCCCTTTCTTGCAATGACGTGTATTGGTTTAAGTTGCCAATCGATGCCGTTTTGGATGTTTGTTGGACCACGCTTGAGTGACAGGAGGGAGCGGGGTACTAAATCTGTACATAAATTATGTAAAACACAAATAATTGTTTCTACCTGTGTCCGTAATAGACTTTGACATTATCCAACTAATGTGCCTCAAACCAATTTTATTTGAAAGCCATTAATGCGAAAATGGTCTTAGATTACTAAAGCGATGCATTAGGCATGTTTGCTTTATTCATGAAACGATCGCGCGGATGAAGTCGCGGGCTAAATCTTGTAAGCTGCGAACTTTTTTCTCACTTATTTTTGATATATTTACTTATCATATTGTAATGATAAAGGTAATTTTATTAACATTTTTTTACAGCATTTGTTTTATTGTATTTTCTGAGGATGAAACACACGCTGTGTTTGTGGGACACGTGTTGTTTTTCATGCATCCATGTTCCATTATCAGAAAAAAAAATCACGACCATTCCTTTATTTTGTTAAACGTGAGAATTTTTCAGAGCAGTTACGACATTTTTGTATTAAAAGTAAATAATGTCCATATTTTGCACCACACAACATGCTGGCATGTTTTATTGCACGCGTCAGCCCTACATCTTTCGCTTGTTGCAAATTGCATATTGTTTTCGTCAATCAACCTCCCGATTAGCCCTCGGCGCATGCGCTTAACAACTTCTGGTTTTCTGTTTAACTTCGAATTAAGTATTGTGACTATTGTTTCCAAGCTCTTTATGGTATTCTATACAAGGGTTTAACTGCAGTTACGATAGTTTAGAATGTATTAGTTATATTTTTAATTTGTTTAATTTAGGCAAGCTTGCACCCTATTTTGTGAGTCTAAGTTACCTATCATATAACTCAAGATTAAGTAGACATAAAAAAAACGTATCTATAATCCTGTATTCTATTGTAAATTTTCAGAATACGACATTTTGTACGAGAAAATTTCCTTACTTACTCCGTTTAATGCTGCTACACTACACATAGTTATCGCATTCCCATGACATACCGTATCTTCTTCTTCTTCAAAACTACAAACTCTATTCAAGAAAAGATTCACAGATCTCACGAAAATTATGTGCAAGTAAAATAGTGACAGCTGCATGAGTGAAAAGTTATGAAACGCTTTAGGGGCGCTGTCATAGGAGCAGATCAAAGTGAACCAACCAAAGTTTCGATCTATGTAATTGCTTGATTCTGCGTCTTTCTGTGTCGCTACTATGGAAGCAGATCCTCTTGATTTGTAAAAACGCAATAACTGTAAAAAAAAACTCCTTAAACTCCATGAAAAATGTTTGACAAAAAAAAAAGGTCTTTACAACAATGTATATTTAAATCAGGGAACAGCGTGAAGTAAAATATGCGTGTGCGCATTCGGGCTACACCACGCAATCAAAACAATAATTACGGTATAGTTACCACATGATAAATACCATTCATTTGTATTTCAACCAAAAATGCGCATTTAAGTATGAGCGCGATACAATCAACAATGATTTAACTTCAGCCGAAAGAATTACTTAATTAAAGTGACGTATCTTGCATGGCAATAATCAGATAAAATTATTAAGATTGCAACCTAAATTTTGGACTTTGATATATCATTCATACAGTCATTTCGGAGATTGTTGTTGCGATAAAATCGGGTCAATTTATAAAAGGTAAGTTTGACGTCGTATATCGATCCCTGAACAAATTAAGTATGCTGAGTTATCGGTTCGTATAAATATGGTTTTGGAGTGGACGCGGACTAAGTTGTTATGTTTTTGGAGCTGAGTGTACTTGGGATAATGATGAGATAAATAAAAATGCTTTTGGAATGGATTGGTTTGGTTTGTTCTTACCAAATGTATTGCAAAAAAGTTTTGAACAGTGTAAGCGAAGATAAGGTGAAAAAAATGAATTAAGAAATTTCAAGCACGGTTGTCAAAGCTAATATATTTAAACAATTGTACATTACAGACCAACATTCACAATGACAACGTTCAAAGGATTTGCATAATATTAAACTAATTACAAACACAACTAGAAATAAATTAAGTTACATAAGAACTTAAACTAAAATAAAACTAGCAATAAAATTAAAGGTGACATGGACCCAAAATTAACGGTAGCATTTCTTCGCTACAGCATACATTGTAATTAAATAATAGTTTGTCACAAAACTACCTTGACTAGTTTTTATAAATTAGCAAAAAGTCCCGTTTATACGTTGGCATGTGTTAACAAAACAGAATAACTCTACAACTGTTAAAAGAAACCTACATTTATGTCTACACAGTTCAACGAGAAACTTAAATTTTTCATCGAGAATTTCCAACGAAACCCATTAAGCGGTCCACAGGCTGTCTTGTTTACGCGCAGGCGCAGGTTGCACTCAATCCGTCATCGAGCTCTTTGAGCGAATTATTACAAAAGAAAAAAAATCGGATAAGTTAACAGTGTCCAGTCACGCCATCTTGTTAGCACCGAACGTATTATTATTGTAGCAACACATTTTATTTTGTTTTCATAAATATGTGAACTCGTTTCTGAGGTGGACGAGGAAATCAGTTTGGTTAAACACACATTGTTCGCACGCGATCACGATCTGTTGTTTTTTCAGTTTTTCCAATTACAGTTACTTCCAATTTAAAAAGGCATTGACATCAATTTTAATCGAGAAGTGCTTTTATTCATTTAATGATTTCTTTAATGAATATGTTTAGTGTATCTAGCGTTAAATATAATCTATTTGAACTTATTTTATCATCTTTGTTATTGTTTTATTTTTAATGGACATTATTGTTTTAACTTTTTTATATTTATATGGACTGTATTACTTCTATTCTGTATGAATTATTTATGACAGAGTTATCTTAATTAATGTTGCATGATTATCATTTATTTTATTGAGTTATTAGAATATTAAATTTTTTACTGAAAATATTTGTACGCCTGAGGGCAAGACATAGTGTTCTATGGCATTATTTTAAGATCTTTCGATGTACCTATGTTTGACAAATAAATTTATCATTATCATTAACGTTTTTGAGTGACATTACAATGTTAGAAAAATGGTATAAGTAAGAAAATTAATTTAACTTGTGGCTACATTACGTGACTAAAACTAATGCGTTTATGACATATGAACAAACTATCAACTTAAAGACTGAGATATTTAACTTCATCCATTTGCGGAATATGCATGCAGCATGCATTTTTGAATTTTTTATGAATAACATCATTATGTTAGATAATTTTAACATACTACCGTAATTTGCAGAGTGGTTTATATTGCTGCGCAAATACGCGTCAAATGCCAACAGATTTTTTTTTGTGTTATCAAAATGCGTCATCTGTATTTGAGTCATTAGCTTCGTTACTCATTTTTTATTTTTTTTGTACACTTTAGTAAATAAACGGTAACATCAGTGAACTTATGTCATTTAATTAAACGTAGTAATTATGATCATGATTCAACCAACAAAGTTGAAGCACCAAGTACATACTCAATGTTTGCTAAGTTCAAGTCTCTCAAAGCTTAGGTTATGACAAAATTACCGCGTAATTATTTACTCAACGTAACTAAATATTGCTGTGCCACTTGACAAGCAGAACGCGTGAGAAAAAATTGTATTAGATCATTGATATTTATTCTAGTTTGCGAGTGATCTAAATATTATTTTATTTTCGTTTCTAAAATTTATTGTAACTATTTTGTTTTATATTTTGCTAATTGATTTATTTTGAACGTGCAATGCAACCTTTAAAATCTTAAAACCATTTCGATTTCCTACGAACCACACTTACAAAACTGTTGTATCTCCACTTACACCAAACAAAACACGGTAACTAGAAAATTTCAAATCCAACTTGACATTTTGTACTTGTATTAACGGAACGACCTTCGAGTTCGATGGCACTTGACTTTACAATCGTGACTACCATGTTTGCTTTAATTTTTTAGGCAGCACCCAATTTTTCGAGCTCATCGGTTCTCAAGTGAGATAACACTTGAGTGCTGAGCTTCGAGTAGGAAGTGATGCTGTCATGCCCAAGTGTCTGATGCGACAATGGTCGATAAATATGGGGAGTGTGTAAAAAATGTGAACGCGTGTAAGGGTTTTGTGGTTCGCGTTATCGATTTTTGAATCGAAAATTTGGGACAGTTGAGATAAATGGTAGAAGTTTATGTCAATACTTTATTATGGAGCAAATATTCCAGCTTTACGTTGCAGCAACTGTGAAAAAAGTCGTAAGTCAGAATGATAGTGGTGCTTTTATTTTTAGAAATAGTAAATACACTTTGTTTTAAAGGCTTAAAACGTTTAAAAGCACTGGTTGGTAACCTAAAGGATTTTTTCATAGAGTGGAACAAATACAACTACTTTTACTATCTTATGTGTAACAATAAAATGTACTCGTACTATGTTCGTAGTTCGTCCACAAGCATAGAAAATAGAAATGTCTTTTACAATTATTTAAAACACAGTATTGACTCCAAATGCTAACAAAATTTAAAAAATGTTGAAAATTTTCAATTCCTTTTGTACATGTTTACATTATTTAAACTTCTTATTTTAACGTCGATGCAAATCCGTATCTTGTTGCTTGAAAAATGTACCTAATATAAATTCAACTCGAGGTGGCACTGGTACTAAACATGTTGGACGTTCACAAAAATGTCATCAATATTTAAACGTGAAATCAATATCAGTAAATAATTTAACAAAAACCAAATTGGCTTCCTTCTTTATGACTGTAATATTCATCGAAAAGTATATCTTATTGCCAAAGTGAAGTTTGGGATTCCACGAAACCCATATCGTCTTGGTTGAGCAGATTTATTAAGACTGTTTACTACATGATGGGTTTTAGCAATATCTAATTTTAATTGCTCTAGTTTTTGTAGCACTTTTTTATTCAATTTACTTTGATGACTTAACTGCCGCAGATAGAATTGATTGACATTAACTTATGTATACTTTCACATTATTATTTCTACGGGCATTTTTTCTTTTAATTAAAGCGTTATTCTATAACCTAATACATTAAATCAGTCTTTGTGAAAATTACTCCAACGTTTATTTATTATTGAGCCACTTAATCTGTTTAGAAGAAGATAGTATGTGGTTTAGCTGGTAACTTTTTAATTGGGATGAACCAAAAAAAAATAACCTATAGTTTTTATATTTTTTTTGGAAAGAATAGGATATTTTAAGATACCATTTTCATCGATTTTGAATTTAGTTGAGTATTTAATTTTATATAATTTTTTTAAGAAATACGTTGGATGACGTCACAGTGTGAGAGCCACGTTCCATTGCCTACAAAAATTCAAGCCGTACATAACATAATCTGTGGCACTACTGATTTGTCTTGTCATTGTCAATAAAACAAGCACGGCTTAGGGTCCTAAATGAACCATGACAAATAGTTTTATTTATTTATCTTCTTTTAGCTTCGATTATTCCTGTTTGTTTAATAGTGTGATAGTAAATAGATATTTTTTACTAAAATCTGATATTTAAATTCTTTCATATTTACTTGTAACGTAGTAATTTAAGAATTAAATTTGTAAAAATACATTGCGAGTATTGTATACATTTCGGACTTTATGATAAATGACAACTGTTTAAAGCCAGGTGCGCATCATGTGATTAAAGTTCTGTCTTTGTCACTCTTTGCTATTATAAACAGGACAGCAACATTTCAAACTGTCAATTTGCTTTAGAATGTAGACCTGCTTTATATCTGCCTTTGTGACGATTCACTGCAGGGGTCAAATGAAGGTCATTACTTAAATTTTCTTTATTTAAATCAGTTTATCATATTTCTGGAATCTGATTTCTGAAAACGATTCACAAAGCCTATTTCTCCAAACGGTTTTCGATTTATTATACGTTGTCAAAAATTGGGACATCCCAATTGTTGCACGGATTTTTTTACGTGATTCCCTTTGTTTATTAAACGTTAACGAAAATTGTTTTTATCATTTACATTTTAACCATGGAAACATAAATTGAAATGCTTAACATATTCTACTCCAGTAGGCACTGATTTACGTATCAAAATTAGTGCGTCCAACAATATTTCTTCCTTCAAACTATTAGGTATTGGTACATGTTTCACGGTATAGCTGCTGCTGTGCTACATTTGTATTTCTATGAAAATAGGATGAAACACTTACATCCTTTTGATTTTAACTTACGACATTATTGTAATCGCGTTCATTTTTTGCAGATGAACCAACAATGCAAAGTTTGCGGGGAGCCTGCGGCCGGCTTCCACTTCGGCGCTTTCACTTGCGAGGGCTGCAAGGTAAATATTTATTTATTTCTTGTAACGCGACATACTTTTAGGTTGTATGGAAGCTTTGAGGTTATGTTGATGCATGTGACCGAACCCGGATGTGTACTGAAACTTTCGGTTCGTTAGAACAACGCAGAGCTTTTTGAATCATCCGTTGGCCAATCACGAAATTAAATTAAAAAATCAATAAGTGTAAACGACCGTTTAAATATTTCTTTATCGTTAACACAAAGCTGAAAGTTGCGCAATTCATGGAGAAAGGATGTAAGTCATTTGACTTATGACTTTCTTCCTCGTATGGTGCGAATTTGGGCCCGTAATTTGTGCCAAAATAAGAAATATATTTTGATGAAGAATAAGGTACTGGTGCTTAAGTGTGTTGAAGCTGTCATCTCGATCATTTCTAATGTATCTTGTTGTAATGAACTATGATTTAAATGAACACTTCTATTGACATTATTTAATGTACCCCGTAAATCAAATTACTTAGCTACAGAATTTTAACAAAAGCAAAATAATCCTTAACGCGCTACATGATGGCTGATGACCTAATGATCTCTTAAGCCGGGAGCCCTGGACATTATTATTAAATTAATATTAAATCATTATTACTAAAGCTAAATTACGTGGAATGATTAATGGCAGTTGCACAATTGAACTGAATTATTACGTGTCAGTTGTCCATAGCAATTGAACGCTATAATGTTAAGCTGTTATAGCAATTTCATATTCACGATACATTATTTTCTCAGCTTGAAAGAGGTTCGTAAACATTCAAAATAATCAACACAAGTGCTAACAGCGGCCATTTATAGGCCTCTAATGATGCTAGTAATTTGTTTTGAAACGTTCAAAACCTTGTATGAGGAATATTACAGTTAACAAAACAATTTGTGAACATCGCTCTGCTCCGTTGTATCGCAAAATACTTAGTTTGTTAAAAGCACATACCACCACCATAAAATCCAGCTGGTTAAAATCATATGTTTCAACTAAAAAAAAAACAAGCAGTTTTGAAATGTGACCGTGTATCTATTTGTATAACGTTGGGGGTTTTTTCACTATTCTATGAAAAATTCGAGATATTTTATGTGATAGGTATACCTATTTTTAACTTTGTCTTAATTTACTCGAACAATATAAACAAAGAAATCATCACAAACTTAACTTGTGTTATGAATCAAAATCTTAATTATTAACGTTACAAAACACAAATAAAAAAGAAATCGTTAAACAAACTTAATAAGTGGTTTGGTTGATTTTGGTTTTTATTTAGATATCATCATCGTTATCATCATCCCAGTCTACAAACGTCCCACTGCAGGGCACAGGCCTATTCTCAGAATGAGATGACTTGGGCCGTAGTTCCCACGAGGGCCCAGTGCGGATTGGGAATTTCACACACACCATTGAATTTCGTCGCAGGTGTATGTAGGTTTCACAAACACATATCAGAATGATATTTTATATCACTAAGCAAATCCCGTCTGCGATAAACATTTAATTTAAATCGTCTCACGAAAAGAAAATATTAATGACCTCAAACGTCAATTTTTGCCACAGCTGCAAGTGTATTTTTTGTTTCAATAAATTCCCTTTGCATTACGTAATGAAGGCCAAGGCACCGCAAGCAATTTGCTACTCCAAATCAATTTACAAACTTTTTGTCATCAGCGCTGACGTTGATTCAATTTTCTTAAGTGCATTTAGATTCACTTTAAACCTTAAGACCTTGAAATAAGATGCTGGATTGTAATTCTATAGTTGCATCTTCCGTTATGCGTTGTTTTGCAGCAATTCAATGATGCAGTTTTGCAGTTATTTAATAAAAAGACGTGTTTGAGTAGGTTTTGTTGCCAAAATGCACTCATACGGGTGATTTTTGCGTATACAAAAAAGTCGTAACTAACACATACCTACGATAAGTAACCATACACTTGGTTGTAAGTTCATTCGTCTGTCACTGCATCTTTTAAACCATAATAGGTAGACAGACACTTGGCTTGTATATTTATCTCTAAATGGAAGAAAATTTGGTATGCAGATAACTCCATCTTTCGACTACCCATTGTAAAAAAAACATGGGACAGTTGACACTCGACCTAGTCCTAAACTAAGCACATATCAAAATTTAAACACATATAAAAATACCAAGACTCGAGCACAAACATTCGTATTCTTCACACAAATATCTGCCCCGACCGGGAATCGAACCCGGGACCTCAAGCTTTGTGGTCAGGTTATCTAACAACAGGCTATTCGGTTGTCTTAACTACTAAGTATAGAAACGTAAAATTATACACCATCCCAATCTATATACGTTTTACTGCAGGACACAAACCTCCTCTCAGAAAGAGGGCTAGAATCGTAGTTCCCACGCAGGCTTAGTGCGGACTGGGAACTTCACACACATCATTGAAATTCTTCTCAGGTGTGTCCTCATGATGTTTTCCTTCACTATAAAGCTCATGGCAAATTTAAAATGTAATTTCGCACATAAATATCGCACGTAAAATCGTGACTCTTTTCTTGAGAGGCCATAGGTCAAACCTAACCAAACATAGGGTTCTTTTGAAAACTGAAAGCTTATTGTCTAACGCTTCTAACGCTTGCCTTCGCTATCACTATTTCTTTCTGTCATACGGTATAAGATGATGACAGACAGAGTTGGCGATAGCGAAGGCAAGCGTCAGAAGCGTTAGACAATACGGCCTCTGGCCTACATTAATCGAATGATGTAGTACAGTCAAGGAAACTGAAGCACGTACCTACCAGGGTAGATAGATAGATACAAACTTTATTCACAACATACACCTACAAAGCTCAAAGATAGATAATTAACACAGAAAATTCACAAAAACAAAAAAAAAATTAGACAAATGAAATAAATTTTCTTACATATTCCCTAAATTAAGAGCCATGCGATGATGTTACGAATAGGCGATGACTCAGCATGTACTGCAGTAATCTGCAGTGCTGATATTATGTCAGAAACCTGAGGTGCTTGCTGTATAAGACAATCAGTCTGTGCCTTTTCGCTTATTTACCTACTTAATAATTTTATGAACAGAAAACCAAAACATTTTTTTTTTTTTTTTTAGCCTGTTTTGGTGTCCCAAAATATTAAAAATAATTTCAAATAAAACATATTTTCTCTTATAATTTGGAGAATATCCGTAACCAATATTATTATTATTATTTATTGTTAAAACAGTCGACCACCGACCACTCAACAAGGCGTCAATGCAACAATTAGATAGAGAAGCAAAATGGACAAAATGTAAGGTACCACTTGTCATTGGAAATGTCAGGTTGACATTCCATACATCTGCCAAAATCACCATCAATGAAATAGGTCGTGTAAAGGTTCCACGCTGGTACGCGATTCAGTTTCCTTGACTCCAACAATTGCTTGTTTCACGAATTTTTCCATAATGAAAGAGTCAGTTTTTACTAGCACCTCTCTTGTACTACATTTAATATAAGACATTATTTATCGGCGGCGTGAAAACAACAATTATGTGACCAAAAAACACGCCTCGCCCATCGATCCATTCCCAATTAAGGACCACCCGTTGTTTCCAAGGCAACTATCATATCTCATTGTTAATATGAAATGTATTTTCATTAAAAAAAAATGTTGAAAAAAATTGGCCAATCCATCAAACAAAAGGTTAACTAATAATGGGATGTTATAAATGTATTCAAATTCGGCTCATAAATAGAATTGTCGTAAATCGTAATTAATGAAGATGATAAATCAAAAACTAATTAATTGTCACAGTTCTAAGTTAAACAGTGGTTTACGCAACTCATTGATATACAGTTTTAGATGGTGCATCGGAACGCTGCCTATACGTCCCACTGCAGGGCACAGGCCTCCTCTCAGAATGGGTGGGCTTGGGCCGTAGTTCCCACGCGGGCACAGTGCTGTTTTGGAACTTCACACACACCATTGAATTTCTTCACTGGTATACAGGACAGGTATTCTGCACCGTAAAGCTCATGGTAAAATTCAAAAGTAATTTCGTATAAAAATTCCGAAAAACTGAGAGGAGCAAGCCTGGGTTTGAACCCATGCCCCTCTGCATAAAAGGCTTCTATTACATTTATCTGTTCTTAGTTATATCGAAGCATTTCGTAAATAGGTACTTTTAAAATTGAAAAATCACGCTCTACTTTTAACAGACTAACAGTGAAAATTTCCGACGAACGCTTAATCAACGATAAAACTATCACTTTAATTAAAAATATGTCAATTAAAACTGACCCGGTTAGTTTATCAGTATTTTAATTATACGAAAACCATTATACGTCCGTGACGAACAATTTATTCTACACGTTTTATCCCATCATTAGGTTTAACAGAGTCTATAAGAATTCCTCTGATTAGAGATTTAACATAATTAGGTATTTATTCAAATGTATAAAACAAACACGGGTGTGTGGGCGCAGCTTTATGCGAGTGCCCTGCCCTTAATGCGAGCTGGTGTCATATTTCTCTATACTATTTATAAGAGCTTCTTAATTACTGGTTCCGTATATTTTTGGACTATAATTATTAAATGTAAGTCACTATCGCTGATAGTAGGAGATAGAAAAAAAAAAAACTAAATTGTGCTGAATAACGATGTTCTTTACGATTTCGTCTGAAAAGAATTTGACCATCGATATCCCGCGGGAATTATGCGATTTTTAACGAACATGTCCATACCAAATTTCATCTAAATCGGTTACGACATTATTGCACGATTGACAAACAAACATCTTCACAGAATTGGCATGTTACGTTAAAAATGTGTAAATTTTTTCAATCATTTTCGGATCGCAGAACTAAAAGCGCAGAAAAAATTAAGTCTTACCTGTAAGTATTAAGTTTTAATTATGAGCTAGTAACGGTTAAGGTGCAAAATACTTTGTCAATAACATTATGACCAACGTGATGTCATGATTAGGTACTTAACGGTAGGCTCTAACAAATTAATTTTACATACGACATTAAACTTTTGAGGGGTCCTAGATTGAAATTCCTTCTGCAAACTATCATAATGGGCAAAATAGCCGGAATACGAAAGGTTGGGAGACGTAAAATGTCAAAAAAACGCCATGGATCACTTTAGAATAATAAAATTATTTCAGTTTGATTTCGATCCATTTTCTGTACCGTAAAGTCGGGGTACTTTGACCCATTGGATGCTTATTTTGGCCCATATGAAAACCACATAATAACATAAAAACGTGATTGATCAATTAACAGCTACCACATGGAAAAGAGCCATAATAATCTCAAAGCAATGATAAAACCAGAACCGAGTTAATCCCAAAGGCCAAAGTTACCCTTCAGGGCCAAAGTAACCCGACTTTACGGTAATACAATTGAAATTACCTAATCAGAAATAAAATAAGTGGATCTCTAAGAAAAATTCAACTAACATTTGTCTAACGTTTTTATTAAATTTATTACGGGTCCGAATTAATTTCTGTATGTCGGCGATTTAATATACGGTAGTTTTTCGCATTATTGTTGATTTAGAGATAAAAATTAATGAGATCGAACTCTTTCTCGTTTCGATAGAGCGGAAATTTGAATCGTTTGGCTTAATTTTGATTAAATTGGTCGGTTAAATTATTGATCTAATTATGCTACCATATTTGACTTTTGTTTAATTATTATAATCATGTTTTTGAGGTGAGATTCCCATAGTAAATTTATAATTTATTGAATCAGGCGTTACTTTGCGGAGGTCCATATACATGAACTGAAACAATTACTTCGCTCACCCACGACCTTAAAACTTAAATTTTAAAGTCGCGGGTGAGCAAAATCATTGCTCCAGTATATTGATATTGGATTAGTTTGACAGTTTGACTGAACATTTGTAACTGTAAAAAGTTTTTTATTTGAACTTTTGGTACAAGAAGAAGTCACCCGATACTGTACACTTTGAACTTTGACTAACGTATGGAAACAGGGAGGCTAGGTACTACGAAATTTGAAATTCGAATGTCGTCTTTTCACTCTTCTGGTTAATGCTTTTATTGTGAACGGAATGGCATGATACGAAGTTCTAAAATCGAATTTGATAATGCAAGACCGGTTGTCAACCACAAAAAAAATAATCCTTTAAACATTTCGACAGTGATAAGGTAAAATCGCTAAAATTTCCTATGATATTATATGGTGCTTTAGCGTTTTTACCTTAGTGATAAGATTTAAAATCGCTAAAGCGCCATAATGTGATATATGTTGCTTTAGCGATTTTACCTTTTCACTGTCGACTTACAGAGGTGTTCCGTCAAGCTAATTTAACCTACTAGCATATTCTGAATTATTTTAAAAACGTGTTGTGTTTTGTTTTGATTGTTTGGAGCGGTCATCGATTCTACAGATTTTTCGAACATTTATATTAACATAGCTCATTAATTACAGCAAATTTAAAAGAAAATTGAATTAATTATACACGATTTAGATCGCGATCCGAAATGTTATCTAGTCGATTCTAAATTAACAAGTTTATTAGCTCCTATGTTTTATTCGTCATATAAATTATCATTTATTGTTATCTTTTAAAACATTTAGACATTTCAGTATTTTTTACCTCTTGTCTCTTATTTTAAAAGTCTAAATCACGCGCTGTTTGATGTAGCCATGTCATCCCATCGAGCACAATTTAAATCACCAATCATCAATCGTTTATTTTTACACTATGAGTGAGTCTCACGGTAGTTTTGTGTTTAAAGTCACAATTTAAATTAATTTTAAAATCAAAAAGTGTTCAAGCCAGTAACAATAAAATACCCACTTAAAATCACCAGCAAAACACCGTTCTAAATATCACAAAACGTATGAAATTAATATTATTACCGTGATATTAAAGAGACGAGTAGCTGTATGTGGAACATTAAAATTATACCGAAATTTAAGTGAAATTACGCCGACGGTAATCGGTGCTATTACGATCGAATGTTATCAAAGAGCCTGCAATTTGCACACTTTTCAATAATCGATGTGATACGATTATTTTTTGTATCGACTTTTTTTATGGGCGGAATTTATTGCTGGCCGTTTAAGTTTTGAATTCGGAATTAGAACAGAATATGGATCTACATTTGGAAATAACATTTGAAAGTAGAAAAATGTTGTGTTTTAGCTAAAATATGGATAATGACACCACCAATCAACTGACAAAATTTTTATGAGCTGTCAAATTCTCCTATAGATTTTGTATTGTAATAGCTAGTTCTGTCGTCACTTTTGTGCCAACTCAGTGGACTAAAACTTTAATTATGCCGTAATTAAAAAAGTTATTTGCTTTTCAGGGCAAATATAACGTGTTTTATGGAGATTAGCAGTGGTTCTCACACTAGGTCGAGCCTTCAAATTCACTAGTATTTCAAATTCAGTCGAATTTTCATCACTTACGAGTGGAAGTGATTCGAATTTGTTTTTAAAATGAACTTTAGTTGCATTATTTTATAAAGTACAATTTTAAGGATTTGATTGAATTTTTACATATATATACTATATATCATTGGAAATTAAAAATATATCACTTTATAATGTATTGTTTTGGCGCGGAATAGTAATATAATAATTCAACGCAGATGAAGTCACAGTTAACTTTGACGTTAAATAAAAGAAGAACAGAGTTCAAAGTAACCATAACCAACACCAGCCGACAATGTTTTTTTAAAAGCCTGTGGAATCTTCATTTCACAATCGATCGGGTCCCGGTAAGAAATTGAAATTAAAGATGGACGACGCATACGATATCATAATGACGTATAATACGGCGACGCGGTATGAATTATGTATTAACATTTTCGGCGTAGCCATAACTTATGCATGCGACAGATGCAACACTTTGTTATAAAAAAACGCTCGTGTAAATTTAACTGAAGTTGCAAAACTATCAACAAATAATTTAGTTTAAATTCGTAATTACGATTTTTTTTATTCATGGCTCTTACTCATTTTATATCAATACGTTTACGTTTTAATTTATATCTAGGTAATGATTAAACGCCTGATTTCGATACAAATTCTAGTTTTGATATGCCTATACCCTTGATCTTGTCTTGTACAATATCAGAGCACATGTAATCTTGACAAATATTTGCTTTATACATAATTATATGGCGACAAAGCTGTTAAGTTGCACTTGCTCAATTACACACTTGCAAATAACTAAATATTGATGATTGATGACATGCTAATGAAACAAAGTGTTGTCCATTACAAGCATGTGCTTTAAAGTAAGCAGCACTAACAAACTTGCTTCTACGCTGCTAAGCATACACATTAAACCTCCTTTAAATCTCATTTAGACGGAGCAAGTTACAGTAAATTACTGTCGATGATCGATCACTTATAAATTAAAAACCGTGAAGTTCCGCAGTGTAACCAAATCTTACGATGTTTCTCTGTATGAAGAAAACTTTGGACACAGCTGTTTTAATATCCAGTGATCCCGCTGTTCGAAGCTACGCCTTAGTTCAGGCGGGCAACGTGAATAAAATGCACCGTTATGTTTCCAATCGGGATTATGTACACGGAAAACGCTCACATTTTATTCATGTCCAAATTTGTATTGTGAAAAAGAGGCAGTATCTTATGCTCGAAATACGTGCGGTTGGTTTATTGAGCTTTTAATTTAAGATAAATAAGACTTGGTTCAGGAATCTTTAAATAATACGACTATATTGTGCTTGGTTAAGCGATTTAAAATGCATCTTGATTGTAATTCAAATTCAAAAATATTTATTTCGGATAAATGACAGGTGTTAGTAAAATATAGTTATATGATTACCAGTTGACACAATGATTTCTAATCGGTGATCGGGAACCAATTTTTCTAGATCAGTATTCGGTGGCGATCACGTTTAACGGCACTTTCACACGGGCATTGCAGGATCCTGCAAACCGAATGCTCGTGTGAATGTTACCACAGTAGCACGTATGCTACTAAACGGGATCCTGCAAAAAACAGAACCCGCAAAAAACGGGACGTTGCCCGTGTGAAAGTGCCGTAAGTCGCAGTTAACATGAAACAAAAGTCTATCTTTTTTAAATAATTATTATTTGAAAAATAACTTTTTAAGTAAAATTATTGTCGTATACGTCACAACTTTACTATGGAGAGCATGCTATAAAGTCTGACGTTTACGTTTATGGTACGTCATGTAACCATAATATTTTCAAATAAATAAATAAATAAATTGCAATTCCGTACCGTCAGCGTATTTTGAGCAGCGCGGCAGTGGTATGGAGGGCATGCGATAAAAATGGTGTGGAATACGACACGTCATACCGTTTTCATTCTTTAAGCAGCGGTATGACCGAATCTCAACTGTGGTGCCGCAGAAAATCGGTAGATCCCTGGCGTGGGACGCTACATGCGATGAAACATTCGCTATGTCCCACATCCAGCCAACCAGCTAGCAATCCCGCGCTGCAGGATCAGACCCAAATCCTTAAGCACCGCAATTAAAACTTTACTAAGGGACTTTACTGGAAGGACACCGCTCAATATCGGGATGAATGGCGAAAATGGGGGGAGACCTTTGCCCAGCAGTGGGACACTTCTCCAGGCTAATTAATAATAATAATAATAAGGGACTATGAGTTTGTGGCGCTTACGTCTAAGAAATTAGGGCTATAGTCAGCCGATATGAAGACATAAATAAATAAATATTAGGGGACAATCTTACACAAATCGACCTAGTCCCAAACTAAGCAAAGCTTGTACTATGGGTACTAGACGACGATAAACATACTTATATAGATAAATAAATACTTAAATACATAGAAAACATCCATAACTCAGGAACAAATATTCGTAATACATTTACAAAGGCTCTATCGCCCCGGTTGATCGATGCCTCAGGGGACCCAGGAGCTGGCTCGTACTTATCCCAGCGAATCCCCCTTGCAGACAAAAGGGATAGTGTCGCCAGCGACATGGGGACCCTGTCGCAATCAGATGTTTTAGACTTTTTTTATAATTACATACTTTATTGAATCAGGCGTTACTTTGCGGAGGTCCATATTAATGAACTAAAACAATTACTTTGCTCACCCGCGACCTTACAATAGTTACGTTTATGCAAGAAATGTGTGTTCATGCAGTTCCTCCACCTCCACACTGTACGAACACACACAAATCACATAAACACAACTATCACCACCACCAAGCTACACTGACGCGTTTCGAACTCAACCAGAGCTCATCCTCGGAGTTACCACAACCGTATGCTATGCTACCAAATGTTAAACTCAAACATAACATTAACATTAACACACATTTAACATTTGGTAGCATAGCATACGGTTGTGGTAACTCCGAGGATGAGCTCTGGTTGAGTTCGAAACGCGTCAGTGTAGCTTGGTGGTGGTGATAGTTGTGTTTATGTGATTTGTGTGTGTTCGTACAGTGTGGAGGTGGAGGAACTGCATGAACACACATTTCTTGCATAAACGTAACTATTGTAAGGTCGCGGGTGAGTAAAGTAATTGTTTTAGTTCATAATTACATACATTATACAATCACGCCTTCTTTCGAGCAAAGGGGTAGGTAGAAACAATTTGTTTCCATCTGCTATGATTCTGACATACTTACATAATAATATATCATTCGCATCCATAACACTCATTAGTCTTTCCATACATGCTTCAAGGTTTCTGGTATACTCTCGTACTTTTTATAACTGTCCCATACTTTTCTTTGATTTATTGATATTTTAATTTTCTTGAAATTGAATTGAATACGTAATCTACTTCGAAATAGAGTTCAAATTACAATGAGCTTAATCTTAAAAGTTGCATTTAACCATTAAGCTCTTGCGAATTTGACGAGGCACAGCGTTAAAGAGCCGGTAATCAGACAACATTAAGGTTAACAGTTTCCTTAAGTAAGGGACATTTTTGGCCCCAAAAAATGGAAAATGAGAAAAAAGTTTATTATTTGTAACTCCGTTATTTTACATCAATAAAACAGACTGCACGGACCTCGGAATCCAGGGCTAAGACGTCAAAATGTATGGAACTGTCATCCATAACTCAAGGCTTAAGATTTCATTTTTTAACCTGTGCATCCGGCCCTATAAGTAAAAACAAAAAACTTTTGCATATTTTACTAAATGAGGCATTACTTTGCGGAGGCTCATATCGATGAAATGAAACAAATTACTTTGCTCACCCGTGACCTTATGATAGCTACTTTTATTCAAGAAATGTGTGTTCGTGCAGTTCCTCCACATCCACACTGCACGAACACATACAAATCACACAAACCCAAACTACACTGACGCATTTCGAACTTGAGCTTATACTCAGAGTAAACTTAAAGAAAAAAAAAACTTTAATCCCTTGCAGCCTTTTGCGGAACCCTAAAGGCACATCAAGCTGTAATGAGGTAGTGCTTGCTCTGATTATAGTGTTGCACCTCGTTGAAATTAGAGTCCGCTACTTAAAGGGAACCGCCATGCAATTGGTATCAAATTGCACCCGACGATGACCTTAGTCTTAATTAAGAGTTGATAGGTGCTAAGTTGGCTAACTTCTACGCCGTGTTATTTCTGTTTTTAGGGTTCCGTACCTCAAAAGAAAAAAACGGAACCCTTATAGGATCACTTTGTTGTCCGTCCGTCCGTCTGTCTGTCAAGACCCTTTTTCTCAGGAACGCGTGGAGGAATCAAGCTGAAATTTATATCAAATGCTCAAGTCTACTGTCCCTTGGAGCTGTGAAAAAATCAAACATCTAAACCAACGCAATCAAAAGTTACATCCGTTTATGACGCAAATTTCCACATATTTTCGAAACTCGCAAGGGAATCAAAACCTACAGGGTACTTCCCGTGAACTCAGAATCTTGAAATTTGGTACAAAGCAAGGCCTTATAGCACAGATAAAGGAAAAATTGCGAAAAGCATAAATTTTTGTTTGTCTGTCTATATCAGTAACCAATCTACAATGATCCCACACTGCGCACATTTTGCTTAGGAGCAGGGGTCTGCTAAGACTGGATGTTCATAGATACATATAAATTTGTATGGAACCCTCGGTGCGCGAGTCCGACTTGCACTTGGCCGGTTTTTTTTTGCTTTCATAGAACATTCCGCAGGTCAAAAAGTTAATTCCTCTTAGACAATAGTGTCCTAAAATTACGGACTCCTAGTCAGCATACTTAATATCTATATTAGATAAATGGGCCGCAAGTTAGACTTGGCTAAGTAATATTGGCTATAGACCCTTAACTTTTGCCATATCCACGCGCGCGAACAAAAAAATGTGTATGATCCACAAAAAAAGTCCATAATTGCCATCGCGAACTCTTATCACCTCGACAATTCGGCGACGCGAGCAAATTTGACAACCGCGACGGTCAAGTGGACCACCGATACCAAACTCAAACATCGTTAACGGTCAACACTTTCTTTTCTATTGTCACAATGTCGATCGTTGTCGATAGGCGATCGACTATATATGAATCGGGCGTGATTATGTCCAACGTAACGGTAGTGATTTTCGAATTCGACCGCTGATTAGGCTCATTGTTAGGTTTTGGATAGTTCATTAAAGTCGGGGTTTCAGACGTATGTGGAGTACGTTTTGTATAGTAAGCGGATTTAATGCACGATATTTTGGTTCGGTTATCCTTTTTTTAGCGACGTGATTGATGGTAGAGATGTGATTTGACAAAATGCGAGATGTTATGTAATTTTTTGGGTGTTACAAATATTTATTAAGTTGTGGTGGCCTAGCGGTTTGACATATAGCCTCTCAAGCAGGTCGTGGGTTCAAATTCCAGCTCGCACCTCTGAATTTTTCGAAATTTATGTGCAAAATTACATTTGAAATTTACCATGAGCTTTACGGTGAAGGAAAACATGGTGAGGAAACCTGCGAAGAAAGTCAATGGTGTGTGTGGAGTTCCGCGTGGGAACTGCGGCCCAAGTCCTCTCATTCTGAGAGGAGGCCTGTGCCCTGCAGTGGAACGTATACAGGCTGGGATGAAATGTTTATTTACAACCTTGCCTTGAGTAGCTATAGTTATTTTTGTAGGTTTTAGTAACGAATTGAACCCTTGAAATTAAAACTACTATGAAACACAAACAAGTGACAGTGATTCAAAGTTGGTTTCTCACTCGAACCAATTTAGAGAAAAAACCACGGATTGGTTCAAATCATGTCGAGGCATACCTACCTCGACTGGGTACTAATAGCTTTCACTAAATATTTCTGAGTTAGGTATAAACTTATTCTTTGTCGATCCCTTGCTAAAAGCTCCTCTCATCCACTCAAAGGTTGGCTGATTGTCCCTTAAAGGGATAAGTTCGCCTTTGGGTATGTATCCCAACAGTTTGTTACAAGTTTTTTTTCTATAAATGGTTTCATCGTCATCATCATGCCCATATACGTCCCACTGCAGGCCACAGGCTCTCAGAATGAAAGGGCTTGAGCCGTAGTTCCCACGCGGGTCCAGTGCGGATTGGGAACTTCACACACTACATTGAATTATACGTCCCGATCCCCACTGGGACCGCGTATGTAATTATGTATGTTCACATACATACTATTAATAGACGTGAGTGATCCATGTATCTTATTTTAATGATCTTATTTTATAATATCAAATAGAATAGGATAGGACCATATTTTGCAAAAATTCTTAAAAAACCATTTGATCTAGATAATATATAGTACAAGAGCTGTTAAAAATACCGCCACCCAAATCCAGTAAAAAATAAAAAGCACAAAAACACCTACGCAATAAAAGACACCACAGCACCGTGACATTTGGAGCAATTTTAAAGCTTCCACGAAGCAAATAACCGAAAACTACACGACCGGCAATTGTATCAAATTGTAGCAATCTGGCAATCATACGTGGGCTAAATTATATCGAAGTTTTGCCAGAATTCGACGAAGGTGGTCCGAGTTAGCACTTTCCGCTCGATTCTCGATTCATCGAATGAAACGCCCATGAGGTAATGAAATCGATTACTTCCACGATAAGTTATGGCTCCGACTCGATTGGTTTTAATATCGAATGGTTTTGGTGGATTTGTTTATGAGAATGTGTTGGTATTGCTATCGGTTGGTGTGCTATTATAATAAGTAGTTTTACAAGCGTTTCAATCGCTATGATTTTCCTATCGCATCATCATCATCATCGCCTGTATCTGTATACGTTCCGCTGCAAGGCATAGGACTCCTCTCAGATTGAAAGCGCTTGGGTTTTATTTCCTACGCAGGCCCAGTGCAGATTGGGAACTTCACACACACCATTGAATTTTTTTGCCAGTGTCTGTAGGTTTTCTTTGTCACCATAAAACTCATGAAACATTTCAAATTTAATTTCGCATGTAAATTTCGAAAGACTCAGAGGTGCGAGCATGGGAACCCACGATCCTCTGCTTGAAGGGCCATTCAGTTTGTAATCGGTAGTCAGTCATTTATTTGCTTAAACGTGTCAAGGTCATAAATAATAGAGATTACTATGGTGTCAAAAATACCTGTACAACTCTATGCGATTAGATTAACCATAAGGTTAATGTTACACATTTTGACGCGATGACTGTAGTTTATGCTTTCGATTGTTCAGGTTAGTAGGTGACTTACAATAAATTTATAGAGCTACATGCTTTGCCATATGCAATTATTCACAAATTGCTTATTGAATTAAAAATAATGTAATTTAAATACTCCTGAACTAAATAATAAGCCTAAGATACTTAAAAATTCTTTCTAGATTTATATCTTCTGGTAATTTATTAAACATCCTGGGCGCCATCCCAAATGTGTTCTATGACAGAAAAAAAATTGTGATAATAAACACGCAACAAATTGAATACCATCCAACTTACAGCTAAACAGCTTTTTGTCATAAAATTATTACCTTTACTCATCCAAGCCATACAAATCAAGGTAGGTTTGCAACGTTTGTGCGTCGAATTTATCGCGTCGACGCAGCAGGTGACGGGATTGCCGTTAGCGCGAGCGCAGCGCGCTTAAACTCTAGTCTAGCATCTATTGGTTTTTTATTTTTTAATTTTTTGAATAATTTTATGACATAGAGGGATGCTCACTCAACAGAAAGTTTCCATTGAGATTTTTTAAATAATATTATTATACATTTTTTTTTAAAAAAATACATGCGTGATTTTTTTTTATTTTAGGGATGTAAATTAGAAAAATCTTTTTAGTTAGAATAATAAAATCACATTATTATATTGGAAACTTAATTGTTATTTTTCTTTTTACAATATATCACACACGTGATATTAATTATTTTGAATAAATATATTATTAAATTAAATATTTAAAAAGGTGAGAGAGACAAACGATCAAATCACGTATTTGTAGCTCGTTGGAGTTTCTTCGCTCGTATGTCATATTTTCTAATTTGCCCGCCAAAATTCCCAGCATTCAGAATTCATTTGCTAAATAATTTATCCTGTGGTTACAAAACAAAATTAAATGGCTGTGATAGACAAACAGATAGACACACGAGAGATCCTATTAAAGGTTCTATTTTCTTTATTTTTCTTAAAGATGTGAAGTTAAAAGCCCGTAAAAATTTTGTAACATTAGCACATGTTTTAAGGCCGGCGCAGACCAGTTGTAATAAATGATACTGTAAGAAAGAGGGAGCACTAGTTGCGTGTACATGGTGTGCCATCTTTCTTACAGTTTCATTAATTACAACTGGTACGTGACATGCACACGCATCTGGTCTGCGGCGACCTTTAACTTTCAACGTAAAATTTGATATAAATACATTTTATTATATCCTCATCTTATTAGGTGGTCAGAGGGAGACAGCAAAATGCCAAAAACTACAATAATTAGGGTGAGGCCACACGAGCGTAATTTTGTGAGTTGTGAGCGGCAGAATTTCGGTTGCGCCATACATTGTGTCACGTGAGTGTCACGTGATGGCGCGCATATTGTATGGCGCGGACCGAAATTCTGCCGTTCACGACTCACAAAATTACGCTCGTGTGGCCTCACCCTAATTATTGTAGTTTTTGGCATTTTGCTGTCTCCCTCTGACCACCTAATAAGATGAGGATATAATAAAGTTATTATTTCGTCTAGTGCCTCTTGGACTAGCATAGTGATGTCCGGCCACACGCTGTCGCCCGGTATAAACAAGCTGCGCAGTGACACGCTTCGGTTATGCACCGGCTGATGTACTGTTGTTGCTTGGGAAGCGAACAAATGGGTATGTGTTGTCACAACCCTAATAATAAAGCTGGCAGGTTCAGAAATTGCCTGTAACTTTTAAAATAAGTTTTTTTCTTAAATTCCTTTTTCGAGTTTCTATGCTGACAGTATTTTTAATTTTATATACAGGTGTTCCGAAACTACAATTTCGATCTCAATGATGATCAGGTACTGGGGGAAAGACCAAGGTAGTGTTTTGGAAAAAATAGAATAAAATCCATGTCACTAAATAAAGCGATAATAGAAAATTTTAACATAAAACTGCCGCGAGGCGCTCATAGTCAAAAAATGTGGGGTGAGTGTGGCCGCTGCCGCGACGTGTGGCTCCGGGAAGAAGGGCTACGGATTAGCCCGAAACATGTCCAGATAAACTCAACCATAGACGTGAGTTATCCGTATTTTTTCAGTAGTAGATTTTTTTTCGAAAATATGCAATACCAAAAGTGACGTATGTGACAATATCGCCTAAGTGACACTTTTTTCTTATTTCTTTAAAAACTTATCAGCTTATGACAACCCTATACTACATCGAGGCATTATGCAAGTAAAAACTAGTCTCCCAATAAGGAAGGACGCAAGTTCATGGAAAACCGCAAACAAATTCTGTACCAGCAAAAACTTCAAGAGGACAGCTTCGAGTGCTTTTGATAATCGAAAGTCGGTGCCAACTCAAATTTACTGAACAGTAACTTTCCAAAAAATTCGACCGGGATATTTGGAATCCATACTAATATTATAAACGTAAAAGTGTGTTTGTTTGTTAGTTTTTCTTTTTTTCACGTCGTAACTGAGCGACAGCTTGCCGTGATTTTAGCCGACCTAGTGCCGTAGATTTTGCCGGCCTAGTAGTTTGACCTATGGTCTTTCAAGCAGAGGGTCGTGGGTTCGAGTGCGGGCTCGCACCTCTGAGTTTTTCGGAAACTATGTGCGAAATTACATTTGTAATTTACCATGAGATTTACAGTGAAGGAAAACATCGTGAGAAAACCTGTATACCTACACCTGAGAAGAAGTTCAATGGTGTGTGTGAAGTTCCCAATACGCACTGGGCCCGTATGGGAAGTACCGTCCAAGTCCTCTTATTCTGAGAGGAGGCCTGTGCCCTGCAGTGGGACGTGTAAAGGCTGGGATGATGGTGATGATGAATTATGCAAATCCCCTTGTTGGCCAAATTTATTGCTTTAATTATGACAGACATTTTATTTATACTCGTAAACTTAACAATCTTTTACAAACTATAACGTTGCCATTCTCACACATCCTATTCTACGATATAACTTGACAAGCGAAATATTAATCGCGTATAATGGCGTCTCAACATTGTGTCAGTTGACGGGCGTGAAATGGGTGCGCACGCGCATCGCCGAGCTAGTTATTTGAATTATTGTGTGGTTTCTATTTTTCATTTTTATAATTTACTTTAGCTGTTGCCCGCGACTCCGTCCGCGAATAATAGGGGTAGGTATATAAAAAATAGCTTACGACCTATTCTCAGACCTACCGAGTATAGAGAAAAAAGTTTCGTAAAAATCGGTCAAGCCGTTTCGGAGGAGCTCGATAACAAACACCGTGACACGAGATTTTTATATACTCATATTAAAAGAAGAAGATAAAAGTAGTGTTTAAAAACTTTTATTTAACTTGCGATATTTGTATGTAAGAAGGTATTTAAGTTCAACTCAACTTATCCAATTTGAGTGATCTTTCTTAAGCTTTCTCTATCTGTACGCCAAGTTTTATCCAAATCTGTTTAGACGTTATTGCGTGATTGACTAATAAATATCCAAACATCAAAACGAGTTCAACTATAACACAATTCACATATTTTTTCATTTATAATATAAAAAGCTCACCAAACCAATATGGATACAAAGGCTATCAATGCGTTAATGTTAACACTTGTGGGTTTTACTGAATGCTTACAAATAAAACAAGTTATCATTTCGATTTGAATATTTAAATAATTAAAAAAATTACATACTTTTGCATTGCGCTCTACATAGTAAGACGCAATAATAATTTTACAAATTAATGTTCAACATTATTAAACAGCTCAGCGAGCTATGGAGAGGGCTATGCTTGGAGTTTCTCTACGGGATCGAATCAGAAACGAGGAGATCCGTAGAAGAACCGGGGTAACCGACATAGCCAAACGGATTAGCTCGTTGAAATGGCAATGGGCAGGCCATATAGCACGTAGAACAGATGGCCGTTGGGGGCCAAAAGTTCTGGAATGGAGACCACGGACTGGCAAGCGCACCGTGGGACGTCCACCAACGAGATGGACGGACGATTTGGTGAAGGCCGCAGGTTCAGGGTGGATGCAAATCGCTTCCAATCGTAATGATTGGGCATCAATGAGGGAGGCCTATGTCCAGCAGTGGACGTCCTATGGCTGAAATGATGATGATGATTATTAAACAATCTGTCAAACAAGCAATAATCATATGTTAAAATATTTTTTTTAAATATGACCTGTTTAGTTACTGTACTAAACTTGCGTCACTGGCTACGAAATCGAAAGTTGCCATAATAGTGCGCCTCGTTCAATAGATTTATGTGTTGCCATTAGTCAAGTCCACGTACTTATTTATTCCCCAACAGCTCATTAAGAATCGTTTTGCATTACTTTTATACGTTCGTAATTAAGCTTGTACTTATTATTGATATAGTACAACTTAGTTTGTGTTTAATGTTGATTAATCGGCATGATTCTTATTTATCGTGGCTAATTTAATTTGGTGAAAAACAAGATTTAAATGGTTTTCATTTTGAATTGAGATTAATGGCGGCGAGAACAGGTAATTTTGTTGAGTTTGTTTATGTTTCTTTTTCTATTTCATTAAGGTTTTGATGAGTTTATACCATTTAGGATTGACGACTTCCTTCGCCTAATAAAACGTAAGCATTGATACAGTGTGAGTTGTGAGTTGTGTGTGTGTGGACCGACCAAATAAAAGACTCCAGGTCCCCGAGGTTTAGCTCCGTCGTCAGGGCCGCGATGGACAGAAGCCGATGGAAACGCATAGTTCATTCCAAGTGTGGACTACTTGTTGATGACCACGATCCTCAGTCATGAGGGAACGACTAGAGAGAGAGAGAGAGAGAGAGAGATACAGTGTGAATTTTCTGTGTTACAAAACTTGTGTTTCTTTGTAATTTATTTTGATTTTTTTACCATAGTTTCATTATATTATTATTTAGGATGGTTGTAGTTTCAAATCAAATGATAAACTCAATATAGAACAACGTTAATTAAATAACACTTACCGAAAAACTGAGTGAACGCATGACAAATAATTATTTAGCGTTTTCTAAGCTAGTAACACTAATTTTTTACGCCATAAAATAAATAACTGCCTTTAATTTTTATATTTTTATTTTTTGAATTATTACCTAAGGGCCATTTGCACGGTCCGGGGTTAAAAAATTAAATCGTTAACCCTGGGTTAAGAATGACAGTAAAGCTCCATACATTTTGACACTTCTTAACCCTGGGTTAGCCATTAACTCGGAGTTAAGTAGCTAACCCAAGTCAACGCAAGGCCGTCTAAGGGGCACTTGAACGGTCGGGCTAAAAAATTAAATCGTCAACCCTGGGTTAGCAATTTAACTCGGGTTAAAGTTAACTCTGGTAGGCGAATACCCGGCTTATGCTGTATTACAAGATGGTGTTCGTTTTGTATGTCTGTAATTCTTATTAAATGAGATAGTTGTACTAATTTCGTAGCCCCTTCAAAGCGCATTAGAGATTTTTTATTCATAAAAAATTCTGTTAAAAAGCTACAAAGCCAGCAAAGTAGGAATTTTAAAAACAAGTTTTTGTTTTTAAGTTTTTTTATTAAGTACCGTGAAAGTTTCTAACACTCCATATAGTTACAAAATGATGATAAGGAAACCAATTGAATTGCTTGAAGATAGTTCCCGTGGGTGGTCAGTTAACACTTCAAATGCTGCAAGATTGAATATTATTTCAAATAAAATAAATATGATTCCTGTAAAGAATTTCTTGGAGAATGATAAACTTAACTTAATTATTAGTTATGATTTTTAAGACAAATTACCTACGTCTTTTTTTAAAACAATTTGAAAAAAAAATCTATACGCATTTTTTTTTGCGATGGACCCGTATTGAATTTATTGGCCAAATAAAAAAATAAAACAGTAATAGTTTTAACCCTTTACAAACCTCGCACAAGAAGGATAGGGTTACTAAGTCCCACAAGCATCGGAAGTGTTAACAAGCTGCGCCTGCGCCCATGCTTCGTTTACATATTCCACTATACCCGCGCATAAATTGTCATTATCCTAATCATTCCCATTCGATGGCTCACCTCAATCGATTCTAATATCGACTCAGGGTTGCCACACAAAAAAAAATTATTATCAAATATTCCGTTTAAATTTTTGTTTACAAATTTTAACTTTATTAGTTGACCCCTCGGCTTTAAAAATAACGGTAACGATTTTAAAGCACATTTGTTAGGACAAACCCATGTATGATTGCAAACGATGTTAAGGCGTCACCTTGAAAGCTCAGGTACTACAATGTTCTTGATCAGCGCCCTCTATTATTATTTAAAGCAAATTAATTATTGTACGGGAACTCATTACCCGTATTTAAAGTATCCTATCAATAAAAAACATAAACACGTGGGCGGTAACTTAAACCAATCATATGGCTATATGATCTTGCTGAAGCGTCTCTCACATCTCACAATCGCAAAACTTACCCTTTCTAAAATTAACCCAACATAACTACAGTGTGTGTTTACTACTAGGGTAGACAGAGGAGAGTTTTGACACAGGAGAGTTGTGACATCGTTAATTTTTGGGAAATTATTAATTGCTAGCAAGCTCGCAACAGCACGTGTTCGATAGCTCGAGACTTGAACTAAAATACGCGCGCTATTGCGAGCTCGCTAGCAGTTAGGTAATAAGTTCTAAAAAAATCGACGATGTCACTACTCTCCTCTGTCACAACTGTCCTTGGTCTCCCCTACTTTGTGTTTTAACAGTGATAATGTTCTAGTTACTTAACGTAACTTTTTTGCTATCACTGTAAAAACACAAAGACTGTCGAATTTGTGTCAGAAAATTCCGTTTTAGTATTTTTTTAATTTATTAAAGTGACAACCCTAACCAGTTCACGGTCTCACGCGTCTAAAACCGCGGTCGTACATTACGAAATCTATTTGTTTGTAGCTTTGACGTTTTTAAACGTCACCCTTACCTATTTTACGATGGCAAAGGTGGGTAATGTGTTGAGGTTTATGATTGTAAATTATTTCGGATAATTCGATGTGCCTTGTTAACTCGTAGTATTTAAAGAAATGGACGGGGAAACAAGCAAATGATCACCAAGTGGTACTTTGAAATGCATGCATTTCAACTTATTTCAGCTTATCGACTTATCGAGTTTATGAAGCTTAAAGTCCTAGATTCGATTCCCAGTCGGGACCTTTATTATGTTTGAAAAATAAGTACCTATGCTTTGTTCTCGGTTCTAGGATGTTTTAAATGTGTAATAAGGACGGAGTTTAAAGAGGACCATGTTAACTGGTAGTTAACTATACAAAATGACTGATTGTAACAAGTTCCGTTGTATACCCACCAAACTTGAAAAGCCACTGATTTGGTTCGAAACATGTCGGTCAAACCTCGACTACTAATACGTGAGTCAGCCGTGTTTCATTATCTTAGGTTTAAACTGATAACTGGTTTTCAAACAAGATCAAATTACATTTGAAACTTTCGAGAGCTTTACGGTGAAGCAAAGCATCGTGAAGACATATGAACGCATCTGCGAATAAATTTAAAGGTGTGTGTGAAGTTCGTAATCTACACTGGGCCCGCTTGGGAACTACGGTATATGCCCAGCAGTGGGCCACAAAGGCTGGGATCATGACGATGACGGTTTTAATTCAAGCTCGCAATTCAACCCATTTTTCTGAGTGTGTGTGTATACTTACTCAGTATACTGTATAGTGTGTATACTTTGTAATATCCAAACAATCAAAGCGTCTCCTAAACTGCAACAGCTGACGTGGGTGCAATACTAACAGTCGATTACAAACAGACTAAAACAGTGGCCGGCACGAGACGGAATCACTTGCTAGAGGTTCCGTATAAAACTACTTATTTATAAGGTTACTTAACTAGCTGTTGCCCGTGACTCCGTCTGCGAAGAAAATACAGCCGACGACCAATTCGCAGACCTACCGATTATAGAGAAAAAAGTTTCATAAAAATCGGACAAGCCGTCTCGGAGGAGTTTGATTACAAACACCGTGACACGAGATTTTTATATATTAGATCATCCCAGCCTATATACGTCCCACTGCAGGGCACAGGCCTCCTCTCAGAATGATAGGGCTTGGGCCATAACCACGCGGGCCCAGTGCGGATTGGGAACTTCACTCACACCATTAAATTCTTTTACGGTGTTGCAACACGCAGATATTTTTAATTTCCTACTATTTTCTAGTATCAGCTTTCACTGCCCAGAATCTATTCTTCCACAAAATTGTAATTGATGGCACTACGGAACCCTAAACACCGAACCGAACAACAAGTACATTGACCTATTAATCCATTTAAACTTACATAATCCATCCCTCGAGGAATATCAATTCGATATACGTATTTGTAACGCGTGCTGTGCCGTCAACGATGTCTTTAATTATAACACCAACGACCACAATACAAAACCAACTCTACCTCATTCGGCTTTAGCTTGAATATCGCTTGGTTTTCTTATTATAATGGTAACACCTTGCTGTTCACTAGTGGTATGATACCATCGATAGGCATATCGATAGTGTCGATAGCGCAAATCAGGGCAATACTTACGACTAGTGGCTTTGTGTGCTTTGGAGCTCGCAAGTCTGTCTTTGCATAGCTTAACCTCGTAAGGCCTGAAATATTTTCAAAGACACTTTTACCGCTCGCCCAAGACTTCAATTATTAAAAAAATAATATAATATACTTTAATAATATTTTAGACAAGATTGTAATTGCAAATTAGTGCGTGCCGTTATTTTAGGGCATTGGGACGCTATTTGATGAATTTTAACATTTAAAGCTAAAATGATTATATTTTACAGCCCTAAAAAGAGGAAAAAGGGCCTTACGAGGTTAAAACATGTTAAATGTCTACCTTTTACCTTAAAAAAATCTATCTTAAATCCCCATGGTACAAATACTTTTTTTACACCTCCAGAAAATAAATCAACAATAAATTCTAGGTATATATTTTTTTGTTGTGAGAGGGTGGCAAACTATATAACTATGTATCGAACTTTTTCACAAAATATCACGGTAATCGGTTGAGAAATGCTACTAGGTAGTAGAGGAAAATAAATAGCCAAATTGACATACGAAAACATATTTGCCTAAGCTTAAACTGAGATGCCTGATTTATTTGGTCAATAATATTGATACTATCGATTGCTTTCATTTATCGATAATTATCAAAAGTAGCTCACCCATAATCCAAAATAATCGATATAATCAACAGAATTAATAGCTACTATTGTTTTCCAGAACTTCAAAACGTTAATAGCAATAGTATTGTACTCTGTCAAAAATATATCGATAGACTTATCGATATACGATCAATTTAAAACTCTACATACCTTTGAAGTAAACTTTATAGTAATCGCCTTGGGTTTATAGTCGATTGACGTAGGATTAAAGTCTCGTGGTACGAGAAATAATCGCGCGAGTTGTAATACATTACCGTCAATGATCGAACGTTTATTAAATCATAGCCTCGCGGCACCGCAATGTAACGATTCCCGCACGTTTTATCTCGCTGTGAATGAAGCCTAAATTTAAATGGTGGCGTTTACGTTACTTTGAATCATTTAGACGCTTTCTGATTGCTAACGTGAAACAAACGTATTTACGAGGAGTAGAATGCTGTCTCTTTCTATAACAAGAGAATTGCTATGTGCTCGTAAAGGATACAAGTTGACTCTTTGTGATAGTATTCTAGATTGATTTGATTCGTTCGATTGTATTTTTATGTGATCAGAATTTTAAATTCCTATTTAGTTTAAGGTCGGAAAGGCTTTTTACGATGTGAGCTGTTTGTCAAGTGATAATCGCAATATTTATCTTTGAGTAGCTAATTCTACTTGAGTCTAAAAATTATAGTACCTCTTTAAATCGTAGTTAATCATACAAACGACTGAATTGAAAAAGTTCTGTTGTGACACGAACATTGCCGAATTTGTACGCTTAATTTTCGTCTCTATGAGTACAACTGAAAACTTTGATATTTACTAATGTAAACTACCGTTCAGCTGACCAACTTTTTAAATTCCTTCCAATTAGTGACATTTTTCACACAAATAGAATATTCCTGAGAAAGACCTCAAACTCGGGATTTCAATTTATGTCAAGAGAGTAGAGACACGTTGTATAATCAAGAACATAATCAAAACTTAATTTATAAAGTTGGTTAACCAAAACAGAGTCAACAAAATAGCGACACAGGTTCTTGTATTAACGACGAAAGCCCTTCCAATCTTTCTTCAATTCTACAGATTTAACGCCTGATCAAATAAGTAACATTAAATTTTAAAATACTCTTAAACCAATTAATTCAAACATCATAACCCTACAGTTACATTTAATAACCAAAACTGCATTCTCAAAACATTCCTTATTATACGACCTTATATCACTAGCTTAGGTGTTTCACGACCTAAATATTAATTTACATTACGAAATTTCTATGGTTATTGGTATTACCACCGTACCTAATCTTGGCTTAAAGGCCAGTATTTATGGTAATTATTGACTTTGTTGACCGTACTGGTTTTATTGGTGTCGTATAATAATTTTACTATTTTATAACAATAATAGCACCGTCAAACTGTTTCAAGAAGCAAATATCGTAGGAAGGTTTTATTAGTTTTATCGGTTAGTTGGATCAATAAAAATTAAGATCGTATTTTGAACGAGGCAGGTAATAGATAAAATTTATAAAATTATCGAATATGCCGACCATTTGACATTTGGAGCGTAAATTAAAAATTTAAAACGTTTTAAATATATTACCAAACTTCGGGCAACCTATGTATAATAATCAAATCGAATTAGTATTGTTTGGAAATGTAATGAAAGGTTACTTACTTACTTAGGTACTCCGTTGGCTCAGCGACCCGAAGTGGATCTTGGTCTCCAATACGAGTTGACGCCAACGCGCCCTAGGGCTAAATTCAGGAACGGGCCTTCACGAGTTTGGTAGCAGTAATTCAATCGTTTGGGTTGGGTTTGGTTTGAACTGCTATTCAGGAACGCCAAAAATCACTGTTTTGCGAGAGGTTTAGGTTGAGTTTGGGATGAGCCTTATTTATTTGTTTATTTATTTATTTATTTACAAAGCGAATTAACATTAATTAAGCGGATGCGCACTCAGACTTAGGTTATATGTAAGTTAAAACAAAAAAACTGCATGCATGGGAAGTCATGATTTATATACTAAATTTAATATCTACTCGTATTGTATAAGTACTTAGACTAGTTACGCGTGAGCAACTCAGTCTTTCACTAACCGAGGCCACGCAAAATCCTTAAAATTAGGATTAAGGACTCGTTTTGCATGTTTTGTAATGTTCTTTGCTTGAAATAAACAGCTTAAAATTTAATTTTAATTTAATTTTTTTTTTTTAACAGGAAAATAAGGCTCATCCCAAGCTCAACCCATTCCTATCCTCTCCCAAACGACTGAATTACCGCTCGCAAACCGTCTTGGGCCGTTCCTGAATTCAGCCCCTGTTCTCTACGATCTCATCCCAGTTTTGTGCGTGCAGAGCGCGCAGATCCTTTGTAATGAAAGGTTAATATATTAAATTTTTAAACACATACAAAGAACTTGCATTTTGAACTTTAATTCTTTACTGGACTAGACTAAAAGTTAGGCTCAAAGTAGCCATATATATTATTATTATAACAGGCAATACTCGTGTTAACAAAATTTTACTCACTCACCCGGCAATGTGAAAAAAAAACGCATTACAAAATAATTTCAGTGACAATGTTGCCAGAAAGAAAATAAACAGGGAGTGGCAAATCAATAGAGCAGACTAAATACAGTTTCCACATACCATAAAATACAAATCGCAACGCACAAACCTGACGGATTGCCTCTAACAAAACCACCGATCGATATCGCCATAACTCAATCCATCTTATGTAATATTGATGATTATTTATCCATTCCAGCCACGCATCCTATCAATCCGAGCTCTTATTGTCAAACCATTAGGGTTTATCATGGTTTGTGTTTGGATTTATTGTGAGCTCGGGTTATTTGTTCATTCCTAACACGGTAGGAATTATAATACAATGCTGGGCTGAGTCGAGTGTGACGTCGGTGCCCTTGGAAGTCTTCTGACGATGCTAAATCCTTCTCCAGGGCTATGGGTTCCTGGTACTTTGTAGCATGGGCTAACTAGATTTATTTTTAACTTGGAGTAGTTCGACCTAGACCTAGTCCCAAACATAGCTTGTACTATTTAAGTACTATTCAACAAAGATAAAAGAAAGAAAAAATGTTTTATCATATCAGCCAAAAATAAATAATCATTTACGACTATCATAGAAATGATGAAATCCGCGCAAGATCTAAAGTCAGCGACATAGCTCGAAGAATCGCCAGACTCAAGTGGCAAATCGCTCGTAGAACTGATGGCCGATGGGGCAAAAAGGTTCTCGAGTGGCGTCCATAAACCGGAAGACGCAGTGTAGATAGGCCTCCAACAAGATGTAGCGACGACCTGGTTAAGGTTTCGGGATCGCGTTGGATGCGGATGGCACGGGACCGATCTGTTTGGCGAGCTTTGGGGGTGGCCTATGTTCAGCAGTAGGCGTCTTTCGAATGATGATGATGATATCCGCCAAAAGACGTCCACTACTAGATAAATGCCTCCACCAAAAATTGGTCCTGCGCAGGACGCATCCAAGCGGTTCCTGCAACCTTTCCCTGATCGTCGGTCTGTCTTGTTGGAGGCCTTCCTACGCCAAGTCTTCAGATTCGCGGCTACCACTCTAGAACCTTACTTTGTAATGCGGTACTTGCTTAGAGACTAAAATCGTCAGGTATCGGCCATTCTCATTCATAATAATATGGGCGCCAGTATAATTACCGTGTCGCTTTTTCTCTTGCAAAAATAAGGTAATTAGACTGAGCGCACAGATCTGGGAAAATGATGGCGACCATTCTCATTTCTCTTTGTACTGCTGATATTATGTCACTATTGCTTTTAAAAAAATGACACGGTAATTATATAGATAGGTGCACAGAAGAATGAGAATTGCCGTTGCAAATTTGGGTATCGTTCAGAACGAAGGGTCTTAAATTCAAAGTAGGAAAGAAACGTATTAAAATTTATTGAATCAGGCGTTACTTTGCGGAGGTCCATATTAATGAACTAAAACAATTACTTTGCTCACCCGCGACCTTACAATAGTTACGTTTATGCAAGAAATGTGTGTTCATGCAGTTCCTCCACCTCCACACTGTACGAACACACACAAATCACATAAACACAACTATCACCACCACCAAGCTACACTGACGCGTTTCGAACTCAACCAGAGCTCATCTTCGGAGTTACCACAACCGTATGCTATGCTACCAAATGTTAAACTCAACATTTGGTAGCATAGCATACGGTTGTGGTAACTCCGAAGATGAGCTCTGGTTGAGTTCGAAACGCGTCAGTGTAGCTTGGTGGTGGTGATAGTTGTGTTTATGTGATTTGTGTGTGTTCGTACAGTGTGGAGGTGGAGGAACTGCATGAACACATATTTCTTGCATAAACGTAACTATTGTAAGGTCGCGGGTGAGCAAAGTAATTGTTTTAGTTCATACGTATTAAAATGTTACCTTTTTATTCAAACAATTACACATTACGCTATCGTTTTCTATTAGCTTTTACTTCTCTCATTCACTTAAAGCTTAGACCATTTAAATGAACAAATCAAACAGAAACCTCATCCCTAGCGCCGCGCGTGCGCAGCGGCCAGGGTTGTCCATAAATATTTGAATAAATTGTTTTTTAAAAAAAAATTTTTTCTGCTGCGCAGAACAAAAAAAAACAGTAAATATGAAACCATAAGAAATAAGATAAAAAGTAAAAACGAAAATCGATATTTTTGTGTTAAATCTAATATAGCAACTGATTTTGAATGAAACTATGAAGAACCTTTGTTGCAGTAAACCTTACTAGACATACTACATAAAGCTATATAAATAAATAACAATGTGTTGCTAAGCGCTAAACTCGATAACCACATCACCAAAGTGCGCAATATTTTTTTGTTGTTTCGTAATTACAGTCGGGACAAGGTTTTTATATTATTATAAAAAAAAAAACAGCGGGAGCGAAGCCGCTGGCATCAGCTTAAAATAAAAATATTTTAATTCCGTACCTAACAAAATTACAAAAAACTGTATTCGTGCAGGTGCCTCTTTTTAAGTACACATGTTACTTGTATCAATCAAACACATTAATAATGTGTAACAAGTGTTTTTTTATTATTATTATTTAAGTGCCCTTCTTATAATGAAATTTAATGAAACTAATTTGAAAAATTGCGTTATATTGTCCAGCATTAACTGGGATCAACATCATCATTTCAGCCAAAAAACGTCGTCTACTGAATATACTTAGACCTCCCCTTGGTTCGCCAAATAGACAAGACCTTTTTTTTATCCTCATCCATAACGAAATTTTGCTTATTTATTTGAATTTTGCCTATTTATTTAACGACCGCTTTAGCCTAGTTGGTAGTGACCCTGCCTATGAAACAAGAGGTCCTGGGTTCGAATCCCGGTAAGGGCATTTATTTGTGTGATGAGCACGAATATTTGTTCCTGAGTTATGGATGTTTTCTATGTATTTAAGTATTTATTTATCTATATAAGTATGTTTATCGGCGTCTAGTACCCATAGTACAAGCTTTGCTTAGTTTGGGACTAGGTAGATTTGTGTAAGATTGTCCCCTAATATATATATTTTTTTTTTAATTAATAAGAAAAAATATAGGTACCATTTTGTTTACAAATTTTTGACAACCCTGCCTTTCCCGCGTTGCGCAGTCGCCGCACGCGCAGATTTCGCGTCCAACAAACAAGGATCAATCCTACATGTCATTGAAAAATGACGCTTATTTCTCACCGCGTGCGAACTAAATTACCCTGCAAACACTATGAATAGTTAATGGCCATGTAAACAGTTTAAAGTTACTGCTGATTTTATGAATTAATACGTTTTAGTAGAATGCGGGTAGTTTGAAGTTGAATATTGTAATTCTGTTTTTTATTGACGCGGCTTTCTATTTAGAAGAAGGAAAATTAAGTAAGAAGAGTGTTTTTTTGTGTTTTTTTATAACCGACTGTAAAAAGGACGAAGTTATCAGTTCGTCGAAATATTTTTCTAGTGGCGTGATTTTGGTCAAACCCCAGCCCGATATACAGGGTGGAAAGATCAAACGGCACTTGGAGGTCAACTACCTTAAATATTGGAAATAGCACATTCTATCATAATAAAAGAAAAAGTATGTAATGTCGAACGAACTCGCCACAATAATTTCCTTGTAGCGAATAGCTACGAATTGAAAGCTCTTTACTGACGAAATTTAAAACATTAATAATAATAGGACGTAACGAACTTTGATCAATTATAACTGAAGATACACATTGCTGAACAAAATCCCCTTCAAAAAATGTCCGAACTTTTTTATTTGTTTGCATAACAATTAAAATCATCACCTACACAGAAATTTGAACCTAGTCTTTACTTCATTACAGTCGAATTTCGGTTGACACTTGACAGCTAAACTTGACAATTTCACGCAACATACTGAGAAAAAAGAAGGCCATTGGCGCTCATTTGGCTCGGACATTTTCGGGCGCGCGACTGTGGATCTACAGTTATAATTGATCAAAGGTAATGAAGGACCTTTTACAAATTGTTCAGCCATTAAATTTAACTATTGAATATCTCAAAAATAGTTAGAGTTAGGACACTAGTTTCTTCGAGAAATTAGCTCTATTTGACCTAAATAATCTTCCCTTAAAGTTAGCGGTAGTCAAAAAAACACGGTGTATACATAGTAACTTCATATTGTTTAATGAAATGAGAAAATTTATGTGTTCTAAATTCAGAAAAATAGGAGCCCTCGACTCGCTCTATATCATTTTGTCTATTTTTTTTTTTTTTTCATATCATAATATTTATTTATTAAGCTATAACAATTAAGAAAAAATAACAAAGAATAAAACTTAACTATAAACTAAATATTACAAACTAAATTAAAAACTAAACTAGATCTAAACAAACAAAAATAATACTATTACAAACTAAATTAAAAACTAAACTATATCTAAAAAAGGCCCCTGCGGCATTGTGCCGAAGATGCTGGCAGCATTTCCTCGTTGAATCGCTTTTGTCTATTATTAGAAGTAAGGACTTACGAGCGACCGATCACTTCTTTAACTCTGTAACGGATGCCATTGTTAACACAGAAAGCGGTTAAAGCCGCAATAGTTAATTAACACGTTATTAGAAGCCGGGTTTATCGCTGCCATGTTAAAAGCTAGTTAGCAGCGAATGAAGATATCAAACAAAGTGATTGGGCAGGGATTTCCGTTTTGTTAACGGTTTACTTTTTGACTTGCTACAGGGGGCTACTTCGAAATTCGAAGTTCGTATTGAGCTGTTCCTTTTACTCTTTAGTTTAATACTATTAGAGTAAATGGGACGGCACGATACGATGTTCGAAAATCGAATGTAGTAGAGTAAAGCCAGAAAACTGCTGTGTTATGACATTGTCACGTTAAACTACCGTGACCGTGTTAAACCGACTTTACAGACAACCGGTTTTTACTAGTCTTTTTTTACTTCAAAATACTAAACAATTTAGCTAAAATAAAAATAAATAGAAATTATTTTATTCGAGGCAGAGCGCACAGGAGATGGAGAATGAAATGTTTTGCTCTTTACGGATTCTACATTCTATCAACTAACTCGAAAAGGAGAGGCTCAAACGAATACACAAGTAAAACGGCACATAAAAAGCTTAACACTAAAGGTACAGTCGTAAAAAGACGAGACAACACAGGTACAGTCACGTGCAAAAAGCTGAAGCGCAGGAGGTAATGTCGCGACAAAAAGGTGGAACTATCTGATTTCGCATTTCACGAGCGTCCCTGGCTTACGGCACTTGTCGAGGACTATTGGATATAGTTGGAGTTGATACAATACCATAAAAAGTAGAATAATTGTGCGATGTTTTAAGACAATAAAAGCAGTGATACTAATAATTACAAACATAATTTCCGGGACAATATTGTACGCGGCAAATTCTGATCCCTAAAGCCCTCTGACATCAACAATTCGGCCATATTGAAAGTGGACCGGGGAGAAGACAATAAGGAAGCGTAATTAAGTAAGTCCCGTGTGTGTTAGGAACAATAAGTGAAAATGTAAAGAAATATGAAGTTATTATTGGTGATATTATAAATGAGAATGTTTGTGAGGACGTTTGGAAGTTCGTTGCTCAGACACGCATTCACTATTATAAACCTGTATTATAATTTTAACAAAACCAACCTCTAGTTCAAACTTGTTGTTCAATACATGGACGTAAAATAATAATTATTTGTAAAACACTGAATATAGTAATTTTTATTTGCTTTATAGTTTTCAAATTTGTAAACATATACAAATGGCGTAAAATGGCAACACTTCTCAATGTAAGATAAACTCTGTTATCTATGACTTTTTTTCTTTCTCAGCCTTCCAATAAGCTGGCTGCAATAAGCTGTGATTCAATAAGCTTTTATTACTAATCTACCGTTTAAACTTTAAATAGTTATTTTCAGAAATACTCGTCTTGTTTCATACACCCAGGTGACCAGTCACTGACCTAGACTAAATCCATACTAAATGTTTATGCATGTGTGTGTATGTGACACAGACTAAAAGTTTTCCGTGAGAAACTACTCCGGAAGCATACAAATACATAATGCATGAAAATAAAATGTGGTATTACCCGCTCTATACAATTCCACGGTCGTCGATCGGTAATCAAATCATTCAGTGCTCGATCGCTGGCTACCATTAAATTTGTCACAGCACTGCCTGTCTTGCTTAGCCGCGTACAATCTAAATTACACCTTATTTATTAGGGGATAGAAATCGATTTGTAGTATGTTTGAATTGATTTGGGGTAGTGATGCTGCTCGATATTGGAGTATCGATAGAATCAGCGGTATTTGTTATGATATAATTATTGTATTTTACTACGATCGATTTTATAAGCGCAAAATACTTTGGGACTTGAATTATTGCTTAGAAAATTTGATCATAATTATAATTATCTTATACAAATGAAAAATAATTTTGAAAAGACAATAGACAAAGTATTGATAGTTCACGTAAAAACCTTAGCAACGAGCGTTCGATTCCTTATTTTTGTGTCAGTCATTTTAGCTACCGCTGACAACCTGGATGGGAATCACGTCCATGGATATGAGGACGATAGATCTAAACCCAGAAATAACACAAAAACATCTCGATTGAATATAACTTGGAGGATCAAAAGGTACGGGCATTAGGTTCAGGAGATAATAATGGATTATTTTAACTGGTACATCCTTTTGTGAATATAATTAGAATTAACCATCGCACAATTTTTTATACTTTATAATTATTATACAATATCGGCTTGCGTTAGACCATAATCACGCCTGATGGAAAGCGAAGATGAAGCCTACGATGGAGCACGCTTGCCTAGTAAATTCTCATTCACCTTAGACTTCAAAGCGGCCAAATTGTAGTGTTCAGGGAACACAGTCGCAGGCAGGGAATTCCAATCCTTAGCTATACGGTTGATGAAGGAAGAGCGAAAACGCTTTGTGCGGATTTTGGGAATACTGACAACGTAAGGGAGACCCCGCCTACTAAAAAATAAATAATAATATTTGTTTTTTTACATCCGACCGACCGAAAAAAATTGTAAGTGATTTAAATATCGATATAGTCTATCGATATTGGAGCAACAGTATCGTAGAGATGTTTTCTTGGCAAGTCTTACATGTTGATTCCGATAGAAAGTGACGAGTGACGTTTTTGCTGTACTGGGAACCTATGACCTCGTGAGTATTTCTTACTAGGGAACACTCTCTACTCAGAATTGATATGGGACGTTATCTGTTATAAAAAGACTTTTTAGGACTGAAGAGTTTCAATGTTGCCTATCATTAGGGTGTGTTGCACTGCAGAATTTTTCAACATTATATTTTTACAAAAAAATATATAATATCTTTCATTCTTCGATTTAGTCCGCGCAGGGTTGTATACTTGGCAAGTGAGATATACTAATTTTATTATGTTTAAGTAATTTTGTTATTATTATTTGCTTTTATAATCTACAAATTATTTATTTACGCATGTAGTCTTATGTAGCTATTAGTGTGCAGTTTATTTATATCTATCTAAACAGCGATCCGGGTGTCACCAACGGTACTGGCTGAAAATCAGCGCTGGGATGCTATGAATGCCTCAGCTATTCTGAGCCAGTGTCCGATTTGCAACCGCAATGACACATTCTATCTTTAGCTTACTTTGTATTTTGTTCTGTAAAAATATTAATGATGTGTCTTGTGATGTTTAGTTTGTAAATAAATGTATTTTCTTTCTTTAATATCTCCCAAATTGAGACATATCGACCAGACTTTATACTACTTTTTTGGCTTATAAATTACCTGAAGAATGTATGTTTTAAATCTATCAGGTTACTTGTTGGTCACGGGTAGAAAAAAAGCGTAAAGTCATAGGCATGAATGTCTATACAACCATCGCGTCAAATAGATCTAAACATCAACCTTATGGTTAGTGACATAGAGTTGTATAGATATTTTTAACGGCTTGGAAACGTTATATTTATGATATTGTCTGCACTTCATCGCACAATACGCTAAAAAAAAGCTTTTTTTCCCATATCAAATCAAAGAACAGGTCAATCTACAAGCTTAACGGACCTCAAAGTGCAAACACTTTGTTAACATAACCGTCCGTTGTGTGCTTTACTAATGAGCGTTTAACTCTCTGAGATCTTGTAATCGCCAAGTTTTGTTCCGTTTACCGCTGCGCGCGAGTTCTTGTAACACCGAGCGTTTCTGTTTGCCTTTGCCATACTGCTCTAGGGCGGTAAACTGTCATACATCATCATCATCATAATCATCATCATCATCATCATCATCATCATCATCATCATCATCATCATCATCATCCAAGCTGTACATATAAACATCTCACTGCCAGAATGAAAGGGCTTAGACCGTAGTTCCCGCGAGGGGCTAGTGCGGATTGGGAACTTCACACACACCATTGGATTTCTTTGCTGGAGTGTGCGGTTTTTCTCCAGGATTGATTCATACTCATTGTACTTGAAAGTGACTGTCTGTGATCTTTTCACGCTAAACTACTGAATTGATTTAAATAAAATTTAGGATGATCGTCATCCCAGTCAATATTCATCCCACTGGAGGGTAAAGGCCTTTCTAAAACTGATACACAACCATTACGGTTGGAAGCGGCTTACATACACCGAGAACCTTCCGGCTTTTACCAAATCATCCATCCATCTCGTTGGAGTACCAACAATAGCGTTCCATAAAACTAACGAAATGTGAAAGAAAATTAAAATGCACAACTAAAAACTTATTTGACAAAAAATTTAAATAACTACCTCTATAATCCGCAAAACATACAGAAGCCAATTTTTTATAATGTACGTGTTACAAACGGACACAGTAAATAATTCTTACAAAGGAAATAACTAATCAAAAACATCGGTAGCATAATTTGACACGAAATTAACAGAAAAACGGCGTACGACCTGCACGACATAAATCAACGACACTTATTAATTAAAAACCGATGAACGAGACTAAAACAAACAATTTCCCACAGAGCTAAATCGATTAAAACTATAAAACTTATACTTAAATATGAGCATATTTTTTGGACTTCCGATAAAAAGGCGCGATTAAAAATCGATACAGAATTTCGATTTAATAACCTTCTTAGCTGCGTCATTAGGAGGAATGTATCCGATACCGGTTGCCACACAAACTGTTTAATTTAATCTATATCTATGCTTATATACTAATCTAATGCAGTAATACGATTTATTTGTTTGTATGTGGAAAGTTACGACCTGGTTAAGGTTGCGGGATCCCGATGGATGCGCATGGCACGGGACCGATTTGTACGGCGAGCCTTGGCCTATGTTTAGCAGTGGACGTCTTTGAAATGATGGTGATGATGAGTATTGTAAACTAAAAAGAGTGATAAGTGGAACCCTGTTAATGTCGCTACGCTGTCCAACTGTCAGTCATGGGACGGTATCCTTAGAACCGTAATAAATAGACATGTGGAATTTATACATACCTGGCTATAACTATAGATAATACCAAACTAAATCGATTGTTCGACTCCGAAAACCCCCGCGTAGTAAATTTCATCGAAATCGTTTAAGCTGTTTCGGAGATCCCCGATGTAAATAAAAATGCAAGAGTTAAAAGAAATTAAAGAGAGGCCGAGAACTATTAAAGTCCATCAAATAACGCAAAGTTGGCTACTCGGGTCACGTAATTAAAAATGCCCATTGCCAACTACTGCAGCTAATAATGATGGGAAAAGTGGGAGGAAGTGGCGTGCTGAGAGAAGAAAAAGTCTTTGCTTCGCATCATCCGCGAATGGACAGGAATAGCCGTTAAAGAGCTATATTACTTGGCAAGATACCGGAAGCAGTTCGCAGAGCGGTAGACCTTCAGCAATGGTCAGCAGTACGAAGAAGAAGAAAAAGTGGTCCAACCAATCGACTTAAGATGCACTGCGAAAATTTAGATTAGAAGCAGGGTTCTGGTAATATTGAGTTTTTACATACCCACAATATACTGAATCTTCGGTGCGCCAGGCTCGCGCTTGGACAAATTTTATGATTAACAATTTTTTCATGCCGGAAAAGTAAAAGCATAGTTTTCCTACAATACCATTTACGTAATTGATTGGAGACTGGAGCCAAAAAAATCACGTAGGGGCACGACAATGATCATTTTCTTTACCACGGAATTGGAAACTAAGCTATCTTTCATTTTTCCTTGGAAGCAAAGCCAAGAGTGTGAACAATTTATGCAGAAATAAAGATACTAGGTACTTAATAATGTCGACCATTTTCTAATTCGTTTTCAAAGGTCTAAAAAGTAAACAAGACTTAACCATTCTTAAAACACTAAAAGGTGCAATAACTACTTCTATTGATCCAATGAAATTCTTGTATAGCACATCGGACATGAGAATTATAGCTAATGTATAAATTATGCAATTAGTGTGCAGTCGTTAATTTCCTAATGAGACACTTTACGGGCCAATACGGCACTATATCGTTCCGATATCGGTTCTATTTCGTTCCAATTATAACGCATTTTTCAATTGATGTCGCCGCGTCGGATTCTTGGAGTTCCATTACGAATTCATCCACACTTGTGTTGAAATTCTGTGGAACGATATTTAGTACGCGACATTATATTTTGAAAGCATCACTATTGTGAATAAAAAACATATTTTTAGTTAGTTGCAGATAGAAAGATGATAGCCAGCTACCTCGGACAAAGAATTACTTAGAGCTCTTCAGAGGGGGAACGCTGCCAGTATCTTCGGAACCTTGCATATAGGGACTCCTTTTCATAGTATCTTTTAGTTAATATTATTTTTCTTGAGGCTTTAGTTAAGGACAGTAATTACTAAAGGTTGAATTTACAAGTATCATTCATTATACTAAGTTAATGAAAATTTTTGTTAGAAATATGTTCGTATTTTTGGAAAAAATTGTGTCTAGCATTTCCCATCTCGATAATTGTTTTGACCAACAATCACTAAACACATAACTGTGTTTTTGGCTATTCTCAAAAAATTATTTTCCTTGGAATATAAAGAAAATAATTGTACGCAGACTGCTTAATTTTCAAAGGGAAAAGTATGTTAAAATCAAAAAGTATAATTAATTATTTAATAGCGAATTACCAATAATACATTGCAATTGCTTTTAAAACTCCACACTGAACCCATGGTAATATCTCGACGCGCACTTTACTCTTCGGTTAATTAAACGCATTATTAACTTTAATTAATTTAATTGAAATCGCTGGATTTGAGGCGATTACCGTTCATAATGCGAATGTGGCCGATTGAAAAATATTCCGTAATGAAGTTATTAATATGTGATTTATGAAAAGGGCCGGTCCGTTAGTTCATGGATCGGATGAAAATATGGTGGGAGTTTTGATTCAATGTTTTTATCTTGTCTGTTTTCAATTCGATTGACTTCAAAGTTGGTGACATGGAAGACATACCTCTTTTGCTTATTAATATACAATTTTATTAGGATTACAATAATACGGGTGGGGACCACAAAGTTGTAACAGATAAATCGTAATACAAAAATGACTGAAAAGGAAAACCATTTTTTTTGGTTAGAATAAAAACTATTTACCAGGTAGTTTCTGTGACTGTACAAAGAACCTAATATATCGAAGTAAAAAGAAAAAAAAATACTATTTAATTATTTTGGTTTAAAAAGGACTTAAAAAACGTGTGCTTATTTATTTATGCAGATGAGCCGAAAAAAGTAGGTATTGCAAACACAAAAACGTTTTTATTTCTCCAATCACTAGTTCTATGGGCGCCATATATTCAACTCGGTGCATAATTATACCTTCAAACATAATGTTGCCACTACCTTCAATTATTCATAATATGTTATGATGCGTTTCATCATTCCATTGACATATTGCATGAATCTGACATTTGCTCGCCTTCTCTAAAATTAAAGTCGTAAATCACACAGTAATATGCCTTAATTTATTTTGTACGCATCTCAGTACGTTCGATTTAATTTTTGACCTTTACCGTGTGAAATATCAATTTTAATAATGAATATCAAATAGGTCATTGCCTTGTTTTGTTAGTTTTTTAACAGACTTCAAAAAAAGAGGAGGTTCTCAATTCGTCTGAATGTTTTTTTTTCATATTATTATTAAACACTGTTTATAACCTACAACACTATTATAGACATGGTAGCCAAATGGTTTCACCTATGGCCTCTCAAGCAGAGAGGCGCGGATTCGAGTCCGGGCTTGCACCTCTTGAGTTTTTCGCAATTTATGTGCGAAATTACAATTAAAGCTCCATGCTTTTGCTACGGTGAAAGAAAACGTTGAGGAAACCTTCACACACTTGAAAAGAAATTCAAAGATGTCTGAAGTTCCCAAGCCGCACTGAGCTCGCGTGGCAATTACACCACCTCTCATTTTAAGAGGAGGTCTGTGCCTTGACGCTGATGATAATGATGTTATTCTAAGCATTACTGTATTTTAAAACCTATCAGTAACACTGCACAATTAAAATGAACAAAAAACCCCGAACCCTCTCCACATAAAACGACTCATTGCATTTAACGACTAGAATCGCATACGACAACAATCAAACAATAATTAAAAGGAGTTGCCGAAATGACAGCACATTTAAAAACACCCGCACAATTAGAGCCGATTGTGGCATTACGACTGTTACCAAAATCTATACCGTTAACTCTAAAATATAACCAACCGAATCGCCGGCTCTGGCTTCCCACGACCCCAGAGTTACGTTTCGCTGTGCTCTATCCAGCTTCACTTCCTTGTTCAAAGCAATCTAAGCCTTCTCTATACATAATAGAAATCAAACTCAATCCAGCACTATCGATACCCATTCAAAACCGATGTCGCTACACACACGCTGATCACACCTTCGAAATGCATGCGTGTGCGTGCGTTCGCGTGCTCTTGAATGGATTAAAAATAGACGTAGTTACGCATTTTCAGACTTGAGGCGGTGTGGTAAGGTTGGTTTTGGTGTGTTCGGGGTGTGTATGTGTGCATTTATTGACCAATAGTGTATTAATAACGTGGTGGCTGGATGGGAGGTCGCGGCCGAGTCGACAGGTGACGCAGGCGCGATGTTCTATCGATCCCGCGCGTGTGTGCGTGGAATGTCAGAGTTTACTGTTTAGATCGGTAGTACATTAGGCGCGGAATATTGTTTGTTTTTAAATTGATAATGTTGAGTAAACATGGTGATTGACGGAGTTACAGAAGACCAAATTGAAGGTTTGCCAAAGAGCAATGGATGGAGCGCAGTATGCTCGGGGTGAAGTGGATTGATCGGATCCGAAACACCACACTGCGCTCCCAAACACGCATTACCGATGTGAGTGCCAAGGCTGCCAAGCTTAAGTGGGACTGGGCAGGCCACGCCAGCCGCATGGATCCAAATTGGTAGGCTAGGTTAGCCACGGACTGGATACCACAGGATGGATGGCGGCGACGAGGTAGGCCCAGGAGGCGTTGGCGGGACGACCTAGACGTGTACCTCAAAGACTGGAAGGACACCGCTCAATATCGAGATGCGAAAATGGGGGCAGGCCTTTGCCCAGCAGTGGAACACTTCTCCAGGCTAATTAATAAAAATAATGTTGAGTAATATTTTAATTAAGATACTGTTATCTCAAACAAAGAGTCGTGGGTTCAAATCCCGGGCACCTCTTGAGTTTTTTGGAACTGACGAACGAAATTACATGGGTGGATCAACTATTTCTTGTTGTTATTCTGTCCCGTCAGCGAGGGGACAAAAATAGTACAGTTTAAGTAGAAGAAATGTTGTGTCACATTAACTAACATACTTATTAGATGACCAATTATTGTAGAAGGGGTTTAAAACTACCACAAAAATGCATGTTAGGCAAATTTTGATCACATAAACTTAAAGTTTAAAGAGTGACCCATGAGATCGTCACTATAGCAACGAGTGACAAAAAAAAGTTGATCGACCCACATTTGAAATTTAAAAGGAGCTTTTCGGTGAAGGAAAACAAAGCATAATTGCACACGCTTGAAAATAAATAACACATAAAAAAAATTTCAGAAGTGTGTGAATTTCATAATCCGCACTGGCCCCGCGTGGCAACTACGACCCAAGCCTGATGGTCAGGATACACGACGACACCTGACACTAGACACTCAGTGTATACATCGACTGTCTGTGTGTGTCCACTGCCGTGACACTTAGTTGCAGATGTAGTGGCAATATCGATGGCGATGTCGGACACTAGTGCCGACATTTGTGTTGAATGTCAGTGTCGTCGTGTGATGTGATGTCGTGTTTTTATTAGACCCTTGAGTCAAAGTAGCCTGACCTATACCTACAACAGTTTTAGGTGCAAACCACTCAAAAGAGACCAGGCGGGGGCGCGTCGCACGCGTCGTTTGTTCGCAGGCTGCGTCGCCGCCCCGTCCCTTCTGACTTCTGACTGCTTCGAATCGCGACGCTACTATACATTTAGGGCCTATAAGCACACGGCGTTTTTTGAACGGGCCGTCGACGCGCGTTTTAGGAACACGCGTTTACAGCGCGTTTTTCATTCCATTAGAACAGCCTTAAGGCCCCTAGCACACGGCGGTTTTTTAAGTAACGCGCCGTGTGCTTAGGCCCTTAGTATGAAAACTGATTCAAGGGGCGCCGCGACTGCGACGCGCCCCCGTCCTACGTTTGTTCTGTGTGGCTTGCGCCTTAGAGGCAAAATCGTTCATAATGAAGCACATTATATCAGATATACATATTTCTTCGATCCTATTTATCAAATTGTTAATACTCATCTAATTATAATCATTATGAATTCCGCCCCGTGTGACCCCGGCCTAACATGTGACAGTGCGCACGAGTGGATCGCGGCAGGTGAACGCGCGCGTGTGTGCGTGAGGTCATCCCGTCGCGATAGGCCGCGCGCATATGTGCGTCGGGCGTGTACTAGGCAGACGATCACTTCTAAAGATTCGTACACAATAGGCATTTAAAATATTAATTACGAATGTTGTTATTGCGAAAAAGTATTAAGACGTTGCGCTTAAAACGAGAAAGGTGCGAAAAGTTCGCGCCATTTAATAAAATACATGTATTTAATAATGGAATAATATTTTCATTTGGTGACTTAACACGTTATGTATACGTTATGTACGTAAAATGCATAGCTTAAATTCTTAAACTAGGTAAGTACAAAAAAGTAAAAAAATATATACGCGTCGACTTGAATACGTCCTCCGTTTTTTTCGTCGGTTGTAAAAGGTTGAAAGTTTAAATAACAAAAGTGAAGCATGAATACAGAATTGCCATTAAAAAAATACGTCAACTAGGTACTTTGTATTTTAAAAATGAAATTATTTGAAAAATTGGGGTCCTAATTTTTTTTTGCTTAATATTATTTTTTGTTTATTGATAAAAATATGTACCTAAATAATTCTAATATTTTTTTTTAGAATAGTTCCGACTCCCTCCTGTGCCTCCGCCTAACATTGCGACGAGTTCAAAAGCTATGATTGTAAAACGTAATAACATGAGATCTGTTATTATTTCACTGCTAACCCGAACAGCGCGGTGTCTCTAACGGCCCGAGAATTTTCCCTCACTTTCACTTTTTTGACAAGTTTCGACGCTTGATCAATTTTTTTTAATAATATCCGGTATCATTTTGAAATCATTGCATTTTATTGCACCGATTTGATACAGATGAAAAAGTGTTGATGAGTGTTCATTTGATATTAAATTACTTTGCTGTTTGATTCTGTTTGAAATAACATCTGTGTCTCTAGCACCTAACAGCACAGATAAGTTTTTGTTTAAAAACAATATATACAGCTTTGATTGCTGACCGTACGAGATGAGATTAAAGTATTTAAGTAAGTTCCTGAAATTAATCTGGAATAGTAAAGATTTGTTTTTTTTTCATTTCTCTGCAGTTTCAAAAAAAAACAACAAATACACAAAAAAATAAATTTACTTTTGTTTTTATTTGGTCAACGAAATCTAAGATTTAAAAAAAAATCAAATCGCATTCCGCGCACCCGAACACGTTTTACGTATCATAACGCTGCTTATCTAAAATAACGGCCGCCTAATTTGGCATGAGACGCTGTGTAATTGTACATCTTATTGGCAATAATTAAAGTATTAAGTTGCACACCGTAGTATTTTGGAATAAAGCGGTATTTTAGATAAGCAGCGAATTAAGTTAACAATAAAAACAAAAGGTCATGTCTCTTTAAGCAACAATACCTAATAAGTATTAGAAGTATACATTATAAACTAAAGTTCAAAAGTATCCGTAACATGCAAAAACGTTAAAATAAACCTTTACTCGATCCTATAATCTCTAATAATTGTCGGCGTCTATAATTATACGATACACAGTCATTAATGCCTTACTTTATAATTTAACTTAATACACTAATAGACCCTTTAGTGGAATAACGTCGTAAGATCACTATCTTGTAAGTGTGCTTATGCCTTTTTAGTTAGGCATTTGATGAAGCTGTCGAAAGTAAGTGATCGACATGGATGGGAACATTCTAGCGGTATGGGCCACCATTTAGAGTTCCGTACCAAAACGGTGCCAAAAAGATCCTATCAATGAAAATAACTGTATCTGAGAGAGAAATATTTATTTACACATGTTCGGTACACAGAAAAAATACATTTGGCATGAAAAAAGATAGAGATGAAAAACATCGAATAGTATAAATTGGTAAGTATCTGCCCATCCATATTATGTCAAAAAATGTATTTATCCTTTGAACTGTGACTACTTATAAGTTTAAAATTGTCACTGTGTGCCACCTACGAATTTTATATGAGCGCACTGTTTATTTCAAATATATTTCCTTTTTTATATAAGTTTTTTATTGGCTGAAATTTCAAAACAATTCGATTAGTAATAGCTGGTATAATTTTACATTAAATTTTTGGTTACATTTAAAGACAATGATAACACATACCTGTGCACATTGCAAGTTAATTAAATAAAATGTAGTAAGTATATAATAAAGTTATGTTTAAAAAAGTTATTCTTGACTAGAAACATACTTTCAACTAGACTAGATTTTTACAACTAGACGGAACCGTGCGTGTTCATGTCATAAACGCACTTGCGCTGTTTTTTCAACTGACTTGACCTTGCTTTTTGTGCGATATTGGTATTTTGAAAAACGCTTTGATCTATCCGGTCTAATGATTGAATACCTCAGTAAAACAATTAGGACTTTTTTTATAGGTGCTTGCGTCCTATTTTCGCGCCTTTTGCAGAGGAGAAGATAACAAAGGAGTGAATTTTAGACTAAAAAATATAATAAAAAATAATACCTTATTATTTAGATTTCACAGGTCCAGGTATTTGTTAGTAAATAGTTAAAAAAAAAAAAAACGAAAAATTCTACCTTTTATGCTAATTGCTCGGGGTTAGTGTATAAAATATGGTAAAAAAAGCAACAAGGGTTGATGCGAATCTGGGTAAGTACAAATAAAAAATAAATAAAAATGAATAACCAGTAAAAACAAAAAATTCATTGGTTAGTGTAAATTTCCGGGGCCGATTTGTATCTCTGAGATATTCCAAAACTTCGATAAATCTAACCGTGACTGTTGCAATCAAGGTAAAACGTCGAGGTGATTTGAACAATGTCAGGTATTTTGCAGCGCCAAAAGTTAACTGTAAGAATTTGGCTTCAAAGAAATTTCAACATAGATCAGTAAAGATCTAGAAGTCATTAGTAAAATCGGTATCGGTAGTTTAATCAGAACCAAAGTTCTCACTGTCGGCCTAAAAAAAGAAGCATAGCCCAAGGCGCTAACAATTATATCAGTAGCTGCTACCTCATATTATTATACGAACACTTAGATCACAATCGGATCGAGATACAAATGATAAATTATACCTCACGATCTATAGATCCTAAGAATTTGGATGAGACAGGCCCCATTTTTAACTTGATGGTAATTGTCTGCGGTGTTAATCATTCCTATGATGATGGGTTATTAATTTTTTGTCCTAGTTAAGGGAGAAATTGGTTGTCGATTGAAAGGGAAAGGTTTTTTAACCGTTTATTGTTAGTTTTGATTTGCATTGCGTTCGATGGAAAAAATAACTAAGATGTTTTAGACTTGAGCAATGTAGATATGGCTTAATTTGACGCAGATTTTAAGTGAAGAGGTAACAGACATACTGAGTTCGTTTTAGATTTTAATATTTGAAATGGAAGTATAGATAGAAGTATGAGGTAATTTTTGCAATATATTGTTGTGTTTTTACTATCATTATTTGAAACATATTGTTAATAAAAAAAAGTGAGCATTTTCTTTGATGTACCTATGTACTACGTACATCTGGGATTTATGAGGTCAAGTCCTCCATCCCGGCCCGGTCACGGTATTAAGTAAATACGAAACGATGAAAATGAAAAAAAAAAATTAGTGTGACCCAAACTTGTTCCTCAAAATGCACCGCTGTGTAATAGTAATATCGCAAAGAAACAAGCCATGAACGCAAAACAGTTTGACCCATGAAGGAGAAGATCTTGGGTTCAAATCCTGACTCGCACCCCTGATTTTTCAAAATTTATATACAAAATCATATTTGGAATTTACCATGAGTTTTGTGGCGCAGGAAATCAAATTTAAGTGCATTCAACAATCTGCATTTGGCCCGCATGGGGTATAGCTCAAACACTATGTCGGAGATGGTGATGGTGATGATGATATCGTAAACAAAAAGCTCTCACCCACCACAGACCTCGCGGTAGCATTAAAAAGTTCTTTAATTACAACACTCATGTTTCTTTCACACTCCATTATTTAAGTCAGATCGGCAGCAGTAATTCGATGTAATGATAAATATCCAATTATCGATAAGTTACGCTCGACTTTCAATAGACTGACTGACAAGCCGAAAAATTATAATAAATGTTTTATATTTTATAATGGTGGAAACAATTACTTGTTTTTGGGGATCGGGTTATGTTAGAAGCGATCAGCGAAAGCACATATCGGTAAAGTTCAAAAAGTTAGACATCTTAATGATAGATTAGAATAGAATATTTTATTTGCGGAGAATGAGTAGATAAATCGGTGTTCGTGGTATGTGACAACACGTAACTTAGTTTGCTATTCGTACCATTTAATACATGGCATCTTGGGTATTCATTACGATAATTATAATAAAATTTTTAGTAAAGAGCTTATTTTATAGATAGTTAAAATATGTATGATATTTTTCCGTTGTGACACCCAATTCAAATATTTCATACTAAATACGAATTGAAACATATATGCACAGAAAAAACACAGAAAAAGTCCAGCTCCGGGAATCGAACCTGGGTCCTCAGCAAACCGTGCTGCGTGCTTTATCCCCACACCACAGCTGGTGAAAAAAATGAAGTTGAAAAAAATAAAAAATACAAAAAGATACTTCATACCAATCTTGAAAATCGCAATTTAAAGTCACGATTGTAAAATAACTAATTTTGGGATCATAATGGCCAATTTTCCAGTAAGTTGATTTGCATGGCTAGCTACATATTGACGTTATCCTACTTTTTTGTCTTCACTTCTATACTTACCTACTCCTACTTCTCTTAAGTAATGTTCATTGAGAAATTAAACAATTGTGTTAAAAATAATTGTCAAACTACTGTTGCAAGTGTTACACTTAAGCCATCGCCCGGCTTAAAGTCAAGCCGAGCACTAGAGTTAGACTAAAAGCATAGATTGCAGAATCGACTAAAGAAAAAAAATTGTAAAATAACAATTAAAATTAATATCCATAATAATTATAACTCATACAACATCTTTCTGGTTTATTAAACGCAATTGCATTTCGATAGGTTCCATCCACCGATTAATTTTCAATACCGCTATTACTTAAAACTTGTGCCATAAAAAACCTTCTTTTCACCTGTACGTATGATTGATTTTGGATTCGAGACGAATCGTAAAGTGATATTTGACGGCGCACATTCATTATGTCCAGAAGGTTTATTGCAAACGGAAGCCTTTCTTGAACATTATGCTCCGGCAAAGAATACGAGCGACTGACGAAGCTATGAATGTTTTTTCTATTCATTGCGCGTCCAAGAGGCTTGCTGCACAATATTACTTGCTAACACACGCATTGAACAGAGAAAACGCTCACCGGTCGCAGGTTGTTGTAGCCAGGCCGTTATGAGACGCCTGTGATATACTGCTAATTCTGCAATTAAAAAGTTAATGAAGCCTTAACTGTTTTTTTGCTTGGCGATAAGTGGACATTACTGTTTTTGCCGGTAACCGTTGACCTATTCAGGATTTAGTTATACCGTTCTATTTGATTCACTTCTGGGTGATGAATTGTGCAGATTTGAGTTAGTTGTAAATATTTCCGTATTTTTATATAAATTTTCGACTCAGTTCTTTCGGAAATTATGGGCAGATAAGGGGAGATGTATCACACTACCTTGCATACACTTTGTTATTTTTTTAAAGTTTCTAGTTAGCACGCCAAATAATTGTCCCTATTTTAAAAATACCTTATGGCATAGGACCGTATAATATGAGTCACAAAATTTTCAATCGTTTTCAAGCGACTCCAACTGGTATTTGGCCGGCTTTCTTGTATTCTAGGCAGAAAGATCAGAGCACACTACTTTGAAAAAAATTTTTAGACTACTCTATAAATAGCCTACTGGTTAAAGAAGCTGACTAGAATAGTTGAGGTCCCGGGTTCAATCCCCGGTCAGGGCAGGTATTCATATTAAAAATACAAATGTTTCTACTCCATTCCTAGATGTTTTAATATGAATTAATCATGTAAGAATGTTTATCCGTTACCTCCTACCCAGCTATGCTTAGTTTGGGACTAGGTCAATTGGTATCCATCGATGTAATTTTTAACCCCCGACACAAACATTGGTTCAGCCGTTTCAAAGCTATCAGCTTTTTTGCCAGCTGCGAAAGGGATCTTAGACGCATAATCGGCATTTACTTTATTTTCAAACATTGCGTTGAGGGTTTTTAAAAAAATGAATATATTATTTGAATCTTTATTGACATTAATGTATGAGCACTAATATTAAATTCATTATACGTTTTTAGCAACCGGATAATCGCTTCTCGATCAAAATCTGACATTTCGAGCTATCTTCAAAAAATATAGACTTACGATATTATTCTTCTCCAATAAATCAAATCAATTTAGTTCCACGGAACTATATCAAAAGGCTTTAATTATATACTTGATAGGTGATACATCGTCTGTTACAGAATTTATTAGACCAAAATAAAGGTTACACAATTTACTACTCCAAATAAAATTATTATCGAACAGGTTTATTAATGAAGCAAACCATTCGCCTCTGAATAAAAATACGGAATTAACTCAAGGTCATTATGTAATTCAAAAACTGACACCGATATTATGCACTGAGATAAATAAACATAACTTTTATGTAATCATGGAATCTATAACGGACGATGTGAGGCGTAATCTAATTAAAAACCTACGCGCGTACGATAGTTTTCTTATCTGTATTAAGCTATCGCATGTTACCGCGAAACGGAGTTCTATGCTACGAACGGTCAAAGGTAAGTCGGGAATATAGTGCTCAAGCGATAGGCGAGATAGACGAGACTGGAGCAAGAGGGCCTTTGCCCAGCAGTGGGACACAAAATCAGTCTAGAAAAAAAGAAATATCATTAAAGTTAATAGTGAAGACAAAACAATAGAAGTTAATAAAAAGTATTTTGTATTTACTATAGCTAATATATATATATTATAATATATAATATGTATTTTATGAAGCTAGTTCTTTAAATAGATAATCTCTTGATTATTTGAAATATCGGGTATTTGAACTTGGAACCTCAGTTTCACAGGCAGGTTTACTAACCACTAGGATATAACGGCCGTCGAAATTTTAATGGACTTAAACTACAGTTGTCTCGTTTCTTCATCTGTCATTTATCGCTGCCCGCATTTCTACTGCACTCTGACCTACGCCTTTCCAATTCGAGAAACGTTAAGATAACACCTTACTTATGGCAACCTTTTGAATGGTGTTTTAGTTTAAACATCGCTGATGGATTTTTATGTTGATCCAAATCAGCGGAGTTTATTAAGTTATTTTAGTTTATAAGTTTGATAGTTTTCTCAAGTATTTGTGAAAATATTGTGTGTGTTTGTATTTGAGATAAGTATAGAATTTTTTAACAATACACAGCACAGTTATTACCAGTGTTGGATATAATTTCAACGGGTGAAATAAAAAAATACCATATCCTTCAATCTGTAACAACACAATAGTAGAATTAGATAAATTAATGCTTCTTTTACTGAAATAAAAAGAGGAATTCCGAAAACTATGTTTTCTTTTACAATTTCGGCGAAATACAGAACTATTTTAAAATTAATTCCCAGTTCACTAGGTCTTGGGAACGATTATTTCCTGCCCAAAGCATTTATTTTTAGATCCGTTGCTAAAAAAATCTTGATACTTAACACAATTTGATTTATAATCAAACTTACCTGATTATTCCAGAACATGCACATTTTAAGACAACTGCTTTCTAATATTTGAAATCTAAATGAAACTACACCATTGCTGTTAAATACTGAATGGATTAAGCGAACCTGATTTCAAACTTGACGCCACGAAGTCGAATAATTGTTTTTCGATGAAACTTCTTAACCGCACCTGATTTAAAGCCTTCGGAATCTCATAAAAACTTAACGCACCGTCATCACCAAACATTTTTATAACTAATCGATAGACGTCGACGTTAATTAATCACAATGACAAATGCAGACGGCAGCCATAATTCAAAAAGTACTTTGAATGTCAACGACCGACTCCAATTGATCAAAATAAAACTATGAAAGCGTTCTATACAGCTACACTTTTCTCGTTGATAAGACTATAAATTTATCACCTAGCATAGAAGGCTCTAAATCTCCTGGATATATAAAAAATACAATACGACACCGACAGTGTCTGATGACCCTAACAATAAAAAATGGCCACCATAAGCCCTGGTTACGAAAGCTAGTGCTGCTCAAGTTATAAACGATAAGCAACTAAACTAAAAAACTTCTAATTGTAAAGGTATTGAAGTTAGTTTTGGAAATGTATTGATATAGGTTTTTTGGGATTCTTACACTTTCGAAAACATCAAAAACGTAGGCGTATCCATACCAGCTTCATATTTAAGCAATCAGATACTTCTTATTAATAGTTCTTGGTCTAATTGTTTAGTATATTAGAAGAGATTAAACATAGAAGTTACCCATATATTCTACCGAATCCTAGTGTAAATAAAGAAGTTTAAGTACCTTTATGGAATAATTTCCAAAAATGTCAAAACTGGTGATACTTGTTTGATGAACAAAATTTGTTACAAAAAGTTAAAATCTGCAAAAATAGGAGAATTATTAGACATTTTGTAAAATACGCCTGTCTTTATTGAACCTTCGGAGAAACAGTTAATAAATTATAAATATTACCAATCTATTACTAATTAAATAACTAAAGATAAGTATAACGATAAGTATATGTTGGTAACGGAATAGAAAAAATAAACAAAAATGAAATACGTCTTTGTCAACGATTCCAAGGGAGCGACGCCATATCAAAAGCTGATAATATTTTATAATCACATACAAGATCGATTAAAATGGTAATTTCGCTCGTTTCCTTTGCCTTAAACGCGTGCGCAACTGGTATTTTATCGGCCCGTGCCCGACAGAGATAAAACGTGAATAAACATAAGAGAGAAAGGTATAAAGGAGCTGAATTAATTAACAAAATTTTGATGTTGCGCGAATGGTCTAATGACATACGACGCATTCCTTGTGAATGGCCATATGCTAAATAGGACCGGCCATTCATGGTTTTTATTTAACTTAAAGTGTTTGTTTGTTTTGGTCGATTTGCAAGTTGAATTTCACCCACTTATATAGTTATCGGATTGACTTTAAAATTAAAAGTTTGTATTATTTTTTGGGTGCGTATCTGAATATTGAGAATTAATATGTGTATGCAATAAGTAAGTTATAATAACGTACCTAATAAAGATTTTTTTCTAAAACTGTTTATTTATTAATATTTTTACAAAACTGGCTTAAGAGGTCCTAAACGATGTCGTTTTAATAATGAGACTACAAATTAAATAAATAAATAAATAAATAAATAAATAAATAAATAAATATTCGGGGACAATCTTACACAAATCGACCTAGTCCCAAACTAAGCAAAGCTTGTACTATGGATACTAGACGACGATAAACATACTTATATAGATAAATAAATACTTAAATACATAGAAAACATCCATAACTCAGGAACAAATATTTGTGCTCATCACACAAATAAATGCCCTTACCGGGATTTGAACCCAGGACCTCTTGCTTCGTAGGCAGGGTCACTACCAACTAGGCTAAAGCGGTCGTTCTTTAAATTCTTACTTTCAACCGATTAAATTCGTCTAAAAGCAGTATTAAAGCATATTTTCTTCCTCATTTAGATATTCCAACCAAAAGCTTATAACTTCCAAACAAAAGCGCATTCAAATTACCTTTATAATTAAAAGCGTCCCAACACAATTACACATGTCATGTGACATGACACGGTCCCGCCTCACAGAGCCTACGATCTTGCACGATTCGCAGCGCAGCGAATGGTTTCCCTATCCAACGCGCACTCGACACCATCACCGCTTAGCGGTTGATTGTCAACGTACGCAATGTATTAGAAAATTGGGAAACTGCTTGGTGCTCGCGTGTGATCGTGGTAAGCTCATCATTGTCGCATAGCAGCGCGCGCGCATATTAAATTTACGGCTGTTTACGTCGCTTGACATGCCGTAAAACCAACGGGGTCATGATTATCGTCCAAATTGATTTCAGAAACGATCAGATTATCGAAATTTATTGTTTGAGTACTAAAATGTTGGAGCTCAACAAACAGCACAGAAAACAGCCTTTCATGGTTTTTGATTAATTTTATTAGATACTAGCTGTGCTGGCGGTTTTACCCGCGTTTATGATTTCTGTGTCGTATAGCGTGATGTGACACAGCCTATAGCATTCCTCGATAAAAGGACTAGTCAGAACATTTTTTTTTATTCGAACCAGTAGTTCCTGAGATTAAAGCGGTTAACCAAACAAACAAATTCTCCAGCTTTATAATATTAGTACAGAATTCTGATATATTTTCGTCGGAATATTTTCTCGGAGTGTTATGGTATAAAATTAATCTAGAATATTTCAGTAGATGGTTGACTTCATTTGACTCAACAAAAACCCTTAATCAGCCTTTAACGCTGTGCACGCCTATAAGATTCCGAGATAATATTCAGAGGGAAATATATCTATACTAATATTATAAAGCTGGAGTTTATTTGTTTGTCGTATTAAACACAACTCTTTCTTTAATATGATATACAATTAAATTAATCCAATCAGTTACAAAATTATACGCGTCATGATTACGGGACGATTCAACGCAACTGCGTAGAAATAACAGGAGCTTATCAAAGATAATTTCAGTTAATGTCCTAATAAATATGACGTGATGGTCCCAATGGAAGATCAGCGCCGTTCGCAAAACTGGCACTGGCTGATTTGGAACCATTTTTGAAGTTTGATATCACAAATAAATGTTTTCTTTCTTTCTTTAACACAAAAAGAAGCTCAAAATAAAAAAAAAAAAAAATTATGGTTTTAAGAATTACGTATAAAATAACAGTAATGGTTTTTACCTCTTTTTAAGAACCTAACAATTAATTGTACTTATTAAGAGACCCCTTTCTTCCATGAGGGGTTACGAGCATTACGATGTACATATACCAAGTATTTTAATTATTAATGATAATTAACATTACATAACATTAAATAAAAAACTAAATCAAAATTATTTGAATACGTATTGGCATCGCTATTCAACGACAAAACTCTGCCCGACTTTAGGAGATAATAGATACGGGGCCATTTCTGAATTTAATTTAGTTTTAGGATTTTAGTTTTGCAATTTTGTTACCTTTTACAAAAATAGAAATTTAAATTGAACATCGTAATCTAAAGTATTTGCCAGGTCATTTTGATCGCAAAGTTTTATCTAGATTCTAAACGATATGCTTTACTAACCACAAAACACAGAGAAATCTCAAAATGTATGTAGATGATATCATACATTCTTAGAATCGTGATATGTGAAATGAGGAAAAATTATGTGGAATTCGTCAAATAAATTTAGAATTTGGAGCAGAAAAATGCTACGTGTGAGTGAATAAGCTAAAATTCTGGTCAATATTGAGTCATTTATGGCACTTGTCGTCTGGTCCATGCGTATACCGAGAATTGCTAAATATAGATGACAACTGGTGTCTCATCCTGGTTGGATTATCGTTATTAAGTGTATAGAGGGCGTATAAAATTGTTTTGGAATATTTTAGCAGACGATTGAATTCATTTGACAAGAAAAATCTTTGTATTTTTTTTTTTTAATAAATAAATATCATGGGGCAATTCACACCAATTGACCTAGTCCCAAACTAAGCAATGCTTGTACTATGGGTACTAGACAACAGATAAACTTACTTATATAGATAAATACATACTTAAATACATATTAAACATCCAAGACTCAAGCACAAACATTCGTATTTTTCACAAAAATATCTGCCCCGACCGGGAATCGAACCCAGGACCTCAAGCTTCTTAGCTCTAACAACTATTAGGCTATCCGGCCGTCATAAACTTTTAGTTTCGTATTGAACGATACACTTTGAACATCGATCGACTTAATATTTTATAGATCATAATAAAATTAAAAGTCCTTAAAAACTTTTTTATAAAGCTCGCGGTATTTTTCAAACCGGAATTATATACTACCGGATGGCCTTGTAGTTTGAGAACCCGAACTACGAAGCTTGAGGTCCCGGGTTCGATTCCCAGTCGGGGCAGATATTTGTGTGAAAAATACGAATGTTTTTGCTCAAATCTTGGATGTTTAATATCCATGTATTTAACTATCTTTTTCCGTTGCCTAATACCTGTAACACAAGATTTCCTTACTTTGGGGCTAAGTCAATAAAATTGATGTAAATTGTCCCGTAATATTTTTTTAAATGTAACGCATATGAATTCCGAAAAAATCAGTAATGCAAGACCGCGTTTGAATTTGAACCCACGACCCTCAGCAGCTTAAACTCTGAAACTAACAACATAGATCTTTGACCTTTTGGTTTTTGAGTTATTGTAGCCTGGTGGCATGTGTTCCAAACTTTCATTACACATTACGTAACATAAAGCCTAAAATAGAAATCAATGGATTTTGAGAAAATCCTCAAAACTCTTTCTAATTATGCTTCACAAACAATGCTTAATTATGAATTCTTAACGGAATCAGAAAACTAGAGAGCAAAGACAGACAGACATCCGTTTGGATGAGCCAACACGGTTGACAAACACATATTTACATACACACGCGTCCGTGGGCTATGGAAGATTTTCTCGTGATACATTTTTGAATTTTAATATTTATTAGTTGGCTTAAGTTTCGTTGTTTTTCCTCTTAGATAGTAGGTTAGAACTATTAATGTGATCTTTATCGATTTATTTAGTTTTTTAAAACAGGTGAAGCAGCGGTCAAAGACTAGTCTAAAACTCTACTCTTCTTTCTGATGCCCTGACAATCTTTCTAAGGTTAACTGGAAGAGATCGCTTTAAGGGATAAGTTCTTCTTTGTAGATCTGTGTCTTTTGTTAATTTCATGTTTTTATGTTAAATAAAGAGTTTGACATACATACATAAACCCTACACCTACCTACCTAATGGCAGTGGGCAGCGTACATCGCTCATAGAACTGATGGCCGATGGGGCAAAAAGATTCTCGAGTGTAGTTAGGCACAATGTAGGTAGGCCTCCAACAACATGGAGCAACAACCTGGTTAAGGTTGCGGGATCGCGTTGGATGCGGATGGCGCGGGACCGATCTGTTTGGCGAGCCTTGGGGGAGGCCTGTGTTCAGCAGTGGACATCTTTCGGCTGAAATGATGATGATGATGATGATAATAAAACCTACAAAGTAACTGTACTTACACCCACTGATCATCCACGTATCTAAAGTCTCAACATAACAATTTAGAATAACCTCTGTGAGATAAATAAGAATAATATGGGTCAGAACGATCAGGGGAATGATGCACCGCTACCAGTACCGGCACGCAGCGCCTGCGGCACCCGCGATTATGGGCGCCGTGGGTGACAAGCGGAGCGGGGAGCGGGGCGGGCAGCGGAGCGGGAAACAGAGGGAATATACTTCATAGCCGTTACACTCCTGGCAGTTTTGCCGTGGTTATTTCCGTTCCTTTTTTTAAACCAAAGATGGCAAAAATAAGCACGCGATTTGCTTGTAAGTGATCACGGCAGTCCGTGACTTAACTTACACTTCCATTGGGACTACTGGTGCGAAACCGGTTTTGTGAGAAACGGTATACTTGCCTTTTATATGGACACATGTAAGATGATAGGCAACACCCAGCCGCGATTTTATTCCAAAATTTTCGCGTACGGGCCAAGAATAATTGCTTTTGCACACTATAGAAAAGCACCACCCATCGAGATAGTAAGCTTGAAAATCCGACGCCATTCGTCCTTCAACGCCTTCCACGTTGATGTAGGGTAAGTCTTTGTGGGTAACATGCCGAATGCTCTTTTACCCCCGATCTTCCCTCAATCCCTCTCTTATGACCTTATCTAAATATACGAGACGATGCCCGGCCGTGCGATGTAGATGCTTGAGATTCTGTGAGTTGGAAGATGCTAGGCACTCCAGTAATTTAAAGTTTTACTTTTATTATTTTTTATTGGTTATTTTAAATTTTTACCTTGACTTTCTCAGCGTCTAGGTTAAAGACTGTTAAGCCGTGCAAATTGATTTTCCTTCCGGAAACTTCTCAACAGGATTTTTCCGAACCGGTGTTACATTCTTCGACATCCATAAGTACTTGTTATAGCCTTAATTCTAGATAAGACATTTTACCTTGACTTTGATTTTAGCTATAGAAGTACCAGCGGTACAAAATGCACATAATCAGCATACTAACCACCAACATCAATGGTCCTTTGCACATTTCGATGGGCGCCCGTTTTTCGCTTCCTCCGTCACCGTGTTCGCATTATTACAACCGATAGATATAGCGTGAGAACGCCAAGTGACCGTGGCACTTGCCAGTCCATTATGCTGCACTATTGTTTGCTCTGTGTACATCCAACTTATCTGCGCTCGAAAATATTTGTACACTACTTGACGGACACATTAGAATCTTATTCATTGCTAGAGTTCCGTACCCAAAGGGTAAATACGGGCCCCTATTACTGAGAATTGGCTGTCCGTCCGTCCGTCAGTCCGTCCGTCTGTCACCAGGCTGTATCTCATGAACCGTGATAGCTAGACAGTTGAAATTTTCACAGATGATGTATTTCGGCTGCCGCTATACCAAAAAATACTAAAAAACAGAATAAAATAAATATTTATGGGGCTCCCATACAACAGACGTGATTTCTTTGCTCGTTTTTGCTCGATATTGATAACGGCAACAGGTAGACGCTAGAAATATTCACAGAATATTTAGTTATATATTCACTTTAAAAATTATTATTAAATTAAAATAAAACAAATATTTAAGGGGGGCAACAAACGTGATTTTTTTTGCCGTTTTTATAGATAATGGTACGGAACATTTCGTGCGCGAGTCCCACTCGCACTTGGCCGGTTTTTTTATTTGCACATACTGTATGTCATCTTTTAAGATAGCTTTAGTGAGGTTTGTACATATACAGAATATCTCAGAAGCTGCCGTCGACCTGAATTTGGATGATAGACCGTATATAATAGTTATTAAAAAAATGTATGACTGTGTATTTATAACTAGCGTTTGCCCGCGACCTCGTCCACGCAATCGACTTAATTAATTGACCACATGTGCGTAAGTTTTCATAATTTAAAACCATCTTCGCATTATTGTCTTTGAGATAAAATCTGTTTGAGGCACATTAGTCAGATAGTTTTAATGTCTATAGCAGACGTAGGTAGATTTTTTCTTTTTTATGTATTGATTATACACGAAAAAAAAAACAGAAAACTACAAGTGATTGTGATTTTCTGCTATACTTAAAAATATATCAGTAATTGACGTGGACTGTACAAGTAGTTTATCCTTAGCTGATTTATAGTCATGAGTCACTGATCCAATCGAATCCGTAATGATGACGTAATTTTAGAACATACGTACGGTTCGTGTATATTTTATAGTATCTTATCCGTTAAGCTGCCGCCAAAGAGTAAAAATAAATAAATCGTGGGCCATTTGACACCAATTGACCTAGTTCCAAACTAATTATAAACAAAGCTTGTACTATGGGTACTAGACAACAGATAATCATACCTATAAATACATAATTTAACATCCAAGACTCGAGCACAAACATTCGTATTTTTCACACAAATATCCCTGACCGGGAATCGAACCCGGGACCTCAAGCTTCGGAGTCAGATCTCTAACCACTAGGCCATCTGGTCGTATGGTCGTTTATACTGTTGTTGAGTGAATAGCCGGTGATATTACCTCATCATCATCATTTCAGCCGTAAGACGTCCAGTGCTGGACATAGGCCTCACTCATTGATACCTAGTCACTGCGGCTGGATGCGGCTTGCATCTATCTTTAACAGTTACAAGTTTGTTTAATTATTTTAAAGTTTATTCGTTTCTCAGTTTCACTATGTGCCCGAAGTATGAAAGAACACTTTGTACTTTGCATTACTGCTCTTAAAATACAATCATGTAGGTACTCTCTAAACTATGAAACTCCGATGTAAAATATACATGAAGCTCATAAAGTGATCCAGCAATATACTTCTGGCAATAAAACCATGCAAACCGCAATTAAATTAATGTTATTTTGATCATAAGATAGATTGCAAAAATTTAAGGGTACAAACCAACCGTATAATTCCACGAAACAGGTGTTCTTTGTAACTCCAAGAGACGCGAGTCTAAAAACTGCTATCGTTACAGGAGATATCACTTGAAGCATTTAGGCATGAAAAATAATTTCCCAAATATTTGGTACAGCTCAGAGAGCTGTTAAAAAAGCTCGATATTTACCTATTTACTATATTTCGTATTTTTTTAGAGTACTCAACTAATAAAATGGTGTAAATAGTATACAATTGTCATGAGACTTATAATTGTTAGGCAAATAATTCAATTTTATTGTAACCAGTTTGTTGTGAATATTTTAAAATATAAAAATACATACATTTTTTTTTAATTTGCCGCTTTTACTCTTTAATTTAAAATATATTTGACTAGGAGATGTGCTGTACAATAAAGGGATAGTTTTTGGATATTTCGAGGCATATAATTCACTAGTGGTTTTTAGTTACTTTTCTTTAGCTATTCAATTTATTTATAAATAAATAAATAAAAATAAAAATCATTTATTGTCAGACGTTTCCATCCATAGGCACACAATAATTATGATGATAAAAAGAAAAATTTATATAAAGGGATAATGTGTTAGTATCAATTATGTCTACCTATCTGGCACGAGATATAGACCGTGATTACCTTTACTGTTTCTAAACCTAAAAATATTTCTGTCAATTTATATGACTTATTGTGGGTAATCTGTTTTATTGATCAACTAAAACATGCGCCTCAGACTCGTCTTGCTCGTGTCCTTGCGAGTCTCTGCAGTTGGTGTGGACCCGTCTGGCATAAGGCGCAAGTTGCCCAAGGGGTCACCGGGGGTCATGTCGCAACGGCGAGTATTGTCGGAGGATTTAACGTTAGGTTTTTGTGCATAACATATGCAATAGTGGGTGTGAAAGAACTAGGCGAAGATGACATTATAAAGATTTTTTTGTGATTTTTGTTCACTTAGTCTTTATACGTCCCATTGCAGGCCACAGGCCTCCCCTCAGGATGAGAGGGCTTGGGCCGTAGTTCTCACGCGGGCCCAGAGCGGATTGGGAACTTCAAACACACCTTTGAATTTCTGCACAGGTGTGTGCGGGTTTCCTCACGATGTTTTATTTTACCGCAAAGGTCATGGTAAGTTTTCAATATAATTTCGCACCTAAATTCCGAAAAACTCAGATGTGCGAACCCGGATTTGATCACATGATGTCTCCGGATTTGGGCTGCAATTCTCACGCTCATTCGACCCAAATTTAAAATGTTTTTTCCTTTTTTTACATTATTTTATTGAACCTCTCCACCTATCTCCAGCTCATGGCAATAACATAGAAAGTGAATGGTGACCTCAGACCCGGTTAACTGTAATACTTTAATTTGTCAGTCAGATCTCACTGAAGCCGACAATCTGTATCTAACAAAACTTTTACAAACTTAAACTGAAATTATCCTTAATCCTACTTACATTAAGACCGGGTGCGGTTATTGTACGACTTGTAATGGTCGACAAAATGAACGACAATAATGCCCTGATAATTCTTCCTCACTCGGTAAATTACACGAGGGCATGATTTATCAGGCCATGCATTATTATTGTACCTACAATATACATAGAACAACAATAACTCTATTGTCATTAACCGCACCATTAGTTTGAACATAATAATAATGTAGTATTTAGATTGAGGATTGGAGATGTCTTGAAGAAAGATCAGAAACCGACCTGAAACCGGCGAGCATCTATACTTAAAAATACTAATGGGTATTGTAAGTTATTTGTTTTCTAAGTTTAGTTTAGTTTATTTATATCATAATTTACATAAGAACATAAATGATTTATTGGTTAACTATACAAATAAGTACTTACATGACATATAATTAACTTTAAATAAATTAACACTATAATCTATACATATAATAAATCTGTAACAAGTCGGTGTCTTTACATTGAAGACATTTGAGAAAAACTGTCACTAGGGCTATTTACTAGCGCAATAGAAGCCAAAACAATGTTTTTTAGAATTAGTGTCTGTTTGTGTGTGCGTTTGTGCGCGCTAATCTCAGAAACGGCTTAACCTAGAAGGATGCGGTTTTCACTGATATGTTGGTATTTTTTTGGATTAACATTTAGTGTTTGTTTCATTTGAATCGGTTCACAAATAAGAAAGATACGTCTATTTTAAGAATTTATAGAACAGTTTTTAGAAGTAGTGACTTGGGAGTAGGTACGGTGGTGAATGTGAACGCGGGTGTGCGGGGGGGGGGGGGTTCGATGGGGGGTCGGTGGGGGGGGGGGGGGTTGCGGGGGGTGCGGGGGGGGGCAATTTTTTTTATATCGAGGAACTAAGGAGAGCCATAATTGATGAAAAAGCAAATTGGATAAAAAAAATAAGCTGCTCAAATTACTAATTCCACGCGGACGGAGTCGCGGGCAAAAGCTAGTTAAAAATAAAATAAAACGAACTAAACTAAAAACTAAATAAAATTAATAATTGGTTCTCCCCGCGGCATGGACCCGAAGATACTGGCAGCATTACCTCGCTGTATAGCAATGCTCTCAATCCCGAATGGAAGAAAGTTGTGTTAGAATTGTATGGGTATTGTGAAAGCGAAAGATGTAATGTCAGGATCGTAGCAGGTGTAAAATAGTCTCAGCCTATCCCTTTGCTGGGAAGGAGGCGTGATTGTATGTATTAATATTTAGTTGGTATAGACTAGACGTTACCCGTAGCTTCGTGTGCCTGAACCTAGTATTTAATAGTCTACAAGTTGAATGAAAATTCTGGTTCTATATACATATATCTCGACTTGTCGTTCACTAAACGAAAAAATGTTGTCAACCACCGAACTCGGCGAGCTAGCTTTCTTGTCTCAACGAAACATAGAACGAAATACGGCAAAACGATGCTTACTTAACGACCGCTTTAGCCTAGTTAGTAGTGACCCTGCCTACGAAGCAAGAGGTCCTGGGTTCAAATCCTGGTAAGGGCATTTATTTGTGTGATGAGCACGAATATTTGTTCCTGAGTTATGGATGTTTTCTATGTATTTAAGTATGTATTTATGTATATAAGTATGTTTATCGTCGTCTAGTACCCATAGTACAAGCTTTGCTTAGTTTGGGACTAGATCGATTTGTGTAAGATTGTCCCCTAATATTTATTTATTTATTTTTATTATTAATAGTCTACAAGTTGAATTAAAATTCTGGTTCTATATACATATATGTATATAACTAAACATACATAAGAACGTCGAACAGTTGGCTTTTAAAGTCAAGAAGTTACTTATTTTCGTGGCAGATATCGAAAAACATCGTGTTGAACATTTTTACTCTCACACTTACGTCTCGATTTCGCCAACATACTCGCATAAAGTTCAAAACTTAAGGTCTTCCTGTTTGGATTTTTGGAAAAAACCATGTACCTAATTTATAAGGAAAGCTATAGTTTATCACGCGCCGTGGGAATCGGGGCTACGCCCACACCGGATTCCATGAGCGTTTGTCATATTGCGCTGTGAAAAATTGGTGAAATGCACGTTAAGGTTAATGACCTGAACGACTATGATGTTCAGGGGTGTGCGGCCAAACCCGATAAACCAATATCATTGGCTGCTAAAGAGAACACTACGTAAATCATCTTAATTCAAAATTTGCACACAACCTGAAAAAAAAATTGGATTTCCCCATTATTATTAAGCACGCTGAAGTGGCAATGGGCCGGCCATATATTATTCCACCAGTGGTGGTGTAGGGGTAAGCACGCAGCACGAAATGCTGAGGACCTGGGTTCGATTCCCAGCGCTGGTCTATTTTCTGGGTTTTTTCTGTGTTTCCATGTTTCAGTTTGTATTTAGTATAAAAATATTCATATATTATTTACTTGTTTGCGTGTTTTCTTAGAATAAATAAAGAGTAGAAAAAAAATGCAAGCCGTGGTGGCCTGGCGGCGTGACCTATGGCCTCTCAAGCAAAGGGTCGTGAGTTCAAATCCCGGCTCGCACATCTGAGTTTTTCGGAATTAATTTGCGAATTTAATTTAAAATTTTACCATGAGCTGTACGATGAAAGAAAGAAAACATGTGACAGGTTCCGCGTGGGAACTACGGCCCAAGCCCTCTCATTCTGAGAGGATGCCTGTGCCCTGCAATGGGAATTACATAGGCTGGGATGAAGATGAGAAAAAAATTTAAAATATTAATTAAAATTGACAGCCGTAGGTAATGAAGCCGTAACTGCATTTTACAAAACAATTCACTCAACCTGTGGCGTTTTACATCTCATTCAACGCATCAGTTTACGTGTATAAATCAAGGGATTACTCAATTTGGTAATTTAACTGCATTCTACATTTCAAACGTGACTTCTGCGAGCTATTAACGCCTAAAGTATGTAACGCATGACTGCTGTAAATCATGACACATATTTTTTTTATAAAATGACTTTTCACTATTTTTAACATTTAAGAGACATTTAATAGACTCGCATAGCTTAAATTTAATATTTAACGACCGATTTTTAACGACCGCTTTAGCCTAGTTGGTAGTGACCCTGCCTACGAAGCAAGAGGTCCTGGGTTCAAATCCCGGTAAGGGCATTTATTTGTGTGATGAGCACGAATATTTGTTCCTGAGTTATGGATGTTTTCTATGTATTTAAGTATTTATTTATCTATATAAGTATGTTTATCGTCGTCTAGTACCCATAGTACAAGCTTTGCTTAGTTTGGGACTAGGTCGATTTGTGTAAGATTGTCCTCTAATATTTTTTTTTTTTTTTTACTTGACACCTTTCGCATCTTTTTTACCAAAATGAAATCTAACACAGTTTTGATTAACCAACCAACTCATTAAAGTTAACGCCAATTAAGCTTATAAGTCAACTTAATAATTATTGGTTTGTCACTTTGCCATTTACCATTGTTAAAACATTTTTTTTTCTATAACAAGACTTTTAAGGAATGACCCAAAAATAAAAAAATAAAATGTGGTTGACGTTTGCCGCTACGTGTATGTTTCTACAGTGTACCGTACTAGTGCCCTTATAACCAGTTCAAAAGTTAATTTCAAATTTAAATTCAGTTTATTTTCCTAGCATTATTTTGACAAACCACGGTCGAGTCACGTACGGCATTCTGCTCAACGAGCGCTCAATTAGAGCGGTATCTATAGCTCGATCCGCGCCCATAAGGAAGAAGGACTTATCTGAAATTTCTAATCGAGTGAGTCATATGTGCTCGCGAAATTATGTTGAAACGTAAGTTTTAGAGATACGTGACAAAATTCTAAACAGTTTTTTGAATACCGAATATATTGTTCGAGAACCTAACTACGAAGTTTGAGGTCCCGGGTACGATTCCCGGTCGGGGCAGAAATTTGTGTGAATAATACGAATGTTTGTGCTCGAGTCTTGGGTGTTTAATATGTATTTAAGTATGTATCTATCTTTTTAAGTATGTTTATCCGTTGTCTAGTACCCATAGTACAAGCTTTGCTTAGTTTGGGACTAGGTCAATTGGTGTGAATTGTCCCGCGATATTTTTTTTAAGTCGTATTTTCTACTTCGTCCGATCGTTCTTTCGTTCTTTCTATTTTGACGTCAAACTTTTCCGTTTAAGTCTACGTATATAAACTAATGTAAATAATTTAATAATATTTCACTGATATTATAAAATTAGTGCTATGATTATTTAAGAAAATTAAACTCAATAATTAATTATACCATGTATATGCCGTAATGCTGGCTGAATACGTATGTGTTCCATTGACAGCCAATACCTTTGTTTTTTTTTTAAATTAATTTCTACCCTTGGGAAGAAAGTATAGTTTCGCTCCCGGTATGTCGGATATGATTTTCCTCACTTTCCGAGTATGAGAGATGAAAAATCTATTTTTCGTTGTAATTCTCTTTACTTACTAACTGTTGGAATAGATTTTATTATCTAACTCATAATTTTAAATGACACTCAACGGAACCCTTGCATAATTTTCATAAAATCTACAACTCAAAATAGTCTTAGTAAACAGTTTAAATAGCGTTCCACCGACATCATGCGCCCGCGCCGTTTATCGCGTAAAGACCAGTAACAAGTGTGTTATAAATATTATCTCTCGAGGAATGACCGCTATCGTCTCGCCAATTTGCTCTCGATTCAAGCATTACCATAAATTGCTTTACTACTCCTCTGAAGGACTTTTTAATGTTTGTGTTAGCTTTTATCTTTTTAATTATGCTGAGTTTGTTTAGATACAAGTTTGTTAGATACAAGTCACAATGCAAGATATTTTTTACCCTCGTTACATTTTTACTTCTCATCCTCATCCCAGATTATATACGTCCCACATCAGGGCACAGGCCTCCTCTTAGAATAAGAAGGGTTGGGCCGTAGTTCACACGCGGCCTCAATGAAATACGGGGTTTGAAATTAACCATGAGCTTTACAGTAAAGGAAAAAATCGGGAAGAAAACGGTGTGTACCTGCGTAGAAATCCAATGGTGTGTGTGAAGTTCCCGATCCGCACATTTAACTATGGTTTTTTAAACATTAGTTGCAAATATATCGGATACTTTGTTTCATATAACCTATAAAATTAATTTGAAGAGCGAAACGCGAAGTCAAAGCAATAAAAGCAAATAAATATCTTTTTAATCCCAAATAATGAGACAGCCCATTATTTAGTCTGTAAGTGTACCGGCGCGGCCGAAACTGTAGCACAATCACATATTTTACGCTTTTGTACGGGTTTAATTGAGAAAGAGGCTCAGCGGGGTAACATACGAATTTATTTAAAATTCGCATAAGCGTCCCATTACTTACGTCAAAAGACGTAACCGACCCTGCTCACATCTGTAATATTAAGTGTGAGATACGGCCTTATTCGCGTTGACCCAGATTTTAACGGGCCACAGAACTTTTTATGATGACTTTTTGAAAAATGTAATTTTTAATTTCGCGCCCGAACGAATTGAATTGGCCCACGGATGATTATTTAACTGTATCGATTATAAATTGCTATTTCTTATGCGAAGCCGACGGAAGTCCATATTTTAGACTTATTAAAAGCAGCGATTTTTGAACGAAATTGGATTCTTAATTTCCATTTATTGAAATTGCAATTTTCTCATTTGTTACAGTCGTTCTTCGGGCGGACGTACAACAACCTGTCTTCGATATCTGAATGCAAGAACAACGGGGAGTGTGTGATAAATAAGAAGAACAGAACAGCATGCAAGGCGTGCCGACTACGAAAGTGTGTACTAGTAGGAATGTCTAAATCCGGATCCCGGTACGGAAGAAGATCCAACTGGTTCAAGATCCACTGTTTACTGCAAGAACAGCAGCAACAGCACATCCAGCACTTGCAGACGAATAAGTCTCCTCCCTCTTTCAATACTTCGATCAATTCATCGTTCCTTCCCACAAACCTCCTACCTGCGGCCGCTTTAGCCGAATACTACAAGAACTCTGATAAAAGCCCGTTTACAGAAGACGTGACGCGGCAGAGCATATCCCCTTCAGACTCCGGTGCATCATCAGCCGACCCTGAAGACGACAACAGTTCCAGAAGCACGAGTGGCCTTAGCATATTCAGACCAGCGTCGTCTCCTTCCAGCGAAAAAGACGTACGACTCCACGCTATTAGAAATCCAACGAAAGATGTCAGAAAACGGAAACCAGCAACGTTGCCTTTTGGAACGGCGGCGTCCAGTTTCACCAGAGCCGTGCCTTACTTACAGCCAGTACAAAATCTGCGGTCATTGCCCACTGGTATACCCACTTGGCAGAATTGCAATGGCGGTGATTTAATTCTTCATTCTCCGGCTGTCGCTGGCGTGGCCATAGAACAAGATCAACCCATAGACTTGTCCATCAAATCGACGGCAGTTCTATACCGCAGTCCAAAGAACGAAGACTTGAGTGACTCGGAACCAGAATTGAGTATTGATATGACTGAAGAGAGTGCAAAAGATATCATGAAGAACCCGCTCGATTTGTCTCTAGTTTCGAAAAGAAATGAAGAAGTTCCGCTTACTGGTTGATTGAAAATATTGTGTATGAATTGGAACCTAAATATACCATTTGCCTTTCGTAGTATTTTGTGAGATAAAACATCAGTTTTGGTAACTTAGAATCTTACTAGCTGTTGTCCGCGACTTCGTCTGCGAAGAATTCGCTTATCGCTATCCCGCGGGAACTATCCAATTTTTCGGGATAAAAAGTATTTTATATGTTAATCCAGGTTTTAAACTATCTGTGTGCCAAATTTCATCAGAATACTTCATACCATGTTAGCGTGAAAAAGTAACGAACGTTCATCCATACATCCACCCATCCACACAAACTTACGCGTTATAAAAGCAAAAGTGGGTGATCAATGACAGAAATGTCATTTAATTCCTATTTCACATTGAAGGGTGCACAAATTAGTGAAATCAAAATGTAGTAGGTAATTTTTTTAATATGATTATTATGGATTTTATTTTCACCATTAGATTTTTTAAAGTCTGTAAGGTGCCTGAATTCAAATATTTAGACTATTCGTCAAAAGGCCATTTAGCACATTTCCTGTATTTTTTAAAATGTACTTAAGTTTTTAGTTAGGTTGTTTTATCATACGAATACTCTGCCATACAGTATTTATTAAGTCTGTTCATTCCTTTTCTCTTGATTACCTGACCCTATACCATAATTACTATGTTCTTATACGTAATTTAAGATAGTAGATATTTTATATTTGAATTAAAGAGGACAATGACATTTTTCAGAAATTTTTGATAACTTTAGTCATTTACAATGTTTTGTACCAATATTTAAACGATACATTACTAACTCAGGCTCGCAAAAAATTAGGGAATTTTGATTTTTGTTCATTAAAATTTGGATCATTTATTTTGTGGTGTTTAAATAAGTAAGTCCGAAAAGTTATGTAATGTTCAAAACCCATATTGTCCTCAAGCCAGTGTTGTTTTTACCAGTACTTAGTGAATTAATTTTTGGGATGACGGCCAGTAGAAAGCTCAAAATTAAAATGTACAAATAATATAAAATGAAATGAGTCTTGTATTATAGATGAAATTAGAATAAAAAGATTTTTATAATATTTATTTTATTAGCATATAGGCCAGTTTGTATTGAGTCATTTTTTAGCTACGTAATTCTTTTTGTAATTTATGTAGGTAGGATAGTTTGTGTTTTTGATACTTTGTTGTTTGTTTCGATTGTTGGAGATTTTTTAATTACTTTTAAACATTCCATTAATGAATTTGCTCATATCGGTTGTTTTTATTGTAGAACAGTTCCGAATTTCATTTTACTTTTCTGAGGCTGGTTCTCCTTTATTTCCCTTAAGTATTTACGTAAGGTGCCATGCAAAATTAGTATTAAATTGAAGGTTGAATAATAGTATATTTTGTCATCGAATGAATGATTATGTTCTATTTAAGAATAGAACAATAACGGTTTTAAAAAGTTACCTTTTGACATTCCTTCGAAAATCCTAAGTAGGCTCAAATGCAAGGAAAATAAATGAAAAATATGTACTGATTTTAAACACTTAAATGATATTTCCGATAAAGTTGTTGTTGCTGTGTGATACGATATTTTTATGTGTTTACATTTTTACGTTTTAATGAATCTTAATATATTGGAGAAAAATAAATGTGAGTGCCTTTATACGTTTCGTTGTTTTATTTTGTCATTCTTCAGACGAATAGGGATGTTGACGCCATTAAAAATTATTCGAAGACACGACTCTACTTAGTAAAAAAACGCTTTATTTTAGTACAGAAAACTAGATTAAAATTAGATTTTTTGTTGCTTTAAAACAAATAAATAGTTAGTTGATTGAGTTGGCGAACAAGTGACGTCATAAGTTGCTATTGCCATTCAACCTATGGGAGAATTGTGTTTTGACAGCTCATTAAAAGTACGTCAGTTGATTGGTGGTGTTAACTAACATCCCTATTCTTGCTCAAGTAGAATTTATAAATCCTTTGCAATGTGAGGATTTGGATTACAGTGAACTATTTTCTTGCTATATAACACTTATTGCTACTTATTCCGGGACTAAGAAAGATCTACCCTACTAACGGGACTAAGTGATCGATTTTTTTTATTCTGAGAAGAGGCCTGTTTCCTGGTAGTGGGACGTTTAAAGAGTATATTGACTGAGAAGATAACGAGGAAAAACAATAATACAATGGTAAGCTAAAGGCATCTCCTAACAGAACTGATCAAATAAACCAGTGCCATAAGTTATGCATCCTTAACCATGTCGTCGCTCCATCTTGTTGGAGGCCTACCTACACTGCGTCTTCCGGTCCGTGGACGCCACTCGAGTCCTTTTTGCCCCATCGGCCATCAGTTCTACGGGCGATGTACCCTGCCCACTGCCACTTGATCTGTTTGGCGAGCCTTGGGAGGCCTATGTTCAGCAGTGGACGTCTATCGGCTGAAATGATGATGATGAAAGTTATGCATGTCAAAAACGACTATTATTCACTAGTTGTACAAATAGTAACAAACTCCTTAATTATTGTAATGAAGTATACTTATCATTTCCTGGACATCATTTAATCACCATAAATTTTGACCCCTCACACACTCATTTCAACTTACATTTTCGAATGGTATATTCATCTTTGCTCCTGTATTATTCATAAGAGCTACTGTGAAATGGGTATTAATTAATAAAACTGATTATCATTTTGTTTGTTTTTGTGTGCTTGGCTTCTGGTGTCAGTTCTTGTGAGCTATCAATAATTCATTTTTGACGAACGGTAAGAAAAGGTTCGTCACCTTAAAGTTGACATTTGCTTGGATCAAGGTAATTGACAGTCCTGTCAACATTTTATTTCAAACCAAACAGAATATTACATTGACGTTTCTCATTTTTTAAAGGTACTAAAAGTCTAGGAGTTGATAATAGGAATCAATTTATCATTTATAATCATATGAAGTGCTAAAAGAAATACGTGCCCTTAAGATAGGAATAAAAATACACATTATTACCGCCAATATTTAAAATTTTACAATAGCTTTTACGTAAAGTACCAACTTTGATAGTAATAATAATATTGGCCCAAATCATAACCACATTTTTATTGATTTATCAAATAATAATTATACCATTACAGCATAAAACCAATGAGCTGTAAAATTCAAAACTATAGACAAAACACAGAATAAATAAAAACATAAGCACAACTAGAATTGATAATTATATAGGGATTTCTGAAAATTGTCTTCGTCGCTTCCCTAAAACTACGGAACACTGCACCTTTGGCCAGAAGTCATATGCATAGAAGACACAAATACCTATAGAAGGTTCTAATAAAAAAAAATCCAGTCATCTAAAAGGGTCTATAATGACTCCCATAAAATTTTTGTTCCGAATTTTCAAGACCATAACGTTTTTTGTCATAATTTTTCTTTGTCATATTATCGGAAGTCATAATATTAAACAACATAAATTGGAGCTACGATTTTCTTAAGTTATAATTATTGTAAGGACTAATAAGTAAACTCATATCATTCAGTGTCAAGAAGCATCACACTTCATAATATTAAAGGTACTAATGTCACTCATAATAATTATTGCAAGGTCTTTTTTCGCAGGTCATAATTATTTTAAGGCACAATATTACTTTGTAATAACATTCAATGTCATGGTTGTATGACATTTCATAATATTAAAGGTAATAATCCTTTTCTGTGCTGTCATAAAAAAAATACCTAACATCGAAGGCTAAGGCGTAGCCTTCTGAACCTAACCTGTCCGAGTCGCTTCTGCCCTTAAAATCTTGCTCGCTCGCTGCCAGCGATATGTCTTACAATGTTTCTGAATAATTATCAATGTTCCTTTGGATGTTATAGATTTCAACGTAGATGGTTAGTGCATTTTAGGTAATGAAAAATTATGACTAAAAACAATTATTACTTTAAGATATATGCCCTATAACGTTTCTGAATAATCAACGATATTCCCTTAAATATTATTGATATCAATATTATGACTTTTTAAAGTTATGATCAATGGAATTATGGCTCATTGCAGTTAGAACTATTAAGCGATATGCTTTACAAAAATTATGACCATCGATATTTATGAGCAAGATTATTATGGACATCAATTTATGACTTTCAAAATTCGGATAAAAAAGATTATGGGAGAAAAGGGGCACCCCATCTAAAAACAACCAAAGTTTAATCATCAAAATCCCAGCCTAAATAGCATGGTAAATTACAAATGTAATTTCGCACATAAATTAATTGCGACAAACTAGTATGGAAGCTAACTGATTCAATGGGCGCCACGACTGTAACACTCCCCCCCCCCCCCCCGTCTCAGATCTCTTCTGTGTGGCTTGCCTTAAACTGGCTGTAGGACACAGATTGACTATTAGAATAAAATAGGTACATGGGCACCTTTTCGGGTGTGTATGTGGTGCTTGAGGGTGGTTTCTGTGAAACGTAACGCACCCGCGACCGACGGCGTGTGGCACAGCGTGCGACGCACATCCAGACGCCGCCGGTCACGTGTGACGAGCCAGAGAAACCAGGGCCAGACAATATGGCCTCTAGTATATAAATTTGCTGAAGCCGCGAGTAAAATCAATGTAAGGGTTCCTTTTACAGCATTTGTATAACGGAACCCTAAAAACTTCTGTCACATGACGTCGGCATTCCATCAGTAACATAACTGTTCCTCCTTATAAGGGAACAATAAAACCTTAACAGATTTAATAGTTATAATTAAATCTTCCGTTCCAATTCTGGCACCATAAGACACAAAGACTTTATTGAAAGGGTGATTCTACTGATTTTGACGCACAAGTTATTTAATCGCAGCGTTAAAAATGAATACACGTCGCATCAACTTTTCTTATTGTCTATACCAATTCCAAATTCTGAAAATTAGAGTTGAGTAGTAATTCAAGTTTTGGTCGTTTTTGAATTAAGTAATACGTAAAAAATTAAACTACCATCGCCATAGTGAAAAAATACGGATAACTCACGTCCATGATCGAGTTTAGTTCTAAATGTTAATTTACAGACTAAACCTATGATAGCCCAATGCTGGGCACAGATCTCCTCTTCGACTAAGAAAGTTTGGTCTGGAAACGCGTAGGTACACGTATTCTTTCGCTAAAAAATTATGATAATTTGGAACCTCATTTCACGATTACGACGCTCAATTTACTTGAGCGGACATAAGTAAGTTAAACTACTAGGCCAACAGGGTTAAAGTTACTTATTTCTAAAACATTTTTTACTGTACCTATTCTATAATGACATCTCGAAAATCCTGAAAATAACACGGTTCCATTTATGGAAAACGTAATTATTATGACAAATCAAATTATGAAAAAACCGACCAAGTGCGAGTCAGTCTCGCGCACGAAGGGTTCTGTATAATTATCTATAAAATCACGTTTGTTGTACGGGAGCCCCCTTAAATATTTTTTTTTATTTTAACTAATGATTTATTTTTATAGTCAGTACATAATTAAATATTTTGTGAATATTTCAAGCCTGTTGCCGTTATCAATATTGAGTAAAAACGAGCAAAAACATTACGTTTGTTGTATGGGAGCCCCCTTAAATATTTATTTTATTCCGTTTTTTAGTATTTGTTGTTATAGCGGCAACCGAAATACATCATGTGTGAAAATTTCAACTCTCTAGCTATCACGGTTCCCGAGATACAGCCTGGTGACAGACGGACGGACGGACGGACGGACAGCGGAGCCTCAGTAATAGGGTTTCCGTTTTTACCCTTTGGGTACGGAACCCTAAAAACGAAGATTTACGACGACGACGATTTTATTTACATAATGTTGGCAGCTTCTGACAGTGACAAGCACTCAGATAGGTATCTATAAAGTGAATCGTCACCCGTAGAAACACCCATGTCTTCATTGACAGCCGCTCCGACAAAATTTTTGTCACTCAATTAAAATCAGGCGTCAAAAGGTAACAAATCATTATTTTTTGGGAATGGCTGTCCGAGTGCAGCGCAAAGAAATGTACCTCGTTAACGGCGTAATGGGAGTTTTGCATTGGGGTACTAGTGTGTAGACAAGTAATTAAGAATTTGGAAATCAGAAATGGTAGTATACAGTTTGACACGTGTTACAGCATTTTTGTCCCGTCTATTCTTTCTGCGTGCAGGCGTACAACTGATTAGGTATAATTAACTGATTATAATTAAACTATCGCACGGCAATTATCGCCATTAAAAATAAGAAATGTCATAAAAATAATGGCGCTTAAAATGAAACTGATTCAATCCGAAATTTTCTCATTTCAAAAATAAAATTTGTGTAAAAAAATTAGGTTTAGTTTTCAAATGAGATCATTTCAGATTGGGTCAAGTTTATTTTAAGCGTGAAAAATAATGATTCCTATTTATGTGCAATCATATAAAAATAACACAATTAAATAATGCCAGTCACCAAAAGAAAAATAAATAAATAAAATAAATATCACGGGACAATTCACACCAATTGACCTAGTCCCAAAGTAAGCTAAGCAAAGCTTGTGTTATGGGTACTAGGCAATGGATAAACATACTTATATAGATAGATATTTACTTAAATACATATTAAACACCCAAGACCCGAGAACAAACATTCGTATTTTTGATACAAATATCTGCCCCGACACGGGAATCGAACCCGGGACCTCAAGCTTCGTAGTCAGGTTCTCTAACCACTAGGCCATCTGGTCGTCAAAAAGAAAGAACATACCTATAGGTACAATCCTATATTTTCATCATTAAAGAGAAAACCTTTCTAGATACAATCATGTAGGTATTGCCAATATTGTTCGAGGTACATTTAAAACTGTAAAATTAATCATTTAAGAGCCAGTCTATGGAGTAGAGTCTAAAAAATGTTCTTCTAGCATTTTAAAAAAGCAATAAATCCATATATTGGTCGGAAAGTCGCATTGAAAAGGATATTAAAGTGAAAAGTGCAGAAAATTAAAATTGATTGTTGATTTTTTTTTCCTCCAGCCCTTTAACAATTTTTGCCCTCGACAGTACCATTGAAAAGTTCCAGTTTGCCGAATTTAACGAGGAAATATATCGCCCTAATTGAGATTGCACCTTCGCGCTGACGTTCAAAAAATCATGTCATTATCACCATAGATGGCGCTGATTTATTAAGACGTCTGAAAAATAGACAGCCCGGAGCGGGAGCAATGAACTTTGGGTGCTTTCTTCCGGAACTGTGCTTTAATTTGTTGATGACAGCTGTGTTCTATTTGGTGTGTGCCTAAAAAAATAAATTATGTAGTTTTAATCGAAATAAATTAAGTTAAATTTGGTTTTGAACAGAAATTGAAAAATAACAAGAAAGAAGCACACCACAAGTGTTAATTAACAGTTTTTCAAAATATATTCCTGTTTTTAGTAATCAACAGACATACATTTTTTTAACCCATTGAAAGTACTAATCCCCAGTGGTTTACACAACCACAAACATAGACAAAAAAATCAATTTCTTTAACCTTTAAATAATTATTCCCCTTTCTCGCTCCATATAAATAAATAAATTTTTCATGCCCGAATGCAGCGAAACGTATTGCGCAGGTTTTATAAATGGTATTGGTATTCAATGCACTTCCTTTCCCCTTTGAGAACTGTCGCCGCTCGAGTTAAACAAGACTTATTTACGTGGCCACTTTTTGTAATGAAAGTTTTCTTGAATTTGTCCGCACGTGTAGAATAATTTTTGGATTCGTAAATTAAGTGTACGGCACTTCGAATAAAAAAATGTTTATGAAATATCGTCGATGAAACTTCAATACTGCGTAACCAACAATTGCTAATGCCGCGTAACTGACTCGTGGCAAATTTTACAAGAGCGCATTTAAATTTAATATCTTTGTGTTTATTGATGCCTGACTTACCAAAACTCAAATTTGATACTTTTGTTCGACACGCGACATTAGCCATTTTTGGTTACGCGGTCTTTGATTAATTATAACTGTAGATCCACAGTCGCGCGCCCGAAAATGTCCGAGCCAAATGAGCGCCACTTTGATAAAAGTGGCCTTCTTTTTTCTCAGTACGTTGCGTGAAATTGTCAAGTTTAGCTGTCAAGTGTCAACCGAAATTCGACTGTAATGAAGTAAAGACTAGGTTCAAATTTCTGTGTCGGTGATGATTTTAATTGTTATGCAAACAAATAAAAAAGTTCGGACATTTTTTGAAGGGGATTTTGTTCGGCAATGTGTATCTTCAGTTATAATTGATCAAAGTACGCGGTATTCTAATTTCATCGACGATAATGTCAATTCCCTTTTCGTCAAAAAAAAGTTCAAGCAATTTTAAAATAGTCAATTCCAACTGCTATGTTATTTTATTACTTTTATTAGTCATTATCAATGGTAGCTTCTTTTAGTAGGTACTTAGGTTCTTTTCTGTAGGTTCCAGAGTCATCATCCCACCCTAATACGTCCCACTGCAGGCGACAGGCCTCCTCTCAGAATAGCGGACCCAGTGCGGGTTGGGAACTTCACACACACCATTGAATTTCTTCGCAGGTGTATACAGGTTTCCTCACGAGGTGCGAGCCGGGATTTGAACCCGTGACCCTCAGCTTGAGAGGCCATAGGTCAAACCGATAGGTCACCACGGCTTTTTAAAGAGTGACGATTGCAAAACGGAAGACGTTGCGTAAGATTTTATTTTATTTCCTTTTATATTGAGTCTGTGAATGAGCGGGGGGCAGGGCTGGGATCGGGCTGGTGGCGGAGTGGAGTGCTAAGGGGTGGCATACTTCCTGTTAGCTTTGGCGCCTTCCTTTCGACTGGTCCATTTAAGGCGAGGTTCTTGAAGCGCGCCACGTTAATTTACACCCCGCACCCCGCCCGCGCAAAAGCTACGATCGCCGCGCGCGCCGTGAACTCGCCGACGGAGGTCACGCTTGCCAGCAACAGTGTAATATAATTTACAGTACTGTAAGTTGCGACCGAGACCAAGATCACGCTGTAATTTAAATGTTTAGGTGCAATTACTTAGATTACTTTTGTGTTATAAATGTAAAATATGAAACGTTTTCGAAGTGGATACTTCTTTGTCCGCAGCTTGTACAGTTCTAGAATTTCAGTTAGATACAAAACTAAACTATATATGGCGCTAAAATACAAATAACGGTAGGTGTCGGTCATTCTTCACGGATCAAGTGGTCAAAAATATGAAAACACTCGCAGGAGCCTCGTAAGCCATACTTCTCACGCTCCCACACACTACAACAATTGCTAAAAGTGGCATTCTGTCGGTAGTCAGCGGTCTAAGTCAATATTGTAACACATGTCATTTCCATATTGTTTATAACCTAAAAGTCACTGAGATTATAAACTTTAGGAAAATGATAGGTGTCAGGAGTCCACAATATTAAATTTCAAAATCGATGTCATTTTCGTAATTAACGTCCCAAAAAAAAACAAAAACGACACCCATATTGATATTTAGATATTTCAACCCTATCGCACCCCACCGGGGGAGATGGTATTTCCCGTCCGCCACGTTGGATTTTACAATTGTTGTTGTTTTCGTAACCAGCGCGACCCGATAAGGTCCCTTAACCATAGAAACAATACCCATGTTGATTTCCAGACCTTGTCACCCCATTTCCCTCTTTTAGGGGTTGAATTCCCAAAAAACTTGAAACACGTATTTACTCATTTATCGTTAGTACTCCTGAAAAATTTCGAATAAAATAGTCTAACTAATCTTGTTTCCCCATACAAACTTCGGACCCCCGTCTCACCCCCTTAAGTTGTGAATTTTGAAAAATCCTTTCTTAGTACACCTCTAGACCTTATATGGCACCTTTTGGCAATTTGGAATCTCTAGACCCAGCCGCTTGAGCTGTGCGTTGATATTTCAGTCAGTCAGTCAGTCAGTTTCTTCTTTTATACACGATGATTTTTAATCGGTGATCAGGAACCAATTTTTCTAGATCTGTACCTATTCGATGGCGACCACGTTTAAGTCGCAGTTACACGAAAAAATCCATCAATTTTTTTAAACAATAATTATTTGGAAAATCACTTTTTAACTAAAATCATTGTCACCCTACGCATGGTTTAGTCTATGAGCCTGAAACCTCTTTGACAAGTCAGTTTCTTTAACAAACATTGACGTGAGACCTGTCAAATTTCCCGCCAAAGCGATGGTACTTGACGGAACTACTTAACTAAAACAAATGTAGGATGACCATTCATTCGGTGGATGGAAGAAGTTTTAACATTTTTTTTTTATTTATTAATTAACCATAACCAGAGACCTCATTGCTTTAAGATCTCATCTATTAAATTCCATTTTGTCTAGGGATCAAGATTTTTCAACTCCTGCTCACCGATTAAAAATCATCGTGTATATTTAGATGTGTGAAACAGTCATCTTTGTCACCTTCATGCTGAAATAATAAGAATTATCAATTCGGCGATTGCAGCGGTAACATTAGTAAACTTTGTACTGTGGCAATTTTGTCAATAATTGCGAATTTATATTACAGGCACTTGTAAAAAATTTGATAGACCCGTACCACAGAGTAAAAATGTAACCAGTTATTCAACTTCATACTAGAGAGCCCGAATCGACGCACGCACACAGCCAAGCGTCATAGACGGCGCACCGCGTGGGACTGCAGCATTGTTTTGTATTCCGAAGATTACTTAGCGGCCGTGTAATACGCTTGGCTGTGTGCGTGCGTCGATTCGGGCGCTCTAGTATGAAGTTGAATAACTGGTTACATTTTTACTCTGTGCCCGTACTGTTTTTCTTTGTACACTGTGTACTGTGTATAGTTGCGTGGATGGGCGTTTCTTTTTGAGTGTGGCGGTTACATTGAATAGTGGTAAATAACAGAAATAAATGATGATACTACTACCCATATCAAGGATATTTAGTCGTAATGTGGAGCGCTTCAAAAATTGGCAAGCGTCCGACCTCCAACACGTTCCGCTCGGGACTGAGCGGCGGGCTGGCTGCGGGGCGCCAGTAAATCGTGCCGTGAACTTCGTTAATATTGGGTTAAAAATTATATGTTTTACAAAATTAACAAAATTAAACCCGACGGACATTACATCATTACAGACGTTTATTTTGATGTGACTTTCAATACATCAAGTAGTATAATATTGAAATGAAATGAGTTTAAAGGTACAAAATAGGGGTATGTTTGGATTTTTTTTCTATCGAGCGAAGTTTGTCCAATTATGTAACGAGTGCCCGACGTACTTACAGAAAGGTCTCAAAAGCAACATATATTTTTTTCACGTGTTGAGTCATTACCGTTTCTAAATAAAATGAAATTAAAAATTACGTTTCTTAGAGGTACCTCGCCTTAAAATAAGACAATTCTGGATGGACTAGGCGGGAGAGGAGGTGCTGAGGGATGACAGGGGGGTGTGTCATTCCGACGGTTTCAACTTGGCTACTGAACAGGTGTTGGCTTTGCTCCTCGTTCAATTACAAACATAAGAGCGCCCCCTTCGCACTCCTTAGCTATCAAAATCTTAAATATTTAAAGATTGTAACTAAGTATATTAAGAATTTTTTTTTGTAACACTTTAATTTGCAATAAACTGATAAAATTTTCAATTTTTTTTTTAGAAGTCCCCTATAATGGACCGACGATCTGGTAAAGGATAGAAACCACTTGGATACGGGCAACGCAGGACCGATCGTTGCGGAACTCTCTGGAAGAGGCCTTGGTCTAGCAGCGGATGTTTTTGGCTACGAACAGGGGCTAAATTCTGGAACGGCCCAACTCGGTCTGCGGGAGGATAAGAATGGGCTGAGCTTGGGATGAGCTTTATTTTCCTAGTTCTAGGAAATTAGAATAAAGCCCAAGCTCAGCCCAAACCTCTTGCAAACCAGTGATTTTTGGCGTTCTTGAATAACAGTTTATCCCTTTCCTCTCGTAAACGATGTAGTGGTAGAGAAATGTTGTAGCTAGCCGCTGCATCACGAATGGGCCGGCTCGTCCGGGGCAGTACCACCCTCTCACAGAACACCGGCGTGAAGCAGCAGTAATCCTGCTTGCGTTTCGTACGGTCAGTGAGAGTGCCGGAGGCCCAATACCTCACCCCTTCCCTCTACTCCTCCCTCTTCCCCTCCCCTATACCCTCTCCTTTAGGGCCGACAACGCACTGGCATCGTGTAAAGCGCTGCGGGTGTCTATGGACAGTGGTGTTCATTTAACATCAGGTGACCCACTAGTTCGTTTGTCTGGCCTATCTAACATAAAAAAAAAAAAAAAAAAAAAACGATCGAATTACCGCTCGCAAACCGTGTTGGGCCGTTCCTAAATGTAGCCCCTGTTAATTCTCTTTGTAAATAAATAAATGAATGAATAAATAAATAAGGCTCATCCCAATCTCAGCCCAAACCTCTCGCAAACCAGTGATTTTTGGCGTTCCTGAATAGCAGTTTAAGTTTTAAGTTCGCGGCGTCCAAGTGCTGGAATGATATTCCTCCCCCTACCCAAGGAGCGTCTGGTAGGTACACCTTCAAGCGCAAGCTGAAGGATCACTTATTAACGCTCCAAAAACTTGATATGCCAACCTGTTGTTTTACCGGGTTATGTTTTCGCAGTTTACTTTTTCTTTATTGTATTTATTTATTTACATATTATGCTACGCAATAATAAATCTAAATTATTTGTTAATTCATTATCATTTTATGAATTTATCTTTTTATTAAGTAGTTTATATAGTATATTTGTGTATCGTTCCGTGAGTCACAGACGGTTCTGGCAGAAAATCAGCGCTGCAGGCGTCTAACGCCTCAGCATAATGCTGAGTCAGCGACCGTTTCACTTTTGCATGGACACACATGCAGATCTGTGTATTTATTACTTCGTTGTTTTGTGAACTTTGTTTATTTGTATGAATTTGTGTGTACTTTCTTGTATTTGTGTGTCTTGTAAAAGTGAATAAATGTCTTATTTCTTTCTTTCTTTCAGTTCATGCCTATCCTCTCGCAAACGATTGAATTACCACTCGCAAACCGTGTTGATACGTTCCTGAATATAGCTCCTGGTTAAGGTGGCGGGAACGCATTGGATGAGGATGGCACGGGGCCGATCTCTTTGGCGAGCCTTGGCGGGAGGCCTATGTTCAGCAGTGGACGTCTTTCGGCAGAAATGATGACAATGATGATGATGAATGTCTTTTGGCTGATTTCATCTTGGAATTTTGAATAATCTGACAATCTTAGTCTCTAGCATAAATTGTACTTTTGCTAAGTTTTATAGGTTTTTTATTATGAGAGGGAGGCAAACGAACAAGCGGATCATGGGATGGAAACTGATCTGTTGCCGGCCTTAAAAAAAGGGGAGGGGATGGGGAGAGGTATTGGGCCCCCGGCGCTCTCACTGACCGTACGAAACGCAGCAGGAGTACTGCTGCTTTACGCCGGTGATCAGTGAGAGGGTGGGTGTGGGAGGGTCGTCGATCGTTGATTTCAATTAAATATCTTTAAATATTTTCACAGGGGCATCCAATCAAACAACTTATCTAAATATTTCAGATTAATTTTATGACTCAGTGTGAACCTTTCAATAAAATGCGCGAACCGATTTATCTAAAAAAACTTTGCTATCAAAACTACGATACATAAAATTGCAAAACCAATTAAATTAGTTTCCCAACGTATCGCCGTTTCTTATTGCCGCGTAAACTGCTTTGATTCGGTATATATGACATCCCATTACACGCTACCATACAAGCATCCTCTTTTTAATTACAATATCGGTTTACATAATCGACGATCCAACTACAAGATATGGTATAACGAGGAACAATATCCATACAGACAACCGTTCGGATCATAAAATTATCATACGCAGTGACAATTTGCTGCAATTTTTACATCATATTTACATTTTTGTCCGCAATAATTACTGGTTTGTCACACTGGGCAGTATACGTCGTATAAAATGCGTAAAACACAGCTTTTGGTTTGACACGTTATTATACGTAATGTTATGTGGTCACGGTATTTATAACGATTTTTAGGGATCCGTACCTAAAAAGTACAAGAAAGAATAAGAGCACGATTCGAGCAATAATAAATAAAATATCATGGGACAATTCACACCAATTGAACTAGTCCCAAAGCAAGCTAAGCAAAGCTTATGTTATGGACACTAAGCAACGGATAAACATACTTATAGAAATAGATACATATTAAAAACCCAAGACCCGAGAACAAACATTCGTATTTTTTATACAAATATCAGTCCCGACACGGGAATCGAATCCGGGCCCTCAAGCTCCGTAGTCAGGTTTTCTAACCACTAGGCCATCTGATCTCATCCATCTGCAATAAGTGCCTAGGAGTACTGTAAACTATTTGTCCTGTATGTTTTTGGGCAGAACCCTCTGTGCGCAAGTTCGAATCATATTTGACTGTCTCTTTTATCGAATACTTGTGTGGGTACAATATTTTGAAGGCTCACGCTGAGAAGACCTTCCGCGCAATTTTGTTACACATTAAAAGTTTATATAAACGATATTGGGTGAAAACGGAGGAAATAATGAATATTGCAGTTTGACTGGCATCGTTTACAAGATAACAGTTGCAATAATTAACACATTTAAGGAAGGTTCTGTTCGCCATCATAATAACGGGTGTTCTGCGTCGCTTAGGCATTTCCCGTCATGATGCTAAAACATTTTTCTGTTGTGTTTCAAACCACTGAACGCGTTGAGCTGAAATTTGACACACAGACAGCTATTATGACGTAGATGTCCGCTAAGAAGAGATTTATCGAAATTACCACTGGATAGCGATTAAAAGGGATTTTTATTTTCGCTTCAAAATGGTCCTATCTCCGTACCTATAATTAAATATCATAAATAAATAAATAAAGATCACGGGACAATTCACACCAATTGACCTAGTCCCAAACTAAGCAAAGCTTGTACTATGGGTACTAGACAACGGATAAACATACTTATATAGACAAATACATACTTAAATACATATTAAACATCCAAGACTCGAGCACAAACATTCGTATTTTTCACACAAATATCTGCCCCGACCGGGAATCGAACCCGGGACCTCAAGCTTCGTAGTCAGGTTCTCTAACAACTAGGCTATCCGGCCGTCTAATTATTAGATAGTTCAAATTTGCCACGCGAGTAGGTGAGTATAACAGCAAAATACATAATGAGACATCTCATGCCTCTCAAGCAGAGGATCGTGGGTTCGAAGCCGGCATCGCCCCTGCGATATTTTCAGAATGTATGTACGGAATTACATTATATTTAGCTTTACGGCGAATTAAAACACTGCAAATCTGCACACGCCTGGGAAGAAATTCAATGGTGTATGTGAAGTTCCAAATCCGCGCTGATCCGCGTGGGAACTGCGGCCCTAGGCCTCTCTTTTAGAGACTAAGCCTGTGTCTTGCAGCAGGACATAATGTAGGCCGAGATGAGATGTATATTCCTGTTCATATTTGTACATGTATCCAGTATTGGTTGTCTGGAAGAGATTGCTTTTGAGCGATAAGACCGCCTATTGTCTGCCTGATTTTTTATTGTTGTTATAATTTTTTCTGTACTTTTTTTTGGTGCTCAATAAAGAATATTTGAATTGCATTGTATTGTATTGTATTGTATATTTGAAGCCGCCTCAACCACGAGCCAGCACTTAAAAACTCTAACCGCAAAACCAAAAGTCTCTTAATTCATGAATCCATATACAAATCGCTCGTTTAACTACTTAAATTAAAATTATAACAAACAACATACCGCCATAAGACCGCCATTATAGTTTCGGTCACGCATATTTCACATAACGTTTTATTGAGATATTATGATTATTATTGATACGATTAAATAAGGAGTGGACGTTGTGGACGAGTGAAGGGGCCACAGATATAGATACACATAGATAACGCAAATGCATCTACTTCGCGTGTCCGAACCCCGACAAAGCGTCTGGTTGGCCGCCACTACTGACAGTTCGCGAGCGTCAGTTGTTGCAGCCGGATGTCCACGAAAACTAAGAAAAGTCTCGTTGCGTTGTAATTAAGTATAATTATGGCTATGGTTTGAACTTCCCATCACTAAATTTCGGCTGCGACGTCACAGTAGTGTTAAAAAGTCGGCACGCTTGGTTTCAATACAAATCGTTAGCATTGCGTTATCTATGTGTATCTATATCTGTGGAAGGGGCAGAGGCCAAATCCTGGCAACTCATGAATTATTCATGGGCAGAACATCTTTAGAACAAAAATGATTGTACGATATGAAAGCGTGTCAATTATTACAAACTAGTACTTTCAACTACGAAGCCGTGGTGGCCTAGTGGTTTGACTTAAGGCCTCTTAAGTAGTTGGTCGTGGGTTTGAGTCCAGACTCGCATCTCTGAGTTTTCTGAATTTATGTGCAAAATTACGTTTGGAATTCACCATGAGCTTTATTGTGAAGGTAAATATCGAAGCACATGCACACGGAATTCAATGGTGTGTGTGAAGTTCCTAATTCGCATTAAGCTTTCGTTGGAACTACAACCCAAGCCCTCTCATTCTAAGAGGAGGCTCTGCACTGCAGTAGGACGTATATATATATATATATATATATATATATATATATATACTTCATTTAATTTGGCATTGAAAAGCACAACAACATTATATTGCGTCTGGTCAACTATTTCTTACCTAGCAAATAGTACAGTACAATAGTCTGGGAGCCGCAAAATAATATTGTTTTAATGCCACATTATTTGCGTGTCGTCAATTGTTACTCTAGTACAAATTGTAATGAGATTACAGTTCACGAGCCGCAATATAATGTTGTTGTGTTTTTCAATGCTAAATTAAATGAAGTATAGGTTGGGATGATGATCATATCTTAACTAATTTATTGAATCAGGGGTTCTTTGCGGAGGTCCATATTAATGAACTGAAACAATTACTTTGCTCACACCTTAGGTTATATTTCAAACCTTTTTCTAATAATCGATTTTCATCATCCAAAAATTGTACATTCGTAAGATTTTTAACACGAGGGTAGAAGGTATGACCGTAAGTAGATCCTCGATTATTATTAGTTCAAAGAAGAAACATATTCTGTTCGATGACCCGTAAGTTGTATGTCTTGTTTTTCTGTATTGTTTTCTTTGTGGTGTACAATAAAGAGTCATTATATTGTATTGTATTGTATTGTAAGCCAACGTTATCAGGATGAAGGCAAAAATTAAACGTGCAAACTGTTTGAATGCTCACTTTTTTTTCTTGAGCAAGAGTTTAGCAGACTCATATAAAGTCCCTAAATATAAAATTACCTAACTAATATATTAAATTCACACATTCATGATTATTATACTAAACGGGACCTATCACGCAAACAATATTTACCTCGACGTTTCGGCCACATTGCAGCAATCGTGGCCACGAGTTGATCGAGTCAAGTAATAAGTCCCGTTTAGTATAATACTTAACTTTGACTTTCGTTTGACACGTGTCTTATTACTGCCTGTAGAAGTCATCTGAGTGTCCACCAATCTGAGTCAGTTTTGTAGGTTCTGATTTCCTACGAGGCAACGGATCCTAATTAACTAATTAAGCTAAAATTAATTCAACTCTTTAAAAAATCAGAGTCAAAAATGGCAACCTTTTTTAAATGCACACTATTTTTTTTCTTGAGCAAGAATTAAGCAACAATGGCTGACTCATATAAAGCTCTAAATGTATTAACAGTACTTTTAATCAATGTATTATCGTTTACGAATGTTACCGTCTCAGTCGACAGAACACGTTTATCAATAACATAAAGCTTTATCTCAATGAGTGATATACATATACAATTTGAATATATTAATACATTACTGACATAAGCCGCATTATGTTAAACTAGAAATGTGATTCACATACATATGTATGTCTGTTATTATCATAAAAACATTTGACCAGTCAGGCCTTTGTCTTATAAATCGAATTAATTTATTGTGGCATAAAATATAAATAACTTGCCGTTACTAGAATGTGTTTTATGTCAATTCACGTAGTAAATAGTTCTCTCTTCTTCTTAGTCGGACACTCTTGTCTGAGTGGTCGTGGTTGCGCAGACGAGGTACACGGAGAGGTGTTCGGTGGGTCGCAGACTTTTCGAGGACAGCTCTCTTAGCAATTTGCTTCCATTTCTGCCGGTTAGAGGCGTTTCGAGTACACTGGACCATAGTGGACTCAGTAGCTTTTTTAATCAGGTCAGTCCAGCGAGTTGGTGAACGGCCCCGTGCCCTCTTGCCTTCCACCTGACCCTGGACCACCAACCTCTCCATTAAGTTCACATTCCTGGAGATGTGACCAAAGAACTTCAGTATCCGTAATTGCACAGTAAATAGTTACCTGTTAGAAAATGAGATATAATTTGTGAACTGTCAATTATTACAATCTTTCATTATTTGAATTATTCATAAGTTATCATCTTAAAATCTTTTAGATCTAGCACCTTAATTTATATTCCCAAATATTACACTTCCTTCATTTTCGTTGTACAAAGAACACTCGCGAAAAAAATAAAATAAATAAATAAATATTAGGGGACAATCTTACACAAATCGACCTAGTCCCAAACTAAGCAAAGCTTGTACTATGGGTACTAGACGACGATAAACATACTTATATAGATAAATAAATACTTAAATACATAGAAAAGTTTCATGTCTTCCCATCCCAGCCTATTATACATTCCACTGCAGGGCACAGGCCTCCTCTCACAATGAAAAGGCTCGGACCGTACTTCCCAAGCGGGCCCAGTGCGGATTGGGAACTTCACACACACCATTGAATTTTTTCGCAGGTGTATGCTGGTTTCCTCACGATGTTTTCCTTCACCGTAAAGCTCGTGGTAAATTTCAAAATGTAATTTCGCACATAACTTCCGAAAAACTCTGAAGTGAGCAGTGTGTTGCAGAAGCCGGGATTTGAACCCACGGCCCTCTGCTGGAGAAGCCATAGGTCAAACCACTAGGCCTCGCACCCACTCTCACACACACACACACACACAATCGCTCAAAAACTCTACAATCTATTATATAACTAGTATATTAGCACCATAATACTCTAAACAAAGCGTATCGGCATCAGCAGCGCCCGCGCCCTTATCACGATTTTAGCGCCACCTAACGACTTATCGGGAAGATTTATACGAGCGCGCAGAGATCGCTGTCGCTTCTAATTTTGGTGTTAGAAGATTAAGATTGGGATAGGTTTGTTGTTTTAAATCCTTTTAATGTTATAATTAAGCGCGAAACTTCCTGTTCGTGTGTGGTTTTGGACTAATTTTTATCCTGATATTCCTGTTGTGTTTTCATAGTCTGTATGTTTATGTAATGTTCTGATCTTTAACGGGTCTCTGAAAAATAGGGTATGCAAATTTTCTTATTTGTATCTTTTCCTGTCTATCGAATACCTATGTGTAATCAGAGGGACTGGGTGTCTCAGAGGGCGATGGAAAGGGCTATGCTCGGAGTTTCTGTGCGGGATCGCATTAGAAATGATGAAATCCGCGCAAGAACTAAAGTCGCCGACGTAGCTCGAAGAATCGCCAGACTCAAGTGGCAGTGGGCAGGGCACATCGCTCGTGGAACTGATGGAAGATGGGGCAAAAAGGTTCTCGAGTGGCGTCCACGGACGGTGGCAGTGTGGGTAGGCCGCCAAAAAGATGGAGCGCCAACCTGGTTAAGGTTGCGGGATCACGTTGGATGCGGATGGCACGGGGCCGATCTGTTAGGCGAGCCTTGGGGAGGCCTATGTTCAGCAGTGGACGTCTCTTGGAAGAAATAAATAAATATTAGGGGACAATCTTACACAAATCGACCTAGTCCCAAACTAAGCAAAGCTTGTACTATGGGTACTAGACGACGATATACATACTTATATAGATAAATAAATACTTAAATACATAGAAAACATCCATAACTCAGGAACAAATATTCGTGCTCATCACACAAATAAATGCCCTTACCGGGATTTGAACCCAGGACCTCTTGCTTCGTAGGCAGGGTCACTACCAACTAGGCTAAAGCGGTCGTTAAATGATGATGATGATGATTTTTTCAGTATCGCTCCCTGTTAAAATTCTTTAAACAGTACGCTTCAATTTATTTATTATGACCAATGAAAGTATGGGAAACGAAGTGATCCCCAGATTTTATTAACATTGAAAAAGTAACAAAATACACACACAGAAATGAGTTTTCACAACAATAAGGCAGAAAATATAAAGTAATTAAAACGCTTCAAAAATTTAGTTTTTTCAAATCAAAACGATTGTGTTTTGACATTTTAACGCCTGAGAACGCAATGATTCCATCATCCAAATCTAGCATTTAGAAGGCATTCAAAAAGGAATAATGATCGCATTTGTTTTCAATTTGAGCAAACAAACCGACAAAAGATCGATATCAATAGAGCCACAGATTCATAAAACAACAGATAATGCACTAGACGGGGATTTTTTTGAGCCACGCTATAAAAAGCTAACAACAACATGACATGGAACATGAAAAAACAAAAAATAAAACTCCGCAAAGAAACCTGAATCTATCCATACTAATATTAAAAATGTGAAAGTGTGTTTGTTTGTTTGTCCTTCTTTCATTTCAAAACTGAGCGACGGATTGCCTTGATTTTTTGTATGGTCATAGTTTGTATGGGCTGGAGAGTGACAATAGGCTACTTTTTACCACGGGAAAATACAGAGGGGGCAAAGCCGCGGCCAGCAGCTAGTACGGTATAAAAACCTATTATGTGAGTAAAATAAATTTATTCATTTTGAATTGGGATTCTAATAAATAAATGTGTCTGTCTGTCTGTATAACGTTACCTATTCGCGCTTATATCACTGAACCGATTTAGATGGAATTTGGCATGGAAATAGTTAGAGACCCTGGAAAGGACACTCGTAGCATAGTTTTTATAACGATAAATGAATTCCTCGGAAACAACAGCTAGATCTCTATAAATGGGTAAACATCAGTGTTCAGTTACTCTATTCCTTTACTTCTTTATTATTTATAAATCATTCCAATTAATATTTTTAATTCATAATACGTAACTAACACTGCCAAAAACTGTATCTATATATAAATGCGTTTTTTATTTGTACCTATAAAGTGCTTTTCCCATTTTATTTTCTATTACTTAAAATGACAAATTCATCGCGGACTGGAAGACGCAGTGTACGTAGGCCTCCAGCAAGATGGAGCGACGACCTGGTGAAGATGGCGGGAACGCATTGGATGCGGATGGCGCAGGGCCGATCTGTTTGGCGAGCCTTGGGGGGGCCTTCATTCATTCAACAAATTCATTTTGTCATAAAGATTGTTATCACGTAAGTAACAATCATTTTATCTAGTAGTAGTTCTTAGCAGTGAAGTATCTGTATTTTATCAGTGATCCATAGATCGTTATCGCTAAATTCATAGCAAAGAATCCTGACCTTTGTCGTATCGATAACATTGGCTGTGAACTTGCTATTGTTCGGATATCGATCAGGATCTACAGAGATGCGCAAACGGAACAATGTATTTTTATGGCTTTATTACCATTGCCGTCGTGGCCTAGTGGTTTGACCAATTGCCTCTCAAGCAGAGGGTTGCGAGTTCGAATCCGGGGTCACACATCTGAGTTTTACGGAATTTATGTGCGAAATTATATTTGAAATTCATCATGAGCTTTACGGTGAAGTAAAACATCGTGGGGAAATTTGCATACATCTGAGAAGAAATTCAATGATGTGTGTTAAGTTCCCAATACGCACCGGGCCCGCGTGGGATTGGGAACGCGCTTAGAACTCAACCAGGGCCCAAAACGCGCGAGAACTAAAAGTCACCGACATAGCTCGAAGAATCGCCAGACTCAAGTGGCAGTGGGCATGGCACATCGCTCGTAGAACTGATGGCCCATGGGGCAAAAAGGTTCTCGAGTGGCATCCACGGACCGGAAGACGCAGTGTAGGTAGGCCTCCAACAAGGTGGAGCGACGACCTGTACCTCCACCATGAGTTACACTAGTTTACAGTGACCGTACTCGCTAGCGACGGCGTAAATGATTTGTATGGAGAATTGTGTACAGCGCCTCTAGCGGTCACTTACGGAAGTACAATTCTCCATACAAATCATTTACGCCGTCACTAGCGAGTACGGTCACTGTAAACTAGTGTAACTCATGGTAGAGGCACTGGTTAAGGTTGCGGTATCGTGTTAGATGTGGATGTTTGGCGAGCCTTGGGGGAGGCCCATGTTCAGCAGTGGACGTCTTTCGGATGAAATGATGATGATGATGTAAACCTACTTTCGTCATTACTAGGTAGTAAGCGTTTACATAAAGACTTTTAATGATAATGAGGCTTTAACGATATGTGAGTATTGTGGTTCATATTTACATTACCAGTTGAGCTGAGCTCTTGTCACACGGCGGACACGACGTACAAAATACGCGTTCTTGAATCTACATAAGCACGACGACGTCTGTACACGCGTACGCCTACATACATCGCGCGCGCACTCTTCTGGATTCCGGCGGGGTCCGGCAATCTGCGCCTTGAGGGGTGGGGTAACTCGAATCGGTGCGGGGCGGAGCGTGTCCATTCCGTACGTTAGTACTATTATATATTCTGTGCTCTTGTTAAAGCTTCAGGTGCTCAAACCAGTTCGATCGCGGAAGAGTATGTAGCGCGAGAACGATTAATTATGGGCGGCAAAGATTAGTATTTTAAATTGTGCAGAGTGTGAGGAAAACTTTTTTTAATATATTTGCGAAAGTAAAAACTTTTAAGAACGGTCTCAGCAAAAAAGGTTGATGTGTAAAGAAATTAGAGCAAACTATTCTCTGTTTGAGTAAGTAAGCAATATTGTTTTAATTTTTATATGACAACAATTTAGTATTATGGACATTTCCATAAGTTATACATTTAAGAGTAGTTAATTTGTAGATGTTTGTATTATAATAGTTAGTTTAGTACTTGGTAAGTTTCATAGAAGCTTATACCTTTTATTTTAAGTGTTCTGAATTCCAAGATATTCCGTTATTTTTTGTGTAATATCTATTGAGGTTTAAAATTTCATTCTTGGCGTGAGTATATTGAGGAATTCGGTGTATCAAATTCAGCTCATTTTGAGCTTACAAAGATGATATAGATTGGATTAGCAATCGCCATAGTACAGATCGGCCGCGGAAAAATAGTTCGATTATTAAATCTAGATGGCGCTGACATATAGCCCGAGGGTTTGAAAGCAAAGCAATAAGACTACAGATATTTCATATTACTGCAAATGTATTATTATGCAATATTTTTGAAAAATTAATACATTTGTAGTAATATGAAACATCTGTAGTCTTATTGTTTTGTTTTCAAAGCCTCGGGCTATATTTCAGCGCCATCTAGATTTAATAATCGAACTATTTTTTCTGCGGACGATCTGTACTATGGCAATTGCTAATCCAGTCTATATGATCCTTGGCTTAATGTACTTCGGATATACCTACAACAGGTGAGCATCAACATACATAAATACTTGAAGTAACAAGAATACAAAATACAAAATAACCTATATCTTATCTTACTAATAATAACATTATAGATGCGAATGTTTATATGGACGGATGTATAGAAAGATGTTTGTTACTATTTCACATTAAAACGGTTTGACGGATCCTTGATAAAAATTATTTCTGAGATAAAAAGTGTTATATTATGTTAATAATACTTTCATCCCAGAAAATTGCATAGTTGCCGAATACCGGCAACAGCTAGTTTCAAAATAAATAAAATTAACCATTTCCTTTGCCTACGTAATACAAATACAACTTACTAGCCTCTCAGAGACAACTAAATAGGCACAAAACGCCTGTTAAAACCGGATTAATCTTTGCCAACCCAATCATAACTATCGAAAGCCCATAAAGGCATCTAATTACAACACTGTCGTCGCAACGTCTTCATTACGGACTGATGGCTGTTGGCTACTTTGATGTACCGCGCTACACTCACGTGCCGAAACTCCTGATTTACTATAGAATGATGACTCCATTTGGAGCCATCGGCCTGTCCGGGCGAAACATAATATAGGCTTTTACTGTGAGAATGTGATAGATTGAAGTGAGGTTTTTAGAATTATGTCTTGGCTGGAGAATGAGAGCGTGGGAGCTTGGGAATGAGATTGGTGGTTTTGATATTTTGTGTGCGTGGGGATCTTAGATATAATATTAAGCGAGCAATGTAGACGACCAGATGGCCTAGTGGTTAGAGAACCTGACTACGAAGCTTGAGGTCCCGGGTTCAATTCCCGTGTCGGGGCAGATATTTGCATGAAAAATATGAATGTTTGTTCTCGGGTCTTGGGTATTTAATATGTATGTACCTATCTATATGAGTATGTTTATCCGTTGCCTAGTTCCCATAACACAAGCTTTGCTTAGCTTACTTTGGGACTAGGTCAATGAGGGTTTTCTATAAGAGGCCATTTGGCGCTAGTATCGTCAGGTCCGTTTGACAACTTTGACATTTGTTGTATGGGTGTAACGTCAAATAGACCTTACGATACTAACGCCATCTAGCGATATTCCACCTGTCAGAAAACTCTCATTGGTGTGAACTGTCTTGTGATATTTATTTATTTATTACTAGCCTTCCGTCCGCAGCTTCGCCCGCGATAAAATTATTTTTTCCAAAGGAAAAGGTATTTTCCCGCGGTAAAAAGTAGCCTATGTCACTCTGTGGTAATGTAGCTTTCTAACGGCAAAAGAATTATTGAAATTGGTCCGGTAGATTCGGAGCCTATTCAATGCAAACAAACAAACAAACAATTAAATCTTTCCTCTTTATAATATTAGTATAGATTTATATGTATCTACACTACAGTAACGTGACTGACTGATTGACTGACTGACAAATGACGCACAGGCTAAACCACTGTAGCTAGAAACTTCGGTAGACATATGCGCACACTTAATGTACCTACTAGCGGAGATTGAATATAATTATTAATTAGGTTTTTGTGATCTCTTTGTGAATTACTAGGTCTGCAATGTCTTCTATATGCTACGCTAGCAACTGATTTTAGTTATTTAAATGGTATAATTTAGATAATTTATTGGTTCAGGCGTTACTTTGCGGAGTTTCACATTAATGAACTGAAACAATTACTTTGCTCACCCCCGACTTTATGATAAAACGAGTTCAAGCAAGAAAAGTGTGTTCATGCAGTTCCTCCACATCCACTGTACGAACACACATAAATCACACAAACCGATTGTAGATTTTCTTGGCTCTCATAATCATACGTGCTTTAAACAAGTCAGATATGAAGTATCTTTTTCATTTATTTTTCAACTTCATTTTTTATTACTTTTACGGTCATCCCATGAAACCATATATTTCAAACTAAATACAAAATGAAATATAGATGCACAAAAAAAACCCCAGAAAAAAGACCAATGCTGGGAATCGAACCCAGGTCCTCAGCGTTCCGTACTGCGTGCTTACCCCTACACCATCACTGGTCTAGAGGTTAGCGACGAATCTTTCCCATACATCGTACATTTCAGTCTGTTATAATCACCTTATGCAGTGATAAAGCGCTCATCTATGTTATGCCCTCTACCGAGAGACTTTAACACTCCTTCGGAGCTAACCGCTCACCTGGACCAAGAGATGGCGCTACTGTGCAACTTTAAACTTTGAAATGTACGATGTATGGGAAAGATTCGTTGCTAACCTCTAGACCAGTGATGGTGTAGGGGTAAGCACGCAGCACGGAACGCTGAGGACCTGGGTTCGATTCCCAGCATTGGTCTTTTTTCTGGGGTTTTGTCTGTGCATCTATATTTCAGTTTGTATTTAGTTTGAAACATACGTGCTTGTTATAGCCTAAGATATTTTAAACTAGCCACAGTGATTTTGATCTTTCAAAATTCAATAGTGTGTGTGAAATTTCCAATCCACACTGGGTCTGCGTGGAAACTATGGTCCAAGCACTCTTATTCTGAGAGGAGGTCTGTGCTGTGCGACAGAAAACAACACTTCTGTAGAATGGGGATCTTCTTTAATTTTAACTTAGATTTATTTAAATTTATTGTTATATCGGACACAGTAATACGCACTCGGAGAAGTTTTTACCTATTACGGCTAAAAAGATACAAACCTGTGACAGATGAATGGACAGACAGACATCGAAGGCTTCGTAATAAACTACTTAACGTCCCGATAGTACCTTTTGGGTCATCATCGTCAACGTTTAAGAGTTGTCTTGTCGCCTAGTGGTTTGACCTATGGCAGGGATGACGAACGAATGGCACGCGTGCCAGTTGTGGCACACGACGATATAATTTGGGCACGTCACTATCACTAATCATGCATCTATGCAATCACTAAGTATCTTTGATGGCACGTCATAACCATATTATTGTTGTATTCATAAAAAAATGGCACTTTCACCAATAAAGGTTCGCCATCTACCTACCTAGGACCTATGGCCTCTCAGCAGAGAGTCGTGGGTTCAAATCCGGGCACGCACTTCCGAGTTTTTCGAAATTTACGTATATTCTTGTAATTTTAAATTTACCATGAGCTTTACAGTGAGTAAAGCCGAAGCCCTCTCGTTCTGAAAGGAGGCCTGTGCCCTGGAACAGGACGTATATACGCCTATATAGGCTGGGATGATGATAATGATGAACATTTTGCAAGGGCATTTAATTTTTCACGCAAAGTAAAAAAACCTTGAATTTTTTATATGTTGTATCCCTGTACCCTGTGGGCGAGGACTCATTTAAACGGTCTAGCTATAATAATAATGTACTTTCACAAAGCGTTAAAAATATCTATAGAACTCTATGCCATAAGTTGAGGTATACATATTATTATATTTGACGCGTTGGCTGTATGCCTTTAATTGTACAAGCTTTGCTTAGTTTGGGACTAGGTTAATTGGTGTCAATTCTCCCATGATATAACTATTGTTACTATTAATAATAATAATAAAATAATAATTCGTGGGACAATCGACACCAATTGACCTAGTCCCAAACTAAGCAAAGCTTGTACTATGGATAGGTAGTAGACTACGATTAAACATACTTATTTAGATAAATACATACTTAAATACATATTATTATTAAACATCCAAGATCTGTCCCGACCGGGAATCGTACCCAGGACCTCAAGCTTCGTAGTCAGGTTCTTTAACAACTAGGTTACTTATTATATTCTTCTTTCGCTCACCGGTTCATTCGCGGCGACTTAATTTTCACGGGAATCGAACGACGATCTATCTTCTGCGCACACGCAACGGGAGCCGGTACTTCTAATGATCTTTATAATTAATTACTTGTCTAACTGTTAAGGTGTGTCCTTTTTGACCACTAGTACTATTTCTATTTCTGTACTTTATAGTAGAAGCATAAAGAAAACAAATGAGTCCACGTAGTTAAAAATTACACCTTAATTTACAAGGTTGTCAAATAAGAGTTACTGAGACTCTTCTGCGAAGAGTTCATGTATCGCGCGTCCGCGGGAATTAAAAAAATCGGATGAGAAACTTTCGTATGTTTTTTAAGGAGTTAGAATTATTTCCAAATCAAAATTACGATCGGTTGAGTAATTAAACCGCAAAAGCGTAGCAAACTAACATATTTACACGTTTATTCAAAAAATTGTTAGTATTAGGTAATAAATTAAAACTAAAATATTAATATTTATACTTTAAAAAATATTGATTCTGGCATTATTTTGGATTTTCATAACTTTTAAATACAATTTTAAACTAACTAAACTATAATATAAAAACGTCGTAGGTACTCTCTGCGCGCACGCGACGAAATCGTTGCATGCTTTTTTAATACGCAAATCGCCATAGTAATATATAGGTGAAAAACTTAAGCAAAGACCTGTTGTATGTAGTAGTAATGTGTCCGTATAAACAAAGTGACGTTCCAAATTAGAAAAACCGGCCAAGTGCGAGTCGGACTTGAGCACGAAGGGTTCCGTATCTATAAAAAATTGCGGTTTACGATTAATGAGGTATTAAAAAAAAAACTACTTACTAGATCTCGTTCAAACCAATTTTCGGTGGAAGTTTACATGGTAATGTACATCATATATTTTGTTTAGTTTTATCATTATCTTATTTTAGAAGTTACAGGGGGGGGGGGGGGGGTGGCACACATTTTACCACTTTGGAAGTGTCTCTCGCGCAAACTATTCAGTTTAGAAAAAAATGATATTAGAAACTTCAATATCATTTTTGAAGACCTATCCATAGATACCCCACACGTATGGGTTTGATGAAAAAAAATTGTTGAATTTCAGTTCTAAGGGAACCCCCAAAATTTATTGTTGTTTTCTATTTTTGTATGAAAATCTTAATGCGGTTCACAGAATACATCTACTTACCAAGTTTCAACAGCATAGTTCATATAGTTTCAAAAAAAAGTGGCTGTGACATACGGACGGACAGACAGACAGACAGACATGTCGAATCCATAAGTGTTCCGTTTTTTGCCATTTGGCTACGGACTACCCTAAAACTACCCTAAAAATTACTCCATAATTATCAATTATATGCACTACTACATACAACAGGTCATTTTACTTAAGTTTTTTACCTATAAGGCTCTTAGTAGGAAATTTTCTAAAACGGGGCACGGCTCGGCCGGGTATGTATTACAATACCGAAGTACGAAAGACCGAATGTATTAAAACATCGAATGGGTCAAAAGACCGACACGATTTTTTTCTGAAACTGTTAACTTTTTAAAATTGTTATAAAACTAACCTAACCTAACCTAATTGGTTCTGTATGATGCCGTTTTAATAAATTCGGAGAAGTTTACGGTTTCAGAAAAAAATCGTGTCGGTTTTTTGACCCATTCGATGTTTTAATACATTCGGTCTTTCGTACTTCGGTATTGTAATACATACCCGCTCGGCCACATAGACATAGGTGGCTGTAATTTCCAAATTAAGCTATCCGAGCTATCCATCCGAACTACGACCCCGCGCATTCTGCGCTTGCGCTTCCAACTGACTCATCGCTTATCTCAGTTTCCTGTTCTCGAAAATTATTGTCGAAATTTTGTAACATCATCATCCCGAAATACACTCGGTACAGTTGCTTCCATTTTTTTAATTGAAGAACAATATTTTTGTGTTCTGTGAAATATTAGATTTGAAACTGTTACAATAATGGTAACGTATTTTCACCCGACTGTCGAAGGAGGGTTATATTTTTCGAGCGTATATATTTATGTATGTGCCCTGCAACCTAAAGGGCTATTAAGCTTGAGGATTTTAAAGTATGAAGTGTCATTAGATTCGTCTCAGTTGCGAGAGTGACATAGGGTATGTATTTTCCTGGAATTTCCGTGTGAACGGGAATTATAAAGGCAGGTTTTTTTCATCTAGTATACAAAGTCTAAGTCAAAATTGTTTATTCAATTTAGGCATCAATTGATGCTCTCATGAACTGAAACCATTACTTTGCTCACCCGCGACCTTCATTTATATGGACCTCCGCAAAGTAACGCCTGCTTCAACATAATTATTAAGCTCTCATAAACCGCGAAGAATCTACCACCGGTTCGGAAAAAGGGTTCAATTTGTCACCCTTCGTATGCAGAACCTTAAAAAACAAATGAACCTGTTTTATTTTTAACCCAACGCAACTGTACCCAACGTCCTTAGTCATTTTTTTCTGCAAATCATGAGCGAAATTGATGACCCGCAGTCATCAGATAGTACTAACAAGCGGTAGTAGATCAGAACGTGAGATTGCGCATGCGCTAACTGTATGGAAACATGACATGTGCTCTTTTTAGGGCGCCTGGGCGCGGCCATTTTTTGATCTCTAATGCACAATTTGGGCGACACGGGTTCATCAGCATCATTTCAGACGTAGGACGTCCACTGCCGGAGATAGGACTCCTTCATTGATACCCAATCGTTACGGTTGGAAGCGACTTGCAACCGCATTGAACCTGCGGCCTTTACCAAATCGTCCGTCCTTCTCGTTGATGGATGTCCCACGCTGTTACACAGATTATTCTGGGTAAACTGGATCCCACTGCTCAGCAAAGGCTTCTCTTCTTGACCTTTACAACTCCCGGTCTGACTCTATGTCAGGCCAATTAATTTGTGTACACGTTTAAATTCTGCCGCCATCTTCTTCTCGGTCTGCCTCGTCGCTGGCCGTTCTTCGGCACCCACCAAGTGACTGCGTGAGCGCACCTTTGTGTCCAACTAAGACCCTTTTTTAGCTAAGCCATCTTTTTCCCAGCTTCTGCGATGCAAATATAGTTACTATGGAAGGTAAATGTCTCAGTGATCGACATGCTATGTAATTCACAATAGATGACACTATAACTAATTAATTAATTTTAATATCGTCCCCTTACTGCTAAAACCGACTAACTGCATCAATGATAGTTTCGAGAAAAACGCATTTAAAGGTTTGAGTGGTACGTTCTCTAATAAAACCTAACGTTAATTGAAGTGTTTTTGTGTTTTTATTTAGATGGGTTATCTGTAAGTAAAACAGTATGAAGAAATTTAGCCTATACCCAATATAACTAGGTAAAATCACGCTTTGAGTAAAAAAAGTGGCGCAGATAGTCGGTTCTGCTTGTAGGAGATGTGTAACGTTTCGAAATTAAGCGCCATTAAAGTATTAAAATGTAATTAGTATGTTTTGTCACTTAACTAATTTTACAAACTGCACAGATCCAATGGGGCGAAGCGAAATCCTTTGTAACGATTGCAGTTATTTTGACTCTATTCTATATGTATATAAATTATCATGGAGTTATATTTACAAATCTGACGATTATTTGACTTTAGAGCGACATTGAACATCAAACAAGATAAAAATGACCATTTAATAAATATTTAACAATTAATATTATGGAAATTAACCCAAAAAGTCCCTTGTAACCACAGGGAGGAATATAAAACCAAAAAAAAAAATAACGTGTCATCGAATAATCACAACAAGGAAGTTTTTGTTCATTATCCGAGGGCTGGTACGGTTGAAAGAAAATAAACAGCTCATCTGTATCAAAACCTTGCATTTGGTATAATTCAAAATATAACTTTAATAATATTCAACATTATAGATAGAAATACACGTCATTAAAATAAAATATTATTAAACACCAAAAATAATCATATTATAGGTATATCGTTAACCCACATAGTCATTATTCGTCACTTGACTCGCCTTCGGCCACATCTGGCACGCAGTCTACGATATTTTCGCAGACAAGTGACTGAAACCAGCCATGGTACTCTTCAGGTATACCTAATACCCTTTTCGCAGATGGTCTTAAATAAGTATTCAATATTAAACGTTGTCAATAATGTCTATCAAAGCAAGACATTCAGTAATCATAAATAAAATAGTTCTCTTACATCATTTTATTTACCTACTTAAAAAGACCACAAAAAAATTAACCTCAAGCTGCGACAAATAAAACAAATAGGTACTTAAGTTAGTAAGTAAATACTTTATTGTACAGAAAATAAACAAACAAAGAAAAGTTACAAATGATGAGATACAAGTCGATATGAAACCATAAGAATAAATAATAACAGATTATTTATTTATTTATTCTTATGATGAAACACAAGTGTAGGTGGATTTAATACTTAATACGGTGTAATTCAATGGCCTGCTTGATTTTTTTGTTACTTTTTCTAAGTACTTCACCACCATCTGACGATTCGTGCTTATTTTCAATATCTGAAACAAAAACAATTTTGTTACTAAGGTGCGGTCAAGGCCGTGCGATTTGCTGTCATTTAACGCAAGAAAAAAAGAATCCCGAGACTTCAACGCTCACTTTTAATTATTTTCACTATTTATTGCATTTAGATAAATATAATTAAGTAGCTTAAAACTATAATCTACACTCTTCAAAGTTTAGGTAGGTTAGAAACAGTAAACAGTTAATTTGTACTTACTTTTATTCGTATCATCGCCTCCAAGTCTAGATTTAAAAGTTTTCAAGATCTTGAACTCATTATGTACACATAAAAGTATACGAACTCATTAGAAAATATATTCAAAACGGGATGCGCGCGCGCGTGTGCTTTCTCGATCAAGGTTGAAATGCGACTAAGTGCGGGGAGGGGAGGGGCCGCTTACGCGCTCTTAAGCGGTTTTGCCTGTACTTCCTGTACTATAATTCTGCCGCCGATAGGAGAAACGTTACATTCAAAACCAACTATACTACGTTTAGTTTGTTTTTGCAGTTGAATATTTTAGTCGATTCATTAATTTAGTACAGGAAAAAAATACTAAGGTTAGGTTTGATGGTTTTTTCAGACGTCCGAAATGCCATATTTGTTTTATAGTTTACAGCAAAAAACGACTATGTATGGTTTAGTCGCTTTATGCAGTAATAAAATTGCTATTTTATTCATTAACATACACTTGGTAGCTTTTGCTTGTTATTTATTTCTGAAAATCACCAATAACCTACCTTAAGCTGGAGGCTAAATCAAGATCGGAGCGGCGTATCAAAAAACGGGTTTTACCACCAGATAGAGCTTGGAAAGCGTATTCTAACGGTACGTATAACTCATTTTTGCCAAAAAGGGAGGTTAGTCGGTTTTAGCAGTAAGGGGGCGATATTAGTAATGATAAAGGATACAACAAAATCAATCCACAGCAAAGGCTTCGTCAGGAAAACATTTTGTTATCCGCAACAAGCTTTCTAGCAATAGATTGGAATCCACAACAGGCTTCGTCAACTAAACAAAAATATAAAATCCGCTATAAGCTTCGTCTTGTAAACCTAAACAGTACACCTTCCAAGTCGATTCAAACCTGGGTCAAACCACAGAATAAGTAATAGTACTAACGTACAGAAGGATCACTCTCGAACAAAAGTCAACTTTAGGTATAAAAACATTCCTACTCTTACTGCTTGCACGCGAAATTGAAACTTATCGTGAGATACGAGCGTTCATATTCCGTTGGGCACCGCTGATCCGAAACCAAAGGGCACAGGGTTCCCACTCGCCGATATTTGGTAGGTATATAAATCAAAATAAATAAATATTAGGGGACAATCTTACACAAATCGACCTAGTCCCAAACTAAGCAAAGCTTGTACTATGGGTACTAGACGACGATAAACATACTTATATAGATAAATAAATACTTAAATACATAGAAAACATCCATAACTCAGAAACAAATATTCGTACTCATCGCACAAATAAATGCCCTTACCGGGATTTGAACCCAGGACCTCTTGCTTCGTAGGCAGGGTCACTACCAACTAGGCTAAAGCGGTCGTTAAAAAAGATAACAGTGTGTATTAATACAGTAAACTACCTTTAGTAAGTAAGTAAGTTATTTATTTATAGTTAGTTTTTAGGTGTGGCAAAGGACCTGATGCAATTCCACCTATTAAGCTCAACGGCACGGAATTAAAATTAGTGTCTAGTTTTAAGTACTTGGGCCATATTCTGAATGGAAGTTTGAAAGATGACGAGGACATCGAGAGACAACGTAGGGCCGTCGCTATGAGAAGCAATATGTTGGCACGCCGGTTCGCTCACTGCTCTAACCAAGTGAAAATTACTCTGTTCGGAGCTTACTGTCAGGCGTTCTATACTGGCCAGCTGTGGTATCAGTACACGAAACGATCGTTCAATAGACTCAGAGTACAGTACAATAACGCGTTTTGTGCTATGCTGCGGTTGCCGTGGCGGTGTAGTGCGTCGGGCATGTTTGCCGAGAACAGAGTGGATGACTTTTTCGCCATAATGCGTAAGAGGCACTGGTCTTTTATAGCGAGGGTTAGCGAATCGGCAAACTCGATAGTTACAGTGGTGTATGAGTCATGCTACCTCGTGCGTGAGATTTCAGTCTTTCGGCTGTGGTCTCCCGCATGAGATATCATGGTTATTTACGTGCACGTTAGTAATAAGTTACAATTTATTTTATTGATTTAATTTATTTTACATTGAATTTAATTGAACTTATTATTTATTTATCTTTGATTTAATTTAATTTTTTTTTTGGATTTGACATTTGTAATTTTAATTCAATGGGTACATACCTTAATAAAGAAATTTATTATTATTATTATTATTTATAAGATCGTTTAGAAGTCATTGTTGGTTGCAAAAATCACAGAAAAAAAAAGATGCTTAATTACGCGCGACGCGGCTAGCGTGCGAACTGAAGGCCGAGCGACAACCTACTGCTATACTATACTCCTCCCCGGGAGGAGAACCGGCCGAACATACCTAAACTGCGCAGTGAAACCCCCCTGGCCAAACGTCCCACAAACACTTGCCACATTACCCCGTTGTATCGCTAGAGATATTAAGCGCTGGACTAAGTAAATAAGCACCGGAACGCGGCTCGCGGACGATCGCGCAGCGCCTGAAAGTAAAATATAGTACCCTTTTCAACAAATTGCCACTAATAGAGGTCCAAGCGTGAACAAACACCATTAAATAACGCCGAATTTCGTCTTGTAGCCATTAAAAACTGCTCTCTTTAACAAACCGTTAGTAATTCAGGTCCAAATTAATCTTTTAAGGTAGGAACGCGTTCCGAGATCCAGATTCGCGAGTAAATTGACATAAATGCGGCGCAATGCTCGAAAGAAGCAAATCATCAGGTAATTAGCTGATTAATTGTTTAATTAATTGTGCTGTGCCGACATTGCTGCTGGGTCGGTTTTTTTGCCGCGCAGGGACAAATTTTTGGTGTAGTTTTAGAGTGTGGCTTGAGGTGGAAGAGGGAGCGGTTTTTTGGTAAGTAAGGGGGACAAATCTGGTTGAAATGTATGTATTTATGTAAACCCCTTTATTTTACAAAATTAAAGAAAAAGACACTACGTCGCTTAAGTTCTAACACTACGTATGTCAAAAATAAGCACTTTCAAGAGAGTGAAAAAACTGAGTTATTTTTGAACAGATACTTAGCATTGCTTCAAAATGTCAAAACCGCCAAAAATGTCTTACGTGGTGCTAGAACTTCAGCGATGACTATATGAAAACTGCTAAGACAGTACATGTATAAAGTTGAACTTAACCTTTACTTATTTACTAGTCAATCTTCAAGTAGGTGAGAGGAGCATTTAGTTAGGGACCGACAAAGAGTGATAAAAGTCAGAAATAATGAAAGCTACAATACAATTCTTTGATAAATACAATATAAACTCATTTACTTTTGTGGTGAATTAAAAAAAAAGGTAGCGGTCAAAAATAAAGTAAAATTATTTATGAATGATTCTCCTATTTAATTTTCTACTAAGTTAATTGCGATTGCGACGCATTCCTTGACAATGATGGTTTGTTTGTGTGATGTGGTCAAAACGTTGAGGTGATTTTATAAACATTCTGGTCGTAATTAAACTTCGGTGATATCTATATGTCATGGACCAAGTGATTAATGCGGGCATTATGAATAATGTCTAGCTCTAATCGAGCAGAGTGATTAATTACTATCTAAACTTCATTATTTATCACAGTGCCCGGTCATTATTATACTGCTACGTTACAAATGGGCAATTTGATAATAAAGCTAAGTTGCCGTTGCTAATGCCCGGGCATTATTCATAATGCCCACCGTTGCTAATGCCCGGGCATTATTAATAATGTCTAGCTCTATTGGGCAAAGTGATTAATTACTACCTAAACCAAAGCCAGCGAGCGAGCAAGACCTATCGGAGCGGAAGCAACTCGGTATGGTTAGGTTGGTAGGTTGGTTAGGTTCGCTGCGCTACGCTCCCGCATTAGCCTTTGGTGTTAGTTATTTTTTTTATGACCACCCGGAAAATCTTCTGCCCAAAGCATAATTATGTATAATGCCCGGTCAATTTGATTATTTGAACAATTATTATCAAATTGCCCTCTCATATTGGCCATTTTTCATAATGCCCGGGCATTATGATAAATGCCCGATTTATCACTTGGTCTATAACATATACATATAAAAAGAAATTTCCGTACTGATTGATTCAACAGGCATATTTTCTTTAGATTTGTGTGTATGTTAAAGCTAAATAGAGGCCGTATAGTCTAACTCGCGGGCGCTTGGCATCGCTTTCACCATCTCTTTCTGTGACCATCTTATACCGTTTGACAGTAAGAAATAGTGAATGCGAAAGCAAGCGTCAGGCCGTTGGACAATACGGCCTCTGGTTAAGATTGCAGGAGCGCGTTGGATGCGAATGGCACAGAATCGATCTGTTTCGCAAACCTTGAGGAAGGGCTATATTTGTTCAACAGTGGACGTCTTTTGGCTGAAATGATGATGATAATGATACGCTTCAGTCTGTAACTTGCCCTTGTTTGACACTCCGACTAGCTTCTTTGAGTCATTGAACCTTTTTATTGCAAGCCGCACTGCTCTTCCAATTTCTGTTTACTTAAAATCTAAAAATATTTAAGTATTTTTGAAAATCTTAGAACATTTTAGAAATACTATAATCTTTTTTACTTAATAAAGAAGTTCAATTATTTTTCTAGTAAAAATGTATAGCAAAAATTGTTTCACCTACCAAAAGGTAGGAAAGGTAGGAATCATTGGAAAACCAAGTCAAGTTTTTTTTTTACTTGTCTACCTCTACCTATTAGTCAACATCACAAAGTTCTTATACTGCTGCGAAAATATTTTCACTTAATTTTTTATCTGACTTTTTGTCCAGAAATACGCCTGAATCACCCACTGTGCAAAACTCACCATTGCTCAACACGCGCAACATAAAATGACAGATAACGATCAGAGCCTCAATATTTTCACCAACCCAATTTGCCTTCCCACGCATAGCATAAACCACTGGGTGAACCAGTGTGCGGACATACCTATCATAAGTCAGTGTAATCTGCGAAGAAGCCGCTTGAGTGACAGGCGCTATAAAACTTTATGAGGATCGAACGCACAGTGGGCTGCCGCGTACGTTTTGTTGGACAAAAAAACTGGAGCACCCGTTCAGCTCATGAAAATTAATAAGCCCCTACAGTTTTGGATGCTTTATTCTTATTTTATGCTTTCTTAAATGTATAGCTAGTTTTTCAATTTTTTTTTGTTATTAAAGTTTTACTCCAAATTGAATAATTTTACATTAACGTTTATTTTTAAATTTTAGTTTTGAAAAAAAAAATGCAGCGAGTATATAAAATATTACTTAAGTAAGTACCGTAAATTAGATCAGAATCCTCGATCGTGTTTCAAATTATAAATTCAACAAAATTATTTAAAACTTCTTCGCGAAGTTTTAATACCTACCTACCTGATTTACTTAAAAAAACCGTTTCGTAAACGTCACCCATCCATTTTTCCCAAAATTAAGGTGAAACACCGGCACAACAGGTCATCGCCGCGCCATATTTGGCGGCCGATCGGGCGGTCGGTATAAATGATTCGAAATTGTTTCCGCGAGTAAGAGACGGCACAAAAAACACGTGTCACAGCAATAAATCATTCGGACTCGCCGAGCCGAGTTTACTCGATTAAACGACCGATTCGATTGCCGATGCCACGATAGCACGTATGTGTTTATAGAGAGAGTTGTAAGGAAGAATGTCGTCGCTCGCTTTTTGTTTTAAACGCTTTTCGAATTCACTCGTTTGTTCAGGTACACGTTCGTACTGTCTTTTGTTTTAAGATTTTTATCTTTACATTTTATTTCTTTAATGGTAATCTAATAATATTAATTTTTTTTTCTGTCCGTCCTTGTTCACTTTAAAAGCAATAAATAATCGGGTCGTACTGCAATTAGTTCTACAATTACAATTTTAAATGCCACGGCGGTGCTTGACGGAAACTTAAGTCGCTGCACATGTTTAATAATAATTATCATATGTCGCATAAAGATGTTTTATGCCCACCAATTACTTGTGACAATGATATATTGTAATAATTTCGTTGTTGACAGTACCGACACTAACTTGAAGGAATTTTGTTAAGACAAAATTGATTGCTGCGGTTCGTTCTTTAATTTTGCAATTATTTATAATTTGTGTTGTTTTTGGGAAGATTTGTGGCCTAGTTCGCTATTATGTCATAAGACCATTCTTTGTAAAAAAAGCTACTACTAAATTACAAACATGACCAGAAAAATATCTTAGTTTTACTTGAAAAATCGGCTACCAATAAGATTGACATTTGGTTCATTGACAGCAGGATTTAGTCAGGAAGATAATTTATCTTCTAATATATAAAAATCTCGTGTCATGGTGTTTGTTATCGAACTCCTCAAAAACGGCTCGACCGATTCATATGAAACTTTTTTTCCATATTCGGTAGGTCTGAGAATAGGTCGTAGGCTACTTTTGATACCCCTGTTCATCGCAGACGTAGTCGCGGGCAACAGTTACTCTAATATATAAAAACCTCGTGTCACGTTGTTTGTTATCAAACTCCTCCGAAACGGCTTGAACAATTTTTATGAAACTTTTTTCTCCATATTCGGTAGATAGGAATAGGTTTAGGCTATTTTTTATCTTCACAGACGGAGTCGCGAGCAACAGCCAATTTAATATAAATTTATCTAACTTTGAGTATAGCATTCTATCCCTTCTGGATGGCTGACATGTTATTCCTTCACTTATACTTGTTTAATTACTCGTCTACTATTTTGCTAACCAAAAACTGTATTCATTTTACTTTTTTTCCACTCATTTGCATAGGTAAGCGTATTATAAATAGTGTATTTGAAACTTTTATTACCACATACATTTTTTTTCTAAACGAAAGCTTCAATGATCACGAAACGAAACCAAAGTGCATTCGAGTACTTCCCAGATTTCATACCATGCCCAGAAATGTCGGTGTCATTCCAACCGCATGTGGTGACAGCCCAAAAAGTACCACTCGTAAATAACAAATGCGCGCGCGCATAAACGGGATGCACCGGCAAAAAATCGACTTCGTAATTAAACTTGCTAGTGCTCAGGGAGACCGCAAGTAAGAATAATTCTTAACCGATGTAGAGTGGACACAAGATTTATAACTTCGAAGGATTACTAACAATTTACGTTCTTAAGTTTTTTTATGAAATTAGGTGGCAAACAAGCGAAGGAGACTTGTGATGGTAGCTGAGCACCTGCAATACTGATAGCAGATGAAGAATTCTGATGTGCCAGTCTAGAGGGTAAAGATAGTATATACTTTATGTGTCAGTAATTTCACCACTGTCTTACTCTCTACGGAGACACAACAGAGCAGACACTGCTTCGTGGCTGCAGGATTAACAAACAAGACTGTTGGTGATCCAAACGGATCTTGCACAAGTTATATAGTTTTATAGTTATATCATCATTAGCTTGAAGGCCTGCACAGTTAAGCAGCCTTCCCCTTGGAACGCAACAACAACCGACAACACCAGTATTCATCGGTTATCTTTGACGGCAATGTCATCGGTCCACCTAGTGAAAGACCTGCCAACGCAGTTTGTGGTTTCTACACTAGAACTTTACTATCTAATTAGCTTATTGTCTTCACGCAGTCTATTAAGACATTTTTTGGATTCTCGTTTAGGATTTTTGGATCAAAATAACATTTTGTTTTTATTCAGCCATTCAAACTTAAAAATTTTTTCAAAGCAATCATACAATACACGTTTTTAGTATCATCATGATTGTAGAAAATTCATTGTTTTTTTTTGTATTGTATTCTAAAAAAAAACCGTTCGCTGCATGAGCTTATTAATATTTTCGGCGCTAATCTTACCATGACGAGAATAAAGTTTAGGCTTACACGTCCAATATTTTCATATATTTTATATCCACTGACGGTTCTATGTTAACTTATCACGACGGTACCTAGAGATCTCGCGAAACTGCGTTCATACTTTAAATACCTCGGTGCACAGTGCGGCCGAATTCGCCGCATTGTCTGTTGCCCAAAATTGAGCCATAAATATTCTAGACTTAATTTTCGATTGTGAAATTTTGTCCGCATCATTTGCATATTCAGACCACTATGCGGCAAGAATTTAAAACCGCGGTATATCATTCATTGTGTTCTGTTCTTTTTGTAAACTTTGTTAATATCTTCTGAAGAAGCGCCTTGCTTAAGTCATAATAATCATTAAGCTTTGTTTGAATGATTTTGTTATACTATAAAAAATGATTTGATCTAGCCCTGTATAATACAAGTATAACATATAAATGTTAATTAATTAAAATAAAAGAAAAAGTATATTGTATTAATATTATAAATTAATAGCTGTTGCCCGCGACTCCGTCTGCGAAGAATAGGGGTAGGTATAAAAAATAGCCTACGACCTATTCTCAGGCCTACCGAGTATAGACAAAAAAGTTTCATAAAAATTGGCTGAGCCGTTTCGGAGGAGTTCGATAAGAAACACCGTGGCACGAGATTTTTATATATTAGATTATGACATAGTTATTTTTCGAAATTCCCACGTGGTACGGAATTTAGTGTACGACCGAAGTTTCGGTTTCGGTTTCGGCCAATTTCGGCCAAAAAAGTGATTTCTGCCGAAGTTTCGGTTTCGGCCAGAATCCGGCCGAAACATTCGGCCGGGCCGAAATTACTTCGCGGCCTCTCGCGGCTCTCGCATCGGGAGCGCTCGGCTTAATCCGGCCACGCTCGGCCGGGTAAAGGTAACGCCACCAGAGTTGAGGCCACGCACTCAACCACATCTCATGTAATGACAGCGGGATTTTGACGTTGTGGTGTCGTTAAACGTCAACACAACGTCAAAATCCCGCTTTCATTACATGAGATGTGGTTGTGTGCGTGGCCTCAACTCTGGTGGCGTTACCTTTAGGTATAGGTAATGCATCGGCGGCCGGCCCAGCTGGGACCAGCGATAGTAGTATGAATGCAGCTTGTGACGTTTGTTTGTGAACCACATGGCGCGCGACAAAATATGGTGAATGTTGTTTATTTATTAAATCATTATTTACTTTTTATTAGAATCTGTTACTGCATTTTATGCTGTGATTAATGAACAATACGTTTGATATTAGGATTGTGAATTTAGTTTAGACGTGATAAGAATAGGTTGTTTGTTTTGAATAATATAATACCTATGCCAAGTCATTTTTCATTAAAAATAAACGTTTTTTATTTTGTTTAACAAAAAAAGTAACTGTTCTCATATAAGAAATCCTTGCAATAACCTTTTACAGTAATTTGGAATATTTTGTTTGATATGATATGTCTTCAAAAATTTCGGTTTCGGTTTCGGCTAAAAATCGTGTTTCGGTCGGACACTGGTGATAGTTTTTTCTGTGTGATAACTGATAAGTCCCGTTTAGTATAATAATATTATGAGTGAAAATCACGAAAGTTTAAAACAGTATATACTTAATTAGAGGCTTCAAATTTAGCATACAAGCAGGCTGATTATAACAGTTAAAAACGAACATTAGGATTAAGGATTTTCGGAAAATTCCACGGGATAATGAATGAACGGGATTTATACTATATTCCATTAAATAGAACCCTATCTCAGTATACATTCCTTTGGCAGCAGCCGTAGCGTGTTCCTCTTAGAGGAAGGGCTACAGATTATCCCGAAACATATCGAATTAAACTCGTTTTGAGACATGAGTAATCCGTATTATTTCGTTGTAATTATAGAGGTTCAGTAAAAATGGATTATTTGAAATTTCCGCGGGATAGAGATCGCGAGTTGGTTATAAATTTTGTTTGTCGCGACCGATGTCGTAGGATAAAGCTAGTCACCAACAAAACTGTGGTAAGCCACGGGTGGCTATCTCACTCTTAATAATAATTTAATCTTCATAATCTTCCCTCATAAAGAAATTATTACTAATTCAGATCTTAACCGCATACTGTTTTGTAATGATGGTCGTAAAATTACTATTTTATACCTTAATTAGCAGTTTAACGATTGGAATGACTAGAAAACTAAACATTACTATTTTAATATTTTAGAAAGAAGCCTTGTTTGTTTATGAAAGCCTCTGTTTTGTTTGGTTGATTTATTTTTTAACCCCTGACACATAAAGAAGTTATAAGTTTGACCGCTATGTATGTGTGTGTCTCTGTGTGTCTGTCTGTCTGTGGTATCATAGCTCTTGAAAGGTTTTTTTTTATTAAAAATAGGTTTCTTAGCGATTGTTTCTAAACATGTTTTATCAGAATTGGCTCAGCAGTTTCAAAGTTATCAGCTCTTTTGTTAGCTGCGGATGGGACCTTAGACGCATAATGAGAATTTTCTTTATTTTCAAAGAAGTGTAACCAAACAACATAATCATCATCATCATCATTTCAGCCGAAAGACGTCCACTGCTGAACATAGGCCTCCCCAAGGCTCGCCAAACCGATCGGTCCCGTGCCATCCGCATCCAACGCGTTCCCACAACCTTAACCAGGTCGTCGCTCCATCTTGTTGGAGGCCTACCTACGCTGCGTCTTCCGGTCCGTGAACGCCACTCGAGAACCTTTTTTCCCCGTCGGCCATTTTTGCCCACTGCCACTTGAGTCTAGCGATTCTTTGAGCTAAGTCAGTACACTTGGTTTACTCCTCACTAAAAACATGAGACCAGAAGACGCAGTGTAGGTAGGCCTCCAACAAGATGGAGCGACGACCTGGTTAAGGTTGCGGGATCGCGTTGGATGCGGATGGCACGGGACCGATCTGTTTGGCGAGCTTTGGGGAGGCCTATGTTCAGCAGTGGACGTCTTTCGGCTGAAATGATGATGATCATGAAGTTACTTTTCAGGGACAAAATAAACCCTACTTTACGGTGAAAACTTAAATTAACACACTTTTATATCACATTTTAGATAGATCATTAAATCATTATACCTACATTTAATTGGTTTTCGAACTTAAGTATAAAATAATTAGCTACAATCAGCCACGTGCCAAAGTGAGCGATGGTAACAAAACATTCGAAACTTTGGAAAAATTTGAAAATCGAAATTATTTTGTCCTATCACTTTAATCATCATTCCAGCCTATATATGTCCCACTGCAGGACACAGGCCTTCTCTCAGAATGAGAGGGCTTGGGCCGAAGTTCCCACGCGGGCCCAGTGCGAATTGGGAATATCACATACACCATTGAATTTCTTCTCAGGTGAATGCAGGTTTCCTAACGATGTTTTCCAAGCCAATTATTGATATACATTGTCCCATGGCTGATAGCTCGACACAAGAGGGGTGTATAGAATGTTTTACCAAACAACGGCTCACATGTTTTTAAACTGTTTTCTACTTAATACTGGCCAAAGATGATATAGACTGGATTAGCAATCGCCATAGTACAGATCGGCCGCGGAAAAATCTTTCGATTATTAAATCTAGATGGCGCTGACATTATAGCCCGAGGGTTTGAAAGCAAAACAATAAGACTACAGATATTTTATATTACTGCAAAATATGTATTATTATGCAATATTTTTGAAAAATAATACATTTGTAGTAATATGAAACATCTGTAGTCTTATTGTTTTGCTTTCAAATCCTCGGGCTATATTTCAGCGCCATCTAGATTTAATAATCTAACTATTTTTCTGCGGACGATCTGTGCTATGGCGATTGCTAATCCAGTCTATATGATCCTTGATACTGGCAAAAAATTCCTCTAATGGAGAGGGCCATATCAAAAAAAAACTAGGTCTATTTGATTCCTATGAGTTGATGATGCTACGTCTTTCGAGATTTCGGGCAGTAGTCATTACTTTATTTGGTACCATACACGTTTGCTTTTCTTGAACCATATAAATTCCAAATGTCTTGAAGAATGGTCAGGTCAAGAGTACCCGAAACCGCCGAGCATGTACCTATGAAAATACTACTGATTGTTATGGAAGCGAATCTCAGGATCGTAGCAGGTGGAAACAATATAATCTCTGCCTACCCCTTTAATAGGCGTGATTGTATGTCTGTATGCATAAAAAAAATGCCTAATGCTAGGCGAACTCCCAGAGGCTTAGTAAGGGGACTTCGGTGGTACAGATTCAGTATGAAACTTTTATATGTGAAATGATACTTTAACCTGTGGCCAAGTGTACTTTTATACTAATTGTAACGTTAACCACCTGGTGGCGTGTCTAGACACCATTTGATAAAGATATTGAAAACACCGCACTACAATGCAATAGAATCTATTGCAGCGTATTATAGACGACGTATGTGAAATATATTATAATCTAGCCTTTTTCCAAAAAGTTACAAACTTGTTCTAGGAATAAAGTTTTGTCTGCGTCAGGTGATTCCAATATGTACTCGAAATATTTTTAGTTAACCACGAAAAAAAGACAATAAAAAACCGGCCAAGTGCGAGTCGGACTCGCACACGAAGGGTTCCGTACAATTATCTATAAAAATCACGTTTGTTGTATGGGAGCCCCCTTAAATATTTTTTTTATTTTAATTTAATGATTTATAAGTTTTAAGTCAATATATAATTAAATATTTTGTGAATATTTCAAGTGTACTTGTTGCCGTTATCAATATCATATAAAATCATGTTTGTTGTATGGAAGCCCCCTTAAATATTTATTTAATTCCATTTTTTAGTATTTGTTGTTATAGCGGCAACCGAAATACATCATTTGTGAAAATTTCAACTCTTTAGCTATCACGGTTCCCGAGATACAGCCTGGTGACAGACGGACGGAGACGGACGGACGGACAGCGGAGCCTCAGTAATAGGGTTTCCGTTGTTACCCGTTGTTTTAAAACTAAAGTTCTGCAAAGAAATTCAATGGTATGTGTGAAGTTTCCAAACTACACTGGATGCCTGGAGGAGGCCTGTACCTAGTAGTGGGACGTATAATATATAGGCTAAGATGGTGTATAAATATTTATACTATAGGTATCATTTTTACGGTATATTGCAAGAATGTGGAACTAAAATGCAATATTGACTCTATGTGAAATCAGTAATTTTATTTGTGATAAAGTAATGCGCAATGTCAACGGTTGCTGAATTTGTTTGTTTGCGTCAGTTTTTTGATAAATATACAATACAATAAAATACAATGACTCTTTAGTGTACACCAAAAAGAAAACGATACAGAAAAACAACAAGGAATGTATTTCAGCAGGTGGTGCAATATAAGAATAAAAATAAGTAGTAATATAAACAATATACATAAACAATAAACTTGTAAATATAAACGGGAAATAATTTTTACACACAAGATAGCAAACAGTGTTCCCAAAGTAAGTATTTGAAAATAGGCAAAGATTTTGCACGTCTTAAAATATATTTTTAGACAATTTTTTCTACTTTCCTTGTTCGGAAATAAATGTGGCGGATAGTCGTCCTAGCATGCTGCGTTTGCGCCGAGAAACAACGCCAACGGCCGAGAGTCTATTTAGGCCAGGACGACTCCAAAGAGTTCCCTTACGTTATCGGCATACAAGACAAATATGGAAAAAGAATATGCTCATGTAGTTTGATAGCTCGAAATTGGATTTTGACTGCCGGTCACTGCGTTGAAATAGATGAACCAATGTATGTAAGATACAAAAACATGACACTTCATCCAACACAAACAAAATCGTTTAGAAGAATCATTAAATTTTTCCCACATCCAAATTATTTTTCCGTCGAAAAAGAAGGAACAATCGAAAATGATTTAGCACTTGCGCTCATTCAAAAAGTACCGAAGAAAAAAAGTATTGGGAAGTTATCTGCAATTGATTACAAGGCGTTATTGGGTTATCCTGTTCGGTACGCTGGATTTGGGTTAACAGGAGAAGAGTTTTCAAACGAGGGTGATGAGTTCAAGCCTCTTCAGACTGGTGAGGCTGTTGTGATCACATGTGAACCAGCACGTCCAATGTTTGGTCCAGCAATTTGCGTTGCTCCTAAGTGCTCCAATAAATTTCAAGATACTCGTCCAGGGGATTCAGGGTGTCCGCTAGTGTATAGTGGAAGAATTATTGGTGTATTAATTGGTGGTGATTCGCCCATCTCGTATTTCGCACCCGTGAGCCCAAATTTGGGATGGATATCTTCTGTGATGAAAAGGTACAGTTGAAAATGTACTTGATATTAAAGGTGTTGAACAAAATTATCTTATCTTTTACATTAATCGTACTAATGATGTAAATAAGAAAGTTGATATAATTATGTGCGGGCGTGTAGGAGCTGGACGGATTTGGGTAAAATTAAATAATGCATGTACAATTTAAAAATCTTATCCAATAAAATCGCTGAGTCTAGAGACACGGAACTTTGCGTGGGTGATCTTCATACAACGTAAATGAAGTTAAAGTACCCCAAATTTACGGAATTTATTTACTTGAGTAAAAAAATGAATGAGTTTAAATAATTAAATGTAAAACTACAACCGGTAAACGTAACGTAATAACAGAATTCATTCTAATTATAAAAATGTTTGTACCAATAAAATAAAACGAAATAAATTTTACATTGTAATTTTTTTTATTGAATAAGTATGTGATAGGTCTCGACGAGAATTTTCGGAAATCCCGGATTTTCAATTGAAATACAAGACCATATTAAAAAGGTTAACGCAAGGGAAGCTGCATTATAAGAGCTAATAATACTCTTTGAGTACGGCTGTAACGTCCCCACTTGGACATGTTTGGCCAATGTTTGGTCCAGCTATATGCGTCACTCCAAAGTGCTCCAACAAATTTCAAGATAATCGTGCATTGGTCTCTTGGGATACGCTTCTATAAAAAAAATGTTTGGTACTAAAAACCAGTAAAAGAGACAAATTTAACTAAATTTAAACACTAGTGAGACATATCTTATAATGGAATTTAGATGTGACAAATAGGTAAGTAGTACTCATTAAATTAAAGATTAGTTACTAAAGATGTTGTTTACAATAATGTTAAAAAAATATCTGCTCAAGGCAATAAATGTAAAAATAGTGACATATCTTTGTCTAAATGTTTCAGTGATTTCTAATAACATATTGAATCAAAAGTTCTTAGACAAACAAAATTGAATGGAAAATAAACATGCAACGATAACCCATCTTGTATCAACTGGCTAGAGCAAGTCAGAACATATTCTCGTAGTTTTGTGTTGCGACAAAGGTTCAATATCTGCAAAATTAAAAATATTTACCCTTGGTTATAATTTTATTGTATAGTAAAAGTAAGTAAGTAAAACGTTTAGTATTTAGTCAAACTATTGGGACAGACAAGGCAAAAATATAGGTGCACACAACTTGCTCATAAATAATGTCCCATAGCTCTTATGTCGTCAAAAATTAAGGCATCAGTATAGTCGGGGTAAGAAAAGGTTCGTCACTTTTCGACCTTAACTCGTTGACATAGAGTCGAAAAGTGACGAACCTTTTCTTACCCCGACTATACATAATAAAATTATGAAAGAATGAAATCGATACATATTTTTGCACTTGACCGTACTGCAGTCGTACTGCACTTGTACGTATCAATGTATTTTATACAAAGCAGAAAAAAATTTAAATACTTACTAAAAATTGTTTTTGTACAAATATTATTATGTATGATTGAGCAGGTTACTACATTTTTCAAAAATACATCAAAAAAATAAAGCTAAAATTATAAATTGCTTTTTATAGCATTGTGCAAATGCAATATGTTGCAACTCAAATTAAAATTAAATTGTACCTCCATAAAAATGTTGTTTATTTCACAATATCAATACTTTTTTTATTAAATCCTGTTCATATTTCGCATTATCAAAAACAGTCATAAAAGTTTAGTAACAAAATAAACTTCATACATTAAGCTTTCTTGTTGCATCAAAGTACAATGTGGCGAATATTTGTACTAGCATGCTGCGTTGGCGCCGAAAGACAACTCGCACGGCCGCGGGTATACCACGGTCAGGAAGATACAAACCAGGAGTTCCCCTTTGTAGTCAGTATGCAGCGTAGAGACGGTTCCAGAGTTTGCACATGCAACCTCATCGCCGAGAACTGGCTTCTCACTTCAGGACACCGCATCAAAAGCGGCAGCAAAAACAGAATAATAAAGTATGCAGACATAACGTTGAAGAAGACAACCGCATATTCGGAAATAATCAAAGTTTTCCATCACCCCGGTTACTTTTATAATAAAAAGATAGCTAGTAGTCTTGTTAACAACTTAGCTCTGGTACTTATTGAAAAAGTGCCTAACAAAATTATTGTCAAATTATCTGCAATCGATTACGGGGCTTTGCTTGGGTTACCAGTTAAGTTTGCTGCGTTTGGTAAAACGGCTTCAGATAAATTAAGTAAAAAAATTGTAGCAGAAGATGACTTAAGATCCCTGCAGGTAGGCGAAGGTGTCGTGGTCAAGTGCACGCCTTCTTATCCGATGTTTGGTCCATCCATATGCGTTGCTCCGAAATGCTCCAACAAATTTCAAGATACACGCAGAGGGGATGCAGGAGGCCCGGTGATGTACATGGGAAAACTTATTGGAATACTAATAGCCGGTGAATCCGACGAACCTATAAGCGTCGTTGCACCAATAAGCCCGAATTTGATTTGGATTTCTGACATGATAAAGAAGAACTCATGACGAGAATTCATAATAAAAGATAATGATAAAATCATGTTGTTCTGTTATTTGTTCATTCGTCATCATTCATCCCAGCCTATATACGTCCCACTGCAGGGCACAGGCCTCCTCTCAGAATGAGAGGGCTTGAGCCGTAGTTCCAACGAAGGCCTAGTGCAGACTGGGAACATCACATACACCATTAAATTTCTTCTCAGGTGAATGTAGGTTTCCTCGCGATGTTTTCCTTCCTTCTTCTGTTTCCTTCACCATGAAGCTCATGGTAAATTGCAAATGTAATTTCGCGCATAAAGTCCGAAAAACTCAGAGGTGCCCGGACTCGAACCAACGACCCTCCGCTTGAGAGATCATAGGTCAAAGACCACTACGCCACCACGGCTTTTATTTTATTTGTTATTAATTGTTAAACAAACCGCTTAGACTGGTAGTCGAATTACATAGTACGCTTCATAAGACTCCTGAGTCAAATCTCATGTCTCTAAACTTAGTGGTTGAGATTTAGAGATTTTGATTCGATCCCATGGCAATTATGGGCACAAAAGGTAAGCCTATATGTTATTGCAGACGTTCAGTTATCTACATAACAAATCTGTCCAGGCGTTTTAGCTTGTAGGAGTAACAAACACACACACGTACGCACGCACGTACTCACAAATTCATTGGGCTTTTTTTCGTGCCCAACTACGGAGCCAAGACCTCTCCTCTTCACCTTCACATTTATCTCTCTATCCAAAGTTATATTTTATATTCAGCCATATGAACATTTCCGCGTCCAGAAGCTGTATTTTTTAACGCACAGGGCGCTTGGATATTGCTATCTCTTTTTACCCTCATTCTATACTGTGTGAGAAAAACTAGTGGAAACGGTTGTGTTTCAAAGTGCGTTGGACAATAAAGCACAAACCAAATTACAGTTTTCCTAGTACTGAGAGGCTCTGAGCTAATCCGTTGCCAAAAAGACAGACAGACATGGCGAAACCATAAATTTTTGGGTAGTTGTTAACCATGCAAATCGTCTTACTGGAAAAAGTTCCGATGTTATGTACACTAAAATTATCCATACCGGTTGTTAGGATAATTTACGAGTCACAACGGAAAACTTCCATACAAATTTTAAGTTAAGGTTATAACTTTTTGAACTCTACCATTTTTCTATTTTGACTACGGAACCCTCAAAAATAGGAAAAATAAAAGGCGGTGTATGAAATGTTGCAATCTAAAGAGAATCACGTGGAAATCGATTTTGTAGTTCAACTAGTTTCTCAATTTAAGTTACGACTGTTAGATTTCATGTGCAATTTTTATGTTCTGTTTTCAGAGATTGATTTGCAATAAAACTGTGGCGGTATATGCACTAGCATGTTGTGTGTTCGCTGAGAGTGATTGAGGCAACGAAAAACCCTTCTAGATACTCCATGTTGACAACAATGAGAATATCAAAATTAATCCCTCTTGGCCGAGACACCCTTAGCTTGCAATCTATCTCACGTCAGCGCTCGTACATCATGCTAGTGCAAATACACAACACATTTTAAAAACTTTAGATATTATATTTCACATTCATATACCGATTAATACACCGTTCATTTTTAGCAAATAAGATGTGGCGTTTATTTGTACTATCTTGCTTTGTGTGTGCAGAGAGACGTATTGCATGGCCGCGAGTATACCTGGGACAGGAGGACATCAACAAAGAGTTTCCCTTCGCAGTCAGCTTGCAGACCAAAGATAGCCACAGAATCTGCACATGCAGTCTCATTGCTCAGAACTGGCTCATTACAGCCGGCCATTGCATTAGCAAAAACATCAAAAACCAAAAAATAAGGTATGCAGATATGACGCAGAACATGACAAAAACATACTCTAAAATAATCAAAGTATTTCGCCATCCAAATTTCTTTTTCACTGGAATAGATTTAACTGTAATCAATGATATAGCGCTCATACTTATTGATAAAGTACCAAGCAAATTTGCTAAGCTATCTGCGCTCGATTATAAGGGTTTGATGGGATTACCAGTGAAATACGCTGGATTTGGGAAAACGGTCAAAGACAGACTATCGCAGACAAATAACGAAGACGACAGCTGGAGAGTTCTTCAGATTGGCGAAGCTGTAGTGGTTCCTTGTGCACATGTTTGGCCAATGTTTGGTCCAGCTATATGCGTCGCTCCGAAGTGCTCCAACAAACTTCAAGATACTCGTGCAGGGGATTCGGGGGGTCCGCTAGTTTACAGGGGGAAAATAGTTGGGGTATTGATGGGTACTGAAGGTGACGAACCTATTTCATATTTTGCACCAGTGAGTCCCAATTTGAGATGGATTTCAGATGTGATTAATAGGAACTCATAAAATTAAGTGATAATAAAGATGTTGTTACAAATTGTTTTTTAATAATTACCTATAATATAATCTAATATATAACAATCTCGTGTCACGGTGTTTGTTACCGAACTCCTCCGAAATGGCTTGACCAATCTTTATGAAACGTTTTTCTCTGTATTCGGTAGGTCTGAGAATAGGTCGTAGGCTATTTTTTATACCCCTAGGTGATATAAGGCAAAACAAAGTTTGCAAGGTCAGCTAGTTAACTATAATATTGAACCAATTAATAAAATTCAATTAGCATGTGGGATAGCAAGAACTAACGAGCGATCAGCGGCAAAAAGGAGAGGCTCTTGTAAGGAAATGTAAAACAAGCAAAAATAAGTATTTTAAAACAAGTTTATTTTGTGGAAAATTAAAAAAAAAGCTTCTAAATCCTCTAAATTAGAATTAAAATGAAAATTATTTCCTAAAAAAAATGTTACTGGCTGATCCGGCACACGTTGTTCTGCCATAATATTATAAAAATTGCGTTAAAATTGGAGGGTGGGGGTAGAAGTGGGGAGAGAGTAGAAAACCTTTAATACCTGTTCACATACCTACGACCGAGCAATTTTGGAGGAGCGCGACCATAAACACGTTGACACGAGATTTTTAATTATATTTATTAAAAGATTGTTCAAAGCAATCAAAGGTTACAGTCATTATCATTAACATCGGAGCAGTCAAAGTAGGTACACAAAAACATCCAAACCTATATAATGTGTATTCCGATCTCTCTCGATGTCATGTCGAGAATTTCCGACTGCCAAAGTGGAAATAATCTTAAGTTACCTCTACTGTACGCGATATTTATGATGACGACAGTTCGCGCGTGAAAATCCCAGGAAATCGTTTAAATCTAATTAGAAAGGACAAATTGCCAACAACCTCTATTCAAATTCTGTACCACGCCCGGCATTTAACAAGTTAGATGCATGTTTCAATCACTCGAAGTTAAGGACATAGTATGAAATAAATGCGTACCGCACATATCATATAACCATACTAGGGGAACATATTAGCGGGCAGAAAAAAAAACAGACCGTACGCGAGAAGGTGCTGGCCACTTGGTACTAAAGTTTGACGTAATTTATGACCCTAAGGAGTAATTTATTGAGCTGTTGCAGAGGTCCATAGCAATTCCTTAAGAGTAGTGTTGTAAAAAACTATGAATTAAAAATTTTAAAAGCCCCCAACACAATTATGTCACAGGTATGTTTGGGCATAAAGTAAATACCCATTATGCGTCTAAGATTCCTTCCGCAGCTAACAAAAGAGCCGATAAATTTGAAACGGCTGAACCGATTTTATTGAAACATATCTAAGCATCGCCAAGAAACCTGCTTTCTAATAAAAAAAACCGCATACAAATCGGTTCACCCGTTTAAGAGCTATGATGCCACAGACAGACATACACACACATAGCGGCCAAACTTATAACTCCCCTCTTTTTGTGTCTGGGGTTAAAAATAATATGGTTTTAAATAACTTTTGTTTCATTTAAAAAAAATATGAAGTCTATTATCTTGATAATTATTTATTAGTTTAATTTATTCATTATACGGCGTGTCCGAAAACTCAACGAAGACCTGGTAGGGTCAACGTCATAAATAAGTGGTCACTTTTGTACCTTGTCACTTGAGCGTCATGTTTGTAAAGCCATACGAAATCATGTAAGGACTGAAAGCGACATGATACAAAAGTGATCACTTATTTATGACGTTGACTGTACCAGCCAAGAAGCCAAATTTTGCAGTTCTAGAATAAATAATAAAGAAATCCACGTCACTTAGTGCAGCAGCGGCAGTAAGAGCGCGCGCAGACGGAGCGCGGTCTGGAGTTCCGCGTTCCGCGTTCAGAGTTCTGCGTTCTGAACGCTCGAGAGTTCCAACGCACACAAGAGGCGGTCAAATTCATGCTTCCATGTTTTTGTATGTGTAACATGTCACTAGAAAATTCATCTTTCGAAGAAGAAGCATTGATTTTGTGGAGCCTAGAAACTTCTAAAAAAGTAGAAAACATTGGGTGCACCTAATTAACACAACACGAAAAGAATCCCTTGACGCGGCCATTTCAAGCCAAGTTTCTGCTTTTTTGTCACGATTTTTGTAGTGTACATGACTTAAATCATATAATAATCGCCTTTTTCTAACCAATTTGATCAGTTTTTTCTGTATTTGTAACTTCAGACATCGTGGTGAACGCGGCGTTCTCTGTCTCGGCGGCAAAAGAAAGCAAGAACGCGGCGTTCCGTTTTGAATGCCGCGGTCTGACCGCCTACCGTCTGCATTGTTGTAAGGGACCTAGTACATTCGAAATAACGCATAACTCTGAACGCGAAACGCGGAACTCGAGACCGCGCTCTGTCTGCGCGCGCTTTAACCCGTCGAGCGTCCTGTGCGCACACGTGTGCGCACAACAGTTTAGAATTGTTACTACAAAAAAAAAGCGGTACGCTCGACGGAAACATTTTTTCAAAAATATCTAATACGACATAGCTCGAAGAATCGCCAGACCCAAGTGGCAGTGGGCAGGGCACATCGCTCGTAGAACTGATGGCCGATGGGGCAAAAAGGTTCTCGAGTGGCGTCCACGCAGAAGACGCAGTGTAAGTAGGCCTCCAACAAGATGGAGTGACAACCTGGTTAAGGTTGCGGGATCGTGTTGGATGTGGACGGCACGGGACCGATCTGTTTGGCGAGCCTTGGGGGAGGCCTATGTTCAGCAGTCTTTCAGCTGAAATGATGTGATGATGATTTAATTAAATACTGAAAGGGAAGGAAGGAATGTTTTACTTATATTTAAGTCTTGTAGAATTGCTTCGCTCGTATGTCTTTTTGTCAAGACCTTTTTTCTCAGAAATGCATAGAGATATAAAGTAGAAATTAATATCAAATCTATAAACTATAGTCTTAATTATGTAACCAAAGTAAAAATGTAAAGTGTATTTTAAAAACTGTGTAAATCAAGACCTTTATTATTTGGCACTGATACATGAAAGTCCCAAAATCTTCTAAGAACCACAAAAAATGACTTTGTTTTGCTGATTTTTAAAATTTTAAACAGCCAGTGTGCAACCAACTCGCACTTGGCCAGTTTTTAAAGCTAACAATACCAAGTGGCACAAACCGATCTAGCTCCAAGATCGATGCTGATATAGTATCTATTCCAGGCATCCAGATCACTCATGACCAATAAATCAGCCTCGACCAAATACAGACAAGATGGGAGCCATGTATGGCGCCCGATCTTAATGTTACGCGTATTGAATAACGACGCTGTATATATAACATTTTTATCTGTTAAGCAATGTTAAGTTTAGTTTTTCCACCATTTAATTTGTTTGGTTTCCTTTACAATCAGCAATATTTAAGTCCAATTTTAGGCTGCGTTTCCACCAGAGATGTGCGAGGATGCGTTGCGAGGGATGTGTTTGTCATGAACCAATAGAAACACTTCATTCACTTAGGACCTTTTAAATGAAGTGTTTCTATTGGTTCATGACAAACACATCCCTCGCAACGCATCCTCGCACAGCTCCGGTGGAGATGCAACCTAATTAAAACATTTATTCACACAAATTATATCATCATCCTTATCATCATTATCATTTCAGCCGAAAAACGTCCACTGCTGAACATAAGCTTTCCCTAAGGCTCGTCAAACAGGTCGGTTACGCGTCATCCGCATCCAACGCGTTCCCGCAACCCGTCGTTCCATCTTGTTGAAGGCCTACCTACACTGCATCTTCCGGTCCGTGGACGCCACTCGATGATACGAGGCCGGCAACCCCTGTTCCGGCCGTGACTTGTATAGTGCTTTCCTCAAACATGCAATGAAATAAATAACAAACTTCAAGAAATTAAAATTGCAAAGAAAGTTTAGTTTAGTTAGTTTAGTTTATCTATTCACTCAGACATAATAATTACATTATATAATACATTAAAGTCAGTATATAAGTAACTACCTATTGCTCATGTTTTTTTTAGGACTGAATTCCATGATTATTTATTTATTTATTTATTCAGTACATCTACATCATATATATTACAATCCGAGCCATAAAAACTAGTTACATGTATATTATTCTGATATATACGACAATTACAGAGTACATATCATTGACCATAAAGCGAGACGTCTGTTAAAATTACAAAAATATCAAAGTTCAAACCAGAAAAAAAAAACACTATAAATAAATTAAGTTAGGATTTTTAAAATGTGACTCATATAAAATCGAAGAATTCAAATCATAAACAATTTAAAATCAGTTTAAAACACAGGAACATGCGAAATAAAAACTACCATTATACCTAAATTATTAAAGAATACATTAAAAATACTATCGAAACATTAATAAATAAATGATGTCATTTAGAACTATAAACGTCATGATGCTCACACGGAACAATAGACGATCGCTTTCTGTATGAAAATCCATTACATAGTACCTACTCGTCTAACCGCGCCTGCAACGTGATAGGTACGTCCCGGCCTGAACTTAAAGTTAACATTTCATTGCATCTGTGAGAAAACAATTTATTGAATCAGATCAGGCGTTACTTTGCGGTGGTCCATATTAATGAACTGAAACGATTACTTTGCTCACCCGCGACCTTGACCTTGACCTTGGACAGCAGAGTGAGCAAAGTAATTGTTTCAGTTCATTTTAAAAGAAAAAGTTTAATTTTAAAAGAAATAAAAGACTTAGAAGTAGAGGCGCTTGGGGGTCCACCCTCAAAAAAGGTTAGGAAACGCTATAAGGATTGTGTTTTTACCATTTTAACCGTTTCCATTTTTACCTTAAAAAAAAACCTTAAAAATTAATTATGAGCGTTTCTAAGATATTTGTATTAATCACGCTACCTGTAATTTTGAAAAATTAGAAGCGAAAAATATTTTTTTTTTAGGAATGCTTGGAGATCCGTAGAAGAACCGGGGTAACCGACATAGCCAAACGGATTAGCTCGTTGAAATGGCAATGGGCAGGCCATATAGCACGTAAAACAGATGGCCGTTGGGGGCCAAAAGTTCTGGAATGGAGACCACGGACTGGCAAGCGCAGCGTGGGACGTCCACCAACGAGATGGACGGACGATTTGGTGAAGGCCGCAGGTTCAGGGTGGATGCAAATCGCTTCCAATCGTAATGATTGGGCATCAATGAGGGAGGCCTATGTCCAGCAGTGGACGTCCTATGGCTGAAATGATGATGATGATGATGAGGAATGCTTCACAAAATTTGTAATACAGTTTGGTTGCTGTTTTGTTGAATGCCCTCAGTGCTAACAGTAAGAGCCTGGACACTCACAAACCAATTCCCTAAGTAGGCCATACTGAAACGTTTTATGACTGCAACTCTATTATGGTTTAGGCGGGTAACGTTGACAGCACAAATGGGGGAACGACAATTTTAATGCATTAAAACAAGCTGTTGGTAGTCCAGTGTGTGTGTGCGTGTGTGTGTGTGTAACCTGTGTCCAAATTCAAATTCAAATAATTTATTGCTTATGCATATGTTGTACAACTAAGGCTCTGTGAATTCTGTGATACCACAGGGGACCGAAGAGCTGGCAGCTTCCTCGCTCAACGTATCAGCATTGGCTGTACAGCGAGGTAATGCTGCCAGTATCTTTGGGTCCATGCCGCGGGGGGAACCATTTATGAATTTTACTTAGTTTTTAGTTTAGTTAGTTTTGCTTTATTTTTAATTATACTGTTAATTTATTTAAATTTAAGTAGGTGTTATACATTGATAATGTGTCAAACATGCACCCTAAAAGAGGGTTGAATTACAAAAAATAATTAGAGAATTTTAAGAAATCTGTCCTTATTCGACATCCTAGGTACATCATAAAGACAACCACAATGCATAATTTTAGCCAAGTAGGGTTTGGGCTGGGCGTTGATAATTCAGTTAGTGAGTTAGTGAGAACTTTTCTTTATTACATGTATGAGGTAGATAAGTGCATAACGACCGCTTTAGCCTAGTTGGTGGTGACCCTGCCTACGAAGCAAGAGGTCCTGGGTTCAAATCCCGGTAAGGGCATCTATTTGTGTGATGAGCACGAATGTTTGTCCCTGAGTTATGGATGTTTTCTATGTATTTAAGTATTTATTTATCTATATAATATGTATGTTTATCGTCCCATAGTACAAGCTTTGCTTAATTTGGGACTAGGTCGATTTGTGTAAGATTGTCCCCTAATATTTATTTTATTTTTATTTTTTATTTTATACCAGTGTGTACCAGGGTATGGCCTCATGATTTTAGTTTACGTAAGTCAGATTTCTTTTGCAGCTTTCCTATAATTTTTTTTCATTTCATCCGAAAGACGTCCACTGCTGCTGCTGTTATAAAAATTTTCTGGAGTATTTCAGCAGGTGTATAACAAAATTGCCTACAACTTAACGTTATTGCACACCAATTATTAAAAACTAAGTATCTACTAAGAAATACTAGTACCTTTGTTTAACTGAGAATTCCTGTAAAAAAAATTCAGGCTTTTTTTGACAAAGGCATGATTAAACTTTAAATTTAAAATTTGGATTTCTATTTAATTGTTTGTTTTGCTGAATGCTGAATTTTTATCAAACTATCCTAATCTAACTGTACTTCACGATATTTAAAAAAATCTCGAAACAGCACACTGGTATGACAAGTGAAATTTAGCAAACCGAATTACGAGAAACGAAAGGATCCGTAAAATAATTAATAAAAAAACTTTACAATATCATTCAGGTAAACTAACCCAATATTCCAAATTAATTTTAAGATGCATTGTAGCTTGTTAAATTGAAATACTTTCGAAACTGTAAAATTAGCTAAAAATTCTTGAGCCGTGGTCTCTGTTTTTTCAGACCGTACATCTTGACCACTCGTAGGCCTCCCAACAATGACAAACTATTTACGAGCAACGTACGATCAGCAGCCCTCGTATACAAACGATTTTATACTACCGCTAAATCCAACCATTTCCTTACTAAACCTCTTATCTTCCCAAACCGAACAGTCATATTACCAACACTACACGTTTTGATTTAGGGTTGTTTTTGAATTGAATCAATCGGTAAGACACGAGGTTGAGAAAGTCCTTAGTTTAATGTAAATGAGATTACGTCGAGCCCTGTTACTAGAAGTCAATTGTGTTTATTTTGATGTTAGTTTCCTTATTGAAATTCTCGGGAATTCCTTCGTATAGTATAGACCATAGGACGTATTGTCTAACGCTTCTGATGCTTGCCTTCGCTTTCACCATCTCTTTCTGTCATCATCTTATACCGTTTGACAGAAAGAAATAGTGATTGCGAAGGCAAGCGGTAGAAGCGTTAGACTATTGTCTTAAGTATTAGCGTCAGGCTTATTAGCCTGCAGGGGTCGGCAAGCTGAGGCTCTTCAACTTAAAGTTGCGGCTCTCCCGCTCCATGCGCAAAAATTATTAAGTAAATCATTTTACCTTCAAATCTCTCAAAAATATTGCAATCGGTCCATTGAGTGAGAAATACAAATCTAATTTATGTAAGAAAAATTTTTTTTTGCAAAATTTGTAACGCCGAGAAATATTGTAACTTTTAGCTTTTCCATCGCCAAAGGTTGTCAAGCCCTGGGATATAACTAAGCAGTGTTGCTAACTTAGCTACTTAGTCCCTAAAACTCAGCTAAGTACCTACATTTTTGTTAAATTTTTACAGTGTTTCCCAAAACTCAAAGATAGTCTTTGCTATCTTTTGGCTCCAGGTACGGGGCGAGAGGCTTAAAAAAAAGAAAGAAAGAAAGAAAATACATTTATTTACAACAACACAAGACACATAATCATCAATATTTTACAAAACAAATAGATAACACAAAAGCTAAAGATAGAATGCGTCATTGCGGTTGCAAATCGGACACTGGCTCAGCATAATGCTGAGGCGTTTATAGCACCCCAGCGCTGATTTTCAGCCAGCACCGCTGGTGACACCCGGATCGCTGTTTAGATAGATAAATAAATAAATAAACTGCTCTGTTCTTCTGTTCGTCTCCTCGATTTATTTTCTAAATTTTATATCTTGTTCCGGCCTAGCTTTCAAATGTCAATAAAGTATTAAAATCAGTGTTCAACCCCGCTATTGGGGTGCTATTTTGCGGCTCGAGCCCACCGTCACTGTTGCCGGGTACCGGCTGTCGCCCGTTGGCTTCCTTCATCTCCTCGGCGTCGGCAGCAGCAGAGCAGGGAAGTGCGGTTATGGTGTTTGTGGCGAGGCATAGCGACCCCTTAGTAACAAGAGGCTTATACCAGACCGGCTTATTGTAACCCTCACCCTACGACTTATTCATGTGCTAGCGACGCGGTTTTCTTTTTTAAGCAGGAATTAATTGTTGTAAATAGTTAACCCTTGTTTTAATTATTTATCTGCGACCGGTAAGCGTAGCACTGGCTACATAAGACTGCAATGCGTAAATAAATAATTTGTAGATTATAAAAAGCAAATAATTATAACAAAATTACTTAAACATAGTTATTATATCTCACTTGCCTAGTATACAACCCTGCGCAGACTTAATTGAAAAAAGAAATGAAATAACCGAGACAATAAAAATCAAAGAAGTTTTGTGAATTAGTGCTGGTAAAAGAAGTTAAAGAAGAGTTTACGCAAACACCTAAAATTGAAGAGACTTTAAAATTGAAGATGCATTTTACAAACTCGCGGTCGTTGACCCTTGGCAAAATTAGTTAAAACAGGCCTCGCACATGAAGTACTTATGACTGGAGATGATACATTTGCAATTGGTTCTTTTGTGGGTAAAAACTTGCCGATTCGAAATACATCATAACAACCGCATATTATTATTATTGTCCTTTCAGAAGGTTGCTTGTTCAAATCATGTCGGAGAAGATCAAACTAATATTATTATGAGTTAAGTATAATTTATTTTCTTTTTTATCGACTATTGACTAGTTAATACGCCATGGTGGCCTAGTGGTTTTGACCTATTGCCTCTCAAGCAGAGGGTCGCGGGTTCGAATCCGGGCTCGCACCTCTGAGTTTTTCGGAATTTATGTGCGAAGTTATATTTGAAGCTTCACGGAGAAGTAAAACATCGTACACACCTGAGAAGAAATTCAATGGTGTGTGTGAAGTTCCTGATCCGCACTGGGCCCGCGTGGGAACTGCGACCCGAGCCCTTTCATTCTGAGAAGAGGCCTTAAGCCCTGCAGTGGGACGTAATATAGGCTGGGATGATGATTGGCAGTTAAGTACGTAATCAAGCAGAAGACAAAACTACGACAGGTCACTTATTCAGCGTATACATAGTTCCTTTGCCTGGGGTCAGGTGACGTTTCTACATCCCCAGCGTTTCGGTCGTGTTTTAAAATGCAACAACCAGGATCACAAATGTATTTTTTTACTTTGGTTTTGGACACACTTGTTACAATAGATACACGTTAATTGTAACGCATCTTCCGATTTATTCTATACTCCAAGCCTAAACTTAAAGAAAAGTGACAGAATAAAATTAGAGCAATTTTAATCTTCGGAAATACTTTGCTCGAAGTTGTTGACGACTATATCTATCTGGGACATACAATCCAATTGGGTAGATGCAACTTCGAGAAAGAGGTCAATCGACGAATTAGACTTGGCTGGGCAGCGTTCGGGAAGCTCCGCAATATCTTGTCATCCGATATACCGCAGTGTCTCAAGTCAAAAGTCTTTGACCAGTGTGTGTTTCCAGTGATGACTTATGGCACTGAGACGTGGCCGCTAACGATGGGTCTTATAAGGAAGCTCAAGATCACTCAGAGGGCGATGGAGAGGGCTATGCTTGGAGTTTCTCTGCGGGATCGCATTAGAAATGATGAAATCCGCACAAGAACTAAAGTCACGGACATAGCTCGAAGAATCGCTAGACTTAAGTGGCAGTGGGCAGGGCACATCGCCCGTAGAACTGACGGCCGATGAGGCCGAAAGGTTTTCGAGTGGCGTCCGCGGACCGGAAGACGCAGTGTAGGTAGGCCTCCAACAAGATGGAGCGACGACCTGGTGAAGGTAGCGGGAACGCATTGGATGCGGATGGCGCAGGGCCGATCTGTTTGGCGAGCCTTGGGGGAGGCCTATGTTCAGCAGTGGACGTCTTTCGGCTGAAATGATGATGATGATGAATTTTAATCTAAAGGTAACTCCAGTCGTAGGTGGTATGCAGCCTCGCATGACACCGGCTTTAATGCAGCCGAAATCAAATAATCATCAATCATGAGCAAAGTCAGCGGTTTAACGGATAATTATTAAAAAACAATTAGGTTTAAACTGGTGAGAGCATTGGGAGCGATTCCGAGTTAAGTTTTAATTTTATTTCGAGTTTTGCAATGTCTTTCTGGGTGTTTGGACACTTTCTTTTACGTGTTTTTTGTTACAAATTAAATCGGCCAAGTGCGAGTCGGAGGTAAACTAGAAAACTCATTTCTTATCTTTTGTGTTCTACAAGCCGTGATGGCATAGCGCTTTGACCTATGGCCTCTCAAGCAGAGGGTCGTGGGTTCAAATCCCGGCTCGCACCTCTGAGTTTTTTTCAGAATTTATGTGTGATATTACTGAACTGAAACAATTACTTTACTCACCCGCTTCATTAATATTGACCTCCGCAAAGTAACGCCTGATTCAATAAATTATTGATTGAAATTACATTTGAAATTTACCATGAGGTTTTTCGGTGAAGGAAAATGTCGTGAAGGGAAACCAAATTAGATGCTTTTTACGTGCTAATATACCGCAGTGTCTCAAGTCAAAAGTCTTTGACCAGTGTGTGTTGCCAGTGATGATTTATGGCACTGAGACGTGGCCGCTAACGATGGGCATCATAAGAAAGCTGAAAGTCACTCAGAGGGCGATGGAGAGGGCTAAGCTTGGAGTTTCTCTGCGGGATCGCATTAGAAATGATGAAATCCGCGCAAGAACTAAAAAGTCACCGACATAGCTCGAAGAAACGCTAGACTTAAGTGGCAGTGGGCAGGGCGCATCGCTCGTAGAACTGATGGCCGATGGGGAAAAAAGGTTCTTGAGTGGCGTCCACGGACCAGAAGACACAGTGTAGGTAGGCCTCCAACAAGATGTTGTAGTAGCAGTTAACTCGGAGTTAAGTAGCTAACCCCGGTCCGCGCAAATCGGCCTTAGTGTATAATATTGTCCAGCATTAAAAGTAAGAAACACTCATTTGCTACCACCATTTTGATTTCACCCTGTATATTAAGTTCAACACGTCTGCACCGCACGGGACGATTCAGGGCCTTCTGTAAATGCTGTCACATATGATTTGCGACGCTCCTGTGTTGCTACGTGCTTGCATGCTTCGGGTAAGGACAGAGTGCCGGTGAAAGGTTCTGAAATAAATAAATTGTTTATTTAGGCAATGATACCATTATTTACAATTCATTAAATTAATAAATTAGATTAGATTAGATTAAATTAGACGTTATTGACCCAACAAATTTATAGAATCCTGGGGTTATATGAAGCTAAATGGGCATTTTCAGAAAAAAGTGTACCTGTCCTTTTTTAAAAATCTAACAAATTTTGGGTTATTTCTACTCAGAATCACAAGCTCTATCGATTTAAGTAATAAAAAAAAGGTGTCCCTCTTTTAATTGTCAGTTTTGTGACGCAGTTAACTATACATGTTGTATGGACCGTCAAAAAACTGACTAATAAATTTTGTATGGAAAATTAAGGATAATTAAGGCAAAACGGGTACATTTTTTCCTGAAAACCTCCAAGTATAAAATTAAATCAATTTGGATTAGTTTGAGAGATATTTAACTTTTTCTAAAAAATATTTTTTGATAATTTTTGCAGTGCAACACACCCTAATGATAAGCAACGTTGCTAGTCTTGAAACCTCAAAATTGTGAAATTGGAAATTAAAAAGATGTTTGAAAAAAAAAGATTAGGCCCACGATTCATGCAACATTTTTTAATACTGAAGGGCTCAGAAATCTGACTTAATAATGATTCTGGCAGATTTGCCTTACGAACGGTGTATTATTTTAATTTCCCGCAATTTTTACTCATAATTAGAAGCACTCACGATATTTAGTCACAAAATTAAACACTGTTTAAATTTCTTCGACGTTTCAGCCATATTACATCGGCTGCGGGTGGCAGCGGTAGTCTACTCGTGACTCAAAATTGGCTGGCATATACATCTAGCATCGAGTGAGATTAGATTTTTCAAAATATATATATATTTTTTTTTTACACGGGACAAATCACACCAATTGACCTAGTCCCAAACTAAGCAAAGCTTGTACTATGGGTACTAGACAACGGATAAACATACTTATATAGATAAATACATACTTAAATACATATTAAACATCCAAGACTCGAGCACAAACATTCGTATTTTTCACATAAATATCTGCCCCAATAATTGATTGTTTTAGGCGTTACATTGCGACATAGCTTTATCTTTATTAAGGTTAATGTTAACGTACCTACAGAACCGGTCATCTTCCTCTTTCATTTAAAGAAAAAGAAAGGTTATAGCTGTTAACATTATAATATATATTATGTGACTTTGCTGTGGAGCACAGTGAGTAGCAGAGAACCAAGGTAAATGTAATTATACGAGTAGTTAATCTCTTCGAAATTACTAACATTTTAACTAGTCAATTGTTTGTTCTTCCATAGTGGTGATACCGTAGTGTAGCAAACTGCTTGCATTTTTATACTTATTTTAACACCTTTTTTTGAGTTCTAGTCTGTCAGTTTGTTTCGTGGTTAGCTTTTGGCTGGCATAGTTTGATATAAGTTAAACGCATTTTAACGATATTCAATTTCAATTCACATTTTTCCATTACATAAAATTGTTGATAATAAAAACGCTCCTCTTGACTCCTCGCTAAACGCTCCGCTTGGCACTAAAGCCGATACGTAAATGTCGTGGGTCGGCTACGTGTGTCGAGGTATGTCTTCAACTAGTCGCAGAGACAACTGACAGTCGGACGAAGACGTATAAGTTGCCAAATACAAACTTGCGTACATATACTATAGTGAGAAAGTGACACTGTCTTTCTGTCTGTCCGAACCGATTTAGATGAAAGCTATGAAGGCAGTTTAAGACCTTGCAAAGAACATAGGATACGCTTTTATATCGAAAAATTGCGAAGTTTCCGAAACGAATTTTTCACGGAAAGTAACGGATAACAGCTGGTATAGGAATCATCGTCATCATCCCAGATTTATGGCATAGCGTGGGAAGAATGAGAGAGCTTGAGCCGTAGTTCCCACGCGGATCCAGTTTAGATTAGGAACTTCAAACCCACCACATTAGTTTATGTCACACGTTATTCGGAGAAAAGTAGTTATGTGATATAAGACTCAAAATTAAATGTCATCCGATATAGACCCGACTGTCCCCATTCCATTCTTATTCTTACACCGTTAAGCATTAAAACTCGTTAAATTCACTCCAAAGCTCTCTAATTTCCTTCAAGCAAATTCTGTGCCTCAAAAAATACTACTACCTCTGTCTTTTGACAAAATAAATTTACCTATCCTATTTTCGAAAGTGCTGTTACATTAAAACCACATGAGTCAGCCCGTAAGCTCGTTTCAATATTGTAATTCATATTTCAGAATGCTCATGTAAGCCTACTCTACATTTCTTAAAAAAAGTCTTTTCGGACCACATAAAGGTATCCCATTTCATGCTGTATCACATTCGCTAAGTAAGGGTGCAACTTATTAAATTTTAATTATCACATTGTAGCGACTACTAGCGCCACCTAGTCATCACATAAGGAACTAACTACTACAATCCTACATCACGCTATCGAAGTTTCTCAACTCGGCTGCATAAATACAACTTCCAACATTCATCCATTGGACTTCGGTCCCCAGGCATAACATCTGCCTGGAGAGAGAACTCTCTATTGTAACTACCCCCAAATTGGTAACCCACGACATTGGACAAAATCGCAACCTTCAGACACACAAAGACGATGACGCAGTCTCACAGCAAGCCATACTCACCGCACTGTGCACCATTAGCATGTATGTTTCCTCACGATGTTTATCTGCCTGGTGTCTACAGTTCGCAAATCCTCCTCCCACTACTTCCACTTGCCGATCAATCAACCAAGGCTCGCCAACAAGGCTCCGAGCAATCACGCAACAGGCATGCATCCACAAGTAGCAGAGGAACAACAATGCTCGCCGACGAGGCTCTGAGCGACTGGCCCTTGCAAGCGCCCACATGACGCACAGACTGCACCCCACTGCAATTCGTATCGACCTCCGGTCTAAAAGGGGGGCTGATGTAGCGACTACTAGCGCCATCTAGTCATCACATAAGGAACTAACTACTACAATCCTACATCACGCTATCGAAGTTTCTCAACTCGGCTGCATAAATACAACTTCCAACATTCATCCATTGGACTTCGGTCCCCAGGCATAACATCTGCCTGGAGAGAGAACTCTCTATTGTGACTACCCCCAAAACATTATTAATATTAGGTAGCTAACATTTCGTTGCAAAAGGTACAAAAAAGGGCTACGTCATTTTTTTTATATCTTTACACAAAGACTGCTAAGCTAAAATGGGACTGGGGTGGACACGTCAATCGCATGCAGCCACAAAAGTGGGCTCACACAGTCACTTGGTGGGTGCCGGAGAACGGCCAGCGATGACGAGACAGACCAAAAAGGAGACGGCGGGACGATTTGGACGTGTATGCAAAGGACTGGCCTGATATTGCGGCAGACCGGGAGTTTTGGAGGTCGAGACCATTGAATTTATTTGCAGGTGTGTACAGGTTTCCTCACGATGTTTTCCTTCACCGTAAAAAGCACATGGTAAATTGCACATGTAATTTCGCACATAAAATCCAAAAAACTCATAGGTGCGAGCTGGGATTTGAACCCACGACCCGCTGCTTGAGAGGCCATAGGTCAAACCACTAGGCTGCTACGGCTTTATTTTTTTTTTTTTTTTTATGTTAGATAGGCCAGACAAACGAACTAGTGGGTCACCTGATGTTAAATGAACACCACTGTCCATAGATACCCGCAGCGCTTTACACGATGCCAGTGCGTTGTCGGCCCTAAAGGAGTGGGAATATGGGAAGGGGGAGAGGGAGGGGAGAGGGAAGGGGTGAGGTATTGGGCCCCCGGCACTCTCACTGACAGGATTACTGCTGCTTCACGCCGGTGGTCTGTGAGAGGGTGGTACTGCCCCGGACGAGCCGGCCCACTCGTGATGCAGCGGCTAGCTACAACATGGCTCTACCACTACAAACCACCACTACTTTATTTTATTTTTACATTAGTATTTTAAAAAAATCTTATCTTTTTATGATTAATATCTACTCCATCCGAGGTTCCAACCCAGGCCTTCAAGTTTAGCAGTCAGGTTCTCTAACCACTAGGCTGAATTTAATTCCTAAATTTAATTTTAAAACACGCAGCGTCATCTATCGTACGAACTGTAACATCCCAAAGAACACAATAAATTGTTCAAGTGCGCCCGTAACTTATTTCCGGTAATGTTCTTATTTTAAAGCGCACGTCGCACGCGCACGTTTTTGGGCCAAGAAACATGGCCGCCGGATTCGCATAAATTTTAAATTTTTAGACGCAACCGTTCTTTCGGTTGGCGTTGAAAGGTGAAATGCAGTTTCAGATTTCTGAATTTAATCCGTGGAATGCTCAATGATCACAAATATGATCAAAGTCAAAATTATTTATTGAATCAAGCGGAGGCGCATATCAATGAAGTGAAACAATTACTTTGCTCACCCGGGAACTTTAAGGAAAAAGTTCAAGGTCGCGGGGGAGCAAAGTCAAAATATCATTATTCAATTTGAGCTATAGCTAAGCGCTGAAAATCCTGAAATACAATTACAATTACGAAGTACAATTTTTTCAAAACATAAAATTTTTAACCCAATAATAAGCTCCATTTGAAACTGGGGATTGATAATACGGATCGAAATTATTTCGTAACTAGAGTACCATTCTAATTATAATCGGTGTCTTGAACGTGAAGACAATTTTTTTTATACAATATAGGCTTGCGTTTGACCACAATCACGCCTGATGGAAAGCGAAAATGAGGCCTACGATGGAGCACACTTGCCTAGTAAAAATGCTCATTCACCCTAGACTTGAAATCGGTCAAATTGTAGTGTTCAGGGAAAAAGGCAAAGGCAGGGAATTCCAGTCCTTAGCTGTGCGGTTGATGAAGGAAGAGCGAAAACGCTTTGTGCGAATTTTGGGAATACTGACAACGTAAGGGTGGAGACCCCGCCTACTTCTTGTCTACCCATAGACGAAAGGAGCAGGTGGAATATACAAATAATAAAAAGTCTCAGATTTTGAGACACTTTTTTAACTACTGACTGTTAAAGTTTAAATAAAGAGACATTACTTCACAACTTTAAATATAGTGAAAATAAACGGATCACTCACGTCTCAAAACGAGTTTAACTCGACATGTTTCGGGCTAATCCGTAGCCCTTCCTCTCGGAGTCGCACGTCACGGCGGCTGCCACACGTGCACCTTGTGCTAGTGCACGTGTGGCAGCCGCCGTGACGTGCGACTCCGAGAGGAAGGGCTACGGATTAGCCCGAAACATGTCGAGTTAAACTCGTTTTGAGACGTGAGTGATCCGTTTATTTTCACTATGAGTGAGTCTCACGGTAGTTTCATGTTTAACTTTAAATATACTAAGTAACTTGAACATAATTTATTTTTCACACCTTAAATACATTAATTACCAGAGTAATGTTACAAGGTTTTATGACTAAATATTATCTGCTTCAGTCAATATTAAACTATTTGTTTAACCGTCATTATAATATATTCAAAAATCACATAAGTTAATTTGCATATTAGAAAATGAGCGGGCAAACCATTCAGTTTATTCTTTTTTATTACCCATAGAACAGAATAAGAGGAAAAGACTTGTCTATTATTTAGACATGTTATGACTGCTTTAACAAAAATAACATACTTAAAGTTAAAAATTAAAGGGAGTCGTCATACAAGAAACGTATTTTTTTCAGCGTTTTTAATCCGGTCTTTATGGCATTAGCTACAGTCAAAATCTGTTATAACGACATCGAAGGGACTACTCATATTTGGCCGTAAAAACCGATAGTCGTAACAACCGATGACGTTATTATTAAGTACCTAATACCATTATTGAATGTGTGATTAATATACTCATGTATAAAAATAAAACTACATTTTATTTATTTCTCATGAAACTTATAATAAAAAGACATTACGTACATATACATAATTATCATTTTTCTACATTAATAAAATCTGTAATTTTTGACTGTTTGGAACATTTCTGTAGTGCGTACGCACTTTGTAGTTCACGTTGAATTTTAATTAATGTATCGTCCTGTCTGGTGTCATATTATAAAAAAGTCCGGTTTCGTCAGCGTTAAAAATGTCATCTGGTCCGAAGTCTTCGTGTAACGTAGGCCACTTTTGCGACATCCATTCTTCTACTACACTACTATCAACACAGGCAACTTCACCACTCATTTTCCCGCCGAAAATACCGTGCCTTGCCCGGAAACGTTAAATCCAACTGGACGAGCAAACGAAATCTTCACCAAAACGCTGAGCAAAATCGTTTGCTTTTTGTAGAAGAATTGATCCATTTATTGGCACATTATTTGTCCTTTGATATTTTATGTGTTTAGATAAGTAACAAACTGACTAGTGACTGAAAAGAAATGAGAAAGCGGGCTTTGGGCTTCAATTATACTGCATACACGTGTATTTTGTTTCTGTACCACTACCATGAGTTAACAGTGACCACTCTCGATAGCGACTGCGTAAATGATTTGTATGGAGAATCCATACAAAATCATTTACGCAGTCGCTATCGAGCACGGTCACTGGAAACTCATGGTAGTGGTACTGAGAATTACAATAGACCCTAAACTCGACACATTTTTTGTATACCTACTTTTGCGATCTTAATGACTTTATCGATTTCAGGGCGTTTTGTCAGCGTTTTTTAAATTTCATTAGTGTCACTCGATTATTGCTGTAAAATAATGATAAATCGCGACAACTTTGGATAAAATCAGACTAAGCCTCGGTACCGCCACACATTTGTATAAAAAGTTAACTCTGACCATCATCCCCTCTGCAATATTTACATCGACACTAATGAAAAAAAACGCGGCGGTCAAAACGCTCTGAAGTCGAACCAGTGTGCCAAATGTGGATACTGTTACCTATTCAAATGTTTACAATACAGCTGGTCGTTCTCATCCCAGCCTATTTACGTCCCACTGCAGGGCACAGGCCTCCTCTCAGAATGAGAGGGGTTGGACCGTAGTTCCCACGCGGGCCCAGTGTGGATTGGGAACTTCACAGGCACCATTGAATTTCTTCGCAGGTGTAGGTATGCAGGTTTCCTCACGATGTTTTCCTTCACCGAAAAGGTCATGGTCGTTCTAACAGATGTGATTCTCCGAAAATATCAGTTAAATGTAGTCGCTTATGAGATATGTTGTAATAAGCAATGTCGTAAAAAGCGGTGTTTTTTATAAGGCGGTCTAATAGAATTCAGCCGGGACCTTTGATTTTGGGTTTTATAACCGGTATGTTGTTTTAAACGATGTCGTCTTAAACGGTTTTGACTGTATATAATCTATAATTATTTTGCTGAACTATTATTTAAAACTGTTAAAAAGTTACGGAACCTTTTATGTAAGAGTCCTACTCGCACTTGACCATTTTTTTAATGCACTTGTATGCAATACCACACACACGTTAATGGTGCTAGAGATTTCAAATTTGGCAGACATATTTCTTGAGGATTACCAGAGGTGCACTAAGAAGGGATTTTATTGAAATTTCCGCGGCACAGAAAGCTACTCAATTTTATATCTAGTAATCATAGTGACAGATTTAGGTACAAACACCGTGACACGAGATTTTAAGTTATTAGATGAAGCTCTAGTTCTTAAATATTGACATTGCCATGTCCATGCACAGCATTACATGTCCACTCCCTGTTTATTATAATTTAATTTCCATCTTTAAACTGAAATCTGACTTGAATTACAATAAACCATTCTATTCTATACTCTTTTACTAACCATTATTCTTCGTAATTCTTTGATTATTTACTAAAAAAGCATATAAAAATATTTATTCCTCTTTTACATTTCATCGAGTTGGGTACAAAACGAGCAACCATTAAAATAAAATAGTCATCCAATAGCATTCTCAATATCTTTTTAAATCCTCGAAATCATCGTGTGTGGTCCAAAAAACGTCAGGCAAGTGTCATGGCCAAACAAAAATTATAATTGCGCTTTGTCAACATGTTTGGTCAAAACATTAGAGCTTGCTCCCCGAACTACCTAAGTAGCTGTCCTTTAAATATTGATGTGTTTTCCGTTTGTTCTATCTCTTAGTAGCAACACTGCTAGGGAATAGTGAAGCTAGTTTGCTACGACAAAAAACGTTAAAATCCTCAGGTCTGTTAGAAAAAGACGTAGGTACCAATAAAGTTTCTTTGGTTTTTTTTCATAAGGCAAATCATGCTGGGTATAACGCTGCGCTGCTTAAAAAGCCGAGGTGGCCTAGCGGTTTGACGTATGGCCTCTCAAGCAGAAGATCGTGTGTTCAAATCCCGGCTCGCATCTCTGAGTTTTTCAGAATTTATGTGCGAAATTACATCTGAAATTTACCATAAGCTTTACGGTGAATGAAAACTGCGTGAGGAAACCTGTATATACCTGCGACGAAATTTAATGGTGTGTGTGAAGTTCCCAATCCGCACTGGGCCCTCGTGGGAACTACGGCCCAAGCCTTCTCATTCTGAGAGGAGGCTTGTGCCCTGCAGTGGGACATATAAAGGCTGGAATGATAACGCTACGCGATCGAGTCCGGAACTATTTCATGAAACAAAGGACGAAAGTGGTCATCATGGAATTGCCAAGTTAAATGGTGTTGCACAAGCCAAGTGTGCCGACGATTCAACGACACCCCGGCAAGGCAAAAGAGGTGTAGGCGGACCACAGGCTCAAAGGTCCATTGAAATTAATGAGACAGCAGATCTAGTCTGGAAGAGGGGAAAGACAACCGATCTGGATGAAGAAAGATTGGAGAAGACAGCCAAGGGTGGGCAAATGCGCGCAGAAGGTGAGACAGTTTTTTATTTTTACTTCATCTGCCTAGTTATGTGATTACTATTGCATAAGTATTGAGTTTTGTTAGAAAAGAAGAAAGAAGAACATTTATTTACAACAACAATAACACGTACACAGGCAAAAGTAAAAGTACAAACATAGACATACCTAATTATAGTTAATTTTAACTAAAAAAATACGTTTTGTAGCGCAAATTCAATAGAACATGCCAGTATTTCGTAAACATGCTTATTTCTTTCCAATTAAGTACCAGCGTTTAATTTTATTTTCATACAAATGAATGGATTGACTACTTTCACTAAGTAAATACTGCTACTTATTATACTTACCTAAACATTCGTAGGTACTTCACAGCAACATTTATAATCACATTCTTAACTTATCCATATTAAGAGCTACCAACATGTAAAAATAAGCCTGATTAATTAATGACACTTGTTAGTGAAAAGGGGATTCAAAGAGAGCGCGTCGGCTCAGTTAACAAGTTGTGAAGTTGCCAAGCGTGCAGGACTGACGGGTTTTTTGTCAAGTGAATTAACTGGAGACATTGTAAGCTGTACAAATTAATATTGTTTGTAATGCGTAGGACTTTCTGGTGGCTTGTATTGATTACATAATCAGTAGTTATTAAAATATTAATAAGCGTGGTTCGTTGACTCATTCGTGGCGACACAAACACTTTCAGAAAGTCACTTTAATCATATTTTCACGAAAGACTGCAAAGTCTTAAGTGACTAACTTCAGGGCACAGGCTTACTTTTAGAATGAGAGGGCTTGGGCCGTAGTTCCACGGAAAAAAGAGTCTTTAATAAAAAAATAACGACACTATAAAAAAAACCGGCCAAGAGCGTGTCGGACACGCCCAAGGTAAGGTTCCGTAGCCATTACGAAAAAATCAAGTAATATTTTTCTAAGGATTTCGTATGTGTACGGAATCATCCATGTTTAGGTATGTTTTATACCTTAGGCTACTATTTACTCTTAAACTACAAATAATTTCCAAGCAATCTTAGCCGCTATAATTTTCCTAGTAAATTTGATATATTTACTACCATTCTGAACTTTTTCAAATTTTTCCACCCAACAGTTTATATTTTAGAGGGGGGGACGGTCGATTTTAATGAAAATTTTCACATTAAAGTTGAATATTTCGCAAACAAATAACTGAATAGAAAAATCATGTTAGCAACCCCGCAATGGTTTTAAAAGACCTATCCAACGATACCCCACACTATAGGGTTAGTCGAGAAAAAAAATCACCCCCCCCTTTACGTCTATGGGAGGTACTCTAAAAAAAAAATATTTTTTATTTTACCACTTTGTTGGCGTGACTAATATGTATATTCATGCCAAATTACAGCTTTCTAGTACTAACGTTCTCTGAGCTTAGCCGCGGACGGACAGACAGACAGACAGACAGACAGACATGGCGAAACTATAAGGGTTCCTAGTTGACTACGGAACCCTAAAAACGAAACACTACAAAAAATAAAGAAAATATAACCTTTAAAAAAAAAAAAAAAAAAAATCCGTCCGTTATAATGATATAAAATTATAATAATATTTATATTATACAGGGTGAAATTTTGAACGTGATACAAAATAAGTGTTTCAAGCTTAGTTAGTGCTGGAAAACATAATGTATTTACTCAATTGTTGAAATTAGTCCGATAAAATTTTGGACTCTCATACTTTGTTGTAGTTAAATTATGAACTAAATGTAAGGACACCTCAAATTTATGGGTAAATGCATTATGTTGTCCAGTATTAACTAAGCTAGAAGCACTAATTTTGTATCACGTTCAAAATTTCACCCTGTATATGTCTAAAGCAACTAACCGTGATTCATTAAAAGCTGTTACAGGCATGTGTCTCACCAACACAAAATAAATATATGTTACTAGCTGCTGCCCGCGACTCCGTCCGCGAAGAATGGGGGGGGGGGATAAAAAATAGCCTACGACCTATTCTCAGACCTACCGAGTGTAGAGAAAAAAGTTTCATCAAAATCGGCCAAGCCGTTTCGGAGGAGTTCGGTAACAAACACCGTGACACGAGATTTTTAAATATTAGATTTTTACTGAATGAAAGAAACCAAAAATTTGATATTAAAGTAGCAAGGGGGATATGGATAAAAAAAAAACATTTTTATTGTAGCCCTGATAACCAGATTAATAATTTTCAACTAACAGCAAAATTACATTTAAGCTTTTTTAAAAAAAATAGTCAATTGAAGTGACGCCATAACTAGCTATTGTTATACAAAATCAACAGGAGTAGGTATAGTGTTTTGACAGCTATAAAAAGTAAGTCTATTGATCGGTCCTATCGTCATCCCTGTTGCAATTTAAACGTCAACGGTTAAAAATTTATCGCCATAAACATAAAAGAGAGTGTTCCGTTTTCTCTAAAGTTACAAGTTTATTGATATAGCAACATTCAAAAACTGTCAAGTAACTGTCATTTTTTCGTATCTAACAGTCTAGTTCAAAAAGGAGTATGGTCTAGTGTCGCCTCTCGCTCGTAAAAGTCTAGTTTTCGCCTCTCGTACAAGTTTTTTCGCTGTCGTTACTTTGTATAATATACATTCGTGTAGTGCCTTGTGGATTCAGGAAAATACCTCTGCTTCGATTGCTTCGCGTGTGGTTTAGCCTAGGTAGCAGGTAACCCGAGGACCGTAAGGTAAGCCTGGCCAGCGCGAGAAAGTCCAGTGGCCCTGTACCTGGCTGATACCAAGCTCCGACACAGCAGTAAGAAGGTGAGTGTTTTCTTGGACCTCACAGGGCTAAATTCTCGAAAATATTAGTATAGATACAGTCCATTTTTCAAAACTCCCACAAAAACGTGAGCTAAGCGATCTTAATAGTTTCAAACCCCAGATCTGCTTCATTTTTGGTCCATCGATCCGTATCTTGAAGAGGCGATCTATGGTAATTTGTTAATTTCGCGTTAAATTCGTTGTTTTCTAGTAGATTCCGTGCATTTTGGTGTATAATTTGTCGTTTTTCGTTGTAACTTTCTTCGTCCACCAAATTGTAGGGTATGCCTAGAATCATTTGTTCGAAAGTTCCAGACCTTGTGTGCGGAATTAATTTGTATCGAATATTAGTGTAATTTAATAAATAGTAGTTAAATTTTGTAATTTAATTAATTATTTTTGTTGTTTAGTAATAAATTTATTAAATATAAATTTATTTTCGTGATCTGAAATTTATCGATAAAACGGAAACATTGTTGTAAACCACCCGTGTAACGAAACGCATCTGTTAATCTGTATTATCGAATCTGTGAAACGTCATACATCAAACGTCAATTGACTTTGATATATTAATAACATTGCGGTATTTAATCATAATTGTCGTATGTTTTTTGGTTTTTAGTTCGTTAATTGTTGAAAATGAGTGACCACGATGATGAAACATTTGAGCCCGCAACTGTTGATGTTTACAGAATAGATCGGGACTACGCAATTATGCGGTTGGAGCACATTGAAAGTTCGGATTTAGTTGGTTATAATGAACAGGATTTTAAAGATATTGAGAAAGATTTTCACTGTGCTCAACTTAGAATTTTGCGTCCTCTAAGTCTTGAACAACGTTCCGCGGAGTACGAAGTGACTAAGTTGTTTGAATTGCGGATGAAATCTGTTAAAAGTAGACTTAGACAAGAGAGTAAAACTGACACAAAAATTGTGGTTTCGAATGATTCCTCGAACTTAGCTAAGTTGCCTAAAATTACGATTAAGCCTTTCGATGGCAAACTTGAGAACTGGGTACCTTTCAAGGAATTATTTGATTCTTTAATTCATAGTAGGAATATACCTAATGTCGAAAAATTACATTATTTGTTGATTTGTGTTCAGGGTTCTGCTTATGATCTAATAAAAACTTTTCCATTGTCGGGTGATAGTTATATTAGTGCATATGAAACCTTGTCTAAGTACTATAATAAAAAGAGACAAATTGCAATTACTTATTATGAAAAGTTGTTACATTGTGAGTCGGTTAAAAGTAAAGGTGATTTAGATAGGGTTTTTCGGATATTTAGTGAAAACTTAAGTATATTGTCGAAATTTGAATTGCCCGATAAGAATTTCATGCTGTTTTACTTGTTGTGGTCAAAATTGGATATCGCAACACGTGAAGCGTTTGAATTGCAACTTGGCTCTGAGATTGACATTCCTAAATTTGAGGATTTACAAGATTTTATTGAAAAGAGAAGTAGGGCATTAGAGAACTCAAATGTTAGATTAAATGTGGATAAAAGCAAACCCATTGTAAAGAAAAAGTCTTCATTTGTGGTGCCTTCGGTACCTGTGTGCATTTGTCCGATGTGCGCTGCCACAGGTCATGAGTTGGAAAAGTGTCCTAGTTTCATAAATTTATCTCCGGGTGAAAGGTTTTCAATAGTAAAAGACAAAGGATTGTGCCTGTTATGTCTGTGTTCATCTCATATTGTGAGGAATTGCAAATCAATAGCTCGCTGTAGTCAATGCAACTATCGTCACCACACATTGCTACACTTCCCAAAAAATATGGAAGCTACGAATAATTCGCAATCAAATCCTCAGTTAACAACTTTATCGGCTCAGACTTGTACTACTCAGGTTTTGTTTTCAACTGCTGTCATTCACATTAAGAACAGTCGAGGGAAATTGGTTCCGATCCGTGTTCTTTTAGATTCCGGTAGCGCTTGCAACTTTATTACAAAAAAGGCTGCGAATCGCCTCGGATTGCTTATAAATAACGGTCAGCAATCGGTGAATGGCATTGGTCAGACATCAGCAGTGACACTTGGGTCTGTTGTTTGTGAAATCTTTCCACCTAATGGAGATGGCTCGTATAACTTTTCATTGGAAGCTTTTGTTTTGGCTCGTATTTGTTCAGATATGCCATCTGGGCAATTTGATATTTCGACCTGGAATCACATAAGGAATTTGGATCTTGCTGATCCTCATTTCTATGAACCAGGACCTGTCGATATGTTAGTTAATGTCAGCTTTCTCGCGTCAGCGCTTCAGCCTGGTCTTGTCAAAGGCGAGCCAGGTCAGCCTATTGCTGTCAGCACCATTTTCGGCTGGATAGTAATGGGTGAATGCGCTCCTGGCATTGATTCTCCTCGTTGTCGTTCTAAAAGCGATCCTTGTGTCAATGTCGTTACCAAGGATTGTTTTCTCGTCTCTAGTTTGTCTCTGGACAACAATATTAAACGGTTTTGGGAGATAGAAAATATTGTTGAAGCTCCTAAATCTGTCAGTTTGTCGAAAAATGATTTGTCGTGTGAGAGCCATATGGAGGCGTCTTATCGTCGAAATCCTGAAGGAAGGATAGTCGTTCCATTAACCTTTGTTGATCCTCAGGAGAAGCCTCGGTTCTTGAATTCTCGTGAAATCGCTCTGAAGCGACTTCAAAGTTTGGAGAGGAAATTTCGTATAAATCCTCAATTTCGGACAGCTTATGTCAACTTTATGGATGACTACCTAAAGTGTGGTCATATGGAGGAAGTAGAGCCCCCTTTGTCGAGTGAAGGTAATTTCTACTATGTGCCACATCATGGAGTATTGCGACCTGACTCTATCTCCACTCCTCTGCGTACCGTTTTCGATGCAAGTGCTAAGGACGCTAGAGGAAACTCTTTGAATGATGCACTATTACCAGGCCCCAAATTACAAAGGAATATTTTCGATTTGTTGATCCGTTTCCGCTGGCACACTGTCGTATTCACTGGGGATATTAAGCAAATGTATCGCCAGTTTCTCGTTGACATTGAAGATTGCGACTATCAACGCATCTTGTGGCGATCATCTCCAGAAGAACCTGCAAAGGACTTTCGTTTGCTCACAGTCACATATGGCGTATCCTGTGCTCCTTATCAAGCCTTATGGTGTATCTCAAAATTGGCAAAAGAATTTTCTTCAACTGCTTCTCTTGGTTCTGCAGTTCTAGATAGAGATACGTACATAGATGACATCGTGTCAGGCGCGGACACAGTGGAGAACGCTATACGTATTAGGCACGAATTATTGCAAATTTTATCGTCGGCGCACCATCATTTGCGGAAGTGGACATCGAACAGTCAACTATTCTTAAGTGGTTTGTCGGACTCTGATTTGTATTCAGAACAATTTCGTAACTTCGAGGACGTTCATGACGTCTCGTTGAAGATTTTAGGTCTTTTATGGTTACCTAAATCTGACACATTCTCGTTTAAGACTACGTCGTTGGATGGTCGATACACGAAACGATCCATCCTCTCGGATATCGCTCGGATCTTCGACCCACTGGGTCTTCTCTCGCCTGTTGTATTTCTCGCAAAATACCTCATGCAACTTCTGTGGTTATCAGGTGTCGGCTGGGATGATGACGTACCGAAATTTATCGCTGAAGAGTGGCTTAAATTTAAATCTCAGCTGCCATCATTAGGTTCGCTGTCTATTCCTCGCAGAATGTTAGATTCGTTTAAAGAAATCCAATTTCATGGATTTTGTGATGCTTCGGAGCGTGGGTTTTGCGCTGTATTGTATTGTCGTGTTGTAACAAACAACAATGAAATTGTCGTTCGTCTTTGTTGTGCAAAGTCAAAGGTAGCACCGCTTCGTAAACTCTCAATTCCTCGCTTGGAATTGCAAGCAGCCGTTCTGTTATCGGAACTTGTGGTGTCAGTATCTCATGCCTTGAAGGATTTCCATCAGATGGTCATGACGTACGCCTGGTCAGACTCCACTGTCGCTCTCACATGGATAAAATCCTGTCCTTCACGGTGGAAAACTTTTGTCGCTAACCGGACTGCTTCCATTCAGGAAAAGATCGCTCCTGATTCTTGGCACCATGTTTCCACTACGGACAACCCAGCAGACCATGGCTCTCGCGGTTTGCTTCCAGCTGATTTGGTGCGGTGTGAGTCATGGTGGGCGGGTCCCTCGTGGTTGTCGCGTCCTGAAAGTTATTGGCCAAAGCATCTAACTGGAATTGATGAATCTGCTCTCGAAGAGGAAAAGATTTTGACCTTGTTTAGCGCCATGAATTCTGATTTCGTTGATCAAATTTTATCTCGTTTTTCGTCTTTTCGTCGTATCGTCAATGTCTTGTCGTATTGCTGTCGTTATCTTCATAATTTGAAGAATCCTAACCAAAAGAGAATTGGTGTAGCACTATCGTCTGATGAGACCAATTCCGTTATTCGATTTTTAGTAAAACACGTCCAAGAATGTGTCTTCTCGACTGAAATCCGAATTATAAAAAAGGGTTTAACTAACTCGCTCCCTAAACCTCTCCGTAAATTGTGTCCATTCGTTGATAAAGATGGTTTATTGAGGGTGGGCGGTCGGCTCTCTCATAGTCTCAATATGAGTTATGAAAAGAAGCATCCCTTGTTGCTACCTCGTGACCATAGACTAACTTCATTGATCATCGAAGAATATCATCATCGGTTTCTGCATCCTGGTCTGCAAACCTTGCAAAATCTTATCGCTCAAGAGTTCTGGATTTTATCGTCAAAGCGGGCTATTCGTTCGGTGATATCTTCGTGTATCAAATGTTTTCGTGTCTGTCCACGAGTGACTCCACCACCTCTCATGGGAGATTTACCCTCGTTTCGTATTAGTCAGTTAAAACCATTTTCATCAGCCGCTGTCGATTATGCTGGGCCTTTCAACGTCTCCTTGGGGCGTGCTAGAGGTAGTAAATCGTATAAGGCTTACGTATGTGTTTTTGTGTGTACTGTCACAAAGGCAATACACTTAGAGCTCGTTTCGGAACTAACGTCTGAAGCCTATCTCGCAGCGCTTAGGCGTTTCATTGCTCGTCGAGGTCGTTGTTCTCGATTGATATCTGACCAAGGTAGAAACTTTGTTGGTGCAAGCAATATTCTCAAGGATCTAATGTCTGAAGCTTCACAGGCAGAGCATGTTGAGTTCATATTCAACCCCCCTGGCAGTCCGCACTTCTCGGGCCTGGTCGAATCGGGAGTTAAGTCGTTGAAGACTCACTTGTCGCGAGTTATTGGTTTGCAACGCCTCACATTTGAAGAATTCTATACTCTGTTAACTCAAATAGAGGCACTACTTAACTCGCGCCCGCTATCGCCTTTGAGCTCAGATCCTAACGATTTTTCTGTGTTGACTCCGGGTCATTTTTTAACATTAGAGCCATTGACTATTCTCCCTGAACCAAACTTAACTGACGTCAACGTTGGTCCTCTTCATCGTTGGAAGCTTTTGCAGAAAATGCACCAAGATTTTTGGCGTAAATGGCATCTCGAGTACCTGCACACGCTTCATCAACGAAAGAAATGGACCAACCAAGAGAACAATCTCGTTGTAGGAACCATGGTTCTCATTATAAATGAACAATGTAGTCCTTTGAAGTGGAGTATAGGAAGAATAGTTCAACTGCATCCGGGTGCCGATGGCATTTGTCGCGTAGTAACCGTCCGCACTGCAACCGGAGAATACAAGCGACCAGTGGTAAAGCTCTGTTGCCTACCACTGGCAAATTAGTTGTATATCGTGTCGTTATCGTATCTCGTTAGTTTCTTAGTTCGAACTTAACACATTGTCGTTTTCGGTTGAGTTCGAACTATCAAACTATTTTCATTAAGTTTAGTTAGTTGTAATTTCGAAAATACCCTGTATTTTGGTGGGCGGAATGTTCCGTTTTCTCTAAAGTTACAAGTTTATTGATATAGCAACATTCAAAAACTGTCAAGTAACTGTCATTTTTTCGTATCTAACAGTCTAGTTCAAAAAGGAGTATGGTCTAGTGTCGCCTCTCGCTCGTAAAAGTCTAGTTTTCGCCTCTCGTACAAGTTTTTTCGCTGTCGTTACTTTGTATAATATACATTCGTGTAGTGCCTTGTGGATTCAGGAAAATACCTCTGCTTCGATTGCTTCGCGTGTGGTTTAGCCTAGGTAGCAGGTAACCCGAGGACCGTAAGGTAAGCCTGGCCAGCGCGAGAAAGTCCAGTGGCCCTGTACCTGGCTGATACCAAGCTCCGACACAGCAGTAAGAAGGTGAGTGTTTTCTTGGACCTCACAGGGCTAAATTCTCGAAAATATTAGTATAGATACAGTCCATTTTTCAAAACTCCCACAAAAACGTGAGCTAAGCGATCTTAATAGTTTCAAACCCCAGATCTGCTTCAGAGAGTTTTAAAGCAAAAAGTAAAAATCAATCGGGCCGCGGCACTTTGACAAAACAGATGAGCATCTAGCAAATTGCAAAAAGACTATAAATTACCAAGTACAAATCGGATTAAATTTAATTACTCTGGTGCCGACATGGCTTTTTTCCGTCTCGAGCCAGAAGTAGAGACAGACAGGCAGACACATAGGGACATTTCCCTAATTAATGATCTGGGAACGCAGCGATCAAATGAAATAGAACGCAAAAACGACAGATAAATACGTCTAGGATGGAGACGCATCCATAGAGATGAAAAATTTAGTTTAGTTTAAAATTTTATTATGCCATATTCCGCAAATAAAAATCATTTGATTTCATTTCATTTCATGAAAGTTTCTGACTTTTTTTAAATAGCACTATAGCTACAAGATTTTCTTATTATTTTTTTTTGTTTTTTATTTATTCATTGAGCAGAGGCAGACCCAAGAGGAGATGGCGGGACGACCAGAGCGCTTTTCAGCTCGATTGGCAGGTGCATGCCAAGGATAGGGAAGAATGGCGGAGGAAAGGGGAGGCCTTTGCCCAGCAGTGGGACATATTATAGGCTATACAAAAAAAAAAATATTCATTTATTTCAAACTTGTAGTTCATATCAGGTTAGTAACAATTTCACTTATATACTATGTAAGTAATGATGTTTTAATAGAGTTAATATATAGATAGTTTTAATAGAGACAATAATACTTAAGTCGTGTAATAAAGATTTATTGAAAACCTCACGGGATATCGAATAAACGGGATTTACAATGTTCAATTGAACGAGACCCTATTTCCGTAACTTAAATTACTAGACTATTTAAATTTGGCGTACATAGATGTAGATGAGTTAGATGAGAGTAAAAATTTACTTGACGATTTTTGGAAATTCCCACGAGATAAAGAAAAAAAACCGGCCAAGAGCGTGTCGGACACGCCCAAGATAGGGTTCCGTAGCCATTGCGAAAAAATCAAGTAATATTTTTCTAAGGATTTTGTATGTGTACGGAATCTTCCAAGTTAGGTATCGTCAATACTTTGAAAAAAGCTCGTATTTCACAATCGATAATCTGGCTAAGTTTACATGCTGATTTTGAAATACGAGCTTTTTCAAAGTAGTGACGGTATGTTTTATACCTTAGACTACTATTTACTCTTAAACTACAAATAATTCCCAAGCAATCTTAGCCGCTATAATTTTCCTTGTAAATTTAATACATTTACTACCATTCTGATTTTTTTCAAATCTTTCCTCCTAACAGTCTAGATTTTAGAGGGGGGGGGAGGGCGGTCGATTTTAATGAAAATTTTCACTTTAAAGTTGAATATTTCGCAAACAGACCACTGAATACAAAAATCATGTTAGCAACCCCCCAATGGTTTCAAAAGACCTATCCAACGATATCCCACACTATAGGGTTAGTCGAGAAAAAAAAAACCCCACTTTACGTCTATTGGAGGCACCCTAAAAAATTATTATGACAGATATGTACATTCATGCCAAATTACAGCTTTTTAGTACTAACAGTCTCTGAGCTTAGCCGCGGACGGACAGACAGACAGACAGACAGACAGACAGACATGGCGAAACTATAAGGGTTTCTAGTTGACTACGGAACCCTAAAAACGAGATTTATATATTTACTAACCGATACCGATGATGATGATAACGGCTTTTCGAATGTTGATTTGCCGGAAAGAGGTGTATTTACCAAAAATTTCAATTCTCCACGGACGAAGTCGCAAAAGCTAGTTAGATAATATTTTCAACAAAATTATCACTTTACACTTTCGCGGTAACACAGATACAGAATTGTGTATGTAGGTACAAATTTATTATTTTATTGTTTGTGTTTTTTGATGAAGACAAAATCGGCCCACCGTGAAACACGACCATATTTACTAAAAAAAAATAAAAATAATGAGGAAGTTTTAAATATAAATGACGAAAAAGGGTCTTTGTTGAAAATAATTGAGAACAGGAGAGGGAAAATGTTGGGTCATCTCTTACAGCATGATAATTACATTAAGGTTGAAGCGCACGCTCTAGGCGCGAAATTCAAACTTTTTACAGTTTTTAATTTATTGTGGGTAAACGGTGTAACTGTTTAACTTCATATGGTATTTGCGCTTGTAAAACAGTGTTCTTTATATTATTTTGTAAAGTTTTTTAAGAAGAAAACTATTAGCTTGAAATAAAAGTTGTCAAAACGTTGGAAGTCCGAATTTCTATGTTTGACAACTTTTATATCAAGCTAACAGTTTTATTCTTAAAAAACTTTACACAATAATATAAAAAACACTGTTTTACTACCGCAAGTACCATATGAAGTTAAACAGTTACACCGTTTACCCACAATAAATTAAAAACTGTAAAAATTTTGAATTTCGCGCCTAGAGCGTGCCGTTCCACCTTAAGACTATAACAGAAGGAAAGATAGAAGGGAAAAGGAAAAGGGGAAGACCAAGATAATATATGGAGCAGATAAAAGAAAAATAAATGTTTCATTATTTTAAAGAAGTGAAGGAATGAGCGGAATGTAGAATAAGGTGGAAATTACTCCACCAACAAGAACCTAGCTCTTAAATATATGATGATAATGATGATGTGATATTTGTCTATTTGTGCGAAATTGTGTGTATTTTCTTGTCATCGTCATCATCATTTCACCCAAAAGAAGCCCACTGCTGAACATAGGCCTCCCCCAAGGCTCACCAAACAGATCAGCCCCGAGCCATCCGATTCCAATGCGTTCCCGCCACCTTCACCAAGTCGTCGCACCATCTTGTTGGAGGCCTACCTACACTGCATCTTCCGGTCCGCGGACGCAACTCGAGAACCTCGAGAAGTGAATAAATGTCTTTGTATAGATCTGCGCTAGGCAGAGTTAATTAGGCATAAATACATAGTTATAATACTGGGAAGAAAGTGTACCTGGCTTTCACTGCGTCTCTTCTGGCAGGGACTTGCTCGCCTCCACGACGCTCTTCAGCTCGATCCACTTTTGAGTTGGTGTATGGGTGTGTGTGTGTGTGTATGTTTTATATCCGTTAAAGCCCGAAAACCGTACTTTTAATAATTCATATGCAGGAGAACTCAGCGCGTGCCGACCGAATCTCGAGAGCTTTAGAACTGTCACCTTGACAGGTCAGAAGAGTATTTCTGAAGGATACACAAAGAGGTGTATTTTCCTATCAAGGTTGAAAACCGAACAGACTTCTTTCTTTCTTTCAAAAATGTGTTCAATATTAAATTTCAATGGATGCAGCACTACGTTCGCGGCGGTATCAAGGGCTGTCAGAGTCACGAGACAAATTAAGCGCACTAATAAAAAGATTCGACTAGCGGATGAAAAATTCAGTGCACGGAGCTGTCTTTATGTCCTGCGCTGACAAGGTTTAGCAGGAATAGCTCGCCGTATAAGGAAAATAAGAATGTATGTACAGGGTAGCCAAATAACCGGTATACCTACATTTTGGTTTTGTAATTTTATTCTATCTATTTCTGGTTAATAGTATTTAGGGCCGGCAATTAAAATATGAAAAATAATGTCAGACAAAATGTCCACCTCTAGCAGCATGGCAGATGTGAAAATGTGAACCCTTTTCATTTTTTTTTATGTAAGTGAAGCCAGACAAACGAACTAGTGGGTCACCTGATGCTAAATGAACACCACTGTCCTTAAAGATAAAGATAAAGATAAAGATAAATTTATTGAAAATTTGATTTTTACAGAATAACTTAATAGGTACAAAGTTTCCTTATACTAAACCTAAGTAAGCAACTCATGGGCCCGAACTAGGAAATCCTGTGTTTCGGGCTGTAAGAGCTAAAATATAAGTTTTAAATAAATAAACAATCAATCAGTGAAAAACACAATCAAAAACTTCTCTCAAAATACAATATAAATATAAATAACCAAAATAGTAACCTAAAAATTAAAATCTAACAAAAATAAAGGTAGCAAACACAATCTACCTACTTTACAACTAATAATAATCTTTCTGTATCTTCGTACGACATATTTTGCAGTGTCTCTAGGAGACTTTTTTTGCATTTATTAACATTTAGGGGATAAATATGCGAAACTGAATTTAATCTATTATAGAGCAGTGGTCCTAAGAAAACAAAAAACCTGTGCGTGAAAGCAAATTTGGGTCTTATTTTTTGAGAGCAAACTATGTCCTTTCGCCTTTTATCCGTTAGTACCGTGTTATAGGGTAGTGCTGCGTGCTGCTTAAGTACTATACTGAAAATAAATAATTGTCGAACTGTTAACACATTACACGACTTATAAAGCAGATTAGTAGGAAAAAGGAAAGGGCGGAAAGTGGACACCTTAAGAATAGCTCTTTGCGCTCTCTCAATGGCTAGAAAAAATGTTTTACCCGCCCCACCCCATGTTGTTATACAGTAGGTTAGGACTGACTGACATAGCGAGAAATAAACTTGCCTAATTAATTTAGGATCCGCTATATGTCGCAACTTTTTAAATACAAATATCAACTTACGAGTTCTAGCACATAACGCTTCTATGTGATGTTTGAACGAAAGATTTTCATCTATTATAATGCCCAAGTATTTTATTCGGTCGGTAATTTTAATAGCGGAACACACACATTGGCCATCTGTGGGAAAGTTACAATAATGGGCATATAATGTAGAATCAATTTGCGTAGGCGTACATTTCCGCATTGAAAACTTAATATAGTTAGTTTTATCGGCATTAAGAGTTAGTAAATTGAGCTGAAGCCAGCTTAGACACTCGCAGCGCTTTACGCGATACCAGTGCGTTGTCGGCCCTGCAGAAAAATCATCGCGTTTTTGATCACATTTTCACACAATTTGTGCGTTATCTCAGTGACTGTCTCAAATATTTTGTTTTAATTGCTGAAGGTTCATTGGCCTGTTAGCAAAGACACGTCCCTTTAGATAGGCCCCACAAAAAAGTCAGTAGCTGTTAAATCAGGCGATCTTGAGGGCCAATCAATGTCATCGTTCAATCAATTTTCTTAGAGTTTCCGCAATACATGATTGTTTTGAGTAGAACGTAATATAATTAAAACACGTTGTTCAGTCGTAAAACGCTCCATAAAAAAATTGCCGTATCTTCACAAAGTAATTTTCATGCAACAACATATTTGCCGCCAAAACAAAATGGCAGCAAAAAAAGTTGTATACCTCCAAGTTGGCCACCCTGTATAACTAGTACCTAGTCTACCACAACTAAGTAGTATTTATAACTGAAACCGGACTTCGGTTTGTTTTCGTTTAAAAGTTGTATCAGAACGGTTATTTTTCTTTCATTTGCGGGACGGGAGCATAATCACTTAAAATGACACTCCTGAATGCAAAGAGAAACGAAAATAACCAATGAATTCATTAGTGAACCGATCCAACAATGTTCGATATTTTCATTTGACATCTTTTATTTCATTCGAAATGAACGAAAAATCTAAGACGTATGACTTAATTCAACGCCGTATTGAAAGAAACTACGGACGCATATTTATTTCTACTTGATTCTAGGTAAGCCGTGTGAACATGGAATGAAAGAAAAACGAACCATTCTCTCGAGTAAATAGTCATTCAAATGAACCGTCACCTTTAGACGAAACCGAAATTTGCTTCGTTCGTGGACTATTCTAGGTATTGTTTTAAACTTGCGTTCATTTTAGCTACATATAAAAAAATTGTGTTCATAGAAGCGATTATTCGGTAAATTGATAGTTTGGTAGCTCTTAAAAATGAGTATCTATTGTAATGAAAACTACGGATAACTCGCGTCTAATAAACGTAGTTTTTTTTTGAGTACGCGTTTGGTAGGCAGCCGCCATGACGTGTGCTTCAAGAAGAAGGGCTACGGATTAGATATACCGGGCTAAACTTGATTAAATACTGAGTTATTCGTATATTTCACTATGTAAGTATACAAGTTTCTGTTAATTTCATTCATTTCAGTTTTTAAGTAAACCCTATCATCAAGCGGGCATTTTGGTGGCTACCTAATATTAGTGATGTGCAATGACAATAAAAAACTTATGTTGAGTTTTCAGATAAATTTTGCAGTTCCCATACATAGTTACAACATCGAGACTTGGATAGTTTGTATTGCACATTACTAATGTTAGAAGCCACCAAACTGCCCGCTTGTTAACGGGGTTATTAATAAGAGCTATAAAAAACATTACTAGACCCTCTGAATTGGTAATAAAGTCATTCCTTTAAAAGAAGATGCTAATTATTCAGTCAGCAACAAAGTTATCAATATAGTTACATCGGCCTATAAAGAGCTTCAAAGTGGCCACACAAAAAGCGCCAATTATCGCCCATTCAAAAACTTCTATATGGCGTAGGAAACTAATTTAGTTGGATAATTAAGGCTTAGGGCAGGAGGCATGGGCTTTCGCACTACCGCTGTGTTACGTAAATGTACAGCTTCGTTGCGGCCAGGGAAACGGCGGCAAAGGAAATATTAAAAATATAAAAACCGGCCAAGTGCGAGTCGGACTCGCGCACGAAGGGTTCCGTACAATTATCTATAAAAAATTGCGGTTTACGATTTATGACGTACCTATTAAAAAAATATTCCGTGAATATTTCAAGCATCTACCTGTTGCCGTTATTAACCTTAATTTATATACATAACTACTAACTACTAGCGCCACCACAAAATGTGTGCAAAATTAGAACTACTGAGGTGATTGGTTGTCAACCGGCATTGATTGTTAGTTGTTAATTAGGTAGCAAGCCATCTAGTTCGGCAAATACATTGTAGATGGCGCTGTAATAAACAAATCATGTTTGTTGTATGGGAGCCCCCTTAAATATTTATTTAATTCCATTTTTTAGTATTTGTTGTTATAGCGGCAACTAAAATACATCATCTGTGAAAATTTCAACTCTCCAGCTATCACGGTTCCCGAGATACAGCCTGGTGACAGACGGACGGACGGACGGACGGACGGACGGACAGCGAAGCCTCAGTAATAGGGTTTCCGTTTTTACCCTTTGGGTACGGAACCCTAAAAACCCCCAACGCAAGAAATAATCAATAACTCCATCCATCCCAGCCTATTTACGTCCCACTGCAGGGCACAGGCCTCCTCTCAGAATGAGAGGGCTTGGGCCGTAGTTCCCACGCGGGCCCAGTGCGGATTAGGAACTTTACTTCACACACCCCATGAATTTCTTCGCAGGTGCATGCAGGTTTCCTCACGATGTTTTCCTTCACCGTAAAGCTCATGGTAAATTTCAAATGTAAATTTCGCACATAAATTCAGAAAAACTCAGAGGTGCGAGCCGGGATTTGAACCCATGACCTCGCTTGAGAGTACATAGGTCAAACCGCTAGGCCACCACATAATTGGCAAAAAAGACTAAAATTATTAATCTGGTTAAATGTTTTTTTTTTACTAGAGTACCTAGCGTTTTGGAATTATTATTATAAATAGGGTATCATTATCCTCATTGCTACTTTAACATGAAATTTTTGGTTTCTATAATAATAATAAACCGATCAGGGGACAACCTCACCCAAATCGATCTAGTCCCAAACTAAGCAAAGCTTGTACTATGGGTACTAGACGACGATAGACAGACATACTTATATAGATAAATAAATACTTAAATACATAGAAAACATCCATAACTCAGGAACAAATATTCGTGCTCATCACACAAATAAATGCCCTTACCGGGATTTGAACCCAGGACCTCTTGCTTCGTAGGCAGGATCACTACCAACTAGGCTAAAGCGGCCGGCGGCGGGCGGGGCGGTCGTTCTTTCACTAACAACATAATTATTTATTTTGTGTTAAGGCCTTACTACACTTGGCTAAGGATTCTAAGTGACTTAGAAACCTAATTTAGTAAAATGTAATCGCGTTTAGCTAGTAAGGATCCTAAAAAGTATCCTAATTAAAAGCAAGAATGGCCTCGGACAAGCTGAATGATTTAGCATTTTCTAATTAGGACTAAATAACTGTAATAAGCCCTTTAGTAAGACACATCCTGTAACAGCTTTTAATGAATCACGGTTAGTCGCTTTCGACATTTACACAACCTTACATACATAATAAAATTCTCGTGTCGCGGTGTTTGTTACCAAACTCCTCCGAAATGGCTCGACCGATTCTCATGAAATTTTGTGTGCATATCGGGTAGGTCTGTCGGCCAACATCTATTTTTCATACCTCTAAATGTTAAGGGTGGTTCACCCCTTAATTTTTGACGTGAGAACGTCTAATAAATCGATGAACGCCGGCTGCATACACGAAAAAGGATGACGCAATGTAAGTACATGAGCCGCGAGGGCCAGTTGCAAGAGAGCGGCGAACGCCAGGATGTACAATGCGGGGTGCTGGTACTGTAAGGCGGAACAAAGTTCGCCGGGTCAGCTAGTAATTTTATAATAAGTACCTGGGCAACCGAGCTCTGCTCGGGCAGAAACTCGGTACCAAGCGTTTTCCCAGAGATAAGACCAAGCTAGATCAATTTTTCATCCCCGAAAACCCCCTAATACCAAATTTCATCGAAATCGTTGGAACCGTTTCCGAGATCCTGATTATATACACCGGAGGGGTGGGGGGGGGGGGGGGTTGAGAGGGGGGGAGGGGATGCGGGGGAGGGAGCGCGGGGGTATTAAAGGGGGGATGAAAATTTCATTGATTTTGCCGTAGGATGCACCGTTTTCAAGATATTTGACAAAAACACCGGAGGGGGTGGAGGGGTGAGTCACGTTAAACTATCGTCCGTAAACCGACTTTACAGACAACCGGCTTTTCCTGTTCTGTGCTCCCAATAGGGAACGTGCACATAGACGGTGCTGCCAACTGGTGCCATAAGGGTGCCATCAATTTGAAGGTTTTACCTTGATAAGTTTGTTTTACTGTCCGCATAGTGTCTCTTCTGTCGCATTAGTGCTGCCGCCTATAGTTACTGCACGTTCCCTATAATACTTTTTCTAACAAAAAAGTAACTTTTTCTCGCAAAAAATAACTTTTTCTCACAAAAAAGTAACTTTTTCTCACAAAAGAAGAAACTTGACGTTTTCTCATAAAAAATAAACTTAAAAAAAAACTAAAAATCTTGAAAAAAAACGTGGTATCGAACCGAGGTCGGCTGGATCCGCGACCACCCGATTTCTATTGTGCCATTATGATCTGCTCGAAGTCGGCGAAATTTATTTATTTAATCGTATGGCAAGCAATTTATGATATACAGAGTCGCTTATCAACAATTACTTAATACTACTAAAAAAAAGCTATACTACAAACGAATATCTAAGTTCTTTGCCCATAGGGCTGCGTTCGCATCAGGAGAGAACAGGTTCAGGGTGTTTCCAGCATATCTCCTCTTTGGGCAGTCATGAATGATGTGGTGGATGGACTGTACAGGTGCACCACAATCGCACGCCGGAGAGCCTCGCCAACCACACTTGAACATGTACTCCCCGCAGAGCCCATGCTCAGTGCGGAGCCTATTTAACTGGCACCATTCTCGCCTTGGACCAGAGAATCCCAAAGGTTTTTGGGTGGGGTCGTGATCTAATAGGGCGGCTTTAGGAGGGTTAGACCGCCATTCGTCCTTCCATCTCATTTTAATGTCGAACGGTTCATCAAACAGGCCCCGAGCCGACTGGTAGGGTGGACTCCGTGACTTCAGACGATGACAAGGGGGATACATGAACTCCTGATGAGCTGGCAGATCTGAATTCTTTGCTATTTTCTTTGCCTCATTTAGTAGGGCCTGTTGTCTTCTAAGGTGTGGCGGAGGTATGTGACTCAACGAGGGCAGCCATTGAATAGGGGTGGATTGAATGGTGCCAGATATGCAGCGCATAGTTCTGCGCAACTGGACGTCGACCTTCTCTGTATGCGCACTGTTGAGCCAGACGGGGGCGCAGTATTCTCCCGCGGAGTAAACCAGACTGAGACCGGTTGTGCGTAGCACGTCCGCTCGCGCTCCCCAGGATGTAGCAGTCAGTTTGTGCAAGATGTTATTGCGAGTTCCCAACTTCTTACCCAGGTTGGTCAGGTGAGAGCAGTACGACAGTGAGCGGTCCAGAGTAACACCAAGGTATTTAGGTTGTGGATAATATTCAAGAGGTCTACCATCAAAACTGATTTTTGGGGCATAAGAGGCCAGTTGATTATGTAGGTGAAAGGTCGATACTACAGTCTTGCTGGCATTTGGAACTAGCCTCCAATTTTTCAAGTAGACATTCAGCTTCTGTAGATCTTTAGTAAGTTGGATCTCTGAAACCGTGAATGTTCTGTGCTGGTGAGCAAAGGCAATGTCGTCCGCATACACAAATTTTCTGGCTGCAGTATCCGGTAGATCGTGGGTGTAGAGATTAAATAGCAGTGGTGCCAGCGTCGATCCCTGTGGAAGGCCATTTTGTAATGTTCTAACACGGCTTTGCTTGTCTCCCAGGTGAACAACGAACTGACGGTTGCTCAACATGTTGTCTATAAGGCTCGTGATCCCACGGCAAGGCACCACTTTCATCAACTTGTAGATCAGACCATTCCGCCACACGGTGTCGTAAGCCGCAGATAGGTCCACGAAAACAGCCACAGTTTTTTGTTGATTTTGGAAACCAGCCTCTATATGTGTAGTAAGAGAAAGGACCCGATCCGTACAATTCCGACCGCCTCTAAAACCAGCCTGCTCCACGGGAACAGCACTGTCTATAAGTGGGGTGATCCTGTTTGCCAACATCTTTTCCAATAGTTTATACATAGAGCTGAGCAAAGCGATAGGCCTGTAGCTTTTCTCATCGTCCATCGGCTTTTCGGGTTTAAGAATGGCAATTATTTTGGCGAATTTAAAAGCCGATGGTAATATATTTCTAGCCAGTATATCCGAGAAAAAGGCAGTGAGCCACCTTATGCACCTTGGTCCTAGACTTTTAATGAATTCGTTGTATATGCCATCCTGCCCGGCGGCCTTGCCAACTGAGAGTTGCCTGATGGCAGAAGCTGCTTCATCAAATGAGAAAGGCCTGGAGAGATCCTCATCAACTGGTAGTGTATCTCTAAGCTGTGAAGAGAGCTTTTTAACGTTTTTGGTATGATTGCGATCACCCTTGACGCGTGACGTGTCTACAATGCGACTAGCTATAGAATCGGTCAGTTTTTGCGAGGCATTGTGATTTTTGGCCCCTGATTTTCCTGTAAGTCTATTGAGGACTCTCCACGCCTTACGACTTGATATCTTGAAGTTCATTTTTTCAACAGTAGCCACCCATTTGTTCTTTCTCCGCTCATCCAATGACAACAGTAGATCCCGCCCAATTTCCTGATCACCGGACTGCTTGTACTGCAGATAAAGTGCCTCACTGTTGCTCGACCAGCCCGGGATGTAAACCTTCCTGTATCCTCGTGGAACATGTTTCTTAGCGACTGCAGTAATCAGACCCACAAACCTATTATAGTTTTCAGCCCTGGGAGGGATCCACCTCACAGCAGCGTCCACATCCCTAGCAAAGTCACCCCAGTTTGCCTTTTGGAAGTTCCATCTTGGCAGTGGCACAGACCGCACTAGGGGAATCCGATCACCAATCTCTATTAGAGCAGGACGATGCTGGCTGTTAGGAAAGTTTGACAGGATTTTTCTCGCAGCAGAAAGGGGAACATTGGAGGTGTCTCGTGAGACAAAAGTCAGATCCGGATTGTACTCTTTCCTCCATCGTGCTGAATTGAAGGAACCTCTGTCCTTAGCGTCGAAAACTAGATGATAATTGTTGTTTTCCGCCCACTTAATCAGCTCCTCGCCATTCAAATCGTTGGAGTCGTAACGCCATGAGGTATGGTGGCTATTGAAATCACCTGTGCAGACAAAAGGGTGCGGGAAGATCGGCAACTCATCAGCCCACGCGTTGGCCGGCGGCTTATAGACATTTGCTATTGTTACGTCCCCAACTCTAAACACGGAGTGGTAATAACTCCGACTGGCACTCTGCGGGAGAATAGTGATGTTCGTTATGTCTTCTTTTGCGTAGGCTGCTATTCCATATTTAGGGTGATTTACTGCATGGATCATATTGTATCCTGGAATTCTACCCCTGGAAGCTAAGCTTTGTTCATCTTTTGTTCGGCGAAATTTAGCTTTATATTCTAATGCAAACAAAAATAGCCGGAAAACACGAGTAAAAGCGATTTTCTGAAAATGAAACATAGCTAGATCAGTTTTTCATCCCCGAAAACCCCCACATACCAAATTTCATCGAAATCGTTGGAGCCGTTTCCGAGATCCTGATTATATATATATATATATATATATATATATATACATATATACAAGAATTGCTCGTTTAAAGGTATTAGATATTTTTTGAAATTTATAGTTTACATTTTATTGTTTGTTTGTTCAACATCAAAGGCTATTTTCACTTGCAATTAGATTAGTCATCATCATCCCAGCCTACGTATATATAATACGTCCCACTGCACAGGCCTCCTCTCAGATTAAGAAAGCTTTAAATATTAGTAGGATAGATTTTGTTCAACGGTGGGCATAGAAACAGAAGCAAACTAGTCTAACACTCCGCCAACTCCCTGGCCTCACCAGTTATACTCATTACACTAAAACGAGCCTAATTAAGACCAGCGTATGGTGTGGCCCAGCCTGTATAAGGGGTAATGGCTAGGACGACTATAGTAATGCCAGTACTGATGGGTGGTCGCGATTTATATTTATTGTAGTACGAGGCAGGGGGTGACTAGAAATATTTGGATTAGTTTTTGCTGTAGTACTAAGGAAGAAATGTTTTAAAGAAAAAACCGGCGCACGGATAAATGTATAGGTACGCTGGTGGAATAGAAAGCATATAGGAGATAATGTTACTTAAAAGAGTACTGTTAATTTAACGTCGTTCGTCTCGCCATCTCAGCTTATCATTCCTTAACATAGCACAGGCTTCTCCTCAGAATAGGAGGAGTTTGGTTATAATTCTCACACGGTCAACGGGCCCAGTGTTAATTGGAAACTTTAACACTAATGTATACGGTTTCCTCACTACGTTTTCTTTCAACGTAGCTCATGGTAAATTTGAAATGTAATTCCGCTTATAATTTCTGAAAAACTTGGAGGTGTGAGCCCGGGTTCGAACTCACGACCCTCTGCTTGAGAGGCCATAGGTCAAACCAAGAGTCATGTTGGATAATCAAAATCGATTATATTTTTCTGTTTTTTACTTTTTATATAGTTTTGCTCAAACAATGTTGCACTTCAGTAATACACTTTTTTTTGGTAATCCTTTTTCATTGGGCTCATTTCAAGGGACCTTAACCCTTCATTCACTTTAGGGGTAATTTTTGTAAAAATATTAACGTAAATGGTGTAAAAGGACTGATTAAAAAAAATAGGTAAGCAAATAATTTGAAAAGAATTCGAAATAAGATAAATATACTTACAGCTTTTCTAGGAACAGTAAGTTGCTAAACATGGTAACATACACCTGAAAATTCGAAACTTTAAATTTCATCTCATTAACCAATTACCTCATCAAAATGCGCATATTTTCGAGAGTACAGTCTGTTACGAACTATACTTAGAATAAAAAATAAATATTATAATGTAATTTTTTTAAAACCACTTACATGATTGTATTAATTATTATTTTATTGGCTGCACAATTATTGTTTCTGCTAGGCAAAAATGTATATTTGCAATAGAAAAATTTTATGTTGCAAATTCTGTATTTTTTTATTATTATTATTAGAGGGAGGCAAACAAGCAAGGGGCTTATGTGATGGGAAACGATCACCACCGCCCCTGTGAATACGAACAACTATAGGAGAGTCTCTGGACTGTTGCGGACCTTTAAAGGAAATTAGAAACCCTTTTTTCAAATGCCTCGATGTCAAACATTGCTGCCGAAAGTTAAACACACACACATGCGTGCGGACGAGCGCACTCACACTCTAACACACTTACCTTGCACATATCCATACCATTCTCATACTCATTAACTCATTTACGTGGATTCAAAAAAAAAATATATATATATATATATATCTATGTACTTATATATATTTTAGCTTGATAGCTTGATTTGTAAACTTTTTGTATCTGTGTTAGTATAAAGTATGTTTCGCTTAACTGTATGCCTGTGGACATCTGTTATTGGCTTTTTGTCTAGTACTTAAGTCTCATTATAATGTATTGTATTGCTGTTGATGCCCCAAATAAATAAAATAAATAAATAAATAAATTTAATTTGATTTAAATTCAATTGAAAAAATGAAGTAAAGAAAAAAATATTTGTGACAACATAGATAAAAACAATAAAAATAAAACAATAATGAGACCCGTGTCCGAAACTCGCTGATCTCCTTTTGGGGCCATCAAGTCATCATACATTAAAAAAACACAATAAACGAAAGTGCGATCGACAAATGAGACACCGGAAAAAATTTAAATGTTGCTCACAGAACAACTAAAAAGAAAAAGTACAACGAAATTGCTACATTGCTATTTTTTTTCGGATACATATTTTTTAACGCTACTGTACAAATTTTAAGGCGTATTCAATTAAAGGGCATCCATATTATTAAAGTTAATTTAGGCAAATTGGTCGGTAGGACTTAAATTTCACGCCGCGAAAATAATTTCGAGGTGTCGGTATGGAGATATTAAAAATTAGTATTTTATTTTGGCCAGGCGGCGGCAAAAGGGTTATATTATACTGATTATAGATATAGTTAAGATGTAGGTATAGTTTTAGTATTTTTAACTAAGGGACCCAATACATCCCTGTATTGTTTTTTTTTATATACTTAATTATTATTTTTTTTACTTAATTCTATATTTGTATGTTTTTTTTTAGTTTGTAATTTTTAAGAGTTTGTAATTTATTATATTTTATTAAACAATAAAAGTAGATAGATAGATAGATAAAGACGTTTATTTGGCACTGCAAGCACACACAATCAAGATTAACAAAAATACAAAAGTCAGTACAAACTTAAAAGTAAAACATTATATATTGTCTGTATGCGCTGCAGTAGTGCAAAAGGGCCGTGGCTCAGTGGTCAACATTGCTCATAGGAGCAAAACACTGATATTCTGCCACAACCAAGAGGATCGAGAACAAAATATTACTTACTAATTCAAAATAATTATACAACAAAAGAAAAACAAAACAAACATTGCTAAGCATCATTAATACCGACAATAAAAAGCAGATTACTCCTACAACAAAAGCACAAAACAAGCCATGCCACCCGAGACGTCCCCAAAACTACCCGAGCCGATACGGCGAGGGCAGACAGACACGTCGAGGGGAAAATGGGTCCAAATGCTCGACACTCTGCTCTTCACTTCGATTACAAGGAAAATAAACAGCAGCATTGGAAACCATTTATTTACAAGCTGCAATTTTCATCCAATGCATTATTTATAATAATGTACCAGATTTGCGTAAGTAGGTACAAAAACAGAGACTAATATTTATTATATTGTAATTTGAAAAGATGACTTCCTGCCAAGTTTCTTGCGGCGCATTCTTCTTGGCAATGATGGTCCTTACGAAAGCGCTGGTAGTTTTTAAAAAAAAGTGACAGTTAAAAGAGCCCTTTGCGGCCTACTTGCAGAATAAACATTTTGATTTTTGATTTTTTTTGATTTTTGTTTCATTGTCGACTCCAGCCTACTTGCGTTCTGTCACTAGACACAGGCCTCTTTTGACAAAAAGAAGGTTTAGGCTGTCGTTGCTACGCAGATCCATATAAGAGTTCTTAAAAATTATTTTACAAAACAACTCGTAAGTACCCAATCTACTTAATATATATTAGTGGTAGAGCCATGTTGTAGCTAGCCGCTGCATCACGAATGGGCCGGCTCGTCCGGGGCAGTACCACCCTCTCACAGAACACCGGCGTGAAGCAGCAGTAATCCTGCTTGCGTTTCGTACGGTCAGTGAGAGTGCCGGGGGTCCAATACCTCACCCCTTCCCTCTCCCCCTCCCTCTCCCCCTTCCCCTATTCCCTCTCCTTTAGGGCCGACAACGCACTGGCATCGTGTAAAGCGCTGCGGGTGTCTATGGACAGTGGTGTTCATTTAACATCAGGTGACCCACTAGTTCGTTTGTCCGGCCTATCTAACATAAAAAAAAAAAAAAATATATAAAAATTTCAAGTTATCGAACTCTTCTGAAACGGTTAGACCGATTATCATGATTTTTTTTCTGTATGTTTGGTAAGTCTGAGAATAGGTTGTAGGCTATTCTATGCCCCAAGGTGATATAATGCCAAAACAACGTTTGTGGGGTGAAATGAAAAATTAAATGAAATAGTTTATTTTGCTCTAGACATAGTCAAATGGTCTTATAAAATAGTGCTATGACATGCCAGATACATTGGCATGCAAAAAATTGTCTTATATTCTAAAAAGGATTTATTTAAGTAGCAGAAACGAATTAAATATATACATTGTTTATGTTGAAACCTAGGTTAAATACAGTTTATTTAAAAATTTAATTAAGGTTTGGTGTTAATTTCACAGTGGAATAATTTTATTTTTATTTTTTATTGTAAGTATTCTTTAATTGAATAAAATGCTTTATCCATAAGCCATTGAAATAACTTAAATCTAAATTTGTTCCGGGGCAACTCAGTTATGCTCTTAGGTAGCCTATTAAAAATTCGTATTGCCATTGGGACACAGTTTCTGCGATATAAGTGTGTTAGTTTTGGGATAAATTAATTTTTCCGGGTATCTTGTGTTAAAATTACATATTTGGTCTTTCCTTTTGAAGTAGTTTTGATATGATTTGACGAAGTTGCATATTACAAAAATATATAGATATGGCACTGTCAATAGATTTAATCGTTTGAAAAGTGGTTTACAAGATGTTAGAGGGGAGACATCACAAATTCCACGTATGCATTGTTTTTGAGCAATAAGTAATCTGTTTACGTCTACTGAATTTCCCCATAACAGTATACCATATCGCAATATTGACGCAATATAGCCATGGTACGCTTTTAATGCGGTTTTTTCATTTAGTAAGTTTCCATAGTGCATAGGCAAAGCGATTAATTTTGTTTACTATGCTCTGAACATGCTGTTTCCAGGAACACTTATTATCTATAATTATGCCTAAAAATTTAGTTTCATTTGATTCTATTTTTATTTGATTTTCGTATGATACCACGATGTTTTCAACATTTGCATATCTATTCCGGAATTGTATGTATGTCGTTTTATTTAAATTAACTCTCAAATTGTTGGCCCTTAACCAATTTATTATGTTACTTACAGTTTTATTTATGTCAGTATTATAAGTTTCTCTATTTTTACCAGTTATGATGACTGAAATATCATCAGCAAATAGCGTGCAATGATGATGTGTTACGAGAGGTAAATCATTAATAAAAATCAAAAATAATAACGGACCCAAGATACTGCCTTGTGGGACACCTACACTGTTTGGTTTGGTCTCAGACAAATAAGAGGTTTCTTCTCCGCTTGTGTTGATATTTTTAATTTCTACTTGTTGTCTTTCACTGAGGTAACTTCTTATCCAGCTCATTGCGATTCCTCGAATGCCATATATTTCACATTTTTTTAAAAGAAGATTGTGGGGAACAAAATCAAAGGCTTTGGTCATATCAAAGAATACTGCTGTGGTTGGTAATTTGTTATCTATATTGACAGTGATTTCTTTGATTAGATGAAAAGCTGCTAACGTGGTAGATTTGCCCTTTTGGAAACCGTTTTGTTGTACTGCTAATATATTAAATTTATTTAAGAATCTCGTGATTCTGTTATGCATTAGTTTCTCAATGACTTTTGATAAAATTGAGATAAGCGATAACGGTCTGTTATTATCCATTTTGTCTCTGTCTCCTTTTTTATGAATTGGTTTAACCACTGAAAGTTTTAGTCTATCTGGATCAGCTAGTAAAAGATAAATATTATTAATAAATGAGTATGAGTACCTCTCTAATATTCTGCCACCAAGCAGCAGTTTTTCCGTCCACTTTTCTGGCTTTGAAAGTGAGACAGCTAATGAATTTGCTAGTACATGAGGTATTTAATTGAGTTAACCTTTTATAGACTGAATACTCTAGTTAGAGAACCTGACTACGATATTTCATACTAAATACAAACTGAAACATAGATGCACAGAAAAAACCTCAGAAAAAAGACCAATGCTGGGAATCGAACCCAGGTCCTTGGCATTCCGTGCCACGTGCTAAACCCCTACACCACCACTGGTCAGGAGTTTAGACACAAATTTTTCCTGTGCATCATACGTTCCAGCCTGCTATCATCACTTTTGCAGTAATACAGTGCCATCTCTGTTCAGTTCTCATCGAGAAACATTAACACTCCTTCGGAACTAACCGCTCACCCGGACTAAGAGATGTCGCTACTAGGCCATACTTTAACAATTTTGGTTTGAAGTATATTTTTGTATTTTTATTTTACACAAAATTTCATGAGAATCGGTCGAGCCATTTCGGAGGAGTTTGATGACAAACACCGCGACACGAGAATTTTATATATAAGATGAAAAGGCAATAAATATTAAAATAATTCAATGAATAATTTACAACAATAATAAGTACGATAACTAGTCTATACAGTAATCAATACGGAACTGATGATTCTATCGTGAAATCGATCTGTCCATTGATTTATGGAATTAATCATTATAAATACTACTTATTAAATCGAGTCCGCTCAACATGGTAGCCGGCGCCATACCGCCAAGACAGATGACTTGCATGTCAAAAAACGATAAAAACACTGACAAAAGAACCTGCTGTTTCTGAAATGCATCGAATTTTAATTAATAATAAAGTAGATGACATTTAAAACTAATTAACAACTTAAAATTTTCATCATTGGTGAACTCTATGCGTTAGTCATAAAGAATAAAATGAATTAACAGAAATACGTGTAAAGGTTACGCAAAGTGTAGATGGATATCGGTGTATTTTATTTTTAAAATTGTCGAGATGCCAAAAGCATGACGGATTGGTACAAGCTTGTTTATAGTTGAGAGTAATTTTAATGCATTGATTAATTCTGAGACAACGATGTCAACCTTCAAAATGTTTTAATCGTGTTCCTAGTGGCTTGGGCATTGATGGTGTTATTATCTCCATCCTATCCTCGTAAGCATCACAAGTTCATCATCATCATCATCATTTCAGCCGTAGGATGTCCATTGCTGCTGGACAGGCCTCCTTCATTGACGCGCAATCATTACGGTTGGAAGCGACTTACATCCACCCTAAACCTGCGGCCTTCACCAAATCGTCCGTCCATCTTGTTGGTGGACGTTCCACGCTGCGCTTGTCAGTCCGTGGTGTCCATTCGAGAACTTTTGGGCCCCAACGGCCATCTGTTTTGCCTGCTATATGGCCTACCCATTGCCATTTCAACGAGTTAATCCGTTTGGCTATGTGACCCCAGTTCTTCTTACCAGATGAAGTTAAAGATTATGAGTCTCTTAGTATATTTAAAACCAAATTTAAAAAAACATATACAAAACATTGTTATATAAATCTGTGGCGATCATGCTAAATATATTTTAATTCTAAGGAAATCTAGTATGTAAGCTCATTTAAGTGAACTGTATTTGTTCTTATGAGTAATAAAGCATCTCTAAACCTATCTCCTCGTTCCTGATTCGATCCCGTAGAGAAACTCCGAGCATAGCCCTCTCCAGTGACTCTGAGCCTATTCATCAGGCCTATAGTGAAGCGCCACGTCTCGGATCCATATGTCATCACTGGCAACACACACTGATTTTGAGGCACTGAGGTATTTTGGACGAAAATATATTGCGGAGTTTCTCGAACGCTGCCCATCCGAGTTGGATTCACCAACATATCAAAGCGCGTATCACAAGTTATGAACTGTTAAGAAATTTGCTTCCATCGTGGGTATTTCCAGATAGGTAGGGCTCTCCAAGGCCAGAGATAGGCTGTTGAACCAATGAGGTACACCTTTGGCCTCATCAGCACATTTGATCAGGTGAGATAGGGGTAAGTCACGGATCAGTTCAAAAAAAAAGTCCTAGCGTACGTTGTAAAGCACAAAATAAATTATTAATTATAATTGCCTAATTTATTATGTTGCATTTACATCGTAGTTGTTAAGGAAGTGCGAAATACTGATTTTTGTGCTTTGCTAAAATCTAAATAACACCATAACTCAGGTGTGATCAAAAAGCTAAAAGCGTCCCGTAATTAATGGGGTGCGCGTAACTAGTTTGCGATTGCTGATAGCCTAGTGTAGCCCTAGATTTTAGTCTAGGGTTTATGCTAACTCACACTAACCATTTTTGTATCAAGAGTTGAATAATGATTACTTGTTTGCTTTTGACCATAACTTCATTATTACATCTGGGCACAGTAAGTAACCAAAACTTTTTACATTCATTGTCCTTATTCATGAAGAAGAAAAAAAATTACATAAACCACTGTCAAATCTTTCTCATTGTACATTAAGCAAAGCAAATACTTACAAAAGCCTGCAGTTTGAAAATATTTTATTAACTTAACGTTGGTATTAATTAGAGGAATGTAATGAAACGCGCGTTACTATTTTGTCACCTTCTTATCACACCAATGAGTTGTAGGACATTGTGAAAATTTCCGAATACTTACTACATTGTGTAATTCTCTATGTGGTTGAAGTGGTACTTATCGATAACAGGATAGTCGATGTTATTATTATGTCGAACACTAACCACTGTAGTTCGTGCCGGAAAAATATCTGAGTATATTTATCACCATTATAACCATAGCAACCGGTGGCAAAAAAAAATTGAATCACCCTTATAATGTATGGTAGCGCTAAACAAAAGTTTTGGTGATAACTTTACCCCACGGAAATTATGAAATGGATCGGAATAAAAAATATCGAAGCTGTTTGCTCTGCTACTTCATCATCATCATCAGCCTATGTTCGTCCACTGCTGGACATAGGCCTATCCCATGGCACGCAACTGAGCATGATCCTCGGCCACTCTCATCCAGCTCTTGCCAGCCGCCTTGCGAAGATCATCGCTCCACCGAGTCTGAGGACGTCCTACGCTACGTTTGCCGATCCGTGCTCTCCGCTCAAGAACTCTCTGCTACTTCATACCATTGGAATTTTGTACGTTTCCGTGATATATCTACGTTACTTTCCGATAAATGTATCTTTCTATAATGACATGTGAAAGAATTTTTTAAATCAGTTCAGTAGTTTTAAATTTATCCTTGAACAACAAAAACGCGATGAAATTTTTTCTCTAATTTTAGTTTCGATTTGCATGTGATTGAGTAACAAAAATTGAAATTTTCACCTTATGTAGTTGGATTTTAGCACGTGTGAGTACAGGCCATAGCGTGCGTTACTAAGTCATCGTAGGTGCAGGAATTAATTGGGAGATGCGCTGGCGCATTGTTCTGCTGATTACCGCTGTACTACAACTTAACCCAGCATCAAAGCGGGCGGTTAATTAATGCGTTAACTATTAAGGATACGGTTTAATTAGATTTAGTTTTAATCTCATATCAATTAATTATATGTTTTTTTTTTTATTTATTTTAACGAAAGAAAAACAAATTTAAAAAACTTTATTACGTATGGCACTTTTCTTCCAATTTAATTATTTCCCAAATACCAAGCAAAAATTTTATGTTTGTGAAGTCGGTTTAAAATTGAATTAAGTGACAAAAGAAAAATAAGATCAAGTGCGGCTAGTTTGAAAAATTCAAAGTCAAAGTCAAGACTAAGCGAATATTGCTTACATACGTTTTAGCTTACACTCGTGGCCACGATTGTTGGCTGACTGACAACTAATTCTATGAATTAATATTTGTTTTTATTTACTATTGTCTTTGAAATATGAAAAAATGTAGTATAGAATACGTCAATGTCTAGTAGGAAAAGAGTTCTAAAATTGTAAGGTACAAATAAACATAGACGACCAGATGGCCTAGTGGTTAGAGAACCTGACTACGAAGCTTGAGGTCCCGGGTTCGATTCCCGCGTCGGGGCAGATATTTGTATGAAAAATACGAATGATTGTTCTCGGGTCTTGGGTGTTTAATATTTATTTAAGTATGTATCTATCTATATAAGTATGTTTATCCGTTGCCTAGTACCCATAACACAAGCTTTCCTTAGCTTACTTTGGGACTAGGTCAATTGGTGTGAATTGTCCCGTGATATTTATTTATTTTATTATTTATTTAAACATATTTAATCCGAAAAGCCGCACTGTTTTCTTCTCTAACAACGATTTTTGCAAAAAGGCTGAGACATCGAGGTAATTTAAAAATAAAAACATTTACTCGTATAAGTCATAAAAAAATAATACAAAATTATGTGGCAAAAGGCTCAGGCTCAGCATGTGCGGCGCTCACCGCGCTGGTTTTCAGCCTGCGCCTTTATTGGCTATGTGCGAAGCGGGTGGTGGGGGTACAGAAAACGATCGCAGCGCACAACATGGCAAAAATTGGAATTAAATGGGGAGGAAATGTTATCAACGCTACGCGGCGCCACCGTCGTGTACGTAGCCAATGCGGGTGGTGGGGGTACAGAAAACGCTCGCAGCGCACAACATGGCAAAAATTGGAAGTAAATGTTGTCAACGCTACGCGGCGCCACCGTCGTGCACGTAGCCAATATAGCGAGCTGGCATTGCATTTTAGCAACAGATTTAGATCCTGATTAAAACTTCAGGTGTACTATCAAATATAAAACTCAGTGCACGAGCCCAGAACGCAACTGACCGGTTTTTAAAACGCTGTTATGCTTATTTAACAAAGATGTCATCGCAAGCGCAGGAATTAATTAGAGGATGGGCCGGCGCATTGTTCTGCTGATTACCGCTGTACTACAATTTAACCCTGCGTCTAAGCGGGCGGTTAATTAATATGTTAACTATTACTAAACATGGGACAGTAAATTAAACTTTTCTTTAGCACATATTTATCTTAAAAAAAATTTAAAGGAATTAAAATACCGGGTAAGTACGTGTCTAACTCGGACTTGGCGGGTTTTTCGTTATTTTTACCTACAATAGTTTTATACATAAAACGTATGACGTATCTAGTATTCTTTGTCCTCTTTCACACCAATTTCGTGGTAAAGACGAAAGTTGTCCACTACTGAACATAGACCTTCCACTAGGTTCGTCAAACAGACCGGTCCGCATCCAACGCGTTCCCGCAACCTTAACCAGGTCGTCGCACCATCTTGTTGGAGGCTTACACTGTATCTTCCACCTTTTGCCACCATCTGGTATCAGCTCTACGAGCGACGTGCCCTGAACACTGCCACTTGCTTCTGGTGATTATTTGAGCTAGGTTGGTGATTTTAGTTCTTGCGCGGATCTTATCATTTTTAAACTTTGATTTTAAAGTGAAATTGTTTTAATTTTAAATCGGTCGCATGCGTTTGACTGATGTTAAGTGATCACCACCGTACCATTGGGACTGCTGGTACAATTAATGACAACAATGAAATATAATTATGTTTTTTAGGCATAATTTACTCAAAATTAAAAACGGCTAACTTGGACTATTTTTTAACTGGTCAAAAAACATACACTTTTTTGGTAACAGGAGTTTGGCAGTTAGTGGTTGCTAACCTATAAGCGACAGGTTGCCAAAAATTAAAAATTTGAAAGAAGTTGAAAGTAACGTTTAACGGGTAACGAATTTGTTGTAATATTTAGCATCAAAATTAACCTTTTTACTATCAAAAGTAACGATTAAAATTAAATACATCATCAAAATTAGCACCCTGTTTAAATGTGAAATTACAAAACAAATCTCTGTTATTTTACTTCTAAGTTACAAAAATAATACCAAACTAAATCTTACTTATTAATATTAAAAAGGTAGTGAAGGTTAAGATACAGATTTGAATGTTTGTTAGTCAATTACGGCTGAACGGATCTAGTTGAAACTTGGCGTACAGATGGAAAAAGATGTGAATTAAAACAAAGGATACATTAAAACCCGGTATAGCAAAATTATTTCCACTTTTGGCACTCAGTACCTCTACCATGAGTTACACTAGCTTACAGTGACCGTACTCGCTAGCGGCGGCGTAAATGATTTGTATGGAGAATTGTGTACAGCGCCTCCAGTGGTCACTTACGGAAGTACAATTCTCCATACAAATCATTTACGCCGTCGCTAGCGAGTACGGTCACTGTAAACTAGTGTAACTCATGGTAGAGGTACTGGACGTCTCAGTTTTAATCGTAAAGGTTCATGTTTATTCATTCAATCTATATATATAAAAGAAGAAACTGACTGACTGACTGACTGACTGACTGACATATCAACGCACAGCCCAAACCACTGGGCCTATAGATTCCAAATTTGGCATGTAGGTTCCTTATAAGGTCTAGGGGTGCACTAAGAAAGGATTTTTCAAAATTCACTCCCTAAGGGAGTGAAACGGGGGTCCAAAGTTTGTATGGGGAAACAAGATTCGTTCGACTATTTTATTCGAAACTTCATAGAAGTACTCCTAATGATAAATGAGTAAACACGTGTTTCAGGTTTTTTGAGAATTCAACCCATAAAAGGGGGGAAAGGGGTAACAAAGTCTGAAAATCAACATGAGTGTTGTTTCTATGGTTTATCGGGTCGCTGGTTATGAAAACAACAACGGTTTTAAAATCCGACGTGAAAGACGTAAAATACCATCTCCTTGGATGGGGTGCGATGGGGTTGAAATGTCTAAATAAACTAAATGACTGTTGATATATCAACGCACAGCCCAAACCACTGGACCTAGAGACTTGAAATTTTGCACAAAGATGCCTTATACAATGTAGGCATCCACTAAGGAAGGATTTTTGGGAATTCCCACGGGAACGGGAAAAAACGGGATTTATATATTCGATTCCGAGTGACCCTATCTCAGTAACTATAATAACTAGACTCTTCAAATTTGATACACAAGTAGGTATTACATTAGTTACATTAATTTTAGGATTTTTCAAAATTTGCACCACGGGATAAGAAAAAAACGGGATTTATATATTCAGTTCAACGGGATCCTATGAACTATAATTACTAGACTCTTCAAATTTGGCATAGAAGTAGGTAATTATAATAGTAAAAAACTGTTTTAAGGATTACCGGAAATTCCCACGGGATAAGGAAAAAACGGGATTTTTCGTTTTGCTGGTCGTAGAAAGCTGAAATTCGGCATGTAGGTTGCTTGGGAAGTGTAGAGCAGGATTGAGAGGGGACTTTCCAAAATTCCCACGGGAACGGGAAATACAGGATTTTTCGTTTAACTGGTCGTAGAAAGCTGAAATTCGGCATGTAGGTTGCTTGGGGAGTGTAGAGGAACATTAAGACAGGACTTTTCCAAATTCCTACGGGAACGGGAAAAAACGGGATTTTTCGTTTTACTGGTCGTAGACATCTGAAATTCGGCATGTAGGTTGTTTGGGGAGTGTAAAGGAGCATTGAGGGAGGACTTTTCAAAATTCCCACGGGAACGGGAAAAACGGGATCTTTCGTTTTACTGGTCATAGAAAGCTGAAATTTGGCATGTGGGTTCCTTGGAGAGTGTAGGGGAGCATTAAGAAAAAATTTCCCGAAATTCTTAAGGGAACGGGAAAAAACGGGATTTTGCGTTATACTGGTTGTAAAAAGCTAAAATTTCAAAATGCATAAGTTTATACTGTAAATAGGCCGCAAAGGGCTCTTTAACCGACTTCTAAAAAAGGAGGAGGTTATGCATTCCACTTTATGTATTTTTTTATGTAGGTATGTTCACCGATTTCTCGGTCAATTGTGGACCTGCTTGCTTGCTTGCCTGTATACTTACTTGCTTGATATCTTGGTTCTATGGAATACTTATGGTACACGCGAGCGAAGCCGCGGGCAAAAGCTAGTACTTATATAAAATCCTAGAATTTAATCACATAAAATGCAAACCTATTCAATTAATAAAAAAAACGTCAGCCAAAGTATTACACTTCCGATCTCTCTCGCTGTATGTCGAGAATTGCCGAGTGTCAAAGTAGAAATAATATTACTGTAATGAGTTCCCGAGGGACAATATTTTTTCTTTTAGAAAAATAGAGAATTTGCTCATTAAAAAAATGTCGATCGCGCACTTTAATATACAAAATGCCCGAATAAATAAAAATAAAATATATAAATATTAGGGGACAATCTTACACAAATCGACCTAGTCCCAAACTAAGCAAAGCTTGTACTATGGGTATTAGACGACGATAAACATACTTATATAGATAAATAAATACTTAAATACATAGAAAACATCCATAACTCAGGAACAAATATTCGTGCTCATCACACAAATAAATGCCCTTACCGGGATTTGAACCCAGGACCTCTTGCTTCGTAGGCAGGGTCACTACCAACTAGGCTAAAGCGGTCGTTAAAATGTAAGTTTCTGCGACAAATTTACTATCATAAAGACCAAGACATGGAATTCCTCAGATCCTTAATCTCATGTTGAATTACTTTTAAAATTCAACTTAATGTAGTATTTGTTACATTTCGCCTTGTTAAGGCAAGGGTCTCGTTAAGCGACATTAACTCTTTTTTATCTTAATGTGGACACATTATTTGTACTCTCGTAAACTTTTAGCAATAAACTGAGCAACATGTAATTTGCATGAGTTTAAGAGGAAGTATGTTTTTATTTTTTATGCCAACTAGCCTTTACGTGTCGTGGTGGCCTAGTGGTTTGACTTATGGCCTCTCAAGCAGAGCGTCGTGGGTTCAAATTCCGGCTCGCACCCCTGAGTTTTTTGGAATTTATGTTCGAATTTACATTTGTAATTTACCATGAGCTTTACGGTGAAGGAAAACATCGCGAGGAAACCTGCATAAACCTGCGAAGAAATTCAATGGTGTGTGTGAAGTTTCCAATCCGCACTGGGCCCGCTTGGGAACTACGGCCCAAGCCCTCTCATTCTGAGAGGAGGCCTGTGCCCTGTAGTGGGACGTATATAGGCTGGGATGATGATGACTCTTTACGTGTAAAGTTGGTAAATGTAATGTGGCCGAAACGGCGAGGTAAAAACTGTTTGCGTGATAATTCCCGTTTAGAATAACAATTACGAGTGAAAATCACGAAAGTTTAAAACAATATAATGGAATACTAACCACATAAAAGTTAAGTCGCGCTCCTCTCGCATTGATGCGGATGCTGGATGTGAGGATGTGGATGTTAACGCATCATTTTTTTGCATTTATCTTTGTTTATTTATTAATCACATTGCCATTTATTTTTGATAGGTATACACTACACAACGCTACAAAGTGTATACGGTGCCTGTGCATACGGCGTATTATTTAGGCGCAGACGTTGCGCGTTTCGTGAACTTTACAAAAGTGACTGAATCTCTTTAGAAGTGTGTCAGCGCGCGATACCTACTGCGTGTCGTTTACGCGTAAAAAATACGTCGAGTACATAAGCTTTAGAACTTGCTTAGGCAAGACATTATTTACACTATCTTATCTTCGACTTACTTATTTATCGGTTCTATATAATATTGAGCACAGGCATCCTCTTAAAATGAGGGGTCTTGTACTGTAGTTGCCAAGCGGGACCAATGCGGATTGAAACTCCACGTTGTAGAACGGTGCAGAAGTGCGAACGGTAGCTCGAACCTACGATCCTCTGCTTAAGAGTCTATAGGTCAAACCACTGGGCCACCACGGCTAGAACTATTAAATTTATACAATTTTTTTAAAAATATATTTTCGTCTCCTTAATGTAAAGCCGTCGCCTCACGATCTCAAAATGATACGCGAAACTTACAATGCAGTAAAACGTTCCTTGATTTTGATAATGAAGTGTAAATATGCCTTTACACGTCCCCACTGAATTGTAAATAAACGTGATATATAAAAACGATGTAAACGTCGTAAACGCAGCACTTATTTTGACATAATGGCTGATCAAATCTTTTGAGTTTATTTGAGTATGACCTGTAAACAGATATAAAGTTTTTTTTAATCTTTTACATCTTGAAGGAAGTTCTAAATAAGCAAACAGGGTCCTTTTTCTTTTTTACTTAAGTACAACAGCACTGCAGTAAGTAAGAAGAATTGTACCCTACATAATCATTTTACGTACACTAGAAATAAAATAACGCAAGTTTTTATGTTTCCGAAGCCAAAATGGCATATACGGAACCATTAAAGTTTCGTCATGTCCGTCCGTCCGCATATCACAGACATTTTGCTCAAAAACTAGAATTAATTGTACTTAATTGTTGGTTTATTATTGTTATTTAATTTTTAGTTATATTATTATTATAATGGCATAACTGACGATTACTTTGACCGCAAGTGTCACAATAAAAGCGGTTACGCTTTCTTCGTTGCGCCAGCGCAACCGCTCCCACAAATTGATTTATTGTTCGACTCCAGCGCATATAGGGATTCAGGTCTCGACGTTGATCTCAAGATATTGTACTGCGTGTCCAAAGATTGAAGAGGTAAAGAGACATTATGGAGACCACATTTTTAACGCAGTGGCAAAAATATACATATTACGAAAGAAAGGCTGTCTAAATGTATTAGAAAACCTTCCGTTTCACGATTGAATCGAGTTTAAATTAATTTTGATGTAAAGATATTTGGAGACTATGAGAAGGAAAAAGGATAGTTTATATTTTGGAAAGTTGCATATTTTCCGAGGGAAAGCAATGAACAATTTTTTGCAGATAAAGTCTCGTGATAAGAGCGAGTATAAATGTGATAAAATGTGATTGTGTGTGTTAGTTAATCTTTTCTGGGTTTAATTTTGGAATAACATAAAAGAGTCGTATTAGTCTAGTGGTTTGACCTATGGGCTCGAATCTCTGAATTTTTCAGAATATATGTGCGAAATAACACTTGAAATTTATCGTGAACTTTCCGGTGAAGGAAAGAATTGCGATGAAAATCAATGGTGTGTATGAAGTTCCTAATCCGCATTGGAGACGTGTGGTAACTCCGGCCTAAGCCCTTTTATGCTGAGCAGAGGCATGAGCCTATTCAGTACAGCTTATTTACTCTATCCTTTTGGAACCCTAGGTTGCGTCTTATTTTTTTTTATACAATATATATATTTAACGACCGCTTTAGCCTAGTTGGTAGTGACCCTGCCTACGAAGCAAGAGGTCCTGGGTTCAAAACCCGGTAAGGGCATTTATTTGTGTGACGAGCACGAATCCTCCTGAGTTATGGATGTTTTCTATGTATTTAAGTATTTATTTATTTATATAAGTATGTTTATCGTCGTCTAGTACCCATAGTACAAGCTTTGCTTAGTTTGGGACTAGGTCGATTTGTGTAAGATTGTCCCCTAATATTTATTTATTTATTTATTTAAATAAGCTTTGCTTAGTTTGGGACTAGGTCGATTTGTGTAAGATTGTCCCCTAATATTTATTTATTTATTTATTTAAATAAATAAATATTAGGGGACAATCTTACACAAATCGACCTAGTCCCAAACTAAGCAAAGCTTGTACTATGGGTACTAGACGACGATAAACATACTTATATAGATAAATAAATACTTAAATACATAGAAAACATCCATAACTCAGGAACAAATATTCGTGCTCATCACACAAATAAATGCCCTTACCGGGATTTGAACCCAGGACCTCTTGCTTCGTAGGCAGGGTCACTACCAACTAGGCTAAAGCGGTCGTTTATTTATTTATTTTATATTGACCACGCCTGATGGAAAGCGAAGTTGAGGCCTACGATGGAGCACGCTAGCCTAGTAAATGCTCATTCACCCTAGACTTGAATTTAGGGATTGAGCAGAAAGAAGGCAGTTGAGCGAGGTGTGTGTTGTGTTGTTGTCTACATAAAAATACAGACGACAGTAGTGAATTCCATTCCTTAGCAGTTCGTATTATTATCTCAAGATATATCCCAGGATCCAATCCCGTACCAACACCGCCAAATAAGGCTGGAAGATGGCTGATTGGCAAGAAAGTACTAATTGAGGTGCGCGCGCGCAACCGGTGTTTTTGGGCACCAAGTTTAGCTCGGGAATTTTGAGGTGCCTCGAAATTTTGTTGCAGGATTCATTTATTAAACTAGTCTATGCCCGCGGCTTCGATCAAGTAAAAAAAAATGAATCAGGCGTTACTTTACAAAGGTCTAAAACAATTAATGAACTAAAACAATTACTTTGCTCACCCGCGACCTTATGATAGCTACGTTTATGCAAGAAATTAGTGTTCATGCAATTCCTCCACCTCCACACTGTACGAACACATACAAATCACACAAACACATCTATTACCAACACCATACTAAAGGACGCGTTTGTTGCTCTGAAGATGAGCTCTGGCTGAGTTCGAAACCCCAATAACGACAAAATAGGGACCAATAACGACAAGCCATATTATATCATTGGAAAGGTTTTTTCATATTCTACCAACAACTTTTTGTATCGTGGAAAATCTCGAATCGCTACGCAAAAAAACGTATAAAAACATATAAAAACAAAAAGAACGACGATTACAAAACGTTCATAATTTTTAAAGCAATACAGGAACTTAGTATCGAAAAAACCTGCATAGTAACGTTCAGCTCAAACAACTTTGTGAAGCGATGACTTTTTCACACAAAGATTAGGGACTACCTGCCATAGTACCTTCCACTAAACGTAGATATAGTTAACATGTAGGTATAGTTTTAGTTTTCTTAACTAAGGGACCCAATACATCCCTGTATTGTTTTTTTTATATACTTAATTATTTTTTTTTTTTTTTTACTTAATTCTATATTTGTATGGTTTTTTTAATTTGTAATTTTTAAGAGTTTGTAATTTATTATATTGTAATTTGAAAAGATGACTTCCTGCCAAGTTTCTTGCGGCTCATTCTTCTTGGCAAATGATGGTCCTTACGAAAGCGCTGGTAGTTTAAAAAAAAAGTGACATGTAAAAGAGCCCTTTGCGGCCTACTTGCAGAATAAACTTTTTGATTTTTTTTTTTTAATAAAAGTTTTAGAACATAGAACAAGCTATCTGATGACATATCGCTTGTTCTTATTGGTCATAATTATATCATAGGCCAATTAGCCCACCTTCCTTTAGCATTTATAATATTAGTAAGATACTATTTAAAATACTTTGTAGGTATTATGATTATGTTCTGGGCTCTAATAGGCTAGACGACTAAAAAAAACTGTTTAGTCCGTCAGTTAGATTATTAAAAAATATTGTACACGTATTTTTTCCTTTGTTTGACAAACAAAAAATGAGGAGGATACAGTGCTTAGAAGTTTCGAGTGACGTCACTATATGGTACAATTTTTACCTAAGGGTGACGTCACAAGCCCCCACTCCGGAAGTTTGATGATCTATATCTTTGTCGTTTTTTAATAATTTGATAAACCAAAAAATACGTGTCCCATATTTTCCCATAATCTAAATGACGGACTAATTAGAATGACCAATTTTTAACCCAGTCGTCATCCCTATTCCCAGCAAAAGATTTAAATACGTTTTAAATTAAGTGTTAGTATAATTTACAATAATATTAATAAAGAATAGAGACATTCAATAAGTAATTGATATCTTATTTTACATTACTTATAATTAAAAATATCAATGGCTAATGAGAAAAAAGCGTATAAGCACTTTATCATATGACTGCTTTTTAAGCTACTTGTTCTATGAAAATAAATAAAAACAACTCAACTATTAAGATAAGCTAATTATTGTGGGTCGATTATTTAAATAATAATGATCGTTTTAATAGCTAGTTGCTATATATATTCTGAATTATTGGGCTATTTATTTTTATGTCCTCGGTAGCTTTGGATGAGTTTATGGGAAAATAAAGTTATCTAAATGTCCCTAACGGTAGGTAATGTGCTTTGTAAATGTATTTTATTAATACAAATAATACTGATTAGGACGTGAGTTATTGCTAAAATATTCGCTTATTACTTAGTTTGAATTAAATAGCGGTGTTTATAAACCCATTTACTTGTTCCATTTCTTTCTACGTTAGGATAGCGGAGCCCAATGGTTAGAGAACCTGACTACGAAGCTTGAGGTCCCGGGTTCGATTCCCGCGTTAGGACAGTTATTTAGATAATAATTATTTAGATAACTATACATTAAAAAATTTGAAAAAACCCCCCACGCAATTTAGTTACACCATATTTTTGAAAATAAAGTAAATGCACATTATAGCTGATAACTTTGAAACGGCTGAACCAATTTTGATGAAATAGTCTAAGAACCATCACCATAAAACCTGGTTTCAAATTTAAAAACCGCATGTAACTCGGTTCACCCGTTTAAGAGCTATGATGCCACTGACAGACACACTCATAGCGGTCAAACTTATAACACCCTTCTTTTTGTGTCAGAGGTTAAAAAATACGAATGTTTGCTCTCAAGTCTTGGGTGTTTAATATAAAATTAGGAATGTATCTATCTACCTAATTAAAATGAACCTATATTCATCCGTTACCTAGTACCCATAACACAAGCTTTGCTTACTTTGGGGCTAGGTCAATTTAGTGCGGGTTGTCCCGTGATATTTATTTACGTATTTATTATCTTTTGAGTAAGGAACCCTAAAAAATAATTCATCAGCAGTATTCTCAATTGAAAGCTCGCAAAAACCAGAACATGTATGATTTACGATGCGCATGCGCTCCCGAAGAATCCACCAGTTATTAAGAGAGGGCAAGTGCGAGAGGAATCGACCGGTAAATTCTACAAGTAATTTATGTAAGTATTACAACATAATAGTGTAAATTTCTGTGCATTTAAAAGTTATCTAACGGGTTCATTGTCAATTAATTAAAAAAAATATTTACTAACTTTTTTACCTACTTCGTGTTTTACTGGATGTAAGCTAAAATTTCAAAATTCATAAGTTTATACTGTAAGTAGGCCGCAAAGGGCTCTTTAACTGACTTCAAAAAAGGAGGAGGTTATGCATTCCACTTTATGTATTTTTTTTATGTAGGTATGTTCACCGATTTCTCGGTCAATTGTGGACCGCTTTTAATAAAATATTTCCTAACTTTTTTACGGCCTTACAGCTTACGCCAAAGCGTACCTACAATAAGATAATTTACTCGTAAGTAACCTAAGAGTTTACACTAGTACAGCTCACATCTTAAATCTATCTTAAGTTAACATCGCATTCTGAGAGGAGGCCTGTGCCCTGCAGTGGGACGTATATGGCCATTTTCAGAAAAAAATGTACCCTGTACTTTTTTAAAAAACACATTTTGGGCTATTTCTACTCAGAATCACAAGCACTATCGATTCAAGCAATAAAAAAAAGTGTCCCGCTTTTAATTGTCAGTCTTGTGACGCAGTTAACCATACATGTTGTATGGACCGTCACAAAACTGACTAATAAATTTTGTATGGAAAAATTAAGGATAAATTAAGGAAAACGGGTACATTTTTTTCTGATAACACCCATTGTACTGAAGGGTCCCAAAAATCAAATGCACCACTCGTTGCACAATAGTAGTTTATTCAAGTACGTATGCAGTACATTCCAATACTTGCTTGCTACGACGAAACAATAACAATTTGAATGCTTTATAGAAATCTAGGCAGACTAACGATAGCTAGTTTATGCATAGGTATAACGACATCTATGAGACAATTTACAAATTACTGAATTTTAGAAAAAGGTATATAAATTGTAATTTAAGCTACATCACGGTGTTTAGTACATTTTTTATAACACTACAAACATTATTTTACATTAAAGTAGTGCACAATAACACACAAGATCTGGTGAAACTAGCACCATCTGTTATCTAGTAGACGAACCATATTTCACTAATACGCACCCAAATACATTTTATAAAATCTTAAGATTAGATACTTATGCACGCGTTAACATACCGCCCGCCAAGGACGCGATGAGGGAAGCAGTCCTTAATTCGCTAAACCAACAACACTTTAATACTGAAACACAACATAACAACAACTGGAACACAACATAACAATAACTAGAACACAACATAACAACGACTACAACACGACATAACAATCAACATATAAAAACAAGTATGAACAAAAACACAATATCATTCAATAGTTTTAAGCACCATACTTTGCATTCTAAACTTCAACACGTGTAGCTCCGTTCAAACCAGGTTGTTTTGAAGAATAAGACCGTACAACCACCTACAACGGTGTAAGTCATTCTCTTTTTAATAACACCACACTACCAAATGAAGGTTCAACGGTTTGACGAGACCACTAGTAGTGATGGTAAAATCGAATTAGGTATTCACTCGATCAGCGGCAGAAGTCTTGTAGTCATACTTTGGGTAAGATGTCATCGCTTCAACTACTTAACACAAGATAAATAATTACTATCAGGAAATAAAATCAGTAGTTAATAAGCAAGTGGTTAACCTGCAACCAACTTTCAGGATTCCGAACTCGTCTATATCAGGATTTAATAAGGTAAGATTACTTTTTATTTATTTACTAATTTATTTTCTTTCAGGTTATTTAGTTTAACAATGCTTGACTTCTCTTCTAATTGTGTATGTTTTACTACTAATTTTGAGTTAATTTATATATTTTATTTCTTTTTCAGCTTTCGTTTCCGATATGAAAAACGTCTAGCAGCTATGGATTCAGAATTTTCATTAGAATATTTTGGGTTTGTTTCTCTAAATGGAAGCTTAACTATATACCGACCTGAGCTATCTGTAGTTGTTGTGGCCGCATATAGTTCTTTACACCGTTTTTCTTCCACGGTGTAAAGCTTCTTAACATCTGAGACAGGAATCGGGTTTTTAAGTTCCCAAAATCGTTCGAGCTTGTCATTTTCATTGATATGCACAATATGATTGACACTGATGCTCTCAGACTTAGATCGGTTAACGTTGACGGGGCCAAATAGAATCCAACCAAAAGCAGTTTTCTGCGCCGTCGGAGTTCCTAAAGGACCTTTGATCATCCCATCCAACAAGACTTGACCATAGATATCTGCTCCCAGGAGCATGTCAATTTTATTTGGGATGTCAAAGTTCGGATCAGCTAAGTTTATGTTTGCAAACTCTGAAGGAACCTCGACTACAACTCTCTTGTCAGGGAGAATTGATGTGAGTTTGCTGAGGACAAAAGCGTCTACGTCTACAACAAAGTTCGGATCAGGATGTGATTGAATTTTGACCTTAACTATTGACTTAGAAGCTAAACTAGCGGTCTGGTCACTTCCTAGAACCGATATAGCGCTTTTGTGTGGTATTTTCTTCAACCCAAGTAGTTGAACGGCAGACTCCGTGATGAACGAAGCCTGAGACCCCTGATCGAGTAAACACCTAATTGTTACACCCGAGCCTGCTTTCGATTGAGCCTTAACTAAAGCCGTAGCCAGCAGAACTTGACTATGACTGGTCGAAAAGCAGGTTGTGAGGTTAGTGGTCTCATCTGCTGTGGTTTGAGTATTTGTGGTAGCATGTGCAACGACCTTAGATTCAACTGAGTGATTACGCCCGACATTAGAATCAGTTGAATCAGTTTGATTTTTGGGGTGTAGTAAAGAGTGATGCTTTTTGTTACATATACGGCACCTCGTGGTTTGACGGCAAGTGAAGACAGCATGACCTGGATTCAAACAATTAAAACATAGATTGTTTGTTTGGACGAAGCTACGACGAGAATCTATGTCTATTTTTGAAAATGCTTTACAAAATATTATTTTATGTTCTTCCGAACAATAAGAACATAATGGGGCAGAAGGCGCAGTGACATGGTGAACTTTCGGAGTGTGTGAGACATGCTGGTGAATACTTTTTTGAACAGTGATGGGTCTTGAGAATTTAGGCTCTATATTTTCCAACGCCCTAAACCTGGTTTCTAGAAACTCTTGGAATTGCTTGTAAGTAGAGAAATCACCAGACGTCTCACTCACTTTAAATTCCCACTGTTTACGAGTTTCACTGTCCAACTTAAGACACAAAATGTGTATCACTAATATGTCCCAGCTCTTAATATCAACTCCTATGTTCCGTAAAGAATACAAACAATCATTTGTTGTATCCAACAATTCCTTCAGTGCGCTTGCTGACTCGACATTAATATTCCGTTGACTCAAAAATCTCTTCAAAATGCAGCTCGACAAATATTTCTTGTTGTTAAACCTCTTCGTTAGCAATTCCCAACACATCGTGTAATTATCTCCAGTTATAGGGATGTTTCGCAGAAGCTGTTCGGCCTCTCCAGTAAGATGTCCCTTTAAATAGTGTAGCTTCTGGACATTATCCAGAGAACTGTTGTTGTGTACGAGGGATGTAAACAAATCTCGGAAGCTTATCCACTGTGTATAAGTACCAGAAAATGGTGGTATAGCTATCTTCGGTAGTCTGATTTGTTCACCACTCTTCGTCTCTACAGGAACTTTCTGACCGCAGGAACTTATTGCCTTTAATCTGCCCAACATTTTCTTTAAATCAGTCTTGTAAACAATGTACAACTCTTCTGTTTCATCATAGATGTTGTCCTTGACATAAGTACTAGAAGCTAATATTTTGGCATCTGACTGCTGTACAAGTTGAGTATGCGTTGACCGAAATTGAGCCCATGACTCATCTACTGACTCCTGTCTAGTTTCCACATATTCTACTGAGAAACGTTCTGTAGGAGTTTTCTTCCAATTTGTTTGAGCTCTCTTTATCTTTTCAAACAAGTCATACTGTACTTTTATTAAGGTTTCCATTGTTAAGTCTAGACACTGACAGATCAAAGTTCGAAGAATTTTACAAGTCCAAATTTGATACAAAATATTCTAAGTGTTTGAGAAATTGGGACTTAGTCGAAAATCGGGCATAGGTTCCCCGTCCCTCCACTTTTAGAGAAACTATTCTAAGTCCTAGCAACACTTTAATTTTTCACAAGTCTACAATTAGTCCAAATTTTTCTAAGTCCAATTATTTAATTTAGAGATTTTTTTGCAAAGACATTAATTGAATCGCACTGAATAAGAATTGAAAAGTACTCACAGTTTTCCACGTCACTATTGGTAGCACAACACTAGCTTACGTCACACTGCTCCACGAAGTCCTCGGCAACGACGTCAGAAACACGTCGTCCTCTTCCGCAACAATACGCCCTCAGTGACAATCCGTCACTGCGTTGGCGTGGCCGTGGACCCGTCATGTCCCACGTAAACCGTATCCGGTTCGAAGGACCATGTACTGAAGGGTCCCAAAAATCAAATGCACCACTCGTTGCACAATAGTAGTTTATTCAAGTACGTATGCAGTACATTCCAATACTTGCTTGCTACGACGAAACAATAACAATTTGAATGCTTTATAGAAATCTAGGCAGACTAACGATAGCTAGTTTATGCATAGGTATAACGACATCTATGAGACAATTTACAAATTACTGAATTTTAGAAAAAGGTATATAAATTGTAATTTAAGCTACATCACGGTGTTTAGTACATTTTTTATAACACTACAAACATTATTTTACATTAAAGTAGTGCACAATAACACACAAGATCTGGTGAAACTAGCACCATCTGTTATCTAGTAGACGAACCATATTTCACTAATACGCACCCAAATACATTTTATAAAATCTTAAGATTAGATACTTATGCACGCGTTAACACCCATATAGGCTGGGATGATGATGATGATGAACATCACATAATTTATGGTCAACAAAAAGAACAGGAAATTTTGTAAAATTAGCTAAATATTTAAATGAAAAACTTAAGTAAATGACCTGGGGCTAAATACAGGAACGGCCCGACACCATTTGCGAGCGGTAAATTCAATCGTTTGCGAGAGGATAGGAATGGGCTGAGCTTGGGATGAGCCTTATTCTCCAGTTAATTCGCTTTGTAAATAAATAAATAGAAGACTAAAGAAGACTAAATTGAAGGTTTGCCAAAGAGCAATGGAGCGCAGCATGCTCGGGGTGAAGCGGATTGATCGGATCCGAAACACCACACTGCGCTCCCAAACACGCATTACCGATGTGGGTGCCAAGGCTGCCAAGCTTAAGTGGGACTGGGCAGGCCACGCCAGCCGCATGGATCCAAATCGGTGGGCTAGGTTGGCCACGGACTGGATACCACAGGATGGATGGCGGCGACGAGGTAGGCCCAGGAGGCGTTGGCGGGACGACCTAGACGTGTACATCAAAGACTGGAAGGACACCGCTCAATATATAGATGAATGGCGAAAATGGGGGGAGGCCTTTGCCCAGCAGTGGGACACTTCTCCAGGCTAATTAATAATAATTAATAATAAATAAGGCTCATCCCAATCGCAGCCCAAACCTCTCGCAAACCAGTGATTTTTGGCGTTCCTGAATAGCAGTTCATCCCTATCCTATCGCAAACGATTGAATCATCGCTCACAAACCGCCGTTCCTGAATTTAGCCCCTGTTGTATATGTAGATGTAACATGTCTGTATAAACAAAATTGACGTTCCTTGATCTCTGTCAATTTGTCTATGCCTTGGTGCGTGGTAGTGGGTTCTAGACCGGACTCACACCTCTTGAGTTTTTCGAAATTTACGTGGGAAATTACGTTTAAAATTTACCGTGAGCGTTACGGTAAAGGAAAACATCGTGCGGGAATCCACACATTCGCGAAGAAATTCAACGTTATGTGTGAAGTACCCAATCCGCACTTGGCTCGCGTGGGAACTACGACCCAAGCTCTCTCATTCTAAGAGTGCGCAGCAGTGGGACGTAATATAGGATGTGATGATGACGATGATGACTAATTAAAAATGTACCTAAAATCAGTGCATCGACTTAAAAATCGCTTGCAGGACAAAACAACTCTCACGCGCGTCACGGCAGTTTCTCTAAATTGCTCTAAACTTACCTCCCAAACTCAAATCCTCTCCCTTTCTAACAAGCAATCGACTTGCAATAAAAGTGATATCGGAATAATAAAGAGGCGTTTCACGTATCTGTACAAAGAAAGTCCATTGTCACCAAATCTCGAGGAACCCTGGGAGATAACGCTATCAGCAAGCGGCGCACGTAAGTGCTTTTTGAAGGAAAACCTATTAAATTTTATGGTTCTTTTCCATACCTGGCTTGCTCCAATTTTTTTGGGGCCTCGTACGCCGGTACTTACGTTTCGGGGAAGCGCTGTAGATTCCTGGAAGAGCGAATGCCTACGGACACTTAGGTATATTATAAATCTTCCCAGGTGAATTTTTCGCTTCGATCCATTACATTAAATTTGAACCTTAATACTATGACGATACCCTTTGTTTTGAAAGATAAGGGCTCGAAGCGAAATATTCACCTGGGAAAATTTATACTATATTTTTTTAATATTTGCAATCCTCATCGGACTAAGCTCCAAACGCACAGATAGCGGAGGCGTGCCCGGTAAAGGTGGCGGTTGTAATATTCAAACTTGTATGAACGAACGGTGCTGGCTGAAAATCAGCGCTGGGGTGCTATAAACGCCTCAGCATTATGCTGATGCTGAGCCAGTGACCGATTTCCAACCGCAATGACACATTCTATCTTTAGTTTTCGTGTTGTCTTTTGTTTTGTAAAATATTAATTCCACGTTTCTCTTGTCTGCTATTTCTGCCACCTTCATTAGTCTGTTGATATTTATTAATTTCTGAGTAATTGGTTGTCTGGAAGAGATCGCTTTTTAGCGATAAGACCGCCTATTTTCTACCTGAATTTTTATTTTTGTAATGTCACTGTACCTACTGGTTTTGGTGATCAATAAAGAATATTTGTATTGTATATTGATGATGTGTCTTGTGTTGTTGAAAATAAATGTATTTCTTTCTTTCTTCTTTTTTTATTAGTTTGCGGTACTGTACCGCACAACCGTTCATACAAGTTAGAATATTACAACCGTCACTGCCACCGCACCGCACCTCTGCTGTCTGTGCGTTTGGAGCTTTAAAAAAACTTTAGTTTTATTCATGATGTTTTAGTCACAGCGCAATAATTTTCGAAGTTTTAAGACAGCAAGGTCGGTACATTTAGTTAATAAATAAAAATCCAGATGAATTCAAATCGCAAATATTATTCTTTGGTGTCGCATATTAATCAATGGCTTACTTATACATGAACTAGCCTAAATCCGCGGGATTATCTGCTTTAGACAAGCCCTTTCTTTACAAGAAATATTTAGATAAAGTTTACACGCCATCATGGTAGCCGACGTATTTCAACTTTCTCGGACAGCGCCCACTACGAGTATGGTGCCAGGGGAACGCATTACTGGGATATTTATTTTATGTCTCGATTCAGTTTTTTGTTTATCTGTACGCTGAGCTTCATTAAAATCCGTTTAGCTGTCATTGCGTTATTGACTTTTTTTTTTTTTTTTTGAAATTATAATCTAGCTCACAAAGGCTAATAAGCAATATTCATTTAACTTAATCGACTATTTTGTTTAAAGTCTCTAAGAATAACGTCCAATGACTTTTCTTAGTGTCTATTTATGCGAAGCACTTTGTTCATGTGTTCTTCATTTACGTCACTATCACTGTAACACTATTTCGAGTATGATTAACACTACACTAACTCAAAGGGTTTAGTCCTTTTCAGTCTTCTCACTATGTCCGTGTTGTCAAGGAGTTGGATTGCCTCGACGTTCACATGATGATGAAGTCTGCGTTCATGAGCTTCGGCGTATTTAGATATTACCTCGTGGACGAACTCAACATTAAGGTCCCGATGGAGATCGTCGTTTCTTATGTACCAGGGCGCGTTTACTATGTCGTATTGCGTTATTGATAACAAAAATATCTAAACATCTTCACAATTTTTTTCATTTTTCATTCATAATTCTCAATTCACACCTCTTTGGACGTATCTAATAACGGAATTACAATAATCTCACAATTATAATATAAGGTACCTCTAAACAGTTCACTTCAAACGCCTTATCCAGTGGTACCGTTCAGTTTTATCCATCCGTTGCTCTTTAAGTTATTATTTTGCACAACATTTTGTATCTATTATCATTATCACAATCCTAAACACTTAAAACATTGTTAAAAAGATTAAATTCTCGATTCGAAAAGAATAGTGATCACCATCTCAACACATCCAGCGTCCTATATCCACAATCTGCGGCGGTCCAAACCACTGTGCACGGATCTTGATCCTCGTAAAATTTTATGTGTCTCGGACAAAGAGAATTTTGTTAATTAACTCCTTTGGCCGCACAGTGGTTTTCTTGCGCTCATAGATAAAGGTTCGTTATCGACAACGATCTTCACAACTTTAACATGGTTTTTACCGACGTCGTTTACTTTTTTTCGCTGGATTCGTTTTGATTTTCTAAACTGAATTGATTTTAGTGTTCTGTTTGGCGGTAATTAATTCTGTCAGATAAAATCATGTCCGTATTAGTAGTAGAATTATATTTTATTTAAAAACTGTTTACATCGTTAGTTAACATTATGACTTTAACTAAATTTAATGTAGTTTCGCTATACCTTTTAGAACTATTTATGATCTCTCCGTGATAAAACGCATTTGTTAATTCTATACATTGTCTGTTTGCCAAATTTTAGTGTGATTTATTTATTATTTATTTATTTCTTCGCTTACAACCTTTGATCAATTATAACTGTAGATCCACAGTCGCGCGCCCGAAAATGTCCGAGCCAAATGAGCGCCACTTTGATAAAAGTGGCCTTCTTTTTTCTCAGAACGTTGCGTGAAATTGTCAAGTTTAGCTGTCAAGTGGAGTTTTGCCGCTACCGAAATTCGACTGTAATGAAGTAAAGACTAGGTTCAAATTTCTGTGTAGGTGATGATTTTATTTGTTACGCAAACAAATAAAAAAGTTCGGACATTCTTTGAAGGGGATTTTGTTCGGCAATGTGTATCTTCAGTTATAATTGATCAAAGCTTACAACTACTTTTACAGGTATTAACCTAATACAATAGTGTAACTAATTCTATTACTTACAATACATATCTAATCTAATGTACCAAGTTACTATAAAGATAACCAGTCATCAACTCTCCAGTTAATAAAATTTTGCAAGCCAGTAACTCAACAAGAGATTTGCGCCTCGTCTGACATTCGTCACCGTCATAATGAACATGGAGCCATAACAAAATTGTCTCATTGGACAGACACCATTTAAAAAATCTCTACTTAGCGTCCAAAGTCCGAGGTCGGCTCAATAGGAGCACCCTTTGGCATGCTAAGAAAACCACCCTTTGCTGAGCTGCCCGTCTGGTCGCTCGCGCTCTCTCCGGTAAGCTGTAAAAGCCGTCGAGGCTAACAGCAACAGTCAGTTATAAAAAAAAAAAAATCTTATCGTAGGTATATTATATTTTTTTCTCTCATCAGTAAGTCACCCACATAGCTCAAAGAATCGCCAGACTCAAGTGGCAGTGGACGGGGCACATCGCTTGTAAAACTAAGGGCCGATAGAGCCATGAGGTTCTTGAATATCGTCCACGGATCGGAATACGCAGTGTAGGTAGGCCTCCAAAAGATGGAGCGACGACCTGGTTAAAGTTAAAGGACTGATCTGTTTGGTGAACCTTACGAAAGGTCTATATTTCTATCTAAACAGCGATCCGGGTGCCACCAACGTACTGGCTGAAAATCAGCGCTGAGGTGCTATAAACGCCTCAGTATTATGCTGAGCCAGTGTCCAATTTGCAACCGCAATGACACATCCTATCTTTAGCTCATGGACTTATACCTAACCTGGACTGAGTACTAACTTTTATTAGTCAATCAAAAGTAATTACCAAGCCATACAGCTTAATAATGGCAACTAGAGACAGCGGTCCGAGAGATAACAACAAACTAAAGAAACTAGAGAATTGTGTCCCACTCGCACCAGTACTTGATCACCCTAATTAGAACGAGATGCAACTCTCTGGTTTGTCAAAAGTCAAAGTCAAAGTCAAAATTCTTTACTCAATTTAGGCATCAAATTGATGCTCCTATGAACGTCGAAAAATCTACCACCGGTTCGGAAAAAACCCTGTTGAGAAGAAACCGGCAAGAAACTCAACAAGGTATATTTTTTCAATCAGATCTACATTGTTATTAAATGACATACATCTAAAGTATTTAATACAATTAAATTTTTGACTTTGACTTTGACTTTGAGATTTGGGGTATACGGCCGAGTCGTAGACGAGGCCGGATAAAACGAGTCCAGCAATCCCTCTTCCGGCCGAGGATTGTATAGAGCTTTTCTCTAACATCATCATCATTACTAGAAAGCTGTAATTAGGCATGAATATATATATCAGTCACGCCGACAAAGTGATTAAATAAAAAAAACTAAAAAAATTTTTTTTAGGGTCCTCCCATAGACGTAAAGAGGGGGTGATTTTTTTTCTCGACTAACCCTATAGTGTGGGATATTATTGGATAGGTTTTTGAAAATAAATAGGGGTTTTCTAAAACCATTTTTTGACAAAGTGAATATTTTCGGAGATATTCACTCCGAAAGTTCAAAATAATGTGTCCCCCCTCTAACTTTTGAACCGAACGTCTAAAAAATTTGAAAAAAATCACGAAAGTTAAACTTAATAAAAACTTTCTAGGAAAATTATTTTCAACTTAATCAGTTGAGCAGTTTTTAAGTTTTTGTAAAAAAATATTTCTAAACTAAGATTGTAATTAAACCTTCATTGCAAGCACTTTTTTTCTTAAAGTACCTAAAAGATCACGCTAACAGTATCTTCTTTCAAATAAAGAAAATATATTACATCTGAAAAACTATCAACATACTACTAGTTCTAGTAGACTGCAGTAGATTAGGTACCCAATTCACCGATAGATGGCGCCGTACCGCCGACGTTGGGACCAAAACAACCACATTAATAAAGTATGCAAAGATTTTTTCGTACCTGCTACGGAACCCTATCTTGGGCGTGTCCGACACGCTCTTGGCCGGTTTTTTTTAAAGTTACACGCATCCAAAGCCAGGGTAGGTTGCTAGTTTAAGTATAAATAAACAAAATAAAAAAAATATCACGGGACAATTCACACCAATTAATTGACCTAGTCCCAAATTAAGCTAAGTAAAGCTTGTGTTATGGGTACTAGGCAACAGGTAAACATACTTAAATAGATAGATACATAGTTAAATACATATTAAACACCCAAGACCCGAGAACAAACATTCGTATTTTTCATACAAATATCTGCCCGACACGGGAATCGAACCCGGGACCTCAAGCTTCGTAGTCAGGTTCTAGAGCCACTAGGCTATCCGGCCGTCTAAATAATGCTTCATGGCTTTCCAAAATCTTCACCGGTTCTTATCCTCAATTTACCTCAGGAGACTTGTCCACACATTGTCTTTGATGACACCGCCGACACGCAATGTCGATAATTCGATAAAGGGACTTGTCACGCATGGACAATAAAAATAACTTAATTTGTACTACAAATCTATAAATAAGAAGCTGACTGAATAATTGACTCACTGAATATTAATTGTCTAAGCGACTCGATTAGGAGCTTACTTTGCTTAGGGGTTTTTTTTATCTTGTCAGCTAATGCTAAAGACGGATTTTTCGGAAACTCATCCCAAAAGTGAGTGAAATAAGGAATGAAACGTATGGAAAATCGAAACCGCTAAAGCTAAAAATGAAAATTTTTGTACCTATGGCGTGCGTTCATTGACCATCCATTGACGTTGATAGACGAGTGTAGTAGTAGTTATGTAACGTGACTATAAAGCTTGAGGTCGTGCGGGTTTGAAATAGCGTACGAAAAAAAAACACAAGCTTTTGCTTAATTTGGGACTTATTCAACAGGTGTGAATTTTTCCCTTGATATTTTATTTTTATTATTGTTTTTCGAAAACCAACACTTTAAGGGGTGAAAAAAAGAATGTAATATTTGCGCAAGTTTCAGACTTAAATAGTTGGTCAATTTTCATTTAATTCTGTGCTGACAAAGTTACGACCGCTTTAGCCTAGTTGGTAGTGACCCTGCCTAGGAAGCAAGAGGTCCTGGGTTCGAATCCCGGTAAGGGCATTTATTTGTGTGATGAGCACGAATATTTGTTCCTGAGTTATGGATGTTTTCTACGTATTTAAGTATTTATTTATCTATATAAGTATGTTTATCGTCGTCTAGTACCCATAGTACAAGCTTTACTTAGTTTGGGACTAGGTCGATTTGTGTAAGATTGTCCCCCAATATTTATATATATATATATATATTTTTAAAAGTCGCGTGTAAAATCTAGTTATTTAAAAGTAAGTAGTGGGGGAACCTATCGATGTTTAGAAACTCCTTTACTGAAATTTCATTTATCCGAAAACGGTTCTCCGACTTTTTAAAATCCATATGTTTTGGTTTTCCACAACTTCACAATGCCACGGATTCATTTAATCACAGTTTTATTTGCCAACAAATTCAAAATCCCGAATTACAATAATCCATTTTTTTATTTGCCAACCTAATCAGTTGCCATATTTTCATAATCTAAATGTAACGAAAAGCCGAAAGTAAGTTTTTATTATCTACCTAACCTAACATCAGAGTAAGACAACATTGCTTAATTTTTAGCGAGCGAGCGAAGCGAGCGAGCAAGACGGTTCGGAGCGGAAGCGACTTGGATAGATTAGGTTCAAAGGCTAATGCGGGAGCGTAGCGGAGCGAAGCCTTTGGTGCCTTATGCCTTTGCATTTTTCCCCTACCCACATAGCAAACTCAATAAAATATTTGGGCAACATTAAACAACAAAATGAATATTACGCCCCACACATAATTGCATGGTCGCCTTTTGTATCCCTGACCTTTGCGGAATAATAATTTTGCGGAATAAATATATATTTGGCAAATGATTCTACGGAATTTCATGCAGTTGGATTTTGAATCATTTGGCAAATAAAAAAATGGATTTTAAAACATTTGGCAAAAGAAAATATGGTAAATAAAATTTCGGACAAACAATAATTTGGAAAATGAAAAAAAGGAGTTTCGTTTTCGGAATTTTAATATTCGGAAATGAGCTTTTCGAGAATATGATAACCAAGTAGTGGTAGTAAGTAGTGTTTAGTTTTTTTCTTGTTTTTTTTTTTGTAAAATAAAGAGTTTACATAATATAAATGCTGAAACCTTCGCCTTCTTAAATGTACCGGGATAACAGACGTGAAAAGTTACTAAGAAATCTTCAATTATAGTGATTTTAATTCGGCCTTAAAATTTTATTATATTCCATGAAGGTATCAGTAACAGATGAACAGCAAATGCAATTAAAGCGACAAAATCGCATCGTTTTCTCTTACCCAACTTAATTTACTCTTATCTTTTTACCCTGACATAACATGTTCAAACATTAACACAAATTAACAGAACAACTATACACGCGATCGGAATTTAAACAACAGGGAGTCGATTCCGTAAAAGTATTCTTAATTACAACGGTAGAGTGCCAGCGTACAAAATTTGTATGAAAATGTGGCTACTTTAGGCGTCGGTGGCGTTGAAGGTGTCTCGGCGGTCGGACCGTTAAATGCTGCGCGTACGCTAGCACGATGTTCGCGCGATAAATTTGTTATTTATGATCGTACGTGATGAGCGGAGTGCAATGTCGTCCAATTGTGTTGGCGCGGGCGTATTCTGAAATTGGACAATTTTGTAGCGATCTAAATTTGCTAGTAAACAACAGTAACGAAAGTATTTTTAAGTCATTGTCACTTAAGGATTGTAATTTAAATTGGAATGGCAGACACTAAAACTCAATTCAAAAAATATCTGATAGATCTATAAAATGATTAAAAATAAGATATTATAAAAAAAAGGTTTTAACACTAGCTTTCTTACGCAATACTTCAGGCGTTACTTCGCGGAGGTCCATATCAATAAATTGAAACAATCACTTTGCTCACCCGTGCTTTGTGTTTTTGTTGAACATTTTTATCCTAACTAGAAAGAAAGATAGAAAAAAAATCATTTATTTACAGCAACACAAGATGCATCAATAATATTATTACAAATAGACACTACTACATATGCGTACTAAATTTCATGTCAGATGATCACTTATCTTAACTCATACGAACAAACATATCTACAAACATTCTTTTTTTTTAAAAGAACAAGAAAGAAAGAAAAAAATGTTTGTTACCTACTAAAGACAATATACACATCAAAAAGCAAAAAAAAATTGAAAAGTTTAGTGGTTTGTAGTGTAATAAAAACTAAAATGACAAAAAGTAAGTTAGATACTGCTACGTAACTTAAGAAGCTACGAGTATATATTTCACAGACGACAACGATTTCATACTAAATTGTTTTTTTTACGAAAGCAACAATTATTTTTTACAAAAAAAAACTTAGATGGTTATCAAATGGTGTCTATATTCCAATATGCGAAAATAAAATCTACTTAATGAATCAAACTAAGTAGGTAACCAACATTTTTTTTTAAATAGAATATCAAATCCCTGTAATAATCAGAATATTCCCTCCCATGATTGACTCAGATTACTCAGAAGAAGAGAGAGGCCCTAACACGATGTCTGTAGATGACAACCTAATGAGCCTTAATACTTGTCAATTAGTTCAACAAGAAGGTACATTAGGAGTTTATTTAAAGCTATCTATACCGCACGGTTTGGCTCTGGCGGTAGAATAAAAACTGTCATAATATAAGAAACAAAACTTACTGCTGATAAATGGTTTTTTGTTTTTCAACCCCACTATTGGCGTATACAAACGATCAAAATTTCAGGTGGGATGGTGGGTCTAATTCCCACTAGGTCTATTATCAGTTCTATCCTATCTATTATAGTTCTAGGGCATCCTAGCCAACGCAAGCGTCTCTGTTTAAAAAGAGTGGTTAAGCTAGGCAGCTGTGTAATTTCTACAAACCTCTCGTTTAAGTTACAACCACGCACCAAAAGTAGCCGCTCCACAAAGTTAAGGTCTTTTGTTGGGCGACACAGGACCGCTCATTTGGCGCTCAAAGTGAGGCTTATGTCCGACAGTGAACGTTTTTTAGCTAACGATGATGATGAAGATAAGCAATATTTATGATTCCACCGATTTTTAATTTTATTTTTTGATATTCAATATTCGGAAAAAAATCCCAAATAACACAACAACACAAAGAAAGATCAAAGCGTTGAACTACATAATATATTCAAGAGCCACCATGCTAGTGTAAAATTATTGTTAGCCACGAATTCTATTATTACCTTAAAATATTTTAAAATTAACATACAAATTCGAGTAAAGGTGATACTAATAAACTACCAAAGCGACTTCTACCAAATTATGGTAGAAACTTGAACCATGATCGTGACGTTTCAACCGTTAGAAGTTGGCGGCACTCACATATTCAGATGGAGGTGTTATAAGGGATAATTTAAATGCGAAGATGAAGTAGCAACGAAGAAATACATGAATGTTGAATGTAATTTGATACGGTAAAGTTAGGATAGGTGTGAATGGAAATATATGGATTACTTTAATAGCGGAAACAGTTATGATGTTGTTTTGCAATGTTGCGTTTTTATTTTATGATTGGGTGTTGAGTATCAGTGTCACACATTCTAATATTAGAACACGCCCTTTTATGTTGATTAAATTATCTTGAAATAGCCATGTCACGCAACTTTTGGTTTTTTTGATATAGGTAGTAGATTAATTTATATAGCATAATTACAGTAACATTACTTTAGTTCTGTTATTATTGCTTTAAGGTTTAGCAATAACACCAGATAAAATTTTAACAATGTTATTGATAACTTTTTTGGTCTAAATTACAAATTCTTAAACTTAGTTCAATTGATTATGCTAGCTACCGTCCAATATATTCAGCAATTATACATGGTATGTATAATGCCTAAGGATACTTGGATTCTTTAATAGATTTGCTTTCATCAAAAATCTCATGGTAGTCATGATAAATTTCCAATGTTACTTTACACATAAATTCTGAAAACTTCAAATATACGAGCCCAATATTAATTGTGTAGTACGTTACAGATATTATGACACTCGTATTTGACAGCCGGTGTATTCACCTACCAGTCTGCTCACCGCCAACGGTGTTAGAAGCACAAAATACATTTATGCCAAAGAAGTTAGATTCACAACGTTTAAATGATAGCAGTGGGGATTCACTGGGCAAGTCAAACTACTAGAATGTCCGGCATACTTACTATGTTGGTCATCATCATCATCAACCCGGAGACGTCTACTGCTAGAAAAGTTCTCCCCCTTAGAACGTCACGATGAACGAAAATTTGCCGCCTGATTCCGCCGGTCGCTCGCAACTCTCGATGTCATCGGTCCACCTAGTGATAGGTCTACTAAGTTGCATCTTCTAGTTATTAGTCGCCATTCGTGAACCTTTCTCCTCCTACGGTTATCTGTCCATTGACATTTCAACTGATAAATTCTTCGAGCTATCCCTTAGCTAGTAGTTTTTCTATACTTACTATATTAACTAGGTTTTTTTCCTTAGTTACATCAACTACAGTTTACTCGTAAAGATTGCTAAGATATTATGGTCACAGGTTATCTTCGGTCCGCAGATGAGCTGACTTTCACTATCTTTTTACTATTTAGTGTTTGTTAAACAAATTTGAACTGTAAACTTTGGCTAAACGATTGCTTTTAATTTAACATTGACTTCGGTAATTGAATAGGTAAGTTTTTTTTACCTACAATTGAGTGGTATACTGACTACAAAAAATATTTGCCTGACAATTTTTTTTATATAGCCAGTTATTATGCTGGCAAAGGCCTTTCCTTTTGGGCATGCACCTGCCAATCAGGCTGAAAATCTTCTCTTAACCTGCCAATTAGATTATCAAAAAAAATTTTTTTTTTTCGTATTTTTCGTTTGCGTCAAAGTGGTTTTAGGGGAACTACAAAACCGATTAGAAAATGATTCTATCAATAGAAAGCTACAAAATTTCAGATTAATATGGGCTACCTAATTTTTATTTCGGGAAAGTGATAAAGGAAAGTTATAATCTCCGAAACTACCCAACGCGCGTGCGTGTGTGTTTGTTATTCTTTCACAATAAACAGATTTACTGATTTGGATGAAATTAGCTAAATAAATAACGTACACTTGACACCATTTGACTTAATCTCAAAATAACCAGCTTGCGTTATAGATACTAGGCAACCGATAAACATACTCAACTAGATCGATACATAATTAAATATATATTAAACAGCCAAGAATCGAGAACAAACATTCGTCTTTTTCATACATACTTAAGTACTGGCCCTGACCATAATTCAAACCCAGGACCTCAAGCTTCGTAGTCAACTACACTAACCACTGGGCTTTCCAGTCATCTAAAACGGAAACGATACGTAAGATAAGATTTATTTCTAGACTAACAAATAAGAAAGAAAGAAAGAAAATTTTTATTCGTGATATAATAAAAAATAAAATAAAAATGACAGAAATAAAACATTATACAAAAAAAAAGCACATATCACGAAATGGGCCCAAATCAGCAAAGTGCCGATCTTGCGAAAGGCGCTGGTCTTATACTACGAAGTGCAAAATTCGAACTTCGTATCGTGCCATTCCTCTCACGCTAATAGTATTTAATACAAGAGCGAGCAAGACAATGCGATACGAACTTCGATTTTCGAATTTCGGAGTAGCCCCCCTTTGGGACCATCACGTCATCCATCATTGAAAAAAAATAAGCTACTTTGTATCCTGAAAAATTGTACCGTGTAAATTCTTTGCAGATTATGTGTAGGGCAACAGCTAGTCCAGAATAAACGATTTCCAAGAAAGGTCCGAAATTATCTTATCACAAAGTGCTAGTAGATTGCACTCGATTATTTACAATTTCTAAGCCCCTATTACAATAATTATTTCCTCGCATCCCAAATAACTTACTGAAACTTAAATATATCAACTTCAGATCCACAGTTACATTTTTCCATCAAATTAGCTTTGGGTGCGTACACGGTCAGCTAACTTCCAACCTTACGGTTCTATTCTCTTGGTTCATTTTCGAATGGTGCGCCGGATTGCAATAAATCAACTTAGGTATGCCTCTGGTTACAATTTAGCAATTTTCTTGTCACCATGATCTAGTCCCATTAACTCGTGGGTTTAATTCATAAGCAGTAGCGTTTAATTATAATTAGCTCTATCCCGCTCCTTTACCCGTGCTATAAATCTTTAAAGCACACTGGTCGATTCATATCTACAGACTTAGACGTATTCTTGGCGTTTTGTTAACCTGGATCTACGACGAGTCCGAGAGTATTCTAAGCATCATAAGATAAAGTAGTGGATTGGCGTCACTGTCGGTCTTCTTTGCCCACGAGCTGCACTCAGCGTCCACACCTTGCTATACTCTTGGTTCATGCTGTGAACTGACACACGCACATATACATACACACACACAAACACACATACACACACACACACAAACAAACTCACACCTGTAGCTATCTGTTTATCTTTAAAAAATGTATTTTTAGTTTGTTTAATGTTTGAATTTCACCTTCTTTTTTTGTCAATATTTTTAATTAAGATACAGACCGCATCACTATGTTTTAATTATTATTATGGCCTTTTGGCTGCCACGATACAGGCCTAGCCTAGTGTGGAGTCATTGGTATTTCTTTTTAGAATAGAATAGAATAGAATATTTATTAACTCAGATTTCATAGATCCATAAATTTGTTAGTAAAGAACTTAAAGCCTAAATTAGTTAAAAAGAAATATATAATCTAAAATTAAAATAAAATAAAATTAAAATTGAAATTAAATTACAAAATTACATAGTCCAAATCAAATATAAAATTCAAAACAATCTAAAATTTAAACTTAAAATTCATTTTTCTTATCACATTAACTAAATTATTAATTTACAAAATAGACCCTCTCAGCGTGCGGATTTATAAGTGCTGAAACCCAGTGCCTTTGAAGAGAGCTGTCAAAACGTCCGGCTAAAACTCCTAGAATGCTGTTGGGAGTACACATCACCCTACTACCGATGGACGCAATTTTTTTACGCACCATCGCATAAAAATCATCCACCCGTGCTTCAGCAAACATGCCCGAGGCGCTGCAGTGTCTGGGTAGTCCCATCAACACCCTAAACATGTTGTTATAATTTACGCGCAGGGCGTTAAATGCTCCCCGTGTATACCTAACCCACAGGCCGCTCGTATAAAAAGTTTGACAGAAAGACTTGAAAAGCGTCACTTTAACTTCATTTGAACATCGAGCGAACCTGCGGGCCAGCATGTTTCCACGAACCGACAACGCCCTACGCTCCCTTTCAACATCACAATCGTCCTTTAACTCGCTGCTAAGCACATGACCTAAATACTTAAAACTTTGTACTCTAGTCAGCTCTTCTCCATACAACATAAGAGGAGGCACGTAGCGAGGCGAGTTACTACCCTCTGCAAATACCATAACCTCGCTCTTTTTACAATTATATTTGAGGCCGTGCGTAAAGGCGTAGGTTTCACACGTGCGCAGCAATTCCCTCAGCGCACAGACCGACGGGCTCAGCAGCACCATATCGTCCGCGTAGCTTATATTATTAACCATCTGATTGTCAATAGAACAACCGGCATGCATGCTGCTGAGCTTCACGATCAACTCGTTCACGTACAGGCTGAAAAGTCTTGGTGATGTCAGGCCGCCCTGCCTCACCCCGCATTCCAGCCTGTACGGGACAGAGACGCTGCCAGCCCATCTTACAAAATTTTCCCTTTTTTTTGTATGTATTGTTCTCATAATGGTTTGTAAACATTCTTGGAGTTGGGTTTGTTCAACTTGTTACATTTTGTTCATTGATGATATACATACAGGTTGGGCTGTTTAGATGGGTCGTATGGGTAACTCTGTAACTCTGTCCTAAAAAGATTTGTTCTAAGGAACTTTGTCATTGATTTTAGTTACATGAAAAACTGCATTGGTAGATTAAAAAAATAGACTCTGTTTGGTAACCAAACCCAGTCATATGGAAGAGATTTTTGATTTCATGTAAAGTGCTTCAATTATAGTGTTTTATATTATTATCGTTACATACCTATGTGCTTTTTCATATTTTTTTATTAATTTTTAATTCTCTGGTTCTGGTTTTAAGCCGTATCTCAGCGTATTATCTTTAAATATAAACAAAGCAATCGGAGAATTGGAATAGCATGTCAAAGCTGAAGTTCCAGCAGAATTATTTCCGCTTTTGCCAACGCTATAATAAACGCTTCCGCTTTTCTCTTAAAAATAGCAAATATTGTATATATGTAAACGCATTACTGTATATACTTTTAGTAATTAATTAACCAACATACACTGTGAACAATTTACGCTCTTAAAGTAATTTGAAAACTAAACACCTGGTTGCTAAGTTAATTACCTCCGGAGTGTCAAAGTGTTGCCCTTTTTGTGGTTAAAAGGCATGGAACAATTAAAGAATTTGCATTTTTAATTGAATGATTGAATGAATGAATGATAAAGAACATGCGAAGTGTTTTGTTTCAAACAATATACTAGTAGTGTTGAATAAATAATTACTTTAAGAAAGCTTGCAGTTCTTTTTTATACAGAAAAATATGGGCAGGTAAATGAAGAAACTGATTTAATGACTGGCATATCAAGGCGCATACGTACTGGGGCATACAGGGACCGGCAGGCTTATTGTCTTTAGACACCCTTAGGGTCCCCTACCCCCAACAAAATAGTTTAAAAATACCATACAAAAAGCCACGCCATATCGAAAAGTTTAAGTTAGTTAATTAGTTTAACTTTAAGTTTAAGTCCTGCAACATTTTAAGTCCATCCAAGAACCTTAATTTGTAACCAAGCCTTATTTCTTACCTAAATTTGTCCGTCTCCTTGCACGCTTTTTGCCATCACCATTTGAATCCAATAGTGTGAACGGTCTATTCAATTCAATGAGATGTACAAGAAATTAATTCAATTGATCATTACGCCTGCACGTTAAGGGCTTTCCTACCGCAAGTGGTGTTATTAATTGGTAAAGACTTGGTTTAAGTTAATTTATAAGGAGGGATCGCAGGCGCAGGGGATTTATAGACCCCGAGGTGATAGCTTGCGCGTAATTGTTAAAATATACGGTATTTTCAACGTTGATGAGAAAATGTAGAAAACTATAAAGATAAACTTTAGAAAAGGCACTTTTGTGATGTTTTGCAATAAATAAATAATGGACTATGTATATTCGTGCACATTTTATACAGCGTAAAATAAATTGAAAATTTTACCGGGTTGTCATAAAGTAAACCTAACCCAACCTAATTTGTAGATTGCACGATTAAAAAACTGTCCAGTTAATAGATAGACACAGAATATTTTTTAGTTAAAAAAAAAAAAATTAAGCTGTTTATTTCAAGCAAAGAACATTACAAAACATGCAAAACGAGTCCTTAATCCTAATTTTAAGGATTTTGCGTGGCCTCGGTTAGTGAAAGACTGAGTTGCTCACGCGTAACTAATCTAAGTACTTATACAATACGAGTAGATATTAAATTTATTATATAAATAATGACTTCCCATGCATGCAGTTTTTTTGTTTTAACTTACATATAACCTAAGTCTGAGTGCGCATCCGTCCCTTCCCTCTTAAATATATATTTCATAAAATATCTTTTAATCACGCTTTTAATTTGTTTACTGTTATTACTTTCTAATTTTTCCGCAATAGACAACGGTAAATTATTTAATAGTTGGGGAAGGATGCACTTCCAGACCCTTCTGCCATACTCATTACATTGTTTGGGGACCCGATATAGCGGGCGGTTGGGTATATGGCGTAAGTTATCTGGCCTGTTACGATGTTTTTCTAGTAATTCTATTTTATCAATATTTTCACATAATATGGCTTATTAGTTATTATATTCACTTTAAAAATAAATACATAATTAAATTAAAATAAAACAAATATTTAAGGAGGGCAACCATACAACAAACGCGTTTTTTTTGTCGTTTTTATAGATAATGGTACGGAACCCTACGTGCACGAGTCCGACTCGCACTTGGCTGGGTTTTTTTTAGTTGACGGTTAACGACCGCTTTAGCCTAGTTGGCAGTGACCCTGCCTACGAAGCAAGAGGTCCTGGGTTCAAATCCCGGTAAGGGCATTTATTTGTGTGATGAGCACGAATATTTGTTCCTGAGTTATGGATGTTTTCTATGTATTTAAGTATTTATTTATCTATATAAGTATGTCTATCGTCGTCTAGTACCCATAGTACAAGCTTTGCTTAGTTTGGGACTAGGTCGATTTGTGTGAGATTGTCCCCTAATATTTATTATTTATTAGTTACTTTAATCACATCTCTTTTCATGCCCATTTCCTTTTCGGTCTCTTTGAACAACAATAATGCGTCAGGCGGCAATCGAAGCCAGATCTTCGCGAGCTAAATACCGACCAGAGCTGCGCCCGCGCTGATAGCATCCTTACACGTCCCTTAAACATCCAGCTCACTCAAACATAAACATATCACCCGGTCGCGGCTGTATTGTGGGGCGATTTCATTGCTATATAGACCGGGATTTCTATTCGAAGCTGTTGAAGTGAGAACAGGTCATTAAGCATAACATAAAATAAAATTCGAAAAATTTCGGAGATTTTACATGAAGTACTGGGGTAAAAAAGTGAGAGGGGACGACGGTAAAACATTTACTTTCCCACCTGTTTAAGAAAGTCTTATAAATTCAATTAGAGATTTTTTAAGATTTTGGTATTAAAAGAAAAGGTAACTAAACTAAGGTAAATCTCCTTAAGAGGGTAAAATAAATTTATCCAAGTTTGAAGTTAAGCGTAAAAAGTTAAGTTAAAAAAACAAACAAATTATCATCTGTACGTATACAAAAACACTCGAATGATTCACCGGCTCATTCACTTAATGACTGGCGTACTCATCAACGATCAGCCTAAACCCTTCGCTCTAAATCGCTGAAGTTTTGCTTAGAGGTTACCTTAATGAAGTAGGAGAGGAATAATATTTACGGCAGTGTTCAGTAAAATTAATTCGACTACCGGTTAAATATACACTTTTAATTTAAAAACACCCAGCATTTCCTAAAAATACTATAATTTAGTTTAGCAAATATAAGTTTTGATATATGCTTCAAACGGGTCCCATTCGCGATCCATAACATTGTAAGTCATAATGGTAATGTTTCCATTAATGATCATTTTCCATAATTCTGAAACCGTAATGTTTTAGGAACTTTAAAGTGGAAATCTTGTAGAACTCTCTATAGAGGTGTTTGTAACAACCCAGAACAACTAATAGATTCATAGAAAAAATTTTATAGCAAACGATCATTATGGAAAACATTACATTTTGTCTTTAAATATTTATGGATATCAATATAGACCCGCTTTAAACACATTTTCCCAAGTCCAAAACCACGATTGCCACTTGAAAACTCCCTACCTCAAGAGCGATTGGATCTAGCGCTGCCATTTACGCTAGTCTATTCCTTTCCGCCGACAGCATCTTATATCGTTTCAACCTCGGAACGTCTGAATATTCCTATACAACCGAATAACATACCGATCTTTACCCAGCGGACAACGTTACCTTAAGACATCCCCCATTGAAGATAGCTATCAACCCGCTCGTAACCTCGGAGCCACGGGGATACTTGGCATAGCTGCTTGCTTTATTGTTAACTTGACGCGTAATTTGCCGCATTGCTTAATTATCTTGATGGTAAGTAATTGTTTACGGGGCGATCGATGAAGCTGTTAAACGGGCGGTTTTTAAGCTTATTTATCGGTTTACGTTCAGTTTGAGAATGTGATTGGTAAATCGTTCCAAGCTTTCAGCTCGAAACTTTGACTGAATGGTGTTGATTGGTGCTATGTGGGAGAGGATTATGCTCGGAGGAGAGGATTATTCTCGGAGTATCTCTGCAGGATCACATTGAAAATGATGATATCCGCGCAGAACTAAAGTCACCGACATAGCTCGAAGAATCGCTAGACTCAAGTGGCAGTGGGCAGAGCACATTGCTCGTAGAATTGATAGCTGATAGAGTCAAAAAGTGGAGTGGAGTCAACGGACCGGAAGACGTATTAGCCCTCCAACAAGATGGAGCGACGATTTGGTTAAGGTTGTGAGAACGCGTTGGATGCGGATGATGCAGGACCGGTCTGTTTGGAAAACCTTAGGGAAGGGCAATGTGGGTTGGAGTGATGATTATGATGATGAATTGTAGTATAATAAAATTTATGTTTGAAAAACAAGTTAAATAAAAGCTTGTAAAAAAACATCTTTCTGTCAAGATTCTTGGAGCGCATCCTGCTTAATAAATAATGATGGTCTTTCCAAAACGCTGGTAGTATAAAAAAACCGGCCAAGTGCGAGTCGGACTCGCGCACGAAGGGTTCCGTACAATTATCTATAAAAATCAAGTTTCTTGTATGGGAGCCCCCTTAATTTTTTTTTTTATTTTAATTTAATGATTTATTTTTAAAGTCAATATATAAATAAATATTCTGTGAATATTTCAAGTGTCTACCTGTTGTTGTTATCAATATCAAGCAAAAACGAGCAAAAAAATCATGTTTGTTGTATGGGAGCCCCCTTAAATATTTATTTTATTCCATTTTTTAGTATTTGTTGTTATAGCGGCAACCGAAATACATCATCTGTGAAAATTTCAACTATCTAGCTATCACGGTTCCCGAGATACAGCCTGGTGACAGACGGACGGACGGACGGACGGACAGCGGAGCCTCAGTAATAGGGTTTCCGTTTTTACCCTTTGGGTACGGAACCTTAAAAAATAAACATTGTAAAAGAGTACTTTGCGGTCTACTTACAGAACAAAAGTTTTAAATTTTAATTTTGGCAGTGACTTCTAGAAGAGAATCCAAACTGTTTTCAACTTTTTTTCATACTTTCTGTCATTACCGGTTACGGTGCCCCGTATTTTTTATACGGTTTGCACTGCTAGGGGAAGCGCAAGACGCTCTCAACTGCCTTCTTTCTGCTTATTCCCCAAAATTTAAGTCTAGGGTGAATGATCATTTACAAAGCAAGTGTGTTCCATAGTAGGCCTCATCTTCGCTTTCCATCAGGCTTGATTGTGGTCAAACCCAAGCCTATATTCTATAAAAAACATATATTACAGGGAAAGTCAATAATCCTCATGTCTGCAGGGCTAACGCTAGCAACGCTAAGCTAAGACGTATGCTGAGTGACCGCTGAATGGGCGCGAGTGATCGTCGCTGATGGCGCATGCGCACCGTATACGATACCCGTGTAATGTAGGACTAAACTCAGGAGAACCAATGCTACTCGGGAATGTGAGGGTGGTACTGTTAGTTTGAGATACTCATGCGAAACCAACCGGTTAGAGATGTCCACTCCAGTAAATTTTAGTCGATGGAACTGAAGGCAACTCTCAGAGGAGTAATATGTGTATAAATAATCAAAGGTTATTAGGTCATTTTAAAATTTTGCACATGTAAACTTGTGCCAACCTAAAAAAATTGTTTCAGTTTGACACTGTCTATTTTCTGCTGTTATTTAAGTGAAATGACTGATGATTGCCAATCAGCTGTATATCACAGAGCGCGATGGAGAGGGCTACGCTCGGAGTTTCTCTGCGGGATCGCATTAGCATAGCTCGAATAACCGCCAGACTCAAGTGGCAGTGGGCAGGGTACATCGCTCGTAGAACTGATAGCCGATGGGGCAAAAAGGTTATCCAGTGGCGTCCACGAACAAGAAGATGCAGTGTAGGTAGGCCTCCAACAAGATGGAGCGACGAGCTGGTTAAGGTTGTGCGATCGCGTTAGATGCGGATGGCGTGGGACCGATCTGTTGGCGAGCCTTGGTGAAGGCGTTCAGCAGTGGACGTCTTTCGGCTGAAATGATGATGATGATGATGACTCACACATAATTACAGATAATTAGGTATTGATAATCGAAATCGAAAAAAGATGTTTAGTATTTGAGTAATATATGTAAATAATGCGTGGTAATAGAGAGGTGGGTCGTAACAGAGTGTTCTGCAAAATTTGAAAATGACCCAATTAGTGGTCATGGTCATGAACCTGCCTGACGCAAGTGGTGAATCGCCATGAAGGTTGCCCTAGTGTTTGACATGCTGATACTTAATAGATGACACTCTGCTATCACTGTTGCTAATGACACAAAATTGAAGAATAGAACTATTGCTGGGACCAGCATTCGGACGTCTACTACTACAGAAGCAAGCCAGAACTGACGATAAAGCGACTGCAGTGGTGAAAGCAAATGCCTGTATTCAACCCCAAACGACGTCAAAAGTAATTTTACTGAGTAACGATTAATTACAACGCATATGTACAGTCAAGGAATTTAATTTCCTACCCACCTAAGTTTCAATTCAATTTTTAAGAATATAGCTCCATCGATACTATCGATGATTCTGCCAATGTCGAGGTTGAAAAAGACACTATCTGTTGGCTGTTGTTCGGTGACTTTGATGTGCAGTAATCGGATGAGAACCTAAAATAGACAACACAAACATAAATTTTGTTAATCTACCTACAAATATAAAATTAGTTAATCTACCTACAAATACAATTTGTTAATTTTTATGAACTTACATAATACATCTATAAGAGGGTATGAGTTAGTGTAAGGAGGAAGTTTAAGTTACAGGACGAGGAAATTTGGAAGGGAGGAGGTCGTATAAGGGAGTAATAATTTTGGGACAATTAAAAAACATGTGTTCCAAGGTGCCTTCGTCCATGCCACATTCGCATATGGAATGGTCTCGGACCTGTATTTTGGCAAGAACCACCTAAGTTTGAATATCGTACAGCAAACTGTCACCATAACAGCTAGCTACGATGTTGCTTTGACGTGTTGCATTTGAAATTTCGACCTTAATGCATTGCGAAAGTTAAACGACATTTTTACGAAATGGGTAGGGAATAAAATTCTTTGACTGTACAAGTCAAGGAAACTAAATCCCGTAACGGGGTGGAAACTCTTCACAATCAATTTCCCGGTTATTTCTTAGGCAGATGTAGAGAATATCAGCATGATATTTGCAACAAAAATTCCACCCTGGTACGCAATTTAGATTCCGACACATAAACATTCATCCACACACAATCATTTAGTATTGTAATAATGACATGCTACTACAAAAACAAAATAAAAATATTTATTAAGAGAACAAGGAAAGTAATTATATTGGACGGTATTTATTGTTATATAAATAAAACCCATTTAATTAAAAATAAAATGTTTTGTAAGAATACTGGCATCACATTTAAAAATATTTCAACAATGAAGATTTTTTTACACACAATGACGTTTATTACCGATAGGTACTGTCGATTTGAAAATGTTAAAGATGGAAATAAAATATTGGAAACCTTTATGCCCTTTAACTTTAAAATTAAAAAAAAGGATATAACATAAATTTCCTTCACTTAACTTGCAATTCACTTAGTGTGCATTGCAGAACTGCGTATCCCGAGAGGTATTCGCAAAATGCGTCCTCCTTCCTTGCTTACATTGTAAGCGAACCTCTATGCAAAATTTTAGCATTCTAGATGCAATAGCTTGGGCTAGAATCAAGTGAACCTTTGACGTTTCCATGATTAGGTCAAAGATATATCTTCCTCCTTTTTTATTTCTACCTCATAATGGGGAAACAATTGAAAGCTGAACAAATGAAAACTTAAAATGTTTTAGTTTTTATTTAAAAAAAAATGTTTCACTCCAAATTCAAAATACGATAACCTTAGTTATTAACTTATTAGTGTGATTTGAACAGTGCTTTTGAAGATGATTGTACCGTTAAACAGCTTTCTTACGGCTGTAGCGTTACAACAATCATTGCGAATGATTGCAAATCATTGTTTAAGTACAACACAATCACATTGATCCTTACAGTTTATTTTAATTATGTTGGCAGTGTGAAAAGGCAATTTTGTAGCTGTCATATTTAACACATTTTTAAATACGTTATTAAAATGTTAAGTATAGTATACAGTTCATTTCGAGTCATTACAAGACATTGTTTTTTGTGTGAGTTATTTTTACATCTCTGATGTTTCTTTGTACTCGAGGAAAGATCATTTTTATAAATCGGAAGCCTGAAGATTTGAATGTTATTGGTTTAAGATAAATAAATATTTTACTTGCTACTCTCTAATGAAGTAGCGTGGTAGTAATAGAGTTGTAGGGTAAAAAAACTGTATAATGACTATGTATAGACCTCCACTACGTATATTTTTGGCTTATAATAACCTAAGAAATCTAGGTAAGTATAGGTTTAGACAAAACTATATTATTATCTACAGCAAACAAGTTAAAAAGAATCTTCAAACTGGTCCACGTAAATTGCGCGCTAACAATATTATGTCATGTATTTCACGAGTTTATGCTCACTTTCGTCTTGTCGGCGTGGGCGCACGTCCGAGTAAACGAATCTGTTTATATGTTAAGCTTTTTAAGGTTATGTTTTAAACTGATGTGACTTCTTGGCGATGTTTTTGTAGTAGTTGCATTGTAGCGTTTAAAATATCGAATGTTGGGAATGCCACCTACAGTTCCATTTCTTTATTAGAATGGATAAGTTTGTTTGTGTTTATCGCCATGTTTCATGGTTGGTATAAGAAATTTTTAGAAAACAAAAAAGTTTTTATTTTTTTGAATTTGTCTATCGTTTTAACTTTAGCTCCACTAACAAACCTGCTTTGGTGGTATTACTTGGGTGATTAAAAATAAACACAAAGTTCTAGATAAATCCTTTTCCTAAAAGGATGAATGAATGTAAAGGCTTCATTGTACAAAAATAAAGAAAACGAAATACTATTGAACTATTGACAACCGTTAAGATACTTTGTACAAAGGTCAACCTTTGAGTGGATGATAGAAACATTTTAGTTAAGTAGCGACCAAGAATAATTTTAACAGTCAAAAGGAGTGAAAGCTTCAATACAAAAACTCATAGAAAGAAACCTCTTATTATATACCTATACGTATACAACTATTTTTATGTAAAATATAAATGAAAAATACTTACAGTGCAAAAAAAGCATCTGCAATTCTTAGAATGATATTTTTTGCAAAAGCTTAGGACGTAAAGTTTCCAAAAATTTTGAAATTTTTTCCTACAACATTACAGGAGCACAAAGCGGCAGCTAACGACATTTTCATAGAAGCGTTCACCTTCAAGAATAAAATACAGCATCAGATTGCAAAACCTCCCAGCATTCTAAAGAAGCCGACAAAGCCCGCTCATTATACAAAACTTGGAATCAACGAAAACAAATCATTGCAGCATTATCAGGCTCCCATTCATCGCATTAAAGGAATCGAAAACAATGTTCATTAAACGAATACCAAACCAAGTCACCAATAATTGCAAGCTCCATTTAGACATAGCGTAAACCATTGAATAGGAACAATTTGTCGCTTCTCCTAAAGGGGTTCCTTAGAAAAGTAGACATTTCCAAGGGCCCGCTTGGACCGTTCTGATACCTCGTTAGTTATCTCCGATTGCCACTAAATAATTGTAGCAAAATAACTTAGCAAAAACAACACACGAATCGAAACCCAATGCACAATTAACAAAGTCCAAATTTGAATATGCTACGAAAGGCTTGGATATAACACTGTTAATAAGATTTCTAGCTTAGCAGTAGGAAATAGAATCGAATATGAATCGTGGGACCATATTTTTCTTTTGAAATATCATGCAAATGAAAATAAACTTACTTTTGTAGAAGTTAGGGCTGTAGATGGCATGGTGGTTAAAGTAGAAGCACCTTCTCGTGATATTCTGCGTGGTACGGAAGCGAGAGCAATTTAACTGTCCACAGACTTTATTTACTAGTGTTGAGTGATATATTTACAGACAAATGTGATGTTTTGAATTGCAATTCAGCAGTGTAAGAGCGATTTTCACGATCAACGCCCTGACAGGACGCGGGCTGAGCTTTAGAATTGTTTACTGTGATCGATTTTAGTAGCGATCGATGAATCGGCTTATAAATGTGGCGAGTATAGTAATTGGTGAGTTGTTTATTGTTTCCTTGGCTTTGAAGTTCTCTAATAGAAATGAGGGCTAGCTGTAAAAATATTGAGTTGAATTAAACAGATTGATAAATTGAGGGAGGATGCTGGGAATTTGTTCTGATTGAATTCAAGCTTCTCAGCAAATCTAGTAGTAGTTCTTTAGTTTTGCTTTTGCTTTTTTTTTTACTTTACCCAACAAAGTAGAGTGTATGAGACATAAAATAAAACGAACACCTCGCTTTGTACTACGTTACGTACGTTACTATATTCTTGAAAAGTGTCAAATGATTTATTTTAAAACTGATGAGGGATTGAACTCTATAAGTGCAGATGCTGAAGATGTAACACACCGGTTCAATAATAGGCAGTTCAGTATTCACTCTGGCTTTCATCATCATCATCATCCTAAAGTATATATGATGTCCCACTGCAGGCACAGGCCTCCTCTCAGGCTTGGAACGTAGTTCCCATGCGGGCCCAGTGCGGATCGGGAACTTCACACACACCATTGAAATCTCTCACAGGTGTATTCTGATTCCCTTACGATATTTCCTTTATCTCAAAGCGCTTGGTAAGTTTCAATAATTTCTCATGTGGATTCCGATAAATTTTGGACATAAAAGTAAATTTTATTTCAACACATACCAACACTATTCGAGTATTTACACAAATAACTGCAATAAACTAGCTATTTAGACTACTGATAGAAATTATGACGATGATAAAATATACAACGCAATTTACTATGTCGCGTGGACCATATTTATCGAATTGTATAAATAAAACATTATTTGTCCCATGATATGGTAAAATTGTAAATAAATATGCGGTTTGAAATTATGTTCTCAATGTTATTGCGGATAAATGGGAATTTATTAGATCATGGATTAAAGTGACATATTTATGTGTGAACTCAATTGAAATAATAAAACAAACATACAAAACGTGTCAAACGCGCCTGGATAAGTTTAAGTAAAGACTACTCGTATGACACTATCGTACTAACAGTAAATCTGAAATCGATTTTACATACTTACTTTTACTTACGATATAATAGTATATCTATTAATTTCAATGTGTAACACTGGTTAAGGTTGCGGGATTGCTTTGGATGCGGATGGCACGGGGCCGATCTGTTTGGTGAGCCTTGGGGGACGCCTATGTTCAGCAGTGGCCGTCTTTTGACTGAAATGATGATGATGATAAGGTTTTAGTAAATCTGTATTTTATAAAAACTATGATAAACCAAGGCATCTGTCCACAAAGTCTATAAACACAAGAAAAATCCACAAACAACATAAACAACAAATTATTGTCTCAACCAAACAGCCAGAAAAACACAATAATGTGTGGTCTAAAAACATTATACACTCCAAGCCTAGAAATTGAAAAAGCACCATAACACCACTAACAAATTGGCATTCCTTCCACCACATCACCCATCCTTATCTTACAATATACAAGACGAAACGTGTGTGAGTGCAATAAAAAATAATCAAGACAGAAAATATTGAACATTGCTAAACCAATAGCCTGGTTTATACGTGAGATATGAATTAAATGATAAAAGATAAGCTTTAGATCTCGTAATGGGACAGTATATCTTTTTAATTGGATGAGTTTTTGCGACAGCGCGTAGTTTATGCTCCCGTATGTGAGAAAAACGCATTCCTGAATGTATGTCGTCCGTCGCAGCTCATAAATTGAAGCGGTATGTTGGATGCTGAAGCAGAAGCTGTAGCGGGAGCGGTAGCAGTTATTGGCTAGCTGCTAAATACCATGACATGAATACATGATGATGATAGTTGAGAATAATAACAATTAAAATATATGTATAAATTATAAATAGAAATAGCATTGCGAGCATCCGTTTTTTGTAAAGTTGCTTTTGTCCTATAGGCTAATGTGACAAGTTTTATGAAGCCTGTTTCAAAAACAAATTTAAAAAAAATACGCAAAATAATGTTTGTTATTTGTTTTGAATCTGTGTGTTGTTTCTAACATTTGGTAGCACAGTGAACGGTTGAGGTACATACTCCGAAGATGAGCTCTGGTTGAGTTCAAAAAACGTCAGTGTACATAGTTTGGTGGTGGAGATAGTTGGATTTGTGTGATTTGTGTGCCACGTTCATACACACAAATCACATGTGGTGGTGGTGTGGTGTAGTGTGGTGGAACTGCATGAGCACGCATTTTTTACATAAACGTAACTATCGTAAGGTCGCGGGTGAGCAAAGTAATTGTTTCACTTCATTAATATGGAAGTCCGAAAAGTAACGCCTGATTCAATAAATTATTAGATCCTGCCAATCTCTTATGCCTTACCCCCTATCCTAGACTATCACTAGATTGGTACATTTTAAGAGACAATGTTTCCGCTACAAAGTGGTGTGAGATTCCTTCGCGGTATCATCGCCCATATAAATTTGTTGCTGCGAGCTTCTGATTCTTATAGAAAACTAGTTTATAGAAAAATCGCTACTTTTTATTCGACGACAATATTAGTTTAGCGCCTCTGATGAAATCCGCGAATGAACTAAGGTCACGGACATAGCGCGAAGAATCGCCTGACTTAAGTCGCAGTGGGCGTTGAATTGACGACCGATGGGGCCGAAAGGTTCTCGAGTGGCGTCCGCGGACCGAAAGACGCAGTGTAGGTAGGCCTCCGACAAGATGGAGCGACGCCCTGGTTAAGGTTGCGGGAATGCGTTGGATGCGGATGACGCGGGACCGATCTGTTTGGCGAGCCTTGGGGGAGGCATATCTTCAGCAGCAGTGCTGCAGCAGTGGACGGCTTTTGGCTGAAATGATGATAAAGTAGTTTAGAAGATAATACATAATTCAGAGCGAAAAAGTGACAACACAGTCTTTTTCCTGTGTGCACTCCATCTAATTTTTTTACGCATTCCTACTTGCTAGAGGATAGACCGACGATTTAGTAAAGGTCACAGGTATCACTTGGATGTGGATAGGGCAGAACTGATCATTGTGGCACTCATAATGAAAGAATACGGATTACTCATGTCTAAAACGAGTTTAAGTCGACATGTTTCGGGCTAAGAGCCTTTCTTCTCATTTCTATTTTGCTATTGTGGAACTCTTCGGAGGAGGCCTTTGCCTAGCAGTGGTCGTTTTATTTTGGCTGATTTATGATGCTATGAAATTGACATTACTTTTGATTTTTTAATGACTCACAGTTAAAATAACGTTAGAAATATTCTTACTTGTTTCATTTTGATGTTTTGCTTTATAATTTTTCTTAATTTATATCCAGATTTTTATCTATATTATAGACTAAAAAAATCAAAAGTAATGTCAATTTCATAGCAAATCATAAATCAGCCAAAATAAAACGACCACTGCTAGGCAAATATTATGCACGCAAGTTTTATTCAAATCCGTTTAGCAGTTATTGCGTGATTGACGAACAAACGTTCAAACATCTAAACATGTTCACAAACTCGTTTATATAATATTAACAGGTTAACTAATTTCTCTATTTTAAACTTGTAAATACCTCGGCATCGAAAGGTCAATTAGTGACAATATCAATTCAAGCATTCAAACAATTCCGCAATTCTCAGAAATACGTACAGAAATAAACCAACAAATATTCACTATAACTCTATGGCAGTTCCGTACAAATTGCCCTCCCATACTAACAAATTACCCCTATTAATGGTTTTTGTCCCATCCGGCTGGGAGGTGCCAATTTATTTGCCTCTAATTGGTAGCCATAACGGCGGGAGACCTGGGTTCGATTCCCGCATCCATTAGTAACTAAGGTTATTTATTTGTATGCAGTTGTAAATAACTTTTTAAATATAAATAAATCGCAATACATTCAAGCAAAGTGGTTATTGCTGAATTATAACAGTTTACTATCAGTTTTCGAAAAATAAGTAATTTTTGCGACATTAAAAAACTTTTAACATGAAAAATTACACTAGTTCGTAAAAGTTGCGGTAGCGACACAAAAAAATGAAATTTGTTCAAAATCATTTACAGGAATATTAATTATGTATGACAAATTATTTATTTTGAATACACCTAGTCTCAAAGATTGTTCGTTTCGGAAATGTAAAATCCCTAAAGCACCATAATAGCGCCATATGTATGATATATGGTGCTTTAGCGATTTTACCTTTCCACTGTCGACATAATCCAATTATATTTTAAAATAAATTAATAATCTAATTACTAACAATAAAATATGTCAATAAATAAGTAGTTCTGCTCATTGCTGCGGTAAAATTGGTCAGTCAGACTTTACACCAAAAGTGTATTACTTAGGAAAAAAAATATTTTTCTTTCAACTATCGAAAAATATTTTTTTATATTCAATGCAGAAATGAGCTCGAAAATATCTTGATGTTTTTTATTATTTTTTGTTTAATAATTGATTCAATATTACAGCAATAAAATATTGAAATTGACTAAAAATAACCATATTTAGTTCACAAAATCCCACATAGATCCTCAGATAGCAGAACCAGTAGCGCTGCAAAAAACGTGCTCACGCGCATGCAATAAATTGAAATCGGATATTCATAATAAATATGGGTACCCATACGTGACGACATGCGATGTCGTATGCGATATGAATTGTCGCCCGGTTTGTAGTAGGATGTTTATGGAAGTAGCACTGTGAAATATGGGGTGGTATTCTTTTTTTGCGGTGGATTAAAAGCAGCACTCTTTGGAGAAGTTTCGTTTAAAAAAATGTAAAAACCATATATCGCACTCCAGATCAACAGGGTATCAACTCAAAGTAATGTACAATTCTAATTTTGACTTTATCCAATTTCCGGAAGGTCTAAATTAAAACGGTGTATTATTTTGAGTTGATATGCTGATATCAGGGAGTGCGTTGGTAGATTAAGATATTTGAATTCTGTAAGGACTTTCAACAATTTACAAGTTTTTTATTTAATTGTAAACATTTAAATCGACCAGAATTTATGTTTTTATAAATATGTATACACATAAATATAAAATACAGACTCATCTTTGAATTTACATGCAATCAACTTGAAAAAAAAACCTAAGATCATTCATCTCAAACATGAAACTATCGTGAGACTTACTCATAGTGAAAATATACGGATCACTCGCGTCTTAACCTCCCGTAGCCCAGGGAAAAAGGAAGAAGAAGAAGGGCTACAGGTTAGCCCGAAACATGTCGATTTAAACTCGTTTTAAGACGCGAGTGATCCGTATATTTTCACTATCATTCATCTCGCCTATGTTCATTTTATTACAATTTTCTTTGTTTAGGTCAAGGTTTCAAGTAGAATTTCACCCACTTCTAACAATCACATTGATTTAAAGTTTTCCACGGATACGTAGTTCGGATCACGATACAAGTACAGTCAGCGAAAAAACTTATTTTAAACTAAATGCGTACACACAAACATACATCAAGCAATATAAGGCGTGTCCGTTAAGTTGCCGTGCGCGAGCGCATTAACATTTGTCACTTGCCGCAGCGCAACAATGACCAGTTAACTTAACTGGTTAACTGTTTGAACGTAAACTAAGTTTAAGGCTTGTTCTACACTGCAGTTTTTTAAGTACACCTATTGAGAATTACTATTAAGATTAATTAACTGAAACAACTAGGTACTTTGCTCACCCGCGACCTTACGATAGGTAGTTACGTTTATGTAAAAAATGCGTGTTCATGCAGTTCCTCCACCTCCACTCTGTAGGAACACACACAAATCACACAAACCCAACTATATATTTTTTTATTATGAGAGTGAGGCAAACGAGCAAGACGGTCATCTGATGGAAAATGATCACCACCGCCCAGTGTGTCAGTGTAGTTTGGTGATGATGATAGTTTGGTTTGCGTGATTTGTGTGTGATCGTACAGTGTGGAGGCGGAGGAACTGCATGACCACGTATTTCTACTTCTACTTCTTTTGTGTTTTTTTTTCAATGTCTACTAGGTACAATAAAAATTCTTTTCATTTCTTAAGCTCTGAAAGTATACCTAGGTTGCATTTAACTTGAAATCCGTGTTGTAAATTCGATTTACATCTTTAGGGATGTAAGTAAATTTAAAAAACGAATGGTGCTACTTTGTATTCACGAACTGGTAAACAAGGAGATTGTAATGCGTAATACTTACCTCCAAACCTCCCTGCTGGCATAATGCTGCTGGCCAGTACAGGCTGAATGTGCCAAAGCCAAAGAGCGCGAGGCCATAAAAAATAAAACAAAAGACGGTTTGGCGCGATAAATTTTCTTCCGCTCTATTACAAATTGAGCATACATTTTTAATATAACGGTGCATTTGTGATGGAAAGTAGTATTCAAATCGAGTGTAAATGATCAATTACGACCCTTGTTTATCAATCTACTATTAATGTTATTGCTAGCACTAGGCTACAAACTTAACGCTCTCCAAGCTGTGCGGTCGCACGGTCTGTTTTCAGCGCGATTGTCGGTCGCGGTCGCTTTTGATTCATGCACAATCCACCACAAACTTTAGAACACTCCATCTGCCCAACAATCCTAATTGCAACCTGAACCTTATCAGCTAACTCGTTAGGTTGTAATTTACAAAGCAGTCAAAGTGGAATTACGTCAGCTGAGTAATCGCGTTTTGGAATCCTAAATGAGAAATATTGTATCTTTTAGCTTTCACGGTTTACTTTGTTTAGAGGAAATTGAGGATCGGCTTTAGCCAAGTGCACCTTACTTCGTATAAAGTTAACAAGTCTTTTAAATTGTCTATTAAAATGGTAACAAAAATATTGGTAACAAAACTTCATTCTCATCCCAGCTTATATGCGTCCCACTGCAGGGTACAGGCCTCCTCTCAGAAAAAAATCATAGGCGCGAGTCTGGACTCGAGCCCTTGGCTTGAGAGACATCATCATCATCAGCCTATTTTCGTCCACTGCTGGACATAGGCCTCTCCCATGGCACGCCACTGAGCACTATCCTCGGCCACTCTCATCCAGCTCTTGCCAGCCGCCTTGCGAAGATCATCGCTCCACCGAGTCTGAGGTCGTCCTACGCTACGTTTGCCGATTCGTGGTCTCCACTCAAGAACTCGTCTACCCCAACGGCTATCGGTTCTTCGGGTTATATAGCCGGCCCATTGCCACTTCAGCGTGCTAATGCGGTGGGCTTGAGAGACAATAGGTCAAACCTATTATACCACGACCTAGAATGATTTTTTTAAGTGATCACTATTCTAAACAAAATTAAATTTAGACAAGCAAACTTTTCGGTTTTCCGTCTTACAATTGGGATGCACCAAAAAAAATAACCTATAGTTTTTATATTTTTTTTTGGAAAGAATAGGATATTTTACGATACCATTTTCATAGATTTTGAATTTGGTTGAGTATTTAATTTTTTATAATTTTTTTAAGAAATACGTTGGATGACGTCACAGTGAGAGAGCTACATTCCATTGCCTACAAAAATTCAAGTCGTACATAACATAATCTGTGGCACTACTGATTTGTCTTGTCACTGTCAATAATACAAGCACGGCTTAGGGTCCTAAATGAACCATGACAAATAGTTTTATTTATTTCTCTTCTTTTAGCTTCGATTATTCCTGTTTGTTTAATGGTGTGATAGTAAATAGATATTTTTTATTAAAATCTGATATTTAAATTCTTTCATATTTACTTGTTACATAGTAATTTAATAATTAAATTTGTAAAAATACATTGCGAGTATTGTATACATTTCGGACTTTATGATAAATGACAACTGTTTAAAGCCAGGTGCGCATCATGTGATTAAAGTTCTGTCTTTGTCACTCTTTGCTATTATAAGCAGGACAGCAACATTTCAAACTGTCAATTTGCTTTAGAGTGTAGCCCTGCTTTATATCTGCCTATGTGACGATTCACTGCAGGTGTCAAATGAAGGTCATTACTTAAATTTTCTTTATTTAATTCAGTTTATCATATTTTTGGAATCTGATTTCTGAAAACGATTCACAAAGCCTATTTCTCCAAACGGTTTTCGATTTATTATACGTTGTCAAAAATTGGGACATCCCAATTCTGCCACCGCAAAATTAATAATTACACCGATGAATAATTCATAAAGATAGATTTAATAAAAAACATTTATCTCGGTTAATCAAAGGGCTCTGGCGGTGCCTTATGCGGGTAATTGTAGGCAAATGCAAGGCGCGGGAAGCCGTTTTTTACACGAACCACTATGGCCGCTTGTTACACGGTAACGCACAAAACGAGTAGAAGTAGTATCCTGACTAGCTAAATCGTTTAACACGTTCACGGACAGTACGTAATATGGCACTACGTCTGTAGACGGGAATTTAATTTTCATTAAAAGTGGCGCTCCGTCCACAGCCGAATATTTGTCATAGTATTTATAGGAAGGGGAAGGCTCTGTGCCGTTTTTGGATGTAACACAAACCCGCCAGTGCCACAGCAAGCACTCATAATGGTGCACACAAGTTTGTCTCCGTCACACATACAAGAAAAGACCTCGTGTTGTGGCACTACGTCAGTAGGCGGACAATGTCCATACAAGGTCATCGTCTGTGGTCGTTACTGCCGCAACATGTACTTCCAAAACTGAACAATGTGACAATCCGTTCCCAGACGTAATATCAATTTGTATGGAAAAAATCTGTGCCACAGCACAAATCTTTGGATGAGGTCTTGTGTCCGTGAGGGTGTTAAATGAGTCCTCGCCCGAGCGGTGCTCATTTTCGCGGTGCGGTGGGCTGGGAGGTGCTCATTTAGGCAGCGTATCCACCGGAGCTGTGCGAGGATGCGTTGCGAGGGATGTGTTTGTCATGAACCAATAGAAACACTTCATTTACCTATCCTTGCTTAGCTCAGCTCTGGTGGAAACAACTCAGCGGAGTGAGGTTTTTGTACATGCAAAAGCAGGGAAAGATGTGTGCGAGGGATAATATGTGTTGCACGAAAAAGGATGACGCAATGTAAGTACATGAGCCGCGAGGGCCAGTTGCAACAGAGCGGCGAGGGCCAGTTGCAAGAGAGCGGCGAACGCCAGGATGTACAATGCGGGTGCGGGGGGGGGGGGTACTCTAAGGCGGAACAAAGTTCGCCGGGTCAGCTAGTAGAGGAATAAAAATCTCACGTGAACTAAAATGCTGTGAATCCATTAGAAAACCCTCTTCTACTTTCACATGAATCAACATACTACTAGGCTACACAAAATCAACACGAAATAACAACTTAATATTTCGCGAGACTTAATCACGAACTAAAAATGAATTGCTAAAATTATCTCGTCGTTTTGACCGCATTGCGGTGGCCGCGGTCACGAGTCGACTCCACACGCAGTCGAAAACATATCAACACAAAATGCTATCGTGTTTCAATCTCTACTTCTGCATACAAATACAGTCGCACGTGTCACACATACAGCTTTCTTGCACTTGTGGAAGCGGAATAGCAAAATAAAATTTAGCTCATTTATTCAAGACAACATTACACTTCGGTGTAACTGAGGACCATTTTTAAATTAAACTTTAACATTTTCGTAGGTGTTAAAGTATTTAATATATGTCCATCTCTGTTACCGCATAAACGTGCTTGTTAACATTGATAATTATAATGCGCTTGCGCAGTCAAATTTTTTTTTATTAGGTTGGCTAATTCGCCTATAGGTGGTTTTAATTAAAGCTTGATTTAAGTTTTTTTTTAATTCCGTCTGAGACACCCAAGAGATATTTTTGTTTTAAAAAAAGTGTTATATTTCGTTGAGCAAACGCTCTGCTCATAAAACTGGACAATTGCGAGTCAAACTCGCGTGGAGAGGGTTCCGTGAGTTAAAATGTTATAATTATAATAATTTATTTATTTCAAGTAATGGAGACTCATCTTTATACACTAAGGTACGGTCGAGTTCACCAATATATGCATCGCCAACCTTTCATAAATATCTATACATAGACCTTATGTCACCGTAGAAAGGTCTATGTATAGATATTTATGAAATGTTGGCTGTACAGGATATTGGTGAACTCGACTGTACATTCTGTAGTTAGTAGAGACTAACTAATAATAACTACATATGTTTTTTAAAGATATTTAAACGACACAGAATGAAATGAACTTTTTAATTTTTATTCAATTTCGAGACGAAATTTCACACCCCAAAAAACGAGTCTCGTTATTCGCAAAACACTCGAATTAACATCCGAAATTTTCATCAAACCAGTACTTAATGAAAGTGCACGTACGAAATTGTGATGTGAAATAAATTTCCAGAAATCGAACGCGGCGTTATTATGACACATAATTGAAAATTCGGTTATCGAGATGCTTTTAAGTGCTTTCGTAGAAAAATGGACGCAGGGTTGGCGGACACACCGAAATATTTATCGGTTCCCATATTGCAATATCAAGTTCAGTTAGTAGCAGAATCGACAAAGTTTTCCATGATCCAAAATCAATTGCAATTCTGCGCTACGCGTGGTGTTCATTGTAATTTTTTCTTGGTGGACATAAGTCGATTTTCGTAACACATGGGACAAGGCGGTTGAAATGCTTCATAGCCCCTACATCACCATTAACTTTTTCACTTAAACTACCAACCCTGCGCCTGCTCTAAGTAATGGCCGTCAAATACCCGCTTTTAGTGGTCAGTGTAAACATGAAAATTGATTCTGGACTTACTTATGGGGCAAAGATTGCGCGCCGTGAGTTCATGGAAATGTATTATGCCGCAGTACAACGGTTAAAAATGCGATGCGCGAGTCGGAAAGGGATTTTTGATTTCTTTTTAAAGACATTTTAATTTTTAGTACCTATGCTTAGTACGTTTCAGACCAACCTCAAAATTTTGTGAAATATAGATAAGGGTGGAAAGAGAGGGCCAACGAATGGGCAGAATAGGGTAGTGTCCTGGGTAAAAAAAACACTATTACAATTAGTCCGACATTTAAATTATCAAAAAATATTGAACACATTTTTTTTCTTTTGTCAATTGAACAAAAAACGACAAAGATAAAGCGCGACAAAGTTCGGGAGTGGGGGCTCGTGACGTCACGGTTCGCTAAAAAGTGTAGCGAATCGTGACGTCACGCGGAACTTCAACATACAATATCTCCGTCATTTTTTGTTCAATTGACAAAAGAAAAAATACGTGTCCAATATTTTTTGATAATTTAAATGACGAACTAATTAGATTTTTTTAGGAAACTAGCCTATTAAAAATACAAGACAATTTTATTTCACTTTGTTTTTTGTTTTTTAGGGTTCCCTACCCATAGGTAATAAAAACGGGACCCTATTACTGAGAATTCGCTGTCCGTCCGTCCGTCTGTCATGAATCGTGATGGCTAGATAGTTGAAATTTTCACAGATTTTTTTTGGTTGCCGCTATAACAACAAATACTAAAAAACAATAAAATAAATATATAAGGAGTCCCATACGACAAACATGATTTTATTTGCTCGTTTTTGCTCGATATTGATAACGGCAACAAGTAGACGTTTAAAATATTCACAGAACATTAAGTTATAAATTTAATTTAAAAATAAATAATTAAATTAAACTAAAACAAATATTTAAGGGGCTCCCATATAACAAACGTGATTTTTTTACCGTTTTTATAGATAATGGTACGGAACCCTACGTGTGCGAGTCCAACTCGCACTTGACCGGATTTTTTTTCTAGTTTTTGAAATGACTTGGGACCCACTTTCAGAGGTAGTATTGTACGTAAATCGGGTAACAATGGATGTAGAGTCAATGAAAATAAATGCTTGTACCTAGTTTTACATAATTCCTGGTTTTAAAGAATTATAAATGTTTCAATGTTGGGAGCACGAGATGGTAGCACGTTATCATTTCATGGATATCTACCCAAAACAAGTCAAGTCATATTTACAGTCCGCGGCTGATATAAGTCCATCGCGAATTGCAGGGTAGCTTTAAGCTATTAACTCACTGATATTATTCCTTAACCTTCAATTAAACAACAGCATGTAATTATTAAAAAAAAAGAAAAACATTCAAATTTTATGACCATGGTCCAAACGACAGTTTAAAAACTAAAATTAAGAACTAAATATTCCATTATTCAAATTCAAATCGAGTAAAAAATGGCCGCGATTCGATATTCAAATTTAGGATCACGTAACATTGCAGCCAGTGCGTCGATTATTCAAGTCGATTACTCATTCGATGTTTGTTTCGTTTCCGAGTCGATTCCCGCGTGAATATGGGGCGTATCGATTGATATCGCCCAGTAATTTTGAGCTGTATGAAAATTTTCTATATTAATCGGTGCTCGCTGGATGTTCTGATTGAGGGACTAGTAACTGGCCAGTGTGAATGTAAATATGTTTAAATTAAATAAATAGGAAAATACTTCTAAAAAGTAGCAATTACCTAAACTGTCACGCGAAGATTATGAAAATATAAACTTAAAAAAATACAATACCAACAATAACCCTTTTTTATGTAGAACATGCTGATGTTGTTGGATGACAATACCAACAATAACTCTTTTTTATGTAGAACATGCTGATGTTGTTGGATGACTTGTATTGTTGTTAAGTAGGTATACTCTTTGCCGTTAAAGTGGTTTGATGGATTTTGATGAAATTTTGCACACATAATTTATAACCTATCGTCTAGGTACTTAATTATGTTACGCACTCACCACTTCTTTCCGTCACACGATAAAGGATTAACGTAGAAAGAGAAGGTGAATGCAATGGCGAGCGCCCCCATTGGACAAATACAGGCTCTGGATTAATATTAGACTACTTCCTATCCAGAAAATTACATAGTTCTCTCGGGATAGCGATAAACGAAATCTTCGCAGACGGAGTCGCGGGCAACACCTAGCTAAATAAGCCAGGACATATAGCCAGACCGTTTAAATGAGTCGTCGCCTGCGCGGTACAGGGGCTGGGGGTATGAAAACAAAGGGGCTGAGAGAGGTGCGGGCGGCGAGCGCGCCTCGTGTGCCTGCCGCCCGCACCTCTCCAGGTCCTTTTTTTTATGTTAGAGAGGCCAGACAAACAAACTAGTGGGTCACTTGATGTTAAATGAACACCACTGTCCATAGACACCCGCAGCGCTTTACGCGATGCCAGTGCGTTGTTAACCCTAAAAGGGAGAGGAAAAGGAGAGGGAATAGAGGAGGGGGAAAGGTATTGGGCCCCCGGCGCTCTCACTGACCGTACGAAACGCAGCAGGAGCACTGTTGCTTCACGCCGGTGTTCTGTGAGAGGGTGGTACTGCCCCGGACAAGCCGGCCCATTCGTGATGCAGCGGCTAGCTATAACATGGCACTACCACTCAAAAAACCTCTACCCTTTTGTCGTCCTACCCCGCAGCCCCTGTACCGCGCGGGTGAGGACTCACTCAAACGGTTTAGCTATAGTATTTTAACCAGTACCTTAATTTGAACGCCCCATTACACCAGTCCATGCTTCAAAATGGGCTCATTTATAAAATCGCCCGCCGCGATCGCTCCACGGTAAAAATGATACCTATTTGTGATATCGATACCGAATTTATTTATATTGGGTCACTCAATAATAACGAATAATGGTGTAACTTTGTGGATATTATAGAGCGTGGGTGAAATGAGAAAATGGGCCATTTCAACTTTCCCTAAATTTTTACTCCAACACTAACATTAATCAAACCTCACTAGGTACAAATTATCTACTATATAAAAATAAGTCGGGTTTTCCTTTCTGACGCTATAACTCCAGAACGCACGAACCGATTTCCACGGTTTTGCATTCGTTGGAAAGGTCTCGGGCTCCGTGAGGTTTATAGCAAAGAAAATTCAGGAAAAATTTCAACAGAAAAGCGGGAAAATCTTTTTTCACATACAGCGCCATCTCTGATACATAGCATGTACTACAAACCAATACTATTCTCCGCGGGCGGAGTCGCGGGCAACAGCTAGTTACTAATACATATAAAAAAAACGCGGAAGTAACTCTGTCTGTTAGCTATTTACGCTTAAACAGTTGAACCTACTTAGATGATTTTTTTTTATGGAGATAGTTTGAGATCCTGAGAAGGGCACGGGCCTTCTCTCAGAATAAGAGGGCTTGGGCCGATGTTCCCCCGCGGGCCCAATGCGGATTGGGAACTTCACACACACCATTGAATTTCTTCTCAGGTGTATGCAGGATTCCTCACGACATTTTCCGTCACCGTAAAGCTCATGGTAAATTACAAATGTAATTTCGCACATAAATTTCGAAAATCTAGAGGTGTGAGCCCGGACTCGAACCCACGACCCTCTGCTTGAGAAACCGTAGGTCAAACCACTTGGCCACCACGGCTTTATGGAGAAGGACATGGGATACTTTTTAGCCCAGAAAATTGCATTTCATATTATTGGAGGGCACAGGCCTTCTCTCAGAATGAGAGTAGTGATGTAGTTCACACGCGGGCCCAATACGGATTGGGAACTTCACAGACATCATTGAATTTCTTCTCTGGTGTATGCAGGGTTTCCTCACGATGTTTTCCTTACCGTAAAGCTCATGGTATATATCACGTGCTTAGTTCCCGCGAGATAGCGATTAGAATTATTCGCAGACGGAATCATACTCATACTCATATTCATACTCATTTATTCATAATATTCAAAACATGTCATTTTAAAATTATTTTATTATATTATTCCATAGTCATCATAATAATTAGTAAGTTTTAAGTCGTGGTCAATAGCTAGTTATCTATAATTTGAACTATTGGTTTAATGGCTCATCAAGCTATTTTAGCCCAAGATCCCAATGTGAAATTCTGTACGCTGCAGGATTGCTAGTAATCTTACCATACCACATACCTACCACACATACCATACCATACCATAAGTACTTTTAAATAGATTTATTTATTTAGATTTAAAAAAAATAAACTGCCACATCTCTATTTAATAAGTCCATAACGTCCTATGCTGTTTAAAAAAAAGTATTCCTGTTGAGAGGATGTTTTTACACTGTAGACGAAATATTTAATAAGGATTGTTAATTTAGACCTGTACGTAATTTTCATTTTTGTTTTTGTTTTACTGTGTTTTTTTTTGTTTTTGTTCTTTTTTATTGGTTGAAAGTATTTTTTTTTTATTATGTTTAACCTGCTGCAACTGTGTTTTCAAACACGATACTTGTATTGTTCTTGAATAATTTTACTTCTTGTCTTCTTTTTGCTATGCGGGTAAAATTCGGCGTACAAATCTGTGGCAACGTAAGTATTTATTTTAGTCTTGACAAAAAAAAAATTGATGATTGTGCCAAATTGTTAAAAAAGCCGTGGTATCCTTGTGGTTTGGCCTATGGCCTCTTAAGCAGAGAGTCATGAGTTCGAGCCCGGGAACGCACCTCATTTGTCAGTATTTAAATTACCTACATTTGAAATTTACCATGAGCTTTACGGTGACGGCAAACATTGCGAGGGAACCAGCCGGTGCCTATCAAGAAAATCAATGGTGTGTGAAGTTCCCAATCCGCATTAGCCCCGCGTGAGAACTATGACTAAACCATTTCCATTCTGAGAGGAGGCCTGTAAATATTGCTAGACATCGCGGAGTTGTATTTAAAGTAATGAGTGTAACCCTTCGATTAAATTATAATTTGTAAAAATAACCTGGTTAAGGTTGCGAGATCGCGTTGGATGCGGATGGCGCGGGTCCGATTTGTTTGGCAAGCCTTGGGGGAGGCCTATGTTCAGCAGTGGACGTCTTTCGGCTGAAATGATGATAATGATGATGAAAAATAATAGGTGCAGAATCTTACAGTCGGATCTTACGCTAAGCATTAACGATTGTAACAATATACGCATCCTGTAATAAACTCACTCATTCAATTTAATCGGTGAATGGTTTACGTCATAATTTAGTTCACTCTAGAACCATTCATCCCAAACGGACGCCTCATTAAGAGGCCATGCACAAATCAAGGTGCAGGAGCAATAATTTGAATGAACTTATGACGTTGCCCACCAATTATGCGGACAATCATACCATTAAAGAGACGCACCGTAAACCTTTTGCAACAATGAGATGGATTTGTTTTAATGACGTTACGTTCGGAAATACAGGGCTTTCTACTTTCTTCGGTATAATATATTGACTTTTTTATTATTCGAGTCAGTAGCTTTTTTGACCCCGACACAAAAAGAGGGGAGTTATAAGTTTGACCGATATGTGTGTGTGTCTGTCTGTGGCATCATAACTCTTAAATGGGTGAACCGTTTTTGATGCGGTTGTTTTATTTGATAGCTGGTTTCTTGGCGATAGTTCTTAGATATGTTTCATCGAAATTGGTCCAGCCATTTCAAAGTTATCAGCTCTCTCGTATGCTGCGGAAGGGATCTTAGATTTGATTGCGTTGGGGTTTTTTAAACTTTTTAATTTGTCTGTTTTTGTCACGTTTTTCGCGGCGTATATTCTTCCAAAAGCGCTAGTGGAATAATAAGTTTCTGAAAAGTTTTTTTTTAATTCATTATTTTTGTAGGTTTTTTTTGCGCAATATGGACCGGTGACCTGGTAAAGGTTGCAGGAAACATTTCGATACGGGCAGCGCAGGACCGATCGTGAAACGACTTGGTCCAGCTGGGGACGTCTTTTGGCTGATATGATGTTGATGATTTTTGTACATGGTATTGTTTATTGCCTTTTCATCAGTGTTGCATGCATAACGAGACCATTTTTTGTCACTTTAAAACGGGACAATGACTTTTTAAGAGCGTGGCTATTTTTTCTTCGTGGCAATTATTACATTCCCATATTTTCCCAGTGGCATTTTATCCTCTGAAATTTATAAAACCCCTCTTTTTGTGTCGGGGGTTAAAAATACCAAGTGAGGTAGGTACTTACCGAATTAAAATGAAATCAAGTTCATAATATCTAATTTTTAACCGATAAAATATAATTGTAACAAGCCACAAATGGCCGTGATTAATGCACAATTATGCATTGTACCGCTGCCGATAGACTGATAGTCACTCGTTAGAGCGGCATGGACATACCAACACGCATGCACAGATTTATGTATATAGATGAACGATAAACTTATTTAGCTTTATTTAGGGCTGATCTTCAATAGACTTCAAAAAGGAAAGTTCTCAGACTTTATTTTTTGGGGTTTCGTAACGTATCTTTCAAGGAAAAAAGGAACCCTTAAACCACGACCATTTTCTTGTCCATTTGTCTGTATGTCACGACTCTTTTGTTTCAGGTGGGATAAAGGTCAGTTTTATGTACATATATACTATGTGTATACTGTACATACAGTACGGACTGACTTCAACCCACAAAGCTTTAGAATGTACTTAATTAATTAATTTATTTACTTAAAAATTATAATCTTCTAGCTTTAAATCGCAATTAGGCTCGCGTTAGAAATACCTTCTCACCACAACATTTTTTCTTGAAAGCTGAGGTGCTTCAACGTTCTTGGACAGCGCCCTCTATTCTTGTCTAAAGTTAAAATATTATCCCACGGGAACTGTCTCAATTCAGACATTTGTATATCTGTACGCCAATTGTACCATCTAAATCCGTTGCGTGATTGAGTAACATACATTCAAAAGCAAAAAAGCGTTTTTTTTATACCACTATTTTTACCAGGAAACAACACATAGGTAGTCGTTGTCGGTTTATATTTAAGTAAATACCACTGTCTACTTACCACATTTGGGCATCATAAGTATAATATGTTTTAAACAAAAGATACGTTAAACAGCAATTCTGAGCGCGTTAAATTCCCTTTATTAGGGTATTTTATATGTTCCACAAGTTTCACAAGTTTAATCAATAAAACTGAGGTCGCATAATAACATCGTATAATAATCGACTCGATGGTTTTGTACTTGTATTGTCCTATAAGGTATTATAGTTGCCGTACAGCGATTTTATCTAGATATGAGATTCAGTGCTGAATGCTAATAGGTTAACAATATTTTATTGCTGAATGTTCATCCATCATCTTCGCAGCCTGTAAAGATAAGTTCCTTTCCGAAAACCTCGGCTAGCTCAGCGATCTGAAGTAGATCTTGGCCTCCGATACGATTTAACGCCAAGGCACCCTATTTTGTGCGATCTCCTTCCAGTTTTAAACGTACAGGGCGCCGAGGTCTCTCTCCATTTCATCTAACCAGTAGTAGTTGGGGCGACCAACCGAACGCTTTCCAGTAGGATGCCCCACGAAGGCCCTATTTACCGCTCTGCTAGCCAATATCCTTACGAAGTGTCCGAGCCAATGGAGTCTGCAGACTTGATCTCTCCGATGATATTAGGCTCTGAGACTGTCAAATTCAAAGTCAAATTTAGTCATCAATTGTTGCTCCTATGAACGTCGCAGAATCTACTTCGGAACAACCCTGTTCAGATGAATCTGGCAAGAAACTCATGTCATGTCTTCCAGCTCCTGGTTTTTGCAGATCCTCTAACTACCTTACATCGTATCGGCCCCATGATCTTACGGAAGACCTTTCATTCCTCGCGAAAGCCATCAGACTTAAATAGACCGTGTGAATGCATCAAAATCGACTAATTCCAATCAAACAATAATTTAGCCAAATGAATCAGATTGGATATCATAATGACTGAACAGATCCCGCTCTTTATTAAAACGGGGATCATTAAAATCTATTCAAATGGCAACAATCGTTCGTGACCGCTCAAGATCTCGATTTCTCGCTGTTTATGAATAAATTCGCAGTTAGGACGCCCGTTCGTCATCGCTAGAAGCCGATAATATCTGGGAGTGCATTAAAAGTTTCACGATCCGAGAAGTTCTCACGACGATGCTCGATTGTTTTCGATTGTTCCAATTCGATTGGACGTTTTCGTTTTTGCGGCAAGGAACGATGAGTGCTTTCGACAGGAGATGGTCAGTCGATCGAAGATTTAAAAAATAAAATGGAATACTTATTCTGCATCTCCACGAAGTCAGCAGGCTAATTGTCTAACTCTTCTATGGGCTGGGTTCTTGTATGGGCTGACAATTGGTGTCGGAAACAGCCAGCTGTCACAGCCATACAAAAACTATCATTTCAATCATCGGCCGAGTGTCAAAAATGTTACACAACTACCCTGCAGGTTAACTCATACAAAACAGGTGTGTTCGCATTGAACATAATTATACTTTTTCATGCAGTTTTCCCGTTCTCCCTAAATAACTAATCAGCGGTCGTTTCAATATTCTTATAAATTTTCGCTATTATGTTAATACTAGCTGGCTGCGCGACTCCGTCTGCTAAGAATTCGTTTATCGCTATCCCGCGGGAACTATGCAATATTCCGGGATATAAATTCCATATGCTAATCCAGGTTATAAACGATCTGTGTGCCAAATTTCATCCGAATCCGTCAAACCGTTTTAGCGTGAAAGAGTACCAAACATCCATATCATTCATACAAACTTTCAAGTTTATAATATTAGTAAGGTTCGATATAAATATTCTTAATCGAACACCAAAAACAGCACAGAAAAATTACCTAACAAAAATAAAAATACAGGCACACAATAGGCGGTCTTATCGCTCAAAATCGATCTCACTTACGTTCGCTCATAGTGGTTTATGGCGCAGAAATAAATATTCTATATGTTAATCCAGGTTATAAACTATCTGTGTGCCAAATTTCTCGCGAATCCGTATTAGCGTGAAAGGTATCAAACATCCATACAAACTTTCGCGTTAATGATATTAAAAAATAAGATTAAGATAAGTTGAATCGAAACAATTAGCAAACAATAAGAAACCTAACTTAAAAAACAAAGGCTTGACTTAAACTTTTAGAGACGAGCAATAATTAAGCGAACCGCAAAAGCGCACAGGCATCTAATGGCCCTATTAAGTCTGGAAAAGGCAATTATTGCTTCGGAAACAATTAGTTGGGCCTCCGCTGGTCACACGGGCCAGACACGATGGTGGAATAACTACTGTTTAAGGAGAAGGACTTATGGTAGCCGTACTCAAGCTTTTTTCTTGTGGTGGTAGCTATGGTGCAGCAGACAGCCGCATTGATTGTCAACAGCATTAAAAGATATATGAGTTTACTTATAAATCTAAGTAAGCAACTCATGAACTCGAACTAGGAAGTCCTGTGTTTCGGACTAGAAGAGCTAAAATGGAGGCTTTAAATGAATAAACAATCACACAGTGAAAAATAAAAGTAAAAACTGGTTGACTGTACAGTCGGTTTACGGGTGATAGTTTAACGTGACAACGTCATAACAAAACATTTAAAAAACAAAAATGAAACCAGGCGGTCACCCATCCAAGTACTGACCGCGCTCGACGTTGCTTATCCTCGGTGATCGGACGAGAACCGGTGTTTTGTCAAATATCTTGAAAACGGTGCATCCTACGGCAAAATCAATGAAATTTACATCCCCCTTTAATACCCCCGCACCCCCTCAACCCCCAAATTACCCGAGCGCTAGTACTAAGATTGTATATCCTGGCGCGCGCTGCTCTCTTGTACATCCTGGCGTTCACTGCTCTCTCTTGTGCGGGACATGTACTGACATGTACGGAACATTGCGTCATCCTTTTTCGTGCGTGCAGCCGGCGTTCATCGATTTATTACACGTTGTCACGTCAAAAATTCCATCAACTACAATACAAATGATTAATAATATACATATTAACTAAAAGAAAGAAACTTATAATAATTTATCTATATCTTCGTATGACAATTTTTTTTACAGTTGAAAATCTGTACATTTTTTATGACGCATGCGGGCCCTCATAAAAGCTTGGCGGGTCGCATGTGTCCCGCAGGCTTCAGGTTGGGCATCAAATACTATAACTGAGGGAGTTTGCGAGGATGTTTGAATGCTTGGATCTTTTAATATTTGTATGTTTGTTACTCAATGTTCGGAAAAACAAAGTTAAATTTAAATTCGGCGTACAGATCGACATAGATCTGTAACAAAGCAAGAACAGTCAACAAAAACCACAAGCAGCAAAAAAAACCCACTGAAATTTCCGAACAAAAAAAATTTTGTTATTTTCGTATACATAGATGCAAAAGTCAATTATATTTTTGAACCGCGAATGCACCTTAAGTTTCCTAGGGAACCTAAATCCAGGTATCCTATTGAGAAGCCGATACCATCGTCTCAGCCCCCGATAGCAGTGTGAATGGCATGCAAGTACCCTCTCCGTGCTATGTGATTGACAGACATAGTGTTAATGATGTTGGATTGTTCTAGAAACACCGCGTTAGGGATTGTATTTAATAGGCAACATTACACGTTTTAAGGATTTGCGTCTTCTGTGGTGACAGTGTCGTGGCTTAGTGGTTTGATTTATGGCCTCACAAGCAGAGGGTCATAGGTTTTTTCGACGTGACAACGTCTAATAAATCGATGAACGCCGGCTGCACGCACGAAAAAGGATGACGCAATGTAACGTAGATGTACGTATATGTCCCGTACAGAGCAGTGAAGGCCAGGATGTACAAGAGAGCACCGCGTGCCAGGATGTACTCAGTACTAGCGCTCGGGTAATTTATAATAGGGGGGTGCGGGGGAGGGAGGTTTTAAAGATATTTGACAAAACACTGGTTCTCGTCCGATCACCGAGGTTAAGCAACGTCGGGCGCGGTCAGTACTTGGATGGATGACCGCCTAGTTTCATTTTTGTTTTTTGAATGTTTTGTTATGTTATGACGTTGTCACGTTAAACTATCGTCCGTAAACCGACTTTACACACAACCGTTTTTTTTACTATTATGAGAGGGAGGCATGTGATAGAGTCATATTGTAGCTAGCCGCAGAATTACGAATGGGCCAGCTTGTCTGGGGCAGTACCACCTTCTCATAGAACACCGGCATGAAGCAGCATTACTCTTGCTGCGTTCCGTACGGTCAGTGAGAGCGCCGGAGGACCAATAGCTCTCCCCCTCCCACTTGCCTTTTCCCTCTCCTTTTAAAAGGGCCGGAAATAAATTCGACGCCTCCGCGCAATAAGTCGGTAATCGCAAAATGTAAATTTTACAGGAATAATTATTAACTGTTTTTGTTGAATATCTTAGCAACCGATTGGAATACTGAAGGTATTGATATATGAAATGAAAGCTAATTTTTTATGTGATATTTTATAAATATTAATACTTTATTTGTAGTGGTAGAGCCATGTTGTAGCTAGCCGCTGCATCACGAATGGGCCGGCTCGTCCGGGGCAGTACCACCCTCTCACAGAACACCGGCGTGAAGCAGCAGTAATCCTGCTTGCGTTTCGTACGCTCAGTGAGAGTGCCGGGGGCCCAATACCTCACCCCTTCCCTCTCCCCCTTCCCCTATTCCCTCTCCTTTAGGGCCGACAACGCACTGGCATCGTGTAAAGCGCTGCGGGTATCTATGGACAGTGGTGTTCATTTAACATCAGGTGACCCACTAGTTCGTTTGTCTGACCTATCTAACATAAAAAAAAAAAAAAAAAAAAAACTTAAAAATGTGCACATAGCATTATGCAATTAAAGAAAATTTATTTTACAGATAATATGTTGAAATTAATTTCCAGTAATAGTAACTTACCGGATTATTGTGGTGAAAATGCTAAAATTGTGGATGGGTAACAGCCTACTGCTGACTTTTATAATGTATTTTTTCTTTGAAGAGCTAAACTGAGTTTTTGTTAAACTGAGTTTAACATTTGGCATACGGTTGTGGTGCTCTGAGGATGAGCTCTGGTTGAGTTCGAAACGCGTCAGTGTAGTTTGGTGGTGGTGATGGTTGGGTTTGTGTGATTTATGTGTGTTCGTACAGTGTGGAGGTGGAGGAACTGCATGAACACGCATTTATACGTCTGTTCAAACGTATTATGCAAATAAATCTATCCACTGAAGATGGAACTTCCAATAGGTAAGAAAATATTACGTATATTTACTCACTAACCATTAACCTATAAAACTTTGTTAGTCACTATTGCCGTATAAAGTTTATTCAATAAATTACAGTATTATCGCTTACCAAAAATTTGACAAAGATTATTTACGACAATAAACCGGAAACAGCATAGTACCAAATATCAAAATAATAAAAGCATGTGTATTGGTGCGTAGCGACACTTTTGCCGTGGTATTTGACTTACCAGATTTCCGTACAATAAACCCGTCATTCTAAATTATCTTCGTTAGTTGCATTAAAAAAAATCTGAAAAAAATATATATGCTGTATTCCAACCTGTAGATTCAGAGTTTAGCATAACAATAAAAAGTCCATAACATAACATTACCGACTTATTGGTCGGGGGCGTCAAAATACCACGTCCCAAACTAAGCAAAGCTTGTACTATGGGTACTAGTCAACGGATAAACATACTTATATGGATAGATATATACTTAAATACATATTGAACACCCAAGACTCGAGAACAAACATTCGTATTTTATTTTTTATACAAATATCTGCCCGACGCGAGAATAGAACCCGGGACCTCATGTTTCGTAGTCAGATTCTCAAACCACTAGGCCATTTGATCGCCAAATTTGTTAGTATTTATGGGCGGTACTAATCATTTTCCATCTGATGATCCGCTTGCTCGTTTACCTCCCTCTCATAATAAAAAAAAAAAAAAATTGTAAGTCCTTTGCAAACCATAGCACCATCAAAATGTTGTAACAGCAAAACGTAACTCACTCAAAGATACCGCGATCTTTTTTTAAATGCCGTGAAAAAGGTCGCCTCTACGGTGTCCTCAAAATGGCAAGATCTCGAATCGCCAAATAAATACCGCCACGCAACGGATCCGATCACCATATTTTTGGACACTCAACAAAGAAAAGCAGACCTTTCGGAAGTACCAACTTAAAAACGAAACCCTTTTGACCTCACCTCGACTTTGTTGCTTGAGACAAAGGTTCATATTTCAGCGTTTTTAACTTTGATAAGTTCAAGATTACATGGTTGCATTGTATTTTATTGTCTTTTATGCCCGTACTGAGTGCCCGATAATACTCATTGAGTGTAAGTTATTTTGTTCAGAATGAAAAAATATCATATGAATAATGGTTTTGTTTCATTAAGCGTATAAGGGACGCTTGCTTATTTAATGTCTCGTGTTGTGCCAGCTGTATAAGGAGCGTGTAGGTAATACTTTAATTGACAAGTTCTCAAAATATGTGCGGTATAAACTATGGTTTTCGTAGATGGACAGTCAACGGCTGCTATGATGTAACTTCTGACTAGGGCTCGCACTTTTAGGGTGGATGACGTATAAATGACGTTATTTTGTACACAGAATATGGTACTTACCTAAATAAAATAAGTTTTACAATACCGTAATCTACGATTATTTAAAAAAATTTGTCTTTAGTGTATACACTGTACCTATTTGTTAAAATAATTAAAGTATTTGTGTTATGTTATAATAATAAAATACATTTGACTTACATTAATTGGAATTTTCCGTCAAAAAGATCATTTAAATTATCATAACATTTATTAATTAAAAACAATTTTAGCTACTTAATGAATCTAGACACGCGGTAGCGTGTCAAGCCAAGTTCAAGCAAAGGCACAGCTAGCCAGCGCCGAGTGTAATATTACACGAACTATTTGGAGCCACTTTTGACACCTTCATAACTCAAAATCTATTTAACACAAAACACATCGAATTTGGTATATTTATTGATACCAATAAGATTAACTAGAATCCCAAATTTCATAAATACCTATACCTTAACCTCTCGTATGCCGAAAGTTTAAAAAAAAAGGTTTTTGCAGGTGCATTCTAGGCTCGGTTGTTTGAAATAGAACCAATATTGCAGATTACAATAAAAATACAAAAAGATAGTTTTTAAATCTGGCGCGGATCCGAAAGGTTAGGTTTAAACGGTTCTTGGGATACAAACGTCTAAATATCGCTATTTTTCCACTGACTCACTGACATATACATATTTATGTGACCTAATGGAAGAACGGACTAAAAAAACCATGGCGACGCATCCTGTACGCGATACTTCCGGCGTAACTGGAGCTGGTCCAAACACTGTTCTTCACTTAGCTTACAATAATACAAGCCTTAGTTAGACGCACCATTAGACTTCTTTTGGACGAAATTCCCTTGACTGACATTATCATTATTTTTATATATTAGAAGTCTATACGCAACTCCGTCCGCGAAGAATAGAGGTATAATAATAGCCTACGACCTATTCTCAGACCTACCAAACGCAGACAAAAAAGTTTCATAAAAATCGGTCAAGCCGTTTCGGAGGAGTTCGAACAAACACCGTGACACGAGATTTTTATATATTAGAGAAGATAGATTAGCTGTTGCCCGCGACTCCGTACGCGAAGAATAGGGGTAGGTGGGCATTATCAGAAAAAAGTGTTCCTCTTTTAATTGTCAGTTTTGTGACGCAGTTAACCTTACATATTGTACGGACCGTCACAAAACTGACTAATAAATGTTTTATGGAAAATTAAGGATAACTAAGGCAAAACGGGTACATTTTTTCTGAAAACCCCCAGGTATAAAAGAAGCCTATACCTATTCTCAGACCTAGATAAAAAGTTTCATAAAAATCGATCGAGCCGTTTCGGAGGAGTTCGATAACAAACTCCGTGACACGAGATTTTGATATATTAGATTGTCATGGTAGCAAGTCTTTTCAAACTTATTTCATTTAGATACAACGTCATCCTGTGAACAAAATGACGTCATTTTTACGTCATCCACACTAAAAGTTTGAGCCCTGGCTATAAATTAATGTCAACGTGACACAAATTTCAAACTGTGGAAAGGACCTAGTACAGTCAGCAACGAAAGTCGCCGAACAAAATAAGATTTTAAAAGTTACTAGACACATGTATTGTTCATAAGTTACTGAACAGAAGTACAAACAACATTACTTTTAATTTATTGAATCAGGCGTTACTTTGCGGAGGTCCATATTAATGAACTAAAATAATTACTTTGCTCACCCGCGACCTTCGCGAAGGTCGCGGTGAGCAAAGTAATTGTTTTAGTTCATTAAACAAAATTACATTTACATCTTTAAATGCCAATAGTAGCTAAACAATATAATTTCAAAAGTTGCTGAACAGTATACTTTCAGAAGTAACTGGACAGTATAAATCAAAAAGTTACTAGTCATTATAATTTAAAAAGTTGCTGTACAGTATACTTTCAAAAGTAGTTGGACATTAAAATTACAAAAGTCAAAAGAAATTATAATTCACAAAGTATTTGGCCAGATTTATTATTTTTACATTCAATTCAAACCAAAGTGGTTGCTAAACATTTTACCTAAAATAAACAAGAAACACTGGCCGGTGTAAAAAAGACAACGACGATGTCATATACATACCCATAATGAAAGAAAGAGATGATTTGACGTGACAGGTTGGCACTCTTCTCGATGATTGTCAAAATTCAACTGAAGTTAAGAAGTATGTAAACTAATAAACATGTTCAGCAACTTTTGAAAAAATAGTGTACACCGTAATCTGTTATTTGCAAGTGTCCAATCGATATCTGTATTACATCATGTTCAGTAACATAATGAAACTTTACAGCGTGCAGGTGTTATGAAAATTTGGATGTGTTCATGGACATTCGTTGCTGACTGTACCCTAGTACCAAACAACATGTCAAAGAAACCCTCAAACCTTCGACTTCACTTACAGATCCGTTGAGCGATATTACACCTCACTAGTGTGAGAAACTAAATATTGGTGTAGCAAGCTTTTTCGTGTTTTTAAACCTTTTTTAAGTTCTTATCTGCTGAAGTTGGAGTTTTATTTCATATGGCTTGGTTTGGTATATTTTTTTGTATGGGACACTTGACACCAATTGACCTTGTCGCAAACTAAGCAAAGCTTACTACTATGGATACTAGACAACGGATAAACATATTACACATCCAAGACGCGAGCACAAAGATTTGTATTCTTCACACAAATATCTGCCCCGACTGGGAATCGACCCCGGGTCCTCTAGCTTCGTAGTCAGGTTCTCTAACAACAATTAATTTTACATTACAGCCCAACTTTTCATATGTTTGAATTGGCATAGCATTTTTTACAATAAAACTTAATAATAACGATAAAGTGCCGAAACTTGGAAGAAACAAAGCTTTGAATATTTTGCGGCGAGTCATCGATTGATAAGAATCGATTGAATGATCGAGTTACGACTCGTCGCTGTGATACATGTGACGATGTGCGCGCGCCGATAAATCTGTCACTAGCATATTGAGAGTAAAGAGCTTTGTTTGAGATTTGCGATTAAAAAAACCGGCCAGTATTTACCAAAAATTATTTACCACAAAATAAAAAAAATCTACTAGGTACCTGTTTAAGAGAAATCGTCGGCTTAGGAAGTAAACCTGCGCTAAATCAATTCTACAGTCATTCAATTTTCAACTTTGTGTCAGCAAATTCAAATATTTGATGACGGGTGAAATTAATTTAGCAGGTTTACTTTCTAAGGCGGGCTTGCGTGGACCTGAGTTAGCTACTTAACTCCGAGTTAACTGCTAACCCAGGGTTAATAAATGTCAAAATGTATGGAACTGTAATTCTTAACCCTGGGTTAACGATTTATTTTTTTAACCCTGGACTGTGCAAGTGGCTCTAAGCCGATCAAATTACTAAGTTTTAATTATTATCCTATGACTCACGCTTGACCGGTTTTTGTTATTCATTGTTGTGCGATATATTTATTTTTCTTACTATTTGAGTTCATCTTAATTTTTTTTAATTTAATTCTTTTATTTGCTGTTGTAGCAGTAGTAGAAATACACATTATCTTCTTCTCTAATATATGTATAAAAATCTCGTGTCACGGTGTTTGTTATCGAACTCCTCCGAAACGGCTTGACCGATTTTTATGAAACTTTTTTCTCTATATTCGATAGGTCTGAGAGTAGGTCATAGGCTATTTTTTGTACCCCTGTTTCTTTGCAGACGGAGTCGCGGGAAAACGGACAGACAGACAGACGGACTATCGACAGCGTAGCGACAGTAACACAGTTCTGTTTGCCACCTTTTGGGTACAAGTTTGAACGCTTTTTCAAAATAAAATTAAATTAGTTTTTTATATTTTTCAACAATCTTTATTACTCAGTTCTGAAATAAAAAACATCAAAAGAACGGCATCGTACAGTGCACTCATTTTCTAAAATTATTACCGAATGATTATTAGGCTGTGGCACAAAATTATTCAGCCCGCTAGTGTCGAAAATGTCGATAAAAACATCGATGATCAGGAAATTATTGTAATCTTTAGTCCTCGTACTATTTGTATTCTTAATGAATGAAGATATTCTCGTATCAGATCACCATCAGGCACTGGAAAACGGTTCAATAACATTAGAAGCCTTCCTGCAAAATAGACTCAAACTCTGACAGGGCATCGTCTACTAACATGGTTTAAACACTTTTAATAAATTTAGCAAAGAATATAGTATTTTAAATCAATTTAAGCTATTACAAGCACTTATGAATGTCGAAGAATCTACCTCCTATTTGAAAAAACTCTGTCAGTTGAGAAGAATCCGGCAAGAAACTAAGCAAGGCACATTTTTTCAAAACAGATCTGCAATCATCATCCCAATCTATATACATCCCACTGCAGGGCACAGGCCTCCTCTCAGAATGATAGGGCTTGGAACGTAGTTCCCACGCGGGCCCAGTGCGGATGTATGCAGGTGTACGCAAGTTGTTTAATTACATACATCTAAAGTATTTAACCTATTGAACGCCACGTCACTTTCAAGTTAATGTGCTCTGTACGCCACGGAACAAACCGTCTAGTCGATAAATAGGGCTTTATACGATTGCAGAAGGATTTTTTTCGAGTTGAATGTTGGTCATCTATAGATGACTCTGGCGTGTCAGGCGTTTTATTGGCTGTCACGACTGGTTGACATTGGCGTTCAAAGGGTTAACAAGACTATTTTTTTTAATATAGTAATACGCTATTTGAAACAAGGGATCACACACTTTGGGTCGGACTTTTTTCCAAATATCCCTGTCTATGATTTATAATCGTTAATTTTATAATACGCCTTATAAAATTAATGTCTTTTTGACGATGGAATTGAATTTTATGTGTTTGTTTGGTAATAGTTTGAGAATTTTTTTTAAAAGGTGTGCAATTTTCCAGAAACTACTTTTAAGCCTATCCACATTTGCACTTTATTATGTTGTTTCTATTTCATAACAAAGGAAATGTCACAATGATAGCTAAAGTGAAATAAGCAAACGATTAAAAAACGTATTGTTGAATGAGTTAGACCTGGATTAAACCATGTTTGAAACCCCGTGCAAGCAATATTGGTTTGTAACTCAATACGACAAACACTGCGATTTCACGTAAATTTCATTGGATTTTGAATTTAAAAAGCCCCAAAACTGTGACGGCGTTGTTCATTTTCTATAGTAGAAAAGCCTAAGAGTGGCTTTTGGGTGTACTCAAGTATAACAGTTCAATGTTTAAGAAATATCTTGATTTCCGTGGATTAATCTCCATTATTTGAGCTCTTAGTCGTGTGCTAGGCGCTAAAAAAGCTAGCAGCCAAAACTTCCAATTCAACATTTAACTTTATTTTCTTACTTAAAAGGCTAAATTTAAAATTTAACTAAAACTAAACCAAAACTATCGATACTTCGCCCCATCACTAGTGAGATCGTAAATTTCCCATCGTGCGATTGATGACAGCTGTCATTAATACCGCCATTACGACCGAAACGCGCCGAATTCACTTAACTCCTTTATAATTTTCATGCGATTCCTGGACGTGACTTCGACACCCGACGTGGAAGAGGTCAGCGTGTGATCTTGTTTTTTTTTATACATGTCGATTGTGAAAGGAGAAGAGCGTATCAAAATAAGGTTTGAAAATAATCGGGCAAAACTCATAATGGTTATGTGATATAGTATATTTTTTAAATATAACTCTAGTACAGGCATTTATTAATAAACTTATTACACTACTTTATATATAAGAACTTAAACTTAATTAAAGCCTCTTCAAAGAGATTTCGAAGAGGCTTATAGATGCTACCGGTGACCGAAGAGCTGGCAGCTACCTCGCTCAAAGAATTAGCCTAGCGATTCAACGAGGAAATGCTGCCAGCATCTTCGGCACAATGCCGCAGGGGCCTTTTTTAGATATAGTTTAGTTTTTAATTTAGTTTGTAATATTTAGTTTATAGTTAAGTTTTATTCTTTGTTATTTTTTCTTAATTGTTTTAATTAATTTATACCAATAAATAATTTATCTAATAAAAAAAAAATTAAAACGATAATTGAAAACAAAACAACATTTAATGTTAACGTACCTTAGGACTATACCATTTTTTTTTATCATCTAGTCAAAATTGGATTGGATTAGGATTTACTTTATAACAATAGGGATGCTGACACCACCAATCAACTGACGTACTTTTTATGAGCTGTCAAAACGATTCTCCCATAGAGTTTGAATGGCAATAACAACTTATGACGTTACTTGTTCGCCAACTCAATCAACCAAACTAATCTGGTTTTCGGGACTAAAATAAAGCGTTTTTTTACTGGAGTTGTGTCTTTGAATTATTTTTTAGTGGCGTCAACATCCCTATTCGGTAAAGTTTACCCAAAAAAAAATTACTATGACAATGATCGCAATAAACTGTGTAGTACATTTTTATTATACCTCGCACTAAGAAATAATACCATGGATTGTTCTGGGCCTTTTATCTTTTCTGTGTCGATAAATTAAGCTACATATTTCAAATAAACAAAACTTTTTACTTTCATTAAATCTCAATCCAATCTACACTGCTTTAAATTGACTCTATTATGAAAATATCTTTTGGATACTACTAAAAACAAAATGATCAATCATCAATTTCAATCTCTTGGTTCAAAAATATTTTTAATTTTTTTTTTTTGACATTTCTAAATTAAAACATCCTGTACCAAAAATGTTCGAAACGAGAGTACCTAATTGAAATTAAACAGGGTTTGTACCCGGCAATAAGGTAATGGGCCAATACAAAGGCATTCAATATTTCAGTTACAATATCACGTCGTAATGATATCGCCGATGACTTGTATCGGTGCCCTGTGACGAATATCGAGTGAGACGGTTAACTGAATGGTTTGTTCCACTTGAGACTCGTTATCTAAATGTATAAAAAAGTAACATAACTGATTTGTTCACTGAGAGACTGGCAACGCACAATCTAAACGAGTGGAGCAAGTCGTTAAAGGAGTTTTCCAATCTTCTGCACCATTTTAAAAAAAAAAACTAGTACAGAATAATAAAATTTTTTTGCACGACCGGATAGCCTAGTTGTTAGGGAACCTGACTACGAAGCTTGAGGTCCTGGGTTCGATTCCCGGTCGGGGCAGATAATATTTTTATGAAAAATACAAATGTTTGTGCTCGAGTCTTGGGTGTTTAATATGTATTTAAGTATGTATTTATCTATATAAGTAAGTTTATCCGTTGTCTAGTACCCATCTAGTACCCTAGTACAAGCTTTGCTTAGTTTGGGACTAGGTCAATTGGTGTGAATTGTCCCGTGATGTTTATTTATTTATAACTTGAAAGTGCCAAAGGTCCAACAACTTGACTACGAAGGTTTATGAATACGACTGTTAGTTCTCGAGTCCTAACTCGAGTCTCGAGTTCATTATCCACTGTGCTAGTTGTCAGGCTGTTGAAAATTTAAAGTTTTTATTCTGAACTTTTTTTTCCCGCGTCTTCGCTCCCGTGTTGGAATAAAAACCTATCTATTTAAGTATATTTATTCGTTACCTAGTACCTATAACACAAGCTTTGCTTTGTTCACTAGGTCAATTGGTGTCAATTGGTTTATGTTTATACATTATTATCACAAGCAAAGGCCAAAAATTAACTCTGCCTTTTGAAGCAGTTTTACAACGACAACTTTTTCGAAATTTTTCGAGATAAACTGTCCAATAATTCATAAAAAATGCTTTACTGAAGCTATATATAAACCGAATCTATTGCCACTTTCCGAAATTACATCTGCCGTGCTCAAGCTAAAAGGCGGCTAAGTGACATTTGGTCAATTTCGACTTTTCATTACCATTCTGCTTAGAAAAAAAATCTCTATCGATCTGTCTAGGAACGGTTTTTCTATCTTATACCGTTTCGAAAATAATTTTTCAAAAAAAGCGGTTAAATACATAAAAAAATGGACTTTGCTATGCTTAAAGGCGACTAAACCACTTTACTTAACTAAAAAGCTACTAAAGTACTTTAACGTTTGGATTGTTTTTCCATTTTTATTATAAATGCCAAGCTTAAAAGCGGTTATTATTTTTGGGTACACTAAAAGGCGGCTAAACGTCTTTTACCGCTATTTAACTAGGTTTCATTGAATAAAATATTTCGCTGATACCTGACTACAAGGCGATTATACGACAATGCATCACTAAAAAGCAGTTAAAATCACATTGCCGCCTTTTAGTCTTGTATTCATGCCACAATTCCAGTAAAAAACCTACGGTTGAAAGCAGCATTGGTCCGTGCGCAAAGTAAACGACATATTTTATTTAATTGTTTGCATAACTAAAAGGGGGCTATTCTACAATACATGACTAAAACGCAGCTAACTACGCCTGCCTCTTTCTTCTGTACCCTCGCTAAACCAGAAAACTTACCATAATAAAGTAGCAGATGTGTCAATGTGCAGCATGCTCTTAGTGTAGGAAGGCGTTTCGCGGGCGGTTGGCGACGCATTCCCACCAAATAACATTATGGCCGATAAACATATTATGAGGCCTGTAAGTTACATATTTTCTTTTTGTGTAATCGCAGAATTAGAATTAGTTTTACAAGATTTGTAATGTACTCGGTTGACAGTAGAGTATGTATTACAATTAGCCACTCACGTGCCTTTTTTCCAATTACTATCATTTATTGACAAGAGATTTCAAACAAGGTCATTACTGACTTAAGGAATAAATAATTATGATTGAAATAAATAAATAAGTTGGCAACCGTGGTTGCGCAAAGCATGTGATTGGCCATGTAGGTATGTATCTTGTACGTTAAATTTGACCCACTTCCTGGTTACCGATTAAGCTGACATTTTGCAACTTCGATCAACAATACGCATACTTAATATTCCGTCTTCCGTCTTCTAATTCCGTCTTCACCTGGATCTTTGTTGTTTTTAAGCTGCCCCAGGCAATCCTAATCTCGCTCATTTCGACATCCGGGATAATTATCTTCAGTGTAGTGGCGTGTTAGTGAGGCTCTGATGCGATTTGAATCGGAAAGAGGCTGTGCAGCATGGGAAGCATACAGCTGTCCATAAAAGCTCTCAATCTCGGCGAGGATTTCCGGCTTAGAGGAGACGGTTTGGATGGTTTGCAGTTTTTAGTTTCATTAGGTTGCTCCTTCCAAGTTGCTGCATAAAGACTTTCGACCCCCGGTTGCACTCTATTGCCTCCATAATAGAGCGAGTATTGGAGCTACGGAGATCTCCCCTTATCAGCTTTCTAACATGCTTGGAGAGCTCTTTCTCACCTAACGAAACAGTCTGCGCCGCCATTTCTCGTCGCCGCCTCATGAGTTCCAGAGTCTCGCGAGAGAGTTTAGACTGATGTACACTTCGCTGCTTTGGGAAACACGTTGTTCCCACATCCTAAATCGTCCTCACCAACTGGTCGGTCTCCTTATCAACATCGTCGGTGGTTTCTAACAAATCAACAAGAGTTGTGTTGGACGCAAAACAAATCTCACCATGCGGACTCTCTCCAGCTTATGACGTATATTCAGAGTGCCTCGAAAAAGTCGGTGATCACTGCCTGTGTTAAACCTGTTGATCACTGAGACATCCCTGAATATATGCTTTGTATCCGTCATGATAAAATCGATCTCATTTCGCGTCTTACCGTCGGGGCTTCTTCAAGTCCACTTCCTGTGAGGCTCCTTCTTAAAGAAAGAATTCATTAGAAAAAGCTTTTGGCTTTCCAGGATGCTGACCAACATGTGCACCTGTGGTTTCTAACTCCAAATCCGTGCGGTCCGATAATCGAATCGTCGCATGCCTGTACTCCCACCTTTGCGTTGAGGTCTCCCATAACAACGGTGTAATGTGTTCTAGTGGTGCTATGCATGGCTTCACTTATGCCCTCATACATAGCTTCCACTTCGTCGTCGGAGTATGCCGAGGTCGGCGCGTACACTTGTATAACTTTCAAGGAGTACTTATCAGTCAACTTAAGTACAAGGTATGCTACTCTTGATGACACGCTACCGATCTCCACAACGTTGTTACAGAGAGCTTTATTGATAAGGAAGCCGACTCCACCTTGGGACTGTTGTTCGCCCTCCCGAAAGTAGAATAGGTTACCGGAGCTTAAGGTTATCGTATCCTCTCCGTCTCTACGGACCTCCGACAAACCCAAGATATGCCAGTTGATGTGACCTAATTCCACTTCGAGTTCTGCGATCCTATCGTCATTCCTCACAGTACGTCCGTTATAGGTAGTCAGGTAAAGTCGTTTGTTTTGGTAGCCGTCCGTAGCTCGCTGATTCTTAGCACCCCCCGCCCTACCGTTACCATGCCGCTACCGTAACCAGGAATAGTAGGGCTGCGAGAACTGGGGGCCGGACTTTTGGCTGGTTATTCCGCCATCTGTCGGTCGCCAGAGCCTCGTCAGGTGCTAGCAGGTTGCACCACGGGCAGGTGAGGTTGAAATTTGGAGATTGAGATTCTGGGTTCTCCCTTACACCCCTATGACCTTTTTTTTTCAATACCATATTATTATTCAAATGGACATAATTCTAAATTACTGTGACTAAGTTGTTTTTTTTTTGAGATTGTAACTATCCTTTTGATTTTTACGCAGAGTGCCATTTTTGTTCTATTTTAATATCACAATGAAGTATTTATTAACTATGGTAGCAATGACGAGCTATTTGAATGTCGATTTTACATCGAAATAAACGAATAATTCACAGTAAAATGTTTATTTGAATTTGTAGTTACGGCCAATTTTGCAGGATTCTTAAAAAAATATTGGGACTCGTACAAGACTAAAAAGCAGTGACGCCAAAAGGTTTGTAAGTTAACCGCTTTTAAGCTATGTTCCAGTATATCGGAATGTAAACAAGAAACAGTGAATTAGTTTATAAGGCGGCAATGTGCCTTTTGCCGCTTTATAGTTATGGACTGGGTTAACAATAATACTCACTAACCTAGATTAAAATGCCACTAAAACAGATAACTGCTTTCTAGTTACGTAATTGTAGTTAACTATCTATTTCAAAACAATTCCTATATCATTAACAAAAAATACATGTCTATAAAGCAGTTAAGATCCGATAACCGCCTTTTTGTACTGCAATGTAAAAAGGATTTTATTTTATTTTCATAACTATAAAGGAAAAAATGACTTTTAGTGGCACAAAAACTATAATATAACAAGAGTGACTAAAATCAAATCATAAATTAAAAAAAGATCTACCGTTTGGTATATGACAACATAGCTAAAGATTTAAAGAAATTGACCAGCATCGATTTGAAATTTTTGTGACGTTTTTCGCCGTTTACTCAAAAGTTGGTTTTGTCACTTAGCCGCCTTTTAGCTTGAGCACGGCAGACATAATAACATTATTATTTTCAAAGCCCCTTGCAGAACAAACCAAATCTGACAACAGGCGGTCATCAAGCTACATTAAGGTTAATACCAAGTTTTGGGCGAGAATCGATTTAAATGTATCGATGAAAGTTCCTTAGTCGATTACGTGGAGCTGCGGGCGACGGCCAGCACTCTTTAAAAAGAAATCAATTCCTTATTGGCGAAAATAATTGTACATTATTACACAGCATTAAAAAATATTTTATTTTATACTAATTAATAGATTTTTTAAGACAAAACAACATGTTTTGTGCAATAAAATATACTTAACAACAAATGGACATTTTCATCTTACATTGCGCAATTTTACTTTATATGAGGTTAGAAGACCTGGGTTAGGTCAGGGAGGGATTTGAAAATTTCCATTTTAAAGTGCCCATACTTTTTTTTAAATGACTGACACTTTCCAATGAAAACTGACACTTTCCAATAGCTTTACCGCACCCAAAATATCATGTTGTTGATCATCCAATGGAAACTTACGAAAACAAAATTAAGCATAAGATTAACTTAGTTGTTTATAAGTTTATTTATTTTAACTACCTGTTTCAGATAAACATGAAATTCGATACTGTTGACATTTAACGTTTTAATCGAATTATCAACACCTTCCTATCTACTGTTTACTTCTTTGGGATTCCATATTCCTTTTACTGTGAGGCATATCGGCGTTTAAACTTGCAAAAGTCTTTATACTGTTGGATTTAAATAAATAAAATATAATAAATATTAGGGGACAATCTTACACAAATCGATCTAGTCCCAAACTAAGCAAAGCTTGTACTATGGGTACTAGACGACGATAAACATACTTAAATACATAGAAAACATCCATAACTCAGGAACAAATATTCGTGCTCATCACACAAATAAATGCCCTTACCGGGATTTGAACCCAGGACCTCTTGCTTCGTAGGCAGGGTCACTACCAACTAGGCTAAGCGGTCGTTTATCGTCATCTAGGTCTCTAATGAGGGGGCTTGAGCTATAGTCCCCAAACGGGCTCAGTGCGAATTAGGAACTTTACACACTAGTGAAAAGTACAGGTTTTTTTAAGTTTCCCTTCGTTTCACTGATAAGTCTTTTGTTGAATAATCCCTTTGATCAATTATAACTGCAGATCCACAGTCGCGCGCCCGAAAATGTCCGAGCCAAATGAGCGCCACTTTGATAAAAGTGGCCTTCTTTTTTCTCAGTACGTTGCGTGAAATTGTCAAGTTTAGCTGTCAAGTGTCAACCGAAATTCGACTGTAATGAAGTAAAGACTAGGTTCAAATTTCTGTGTAGGTGATGATTTTAATTGTTATGCAAACAAATAAAAAAGTTCGGACACTTTTTGAAGGGGATTTTGTTCGGCAATGTGTATTCGGCAACTTCAGTTATAATTGATCAAAGAATAATCCTTTGTACTCTTTTAAGGAATACATTGACATAAATGGTGTAAAATTATTATTATTGTAAAAAAATTAATTTGTTTCCTGTTCTGATTGTATACTAAGTAAGTAATTTTTTTCTTTTTAACTAATTTAGGCTTTAAGTTCTTTACTAACAAATTTATGGATCTATGAAATCTGAGTTAATAAATATTCTATTCTATTCTAAATATTCTATTCTAATTATTTTTAAATTGTGAAATGTCAATATTTGTTGGGAGATATTATATGTATTTGTAACGTATGATGTTGACGTAGTGATAGTTATATTTACAGTGGTTTTCTTTTCGCTTTTTGTATAATAACGATCCTTATTGGGAGAACATATTTTATTTCTGACATTTTCTGCACTACAATTAATTATTTTTATTTTACATTATTTTGACGATTATGGTATGAATTCTTGTAATTTTGACATCAACGCTAATTTGTATTATAATTATTATCATAAAATAAATAAATCTAATCCAAACTAATCTTATCTTCAACGTAAAGGTCGTGGTATATTTCAAATGAATTTCGCACATAAATACCGAAAAACGCAGAGGTGGTAAACACGAGTATATACAGGGCGCTATCCAAGAACGTTGAAGTATCTCAGCCTTCAAGATAACGCGTTAACTTCGTTAACAATTAATAGGTGGCGTTGTCCAAGTAAATTTTGTGCTTTGAAAATGTAACCGTAACCCTTTTTCAAGCCAAAATATTTCTCGTAAAGGCATTTCCAACGCGGGTGAAGCCAGGGTTCCAAAATAGTTAGAAATAAATATTTAAAGCCGTGGTGACCTAGTGGATTAACCTATTACCTCTCAAGCAGAGGGTCATGGGTTCGAGTCCGGGCTTGCGCCTCTGAGTTTTTCGGATTTTACATGCGAAATTATATTTGTAATTTACCATGAGCTTTACAGTGAAGGAAAACATCGCGAGGAAACCTGCACACACCTGAGAAGAAATTCAATGGTGAGTGTGAAGTTCCCAATCCGCACTGGGCCCAAGCCCTGTCATTCTGAGAGGCCTGTGCCCTGCAGTAGGACGTACAATACGTTTACTTTTAGTTTACCACTGACAGATGGCTTGCCTTCATTTCATTTCCAACTTTAACACCATACAAATAAAGTAGCTATTACAAAATCTGCAAACGTGGGTAACAGTATTCTAAAATTGGCTTTATTTGTAGGTCGTTAAAGTTGAATATAAAATGAAGGCAAACAGTCTGTCAGTGGTAAACTTTATTTAATTTTACTGTATGTAGGCTGTGGTGATGATGATTGATGGTGAAGTATTTTAGTGACAGAACCCACTAGGGTTATTATAACACCCCGTTAACTTATCACGCCACGAGATCTCCATAAAAACTCGAAGGAAACTGACCTAACGTAAACAAGAAATATGGCGATCTGATATGAGATAAACCATTCATGGCGGTTTCATTCATAACCACCCACGTAATGATGTGTGATTCATTCCACTTGATTTTGACGACTTTTTTATGCAAGTTGGTATTATAATTAATTCTGGCCGATTCCTTAAACTTAGTTTTTTAATTAGATCTTCTAGATTTATTTTATCTGTGAATGTTTATAGCCACAGCGTTCTGTTTTATGGTTCTTTGGCCAAACTGGCTAAAATGGAAACCTGTTAATTCGACCTGGATCCTATTTTTCAAGCCACTTGAAAATATCACCTTTTCCCCTACATTAATAATTAAACACTCAACGGGATGGTCAATGTATAGGCACTATTATTGTTAGAAAAATTGGTGTCAAGTATTAATAGGTTCCTTGTATTTCATACTAAATACAAACTGAAACTTGGATGCACAGAAAAAAAACCCCAGAAAAAGACCAGCGCTGGGAATCGAACCCAGGTCCTCAGCATTCCGTGCTGCGTGCTATTCCCCTACACCACCACTGGTCAGGAGTTTAGACACAAATTTTTCCTATACATCGCACATCACAGCCTTCTAAATAATCACATTCTGCAGTGATACAGCGCCATCTATGTTATACTCTCATCGAGAGACGTCAACACTCCTTCGGAACTAACCGCTCAACCGGACAAGAGATGCCGCTACTAAGCCAGCTTTAACAAGTTTGGTATGAAGTATCGTTTTGTATTTTTGTCCCATGAGGCACATGTGCCTCATGAATCTATGAGCATTTAATGTCACTCTTACTATGGGGACGCGTCGAAAGAACGCTGCACATTGTTTCGGGATAGGGTACCTGTTAAGCCACTGAAAAACTTAGAGCATTAATCAAGAAAAATCCCCACCAATTACTAAACAAAAAAAAACTGTCACTTTCCAGCTGTTGCTTTTGCTGATGCTCTAATAATATAAGTGAAACATCAAAGGCAAATAAGATGAATGTTAAACAACCTCACATCTTTAATCTTCTTTCGAAATTTAAAAATAACATACAGGGTCGTTAATTAATTTAAGAAGCAATACACTGGTTAACCTTACATTACTTTATCAGCTAGGATACAAGGGTGTTTAAAAAATTAGCTTTGTTTGAGGCTTTGAGCTGAGGAAGCCGTCCTCAAAATAAATAATTAAAATCAACACGGCATATATTCACGGAGCAAATAAATTGCATGGCCTTTCCAAATGAAAATTTAAAACTAGAAAGCCTTAATTAAAGTCAAAGCTACCGCTCCCATCAAGCGTTAGTATTTATGAGGTCCACAGCGGAAGTGTTAGCACTCATCATGTCAGCTGGTGATACTGATGAAGATAAGACGATGACCTTGTATGGTGAGGCGGGGGCGTACATGGACTGTGAAAGGACGGTATGGCTTTCTGTGTAATGAAAACTAATTGGAACACCGGCGGTGATTTGTAGCCACTTTAGTGGGATACTAATAAAAACCCGTTTGTCCACCATAATTATCAAATCAAATCATTTTGTTTACTATGGCAAAGTATATATGCGAATATATGTACAATATGAAATCGGTTACAAATAGAATTTACAATACTATAATTTTTACATTAAATACACGAAGTTATTGTTAATCATGTTATAACAGCTCTTATAAAATAGGGATGGTGACGCCATTCAAAATCATCATCATCATCTCTGTTTTCGCCAATCCGGGATAAAAATCATTCTATGTTGTTTTCAGGGTCTCAAACTATCCCGGTATCAGATTTCATTACGATCAGTTAAGTAATGTTAGTGTAAAAGCGTAACAAAAACACATACTCGCATTCGCATTCTACAGCAATAAACAAAAATTATAATATCAAACAACAATTTTTAATATTAACAAACCGCTTCCAACCTTAATGATTGGGTGTCAATGAGGAAGGCCTATATATAGCAGTGAACGTCCTATGGCTAAAATGATGATGATGATGATGATAAATATTACTTAGATTGTTTACGTCATGAACGGGGTTGTTTGCAATGGTGATCCCTGACTTCAAATAGTGTACAAGTAACTACTGTGCTAAATAAATACTTTGCAATATAAAGCTTTACACATTCTTATAGTTTATTGAGTCAGGTGTTACTTTGAGGAGGTCTATATTAATGAACTGAAACAATTACTTTGCTCACCCGCGACCTTTTGCCACAGAATATATAATAGTACTGACGTACAGAATGGAAACGGTCCGCCCCGCACCGATTCGAATTACCCCACCCCTCAAGGCGCAGATAGCCGGAAAGCGCCAGAAACCAGAAGAGTGCGCGCGCGATGTATGTAGGCGTACGCGTGTACAGACGTCGTCGTGCTTATGTAGATTCAAGAACGCGTATTTGTATGTCGTGTCCGCCGCGTGCTTTTGCCGTAAGGTCGCGGTTGAGCAAAGTAATTGTTTCAGTGCATTCATATAGGTATTAGAAATTAATAAGCAAACAATTTCGAAACTAGAACCGGGGTCGTCATTCTTTCTAACTTGTCATCATATCGTCATCATTTTAGCCAAAAGACGTCTACTGTTGAACATAGGCCTCCCCCAATGTCCGCCAAACAGATCGGTCCTACGCCATCCGCATCCAACGCGTTCCCGCAATCTTAATCAGTAGGCTTATTGTCTAACGCTTCTGATGCTTGCCTTTGCAATTACTATTTCTTTCTATCAAACGGTATAAGACGATGACAGAAAGAGATGGTGAAAGCGAAGGCAAGCGTTAGAAGCGTTAGACAATACGGCCTCAGATCGTCGCTCCGTCCTGTTGGAGGCCAACCTAAAACGGGTCTTCCGGTTTGTGGACGCTACTCGAGAACCTAACTGGTATATGACTTTCTAACTAATAAGTATATGAATGTTTAAAAAAAATTACAGCTTATAATCGTTAGGGCAAAATATTGCATGTAGAAGATACTATGTCGGTCATGTACACAATAAGTTTAATGCTTTTTTTGGTACAGTTAAGGATTAGAATTCCCTGCCTGCGACTGTGTTCCCTGAAAATTACAATTTGGCCGCTTTCAAGTCTAGGGTGAATGAGCATTTACTAGGAAGGCATGCTCCATCGTAGGCCTCATCTTCGCTTTCCATCAGGCGTGATTGTGGTCAAACACAAGCTTATATTGTATAAAAAAAAAGTTACCCTGCTTCCAATTATCAACTCAGTGTCACCCTATATGGAATCATGCTCCATTTAAAGACTGATTGAAGAAAAATATAGCAAAATAAGTTATTTAAAAGAAACTATCGGCACTTGTGTATCACAAAAGGAACGAATAGACTACGATCCCGCAGTAAAATTTAAAAACTGTCTGTTTTTCTTTGAATTACAGAAAACAAACGTAATTATCCACTCACTTGCTTTTATTCCTTAAGACAATAGCACAGAATATATAATAGTACTAACGTACAGAATGGACACGCTCCGCCCCGCACCGATTCGAGTTACCCCACCCCTCAAGGCGCAGATTGCCGGACACCGCCCGAATCTAGAAGAGTGCGCGCGCGATGTATGTAGGCGTACGCGTGTACAGACGTCGTCGCGCTTATGTAGATTCAAGAACGCGTATTTTGTACGTCGTGTCCGCCGTGTGACAATAGTGACATTTATTGAATCAGGCGTAAGTTTGCGGAGGTCCATATTAATTAACTGAAACAATTACTTTGCTCACCCGCGACTTTAAGATAGTTACGTTTATGTAAGAAATGCGTGTTTATGCAGTTCTTCCACCTCCACACTGTACGAACACACACAAATCACACAAACCCAACTATCACCACCACCAAACTACACTGACGCGTTTCGAACTTACACTTTTTTTGGGGTAAACTAAGATTATAAAATGTTTCTCGTGACATTTCTAATCAATCAAATCGTTTATTTGTTAACATAAGCAAGTATTACAGATGTTACATAAAGTTTTGTATCACTATACTTGCCATAAGGCATACAAATATCTAGACTACACATGCTATTTATTGATTTATATATATTTTCACGGTAATTATACTTAATGTTAAATACGCAAAAATAATTAATCTAATAATAACAAATAATAAATAAATAATAACTAACGCGGGCTAAAGGTACTTATTTGGTAAACTCAACTAGTTTTTTAGGCTCTTTTATTTTCTATGGCACTTCCTTTTTTTCATTTGTTTTTGCTATTTCCTTTAAAAAAAAAGTTTTAAAAAGTTATCAAAAAAATATTATGAAGAATGCTTTTGCACCAATTTTTTTCTGGGAAACTCAACGGCATTCTTTCACACCATATTGTGTATTTTAAAAGCTTTTTATTAACTTGCAATATATGTAAGTATGTAAATGTGTGTACGGGTCAAATCTTGGAAGTTGAATTTGGTATACTTATGTAGGTTGGATGACAATGCAAGTACAATCATCAAAAAGTACAGTCAGCAAAAATCTTGCATTGAAAATGATTTTTTTAACAAAAACTTATTTGTATCCAAGTCTTTTATTTAGATCAGATATCAGTCAAGTATAGAAATCGGCAGTCGGATCTTAGGCTACAAGTCAACTAGTTCATATAATTATAGCTAATTACTTCACACTAACGATTATTAAAAAAGTAAATTATTAAAGTTCCGTATAAATACAGCAATAATGACACCGCGTCTGCTTTTAATGTACTAACTTCAGACCGTGGCTTCGCTCTTCTGGAAAATAAAAAAACGGCTAGTTCTCTATCTTGTAGAAATTGCGGAAAATCCTTGGTGTAAAGATAATCTACGTTAATATGGCCCACCCCTCCACAATTCATGAAGTCTTTAATGTATTGTGAAAGTATTTATAAAGCACACCAAAACTTTCAACGCATGTGTGCGTGTTGAGACAGCCGTCAAACAAAAGCAGATACTACTACATAAAAATTCTTTCGTAATATGTGACTAAACACATTGAAATAGTAATGTGGAGGGCGGGCCATGTTATCGTAGTTTATCTCTACATCTATGTTTCTCAATAAATATGTGTGCCAAATTTCAGGTCTCTAACTTCTATGGTTTAGGCTATGCGTTGTATATAGGTCTGTCAGTCAATCAGTAACGTTTGCCTTTAAGAGATTAGCTCTTGGTTGCAATTTGTTTCACGTTAAATTTATATATATTATTTCGATATACAGGGTGGTAATTTAGATCGGTCAGTCTGGGCAAGTCTGTAACTATAAGACATACAAAGATCTGTTCTTAAGAACCATTTCATCGATTAAGGTGACAAGAAAAACTGCATTCATAAATAAAAAAAAAAACGAAAGAATATTTTTGCATTGTAGGGTGCCGGCTTCCTCTCAAAGTGAGAAGGCTTGGGCCGTATTTCCCACGTGGGCCCAGTCCGGATCGGGAACTTCAAACACACCATTGAGTTTCTTTGCTGGTATGTCCAGGTATCCTACGATTTTTTTCCTTCATGGTAATTTTCAAACGTAAACATTACCTAGGTACTTCTTTTTCAAGAATGATCCCAATAACGACAAATTGCTGAAACGAATTTAAGTATACTCACCTTCAAAGCTTACGAACAAACACACATCTATCACAGTTTTATCATAAACTAGCTGTTTCCCGCGTCTCCTTCTGCAAAGAATTCATCGATCGCTATTCTGTCCTGTCAATTTCTCGGGATAAAACCGGTTTCTGTAAAGTCAGTTTACGGACGATAGTTTAACGTGACAATGTCATAACAAAACATTCAAACCCCCCCGCATTGAAAATTACACGAGCGCTAGTACTAAGATTGTATTACGTAATATTGCAACTGGCCTTCACTGCTCTGTAGGTACACGTAACGTTATATGTACGTTACATTGCGTCATCATTTTTCGTGTATGCAGCCGGCGTTCATCGATTTATTAGACGTTGTCACGTCATAAACTACTATCCTATGACCTTTCCAGGGTCTCAAACAATCGCCATACCAAATTTCATCTAAAATCGGTTCAGCAGTTCAAGCGTTAATAGGTAACAGACAGACACACTTTCGAATTTATAATATTAGTATGGATTAAATAGATAGTTTGTTCATAACCTTGACACTAACCGGTGGCGGTGTGATCATAAAAATAGTGTTTCGCTCGTTTACTTTTTCTAGCATTTCTGAGTGATTGTGACAAATTGACCTGTCATGTTATGGGTTGAAATAATAAGTTCGCTGGTTGACTACTGCAAACACCTTTCACTAGGGATGGCGATTCTTCTCGAAAAGATCTATTTTTAAATCGATTCACAAAAAAATCGATGTCTTAAAGATCGACCTCTCAAAAATCGTTTTTTTTCGAGTTTACATTTACCTATAATGCAAATATAAATCCATTTTATGGAAAACAAGAAAGTTACTATAATAATCGATCTCTTTCATTAAAATGAGGAATTCTTCAGTTCAGGGAATTAAATAAAAAAAAAAAAAAAATATTAAGGGGCAATTTTACAAATCGACCTAGTCCCAAACTAAGCAAAGCTTGTACTAAGGGTACTAGACGACGATAAACATACTAATATAGATAAATAAATACTTAAATACATAGAAAACATACATAACTCAGGAACAAATATTCGTGCTCATCACACAAATAAATGCCCTTACCGGGATTCGGGAATTTAATAATTAGGTACAAATATTTTTATAACTAAAACTAAACAAGAACTGAAGTCACGGACATAGCTCGAAGAATCGCTAGACATAAGTGGCATTGGGCAGGGCACATCGCTCGTAGAACTGACGGCCGATGGGGCCGGAAGGTACTCGAGTGGCGTCCGCGGACCGGAAGACGCAGTGCAGGTAGGCCTCCAACAAGATGGAGCGACGACCTGGTGAAGGTGGCGGGAACGCATTGGATGCGGATGGCGCAGGGCCGATCTGTTTGGCGAGCCTTGTTCGGCTGAAATGATGATGATGAAGATGATTTTATAACCATACCAACATATCAGATATAAAAGAATACATGCCTTGCGAAAGAACTCTCTATTGAGGCTTAAATTAAGAAAAAAATCGAGCGTCTATTTTCTAGGGTATAATATCGATTCAATGAATCGATTCAGTGCTACATATCGATCTAAAAAAAATTGATTCTTCGATTAATAGAACTCAGATCGCCATCCCTACTTTTAACACTTTTTACCGCGGTTGGTCTAACATGATTATAGATGATGGTAGATGATGATAGCTGTTACACTTTCTTGTGACAAAAAGCCTTCCTCAATCATGGAGAGACTAGATTTCTTTTAGCGAGAAATTTTATAGAATCATTTCAGTAGTGCCAAAGATGCCTTACATACAATTATCATAAATATATATTATTTTTTTAATATTCTTAGCACAAGTTAGACAATCTTCTTTCATCTACATATTATTATAATTACCTGCACTAAATTTCAAATCAATTTGATCACTGGACTCTTCTTGTAAACCCATCTAACTGGTGAAATAGTGTGGATTCCTAAAAAAAAATGATTTGTCAGTTATATTATTAATAAATATTAGGTTCACATTTTTCTATTTGTGAATCAAACAAAGAATGATGAAGTTATATCCCGTTCAAATTCCGTGTGACGTAATTTCTTGGTAAACTTTTTAATTAGACCTGATAACATGGGCTGCCCTTTTTTTTTAACGTGTGGAAAATGCACCTTATGCATGTCCCCCGCTCGAGGCAGCAGGGGGGTCTTTCGGGCTCTCCCACTTTTATGGTGGGCCTACCGAATAAAAACCACACGAGTTTCCACCTTCGGTCGTTAGTGCAGACGCCACGGGAACGTAAGGAGTCATCCGCGACGCCTGCCGACCACCCCGGGAATGGGGTCCCTCTCTGCAAACACCGTGCAATGTGGGTTCGGGAGTCCTCGCCCTCCCCCACTGGTGCTGCTGGCACCCGAAGGCACCACCCTCCCACCCCAGTCACGTCGAGAAAGTCAGTCGTCACGTCCGGCGACCACAGCCCTTAAAAGGGCTGCGCCGCCCCGGCATCATTAGCTCCCGCGCCCTCATGTCCTGCTCTGAAAGCAGAGCGGTACCGAGGGCACGGTCGCTTCCGCATGCTAGGCTCCCCCTCGCCTTTCCCTGTCCGCCGCCGATGCAGAGCAGGTACTAAGTTCGGGTTCGCCTCCGTCAAAAGGTATCGGCCCGAAGGCCGGACGCCGCCCTCACTGCGGACCCACGAATGGGCCCGCTGGCTCGGATCCCCCGCAACAAGTTGCGGGTTCACCTCACCACCCCTACCCCCCCAGTATGTCAGTCAGTCAATCGCCACAGGCCATGGGCCCATCCGCTACTCTTCTCCCCCTTAACCACCAGGTTTAACAGGGGAGAACCGTAACGGTCGTGCAGCCCAGGCGGTATGATCCAGTACCGACCAGGCACATATGGAGATTGCTGACACACAAAAGTCGGATATTAGCCACCGGTAAGATAATGTACAAATACATTAGCTTACCGTTGTTGCCCAGGGTGCACCGTCCCAGGCGTTTCCCTTCCCTACCCCATGAGGCCTACGCCTCGGATAAAAGGGAGTGGTAACGCCCGGGCACTCGAGGAGGTTTCCGACATCGCACCCCAACATGGGCTGCCCTCCTTTGACCTCCTTTGAACTTTGACACGCTTTATCTTCAGATTTTTTTGTATGAGCGACTAAAGAAGAAATATGTGTCAAATATGTTTTGATGATCTATGTAACTGACAAATTTATTACATTGTTGAACGGACTTATTATACTATTTTGTTTTCATTCAAATCACTACCCAAGGATAAGGAATTCGATTTGGAAAATTTAAAATCAACTGACTTACACAAAAATTGTAAGTTAAACAAAAGCTTTACCCCTTGCTTGATTGTAAAAACAAAGTTATTCGTCATTTAAGCTTTTTTTTAGTTATTGAGTACAATAAAATTAAACCTCCAGTGAATCGGCATTAGAGTACCTACTCAGTCAGCATCACCATTCATTATCCTATAGAAGACCCACTTCTAGACACAGCCCTTTTCTCAGTTTGAGAGAGCAGGGTTGTATTTCTCACATGGGCCCTGCGAGATACCTCACGATGTTACCCTTCGCCGAAAATCTCATGGTAAATTTCAAACATGATTCCAAGAAACTCAGGAGGTGCTAGACTCACGACCATCTATTAATAACTAGGCCGTTTAAATGAGCCCTCACCCGCGCTGTACAATCAGGGGGCTGGGGGGTATGACGATGGTATATGACGGGGGTATGATGTTTTTGTAGTGGTAGAACCATGTTGTAGCTAGCCGCTGCATCACGAATGGGCCGGCTCGTTCGTCCGGGGCAGTACCGTTCTCACAGAACACCGGTGTGAAGCAGCAGTACTCCCAACTCGTATGGTTAGTGAGAGCGCCGGGAGCCCAATACCTCTCCCCCTCCTCTATTCCCTTTCCTTTTTCCTCTCCCTTTTATGGCCGACAACACACTGGCATCGCGTAAAGTGCTGCGGGTGACTATGGACAGTGGTGATCATTTAACATCAGGTGACCCACTAGATCGTTTGTCTGGCCTTTCTAACACAAAAAAAAATGACGACAAAGCGGCAGAATAAGAGAGGTGCGGGCGGCGAGCGCGCCTCGTGTGTCTACCGCCCGCACCTCTCCCAACCCCTTTTTTCGTCATACCCCCCACCCCTGTACCTGTATCGCGCGAGCGAGGACTCATTTAAACGGTCTAGCTATACTTGGCTAGCCTTAGGTCTAACAACTGACGTACCACGGCTTCTGCTACTCAGTAATGATTACAATTAATAATCTGTTAATTTATTTCTTCCTTCGATGAAAGTTGGTTCTATTTTAAAATAATTATTTCATATTCAATTAAAAACAAGCTCGATGATGGATTGACCCGAGAAATTTATATCATTAAGTGGCTCCCGTGTTGCGCCGTGATTAATGATTAATGATTGCCGAATGCTCGAATTGATGATAAATGATTAAGGAATGAAAGTAATTATCATTATCTAGCGTGTTTAGAATGGGGTACTTGACTTTTGTTTGGGACACGCATCTCGACAATCAACGCGTTCTTTTCTTTATTTAATTTAGGCTATAATAAGCACTTAAGAATGTCGAATAATCTACCACCAGTTCGGAAAAACTCTGTTGAGAAAAATCCGGCAAGATCTACAAGCTTATAGCTTGTCTAATCTACCACCGCATTTACGCCCAAGATTTTTCATGTGATTTGACGATCTCGTGATGTTGCACACTGATTATAGTTTACGGAATAGTTGTCGCTCCCAACCAGATGCGGAGTCGTAATTAATACTTGCACGGACACATCAAAATGAACTGATTCGGTAGAGGGACGCGCGTCATTTTAGCTTAGACAAGATCTACGTCCAAAGAATTTAACACAACTAAATTTTTAACAGAGTAGTTAATCTATTCTATCACGAAAGTCACATCAATTTATTTAAAAAACAACAAAAAAATATAAGGAAAATTACAAATTAAAAAAAAAGCCAAACACATACACACTCGCATAAAAATAATAAATTGCTATTCATCCGCAACAAGTTTCGTCAGGTAAATAATTAAAAAAAAATTAAAAAAAAAACTAAAAGGGAGTAAATAATTACACGCCCACTTATAACGCAGGCTCCATTAAAAATGCTTTTCTCCATTGCGTATACGTCTCAGGTTCCAAACTGACTCGCACCCGGCCCAAAAGTACCGAAAACACCCGCTGCATTACCGCGCTATATTGCTAAAAATATCCGTTGAACCAGGTACGAGCCCGACCTCGGATCTTAATCTATTTGAAGATAAAGATTTCCAAAGATCCTGTTAGTGATTCTTCTTAAATATTAGAGAGAGAGAGAGACAACATTATAAAAAAAACATGATTCTCTTTTATACTGTAACCAACAAGAAACAAAAGAGATAAAGTGTTTTTGATCACACAATAATATAATTTTGTGCCATTTTCTGTCCAATGTAATATTAAATAATTGATAGTTTGCGCCCACTGCGTTATCATGTTACAATCTCCCCATCCTTTGGGAATTCTGTAATAACAGTCCTTATTCCTTGTCTATCAGAAAAGGAGGCTGCATATTTTTTGTCATGATTCTTCTTCTTCTTGTAGTGCCCTCTCCTACTCTCCTACCGGAGGTCGGCGATCATTAGAGCTATCTTTACTTTAGAGACTGCCGCCCGAAAGAGGGATCTGGTACTCATCCCGAACCAGTCTCTAAGGTTTCTTAACCAGGAGGTACGTCATCTGCCAGGTGGTCTGGGGCCTTGTATCTTCCCCTGGATAATAAGCTGAAGCAGACCATACTTTTCGCTACGCATTATATGCCCCAAATACAACAGTTTCCTCTGTTTTATAATACGTATCACTTCCAAGTTTTTATTAATTTTTGTCATGATTAAACATCGCTAAAAATGTTTTTTATCTGTGACTTTGTATAACTTTCTTTTCTTTCGAAAGTATTTAAGTATGAACACGGTGCTTGCTCCTTTTTTAACGTCTATCATTTAGCATAAACCGACTACCGTCTAATCTCACGGTTAATTTGAACCTTCGACCCTACCGTGTTTCAATTAGAGCGGTTTCTTTTTCACGTTAAATAATTACTTCAAACTAAACTTGACCTTTTAAAACTTAGATGATCAAAGTTTTTAAATTATAAATGGGTTTTTCACGGTCATCTAAAGTAGCGGCATTTTGTGATGGTCGCGGTGTCTCTTTATGCTCCCGCGGCGTACACAACGGCAACGAGGGAATCAGTGTAGTTTTTAGAGGGTAGGACCCTTGTGAGAGAGCCCCCACACATACCCTCTGTTTCCCCAAACAGAGACGAATGCACAAGGAGCATTTTCCGCACTATAAAAAAATGGAGTGATGGCAATTTTGACGTTTGCTGGCTCATGAAGTTCCCTAAATATTGACAGATTTCATTATTACAGACTTCATTATTGCACGTGCTGGTGCGGCCCGTGCCGAAGTAACGAGGAGGTGGACTTACCCTTCTTCGCCGCCGACCTCGCTGACTGGCCACGGCGCGGGTGAATTTATGGAAGGCACTGCACGCACACGACACCGCTATTTATTTGTAATTGATGGGTTTATAATGCAGGAGTTCTTTTTTGCACGCGACACATACAACAGCTTAGTTTTTATTTTTATGAAGGAATATGACGTGACAGCGGAATGACGTATGCCGTGGCATCAGGGGCTTATGGCCAGCGATAACCAGGCTTGCCCACCTCCTTGCACACGGCAAAACGGCGCAACCACGTGCCGATATAGTAATGTACCGCTGGGGCTGTAATTTGCCGAAACGCATTTCGTAAGTAGCTTCATCTTGAGATTGTTTTTGTTTTCTCGCAGTACTAGCGTTGCCAACAATTGATTTAACTATCGATAGTATTGCCAATAGTCTCGTGACCTCGAAAAGTAATCATAGTATGAAAGGCATATCGATACTCTCGATAGGCATCAATACTATCGATACTATTGCTATTTAATAACCAATACTATCGATGGTATTGATAGTATTGATACTATTGACGGTCTTATTTTAACTAACAATTGATATTGATTATAAAATATCAATAGTATCGATACAATTGTTACTATAGATACTATTGAAAAGCAATACTATCGGTAGTATCGATAGTTTTGATGCTTATCAATAGTATCGTTTTATAATTACTATCGATACTATCGATAGTATTGAAATTCTCAATAGTATCGATATTGTGACTATTTTTCAAGATCAACTATCGATAGTCAAACTATCGATAGATATGCAACGCTATCTCGCACTCTAGCTTTTGTTCTTAATTACAACTGACAAAAAACATCTCAAAACAGCAATTCGTGCAATGATAACAAAGGATCTCTGATTTGTACAACAACAATAAAATTGTGACAATGAACTTAATGCACTTCTACTTCACCTTACCTTGCAAACTCGCGTTCTTGCTCAGAGTCTCATTTGCTGTAGAAAAAAATAACTTTTTCAAAATATTTTTCTCAAAATTGACTATAATTTTTATTATGATAAAATGAAGTATTTCACAACACTATTGTCAGCTGTCAAAAGTGCCATCACTCGATGCCGCTACTTTAGTTTCGTAATATTGTCCGTCTGTCTATCTGATTGCCAAATTTTGACAATAGTAAGTAAATAAAATCTATCATCATCATCATTTCAGTTGAAAGACGTCCACTGCTGAACATAGGCCTCCCCCAAGGCTCGCCAAACAGATCGGTCCCGTGCCATCAGCATCCAACGCGATCCCGCAACCTTAACCAGGTCGTCGTTCCATCTTGTTGGCGGCCTACCTACACTGCGTCTTCCGGTCCGCAAAAATAAAATAAAAACTATAGCATAGTCAAAATCGCTGGTCAAAATTGACAAGAAACAATGTCTTTTACAAGGTTAGACTTGTAAAAAAAAATAAAAAATCGTTCATCATTATGTATTGTGATATAAAAAAGTTTGGTATTAAATTCCCATCCCATGCCATATCACTAATACAAATTAGTATTTTAAACGTGAAACTTTGTATGGATGGATGTGTGGATGTTTGTTACTTTTCACGCTAAAATGGTTTGACGGATTCTAATGAAATTTGGCACACAGGTAGTTTATAACCTGGATAACAAATAAGATACTTTTTATCCCAGAAATTTGCATAGCTCCCGCGGGATAGTGATAAACGAATTCTTCGCAGACGGACATTAGTATTACAATATATTTATCTGCATGGAAGAGGGAAGATGTTGGGTCATCTATTACGGCACGATAATTACATTAAGACTATAATAGAAGGAAAGATAGAAGGGAAAAGGAAAAGGGGAAGACCAAGAAGGACATATATGGAGCAAATAAAAGAAAAAATAAATGTTTCATTATATAAAGAAGTGAATGAAAGAGCGGAATGTAGAATAAGCTGGAAATTACTCCACCGACAAGAGCCTAGCTCTTAAATATATGATAATGATGATGCATGGAAAAGTGTCCTACAGTAGGGCCCAGTAGGGCCTCCCTCCATTTCCTCCATTCGTCCCGATATTGAGCGGTGTCCTTCCAGTCCATAAGGTACATGCTTAGGTCGTCCCGCCAACGCCTCCCGGGCCTACCTCGCCACCGCCATTCATCTGGTGCTATCCATACGGCTAGCGTGGCCTGCCCAGTATCACTTCATCTTACCAGCCTTGTCACCCATAATATAGTAGGTAATGCGTATTATGGAGCACACTTTAGTGTTTCAGATCCGATCAACCTGCCATAAAGCCTATTCATATCTATAGACACCGATCACGTCAGACACGTGCCGTGGCCGACAATAGTACATTACTGCAGCGGCCGCGAAATAGGGGATTGCCGGCCGAGTAGTTATAGATGGCCGAGTGTCAACGAGGCCATCTAGAGATACGAGGCCGGCAATCCCTGTTCGTGGCTAAGGCTTGTATAGAGTTTTTCACAAACATGCATCATCATCATCATCATCAGCATCATCATCACCATCATCATCGTCGTCGTCATCATCACCATCATCATCACCATCACCATCACCACCATCATCATCATCATCAACATCATCATCACCATCATCATCATCATCATCATCATCATCATCAACATCACCATCATCACCATCATCATCATCATCATCACCCATCATCACCATCATCATCACCAGTCATCACCTATCATCATCATCATCACCATCATCATCATCATCATAAACATCATCATCATCATCTCATCATCACCATCATCATCATCATCATCATCATCATCATCATCATCATCTCATCATCACCATCATCATCATCACCACCATCACCATCATCATCACCGCCATCATCAACACCATCACCACCATCAACATCACCATCATCATCTTACCTTACCTTAAATAAGCGTAGTGGCAGAATGTCATAATGAACCAAAACGCAAATATTGCTTATAGTTTTTTTTTTAATGGCTAAATGCTATGATGCCATAAACGTCACCTAGACCTATAAACGTCATGGTATGAAACAATAGACGATCACTTTGCTGGCCTTGGCCAGCAATGTTGTATGAAATTCCATAATTGACCTCTCGTCTAGCCGCACACCACGCCGCGCCTGCATTGTGACACTTCGTGGCGTATTATAAGGAACATAACGTCAACATTTCATAGCATGTTTGAGAAATAGTACATTGTTGTAGAGGCTGGAAAGTAAGCAATAGATGGACGAGTTTGTTTGAGGGCCGACGCGTAGCGGAGGCCCTCGAAAGTACGAGTCCATCTATTGCACTTTTGGCCGAGACTAAACATTGTGCTTTTCACGACTAATGCGAAGAAATCATCATCATCATCATCATCATCATAATCATCCATCTCGTCCATCCCGTCCATTTCGTCCATCCGTCCATCCATCCATCCCGTCCATCCCGTCCATCCAGTCCATCCCGTCCATCCCGTTCATTCCGTCCATCCGTCCATCCGTCCATCCCGTTCATTCGTTCATCCGTCCATCTTTTCATCCGTCCATCCCGTCCATCCCGTCCATCCCGTCCATCCCGTCCATTCCGTCCATTCCGTCCATCCGTCCATCCCGTCCATCCCGTCCATCCCGTGGTTTCCGTCCATCCGTCCATCCCGTCCATCCCGTCCATCCCGTCCAACCCGTCCATTCCGTCCATCCAGTCCATCCCGTCCATCCCGTCCATCCCGTCCATCCCGTCCATCCCGTCCATCCGTACATCCGTCCATCCCGTCCATCCTGTCCATCCCGTCCATCCCGTGCATTCCGTCCATCCGTCCATCCAGTCCATTCCGTCCATCCCGTCCATCCCGTCCATCCCGTCCAACCCGTCCATTCCGTTCATCCCGTCCATCCCGTCCATCCCGTCCATCCGTCCATCCGTCCATTCGTCCATCCGTCCATCCGTCCATCCCGTCCATCCCATCCATCCCGTCCATTCCGTCCATCCGTCCATCCAGTCCATCCCGTCCATCCCGTCCATCCCGTCCATCCCGTCCATTCCGTCAATCCGTCCATACGTCCATCCCGTCCATCCCGTCCATCCAGTCAATCCCGTCCATCCGTCCATTCGTCCATCCCGTCCATCCCGTCTATCCAGTCCGTCCGTCCGTTCATCCATCCATCCGTCCATCCGTCCATCCAGTCCGTCCCGTCCATCCCGTCCATCCCGTCCATTCCGTCTATCCGTCCATCCAGTCCATCCTGTCCATCCCATCCATCCCGTCCATTCCGTCCATCCGTCCATACGTCCATCCCGTCCATCCCGTCCATCCAGTCAATCCCGTCCATCCGTCCATTCGTCCATCCCGTCCATCCCGTCTATCCAGTCCGTCCGTCCGTTCATCCATCCATCCGTCCATCCGTCCATCCAGTTCGTCCGTCCGTCCGTCCGTCCGTTCGTCCGTCCATCCATCCATCCATCCATCACATGCAGCAGACGATTACTTTTGATTGGTCAAATAGTGTCGTTTCAGCACGCCAGGAATGAAATTCAGAAATTAGCTTTCAAAAAGTCGTATCGTATTATGAAATACATATACTGATACGTCCTGTTTTCGATTAGTGTAACATTGTTGTCGTGTTTGCGCGCCATAAATGAGCCAGTTGTTAAATGTACATATATAGGCAGTTTTGTGTACTGGATTTAGGTTATCTATGGCCACATTTTCGAGCAGTGTCGTGAAAAATAATATTTTACAATGCATATGCTCGGAAAGTGCCTCTTGACGCGAGTCAACATATCTATAGAAAGTTAGTCATCCCAGCACACTTCCCAAGTGTGAAAAAATATTGTATGGATTTTACTTTCCACACGCGTGCGGAAAAGTAACTTTTTAAATTGCCAATTCTCAAAAAGTTGTGTCCAAACTAGTGTTTAAAAAATAAGACTAGAGAGTTGTGTCTTCATAATTCAGCTTTGCACAAATAAGAAAATGATTGATGCAACCAAATGAATATTTACTGACAAAATAATAATACAGATTGTTTTAATATTAAAACACCCAAATTTTAATTTCGTCAAAAGTTTTTAAATAAAAAATTTAGTACTAAAATAATTCCTTGAGTCCATTTCGGACCGTACGACATCTGCGCTTTCAGTGCGCGCGCATGGCGTTACTCGAACCAATCATGTTTACCCGTTCGCGCCTGTCAACCAATGAGCTTTCAGTGTGCGCGCATGGCGTAACACGAACCAATCACGGTTATCCGTTCGCGCCTGTCAACCAATGAGTTTTCAGTGCGCGCGCATGGCGTAACACGAACCAATCATGGTTCGTTCCGTTCGCGCCTGTCATGAAAACCCGCCACAGTAATGTTCATGAATTCAGTCCGGAGAATTAATTTAAGTTTAGTAAATTAAAATGGAGAGTTCAAGTGATGAATTTACATAGGACTTAACGCCGTCTGACGTCCTAGAGACCAAGCACAAAATTAAATGTGATAGCCTCCTGCTGACTAAACCGATGCTGAAATATGTAAACATCTACGAGACTTTCCCTCAATGAAAGGTAAATAAGAACGCAACATCTTTTTCCGGAAATGTTTATGAGCGCGCGCAGACAGAGAGCGGTCTGGAGTTCCGAGTTCAGAGTTCTGCGTTCTTTAGAATGTACTGAGTCTCTTACGATAACGCTCACAGCAGGCGACTGGAACTCTCGAGCGATGAAAACACAGAACTCTGAACGCGGAACTCGGAACTCCAGACCGCTCTCTGTCTGCGCGCGCTCTTAGCCCCAATTTTTTTCCTCGCTTAATGCATTGTAAAATGTTGTATGATATACGTGTCGAAAGTAGGAAATTCCCAACTCATGTCGGCTAAACCAAACTCGCTTCGCTCGTTTGTTTAGATCTCCGCCATTCGTTGGGAATAGCCTACTTTCCGCACTTGTATCATAAATAACTATTTCCATACAGTGTTGATAAACGAATACAATACAATGGCATGTCATGTCTATCGTAACACGGTCGCGCAGACACTAACAGACACGGGTCACGCTCGGCCAGTATGCGCGGAAAGAATATTTTGTTGGTGTCTGATACAGCACTTTACCCTTAGCACACTATGCTCCATTGCTCTTTGGCAAACCTTCATTTTACTATTACAAACTAACATAACTGAAAATATAATATAATGTTGATTCCATTTTAGCCATTCACAAACTATGACTGTTCTTTATAAATAAGTCTACGTCAGTTCAAATATTCTACATGAAATTCACAAAAACATGATTCCGAAGTCTTTCTGAGTACTGTTTAATGAGCTGAACGGGTAATATATTAGGCAAATATTAGTTCAGATGGGTTTTAAGAGTCTATATAAGCTTAAGCAGTGGCTTGAATAAATATAGCTGGTTGATAGTGCGTGGTGAAGCAGTCAAAATGGCTGCCGTCAAGATTTTGTGCTTAGTGTTTACAACAACATTTTTAATAGGAGAAATTAGTAAGTTGATTAGTGGGTCAATATTCAGCGTTTTACGTGATTTTTCTTTATTATCGTCATACTTAGGGATACATTTTATGAACACTAGAGAACTTATCAATGCTGACTCTTATTTGATAAAATTATTGCCATGTCCTTCTTCTGTGGTGATAATCAAGGGATTATAATGATATTTAAAAGCGGAGCGGCTAAAATTTACAATTATTCACTATATTAAAAATTGTGTAATCATAAAAGATACTTACCTAATTAAACATTAGATTCTTTTGTCTTAGAAATACTGGAAATATATGAATCAGAAACCGTATTTGAAGCAATTAATGTTACTCTCAAAGAACGAGATGTCATATTTATTCAGATTGAGTCTTCCGGCGGAAAAATACACCCCCAATTCAAAAGACATGATAATTATTCAAATTCAAATAGATTTTGATTCGGAAATAATATACATTTAGGCACATCATCTATTGGTGTTAGTAAATTACCGTTACGAGTAATACTAAGACCAGTGTTTCTAGAAAAATATCACAATAACAAAATTATGCGCTTATTCTCGACATCGATAGTGTAAAAACAATTACTGTGAAGAATATCGAATGTGATCAATTGCAGTTGTGTAGAATCTATATTGTGGAGAATCGAGAAAAGGAAGAAAGACGATAGTGTAGAAACAATCACTGTGAAGAATAACGAATGTAGTCTATTGCGCTTGTGTGGAATCCATATTGTGCAGAATTACGAATAAGAAGAAACATAATGGCAAAAACGTCGAATAATCCTTTGTTAACAGTACATGAAGATTGTAATGCGGTTTCTAGTTTATATTAAGTATCTTTTGTCTCAATCCAAATATTTGTATATTTCTATGCCAAATTTCATCTAAATCGATTCAGTTTTTAGTTCGGCTATTATTGTGTGATTAGCAAACAAACATTCAAACATCTAAACATTTTCATAAACTCTCATTAATAATTAATAATTTTAACAAGACTTTAGAGTTAAAGTTTTCTCAAGACGCGTATAGTATAAATCTTTCCAGGTTAATTTTTCGCTTCGAGCCCTTATCTTTCAAAACAAACGGTATCGTCATAGTATTAAGGTTCAAATTTAATGTAATGGCTCGAAGCGAAAAATTCACCTGGGAAGATTTATTCTATAGTTAAAACATTTTTTTGTTTAAATCAGTTATAGATCCAGTACTTACAACACGAAAGTTACAGCTTACCATAATATGCTTCCAATTTTTTCTTAACCGTAATCTGATGGCCAAAAATTAGTACCAAAGCAATGAAGTAAATAATTAATCTTCTTTTCTACTTTCAGGAGCAAATACTGAAAGCGATAATGCAGCGACAACCAAATACGTACCAGGTAATAATACAGCTTCTTTTAACATTTCAGTAAACCTAAAAGCCTCTACAGTAAAACTTGTTCAATAAAGAATAATGGTTGAAAAACTGATAATACTGAAGACTTAATTTTCGATACAGATATCTGCATGTATGTATAATGACTAAAAAGAAACACAATATTACTAAGCTATGATTGTATAGATATACATTCTCATAAATATTTTGCTATTTTAATAGGAATTTAAAACATCAGATACTTGAGTACACACATTGATATATATAACACCAAATAAATGCGGCTTGACCTGGATTTCAACCTTAGACCTCTAACTACCAGTCAGGGTGACTAACAACCAGATTTTCTTGTCGTCCCAGTCCTTGTCTACTTAATTAACATTTAACTCTACATTCTTTCAGTTTCATCAGCGTTACCATCTTCAATTTTACACTTGTTGAACAAACGACCTGTACTGCGAAAGCACCCAACCCCACCAATGCAACTGCAACAATTGCCACAACTACCCCAATTACCACAACTGCCACAGTTGCCACAGCTGCCACCTACAACGCAACAGCAACAAGTACAGCAATTGCCTCAACTAGCTCAATTACCGCAACTGCCACAGTTGCCACAGCTGTCACCTACGCCCCAACCGCAACAACTACAACAATTGCCGCAACTGGCCCAATTACCGCAGCTGCCCCAGCTGCCTCCTACGCCGCCATCGCAACCACTTCAACAGTTGCCGCAACTGCGCCAATTACCGCAACTGCCACAGTTGCCACAGCTACCACCTACATCACAACTGCCACAACAGCCTCAATTGTCACAGCAATCGCAATATGTTCAACAACAACAGTCGCAAGGATGGCGGCAGACGCATCAGTGGCAGCAGCGAGAACAGTTGGGGCAGTCACAACAGACGCAGCAATTGCAGCAGTCACAGCAGTCTCAGCAGTCACAGATAACAGGTAATTATATCAAATTAGATAGCGTATAGACAGATAAATAAATCGAATTCCACTTTGTTCATTTATATTGATTAACAATATTTATATTATACTGATGGGTACCTCTTTAATGATCATCATCAATAATTTAAGAGCCCTGCACTTGTCGGTGGAGTAATCGCCATTCTACTGGGTTCTCTGCCAACGTTTTCACCTAATACGACATGACATTGACTTTTTTCTTGGCTTGATCTTTAAATGACCGTCTCGGTCTTCCTCTGCTTCGTCTGCCTTCTATTCGCCCTTCCAATAGAGTTGTTATGTAACTGTCATGTCGTATCAGATGCTCCAGCACGTTCCCTCTCCTATTTTCAATCGTCCGCAACAGCGACCTTTCTTCTTCTACCTAACCTATGCATTCGTTATTCTTACACCTTATGCACCACATATCGAACGCACTTGATTAAGTGCGAAACAGATTTGTCTCGGTCTCGCTGGGTCAATGTCCACGTCTCGTTCCCATACAATGCTATGCTCCAGCAGATATAGGTCTTAATAAATCGTTTTTGAACGTTCCTCGAGATTTTCCCTCTAAAAATGTGTTTTCTAGCATTGAAAGCTTTTTTAGCCATATCTATTCTTGTTTTTACATGCTCAACGGTAGCATTTTTTATATGTATAGGATCTGTGACTTGAATATGTTTTGAGGTGATCATAGTTTTAAGTAAGTCCAAATTTTCTGAATGTGTCATCCATTTCTGCTACAAGTTGTTCTAGTTGTGCGGAATTTTCTGCTAAAACTTTTATCTTTTCCACTTAATATTGATGTATAATAAAATTGACTAAGAAATTCCTTTATCACCCTAAGGTTTAATAGTCATTTGTACGGCTTTAAATATCAAAGGCTATTTTTAACTCACAAGTCTATCTATCAGCCTTTTTATTTTTATTCTGGTGTACCAATAGAATAGTAATTCACTTGCGTAGTCTGCTATACTTTATATCCTATTATCTCTCGATTACAGAAACAAGTGCTGAAAGCGTGGGAGCAATAGGAGAAAAACGTCTACACGGTGAGTTCAAGTTTTTCAAAAGAGTAAATTTGCTAACCTCAATGGTTTTCAAGGAGAAATGTAATGTAGACAAGCTTCAAGAATATTAAATTTAATTATATTCATGAATTAAGAAAATATTTGCAGTAATCATCATTCCCGTAAATCTAGTTATAAATAATTACTTAAAATGAATTTCAAATGAGAAATCATTTAAGTTTAGTATTGGAAGTAACCCTACTTTAATCAAATTTGAAATAATTAGCTTTTGAAGTAATGATTTTTTAACAAATATTTGATTCACTCTGTTTAAACATTTATTTGAATGAAACATTTACATTAGAATAAATTAAATTGAATTAATAAATTGAGATTGAATTGAATTGCACATTATTTATTATTAATTGAATACTGTTTTTTCAATAACTAACGTAGCTGTAAGTAATAATACTAAAATTACTATCGATGCAATTATCTGACAAAAATGTTTATTATTATTACTATTAAAGTTGGTTAAGGAAATCACAAGATGATTTTATCATTCATTTAAATTTTCATTTTTGGTTTCAGTGACGAATATTGTCCCGCCTTCAATCTTATACTTGCTGAACCAACGTCCCACAAGGCGTCCTACGAGGCGTCCTTTGCCTCCACAGTTTTCACCTCAGCCCCAACTGCAGCAACTACCACAACTGCAACAACTACCACAACTGCAACAACTACCACAACTGCAACAATTGCCACAACTTCAACCGCAGTCGCAAGCACAACAGCCAGCCAATCCTGAACTACCATTACCACCCTCAACACCCATCTCACCAAACCCTGATAAACCAGTACAACCAGTTCCAGTTATTTCTCCGCCTCCAGTACAACCAAGACATCCTATTATTACATACTACCCACACAGAGTGGCATCACAAAATGGTAACCCCGCAACCTCTACACCTGCTCCTCTTTCATATGATAGTGGAAGTGGAAACAGAAGACTTATCAATATGGTTCGCATACCTCTAAAGCCAAGACCAACCGCACCTCCCACAAATGCAGTGCCATTAGGTGCTGTACTATTAAATGGAGATGCTCCCGAAAGTTTGTCACCTATCCCAGATAATAGCAAAGACACAGTATCCGTTCCAGCTAAACCAAGTGATACTTCTTCTGGTAACGAAAATACTTCTAAAGGTACTGAAAATACTATTACTTTCAATCCACAAGACTTACCGGTAGGATCGACTGATAACATAGAAGCTTCGCCTATTCCTATTAGACCTCAAAATGATGACACAAATACTGATAACGAAAATTTGGCAGCAGTACCAATCAATGGTAAAGAGCCAACTCCAATTCCTAGTAAACCTGGCGCTGCCATTGACGATGATGCAAATGATACAGATGAATCTAGCGATGATAAAGAACCAACGGAAAGTAATAACCCTGATGATGAAAAAGACACATACACTTTAAATACTAAAGATTTAAAACCAGAACCAGTGGATACTTTAAGAGCATCACCAATCCCAGTTAAACCAGAGAACCCAAATACTGATAGTGAAAAAGAAGAGTCTGGTGACAACAAAGAATCATCTGTTTCTGCTAGTGAAAATGTTTCACCAGATCAACAAAATGATTCTTTATCACCTCAGCCAAAATCTGCAGATGACAATAAAGCTGACGAACCAAATAACGAGCCAAATGATTCTGAAATAGAATCGGATACTGCTCCAACGGACGGTGAACAATCTAATGATTTAAATAATGTAGATAAAACAAACAAAGACAAAAGTGTGGATTCTCAAAATCCACCGAAAGATTTGGTCCTAAATGGTAAGTTATTTTACATAATTGGGAGCTTTTCAACACCCGTGCCTTGTGTGTGATTTTCAAATGTTCATTAACTGAAACCAACTGCAATTATGCAACTGCAACTGAAACCACGCACCACTCCACGCGTGGCGGCTGTGATTGAATTTAAGTTGACTGACATAGACACTTTTACTTAAAATTGTCCATTAGTAATAACTAAAGTACCTGGGCGACCGAGCTCTGCTCGGGCAGAAACTCGGTACCAAGCGTTTTCCCAGAGATAAGACCAAGCTAGATCAATTTTTCATCCCCGAAAACCCCCAAATACCAAATTTCATCGAAATCGTTGGAACCGTTTCCGAGATCCTGATTATATACACCGGAGGGGTGGGGGGTGGGAAGGGGTGAGAGGGGGGGGAGGGTATGCGGGGGAGGGAGCACGGGGGTATTAAAGGGGGGATGAAAATTTCATTGATTTTGCCGTAGGATGCACCGTTTTCAAGATATTTGACAAAAATACCGGAGGGGGGGGGGGGTGAGTTACGTTAAACTATCGTCCGTAAACCGACTTTACAGACAACCGGCTTTGCCTGTTCTGTGCTCCCAATAGGGAACGTGCACATAGACGGTGCTGCCAACTGGTGCCATAAGGGTGCCATCAATTTGAATGTTTTACCTTGATAAGTTTGTTTTACTGTCCGCATAGTGTCTCTTCTGTCGCATTAGTGCTGCCGCCTATAGTTACTGCCCGTTCCCTATAATACTTTTTCTAACAAAAAAGTAACTTTTTCTCACAAAAAAGTAACTTTTTCTCACAAAAAAGTAACTTTTTCTCACAAAAAAGTAACTTTTTCTCACAAAAAAGTAACTTTTTCTCACAAAAGAAGAAACTTGACGTTTTCTCATAAAAAATAAACTTAAAAAAAACTAAAAATCTTGAAAAAAAACGTGGTATCGAACCGAGGTCGGCTGGATCCGCGACCACCCGATTTCTAATGTGCCATTATGATCTGCTCGAAGTCGACGAAATTTAGCTTTATATTCTAATGCAAACAAAAATAGCCGTAAAACACGAGTAAAAGCGATTTTCTGAAAATGAAACATAGCTAGATCAGTTTTTCATCCCCGAAAACCCCCACATACCAAATTTCATCGAAATCGTTGGAGCCGTTTCCGAGATCCTGATTATATATATATATATATATATATATATATATATATATATACATATATACAAGAATTGCTCGTTTAAAGGTATTAGATAGATAAAAAGAATAACGTAACTAAAGAAATGTTAAAAGCACGTTTTAATCTTGTTTCAGATGTTGCGTCTAATAATAATAAAAGTAACAAATGCGAAGAAGAATCTGCTAATACCGAGGACAATCCACTGAAAGACACTATTGTTAATAGTAAGTTTTCGTACCTATAATAATTTTATTATACTCACTAAAAAAATCACCTTGAGTGACCATCAGGTGCTTGTAACTAAATTTTCCGACATAATTATTTTAAACTTGTTTTAGGTGCCGCATCTAATAATAACACAAAAAACGAAAACAGTGAAAAAGCTGCTAACACTGAAGATAATCCACTAAAAGACACTATTTTTAACGGTTTGTGTTCATACCTTTTATAATACCCATTTGATATGGATCTTTTTAAATATTTCATGTCATTTTAAAAATCGTGATAATAATTTAATATTGTATTTATTAATAATGTATCAGGAGCTGCGTCTAATAATGATAAAAATGAGAAAAGCGAAGAAAAATCTGTTGACATTGAAGACAACCCTCTGAAAGACACTATCTTGAATGGTATGTTTTCACACCTATAACTTAGTACATGTAACAGAATCTTTAATGTTCTTGTCTTTGATATATAGCAATTTTATTAGTTTTTATATCAATCATCTTAATGTTATAAATAGTATAGGAACTCATTTATTAACAGATAAAACAGCTTGTGATAAAGAAGAAGCCGAAGAAAAGGCTGTACCACTAACTGAAGACGATGACCTTTCTAAACAATCCAGAGATAGCTCAACAGCTGATGAGGCGAAATTAGAATCAAGTAAAGGTTTAGAACAAGAGAAATGTTCTGAAGAAGAATCCAGTGCAATGCATAAAGAATAATAAAACTTTTCTTCTAAAAGTGCAAATAGAAATAAGAACTCAGAAAAACCAATTTAATAAATAACATGGAAATTAATCGTACCTTGCTCATACTGAGCAAGAAAATGATTTTATGTTACTTATACGTAACCACTATTACAACTGTTATAATAAAAATAAACTTCAAATTTCTGCTTACATAACTAAGTCAAAATTAATTAAAAATGAAGTAACAATGTGTTTCATTTTCTATAAAAAAGATAATCCGATGTACGTTTAGCACGTTACTAATAATAAGGCTCCGAGCGGAGCCAGTGGGTAATGTGGAGCTACATTGATACCGTGGCGAAGCGGGACATTAAGTCGCAAGCCCCACAGAAGAGACGTGGGACAGGGGCGCGTCGCAGTCCGCGTCGTCATTTGTTCGCAGGCCGTGTCTCCGCCCCGTCCCTTCTGTCTGCTTTGGATCGCGACGCTTCTATAAATTTAGTATGAAAACCGATTCAAGGGGCGCCGCGACTGCGACGCGCCACCGTCCCACGTCTCTTCTGTGTGGCTTGAGCCTAATGCAGAGCGGAGTTGTTGCGGACTGTATTTTTAGGGTTCCGTACCCAAAGGGTAAAAACGGAAACCCTATTACTGAGGCTCCGCTGTTCGTCCGTCCGTCCGTCCGTCTGTCACCAGGCTGTATCTCGGGAACCGTGATAGCTAGAGAGTTGAAATTTTCACAGATGATGTATTTCGGTTGCCGCTATTAAATAAATATTTAAGGGGGCTCCCATACAACAAACATGATTTTTTTGCTCGTTTTTGCTCGATATTGATAACGGCGACAGGTAGACACTTGAAATATTCACAGAATATTTAATTATATATTGACTTCAAAAATAAATCATTAAATTAAAATAAAAAAAAAATTTTAGGGAAGCTCCCATACAACAAACGTGATTTTTATAGATAATTGTACGGAACCCTTCGTGCGCGAGTCCGACTCGCACTTGGCCGGTTTTTTTTTATACGCAGAGCCCGCGCTCGTTTTTCTGCCCCACTTGTCTTCTCTTTATCGCAATGCATCCTCGCTTGGTTTAAATTTTTAAATTACTTTTGCAACTCTCTATTCACTGAAGAGGAAGGGAGATTTTATGCAATAAATTCTATCGCGCACCGCAACGCTGTCCCCCGATTTCTCGTGGTCCCATTGATTTGTCCCATCAATGGGACCACGAGGGAGACTTATTTCTAGTGGTCCCTTCAGTTCAATTGGAGTTATCTTGAACCTCCTGTATAAAATGCATACTGTACAGAATGGGACCACGAGAAAGATGTCTCCCTCGTGGTCCCATTGACGGAACAAATCAATTTCATGTTGGATATATTTTGCGAACGCCTTATTTAGTTGCAGCGGATTTCAGAATCGCATTATTTAAGCATAAAAAAATTTCATAGGTGGATTTCAACCGTTGCTTACGTTGTGTTCCTGTATTTTGATTTCACATTTTAACACTTTTTAAGTACTTAGTTGTCTTATATTTATCGTCTTCCACTTCACTCTGCATTAGATAAGTTTGTACAAAGAGGTAGGTACTATATGTGTACTTATTAATATTATATACAGGAAGTGATATTTTATTAATGGGACCATGAGAAAACGTCGACGCTGCCCCGCTTCGCTTCACTGGACAGATAGCCTAAGTAAACTAGCATGAGGCGCCTATTATGCATGACTCAAATGGCAAATGACTTCAAACATTTAACCTCCTCCTTAAATGTTTTTTTAAGGTATTTTTTACGCCAAGCCAAAGCGGAGTCACGTAAACCATATCGACATTGTTGGTTACAAATTAATCCACAATTGGAAAATTAACTGTCACCTGCCACGCATTTGTTATTTGCTCGCGGTGTTTGCGCAAGTGGGGTGCGCGTGCGCATAGACGTCATACGGCGCAGGAGTTGACGTTGCCATAGTTGGATTGTAGTGGCGCATCCACACTGGTATATCGAGCAGAAAAAAACGGGATCAAGTCTGGGGTCATAAAACTTTTACGCATAGGCATCATTTGGCATACTTCGTCATTTCGCATAACTCTTCTTTCTCAGAAACCATTAATTATTCATGATTTGATGGGTTATCCTGTCCATCCATACCATAGGTTAGGTTTGTTTTGGATTTTGAGAAAAGAGTTATGCGAAATGATGATTATGCCAAATGAGGAAAATTAATCCTTTTATTTAACAACACTACTAGAGAATTATACAAATTTTGGCAAGTTGTTGGACCACTGGCTGCACGTCACAGAACGGGATTGTGAAGCCACTTTCGGATAATGTTTTTTAATTCAAAACGGTTATTTTATAACTAGACCCTAAAGTGCTCTGTTACATGTCACTTTTTTATCTTACCAGCGCCTTTGGAATTATTGATGCCCAGAAAATGCGCCGCAAGAAACTTGGCAGAAAGTTTTTTTTTTTCAAAACAAATATTATACAATAAATCTATTGCAGAAAATTTATGGACGCGTATAACATTAGAACGGCTGCACCTATGTATTTGTCTACTTAATTGGTTTTTTGTTGTGTAAGTAACTATTAAGAGAAGGTAAAGATAATTTAAGTTTTTTAAACTAAGATAGACCAACCATTATGCTACTACAGTAAGATTATTTAGACTTTGGCACTCGACAAATTCTCGACATACATCGAGAGAGATCAGAAGTGCAATACCTACTTAAGCTAAGGTTTTTTTTTATACATTAAATAGGTTTGGATAATTATTGTCATTAAATTCTAGAATTTTATATAAGGTAAACGTCCCTGTGCTCGACACCGACCCAATACATGGCACCTTCAATCTTATGTCATAGTAAGAGAGGTGACAGATGGGTCTCATCTACTGGGCGTTGAGGTGTCGAGCATTGGTACGTTTACCCTAAGTACTCGATGAGAAAACACGAACCTTTACGGTAAAACTGAGACGTCCCGAATGTCCAAGTGGAAAATAATATTACTCCGTACGGCTATTTAAAAAAGGAAAAATATAATTATTTAAATTTCAGAGTAGTGTCAACACAACCTTATCGAATACCATTGATTTATTGCTATTTTATGACACATACGTGATCAATACTAACTACTTACCGCGTACAACGACGCTTGCCTGTTTAGGCGGATCTACTTTTTGTTAGTTTATCGGCGTGCTTGGAGCGACGACTCCTCTTAAGGTGATATTATTACATAAGCAAGTAATTAATAGGAATTAGACTCTAACTTGTAAAGGAATTTTCTACTCGATTAAATTGTTGTTTCGAGCTTGGTAGTTTTTGTTTGAATTTCTGTATTAAATTTCTATAGTTCCTGACAATTTATGTGTAGTAGTAATTTCTGTATAATTATCAAACCGCTATTACTTTAAAGAATACAGATTTTTATTGAACACTAGCTGTTGCCCGCGAATCCGTCTGCGAATAATACAAAAAACTGCCCACGACCTATTCTCAGACCTACCGAATGTGGATTTTTTTTTCATTAAAATAGGTCAAGCCGTTACGTAGAAGTTCGATATATTAAACTAACTGTTTCCCGCGACTCCGTCCGCGAAGAATACGGATATAAAAAATAGCCTACGACCTATATTCTCAGATCTACCAAATACAGACAAAAATGATTCATAAAAATCCGTGGAGGAGTTCGACAGCAAACACCGTGACAAGAAATTTTTATATATTAGAAGAAGATAATAACATACATATTTTGAAACAATTAGATCGTAAGTATTAGCTGCATTAGTACAAACTGTGTCGCAGCCGTTTGCACCCACTTCGGGACATGGAAGTAGTTATGTTATAAAATTATACATAATAGCTTCATAATAGGTTAGTAAGTGTACTTAATTAAGTATTAAAACTATATTAGAATTAAAGTAGAATATTGTATGAAACGTAGGTCCTTAATATGAACAGGCAGGTGAGTATAACAATTATATCAGTACAATAGATTACGGAGGCAACTAATAGCCACAATTTGTATCTACGGAAATAAATAAAAATAAATAAATAAATATCGTTTTTCACGGGTATAATGTACTAATTTTAATTTCATTTTGGTATTTTGTTAGTTTACAAGTATATAAAATAGACTTTGACCACATAGCTGACCTAATAACATGAATTTTATTGTAATTACCTACTTAAGTTAAAAACCGTGAGTTTTCTTAGTCAGCAAACTTCGCATCTGCTTTGACCCGGTTAAATATTGCACTGACAGAGGTTTATTTGACTTTAATTTACATGTATGATATTATATTTGTTTATGTACCCTTTTAGACTATTAATTTTAATTGATTTATCTGTAATTACTAGAATAATTGGTTACTTTTTATTGTTTTCGATTTCACATTATCTTTATGTCGGCACATTTCCATAATACCTATTTGCACTGTTAAGCTTAGTTAATTATTTTTATGTTAATTTATGATAGCTCGTTTAGCCTGCGACACAGAGTTCTCTAGTAACCCTTGTGCAGGCACACGTGTTACATAGACTTTTTGTAAAATATTGTATCTTTTGTTACTTTGTACTGCAAATTATGAAATAAAAATTATCTTATCTTATCTTAATTAGATATTGTATAGATAAATTACCGAGAGCGTGGAATTGCATATGTAGTGGTATTGTGTGTTTATAGGGATAGGAGAGAGAGATCTCTATATTGTTGTCTCTCTCTCACTAACGTGGAATTACTTTAAACACACAATACCACTACAATACATTTGCAATTCCACGCTCTCGGTAACTTATCTATCATCATCACCATCATTTCAGCCGAAAGACGTCCACTGCTGAACATAGGTCTCCCCCAAGGCTCGCCAAACAGATCGGCCCTACCCCTAATTTATAATAAATAATTTAAATTAATTATTTTAATTAATCTATACTATCCCTTGATTTATTATTATTACTAGCTGTTGCCCGCGACTCCGTTCGCGAATAACAGGGGTATAAAAAACCCACCAAAAACATAAATGTAAAAAATGTTAGCCAAGTTCAAATCAAAAAATATGCTTGATTATGGACTTCACCGACAAAAAGATTGAAATCTAAATGGGTGCCAAGTTCTGCAGGTAATACTGAAATCTATTTGTAAGAATAAATAACACCCTAAACAAGTATAACACTCTATTTCTTTGGTTTTTCTACTTCAACAGTGTTTTATATTTATAAATATAAATTCTTAAATTTAACTATCTATTTTAACGACCGCTTTAGCCTAGTTGGTAGTGACTCTGCGTACGAAGCAAGAGGTCCTGGGTTCGAATCTCGGTAAGGGCATTTATTTGTGTGATGAGCACGAATATTTGTTCCCGAGTTATGGATGTTTTCTATGTATTTAAGTATTTATTTATCTATATAAGTATGTTTATCGTCGTCTAGTTCCCATAGTACAAGCTTTGCTTAGTTTGGGATTAGGTCGATTTGTGTAAGATTGTCCCCTAATATTTATTTATTTATTTAATAATTTACACAAAGTAGATAACTTGTGTTAAATTGTAGCTTAACATTTGACTTGGCTACTTTTCACATACATACAAATCATCTTACATTTGGCTAATCAACTTATATCTTCTACATTAAATTTGCTGGTAACCCTTTTTTGTTTGCACCTTTCCTGTGGCCATGGCACACGGCGGACACGACGTACAAAATACGCGTTCTTGAATCTACATAAGCACGACGACGTCTGTACACGCGTACGCCTACATACATCGCGCGCGCACTCTTCTGGATTCGGGCGGTGTCCGGCAATCTACGCCTTGAGGGGTGGGGTAACTTGAATCGGTGCGGGGCGGAGCGTGGCCATTCTGTACGTTAGTACTATTATTATATTCTGTGGCCATGGCAAAAGTTAAAGGTCTATAGCCAATATTTATTAATCAAGTCTACGTTGGCGTGAGGGACGCCTGGACAACTTCCAGGCAATTAAATAAATCTTAAGTTTGCTGACTCGGAATCGCTAATTATGTCCACAGAAGAGACAATTTTCGTTTGCTGAGTATGACTCTACAAGCGTAATCCCTTTACCTGCGCAGCCGATTCCGTTTATGCGCCGGCGTCGTGACAAACTGAATGGCGGGGAATAAATCAGCGCCGGCAATCGCAAGATCCTGAACGATATTGCCTAAACTGGGAGACGTTCCCACGGGCTAAGAAGGAGGTGCGAAGAAAGCAGGGATACTACAATAAAATACGAATTTTCTTTCATCATCATCATTATCATCCGAGCATAGGGTGTAATGTATAAATACGTCCCACTGCAGAGCACATGCCTCTTCTGAGAATAAGAGGGCTTGGGCTGTAGTTCCCACGCGGGCCCAGTGCGAATTTGGAACTTTACACAAGCCATCGAGGCTCTATATCTAAATCCCTAATGATTATTTGTCCTAATGTAATGTTTGTCCTAATGATCGTTTGTCCTAATTCTTTTTATTTAAAATGTAATAATTGTTCTGGATTTTTATAAAACAAACCTAACCTAACCTATAGAGTTCTAGAGGATAATCACAAAAAAGTTCCTGAAAAATTCACGGTTTCCGAGAAAAAAGTGTTAGGACAAACGATCATTAGGACAAACATTACATTAGGACAAACGATGTTAGGGATTTAGAATGAGACCCTATTTTTACACCCCTATTCTTCGCGGACGGAGTCACGGGCAACAGCTTGTAATATCAAAATAATATCACATCCACTAACTCGCACCTCCATGTTTCTAACAATAAAGATCTACATTAAATCGTTTAACGTCAAAGGTCATGGTACACTTACCTTCCTCTCAACCCCTTAATGCTCCCAATGCGGCCTGTAAAAGGGATCGGCGTGGATATTGATTGATTGGCTGGATCGAAGACGGATCGGTTTGATGGAGAGATAAAGCTATAAAAAGAGATAATATAATATAGAGGTGAACTTGGTATGTGAATTAAAACATCTTTGTTACGACATCCACAGAAGAAATGGGGAGGTGTAATTCTAAACCCGACACACCACACGGGAAATTCAAACGTGCTAATTCTCCTTTTTTTTTAACCCTAGACCGTGTATAAAGTAACCAAGAGTGCATAATTTTGAAGTGAAACTTCTAATGCGACTTCCAACAAGGTCGCGTTAAACGTTTAACGCTACCATGGAGGGGGTATGAAAGCATTAGTATATGTACTGCCGAAGCAAGTAATCTCGCATTGTATATACTAACGGATGTTAAAAACTTCGACAGTGCGATGCAGAACTCAAACTGTCTGTGAAAATTTGTATGAGACTTGATAAAAGCGCCATCTAGTGAGTAATTTAAACACATAGATGCATAAGTAAATTTAGTTCTTAAAGTTGTTGCAATAAGGTTCATATTGATGTATAAGTGCCTTTTTCATTTCCACATTACGAAGTTTCACTTCTTCCGCGCGGAGGAGCTGCACGCACGATTTTTTTATTAATAAAATTAAAAAAGAAAATTCCGTCTAAAAGGTCCAACTGCGGCAGTCCCTACGATGCTGGCTGCATTACCCCTTTGGACCGCAAGGAAGATCCACTGGATAGTATGGGCCAGCTCTTGGGTCCCCTGGCGTCCATCGACCGGGACAACAGAGTCTACGGAACCCCACAAAAACATCACAGAACACACCGTCCAACGCAATCAACGCAACGAAATCAGACGCACCCATTTTGTCCAATTTTACAATAATCTTATCACTTCCGTCGATGTATGAAATTTACCAAAACCTATACACTGGTTTCGTCGTAATGTCGACGTTAAACGTTATGAGGGGTGTTAACATTTATGACACTTAATTTGGTGGAGCTGAGGTACCTTCGGTAGCGTTGCAATAAAGCGAGCAACAATTCACGCTTTGGGCCCTGGGTTGGTGGTACATGTGACAAACGGGAGCGTGAATAGACGGGTGCAAGCTTTAAGCTTCAGCGTGCGGCGTGAAGCTTCAAATTAATTACATTATTACAGTAAATTTAATAAAGGAGTGCTTCTGTAAAAATTAAGCATAGCAAAATGTGCAGATTCAGACTAATTCAAGGACCAAATTTATGAAAATAAAAACTTTACCCACTCATTATGCACTAAAAATAAAGTAAAAGGTTCCTGGGTTATACATCATAGTAAATCCTACAATAAGTCTGCTTTAAACACATATTATCAACGGGATATAGATATATTTCCATGCATGTAGACCTTATCATATATATTTTCTTCTGTTACGCATTCACACGGAACCGTCGTCGGACGAGTCCGCCACGCATTCAGCAAGGTTTATCTATACATATAAAATCCTTTGTCCTGACTGACGGATCAACGCACAGCCTAAACCGCTGATCGTAGAGACCTGAAACTTGGAGGGTGTGTTCTTTGTATGACGTAGGCATCCGATAAGAAAGGATTTTCCGTAGTTCTACTTCTAAGGGGGTAAAAAAGGGGGGCAAAGTTTGTATGAGACATCGTGATTCCTTGGTCCAATCTACTTCAAATTTTGCATAAACATTCTTTAACAAAATTGATGGAAGACGTGTTTCGTATTTTATTGAAATTCATCCCTTGACGGGGTCAAAAAGTAGTAGAAAGTTATTTTGGGGGTGATTTGCTTCGAAGTTGATATCAATACTCCTTAGTGCTTTTGATTTAAATTACATTTTAATTTGACACATTGTAAACGAAACGAAACTTCAAATATTGCAAACCATTTTTGTCTACGTTTGTCAACCACGTCTTGATCTGATCTCTGATAATAGCTAATTATATGAATTAAGTATTTGCATTTCACCAAGCTTTTGCTTTTACAAGCGCAGCGTGGGACGTCCACCAACGAGATGGACGGACGTTTTGGTGAAGGCCGCAGGTTCAGGGTGGATGCAAGTCGCTTCCAACCGTAATGATTGGACGTCAATGAGGGAGGCCTATGTCCAGCAGTGGACGTCCTACGGCTGAAATGATGATGATGATGAAGCTTTTATGCGAGTTCAACCTTTTTCGAATAAAATCGAATTGAGTATTCAAATATCATTGTTGAACTCGCATAAAAGCTTGGTGCAATGCAAATACATATAAAATGCTTTGTCCTGAAGTCCTAAATGACTGACTGCCGGATTAACGCACAGCCTAAACCGCTGTATGTAGAGACCTAAAACGTGGAGGGTGTGTTCTTTGTATGACGTAGGCATCCGATAAGAAAGGATTTTCCGGAATTTCCACGGGATAAGGAATAATCGGGATTTATATATTTCATCAAGAGTGACCCTATGCCCATAACGAAGATTACTAAACTGTACAAATTGGGCATGCAATTAGACTATTAGAATATAAAGCGAATATAAAGAATTTTGAAAATTTCCACGGGATAAAGTTAAATCAGGGTTTATATATGTAGGTACTCAAATCAACTGGACCATATCTCCGTAACTACAATTACTAATCTTTTCAAATACAGTATTAACGAAAATGACCATAACAACAAAAAAACTTATTGCAGGATTTTTGGAAATTCCTGTGGGATAGATAATCTCTGAAACTTCCGAGACGATTAAAAAAAAAAACTTTTACCAGTAAAAAGTTACACTATCCTTTATTGACATAGGCTACTTTTTTCCGGGAAAATGCAAAATTCCCAAGGGATAGAAAAAAGAAAATTCAACTTCGGAGCTCATTTTAAAATGTCTTACACCAATAGAAAAGATGCACTGTCCTTGGTTAACATAGGATGCTTTTTTCCGGATAAATGCAAAATTCCCGCGGTGTAGAAAATAGTAAAATTAACTTCGGGGCTGAGTTTAAAAAAAAATCACCAATAGAAAGCTTCATTATCCTTTATTGGTATAGGCTACCTACTATTTATTCGGTAAAATGCAAAATTCCCCTGGGATATTAAGAAGTGAATTTCACTTCAGGGCTGATTTGAAAATTTCTTTCACCTATTAGTGAGTAGCTACACTAACCCTTACTTACATAGACTATTTTCTCCGTGAAAAATCAAAATTCCCACGGGAAAAAAATAAGTGAACTCAACTACGCGGCTGATTTTAAAAGTTCTTTTGTCGGTAGAAAGCTTTAACCTTTTCAACGCCACGCCTCGACAAAACGTAAACCTGCTTTGAATCTTATGTCATTGTGTCAAGATCACTTTGAGATTGTACTTTGTGACACCTATATGTGTCGTTGGCGTTGAAAGGGTTAAGGACATAGGCTACTTTTCTCGGGGAAAATGCAAAATACCCGCGGGATAAAAATAAGTGTAATTTTGCAAAGAATAAAGACAAATTTGTTGAAATTCCCGCGGGATAGGGAATAAACGGGATTTATAATATTCACTAACTGATACTCATGATGAAATGATAATAATGATGGATGTTGCCGGTACCGGATTTTTGTTTTATACAATGAAAGAGATGAAGAAGCTTTACCACAAATTGGAATTCTACGCGGACGAAGTCGCGGCCAAAAGTTAGTCTAGAATAAAACTTTGAAATACTACATACTCGTGCCTGCATTACATAAAACAAGCGGCAGCATTTAAACCCGCTTATCTCCTGTGACTTACTCACTGACCACTGAAAATATAAAATTTTATGTCTTTCATCGATACCGAAACGACCTTTTATGTAACATTTAGTGTTATAGCTTAATTTACTTTTACACCGACCGATACTTCACTTGACCCATACTTATATAAAGTGGAGCAACTTGGTTCGTGCATGAATAAACAATGATACGTTGCCAAGAGGTATGTGATTATGTGTAATAAAAACATATTTTATTATTTCTATTGAAACTCTTTATGTGTTAATTTAAGTTGAAGGAAAAGATTGGCTTCAAAAAGAATTTTTTGATTCCTGAACGTACCTTAAAACATTTTTTTTTGTTTAGTTTATGATAAGGAAACCTTCTTCAGTTATTAAATTTATTTCTTTATCGAGTCATAGACTCGTAGCGCCTTTTGAAAAATGGGAAATGTCAATGCGAAATTCTGTTTCGTTTGAAATAAAATATAGACAGGACTGACAATTGCCATGGTGTAACCAAATGCCAACTTTAAAAGTGACGAACCTTTTTTTACCCTGACTGTACTTTTTAACAACGATTATTATATTTATATTTAAATTAAGATAATTAAGATATTTTTTACTGGATTCGAGTTGTGTGGTATTTTGATTACATCAGAAATGTATTTCATGGCCTTAAAATACTTAAACTTATCTTACAAAGCTCACACGCAAATGAGACAGTATTAAACATAAACACCTCTGGCTCCTTAAAAAAGTCGTAAAATTTAAAAACCTCCGTGAAGTGCTGTCGGTTAAACCAATACCGGAGCGTTATCATAAAATTTCGGAACCCGCAGGTGCCAATATTAAATACCGTCTTCGCGAACAATATTTTTAATTTTAACACAAGAAACGCGTGTGACTGTACAATGTATATGGGTCATTATTTCGTGGTGACGCTTTTTTACGAATTTGTTGTAGATTGCTGATTCACTCTAGCCTTGAAGATACCTAGGTTATATAAATTTATCTGGAACAAATGTAACTGAATAATCGCGTTACGTACGAGTATGTAAAATTAAATTTTCTTTTTTATAATTTGACATAAAATAATGCTACTATACATAATAAGTTTGTAACAAAACTATGATTTCATCTCATTCCAGTGGCTAGAGCGTTTGCTTCGAATCACTTTCAAGAACTTATATTTATAGAAAGAGTAGAAGATTTTAAAAAGTTTTTAGTTAAGTTAGGAAGACGCACGTATGTAGGCCTCCAACAAGATGGAGCGACGATCTGTTAAAGGTGGCGGGAACGCATTGGATGCAGATGGCTCGGGGCCGATCTGTTTGGTGAGCCTTGAGGGAAGCCAATGTTCAGCAGTGGACGTCTTTTGACTGAAATGATGATGATGATGAAGAGGTTTCAGGGACAATCAATGTAACATAACAAGCTCGTAAAAATAATAACTTTTAATCACCTGCCAATAACTTACGCAAAACGTTAAGGGTTTCACTTAATGTCATTAAATTAAAAATTCTGCTACGCATTAATAATTAATCAGTCGATTTCATCCGATAAATCGGTCCGCAACGAATCGACGCCAAAAACGAGTCGATACCAAAAATTAATCGATGACCGCCTGATTGTAAAATGTTATTGTTCCGACACATTATTTTTCATGATACGCTTTCACTGTGTACAATATTTAAAGGGTTCCGTCGATAAAACATTCGTGTTTTCTTCAATATATTTTACATATCGCACACCTACTCGTAGATAAAAATGGAAGAGTCGACTTACTCAAAATAATCCCCATTCTAATTAAGACTTCTTCATCTCCTTTCAGGAGGGTCTAAATGAAATTTATTCGTTTGCCTTAAATGTAATATAAAAGTATTATAATATTATGTTTAAACCTTGGCGAGTCGAAAGTAATGAGTACGAAAGAATTCGGGGTAAAGCTTGGGCTAATTTTGCGCGCTAATGTTAATGACGACCAAATAATAATATGTAATTCAACAAAAAACAAATCGTTTACTCGTGTCAACTATTATTAAAGACAAAATAAATTAAATTAAAACTAAATTAATGGTGGATTATCTTGAGTTAGTTGACTCTTGATTTAGAAGTACGATGTATTACACACGTCAGTTACAATATGTCTTAATGAGGTTGCATTATTATTTAGATACTTTAATATATGGACCGTTTTTCTCTCACTTCTAACATTTATTGAAACTAAGAATACAAATATTAAGAAAAAATAACAATGAATAAAACTTACCTATAAACTAAATATCTAACTTAAAAACTACTAAATTAAGTCTGAAACAGGCAGCCCAAAATGGCAGCATTCCCTCGTTGTATGGCGATGGCGATTCGTTGAGAGAGATAGTTGCCAGCCCTTTGGTCTCCAGTAGCAAATGTCGACCAGACGCTTTTGCGCTTCTTCAACGTCTCTCAATTTAGATTTTTGATTTCGCGCACACTCCAACACTTCCGCATTTATTATAATATTAGTAGAATCAATAGTAGTTCTATTGTAATACACACTTTGTGAAAATTTCAAATGTCTTTGGTAATCGATCGAGCAATTTGAAGGAAAGTAGAGAATTTTGCAGTGAAATAAACAAGTTTTAACGTTAACTGTGGACCTAAGTACAAGAATTGAATGATGACAGACATTATGGAAAAAAAAAATAATATTCAAAAAACTCAAAACATAATTGCACAATATCAAAAAATGGCCAGGGCGTTTATTATTCAGAATTTAAAAGAAGGTTTAACAGACCAAGTAATGTACGCAAAATAACGAGTTTTTTAGTTGAATAACTGTGATGAGGTGTTAGGGCTAGTAAAATTAGGTACAACGTAAATTCGGAATGCTAAAATTAGGCCATTTAATGAATAGTTCGGAAAATAAAAAAGATTCGACTTTTTGATTTTAGGGCTAGTGAATGTAGTAGTCTTAGATAATTTAAATAGTGAAAATAGATTTAAAATTTTTCGGGCTAAAATAGGAAAACCTAGCAATAGGTTGTTGTTGTTCGAAAACTTAATTATTATGTAATCTTGGAGTTCCTCGACATTTGCTCTGCCGCTACGAATGTCTTACGCTTGACCGAGTTTTATTGTATTTTAATTAATAATAAAGATTATTTACGCGAAGTTGTAGTTGATTTTTATTGCGTCCTTATGTTCAGACTGGCGATTCTGGAGCTACATCTTGAGACGGTCATAAAAGTAATGTTCATCTTAATGTAAATATTATTGATGGTACACATTACTTGAGGTAATTTGGATACATGTAATTTTTTGGGTTCTGTAGATCATTCACTCTCTCTTTGGCAGTCTACACTTAAGAGTGTATTCTATGAATGCTACTATAGCCAAACAGGTGAATCCTCGCCCGCACGGTACAGGGGCTGGGGGGTATGACGACTAAGGGGGCCGGGAGAGGTGCGGGCGGCGAGTGCGCCTCGTGTGCCTGCCGCCCGCACCTCTCTCGGCCCCCTTTGTCGTCATACCCCCCAGTCCCTGTACCGCGCGGGTGAGGACTAAGTTAAATGGTTTAGCTATAATACAATTGGCGGTGATTCAGCTTTTAGGTTAAGATGGCTGCTGTCAAATGCAAGTGTCAACTCTGATATAGTTACTATTATGTAATCTGTGACGACAGTAATCTGTGTAAAAAGACTTGATGGCCTAGTGGTTTGCCCTATGGCCTCTCAAGCAGAGGGTCGTGGGTTCGAGTCCGGGCTTGCACCTCTGAGTTTTTCGGAATTTATGTGCGATATCACATTTAGAATTTACCATGAGATTTACGGTGAAGGTAGACATCGTGAGGAAACCTTCACACACCTGGGAAGTAATTAAATGGTATGTGTGAAGTTCCCGATCCGCACTGGGCTCGCGTGAGAACTAAGGCCCTAGCCCTCTCATTCTGAGAGGAAGCCTGTCCCTGCTGTGGGACATATAGGCTGGAATGATGAAGTCTAGAGATTATGAAATTTTACACGGTTCTTCATATAATGAACATATCTGGGTGACCGAGCTTTGCTCGGACTAAAAAACACTCTTTTTCTCAGAAATAAGACCGAGCTAGATTGATTTATCCCCCTGAAACTCCCTGGAAACTAAATTTCATGGAAATCGTGGGAACTACGGCCCAAACCTTCTTAAACTACTCTGCAGTGGGCTGGGATGATGATGATGACGATGAATCTGGGACGATTAGTCTTTCTCACTACAACACCATGTTTTTTTTACTTCCGTTAATTTCGATATGTTGCTCGGTAGGTACATTAACAGAAACTATCTGGTATATTAAATTTTTGTTAAGATCACGAAAAAAAATTGGGAACGTATCAAAATATATAAATTTTAAAACGAATAATGGTCGAAATACATTATGGCCATTATGTATACTAAAATTTTCCATGAAACTATTGATTAAACGAACTTTTTAATCGTGTAATCTACAAATTGGTTTAGTTTAGGTTTTATTTTATGAACATCTGTAAAGTTGAGAATTTCCATGAAAATTGCAGTATATCAAATGACCATTATGTTTTTCGTCCTTTATTTGGTATTTTTAAACTTTATATATTTTGATTCGTACCGTAAAAAATTAAATCGCGACATTTTCCGTTGAGATAAACACGATTATTGATACAATATCAATGTTTACTTACGATTATGACATTGATGTGATACATAATAAAAGAAAAAGTATGTAAAATCGAACGAACTCGCCTCAATAATCTCCTTGTAGCGAACAGCTATCAATGGAAAACCCTTTACCAACGAAATTTAAAAGAAAAAAATAATAATAGGACGTAATGAAGAACCTTTTACACTGGTTCAGCCATTAAAAATTTAATTATTAAATATCTCAAAAATAGTAAGAGTTAAGACACTAGTTTCTTGGAGAAATTAATAGTACATTACTGCAGAGGCCGTGAAGAAAGGGATTGATGGACGAGATTTGGGGTATACGGCCGAGTCGTAGACGAGGCCGGATAAAACGAGTCCAGCAATCCCTCTTCCGGCCGAGGATTGTATAGAGCTTTTCTCAAACATGCATCATCATCATCATCATCCATCCATCCAACCATCCATCCATCCGTCCATCCATCCAATCCATCCATCCATACATCCATCCATACATCCATCCATACATCCACCCATACATCCATCCATACATCCATCCATACATACATCCATCCATCCATACATCCATCCATCCATCCATCCATCCATCCATCCATCCATCCATCCATCCGTCCATCCATACATCCATCCATACATCCATCCATACATCCACCCATACATCCATCCATACATCCATCCATACATCCATCCATACATCCATCCATCCATCCATCTATCCATACATCCATACATCCATCCATCCATACATCCATCCATACATCCATCCATACATCCATCCATCCATCCATACATCCATCCATACATCCATCCATCCATACATCCATCCATCCATACATACATCTATACATCCATCTATACATCCATCCATACATCCATCCATACATCCATCCATCCATACATCCATCCATCCATCCATCCATACATCCATCCATACATCCATACGTCCATCCGTACATCCATACATCCATCCGTACATCCTTACATCCATCCATACATCCATATATCCATACATCCATCCATACATCCATACATCCATCAATCCATCACCAGTTAGTAATCTAGGCGGTTTTATAGAAATAAAAGAAGATAGATTTTTTTAATGTCGTAAGTTGGCTGTATGTAATTTTTCCTTTGTCAGTTTAATGTTAGTAAGCAAATTTAAAAAGTTACAGCAGCGGACAATAATGGTTTTTCATACTTACTTTTATGGCCTAGGCCAAGAAGTAATGTAGGGAGCCATAAACAACAAACTTCATGGCTTCATTTCGTGACATTAACGCATACATTTCAAAGCATGTTAGAGAAATAGTACATTACTGCAGCGGCCGCGAAATAGGGGATTGCCGGCCGAGTAGTTATAGATGGCCGAGTGTTAACGAGGCCATCTAGAGATACGAGGCCGGCAATCCCTGTTCGTGGCCAAGGCTTGTATAGAGTTTTTCTCAAACATGCATCATCATCATCATCATCAACATCATCATCACCATCATCATCATCTCATCATCACCATCATCATCATCATCATCGCCATCATCATCATCATCATCATCATCATCATCATCATCATCATCATCACTATCATCATCATCATCATCACCATCATCATCACACCATCATCATCATCATCATCATCTTACCTTACCTTAAATAAGCGTAGTGGCAGAATGTCTTAATGAACCAAAACGCAAATATTGCTTATAGTTTTTTTTAATGGCTAAATGCTATGATGCCATAGACCTATAAACGTCATGGTATGAAACAATAGACGATCACTTTGCTGGCCTTGGCCAACAAAGTTGTATGAAATTCCATTATTGACCTCTCGTCTAGGCGGTCCCCCACCACCGGCTGCACCTGCAGCTGCAACGTGACCCTTCGTGGCGTATTATAAGGAACATAACGTCAATATTTCATAGCATGTTTGAGAAAATAATCTTCCCATAAAGTTAGCGGAAATAAAAAAAACACAGCGTATTTCTAAAAACGAATGGTAGATTCCCGTCATTAAGTGACAAGTAATTTACTGATCTCATTAAGAAACATTAGCTCTAATTCACATCTGCACCGTAAATGGCTCCTTTATTATCAGTTTTACTCAGAAAACGTATTTTTTACAGGCATTCCTGTTTACAATGTCCTTCCGTGTGTGGAGGTGAGAAATTGCCTTTGGACTAATAGGAGGTAAGTTTTTCTTGGCAATTACACTAATGTTGCCTTAAATAGAGGCAGTGTTAGAAGTAGGGTGGCAATTGTGAGGCAGTGTTAAAGGGGAGTCTTAAATCAAATTCCATTTAAAAAAAAGATTTCAACAATAAATTTTGACAATTAAAATTAAAAGGTGTCATCTTTCGTTCTGTCAGATTTTTAAATGATGTTACGGTGTTTGTAGCAGGTGTTGAATACGTCAAAGGCACGTTTTTGTTGAAAATATGTAGGCGTTTTTGTAGGCCATAACTATAACACAAATTGGCTAGGTAAAGTTTTTTGAAGAGGTGCTGATTATATTTTTTCTCAACAGTCATTGTCTTAAAGTTCGAGGAACTGGCACATGTTTTATTTTTATCTCCTATTATTTATCGGAAATATTTTTTGAAGTGTTCGAGATGACATTTGCGAAATTTTTTGGCTGACCAGCCGTTCGAGCTCAGTCCTTAATACAAATAGAAAAAAAAAATAAGTGAACTGTCACTACTGTCATTGTCAAATGAAATCTAACCGTTTGCGTTTTGTTTACTCCATTTTGGTGTGATCCTAGAGGCCTAGAGGTTTGACCTTTATGGCCTATCAAGCAGAAGGTCGTGGGTTCGAGTCCGGGCTCGCATCTCTGAGTTTTTCGTAATTTACGTGCGAAATTACATTTGTAATTTACCATGAGCTTTACGGTGAAAACATCGCGAGGAAACCTGCGTACATCTGAGAAGAAATTCAGTGGTCTGTGTGATGTTCCCAATCCGCACTGGGCCCGCGTGGGAACTACGGCCCAAGCCCTCTCACTCTGAGAGGAGGCAATGTGCCTTGCAGTGAGACGTTAGGCTTAGATGATGATGATGGATGGCGCTGCTCCTTAAGAATACCTTAAAAACGTATGAATGTCTAAACGTATATTGACCATAAATGCTGCACTCATTAAAACCTAGTACGGAAATCACGGTACGTGCTTCCAGGTAAATTAGCTCTAATAGTTTTTAAGATGAATTTTGTTCTAGCTTTATACCATGAAGTCTGGTTACCTTGTGCCTGGAGGGTGACTTTGACTTGTATTAACTTGGTCCAAATTTTAATACTGCTTTGAACTTATAACACACTAGCTTTTGCCCGCTTCTTCGTCCGCGTGGTTTTTGTAATTTTGGTAGCTTATTTTTAACCAATCTGCTTTTTAATGTATCTGCTTATTAACTATTTTATATCCTTCCTCACAACTCAGACTATCTCCATATCATATTTAATTTCATAAATCGGTTTTGCGGATATTGATTGCCCATACAAACTTTCACTCCCCTTTTCACCCCCTTAAAGGATGATTTCCAAGCCAAGGTTATGTTCAATGGACATGTAAGTCCGGAACCAATTGCAGTTCAAGGCAATATTCTCGAGGTTGTTAAAGAGTATGTTTACCTCGGGCAAACTATGCAATTGGGTAAAAACAACTTCGAGAAAGAGGCCAACAGAAGAATACAGCTGGGATGGGCAGCGTATGGGAAACTGCGTCAAGTCTTCATGTCGCCAATTACACAGAGTCTAAAGACGAAAGTCTTCAATCAGTGCGTCCTACCCGTCATGACATACGGTGCCGAAACATGGACACTCACTGTAGGGCTGGTCCACAAAATTTAAAGTTGCTCAACGTGCTATGGAAAGGGCTATGCTCGGAGTTTTTCTAAAAGATCGAATTCGTAACGAAGTGATCCGACAGAGAACCAAAGTTATCGACATAGCCCACCGCATTAGCACGCTGAAGTGGCAATGGGCAGGCCATATAACCTGAAGAACCGATAACCGTTGGGGTAGACGAGTTCTTGAGTGGAGACCACGGATCGGCAAACGTAGCGTGGGACGTCCTCAGACTCGGTGGAGCGATGATCTTCGCAAGGCGGCTGGCAAGATCTGGATGAGAGTGGCCGAGGATCATGCTCAGTGGCGTGCCATGGGAGAGGCCTATGTCCAGCAGTGAACGAACATAGGCTGATGATGATGAAAGGATGGTTTCTGGGATAAAAATATACTAGGTCCTTTCCTGAGTGTACAACTATCGCTATATCAAATGTCATCTAAATCGGTTCAGTGGTTTAATCGTAAAGAGGTAACAGACAGACAGACAGACTTTCGCATTTACATATAATATTAGTATGGATATGGATTACCAAATGGCAATAAATAAAAAACCGGTCAAGTGCGAGTAGGACTCGTACATGAAGTGTTCCGTACCTCCGTACAATGTTTTAAAAACAGTTCAGTAAAAAACACCGAAACGTGAGCCCTAAAATCGCAAACTTATAAGTAGGTAAACATCCAAACAACAAAGGGCCGCTCGCGTTGCCTAGCAACCGTCGCCCGAGTTAAAAACACGTTTCTTGTAGGCCGACCACCATTAATTTTTAACATTATTTTACTTTTAGTATTTGGTGTTATAGCGGCTACAATAATACGTAATTGGTAAAAATTTCAAGTGTCTGGCTATTCCGGTTCAAGAGATAGAGCCCTATGAAAGACGGACCGACAGATAGACAAACAAACAGCGAAATCATATTCATAGGGTACCGTTGACACCCTTTGGGTACGGAATCCTACACAGTTCTAAATACTAAACTTAAATTTGGCTAACACTAAAGGCCACAACAAACAGAGAGCGCGGGGCGCCGACGAAGCGCGGTCAATAACACTGAATCAAATACGATGTGCCGCGCTGCCGGTGTGTCACCGTATATTTGATTCAGTGTTATCTCCGCCCCGCGCTCCCGGTTTGTGGTGGCCCTGGCCTTAAAAGGGGGGCAAGAATACGATTCAGTTACCGCTGCTGCGGACAATATCAGTCGAAGTGTTACAGATACAAAATTGGTATCAAATTATAATGATACAAAGCGCCTAATTAAATCCGTTAAGGAACATGACGACGCCGTTTCGACAAAAGATCTTTGTTTTTTCTTTTGTTGTTGTAAGCCTTTGTATAACTGGGCCAGCATATCGTTAAGAGATCAAAGTTTTAGGGTTCAATAGGTTCCTTAAAGGTTTCTTAATGCTGAGTATAGTTTCATGGTAGTGAAAATAAACGGATCACTCACGTATTAAAACGAGTTTAACTCGACATGTCACGTCACGTCACGGCGGCTGCCAAACGCGCACTGCGCGCTACCGCCCTTGCGCCTTTGCGTTTCGCAGCCGCCGTGACGTGTGACTCCGGGAGGAAGGGCTGCAGATTGGCCCGAAACATGTCGAGTTAAACTAATTTGAATACGTGAGTGATTCGTTTATTTTGACTATAAGTGAGTCTCACGGTAGTTATATGTTTAATTTCATGGTACATTCGCCAAGTCCTGTCCCATCTATAATAAGTGCCCATAAGGCTGGCAGCATGTCCGCGCTGGACTATGATTCCAATACGATGGGCAAGAAATGAATAGGGCTGATCATGATAAATTTCAAATGTAATTTCGCACTTAAATACGAATTATTACTATTAAAGATACATATATAATATTTCCAAAAATAACCATTTATTTGCATATAGACATAGTATTAGATTAAAATGTAACAAACAAAGTATTTTTTATAATCTATCTTCTCTTAGACTAGTATAGCTATACCTAGCTAGCTAGCTTTAGTATGGTTTAGAGAATCATTATTTGCCTTGGAATTAATTAATAGGATTCATTTTATCTATAAGAAAAAACGAATCGTGTCTCTCCCAACAACTCTTAGTAACAACAAAATAACGTCTGACTTAAAGATTTTTTTTATTTTTATTTGTCACCATTCTCAGCGAGCAAACTTGTGTCCGAAAGTTAGTTCTCAAATCGCTAACAAAACCTATTGATACAGCACAATAAACTACAGACAGTTCACTGCGTCATTCTAACGCGAGTGTGGGAACTTGAATTGTTACAGCTAACACCAACGGACAGCGCCGGAGTGATACAATTATCTCCAGTTGCTTGCAAACTTAATAGCTCGCCGATGATATGTATGCGTTGCAGCTTACATAAGTGAAGATAGTGCGCTTTTTATTTTATTTGAACCCAAACCTGAGAGCCGGGTGAAGAAAAGTTGTGCTAAGTAGTGTAAGTAAGCACCTGTTTTTCCGAATTTGTATATGAAATCACATTTAACATTAACCATGATCTTTGCGGTAAAGGATAACATCGTGAGGAAACCTGCACGCACCTGCGAAGAAATTCAATGGTGAGTGTGAAGTTCCCAATCCGCACTGGGCCCGCTTTGCAACTACGGCCCAAGCCCTCTCATTCTAAGAGGAGACATGTGCCCTGCAGTGGAACGAAAGGGTGGGATGGTGATGATTGATTAAAACTCTAACCCTTGCTTTTCCTAATTTTAACCAGAACTAAAAAAAAACTCTACTTTCAAGCATATTCAATATCAGTATTAAAGCAGTGTAAGGGACCTACAAAACGTTAAATAAAAATTCCGAACTGTATTGAAAGGTTAGTTTTAATCGCCTTTTAATTCTAGAACAATAGGTTAACTAATATTAATATTAATATATTAGGGGTCAATCTTACACAAATCGACCTAGTCCCAAACTAAGCAAAGCTTGTACTATGGGTACTAGACGACGATAAACATACTTATATAGATAAATAAATACTTAAATACATAGAAAACATCCATAACTCAGGAACAAATATTCGTGCTCATCACACAAATAAATGCCCTTACCGGGATTTGAACCCAGGACCTCTTGCTTCGTAGGCAGGGTCACTACCAACTAGGCTAAGCGGTCGTACTGATTGATATATTAATTTTGGGAGGCCGTTTGATGCCGGTGGTGATCACAAGGCAAATTGTCGTTGCCGGGGGAGCTTTCATTCTGAGGAGGAGGCCTATGTCCTGCAGTAAGACGTAATAAATATGATAGACAATGCTTTGATGACACGCACACCTATTGTGCCTGTGCCCTACAGTGGGACGTATAATAGGCTGGGATGATGATGATGATGGATGACACCTTGAATTTCCACTTAGTGACAAAGCTTCATCAACTTCCTCTGTATCACCCAACAATCCACCAGTAATATTGGCATTAAATAATGCAAGACACTGTACTCTGCGCACGTTGCAACCTCGACTTTACTTTTACCAAATAAGACTGCTTTCTCTTTGAGTTTCCTAAAGTTAAATGCATGGTTCAAATACGGAAGCGACAGTATAAATGTTTTATTGTATGTAGAGATGGAAATTAAATTATTATATTGGTCGCTGGCGTGAAGACTAGACTTGTTGAAACGTTCACGAGCGGCCATCTTTGAGTTTAGGTTTAAATGTTATTTATTACCTCAGTTATAATCCTAATCTCTGTATATATAAAAGGCAACCGCCGCATGTTTGACAGCATGCAACGTAGAACAGCTCGACTTGTCAGTGATCTGTCATTGATTTTTTTTTCCTTGTCCATGCGAAGGTTCTCTTTGTGTGTTCTATAGGATTTACCGCGGCGAGTGCTCTGAAGAATTGTTTAATTTGCTGCCTGCTGCAAAATTCCACCATCCATCGCACTTCCCGCCCAAAGTCTAAGTTCAATCGTCACCATCTAGATGAAAGGTACTACCACTGTACGTTTTCTTCGGCACTTCCTGCCACGTACGGTGAAACTGTGGAACCAGCTTCCGGCAGCAGTGTTTCCAGACAACTATGACATCGGGGCTTTCAAGAAAAGGGTTTATACTTACTTTAAAGGCCGGCAACAGATTGGTGACTCTCTTTGAGTTGCTGATATTTTATTTATGGGCAGTGGTGACCATTTTCCATCAGATGACCCGCTTGCTCGTTTACCTCCCTCTCACAATAAATAAAAACCGTTACTGACTAATTTATCTATCAACACACAGCTCAAACACTGATCGGACTGTGCTGTAATTTGGCACACAATAGCTAATAATGACGTAGCCAGCCATCCGCTAACAAGGGATTTTTGATAAAATCTAATCACCTATTAGGTGAAGAAGTTCCCTAAAGCTCAAAACCTATATTTTAATTAACTTACGTTATGGTCAATCACAATGACAGAAACGCACAGGAAACGCTCCAATCGCGATAATGTAATTTTACCTCCGCTCCGCTCCGCCACAATGGAAGCGTACCCATATTCATCCTGATTCCCACAAACCCAAAATGCAACATTTGGCCAAGAATGCTGTATAATAGCTGCCTTAATGCCCTCATACATCATCTCGCGAGCCAATATTTTACTTCTCGTTACCAGTGACCGTTATAAAGCCAAATTAAAACTCATGCCGGCACTAGCCTTTTCACTCGGCTTCTCGCGTCAACCAATAAATCTGGTATTTAATGGTCTGTCTGTCCATATGTATGCTTAGATCTTTAAAACTGCGCAACAGATTTTGATGCGGTTTTTTTTAATAGTTAGAGTGATTCAAGAGGAAGGCTTATTTATGTATTTAGTATCAGCATTGCACCCATTGCAGCATTGAAGCCGGGGCGGGTCGCTTGTAATTAACTATTTAAGAAAAAGGTAATCAAAATTTTAGATAGTAATAAGATAAAAATTAAACTAACTTACTTAAAAAACATACATACGGTGCAAAATGCAAGCTTCTTTTTTAAAGTCGACAAAAAATTATGATCTTTTTATCTCCTCCATTACGAACCCGAGAAATCTGTGAACATGCAAAAAAACATACATACGCTGCAAAATGCAACCTTCTTTTTTAAAGTCGGTTAAAAAATTATGATCTTTATGTTCTCCATATATTTATAAGCGCATTGATGACATAAATAATCAAGGCTAATTGTGCCTGCTTCCTTAACACGAAAGCTTGGAGGCATAATCCGGAGTTTGACAAATAAAATTAAAGATTACTGCTACACTCCTGCGCAGTGTTATTAAACTTGCATCTAACTACGGGGTTGAGGTCCTGGGATCGATCTGGGGGCACAAGTTGGTGTGAAAAACGGAATTATTTGTGTTCGAGTCTTGGATGTTAAATGTGTTTAAGTACCTACGTAATTATTCATATATATAGATAAGCTTATACGTTGCCCAGCACCTAGTACACAGGATTTTCTTAGTTTGAGGCTAGATTAATTGTTGTCATGATTTATTTATTTATTTAAAATCAAAAATGAAATCAAGCATATTCCAGCAATTAGGGACATCGATAGTTTATCACTGTTTTCGCATTTCCTTTTGTAATATTTCCAATGGGCATAGTAGAAATTATTTCACATCATTATAATTAGCAGAGGGACGAGGGTTCGAGCTTGGGCTCACACCTCTGAATAGTTGGGTCATTCTACTTTTTGTTGACCAGTATTTTTTTGTAATGTGCTCTTCAAATATTTTTTTCACATAATTAAGCTTACATTTAAAATTATGACTACTATCATTATTATCTATAAAGTAGGTAACGCAGTGGACATGCATGTCCCCGCCATTTGTATGGAAATTGATGTATTTTCCTCTGAGTTACCAATATTTCCACAAAATTTCTTTGAATTTAAAGTTTATTTGCTTTAAAACATTAAATTTAGTTGTTTCAGTTTTTATATAAGTTATTTACAATTGAAACAAGTCACCAGGTATGCCTTATATTTCACAAAAGATTAATGGTTACTTAAAAGTAGAATGGCCCAGTTAACTACATTAGAAATTTACCATGATCTTTACGGCGAAGGAAAGCATGGTGAGGAAATTTGCAAACACCTGCGAAGAAATTAGAAATGCAGACGAAGTCAACTCGCCATCTTGAAAGCCGAGGTACGGTCATGTGCAAAAATAAGTATCGATTTAATCCTCCCATCGTTATATACCTATACCTTAATTCGACGACATAAGAGCTGTGGGACATATTTATGAGCAAGTTGTGTGCACCCATATTTTTACACTTGACTGTACTTCAACGTTTTTAAACAGCGCCCTCTAATCTTGATTAAAGTTAAAACATTATTACACATCCAAACATCTTCACAGTCTTTCTGATTTATAATATTAGTACCTTGAATAAGACAGTAGGATAAAGCATTTCGCTCCTTTTGCGACGACCATTGCAACGTCGACGTTAGTCAAAATGATCAAATTAGGCATTGTCCACTTCCAACGTATTGGCTCAATTCAATATATCCCCTGCCTGACAAATAAACATGACAATTGTATCCAACTATCAATTATTAGCTTGAAGCACTTGCGACGAGAGTAGGCGTGCATATCAAAATACGTAAAGGTTAAAAATAAACTAACTCAATTTTAACAGTAATTGTCTAATTTATATGATTGTAGTAAATTAAACCCAGCGTAGCCTAAGATTATGTGTAAATTACATGTTCAAACTTTTTTGTAGATAATAGTTTCATCAAAAATTATTTATATCAACACACACACGTTACACTAAGGAGCAGACGAAAAATCATCCCTACGTGGCGTGCAAGGGATACTCCCCTAAAACTCGGCCAAGTACAAATCAGACTCACACACCAAGGATTTGTAATTTAGAGGAATATCAAAAATAAACGCTATAAACCGTATCTATAAAAATTCTGGATTATCAGATATCTGCTTCTGATTAAAATATACCTACCCATTGTGTGGTCATTTTTTAAATGTTGCTTGGGAAACCCCTCAATTTCTAATTTATTTTTTGCTATATTATTCTAGTTGCAATTTTAGTACTTATACTTATGTTTGAAATTCAGCTGTTTTTATATTACCATTCTGGAGATACAGCTCTGTGACGGACAGATAGACAGATGGTGACACTCTTCGGTACAGGACTCCGAGAAATCACAGATTTAACATTAGAAAAAGTATCTAGTAGCAAGATAAAGGTAAATTAAAGGCATCTCCGGTCATAACAACTACAAGTTTGCCGTAGCAATAAATGCACGGAAGCCTTCTACGATTTATTTATGAACAGCATTCACACATTCCTGGCGTGTATGGAAATCTCTCGAGGTGTGGTACTTCTGCCTTCGCCATAGAATGTCCGCCATATTTGCATGGAGTATGACCTAGGTATGACGGTCAGTTTCCAGCGGAACACCTTACTAATATTATAAACACGAAAGTTTGTATGGATGGATGTGTGGATGTTTGTTGCTCTTTCACGCTAACACGGTTGGACGGATTCTGATGGCACGCAGATAGTATATGGATTAACATTATACAGGATGTCCCTTAAGTAGGCCATCTACCAAATATCAAAAAATAACTTTAGTAGTAGTAACGGTAAGCCGTTTTCGAGAAATCTCGTTTTTTCTCATTACATTTTTCGTGAAAAATGTATACCCACACTAAGACTTTGAGTCGTGATATTCGGAATTAATTATTTTTGCATTTATTTTTATTGAAAAATAATCTTAAATATTTGTGTTATCAGATGCAAAATACCATTTAAAAAAAACTATTGCAGTTTTGTAAATATTTTTATTTCAATTTAAATTTTGCCTCTTCTCCTAAACTTTGGTCAAGATTCGATCTATGACAAATGACACTGAAAAAAATTACATGACCACTGTTTAGCTTACTTACTAGCTTAAAAACATGTCCATTTAATGGACAATCAAAAATGATAAACAGCTTATCCAAAAAATATTTACAGGAAAAAAAATCTCCATAAAAAAACAAGATTCGATCTATGACACTGAAAAAAAAATTACATGACCACTGTATAGCTTACAAAACATATACACTACACTGTAAAACATATCCATTTAATGGACATTCAAAAATGATAAGCAGCTTATCCAAAAGATATTTACAGGAAAAAAATCTACATAAAAAAGCATTAAGTACCCTACAAATCTCGTTAAGCCAAACTACCACCCTATCTAAGTTGAGGCACAAGATGGATCAGAATGCACTCTAATAAAATTCAGCAGCTAGGCAAAACTAAATAAATATAAAAAACTACGTTTCGCGTGTTTTACTACAAAATACCGGCCAAGTGCGAGTCGGACTCGCTCACGAAGGGATCTGTACCATCTATCTATATATATAAAATCCTAAACTGACTGACTGAGTGTCTGACTGACTGACTGACTGACTGTAGATATATCAACGCACAGCCTTAACCACTGAACCTAGAGACTTGAAATTTTGCACATAGATACCTTATACAATGTAGGCATCCACTAAGGAAGGATTTTTGGGAATTCCCACGGGAACGGGAAAAAACGGGATTTATATATTCGATTCCGAGTGACCCTATCTCAGTAACTATAATAACTAGACTCTTCAAATTTGATACACAAGTAGGCATTACATTAGTTAAAATATTAATTTCAGGATTTTTCAAAATTCCCACGGGATAAGGAAAAAACGGGATTTATATATTCAGTTCAAAGGAATCCTATGAACTATAATTACTAGACTCTTCAAATTTGGCATAGAAGTAGGTAATTAAAATAGTAAAAAACAGCTTTAAGGATTTTTGGAAATTCCCACGGGATAAGGAAAAAAACGGGATTTTTCGTTTTACTGGTCGTAGAAAGCTGAAATTCGGCACGTAGGTTGCTTGGGAAGTGTAGAGGAGGATTGAGAGGGGACTTTCCATAATTCCCTCAGGAACGCGGATAAACGGGATTTTTCGTTTTACTGGTCGTAGAAAGCTGAAATTCGGCATGTAGGTTGCTTGGGAAGTGTAGAAGAGCATTAAGAGAGGACTATCCAAAATTCCCACGGGAACGGGGATAAACGGGATTTTTCGTTTTACTGGTCGTAGAAAGCTGAAATTCGGCATGTAGGTTGCTTGGGTAGTGTAGAGGAGCATTGAGAGAGGACTTTCCAAAATTCCCACAGGAACGGAAAAAAACGGGATTTTTCGTTTTACTGGTCATAGAAAGCTGAAATTCGGCATGAGGTTGCTTGGGGAGTGTAGAGGAGCATTGAGAGAGGACTTTCCAAAATTCCCACGGGAACGGGAAAAAACGTGATTTTTCGTTTTACAAATTCGAATTTTCGAAATTTGGCAAGTGGGTTCCTTGGGGAGTGTAGGGGAGTATTGAGAAAGTATTTTCCGAAATTCTTACGGGAACTGGAAAAAACGGGATTTTGCATTTTACTGGTTGTAAGCTAAAATTTCAAAATTCATAAGCTTATACGTAGCTTATAAGTAGGCCGCAAAGGGCTCTTTAACCGACTTCAAAAAAAGGAGGAGGTTATACATTCCACTTTATGTATTTTTTTTATGTAGGTCTGTTCACCGATTTCTTGGTCAATTGTGGACCGATTTTAAAAATTCTTTTTTTATTCGAAAGAATAATAAATAATAAGTAATATACTCCTGAGGTGGTTCCATTTTCACGCAAGCAAGCAAGCGTGCATGCATGCTTGCTTGCATCTTGCTTGCATGCTTGCTTGCATGCTTGTTTGCTTGCCTGTATGCTTGCTTGCTTGATATCTTGGTTCTTTGGAATTCTCATGGTACAAGCTATAAAAACGGCAAAAAAATCACGTTTGTTGTATGGGGAGCCCCTTAAATATTTATTTTATTCTATTTTTTAGTACTTATTGTTATAGCCGCATAGCGGCAACCAAAATACATCATCTGTGAAAATTTCAACTGTCTAGCTATCACGGTTCATAAGATACTGGCTGGTGACAGACAGACGGACAGATGGACAGACGGCCAGACGGACGGACGGACGGACAGCGGAGTCTCAGTAATAGCTATAACTTTTTCTATGTTCACTGGAAATACGAGAACAAAAGAATGTGTATGGCCCAGATAAATGTGACATTCGGTTTGAAAAATGTTTCAAGTACCGTATAACTAAAGAGGCGATCGCACCGTTTGAAATTTGCATGCGCTGGCGCAGAAGCTGAGAGTTATGCTCCTGACCCCGTGACTGCTGTTTGCACGTTTCGACTGTATTTTCATACAAACTATTGGATGTATTTTCGTATAAACTATTGGCTTAGTATTCTTATCACGCCTTGAGGTCAGAGGAACGACCGGGTATGTTGATTTATTGGGTGCTTCTGAACTTTGGATTAAACCTATGCACCAGTAGCGGTGTGAAACAACGGGTCTGTATTGGGATCCAAACATTATTAAAATTCATAATGTATAATATTTGCCATAATGATCACTTGCAATAACTCTTTCTTCTCTGAACCTATTAATTGTTCTGGATTGTTATAAAATAAATAATACGGGGCGTTTAAAGCATATAATTTCGGCGTACTTACTTCGCACGAAAGTTCAGTTCGCACTTGGCCGGTTTTTATAATTATAAATAAACAAATAAATTCATCATCATTCCAGCCTTTGTACGTCCCACTGCAGGGCATAGGCCTCTTCTCATAACAAGAGGGCTTGGGCCGTAGCCACGCGGGTCTAGTGAAGATTGGAAACTTCACACACACACCATTGAATTTCAATATGTCAGTTCGTGATTAAAAATTGACAACCGTAAATACACGAGTAGATTACTCGTTCACTGTACAAGTATACCACGATATTGTATTCTTAAAAAAAACTGCTTTCATATCCACCGCACGAAAAAGTAGCCAATCACATCAGATATCACATCAGATATCCACCTATGTACGTATCAAATTTCATCTAAATACGTTCAGATGTTTTGAAAAATCACAAGTAAAATAAAAAAAATATGAAAAAAAATAGAAATAGTAAGTAGTAATAGTAAAATAGTAAGTGTGTTGGTCTCTGACTGTAAACTTATTATTATGAGTTGAAATAACTAAATAGGTAAGTATTTCGGTTCGGGTTAAAAATCCTGATCGGATTCTACATATAAGGATGGCAATGTAATTATAATCTGGGACACATTTTCATAATTTTATGTTTATGCATTTTATGTCGAACGATGTTATGGCATTGTCCAACATACCGTAACATAAAGCTTAAGATATTAACCTTTATGTTTAATTTAAACAAAACATTCTGATAATGTATGTTGATTGGTATTGATGAGTAATACTGTGCCGCGGTTTTGCTTGTTTTCTGATGATTTTTTAGTTTAGTTAGTAGTTTATTGACGCAATAACGTAGATGTCCGAGTGTAAGTCATTGTCCTAGTAGTTGTCACCTTTAATTTTATGTCATTAGAAATTAAATTAAATTGCATTAGCAAAAAAAGCCATGATTGCCTTAGTGGTTTAGCCTATGGTCTCTCGAGCGGTCGTGGGTTCAAGTCCGGGCTCGCACCTTTGAATTTTTCGGAATTTGCATGCGAAATTAAATTTGAAACTTACCATGAGCTTTACGGCGAAGTCGTGAAGAAATCTGTACACATTTGTGAAAAAAAATTCGTTGGTGTGTATACATAACACACCATCCATAGCACACAGTCTGTGATGATGATCAGCAATAGAGGTAACAGCAAGGTGTCATCTATTGGACATTAGTATGTCAATCACTAGGACATTTACCTTAGCCAGGCCTCCTCTTAGAATGAGAGGGCTATGGCTAATCAAATACCTACGATTAAATTTGACAACGTAAGGTAAACTAATCTGTTATTGCCCATGTACCAGTAATTGACCACTTTGAGAAAAACATTGTCAAATGCTAACTGCCTATCATTTGCGTTTGATTAGCTACACAACTTGACTATGAAGTTGACACACACACACACACACACACGCACACAGATCTACATCCTTTCGCACAAGCAAACAAACTGTCCAAATATTTAAATTTAGACTAAATTATTATTATTGTTTTTTTGTTTTATTTTGTAAAACTTATGATAACAGTAGTTATAGAGGAGCGGGTCTTCCTGACACAGGTATCCCTATACTTAATAGGAAGACCCAACCTTGTCTCTGTATTGTTAATCTTTTTAAAAGCCGGCAACAGATTGGCGATTCTCTTTGAGTTCTTGATATTTATGGACGGTGGTGATCATTTTCCATCAGATGACCCGCTTGCTTATTTCCCTCCCTCTCACAATAAAAATAAAAAAAAAACTATAATGATAGACAGTCACTTAACAATGTTTTTCTTAAAATGGTCAATCACTGGTGCATGGGCAACAACTGCAAAATAAAAATGGTGCGTAAATTTTTACATGCTTTAACTTAGTAAAATAAATAATTTATTGAATCAGGCGTTACTTTGCGGAGGTCCATATTAATGAACTAAAACAATTACTTTGCTCACCCGCGACCTTACAATCTTATTGTAAGGTCGCGGGTGAGCAAAGTAATTGTTTTAGTTCATTAGTAAAATAATTTTGATGATGAAATCTTACTAAAAATAAAATCGTGAAAGTTTATATCGATGTTTGTATCGATGTATGTAACTCTTTCACGCTAACTCGGTTTGACGGATTCTGGTGAATTTGGCACACATATTATTATAGTATATAACTTTGATTAACTTAAGATACTTTTTATCCTGGGTACAGTGATAAACTAATTCTTCGCAGACAAGGTCGCGAGCAACAGCTAGTGCATTATAAATCTAAATTCCTAATTCTCATAGGGCCTGCTAGGGAATTAGAGCCCAAGCCCTCTTGTTGTGAGAGGAGGCTGCCTAACCAGTGGGTCGTATCTACTGCTGATGATAAAAGTTAACGTTCTTATAAAATTTCGTCGAACAAACAGACAAGGCATAAATATTTTGTCAAACCTTTAAAATATGAAAGCTCGAATATTAATTTATAGTAAACCCGACGTAATATTAATTGGTACATAAAAAAATACGAGCACAGACCGTTAACGTCAATTATAATGATTGTTCAATAATAATGATTGCTTTATATTTAATGATTCCTTTATATCATTAAGTTTACGATGTCGTTAAACTTAAGTGTATTATTTGACACCGTTTAAGTATTGTCTCTTATGTTTATAATCAGGAATTTAATTTATACACGGTTATTTTGAATTGATACGATTTAGTATGTAAATTTTAGTAAATAAATAAATAAATATTAGGGGACAATCTTACACAAATCGACCTAGTCCCAAACTAAGCAAAGCTTGTACTATGGGTACTAGACGACGATAAACATACTTATATAGATAAATAAATACTTAAATACATAGAAAACATCCATAACTCAGGAAATATTCGTGTTCATCACACAAATAAATGCCCTTACCGGGATTTGAACCCAGGACCTCTTGCTTCGTAGGCAGGGTCACTACCAACTAGGCTAAAGCGGTCGTTAAAGACATAAATAAATAAATAAATATCACGGGACAATTCACACCAATTGACCTAGTCCCAAACTAAGCAAAGCTTGTACTATGGGTACTAGACAACGGATAAACATACTTATATAGACAAATACATACTTAAATATTAAACATCCAAGACTCGAGCACAAACATTCGTATTTTTCACACAAAAATCTGCCCCGACCGGGAATCGAACCCGGGACCTCAAGCTTCGTAGTCAGGTTCTCTAACAACTAGGCTATCCGGCCGTACAAACAAACATACAAACATACATACATACAAACGTTTTAAAAGACCGTGGTGTCCTAGTGATTTGACCTATTGCTTCTCAAGCAAAGGGCCGTGGGTTCAATCCCGGGCTAGTTTTTCGGAATTTATGTGCGAAATCACCAGTGATTGGTTATTTGGATTCTCCCTCGCGGGATATCAAGTAGAAAAGTTTTATTTTTGTACGGTTTGCTCGGTATCGCGGGAAACTATCGTATCTTAATATATACGACTTTAATACTTTTCTAATACTTTTCTACTTGATATCCCGCGAGGGAGAATCCAAATAACCGATCACTGGAAATCACACTTGAAATTTACCATGAGATTTATGGTGAAGGAAAACATTCCGAAGAAGCCTGTATACATCTGCAATTCAATGGTGTGTGAAGTTTCCAATCCGCACTGGGCCCGCGTGGGAACTAGGGCCCAAGCCCTATCATTCCAAAAGGAGGCGCGTGCTCTGAAATGGAACGTATTTAGGATGATGATGATGATGAATAAAAGGACTAGAAATAATATCGCTTGTATTTCCTTTCGAAATTGATCCTACCGTCGTTTTAGACTCTCCTGTTTAGTGTGCACATGCTTTATTTGTGGTAAAGTCTCGAAATTTTATTCTGACTGCCCAATTTTATGGTTTTCGCGATCAAATGCAGGTAAGGGAGAGTGTAACACAAAACACAGTCATATGCATAGCCGGTTGACCCTGTATTGGCATAATTTTTCAACGAATAGTTATTTGTGGCATAACCTATATTATAGCTTTATTAGGCTTTGCGCATAAACTGTTATCTCAGATTCTAAATTCACATAGATACTTTGATTACGCCGAATTTCGTTAGTTCGAATATTATTTGCTCATAATAATATTTTAAGCTCCAAATCATCTCTATCTATGCATATATTAAATGAGCATAAAATTGTTTTGCCGAAAATTATTTGTCATAGATTTTCAAGGTGGTCATAAAAAAAACTAACACCAAAGGCCAATGCGGGAGCTTCGCTACGCTACCCTCACTGCTTATCACTATAACTAAAAAATATGCTAAACAGAATTTTGCGTAAAAATAATCGATCCTAATAACAGTATGCGAACATAATTTCGGACTAACTCATTTTCGGGATGTTACACATTATCCCAAATAAGGTTTCTGCCAGATTAACATTTGGCGAAAACCAATTATGCCATGTCAGTTATGCTAAAACTGTTTCGGGCTATAAATTTTATGCTATAGAGGTTTAGCTCCGTCGTCAGGGCCGCGATGGCCAGAAGCCGATGGAAACACATAGTTCATTCCAAGTGTGGACCACTTGTTGATGACCACGATCCTCAGTCATGAGGGAACGACTAGAGAGAGATAGAGAGAGAGAGATAGAGGGAAGCCATCCATAGCAGCACAGTAAACTAAAAGCAATCCACAAAACAAATAACCAACACGAATACTTGCGTATGCGCTTAAATTACCGAGTACTCGATTCTCACGGCCGCCCGTCAGAACTAATAAAATTTATGTCACGAGAATCGATTCATTCGGATGCATGGTAACTCGATTCTATTCGGAATCGAATGAGCCGGCTGTGTTAAATGTGGAAAATCATAAATTACGTCGTTGCCTCGCCACCTGCCATGGTCGGTTAGAATATGCAGAAAGGGTTGTTACGTTTAGCACGAATTTATTCTTGGAAGACACCTTTTATTATGCCGAATAAGTCTCCATTTTTCACCTTACTACCTTATTGTTATAATTGCGAAACTTATATTAAAGTAATTTTGTTACTATCGAAATTATGGCCCTACTTAATCTGTTTTTTTTTTAATTACTTATCTCTTGGTATGTTTTCGTCAGTCTTGACAATTTTTTTTTTTTGTTTTATAGACATATTATCTAGTTTAATACCTACGACGATCTGCTTGAGTCAGCGTAGGTTAAACAACTACGCTAACTACGGCTTTTTTAGTCCTTTTTAAAACAATGATAAAGAAAGATAGTAAGAAAAGCTTGTGTTAATGGGTAAACATTCTTAAATAGATATACAGGGTGGAAAGATCAAACACCACATAGAGACCGGATTCCTTTATCTAAATGTATCTTTTATATAATAATTATGTGCTATTTCCAATATTTTAGGTAGTTGCCCTCCCATGTGGCGTTCGCTCTTTCCACCCTGTATACATACTTAAATTCTTATTGAACGTTCTCGGGTCTAGGGTGGAATGTTATACACTAAACTATGTTTATTACGTATTACTTTACGTGCGTTTTCACTATAAAAAGCGCCAATAACTTTTTTTAAGGAGGAATTTTTGGTGTTTACTTACCAACTCAGAATTAAGAGCACTATTCATTTTCATAAAGCAAAAGGTGCCCTTATTTTCGAGTCAGTATTGTGACTTTTTTCATATAGTATTGTATGGCTCATTAAGAAACGGACACAAAAAAATGTATGGAAAATTAGGGACATTTTTCGTGAGAAAATATCACAAATTTCTCATATAAAAATGTGCTATTTAAAATGAAAATGCCCTTACCTATGCGACTGTTTTCTTAAAGATTTAGAAAAAATCAAAAATGATAATCCGTTCAGCAACTCAAGCAAAATCTTATCTTATCGCTAAATTATCGACTATCTGCAACCACAACAAACCTCTAGCGAACCAGTGCATTAATATTCTAATGCTTGAGACGGGATCAGCGATCGATATCAGCAGATATCCATCATGACGTGGAGCACCTGTGCGTCCGTCATTTGTCGTCGAGCCTGTGGTCAGCTAATGTATGAGCTTAATGTACTTGCGTAATGTCGTGAACTCTCCCACGGGGTAGTCCATTATTCATGGCTGGCATTTTCTCCGCGTTAGAAACTGAGGTAGGTACAAGTTTCACTGGCTGGTTGTCACCCCAATCATGTTAATTGGGTCAGAATTATTTTAAGTGGCAGAGAAAAGCAAAAATAAAGACTTTTTCATCTCTCATACTCGGAAAGTGAGGCAAATCATATCTGACATACGGGAGGATAACTATTATTTTCTTCCCAAGGGTAGAAATGAATTAAAAAAAATAAGGCATTGGCTGTCAATGGAACACATACGCATTCAGCCAAGCATTACGGCATATACATGGAATAATTAAGTACTGAGTTTTTTTTTTAATTAGTCATTACAAATTTTATAATGCCAGTGAAATATTATTAAATTAAATTATTAATTTACATTAGTTTCTTATTTAGTGACTTAAACCAGAAAAGTTAGAAAATGTTAAGAAAAAAACACGGTAAACGACAATGTTATATGTCCACACAGCTTATCTCTATACAGCTTAACTCCTTGGTTCAAATTGGTTACTTATATATTTTATAAATAAATTTACTAAAATACCTACTTTATCCACTGTTTTCATTGATTATTATATTGAACATTCTAAATTTTGTTAAATTAATTATTGCTTAACAATAAACTCCATTGAAATATTTTACAACAATCATATTGACCATTTTAGACATTTTTATTTATTTTACTTATATTTTCTTACTTTCCTTGTAGTCGAAATGAAAAGCAGAGTGTTTAACTCGGGGAAAACACCAATATAACCCTCGGAATATTGGCACCCTCGCTGTGCTCGGGTGCCAAGTAACCTCGTGTGATATTGGTTATTTTCCTCTCTTGTTGAACAATCTACTATTACATAATTGTAGATGACTCCAAATATTTTTCTAGTAATTACAATAGTTCGTGAGCTGAACTAACTAATATCCTGGGTGTTTTATTAAAAAAAGGTCTTATTAATTCAATTTAAATTACCATTGCGCACTTATTGCGCAACCATTCCTCACACACTTACACTACTTGTAAGCAAAGGGCTATATATCCAACGTCTTTGCTTACATAGTGTTTTGTATTGCAAGATTGGATACTCGGTATAAATAAGAATTTTTTTTTTTAACAGAAAAAAAAGAGTATGAAAAAATTCCGCCGAGCAAACGCTGCGCTAATAAAAAAAAGGAAACCAGAATTGATATATTCTTAAAAGTTACTTTTTTTTTAAGAAAATGTTCATAATTTTGTCCGCCTGGTATATCAAATTCCGTAATTTCAGTTCAACTCCTAAAGCTAACGGTTCACATTTTTTTAGTGATGTGGACTTCTAAGAATTATATAATGAAAATAATTGCTACAATAACTCGCATTGATCCCGATTAAACATCATGTCACATACTTAAGTGTAATCGCCATCGATCTATCTGGTCTCGTTATAAATCATGATATTACGCGTTCGGATACGTGCAGTAAAGAACTAGGTATTTTGTATTATTAAAAAACTTCAAAATTAGTTTCTGTTAATTTTTTTTTTTAATATTAAGTTTCTTTTATTTTTGTTGTCTATTTTCGCAATCATCCAAACTACATATTTCGCACAAAGTTTCAATGAGAGTTTTCTGACAGGTGGAATTTCGCTAGATGGCGTTAGTATCATAAGGTCTATTTGACGTTACACCCATACAACAAATGTCAAAGTTGTCAAACGAACCTATCGATACTAGCGCCAAATAGCCTCTCATAGAAAACCCTCATTGGAGACCATAAACCGTGAAAGACCGTCCTGCGGAGACGATTCTGGATAGTCCACAATTTTACTAAACTTACGTAAGTTTGCATACGAAAAAGTCGGCAAAAATGGTCCACAAATTTCGGAACCACGTCTTACAAACATAAATACATACACATCACGCCTGTATACCCAAGGGGGGTAGGCAGAACACACGAAACGCTTATTTACGTTTCGGGGCTACTTTTAGCAATTTTTGGTTTTATTTTTGATAAAAGTGGTACAAATAGTGATAGGTTGTACCAATACCTAATGACGTTTACACGTTCGAATACTTTCCACCTAAAACCTGTACAACGTTTTACACCCCCCTTGTATCCGAACAGCTCTCTATTAGGATCGCTCATTAGCTGCGCCTGCGCGCACGTAGCGCTGTTATATCGCATCGGGACCCAGTTCGTGATTATATGCCACCTCTGTACAGTTCAGCCATTGTTTATGAATGAGCTAATGACGTTTAATAGAATCGTTTTTTCAAGCGCATTTGTAACGACGCGGTGGTCCGGCGGTTTGCACTGACGCTTTTCTGCAGAGCGTCAGGGTTCGAACCCAAGATTTATATTAGCTTTTCTGTTATTTATTGGCAATTTCGAATTCAAATTTAAATTGAGTTTGTATTTTCATGGTTGAACTAGACATTAGGACAGTTGAATTAAAATCCCGAGGCTATCCTATTGACTACTATACTCATCATTATCAAGAACATCGTGCTGAACATAGGCCTCTCCCAAGGCTCGCCAAACAGATCGGTTCTGCGCCATCCGCATCCAACTATACTACTAATTGTAAGTATAAATGAGAAAGTTAGTGAAAATGTTTGGATGTTTGAGTGTTCGTTAGTTAATCATGTAATAATGGCTAAACGGATTTAGAAGAAAATTGGCGTACAGTCAAAAATCTCGATTGGGACGTAGGATACTCAGTATTCCAGTAATGCGTTTCCTTGGGATATTATTTTAACTTTAAACAAGACTAGAGGGCGCTGTCCAAAAACGTTGAGGTAATAACTGTGCAATCAATAGATGGAATTGTTAGGACAAACATTGTTATTTAAAAATGTTACCGTGACATTTTTAATGCTAAACTCTAGGATTGTATGTTTCTCGTAAAGGTATTTCAACGCGGGCGAAGCCGCGGTTTAAGACTAGTGTTGCAATAAAAAGTAGTAATTATTTCTTTCCAGAGATCTAACTATCCTCGCTCAACTGCCTCCTTCCTGCCTATTCCCCTAAATCAAGTCTAGGGTGAATGAGCATTATTTTATTAGGCAACCGTTCTCCATCGTAGGCTTCGTAGGCCTCATTTTCACTTTCCATCAGGCGTGATTGTAGTCAAATGCAAGCCTATATTGTATATAAAAAAAAATCCAAATCCGTCCTGCTGTTTAGCGTGAAAGAGTAACAAGCACACAAAGACACGTTGGCAAACTGTTCCATTTATAATACTTCTAACAGTATTACACGGTGAAAAAATATTGATGCCTAGCCAAAATGGAAGAACGAGGTCTAAAAGGAATTAAGTCTGTTTAATTAAAATAAATACTTTTTTTGAAACAGGCTTCGTACAATTTGTCACATTAGCCTATAGGGCAAACCGGTTGACTGTAAAGTCGGTTTACGGATGATAGTTTAACGTGACAACGTCATAACAAAACATTCAAAAAACAAAAATGAAACCAGGCGGTCACCCATCCAGTACTGACCGCGCCCGACGTTGCTTAACCTCGGTGATCGGACGAGAACCGGTGTTTTGTCAAATATCTTGAAACGGTGCATCCTACGGCAAAATCAATTAAATTTTCATCCCTCTTTTAATACCCATGCACCCCCTCCCCCGGACCTCCTCAATCAACCCTGCCCGCCACCACGCACCCCCCACCCATTAAAAATTACCTGAGCGCTAGTACTAAGATTGTACATCCTGGCGCGAACTGCTCTCTTGTACATCCTGGCGTTCACTGCTCTCTCTTGTACGGGACATGTACGGAACATTGCGTCATCCTTTTTCGTGCGTGCAGCCTGCGTTCGTCGATTTATTAGACTTTGTCACGCCAAAAAAATACTTTATTGTTAAAACTTCCTCCACCCACTATGCATGGTCATCCTACATCATCATCATCATCATCATCATTTCAGCCGTAGGACGTCCACTGCTGGACATAGGCCTCCCTCATTGATGCCCAATCATTACGATTGGAAGCGATTTGCATCCACCCTGAACCTGCGGCCTTCACCAAATCGTCCGTCCATCTCGTTGGTGGACGTCCCACGCTGCGCTTGCCAGTCCGTGGTCTCCATTCCAGAACTTTTGGCCCCCAACGGCCATCTGTTCTACGTGCTATATGACCTGCCCATTGCCATTTCAACGAGCTAATCCGTTTGGCTACGTCGGTGACCCCGGTTCTTCTACGGATCTCCTCGTTTCTGCTTCGATCCCGTAGAGAAACTCCAAGCATAGCCCTCTCCATAGCTCGCTGAGCGACTCTGAGCCTATTCATCAGGCCCATAGTGAAGCACCACGTCTCGGATCCATATGTCATCACTGGCAACACACACTGATTAAAGACTTTTGTTTTGACATCCTACATATTTTGTTGAAATTAAGTAGTTTCGTCTAGTCTCATCACTTTGGCGGGGAATTCGACAGTTCTCGCATCAAAGTTTGTTCAAAAAACTGACTTGCCATAGAGGTTTTAAGCTCATAGACTAAATAATGTGTAGGATGACAACGATTTTAATTAAAAAGTTATTTTCCAAAAAATCCTTATTTAAAAAAAATACTTTTTGTTTCATGTTAACTGCGACTTAGGTAAATGTGATCGCCACTGATTACTGACCTAGAAAAATTGGTTCCTGATCACCTATTAAAAATCATAGTGTTTAAATGGGAAAATTTGTGTGTATGTTTAATTAACATAGTTTAAAGACTAATAAAATTGCACATACACATTAAATCGCCTGTTTCTTTAACGACAATATTTCCAAGTATCATGTATTTATCAGTAATTTTCTTGTTGTTGGGACCAGAATTGGTACCTATATGAAGGATTTACAAAATTTATGGATCTTTTCTCAGGAAAACCCTTATTACAAAGATGTGCCAATCAACGGTTGACAGTTATCGTGTGACCAAATAAAAATATAATTTCGTAGTGACACGGGAGTCATGATCAGAAAAGATTTATCATTTGCTTATTAAATAAACACAAGTAATACTTACGGCTTCGCTAGTGTAAGCCATTAGTTCAGCAGCCAAATTAAAATTTTAGAATATTTACTACGGAAATTCCCGAAACTTACATAGATAATAGTTATCGGAACTTCTATAACTATTTATTTTTAATACTGATTAAGTGCCGACAAGGTATTAGTTGTTTGTGAGAATTGTGAAAATTTACAACATTCGTAATGGTCTTCATCTATGTTTTATGAAGAGCATCCGTGCAAAATTTCATAATTATCTCTTGACTAAGTTGGTTAAGGTTTTGGGATTTTACATGGACCTTATGGGAATATCGGGATCTAAAGTAGCTTATTACTTTCTAGCTATCTAAATACAATATTTCACTTATAAGATTTTTTCTTATTAAATAAGATTTTCGAACTTAATTTGTAACCCAGAAATCGTGAGTTGTGACAGTTGCAATGGATGGCACCATTCGCCACTATTGATGTATGCTAGTGATAAAACTTTTCGGGAGGGTTGGTCCCCACGGTGCAGCTGGTAGTACACTTGGCGCGTACAGCCAGGACATTCAGGTTCTAATCCCATTTCGAACAAACGTAGGTAGGTACAGCTAATAAAAATAATAGGGGATAGAAAATTATTTTTCATGCCAATACAATACGTAATGTTTTAACATCTCTATCAATTCTGAAATATGTTTATCAATTATTTATAGTCGCTGATTCCCGTGCTAGCGCAGCTCGCATTTATTGTCGCTAATTACGCGTTAACTTTAATCGCCGCTTAAGCACTAAATGGTGACGCTTAACGGCTTCATCGTAAAAAAAACACAGGTCAAGTAAGAGTCTGGTTTGTCCGAAAAAGTTCCGCCAAAGATAAAAAAATAAACTCATGTAAAAATTTATTTTATGGTACATAATTTAAGAAAAAATAACGACACTGCGGTCGCACTTTTCGATCACTAAAAATATAAGAAAAATATTTTTATTGTGTGTACGTGACTTATTTCTCAACACTGTAAGAGTCTGGTTTGTCCGAAAAAGTTCCGCCAAAGATAAAAAATAAACTCAGATGTAAAAAATTATTTTAACTAGGGTAATATAAGAAAAAATAACGACACTTCGGTCGCACATTTTGGTCACTAAAAATATTAAAAAAATATTTTTATTGTTTGTACGTGACTTATTTCTCAACACCACGTGGGTAAAAAAAACTATGGAACCTACTCACTAGCCAGTTATAAAACATGCCCAAGAAACTTGGTGGTTTACAAATGTTCGAAAAACGCGGAACCTTAAGAATCGACACCCTGGCGAATTAAATCTCGAACACCCCACTGTTCGAATGCCCACGTAGAGCGCTGATTACCGACCGTTCGACAATTAGTACGGGGCGAACGGATTGCGATTCGCTCGTCACTCCCTGTAAGGGGTGTTGTTCACTGGAGAATAATTGAGTGAGCATGACAAGAATTAATTATGTATGAATGAATATTTAAAAGAAGAACGTGTACCTACCTCAACTCATGGTTTGAAGTTATGAGGTATTCTACTTATTTGAACGTTTGGACGGGTATGTATGTACCTACATGATGTATTTTACATAGATGTAGATTGATATCATCATCATCATCATAATTTCTGCCGAATGACGTCCACTATTGAATATAGGCCTGCCCCAAGGCTCACCAAACAGATCGGTCCAGTGCCATCTGCATCCAACGCGATCCCGCAAACTTAAACAGGTCGTCACCAGGGATTGATAATCATAATGATTGTGATATAAAGGTAAACATAGGAAAAAACAACTTATTTTTACTATTTTTTTATTTCACTAATTATAATTTATGATTGGGATATAGAAGAAGTCTCTAAATTTTTTTAATTAGTATATTTGTTTGGTGTAGTCAAATAAAAATTATTTAAATACTAAGGCATCTACATCCCCCAAAACTAACAACTACAATAAACATTTCCATTAAGAAATAACACACTTGCTTTAAACCGTGTGCAATTTGTAATAACTTCAAAAGTTATATTATAACAATATTATACGCATGCACAATATTGTATTAAATTTTAACATATTTATCATAAAAATATTTTTTAATGGCGCACCGCCTGATTTTACATATTCAGGTAAAGCTTGTAATAAAAAATCGGATAAAATACGACTAAGTAGGTAACGATTAAACTAAATCTTAACTTTACAACAAATTTATAAAGCTAGTGAACAAGCGCCCTTATGAAAACAGTTTTTTCGCACCACTTTTTCGAATTTGGAATCCGTTCTCCAACTTTCATTTTTACTAAAATGGTTTTATATTTATCGCCCACATTTTGATTTAAGAATGTTTTAATGGAAAATGTTCCGTTGCATTGATTCCTCTCGTAAGATAGAATGTATGGGATTAATCATAAAGGTGGGCTCTCATCAATTTTAATGAGAGGTATTTGGGTTCGAGTAAGTTACATTTTAATAACTTATTGATCGGATTTAAAAGGTAAATTACATGGCATTTATTTTTATCGATACGTTAAATTGTAATGTTTAGCTAACTACTAATTATTGGAGGTTTCAGTGTAGTAAAAACTCCTAAAGCATACTAGCTTTTTTTTTTAATAAATGTTTCTGTCCGATGTGTCAATTCAGCCAGCATCAAGATTGAGAGTGTCGAAATTCCGTTTATTCATTTGTCATTTCCAGTGCTGTCAAATGGCCAGTAAGGTTAGTTCGGGATATCTAGAACAAAAATTGTTCATTTTGCTATTCTTAATGCTTAGATCACTTTGGAATGACGGGTGTGACAAAATTAACTGATTATTTGGGAGTACCTACTCTAGGAAGATTAATTTTACTTAAGATTTCGACATCAAACATCCTTTACAAACTTGGGAGACGACGAAAATCTCAAAATTTGCACATTAACAGTGCAGATGTGATCGCGGCCGCACGTGATCAGAAAAACCGGCCAAGTGCAATTTGGATTCGCGCAATGAGTGTTTCTTACTTTCTAAGTATTTCAATCAATCATCTATAAAAAATCAATGTTAGCAAAACCCTGTTTTTAAGCTAAATGTACGCAGTGTGGGGTCATTTTATAATCGTAATTTGGGAACCTTTGTTTTTTTATAGTGGCAATAATTACAGCTGTCTGTCTATTATGTTTTAGGAAGCTTATTTAAAGGTTATCACAATCCACATCCGGTAGGAAATATGTCCAATGAAACATGCAAATTTCAATATTAAACCTTTACAATGGAATCTTAAATAACATAAGCATTTGATAAATAATGGCGCTTTGTCACCACGATTATACGAATGCTTCAGTTCTTAAACAAACTAAGTCTCGATTTATGAGAAGCAATTTCAAGCTTTATGTAACAGACTGTTAAGTTGAATTTTGAGACAGTAAAATTGTGCGTTATTTTTTTCTCGAATTCTCTGATTCATTTAGAGCAATAGGTACTTGAGCTTCTGTATTACTTTAATCGGATTAAAACGGATTTATTCAAGACTGAGTTTTGCGATCAGCTTTGCTTTCTTGAAATCAATATGTTGGTTGTTAAATATAGAATACAAGTAAAGTGTGTGCATGAGTGCGTGCGTTCGTACATGCGTTGCGTATGCGCGTGTGCAATGTGCATGTATGTCTATGTGGGTGTATTTGTGTGAGTATGTATGCAATGTATGCGTGCATTTTATTAGGATGTAGGTACACACTTGAAATCATAAAATTTAATAAAAGCCATTTTTAAACACCTTTTTTATTGTTGTTTGTTCTGTAGTCTAAACAAACAAATAACAGTATTCATTTTCTCGATAAAAGCATTACGATTTTATTTACATTTGATAAAGATCTAGTTTACGGATTGCATTTAAAGAACCTTTACATTTGTCATTGTCAGGTGATGGTAAATGTGGGCCGAATATGATTTATTTTGTTGGTGTTAGGTTTACGATTTGAATAACTTTCATAACTGTAATTTTTCACTGTTTTAAGATAAATATTTCCTGTTCTACTTTTATGTTTTTGACGCACATAGCAAATTTAATAAGTTATTTTTCTCTTCTAAGATACATACTTAACCACTAATAACATTTATAAATACGAAAGTTTATGATAATGTGCGTACATACGTGAATACGAGTGATCGTGCGTGCGAGTGAGCGCAAGTGCGTGCGTTTCTGTAGGTATCAGTTTGCTGAAACAGCTGGACGGATCTTAAGTTTCTCTTTTTTTTTATAATAATTATATAATTTGTGTGTTTTGTGTGGCCTTCCGTGATGTTGCTGTACTGTGGCCCGGCGGAAGACCAGTGCTGGTTTTTAACTAGCGACATGCTGAGCCGGGTCCCTTTTTGTAGCAGCACTAATATGTACCTACATTCCTATGTCTATGTCTATGTTTGTACTCTTATTTTTGCCTGTGTATGTGTTATTGTTGTTATAAAATAAATGTTTTTTCTTTCTTTCTTCTTTCTTAATGAAGATTGGTATGTAAAAAGCTGCACATATCTGGAATAAAACAAATATTCCCACGTGATTGGAATAAAGTCCCAGAATCTCAACAGCTTGATTTAGACACATGAAATTGGCACGGTTATTTTATCATCACCATTATCATTCAACATAACAGCCGTAGAACGTCCACTGCTGGACATAGGCCTCCCTCATTGACGCTTAATCGTTACGGTTGGAAGCGACTTGCAACCATCCTGAGCCTGCGGCCTTTAACAAATCGTCCGTCCATCTCGTTGGTGGTTATTTTATATACAAATTTAATGAACAACACAGTGTTATTTTTGGGAATTTTCTGAATTGCAATTCAACTGCCATAGTGCCATACCTATTGGTTTACGCGAACAAAACAATATAAAGACCATATAAATTAACCGTTAAATAAGAAAATGTATTCCAAAGACCCAAAAACCTTTTCGTACCCAGTTGATGCATATACCGGCGCGCGCGCTCGTAAACAAGATGAACATCGCCGCGCATCGCGAACGGGATCAGTTTTAAATCGCCGCCCGAATAAGCCGATTTTAAGCTTTTTTAAGTTGGAGCAGGAATATCAGGGGTGGAGAACTTTGTCTTACGATTAATGGAGAAAATAATGGAATTAAAAGTCAACATTTAGTTTTGTAACCATTTTATCTAATGTGTCTTGATTAGGGCCGGCGCTCACTTACGGCATGGCACGGCAGGTTACATACAAATTTTACCGCAGCATCCCTCGGCACGTTGCGGCATCGTGGTATCGAAATAAAGTAACATGAATTCTAAACTCATTGAAATAAGATTCAAAATAACTTGATAACGTGCCATGCCGTGCTATGCTGTCAGTGAGCGCCAGCCCTTATTGCATTATCGCCGGAGCTCTACTACACGGAAGTAGGTAAAAATTCAACTTCAGGATTTGTTTACATTGTTAATGTTGTCCCTAATAGTTAATATAATAAGTAATAATAATTATGATATTGTAATACCAATATGATAGCATTTGACCGATTTTCAAGCTTAGTAAAACTTGGACTATGGGTACACTATGCAACGGATAAATATGTATATACATTCAAGACTTGCGAATAAACATTCATAATTTTTATACAACAAGTCGTCCAATGAAAATGTGGGCCATGCAATAACAATCATTTAAAATAAAACATAATAAACTATCATACATAGAATACATAAAATTGAAAACTTTATAAAAAAATATAAATTAAAAAGTTGCTGATCCCTGAAGTTACACATACGGAACTCAGAACCATATTTTAGTAAGGGAAACAAGAAAAAGTTCTTACTTTATTACTGAATGAACTAATAAATTCGGTTTACCGAACGTCGCTGCAGATAATAACCCATTTTATTTTAAAAGCGGTTAAAAATGTACTTTCGTAACAATATTTTGTGGGAACAATTGGTTGTTTTTAAAGTAATGATTGTATGAGGGCGATTTAAAATGTTGACGTCATTATAATGATTTGGGGGGTTTTATCTGACACTTATTGACCAGTATGTGAGTTATATTGAAGTAAACGGTTCAATTACCTACGTAAGTATTACCTGTTGAAGTTTGCCCGAGATATTTCTATTTCAACCCATGGTCCTTCATCAAGGAGTGTGCAGCAGGTAAAGCCAAATGACAAACGAAAGCCAAATGACCATAAGGAAATCGGCAAGATGTTCATTCGGGTATGTATTACAAAACCGAAGTACGAAACACCGAATGTATTAAAACATCGAATGGGTCAAAAGACCGACACGAGTTTTTTCTGAAGCCGTTAACTTTTTAAGATTGTTATAAAACAAACCTAACCTAACCTAATGGGTTCTGTATGATGCCGTTTTAATAAATTCTGATAAGTTTACGGTTTCAGAAAAAAATCGTGTCGGTCTTTTGACCCATTCGATATTTTAATACATTCGGTCTTTCGTACTTCGGTATTGTAATACATACCCGTTCATTAGAATAGAATAGAATAGAATAGAATAGAATTTAATTTATTGCCACAACATAAAGTACAATATAGAAAACCTATTAGGTAGGTACATAATTAATTAATATTAAAAAAAAAACTAAACTAAAACTAAAAGTGTCCCATTAGTTGTGGCAAAGGGGATGCACTCAGCATATGCTGTGAGTCAAGTGCCCACAGGAGGCCCCGACTGGCACAGCGCTGATTTTCAGTGCAGCCCCTTAATACATCCCAGTTGTCAATCGATGGGTGCCGAATGTTGAAAGCAAGATTAAAAGTAAAAATAAAAAATTTAAAAACAAAACAAGATAAGGGAATAATACTAATTGTAGGTACAGTCACAACACGAGCCCGTCGATACACGCAGCTGGCGGCCCGACTCCCCCGTGCTGCCACTGTTCCTACTGTAGCCGACATGCACCAAAAATACTAACTAACAGGCTTGCAGCGCTGTGCAGGACGTGGTCACGATACCCCTCCCCTCATGGACATGCTTCAAATTAACAATAAAATTCTCAATTTAGTTTTAATGTTATGTTGGGACATATTTTCATTCTATCGAATCTTAATTTTAACTGAAACAATTACTTTGCTCACCCGCGACCTTATTTTTATTACTTAAGGTTGCGGGTGAGCAAAGTAATTGTTTCAGTTAACGACCGCTTAGCCTAGTTGGTAGTGACCCTGCCTACGAAGCAAGAGGTCCTGGGTTCAAATCCCAGTAAGGGCATTTATTTGTGTGATGAGCACGAATATTTGTTCCTGAGTTATGGATGTTTTCTATGTATTTAAGTATTTATTTATCTATATAAGTATGTTTATCGTCGTCTAGTACCCATAGTACAAGCTTTGCTTAATTTGGGACTAGATCGATTTGTGTAAGATTGTCCCCTAATATTTATTTATTTATTTATATTTATTTAGTTAATTTATATGGACCGCAAAGTTACGCCTGATTCAATAAATTATCGAGAAACTTTTATTTGAGAATCAGCCATCAGTTCTACGAACGATGAGCCTTGGCCACTGCCACTCGAGTCTAGTGATTCTTCGAGCTATGTCGGTGACTTTATTTCTTGGGTGGATTTCATAATTTCTAATGTGATCCCGCAAAGAAACACCGAGCATAGGCTCTGAGTGACCTTGAGCTTTCTTATGAGGCCCATCGTTAGCAGCCACACATGTCAGTGCCATTTGCCAATGATCACATTGATCACAGACTTTTGAGTTGAGACACTGCGGTATATTGGATGACATGATATTGTGAAGCTTCCCGAACGCTGCCCAACCGAGTCGAACTTTAGATTAGGTAACATTTTGACATATTCTCTACGATCAAAATAAAAAATTTGAATATCGGGAGTTTATTAAAGGTAATTCATGGTGGCCTGTCGGGTGGGTTTAACCTATGGCCTTTCAAGCAGAGGGTCATGGGTTCAAATTCCGGCTCGCACCTCTGCGTTTTTCGGAATTTATGTGCGAAATTTCATTTGAAATTTACCGTGAGCTTTACGGTGAAGGTAAACATCGTGATCTGCATATACCTGCGAAAAAATTCAATGGTGTGTGTGAAGTTCCCAATGCACTGGACCCGCGTGGGAACTACAGCCCAAGCCCTCTCATTCTGACTGCAATATAGGCTGGAACCATGATAATGATGATGATTTAAGATAATCGCGATATACATCCGATAGAAATTAAGAAGAACATAAAATTGTATTTTCGGAATTTGTATGGAAGCCTCAATGCGGGATTCCGACTCGCATTTGGTCAGCTTTTCTTGGCTTTTTTTGGAAGCTCAAAAAAATTAAAAAAAAAACTTTCGACGGAGTAAAAACACCATGCAGTACGAATTAGCGTCCAATAAACTTCACACGTTGTACGCCATTTACCGAAACCAATAAAGCAGTAAATTAAGATGTTTAACAGAAACGGTGTAGTAATCTATTTGACAAGATTTAAGGGAACTTTCGAGAAGCGGTTCATAAGATAAAGACGTCTTTTTATCAGACGACCACGTTGACTTTGGGCTTAGGAAATCATGCGCAGTAGATCCTATGAGTGGAGTAACTCAAGCAACTTGCGAAAGTTTGTAAGTAAAACCATCTGTAAACATAATATAAACAAAAAGGTTTGTTAGTTTTCAAATATTCCAATTAAACATTTCGCAAGCACATGCACAAGCACATGTTACTTTACTAAATACTAATTGTTTATGTGTTTATAGAAAAATTATTATGTTTAACTATTTGACAACAGCTTTAAAATTAAGTCGAATCAAAGTTCTTTGAGTATGAATAATTGAGCTAAAACCTTTTTTATTAATTTAACGGTATTTATGTCTGAAAAATAGAAGTGATGAAACCTATTCGCTTACGATGATTAAAACTATATGCAAACAACTTCTGTCAATATCATTATTGCACAATCTTTCCGTCTGTCCATCTGTCCGTGATTAACTAACACACATCCAACATCCAAATTTCCAAACACCGTCTCATTCTTTATCATTTAGAAAATCAGTAGAATTTTTATACCTAAGACAACAACTTGGTCTATAGCTAAACCGTTTAAATAAGTCGTCGCCCGCGCGGTACAAGGGCTGGGGGCTATGAATGACGACACAGGGGGCCGAGAGAGGTGCGGGCGGCGAGCGCGCCCCGTGTGCCTGCCGCCCGCACCTCTCCCGGCCCCCTTTGTCGTCATATCCCCCAGCCCCTGCACCGCGCGGGCGAGAACTCATTTCAAAGTTCTAGCTTTTTTTACCAGACTTTTCAAATACGATCCATTGGACTTCGCATTTTGCTACAGTTTTGGTGTAAAGTTCTCAAGTCCCGACTAACCGTGGTTTATGTTTAACTTTGATTCGTAAGCGACGGCTGTGCAATTATTACAAATTAACACGCGAACACGAGGCACTAAATAAAATGCAAAATAACCACCTTAATACCGATATATTTGATGCTTTAAGCGATTCCTTTAACACTCATTTATCGAAAACCAACCGTATCTCGCACCTTTTACGGGTCACAATATTGTGGCGGTTAGTTAAAAGTGACATTTGGATGCAACCCTCTTTAAATTCGTGCGAAATGCTCTGATTTTAATTTGTTTTCGTTTTAAAAAATTGGAGTCCGAGTTTGAATTATGTTCATTGCAATGTGAACATGTAAATTTAATTTTTATCGGTTTCAATATGAATTCCGAAAAGAGCAATCAGACAAGCAACAAAGTAAGTACAGTCGCAGAATAAAAAGGTTCGTCACTTTTCGACTCTATGTCTTTCATACTAAATACAAACTGAAATATGGATGCACAGAAAAAACCCAGAAAAAAGACCAGCGCTGGGAATCGAACCCAGGTCCTCAGCATTCCGTGCCGTGTGCCATTCCCCTACACCACCACTGGCCAAGAGTCTAGACACGAATTTTTCCTATACATTCATATCTCACTTTGTTAGATCATCACTTGTCTTGCGTGATACAGCGCCATCTATGTTATGTTATGTGTCAACGAGTTAAGGTCAAAAAGTGACGAACCTTTTCATTCCGCTACTACCTACACCTTAATATTTATTTATCCCGCTCAAGGCACGAGGTCTATCAAAGTTCAGTGATCGGTCTCAGTTCGAATAAAGATTTCTCTATTTTTAACCCCTAACACAAAAAGAGGGGTGTTATAAGTTTGACCGTTATGTGTGAGTGTGTGTGTGTGTCTGTCTATGGCATTACAGCTCTAGCTAGGGTAAACCGATTTGGATGCCGGTTTTATTTGAAAGCAGGTTTTTTGGTGATGGTTCTTAGACAGATTGGTTCAGCCGTTTCAAAGTTAACAACACTTTTGTTAGTTGCTAAAGGCATCAGACGCGTAATGGGCATTTGCTTTATTTTCAAACATTATGTGACCTAGCTGCGTGGATGTTTTTAGTTTTTTTTAATTTATATTTATGCATAGTGATCGGAATAGGTTGGCAGTGCAATTCCACGAGACTTCGGTGCGTAAGCTTAGTATGGATATAGCTATAACCCCGGGATTCCATTTGAAAAATTTTTACAGTTTTAGTTTTTAAAATTTTCAATAAGTTTTATTTTCGTGTTTTATTTTATAATTGTCTGATTGTACACATGTTTATTGTGATACTATGTTTTATTAATAAACACTTGCAACTGTTAAACGAAATATGTGATGTTAAATGAACAATGTACCTATTTATTTAAGTACGATGACAAAAACTTTTATTTTTCGCGTTCACCCATATAACACCAATTAATGTCACGTCGAGTAACTATTCTGTAATAAAATACGAGCCCCAGAATCCCGGGTCTTAAACATATTAAGTATAATGTTTAAGGTCATTCACCCGAAATGGCACTACCTATTCCGATCACTGGTTATGTAGCATTTGCAGAATAAAAAGAGATCGACGAGTTACTTTGGCACTGGCACCGAAATAATTGCTCTGTTACCATATTACCAATTGGCCAATGATATATGAGACAGTGGACAATATATCACGCCTGGTTAACGTGGGACCGCCCTCTGCATTTCGACATAATGTTCCTTGAACTACTGCAGGATATAATGAGGTGCTCTGGCATTTATTAAGGGCGTACAGTAGGTATGTAGCTGTGGCTGTATAATGTAGGGGTGCAGCTCATACGTGAATATTCAGAGGTAAAGAAGTACTTATAAAACTTTTTCTCTAATTAAACGAAAGAATTAACTTTTAAGATTATTGTGATTATTTTATAATTCTAGGATGATTAATTAAGGATATTTAATCTGTTTTATTTCTATCGGTAAATAAATAAATAAAATAAATAAATAAATATTAGGGGACAATCTTACACAAATCGACCTAGTCCCAAACTAAGCAAAGCTTGTACCATGGGTACTAGACGACGACAAACATACTTATATAAATAAATAAATACTTAAATACATAGAAAACATCCATAACTCAGGAACAAATATTCGTGCTCATCACACAAATAAATGCCCTTACCGGGATTTGAACCCAGGACTTCTTGCTTCGTAGGCAGGGTCACTACCGACTAGGCTAAAGCGGTCGTTAAATGGATGCCTAGACAGTATTTTGACATAAACAATTAGGTACTTTGCTCACCCGTGACCTCATGATAGTTACGTATGCAAGAAATGTGCGAAAGAACACACACAAATCACACAAACCCAACTATTACCATACTATTAACAGAGCTCATCTTCAGAGTATGGCAACCGTTCACCATGCTACCAGATATTAGGATGTTAGATGTTTAATTATCATAAGGTCGCGGGTGAGCAAAGTAATTGTTTCAGATCATTGATATGGACCTCCGCAAAGTAACGCATTCAATAAAGTATTTTGACTGTTGTTCTTTTTAGGGTTCCGTACCCAAAGGGTAAAAACGGAAACCCTATTACTGAGGCTCCGCTGTCCGTCCGTCCGTCCGTCTGTCACCAGGCTGTATCTCGGGAACCGTGATAGCTAGAGAGTTGAAATTTTCACAGATGATGTATTTTGGTTGCCGCTATAACAACAAATACTAAAAATGGAATTAAATAAATATTTAGGGGGCTCCCATACAACAAACATGATTTGTTTATTACAGCGCCATCTATGTATTTGCCGAATTAGATGGCTTGCTAATTAACTAACAATCGATGCCGGTTGACAACCAATCACCTCAGTAGTTCTAATTTTGCACACATTTTGTGGTGGCGCTAGTATATAGTTATGTATATAAATTAAGGTTTGAGAGTATGTCTGTCTATTCCCGAGGGTATGTATTACAACACCGAAGTATGAAAGACCGAATGTATTAAAACATCGAATGGGTCAAAAGACCGACACGATTTTTTCCTGAAACCGTTAACTATTTAAGATTGTTATAAAACAAACCTAACCTAACCTAATGGGTTCTGTATGATGGCGTTTTAATAAATTCTGAGAAGTTTACGGTTTCAGAAAAAAATCGTGTCGGTCTTTTGACCCATTCGATGTTTTCATACATTCGGTCTTTCGTACTTCGGCATTGTAATACATACCCATTCCCGAGCAATCGGCTTCGAATTATAAGCTCCAAAAAACCACCCTATCTCTCATTTCTGGGCACCCTATTTTACATGACCTTTATAGATAATTGTACGGAACCCTTCGTGCGCGAGTCCGACTCGCACTTGGCCGGTTTTTTTTAAATACTTTAAGTTTATAAATTAGTAACAGTCTAGGTTGCCAGTGTTTAAGTCAGCTGTGATATCTTAATGGTTTTGACCGAATGCCTCTCACTCAAGCAGAGGGCTCTCGGAATTCATGTGTGAAGTTACATTTTAAATTTAACATTATCATTACAGTGAAGGATAAACATCCTGAGGAAACCTGCATACACCTGCGAAGAAGAAATAAATTGAGAAAATACATACATACAAATTCAATAGTGTGTGAAGTTCCCAATTCGCACTGAGCCCTCGTGGGAACTACAACTCAAGCCCTCTGATTTTGAGAAGAGGCCTGTGCTTTGCGCTTTGGGACGTACATATTATATAGGTTAGGATGATTGATGGATTTGATAGATTAAATACTGCTCAATTGTAGAATTTGCAGTATTGATTAACTTTAATTTATTGAATCAGGCGTTACTTTGCGGAGGTCCATATTAATGAACTGAACCAATTACTTTGCTCACCCGCGACCTTACTAAACAAACACGGGTCACGGTCGCGGGTGAGCAAAGTAATTGTTTCAGTTCATTTAAAAATAAAAAAATAAATAAATATCACGGGACAATTCACACCAATTGACCTAGTCCCAAAGTAAGCTTAGCAAAGCTTGTGTTATGGGTACTAGGCAACGGATAAACATACTTATATAGATAGATACATACTTAAATACATATTAAACACCCAAGACCCGAGAACAAACATTCGTATTTTTCATACAAATATCTGCCCCGACACGGGAATCGAACCCGGGACCTCAAGCTTCATAGTCAGGGTCTCTAACCACTAGGCCATCTGGTCGTCTAATTTATAAAGTTCTCAAGAATTGTTTTATTTTGTTGTTTTAGTTTAGCTTATATTATGTATAAAGTTTACAATTACATGTGAATAGATAGCCGTACATATATGTATATAACAACAAAAAAGTTACCAGTTCTCGGAATTCACAAAATAATTTAAATGAAAGACTTCGAAAAAGGACCTAATTACAGGAATCAGTAAAATGAAAAAAATATCGCAAAACGCAATTAAAATAAATGTCCGAATTGAAAAAAAAAACAAATAAAATAACACAGTGCGCGCCAGAGTGAATTTTTCCCGAAACACCAAAATTACGAGGGAGTGGCAACAAAAAACAATATAATAGAAGGTCGAACGAATAAACTCGTAAATTGAATATTCCGGATAATTAATTACGGAGAAACTGTCGATTTCGCGTTTCGACTGAACTTGATTAAATCTGGTGCAATGAGAATGTATAAATTTGCCACGGGCGGTCACCAGTCATGTTTGGTGGACTTATTCTGGAATAAGTATTAAAATTAATTTAAACCTTTACCAAATACCGGCCCAAGCTATTTCATTTCGAGGAGAGGCCTGTGCTCTGCAGTTGGACGAAAACGACTGGGATGGGATGATTGATACCTTTACCAATGAATTCGAAGGCGTAAACCAAAGCCTTACAGCAAATACAGGGTTATTTTTAATTCACTGACATCCTCTTAACCCTGAATTCCTATCACTCAAACAAATGTTTTTTGTTTTACGACTTTTTAAAATGACGCACTTTTTTTCCCATACAAATACACAGAGTATCGTAAAAATAAGAGGAAATCTCAAATTTTCAAAACGTTATTTCACCAAAAATATTAAGTTATGACAAAAGCCGTAAAACAAAAAACATTTGTTTAAGTGGTAAGAGTTTAGGGTTAAAAGGATGCTAGTGAATTACAAATAACCCTGTATAAGAAAATGAACTGAGTAAAGAAGTGAAGTGAGCAAAGTAACTGTTTTAGTTCATTGAAACAATTACTTTGCTCACCCGTTTGCGGGTGAGCAAAGTAACTGTTTCAGTTCATTAATATGGACCTCCGAAAAGTAACGCCTGATTCAATAACTTAGTAAAATTAAGGCCGCACCGAGGTTCTTGCGCTAATCGATTTTAGTTATTCTATGCACTCGTGTATGTGTGCGTGAGAGCGGTTAGAGTCATAAACGCAAGCGATACAAGCTCCCCACTCGATGTCTGAAGGAGAACTAATGCAACTAACTATACGGATAAGGAAGATAGCGGGAAGGCTGATAAATAATAATCCTTAACCACTTTTCTAGCAATCAAACAAATGGGCAACTCTCGTTACAATATCGTTAAATTTCCGCAGAATTTTTACAGAATCAACCTCTCCCTTAGTAAACTGTAAAAAATTGGTTCAACCCATAAATATACTCCCGTACGTTCCGTGAAACAATTAGCAACCATTACGAACATATTAACTCTTAATATTATAAGGCATTGATCGATATTGATTTTTTTACAAAATGTCGCTTCTATATCGGGGTCTGTTGACTTAAGTATTCAAAAAAGGTTAATTGTTCTTGAAATTGCGATGAACGCTGGTGTGTGTTGTTGACCAAGCAACGGCTATTTTTTTGTCCTGTCCGGTGTGTTCAGTCATATAGGGAACATACAGAAACTATAGGCGGCAACACTAATGCGACAGAAGAGACACTATGCGGACGACAATAAAAGACACTTATCAGGGTAAAACATTCAATTGATGGCACCAGTTGGCAGCACCGTCTTTGTGCACGTTCCCTTATAAGGAACGTGCAGGTTTCCTTTAGTTTTATAGGCGGCAGCACTAATGCGACAGAAGAGACACTATGCGGACAGTAAAAGAAACTTATCAGGGTAAAACATTCAAATTGATGGTAGCACGTTCCCTATATCAGACACACGGACATTTTTAGGATTCCCAACCCTAATTACGACGCCCTATAATTATTATAGCGTTAGTTTTATAGCACGACTTTGCCTGAATTAAAAATCCATGAAAAATATTACATTAGGTACCACTTTTAAATGCACAATGTTTGCTCCGACAACGCCATCTATGGATTTCAGTTGAAATTAATGCGTCATCTTAATAGCCGAGGTGCTTCAACGTTCTTGTAGGTACAGCGCCCTCTATTCCTCTTTTAAGTTTAAAAATTATCCCATGAGAATTCACTATCGGGGTATTGAGTATCCTATGCCATTGTTTTAATCCAGATCTTATTCCATCGGATCTGTACGCCAAGTTTCATATCAATCATCAATCGTAATTGACCAACAAACATTCAAACATACAAATATAAAAACCAAATACATAAACGTACAGGTCGATTCACAAGAGTTGGCACGAATGGATCGAATGAGTGAATGAAATTATCTATGTGTTACCTATTTGAATACACTTCACACAAATATGAAAATGTCATGCATCAGTCATTTTCCTATAAAAATATCAAAGTGACATTGCTATCGTTCATTCCATTCGTGCCAACTCTTGTGAATCGACCTGTAGCTGTCGCAAGGTCGCGGGTGAGCAAAGTAATTATTTTGTTTCAGTTCATTAATATGGATCTCCGCTAAGTAACGCCTGATTCAATAAATTATTTTGATAAAGGTTGAAAGAACGTTATTTTATTTTGACTCAGTCTTACACCCCTTACCTTATTTCAAACTTTCCGGTCTCACATTTCGTACTATGTAAGTATAATTCTAACAATAAAATAATTCACTACACAAAGTTATGTCGCGCGGTCGATAAAACGAACGGAAGCGAGACAATGCGGTAAAATATAGCGCAGCACTCCACGAGATTAATTGCCTCATATATTATTTAGCGTAATAATGGACATAGAATATGGCGGATAGAAGCGACAATTTAGTTAGGTTAGTCCTTTAGGGATCCGTGCCCGAAGATTGACAAATATAACCTGACAGTAATCGCTATGTTGTCCATGACTGTCTGTTAAAGTGTATCTCAAAAAACCGTAACAGGTAGCAGGCACTTAAATTTATATCTTTACTATCTACCTTATCTCTTATCTACCTTCTTCTATCTACGTTTTTCTCGCGACTTCTTTAGCGCACAAATCAAATTTGTAGTCAACCTCTGATCTCTATCCCGCGGGAAATTCCAAAAATCCGTTTTTACTGCACCTCTATAATCCTAAAGGAATGTTATTTATTTTATTAGCAGTACGGCTGCTCACCGAATCTAAGATTATTTAAAAGCGAAAAAGTTTTTCGGGTGCGCCGGTGGGATTCGAACCCACGTCTCCTGGGTATGCACCCCAACGGGTGTTCTACCAATTGAACCACGTCGCATCCAACCGACTCCCCCGAAATTCTTAATCGCTTACATACGCCAACAGTGGCAAAAGTTTTTTCGCTTTTTTTCGCTTTTAAATAAACCTAAAGGAATGGTTACTGAGATAGGGTCCCGTTGAATTGTGTTCCGTTGAAATAAGTTTTTAACTAGTCGAATTCTTAGACGGCTAAACTAAGAGTTATTTCCTTCAACCATACAAATTTGAAGTAAGTATGTTCCATATGCATTCATATTTGAATAAGAATAAGAAGACTGTAGACTACTGGAACCACAGAGTAGTAGTGATTCGTAGAAATCGATGTCCCGTTAAGTTGAACATCTACATAAAACAGACATAACGTCGACAAGTCGACGAATTCAACTAGTCCATGGACTAGTAAATGAACGTAAATGAACGATCTAGTTGCGTTAACGATAAAATCGTAGATAACCCATCGCTGGTCTGCTGAGAAGAATCCGACAAGTAACTTTTTGACGTGACAACGTCATAATAAATCGATGAACGCCGGCTGCACGCACGAAAAGGATGACTGTGTAACGTACATAACACTTTGTCCCGTTACGCGTCCCGTTACGCTCGAAATGATGAACGATCGGAGCGAGAGCGCGGCACGAGTGAGCGAAAGGCACAATCGGCAAAATTATGCAATCCTTAATTTAATCAATGTTTGTTATGACGTTGTCACGTTAAACCTATCGTCCGTAAACCGACTTTACAGACAACCGGTTTTTTTTTAAAGAACCCTCCCGGTTTAGTCAACAGTATAATCTACTCTTTGCTGGCTACTGGGGGTCCGCAGGTCGCTAGACGCGGCCTGTGATTAACGAGGCTCCCGGGCTTCGCTGCTCTGATGTCTTATTACTCCGGTTTCGAGGACGATAACACCTTGGAATTCTATAAAATTTAAAATAAAACTTTACTTTTAGACGACCAGATGGCCTAGTGGTTAGAGACCCTGACTATGAAGCTTGAGGTCCCGGGTTCGATTCCCGTGTCGGGGCAGATATTTGTATGAAAATACGAATGTTTGTTCTCTGGTCTTGGGTGTTTAATATATATTTAAGTATGTATCTATCTATATAAGTATGTTTATCCGTTGCCTAGTACCCATAACACAAGCTTTGCCTAGCTTACTTTGGGGACTAGGTCAATTGGTGTGAATTGTCCCGTGATATTTTTTTTTTTATGTATACATTCTTTTATTGACATCTTAAGGCCAGGTTATCCAAAATTAACTAATGAGTTTTTTTTTTAGTTTATTTTTTCATATAAACGATTTCTACATTTTTTACATTGCTAGCCACTGTTAAAAACAATAACTGGTTTATGTAACGATGGCGAGATCACGCGGTTCGGTCCGCGATTACAATATTTAAATGATAGGTAAATTAAGTATAAATGTACAAAAAATGTAGGGTGCGCCGGCGCCGCGGGCCTGCCCCTCCCAGGCCTACCCGCAGCTAGGACAGATCCGCGACCCCGCCGTACCCCATAAAATAGCTCTTAATTAGTTTTTTACATCTGACTCTTTCGTATTTACAAGCTGACATTTTGTTTAACCTTTTCAACGCCAACGACACATATAGGTGTCACAAAGTACATTGTCAAAGTGATCTTGACACAATGACATAAGATTCAAAGCAGGTTTACGTTTTGTCGAGGCGTGGCGTTGAAAGGGTTAAGAGTTCAGTTCGACTCTATACATTTTATTTTATATGAAAAAGTTTTTAATTTATTCAGGCGTTACTTTGAGGAGTTTCATATCAATGAACTTATAGTACATTGTGCATCTAGGGCCGTAAGTAGGGGATTACTAACGAGAGTCTATTGGAAGCCCGACGCCGAAGGCGGAGGGCTTTTAATGACTCGAGTTTGTAATTCCCTTACTGCCCGTGATACACACAATGATTTTCATCACATTGCGAGAAAAAATGTCCAAAAATAAAATTATTTTGTCTCTAAACACTTAAATTGAATAAAATAATGGCTACCCGCCAATACAGATTGTCACTTTTTTCAAGTCATCTACCGTAGATAGTGTAAACTGTGTTTAGTTTAGAATTCGAAAGGTCATACGGCCAGATTCTGCCAACATGTTTAAAAAATATTTTTACTAAAATTATTGCAAAACTATTTGATATAAATTTAAAATATAAAAATAACGAATTTTCATGAAGCGTAGATAAGTTTTGTGTTGTAAAATTTGGGTTATAGCTAAGTTTTAAAGATAATAAAAAAAACGTTGGCTGACTTGAAACCTCCTTAGTCTGAAATGACTTGTTTGCAAATTTTAAAACTAAAGTTAGAACTCCCTTGGGTAGAAAAACTGTACGTAAATCCATAACTCCCTTAAGAACAATTTAGGTCATTGTCATTTAGTATACAGGCATGGAATAACACCATTGACGAGCAAGTGTGATGAAAACATATTTAAATATAGAGATACATACTTAAATTCATATGAAACATCCAAGACACGAAAACAAACATTCGTATTTTTCATACAAAAATCTGCCCCCGGGGGATCGTACCCAGATCCTTAAGCTTTATAGTCAAGCTCTCTAACCACTAGGCTATCCGGTCGTCAAAATTTGGCATTTTTTTAATAATGATTCACTTTTATAAATAAATCAAATTATGGAAATGACTTAAAAATATTTAACTTTAAGTTAGGTAAACTGCGATATTTTTTGTGACAGCTGTTTCCGATGCCAATTGTCAGCCCATACAAGAACTGTCAAAACGAACGAGATGGCGATTGCGAGGGAGTTAGATAATTAGCCTGCTGGTAAGTAGACCAATTTGCCGACCGTTCAATTCGCCTAAACAAGTCCTGTCCTTGCCACAGAATGCACATAAGGCTGGCAGCATTTCCGCGCTGGATTGTGATGACAATATATGTTGGACGAGAAATACACCCTATGGTCACGCGTATGTTTCATCATCATTATCATCATCATCCCAGCCTATATACATCCCACTGCATGGCACAGGGTACTCTCAGAATGAGAAGGGTTGGGCCGTAGTTCCCTCCCGGGCCAAGTGCGGATTGAGACCTTCATACACACCATTGAATTTCTTATCTTCGCAGGTGTATGCGGGTTTCCTGGCGATGTTTTCCTTCACCGTAAAGGTCATGGTAAATTTCAAATGTAATTTCACACATAAATTACGAAAAACTCCTCTGAGTAGTATTCGAACCCACGACCCTCTGCTCGAGAGGCCATAGGTCAAACCACACTAGGTCATCATGACTATAATTGATGTTTAATTTGACGAAAAGCTATTTTTTATTAGTAGGTACAGAACCTAAGTTCGCTACTACACGCATTGGGCTGGTTTTTAGGGTTCCGTAGTCAACTAGGAACCCTTATAGTTTCGCCATGTCTGTCCGTCTGTCTGTCCGCGGCTAAGCTCAGAGACTGTTAGTACTAGAAAGCTGTAATTTGTCACGAATATATATATCAGTCACGCCGACAAAGTGGTTAAGTAAAAAAAAGTAAAAAAAAATTTTTTAGGGTACCTCCCATAGACGTAAAGTGGAGGTGATTATTTTTTTCTCGACTAACCCTATAGTGTGGGGTATCATTGTATAGGTATTTGAAAACAAATAGGGGTTTGCTAAAACCATATTTTGATAAAGTGAATATTTTCGGAGATATTCACTCCGAAAATTCAAAATAATGTGCCCCCACCCTATAACTTTTGAACCGCACGTCTAAAAAATATGGAAAAAATTACGCAAGTTAAACTTAATAAAAACTTTCTAGGAAAATTATTTTCAACTTAATCAGTTGAGCAGTTTTTAAGTTTTTGTAAAAAAATATTTCTTAACTAAGATTGTAATTTAACCGCCACTGCAAGCATTTTTTTTTCTTTAAGTACCTATAAGATCACGCTAACAGTATCTTCTTTCAAGTATAAAAAAAATTAAGTCGGTTCATATAATAAAGAATCACATCTGAAAAAACATCAACATACATAATATACGTTAGTTCTAGTCGTTAGATTAGTTACACAATTCGCCGATAGATGGCGCTGTACCGCCGACCGCAGGAGTTGGGACCAAAATAACCACATTAATAAAGTATGCAAAGATTTTTTCGTACCTGCTACGGAACCCTATCTTGGGCGTGTCCGACACGTTCTTGGCCGGTTTTTATATAAATCCAAACTAACTTCTTTTCCCACTTAAAAATTGTCTGCATCATTTAACGCGCGTTTTATTAACGCGCGCGCGCGATTTTTGTCGCGTCATAACTCGAAGGTATACCAACGTCAAAAACCAGATAAATCATTTTTTAATTTAAAGCAAACAACAATATTAACCCCGTTACATTATTAACCCAAGCCAATAATTACCGCGCACTAATTAATAATCGCTGGCCTGTAATCAGAATCAATGTGAATGTTCTCACGTTAAATAGCTAATGGTAATAATTAATCTATATTTTGACAAGTGAACGCTTGAGTGATCTAGTTCGTGTGCTGTTTATTCGGCTAACAAATGGGCAACTTAACAATCACAAATATTAAAAACACACTTTCGGCCGAAAGACATCCACCTAATGAACATAGTCTCACCCAAGGTCCGTCAAACCGAGCTGTCCAGCGGCATCCGTATCCTACCTATTCCCGCAACCTTCAGGTCGCCGCATCATCTTACCTACTCTGCTTCTTCCGATCCATGGACGCTATTCAAGAACCTTTTGGGCCCTTCGGCCATTAGTACTACGAACGCTGTGTTTAGCCCACTTTTTTACGAGCGCTGTCTTTTAGTTTTTTGGGATTTATGTGCAAAATTGAATTTTAAAGCTTTACGGTGAAGGAAAACATCGGGAGGAAACCTAGTTAAACCTGCGAAGAAATTTAGTGGTGTGTATTAGTCCGCACAGGGTCCGCGTGAGACCTACGGCCCAAGCCCTCTCATTCTGTGAGGAGGCCTGTGCCCTGCAGTGGGACGCATATTCGCCGATCTCGAGACGATGATTTATAAAAGAGTATCGTACTGGCTGAGGGACCAACTGACAACGTATAGCCTAAACCACGCAAGCAAGAGTTTTAAAATTTGGCTTAAATACTTTTTTATGATTATCATCATCATCATCAGCCTATGTTCGTCAACTGCTGGACATAAGCCTCTCCCATGGCACGCCACTGAGCACGATCCTCGGCCACTCTCACCCAGCTCTTCACCGCTTCACCGAGTCTGAGGACGTCCTACGCTACGTTTACCGATCCGTGGTCTCCACTCAAGAACTCGTCTACCCCAACGGTTATCGGTTCTTCGGGTTACATGGTCGGCCCATTGCCACTTCAGCGTGCTAATGCAGTGGGCTATGTCAATAACTTTGGTTCTCTGTCGGATCACTTCGTTACATGGACACTCACTGTAGGGCTGGTCCACAAATTTAAAGTTGCTCAACGTGCTAAGAAGGAATGATACTTCGAAATTACCATGAACAAAATTGTCTGTTTTAATACTTTCAAGAGAACAAAGCCTAAGCTACTCTGTTATCTAGGTACTTAGAAATAATAGTATATTACGATAGAAACTTAACTAACCTTCTCACCTCAACCAAGCAGATGAGTAATACAGATAAAAAACAATCACCGCGTATATAGAACCACAGATAAACAATAGTACACCGAGGCGGTTCTACTGAAATAAATCAAGCAAGCGCGTAGGTGGCCCGCAACCCGCAATTACCAATTAACTTCGCCTTATCCGTGTTCGAAATTCAAAATTCAAATTCATTCGGACGCCGCCCGTCGAAGGAGACAGACGTCTAAAATGGTAACGTGAAATTTTAATGGTCTGTGGGCGTTGAAAAATGACGGTTATATTAAAATTTGAGATGCCATTTTTTTAGTTCGAAGCCGCGAGTTATAGGTATAGTCGATCAAGTGATTCCTTTACCACACTAAGATTCAAAGCCTTAAAACGTCAAAGGCTATTTTCACTTGCAAACTAAGTAAATGTGACATCAGCCTTATTGTTTATTATTCTGATGTAGAAACTGTAATTAAAAATGGTATAGCACTTACTATGCAATCAATATTGAGTATACAATCCAGAAAACTGAATCAAGCATTCGTTATTTACACGCTAAATTACACTATTTCTTTGGAAGATGACCTATTGCATGGAATGTCACCATAGGTATAATTTACAGCGAAAAGGGTCCGTCCTGGCACGGACATTTTATTTTAAAATGGAGAATTAAAAAAAACTGTAAAAAAATCGCACTTGTGCGGTAAAATTAACTTACGAGCCATGTAAAATCCTTTGAAAAGATCCTTTGAAAGTGAATTTTTCGAGCAGATGTATTGAAAAGGATATTTTTGTAGCTACCTAGTAGTATTTTCAATAATTACAATGGATATTGTAACTTGTAACTGAAACCATAAGGTTGAATTTCCAAGTCAATACAGTCATATTGTGCTTGCTAAATCGCCTCTATCTTATTAAGGGTTAAATAAAGATTTCGACTTTGATCTTGAAACTTAATTACATTTTGTGACAATAAAACCACAGTAGTATCCAACGGCATTTTATTCAATTGATAAAATTTTCAAAATAAACTTCTCAGGTGTAGCCGACATTCATAACTAAAATATTAATTACATCAATATTTCATTTAGAATAAAAATTGTCTAACACTTCTATAGATCTTACAGAAACTAATAATAAATTATGACATTCATGTTGTTCAATTCAGATATTTGAACTATATTATAGACTTATAGATATTATTGCACCCGGGAGGACTTCAAATACAGATATTACGCTTGATCACGGCGTTAAGAGGGGTCACACTTACAATAATCACCTATTTCCATAGCCGACAACGGCCTCTGGTGTCATAATGATGAAATACAACTGTCAAAAACGTGTCAAAAGTAGACTTACAAATTAAAAAGTCTTTCAACTGCCTTCTGCAGAAGTTGATGCGCTTCTAAGTTCTCTCTGTTTTTGTTAATTTTGTTCTATTAAGTTTGTTGTTATATTAATTTTCTAATATGCAGAAAAATATTCTTACACTTTTTATCTTCAATGTCGAAAATCAAAATAAGAGACATTTAATTTATTACTATAACTTTTTTTGCTCATCCGTAGTTAGGTACATTATTTTCTTAATAAAGTGAAATTGGTGTCTCTTTATCATAAAAAAAATATAAATAGCTTCGATATTTTTAGTACTAAGCATTGTTTCACTTGATTGTATTTTTTTTGTGTGTGCATTGTGTTGTGAAAAAATAAAGTTTATCTTATATCTTATCTAAATAAACGAGACAATTGTATGTATAGTAAGTATAGATATAGTTAGGTATATAAGGTGTAAGGTAGAGATTCAGTTCATCCAAGGCCCACCAGTTGGCGCTTCTTACTATAGGCTTGTCACTCTTTTTCTATATAATAGCAATACTCTAATTTTAACAATAAATTGTCGCTTTTAAGTCCCAGTTGTAATAATAACTATGAGCAAAAGCTTAAAACAATTTCATCAGTAGTATATCGTGCAGCAAAAGTAATGTTATTAAAATCATTTCGTTACTTATGAAGGCCGACGCAGACGATGCGTGTGCGTGTCACGCACCAGTTGTAATGAATGAACCTGTAAGAAAGATGGCACACCATGCGCACGCATCTAGTGTGCCGTCCCTCCCACAGCTCCACTCACCGCAACCGATGCTGCGTGACGTGACACTCTCAAGCATCCGCTTTGTGCCGGCCTTTAAATAGGTGTGGCCAGTGGCGTAGCTACCGTAGGGCAAGCGGGGCAGTGCACCGGGGCCTCCAAGCTCAGGGGGCCCCTCGGACTCTGAATTACAAACTATAAACGCGGACCTATGAGAAACGCGGCTATAAAACGCTACTAGTGAATTTACAAGCGCACGAGTCTAGTGAATTTAAAGTGCATTCATCCTTACTTGTATTATCATGTAGGTAAACAAACACAGGTTGGGGCCCTAGTTTATTTTTTGCCCCAGGGCCTTTGGTTAACTAGCTACGCCACTGGGTGTGGCGAGTGTACCTACTTCCTGTTCAACACGTTCACAGTTCCCATACAAGTTTCAAATTCCTGATAAGTCCAGCAAATTATTTTAATAATTGTACTGTCCTGCTTAGTATGTAAACAACATATTGTAGAAATATGAATGCAAGTCTGGTCGTTTCTTAGTGCCCCATATGTGGGCACACACTTGTGGATCCAAGTCGCTGTGACCCTTATCGAGACACTCACCTTCAACCTATATACCTCAACATGCACATGTGCCTCATGTGTGACTTTACTGGTACGTCCATGAGGCACGAGCCTCATGACTTTATGTAGTTTAATGTCATTATTACTTAACCTTTTCAACGCCAACGACACATATAGGTGTCACATAGTACAGTGTCAAAGTGATCTTGACACAATGACATAAGATTCAAAGCAGGTTTACGTTTTGTCGAGGCGCGGCGTTGAAAAAGTCAAGGACTTGTCGAAAGAATGCTGCACATTGCTTCGGGGCAACGGAACAATAGGGACGTTGACACCACCAATCAACTGACGTACTTTTTATGAGCTGTCAAAACACAGTCCTCCCATAGAATTTGAATGGCAATAGCAAACTATGACGTTGGGGTTGGGGTTGTTCGCCAACTCAATCAACTAACTATTTATTTGCTTTAGCGACAAAAAATCTGATTATGCAGTTAATCGAAAATTAATCTGGTTTTTGGGGCTAAAATAAAGCGTTTTTTTTTACTGGAGCCGTGTCTTCGAATTATTTTTTAATGGCGTCAATATCCCTGTTGCAGAAACTTTTACATTGTCTCAAAACAGTTAGGTTCCTTACGTTGAGCCACTGGACATATTATGTGTATGTGTGTTATATTATATGTCCATTTGTAAGCAACCTGTAATCAAACAAAATATGTACATTCACGCTAAACTATCAGCTAAATAAGATTACTCAATAATTAGCACCATACTAATGAGTATTTAAAAAAACCTAAATGTGAAAAACATTTCATATTCAAAAAACTATTAAATGCAAAGAAACGGTAAATCCCTATTTTAAAAACGTTAAGTTAGTTATTAAAAATAATATTGTCATATTCAAAATAAATCTCAGTTTTATCACACTATTATTTAAAAAACTATAGAAAAATAGATGGAATTGGTATAAATTATTATGACTAATATTTTTATTTTATTACTAATTACGCTCAATATTATAACTGGTCGCCGCTTTGTAGCAAACGCCATGTCATTTCAAAGTTATGTAATATTAATGATAGTATGTGATTTTGATATTTACTTCATAAACGCACGCCACAAAGTACTTATCACGGGACTTGCCTTTAGATTTACATTACATAATTTCCTTTCCATTTCTCGAGGGTGTTATTATATTTCCTGGTTGCCATCTTGAGGGAGACGACGCGATGTTTACTTTCAATATACCCCTATGTTATATACACTGGTGTCAAAATAGAACTGGGGTACAAACTTTTAGTAACATGAAATTTCTCATGCACGATCAATGACTAAAATGGTAATGTACTTAATTTTACTTTAACATGACACTAAAATGATATCTGAAATATTGTAAAATAATATTTGGCAAATCTGACATTAGGTCTTCGACCTTTATACTTAAGGATAGTGGGACAGTTTAATTTTATAAATTACTATCAAAATAAATTACTAGGCCTAGAATAGTAACTCTCATTATTACTAAATACTTACGTACCTAACTATTTATAACATGTATTATGAAATATATTTTTATATGCTTTTGGATATGTCCTTGAATTACAAAAATACATTACTTACTACCAGTGTAGTGAACTCATGCAAAAAGTACAATTTTTGAATCAAAATACCTAATGCTATTTTACTTATCTAAGTATTTTAGTAAAAAAACTTCCGAAATACTTTACAGGTAGACTATAATAATTCACGGGAAATATTTTAATAGATTGATGTTTCCTTTATAATATGGAGAAAAACATTTTGCTTCGTCTTATGTATTTTACTCTGTGTATTTTACACATTACACAAGTATTATGGCATGTGTAATGTATAGTCGACCAAGTAAGTGCTCTACCATTTTTCATGACAGACAATTCCTACGTCAAAATATAAACAATAAGGCTGATTATCATATTGAATCGCGTGAAAAATATCTTTAATGTTTTAAGCCATACTACTCATACTGGACCTTAGTGTAGTAAAGGTATTTCTGGGTCGAATATACGAGTAAAATAGATTCCATGGTAAGCGACGTTACGGTCCCAAAAATAGATAACCATTTGGTCGTTGCTCTAAAATCTTATCACGACATGCAGGTATACTTGTGTAATGTAAGTAGGCTGAGATATGCTTTTATTCTTACACGTTCACTATGAATCCGCACAGGATTAAAATTACAATAATATTACTACTTATTTACATTCCACCTCCGATGTTGGGTGTTTTCACGAAGTACGTAATTAGTGTTCCTTTACCCTTAACGTAGGTAGGTCCTCGGCATTCACACGTGTAACCTGCGCTCATTAGAACTCTGAAAAAAAAATATACCATCTTCATTGTTATCATTTTATCCTCCTTTGAAAGTCTTGGGGGTTGCAATAGAGGGATCTCTGTCCAAACAGATGTTATGCTTGGGGACCGGAGTCCGCTGGAAGAAAGTTAGAAGCGGCCGAGTTGAGAAACATCGATAGTGCGATGCAGGATGTAGCAGTTAGATCTCTATTTATTTTGATGACTAGGTGGCGCTAGGAGTCGCTACAGTCTCTTTGGTACACTATTTTGCTACTTCATTCTTTCCCGTTAGCCTTTTGTCTAGCGCATTTGGAATCACAATCGATGTCTCTAGTTCTTTCTATTACATAGTATAAGAAGAGGGTGAAAAGAGATGGCGAATGAGATCGCAAAGCCCGTGCGTTAGACGATTCGGTCTCAGGCGTTGACGTTCACCTTAATTTTGTTTAGTAGCAAAGTTTCATAGCAACAGCATTGCTATTACATTATTTCAGGCGTTGAACGCAATGCTTTTGTCTGTAACTAAGAACTTGATTTTTGTTGCACGTATAAGATAAGTAAATAAGTTTTTGTAAAAAAATACAAAATATTTCTAATTCAAGCTTTTGTGCGGGAAGTATTTTTACTGTTTGTTAGTTTAAGCGAATGGAAAAAGTCGTGAGAAATCCTGCACGCACACCACCGAAGACCGAAGACAATAGATGGGGATTGGGTTCACGTGGAAACTGAGGAACAAGCCCTCTTATTCCAAGAGGAGGCCTGTGCCTTGCACTGCGTCGTACACACAACCAGATACAGAGTTGACTGTTTTTGCATTGTAATCAAAACTAAGTACATAGGTACTTTTTTCTCTACATCCAAATTTTAACTCTATCCGATTAGATGTGCGAAAAATTCGACTTGCGAGATATGCAATTAGCAAAAAACATCTTGAAAAGTGAAATATCATCATACTAGGCTTATAGTATATTTACGTCCCAATGCATGGTTCAGGCCTCCTCTCAGAACTAAATCTTGTAAAATGGACATAAAACTACCATGAGACTAACTCATAGCGAAAAAATACGGATAACTCACGTCTATACACGTTTACGTCGTAGCAGAGTGGTGGCGCGCAGTGCGCGTTTGGCACCCGCCGCAACGTGTGGCTCTAAGAAGGGCTACGGATGAGCCCATGAAACACGATCATAGATGTGAGTTATCTGTATTTGATCGCTACCTACTTGTAAAATGGACTCACTTGGCCGTGTCCTCGGTGACTTGGATCTTGCCCATGATGCCGGTGGAGTCCATCCTGGACGCCACGTTGACGGTGTTCCCCCAGATGTCGTATTGGGGCTTCTGCGCCCCCACCACGCCCGCTATTACTGGCCCGTGGTTCAGACCTGTGACAGCAGGGATTTTGACGCCATTAAAAAATAATCGACCCTACGACACGACGAGACAGGCTGCTCCTAGTATGCAACCACAATTGCTGAATCAATAGTAGATACATAGTTTAATTCAGTTTTTAGAATGCGGAAACTTACTTTTGTTTTTCATGTACTTGTCCTTCCTTTAAAAGTTATTCGATGAATAAATCTATATACCTACAGAGTGTCCAAAAACTTAATGATATGACAATGGTACCAGCCATGCGTGAGGGCTAGTTAAGGACACGAAATACAAACTGAAACATGGATGCACAGAAAAACTCAGAAAAAGAGACCAGCGCTGGGAATCGAACCCAGGTCCTCAGCATTCCGTGCCGCGTACTAAACCCCTACACTACCACAGGTCAGGAGTTTAGTCACAAATTTCTCCTTTACATCCATATCAGCTTTTAGTCACTTAAGCAGCGACATCTATGTTAGCTCTCATCGAGAGACCTCAACACTCCTTCGGAACTAACTCACCCGGACCAAGAGATGTCGCTTTTTAAGCAATGTAATCAAGATTGGTTTTTTGGAGTCTTTTTGTATTTTTTATTTTATAAAAAAAAATTTTTTCACTTGGCTCCTTTTTGAGTTTTTCTGTGCATCGATGTTTCAGTTTGTATTTCGTGTGAAATACATGAATTTCACGGGATAACCGTAAATGTAACTTGGAGTTGAAAAAATAAAAAATACAAAAAGACTCCAAAATACCTATATATCTGTTATATATGTATCTATATGTGTGTGTGTGGCTGCGCCCACCACGACCGTACATCAGATGTAATAAACAGTGCATTGCCAGCTACCGGTTGTTTTGCTTGTCTCCCGCACACTGACATAACAGTAGCGACGAGTACCCGCGATTGTAAAAAATAAAAATGTCGTCTGCGCTTTTCGGTATTTTAACAAGTTTCGATCATAACATTCAAGATTGGAAGACGTACAAAAGTCGATTGTCGCAGTGGTTTGTGGCTAACGAAATAAATAACAGTAGCGACCCATCCGGATCGAAGAGACGAGCAATATTACTGAGTGCACTCACGGAAGGTACCTACAGGCTCGCGGCGGATCTAGCCTTACCCAAAGAACTACAGGAGGTCCCATATCAGGACATTATAATTATCTTGGATGGCCATTTCAATCCCAATCGCATTGGATTTAGCGATCGTCACAAATTTTATGCAGCAGAACAACAACAGGGCGAGTCTCACTCGCAGTGGGCCGCACGACTCCGCGGTTTAACGGCAGCTTGCGCATTCGGTAATGTGGAGGAAACACTGCGGGATCGATTTATTATGGGCATGCGGCCTGGATTTGAAAAAGAGAAGCTGTACGCGATGGCACTGACTGACTTAACGTTGGCTAAAGCAGTGGAGCACGCAGAAAACGCTCGCAGCGCGAAATCAGCTGCCGAAGCCAGCGCGAGCGGCCCCGGTGCTGCAGCTGCTCAAACGGATACGCTTTATAAAATCGCAAAAAACACAAGGGGAATGGCGAGTGCAAAAAGCGGTCGTTCGGGAAAACAGAAATGTTCGGTTTGTGGATACACTAATCATAAGACAACTGAATGTCTGTACAGTGAATATATATGTAGGAAGTGTAACGTCAAAGGCCATCTGCGTAGAATGTGCCAGTCTAAAGTGAACTACGTAGACAATGGAGTCGGAGACGAGGACGTCGGCGATGATGGTAAGGTCTTTATGATTCGCTCGCTGCGGGGAGAACCAATGGTAGAAACTGTGACAATACGTGGATCAAAATTTGTTTTCGAAATCGATACCGGCTCTGCCGTGTCGGTCATTCCAGAAAAAACCTATAAGCTTCATTTTCAAGACATGCCATTGATTCCTTCGCGTAAGAGGCTGGTTAGTTATACTGGTGATAACATTTCATGCATGGGCACGGTACGGCTGCCCGTACTTGTCGGCGAGCGCATGCGCACGTTAGACGTGCATGTTGTGCGCGACGGCGGGCCGCCGCTGCTAGGGCGTGATTTTGTATCGGCTTTTCAATTAGAATTGTTACCAGTAAATTACTGCCAACAACTTTTTACCGTTAGTGAGCTAAGGTCACAATTTCCTAAATTGTTCTCAAATTCATTAGGGCGGTTTAATAAACATACTGTTAAATTAACGCTTAAGGACAACGTTAGTCCGGTATTTATTAAAGCGCGCCCGGTCGCGTTTGCTTTGCGCGATAAAATAAACAATGAAATCGATAGGTTAGTGCAATTAGGTATACTCAAGCCGGTGAGTCACGCCGAGTACGCTTCTCCCATAGTGCCGGTGCTAAAACGCAACGGCAGTATCCGACTATGTGCCGATTATTCTGTAAGCATTAATAAACAGATCAAGGTCGACCAGTATCCCTTACCGACAGCCAAAGAATTGTTCGCAAAGCTGTACGGCGGGGAGAAGTTTACGAAGCTGGACTTATCCATGGCCTACAACCAGTTAGTTTTAGACGATGAGTCACAAAAATACACGTGTATAAACACACCGCGCGGACTGTACATGTACACCCGTTTAGTGTTCGGGCTGGCGAGCGCGCCCGCCCTGTTCCAGCGCGCCATGGAGGGCGTGCTGGCCGGGCTGGACGGCGTGCTGTGCCTGCTGGACGACGTGCTGATCACGGGCCGCGACGACGCCGAGCACGCGCGCCGCCTCCACACCGTGCTCGAAAGGTTACAGGACGCCGGTTTAACTTTGCAATGCGAAAAGTGCGATTTTTATAAAAATGAAGTATCGTATTTAGGCTATGTCATAAACAAAGATGGATTACATAAGTCTCCCGAAAAAGTAGACGCGATAATGAAGGCACCCGTCCCGAGTAATGTGACACAGTTACAATCGTTTCTAGGATTAATAAATTATTATAGGAATTTCGTACCAAACGCCTCTGGGATACTGAGTCCTCTTTATGACCTATTAAAAAAGGGGGTCAAATGGCATTGGACCGATGTTCATCATGAAGCGTACGAAAAAATTAAGCGATGTTTAGCGTCAAATCAGGTTTTGGTCCACTTTAACCCAGAAGCGAAATTAATTTTAACTGTCGACGCCGGGCCCAAGGGGCTCGGGGCCATCCTGTCCCAAGCGGGACCCGACGGCGCCGAGCGGCCGGTGTCGTTCGCTTCGCGGACTCTCACGGCGGCCGAGATCCGCTACTCGCAAATTCAAAAGGAAGCGACGGCGATTATTTTCGGAGTACGTCGTTTCCATCAATATTTGTATGGCAGATCAAAACCCTTCGTACTACGTACGGACCACAAACCCCTTATATCAATTTTTGGTCCCTATAAGGGTGTTCCGGAAATATCTGCCAATCGCCTACAGAGATACGCTATATTCCTAAGCGCTTACAATTATGTAATAGAATATGTGCGTAGTGATAACAATAGCGCCGACTACTTGTCTCGAGCGAGCCTGCCAGCACCGGCGCACTCGCCGTGCGGCGCGCGGGAGGCGGCCGCGGTACAGGAATGTGCTGACAGTGAAGAAAACTGCGACCGCGCAGCTTACGTTTATTTTGTTTTAAGCGGGAACCTGCCTGTTACGTTATTAGACGTACGTAAAGAAACGGAATGTGACGTCATATTAAATACTATAAGTAAATATATTATGAACGGTTGGCCGAATAAAATCGCTGATTTAAATATTAGACCGTATTATTTATGCCGGACGCAACTTTCGTACGAAAACGGATGTGTAATGCGAGGTCACAAAATCGTTATTCCTGAATCATTACGGGAAAAAATATTGTCAGAATTACATAATTCGCACCTCGGCATCGTGAAGACCAAAGCGGAAGTTCGATCTAGGTTTTGGTTCCCTGGAGTAGACGAAGCTGTAGAGCGAATGATAGGGTCTTGCGAAGTGTGCATCCAGCTGCGACCGGCGCCAGCGCGGGCACCGCCAGCCAAGTGGCCGCGTCCGACGCGCGCGTTCGCCCGAGTGCACATGGATTTCCTCGGCCCGATCGCAGGCCGCATGTACCTAGTGTTAGTAGACGCGTATTCCAAATGGCCTGAAGTGTACGATATGGCTAACAATGCTACTTCCAATGCAGTCATAGATAGAATGAACGAATTTATGTCAAGGTTCGGTATACCGCAAACACTCGTGAGTGATAATGGCACGGCGTTTTGTTCCCAGGATTTTAAAGCGTTTTGTAATTTGAACGGTATAGTACATGTCACATCACCAGCGTATCATCCAGCCAGTAATGGACAAGCCGAGAGTTACGTCAAAATAATTAAAAAAGGAATCAAGTCTAGTCTTTTGTCCGGTAACAATAATAAAGTTAAAAATACTAGATCGCTTTTGATGAAATATTTATTTGACTATCGTAATTCCAAACACAGTACTACAGGGTTCTCCCCGGCAGAGTTAGTGTACGGTCGTACGCTGAAATCGCGATTAGATCTACTGTTGCCGCCATCGCCACCGTCGTCTTCTGCGGCTCCAGATGATCAGAAGCAGGATGTTCAGTGTTCACAGGATTCGAGTAAAATAAGACAACTTTTGCCAGGCATGTTTGTATTGTATAGAAAATATTGTAATAATAAACAAACATGGAGTAAAGGGATAGTTCAAAAACGGATCGGAAGAGTACTATATTTAATTAAAGATTGTGATTCGCAACTATGTCTTCGAAAACACATTAATCAACTAGTATTGTACCGAGGGCATAGAGAGTCTCGAGATGCGTGGGAAAACGATGTCATCAATAATTCAGAGTCACCCCCTCCAATGTCACCATCACGGCCGCAGACACCAGTGTTGCCATCACCGCCACCACCACGTACGCCACCGGTGTCGCTGGGGTCAGCACCAATCTCGCTAAGCTCATCATCACAACAGCCAACTGCATCATCAGTACTGACTCAGGCTGAGACACAGAACCCAGTGCCTACTCCGGAGGAAGACGATTTGCCGTCTCCGGCAACAGAGGTGACTCAGCCAGGTTCCGAGGACGAAGAAGAAGAGTTTCATGAGGCGGTGGCCGAGGGCGCGGCGACTGCGGTCGCGCCACGGAGGTTGTTGCGTCCCCGTCCCAAAATTAACTTCAAACAGTTTTTCTAGCAGTAGTTATTGTCACTAGTTATTGTTTATGTTTAAGAGTATTGTTTAAATAGGTGGAGGGATTGTTATATATGTATCTATATGTGTGTGTGTGGCTGCGCCCACCACGACCGTACATCAGATGTAATAAACAGTGCATTGCCAGCTACCGGTTGTTTTGCTTGTCTCCCGCACACTGACATAACAATATCATCTCGTGATATGATATAATATCTTGTTAAGTGTACCAGTTCTAAAAAATAAACCTTGTCACTTAGTTAAGCGAATTAGCTGCTGATTGCTGTTTGCGGGTGAGCAAAGTAATTGTTTCAGTTCTATTAACTAAGACAGGACAATTCTATTATTGACTACTCTGCACTTACCTATCCTAAGTTTAAATCTCTGGAAGGATTCCCTATTGATCTGGTCGAGTATCGTCATTAGGGCGAAGGCAAACTCCACCACAACTGCTACTGTGTGTTCTTCTTTCCCTTTTGCGTCCTGAAAATATAGAATAACTATGGTATAGCAAGTCGTGGTAGCCTAGCTTGTGCACTACACGAAATTTTACCGTCCGACATTTTCCGGACCGTTTTTTCCGCACTGAGATGACATATGACATATTTTTATGTAGGTAGTCTATTTGTGTTGATATGATATGTATTAGTCTATTGTATTCATTAAGTATATAATATATTAGTGTGTAGTTGCGTGTATTCTTTGTATGTATGTGTATTGTTTATGTTAAGTATATTGGTTTGGGTTTACTTTTGATTTCGACTCTTTTTTATTACTCAGCATTGTATGCCTACTCTTGTCTCTGATGTCCTGTCAATCGTTCAAAGGTTAACTGGAAGAGATCCCTTTATGGGATAAGTTCGCCTTTGTACATCTGTTTTTCTTGTTAACTGTTATTTTTCATGTTTTACGTACAATAAAGAGTTTTACATACATACATACATACAAGAATGAAAACTTAAAGGGCAATTTGTGCACTACAATGAATTTTACTGTCCGGCAGTCCGAGTTTTTACGGTCCGATATGGCACGCCATTAAATGTATAGGACTGCCAGACAGTAAGATTCATTGTAGTGCACAATCGCCCAAAGGGTATAGCAAAAAATCAGAAATTAAATAAATAAGTAGCTATAGACATCCGATAGTACTTAGTAAGTGTGCCGGCGCGTGAACTTATCGGGATCGTGCCGATAGGGTTTGAAGTCAGCGATGTCAATATCACACGCATTGATTCTGATAAGCCACGATAGTTTAGCTTCATGTTAGGTGAATAGATTGTATATATAAGTTAGCATTTGTAATTATTAAACTAGGTCACAATATGAGTCACCCCGGGAAGCGGGCAAAATAAACGGGGAAAATAAACTTTCGTCCTGCCTCAATTTATTGTGGTTAATGTAAAATGACCCTGTCAGGTACTTTTGACTTATAAGGGGATGAACCCATTAGTCTTCGACGTCTTCGCACGTAGAGTAATAAAGCAAGCAACTGCCGACGTTCCAGGAAGCTCATCGTACCTAGCGTAATTACGCGAACGTGGCGTGTAGTTTTTAAAGAAAGCAACCCTTAACTGCGCCACACTTCCAAAAAAGACGGACAAGTGCACAAATCAACCATCCGTTTTTTTCATGCAACATCAGACCGTGAAAAATCGGACTTCCGGACAGTAAAATTCCTTGTAGTGCACAAGCGCCCTATTGCAACACATGGCTCGAATCGGCCTTTGAATAAACACGTTGGGTAGGTAGGGTCAACGTCATTTAAATAAGTGATTACTTTTGTACCTTGTCACTTTAACGTCATAATAATAAACAATTTTTCTAAATTTATTAATAACATAACATTAAAGTAATTAACTAATTATACAGAAATAAAAAAAAAAATTATATATACTAGAACAATTAACCTAAAACTAAAAACCTTAAAAAATATAATATAGTAAATAACTAAAATACATTATTAAAAGGAGTCCCTTTAGGCAAGGTTCCGAAGATACTGGCAGCGTTCCCCCTTTGAACAGCTAGACTAATTCTTTGTCCGAGGTAGCTGCCAGCTCTTCGGTCTCCTGTGATGTCGACTAACCTTTTTGTAATTTCCTTAAAAAGCCTTATGGCGCTAGGACCCCACGGACCAAGGGTCTCGACACCGAATGGGACAAAATCATATTCGGAGCCTAGACCCCTATATTTGCATGCTTTAGCTTTTTCAGCCGCTTCACAAGCCGCACCAGCTCTGTTATTGGTTCCATGTAGATGGGAGGGGGCCAGCGTGTCTGAACAGGTTGCATCCCATACCAGCACCCGGCCCATCTTCCATGGAATCAAACTCATACCGTCCGGTCTCTTGCCATCGTCTCTTGCAATTCCAGTCGGCTCAAGTAGACTTGGCACGTTGACGGTGGCAAGGGACCGGCGAATGATATCGTTTAGTGCGGCATGTCTCGAGAAGCGGCCTGCACTTTTTTGGCATGACAGTCCGTGATGTCCTAGCTTGTCGACATCACTGCCACAGGGACATTTATGAGGAGCGCAGACCGGAACCCCAAGCCGTAGACAGGTTGCGATTCGCAATGTGCCAGGCTCAAGAAATGTTCCTGTATTTGATGATGGGTACGCGTGAAGCCAGTAGCCGGCCTCATGCGTACCCACGGCCAAAAGCCTAGCACGCGCTGAACCTGTACTACAGCTCAAAAGATTGTCATAAGTCAATTTGCAGTTTGTGTCGTCCCAGCTCCTCTGTGAATTTGGAGAAACTGGAAAATTTTGACCTGGGCATGCAATTAAGAAAGCGTTTCTAGCTTCTTCCAAGCCAGCAATCTCAAAGTTTGAAGGGAATGCCCTTAAAATTTTACTTATGAGATTTGCTGAACTATGGACAGAAGATAGGAAGGCTACGTCATAATTGAAAAGCCAACCGAAATTATGTAACGAGTGAAAGCGACAAGGTACAAAAGTGATCACTTATTTATGAGGTTGACTGTACCTATATGTCATTCCATTTTCCTTTTCAGGATGCTGTTACTGCTGCCGCGAGTCCTGATACTTGTTTGTCCCCCAGGATATACTTAGATGCGATGTTTATTTAGTTTCTGAGAATCGTGCTTGGAGCTTTGCTGGTGGTTATAATCTATAAGGCAGAATAGGTTGGAAATAAAATAAAGCTTACGGTCTGATCTTCTTTTCCGGGTCGGAGCCCTGCAGCGATCATGTAGGTGCTGCCGATGGTTTTGATCTTTTCTATGCTGCTGAACTTCGGTTTTAGTAGAAGCTGTAACATACCACCAAACATACATAATTAGCACGGATGGCCTCAAACGTTATTTTTTTTTTTTATGTTAGAGAGGCCAGACAAACAAACTAGTGGGTCACTTGATGTTAAATGATCACCACTGTCCATAGACACCCGCATTGCTTTACGCGATGCCAGTGCGTTGTCAGCCCTAAGGAAAAAGGAGAGGGAATAGGGGAGGGGGAGTGGTATTGGGCCCCCGGCGCTCTCACTGACCGTACGAAACGCAGCAGAGAGTACTGCTGCTTCACGCCGGTGTTCTGTGAGAGGGTGGTACTACCCCGGACGAGCCGGCCCATTCGTGATGCAGCGGCTAACTACAACATGGCTCTACCACTACAAAACATTACACTCAAAAGACTATTGGACGAGGAGTTGATAAGACATTCCTCATCAAACAAACAATCATCATCATCCCAGCCTATATACGTCCCACTGCAGAGCACAGGCCTCTTCTCAGAGTGAGAGGGCTTGGGCCGTAGTTCCCACGCGGGCCCAGTGCGGACTGGGAACTTCCCAAACCTTCTTCTTCTTTCCTTCACCGTAAAGCTCATGGTTAATTACAAAATGTAATTTTGCACATGAATTCTAAAAAACTCAGAGGTGCGAGCCACGATTTGAATCCACGACCCTCTGCTTGAGAGGTCTTACCTAGCAACCATACCGTAGGTCAAACCACTAGGCCACCACGGGCCACCATAAAAACTCGTCATTATAAATATTAAGTACATTTTTAAAAGTGGCAAATAGGTCTATTTCCCTATAGTAATGGTAATAAGGCCTACTGTACTATTATTAAATAGTAAAACTATAGTTTAAAAATCAACTTTGAATAAAAACAGTTGTACTAGGGCAAGATGGTTCCCTTCAGGCCGATACAGATGGACTGCATTCCTACTTAGTACTACCTACTTCCTGAATAGCAGTTCATCCCTATCCTCTCACAAACGATCGAATTACCGCTCGCAAACCGTGTTGGGCCGTTCCTGAATTTAGCCCCTGTATATTTCAGTCGCAGCTAGTGTGCAGTTCACGTGCAGTATAGCCGACTGCAATGCAACTGCAATGGGAAATCGGCAGCATATGCATAGCATGCAGCATATGAGACGTGGCCGCTAACGATGGGTCTTATAAGGAAGCTCAAGGTCACTCAGAGGGCGATGGAGAGGGCTATGCTTGGAGTTTCTCTGCGGGATCGCATTAGAAATGATGAAATCCGCGCGAGAACTAAAGTCACGGACATAGCTCGAAGAATCGCTAGACTTAAGTGGCAGTGGGCAGGGCACATCGCCCGTAGAACTGACGGCCGATGGGGCCGAAAGGTTCTCGAGTGGCGTCCGCGGACCGGAAGACGCAGTGTAGGTAGGCCTCCAACAAGATGGAGCGACGACCTGGTGAAGGTAGCGGGAACGCATTGGATGCGGATGGCACAGGGCCGATCTGTTTGGAGAGCCTTGGGGGAGGCCTATGTTCAGCAGTGGACGTCTTTCGGCTGAAATGATGATGATGATGATGATGATGCATAGCATATGGGCAGTCGGCAGTTGGCAGTTACGTTGTAGTTGCAATACAGTCCGTCTGTATCGGCCCTTCCTTGTGTAGGGTCAACGTCATAAATAAGTGATCACTTTTGTACCTTGCCACTTTAACGTCATGTGTGAAAAGCCTTACGAAATTATGTAACGACTGAAAGCGACAAGGTACAAAAGTGATCACTTATTTATGACGTTTACTGTACAAGATGATCCAAATTCTATTTATGTTCTGTATGATATCTGATTCTAACCTTATCAAAATCGCATATGATCTCATTGAGCAAGCGCAGGCACTCTAGCCCCTGCTTGTTGACGTCGGTTTCGTCGTAGAACTCCTTGTAGTTTGGGATCGAGGCGAACATGACCGCTATACTTGAGTAGCGCTCGTGGTAGAGATCCTCCTGAAAAACAATTAAATATTCTATTTGTAATAAAAGCTTTTTCGGCTAACTGTACTTTGCCCCGGATCACCAAAGTACGACGTATCAATCGAGATCAAACTCGATGGAGTTATCATTTTATTACAGAGTTCCTATGGCAACCTTCCAGCTCCATAGTCAAATCAGCTCTATGTCATAATAATATTGGATTGTCCTCTAATTTACACATGCATGCAAAATTTCAGTTCAATCCGTTGAAGATATCTACTTTAAAATTGAGTTGATAGATTCCACCCGAACAAACATACATTGCAAGTCAAATAAAAGCTTGTAAAAATTACAATAATTCACAAAAAGACTTATCAGTACTTGCTCTTCTTTCAACTTAAGTTTAGGTACTAACATAATTACTTAAGATTTATATATCACTAATAATACTATCAACACCACCAGGGTCCAATTGCATAACAAAGTACAACTAATATTACAAGCGGAACTATCGCTTCAGTTATATTAACTAGAAAGGGAATTCCGCTTGTAATATAAGTTGTACTTTGTTATGCAATTGGGCCCAGATCTACTAACAACACCAGAAATCCAAACTCAAAGTCAAGCTCAAACGACGGGCACCGACGGCAAAACAAGTCGAGGTGGAGATGGCAAGATGACCTGGACGCGGAACTAAGGGAGTGGCCAAAATAAATATAGCTCTGGATAAGGGTCAAGAGGAGAGGTCTTTCCTTAGCAGTGGGACACAAATATAATAAGCTAAGTAATAATAACAATAACTATACTATGGACATAATTATTCTTTCTTTTCTTTCATTCCTCGTTCGTACTTTGGCCTGCAGGCATAACATTTGTTTTGAGCAAGATCTCTCTATTGTATCATAAGTATATATATCCAATGTGTCAGCTTGTAACATTTTCTTAGAAAACAAAAAAAAAATGTGGAAAGATGACTTACCTCAGACGCCACGGACGTCAAGAAGTGTTGCGCCACGTGAGCTGGTAATATGTTTTCCAAGAGTATCTGAAAATTAAATCATCATCATCAATATCATCTTCAGCCTACCAAGGTCTCATTAACACGGCCCTCGTCTCAGACGGAGAGGGCTTCAGCTGCAGTTTTCACTCGGACCCAATGCGGATTGGGAACTTCACCATACTATTGAACTGTTTTGCAAACCAAGCAATGTAAGTGTGTAAGCATGGCATGGGGTCATTTTATGCATACGTGGTTGGGACACCCTTAATTTTTCTAGAAATAGGTACCTATTACGTATAAATTTCAGCTATCTAAGTAACTTTTAATCTTTTTGAGATACAGCCTTGTGGTGGACGTAAGAACAACGAGCAGTAAAAAGCGACATAATAGGGTTCAGTTTGTTACCACTTTCGCGTGTATAAAATCTAATATATAAAAATCTCGTGTCACGGTGTTTGTTATCGAACTCCTCCGAAACGGCTTGACCGATTATTGTGAAACTTTTTTTCTCTCTATATTCGGTAGGTCTGAGAATAGGTCGCAGGCTCTTTTTGTTGTACCTGCCCCTGTTCTTCGTGGACGGAGTCGCGGGCAACAGCTAGTAAAATATAAATATCACGGGACAATTCACACCAATTGACCTAGTCCCAAAGTAAGCTAAGCAAAGCTTGTGTTATGGGTACTAGGCAACGGATAAACATACTTATATAGATAGATACGTACTTAAATACATATTATACACCCAAGACCGGAGAACAAACATTCGTATTTTTCATACAAATATCTGCCCCGACACGGGAATCGAACCCGGGACCTCAAGCTTCATAGACAGGTTCTCTAACCACTAGGCCATCTGGTCGTCTAAAATAAACATTAAATAACCGAGACTTTCAAACAAATATTCACATTTTTTATAGGTACAATGCCTGCCCCGACCTAAAATCAAACCCGGGACCTCCAGCTTGTACAGTCAAGGGCAAAAATATGTATACACTTTAGTACCTTGTCACTTTGACCACTGTGACAGTTCATATATGGCAGTTCAAATATGACGAAAATAGACAAGGTACTAAAGTGTATACATATTTTTGCCCTTGACTGTACTCAGTCCTCCGTGTACGGAATCTTAAAAGAGAAAACCTCAGAAATATCTCAACTAACCTTATTGATCCCTCTCATGGTTTCCACCTCCTCTTGCTCGAACTTGAGCTTGTCCTTCCAGAGGAAGTCAGTCCTGGAGGTGAACTCGATCTGACGATCTAGGATATGGAGCAGAACAGCCACGAACACCAGCACCAAGCCGGCTTTTGTCGCGTACGGGAGCATTGAGAATCTGGAAATTAAGAAAAAAGTTGACAAAAAAATTTTTTTGAACATAAAACTCCGGTAGACTCATTCATAGTGAAAAGCTCCACCGCCGCTTCGCCGAAGTCAGGCCCTGAAGAAGGAAGCCACCAAGATCACCGGTAACCCAGCTTTGCCAGCTCACAATGAGTTTTGCCATCCGCCTCCACAGCGACTTAAGTCCCGAAACCCCCCGTGTGTCGCAGCCCAAAGCCTTAAAGAGTTCAACCTTATGGATAGTTGGAAAAACAATGGGCCGTGGACACGGCAGGAGGAAGTGCTCAGGCCATTGATCCAACAGCCAAACCAAGAGGATTCGACCTTCCCCGAAATCTCTGGTGCCGTCTTAACAGACTACGAACTAAGCACGCCCGTTGTAATTATCACCTACACAAGTGGGGGTGGAGGGATTCTCCGCTCTGTGAGTGCGGGGAAGAGGAGCAGACAGTGGAGCACATCATCCGACGCTGCACTCTTCACTCCTACCCTGGACCTGCCGAAGATCTGGATGCACTGACGCCTGATGCAGCCGCATGGCTTAGCAATTTAAGTGTTTTACTCTAATGCCTGTATATATTAATTATGCCATACGATTAAATAATAATAGTGAAAAACACGGATAACTCACGTCTATGATTTTACTCTCAAGTTTAGGTCGACATGTTTGGGGTTAGTTGTGTGTCGCTGTCAGCTTCGTCGAGCAGCCGCGCGAGTAGAGCGGTGGCGCGCAGTGCGCGTTTTTTAAAAATTATGAATAATTGAAACGGCTGAACCAATTTTGATGAAACATGTCTAAGAACCATCGCCAAAAAACCTGCTTTCAAATAAAAAACCACATCCAAATCGGTTAACCCGTTTAAGAGCTATGATGCACACACACATTTGTGTCGGGGCTTAAAAATAGATATCATGAACTCACTCAGTATCGATCCCATCATAGTTATGTGTGAAGAGCGGCGCAGACGCAAACAGAGCGATATGCGTCGACAGGGCAAGACCCATCACCGCCAGCTTCAGTACGAAGCCCACGCGCAGAAAAACCGATATTGAAGCTAGAGTCAGCACCGAACTGTACAGGTAGCTCTGGAAATTAATAGTTATTTATGCGATTGGTGCACAATGAAAGGCTTATAGCACACGAGTGTGGTTTTACGAAACGAGCCGAAGGTGGGTTTCATAATAAAATCACACGAGTGTGTTAATGTTGATTATATACCCTCGCTTACATAATTTAATCTATACGTAGGTATATAACTCTCTGTTATTTTTTTACCAGATATTTTACATGCCAATGCGGTTACTTTATTTTTTTCTATGACAGTTCGAATTCGAAATAAATGACTAATATTTACATATTTTTTAAATTCATAAACAATCTAGAGGTCAGTCGATTCCGGTTTTTCCAATAGATTGTAATATTCGAAATTTAAAAAAAAGTATGGAACAAGAACAGAAGGAAATTACAAATAGACTAATTCGATAATCAATACTTGGGTATGATCATATTTGGATATGATTATTTTGTTTAAGAAGATGTTCGAAATGTAACTAATTAATTAAAGTACCTATCAATTTCGATATAGGTCAGGGGTTTCTTAGTATAAATAGGATAGGCCATTTGCTTATCGCTTCTGAACATTATTATAGGGAACTTATGATATGGATGTATTACACTAGCTTCTGCGCTCTGCCGCATCATGACAAAACACTGCAATTTATACTGCAACTGTTGAAATTATGTGTAAATACATACCGGTGTTGCTTCCAGCTCGAAAACCCTCTCAGGGGCCTGCGCTGTTTGGTTGGTAACTCGAACTCCAGTGAAGTTGGCCGGTGCTAATGTTGATGCTTCAATTCGTTCTTCCACAAATTCTGGCTGAAACTGAGAAAATAGTACATTACTGCAGAGACCACGAAATAGAGGATTGCCGGCCGAGTAGTTATTTACTCGTTAATAGTCGTCCATCTAGATATACGAGGCCGACAATCCTTGTTCGAGGCAAAGGCTTGTATAGAGCTTTTTTCAAACAAGCAATGAAATAAATTAAAAAAAAACTCCAAAAAAATCAAAGGTCCATTTCCTAGAGAAATTATAAGTAAACTAGATAAAAAAATATAACTAACACATTTATTACTATTTATTTCATTTTAGGTATTTCCAAGTCGGATTTAATAGAAAATAGAGATAATCCATAAATATTTATTTGGCAGAATGTCATAATGAACCAATATTGCTTATAGTTTTTTTTTTTAATGGCTGATCGCTATGATGCCGTACACTCCGTGTGGAATGGAAATTTAAAAGGATCACTTTGCCGGCCTAGGCCGGCAATGTTGTATGACATTCCGTTATTGACCTCTCGTCTAGCCGCACCTGCAACGTGATACTTCGCGGCCTATTATAAGGAACATATTAATCTTTCATTACATGTTTGAAAAAAAATATTATTGCAAAAGTTGATCTTGAAGAGAAATTACGAGGGAAGGCATTTAGGAGTGGAATTTTTTTTAAATCTTTTCGGTTATTTTGGTCTTATGGTGGGCAAAAATTACTTACCAAATTTATAACTGCGCATGCACCGATTAGTAGAACAGAAACTAAGAACATTGTGATTCTGATGTACCTGTTGTTAGTCACCACCTAAAAATAAAGAGTTTACAATATAATACCTATTAATATTATAAACGCGAAAACATGACAACATTATATACACACTAGCGACCGCCCGCGGCTCCGCCCGCGCAGAATAGGTATCGGTATTATGCAAGTTGGATATAAATTTGTAAAGGTCGGTCCAGATCTGGCGAATGCGCCCCTTGCGCACTATTCGCTAAACGCTCCTGCACTGGTGTATACAACAACTGAGGCGATCTGGCTGGACACACTTTTTGAAATATCTGGGAATAGCAATTGTCATGCCCATATTAATACGCTCAGCGAGTGAAGGCGAGCCTGAGGGTCGGATCTATAAGTTAGAGTAAGATGGAAACATTTGCATCTCACTAACGTATAGCTCGACTTTCAGGCTCTCCTTCACTTGCCGAGCGTGAGGTAGGGGCATAATGTAAATCCATTCAGGCTCGACGTTTTTATTTGGGGAATAACGCTTACTCTCGGATACTGATGTCCAAAACGCCATAACTACTATTTTGATATTAGTATCCGAGAATAAGCGTTATTCCCGGAATAAAAACGTTAGTAGAGTCCAGCCTCAGTGGTTTAAGTGTGGTTGAGTAACATAATTAGTTACTTATCTACTACACAGTGATCTAAATAAAAATACGCGTAGCATAAAAATGAAAGTAAGTATTACTCTTTATTTATTTCTTATTATTAATACGTCGTATATAAATTTAAAACGTACTACAAACAGGTAAAAAAATACTTCCATATTTAGTACCAAGCTAACCAGTTCATTACAACCGCACTATGAATATCAGTACACCCGTCATGTCAACAACTAATTTCAAAACATAGTTTATTGGAATGCTGCTGAATCCTTCGTCCTTTTTTTGCCGCAACCATCTGAACGTATTAAAATTATTTTTTTTTGCATCGGGGTGAACTTTTTTGGGCATTTTGATTGCAAAATCGATTATTATTCTGAAATATGTCGAATTATTTTCGTTTTGTTTACATCGGTGACATTCAATGACTTCCAACGTCTGTTGTCAAAAAAAATCATTGCCATTAAAATAAATTAGTTCCACTGAAAATCCGCAACATAGCGAGGGCTAAATAGGAACCTTGTCAGGCTTTAGGTATCAATCACATATAGGCACAATAAATCTTTATACCTATACCCTTCATTTTGCAAAATTAAAAAAAAAGCTGAGTTCTAGCTTCTGTAAATTTTGAATCCTTGGAATATCTTGATACGCGGCCCAACCAAGGAGCTTGTTTATACAGGGTTATTGGTAATTCGACATATTCCCGTTAAGGGGTTATGGGGGAGGTCATTTGCAATCATTTTTGTCCCATAATGCCTTATGCAAAAATGAACCATTTCTGAGATAATTGAAATTTAAGTTTTTTGAAAAAAAAGTCGGAAACGCATCTTCAAAAATTTATTTAAAAAAAAGTTGGCCATTTAAGTAAACTTTTTTTATTTTTTTATGTACAAGATAAAATAGCTGTTTTTATGCAATATTAAAAGTATAATTATCTGTACACGTTTAAGAACGCAAGACCAAAAAGTAAAATAAATATGATTTTTTTATAAGGTTGTTCAAAATGAATGGCACAATAACAGAAAATTTTATTACTACATTTGGCGTGCAGATTGTACGGAAAACATGCACGTATTTCTAGCTTTCTATCAAGCTACTAAAACTATCATTTTTGTAAATGGTTGCCAGAAAAAAATAATCACAAAGGACGTAGGAAGAAAATCACGACCGAAAATTTCTCAAAATCAACTCATCAATGAAAAATTTATTAAAAAAAAAGTTGGCCATTTATGTCATTTTTTTTTATTTGGTTGTGTACAAGATAAAATAGCTGTTCTTATGCAATATTGAAAGTGCAACTATCTGTACACGTTTATGAATGCGAGACCAAAAAGTAAAAAAAAATATGATTTTTATCAGGCTGTTCAACATTAATGGCATAAAAACACAAATAATTAAAATTTGTTTTTTCAAATTATGAGAAATAAAGAACCTATTTGAAAATAGAACTTCTTACTTTGATAATCTTATAAAAAAATAATTAACTGTGTTTATTTTTCGTAATTATTATGATCCCAGACATAGTAATCTGCTTAGTAAATAAAATGTTGTGCATTAACTAAACGAATTTGCCGCCGATTTTCAAAAATACACAATGTTTTTTTAATAAGATTATCAAAGTAAGGAGTTCCATTTTCAAATTGCTTCTTTATTTCTTATAATTTGAAATGGAAGTTCTTACAAATTTCGTAGTCAGCAACTGCAACAAATAAGGAACATTTATGATGGGTATCAATGTAAATAAAATAAAAACATCGTCGGATTTCAAACTTAATTGTTTTTTGTTTCAATTTGGTATTTTACATTAGTTATTGTTGTTAGTTGTATTTATAACAGTTATTATTGATAGATTCAGTGTGAGTTAATTTAAAAAAATATTCGGACGTAATTTTCTTCCTACGTCCTTTGTGCTAATTATTTTCTGCCAAGCATTAACAAAAATCATATTATTACTTAATAGCTTTTTATTAAGCTAGAAATACGAACACGTTTTACGTATAATCTGCACGCCAAATGCATACGTAAAATTTTCTGTTTTTGTGCCATTAATGTTGAACAGCCTGATAAAAATCATATTTTTTTTTACTTTTTGGTCTCGCATTCATAAACGTGTACAGATAGTTGCACTTTCAATATTGCATAAGAACAGCTATTTTATTTTGTACACAACCAAATAAAAAAAAAAGACTTAAATGGTCAACTTTTTTTTTAATAAATTTTTCATTGATGAGTTGATTTTGAGAAATGTTTGGTCGTGATTTTCTTCCTACGTCCTTTGTGATTATTTTTTTCTGGCAACCATTTACAAAAATGATAGTTTTAGTAGCTTGATAGAAAGCTAGAAATACGTGCATGTTTTCCGTACAATCTGCACGCCAAATGTAGTAGTAAAATTTTCTGTTATTGTGCCATTCATTTTGAACAACCTTATAAAAAAATCATATTTTTTTTACTTTTTGGTCTTGCGTTCTTAAACGTGTACAGATAATTATACTTTTAATATTGCATAAAAACAGCTATTTTATCTTGTACATAAAAAAATAAAAAAAGTTTACTTAAAGGGCCAACTTTTTTTTATATAAATTTTTGAAGATGCGTTTCCGACTTTTTTTGCAAAAAACTTAAATTTCAATTATCTCAGAAATGGTTCATTTTTGCATAGGGCATTATGGGACAAAAATGATTGCAAATGACCTCCCCCATAACCCCTTCACGGGAATAGGTCGAATTACCAATAACCCTGTATACAACACTGTAGGTTAAACGCCGAACATCCGTTTGAAACAAAAAGTTTACCTTTATTACGTTTTTATATATCCCATCTCTTTCTTTCACGTGTTACGAATGAGTTCCATCTCTTTCTTACCCTAACTAAAGAAAGAGATGGAATAGATTCATGACATAATAAAGGTCAAATTTATTGTTTCAAACGGATGTTCGGCGTTCAACCTCCCTCCAGTGTGTTGTATATAAGCTTTTTGGGCCCATTTTCATTTCTTTCTACCCCTTCTGAGCACAGGTAGGCAAAGGAAACTTATTCCATGCAGCCATGCAAAGTTAAACTATCGCGCCACGATATGCTGTGAAGTTAGTACTGGGATTTTAGTCAGCCTATGATAGTATGAAATTTGGCAGAGTTTTTTTGCGTTCGTACTATTTCTTATTTAAAAAAATAGCGATAATCAAATAGGTACAGTTACAACTCGACAGCACTTAATATTTAGGTCAGTGCTTATTTAATATGTAGGTCTGTGGTCACCTTTACAGACTGCAATGCAATGTATGGCAGCACTGGCATAGATAATGATCGCTCACTTTTGGCACGAAATTCAAACTTGTGATTTTATTTTGCTCAATATACAAAATTTACACACCCAATATCATATTTTCTCAAGTTTTTCGCGATTCCCAAGGTCAAAGAATCGAATTGCTTTAAAATTCCAGAGAAACAAAGCGTTGTTTGGGAGAAACGTGTCAAAATGGTGTTGTAGAGCGCCATCCCGCTCTGTCTCGTTTTTTTTATCCCGTTCTGGTCGTTTACTTTTATATTATAGATATCTGTAAACATCTATAAGGTCAATGATATTTTAAGTGTAGATACGTTATATGCTCACATTATGCCCAAAAAAAATGCTCCGCACGCGGCGGCCGGCACACACACATACACGTTTCATTTTACTTACATTATATTACATTGACAGACGGTATTAAGAGAGATGGCTTCATTATGACGATATGAAGAAAAAAGACAAAGATAGTCAATCACTTGCGCGCAAAGTGTAAGCAAACGTCACAATCCGACTGATTCCAATGGTCACAATTAGGACCATTTCGCGGCACACTTTTGGTGCGTTGGTGGCGTATCTACCTCTTTTTTGTATATAATATCATTGTATAAGGTGCTTTGAATAAGGTACTTAATTAAGGGAGCCTATAACATATCTGTAAAAAAAAATTAAGTAACCCCTGACGAAAAAAAACTTGAAATTTTTTTTGTCTTGGTCTTTTAAATTTTAAAGGATCTATTAATATTTTTAAGATAAGTGTCGCCGCATCGATGGGCCGCTAAGTAAAGAAGTATAATTAGTTATTATGTTAGCGGTTCCCCGACTTGGCGACACTCGGGTGGTTAGCAGTCTTCACAGCCCTAAAGTCTCAACATCAAAATTCACCCACCTGACCAGGCTTTGTGCAATTGTCTGCGTAAATGTCGTCAGTCATCATGGGCACATCAGACTGCGGTCGCAGTCGGAACTGGCCATCGTACCACGACAAGTAGACGAACACCATCAGAGTGAAGAGAGTGGGACCGAAAGATGCGTAGAGGACGATGCCTCTGAAAAGAAAGAAGAGATTACAACACCTAACAATACAAACGCTGCTGATATTTGGTTCTCGTCATCATCACAAGGGGCTATGTACCACAACGTCAGGGTACTGTGTCCCAAGCAGCATATCTTTTCTGGCTTCTTTAGGGTTCCGTACCCATAGGGTAAAAAAGGAAACCCTATTACTGAGGCTCCGCTGTCTAAAATACTAAAAAATGGAATTAAATAAATATTTAAGGGGGCTCCCATACAACAAACATGATTTGTTTATTACAGCGCCATCTACAATATACTTGCCGAACTAGATGGCTTGCTAATTAACTAAAAATCGATGCCGGTTGACAACCAATCACCTCAGTCAGTAGTTCTAATTTTGCACACATTTTGTGATGGCGCTAGTATATAGTTATTTTCCTCGTTTTTGCTCGATATTGATGACGGCAACAGGTAGAAACTTGAAATATTCACAGAATATTTAATTATATATTAACTTTACAACAAACGTGATTTTTATAGATTGGTAATTGTATGGAACCCTTCGTGCGCGAGTCCGACTCGCCGGTTTTTAATGTGTTCTAGTAAAAGTATTATTAAAATACGGTTGAGTTGCATGATGATGAAAATAGGAAATTTTCAACGCAACCTTTTGGTACATACCTGCTATCAAAGCCGGTTCTTCAAATGATTTAAGAACGTTTATACCTGCTGAGCTGGCAACGTGCATTTTTGTTACTTTTTCTCGATTATTCCATAAAAATTGAATAAAAATTAAAAATGTGGTGTATACGAATTGTTCTAATCTAATATATAAGTTAATGTGTCTACCGCAATAATTATTCGTGATTCGAACAAATTATTACCTAACGGTTTTTAAAGAAAATAAAAGTCTTATCACGAATAATTATTGCAGTAGACACTAATGTTTCAGAAATAAATAACTTTATGACTAACGTTGATTACGAAGAATGATATATTATGACTTATTAAATTATGGAAAACCAAGGTTTCTAAGCAAGATAATTTTGAAAAATATAAATCTTCTACATAATTAATGAACGTAAAACAAATTTCTTATTTAGATTGCTCTAGACTTAATCAACTTCAAAGTAACTTGCCTTTTCACAAATTAAAGTGACTAATATCTAATAAATCTGGTTAAGTTACGTTTTCGGTGAGCTGCAGTTAATTTATATAAGCACTAATTGAGATTTAACGGCGGGGCACTCAAGCACATTTTACTCCTAAGAATTTATAATTATAACTAAGGTTAAACGTTATTTTGGCTTTTGCCCGTAAACGTAGAGTAGCTATGTCACTTATGATGATGATGATGTAAGAATTATGTCTACAAATTATACCTATTTACAGACTAAAAAGAATAGAAATTAAAACGATATAGTTTTTATTATGTTGCGGCCCACCGAACCAATATCAGAGTATACTAAACCCTTGATTTCAAAAAGGTTGAAGACCCTAGACTTAGATTAACACGATGAGCTGCAAGCTGCATAATCCTAGTTATCACTTTTCGTGCTATTTCTGATAATCATGCATGACTATTATCATGACACTTATTATTGATGATAATTACAATAAGAGAGACGCATAAGTACGATGGAATTTATTCCTTTTCATAGATAGAAAAATAACCTACTGATAAATGATACCGATTGTAATAGTACTTAATGCTATAGTCTAGCAATAGAAAATACATTGGTAACAATAATAAGGATAATTTAAATAAAACTATATTAGATGATGAAAATATTAATGTTTATGACGATAATGATGACTTACGTCCGCACGGTGAGTAGTTGTATGAACGCGAGCAGCAAGAACAGCGCAGCGGCGCACGCGACGTTGTACTTGAAGTGCGCATCGGGCTGGTTGCGGTATTGCCGTTCTTGGCTACTACGCGTGAACCAGAGAGTGGCGCGGCTCATACCCTCTGTGTTATTACTGAAGATGAAGAAGAAAAAACAACTGAAGAGACTTAACAGATTAAAACCATAGTACTTTTTTTAAAATGCAACTTCGCATGTTAACTCTATAATCCATTAAACATAAGTGCGAAACCAGGGCTCTATATCTAAATCCCTAATGATTATTTGTCCTAATGTAATGTTTGTCCTAATGATCGTTTGTCCTAACTCTTTTTATTTAAAATCTATTAATTGTTCTGGATTTTTATAAAACAAACCTAACCTAACCTATAGAGTTCTAGAGGATAATCACAAAAAAGTTCCTGAAAAATTCACGGTTTCCGACTTTGATCAATTATAACTGTAGATCCACAGTCGCGCGCCCGAAAATGTCCGAGCCAAATGAGCGCCACTTTGATAAAAGTGGCCTTCTTTTTTCTCAGTACGTTGCGTGAAATTGTCAAATTCAGCTGTCAAGTGTCAACCGAAATTCGACTGTAATGAAGTAAAGACTGGGGTTCAAATTTCTGTGTAGGTGATGATTTTAATTGTTATGCAAACAAATAAAAAAGTTCGGACACTTTTTGAAGGGGATTTTGTTCGGCAATGTGTATCTTCAGTTATAATTGATCAAAGGTTTCCGAGAAAAAAAGTGTTAGGACAAACGAGCATTAGGACAAACATTACATTAGGACAAACGATGTTAGGGATTTAGAATGAGACCCCGAAACCAGAGCCCGTATTGTCTAACGCTTCTGACGCTTGCCTTCGCTTTCACCATCTCTTTCTGTCATCATCTTATACCGTTTGCCAGAAAGAAATAGTGATTGCGAAGGCAAGCGTCAGAAGCGCTAGACAACGGCGGGGTCCGGCAATCTGCGCCTTGAGGGGTGGGGTAACTCGAATCGGTGCGGGGCGGAGCGTGTCCATTCTGTACGTTAGTACTATTATATATTCTGTGCTGAAGCCTAATAATGTACCTACTAATTATCAATAAAAATGATCGTAATATAATATCAGCAAATACAACTAACCTACAATCGCAGCATGTTGTTCGTTGTGGCAGCAAATTTTGTTCTATCATTGCAAGACTCTGGAAAGGTAAATATCATTGTCAACTTTGGCTTAAAGCCAAATTATGTATCTTTTGTTCTAGGAAAATTTGCACTTTGCTATGTTTTGCGGTTGCTGGCATGTGATAAACTGATCAGGTACCCGGAATATCACCCAGAACTTAACTGACAACAGCCGCTGCAATGTGGTCGACTCGTCGAGGTAATTTTAGCAATGTAGCTAGTCGTTATTAAATCCCGGCTGATAATAAGATAAACGTACCAATGCTTGTGACCGCAACTCCCAGTAGATGCCACCCATCTCACACCTCTCTTACTAAGACATAGATTGAAGGTACCATGTGTTGGGTCAGTATTAATTATGAGTAAGGAAAGATCAAAAAAATATTTATATCTACATATTTACAAATAAACTAAAATACGTATTAAACATTTCAGTTATTGAGTGTCTGACTGACTGAAAGCCAAATAATACATACACAAATAACAAATAGTATTACAATTTGCTAGAGACTTGACATTTAGCATAATCCTTGAGTATTGTTGAGATGCGCTAAGCAACAGTTCTCCAAAATTCTTAAGGGGTACGGTACTAGAAGGGTTAAATTGCAGAAAGGGACATTATGACGGGACACATTGATACGACACGACAATTTCCTTTTAAACCTGCTGGAAAGAAAAATAGAAGGAAGACAAAGCAATGGAAGGCGATGATTGACCTACTTTGATCAGGTGAAGGAGAAAGTGGGTGTCGTGTCGTTCAGGAAGTCAAACTGCTAGTCGAAGACTGTGCAGAGTGGCGGCTTCTCCGCCGTTAAGAGCATAGCTCTTAAATTTAAGAAGAGCAGAGAAGGTATTAGATTCTAGTAACTAGACTATTTTTTACTCTTTTGACTGTGGACATAAGCCAGTATTCTACAATCCCTAAAGCAAAATTTTTTTTTATTAATTTACATATTTATAAAAACTATACGTACAGAAATACCAATGTTCTTGGCAAGCGTGGAATCAGTGATGTTGGCAAAGGGTTTGTCAGCTCCCCAGCACTCGACGTACTTTGTCATTTTGCTCGATGGACGAGATCTACTCGGCACACCTGGTATTGCTAGAAAGTTAAACTTAAGATTACAATTGTGTCATAATTTCAACAACAATAATTATGTAGTTTGAGGAAGAGGTTACCAAAAATGACTATACGAGAGAAAAATGAAAATTTGAAAGTAAATCGAGTAGATCGATTGGTTTGTCATTAAGTACCAATCTTTAATGTAAATAACTACATGCTGAATTCAAAGAAAAGGCATTTAAAATAACGATGAAATAAATATACTAAACTAATGACAAAATCGATAAGAGGCACCACTGAACAAAAGCAACAGATGTTAACCACAGGGATCATGAACAAGTCGGTTTCCAAGACTAACTTTGTGACTGCGATTCTGTAGAGACAGTACTTAGCATTCTAGAAAATAGGTTTGGCGGTACCAAGTCCATTTGATCAAAATCAAAACATAGTTCTAGTCCAGAGGTGTTCTCTGAAGAATAACAAAGAAATAATTAAAGTTAAAAAGAAAAATAAAGCAAAACTCCGATGGAGAAACTTGACTGGGTAAAAGTAACAATTATCAACAATTTTTTTTGAAGCCCAAACATTTTACGCACTTCCCGTCCGTCTGGCTTCCTTTTGGAAGAAATGGCTTTACTTCGTAAAGACTCGTGGAGTGTACATCTTCTTCATAATAAACAATTATGTAACATCTTAATCTAGTCAATATACTTCAAAAAAACTTACCTGTACCCATAATAGGGCTAATAGCCCCAATGATAGACCCACTTCGGCTTTTAGGCTTATTACTAACAGGTACTACTCCATTGCCTAGTCCTTCACCCGGACTCGTCGCTTGACTGTCAAATACTACAGTTTTAGCGCAATCTACTCTTACTGAAGCTCGTCTGCTAAGATCTGTAAAGAAATTACCCATCTGATTTTCAATAAATTCTTCATAATTTTCTCTTTTATGTAATAAACAATCTTATTTCTGACAACGAAAAATAGAAATACCATACTAGACCATTCTCATTTTTCCAAAATATCAAATGTGTTTAGTTAATAAAAACTTTAAAAATAATACCGTAAAATAGTAAACTAATTCAATAGATCTGCCGTGTCTCGCCTAAGTAACGTATCTCCAAAAACGACGATTAGAGAAAAACGCGATCAAAGATTTTGTTTATTCACATCTCATTGCTTGTTTACCAATGAAGTTTAAAATTTGAAATTTATACAGTAGGTTAGAAATATTATTGTGACGATGTATTTTTAATTTTAACACTGTGCTACGAATCAATTTGAAAAAAGACGGTTTTTAAAGTTTTCGCGGCCTTATTTTTCATACAAAATTCTGTAACGCAAAGTTGCGTATCTGCATATACGTTAGTTAAGCGTGACCATGCTCTTTTTATTACCCAAAACTGTGTAATGGCTATGACCTGTATCTTTACTTACATTACTTTTTGGAACCAAGAAACAGAACATTTAAGTAAATTAAAAGTGGGTTGACTCTTTTACCTAGTCCCGTTATTTTATTTTATAGATATACAAATAGGTAAGAAGGTTAATAATAAGTAAAGTGGAAGCTTGAAAACTTTTACTTAATTGAATTTTATCACAGCAACAGGATTTCTATTAATTCTTAACTTTTAGGTATCTTTTTTTACTAAATAATGCATTTGATATAATGCAATTTTCTTGGAAATTCTCAACTTTACAGGATTTTCATAAAATAAACCTAACCTAACCTAAACCAATCTGTAGATTACATGATTAAAAAAGTTCGTTTTATTAATAGTTTCATAGAAAATTTTAGTATGTATTATGACCATTATGTATTTCGTCCCTTATTCGTTTTAAACTTTATATATTTTGATACGTTCCTGTAGATTACACGATTAAAAAAGTTCGTTTTATTAATAGTTTCATAGAAAATTTTAGTATGTATTATGACCATTATGTATTTCGTCCATTATTCGTTTAAAACTTTATATATTTTGATACGTTCCCGTTTCAGAAAGTTTATGAAATATAATTAAAATGCCTTTTATAACATATAACAACAACCTGATTTGAATTAAACTGCACCAAAAGATTTTTCAATTTCGATTCTGCGGGCGAGTTCTGTATGACCTATCTAACGTATTTGAAATACGGGAGATATCCATTACAAGTGCGTACAAAATTCCCAGATACGTTAGTTCGGCTATCGGTGTTTTTATTGAATTATGGCAAAAAATGAAAATCTTCGATATGTATCAGATAGTATAGCGTCAAAAATGTCGATTTAGCACTGTTAAGCGTAACTAACGTATCTCAAGTTACGTTACTTAGGCGAGACACGGCAGAGATATCAGTTAATAGTTTCCCTACAACATAACTGTTGTAAAATACTTGGCAAACTAGATTAATGTGGTCAGCTTTGAAACAAGTTATCTTACTCTAAGCACATTTTATTTATTTACTGAACCGTAATATTCTGTTTAGCTACTACCTAACTCGTAGAGCTAAAACTAAGTTTGAAACTCGCCCTTTCTATTTTGTTTTCAAATAAGGGATAACGAAAGATCCAATATTAAGAAAGGTATCTTGTAAAGTCTTAATAAAGACAGATTTTCAGATTTTAAGCTGGGACAACCGGTAAAATGACATTCGTTGGAATTATGATGGGCTAGTGGGTCATCTGATAATAAAGAAGTGTCCCGCGATACCAAAGGGTTCCAGGAACTTTGCCAGCTTAAAGGGCTATGATTGTATACCTCGAGTGTCGGTAATTTCACCGACTGCTTTTCTCTCTACAGCAGCGTAATAACTATTACAAGGTTAGCAAGTTAGATGGAAGTAGCAATCCAAATGGACCTTGCTTGATGATACGTGTCCACCAAAGCCGACAACGCATTAGGTGGACACATACCATAAGGCTCGTTGCCTGTCCTATTTTTATGCAGATGGGGAGCGCGCTTTACCGTGTCCTATCATAAGTGCTTGCAAAGGGTGTCAACAGGACCGGTCTCCTCTGGTAGTCTGTCTGTCACAGGGCCCTATTTCATGAACGGAAATAGCTAGACACTTGAAGTGTTCACCGATTATGTATTACTGTGGCCGCTATACCAACAACTACAAAAAAAAGTTAAAAATTAAAGGGGGTCGTCATACAAGAAATGTGTTTTTTTTCAGCGTTTCTTGGTTGCTAGGCGTTGTTAGGTGGCCTAGGCGACAGCCGTCAGTTGCTAGAAAATGCGAGGAACCCTATGTTGATTAAATTTTTACATACTTATAAGTTTGCGATTTTAGTGCTTGCATTTCGGATATTTTTTACTGGACTGTTTTTAAAGCATCGCACGGAGGTACGAAACCCTTCATGTACAAGTCTGACTCACACTTGACCGGTTTTAATTTCATTTCAGTTAACAATGCCGTAGTATCAGGTATCATGTAGGCAGCAGCAAATTTCCAATTTTTTTTTTTCAATTAGGATCTAAAGGTCTTTGACTTCCAACTCACCTCCAGGCCCACCAACCGTGGTCCTCAAAGACTCGGTCCTGAGTACTCTGGGAGCAGTATCTTCAAAGCTATGCTGTGACGGTGCAGGACTAATGTTGTCCTTCGGCTTGGTCGGCGAAACGTCGTTGAATATTGACGACACGATGCTCGCCTTACGATCGACCGTGCAGACAGAGAGACGACCATTCTCTGATATGCCTGAGGGTTTCTGGAAAAGATTATCATCGTCATCACAGCCTATATACGTCTCACAGGGAACAGGCTCGGAATGAGATCGCTTGGACCGTAGTTCTCAAGCGGGACCTGAGAAGAAACTCAATGATGTGTGTGAGAACTTCACACACACCATTGAATTTCTTCTCACGTGTGTGCGGGTTTCCTCAAGATGTTTTCCTTTACAGTAAAGCTCATTCTGGAAAAGATCGAAAACTTCAATTCAGTGCCAGCTAAATTTCATTGAACATCGAATTTACACTGAAGAGTATGTATAGCGGGAATAATTATTATGATTCATCTCCAGCCTGTGTATGTCCTCCAGCTGGGAGAGGTTTCCTCTTTCAATGTGAGGTCTTGGGCTGTATTTTCTACGCGAGTCTGTGTCGTGATCAAATGTTATAATTATGACTTCAGGTTGTTGCCGACCATTTTATGAAATCATTGCACGAGTATATACCTACTTATTTCATAAATTTACCAGGTAAGTGCTATAAAACCATTAGTTGGATGGTTTCAAAGTCCATAATGGACATACTTAAGTAGAAACATTTCTTGTGTTTTATATTATATTAGATTATGTTCAGAAAATGTAGGCCCTGTAGTTTGTCATTTAATTATCTATTTCTGTTTGTCCGCCGTTACTAAAATAAGTTTCTAATACCCTTTTATAAGTACTCAGAATTATTCCGCAAAGCTTTCATCAATAATTATTTCAAAACAATATTTCAAGGAATTTTAATGCTCCACAGGATACGCGCACAGACAGTAGCTACAACAATATTTTATACCCCTTCTATTCAAATATTCATGTAAAGGCTTAAATATTAAATTCTGTACTGTCTAGCATTTTCATTCCACCCACAATACAATACTAAAGAACTATTTAGATGAATCGAGAAACACCGTGCGAGTTGCGGTACATTGCTGTTGAAGATCGAGGACTTATAAATTAATAAGCATCAGCCCCGCAGTGTAAAAGTCGCACGATATTTTCTCGCATTGTCTACATGACCCTTAAATACCACTCAGTGAAGCAGAACCAATATGACATTAGTGTACGCTACAATTTACGAACAATCCATACGTTACTATGGTCTGAACTTTTTTAACTGAGCTCATCCCATTAAGACCATATTTTTTTTTAACATAATACTGACCCGTGATTGAGTACAGCCCTCCTCACTGAATGAGAGGTCAAGGGCTGTATTTACTACGCGAGTCGGATGCGGATTGCTAATACATATCGTGATCTGATTTGAATTAATGACTTCATGTTATTGCCGACCATTTCATGAAATCATTGTATTTCACTATCTCACCCGATGAAAATTGAAGATGAGGCCAAAGGATCTCACTGATTCAGTAACAGCCTATTCACTCTAGCCTTTAAAAACCCTAGGTTAGGTAGGTTATATCTTTGCGGGGTTCGATTCCCGTGTCGGGGCAGATATTTGTATGAAAAATACGAATGTTTGTTCTCGGGTCTTGGGTGTTTAATATGTATTTAAGTATGTATCTATCTATATAAGTATGTTTATCCGTTGCCTAGTACCCATAACACAAGCTTTGCTAAGCTTACTTTGGGACTAGGTCAATTGGTGTGAATTGTCCCGTGATATTTATTTATTTTATTTATCTATTATTTTGACGATCATGGTATAAATTCTTGTAATTGTGACATCAATGCAAATTTATATTGTAATTTTTATAATGAAATAAATAAATCTAATCTATCTAATCTATCTGGAAATACAGACGATGGAATCGGGCTCCATGCCTTAGCAGTTCTTAATAGGAAAGATGAAGCGAACCTATTCGTGCGGCCCAATCACCGCACGTTCCCTAAATATCAGAATTGCAAAATACAAGACTGCCGACTTACCCGATTTCTAAAATACCAAATTCCCAGAATACCAGACTTTCCTGTCACCGTGTTTCTCTCTATATCGGATTGCCAAAAAAGATTGTTTTCAATACACCATGTTCCATTCAAAACCGAATTCCCATCATACCAGATAGTGAAATCACCAAGCTCGTAAAACACGACCTCCTGGCCTCTCCACAACGACCACGATCTGCCTGACGAGCCTGGTGATTTCACTATCTGGTATCAATAGGAATTCGGTTTTGAATGGAACATGGTGTATTTATTTTGAAAAAAGTTTTTTTGGCGATCCGATATAGACAAAAACACGGTGACAGGAAAGTCTGGTATTTTGGGAATTTGGTATTTTAGAAATAGGGTAAGTCGGTAATCTAGTATTTTTTAATTCTGATATTAAGGGAACGAGCGTCAATCACATAAGGGTGAAGGCGCTCCTCCTGTTGGAATTTCCACTATTAAAATGGAGATGGAGGAATGAAATCTTGTAATATAATAAATAACATAAGGAAAACAGATTATAACCGCCTTAGAAGGTTAATGTTGACTATCGACTCTATTTCCATTCTTATTGAAATAATTCTCAACTGACCAATCTTATTTGAAACGAAAGAGAAACACAATAATCTAGCAAACACGTGTGTTCCTAAGATAACAATCTAGCTCGATTGATTGTCTGTCCCCAAAACCCCTCACACAGCAATTTTAATGACATCGAAATCATTTGAGCCTTTTCTGAGGTCCTCAGAATAAAAAATATAGATGAGTTGCTCGTTCAAATGTATTAGACCGATAGATATCGAATAATTTATTCAATGTGGCGTTACTTTGCGGCGTTTTTTGATATCACACTATTAGATCAAGAGGAAACTAATAATATTCAAAATAATCCACCATTTAATTTAGATCCTCTTGAAAGTAGATGAAGTCTAAATTAAATAAATAAATAAATATCACAGGACAATTCACACCAATTGACCTAGTCCCAAAGTAAGCTAAGGAAATCTTGTGTCATAACAAATATACTAGGCAACGGATAAACATACTTATATAGATAGATACGTACTTAAATACATATTAAACACCCAAGACCCAAGAACAAACATTCTAGAAGAAAGAAGTCTAAATTAGAATGGGGATTATTTTGAGTTAGTCGACTCTTTATCTAGTTGTGCGATATAGTTTCAAAGTGACTCTTATAAGAATAACGTAGGATCATCTAAGTCCAAAAGTCAAAGTTTGTATTGTATCATACCGTCCTTCTCGCTCTCCTATTAAACACTTAAAAATTTAAATTTAAATTTAAATTTGTAACTTCAGATTATAGCTGGCCTTACAAAAACCGACTTTAGAACGTCGTATTGTGCCATTTCATTCACGCTAATATGTATTAAACAGAGGCGTGAAAAAGACGGCACGATAAAACTTTGAATTTCGTATTAGCCCCAGGATATTTCCCAGAACAGTCGCTAACCCGGCTTAGGACGATTTCGTCCACAGTTCCATTTTGTCACCTTCTTAAATTGTCCTCATTGCCATGGTCTATTGTTCTGATTCGCCAACATTCCTATATCGTCACTTTCCTAACTTGTCCGCTTTTCTACGTGGGCCACAGTAACTCGTCAACATTTCTATTTCGACCACAGTGCCAACTGGTCAACCGTCTCACTTCGGCTACAATGCTAACTCGTCAACATTCCTATTTATACCAAGCAGCACTATTAGTCCGGGAGGCAGAGGCTATTTTGATTAGTGTTTTTATACCGATCGTTACTTCACAATACTAGTAAAGAAGCTGTCCCTAATAAGGCAAGTGAAGGTCAGCTGACGCACCTGCGGGGGCGCTTGCAATAAAACCCCATAGAACACGTCAAAAAAAAAAAATCCGAAAAATATTTTATACTGCATGAAATTTTTTTCATGTGTAATTGACATTGATTAGAATTAAAAAAAAGTAGTCAGCTGCACGACAGAGGGATTATGCGTCAGCTAAACATGCGAACTTGCAAAAAAAATTAGAAAATAAAATTATTTTATGCCGATTGAATTTTTTTTACATGATTTTAGACATATACAGAAATGTGATATTGATAATCAGCTGCATATATAGTGGGGGAAAGACCGTCAGCTGGAGCAGGAATGTATCACTGCGCGCATATATCTCTACGACGCGCGGAATTTTAAATGCTCCAGCTGACGGTCTTTCCCCCACTATATATGCAGCTGATTATCAATATCACATTTCTGTATATGTCTAAAATCATGTAAAAAAATTTCAATTGGCATAAAATAATTTTGTTTCCTAATTTTTTTTTGCAAGTTCGCACGCTCAGCTGACGCATAATCCCCCCTCTGCCGTGCAGCTGACTATTTTTTTTAATTCTTCTCAATGTCAATTACACATGAAAAAAATTTCATGTGGTATAAAATATATTTCGGATTTTTTTTTAACGTATTCCGCAGCTTCCCACTCTCGCATCCACCGCAACTGGACCAGCTGACGATCGATTTCATCATGAGCCACATGCATTCTCTTTTCTATTATTAACATCAGCAGGCATAAAATGACTTGTTTAAAAAGCCGCTGCCTCCCGGACTATATGGTCGATAAAAGAATATGGACGAGTTGGCACTGAGGTCAAAATAGGAATGTAGATAAAATGGGAAATTGACGATATTAGAAAGTGAACGAGTTAGCAATAAATTAATAAATTTTGTGTTCCATTGTCACATTTGTCATTGGTTGCTAAAAATAGTTATGTTATGTGTAAGTATAAAATATTTTATAAACTGTCAGATGTAATTAAAAATCTCAAATTTGCAAAATTTAAAGAAGCCTTTAAAAATGGCTTGACGAAAAATGTTTTTTACAATATACAGGAATTTTTAGATTACACTTAGGTTAAGTTTATTTTACTGTCAATGTCACATGCCTTGCAAGGTAGATTTTAGTGAAACCCATGTTCAAGATTGCGTGAAATAAATTTTATTCAATTCTATTCTATTTTCTTAGACAGTTGACGATTTAGGAATCGTAGGCTGATGGACATGGCACTGTGGAAGATTTACGAAGGTGACGAAATGAAACTGTGACGAAGTTATCCTAAGCCGCTTACCCTCCCAACTTGCTACAATTAAGACAATCCGGTATCGAACGCTTTGATCTTAAGATTGGATTACGGCGAGGTTATCAGCGCCAATTTGGTTGGTTGCAAGCACCGATAGCTTGGCTTATTTGGGTATTCGAGGATCTAAAATAAGATTACGAGTTTATTGGGAGATGCTTTAGATTGTAAGCGGCGAAGTTTGGAATTGTGCGTATTAAATATAGATTGGTGCTTGGTAAGAGTATGGGTATGAGTAATTTTATGATAGTGATTGTGGGGTTTGTCTTCGCTTTTGTAGTTGTATCTAAGGCCGTATTGTATAAACCGCGGACGCTTACCATGGCATTTAATATTTTTTAGGGTTCCGTAGAAAAAACGGGACCCTATTACTGAGGCTCCGCTGCCCGTCTGTCCGTCTGTCCGTCGGTCACCAGGCTGTATCTCATGAACCGTGATAGCTAGACAGTTGAAATTTTTACACATGATGTATTTCGGTTGCCACTAGAACAACAAATACTAAAAAACAGAATAAAATAAATATTTAGGTGGCTCCCATACAACAAACGACCCCTTTGAACGGTCCCTTTTGTGACAGCATTAATATGTACATAACTATCTATGTCTATGTCTATGTTTGTCCTCTTATTTTCGCCTGTGTACGTGTTATTGTTGTTATAAATAAATGTTTTTCTTTCTGTCTTTCTTTCTTTCTTTCAAACGAGATTTTTTTGCTCGATATTGATAATGGCAACAGGTAGACGATTGAAATATTCACAAAATATTTAGTTGTATATTCACTTTGAAAATAAATAATTAAATTAATATTAATATTTAAGGGGGGGCCCATACAACGAGAGTCTGACTCGCACTTGGCCGGTTTCTTCAAACGCTTTAAGATGGCAACAGAAAGTAATGGTGAATGTGATGGCAAACATCCGCACGTAGACAAAACGCCTTCAGGAGTTTATTGTATGTAGCTTGCGATAGATGCAATAACTTTTGAAAAATCATATATCTATTTACCCAAAACAAAATCTCGCTAGTTACATCATGTATAATTATAACTCAAGAACGGCTGGACCGATTTCAATGATTTTAAGTTTTTTGGATTTGTCTTCACTCGGAATAGCAGAAAAACTATTAAAATATAGGAAAAGCACGGGATTGAAAGTTTTTTAGCATTCAAGAGTAAAAAAATGAAAAGGGAATTGGTTGCCTGTGTTACGGAAATTTATTTAACTTGGTTGCCACGGTTACGGAAATTGGTTTAACTTGGTTGCCACGGTTGCGGAAATTTATTTATGTTGTGGAGTTACCGCTCGATTGTTATCATAAAACCTTAGCATAAAACATTTTTTTTTTTAATTTTGGCTGTTGTGAATTACATAACATAATGTTGTTTGATTGTTTGGGTGGTACAATACGTTTACTTTTAGTTTACCATTGACAGATGGCTTGCCTTCATTTCATTTCCAACTTTAACACCATACAAATAAAGTAGCTATCACAAAATCTGCAAACGTGGGTAACAGTATTCTAAAATTGGCTTTATTTGTAGGTTGTTAAAGTTGAATATGAAATGAAGGCAAGCCATCTGACAGTGGTAAGCTTTATGAAATTTTACTGTACCAAGAGTTCATAGGTCAAACCACTGGGTTACCGTGTTTTCACCCGACTGTCGAAGGAGGGTTATGTTTTTCTTGTGTATGTATTTATGTATGTACAGTCAAGGGCAAAAATATGTATACACTTTAGTACCTTGTCACTTTAACCACTCTGACAGTTCATATATGGCAGTTCAAATATGACGTAAATAGACAAGGTACTAAAGTGTATACATATTTTTGCCCTTGACTGTATGTATGTATCATTATTTGGCACGCCCTGCAGCCTAAACGGCTCAATGGATTTTGAAGGGTGAGGTGTCATTAGATTCGTCTCAGTTCCGAGAGTGACATAGGGTAGTATACAGGGTTATTTGTAATTCACTGACATCCTCTCAACCCTGAATTCCTATCACTCAAACAAATGTTTTTTGTTCTACGACTTTTTAAAATGAAGCACTTTTTTTCCCATACAAATACACAGAGTATCGTAAAAATAAGAGAAAATCTCAAATTTTCAAAACGTTATTACACCAAAAATATTAAGTTATGACAAAAGCTGTAAAACAAAAAACGTTTGTTTAAGTGGTAGGAGTTTAGGGTTAAAAGGATGCTAGTGAATTACAAATAACCCTGTATACCCGGAATCCGCATGGGAACGGAAATAATACAGGCGGGTTTTTTCATCTAGTATTGAAATTAAAAGTTATTTTAACTTTAATGTGCTTAGTAGATGTATCTTTGTAGTACAAACTATGCAATTTCCCAGCTAAATCGAATGGCTATCAAATCAATAGGTTAATATCGTATGGCAGGCACTCGGAAATTGGCAATAGTTCCGACCGATGGCATGTATCGGTAGATTGCACTGCCCATCCGACTCACACATTGTGTTACAGATTTGAGGACCGGATAGTCGAGTAGACCTGACTACTAAGCTTGAGGTACCTAAGGTTCGTTCCCGGTCGGGGCGGATATTATATGTATGAAAAATACGAAAGTTTGTGCTTGAGTCTTGGGTGTTTAATATGTATTTAAGTATTATAATATTTATCTATTTAAGTGTTTATTGAATCAGGTTTTACTTTGCGGATGTCCATATTAAAGAACTGAAACAATTACTTTTTTTTTTTAAGAATCTATCAATGTTTTATTCAAGAATTCCTTTTAGGTAACAATAACGTCAATAACAATAAATAAAACTTAACTATAAACTTAAAAACAAAGTAAAATTAAAATTATAAACCTTTAAGGTCGCGGGTGAGCAAAGTAATTGTTTCAATTCTATTAAGTGTGTTTATCCGTTGTGTAGTAGGTATCTGTAGTACAAGCATTGCTTAGTTTGGGACTAAGTCAGTAAAATTGGTGTCAATCGTCTTATGATTTTACAAGTTTTTTATTAACTTGCAATGTATCTATGTATAGTATAAATCTTCCCAGGTGAATTTTTCGCTTCGAGCCATTACATTAAATTTGAACCTTAATACTATGACGATACCGTTTGTTTTGAAAGATGAGGGCTCGAAGCGAAAAGTTCACCTGGGAAGATTTATACTATAAGTATGTATGTACTGGTCAAATCTTGCAGGTGTGACCCACTTCCTGGTTTCCGATTGAGCAGAAATTTTGCTTGCATGTGTAAATTGGATGACAATATAATTTATTATTATGACATGGAGCTGATCTGATGATGGAGCTGAAAGGTAACCACAAGAAATCTGTAATAAAACGACACGACCGCATCGAAATTGGGCTCGTTTGATTTGTCTTGACGAGTACTTTGGTAACCAGGGGCAAAATGTACAGTCAGCAAAAAAGTTTGTATTGAAATACATTTTTTAACAAAAGCTTATTTTAAAAAAAGCTTATAACTTGGTCTCTAGCCTGGTACCAGGCTACACCCTGTACTTAAAAACAAGTTGAGTCATGATTTTATTTACATTTGAAGACGGTAAAAGTTTGTTTTTAAAAAGTTATTCCGCAGCATGCAAAATAGCTGATAACTTCGAAACGGCTGGACCAATTTTGATGAAACATATCTAAGAACCATCGCCGAGAAACCTGCTTTCAAATAAAAACAAACCGCATCCTAATCGGTTCACCCGTTTAAGAGTTATGATGCCACAGACAGACATACAGACAGACATACACATACACACACCCACATAGCGGTCAAACTTATAACACCCCTCTTTTTGTGTCGGGGGTTAAAAATAAAATAGTTCTCAAATAACATTGTTTTTGTTGTGTTCTGAAATTATCTCAGACGTCCTTCTTCAAATCCACTGGAATCCGAGACAAAAACTTGAATAAACCACTGTTTGTATTTATATTTAATTGACAACATTTCATATTTCTAAGACTATAATTTGATTCGTTCTCTGTATACTGTTTGGAAAGAGAAAGACGCTGATAGTTTTAAATTTTCACTAGGATTATTAATTAATTTATTACAATTTTTTAAAGATGTGCTTATTCTAAAAGAGCGTAACGATAGAATAGATCCATTACTTTTGTGTAGTCTCTATTAAAAAAAAGTGATGTCGTAAATTTGACGTTAAGGTTGTTATCAAATTTAAAATTATGACAGCTCTTTTTTCTAGTGAAAAGGGTAAAGGAAACATATCTATTCTGTGGAGGTACAGATAAGTACACATATGTTTTTTAAATTTGTTGTATTTTTTTAAATATGAAGAAATAAATTATAATAAATATTTTTCCGTGTTCAGGAGGCGAAACTCTTTCGATTCCTGTAGTAATTTTCAGGTGTTAAAAAAATGAAATGTTGTCAATTATAGAGTTGGTTTATTGCAAAGCTTTCAATATTACATTTTGCTTTCGAGCATATGAAACATGGCACGTTCCGAGTTAAATGGATTAAGTTCACTTTCATTTCAGATTTGATTAAACAACGTGACAACTCGATCTGTGCACAATGCATTTCAATCTCGAATCTCGTTTCATTTTTATAGGAATTGGGTTTACGAACTAACAATGAACTCTACGTGCAATGTGCCAATGGCGTGGTCCCTTTTGCCATATTCGACAGCTGTATACGTAACGTCAGTAAATACAGGTGACTATCTACTTATAGCAAAGGTAATAATAAACCCATTTTTATGGTTTCGTGCCCAAAGGGTGTCACGCCACTGCTCTGTTCGTGCGGCTGCTAGAAAAAGGGCTACGGATGATAGAAACGGCCCAAAACATGTCAAACTTACTTAATCAGAAACGTCAGTTATCCTTTTTTTTGCTATGAGTGAGTCTCACGGTAGTTTTAACAATTTAGTCTTACCTTCGGAGGTATAATAAGATACGTCTCCACCTTGTGGTCTGCCAAGTACCCCTCCCGGGAGGCTCCGTCGCCGGGCTCCACCTCGAACCTCCCACCAAGCTGTAGTTGCGTGGCTTTCGTTATGTGCACGCGTCTGAAACGAATGATGACGTTTAGTCTAATACATATTAACTGAAACCATTACTTTGCTCACCCGGGTGAGCAAAGTTTTTTTTTTTTTTTTCAATTCATTAATTTGGACCTCCGCAAAGTAACGCCTAGTTCAATAAATTATCTAATAAAAATGTCACAGTTTAAATAATTTATTGAATCAGGCGTTACTTTGCGGAGGTCCATATTAATGAACTAAAACAATTACTTTGCTCACCCGCGACCTCACCTTCACCTTAGACCTTCACCTTCGACCTTAGTTCACAGTTTAAAATAAAAATAAAAATGGAATACAAAATTATATTAAATGCAATAGAGGCACAGTCACGTCGGGTAGGTTGGGGGTCGAGCAGGTAATGTCACCTTCCCCCCCGAGGGTTGCCCGCCTTGTCGTGGCGGGGGGGGCTTAGTAACCGTGGATTGGTCATCCACGGTGAAGCTAAGAGGCAACCAGGGCCGGCCTGTTGGGGTCACCGGCTGGCCCGAGGAGGGCGCTCCCAGCGGGCTGAACAAGTCCGCTGCGGATGCGCCTGGAGGTGGGACCGCAGAAGAAGAGGAGTGCCGGTATTACGGTGCGCCGTTCTCCCTATCTTCTGCGGCCGTGGAGGGATCGCAGGGGAGAGGCGTGTTGGTATTACGGTGCGCCACTCTCGCTACCCCCTGCGAGCTGGCGGGGCCGTTCCGTCGAAACGGCACTGGTGGGGCCGCAGAGGAAGAGGCATGTCGGTATTGCGGTGCGCCGCTTGCCCTATCCTCTGCGGTCGAGGTGTGGTCTGGTGTGGTGTGGGGTAGCTCCGGGGGCCTCCTGGAGGAAAAGTATCCCGGGGCCTGAGTGCCCCGGGTGGCCCAAGGATTCCTTGGGTCTTTTCCTGGCCCCAGTGAGGCGAGCTTTCCCCGCTTCCATCAGATGGACATCAGGTGGTGGATCGGGGGGTCCGTCACCCGCCAAAGATGTCCCGAGGTTGTATGGCACTCCAGGTGTTTCTGGAGCGCCTTAAACAGAGGTGGGCCCGCAAGGGCAACCGCCGGTGGGGGGCGCGGATGGCGTAACCGTTCCCGTAGCCCCTACCTAAGCGGAGAGAGGGAACACCGTGGGGTTTTAGTCAGTAGGAGTCTGACATAACCCATCGTCCTCCCCCGAGGACGGTGGGTATCCATGAGGATTTCCCCACGTAAAAAAAAAAAAAGGTAATGTCACCTTGAATGAAAATACCCAGTGAAAATTTTTCAAAAACGACTGTTTCACGATCCTTCTATAACATTCTCGAAAATTTAATTTATTATTATTCACTGGCCGATGAGAGCTTTTCATAACTTTTAAACTTCAGATCAGAGTCAACCGAGTCAAATCAAACTCATAAATTTTAATAAGTTAAAAAGTCGTTGCCACTGTCCGGTAGCCATACAAAGCTTTACTTTTTTGTTTTAAAAAAATAACAGAAGACATTTTTTTCTTTCTTAACCTCAGTCAGTCAATTTGGACTATCATAATTTGAAACATATTGTTAGTGTCCATGAAAAAAATTGTTTATAGGTTAAAACCCGTAACTTAATTAAACTGTTGTATTTAACCTAAGTATGACAACTTATTTTGACTATATTATCTATAAACTTTTCTCCCTCAACTGCACGGCAATCATCATCATCAGCCAAAACACGTAACATACGACTGGATATACCTCCTCCAAAAAGTTCAACAAAGATCGGTTCTGCGCTACGGTATGCGGGCATCCAAAAGTGGTTCCATTAATTTCAATGTTATAATAAAATCTCGAATTAGTTAATTTCAGTGGCCAAAACCCAACTTTGCGTTACATCAATACAGTCTAAACGGTTGTCTAGAAAAACATAGGTGGGTGCATATTCGAGCATTTCGACCGCTCGGTTAAATCTCATTACCCATTCAATGATTATTACCACAAATGAAGGACGACTCGCAAGAAATTAGATCAAAATAAATTCAGGTACAGTACAGTAAACCAGTTTGATTCCTAGGCCACTATAGAACCATGTCGCATTAACTAACAACAACAACAACGTCAAACGTTAAAAACGTCAAATTGATAACGTCAGTGCAGGTCAAAGGATTATCAACTTTCCGATCACAGCTTTTTTTTTATCTATTTAAATAACAATTACACAGCGTATACATTAACACATTTTTCGCCAAACTGCATGACAGTTTGTTGGCGAAATGAAACACTCAAAACACTTCCATATAATACTGTGCAAAAACTATATAACTAGTTAGTTAATAACTAAGTTATGTAGTTACATAACCTAGAAAAAAAAAAAAAAAAAATCTTAGCTTACATTTGCATGCATAGTTGGAGTTATATAAAAAAAAATAAAAAAAGCAGGTGGGTACTTATTAAATTTGATACTAGGTGATAGTGGGTACATCTGTGGGTTATATCTATAATTACTTAATACAGTCAAAACCCTTTATAGCGACACCAACTACAACGACATATTATGAGCTCGCAATAATCGTAGAGTTTATAAACGTTTTCGCTTTATGACATGAGAAGTTTGACAGATGAACAATGACAATTCAAGTTATTAATACGCAAGCAACCTCTTTTCCTATTCATTATCGTTGACGTCATGTTCACAAAGATCGAGATGTTGTGATGACATACATCACGCAATAATCACTGACGTAGAAGATAAACAAATTGGTTAATTATGATATGGTTTTATAGTGGCTTAGGAATCATACTGGTTGACTGTATAGTATCGGTCTTAAGATTTCGTATAAAGTTAACCAAGCATCATACTTTTTAATAATATTAAATTTTGCTGAGATGGTAATGAAAAAAAAACGTCGTACATTTTTGTACGAATAGGTATTCAACAGATACATTAATATTGTGAATTTTGTGTCAGGTAGCGGTTATGCCAAATCAATTATGTATAATTAGAGTGAAATTTTCTAGAGTTACGGTGTTCTTGGTATCTCCATTATCATTTATACTTTGGAATCTCATAACCAATTTGAAATATTACCGAAAACTTTTTCATCGTAATCACTTCGGTTATTTATGAAAGTATATTTGCATTGTTACTTTTTATTGAGTTTTTAAGGAATGAGGGTTTTCTTAAGGGTGGAATGTCACTAGATGGCGTTAGTATTGTAAGGTCCGTTGGACGTTACAGTCTTGTTTGCGATTGGTTCATTCAGATATGAACCAATTCTAAACGTGAAGCAAAATTAAATGTCATAGGTACCTAGTTGACAAACAGACCTCAGATTACTACCGCCCCAACTAGACAGATTCAGACAGATAAAAAAAATGACCATACTAATATTATGAATGAACTGAAAAAAATACTTTGCTCACCCGCGGTTTTGCGGGTGAGCAAAGTAATTGTTTCAGTTCATTGATATGGACCTCCGCTGGATTCAATAAATTATTTAATATTATAATTGTAAAAGTGTGACTGTCTGTTACGTCTTCACGTTTAACCCGCTTAACCGATCTTGATGAAATTTAGTATAGAGATAGTTTTGAGGTGGGGGAAATAAGATAGGATAATAATTTTTATACCAGAAATCATTCGTTAAGGAAGTGAAAAGTGGGGGTGGAAGTTTGTATGGTGACTAAATGACCGCTGAAAAACATCAACACCGTACTTTAAAAACATCAGATAGAACACCCTCACATTGAACTGATATTTTGCTAACTATCCCAGGTAAAAAGACATGTTCCGTGCCATAGGTATAAAAAGCTATGACAAAGTGCATTGCCATATAATACCGTAAAAGCTTTCCCTGGACGTATCCTGTCAGTAAAATGTAATTATGTCATATATGGTGAAAAGCTTTTAGTTATTGCAAACATTTTAAATCCATTGCACGCAAAAAGGGGAGTTGTTAGCTTTCTAACCAACTAATAAAGTTTTATGAAAAAAGTTGTTGCAGGTTATTTGGCTCTAAGTATATTTTAACACCTAGCTATTATTTAACAAAAATAGTTTAGGTACAAAAGGTAGTACAAAGCGAACCTTTCCTGATTAAGAGATCTCTTCCAGCTAACGTAGATATGAGAAGATAACCTAATGCTATTAATATTATAAATGCGAAAATAACTCTGTCTGTCTATTACCTCGCAGGCACCTAACGTCACCCAGCGTACTCAGCCGATTTCGCTGTTTTTGCGTCGTTTATATAGGTAGTACCTATGCTTGAACGTTGTATAAACAATAACGTTCTTTAAGACCATATTTTAGCTTGGTGATTGTTCTTTAATAAGGTCTACTGATATTTCAAAATAAAACCTCCTTCAAAAAACATCCCAAAAAGTATGAAATAATAATTGAACCGAACCGACCACAATAAGCATGAAAATATCTTTCTTCTAATCTGTTTGAAGTTGGTGCCTCAGCTCGAGCCAGCAGGAGTGGACCTAGTTATCTAACTTACCTACATAGCTACCTACTATCTATAGGGCTTCTACACCTCTGCTGGCTCGTGCTGAGGCACCGACTTAAAACAGATTAGAAGAAAGATATTTTCATGCTTATTGTGGTCGGTTCGGTTCAATTATTATTTCATAGTTTTTGGGATGTTTTTTGAAGGAGGTTTTATTTTTTATTTATAATTTTTATTTTTTGCTTTTTAGTTGTTTCTGTATAAAATAGATGCATAGGATAAAATCATCAGTTTGACTTCGAAATAAGTTTATGTTAAAAATTCTATTTTTAATGATCGACGGGGTTGTGTCGTTCTATTACATAGTTCTATGATACTTTTTGAATGCAAATGTTCGACTTGTCACCGAAAATACTAAAATCGCTATACATTTCTCTTGAATTTTTTAGGAGTTTCGTCAATTCCTCATGGATCCCATCATCAGAACTGGATTCTGGTAACAACGGGACCAACCTTGAAGCATGTGCTTTCAAACAACGAAAAAAATTTCCAAATCGGTTCATAAATGACGGAGTTCTGAGGTAACACACGTTAAAAAAAAAAAAAAAAAAAAAAAAAAAAAAAAAAAAAAAAAAACATACAACCGAATTGAGATCCTCCTCCTTTTTTTGAAGTCGGTTAAAAACTTCGTGTACTGCCTTTTCGGCGAATTATTTTTCGCAAACTGATTCATTTGGCAAATGTTTCATTTCCCAAATGTTATTTTTTTCTGAAACTGTATACTATTCAGGATATTATATTTTAGGACTATCCTGTAGGTTAGGTTAGGTTAGGTAAGGTTTGTTTTATAACAATCCTGAAAAGTTTACAGTTTCAGAAAAAATAAACATTTGGGAAATGAAACATTTGCCAAATGAATCATTTTGCGAAAAGTTTTTCGCCGAAACATTAGTAAACCAAAAAAACTTAGGTACCGTCACGCGGCGGACACGACGTACAAATACGCGATTTTGAATCTACATAAGCACGACGACGTCTGTACACGCGTACGCCTACATACATCGCGCGCGCACTCTTCTGGATTCCGGCGGGGTCCGGCAATCTGCGCCTTGAGGGGTAGGGTAACTCGAATCGGTGCGAGGGATTGAGGGAGTAGGACTGCGAGGTCATTTAAACAGGGAACGGCCTTCATTGCGCGTCTGAGATGCTTAGCACACAGTATTTATCTGGCAGCACCAGCAATGAACAGAGAAAACCCTCGCCATACACTTACCCAGCAATGCCACCTGACTCCATGTGGTTAGCAAGCGTGACGTCATCGCTCCACACGTCAAACTGCCACTTGCGTAGCCCTAGCACGCCGCATAACACGTTGCCGGTGTGGATCCCAATGCGCATATCCACGTTGAAGCCTGTCGCTTCACGGACGAATCTGTACAAAGGAGGTATAAAAAAATACTAAACCATTGTATAGGTAGGTACAGTCAACCAATTTGATTTCTGATCCAGCATAAAATCTTCTCACAGTCATCATCATCATTATCCCAGCATATATAATACAGGTCCCACTGCAGGGCACAGGTCTCCTTTCAGAATGAGAGAGCTTGGGCCCTAGTTCCCAGTGCGGTATGGGAACTTGACACAGACCATTGAATTTCTGTGCAGTTGTGTGGAGCTTACATCGCAATGTTTGTCTTCGCCGTAATGTATAATGGTAAATTTAAAAAAAAAATCGCAAATAAACGAAAACTCAAGAGTTGCGAGCACGGTTCAAACCCACGACCATGCTTGAGAGGCCATTAAACCAAACCACTAGGTTATCAAGACCTCTCGTCCTCGAATGCTCATGGTAACCTTTCGCATTTGGGTCATACATGGCGTAAGAAACAAAAGTTGTCTCTCCTGTGAACATAAAATGGGCTTTAAGCTGGCCAAGCGACTTACACGACGATATAAACTTGACTAATAATATTGGCTATAGACCAGTGGCGGGGCGTGAAAATTATTGCAAGTAAAGCCGGAGTAAAAAACCTAAAATCCATTTATTCTCTTCTTGAAAGTGCAGTAATGGAAGAGAAGCTTTTGGTAACTACGAAAATTTAGTCAACCCGAAGGGAATCGGGTTGTTAGTACCCTTCGCCACTGCTATAGACCCATAACTTTTGCCATGCCCACGGGAGAGACGCGAATAAACATCATTTTTGATGAAAACGAGGTTATTACCTAATAGCGTCGATCATCTGTAAGCCCATATTGACGCAGTTGTAGGCATGGTTGGGTCGTGACACGGGCAGGCCAGACACGCAGTAGTAACAGTCTCCTAGGATCTTGATGCGCATGCACTGGTTCTCCTGTTGACAAGGGACAAGGATGATAAGGATAGAATAACTGACAAAAATGTGGCAAATCCGCGAGGACAAAAAATAAGATTCTATCAAAGATTCATCAGACATTGATGATTTGATGATTATGCATTAATGAACTGAAACAATTACTTTGCTCACCCGCCATATATATATATATAATATAATAAATATGGTCATTATGAAACCCGCAAGGTAATTGTGTAACCATACCATAACATAAATGAACTGAAACAATTACTTTGCTCACCCACGACCAAGTTCGCGGGTGAGCAAAGTAATTGTTTCAGTTCATTAATATGGACCTCCGCAAAGTAACGCCTAATTCAATAGATTATGCATGTCAATGTGTACCATTCTATGTATAAGTACAGGGTGTCCCAAAACTCAACTATAACCTAGTACGGGCCGAGAGGCCATTATTATACAGGCTGTAACATTTAGATCGGTCAGTATGGGAAAGTCTTAAACTATAAGACATAGGAAGATCTCTTCTTAGGAACCATGTCATCGATTTTTGTAATAAGAAAAACTGCATTCATACATTTTAAAAAAACTTGTACTCAGCTCGGGAATCGAACCCGTAGGCTTATTGTCTAACGTTTTTGACGCTTGCCTTCGCAATCGCTATCTCTTTCTGTCAAACGGTATAAAACGTTGACAGAAAGAGATAGTGAAAGCGAAGGCAAGCGCCAAAAGCGTTAGACAATACGGCCTCTGGACGTTTTGAAAAATAAAACTAACACTATTTCTATTTAGAAACATGATGTCTAAAATTAATAAAATGCATTGTTTTCATATCCTTTCATTTATTTCAGTAGGTGTTCGAAATGACTACCATTTTTTTTCAATACAACACTCTTGTAGTTTCAGACTTTACCATACTGACCGATCTAAATGTTACATCCTGTATATAACACTTCTGGAAAAATAAGCAATAAAAATCCATGTCACTTAGTTATGCGATAATATAATTTTTTTCGTAATTATCTAATACTATTTTTTGTATGCAGTCACACTTGCATTTTTAGAAGTCTCACCAAACCCTACCTTTACAGGTGTACATACATTTTTATAAACTAGATGAGAAACTACTTATTTAAAAATCAATTATTTAAAAATACTACTAATAATACAGGCATGTCAAATTTTATAAAAAGAATAATAAATATTTGCAATACAAAATTAGAATTAAAAATTGTCATTCAAAAAAAAAAGTTAAAAAGTCTTTATGTGTCGAATACGCTTCAATGTAGTTTATAAAAAAAAATCGTGCCTCAATCCTGTTTTAAACGAGACCGATTTTAAATTAATACAAAGGTCAGAGGTAATGGGGTGCTGGATGCACGTGAAGGTGTCAATGAAGATTGATTCTAGTGGACGGCGACCTTAATGGACATCGATTTTAGTAACAAAGAGGAATGTAGGTTATACCTAGATAGGTTCTTTCTTTTTGTTTTGTAATCGAGAACTTTTCAATGAACTCTAGTGTCAAATCATATTTTTCGGAGGTTCATATCAAAGAACTGAAACAAATACTTGGCTCATCCGCAACCTTGAGGCCTAAGGGATTTAAGGTATTGGGTGAGCAAAATAATTCTTTCATTTCAAAAAAAAAATATGTCAATAGCCGTTCTTCCTTATAAAAGTATTGATTCTACTGTTATAGCTAACGTTAGTTACATCTATTTCTTATAATAATAATAATAATAAGCCCCTCACAAATCTAACTCCACGTCCGATCCGAACACCTGTGATCACGTGAGGGGCGGACATTGGCAGCTATTTATTTAGCTTATATCTAACCAATGGCTAACGGAGCAATAGTGACGTAAGTAAGTATGGAAGCGGGACGAAATAGAAAAATAGTACCCCAGGCGGGTACCAGCAGAGGAGACGAAGCTGGAGAATCCCGCCCCGAGCGCCGCATCACGCGCAGCTCGGGCCGCTCCTCGTATTCTGGGGGGAGCAACGTACCGCGAACTGGCACAACGCGACAAGCGAGCGCGACGCCAGTGCCTGAGGGCGTAGCCCAGGCAGCACACATCACATCACGTTCATCATCATCAATTTCATCTACCCATAGTTTATTCCCGTCACCCAACTCATCACCGCACTCATTTGAAAATTGGGTTTTAAATGAGACATCATCATCATCAAATTCGTCAATGTCAATGGATGTTGCGCGGGAGGCATTGGCCGCGAATCCCGCACCCACCATAGGCAAAAAAAGCGCGAGAAATAAGTGGACAACAGAAATGAATATGTTCATCTGGCGCACGTATTTGGCAATTACTGACATGGAAAGAAAAACACGAGTATACTTAGATTCACTGTACTCCCAATTCACGCAAAAGTTCCCGGAAATGAATGTCACGAAACCTAGTGTAGGAGCTCAACGCAGAGCGATCATCAGCAATAAACTACTGACCGATGACGAAAGAGAGGCTATAAAAGCTGAACTACTGGCAGATATACAAAGTAATTCTTCAATGACAACACCTCAAACTGAAAATAATACTGCACAAACACTCACACAAAAAACTCAGACAACAAGAAAGAGATGGACAGATGACATTAATGAAGCTATAATGAGAACATATTACAGAATAACTAATCTTGAATCTAACACGTCAGCCTACCGCCCACAGCTACACAATAGTATTATACAGGAATTCCCGGAATTATCAAATATTTCAGAACAACGCATTGCAGACCAAAGACGAGCTATCGTCAAAAATAGATACATAACTGAAGAAAGACTGCGAGAAATTAGAAACGAAGTTCAGCAAACACTATCTTGTCATAACTCCCAAAATACAGCCAATCTCACTCCCGAAATACACATTGCACATCAACAACAACTTTCCGATAATATTGACTCTCCAGATCACAATAATATAACAACAAACTCACCTGCCCATAGACAACAAAACACCATTATGGAAACACAAATATCAGACACATTTAAAGTAGCTTATGACAAATATAGAGATAGTAGTCCCACAACCCGCCCATATATACCCAAGCAAAAAACTTCGAAACGATTTCGAAAAATAATAGATTACATAAATAGTGTCATTCTTCCTGACTATATAAAATCAGACGACGATTTCACTACAATACATACAATAGTTTACTGTGCTGCGTACACTGCAAGTGTATGCAATGGATCCAAAATTAAGGACATAGGAGAGGCCGCAGCACGCCAAGAAAACAATATACCATATTGGCAAAAAAGATTACAAAATAAAATTAATCGACTGAGAAAAGACCTGGGTAGGATGACACAATACATTCATGGCAATAGAAGTGGGAGGCTGACTTGTTATGTTCAGAAGATAAAAGATAGACATAAAGTTCATTCACGGCACGAAGAAGAAAATAATACCGATGAGCAATTTATAGACACACTCAAGCAGAAACTCAATACAGCTTCTAGTCGCCTTAAAAGATATATAAATTGTACCAAACGTAAGAAACAAAATAGCCAGTTCATTAATAGCGAAAAACAGTTTTATAGACATCTCACATCAAATACACAAAATGCACATAATACTACATCAACCTGTACATTGTCACACGAAGACCTACATCAGTACTGGTCAAATATATGGGGCCATACCGTAGAACACAATCAAAACGCAGAATGGATACGGGAAGATTTGCAGACGCTTAAGGACACTCCTCAAATGCAGTTTCAACATATTCCAATACATACATTTATTCAAGTGATAAAAAAAACACACAACTGGAAATCACCAGGATCTGATAAAATACACAATTTTTGGTACAAAAAACTGACTACTCTACATCCCCTGTTGCATAATCACTTAAACACGTTTATAGAATCACCACAATCAATGCCGTCGTATATTACTGAAGGGATAACCTTCATGATCCCTAAAAACTCAGATCACAACAACCCTGCTAACTACCGACCTATAACTTGTCTACAGACTATATACAAAATTTTGACCTCATGTATCTCTGAACTCATCTACAATCACATCTCGCAAAACAATATTATGTCAGAAGAACAGAAAGGATGCCGAAAGCATAGCCAAGGTTGCAAAGAGCAGCTGATTATCGACTCAGTTGTAATGAAACTAGCCATCAAAAATAAACACGACATTAGCACCATGTATATAGATTATAAAAAGGCTTTCGATTCAGTACCACATAGCTGGTTACTCCATGTCTTACATCATTACAAAATCCACCCCACACTAATTACATTTCTACAAAACACAATGTCAGGCTGGAAAACTAAACTTAAACTTACCAATAATTCTGTAACACTAGAAACTCAAGAAATACCTATTAAACGAGGTATTTTTCAGGGAGACGCTTTGAGCCCTCTTTGGTTCTGCCTTGCTCTAAATCCACTCTCTAACATGCTGAACCGATCAGACTGCGGGTACACACTTACAGCTGATACTCAAAATAACTCTTCTATCACACACCTCATGTATATGGATGACATTAAACTTTATAGCGATAACATAAACTCACTTTACACACTAGCAGACATCACACAAATGTTTTCCAAAGATATACACATGGAATTTGGCATAGATAAATGCAAAACATTCTCAGTCCGAAACGGGGTAGTCGAACAGAATAGCTACACACTACATACAGGCGCAACCGTAGATGCTTTAGACCAGCATAGTTCATACAAATATTTAGGATTTCAACAATTGAGGGAAATTCATCAAAATCGAACAAAATCTGAAATAATTACGGAGTTTACTCACAGACTGAACACACTCCTTCGATCACAATTGAACTCACGCAACATCACAAAAGCACTTAACACCTACGCAGTACCTTTACTTACCTACTCCTTTGGAATCATCAACTGGACCCAGACAGACCTACAAAAACTGCAGCGTAAAATCAGTACTTCTATGACAGCCCACCGTAAACACCATCCACGGTCATGCAGTCAAAGAGTAACGCTAAAAAGAGAAGAAGGAGGTAAAGGTATCATAGACATTATGAACTTACACAATAAGCAGATAACTAGCCTCAGAAACTTCTTTTTCAATCGTGCAGAAAACTCCATATTACATTCCACAGTCACAAAATCTGACATCCGTCTCACTCCACTCAACCTCCACGATAGAAATCAACAACGCAATGAAAAAATAACAGACAGTAAAAACAAACTAACAGCATGGCAGCAAAAGTCTCTGCATGGAAGGCATCGTCACGACCTGCAGCTACCTCATGTCGACAAAATAGCGTCGAACGCGTGGCTGCTGCGTGGCGAGCTGTTCCCTGAGACCGAAGCCTTCATGATCGCAATCCAAGATCAGGTTATCGATACTAAAAATTACCAGAAACACATCATTCGCAGATCAAACTTCACAGCAGATTTTTGCAGACATTGCCATAGCAGCTCTGAAACCATTCAACATATAACCGGTGCATGCAAGTCAATAGCTCAAACCGACTACAAACACCGACATGATCAAGTAGCCGCTATAATTCACCAATACATAGCCTACAAACACAAATTTATCTCCGAGAAACTACCGTACTATAAGTATAAACCACAATCAGTTCTAGAAAATGAAAGCTACAGGATATACTGGGACAGAACCATAATAACAGACAAAACAATACACTACAATAGACCAGACATAACGATATTAGATAAACATAGCAAAACAGTAATCCTTATAGACATTGCTATCTGTAACACTCACAACTTGTTAACCACACACACAGACAAAATGACCAAATACACAGACCTATCAATTGAGATTAAAACACAGTGGCAAGCCCGTTCCGTAAAAACTGTACCTATCATCCTCTCCACAACAGGCGTCATCCCAAAAACTCTCCACACAAGCCTCCGGACTTTAGACGTACACCCATCCACATACATACTTCTACAGAAAGCAGTCATCCTTAACACATGCCGAATAGTACGTAAATTTTTATCCATGCCATAAATTAACATTTAAAAAAAAAAATACGCACTTGGCTTAGGCCCGTGCAATATTTTACCTCCTAAGTAGGGGAGATGTTGTTACCAACAAGAAAATAATAATAATAATAAATGTATTTATTTAGGCATTTTTTTTAGAACCCATACAATTTAAAAAATTAAAATTAAAATTAATATTACAATCATTCAATAACACATTATAATTTCATTTCATTTCAAAGCATTACATTAAATTAAAATAATATTCTCAGTTCAATAATAAAATAAGTTAAATTAAATAATTAAAATCATAACAATAACATGCAATTATTATTTTTTTTAAATAATAATATATAACTACTTATACATGTAATATTGAAATTTCAATCTTATGAACGTTATTATAAAATTATATATTTTGCTATTATATCTCATAAAGCGTCCTCAACAAAAACCACTAAACCTCACCCATCACTGGAGAATGCACACAAAGCTGACCCGCCACATAAATTCCCAACTTCTCCAGCGAGAGTTCACAATATTACGTTGACCCTAAAGCTTTCAGATTTTATACCATCTGAAGACATAACTTAGAATACCAAGCGAGAATACTAAAATGTCTAAGAAAGGAGCGATACTGAAATATGATTTAATCAAAAATTATGACGTGTACGTGGTGCGGTTAGTGTATGACCTCGTGTTTATCGACCCGGTATGAACGACAAAAATTGACAACCTGATTCAAAGTTTCAAGCCATCACAAATTAACGCCTGATCCAAGAAATAAATGATTCAAACCTGATGTTAAGTAATTTATTGAATCAGGCGTTACTTTGCGGAAGTCCATATTAACGAACTGAAACAATTACTTTGCTCACCCGCGACTTTCTCTTAAGGTCTCGGGTGAGCAAAGTAATTATTTCAGTTCAAACCTGATGGTTTTCATTATTAGAGTACGCATTGTCTAAAGCTAAGTCAAGGTCGCATTCTCCATCTCTTTCTGCCTTTATGTTAAACCGTGTTTCGTTCACCCTAAATTTCAAACGTAATTTCGGTTTACGGTTATGATTATTTATTTCTCAAATAAATAGATTTACTTACAATGACTTACTGAGAAAATATATCTTTTTTGCTTAATAACTAATAAATGAGAAGCGCGAAAGGTCATGCTGACAAAAACAAAGTGGGTAGAATAGAAATACAGTCAAGTACATATTGGAATGAGTTAGTTTAAAATGGAGTCCTTTTGTTTCGTATAATTTAATAAGTCAAAAATTCATAATGCATCATTCGTCATAATTAACGTTAGTCATACAGATATTTATTTCTGAAACGGTATTTTTTTTCAGGACTATTTTAAATGCCATCTTATAGAATGCTGTTAGTTAGGTTAGGATTGTTTTATAAAAATTTCGAAAAAAAATTGTTTCAGAAATAAATCACTTTATGACTAACGTTTATTGTGAAGAATGAAACATTATGACTTGTTAAAATATGGGAGTCATTATAACTAGACCCGATTAAATTATGTAACATGGCAAATTACCATACTTTTTTTATTTCGCAATTAAATTTCCAAAAAACTCAGAGGAGTGAGTCCGGGCTTGCACCCACGCACGACCCTATGCTTGAAAGGCCATTATGTCAAACCACGCTAACGTGGCTCTAAGAAACTTTAAAAATACAAGAACTAAAGAGTCTCGATCACAAAGTTAGAAGCAAACTTGTCAGCATGATGGATTATTGTCGTGCGATAGTGATAGATAGATCTTCGATAAGTTCAATGATATGGAGCTTTAGTGGTTCGAGGTCCGAGCTAATTTTAACCTTAGTAACTCATTACTAACGTAATAAAGTAGTGAGCTTGGTGTTTTTTTGCATACAAGATAACACTACATGAATCTGTAATATTCTGTCCAGTGATTGAAAAAGTACAAAAAGAACATAGCAAAATTTGTTCTTATCAGTCTTTATCGTAAAAGAAAACTCTACAGTCAGTTCTGGAGGTCCATGGGACCAGATAAAGGGCGAGGTCAGGAATTTAGTCTTTCTATACAGGGTGTCCCATAACTTACCGATAACCTGGTTCTGGGTGAGAAGTCAAATTATATTAATCTGGAAAAAATAAGAACAAAATTCCATGTCGCTTAGTTAAGCGATAATAGTCAACTTATCACTTTTGATGTTAGATATTTTCGAAACAATGTCTCATCGTCATCGTCATCCCAGCTTATATACATCCCACTGCACGGCACAGACCTCCTCTCAGAATGTGAGGGCCGTAGTTTCCGCGCAAACCCATTACGCATTAAGTACTTCACACACACCATAAATTTTTTCACAGGTGTGTACCTACATTTGCTTCACGTTATTTTTCTTCATTCACCGTAAAGCTCATAGTAAATTTCAAATATAAATAAATTCCGAAAACTCAGAGGTGCGAGCCTGGATTCAAAATCAAGACCCTCTACTTGAGAGGCCATAGGTCAAACCACCAGGCCACCACGGCTTCGGCTTCTAAACAATATATATTAGCTATAGTATTACCAATCATTTATTTTTTCGATGACAGCTCCCATAGAATGTAACTTTGTTTAGTTACGCAAAAATTAACTTTTAAATGCGAGGTATAAAAAACACGACAACTGCCTAATTTTGTTTCTTGATTCTATAAAATATAATATTCATCTAATACAAATTGAGTCCATATAAGCAGTAGTTTTTTTTTTAAAGTACGATAAATAACAAACGTTTTAATAAAGTTACATTCTATGGCAATCATAACATGAAATTTGTATTGCCATAGAATGTAACTTTATTAAAACGTATTATTTATCGTACTTTAAAAAAAAATACTGCATATATGGACTCAATGTGTCTTAGATGAATCTTATATGGGATCAAGGAATAAAATTAGGCAGTTGTCTTATTTTTTATATCTCGCATTTAAAAGTTAATTTTTGCATAACTAAACGCAGTTACATTCTACGGGAGCTGTCATCGAGAAAATAAATGATTGGCACTACTATAAATGATATGATTTTTTTTTTCTTCTATTTTTCAGTACTGTCATAACTTTGGCTTCTCGCCCGGTACCATGTACTTACAATAAAAAAAAATTGTTTATCTTTAAACCTTGTTTAAATTTTGCAGATCCGTGTGTTTTGATACAAGTAAACCTCGCTTAAAACTAAAATTTGTTTTACAAGTTTAGCTGCAGAAATACTTCAAATTAAGACCACTGCAAAGTAAATAGTGAAGAGTAAACTATCTTTCAACAAAGACAAATTAACGCCGGCGCAGATCAGATGCGTGTGCGTGTCACGCACCAGTTGTAATGAAAGAAAATGTAAAAAAGATGGCACACCATGTGCACGCAAACAGTGCGCCATCTTTCTTACAGTACATTTCTCACAACTGATGCGTGTGCATGAGACGTCGCCGTCGCTTTTATTCTTTGTTATTCTCCGATATTCCCTTGTGGCGCGTACATACGAGGCCCGTAACATACAAACCGCACAATGCAACGTTTGAAGATGGTTTACTTTGGTTTAACACACAAAAACCTTCTTGATCTCATCCATTTTTACTTAAGTCAAGTTAAATGTCAACCCAAGTCAAGAGCAAGAGTACATGATTGATGGAGATCATAATACGGGCTCAGTGACTTGGAAACTTAAATAGAAAATTGTGATGGAAGCCAAAGACAGCTCAAGGAGATATCAAAAGAAAACACTTTAAGCAGATATTAATCTGTTTTAAATTGAAATTGTTTCCAGTAAGGGTATTAGAAGTGTTGTTTCTAAGAAATTTCCGGTTATCTGTCGCAGTGGCGACGTAAATTTAGTTCAGGGACTTTACAAAATTTGCAATTGCAATTGTATTTTGTATCTAGGCTTCATAAAAGATTTGGACAAAGAATCAGCGGAGCTATTCAAAAAGGAAACGCTGTGCCGTACCAGTAATATCCAGTATCTTCAGAACCACGTATAAGTCAATTTTAATTTTAGCTTTTTCATGTATTTATTTTGGGTTTAGGATTAACTAAATTATTACTTCTCCAAGACACTAGTGTACTAACCTTTATAGTTTAAAATATAAAATTAATCAAGTATTTACTTAAAACACTGTCATAATTAGACACCACAAAACTTTTTGTTACTCTAATTGACCTTTTACAGTGATTGAACTCAATAAGAGTATCTGCATATCGTCAATCAAATCGTCAATGATTTTTTTTTTGTTTGATTGGGCAAAAAGGCAACTACTAGAAAATTTCTATTGATGTACACCTAGTCCACCGAGAAATTCTTTTACCACAATAAGGTTCAATGTCAGTTTTACAGCTTAAAACATCAAAGCTAATTTTCAGTCAGAAGACAAATAAAATAATAATAATAATAATCAAATAAAATGATAATCAGCCTTATTGTTTTTATTTTGATGTAAGAACTGTCAAAAAAGACCATAAAAAAAATATGGTATACTTAATGTTGAACCATGCTGTTTCCAGAACTTTTCGAAATGTCGTCTTATGTATATATTAGGTACACTAGCCTTCCGTCCGCAGCTTCGCCCGCGATAAATTAATTTTCCCGTAGGAAAAGGTATTTTCCCGCGGTAAAAAGTAGCCTATGTCACTCAGTGATAATGTAGCTTTCTAACGGCAAAAGAATTTTTGAAATCGGTCCAGTAGTTTCGGAGCCTATTCAATGCAAACAAACAAACAATCAAATCTTTCCTCTATATAATATTAGTATAGATTAGGTTAGGTGTTAGTTTAATAACAATTCTGAAAAAAAAGCAGTTTCAGAAATAAATTACTTTGTGACATATGAAAATTATGGAAAACGTTACATTATGGCATATGAAATTCGGGGAAACGATAGAGAACCGTTCATTACCTAAAGGGAAACTGTGTCTTCAGATGTCTGAAAAGTCTCAAAAGTCTGTCAAATAATGTGTAATGTCAATGTAATTAAATCATTAAGCATCTATTAGCGAAGAGACATAAAATACATCCCACCCGCTTTAATACTTAACGGAATTGAATTTAAATTGAACCGAGGAAATAAATGCACCCCTTTGTTTAAAGATGTATCGGGTGACTGTTTCAGAAAAAAACAAACCTTAGCGTGACTAAAATAAGGTTGGATTTTCAGAGAATCCTTCGGTCTTGTTTTAATCGATGCAATAAAGTAAATGTAATTATAACGTTGCTTTGAGAAGGGTTGCTATTAGGATTTTCAATGAAAAACAAAACGTTTTTGATTAAAAGTAATATGCTGTTGCGAAAAGAAGTTTAGGAGAAACTGAGAGACTGCAGTCGTTGTGAAAAATAAAAATATTTTTCACGGATCAGTGATTTTCAGCCTTTTCAGCCAACTGTCGAAGGAGGGTTATGTATTTGGCACGGCCTGCAGCCTAAACGGCTCAATGGATTTTGAAGTGTGAGGTGTCATTAGATTCGTCTTAGTTCCGCGAGTGACATAGGGTACCTATGTATTTTCCCGGAATTCCCATGGGAACGGGAATTATATAGGCGGGTTTTTTCATTTAGTATTGAAATTATAGTACATTGTGCATCAAGGGCCGTAAGTAGGGGATTACTAAGGAGAGCCTATTAGAAGCCCGACGCCGGAGGCGGAGCGCTTTTAATGACTCGAGTTTGTAATCCCCTTACTGCCCGTGATACACACAATGATTTTCATCACACTGCGAGGAAAAAAAATCCAAAAATTAAATTATTTTGTCTCTAAACACTTAAATTAAATAAATAATGGCTACCCGCCAATACAGATTGTCACTTTTTTCAAGTAATCTACCATAGATAATGTAAACTGTGTTTAGAATTCTAATGGCCATAAGGCCACATTATGCCAACATGTTAAAAAAATACTTACTAAAATTATTGCAAAACTATTTGATATAAATTTAAAATATAAAAATAACGAAGTTTCATGAAGCGTAGACAAGTTTTGTGCAGTAAAATTGGGTTATAGCTAAGTTTTAAACATATAAATAAAACGTTGGCTGACTTTAAACCTCCTTAGTCTGTTTGCAAATTTTAAAACTAAAGTTAGAACTCCCTTGGGAAGAAAAACTGTACGTAAATCCATAACTCCCTTAAGAACAAATTAGGCCTTTGACATTTAGTATACAGGCATGGAATGACGCCATTGGCGAGCAAGTGTGATGAAAAAGTTATTTATTTTACCTGTGTCTCACAGGACCTAACACGTTCCCAATTTTTATAATAAGGGTGATGACACCATCATCATCTTCATCATCCCAACTTGCCGGGCATTATGCCTAGAATGAGATGGCTTGGGCCGTAGTTCCCACGCGGGCCCGTTGCGGATTGGGAATTTGACCCACCATTATCTTCGGTAATGTGCATGTTTTTTCGCATTTTTTCCTATGCCATTAAGCTCATGGTAAATTTTGTAAAAAAAACCGGCCAAGTGCGAGTCGGACTCGCGCACGAAGGCTTATAAAAACGGCAAAAAAAATGTTTGTTGGATGGGATGGGGAAATTATTTTATTTTAATATAATTAACTTTTTATTTTTAAAGTCAATATTATAACTAAATATTCTGTGAATATTTCAAGCGTGTACCTGTTGCCGTTATTAATATCGAGCAAAAACGAGAAAAAAATCACGTTTGTTGTATGGGAGCCCCCCTAAATATTTATTTTATTCTGTTTTTAATTTGTTGTTAGAGCGGCAACCTAAATACATCATCTGTGAAAATTTCAACTGTTTAGCTATCACGGTTCATGAGATACAGCCTGGTGGAAGATAGACGGTACGGAGCCCTAAATAAATGGAATATAACTTTGTGTTAGAACTCACGACCCTCTGCTTGAAAGGCCACAAGTCAAATCACTAAATCTACTACGACTTACTGTAAGTCTTGGTCACTTCAGCGTTTATTAAATTTCAATTTTGAAAATATGTTGACTAATAGTTAGTATTAGTTGACTGTTCAGTTGTTCGGTAGTAACTTAAGCAAAAGGCGAAAAGGAGACTTTAGAGGGCGATCTTCCAACCAGCCACCTTGACAACAGAAAGAAGAAAGAAATAGGACACAATAATACAGCAGACGGTGAAATAATGTCGTATTACAAACCCCCAAAAACCCTGTACCGGTGTAATGGCGCAAATAAAAATGATGATCGTGAAATATAAACATTAGCCACCGGGGACTGACGTATAGCAGGGATTTTAGCCACAGTATGCCCACAAATCACCTTTATCGTTCCGAAGGTGTATAATACAATAAATAACTTTATTTATTGCCAATTTTCGGTCGACTGGAAATGTGGTTATTGTGGTTAGACCGTTCAATGTAGAGGCGTTTAATTCACTGAATTTGTAGGTTTACCTAGATTTTTAAATGATTATTTAAATAATAATTATTGATAATAATTATAATTGTGATTACTTTATACATATAAACAGATTACTTTGTATAATTAAAACGTACAGTCGAGGGCATAAACATATGTACGACTCGGAGTCTGATAATGTAAACACCAACCTTATGATTAGTGGTAAAGAGGTGTACAAATATTTTTGACTTCTGGGCAACGTGCATGTGTATGTGTCCTTGACTGTATACATAGATAGACTTCTTAACTCAAAAATCTTTTTAAATTAAGATTAGTTAGTTAACCCGTCGAACGATTTAGGCGCACACGTGGCTGCCTAAACTAACTGTCATAATTTGCTAATTTTTAGTACTTAGAAAAAATTACCCAAAATAGTCGCCGATCGTGCGACGGGTTAAGATAATGGGTCATTCTTCTTTTCGTTGACCAGTAATTTTTTGTAATGTGCTCTTCAAATGTTTTAAATAGTTTTATTATTAATTATTTAAATAGGTACATAATGAAGCTTACATTTAAAATTATCACTACGTATAAAAAGTAATCATTATTATACCATCTATAAATTAGGTAACGCAGTGGACATGCATGTCCCCTCCGTTTGTATGGAAATTAGTGTATTTTCCGCTGTTACTCATCGTCGGTCCGTCTTGTTGGGGTTTTCCTACACTACAGTATGCTTAGTATAAGTTTTCCTTCACTTCAATACTTCTCGATCGCGTTTACGTAAAAAAATCAATTACTAGGGAAACATGGACAGCGTCTCCGCGCGCGCGCGTCCATGTTTCCATAGAATTGATTTTTTTACGTAAACGCGATCGAGAAGTATTGAAGTGAAGGAAAACTTATACTAAGCGTACAGCACGTCATTCGGGTCGCATTCGCTGCTCTAGAATCTTACTGCCCCATCGGCCGTGGATTCTAAGTACGAGCAATGTGCCTTATGTGCCCTACTCACAGCCACTTAAATCTGGCGAATTTTCAAGCTATGTTAGTGACTTTGATTCTTCTGCGGATCTCCTTATTCATGTGGGAAAACTCCGAGCATAGCTCACTCCATCTCCCTCTGAGTGAACCAAAGCTTTTTTATGAGGCCCATTGTAAGTAACCTCATCTCAAACAACAACAACAACTCAATTATATATCCCGAAACGATGGCTACTTTTTCCAAACGGTTGCTCTCGGACAAAAGCTTGTAAGTTACAAAATCCAAGTTCTAAACATTAAATAATAGTCTAAATATCTGCTATTGTTTCGTTTTACTTCATTAAAATCCTTAACGCTTGGCCAGTTGTTTGTTATGAGTTTTCACAATTTGATACTTCACCGTCGTTGAATTTGAGGTCGCTCGCAATATCTATTATATTTCGACTCGAAGTTTATTCACTTCTGCTTCTTGCTCAACAGAGCATATTTAAAGGAATTATACACCTTAAAGACACTGTATAATCAGACAGAAGCAAAAGAAAGTAGAGATGCGATGTAATAAAAGTATTATACTTAGTTTCAAAGTTTTAATGAAGGTCTTATAGTCAATGTTGCATTAGTTACAGCACCTTACTCCCTTTTCCGCTGTTTTAGTGTAACTAACTCACTGATAAATTAGCACGTGTCATGTTTTCACTGTTTATTATGTCGACATGAACATTTTCATGACATTCGACATACTATTTACAAAGTTAAGATATTTGCTAACCGCTGTCAGTGTCGTCGAAACCCTAGCTTTATTTCTGGTTTTTCAATTTATTCTTGTTCCAGTACAATATGTTTCCACAAGGGTAAGGGCACACGTTACAAACTATACAGGATGTCCCAAAACTCAACGATAACCTAGTATTGGACGAGAGTTCAAGTTTTACCAGTTCTAATAAAAATAAGAAAATATCCAAATCACTTATTTAAAAGAAAAAAAAATATTGCTTAACTAAGTGACATTGTACTTTTTCTTATTTTTCCAGAACAACTCGGTATATGGGTATGATATTTTGGTGAATGTGCTTCGGAACTACACGACCTTATTATATGCCTGCTCCTTTCTGCCAGAGGTCGACCAGAAGTACGCGGGGTCTCTACCCATTCGTTGTCAGTATTCCCAAAATCCACACAAAGCGTTTTCGCTCTTCCTTTATCAACCGTATATCTAAAGGGGGAATTCCCTGCTACCTCTGTGTTCTTTGAACACTACAATCTGTATGCTTAGTAAAGGTAACGCCACCACAAACTGTCGTTAAACGTCAACACAACGTCAAAATCTCGCTGTCATTACATGAGATGTGGTTGTGTGCGTGGCCTCAACTCTGGTGGCGTTACCTATACCTATAAGTTTTACTTCACCAAATACTTCTCGATCGCGTAAAATTTTCAATTCTATGGAAACATGGACGCGCGCGCGCGCGGAGGTGCTGTCCATCTTTCCATAGTAATTGATTTTTTTACGTTAACGCGATCGAGAAGTATTTGGTGAAGTAAAACTTATACTAAGCATACGGGCCGTTTTCAGTCTAGAGTGAATGAGTATTTACTAGGCAAGCGTGCTCCATCATCCTCATCTCGCTTTCCATTTGGTGTGATTATGGTCAAACGCAAGCATATATTGTATAAAAAAAAGTTATAACTTGACCCGAATTCTGGTTTAACGCCGAGTTTTGGGATGCCCTGTATGAACAACTTGGGCTTCCAAATTACAGAACAACTCTAGTTTCAAGTCACCCCTCAAGTTTGATTATCTAGCCTCAAACTCCTAACAAAACATGCAACTTTATCGTACCAAGTCTCAATTCCAATTTAGTGCATCTCACTTGTTTCAAAGTTCTAAATATCCGCAAAGTTAAATTTAAATTACAAATTGAATGCGGCATTCAATGTTGGTGTAAGTCTTCAGGCGTTTCTGCGTTTCAGGCGTTTAAATGTGTTGCGAAATACGTTTAAATCTCAAGGGAATGTTGAATACTGCGAAAGTATAAACATTAAGGAGAAATTATGTTCACTTGTAGCAGCAAAAACGGGATATTATGATGTGAATAGACTATGGTTCCTGTTTACAGCACACAACTGTAAAAATAAGGAACACAATATCAAATACAATAGTTTAAAAAAGGAACTTGAATTAAATTTAAATTTCAAATAAGCACAACTAACGTATGCACATAATTATATTTCTAAGTTTTGTAGCGAACTAGAAATATGTATACAACGACAGTAACATTTATATTTTTTTTTTGTTTAGCAGATTCACTATTTCTATTTAAGCGAAAGTGGTGGAAAATAATTATTATAATAAGACTAAGTATATAAATAATTTATTGAATCAGGCGTTAATTTGCGGAGATCCATATTAAGTAATGAACTGATACAATTGACAACATTTCATATTTCTAAGACTATAATTTGATTCGTTCTGTGTATTCTGTTTGGAAAGAGAAAAACGCTGATAGTTTTAAATTTTCACTAGGATTATTAATTAATTTGTTACAATTTTTTAAAGATGTGCTTATTCTAAAAGAGCGCAACGATAGAATTGATCCATTACTTTTGTCTAGTCTCTATTAAAAAAAAGTGATGACGTAAATTTGACGTTAAGGTTGTTATCTAATTTAAAATTATGACAGCTCTTTTTTCTAGTGAAAAGGGTAAAGGAAACATATCTACTCTGTGGATGTATTTGTAAGTACATATATGTTTTTAAATTTGTTGTATTTTTTAAATATTGAGAAATAAATTATAATAAATATTTTTCCGTGTTCAGGAGGCGAAACTCTATCGATTCCTGCAGTAATTTTCAGGTGTTAAAAAAATGAAAGGTTGTCAATTACATTGCTCACCCGCGACCTTAAAGAAAAAGTTAAGGTCGCGGGAGAGCAAAGTACCTAATTGTTTCAGTTCATTAAGACTAAATAAAATATTTTTTGTGGAATAAATAACAAAGGTACAAGCTTTTTGTTGACTGTACCTACTTGAAATCATCCGAGCTACATAATTGTTATCTCTACCAAATTTAAAGTTAACTAGACACTAGAAGTGGATGAAATTTGATTTGCAATTTTGATTTTGTTGATGATTTGTATTGTGCAATGTTGTAAGTAAAATAAAAACTTTCATAGTAGTCTGGTTAAGTGGTCCTTTATACTCGAATTTTAGTCGTGTATCTCTTATAAAAAGTTTAATTTCGAGTGAACAAAATCTACAGTTAAAGACCTTTTGTCAGAGTTATGCAAAATGGCACCCAGTTCTTGGACGTGCGAGAAATCCCTTCTCAAGACGACCGGAACCAAGTTAAGAACAACGATAGTTCACTCCTTGTTATAGTTGTGGTCCAAACTTCGTAAACTACCGTGTAGTTAAAGTTTCACAAGTTTGCTTACACTACTACTAGTTTGTGTTTTGATAAGAAAGATATACCTACAGTGAAGAGATGACGTCATCTTTCTAAAGGCAAAGTAATGAGGTACTCATTCCCAAATCATTCAGGTCCCAACTCCCAAAGAAGACCAGCGCTGTTCGCAACATCGACAGTTTTACTGATTTGGGACCTTTTTGTGACACGCGCATTTTTATTGTTTTTATCCAATCCATGTTGTCACAAATAAATGTTTTTTTTATGTTAGATAGGCCAGACAAACGAACTAGTGGGTCACCTGATATTAAATGAACACCACTGTCTATAGACACCCGCAGCGCTTTACACGATGCCAGTGCGTTGTCGGCCCTAAAGGAGAGGGAATAAGGGAAGGGGGAGAGGGAGGGGGAGAGGGAAGGGGGTGAGGTATTGGGCCCCCGGCACTCTCACTGACCGTACGAAACGCAAGCAGGATTACTGCTGCTTCACGCCGGTGTTCTGTGAAAGGGTGGTACTGCCCCGGACGAGCCGGCCCATTTGTGATGCAGTGGCTAGCTACAATATGGCTCTACCACTACAAATTTCTTCATTATCTTTCATTCATTCATTTTCTTTCTTTCATTCATTATTTTCTCAACAGGAAAATATTTTTATCTGCTCAGTTGTTAATATGCTTAATAATAAATAATAAATTCTTATTTGCCGAATATGGGTTTACATTTACAATGATGTTCGTTTATAATAGTTTTGATCCTTCACATTGACGTAATGAAATGACTGACCTGCGCAATCTGGTCGAATCGTCCGAACAGCTCGTTCAAAGTCTTGACCAAGTCGGACGCGCTGAGCCTTTCGGACAACGGCGTAAAGTTAACAATGTCCGCGTAAAGGATGCTGACGTTATTGTGCCGTTGGACGTGCATCTCGTGGAATCGGGTTTGCTTGGAGCTGTCGGCACACGCGTCCGCCATCTTGAGCATTATTGAGCGTTTCACCTGTAACAAGAGGAAGATAGATAGATTCATTTATTTAATGGATACGCACAATTTAGGTCAACTTAAGGCCAGAGTAAATAGGTTGATGCTGAGCCAGTGCGATAAATCTTCAGCCTCATCTGCATTTGCCATTAGGTTAAATATTGTCCTATTATTTTAACATCCTGCCGCCCCACGTCAAAATTTGTTTCAATGAACTTTAAACTTTATGTCACTTATTGAGTGAGTTCGATGTCACATAAAGTGATATGATATGACACTGGGCGGTAGGAGAATAAACTCAATTCTTGTTTGGAATGTCGATGGATTTTTGGGAACTGATCTTAATAATAAGGATAACATTTTATATGAAGACAAAGTTTTATCAGCGAAGTTAAGTTAGACCAGTTTCATTGCGAAAAAAAAGATGCCATAAGAAAATATTTCGAGTTAAAAATTCGGTGTTGGTAAGGTTCCTCCCTCAGAAGGCGAAAGGCGCTACTTTTCTCATTTTTAGACATACCTATTCACTAAATTTAGAAGATGTGAAAAATTATTTCGCGTTGCCTTAACTCTCCTTAATAGGCTTTGATCAATTATAACTGTAGATCCACAGTCGCGCGCCCGAAAATGTCCGAGCCAAATGAGCGCCACTTTGATAAAAGTGGCCTTCTTTTTTCTCAGTACGTTGCGTGAAATTTTCAAGTTTAGCTGTCAAGTGTCAACCGAAATTCGACTGTAATGAAGTAAAGACTAGGTTCAAATTTCTGTGTAGGTGATGATTTTATTTGTTACGCAAACAAATAAAAAAGTTCGGACATTCTTTGAAGGGGATTTTGTTCGGCAATGTGTATCTTAACTCTGAAGATCAATTTATGTTATATGCATGATACGGTTAATCTGCTTAGTTCATCAGACGCAGAATGTTTCCAACTACCCAATGGTATACTTATAAATAACTCATTAGTCCCTTTTGTGACAGCATTAACATGTACATAACTATCTATGTCTATGTCTATGTTTGTCCTCTTATTTTCGCCTGTGTACGTGTTATTGTTGTTATAAATAAATGTTTTTCTTTCTTTCTTTCTATTAGTAACTTTTTTCGAGGTACCACCATAATATGCCTTGTTAAGTAACAAGTGCAGGTGACAAGTGATTAGTTAACATGTTTTTACGATGGTAAGTGTTAAGAATTCGTTTACACATTGCTTAGTTGTGTTTTGTGATATGAATGGAACACGAATAACGATTAGCATTACGAAATATTTTAAAAAGTTTAGTCGCGGTAATCGCTTCAGAAATCGAGAATGAGGTGTTAGTTGAAATCGAAAAACCTAAAATGCAAAAAAAATGGATCAGCAGAAGAATTCAGTATGGAACTATGGAGCTAGTGATAAACTTTCACAGGAACTAATTAATGAGGATCCTACCGAATTTCAGAATGCAATACGAATGACTGAAGATGAATTTAATGACTATTGTTGGAATCAGTCCACCTCATATTTATACTTTTCGCATCCGTCCGTACTACGCATTTAACAACTTAACAGGCAAAAATAAACCGAGCGTCTATTCACTTTACTTACCTGCATTTCGCACTCGCACTTGCCACTTAACAGCGTGGCCGTTTACACGATGTTTTTACTAATCACTTTACACCTGCACTTGTTACCTGCACAAAGTGTAAACAGACCTTTATCGATAGCGAAACTAGCTAGCAGGCATATTATTGTAAAGGAATACGACTTTGTAAAGACATTCACAGTTCTCTTGATTTAATCTTCCGTAGGTACCTAAAGTTACTGTTAAAACTTTCAAAACCCATAAACTCTTAATCCAACTAGTATCTGTCCATTGCGTCTAATAAAAGAAATGATAAAAGTTCTGACATTTAATATCATAATGAAATCGTTGGACTGTTTGAGCTTACTCTAGACGGAAATAAAGCCGCTATCCACTCGGAAAGCTTTCAGCGTCGTCGGTAAACTTTTAATTTACTGGATCAGACTTTTTCAAACTTAAGTTTTGTTGTTGACAGTTTAGATTAAGAAAGATAATTAAAAATAAATCTCCAGATTTGACGCTCAAATTAATCCGTACATCAACGAATTTTTCGAATAAAGTAAAGCGCCTGGCAATAGCTGTTAAGGCTTTGGGCGAAAAAAGTTTTTGCTATTACATTTAACTAGGCGCTAGATACAACTTCTTTGCAGAACTTTAATTAAATTATTAAGAGTAAAATATATTGAATGAGGGTATCGCTTGTTTCGTAATTTTCACATTTTTGACGTAAAATGCGCAAACATGGTAACAATTAAATAAATATTATTCTCAAGTTTCAATTCCTTTCCATCGCTTTTCTACTCTACACTCTAAAGGTCGTTAGCCGATAAATAAAATCTCGAATTTTTCGTTAAATCTTGTTTGAGTTTAACAGTTCCATACATTTTGGCACTAATATAGTAAACTCATTCATCAACATCATTAATTGAGCCGAAAGACCATTGCTGAACATAGGCCTCCCCAAAACTCGCCAAACAGATCGGTCCCGTGCCATCCGCATTCAACGCGATCCCGCAACCTTAACCAGATCATCGCTCCATCTTGTTGGAGGCCTACATACACTGCGTCTTCCGGTCCGCGGACGCCACTCGAGAACCTTCCGGCCCCATCGGCCGTCAATATAATAATAATTGAAATAATTCTTCTTTAATTTTCCATATTAAATAAGATAAAAACATTTAAGTACCTATCTTAGAAATGTTTTATCTGGTAGATAAGTAAGTAGGTACTTTTTATTTTCATCTCAAAACAAATTTGAGAACTTCTTTATATTATCCTTTAGTCCAGACGGAATAACTATTATTAATATTCTCAGTATTAATTTTACCCCTACGGATGATATAGACTGGATTAGCAATCGCCATAGTACAGATCGGCCGCGGAAAAATAGTTCGATTATTAAATCTAGATGGCGCTGACTACAGATATTTCATATTACTGCAAATGTGTTATTTTTCAAAATTGCCCCCACTCAGTATTCTTATTCGAGAGTAGCACCCACATATTTTTTAAATGTCAATTAACAAATACCTATTCATATCTTAGCGGTCATAGTTGACTAATTCCTAGTAACATACTAAACTATTCTTCGAAATATTTGCACCAGACAAGCCTTTTTGGCAATTAGATCAAAAATAAACGAATGATGAATCATTCGCCTTTGTGTTTAAAAACGGCAATGATATGGACATGGTAAGTAAATTTCGACGTTTAACAAGTTTTGAAATTACATGTATGAACATCTAAACATTCAAATACTTTCACATGTAGGTACAGTAGTACACAACTGATATGGCTAAAGAGTCGCTAACCCTGAAGATCCTGATAAAGAATAAACTATTGAAATTATTGCATTGTCATCGATTCTTGATAAGTGTACAAAGTTTCAAATTAATTCGGCTCTTGAAGGGGGTGAAAATAACGTTTAAAGACTCCGTCACATAGATACATACTGGCGAAGCTAAAACAATCTTATTAACAGTGGTCGTAGATTTTGTAGCATTTTTGGTGCAGTGCTAGGGTTGCCAGTAGTGCCCAAAATTAAATTGTTTGAACCAAGAATCAAATAAAATCAAAGGAATTTCATCATCATCATCATCCCAGCCTATATATATGTCCCACTGCAGGGCACAGGCCTCCCCTCAGAATGAGAGGGCTTGGGCCGTAGTCCCCACGCGAGCCCAGTGCGGATTGGGAATTCCGAAATCATTGGGCGGGCAAAGGCATTTAGAACTAAGTAAAAACTTAAAAATTAATAATTTAGAGATGGTTGCCATGGTAATGAATTAAAAAAAAGGATTCAATTCTCCTTGAAGACCGCCTGTTATCTATCTACCTCTACTTTTATTAAGTTTGATGTTCTGTATTCTGTATTTTTTGTCTTTTTTGCGGTGTGCAGTAGTTACATTATTCTAAACGTCAATCATATTATATACGTCGACAACCCTAGGTCGCTGTCGTGTGTCATTTAACGTCATCGCACCAAAAATGCTACAAAATCTACGATCACTGCTTATTAAAAACAAATTCGCGAGTTCTACAGATCCAATAACCATAGCACTTTATGGAGATTTCCCTAGTGGGGGGGCTAAAAGTTCTCGAATGGAGACCACGGACTGGCAAGCGCAGCAGGAAATGTCAATACCAACGAGATGGACGGTTGATCTGGTAAAGGCCGCAGGTTCACTGCAGATGCAAGCCGCTTCCAACCATAATGATTGGATATCAATGAGATGTGATGATTTTATAGCCTAGCTGTTAGAGAATCTGACTACGAAGCTTGAGGTCCCATTTTTGATTCCCGGTCGGGGCAGATATTTGTGTGAAAAATACGAATGTTTGTGCTCGAGTCTTGGATGTTTAATATGTATTTAAGTATATATTATTTATCTATATAAGTATGTTTATCCGTTGTCTAGAACCCATAGTACAAACTTTCCTTAGTTTGAGACTAGGTCAATTGGTGTGAATTGTCCCGTGAAATTTATTTATAAATGACTAGCCTTCCGTCCGCAGCTTTGCCCGCGATAAATTAATTTTCCCGTAGGGAAAGTTATTTTCCCGCGGTAAAAAGTAGCCTATGTCACTCAGTGGTAATGTAGCTTTCTAACGGCAAAAGTTTTTTTGGAATCGGTCCAGTAGTTTCGGAGCCTATTCAAAGCAAACAAACAAACAATCAAATCTTTCCTCTTTATAATATTAGTATAGATAATTAGTAATTTTAACATCTCTTCAAATAAACTTAGCAATACGCGATATTGCACCATCTCTGACGTTTCGCGTCATCAGACTTTTCCGTTTATGACGTCGTCTCGCCAAACGGATGCGTCATCTAATATCCTATGGCCCACTTATTAACCGTGACTAGACGGTTCAACGGTACTCTTTTCCTCTTTCAAATACTTACACAGATTTTCCGCGAAGCGTTTGAACATGATATTATTATTCAACTTGAGATTTTAGCGTACGGAGAATTTGATACTTATAATAATAAAATTCAACTAAAGTTGCTAATACATTGGTACGTACTAATAATCACAACATAATACTCATTTGTTACTAAACCCTAAGAAAACAAAATGTATTAAATTTTCATTGTTAAATCCGCCTCATTCAAATTCGGTCTCAAATATAAAACTTAACGGTCAAAGTATTGAATTTGTAAAATCAACGGTATTCTTAGGAATAACACTGGACTCTAAATTGCAGTGGGGATCGCACACCACAGCAATTGCGAATAGGTTGAGCTCTGCTGCGTTTGCAGTCAGAAAGATACGGCAGCTAACCGATGTGGCGACGGCACGGTTGGTGTATTTTTCCTACTTCAATAGCATCATTTCATACGGCCTTATTTTATGGGGATCTGCTGCAGACTTGGAATCAATTTTTATTTTGCAAAAGAGGGCTATCAGAGCGATATATAACTTAAGGACACGCGATTCTTTACGATCTTTTTTTTAAAGAAATAGGTATCCTAACCCTGGCGTCGTTGTATATATCTGAAATAATCATGTATGTAAGAAAAAACATATGTGATTTTCCCACTAACGTCGATAAGCCAAAGGCTACTAGAAACACAGGGAAGCTTAAAGTTCCATCTTACAGACTGTCTAAAACCAAAAAGTCGTTTCTGGGAAGATGCATACGTTTTTATAATAAAATTCCGAAAACAATAACCGAACAAACTGATACAAAATTCAAATCCATTGTGAAGAAGACATTAATATCTAAGGCGTACTATAAAATTAATGACTATTATTATGGACAGGGATGTTTGGAAATAATTCCGATCCGCATTGGCAATCCCTAGTCTCAAATAGCGTATCTACTGTGTTAAAAAAATTAATTGTATTAAATACTTTAGATATACAAATGTAATTTAATAACAATGTAGATTTTATTGAAAAAAATATACGTTGTTGAGTTTCTTGCCAGTTTCTTGTCAACAGGGTTTTTCCGAACCAGTGGTAGATTCTTGGACGTTCATAGAAGCATCAATTGATGCCTAAATTAAATAAAGAATTTTGACTTTGTCTTTCACTTTAACTTTGAAAGAACAATGACTAAGTATTTATTTAGTACAATGACATTTAGCAATACTACGGTTTGTTGTTCTTTTTATCTCACTTATTTTGAAAGGCGTTGAGATTTGTTCGACAATCCGTCTTTAATAGAACTAAGGCGCAAGCCATATAGAAGAGACGTGGGACGGGGGCGCGTCGCAGTCGCGGCGCCCCTTAAATCAGTTTTCATACTAAATGTATAGAAGCTATATAGAAGCATCGCGATCCAAAGCAGACAGAACAGACGGGTCGGAGACGCGGCTTGCGAACAAACGACGCGGACTGCGTCGCGCCCCCGTCCCACGTCTCTTCTGTGTGGCTTTAGTTTTCTTTACCTACATTCTGTTAATTTATTGAATCAGGCGTTACTTTGCGGAGGTCCACATTAATGAACTGAAACAATTACTTTGCTCACCCGCGAACGATAGGTAGTTACGTTTATGTAAGAAATGCGTGTTCATATAGTTCCTCCACCTCCACACTGTACGAACACACACAAATCATACAAACCCAACCATCACCACCACCAAACTACACTGACGCGTTTCGAACTCAACCAGAGCTCATCGAGTTGGTACCACAACCGTACGCTATGCCACCAAATGTTAGATTTCTTACATATACGTAACTATCGTAAGGTCGCGGGTGAGAAAAGTAATTGTTTCAGTTTTCATTCTGTTGAACTATTTATAAGCTAGAGAGTTACCAGCGTTACCTTATTCGTCTCCTTCTAACTCAGTATCAAACATTTACTCGATAATCCGACAATATGAAACAATGAACTTTGTTTGTAAACACGATCGCCTCTTTGTCGCTGTTCGATAAGATTTTATCGCACGCATTAACAACCGCATTATCTGATAAACTATTTATTTATATCTGATACAACTAGAACAATTGTTGGCCTAAATTATACAAATCGGGTTGTTAACATAAGATAAGATAGAGTGACGTATTGAGAATGACCTGGTTTCGTTGTTTTCCTGTATTCTGACACAATCAAAATGATGGATACATTAGAAGTTTACCGAACACCGATGTTTTCTTACTTGCGTAGTAGTCCATGGATACATCGTGTACGTCGTCTTTTATCTCTAGACAGAAAATTTTGTAGGTATAACTGAATCGCGTACAAGGATGGAACCTTTTCACAACTAATTTAACGATGGTTTCTTCGGCAGATGTATGCAATGTCAAGATGACATTTTCATTTAAAAGGGTTCACCCCGGTACGTGATTCAGTTTCCTGGACTGTACATATATATACATACATACAAATACATACGCTCGAAAAAAAATATCCTTCGACAGTCGGGTGATAAAACGTTCTCTTGCCTTCCATGGAGTTATTGACGTCAATAAAATACGTAATTTAATTACATTACAAATAACCCTCTTTCGGCAGTCGGATAAAAAATAATAACAGTATGACATAATTTTTGCGCTGTAATATTACCTCATTTATTCCAACAAATCATTGAGCTGCGTAATTTCACATAATTTCCTTATTTATTTTCAGGTTTTATATGGAATCATTATAAGCTCATTCATGCTGTTATCCATTTTATCGCATGACGAATTTGTTTGCGCACAAATATTTCCTTGTTTCCTCAAATTCGTATAAAAACTAAAAAAAACCTAAATATCAATATTTTGGTGCAAATTATATTTTCTGTGTTTTTTTTTTTAAAGTAGGCCATGGCACTGAGACATGGTCGCTAGCGATGGGCCTCATAAAAAAGCTCAAAGTCAACCAAGGGACGATGGAGAGGCTTCCAATGGAATATAACAATGGAGTTAACCACTTTATATCTTAGTCATAGCCATAACCAAATTACTAATGGTTTTAGTCATGATACTTGGTCCACGGCTTGGCAAAGTACTGCCTCTTTTGTAGTCAACCTTTTTTAGTGCGAACCACAAATGAGTTGTACCAAAGGTTATACCAATGATGCAGCGGGCTGCAACATTGGTTGAAAACAACAGGAAAAGTCAAAATGTTTGATAATCAATGTAATTTTTATGCCAGGCGGGCTAATCATTAACTAAACTGTGATTCACTGTGGAATAATTACATAGAAAATGTCACAGTGACGCGCATTGGCTAAGGAAAAATATTATGACGCTTACTAAGCGAACGTTCCATGGGATCAAGAATATTTTGTGAATGTAATTGCCTACGCATTGTAAATCTGTTTTGGAAAAAAACCCGTCTACGTAAAAATATTTTCTTATTTACCCCCAAAAGGGTCGCCCATGTTAAATTTAATTAATTTACGTTACACGTCCGTCTTTGGGGCACTGTGTTTGACTAATCGCTACTGCTATAACTACCAAATTTCAATTCAAATTCAATAGAATTTTTTTAAATCGTATACCAAAGTATTATCGGAATTCCATGTTACTTTCGTGTAATTCCCGTTCCACGGGAATTCCGAGAAAATTATCAGCAATGGACGTCCTACGGCTGAGATGATGATGATGATGAGCATAAGCGTGCCGTGTCAAACATCGACAGACACCGTCGTCGAGAACAAAAGTCGAATCGTCTGCACGGTTTCGGTGCCCTATTCACACTGACTGGCAGATAGCCACAGACACGTAGGTACCATCGCCCCAGACGTCAGATACCCATTTTCAAAACAAATTTGCTTGCAGCCGTTGATGTTTATTGCTATGGATTGGTATGGACAGATGTCTAGCCACTGCACGCAAACTGGGCCTTTAAGGTGGTTATCTGGCGCTTGGGGCGATAGTACAGACATGAACCGCGCATAACTGGCCGGGCACGACCCATGTGTGAAACGACCTTTAAAGTCTGAAAACTTCTAATCATCGGATTGGCTTCACATTTGGTGCAGCTGTTTGGATGATAATGCGATTACAGTACTTATTGTCTAACGCTCTGGCGCTTGCTATCGCGTTCACTATCTCTTTCTGTCAAACGGTTATAAGATGGTGGCGATAGCAAAAAATATACTAAATATTGATATTTATTTTACTTTACTACTATTTTATATACTTATTCATTCAGGAATTACTTTATGGAGGTCCATATGTCAATGAACTACAAAATATTAACAATATTTCTGCTCTATGTTAAAAAAAAAATAACTTTTCCTCTCAATATACAATAGTATAGTATTACTAACTGTTGCCCGCGACTCCGTCCGCGAAGAATAGGGGTAGGTATACAAAAATAGCCTACGATCTATTCTCAAACCTACCGAACACGGAGAAAAAGTCTCATGAAAATCGGTCAAGCCGTTTCGGAGGAGTTCGATAGCAAACACCGTGACACGAGATTTTTATATATTAGAAGATTACATTTTGCAACCTGTTAAACTGGTTGTAATTGTATGTGCAATGAATAGATAAATAAACGCTTAATGGCTTCGTCTCGAAACTTGGAATAGACAAAATTATGTAGTTTGAATGACGACGGAAGCACTTTCAATGAATAAAAGAGTTAAAACTGGTGTAAAAATTATTCTGAGACTTTCTTATTTTTCTGTGCCGTCTACCTAAGCACTTACGTCTAACAATAATCTGCAGAATAATTTTATTGGTAATCGATTAACCCTAGATAATCCTTTTATAATGATATGAAACGATATTTTCTGCACCTTAAAAATAATATACTTATTGCAAGCGAACAGCATTTAAATTTTATAACGTATGTTACTCGTTATCTTTGGTATCAAATTATATAGGTACGTACTAGAATGTACAAACTTGAAAGGACCACGATGAAAACTAGATTAAATAGACAATAAAAACAGTATTACGATAGATAAGTACCTACATAAAATGGAACAACAATGTTTCGATAATGCATCTAGGACAGAGTGCCTCATAAAACGCTTAAAGTACTCGAAGTGTTTTCTTGCGTAATCTAGAAGACAGGTACTCCAGATAACTTGATATCGTCTGATATGCAATACGATTCTATTGTCTCTAATGCGTTCTGATGCACTTATATGTGTTTGTGTTCAGCAAAAAAATAAGAACGTATCTCGATGCGCAGTCTAGAAAATAATGTAAGTACGTGTGTCATTTACATTAAAATTTGAGCTGCAGGTAAACTGCCGTAGTGGTAGTTAATAATAACTCATCATCCCACTGTGTATACGTCCCACTGCATGTCACAGGAATCCTCTCCGTATGAGAGGGCTCGGACCATAGTTCCTAGCGAGCGCAGTGTGGATTGAGAACTTCACACTCATCATTGAATTTCTTCGCAGGTGTATGTTCCTTGAGCGTATAACCTCGTCGTAAATTCCAAATAGAGTTTCGCACGTCAATTCCGAAAAAATCAGAGTGGCAACGCCGGGTTTGAACTCACAACCCTTTGCTTGAAACGCCATAGGTCAAACTACCATGCTACCACGGCTTTTTGTCGGACTAAAATAGAAAAATTTAATATTTCGGGCTTTCGAAGGCACCTGGGCTGGAGCCTTGTGCTGTGTACGGGACGTCCACTGCTGAACATAGGCCTCCCCCAAAGCTCGCCAAACATATCGGCCTTGCACCTTCCGCATCCAACGCGTTCCCGCGACCTTAGCCAGGTCGACGATCCATCTTGTTGGAGGCCTACCTACACTGCGTCTTCCGGTCCGCGGACGCCACTCGAGAGAACCTTTCGGCCCCATCGGCCGTCAATTCTACGAGCGATGTGCCCTGCCCACTGCCACTTAAGTCTGGCGATTCTTCGAGCTATGTCCGTGACTTTAGTTCTTGCGCGGATTTCATCATTACTAATGCGATCCCAAATTGCATACATGTAGTACAGTAACATTCAGATGGTACGATACATTATATTGCCCATGTAGATAGGGTGTTGTTGGTTTAGACGGCGGTTAGCACAAATGCAATGTAAGTATGTCGCTTAAACTGGAAACGTCCTTAAGGAGGTACCGAGTTTTTCGCGCTAATCGATTTTGGGTGGGCGATTTCGGGCGTGGGGCCGCTTGGGGGAGGCACGATGTCTCAAGATAGGCTGGTTGGACTGCGCGTGTTTTTGGATATTTTCATCATATTACTAAAACAAATACATATTTTAAAAATGTAGCCAGACTACGCCCTAGAAAACATCTTGTTTTATTAACATTCAAAAAGTCATGACCTTCCGTGCAGTAGGTATTAACGTCGTACTACGAGTTTAATTTATATTTTAGAGACGACTTTGGATTTTTTTCCATCGAGCGAACTACAAGTAATCGTGTTTCGAAAAAGACTGGTCGCTAGAGTGAAACCTCAAATATCTTACATATGAATTTCAGGACTATAACATTGCTAGTAATCATACAGCACGTGTTTAAATGAATGCAATAAATACGCCAAAAACATGGTACCCCCTTAACTTTCTGAACTTGTGCTATTGTCATTATTTTTAAACCGATAAATTATACTTTACTCAAGTTCAAGCTGGTCATTGAATGTAATTAAGAGTCCAATGGCCTTACCAATTGTATTTTTAATTTCACTTAACATTTTAAACGTAAACCGGGTAAATTCCGAAAACTTCCACCAAAATAATAACAGTCTTTTGCGTCCAAGATGTAATTAAGAATAATTAAGTAGCCAATTTATTTGTAAATTAATATAATAAGGACTTAGTTTACTTTCGAAGTAATTTTCCAAAGTGTTGCTACAATTTCAGTTAATTGCCGAATTTCGCTGTAATCTTAGAGCGCTGAAAATAAGAAGTTCACGTTTTTGTCCTCAAACAGTATTTTAAAAAAATCGACGGTAACAAAGGCTGTGGTGATAATAAGATTTTTATGCCCATTAAGTAAATTGTTTGTTAAAATATATTGACTAAAGTGAATTTGTAATGATTTGCTTCTTAAACTCTACATAAAATTAAAACAATGTCGCTTTTGATGTGCTTTTAAGTAATTGTTAGATATTTTTTTAAGAACAGTTTATACATATAACTATAGAAAAATAATCCTCATACTTTTTATGTACGTAACTAAGTTAATTATTTCGTTTCAATAAACATTTAAACGAAATAAAGAACGGAATACAGAAATAATTTCCTAACTTTTCAGTAGAAATAATAGTTTCTACCGCAGTTTTTTAAAATATTTACTTTATGATCAACAAATTGAATTTAGATTATATTAATTATAAAATTAATGGTATCAAAATTCTATTTGCTGATCATAAAGTAAATGTTTTGAAAAACTATGATTTTTACTCGACAAGTTTAGTTAGGAAACTATTTCCGTACTTATTTGTAAGTAAGAGTTTGTGTTTCTTTTCTATTTAAAGGCATTGTTAGCAAAATATTGAAAATTGCGCTTGTTCTTGTTAGTCATCCATCGTCTGCTGTGTTTTGAATCCTTTTTAGGATACGAGGTCGCGGGTAACGGCAATTTGAAGAAGTCTCTTTACACACGGATTTCGAAACGCACGATTTACTAATAATATGTGCAATGATATGCTTTTAGTGTGTAGCGTTTCTAATAACCTTGACCTATATATTAATAAATCCATTTCTCTTGGTCACGTTATAACTTGAGAACATCTTTAGCGATTTCATTCATCTTTTTTATAAGTTTTGTTATACCTACTTTGTAGAAAGTTCTTACGGGAAAAAAATCCCACGGGATAAGGAATTGCGGACAAAGTAGCGAGCAAAAGCTAGTTAGAAATAATAATAGATTATGATCAGGTGAATATTACGAAAGTCAAAGATAAGATGTCTGTCCATCTAAAATTGTGTCGGGATAATTTTAACAGTGATTCTTGACAATTGTTTCTCAATATCAGATATTAAGTTATAATATAATATAGGTATATGTATACACTCTTCAATCACTTTGTGACATAAAGCAATATGTGGTTATGCTTGCCATCATAATTATGTCTATTGTGAAATGAGGTTTGTGGAGATGTAAGGATGTTTAGATGTTTGTTAATCAGTGATCCAATAACGAATGAACGGGTTTAGGTGAAACTTAGCGCACAGATTTAACAGAGTCCCTGCGGGACAATATTTTAACTTTAAAGCAGAACAGCGGCGCTGTTCAAAAATTTTGAAGTATAGTAACGGAATGAACAGGTTCGTCACTTTTCGACCTTAACTCGTTGACATAGAGTCGAAAAGTGACGAACCTTTTCATTCCGCGGCTGAGATCGGCTTTAAAATGGCGTGCTAACTTCGTTTGCAATCATATACCTCCACGCGATTCTGAGACAAAGGGTCTTGAGAGACAGACAACGAAGTGATCTGATAAAATTTTCTTTTTTCCCAAGTGTTCCCTAAAAGCCGGAAATGCCCAGTAAAATAATTAATATACGAGGGGCGTTCAATAAATTCTCGGTATTGATATATTTCAAACCTCTTTAGTTTTTTTTTTATACTGGCCGCTAAGTGTCATTTATTGACAGTATAAAAAAAAATCGAACTAGTAAGTTCTTTTGTTTGTTTGTACGAGAAGGTAAAATTTTAAACGCGGTACTAAATTTAGTGTCTCTAGGTAGACTGTATAATGCGTTTGTGTAAGTTGTGTTGTTATTTGTCGTTCTTGTTACGAACAAAATTGATTCTTATGCAAATGTGGGTAGGTTAACTTTTGTCTTCCCGTATCTTATCTTCTATAGCCGACGTTGGGGTTCAAAAGGTTAATTAGTATTTAATTTGAGGTGTCCATACATTGAATTTGTGATTTAATTTCAACAAATCCTAAATTTTATCAGACTTATTTTAATAGAATTAATACTTTATATCGTTCAGCATTATAGTATAAATCTTCCCAGGTGAATTTTTCGCTTCGAGCCATTACATTGAATTTGAACCTTAATACTATGACGATACCGTTTGTTTTGAAAGATAAGGGCTCGAAGCGAAAAATTCACCTGGGAAGATTTATACTATAACTGAGCTAGAAACAGTACCTAATTTTTGTATCACATCTTAAAGTTCACGTGGTATATTTAAATGTTTTACTTTAAAATTCTGAAAAACAAAACATTATGATAACTTGATAAGTATAATAGAATTCAAAACATTTTAATCCCTTGCTAAATTGATAGAGTCCGTCTCATAGTGGTCATCTTTGCGGACTCAAGCACGAGGTCTTATTTCCATCTTACTCTAAACAACCACTCTCTCGTTCGATATAAAAAACCGGCCAAGTGCGAGTCGGACTCGCGCACGAAGGGTTCCGTATCATTATCTATAAAAACGGCAAAAAAATCACGGTTGTTCTATGGGAGCCCCCCTTGAATATTTGTTTTACTTTAATTTATTCATTTATTTTTAAAGTGAATTAATAACTAAATACTATGTGAATATTTCAAGCGTCTACCTGTTGCCGTTATCAATATCAAGCAAAAACGAGCAAAAAAAATCACGTTTGTTGTATGGGAGCCCCCTTAATATTTATTTTATTCTGTTTTTTAGTATTTGTTGTTATAGCGGCAACCAAAATACATCATATGTGAAAATTTTAACTGTCTAGCTATCACGGTTCATGAGATACAGCCTGGTGATAGACGGACGAACAGCGACGTCTCAGTAATAGGGTCCCGTTTTTACCCTTTGGATACGGAACCTTAATTAACAACGTACAGTCTTTAGAACTGCATACATAGCGCGAACCGCATCATACTGCAAAACAAAAGATAAAGGGCAGTTCCCCCACCAATGATTCACCACTCCCGCGCAGCCGACGAGTCCGACGACACGACTGACGACACTCGCGTTACACGCGTCTACTCGCGCGCACGCAGCGGCTAAGTGTGTGTTCGTTCGTTCAAGTTATTGTGCAGTGTTCAGTGCATAGTGAACAAAACTTAGTGACAATGTTTCCTAGGATACAAGGACTAGTACGTATTTTTTTTGCATTTTTTTCACATGTTAATTTTTAGGACTAGGTTCATGCGGCTGCCCTTGACACATGTGGTTTACCTTTAAACAGGAAATTGCATGCGTGCAACCTTCGGTTGATTACTGTGATATAAGACTCAATTAATGATAAATCCGAGCTTTTGGTATCCCTTGAGTATTATTATCACGTACGATTCGATTTCACCGGCGGTCTAGTCACGTATGGAACTAAGGCCCATACTACACGGACGGTTCTCCCGCCGCGGGAAACCGCTTCTGAACCGCCACTAGACACAATTTTATATGGAAGTTGTATGGTGCAAACTACACTGCGCAGCTCCGTCGAGCGGTTTCCCGCGGCGGGAAACCGCCCGTGTAGTATGGGCCTAAAGATTTGTGCCTCCGGGAATGGTTAGCCGCGAACGATCGGAATAAATATTGGTATAAGTGGGTTATTGTGGGTTAGTATAGTGGGTTACGTGATTGTTCAATTAGAAACCTATCTAATGAAGAGTCCTTTGTTAACGATCCAGACGTTAACACTCGTGGGATTCTGTAACAGTAAGGCTAATGAAATGTACAATTAAAAACACGTGAGTGATAAAAAACTGTATTGACGCCATTAAAAAACACGACACCAGTAAAAAAATAATTTTAATACTAGATGAAAAAAAACCGCCTGTAGGTATAATTTCCGTTCTCATGGGAATTCCAGGAAAATATACAGGGTGTATTGTATTCGTTAATTGTGTCCAGGCGATTATTCCGTAACTAAACTACGATTTTTAATTCCGTGGAATTCTGACAGATGTTAGATTTTGACGTTTCAGAGATAGATAACAAACATTTTTTTTTATTTTGAATTTATTTATTATTTCAGAAATATAATAAAATAGGCACATTACTAGTTATAAAACTTATAATTTTTTTGTGTCGGGGATTAAAAATATAGTGGAGGAGAATACGAACAAAAAAACTTGTTTAAAACTAGTAAATACGTCCCCGTAGCATTGTACTAATGCCGCATGGCGTTGCTTTTACTATATAATAAGAAGTTATCTATCAGTTTTCATTTATTTGTGTATATTTATTTCATAGGTTTTTAAGAGATTCGTGTGTATTCATGGTACGTGTGAGACAGTTTACAATGATATCAATACTCGTAAGTAAGTAAAAGGACAGAAATAAAAAAATGACGCTTGCTTTCCTTACGTGATGTATGGAGAACGTTCATTTTTTCAAAAGGTTTTGTCTTGTATGGGACCCTGCAGGAGCAGGTAAACAAAATGGATCAAAGAATGAGGACCGGTTCTGAGTTTAGTGATAATTAAATAACCTGTAAGACCATGCTATCAAACCCTTGTAGAGTAGATTTAAGCCTTTTTTATTTTTTTGAGAGGGAGGCAAAGCGAGACAGCGGGTCATCTGAGTTTTAGTAATGTTACTTAAATTACTTAAGAATAGCTCATTTATTACAGACTAGCTGATGCCCGCGACTTCGTCCGCGTTAATCATTGACGCTTCGCTCCTAAACAAACAAATAAACAAGCAAACTCTGCAGTTTATAATATCAGTATAGATGGGTACGTATCAAAATATCTAAAGTTTAAAATTAATAATGGACGAAATACATAATACTTAGTCATTTGATATAATGCAATTTTCTTGGAAATTCTCAACTTTACAGGACTTTCATAAAATAAACCTAACCTAACCTAAACCAATCTGTAGATTACATGATTAAAAAAGTTCGTTTTATCAATAGTTTCATAGAAAATGTTAGTATGTATTATGACCATTATGTATTTCGTCCATTATTCGTTTTAAACTTTATATATTTTGATACGTTCCCGTATAGATAGACGCACGATTTCAATTATTATCTAGAAAAAATGAATGAATTTTATTTATTTCAAACTTTTTAGGTTCATATTTTGTTAGAACACATTTTTTATTTTATAGTTACGATTATATCCATATATGTAGAGCAATAAATGAAGCCCTTACATATAGAAGTTAAGTTACTACCTAAAACCGAAAAATATGTTCCAGGACCACGAGACAAAATAGGAGCTTGTAAGCAAGTTTAAGACGGGTATGGGCGGATGTAGGTATTCATTATGTGGGTGATCAGTCTATTTCACAATTTTCAAACAACTCAACTCAAGTCTCACATTGATTTTTTATTCTAGATTTAACGTGTTTGCAAATAAACCAAGTGGATATAAGAGAAGGCCAAACTTGATCATTTCGAGTTAGCAAAAGGAAATGATCGTAAAACTCACTATCTTAATTTCTTTGTTTTCGATACAGATTTACAAATTGTTAAAATAAATGTAGGTTAATTTTGCAATGTTGGTAGAGTTAATAACCTTGTTGACAAAGTGATACAGCGTAAAGATTTCAGATGAAGATGATTCACTGAATGGCACTTCCTTCTTCACAGAATGCGTCAAGGCTTCGCAAGAATGCTCATTAGATTATTAATCGTCTCGCTGTATAAATTGCATCAACTGATCACAATGGACAATAACGTAATTGAACTAATAAAAGAGAACATCTTGTCAACACACAAGTATAGAATACCGGAAAAGATAACATTTTTATAAACATTCGGACAAAGGACAAGTACAAGTTATTTCACTATCTTTGAAAATCTATCAGTCGTAAAAAGATTTAATCTGCTCGAATCGGTAGCGGCTTCTTTGACAAACTGATTGCAATTACCCTTGCTCTACTTTTTCTTAACAGATACGCATCTTTGCATCAATAATATTATGATATTAACCGCTCCTTGATAATTTGTATTCTTTACGAAGACCTTCTCGTAAGTATTTGCTTCATTTAACATCACTTTCTTTCATTATGCTGTCACATTTAATAACAAGTTATATGCAAACAATTACTGTTTTTAATTCATTCACTTATCAAGTTTTTTCGTTTATATTAACATCATCTTTAACGGCATCACGTGTGTAAATTTTAATAGATTCAGATTTATTTCATTAATATTACTTAAAGCGACTTAGCAAAGATCTTCGTCGTCGTACACGTATCTATGTTTTCAGGTTGTTATCCTTGCCAAGGTAAACCGCAGCAGTATCGATACGTCGACAATTAAGTGCAATAAGCATTAAATATACAGGTTTAGTTGCAATCAAGTGTTCTACGTGACTTTTATCATGTTGCTTAGCTTTAATCAAAAAGACTTCTGTATATGGTATGTACCATCGAATCGGTGACGTCACAACGCGGTTTGGAAACGGTCCAATATTATTGTTTAGTTAGATGATTGACATGCCTGTTTAAAAAGGGCAGTACACCATGAATAAAATATTCCAAGAAGCGACTCTAGCAAATATAACTTATCTTGGCCCTTAAAACTAGATTAATTTGCAATTAACTTCAAAATTCGATTTTTAGTTGCTTTAAAACAAATAAATAGTAGGAGCAGAAGTGTCCTAGAGTGGAGACCAAGTTTGGGAAAGCGTAGTATAAGAAGCCCTGCGGCACGTTGGACTGATGACTTTAGGAGGACAGCTGGCAGCGGCTGAGTGAGGGAAGCCCAGGATCGCGAGCGTTAGCGCGATATGATGGAGGCCTACATCCAGCAGTGGACGGATAATGGCTGTAGATAAATAGATAGAAATAAATAGTTAGTCGATTGAGTTTGTATAGAAGTGACGTCATAACTAGCAATTGCCGTACAAATTCTATGGGAGAATCATGTTTCGACAGCTTATAAAGAGTAAGTCAGTTGATTGGTGGTGTCACTGGTGTCGTCATCCCTATTTTAGTATCATCATCATACGTCATACTACAGGACAATTTATTTCTCAGAATGAGAGGGTTTAGGCCGTAATGCTCACGTGGGCCTAGTGCGGATTGGGAACTTCACACACACATTATTGATTTCTTCGCAGCTGTGTGCAGGTTTCTTCACAATGTTTTCCTTCACCATAAAGCTCGTGGCAAATTTAAATTGTAATGCAGATAAATTGCGGGCTCGAACCCACAACCCTCTGCTTGAGAGGGCATAGGTCAAACCATTAAGCTCTTTATTATATGTAAACATTATATTTATTGCTCATAAAAAAATGATGATGATAGACAGTTTAGATATAGATAAACAAGATGATAGCGAAGACATTAATTTCAAATAAGTACTTTCGCGTCATAATCTGCGCAACTTTGAAGACATAACATTAATACTTACATATTGATACCTACACAAACATAAACAAGTATATTTAGTGATTTACTAATACATATGTATATCAAAGGAGATCATGTTAATGAACGAGGAAGTGGTAGCACACATCCTTCAGTTATCGATTGTGGCTTTTACAACATGATAAGTAGTGAAGTATCTATGAACAAAAAAGACAAACAGGGGGAAGAGGGGTAAAAGCGGATGAATGACATCATTCTATGGACTTATCTACTTATTTTAATCTCCTGATCATCACTGATGTCAGCGTAACTATAGAAAACTTTAATTATTATATCTACAATTTCATTAAATTGATTGCTTGTTAAAACGTACCGTAGATACTTGTACTTAATGTAAGTTAACATATATCACTTTATACAAATTATTTAGCTTTAATGATGTTTGTAATTCATTATTAAGTTCCTTGCGACTCGATGGCATGCATTAAAATAGAGTATTTTAACTGTTTTGTATGTTTGTAATGTATGTAAGTAAATTCTTTATTGTACATAACACACAAAAACAAAACACAAAAAAAACAAACATCAAAAAAAGTACAAAGATGAACTTATCCCTAAAAGAGACCTTTTCAAGCTGTTTATTCTTTACTCACACCATTTCTTATAAATAAGAAAAATCTGCGCTGCATTAGGATATTCCTGCTGATAACATGGGTATTAAATATCTTCTTAATAAAAAACTGTGCTAATGAATGACACAAAATAAAAACTGTGCTAATGACACAAAGTCATTACCAGAATCATTTGTATTAATGTAAATAGGTAGTTTAAGATCACATTAAGGTTCGGCCATACCGCTGCTTAAAATACGGAAACGTTACGGAATCGCAGTGACGTGACGTAAAACGTCAGAATTTACCGTATGCTCTCCATAGTAAAGTTGTGACGTTTACGGTGCGTCACTGCGATTCCGTAACGTCACCGTTTTTTAAGCGGCGGTTTAGTCGCATCTTAACTCAAGTAAAAAGAAAATAAGATTACAAAGACTCAATTTCTATCGGCGACACAGTTTTGAAATTATTCAAATGGCAACGTTATCATATTCTACAGGGTTATTTGTAATTCACTAGCATCCTTTTAACCCTAAACTCCTACCACTTAAACAAACGTTTTTTGTTTTACAGCTTTTGTCAAAACTTAATATTTTTGGTGTAAGAACGTTTTGAAAATTTGAGATTCCCTCTTATTTTTACGATACTCTGCGTATTTGTATGGGAAAAAAGTGCTTCATTTTAAAAAGTCGTAGAACAAAAAACATTTGTTTGAGTGTTAGGAATTCAGGATTAAGAGGATGTCAGTGAATTACAAATAACCCTGTATAATGTATCAAATTACGAAATATTCTGATTCTGATTCTGACTATTGTTGCGAATAAATATTGAAAAATATAAAATTGAAAAACGTAAACGCAAAAACGTAGTAGCCTGGTGGTTAAACCTATATATAGCCTCTCAAGCTGAGTGACTGGGTTCAATTCGAACCCAGGCTTAAATCTCTGAGTTTTCGGAATTTACGTGCGAGATTACATTTGAAATTTGCCATTAAATATAAAAGAAAACGTTGTGAGGAATCCTATATCTGTCAAGCAGTTCATTGGTGTGCATGAAGTTCCCAATTCGCACTAGACCCGCGTGGAAACTAGAGCCTCGCTCTCATTCTGAGAGATAATGCAAAAACCTAGTAAACTCGATAATAAAGTCAACAAAAGTACCAGAGGAGCATAATAAAAGAATCCCAATTGAATAGTTTGTAAGAGGCAAAAACCTAGTCAAACACGTTAGCCAAGCCAAGAAAGGTACTAGGGTGCCATATCCTTGAAGCACCTGTCAATACTCCCACAGGATGTCACCAATTATGTACACTCAAACGCTCCTGCTACTTTATACCAGTTTTTTTAGGGTTCCGTATCTAAAGGGTATAAACGGGACCCTATTACTGAGACTTCGCTGGCCGTCCGTCTGTCCGTCTGTCCGTCCGTCTGTCACTAAGCTGTATCTCATGAACCGTGATAGCTAGTGAAATTTTCACAGATGCTGTATTTCAGTTGCCGCTATAACAATAGATACTAAAAAAACAGAATTAAATTAATATTTAAGGGGCTCCCATACAACAAACGCCATTTTCATGCTCGTTTTTGCTCGATATTGATAACGGCTTCAGATAGACGCTTAAAATATTCACAGAATATTTAGTTATATATTCACTTTAAAAATGAATAATTAAATTAAAATACAACAAACGTGTTTTTTTGCCGTTTTTATAGATAGTGGTACGGAACCCTTAGTGCGCGGGCCCGGTTCGCCCTTGGCCGGTTTTTATTTATATACCACCAAACAGTTTAAGCGATCTAGTAGAACATGCAACAATCTTGATATGGCTTTAGAATGAATTAATTAACAGTGTATTCGTTGTAATTAATTGTAACTGGTTTGGCAAGACCGTTGCGTACGTAGTAAAGTCTACAAAGTATACTGTTTTAAACTTTCTTGATTTTCACTCATAATTACTATACTAAACGGGAATTATCACGCAAATAATTTCGGCCACATTGCAGCAGCCGTGGTCACGAGTTAACTGAATGTGGCCGAAACGTCGAGCTAAATATTATTAGCGTGATAAGTCCCGTTAGTATAGTAATTATAAGTCTACCAAGTTTCTAAATGAGAATAAAAACAATAAAGTTGGATGTCACATTACTTGTAATTGAAAATAGCCTTTGATATCTAAAGCATAATTATGTTTACAGTCATCGCGTCAAAATATGTAAACATCAACCTTATGGTTAATAACATAGAGTTGTGTAGATATTTTTAAATGAAATTGAAAGTTGAGGTGTTAAAAGAATTTTTTGGTCGACTATACGAAAAGGGTTGGAGCTTTAGCGTAATTTATTTTGATCATAATTATTTTTTATATTTGTCAAACAACGGAGCCAATAGGGCAGACCACACTGTAAAACAACACTTAACCCTTCGTATGCCTTGTACCGGATCCGTACCCAATTTAAGGCATTATTTTTGTATTTTTTTTAAAATCTGTATCATTGGATTTATATGAAACTGTTGAGACTAGAATGCACGACTTTTTTTGTTTTTTTACTTCCGGCATACGAAAGGTTAAACCCTAAACATTCGATTAATTTTCAATTAATTGCTGCTATACAACAAATACAATTATTACTCGATTGAGCTGGCATAGAAGAGTAATTTCCATAAATAATCGATATGAGAATCGTATTTCGACAGCTCATAAAAGATACGTCAGTTTGTTAGTGACGTAATCATCACTATTAATAAGGCATGCCTAATTGTAGTCTAAACTAATAGCAATTAATTATTAATGTTTAATATTGATTAATTAATAATTAATTTTGATTAATTAATTATTAATAATGATTAATTAATTACCCTTTACTTACGGTATATTTTTTAAATTACCTCGATGTTTTGACCACATTGCAGCGATTGTCTATTCGTGACCACATCCACTGAAATAGGGTCAGCACGTGATTAAGTCCTGGATTTATTAATAATTATAAATAACGTTTACTTTGGACATAAATATAAATAAACGCGTTATGTCAGCCGCTTGGTTTAATAGCGTTTATATTCAAGAACATGTAACTTTATTTGTACTACAAGGCCAATGGTTCAGTTAAACGCACCTTATTCGAATGCTAAGCGATTTAAGATACATTACGTATCATATTATTTCAGACAAAGAACTTAAAATTCATCACCAAGGGTGAAGCACTACGTAATATTTAATATTCAAGGGTATATTCAAGGCAAGGTTTGTTAGCTTTATAAGATATAAATCGAGAAATCATGACAATCATCATCATCAACCCAGGCTATATACGTCCCACTGCAGGGCACAGCCCTCCTCTCAGGATGAGAGGGCTTGGACCGTAATTCCTACGCGTGCCTAGTCCGCATTGGGATCTTCCAAATACAATACACATAAAAAAATATTAATAGGGTTATTGAAATATTTTAGCTCATAATGAGCGACATTTTTTTTTAATAAAATAACAAGCTTGCGTTTGACATAAGCACGCCTAATGAAAGCGAAGATGAGATCTACGATGAAGTACGCTTGCCTAGTAAATGCTCATGGACCCTAGACTTGGAAAAGCCACTAATGCTAAACTATTTAGCCCCTCGAGAAAGAGCACGCATCCAGAGCACACATCTTTCCATGTAAAAATCCATAGTTGAATCCATTTCCACCAGCGCTACGCTATCTGGACCAATGATTGGTGGATAGCATAGCACATCTCAGATGGGAAGGCACGCTTAATCAATCACTTAAATATTTTAACGTACCTAATGTCTCACAAACTGTCACTGATAGCGCCTTACTTACAGATAGAAATATGAGATAGACATCTCATTACATGTTTTATACATTCATCTGGTCCAATACTCATCCATCCAATCCACATATGGTCCATCTTGGCAAGTACCATATAGTAATTATGCTTTTATAATTTACAAAAATTATCTATTTACTCTTAGTAGTCTTATGTAGCTATTAGTGTGCAGTTTATATCTAAGTATCTATACAGCGATCCGGGTGTCACCAACGGTGCTGGCTGAAAATCAGCGCTGGGGTGCTATAAACGTCTCAGCATTATGCTGAGCCAGTGTCCGATTTGCAACCGCAATGATCTATCTTTAGCTTTCGTGTTGTCTTTTGTTTTGTAAAAATATTTATGATGTGTCTCGTGTTGTTGTAAATAAATGTATTTTCTCAAACATGCTTTGAAATGTATGCGTTAATGTCACGAAATGAAGCCATGAAGTTTGTTGTTTATGGCTCCCTACATTACTTCTTGGCCTAGGCCATAAAAGTAAGTATGAAAAACCATTATTGTCCGCTGCTGTAACTTTTTAAATTTGCTTACTAACATTAAACTGACAAAAGAAAAATTACATACAGCCAAATTACGACATTAAAAAAAAATCTATCTTCTTTTATTTCTATAAAACCGCCTAAACTACTGGTGATGGATGGATGGATGTATGGATGGATGGATGGATGGATGGATGGATGTATGGATGGATGGATGGATTGATGTATGGATGGATGTATGGATGGATGTATGGATGGATGTATGGGTGGACGGATGGATGGACGGATGTATGGATGGATGTATGGATGGAAAAATGGATGTATGGATGGATGTGTGGATGGATGTATGGATGGATGTATGGGTGGACGGATGGATGGATGGATGTATGGTGTATGGATGGATGGATGGATGGATGGATGGATGGATGGATGATGATGATGATGATGATGATGATGATGATGATGATGATGATGATGATGATGAATTGATGATGATACATGTTTGAGAAAAGCTCTATACAATCCTCGGCCGGAAGAGGGATTGCTGGACTCGTTTTATCCGGCCTCGTCTACGACTCGGCCGTATACCCCAAATCTCGTCCATCAATCCCTTACTTCACGGCCTCTGCAGTAATGTACTATTTCTTTCTTCTTTCTTTCTTTCTTTCTTTCAATAAACCTTCTTTCAACGACAAAGCCCCATGAAGGAACTGTCAGATACCACATCACCTTCACCATATTTGCACTATAACTTAACCGTGTCTTTGAACTGTGTTAAAATAACAAAAACCACGGAAACACAAATAATGACCGACCTTGTCGGCGAGGTGAAGGCGATGTCACCTTGAAACTGTAACCCAGTAAGTGAAATGTAGATGAAAAAGTGTCAAACGTGATCCAGAAAAGGTAGAGTTGACACTATTGTTGCGACTGTATGTAATTTTAGATGTTTTTTAAGTAACTGGTGTGAAATAACATCGCGTTATATAAATCCATTTCACATTATTACGTAGACCAGGTACTAAATGACATTTTGTTGGAAAAACTTAATCTTGATTTAGTCGTTAGGTAAATTAGGTTTGAGCTTGACATTTCCTCTTCTTGAATGTTGTGTGTCCTGTTTATTATGCATGTATATATTTATTATAATTAGTTGTTACTACCTATGAATTTAGTCTATTTGTCTTGATAGGTATGTATTGGTTTATTCCACTTATTATTACTTTATTTATATGTGTATTTTCATGCACTATTTATTTAGATTAATTTTGGATTTCGGTTCTTTTAACTTTTCTTTGCGTGTCTACAGTTGTTTCTGAAGTCCAGTCAAAGTCGATCTTTCAAAAGTTAACTGGAACAAATCTCTTTTAGGGATAAGTTCATCTTTGCACATCTTTCTGTTTCTTTTGTTATCTGTTCATTTCATACGTTGCCATTACTAAACTCAACTTAATTTTCCAGCAAGTAACCACTAGCTAATTGTAATTGTTTAAAGTTTATTTCTTCATAAAGCAAACTTATAAAGAAACTATTTACTTAATATGGACCTCAGATAAATACCGACTTATTTAACCTTGCTACTCCGCCGCCACAATTTGCAATAACTTAATTAATGGTTATTTTATTCATTTCCAATGTGACTAACCTCAATAATTATGGAATCGTTACCTCAAACGTAATAAAGTGCAAGGTTTTTCAGAAACAATTAAATTATATAGCAAGACTAGAAAACAAGTTTTTATTGTTATTGTAAAATAATAACGTTGTTTATTGAAGCAAGAAAATAAACATTTCACTCTTACATAACATACCTATTATAATTCAGACATCTCTCGCTGTATTTGTGTGACCTGTACTAAATCCAGATTAACTTCGCGCGTATGATTGATTGCTTGTCGTTGATTGACAGCAATGTATTTTAATTTGACAGTTTATTTCATATTTATCTATAAGGCCCAGTTTAGACTTGAAAGAAAAACCTGCAAGTTGCATTACATTGCGAGGCAGCAAAACCAACGAGTTTGAAGTGGTAAATTGACAGCCGCAATATAATGCAACTTGCATGTATTTTATTGCACGTTTTTTTATTTTATCGAACCCACTGTTCCAGTTGTTGACTTTTCATTTTTCTGGGGTTTTTTCTATGCATCCATGTTTGTTTGTATTTAGTATGAAATATATGCTTACTCGTGTATATTTAACTTCTGTCCGACTGCTGGGCAATGTCTTTCCTTTCTAACCTCTAGCGCAATCTCAGGGCTTTTAGTACGCGTCCAAATCGTCCCGCCTTCTTAGTCTGTCTCGTCGCTGCCCGCTCTCCGGCACCCACCAAGTGACTGTGTCACCTTCTTAGTCTGTCTCGTCACTGCCCGCTCTCCGGCACCCACCAAGTGACTGTGTCACCTTTGTAAGTGCGTGTGACAGACGTGTCCAGCCCAAATCCATTTTTGCTTAGCAGCCTTTTTCCAATGTCAGCTATTTTTTTTTTATTTTTTTTTATGTTAGAAAGGCCAGACAAACGAACTAGTGGGTCACCTGATGTTAAATGATCACCACTGTCCATAGACACTCGCAGCGCTTTACGCGATGCCAGTGCGTTGTCGGCCCTAAAAGGGAGAGGAAAACGGAAAGGGAATAGAGGATGGGGAGTGGTGTAGGGCCCCGGCCCCCGGGGGAGCTATGCGTGTTTTTAAGCCCAACGTGGTATGTCGGACTCTATCTACCTTTTTCACACCTAATATGCTGCGCTCTATTGCTATTTAAGAAAACCTAAAACTTGGGCTTCTGATTTACGGTCATAGTTTTTTTAAATACTTTCTAATAAGTTGCATAGATATAATATGTAACTAAGTCTTAGTAACATATTATATGTATGCAACTTATTAGAAATTGTATGCGCTGTACATAATGTGACGTACTTACACATTACCTTACAATAATATAAAGTTATCTATCACCTCTAAATGTCACGTTCATACATGAAATGAAAATGTTATGCAATAAAGTTTTATTATTCTTTGGACGATAGCTGCAGTACAAGTTAATAATGTAAACAACTTTAATATAATGTAAGGTGCATTTTCTAATATGATTCTTTGATTTGCATTTTTTCGCTTGATTTTTATGAAAGCGCAGTCTAACTAATGTTCAGTGGCAATTGCATAGAAGAATTAACCGCTAGTGGTATGAGTAACCCAATTCTAGAACACATTACTGTTTTGTCAGTGTCAGTTACACCATACGTGCAATAGTTTTTCGAAATAGTTTTTCCTTTATGCCTCATTTTTTTTTCATTAAAATCAAGTGAGTTTTATTCAATATTCCTATCGATATAGATCGTACATAATATCTGCTTGGCCGACTCTACATTCTCTACGCTCTTCATTAGGTTGCACAAATAACGCCACATTGGTTCAGCGACGTGGTTGTCGAAGAAATAATACATTTCTGTTCTATTGGTTAATTTCTCTATACAAATTTTACATTTTTAGATTAAAAAAATACCACTTCGCCGCCATTTGAACCATATAGGGCACGGGTTTCCAAGAAATGTACGCTCAAATCCATGTATTTTTTTATTGTAGACTGGGATCAATCCGGTATTAGAATTCCTATGTGAATTACCTCTAGATACTTGTATGTATCAACATACTGAATGGGAGTCCATCGAAATCAAAATAAACAATATAAGTTCAATTGCGTTCACGCATAAACACCCATTATTATTTCAGTCCCACGGCAACGCGACTGAAAATACAATTGTTTTTACAACAAAGCTGTTGGTTAAACAATTTTAACGCGTGACATTTTGTTCCATGCAAATACATGTGAACCCTGACACCTAACGGCTTAATACTCTTTAGGGGAGGAGAAAGCTGAGTATTTTTAAGGTCACTGAAATTAATATAAAATCAAACTTTTTATTTAGTTAGCCCATTAGCCTCCCCTCTTTTGCTCCGCTCCTGCCTATCAAAGGCGAGCTCCCGCCATCCCACGTGATATACATCTAGGTCGTCCCTCCATCTCCTCTTCGGTCTGCCTCTATTATGGTATCCGTCGCTAGGGACCCATTCCATGGCAATTTTGACCAAAGTTTCTGGGTTCATTCGAAGTCAAACTATATTTATTCAATTTAGGGCCGATTTTTCAAACCCCAGATTCGCTATCGCTTTCCTTTTCTCAAGTCATAGGAAAAAAATGGACAGAGCTTACATTTTTTATCTGACAGATACTGTTAACCGAACATTGATAAAACCAGTCCTTACCTTACGCACTTATGAAAGCCGAACAATCTACCACTGGTTCGGAAAAATTCAGTTGAGAAGTATACTTCGCCCAAAGTGAGCATCTACCTACAGGGTGCTCCAAAACAAAAAATCAACCTGGTACCAGGCTAGGAGCCAATTTTTTTTCAGAACTGGTATTTGGCAAGAGCCTGGTACCAGATTATCGTTGATTTATGGGACACCCTGTATACAAAATATCACTCGTTTTGTAACTGTTTTTCAAGTATGTGTCAGTACATAGGCAAATGTTCATAATAACAACGCGTCAGAGTCGTGACGTCGTATTGAATGAAAATTTTCGGTAAAAAATGTTACAGGTATTTTCATTTGGAATTTTGAACGTGTTCAATCGCTGGACGAAATATTGCGAATTCATTTTGTGACACCGCAATAATGTGGCGCAATTTTCTTAAAAAGATAAAAGACGTATCTAGCTCCGATGCATTAACATTTATCGCACTGCACTTTTATCGTCATGGCGACGCAGTTAAGTCTTTATAGCAGTGCAGTGATGCAACTTAACATTGACGAGTTTTAGAAGCATAGTAGTGCACATAAAAATGTATTTAGTACGGTCAAAAGCAAAAATATGTATTGATTTAATCCTCTCGTCCGTCATTATGTACAGTCGCGGAATGAAAAGGTTCGTCACTTTTCGACTCTATGTCAACGAGTTAAGGACGAAAAGTGACGAACCTTTTCATTCCGCTAATGTAAAGTTGTATTTGGTGAAGGTAGCGGGAACGCATTGGACGCGGATGGCGCAGGGCCGATCTGATTGGCGAGCCTTGGGGGAGGCCTATGTTCAGCAGTGGACGTCTTTCGGCTGAAATGATGATGATGATGATGAATGTAAAGTTGTATGTATTTGAGTTGTAAAATGGCCTCGTATAGAACCCGTTAGGGTAGGTTAGGCTATTTTAATACCAATCTTGAAAAGTTTACAATTCTAAAAAAAAACCTTTATGATATTTAAACATAAAACTACCGCGAGCGAGACTTACTCATAGTGAAATAATACGGATTACTCAAGTCTCAAAACGAGTTTAACTAGACATGTTTCGGGCTAACCCTTCTTCTCGGAGGGACACGCTACGGCTGCTGCCAAACGATTACACACAAACAACAAACGTGTCGAGTTAGACTTGTTTTGAGAAGTGAGAAATCCGTATTTATTTTCTACAACCTTTTAGATATTTTAATATATTCAATATAAATAACCTCCGATTTTCAGATACATGCTACTCACCTACTTACTTATTATTCACGTTAGAAAAAAAAATTGTTAAATTGCAGAGTTAACCAAAAGCATTACAACTTCTGCGTATTAGTATGACAAGAACTGTTGTAATGAATAACGTTGCGCAAGGAATTTCCTCTGGGTCGCTAGTTATTCTAGAAGGTTCCCTTTATCGCAATGTAATGTTCAGTCGTGACCCATAAAACCTAGTGTGCTCATAAATGCTTAGTACAGCTACTCCCTACTCTAGCACACTTCAAAACAAACGTATACTTTTAACGAGGCGTCACATCAACTTGTATTCAATTGCTTGGTGCAGCGAGTGATGGAGCTCTTCTTTGTCGAATCTACATTACTACTTCCATTTAACGTAAGTCAATCTTTAATTCTGTGGCTCAAGTGAAAAAGGGGTTAAACAGCAGAAATTAAACAGCTATTTTCTGTTTTATGTGTAAAGGGGGCTAAGTCGAAATCAGCTGTTCAACTTCTGAAGACTTAACCCCTTTTTCACTAGAGCCACAGAATTTACTACGTCGGTACAAAGAAACAAGGCACTAAAATTTAAACAAAGGCTTTTTTAACAGAGAAATTCATAATCATAATCTTAAAAAAAATATCTATCACTCTTGTTTACTTTCGCTGCTGCAGGGCGCAGGGTAATTGTGTAACTTTTTTAACACTCGGCATCGGATTGAAATGACAGTTTTTGTATGGCTGTGACAGCTGGCTGTTTCCGATACCAATCGTCAGCCCATACAAGAACTGTCAACATGAACGCGATGGCGATTGCGAGAGTGTTAGACAATTAGCCTGCTGGACAAACGACCTCTCCCCCGAGAGAACTTCGCAATTTTTTGGGATAAAATCGGTTTTATGTCCTTCCCAGTCATACCTTCCCCTTCAAAGGGGTCACGAGGTGGGCCACATAATGCAACTATCACTATGGCATCAGCTAGGAAATCTGCTGTTCCATACATTTCGGACAGTTAGCGACCAATTGACTCTTGATTAGATGTTTTTCGGTCATATAACCCGAAGGACCGATAAATGTTGGGGTAGACGAGCTCTTGAGTGGAGACCACGGATCGGCAAACGTAGCGTAGAACGTCCTCAGACTCGGTTGAGCGATGATCTTCGCAAGGCGGCTGGCAAGAGTTGGATGAGAGTGGCCTAGGATCGTGCTCAGTGGCGTGCCATAGGAGAGGCCTATGTCCAGCAGTGGACGAGCATAGGCTGCTGATGATGAGATGTTTTTTGCGATTTCGGGGCTGGTCCTATAGTAAAAGTTTCTCAGTGTGAATTTCCCCATCATCCCTTTCACCCCTGCTCATGACTCCTAAATCACCGTGTATAAAAAAAAGAAGAGGTAACAGACAGACAGAGTTACTTTTGTATTTCTAATATTACTACGGATTACTTTCAACCCTTTAATGTATACCAAGAGCAAGTTTCCTTTGTACCGTGGCGTGTCTACGCTACGTTCAAGGAAAACCGAGTACCCGAGTTATGTGTTTGACAACATTTTTGACGACAATGAGGTTTGCCGTAACAAGGGTTTAGAGGCCCTTAGCGTAGACTTGCAAGCTTTCATTTTACGTGGTACAAGCCTTTCCTCAGATTTGAGAACGGTCTATAAATCCTAAGACGTTCTTTGATATTTTTGATTGAACAAACAATTATTCTTACAAGGGTACACATTGGATCATTGCATCGACCACACGTCCACCAAGTATAGAAACTCGACGATAACCTAGAGGTAAAGTTATAAAAGTATATAGTTATAACTATTAAAGTTATAAACATCTCTCTTTCTCTCAAAAATTCTGGGGAAAATAAAAAAACCATGTTAGTTAAGCAATAAGAGTCATAATATAACTTATCACTTTTCATCATCCCAACCTATATACATCCCACTGCGGGGCACAGGCCTCCTCTCAGAATATGAGGGCTTGGGCCGTAGTTCCCATGCGGGCCCAGTGCGGACTGGGAACTTCACTCACATCATTGAATTTCTTTGCAGGTGTATACAAGGGGTATGTATTACAATACTGATGTACGAAAGACCGAATGTATTAAAACATCGAATGGGTCAAAAGACCGACACGATTTTTTTCTGAAACCGTAAACTTTTCAAAATTTATTAAAACGGCATCATAGGTACAGAACCCATTAGGTTAGGTTAGGTTTGTTTTATAACAATCTTAAAAAGTTTAGCGGTTTCAGAAAAAAATCGTGTCGGTCTTTTGACCCATTCGATGTTTTAATACATTCGGTCTTTCGTACTTCGGTATTGTAATACATACCCTATACAAGTTTCCTCACGATGTTTTCCTTCGCCGTAAAGCTCATGGTAAATTTCAAATTTAATTTCGCACATAAATTCCGAAAAACTCACGAGGCGCGAGCCGTGATTTGAACCCACGACCCTCTGCTTGAGAGGCCATAGATCAAACCGCTACGCTAGGCCACCACGGCTTTGTCACTTTACCTATTAGATATTTTAAAAAAAAGTCTGTTAAATTTTAACTAAGTGACATGGATTATTTTTTTCTTATTTTTTTCAGCATTGTTATAACTTGCTCTCACCCGGTATCAGGTTATCGTTGTTTTTTGGGGCAACCTGTAGACGCTCATTCCGAGCATAACTAGATAACCATGAGTTCTTGATAAAAATTATCTTGACATTACACAATGAAGTGATCCAATGAGGACCAAGTACTTTTTCCTTTTCAAGTTCGGAAATCCCCTTTGCAAAAAACCCGTTCCACAAAAAAGTTATCATACGCTTTGTCGTCATAAGGGCTCATGGCATACAGACTTCCAGTCTGGCGGGATGACACATCCGGGATGAGTCAGTGGCGTTGTTCCCGAAATATCCCGCTGTATGTCTGTAGCAGAAACTATTTGTAGCGCTGTGGTGAAATCTGATTATGTTTACATTTCGGTGATATACTGTGGGCTGCGAGGTGACGTCATAGTTTATTGAACTCATCTGTTTAAATCAAAACAATACAAGGCGTTTTAAAATTAATTGACGACAACGTAGCCTCGTGGATAGAGTTGACTAAGAAATTCCTTTACTAGGTTAATGTTCAATGTCAGTTGTACAGTCAATCAATTTGATTCCTAGGCCACCGTAGAACCTTGTATTTGTGACATTTTACGTCATTTGATAAGCTTTGCTGTAACAAAGCAGAGCAGCTCCTCCGCGCGGAAGAAGTGAAACTTCGTAAAGCAAAGAAGCGGCTAGCAAGCAACCAACTACAGCGCTAGCGAAACAAGTTACATAACTCGTCGCTAGATGGCGTTGCTCCTCGTGCGCACGTTATTTTCAATAATTTTTCTTGATTTTTCGTAATTCTCAAAGATGTTCAATACTTTTTTTTACTAAATACGTTTAAAATAGGTACTTTATTCTACGATCTACCATTAAAATAGTTTTGATTTTTACAAGTTTTCATACTAAACCACGCAATTGTTCTGGATCGCACTGACGAAGTTTTTAACATCCGTTAGTATATTATGTATATACAATGCGAACGTCTCGTAAACGTCAAATTGCGTTGCGTTGCGTTGCTTGTTGTTGCGTATTTAATGCAACGCTTGCTGGAAGTCACATTAGAAGTTTCACTTCAATAAAATTATTTACTACGATAGGGTTCTATGGTGGCCTAGGAATCATAACTGGTTGCCAGTACGGCTTAAAACATTAAATGCTATTTTTACTAAGAATTTAATGTGATGTGAGCCTTATTGTTTTTATTCTGATGTCACCATCATCATCCCAGCCTATATACATCCCACTGCCGGGCACATGCCTCCTCTCAGAATGAGAGGGCTTGGGCCGTAGTTTCCACGCGGGCCCAGTGCGGATTGGGAACTTCACGTGCTCGTAAATCTCGTGGTAAATTTCAAATTAATTTCGCACATAAATTCGGAAAAACTCAGCGGTGCGAGCCGGGATTTGAACCCACGACCCTCTACTTGAGAGGCCATAGGTTAAACCACTAGGCCACCACGGCCCTGATTCTGATGTAGGAACTGTCATAAAAAAGGTAAAACACTTACTTGGTCGATTTGTCGAAGTTAGCGTGTATGAAATAAAACACAGTGTGTGTAGTATATTTGTGTATACTAAGTACCACAGTGTAAAGGCCTACGCTAGCTGACGCGGATTACCCGGAACGGACGCCCGTCGTGCGCGCGTCTAATAAGAAATTGTATGAACAGCGCTAAATAGCGCGGGCGCGTGCGACGGATTTTCGGTACATTTTAGATCCGCGAGCGGGCGCATGCGGCGGGCGTCCGCGTCAGCTAGCGTAGGCTCTAAATATTATAATTATGTAGATGTCTCTTGTTTTTCATCTGAAGGACATAACAACCATGTAGCATGAAGCAAGAGGTCCTGGGTTCGAATCCCGGTAAGGGCATTTAAGTATTTGTGTGATGAGCACGAATATTTGTTCCTGAGTTATGGATGTTTTCTATGTATTTATGTATTTATTTATCTATATAAGTATGTTTATCGTCGTCTAGTACCCATAGTACAAGCTTTGCTTAGTTTGGGACTAAGTCGATTTGTGTCCCCTAATCTATTTTTTTTTCATGTGAAACTCGAAAGTAAAACACGAGAGTGAGGAGCCAGCATAAGTGAAAATCTCATTAAATAAATTCTATTTGTAAACTCCGTATACTTGCTTCAATTGTTTTTCCAAATAACATAAAGCGAATCGTTGTAGCGGCGTGTAAAGTAATGATAGTTTTATGTAAATTTGAGCCATTATGTATGAGAGTCACGTTGATATATACTAAGAGAAAACAAGACTAACCGGGTTTCAGTGTATTCAGCCATCATCATCATCATCAACGACCTCTTTAGCCTAGTTGGTAGTGACCCTGCCTGCGAAGTAAGAGGTCCTGGGTTCGAATCCCGGTAAGGGCATTTATTTGTGTGATGAGCACGAATATTTGTTCCTGAGTTATGGATGTTTTCTATGTATTTAAGTATTTATTTATCTATATAAGTATGTTTATCGTCGTCTAGTACCCATAGTACAAGCTTTGCTTAGTTTGAGACTAGGTCGGTTTGTGTAAGATTGTCCCCTAATATTTATTATTATTATTATTATTATTATCATCATCTCAACCTATTTACGTTCCACTGCAGCCACTGTATGGCACAGGCCTTCTCTCAGAATGCGAGAGCTTGGGCCGTTATTCTCACCCGCTAATAAGTATAAGCTTTCCGAATACTGATGCTTCCAGGGCCCAATTGCATAACAAAGTACAACTTATATTACAAGCGGAACTCCCTTTCTAGTTAATATAACTGAAGCGAGAGTTCCGCTTGTAATATTAGTTGTACTTTGTTATGCAATTCGGCCCTGAATTGTTATAACGATGCATTTAATTGTATACTTGATTTAATTTAGAATTGAAAACCATAACATCATTATATTGCGGCTCGTCAACTATTTCTTACCTAGCAAATAGTACAGTACAATAGTCTGGGAGCCGCAAAATAAAATTGTTTTATTGTCACTTTATTTGCGTGTCGTCAATTGTTACTCTAGTACAAATTGTATAAGAGATTAAAGAGATTACAGTTCACGAGCCGCAATATAGATGTTGTTGTTGTGGTTTATAATTCTAAATTAAATGGAGTATAGTGAATTATACTGAAATGATGAATTCCGCGCAAGAACGAAAGTCACGGACATAGCTGAAGAATCGCCAGACTCAAGTGGCAGTGGGCAGGGCACATTGCTCGTAGAACTGAAGGCCGTTGGGGCCAAAAGATTCACAGACTGGAAGACGCTGTAGGTAGGCCTCCAACAAGATAGAGCGACGGCCTGATTAAAATTGGGGAGGCCTATGTTCAGCAGTAGACGTCTTTCGGTTTTAATGATGATGATGGTGATGATGCGGATGATGATTATAATGATGATAATGATGATGAATTATACTGAAATGTAAAAAAACTGAAACTACGCATGTATCGTAATAAGTAGAGCAATACTTTCGCGCCCATTTCACGCGTGATAAAGAAAGAAAGCTATGATTTATCTAACAGATAAGATACAGATAGCGTGCCGTGGGAAACATGAATCCGGATTCTTTTTCACGTGAGCGTAATAATTATAGTGTTGAAGCTTTCTGATCACTTTGGTTGGAACAGATTTCTTTATGAAACGTTTAATTTGTAAATCCAAACAAACTCATAAGTTCGTAAATGATGGTGGATTAAATAGTTTGTTGTGAATATTTCTATACAATAGCTACTAAAGACCTGACTCATCATAATAATAAGTTTGCAGTATCGTGAATCCTTTTAAAAAACAATGAAATGTTTTTTAATAAATATTTGTTTTGCTTCAATGTAGGTAATTTAACTAGAATTCATTGAAAAAACTATAAAAGGAAAGCTGGGACTGAGAATCAAACCCAACCACCTCGTCAATTCGAGACAAGTGCTTCACCATAAGTATACACTTATTTATTCGCTGAAAAAAGTTTGTTACTCATTTTTTTTTATTTTTGTTTTTAGTTTATCACAGTGTTTGCTACCAAACTCCTCCGAAACGGCTCTTCGGTCTTTTACACCGTACATTTTTCTGTTTACGCTGCGACCTACTTTCGGGTCGCGCATTTAATAATAAGTATAATATTTTTTGTCATATGGATGAGTGCACAACTAACTCGCGTGCGATACACATCAAGAGAAAGAATCGCTAACTGTGCCTCTACCATGAGTTACACTAGTTTACAGTGACCGTACTCGCTAGCGACGGCGTAAATGATTTGTATGGAGAATTGTGTACAGCGCCCCTAGCGGTCACTTCGGAAGTACAATTCTCCATACAAATCATTTACGCCGTCGCTAGCGAGTACGGTCACTGCAAACTAGTGTAACTCATGGTAGGGGTACTGTACACCTATTTTTTACTATTTACTTTACATAACTTTAAATAAACTACGGGAACTTAACGAAGGTTCTTTCTTTGCACTCCAACAACTAACTACAACTACAAAGAAGTGTAGGGCGCTAACTGGCTCCTACACGGCTTGACCGATTTTTTTGTTTTTTTTTTTGTCTATATTTGGTAGGTCTTAGAATAGGTCGAAGGCTATTTTTAAACCAAGTTTAAACCCCTTATTCTTCGCAGACGGAGTGGCGGGCAACAGCTAGGAATAATATAATGATATGCACTAAAGTATGTGCAAATAAAAACAGATCATAACACGGGATTTGTTTATCAAATCAAGATGAATACGAGTTATTTCACAAATAAATTTTAACTTCCATTAAAAAAAAAAAAAAAAAAATATCACGGGACACAATTCACACCAATTGACCTAGTCCCAAAGTAAGCTAAGGAAAGCTTGTGTTATGGGTACTAGGCAACGGATAAACATACTTATATAGATAGATACATACTTAAATACATATTAAACACCCAAGACCCGAGAACAAACATTCGTATTTTTCATACAAATATCTGCCCCGACGCGGGAATCGAACCCGGGACCTCAAGCTTCGTAGTCAGGTTCTCTAACCACTAGGCCATCTGGTCGCCTAAAACATCCATTCCATCGTCCATTGCTTGATAAAACTAACGAAGTACCTAAACAATGTAATCTAAGTATTTAAAAAATACGTATTATACGTATGTGAGTTATGTATAAAGAGTAGCGTGTTGTACACTACGTAACATAACCGCAGTGAATTTACCTAGCGGAATTTCCCTCTTACAATGCAATACGATATCGACGTATTGAATGATGTTCTAAGAAGGTTCTAAGTGTTCTAATATTCGCACTCCCAGTACAACAGTGCATCAACACGAAATAATACACCATTTTAATTTAGACTTTACTTAATTTCCGGAAAGGTTAAATTAAAATGGTGTATTATTTCGAGTTGATGCACTGTTGTACTGAATGCGAATGGTTATAGCACTTTTGGATTAAAAAATTTACATTATATAAGGACATTATCTATAAGGTTGACAATACACATACAGTAGCTTGCACATTTTCGTGCTAGTAGCTTGCATGCTTGTATCATATTTGTATGAAGTTTGACCTTCGCACGCAGGGTTAAATACCAAATGTGGCAAAAATTGTTTCCCTTTTACAAGGTTTTTACTAACATTACTACAACACTTATTTGTTTGGCAGGATTAAGCAAATATATGTGCCAACAGTACATAAAACAAATATTGATTGTTGACACTAATACGATAAGCCAAGGATAAGATTAGAAGAGTTCGGTGACATCTGTTCTCGACTGATAAGGGATGATAAAATCGTGATAAAAATTACAAATTTCTATTTTTATAATGACTGTAACTAAAAATAGAACTGCGTTGAAACTTCTGTAGTTTTTTTTTATATGATAGGTGGCAAATGAGCATGCGGGTTACCTGATGGAAAGAAATTACCGCCACCCATGGACACCCGAACGCTAAGGGTATCACAGGTGCGTTGCCGGCCCTATCAGAGATAGATAGGCTGGTTTTTTTAAGATCTGCAAGTTGTATCGCTCCGGGAATGCTGTCCTAGGAAGCTGGTTCCATAACTTCGTCGTGCGTGGGAAAATGTTCCGCTTAAATATATAGCGGACGGTGCTAGACTGCCAACCATCAAGATGGTGAGGGTGAAATAATTGACGGTTACGCGAAGTATGGTAATGAAACTTGGCTGCCGGCAACAACCCTAACAATTCATCGCAAATATTTGATATTATATGTATTTATATTACATTTTTTTTTGTATATTTTCTTTTTGCCATATTAGCTTAATAAACCTGCGAAGCGGTTCAGTGGTATACATACATGTGCGATATTTCTAATTCAAATTCAAAGTCAATACATCCCTATTCGATTCAGGCTCTAACAAACACTTATAATTATGAATGTCGAAAATCTACCACCGGTTCGGATTACTTTGTTGAGAAGAATCCGGCAACAGACTCAACAAGGTCTATTTTGTCCGAAACAGATCCAAAATGCTTTTTAATTATTTACTTGCAATAAAGCATTTAACACAGCTCAAGTTTTAGTTTCGCCATGTCCGTCTGAAGACGCAGTGTAGGTAGGCCTCTAACAAGACGGAGCGACGACCTGGTTAAGGTTGCGGGAACGCGTTGGATGCGAATGGCGCAGGACCGATCTGTTTGGCGAGCCTTGGGGGAGGCCTATGTTCAGCAGTGGACGTCTTATCCGTCTTATCTGTCAGTCCAATCTTGTGTGTTTTTGGGCTAAAAATGTCGATAAACTAGCACTTCAGCAATAAGTCACCACAACCAGTGTTTTAAGTTACATTTATTGTTATAAACACATGGTGCAAGCAAGCAAAGCAAACAGTTTTATTGTTTATTTCATAAAAAACTACTTGTACGTCAAATGAGAATACAAAAACAAACAGACTTTAATAACAAACATCTTAAACGCATGAAATGAAACTATTACTTTGCTCACCCGTGACCTAACAGTGAATACAATAAGAAACATAACGTTTTCCTTAGCAATCGAGAACAGATATAAATCCGTGTCGAATGTGAGTTCAGCTATACGATATGTCATATTATGAATGTGGGTCACACCAATATTCGATATAAGGGACTGTACTGTAATTGTATATCATGCCACCAACACTGCTTGTTGAAATTTATTGGGGATCAGTTTTAAGATGACAATAGAAGGGTTCACATTGTAGGTAGGCCTCCAACAAGATGGAGCGACGACCTGGTTAAGACGCCGTGGTGGCTGGTTTGACCTATGGCCTCTCAAGCAGAGTGTTGTAAGTTTTTGGGGGTAGTTACAATAGAGAGATCTCTCTCCAGGCAGATGTTATGCCTGGGGACCGAAGTCCAATGGATGAAAGTTGGAAGTTGTATTTATGCAGCCGAGTTGAGAAACTTCGATAGCGCGATGCAGGATTGTAGAAATTAGTTTCTTATGTGATTACTAGATGGCGCTAGTAGTCGCTACATCAGCCCCCCTTTTAGACCGGAGGTCGATACGAATTGCAGTGGAGTGCGTGCAGTCTGTGCGTCATGGGTCCATATTGGGTTCGCTAAATTTCATCACCCGAAATTGATTTTCCTAACGATTTGTACTCCTAATGATCACTGTTCCTAAAATTTTGTTTCCTAAAGTTTTCGTTCCTACAATTTATTTTACTATTAACGTAGTCTATAACACTCAGTTTTCCGAAAATTGATTTTCCTATTGATTTGTACTCCTAATTATCACTGTTCCTAAAATTTTGTTTCCTAAAGTTTTCGTTCCTACAATTTATTTTACTATTAACTTAGTCCATAACACTCAGTTTTCCGAAAATTTTAAGTAATAACTTCACTGTTGAAATTTATCAAACAAATTAGATTATCCGGGTGGTCATAAAAAAAATAACTAACACCAAAGGCTAATGCGGGAGCTGCGCTGCGCTACGCTCCCGCATTAGCCTTTGAACCTAACCATACCAAGTCACTTCCACTCCGCAAGGTCTTGCTCGCTCGCTTCGCTCGCTCGTTGGCTTCAATCGCTATCATTGGAGTCAGCGAGCGAGCGAGCAAGACCTATCAGGGCGGAAGCAACTCGGTTTATTGCAACGGACATTATGAAGTTTAATGTATAATAATGTTCAATTTTATGAATAAAAACAAATCTACATAAAAAAGATATGATGATGAATAATAGTGTAAAAGATGGTTATGTTGAGATAATATAGGAAAACAAATAGTAGTATGATAGATGTTTATTGCAACGGACATTATGAAGTTGAATGATTAGGAATTCAGAACGTTAGGAGCAGAGTAGTTATGAGTAGTGATTATTATGATGTAAATTTTTAGGAACAACATTGTCGGACTTCCGATAATCGACATTGAAAAATTAGTTCAACTTTGGCGCACCCGTCCGCTTGCAAGGGCCAGTCGCTCAGAGCCTCGTCGGCGAGCATTGTTGTTCCTCTGCTACTTGTGATGCATGCCTGTTGCGTGATTGCTCGGAGCCTTGTTGGCGAGCGTTGGTTGATTGATTGGCAAGTGGAAGTAGTGGGAGGAGGATTTGCGAACTGTAGACACCAGGCAGATAATAGATACATGCTAATGGTGCACAGTGCGGTGAGTATGGCTTGCTGTGAGACTGCGTCATCGTTTCTGTGTGTCTGAAGGTTGCGATTTTGTCCAATGTCGTGGGTCACCAATTTGGGGGTAGTTACAATAGAGAGATCTCTCACCAGGCAGATGTTATGCCTGGGGACCGAAGTCCGGTGGATGAAAGTTGGAAGTTGTATTTATGCAGCCGAGTTGAGAAACTTCGATAGCACGATGCAGGATTGTAGAAATTAGTTTCTTATGTGATTACTAGATGGCGCTAGTAGTCGCTACAGGTTCAAATCTCGGCTTGCACCTCTAAGTTTTTGGAATTTATGTGCGAAATTACATTTGAAAATTTACCATGAGCATGAGCTCATAATAATAAAAAAGTACCTACCTCAGCTTTCATGATGACATGTTAACTTCCTCTGCCACCCATAGATGGCGTTACCCGAGCGACCGTTTGAGCTTTAAAATGCTACCATAACCTTTTTTCGTGGATTTCCATCACGAGCGAAGCTGTGAGTTTTTATCTTTTTTTTTATTTTATTTGCCTGACATAGTGTACCACTACTGGGCAAAGGCCTCTCCTCTTGACCTCCACGAAACCCGGTCTGGCGCAATATCAGGTCAGTCATTTGCATACATGTCCAAGTCGTCCCGCCACCTCCTTCTTGGTCTGCCTCGTAGTCGCTGGCCGTTCTCCGGCACCCACCAAGTAACTGTGTGAGCCCATCTTTGTGTGTGCATGCGACAGAGGTATCCCATTTTAGCTTTAGCTAATCCATTTTTTTTTTATATAGCCTATAATATGTCCCACTGCTGGGCGAAGGCCTCCCCTTTCCTCCGCCATTCTTCCTTATCCTGGGCATGCACCTGCCAATCGAGCTGAAAAGCGCTCAGATCGTCCCGCCATCTCCTCTTGGGTCTGCCTCTGCTCCTTTGGCCATCCCTCGGAACCCATTCGATAACGATTCGCGCCCATCGGCCCGGACGCATTCGGCAGGCATGTCCGGCCCAGTCCCACTTCAGCTTGGCGGTTTTGACACCCACATCTGTAATACGAGTTTTGGAGCGCAGTGCCACGCGGCGGACACGACGTACAAATACGCGTTCTTGAATCTACATAAGCACGACGACGTCTGTACATACATCGCGCGCGCACTCTTCTGGATTCCGGCGGGGTCCGGCAATCTGCGCCTTGAGGGGTGGGGTAACTCGAATCGGTGCGGGGTGGAGCGTGTCCATTCTGTACGTTAGTACTATTATATATTCTGTGGCAGTGCGGTGTTTCTGATTCGATAGTCCATAATAAATGAACAAAATGTCACTCAATCCAGCGAAGCTCGTGGTAAACTGAACAAATCAAATGACAACTTGTCAATGGGCTGTTTACGCGTGCGTAGTGAATGAGGAATAAACATTCATTCATACGAGGAAGTCATTAAGACATGCTGCGGTTTACGTTTCCTTCGGCCGGGGGTCTTCCGGCCGTGGAATTTGTTTATAATCATGTTACAATTACAAAAAACCAGCGAAAAAATCCAAGTGCGAGTCGGGCTCGCGCACTGGAGTTCCATTTAGTGTTTGTGTTGCGAAATTTATATTTTTCATTGGGAACGTATCAAAATATATAAAGTTTAAAACGAATAATGGACGAAATATCATAATGGTCATAATACATACTAAAATTTTCTATGAAACTATTGATAAAACGAACTTTTTTAATCATGTAATCTACAGATTGGTTTAGGTTAGGTTAGATTTATTTTATGAAAATCCTGTAAAGTTGAGAATTTCCAAGAAAATTGCATTATATCAAATGACCATTATGTATTTCGTCCATTATTAATTTTAAACTTTAGATATTTTGATACGTACCCTTTTCATCGAACTTCGTATTTTTATATCAACGGGAAAAAGTACTCTACAGGTTTTAGTTCCCTCGAGTTTTGTATAAAAACATATGATTCTGTGAATTCAGCTACTTCATTTTTTTACGGTTGAAAGCGACCAAAGTACCTATTTAGTGTTTCATATTAATTTCCACCACGTAGACAAAAGTCGCACTGATGTATACATCAATCAGCATGACCTTTTGTGACTAGATCTGCTGACTTTAGCGTAACATAATCTGCCACTGGAACAATATTGTGTAACAAATTAAACACAGAACACGAAATAGTTCTCTTTGTACGGTCATGTGCAAAAATATATATACGCTAACAAAATGTCAAAAATATCTATACAACTCTATGTCATTGACCATAAGGTTTTTGCTTACATATTTTAACGCGATGCCTGTATACATATTTATGCTTTCGACTGTACTAACTACAGCCTGCAATCAAATTCAAGTAGTAATTTGGATATTGTTATATACTAAGTATTACTCACTTTTTGATGTGACATCTAAGCAGCGATATCAAATCGCTTTTAACTAAACGCGCAATATTAGCTGCCGCCTTAACCAAACTGTAGTAGGTAGGTATGTATCGTAGCTAACTAATAGCTCGGTATAAATAGATCGATTCGTGTCACTTTTTATTGAGACACTCGATTTTGACACTCCGCCGCGGACAAAATAACCAGTATCAGTAAAAACTGCACCATTGTTGTGACACACACAATAGCAAGTTTATACTTTTCTGGCCTATTGTGGCTTGGGAAACTTTTTCTAATGAACCGTTACCAACTGCCAGTTGCTGCTAATCTTGGAGCCTGGCCGGTTGTCATCAAACCAGCAAACGAATTCCGAATTCAAAAATTAAGCGGCCAGTAACTTCCAAGTGACTGGCTGCTTCGCAAGCGTTTTAAGAATAACGAGTAAAAACAAAAGAGTACGTTTTCTCGTTCGTTTTTTGAAAACACGTGTAGTAGTGTAAACTTGTGAACTAATATTATTGTGGAATTGTGTTGGTCTATCAAAAATGAGACGTCGCGTCGTATATTTCCATGTCCCGTCGTCGGATGACGAAGATGAGTGTTATTGTAGTGGTAACTACCAGAGCGTGCGGCGGGAGAGCAAAATGGTTCTGTTTAGGAGATCCGTAAGTTTATACATTATTTATTTCGATTTTTTAAATACGCTTTAAAAATTAAACAGATTGAGTAATCATTCGGTTAATACAAGGTCTAAATTTAAGCTGCTGCTTTGTTAGTCTCCAGAAAGTTTTTCAAAATTTTTTGATGGAGATTGATGAATATTTCAGTACATAGTCGATGTTCAAATCGTACTTAACGCGTCAAAGACATCAACTTGACTCCAACATTTCAATAAAAAAAATTTGAAGCGAGTTTATCCGAGTTAGCGACAAAAGTGGAGTGTAATTTTAATTCTTGAGTAAAGTTATGAATAAGCCGGTAAGACATTTAATCCCGTGTAAACACAATAAGGCAAATACGCACGTAGCATTAGTTTACCATTCATATGTAAGTCTGTTGATTAACCATTGAATTTATAAAACACGTGTATATTGTCAAGTGATAAGCCAAAGTGCTAAGTGGGTATATATGTATATGTATACACATCGTAAGGAACATTAGTTGTTTCTCCAGTGGATATAAAATTAGCGATTCCAAGTCAGAAAACTTAAGATTTATTTCATTATCATCATCATCATTTCAGCCGTAGGACGTCCACTGATGGACATAGGCTTCCTTCATTGATACCCAATCATTACGGTTGGAAGCGACTTGCATCCACCCTGAACCTGCGGCCTTCACCAAATCGTCCGTCCATCTCGTTGGTGGACGTCCCACGCTGCGCTTGCCAGTCCGTGGTCTCCATTCCAGAACTTTTGGGCCCCAACGGCCATCTGTTCTGCGTGCTATATGGCCTGCCCATTGCCATTTCAACGAGCTAATCCGTTTGGCTATGTCGGTGACCCCGGTTCTTCTACGGATCTCCTCGTTTCTGATTTGAAGATTTATTTAAATGAGCTAAAAGTTGGCGAGATTAAAAATATTGGCTATAGACCCTTCAATTTTACCATGCCCACAGGAGAGACGTGACCAAAAAAATTGTATGACCCATACACATTAGAAAAACCGAGTAAAATAAATATTAGGGGTATTGTGAAACTTTCAAAACTAATTATGTATATAATAGCAAGGATGATATAGACTGGATTGGCAGTCGCCATAGCACGGATCGGCCGCGGTTGTTGTAGTTCGATTATTTAATCTAGATGGCGCTGAAATATAGCCAGAGACTTTGAAGGCAAAACAATAAGACTACAGAGGTTTCATATTACTATAAATTTTCAAAAATATTGCATAATAATACATTTGCAGTGATATAAAATATCTGTAGTCTTATTGTTTTGCCTTCAAAGCCTCTGGCTATATTTCAGCGCCATCTAGATTTAATAATCGAACTACAAAAACCGCGGCCGATCCGTACTATGGCGACTACCAATCCAGTCTATATCATCCTTGATAATAGTATATAATCGTATCATAGAACTTGATGGCCGATGGAGCAAAAAGGTTCTCGAGTGGCGTCCAATGACCGGAAGACGCAGTGTAAGTAGGCCTCCAACAAGATGGAGAGACGACCTGGTTAAGGTTGCGGGATCGCGTTGCATGCGGAGGGCACGGGACCGTTCTGTTTGGCGAGCCTTGGGGGAGGCCGATGTATACCTCTAATAGCTAAATAAAAATGGGAAAGAAATAGGTACTTTATGATACAGACTCAAATGTAACGATAATTTAAAAGCAATGTGAATTTACAAATCCATTTTTGATTAAACTTGAAAATTAAATTAAATCGTATTATTCTTTATTAGCTAAGTTAAATTGTTTTACCATTATGCATCTTTATTATTGATTTAGAGCTTCAACCTGTTACGGTTTTGGTCGCTGCTATATCGATAACTGCATTTTTTTTATTCCATAAGAACTAAAATAAAATCTTTTAATTTTAATTAGATGTTCTCATCTCCCTATCACGTTGCTCCCTCGTGGTAGTTAATCCGCTTATTATACTATCTTATAACTTAACAATAGTCATTATTATACGTATAATAAATTATTTCGCAAACAAACGCACGAAGCATAAGGTTTTCAATCACGCATTCAACGCATGCAACCTAAACTAGAAATATCGAGTTGACATAATAAATCGAATTATAACGATTTCGCACGTCGTTAATACGACAAATTATATCGTGCCAGTTATACATTTCGTTAACGTTACTTTTTATCGCTGGTTAACAGTTCCGTGTTAACAAAATATTGAATCGTGCCTGCCATGCTGACAACCAGTGATCTTTGTATGAACCTTGAGTTCGATGCCTTATGCCTTACATTATTCTTGCTTACTTGCTTCTCTCCTTGTTGTTATCATAATTTCAGTCGAAAGACGTCCACTGCTGAACATAAGAAAAACGTATGCGGCATACGGCTCAAAACTATAAAATTATCATGAAAATTGAAGTAAATGACTAAATAAATAATTTATCTCAACTGGCTACATAAATTACATTGCTATCATTAACATTTTGTAGTATGAATTCCTATAGTTTACTTTTTTTTAAATTTATGAGCGAAATTATATTTGAAATCACCATATTTTTTATAGTGAAAGCAAACATCGTGAGGAATCCTCCATACATCTGCGGAGACATACAATATGTGAAGTTCCCAATCCACACAGGGCCCGCATGGGAACTACGGCCCTATCAATTTGAGAGGAGGCCTGTGCCCCGCAGTGGGACGTATATAGGCTGGGATGATGATGATTATGATGAACCAAAGCACTATTCGGCATATTCCGGGTCCGGGTTAATTTTGAGAAACCTTCTGCAGGGTTATTTGTAATTCACTAGCATCCTTTTAACCCTAAACTCCTACCACTTAAACAAATGTTTTTTGTTTTACGGCTTTTGTCACAACTTAATATTTTTGGTGTAATAATGTTTTGAAAATTTGAGATTTCCTCTTATTTTTACGATACTCTGTGTATTTGCATGGGAAAAAAAGTGCTTCATTTTAAAAAGTCGTAAAACAAAAAACATTTGTTTAAGTGATAGGAATTCAGGGTTAAGAGGATGTCAGTGAATTAAAAATAACCCTGTATACCTGTAACGTTTTGTTGTAATCGTATTATTGCAACTTAATCTAAATAAAACCATTGCACCACAACCACAAAAACATAAATAATTTATTGAATCAATCTCATTTCTTTTTAACAGTTTCTACACTGTCGATGGTTACACAATTGCATGACTTATGTTATGGTCTCTATTGTGTACGATTATCTATGTTGCTACCTTTTTAGTGTTCCGTACGAAAAACTTCAAATCTATATTATACTAATACTATCGCCATAGTATCATAATAGGTAGATACTTAGTTATACAATAACTACAAATTTAAAAATTTAAAAACCCCAACGCAATTTGGTCACATAAATGTTATGTTTAAAAATAAAGTTAATGCCCGTTATGCGTCTAAGGTCCCTTCCGCGGGTGAGCAAAATAATAATTTCAATACTTTATTTATGTTTTAAAAATGATTACTATTTATTATTCCGTCAATTACTATTTTATTTATTTCAATCCAGAACTGCTAGGCTACTGTTTTTTTATTGAATCACATACAAATACTTGATATAATATAAGGGCCTGCAAGGAGGTTCTCATACACGAAACGTGTTTAAAATAAGTTCATTGACGCGTCGTCTTGCTAGCATGACCAATATTCTACTTATTGATCTGTGTATCTGTATGAGTTAACTCTGTAGGAGCATAAATATCCTCTCATGCTAGTCCGCAATCTAATAGTGTATTTCGCATGACTGGGCATAGACAATGAGTTATCTTTATAAGATTCGATTGATAGTGTTAGGTCAACCGAAACTTTATTAATGTTGGTAACAATTTGTAACTTATACATTGATTAACCAAACAGATAAGGTTTTATTTTATTGAAAAATTCGTGACGATAGCAATTTCTTTTTAAATGTAAAATGAGCGATTGACAGCGGGAAAATGAATTATATTGAATTATTGCCTACTGTTTTGAATACTTAATGTATTAATAATTTTTTTATAATTAAAGGAAACAATATGTACTAGATCGTATAAAACATAAAAATACCCAACACATGTGAACTTAAAGTACTTAAACCAAGTGGTAGTAATTTTGACGTGATATTAATATTATTGTAAACATTTTTTGAATTAGTTATTTTAGCTGACAATAAGTTTATATTATTCACTATCATAAACAGGAGCGCCGACCAAAGAAAAGTCACTTGTAATAAGTTACATTACCTATATTAAATCAATGACAAAATAAATTAATTGATTTACTGACGGATGCTCTGTTATCTACAAAGTTTATTACATTTAAATAATAAGCGATATCTGAGACTCGATGTCATTGCCCACCATTTTTAAAGTCTTGGCAGAATTTATTAAACTGACTTTTAAAAAATGCACCTAGATTTTAAATAGTTAAAAGTAAAGCTACACATCATGCTGACTTAAAGCTTGTAAGACTGAATTTATTTTAGCTGTATTATTTTAGTCGCTTCAATCTACAGTAACGAATACCTTTAAGAGGGTTTATACCCTGTTGAGCTGGCAACGTTGCATTTTTGTTAGTTTTTCTCGATTATTCCATAAAAATTGAATGAAAATTAAAAATGTTTTGAATACAAATTGTTCTAATATATAAGTTAATGTGTCTACTGCAATAATAATTCGTGATAGACTTTTATTTTCTTTAAAAACGAACAAATTATTACCTAACGGTTTTTAAAGAAAATAAAAGTCTTATCACGAATAATTATTGCAGTAGACACATTAACTTATATATTAGAACAATTTGTATTCAAAACATTTTTAATTTTCATTCAATTTTTATGGAATAATCGAGAAAAACTAACAAAAATGCAACGTTGCCAGCTCAGCAGGTATAAACCCTCTTCACACCGTCTCATATCCTTTCTGTACCTTAATCCAAACCACTTAATATACCTACACTAAAAAAGGACTACCTGACGCCATTCGGAATAGAGTTGCTACCTAACAAACTACTACCGACAAAATAAGGTATCGATAATCAGTCCGTCGATGCGATTGATAGCGAGCTGGGTACGTAACAAAATATATAAAGTTTAAAAATAATAAGGGACGAAATACATAATGGTCATTTGATATAATGCAAAGAAAAGTCACTTGTAATTAGTTACATTAGTCGCTTCAATCTACAGTAACTAATACCTTTAGCTCCGTCTCATATCCTTTCTGTACCTTAATCCAAACCACTTAATATACCTACACTAAATAAGGACTACCTGACGCCATTCGGAAGAGTTCCTACCTAACAAACTACTACCGACAAAATAAGGTATCGATAATCAGTCCTTCGATGCGATTGATTGATTCATTATTGAGCTGGGTACGTATCAAAATATATAAAGTTTAAAAATAATAATGGACGAAATACATAATGGTCATTTGATATAATGCAATTTTCTTGAAAATTCTCAACTTTACAGGATTTTCATAAAATAAACCTAACCTAACCTAAACCAATCTATAGAGTACATGATAAAAAAAGTTCGTTTAATCAATAGTTTCATAGAAAATTTTAGTATTATATTATGACCATTATGTATTTCGTCTATTATTTGTTTTAAACTTTATATATTTTCATACGTACCCCTCTGTATCGAGTTCATCGGTAATGGCAATAGTCTGGTTATCTATTGAATTGCTGATTAATCAATAATGAATTCATAATCGTTTTGTATACATAACGCAAAACTGATAAATTCTAATAATTATGAGCATGCTACAGTACTGTAGATATTGTATGTATCATTATTGCGAAACTAAGCATCAGCTCCTTAGACCTTTTTCCAATGATCTAGAAAGTATGTATGTATGTACCCTTTGTTGCACAAAAATAAAGGAGAAAAAAACACTTCTGACACCGTTGAGATACATGTAGGTACAAGGGCAAAAGTGGGAGGGAGGTATTTCTATTAAATCAAATAAATATACAATAAATAGCAAGACTATCGATAATTTGACGTCTCTAAACCGGATCCAACCTGTTGCTGACAGGACTAACGGGGTTTCTTTCTCGTGGCATATTTATAGCGACTGTACGCGGGAGGCACTTGTCTTTCTATCTGTTCTTGCTGTAGGTGTAGGTAGTACTCCTTTATGTTTGACTGAGGTTTGTGAGACATTTCATGGAATTCTGTGTAAGGGAATTAGAACAAATTAAAAACCAGCCAAATTACTTTTCTGACCTTGGTGGAATAATCAATGTCAAATTAAATGAACTTGATAGTGTAATTAACAAAACCATAATTAAAATAAATGACAATGAAAAAATTATCGTCACCTCATAGCATTGAAGTAATCAAAATTAACTGCTCATTAACAATTCGATTTATTGTTACCGGTTTTAATTTCAATTGTAAATGTAGTTATATAACTTAATTTACAAGTTTAATTAACTAACCTAACGTGTATTACATTACTAATATCAGTAATATCTATATGCATTCCAACAAAGAAGTGTGCATGTTGTAAATTTGTAGACATAAGTTAACTTTGTTAACATACTCAATTTTCTTGAAGCCGTACAATTCAAACAAATGGCTCGCACTTTGTGCATGATCATAATACAATGTTGCAACAAATCGATCTACCAAGACATCATCTACATACAGCTCAGAACACATCATCAAAACCAACTAGTAATGCAGGTGGAAAAGACTGTACACTAACCTTACCTCATAGTAAATATGCGTCAAATTCAAAGGCAGCGACATCATCACCTGTTTAGTTAACTTTGTGGTAGATCCAGTGTCATAACAGCTTATCTGGAGCTTGCAAAACCCTAGATCTGCACTGCAGTTACGCAAAGCGCATAGGTTGCATAACGTTTCCAGTGCTAGAGATAATGTGCTTCGGACTAAGGCATTCGTTAGGGACTAGGCTTATAGAGGAGAAGGATTTAGTTTGTGGTTAGTTATGTGAAGAATAGCGTCATTGTCGAGAGTCCTAACATATTTTACTTAGTACACTTGTCATAGAGCAGGGTATGCGACGTACACTGGCCGCTCAACATTTCTATTTCCATAATTACGTAAAATATGTACAGCAGTCAAATTCTACAAAAAAAAAAAAAAAAAAAAAAACAAAAAAAAAAAAAAAAAAAAAAAAAAAAAAAAATATATATAAATTTTAATATAAAATGATCTTCATAGTTTTTATTGATTTGCTAAAGAGTTAAATGTGTGGCTTAAGGCTACTTGGACGGTCTAGGATTAACAAAGTTAAACCGTTAGCCCTGGGTGATAGTCCCATATATTTTCACACTAATTACCCCTGAGTTAGCACTTCACTCGGAGTTAAGGAGCTAACCCTGATCTGTGGAAGCCCGCCTTAGCCATTCTGGTCTTCCTTTGCTAAATAATCAAATTCGTTTACAAGTTTTTTTTTTTTTTGTTTTAATATCATTATGTAATGATGTTCTTCTCTTGTCCACAGTTCCATTCGGTGACAGAAAAAAGACATAATAATGAATGCGGAGAAAATAGCGTGACGATAGTCACGGAAAAGAAAATAGAAGATGATTCTTCAGACTCGTCTAGCGGTGAAAATGTTGAAATTGAAGGTATGTTTCACAATGTATTTTACCACTAGCTTTATCCCGCGGATTTTCCCGTGATAAAAATAGTTTCACAAGACAAATTTAATTTCGAGTTTGCCTAGAAAATGTTACGGTAAAATTTTTAAAACACAACGTTGGTTTGGATAGCGCAATCTATTGATTTCAGACGAAGTTAACGCGGCATCTTGAAAGCCGAATTAACATCTTCACACACGTTCACATTTATAATATTAGAAGCAAAATACATAACAAAATAGAAAAAGCTACGGAAATAAAGTCAGGAATCAGTAAATATTCCTCGAGTTCTGTCTACTTTGGCTCATCATTGTAGAATTCATGACAGTGACACGACAGTTTACGACACGTTTATTAGCCATCAATTTGTATATGATCCAACGAAGTAAGATTTTTTAAAACCCAACGTTTGCATAATCGTCAATTTTGGCGTGACGTAATAACTTATTGTCAACAAAACGTTTATCGGTATGTTTAATTAAAATATTCCCTCAACAGTTTAATTTGACAAATATTCTTAATTTAACTTTAAATCGAAATAAACCGTTAAAATGATGAAATCGTAAATCAATCGACAATTACTTGCAATGCCACGATATTTCGTAAACTTGGAAGCATTGACTTTGGTATTTTCTACGATTACCAATTTTCTTACCAGTTTCAGTTTAAATATTCATTTCCTATTGCAAATGTAGCTACAAATATTAGCTTTAACTTGCAGCTTTGTCTGTGTTATAAATAACTTGAAGAACATTTACGTTCAAGTTTGTCCTGGGAAAAGGTTACAACACTTCGAATGTATGCATTTTCATGTCTCTCAATCCCAATGACTGTAGCAATCGTTTGAACTAATGTTGATCAACAATCATCATATTTTATCTTTTCTATTGATACTTATGACGGAGACTAGAAACAATGGCCATTGTGTAGTGTTACTGAAAAATTACCCACTGAATTTAAGTGATCAAGTAGGTATAGATGTTACGTGCAGACTACATGTAATAACTAGTTTTTAACTTAGTAATTGCGTACATTGCACGCAACCATTTAGTGATTCAATGTCTGTACGAGCCTTTACTTGCGGCTTTCCTTGCTAGAATTTATAAGTCTGTTAGCGAAATTGCAATTCCGAGACATAAATTCGCACAGAATTTTTCAAAATTTACATGTTGATCTTTATTACGTTGCATAAAAAAATCCTGTGCTAAATTTTATGTCTCTAGACTTAGTAGTAGAGAAGTGGGAATTATCGAGATGGAAAGAAGGCTACGCGTTATTTTAGAAATTTAGCTACACATGTCTACACATAACAAACTTCATAAAAATCTATCTAACCTTTTTTAGCGTGTAATTCACAAACAACCACGCACGCGCGAACACACACAGACTCACAAACTTGGCTGAGGTGATGATGGAGTAGGGTTTATTAGGGTCATTCCCTTAGATTCTGATTATTTAAGGAATAATGTAATTGACACTGTATAATAACATTGTTGATCTGTTTAAAAAAACCAACTGCGTAAAAATATTTTCTTATTTACCTCCAAAAGTGCCCCCGCGTTTAAAATTCATTTATTTCCGCTAAACATCCGTCTTACCTACTCACATACGAGAACCAAATTGCATCTTAAATTCAATAGAAAGTTTTGAAATCGTATAAATAAATCAGAAATCTGTTTCCGTGTTCACGGTAAATATTAGGGTAAATCAACTTTTTTGTATGGTTTACTCTGTCTCCGGCTGTCCAAGGGACATCTTCATACTGTTTCATAGAAAAATGCTTAGGTTGTCCAGGAAATAAAATATGTGTAGTAACCATAGCAACGGTTGTCAAGAAAAAGTTGATTCACCCATAGATACTTAATACCCTATGTCACTCTCTTCACTAAAACGAATCTAGTGACAACTTACACTTTAAAATCCAACGAGCCGTTTAGGCTGCAGTGCGTGCCAAAGAATGATACAATACATAAGTACTGCTCGAAAAAAACATAACCTTCCTTCGCCACTCGGGTAATAAAAACGTGCTGACATCAACATGCTTGCACGAGTTTTACAACTATCAACACTTTGCAATAACAATCATGCATCGATCTACATCGTTGCTGCAATTTATCGAGGCAATCGTATTATCAGGGTGATAGCATTCTATTGTTATTTCAAGAGGATTGTCTCTGTTGATTGCTATTGCATAAATTAATGTAATAAATTTTAACCTTACATGTTCTCACTTTTTAAAATGAACGTAGTGCTTCAGACCGAAATAATTGTCCCATTTATTTTTCATTTAAGTATTTAGCATTCATTGAGTCATTTTTCTTCTTAGTCGTTCACTCTGGACAGAGTGGTCGTGGTCATGAGGGGTCGCTCTCCACTGCGGTCGCTGCCTTCGCGATCCTTCTCCATCAGTCTCTATTGGCATTGTATCTATTAAGTACTTTGTATTTTATAAAGAACACTATGACTTACGAGATCATAACATTAAATATCATCATCTTGACAGCCTAGGTACTGTAACGTTCTTGGACAGCACCTTCTATTCTCGTACAACGAAAAAATACTATCCCACGGGATATTAAGTATCCCATGCCTCAATAAAAATCTTTGTCCATCTGCACGCCAAGTTTCATCTAAATCCGTTCACCTTTTTTGCGTGATTGGCATACAAAATACAGACATTCAAATATCTAAACATCCAAACATCTTTACTAACTTTTTCATTACCAAATTTAGTAGGATTTTTTACATTTATTACAAACAACCTTCCATTTCAACATGTGACAGGAAGACCTTATTGTCTGTTAAGTGTGTCATTGCTACAGCACCCAAGTAACGCAACGCAATCATCATTGTATTGACAGCAAAACACCCAAACAATAAAATTGAGAATAGACACATTTCACACTAAGGTTATATTTCTTTTGGTATCAATAACCAATAACTTAGAACATCGCTTTCAGGAAACAGGTTTGTGGTAGGTATAGTACGAATTTTTTGAGGTGTCCCGATCTTGTTAACAGCCCACCTTTCGAACAAAGCCATTGTATTATATTATGTCCTCAATTGAATAATCTCCAGTTTAAAATGAACGTAAATATAAGATAAAATAGCTGATTGAAAGAACGACTTTATTATTTACAGTTGAGAGTTCATTTTAAATGAAACTTTGTTTGTTTTGGCTGCATGTCTACGACGCTTTCAACTTTGAAAAATATTTTCTTCCAACAAAGTTTCATCTTATACAGGGTAATTTTTGAGTCAGTGCACAAATTTTGATATTTGATTCAGTATCGTTGATAGATCCCGATTATCTGATCGAGAATTATTTTTTTTATATTTTGAAATTTGGGTTAGATATAGTAAATTCATCCAATAATTGTTCGAGTTACTATAAAAAACAAAAAATTAAGTACTAAATTTTATAATAAAAAATTCTGGAATTTGTTATTTTAACGATACTGAATGACATATTAAGATTTGTGCACTTATTAAAAGATTACCCTGTATTTCCGTTCATTTTAAACTGAGGATTATTCACTTGAGGACATAATAGAAAACAATGGCTTTTAACGAGATCGGGACACCTCAAAAATTCGTATTATACTTCACGTTCATGTTCATGTTCATTTTCATTTTCTGCATTTGTTTTTTTTTATTAAGTGAAGAATAATTTTAAACTGAACTCCAAAAATGCATTTAAATTATACTGAAATATTTTTTTAAGATTAAAATTCATACAATGATTTCTCAGAAGCGAAACGTGAAGTTGATAAAAAATATTTCAAAAAACTGTTATCTGGTGTTTCATAAACTTCATTATAGTAATGAACAAATTGTCACGAGGCAAATTCTTTAAATTCTACGCGTAATCATCACATTACATCATATCATTATTCATTAGATAAACTGATTGCAAGAATTTTATCATCACTAAACTAACAATTAATCATCTCAATTTCCCAGACTTGCGTCTCATAAAATTTCTTCTTATCTTCGTTTGTGTTAGTCATTTCATCTGATTCGGCGTTGGAACTTCGCGTGTCTTTAACTGTGACGTCATTAATGACGTCAGGTTGGGGCGTAATAGTCAATGTTTCACTTGAAATGATTCCCTTATCTTTTAACACCATGAGTAAGCAGTATCATAGCAGAGTCTACTCTAATACTCTTCGTAGTGTGACAGCACCAGTAATGGACAAGAACTAAATTATGGATTTATTTTCCGTAAACCCAAATTTTAAGAAACTGACACTTCATTTTTAAATTATCAACTCTATGCTCAGATAACTGATGGTCATAACTGGTAAAGTCCATGAATGGTGGGCTATAAGGCATTGAATCTTTGTTGTCCATTACTGGGTACTACTGTACTTAAAATGTCCATGTTTGTGCCGGCACATACGGAAAATATAGACCATAATGTTAATCAATTGGTTTTATTGAACTGCGATCATTTTACTCTTGTAAAGCAAGAATAATTTTCATTAAATATTCTTCGGAAGTTAATTAAGTTTAGAAATGTCATTGTCTTAACATTAATTAATTCTTAATAGATGCGAAGAATTCAGTTCAAATTATAAAACATGTAGGTCTAACATTCCTGAAAAAACATTGAACATTTTTAAAAGAAAGATGAAAATGAGAAAGAATAAATGAGAATGTTTGAACTTTTCTATTTTAAGGTTTTGTTTTATGAAATCGAACAGCTGTTTCTGATACTTTAACACAAAACACAATATTGTCTGTAAAATTTAAACGGAAATGATCATTATTTTGTAATGTAATAATGTGTTATGAACAAACTAGTCATGTCTCAACTCGCATTTTGCAAGTCAACAGTGGGTCAGGAAAAAATTACATGTCATAAAGAAATTGCAGCATTGTTGGTGCACTCAGACTACCCAGTAATACATATCTAAATAAACTTAAACTTACAAACTGCTCGTTGAGAACGAAACATTATTTAATAATTTGTGCATATGTTTTGCGGGAAAAAAAAGCAGTACAAGGCTTAATTATTTTTCTAAATTAGGACAAAATTAAAAAGACTGAATGACTCAGGAACATCCATAAATAGTAACTGTTTTAAGACCCGGTTAAACTTAAATTATGTATACTCAAAAGTTGAGAAATCAATAGAAAACATACTTTTCTACTTTTAACCTAAAACATGTTAAATGGAAAACGGTACCTTGCATTCAAGGCGCCGTTTTTAGGTCAAACGATTCAACTGAAACTGACAACGAAAGTGCTAATATCATCGTTTCTTGCAGAAAAATCTGTTTGATTTTTATCGTTCAAACACGTTTTTGTGCGGAAACTTAACAGTGACTTTCTGAAATTATTTTGTTCCGCTTTCAATGAAACACGGAAATATTTCGAAAGCGGTTAATTTTATGTATTCAGATTATGGTTTAAATTGTACTCATAGCATCTGTAATTAAATTTAAGTAGAGAGTTTAGTCATTGCTTTGGTATTAGCGATGGTTTCTGGTTTTGTTGTCAAATATTAATCTAAAACAAGGTGTCAATTTATTACACTTTTGCCTGTTAACCTTGAATGAAAGAAACCTAAGTAAAAATCTGCATTACATTTTACAACAGCGTTCGCGATTCGCTACAGTTTCTTTTTATACCGACAACATTCATTCCGATTTTAAAACGTAAAATATTTTGCAAATTTAATGCAGCATAGCAAAACACTTGAGAGCGGCGCCACTGCCAATCAAATCTTGCGGTTTTATATGCAAAGTTTGTAGTTTCACCACTTTACCACTGGAACAAATAAGTTGTCATTTCCAAGATGGCGCAAGTATGCCGATTGGTGTAAGCGGTTATGTAACGGCCAACCTTGACAGTCATGGCGAATTAAGAGCACGTGATTATTTTAAGAGGAAGTTTAATGAAATAAGAGTCCGTGTTGTGTTTCACATGAAGATAACAACGTTGAACTTGTTTATAAGAAATGGCCGCGAGGCATGTCAAACGAAACGGCTAATAAAGAAAGAACAACATTTGTATTGCGTACCAATTAAATGTTTTGTGCTGCCTCGGGGAATTGTATAATAAATCGTCCAATGAGTCAGATAAATCTTAGCAACGACGATGAAAAAATGGAATTCACATGTCAACCTTTCATTACGGCAGAATTTTTTCGAGGAAATATTATTTTATATCTCATGTAGGGGTTACGAGCAAATTCTAACATGATCCAATTTATTGGTGCAATATTATGTCTGTTCTTAACGGACAACTGACTCAATAGTACCTATTTACATTATTATCATATTTACTTTGACCACCTTCACATTAGTACCCAATTCCGCAATCAGATTAGTCTATTTATTTATTCAATTCAATACAAAGTCAGGCTTACAGTTTGCACCAAAACGCCTAACTCGTTAATATGAAAAACATTACTAAAATTATTATTATTATTATTATGCTAAAAATAACATTATTTTAGACAAAAGTATTCCCCAACTATCGGCAAACACGTCAGCATCCTGTATTTCGGAGAGAAATTCATTTAACAGTCTACAATTATATTCAAAGTGTGTGAGGTGTTAAAACACAAAAAATTACATCCCTTTTTTCTTTCCACCTAAAATTTTACCAATTTGGTTCAAAACGTTCCAAATCATCTATTATTAGACTTGTGTGGCTTTCGTGACAGATTTCAAAGTATCGCATTTACGAGGCTATCCATCCAAGGGTTTCCTTAGTGTTAACTTATCGGTAAACAGGTTTAAAGCCGCCATCTGCAATGAGAAGACCTTTAAGGTTTAAGGCACTAGTTACAGCTCGTGTATGAGAACAGGTTACCCACCGTTAGCCTGGCCTCAAAAATCCTTTCTCTTTCGTCTGACCCGCTAGTTGCGTCACGTTATGTGCTATAACGTCATAGCAGTATCTCTTAATTGTAATAAAGTGTACGTTGCGTTAGGTGACGTAATTATTCTTAATCTGAGATAATGCGTGTGTATCACGTGTGCTTATAGTTTGCGAAAAAGTTGTGCACGTTTTATGGATTACAGAGGCAGAAAGGACCTGGAGGTCAGACGAGCGTTTCCACTATTCATTGCGCGCCATAGACGCTTGTCGTTCAATGGTTAGGTGACAGCACCCGCAATGAACTGAGAAAACGCGTGTGTAGTGACGCGTGGTCCTGACCGGCCATTAATATGTGAGAAGACAATTGAATGTTGAATCAGCGTACAATAGAGGCAAAGATGAGGGGCTAAATTCAGGAACGGCCCACAACACGGTTTGCGAGCGGTAATTCAATCGTTTGGGAGAGGATAGGAATGGGCTGAGCTTGGGACGAGCTTTATTTTCCTGTAAATTTGCTTTGTAAATAAAGAAATAATAAAATTAATAAATAAATAAGGCTCGTCCCAATCTCAGCCCAAACCTCTCGCAAACTAGTGATTTTTGGCGTTCCTGAATAGCAGTTCATCCCTATCCCCTAGCATACGCTTTTTAGCCCCAGTATGATTTTTTTTTTATTTTTTATGTTAGAAAGGCCAGACAAACGAACTAGTGGGTCACCTGATGTTAAATGATCACCACTGTTTATAGACACCTGCAGCGCTTTACGCGATGCCAGTGCGTTGTCGGCCCTTAAGGAGAGGGAATAGGGGAAGGGGGAGAGGGAGGGGGAGAGGGAAGGGGTGAGGTATTGGGCCCCCGGCACTCTCACTGACCGTACGAAACGCAAGCAGGATTACTGCTGCTTCACGCCGGTTTTCTGTGAGAGGGTGGTACTGCCCCGGACGAGCCGGCCCATTCGTGATGCAGCGGCTAGCTACAACATGGCTCTACCACTACTGCACTATGATGGACTGGGTACGGTTTTGACAGTTTGTTTTTGATCCTAACGTCATTTGATCCTAAATGTCCTTACGTAAAAATATCAAAATTTTGTCTCTAAGCATGATGCTAACTGGAAGTAAATTAGAAAAACGGGATATGTCACAACCGGTTATGGACCCCAGGGGCGGTTGTTACAATCCCTATTATCTTTTTAAAATAATTAAGTAAAACATACATTTGCAATTTGCTCACAGATTTAAATATTAAAAAGGAAATCTATCGCAATCCAAACTTGATCAAATATTTTGCGCACTTAATAGGATTACCTATATAATTAGCTACCTGCGTCCTGCGTCTGCCGAAATTAATTAATTTTCAAAGCACATGCAGGACCGATAATCGCAGGATTAAAAACTGAAAAATTAAATAAAATCATATTTCATTCAAATTTGGCATATTATTATTAACTTATACGTAATTCGTCCGTTCAATTTCGCTAAAAAGCTGCTTAGCTGACGCAATTTTTAGGGTTCCGTACCCAAAGGGTAAAAACGGGACCCTATTACTGAGACTTCGCTGTCCGTCCGTCCGTCCGTCTGCCCGTCTGTCACCAGGCTGTACCTCATGGACCCTGATAGCTAGACAGTTGAATTTTCACAGATGATGTATTTCGGTTGCCGCTATAACAACAAATACAGCAAGCAGAATAAAATAAACATTTAAGGGGGCTCCCATACAGCAAACGTGATTTTTTGCTCTGTTTGGTCGATATTGATAACGGCAACAGGTAGACGCTTGAAAATATTTAGTTATATATTCACTTTTAAAAAAAAAACTAATATTTAAGGGGGCTCCCATACAAAAAACGTGATTTTTTTTGCCGTTTTGTACGGAACCCTTCGTGCGCGAGTCTGACTCGCACTTGGCCAGATTTAATGCGTTTAACTTATCATAGTAAAACCCATAGTCACACTTTTATTCTAAAAGCAACTTACAAAGTTTGTATCATAATTCGTTATTACGTCAGAATACATTTAATAACACGTCAATATAAGGTCGTATCTCAATCAATTATGTAAACTAAAGTGAACCTTGAAACATACCGAGAAGTTCATGTAGTAATAATGTCGATTTTGAGATACAAGCTCTTTTAAAAGTAAATTGATGTTTTCACGATGCTGATAAACGTATAAGTAGCGATAACACAAGTATGTTCGGAATTGCAAATATTAACTCGTGGTACACAGTTATGGTATAATGATAGAATATTTAGAACATCTATGTAAGTAAATATGATTTGTCACATGTATATAAAGCAGTTTCACGAGATAAAATTTATTCAGTACGACTGAAACGTTTGCGGGAAGTGCTACACAATAAAATCGAATCATAAAAAATACTTATAGTAAATTTATAAATATATATTTAGATACAGCTTAGAATTAAATACGGTTTTCAAAAGTGATATCGTGGAGTAGGATTTCGTTGAACGAAACCAATTTTGCTGAAAAGTAAAAGAGGAGGGAAGGTTACAGAATGAAGTTGCCGGAATTGGATACTGTTGAATTTATTTTGGAAAAAGGTAAGGTTTAGTTACAAAGATCTTTGTAAATATTCGAAGGCCAACGGTCGTGACCGGTGCTTTAATTGGTGGAGATTAAATCGACCCAAGAAAAGCTTTGGACGCGCATTTTCTGTGTTCATTGCTCGGATGAGACACTACTTGCGCCATGATTTATAACACTACACGCAATGAATAGAGAACTATCAACGAAACAGTCTCCATTTTTTTTTATATGAAAGCCAAACAACGTGTTGCCCTGATGTTAAGCGATCACTGCCACTCATGTATACCTTCAGTAGGTACCAAGGGAGTGCATCTAAGTACGTATTATATGAAAGACTCATTATCGTCATCATTTCAGCCGTAGGACGTCCACTGCTGAACATTGGCCTCCCTCACTGGCGCCCAATCATTACGGTTGGAAGCGACTTGCATAAACCCTGGCCTGCGGCCTTCACCAAATCGTCCGTCCATCTCGTTGGTGGATGTCCCACGCTGCGCTTGGCAGTCCGTGGTCTCTATTCGAGAACTTTTGGAACTTTTTTTTATATGATTAAAGACTAAGACAGTATGTTTTTTCGGATCTTCCTCAAACGGTTACTTATCATTAGTGAAAATGGTCACATAGTTTCATAGCGTAGCTCGCAGCATAGTAGGTTCAACGTCATAAGTAAGTGATCACTTTTGTACCTTCTCACTTGTAAGTCATGTTTGAAAAGCCATACGAATTTATGTAACGGCTGAAAGCGATAAGGTACAAAAGTGATCACTTCTTTATGACGTTGACTGTACATCTCTAGTGGAAGTGATCGATCTATTACGAGAAAGACGGTACAATCGGAACCGACTAGACGTTGGGCCACAGCGTAGGTATTATCTATTGCTAGAAACCGTTTTTTTAATATAATTATATAATTATTTTATAAGCCGTCGTATTGTCGATAGTGCAATCATAATACAAACTACGTGCCAAAAAAATTTACAATTATTGATCATTAACTGATAGTGAGATAATACGGATAACTTACTTATTACGGATTAGATGTGAGTAATCCGTATTATTTCACTAAGAGTGAGTCTTACGGTAGTTTCATAAAGTGATCTTAAACTGTACTTAATTTTTTTTTCTCGCTCATGATTAACTATATATTCAATTTGGCCGTTACATAAAGTAGAGTTAAATTTCATTCCGGAAATAGGTTATTTCATAACTTTGTTAGCGTCACGCTTTTCCCTACGGATAGTGAATTATTCTGAAATTTTATTAACCAGAATTTTCGTTCCTTCGCTGAAAATTAATTAGCTTTAGGCTTGAGTAAGCTTTTTCATAATACCAATTAGTTTAAGATACTTACTTATTGTTGAAATTTACATTTTGCAAACGACCTTCAATAAATATTCATTTATACGAAAATATATTTTTGCCTTACAACACATCGCTCGGTACTTTCTTGAAAATGATGCCTCATGTAATATCCTGTATATGGCTCAATGGGAACAAGCCTCTCAATGAGAGAGCTTGGGCTGTACTTCCTAGGCGGGCTATTTCTGATTAGGCACTTCACACACACCATTAAAATACTTCGTCAATATAAACAGGTTTCCTAATTTTCTTCACTGAAAAACTAGTAAAAATATTGAGGTGTGAGCCCGGACTCGAACCTGAAACATGCCTTTTCTTAGGGTTTCGCACATAAAGAGTGCCAACGGGACCCTCTTACTGAGACTAACGTGTTTTTTTCTGCGTTTTTAACTCGGTCTTCATAAGTTTTTTTGAACTATTTTAACAACATTGTACGAATGTACCTACCTCGTGTACGAGTCCAGCTCGCACTTGATCGTTTTTTTTTAACATGTATTTATTTAAGTGCATATAACTAATAATTACATTTAGTTAATGAAAATCGTCTTGTTTTCAGACAAGCCCCCACCAATCGTCGAGCCGCCTGCGCTCGAGGCGGTGGAGGAAGGGCACGCGGCGACGTGCGCATGCCCGAACTGCGATGAGGTGCTCACGCGTTTCTCCGAGTGCAGCATATGCTTGGAACCTTTACAGGTAAGATTTAGAGTTACCACACTATCATTACCTTGTTGAAATGCATTATCAACATACATCGTTATCGCGGGAGCTATAACAAATCAGTTAAAGAACACATAGAAAGTATCTATATTTACTTGATTTTCATTTGGATTTCGTAATAGATAATAAATAATTATGTTGTGAACACAATTATTATCACGAATAATTAATAAATGACAATGTCAAACCAGACGAATGGCTGAAGAATTTGACGTTGTGATTGCGTAGTCAATATTTTTAAATATGTATTAGTAATCAAGTCAAGCTAATGAAGGTCTGATATTAGAAATAAAGTGGATAAATTTCGAAGTCGTAGGCATAAATGTTGCTTGATATCAGTGTCACTTCTGTTATTGCTTATTTGTCATAATCTTTCAGTACTGTCAAATCGCTTTTACTCCCGCGATAACGATGTATGATCATTAGCCTGTTGAAATGCATTATTAACATGTCGAGCTAAACTGGATCATAGACGTGAGTTATCCGTATTTTTTCACTATGGATTAGCTCGTTGACAATGGGCAGGCCATAATAGCACGCAGAACAAATAGCCGATGTTCTTCTTGAATTAAATAAATAATTATAAACTGAATTTCTAGAAAGTCCAGTGCTTAGCTCTCAGAAGCACTATCCCCTAAAGCGCGGATCGCCCACGATCGCACTCCGATACTAATTACACAAGATAACTTTGTACAAGCTTTCTATACCTAACAAACAGTACTTTGTTTTATCTTAGATAGGTAACGTTTTATTTAAAGAACAGCGAGTCCCTTAGAAATTGTAAGAATCAATTTAAAAATATAATGATCACACGGAAAATATTCTGTCCTAGCTAAAAAAACTCCGTCAGCTAAAAAAACTATTTATTAATTGTTAAATTTTCTCCGTGTTTATAACCTTGTCAACGCTTTGTCGAATACAACAGTTCTCACTCGTAAGTCATGACATCGGAATGTAAAACGCGAAGTTAAGCCCTACAGAAATGCATGTAAGTAAATATCACTCTGCACGCCGTGACTCATATATCCGTTGTTCGCGTTGAGCCTGCGGTGCGGATATGCGTTGTTGGCGTCGAAAAGGTTAAAATATTCTTTTTATTTCTCTAAAAAAAAAAATGAGCCAAATTTTCCACCCTAGACTCCAACTTACTCAGCCTAGGTTCATGTAATCAACTTTCAACGACGCATTTTAAAAGTTTTCCAACACAACTTATTGAGTTTTTTTTCTAAGGATAGCAATTGCCTTAGACATATTGGATTGGCCTAACGATGTAGTTATGTGAAGTGCCACTTTACTTCATGTATAAAGACATACAGCCTTTTGTTCGTTTTATCATTGCATTTGTATTATAACCACCTATTGTCACTACCTACAAGATTATGTTACCTAATCTTGCTAGCAATATTGTGGTTCTATATGACGTGAAAAACCAACGTAGGCAATATTTTTAAGGCACTTATGTATTGTGATCCATTCGTTGTTTTTTAATCGTTCGCATATTTAGTCAAACGTTACTTAATATTACCAACCTCGTGTGAATCCGAATTGGCTCGTTTTTCTTTATTTCATTGCGCAATATCCTTATAACATAAACTCATTTCAATAAATATGAGATTTTTCCATAAGAATAGTTCAGATATTGTGCATATTTTTCCTATTTCCATCGGGAAAAGTCGGATCTCAATCGAAATACGACGGCACCCGAAGTTTTAAACAATTATTGTATTAAATGAGTGGCATTTTCATATCCATTGAACATGGAACTTTATTATTCAGAGTCATATTTCAAAACGAAAAAATGAAGCTATTTGAGAGAGCACGATAAATACGAACTTTTCCGATAAAATACGATGAAAAACTCGACTCAAAAACCTGGAATCTGTAGGTAGATTAACGGCTTTTTCTGATAACTGTATTGGCATTGGTGTCCAACTTTCGTTGTGTGGATTGATGTGAACATTTTGTTCGTTTCTAAAATATCAAGTAAGATCACTGCATATCTCGGACAGGTCATAGCAAAAACGAATACGTAAACAGAACAATATTCAATAGAGTCGTAATAGTGTACCTAAGATTATGATTAGGTATCTAAAGCAGATATTATAGCGATTAACAATTGACCTTTTTTAGTTGCATTTCTGTCATAGTTTTGCCGAAGTGGCTTTCCAGAAACAGTTTTATGACAACCATTATAAGTAAAATTACTTAAGTATGGTTATTTCTAAATATTTTATTTTAAATAAACCGTCCTATTTATGGTGAAATTATAAATGCTAAGTAAGTGGATTAAGAACCATTCCGAACTCTCGGTAAAAATGTCTGTGAAATATTGTGTACGTATTCGTATTTAACAGTTAAATAAAGTTTAAAAAAACGCTACCTCAAAAAATAAAAAAATGTAATGAAAAATATAATTAAATAATACTTTACGTAATAATACGACTCTATTAATCTTGTTCTATAATCGTGTTGCGATTGATTTGCTATGACCTGTCCAAGCTATGAAGATCAGTAAGATACTTAACTACTTTGTTCATTGAGAGGACCACCAATCAACTTTTGCTTGAACTTGGACCTTATTACAAACTCGCGAATACGTATTACGCGATAACTCATAACACATCACCTTGACCCAAAAACTTATCTTACTCAATTATCAACCTTATGCTTTTTGCGCAAGAGTCGACCTCACAACGCGACCTTCCGCTTGGACCCGGTTTTTCGGCGCACACAAATATTAATAAGGAAGTTCTACTTGAAACCGTTAACCTAGTGATATTAATTTTTCGATTATGCTCTTTATTTAATTAAATATTACTTAAATCTTAGGCTGCGTGTCCATTCAGCAAGCGCGTGGAAGCAAAGCGGTGTGCGAGGAAAAAATTAAGGATAATAGTTTTGGAATATTGTTATAAAAACATATTTTATGCAATTTCTCAAAAACAACCTTATGTTTGACTTAAATGCAACCATGCGTACAGTCAAAAAAAAGTAATATCATTTTATTTCACTTTTGAATTTTGTAAGAATTATGTGAAATCTCCATTAATGCTAACCTCCATGGTTCACTTATGTTGTTAACAGGTGGAAAATTTAATTCCGACTTGTAGTTTTGTAGTAATACGTAGAATAGTATTTTCGATTTTTCCTCGCAACCAACCAATACGCAGTCTTAAACTACGCCTAATTATTTATGTAAAGTAGGTTACCTACATACTGTCAATTTAGCTTATTATCTCCTAAGTTATACGGTTATGGTTGGACGACATCAGCCTTTATGAATAAATAAATTAAACTAAGAAGTAAATAAACCTTGAGATACCTAAAATATTAAAAAAATTATTACCTAACATTAAAAAAAATTGTCGCCATCACCACTCGAATCGTATCCTGTACTCGACCCACTTCGACAATTCCACCGTGTACCTAATCCATTGCTTGTTTCGCAGTGCTGCGGCCCCTGCGTTTGCCCGTGGTGCGGCGGTGTATGGTGCACTCGCTGCTCGCGACGTATGTCCCGATGCGCCTGGTGCAGGGGTACACTCCGAGCGCCGGCCGCGCCTTGCCTAGCGTTGCAGAGGCTCGTCAACGACTTGATGTTGCCGTGTCGGAATTACAGGTAAACATCTTCAAGTTATTAGCTGTACAAGATAATTACTGCGAGCTTTTCGGTGATAGAAAAACCTCGTTAGATAGCTGAGGAACACACCTTACTTACATATTTAAATTTCTTATTTTTTTTATGAAAAGCAAAACTTATTTTTTACGGGTTAGTGATTTTTGGACTTTTTTTATTAATATTATTTTCGTTGTAAGGCCTGTGTCAACAGAGAATACCTCCAAGGTAGGTGCAAACCAGGACCCAATTGCATAACAAAATACAAGCTAATAGTATTAGTGAATTTCAATACAAAATAGCTAATACTATTAGCTTGTAATTTGATATGCAATTGGGCCCGGGTAATTTTTTAGAGTCGCAAGAGACTTAGAGCCTTTAGTTTTTAAACTATCATTAATATGATATTCTACGTTCCGTGGAGGTGTATTCTAATGTTACACCAAGTTTGGTCATTAGGGAAGGACACTTACCTATTAAATGCCCATTGACGCTAGATTTGAAGATGGTCAGATTATAATCTGCTCGTGACCACGACCGCTGTTATGTACTTCAAAACGTCGAGGTATATTTTTTTGCGAAAGTCTCAGGTGTAATTATAACTATGATATTATAAACATTTGAGAAATTTCCATTCTTAGCTTAGATAACAAAGGGTGAGCAAAAACTTGTTTCCAAAACTGGATTACAACTCTTGAAGCGTGGAAACTGGATACTTAAACACATACTAACAGCTAATAAAATAAACCACAAGTTCGAGCCTCAATAAAATCGTAGAGGACCTAATAAACCGGAGTCATAAAACCTTGCAGTTTTAATCTATTTTTACGATTTATTTGATACCTTATCTGGATCATTGCATTCGAAGCGAAACTGTTACCCTCAAAAGTTATTTTTATGGGGCTATCACGGAATCTATAAATATCACACGGTACAAAAGATACGGTGTAATTTATTAGGCCCTAAGCCATTTTACCGTGTTTGGTGATTAAATGTTTCCGAGCTGATAAAAGGTAAATGACGAGTAATTAGATTATGATTTTGGTCACCTTATATTTCGCTAACCTGTACTGCCACTTTGGAAGACACGACAACACGACAATGTCTCTGTATCTTTATGTAAATGTTCATCAAAAAAACTATCTAACAAAGCTTATATTCGTATTGCCAATTAAAAATCATCCTTTAAATAAAGACGGACTGATAACTACCGTAATAACAAAACAACCGCAATCTCCATAATTATACTGCTGCTATCATTGTAATTGTGTAAATGTTCTTGATAGATATACTATCAAATTATCTAGATAATTATTTTTTCTATTGGGCAATTAATTTTAAATGTTACTATTACGATAATTGACAATGTATTATGATTATGACAGCGCAACTTGGAGCAACATGACCGCAAATAAAAAGAAAAGAAGAAGGGAAGGAAAGGAAGGACGAATTTGATGTGGAGTAAATAGAACAAATGAAAGGCTGATCGTACCAATCCAAACATTTAAGAATTTTGTGAAATAAAAGCAGAAATTAGCCCTTTTTACAAACAAACGTTGATAACGGTTTCTTATCCCTAAATGTTAACCCGATTTTGACTAATTTCTGATATATTGACAACCAAAACAAGACCTAACTCTTTACGCTGAAATAACACATGAAAAAAATCGAATACATGTGTAAAATGAAACTTACAAACCTAGCTTTTGTGTTGACTGACAATATATCAAAAATTGGCTAACATCGGCTAACGTTAAGGATTGGAAATAACTTCACCTTTTGTATCCATGACTATACATCCCTCTTAAAATTTTAGCATAAACAATCTGATTGGCGTGTTATTTTTTTTCAAATAGGTCTTATCAATTTTGGTCGGTGCAATGCCGCTTTAGAAAATCCAAAGTCTGTCTCGAACTTTGTCTGTATACAAAGATAATCCACTGAAGATCGAAACTTTAAAAGACTTCGCTTGAATTAAAACGAAATATTTTCTCTTGCTAACACTGTTCGCTAATTCAGTCTCAAGAGATGTTGCCAGAAAATGAAAACGAATCGGTGATGAAACTTTCAACCTAAATTTAAATTAATTTAGGTACGTGATTTTGTTTAATATTTCATCTCAAAAATGTTAGTAAAGTTCATTGTTTAATTAAAAACCTGTGTGGGGTCCCATTCTGAAACTAACAAGAGAAAAGTTTCTGATGAAAACTATAAATCACACAAAACTAATTAAAAAGTTTAGCGTGAATAAGACCGATGTTAATGAAATCTTTTGTTTTACAAATATAATGCGGTGTTACGGGTCTTGTGTTAACAAATATGAAGTGTTTTAATCAGAAATAAGAAGTGTCATAATGTACAATGCTAGCGTTTTTATGAATTTTTGCTTGCTATAAATTAAATTAATAAATTCAGCATGAGCTCATTTAAATATAATTACGTTTCGGGTTATGCCGATCTGTTATGGCAACAACACAATCGGATTATATTTCAAACTAAATACAAACTGAAATATAGATACTGGTCTAAAAGACCAGTGATGGTGTAGGGGTAAGCACGCAGCACGGAATGCTGAGGACCTGGGTTCGATTCCCAGCATTGGTCTTTTTTCTGGGCTTTTTTTCTGTGCATCTATATTTCAGTTTGTATTTAGTTTGAAATATATGGTTTCACGGGATGACCGTAAAAGTAATAAAAAATGAAGTTGAAAAATAAATACGAAAAAGATACTTCATACCTAACTTGTTACAATCGGATTGTTTAAAAAAAATGTTCAGATGATTATTTTTAAAATACGATATTTTTTGGCCGTCTGCTTCCATAAATGATTAAATTCTAATAACTTTTCAATCATGTGATAGTAGTGGCAGGTAAAAACCTCAATAGCATCATCTACATAGCTCTCCGTTCACATTTAACTTCTTAAGTCACTTACCCATGCTTCTTTTTGCCAACAGACGCGGCTGCAACGACCTTCTCACAGCATCTACCAGGCCCAAGCACGAGGAAGAATGCAAATACGACACCATGGCCTGCCCTGTATCCGCCAGCTGTTCATCAATCCCCTTCGAAGAGCTATCAGCTCACCTCCAAAGCAACCACAACGTCATAGCCGTATACTCCCAAAAAATAAAAATCCTAATAGAAAACTTCCAAACCAAGCTAAAGAAAACGGCTTGTTGTAGAACCAAATACAAAATCGTCCTTCTGCACCAGAAGAGCGCTTTTATTATCAAAGTCTGCATCTACAACTACCATGTGAGAGTAGAAGTAATGAGGAGGAATCTAGGTTACTTGGCCGACGCAAAGTCAGAATCGAAAAAGAGCGATTACTGTGCTTTAGTTGAATTCCAATCCAAAGAGCTGTACACGAAATCCGCCATACTGATAGAGAATGAAAATTACAGCAAAAAGGCCGAGATTCAATGGAACGACGTCATTATGAAATCGGAGGTCGACGAAGCTATAACCATACACGTTAATATCGGAAAATCCGATGCGGAAAGGAATAAATGTTTTGAATCATAGTACTTATTATGAATTACGTGGGTTGAATAAAACCTGTTAGCGATGGGCGTTGAATGAACGGACTAGTTGATTGAACGGTCCATGTAGATTCAACGATTGGACAGGTCACCGACCGAGCGTCGACTAGTCGAATTCTTAGACGGCTAAACTAAGAGTTCACAATCGTTCATATCTATTGGGAAGGCGACGTCGACACAAAATCATAGTCTGTTAATTCATTCAACCAAACAAATTTGAACTATGTTCCACATAATATAGCGTTAATATTTGAATAAGAGTTGTATTGTAGACTTATACTACTGCAACTACAGACGAATTCGTAGAAATCGACGTGCCGTTAGGTTGAAGATCTAAATAACGCAGGTCAGATATCACGTCGACTAGTCGACGAATTCAACTAGTCTATGGACTAGTCGATGAACGTAGGTAAATGAACGGTCTAGTTGCGTTAACGTTAAAATCGTGGACGACCCATCGCTAAACTCTGTATTGATGAAGTTCTATTCAATGACTGGACTTGAATTATTGTGATATCAATTCGGTAGTTGATCTCATATAAAACTGACATTTTTATGATTCAATTTCAATCATCAAAACTTAAGTGTTACACTCTTGACAGTAGAGTGTCTTCCACTCATCCCTCCTACGAGCTATCTTCTTAACCTCCTGGTACGACACAGCACCATCCTTTTCCCTTACTTGATCCATGTACTATTTAGCTTCCGCTAAGACGATTTTGAACTTCCCCTCAATCTTTTCTTCTAAAATTGTCTTAAAGAAGTTATCGTGTCGTATCAAATGCCCAACTGTTTTCCCGCGTCTATCTATACCATTCAGGATTGTCTAAAAGTAGCTTACAATATTTATGAAATTTGTAAATTAAGGATTCGATAGAGATACATCAAGGGACTTAACTTAAAGTATGAAAATGTAATCAGTTACCGTTTAATGTTGATGTCCAATCGAACTGCTCAATTATTTGAATGTAATTTGTAGATATTGAAATGACAATTTTATCTTATAGGTATAATATCATTTTTAAGCCAAATTGTAAACAGTGTTGGTTCATGTCAGCCATATTGTCGTGGAAATGACGCCTTAAGTTTATATCGAAGGCCGTATAATGAGATCTGTGTTCGATTTTTTAAACTGTATAATTTCTTATCAGAAAGGTTAAGTTAACAGGTTATTGCGACAAAATGTATGACGTTAGTCAGATATCAGGGATCTAACTGAGCGCTGATCAGCAAGTTTGGTTCAAGTCATAATCAGAAAATTATGGCGTAGAGAATTAACAATATAGATATTTATTTACACAGAAAATTGACAGCAGAATTTAAGTTTATAGTGCACGACACATTTAAAATTGCAATCAAAATATATTACGTAGATATCCTATTAAATAGTACCCTATTATTTTAATGACAAATTTTTTGAAGATTTTTGGATGCATGTTAAACAGATATTTAATATAAAGATCTGGATTGAGAAATAGGATATATACATATAATATCCCGGTAATATTTTATTTTTAAACAAAAAACAGTCGAAATCTTAAATATGTATACAGTCATCGCGTCAAAATGTGTAAACATCAACCTTATGGTTAATGACATAGAGTTGTATAGATATTTTTGACACCTTGTTAAGACATATATTTTTGTACATGACCGTACGTAGGCTTTTTTGAGATAACGTATTAATTTCGTCTGCAATCAATAGATGAATTTGTCCGAACAAACGCTGTGCTTTGAAAATGTTACCGTAACCTTTTTTCACACCAAATTTTAAGATTGTAAAATGGGTGAATCAACTTTATCGCGCCACCCGTTGCTATGGTAACACAAAATGTGTCTCCTGGACAACCTAAACATTTTGCTATGAAACAGTATGAAGATGTCACTTCGCAAAAAATCACAAAAAAGTTGATTCAACCAAATGTTTTTCGTGAAAGTTACTGGCGCAGGCGAAGATGTGGGACCATACTGCAATATTGTAGATTATAATTGTTGTAAGTTTGCTGCCAATTGCTTAATAGGGATGACGACTGGGTTAAAAATTTGTCATTCTAATTAGTCCGTCAGTTAGATTATGGGAAAATATGGGACACGTATTTTTTGGTTTATCAAATTATTAAAAAACGACAAAGATATAGATCATCAAACTTCCGGAGTGGGGGCTTGTGACGTCACCCTTAGGTAAAAATTGTACCATATAGTGACGTCACTCGAAACTTCTAAGCACTGTATCCTCCTCATTTTTTGTTTGTCAAACAAAAGAAAAAATACGTGTACAATATTTTTTAATAATCTAACTGACGGACTAAACAGTTTTTTTTAGTCGTCTAGCCTATTCAATTAAGTGACTCTTTGATGCTTTTCTAAGATTTTATGATTGGATGTCAAATTCTAAAAGCGATTTGATAACAAATCCGAAATCAATCTTATAGTTTCACGTTGATTGAGTTTCAAGTGATATAGAAATTCAATTGGTAATGACAAAAAGTATAAGGTTTCGTATTTTAAACGGCCAATTACGACTGATCTAGATGTAGCTATTATTTGTAAGTACTGTTAATGTTACTATCTAGATGCATTATTATTATAAGTTAGAAAAATAAATAGGTACTTATTTTTCAATAAATTCGCATTTTTATTCTATTACAACCCATATTATTATAGAATAGTCACAGAAACGACAAACACACTTACACGTTCCGATCCGAACGAGAACGCGCAACTAAATATAAATAAATAAATAAATATCACGGGACAATTCACATCCATTTGACCTAGTCCCAAAGCAAGCTTAGCATAGCTTGTGTTATGGGTACAACGCAACGGATAAACATACTTATATAGATAGATACATCATACGACCTCTTTAGCCTAGTTGGTAGTGACCCTGCCTACGAAGCAAGAGGTCCTGGGTTCGAATCCCGGTAAGGGCATTTATTTGTGTGACGAGCACGAATATTAGTTCCTGAGTCATGGATGTTTTCTATTTATTTAAGTATTTATTTATCTATATAAGTATGTTTATCGTCGTCTAGTACCCATAGTAATAATAATAATAATAATAATTCATTTATTTCAAACACATGTCCATAGAAGGTTAGTAATATTAAATATATTGTACGACTATGTTAGTAAATTAAAATCCATAACATTACAAATATTACAATACATCATTTAAATTAAATTACTCATTACAATATTATATGTCACAATTAAATCAAATAAATAAAAATAAAATAAATAAATAAATTTAATAAATGTACAAGCTTTGCTTAGTTTGGGACTAGGTCGATTTGTGTAAGATTGTCCCCTAATATTTATTTATTTATTTATTTTATTTTATTTATATACACATTAAACACCCAAGACGCGAAAACAAATATTCGTATTATTAATACAAATATCTGCCCCGACGCGGGAATCGAGCCCGGGACCTCAAGCTTCGTAGTCAGGTTCTCTACCTACTAGGCCAGCTGGTCGTCAAACAACTCGACTGCTATAATCAATGGTTTAACCAAAGTATTCAAGTACTATTATAAAACATGCTTCTTTGATGTTTTCCGGTAGACCAATTCTCAGGGGGCTAATCTTTTATTCAGTCCGAGCAACTTCAAAAGGAAGCTACAAGTTTCGCAAAATAACAAATTGTGTGATTATTTCTGAATTTTCCCCCAGTAATTATTAACTTCGTCTGAGCCAGCCAATTTATTTGGCTCAAAGCTTTAAAAAAAGCCGATTATTATAGATAAAAACTCATTTTAAATAATTGTAGTCGCTCATAAATAAGAATTTGTTGCTGAAAAAAAAAAATTTTTCTTTTACTTTTAATTTATCACTTTGTCGGAGTAATTGTTTCACATATCCATACAAAATTACAGTTTTTTAGCGCTATAAGTCTCTACACTAAGCCGTGGACGGACGGACAGACGGACGGAAAGTCAGACATGACTAAACTATAAGGTTTTTGTTTTGCCATTTTGGCTCTGAAACTCTAAAAAATAGTCGCTAGGAAAGAACATCAAAGTTTTTCTACAAAATAAACAAATCAGGTCCCAAGACGATGTCCGTACAAGTTCTAAAGAATTCTTTGCAGTTTAATTAAGCCCCAAAGTTTTGGGGATCGTGACTATCGTGCAAAGCCCGTAAGTTCAAAGAAATGTTATTTGAAACAAACTCTGATTGCATTAAATCTAAATACAAATAAAAAAATAAAGAACATCGCCGAAGCAAAACGTAAAAAGTGGGGTTTGTGAACTTTTTGGATCGAGTAAGTAGACTCTTTTTGTAGGTATACCTACGAGCTTATCATCCATCCATTCCCAGCATCCAATTTTTCGCAACTACCTACGCGATTTTTTTTAAACGAAATTTTTTCTGGTGCGTCGGACGGAATCCGAACCCAAGTCTCTTATCTATACGTGCCGACTGCCGAGTATATTGCTAACCGTAACCCGTCCCCCCCAGCAAAAACATCAAAAAAATAAAAAGCTTTTTAATTGAAACTTTTTTTCTTAATTCCGAGAAATACCCTGAAATCACATCGTGATCTTCATTTATCTTATTTAATAAAAACAGTATTACAATAAAACTAAATACTAATTACAAATTAAATTTAAATAAATTAACAGTATAAAATAAAGCAAAACTAACTAAACTAAAAACTAAATAAAATTCATAAATGGTTCCCCCCGCGGCAGGGACCCGAAGATACTGGCAGCATTACCTCGCTGTACAGCAATGCTGATACGTTGAGCTGCCAGCTCTTCGGTCCCCTGTGGTATCACAGAGCCTTTTAGAAAGTTCTTTATAGAGTATTTTTGCGATATATTTTATTATATTTTATTTTATATATATTTTATCTTACGTATATAGGTATATATGATAAAACACCCGTGCCAATTTTCAAATCTGTTAGATTGAAATTTCAGAATTTTACACGCGCAGACCCCAGTTTCGGGGGAATATTGGAATAAAAGGTATCCTTTGTGTCATTCCCAAATTCCAGCTCCAACATACCAAATTTCATTCAGAAGGCATCCATCCGTTTTAGCGTGAAAGTATGACCGACACACTCACAAACATAAAATATTGCATTTTTAATATTCATCATCATCACGATCATTTTAGCCAAAATACTGGTACTGAACACAGCCTCTCCTAAGGTTCGCCAAACAGCGCGTCCCCACAACTTCAAGCAGCAGGGTAATTGTGTATTTTTTTGACACTCGGCATCGGATTAAAATGACAGTTTTTGTATGGCTGTGACAGCTGGCTGTTTCCAATGGCTCTATATCTAAATCCCTAATGATTATTTGTCCTAATGATCGTTTGTCCTAACTCTTTTTATTTAAAATCTATTAATTGTTCTGGATTTTTGTAAAACAAACCTAACCTAACCTATAGAGTTCTAGAGAATAATCACAAAAAAGTTCCTGAAAAATTCACGGTTTCCGAGAAAAAAAGTGTTAGGACAAACGATCATTAGGACAAACATTACATTAGGACAAACGATGTTAGGGATTTAGAATGAGACCCGTTTCCAATACCAATTGACAGCCCATACTATCAAAATGAACGCGATGGCGATTGCGAGGGAGTTAGACAGTTAGCTGCCGATCGTCGCTCCGTCTTGTTGGAGGCCTGCCTACACTGCGTCTTCCGGTCCGTGGACGCCCTTCGAGAACCTTTTGGCCCCAGGCCATCAGTTCTACGAGCGATATGCGCCGCCCACTGAAACCTGAGTCTGGAGATTCTTCTGGAGAATATGATCCCGCAGAGATATTCCGAACACCTCTATCGCCCTATGAGTAACCTTGAGCTTTCTTATGAGGCCCCTCGTTAGCGGCCACGTCTCAGTGCCAAAGTCATCTCTGGCATCATACTCTATTCAAAAACTTGACTTGAGACTGCGGAATATTAGATGACCAGATATTTATTACTAGCTATTGCCCGCGACTCCGTCTGCAATAGGGGTATAAAAAATAGCCTGCGGCCTATTTTCAGACCTACCAAATATAGAGCAAAAAATTCATAAAAATTAATCAAGCCGTTTCGGAGGAGATCGATAGCAAACACTGTGACACGAAATTTTTATATTTTAGAAATAAATATAATTATACTTAATATACTTAGTATGGATCTAGATTAGTAGGCTCTTGGAGTCATTTGAGTACAAATAACCTTGGCCCAGCTAAAAGTCAAAGTACCAGCAACTGGGGTTGTAACGGGCCTCGTTTACCATTCCTCGCACGGCGTGGGAGTGTCCATTGTAACGCGATACGATTGGATATACGATACGACGAAGTCTGACAGGTGAACGATACGATTACGGCTAACTAAGACGAAATGCCGTCGTCGCTCTGTTGTTTTTGTTTGTCATAACCAGAGCAAGGAATTTTTGCGACACTTTCAATGATACAACTATCAAAAATGCTGCAAAAGACACTAACCCCCTGTTTCACCATCCATTGATCAAATTCATTTGACGGATAAATGTGATGCCGTCTCTGTTTGTTTTGTTCGAATAGACAGAGACGACATCACATTTATTGGTCAGTAAAAATTAATCAATGGGTGGTGATATTTAAAACGAGTTCATTCTAAAAGCGACAAGGTGCCGAATTTCAATGATAACTGGTACCGGGGGAGAGGCCAAGTTGTGACTCCGTTCGGTCCATCAAGTGTACGTTTTGGGAGTGTGCATTGTGCGGAAAGTAGGTTTAAATTGCGTAAATTCTACTAACTCGTACCTACCAAAATTCCCTCCCACGCGTAAAACATTGGAAACCCGCAATGTTTTTGTCATTCACAAAGCAAAACGTCGTCCATTATAATTCATTATTTCGGGATAACGTTTTCAGAACAACAGACTGTGATGGCGTTTAAGCATTTCTTTTACCATAATAAAGACCTTTTAAAGAGCTCTGCTTTTCACTTATTTCAATTACTTTCTCACTTTTCTACACAGAGTACCGATAATTAAAATTATTATCACTGGAATATACCAATAGAAAGTGGAAAAATCTGTGTATTGCAACAAAACTACAGCATAAATTAAATTGTCAACTAATGTCCGAGATATATTGGAGTTTTTAGGGTTCCGTACCTCAAAAGGAAAAAACGGAACCCTTATAGGATCACTTTGTTGTCCGTCCGTCCGTCCGTCCGTCTGCCAAGACCCTTTTTCTTACTAGGAACGCGTGGAGGTATCAAGCTGAAATTTATATCAAATACTCAGGTCTACTGTCCCTTGGAGCTGTGAAAAAATCAAACTTCTAAGCCAACGCAATCAAAAGATACAGCCGTTTATGCCGCAAATTTCCGCATATTTTCGAAACTCGCAAGGGAATCAAAACCTACAGTGAACTCAGAATCTTAAAATTTGGTACGAAGCAAGATCTTATAGCACATATAAAGGAAAAATTGCGAAAAGCACAAATTTTTTTGTCTGTCTGTCTATATCAGTAACCAATCTACAATGATCCTACACTGCGCACATTTTGCTTAGGAGCAGGGATCTGCTAAGACTGGATGTTCATAGATACATATAAATTTGTACGGAACCCTCGGTGCGCGAGTCCGACTCGCACTTGGCCGGTTTTTTTATACTTTCTAATTTTTCCGGGATCGCGTTGGATGCAGATGGCGCGGTAGAAGCGCGGGAACGATGAGTTTGGCGAGCCTTGGGGGATGCCTATATTCAGCAATGGACGTCTTTTGGCTGAAATGATGATGATGATGAATTTTTAAAAAGTAGTAGCCTAGTGGTTTGACCTATGATATTCAAGCAGATGGTTGTTGTTAGAACCAGGGCTCGTATCTAAGTTTTTAGAAATTTATGTGCGAACTTTAATTTGAAATTTATCTCGAGCTTTTTTTTACATTTTTCAACTTATTGTTCTACTGCATATGATGTTTAATCTAATTCAATTAAATTTTTTTTTCAATATGTTTTAATTTAATTTGTTGTTATAACTTATACATATCTATTATTACTTTTAAAATAAACTATTACTTACAAAAATGAGTTACAAAATACAATCAAAAACTAATAAAAAAACAAAGAAATAATTGAACCTACTTGTATTTTGACTTCGACTAACTAAAATAACCGATGCAGCTAATTACGTGGAAAAAACAACACTTGTTTATTAAACAAGGCATGAAAAGTGACCGTTTAAATTTGTGCTCGCCAGTGTATACCGTTAGAGTAGATAAAAGAAAGCGATCGCTGGCAAATAAATAGTCACCCACTTGCGCGACACAACTAATAAGGTGACGCTAATGTGAAAAACACGATTTGGGTCGCCGCTGTGACATCCTTAATGTCCCACAACAATGTCACAAGGTCGTGAATTCTACCACTTAACTTTCTTGTCCTCTCTCCTCTATTTCTATTTAAAGCGCTTTCCTCGTCTGTGCATAAATTCTCAAACTCCTAAACTATGAACATGAAACTACAGTGAACTACACACATAGTGAAAATATACGGATCATTAAAACGAGTTTAACTCTACAGGTTACATTTCGGTGAATGTGCTTCGGAACTGCACGACCTTATTCCACCTGCTTCTTTCTTCCACAGGTCGACCAGAAGTAGCTGGGGTCTCCACCCTTAGGGGAGACCAAGGACAGTTGTGACAGAGGAGAGCAGTGACAACGTCGATTTTTTAGAACTTATTAACTTGTTTTTTGGTTCAAGTCACGCGCTGTTGCGAGCTTGCTAGAAGTAAATAAGTTCCCGAAAATCGACGATGTCACAACTCTCCTCTGTCACAAATTTCCTCGGTCTCCCCTACGTTGTCAGTGTTCCCAAATTCCGCACAAAGCGTTTTCGCTTTTCCTTTATCAACCGCACAAAGCGCAATAGAGTGCAGCAATATTAGGTATGAAAAGGACAGATACAATCCGGCATACCACGCTGCGCTCAAAAATGCGCCGACGTTAATAAAAAGACTGGAGAGCTAAATGGTAATGGGCTGGACACGTCTATCGCACGCACCCACAAAGGAGGGCTCAGAGACTCAGAGTCACTTGGTGGGTACCGGAGGGCGGTCAGTGACGAGGCAGACCAAGAAGGAGATGGCGGCGGGACGATTTGGATGTGCACTGCGCAAGACCGGGAGTTGTGGCGTACCACATGTACCGCTCTAACCTAGTTGGATTATATTAATATAATATATAATCTTATATCTATTACTTAACCTACGAGTTACCCTACGTTTTACTCTAACGGTAATACTAACTCTACCTAAACTTATTATTTACGGCACCTTATTTAACTAACCTATATTAAAAATAACACCCTTAATATTTCTTAAAAACCTGGACAAGTTATGGATAATTAATCTGACAAGTAATATAAATTTGGCCACGTGATCGTCTAGTACCCTACGTTGGCATAGTAAACCAACTCCGTTTAGCAGAAATAAGGAATGTCTATCAATCAACCTTTAACTCTAACAACCTAAACCTAAGTACTATCTTAAATAAAATGGAATAAAGTAGTTACAAAGCTTCTAACAGGAATGACTTATTCTTTAGTGTCTAGTAAACACTATCGGTGGAAACTATGAACAAAATGAGTATTAATTGGTAAAATTGCAATTATATTATGTGTTAAAGCTGGGGCCCCGTCCTCCGCCCCGGAGATAATCTCCCTGGCTATTTACCAGCAGCTGTGTCTCACGTACCATAGACCCTATGAGACTCCAACACAAAGACAGTAGAATTTACTTGTCATCAGTCGGTAAGTTGGGTATTAGTATAACAAAGGGAAAAGAGGGAACATGAAATCAGGTTTTATAGTGTTACTAGATTTCTATTGGCCCTAAGCTGACCTTTCATATAGGTACAGGTGGTAAACTACTTTAATCTTTAATTATAATTTGGGTGTTTCTTTGTTCGTGTTGTTAGTTATAAAAATATTTAAATCAATCCCTGATTTCTAATTTAATGGGACCTAAATAATACAAAATATTTACACCCAATAAAAGTCAAATTGAAAAGTCAAGTAATAAAGTATCAATAATCTCTTATGATAGGTATTTCAATAGCACTAGTACTAATGTCAGTCAATGATTCAGTAATCTGTCAATAGCTGAGACACTGATATTGGAAATAAAGTAAAATCCAACCCAGAAACAAAACAATTTCTATTAAATAAATGCAGTTTTAGTTAATCCTCCCTTTGTTAGGTAAAGACAACTACGGATCGCTTTTGTCGTCTCCTAATTTAATTATCTGGGAATTAATTAGTACACATTTGCTATTAATAATCAATCTCAGCGAATGACAGTTTCCGAATCTTGATAGGAACAATTTATGGTTTAATAGTTAGTAAAATGACCCTCCTTTAAGTGAAAATCGGGCAGTTAGATTATTTTTCCAACAATTATCTAAATTAAAGTTTAGCTTTAAGTTAAAACAATAGCGAATATTTACGACGAGTAAACCCTATCAAACGGCCTATCAAATCCTAAGTTTCTAGCTAATCTAGACTATTCTAATACATATACCAATCTTACCTTGAGGCGAACCTCACAGTTTTCCGAAGTGCAATGGAAAACTCCTAGACTAACCTGAGGGATCGAGGCGGCAACCTCTGTCTAACTAAATTACCTAACCTAGGCCACCCTAAGAATCTCACTCGCTGAAGTCAGGGATGCTTATGAGATTCAGCAGAGACATACGAGGGGGGAATATATAAATATGTAAATAGGGGACCAGCGCCACCAGTCTCACACGCACTGACCCAGCAGATACGTGAAGTCTGGGTACACGCTAGGAGGAAGTAGCTCGACTGCCAATTGCTTAAGGCAAAGGAAGTCGAACGCCAGGTCGATCCTCAACGCCTGATCCCGTCCTTTCGGACGTTAAATCTCCAAATCGTCGTTGTCACCGTTAGGATCCGGACTTGGAGACCGAGTACCTCGACTCGTATGGTCCCTACTTTAAGCAGATAAAAATCTAACAATGTAGCGTATTCTATAGTCACAAATTCAGGATTAATTATTGGCAACAGGAAAAAGGATAGACACTGGAGAGTCGCCCCGAGCTGCCTAGGTAGGATTGGTTCCAAAGAGTAGCCTCGGCAAACCAAAGGTTAAAGGTAACAGGTAAGAATAGACACCGGAGAGTCGCCCCGAGCTGCCTAGGAAGGATTGGTTCCGAAGAGTAGCCTCGGCAAACCAAAGGTTAAAAAGGGGAAAATCAGGTGAATTTATGAGCACAGAACACGAAATAATCTACCACTGTTCACAAAGTTACTACGTAGTTAATTGATTAATTCACAATGAACAAATAAACTGTGAGCCGGTCTCACTTAATTTACACCAAACTTCTGCTTAAAGAATACTAGTGATGAGTCCCTCACTCGTGAGGTACCTCGTTTGAGTTCCTCATCGTGACAAAATGAGGGAGTACTCGAATTGCAACTTTGAACCACCTCATTTAGCTCCTCATTTTCTATCACGAGGCGCGAGCACAGAGTACGAGGCGCGAGGTGCGAGCACAGATAACGAGGCGCGAGGCGCGAGCACAGATAACTCACTATACGACGCGGCAACGATGCGCGCGCCTCGCAACTCACACTACTAACACCTCACCTCACCTCAAATGAGGGGTACCTCGCGAGTACCTCGCGAGGCAAAACGAGTTACTCCCTCATCCTCATTTAAAAAGCAAGAGTTACACAACGCTACCCGCGTATTCGAGCGATCGAGAACGACTGACCTCTGTCCCTATGCCTCCTGCCCTATTCTCAAATCCCACGCTACGATTCCCGAAATCCAATCCTTCAAAGCAATTCTTGAAACCTTAAACTAACGCAATCTATCACAGTAATTATCCGAGATAGACAATAAGCCAATTGTTTGAAACGAAACAGTAAAAGGCACCGCATGAGATTAGTTTACACTTACAAACGCATAAAATATGTTGATTTATTTGTATGTTAGTAACAAGGTTTTGCCCGTGACTTCGTCCGTGCTGAATTAAATAAAATCATATGAGTTAATCAATTCATAGAAATATAATTATATTCATATTTAATTTATTTCATATTTAAAGTATAATTATATTTGTGAATTTGACCAATGTCAAGGCTTGACTTGGTACAGCTTCTCTCCCCGAATATTTACGCAAGGTCGAAATAAATAATTTTAACTGGAGGAAATATTCTAACAACATACTAATTCACAAATATATGAACCAATGAATATAAGTAATAAATATTAGTTAAATTTATTTAGCATTTTCTCCTGTGAGTGTGAGTGTGGCGTGGTGTGTATTTAAACCAAAAATAAACACTCAAAACAAAGAATGGAATTTTTCAGACTTATGATATCCTAATCATGAACAATCATAATCGTCACAAGGCAATCTAGTTCAGAATAAAGGAACCGGGTTGTTAATCCGGTTTACCCGAATGGTACTCGTCAGCCCTACCAAGACCAGTCTTGCTTTTCGCTTGGCGACCAGATTCTGGTATCTCCGATCCGCCTCTCCCCAAACTAGAATACGTTAATAGCTCAGAGTCATAACCATCCATTAATCAGAAATCCCACCTGAAATTTCCACTCAACATGATGAATATTATAAATTTGGAGAGTGTGTAGTGTAATGCGTTTTAGCTTCAGCTGTGTTAGCTGCGTGTGTAGTATGGAGTCTCTGTGCCCAGCAGTTACGCCGAATGTCAATCTGACCTGCCACATACTTGACAAAAACCCATTTGTTATCAATTCAAAATGAACACTAACTAAATACAAAATTAATCTTTGATTAGTGTTAATCCTGTTACGATATTATTTTCTGCTCTGACCAAAATTAACCTTGGTTTAGTATTAATCTTGTTGCAGACAATAACGGTTATCGTTATCAATGAAAAATACAAAATTAACCTTTGTTTAGTATTAACTTTGCAATAAGTAGATATAAATAATATTTGTTGTTATTTTATTTTCAACTTTTATTTCTGTTATTTATCTATTTTTTTTTGTTTTTGAGGTCACATTTTGAACTGATAGGTGTTCTATACAAGTGCGTGTTACCCTAACACCTTTCGCACAGAAAAACCATTTGATGTGTGCTGTTCAGAGGTTAAAATGCCAATAAACCGTCTACATATCTGTAAAATGTGACACCATTAAAGCTCTTGTAACCATAGTTTCTACTCCATTATACATCATACTACATTCCATTTGTTCTAATTTCATCCATCATTCTATTTATCTCACAGAACTTGATTCATCACTGTACGTCCTTCCGCATTCTCTTTTCCATACTTGCTTTAAATAATGCAACAAGTTACGTTTGAAATGTAAAACGTACAACTAATATTAAAAATATAACATAAAATATTTGGTATTCTTTTCCATCCAGTTAAAGTTTTATTTTTATAAGTACTAATCAAACCTAGGAACGTACAATTTATTATTGTATTCTTGCACCGGAATATCTAGTCAATACAAAACACCACTACCTTATAACGAACGGTTACATTACATAAAGGTTATTGCTATCAAGAACAATGTCTTAATAATTTGCCCATCCTAATTTACTTGTTAGCTATTTATATTAACTAAGTCGTTTTAAATGACGTAACTTAGAATGTAAAAACACCAATGAGGTAATAATCATCAATCATCTATTTTCATGTGTTCTAATGTACAATAAAGAGTTTTAACAAACATACGTACCTACTTACAAATATTTTGACTATCATTACTAGGTACGATTTATTTTGCACGGATGTTTATAAATGTTCAATATAAAAACTGAAATTGCAGTTTTAAAGTATACGTTCTAATGCTGCGCTTAGGGCGCTACACCTCCTAGGTATTGTCTTAAACATTAAAATATAAACTTCAAATAGTTCAGGTTTTATGAAATCGTATTTTTTTTTTCTTTACGAAAATATCATTGTTAGGTTATTTAAAAATTTTTATATTTAACTTAATTGCTTGATCGAAACTAAATAGTGTAACCTGGACACTAATCTATAACTAGCTCGCATCAATCGCATGTTTATAGATAATAGAAAACATAGCAACTAAATACTCTTACAAAGGTTCAATGTAGTGAGAAGTAAACATCTGCCGCCCATGGATACCCGTAACACTAAGGATAACACTGATGCGTTTCTGGCCCCTTGAGAGATATATAAATAGAGTAGTTTTCAGTTCTGTCGAATACCGCTAGGTTTTATAACAGTTTGTTTGATAATTACTATACTAAACAGGACTTATCACGCAAAATAATATTTACCTCGACGTTTACTTATACGACGTGTTAGAGTGAAAATCAAGAAAGTTTAAAACAGTTTGTTTAAGTTTGAAAGTGTTAGATAATTGTGTATGTAACTTCTAGCTTTTCGAGACATCTAATTGTCAGTTTTATTTGTTCTAATCAAATCGATCAGCCAAAATCCGAAATATTAAGAGTATACCTACACTAAATATTAGTTTTGTGAATAACAAGAAGGCTGAAATCTAGCGGGTTATTCCAGGAGTAAATGCACTCGATCTGCGATTGGTTAAAGCGCACTGTGCAAGCTAGACTGATTAATACTAAGCGTTTCATTATTCATGAATATTTAGAAACATGGATGTTAACACAAATAAATTTTAGGAAGTTAATCCGTTAGGGATCAAGTTGTTAAGACACAACGCCACTACTTTCAATGGTGACATGGTGACTGACTCAAACAACATACACACTGATCACTTGGGTAATTAATACAACAAGTACTCTCCCCCGACTATGCAACTCTAGATAAATTTAAAGTATTCCTCTCCCCCAACTAATAAAGTTTTAGCTAGCTTTACTTGCTCCACCAATAATATTACCCTAAAAACCAGACTTTATTGAAATCTTCCTGAGAATACCTATTTAAAGTTTCTCTAAACAGTTAAGTTTCCGTTTGAATACGTACGTATATGCCTGTTTCTGTAGTTCTGTAATATTGTTTAGTTAGAATCGTACATCAATCATTTAATTGTAATTGTTATTGTAACAGTTAGCTTGAACTAAACACATAGATTTAAGTTGAACTTGAATCTATAACGTAAGTGAGGTAATGTTATTACCTAACGCATATGTTAGAGCGAGAAAGGCAAACAGAATAATCTTCCCAGAATAATAGACATTTGTGAGTCTTGTGGCACTTGTAAAACGCAAGGAACAAAACCCACCCTTTTTTTTTCTGCACAGGGGCAAACAGATTAGTTAAATACTTGAAACTAAGGGTAATATATTTTAAAACTATGATTAAGCGTTCAATGAACAAAAAAATCACTTTTGTGTCACTAACTGAGAAGTTAACTATCCACTTGACACATGTTCCTGATTGCCTGAGCATGCGAAACAATCTGTGCTATGATTTTTTTGTTCGTACAATAGAGATGTCCTTAAGACTACCTAAAAACCCGGCGCCATAACGTGAAAAAATGCACGTTGTACAAAGACAAAGGACTGTTTTTTTATTCTCTATCCTGTTTCGAAATAACTTTATTGCATTTGACCATATTATTATTATACCATAGGAAAGGTTTGTACTTCAATGAACAGAAATTTTAAAAGTAATATTAATTTGATAACGTTTTAAAATAATTGAAAGTACTAAGTACTGAATCACAACTATTTAGTTAGCGTACGTAATTATAACTTCATGGCAACAGCGTGATAGATATATTCGTATATACCAGACTCAAAGTGAATTAAATTAAGACATAAACCGAATGATGTGAAAGTATCATCATCATCATCATCATCAGTGTGATCAAAACGCCATAACGCAAGGCGCTAAGGCTTTAGAGCGCCCTAGTTAAAAGTGAAATATAAAATAAACCAAGTGACTAAAAAGTATCATCATCATGATCATTTATTCAAACTCTACAACCAAGCTAATCTTGTTGATATACTAATGAATCAATCAGTCATCTTAACTGATTCTCGGTTTAATAAAAAGAATTCAAAATTAAATAATAGTGATTTGATATAAGAGAAACAACTGAAACCTACAATAATTAACGTATGCCTTATATTTAGTCTTAATTATTTATCTCCATATTCATAAATCTAACGAACAGTTAATTGACAACACTCCTTATCCACTTTCCGTTCTCACGACAACAAATTGACTGTAAAACAGTCATTAACTTAGCTATACTTGTCCGACCATAACTTGTCATACCTAACCATTGACTAATAAATTACCAATTGCTAGGGTTAAAACCTTAGTAGCCTATCAATTCAAACTATGCCCTATCAAGCAGAGAACCCACGGGTTCTAACCCGGACTCGCACCTCGAAATCGTTCGGATACGAACACACTTGAAATCTACCATGAGCCTAATAGTGAACGAAAACATCGTGAGGAAGCCTGCACACACTTACGAAGCAAATGAACACAGGTCTCAGCAGTGGGACGCAAATAGACTAAAATGATAATAATAGATGTTTTTAGACTAAAACGAAGTTGGATAAACCCATATAGATCCTGGTCACGGTTTCATCAAATTATGTACCGCTCTAACCAAGCTGGGGCCCCGTCCTCCGCCCCGGAGATAATCTCCCTGGCTATTTACCAGCAGCTGTGTCTCACGTACCATAGACCCTATGAGACTCCAACACAAAGACAGTAGAATTTACTTGTCATCAGTCGGTAAGTTGGGTATTAGTATAACAAAGGGAAAAGAGGGAACATGAAATCAGGTTTTATAGTGTTACTAGATTTCTATTGGCCCTAAGCTGACCTTTCATATAGGTACAGGTGGTAAACTACTTTAATCTTTAATTATAATTTGGGTGTTTCTTTGTTCGTGTTGTTAGTTATAAAAATATTTAAATCAATCCCTGATTTCTAATTTAATGGGACCTAAATAATACAAAATATTTACACCCAATAAAAGTCAAATTGAAAAGTCAAGTAATAAAGTATCAATAATCTCTTATGATAGGTATTTCAATAGCACTAGTACTAATGTCAGTCAATGATTCAGTAATCTGTCAATAGCTGAGACACTGATATTGGAAATAAAGTAAAATCCAACCCAGAAACAAAACAATTTCTATTAAATAAATGCAGTTTTAGTTAATCCTCCCTTTGTTAGGTAAAGACAACTACGGATCGCTTTTGTCGTCTCCTAATTTAATTATCTGGGAATTAATTAGTACACATTTGCTATTAATAATCAATCTCAGCGAATGACAGTTTCCGAATCTTGATAGGAACAATTTATGGTTTAATAGTTAGTAAAATGACCCTCCTTTAAGTGAAAATCGGGCAGTTAGATTATTTTTCCAACAATTATCTAAATTAAAGTTTAGCTTTAAGTTAAAACAATAGCGAATATTTACGACGAGTAAACCCTATCAAACGGCCTATCAAATCCTAAGTTTCTAGCTAATCTAGACTATTCTAATACATATACCAATCTTACCTTGAGGCGAACCTCACAGTTTTCCGAAGTGCAATGGAAAACTCCTAGACTAACCTGAGGGATCGAGGCGGCAACCTCTGTCTAACTAAATTACCTAACCTAGGCCACCCTAAGAATCTCACTCGCTGAAGTCAGGGATGCTTATGAGATTCAGCAGAGACATACGAGGGGGGAATATATAAATATGTAAATAGGGGACCAGCGCCACCAGTCTCACACGCACTGACCCAGCAGATACGTGAAGTCTGGGTACACGCTAGGAGGAAGTAGCTCGACTGCCAATTGCTTAAGGCAAAGGAAGTCGAACGCCAGGTCGATCCTCAACGCCTGATCCCGTCCTTTCGGACGTTAAATCTCCAAATCGTCGTTGTCACCGTTAGGATCCGGACTTGGAGACCGAGTACCTCGACTCGTATGGTCCCTACTTTAAGCAGATAAAAATCTAACAATGTAGCGTATTCTATAGTCACAAATTCAGGATTAATTATTGGCAACAGGAAAAAGGATAGACACTGGAGAGTCGCCCCGAGCTGCCTAGGTAGGATTGGTTCCAAAGAGTAGCCTCGGCAAACCAAAGGTTAAAGGTAACAGGTAAGAATAGACACCGGAGAGTCGCCCCGAGCTGCCTAGGAAGGATTGGTTCCGAAGAGTAGCCTCGGCAAACCAAAGGTTAAAAAGGGGAAAATCAGGTGAATTTATGAGCACAGAACACGAAATAATCTACCACTGTTCACAAAGTTACTACGTAGTTAATTGATTAATTCACAATGAACAAATAAACTGTGAGCCGGTCTCACTTAATTTACACCAAACTTCTGCTTAAAGAACCCGCGTATTCGAGCGATCGAGAACGACTGACCTCTGTCCCTATGCCTCCTGCCCTATTCTCAAATCCCACGCTACGATTCCCGAAATCCAATCCTTCAAAGCAATTCTTGAAACCTTAAACTAACGCAATCTATCACAGTAATTATCCGAGATAGACAATAAGCCAATTGTTTGAAACGAAACAGTAAAAGGCACCGCATGAGATTAGTTTACACTTACAAACGCATAAAATATGTTGATTTATTTGTATGTTAGTAACAAGGTTTTGCCCGTGACTTCGTCCGTGCTGAATTAAATAAAATCATATGAGTTAATCAATTCATAGAAATATAATTATATTCATATTTAATTTATTTCATATTTAAAGTATAATTATATTTGTGAATTTGACCAATGTCAAGGCTTGACTTGGTACACACAGAGTTTTTCGGAATAATATGTGCGAAATTACATTTCAAATTTACAACGAGTTTTACGGTAAAGGAAAATATCGTTAGGAAACCTGCATCACCTGCTAAGAAATTCGATGGTGTGTGTGAAGTTCTCGGTGTACTGCCTTTTCGGCGAATTATTTTTCGCAAACTGTTTCATTTGGCAAATGTTTCACTTCCCAAAAGTTATTTTTTTCTGAAACTGTACACTTTTCAGGATATATTTCAGGTCTATCCTGTAGGTTAGGTTAGGTTAGGTTTGTTTTATAACAATCCTGAAAAGTTTACAGTTTCAGAAAAAATAAACATTTGGGAAATTAAACATTTGCCAAATGAATCATTTTGCGAAAAGTTTTTCGCCGAAACATTAGTAAACCGAAGTTCTCAAACCACTCTGGGCCCGCGTGGGAACTACGGCAAAGTCTTATTCTTTTATTCTTCTCTTTGTTTTTGACGACCGGATAGCAAAGTGGCTAGAGAACCTGACCATGAAGCTAGAGGTTTCGATTCCCGCTCAGGGCAGATGTTTGTATAAAAATACGAATGTTTGCTCTCGAGTCTTAATATGTGTTTAACCCTTAAATCAATACCGGCAATATATTTGCCGTCAAACAGAAATCAAAGCCGTTTCAAATTAGCAACATTTATGGTCCAAAATAGAATGTTTTGACAGGGTTGCCTAATGGTTTAATGGTTAAGCATGTATTTATCTTCATAAGTAAGTTTACGCGTGGGAACTATAGCTCAAGCCCTCTCATTCTGAGAGGAGGCCTGTGTCCTGCTGTGCAGTTAGAATCTTTGCGTATGTCAAGTAGAAAATGTTTAAGAGTCTTGGCACGTATTAATTTAACAGTAAGTCGGAAATGACGTAGAGGCGCACGCGCAACTAAGTTCGCGGTATTCAAGCTTGACAACATTTTCTACGTCACTCGGTGACATTGGGACATTATGTGTATTATAAGAATTATAAGTAACTGGCTGCCCTCCCCGCATGAGTGTGTCATTTCTGGTGTAAAAGTTGTCCATCGATTGTACTTATTGACGTTCTGGCGCGCATTTCTAGGGCCCAGTGTTGCTACATTTTAAAAATATGTATTTGTTTTAGCAATACGATGAAAATACCTAAATACACGTGCGGTCTGACCAACCTATCTTGAGCCGTCGTGCTTCCCTCTTGTCCGTATAGTTAGTTGCGTTAGTTCTCCTTCGGGCCTCGGAGTGGGAACTTGTTTCGCTTGCGCTTTTACGCACGGCTTTGATTCTAGCCGCTCTCACGCACACATAGAGGTAACGCCACCAGAGTTGAGGCCACGCACACAATCACAACTCATGTAATGACAGCGGGATTTTGACGTTGTGTTGTCGTTAAACGTCAACACAACGTCAAAATCCCGCTGTCATTACATGAGATGTGGTTGTGTGCGTGACCTCAACTCTGGTGGCGTTACCTATACACGAGTGCATAGAAAACTAAAATCGATTAGCGTCAAAAGCTCTGTAGGGCCTTAAATAAACTGACTTACCTCAGCAGCAATATAAGCGGGTATCACTGACAGCAGCAGCCTCTCCTGCTGTTCCCTCTCGCACTCCAACTTGACCCGCTGCTCCAGACAGGTCCTGGTGCCAGCGAAGGTGTTCCGATGGGCTCTCTCCGTCAGAGCTCGGTAGTAGAGGCCGATGCCACTGGCGGAGAGCAGGAGAGCCAGCTCGCAGAATAGCTGAAGACAAACAGTAATAGGGTAGATCATCATTCATCATCGTAGCCACAGCAAATTTTGGATTAATTCGTCACGGTTTGTACATAGGTTTTGTCGCGAACTACACTTTCCGTTGGTATTCGTGTCGTCACAGTGTGTGTTTTGTGTTTAGTTTTTAAATAAGTCACAATGAACTGAGGTTATGTTTGGATCTCAGTGCAATTTTTTCTAAACTTATTCTGTGGCTATAATAACGTAGATCATACAGCCAACTAGATGAACCATGTTACTTTAATTTCTTCTTTTTTCCTGACTATATAATTTGTGTCTATTTTGTGTGGCCTTCCGTGATTTTACTGTACTGTGGCGGAAGACCAGTGCTGGTTTTTAATTGGCTGAGCCGAGTCGGGACCCTTTTATAACAGCATTAATTTGTATTGTACCTATGTCTATGTTTTTACTTTTATTTTTAGGCTGTGTATTATTGTTTTTATATTTAAATGTAGGTATATAAAAAAGCTGTGTTGCAGCTTACCGCAACGCTGGACAACGAGCTTTACGGCGAAGGAAAACATCGCTAACCTGCACAAGCTTGCGGATAAATTCAATGGAATCTGAAGTTCCCAATCCGCACTAGGCCCGCGTGAGAACTGCGGGCCAAGCCCTCTCAATCTGAGAGGAGGCCTATGCTTGCAGTGGACCGTATATGTATAAGCTGGCATGATGTTGGTGAAACACACAATTACCACGTATTCATGGTTGAAGACGTATTTCTAAGTCTAAGTTTTATGAATCACAAGCTTTGCGTATATTCTTCGTATATTAAAATTTTCCTTTCATTACTCACTGCTATCTGACGATGTACCCGCGCAAAAAGTAGGTCACAACTTTGCTTATGTCGTCATAGCTATGAAATTTAATTTTCAATGCCATCACATCACCTACCTGTCAATACCTAGTGAGGTTTAATGAAATATTTATTGTTGGTAGATTTTAAGTTTTCAATGCCTGATTTTAGTCTTTTTTAGGGTTCAGTACCCAAAGGGTGCCAACGGGACCCTATTGCTGAGACTCCGCTGTCTGCATCTCTGTCTGTTTGTCTGTCACAGAACTCTATCTTATTTTTGATTTTGACTATGCGTTTTAAGCATTATTCGAAATGACTATTATACAACTGCTTGTTGCTGCAAGCTTCTTCATTATGCAACTGCTAATAGGAATGTTGACGCCACCAATCAACTGACGTACTTTTTATGAGCTGTCAAAACACAATTCTTCTAGAGTTTGAATGGCAATAGCAACTTATGACGTCAACGCCAACTCAACTCAATCAACTAACTATTTATCTGTTTTATGCAACAAAAAATCTAATTTTAAAGTTAATAGAAAATTAATCTGGTTTTCAGAGCTAAAATAAAGCGTTTTTTTTGCTGGAGTCGTGTCTTCGAATTATATTTACCTAATAGCGTCAACATCCCTATTATGTTATCTGATTATTACGCTCCATGATATTATGTACCTTGTTGTTATGCGCTTTATACCTACAACTTAATTCATTATATATACAAGTTGAAAATAATACCATTCGCGTTATGTAATATGAAAATTAAATTAGCTTACTTGTTATACATATCACTACACACACACACCCCAACACCTATTAATACCTTCACATAGCACCACAGTTTTCATTGTCTCAATGTCAAGGCTGTGAGCAGACAGAACAAATAGACTGTCGCTTATTGGCAGCTGACACGGCAGATTTAGTTCGTGTTCTGTTGTAATAATTCCCCTGGGTGACAGTTCACGGAACTGCTGATGTATGAACGTGAGTAAAATGAAAAAGGTCAGAAGTTGACAGGGGATATAGTCGTGCTTTTCATTAGGTTATGTGGTTATTTAGTGGCGACTTTGTAGCTTTATGTGCTGGATCTTTTTCTTTCCTGTATAATGAAAAATACTCAAAACGACCAACTGGTAAAATGTAGGTACCTAACCTAAATTCTACACACGAAATAAACCATAAATTTTATTAAATGCAAATAGTTCAACACGTAAAAATGTAAAAAATGCGAATAATTTTGATAGTGGAAAAGGGTGAATTTAAATATTTAAAAAAAATGTGTACAGTTTAGAACCAATATACTTAGGTAGTTTTTGCATTTTATACCGATTCCGATCATTTTGATGTCTATCTACTATGTGTAGTCTATTTATCTATACCCGTACTTCATTTAATTTAGAATTGAAAACCACAACATCATTATATTGCGGCTCGTCAACTATTTCTTACCTAGCAAATAGTACAGTACAATAGTATGGGAGCCGCAAAATAAAATTGTTTTAATGTCACTTTATTTGCGTGTCGTCAATTGTTACTCTAGTACAAATTGTAAAGAGATTACAGTTCACGAGCCGCAATATAATGTTGTTGTGGTTTATAATTCTAAATTAAATGGAGTATACTAATAATGAAAAACCAATGTCCAGAAATACGTTGAACCTGATCTATCAATGATTTCTGACGTCTTGTCAATAATGCTCAATGTTTAACTAGAAGTGATCTCTTTGAGGGAAAAATTCGCCTTTATCATCATCATCATCATCATCCCAGCCTATATACGTCCCAATACAAGACACAGGCCTCCTATCAGAATGAGAGGGCACAGGCCGTAGTTCCCACGCGAGCCCAGTGCGGATTGGAAACTTCACACACAAATGAATTGCTTCGCAGGTTAATTTGTGCATATTTCCTCAATATGTTTTCCTCCACCGTAAACCATCAATTTAAAATGTAATTTCGCACATGAATTCCGAATAACTCAGGGTTGTCTTAGGTTTGAACCCACGACCCTCGGCTTGAGAGGCCATACGTCGAACCGCTAGGCTACCATGGCTTGTAATGTAATATTATAATTTTACCATGCATCCACAGCTTTTAATACACATGCATACTAATATTATAAAACATGTGTGTGTTTGTTTGTTTGTTCTTCTTTCACATCGAAACTGAGCGACTGATTGCCGCGTTGTTTTGTATGGACATAGTTGAAGGACTGCGGAGTGACATAAGCTACTTTTTACCACGGGAAAATATTTCATTCCCACGGGAAAACACGTTTTAATCTGCTTCAACGGGGGCGAAGCCGCGGGCATCGTCTAGTATAATAATAAATGCCTTATTCTTACATAAATGCCAGAAAGCATTGAATAAAGTTTCTAAATTAACCCTCCATCGCGCAGTGTAATCTCCTCCATATAATAAGGTTTCTAGAAGGCTCCCATAAACTCACTCAATATTCAAGAGATATCGCCGAGTAGCGATACGAACTGGAATTATGTTAGCCAAGTTATTCGCTGTACGGGGCTTTGTAATAAAGAAATTAGAGATGCGAGTGTAAGGATTCAATTTTTTTATTAAAAAAAGATCTACAAAAATTTTGCGGATTTATACATGAAGGGTTTTTAACCCCCGACACGAAAAGAGGGGTGTTATAAGTTTGACCGCTATGTGTGTGTGTGTGTGTGTGTGTGTGTGTGTCTGTCTGTCTGTGTGTCTGTCTGTGGCATCATAGCTCTTAAACGGGTGAACCAATTTGGATGTGTTTTTTTTTTAATAGAAAGCAGGTTTCTTGGCGATGGTTCTTAGATATGTTTCATCAAAATCGGTTCAGCCGTTTCAAAGTTATCAGCTCTTTTGTTAGCTGCGGAAGGGATCTTAGACGCATAATGGGCATTGACTTAATGTTCAAACGTCATACGAGTGACATAATTGCGTTAGGGGTTTTTAAAATATTCAATTTATAGTTATGTACTTACCTTATACTTTATACACGTTAGAATTTATAACTTAATTTTTTTGTTTACAATGTTTTCCACAATAGCAACTGAAAACAGAAATTATTGTTTCTAACTCAGTTAATGCTGGACAAAATAATGCATTAATTCAAATTGTTAAAATTAAGCTGATTAAATTAGGGACGTTCATACTTTGTTGAATGATATCACAAACTCAATGCATGGACACCTCAAAATCCCGAGGGAAATTCCAAAAATCCCTTTTTACTGCACCTCTATGATCCAGGGAATGGTTACGGAGATAGGGTCCCATTGATAATATAAACCCCGTTTTTTCCTTGTCCCTTGGGATTTTCCGAAAATTAGTTTTTTACTGTAATGTTATAATCACCTACTTGCATCCCAAGTTTGAAGTCTGTATTCATAGTTACGGAGATACGACCACTTCGAAGCGAAAGTATAAATCCCATTTATTCTCTATCCCGTGAGATTATTAAAAAAATATATACCCTAGGTCACTCGCGGAACTGAGACGAATCTAATAACACCTCACACTTCAAAATCCATTGAGCTGTTTCCAAGCGAAGCAGGGGCGGGTCGCTAGTAAATAAAATATTCGCAAAAAACACCTCTTTTTAAGTTATTAAGTTAAAAAGAGATAGAATTGTACCTTCCTATCTCTTTTTTAACTTAAAAAGAGGTATTCGCGTGACGCCGCGCCATTTGACCCGAAGGTGACACTTTGTAAATTACGTGCGCTGTTACATTCGCCAACTGCCTTGAAACTGTACACTGCATGTAGGTATGTCAGCAGCGAAGTTACCCCGTAATTCTGATTTATGCTGCAACTACAAAGGTACTTTTTTCATCTTTTAACTAGATTATATCTTTATACATAAACTGTGTGATATGTTGTAGTGGTAAAGCCATGTTGTAGCTAGCCGCTGCATCACGAATAGGCCGGCTCGTCCAGAGAAGTACCACCCTTTCACGTAACACCGGCGTGAAGCAGCAGTTACTCTTGTTGCGGTTCTACGGTCAGTGAGAGCGCCGGGGGCCCAATACCTCTCCCTCTCCTCCTCTCCAAATCCCTCTCCTTTTTTTAAGGCCGGCAACAGATCAGTGACTCTCTTTGAGTTGTTGGTATTTATGGGCGATGGTGATCATTTTCCATCAGATGACCCGCTTGCTCGATTGCCGCCCTTTCATATTAAAAAAAAACTTTATAATCCTAACTGACTGATATATCAACTAACAGCCTAAACCACTGAAGCTAAAGACTTGAAGGCACACATATACCTGTATTAGAGGTACACTATGAAGGATTGTTTTTTAATTCCCACGGGATAAGAACTAAATGGTGCGCTTGTCACTGCATAAAGTGATAATTTAGCAGACTGAAATGTATGATGTATAGGAAAGATTCGTGTCTAATCTCTAGACCAGTGGTGGTGTAGGGGTTTAGCACGCAGCACGGAATGCTGAGGACCTGGGTTCGATTCCCAGCATTGGTCTTTTTTCTGGGGTTTTTTTCTGTGCATCTATATTTCATACTGTATGAAATATATGATTTCACGGGATGACCGTAAAAGTAATAAGAAATGAAGTTGGAAAAATAAATACAAAAAGATACTTCATAACATAGCTAACTTAACTAAATGAGATTTATATTTTCACTTCAAAGCGGCCTTATAGTATAAATCTTCCCAGGTGAATTTTTCGCTTCGAGCCATTACATTAAATTTGAACCTTAATACTATGACGATACCGTTTGTTTTGAAAGATAAGGGCTCGAAGCGAAAAATTCATCTGGGAAGATTCACCTATCTCCGTAACTATAATTCTTGTAATAAACTTGTCGTTTTTTAGTTTAGTTTGATAAACATGAAAATTATTATTTTAATGAAGGATGAAGTCTGATGTTAGTAGGTACCGTCCTGACGGAGAATCTTGTTTGAATAAGTAAACGGATAGACAGACAATCTGAGGTCATTGCACTCCAGCAGAGATTTAGAAGCAATCTGAAATAAGGTATTTAACAGGGTTTTGCACCTGAAAGGTAGCCTAGTGGCTTAACCTATGCTACAGAATATATAATAGTACTAACGTACAGAATGGACACGCTCCGCCCCGCACCGATTCGAGTTACCCCACCCCTCAAGGCGCAGATTGCCAGACACCGCCCGAATCCAGAAGAGTGCGCGCGCGATGTATGTAGGCGTACGCGTGTACAGACGTCGTCGTGCTTATGTAGATTCAAGAACGCGTATTTTGTACGTCGTGTCCGCCGTGTGCCTATGGCCTGTCATGCAGAGGGTCGTGGGTTCCAACTCGAACTCGCACCTCTGAGTTTTTCGAAAATCACGCGCGAAATTACATTTGAAATTTACCATGAGCTTTATGGTGAAAGAACACATTGTCAGGATGTTAGCACATACCTGCGAAGAAATTCAATGGTGCGTATGAAGTTCTTAATCTGCACTGGGCCCGCGTGGGAACTACGGCCCATGCCCTCTCATTCTGAGAGGAGGCCTGTGCCCTGCAGTGGGTCGTATATAGGCTGGGATGATGAGTTTATTAGTTGGGCGAGCCGAGAAGCTTGGCAAGATGAGTGGAAAACCGCGTTTATTACCTCCACCGTTCCGAGAGTTAAGTGATGCATTTTATTTATAGGTCAGTCAATTTGGAAGCTCATCTCGTTAAACCTAAGCCAAGCAAAGTTTGAACTGGCCATAAGTGTTGAAAGTTTGCAAGCTTTAACGTCCTTTAAAATCATTGCTTTGTTTATACGACCCACTTGCTAATAACCATTTGGTATGAGTTGCATTAAGTTGCTATAACCAGCAGGCTTATTGTCTAACACTTCTGACACTTGCCTTCACAATGACTATCTCTTTCTGTCATACGGTGTAAATATGGTCACAGAAAGAGGCGGTGAAAGCGAAGACAAGCGTCAGAGAAGCGTTAGACAATACGGCCTTTGCTCTCAAATCTTGTCTTGCAGAATGAAGGTAAGAACATGTCAAGTCACCTTTTTTTACCCGACTGCAAAGAAGGAAGGGTTATTTAATGAGATTTTAATGAGACCGTTGCTGAAATTCGGTTTCGGTTTCGGTCGTAAAGACCATCGGACACTACTGCTGGACAAAGGCTCCTCCACAGAGTGCCCCAACGATCGATTCTGCGCTGACCACATCCGAGTGATTCCTGCGACTTTTACCAGAACGTCGGTCCATCTTGTTGGGGAATTTCCTACGCCACCGTTCGCTATAAAGCTCTGAGGAAGGCTTTTATCCAGCAATGGACGTCTTCTATCTGATATGATGATGATTAAATACTCCGAGCACATTGCTAAAATACACTGACGAGCAAAAATAAAGGGTCGGTTACAAAAATGACGATAACTATAAAACCAGCTGTGATAGCTTCTTCGAGTAAAATGAGTTTAGTAAAGAGCTTTATTCTTAACAAGAAAAAGTTTAATTGAGAATAAAACTCTTTATTAAACTCATTTTACTTGAAGAAGCTATCACAGCGGGTTTTGTAGTTATCGTCATTTTTGTTAACCGACCCTTTATTTTTGCTCGTCAGTGTAGCTACCAGAGAAAATTAATCTTAAAGATTCAAACAACATATTTTTCGTAAGCTGTGACGAGCGCTATAATGCCTTGATCACACGTACCGAGTAAACGGGCGAGACAGTGCTCTCGGCCGAGTACTTACTCGATGCGTATAAACAAGGCAGCGCTTGTTTACACGCACCGAGTACTTACTCGGCCGAGAGCACTGTCTCGCCCGTTTACTCGGTACGTGTGATCAAGGCATAAGATTGTAAATAACTTAATCAGGCACCGTTCGCATCTTATTAAGAGCTTCGTTACTTACATGCAAGCGCCTGCATAAAACAACTGAGCAGAGATTTTCAATTACGACACGTTGCTTATCTCTTGGAGCCAGGCGCTCGCAACGAACGGCTAAAAGGTTCACACGTGGAGTATATGAGAGACAAGGGGCCGGTGGTGCTGTGTTTACACTGTAGGTAATTTAAGTTAATTGCTGCTTAGCACATAAAATACCCGCGGTAACATTAATACAGGATAGTTGATTAAGATTATGTATTTGTGTAAATTTTCAATAAAAGCGTGTTACATTTTGACGTCAAGAGAAATAATAAAATAAAGGTGTAACACCCTATTATTGAAAAAAGTGTGCAATCTTTGTGGCCGGGTACTGCCTGTAGCAAGAGTAGCAAATGCTACGGGCCCCGCGCGCCAACGTTTTCTGACCTTTTTTTTCGTTTTCTGTTTTTTTCTTAGGGCCTCTTGATAGAATTTGCTACAGGCCACACGCTGGCTTAATCCGGCACTGGTGGGGATGGGAACATCATTGAATCTCTTCGCAGTTGTATACAGGTTTCCTCACGATGTTTTCCTTGACCGTAAAACTCATGGTAAATTTAAAAAAAAAATTCGAAAAAGTCAGAGGTGCGAGCACGGAATTAAACCCATGACCCTCTGCTTGAGAGACCATAATAGGTCAAACCACTAGGCCACCACAGCTAATGTATCAAACACTTGGTATAAACCGCATTACTTTAAACCGTAGCTAACAGTTCCTCGTGTAACCGGCCCCCTGTAACTCCATTGTTCCAAAGCGTAGCGCGCTAAGCGAACAGGATTTGCTGAACTCGTTCAGACTCAGATAACACGAACAATAACAACAAGTACAATGCTCCTCCCTTCATTTGTTTTATTTCTGTACGCTTGCCTTTAGGCTGCGGCTCCACTGAGGCGGAGACAAGCGGAGCGGAGAGGAGACGTGTAGGGAAAGGGTTAGATCAATTTACCAAATTCGTTATATCCTAATAGCAAAATTTTCTATTCGCATTTTTTCCCAAATACTTTTTTTCTCACTATGGTTTTTTACTGAAGCTTATTTTCGCAACCGCCTTTTTTCCCAACTTTAATCGACGCAGAAACTTTAGGTAGGTTTAGGTTATGTTAAATTTGCATCGGCCCGAAGGGCCAAAAGCACACAGAAAAAGGAGCTCCACCTGAGCGGAGATCCGTCGGCACTGTTTCTGTGTCAATTCAAATTGGGAAAAAACTCTACTATGAAAATAAGCTTCAGTAAAAAACTATAGTGAGAAAAAGCATTTGGGAAAAAAATCATATAACGATTTTGATAAATTTATCTAACTGATATCTAATTGATAAAGTCGTGTACGGTTGGAACAATCATGTTAGTTCCACTCAGCTCCACTCATCTCCACCTCAGTGGAATCACATAACTCTCTTCATAGCTCTGCTCCACTTAGCTCCTCTCGTCTCCGCCTCAGTGGAGCCACAGCCTAACTCTAGGGCTGTATACTGATACAGGCAGCCAGTGCGCCATTCGATAGAGTACCTTCCGCTACAGTTTCGATTCGACACGTAATAGAGCAAGAGCCCGCAAGGATAGGACCTTCATTATTATGGCGGCTGTACACTCTCGTCGAGACAGGCCGAGTGTGAGAGTGAACATGGTAGCTCTCGGCTCGCTCTCACTCCCGTGGCGAGAGTCAGCGAGAGCACTCGTTCGAGAGTGTAAAGCCGGCATTAGGGTCCTACCAATAGAGTGCCAATTGGTCCCTAATCCATACTAATATCTATACTATCTATACTATCTGTCTCTTACCTCTTCACGTTTAAAGCGCTTCGCCAATTTAGATTAAATTTGGTATAGAAATAGTTTGAGACTTGACACAGACAGATATCCCGGAAAAAAACATAGTTCCCGCGGGATGACGATAAACGAATTCTTCACAGACGGAGTCGCTGGCTACAGCCAGTCCATGTTTAAACGATTAAACGATCCCCGAATATGATGTTTGGATCACGTTTGCCTTAGGATAGTTTGGTTGGTTTTATTACGTAAGTTATTGAATCAGGCGTTACTTTGCGGAGGTCCATATTAAAGAACTGAAACAATTACTTCCCTCACCCACGGCCTTACAATAGTTACGTTTATGTAAGAAATGCGTGTTCATGTAGTTCCTCCACCTCCACACTGTACAAACACACACAAATCCAACTTTCACCGCCACCAAACTACACGAACGCCTTTTTGAACTCAATCAGGGCCCAATTGCATAACAAATTACAAGCTAATAGAATTCAGAATAGGGAGGTACCACAATCGTACGCTATGCTACCAAAAAACGTTAGACTACGTATTTACGTTATTATATTACGGTTTTCGATAAACAGCCCCTGTTACCTTGGATTATTTATACACTAGATGGAGCTTAGGCGGCATGAAAACGTCCCATAAAAATATAAGCCAACAGTTGGCTTATATGTCATTTGCCTCCCTTCAGTTTGAATGACGTAACGCGATCGTAATATGAAGCTGTCAAATAGAATTTTTGGACGTTTTGTATCGCAATGTTTGCTACTGACACTCTATCTAGTGCATAAATAATCTAACACAGACAGCGTTCTTACCTGTTGATGGAACTGGCTCTCCACATTGTGGGGTCCCAGGCCCAGAGCCAGGCCTATGTAGGCCAAAGTCAGTGCCGCGGACATGCCCAGAGCTATAGACCTCGCTATCGGCATCATTGTGTGGACCATCTGGAAACAAGAGAGGATATTCTTTACGTACTTATATTAGAAGAACTTCTGCTGAACGAAATTTTTCAAACAATTGGAATCGGTTGGTAGGGATTACTTATGGTCACCACCGTACATACTCGTAGTATGATGTAGATGGCCACGATAACCCTTGGCTGATTTCTCTTGAGATATTCATCAATCCCGATGTAAATTTTGAGAATTCCTATAATCTAATATATAAAATTCTCGTGTCGCGGTGTTTGATACCAAACTCCCCCGAAATGGCTCGACCGATTCTCGCATATCGGGTAGGTCTGAGAATCGATCAACTTCTGTTTTTCATACGAGTCGCGGGCAACAGCTAGTAATTTAATAAAATCCCGGAATTTAAATTTAACTACCAGATCTGAGACCAAGGGGCTATTTCACCACCCATTGATTAATTTTAACTGAAAGATAAATGTAGATAGATAGATAGATAGATACAAACTTTATTCACAACAAACACGTACAAAGCTCAAAAATAGATAATTTACACAGAAAATTCACAAAAACAGAAAACGAAATTAAATTTAGACAAATGAAATAAATTTTCTTACATAATCCCCAAATTAAGAGCCATGCGATGATGTTACGAATAGGCGCTGACTCAGCATGTACTGCAGTAACCTGCAGTGCTGATATTCTGTCAGAAACCTGAGGTGTTTGCTGTACAAGACAATCAGTCTGTGCCTCTTCGCTCATTTCCTTAATAATTTAATTTGTTCTCATGTAAGTGACTTGTGTCTTTTTTGAGAATAAATGTCTTTAAACCTAATAATTTTATGAACAAAAAATTTAAAAACATTAAAAAATAATTGCAAATAATCACAAATAATTACAAAATCACATTTATAATATGGAGAATATACCTACATAACAAATAATATTCATTGCTTAAAACAGTCGACCACCGACCACTCAACAAGGCGTCAATGCGACAATTGATAGAGAAGCCCAAAATGGACAAAAAAAAGTAAGGTAAGGGGGGACAGAATCAGGCTCAGGACGATTGCAACTGGATGGATAGCAAGTGAACCTTATATTTGCTGCGAAAATTGGACCTCGATTCTAAACTACGAATCGGTGGCGGTATATTATTCCAGCACTTCGTTGCCTGATACCTGAAACTACCCCGAAAAGCGCAGGTTTTGCTGGCAGGGACGCTTAACGCGAGGGCACGCGTAGCTCTGATCCTGTGATATGAAGGTGACCATTTAAGTTTATCATACATGTAACCCGGAGTTTTAGATTTTATACAGTCAAACAATAAACAGGAAAGTAAAAGATTATAATTATGTGAAATTTTCAAAATTTTAAATTTATTTAAATATGGGGTAACATGGGTGCGCGGTGGAATTTTAAAGCAAAATCTTGCACATGCATTTTGTATTCTCTGAATGAGACGACGCGAACGCTCCAAGAGACAGGGCCAGTAAACTGTGAGACAGTAGTTGACTTTAGACAATACAAGGGATTCACATAGTCTAATTCTCAGATCCATGCTTAAAAATCCGCGGACCTGATACAGCACTTTCAATCTATATAAACAGCTACGCGCAACTTCAGCCACATGATTCTCAAAACGCAGATTCTTGTCAACTAAAAGACCCAAGTTACGCGCTTCGTCAACACATCTCACGGGAACGTCACCAATGGTTATTTGAGGATCAAAAGACATTGCTTTCGATATTTGCAACTTCGACCCAAGTAACATATATTTTGATTTAGTCGGGTTTAAGACTAAACAGTTAGCAGCAGACCAGCTGCTTATTTCCTTAAGGTCCTCATTAATTCCGCTTACCGCTCGAACCGTATCATTGGGATGGAAAGAGAGATAAATCTGAAGGTCATCCGCGTAGAGGTGATATTTACAATGCTTAATGCGCTGAACAATGTCCGCACTATATAATATAAACAGGAGCGGTCCAAGTATTGAGCCCTGAGGCACTCCCCTGGTCAGGGGAGAGGAGTCAGATGAAATATTATTTCCATCAGCACCAGAAATTCTAACCAATTGAGATCTATCCTCAAAGTAACTACTAAACCACTGAATAGTTGTACTATCGAAACCATAGTAGTGCAACTTACATAAAAGGAGATCAACATTGATGCAGTCAAAAGCTCGAGAAAAGTCTAAGAGAACCATAATAGTGCTGTGACCGATATTCTGGGCAGTGAGAACCTCGTCAATAACATCGTGCAAAGCAGTGGTAGTACTTCGCTTCTTTCTGAAGCCCGACTGCATCTCTGGCAAGATGTTATTTTTTTCCAAATATGTAGAAACTTGATCATAGACCACTTTTTCCAATATTTTAGACATATATGGCAAAATACTGATGGGTCTCAAGTCACTAATCTCAACAGGTTCTGAAATTTTAGGTATCGGACGGACAACAGCTATTTTCCATATCGATGGAACAGATGAGGTGAGAATGGAAAAATTAATCAACTCGGTGATAATTGTTAATGTGCTAGGGAGAGTCATTAAGACCATGTCAAAATTTATCTCATCATAACCTTTAGCGTTTGATTTTAAACTGAGCAGGTGTTTTGCGATCACGTTTTCAGTGACAGTAGCCAATCGAAAAGTGGAAGTGCTATACAGGTGATGCGCAAAGTAATTCAAAGTGTCAGCTTCAACGGTGTTACTACCAGGTACGTTAAGAAAATTCGAATTAATTGCTGCCGGATCATCGAAATGTTGTGGCAAATCCGGTTTTTCGCTAAAGGTTACAAAATGCTGTTTAAGATTTTTCCATAGCGTTTTAGGATCGCTCAATCTATTGTTGATATGATGTTCAAAGTATGCCTTTTTTTCGTAAAACAAACTAGAGTTAACTAAGCTTTTCAACATTTTGTATTTCTCTTTATCCACTGATGATTTGGTTTTACGATATTTATTGTGTGACTTGTTACGAATATTCATCATGTGACGAACATTGCTCGTAAGCCATGGTTTTGAGTGAACCTTTACAATTAGCTTTCGCACAGGTGCATGTGCGTCAAAAAGGTTGAGAAGGCTAGTATTAAATAAAGAAACCTTTTCATCCACTGTCTTCAAAACACGTATATCCTTCCAGTTAATTCGATTTAGGTCAGAGGTGAAAGTAGTTTTATCGATATTCTTAAGAGATCTGCAAACCATCGTTCTAGGTACTGGTTTCACCTTTTTTATACGCAATTCTGCAAAAACCATTGCATGTCCCCCAAGTTCCGCTACATGATCGATCTCAACGCTATGAACTTTAGCGTCAGTAATAATGAGATCAATAAGAGTAGAACTATGATCAGTGAAATGTGTTGGCTTATTGACATGGTTTTTTAAGTTATTACACAAAATAAATTGTTGCAGGCGTTTAGTTTTTGTATCATTAACATCTAAAAGATTAATATTAAAATCACCTCCGATAATTATATGGTCATATTTAGAGAAAGTAGATAGAGTAGAATCCAGGGCATCTAAAAAAACTTCGGTGCTAAGCCAGGGTGGTCTGTAGGCTGTACCGATAATAACTACCAACGAATTAATTTTTAATTTAATCCATAATTGCTCAACGTCAGGAACGGGAGGATAATCACAGACCCGAGCCCTAATACCCTGTCTGATATAGAAAGCCACTCCGCCACCACCCTTGCGCGTGCCCAACTTTCGAGGAACGTGTTTAAGTTTGTACCCGGGTAGCGACGGTGCGCGGCCTCCCTCACCAGCCTTTATCCAGGTCTCATTGATAGCCATCACACAAGCCCCATGACGTTCCGCCGCTACAATAAACTCGCCATGCTTCCGAGGATTACAAAGAGATCCTGCATTAAAAAGCCCAAATTTAAAATACTTCTTACTTACCTTTCCACTAGACATATGTAACAGGAATAAGTTTTATAGTAAAAAGTGTAAAAGAGATAATAATGCAAGCAGCGAATTATGAAGCAGCGAGTTGTATAACAATATAGGTAAAATGTGGCGGATGAATCTCCTAAAGTAATGACGCAACTACCAATCAGCTGAGGCTCATGTGTAAGTCCGAAACGGTCCACTAGTCGAGGCATGAATAAAACATTTAACAAAGAATACATCGCATGGCTCCAATTGTAGGTACACACACTAACAAAACAATAAATTAATACATTAAACAAATTCTGACAGGTAAGATAGTAGAACAGAATTTTCAAAATCAGAGTAAACAAGCAAAACACAGTAGTAACGCTACACAGTGCTTTCATTCGTAGGGACCATGCCAAAAACACCAATCAAATCCTTTTCCGTTCGGATATAGTGCACTTTAGACTTCTCAGCTTTTCTCGAATAAATCCGACCATCCCTGGTCCAAACATACGCCCAATTATGCTTTTTTCCCAGTTCACGAGCCCTTCCAAGAATGACGCGGTTAATCTTCGTCAATCTTTCATTTATGTACAATCTACGCGGCACGTGCGCAGGCAGCCCTAGGTCAGCAGTGGTAGTTCCGCGCCGCACTCGTAGGTTTTTTATTAGCTGGTCACGGAGAGCTCGTCTCATCAATCGTACAACTATAGGGCGGGGGCGTGCAGTCGCCTGGCCCTCATCAGCAGAGGTACCGTCAGGCTTACGCAACGACCCAACTCTGGCAGCAAACACAATGTCTCGGTCCTCAATCACCACTCCCAACTTCTGGCCAATACTGATAACAATGTGAACCACTGACTCTTCTTTGGTCTCGGGTATTCCAGAAATTTCAACATCGTTTAGTAAAGTCTGTTGATCCCGCTCGTTGAGTTCAGTCTGAAGCGAGGTAATCGCGTTGCATAAAGCCGAGGTGTCGCTGGTCTCCACCCTTTCATTTTTTAGCTGGGCTACTTGGGCCTTTAATGAAAGATTCTCCTTCTCCAGCGCACAAACCTTTTCTTTAACGGTGAAAACTTCGCCCTGTAAGGAAGAAATTTGAGTCGACATTGACTCAATCGCTCGACAAAATTCAGATTTTAGTTGTTCAATCTCCGCTCTAAGATTACTGTTAATAGTCTGTGTAATCTGTGATAGTTTTACATCAAGGAGAGCAGCAAACTCACTGTATGCAATACTTTTATGATCGACCTCTGATGATGAAGTCAATATCTTACTGCATTCGTTGACGACCACGCTCGACACCTCACCAGCATTTGCAGTCTCAAGTAATAACGATTCGTCGCAGGACATATCATTTGCGTGAAACAAAGCAGTTTGGTCGAGCCTAGTGTCATTTAGATCAGTGACGTCGATCCGATGCAGAACAGGCGCGTCGGTCTGTGATTCGTCTAATATCCGCTGGTGTAGGCCCCGAACGGGGGTGTGCTCAGCGCCCCTTCTTCGAGATGTTACATTGCTACATGACGGGCACTGCCAGCTTTTTTTGAGTTCTTGTAGGTTGGCCATATAGTAAGAACTGGTCATGTTTACACAGTTGTGATGATATTTCTCTTTACAATAAATACACGCAAGCAATTCAGTGGCCCCTACGGGCATCAGACATCCAAGGCAATTCATTATTTATAGCTTGATTATCTAACTACAAGCAAATTAAGCGCGGAAAGCAGTAAGTAAATAAAATAATAATAGATAGATGCGCGCAGCCGTTGCGTTGACCGCCGCAGGTAGATGCTTCGTGTGAGTCACCGTACCGGTTGCCTCGCCGCGGCGCAGCGCGCCTCGAGTGATGAGTCACACCGCACGACGCCGCGCAGGCACTCGCTAGATTCGCCGCTCACTCGGAATGCAATGTTGGCTCAGCGGTAACAGCGCCCGCGACGCGCACCGCGCTCCACAACACCGGGTTCAAATCACACCAACAAACAAAAATGCAATCTCACTGATATCGCAGCTGCAGCCCTCCGAAACACGGCTATCCCTCTCAAATTACGCCCACTGGGAGGAGCCAATCCATTTAAACCCCGCAAGAGTAAGCAGGATTTCAAAACTTCAACACACAGCCAATCACGAATTTACTAAAATGATTTAATATAAAAATGGTGAGAAAAATGGCACACGTCCGACCTGTACAATGAACACCGGTGAATGTGATGCCGTCTCCGTCTATTCGAACAAAACAAACAGAGACGGCATCACATTTATCCGTCAAATAAATTTGATCAATGGATGGTGAAACAGGGGGTAAGTGTGCAAATCCGTGGGTAAACGTAAAGTAAATAAATTTAGAAGACAAAGTTCGATAGCAGCGCACGTAGGTACTTGGGCAATTTAATTTTCTCAACTGTCTTTACTACTGAAGTTTCTAAAACTCTTCCCAGCTCTGCAAAATAATAGTTCTTTTAATTTTCTTCGGTTCGCGTCTAATACTATTTTTAATTGGAAAATTAATTGAAAATTTGCTTTTGTTGTGGGTGAATATTCGCGTTGTTACGGCTTCTTTCATCATTACCATTTCAGCAAATACGGGTTCTTTTCATCATTACCATTTCAGCAAATACGGGTTCTTTTCATCATTACCATTTCAACAAATACGGGTTCTTTTCATCATTACCATTTCAACAAATACGGGTTCTTTTCATTATTACCATTTTATCAAATATTTTTGAAATAGAATCATCTATTTCAGAAATAGTTGCTGAGCATGAGCATCAGCTCAGGATTTTTTTTTAAAACGACAAACAGTACCGATGCTAAATTTCGTTTGATTGAAGATCTTGCTTGCAACTTCTTGCAAATTGACCTAGTCCTAAACTAAGCAAAGCTTGTACTATGGGTTCTAGAAATCGGATATTACCAGTGATCGGTTATTTGGATTCTCCCTCGCGGGATATCTAGTAGAACAGTTAATATAGATAGTTAAAATTCCTTAGAGATAATTTAAATTGTTTTATTTTTGGACAGTTTGTTCGGTATCGCGGGAAACTGTCGTATAAACCGGTAAACTGGAAACTTTAGACTTTAGGAAATTTTGGGGCTACTTTGATAGATTAAAAATGGTTATAAAAACGCAAATATTCATAGCTCGATTGATCAAATGACGTAAAAAGTTAGGTGATTTATCAAGGTAGTTATTTCACTGCCACACATGGTCTAAAAAAAATAAGGACACGGCGTAAAAAACTGTTTTCTAAAGTATTTCCCGCATTTCAAAATAACCCCAGTTTACGGTACTAACTTTTCTATTTGATATCCCGCGAGGGAGAATCCAAATAACCGATCACTGGATATTACACACTTATATAGATAAAATTGCTGTTGCCCGCGACTCCGTCTGCGAAGAATAGGGGTAGGTATAAAAACAGCCTACGACCTATTCTCAGACATACCGAGTATGGAGCAAAAAATTTCATAAAAATCGGTCAAGCCGTTTCGGAGGAGTTCGATAACAAACACCGTGACACGAGATTTTTATATATTAGAAGATACTTAATTACATATTATACATCCAAGACTTGAGCAGAAACATTCGTATTTTGCACACCAATATATGCTCCGAATCGAACCCGGGTCCTCAAGCTTCGTAGTCAGGTTCTCTAACCACTAGGCCACCATCGTACTTGTTTTTCCGTTGAAGTAATATTCGTGGGATGGTAATGATGTATTACCGAGGGATCAAAACGCTTAAAATAAATATTCACCCTCATTCAAATATTTTGAGTCAGTTTTAGGCTGCAGCCTATTTTGATACACACTATTATATCTACAGTTCTCTTTTACGGACTATTACGAAGAAAAGGAAGAAGAAGAAAATGTGTCAGCTGGCCGGAACGTAACCTAAGAGCACGCGCAGACAGAGAGCGGTCTGGAGTTCCGAGTTCCGCGTTCAGAGTTCTGTGTATTGACCGCTCGAGAGTTCCGACCAAAGAGTATTGTAATATTATATGAACAAGAGTGGCAACTCTATGGTCAAATATGCATGTATGGAAGGTGCTGCCGCCCTACGGCTGCTCAAGAACTAATGTGACGTTTCTATAGATGTATACCTATCTATATGTATATGTTGGTAGTGATGTACAGCTATAGATACGCGTACCTATAGCAATGTATAGTCAAGGATTTTAATTGATAGGCTAATTGCCACTATTCGTATTTTAGCCGTCTAATTCAAATCAGCATATACGAAGTATAAGCGGCTAAACCCGATTTGCATTATACGGCTAAAATACGAACATTGGCAAGTGGCCTATCAATTAAAGTCCTTGACCGTACAATTTGGTACGCCATGGCCATGGCCGATGAATGACAACTGACAAGTTTGACAAGTCAACCAAGATGGCCGCTAATTTAGTTCTTCGGCAAACACCAGAGATCGCTGTGGTCGCATGAAAAGTGATGATATATGTAAGTGTGCCCCCCCTGGTTCCGACCGTCTGCTGTGTGCGTTATCGTAAGGGACTCAGTACATTCGAAAGAACGCAGAACTCTGAACGCGGAACGCGGAACGCCAGACCGCTCTCTGTCTGCGCGCGCTCTAACATTCCGGAAAATTTCAAGATAAGGAAAAAAACTTGTGCTGAACGCAGCCTGACATTCCAGAAAAATGCTGGCCACCTGGCGATTTTAAATTAACCTCTTCCCTACTCCCCCATGATGATAAAAACTGAAAACATCGTTGGAACTCTGCTAAAAATTTTAACCGCGCTAACTCGCAGAAATAATCCAATCTAGTTTAAATCTAATCATAAGGGAATAGAGTATTAAATAATACAAACGTTTGTTTTACTTAACACCGTTTTGTAGTTGATATAATTTTTAAATTAAGAACGCAGCTTCGGCCAAGCGAAAATAAATTGAATTTGGAATGCATTTTCTTGTTTTCTTTTTTTTTACTGGCTGGGTACAGATGGAATAATTTAGTTATTTTGCACCAGTTATGTCTTTTCATTTGGCGTTTTTTTGCTATAGTTTTGTTTACCAATAGCTTTAATTGTTCTTCTATGTCAGACGTGAAACAATTTAATTTTTATTAAACCGCTGCTATTATTTTACCGCTAATAAATAGGTACTTTCATACTCGTAATATAACCTTCTTAAAGAAAAATTTCAATAAGTAAATACTATTTTCAATTATTTCCACATGCTTTAACATAATACGTAAACTAAAGTCGTTAATTCGATTTAACTCTAATAATGTGTTAATGTAAATTTTCGTTTGAGAAACTTTTACAATGAAATGTCTAGCACGATTATTCATAAGACAGAAAATATGGTAATTTTATCTAATTATGCGAACCCATGTTCAGATAAAATGCGCATTTTTGTGTTTTTCAAACAACCGGGATTTATCTTTCTTGAATAAATTCACTAACTATAACATGGGGACAAAACTAATCTCTTCACAAATTTTCTGATATATAATAATGTAGGCTAGAATAGAATTTTTTTTTATATGAGAGGGGCAAACGAGCAGACGGGTCACCTGATGGAGAGCGATTACCGTCGCCCATGGACACCCGCAACACGGGGGTATCACAGAATCACGAGGGGAATTTAAGTAAAAGGTACCAATGCTCGACACCTCAACGCCCAGTAGATGACACCCATCTGTCACCTCTCTTACTTCGACATAAGATTGAAGATGCCATGTATTGGGTCAATATCGAGCACAGGGACGTTTACGTTTAGGGAGCACTGACTCAACCTTTGTTGAATTTACAAATTACGAGTATTGTCAAAACTGGTCTAGAAGTAAAAAGTCGAGGTTAATGTATGTGGTATAATTCAATACACCGTAATGACTTTTTATGACTTATGCACGTATTTGTAAAACGATTACAGAATCGACCTTAGGCGAAGATTTCTTTAATATAATAAATTTACATTAGGTGGCAAATAGGGAATGCAATACCGGGATCTCGAAATAACGAACTACCTAATCTCGGTCGAAAATTTGGCGGGATCCCGCGGGACTTGCGGGATTGAGGAGCGACGCCGTTCATACGTGTTTCTCGGCGTGCGGACACGCTCCAACTGCCCCCTGTACCACTGGCAAACGATCAAGTGGTTCACCAGATGGTAGCCAGCACCATTACCCATGGTCAGCAACCAAAGAATTGCAGATTCGTTTACATTCCATCCTAGATAACTAAAGCTGACAGCTGTCAGCGCTTAACGTCAAAACATGACAGTTACAAACAAAATGGCGGCCTCATTTAATTTCTAGTCTTTAATATCGAAACCTTGTTTAATTCTATTTCTGGTAATGAATATAAGCCAATGTGAGACGAGCCTAATTGAATTAATTTAAAATTTCCTTTTCTCATTTTAATTACACTTTTACGCCGTAATAAAATAATTAATGTTTACTTTTACGACTTTTAATCCCGAAATTAGTATTATGCTAAAGTAAATTAATTTCTACACGGAAATATGGAAATATAATTTTGAAACACAGACAATGTAATTATTTACAGATATTTTACAATTTTGTATAACTTCTGGAAAAGTTACAGTTTTAGTAATCTTTTCAAAATGAGAAGTATTGGGCTATAGTTCCCACGCGGGCCTTGTTCGGATTAACCCTTTCAACGCCGCGCCTCGACAAAACGTAAACCTGCTTTGAATCTTATGTCATTGTGTCAAGATCACTTTGACACTGTACTTTGTGACACCTATATGTGTTGAAAAGGTTAAAAACTTGGAACTGAACTTGGATTGAATTTTTTTGGTGAGATAGGTGTTTTCCTTCACCGTAAAACTGGTAAATTTCAAATGGCATTTGAAATCCGAAAAACCGATTCGTCAATTCCAAAATTCTTAGAGATGAGACACTGCTTGAGAGACCACCAGGACAGACCACAAGGCTAGTTTTAATATTAACCACAGATAATAAAGAAAGAAAGAAAGAAAGAAAATACATTTATTTACAACATCACAAGACACATCATCAATATTTTACAAAACATAAGGCAACACTAAAGCTAAAGATAGAATGTGTCGTTGCGGTTGCAAATCGGACACTGGCTCAGCATAATGCTGAGGCGTTTAAAACACCCCAGCGCTGATTTTCAGCCAGTACCGTTGGTGACACCCGGATCGCTGTTTAGATAGATAAATAAATAAACTGCACACTAATAGCTACATACATAAGACTACATGCGTAAATAAATAATTTGTAAATTGTAAAAACAAATAATAATAACAAAATTTCTTGAACATAATTAGTATATCTCACTTGCCAAGTATACAACCCTGCGCGGACTAAAACGAAAAATGAAAAATGAAATAACCGAGACAGTAAAAATCAAAGAAGTTTTGTGAAATAGTGCTGGAAAGGAGAGGAAATTAAGGTTTTTGCAATGACAACAAATAGCCTTTAAGCTTTCGCCCAAAGGTGTACCTGCTAGTCACACTCAAAGAGAATATAACCACTACGTTTTAAGAGACGGGACTCCCATACTAGCGAATAGATTCAGTTTGCATGGCAAACCATTACCAACATTAACGCCAAAGATCCGTCAAAGAACAGTAATACCAACATAACAGACTAAAATCGGAGCGGATGTAGTGGATGTAACTGCTTTTCCACTTTTTCCACTGTAGTTTAACTTTTTCTTAATCTGTGTTTTTCATAATTTAAACTATGTTTCTTTGTTTGTGATAATTTTAGTTTTAGTTTGTGATCTGTTTCTCAGTTTAGTCAGAGGAAAAATGAAAAACTGGTTTGAATTGGATTAATTGGGTTATGAGCGGGTTGTCATTGATGGTTTTGTTGTATTTTCTTTTCTTTTTTTTGTTTGTTAGTGTCCTTATAGAAAAAGGCAAAGGTCTCAGAACCATGCAGCTTAGTTTATTTTAGGGCCACCGGAGACCGAAGCGTTTCCGTTGCCGCCACGCGCGCGCCCTGCGCTTCGGTCTGTGGATGCCCTGAATGTACAAATATGTTTAGTTTTTAGTATTATGTTGTTTTGTGTGTGGCCTTCCGTGAGTTTACTGCGCTGTGGCCCGGCGGAAGACCAGCGCTGGTTTTAACTAGCAACATGCTGAGTCGGGTCCCTTTTGTGACAGCATTAATGTGTACATAGCTCTATCTATCTATCTGTCTATGTCTATTGTATTCTTATTTTTGCCTGTGTACGTGTTATTGTTGTTATAAATAAATGTTTTTCTTTCTTTCTTTCTAAAATAGTGTTGCATGATGAACGCTTGCGTTTATAATCGATATCGATAAAATGGTGAGGGTTGAAATCACAGTATCAATTTTCTTAATCACAATTAGGTTAGAATCGAGTCCACATTTAAGTCGTGTCGTGTGATATTTTATATATATATTTTAATATATGTTTGGACTTAAATGTGGACCCAAAATAAAATAAACTTTTACTGCTGATTTCATTTATTTATTTTTTATGATTTTGCGAAAGAAAGATTTATACAATTTTTTTTTTACTAATAGCTCTGCCTTCAAAGTGATCTTCACAAATGTATTTTAATGTATGTATTTTTTCTTTTGGAACATACACTAAGGGGCTGTTTCACCACCTTATTGTCAAACTACTGGTTACGTAACCAATGAATAAACTAAGTACTGCACAAATCTGTCGGCCAGTTTTTTTTCAGTTTCACCACTCCGGTCCTGTACAAACTAAGTACCACTTAACTAATCGTCGGTTTAACAAAAAGTCGGAATAACAACGTCCCATTTCACGACCACGGGTTCCTGTTCGCATATTTTCGTTCAAAGAGTCGCTTATTATTAAAGCAAAATAAATCGTAAACTATGTAATTTTTAAACACATCTATTTTTTTGCATAAACAAATGTGTAACATTATAATTAATCCAAAAACGGTATTTATTTACGATACTTTGGTTAACAATAACAAAGAAAAATAAAATCACGTAAAACGAATCAAAAAGTGGCGCCAAACCCTTTGACAGATTAACTTTTTTTTTTAATGGCGATGTACAAGTTCAGTTAGAACAAACGATTGTGCCACTGAAAAGAAGTCTGTAATTATAAAATATTACGAAATTTTGGATTTATTTTTAAATACTAAAAGCGTACCTATATTTTTTATTCAAATCTAGATATTTAAATTCTCGTTTGCAATTTAGCATGACTTCTTTCTTTAAAAAATAAAAAATACTTTGATTTATTTTTCTGAAACCGGCTGAAGGGCTCTCCAACCATGGCCACAAAAAATAAACTAACTAATTAAAAAGATATGTGACGGATATAAATGCTAAATGCCACCTGATCTGATGGTCAAATTAAGAAATAGTTTGTCCGTCACTTAGCGCTAATCAAGACTGGTGAAACAGAAATTTTTATTCCATGTGACAAATATGGTTATGATCAAGCTAATCCGAACTTTAAAAAAGTGGTGACACAACCCCTAAATCTTCTTTTCCAACTAGTTTGACCCGCTGTCTGCATCTGAAAATATTTTATCATTAAAACGTGTGTCTACCCATGATGATGATGCATGCAAGTCACTGGGTCGAAATATCGGAAGCTTGAAAATCAGCAAACGTAATCACAATCTATATCCCGTAGTAATTATAAATATATTTTGTTATTAGCCGTAAATGTTTTTAAACTATTATCAAATAAAAAGTTAATTACGACTGTATGGATGACATGTCTGTCATTTTGAATGAAATTCTGCCAATAATTATGGTCATATTGCATGCAAGTTGTCACAAAGTTCAGCTTCTTTTATGTAAAGTAATTATGAATTTGCAATGATAAAGAAATAAGCGTGTAGTAATCGATAGTTTTAGTACATCCCTAATAGACAATGATAAGGAATATAAAATATCTATTTTCCTTTGTTTATATAGCTTTCTGCTCCAAAATATGGCTCGAATTATCTAAGGAGATACTCACCAGTCTTCATCCGAGGGAAATTTTGCCATAAACATCGTTTTTTCGCGATTTTTTCGACTAGCCCGATTTCCACAAATTTGACACGTTATAAACCATCTCTTCGATTCAATTTTCACAACACATGTTCACGTCATTCACTTTTCACTACATTAGAAAACAATTAAGACTATCTTGAAATAAATCTAAAGAAATTAACTAATCTAATACCTTTAAACGAGCAATTCTTGTATATATGTATATATATATATATATATATAATCAGGATCTCGGAAACGGCTCCAACGATTTCGATGAAATTTGGTATGTGGGGGTTTTCTGGGATGAAAAACTGATCTAGATATGTTTCATTTTCAGAAAATCGCTTTTACTCGTGTTTTCCGGCTATTTTTGTTTGCATTAGAATATAAAGCTAAATTTCGCCGACTTCGAGCAGATCATAATGGCACATTAGAAATCGGGTGGTCGCGGATCCAGCCGACCTCGGTTCGATACCACGTTTTTTTTCAAGATTTTTAGTTTTTTTTTTAAGTTTATTTTTTATGAGAAAACGTCAAGTTTCTTCTTTTGTGAAAAAAAGTTACTTTTTTGTGAGAAAAAGTTATTTTTTTGCAAGAAAAAGTTACTTTTTTATTAGAAAAAGTATTATAGGGAACGTGCAGTAACTATAGGCGGCAGCACTAATGCGACTGAAGAGACACTATGCGGACAGTAAAACAAACTTATCAAGGTAAAACATTCAAATTGATGGCACCCTTATGGCACCAGTTGGCAGCACCGTCTATGTGCACGTTCACTATTGGGAGCACACAGAACAGGAAAAGCCGATTGTCTGTAAAGTCGGTTTACGGACGATAGTTTAACGTGACTCACCGCTCCACCCCCTCCGGTGTTTTTGTCAAATATCTTGAAAACGGTGCATCCTATGGCAAAATCAATGAAATTTTCATCCCCCCTTTAATACCCCCGCGCTCCCTCTCCCGCATCCCCTCCCCCCTCTCAACCCCCTCCCACCCCCACCCCACCGGTGTATATAATCAGGATCTCGGAAACGGTTCCAACGATTTCGATGAAATTTGGTATTTGGGGGTTTTCGGGGATGAAAAATTGATCTAGCTTTGTCTTATCTCTGGGAAAACGCTTGGTACCGAGTTTCTGCCCGAGCAGAGCTCGGTCGCCCAGGTACTTAAAGTATTATGCGAGCCGCAATGACAAGCTAAATAAGCAATGTGGCATGTGGCTGACAGTTGACTTGACAGATAAACTGTGCTGACGTTTTGTTTCAGTATTGTGGTAATGGTTTGCCATGTTAAGTCCATACAAAAGTTTTTTTGTTCCTAGTTGCGTGAGTCTGGTCACACTTAGGATGGGAGGGGGGATGTCATTCCAGCACTTAGACGCCGCAAACCTAAAACTCCCTCGAAACGCCGCCGTCCGGTGGGGCGGCACAATAGCCTTAAGTCTGCGCAAACTTTTCAACCATGAGATTTTTTAAAAAGGTAGGAAGGCGTCTTGTGTCGCACTACACCGAACAAAAGAGTTGCAAGGTGCAAGCGCCTCCGATTGTGCATCTTAAGCAGATCAGCAGCGTTCAAGTACGGAGTGACATGGGACCGAGGAGGGACTTTGAAGCAAAAACGAGCACATGCGTTTTGAACTCGTTGGAGCAATCTCCTAGAACGACCAAGTAAGCAACCATCATAAACGACGTCACAATAGTTCATCCTAGACAATACGAGTGATTCACACAGTCGGACACGCAAATCCACACTGAGGTAATCACGAATATTGTAAAGAATCCGAAGGCGATAGAAGCAGCTGCTAACTAACTGAGCAATATGGCTCTCGAAGCGTAACTCGCCGTCCATAATTAGCCCAAGATTTCTTGCTACGTCTACCCTTTCTATTGGTAATACAATTATATTCTAAGTTGTATGTTGATCTAAGCACAAATTTAAAGTAAATAAAGTCACTACTCTACTACGTACTTCAGCATATTCATATCTTCCCTAACTTAATGGTAGAGGTCGCTGCTCTACGATAGACCAATAAAAAATGAGACCATTGAATAAAACAAAATAAAAATAAATAGTTTATTAAAAGAAGGTATCTTTTACAAAAATGTTTACCGTTGGTCCCACACTAGGTTCCCTAGACAACAACGAGCACAGTACGAAAACCTATTATACCAACCACGTTGTCGTTCAGATATTTACAAACGTAATGCTTATAACATGTCAATAAAGCTGTTCAATAATCTTCCAGATGAATTGAAAAAATTAAATGGGCAGATGTTTAAAAACAAATTGACAAAATGGCTTTTAGATAACTGTTTTTACACGGTTAAAGAATATTTAGAATATCAACTTATTAATAAATTGTAATTATATTATGGCATATATTGATATTTTTTTTTCTTTTTTTTAGCAATTACTGTATTACAATTTTAGTGACATGTAGGTATGTAATTTGAAGTGACATTATATTTAAATTCTTATTAAATTAATTCTTTATTCTTATTTAATTCTTTAGTATTTTATGACAAATTCAAATTCTTAATTGATAAGGACATGAAATTGGTAAGGACATATGGCGGATTATAATTTTAAATTGCATGATTACTTTTAGTTATTTGATTATAAATGTGTGTACACCTGTAAGGGTAGAATTTGGTGAAACCATAGCCTGAATATAATATTATATCTGTATTTGTTACCTGAATTTCATACACAATAAATGATTATGATTATGATTATGATTATGATTAGGCAATACCTGTCACGTGGCAACCAGGATTCGGGGTACAAAAACATTATTTTAAAAAACTTATAAACAGAGCAAAAATCTAGGTAAAAATTACATAAAATAACAAAAGCATTTAATTTAACTACAATAAGAAAGGGTTGGTAAGACCGAAACAGAGTGAGTGCGTGACTGTTTGAAATCCACCAATTGAATTAATAAAATACCGGCACGTTGGAAGCTGACAATGAAATTTTAGCTGTAAAAATATGGCCACCCTGCTTCATATTCCAAGGTCGCATCACAGTCAACCGCCAAGCCACACCGCCGTCACCCAAATTGAACGGACAGCAGTTCAGTTTGAATCATCATCAATAATTCAACCATTCGGAACAGTTCCGGAATCAACACTTTTCAACGACTCCTCGTTTTATGAGCCAATAAATTATTCAGATAAGATAATTTTGTACGCTTTTCGTTACAGGAATTGAATATAATTTATTTTATGCCCGGTATATGTCCGGTATAGGGGAAACTCCGCAACGTCTTTTCGTCCAAAATGTGCCTCTCGATAATACTATTTAACCAGCATGTGTGATGGAAAGAATTAGCTAGAAAGAAAGCAAAACAAACAAAGAGGTTCTTACTATGGTCAAAAAAAAAGAATGTTACTGGATACCATAAATTGTAGAAGGGGACATATGATGGGATATTTTATCGTATGTGTCACGATAATTTCTTTTTAAACCTGCTCGGAGGAAAAATAGAAGGGAGACGAGGCAGAGGAAGGCCAAGATTGACCTATTTTAACCAGGTGAAGGAAAAAGTGGGTGTCGTGTCGTACCAGCAAGTCAAACAGCTGGCCGAAGACCGCGCGGAGTGGCGGTTACTCCACCGACATGAGCATAGCTCTTAAATTTAAGAGAAGAAGTGTTGCCAGTGTTGACATATGGACCCAAAACCAATTACTTCACTATAGCCTAATGAATACCCTCAGAGTCGCTCAACGAGCTATGGTCGCTTTTCTGGGTATGTATTACCATACCGAAGTACGAAAGACCGAATGTATTAAAACATCGAATGGGTCAAAAGATCGACACGATTTTTTTCTGAAACCGTAAACTACTCAGAATTTATTAAAACGGCATCATACAGATCCCATAGCGCCGGCCCCGGAGAACAAAATGATAACCACCATTATCTTAGTTTTATTTTTATGCCATATTTGGAATCCGTAGGTGCCAATGCACCAGCTCAATTTTTTTCGTAATTTTTGTACGGTAAATGACAAAATTGAAACATAATACAATACTATTCAATTTTTTTACTTATATACCTTGTAACTAGAATAAAAGTGTGCAATAATTTTATCATAAAATACTGAAAGCTCATCGCACGACAAACATCTATATTATTATGTTCTCGTCACAATTAGATCGCTAAGTAATGATATGCGCAGTTATCTTTTTATTCTCGTCGCAAACCGCTAAATACTGTTCGTGCAATGGCGCTCACCAAAACTACGCATTTGAAACGGAACTCTAAAACGTCTTGCCATATCCTTTTGTCACATTGCACGGGTCGAATGTAAATTGCAATGGTCTATATCGACATGTCAAGTGCTAAGGGTACGTGGCAATGTTTATTTACAATAACAAACTGCCTCTCAATGTGATCTCAAACCGGCTCGCGAAAACATTGTGTCGGCTTTTTAGTGTTCGATTTCTAAAACTATATAATTATTGGTGTGATTGGAGTATAAGTGAAGTTAGTGACAATGAACAAACAAAGGACATCGCGTTTAATGAATATTATGAATAAACTGCGACGGATAAAAATGTAGTGACTACGAATCATATATATGATTTAAGACAAATATCTAGAGAAAAAAAAATATTGCGATGAATTGAACCAATATTTCTCACCAGATGTGTCTGAATATTTGCCTAGCCCAGAGAGATTTCAAAATTTACAGCGCAGTAAGAGTTCTTAAAGCATTGGAGGAGACTCAGATTATTTAGAAAAAGCCTCTCAAAATATAATAAGCACTCCATCAATTATATCGAACATTTCCCTCGTATTGAATTCTGTGAATTTTATAGCATCACCTTCAATCATTTATCAACAACTTAAGGGAACTCCAGAAACAAACACTAATTGTTCTATTGATTTGACACCAACCTCAACACATGAATGTATAGGACCCTCTCATAAGAATTCAAAACGATGTCTGAGTCAAATATTCCCTAACGACGCTCAGCCGTCAACATCGTCTAATTCTATAGGTATTTTTGATAACCGAGAACAAGAACTAGCGTCGCCTTTTGACGGTAATGATTTAGATGAAACATTACAGAGGAATAGTAATTGTAGCAGTGTACTCTCAGATAAAACGATTATCGGTAATTCAAGCATGACGTATAGACCTGCCCACCAGAGTCCTGGCCCTCAGAGTCCCCCCTGTCACAGTTTTGGCAATGAGAGCCCGGTTCACCAAAGTCCTGTCCGTTGCAGTCCTGCCCATCAGAGTTCCGATCAGAGTTCAGCCCATCAAACTCTTGTCAATCATATTCCTGAGCAGTACACTCCCAACCATCAAAGTCCTAACCCTCAGAGATCTGCCCGTCACAGTCTTGACGGTGAGAGCTTGGTTCACCAAAGTCCTGTTCGTCGCAGTTCTGCCCATCAGAGTCCCGATCAGAGTCCAGTCCATCAAACTCCTGCCCATCATAGTCCAGAGCAGTACTCTCCCAGCCACCAGTGTCCTAACCCTCAGACTCCTGCCTGTCACAGTATTGACAATGAGAGTCCGTTTCACCAAAGTCCTGCCCGTCGCAGTCCTGCCCATCAGAGTCCCGATTACAGTCCACATCAAACTCTTGCCCATCATAGTCTTGAGCAGTACACTCCCAGCCACCAAAGTCCTGACCTTCAGAGTCCTATCCATCACAGTCTTGACAACGATGGCCAGAGTGAGGGAGACTCTGTGCACGCCAACATTGAAAGAGAATTAAAAAATAGAGTCGTGTACACCCCGGACCAGATGTACGCAATCATTATGAACGCGAAAGTCAACGGAGAAAAGTACAACGTTAAAGAAATGCTTCAAAAGGAGTTTTATAACATAAAAGAACTAATAAATAATAAAAATTGGGTCAAAAATGAGGTAGGGCAAAAAGTATCATGGACACAGATAAAGGAAGTGAGAGTCGCTTGCTCACAGCCCTCAATTTTACAGTATAAAAATGATTTTGATTCTGGATATTCTCTAATGAACATAGAACCTGTCCAAAAAACAAAAAGCAAGCGGGAAACCAAGACAAACAGCAGTTCCTTAGTCAACCCAAATCCTGCCTCCGATTTTGAACATGCCACTCAGAATATATTGAGAACTCCGTCAACTATTTCAAATATTTCGCTTATTTTGAATGCAGCAGATTTCATAGCATCACCTTCACCGACAGTCGGTGGAAATAACAAGATTAGTACTTCTGATTTGACACCAACTTCAAAGCTTGCGTTGAATGAATCTTCATTGCAGCGGTCATCAAAACGATGTCTAAATCAAATATTCCAGAACTGCAACCAGCCCTCGACCTTTGATGCTTACGAAGGTGACAAGCACAAAGAACAAACAAGGACCCTTGATGCTACTGATTTGGACGAAACTCTACAACCAGAAAATAATACAGAAAGTATCTTAACGAACGAAACGATGATCAGCAATGAAAGCACAACAACGATTCAAAGTTAACCGATAATAATAAATAATAAAATAATGAAAGTCAGTGTTTCTTCTGCAGAGCCGTCAATTTTAAAACACAAATTTTAATATGACGTCGATTCTGAATATTTCCGAATAAACACAGAGTCAATCCAAAAATTAAGAAGCATGCGAGGTACCAGACAAACACTTAAATCTATAGTCAGCCCAAGCCCTGTCCTTGAAACCGAACTACCAGACTAGTATTATACACCCAGCTCTTGCCAATTATATTATGCGACGACCTGATTAGCCTTTCTAAGGCAGGTGATATTCCAAGCTACTATCATGCTTTTTATGAGTCCTTGACTTATGTAAAGAACTCTGAAATGAATAATGATGATGATCAAGAATAAGAATCAAGTAATAAGTACCTAATAAATTGTATTGTTTTAGTTTTTTTCGAGATTCTGTTAATTTTAACCTAATAATTGAAATAAAGCCAAAGTTGATTACCATGTTATTGTTTCATTGCAATACCAGATAAATTACATTATCATAAAACAAATTTCACAATATTAACGAGAATAAGATGATACGTAACTATTATTTTTACTAATCTAACCGTAAAAATTGTAGAATAAAATGATAAAACAACCATACAATACGTATTTTAAACCCTTGAAAAAGCGGGAATAAAATGATAATCGACTTTATAAATCACAGATGATGATCGATTTCCACTAACTTCTAATTTTTTAAATAACTCCTTTATAATATGTATTATATAAGTGACATTAAAAAAAGAAGAATTCTTAAAAAATTAGCTTTCCGTAACGCTGACTATCATCAGTTTACGTCCACTTGTTTAGAAGTAATTGGCAAAAATGTGTTTTTTATTTTTCCTGAAAAGTTACGTTTTTGCGATTATCATTTTATTCGCCGGAGGCGGCGATAGGTTAGGTTAGGTTTGTTTTATAATAATCCAAAAAGGTTAACGGTTTCAGAAAAAAATCGTGTCGTTCGGATCTTTTGACCCATTCGATGTTTTAATACATTCGGTCTTTCGTACTTCGGTATTGTAATAAAATTTTCTCTACGGGATCGAATCAGTAATGAGAAGATTTGTAAAAGAACACGCAGGGTCATTGACCTATGTTCAGATTTTCTCGTTCGGATTAGCTCGTTGAAATGGCAATGGGCAGGCCATTATAATAATTAATACCGTACGCCAGACACGTGACAGACGAAAGGACAGATGGAGGAACCCTAGTAATTCTTAAATCTCGGTCCTATATTTGGGTTTTTTCACAGAAAGAATATAACAATCGCCATTTTCTATTTATCAGTTTGCCTATCATTTTTCAGACTAACATTTTCTGTTTCAAGCTATTTAACAGAAATGGAGATCTTATAATATCGAAATTAGAAAATATCATGGGAAGAGTTACACTAATTAACATAGTCTCAAACCACAGTCTCAGTACGACTATTATAGGTACCTATGGGTATTTATATAGATTAAACAAACAAGACCCGAGGCACAAACATTCGTACTTCTCATACAAATATCTCCCCGAAATTAAACCCGGTACCTCAACCTTCGTAGTCAAGTCCTCCAACCTCTCGGCAATCCGGTCCTGAAGAAATAAAATACAAAGATAACAAGATAACGTCAACTTGATTGTTATAGGGTCCCATCGCCTGCCGTACTTCATGTACGGAACCCTAATGAAAAGGTAAGCACTGTAATTAACTGAAATTGAAAATGAACAAATTAATCTGGGTTCTCTTTCAAAACCCAGAACCTAGCTCATACGTCTCATTTCAAGAAAATTTTGTTATTCATGAAACTACATGTTTTATAAAGCCAGCCATGAAAGGGGTAACAAATGGACCACTTAGGTAAATCTGAAAGCGGAAAATTGAAAAATAAATCCTCCACGCAAAACGGTACGATGCTGTTGTTAGTGGCTTGATCTTTGGGTGAAGAGTTCTGAGAAATATGATTTTGTAACTGATGTGGACTTCTTATAGTAAATTATGTAGGGACAGATTTTTTATGTAACAGGTGAAGAAAAACCGGGATCAGATTAGGTGTTTTACTTGCTTACTACTTACTACACTGGCTCAGCGACCCAAAGAGGATCTTGGCCTCCGACACCAGATTTGGTATTTTAACTGTGTTTTAAATGTTTTATAATACGTTACAGGGTTTAAAAACTGCACCTACAGCATTGACGAAGGGTCTAAGAGCCCGATTCCCCCCAGGGTTAACAATACTTTCGAAGTAACCAAACTGCTTTTCAAGAAGAGGATAAATGGGTATGTTTTTTTGTTTTTTTTTTTTCTCCGGCTTTACTAGCAAAATTTTTTACGTCTCGTCACTGCGTAGGTACAGTTGTATGCAAAAATATATGTACCTAACATATTGGTAAATTCGTTTTCAATATTATGATAATGACTAGTGACCATTATATCTATTAGATTAGCAAAACGAATAAGATAATTTTGTGTGAGTACATAATAAATTGCCTTACATAAACCCTTTATTGTACAAAATAAAGAAAAAACACAATTAACGATCTTGGGATACTTATTTTTGAAAACTATTTTTTTATTGAAATGCATTTTTTTTGCTGGTTATAATTTGCATTGGCATCCAAACTACATACATACATATACCAAATTTCAAGTCAGTCTGATCACTGGTTAAATTCGACTTTGCGAGATTTGAAGACAACTTTCATTTAAGCTACCGGCTCTTCGGTCCCCTGTCGCATCCACATCACTCGTTTCAAAAGTTCTTTAACCCTATCAACGCCACGCCTCGACAAAACGTAAACCTGCTTTGAATCTTATGACATTGTGTCAAGATCACTTTGACAATTTACTTTGTGACACCTATATGTGTCGTTGGCATTGAAAAGGTTAAAAAGAATTTAGACGTTGGTTCCCCACGGACAGCATTCCTGGCAGCGTCCTCGTACAACGTATCAGCATTAGTTTACCAATTGAGCGAGCTGCCTCGCGAGGCTAACGCATGAGGCATAATTTTGTTCGACACAAGGTTCAAAATCGCGCCGAAAATGGTTGCCTCGTGAGACAGTTCGTTCAATGGAGACCCGGCTATTGCTACACAGCGAGGATGCTGTCTGCATTGGATCCATGCCGCGGGGGGAGCCTTTTGTAAATACTTGTAATAACTATAAATTATTTTTTTTGAAAACCCCCAACGCAATAAAGTAAATGTCCATTATGCGTCTAAGATCCCATCCGCAGCTAACAAAATATCTGATAACTTTGGAACGGCTGAACCGATTATGATAAAACATATCTAAGAACCATTGCTAAAAAACCTGCTTTCTAATAAAAAAAAACCGCATCCAAATCGGTTCACCCGCTTAAGTGCTATGATGCCACATACAGACACACACATAGCGGTCAAACTTATAACACCCCTCTTTTTGTATCGGGGGTTAAAAAGGCAAGCAAGCCGTGTCTTGTTAACTAATTTTTAATTCCATAAAACGATCGATAAATTAATTATATTTTTTTTGTGTTGTTTGGTACACGAATTAACATGAAACAGTTATCTTTTCTCTTAACAAAAACCGAAAAATGTAAATACAAAGTAAAAAGACTCGGTTCTGTATCATATTATTCCCACAAGCCCCGGGAATACGATATTTAATTAGCAGCCGCGGTTATATTTCATCTTTCCAGGGAACTATCGGTTTTTTCGGTAATGAAAAATAAGAAGAATTGTTTGTCTCTGTGGGATACCAACATGTCTTGGCCCAGTTTTTAACCCACGACACAAAAAGAGCGGTGTTATAAGTTTGACCTAGTTTGCAAATATTATAGTTTAGGACCATAAGTTGTCCCTTCATTATTCTGATCATAAACATATTTTATCCAACCAATGTCCTATAAAAGTATATTGTAATGCTCCAATTGCGTGTTTGTGAATTCAAGGTTAGTGTTCTGACACTCTCTGGCTTTTTAAACTTTTGCTTTTAAGCATACGAGTATTTAAATATTTCTAAATTAAATATACGACTCCTCAAGACTAATGGCTCAAAAGGTTCTATTAATAAGTATAATCAACAAAGTGCTTCACCATTTTTCACCATAAAAAAATAAGTGTGATTGTCACATTGACTTATTGTGAAATTAGTTGTTGAAGGTTGTTCAAACTTTTCTGTTATTTTTTCATTTAAAGAGGTATCAAAAAAAAGTTACTGCTACTCGTAGCTTAAGGGGTACCGTGTTTTTGGCGCATTTATTGCATTCATTTAAACTCGTGCTGTATCATTACTATATATATCATATATATAGGCCTTTGCGTCTATTACAGACGATTTATGGCGTAACGTCTTCAATGGCTGTGCAAACCAATGCGAGAGCCACACACTCTACCGCAGGCTTGACAAGAGAAGTTTGCGGTGGTTGCTACCGAGGCACCTTGATGTTGTTTCTGCCTCTTGTCAGCAAGTGTCTTGAACCAGGCCTCATCGCAAAACTTGCGACCCTCCACTATACATTTGCGCCATTCTGGTCGATTTCCCGCGAGCTTTTCCCAAGCCTGGTGGTCATTCTTAAAGCTGGCCATGTCACGTTTGGCGCAGTCTTTATAGCGAAGCAATGGCCTCCCAACATCTCTCTTTGCATACGCTACTGCACCTAACATGACACGACGTGGTAATCGGGAGGGTACCATTCTGTGCACATGCCCTAACCAACGAAGGCGCCTCTGTTTAAGAAGTGCGATCAAGCTAGGCAGCTGTGCAATCTCAAGAACCCTCTCATTAGCAACTCTGTCTTGCCAAGATATACCCAAAATTTTACGAAGGCAACGCATGTAAAAAGAGTTTATACGACGCTCCTGTTTCGCATACGTTGTCCAGGTCTCAGTTCCGTACAAGAGAATGCTTAAGATGGAAGCCTGAAAGACTACCATCTTGGTCTTAGTGGTAAGATGCCTATTGTACCATACTCTTGCACCTAGCCTCCCGAACATGGTCGCCGCCTTGCCAATGCGAGTACCAATCTCCGCATTAAGCGAAAGATTGTTGGACACGGTCGACCCCAAGTAGCAAAACTTGTCAACTACCTCCAACACCGTGCCATTCAACGATATCGCCGGGGCCGTCGGAGAGCCCTGTGCTAGTACGACTATCTTTTTGCTGTTAACAGACATGGCAAACAGAGAACACGCCCTAGAAAATTTGTCCACCATTGACTGGAGCTCAACTGCAGTATTGGTTAGAAAGCTACCAGTCTTTTTCGCTCGATAGAAAAAAAATCCAAAGCCGTCTCTAAAATATAAATTAAACTCGTAGTACGACGCTAATACTGCACGGAAGGTCATGTCATGACTTTTTTTCTAGGGCGTAGTCTGGCTACATTTTTAAAATATGTCATTTGTTTTAGTAATATGATGAAAATACCCGAAAACACGCGCAGTCCAACCAACCTATCTTGAGCCATCTTGCTTCCCCAAGCGGCCCCACGCCCAAAATCACCCACCCAAACTCGATTAGCGCGAAAAACGCGATACCCCCTTAAGAGCACCACATGCTCTTTATTTGGCCTAATCCGGATAATAACCGGCTGAGTGTCGCCGGCCGAGTTTTTCCCGGAGTGGTCTTACCGGATAACAGCCATCCGCTGTCAGGGGATTAGGGAGAAATGGCTTTGCAGTTATTTATTGGCCGGGAGTTTGGCTACCTGAAGGAACTTTAAGGTTTTGGCGACGTTGCGTCTTCAGACGATCCGGCCGTTTTTTTAGCATCTACTTTGTCAAAGCTTGGGCCTCCATTCGGGGATTCTACGCGAGTAAGATCAATGTTAGGATAGTGTATCTAATGAACTACTGTTCAGCAAAAGGTCACAGCTTTGCGTGAGAGACAGGCGATCCAAGCGCGACGCGTTTGAGGGTGGCATCTCATTTTAAGGGTTCCGTACCCAAAGGGTAAAAACGGGACCCTATTACTGAGGCTCCGCTGTCCGTCTGCCCGTCTGTCCGTCTGTCACCAGGCTGTATCTCACGAACCGTGATAGCTAGACAGTTGAAATTTTCAAAGATGATGTATTTCGGTTGCCGCTATAACAAAAAATAGTAAAAAATAGAATAAAATAAATATTTAAGGGGGATCCCATACAACAAACGTGATTTTTTTGCTCGTTTTTACTCGATATTGATAACGGCAGCAAGTAGACGCTTGAAATATTCACAGAATAATTAATTTTATAATAATAGGCCTTTACATCTGTGACAGATGATTTAAGTAGCACCCTGGCGACACATGCGCTCGTGGCTAAAAAGATCGATACGGGATAGGATCCCTCGGCCGCACTCGCGACAAGTGTACGCAGCCCCAGATGATCGAGGGTTGTCGGCCCGGTTGTGGCGCTTTATGCGTTTTTAATTTTATATGGACTTCAAAAATAAATCATTAAATTAAAATAAAACAAATATTTAAGAACGCATTGGTTGCGGATGGCGCAGGGCCGATCTGTTTGGCGAGCCTTGGGGGAGGCCTATGTTCAGCAGTGGACGTCTTTCGGCTGAAATGATGAAATATTTAAGGGGGGCTTCCATACAACAAACGTGATTTTTATAGATAATTGTACGGAACCCTTCGTGCGCGAGTCCGACTCGCACTTGGACGGTTTTTTTAGCATCTACTTTGTCAAAGCTTGGGTCTCCATTCGGGAATTCTACGCGAGGAATAGATCGATCGTCAAGACAGTGTATCTATGAATTAATGTTCAGCAAAATGTCACAGCTTTGCGTGAGAGACAAGCGATCCAAGCGCGACGCGTTTGAGGGTGGCATCTCATTTTTAGGATTCCGTACCCAAAGGGTAAAACCGGGACCCTATTACTGAGGCTCCGCTGTCCGTCTATCACGAACCGTGATAGCTAGACAGTTGAAATTTTCACAGATGATGTATTTCGGTTGCCGCTATAACAATAAATACTAAAAAGCAAAATAAAATAAATATTTAAGGGGGCTCCCATACAACAAACGTGATTTTTTGCAGTTTATATAAATAATGGTACGGAAGTTACGGAACCCTTCGTGCGTGAGTCCGACTTGCGCTTGGCCGGTTTTTTATTACTTTTATAATAAGTACCTGGGCGACCGAGCTCTGCTCGGGCAGAAACTCGGTACCAAGCGTTTTCCCAGAGATAAGACCAAGCTAGATCAATTTTTCATCCCCGAAAACCCCCAAATACCAAATTTCATCGAAATCGTTGGAACCGTTTCCGAGATCCTGATTATATACACCGGTGTGGTGGGGGTGGGGGGGGTGAGAGGGAGGGAGGGGTTGCGGGGGAGGGAGCGTGGGGGGTGTTAAAGGGGGGATGAAAATTTCATTGATTTTGCCGTAGGATGCACCGTTTTCAAGATATTTGACAAAAACACCGGAGGGGGTGGGGGGGGTGAGTCACGTTAAACTATCGTCCGTAAACCGACTTTACAGACAACCGACTTTTCCTGTTCTGTGCTCCCAATAGGGAACGTGCACATAGACGGTGCTGCCAACTGGTGCCATAAGGGTGCCATCAATTTGAATGTTTTACCTTGATAAGTTTGTTTTACTGTCCGCATAGTGTCTCTTCTGTCGCATTAGTGCTGCCGCCTATAGTTACTGCACGTTCCCTATAATACTTTTTCTAACACAAAAGTAACTTTTTCTCACAAGAAAGTAACTTTTTCTCACAAAAGAAGAAACTTGACGTTTTCCCATAAAAAATAAACTTAAAAAAAAAAAAACTAAAAATCTTGAAAAAAAACGACGAATCGAACCGAGGTCGGCTGGATGCGCGACCACCCGATTTCTAATGTGCCATTATGATCTGCTCGAAGTCGGCGAAATTTGATATTGAATTTGATTTGATATACTTATGGTATGTATATAGTTCATATATCAAATAAGTAACTTTATTTTATTGCGTTTAGAATAAATAATATAAACTTATTTATTTTTTCGTTTTTGTGATATTATCTACGAGAATGCACGGAACTAATGGGATTATACAATATTAGTACTTATTTACTTGAATGCCTTGTTCCGCAGAACTATTGGGAAAAAAAGTCTCACTAGTTCCGCCACGAAACTTCTTCTACGGAACTACTGGGAATAAAGGGGAATTACAGAATATTTATTTATATAACCACTTTAAAAATAATTAATTAAATTAAAATAAAACAAATACTTATTAAAGGGGGCTCCCATACAACAAACGTGATTTTTTTGCCGTTTAATATTTATTTTATTCTGGTTTTTAGTATTTATTGTTGTTATAGCGCAAACCGAAATACATCATGTGTAAAAATTTCAACTTTCTAGCTATCACGGTTTGTGAGATATAGCCTGGTGACAGACGGACAGACGGACAGGCGGACAGCGGAGCTCAGTAACAGGGTCCCGTTTTTACCCTTTGGGTACATAATCGTAAAAACTAGTGAAAGTCTAAAAAAACCCTGTTGAGAAGAAACCGGCAAGAAACTTATATTTTTTATATTTTTTTCAGAAATACAAGTGTAACTAAAATTTATTCCAAACCAGGAAAAAACCTGAATCGTTCAATACCGGATTCTTAGTAAGAGAACCAACAAATTATGTAAAGTAATTATGTAAAGAGGGTTTCGCTTATTTTCATTGTGGATTCCATTGAGACAGTAATTACTCTTGAATGCTACATCAAAAAGACATCAGATGTATTATTCAATGTCACCCGCCACAAACAAAATTAGTCCGTCTGCCCACTACATTCCATTGGCAAGCAAAGGATCGACCACACCGAATCTAAATACGCGAACTCACAACGTCCAATGTGAGCTCATAACAATCTCGAACGCTTTCGAGAAAAATACGATGTCAGTTCAATTAGTCAGATATGAAGTATCTTTTTTATTTATTTTTTCAACTTCATTTTTTTTAATTACTTTTACGGTCATCCCATGAAACCATATATTTCAAACTAAATACAAACTGAAATATAGATGCACAGAAAAAACCCCAGAAAAAAGACCAATGCTGGGAATCGAACCCAGGTCCTCAGCGTTCCGTGCTGCGTGCTTTACCCCTACACCACCACTGGTCTAGAGGTTAGCGACGAATCTTTCCCATACATCGTACATTTCAGTCTGTTATAATCACGTTATGCAGTGATAAAGCACTCATCTATGTTTATGCCCTCTACCGAGAGACTTTAACACTCCTTCGGAGCTACCCGCTCACCAGGACCAAGAGATGGCGCTACTGTGCAACTTTAAACAAGTCAGATATGAAGTATCTTTTTTATTTATTTTTTCAACTTCATTTTTTTTAATTACTTTTACGGTCATCCCATGAAACCATATATTTCAAACTAAATACAAACTGAAATATAGATGCACAGAAAAAACCCCAGAAAAAAGACCAATGCAATTGGTTTTTTCTGTGCATCTATATTTCAGTTTGTATTTAGTTTGAAATATATCAGTTCAATTAGTAGGTATAATTAGTAAATATCAATTAACAATATTATTTGCATGTATACTTGTATACTTATAACAAATAGAACAATATGACTTTGACTTTGAATTTGACTTTGAGTCCTCTTTACAAAAAACACGTCATTGGTCCATGTGCTAACGATTATTTACCTACTAAGTAGCTGTTACTCGCAGGTCCCGTACGACAGTGTCCCATACTTAATCTACAACCGCAATGACACACTCTATCTTTAGCCTTCGTATTGTCCTTTTTGTAAAAATATTTATGCGTCTCGTGTTGTTGTAAATAAATGTATGTTTTTTCTTTCTTTCCATACGAACTTCACACATTTCCGGGGTAATGTATTATTGCTGATTTTTACAGGCTTCTATAGGTTTTTTTCTAATAGATTCAGTGGTTTTTAAGTTTATCCCTTCATCCAAAACTTCACAATTTTTTTTCGCAATGTTAGTTTAGAAATTTAGATCACTTTATTTATTTTAGATTAAGTCAAGCAAAAAAACACACTATCAAATCTTTATAACTACCATTAGTTTAGATTTTGATGATGCCACAGATAGATACACAGACACACGCGTTTAACTTATAATACACTATATTTGAATTTGAATTTAAATTTGAATTGCATTAAAGGTGCGTCGTTTTTTAAACTTCAGTGTGTCCAATCCCTTAAGCCGTCTGCCCACTACATTCTGAAAGGAAGTAAACATTTCCCCGGCCCGTCACAAGCCTTGACGTAAACAAATATTTAGGACCGCGGACACTTTGACAGGTAATAGATGTATTCCGAGTGTCCGGAAATGTCCAATTTGTTTTCCGATGTTTTATCCGATTAAAGTTGAGAGGGAAGTATAAATTGATGGACTGGTAATTTGATAAGTTGGGGCGATACAAGTATCCAAGTAAATGTACTTATTTTGTCGAAGTTTGATATTATAGCTAAACCGTTTAACTGAGTCCTCTCCCGCTCGGTACAGGGGCTAGGGGGTATGACGACAAAGGGGGCCGGGAGAGGTGCGGGCGTATCGCGCGGGCGAGGGCTTAAATAAATAAATATTAGGGGACAATCTTCCACAAATCGAATTAGTCCCAAACTAAGCAAAGCTTGTACTATGGGTACTAGACGACGATAAACATTCTTATAGATAAATAAATACTTAAATACATAGAAAACATCCATGACTCAGGAACAAATATTCGTGTGGCAACGTCATGTGATACATGGCCATCAACGTCCCAGTCCCAATTACAGCTGCGACCAACACTGACCACGCCAACGCTCTGACACCAGACTATCTTAAACACTCACCAGTATCAGTGCAAAGAGTGGCAACGGCGCATGATGCGTGGCCATCAGCGTCCCAGCACCGAGAACAGCTGTGACCAGGAGCGATCCCGCCAGCGCCAGCGCCTCCCACTCTGGCGCGGCTGGCAACAGTGCCATCGCCAGAACGATTGACAGCACGAAGAAGATGACCGATAGAGTTGCGAGTTGGATGGAGATATTGGCGATATCCTAAAACAAAAAAATAAAAGGATTTTTTAAACTGTACTGAACAATGATATTACGTATAAACAGGGAGTAGATATGTTACTACCGCGCTCGAGTTGAAGATTCATAAATGTCCCAATTGTCTCATGTCGCAATCAGTTTACCTCAAACAAGCCACAGAGCGAGTAGTCCGTGACAGTCAATGTGACAGTTGAACAAATCTATGTAAAATGCCGTCGTGTGTGTTTCGAAAGTGCACAAATTATGGTGCTAAAGTGAATAAAGCTCAAGGGATCACATATACTACTACGTTTACGTTTTGTACTACGTATTTTTAGTTAATTTCTAAGTTTTTCGTAAAAAATACGAGTGCTAAGACGACAACATAGATGCGACAACGTAGGTATCAATATAGCCGGGTGAATCATAATCATAGCACACATAGTGGTTTTAATTTTATTCATGATCGAGATGTTGAGATATTAAAAAATCGTATTTTGAAATCTTTTATAGCTTCAGAAATATTCGAAACACTCGAGCAACATTTTAAACAGCAGGCCCCTGCGTTTAATCATCGTTTACATTTGATTAAAACTAAGTATAAATGAATACACAAATATTTGTCTACATTCTGCACACAAAAACAACACGAAATTAAAAAAACCTGGCAAAAAACACAAAAAACAAACTCAGTCTTTTTGAAGGTGTGTAGTTGTAAACAGAACTCGCTCTTTTGGTTCCCACAATGGTGCTGTGCCTTATGCCGTGTTTATTATTTTTAAGCAGTTATTTTATTAAGTTGAAATAAATTTGGAAGCTATAGAATAGCAACTTCCAAAGTTGATTAATATGCTTTTGTGAAAAATTTACATAAATATTTCTGCTCGAAATTGTGACTTTAAATCACTTAATTCAAATGTATATTTTATTATGATACATACTTACAAAATTAAAACATTGTTTCATTTAACACAAACACAACCTGTTTTATTTTCGTCTGTTTTCTATCTGCTTTCCAATATCCGTTCTGTCTGATTTCGGTTACAATTTTTAATCTAAGATGTCCCTGTCATCACACTCGAATTAAGCGTCATGGCTTAGAGATAGCTATCTCTTTTACTCTCGCGCTCACCGTATCTTTGTTCGTCATTCATTAGTGAATGACAAGACCATAATGTAGTTTTATACAGCGCGAACGTTTTGCAAACGCAATTTACTAGGAACGTAACATATCTATACTATGAAATATCATTAGTACTGAAGCTAGAAAACAACCCGCCATGCGTGCATAAGCACGCTAACGTAAGCATTAAGCATATTATAAGGAAACATTAACTTAAAAAATAACTTAGTAAATCACTCGTATTAGTCGCATGACTAAAGGCCACAACAAACCGGGAGCGCGGTGCACCGACAATAACACTGAATCAAACACGGTGTGCCGCGCTACCGGTGTGTGCCACCGGCACCGTATATTTGATTCAGTGAATATATTGGCCGTCAAGTAGAAATCAAACCCGATTCAAATTAGCAACATTTACGGTCCAAAATTGAACGTCTTGTCTTGACAGGGTTGTCAAATGGTTTAAAGGTTAACAGGCAATGGCTATTTTATTTCTTTTTGTGTTCTGGTAAACGTTGCAGGAATCACTTCGATGCGGGGAGCACAGAACAGGTCGTTGCAGAATCCTTTGGGAAGCCTTTGTCCAGCAGTAGATGTCTTTTCGCTGATATGATGATGATGATTATGTTAAAACATCATGATATTTTTGTACTAACGTTATAATTTCCTAAAACATGAAAATGAACAAAATACGGCGCGGTACAGACAAGGAAGTAAATTAAATATTGGCTCAAGGAAACTCAGTCAGCCAAATTAATTTAATGGTTTTCATTAACTATTCTATTATGTAGTCTTCTCAGTGAATCAAGAAATAATTGTCTTCTGGAAGCCAAAAGGTTGAAAAGAAATCAAAAGGTTTCTCGTTAACGGTTAAATTTAGGTCAGAATATTTAAGTAGTAAGTTTTTAAGGAACCTAAGGCTGCCAACTAAGGCTCCGTTGTTTTCTGTCTGTCAAATTTATATACCCATTACCCCCGGGCGAATTGGCAGAAAAAGTTGCAGGCAAAGGTACATACGTCAAAGGCTTATTCCGTCTTAAAGTATCTAATCTACGATTTTTAATTTCGTGGAATTCTGACATTAAATTTCTTAGTGTTACTAGGCAATAAATATTTCCCGAAAATTTTAACGAGATAAAATAAAAACTAGAAAATACAGAGCAGAGCACAAATTCCTTACTATACAGTATATGAAAATGTGTCATAATGTAATAAATTATTAATTAATACGTAGTTAGAATAATTTTTGATCTAACTGTTTAGACGCAATAAATTATTTGGCCCTTTTATGAGTAAAAAAATAAATTGTCTCGTGTATCATTGCGATGATTGACAAATTAAATCGCAAACTTTCGGACTTAAATTATAATTAATAGTTATTAAGTTTCAATCGTCGTCTCAATAGGTTTTTAATTTACAAATTCATAGACAAGGGTCGTGGGTTCGAGTCCGGGCTCGCACCTCTGAATTTCTCGGAATTTACGCGCGAAAGTACATTTACAATTTACCACGAGTAAAACATCGCGAAAAAACCTACACACGTCTGAGAATAAATTCAATGGTGTGTGTGAAGTTCCCAATCCGCACTGGACCCGCGTGGGAACAACGGCCCGCCCTCTCATTCTGAGAGGAGGCGTGAGCCCTGCAGTGGGACGTATAGGCTGGGATGATGATGATGATGGAAAACAAAACCCCATCGGAATTACGTACCAATGAAAAACAATAGCAGTACGCATACAACTCGCCTACACTATTTCTCCAATGTTTCCCAATCTGAATCCCCGTGGTATACATTAGACAGAGACGTAAAGAGCCTTAGAGCGGGACGCGCGAGAAATAGGACTGTGGGGAACAATGGATGTAATTAGATAAGTCTAATCAAACAGTTGAGGGGATAGGAGCTCGGGTTATGCTGTCTTAACCTAACGTCCCAGGAGACAATTGGTTTTTGAACGAATGGAATTGTGATTAAATGTGTAAGGAAGAAAGTAACAAAACGAGGAAATGTTGAACGATTAGTAAGCGTCATTTAAACGACATCAGCGTCAGTGGCGTGCCATGGGAGAGGCCTATGTCCAGCAGTGGACGAGCATAGGCTGATGATGAGTTTTTAACATCCGTTAGTATATATACAATGCGAGATTATTTGCTTCGGCAGTACATATACTAATGCTTTCATACCCCATCCATGGTAGCGTTAAACGTTTAACGTAACCTTGTTAGAAGTCGCATTAGAAGTTTCACTTCAAAAATTGCTCATTTAGATGGCCACTGAATAGACTATAAGAAACAATATTTTTACGTACTTTGATGTTTTGTAGTTGATGAATGTACAGTGCATTTTTTGTTCGGCAAGCAAAACGTGGGCAGATAATAATACTTAGTCCTTGGACACAGAACGACAGCGAGGCACGGCTTGTCGTAAATGGCAAAACTTTGACAATATCTGCCGCAATATTTTCTGAAATGTCCTTATTTTACGGAAAATATTTGAATCGTTAGCCTTGAAGGTAGTAATAGACAGCCTACTCCTACTGCTAGGAGTAATACAACAAAATGCAATAAAATATTTTTCGTGCAATTAAATGTAGGTGTAATCAGGTTAACACAAGTGTATTTTCATTTTTATTTAACCGATAGAACTTAAGGTGGAAGCGCACGCTCTAGGAGCGAAATTCAAACTTTTTACAGTTTTTAATTTATTGTGGGTAAACGGTGTAACTGTTTAACTTCATATGGTATTTGCGCTTGTAAAACAGTGTTCTTTATATTATTGTGTAAAGTTTTTTAACAATAAAACTATTAGCTTGAAATAAAAGTTGTCAAAGCGTTGAAAGTCCGAATTTCTATGTTTGACAACTTTTATATCAAGCTAACAGTTTTATTCTTAAAAAGCTTTACACAATAATATAAAGAACTCTGTTTTACAACCGCAAGTACCACATGAAGTTAAACAGTTACACCGTTTACCCACAATAAATTAAAAACTGTAAATAGTTTGAATTTCGCGCCTAGAGCGTGCCGTTCCACCTTAAGTGGGCATTATTTTCTTTTGACTACCTACTTTATTTTTTATGTATACATGAAAGAAGAAACTACCTAGAGGCCTGAATGACAGACTGGTTGGTCGGATACGTGGAAACGTACCATAAATATGGAAGAAAGACTTAAGGTATATGCTTTTTTTACTCAAAAAGTTATACTTTTTTCAAATAGGTGCACAATGTAGATGATTACGTACATCTTAACTACTTAGAACAAGTATTTTTTTTAATAAGTACCTTGATACGCTATTGCCAAACATTCCTGTAGGTACCTATATGATATAATCATAAATTTTACTGTATGCTTTAGATAATTAAGTGTCTTCTTAGCGATGCATTGGAATTTTGTATCTGTTTGGTCGGTTATGGTTATTGAAATTTTTTTCTAATGATATAAAAATCTCGTGTCACGGTGTTTGTTGTCGAACTCCTCCGAAACGGCTAGACCGATTTTTGTGAAAATTTTTCTCCACATTCGATAGGTCTTAGAATAGGTTAACTATAATTTATATGGCAAAACGACGTTTGCTGGGTCAGCTAGTCTTCTTCTCCTAAATATATAAAAATCTCGTATCACGGTGTTTGTTATCGAACTCCTCCGAAACAGCTTCATCGATTTTTATAAAAGTTCTTTGTCTATACTTGGTTGGTCTGAGAATGGGTCATAGGCTATTTTTTTATCCCTATTCTTCGCAGACGGAGTCGCGGGCAACAGCTAGTTTTATTATAAAAACGTATTATTTTACTTAAGACTTTTAGCTTGTTAACGTATGCAATTTATTTTATCGATGTATTATAACGTAAAAACGCAGTTTCGTCCAAATGTATCACATTAACAATACTCATAGTGTCGAGGCACCTGTCTATATCGATATCGATGATTTATTATTGTATCATAATAGTTATTGTCGCAATTACATCAAACAGGTCAGAAACATACTATTTTGGGAAGTACAATGTTTATCAGACATGTCATATCATAACATATCGGCGGGCAAATACCCTTAATGGAGGTGGACAGTCATTGGGAATGACATGACGATAAAAAACATTTTGAGGTAATACCGCTTACAACCTTGATGATAGGTTTATGCTTAAGAAAATTATTCTTAACTAGCTATTGCCCGTGACTTCGTCTGCGACGCACGCCGCACACACACAAACATAATATGCACTCACGCACACACACATCCATGCACGCACACAGGCACGTGCGCGTAGAGTCATAGGCATAAAATATATACAAACAGCCATCGCGTCAAATATTACGCAAACACCAACCTTATGGTTTACGGCATACAGTTGTGTGAATATTTTTGATTAAATTATTTATTTACTCAAATAATTTTATTAGACTCGGCTGGGCAGCGTTCGGGAAGCTCCGCAATATCTTGTAATCCAATATACCGCAATGTCTCAAGTCAAAAGTCTTTGACCAGTGTGTGTTGCCAGTGATGAGATGACTTATGGCACTGAGATGTGGCCGCTTACGATGGGCCTCATAAGAAAGCTCAAAGTCACTCAGAGTGTGATGGAGACGGCTATGCTCGGAGTTTCTCTGCGGGATCGCATTAGAAATGATGAAATCCGCGCAAGAACTAAGGTCACTGACATAGCTCGAAGAGTCGCCAGACTCAAGTGGCAGTGGGCAGGGCACATCGCTCGTAGAATTGATGGCGTCCACGGACTGGAAGACGCAGTGTGGGTAGACCTCCAAGAAAATGGAGCGACGACCTGGTTAAGATTGCGGGATCGCTTTGGATGCGGATTGCACGGGACCGATCTGTTTGGCGAGCCTTGGGGGTGGCCTATGTTCAGCAGTGGACGTCTTTCGGCTGAAATGATGATGATGATGACTCAAATAAAAGGAAGTACAAAAACTACTTATTGCTATATATACCTTCGGTAAACGGCATATATCAGGTAATACAATAATAATACTACGATGCAGCTACGCCGTAGCGTCCGTAGCACTTAAGCCGTAGCATTACACGTAGCAAAGCTCGTAGCTTTACTTGACAAAAACGGCTCGGTGACGAACACACGCGAGTGGCGAGTGGCCTTGATCACACGTACCGAGTAAACGGGCGAGACAGTGCTCTCGGCCGAGTACTCGGTGCGTAAACTGTCAGTCAATTGAAATTGCAAACAATTTAAACAAACCTTGTATTTAATTTTTTTTTATGTTAGAGAGGCCAGACAATCGAACTAGTGGGTCACCTGATGTTAAAATGAACACCGCTGTCCACACTCGCAGCGCTTTCCGCGATACCAGTGCGTTGTCGGCCCTAAAATGCTAGTATTACTATAAGAAGGTGAAGTGCTTTGTCTATGTTTAATTTAAAATTGAAAAAACTTTGCTGCAGCGCTAATCTATGCATCAGATACAGGCAGATTCAGGGTCCCAAGATACAGGGTCAGCCTAGTTTGTGGTCCGTCAGGAATACTTGCTCTGTATACTTGTGAATAATTAAGCAAATAAATATTTTTGTATTTTGTATTTGTATTAGTTTTTTTTATGTTTTTATAGGACTAATATTCTATGTTCGACACACAGTCTCACACTCACTACCCATCGGTTAATTATAGCAATACGCCGTTTCACAGGCCGTGGCATAGTCGTGCAAAAACCATAAAGCCAGCTACATTACGGCGGCGAGGAGCGAACTAAGATAAGTGAGCGAGTGAACGCCGCAATGTATTGCTACTTACACAAAATTACGTGCAAACTGGGCTTGAAGATAATGCGGCTAGGTTTAATTAACAGTTGTAGTGCAGCTTTGTAATGCAGAATGTATGGAATGTAATAAGCTTACCCTGCAATCGAACTAGCAAATCTGTAGCAGTTGTACTTCAGGGTTGTCACTAAGTACTAGGTACGAACAAATAAACTACAATGTAATGAACTAAAATAATTACTTTGCTCACCCGCGACCTTACAATAGTTACGTTTATGCAAGAAATGTGTGTTCATGCAGTTCCTCCACCTCCACACTGTACGAACACACACAAATCACATAAACACAACTATCACCACCACCAAGCTACACTGACGCGTTTCGAACTCAACCAGAGCTCATCTTCGGAGTTACCACAATGTTATTTAAATCATCATGTGTTTTTGGTAGAATGTAAGTTTTACATGAAATGCAGTAAATTTGGTTGTCTTTTACCTGTAAACCTGGTTCTTCTTTTAAAAGAAAAAACTTTTTAACAAAAAAATTAAACCGCCGAAAAAACTGAAAAGCAAACAATAATACCTTTTTTGTTTGACCTTAATCTAGGTACCAGTTTGAAGTCGGTGCCTCAGCACGAGCCAGGAGGGTTGGACCTATAATCGTCTACCTGATTGGCTTCTAACTATCACTCCTCCTGGCTCGTGCTGAGGCACCGACTTCAAACTGGTACCTAGATTAAGGTCAAACAAAAAAGGTATTATTGTTTGCTTTTCAGTTTTTTCGGCGGTTTAAATGTTTTGGTAAAAAGTTTTTATTTTATACTTTTTTCCCATCCTTGGGGTAAATTTTTTTTCCAAATTTATGTAATACCAACTTCACGGTATACTCTATCCAATAAAAAAGAATTATGAAATCTGACAACTCTGTAATAAGTTATGAGAGAGAGAGAGAGAGAGAGAGAGATGTTTATTTACACATATTCGATACAAACACTGAAAAAATAATACATTTGACAGGAAATATACAAATAAATATCGAATAGTATAAATTGGGCCCCACTCAGCATAATGTTGAGGCACGCCACAACGCTGTTTTTCAGTGGGACCCATTTAAAACTAAACACAAAAAAATGCGTTATGCGTGGTCATATAGTACAATCAGTGACTGAACAATCAATCATCCCCTGTTTTCCTATCCTTAAGGTAGGAATATTATTTCCAAATTTAAATGGGACCACACTCGGGGTATACGCTTTCCAATAAAAAAGAATCATCAAAATCGGACTACTCTGTAAAAAGTTATGCGTGATCATACATAAAAAAAAATATATACACGTCGACTTGAGAACCTCCTCCTTTTGTTTTCGTCGGTTGAAAATCTAAATGTGAAGAGAAACCATCTTACTTTTCTAAATGTTGACCGCGTTGTGTTTCTTTGATTTTATATTCACACCACATATAGTTTAGAAAATATTTTGTTCAATGTTTTCAAGCACACCAATATTTTCAATTAATGATTCCATATCAATATGCGAATAAAATACGGAAAATACGTGATTTCATTAACAAAATGGCGCGTTCAACATTGACATTGACATGTTAATTTATTTTCTTTGATAGAAAATTATACAAGGTTAAGTATATCAAAAGAGGGTCAGAAAAGGTATCATTAAATTGTATTAATCATACATTCAATATAGTAAGTAAATGATTCATGCATCATAATCGGCAACCCTAACATAAAACTGTCATATGCTACGGTTTAGCTACCTCGGCTGCGGGGTATGGTAATAAGGCATTGAGGTATTTGAGATCAATGGCAACATGGCAATGTAAGGTCTGACTACATTATTCAACCTAGCTTAGATGGTGATGAATGCCGTAATGATTGGACGTCAATGAGGGAGGCCTATCCAGCAGTGGGCGTCCTAAATTATGATGATGATGATGAGATGGTGATGATAGATTGATTCAAGCGTTAGTAGAGTAGTTTAAGAACTACGGCTATGTTTTAAACTTTCGCGATTCACATTCATAACTAAATTTCTCGAGACTCAATCACATATTGCAGCGGCCGTGGTCACGAGTCGAAACGTCGAAGTAATTTTACCAATTAGTCCGTGATTAAGTCTCGAGAAATATTAGTTACTATGGCTATGTTTATCAGTCACAAAATATTCTTCTGCTACTCATTATTAATGTCGATAGAGTACAAATAAGAAGAAAAAAAAATCCTATACTACCTACTAATATCCCAAATGACAAAGTTTGTAAAGATGTTTGGGTTTTTGTTATTCAATCACGCAACAACATCGTAATAAATTTCAATGAAACCTTGCGCACAGATGAACAAAAAACTGGATTAAAAAAACCGACCAAGAGCGTGTCGGACACGCCCAGGATAAGAATCCGCAGCCATTACGACGTGTACTATCATTGTATTCAACAAGTAATATTATTCTAAGGATTCTGTATTTATGGAAATTTCCAAGTAGATATATTTTCTAGGTCAGACTACTATTTACTCTTAAACTACTAATAATTCTCAAGCAAACACTATAAAGTTAGACGAGCAAAAAAAATCAACCCCACATTAAGTCCATGGGACGAACCCTAAAAAAATTTTTTTTATTCATTTTATTTTATCACTTAGTTGGTAGTTACCCTGATTACGAAGCAAGAGGTCCTGGGTTCAAATCCCGGTAAGGGCATTCATTTGTGTGATGAGCACAAATATTTGTTCCTGAGCCATGGATGTTTTCTATGTATTTAAGTATTTATTTATCTATATAAGTATGTTTATCGTCGTCTAGTACCCATAGTACAAGCTTTGCTTAGTTTGGGACTAGGTCGATTTGTGTAAGATTGTCCCATAATATTTATTTTATTATTATTATTTTGTCTGTGGCGAGTGTTGTCAGCTCAATCATTAAAAAAAGGGCAATAAAAACACGAGACGGTAGGAATTCCAATATCTGCTTGCAATCCCCGGAGACCTTTTGGCTCGAGGCACTCATTGGTCCGTATAACGTGATCAAGAAAAACCTATCGCTTGATGTGGTATTCATACGAATCAATTAAACGAGTCTCTATGGTTTCCCATAATTAAATACTACAAAATACAAATACAAACTACAAAATAATTTATTTGACAAAAAACAACATATCATTCATTGACGCCCAATTATTACGGTTACGGTTTCACGGTCAATGGGGGTGGCCTACGTCCAGCAGTGGACGCCTTGCAGCTGAAATGATGATGGTGAACGTATTATTCTTCATAATCAACGTTACTCCATAAAGTGATTTATTTCTGAAACAGTATTTTCTTCGGAATTATTTTATAAGAAACCTAACCTACTGCATTCTTATAAGATGGCATATAAAAAAATGCTGAAGTAAATAATGTTTCAGAAATAAATCTCTTTATAACAAACGTTTACTATAGAAAATGATACATTATGCTTATTAAATTATGCGAAACCAAGTTCCGCCTTAAAAACATCCTTAAAACAACTGTTATTAAAATTTATTAATTCAGGCGTTACTTAAGTCCTGAAGCCGTATTGTCTACAGCGCGAACGCTTGCGAACGCATTCACCCTCTCTTTCCACTCTCATCAAATACCATGAGACAGAAAGAAATAGTGAAAATAGTTGTGATTCCGAGTGCGTTAAATAATAAGATATTTGTATTTCCAGATAGAAACAACTTAAGACTTTTGTGGACTAGAGTCAATAAGCTAATACTGAACCAGTGAGATACACCTTTTTGGCCTCATCTTGGCACTTTTCATCATGTGAGATAGGAGTCCATCACGCGTTATTTTTATGTAAAAAAGGAAAAATATCCTTCCTAACCCCTCACTTTCTTTTGTTTTTGCATTTTTACTGTCATTTATTGACAAGTGATTTCAAACAATGTCATTATTGTTTTAAGGAATAAATTTAATTAAAAGTGAAAATAAAGCAAAGATCGAAATAAATAAGTTGGCAACCATAGTTTCGCACATGTGTCTCAATCATGAATGAAGTAAAATACAAACTTACATTCAAGTTCAATAAGAAATTTGATTAATAAAAAATATATGAATTTAGAATCTCATTCTTGTCGAAGTAGTTACTCACGTAAGATAAATATTAACGTAATTTATTTCGAAACTAGGTAAGTGGCATGTTTAACTGTCACATTGTAGCTTTTTTATATTCAAACTGAATTTGATCGCTCAGCAGCGATAAACTTGAAGTAGTCGCATAACACAAAGTAGCAAAGTGTGCGGTTAAAAATAAACCTCCCCAGAGCCATTTGGGCAGACACAATATTCTAATACTAGCTTGTACCCACTGGATTGCACGCTTAAGGGTCATACACACCATAAGAAACAAAATTAATCTCTCCTGTGGACATAAAATTAGCGATTCCGAGTCAGCAAACATAAGATTTATTTCAATGGGCCGAGAGTTTCCTAGGCGGCCAGACGCTCTGATGTAGACAGTGTTTTTTTTTACCCCTAAAAAGTGACATTCAGTTTTTATCAGTAATATCCAAAGTTTAACTCATTATTAATGTAAGAGTAAAACACCCAAGTGACAAAAGGCCATAGTTTTTTATTAAAAAAATATTTAAGAAAGTTGGCCTTGACCTGGGTCAAACTACAAATTTATTATTATTTCAAGAAAAGTACACAGCTTCTCTATGTATTACAGGTAGATACGTTGATGTATGGTGAACATTATTGCACACTTAGTTACTTGAAAGAACTTATAGACACAACAGTAGGTATATTCATTTTTTAATTTTAAGTAATTATTTTTTTTCTCTTTTTCCATGCCGAAGTAGAGTATCTGCTTAGGTCAGATAGATCCCTTGAAATAAGCTCTATCACCCATAATTTTTATCTATTCTAAGTCCGCGGGAATTTCGAGAAAAGGCCTTTTTAGGGTTCCGTAGTCAACTAGGAACCCTTATAGTTTCGCCATGTCTGTCCGTCTGTGTGTCCGCGGCTAAGCTCAGAGACTGTTAGTACTAGAAAACTGTAATTTGGCATGAATATATATATTAGTCACGCCGACAAAGTGGTTAAATAAAAAAAACTAAAAAAATTTTTTTTGGGGTACCTCCCATAGACGTAAAGTGGGGGTGATTTTTATTTTCTCCACTAATTCTATTGTGTGGGGTATCGTTGGATAGGTCTTTTAAAACCATTGAGGGGTTGCTTACATGATTTTTATATTCAGTGATTTGTTTGCGAAATATTCAACTTTAAAGTGAAAATTTTCATTAAAATCGACCGTCCCCCCCCCCTCTAAAATCTAAACTGTTGTGTGGAAAAGTTTAAAAAAATTCAAAATGGTAGTAAATATATTAAATTTACAAGGAAAATTATAGCGGCTGAGATTGCTTGGGAATTATTTGTAGTTTAAGAGTAAATAGTAGCCTAAGGTATTAAACATACCGTCACTACTTTGAAAAACTCGTATCTCAAATCAGCATGTAAACAAAACTGAACCTTGATACGCGCGTAATAAAGTTCACTTTGCCAGATTAACGATTTTGAGATACGAGCTTTTTTCAAAGTATTGACGATACCTAACTTTGAAGATTCCGTACACATACGAAATCCTTAGAAAAATATTACTTGATTTTTTCGTAATGGCTACGGAACCCTATCTTGGGCGTGTCCGACACGCTCTTGGCCGGTTTTTTTCAAAATGTGTTAGGGTGTCACAAAAATTGACCTCACATAATTCCACCTTTTTAGGGTTCTGTGCCCAAAGGTTGCTAATTTTTACCCTCTCCACGCCTGGATACGCGTTTTTGAATTTTTATTACATATCGGAAACAAGAATGATCCTTTGGTTCCGAAGTGGCGAATCGCTAAAAACACAGAATATAGCCGCATAGTTAACAACAGAAAAGCGCGTATCCAGGGTGAAATAAGAAGCAGGATGGGATTGTTGGTTGACGTGGTAAGGCCTAATGCCGGAACAACTAATGACGGCTATACTGCCAGATCGGCAGTATTGTATTACTTTAAAAAGGTATTTCTCAAAAATCCCGCGGATTTAGAAAAGATAAAAATTATGGGTGATAGAGCTTATTGCACGGAATCTATCTGACCTAAACAGAGACTCTACTTCGGCGTGGTAAAAGAGAAAAAAAATTACTTAAAATTAAAAAATGAATATACTATCGTGTCTATAAGTTCTTTCAAGTAACTAAGTGTGCAATAATGTTCGCCATACATCAACGTATCTACCTGCAATACATAGAGAAGCTAACTGTGTACTTTTCTTGAAATAATAATAAATTTGTAGTTTGACCCAGGTCAAGGCCAACTTTCTTAAATATTTTTTTAATAAAAAAACTATGGCCTTTTGTCACTTGGGTGTTTTATTCTTTCATTAATAATGAGTTAAACTTTGGATATTACTGATAAAAACCGAATGTCACTTTTTGGGGTAAAAAAAACACTGTGAGACGTGACTAAAAAATATTGGCTATAGACTCTTAACTTTTGGCATGCCCACAGGAGAGACGCTACCACCTCTCACATGATAACACCCCTCTTTTTGCGTCGGGAGTTAAAAAGAGTCGAGTTAGAAGAAACGTTATCTTTCAGCGTCTAAAAATAACAATTGTACGGTGATTCGGTACCTTTCGAGTGCGAGCCCGACTCGAACTGCTAGTTTTATCCTATGGACTTAGAGCTCACATCTGAGAAGTAATTAGTGCTAAAAGTATAGCCCTTTCACTTAACATGGACGTCGGTACATTAGCTGGATTAGGTCGAAGGCCACGTCTGCACAGAAATTTAGTTAGAGCCGTTTCCGTCATGACAGGCGTTTTTTTATATAGGTACTACTGTCAAGGGCAAAAATATGTATACACTTTAGTACCTTGTCTATTTTCGTCATATTTGAACTGCCATATATGAACTGTCACAGTGGTTAAAGTGACAAGGTACTAAAGTGTATACATATTTTTGCCCTTGACTGTACACAGACCTGCGATGAAATTCAATGGTGTGTGTGAAGTTCCCAATCTGCATTGGGCCCGCGTGGGAACTACGGCCCAAGCTTTTATTCTGAGAGGAGGCCTGTACCCTGCAGTGGGACATATACAGGGTAATTTTTTAATCAGTGCACAAGTTTTTATACGTGATTCAGTATCGTTAATAGATCACGTCACGATTTTTTTTTACATTTTGAAATTTGGGTTGTTCATAGTAATTCATCCAATAAATTGGTCGAGATACTATGAAAAATAAAAAAGTAAGTGATAAATATTAAAGCGAAAAATACTGAAATTTGTTATTTTAACGACACTGTATCACATATTAAAATTTGTGCACTTATTAAAAAATTACCCTGTATAGGCTGGGATGATGATGATAATGAAAATTCCCAGCTCTAAATTAATTCCCTAAAAAATGTCGTGATAAAATGTCAATTAATCATCGATAGTCGATAAAACACAATGGTCAATCTCTCTTGGCGTTTGATTTTTGTTATGAGTCCGCCCCTAATTAGTGCTTAGAGTACAGCCCGTTTACTTAACACGGACCGTCGTACATTAGCTGGATTAGGTCGAAGGCCACGTCCGCACAGAAATTTCGTTAGAGCCGTCTCCGTCTCTCCGTCCGCTTCAATTATGGGTTTATGAGATTACTGGTAGCAAAAGGCTTCAGGGCGCAGAGAGAATAGCCTAGTCAGTGGGAAATAAACGAGCGTGTGTCGCAAGGCTGTTTGGTTACTCCGTAAATTTTATTCTAAATCTTCTGTACCTATTTATAAAAGGCAACCGTTACTGACTGATCTGTTAACGCACAGCTCAAACCACCCAATGAATTGTGCTAAAATTTCGCACAAAGATAGCACTTATGACGTAAGCATCTACTAAGAAGAGATTTTGCGAAATTCTTACGGGATAGGGAATAAAGGTGTTGAATATACCTAACGCTGGCCATCAACATTATCCTTTGGCTGTCTTGTTTTTATACCAAGATTTAGCTGTCACTGTCTTCTGTGCGGTTTTCCGGAGCAATGTCATAGTCTTAAATATGTTTTAATAAATATTATATTTCACGTATTCGAGCCATTTCTAATAAAAGGGTATTTATATTTTCGCTTAAAATTGACCCTATCTCCGTAACTATAATTATAAGAGACTTTAAATTAATCAGGTGATTATAACAGTAAAAAACAAGTTTCGGGTTTTTCGGAAAATCCCACGGGGTAAAGAAAAAACGGGACATACATATTAAGTAACTGATATCGATTATGATGACTTTGATGACGATGGATTTTAGGATTTTTGCTTTATTCAATGAAAAAGATAAAGAAGCTTTACTACAAATCTGAATTCAGCGCGAAGTCGCGAGCAAAAGCTAGTAATAAGATAATAATAATAAGAATGGGATTTGCTTCCATCGTCTGTATTTCTAAATAGATATAACCTAGGGCTATTCAAGGCTAGAGTGAATAGAATGTTACTGAACCAGTAAGATACACCTTTGGCCTCATCTGCACTTTTCATCAGGTGCGATAGATACCAATCACTTGTCAGTTTTATGTAAAAAAAGTAGCATTACAATTTTATTAGGCAGTGCCCTTACAGGGTTCGATTCTGTATTTCATATCAACGCAAATAAATGTTTTCTGTTTGAGTTAAAAGAGCAAGACGGCGCAGTTTATTTTCAGTGCTTGGTTTACCCTCTCTGTCCTGCTTACGGTTAGTAGTGTTTACTTAGTTAACATCAAGCTTAGGACAGAGCACTTAATGAAATTTAATACCTAAGTAGCCAAATTTTGGGTTAAACGTGTAAAGTTAATTCAATTTTCTTAAATATTTAGTGTAACGTCGCGGGTGAGGGCTAGTTGGATTAAAATTACGAAACGGTACATTTGGACCAAACGAGTAAAAGAGTTTCGATGCTCGATCTGTTAAAGTAGTTTTGAGTAGACGGAGTAGAATAATTCTAGAATCTAGGGCCTTTCGTCGCTTGGTAGTTATTGTCGTATCATTGTTGCTTTGTTTTTCATTGTTTTGGTGCAACGTTACATTGAAAAGTGGTGCATTAATAAATAAATAAATAAATAAATAAATATCACGAGACAATTCACACCAATTGACCTAGTCCCAAAGTAAGCTAAGTAAAGCTTGTGTTATGGGTACTAGGCAACGGATAAACATACTTATATAGATAGATACATACTTAAATACATATTAAACACCCAAGACCCGAGAATAAACATTCGTATTTTTCATACAAATATCTGCCCCGACACGGGAATCGAACCCGGGACATCAAGCTTCGTAGTCAGGTTCTCTAACCACTAGGCCATCTGGTCGTCTAAATTGCAATAATTGGTGGTCGTGGTGCATTGAATGACCTAACAAAACGAAATTATAAATTACATATAATTCTAAAACTTAAACTACAAAATAAATACTTCGTTAACACAATTACATATAATTCTAAAACTTAAACTACAAAATAAAAACTTCGTTAACATTTTCTGTCATATGCATTGTTTGTTCGCATTACCCCTTTAACTGCTTCTTCTTAATTCTGCTAATCATCGAGAGCGATAAATGCTGGGTGTTAAAATCACCATAGGTGTGCCTATAAAATTTGAGGGTTGCCCTCGATTTCCCTAAGATCCCACCATTAGATCAGATTTCAAACAAAAAAAGTAATTTCCAAATCGGTTCAGGCGTCTTCGATTCGGGATACATAAAAATAGATTCCGACGAATTGAGAAACTCCTCTTTTTTTGAAGTCAGTTAAAAAAGAAAATTACCGTGTCTTTTGTGACCACTGTTTCAGTACGTCTCTTCATCTTTATTTATCTCATTAGTAATATAGGAAACCGTGCGGTGTATTCCATTGTATTGTATTGTATTGTATTGAATTTCTTTATTGGCATTAAATGTGGTTAACAATAGATCTTGAACATTGGACATTAGCATGCAAAAAACTAAGGCATTTCGCTTATACTCGTATATTCGAATTTAATTTGCACCACAGCTCGGTAACGTCTTAAGATGTCGTTAGGGTAAAGTGTAAAATAATTAGCCCTCTGATAATTCCTGTGTTCTAACTAGTTCAAAAGTGTTGCTAGTAATTGAAACAGCAGTGCAAGCGTGAACACGTCGATATTTCAGTGGCGTAATTTTGGCAAAGCGTACACATAAATTGCGCACATAAATTCCGAAAAACTCAGAAGTGCGAGCAGGGATTTGAACCCACGACCCTCTGCTTGAGCTAAACCACTCGGCCACCACGTCTTCTCCCACCACGTCTTCTCCTATTCTTCCACCTCCCACGTCTTCTATTTGCAATTTGAAACCTGCATACACCTGCGAAGAATTTCAATGGTGTGTGTAAAGATCCCAATCCGCACTGGGCCCGCGTGGGAACTACGGCCCAAGGCCTCTCATTCTGAGAAGAGGCCTGTGCCCTGCAGTGAGACGTATATAGGCTGGGATGATGATGATGATGATGATACCCATAAAGAATAGGGTTCTCAAGTTAATGGATTAACTGACTGTCATAACGATAGATTAGATTAGATTCATTTATTTCAGATTGAAAATTACAATTTTATTATATTCTGCATTCCAAATGTCACAAATATAAAGAATTCACAAAAAGATCGTCAAAAGAATTTGAAAAACATAAGTGAAAAATATATTAAAATAAAATGTCACAAAGATGTCAATAAAAATATTAAATCACATAATGTGTGAATGTCATAAGAACAAATAATTAATAAATAACAATAAAAACAAAAAGAATAAAAAGACATTCAGATTCAGGTGTCAAATTTAAATAAGGATAATATCATATTCTTTTTTATTTATCCATAAGCAGTTTTTTATGTCGGCGTCCAAATGTTTCGTCCGAACATAACAAAACGTGCACGAGTTACAATTACATAGGTAGTTACTTTGTTTCTGCAGCTTGTTCATTTTACTAGGAGCTTTTATTGCGAACAAGACAAGTTGTTTGTCAGAAAAGGTCTGCTTATTGAGTTATATTTAGTCCACAAAGAAAGGTAGAACAATGTCAGCTGCAAGTGACAGGAGCTGCCTGCGATAGAGATTAGTACCATTTTAGACAACATTAGTTGACTAGATTGCAAGATGGCCGATTACGAGTTTCTTTGTTGGTGATGTTTTGGATAAAGCCAGAAGAGGGAGTTGGTGTTTTAAAAATGTCGAGTGAAAATAAAATAAAAACAGACTCAATTGATGCGCATGTGGTAGTCAAAGGTACCTACCGTTTCCCTAACGTAATTATAAAGCGGTAACAGTTATGTAATGATTAAAGGTTAATTACGTTATACTATATCTTGACGAGCTCGTGCGCGGCGCTCGGCGGAACCCTGTCGCAGGGAGCTTCTGCTGTCCGTAACAAGACTGTTACGGACAATGATAAGTGCGGCAAATGCTGACTGCGACAGGGTTCCGCGGAGGGTCGCGTTGAACACGAGCTTGTCGGACTATATATGTTATTTTTATGAAAAAGCCGTGGTGGCGTAGTGGTTTGATCTATAGCCTCTCAAGCAGATGGTCGTGGGTTAAAATCCCGGCTCGCACCTCTGAGTTATTCGAAATTTATGTGCGAAATTACATTTGAAATTTACCATGAGTCTTACGGTGAAGGAAAACATCTTAAGGAAACCCTCATACACCAGCGAAGAAATTCAATGGTGTGTGTGAAGTTCCCAATCCGCACTGGGCCCGCGTGGGAACTACGGCCCAAGCCCTCTCATTCTGAGAGGAGGTGTGTGCCCTGCAGTGGGACGTATATAGGCTGGGATGATGATGATGATATTTTTATGATAAAATCCGCGCAAGAACTAAAGTAACCGACATAGCACGAAGAATCGCCAGACTCAAGGGCAGTGAGCAGGACATATTGCTCGTAGAACTGATGGCCGATGGGGACAAAAAGTTCTCGAATGGCGTCTATAGATCGGAAGGGGTGCGCAACGATCGGTATAAAAACTTTTGATATAACTTCAGTCGCTATAACGCTCATTTGATATAATTATTGAATCTTATAACAACACTTAATATATTATCATTTGATATAATCAACTTTTATATAATGGTTGTATTTAATGCCAGAAAAGTAGGTTAGGTTAGGTTAGGTTAGAACTGCAACCCCCTACATAAAACAAATGGTTGCGTCTCACGAGATATAACAACGAAATATATAATAACGTTATACCATATAAAATTATATATTTTAAAATTATACCAAACGTTTATTATATCAAATTAGTGATTATACCATTTGAAAATATATCAAAAGTTGTTATATCGATCATTACACTCCCGATCGGAAGACGCAGTTTAAGTAGGCCTGCAACAAGATAGAGCGACGACCTGGTTGGTGGGTTAGTTGGTGAAATTTACGAGTGTTACCTAGCTATTGCGGTTTAGGAGATGAAGCCCTGTGACACAGTGACGAACAGACAGACGGACAGACGGACGGTGGAGTTTCAGTAATAGGGTAACGTGGGCATCCCTGGGTACGTAACCGTAAAAATTAAACTTAAACAATGACAGTTCTACACTTTCTGCCAACAAACTGCTATGCAGTTTGGCAAAGATATTCAGTGTTAAATATTTTTTGTACTTCTTTTGTTTGTATTTGAGTAAATAAATAGTTTAAAAAAAGGATGGGGTACGAGTTAGATGCGGATGGCGCAGGACCAGTTTGTTTGGGGAATCTTCAGTTCAGCAGTTGACTCCTTTCGGCTAAAATGATGATGATGATGTTAATTATTATGTGCCTCTAAAATTAATGTAGCTCCAGCTCAAATACATTAACAACCATGACTAGCGTCGAGTGTGCGGTTTCTGAAATTAGTCAGAACAAACGTAGACTCTAATGTTACGTCTACGTAACTTCTGGTCTGTGGGTGAACAAAGCAAGTATAACAGTTTACAGAACTAGAATAATGGAATGCTCTGAGGAACTCTTTGACCTCATTCCAGCTGCGGGGTTCCATTACAGATCCTCCCGTCGTAAGCGTTCCTTTCATCGACATCATGTTGATGAATGGCAGTCTTCGACGGTGCGTTTTAAGCGGTCTTTTTTGCCACGAACTTGCAAAATCTGGAACGAGCTTCCCGCTGGGGTCTTCCCATTGAGTTACGACCTGGGTGCCTTTAAGAGGCGAGTGTACAATTTTCTGCAGGGCCGACAACGCACTGGTATCGCGTAAAGCGCTGCGAGTGTCTATGGACAGTGGTGTTCATTTAACATCAGGTGACCCACTAGTTCGTTTGTCTGGCTTCACTAACATAAAAAAAAAAAAAAAAAAAAATACACCCCTAACTCTAAATAGAAGACCAATTGCAAAATTTCTACTTTCAAATCGTTGTTTTGTAACCCTGTTTTTAAGTATAAGAGCTCAAACTCTTAGTGCGGATGAAAAATTACGTAATTTTGTACACAGGTTTAAAGTTTCAACACTCCACAAACTTAAAAAAATTGTACTTCGAAAGCTTTCTAAGTTCATGCTGGCTCCAACAATCTTAAAAAAGATAAAATTCACTAAAACTTTCGTTTTGCCTTATGTACTTCAAAAGCAAAAAATCCATGTTTCACCTAGTCGCATTTCACCGCGATCGTGTTTTTTATTTTCGCTTTATGTCTCAATCGTATATTTTTTGCTCGCTAATAGTTTTAGTTGCATTTCACCTCGATTGCTTATTTGAATTTTGTCTTATTGTCACAATCGTCTAATTTTTTGGTCGCTAATGATTTTAGTCGCATTTCACTTCGATCGTTTATTTTATTTTCGCTTTATGTCTCAATCGTCTATTTTTTGGTCGCAAATAGATGTAATCGCATTGCAAAATTTCGCCGAACATGTATAAACCGTTGTTCCAGAGCCATTTGCCTTATTTAGTCGGTACCTGTGCCCAGCTCTTATCAAAATTTTCCCTTTGTGTGAGCTATCGATGAAATAAAAATTACCCCGCCCAGCAGAAGCAGACCCTGGTTCAAGCTCCATATTTTCAAGCAGCTAACTTTATCGTTTTTATTATCTTGAGCTGAGATCTTGGGTAATTAATTATCGCATACTAGCTTCTGCCCGCGACTCCGTCCGCGTGGAATTAGTAATTTGGGCAGCTTATTTTTTTATCAATTTGCTTTTTCATCAATCAAATTTGCTCTCCTTAGTTCCTCGATATAAAAAAAATTACCCGCATCCCCCCCCCCCCCCGCAACCCCCCCCCCCCCTCACCGACCCCCCACCGGACCCCCCCCCCCGCACACCCGCGTTCACATTCACCACCGTACCTACTCCCAAGTCACTACTAAAAACTGTTCTATAAATTCTTAAAATAGACGTATCTTTCTTATTTGTGAACCGATTCAAATGAAACAAACACTAAATGTTAATCCAAGAAAATACCAACATATCAGTGAAAACCGCATCCTTCTAGGTTAAGCCGTTTCTGAGATTAGCGCGGACAAACGCACAGACAAACAGGCAAACAGACAAACAGATAAACAGACAAACAGACAATAATTCTAAAAAAACATTGTTTTGGGTTCTATTGCGCTAGTAAATAGCCCTAGTGACAGTTTTTCTCAAATATCTTCAATGTACATACAGACACCGACTTGTTACAGATTTATTATATGTATAGATGTATAGATTAATGTCACTGCAATTCAACGTCGCAATGACAGAATATTTCTATTATTAGTAATAAAGATAATATTTTTCAATGTGTTTGATAGCCTCTTAGAAATTGAACTATAACTACAAGACGCGTTTAAAAAAAATAATTACAGAGTTTTGCCTGCAAACATCAATCATTGCGTCAAAGAAAAAAGCGTTCTAAATAAATAACGATCGCGGTAAAGTGCGTCTAGGGTAAAATACTACACGGAAAATACGACTCTACAAATTAAATATACTTACGTGAACAGCTACGCGGTAAATTGTTTCAAGTATAAAAAACTATCGAGATTTTGTTCTGCCGCGACAAAACGCGACTAGGTGAAACGCTACAAGGAATTTTTGCTTTTAAAACTTTAACTTGGCGATAACCCTAAAACCGTCTAAAATCTTTTCTCTATTTTTTTGCCTATTACTTACGCGGCAGTACGAAACTGTTATGTCCGCGAGGCGGTAAATTTTTTGTGTTTGTGTTTGTTCTGTGTACTAACGTAGTCAGTAATTATGTCAATATCTATGTTACTAACAAACAATCTGGACCAATCATGTTGTCTAAAATTATTTAAACATTTGAATTTGAATTTTACTGAGGATTGAGGGTTGGGTGAGGATCCCCCTTGAGCGGACCTACCTCTGGTGTCACTGTGACGTGATTCTTCTTAGACACCCTGTATACTCACATTTGAATGTAAGATGCACACAGCGCACAACAGTATAAGTGTGAACAGTAGTGTGACACAGAGCGCCGACACGAAGAGAGCGTGCTTCAACCGCACGCAGTATCTTCTGTACAGGGCTTCCAGCTCCAATTCTGTGCCCTCCTCTTCTGCGGACAACAAGAAAACAATATCATCACCATCTATCCAGCCTATATACGTCCCCCTGCAGGGCACATGCCCGCTCTCAGAACTCCTCACAGACTTGGAAACTTCACACACACAATTGAATTTATTCGCACGCGCTCATGATACCAAGATTGTTTTTTTGGAGTCCAGTGTCCACCAGTGGTGGTGTGGGGGTTTAGCACGCAGCACGGAATGCTGAGGACCTGGGTTCGATTCCCAGCGCTGGTCTCTTTATCTGGGTTTTTCTGTGTAAAATGTAATTTCCCTCAGAAGTACGAGGCTGGGCCGAACCCACGACCTCTGCTTGAGAGGCCATAGGTCAAACGACTAAGCTACCACGGCTTTATGTAGAGTATCTTCTTCTTCTATTAAAATATATAAAATAAATAAAAAAAATATATATAGAAAATTACACAGTTCTTGCGTGATAGCAACAAACAAATTCATCGTAGATGCACTCGTGGGAAAAAGCTAATCTAAATATAAAAATCTCGTGTCACGGTATTTGTTATCCATCTCCTCCGAAACGGCTTGACAAATTTTTATCAAATTTTTTCTCTATATTTGTTAACTGTAAGAACAGGTCGTAGGCTAATTTTTATACCCCTATTCTTCGCAGACGGAGTCGCGGGCTACAGCTAGTAGAAGTATAAAATTATTATGTAACGACAAATACGACAGTAGTTCTCAAAAGTTAATTTTGTACTTCATTTCGTTTGCTTGACATTTGGACGGCAAATTCAGTATCACAAAAAATTCTATCTAGGTATCCCAGGAGAAATCGTTTAAGTTTACGAATCACCACTAAATATAGATATGGATTTACTAGTAACAAAATGAAAATCTTTAAATATTTATTATTGATACCTACGTTGAGCAAACCTCTTCGTAAATATCAATGTGGGCGTGACATGTTACTTAGAGATTCCTAATACTATCAGATATCATTCTATTTACATCGAAACAAATTCTTTCTATAATGACACAAACGTCAAAACAGATACTTAATATTGCACGTGACTGTGTTACTCAAAGGTTGGTATAGTTCTGTTCACGACTTTACGTCTGTGGGACGTACAATCGTCAAAAACCTTGCCTTAACACCGTAAAGGCCCATTTTGGGTGCAATGAAAATTGTGGGCGGGCCCACAAAGATTTTTTGTGTATTTTTTTTTTTAATTAAGACCCGTTCCTCATTTGTCAAGCAACTAGACAAAACATGTGCAAGTAAGTAATTAACAGAAAGAAAGATTTTTTGTCTTTTTTTTGAAGTAAGACCTGTTCCTCATTGGTCAAGCAACTAGACTAGACAAAACATGTGCAAGTAATTAACAAAAAACTATTTTAAATAATTTATTGAATCAGGCGTTACTTTGCGGAGGTCCATATTAATGAACTAAAACAATTACTTTGCTCACCCGCGACCTTACAATAGTTACTCCACCTCCACACTGTACGAACACACACAAATCACATAAACCCAACCATCATGGCTACTTAGATCTAAGTACATAAATGTACGGTCTGCGCCATGAGCGAGCGAGTGCCTTGGTACCTTGTCGCTTTCAGTTGTTTGACTACATGGTTTTATATGGCTATTTAAACATGATATTAAGGTGGCGGGGTGCAGGGGTGGTCGCGTGTTTGTGGTGCTGACCGTACTAGGAATAGTAATAGTTTTATTTTATTTCTTTTTATATTGAGTCTGTGAATGAGCGGGGGGCGGGGCTGGCATCGGGTTGGTGGCGGAGTGGAGTGCTAAGGGGTGGCATGCTTCCTGCTAGCTTTGGCGCCTTCCTCTCGACTGGTCCATTTAGAGTTAGACAATTTTGAATGGACTAGGCGGGAGTGGAGGTGCTAGGGGCTGGCGGGGGGTGTGACATTCCGACGCGCTCAGCTTGGTCACTGATCAGGTGTTGGCCTTGCTCCTCGCTCATTTACAAACGTAGGGGTGTCCCCTTCGCATTCCTTAGTTAATAATCTTAAATATTTAAAGATTGTAACTAAGTTTAAGAATTTTTGTTTTGTATAACTTTAATTGCAATAAACAGATTAAATTTTTTTTTTTTTTTATCACCACCACCAAGCTACACTGACGCGTTTCGAACTCAACCAGAGCTCATCTTCAGAGTTACCACAACCGTATGCTATGCTACCAAATGTTAAACTCAGTAACATTTCTAGTTTAACATTTGGTAGCATAGCATACGGTTGTGGTAACTCTGAAGATGAGCTCTGGTTGAGTTCGAAACGCGTCAGTGTAGCTTGGTGGTGGTGATGGTTGGGTTTATGTGATTTGTGTGTGTTCGTACAGTGTGAAGGTGGAGGAACTGCATGAACACACATTTCTTGCATAAACGTAACTATTGTAAGGTCGCGGGTGAGCAAAGTAATTGTTTTAGTTCATTAAAAAACTATTTTGTTCCTCATTGGTCGGCAAAATTAAGTGCGGGGTTAGGCAACTTCGACAACTGCAAGCAAATTTGTTTTAAAACTGGTAAGCCGCGGCTTTTGTCGATTGTACATATCGCGTTACGAGCCGAATGCCGCTCCACACTATCCATCCGTGTGCACTCACACAAAGCAATACCTTCGCTCATTGGCCATTTGCGAGTCACTCACACAATCGCAAAGCTGGGTTTATGACTAGTAGGAACTAGTTATGTTATCTAATTCGCTAGATACATATCAATTCGGGTCGTAATGTTCGTACGTCGGTATTAATTTGTGTTCAGCCTATCAGTTCGGAAAGGTCGAGGGTAAAACAATTACTTGAATATACGAGTAGGGTGTGCTTACACTGTTTGCTAGTGATGGAGTAAGTATATCTTTCGAATATATTTTTATGCCGAGCGTGCCCGCTAACGATGGGCCTCATAAGAAAGCTCAAACTCACTCAGACGGCAATGGATGGCTAATGCTCGGAGTTTCTCTGCGGGATCGCATTAGAAATGATGATCTGCGCAAGAACAATAAAGTCACCGACATAGCTCGAAGAATCGCCAGACTCAATTGGCTGTGGGCAGGGCACATCGCTCGTAGAACTTATGGCCAATGGGGCCAAAAGGTTCTCGAGTGGCATCCACGGACCGGAAGACGCAGTGTGGGTAGCCTATGTTCAGCGATGGACGTCTTTCGGCTAATCCAACTGCAGGGTAAAGGCCTCCTGTGAGAATAAGAGGGGCCGTAGTATTTATCTCGCGGCCCCGGTACAGATTGTGTCTGAACACACCATTGGTTTTCTTGTAGGTATGTACCTACACTGTACCTACTCACGAAAAATGATGGTAAATTTAAAATGTAACTTCGCACGTAAATTCCAAAAAAATCAGAAGGTGTGATCCTGGGCTCGAACCTACGAACCTCTCCTTGAGAGGCCATATCAAACTTCCTCTAAAAAATAACCTCCCCAAAAATAATCTAAAATTTAACCGAAAAACCCGGTAAAATCTACAGCCATTTCTTAAAAAATGTGACCAGATATTTCTGCTGCATTTGTGGCGGTTGAAACGCTTTAAAGAACGCCCGGGTTCTGTTTAGTAAAGGTTAATTTGTAAAGTAATGGTCTCTAAAACATAGTTTTGAGCAAGCTAGCACTGGCAACGTGACCTAAACTGAAAGTCGTTAATCATAGGCTTATCCAGTTTGTATGACAGAGGTACTCGCGGATAGTTAGAACAATAACAGTGACGCACTTAGTCTAGAATTTAGGACGTAATAAAACATCTGGAGTATTATCGGCCCATTTATAGCGTTTATGAGTGTTATGTGACAACCTAGTCTTTACGCCTGGCTTCGCTCGCGTAAACCATTAGAGGCATAATCTCACTGGCGATTTGCGAACGAATAAAAACGGATTGAGCGCGCAGCGTGTTATGGTGGCACTTCACTTGGCGTTGCGTGTTCGCGTTGCGCTATTGCCATCTCCGTCTTTCACGCTAGAATCGGCATATTGCTCCTCTCTCGCACACGCAACTATTTCGTGAGATACGCCAAGTGAAGTGCCAGCATTAGCCGCGAGCGCGCAACGTATTCGCCGCGAACGTCGCGAGCGCGCGGCTACTTTGTCGTGACGTCTATAGGGCTGGAACGCCATTATGTACGGTCAAGTGCAAAAAAGCTGCCCAAAAGCCCTTTCTTATCGACCAACGAAACAGCAACTGCTCACGGCATATCTGCAAAGACAGTGCGGAAACATTTACACGCTGCTGGATTTAAAACATACCGACCAGCAAAAAAAATCCCACTGTCAATTGTTCACCGACAGCAAAGAGTTCGTTTTGCTGAAGAGTATTTAAATTTTGATTGGTGCAATAATATAGTTATATCCACAGACGAAAAGTCGTTTAAATCCGACAAAGATGGCCGCAAGATACTGTGGCGGAAACACGGAGATAGGTATAATGAATGTTGTGTGTGTGGCAGAATAACTTTAGCTTATTGGGGATGGATGTCATCTATGTGGCCAGGTGAAATTGTGGAAGTTGGTGGTCGCATGAATAGCGCAAAATATTTGGATATTTTGCGCGATGTCATGTTACCAACTGTGCGTGTAGCGTATCCTGAGGGCCAAATCTACTTGATACAAGATAGTAGTTCGGTGCACAGTGCTCGAATTGTGCAAAAATGGCTCACGGCCCAAGATGACATTATTATTATTAACTGGCCGTCAAAGAGTCCAGACCTAAATGTCATTGAAAATTTATGGGGCCAAATGGTCCTTAACTGGGATCCATCTAATGTAAGAACAACTCAAAACCTCAAGGATCTAGTTTATTCAACTTGGGAGTCGATGCGAGGTAGTGACTTATGTTTAGCAATGGTAAATAGCATGAGAAGCCGTCTTCAACAAGTAATCGATAATGAAGGTAGATCCTATATAAGTATGTTTATCGTCGTCTAGTACCCATAGTATAGCTTTGCTTAGTTTGGGACTAGGTCGATTTGTGTAAGATTGTCCCCTAATATTTATTATTTATTATTATTTATCCTTGAGGTATTGAAAATTAAATCGGTAGCTAAGGTTTTTCTGCCCGCTTTATACCATTAAGTTTATTTTTTGTTACTATTTTTAAGTAAGATGGCCAAGTGATGGTATTGTAAGTAGTTTAGATAAAACATAACGCATGTTTCTGTCTAAATATTTACATGTTGATTCACTATGTGGCTATCTGCTTTTATAAAATTAATTAAATCATAAGTAGCAATTATGTTTAACACTCACTTTATTTACTCATTAGTATTTTTAAATTTCGAAATATTACGGTTTGTTTACATGTCATGTCAGAATAAATGTTAATCGAATTCAACAAAATGTATTTTTCTGTAAGAAAATAAAAATCTTTTTTAAAACTTATTTTATTTTTCATTTAAACTAATTCTGTATTAGATTCAAATTGAAATAAAACTTGTAAACTTATTAAACAACATACTTAAATACAAAAAGCAAATAAAAAAAAACGCAAAATAGAATTATCCGCTGAAATCATCATTGTGACTCGAACCCTAGGCCTCACGTTTGTAAAGCCAACGCTAGACCGCTAAGCGATGAAGCACATTAAGAACTTGTGCAAAAATAAGCACCTATTGATATTAGAAACGGTAGTCTGTTCAACTAGGCATTCATTAATCTTATACCATACAAACATTTACCCACATTGATGTTTACAATAATTGATTCAACTCCAGTGCGCGTTCAAAGCCCCCTATCTGGTGGATACTTAAGTGAGGAAACGACTGTACAAAAACTAAAGTGAGTAAAATAGATGTTAGCTGACGTACGTGAATGTACATCCGGATCCATTCATTTGCATTAATTTCACTCGCTATTTAACAACGTTTGCCACGTATCGGTTTTTTTTTAATTTCATTTTATAGAATACAGTGGATTAGGTTGGCTGTTTTTTTTTATGTTAGATTGGCCAGACAAACGAACTGGTGGGTCACCTGATGTTAAATGAACACCACTGTCCATAGACACCCGCAGCGCTTTACACGATGCCAGTGCGTTGTCGGCCCTAAAGGAGAGGGAATAGGGGAAGGGGGAGAGGGAGGGGGAGAGGGAAGGGGTGAGGTATTGGGCCCCCGGCACTCTCACTGACCGTACGAAACGCAAGCAGGATTACTGCTGCTTCACGCCGGTGTTCTGTGAGAGGGTGGCACTGCCCCGGACGAGCCGGCCCATTCGTGATGCAGCGGCTAGCTACAACATGGCTCTACCACTACAAATTCTGAAGAAAATACTGTTTCAGAAATAAATTATGATATATATTAAACGATACATTCATCATCAACCCAGCCTATAATACGTCTAACTGCATGCAGGGCACGGGCCTCCTCTCAGAATGAAAGGACTTAGGCCGTAGTTCCCACGCGGTACCAGTGCGGATTGGGAACTTCACACACACACCATAGAACTTCTTCACAGGTGTATGCAGTTTTCTCGATGTATCCTGTCCTCGCGATGTTTTCTCCTTCACCGTAAAGCTTATGGTAAATTACAAATGTAAATTACAAACGATACATTATGGCATATGAAATTATGGCAAATTATAGAGAACTGTGCACATCATGGCGTCCCAGCCCTATAGACGCGACGAACTAGCTTCAAGTTCGCGACGAATACGTTGCGCCCTAGAGGAGAATCCACTGCCCGCTCGCGGCGAATCCTAATACGTTCGTAAACCGCCAATGTGATATGGCTCTTAGATCGAGTCGATTCGAAACTCCGGGATTTTACTAAATTCCCATGGGAATTCCCAAAGATAACAACGTGGTATTTCACGGGATGACCGTAAAAGTAATAAAAAATTACGTTGAAAAAATAAAAAATACAAAAAGATACTTCATATCAAACTTGTTAAATTTTGGCTTAGTAGCGACCTCTCTTGTCCGGGTGAGCGGGCAGTTCCGAAGGATTGTTGAAATCTCTCGATGAGGGTATAACATAGATGGCGCTGTATCACTGCAAGTGATGATTAACAGATTGAGATATAAAAATTAGCTGTATTATTGAGGATTTATATGTAACTATGTTTAATAACTCTCAACTCTCGGACATATCATTTTATCAAATTGTGTAGAGAAGCAAGCCGTAAGAATTTTTTGTTTTTGATGTTGCATGCTGAAATATTTTTTTTTTTTAGATTTAATGTGTACATTTTGCATGCTGTAATTCAGCTAAATGTGTGATCCTATAAAATTGTTCAAGATCTATTAACCACATTTAATGCAAATAAAGAAATACAATACAATACAATATGGATTTATAAGGAAAAATTCGTGTCTAGACTCCTGACCGGTGTGTCCTAACTGGTGGTTAGGGGAATGGCACACGGTACGGAATGCTGAGGACCTGGGTTCGACTCCCAGCGCTGGTCTTTTTTCTGGTTTTTTTCTGTGCATCCATATTTGAGCTTGTATTTAGTATGAAATATACAACGTGGTCTTCATTTAAGTTATATGACGTATGAAACCCTAAAAATGAATAATCAATACCGCCAGACACTTTTCGTTGGCGGGATCCTTTGTCAGATTCTTTACATCTCTAAAAAAATTATATATTGTGTAAGCAGCCAGACACATTACCCCAAACACGCATTAAGCGTCACAATGTCGAAACGGCGTGTCGAATAAAAAAAACATAACTTCAACTTTTTCTTTCAAATATATAAAAATCTCGTATCACAATGTTTGTTATCGAACTCCTTCGAAACGGCCGATTTTCATGAAATTTTTCGTCTATATTTGGTGGGTCTGATAATAGGTCGTAGGCTATTTTTATACCCTTATTCTTTGCAAAGGGAATCGCGGGCAACAGCTAATATTAATATAGAATTATGACAAAAATACATTATAGGAATGCAGACGTGTGAACAAACATTACTTACTAGAAATGTATAATAAAGCACAAAACCAGATTAATTTTCAATTAAGTAAAAATTATATATTTCAATTAATTTTTGTAGTGGTAGAGCCATGTTGTAGCTAGCCGCTGCATCACGAATGGGCCGGCTCGTCCGGGGCAGTACCACCCTCTCACAGAACACCGGCGTGAAGCAGCAGTACTCCTGCTGTGTTTCGTACGGTCAGTGAGAGCGCCGGGGGCCCAATACCTCTCCCCCTCCTCTATTCCCTTTCCTTTTTCCTCTCCCTTTTAGGGCCGACAACGCACTGGCATCGCGTAAAGTGCTGCGGGTGTCTATGGACAGTGGTGATCATTTAACATCAGGTGACCCACTAGTTCGTTTGTCTGGCCTATCTATCATAAAAAAAAAAAAAAAAAAATTTTGATATTTAGTTCCTAAAGAAATTAGCATATACCATTAGGGCTTGTGCATTACTTGTACTTGCCTAACGTATTTATTGGCATCGCACGTAATCCATCGCAGAAATGCTGCCAGCCTTATGGATATTTTCCGCAAGGACAGGACTTAAGCGATATTTTGTACATTTACTTAGTTAGGTTATTTTTGGGTTTTTACCTTTACCTTTTTTGCTAAATATATTGGAATATAAATAAATAAATGTTATTCGATTGACTTCACAAATAAGTAACGTTATAACTAACTATTGCCAAAAAAAATCTTTTCGAGAATCGTGTTTTCACAAAAAGTACGTCAGTTGATTGATGGTGTCAAATCCCTAATCAAGACAGATTAATTTTCGATCTGAATTCGACGTAGCGCAGAGCCAAAATCCCTAACGCCTAAACAATCTCAAAGTCTAAACTCAGATCCTAGATTAAGCGTAATCCCAACAAAGTTACACTAATTCAAACAGCTGATAAGGAATCGTGGGAACAAACGATACCGAACACAAACAGTCAGGCCGAATTTTAATTACTTTCTTGATCTTGGCTTTATCGACGACCAGCTAAGCCCGAACTTGCCTTTTCGCTTACAAAGCCGTTATTCTAGCGACTTCCAGTTTTGCTGACTGAATTAAACTTGGTATGGAAACTGAATAAAGTTTAAAAAGCTATATATCGTAATATTGAATACTGGTTAGAACAATTTTCGATACCACAGGGGACCGAAGAGCTGGCAGCTTCCTCGCTCAACGTATCAGCATTGCTGTACAGCGAGGTAATGCTGCCAGTATCTTTGGGTCCATGCCGCGGGGGGAACCATTTATGAATTTTATTTAGTTTTTAGTTTAGTTAGTTTTGCTTTATTTTTAATTATACTGTTAATTTATTTAAATTTAATTTATAATGGATTAAATTACGAATATACTTTTAACAAAAAAAAAAAATTACCAAAGCTGTTATTTCCTAGTAGCAAAATTTCCATTCGCATTTTTCCACACATGCTTTTTTCTCTCCATAGTTTTTTACAGAAGCTTATTTTCACAATCGCGTTTTTTAAGTAGGTTTAAGTTATGTTACCTACGTTTGCATCGGCCCAAAGGGCCAAAAGTACACAGAAGAAGGAGCTCCGTCGACACTGTTTCTGTGTCAATTCAAATTGGGAAAAAACGCCACTGTGAAAATAAGCTTCAGTAAAAAAAAAGTAATCAAAAAAACTAAAAACCCGCCTGCGGTGTAAATAAAATAATAAATTAAAAAATCAAAAAAAAACCGCCTGCAGATATACTGAAAAGATGGAAACAAGATAAAATGTTCAATGACAATAAAATTTATAACATGTCGACGGCAGTCTTTCAAAATTTAACGCAACGATAAAATGCAGTTGGAGGCATGCATGAAGTTATATTAAATCCTATGCAGCCACTGACTCCCATGCCTCCGACTGCATTTTATCGTTGCATTAAATTTTGAAAGAGTGCCATCGACGTGTTATAAATTTTATTGTTATTGAACATTTTATCTTGTTTCCATCTTTTCAGTATATCTGCAAGCGGGTTTTTTGATTTTTTAATTAATTATTTTATTTACACCGCAGGCGGGTTTTTAGTTTTTTTAATTACTTTTTTTATTTCTTGCAGTTTAGTGTAACCTCCTGAGACCCAGATAAATTATTGAGTACTTGAATTAGGAATCCGTTGCTATTTAGTTAAAGTTCAAAACCAATTTTGAAATATGTAGGTACTTAATTTTCCACATGGGTTTCATAGAGAAAATTATTGCTCAAAGATATCCTAGTAAGTAGGTACGTCGTCGTTTTAATGCATTGATTGTCAATTTACTATTCCAAATTAAATTTAAACACATAACTTGTATATATTTTTGTAATGTCTTTTTAAATCCCTTTATTTTGATACCCTAATCGATAGGTCTGAATAAAAAAAATTTTTTGAAGACTCACAATTTGGCGCCAAAAAAACCGCCATTTTATTTTTTTAAGAATTTCATGTATCCAGTATTACTTGCGTTATCAAGACGAATCCAATGACGTATCATTTATCAAAATCGATTCAGCCGTTGTGTAGTTACGAGAGGACATAGGAATGGACATACATACATACTTACATACATACATACGGGTCAAACACATAACCCTTCCATCTTCGCAGTCGGGTAAAAAACTATAGTGAGAAAAAAGCATTTGGGAAAAAATGCGAATGGAAATTTTGCTATTAGGATATAACAATTTTGGTGAATTGATCTAGAACCAGTCAAAAAGTCAAAAAAAGTCAAAATTCTTTATTCAATTTAGGCATCAATAATTATTGACGCTCCTATGAACGTCGAAGAATCTATCACCGGTTCGGAAAAACCCTGTTGAGAAGAAACCGGCAAGAAACTCAACAAGGTATATTTTTTTCAATCAGATCTTAAATTACATACATCTAAAGTATTTTTTCTACTCCTGTATTCCAATTATTATTATCATCAAAAACTATTCAATAATAACTAACTTTATAAGTCTGTTCCAAGTTCTATACTCTATGGTGCAAATTCAGTAACATAATAACCCTTATAATTTTCATTATGTTACGGGACTGAGTAATTAATAACATTCAAAAAAAGAATACTGAAATCGATTTTTATAATCGAGTTTCTTTAAATATGCGTGTGCCACGTGATTGGCTGCTTAAAAATGAGTAAGAACAGGTAAGACCAATCACAATCAAGGTTTATTTTTTCTAGCGAAATTTCGTAACTGAGAACACGCTGATCAAGCTCTATGGTACGAGTACGGTCGCAAATTAAAAAAAAATAAAGCGGGAAATTAATTTAAAGTCGTTATACAATAATTAAAATATGTTTACATTAACAATTATTAAATAATGAATATTTAAATAACGGACAATAAATTAATTTTAAAGTCATTATTAAATATGAATATTTTAACATCATTCAATTTGGCTGTATGACCTAAAGTTCCCGGGTCCATTCTAAGGTTGTGAATAGTGAAAAAAAAAGTTTCAAAATAGCGGGAATTTGTTTTGCTTTTGCACGGAGTTCTTTCAAGTTGAAAGAAATAAAAGAGTTAATCACTATTTAAATGATTTTTTATCTGTGAGAATGTGTGACTTTGGTGAATTAAGTGATGCAGAAATGTTGACGCCGCCAGAAATAAAACAGGCGGCAATGCAAGTGAGCTATAATTTGCTACTTTTAAAATCGAAAATTTATTTATTGTCCGTTATGTAAGTATTCATTATTTAATAATTGTTTATTTTGAACTCGTAGAAAAAGTAATGTATGCAACTATTCATAATCGGCCATTAAGACACTCATGCGTAGCTATTATGACTTAAATAAAATTAAACTCGCATTCGTGTCTTAATGACCCTTATTATGATACAGTTGCATAAAATACTATAATACAATTAAATTTTTTAACACAGAGATAGGTACGCTATTCGAGACTAGGGATCGCCAATGCGGATCGGAATTATTTCCAAACATCCCTGTCCAGTCTCCGCGAAACGTTTCAACTGTAGTGTATTTGTCGCTACCAAAATCGAGGAGTAAGGGTATGTTCATGAACTGAAACCAAAACCTGGGTACACTGTTATAGGTGTGTGTGGCTGTCTTCGTAGCAAGGTCATTGATTTTAATGTAAAGGACATTTTGATAGCACAGAAGGTACGGCGAGTGAACCACTTCGTGACCTTACTAGTATAAATTGATTGATATTTGATAGCAACTAGCCTTAAAGCATTAGCTATTCAATAAAAGTACCTGGGCGACATAGCTCTGCTCGGGCAGAAACTCGGTACCAAACGTTTTCCCAGAGATAAGACCAAGCTAGATCAATTTTTCATCCCCAAAAACCCCCAAATACCAAATTTCATCGAAATCGTTGGAACCGTTTCCGAGATCCTGATTATATACACCGGAGGGGTGGGGGCTGGGGGGTGAGAGGGGGGGAGGGGATGCGGGGGAGGGAGCGCGGGGGTATTAAAGGGGGGATGAAAATTTCATTGATTTTGCCGTAGGATGCACCGTTTTCAAGATATTTGACAAAAACACCGGAGGGGGTGGGGGGGGGGGGGTGAGTCACGTTAAACTATCGTCCGTAAACCGACTTTACAGACAACCGGCTTTTCCTGTTCTGTGCTCCCAATAGGAAACGAGCACATAGACGGTGCTGCCAACTGGTGCCATAAGGGTGCCATCAATTTGAAAGTTTTACCTTGATAAGTTTGTTTTACTGTCCGCAAAGTGTCTCTTCTGTCGCATTAGTGCTGCCGCCTATAGTTACTGCACGTTCCCTATAATACTTTTTCTAACAAAAAAGTAACTTTTTCTAACAAAAAAGTAACTTTTTCTCACAAAAAAGTAACTTTTTCTCACAAAAGAAGAAACTTGACGTTTTCTCATAAAAAATAAACTTAAAAAAAAAAACTAAAAATCTTGAAAAAAAACGTGGTATCGAACCGAGGTCGGCTGGATCCGCGACCACCCGATTTCTAATGTGCCATTATGATCTGCTCGAAGTCGGCGAAATTTAGCTTTATATTCTAATGCAAACAAAAATAGCCGGAAAACACGAGTAAAAGCGATTTTCTGAAAATGAAACATAGCTAGATCAGTTTTTCATCCCCGAAAACCCCCACATACCAAATTTCATCGAAATCGTTGGAGCCGTTTCCGAGATCCTGATTATATATATATATATATATATACATATATACAAGAATTGCTCGTTTAAAGGTATTAGATGCAAGTGTTGTAAATATAAGACAGGGTTTTCGACATCTGTAAGTGCTTGCTATAGCCTTAAGGACTGAGAAAATTTGTATAGGCACCCAGTAACAGAAACGAAACATGTTTCATTTAATAGGTAGATGGCAACCTGATGTTTTTTTTACTATAACGATGATCGCCCTATGTATGGAGTGTTCTTGGAAAACCGTATTTTGTTTTTATATATTTTTTGCTTTTGACAGTTAAAGGAAAAAGTTACAGAAACATTAGGTAAGTGTGTAGGAAAGTAACAAAATCAAAGAACAAGCGCTAGTTTTTTTACAAGCTTTTATTTAACTTGCAATGTATGTATGTACGGGTCAAATCTTGGAAGTCGAATTTGACCCCCTTCCAGTGGTCGGATTCAGTGGTGGTATACTTTTGTAAGATGGATGTCAATGCAAGTACAGTCAGCTAAAACGCTTGCTTTAAAAATGAAATTTTCCGCAAAAACTTATTATTATCTTGCAATGTATGTGATATGTAGGTATGTATGTATGTACGGGTCAAATCATGCAAGTTAAATTTGACTGAATTTAGTGGGATACTTATAGCCACTCAATGTATGGGAACCAATATTTTTGACATTAAAGGATGAGACTTGGCACACTTGTTTTATTATTCCCGGTTTCTGATTTAGCTGCAATTTGCATGCATGTATGAATCGGATCACAATGCAATATTAATATAACATGGAGATGTTCTGATGATGGAGTTGGAAGCTGGCTATAGGAACTGTGTAACAAAACGATAATCGCTCGTTTGATTCGTCTTGACGAGTACCTTGGTAACCTAGGGGCAAAAGGTACAGTCATCAAAAAAAAGCTTGTATTAAAAATAGAATTTTTAGCAAAAACATTTTAAATAGCTGATGTAGAATTCCGTGCGGTGAGAGCATGCGCACACGGCATAAATCTCATCAAGTCAATCTATATCCAGTCTCAATATAGAAACTGTTGCCATGACGGCGTCCTTTGTTATTTATAATCTCAAACACAGTACTTGACTTTTGAAATTCTGGTTCCACATACATTTTCGACCCTCGAGGGCCCCCAGAGCACCCTTGAGGCCCTAACAAGGGCCCGCGGCGGAGGCCCCCCATCTTAACGGGGCATTGTCTCGCACAATAGATTGGTTGTTGATAAAGTCCTGCGTGTGGTTTAACCTTCAAATTGATCGATTGTAGGTGACTGGAACGGGGTTATAGTAGGTATACTTTATAATCGTAGTATAGTAATAAATGATGATACATAAGGTACCAGAGGGTAAAATAAGGCCTGGAGTATAATAAAGCCTACGTGAAAAATAATGGACTTGCAGCAGTTTAAACATCTCGGTTATTAAAAGGAACAACATCATCATCATCATCATCATCATCATCAGCCTATAACAGTCCACTGCTGGACATAGGCCTCCCCCAATGAGCGCCATTGCACCCTGTCCTCGGCTAGACGCATCCAGCTTCCACCAGCAGCCTTTCGCAGATCGTCACTCCACCTGGCCGGAGGGCGTCCTATACTACGTTTGCCAAGACGCGGTCTCCACTCAAGAACTCGTTTACTCCAACGGTTGTCGGTTTTTCGACAGATATGACCAGCCCACTGCCACTTCAACTTGCTAATTCTTAAAAGGAACATACAAAATGATAATTAAAAGCTGTGATCAGTTAACTATATAAATTATATAAATCTCAAATATTTATTATTAATTAGTCTTATTAAAATTGCGGTTAATAAGGCCTTTGTGTATTGCGCAATAAATCCTATTCCATTGAAATAAACCGATTTTGCTTCATATGTTGTTCATACAGAAATAATAATACCTAACATAAGTAAACAACGATGAGTGATTTTAGTTTAAATACAATAAGTAAATAATTTCTAATGGTTTGACACTTTTTCGAAGACATAAAAACGGGTAGGGTCATAATAAACTATCCGGGCCTTATTAGGCTGCCTTGTACATGATTTTTATTTAAATTGTAATAAATATTAATATTATGTATGACGCATGATCTCATGTATTTTATTTTTATGTACCTAAGTACAGGTCGATTCACAATTGCGGGCACGAATGGATTGAACGAAAGTAATGTCATTTTGACAATTTTGACTGATGCATGTCATTTTCATATCTGTGTGAAGTGTATTCAAATAGGTAACACATAGGATGTTTGCATTCGCTCATTCGATCCAATTGTGCCAGCTCTTGTGAATGTCTATATGTTTAAATTTACTAGAAACAATACTGGCTGATCTCAAAAAATAGCTATTTTCAAGCAATAATAATATAAAGTGATTCGAAATGACGTAGGTCTTATTACCCTCCGGTACCTTACACATACATCAGTAATGCGGAGTAAGCCTTTTAATCAACCTGGAGAGTCAGGCTCTACCAATCCACCAATAGAATTGCATAAAATCTCCGCTCCTCTTCAGTGGACAGGGAGTTGCAATAGTATAGTCGACCAAGAAATTACTTTACCACCCTATGGTTCAATGTTCTTTGTACGACTCACGGCTATTCTCACTTAGAAGTCAATGTGACAATCAGCTTTATTTTTTATTTTGATGCAGGAAGTGTCATAAAAAATAAATAAATATAAATAAATATTAGGGGACAATCTTACACAAATCGACCTAGTCCCAAACTAAGCAAAGCTTGTACTATGGGTACTAGACGACGATAAACATACTTATATAGATAAATACATACTTAAATACATAGAAAACATCCATAACTCAGGAACAAATATTCGTGCTCATCACACAAATAGATGCCCTTACCGGGATTTGAACCCAGGACCTCTTGCTTCGTAGGCAGGGTCACTACCAACTAGGCTAAAGCGGTCGTTGTAAATGGTAAAGCAAGAGCTTTAAGACCAAGAACAAGAGCAAGAGCCTTAAGTAAGAACTTGGTCGACTATACATTGTAATTAAGGGCCGTAAGAAGGGGATTACTATCGAGAGTCTGTCAGTTTAGTTGAATTATTTGTTTTTTTATTTAATAACAATGTAAATAAGCATTGCATAAATTGTACTTACATATAATAGTACTGGTAACCTACTTTTCCGGTAGCAGTTAGTTTCAGTGGGGTCGCAGATCTAACCTAACCTACTTTCCAGTAGCAATTTGTATAAATATCAAGTGATATTATAATTTACGAGTATGAACAATATGACGTTGTTATTAATTAGCATATTAATTGTTCTGTTGTTTAAATAGTACCTATGCTTAACAAAGTTATAAAAGTTATGAATTGCGGAAGTAGTTAAATGAAAATGTATGAAAAGCTTTTATATGGATTAAATGGCACTCACGCCATTGCTACGTAGTCAGTTTTTCGTTTCCTCGCATACGAGTATACAGGGTGGCCAACTGGGAGGTATACAACCTTTTTTGCCGGCATTTTGTTGTAGTGATAAATATTGACAGCTGTTGCATGAAAATCACTTTGTGTAGATACGGCAAATTTGTAATGGAGCGTTTTACGACTGAACAATGTGTTTTAATTATTAAAATGTTCTACTCAACCCAATCATGTATTGCAGAAACTCTAAGAAAATTGATTGAACGGTGACATTGATTGGCCCCCAATACCGCTTGATTTTTTTCTCTCTTGACTTTTTTCTGTGGGGCTATCTAAAGGAACGTGCCTATGCGTACGGACCAATGAACCTTCAGCAATTAAAACAAAATATTCGAGACACAGTCACTGAGATAACGCAGGAAATGTGTGAAAATGTGATGAAAAAAACGAGATGAAAAGGGTTCACATCAAAATCTGCCATGCTGCTAGACGTGGACATTTGTCTGACATTATTTTCCATATTAATGAACTGAAACAATTACTTTGCTCACCCGCGACCTAGGTCCTAGGTGACTTAGGTCACGGATGAGCAAAGTAATTGTTTCAGTTCATTAATATGGATTTCAACAAAGTAACGCCTGATTTAATTAATTATTTCCCATATTTAATTGCCGGCCCTAAACAACAAGAAATACCTACTTAATAATTTTTATATTTCATAGAATAAAATTACAAAACTAAAATGTATACCTACCTGTTATTTGGCCACCCTGTATATACACCTCAATACGCAGCCTCATTGATTTCAAATGTAAATGATCAAATAGTATTTTATTATGGAAAAGATTTCCATCCAAATTCTAGCAGATCTTTCCCTGAGGGCAGAGAGGAAAGGATACTTTAGAAATCTTCCCCCTGGGGTATAAAAGTTCGAGAAATTTTCGTGCTATTGCGATAAATCTTTACTTGCTAGATTGTGATAAATGGGTATTTACTAGGCAAAGAACTTCAGGCCACATATTTACTTATCATCAAACATGATTTTGGTGGTTACTGACCCGTAAAAATTTATTCCTGATCACCGATAAAAAAATCATTGTGTACATTCATTTTGTATGTTACTTAGACCTCTTATCAAACAATACGTAGAACTGACGGTCGATGGGGCCGAAAGGTTCTCGAGTGGCGTCCGCGGACCGGAAGACGCAGTGTAGGTAGGCTTCCAACAAGATGGAGCGACGACCTGGTGAAGGTAGCGGGAACGCATTGGATGCGGATGGCGCAGGGCCGATCTGTTTGGCGAGCCTTGGGGGAGGCCTATGTTCAGCAGTGGACGTCTTTCGGCTGAAATGATGATGATGATGATTAAGTTCATAGATCAGAAAATTGTCTTTGCTATTAAAATGTAAAGATATTAAAACAGATTCGCCTTGTTTAATCATACCGCAACGTACACACAGAAATGGACAAACAGAAAATACTCTCAACTTTTAACTCCGTTAATTTTCCGTTCCAACTCTCAAAGCTTTTATCTTTTTCTTTCTCTAATATATAAAAATCTCGTGTCACGGTGTTTGTTGTCGAACTCCTCCGAAACGGCTTTACCAATTTTTATAATTTTTTGTCTCTATATTCGGTAGGTAGGTCTGAGAATAGGTCATATGATATTTTTTAAACCCCTATTCTTCGCAGACGGACTCGCGGGCTAGTCTGATATATAAAAATCTCGTGTCTCGGTGTTTTTATCGAACTCCTCCGAAACGGTTTTACCGATTTTTATGATTTTTTTTCTCTATATTCGGTAGATCTGAGAATAGGTCGTAGGCTATTTTTATTCTTCGCAGACGGAGTCGCGGGCAACAGCTAGTATATACAGGGTGTTTGGTAGCTACGTGCAAAGCTTTAAGGGGGTGATAGCCAAGGTATTTTTGAACATTTTTAGCCATATATGTCTTAGCCGAAATTTGTTTTTTTTTTTAAATTGAAGACTTAGAAATTTTAGGAAAATACCCATAATTTGATAGTCACGAGTCAATATTGCCCCAATGAGCGTTAATTAAGAAATTTTAAATATGGCACAGAAAAATGACGTAGACTTGTCTTTTTCACATGTTATTTACTAGTAAAATTTCAAGACTAGTACATTCTTAGCGAGTGCTCCCTGAGTTAGGTTTGTACTTTTTATCTCAGATTTAGCAAGCAATGTCAATGAGTGATACCTTAAAAGAAAGAACAATAAACAGGCATGTTTCTAAAAATGTTTGAACATTTCAAGGATTTTTTTTTTAATTTTTTTTTATGGCACAGAAAAATGACTCTGTTCCAACCTAAGACATTTTTAGTAATTTCGAATGCCTCCATTTTGTTTTTTTGGCAAGAAAGACACTTAAAAATTATTTCATTTGGTCCAATACACATTAAACTATCCGAAATAAAAGATTTGGTTTCCGAATTAACGCTTATTGGGGCAATATTGACTCGTGACTATCAAATTCTGGGTATTTTCCTAAAATTTCTAAGTCTTCAATTTAAAAAAAAAATATCAAATTTCGGCAAAGACATATATGGCTAAAAATGTTCAAAAATACCTCGGCTATCACCCCCTTAAAGCTTTGCACGTAGCTACCAAACACCCTGTATATGAATAAGAAAAGCACTGACTGACTGACTCATGCAATGCTGAAATTTTGCACAGATGTGAATTTTATGATGTAAGCATTGTTAAGTTGTTAATTATTGTTGAAATTCCCGCGGGATAGGAAATACACGGGATTTATTTATATGTTCGATTCAGAGTGACCCTATCTCTGTAACTATTATTATAGACTCTTCAAATTTGATACACAAGTAGTGATTATAACAGTAAAAAACTAATTTCAGCATTTTTGGAAATTCGCACGGGATAGAGAATAAATTGGATTTATATATTCTCTGACAGATACCAATTATAATGGATGTTTGGATGTTGCTATTACCAGAATTTTGTATTATCCAATGAAAGAGATGCAAAAGCTCTACCATAAATTGGAATTCGGCGCGAACGAATTTGAGGGCAAAAGTTAGTTGTTAAATAATTGGCGTAATATTTAACTTCAGAGTACTCAAGTAAATAAAAGTTGGACCCTTAACGAGTTGCTTGACAATGTTCAGTTTATTTGGAAAATGTGCTGTTACTTGTTGTTTACTTGTATGTCATTTATTTTTGTTTCCTCTTTTCAGGACTTTTCTTTGACACGAATAATATGTATACATTTTATATAAGATGTTTCAAAAAATTCACCATTCCAGCCTATATTATACGTCCCACTGCAGGGCACAGACCTCCTCTCAGAAACAGAGGGCTTAGGCCGTAGTTCCCACGCGGGTTCAGTGCGGGTTGGACACTTCACACACACCATTGAATTTCTACACAAGTGGGTGCAGTTTTATCGCAATATTGCTTTACTAGTAATGATACAGCAAATGATTAAATTAATGTAATAAAATAAATGCGCCAAAAGCTTTGTAGGGCCTTAATGCTTGACAATGTAATGCACTAACTCATTTCTCTTAATTAGTCTAGTCTTATTAAATTTGAGGGGTCCTTACAATGACTTTGAGAAAAGCTAAGTACTTACTCAAAGTATATATCGTTTATTGTATTATGTGGTCGTGGTGGTGTAGTGTAGTCAATATTCTGGCTAAGTGAACTTTACTAGATGTGCATTAAGGTTCAGATTGGTTTACACGTCGCATTCCTAGATCATGAGTAGGTACATCAACTCAAATACCCCGTTTTAATTTCGACTTTATTTACTTTCAGAGGAACCAATAATAATTAATTATAAATAAAATTTATCGACATAGTAAATATGGCGCTGCACGCTGGTGGAAACGAGTTTGACTAAACTATGTATTTATATCGGAAACCGTGGTGGCCCAGTGGTTTGACCTATAGCCTCTCATGCAGAGGGTCGTGGGTTCAAATCCCGACTCTCACCTCTGAGTTTTTCGGAATTTATGAGCTTCGCGGTGAAGGAAAACATCGTGACACACATCGTGCAAACATCGTGAGCAGCATACACCTGCGAATAAATTCAATGGTGTATGTGAAGTTCCCAATCCGCTCTGGGCCCCGTGGGAACTACGGCCCATGCCCTCTCATTCTCATGCCCTGCAGTGAATTGAACTTATGTAATGTAATCAGTACGCTTAGTATAAGTTTTACTTCACCAAAATACTTCTCGATCGCGTTTACGTAAAAATTTCAATTCTATGGAAACATGGACGCGCGCGCGCGGAGGCGCTGTCCATGTTTCCCTAGTAATTGTTTTTTTTACGAAAACGCGATCGAGAAGTATTTTGGTGAAGTAAAACTTATACTTATCGTACAGGGCCGACAACGCACTGGTATCGCGTAAAGCGCTGCGAGTGTCTATGGACAGTGGTGTTCATTTAACATCAGGTGACCCACTAGTTCGTTTGTCTGGCTTCACTAACATAAAAAAAAAAATTATATCTGCCTTTTTTTGATCCAGGGTTGCTCTAGCATAGATGCTAACGATACGTTACTACTTACTGTTACCTAGACCACTTAGGTATCTGTAAAATTTCTAAACTGCCAGACAAACTTATTTGCCGTCAGCTTACCAAGCAACAACAGAGTTCAACTGAACAAAGAATATCTTCACAGTGTAACTTTTCTGTTATTCTTTGACATCGTCTCCGACATTTATTAGGGTCGGCTCCATGAACTTTATTAATAAAGCTAATAACGGGATTCTGGACCGGACACGAGACAGTGTGGCACGCAGTTTGTTGGACCAAATATGTCGGTAGATAACACTTATTACTCGAAACGTCGCACAGAGCTTGATGTTATTTGTATTAGACTTGAGAATAGCTTTAATTTCAATGCTGGATGAAAAAAAACCACCCGTGTAATTCCCGTTCCCATGGGAATTCGTAGGAACGTATAAACTCTATGTCACTCTCGGAACTGAGACGAATCTAATGACACCTCACACTTCAAAATTTATTGAGTCGTTTAGGCTGCAGTGCGTGCCACCTGAAACATCAGGTGAAACATTCCGGAATATATTATGACACCTTAAAATAGTAAAAAATACAAGGAAAGTAAAAAATAAAAGGAGGTACTCAAGTCGACGCGGATATTTTTTATTATGTATGACCACGCATTACTTTTTACAGAGTAGTTCGATTTTGATAATTCTTTTTTTATTGGAAAGGGTATATCTCGGGATTGGTCTCATATAATTTGAAAAAAAAATCCAACCCTGAGGGTAGGATAACTGGGGATGATTGATGGTTCTCTCACTGATTGTACCTCATGTATGGCCACGCATAACTTTTTACAGATTAGTCCGATCTTGATAATTCTTTTTTTATTGGATAGGGTATAAATAATATACCTTAAAATTGGTCCCATATAAATTTGGAAAAAAAATCCTATCCTAAGGGTGGGAAAATAGGGGTGATTTATTATTCACTCACAGATTTTAATGCTGAGTTATGTATTACAAAAACCTCACTATGAATGAGCTTCAGATCTGTCAGTCTTACGGAAAAAACTAAAAAGCATAAAATAAAAACTTGTTAACAAAAAAACCGCCGAAAAAAACTGAAAAGCAAAAAATAACACTGAGCCCGCGTGGGAACTACGGCCCAAGCCCTTTCATTCTGAGAGGAGGCCTTTGCCATGCAGTGGAACTTGTATAGGCTGGGATGATGATGATGATGAATGTTGAGAAGAAGGAAAATGATAAATACACGTAAAACTAGTCTACCGGTCAACCTTAACCTTAGCCAGAACAGAAATAGCGAACATAAAGATTTAATCAAGTTTCGAGAGGACACTCTGTCCCCTTTTGGTAATTTGACTTGGAGGCGGTGGGGGCGATACCTTGCCTGGTATAATTTAGTGAGCGGTGAAAAAGTACGAAAAGTAAATATGGGCGCTTGAGCACTACAAGAAATTTTACTGTCCGCAATCCGATTTTTTAGGGCGTTTGTGCACTACAATGAATTTTACTGTCCGGAATAATAACTATGCTAAATAACGTATACTTGTACAACAGAAACAGATTAAATTAGCAATAAAACCCTTCATATTAGACTAGACTCCTTAGTATCTGACCACACGCACGTTTAGAATAAGACTGACTGTATTGAAATTGTTCACATTTCAAGAATAAAAAAAATAATTTAAGATGTACTTAAATCAGGTTTAGTTTAGAAATGAGAATAATTCGAATAGAGTCAGTCTCATCTTAAACGTGCGTGCATTCATTATTTTAGAGCGAGATATTTTATAATGAAACTATCTCCCAATACATTTTATTGATGTAAGTACGTAAATTTTAAAATCTAACCAATTTTTTAATAGAATCGTGATCCAATTTGAATAACGTTAATAGTGGTTATTGAAATGGTCAATGCTCATTTAAAATGACATTAATTTCAGTTTATTTCAAATATTTGTTCCCTCTAAACGTTTCATTACATCTTCGTAGTATGAGGTCCCATTACTCCCATGGTGATAGAATGGAACATAGCATGCACATTGATATGTCACGTAACAGCCATTAACACTGCAAAACCTACTTTAGAACGCAGACTAAAAGTCTATAATATAAGTAACGAGCTGACGCTAAAGTTGTGCTGCACAAGTCAGGGTTCTTTTATGGTTTACTATGCAATATAATTACATTCTTTGAATTATCTCACGCTACGATTGCATGCAATGCAAAGTTTATTTTTTTCAAACATTGGTCTAACCGCAAAACATTTAACACGTCTTAATCAGATCTTAAAGGGTAATTTTCTGCACCGTTTTCTACATGGCTTGTAAAATCATCATCTTTATTCATCATCATCATCATTTCAGCCAAAAGATGTCCACTGCTGAACATAGGTCTGAGGACGGATTGTTATATTGTTCCGTTTCGAAAGTAAATATTGCGGCAGTAATGGCCATAGACGAAGAATGTGTATGCAAATTTTCCGGCTATAGACGTAGGTGTCACAGTACGAGGTCTTTTTTTGTATGTGTGACGGAGACAACTTGTGTGCAAGAGAAATAATGTTTGCTGTGGCACCAGTTGTTTGTGATCTAGCCTCAAGTTGCGCAGAGTTACATGCTTCCTACAAATGCTATGAAAAATAACCGGCTGTATGTAGTTCTAGTTTTGGTGTGATCTGAACCACCGTCTGCAGCCATAGTGCCTTATCGCGAGGATTCTACTTCCCTCTACGTATTATCCGTGAACGTGTTGTATGGCTTCTCAAGGAGAGGATCGAGGACTAATTTAAGTAAAGCCGCTTTATTTGCATAGAATCTGGAGGCATTTGAGATGTGGGCATACCAAAGAATGCCACGCACAAATGATCATATCAAGACTGAAGTTTTTCATCGAATGGGTAAGAAATCTAAACTTGTTCGGGCAGTATAACAAAGGAAAGTCGCGTATTTGGACCATATTATCCGACACCAACAATATCGCCTTCTGCAAACTATCATGATGGGCAAAATAGCCGGAAAACGAAAGATTGTGATGCAAAATAAGAGAGTGGATCGGCATCAAGACGGTAGAACAATTATTTAAGCTGGTTTTAGATGGATTGAGATTGAAAGAGTTTACTGCCAACCTTCCATACCAACCTTCGTCAACCTAGTCCCTTCCAACCTTCAATAGTGGCACTATAAGGAGGAGATACTTTATCTCCTGTATACCTCCATGTCAATGATGCAATCTTTTACCGTGCTTCATAATCAATGCAACGTGGTGGTTCCAAAGTAGAAAGATAAAAGGCTGTACCTGATTCTACATCGTGTCAGTAGCTCCTTCATCACTCACGTTTCCCAGAGCCACACACTTTTACAATATAGCGACACCTTCCAAGCATAAAACCCCTGTTGTTTCGCCGCATAAGAGAAAATTAACGTACAAAGTCCACTAATTTCATTAGTTTCGCAAACCGTGTTTTACGGGGCCCTGGATTTACGACCCACCCTTGCACTAATTGTTGCTAGGAGTGCTGCGAACACTCCTATTGGCAAATAAGGCGTGACGTCACACACGTGGACTTTTATAACTCACTAGCTTTTGATCGCGACTTCCGCGCATTCGACTCGTGAATGGACTGAAATAGGGCCAATGCATTTTTGAAGTAAAACTTCTTTAGGCACGCTTGACTTGGGCAGTAAGCTAATAAAGCTGTAAGCTGGTGGCAAATATACAATTAAAAAAACTAAAAAACACGCTTTAAAAAAAATAAAAATAAAAAAAAATGTAATAAATTTCAATTCACTTTTCTTATAGTGCAGTACAAATCTTAATAAGCAATTATTATATTGTTATATCCAGATCAAAATTTGTAAACAATTCTAAATATTGATAAAATAAATAATAATAGTTCAAAATATTTTATTGTAAAAAAAGCGTGGGGTGCATGGTGTCAATTGTCAAGGATTATCATTTTGATAACATCTTAAAAAGCACCCCACGCTTTTTTTACAATAAAATATTTTAAACTATTATTATTTATTTTATCAATATTTAGAATTGTTTACAAATTTTGATCTGGATATAACAATATAATAATTGCTTATTAAGATTTGTACTGCACTATAAGAAAAGTGAATTGAAATTTATTACATTTTTTTTATTTTTTATTTTTATTTTTTTTAAAGCGTGTTTTTTAGTTTTTTTAAACTATTATTTATTTTCTATTTTTTAGTTGCATTTTTTCACAGTGAGAGTTTCCATGTGCTAAAAAGAGACACAAAACGGTTTTTTGTTCGTCTTAAATAGAATCAGTCTATCTTATACTTGGTCTTTGGTGCGCGCGCATTGCTCTACACTACTAAACGTAAACCTCTTTCTTTCTAACTTTACCCCCTCACCTACAACCCCTCAACCCCCCCAACCCCCTAAACCCAACCCCCAACATCCCCCAGCCCCCCCAAACCCCCAACCCCAACCCCCACACCCTTACCCCTAACCCTCTAAACCCCCCTTACCCCCTCCTCATTTTCCAAACCACCAACCACCTAAACCCAACCCCCCTAACCCCGGACCCCCACCCCATTTCCTCAAACTTCCCCCAAACCCCTAACCCCAACCCCCTTACCCCCAACCCCAACCCCCCTTACCCCCAACCCCAACCCCCTAAAATCCCAAATCCAACGCCCCTTACCCGCTCCCCATTTCCCACAACCCCCCAACCTCCCTAACCCCCGAACCCCCCCAAAACCCCACACCCTTAACCCCAACCCCCTAAACCTCCTTCCCCTCCCATTTACCCCCAACCTCCCCCCCACCGCTCCACATACCCCCCTTCCAGCTCCATCATCAAACCCTTGTTACCATCTAGGCCTCTTACCCCCTCCCCATTTCCCACAACCCCCAAAATCCCTAACCCCCGAACCCCCCAACACCCCCACCCTATTTACAAAGCTTGTAAGGTACTAACATTACAGTTAGGCAAATATTCATAATGAGCACAGCCCTTATTCAGCACGCTGCACTCCCCTACTGCACTGAAACTACTAACAAAAGACGGAAAGATATAGTTTGCCCTCGAAATATGGGAAAAAACATGCCTTCTCTACCAGATTTTATGTATTCTTAGGACCATTTCTTTACAACAACAGCATGCTGAGAGCGTTGGCAGAGCGACTCGACTGCCCGCTTACTGAATACTGGGTTCATGTGGTGATTGGGAGGGTCAAATAGGGCAAGGCCTCTTTTCTTTTCTTAGTTATAGTTTCTTTAGAAAACTTGGATTAGTTTGTAAGTAATTAACCTACATAGATATTAAGTCGACTGTTGAGGGGCTAATTGTTTCGAACGCCATCCTGGGCGTTATTGAGGTTATTCCTATAAAATTCACTGTTGCCGGGGGGGCGTTTGGGTCAGTTTGCCTCTTAACAGTCGAAGTGTACCTACTAACAAGCACTATGGATTTTCTAATAGTCCGAAATAAACAATTTTTATTTTTTTTTATTTTTTATTTTATTTTACAATAGATTAAACGCCAAGTGGGGCATATATCCTCTTACTTATAAAAATACTAAGAAAATTCTCCAAGATGAACTTCAAAAACTATCCTACGAAGATACAGAGAAACTATTGATTATTTCGAAATGAACATTGTTTTTATAGAGGCATATTTTGTTTTGATCTGTTTATTTATAGTGTTTTGTAATTTAGCTAAGTTATTAAGAACAACTGTTTTTTGCAAGTGATAATTTAAGATAGTTATTTATGTCCTTTTCGCCTGAAACACAGGAACATCCTAGTTCAGGCATAAGTGTTTCTTACCTTTTGTATGTTTAGACTATAGATGCTATATTGTAAAGTATTTTTGAATAAAGCTTTTTTTTTTTTTAGTTTGTATTTAGTACGAAATATATGGATTTCACGGGATGACCGGAAAAGTAAAAAATTTGGAGCTGAAAAATAAAGAAAAAATCAAAAGACTCCAAAAAAAACAATCTTGATTAGACAACTAATAAGTCGAAACTGTCAGAAGGAAGTCACTATCGTTGCATCGTTCGTGCCAGGAAAATCTCTAGGTATATTTATCACGCTGCCTAAAACGTCATAACATCTTGATGTTCTAGTCCGTAAATATTGCCAATTAAATCTTCTCCGTTGACGACAAGAGATAATAATAATTACGGATCGTGTAACAAAATAATAAACTCGAATTTAAACAATTGACATGCGCAACTAGCGTAAATTGTCAAACCGTCCCGGCATTATAAAACAAAACAATTTGCCATCCAGCCACTTAAATAGAAACCCTAATCCTTGAGTGTTAAGGAAACTTTAATCTCTAGAATCCGCAAAACTATGTTGGGAATCTGCCAAAGCTGCTCCAAGGCCAATGACCGTGGCACAGTAGAATATTATGAATGCAGTATACTATGCATGAAGGTGATCTGTGTTTATCTGTTAGCGAGATATAATTAATTATTTCATCATCAGGGCTCGAAGTTTTGGTACGGATGACGTAAACAAGACTTCAATTTTTACACAGATGATTTGGTATCTGAATACAAATTACTTTACAAAACTTACTACCGTAAGTATGCACGATTATTTAATATTTTTTGTGTTTAGTCTATACACTGTGTTTGCAACTATAATAAAAGTAGATGTGATAGTAAAATAAATTTGACACTATCAGTATATTGTCCAACATATACATTATGGTACTGCTCATTTCAAGTGGCCATATTGTTTAATAAAGAGGTTGATAAATGGTAATTATTTATGCTTGTAAATTTTTCAATAATAATTAAGTATAATACAATAAGCTTTCCATAATTTCCATTTCACATAATTTAATCTAGTTCTGAAACAGTATTTTCTTCAGAATTGTTATAAAACAAATCTAACCTAACCTACTGTATGACATTTCAAAAAATCCTGATATTGCGCGCTTCTATACATTTTATGGGAAACGGTGTTATAAAGCAGATGAAATTCGGGCAAATTAAATTCTGGCAAGTAAAGGTAAACGAAGATAAATACCTACTTTATTCTATGTGTGCATATGTTGGGAATAAGGTGGGACCAGTTATCCAGGATCATAGTCAACGCCCTATATCGATGATTTTTATTTGTATCTTTTCCTGTCAATGGTATTTCCTGTGTATCGAATATGTGTAAATAAACATCTCTCTCTCTCTCTCTCTCTCTCTCCATCTCTCTATCTCTCTCTCTCTACATAATCCAGCAGAAGGTATAGGAAAAATGAAGCATGCAATAAAAAACAATTATTTTTTTCAGTTTCAGGAAGTGCCATTGACCTACTGTAAACTGCAGCCCCACTGTTCCGAGTTGTACGCAGATCAAGTATTTTCACCTTGACTAACAATTCGTTGTCAAAGGCGGGCAATGAAAAGCGTGGCGGTTGACTGATTAGATGATCACTCATTCGGCCCAAATGTGAAATTTGAAACGATACGTGTCGTGCCGAAGGTCGGTTACTGTCATTTTTTTCTGTGGAAACATGATTGGCTCTGGGATAAACGCTGTCGAGCATTTTCATGTGCGTGACTCCTGGCAGATTTTTTTTTGTGAGTTTATGACAATCATTTTTAAAAGCTTTTATAAAATAAGTATGTCAACGGAGGCTCACCTATCGTATCCTCGAAAAACTCAGTTCCGAATATTAAAATTCCGAAAACGAAACGCCTTTTTTTCATTTTCCAAGTTATTATTTGTCCGAAGTTTTATTTACCATAATTTTCTTTTGCCAGATGTTATAAAATACATTTTTTTTATTTGACAAATGATTCAAAATCCAACTGCATGAAATTCCGTAGGATCATTTGCCAAATAATTCCGCAAAATCATTATCCCGCAAACGTCAGGGGTACAAAGGGTACAATTATGTGTGGAGCATAATAAGTATTAATTTCGTTGTTTAATGTTTCCCAAATATTTTATTGCATTTTCTATGTGGGTAGGGGGTTTTCTAGGTGGTTATAAAAAAATAACTAACACCAAAGGCTAATGCGGGAACTTCGCTCCGCTACGCTCCCGCATTAGCCTTTGAAACTAATCTATCCGAGTCGCTCGCTTCCGCTCCGTACCGTCTTGGTCGCTCGCTGAAAATTAAGCAATATTGTCTTACTCTAACGTTAGGTTGGGTAAATAATAAATGTTATTATTTACTTTCGGCTTTTCGTAATATTTAGATTATGAAAAGATGGCAACTGATTAGGATTTAGAATTAGTTGGCAAATAATAATAAATAAATAAATAAATATTAGGGGACAATCTTACACAAATCGACCTAGTCCCAAACTAAGCAAAGCTTGTACTATGGGTACTAGACGACGATAGACATACTTACATATATAGATAAATAAATACTTAAATACATAGAAAACATCCATAACTCAGGAACAAATATTCGTGCTCATCACACAAATAAATGCCCTTACCGGGATTTGAACCCAGGACCTCTTGCTTCGTAGGCAGGGTCACTACCAACTAGGTTAAAGCGGTCGTTAATACTGTGATTAAATGAATCTGTGTTGAAGTTATGGAAAAACAAAACATATGGATTTTAAAAGTCGGTAAACCGTTTTCGGCTAAATGAAATTCGAATAAAAGAGTTTCTAAACATTGATAGGTTACCTGTCACGGTTTGTCACACCACTATAGAGACTTATCCTTTTGCTTCCGTCATTTTTAATCCGCAAAAGTAGGTAGGTTAGGTTCGTTAGGCATCTATAGATGCCCTATTGGCAAATAGGCTAGAAATAAGAGCTGCGGCAGGGCTCCGTCGAATAGCAATGGTGTGACAACCTGGTGTGACGACGAGTCTGGCCCCCTACGATGGCGCACGCTTGCTTAATCAACGTTCGTTCGCCCTAGACTTGAAAATGGCCAGCTTGTACTGTTCAGGGAACACAGAGGGCAGGCAGGGAATTCCACTCCTTAGCTGTACGGAACGAACAATGAAGGAAGAGCGAAAACGCTTTAAATACATACATCCCAATGCCGTGGGAACATTGGAATAAAAAGTAGCCTGTGTTATTTCCAAGACTCAGTACTACATACCAAACTTCATCCAAATATATCCAGCCGCAGCAACGTGAATAAAGCAACTACACGATTGAAAACTGTCTTATTTAGAACATCAGTAGAATCTGTTTCGTAATTTGCACCTGTAACAGGTGACAATTAGATCTGTCTGACAACATAACCGTTTAAAAAATAGTTATTTAGTTATGATTATGTCACATTACATGTGATAAAACTCTGTGAAGACTGACTCATCTAACCTTGCTTTTTGCGATCAATTGTCAAATTAGCACGTAAGTTTATATACATATGTACAATTTTAGTTTACATCTTTACAGTTTATTTGATATTTCGCGTCTTTAAATACGTTAGTTAGTTGTATTATTATTATTTTTTCATACATAGGTACATACAATCACGCCTCCTTCCCATCTGTATTTTTAAAGAGTTTTGAAAGAGTTTGTTAAATTTTAGTTTTATCTTTATGTTGAATATTGATGGTTTTGCCATAAAATACTTAGATTTTTCTCATGTCCAAAATGATTATTCTATGTAACCTAACGTGTGCTAAAGGGTGCTAAACTTATTTTCAACGGTTGTGTAAGCTCTGGTAGTTTATTGTGAAGGTTTATAACAAATTTTTATTATCCTTGAGCATCTTACGTGCATCGTATAAAGTGTTTGCGAAAATAAAGTGGGTACTTGAGAAGTTACAGTGACAAATTAAATTATTTCTTTTGATTTGTTAGTCTAACATTTGGTAGCACAGTGAACTGTTGCGGTACTCTGAGAATGAGCTCTGGTTGAGTTCGAAACGCGTCAGTGTTGTTTGGTGGTGGTGATAGTTGGGTTTGTGTGTATATACAGTATCAAAAATGGTCAAGGTGTTTATATTAAAAATATAAACAAGAACGTTTAACACATATTTTCAACGGTCGTCTGCGTTCGTATTACTTTATTACTAACTACTTTCTAAAACAAATGTAAATAGGTAACTCAAGGCGAATGTAAATAAGTATAGGTGTAAAACTTAAGTAAATGACCCGTTGATGTAGTTGTGTAACAAGTGCACAAGTGCAAGTTGTGTGTGTGGAGCTTAAGTCGTTTTTCAAATTTATAACGTCAATAATTTGTTTATACAGACACGTTACTAATACATACAACAGGTCATTTACTTAAGTTTTTGAGCTATCGCAATTTATTATACTCGCACAATCTAAAATAATTCCTTTAATGGTGTCTGGTAAAGACTGGAAGACACAATTTACAGAGGTACTACCTAATTTATTAAATGGTCTTCTAACTTGACTTCAGAGGTAAATTTACAATGTCACTCAGAAACGGAACAAATACTGTCACAACACGGAAGTTATTCCAGTATTTTCAGTAGATTAATAAAATATTTAATCATTACTTTAATTCAAAACTTAATGACGTTACCTTCGACATCTTCTTTCTTATCCAAATCGGCCATGATATCAATTAAAACTCAACCAAAATCACAAAACTCATATTTAATCACATAACCAAAACAAATATTACAACTTGACACAACAATCAGTATGTAAACTAAAAACACGAAAAAAATATTTACGCGATTCAAGTTCGTTAGGTTTCAGAGAAGAAGCGCGCGACCTCTCCCCTGGCCCATCTAAACGGTACTGAAGGCTCGAAGGAAAACAAGAAAACCGTTTGCGATTTAGCGGGAAAATCTAGCCAGCCAGTAAGTTTGTATTCCGAACGCGTAGTTTGAATTACTTTTTTTATTGTTCTCATGCAGCACGGATAGAGGGATAAGGTTGTTTAACGAAGTCAAAGGCAGTAAAAAGTTACTGGACGTATTTGGTATAAAAAGAAGATGTAATAAAAACGCTGCTCATTTCGTTGGTTTATCCGTCTTTTTTATTTATTAGTCATTACGGCAGATTGAGTTGACTTAGTTTTTTATGACAGAAGTAGAAGTGCAGTCGAGGAAACTGAATCGCTTACGTACCATACCAGGATGGAACCTTTTTGTTGCAAATGTCATGTTGACGTTCCCTACATCTGTCAAAGAAAATAAATCATCGGGAAATTGACTGTGAATAAGTTCCACCATGTTTTGTCACTAACCTTGTAAGTCCCGACTTTTCTAACAGACATTATTGCTATAGACCCAGCCTAGAATACCCAGTTTTGTGATTTTGGAAACTATTTCTACAGTTATTCTTACCATGGATTTATACCTTATAATAAAGTGCACGAGGACTTACATACGAGGCAAAAAAATTAAAATAAATTGTGCGTGTTGTTGTACCTAATTCCTTGATTTAGAATAGATATTTATGTACGTATTATTATCTGTACGTAACGTAACTCCAAAATTTTTGGGAAACTAAGTATGTCCTGTAGATTGAAAGAGAATGCAAGTACATACGATCAATGAAAAAGCTTGCATTAAAAACGATTTTTTTTTTGACAAAACTTATTTTCTGTTTTAATGATACATAATTTGTCTTTTCTTCGGAATGAATAAAGGTCAAAGTTTTGACATTTTATTAATATACTTAATGAGATTTTTCACGTGCTAGTGACAAAAAACTATCCAGTAAACGTGTCTTTGATGTTTAACTGTTACTGAAACAACTGTAACAGCTACAGTCGGAGTAATTACTTGCTTCTACGTCCGCAAACATTGCGTGTTTGCGAATGTCCGTTGAAAGCATTTATTACGTTAGTCAAATTACGACGCAGTCGGATTGGATTTTAAATACCTACATTAAAATGTATCGTTATTTCTGGAAGTAAAATAACTCATGGCGTAAAGTGAAACTTTTATCCACTCTCATAATGACCATAGATCGGAAAGGTCATCGCAAAAATAGGTACGGAAATAGAACAAGATGCAGTAGAGTCGTAAAAGTGTAGATACTAAAGATTATGATTATCTAAATCGGAATTATTATCGCAATTAACATTTGACATTTTTAGTTGCATTTCTGTTATTCCTAGTTTTGTCGAAGTGGCATTCGGGAAACGGTTTTATGACTGAATTTAGTAATATTATTTAGTTATGGTTATTACTCAATATTTTAAATACGGTGAAATTAAAAACGGTTAATAAGTGGACTAAGACCTATCCTCAGTTCTATACACATACTGTGTTAAAAGATTTAGTTGTAATCAATACTTAAGATGTATGTAATTTAATAAGATTGTAGATCAGTTTGAAAAAAATATACCTTGTTGAGTTTCTTTTCGGATTCTTCTCGACAGGGTTTTTCCGGACCCGTGCCGCGGTAGGTTCTTTGACGTTCATAAGAGCTTCATTGAAGCCTAAATTTAATGAAAATTTTGATTTTGAATCAACCCATACAGGGGTGAAATAACGGACGGAACGGTGCAGTAGTTTCGAAGATAAGGGGGAGACATGGGTAAATTTTCATTTATTTCTTCACCGCGGCAAAACTTATGAGACATATACATCCCGCAAAAAATGTCTAACTTACCATTATGTCAAGAAATCAAAGTAAATTTTTATTTGAAAATATTCCACAGAGATACGTAGTTTCTTCGAATATACTGGTTTCTATCACTCAACGCTATTCAGGCTATTAACGAATCCTCAAGGCGGCTCCATCGACACTCCGAGCGTGTGCTGTTTACCTTGGAGCATTTGCTCCATGAGATGCACGGGCTTTCTCTTCTACAAAAATACATTTTTCTTGTTGAATTTTTTCCCTGCTTGGTCATACATAACATAATACGAGTATGTGTGATACGAACTACGAATAATAATTATTATTCGTTGGACACGAACGTACTTGTCTTGCACGTGTGGTAGGTAGAAAGGTAAAAAAAGGTTTATGTTTTTTGATGTGAACCACCGTAAATAACACCTGAAATAATCCATTTATTCTTAACTATGCTGAAACTTTTTTAACCTTGTCCTTAGTAATAATAATGAAACCAAAATGGTCCTTGGTCAAAAACAGGTTGAGAACTACAGCTCTAATCAAACCTCGTCCAGAGTCATCCCTGTGCTCGAGACACACTAGCTATTTTTCGCGACTTTATTTCGCAAAACATAATGCTGATTCCGCGTCGATAGATATCGGGAGACCCTTCCACGAATCCGATCAACGTCTTTTTGACTCTTATCGCGTGGGTATAAAGCTATTTTTGATCGTCTTAAGCCGATTTCGCGTCGATAATTAATATGCCAAGTTCGGGTACGTATCAAAATATATAAAGTTTAAAACAAATAATGGACGAAATACATAATGGTCATTTGATATAATGCAATTTTCTTGGAAATTCTCAACTTTTCAGGATTTTCATAAAATAAACCTAACCTAACCTAAACCAATCTGTAGATTACGCGATTAAAAAAATTCGTTTAATCAATAGTTTCATAGAAAATTTTAGTATGTATTATGACCATAAGGTATTTCGTCCATTATTTGTTTTAAACTTTATATATTTTGATACGTACCCGCCAAGCCCATAGCCCATTCTACATATTGCGCTACTATAATAAATAATGGAACTATTGACAAAAAATTACTTAGCCCCAAACTAAGCAAAGCTTGTGCTATGGGTAGACAACGGATAAAAATATTTATTCAGCACGCAATGAGCTGATAAAACGCTCCCCGTAGCGCCTATCACGCAAAGTCGTATAGGTAACGCCACCAGAGTTGAGGCCACGCACACAACCACATCTCTTGTAATGACAGCGGGATTTTGACGTTGTGTTGTCGTTAAACGTCAACACAACGTCAAAATTCCGCTGTCATTACATGAGATGTGGTTGTGTGCGTGGCCTCAACTCTGGTGGCGTTATCTCTAGCTAGGCCGTCTGGCGCAAGCCACACAGAAGAAACGTGGGACGGGGGCGCGTCGCCGTCCGCGTCGTTTGTTCGCAGGCCGCGTCTCCGCCCCGTCTCTTCTGTTTGCTTTTGATCGCGACGCTTCTATACATTTAGAATGAAAACCGAATCAAGAGGCGCCGCGACGGCAACGCGCTCCCGTCTAACGCCTCTTTTTAACGCTTCTTTGATATAGTCTGTTTTGGTCTACCATTCAGTCCTATTAATAGGAATAAACGGACAGAAAATTCTCTTTAGTCCTACTAATAGGACTTAACGGACAAAATTGTCCGTTTTGTTCCACTAGTAGAGCTTAACGGAATGGCTGCATTAGGCAACCCACGCCTTAGGTCGACGGAGCCCCGCTTCACGGGGCTCCTATTTCTGGGCGGTCTGCCCTTCGTGCATCTGAAGATAGGTAACTAACAAACCTAACCTACCTACCTATATTAATGTGTAAAAATTATCTAACTAACCCTGTTTCGTGCCAGAAATATAAAATAAATAAATATCACAGGACAATTCACACCAATTGACCTAGTCCCAAAGTAAGCTTAGCAAAGCTTGTGTTATGGGTACTAGGCAACGGATAAACATACTTATATAGATACATACTTAAATACATATTAAACACCCAAGACCCGAGAACAAACATTCGTATTTTTCATACACATATCTGCCCCGACACGGGAATCGAACCCGGGACCTCAAGCTTCATAGTCAGGGTCTCTAACCACTAGGCCATCTGGTCGTCATGTCGTCAGAAATATTGGGACTAAACGGATTATTTCGTCCATTTAGTCCATTTAAAATTCATGCCAGAAGTAGTAGGGCTAAATGGATTATTTCGTCAGTTTAGTTCTATTAGTCTGAATGGTAGACCAAAACGGACTAATACTTCTTCTTTGTCTGAATGGTGACCAAAACGGACTACTCGTATACTTCTTCTTTGTGGCTTGCGCCTTAGTCGCTCGCCTCGCCGCCAATCGCTCACTATCGTAGCCGGGCCGTTAAAAAGGGCGTGTCTACTAGAATTGCTCGTAATTTCCTCAAAAGCCGTCTAATTTTAGCCGCAGTACGAGCCGGTACCGGTTTGCTTCACTCGCCGCATCTATCAGCGCTAAACCGGATTCAAGGCGCATCACTCTAAGGAAAATTACCATATTGACGCTCACTGCGGAAATAGTAATTTCGTTCCACGAGCACATGTGCAAGTCAGCTACGTTTGTGCGCCATACAAGGTTTTTGGAAGCAATCACCGTCGCCCATGGACACCAACAACACGAAGGGTAACACAGGTGCGTTGCCGGCCCTTTGACAGATAGATGCATAACAAAATTAATCCTACTAATATTATAAGTATACTAGCTGTCGCCGGCGACTCCGTCTGCAAAGAATTCGTTAATCGCTATCCCGTGGGAACTATGCTATTTTCCGGGATAAAAACTATTCTATGTCCTTCTAAGAGACTCAAATTATCTGCATACCAAATTTCACCTAAATTGGTTCAGCGGATTAGGCGTGACGAGGTAACAGACAGACAGACACACACACATTCGCATTTAGAATATACGCATTATTACGCATCGCGTGCGTAGGTACGTGTGTGTATTTATTGGTTCGGTAGACACACACACTTTCGCATTCATAATATACGCATCGCGTGCGTACGTGTGTGTGTTTATTTGTTACTTCTTCACGCTAAAACACCTGAACGAATTTGGATGTAATTTGGTGTGTGAAAGCTGAAAGTCTGGAATAACAAAGTAATATTTAGAAATGCCCACGGGGATTTTTGGGAAATGATGATGAATTATCCCACTGCTGGACTCAGGCCTCATTTCAGTCCGTGAAGGTTTGGGCTGTGATTCCCACGCGGGCCTAATACCGATTATGAACTTCATACGCACTATTGGACTGCATTTCACATAAATCAACACTTGTTCAGTTCCAACTATCATGTCTAGTATGTCAATAAATTTATACAAAAATGAACTTATTGCTTTTAACAATAAGATTGTATTCACACTGTATGCGCGTGTGCTTGCGTTGTCTATAGGGGTTGGCGATGCGCCAGCGATCTCAATCAATGGCAAGGTTTGATTAGCCATTGTTTATATGCTTCCGGAGTTCTCCTATAACACCAGCTTTAATGCTCGTAGATCGCACTTTTATCATCATCCCGGTTATAGGTATACGTCCCAGTGCCAGTAGCACAAGCCTCCTCCCAGAATAAGAGGGCTTGGGGCGTAGTTCCCGCGCGGGCCCATTGCAAACTGGGAACTTCGCACACACCATTGAATTTCTTCGCAGATGTGTGGAGGTTTACTCAAGATGTTTTCCTCCATCGTAAAGCTCATGGTAAATTTCGCACATAAATTCCGTAAAACTCGGAGGTGAGAGCCCGGGCTCGAACCCACGACCCTCTACTTAAGAGGCCAAAGGTCAAACCACTATACTTCATTTAATTTAGAATTGAAAACCACAACATCATTATATTACGGCTCGTCAACTATTTCTTACCTAGCAAATAGTACAGTACAATAGTCTGGGAGCCGCAAAATAAAATTGTTTTTATGTCACTTTATTTGCGTGTCGTCAATTGTTACTCTAGTATAAATTGTAAAGAGATTACAGTTCAAGAGCCGCTATATAATGTTGTTGTGGTTTATAATTCTAAATTAAATGGAGTATAGGTTACCACGGCTATACGTATAGCACGGCGCTTTATAGCATTAGTTGAGTATTGTACCGTAGGCCTCATCCTCGCTTTCCATCAGGCGTGATTGTGGTCAAACGCAAGCCTATATTGTATAAAAAAAGTCGGTTTACGGACGATAGTTTAACGTGACAACGTCATAACATAAAACATTCAAAAAACAAAAATGAAACCAGGCGATCACCCATCCAAGTACTGACCGCGCCCGACGTTGCTTAACCTCGGTGATCGGATGAGAACCGGTGTTTTGTCAAATATCTTGAAAACGGTGCATCCTACGGCAAAATCAATGAAATTTTAATCCCCCTTTAATGTCCCCGCATACCCCCCATTAAAGATTACCCGAGCGCTAGTACTAAGAGTACCTACCTACACGTACGGGACATTGCGTCATCCTTTTTCGTGCGTGCAGCCGGCGTTCATCGATTTATTAGACGTTGTCACATCGAAAATTGTATAGGAACAATTTGTCCAAAATACCGCAGTGCCAGTGTGTGTTGCCAGTGATGACTTACGGAACTGAGGCGTGGTTGCTCACAATAGACCTCATAAGAAAGCTCATAGTCACTAAAAGAACGGTGGAGCGCGCTATGCTCGGAGATTTCCTGCGTGATAAAATCAAAATGAGGAGGATCCAAAGTTACTGACATTTCGAAGAGTTGCCAGACTTAAGTGGCAAGGCACATTGCTCGTAGAACCAACGGGCGATTGGGCAGTAGGTAAGGTTTTAGAGTGGCATTTCGAGATAAATGCTTTTTAAATCATTTTCTGTAGTTATTTAATTTTAATATAATTTAATGCATTTATTACATATGAAATAAGCAATGACCTTCGTTTGACATCGAAGTAGATGTCGTAGACGGTCCAAGTTGTACTTTAATCGGTGTGGAATAGCGTTATTTAGAACTCTTCACAATTCACGCGTGGATTTTTTTTTTCACGCGAGCAACTGAGTGGTTATAGTACGCATTTAGATAGATTTAGAAATTTGCCTGTGTTGGGAGCCCTCAATTATAATCTGACGTCATCAACCAAAATAGTTTCAATAATTAAGGTTACAGAAAAATGTACATTGACCCTAGTCCAAACATATGCCCCAACATCAACTCATACTGATGATGAGGTGGAAGAATTTTACGATTTACTGAACAAGGCTTGCGACGAACACCGAAGCACTTGGAATATAGTTCTCGGCGATTTTAACGCTAAAGTCGGTACAAGGCAAGAACTGGACAACGAAGACGTTATCGGACCACATGGATTGGGAGCCCGAAATATACGTGGTACTCGTTTAATCCAGTTCGCCTTTGGACAAAACCTCAAAATAAGTAACAGTTTCTTCCACAAAAAACATCAGAGACGCTGGACCTGGGTTTCTCCAGATGGTAAGGTCAAGAACGAAATTGATTATGTGCTCACTTCGAATCAGAAAATAATAAAAGATGTAGGAATAATAAATAGGATTAAATTCAGTTCAGACCATCGACCCATACGCACCAAACTCTTTTTCAACTTAAAAATACACAGGAAAACTTTATTTAGCCATCGCATCAGAAACTTGGATAAAACTACCATAATAAATAACAGCGCCAAATTCAACTTGGAATTAGCGAATCACTTTTCTGATTTAGAAATGGATGCCAACGATGTGGAAGTGCAATATAAAAATATTTTAGCAGGAATTCAGCGAGCAAGCAATAGTATTAAAAAACAAAATAATAAACTCAAAAAACTGTCTGAAAACACTAAAGAACTATTAGATAAGAGAAGCAAAATGGAGAGAGGAACAATAGAATATAGTATATTTGACAGAAGAGTAAAACGCAACATAAGACAAGACATCCGTCGTTGCAACACACAGTTAGTTGAAGAGGCCCTCACGAAAAACCGTGCTCTCAGAATAGCCAAACAAGGAATTACAAAATCTAAATCATGGATCTCTAGTTTAAAGGATGAAAATGGCACACAGCACCGTGATCGAACCAAAATTCTTGAGATATGCACCCAGTTTTATAAATCGTTATATTCAGATCATTCCAAAGACAGGCCTGTTTTCGAATACTCCTGTCCTGATACCGTCCCCTTGATAACTGATGGAGAAGTTAATGCTGTCCTTAAGAATATGGCGTACGGCAAAAGCCCAGGTGCGGATGGTGTCACTACGGAGGCATTGAGACTGGGGAAAACAATTCTATTACCTCACATTACAAACTTATTTAATACGATTTTGTTAACTGGAAAATTTCCATCAATGTTTTGTCATTCTAATATAGTAGTGCTGCATAAAAAAGGTGATAAATGTGACATTAGCAATTATCGTCCAATAAGTCTAGTTTCTCATCTTTATAAGGCATTTATTAAAGTAATCGAGCGTCGCATTGCCGGGCAACTGGACAAGAAACAGCCAGTGGAACAGGCCGGCTTCCGCCCCGGGTTTTCCACCACTGATCACCTCCACACCCTAAACCAAATAATAGAAAAAGTAAACGAATTCAATAGTCCTCTGTATCTTGCGTTCGTAGATTACTCTAAAGCATTCGACAGCTTAACACACTCTGCAATCGTCACATCCCTACATAACCAAGATATAGAACCAATATACATTAATCTCCTTCAGTCCATCTATAGCAATAGCACAGCAGATATCAAACTCCAAACTTTAGGTCAATCCTTTCCTATAGAAAAAGGCGTTAAACAGGGCGACCCGCTGTCTCCCAAATTGTTCACCAGTGCCCTTGAAGATCTCTTTAAAAGCTTAGCGGCCTTATGGGAAAACAGAGGCATAGTTGTCGGCGATAGGAGATTAACTAATCTCCGGTTCGCTGACGACATTGTCCTCTTTTCTCAAACAGCCCAAGACCTCGAATTGATGCTGCAAGAACTCAGCGCGGCAAGCCTTAAGATTGGACTAGCGATGAACAGGTCAAAAACCCAACTTATGACCAATAGCACGAAACGTAGGGTTATGGTAGATGGGCAGATCATACAGTATGTTGACGAGTACATTTATTTGGGCCAGGTAGTCTCTTTCAGTAATAGACAAGATAAGGAAGTCGAAAGACGCGTCGAAAACACCTGGAAGAGCTACTGGTCCATGAAAGAACTTATGAAGGGAAACCTTCCATTAACACTTAAGCGCAAACTCGTCGACATGTGTATCCTGCCCGTCCTAACCTACGGTGCGCAAACATGGTCTCTGACCGAAAATCAAAAGTCCAAACTTAAGGTTTGCCAACGAGCGATCGAGCGCAGCATATTAGGCGTGAAGAGGATAGATAGAATCCGGAACACCACGCTGCGCTCAAAAACACGCATAGTCGACGTTGGGAAAAAGACTGCTAAGCTAAAATGGGACTGGGCTGGACACGTCTGTCGCATGCACCCACAAAGATGGGCTCACACAGTTACTTGGTGGGTGCCGGAGAACGGCCAGCGACGGCGCGGCAGACCAAGAAGGAGATGGCGGGACGACTTGGACGTGTACGCAAAGGACTGGCCTGATATTGCGCCGGAACGGGAGTTGTGGAGGTCAAGAGGAGAGGCCTTTGCCCAGCAGTGGGACACTATAACGGGCTAATAAAAAAAAAAAAAAAAAAAAAAAAAAATTAATTTTTAAAAAAGTAGTGAATTATATAACAAAATGTTGAAATTAGTTTCTTATTAAAAAAACCATAAGTAATTTTTCTAAGACATCCCCTATCATATTGCGTATTTTTGACAGTTGATCTATTTGGTTCCCAGTCCAGAATATAATTAATTATGTTATGAAATACGTACTGTATTATTAAAGAGTTACTATATTTAATTTTTATTACTTATTGAGCGATTAATCCACATTTAGGCATCATAAATATTGATCATAGTTTATGTCAGCCATTAGCAAAGCTATGAGCTATTGTGATCTTTTAATTGGTTCCTATATAAACTAGATGAAAAAATATGATTTACTAGCTGTTGCCCGCGACTCCGTCCGCGCCAATTGACCATAGAAAGTCTTGTCCAACTAAAAAACTTTAACATGTATTGTACTCGTAATATATGCTATTAATAATCCTACTAATATTATAAATGTGAAAGTTTGTGAAGATGTTTGGATATTTGGATGTTTGTTACTCAATCACGGCTGAATGCATTTACTTTAAATTTTATATGGAGATAGTTTAAAACCTTCGGAATAACAAAGAATAGTTTTTATCAGAAATTTATTATTATTTATTATTATTATGTTGGTACGGATTTCCGATCACGGGCCCATGGGGACCCAGTCATTTGAAAGGCATTCATGGGGCCGAAGCCAACATGAAGAGGCCTTTGGTACCATATAATATAAATGAGATGGGCGCAACTATGGAGGTCTATCCCCTAATACACCATGAGGATGTGCTAGCGGACAGTCCTCCACAGTTGCCAAACTATTGCCAGGTAGGAAGCGACATGGAATTGGCTATGGGGTTGGGATTTTGTGGACAGGATTACCGGGCTATGGAGTGAGATAACGGACACCTACCATTTCAATATCTCATAAACTGAACTTTTGGTAGGCGGTGACTCGCCATTCACTAAATGGGCCCCTCAAACTATTGCCCGCTCGGGGCAACGAGGCGGCAACATTGGTGTGGACGGCTAAGGATGGAGAGGTGTCCCTGGACTTTAAACTTCAAAATGCCAACTCGCCACTTACGGCCAAACACATCCATCCTTCGAGCTTTTAGCTCTTGCGCTCCACTCTAGGCGGCCAACAAAGGCAAACTAGAGGCGGGGTGGGTGTGTAACTGTGTGTGAGTGTGTGTATAAGTGCATGTGTGTATGTGTACCCCTGGAGGTCTCGGGTTCGTGGTGTCGCTACGCACCAACAGCTCGCCACAAGCCGCCCTGCGATGACTGACTGCACTGGTGACACGACAACACCAGCGGGCGATGGGGTCGTCACATCCCTACGCCTTTTGACTGACTGCGCTGGTGACACCACAACACCAGCGGGCGATGGGGTCGTCACATCCCTACGCCTTTTGACTGACTGCGCTGGTGACACCACAATTATTATTATCCCTTAAAGTTGCATAGTTTTCGCGGAATAGTGATACACGAATTCTTCGCGGACGGAGTCGCGGGAAACAGCTATTTTAATTTGTTTTTAAGCTTATTTGATTGATTGCGCATGAGATGTTGCTTTATGTTTATGTTTACGTGATATTTTTGCTAAAAACTTATTTCTGTTCTCAAAAACTGACTCAGTATTTTTGTATTCGAGTGTATTCAAACTAACTAAATCTTCTAAAATTACACTACCCCACCGTTATTTAATTAGTTTTCACATAAAATACAACATATTTATGATCATTTTCCTATGAAAAATCATCGAAATAACCCGTTATGTGCCCACAACATCCGCGCTACATCATAAATTTTATATGGCCGCGTCTGTAGCGACCGTTTATTTTCTATTTGAGAGGATTTCTTGCAATTATTTATGATTAAATAGTTTATACTTCCTAATTTATACTCTAAAAGCCGTGGTGGCCTAGCGGTTCGACCTATGGCCTCTCAAATCCAGTGGGACGTATATAGACTAAGATGGATACTTGTAAATAAACGGACTATATTTCTCGTGCACAAGATGATAGATTGTTCCTTAAGGTCCCACCGAGCTTTTGGCGCTAATCGATTTTATGTATTTTATGCAGTGTATGTGTGCGTGAGAGCGGCTGGAATCAAAGCCGTGAGTAAGCGCGAGCGACACGAGTTCCCCGTCCGATGGCCGAAGGAGAACTGACGCAACTAGCTATCGAACAGGGGGGAAGCACGATGGCTCAAGATAGTTTGGTTAGCCTGTGCGTGTATTTAGGTATTTTCATCGTATTACTAAAACAAATACACATTTTAAAAATGTAGCAGTAGCAACACTACGCCCTAGAAAACTTCTTGTTTTATTAACATTCGAAAAGTCATGACTTGCCGTGCAGTATTTACGTCGTACTACGAATTTATTTTATGAACTAAAACTATTACTTTGCTCACTCGCGACCTTACAATAGTTACGTTTATGCAAGAAATGTGTGTTCATGCAGTTCCTCCACCTCCACACTGTACGAACACACACAAATCACATAAACACAACCATCACCACCACCAAGCTACACTGACGCGTTTCGAACTCAACCAGAGCTCATCTTCAGAGTAACCACAACCGTATGCTACGCTACCAAATGTTAAACTTGGTATTGTAAGGTCGCGGGTGAGCAAAGTAATTGTTTTAGTTCATTAATATGGACCTCCGCAAAGTAACGCCTGATTCAATAAATGAATTTATTTTATTTTTTAGAGACCACTTTGGATTTTTTTTCTATCAAGCGAACTACAAGTAATCGTGTTTCGATAAACACTTGCCATTAGAGTGAATCCTCAAATATCTTACACATGAATTTCAGGACTATAGCTTTGCTAGTATTCAGCATGAATGCAATAAATGCGTCAAAAGCTCAGTAAGGCCTTATTATCATAGATCAAAATATAGGCAAAGATTCCCGTTTTGTTTTGACGGCCGGATAGCCTAGTTGTAAGAGAACCTGACTACGAAGCTTGAGGTTTCGGGTTCGATTCCTGGTCGGGGCAGATATTTGTGTGAAAAATACGAATGTTTGTGCTCGAGTCTTGGAAGTTTAATATGTATTTAAGTATGTATTTATCTATATAAATCTGTTTATCCGTTGTCTAGTACCCATAGTACAAGCTTTGCTTAGTTTGGGACTAGGTCAACTGGTGTGAATTGTCCCGTAATATTTATTTTATTTATTTATTTGTTTTTCCGTTATTTTGGCAGCCCTGTGTTTAATTTTACCCGTCGCAGTCACAGATTCGGTAATATATCGTAATTATTTATTGCTGTTTGTGGGCCGCGGCCAACTAACAACAATATTAAAGTTTCACGAATTAACGGGTCTAATGGACTATTATTTATGTAATAAAGACAAAATAATGTTGTTCTATGCATAGAACATGTTGCCCGCTCAGTTTAGCTTTTACTTTTAGTATTTATTTTTCCAGCTTATTACCATAACATATATTGTCACATTTTACAAAATACATACTTAGTCACTTTGTCAAAAAAAAGCTGTGTGTGCTCTCAAGCGGAGGGTCATGGGTTCAAATCCCGGCTCGCACCTCTGCGTTTTACGGAATTTATGTGCGAAATTACATTTGAAAATTACCATGAGCTTTACGGTGAAGGATGAGAAAACCTTCATACACCTGCGAAAAAATTTAATGACGTGTGTGAAGTTCCCAATCCGCACTGGGCCCGTGTGGGAACTACGGCCCAAGCCCTCTCGTTCTGAGAGGTCTGTGCCCTGCAGTGAGACGTACGTATACATAGGCTGGGATGATGATGATGATAGTTACTTTGTTACAGATTCGACACTCGCGTTTGACGATCGCTAAATTAGGTATTACCAGCCCACCGCCGACGGTGTAAGAACCAAAGGGTCACGCCATAACTTTTTAATTTATGCTGGATTGAATTATACAGATACTAGCGACCCACCCCGGCTTCGCAGGGTGCAATTATGCATGTATTTATACATTATAAACCTTCCTCTTGAGTCACTCTATCTATTAAAAAATGCACCAAAAACCGTTGCGTAGTTCTAAAGATCTAAGCAGACAGACAGCTAGGGACAGACAGCGGGAAGCGACTTTGTTTTATACTATGTAGTGATAGTGAAGTGATTGAAAAAGCAGTCAATGAAAAATCTTTGAAAACCTTATTTATGTATAAGCCAATTAATCCTGTTTTCTAAAGAGATTATACTTACAAATTTTGGAATTAAGTAACTAAGCTATCATTACTACAAATACGAGGCATAAAGCCACGGTGTTTGTTATCGAACTCATCGAAAAATTTTTTCTCTATATTCGATAAGTGTGATAGGTCGTAGTCTACTTTTTCTACCCCTGTTCTTCGCGGACAGAGTCGCGGGCAACAGCTAGTAATAATATAAAATGTAACATTATTCTTAAAGCGTGCGTTACTAATGTCTTGTCATGCATAGTTTATGTTTATAACATAGATAAAGGAACTAAATCACTAAATCTTTAATTTAAACTCCACGAGTAAATACTCGAACTAAATCATTTACCGGGAGCAACCATTTCGCTGCAAATGTCGTGTAGATATTCCATACATCCGCCAAAGAAAACATCGTGGAATTGATTGTGAAAAGGTTCTGTCTTGGTACGTGATTTAGTCTCTTCGATTAAAAGCAGGTGCGAGTACTGTATCATAATGACTTGTACATTACATTTTACATTTGTCATGTTAATAAAACGTTTACTTTACAGCCCGAGGGTAGTAATTTCAAAGTGACTTGTGGAGACATTCATACATTTTGTACTTTAGAACGAGCCAGTTTTTAGAACTAGACATTAATATTACCTAAATATGCAGAGAAGCATGTTTATGTACGTATACTCGTATAATATGTTTTCACTGTACATGATGTTGACGTCAGGTCTCCTTCGTAATCCATAATGTCGTTTGTCTTAGGTAAACTCAAATGCCATACCACTTTTTCCATAAACACTTTTGACATATCTTACTTTTGCCATAATGATCATTTGCCATAATATCACATGTCCTAATCCCTAATATGCTTTGTACTAATATAGTAAGACATAAAACTTACGAGTCATAATATCAAAATCCATAATATTAAATGCCGTAACAGAGCACTTGTTAGCAAACAGCGGCTTGCGAGCCAGAAAAGTAGGTTAGGTTAGGTTAGAACTTCGACCCTAACAGCAACGAACTGGTACCAGAAAAGTAGGTTAGGTTAGGTTAGAACTGCGACCCCAACAGCAACGAACCGGTACCAGTAAGTTAGAACTGCGACCCCTACAAGAACGAACCTATATAGACGAACGAATATAGAAGCTTCAGCATTCTCAGCGACTCCATGTCCTCGCTGGAGGCACTCAAAACGCCACACACGACGCACCCACTGGTCCAAGCAATAAAGACCCAAACTGTACAAGCGAGGGAGGCAGGAGTGGACATAAAATTCTATTGGTTGCGAGCTCATATTGGAACGCCAGGAAACGAGAGGGCAGATGAACTGGCAAAGCATGCAGCAATTAGGAAAAAGACCGCTCCGAATTACGACGAGGTGCCGATATCTTACGTCAAAAGGTCAATAAGACTAGAGACGGTCGAAAAATGGCAGGCCTCCGGGACCGGTGCAATAACCAAGAAGTTCTTCCCACAAGTGAGAGATGCAAACACCATCATAAAGAAACTCACAAATTTCTTGGTTCAGGCCTTTACCGGGCACGGAGGATTCGCAGCCTATCTACACCGTTTTAAAATCAAAGATGCGCCCTCGTGCATATGTGACCCGGCTAAAGACGAGGACGTCTGACACATTGTTTGTGAATGCCCCCGCTTTGACACACAAATGTTCGAGCTAGAGCAAAAAACCGGAGTCAAGGTAACTCAAGATAGCTTGACCTGGAGTGATTTGCTTGGATCGGCAAAGAACAGAGACCACACTAAAGAGTTCCTGGAAAGAGTGGTTCGCGTGGCATGTCTTCGAAATAAGTAGCACACACACACACACACACACACAAACACACGCACACACACACACACACACACACACACACACACACACACACACACAAACACACATTCAATATTCCCTCCTTATAAAACCATTTTCTTTTCGCTTCCCCTGGACCTAGACACTGTTTGCAGTATATATAAAAAATTGACAAACCTTTTTTACTGATTGGATTGTATAGTAATTTCTGTATAATATTGGTTAGTGTATAATTAGATCTAAGAATTCCTGACATATGCATCTCCCGCCCATACGACAGGTGAGCTCCGGACGGAGGACGCACCCGGTAGTTTCGGTGGGGAACTCGTGGGAGCAACGGCGGAAGCCTAAACAGAGAATCGAGACTAAAAGTTTCTTCTCTGGCCCTTCAGCATTGGCTGGGGTAATCCGCTGGGCTCCACATGACCCTTGTGAGACACTGGGGCGTCCAGCCGTCCGGGGGACACTCCTCGTCCCACCGAATTATTAAAGCAGGAAAACTATCGATGGAAGCGGTAACGAAAAGAGGGTAGCGCTAGGAGACAAGCGCAAAAAAACACACAGCATGCCAAAAAACCATCAGGCATAAAGGGTAGCCCCACCCAAAAGATGGCATCCAAAGGCACACAATGGGCCCAAAAGACCTCCGATCCACCCTTCCATCGCAGGGCAAAAAAAAGGAAGCCCGTAGTTATCTCTGTGCTTTGTATGCCTACTCTTGTCTCTGATGTCCTGTCAATCGTTCTAAGGTTAACTGGAAGAGATCCCTTTAAGGGATAAGTTCGCCTTTGTACATTTGTCTCTCTTGTTAACTGGTAATTTTCATGTTTTATGTACAATAAAGAGTTTTACATACATACATACAGTTATAGATAAATGCATATGACAGGAAATCCCACCAACCCAACCAATAGCTCTAAGTAATTGTACAGAAACGGGCGAGGGTCGGTCAAGAAATAAACCAACGAGTAAAAACATAAAAGACCGACCTAAGCACCCCCCAGTGCCCAGCGGGAGAATGCATGCTCCTCTCCCGGCCTTCCAGCAAATGGCTGAGGCAGGACACTGTGGGTAGATTAAGTCCCCTCCCTACCCCTCCCCTCCTCAAAATTTAAAGCACACGTTTGTATTAATAATCAATAGAGAAGGGGACTTGTGACCGGGTTTTCTAGTCCGTGCTAGTCGGACACTGTCTGGGCCCTCCATTCCCAGTTCGTCCGAAGGGATTTTTCCCGAGCACAAGTCACTCTTCCTACCCTAAAGTAAATAAAAAATTTTAAATAAAAAATAAAACCTCCTTCAAAAAACATCCAAAAAACTATGAAATAATAATTGAACCGAACCGACCACAATAAGCATGAAAATATCTTTCTTCTAATCTGTTTTAAGTCGGTGCCTCAGCACGAGCCAGCAGGAGTGTAGAAGCCCTATAGATAGTAGGTATGTAGGTAAGTTAGATTACTAGGTCCACTCCTGCTGACTCGAGCTGAGGCACCGACTTCAAACAGATTAGAAGAAAGATATTTTCATGCTTATTGTGGTCGGTTCGGTTCAATTATTATTTCATAGTTTTTTGGATGTTTTTTGAAGGAGGTTTTATTTTTTATTTAAAATTTTTTATTTTTTGCTTTTTAGTTGTTTCTGTATAAAATAGATGCGTAGGATAAAATCATCAGTTTGACTTCGAAATAAGTTTATGTTGAAAATTCTATTTTTAAAACTCGACAGGGTTATGTCGTTTTATTACAGAGTTCCATGATACTTTCTGAATGCAAATGCTCGACTTGTCACCGAAAATACTAAAATCGCTATACGTTTCTCTTGAATTTTTGAGGAGTTTCTTCAATTCCTCATGGATCCCATCATCAGAACTGGGTTTTGGTAACAACGGGACCAACCTTGAAGCATGTGCTTTCAAACAACGAAAAAATTTCCAAATCGGTTCATAAATGACGGAGTTCTGAGGTAACACACGACAAAAAAAAAAAAAAAAAAAAAAAAAAAAAAAAAAAAAAAAAAAAAAAAAAAAAAAGAACATACAACCGAATTGAGAACCTCCTCCTTTTTTTGAAGTCGGTTAAAAATAGCAAAGACTTCGCGTCTTTGGCCCCTCTGGTGACTCATTCAAAAAAAAAATATAGACCCGTTGACGTCATTAATAAGTCTTTAAATTCCGAATATAATTGGTAAGTATTTGTTTAAAATCGACCAAGTGCGAGTTTGTGCAGGTCCACGGTTGGCTTCAAAGTCAAAGTCAAAATTAATATTTATTCAGTGTAGGCTATAAAGTACACGAGAGTCAAAAGCTGCGTACCTACGGACTGTACGCGCATTACGCGTACGCGTACCCGGGCTCGCGTAGGGTACGCGGAATGTACGCGCAGTCCGTACGCAGCTAAAGAAGCTACCAATACCAACGGTTCAGAAAAACCTTGTTGAGAAGAATCAAGTCAGGGTGCCCTAGCAGTTTGACCTATGGCCTCTCTAGCAGAGGGTCGTGGGTTCAAATACCGGCTCGCACCTCTGAATTTTTCGGAATTTATGTGCGAAATTACATTTGAAGTTTACCATGGGCTTTACGGTGAAGGAAAACATCGTGAGGAAACCTGCATACACCGGCAAAGAAATTCAATGGTGTGTGTGTGTACACGTACACACCATTGTGATGTTCCCAATCTGCACTTGGACTCGCGTGGGATTGTGGGATTGGAACTTCGGCCCAAGCCATCTCATTCTGCGAAGAGCCCTGTGTCCTGCAGTGGGACGTATATAGGCTGGGATGATGATGAGGAAGAATCTGGTCAGAAACCAGGGTATTATCATTTATTTATTTATTTTTGGAGAATTTTATAATATTATATTATGTAAGTAGGACATCATGTCAATTCAATACTACTACTTAAGACTCATAATGTCCGGTTGGTGATTCCACGCAAACGGGTCACTGCGCATTACGTCGCTACGAAGCAAGCGAGCGAAACGCCGAACGACTCAAGCGAAAGCGATAGATTGAGCGAAAATATAATTTCCCTGTTTTCAGAGATAGAAAGACTGCAGAATTCTAAGACTTTAAGAGATGGTCCGATTTTCGAAATCACATCATTTAAAAGTGGTATACTTGAAGCCTGTTGTTCTATGTTATTCAAACAATATTACTATTTTTTTACATGAAAGTGGGAAAACGAGAATGCCCTGACGGGAAGCAATGACCGCCGCCCATGGACACCCGCAACACTAAGGGTGTCACAGGTGCGTTACTGGTCCTTTGAGAGATAGATAGCTCGTTTTTTAAGAATCTCCAAGTTGTATCTCTCCGAGAACGCTGACCTAGGAAGCTGGTTAATGGTTAATGGCAAAGTATGGTAATGAAACTTGGCTGCCGGCAACAACCCGAACCATTCATCGGCCAAATATAATTAGAAAACTAAAACTAAACATCATCATCATCATTTCAGTCGAAAGACGTCCACAGCTGAACATAGGCCTCCCCCAAGGCTCGCCAAACAGATCGGTCCCGTGCCATCCGCATCCAAAACGATTTCGCATCCTTAACCAGGTCATCGTTCCATCTTGTTGTAGCCCTACCTACACTGCAACTGCATCTTCCGGTCTGTGGACGCCACTCAAGAACCTTTTTGATCAGATCTACGAGCGATTTGGCCTGCTACTTGAGTCTGGCGATTCTTCGAGCTATCTCGATGACTTTAGTTCTTGCGCGGATTCCATCATTTCTAATGCGATCCCGCAGAGATAGCCCTCTTCATCGCCCTCTGCCTCTGAGTGACCTTGAGCTTTCTTATGAAGTCCATCGTTAGCGGCCATGGCCACGTCTCAGTGACATAAGTCATCACTGGCAACACACACTGGTCAAAGAATTTAAACATGAGTTGAACTAAAACATTAATGTAAAAACATTGTCGGAATTTTCTGCCACAGGCATTGGCCCCAAGAAACTGCCCGCATTACCTTTCGTAACTGCTTTTCCTAATCCTTGAAAGAGGTATAATAGTCAACCAAGAAATTCCTTTACCACCCTAAGGTTATTGAACCTGACATTGGTCAGTTGTAGGCACTGGTCCTACCGCCGGCGAGTAAGCTATCGGCGATTTTCTCGCCCAAGAAACGAACGAAACATAATCGCTCCCGTGTAAAAAGAAAAGAGAGAGATATATATTTATAGTTCATCACTGGCTGTTCACACTGCCGGTGAGGATTCTCTTCACTAGTTGATCGCAGCGATAAAATTATAAATGTTTTAACGCGAAGGCATACGCGGGCGACGCCGCGGTTCAAAGCTAGTGTTTGCATAAACAAGCTCTTTACAAACTTCCAAGCATTAAAAGTACTTTTTAGTCGCAGCTTTGTCTTTATAAGCAATTTCATCGCGTTCAAATTGTGCCCTAAAAGCACCTTCTTTTGACACGGATAAAGAAGCTTTTAAATAAGGCAGTTCTCGCCGTGATTTATCCGCTTGTTTACAATGCAGTGTCATTTATTTTGCGCACCCAAATGGAAATTAGGGTTGCCAGTTGTAAAAAGTCGACGGTTGAAATAATTTATTAAAATGGTATTTAGGGTTCCGCTGCCAAAATGGAAAATGGAACTGTTAAGTTTTACCACGTCTGTCTGCCGTGACTTACAAACTCTTTATAATAAAAAACGGTTAATTTTACATAAGGTAGGCAAAATTCGTGCATCTGCTCTATTAATTATTGTATGCTTTTTTCACTACAGATTTAATATTGTGTAACTTTGGGTATTAATTTTTTATAAATGCCGAAATGCCAATATTATAAATGCAAAATTTTGTTAATAGGTATGTGCGTGCATGCGTGTACGTTTGCTACTCTTTTCACCCAAAAAAAGTACCTAATATACTTAATTGGTATTTAGTTAGATGGCTGAGCCTCTGGAATAACACACAGGCTACTCTTTATCCCAAAAATTCCCAAAATCCCCATATAATTTAGAGACATGGAATTTCACTCAGTTTTTCTTCATACGGTAGAAATAAAGACTGCGATGTAAGTAACTATATATTGATTGTAAACCTTGCATTATACAAAAATAAAGAAAAAAAAACTATTGAGTATTGGAATTTATCCCTTTAAGGGGCTGTTTCACCACCCATTAATTAATTTTAACTGACGGATAAATGGGATGCCGTCTCTGTCTATTCGAACAAAACAAACAGAGACGGCATCACATATTTATCCGTCAAATAAATTTGATCAATGGATGGTGAAACAAGGGGTAAGGGTCCACTACCAGTCCTTACCTTACCTTTGAGGGGTAAGTTGTGAGAATTCCCATGGAAATTTAGCAAATTCCCTAATACCTAATGGTACACGCGTATAAAGCTGCAGGTAAAGACTAGTAGTAAACAAATATACAAGTGGCAACCCTAAAGCAAATGTCACGCGCTGTCAGCAGGCTCTAACATAACTGGAACTGCTTCTGACTACAAACGCCCAGGTTGGACATAATTATCTAGGTACTAGCTTAAAGTATTTATGACTGGAGCTGGGGCTAAATTCAGGAACCGAACTGCCAACACGGTTTGCGAGCAGTAATTCAATTTTGCGAGAGGATAGGGATGAACTGCTATTCGCCTTATTTATTTAATTATTTATTTATTTGTTTATTTATTTACAAAGCGAAGCATCCCTATCCTCTCGCAAACGATTGAATTACCGCTCGCAAACCGTGTTGGGCCGTTCCTGAGTTTAGACTAAACGAATCAGTGTATCAAAAAATCGTCCTTCACAAGCCCGTAATGATTTCAAAAGACCATGCATCGATATCCCACACTACCAGGTTACACGAGAAAAACAAATTCCCCCGCACTTTTTCGAGCGTATGTATCATTCTTTGGCACGCCCTGCAGCCTGAACGGCTCAATAGATTTTGAAGTGTGAGATTTCATTATATTCGTCTCAGTTCCGCGAGTGACATAGGGTATATATTTCCTGGATGGAATGGATGGAATCTCCATGGGATAGGGAAAATACAGGAGGGTTTTATCATATAGTATTGAAATTAATTGTCTATGGGAATACGCTAAAAAAAGTTTTTTCTACGTTTTATTTTACAACTTTGTCGGGGAAACTATTACTTATATCTATGCAAAATTACAGCTTTCTAGCACTTATAGTCTCTGAGCTAAGCTGCGGACGGACGGACAGACAAACGGAAAAAAAACGACAAAAAAAAGCTTTGCATAGAAATAAGCCAAGGGCAACTCCGGTCATACGTAGTTTGTGACTAGCATTATTAATAATGACAACTTAAAACAGACAAAGCAAGAGGTGGTTTAGGTACCCCTTGTGTGTCTGACAAACGGTTATTTTTAAGATACCGCTGTTTAAATAAAAATTAAATTAAAATAATTGAAAAAAAAAACTAAAACATAACCAGTTACTTACCTACTTTTCTTTTTAAAATTCAATGACTGGTAAGGAGTTCTTATAAACTCAATAAGAGTTTGGCAGCCGCCGTGACGTGTGGCTCCGGGAAGAAGGGCTACAGATTAGTCCGAAAAAAGTCGAGCTAAACTCGATCATAGACGTGATTTATCCGTATTTTTCACTATGACTCAATAATCGATGGTTATTCGTATGTTTCGTACTGATTTTTTAAAATAAAAATAAAAATCACGGGACTATAGTCCGACAAGCTCGTGCGTGGCTCTCCGCGGAACCCTGTCGCAGTCAGCATTTGCCGCACTTAATGAAAACAATCTCGTTAAGGACAGCAGAGGCTCCCTGCGACAAGGTTCCGCCGAGCGCCGCGCACGAGCTTATACACACCAATTGATCTAGACCCAAAGTAAGCAAACTTTGTATTATGGACACTACTAGGAAATGGATTAACATACTTACAGTATAGATAAATACATACTTAAAAAACATAACCCTCCTTCGGCAGTCGGGTAAATTAAACACCCAAGACAGGAGAGCAAACAACAAACAGTTCCTGGAGTTTTAGTATGCTTTGGAGCAGATTAAAATACGAATTTTACCGTATTAAAATCATTATCATTTCCATGACAGTCCAAGTTTTCGTACTTTTTAATGGTAATGATTAGACATCGGATTATATGCATTTGCATGTTTGCATATGCAAATGCATATAATTCTATTTTTATAGCGTTTTTGCATATTTTGGTACTTTTTCACTGACAGTGCATATTTCAGTAGTTATTCGTGTTAGGCGTGTTGTATTATGCCTTAAATTGATACATTTATCAACGGCACCGAACAAACTCTGCCTGAAGAAGTCTCTGCAGAAATGGCGCCAAACTTCAAGATCTGTCCGGTAACGTCAGTTGACGTCAAAGGTCATTTTCAGTCTATAAATTAATATTACGTGACTGTCAGACGTCACATTACAAGTTTGCTGCAGAAAAGATGGAAAAATATGTTATTGTGAAAATAATCGTAAGTTATAAATGGTTTTTTGATTGTGCATATTTCATGCATATTTCGTCCTTTTTTAGTGCATATTTGCATGCATATTTTGGCATTTTGATAGTGCATATAATCCGATGTCTAGTAATGAAGAAATTTAAAACGAACCATCAAAAAGTCTATCTCATATCGCCGGATGACAAGCAAACTCACTAAAATTTCTGTCGCTGCTCTTCAAAAAGTCGTATCTAGTTAGTAATTTCATACTAATATATGAGCTTTGTTTGTAGGTATTTGGTACTTAGTGACTTTTGCTAGTCACCTGACGATATGCTCTCAACTTTACGTATTTCCTGTGAATACATAAATTATATAAACATCTTTCTTGATTCACTCTCAATTAGGTTCTATTGAGTATCTTGATTTGAGCCGGTCTAACTTGGGTCCAAAGACCTAATGCATTTACAAGTCACGTAGCGAAGCCGAAAGTTCGGCACGTCTCGGCTTTCGGTTGGCGAACTTAACCCCAACCTTGCGTCTATTTCTGCGGACAGTCGTAGAAAGTAATAAACCGAAACACTGTCTAAATAAAACCGAGGCGTGGCGTGTACTGTTGGCAGGGAAAGGGTTAAATTCGATTCGTTTTTTTTCAAATACAGCTCCATAGTTTCATCGTTTGCCATAATTTTCATTTGACATAATTTAATTTGGCAATGCAATGGCGAGCAATGGAGCGCAGTATCCTGGGTGTTCGGAGAACTGATCGAATCAGAAACACGACACTGCGCTCCAAAACTCGTATTACAGATGTGGGTGTCAAAACCGCCAAGCTGAAGTGGGACTGGGCCGGACATGTCTGCCGGACCGATAGGCGCGAACCGTTACCGAATGGATTCCGAGGGATGGCCAAAGGAGCAGAGGTAGACCCAAGAGGAGATGGCGGGACGACCTGAGCGCTTTACAGCTCGATTGGCAGGTGCATGCCCAGGATAGGGAAGAATGGCGGAGGAAAGGGGAGGCCTTTGCCCAGCAGTGGGACATATTATAGGCTATATAAAAAAAAAAATTATTTCTGAAACAGTATTTTCTTCCGTATTGTTATAAAACAAATTTAACGTACTGTATTCCATAAAATGACATTTCAAAAAATCCTGAAAAATGCACGCTTCTAATTATTTTATTGCAAACGTTGTTATGGCAAGTGAAATTATGGCAAATGAAAGGATCCGAGCTCCATATCGATACTATCACTGATCCACCAATGTCGAGGTTGAGAAAGACACTATCAAAGGGAAACACAGTCACAGAAAATGTAGTTAATAGACATGATGCCGAAAAACATTTTACTAAAATAAAACCGACCAAGCGCGTGTCGGACACGCCCAGGATAGGGTTTGGCAGCCGTTACGTAAAAATCCTTGCATGTCTTAATAAGTTTACTCGTATTAAATTATACTATCCGCATTAAACAAGTCATATTTGACAATATTTGTATTTAGTACGGAATTTCCCAAATAGGTATATTTTAAAGGTTATTTAGTCTTAAAATGCTAATAATTCTCAAGCAAACTTAGCCGAAACAGTTTTTCTTGTTAATTTGATATAGGTTCTTATTTACTCCTATCATGATTTTTTTCAAAATTTTCATTCCAACAGTTTCGCTTTTAGAGGGGGGGACTCTCAACTATAACAAAAATTTGCACTTTAAAGTTGAATATTTCGCAAACGAATCTGCATATCGAAAAATAGGCTTTTGATAACTATAAAGCTCACACAGACACGGCCATCCGTTTTTGTCATTTTCGTTCCGAAACCCTAAAGAAAACATTCTGGTTTGCTCAAAGATACACCAATTTGTGTTTCCACTGTGTCAATAATCGTGAGATGGTAATGATGATGAATAACCGAGCTGTCAAAATGCTTAAATATTCATCCTCAAACACTATTACTTAAATTTATTGTAACCAGAAAAATGTCACTCCCATCATCCAGCAAAGGAAAAGCAATACAACATTTTCATAGCCGCCGTCAATAAACATAAGGCGGTCGGGAAGCCACCTGTTGCGAGAATCTTTACGAGTGTACATCAATCAAATAGCGCCGATAAGGGCGTAATGATCGCGATAACGCGCTCGGGTGGTAAATGGTACGATAACTGCTTAATAGCGTCTGTTGAAGGACAGAAAGGAGTGTGGAAGCTTTTTACAGCTTTGCACTTATAATGTTTGTTTATGGGTTTGTTAAGGTCAGGTCTTGGGAGTGGAATTTCAACCACTTATACAATCATAGATTATTTAGTAGTTTGAAGAGAGGCGAAAAGCTCGATTCATATGAAGAGACCGGGAAGTAAGAGATTGCCGGGAGAGTAAGTTTGGCATGATACGAAGCCGGCAACCCCTGTTTCGATCGAGGCTTATATAGTCACTCCACGAAGGTCACGGACATCGTGGAATATGTGCGTGTGAAGACCAAGCTCACTCTGAGGGTTGAGCGGTTGGAGTCCCGCCATGATGTGAATTTCAATTCATTTGTGGTGAGGGTTCCGACTGATCAACTGTCGACCTTCACAAGAGAGGAGTTTTGGCCGAAAGGTGTCGCTTACCGGCGGTTTCGTGGCCGGTTAAGTGACACTGCAAAAGTGCCCACGTCATAGACTTCACGTGCTTGTAATTAGGTTGTTAATTAAGTGTAATATAAATATGTCTTTAAGGTATTTTTATATGGGCCTATGCAGCCTGAAATAAAATTATTCTATTCTATTCTATTCTATAGTGCTTTTCTCAAACATGCAATGAATAAATAAAAAACTTCAAGAAATGAAAATTGCAAAGAAAGCAACTATTGCTTATGTTTTTTTTTTGGGCTAAATGCCATGATACCATAGACATATAAACGTCATGATACTGTGTCACATGAAACAATAGACGATCGCTTTCCCGGCCTAGGCCTGCGATTCTGTATGAAAATCCATTACATACCACTTGTCTAACCGCGCCCGCAACGTGATACGTCCCGGCCTATTATTTGGAACGTACGGTTAACACTTCATTGCATCTTTGAGAAAAGAATATTTTGCCGGTGTCTGATACGGCACATGTCCGACAAGCTCGGTGTCTGTAAAAATGAATTGACCTAAACACGTGTCCAGATTTTTTTTCTCAAAAATATTCGTGAAAGTTGACATTATTCTTTATATATCAGAACGTGAAATGCATAGTTTATGGTCAGTAAAAAAATTAAAAAGTTAAAAACATTGCAGGCTCGATAAACTCGACAACAATGTCGCATACAAATTCCATTATTGTCGAGTCTCAAACTTTTTAAAAAGTTAAAAAGGCCATGGTAATAAGTTGGCACTATTCGTATACAGCCAACTCAAAAGACCGGTATCAGTTGTTTTGTTGGAACTCGAGACTTTTTTTGTTGTGTTTGAAACAGCTTGTGGTGTTTTTGGTAGAAAAATACACCTGTAGGTAGTTTTTCTTAATGAAAAAAGGCGGGAAAGGGTTTAATGACATTTAATTTTAAGTGATTTGCAATTCTTTATACCTATTTAAGTTAATGTTCTTTTCTTTTCCTTCATCATTTTTGAGAAAAGCTTTATATTAGTCTCGGCTGGATACTAATACTCATACTCAGCCAGCAATTGCCTACTTCCAGTCCAGGCCACGACAATAACGTACTATTATGATGGTGGTCTCTTTGTTGTGGGTTTAGATGCGAATGCGTTGGTTTTTTTATTTATGCGGAGGGGGAGTGGTAAAATTACATCATTCATCATCATTTCAGCCGAAAGACGTCCACTGCTGAGCATAGGCCTCCCCTAAGTTTCGCCAAACAGAATCCATTGCCATTGGCATCCAACGCGATCCCGCAACCTTATCCAGGTCGTCGCTCCATCTTGTTGGAGGCCTACCGACTACGTCTTCCGGTCCGGTCCGTGGCCATCGGCCATCAGTTCTACGAGCGATGTGCCCAGCCCACTGCCACCTGAGTCTGGCGATTCTTCGAGCTATGTCAGTGACTTCAGTTCTTTCGCGTTTTCATCATTTCTAATACGACCGATTTCTAATGTAATCTATGAGATACGGAAAATATATCTGGGAAAACATCCACATCTAATCATATTATAGCGGTATGTTTCCAGTCCTATAACTTGATGCCAACTGACATCCGCGCTCAGCCGCAACGAGGCAATTTCAAGAAAATACGAATAACGTGATGCGATTTTAGCATTTTGATTGCAGTCTAGTTTAACGGTAGCGTGATTGCGCAATATTCTGCTAGATACTAGTTATTTACTAATGGTGATTCATCGAATCAACTCGTAATGGTATGTTTTTATTGAGTGTAGCATCAAAAATTTAGAACACAAATCGGCCATTCAATAGAGCTCTCTCAAAGCAGACGCGATATCTTTTTTTGAAGTCAGTTAAAAAGTACAAAGGCAAACTTATCTCTAAAAGGGATCTTTTCTAGCTAACCAGGTTTAAAAAGGAAAACTTAATGAGATAGCCGAACTGTAGTTTATGTACAGAAATTACGAGCGTAGTCCTTTCCATCGCCCTCTGAGTGACCTTGAGCTTTCTTATGAGGTCCATCATTACCAGGCACGTCTCAGTGCCATAAGTCATCACTGGCTAACTTTTGACTTGGGATACTGCAGATACCAATCCTTATTCGACCACCAAGACCACTTTGTCAAGAATGTAGCGACTTATAAAGAAGATATGCGACAGTTAAGAGAAAACTTCATGATTTCTAATTTTCTCATTAGATTCCTGCTTAGTCCAGGCCCTCGATAGCCATCCAATAACAAACTTCCATTCATCAAGACATAAGAAGACTGGCCATGCATGTTGACAGCTTGCCAGAGCGACGTCATTTCCCGACGTACTCCATTTGTTACTATTTTATTATGCATACCTGAGTAATTCCGCATAGTTTAATTGCTAATGTAAATTATTATGCTCGTTCCAGACAGCCACGTTAATAATATATTGGGATAACCAAGATTCTCTAAATATTTGGACACGCTTCATCATCAAAATTTATTTATTTATTTATTTATTTATTTATTCGTAAAAATACAAAATATAAACATGAACATGAAATAATCTTAGGTCTAGATAGTAAATTTAGTTTAGTCTAAGCTAGGTTACAAGTGTAACCTGTGTTATAGACAAAAGGAATCTAAAGAATTAAAATACAACTCGAGCATTTAACATCGCAACACAATATCTTAAAACATAATACTTAGTTGGTAATTAAACTATAATAATTTAATCAAGTGTCAAATAACAAAACAAACAAAGAACACTCGGCTACACAGCGTCACCCTCACCTTGCAATCGTCAGCAGATTTTCAGTGTCAACATAAGAAAGACCTTGCAGCCACGCAATAACCTTAACCTTGCACACTTTACGGTTTAAGTCATAAATATTTAGTACTTTATTGATTTTATTGTATAAATAAGGTCCAAGAAAGGGAAAGAATTTATGCGCGAAAGCATGAGAGGTGCTTTTGGGAACAAAAACTATGTCTTTGCGCCTTTTGTTGTTCACACCAGGGTTATACGGAGCTGAAATATGCTGTTTCATAATTAGTGATAGTATGAAAAGTTGTCGCACGGTAAGTACTTTGCAAGATTGATACAGCTCCAATGTCGGAAACAGGAAAGGCCTGAAAGTAGCGACCTTTAAGACCGCTCTTTGAGCTCTTTCTAAGGTTAGGAGCGTGGTTTTCGCTGCGCCTCCCCACGATGAAATGCAGTATGTTAGCACGGATTGACACAGAGCTGAGTAGATTTGATTTAATATTTTTTTATTCGCTACATGACGAAGTTTTTTAAATATAAACATAAGCTTTCGAATCCTGTTAGCGACTGTCTCTATGTGTTGGGTAAAATTTAGATTGGAGTCAACTATAACACCTAGATATTTAGTGGAGCTAACTTTAGTAATGACAGGACAAGTATAGCATTCGTTCTGGTTAGTAAGGGAGCATTGGTGTGCCCGAATGGAGCATGCATGACTAGTCGGTTGCAGGGAGTTTCTTAAAGAAAAGGCGACATGAACGGTTTTTCCTGGGTTCAAAGTTAATAAATTGTGATGGAGCCAACCAGTAACCAAGCTGAAACCATTCTGTGCAGAACAGTAAACATCATCCCACGAATTGCCCGAAAAAATTAGGACGGTATCATCAGCGTATGAGATCATTGTACCACGGTCTAACTCTAAGTTACACAAGTCATTAATAAAAATCAAAAAAAGTGTAGGAGCCAATATACTACCTTGAGGGACCCCAAAATCAAGCCGAAGATCGGAACTGTAGGTGGAACCAATTTTGACCCGTTGGAAGCGATTACTAAGGTAATCTCTGAAGAGATTCAACTGCGTTCCCCTAATACCTATACTTTCTAATTTTTGTAAAAGAATTGGCACTGAAACCGAATCAAAAGCTTTCGCAAGGTCCAGAAAAACACCTAGGGTTTTAAATCCTTGGTCCAAATTCGAAGAAATGAGGTCCGTAAACAGATTCACCGCATCACTAGTTGACTTTTTAGCTCTAAAGCCAAATTGCTGATCTGAAAGAATATTATTGGTTTCAAGGTAGCTAACTAATCTCTTATTTATAATTTTTTCCAGGATTTTAGAAAGAGATGGCAGTATAGAAATAGGCCTATAGTTGTTAATATTTAGTTTATCCCCCGATTTATGAATAGGTATCACAATTGCCTTCTTTAGGACATCAGGAAAAATCCCATTTGACAGACATTGCTGAAATATGTGCGTTAAAGGCTTAACTAGGATACTACTATAACGCTTTAAAGTCGCAACAGAAATATTATCACAGCCTACGGCACGACTATCATTCAAACTGCTGATAATGCAACCTACTTCAGTCTCGTCGGTATTAAACAAAACAAACGATGTTAGACATGGGTGAGTCACACTCCGCATGGCGCGAGACGTGCCTTTGTTTTTATTTAATATTTCACAAGCGAGACCTTTCCCTATGTTAGCAAAAAACGTGTTAGCACTGTTAGCAACTGCTACCGGGTTATTGTTAGTCATTAGTAAATCACTACAATGATCACGTTTGGAACTGGAATACGTGATTTTCCTGACGAACTTCCACAATTTTTTGTTATTCTGTCCATTTTCTTCAAGGATAGATTTTTCATGCAGGTTTTTTAACTTCCTCAGAAGATTGTTGCAGAAGTTTCTATATCGTTTATAAATTACAGCCAGCATTAAGTCATCAGGAAATTGTTTTGCTTTGGCATGAAGGCGATCTCGATGCCGAATACACCTAATTAATCCAGGAGTTATCCAGGGTTTAATATTTATCTGACGACGGGACAAATTGACAAAGGTAGTAGAGTCCACAACGGCATTTTGTATCGAATTTACAAGGAAATTCAGTGACTCATTGGGATCCGGCGAGGAGTAAATTTTATCAAACATAATGTTCTTTAAAGCATTTTCAAGCTTAGTGTGATTAATTTTCTCCAAAGTGTGCATAAGAGGTCTCTTTGGGAGGTTTAATTCAAGGGATAATAACACGGAATGGTGATCAGTAAGTGTCGAGTTAGTAACAAGGGTAGTAGATGGTAACATGCATTTGATCAAAAAGTGATCTAGGCAAGAGCCACTTTGGTGCGTGGGAAGTTGGTGAGCGGGTAATAGACCATGAAGTGAGCATAAGTTAAGATAATCATGACGACGTGTGTCTTGAGAATCATGTGAAATATTGATGTTCAAATCTCCCACCAATAAAATGTTATTAAATGCTGAGAGTTTTTTGAGCATCTTGTCTAACGATTGCAAAAAGTTAACAATATTGTTATTAGAGGGAGACCTGTATATAGCGATGATTGCTGTGTCCTTACCAACTCTTAAAACTAAACTATTACAATCGAAAATATGAGGTTCTTCTACAGCAATGGTAAGTTGGGGCTTATAGTATACAACAATACCTTCATTTTGAGTGTCAACATTTTTAGTACTAAACATACAGTATCCTTCTAAATCCGGTAAAAACTTATCCCGGTTTTTTAACCAACATTCTGTTAAAATAATAACATCATTACAGAGATCCAGCCTATTCAAAAGAACTTCAAGACCATCAAAGTTGCGATGTATGCTACGAATGTTTTGGGTTAATATAGTAAAAGGATGCTTGATTTTTGATAATTTACCTTTGCATTCTTCAACATCGCAAGACGAATGGTTAGAAACTTTCACTAGGTCCAACTCTTCACAGATAAATCTATCCATATAATTGTTTAAATAACCTAATTTACTACTATTTAAAGTGCTAGATAAAAATACCTTATGAGTGGCGCTCCTAGGCGCCTACATAATCAGTTGATTCGATGTATCTAGAGACAGCGTGTTTGCGTGCAGGACAGTGTTCATCGCCTGTTCTATAATTGCTGGGTTTTTTATAACGGAGGCACGTCGCACACACTGGTGCCGCTTCCCTTTTTGAGCAGTCTCTCATTTCATGGCCAATCTGACCGCAGTGGCCACAGGTGGGGTTCCGATCTCTACAGAATTTTGCAGAGTGACCGTATTGATGACACTTAAAGCATCTGGATACATGCGTGAAATCTCTAATTGGAAAAGAAGACCAATTAATGAAGACACGTTCTTGATTTTTCAGGACATTTCGAATATTAGCAGGAATTTCCAAAATAAAATTGCAGGTCTGAGCATCTTTTTTACCTGATTTGTGACTCAGTCGAACACTACTAATAAATTGCTCACGAGAAAGTTCTGTAAGTTTCGGGGCTACGTTCTGGACATATAAATGGTCAAAAAATTCCTTCTCCTCAAGATCTTTAGGAAGACCGAACACAATCATTTTGGGCTTACGCTTGTCCTGCTCAGCCACTGTAAGTCCTGAAGAAGTAAGTTTCTCAGAGGTCTTAAGCTTTTTGATGTCTTCCTTGTTCTCCGAGCTGATGATCACGCCTCCGTTTTTAGTGTTCCAGACTCCGCGTACTTGCAATTTTAACTCCTCAGGATTGATGATCGTTTGAACGAGTGCTCTGGTTTCCTCGCTAGTCTTCTTTTTGTCTTCCGGAAAAATAGCCACAGTACTCAGTTTTGATGGGCGTATTAGATGTTGCGTTCCTTTTTTAGTCATGGACGCGTATGATAAGGTCTCCGTATTCTGTTGTTTGTTATCAAAAACTGCGGATGTTAGTATCTCAAGATGGTGGGCCAGTTCACGCTTCTCAGACATAGTTTGTAAGGACATCTGTGCAGATAAAAGTTTTTGCTTCACGGACTGGTATTGCAAAACCATTTGAGAGGTCCCGTGTCCGATCTTCCGACATAAGGTATGAATTTTCAGCTTCTGATCGGAGTTCAATTTCCCTTCAGTTGCGGTTGAGCAGATTTCAGTCAAAAACCTTTCAATGCCACTCAACCAATTCTGCAGGTCCGATGTTGCGAACACTTGAGGCTGGTCGGGCTCTGACGGTACATCTTCTTGATCACGCGGAGGCGGCGGGGCCTGGGTCTGAGGGCTTCGCGGAGTAAGACCACTACGATTGAATGGACTATTTGGGGTTGACATTATTTTTTAACACTTGACATATTATTTAACAAATAATAAAATCGAGACGCGGTTTATTAAAAATAAAGCGGAGGCACGTGCGTGTCAGTCGCGCGCGACGAATCGAAAAATATAAGTATACTTTTTTTAAATATAGAAAAATCAGCAAGAGAATCAGAGTTACTGACAGAGCTCGGAGAGTTACCAGGCACATTGCTCGAAGAACCGTCAATGGGGCACAAGAGGTAGAGTGGCGAGCGCGAACCAGACGTGGCCTGGGAAACCCCCATCAAGACGTACCGACTATCTGGTAGAAGTCGCAGGAACCATTTCGATACGGGCAGCACAGGATCATTTTGAAACTCTTTGGGGGAGGCCTTTGTCCAACAGTGGACGTCTTTTGGCTGAATATTCAGTTGTTTCGACCCGTTATGTCAAACAAGGATTATCCCTTCTCTGCCCGTGGTCCTACTGCGTAGTCTTACTGATAGTACCACGGGCATTTTTTTCTGTCCGTGGATCTGAACCACGAACAGAAAACCACTGGTTCTATAATAGGTAGGACGACTCTGGACAAATAAAATTGCCCGTAGTTCGACTAGGGTACTAAGAGCATTTATCCTGGTTCTGCTGTACCTATATATTAAAAAGATTTCCCTTCGTGTAGGATAAACATTCCTAGCCCTGTTTTCTCTCGTAGTCCCATTGTTTTGTCCCATCATTGAGACCACGAGGGAGACTTATTTATCATCGATGCCAGTGACTGTACTACCCGATCAGTAGGACCAATGCCTATACAATATTATAATAATTTTATTGTTACAGTTCTACAGATAGGACCACGGACAAAAAACATTGCCCTTGGTACAACCAGTAGAACTACGCAGTAGGACCACGGGCAAAGAAGGACATTATCTTCTCACGGTTATTACAAGTACATTAACGGAAGGAACAAAAATGGACAAACGAGACTCAGGATCGGTACTGACTTTCATTTGCTGAGAGGATAAAACCACGTATATTTCTCTAATCTTTTCTGTGCGAATGTACTAAGCGCCTTGTCTTCGTGTATCGTTGACGATTCAACTAAGTAATTATTGTGCAAACTTTACAACATCTCTAGCAGCACGTGTCGAGAACAAACCATTCATAGTTCATAGTATACTCGAGCAGTGCAAGTGCTTAAAGTAGTGCATTACTTGTTTACTTATATGCCTTTTCATATAATATAATAATTGTGTATGTTTACCTACCTGTTTTTTTTCTCCAATAAATAAAAATAAATTATAATATTTAACACCTTTAACATGAACTTACTCGCGACAGTTTTTACGAAAAAAATTAAAACAGGCAAGAGCTTTGCGCAGACTAATATTAATTGGCCACGAAATCGATCAGAATATGCCGTCAATCTAAACCGTCACGCCATCATTTTGTTCCCATCAGGAAATATCGGAAATATTAATAATGCAGGGCGGTTCGTAAAGAGGGTGTTTTGAGGACTAACGAGGGAGAATGTTTGTAGATTATTACGTTATCCATTTTTTAAAGCAACACTTGTAAAGGTGGCTCTTAACACCTTATGTTAAGAGCAGCAATTTCTGTCACCAATATAATTTCCAGCCCAACATCATCATAATCATTTCAACCGAAAGATTTCCTCTGCTGAACATAGGCCTCCCCCAAGGCTCGCCAAACAGATCGATCCTGCGCCATCCGCATCCAAAGCGTTCCCGCAACCTTCACCAATAAAGTATTATATTCAGTGTAATCGACTGTAGAGATTCTGAATAAAGTACTTTCGGGTTTTCGGTTATTTAATTAACATTTTGTGTCTTACAGCTGGGTACAGAATTTCAGTAGGTATTAAAGGGGTTGTCCTGTAGTTTCCATCAGGATTAAGTGTGGATTTATTTATTTTCTCAGTAGCCTGCTTCGCTCGATTTGAATTTAAATTCCGGGATTTCGCAAAAAATCTAATATCCACAATTCGCAAAAGCATGTTACGGTAGGCAAAGTTCTTTTCAACATTTAAATAATTACCTATACGGACTGAATATAACTGGTATGATAGAACCTTACTGAAACCTTGGAATTATGCCGCCTTGAAACATAGCTTTAATTTATGACGAACTAAATGAGACGTACTGACTGGAGACGTACCATGGATCCTTCTCGTTAGCAGAGTAGGGAAAAGAATGGAGTTGCCATAAACGCAAACATACACGTTTGACGCACGTACTTTCAGCGAATCGCGATTTTGTAATACTTGTTCTTTCTATAGAGTGAAAAATATGAAGTTCTATATTTAGAGTAAAATTTGTACTAAAATGGTGTAAAATGGTTTGGCAAATGGCCTCTCCAGCAGAGGATCGTGGGTTCAAGCCCGGGCTCGCACCTCTGAGTTTTTCGGAATTTATGTGTGAAATTACATTTGAAATTTATCACGAGCTTTACGGCGAAGGAAAATATCGTGAGGAGAACTACACACACTTCCGAAGAAATTCAATGGTGTCTGTGAAATTTCGAATCCGCACTGGGTCCTCGTGTGATTACGTCCCAAGCCCTCACTCTGAGAGCAGCCCGTGACCTGCAGTGGGACGTATAGAGGCTGAGATCATGAGATGATGATACTTTTATTTTTGACTGTACTTTTTTAAATAGGCTAGTAAAACTATGTTATATGTGATCATGTATCTTCTCCGCTTTTTCCCCAGCTCTATGCCTCAATGGCCCATCTCCCGTTACCCACAGGGCGACGGCCGCATAAACCATGCTATTTGACTCCAGACGACCGCGCGATTTGGAGCGTGTGTCGTCATTCGCAGGCGTGCAACGTTGGGGACATCATGACTCAAGCTCATATGTTAACTAGAACCTTCTTAAATTGAAAGGCATTTTTGAAAATGCTCTGTAATTCGCAGAATACGTAGGTTAGTAGACGAAGCATCTAACTAAATACGTAAGTATATGTAAAGTTACATTAAATTTCACTGTTTTGATGTCTTGGTTCAAACGTCATTACCATCAGACGATTATCACTACAGAAGAACGACATAACAACTTGGCTGGAAGTTGATTCGGCATCGGTTCCTGCTGTTTTTCGTTTTCAACAATCTACTGAACAATAAATACCTGCAGATATTGTATTGATAAACCTACTGCAGTGTAAAGGATTTTATTACTTACCCTTAAACCTACATTTAAAGTTAACTGTGAGCATCATGTTTCTTCAAAATATATTCTGAGAATAATGACGGGAAAACATCATAAATAGGTACTTTATTGGCCTAAAACTTCAATGACTCTACTACAAACATTCTTATTCATACAAGTGCGTGCGCCTACCGCGATACAAATCCGGGACCTCTAGCTTCATGATTAAGTTCACTAACATGACCACTATATCTGGTCGTTATCATAGTACTATCAAATCTTTAGGAAAAAAGGTACATAAGCTAAAACAACATTATGAAAATTAAAAATGAAAATGTATTTATTCAATAGCCAGAGTAACATGCAAGAAGGTTAGAGACCTCCTAGTAGGTATGTGAAAATACCTGTGGCAGGAGATCCCGCTCTTCTAGAATAAAATGTAAGTATAAAGACACGACTAAAACAGTAACAGTTGATAATTTTTTACAAATAATTATATAAAACAAACACAGTAATATTATGCAAAAAGATAACAATTATAATGTTATGTAATATAATGTTATGTAATGTAATTATGAAATGTAATTTTAGTTTTTTACTAAGTACCATATAAGGATATGCGGCTGGTTATTATAGAATCTCTTTTAAATAGCCCTCCCATATTTCACATAAAACAATAATCCTACTGATATTATAGAAGACTAGCTTTTGCCCGCGACTTCGTCCGCGTAGAATTCCAATTTGTGGTAAAGCTTCTTCATCTCTTTCATTGTATAAAACAAAAATCCGGCAACGGCAAGATCCATCATTATTATCATTTCATCATCATCAGTATCAGTTAGTGAATATTATAAATCCCGTTTATTCTCTATCCCGTGGGAATTTCAACAAATTTGTCCTTATTCTATGCAAATTTTCGCTTATTTTTGTCCCACGGGAATTTTGCATTTTCCCCGAGAAAAAGTAGCCTATGTCCTTAAAGGTGTAGCTTTGTACCGGTAAAAGAAGTTTTAAAATCAGCCCCGTAGTTGAATTCACTTATTTATTTCCCGTGGGAATTTTGCTTTTTCACGGAGAAAAGTAGTCTATGTAAATAATGGTTGGTGTAGCTTCCTATTGGTGAAAGAAATTTTCAAATCAGCCCTCAAGTGATACTTATTGACTTCTTTCTATCCCACGGGAATTTCGCATTTTACCGAATAAATAGTAGGTAGCCTAGCCTATACCAATGAAGGATAGTGTAGCTTTCTATTGGTAATTTTTTTTAAACTCAGTCCCGAAGTTAAATTTACTATTTTCTATACCGCGGGAGTTTGCATTTATCCGGAAAATAGCATCCTATGTTAATCAAGGACAGTGTATCTTTTCTATTGGTGAAAGACATTTTAAAATGAGCTCCGAAGTTGATTTTTTTTCTATCCCTTGGGAATTTTGCATTTTTGAATTTTTGGACATAGGCCTCCCTCATTTACGCCCAATCATTACGGTTGGAAGCGACTGGCATCCACCCTGAACCTGCGGCCTTCACCAAAACGTCCGTCCATCTTGTTGGTGGACGTCCCACGCTGCGCTTGTAAAAGCAAAAGCTTGGTGAAATGCAAATACTTATATGTACATATAATTAGTTATTATCAGAGATCAGATCAGGAAGTGGTTGACAAACGTAGACAAAATGGTTTGCAAAATTTGAAGTTTCGTTTCGTTTACAATGTCGGTATTTCGTGTATATATTCGCAAATATTCGCTAAGTAGGTAATCTAAGAGATTTCCAAGGAATTTTCTAAAGAAAATCTAGGTATAAGGTAAGTTTTTCATTTAAATATCCAAGAACAAATAAAATTGAAATTTCGAATTCTAAACCGATTTAAATATTGTTTTTTTTGAATATGGAATGATTTGTATGTTTTATAAAGCTGCGTTTTCACTGAGGGCCGATTTTTCAATCAACGCATAAATGTCATCAACTGGTTAAATTATAGAATAAGTTGACTAAATAAGTTGACTGACAGCACTGCGTCAGTTGCACTGTATGCATGACGCTACAATTTAGCTGCTTTACACGTTATCCGTCAGATAATATTTATTCGATGATTGAAAAATCAGCCCAGTGTCCTGAACAGTTCTGAGCGAGCGAACGTGTTTATTCAGTGATAATCGGCTGGACGCGGGTCGCTCACTCATTCATCCAGTGAAAACGACGTCTGTGGCGAGCGAGCTGTTGCTCTGTGCATTCGCTCGACATTGTACGTGTTCGGTGGGTCTCCAATCTTTGTTTACGATTTTGTTATAAACAACTGTTCTCTTTCCTCGTTGAATGAAAACGGACATTTTCTATTCAAAGTCAAAGTCAAAATTTTTTATTCAATTTAGGCATCGATTGATGCTCCTATGAACGTCGAAGAATCTACCACCGGTTCGGAAAAAACCCTGTTGAGAAGAAACCGGCAAGAAACTCAACAAGGTATATTTTTTTCAATCAGATCTACATTGTTATTAAATTACATACATCTTAAGTATTTAATAAAATTAACACAGTAGATACGCTACATTGATGCTATTTTGAGCGAACATCGGCAAAACCGCAATCATATTTGCTCTAAACAAATGTTTGTTCAGAACACTAAGTGAAAACGCGGCTTAACCAAGATGTCTAGTCCTTACCATTTCAAATTTCGAACTCTACGTTCCTATGAAGCCGTGTCTTCGGATCGAGTATTCAAATATGTGTCAAAATAAAATGTAATTTAAATCAAAAGCACTAAGGAGTATTGATATCAACTTCGAAGCAAATCACCCCCAAAATAACTTTCTACTCCTTTTTAACCCCGTCAAGTGATGAATTTCAATAAAATACGAAACACGTCTTCCATCAATTCTGTTAAAGAATGTTTATGCAAAATTTGAAGTAGATTGGACCAAGGAATCACGTTGTCCCATACAAACTTTGCCCCCCCTTTTTACCCCCTTCGGAGTAGAACTACGAAAAATCCTTTCTTATCGGATGCCTACGTCATACAAAGAACACACCCTCCAAGTTTTAGGTCTCTACGATCAGCGGTTTAGGCTGTGCGTTGATCCGTCAGTCAGGACAAAGGATTTTATATGTATAGATAAAGTATGTGAATATGGTTGGATGTTAGTGTCAATCAGGCAGCAATAAACGCTCAACGGATTTTGATGCCACTTGGTATGCCGATAGACAAAAATCTTGATTGCGACATTAGAAAAGAATAGAAGATGCTGTCCAAGAACGTTGAAGTTGGTACCGTTGCTTTAAATGACAATGCAATTAATATTCGGCGATGTCCAAGCGAACGCTGTGCTTTATAGTGAATGTTACCTACATGTGAAGAGGGTTAAGGCTAGAATGTGACGTATTTATCATAGTATCGCACAGACTTAGCTTTGATCTAAAGATTAGTGGCAGAGAAGCAAGGTAGAAATAAATGCAGTTCATTGATTGACCTCAACAAAGTAACACCTGAATCAATCAATTAATATTATAGCACCACTTAGCAACAAAAGCTCAATAGTATTACAGCATATGGCCGAGCCATCTGCTGTGACAATGAACTTGAAACCCATGCACTAAGTCCGACAATAACCTGGCTATTTGCCAGGAAAGCTGTTATTCCCAGCCGAGTCAAAGAACCGGTAGATGCTCGGGTGACATTCAGGATGTGTCAATACAGTCTAATATGTGTGCTATTTAGTGTAAGCGATGCCGATTTTATGCTTTAATGACAGATGACACATTTCAGCCTTTTAAAAATGGTGCGGTTGAACAATTGAATCGTTATTTACTGAAAAGTTTTGGGCAGGAATTTTCAACTTGAATCCTTCTGGGTGGAGACCAAAAATTTGAACAGCGTTAAAAGCGGCACAAAACTACTGACTGTAAAAATTTTAATACGATTGTTTTGTTTATTTTAGTGTCACAATGGAAAATGTTTATACAAAAATTTAACTACCACCATTAAAGGTGTCCAACTTTTTGAACGCGAAAGGATTTGAATGGGAACGTTTGTTTCTGTTTTTATTGGTTATTATTATAATGAGGAAAGGCTGGATTTCTACAATAACACATAGGCTAACTTTTCTATCCTGATTTTCAATAGGTAGAGACATGAAATTTCGCGCGGGTGCTTCAAGCAACGTGAACGAAGAACAATATTTTTTGAAAAATCCAATTCTAACGTTGTAAAATCCCGGGGTTCCAACTGAAGTGCCGGATATAATGGTTCATGAAACCTTAGCCACGTGTAAATGCTTGTTATTTAAAGTTCCTTATTTGGTCATAATACTGGTTAAGCATCCATTCCATTCTTCGAAATATTTCGTCACCGACATAATGTCAAACCTAGTGACATGCATCACGATGTTTAATAAATACTTCACTTTTGTTATGTCTAAATTTAAAATGTCACTAATGTGGGTGTATAAGCAGCCGTCAAAATTGTAAACAAGCGTAATTGAGCGCGGAAATGCGCTCGGCACATGTTTCGTGAGTTTACGAGACATCATCGGGAGGTATTTGAATTTAATTGCTTGACGTGAAACTGTTGGTACACATTCAAAAACATGATTCTACCATAGTGAAAATATACGGATCACCCACGTTTTAAAACAGTCATCATGTATCAGTGTAGTCGAGTTGCCGCTCGAGCAGAGCGGTAGCGCGTAGTGCACGTTTGGCAGCCGCCGTGACGTGTTGCTCCGGGAAGAAGGGCTACGAATTAGCCCGAAACTTTTCTTTTTTTAAGACGTGAGTGTTGCGCATATTTTCACTATGATTGAGTCTCACGGTAGTTTTATGTTTAAAATGATTCTACCAGTGTATCATACTCACTTATGGCCACAACAAAACGGGAGCGCGGGGCGCTGACGGAACAACTTGCCCAGCGCGGTCAATAACACTGACTCAAATACGGTGTGCCGCGCTGGCGGCATGTGTCACCGTATATTTGATTCAGTGTTATAGAGCGCGCTGGGCACGCTCCGTCGGCGCCATACGCGCCCGGTTTGTGTTGGCCTTTAGACCCAGAGTCTTCATAGAGCAACCATCCCAGCCTGTATATGTCCCACTGCAGGGCACTCCCTCTCAGAATGAGGAAATGGAGCGGAGAAACGGGCCGGACGGGACGGGCCCCGGTATCTATAGTTAAAATTTTATAAGCTGGGGGTTTAGGACTGCAGAACTCATCTGGTTAAGATAACATTGTTCTCGTTTCTTGAAGCCTACCGCTAATAACAAATCAGAACAAGTAACAAAAAATGCAAACAAATAGCTACCGTCTTCTCTAAGTTACAAGGTTGAAATTGCAAAAGCTTAACTTATGAAGAAAGGCCTTTCGTCCTTGTAAGCGGTACTCAGGTGAATCGTCGGCGTTGTAGTGCGTCCATATTAGAACAAACAAGAACAATGTTATCTTTACCAGATGAGTTCTGCAGTCCTAAACCCCCAGCTTATAAAATATTAACTATAGCTCAATTAGAGCGCTTCAGTCGCGCAATAAAACAGAAAACTCTCGCCGCTCCGCTTCTCGCCCCGCTGTCCGTGCCCTCCAATCCCCAGCCTTAACTATGGATACGAGCGCGAAATCCAAATTGCCGTGATCCTAAGTCATTTCATGAATTCTTAAAGTCTTATAGTTTCATGTGTCTAGTCTAGGAATCGGATAGCTTTTATTTCTACGCGAACGTCAAATCAAAAGAATCGTGACACTGGAAATTTTTTGCACATAATGCCGTATGACATTATCTATCACCTAACAAGTAATAATCGGACGGAGTTAAGTTCTAACCCAGGGTTAAGCAATGTCAATATATATGGCACTGCCAATTTGTAGTTACGGAGAGTCCTATTAAATTTAATACACATTATATAATCCCGGTTTTACCTTATCCCGTAGGAAGTTCCATGTATGTCATAAAAACAACCTCTATGTGAAAATTCGGCTTTCTAGAGCTATTTACCTTTACCAAATCGTGCGTCCATCTCGTTGGTGGACACCCACGCTGCGTTTGCGAGTCCGTGGTCTCCACACGATAAGCCTTAACGGCCATCTGTTCTGCGTGCTATATGGCCTGCCCATTTCCATTTCAACGAGCTACTCCGTTTGGCTATGTCGGTGACCCTGGTTCTTCTACGGATTTCAGATATCTATTAAGTATAAGTAGATAAAGTGTTTATATACAGGGTACTCAGTTTTATTTAAAGGAATCAGTATCCTTTGTTGGTCAACAATTTGCATGCTCTTGCTGTGAAGGAATTTTGATTTCGTTGTAAAGCGCGAAACGACCATTTTAAGCACCGACCATACTCATTTAACGATTCATTAATCCATTTAAAACCCTAAAACATGGCTAAACTTTCGTGCTTAGTGGCATTTTGTTCATTAAATACTTAATTGTGCTTTAGTTAGAAAATCCCAGACAATTTGAGTTATTACTCTCTGTTGTAATAGTGATATGTGGGTAAACTTAAGTTACCTGTGACTATGAAGGTAGTTATTAAATAAATCAGTGTTTGACCTAGACTCTGCGTTTCACAACATGTTGGCAGCGGTGGGATCCGAAACCACGCCTCCGAAGAGACTGGTGCCTCAAACCAATGAGTTGTTAATATTTATGGGCGGTGGTGATCATTTTCCATCAGATGACCCGACTGCTCGTTTGCCTCCCTCTCATAATAAAAATATTAGTGGTTTATAAATGGTAAGCAAGGACTGTTAAATCAAGAGCACTGTCAATATCTACACCGTTCCCTTAAAATAATAAAAATGCTATAGCTAGTTTTACTATACAGGATGATCAATCCAAATGGGTCAGTATGAAGCAATCATACTCTACGAAATGTTCAAAATAGTAGCCATTTTCCTGGATGGCAAAGATTAATTATCTGTTAATGTTTATACAAGATTTCATAACAAAAGTTGGTCCTTATAGGTACCCTAGGGGATCGACTAATAAAAATAAAACATATTAATACAAATAAGTACCTAATTGCACGAGGTGTGCCTAGCATTTGGCCGGAATTTGAGCATCGATCCGACAACTTTTGTTACCATTCATCAAAGGCCATGTTGGACGAAAATGGCAAAATTTTTTACACTGACACAAAACATCGCACCACCCACCCTCGATATTATCTGTCACATAATATTTTCAGCCGCTCTCAACTGTCTCACGATTGGTGCCGTGCCATGGCAAAACACTGTATCTCGAGTTACGGTATTTTGTGGTAACATCATTAATTTTATTGAGCTTTTAGGCGCAAGCCACACAGAAGAGATGTGGGATGGGGGCGTGTCCCAGTCGCGGCGCCCCTTGAATCAGTTTTCATACTAAATGTACAGAAGCGTCGCGATCCCAAGCAGACAGAAGAGACGGGACGCGGGAGTTCAAGAGACGGGACTGAGACGCGGCCTAACGCATCGCCGGCCCACGTCTCTTCTATGTGGCTTGCGCCTCAAGGCCCCTATCTAAATGTGTACATTGACAGTTGATTCATTTTATCCCGCTAATATTATTATGGATGTATGTATGGATGGATGTGTGGATGTTTTTCACTCTTTCACGCTTAAAAGGTTTGAAGGATTCCGATGAAAGTTGGCACACAGATAGTTAGTTTATAACCTGGATTAACACATAGGATACTTTTATCCCGGAAAATTGCATCGTTTCCGCGGGATTGTGCTCAACGAATTGTTCGAAGACGTAGTTGCGGGCAACAGCTAGTATATTAAAAATATTGATAAACATCATAGCAATTTAGACTGTAACTATTAAAACTTACTGTTTCGATTTGAACATTTTATTGCGACTTCTGTAAATAAGCTGTTTTTGAGATACAGTGTTTTGCCATGGCATGGCTGGAGCTATTCACACTACCCATACAGGGATTCCGGAAATACAGACGGAAGGCTAACGGTCCTTTATTAATATTTGACCCGAATTCCTATACTATTCACATTCATTGTAAAAAGCAAAGAAAGGGCCACCTTTTTTGCTCATACCCGCAAACATTATGAGTTTATTAGGTTCCTGAACAAACGCATTACGTCGAATCCTTCGCAAGGAAACCCTTTCGGCCTCCATTGACATTCGTTTGGGATTAAATTTACTTTTGGCACCGCGCCCGAATGTCAGCTGTTTGATATGATATTTTTGTGACATATTTTTGGAAGTTCCGTCATTTTTCAGTGACATTATAATGTAGTATAATAGCCTGCGGGTTGGAAATAGAACTGTTATTGTTCGCGATGCCATAGCAATGTCATATTTTAACATTCACGCTGTTTTTAACACGCTCATTTTGTATAGGCAGTCGTGGGCACGGCTAGTATGTTGCACCTTCTCGGTAGGACAAGGGCATAACTAATTCCAATGGACGATAATAGACAATTATGTCCTTGTCCTTCCGAAGGTACGATATAATATTTTGTTTATTACAGAAATAAGTTAAGTGTGGAAAATTTGTGAGCGAATAAATTTTAATGTCTTGCTTACACTTACAAAGTGGGAGGAAAAAGCTTCAACGAAAAATTACGATTGTAGATAATCACTGTTAGGAATATACCACTGTACTGTTATCGCATTAGCCGGGTCTCCAGTCCACTGAACGAGCCGCTTCGCGAGGCAAGCGCATGAGGCATGATTTTGTTCTACACAAAGCTCAAAATCGCACTGAAAATGGCTGCCTCGCGAGGCGGCTCGCTCAGTGGAGACCCGGCTATTGGCGTATCCCAATAATATTATAAACGTGAAAGTTGATACAGATGGATAGATGTATGGATGGATATGTGGGTGTTTGTTAGTCTTTCACGCCAAAACAGTTTGAACAGATAGGTTATAACGTGGATTAACATATAGAAGTAGGATACTTTTTATCTCGGAAAATTGCATAGTTCCCGCAAGACACAAGAAAAAAAATCTTCACAGACGGAGTCGCGGGCAACAGCTATTAATTATATCTACAATTGCTAAGTTCCTAACTAATTTAATTGTCTTCTTCGTACAACTAAAACATTTCATAATTACCTACACTAACCTAAAATAACAACAAATACCTTCACCCCGCCTGATATAATTTAGGTAAGCACATTATTAATTATTCTTGCCTAAGTCACCCAAAGTTAAAATTAAATTACACCACATATTAGCAGTAAAATTTTAGTATTACAAACCATGAAATGGCTTTCGTAATGTGTCCTAGTGTTTTGGAATACGACTTGCCGTCAATCGTTTTATGTTAAAATAGTTAGTAATAAATAAGTATCGGATCCAGTCTGCCGCACTAGACTAATTAATTATACGCATCGGTAATTCATCTTTTCGCATAAATATTTTTTCTCAGAAACCATTAATTATTCAGAAATTTTGAATTAGGTAGTTATCCTGTGGGACTCTAAATATAAACCTATAACAACGTTAGGTTAATTTTATAACAATATTCTGAATAATTAATGGTTCTTGAGAAAAAGACTTTTATGCGAAATGATAAACTTAAATTATTATGCCAAATGATGAAGTATGCGCAAAAATTTTATACAACTCAAAATCGAACCTAATAATAATTACATGTGAAAGTTTGCGACTGCGTGTGTTTGTGTTTGTTAAGTACTCTTTGCATAAGGCGCTGCAGTAACGATTATGAATTTGTTTCTATAAATTTCTCTTAAACTGCAAAATCAATTTCATTTTGGTTGCATGACACTCTTTTTCCCTTTTTTTGTACCTACTCTTTTTGTCATTTGGCATGTGTAATATACTTACCTACCCACTGAATTTATTATAAGTGGCCAGAAGAATTAGAAAAGATGCTTTTCCAGATATAAGACCAAACTAGATCGATTTTTGCCCCCAAAACCCCCCACATAGTAAATTTGATCGAATTCGTCATAGTCGTTCCTGAGCAAGTTAAATAATGCTTCTGAGTAGGTACAATAATTTAAATAATGTCGGAAAGCATCTATGAAAATATCTAGATCGAACTTAGATAATAGATCGAAGGATCTGGAAAATCTTAATTTTTAAATTTAGTAATTAGGGCACAAGAACATGTAGCATACAGCCAGCAAACTCTAGCAAACTCTTTGAAGTGCTCAGTTACAAATAGCGCCGACTTCAAAAGCCAGGTTGACACTACGCGTCGTGTTTACGGAGAGCGTTCCAGTCATTTTGCCCCAATTGAAAATAAACAGCAAACCGAGTTTACGACTTCGAATGACGCTATTTGCAAAGGCACTAATATTTAATTGGATGGTTGGATTTCATCTGTGGATTTCATTGCCAGTCAAAGGCACTTTAGATTAATGCGAGCTAATCGTTGAAGAATAGATAAAACTGGTTTCTACCGCCAACGTTTCAGGTATTATTCAAAGAACGTTCTAGAGTTTGACCAAGTAGACTGACCTTGAGTTATCAATGAAATAAAAAATACGAGGCGTATTATGGATGTAACGACCCCATCACCGCTGGTGTTTTGGTGTCACCAGTGCAGTCAATTATGGTAGGGTGGCTTGTGGCGAGCTGCTGGTGCGTAACGATACCACGAACCTAAGACCTTCAGGGGTACCTACGGTCGACAAAAAGGTCGCCTTGACACCTTAAATGTCCATTTTGCTTGCAGTGGCTAGACATCTGTCGGCTTTGATCCACCAATGAAACTTCAACGGCTGCAAGCAAATTTGTTTTGAAAGTGGGCAGGCCTCGGGTTTGTTGATGGTACACATACATACATGCGCTTACACACACTCACACACAGTTACCATCCACCACGCCTCTAATTTACCTTTTCTGACCGCTACAAGCGTAGTCAATAAGAATGAAAAAATTTTAAATAAAAAATAAAACCGCCTTCAAAAACACCCAAAAAAACTTGGAAATAAAAATTGAACCGACCACAATAAGCATGAAAATATTTTTCTAATCTGTTTGAAGTCGGTGCCTCAGCTCGAGCCAGCAGGAGTGAACCTAGTAATTTAACTTACCTACATAGTAGGTACTATCTATAGGGCTTCTACCACTCCTGCTTGCTCGTGCTGAGGCACCGACTTCAAACAGATTAGGAATTAGAAAAATATTTTCATGCTTATTGTGGTCGGTTCAATTTTTATTTCCAAGTTTTTTTGGGTGTTTTTGAAGGCGGTTTTATTTTTTATTTAAAAATTTTTATTTTTTGCTTTTTGTTGTTTCTAATGGCCCCTTTATTGACTGTACTTTCTGCCTCTGGTTACCAAAGTACTCATCAAGACGAAACAAACGAGACCAAACTTGATAGGGTTATGTCGTTTTACTACGGAGTTCTTATGGTCACCATCCAATTTCATTGTCAGACCCTGGTTACCATCTAGGACCAAAGTACTCGTTGAGACGAGTCAAATGAGTCCGTACTCGATGGGGTAGTGCTGTTACATTATGGAGTACTTTATTGAATCAGGCGTTACTTTGCGGAGGTCCATATTAATGAACTAAAACAATTACTTTGCTCACCCGCGACCTTACAATAGTTACGTTTATGCAAGAAATGTGTGTTCATGCAGTTCCTCCACCTCCACACTGTACGAACACACACAAATCACATAAACACAACTATCACCACCACCAAGCTACACTGACGCGTTTCGAACTCAACCAGAGCTCATCCTCGGAGTTACCACAACCGTATGCTATGCTACCAAATGTTAAACTAACAAACCAAAACAAATGTTTTAACTTGTCACTGTAACTTCACAAGTACCCACTTTATTTTTCTTATTCTCAAACTACCCCACAAAAATTAACTTTTATTGACATATTATAAAACTACCTTGAATTTTTGTTTATTTATTTATAAGGCATATTTTATTAATACTAACTGTTCAAATTAGACCCAAGCCGCAGTAAAGGAGAAGATACTAAATTTACCTGTTCATTAATAATAGACCCCATAGTGTTGTACCTAATTATTTCCATGCATTCCAGAGCATCCAGACGCAACCCCTTGCCGCAATAATGTAACACTTCATAAGAATCTGAATCTAACAATGAATGATTTGATTCCAACAAATGTTTTGCAAAATTCGATCTATCTGGATGCTCATTCCTATATGCCGAAACATGCTCTTTAAATCTAGTATTAAAACTTCGGCCTGTCTGTCCTACGTATATCCCATTGCAGTCATTACAAGTAAGCTTGTATACCCCCGATCTAGTTCCCTTATCTACCTGTTCTTTGTGGTTACATAGCCTAGAGTACAAAGAGTTGTTAGTCTTAAAGGCAACATTAATATTGTTTGATTTTAAAATGCCATAAATCTTATCAGACAAACCCCCAACGTAAGAGATGCTAGATCTATATTTGTTATTAGACTGAGAAGGTAACGCAGCGTAAAGCATGCTATTTACTAACCGTGCCTGCTTCTTTTGAACTAAACTATCTACCATTGATTTTGTATAACCATTTGAGATCGCTATCTGATAAATAGTACTCAACTCTAAATCAAAATGTTCCTTAGAAAGAGGCACAGTCAGCAATCTATTAACATAACAATGGAAAGCAGCCAGTTTATGCTGCCACGGATGATTAGAAGATGCTGGTATAACAGCATCTGTGTACGTGGGCTTACGGTATATTTTAAATTGATGTTTGCCATTTAATTTTGAAATCGTTAAATCCAAAAAGTTCAACGAACAATTTTCCTCCAATTCTTTTTTGAACTTTATCTTTACGTGCTTGTTATTCAAACCATTAATAAACACGTCAAGCTGTCTCATACTCCCCCTCCAGCATAGGATCAAATCATCAACATACCTAAAATAGTACACAATATTACTATTACCCACAATATACTGACTCTCAAAATGATCCATAAATATATCTGCCATTAAAGGACTCAGAGGTGAACCCATAGCTAAACCATCACTCTGTAAGTAATAAAGTCCATTGAACCGGAAATAATTTTGTTTCATGCATAAAGTTACCAAATCTATTAATTCACAAACTTCACCCGGATGCAACCGCTTCCTTTCTAAGTGGTTTTTTAGAATTTCTAGTGTCTCACTATATGGTACGTTAGTAAATAAACTGTCTACATCCAATGAAAGCAACGTTGCATTCGGCGGTATGCTGATGTCCTTAATTTTACTAACCAAATCTAAACCATTTTTTAAACTATAAGAAGGTTTAAAGGAAGCCTTCCCACGAATAATACTATTTAATTTCTTCGCCAATTTATATGCTGGAGCACTCACGTATGAGACAACTGGACGAACAGGCACATCATCTTTATGAATTTTAGGTAATCCATATAGAATCGGCGCCTGCGGATTCATGGGAATTACAAAATTCTTTTGTTGTTCGGTTTCAAAGGCAAACAAAGAACCCTTTATTAGTCTCTTTAAATCTTTGTGAAATGTAATTGTAGGGTCCTTTCGTAAAACTGTAAAACCGTCCCCTTGAACGATATCCAAAACTTTCCGGTTATATTGATACCTATCCAATAAAACAATACAATTTCCTTTGTCTGCCTTTGTCACCACTAAATCATTATCATACACTTTCTCCTGAATAGATCTCAAAGAATTTAATTCGTTTATATTGACAATACACTCTGTGGAATTGGTATTTTTAAGTGTATTTGCCACTAACACTTTTGTTTCAAAATCACTTTTGTTTTAAAGAGACTAATAAAGGGTTCTTTGTTTGCCTTTGAAACCGAACAACAAAAGAATTTTGTAATTCCCATGAATCCGCAGGCGCCGATTCTATATGGATTACCTAAAATTCATAAAGATGATGTGCCTGTTCGTCCAGTTGTCTCATACGTGAGTGCTCCAGCATATAAATTGGCGAAGAAATTAAATAGTATTATTCGTGGGAAGGCTTCCTTTAAACCTTCTTATAGTTTAAAAAATGGTTTAGATTTGGTTAGTAAAATTAAGGACATCAGCATACCGCCGAATGCAACGTTGCTTTCATTGGATGTAGACAGTTTATTTACTAACGTACCATATAGTGAGACACTAGAAATTCTAAAAAACCACTTAGAATGGAAGCGGTTGCATCCGGGTGAAGTTTGTGAATTAATAGATTTGGTAACTTTATGCATGAAACAAAATTATTTCCGGTTCAATGGACTTTATTACTTACAGAGTGATTACGTTGGGGGTTTGTCTGATAAGATTTATGGCATTTTAAAATCAAACAATATTAATGTTGCCTTTAAGACTAACAACTCTTTGTACTCTAGGCTATGTAACCACAAAGAACAGGTAGATAAGGGAACTAGATCGGGGGTATACAAGCTTACTTGTAATGACTGCAATGGGATATACGTAGGACAGACAGGCCGAAGTTTTAATACTAGATTTAAAGAGCATGTTTCGGCATATAGGAATGAGCATCCAGATAGATCGAATTTTGCAAAACATTTGTTGGAATCAAATCATTCATTGTTAGATTCAGATTCTTATGAAGTGTTACATTATTGCGGCAAGGGGTTGCGTCTGGATGCTCTGGAATGCATGGAAATAATTAGGTACAACACTATGGGGTCTATTATTAATGAACAGGTAAATTTAGTATCTTCTCCTTTACTGCGGCTTGGGTCTAATTTGAACAGTTAGTATTAATAAAATATGCCTTATAAATAAATAAACAAAAATTCAAGGTAGTTTTATAATATGTCAATAAAAGTTAATTTTTGTGGGGTAGTTTGAGAATAAGAAAAATAAAGTGGGTACTTGTGAAGTTACAGTGACAAGTTAAAACATTTGTTTTGGTTTGTTAGTTTAACATTTGGTAGCATAGCATACGGTTGTGGTAACTCCGAGGATGAGCTCTGGTTGAGTTCGAAACGCGTCAGTGTAGCTTGGTGGTGGTGATAGTTGTGTTTATGTGATTTGTGTGTGTTCGTACAGTGTGGAGGTGGAGGAACTGCATGAACACACATTTCTTGCATAAACGTAACTATTGTAAGGTCGCGGGTGAGCAAAGTAATTGTTTTAGTTCATTATGGAGTACCTTTGGCCACCTTCCAGCTCCATCATCAGACCCTGTTTATCATCTGGAATCAAAGTACTCGTCAAGACGATTCAAACGAGCCCAAACTCGACGAGGTTGTGTCGTTTTATTACAGAGTTCCTATGGCCATTGCATTGTCACCTGATTTACACATGCATGTAAAATTTGAACACAATCAGAACCCGGGAAGTGAGTCAAATTCAACTTGCAAGATTTGACCCGTTGAGGAGTTCCGTTGACCATCTGCAGTCTTCTTTATCAGATCCAGTTTACCAAATGACACTTTCTGTATGCCAATGCTCGATTTGTCACCGAAAATACTAAAATCGCTTTACATTTTGCTTGAACTTTTGAAGAGTTCCTTTAATTCCTCATGGATCCCATCATCAGAACTGGATTCTGGTAACAACGGGACCAACCTTGAAGCATATGCTTTCAAACAACGAAAGAATTTTCCAAATCGGTTCATAAATGACGGAGTTCTGAGGTAACACAAGTTAAAAAAAAAAAAAATAGAACATACAACCGAATTGAGAACCTCCTCCTTTTTTTGAAGTCGGTTAAAAAATCCTGCTAAACGAAACAAAAAACAATCATAGCGTCCGTCCTTTATTCAAAAAACAAAACAATTCTAAATTCAATCTGAGGCAAGCCAAAGACATTCTGTGAATTATTTAATGTCCGGGATGGCGACCCTGCCTTTGATAATTCATTCGCGTTTATATTCAGCCAGTGATACTGTGGGTGTACTGGCAACAAAGACTGGCATTCAACTAATATTAAAAAACATTTAAAAATAAAACGCCTGTCTGAGATTTGACTGTCATTGATACGCACACTATAACAAACAGAAATCCGCGAATATGTAATCGCGCAGGGAATTATCGAAAAGTAAAATGTTAACCTAATTCCTAAAAGAAACATTTATTACTTGAATAAATATCGGTCAACTTGTTAAATAAATGTGATCAAATGTCACGAAATAATTAAGACTCATTTTTATCTTGTACTGTCGAGAATTCGTGTAGGCGGTTCAAAGATGACGCTGTATTAAAACACTGTCATTCGCTAATCATCATTTATATGAAATGTGTTGGATTTATTTGTTACTATTTCCGGGATAAAAAGTATCCTAATGTTAATCCAGGTTATAAACTACGTATATGTTGAATTTCATCAGAATCCCGGAAACCATTTCGGCGTGAAATAGTAATAACCATCCACACATCCATCCTTAGGTACATCCATACAAACTTTCGCGTTTAAAATTACATATTAGTAAGATAGATACTTGTGTGACAAATTTAAGGGTTTAGTAATTATCTACAGTATCTACAGTAGGTACCCGGCCATAAAGATTGCACACGGTCTATGAAAAAAGACTCAGCAAATTTCGTACATTTGCAGTCTTTTTCCAAAGACCGATGTGTTTTTATGTGTTTTTTTGTGTGTGTGTGTGTAACACACAAAAAAAACACATCGATTTTTGGAAAAAAAATGTAAAAATCCGACATTTGCCGAGTCTTTTTTCAAAGGCCGTGTGCAATCTTGATGGCCGGGTACTGTAAAACGATGTAAAGACGGTAAGAACGGCAAAGTTAAACGTAAACTCTTCATTAAAAAGTGAAAAGGTAACTTTGCACAGCGGTTTGAGGTTCGCAGATGCCTAAAACTCTTAGAAAACCGCATGTCACGTCGTAATGTACCCCCTAACAAAGTTAGCTACCATCTGCTTTTCATAACTTAACAAAATTTATCCGACACCAGAAAACACATGTTACTTATTTAATTAACGAAAACCTTAGAACTTTGCCGCGGTTTTAAGCTAAGATAATTTATACCCTAATCCATGAGGATTTATTCAAATTATATTCATTAGCGGTCTCGTAATTATTAAATTTGCAATTCAAATGAACTCTTTAGCCCTTCTATGATTTTAATTGACCCTATTTTGGGGAGAAATTTATGCGCGAAACGAAATATTCCCTTAAGAAAATTAACGCGGCACATAGTCTGTGGCCGTCGCGGAATTGTGGTATTTGTACAGGCATTTCTACTACAAAGTTCAAAATTCGAACATCGTACCGTGTCGTTTCACTCACACTAATACACGCTAATGCGAGAGTGAGCGAGGCGGCACTATGCGAAATTCGGTTTTCAAATTTCGGTGTAGCCCCCAGTTTAACTTCGTTAACTTTAATTGAGCAGTCTGTAATGTTATACGATCCTGAATGAAATTGACAAGCAAATAATATTTGAAATAGGTATTTTTGATGTGATGACGATTATGGCAAAGGTTGTGTTCTACACTAACTGCGAATTTCTGAATCCTTCACACCTTCAATTCAATCCAAGCTTTCACTACCTACCTTCCCGACTAACAACGCGAGTTTTACCATTCAAAGCTTTTACTCTCAACTCTGTCAAGCTGTGGAATGATTTACCCCTATCCCTAAGGGAGTCTCCGTCTGTGGCCGCGTTCAGGGAACGGCTGCAGAAATTGTGGCTTGATACGACACCTGATGCAAAGATGTGTCCTCTTTTGTGGCATGTTTTATTCTGTTAAGTAGGTAAATATATACCATGTATATAATATACAATAGACATAGTCTGATTTCCACGAAACATAAGAAAATGACAATGTTTCAAGAAATATTTCAAGACACGAATCTATATTATCGGCTGAATGCGCCAAGAATCTGAGAACTTTGAAAAATTACATTCTTTAAAAAAAATGTTGTTTGCCAATTAAAAATAAATCCAATTTTTTTTATTGTTAGTTTTTATTATCTTTTTCTAGCCAGTATTGTTACGAGCAAACATGCTTATTTCTTTACTATTTTTTTCTCAATTACTCGAGATAAAAAGTTGTTTGTTTTTAATAGCCTGTTACGAAAAACAAGTGTGTAATATCTTATCATTCAGTACGGGATCGCTTTTCCTCCAATAGCAATTTCCCGGAAAATCGAGATTTATCGGTTGGCTGTGCCATGTTCGGTATTTAGCGGTTTATTTGGCTCGGATAAATAATAGCATTTATGTGTTGTAACAACCAATTAAAGCAGGCGTTCGAAATAATCGATACAATGCTGCGATAAAGTCAAAACTCAATAGAATCATTGGGTAGAGTGTTTTCTTCTTCTTCAGCGCGTATTCGCTCACGGATGAACATATCCTCTCCAATCATTCTCCTTCCAGATCGGATATCTGTTAGCTTTGGTCCTGCTGTCTTTCTAATGTAATCGGATCATCGGGCAGGCGTCCTGTCCAAACTTTTTGCCTAGCCGGGATCTCCACTCCACTCAAAAACGCGCTGGCTCCATCGTTCGTGTCGTCGGCACACGTTGCCGGCCCAAGCCCATTTCAGCTTGACGACTCTGTGACCTACGTCTACGTCAACCACTTTGTTGCAATGTCTAATGAGCTCGTTCATCGTCGTTGATCGGTGGTAAGATTAGTTAGTTATTTGAGACGGTATTTTCTTAAAGTGGGTCCAAATTTGTATCAATTTAGCGTATCATAGCGTAGTACCGACACGAGATTATACAATACGCCATACCTGGGGTTTACTCTGAAATACGAAGTTCGTATCATGCCGTCCCTCTTGCTCTCTTATTTAACACAATTACCATGAGCGAGGTGGCACGATAGAATATAATTGCATCGCATACGTATCACAATCAGCTTTAATACCTACTATCTATTTTTACTTTACACGACAATGCTAACGATTGATAACTTTTATTTAAATCTGTTTCCAAATTATACTTAAATAACTATATACCATAGGTTTTTGACCACGTTTCGAACCAAAGTTATCGACATAGCCCACCGCATTAGCACGCTGAAGTGGCAATGGGCAGGCCATATAACCCGAAGAACCGATAACCGTTGGGGTAGACGAGTTCTTGAGTGGAGACCACGGATCGGCAAACGTAGCGTGGGACGTCCTCAGACTCGGTGGAGCGATGATCTTCGCAAGGCGGCTGGTAAGAGCTGGATGAGAGTGGCCGAGGTTCGTGCTCAGTGGCGTGCCATGGGAGAGGCCTTTGTCCAGCAGTGGACGAACCTAGGCTGATGATGATGATGATGATGATAGGTTTTTGAAAATCAGTCAATGACAAATATTGTTTTCTTGAACGATTCGCAAGCTTTATCATAAGGGTGTTGCAAAACAATTACAACATGCAAATCGCAGTAGGTATGGAAAAGATTGGGAACCTAAGGAACCCATTTATCTTAAAACGTAAAAAAGCAAATGTTCCACACATAAAACTTTGAAATTTACCTAAGTAACATGCCCATAATTTTTTTTATCTGTACCTATGTACAATAAATTTTACCTGTAGGAGTTTTTCCAACTGTATTGTCGCCTTCAGCCATGGTGTGTGAACAATAAAATAATCACTATGACACAACAAAATACCGAATTTTATTATGTCACCCACTATAAATCGTCACTAAATCGACCTTGTCACGCATCGCCTCACACGGAAACACTTCGGAAAATTTTTAGTCACACCACAAATTATTACGGAATTTTAAAACTGGCCACTAACATAGTACCGCCATTAAAAAACCTTTTCGAAAAAAAGTTAAATGCGAAAAGTTTCCCTCGCAAACTTTGCCGCCAATTCGCGTTTGTTTTTTTTTTAACCGGCACACACGTCCCCGTGCAACAGATGCTAGTCAACCACTGTTCTATTTTAGTTGATTGTACAAATGAAAAGATTTATTCGTACCTACGTGCAATTAGGCGGGAATATTTTTGATTAGATACACCGCGGCTAAATGCTTAGAACTAATTTGATTTATTAAAGTTTACTTTATGAGTCTGGAGCTGTTTTTAATTTGCCAGAACCAGGCGCAGACGTAATGTCCGATACAGCCAAAATGAGCAATCAATGCGGCTACAAGCGTATATTGTAAATATCCCTGCATTTTCCTAATGGATGTACTCGTAGGTATTTATGGTAGAGTTTATCAATATTATTTGTTTTGTGCGTCATGTCGTCTTGTCACACATAAAGGACTTCTTAGTCACACAAACAAAATTAAATGAGGCATGAAAAGGTGAAAAGGAAACAGTATTAGATCTGACTAAGTGTGTGTGAAGTTCCCAATTTGCCCATGCCCTCTCATCATGAGAGGAGGTCTGTGCCCTGCAGTGTGACTTATATGTTTATGCTGGGATGATGAATTATTTTTTTGAAAATATCCAATACTAAAGAAGTAATCTGTGACTCTTTTATTTTATTGTAAACAGTCGAGGAAACTTGGAACCTCTTCACAGTCAATTTCTCGATGATTTCTTTGGCAGATTTAGGGAATGTCAACATGACATTTCCAAAAAAAGAAGGTTCCATCCTGTTACACAATTCAGTTTCCTCAACTGTTACAAAAAAAAAAACACAATTTATTAAAGTTTTCGAACTTCTAATTATCTTTAGTGATCTCTACCCTCTACCAATCCAATGAATATGTGAATTTTATTTACGATTTTCTAAATATTAGGAAACGGAAAGAATAGAACAAAGCAATCTGTTTAAAGTTTACTTACCACAATTAGATCTCGGGAACATTGTTTATCTTGAGTTGAATGATGGCAGACGTCTCAGTTGAGATGTTGTTAAAAAAATAATGAAGAGTCTTTATTTCTCAAATATGATTTGCAGATAGAATTTTGTTCTAGGATAAAAGTTACCTGCGACTTAACATAGCATCATTATTTCAGCCGAAAGACGTCCACTGCTGAACATTGGCCTCCCCCAAGGCTCGCCAAACAGATCGGTCCCGTGCCATCCGCATCCAACGCGTTCCTGCAACCTTAACCAGGTCGTAGCTCCATCTTGTTGGAGGAAAAGATTCATACTAATTTTAACTACCAGCGCTAAACCAACGTCCAACTTTTAACCCACCCACATAATGTATATTTTGCACACATTATATTGATTTAGGTACTCGATGAAAACGCTGTTTTGGCAAGCACTTGGCAGTTTTAACGCTTCCGTTTTCCGAATAACATCCATAATCTTAATTTAGAATTAAAGATAATTTTGATACTTTGTGCCAGTAGGGGAACCAAATATTCGACTAATAATATTTAATGAGCTTGATTCGCCAGGCATTAAACCCGCCGTAAACATTAAGTCCGTCATACACTGGGAAGTGGGAGCTTTTGTGCTAGGTACTAAAGCTGCAGTGCACTGGGAAGAAGTAAATAAGCCGTGGTTAGCCTAGAGGTGGATGGACTCTCAAACAAAGATAATTGAATTTCCTTGCAAATGTGTGCAGGTTTCCATACTATATTGTCCTCCACCGTAAAAAGCTCATGGTAAACATTGAATGTAATTTCGCACATAAATTCCGAAAACTCATAGAGGTGCTACCACTATTTACATTTTGTATACTAGCTGTTGCCCGCTACTCCGTCTGCAAAGAATAGGGGTATAAAAAATAGCCTACGACCTATTCTCAGACCTACCGAACATAGAGAAGAAAATTTTCATAATAATCGGTCAAGCCGTTTCGGAGGAGTTCGATAACAAACACCGTGACTCGAGAGTTTTATATGTTAGAAAACTAGCTGTTGCCTGCGACTCCGTCCGCGAAGAAAAGTAGCCCACGACCTATTCTTAGACCTACCAAATATAGACAAAAATCATATAAATCGTTCAAGCCGTTTCGGAGGAGTTCGATAACAAACACCGTGACACGAGATTTTTATATATTAGAATATCAGAAGGTGTACTTTTAAATACACTAAATTATATCCAGTAGACATTTTTAAGCATTGGCATTGTTCTGTATGCTTAGCTACTGTCTAACGCGCTGACGTTTGTTTTCGCATTTACTATTTCTTTCTGTCAAACGGCATAAGATGGCGACAGAAAGAGACGGTGAAAGCGAGGGCAAGCGTATTCCAAATTTCCAATACTAAAAAAGTTACCCCACCGAGGAGGAGAATCAACGCACAAATTGCTCCGATTAACCTATTGGCCGCGGATCGGAGCACATCCTGCGCGGACGCCTGTCGTCTGACATCGGCGTGTATCATGTCAGGGGGGCTACTAGGAAATTCGAAGTTCGTATCGTGCTATCCCTTTCACTCTTCTTTTTAATACTATTAGTGTGAACGGAACAGCACGAGTTAGAAAATAAAATTTCGTAGTATAATGCCATGGCGGGCCAATGACCTACACAATTTTTTGAAATTAATCGTATAGGTAACGCCACCAGAGTTGAGGCGGCACACAACCACATCTCTTGTAATGACAGCGGGATTTTGACGTTGTGTTGTCGTTAAACGTCAACACAACATCAAAATCCCGCTGTCATTACATGAGATGTGGTTGTGTGCGTGGCCTCAACTCTGGTGGCGTTACCTCTACGTAAGTGAAACCTTGGGTGGCTATGGGCTGAAGAAGAGAGTGAAGAGAAGTGAAACCTATTGAATGGAAAGTTTGTGAGACGTGTGATGATAGTGTATGGTGAGTGTGTTTGTTACTGGGCATTTCATACCTACTAATTAATTATTTTTATAAAAATAAATAAATAAATAAATAATTTGGCCGACAACGCACTGGTATCGCGTAAAGCGCTGCGATTGTCTATGGACAGTGGTGTTCATTTAACATCAGGTGACCCACTAGTTCGTTTGTCTGGCTTCAATAACATAAAAAATATATATATATATATTATTATTAGGGTTATTTGTAATTCACTGACATCCTCTTAACCCTGAATTCCTATCACTCAAACAAATGTTTTTTGTTTTACGACTTTTTAAAATGAAGCACTTTTTTTCCCATACAAATACACAGAGTATCGTAAAAATAAGAGGAAATCTCAAATTTTCAAAACGTTATTACACCAAAAATATTAAGTTATGACAAAAGCCGTAAAACAAAAAACGTTTGTTTAAGTGGTAGGAGTTTAGGGTTAAAAGGATGCTAGTGAATTACAAATAACCCTGTATATTAGGGGACAATCTTACACAAATCGACATAGTCCCAAACTAAGCAAAGCTTGTACTATGGGTACTAGTCGACGATAAACATACTTATATAGATAAATAAATACTTAAATACATAGAAAACATCCATAACTCAGGAACAAATATTCGTGCTCATCACACAAATAAATGCCCTTACCGGGATTTGAACCCAGGACCTCTTGCTTCGTAGGCAGGGTCACTACCAACTAGGCTAAAGCGGTCGTTAAATGTCACGAATAAATGTTTTTCTTTCTTTCTTTCTTTTCTTTCTTAATGTACTGGATAAAACAAATTGAATTAAGTTTGGTATGTACATAGCTGGATCAAGATAATAGGGCTCAACGACGTGGGAAGGGAGAACGTCGCAGTCCGCGCCGTTTGTTCGCAGGCCGCGTCTCCGCTCCTTATTTTTAGGGTTCCGTAGTCAACTAGGAACCCTTATAGTTTCGCCATGTCTGTCCGTCTTTCTGTCCGCGGCTATTCTCAGAGACTGTTAGTACTAGAAAGCTGTAATTTGGCATGAACTCAGTCACGCCGACAAAGTACACAAATAAAAAAAGGTAAAAAAAAAAATTTTATGGTACCTCCCATAGACGTAAAGTGGGGGTGATTTTTTTTTCTCGACTAATCCTATAGTGTGGGGTATCATTGGATAGGTATTTGAAAATAAATAGGGGTTTTCTAAAACCATTTTTTGATAAAGTGAATATTTTCGGAGATATTCACTCCGAAAGTTCAAAATAATGTGTCCCCCCCCTCTAACTTTTGAACCGCACGTCTAAAAAATATGAAAAAAATCACGTAAGTTAAACTTAATAAAAACTTTCTAGGAAAATTATTTTCATCTTAATCAGTTGAGCGGTTTTTAAGTTTTTTTTTTAAATATTTCTAAACTAAGATTGTAATTTAACCTTCATTGCAAGCATTTTTTTTCTTAAAGTACCTATAAGATCACGCTAACAGTATCTTCTTTCAAATAAAAAAATATGTTACATCTGAAAAACAATCAACATACATACTAGTTCTATCTAGTAGACTGCAGTAGATTAGTTACCCAATTCGCCGATAGACGGCGCTGTACCGCCGACGTTGGGACCAAAACAAACACATTAATAAAGTTTGCAAAGATTTTTTCGTACCTGCTACGGAACCCTATCGAGGGCGTGTCCGACACGCTCTTGGCCGGTTTTTATTTCTGTCTGATTTGGTTCGCGACGCTTCAATACATTTAGTATGAAAACCAAAACCTTAACCAGTAACTGTAGAAATTTTGAACATAAACCTACCGCGAGACTCACTCATAGCGAAATAAACATGTCTAGCTAAACTCGACTAAAGGCGTGAGTTATCCGTTTATTTTGCTATAAGCCTAGAAACGTATAATTTCGCACGGGTTCTTGTAACGTTAATGAAGACCACAATTCCTGGGGATTCCTATGGGAATTTAGTAAAATCCCATTTCCATTCAACTAGCGAAAATAATGGTTCACGTCTTTCAATCTTTCGCGATTTTAACTCATTATTTATGCCACACTCGGGACTCGATCGCGACGAACTCTAACTAAAATTACCTCGACGTTTCAGCCACATTGCAGCGGCTGTGGCCACGTGGTCAATTGTGGCTCTATATCGTGGTGATAAAAATTACCTCGACGTTTCAACCACATTGCAATTTGCAGCGGGCGTGGTCAATTGTGGCTCTATATCGTTGTGATAAAAATGACCTAGACGTTTCAGTCACATTGCAGCGGCTGTAGTCACGTGGTCAATTGTAGCTCTATATATCGTGGTGATAAAAATTACCTCGACGTTTCAACCACATTGCAATTTGCAGCGGGCGTGGTCAATTGTGGCTCTATATCGTTGTGATAAAAATGACCTCGACATTTCAGCCACATTGCAGGGGCCGTAGTTAATTGTAGCCCTATATCGTTGTGACAAAAATTACCTTGACGTTTCAACCACAACACAGCGGCCATGGTCATGTGGTCAATTTTAGAAATATATTGTCGTGAGTAAATCCCGGGAGTGTCATGTGTAATGAAACAAAAATTTCCTGAAATAAAAAAGAACTGTTGCTTGCACAGATATCAAATATTACACCTACTGCGCCAGTGGGCTTACACGTCAACCTGCACACTCTAAATAATACGGTAGGCCGTGAAATGAAAGCCGTAAATCCCATGCTTCTCGCATTTCGTGTGCGAAATATTTTATGACTTCACGTGTTGGCGAAAATCCTGGTTCAAGTAAAGTGGGGGTTGACGGCACAGGCAACCCTACAATTATTTTCATGTTTACCTGTATCCCTCTACTAGTAAGAGCTTCCTATTTCTGCCAGTTTTTAAACTTATTCCTTGATTATAGTTCATTTATTTAAATTTACATCGATAAAAAAAATAAAGAACCCTAATCAAAAAAAATATGTTAATATTGAACAGTAACAAAAAATTTTTTATCGTAATACGTGTAGCCGTGTTTTAATAGGTACTTAAGTACCTACTTACATGGGTAACGTGTACGTATTTTTTTTACACTTGTTTAATCCAAGAGTGTTGTTAGGCATTATTGCGATTGTGCTGTTGATGTTGTTGTCACACTATAGACAAGGCATACTTATCTATATCTATATCTATACATATAATAAATCTGTAACAAGTCGGTGTCTGTACATTGAAGATATTAGAGAAAAACTGTCACTAGGGCTATTTATTAGCGCAATAGAACCCAAAACAATGATTTTTAGAATTATTGTCTGTTTGTCTGTTTATCTGTTTGTCTGTGCGTTTGTGCGCGCTAATCTCAGAAACGGCTTAACCTAGAAGGATGCGGTTTTCACTGATATGTTGGTATTTTCTTGGATTAACATTTAGTGTTTGTTTCATTTGAATCGGTTGACAAATAAGAAAGATACGATACTTTCAGTGTTAGATAGCCCATTTATCGAGGTACGCTATATTATTATCACGCTGGGAGTAAGGTGGTGAATGTGAACGCGGGTGTGCAGTGGGGGGGGGGGGTCGGGAGGGGATGGGGGGTGCGGGGGGTATTTTTTTTATATCGAGGAACTAAGGAGAGCCATAATTGTTGAAAAAGCAAATTGGATTGAAAAAAAAAGCTGCCCAAATTACTAACTCCACGCGGACGGAGTCGCGGGCAAAAGCTATAGCTAATATTATTGTAGTCATGCTGCACACAGTTGCGGTAGTCGACTTGCAGGGAGCCCCGTCTTTATCTTATGTCTTTGAAGGGTGCTCTTTGTCTATGGCCATCATCATTATCTCAGCCTCCTCTCAGAAGGAAAGCGCTTGGGCCATGATTCCCACGCGGGCCCAGTGTTGATTGGGAGCTTCACACACATCACCTATGTAGTTGTTGTTTGTTTATTTTTGTAGTTTTGTCCAAAGTGGGTCACAACAGAGAGACCAGTCTCTTTCCGATTTACTGTTAGGCCCGGAGAGACATGGAAGTTGGAAGTATTTATGGATCCGAGTTCTCTATTTTGATAAGTAAGTGGTGCTAGGATTGCTACAAAAGTATTGCATTTTAAATAAATGCTTTGATAGAACACAATATAGCTTTAGTGAAAGAACAAAGTTTTCAATTTTAGGTATTACTTTTACTTTAAAGAAGATCATTATACTACCTAATATTTTAGATACCTACCTACTAAAATATTATTGTATCATTTCTATCAGCCACCTAGCTCTGACAACAATCTCTTAAATTTAGCGGTGGCAGTAAAGCACGCCCTACTCGCGGAAGCCTCTGAATAAAGCATTAAACTGAAAATTGTAAACAATGGCAACACTGTGCTGGCACTTTATTCGGCAGGTAGCACTGTTATTTTATTGCGCACTTTAGTTAAATACGTACGTAGGTAATTGAGTGCAAATGTTACTCAGCGGTGGTATTATTATAATGACTGACACGATACATCGATTTACTTGCTTGTTGCTGTTTTCTTTCTGAGTCAGTAGAAAAGTGGAAAGAACGTGTTGAGTTTGACTGAGCTACAGTGCTTCTAGCATAATTATTAGGTCCCTAATCATTTTTGGTGCATTATTCTTTTATCTAGTTACAGGATGGTGTATTTTTTTTTATGATTGTAGCACCATCTGAACTGTTTGGGTCTTTGTGTCAAAACACCTGTTTGCATTTTCAATATTGGCCCGAATCCGATACACTGCTCCTGGTATTTTATATTATAAAACTTTAGGCATTTCGGCGTTACTGAAATCTCTGGTCAATTCTCAATTATACCAAATTAACAAATTAATTAGGTAATATTTTCAGCACGCCATCTAGTGAAGTAGATAGTGTACTAAAAATATAATTTGAACATTTGGAAATAAAAATTATTTGAACGCATCTTTAATTTTTTTGAAGCTGGTAACATTCACTGCAAGCAGCTGACAGCTGACATTAGTGAGGACTGACATTGGCTCACAGTTGTTGCTTGTCAAATGAAGTTTGCATTGCATTGTTGACTTCTAGTTTATCTACGTATTTTAATTTTTATCAGTGCTTTCTAACACAAAACTGTAATAAGAATTTAGACTTCTATTTTTTATTTAAGTATTAGTGTCAGTGACAACGTCCCAAGATGTCAGAAGAAGACGAAAACTTACATCGATTGGAAGGCACCTCTGGTGACGCTGTTGGTGGCTTAATCATCAAAAAGAAGGACCCAGCTCCGGAATTTCAGTTCGCTAGGCCATCGTTACTAGGTTTAGATAGGCTAGCAGCAGCAAAGCGGAAACAGAACCGGCTCATTTCGTTCCAAGATGACGAAAACGATGTTGACGAAAAGCCCGAAACTTCTGCAGTAAAGGAGCGAAAATACAGGAAACATAATGAAGAGACGCCTACTTATACTGGTGGTATATCGGAACAAGCCCGTGAAAGAATGCTGGAAAGGTTACAAAGGTAGTAATTGAAGTTTTTGTTTACATTTAGAGGTTATGTTGTGTTTGGAAAAAACAAACTTGAACATGTGTGTAAAGGTTTGAGTAATTGAAACAAGATACTGGCAAAGTACATGAAGGACTGAAGGACTGTTTTTTTTCCTTTACAATTAAAGCCATACATAAAAGAATGAAAAAAAAAACAATAAATTCTACATTTATTCTCACCTATAAAATACTTAAATCATTAAAGTAAAGGCACTATGTAAGTTTAATAGACATGAGGTACAAAACTTTTAACATGTTGTGTTATGTTGTATGGGATTTCCTTTTATTGCATAGTAATTGTGCAATATTTACTAATCGTGTTATTGACACAATCTTAACACATTTACATGTATGGTTAATTGAAAGTTAAACTAATTGCCACAGCAAATGTGTTAAACCGCATGGTTTTCATTCCCCCATGCAAATAATTGACAATGATAATAGAAAATACCATAATACAAGAACTCCAAGATGTCATTAGTAAAAAAAAACATTACTTTAGCCCCGAAAACCAGATTAATTTATAATTAACTGCTTTAAAACAAATAAATCAATTGAGTTGGTCAATAAGCAACATCATAACTAGGTATTGCCATACAAAATCTATGGGAGAATCATATTTGGAGACCTCATGTAGTATGTCAGTTGATTGATAGTGTCATTATCATTATTACTTAATGAGTTAACCTGTAAGTACCATAATTTAAATTGATATTAACTAATAATTATTATTTTATTGATTTGGCCCAAGCCTTTTTATTCTGAGAGGAGGCCTGTGCCCTGCAGTGGGACAATGATGATTTGATTGATTGCTGTTAATTTCATGTTTTTATGTACAATCAAGGTCAACGATATATTTACAATTGAGTGTTCCAAAAATATCTTTAGTTTTATAGGTAAAATAAGTTTACACACCGCATGACAAATACTTGCTTACAAAGCATGTGACAGTTTTATCTTTTCACTTAACCCGTCATGTGTCCACCATACTAAAATTAGTCCCTAACTTTTTTGTGCGGGAAATGTCCTAGAGACTTCAGTAGAAGTGTGAGAAAAAAAAGGCGTGCTGGGAGAAGAAAAAAGTCCTGGCTTCGCAACATCCGCGAATGGACAGGAATAGCAAGCGTTGAAGAACTATTTCGCTTGGCAAGAAACCGGAAACAGTTTGCAGAGCTGACGGCAAACCTCCAGTAATGGAGAGCCATAAGAAGAAGAAGCCTTTTTATTTCCATTTTGAATTCATTCAACATATATCCATAGCACATCATAGGAGCATGCATTACATTCTCACTATAATTAAATTAATTATTACACTAATTATTAAATCAACATTTCATAATTATTTCTAAATTAAATTTCATTTTGCAACAATATACAAAATTCAAAATTCTGCACGGGCATTAAAATGCCCGCCCATAACATCAAGGTCATATTTAGGATGACTGAGAACACACGTTTGAGAGGGCATTCTATGAAACTGACCAAGCAACTAACTGTAAGCAACCCTAGAAAACACTTCTTACCCAACCGTGTTGTGAGCTTGCGGAATGAACTCCCCAAACTTGTAATAAGTGCGCCTACATTAAATTATTATTATTATTATTATTATTTACATTATCAGGCAGACAGTTGAGGGCAACTGATAGGTGCCTGTATCTAGCTGTTCCTTAGTCAAGTATTCTGTGTACTGCTAATGTGTTGGTCTAATCGGTTTTTAAATTGATTAACATTCAGTGCTGAGACTACATGTTCTGGTAGTTTGTTCCATGTCTTGACCACTCTGTTACACAAGAAATGTCTGCGAGGATTATTGTAAGATCGATAAGATCTTTTTGGAAAATTGTTTTAAAAATAGACTGGACATTTATATAAAAAGACTTAAAACACAAGTGTGATATGCACGCATCAGCTCAATGAGCTGCTAGTGTATTATTTGAAATAATAATAATATTTATTTACAATGCATGTGCCAGAATAATCTTTCCTGTCAATGTGCCATAAATATGTTTACGTTAGACATGGCACTTGAAACTATATGTTCAAACATACAGTTGAGGAAACGGAATCACGCACCAGGGTGGAACCTCTTCACAGTCAATGACCAGATGATTTCTTCGGCAGATGTAGGGAATGTTAACATGACATTTGCAACAAAACGGTTCCATCCTGGTATGTACTTACACCTATTGCTACATAAATATCTTTCAGGTTGATTGAACCGTGTTTTTCATCATTTGAGTGTTATATTACTTATTTTGTTTAGAGAGTTTTACATAATGTATTTATCTATTTACAGAAAAGAAAAAGAGAAAGAGAAAGGTGTACATAACTCAACCAAAGAAGAAAAGAAGTCACATTCTAAAGATGACGATCATCCCTACTACAGAAACCGCTATGACCGGCGAGACAGGGACAGAGATAGAAGAGATGATAGGAGGGACAGAGACAGGGAGAGAGATTATAAGAGAGATGACAGGAGGGATAGAGACCGAAACAGTGATCGGCGAGATCGGGATAGGGATAGTGAAAGGAGGGATAGAGATAGCTCAAGGAGGAGTTACTACGAGCCAAGATTCAAAGATGAGCCCCGCACACCAAAGTAAGTGTTTGTGCTTAACAAGTCTTGTCATCTGTTGTTGTTTTACAAAAAATCATCAAATTTTTTTATTTTAATTTTTTCTTTTTTTTTTCAAATCTTACATGTGAATTTCCCATTTCACTAAAATGGACTAGATATCTATTTGCATTATGCATACCGCAGCTTAATATTTCGTTTTGGTGTTTATCACAATTAGTAATAATAATATAATATGGCAAAGATTCCTATGCACAATTTCAAAATCATACTGTACCTATTGCACTGCTGCTAATTTTTTGTCTTTTGCTTACCTGAACTTTATACTACTAAACTTCTAACCTTTCCAGCTTGAAAGTTCTCCAGCCTCCAGAGAAGACAGCGTGGGATGATGATGATGACGACCGGGCTCCGCCTCGCAAGTCCAGCTGGGACTTCCCCACACCGCTGCCCAAAGACTTGGGGCCTGGCTCGGAACGGTCCCAGAGAAGTGGGCGACCCATGAAAGACTACAAAGGAAGACCTTATGACAACACTCCACGGGCTACACCGCACAAGTAAGTTTTTGATATGACAACGTCTAATAAATCGATGAACGCCGGGTGCAAACACGAAAAACGATGACGCAATGTAACGTATTACGGCTGTACGTACGTACATGTACGTACAGAGCAGCGAACGGCGAGTATGTACAAGAGAGAGAGCGGCGAACGTCAGGATGTACAATGTTGGGGGGGCGGGGTGAGGGGGGGATTGCGGGGTTTCAAAGGGGGGATGAAAATTTCGTTGATTTTGCCGTAGGATGCACCGTTTTCAAGATATTTGACAAAACACCGGTTCTCGTCCGAACGCCGAGGTTAAGCAACGACTCGGGCGCGGTCAGTACTTGGTTGGGTGACCGCCTGGTTTCATTTTTGTTTTTTGAATGTTTTGTTATGACGTTGTCACGTTAAACTATCGTCCGTAAACCGACTTTACAGACAACCGGTTTTTTTTTCTTTTTTTTCCGAGGCTAAAGTGCACCTGTGTGACTATGCTAGCCTCATTGGGGTTCAATGGCCAAATTCATCAGACACTTCTCCCGCTATGTCCAGAACCAGATTCTCAGGCTGCAAAGGAATGTTTGATGAACCTGTATATTCGTACTGCATCTTCCGATACAGGACAACACAAAATAATATTCACTGCCCCATTAAAAAGGTCTAAATCAGTCAAATATGTCTCACGGTTCACAAATAAATTCAATACTAATCAGTGGCTAAGGGTACTAACAAACCGATTTCTCCGGGTTGACTAAACTTTCGAAGTAACCAAACGCTTCTCAGACCCGTTGTTTGTAATGCAGACAAACTTACTCTTCCGTAATAATATTTTAACTTTTTTTTCAACATGTAGAAACAAAACGCAAGACAAACAAAACAAAACCGATTTCATTCACAATCTCCGGTAATGCAAGAAATGGAAGCACGCTTCTCTTCCATTACTGCAATGATTTTCAAGAAGAGGATAAATGGGATTTGTTTTTAGGTTTTTTTTTGCGCCTTCACTGATACTAATAACGATGGATGGTAAAGAATGTAACTTTTTTCCTACTGGTTGCCAGTTACTGTGAGGGCAGCACTGGGCTTTCAAGAAAAGGGTATAGACGTTTACTTCCTTTAAAGAGTGGCAACAGATCAGTGACACTTGATTGTTGGTTTTCATGGGTGGTGGTGATTATTTCTTGCTCATTTGTCTCCCTCTCATCATAAAAGAAAACATGTCTGGCAAACTTTGAAATAGATTTCCTATCCTAGAAATATAATAAATGTGAAATTTTGCGACGACGTTTGGATGTTTGTTTCTCAACCATGCCATAACTGCTGAATGAATTTAGATGAAACTTGTATGTCTAACGCGCGGGCGCTTGCCTTCGCTTTCACCATCTCTTTCTGTCACCATCTTATACCGTTTGATAGAATGAAAAAGTAAATGCGAAAGCATGCGTCAGCGCGTTATACAATAAGCGTACTGGATTGATAACATTCCAGTGGGATAGTAATTATATTAAGTTTAAACGGCAATAGAGGGCGCTGACAAGTACCTCGGGTTTCAAGATGTCTTAACTGCATCTGCGATCAATAGATGGCGTTGTCCGAGCGGTTTAAAAATGTTACCGTTACTCTCTTACAGGCTGAACTCTAAGATTGTGGATGTTTTTCGTGAAGATATTTCTGGGAATGACGGCGTCAAATATCCTTGTTTGTTGACAGATGGGTCAGTTCCCGTCGCGGCGCTGACGTGGACGATCCCGATTGGCAGGAGGCCGAGAAGAAACTCGACCGAGAGTGGTACAACATGGGAGAAGGTAATTAATAAATAAGGGCCTACGCTAGCTGACGCGGACGCCCGCCGCGTGCGCACGCTCGCGGGTCCCGCTCCGGACACCCGCCGCGGGCCAGATTGTTAAGTGAACTTTACTTCGTTAGTTTTAAGGTTCACTTCTGTTTGCACATTGATTTTCTAAAGTAGGGACGATATATGCATAAGAAAGAGCGAGAAAACACTTTACATAAAATTAAATCGCTGAAATAAAACTACCGTAAGACACAGACATAATTATAAAAATACAAAACACGGATCTCTCACACTCATCGCGGTATCACGACTTGTTTAGAACCAATCCGTAAATCTTTTTTAAGGTTGGTTATTCATTTAATCGACGATTAATTTAATCGACGATTAATTTAATCGTGTATGAATTATTCGTATCTCTGGCGACTAAGAATATCTAATTAAACATGAAACTACCGTGAGACTCACTCATAGTGAAAATAAACGGATCACTCACGTCATAAAACGAGTTTAGCTCGACATGTTTCGGGCTAATCCGTAGCCCTTCCTTTGGAATCGCACGTCACGGCGGCTGCCAAACGAGCACTCTATCTATCTAATCTTGTTTGTCAATGTGTTCGTGGGGATAAGCCACGTTAGTGCGCGTTTGGCAGCCGCCGTGACGTGCGATTCCAGAGGAAGGGCTACGGATTAGCCCGAAACAAGTTTTCGTTTTAAGACGTGAGTGATCCGTTTATTTTCACTATAATATCTAATTACTCTGATTTTTAATCGTCATTCGTGATAAGGTAGGTTTTATTCATATTTCTCTCAGTTGGTTCACTTTTATGAAAAAACAATGTATTTCAGGCGAGACCGACGAATCGGATCCCTTCGCGGGCACGAGCGCAGAGTACGTGGCGCGAAAAGAAGAGCAGATTGAAAAGAGACGGAATCGCAAAGTGTCCGCGCAGCGCCAGCAGATAGACAGAGACAACGAGCTGTGGGAGAGGAACAGGATGTTGACCAGCGGGGTGGTGCATGCTATTAATGTCAACAGCGATATGGACGAGGTATACTATCTATATCTCGATACTACTTTTAAAAACCGGCCAAGTGCGAGTCTGACTCGCGCACCATGGGTTCCGTACAATTTTTTACGTATGTCAAAATATACGCCGTAAAATTAACCAGTGTTAGCAGAGCCCTGCTTCTAAGTAAAATGTATGCAGTGTGTGATCATTTTATATTGGTTAGAGGGGACCCCCTTGATATTCAATTTAATTATATTTTTAGTATTTGTTGTTTTAGTTGCCACAGTATTACATAATCCTGTACGGCAAGTACCTACCTATTTTGTTGGAAGGCGAAACATTTTAGCTTACAACCTGACTCGCAGCCAATTCCCAACTTTCTGGCTCAGCAATACTAATTGGGGATGTCTATTTTTTCCAATGTATAGTAAATCAAAAACCATTTCGAGATAAACGCTTTTTAACTCTTTTTCTGTAGTTATTTAATTTTAATATTGTGTAATGAATTTATTAAATAACAAATAAATAATGACCTTCATTTGACATTGGTGTAAATTGCGTGACCGATCCGAGTCGTACTTTATTCTGTGTGGTTAGAATTCTTCACAATTTACACGTGGATTATACTACGGAGTTTGATTTGGACCCGCTGTCTGACATCTAGCACTTTGACAGCGCCAGTAAAGTGACACTAGTTACAGTGTACCAAAAAAAATTAAATAATTAAAGGGGTTGCCTTATCGTAAGCATTTAGATAGATTTAGAAATTTGACAGTGTCGGAGCCCTCAATTATAATCTGACGTCATCAACCAAAATAGTTTCAAAAATTAATTTTGAAAAAAGTGGAGAACTAAATGACAAAATATTGAAATTAGTTTCTTATAATTGACTTTTCTATACAAAAAAAAAAATAAAAACCACTGGTAATTTTTTTTAGACATTCCCATAATTTTCAGATCTGCAATAACGTTCTTATTTTTTTTTTTTGTTTTCAGGAAAGCGTGGATCGCGTCCATCTTCTGGTCCACAACATCGTGCCGCCGTTCCTCGATGGAAGGATTGTCTTCACCAAGCAACCGGAACCCGTTATACCGGTAAGTAAAAATGCGCACCATAGAGGTTTGCCATGTTACTAAGAACTAAAAAACTGAGAAATAAAGTCATCGACATAGCTCGAAGAATTGACAGGCTGAAGTGGCAATGGGGAGGGCACATCGCTCGCTCGATGGAAAAAGGTTCTCGAGTGGCGTCCACGGACTGGAAGACGCAGTGTGGGTAGGCCTCCAACGAGATGGAGCGACGACCTGGTTAAGGTTACAGGAACGCGTTGGATGCCGATGGTACGGGACCGATCTGTTCGGCGAACCTTGGGTTAGGCTTATGTTCAGCAGTGGACGTCTTTCGGCTGAAATGATGATGATGACTGCTAGTAAAACATATTTTGGAATGTATAGAATTGTTTTTATCCCCAAAGAGAGTTTATTTTAGAGCTTGTCTAATTTCAAATGACGCGCCCCACCACCGCATTTACGCACAGGATTTGAAACTCTATTTAAGCTACAATAGAGAAATATTTCTCTTGGCAGATGTGCGTGCGTGCGGTGGTTGGGCACGCGTCATTTTAAATTAGACAAGCTCTACACTACTGTCTAAAACTAGAAACAACGCTTTTTCCCAGAAATAAGATGCCAAGCTAGATTGCTCGTTCAAATATAGATAGATGAATATTCTGGACACCCGATTTTTGTATCGCCAGGTAAAAGATCCAACGTCTGACATGGCTATAAACGCACGCAAGGGCTCTGCGCTCGTCAAAGCCTTCAGGGAGCAGAAGGAGAGGCGGAAGGCGCAGAAAAAACACTGGAAATTAGAGGGCACCAAGATTGGTAAGTGATTTTATAACTACTAAAAACACTCGCTGCCTTCGGTGCCATATGTAAGTCATTGGCGCGCTAGCAGATATGGTGCAGTGAGACGTGAATGGGAGAAGACCAAAAAGTTCCACACTGTTAAAGCTGCGTTAAAATTACCATTAACTTTTTCCATTGTGACACGAAAATTAACCAAACATTTGTATTTACATTTGTACACATTTGTATGGTTGATTTTCGTGTCACAATGGAAAAAGTTAATGGTAATTTTAACGCAGCTTTAACAGTGTGGAACTTTTTGGTCTTCACACCAATCTGCTTATTAATTCCTAAAAAAACATAGTAGGTTAGGGAGTGGCTTGACCTATCTCTCAAGTAGAGGATTGTGGGTTCGAACCCCGGCTCACACCTCTTGAGTTTTTCAGAATTAACGTGCAAAATCACATTTAAACGCACTACAAGCTTTACATACCGTAGTGGTAGAGCCATGTTGTAGCTAGCCGCTGCATCACGAATGGGCCGGCTCGTCCGGGGCAGTACCACCCTCTCACAGAACACCGGCGTGAAGCAGCAGTAATCCTGCTTGCGTTTCGTACGGTCAGTGAGAGTGCCGGGGGCCCAATACCTCACCACTTCCCTCTCCCCCTCCCTCTCCCCCTTCCCCTATTTCCTCTCCTTTAGGGCCGACAACGCACTGGCATCGAATAAAGCGCTGCGGGTGTCTATGGACAGTGGTGTTCATTTAACATCAGGTGACCCACTAGTTCGTTTGTCTGGCCTATCTAACATAAAAAAAAAAAAAAAAAAAAAACGTCTGTGAAAATATTTAATGCTGTGTGTGAAGTTTTCAATCCGCACTGGACCCGCTTGGGAATTTCAGTCCAAGCTCTCTCATGCAAACAGGAGGCCTACGTTTATAGGCGTAGATGATGAAATGATTCCTAGAAAAAATTAAGAATAGCTTGGGCTGGCGTTTAGTATTTTATTAATCCTACTAATATTATAAACGCGAAAGTTTGTAAGTATGGATGGATGGATGTTTGTTACTCTTTCACGCTAAAACGGTTTGACGGATTTTGATGAAATTTGGCACACAGATAGTTTATAATCGGGATTAACATATAGGATACTTTTTATCCCGGAAAATTGCATAGTTCCCGCGGGATAGCGATAAACGAATTCTTCGCAGACGGAGTCGCGGGCAGCAGCTCGTAGTTACTTACTTTGATTATTGTTGTATTTGAACTTAGTTGTTGAAAAACTCCCTTTTTATTAATATAAACTCAAATAAATTTCACCATCTGTACTGAACGAAAATATTATCCTCTTTGTGAACTATTCTTACAGGTAATATTATGGGCATACAGAAAGAAAAGGAGGAACTAGAGGACGGGCCTACAAAGGAGGCGTATAAATACGCCGAGCATTTAGACGATAAGGGTAAGTTTTATTTTTGACGTCTAATAAATCGGTGAACGCCGGCTGCACGCACGAAAAAGGATGGCGCAATTTTCCGTACATGTCCGTACATGTCCCGTACATATTGTCCCGTACATGAGAGAGCAGTGAACGCCAGGATGTACAAGAGAACAGCGCGCACCAGGATGTACGATCTTAGTACTAGCGCTCGGGTAAATTTTAATGGGGGGTTTGTTAAAGGGGGGATGAAAATTTCATTGATTTTGCCGTAGGATGCACTGTTTTCAAGATATCTGGCAAAACCGGTTCTCGTCCGATCACCGAAGTTAAGCAACGTCGGGCGCGGTCAGTACTTGGATGGGTGGGTGGGTGCGCCTGGTTTCATATTTGTTTTTTGAATGTTTTGTTATGACGTTGTCTCGTTAAACTATCGTCCGTAAACCGACTTTTTTTAACGAATAGGGATGGTTACACCACCAATCAACTGACGTACTTTTTATGAGCTGTCAAAACACAATTCTTCCTTAGAGTTTAAATGGCAATAGTAACTTATGACGTCACTTGTTCGCCAACTCAATCAACTAACTATTTATTTGTTTTCAAGCAACAATAAATCTAATTTTGCAGAAAATCGAAAATTAATCTGGTTTTCAGGGCTAAAATAAAGCGTTTTTTTACCGGAGTCGTGTCTTCGAATTATTTTTGAATGGCGTCAACATCCCTATTAAGTTCGTTTTTCGTTTAGAAAGGTCGCTTATCTGCAATTAACTGAGGGATCCTTAATAAAATTTTGCTTTAATAATTTAAAGCAAAACTTAGCAAAATGTAGGTCCTAAAAAAAGACTAAAACCATGGTGGCATTGGTGGCCTAGTGGTTTGACCTATGGTTTCTCAAGCAGGGAGTCGTGGGTTCGAGACCAGGCTCGCAGCTCTGAGTTTTTCATAATTCATGTGCGAAATTACTTTTGAAATTTACCATGAGCTTTGCGTTGAAGGAAAACGTCTTGAGGAAACATGCACACACCTGAGAAGAAATTCAATGGTGTGTGTGAAGTACCTAATCCGCACTGGGCCCGCGTCTGAGCCACCCAATTATCAATTATTTATACTGTATTTATAGCTAAACCGTTTTAACCTTTCAACTCCCGCCGGCTACCGGGGGAGTCAGCGAAAAAAGTACTGTCAAGCCAAATGGAGCCTATCGCAAATATTTTTGAGATTTGAGATTACATTTCTTATGTTGGTAGTGCTCGGGTTTTGAAAGGTTAATGAGTCTTCGCACGCGCGGTACAGGGCTTGCCGCCCGCACCTCTCTCAGCCCCTTTGTCGTCAGGGCAGTCCCTGCAGACTCTAAAATGCAGTAAGAGGGTTTTTACGTTTGTTGAATATTGAACTATAACAAGCTCAGCGTAAGGAACATAATGGTCTAACCGTTTTTTGCTCTTACTGCGTTTTAGGGTCTGCAGGGCAGCATACCCCTCAGCCCCTGTACCGCGCGGGCGAGGACACATTTAATCGGTCTAGCTATAGGACCTACCTATTATTTTTTATTTTTTTTCTTTTGGACGACCAGAGCCCGTATTGTCTAACGCTTCTGACGCTTGCCTTCGCTTTCACCATCTCTTTCTGTCATCATCTTATACCGTTTGACAGAAAGAAATAGTGATTGCGAAGGCAAGCTTCAGAAGCGTTAGACAATAAGCCTGCTGATGGCCTAGTGGTTAGAGAACCTGACTACGAAGCTTGAGGTCCCGGGCATAAGAATAAATAATAACAGAGTAGAAGGGAAACTCCCGCTCCGGCCGGACTCAATGTCACGATATTAGAGTACTCCCTAAGAGAGAACTCAGTCAGTCGCCGCACGCGCGTTTGGCTGTTAACTGTTTGCGCGTTCGTTTTATTGGAAACAAATAACAATTAATGACGTCAAGTTATTGTGGTGTATTTGGGTGTATAAACAATTCAAAACCGATGCGAAATCACCTTAAATGGCTTCTTTTGGTATGGCACTTGTAATAAATTTTTACTTAGAAGTACCTACCTATACTATGTAGGTACGTACAGTCAAGGATTTTGATTGTTAGGCCAGTTGCCACTGTTCGCATTTTAGCCGTGTAATGCAAATCGGGTGAAGCCGCTTATACTGGTATATGCTGATTTGCATTACACGGCTAAAATACTAACAGTGGCAAGTGGCCTAACAATTAAAATCCTTGACTGTACCTAATGATTTATAAATCTCATATTTTGTAAAACTAGAATAAAATAATGATTTCAAAGTAAATAATACCTTAATATTTTAGCGATATTATCTTTAGAGTAAGTAATATTTAACAGTAAGCAACCCTAGCAACACGCCTGGACGTCAGAGGGGTGTAACGACGTGAGGGGGGAAGTAGGTATATAAATGGCGGCGTTTTGGACGCAGTCAAAAGAGATTCCCTTCTACTCTGTTATTATTTATTCTTATGTCCCGGGTTCGATTCCCGTGTCGGGGCAGATATTTGTATGAATAATACGAATATTTGTTCTCGGGTCTTGGGTGTTTGATATGTATTTAAGTATGTATCTATCTATCTAAGTATGTTTATCCGTTGCCTAGTACCCATAACACAAGCTTTGCTTAGCTTACTTTGGGACTAGGTCAATTGGTGTGAATTGTCCCGTGATATTTATTATTATTTATTTTATTTTATTATTTCAAAACTGCGTTCTAATTTTGTCGACTTGCGGTATTTTTAGTGTCGGAGTAAGTTTTTTAATGCTTTTTATTTATTGTAGAAGCCAAAGAACCGGAGTCTAAGTCGAGTTTTGTGAGGAACAAATCCATAGGCGAGCAGCGGAGGTTTTTGCCCGTTTTCGCGGTGAGAGAGGAGCTTATGCAGGTCATAAGGGAGAACAACATCGTTATTATAGTCGGTAAGTATTATACTTCATTCAATTTAGAATTGAAAACCACAACATCATTATATTGCGGCTCGTCAACTATTTCTTACCTAGCAAATAGTACAGTACAATAGTCTGGGAGCCGCAAAGTGAAATTGTTTTAATGTCACTTTATTTGCGTGTCGTCAATTGTTACTCTAGTACAAATTGTAAAGAGATTACAGTTTACGAGCCGCAATGTAATGTTGTTGTGGTTTATAATTCTAAATTAAATGGAGTATAGTTTACGCAGAACAGATGGCCGTTGGGGCCCAAAGGTTCTCGAGTGGAGACCACGGACTGGCAAGCGCAGCGTGGGACGTCCACCAACGAGATGGACGGACAATTTGGTGAAGGCAGGTTCAGGGTGGATGCAAGTCGCTTCCAACCGTAATGTTTGGGCGTCAATGATAGACCTATGGCCAGCAGTGGACGTCCTACGGCTGAAATGATGATGATGAAGTATTAGTTTAACCTAGTCACTCCCAGTAGATAGATAAAATATTACAAAAACCTACCAAGTGAGAGTCGGACTCGCGCACCGAGGGTTCCGTACAAATTTTTAGGTATGTCAAAACATGCCTTAAACAGCCCTAGCTGTATAATTCTGCTTCTATACCTTGACAAGCTCGTGCGCGGCGCTCGGCGGAACCCTGTCGCGGAGCCTCTGCTGTCCTTAACGAGATTGTTTTTAATAAAATCAAATGCCTATTCAAATGCTTACTGCGACAGGGTTCCGCGGAGAGCCACGCACGAGCTGGTTGGTCTATAAGTAAAATATACGCAGTCTGGGATCATTTTATATCAGTTAGTCGGTGCCCCCTCTAATGTTTAATACAATTATCATCATATTCATCATCATCATCATTTTAGCCGAAAGACGTCCACTGTTGAACATAGGCCTCCCCCAAGGCTCGCTTAACAAATCGGCCCTGCGCCATCCGCATCCAATGTGTTCCCGCCACCTTTACCAGGTCGTCGCTCCATGTCGTTGGAGGCCTAGGCCTACCTACACTGCGTCTTCCGGCCCGTGGACGCACTCGAGAACCTTTCGGCCAAAATACAATTATATTGAAAACAAATTAGAAGCAAAGTGTAAAATGAAATTTTCTTTTTTTTTAGTATTTGTTGTTATAGCGGCCACAATATTTGCTAAAATTCAATTCAATTTAATATTTTGTTACACTACTATTCACAGGTGAGACCGGCAGTGGTAAGACGACGCAACTGACGCAATATCTACACGAGGAAGGGTACAGTCGGCTCGGCATGATCGGATGCACGCAGCCGCGACGTGTGGCCGCCATGTCTGTCGCCAAACGCGTATCAGATGAAATGGACACCAGGCTAGGTCAGTTTTTGCAAGTTAAGTCAGTAATTACAAGCTAGTTCAGTGTTTACAAGCTAGGTCAGTGCTTACAAGCTAGGCCAGGGCTTACAACTTACAAGCTAGGTCTGTGTTTACAAGCTAGGTCAGTGCTCAAGAGCTAGGTCAGAATTTAGAAGTTTGTTGGAACTTACAAGTTATGTTAGAAATTCAGAACTTACAAGTTAGATCAGTACTTACAAGCTAAGTTAGAACTTACAAGCAAGGTTAGAATTTACAGGCTAGCACTTGCAAGCCGACTTACACTTAGGATAGCAATCTTATGCACTCAATTATTGAATTAGGCGTTACTTTGCGGAGGTCTAAGGTCTAGGTTAATGAACTGAAACAATTACTTTGTAAGAGTTATTATAGAGGTTTGCCCTGAGTATTTAGGACTCTAGCGAAGATTTAAATCAAGTCAAAGTTTAAATATCTTTATTCAATTTAAGCTACAATAAGCGCTTATGTATGAATGTCGGTTCGAAAAAACCCTGTTGAAAAGAATCCGGCAAAAGAAACTCAACAAGATGGTGGTATGGTGAAGCTTTCACATCATCATCATCATTTCAGCCGTAGGGCGTCCACTGCTGGACATAGGTCTCCCTCATTGACGCCCAATCATTACGGTTGTTGGAAGCGACTTGCATCCACCCTGAACCTGCAGCCTTGGCCAAATCGTCCGTCCATCTCGTTGGGGCCCAAAAGTCCTCGAATAGAGACCACGGACTGGCAAGCGCAGCGTGGGACGTCCACCAACGAAGCTTTCACATTCGAGCTTAATTAATTTCTAGGATAAATCAACTTTTTGTGTTGTTTACTCTGTCCCCGGTTGTCCAAGTGTCATCTTCTGCTGTTTCATAGAAAAGACAAAATTTGTGTAACCATAGCAACGGGTGTCGAGAAAAAGTTGATTCCCCCTCTAATGTCTTTTCGCAGGGGACGAGGTCGGCTACGCGATACGTTTCGAAGACTGCACGTCACCTAACACCGTCATCAAATACATGACAGACGGTATCCTACTGAGGGAGGGCCTCAGGGAACCAGATCTGGATCATTACTGCGCGATCATCATGGACGAAGCTCACGAGCGGTCGCTGTCTACTGATATGCTGTTTGGCTTGCTGAGAGAGGTAAGTGGCTTTTTGATTACAACGCCATCTAGCGGTTGGGTGCGGAACTACGTGGACAGCTAGTTGCGACTTGTCAAAGTTGAGCAGGATTTAGCTCACTTCCAGAGGTTGGTGTATAGGGTTCTGGAAACGAAATACTGATACTATTGATAATTAATTCTCTTTCGTTGTATGAGGATTGAAATTTGATAATGATAACTATGCTAATTATTCAACAAATAATTTAATTGATGAAGAAATTGTTGTAGAGATCTGATCTGTGATTCGAACTTAAATTGACACAAAGTTACTGGTTTTATTGCAAAGAAATCATTTCTTTAAAATAAATGGAATACCTATCTTGCTCCTCCCCTAAGTAGTGAGGCCAAGTTATGCGGAAAGATACGTTTGCATTGAAAAAAATGTTGTTTCATGCAATTTCCCCCCCCCCCCCCCCCCTCCACATAATAAATGTAAATAACCAACGCAAACGTAACTAAACCCACAACCAAGAGAACCACCACCACTACGTAGCGGAGGAGCAAGATAGGTATTCCATTTACTATAAACATGGACCTTCGCAAACTAACACCTAAATCTATAAAGCATTTCTTTGTCTTAGGAATTCTTTGGCACAATTATTCCAGTATTGTCTTAAGCGCCATCTATTGTGAATATGATTAAACGGCGTTGTTATCCTTTTAGCAGGGTCAATTGTTTCGGGCATAATTATAAAGATGGCGTTAGTAGAAAGTTAATCATAATCACAGCAGAACTATACAGTATTGCGCATTTGAAATATTTAACTGAACTACAATTTTGTCCTACGTTTTCCGCTTTGTTTGATCCATTATAAACGAAATCAATCCAGTTTATATAGCATGGCAATCAGGCCATACTATAATATAGTATAGTATGGCAATCGCCATTTTGTGTTTAGATAAAAATTACTATCTTAAAACCGGCCAAGCGCAAATCGGAGCAGCACAACGAAGGATTCCGTACCACCATACCGAAAAAAAACGAGTTTCTTGTACGTGAAACCCCTTTTAATTTTTAACTTAATTTTATTTTAGTTATTTGGTGTTATAATAGCGGTCGTCGTAATCATCTCGGCCCAAATGCGCCCCACTATGTGCACAGACCTCCTCTCAGGATGTTAGACTATAGTTCCCACGCGGACTCAGTGCGGTTTGGGAACTCCCCACACACCATTCGCAGGTGTGTGGAGGTTTTCCTCCACGTAAATTAAATACAATACACACAAACAGTACAATAAACAGAAATGTTTATTTGTCTCTTGGGATACATTTTGAAAATCGAATTTCCATCAATAATTGTATAGATCGAGTGGCAATGCAAGTACAGTTAGTAAGAAAAACGCATTATTCCTTTTCAAACTTGTTCTATTTCTTAACATCACAACTCAAATAAGTTTGTTTTCAAACCTCATCACCATCACGTCAGACTCCCACCTAACGATTGTTTTATCTTTTGTGTTAGTGCACTTAATATATAATATAAGGCCGGCTTGCGCGGACCTGGGTTAGCTACTTAACTCCTAGTTAACTGCTAACCCAGGGTTAACAAGTATGGAACTGTCATTCTTGACCCAGGGTTACCGATTTAATTTTTTAACCCTGAACTGTACAAGTGGCCCTAATTAATATAGTCGCCTGCCTCTTAAGGATAATCAAATACCTCTTAATGTCAGTAGAATTTCGTTCCCAACTGTGGGACCGATGTAGGCTGAACCACACTACATGTGTCATACTAAATACAAACTGAAATATGAAATATATGGTTTCACGGGATGACCGTAAAAGTAATAAAAAATTAATTTGAAAAAATAAATTCAAAAAGATACTTCATTCATATCTAACTTGTTATAGGCATTATCATGTAAAAAACAGAATGCTTCTTATTTCGCATAACAGTGTTGTGCATAACTTTAATTGTTATTTAGTAAAATCGCATATTTTTTCAGATGGGTCTAGACAAAACTGACTCGGTTAGGTTAGAATTTGATGTTAGGTATTTTTTGGAACAGCCTGATAATATTTTATACTTTTTAATACTTAAGCAAAGTAACGTTATGCTTATTAAATGTATGCCAATTGTTATGATAATTTGCATTATGCACTTATAAACACTATGGGGCGAATTAGTTAGCGAATAGCGAAATACTAGTTAGCGAATTAATATAGACCAAAAAAACAAATTGTTAGTCTGGAATTATTTATTTAAAAAAATGCTTCATTATAAATAGAACATTTAACTTACAATACTCTCAAAACACTAGGCCATAGTATGTAGTTAATAAATAAAAATACTCTCGTACATAGCCCAAATACTCTCTTTATCTTTACCCGACTATGAACAGAAACAATGTGTTCTTAAACACTGAATATATGAAAGATTTAAATATAGTGATAATTTTACAAAGATCTTTTTTTGAACATTTCTAAAATATTTCAGAATTCAACCATCATAGTCGGTTTTCAATAATTTTCTTAGAAAAAACGAAACAGTCTTTTTCGATCAGAAATATGAACGTAGAAATACTCATAACATAAGACTAGGGTGTCATTCCCCGACCGTAACAAGATATCTCTTAAATTATCGCTTATGTTACCAATAAACATTATTAAACAGTTATTCAATAGGTTAGAAAATATCTCAACAGTTAAAAATACAAACGGGTCTTGTCTTATTTCAGGAATGTCTCAAACGTTTTCTTCACTTTTAAACTAAATTAAAGCCTTTTAGAGCAGAAACAGAAAAAAACAAATACTGGCAGTCATACGATACGAACTTTAGTACAATAAAAACTTGAAATTCATAAAAGGAACTTGAGAAGTGAGAGCTCAAATCAAAACCGATCATCCGCGTTCTAAATTCGATTCGAATTTAGCTTTTCAAACATTGTCGATGTTTTTTAATTTTGGCGGCCAGAAGCAAAAGCAGGTGTTGCCAGTGGCGGGGCCACTGGCAGGCAATACTCAGACCGACTTCGCCTTGGCTCGCGCGTTGTTCTGGCTGACTAGCATTACGCCCATGTTCATGCCGATGTTACCCCATTTGAGCGACTCGCTTATCTGCAACAAAGAAAAATAATACGTTATAGCCTACGTTGGCTACGGCGTCACATTTTATTAACTTGTCAGTTTTATATTATTTGATTGCAAAATTAGAAAAAAAAGTTAATCGAAAAAACTATGCTTCACTTGAATAGACCAAAACGTGACTAACCACTATTTATAATTATAAATCGTAAGAATCAAGGTAAATTTAATTAACCGTGTCTAGTTCCTTTGTTTTGTCTCTGATAGTAATAATCAATTTAGCGAAATTTGTTGAAATCAATCAATCGGAAATCAGTTCAGTAGTTTTCATAGCTATTCTCATAACTATTATGTTAACATAGGCCTAATAGTACTACAAATTTAAGTGATCGCTTATTAGATTTCATTTTTTTATTACATTGGTGATAAAGATAACTACCGGTCATCGTAAGAAACGTAGTTGCGTAACTGCGTAGTTATAAATAATAAACAATCAACGGATAACAATGTTTTTCTACGATAATTTGCAGAGAACTTTGGACCATAATCTTTAATATTATAATTGCGAAAGTAACTATGTCTGTCTGTTACCCCTTCACGCTTAAATCGCTGAACCGACTTAGATGAAATTTGGTATGGAGATAGTTTGAGACCCAGCAATGAAACTGCATGGTAAACGATAAACGAATTCTTCGCAGACGGAGTCGCGGACAACAGCTAGTCGAAAATAAATTACATTGAAAACAAAAGTAAGATTCACTTGTATCAAAAGATATTCGTCAAATAAAGATATTATTTTTAAATATACCAAAGCCACGACTGAAGAATGCATGAGACGCTAAATATTCCTAGTAGATATAGAATATTATGTACTTGATATATTTACAAAAAAAATGTTTTTCAATCCACTTGATTCCGTCAAATGAACTCTCTAATTTCTAATTTATCCATGTTTTGCCCAGTTACCTTAAAACCTTCTCTAGCTTTCCCTGAAATTTGTATTTGACGCAAAAAAAAAGCTTTCAGCCATAAATTACTGCAAAATTGTAGTTAATCAATGTCCAAACATTGCGGCGTGAAATAATCATGACTAACACTAGGCTGACTTGAAAGAAATTGTAAAGTACAATTTAAACACAAAACAAACAAATGCTAACTACGTTTTGTTGCCTCATGACTGATATTGAATTAATGATATACTAACATGGTAATGCTACTTACGTCAAATATAATATTTTAATGAAACTAACGTACTTTATACTGGTGGTACATGCAAAATGCCATAAAAAAACCGCGGGCCAATTAAGAGAAAAATCTTATAAAGACAAATTAAGTATTTTATGTTAATATAAACGAAGAAACAGAGTTAATTGGCCTATTAGAAAAACCGAACAAGATGTTAGGTATTTTTCCTCAAACATGTTAGCCGCGGCTTATGACGCAAATGCAAAGATGTTGTCATTTTATTTTACTCCTGTCCAATGCAACCTGCATATATTACCTACTTATTATTTATTTGAATAAGTACAAAAGAAGAGGAACTTAAAATGTAACCTGTTTGTTTGGTTGTTTCTGGAATAAGAAGCTTACAAAATTTAATTACTAATTCTGCACTTTCATTTAATATTTTCTAAGCTATGATCTATTTACAATCAAATCATCAATTAAACTATAATCATTTTAATTAAAACAACAATTTTAATTATTTATTCGAAAAATAACTACAATCCAAATTATAGACCATGCACACTTTGCCTCATATCAATTCGATTAAGTTGCGAATGGTTACTTAGAAGCGCATTAATTAAAATTTATTTGACTATCAATAATTAGTTTTCTTTATCATGGCCATAAGCAAACAACGTGTAAGTTATCCAATGTTTGTTCAAATTTTGACAAAATTGTTATTACATGTACCCATTGTCTTGACTTTTCGTTGGCAACGGATTGACGTCCATACTGCCGCCTTAAGGAGAAAAACCATAAGTGACATTTTTTGCAAAATTGACTTTTTACCAGCCTCGCACTCCGGGAAAAAAATGTGATTTTTCTGTCTAGCATTTATTCGGATATCTCTTACAGGTCATGATTTAGACGAGCACAAGTCCATGCCATTTTGTTGTTTTTACTTCCTGTTAGAGGAAGAAAAGACATAACTATATACTCATAGACAGAAAACTACTTAAGTAACCACTTGTGTTTTTTTAAATTGTTGTCTTCGACTTGCGCCAAACATTTTTATAATAAGAAGAAAAACCATTTGTTGGTTTTTTAAAAAAATTTGATGCAAAAAACACACAAGTTGATAGAAATGCTGTTTCTTTTTAGTTTACGATTTTCATCAATTAAAAATCTCGGACACTGAAAAAGCACAAGTTACAAGTTATGTTTTTTCAACCTCGTATGATTATATCTTATGCTTTTTCTGCTTAGTATCGGTTTCAAAAATATGGTCTTGTGGTTTGTTTCGTAAATGTTGTTGCTACTTATGCTTTATCAGGCTAGTAGTCGTCCCCACCCCGGCCCCTCAAGGACAGGATTTGGCCAGATCTGAATTAAATTCAGATGGTTCTGATAAACAGTTTGTGATTGAGGATTCAGATGACTCTGTCAAAGGCAAAGACTATGCTCCATCTAATGGATCTCCATCGGTCTTTGATATTTATGAGCTTTCCTCAGAGGTCCGAAGCCCACCAACTGAACCCCAACTACCTACTTCGCAAAATATAATTAGTAGTACTTGGGGCAAACTGATAACGTTTAATTTTAGTTTTGTTATTATAATTACCCAAAAATCTCTAAAAGCATCTCATTTATTTTTCAAAACATTTGCTCGAAAAATTAACTTTCAAAGGATTCGAAAGAAAGGAAAGGATGGTTTGTAAGTTCATTTTATCGCACTAGTGCGATTTTTTCACAGTTTTTTTTTTGTCTCTGGGCTGGCGCACCCCAATATCAGCTGCTTTCACTTGATCGCATACAGCGCAGGGCGTCCCGAGTCGTCGGCAACCCCTCACTCTCCGATAAACTCGATCCTCTTGCTCTCCGCAGAGACGTTAGCTCCCTTTGCGTGTTCTATAAGATCTACAACGGGGAATGCTCTGAGGAACTCTTTGACCTCATTCCAGCTGCGGGGTTCCATTACAGATCCACCCGTCGTAAGCGTTTATTTCATCGTCATCATGTTGATGAATGGCAGTCTTCAACGGTGCGTTTTAAGCGGTCTTTTTGCCACGAACTTGCAATATCTGGAACGAGCTTCCCGCTGGGGTCTTCCCATCGAGTTACGACCTGGGTGCCTTTAAGAGGCGAGTGTAGGTACAATTTTCTGCAGGACCGACAACGCACTGGTATCGCGTAAAGCACTGCGTGTGCCTATGGATAGTGGTGTTCATTTAACATCAGGTGACCCACTAGTTCGTTTGTCTGGCCTCTCTAACATAAAAAAAAAAGTTTATTTAATTCTCCATTTTAAAAGTTTACAAACAAATAGTTTTAAATTAAAAAAATAAAAAATATCGACTTATACGTAGAAAAATATATAAATATACAAAACAAAGTAATGAATTTGCAAAATTGATTGTAATTATTATAAACTGTAATTCAATTATCTCAGATTTTAATGATTTCCGCCTTTTATTTATTCGGAAAAATCGCAGTGGCTGAACGCGTCGAACCTTTGCCTGATAATTTTAGTTAACCTAATTAAAAACAAAACTTACTCAGTTTTGTAAAACTTTGCGTTGTTTTATTTTTTTTTTTCAATTTTGTGTTATTAATTGCCTATTTTTTCACAAATGTATTGAAAAACGTCGTATGATACACGGTTGGCAAAGTTTTACAAACTCGTGACGATGAAAACCCTCACCTTGTGGCTCGGGTTTATCACTCGTCAACTCATTTGTAAAATCTTACTTACCAACCTCGTATCACAAATAATCATTGTTTACCTTTAATAAATTAATTTGATTTTTCATTGTGTTTTTATGAAACCCTATTACAAGATAAGACTAAATAAATAAAACCCAAGTACTCAGTTGTGTGTTTTTTACTCCGAGGCCAACTTATAATTATGACCATAAGTGTGTACTTATGTTCTTTTTTCTTAGATATCATAGTGCAAAGCTAACACAAAAAACATAAGTGCACACTTGTGTTCTTTATTCTTAGTGACAGTATTTTTTATGATTTATTTTACGAGACAGTAACTGTTTTTTCTAAATATCTAATTAAAATAAAGAGATAATTGAAAAGTTTGCAATGCATAATAATTATGCGATATTCGTTTATTTAAAAACGAAAGTTTCAACTTTGTACTTTCAAGTTAAAGCAATTAAACAGAAGTGCAAAGTTTTTTGGATTTATCTCGAAACTTACTTTTTGTCACTTATGGTTTTTCTCCTTGAGGCGGCAGGATAGAAGTCTTGAATACCAATCTGATCAAATATTGACCGAGCCGAGACCGAACTTTAAATTCTTTAATACATAGTAAACCTCCTTGTACTTCATTCGTAGCAAAAGTATATGTTCAATAATAATTTTGGTAGTTTATGTAGACGACTTCCTCATTTAAAAGAGACTCTTAGCAACTAAAATTTTTTTTCAATTTGCTGACTTGCTCAACAATTAGGATTTCGCATGGATTATCTGTTAAGAAACTTATCGCAATAGGCGATTAGCATTCAACACGTTTCCTTTATCTCTAGCACGTGATAACTAAACAGATATTAGTAGATACGTCTAAAGTAAACGTTAGAAAAAACACATACACAAATAGAGGGGCACATTGATTCCGGTACTGTATACCAATCGGTATTAAAAATAAAACCTCACCGGTATTTGTTAAAGTTGCCAGCTGTAAGTGTCCAAAGCGCCTCACTGATTACCATCAAAAGATGATAATCATAGGTGTTTTCGACGTCGTTAAGCTGATCTGTAACAGAATGGCTACGTTGTGCGATCTCGTTTTTGTATTCGTAGATCCCTTTTTGCCATGCCTTGATGATGCCCATGCAATCTTGCGCCTCCCGCCTCGCTGAATGATCTGATCGCCTTCTTTTACATGTACCCAGTTTCAATGTTTTATTTTTGTGATGAAAAAGCCCCATTTGAAACCACATTGACGTAAACTTAAAACTTAAGCATACAGCGTTGACGATCACAAAAAGCTTGTTTTTTTTAAAACAAAAGAAAAAGATTCGGAAAAGAAGTGAATTTAAAATAACGATTACATGCAAACGGGCAAAAGGGGACTGTTGAGTTGATCCCGTTTACGCATACAATCACTATACTGCCAATTTTAGAACCAAAAATACACAATCGACATAAGGAAAAATCTTATTAGATTTTATAGTGAAATATCGATACCTTAGTTCACACTCATACTAATTTTAATGAACTACACAATTAAGTAGTACTTTTGTACACTAGGACATACAGTGCTAATTTGTATGTGCAGTTCATTGTAATTACTATGAGTGTGAACTAAGGTATCGATATATCGATGGAAATCGATTTACGCAAACCGCTACGCCAATGACCGTTACATTGTCGGTTCTAGAATTTTCTAGTTCAGAATTTTAATTTGTTTACTTGAATCGCATGCGTAGAAATTGCTGGTTACCTGTTTCATGCGAGCTTCTTGTGGTGTCTCCCCATACCGGCACCAGTGGACGAAGTGCAGGGTATTATGCCAGTTCCTCTCGAACCTGGATTTTGTGGCCATGTCCAGCTGCAATCAGGAGAAGCTCCTTAGTAGCCGTCTAGCCGTCCCTTCAAACCGTCTCCACAGTTTCCAAAGAACGAAAGCCCCGCGAGGCTTTCGCAATCTGAAAAGAGAGGTTTCCAATGCTGACGTCGCACGCCTCGACACAAAACGAAGGAAGAACTTGGAAGTTCGATTGGAAATAATGATGAGACCATTTAGGGTCGGAAGTCAGTTCATGCACTAATGTTTTAGAATTTAAGATAAGAGAACCGTATCGAAACAGATGTCCTATTTAAGGCGTAACCGAACCGTGACAATTACGTTGTCGCATCTGCTAACCGTAATAGGGTCACTACATATTTGCATTTAAACGAGGCTCTTCACCAATTCAATTGGAATCTCGCAACTCACGGCTCGTGTTTTCAAATAAGCGAGTGCAATCTGAACATTAGCCAGGGTTGTTTGTTCAACAGACTCAATTGTGCTGACTTATCCGAGTGCCAACAACTTGTTAGCGGCCGCTTTAAGTTAAGCTCTGTCTGACCGAAAGTAGTATTGATTCAAGGTCGGTCAGTCTGGCAGTTAAAAACAGATAGAATTACATTGAGAAATCTACTTAGTCTCGTCATTGATCAAGTATGTACACAGCCGTTATATCATTCATTATTCATGACTAATCAAGGACGCGAGAACGATGACTTCGTCAAACAATCTAGTGTTTTGTGATAGTATATTGGAAACACGTTGCGACTTGTCGGAGGCTGTTACCTTTGCTCGGATGTCCTTTTCACTGTTTGGCGACTCCTGCTTGTCATCCACATTGTTGATGCGTATCACAGAATCTTTCTTCCAGAAAGCACTAAGGTTGGTCTTCACGACACGTTTCCTAACACCTTTGTGTTGTACCGTGTACACCTCTATCTGTTCCGGGTTTTTTGTTTTTTCTGTCGACAAAAGATATAATTAGTGTTTAATTAGTTTTAGTTCCTTGACCTCTGCGGTTGTTAATCGGCGGTAAGTTCTTGTTCCACCGGACGTTTAGCATTCGTCTGTTGATTTCATTAGGCGCGGTTACGACAACATGAATTATTTACAATCCGCGGTGCGAATACGCTGGCCGGGTGCCTACGTGCGGCCGCGGGGCGCACCGACCAAATCCAGTGTCGCTCGCGGCCTCTCACAATGCGAACGTTATCACTTATGTCCCAATTATAATGATAAACTACGTGATTTCACGAGTACGTGCTGTTCCCCTTGAACTGCAACATGCATCGGCAACGCATTCCGATTAGCGTTCTCGCGATAACAACTTTACGAGTTCACATTAAGTGTACATACCTTTACCCTTCTTCCACATGGCGACGGCGTACATATGGTACTCTGGAGAGAGTGTGGAGTCTGGTGGCAGCGGGTCTTCGGCGCGGACTTCGAGGATGAATCCCGTCTCCAGGACTGCACACAGGATGTTCTGTTCTTCATGTTTGAACCACTTGGTTTCGCGGAGCTTATGGATAGCGACGGACGATCCGAAGCGCGGCTTCTTGGGCGCGAACAAAGCCTGGGCCTGACTCCCGAAACGAGACAGGAGCCCCTTCACCGTCGGCGGCGGTGCGAGGCTCTTCTCAGGCGGCTTGGTCTGCTGGAAGCTACGGCAGGTCACGAACCTCGCTTCCATTGAACCCTCTCCTGGCTAGGTTTTACGAAACTGATTCACACCCCCACCAACTAACTGTTAGTTTGTTTGTTGCGAAGGCGTAGTGCCGTAGGCGCGGTAAAATATACTCTCGATGTCGAGAAATCGCGTTTTATATGCAACACTTTCACAATTTGGTGCGCGTGGCTTCGCGTTCGGAGGAGTACAGAGCTATACGGCGGCGTTGGAACGATAAACGGGGCGCGCGCGTGGGGGCCCCCATTTATATGGCGGCGGGGAGAGACGCGGGGCGCGGGGAGCCCCACCCCGCCGCCTGGCCTCACTAGTGATGGGCGATATAGTTCGCAGTTTAATGTTCCATTTAGTTTACGATATTTTATGACACACTTCAGCCTTTATCTTTGATCCAGATTCCGCTGTGTCGGGATTATGGAGAACATTGCTATTGTAAACATTGAGTAGCTAATTGTAAAAACCAAATTATTATCATTTAAGTATTCGGGAAAAATAGTCAAAAGGTCACTCCTTAGTAGTATGCGCATGTCCGTTGCATCGTAAAAAAATCATTATTTAGTACCTTTTTACTTGGACACAAAATTCTGTGCCGAATTCTGTATAAAAAGAACGCACTTCACTGTTATAACATGTCATTGATTTGATTCTACGGTGATTGTAGTAACATCTTACAAAAATTGCTATAAATAATCAAAAAAATTGTGAAGATGTTTGTTACTCGATCATGCAATAACGTCTGAATCGGCTTTAATGAAATATGGCATAGAGATAGTTTAAATCCCGGCTAAGGAAATACGACAGTTTTATCCTGGAAAATTAGCTACACAGTTTCTGCGAGATAGCAATAATAATACTTCGCTGATAAAGTCGCGGGCAACAGCTAGTCTTACATAAAATACGAAATCGTAACTAATGTGATTTGTTTTTTAAACGATTTGCAATATTTTTTAAATATATTTTTAGCATAAAGAAAGATAGATACGTGCCATTATCATCAATCTACATAATTTGTTACGCAATTTCAACAGTATAATTTTATTGTAAATGTAGACTTACATTTTATTGCTTTCTGCATTTCTAAAAAAAATATCTGTAGAGTTATTATGCTGTCTTGGTTTTAAACAACTTTTTTTAGGTTCAGCAATTTTTTGTTTTATTCAAATTTAAAATCGGGTAATATTTCTGTATTAGGAAAATACAGGTCAACTTTAGCCAATTCAACATAATATGCATTTTGTAAATATTGGTTGTACCTACCGACATGAAATTAACAAATAACAAGAGAAACAGATGTACCTACAAAGACGAACTTATCCCTTAAAGTGATCTGTTTCATATTCTTTATGTTAAAAATTGTTAGGGTAAAGAATTTTATCTATCGACTGTCGATACATCGACACCCATTGCCGCCAGCCCTTCGTTCCGTTGCACCGAGTTTGACCTCACCGTCCCCCCTATTTGCCTCCCGCTCGCTCGCGACAAGCCGGCGCCAGGTTTTTTTTCTTTCAATTCAACATTCATACTTTGATTAATTATGTAAAGAACTTAGTTTCCGGTGAATCTGTTAAGCAATGCGTACTTTGACGTAAATTTCACGCTTGTGATTGAGAGTAATCGTATGTATGTATGTAAACAGTTAATTGTAAATAAACAAGATAAATGAAGTAGGTCCGTTTGATGCGCGGTGCGAGCTCAGCGGACGTAATGGTAAAAAAGTGTTTACATTCACGTCTAGTCGGTAGAGCGTCTTGACATTTTTTTGGTGCGGTTAATGTACCATCGCCCCAGGCGCCAGATACCCATTTTCAAAACAAATTTGCTTGCAGCCGTTGATGTTTATTGCTATGGATTGTTATGGACAGATGTCTAGCCACTGCACGCAAACTGGGCCTTTAAGGTGGTTATCTGGCGCTTGGGGCGGTACGTCCTATCTGTAAATGGTGACCCGGAATAATGTACGACCTGATGATGCAAATCCTCGTGTAATTGCCATAAGAGTTTGAATTAGCAGCTCTTGCATTATTGTCTTTCATTCAGTGTCGACAAATACGGAGTCCTACACTAATCGCATCCCCTATTTGGTTGACATGATTCGATGTTCCGGTCGCATAACCAAACTATTCGGTGGTCGATTACGAACCTGGTATAACATTTTATTTTTGCTAGAAACTGAACAGCGATTGACCCCTATCTCACATGAATAGTTTGGATGAGAACAAAAATTATAACTAGCAGGTTCAGTAACAGCCCATTCACTCCAGCCTTGGAGAGCCCTAGATTGTATCCGTCCGGAAATACAGACGATAGGATCGAATATCATTTTGTAGCTGTTCACATTGGAACTTTGAAAGGACTCTTGGTGAATTACTATTATAGCTCACTGTCGTTTGTTTTTATTTGAAGTCTAAAGACATACCAAAATAGCAACGGTGAAATAAATATCCATTGATCACTTATAGAAGCTTCTTCTTCATTTTGCAAGCAAACTTTGCTTAGGCAAGCGCAGCGTTGGACGTCCACCAACAAGATGGACGGAAGATATGGTAAAGGCCGTGCATGCCGCTTCCAAGCGTAATGATTGGGTATCAACGAGGGAGGCCTACGTCCAGCAGTGGACATCCTGCGGCTGAAATGATAATGATGATGAGGCTCACTTTGATATCTATCTGTCTGTCTATAAAGATTATTTTTCTCAGGAACGTAACGTGTGGATGTGTCAAGCTAATTAATGTCAAATAGCTATTCAAATCTGAAATTGCTTGAAGCAATGAAAAACAAACATCAAAGTCAACGCTATCAAATGAATAATTAGTATACCTAGAGATTTTTCTGGCACGAACAAATTGTGGTTAGTGTTTGACATAATAATAACATCGATTCGATTTGGTAGGTAGGTATTCTTGTTCTATATTTTCAATTTTTTTTTAGTTGTTAATATATTAGGAAGGTGTTTCCATAAAAATTGCCTCGGAGTTAAAACCTACAGATTACTTACAGTTGTCCTAGAAACTTGAAATTTTGGTATTTCGATAGCTGTTTTATACTAAGTAACTAGTAAGAAATGTCAGAAAATCTAAATTTTTTATGTATGTCTGTCAGTTATCTACTAATATAAAACGACTCCACACGGCGTACATTTTCAAATTCGTTTATTTTGCTTAGGATATTTTCATAGCTACCTACGGCTGTTCGTAGGTAGGGTATTTTTTTTTGACACTCGCAAATATTTACGGTTCGCGAGCCCGACTCGTACTTGGCAGCATTTTTAATAGTTTTTATTTCGCATGAACAAATAATTCATCGTACTAAATCAAAAATGAAGGAAAAGATAAATGGACATGACTAATTGTTTTTATATTACTCATTTGTTTCTATTAAATATTTTTCTTCGATTTCATGTTATTTTATGGGAACATTTTATAGTTATTGGTCACGGTAAATTGTTTAGTTACAATATTTACTACACAGTGACTCTTTATCAGGGGCGGATCTACATAATGGGTTTTTGGGCTGCAGCCCAGGGCCCCGTGGGTATAAATAAAGGGCCCCTAGTGCCCTAACCTTCGGAGACCTAGTATGATATCGAAGACAGTTTATGTAAATTATCGTGTGTCTTGGTGTTTGTTATCGAAGTCCTCCGAAACGGCTAGACCGATTTTTATGAATTTTTTTCTCTATGTTTGGTAGGTCTGAGAATAGGAGTAGGCTATTTTTATACCCCTATTCTTCGTGGACGGAGTCGCGGGCAACAGCTAGTCTAATATATAAAAATCTCGTATCACGGAGTTTGTTATCGCACTCCTCTGAAAAGGCTTGACAGATTCTTATCAATTTTTTTTTGGTCTGTATTTGGTCGGTCTGAGAATAGGTCGTAGGCTGATTTTACCTGACTGCGAAGAAGGAGGGTTATGTGTTTGATTATACCCTTATTCTACGCAGACGGAGTCGCGGGCAACAGCTAGTCTATCTATACAATGTTTATCCGTTGCCTAATACCCATAACACAAGCTTTGCTTACTTTGGGACTAGGTCAATTGGTGTGAATTTGTCCGGTGATATTTATTTATTTTTAATTTCATAATTTCATAATAGCCCCCCGGGGCGTAAGCGGCGTGCTAGCGTTAATTAAGTCGGATCATTAATTTCTTCCGACTTCACTCGGAAGTGGCTCAGCGTCCAGCCTTCGGCTTTTGTTTCGCACTCGTTTGTTACCAGTGTTGCCATATACGGGTCTCGAAACGTTGTCGTGGAAGCGTTTGTATTGACTGAGACTTGCCGGAATATGGCAAGTTTTTGAACGGAAATTACTTACGAGAATATATTTAAGGGTTTCGTAGCCAAAATAACAAATAAATAACCAATTTAAAATGACAACAATCACAGCAAAGCATACTTCACAAGTTAACGAGTAATAGTCGATAGACTTAATATTGTATAATCAATGAAGACCGAAAAGTTAGACCACGTTAAATCGTAGGTAGCCATACAAAATGACTGACTGAAAAAGTTCCGTTTTGTGACAATGTGCAACAAGCTTATTTGCAATCGCAATTAAACTATCTTAATAAATAAAAAAAAAAAAAAGATTAGGGGACAATCTTACACAAATCGACCTAGTCCCAAACTAAGCAAAGCTTGTACTATGGGTACTAGACGACGATAAACATACTTATATAGATAAATACATACTTAAATACATAGAAAACATCCATAACTCAAGAACAAATATTCGTGCTCATCACACAAATAGATGCCCTTACCGGGATTTGAACCCAGGACCTCTTGCTTCGTAGGCAGGGTCACTACCAACTAGGCTAAAGCGGTCGTTAAACTTTTGTCTTGTCTATTTATAATAATTTGATGTGTTCTGTGTGTCGTAAATCTAATCTTCTTCTAATATATAAAAATCTCGTGTCACGGTGTTTGTTATCGAACTCCTCCGAAACGGCTTGACCGATTTTTGTGAAACTTTTTTCTCTGTAGTCAGTAGGTCTGAGAATAGGTCGTAGGCTATAATTTATATGGCAAAACAACGTTTGCTGGGTCAGCTAGTCTAATATATAAAAATCTAGTGTCACTGTGTTTGTTATCGATCGAACTCCTCCGAAACGCGTCGACCGATTATTGTGAAACTTTTTTTCTCTGTATTCGGTACCTAGGTCTGAGAATAGGTCGTAGGCTATTTTTTACTATAATGTTCACCGATAACTCTTGCTTGACTAATGTGATTCGATTTGGATAATTCTTTTTCTTTTGTTTGAAAGGGCATAGACCCGAGGTGATCATAATATAAAAGTAATTAAAATTGAATGGTTAATTAATTAAAGTCTGCTAATGTTTCTGTTTCAAGAAAAAAGTTATTTAAATTTCAAGTTCTTGTTAGTTGCATTTATTTTCTTTAATGAAAATCTTTGCATAGAAAAGGAATTGCTAACAAAACTTTCCATAGGTATTACTTTCAAGTTGAATGCACGAAGAGCACTCTTGAAAGTAATTTTCTCGGGTCACCCCTAGTCGACTGAACGAACCGTAAGCTCAAGAAAAGACTTGAGAAGGTTGTTGACAAACTCGACAGCCTCTTGAAAAACGACGACTTAATAGCAGTGTCACAATCATAAAACTCAAAAGACTACCAAAATGCTAACAACGTTTAATTAAGTAACGTTTGTCTCAGAAATTATGCTCGAATCTGACAAGGATAGAACTAGAACGGTGACAGCAAAACGTAGCCAACAGGGGGCTACTGCGACATTCGAAAATCGAAGTTCGAATCGTAGCGTCTTGCTCATTCTCGTATTAAATGCTAATAGCGAGAGCGGGCTGACACGATACGAAGTTCGAATTATCTAGTATTATAAGACCAGGGTGTACTTACTCATTTGAATGTCACCGCAAATTAAATGGCAGGGAGACGTTAATTGCATTCACGTTGATTTGCAATTCCAATTATGCAAAGCGAGTTATCGTTCATATTGTTTTTGTAGGGCTTTTCGCTCGTCACGAGCCAGACTATATCCAATTACTCGTGTTTGACGTAATTATTTCGAACATGACCGCTAAAGTGATACGCACACCAGACTTCTTCGTGCTTGTCTGCTTTGCGTATTAGAATATTTTATGTAAATTGGGCACTGCGCTATGAATTTGATCAGAAGATATGACGAGTTGGACGCATTTTATTTAAGAGCCCGTTTTATGCATCTCAGTATATTTATTAGTAGCTTTAACCCACGGCTTTTTTCGTATCAAAAATCCATGAAAAAAAGTTAAGATAACATTTTTAAAAGCACAACGTTCGGTTGGACCACCCCGTCTATCCACACATATATGATTTGTGCATTTGTATGCCAATTTATTTATTTTTATTTTAATCGAATTTGTTCTTTAAGACAATAATTACATTTCCAATGTAATTTGGAACGTAGGAGTCGTAGCTTCTATTAGTTGCGATGGATGTTACCACACGCCACTGTTGGCGTATGTAAGCGATTAAGAATTTCGGGGGAGTCGGTTGGATGCGACGTGGTTCAATTGGTAGAACACCCGTTGGGGCGCATACCCAGGAGACGTGGGTTCGAATCCCACCGGCGCACCCGAAAAACTTTTTCGCTTTTAAATAATCTTAGATTCGGTGAGCAGCCGTACTGCTAATAAAATAAATAATATTTGAATAATTACATTGTTTGAAATCACTTGTCTATAAATAACAGTAAATGCATAAAAGCAAGTGAGTGGCTATGGAATGCATATGAAGTTAACAGTTAGGGCTGCCATCCGTCCGGGTTTCCCCGGGTTTGTCCAAGTTTAGAGGGCGTCCGGGGAGCGTCCGGAAGGGGATTTCAAAAAGTGTCCGGGTGTATTCTATGGTCTAAATCCATACGCCAAGTTTAATTTAAATCCATTCAGCAGTTTTTGTGTGATTGACTAACAAACATAAAAACACCCAAACATCTTCACAAACTTTCTCGTTTATAATATTAGTAGGATTCGAAATGTCCTGACGCTTTGTCTGGCTTTGTATATGATAGAACAAAGCACTCGAAACTATCCAACGCAAGTCTATTCGTACCTATAGCTGTTAGATTATATCTGTTGGTTTTGAGTGCTTTGACCTGCCCGATTTTATTACCAGACTGTTAAGGTTTAAAATTTAATGGTGAGACGTGTGAGGCATATGGAGACTGATTTATGTACTCCACCAATGTAACAAAACAAGAGCAAGCCGCGAGAAGTCTATTGTCTAAACCAATTAAAATCACATAATATGTCGATTGTGAGAAGTGTTTAAAAATATACAAGGTTAAAGCTAATTAATTTTTTAATTAACCTCTAAGTATGGGGCTGGAAGTGATGATGATGGACCTTGATCGTTCAGATCAATTCCAATGATTACTGCAAACTTATTCCGACCGTAATACAAGCTACTAATTCTACATTTTATTTCCACATATTGTAAGCTTTTGTCTCAATTATTAGTGGCATTTATTGCATTTCCCTTATCGTCTCTTTTATAACTGCGCAGTTAGCGTTACCTTACAGTGGTCCACGATGTTTTTGCGCAGCGTCTTAGTGATTGATGTCGATATACGACCCTTTCTCAATCTTTTGCCCCTGGCAGTTGCCTGAACTCTAGTAGGCATTCGACCTTTCTTTATTTCGACCTAAATTCCGAAACATATGAGCTTCGTCTTTTATGTTCCACTACTTAGGTACTCAAAAGTTGTTCGTTCAATTCAAAATTCAAGTCACTTTGTTCTCTTCTTTTCTCTTGAAGTTGGTGTAGGTATATCAAGTTAAAATTAACATCGAAAAATTATCTGCGGTCCCTTGAAGCTGTAAAAAAATAAAACTTAAGTCAACGCAATCTAAAGATAGGGCCATTTCGGCATTATTTTCTAACGTTTCGCAGAGGAATCAAAACTTAAAAGGTACTTCTCAAAGACCTATAATCATGAAATTTGGCATGAAGGAAGATTTTAGAGCCCAAGTAAAGGAAAAAATCCGTAAACTGTTTATTTGTTGTTTGTACGGAACCCTCGGTGCCCGAGTCCGACTCTCACTTCACCTGCTTTTTTTGTGAGAATGTCCTTTATAATTTGTGGTTCTTAATAATTCAATCTCAGAATCCCCCATTCATGCTGATTGCTGAAGACCCATCTTACAAAAGTATCTTGTGGTGCAATATCATTGCACCGGCGAGGTATTCCGATTATGAAATGAAAATCGTGTGAAACTTCCAAGAATGTTTATGCGGATGAGATTGAAGGTACGCAATCTATGTCACATGTATCTTCAATGGTCCGTTCTGTATTGATGTCACATTAAAGTAGCGAGTATGAGAATTCAACATTTTGAGATTAGTTTAAATTCATTTTGAGAATTCAACATTAACGACCGCTGTAGCCTAGTTGGTAGTGACCCTGCCTACGAAGCAAGAGGTCCTGGGTTCGAATCCCGGTAAGGGCATTTATTTGTGTGATGAGCACGAATATTTGTTCCTGAGTTATGGATGTTTTCTTTGTATTTAAGGGTGAATCAACTTTTAAATGTCCACATGATGAAATTTTGGATTTTTATTTTTTGTTCTTATTTTCCAATTTTAAATGTTTTATTTAAAAGATAATTTTCTCTCGTTTATGAATCAGTATAGAGCAGAGCTGTTTCTTTGAGAATTTAGTGCGTTTCACTAGAAAAAATTCACCAGCCCAGATCTGCCCTGTCCCCTGGACCACCATTCAAAATTATTTTTAGCTAAACTAGACATCAGTTATTGTTAATACAATTATCTTGCTTACATTCATTTAACAATACAGTTTCATTTTTTATTTTTATATATGGCATATATCTCAATAATTTCACAGTATTTCCCATAATCATGTCCCCAGGACAACTCTAATTTCATAGAAAGTGAACTTTTCAATTAAAATGCGAAATAGTAACAGTAACTTAATAATTTTTTTCCTGCTACTTTGTTTTATATTGTGTTATTGTATCTTTTAAAAAAATTAATTGTTTTTGAATTTAAAAATACATAAAATAATGATAAGTGTTTTTTAATTTTGGGGACAACTTGGTTGTCCCATAGACATATCTGGTTGTCCAATGGAAATATTAGAACCAAAAATCTTACAAGAGGGTACAGAACATGACCCGCTTCGAAGAATAACCAGCTTGGAACCCGTAGTTCTTATATTTTTCGTATTTTGTTTTCCACTTATTAGCTTCACTTCGTAATTTTAAATTTTCTTTATGTATCTTAGTTCTATCTTACACATTACGATAAGCAGAGCCTGGAAAACGTCGCTACTTGATGCTAGGAATCGCCGCGGCGCTGATGTGGATAGCGATCATCATCTTGTCATCGCTGATGTACGTCTCAAGATGGCAGCACGCGTCGTAAAGTTGGAAGGCATCCAAAAAGTTCCATTTGCAGAAACTTAGGACCAAGGAGGGTCGGTGTTTGCCTCCTTAATCAATTTGAGCTTTTGGAAGAGCTGGAAGACGAGGAAATGGATGAAACTTGGAATCATTGTACGCACTGCTTTCACTGTAGCCGGCGAAAAAGTCCTGGGCTATAAACGCTCCAAGCAAGAACCCTGGATGTCCCAAGTGCTGTGGTCCGCGATAGAGAGAAGGCAGAGCGTAAAGCTAGAGCAGTTGGCCGCTGAATACACTGTCGCTTCGGATGCCCGAGATGAGGAGTGCCTCACGCCTCCGCATCCGAAAGCTGGCGAGACGTGACAGACGGCGTGCCGCCAACGAGCTAGCAGACCAGACTAACGCAGCAGCCAAGATAGCCAACATGAGGGAGTTCTACGACGTTACTAAACGCCTGTGCAACAAATCACTTTCCTCCAAAAAGCCGCTAAAAGACGCCACTAGCGAAGACGAGAACGAGCACTTCTCCAACCTGTTGACTAGCATTGGCTAAGCCCAACCGATAACTGCTTCAGACAACTCCGGACCACCTCCCTTAAATCTGCCAACCACTCCACCAACATACGCAGAAGTAGTCGCCGCTATTAAACAGCTGAAGGCAGGAAAGGCACCAGGGGTTGATAACATCAATGTGAAGCTATTAAAAGCGGATCTGGCTAGGACAGCCGAAATACTTTATCCGCTGTTGCAGCGTATTTGGGAGAAGGAGCGTATTCCCTGCGACTGGAAGCAGGGTTTGCTCGAGAAGGTACCAAAGAATGGGGATTTGTCAGTCTGCGATAGCTGGAGGGGCATAATGCTCTTACTGACTGCGGCTAAAGTTCTGGCAAAATGCTCCTCAACCGAAAGTCCTCAGAGATTGCAGGGACACTTCGGGAAGAGCAAGCCGGGTTTCGTTCTAGCAGGTCATGCACCGACCACACGAATACCTTGCGCATACTTATAGAATCGTGCGTGGAGTGGCGAGCCGAACTTTTCCTTGCTTTCGTCGACTTCGAGAAAGCGTTCGACTCCGTGAAGTGGAGCGCACTGTGGTCCTGTCTTAGGCGAAGTGGAATACTGTATATAGGTATCATCAAGTCCCTATATAACTGTAGCATCTGCAAGGTTTTACATGACCAAGTTCTAGGGGAACCAATCCCAATGACTTCAGGAGTCAAGCAGGGCTGCCTCCTGTCACCGCTGCTCTTCATTGTCCTACTCGACGACGTCATGCGGAAGGTAACTCAAACATCTAGGGGCATTCCATGGAACAAAAGCTCGCACCTGGAGGACCTTGACTATGCAGACGACATAGTGTTGATTTCGTCTTCACTGACCGTTCTCTAAATAAAGCTGGACTCATTACGAGAGGAAGCTCAAGATAAGGGTCTACGAATCAACACTAGGAAGACCGTCGAAATGCGAGTACAGTCTTTGGAAAACAGACCCATCAGACTCTATGGTACACCACTGGAATCTGTCGCAAAGTTTACATATCTCCGCAGCACCATGACCAACAGCGGCGACTTTGATGATGACGTCAACGCGAGGATCAACAAAGCGAAATGTGCCTTTACCCAGCTAAAACTTGTGTGGGATTCGAACTTGCTCACCCGGCGGATCAAGTTTTCCCTCTTCGATTCCATAGTGAAGTCTGTTTTGCTCTTCGGCTGCGAGACTTGAAAGGAGACAAAGAGTCTGACGAGCAAGCTACAAGTGTTCGTCAACAAATGCCTGAGGTCCATCCTGCGCATATTTTGGATGAACACTATCAGCAACGAGGATCTGAATCTATGAAAGCGATGCCACCAAATCTTGATGAAGTGAGAAATCGCGCAACGGAAATGGAAGTGGATAGAAAGCAAGAAAGAAATAAAAACATAGGGCACACCCTCCGAAGACCAGAGGACAATACCACCAGGGTCGCGTTCACGTGGAGGCCGCATGGGAGCAGACGGCGGGGCCGACCGGCACACACGTGGCAGCGCACCGTGGACGCCGAGCTGCGGGCAGCAGGGCTGAGTTGGAGGGACGCGGAGCAACAGGCGCAGGACAGGAGTGGATGGCGACGTCTCAGGAAGGCCCTCTGTACCACTGGGGTGCCATAGGACAACAACGAATTGTTTTTGTCCAAGGGACAACCAAAATGTCCTACGGACAACCAATTCCGTTGTCCAAGTGACTAGTTGTCCGAGGGACTTATCTAAAACTTTGTGCCGTATAATAAATATTAATGATTTTTTATGTTTTATTTCACCCTTACGGTAAAATATTTATACAATAGTATCTGGTACAATATAATTTATTGTAATAAGTTAAGTACTTACGTAGTTGTGCCAGTGGTCCGATGGACAGACAATAAAGCCACCCACAGTCTTCAACAGTACTCGACCGACTAACGCTGCGAGTTTTGTGAAATCAAAATAACGGCTAGGCCTATTTGCTTAAAAGAACTTTTAGCTTGTTGTGAAGTATCTTAGTACGCCATCAATAACTATATTTTATAACTATTTTATGGTTGCCCAGTGGACCTGCATAGCGTGTGTAATTAAAGGGACAAAATTAAAAGGCAAGAAATTCATAAACCGTTTGGTGCAAATATAAGAAATCGGTGTGTTTTATTAATGATACTTATCCATAAAAACGATTATGTGTATAAATATCAATTCCGCAACAGTATTTTTTCGTGATACAAAGTTTTACGGTGCACCGTTGCAAGGGGACAATCTGTCTTCTATTGAAAACCAACTTTTGGTCTTTTGGACAACCATTACAGAACAGATAAATTGTAAACAAAATGAAATATTTTGTGATAAAATGCTAGGTAATATTAATAGGAACATAAAGGAACACAAATAAAAGTCATTACTTTTATATAAATTTGTGTTATCGATCTGGGACTCTGTACGTATGACGTTGAACACTAAAAAGTTGATTCACCCTTAAGTATTTATTTATCTATATAAGTATGTTTATCGTCGTCTAGTATCCATAGTACAAGCTTTGCTTAGTTTGGGACTAGGTCGATTTGTGTAAGATTGTCCCCTAATATTTATTTATTTAATATTTATTTATTATGTTCCGGGAGGCAATAAACCACCTACCACCTTTTATTTCGGTAGATCCGGTTTATTCAAGAATAAACATTGCAGGATTATTACTGATTCTATTAGATTATTTATCTTATTATAAAGCAATCGTAGAAAGTTTACTGGCGCTGTTGCCGTGGTTGTTCACACGAACACCTGGACCGTGTGTAACACCCCGTTTTGACGGCGCGTTCCAGGGTCCCAAGTACGGGTTGGCTCACTGGGGGTCTATTTCTTACCACCTTCTACTGCCACACTGCGGCCAGAGCGACGGCCGTTATTGGTTGTTCTACCTTACGCCCACGGACCAGCGTCCGACCATCATCTGCGGCTTCAGTGCAGGGAAGTGCTTACTAGGAAGAATAATAGGAATCGTATTTTCCGTTAGACTTGCGTACTAGATTCGAACCACACCCTATATTTAAATACCCACTTTTTTAAAATTGTAATTAAATTCTTTTTCTGAGCTAGCCTACGGGCTCATTAAATTGTTATTTTTGTTGCATAATATTTTGTCTCATTTCTCCTCCTGGGGGGTGGGACAAACCCGTACCAAACGTTAAACGCGACATTGGAATATCGAAATACTATAATACTTACCAAATGTTACAGTTATAACAAATATAATATCTGTCGTTATACACCTGTCCCGTGATATTAACATATTTTATTTATTTACCTCCGCCAACATCAAATCAAAACTGAGCCATAAAAAACGAATACCCTGCTCTAAAAACAACAAATCACAAACAATACTTAACATAACGAGTAGATGATTAACTCCAAATTTCGTATTACGAAGGTCACACGGAACTATGAGGCATGCGACGTCTCTAAGTAGGATAGAACCCATTGAAATCTCAAGGTGAGCCAGTGGCAGCCAGATGGTTCAAGGCTGCCTTATCGCATATTGTAATCAATCATACGGCAATCCATTCACAATTTAGGGTACCTTATACTTGTAGCTCTGTAGGTATAGGGTTGAGGGCGGGTTGGGAGCGGGTTGAGAGCGGGTTGGGAGCGGGTGGTGGGCGAGTTGGGAGCGGGTTTAGAGCGAGTTGGGAGCGGGTTGGGGGCGGGTTGAGAGCGGGTTGGGGGCTGGTTGGGAGCGGGTTGGGGGCGGGTTAGGAGCGGGTTGGGGGCGGATTGGGAGCGGGTTGGTTTATTATGAAGTTTCACTTCTTCCGGAAGGAACTAAGGAGAGCCATAATTGATGAAAAAACAAATTGGATAAAAAAATAAGCTGCCCAAATTACTCATACCACGCGGACGGAGTCGCGGGCAAAAGCTAGTGTATGTATATGCATAAAAATTAAACCCAATTTCCCTTGGTCACGACATCACGCGTGAACTGCTGCACCAATTTCGTTAATTCTTTTTTGTTGTGTTTGTTATTGTTAGAAGGTTCTTAAAAAAAAAAATAAGTTGCACGGAAAATTTTCAAATTTAAGAAAACTTAACTTTTCTAATGTAACCTTAGGGCGTTTGACATATCTGTCAATCGTTCGGCAGTTGGCGTGATTGACAGAAAAAAGCTCATGGGATAAGAAATAAACGGAAATGTATTCGATTCAAAGCAACCTTATCTCGGTAACTGTAGCTGTTATAGACTGATACTTGGCAGATCTTTTAGGATCATACAGGCGCAGTGAGATCAGATTTTTGGAATTTCCCACGGTATTCAGAACTGGAGTTGTCCATAATTTTTATCCCGGCACAAACAATGTCGCGGGCAGAAGCTAGTACAAAATAGAGTGATCTTTATCGTACACTGTAAACATGCATGGCACAAAAAACTGAAGCTTTAAAAAAAGACCTAAAGTCAATTAAATAGCTATTTATTGCGCAATAAAAGGAGCATATTGTTAGCAAAAGGTTTATTATGTTAAGGTTCTTCTTAAGTGGCACACTTCATTACTGCTCATTAAAGTAATTTCCAGCTTATTCTACATTCCGCTCTTTCATTCACTTCTTTATATAATGAATGAAACATTTAAAATAAAAATAAATATTACGGGACAATTCACACCAATTGACCTAGTCCCAAAGTAAGCTAAGCATAGCTTGTGTTATGGGTACTAGGCAACGGATAAACATACTTATATAGATAGTTACATACTTAAATACATATTAAACACCCAAGACCCGAGAACAAAATATTCGTATTATCCATACAAATATCTGCCCCGACGCGGGAATCGAACCCGGGACCTCGAGCTTCGTAGTCAGGTTCTCTACCTACTAGGCCATCTGGTCGTCTAATATTTATTTTTGATCCTGGCTGCTAACTATTACTACTTGACTGAAGGTGCATTGAATAATTAACAAGGTGTAACGGTGTTTGTATGGTTGTGCAGCACGCAATGTACAGCAGCAATGTTGCAGCTACATAGCTGAATTAGTAACGTAGTTCGAACTATTTTCATGAGACACGCGAAGAGCTTCTGCTTACCTCATCACCATCGTCACCTCGGCCTATATACGTCCCATTGCAGGGCACAGTGCTCTTCTCAGAATAAGAGGGCTTGGGCCGTAATTCCCTCGTGGGACTGGGCTCGAACTCACGTCTCTCTGCTTGAGAGTTCATAAGTCAAAGCACTAGGTTACCACGGCTTACCTATTCTAATAGGTATAGGCAGTGAGCTTACAAATACTAGAGAAGTAACGTCTTACAAACAAATCTCAAAAATGCGTAACCACTTGAGACTTCAAAAGACGTAGCTTTGAAACCGACACATTATGTCAAAGTAAACTATATTTGTCTCGTTTCTTCCAATACCCAACTAATTACCGTTGAAGTGAGATAAAACTTTCCTAGCTTGAAAACGGACAGAGTTGCCAGTGGTCAGAAAATTTCCCCAAAATGAATGAATGTATTTAATTGCTTTAGCGTGGTTTAATGGTGTATATTCTGGTAAAAGAATTTAATACAACTTTCAATCTTTACTATTATTATAAAACTGTAATAGAAACGTGTTTATACATTGAAAATATTTAGAAAAAACTATTAGTACTTAGGTAGTAAATGGATTTTGATATGGAAAAATGACCGAGGATTTCATTTAAAAAGCTAGTAAATAATAAAGATCTAAGACACTGACAAAGTATGTTGATAGAAATTAAAAAAAAAGATGCGTAAAAGTATAATTTATTATTTAAAATAAATAAAAAATATCACGGGACAATTCACACCAATTGTCCTAGTCCCAAAGTAAGCTTAGGCAAGCTTGTGTTATGGGTACCAGGCAACGGATAAACATACTTATATAGATAGATACATACTTAAATACATATTAAACACCTAAGACCCGAGGACAAACATTCGTATTTTTCATACAAATATCTGCCCCGACACGGGAATCGAACCCGGGACCTCAAGCTTCATAGTCAGGTTCTCTAACCACTAGGCCATCTGGTCGTTTAAAAAAAAAATTAGAGTTGAAAAAAAAACATTTCTTCATTAATATTTAACTGCATTTCTTCTTCTCCACTTAAGTAGCGTTGCTTTTTAATTCTTTTATTATGTCCGACAATTTCTTATTTTTAATCTGAAGTCTTTTATTTTTTTGTCTTAAATTCTTTATACATTTTAATCTCTTCGATGATACAAACTTTAAGCGTTTAATAATTTTTCTCATTTTATGTTTTCGTGGTGATTCCAATATTTCGAGCATTTCTTCATCAGTTTCCACATTTAAATCAACTTCCATTTCAAACGGTGATTTGGTTTTGGTTTCATCCTAAAAAAAATAAAAAAAACACACATTGACGAACATACCACAAACCACTTTCACATAGTGAAATAAGTACTTACAATGACCATTGGAACTGCTTTGTTTGACAATTTAAAATGACCTTTATCATGCTTTGGTGGAATCTTATCTTCATCTCTAAAGTGCTTCGAGCATATGACGGTAGCTGTAGATGGTAACCAGTCGGTTTCTTTGCGTAATAGCCTTATATTATTTATCCATTCTTCCTTGCGCTTTTGATCTTTAGGTACTCTAAAAAACAAATAAGGCACAAATATATATATGTATATATAAAAAAAAAAAACAAATAATGGCGCACACTTCCACCATTCATTCCTTTATTAACTAAACTCCCAAAAATGTGGGAAAATCATAATCGCTTTACTGGCAACACCGATGGCAAAAACAACGCACGATATATTCATTTTATTTTATAACATTATTTTACACAGCATGATCAAAATTATGCAAACTTACTTGTGAAAAGTAACGCCATTTGCTTTGTGATTCTTTTCGGACCGTGATACACAACTTTTAACAGCACATTTCACCATATTTAAAAACTTTAACGGGTGCGTCACGCTGACTTAATGTCAAACAGCCAACTGACGCCAGATAAGCCTGCAGGCATCTTCGAAGTATCAACGAGTCGGTGCCGTAAACTGCCAATCTAGTTACGATAGTAACATATAAGATCATTGGGTATAGGTATGTATGCTAGAGTTTCTTGAATAGATACGAATGTTAGTTTGAATAATTCGTGTACAGCGAGCGGGAACAAAACGAAATACAATTCACATAAGTACAACTTATCGTATCCGCTTTGAACTGAAAACATTTCATACAAAATATGTTATTTGAGCGTGTCAGTATCGCGGTGAACACTTGGGATTCCGCGAAACAGTAGTACGTGATCTGATTGCAAGTTTACCTACGTCAATGAATACATGGGCATAAGCCACCCCGAAGTTACGTCTGCATGAGTTACCAATGAACTGAAACAATTAATTTGCTCATCCGATTTTTGCGTTTGCTCGGGCAAGCAAAGTAATTGTTTCGGTTCATTGATGTGGACCTCCGCAAGGTAACGCCTGATTCAATAAATTATTTGCATGAGTTAGGTAGTCGGGATAGGTTTACCTATCATCTGATTTTTATTTATCAAACAGCTCTGGCGAATTGCATCGTGGCAGATTTGTATTTGCGACCAGCAGGGTAATTGGGATGTACCAATTTTTGACAACGTATAATAAACCGAAAACCGTTTGGAGAAATAGGCTTTGTGAAGCGTTTTCAGAAATCAGATTCCAAAAATATGGTAAACTGAATTAAATAAAGAATTTTTAGTAATGACCTTCATTTGACCCCTGCAGTGAATCATCACAAAGGCAGATATAAAGAAGGTCTACACTCTAATAAAATTGACAGTTTGAAATGTTGCTGTCCTGCTTATAATATCAAAGAGTGACAAAGACAGAACTTTCATCACATGATGCGCACCTGGCTTTAAACAGTTGTCATTTATCTAAAGTCCGAAATGTATAAGAGTATTTCCAATGTATTTTTACAAATTTAATTATTAAATTACTACGTTGCAAGTAAATATAAAAGAATTTAAATATCAGATTTTAATAAAAAATATCTGATTTACTATCACACCATTAAACAAACAGGAATAATCGAAGCTAAAAGAAGAGAAATAAATAAAACTATTTGTCATATGGTTCATTTAGGACCCTAAGTCGTGCTTGTATTATTGACAGTGACAAGACAAATCAGGGGGGCTACTCCAAAATTCGAAAATCGAAGTTCGTATCGCATCGTCTTGTTCGGTCTTGTATTAAATACTATTAGCGTGAGAGGAATGGCACGATACGAAGTTCGAATTTTGCACTTCGTACATCGATATAGAATACTTCGAAGTATAAGGCCAGTAGTGCCACATATTATGTTATGCACGACTTGAATTTTTCTAGGCAATGGAACGTGGTTCTCTCACTGTGACGTCATCCAAAGTATTTCTTAAAACAATTATAAAAAATTAAATACTCAACCAAATTCAAAATCGATGAAAATGGTATCTTAAAATATCCTATTCTTTCCAAAAAATATATAAAAACTATATGTTATTTTTTTTGGTGCATCCCAATTGTGTAGCTTTTTGACTCTCGGCCCAGCCCATACAAGAAGTGTCAAAATGATCGCGATGGCGATTGCGAGGGAGTTAGACAATTAGCCTGCTGAAATGTCTAAAGAATAACACTGAGGTTGTCCTACAACACGTAAATAATGGGATGTAAAGCCAGATTGGAAATAGCAAACCATTTTTTACTTTACTGATAAGTACATACAACGTGGATTTGATTAAAAAAATCTCGGATTGCTGTTCCTATTAACCTGGATCTTTACGCAATTCTTTGTGGTTAAAAGCCTATATTGACGACTATTGCTACTTCGGACTGACCGACATTTTTCAGATTCTGATTGGAATCAGCGCAGAATCACTCTTACCTACTTACCTGTTAGAAACAACCACTCATATAGAATTACTTCTGTAAAATAATATAATATCTTCATAGTTTGTGGTACAAGATTACTCTAGCTACATTTTTCGAAATTGATTCGTAATGCATCTGCGAACTCACAAAACTCTATTCCACGCGATAATCTTCTTCTGTATGTGTGTATATATAAAAGGCAACCGTTATTGACTGATTTATCAAAGCACAACCCAAACCACTGAACCGATTGTGCTGAAATTTGGCACACCGTTAGCTATTATGACCTAGGCATCCGCTTAGAAAGGATTTTCGGAAATTCCCACGGGATAGAGAATAAACGGGATTTATATAATTACTATAAAATGGCCCTATCTCCGTAACTATAATTATCAAATAGAAACTTCAAATTTGGCATGCGATTAGATTATTATAACAGTAAGATCTAATTTTAGGATTTCGGAAATCCCACGGGTTATGGAAAAAAACCGGCCAAGTGCGAGTCGGACTCGCGCACCGAGGGTTCCGTACAAATTTATATGTATCTATGAACATCCAGTCTTAGCAGACCCCTGCTCCTAAGCAAAATGTGCGCAGTGTGGGATCATTGTAGATTGGTTACTTATATCGACACACAGACAAAAAAAAATATGCTTTTCGCAATTTTTCTTTATCTGTGCTATAAGACCTTGCTTCATACCAAATTTCAAGGTTCTGAGTTCACGGGAAGTACCCTGTAGGTTTTGATTCCCTTGCGAGTGTCGAAAATGTGCGTTGTTTACTGATATAGACAGACAGACAAAAAAAAATATGCTTTTCGCAATTTTTCCTTTATCTGTGCTATAAGACCTTGCTTCCTACCAAATTTCAAGATTCTGAGTTCACGGGAAGTACCCTTTAGGTTTTGATTCCCTTGCGAGTTTCGAAAATATGCGGAAATTTACGTCATAAACGGCTGTATCTTTTGATTGCGTTGGCTTAGAAGTTTGATTTTTTCACAGCTCCAAGGGACAGTAAACTTGAGTATTTGATATAAATTTCAGCTTGATACCTCCACGCGTTCCTGAGAAAAAGGGTCTTGACAGACAGACGGACGGACGGACGGACGGATAACAAAGTGATCCTATAAGGGTTCCGTTTTTTCCTTTTGAGGTACGGAACCCTAAAAACGGGATTTTTACACTCAATATAATTAATTCAATGGGACCCCATTTCTCAGTAACCATCCCTTTAGGAACATAAGTAGAGGTCCGGTAAAAAGGGATTTTTGGAATTTCCCACGGCACAGAGTTCGGGAGTTGACCGTACATACTATTTGTGCGCGGACGAAGACGCGAGAAAAAACTAGTTCTTTATAGACGTGTGGATAACGAATTGATTATTAAGACAAGTAATCAGTACAATATCTGTACAAAGTTCTTTATAAAACATACATATCTGATATTACTATTCCAATGATTAGATACAAGCTGATATGCAAAAACATCAATTTTCACATTCCAGAACGTCTAGCACGCGTGTGTATTTTATCGTCTATTTCTTAGATACAGTATAAAGTAATAAATATGTAAAGCTCTATCTGCTTTATGTGGATATACAAGGTGTTAAACTAATAGGTACCTGAAAAACTCAGACACCCCATCTGAAAAAAAAAAAAAATTAGGGGACAATCTTACACAAATCGACCTAGTCCCAAACTAAGCAAAGCTTGTACTATGGGTACTAGACGACGATAAACATACTTATATAGATAAATAAATACTTAAATACATAGAAAACATCCATAACTCAGGAACAAATATTCGTGCTCATCACACAAATAAATGCCCTTACCGGGATTTGAACCCAGGACCTCTTGCTTCGTAGGCAGGGTCACTACCAACTAGGCTAAAGCGGTCGTTAATCAGGATCTGTAATTTTTTTAAGATAGTTTAATGCAGTGAGCTTACAATATTAACATATAAGATCAGGTTTAATGCATATAAGTATAACACTTTCAAAAAATATTCGTTAATTTTTCTAAGTCCGTAATTCTACTTGACTTTGCACTCCAAATTTGTACCTACTTGTTAGTTGTGACCTGCCTGCTTGAAGAATACCTATGTATCGTGATCTATTCTAATCTCGATTCGTTCAGGTTATATAAGTAACATCTTGTATAAGCATTGTCGTAATCTTGCTTTGCGGTACTAAACATTTGATTGGTTAGACGTGCCAAAATGATTTACACATGAAGCTGTAATGTTCCCCCATTACACATCAGAATCAGATCACATATCACTCATCAATGTCGCAAGTTACATAATGTTTTACGTAGCACCGCATCACGGTAATGTACCGACAAATGTTTACGGACAAGTTAATTATCGCTACTGTAATTAGCGGCTTTATTAGTTTTGCTGTAGTAACTCGTTCATGGTCTGTCTCGTGGGACGTAATCTTAATGACGCTTTGCCCGTGTCAAGATTTGACGTCAAAAATTTGAACATTAAGAAAAGCAGTTTCATAATTGCGTTCGAGCCTTGATGGGCACGTGCGTGTCAACGATTTCAGAATGAACGTTTGCGTTCATTTGTTAAAGGTTTTTGAAATATCTAAAGTTCGAGTTTCGTGTCGTAATTGTAGCGAATGAACGAGACTCACTTTAACTAAGTAATACTACATGCCTTGCAGTATCACCTTTAGTATGAGTAAGTGTCGAAGTAGTTGCGGCGTTCCGATTGACGTTGACTTGATTGAGCTGGACCATTGTTGAAGCGTCAACAACTCGTGCAGACAAGGTGGTATTCGGTTAGACAACCTGACACTATCTACATTATTAAAATACCAACACAACCTCCTACCGACCTTGCTTCAACTAAGATGTCCTGTGTCGAAACGACGAACCACGTACTTGTCTATTGCCTGTCTGTGCCGTCTCAATATCACAGCGGTCTTAGCTTCAAGAAAAGTCCATCTCCCAGAGCCTTTCATCGTCACGACGTGCAGTTTCTGCCATGCACTCTCGATGTTTCCACGCATGTTTATCTTTCCATTGAATCATTAGGTAAATCTTGAGGAAAGTTTCTATGGGCGTCATTGCATTTTAAGAGCTGTCATCAATCAATGATAACGTCGACGGAGAGTTGATAGTTGTTCGGTGAATTTGGCAAATTATTTGTTTTCCAACGCAATGCTCGCTTTGATAAAGAGAGGGCACTTCAGCGGGAGATCCTGGTGAAATCTACTGATGGACTCAATAGAAGTCAATAATAGTAAATAATGATAGCACGTGAACTGGATTCTTTTCTCTTTCTTTAGTTTTGCCTTATTCCGTTACGTAGTCGGCTTTCTGAATGATGTGACGCCATTTGTGTCGATGTTGTGTGTCTTCTGTCTCATGCTCCTGTCTGGATGATTTGACGTCTTTCTCTTTCCCTTTTCTTTGTTGGTATCTGTGAAATGGTACGATGAACATCTATCTGTTCTTCGAAGAATATGATCGTACCATCTCAACCAGAACCTTGTCGCCTGGTTTGACAGCTAGACAGACAGGGACGGGACTTTGGACGTGAACTGAATAATATTGCAAATAAGAAAGTCTATGCAGATGTTTGGATGTTTAGATGTTCCGTTGTTTGTTATTCAATCACATAACAACAACTGAACGAATTTAGATGAATCTTGACGTACAGGTGTACACAGATCTGGATTGAGACATAGGATACTTATAATCCCGTTAATGCTTTCCCGTGGGATAATCTCTAACAGAGAGCGGTGTCCAAGAACGTTAAAATAACTCAGCTTTCAAGATGACAATTTTTAACTTTGTCTGCAATCATTAGATGGCCTTGTGCTAGAGAACGTTGTGCTTTACAAATGTAACCTTAACATTTTTTCAGGTTTCCTACACAGGTGAGCCTACGGGGTACAAGTACTAAATGTGTTTATTGTTTTTATTTTTCTAGCCTTTAATTGTGTCCCACTGCTGGGCAAAGGTCTCCCCTCTCCCTGTCCTGAGCGAAATCTGGCCAATCGTTTAATTCCGCGTCCAGGTCGTCTCGCCATCTGCGCCTGGGCCTGCTTCGCCGCCGGTAACCGTCGTGCGGCACCCACCACGTGGCTGAGTGCGCCCACCTTTGAGGGTGCATCCGACACACATGTCCGGCCCAATCTCATTTGAGCTTAGCTGAAACAATCGCAACTAACATTATTTAATGAACAGCTTAACAGATAATAGTAATTCCTGATTGATACTGACATAGCTTTCGAGATAGCAGCTTATAATTATAACAGGCTTATCTATTGGCTATTATCTATCCGCGATTCGCTTTAACGATTATTTTCAAAAGTTATCTATTTATTTACAACGGTAAAAAACTCTTCATACAATAAGTTAAAAAGTAGGATGACTTTTCTGATTTATATTGCATCATAATTAATAGGGCACGGTTCTGAATATCGAGAGTTAATATATCGATTCGTAATAGGGATGTTGACACCAACAAAAGACAGCTAAGCTCAAATGAGATTGGGCCGGACATGTGGCCCAATCTCATTTGAGCTTAGCTGTCTTTTTTCCCACGTCGTCCATTCGAGTTCTGGAGCGCAGAGTGGTGTTCCGAATACGGTCGATTCTCTTCACGCCCAACATGCTGCGCTCTATCGCTCGTTGGCAAACCTTCAGTCTGGATTTCTGATTCTCAGTCAAAGACCATTTTTGTGCACCATAGGTCAGGTTTATATTGTTAAGGCTTCTAAAATGTATTGGACTCGGTCTTTTCGATTTAGTCTTACAATTACATAGACTTACACAGTCAATTGGCAAGTTGCGCAAGTGTCACAGATTTTCTAAATATCTACTTCGAAGAATATCACTGAATGCATCACTGATTACCGTGAAAATAAATTGATCATTATTATTTTTACTATATTTACTCATTCGTATAAATAATTTTGTTAAAACTTATCTAATCTCGGTCAATAATGTGCATGAAATACGACGCATTTTCCCGTGAATCACTTTTCTTGATGATTCATTGAAAGCACTGACATAAATATCAAGAAAATCCCTTGCACCATATTGCATTCGAGTGTTTTGTTTGTAGGTAATTTATAAGGAAAACCCGTGTGAGACTGTCAAGACACGTAAGAAGTTCATAAATATATACAGGCCCTATACTACGAAGCGCGAAATTCGAACTTCGTTTCATGCCGTTCCGCTCACGCTAATGGTATTTATTACGAGAGTGAGAGGGACCGCACGATCCGAACTTCGAACTTCGAATTTCGTAGTAACCCCCCAGGATGGAACGATCGAACGTCACATGTAGGGCAACCAACTACCTATATTGGAAATAGCACATTATAAAGGAGACATTTATGGATATTTGAAAAATAGCTTGTCTTGGTCGGGACTCGAACCAGGTCAAGTGCGACAAAAATAAAATGCCGTATTTTATGATGCAGATCGAAAGGGTTACTGATTAGGTCCATTTATCTCTAAATAACAATTTCTTATCATGCAGTCCCGCTCGCGCTAATAGTATTTAATAGGACAGTAAGAGGAACGATATGATACGAAGTTCGAACTTGGGAGTATTCCTCCAGGCAGCCCGAGCCCGAGTGAAGTTCCGCATTTGTTCGCTTGGCGAATCTAAATATCGATTACGACTGATATTTATATTTGAAACAATCGCAACTAACATTATTTAATGAACAGCTTAACAGATAATAGTAATTCCTGATTGATACTGACATAGCTTTCGAGATAGCAGCTTATAATTATAACAGGCTTATCTATTGGCTATTATCTATCCGCGATTCGCTTTAACGATTATTTTCAAAAGTTATCTATTTATTTACAACGGTAAAAAACTCTTCATACAATAAGTTAAAAAGTAGGATGACTTTTCTGATTTATATTGCATCATAATTAATAGGGCACGGTTCTGAATATCGAGAGTTAATATATCGATTCGTAATAGGGATGTTGACACCACCAATCATCTGACGTACTTTTTATGAGCTAAGCATACATAATTCTCCCATAGAGTTTGAATGGCAATAGCAACTTATGATGTCACTTGTTCGCCAACTCAGTCAACTACTTAACTATTTATTTGTTTTAAATAACAAAAAATCTAATTATGCAGTTAATCAAATATTTATCTGGTTTTCAGGGCTAAAATAAAGCGTTTTTTTAGGGTTCTCTACCCAAAGTGTAACCCTATTACTGAGACTTCGCTGTCCGTCCGTCCGTCTGTCACCAGGCTGTATCTCAGGAACCGTGATAGCTAGACAGTTGAAATTTTGACAGATGATGTATTTCGGTTGCCGCTATAACAACAAATACTAAAGAACAGAATAAAATAAATATTTAAGGGGGCTCCCATACAACAAACGTGATTTTTTTGCTGGTTTTTGATAACGGCAACAGGTAGACGCTTGAAATATTATTCACAGAATATTTAGTTAATCACTTAAAAAAAAAATGAAATGTAATTAATGATAAAATTAATAATGAAATGATAAAACGGTGCGCAAACATGGTCTTTGACTGAGACCCAGAAATCCAAACTTAAGGTTTGCCAACGAGCTATGGAGCGCAGCATACTAGGAGTTAAAAGGATTGATCGAATCCGGAACACCACATTGCGCTCCAAAACTCAAATCACTGATGTAGGAAGGGCTACCGCCAAGCTTAAATGGGACTGGGCCGGGCATGTCTGCCGGATGCATTCACAAAGATGGGCGCACTCAGCCACGTGGTGGTGCCGCGCGACGGCCACCGACGGCAAGGCAGGCCGAGGCGGAGATGGCGGGACGACCTAGACGCGGAATCGAATGAATGGCCCAGTATAGCTCTGGGCAGCGACATGTGGAAGTCAAGAGGAGAGGCCTTTGCCCAGCAGTGGGACACAAATATAGGCTAATAAATATTGGTATAATAATGATAATATTGGTGATGTGTCTTGTGATGTTGTAAATAAATGTATTTTCTTTCTTTCAAATGTTTAAGGGGGCTCCCATAGAACAAACGTGATTTTTTTGACTTTTTTATAGATAATGGTACGGAACCCTTCGTGCGCGAGTCCGTTTTATTTACTGAAACTGAAGTCGTGTCCTCGAATTATTTTTTGATGGCGTCAACATCCCTATTCTGTAGGTAGCATAAATCCTTTCAAATGTGTTCCATGCTTCCATCACCATTACTCAACACAGAACATTTATTTTGTAGCTAGCTGTACCTATTCGACCACGATAAAATAATGCGTATTTCGGCTACGAGCGAAACACCACGTAGTTATTGCCGTGTGTTTGGTCACGTAAGCTGCGAACGATCCCAAACGTATGCCTCTTAACTCAAGTTTCGCCGAAGTGGACCGTTCGTTTATATGTTCATGGTTGTTATCGCAGACGGAGGTATTTGTTCGTTGTATCGTGCAAATCTTGTAACGAGGGGATCATTACTGTTTGAGGTAGCGAGATGGTTCTTTTCTTTTCTTATTGTTGTTGGTTTGTATGAGCATTGTTTTTTGTAATATTAATATTACGCCGTGTTTTTTTATTTTTATTAACTTCGACAGCTGGTTTAATCTCGGTTTTAAAGCATCAATAGATAGAAACTACCTTGTAATTAACTTTTCTATTTTCTTTCTTTTTCACACATTATTAAAAAACATCGAGTTCATGGTAATTCTGAAAGGTAGAGTAACAAACTTTTATAAAATTATTCACTGTGATAAGGTTCCATGGTGGCTTAGGAATCGGAATGTAATAATTGCCACGAAGGAAAAATGATTTTCGGAAAATATGAGCCACACTCATAATAATGGCATGCGGTTGTAAAATCTATCTACTTGTACATGTATATGTAAGTTGTTTGTTTTGATAGATCTGTGCGTCTGTTAGACATAATAAATATTGTAGTTATCGACAATAGTTCGATAACATTTTGGATAGATACTATGCGTCAAAATAATCTTAAGTAGATAGAGTAACGACGACGATAAATATCTGTATTTGTCAACTACCAGTTTATTGCCCGTTGTATAGGTATTTTATTAATTACTAGCTGTGGCCTGCGACTTCGTCTACAATAAATCGTATATCGCTATCCCGCGGGAACTACGAAAACTATCATATTATTATTTCCTTCCCCGAGATATAAACTACCTCCATATTAAATATGTTCTAAATCAGTCCAGACGCTATTGCATGATTGAGTAACACACATAAACATCTTCACAAACTTAGACATTTATAATATTATTAAGATAGGATATTATTGCCCGTGATACGATCTAAACAAAATATAGTTTAACTAGCCTTCCGTCCGCAGCTTCGCCCGCGATAAATTAATTTTCCCGTAGGAAAAGGTATTTTCCCGCGGTAAAAAGTAGCCTATGTCACTCAGTGATAATGTAGCTTTCTAACGGCAAAAGAATTTTTGAAATCAGTTCAGTAGTTTTTAAGTTTATTCGTTACATACAAAAATACAAATCTTTCCTCATTATAATATTAGTGTAGACTACCGATCTGTTGATGTGATACTTTCTGAGTCAACATGAAATTTGTGTTCCAAATCCTTATCAAGAAAGCCTTTGTGGATATACCTAACTGGTCAAATAAATACGAACCTTGTTCCAATTATGTAAATGAGTTTGTATTAGATCAGTGTTCGAGGCAATGAGACTCGCGCGAATGAAAAGGACAGAAGAATGACATTATAAAAAATAAGACGAATTCTGAAAGTGTAGAAAATTTAGCACATTCGCGATGCACTGAATCGTTCGCCACTGGAATGATAAAAAGGAATATAGTTGTTTTTATTTTTAAATAAAAAATAGGCATACGTTTGGCCTCAAACTCGCTTGATGGAAGGCGAAGATGAGGCCTAATGAGAAAAAGTCTTCAAGTTTCGAAGGCTGTCACCAAGTGAAAATGGTGTGATGCTACTATCGACCTTGTCACTTAGGTAACTGGTGCTAACCAAATCGTGAAAAATGGCTCTGTCGACATACAAAATGGCGAAATATACCTTACTGGTTCTAACTCATTGTTTCCAAGATAATTTAGAGCAAATCAAACTGATATTGCTCTGTTGCTACAGTCACCATCCCTCTATTCTCTATTAATCGAAACTCATTGTAAATTGACTTCGAAAGGTTCCACAGATTAAGTTTCTTTGACTCAACCTACCGTATATACAACTTTTCGTATATAAACATTAAAAATCATGTCGTCACTTGTTCAAATTTCATTGCATTGCTGTGTGCTAATAATTTCGTTTCAACACTGTTATTTTTCAAATATAAATTTTACTTGCTTCAATAACAACGCAATATCCGTTTGCATGTTAATTAGCGTTTTGAATTTCATTATAAAATATCATAGAGTATAAACTGATTCCTTTGACTTAGTCAACCTGTCAATCTTACATTAGACCAGCTAAATGTAGCATGCACTTGTTTGGTTACTGTAAACAAAGAAGAACTTTATCAGTACCCAGGTCTGCCTATCAAGTTAATATAGGTATAATTGGGTCGTTTTCAAAAAATTTGTACATAGTTAACGGCTTAATCAAAACAAAAATCACGATCGCTATTTTTGTGTAACGAAAGTTAGTCATACAAAGTATATGGGTAACTCCGTTACACAAAAATAATTAATTAAATTTTGTTTTTAATTAATCCCTTAATTGTGTACAATTTTTTTGAAAACGACTCATTTATCTATATTATTCTTTTCTTAGGGTGCTTCTCCAACTAATGAAGGTTGCTTTGTGAGTTCAGCATATTTGTTCTGATCTTTTTCGATGCTTTAGATTTGTGCGGCACTCGCACACCACTCGCTATCGATTGTCCTACTCAAATAAATAAATAAAAAACTGAACAACGCCAAAGACAAAACACGAACAGATCTCTAGACCTATTTTTTACCCGAATGCAATAAGAAAGAAGAGTCATTCAGATCATTATATCGGGTATTTACCCTAACGTTGTCAGTATCCCTAATATTCATACGTCCTCGCTCATCCTTTTATTATAATAATATGGACGACTAAAAATTTAAATTATCTGCCTGCCTGTGTATTCCTTGAACATAACAATCTGACCGTCATCATATCTAGGTTGAAGCAGTATTTGCTGGGCGAGTGTGTTCTATCTGAGGCCACCTCCTCGTTCGCTTTCCATCAGACGTGATTTTTTCCTACGAGATGTATACCATCATTATTTTTCACGAGATCCTGATATTTCGACACACCCTAATCATCCACATCTTTTCCCGGTTATGTCTTCGGTAATCGGTAAATTATTTGTGCAAGCTTGTTTTGAATAAAAAAAGGGTCTTTAATGACTCCCATAAAATTTTAAGACATAATGTATCATTAGTCATAATCAACGTTAGTCATACAGTGATTTATTTCTGAAACAATTTATTTTTCGGAATTGTTATAAAACAAACCTAACCTAACCTAGTAGCATTCTATAAGATGGCATTTAAAAAAGTCCTGAAATAAATACCGTTTCAGAAATAAATCACTATATGACTAACGTTGATTATGCGTCCGAAGGAATTTTTCCCGAGCACAAGTCACCCTTCCAATCCTTAAAGTAAAAAACAGCAAAGACTTCGCGTCTTTGGCCCCTCTGGCGATTCATTAAAAAAAAAAAAAACGTTGATTATGACTAATGATACGTTATGACTTAAAATTTTATGGGAGAAAAGGGGCACCGATAAAAAACATTGCATAAAATCGATTATTCTCATTCATCTGTGCACCAGTCTAATTATCGTGTCGCTTTTTCAGTGTAAATAAAGCGACTCGGTAATTAGACTGCGGGTACAGATCTGGAAAATGATGGCGGCTTTTCTCGTTCATCTGTGCACTCAGTCTAATTACCGTGTCACTCTTGCTACTATAAAAAGCTACACGGTAATTAGACTGGTACACAGATAAATGATCGAATTTATGCAATTTTTTTCTCTGCACTACCAATGCATGCACAACTTGGCATCTCTGATCGTTCATTAATCATTCCTAAATACCACGATGTCTAACGTTTTCTCTTGCGGCAATTTTGTTTTGCAACATAACACAATGTCACATGCCGTGTTTAACTAACATTTGGCTTTATCGACGAAATAAAACTCTATAATAGCCTATTACTATTAGCTATAGTTTCTAGTCTGTATTTTTAATAAAACTTTTTCATTGTGTGCGTAGTTGCAATGATTGTGTCTGCGTACGACACACTGACGCATTTTCAAGGGTGTGTGGGTGGTGCCATTAGTCGACACGACACCACTACGCGTTTAAGGTTTTTCTTATGAAAATACACTAACTAGGTCAGGTCACACATGGAAGGAATAAATTATGAGTGGAGTAGGCGTAGAATTATTGACGTTTTGAAGGTGTATTTTACACATAGAAAACTTTGTCGTTGTACATCGTTGTAGTAATTAAGGGCTTGAATTTATTTATCGCACACTAGCCTTTAGCAAATAGATCTGGCAGTCGAAATGGGATTCCGAGATTTTATTAAATCCCCATTTGAATTCCCAAACATTACATCGTGTTCTTCACTCAGGTACGTTGTATGACGAAATTCCGTGGAAAATGTAATTTCTCAAGCGGTTGAGATTTTAGGATTTTTCACGACAATCACGAGAAAGTGTGTCCTATCATTTTATCGCCAATTATTTAGCAAATTGTCGTCTCGCAACCAACGATTGACAAATACATCATTCATCATTCACCATCGTCGATTTCGCCTTAGTTTTCGAGGCTATTTTTTTTTTCTACAACCCAGAAAATATTCACCATCTGGTATCCATGAGTTTGCCTTATGAATCTTTTTGTGTAATGAAATGAACCATACACGACAATAAATGAATAAATAATTTTATGATACATTCATAAATAATACTACTCGCTAAAACTTGTTTCAGGTATTGTAAAACGATAAATTCTAAATCGAAACAATTTCCCGCAACAACATAATTTAATAAAAGAAACGTCGATCGTGAAATGTTTTTTTTTAAACAAGTTTCGGGAAACATTGGAAAAAGATGGGTCCATCCTATTCTAAAACCGGACACAACAGGGCTAATTAATATACCTAATTAACTTCAATGAACAACTGTAATCCGACACGCGTCAGACCAGCAATTTAGATATTGCGATCTACGTGATAGCATCAAGATAGTGTTGCATAGTTCTTGATTATCCGGGATTGTTTGGGGTAAAACTGCTTAGGCCGTTGGATTAACCCCAAATGGTGCGTGTCCGTAGAATCCGAACCACATAACTGACCGAGCGAGCGCGAAGCCCTTCCGTTTCAACTCAGCCAAAAATGCTTTCGTATGTCTGTCTGGATTTCCGGGTCAGTTTGTAATTAATATATATTATTTGTTTTTTTTTTGTTGTTTGTGCCGCTTGAGTTGATGGTCAAAAAGTTGATATTGCAGAGATTTTGCTTCAAAAAAGATTTAATTTAATTGGTAATAATTTAATAAATTTAGTAAATTCTATGAAAACACAAAAGTCTAGGCCAAGTGGGAGTCAGACTCGCGCACAGATGGTTCTATACAACTTTGAAGATACTCGTATGTCAAAGTATACGCTATAAACGAATGTATTTTTGTGATCCAGTATTAGCAGAGGTATTGATTGATTAGGCCCTCCTTAATTTTTAATTTTATTTTATTTTTGTTATAGCAGGTATAGAAATACACTATATGTATAAATTTCAGTTATCTACATAGGTAGGTAGCCGTAATAGTACGGCTCTTGAGATATACATAGATAGCCCTGTGACGGACAGACTGATAGACTGGCATTAATAAGTAGCCACTAAGTTGCGTTTTTGCATTTACTGCCATTTATTGACAAGTGATTTCAAACAATCTCATTATTGTCGTAAGGAGTTGATTGAAACAAATAAATAAATTAGCAGCCATAGTTGCACAAAGCAAGTGAGTGGATAAGAAACCTAAAAAAGACATATAAAGCCCTTTGCATTGCAACTAGCTCATATAATAAAAACTTTCTATTTCTAACCGCGTCAACATAGGACCCTGAAACAAACGGGGTCATCATCCGCTAGCATAACGAGTCCCCCGACTCGTATCGTGTCAGGGTCGGGATTTCTAGATTATTCTAAACACGAGTACTGCTGTACCAACCCTCAAGGCGAAGGGTGTATTTGGGTCAAAGTTATTCTGTGAAATCAGTAGTGAACGAACTACTATGTTTTTTACCTTGCTTTTCTTATTAATACCATTCACCACACCTGTATCTGTGAGACACACATATACATTAACAAAATACAAAACCCTTACTACTATTATAAAATGCATAATACATGAAACATAAATTTAAATAATTAAATAAAATAAAAGAAAAAAAAAACGAATTATTAATCTAAGACCTGCGAAGTCAATAGACCATAGCCAACTCGTAATAGCAATAGCACACAAAAAAAGCACAATGGAATGTGGTCTGATGACCTAAAAAAGAAACTTGACGCATTTAGTAATTCACGTGATATTCGATACTTTGAAAACAGTTTTTTGCTAAGGTCATATTGAAATACTAAAAAAAGAACTTGAAAATCATGGTATCTTATATCAACGTCTCGTAAGTTGGCACTCAATGAAGTATTTTGTTACACAAACAACGCTGTAGATGACTCTCAAATTATATAGGTAAAGAAATAACTATTGTATTCAAAGAACTTTTTTATTTTAAAACTGATGAGCTATTGATCTCTGTCTCACCAACAGTCTCATCAGTCAGTACCATTCTGGCCTAGAAGAGCCTAAAACTGTGTTTAACCGGAAAAATAGAACGGAAGCGATGCATTTTGTCTTGGTTTATCGTCTAATAGTTTTGTCCTTATAATCCTTACTCCTTCTCTTTGCCTTCCTTTACTCCCCTGGTCCTTACATGTACCTATTGCGGGGTAAACGCCACTCTGCTTTTCACCGCTTTGCATTGTCTTCAACCAGCCTCATCCATATCTTGATTCAACCCTATCCCACCAGCTCCTTTCTTTCACAGGTCGAATCGGAATTAGTTATCTTCAACCTTATGTCTTCAGCGTAATTCCAATTCGCACAGCGTTTTCTATCGCCCTTTATTATCCGTACAGCTGAGGAGTCGAATTCCGTGCCTTACTTACTTACTCACTTACTCCGTTGGCTCAGCGACCCGAAGTGGATTTTGGCCTCCAATACAAGTTGGTGCCAACACGTTCTGTTCTCTGGATCTGCTCCCAGTTTTGTGCGTGCAGGGCACGCAGATCCTTCTCCACTTCGTCTTTCCAGCAGTACTTAGGTCGGCCAACCGGCCGCCGATTACCAGGCCGTCCCGCGTACGCTCTCTTTATCGCTCTGTCTGCTGTCCTCATTCCTGATTCGATCCCGTAGAGAAACCCCGAGAACAGCCCTCTCTATAACTTGTTGAGCGACTCTTAGCCTATCCATCAGGCCTATAGTGAAGCATCCACCACGTCTCGGATCCATATGTCATCACTGGCAACACATACTGGTTAAAGACTTAATAAGTAAATACAAATGCGTTAAAATGGGTGGCGGAAACGAATGTACAAAAGAAAGGAACCAAAAATGTTAAAATAGAGGCAAAAGTAAACCGTCAAAAAGACATTACGGGAAATAAGGATTTAAATTGCGTAAATAAAATGAACAAAACGAAAAAGAACAAAGAAGAACTGGGATTACATTTTGAGATTCTAGAAATTGATATGCTAGGTTCACTTCTTACACATAATGAACACAAGTTTGTCTGTAAATAAATAAAATAAATAAATATTAGGGGGACAATCTCACACAAATCGACCTAGTCCCAAACTAAGCAAAGCTTGTACTATGGGTACTAGACGACAAAAGACATACTTATATAGATAAATAAATACTTAAATACATAGAAAACATCCATAACTCAGGAACAAATATTCGTGCTCATCACACAAATAATTGCCGGGAATTGAACCCAGGACCTCTTGCTTCGTAGGCAGAGTCACTACCAACTAGGCTAAAGCGGTCGTTAAACTGTGTTTCCAGAATGTTACAATCTGGCCGTCTTCATATCTAGGGTGAATGGGTATTTACTAGGCAAGCGTGCATCATGTTACGCCACATCTTTGCTTGCCTCCAGGCGTGATTGTAGTTAAAATCAAATGCCAACCGTGCAACGTTTTGATAGATTATCCACTGATCTTTGACTTATCTTTTTTCTGGGAGAAATATGTTTGAAAGAAGAGTCACTGACTGGTTAATAGCGAAGTGTTTGTATAGCCTCAATAAATATTTTGATCATAATTACTAGTTTACTCTTCACTTTATTAATATTGATATGACATAACATGTATTTTATTTGTAATGAATTAATGAATATCTCAATTTTACCTGTGCGTAATACCAAACTCCGGTAGAGGCTTTGAAATGCTAACATATTTATGCAAATGTTAAAAGCGTGCACGTGTAGTGATTCATATCAAATATACATATCATTATAGCACGTAATAATAGTATTTAAATATATGATCTGAGGTCGAACTTTATTTCCAATAGAATACCCGATACCTATACGTAATATACATATTATAGAATAACGAGATAAAGAATCTAGTTACCTTATTAAAAAATAAATTTCAAAAAGTCAATAATAATGAATAATCGTAGGTTAATATGAATAAGACACCTTGTTTTCTCTCGCCCGTTGCCCCTTTGAAAATCTCTTCTTCATCTCATAATGCCTCTCCAAATAGTAAAGGCTGGCAGTCAGTTCAGCATGTTTATTTTTGTTCTAACCAAGGCGAAAGAGTTCCGCTCAGAATTCCCGTCCACTCCTAAATGTTTCTCAGCTTGATATCCGTCTACGACCGGGTTTTCTCCAACTTCTTCTATCTATAAAAAACTCGGACGTCACTACATGGCGTTTACGCCTTCATTGATTGATGGCCTGGTTAGAACCGTATATTTACGTAATCGTTCTTTGCGGCGCGTTGTCATATTCAGTTCTTTAGGATGCATAAACTCTGAACTTAAAACGTCGTCGCTATATTTCTGTCTGGTTTCCGCCACCTTCCTCAATTTCTGTGAATGTCAAGACGTAGACAGATGTGAATTAAATGAGATAGGTATGATCTTAGTTGATTAATCCCTTATACTACGAAATTAGATTTTCGAATTTCGAACTTCTCGATATCAGCGCAGAGGTGAACGCACGCTAACATCTCCGGTCTTACTACGTACTTCACGTAACCGGCCAATGTTTTCGTCCCTACACGTTAACCTGCGGAAATCTAGTTAAACTATAAATTTGTTCAGTGTACTCTTCAACCCCAATCTCGGGGTCCCAAGTACGGGTTGGCTCACTGGGGGCCTATCTCTTCCACCTTCTACTGCCACACTGCGGCCAGAACGTCGGCCGTTATTGGGTGTTCTACCCGACGCCCACGGATCAGCGCCCGACCATCTTCTGCGGCTTCAGTGCAGGGAAGTGCTTACTAGGAAGAATAATAGGAATCGTATTTTCCGTTAGACTTGCGTACTAGATTCGAACCACACCCTATATTTACCTAACCACATTTTAAATTGTAATTTTAAATTCCTGAGCTTAGCCTACGGGCACATTAAATTGTTATTTGTTGCGCAGTTTTTGTCTCATTTCTCCTCCTGGGGGGTGGGACAAACCCTAACCACACGTGACGCGACATTGGCATTGCTGATATCGTTTTCGAACAACTCGCAAATGCATTAAATGGCATTGTGTATCAAAAAATTATTTTGCACTGCAAATGAAGCGAGGAGACGGCAAATTATGTAGACATATGTAGATTCAAAAAAAAAGAGAAAGTTAATTTGAAGAGTAATACAATCACAAGTAAAGAGTGTTTTTACAGATCACAACACGTCAGCTGTGCTGTACCTGACACACCTGCTTAACCTTTTCAACGCCACGCCTCGACAAAACGTAAACCTGCTTTGAATCTTATGTCATTGTGTCAAGATCACTTTGACATTGTACTTTGTGACACCTATATGTGTCGTTGGCGTTGAAAGGGTTAAACTGTAACACATTGACAAGCGCAAAATAAATAACCTGAAGTACGTTATCGTTATTTTCTTAAATATTCCTACACAATGATTGACTCTTTTGACTTACGAACTCAAGTGTGCGAGATAAATGAAGTTCAAAGTTTCGCTTCAAGATGTTTTCGATCACATCGCAACAACAGTTTACTTTTTAGGGTTTCGCACTATGTGTGTATTTATCCATTACAGGGCTGTATGTTAAGAACCATGGATATACTGCAGGTATATTTATATTGCCACTACAACAACGGACTCTGTCCGTTATCTACCACTTCACATTGTAACCGCTGAAATGATTTAGAGGAAATTTGCTATGGAGATAGTTTGAAACGCAGCAGAGGACATGAGATAGTTCTTATCCCGGAAAATTGCATAGTTCCCGCGGGACAGCGATAAACTAACTCTTCGCAGACGGAGTCGCGGGCAGCAACTACTAATGAAAATAAATTAAAGATTATTTAAGTCTGAATTCTTTACATGAATTCAGTTATATTTTGTATGTCAAATGGAAAATAAATGAAAACCTCTGTTACCTGAAGAACGGATTTGTAATTTTTGACCTCTTTTATAAACAATACGTGCCTCAACTTCAATTGCTTGTCATTAGTCAATTTTCTTCACGTGTCTTTCTTCGTTATGTATGATCATAGATGTATAGATCATTTCCCGCGTATACTTTGACTCGGTTTGTAAATGTCACCTGTGTTGCATTTTAATATTTACTTACCGTCTTACCAAACTGTTTATGTAGATGACGTAGGTCTAGGACGTGCCGCCGGTTTTGTTTTGTTTCTAGGAAAATTTTATTCGGTTTGTATTCATTAAACAAACGTAACATTTACTTAATGAACTACTTATCAATAATAGTTACATCAAAAATTTTTTTATTTTTTAATTTTTTAGGGTACAATCTCACACAAATCGACCTAGTCCCAAACTAAGCAAAGCTTGTACTATGAGTACTAGACGACGATAGACATACTTACATATATAGATAAATAAATACTTAAATACATAGAAAACATCCATAACTCAGGAACAAATATTCGTGCTCATCACACAAATAAATTCCCTTACCGGGATTTGAACCCAGGACCTCTTGCTTCGTAGGCAGGGGCACTACCAACTAGGCTAAAGCGGTCGTTAAATGGTAAATATAAACGGAAAGGTTCCAAATATTTGCTGCCACAGATGAGGTTTGGTTGCGCTAACGTTAATTTTGCCACGTTTATCAAAATTTTTTTAGGTATAATTTTTATCTGACAAATTAACAAGGTTGTCTAAATTTGAAAGAATGATAAATAATTAATCCAGTTTGAGACGAACAAGGTCTTCTAAAGCCTTATCACAAAAAGTAGTAACAGTTGGTTTCCAATTCGGAATCCGCAATTTTATTCAGCTCCTTTCCAATAATTGTTATCATTACTTGTTAATCGGACTCAGACATCCCATTAAGATATAAAAAAAGTTATCAAGATAATATTGGGCCCCACGTTTAACTTATCAAATGATAATAAATCTGCATGCTCACCTTGAGACTGGCTAAGTACCAACCTGTCTTTGTTGGCTATAATTTCGTGACCTAGGTTATAAATGTAATTACCCTCGTGAGATAATATTACACGTAAAAGTAAATTTACATTTTGTATTATTTGTAGAACTATACGAGCAAATATTTTGTTCAACTATGTTGACTACTGAAGTATTTTTGTCTGTCTTTTGATTAGGATCAGTACCTGGGCGAGGCTGAAACTCGGTACCAAGCGTTTTCCCAGAGATAAGACCAAGCTAGATTAATTTTTCATCCCCGAAAACTCCCACATACCTACCAAATTTCATCGAAATCGTTGGAGCCGTTTCTGAGATTCTGATTACCTGTATATATAAGTATATACAAGAATTGCTCGTTAAAAGGTATTAGATTTGATTTGCATTCGTTCTTTAACCTTTACCCCTGCCTGTGAACTGTCTTATTGTTTACATTGAATTTGTCTCTATGCTGTTAAATATCGAGACGAAAAAATTGCTCATGTTTTTGGCAAAACATCTCGAAACCTTTGCATGTTTCGAACATCCTAGAATGAAATTAACAAATTCTTGCAAAAAACGGAATACATTAATTTGTATTCTAGGCGATGTCAATTCATTTATAAACACCCTGGTCTTAAATTACATCGTGCCATCCGGCATCCTTTGTGGTCTATATTATACAAATACTTTCCTAACAAAGTTACCAAGTTCTTGAATGTCAACCGCGAAACCCTGTCTCGGTAGACTGCTGACGTAATAAAGTTTTAAATAGTTGATGAAGTCGGCAGAGTAATGAAATAGTTTGAAACTGACAACATGTTGGATGAGGTCGGGCGACAAAGCCCTCTTTTGCTACTTCAAAATCAAAAGTTTATTTTGCAAGTAGGCTGAAATTGACAACTTTAGGTACACGTATTTTGTTTTAGTCAACCAGCGCTTCTAAGCTTCTATTGACAGCCATTGCTATATTTTTATACTGTTTATTCGTTTAAACTGCATGGCGCAAAAAAACACTATTCGCGGATTTAGTGCCTTAAAGTTTAGATCCCTGATATTGTTTACTATTCTTTTTATACGTAGAATATGTTTTCGGGATAAATCAAATTACCCAACAAAAGCTTTCTTTCGTTCACGTTTGAGGACGGAAACATACTTAATACATATTATTTATTCTCTTGGTACGAGTTTCCGAACACAGACCCAAAAGGATATTATCTGAAAAGCATTCGATGTCGGAGCAAACGTATTATTCACTATTAATAAATGTTGGCTGCTTTGCTTATATTTCATTGAATGATTTTTCGTAGTGAATTTATCAAATCATAATGTTGTTGATTTCGACGTGTAGTCTACCAAGTAAGCGATGTACGGATTCTACGGTCGCGTGCGTTAATTTGGGACCCATGTCGAAAAAATATCCTCTGAACTCCTATACAATATGACAAGACTGTCAACCTTAAGTGGATCCCAAATTAAAGCTCGTGACTGTACCATTTTTAATGACAGTTCCTACGTCAGATTAAAAACAAAGAAGCTTATTGTTACATTGATTTGTGGGTGAAAATAGCTTTTGATATTTTAAGTCATACAACTGGCATTGAACCGCGAGTATAAGGCAAACCGTTGAATGTCAATGTTTAAATCGACTCCCTTACCCCTGATATACAAATCACAGGTCGCATGACAAATCGGTCTAAGTAGCTATTATGAAGCCAAGCGGGTACGTATCAAAATATCTAATGTTTAAAATTAATAATACGACCAGTTAGACGACCAGATGGCCTAGTGGTTAGAGACCCTGACTATGAAGCTTGAGGTCCCGGGTTCGATTCCCGTGTCGGGGCAGATATTTGTATGAAAAATACGAATGTTTGTTCTCGGGTCTTGGGTGTTTAATATGTATTTAAGTATGTATCTATCTATATAAGTATGTTTATCCGTTGCCTAGTACCCATAACACAAGCTTTGCTAAGCTTACTTTGGGACTAGGTCAATTGGTGTGAATTGTCCTGTGATATTATTTTTTTTTTTTTTTTTTTTTTTTTAATAATGGACGAAATACATAATGGTCATTTGCTATAATGCAATTTTCTTGGAAATTGTCAACTTTACAGGATTTTCATAAAATAAACCTAACCTAACCTAAACCAATCTGTAGATTACATGATTAAAAAAGTTCGTTTTATGAATAGTTTCATAGAACATTTTATTATGTATTATGACCATTATGTATTTCGTCCATTATTCGTTTTAAACTTTATATATTTTGATACGTTCCCAGCCAAGCTTGCAGCAGGCATACCCTCCCAATCCAATCTAACTCCCTCACAATCGCCATCGCGCTCATTTTGAAAAGAGTATGGGCTGACAATTGGTATCGGAAACAGCGAGCTGTCACAGCCATACAAAAACTGTCATTTCAACCCGATGCGGAGTTTCAAAAAAGTTACACAATTACCCTGCCGGTTTAAGAGGGTTTATAGCTGAGCTGGCAGCGTTGCATTTTTGTTAGTTTTTCTCGATTATTCCATAAAAATTGAATGAAAATTAAAAATGTTTTGTATACAAATTGTTCTAATATATAAGTTAATGTGTCTACTGCAATAATAATTCGTGATAGACTTTTATTTTCTTTAAAAACGAACAAATTATTACCTAACAGTTTTTAAAGAAAATAAAAGTCTTATCACGAATTATTATTGCTGTAGACACATTAACTTATATATTAGAACAATTTGTATACAAAACATTTTTAATTTTCATTCAATTTTTATGGAATAATCGAGAAAAACTAACAAAAATGCAACGTTGCCAGCTCAGCAGGTATAAACCCTCTTAACAGCAACAGCTCAGCAATGTATTTAGAACTGCCACAGTCACTTATCGGCTGCCACGTTTCTGAAATAAGGGCATGAAAGTGTTAATTGCCCTCACAGGGCTATCGTACTCTTACTTGAATATTTTAATAATGTATGTTGTAGGTATGATATACACAAATAAATGAAATGAAATTAATTAAAACGTGAGGCTTAATTTAGACTTGCAAGAAAAATCGTAACAAGTTGCGTTGAAGATTTTAAGTTATCAATCGAGCGCCGCAATGTAATGCAACTTGCACGTTTTTTCTTGCAGCCTTCGAAGTTATAATCAGAATCACCTCCATAATTAACTTCCCATAAACTTCGACATGCCAAATTTAATTCACAATCAATAGGTCGTGTTTAAAATTATCTTGTTTACAAATGGAAACTTCCATAAGCTCAACCCAAAACTTAGCCTGACTTTGCGATAATACTATCTTTTGCTATCTTTATCCATCCAAACAACGCACTTTATCAAATTTCTTGCACAGGTATTTCGTAAGATCTCACGCGTTTTGTATTGATAATTATTTTATGCAAAATTTAAGCCTTGTTTTAAAATTTCGTCACGTTTTAGCTTACAGAGTTGTTTACATTGGTTTTTCTGCAATGGCTTTCGATACCTCCTACGTATACTGGTATAACTGCATAATGGTGATTTTACAGTAAAGACCGTATCGTTAAACAATATGGTCTTTACTGTAAAATCACCATTATGCAGTTATACCAGTATACGTAGGAGGTATCGCTTTGTTTCTAAGTTAGCCAGAAATTTTAATTTAATAATTGATTTTATACATAGATGATACTATTACTTCGAGTGTCTCGGCGCCCAGTACGAGTTCGTCGCATTCGGTGTCGAGACACTCGGTTCGTGGGGCAAGGGCGCACGAGGGCTCTACGGAGCTCTAAGCAAGCGCCTGAGAGAGGCAACAGGTGACCCTCGCGCAGGCAGCTTTCTCGCACAATGACTTGCTATAGCAATTCAACGTGGGGGGAATTATGCCTGCGTGATGGGCACCCTACCTAAGGGTCTAAATTTAGATAATAATTTTTAGTTTTTAATTTCTGTTTAGCTATTTTAAGTTAGTTTTAGTTATGTTAATTTTATACTTAGTCCCTGTTTTTATACGTTATTTTATTGTTTGATACGTTTTGATGAAATTAATTAATTTTAAAATCTCCCAGCAGTCCCCGCACTACAAATGACCGTTAACTTAAAAGTTTACGATATCCTGCACGTTTATGGTTATTTAATATTTCTACATTCATTTTCGCACAATCTCCTAGAACCTCCTAAATGCAAAGATCTTGTTGTATTCATCGCTGATAGATTAGAACCCGCAACATATTTATGTTTATTTATATATCTGTAGACTGATGTCATAACTCATCCATCGCAGATACACAGATAGGTAATAAAGCTGATTAAAATATGTGAAACCAAAATAACTAATGGTAGTACAATAAGTCATCCAGATTTCGTATTCCTTGGATAATATACTTTTATCACCTGTAAAGTATTTATGCTAGTATATTACAGCAAAAAAAGGATGAGCGATCAAAGTCACGATAAAATATCTCGTCGTGTCACTCTGACGCAGTTCAGATATTATCGTACGGTCTAGAAATGATATAACCTCGTCATCTCATAAGCTCACTTCAAACAGCGGCTATCGCTGCTATCGATCTATATGAGCAGTTTGGGTCAGACTCAATTAATCTGTCGCATAAATGCTAAGTTCAGTTATTCCGTTACTATGCATGCTAGCAGGAGCTGGGATCCGTTTTTTGAAATAATAATAGGTTTTTAAAGTGACTGATGTTTTTCACTCCGCAAGCATTTGAATAGAATAGAATAGAATAGAAAAACGTTTATTCAGACAACACATCACAACAAAAAATAATTTACAAAATGAGAAAGAATACAAAAACAAACAAATAAGGATGTGAAGCCGAAATGGTCTCCACTCAGCAATGCCGTTGGCACGACTAGCGTTGTCAACGGCGCTGGTTTTCTGCAGAGCCAGCGAGGTGTGCGGGACAGCATACTGCGCGACTTACGTCAGACAAATTAAGTAAATATAAATATAATATAATAAAATATAAATATAGTACTTACTCGTATTAATAAGGAAGGTAAATATAATAATTTAATTATTTGCCTGGCCTTTCTCACAAGCCGGCGCCAAAGGCAGCCCGGCAAGCGTTTTCTGTGCTCATTGCGTGTGCTGCGAGGTAAATACTGCGCGGCGAGGGTCTCCGCCGCGCATTGAACAGAGAAAAAACTTGGCTTGCCGCATCGCCGATCGCACGTAATCATAAAACCTGGCGCCATTCCACCTTAATGATGCTTATTACACGCTTTTGTTTATATTCAAATGAACTAGAACGTCAATACGTACCATATTTGATTCGAACATTGACGTCTGCAGTATTAGGATCGTAGTGACAACTCTACGTATTTATCCTCCTCACAAGCTAGTTCTCATTGTAATTGGGGGTGCGGGTAAAACATGACCTGTATTGGTCGACCCGGAATAGATACAATTAATTCACGACCCGATAATTCAAATCCTCATGTTATTTTCATAAGAGTTGGAATCAGGCGTGCATTATTGTCGTTCATTCGGGATCTACCAATACAGGATCATACACTAACCGCACCCGCAATTGGTATACTTGTCAAACTTTATCCTTCTTGGTTAACTAACACCATTGAGAAGGGTATTCAGTATTCGATAACTATGGAAACCATAATCGTGTCTCTCGGGATTCCAAGCTTTCTTGCGTTTGGTCTAAGCATGAACTAAAACCAATATCACCAATCACCTCGTTTTTCCTCAGCCACACGTGCAAGAGCTACGTGTGTACAAAAATATTATGCCTTTATGCAGAAACTCTGCTAATCACATTTTCCTAACAGTCTTTCACTGCACATATCGTTGCAAAGTAACGAGTTTGGTTTAACTTCATGAATATAGACCACCACAAAAAAACGCATGATTTTATCACCAACAATTATCTCACGAGTTACAAATTTTGATCCTGAGAAATTTCTACTTTCACGACCCTCTGGTCATTATTGTCAAACACCCTCGGAATCACAATCGTATTTACGATCTCTTTCTGTCACACTCCTACGATATATAACAGAAAGAGATGCATGCCATTGCAAACACCCCAATTTGGCCTTAGAATAGAACTTGTTTTATATTGACTTTTGATAAATCAGTATCTTAACGTACATAAGATATTATGTAATACTTGTTGTTTATATTGACACACCCACATTAGTTAAGTGCTTCCTTAGAGCCATTTGTCGTTTCAATGTCGGCATTAATATTGAAGCTGCCCGGCGCTGGCCAAGAGTCAAATACAGATCACGACTTCATTACGAGATGAGGAAGACAGAAAAATTACAGAACTATTTGAGCAATCTCTTTTTATCCAAGACAGCACGAAGGATATATGCGTTTCGGGTGATAGATATCTTAGTTGAACATAAAACAAATCTTCCCAAACGCTAAATGTTAGCTAATTTACGCCCGCGGCTTCATCTTCATGGCAGAGTTTCCTATTCCGTCCCTTTCTCCCTATCCGTATGGATTTCTTGTTGGTATATCATATCATAGGCCTTCGTTGTCCAAAGATTAGGGATGGGTAAATATTGTTAAATCAGCCAGTCAACCTGGACTTTTAATTTATTAAAGTTTAGTATTATTATCCATCTAAGTTAACTAGAAATCGGTTTCTTAATATTTTCTATACCAGGAAATGTAAGGAGTTTTCATATCATGTCACATTTCTAAAATAAACTTTATCGCACTTTAAAAAAATGGTTTTACCAATCATGATTTCCCTAATTGCCTATCATTTCCAAAGATTTGTTATCGTATGGTATTTAATCGGTTACATTATCTGATAAAATGAAGATAATCCCTTGAAATATTATTTAATCATGGTGATCAATTAGCTGTTAGAAATTTGCAAGATAACCCATAATCTTAAGTAATCCTATGAACTAATGCCACTTACCCCATCAATTATTCATTATGGCTCCTAATGTGTCTGACAGCACCTGTCTTTCTGTTTATTGAAACTAATCCGAGAATGGGTAAACCTTCTCTTCGAGTTGAAGCTTGGGTTCTGCAACCGAAAATTTATACAAGGGGGCTAGAGTATAAATCTTACCAGGTGAATTTTTCGCTTCGAGCCCTTATTTTCAAAACAAACGGTATCGTCATAGTATTAAAGTTCAAATTTAATGTAATGGCTCGAAGCGAAAAATTCGCCTGGGAAGATTTATACTATACTACGATATTCGTATCGTGCCGTCCCTGTTACTCTTCTGTTTTATACGATACGAAATTAAAAAAATTAATTTCGCAGTATAAGGCCAGAGACGGCTGGTTTGACGTTGGTTATGGTTATAGTAACTTGAGTGTGAAGAAATTACTTATTGAAATCAATTTAGTTTACATAGTAGTGTTGACAATAATAGAAGCTAAAAACATGGTAATTATAGTAAGCTAAGAACATGGTGGATATAATAAACTACATAAAATTATATCTATATTCGATACAAAATTATATTCCATTACGCTGTTATAAAAATAGTAATTCTACTAGAGACTTGATTGAATAACCTTTTAATGGATTCTAACTTGAGGTTTCTTGATTTTTTTTAATAATGCAAAAATTCCCTCTGACCGATCTCGTGGTGTGTCGATACCAAATTTGCGATGAGACAAATCGTTAATAATGCTCAAATATAACTTCGTTAATCGACAATAGAAATATAGTTTTGATCAGCTCTTAATTTTCATTACATTACTCATTCATGCAACCATTGCAGAAGGTATTGAACGATATCCAATATAATAATAATCCAGCTTGTATGTTTACTAACGTGCTATTGTTGCCCGCCCACAGACCCCATTCTCACAATAAAATGATGAAAATGAGACTATGTAATGAATGACATCTATTCTCACGTATTCCCTCTCAGGATTCTTATGTTTCACATTATACAATTTCTTTCAGCGGCCATTTGTTATTCAAACATAGTGTCCCAATTGATGAAATGAAAAGATTTCGATAACAATCTCACTAAAATCATTGATGAAAATGAAAAGCTCAATGGATCTTATTAACATTTCCTCGTCGCCACCAATGTGAGATGTTCAATGTTCATCATCATCATCATTTCAGCCGAAAGACGTCCACTGCTGAACATAGGCCTCCCCCAAGGCTCTCCAAACAGATCGGCCCTGTGCCATCCGCATCCAATGCGTTCCCGCTACCTTCACCAGGTCGTCGCTCCATCTTGTTGGAGGCCTACCTACACTGCGTCTTCCGGTCCGCGGACGCCACTCGAGAACCTTTCGGCCCCATCGGCCGTCAGTTCTACGGGCGATGTGCCCTGCCCACTGCCACTTAAAACACTGTTCAATGTTATTTATTCACAATTTTTTTCCTATTCCTATCTTCGTCTAAAAAGATCTCGAAACGTTGACATTTCAGTAAGCAGTAGTGCAGTAAGTGAACTTGATTCATCTACTTATATCAAATGTATCTATGTCATCAGAACATGTTATTTTATTATTAGTATTCGCGTCAAATCAAACATCTTTATATAGCCCGTAATCATCTAAGGCAAACAGGGCTCATAATATTACGCTATCATTATCATTTGCGCACTTCGCATCATTGCAATTTCAACCTTCAACTAATCTGATAACATTTGACCAAACGTTTGCCCCAACCGCTGCACTTTGCACGTTGGGGGAACCGTTTGGCGCAAACAATGCTATTGGATTAAAGTCAGGTGTCTCTTCAGTATACGGACTTCCGTGACTCGATATGGGGACTAATATAATTGTCTACCACATTGGTTGCTTAAAATATCTGTAGTATTTTCGTTAGCAGTGAAAAAACATGTTGTTCGTTCGTTAATTGAGAAAGAATAGTCTAGAATTCTTCAATTATTACAGTTGTTAGCCTACATACAGGCCACCAAGACGTACCCTAGATAAAATATTTATAATGTCATTGTGGGCTGCCACACCCACTCAAGCCCTGTTTATAGAGTCCCACGATAAAATAATGGTAGACAGATGAAAGCGGACCTAAAATTGAGTCCAAGATTATCGAACTAGTTTGACAGTGACAGATTAATGTGTACAAAAGTTCTAAATTTCAGCCAGTGCTATTCTTGTCGATATTATAAAAAAATAAAATTCTAGATACTAGTTGTTTGACACAACAAAATATTATTGAAGGTAATTATTTCAATTAAAATCAAATCAGCAGTTTTAGGTACACAATGTATGGAAATTTCTCATATGACGGTTTCATTATCATCATGATTTTCTATAAAATCTTCTAGTTTCTCACTCGTCAGTTTGCTACTCTTTTATTTTAATAAAGTGGGTATTAAATATTCTCATGTCTGACAATATTTTATGTGTTAAACTAGTTCGCCTAATTTTGGAACCGACTTTAAACAATTACATACGGTCAAAATTGCTATCATTTTCAAACGTTTTACGTCAATAATGAGACTGTTACGTAGAAATTCACGTCGTCATTCAATTTCTTCTCTTCCGTATTGCAGTCTGACCTAGTCATGAATAATTCTATCTAATTTGTGTTTACAAGCTTCGAAGAAAGTCATAAAACCTGATATAGTATAAATCTTCCCAGGTGAACTTTTCGGTTCGAGCCCTTAGCTTTCAAAACAAACGGTATCGTCATAGTGTTAAGGTTCAAATTTAAGAGGCTGACAACACCTAATTTTGTTGAAATTGATGTCATTTAAACAGTTTTTTAAGAAAAACTGTTTGTTCTAGCACATCAAAAAATTATATGTTAATAATTCATCATATTTCAAAGACCGTGGACGGACTCGATACATAATTGGACGAAATCGGCTCGATAGAAAATAATTGCAAAGATAGGTCTTAAAATCATCATTAAACGGTTCTATGTCTTTATTTTTTTGGCGTATGCGTCTGCAATTAAAAACATGAAGTGAACATATTCATACCTAAACCGCTAACGAGTCATATTTCACAAATAATCCACAGTTTTTTTTTAATTCAATATATACCCGGCTGTCCAGTCATAGCGGCATCTCGTTTACTCCGATACAAATAGACAGTGTGCGCCGACGTTGGTGTTGACAGCGTCTTAATGTAATGGCTCGAAGCGAAAAATTCAACTGGGAAGATTTATACTATAAATGGATATTTAATTTACAACTGACATGCTTCAATTTGAAAAACTTTCAGTTTAAAGTAACGACCGACAGTATAACACCCTTTACCACGTTTATTGTAACTTACCTCATCATCATCATCATCCCAGCCTATATATGTCCCACTGCAGGGCACAGGCCTCCTCTCAGAATGAGAGGGCCTGGGCCGTGGGAACTACGGGCTCAGTGCTGATTGGGAACTTCACACACACCACTGAATTTCTTTGCAGGTGTATGCAGGTTAGGCAACTTACCTGTCGGTAGGTAATCCCTGCAAAATGGACATTTACTTTCAAATTGAAGTGATTCAGTTTGGAAAACTTGCAGTATAAAGTGACGACCGGCATTATTTATTGCAATGTTATTTATGTATATGTAACAGATGTAGATAATTATGTTATTACCATGCTAAAACGATGCGTAAGGAAAGTAACAATTATAGTTTCTGGACTCGTCTAATATCCGAGAAAAGAACAACCATACGGTTTCATAAACGGAGTATGTGTATGTTCCCGCTGCGATGGGAGGTTATTTTTTGTTTATTTTGTGAGCGTATGACGAGTGTTTACTTCTAGAATCATCGATTTATAGCAACTTACCTGGCAGTAGGTAAAACATGTAAAAGTGTCAATCACTAAGAACGTGATCGTATCGGATGATCTCAGTTGCCTTGATCTGAATCATGTCCTAAAGCAAAGCACTACGCATGATGACTCTAAGTAAGAAACATAGTCTATATCAGTATGTTTTAGATTAGCATCTACTTATACCTATTTAGGTTGACATTCAGCATGATGAAATCCGAGCAAAAACTGAAATAGCAAGTTTGGTTTGAAGTATCTTTTGTATTTTTTATTTTTTCAACTTCAATTTTTTTTACTTTGACGGTCATCCCGTGAAATCCATATATTTCATACAAACAAACAAACATAAATACAAACTGAAACATAGATGCACAGAAAAAAACCCAGAAAAAGGACCAATGCTGGGAATCGAACCCAGGTCCTCGTCATTCCGTGCTGCGTGCTTACCCCTACACCACCACTGGTCAGGAGTTTAAACTGCTTTAAACTGGTTTAAATATGTTCCTATGTTTGACTGTGAACATCTTTCGGCTGAAATGATGGATGATGTGTTAAATCTAAATAAGAAATTGCGCGGAGTGGTGTCTGAGTAGATTTACGCTACACTACGCTACGCTATACGCTATACTATGGAAAAAAATGGCATCGCTTCTGATAAGAATACGTGGCAGCACTAACAGCCTCCTGAAGACGCTAGCTGTGAGAGATGAGTGCTCTTTTATGCAAAATTTAATTAAAAACACAATGTCACTTGTCCAATATGTATACTAACATAGTCATAAGTGAAATACTAATATTATTATATGGATCCTTGTTATCTGATTAAATAAAATTGTTATTTATTATTTACAGTGAATAAAATATACGGTTCACTACTTCTTTAAAACGAGCTCAACTCGACATGTGCACGTTTGGCAGCCGCCGTGACGTGTGGCTCCGGGAAGAAGGGCTACGGATTAGCCCGAAACATGTCGAGTTAAACTTATTTTAAGACGTGAGTGATCAGTATATTTTCACTTAAATACTATTTACATAAAAACTATTTTGGAAGGGCGAATAGAAGGCAGGCGAGACAGGGGAAGACCGAGACGGTCATTTATAGATTAAGCCAAGGAAAAAGTCAATGTCATGTCGTATCAGGAGCTGAAAACGCTGGCAGAGAACCGAAAAGAGTGGCGATTACTCCACCGACAAGAGCTAAGCTCTTAAATTAATGATGATGATGATGAAATATCGCTGATTACTGTGGGTAGATTGTTATTGTTAATGCATGTGGGTAGCTCAGTCTTCTCTGTTTTTATTGTCCCAGCTTGTACTCTCGACATCTGTGCGATATTGCAGATTTCAATCGACTTTTGCAGAGTTAAATTCGGTTCCCTTAAAAGACGTTCACGCATAGCACTATCTGTAATTCCACATTAATCTGTCCCGCACTAAATCATCACACAAGTCTTTGAATTCACACTTAAGGGCTAACTTTTTTAATTCGAAGGAATATTGTTCAATCGATTCGTTTTATTTCTGATTACGTGTGAAAAAACAATGTCTTTGTACCGTGATATTTTTTTTTAGTAAGAAATACTTGTCGAATTTATTTAATGCACTTTTTAAATCTACCGGCTTTTCTTGGAATTGTTCATAAACCTCTCGCCCTTGCTCGCCGATTACATGTAAGAGTATGTTAATTTGCACCTTTGCGTCTTTTTTGGTTAATTCACACGCCTCAAAATATATTAAAAATGAGTTCCTCCATTTTTCCCAGTCTTTAGATACGTTTCCTAACGTCACATTCTCTAGATTATTCACAAAGGTAAATGGCGGCGGTGGAGGTAACACAGATTCCATCTTTGCACAAAATTTTGTCTCATTTAACTGCGCACTGCTCAATGTTCTACGTAATTTTTATACTATTTACGTAAGACTTAAAACGAACGAAATTGTTGACTAAATAGGTAATCGATTCCCGGCTGCGCCATGTTAAGGTACGTGGAGGACGTAAGTCAAACACAGACGCAGGATGCAGACTAGTTTATTGAACGAACAGCTGAGCTACCCACATGCATTAACAATAACAATCTACCCACAATTACTATAAATATCCTCCATCTCAATAAAAATTAAAAACCAGTCAAGGGGGAATCGGTCTTAGGGAAAAAAACCGGCCAAGAGCGTGTCGGACACGCCCAAGATAGGGTTACGTAGTCATTACGAAAAAATCAAGTAATATTTTTCTACGGATTTCGTATGTGTACGGAATCTTTCAAGTTAGGTATCGTTAATACTTTGAAAAAAAGCTCGTATCTCAAAATCGATAATCTGGCAAAGTGAACTTTATTACGCGCGTATCAAGGTTCAGTTTTGTTTACATGCTGATTTGAGATACGAGTTTTTCAAAGTAGTGACGGTATGTTTTATACCTTAGGCTACTGTTTACTCTTAAACTACAAATAATTCCCAAGCAATCTTAGCCGCTATAATTTTCGTTGTAAATTTAATATATTTTGAATTTTTTCAAATTTTTCCACCCAACAGTTTAGATTTTAGAGGGGGGGGGGGGGGACGATCAATTTTAATGAAAATTTTCACTTTAAAGTTGAATATTTCGCAAACAAATCACTGAATACAAAAATCATGTTAGCTACCCGTAATGGTTTTAAAAGACCTATCCAACGATACCCCACACTATGGGGTTAGTCGAGAAAAAAAATCACCCCCACTTTACGTCTATGGAAGGTACCCAAAAAAAAAATTTTTAGTTTTTTTTATATAATCACTTTGTCGGCGTGACTGATATATATATTCATGCCAAATTACAGCTTTCTACTACTAACAGTCTCTGAGCTTAGCCGCGGACAGACAAACAGACAGACAGACAGACAGACAGACGGACAGACATGGCGAAACTATAAGGGTTCCTAGTTGACTACGGAACCCTAAAAACTTTGTAACTTGTCTGTCGGTTTTTTTAAATAACCAACTTTATTTCCTTAATAATACTGTGAAATAAAACTTATTGCCAGCTTCCTTTAAATCTCGTAAAACCCTCGTCTCGACTATCATAATTTGAAACTTATTGTCAATCAGGAAAAGGCGACATTTGATTTGACATAATGTTACTAAATGTAGTAGTACGCTAGGCCTTAGGAGGTGAAATACTTACGGAACCTTCAGTTCGCGAGTCCGACTCGCAATTGCTGGTTTTCATAATGATTTATTTATCATTATGTAACATTGATATGGCCTTAAAATATAAACAATATTTATCGAATTCTTGAGACCCATGGTAGATAACATAGAGTTGTTAATTTATTGCTGTGGTTATCTAAATATATCGTCCTTTAATGTCATTTACATTGTTTTGTTAACATTTGACATTACATAAATACATAACATATAGAATTATGTAGTCAAACAAAGAGCTCAGTTCAATCCATACTTTGGTGGTATCCTATTATCTCGCCTCATTCGTTTTTAGTTCAATTCTTATTTCGTCTCATTCTGTATTCGTCTTCGTCTTGTTCGCTATCCGTCACTATCTTTTTTGGTCAAATTCTGCAACTTGTCTATCTCTTAATACGTCTTGTTCGTTTTTCGTCACGGTCTTCCTTATTCTCATTTACTTATTCGCCAAAATTATTTCGATACGTTCGGTGCTGGTAAATAATTAAATGAGACAAAAAGCCCAAGGAAGACCAATAAGACTTATTAAGAGAGAGACAAGTTACAGAATTTGACCAAATAAGATAATGACGGATAGCGAACAAGACGAATAAAGAATGAGTGAGGAATACAGAATGAGACGAAATACGAATTAAACGAAAAACGAATGAGGCGAGATAATAGGATACCACTTTGATTAGGTACTGTAATAGTTATTTGTGATACAAGGTTGGTAAGTATGGTTTTACAAATGAGTTGACGAGTGATAAACCCGAGCCGCACGGCGAGGGTTTCCATCGTCACGAGTTTGTAAAACCTTGCCAACCGTGTATCATACGACGTTTTACAATACATTTGTGAGAAAATAGGCAATTAATAACACAAAATTGTAAAATAAAAACAAATTTCTCGAGATACTTATTGATAGCAAAAGATTATTTTGCGCGGTGTGCGCCTTACTTTAAATATCGGGCGGAATTAATTCCATGTTATTGTCGACTTCATCACTTGAACATCACTCATTTTGTTTGGTTTTTGTACATATACTATAATCAACAACTCAAAACAACGCAAAGTTTTACAAAAATGGCGCGTCCGTAATGCGCATGCGTAAGTTTTGTTTTTAATTATTATTTAGTTTTGTATATTTATACATTTTTCTACGTATAAATCGATATTTTTTTATTTTGTCACTTAAAACTCTTTGCTTGTAAACTTTTATAATGGAGAATTAAAAAAAACTGTAAAAAAATCGCACTAGTGCGGTCAAATGAACTTACGAGCCATGTATACATCCTTTGAAAGTGAACTTTTCGAGCAAATGTATTGTAAATCAATGAGCCTTCCAAAAAATAACTGCGAATATACGGCCATGTCTCCTATTGTGTGAGTGAGTATGAATGTGTGCGTGCATAGCGAGATAATCGATGGTGTTTTGAAAATAATATGGAATATTCCAGCAGGTGGTTGGGTTAATTTGTCCGAACACCCCTCATGTATAAAATCATCTAATATATAAAAATCTCGTGTCACATTGTTTGCTATCGAACTCCTCCGAAACGGCTGGACCGATTGTTATCAATTTTTTTTAACCGACTTCAAAAAAAGGAGGAGGTTCTCAATTCGGTTGTTCTTTTTTTTTTTTTTAACGTGCGTTACTTCAGAACTCCGTCATTTATGAACCGATTTGGAAATTTTTTTCGTTGATTGAAAGCACATGCTTCAAGGTTGGTCCCGTTGTTACCAAAATCCAGTTCTGATGATGGGATCCATGAGAAATTGAAGAAACTCCTCAAAAATTCAAGTGAAACTTATAGCGATTTTAGTATTTTCGGTGACAAGTCGAGCATTTGCATTCAGAAAGTATCATGGAACTCTGTAATAAAACGACATAACCCCGTCGAGCATTAAAAATAGAATTTTCAACATAACCTTATTTCGAAGTCAAACTGATGATTTTATCCTACGCATCTATTTTATACAGAAACAATAAAAAGCAAAAAATAAAAAATTATAAATAAAAAATAAAACCTCCGTCAAAAAACATTCAAAAAACCATGAAATAATAATTGAACCGAACCGACTACAATAAGCACGAAAATATCTTTCTTCTAATCTGTTTTAAGTCGGTGCCCCAGCACGAGCTTGCAGGAGTGTAGAAGCCCTATAGATAGTAAGGTATGTAGGTAAGTTAGATTATAGGTCCACTCCTGCTGGCTCGAGCTGAGGCACCGACTTAAAACAGATTAGAAGAAAGATATTTTCGTGCTTATTGTAGTCGGTTCGGTTCAATTATTATTTCATGGTTTTTTGAAGGAGGTTTTATTTTTTAATTAAAAATTTTTTTCCTGTATTTGTTAGGTCTGAGAATATACTATATGTATATGTAGGAACAGGTTATAACGACGACTGTAATCTAAATTGGCGTAAGGGACAAAATAGCGAAAATGAGTTATGAATTGTAGTACGAGTTACACTAGAATTCATAATTCATTTTCGCTATTTTGTCCCTTACGCCAATTTAGATTACAGTCGTCGATAATTTATATGGAAAAACAACGTTTTCTGGGTCAGCTAGTTTATAATTTATTGATTCGCACCAAACAGATAATTGCCGAAATCAGTTTAGTATGAAAACTGTAAAACGTGAGCTATGGTACGTTTAAAGGAGGTTAAAAAAAAAATTTGCGAATCTAGCTTTAGTGTCAACTTATAGTTTAGGGGGTGGGAATCACTATCGCCGCTTTTATAACAATCACTACACTATCCTCTTAAAACAACACCTAAAAGTAGCACAATTCACACGATTCGCTCTGAATAAGCCACGTGAAAACAATGCAACAAAAGAATCCGGAACATGCGTATGTATTAAAATTTTCACCTGTACTGATATTTGTGTCTTTGACATTTAAATAATACGATTAAATTACAATAACTTTGCCACGGAAACAAGAGCTTTCTGAATAGTTTTTAGAATGTTTCGGAAAAGTTTTTGAATGGATTTTTATAACAGCAGCTTGTTTCTCATAAAGTGGATATTAAGGCAAATGAAAATACTAATTATGCACTCAGGATATTAAATATTTTTATTAGTTTTTTTCTTGTTCTAACAACCATTGAGAATCGGCACATGTTCCTTTATAGTCTCCTCTTTATAGTCGTCATCTTTTGCGCTATCTATTATAGTAATTTTCGTCTTTTTCCCCTCTCTCTTTCTTCCTCTTTACGACATTCAGGTTGTCTTTGTGGTATTAAATTCTTTTCTTATGCTATTTTGCATTTTGATTTTTTTGTTACTCTGTATTTAGGATTCATAGCATTGCTCAGTTTTACATGCACTCTCTTGCATCCATCCCTTTCGTTTTTTTGCCCAATACTCCGGTCCATTGCGTGCCACTATAAGTACTATATAGTTTATTTTCTAATATCACTAAAGTGAGCCCATAATCCCCGATCCCTAGGGAGGCCTAATGACTCCTTTCCCAATGCCATAAAAGCTATAAGATTATTTTAGGTCAAGGCCGGTACATGTCGCCGGTCGTATATTATGTTTGTTTGTTTATAAACATTAAGGTGCGCCGTAGCAGGCCATTTGGCAGTGTTTCCACCGGTTGATATATTAGTTTATATTTAAGGATCATTGTTTACATTGTTCCTGTTTAATGAGATGTCTCCGTCATATGACAAATGTGCGTGTGAGTCGGTAATTTTTAACTTAATTACAGTACTTACTTGGAAAATATTTAATGGTTTCACGATTATAAAACCCGAAAAGTAAACTTTCCATCGAGCTTTATACGAGTTATGATCAGAGAAAGCCTTAAGACAATAATTATAAACATGGTATTTCACTTAGGTACCATATTGTGTATAGGTATTCGACCAAGAAATTCCTTCATCACCCTAAGGTTCAATGTCAGACGTACGACTTAAAACATCAAGAGCTATTTTCACTGACAAGTCAATGTAATAATCGGCTTTATTGATTTTATTCTGATGTAGGAACTGTCACAAAAATGGTAAAGCATTGACTTCATTGACTACACCTACTGCTCTTCACGCTATCGTCCCATGCGTATCATTTTTAATGCGTACGCGTAAGATATAGGTAAATTACCGACCGTTGATAGTGAATGTATTGGTGAGTAGAATTCCCCGAAAATGGGAATAAACCGAGAATCCAATAACATGTAGAAGCTAGAGAATTCAGAGGATAACGTTGTTGACATTGACCCCACCGGAAATCGCTGAGAATAATTGAGTAGTTCAGAGGCTTAATTGGTGGCATGGTGTGTAATAGAGACTTTACGATCAATCACCAACCAAAGACACATTAAATAGACACAAACTTGCAATTCCTAAACTATGCACTACATAAATAATTAGCAGAAGCAGATGTGTTTCGGCGTAGAGAATAAAACAGCCAGTGAAATTACTGGCACATGAAGTACATCTTGGCCCTTTAGACTGATAACGTATCTGCAGTCTTCTGATGTGCAGTTGTCAATGTTTCTGGATTATAGTAGCACTGACAAAGGATGACCTTCGTACTTGATTGCTGTCGTATTTCATTTAAAAGAAAGATCATGTAGGTAGCAAAAATTTTCATTTTTATATTTTTTTGCTAGGACAGTATTTAATAAATAATAATAAAATAAATATAATAATAAATATCACGGGACAATTCACACCAATAGGCTAGACGACTAAAAAAAACTGTTTAGTCCGTCAGTTAGATTATTAAAAAATATTGTCCACGTATTTTTTCTTTTGTTTGACAAACAAAAAATGAGGAGGATACAGTGCTTAGAAGTTTCGAGTGACGTCACTATATGGTACAATTTTTACCTAAGGGTGACGTCACAAGCCCCCACTCCGGAAGTTTGATGATCTATATCTTTGTCGTTTTTTAATAATTTGATAAACCAAAAAATACGTGTCCCATATTTTCCCATAATCTAAATGACGGACTAATTAGAATGACCAATTTTTAACCCAGTCGTCATCCCTATTGACCTAGTCCCAAAGTAAGCTTAGCAAAGCTTGTGTTATGGGTACTAGGCAACGGATAAACATACTTTTATAGATAGATACATTCTTAAATACATATTAAACACCCAAGACCCGAGAACAAACATTCGTATTTTTCATACAAATATCAGCCCCGACACGGGAATCGAACCCGGGACCTCAAGCTTCATAGTCAGGGTCTCTAACCACTAGGCCATCAGGTCGTCTAAATATTTATTTATTTGCTCGTCTGACAGAAATACCCGAGGCCGTACTGTCTAAAGGTGGGGACTGGCGTACGCATTTGCTCATGTGAATATTCGCATCGAACATTCTTCTGCTCCATCTGTTCTGGAGCAGCTGCTCCGCTCGCTGTACGACGTGCCGAATATTCGACTTGTAACCTGTTCACATCGAGCAAATGCTCACGTCAGTCCCCATCTCTCAGGATACATTAGTGAGGATTAGCAACTGACTTCTCCTTGCTCTGCCAGTTGGACTGGAGTGGATTTAAATAAAGAATCATATACATACCTATGTTAGACAATAAGGAGGCTTTGTCCCAACCAGTTGCCAACAGTTACCTAGGAATTTTCCTAGCGTCCGGATCGTCCCAGTTGTGAATGGTTATTTAAACTTGGTATATTCCGCTGAACCCTGTTATCTCTCGCTCAGTTAATTCTATTTTTAAATGATCGGGTCAAACAATCATGCACGCGTCGATAACACTTCATAATATTGTATTTGACTTACCCCACTACTTGATACAGCAAAAAGACGATGTTGTATGAGTGCCAATAGCGTGCTAATGTTCACAAAATCTTGAAAAAATTTAATGAAATGCAGACATAGAGACATAGCCAATTCAATTTTTTAATAATAAATATTTATTTGTCAAACTTGACTAAAGGTTTTTCGAAAGGACTTGAGACTTTGTGTTGTTGTTGATCTAATGAATATGCTGTCAGCAGTTTACTACTTCTTGGAGTAATTATTATTTAATTTTTACTATTACCGTAGTATCATATTTATTCTTAACTAGTAGATTTCTAGTCATATTTACCTAGTATCTCTTTTCTTGTCCAAAGTTTAAAAATAAATTAAACAATTGATTTGGATAAGTAGGTATGCTAGAAATTGTAAACCTTCCTTTTTATAAATAAACTCTATCATTTATTTATTTATTCGGTACAATTACAACATTAAAAAAAAACATTCAGAATTTTTAAAAATATAAAATTTTGAATTCAATTTAGTTATGATACCACTCAAATAGATAGTGTGTAATAAATCCATAGGTAGTTACAATGATCATTTGAATTTTAAATCTGTTCGTGATTTTTATTGCATCTCTGTCACCCTAATCGACAAATGATTTGTGAGTACTTCGCTTCGCTTTTTGTAGCATTAGAAATAAGGTAAACAATCTTGACGAATCGTTTTACTTGTGAAACCAAAAGAGTGTAAATGACCATATTTCCGTTCAAATTGTTACTGTGACTTATTTTTCAAAAGTGTTTTTCAATAAAAAGACACGTCTTATTCTCAAAACAGCATAATGTTACTGAGTAGGTAGCAAGGAAAATACTTCATACAGAAACTCTTTAAAGAAGTCTACTAGCACTTTAACATTTACTAAGTATGACCAGTGGTGGTGTAGGGGTAAGCACGTGGCACGAAATGCCGAGGACTTGGATTCGATTCCCAGCATTGGTCTTTTTTCTGGGGTTTTTTCTGTGCATCTATGTTTCAGTTTGTATTTAGTATGAAATATATGGTTTTCACGGCATGACCGTGAAATTAAAAAAATTGAAGTTGAAAAAATAAAAAACACAAAAAGATACTTCAAACCAAACTTGTTATTTACTAAGTAGCTACATATTATTAGGTACTTATCTGAACATCAGTACAAAACAGAGGTCACTACAATGTGGCTTTTTTACCTGTGTGTATTGAATGTACATTGTTCGGGTAACTTGTGTATTGTCCTGTACAATCGATTTATGACAAGCCGTTAAATTTTCAAATTACCTATAATTTTAAAGGGTTTAGAGGTTCTTGTCAATGTACGTTATCCATTGTTTTCTTGCTTAGCTATGGAAAGAACGTAGTATAGATAAATACCTAATGTACGTAACGCAAAAGTAGATTTCTTTTTTTTTTTTTTTTTATGTTAGATAGGCCAGACAAACGAACTAGTGGGTCACCTGATGTTAAATGAACACCACTGTCCATAGACATCCGCAGCGCTTTACACGATGCCAGTGCGTTGTCGGCCCTAAAGGAGAGGGAAGGAATGAGGGAGGGAAGGGGTGAGGTATTGGGCCCCCGGCACTCTCACTGACCGTACGAAACGCAAGCAGGATTACTGCTGCTTCACGCCGGTGTTCTGTGAGAGGGTGGTACTGCCCCGGACGAGCCGGCCCATTCGTGATGCAGCGGCTAGCTACATCATGGCTCTACCACTACTCAAGATTTGTTTATAACTAAAATTGCCAATCGTTAAAAAATTTAAAAGTGCTTAAATAATTTTATACGAGTAGGAATAACGTTCCTTATTAACAGGAAAAAATTATAGATTTTCTGGTTGCGTCATTTAATTATAAAAAATAAAAACAGTTTGTTAAATCTGGGACGGATTCATATGGGCGCGAACCTTAGTCCATCACGTATTGAAAAAAAAGTCAGAGTGACATTAACAGCTTGTCATAAACAAACGAACATAACCTTAGCTTGTAATTTTGTGTCCGCATTTTTCTCCAAGTTTTCGGTATTTTCTCTGGTTTCTTTTAATCTTTCCACTGCTTACCCACACCGGACCTTTGATATTGCCTGCTACAACGATAATTTAATTAATTATTATTATTATTAATATAATTTACATTTTATGAAGCTTAGAATGCAGTTCTTGAAAATATTTCGAGAATTATTTTTTTTAGCGACTATGTAGTGAAGTAGTGTCACTGTTTTTTTTTGCAGTACAGTCAGATTAAGAAAAAGTTCGTCACCTTAAAGTTGACATTTGCATCACAAACAAACACTGACATTGACACGGCAAACATGGACAATTAAATAGAATATAATTTGATTGGAACTTACGAAGTTGTTTATTTGACTAGGTTATTAAAAAGGTTTCATGTTGATATGAAAGTAGATATAGGTCAGATGTGCACACTATTTTTTATCCTTTTTATGTAGGTATCATAACAAGTAAGTGTAATTTTATATGCACTTTTCTACTTAGTACTTAGCTTTCAAAAGGTATTAAGAGGCAATGGACTTTATTAAGGTATGAATTTAATTACGCTTATGTTATTTGTGTTGAGTAGTCTAACTTTCTAGTTCCCAATTCGCACTTGTGAGGACTAAAGCCCCAAACCTTCTTCTTCTAAAAAATAGTCACGTCAGAAAGTCGGCTTTGAGACGGATTTAAACTGGTGATGAAGACGTTGTGTGCTTTTGAAGGAAACTTGTAACTTTTAGCTTTTCCACACAGAATTTTTGATGATAAAACTCCTAGAAAATGTTAATTTTATTGCTTGTATATAGCAAGCAGGTCTTTGAAACCTCCTTAGGCATATCGATACCGGAAATCTCAAAAGGCGTAAAGGACAAAAATGCGAAAATGAGTCTTAAATGCCATCGTATACAGCTTTTTTTCCCTATCGAATGGCATTTAAGACTCATTTTCGCATTTTTGTCCTTTACACCATTTGAGATTTCCGGTATCGATATAATTTAAATCTTCTAATTACAGTCATACGTTAAAATTCAACGCTTTTGACGTCGGCATTCGCTTTCCAAGACCCTTTCCCACCGAGTAGAGAACTCGTAATCTTTAGGTACGAATCCAATTATAAATGAATACTCCGTCAGCTTCACAACCATAGACGTACGTAGTAATAGATCTGGACCTTTATTCTCGTTACCCTAGAGATCAATCTCAATCGTGAGCTTATAATGGAAAACTTGGACGTTTTCATGGAATCCCACAATCGAGATACTTATTAATTGCATTAAGATTTTCGATAATGACAGTACATATTCTCAAATTGTCGCTCATTACACTCTTTGCTGACTGCTCTAAGCGAAAGGGATATTGTGCGACAAATGATAAAAGTAACGCACGAATTAAACTTTCGCGTTCATTCAACTATTTTTATCTGTACCTATTGTAGCGCAATAAAAAAGGAATAGCACTACAAATCACGTAGTAAGTTATATATTTTTCAAGACCAAAACGAAACAATATTTTTATTCAGGAGACATCCAGATTTTCACCGTCATGGCGCACGAAAGAAAAAATAAGTAATAGCACTACAAGTCACGTTTCTTGAATACCAAAACGAAACAACATTTTTTATTCGGGAGACATTCAGATTTCACCGTCATCCATGTACGGCCCAAACATCTCTGTCAATCTAACATTGTTCTTTTTTACATGTCCCGAATCAAATTATAGCTGACAGAGAAACCAGCCAGACCAACAACGTGACACAATACCAATAAAAAGGTTACACTATAAATTTGTAGCATATCAATTGCTACACTACCTACGTATTGTAATTAATTATGGAAATCAAACTAAACACAAAACATATGGATCTGCCAAATAAAAGGTCTACTTAAATAACTATTGTAATACAATTTAATTCAATTCGTAGCCTTTTCTTCGAGCTCGTTGGTCTGCTGTTATGAGAATTCTATGAAGAAGGCCCACTAATAGATAAAAAATATGATCCAAAATGCATTTTTAGTCGTGTTTTATTTCAACGTCCATGAGCCTCACGGTAAAAGTAAGTTTGCTGTTTCAGTAAGATAAATAAAAATATTTGCATTTGTAGTATCTATTTTTACTTAGGACTATGCTCATCGTACAACCAGTCGTACGCGCAAGCCCGTATGCTAATTATCTCTAATAAGAATCACTTTCTAATTTATTTACACTAGTACAAATTCCACTAATTCTTGGTCGAGCTCAAGCAAAGATTGTGTGCCAATAAACAAAATCAGAAAAGAGTCGCAGATTAAAATAAAAAAAAAAAACAATTGGTTGCAACCGGGATTTTCGAGGAAAAAAGTTTTTGTAATTTCAATTATGCTTAATATAGTTTTGAATATGGTAAATTTTGGTTTTGATCTTGAATCATTGCACAAATGTCACTCATGTGCATATAAACTCTTAATTTAAGAAAATATATATTGACAAAATATCAGTGAATTTGTATTTATGTAAATCCTTTATTGTACAAAAGCAAAAAAAAAACACTTGACAACTTGAAGGGATAGTCAATCTTTGAGCTTTAAGGTAGGGACCAACAAAGAGTTGCTGTGTCTATATACTTTTTCTTTGTTCGTTATTAAAGTAGCTTTTATTTTACTATTGATACTTATTGAAGTCATTAAATCCACCTAAGACTGCTTTCTCTACTGTAAGTCATAAATTATTCAAATTCAAGGACGTTGTTTATACACTCAGTTTAACGTCCGCTCCGTGGCCTACTTGCGCTAAATTTATTCAATAATGCGCATGTCACAGACATTCATTACAGCAATTATAATGTATAGAGCACTGCACCGGATACTGATAACGCCACTTAATGACAATAATGTGACTATTGTATGACAACAAAACAGCAATAAGCTTTTAACGTTGGTTTCAGTTTGTGAAATTGTGTTCGAAATGGGGTAAATCGAATTGAAAACTTAATTAAGAGGAATTTATGGATGGTTACCTATTCTAATGTAATCCGTTTATCGCTATCCCACAAAAGTATGCAATTTTACGGGATAAAAGTATCTTATATGTTAATCCAAGTCATAACCTATCTGTGTGCCAAATGCCAGGATCCGTCAAACCGTTTTAGCGTGAAAAAGTAACCAAGATCCACTTTAACTTTCGCATTCATTATATATATTAGTAAGATAGCTCATATAAGATTAGTTTGATTAATAACCCTCCATCGACAGTCGGGTGAAAAAAGTGAGCCACGTGAACTTTTTAAACACTTATACGTATACAGATTTTGAGAATCAATCAAGAAAAAACAGTTTTCAAACAGTTATATATCATAAAAATTGTTTTTCGTAGTTCTATGACAGCATCTTCAGTAAAAAATGGGTAGAAAGCAACTTTCATATCTCAATTTATGAAGAAAGACTGTTAAATTCACTCAATATATCTACCGCTCCATACATATCACTTGAACACTTCTATCCGCTTATAGCGTACGCAGTCAGTTCAAGACTCCTTAACAGAATGCAGTCTGTGTCCTTGTTTGGTATCGCTCAGCATGCTCTTAAAATAGCTTTAAACGGTGTCTTTATATAGCCCTCGTAAGCGATAACTTTTCTTTAAGCGTTGTAATTTATAACCACTCTTATGTGTATGTTTCTAGATGAGATCATAACGCACGTTAACACATAGCCTCAGAATAGAAATGCACTCAAATTGAAATCCTGATATCCGACAGAACAATGTAAATAGAAAGAGAATTTAGAATTCTCACCTCTTCGTGTATGATGCGACGTGTATTTATAAAAATAGGATTTAGATAGCTTTCCAAAGCTTTTTGGATTATTCTGATATAACTAAGCTGTCTGTGTAATGCGACAGAGAAAGGCTAGAAAGAAGCCTTTGAATTGTGGTGTAAAGTGGTGTTGGAGGAGGATGGAAGGGATTGGCTAGACAGAAAGGAAAACCAAACCTGCTGGAAGAAAAAGTACTCGTGGAAGAAAGACGAGGCAGGGGAAAGTCAAGATTGACCTATTTCGACCAGGTTAACGAGAAAGTGGGTGTCGTGTAGTATCAGGAATTCAAACAGCTGGTCCATGCGGAGTGGCACTTACTCCACCGAAAAGAGCATAGCTCTTAAAAGAAGTGAACCAAGCTGTAACCTACGATGCGCAAACTTGGTCTCAGACTGAGAATTAATAGTCCAAGTTTTCCAAAGAGCGATGATCGCAGCATATTAGATTTGAAAAGAAAGATCAAATCCGAAACACCACGCTGAGTTCTAAATTACGAATAGTCAACGTTGGAAAAAAGGACTGCTAAGTAAAAAAAGCCTAGACCGGGCTGGACACGTCTGTTGCATGCACCCACAAAGGTCACTGTCACTTGGTGTGTGCCAGAGAGTGGCCAGTGGTTTTGAGGCAGACCATAAAGGAGTTGACGGGACGATTTGGACGACTATGCAAAGGACTGGCCTGACATTGCGCCAGACCAGGAGTCGCGACTCCCGAAGACTAGTCGTAAGGGTCAATAGGGGAGGCTTTTGCCCAGCAGTGGGACACTATGACAGGCTAATTTAAAAAACTACCTACTGATAAATTTATTGAATAATTGTTAAAAACGAGTTTTGCACAATTGACTCGTCCAATTACATTTCAAGGAGAGCGTGGTCAGATTTGTTTTTCTGTGATTGTGATTGGTACTCGTTTCCGCTTGTCTCCTCTCCGATTGTATGGAAGGGCACCCTAAAATTGTTTATCACCTATTTTTATCCTCTTTACCTCTTTTCAAAAAGTTAGGTTCCGAAAATTTTGGTTTCAAAAAGTTAGGTTCCAAGAATATTGGTTCCAAAAAAAATTGTTTCAAAAAGTAAGGTTCAAAAAGTTAGGTTTAAAAGTATAAGTTTCAAAAAAATTTTCCATATAGTTAGGATCCAAAAAGTTAGGTTCCAAAAAGTTAGGATCCAAAAAGTTAGGTTCCAAAAAGTTAGTTTCCAAAAAGTTAGGTACTAAAAAATTGTTTCAAAAAGTTAAGTTTCATAAGTTCACGTTCCAAAAATTTAGGTTTCGAAAAGTTAGGTTTAAAAAAAAGATCCTCCATATTAGGTTCAAAAAGATTAGGTTCCAAAAGGTTAGGTTCCAAAATGTTAGGTTTTAAAAGTTAGATTCTAAATAGTTAGGTGTCAAAAAGTGGATCTAAAGTTTTCGAGTAATTTTAAAATTTTTCGCAGAACACTGTTACCATGAATTATTACAAATAAATATTACAGAAATACTAAGCATTTATTTATTTTTTTCGTTTTCTATAATCAGTAATTTTTAGTATCATATTTATTATCAATACTCGCAGAAAATAGACTATGTTTACGAAAATATCACATACGTTGGGAAAACTTTACCTGTGCAAAATTATAAAATTACCCTTTTTCTGGTTAAGATTTTCGTAAATTAGAGACAGCACTTACTATTACTTGCGAATGTTTTTATTCTCGTTATTCCGCTCTTACTGTGTAATTTTCTGGGCTACAAAGTATAACCTATATTAAAACAGGCTATAAACTTTCTTTGTACATACCTACCTAATTTCATCAGAATCCGTCAAACCGTTCTACCGTGAAAGAGTAACCAAATATTCATCCATAATAACTGTTGCGTTTATAATATTAAAGTAAGATTATTAATAGTAGAAAGGTTTTATTGTGTATTAATTAGTATTTCTGATATTTTTAGAGACATTTTTAATCAATAGGTCTTTTGATAGTCCTAGTATCCGTTTGTCAGTACCTACCATTTTATCAACTATGTAATTAATTTAATTCCAGGTCCCGTCAAAGGTCAGAGTTTCTCAGATAACGAAAGTAGGTAGAAAAATAATTGTTTAGAAAGTGCAATGACCGCAATCTGGAATTAGATTACAAATAAATGGTTTATTGATTATACATAGAGAAAGGGGTGTAAGGACCTAGACTGTATTCTAACTGCAATTTACAACTGCGACTGCCGACTTTAAATCACAGCAAGCGTATAATTTGCGTGCAATTTTGTCTACTGCTATGGAAAATGTATTATCTGATGTTAAATATAAAAACCATCGTTTTATAGACCTTCATCTCTAACTGCCAAATATAAGTATGTCCCGTATTCACTGTGTAAATGTTGTTAAATTAATATTACGTACTAGCTTGCGCCTGTGGCTTCACACCCGGTACAGAACTTTTTATCCCGTGGATTTTCGCAAAATCTATCTTCATATGTCGTGTACATCTTAAAAGGAGTTTAAAATCTTAATTTCCTAGATCCATGGCTTTGCGGTATAAATTAGTCACGAGATAAATAAATAAATGTGCTGATTGTAGTGTTTCTTTTGATATCAACCGGCTTTGTAGACTACAGTGTCTTTTGTTAATTAATTTACATATTGTAGAACACTTTGACGTTTAATTAGCAACCATAGTGGTAAAGTGGAGTGCGTAACGATGCCTTTAAAAATATTTAATATAATATAAAACGCAATAACGCTCCTTTGATATAATTGTTGGATCATTCAACGACATTTAATATACTCGTAGTTATACATACATATATTATTATCATTTTAAATAACGATCTTTTGATGTATGTATTTATGGGTGAATCAACTTTTTAGCGCCACCCGTTGCTATGGTTATACAAATTTGGTCCCTTGGACAACTTAAGCATTTTTCTATGAGACAGTATGAAGTGTCACTTGAACATGAACAACCGGGGGGGACACAGTAAACAACACAAAAAAGTTGATTCACCCTTATAATAAAATTTAAACTTTCCATAATGAACATAACCTCAGATTTACTACCTACCAAAATGAATTACTACAAGAAAAGTAGATTAGATCAGGTTAGAACTGCGAACCTCACACTAAACGAAATGCTGCCAGAAAAGTTAGTTCAGTTGAGTAAATAAAACGCAAATTGCAGACAAGAAATAAGCATATATATTATTTTAACAACAGGTGAATATACCACTTGATAATTTATTAATATAACAAGACTTGTATAAAATGGGTATTACACCAAATGATGGTTATAACAAATTACTTTTAAGTATACTAAAGCGTAATAGTAATAATTATATAAAATGAAGATTTTTATTTTACGTTATTATTGTATTAAGTAACTAAGTAAAATATGTAAATCAATTAAATTTCAAATTTTGTAATTGTATCAAATGTTGTTACACAGAATGAAAGTGTTCAATAGAAAGAAATCTCAAGCTAGTGGAATAGATAACCCCTTGACACGATTTGCAGCATTTGGTGGCATTCCAAGCAACGAATAACTCGCCGTTTGTGTATCTACCTACATCATAAACAATAATCTCTTTAAGCAAGAAGCTTGCTCATTTTTTTATATTATTTGAGGAACTTAATTCAGTTAGGTTGGTCTTTACGTCCCTGCTATCGTATATTACATTTGTGTCATCTCCCTTTGTTTTATCATCCACCGTCTCATATTTATCACTAACCGTCTGCTCTAACGCGTTAGCTAATATATTACTTCTATTTATAGCAACAATTGCATTCCTTACACCAGTTGCAGTACTCTCTTACGCACTCTTGGCACCCACGATCTTTGCTGAACCGGCCTGGGCTCTCGTCATCTCGTCATCTTGGACATCTTATTTTTACAAAAGCGCCCCGCGCTTATGGCGTAATGCCAGAAACATATGAAGAAAAGAAACGACTTATTATTCGAATTAAACTGACCCTTTTCTTGAAAGTTTAGCTTTAAGAGCATAGTCTTGGCAGTACTCGTAATAAATGAAGACTCTTAATCTACCCCATAAAAATACAATGTAAAAAGCAATTTTGAAGTAGCTGTTACACGAAATATCTTGTCACGAAAATGAAGAACTAATTTAGATTCCAATTATTCACGTTTAGTCATAAACACTTCTAGACTAATTGCAATTAGCATAAATGTTTTCCACTAATGTGTTGAGCCAGGTCAATGTCACTGCCAAAAGCATTCGAGTTTTAGTACTGTTTTTTTTTATATATGAGTGGGATAAATGAGAATAAGGGTCATCTGATGGGAAGCAATCACCGCCGCCCATGGACGCCCGCCCGCAAGACTATGCGCCAAATCTTTTAATTATATGATAGGCTATAATTTGTAAAACAGGAAACTAATATTTGTAATTGTCATTTAAAAGTAAACCTGTAGAATTAAATCTCCATACAGAAAGTGTATTTTTTTTTATTTATCAAAGTACTCTTACAACTAGCGTATTGCATTATTGTTGATTATAGGTAGCTTTACTTACTTCTGTCCCTTTAATCGGTACAGTCGAAAGCATAAATAAATATATATTATACAGTCATCGCGTCAAGTCAAAATATGTAAACATCAACCTTTATGGTCAATGACATAAAGTTGTATAGATATTTTTGACACCTTGTTAACTTATATATATTTTTGCACGTGACCGTACCTCCTCCTCCTAATATTATAAATGAGGAAGTTTGTGAAGCTGTTTTGATGTTTGTTACTCAATTACGCATAACGACTGATTCTATTTTACAGATTTACAGTTATGTAAATATTTAGATTGAAACATAGAATATTTGCTATCCCGATAATGCGTTGCCGTCGGATAACATTTTAACTTTTACAAGAATAGATGGCGCTGTCCAAGAACATTGATTGAAGGACCTTGGCTGTCAAGATGACGTGTTAGCTTCTTCTGTCATTGCCTGGTCGAACGCTGCGCTTTAAAAATATTAGTGACTTTTTTCAGTCCAGACTCTCAGACTATAAATGTTTCTCATGAAGATATCTCTAACGCAGGTGATACCGCGTGTTAAAGCTAGTATGTATAAATTTAGTACGTCATTTTAATTGTATCAACTGTACCAAATGGCTCTATAGCTTTACTCTTAATTTAGTTTACAATTTACAAAAACATCCAATCATCGAACCTTTTTTGGCTATTTAACAAGATAAAAGCCAGTTATTTTTTTTAAGACAATGGGCATTAATTACAGTTAAGAATTCGTTGAACTTAAGTAAAATGAATAAAAACAAGAGAATTACTTAAAGCTCTGAGACAGCGTCTGTTCTATTGTTCAATCGCAAAACTACGTTACCACCATCAATACCCAAGCAAAATTTACCTGTGAGGAGAGCTTCTTAAGATTCGTAGTTTATTTTGCTCTTCGTGGTGTTTATGCGGTGGTATTGAAAAATGGCAGACAGCCAGATAACTTCACGTACGCATTTCGGAGCACGTATCGAATTAGTCACATGGTTGTGGTTTAATTGTAAATTTAGTTACGTGTCGTACTTGACATTATTAGTAACACATTAGCCGGTAAATGTCAACAAGCATTGACATATTTTTGACTAAACTCAATGCCGTATATAGATTCCAAAAAAACTACCAGAGTGTTGCCAATAAAATGAAAAAGTTTTGCATCGTTAAGTTTTATCTTTTCTAAATATAATACATTAGTAATTTATTTATATGTAATTGTAAAGTTAAAATTAAATACAACCGCATAAATAAATAATTTAATATCAATATTAATTTCACCTACAGATATTTGGTTGAAACTGTTTTGTAGAAGAAAAGTTCATATTACAGTGGTAGTACTTCAGGTTTAAACAACATTTGGATACTATTAATGTTATAATTTGCGTACCTATATACTATATACAAATATTTTTCAAATCACGTAGGTCAAATTTTATGGTAAACATGGCGAACACAGGGCCACCATGACATCTCCAATTGTCACTTCATTCGGCATCTGACGTTTGGATTGATCGAATGCTTTCTGTATATACTCGTGATAATTTTCGTTGTTGAGTTTTTGTTTCCTGTTAAGTTTTCTGTTAAGTTTTGTTATTATGTTTTGTTCGTGGGTTTTGCATTTACGCAAGTAACATGAAACCGGTACCTGCAGGATTATTGTCTAACGCTTGCCTTCGCAATCACTATTTCTTTCTGTCAAACGGTATAAGTTGATGACAGAAAGAGATGGTGAAAGCGAAGGCAAGCGTCAGAAGCGTTAGACAATACGGCCTCGGGTCCCTCTCACAGGGACGAGAATCTTCCTCCTTCTCCACCAAGGAAGCGTCCTAAAAGTCATATGAGTGTCAATTCAAGTCAATTGATTGTGATAAATTTTGGCACATGGATAGTTCAAAACCAAGGTATTCATGTGCAACACACATTGTACACAATACGGTATGCGTAGGTATACTTATAGGAAACATCAAAAACTTGGGATAATCTTTACACTTAAATAACAACAAAATATTATTATGACTATTTTTTATTAATGTGCATGGGTTGGTTACATCTGGAAGGTCACAATGACAATGACACTTGTGTTTTATTTGTGCCGGATTTTCAAGTCGAATAAAAATGTTGTTTACATACCATTTCTTCGTCACATTTATGCTTTTCCACAATTATAAGACTTGGGTTCACCATAATTGATCTTTATAACACTTCTAAAAACTATATTTTTCCCTTTAACTCTCGGTTGTTGATTATTTCATTGCAAACGAGTGATAACGTTTGACACAAAATACCGTAATGAAGAACAAGCAGTGTTGCCACCTTGACGGCCGGAACACTGCGTTCCATTTTTTCTTGGAGCTTCAAAAAATGTGATGACGTTTGTTGCAAGCAACGTAAACTACACTGTAAATGTCTCTGACAACGAGCGGAGTAAAATGACACTTGTGTTAGTTACGTTCGGCCGTCTTTGGTAACTTTTTTGGAATCTATACACGGCGTTTAGTATACGTGATTTTTTTTGACACTGCCCAGATATGTTACTATCGGTATCTGACTAAAATATTGTGTTTTTTTTTTGCTTTTTTGCGCTCAAAACTTGGACACATTTAGATTCAATTTGGAATAAAATAGCTTGTACGATCATCGTCTACATTTTGGAAAAAGTTATTCTGCGATCAGAAGCTAGTGTATATTTTAGCACCGACGCATATAATTAAGCCAGTCTTTAAAGTTTGCAGTTACCACTTCTTTAGCCGGTTTTATGCGTGAATTTTACTCGGTCCACATTTTTATTATTTTATGCAATGTATGTATTCCGTTTATATTATGTTTTTTAAAGTAATCAACCCACTTGATTATGACAGTAAATCCGGACCATTCCGGTGTTTTTACGGAATCCCTTATTATCATTTCCGTGTCATCTTAACTTGAAGTTTAAATTGTTCACTGGAATTGTTTGCATCCATCAAAAGATACAGGGGATCGATTTTTCAAATCATGTCACCAAACAAAATCGAAAATTAATTTTGCAGTATTTGAAATACGAGTGGTGGAGTAGAAAAATACAGTCCCAATTAGTCTTCTCAAATAGTTGAAGATTACTCTCCAATAAAATATTTGACTTTTTAGTTGAAAATTACAGTCCTAATTAGTCTTATCAACTAATGGAAAATTACAGTCCTAATTAGCCTTCTCAAATAGTTTTCAAGTATGTAGTTGGTAAGACTAATTAGGCATGTACCTAATTAGTCGGTAAGAATAATTAGGTACATGCCTAATTAGTCTACATACTTGAAAACTACAATCCTAATTAGTTGAAAATTTGATTTGAGCTGTACCTAGTTTTCTGGCATTACCTACGTAGATATGTGGGCCAATCAATTTTTAAACCGACGTTTTTGGCGTCTCCTGCGTTACCAAAAAATCGTACTTCCAATAAGATATTTCACGGTTTAATAGGTTAAACTTACGTAGGATGGTATGTATTCATGTACACCATCTATTAAATTACAGAAAAAACATGTTTACCTACAAAAATCTGCAATTGTTTGAAAAATGTCGCGGACAGATCAGTGTCGGTTTAAAAGTTGATTGGCCCATGTTTCTCTTCCGAATGGTATTTTTGAGATATTTTATGTGGTGTCAAAAAGCGACGAGCAAATGAACTGTATATTAAAGTAACTGTTCATTGAGCTTGACATCCAAGATGATATAATTATTTGCGCTTTTAAGATAACAATAGACAATTCGCCGGCCCCGGAGAACAAAATGATAACCACCATTATCTTAGTTTTATTTTTATGCCATATTTGGAATCCGTAGGTGCCAATGCACCAGCTCAATTTTTTTCGTAATTTTTGTACGGTAAATGACAAAATTGAAACATAATACAATACTATTCAATTTTTTTATTTATATACCTTGTAACTAGAATAAAAGTGTGCAATAATTTTATCATAAAATACTGAAAGCTCATCGCATGACAAACATCTATATTATTATGTTCTCGTCAAAATTAGATCGCTAAGTAATGATATGCGCAGTTATCTTTTTATTCTCGTCGCAAACCGCTAAATACTGTTCGTGCAATGGCGCTCACCAAAACTACGCATTTGAAACGGAACTCTAAAACGTCTTGCCATATCCTTTTGTCACATTGCACGGGTCAAATGTAAATTGCAATGGTCTATATCGACATGTCAAGTGCTAAGGGTACGTGGCAATGTTTATTTACAATAACAAACTGCCTCTTAATGTGATCTCAAACCGGCTCGCGAAAACATTGTGTCGGCTTTTTAGTGTTCGATTTCTAAAACTATATAATTATTGGTGTGATTGGAGTATAAGTGAAGTGAGTGACAATGAACAGACAAAGGACATCGCGTTTAATGAATATTATGAATAAACTGCGACGGATAAAAATGTAGTGACTACGAATCATATATATGATTTAAGACAAATATCTAGAGAAAAAAAAATATTGCGATGAAAATGATTCTGAATTGAACCAAGATTTCTCACCAGATGTGTCTGAATATTTGCCTAGCCCAGAGAGATTTCAAAATTTACAGCGCAGTAAGAGTTCTTCAAGCATTGGAGGAGACTCAGATTATTTAGAAAAAGCCTCTCAAAATATAATAAGCACTCCATCAAATATATCGAACATTTCCCTCGTATTGAATTCTGTGAATTTTATAGCATCACCTTCAATCGTTTATCAACAACTTAAGGGAACTCCAGAAACAAACACTAATTGTTCCATTGATTTGACACCAACCTCAACACATGAATGTATAGGACCCTCTCATAAGAATTCAAAACGATGTCTGAGTCAAATATTCCTTAACGACGCTCAGCCGTCAACATCGTCTAATTCTATAGGTATTTTTGATAACCGAGAACAAGAACTAGCGTCGCCTTTTGACGGTAATGATATAGATAATAATAATAAAAATGATTTATTATGAAACATTACAGAGGAATAGTAATTGTAGCAGTGTACTCTCAGATAAAACGATTATCGGTAATTCAAGCATGACGTATAGACCTGCCCACCAGAGTCCTGGCCCTCAGAGTCCTCCCTGTCACAGTTTTGGCAATGAGAGCCCGGTTCACCAAAGTCCTGTTCGTCGCAGTTCTGCCCATCAGAGTCCCGATCAGAGTCCAGTCCATCAAACTCCTGCCCATCATAGTCCAGAGCAGTACTCTCCCAGCCACCAGTGTCCTAACCCTCAGACTCCTGCCTGTCACAGTATTGACAATGAGAGTCCGTTTCACCAAAGTCCTGTCCGTCGCAGTCCTGCCCATCAGAGTCCCGATTACAGTCCACATCAAACTCTTGCCCATCATAGTCTTACACTCCCAGCCACCAAAGTCCTGACCTTCAGAGTCCTATTCATCACAGTCTTGACAACGATGGCCAGAGTGAGGGAAACTCTGTGCACGCCAACATTGAAAGAGAATTAAAAAATAGAGTCGTGTACCTCCCGGACCAGATGTACGCAATCATTATGAACGCGAAAGTCAACGGAGAAAAGTACAACGTTAAAGAAATGCTTCAAAAGGAGTTTTATAACATAAAAGAACTAATAAATAATTAAAATTGGGTCAAAAATGAGGTAGGGCAAAAAGTATCATGGACACAGATAATGGAAGTGAGAGTCGCTTGCTCACAGCCCTCAATTTTACAGTATAAATATGATTTTGATTCTGGATATTCTCTAATGAACATAGAACCTGTCCAAAAAACAAAAAGCAAGCGGGGAACCAAGACAAACAGCAGTTCCTTAGTCAACCCAAATCTTGCCTCCGATTTTGAACATGCCACTCAGAATATATTGAGAACTCCGTCAACTATTTCAAATATTTCGCTTATTTTGAATGCAGCAGATTTCATAGCATCACCTTCACCGACAGTCGGTGGAAATAACAAGATTTGTACTTCTGATTTGACACCAACTTCAAAGCATGCGTTGAATGAATCTTCATTGCTGCGGTCATCAAAACGATGTCTAAATCAAATATTCCAGAACTGCAACCAGCCCTCGACCTTTGATGCTTACGAAGGTGACAAGCACAAAGAACAAACAAGAACCCTTGATGCTACTGATTTGGACGAAACTCTACAACCAGAAAATAATACAGAAAGTATCTTAACGCACGAAACGATGATCAGCAATGAAAGCACATCAACGATTCAAAGTTAACCGATAATAATAAATAATAAAATAATGAAAGTCAGTGTTTCTTCTGCAGAGCCGTCAATTTTAAAATACGAATTTTAATATGACGTCGATTCTGAATATTTCCGAATAAACACAGAGTCAATCCAAAAATTAAGAAGCATGCAAGGTACCAGACAGACACTTAAATCTATAGTCAGCCCAAGCCCTGTCCTTGAAACCGAACTACCAGACCAGTATTATACACCCAGCTCTTGCCAATTATATTATACGACGACCTGATTAGCCTTTGTAAGGCAGGTGATATTCCAAGCTACTATCATGCTTTTTATGAGTCCTTGACTTATGTAAAGAACTTTGAAATGAATAATGATGATGAAGATGATGATCAAGAATAAGAATCAAGTAATAAGTACCTAATAAATTGTATTGTTTTAGTTTTTTTCGAGATTCTGTTAATTTTAACCTAATAATTGAAATAAAGCCAAAGTTGATTACCATGTTATTGTTTCATTGCAATACCAGATAAATTACATTATCATAAAACAAATTTCACAATATTAACGAGAATAAGATGATATGTAACTATTATTTTTACTAATCGAACCGTAAAAATAGTAGAATTAAATGATAAAACAACCATACAATACGTATTTTAAACCCTTGAAAAAGCGGGAATAAAATGATAATCGACTTTATAAATCACAGATGATGATCGATTTCCACTAACTTCTAATTTTTTAAATAACTCCTTTATAATATGTATTATATAAGTGACACTAAAAAAAGAAGAATTCTTAAAAAATTAGCTTTCCGTAACGCTGACTATCATCAGTTTACGTCCACTTGTTTAGAAGTAATTGGCAAAAATGTGTTTTTTATTTTTCCTGAAAAGTTACGTTTTTGCGATTATCATTTTATTCGCCGGAGGCGGCGAATTATTAAAGTTCGTCATAAAGGTGTTGATGCCAATTGCCGCATGCCATTGACACAGTTATAATGACATAATTAATAGAGAACCCTATTTATTTTCTTCTTTATTATGCCTAGTAAAATTAAAATTTAAGAACAATAGATCTGTCCTAACCGTGTCATTTTACATAGTTACCAGCTTTTGCCTGCGACTTCGTCCTAGCATAATTCCAATTTGTGGTAAAGCTTCTTCATCCCTTTCATTAAATAAAACTAAAATCAGGAATCATCATCATCATCATCATCACTGGTATCAGTTAGTGAATATATAAATCCTATTTTTTCCTTGTTTCGTGGAAATTATCAAAAATCCTAAAATCAGTTTTTTCCTACCTACTTGCAGACCAAATTTGAAGAACCTCGTAATCATAGTTACAGAGATCATTTTGGTGGCGGATTTTCAAAGAAAACCCGCTGCAGAGGGTAGGGGGGGTGCAAGGGCTAGGGCCGGCGGTGACTACCTGTCATCTTGGGCGCTGGAATTATAGTTTGTTTATTTACAATGATAATGCTATTTATCTATTTTATGTGTGTATGTTTTAATAAGAATTTTATTTAAGTTAATTTTTATGTTTCTTTATGTTACTAGGTATTTGTTTTGAATTGCACCACCAGCTGAACTCTACTTTGCTTACTTTTCTATCCATGTAAGGTTCTTCGGAACAGAGCGATAAGGCTTACTTTATATTTTATATTATGTTATACTTTATAAATATATTTTCTCCGTGTACTTGTTTCTCTTTATTGTTTTTTAAAACGTGTACGATAAAGATTCATTGTATTATATTGAATCGTTATGTGACCTCACGAGGACAGCATTTAACTTTGATTTTATATGTGATGTGATGTGTTATCTCGGGTATCATTGTTCGAAGGATATTGTTCCAAAAAGTTCTCGTACACGCGTTCGTCGAACGTGTTTTAAAGCATTTCTCTTCCGCGTCGCACGTATGTTCGTGCGCGTGCGCCGAAAGGTCAGCAACCAAACTGTAGTATTTACACGTACGGATTTTGCCTCATCAGGCGTCGATTCTACGAGCAACGTGCCCAGCTCACCGCCACTTAAGTCTGGCGATACTCGGAGCTATGTCAGTAACTCTGAATCTTCTACGGATCTTCACATTTCTAATTCGATCGCGTGAGGAAACTCTGAGCATGGCTCGCTCCATCACTGTTTGATTACCTACTGGTAAGAGAGAGAAAGAGAGAGATTTGCACAAATGGGAAAAAAATACATTTGGTGAGAAAAGATACAAATAAATAAAAACCGGCCAACTGCGAGTCGGACTCGCGCACGTAGAGTTCCGTACAATTATCTATAAAAATCACGTTTGTTGTATGGGAGGGAGCCCCCCTTAAATATTTTTTTTATTTTAATTTAATGATTTAAATAAATAAAATAAATATCACGGGACAATTCACACCAATTGACCTAGTCCCAAAGTAAGCTTAGCAAAGCTTGTGTTATGGGTACTAGGCAACGGATAAACATACTTATATAGATAGATACATACTTAAATACATATTAAACACCCAAGACCCGAGAACAAACATTCGTATTTTTCATACAAATATCTGCCCCGACACGGGAATCGAACCCGGGACCTCAAGCTTCATAGTCAGGGTCTCTAACCACTAGGCCATCTGGTCGTCAATATAATATTAAATATTTAAATATTCTGTGAATATTTCAAGTGTCTACCTATTGTCGTTATCAATATCGAGCGAAAACGAGCAAAAAAATCATGTTTGTTGTATGGGAGCCCCCTTCAATAATTATTTAATTCCATTTTTTAGTATTTGTTGTTATAGCGGCAACCGAAATACATCATCTGTGAAAATTTCAACTCTCTAGCTACCACGGTTCCCGAGATACAGACTGGTGACTGACGGACAGACGGACAGACGGACGGAAAGCGGAGCCTCAGTAATAGGGTTTCTGTTTTTACCCTTTGGGAACGGAACCCTAAAAAACACCGAAAACTAAGTAAGTACAAACCGAGCCTGACTCAGCATAATGTTGCGGCAAGCCACAACGTTGTTTTTAGTTTAAAAACAAATACATCTTAAACTAGCATTATTTTATCACCTGTACTTTTAAGTTTGTTGTTTTACCACACAAAGAGCTGCTTCATATAGTTCCTTCTAATTGTTTATTTTACTTACATGTTTGTATGAACAATTAGCGGGGTGATGTTAATAGGTTGGTATGCAAACTTGCATACGTGAGGAGAATGGGTATGTCTCACGATCCGCAGAAACTACGTGACCAGGAGCACTTGCCTCTAACTACTAGAAGAGCTACGTTGACAGTGTCGCTCAGTGCTTCCCTTTTCTTACTTGTTCAGTTTGAAAAGGATGCCCTAAATTAAACTGGAAAGAGACGCCTTTATTCATCATTAAAATCGATGGAAAGATCTTGAGAAGTCCTAAACAAAGTTTAGAACTTTGAGGTTTTAATTACTACTATCATTGTTGAGAACGATTGATCAATTAATCCCTAAGACGTCTTAAGCAAACAGCCAAAATCAAATGGAAATTAACCCTTTTCAGTGGAATGTAAATTGCGATTTACTTTAATGGACTCTCGATATTTCGACTCATCTACTAGCGTCATGATCATCTCGGCCGATTACATATCCTACTGCAGGGCCGTAATGCCCACGCGGGCCCAGTGCGTATTGGGAACATCACACACATCATTGAATTTCTCCGTAGGTGAGTCCAGGCTTTCTCACGATGTTCTCCATCACCTGAAGCTCGTGGTGAATTTCAGATGTGATTTCGCACGTACATTTCGAAAAACTCAGAGGTGCGAGTAAGGGCTCGAAACAACGATCCTCTTCTTCAGAGGCCATAGGTGAAACCGCTAGGCCAAGGCTTCATGGTCACAGGTAGAATATAGGAAGCTCATTAAGGTAATCACGGTCTACATCCAGCAAAAGATTTAATGTAATTTACCGTGAATCATTTTAAACTGTTATTTATTTCATTGTCATACGTATGTACACAATGTTTACAATAAAATATGCGCAAACGTTGCGTTTCTATTTTTAGACCGTTATCCGTCTCGACAGTTGCATTGAATTCATGATGAATGGCACAGCATTAAACTACAATGAACAAACAATATTACCGTTCAATCAAAGGAAAATAACCTTACAGTAAGTATACATAAAATGCGTTGAATTAACAACAGAACTGCTTGGTGCACTGTAATTGTTTACTAGAATACCTAGGTCTCGGTCGAGTTATACTTATTAGCTCTAGATGCTGTTATTACGTGATTAACGCACATTTTATTTATTTGTATGCAATTTTGTGGCCTTGCGCTATAATTGGACGAGCATGCATAGATTTAAGTATAGGTATTTACGTTAAAGTACCTACTTCGTCCCCGTACAAATAAATTACTGAACGTGAAACGAATAACCTCTCAAGTTTTGGATAAAAGATAGGTGAGGTCCTTCACGCCACTGTTCCCTTCGAGCCACTGTATCCTACGACCTGCTGTTCCCGCCTTGACTCTATTTGAAGACTTTCTCTTCTATGGCACTAAATGAAGCATCTACCAATTAAATTTTTAACTTTCGTTCAGTCTATCTCATCATCATCCCAGCCTATATACGGCCCATTGCAAGGCACAGGCCTCCTCTCAGAATGAGATGTCTTGGGCCGTAGTTCCCACTCGGGCCCAGTGCCGATTGGGAACTTCACAGACGCCATTGAATTTCTTCTCAGGAGAATGCAGGTTTCCTCACGATGTTTCCTTCACCATAAAGCTCATGGTAAATTACTAATGCAATTTCGCACATAAATTCCGAAAAACCCATGTGCGAGCCCGGGCTCGAACCCACGACCCTCTGTTTGAGAGACCATAGGTCAAACCACTGGGCCACCACGGCTACTATCTATACACCGTGTTCTTTTTATTTCTTTTAACTTCGATATATGTAGTGTACTTGATACACTTACAGACACTATTTGGTAATTCTTTTTTTTGTTCTATAGATTTATTTTCCATAATAATTAAATACTCAAGTGATGGTCAATACTAATATGGTAACTTATGAAGACTCTGAGTTAGAGCATTAATCCAAAAGGAGGTGTCATGCGCGCTAATTTCAAAGAAAAAACTCACTTTCCAGTACATTTAATTCTCTAAGATAAGTGACATGAAATTCACGTGAAACCTCAGAAACAAAATAAATATATTAAAGAAACTCATGTCTTTAACCGGCTTCTTAACGAAATTTAAAAGTAAAATACATAGGTCATTAAACTCATTAAGTAAGCAATACACTGTTTAACCACACATTACTCATTCAATTTAAAATTTGATTGTTTTGTAATTGGTACCAGCTAGGATATTAGTTTCTTGCAGAAATTAGCTTGTGATCTGAAGAAGCCGGAAATAAAAAAACACGGTATATAAACTGGCTTTTGAAACACCACGGGGTAAGTTGTTTGTCCCATAAGACCACAAGCCCATTCTTCGATATGACTGGACGAAAGATAACCCCCTGCAGTTTACGTACATACTTAATAAATAGGTAACATATACTTTCTTGTTATCAGACTCTTCGATATATTACTCAAAGATATGATTAGGTACTTATCTATGCCATTAAACTTCTAATTTCTTAGTATTGATTGCACACAGTACTATAATGTAAATAGTACTGACCTATCTATCGTGTATTTCCAAGTTCCTAACATATTTTGGGGACTGGTCCAATGGTGTAAATGGTGCTATGTATAATTTTGATGGTCAGTTAAATAAATAACTAGTAGCTTTAACTAGGTACACATTTGGTTGAACCACTGTGGACTGCTAGTCATATTCAATGTCATTTGTCAACAGCAATCCCATTATGATAAAGTTCCATGTATCCTCAACTATGAAAGTCATTGACAGTGTGTGTATATTACCAAAGAAGATGAAAAACATAGTAGGTACAGACGCGACCATTTGTTTATTTTGTTATTGTTATTGAGTTGATACTGCAAATTTGACAAGTTGCATAAAAACGACGTAAATTGTGTGATATAAATATTAGGGGACAAAATAAAAATAAATATTATGGGACAATCTTACACAAATCGACCTAGTCCCATACTAAGCAAAGCTTGTACTATGGGTACTAGACGACGATAAACATACTTATATAGATAAACTAGCTGACCCGACAGACGTCGTCCTGTCTTAACTATGAATATTGAATTCGAATACGTTCTTTTTGTTAGAAATGATAAATTAATTATTTCAGTTTGTTTACATCCCATTTGACGATATTTGCAGCAAGCATTCTGTCAATTCTATGTCAAACATCAAAAAAGTTTACATTAAAAAAGTTTACTTACATTAAAAAAGTTTAATTATATTGTCCTAAGCGCTAAGGTTAGATTAGAAATAATTTTATATGGTGGTTAAGTATTCTTAAATTTTCTAATTTTCCGCGCAATTTTCTTATTTTTTTCTTTCATAAGAACCTTCTCCTGACAATGACGAACACAACAAAAAAAGAATTAGTGAAATCGGTCCAGCCGTTCATGCGTGATGCCGTGACCAAGGGAAATAGGGATTCATTTTTATATATATAGATAAATACTTAAATACATAGAAAACATCCATAAATCAGGAACAAATATTCGTGCTCATCACACAAATAAATGCCCTTACCGGGATTTGAACCCAGGACCTCTTGCTTCGTAGGCAGGGTCACTACCAACTAGGCTAAAGCGGTCGTTAAACGGTCGATATGATAACAAACACAGACAAAAAAAACAATTATTTACTCAACGACGGTTTTAAAACTCATTCCAATAAGCTCGACAGCAATTTGTCATTCCTACATTTGATGTTTAATAGATTTAATATTATTTATGGACTACGCTTGTTAATTTATTACCTTATTTTTATAATTTTCAAAAGTGGAGCTTTGTCAATGCCGTTTAAGGTTCCATTTTGATCATCCTCTAAACAAATATGGCGTCTGAAAATTCACAGGTGTGTATAATAATCACCTGATCCAACATATCGGCTGAACAAGGTCGTAAATTTACTTTACCGCCAATGACTTATTGCCACGATATTATGATATATCTGAATCATTTATCTGTGGCATGTGCTACATGTTTTGAATTAATTCCAACGGTTTTCCGAAGTTATTTTACCTAATGTGCTGATAGGGCATATAACCAATAGAGTGGAAATATCCATTAATGTATTGGAAAAAAAATCGTGGCACAAGCACGGGCATGTTTCAGAAAAAATAAACATTTGGAAAATGATGGGAAAAATAATTTGCCAGACGGAAGTACAACCTACCTTACGTATCCATTGGGCTTCTACCACTGGGCCCAGTGAAAAAGAAAAAAAAACATGACAAGAAAAAACATAAACAGGGTTTTTAAAAGAGTAATGAATAAAGTGAGAAAATCATAGAAGGAGATAAACAAAGGCTACTGCAGCGCCCCCTCCCTCGTGACCTACGAACGGCATTCATATCTATGAACCTATGAATGCAAAAAACCTCGTCGAAGTCGGTTCAGTAGTTTTGGAAAAAATTGTAAAAGACAAACACAGTACGAATAGGCTGGCTTTGATACGGGTAACACCCTCCCGTTGCATAACTGACATGCTTTTATTTCGGAAACAAAACGGACATTATTCTGAAAGCCCGTAACGTAAAGATACGCAGATGCGTATGACCCACCTCCCTCCACTTCACCCCCAGACGGCGCCCACGCTCGCTGCCACGTGCGTGACCGAGTATCGAATGTGACACAATATATCCGATGTCTGGGGATCACAGGACATAGAGTAAACAAATACCCCACAGAGATTTAAGCAACTGCGCTATTATGTATGATAAATAGACCACTTTAAAATAAGATATGGTAACTTTGTTGTTGGTTACTGGTAAATCTGTGTTAACTGGGTTATCTGTGGGCGGCGGTGATGAGGCATGCACACTTACTACATTTTATAGAAGCCGCAGTGCTTTGTCACTCCATGAAACTACAGTACTTCCCCTCCCCACCCTGCCTATCTATCACCTGCGTACGCCTGCGAAAAAAATTCAATGGTGTGTTTGAAGTTCCCAATCCACACTGGGTCCGCGTGTAAACTACTGTTCAAGCCCTCTCATTCTGAGGAAGGCATGTGCCTTGCTGTTGCACGTGTATAGGCCGTGATGATGATGACTTCTTCGCCGCTACCGTTGACACATACCTAATGATATAGGCAATTGGGCAGTGGACACACGAAACTGTCCTCTGTAACTGCTATTTACTCCGTCGACGTGGACCGGCTGGTAGGTGAATATATATAACGGATGTCAAACGGAGTGTCGGATCTGTTACGTCGTAACTATTGTAATCTGTGGTGGTAGACCTTTCGTAAATCGATTGTATGCATGAACATTCCAGTCTGTTAAAATATTAACTCTGTGACTAAGCTATCCCTAAGCTCACAAAGAGTTATGAAGTTTCTCGCTGGATTAACTGTTAAAACCATACTTTTCTTCAACAAACTTGACAGGGTAGAGCATCCTTCTTTTAAACCTCCAATTAGATAAGGTGGGGTTAAAGAGCCATGTTGACTGGAATGAAACTGCGAAGAGAAGTCAGAATAAAGAGTATTTCTCTCCAGACAGATATTATACCCCACCATATAGCCCACCGCATTAGCACGCTGAAGTGGCAATGGGCAGGCCATATAACCCGAAGAACCGATAACCGTTGGGGTAGACGAGTTCTTGAGTGGAGACCACGGATCGGCAAACGTAGCGTGGGACGTCCTCAGACTCGGTGGAGTGATGATCTTCGCAGGGTGGCTGGCAAGAGCTGAAGGAGAGTGGCCGAGGATCGTGCTCAGTAGCGTGCCATGGGAGAGGCCTATGTCCAGCAGTGGACGAACATAGGCTGATGATGATGATGATGATGATGATGATGAGATATTATACTTGAGGAACGACGTCCGAAGAAAGACTAGGTGGCGCTAGGATCTCTACAAAACTATGCAGTCCTCACACTTGTTACTATTAAATACCCCGATACCAGAATCTTCATTCATGACGTCATCAACTCAATTGGCAAAATTAATCTAAAAAAAACCGGCCAAGAGCGTGTCGGACACGCCCAAGATAGGGTTCCGTAGCCATTACGAAAAAATCAAGTAATATTTTTCTAAGGATTTCGTATGTGTACGGAATCTTCCAAGTTAGGTATCGTCAATACTTTGAAAAAAGCTCGTATCTCAAAATCGTTAATCTGGCAAAGTGAACTTTATTACGCGCATATCAAGGTTCAGTTTTGTTTACATGCTGTTTTGAGATACGAGTTTTTCAAAGTAGTGACGGTATGTTTAATACCTTAGGCTACTATTTACTCTTAAACTACAAATAATTCCCAAGCAATCTTAGCCGCTATAATTTTCCTTGTAAATTTAATATATTTACTACCATTTTGAATTTTTTCAAATTTTTCCACCCAACAGTTTAGATTTTAGAGGGGGGGGGGGGGGGGGGGGGACGGTCGATTTTAATGAAAATTTTCACTTTAAAGTTGAATATTTCGCAAACAAATCACTGAATACAAAAATCATGTAAGCAACCCCCCAATAGTTTTAAAATACCTATCCAACGATACCCCATACTATAGGGTTAGTCGAGAAAAAAGAAATCACCCCCACTTTACGTCTATTCCCATTGACGCGTACCCTAAAAAAAAATTTTTTAGTTTTTTTTATTTAACCACTTTGTCGGCGTAACTAATATATATATTCATGCCAAATTACAGTTTTCTAGTACTAACAGTCTCTGAGCTTAGCCGCGGACAGACAGACAGACGGACAGACATGGCGAAACTATAAGGGTTCCTAGTTGACTACGGAACCCTAAAAATAGGCCAAATAAGTCGTGCTACCAACGGAAACAATGATTAGCTTAGGAGTTTCACACACCGTGTATTGTACGGATCAATGCGGTGAAATAGTATTGTGATGTATATGACAGATCCTCGTTAGTCTCTGCTTACTTTCATCATCATCATCATCATTTCAGCCGAAAGACGTCCACTGCTGTACATAGGCCTCCCCCAGGGCTCGCCAAACAGATCGGTCCCGAGCCCTCCGCATCCAACGCGATCCCGCAACCCTAACCAAGTCTTCGGACCGGTAGACGCTGTATAGGTAGGCCTCCAACAAGATGCAGCTTACTTTATAAAGAACCAATCAATCGTAAGAATAACTGCTGAGCGTATTATATAAAATACAAGTTATTATTAGTTGAATAAAGAACTTTAAATATGCTTATTTAAGTCCAGTTACAAAACTCGTGACTCTACTAACTAGGTCTTAAGCACTACATCGTTTAGAAAAAAGTCGAGACTTGAGAGGATGTGCCGCACTACGCTTCTTAATATGATGTGTGGTGTTCCTTAGACGTTTGCCATAATTTAGGTAATTGATCTTCAACGTCTGAATCATTTTGTTTTACATCTTTGTCTAGACACGATGATATCATTCCATAAAGACACATATTTTTATTACTAATTCAAACGTTGCAAACCAGTACTGTCCCATCATTCAGTGTCATAATAATATGATGGTATTCATTACGTTATTGTTGGCACGGATTTCCCGAACCCGGTTATTTGAAAAGCATGAAGAGGTTTTTGGTACCATTATTATCATTGACACATGTTCGCAAAGATCGAGATGTCATCATAACATCCATCACGCAATAATCACTGTCGTTGAAGATAAACAAATTGATTCATCATGATATGGTTCTATAGTGGCCTAGGAATCAAATTGGTTGACTGTACCATGAGAATATCATCATCATCATCATCCTCCACGTCCACTGCAGCACACAGGCCTCCTCTCAGAATGAAAGGGTTTGGGCCTTAATTCCCACGCGGGTCCAGTGCGGATTGGGAACTTCACACACACCATTGAATTTCTTCTCAGGTGTGTTCAGGTTTCCTCATGATATTTTCCTTCACCGTAAAGCTCATGGTAAATCTCAAATATAATATCCGTCCGTGGTGTTTTTCGCGGTGGCCTAGTGGTTTGACCTATTGCCTCTAAAGGAGAAGGTCGTGGGTTGAATCCGTCTGAGTTGTTCGAAATTTATGTACGAAATTATATTTGAAATTTACCATGATACCTAATATGCTAGCGGACAATCCTTCACAATTGCCAAACTGTTGCCAGGTAGGAATTGACATGGAATAGGCTATTATGGGGTTAGGATACTGTGGACAGATTACCGGATTATGAAGTGAGATAATCCTTTCATTTCAACATGTTAATATAACTTTTGGTGGGGTGACTCGCCATTCACCAAGTGGGCCCCTCAATCTGTTGTCTGTTTGGGGCAACGGTGACAACAGTGACATTGATGTAAACGACAAAGGATAGCGTGTTCTTGGACTTTAAACTTCGAGTACCAACTCGCCAGTTTAACTAAATTACATAATAATCTAAGCATCGACTGCTGAGTTTGCGACAAATGTAATGCGATATAGTTGCGAAGAAACGAGGTCGCGGCCTTGAGTTTTAAGATGACGGTGACGGATCTTCCATATCGATGCATGAACTGAACTAGATTTTGATTCGCGTGTGACATAGTTTCTACGCGTTCGTACTTATCAACTTCTGATTATATTTCTTTGTTTAACGTTATCGGGCTCCGTAATCTTATCGCGATCTTATCCTAACGAAGTCATTTTACGCATTTATAATTGAATGATTTGATTAGTCATAGATTTGATTAGACACGTTTGCAAAAATATGTATTACGGCTTAATGGTAACATGATAAAATCATTATTTTTCTTTTTTAGCGTTCCGTACCTCAAAAAGAAAAAGCTTAACGCTTATAGGATATTTTGTCTGTCTGTTAAGATCGTTTATTTCGCGAACATGTTGAAGTATCAAATTGACATTTAATGTTACTGGTACGATCAAGTGCAAAAATATGTATCGATTTGATCCTCTCATAATTACGTACTGATACCTTAATTTGACGAAATAAGAGCTATGGGACATATGCATAAGTAAGTTGTATGCTCCTATATTTTTTCACTTGACTGTACTTAGGACTGTTAACTTACTTAGGGCGCCTGGGATCTACGGCCCAAGTCCTTCCATTCTGAAAGGAATATGCCTGCAGTGGTACTCTGTGGTACGTCTATAGGCTGGTATGATGATGATGATAATACTTTAGGGCTACGGTCTCTTGCAAGCGTAAAAGAATCAAGCTTCTTACGCGATTAAAATACAATCTTTAGAAAGTGAATTTTCATACAAAAATGACTGATTGGAAAAGGTTCCGTTGTGACACGAAAGTTACCCATACAATTGTATTATTAATTTTCGCTAAGGAGTCCAACTGATTGAACTTCACCCTTTCTCAAATCACGGATCCGCAGAAAATAGCTTTGTTTTTCATCAAAATATTGCGAAAGGAATGCAACCTGCTATCCGGTCGGAGAAATTAGAAGTCGTAGTTATAAAATAAATAATGATACAACAGAAAATATACATACATAATATACAAATTGTTTTAATCAGCATTACTCTTGAGTTTGAAATAATAAATAGGTGAGAAGGCCAGGCAGCCTCAGAGCGTCCTAAAGGGGTTCAGGCTTACCGGCGGTCAACTCCAAGGCGGTTGTAAAGAACAATGGTAGACCGAGAAGACGAGCGTTAGAATAAAGCGGAAAAGGAAGGGCTAAATTGGCAACCCTTAATAATACAAATAGCTCGAGAAAATACCTTTTTACTGAGTACATTATATACATATACAGGGTGACATCTAAGTCGTAATCCAAAATTATATTTTCTGGATCCACTCATGATTACGATCAACTTTTATTATGGGAGTAATATCGAAATCGGTAGAAAAATATTGAGCCTCCCATACTAAAAGCAATCAACTGGTTTCGCAATTTGTATGGAGACGTCGATTTTGTGTTTACGTTTTCGAAGTTGGTCCCATAATAAAAGTTGATCGTAATCATGAGTGGATCCTGAAAATATAATTTTGGATTAAGTCTTAGATGTCACCATGTATTTATTTTTGAAATGAAGTGAAGAAGGCAATATATACGCCTTGCCTAATAGAATAATAGAGATAATCACATTAGAAAAACAAAAGCATATCAACAATTTAGAATTTTCTTCTTTTGTAAGCGGCCAGTTGCGCACCATGGAGGTTTGCCATGTTACATACAATACAAGCTTATTTCTTGATTACTTATATAGTTATATAAACTTGTCTTGAGAATATCGAATACTTTGACCCAACGTGCCAGCCATATAAATCTGTCATTGGTTGTTCGCTACTGCATTAAACGCATCGTATTCTGTTACGTTTACGACAATAGTCGGTTTAGTATCGCCTGCCACTTCCGCGGTGCAGTTGGCTATTATGATGTAAATTGATAACTTTCTCTGAAAGCGATATTTATGCTAAACTGGCTCATTCTATTACGACACATTTTAGATTATCTGGTTTATAAGCTGTAGTACTTTTGAAATACTTATTAAAAAAACGCGCAACCAAACCTTTTTTATTACTAATTTCAACTGGCTGAATGGAGGTAATATAAAATTGCACATGAATTGATGAGGGTGGAAGGATGCCATGGATCTAACCTTTAGACTCCCACGGTTATTTTTCTTTTCTACGAGCATTACCAAGTTAAAATTAATCAATTACTTAATAGACAAAAAAGTACAGGTACCTTCTATACCTACTTCTTTGCCTGTGTATGGCATTGATACTTAGGTATTCTTTATCTGAAGCGTTGTTATAATGATTACAGCATGCATAGAACTTCGAGTACCAATAACAAAACCAATCAATCAATAGAATGTTGATAAAGGAAACAAAATAAGCATGTAAAAAGAGTGTTTTTGTACCTATATAAAATCTTTATTCAATGGAAAAATCTAGATTCTTATTAACGTACTACCCAATATATTTTAAAACTTTTCTACTAGTTTTTTTTTGATGAATGAGCAGTATAATAATTTCCTAATAGGTAATGAAGTCAAAGTCAAAAAATAATTTATTCCATTCAGGCTGTGATACATGCCCTCGGTACCGCTCTGCTTTCAGAGCATGACATGAGTGCGTGTGAGCCAACTTTGGGGGCGGCAGGCGTAAACGTTTGCCTTTGGAATCCAAAAGTTTAATGGTTACTTGACCTGAAATGTGTTTTTAACACAATCATTTTTAATTATTGTGACATTGGAAGACATCTCCAATATTTTTATTTTTTCCTTTTTAATTTTTTTTTGACGGTGGAAGCATTCTACACTTCCACTTAACGTAGATATAGTTAAGATGTAGGTATTGTTTTAGTTTTTTAACTAAGGGACCCAATACATCCCTGTATTGTTTTTTTATATAATTATTTTTTTTATTTACTTAATTCTATATTTGTATGATTTTTTTAATTTGTAATTTATTATATTTTGATTTGAAAAGATGACTTTCTGCCAAGTTTCTTGCGGCGCATTCTTCTTGGCAATGATGGTCCTTACGAAAGCGCTGGTAGTTTAAAAAAATTACATGTAAAAGAGCCCTTTGCGGCCTACTTGCAGAATAAACGTTTTGATTTTTTTTTGTAAGAGACCGGATGAGATGGAGCGACGACCTGGTGGCAGGAACGCATTGGATGCGGGTGACGCAGGGCCGATCTATTTGGCAAGCCTTGGGAGAGGCCTATGTTCAGCAGTGGACGTCTTTCGGCTGAAATGATGATGATGAGGCTACAAGAAGCACTCATGTTTCGTTATGTGGCCTTAGAAGGCCTTAGAAGTAGACTTAATTATTTAAAAGTAATTTTTAAAGTTTATGTTAGTTTTTGGAGAAAAATAGGAAAACAATTGTGCCACGTAATAAAGTAATAACGCCCTGTTTGGACAGAATTTTAATTGAATTATTTTGTTTGGAAAATGAAAACAAAAATTTTATATAACAAGTTTTCTTAATTATATTTAAAGTACTTGAATTATTTGGATGTAAGTTAACGTCTCTTAAAGTATTGGCATCTAATTTGGCACCTTATATAAGGACTGAAGTAGATCAAAAAGTGTTTTCGCGTGGGAATGAGATATTTTCCCGTGGTAAAAATTAGCCTATGTCACTCTCCAGCCCTTCTACTATGTCCATACAAAAAATCACGGCAATCTGTCGCTCAGTTTCGACGTGAAAGAAGAACAAGCAAACAAACAAACACACTTTCACATTTATAATATTAGTATAGTGCATGGGGCAATTAGTTAATTACTTAGGTAGCCCCCAGGACTCCGTAAACTCACGGCTTGCCCCTGCACATTGTAGCACCTTGATCAAACCAACCTTCGAATCATCACCAGTCATCCCACCATATTTAACCCCCCACTCCCTATTACAATTCCTATTGTTTAAGACAAAGGTGATCGCCCACCGACATCCGTTGACGCAAACTGACTAATGTGACGTCAAAAACCCACTTGCCAAACCAGTCTAAAGTTTGTGGCATTCCGGAAAAGTGTTACGATCTAACAACTCGAATTCCAGCGAAGTCGTTTCTTGTATACAAATGATGGAGAAATTGTTTAGATAGTTGGCCAAGATGTATAAGTAATTTTCTTTTTATAACCTCATTTTAGTAGTGGTAGAGCCATGTTGTAGCTAGCCGCTGCATCACGAATGGGCCGGCACGTCCGGGGCAGTACCACCCTCTCACAGAAAACCGGCGTGAAGCAGCAGTAATCCTGCTTGCGTTTCGTACGGTCAGTGAGAGTGCCGGGGGCCCAATACCTCACCCCTTCCCTCTCCCCCTCCATCTCCCCCTTCGCCTATTCCCTCTCCTTAAAGGCCGACAACGCACTGGCATCGCGTAAAACGCTGCAGGTGTCTATGGACAGTGGTGATCATTTAACATCAGGTGACCCACTAGTTCGTTTGTCTGGCCTTCAAAGGCCTCTCCTCTCTTGCTCCACTATCACTTATCAAACGCTGTCCCAAGTGATAAATATATCTAGATCGTCCCTCCATCTCCACTTCGATCTGCCTTTATTACGATATCCAGCGCTAGGGGTCGTAGCAATTTTGGCCGTACGTTCTGGGTTTATTCGACAAACATGTCCAGCCCAGTCACACTTCAACTTGGCCACCTTTACGCCGACATCAGCATTACGAGTAAAAATAAGTATAAGTAAAAATAGTTTACATAAATTACAATGAACCTAGCATATTTTAATAATATCATTAGTTACGAGTATGTCATCGACTCGTTCTTTGACGCATTCAGGAAATTCACATATGTTATTCACCCGCCTCAGTGACACCGACATCCCTTTTGCTACCTATAATTAGCTATGTTTAGGGTAACCAGAGCCTAATCATACCAGGAAATCTGTTATCCTCACTCATCAAATGCAACAACTTCCTCGATCTAATTTCCGCAATATAAAGCCAAATTCCGACATTCCTGTACGTACAAACAAATGCGAATATCTTTAAGTAGATTGCGCTATGTGATCCCAGAGAGAAATGCCGGAGTATCAGTTCACTTGGTATAATTAACATCGCTGAGTAACGAAGTAGGCACCTAATACACGGGTGGCTGAATATCAGGTTGTGGATTAAATTAATTTTCTTCTAGCACAAGTCATAAGATGTAATCTTTTTCTACAGTTCCTAGCACGGAACCCGATTTTAATTTTCTATTTTACTTTTTAAAATCCCAGAAAACTTTACTATAATTTCCGTTTACCTATCTGAAAATACAGACGATGGTGGGAACGAATTCCATTCTTTAGCAGTTCGTATTAGGAATGATCAAGGCGAACCGCTTCGTGTGAGCCAATGGAATACTTACCACGTAAAAAGTAAAGACGCTCACCGTCACGATGTCCGTTGGTAAAATAGAGGTGGAGGAATTAAATAAACATATCCGGTAAAAAACAGATGTTCAAGCACCGAAAATAAATAAATTAAGTAATTAATTTATTGAATCAGGCGTTACTTTGCGGAGGTCCATATTAATGAACTAAAACAATTACTTTGCTCACCCGCGACCTTACAATAGTTACGTTTATGCAAGAAATGTGTGTTCATGCAGTTCCTCCACCTCCACACTGTACGAACACACACAAATCACATAAACACAACTATCACCACCACCAAGCTACACTGACGCGTTTCGAACTCAACCAGAGCTCATCTCATCTTGTAAGGTCGCGGGTGAGCAAAGTAATTGTTTTAGTTCATATTAAGTAATTAATTTGATAATAATACATTAAGCCGATTGAAAAGTCATGAAACTCTTGAAATAGTTTCTCATTAGGGACTGTCGAAACACTTCCATTATTCTACATTTTCAAATCACTGCAATTTCTAATCGCACCTCTCGACGCTTATACCTTGGGATGTCAACTAAGTGTAGGCGGGTCTGCTCTTCAGAATAACATTGATTGCACTCTCATACCATAAAGTTTAACTAACAGCAAACTGGCTTTATTACTTTCCTATCAACCCAGTATTTTCGACGCCCATCGGATATGGTATTTTGACCCTAGACCTTAAACATCACTCAGTCAATGAGATCGTACCAGTGAAGTAGTGTTCAGGGGCTAAATTAAGGGATGGCCCAATTGGCCCAACACGATTGGCGAGCGGTAGGTAATTCAATCGTTTGCGAGAGGATAGGGATGAACTGCTATTCAGGAACGCCAAAAATCACTGGTTTGCGAGAGGTTTGGGCTGAGATTGAGATGAGTCTTATTTATTTATTTACAAAGCGAATTAATAGGAATATAAGGCTCACCCCAAGCTCAGCCCATCCCTATCCTCTCGCAAACGATTGAATTACCGCTCGCAAACAGTGTTGGGCCGTTCCTGAATTTTGCCCCTGATATTGCTGTGCCATTTACACTTGTTCGTAAAATGCATTCTTGTAACTGTTTAGGGAGTTTTCTTTGTATACTTAATGCATGAAATGTATTCTGTAACGTATAATGATGAAATTGTAATCTGTTTTTAGAAAAATGACTTGGTTTCAAGATTCTTGCGACGCATTCTTTTTAGCAAACATGGTCCTTCCGAAAGCGCTGGTAGACTCAAAACAAAGACATGTAAAAGATCTCTTAACGGCTTACTTACAGATAAGTATTTGATTTTGATGTATCTGTAGGTAGAATCTTTGTCATCAATCCATTGATTCTCCCTCCAATGCCGCAAGTTATTGCTTGTGACTAATACTGACTGCGCTTCGTTTTAATAACTTCCGAGCTATGCCACTACACTTCCGTCCCTAAAAGAAACCGTACCTACAAATGCACTGTTCATGCAGAATGTCGTTGTAATACATCCTTCTTCCTCATCATCCGTTATTACCTTATTACCTTAATAGAGACTTCGTACAAAGGGCCAGTATTCCATGCACACCGTGAAACCAGTGATAGCCAGTTGAATCCGGTTCAAACCGTTAATACCGACGGCTTGTGCTCGAGTTACGACTGGCACAATGTGGTATTGGTAATTGATAATGTCGAGCCGGTCGTCTGTTATGCGTTTTTATTCAGATGTGTGTTAGAAAAATAGGTACTCCTTTACTTGAAGAAACTTACTCCCGTTGGATATTAAAGAAATATCATCGTCATCATCCCAGCCTATATACGTCGCACTGCAAGGCTCAGGCGTTTCAGAATGAGAAAGCTCGTAAATTTGAAAAACTCAGAGGTGTGAGCCTGGGCGCCCACCCTAGGGCTACTAGAGGCCATAGGTCAGACTATTTAAGATACATCATTTAACAAATCTGCCTACACTAATTAACTAAACTACACTATCATTTACTTAAGTGATTAATCGTTTTATTTCTCTAAAAATTAAGGGCCGTCTGCGCGGTCTGGAGTTAAAAAATAAATCATCAACCCTGGATTACATATGACAGTTCCATCAATTTTGACACTACTTAACCCTGCATTAGCACTTAACTCGGAGTTATGTCCATATCGGGTTGCATAAAATTTTAAATCCGAATTCTGCATTTATCAGAATTCATTAATTCACCGAACTCTTTTACTCTGAATCCATTAATTGTACAGAGTTGAGTTGTTATAAAAGCAACCTAACCTAACCTACAGAGTTCTGCAGGATAACCATTTCAAAATTCCTGAATAATTAATGGTTTCTGAGAAAAAAGAGTTTGAAATTTATGCCAATAGAGGCGCCCTCCTCGGGGTTATTGTAGTTAGCTCTGGTCCGTGTAAGTAGAAAACGTGTAGTAGTGGGCACTTTAAGTAGAAAACAATTAAGTATCTTTTGTCTTTCCATTACATACTCCAAATAGGGATAATAAAGACCAAAATAGCCTCCATATCTTCGAGTGCTACGCGCGATATAATTTTACAACTCCCTAAAACGGAGCACATATATACTTCGTTGAGGTTACTGCCTCTGGTAATGTGTACGATGCCCTATTTGGCGCTGTACTGGTTTACCGGTGTCTAGATTTCGAGCTGGGGTAAATAACCTACCGGTCATATAATATTTCGTACTATATAGTGATGAAACGAATATCAATTTTTAGGCATTCACGAAAGCGAGTATCGAGTTTTAAATTCAGCGCCATTTGTCTATTGAGCCATAGACTCTATGGCTCTATTTTGACAGCTGACTTGCCGCTCGAGCTTCACGCGTGTATTTACATCTTATTTCGAACATTGCCGATTAGCTGATCAATAATATATAATTGTATGTTTACTTATCGAAAGTTTGTAAACAAAAACACGTGAATTTGGAAAATGGAGTTCGATTAATCATTTCTTAACATAAGTAAATCAGTTTCTAGTGAAATATTATGTACCTTTTTTACGCTTTTTGATGCTGAACGAGCTAGGTTCAAACTCTGTAGTACTAACAATTAACATTTTCTTAAACTTTTTTTTTTCGGGCATTGATATTCGTAAAATATTCGCATAAATTTTGCGAATGTGAATATGAATGTGAAAAAATGTACGAATATTCGCGAATGCGAATACGAATATTCGCTACATCACTAGTTCGTACCGTTATCGCTCTATTAAAAAAGTCGTAAAATTCTGCTTAAGTTTTCATTGTTTTGCCCAGTTTACGGCTTTGAAATGTTCTAGTTGTGCATACAAAGTGTTTTGAATTTAATCCTTAATATTTCCGTAGGCGGTTGGTTTTGTTTCATTAAACACCCCTGTAGATGTTTTTCAGGTTTTTTATGGTTAAATTTCTTCACATATATCTTTATTGTTTGACAAACCGAGTTGTTGAAGAATTTTTTAAATATTTTCTGTTAAATAACCTAATATTGCTACTTAGACAGAGAGATCCGTCAGTTCAAATGAAATCTTATGACACGACGACCACAAAAATAAATTTCGATTTAAACTTCATTCCCTCTTTATGTTCCGTATTTTCTACAGATAATATTGTTGAGTTTTACGTCATTTGTTTTATTTTCCAGTTTCGTATCGCGTTGAGATATAAAAAAAAATTATGTAATGCATATTCCCTATTTCGATGAAAAACCTTTACATGGGTGTTCAGTTGAACTAACTCAACCACTGCTGAAACATCTTACATATTTGCTGAATTTTTAATTAAATAATAAAAGAATGTGCTGATTTGAGCACAAAGGCTCGTTTCCATTGCTCCCGCCCTCACCCTGAGATTCTAGAATTTTCAACGCATTCATATCACATCGTTACCATGTCGTTATAATGAAAGCGAAGCGCCCTACACTACACCCATTTATACCTATTCCTTCCCTGCTCTGGTACTTACTAAGACTTCGGGACCAGCGTTGTCGTGTTTGCATGCTGCTTCCGCCCTGTTGTGGCTGTCTTGTTTTTTATACAAATTTACGGAGATAAGGACAGTACGATCACTGCGGCAAGTAAGAATGAACTGCGGACGAAGACTAAATTAAAACAGTTTTTCATTAGTGACCTTAATTTGGTATGATACATGTTTAACTCAGCTTTATGTTATGTCAATTATAATAATAAGCATTCTGTACTTTTTGTCCACTTTGCAGAAAATTCTAGGAACCGTTATATATATACCTGCACTCTGCAGTTTAGAATTCTGCTGATTTCTAATACTGCATCAATGAATATTTTTGTCTTATTCATATTTATAGAAATAGATGGGCTATTTTTGGTTGCGTGGTGTTTTATATCCTACAAGTGATACATCAGTGTCAAGAGCATGTACGTCAGATGTGACGTAACGTACTTTAAATTTGTTCTTCACGTGAATTTTATGTTATTGGTTTTGTTCGTTGAGCAAAAATAAAAGAACAGCGTTCCTACAATTGTTATGTAAAAGACGTGGTGCAAATACTTGCTATTTACATTTTAGTTCTAAGTAATGGTCATGTTTCAAGGTGTTCACAATCATTAATTGAACAACGTCCAGTATCTGCAAGGAGACAATAATAATAATAGTATTTCTAGAATGTATAAAAAATTATGAGCACGACCGTTATTCGGCATTCGGCAATTTGCCGAGCAGTAATCGAATTCTCTTTCTAAATTTAAACACGCCAATGAAATGCCGTCGTTTGTATTTACACGCTTAAATGCCGTCACGTGATTGGGGGCTCGTCGGCTTGGAATGTTCTTATTTTAAATTTAATTGTCCGCTCAACGGTTTCTTCACGAACGACGTAAGCTGATACCAGATCCAACTGCTTGGCGTAGATTTGATCAAACGTTTGTACCGTGGATTGGACTCAACATGTTTGTGTAATGGCCAATGTTTGATGCCAAATTTATAAAGAGCTGTTTTTAATGTACTTTAGCATTTCGCGAGCCAAGAGCAATTATGCGTTGCTTTATTCAATTAATCCTGGGGATTTGAATTAAATATAGAGCAGAACTTTCTAGTCGCGTCTGAGCACAGATAGTAACAATGTTTTTAGAAATCCGAGGAAAGAGACAGTTCTATAAATAAAAATGTTAAATATGGAATTCTTACCTTAACTACCTTTTTCTCGGGGCAAACAGTTCTGTCACGGTCTGAGAAGTTAAGCACTAAATGACTCTAGTATTGTTATTCTAAATTTTCCAATCTACGGCGGAGATACTTATTATTATTTTGAAGCCCATTCTGAATGCCACTGCAATATTTGTCTGTCAAAGGTCTGTCAACATTATCTCATTTCCTATTTCTCTAACATACAGGTGACATGAATGAGAGTAAGTGCGCAGTTTCGTGTTATCCGACGAATGACAAATGATGTATACCACACTCGAATCATCAATGACAAAATTGAAAGAAATGAGCTCTCTACAGAACACAGACGTGGGTCATTGTTCGATAAATAACGACATTTTGGAATTGGCAAACAATCATTCATCATAACTTATTAAGACCATCTAATGCAAAACTCCCCTTGTCGGTCTACAAACAACTTCTAATCTCATCTTTGCCCTCAGTAAAACAATCTCGAAACTACGTCAATGACATCCTCTACAGTCTACACCAACATCATCGCATAAATCGTTTCGGTACACAATCTCGTTACCTGGGATATTTCGCCACACCCTCGTGACTAACCCTTCTTTATTTTCTCGAAGTATCTCCACAACACGCACTTTTATCAGCCGTATAAACGTCGTAAAACTTCCTTGCGAAATGTTGTATTGCCTGATTCATTTTCCTCGCTGTTTCTTCAGAGTTTTTTCTTATTATAACCAAACTTACAGGGGACAGAGGTTGCAAGTCCTGTTTTGGATCCTTCCTGGCCTGGTAAAATTCAAGCAGAAAAATTAATGTCCTGGGTTAGAATTAATAGTTAAGTGAATTGTAATATAATTTTTGTTTGTTGTTCTTACGGCGCATTTTTCTAGGCAGTGATGATCTTTCCAAAAGGTGGTAGTTTAAAGTGACATGTAAACTCTTTGCGGCATAATTACAGAATGAAAAATTGGCTAGCTCTCTGTCCCAATAAGAGTTTCGGAAAATCCCTTCCTAGTTGACCTCTACAATCCTCAAACATTATGTTATCCGGTATAACAAACTACATCATAATTCGGACCGTGACATATGAAAGTTGATGCAAAAACACACTCAATGCCCTACGTGTTCCGTATAACAAAGGTTTCAGGATGGTGATAGGAATGTCACGTTTCATGTCAGGATTGTGAATCGTTAGTTACGTAGCAATCATTTGTAAGTGATCTGCTTTCTTTTCTAACTCTGCCTGCGTGATTATCCCAGCAAACTTCTCTGGCTGATTTGGGATCACCTGACTCGCATTTTCTGGAGGCACTGGAACTCCCCACATTTGGAATCTAGGGCGACGTTGTGTAATTTTTGTTTTAGTTAATATAGTTTCATTGTAGCTTGAGTCTAGAAAATTTCCGCTACCAATTATAATGCTGATTCATTCGATTCCTATATCGATAGTAAACTAGTGTTCAATGTGAAATTTTAATGCGGAAGCTTCCAAAAATAAATGTAACCTGTGCAAATAAATGTCAAACCTTGAACGTTACGAAAACATCGCATGCAAAGCCCCGTAATGTTTCGCTGTTTTATTGGATAAAGTTACGTTTGTGATAAAAGTAAGTTTTTTTTCCAAGTTCTATTAAAAGATTTGATTAGGTTTTGGCTTCCAACAACACCAGCAGCGTTATACAAGCAGGCATTATGTATAGCTACTTGATGTCTGAGCTTAGTCAGCCAAAATATCTATTCTACATATAACGTTTACGTGTAGACATATATATATCAACCATACAAATTAGTCGAAATCTACGTCTACCCCGGTTCCCTTGTAATGTGTTTTATCATCATCATCATCATCATCATCATCATCCTAGCCCTATATACGACTCATTGCAGGACACATGCCTCCTTTCAGAATGAGAAGACTTGGGGCGTAGTTCCCACGCGGGCCCAGGGTGGACTTTGATTTTGGCTCAATTGATGCCAGTTTTTCGATATTAATTAATATCGAAAAACTTAGAAGTCAGAGCCCGAGCTCGAACCCAAGGCTCTGCTTGAGAGGCCATAGGTCAAACCACTAGGATACCATGATTTTTTTCGAAATTTGTTTACTTATGTAAATGAAAGCGCATCCGAAACCATCGACTTATACTCTGTCCACGGTAACGACTAACGAGTTACTATATGAGCTCTCCTTTGTACTTTTGTGTGCGAATTAAAAGATATAGACAAATAAGCTGAATCTAGGCTATAAACTAAAGCTTATAAAGGTATGAATATTTTTGCTGTAAGAAAAGAACAGAGCTTGCTGGGATTGATAAAACCCACTGCACGTCATATGCTTTAGTTAAGCATTTATCCTTCTAATATTATAAATGGGAGTGAAATTATTTTAATATAATAATAAATCACGCAATAACGGCTAAACGGATTTATTTGAAACTTAGCCTACAGAGGAAAAGATCTGGATTGAGTCATAGCTCATAGCATACTTAAATCCCGGTAATACGTTCCCTTAGGATATTACTTTTATTTTAAACAAGAATAGAGGTCGCTGTCCAAGAACGTTGAAGTAGGTACCTCGGCTTTCAAGGTGACGTGTTAATTTCGTCTGCAATCCAGAGATGCCGCTGTCCGAGGGAACATTGTGGTTTAAACGTGTTACCTAACCAATTTTCATGGACTTCTAAGACTAGACTAAGAGGATTAAGGCTGCCTATCCACCGGAGCTGTGCGAGGATGCGTTGCGAGGGATGTGTTTGTCATGAACCAATAGAAACACTTCATTTAAAAGGTCCTAAGTGAATGAAGTGTTTCTATTGGTTCATGACAAACACATCTCTCGCAACGCATCCTCGCACATCTCTGGTGGAAACGCAGCCTAAAGCTTGTGATGATAATCTGTTAACTAACCACACCGCCTGTCGTCAAAACATATAAAAAGCCGGTTTGCTCCGGCTGTGCCAGTGGGCATTCAAAATAAGCTATCTCTGAGTTCCTACGAGGGTCACACTGAAAGTTTCGGGAATAGATAAAAATATGCAGTTAAATTGAATAAAAGTATTTTTATTGTTTTTCAAAGTATTCTCCTTTATATTTTATGCACTTTTCCATGCGTTCAAACCAGTTTTTAAAACACTTATTGAACGCTGAAGTGGGGGTCGACAAAATGGCCATTTTAAAGGCCTCCGCTGCTTCTTCCGGCGTCTGAAACCGCTGACCACGCAACTTTTCTTTGATTTTGGGGAATGTGAAAAAGTCGTTGGGGCTTAAGTCAGGGCTATATGGAGGATGGTCCAGGAGTTCGACGTTCTCACTGTCCAAATACTCAATTGTTTTCCGAGCGGTGTGAGAGCTGGCATTGTCGTGGTGAAGGATGATGCGGCGATTAGGATTATTTTTTCTGAGTTCAGCAAAGATACTCGGCAAACAAATGGTTGTGTTCCAATCGGCATTGACCGTTCTACAATCTTCAAGAGGAATAGTACCCACATGACCCGATTTGGAGACAAACGTGGCCACCATCTTCTTGGCCGTGCTGCGAGAGCGAATAACTTTTGTCGGCTTGAGCTCATCTTCGTAGACCCATACTCGAGACTGGTTTTTAGATTCAGGCTCATATGCATATATCCACGACTCGTCACCTGATACGATACTAAAAACTGCATTTGAGCTTCCTCCGTGGAATTTATCCAGAGTTTTGCGGCACCAATTGACACGAGTCGCTTTCTGCTTATCAGATAATAAATGAGGGATCCAGCGGGAAAACAACTTTCGCACGCCTAATTCTTCCCGTAAAATAATTTGTATTTGACTCATTCCAATACCCAAGCACTCTTGAATTTCCCGGTATGTCACATGCCGGTCTTCTTTTATCACTTGACGCACAACACCGAAGTTTTCTTGAGTGACGGCCGATTTTGGTCGACCTTCACGTACGTTGTCCGTGAAGGATACACGGTCGCGTTTAAATTCTGAATACCACCTGTATATTGTAGTCTTTGAAGGTGCTTCATTACTAAAAGCAGCAATCATCCGGTCTCCACATTGTTTTTGTGTTAATCCACTTCTAAAGTCGTAATAAATCATGGCTCTTAAGTTTTCACGGGACAATTCCATTTTCATCAGCGACTCGACGACTTCATAAAACAATTGAAACCGAACCATTACTTTTTTTTTCTATGTGGCCAGTATGTTAAGATAATGAAACTTTAGAGATTATAAAAAGGTATAATATGCGCCAAAATTAAGTTCCTAAATATTAGATTCCCGAAACTTTCAGTGCAGCCTATGTAGGAATCCTACTCATAATGCGTCTTCAAGAATCACGTAACAATCAACCGGCGACGTAACTCGATAAAACGCATGCAATTTTCTGAGCCAATGGGTTCAAATTGCCGTGGCGTATTGCCGCAGCACCAGCTGGGTCCTCGAATATTGTTAGGTTTAATAAAGCGAACAGGCCGAATGTCTGGAGGCTTCTGATAAGGCAAGCTTATTAGACCCAGCCGCTGCGTCTGAATGGAATGATGAGAAACACACTTGATTAAGTCCAATCTAATGCAACACAATTTATCTTCTTTGTAAAAAAAAGAATTTTTAATGAAAGCTTTTTTGCTGCCTACCGTAAACTCGGGACACATCATCATCATCATCATCCCAGCCTATATAAGTTCCACTGCAGGCCTCCTCTCAGAGTGAGAAGGCTTGGGCCGTAGTTCCCACGCGGGCCCAGTGCGAATTGAGAACTTCTCACACGCCATTGAATTTCTTCGCATGTGTATGAAGGTTTCCTCACGATGTTTTCCTTCACCGTAAAGCTCATGGTAAATTACAAATGTAATTTCGCACATAAATACCGAAAAACGCAACTCTGGAGCCGGGATTTGAACCCACGACCCTCAGCTTGAGAGGCCATAGGTCAAACCGCTAAAAATATATATAAAACTTTCCTGACTACAGATTCTACTTTAACAATTGATATGTACATACTCTAATAAGGAAACAATGCCGTGGTGCACATTTACTTAGTTCGTGAATGTAAAAACGGGAATGCCAATAACATTTTTTCAAATAAAAACCGAGGCCAAAAAGGACTCGTGTAAACGAACAAAACATTGCAATTATAAATAACACAAAGGCATGTGTTTTTCAACTTTTACGTTGTTGGGAAACTGCAAATAGCAGCACGAATTAACCTTTTTTACCGCGGTTTCGCAAAAACGGCTTCGAAACCGATCGCCCATGAATTTATCGGATAATACCAATTGCTATTATTAACTGCTTGTTCAGTTTCTAAACTGTTTTATGCACCACGTGAGCTGTCTGTTGGAATTTCCTTTTCTAATTCGGTTATCACGTTATTTTTAGGTGTTTGGTAGATTTTTGTGTCTTACTTTGTTGGATAAAGGTATCTATAGCAATCGATCTTGATTATGATTTGCTTATAAGTAACGGAACTGCTAGCTGTACATACATAAATACAATCACACCTCCTTGACCAGCAAAAGGGTAAGCAGGGACTATTTGTTTCCACCTACCCACCCATTAGCCTTTTCATACATGCTCGCCGGTTCCTTGTACTCTTGACCTGATCTTTCTTCAAGACATCCCCAATCTGACCAGGTTGCTGTATTGTTGATCGAAGATTGTAGCTAATAATCGAACTTTATGAGAAAAATGGCTGAACTCAGCAGATGTATATACTTCAAGTTTGGCTACAAAAATCAAAACAGTTAAGAGGATACGATGCGCACCATTTCTCCATACAAACGTAATCCCCGGTTTCCTCCCTGGATAATGGCTTTAGAGCCAATTTTTTTTTACTGTGTAATCTGTATCTACCACAGCTATGCCCGATGCCCCTAGGTTTCGTTTTTTTCCATATTTCAATTAACATAAGGAATATGAGCTTTCAGAAACTGAAAAAATTGCCCAATTTCAACGTCATTTTCAGATCCTCATCAGAAAAGAATCCTTCATATAAACAAAAAAAGGAAAACATAGGGGCATAGCTAAATCTATCCTCTAATTATATTTGAAAAAAATAATTTTATTGGTCCAGTTTTCGAGAAGAAAACAGGGGATTACGAAATGCTGTTTTGATCAATTTTACGCGCCTATTAACGGTCTGAGCTGCAGTTGTCCCGCTCTCGCTGTACTGACACGGAGGGGTTCGGGCGAGACAGCGACATTTCATTAAAATACCTATTTCTCAAAAGTCTCTCAGCCATCGTACCCTCTTAATTCTGATCGCAAAAGACTATTTGAGAAACTCACCTTTTTTCCAATTTGAAACTACTTAAGTAGGGTACTTCATATAATATTATTATCGTTTAAGAGTTTGTCAACATGTTAATGCTAGTGCATATAATTGTACTGTTAAATTGATTGATTCTGTCAAATTTTACTACAGACAACGGCTTCTATGAAGTTTCTGAAGAAAACCATAGGATAATGTATGCTATACATACTTGTTGCGTGTGACAGAATAGTAGGTATAGCATTTTTGTCCTATGGGTAACATTGTCAATATTCAGAAACTTCGTAGTTGTGCCATTGCACAACTAGAAAGACACGACAGACACATTTGTCCGGATTTATTGTTAACGGCCTTTTGACTATACGTAACGTTATTCTGTCACTGATCGTTTGGTAGCGTGCTGTAATTCTAGTATCCTATGGATGTATGTTTGAAACATTTTTCACTTCATACTGACCGATTTGGTTGGAGTTCAAAAAGTTATACGCCTTAACAACGGTATTTCAGATTTGTATAAAGGTTTTCCATTCTGACACGAAAATTAAATCGTATTAGTAGTTGTTTTGCATGGCTAACTACGATTTAGCGTGATCCAACTATTTGGTCTCAACCCATTTAGAATCGCCTGAACAACTTAATTTAACAATAACCCTCTTTACAGGTGGTAGCTCGTCGTAGCGACCTGAAGCTCATCGTCACCTCGGCCACCATGGACTCCACCAAGTTCTCCACATTCTTCGGCAACGTACCGACCTTCACCATCCCTGGACGGACCTTCCCCGTGGAGACATTTTTCGCCAAGAACGTTTGCGAGGACTATGTCGACGGAGCTGTCAAGCAGGTTAGTATTGCTAAATAAAAGCTAGCAAAAAATGGGCTATTGCGCAGTAGGAAATAGAGACGGATCTTTATTCTGTCCCCTTAGTACATGATGCTTAATAAAATTAACAGGGGCTGGAGGGGTTGGTCATAAAGCATGCTATTCCTCCAAAGTGAGAAGATAAACCTCTAACTTTAACGATGACACATTAATAATTTACAAAGAAGTAGATCTATAAAAATATTGTTCAAAACAAAACACGACTTTCTAATAAAGAACTTACTAAAAAGAAAAAGTAAAATTTAAAAACAGAGATACCTAACACATTTTGAACAGTAAGTAAGCCTTGTCATGAGTTGACCAACAATATCACAGCCATCTATTGAAAATGATTACTACACAATTTTAACCCAACAAGGAAGAACGTTACGGTCCACCAGCCGAAATAATGTACGGTTATTAAATTATCAACTGGTTAAAATCGATGACGATGACACTACGCTACGCAACTATCATAATGTTATGCAAACTGACAATCGAAAGTTCGTCGAAAATCATCGGGGTCTTAAACCATGTTTAGATCGATGATGCGAAGTAGGTGGATATTGACACATTTCTCTCGCACTGTCTTAAGATAATTGTTATACAATTGTGTTTTCTTGAGTACAGTTGTTGAAAACAATTTATTAATTTCTTAAGTGCAGTGATGTTATATCTGCCAACTTTTAGTACATCTACTTATTTCTACAGTCCATTAAAAATCAAATATTACCAAAGTTTAATTAAAGTAAAGAATATGTCTAACGTAACGTTAAAGCTAGTAATTTAGTTAAGTAGCGAGTATTTTTACCATAATTGACTATAAATTACTAGCCAAAGGCGAACAAGCCTTTTCAATTCAATTTTTAAAAATATAGCTCCATCGATAGTATCGATGATTCTGCCAATGTCGAGGTTGATAAAGACATCGGTTGGCCGTTGTTCGGTAACGAACAAGCCTTTATCGGTTTGAATGAACAAGCTGGAAGCTGACTGACTGTCAGTGTCAGTGAATGACATTGACAGTTTCGTTTTTCGCGGTTAACGGTAATTTTTGCAGCTCATCCACAACTTTTCTACTACTAGGTAACACTGCCTAAGCGTTATTAAAGTTAACAACGCTGATCATGCGAACTGATCTACCTATGCTTGTATTTGCCTGTTATCCGTCCCTGTGTCTGTTTTCTCTTATGTTCTCAGTTTAACTACCCGAAATGGATCTTAGACCGCAGATACTAGTCTCGACCACTCGTTCCTATCATGCGACAGGGTGCTTAGTCAAGTACTTACAAATCCAGGTATTCCCATCGTGCGTCTTCCAACCGGCAGTTTTCCCTAATTGAAACAAGCATCAAATTCGTTACGTTACACATGCTTAGTTAACTTCTCCATTCAGAGAACGCAAACTCAATTTTGTTTACAGTTCAATTATTAAAGTTTTAATATTCCTCATTTGGTGAGTCATATATAGTTTTTTTTTAATTATCGCTGCTTAATTACATTGATTCAAACTGGTCCATATCTTATTATTACAGAACATGTTTTCATGGAACATTGCCCCTCATTATCGCATTACTTTACATTTATCTTCAAAGGCTAAAGACTTTAATTGCAGGTTGATTACGCCGTTCATGTATCAAACAGAAGCAATTTAATGATATAATGATTGCGAAATGACTTTATTAACTCATCTCGTGTACACTGTGTGATCCGGTCTCTGATACACGTGTCAAAGTTTACACAAAGCATTTAATACTGAAGTGGATAACGTGCAAAATAATGTAAAAATTTAAACTCCCAAAATATCGTGACTGACTGAAAAGCAACGCACATCCAACACTGACGAACAAACAACGCACATTTAACGACCTCCTTAGCCTAGTTGGTAGTGACCCTGCCTACGAAGCAAGAGGTCCTGGGTTCGAATCCCGGTAAGGGCATTTATTTGTGTGATGAGCACGAATATTTGTTCCTGAGTTATGGATATTTTCTATGTATTTAAGTATTTATTTATCTATATAAGTATGTTTATCGTCGTCTAGTACCCGTAGTACAAGCTTTGCTTAGTTTGGGACTAGGTCGATTTGTGTAAGATTGTCCCCTAATATTTATTTATTTATTATTTTTATTTTAACACCATGAAGCTGGAATACTTTCAGTCAAGCTAACCCAACCATATTCTGAAATATTACGGATTAATTATAAAACACCTCAAATAACGAGTTTGACTATACTTCAACAATAACTTCACTGTCGTAAATGCCAGTTTCGGTGTTGTCAGTTTGTTGTGAATTTCAAATAATGATGTTACTTAATGAATGAATGAATGAAAGAATGAACAAAGCAACGAAGTCGAATTTATCGATGGATTTTAATAAAATAAATCTTAAAAAAAGTCACCAGAACACAACATTTTTCAGAAATTAGTATCGATCCACTAATGAAAACTGAAAGTTATTTTGGTATCGTTTCCTCTTTTTCCTTTGATTTTGTGAACCGAATTGAGTTATGAATCTTTCACAAAAATAGCACAGATATAATTAATCGCAATTAGCTAATTGTAAGAATGATTATTCATGCATTCATTCTTTGATCATAAAAATCGTTATTTACCTGAATCAAGCACTATTTAAATAAACGTTGTATAATTACTTTACGAAATGGCAGTTGGTGCTTATTCTACTACAGTGATTTAAGTGTCGGAATATAGATAGATAGGCTAAACTCCAAGCATTGTTCGTACGACGATGTCACTGTGTCATCCTCTCCCCGCTTTGGCACGCCATCCGCGCCCGCGTTGTGAAATTGCGAATGGTATTATCGCATTATGTACTGATTGCGTTCCCTGCTACTTATAACAGATAAGAAATATAGCAACGAAGGCTCTTGTGATAATAAACGCTTTGGCAAATTCCTGAGCGATGCGGTAGCTTTTATCTCTGAAACATGATCAGATATATCACATGCATGATTAGTTACCACGAAGCAAGTATTTTTTGTGTATTTTCATTAATATTACTGGCAATGTTGCTTCCTGTTACCTATATTTTGTCTTTTATTAAGGCCTACGTCACAGGTGTTGCCATAATAACCATGCGCAATAGTCCATCTTAAGCAATATAAATCCCATTTAATTTTTATTGCTCTAGGGTTTATTAGCTATATTTCCTTTCCTGAGATACCTAAGCTTCGTAAAGGTTGGCTGCTTATTTTTATACTCATATGAACTTATTGGCTTGCAAAAATATTTTTTTTTGTTCGTCAGTGTAGTCGCTATTCTACTTTCATTCAAATATTAAATATTATTTTTCGTGTGGTAAAACCTTGTGCATAGTTCGTCCAGATTGCAACCACCTTATTAGTCGCTAATCCTACCACCAAACAGCAGTGCTTCCGGCGTGGAGATAAAAAAAATTAGACCAAACTGAAAGCAATTTTAAATGCCTGTCACTTTTAAGTCGGCTCTAATCCTTACAGAAGTAAGGAATTACTAATATTAATTCTACCTGTTATCTATTACTAACCTCTTCACGCTTAAACCACAGAAATGATATAGCTAAAATTTGGTATGGAGATAGCTTGAGACCTTGGGAAGGACATAGGATACTTTTATCCCAGAAAATTGCACAGTTCCCGCAGGATAGCGATTCGTAGACGAAACAGCTAGTACCTCTTATAAATCAAATCGTCCCAGACAGGTATCTAACGAAGTGTACTAGCTGTTTAGCGTTGTTGCCCAGACACCGAGTGCAACTGAGCCGTTCGGTGTCAATGAACCGCAAGGCCTCCCTGGCTGTCTCACTTAAATCGCGTCGAACAATAAAATGATATTTTTGCAAGTAACGATACGAAAACAAAAAGCATTCAGATTTGTTTCCACAATCAGTACAGGCGAAACGACACAATCAAAATTGCTCCAAAATATTGGAATGTGCTTTAGAGAAAGTAAATAAATAAATAGGTATTGGACAAACCGATAGGCTGAACAAAACAATTTCGAAAGAAATAAAATATCAAAAACGCGGGCAAGGCTTTTAGTTACAACAAAAACTTATTATGAGTCATAACCGAGCTTTTACTAGCTGTCGTGTTATACTTTTAATGTGTTTCAAAATTTTCAAGTATACGGTTAGTGATCGCCTGTTACTTTTACTTTCACGCTATATTCCACTAAAGTCATTCATTTAGGTATAAAATTCTGTAGGTACCTTACCGATGTGCTCTTTAATCGAAATGTGACTTAAATAATAGGCTACACGTGGAATCATACATTCTCGTATTTATTCTTGAATGCATTCATTTCTTTGGTGAGTAAATTAAATGTCATAATGTCACTCGTAATAAATAAAGTATATCACGAATGCTTTAATTTTAACCGGTATCACTAGTACATACTTGAAACTTTATAAATTTCAACTTGCGCTCAGAAACAATGATAAAATTTATATGTCTAAATCAAATTCGTAAACATTTAAACAGGGATTTCCCCTAAAAGCTTAGTTAGTTTATATAATTCAATTCCTTTAGGCCCTGGATTCTCTTGCCCGTCACACGTGACCGGCGGCGTCTAGATGTGCGTCACACGCTGTGCCACATGCCGTCGGTCGTGGGTGCGTGACGTTTCAGAGAAACCACCCTCAAACATTCCCGAACAAAACATTCGAACGTCGTCGGTCGCGGGCACGCGTCGATCACCGGTGGCGGCGGGTGGTCAGATAAACAAGGGCCTTGGGAATCACATCTTTAGAGATAGTTTTAAAAGAAAACTGAAACAGTTTTTGAAATACGATTAGATTAGATTAGATTATTTATTCTTTCAATATAAGATTACATCATAAATTGTACGAAGTCAAGTCACGCGAATTTATATTGAAGTCGTCAAAAGCACACAAATTAAATTAAATCAATGAATCAAATGGATGTCACAAAATGTTAAACTTGAATAAAATAATAAATAACAATAAAACAATTACAATTAAATTTTTTCTCCTCTCAGGATCGTCATAGTTAAAATAAAAATAAATAAATAAAACATTAATAAGAATAATAATTTATGCACTTGTTTAGTGACAATTCAAAAATCTTATCCTACGATTGTTTAATTATCTAGATTAAGATTGTTCGCATGTATTTAGTTTTAATGACTTGCTAAATGTAACTGATTTTCCTTGGCCAAAATAGACGGATTTTGAATCTGAAAATCTACTACGTTAAAAACAGTACTATTTCCAAGTAGACTGGATATCGAGCCCAGGTCATCGTTCCCCCGAAACTAGACGTTACCTACCTAATTACATTACGCATTTGAATCGATATGTGGGCGCGTCTGTCTGCCAGGCACACCTCTGTGCAAACCATATATTCGGAGTAAGTACACCCTATTACATGGAAATTATGGAGTTATTTTTTTTTTGTGTATAGAAAGAATCAGTAAGCGTGAATCTTATTACTCGACTGCTGAAGAAACATTACGGTTTTCCAGCGTACGCATTAATTGTATGAATATACGTATCGTTCTTTGGCACGCCATGCAGTCTAAACGGCTCGGAGGATTCTAAAGTGTGAGGTGTCATTAAATTCATCTCAGTTGCGAGAGTGACTTAGGGTATATATTTTCCCTCAGTTCCCGTGATTACGGTAAATACACAGGAAACATGGAATTCCGATACTATTGATACGATTTCAAAACTTCCTATTGAATCGGCGTTGAAATTTGGTACCTACTCATACATAATACCTAAGTCGTTGATCCAAAGACGGACGCGTAACGTTTTTAAATGTATTTTAACGTTTGTTCATTCGTGCGTAAGCTTACCATAAATCATTTTACCAATAAAGTGATTTAGAATACGTTGTTAACTTACTATTTCTCATAATAAAGACGAGGCACAATACAAAAAATCAAAGCGTCAATTTTTCATGAAAGTTTGATTGTTACTTAACTCTAATAAATCTTTTTACGACGGTAACTTTATCGGCCGATGACGCAAAACTAACTTAGCTCAAAGCTATTTTTACTTTACATCGCTTTAATTGCACAATAAAACCCATTAATCTACCCTTTACAGACACCCCCTCCATTACTTGACGTAGGCCATAAAACGTTCATACACTAGTGAAGGTCAGGGTTACCGCAAGGACGCATCATGGGTCACCTATGTTTCCTACATTAATTGATTGAGTATTATAAAGTTCATTTTTAAATGGATTGGCAATCGGTTTAATGGGAAATATAAATTGATGGACTTTACTTTAATAAACTTGAATGGCATTTGAGTGACATAAACCTAACTATAGGCACACCCTCTTTACCAACATTCTTGCGTGTTGTAGAAAACATAACAAAATGTTGTCGTAGTACCATACAAAGGAGTTCAGTGATGGGTGTGAAGTTCCCGATCCGCACTGAGGTCGCATGGGAACTGCAGCTAAAAACCCCAGCAATGGGATGTATAATGTATACCTATAGGCTGGAGATGACGAATATACGTGTATTAATGAGTCTTCTATATCAAGGTTCGTGCTCTAATGAGAATGCCGGATGTTTTAATGGTTTTTCTAATCGTTTTGTATTTGTTTTCATTCTGACGTCAAGATCTACGTAGGAGCCGCACGGTTGTAGTTACAGCGGATAGTCATAATCCACTTAAACTGGTGTTAAACCGCGGATTATATTTTAAGCTAGACCAAGGGAAAAGTTGTTAGATTATGCTGAACTATATTTTGGTGCTCGTGTACCGTCTTGGCCTCCAGAAATTTGGCGTACCGTAAACCGGGGTGACTTTAATAGTTTGCCGTCCCTCGCCTTTTTGTAAGCATTTGCTATTCCTTGTCGATGCCTTCATCGATCATCTTTTTGTCTACATTCAACCATTTACCTCATATGGAAAATCGGCTTTATAGCGATTTTAAAACTTTCAAAGTTGCCCCAATTCGACCCGGTTTTGATATTTTAAAGATTCAATTTATGCATTTTTGGTAATGACGGTATTTCCGGAAGGGCTAGTTCTAGACTTTGCGGCCTTACAGAATTATCGTTTTTATTTTGGTTTTGGATGTTGGCTTCCTTTTGCCCTTGTGACTAAAATTTTGACTCTACGTGTTCCAGGCTCTGCAGATCCATCTTCAGCCCGATGAAGGCGACATACTTATATTCATGCCTGGACAAGAGGACATTGAAGTTACTTGCGAGGTAATAATTTTATTCCATTCACGGACAGTAGAATTTGAATAATAGAAATTAAATGAGGGAAGTGATTTCAACACAAACAACAATTTTATCGTAAAATGCTTGAAAATCTGACATAAAACTTGACTTTTTTTTCATCTCTTTATTATACAAAAATAAGGAAAAAAACACTATCAATGGATAGCTGTTAAGATACATGTACAAAGCGAATTTATCCTTTTAAGGGATCTCTACCAGTCAACCTTTGAGTGGCTGAATGCTCCTCGCATTTAGTAAGGGACCGACATAGAGTACTTAACTAAAAAAAGTCAGGTTTATTATGTTATTTAGATTGTTTTTCTCATTGCTTGCCATCAATTCACCCTTGATGCCGACTGTCTAAATAAATGGTATTCGATTCCACTATCTAAATGAAGTTTACTTCACTTACGCTAGTCTCATAGCTTTTAGGCTTTGAACATGAAACTACTTACCGTGAGACTCACTCATAGTGAACAATACGGTTAACTCACGTTTTTAATTGAGTTTAGGATTTTTCGGCACACTGCGCGATTGACAACGGCTGCCGTGGCGTGTGCTCCAGGAAGAAGGGCTACGGATTAGCCCGAAACACTCGGGCTAAACTCGATTAATGACTAGTGATCGTTATCAACGTGCAGTTTTTGTAGCAAAGTAAGGATGGCAAAAAAATACACAAGTATTTTTAAAATTATATGTATATTATTCACACTTATTATTAAAATTAAGCGGAATAAACAATCAAAATCACTACCATCATATTACTATTTTAATTGCATGATTATTATTCTGTAGTTAAATATTGTTATTTTTTTATTGTAAATTATTATTAATTATTCTGTAATTTTATGTTTTGATTCTCTTTTATTGTTAAATCTTCATTTCATTTTAGAATATCAATTTATTGTATTAATCTCTCTCACTCAAAAATGCTGCGCCCTTCAGGGTTTCATATGATGGAGTTGTACTTATTTACATGTGAATTGCATTTAATAAACAATACAATACAATACAAATCAGTTCAACGGATATGACTGTCAGTTTTTCACGTTGATCAGAAAAAAAGCTAATTTTTAATAGAAGTGACTTTCCACGTTGACGGAAGCTACAAGAAGGCAATTGAAGTGTTTAAAATGTAGCACAACGGAAGTATTATTTCCTGAAGTAAATGTTTTACAGTAAAAATTAATATTGAATTTTCACATTATATTGATTTTTTTTGCCAACCCTACTTTGCTACGAAAACTGAACGTTTACTATTAATGACGTGAATTATCCGTATCTTTTACTATGAAGTAAATGATATAGTCAAATTCTGTGTTCTTTGAAAAAACATAGCTAAACATTTTCTGCAGTTCTACTAATAATTAACTCTAATATCGTCTCCCTAACGCCATCTAGGTGCTAACGGAAAGACTAGCTGACCTGGACAGCGCTCCGCCTCTAACCGTGCTTCCCATCTACTCGCAACTGCCGGCAGATCTTCAAGCCAAGATTTTCCAGCGCGCGCCCCCCGGCCAGAGGAAATGCATCGTCGCCACAAACATAGCCGGTATTTATTACAGCGCCACCTGTGGAGTTGTGCTTGAACTATGAGGACTTGTTGTCGTCGAAACTAAAACGTTGATTGAATTAAACAGACCCTATTGCCATGCAACTGAGTGCATTTTTGTGGTATCGGTTTCTATTTGCCAGATTTCTCAACTTCAGTTCACAAATGAGGCTGCCAGGCACTTTTTGACTACATGTGTCTCTCGAACTGAATCATTAGTAAAAGGGACGCACTGACCGACGCGGACCGGAAGACGTAGTGTAGGTAGGCCTCCAACAAGATGGAGCGACGACCTAGTTAAGGCGGCGGCATTCCAAGCATAGGTCTTTTTTCTGGGGTTTTTCCTGTGCATCTATGTTTTAGTTTGTATTTAGTATGAAATATATGGTTTTCACGGGATGACCGTAAAAGTAAAAAATTGAAGTTGAAAAAATAAAAATACAAAAGTATCTACTTCAAAACCAAACTTGTTAAAAGTATGGCCTAGTAGCGACATCTCTTGTCCGGGTGAGCGGTTAGTTCCGAAGGAGTGTTGATGTTTCTCGATGAGAACTGAACATAGATGGCGCTGTATCACTGCAAAAGTGATGATGGCAGGCTGGAATGTATGATGCATAGGAAAAATTTGTGTCTAAACTCCTGACCAGTGATGGTGTATGGGGAATAGCACGCGGCACGGAATGCCGAGGACCTGGGTTTGATTCCCAGCATTGGGATTTTTCTGTGCATCTACATATGTTTCAGTTTGTATTTAGTATGAAATATAAGGTGGCGGGAACGCGATAGATGCGGATGGCGCAGGGCCGATCTGTTTGGCGAGCCTTGGGGGAGACCTATGTTCAGCAGTGGACGTCTTTCAGCTGAAATGATGATGATGTTGATGACTGACCGATTAGATAGCGATTTTGGTTAGAGAACCTGACTATGAAGCTTGAGGTCCTGATTCGATTCCCGGTCGGGGCAGATATTTGTGCGAAAAATAAAAATGTTTGTGCTCGAGTTTTGGATGTTTAATATGTATTTATCTATATAAGTATGTTTATCTGTTGGCTTGTACACATAGTATAAGCAGAGCTTTTCTTAGTTTGGGACTAGGTCAATATTGGTTATTATTGTATTTCATACTAAATACAAACTGAAATATAGATGCACAGAAAAAACCCCAGAAAAAAAGACCAATGCTGGGAATCGAACCCAGGTCCTCAGCATTCCGTGCCGTGTGCCATACCCCTACACCACCACTGGTCTAGAGATTAGACACGAATCTTTCCTATACATTATACATTTCAGTCTGCTAAATCATCACTTTATGCAGTGACAAGCGCACGTCTATGTTACACCCTCTATCGAGAGATTTTAAACACTCCTTCGGAACTAACCGCTCACCTGGACAAGAGATGGCGCTACTGTGCAACTTTAAACAAGTTAGCTATGAAGTATCTTTTTGTAATTATTTAAAAAAATAATAATATGGCCCTCTTAATATGGCCCTTCCTGATTAATAAAACAAATTCTTATAATGTTATGTCGTTACAGAAACATCTCTGACGGTGGACGGAATAATGTACGTGATTGATTGCGGATACTGCAAGCTCAAAGTTTACAATCCAAGGATTGGTATGGACGCTCTTTCGGTAAGCTCGCTAAAAAAACCTTGACCATTTAGAACGATACTGACACAGTTACAATCATTGACATTTCAAAACTAAACCTATTTTCTTTTAACATAAAGTTTATTATTGAAATGACAATATGTCCCACTGGGTCAGTATCGTTCTAAAGGATCGAATATTCTTTTCCCAAACATGCTATGAAATATTGACGTTATGTTCCTTATAATACGCCACGAACTGTCACGTTGCAGGTGCGCCTAGACGAGAGGTCAATAATGGAATTTCATACAACATTGCTGGCCTTGGCCAGCAAAGTGATTGTCTATTGTTTTATGTGACACAGCACCATGACGTTTCATAGGTCGACGTGGTCGACGTGGATGGATGGATGGATGGATGGACGGACGGACGGACGGACGGACGGACGGACGGACGGACGGACGGACGGACGGACGGACGGATGGATGTTGATGGATGGATGGATGGATGTTGATGGATGTTGATGGATGTAGACGGATTTAGATGGATGTTGATGGATGTTGATGGATGGTGATGATGTTGTTGGTGATGGTGATGATGATGGCGGTGATGATGGTGGTGATGATAACGACGACGACGACGACGATGACGATGTTGATGGTGATGATGATGCATGTTTGAGAAAAACTCTATACAAGCCTTGGCCACGAACAGGGATTGCCGGCCTCGTATCTCTAGATGGCCTCGTTAACACTCGACCATCTATAACTACTCGGCCGGCAATCCCCTATTTCGCGGCCGCTGCAGTAATGTACTATTCCGCGCGTACTGGCCGGGCACGGCCCGTATCTCTCGGCGTCTGCGCGGCCGAGTTACGATAGATAAAAATTCATTAATGGGCCATTTTCTATTTTGTTGTACCTTTTGACTTTTTTTTTAATTCGGAATGTTTTATGTGATTTCTGCGCAGAATCACGAGCTCTTTCGATTCTACTAGGAGAAAAAAAGTGTCCCAAGATTTTTCCCGCTCCGTTACCATTTTTCATAGACTTTATATGACCGTAACGGAATGGAAGAATCGAAAATTATATGAAAGTTTTGGGACACTTTTTTTCTCCTAGTAGGATCGAAAGAGCTCGTGATTCTGAGCAGAAAACACATAAAACTTTCCGAATTAAAAAAAAAGTCAAAAGGAAAATAAAAATGGTCCTAATAGACATTGTATAAAATAATATAATTTTGTCTACCTCGCCACATGTCTGGCACGCTCAATGTCTGTAGAACCAACCTTTATCGTAAAGTAGGTATCAAACATACTCTCACAAGTCGAGGTCATTTTAGCAATAAATACTTACCTAAAAACAAGTGTGGTTTGAAATATCTTTTTGTATTTTTATTTTTTCAACATGGAATGTATGATGCATACGAAAAATTTGTGTCTTAGCTCCTGACCAGTGGTGGTGTAGGGAAATAGCACGCGGCACGGAATGCCGAGGACCTGGGTTCGATTCCCAGCATTGGTCTTTTTTCTGGGGTTTTTTCTGTGCATCTATGTTTCAGTTTGTATTTAGTATGAAATAAATATTTACCTAGTTCGTGATATAACTAATATTAGTTATACTAATATTACTTACGTATTAAAATGAGTAAGTTTTTTTAATGATGAACATATTGTTCTAGATCTACCCAGTAAGCCAAGCCAACGCGCGTCAGAGGGCGGGCCGCGCGGGCCGCACTGGCCCAGGCAAAGCCTTCTGCCTGTACACTCAGCGACAGTACACGCACGAACTACTGGCCTCGACTGTACCTGAGATACAACGGACCAACTTGGCCAATACTGTGCTGCTGCTGAAGTCTTTGGGAGTTGAGGATCTGCTGGCCTTTCATTTCATGGATCCACCGCCGCAGGTATCGTCTTTTGCTTTCTTAATCAGACACTCGTCACAAAAATTGTCCTGATCATGATGGGAATATCGTGTTGAAACGATGGTAGCATAAAAAATTCACAGATCTCGTGCACTACACGACCTTCGGGTACATTGAAAATGCACTTAGGTAGGCTTTTCATTTTGTACGATGCCTAATCTAATAGATTAGACCTAATAGATTTAGTATTGTCTTTGAAGTAATAGAGCTCAAATGCACGATGTAAAAAATCTGTAAGGTAAAAATAATATTTTTTTTGCAAACAAACAACATCGTAAAACAGTTCTTTTGCTTGACATTAACTCACTGCATTCGACTTTCCTGATTTTGTCAATTTTGAAACTTCTTAGAATATTGTACAATACTGACATTTTTGAAGATTTATAACGTCTCAAAAATAGCTTAGTCTAAAATTAACATTAGCTCCAAACTGTTCTTAAAACTACCATACGCATTAACTCGGAACTGTTCAACTACCATTGTGACAGTCGGCTTAGCCTCGTGTCACAAACTAGCTCCCGGGCGGCGAGACGAAACTGGCTTTGGAGCTAGCCGCGCGCCTTTTTTTAATTTTTTCGATATCGCTTTTCGTTTCCGAAATAAAGACGATTTAGCGAGAAAACACCCCGAAAAAATGTGTAATTTTTCGACATTTTTGCAGTTTGCATGTGTGGGTCATACACATTGTTCGCGTCTCTCCTGTGGGCATGGCAAAAGTTAAAGGTCTACACTCTACAGCCAATATTTTTGGTCAAGTTTTCATCGGCGTGTGGGACGCCCGGCCAACTTTCGGCCATTTAAACAAAATCTTAATATTGCTGACTTTCGCTTCGCAGCAAAATGCACAAAACGCAAAATGTACACTACACGCAAAATGTACCTAACCAAGGGCAAAATCTACTATGGGGTAGATCACAGGAGTATGATGAGGGCGATGTGCTAGGGGTAGCAATCAAACATCAACTCTTTCCACCATATATATATATTGACTGCTCAGAAGGTCAGAAGAATTAATATTATATACACAACACGGTAGAAAATACAGAAGAACAATTATAACAGAATTTAGATTAAATATACGGCAAAGCAAACATGACAGTAAGTAACGCAGTGACGTGAGTCCGTTGTAGGTTCAAAGATGACAACCATTTTCGCACATGCGCACAACAGTCGCTACTCATTCGCTCGTGACCGTTCGGCAAGCACTCGGACGCGCTCGGGCGCTCGGCTCTGTTCGCGCGGCGAACAATCGCGAGAGTGCCCGAAGTCTGCCGAACGGCCGTGGCAATACTCAAGTCTAAAACTAATGAGTACAGTCGCCACACTACAATACACAAAATGTACACAACGCATATTGTGAAACACGCAGGACGTACTAAAAGTAAAAAGTACATTTGCAAAATGTACAAATCGGAAAATTAATAAATAAATAAATTTTGCGATTTGGACATTTTGCGAATGTACTTTTTGCTTTTTTTACGTCCCGCGTGTTTCATAATTTGCGTTGTTGTACATTTTGAGTATTGTAGATTTTGTTACTGGTTACATTTAATTTTTGCGTGTATTGTACATTTTGCGTTTTGTGTATTTTGCTCCGAAGGTGCTAATTTTATGTCCACAGGAGAAGACTTGTTTCTTACTCCGTTTATGATCCACTTACGAAAATGGGTTTAATAATGTTTCGGCGAAAAACTTTTCACAAAATGATTCATTTGGCAAATGTTTCATTTCCCAAATGGTTTTTTTTCTGAAACTGTAAACTTTTCAGGATTGTTATAAAACAAACATAACATAACCTAACCTAACCTACAGGACAGTCCTGAGATATATCCTGAATAGTTTACAGTTTCAGAAAAAATTTACACTTGAGAAATGAAACTTGCCAAATGAATCAGTTTGCGAAAAATAATTCGCCGAAAAGGTATAATTCGTCACCCGTTTCCAGGACACGATCCTGAACTCGATGTACCAGCTGTGGATCCTGGGCGCGCTGGACGGCACGGGCGCGCTGACGGCGCTGGGCCGCCAGATGGCCGAGTTCCCGCTGGACCCGCCGCAGTGCCACATGCTCATCGTCTCCGCGGAGATGGGATGCAGCTGCGAGGTGCTCATCATTGGTGAGTTCCTATTTCAGTACATACAGCACTTACGATACCCGAGCGGCGGCGTATTGGCGCTGAGCAACGTGACCGCGCGCTGAGGATGCGTGGCTCGAACTGGTCTGTAGCGATGTGCCGAGTACGGCTTGACTCGAGTCAGACTTGATTCCTGCTTAGGACTCGCCTACTCGAGTACAAAAATATTTTGATCCGAGTACGCCAGACTCGATTCGGTACTCGAGTCAGAGAGAATCGATTTCGTACTCGCTGACTCGATTCTATTATGCAAGTACAACTAACTCGAGTCTAGTATTCGAATCAGATTGACTCGCTTGAATTCAATCTCTTTTTACTTAAGCAATGAATGAATGCTATGCTATGCTGTTTGAAGATACTCCTTTTCGATTTTTCCTTTTTGCTATAAAATTGGTAACGGACTTGACTTCTGGACTCGAATTACCACATAAAATGACTCGAGTCGACTCGATCCACCAAAACAGCGACTCGGCACATCACTACTGGTCTGGTGGTGCGGCGCGGCATAGCAGGAGCGCGGGCGTCGGTTGCTTGGCGCATGCGCGGTGCGCGGGGGGTCGAGCGCGAGCGGCGTTCCTTATAACTAACCCTGCCTGTGCGTTGGCATGCCGTGTGGTATTAAGTCCGCCTCACTATTATCAAGGATGATTTAGACTGGATTAGCAATCGCCATAGTACAGATCGGCCGCGGAAAGATAGTTCGATTATTAAATCTAGATGGCGCTGACATATAGCCCGAGGGTTTGAAAGCAAAACAATAAGACTACAGATATTTCATATTACTGTAAATGTATTATTATGCAATATTTTTGAAAAATAATAGATTTGTAGTAATATGAAACAGCTGTAGTCTTATTGTTTTGCTTTCAAAGCCTCGGGCTATACAGGGTTATTTTTAATTCACTGACATCCTCTTAACCCTGAATTCCTATCACTCAAACTAATGTTTTTTGTTTTACGACTTTTTAAAATTAAGCACTTTTTTTTCCCTTACAAATACACAGAGTATCGTAAAAATAAGAGGAAATCTCAAATTTTCAAAATGTTATTACACCAAAAATATTAAGTTATGTATGACAAAAGCCGTAAAACAAAAAACATTTGTTTAAGTGGTAGGAGTTTAGGGTTAAAAGGATGCTAGTGAATTACAAATAACCCTGTATTTCAGCGCCATCTAGATTTAATAATCGAACTATTTTTCTGCGGACCATCTGTACTATGGCGATTGCTAATCCATTCTATATCATCCTTGCTATTATCGACATCCTGGCCGATATCGGTTTTGGCGACTTTCCATTTCTTCAGATAATGTGCCTACAGGTGTTAGGTGGACTATGCTTGGAGTTTCTCTGCGGGATCGCATTAGAAATGATGAAATCCGCGCAAGACACGGACATAGCTCGAAGAATCGCTAGACTTAAGTGGCAGTGGGCAGGGCACATTGCTCGTAGAACTGACGGCCGATGGGGCCGAAAGGTTCTCGAGTGGCGTCCGCGGACCGGAAGACGCGGTGTAGGTAGGCCTCCAACAAGATGGAGCGACGACCTGGTGAAGGTAGCAGGAACGCGTTGGATGCGGATGGTGCAGGGCCGATCTGTTTGGCGAGTCTTGGGGGAGGCCTATGTTCAGCAGTGGACGTCTTTCGGCTGAAATTATGATGATGATGATGAGGTGTTACCACACCAATCGATCGATGGTAGAATGGATTGGTTGACGTCGATCGACAGTTTCTGCCACAGCATTCGATCGACGTCGAACAGTAGCATCGATGGCGCGGGTTTATACGGTACGAAACATGCATGTTGCATTCACGTGGAATTTATCTTCATGTTTAACCCTGCTTAGCTGAAAAAGTGATTACCTTTTAATTTTTTTTTTTCACCCGCGTCCCTTGAATACGGTCCATCATCGTAAAATACGCTCGTGCTAAAAATACCACGTTCCCAAAATACTAGATTTTTCAAAATACATTACCGATTCATACTCGTATAGGTCTCATTTTATTTTATTAAGTTACGTATACTAACCCTACCGTGCATATACATCAACAAAATCTCAACTTACGTGAAATGTAACAAGGACCAATTTCCTGTGTTTAGAAGTGCTCGCCAAAAAGGTAAAATAAACACAAGACCATACAAAACAGCACTACTTGCCAAAAGCGTATTCGGCATGGCATCCAAGATCTTCAACAAGCTTCCGAAGAATATACTGATTGACCAAGGATGTTCATGATTTTAAAAAACAACTTTTTAACTTTTTGGCGGGTAAAGCTTATTGGATTGCTTATTGGATGAGTATATGCGTGATAGTTTAACAGCTTTTTAGACTATAAGTATATTGATTTGTGCATGACTGAATGTGAATATTTGTATTTGTATTACCCATTTATAACATTACCATTACACCAGATGACCAAAATAAGACATTCCACCAAAAAAAATACTTCTCCAAGTAATCTTCGATTCTGTAATGTGGTGCAACGAGAATCTGGTGAGTTAGAAATGTGGTTAATAGGTAATGTAGTATTTTGATAAATCTGGTGTTTCGGGAACATGGAATTTTAGGCACGAGCGGTAAAATAAAACTACTTCACAGTGGCACTACCAATGCATCAAAAAATAATAGTCTCATCTAATGTATTTTTAAAATGGAACCTGACTTACAACTTTGCTCAATAATTTATAATTGCAATTTGACTAAAAAATTACTTCGGATCATAAACTAAAAATATCGTCACTGCTTTGAAAAAAGCTTGTATCTCAAAATCGATAATCTGGCCTAGTGAACTTTACTAAGTGGGCATCAAGGCTCAATTTGGTTTACATACTAATTTGGCATACGAGCTATTTTCAAAGTTGACGATGTCACGATATTAAAATAGAAATTAGATTATAGTATTATTTTGTAGTGGTAGAGCCATGTTGTAGCTAGCCGCTGCATCACGAATGGGCCGGCTCGTCCGGGGCAGTACCACCCTCTCACAGAACACCGGCGTGAAGCAGCAGTAATCCTGCTTGCGTTTCGTACGGTCAGTGAGAGTGCCGGGGCCCAATACCTCACCCCTTCCCTCTCCCCCTCCCTGTCCCCCTTCCCCTATTCCCTCTCCTTTAGGGCCGACAACGCACTGGCATCGTGTAAAGCGCTGCGGGTGTCTATGGACAGTGGTGTTCATTTATCATCAGGTGACCCACTAGTTCGTTTGTCTGGCCTATCTAAAATAAATAAAATAAAAAATATTGGCCGCCTCGGGACTGTTTCTCCACAGCGTTACTGTATGTGAGTTTCGGAGGTATACAGTATCCTTATAAACATCTATTGTCTTCTCCAGTGTCAATGCTGTCGGTACCGTCTGTATTCTACCGGCCGCAGGGCAGGGAGGAGGAAGCTGACTCCGTGAAGGAGAAGTTCCAAGTGCCTGAATCCGATCACCTCACGCTGCTGCATCTCTACAACCAGTGGAAGGCCAACAAGTAAGCAACGGGATGGTGAACGATTGGGATATTCATCATTAATAAAGCACGGTCGCGTATAGTGGGCCAAAAATATGGTCTACCACTCTACGGTTAAGTTCATTTGTACATCATGATACAATGAGGTCGATTTACCCTTGCAATAATATGATGACAGCTACTAATGAGTCATTAGTAATGACTTCACTTAGTTAGAAATATCAACCTTAGCGATATTTAGATCTCACAGAAACTTTTGTCAAAACTGAAACTGGTAGACCACTTTCTTGGCCGACCGTACCACGAAGAATTTCGTAGAATGACCTATCACTGTGTCTCATTCGCTCGTACGTAAATATTCACCGTCGCGCTCGCACACTTCAATTTCTACGAATGCGACCGCTAATACGAGCGAGGGACAGAGACAAGTAGGTACTAGTGAAGGTCAATGTACTTGATTCTTCTTGCTCCGCGACCGTACTTTAATGGTAATACGTAAGAAGTGTCTTAGGATAGGAAACCGGCAAAGTGCTGGTCGGACTCGCGCACTGAAGGTTACGTACAAATTTGTTCTACGGCCCTATCTCTAAAAATTCTGTGTTAGCAGAGCCCTGCATCCAGGCAAAATGTACGCAGCGTGAGTTCATTTTATATAGGTTGGTTGGGTGGGACCCCCCTTAATTTTTTATTTTACTTGTTATAGCGACAATAGAAAACACATTTATGTATAAAATGTTGTATTTTGTCTGTCAGTGGCTTATCAGTTTGATTTTCTAAGATTCTTGAGTGTTGGTGTGTACTTATATTTTTGTGCTTGGCTGTACAGGAACCTCAGTGCGCGAGTCCAACTCACACTTGGCTTTTTGTATTTATAAACTACAACCTGTTGTAGAACTCGTCAGTCACTATCCCGTGGGAACTATAAAAATTGTCCTACTGCGTCCTTCCCAATGTCTCAAACTATAGCTAAACCGTTTAACTGAGTCCTCGCCCGCACGGTACAGGGGCTGGGGGGTATGACGACAAAGGGGGCCGGGAGAGGTGCGGGCGGCGAGCGCGCCTCGTGTGCCTGTCGCCCGCATCTCTCCCGACCCTTAAACGGTTTAGCTATCGCCTAATAATACCTATCTCCATTCTAAATTTCATCTAAATCGGTTTAAGCTTGAATAGGTAATAGACAAAGCCAGAGTTACTTCCGTTTTTACAATATTAGTGTGGACTGTTGCACTTTCCCCCGTAGTTTCAGTTTACATTACCTTATTCAACTGGTTTTATCAATCCCGCAGCTACTCGAGCTCGTGGTGCACGGAACACTTTGTTCACGGCAAGGCGATGCGCAAAGTGCGCGAAGTGCGACAACAATTGAAGGACATTATGCAGCAACAACGCCTGCCGCTCGTGTCGTGCGGCACCGACTGGGACACCGTGCGCAAGTGCATTTGCTCGGGTAAGATCATTTATCATAGTTATTTTTAACCCGTTATGCCTTCCCATCTTGTGAAGGCAAACTATAGAAAGACTAGCTTTCCGTCCGCAGCTTCGCCTGCGATAAATTAATTTTCCCGCGGTAAAAAGTAGCCTATGTCACTCAGTGATAAATTGATAATGTAGCTTTCTAACGGCAAAAGAATTTTTGAAACCGGTCAAGTAGTTTCGGAGCCTATTCAATGCAAACAAACAATCAAAACTTTCCTCTTTATAATATTAGTATAGATGACACCACAAAACTATAATTTCAACGCGAGTGTAGAAAACAAACGGGCACCAAAGTTGGGTGCGAATGATGGATCAAAAATCTACATTTTTGAGCCCTCATAAACATTGTTACTTTATTTTCACTTCGGTACTTCTCTTCGAAAGTTAATATATGGAATGTGTTAAAATATCGAAAAGTTTTTTTGCTGAAACCGTAAATTGTTATTATATAATACAAACTAACCTAATGGTTTCTATGCAATGCCGTATTTATAAATCTTGAGAAGTTTAAGATTTCAAAAAAGTTTTCGTTATTTATAACCGATTCGACATACATATATATCTAACTAATATGTAACCGTAACCAAAAAACCCTTTATTTTATTAGCGGTTTGTAATGATTCAATGGTTATATATAGTATAAATCTTCCCAGGTGAATTTTTCGCTTCGAGCCCTTATCTTTCAAAACAAACGGTATCGTCATAGTATTAAGCTTCAAATTTAATGCAATGGCTCGAAGCGAAAAATTCACCTGGGAAGATTTATACTATAATAACCATGTATGTGTATGTGGTAGAGATATAATTTGTTAAGAGTGCATAAACCATGTTTGAATTATCAGGTCGAACATTATTGTCTCCGGCCCAAGCTCTCTCATTCTGAGAGGGGGACTGTGCCCTGCAGTGGGACGTATATAGGCTGGGTTGATGTTGATGATGATGATTATGATTATTGTCATTCATTTCTAGTCGACAATTACAAGTCGTGTTTTAACCGCACCCATCCTTTTTAAAAACTTTTTATTAACTTGCAATATATGTATGTGCGGGTCAAATGTTGGAAGTCGAATTTAACCCACTTCCAGTGGTCGGATTCACTTGAAATTTGGTATACTTATGTAGGTTGGGTGACAATGCAAGTACAGTCAACAAAAATTACAGTCAGCGAAAAAGCTTGCATTTAAAATGAAATTTTTAACAAAAACTTTTTAAGCCACAAATGTTGACCTTGATGTTTATAACTCCCGTACTTCAATGAAAACCTGCATCAATTTTAATTGCTCCTCGTCCACAGCCTACTTCCAACAAGCGGCCCGTCTAAAAGGCATCGGCGAATACGTAAACAGCCGCACCGGCATGCCGTGTCACCTCCACCCGACGTCCGCACTCTTCGGCCTTGGCAATTCGCCAGACTATGTGGTGTACCACGAGCTGATGATGACAACTAAGGAGTACATGCACTGTGTGACTGCGGTCGACGGCCGGTGGCTGGCCGAGCTAGGACCCATGTTCTTCTCGGTTAAGGAGACCGGCAAGTAAGTATCTGGTAGATTTTAGGCAACTCCATCTAGAGCTTGAGTGACCAGATGTCCCGATTTCAGGCACGAATTTTTCATTTAACCGCAGTATCGCTTTGTGACTCTTATCGCTATAAAATTTGGCCCTCATTGACACATAAAAAAACAAAAAACCGGTTGTCTGTAAAGTCGGTTTACGGACGATAGTTTAACGAGACAACGTCATAACAAAACATTGATGAAATGATTGCATACTTTTGCCGATTGTGCCTTTCGCTCGCTCGTGCCGCGCTTTCGCTCCGATCGTTCATCGGCTCGAGCGTAACGGGACAATGCGTTATGTACGTTACACTGAGTCATCCTTTTTTGTGCGTGCAGCCGGCGTTCATCGATTTATTAGACGTTGTCACGTCAATAACTCGCAGGACACTTTGTCCAATTGACCTAGTCCCAAAGTAAGCAAAACTTGTGTTATGGGTACCTCAACTATACCTCGTTTTCAGATCTAACCGCGACAAACGCAAAGAAGCAGCAGTGCACCTCCAACGCATGGAAGAGGAGATGAAGCAGGCCGAACTTAAGATGGCGGAAGACAAGAAATTGCGTGACCAGGACATACCTATCAAACAAGAAGTCGCTACACCGGGGCTGGGCACTCCCAGAAGAACACCGTCGCGCTTGGGACTGTAAATTTACGTAAAAGTGAGATTATACTGTGGACGAAATGTAATTTTTTTTTAAATTGTGTACCTTTATCTTCATTGCAACAAAAGAACTCGATTTGACAACCCTTTGTTAATTAAAACTGCTTCAATTTCGTACTTCATAGATTTGACCGATGTTTCCCATGTCCCACCAAAGTTGGGTGCGAAAGGTGGATCAAAGACCTGAATTTTCTGATTTTTGAGCCCTCTAACATTTTGCTACTGTATTTTCACTCCACTATTTCTCAAAGTATTAAAAATATACTGCGCGAATTTACGATAAGCCACGAACTAGATATTTTACCTGTTACTTAATTTCGAAGCAGACGTAGAAAGTCACGAAGTATAGGTAGATAACTAGATCTTAAAAAATTGACCTAAACTACCTACATGCGTCTTACTAATCGTTTATAAATTTTTTTAATAATTCAATAAAGTAACACGTACTTTTTGTTACACAGTAAAAGCATGTATGCTTGTCTAATTTAAAATGATGCGCCCCACCACCGCATTCGACCTACAGGATTTCAAATCCTGTATGTCAAATGCGGTGGTGGGGCGCGTCATTTTAAATTAGACAAGCTCTAACGTTATTTCGACTACGAGCATGTATGATATGCATTTAATGCAATGCGATGCAGTTCATGCAGTCATGGTTTATAAGAAACGGTTGTTGTTGACATAATGTTTTTTTCCTCATTGTATGTACATTAAAAAAGAATGTATTAATTTAAGTAAATCAGTATGAACTTAAAATAAAACATGATTTTCAGCACAAAACTATTTTATTTTCTCGTCATACAAACTTGAACAGCGTATTAGGGCTACACTAAACTCTGAACTTAAAGTAGAACTTGGTTAAACGTACATCCTAAAAAAAAGAAATTTTGTTTAATTTTTATGCTACAATAAAATTTTCAACCAACAATAATGAAAGATACTTTTGAAAGACAAATCATTGACTAAGTTAATGTACATGAGACTTATTACGTATGATAAAACATTTTACCTTTATACAAATCGTCATCAAGAACAGGGATGTTATGGAGCTCCGTTTCCGTAACCGAAACTATCGGATATCCGAAATTAAAAACTAACCGTAACCGTAACAGACTCCGATATAAAAAATTCGGATAGTTTCGGACAGGGGCGGAGTTTAAATGCGACATAATGTGACAGCTCTTTGTTTTTGCTCAGCCGCGGGTCCTCTGTTGAGTGATAACTAGTTTGGTCATTGTGGGATTAGGAACATTATAATTTAACATTTATGAGTACTTGATAAAATGTGTTGTCTATTGTAAATTACTAAATAAATTGTCATTGTCTGGAAAAACGAGTGCTAATTCTAGTTTAATTTGGACATTTTTTGATGAAGTTATCTAATATCCGTAACCGTAACCGAAACTACTATCGGATAATCCGCAATAATTTAATATCCGTAACCGAAACCGGTATTATGTTTTACATATATCCGTATCCATATCCAGATCAGAAATTTTGTATCCATAACATCCCTGATCAAGATAACACTGGATCTTTAAACAGCAAAAATCGTAAGACTGTAAGAAACGCATTTAACTCGCGTTGCGAACTTTTGGCACCTTTTGACATACACGGTCATTTCAGGTCATGACACAATCGTGCGAAAAACCAGTTAAAAATGTACGCAACTTGAAAAGTCAGAGTTAAACCTTTTTCCGTTTAGAAATCTAAATTGGTTTAGTTGGCAGTTTCGAAATACTTAAAGTAAAATCAAGGACCAAATTCTTAACATTCATATTCGTAGGAAAAAGTAAAGGCAGTGTTTAGACTTTTGGACATGAATTTCTATTTTCTAAAGCCTCTTCATAATTTAATGCCATCAATTATAAACCTTTATAACATGCACGTTAATTTTATGACTAATATTATTCTGTAAAAAGAAGTATCTCGATTTTTATAATTTTTTTAAAGGGAGCATTATTACACTATTAGTGTTGAAAAGTATTAAAGAAAATAATAGATGTAGATAGTATTGATGAAATTATATTTATTTATAAGATTTAATTAAATATAAATAAAAATTACCATCCTTTGTTCACGAAGGACATCATAAAATATAATTTAACACAAGAGAGGAATACAATTTTCTTCGTTTTTTTACATCTTATAAACTATGTTTTTAAATTTTCGCGAGGTAATTCCAAATAATAGTTTGAAACAAATATTGGTTACAGATAATAATAAGTTTAACTAAATAAGTGTGGTGTTGCAAGAACTTTTAAGACATTATTTCTCTCTCTTTTTGTGTGACAAATAATCAGTAAACACAACGCTAAATGTCACCTACTGAGAATAGACTTGAATCTTTACGAATCATACAGCACTGAATGTCACATAGATGATAGTTTTATGAAAATTTCAAATAGTTTGGAGCAAACAATGACCTTTTCTAACGCATATGTTGGGTAGTAAAATAACAATAACAAATATGTTATATTAAACTATAAAAAATTGTAAAATATTAAGGAAGTAACGAAGGTAAGAATTATGATGTTTACTAAATATTACTAATAATAACACAGATACAAGAACAAAGTAAACTTTAGGAACAGAACTAAGTAAATTGAAAGTTTTTAAGTAGATAATTTTTAAACTATCATTGGAAAATAGCAGCATATTGGGCATTGCTCCCGAAACCAACCAAGGTCGCTAATGGCCCCAACAAAAGTGCATAATTTAAAATTGTAATTTGTGTATCATTTTGGTATCCTCCTGAGGCCCTCGAAAATTTTGTTTCAATGAACTTTAAACTTTATGTCACTTTTGAGTGAGTTCGATATCACATTAGAAGTACTTAATAATCTAATGCGACATCGAACTCACTCATAAGTGACATAAAGTTTAAAGTTCATTGAAACAATATTTTCGAAGGCCTCAGGAGGATATCCGACTTTTAGTATACAAGCCGATATTTTTGTAGATAATAAATATAGAAATTAAATGAGAGCGTCGGCGCTAGTCTTCCTAACTGTCACATTTTTGACATGAAATGGTTTACAATGGCAACAACTTCGGAAATGAGTTCCTCAATCGTCCGTCTTCTACTCTTATTTTCGAACAAAAGCTCAATCGCCCAGCAAAATTATCGACGCGTATCGTACCTGTCTAATTATGCAAAAATTGTAGCTAATTTCAGCTTTAAACAATAAAAGTTCCTGATATTTTATGACAGATATAATAATGCCGTCTTTGTTTGTCAGATCACAGAAAGGTAAGAATACGGAAGCGCGCGCGTGGATTCGCGACATGGCCAAAAACGAACATCGCTCACGATACAAGCAACGGCACACTTTAGTCGTGATCCAGACGTCCTTCCGAACTGTTCTCCGATATTATTGCAATACCAAGTTGTGTGTCGACAGAATCAAGTGAAACCAAAATCTACAAAAACTATGCAGTCACTGGCCATATCTGAGTATTACAATCCCACTGGTATTTTGCTTATGAACAAATGAAAATAAACAGAGCCATATATATATGTCAAGACAACAGGAACTAAATATAGTGATAAGATACACGTCGACAAAATTGAGCTAGATGCTAGTTTTTCTTATGCATCAAATCGGGCTTCGAGTCGTCGAAAGACTTGGGAGTCGTTTTCAAAAAAAGATACATAATTAAGGGATTTAATTTTAATTAAAACAAAACTTAATTGATTCATTTGTGTAGCGACAGTTACAGTACGAATTTTTTGAGGTGTCCCGATCTCGCTAACAGCCTTTCGAACAAAGCCATTGCATTATATTATGTCCTCAAATGCATAATCCTCAGTTTAAAATGAACGGAAATATAAAATAAAATAGCTCATTGAAATAACGACTTTATTATTTACAGTAGAGTTCTTTTTAAATGAAACTTTGTTTGTTTGTTTGTTTTGGTTGCATGTCTACGACGCATTCAATTTTGAAAAATATTATCTGCCAACAAATTTCCGTTCATTTTAAACCGATTATTATGCACTTGAGGACATAATAGAATGCAATGGCTTTGTTTGAAAGGTGGGCAGTTACGAGATCGGGACACCTCAAAAAATTCGTACTATACCCATATAGTTTAGTGACTAACATTCGTTACACAAAGGATGCCATCATGATTTTGTTTTTATTAAGCCCTTAATGATAGGTGTTACAATAAAAGACCGTATGAGAGCAGATAATATACGATCCATAACTAAGGTGAAAGATATAGTAAGTATATTAAGACAGCCAAAATGGAGGTGGCCAGGACACATGACCAGAGACAGTAGAACAAAATGGAACAACACTAGTAACAGAATGGCAACCAGATGATGGCAAAAGGAAAAAGACAGACAGGCAAAATGATGGATATATCGCTCATGTAGTTAAACACTGACACAATTACAAATTATTGTCATGTGTGTATCATGTTCCAACTGGCCACCAATAAAATTCGTAAAAAAGCAGCGCGGTAAGAAAACAAAAGAATATCCGAGTCCTGTCATATCGTAACCCTCGTCCGCGCTGCGTGTTGATTTTACGTTATTTAATGCTATATTTTATATTTGTTTTATTTTCACTATTTTGCACCCCAAAGATAAGGTTACAGTCTAAAGATGACATAAAGTTGGAGACGTTACTTGGATAAGGAAAGCTGGAGACGGAAAACAGTGGAAGAGGCCATGAGGAAAGCTAGAAACGGAAAAGAGTGGAAGCAGCTGGAAGAGGCCAATGTGTCACAGGGCACGCTGATCACTAAACCGAGAAACCATATGTTAGTTCATACGCAACTATTTTTGTATTTCTTTATATTGTTTAGTTTTCATCAATAAAGGCTTAATAATAAAAAAAAACCCTTAACTAAGTACAATTTTTTTGATAAAGACCCCTCAAAGAAACAACCTAATTTTAACTGACACGTCCAAAGTGAAAGAAAACCTCACGTTATATAACACGTTAAAATCTAACAGTTCAAGAGTTGCATACCGTGTTTCGCTATGTACCTTTGACGTGCTTCTGCGATCATCTGCGCTTTTCGCTCTTGGAAGCTGAGTTGTCGCTCTCTCGCGCTTTTGGGGAAGGCTGCCTGAGGCGCGGGGGTCACGTACTTGGGTTGGGAAGGGCCGGCGACCGGGGCCGCGGTTTCGGGCTCCGGGGTGTAGGGGGTCACGCCTTCGAGGAAGTTCGTTATTGTCACGTCCACGCTGCGGGTCGTGGCTGGAACGATAAGACGGATGTTATAAGACTATAATGATAAAATATCGCGCTTCAAACTCTATAGGAGTTATGGACACACAAACAAGTCACTCGTATAGAGTCTAACCTCCTGAGGCCGAAACTAAATTTAGGACGTTTGTAATAACAATAACGACCCAGTGTCCTATTTATAGGCACTTGTACTGGCCCAGGACTTCTTTAGACAAGATTGTAATTGCAAATTAGTGCGTGTCCTTATTTTGGATCATTGGGACGCTATTTGTTTTTTTTTATTCGGAACACATCGGGAAACTTGCACGCACCACTCCGGAAATTACGGCTCAAGTCCTATCATTCTGAAAGGAGGCCTGTATATAAACCGAAGATAACTTTGCGGGAGCCACATCAAAAAACATTAAAATATAATTAAAAATTTCCTCATTGAAAAAAAAGTTTTCTGCGCCATTTAAAGTTGAGGGCCACAAGAGTTAGGCGAATGATTACACACACAGCTACATTAAGTACTGATTACAAAAAAGTAGTGAGTGAATGAAAATGTGAGTTATATGATCTTATGATGAAATACCTACGCAATGCTATGCATATTATAATTTTTTTTTTCATATAGTCTATTTTTAAAATAAAACAATTTGAAACTAAATAAAGTACCTACCTAGCGGTACTTTAGTTTAGTTAATTAAAACTTGTACTGAACCGCTTTAACTCGCCTACTATTACATAAACCTCTAGTGGGTTTTCCAATAGTGGCATAATAATTTCAACCTTATTTATATGTGCTCTTGATTATATTAAATAAAAAAAAAAAAAAAAAAAAAACTGATAAGAAAAATTCACAACAAAAAATCGGTATTTTATAACTAGCGAAAAATATGCTTATCTGATTTAAATAAAATAGATCAAAATATTTTATGTTCTGTTCTGTTTGAACTAGATGTATTTTTCTAAATAATTCTTTAAAAAGGTTTAAGAAATTTTTAGTTCACTGTTGAGTATGTTGAACTTGCTAGCGGTACGAATAAATCTCAAAATCCCGCTGTCATTACGTGACATGTTGATACACACCACCTCAACACTCGTGGCGATACCTATACCCTATTGTATGGTCACTCACCGAGGTCCCTCATGATGTCTTGGAGGGGTACACGCGGCAACACCTCTTTGACCTGTTGCGCGCGGCGCGTCAGGTCGCGCGGCTCGCGCCGCGGCGCGGCGGCCGCGCGGCGCAGTTGCGACACCATGATGTCTGTCGCCTCAATCTACAACACGTAATCGAGATTGTCTAAATAAATTAAATATGGTTTTTAGTTATACATTTTTTGACGTGACAACTTTTAATAAATCGATCAACGCCTGCTGCATCCACGAAAAAGGATGACGCAATGTAACGTTCATGTACGTACGGGTGCGGAGGGTGCGGGGGCGGGGGGGGGAGGTGCGGCGGTATTAAAGAGGGTTTCATTTTTGTTTTTTGAATGTTTTGTTATGACGTTGTCACGTTAAACTATTATCCGTAAACCGATTTTACAGACAACCGGTTTTTGTTTAGAAAAGTCAATTACGAGTCGGTTTCAAAAATTAGTTCACAATTAAGGGGCTTAATTGAAACAAAACTTATTTGATTTCTTTGTGTAACGAAAGTTACCCATATAGTATATGACTAACTTTCGTTACACAAAGGAAGCGATCGTGCTTAAATATGTACAATATTTTTTGTGTAGTGGTATACTGTAACTAGTGTCACTTTACTGGCGCTGTCAAAGTGCTAGATGTCAGACAGTGGGTCCAAATCAAACTCTGTAGTATAAATCCATGCGTAAAATTGGGAAGAATTGTAAATAATGCTGTTCCACGCAGAATAAATTACAACTTGGACTGTCTACGACATATATTTCAATGTCAAATGAAGGTCACTGCTTAATTGATAAATGCATTACATTATATTAAAACTAGCTGTTGCCCGCGACTCCGTCCGCGAAGAATAGGGGTATAAAAATAGTCTACGACCTACCAATCCAATCCAATTGTCCAATAGGCTAGACGACTAAAAAAAACTGTTTAGTCCGTCAGTTAGATTATTAAAAAATATTGTACACGTATCTTTTCTTTTGTTTGACAAACAAAAAATGACGAGGATACAGTGCTTAGAAGTTTCGTGTGGCGTCACTATATGGTACAATTTTTACCTAAGGGTGACGTCACATGCCCCCACTCCGGAAGTTTGATGATCTATGCCTTAGTCGATTTTTAATAATTTGTTAAACCAAAAAATACGTGTCCCATATTTTTCTATAATCTAACTGACGGACTAAATAGAATGAATTATTTATAACCCAGTCGTCATCCCTATTTGTCTGACCTACCGAATATAGAAAAAAAGGAATAAAAATCGGTCATGTCGTTTCGGAGGAGTTCGATAACAAACAATGTTACATGAGAGTATTATATATTAGACTAGCTGTTGCCCGCGAATCCGTCTGCGAAAATATAAAATAGCCTACGACCTATTCCCATACCTACCGAATACGGAAAAAAAGTTTCATAAAAATTGATCAAGCCGTCTCGGAGGAGTTCGATAACAAACACCGTGACACGAGATTTTTATATAAATTAGATTAAATTAAAAAAAATCTCGAAACGGTTGTCAATTTACCATTGTTAACGATATAATAATTATGTACCTACTTAGATAGTTTATCTACGACGTCATTGTCCAATTTGTCATCAACTGCATAAAAATAACACCGATATCTACTCCATTAGTCCTGTTCCTTATGTCATTTGCACTCGTTTATCCGACCTCTAGTATAGCTTGTCTAGTTTAAAATGACGCGCCCCACCTCCGCACTCACGCACAGGATTCGAAACTCAATTCAAGCTACAATAGACTCTATTGTAGCTCAAATTGAGCTCCAAATCCCGTGCGCAAACGCGGTGGTGGAGCGCGCCATTTCAAACTAGACAAGCTCTAATAACCTGTAAATGTTACCCTATGACTTGCCAGAGCGTCTCCAAGCGGCCAGGAACCACGCCACGTTCATGGAACAGGAGGCTACTAGGGAATTAGATTTTTGAATTTCGTATCATGCCATTTCTTTCACTCTTATGCCTCCTCTACACTACTCGCGAAGTTCCTCGGCGAAGTACTCTAGAAACTTTGGCTAAAGTCCGAAGTGCGTCACTACACACTCGTTCAACTTTGACTCCCTTTGACGCCCTTTGACTCGGGCGCAAAAACCGACAACAAATGGAAGTCGCCCGAGGCGAGGTAAAGTTTCACGAGGTAAGCCGAAGTGCCTCTCTACACTATCGTATTCGTGTAACATCGTTCGACTTCGCGAGTAGTGTGGAGGAGGCATTATGTTTAGTACTATTTAATTAGCGTGAATGGAATGGCACGATGCGAAGTTCGAAAATCTAATTCCGTGGTATAAAACCAGTTCTTATGAATCACCTGTAAATGTTGCGCGATGACTTTTGCCACTTCTGTAGACAGAGCGTCTCCAGGCGGCTGGAAACCACGCCACGCGCCACGTCATATCCTTGAAACAGTTGAATCAATCACCTGTAAATGTTGCCCGATGATTTGGGCCACTTCTGTACACAGAGCGTCTCCAGGCGGCCGGCAACCACGGCATGCGCCACGTCATATCCTTGAAACAGTTCAATCAATCACCTGTAAATGTTGCCCGATGATTTGGGCCACTTCAGTAGACAGAGCGTCTCCAGGCGGCCGGCAACCACGGCACGCGCCACGTCATATCCTTGAAACAGTTCAATCAATCACCTGTAAATGTTGCCCGATGATTTGGGCCACTTCAGTAGACAGAGCGTCTCCAGGCGGCCGGCAACCACGGCACGCGCCACGTCATATCCTTGAAACAGTTCAATCAATCACCTGTAAATGTTGCGCGTTGACTTTTGCCACTTCTGTAGACAGAGCGTCTCCAGGCGGCCAGGAACCATGCCACGTTCGTGAAACAGTTGAATCAATCACCTGTAAATGTTGCGCGATGAGTTTTGCCACGTCGGCGGGCAGCGTGTCGGCGTCGGCGGGCGGCAGCAGCTGCAGCGTGTACACGGTCAGCGGCGCCGCCAGGAACCACAGCGCGTCGCGCCACGGGAACGCCGCGCCGTGCTGCTGCACCGTCACGTGAGTGAACGGACGCTCCACGGCTGACGAACGTTTTTTAATGTCACGAATAAACAAAGGAACGAAGCAGCAGGGGACTACGAAATGCTGTTTTGATCAATTTTACGCGTCTATTAACGGTCTGAGCTGCAGTTGTCCCGCTCTCGCTGTACTGACACGGAGGGGTTCGGGCGAGACAGCGACATTTCATTAAAATACCTATTTCTCAAAAGTCTCTCAGCCATCGTATCCTCTTAAGTCCGCCTCACTATTATCAAGGATGATATAGACCGGATTGGCAGTCGCCATAGTACGGATCGGCCGCGGTTTTTGTAGTTCGATTATTAAATCTTGATGGCGCTGAAATATAGCCAGAGGCTTTGAAGGCAAAACAATAAGACTACAGATATTTCATATCACTGCAAATGTAATATTATGCAATATTTTTATAAAATCGAACTACAAAAACCGGGCCGATCCGTACTATGGCGACTGCCAATCCAGTCTATATCATCCTTGGTCTGCAGTTATAATCTTAAAATAAGTATTTAACAAAAAAAAATATTTTTATACTAAATACAAACTGAAACATGGATGGATACACAGAAAAAAAAAAACAGAAAAAGAGACCATCGCTGGGAATCGAACCCAGGTCCTCAGAATTCCGTGCTGCGTGCTTATACCCCTACACCACCGCTGTTCAGGAGTTAAGACACAAATTTTCCCTATATGGGTTAATGAAACACACGCTACACGAGCGTAATTTTGTGAGTCGTGAGCGGCAGAATTTCGGTCCGCGCCATACAATATGCGCGCCACCACGTGACACTCACGTGACACAATGTATGGCGCAACCGAAATTCTGCCGCTCACAACTCACAAAATTACGCTCGTATGGCCTCACCCTACATGTATCAACATTTTTCAGTTTGTCTTTCTACAGTCTCTTTACGCAGAGACACCTAGCGACATCTATGTTTCATGTTCTCAACGAGAAACGTCAACATTCCTTCGGAACTACCCCCTCATCCGCTCACCCGAAAAAAAATTAAGCTTTTTTGCTGACTGTACTTATATTGCCGCCATCCATACATTCGTACCAAATTTCAAGTCAAACCGATCACCAGAAATGGACGAAATGCGACTTGCAAGATTTGTTCTTAACATACATACAAACATTGCAAGTTAAAGCTTCTAAAAACACAACACTATTATAGTGTAAAGTAATAAGTTTTTGTTCAAAATTTCATTTTAAAAGCAAGCTTTTTAGCTGACTGTACTTGCATTGCCATCTAACCTAAAGTCTGGCAAAAAAGAGTAGAAATTAAAAAGTGGCAACACTGTAGTGTCGTCCCTCTTTTTTCGTACACAAGAAAAGAGGGACGACACTACAGTTTTGCCACTTTTTAATTTCTACTCTTTTTTGCCAGTCTATACATAAGTATACCAAACTTCAAGTGAATCCGACCACTGGAAGTGGGTCAAATTCGACTTCCAAGATTTGACCCGTACATACATAAATAGGTACAAAGAAAGAATTAAAGCTTGTATAGAAACGTGACGCAAGCTAAATGTGCGTCCATTAATTATGCGCGATATTGACGTTTTTTTGACCGGAAAGTCTGATATTGAAATTAAATACTTGAAAAAAATTACTTTGTTGTAATTTCATTAACTTTTTCAAAGTTCCAACGGAGTCCAAACTCATTGGTGCCCAAGAGCTTCAGGATGCTTTAAGAAGGCTTTGGTCTACTGTTTATTTTACTGAGACCAAGCGCACAGGTTGAAACATCAAACATCACTTACTTATAGCCACAGGCTGCACTCTACTCCCCACGGGGAAGGGCCAGTCGGTGAACTTCAGGAGTCCCCGCCCATTGGTGGGCCCACCTTCCGGCTGCAACAGCACCGGCTTGCTTGGACACTCTCCGAAATGCTCTCTGCAAAGGACAAAGAAAAGGATAAAGAAAGGATAATGGATAAATAACTGTCACAACGTGATTTGTATAAAATAAAATTATCGGGAAAACAATCTGCAACGGCAGCGACAAATGGGCATACGTTTATCTTCTAATCTAATATATAAAAATATCGTGTCACAGTGTTTGTTTTCGAACTCTTTCGAAACGGCTCGACAGATTTTTTGAAACCTTTTTGTCTATTTTTGGTAGGTCTGAGAATAGGTCGTAAGCTCCTTTTTAAGCCTCTATTCTTCGCAAACGTCGCGGGCAACAACTAGTAACTGAATAATATGTGTATTATGCTCACTTTCTCACAAACTGGGCGGCATTCCTTATGCCAAGCGTTGATGCAAAAAATGGTGGCACTTTCCATTTTCTCAGCTGCAATGAAAAAAAATTCGTAGATTAAGTAGTTTGTATGTCGTTACACAAGGGACGCGATCGTGATTTTGTTTTCATGAAGCTCTTAATTATGAACTTTTTAAAAAAAAAAACGACCCAGATACGCTATTTGAAACTAGGGTTCGCTAATTTTGTCTTGACACAGAAGGGTTGCTTTTAACCCTTTGATCAATTATAACTGTAGATCCACAGTCGCGCGCCCGAAAATGTCCGAGCCAAATGAGCGCCACTGATAAAAGTGGCCTTCTTTTTTCTCAGTACGTTGCGTGAAGTTGTCAAGTTTAGCTGTCAACTGTCAACCGAAATTCGACTGTAATAAAGTAAAGACTAGGTTCAAATTTCTGTGTAGGTGATGATTTTAATTGTTATGCAAACAAATAAAAAAGTTCGGACATTTTTTGAAGGGGATTTTGTTCGGCAATGTGTATCTTCAGTTATAATTGATCAAAGTTTTAACCACTTTATATTTCGATTCTGAGTTGATACTAACACTAATAGTACCAAGCACGTGCGAGGCGGCGAGCGAGTCCAAACAGGACACGTAGTTGGCTACTAACACGCTGCAGCGCGGGTCACGTGTCCCTTTCACCTTCACATAAACGCCTGAAATTATTTTATTCAAATTGTTTACAAAAAATAAAATCAACAAGTTTTTTGAGGGTAAAACAAAAAGGGTTAAATCATTATCACTGGATTATGTTATGAAAAACAATTGAATACATTTTGACACTACTTAACCCAGAGTTAGCACTTAACTCGGGAGTTATAATGGTTAACTCTGGTCCATGCAAATCCGCCTTAGAAGCCGGTAGGGTATTGTTTTTTTAAATTTAAACGGGATCAAATTTGAACTACAGCTTGTCCAATAAATAAATTAGCCAACTAGGCATTAAAAAAACTGGGCAATTCAAATAAATATTATGAATGTAATGATAGAAATAAAAAAAAATATTTATTCACAATGTTCCTGAATCCTGATTAATTTTGCAATTGAAGTGAAAATCAGAAGGTACAATTTAAATATAAATCCTATTTTATCTTTGATTTAACTATCAACCCCCACCTGTGGCTCGGGTGGATATAAGCGTGTCTGTTGAAATAACGCGTTTTATGCACTTGTTCTCTTTACATTTCTTATTGGGTGGGTAGAACTATTTTTATTCAACCTTATTGTTACTTAAAGATTATTGATTTGATAGTCTGCACTATCTTAAACTAAGATGATGTCAAAGTCTAATTAGAAAAAAAAATGTTTATTAAAAACAGCTGAATCATTGAAATAAAAATTGTTTTATAATCTTAACAGTATTTTGAAGGTTGTTTGTGAAAAATGTTTAAAACTTGAGAAAAAGAAACTGTGAAAAACCTTCTTAGGACATACCAAAAATATGGGTACTAGGAGAATTGTAGGATCTAAATATTTGCTGTGCCCAACAGGGTGCATGATGGATGACCATAATTATTGTATCCTTATAACATCTGTAACATACATTGTGGAAGAGCAATAAAGAATTGAGTATTGAATATTGAATCAAGAAAACTGCATCAAATAGATTTTTGTTTTTTCTAATTTTAAATATTATTATGTGTAGTTTCCACATGCACCCAGTGCGGATTGGGACATCACACAGACCATAGATTTGCTTTGAAGTCCTTTGTAGGTGTCTTCACCGAAAAGCTAATAACAAAATCATAAATGTAACTAACTACCCACATAAATTCAAAAAGACTCAAGAGATGCAAATCTGGATTTGAACCCACAACCCTCAACATGTGAGGCCGTAGTCAAATCACTGGGCTACCAAAGCTTTACTTGTTTTAATATGTAAGTAGGTTTCATACAAATTTTATTTTTATTTTCTACCCGAGTCATTGCTTCTTCTTTGCATAATTATGTAAATGGTGAAAAATAACAATAAAGGACACCAGGTCTTGTAAATAACTTTGAATATTCATTTATGATTTTAAAACCAATACAACAAGAGAACATATTTCCAAAGAACTATGAGTCAAAGGTCGGATTTTACTTCATCATTGAATGCTAATTTTGAAATGTCAGGACAGTACATAGCCTGTTATTGGAGATAGATGTCACTGGCTATGTTTAAAAAGTTGTGTTGTCAATAATGTGATTAACACCTTATCATTTATGCAACAATTAGTATAACAAGTGGAATATAAAAATAACTGTAAACAATTTTTTTAACTATGAAATGGAGCTAAACCCGGAAACAGGTCAACTAACAGCAGGAGACGCTCCCCATAAACCCCTGCAACACCCAAGTGCTATTCCATACACACCCAACCCAACCCAACCCAAGTAATTTGCGTCTGTATTTTCTCTGGCTGTCTTAATTTACCTCGGAACCCAACTTCACATACTTTGCTTTTAGCACTACTAAGCAACAATATCATAGAAAACTCTTTGTGTTAATGTGGTTTGTATAAGTACCCCTCATCATGTATTCTTTCGATGTCCGAATCTATCTTATCAGAGGGCTAGACAGTGCTGTGATGCTCCCTATCCTCCTATTCAGGCGCAATGATGCAATAATGATGATTTAATTAACCCTTCATATTATGACTTAGCACTGATCAATGCCACCCCAGTCACATGCCACAGATGATGGATGATGAATGTATAATTGTGTTAACATGTATAATCAATTTCCTTTATTTTGTTCAATTTAAATATGATAATTTTAATATTTTGCATGCTATTCAAAGCTGAATAAGGAGCACTTATAATTTTAAGACAACACAATGTAAATCAACCCTGTTCTAGCAAAATAAATTATTTCATTTCATTTCACAGCACTGTTCAGTGCCAAAATCACTGATTAACCCCCTGTTTCACCATCCATTGATCAAATTTATTTGACAGATATAAATGTGATGCCATCTCTGTTTGTTTTGTTCAAATAGACAGAGACAGCATCACATTTATCTGTCAGTTAAAATTAATGGGTTGTGAAACAGCCCCAAACCTCACATATGCCGAAAGTAAAAAAAAACCTGCGTTCTAAGTCTTGTTTGTTTCAAATAGTACATACCTATGTTACAGATTACAAAAATATAGCTTAAATCTGATGCGGATCCGCTTTCCGGCATACAAAAGTAAATATAAATTCAATAAAATGTTGCTTTTATGATTTTGACACTGATCAGTGTTGTGGTTCCATGCATACATGTTTATTATACTTATTGTGTTTGTATATCTAGGTGTCCCCATTAAAGGCTACAACTATGATTAATATATTTCATGAGCAGGAAGTCCTAATTTAAACAGGAGCAAAACATATGGAAGTGTGTGTTTTGTTTACATTATGTTTATTTGTGTACATATGATGGGAATTGCTCACCGAACGTCCAGCAAGCCAGGGTAGACAGCATCTGCCTCACGGTAGATTTGTTTGGTAATATAATGGAAGCGACCCATAGGAATAACGCCAAAATTGTCCGAAACACAAACAGGCATACCCCAAACGGCAAAAACAGTAGGAATTGCGTAACGTTTTCGCCTGAGAACCTGAAAATTTAAGCACTTTTTAGTTTTCTACCTTACAAAGTAAATTGCTTCGGAGCAAACGAACAAGAGCGAAATACATGGCTAACTTTCCCTAAAGATATCGAACAATACGTAAGTAGAACGGACGAAGTACTGTTTACCTGTCGTCGTTTCTAAGCCTCTCCGCTGTTAAAGCCATGGTTCATGAGTGAGATCAAAACAAACGATTTCTAAAGCTTACAGTATTTTGGTAAATAAACGAGAGCAAATAATTTCGAATTTCTCTCCAAAAATATCGTGTACGTGCGTGATGTGTATTGTACAATACCGACCATAAAGTAAATGTTTCATTTTTTTAATTATCTGACGTTTCTAGTGTTGTCCCTCTGAATTTGATCGGTTAAATTCTTAAGTTGGCTAACGCCATTTGCACCATTTACACGAATTCTTCAATTTCATCTTTTATGTTCGGTATCGGTACGGTAAGTTCCTTGATTGATCCTTATCTGTTAATTATAAAAGTAAAGTACTGGGGTGTTACCACGAAATCCGAAGTTCGAAACGAAGCCCGCAACGAAAATGGCACGAAGTTCGTCGGTGATCGCTACTACGAAGCAATTTCGGATTCGTGAGTTTCGTGTCGAAACCATAGACCACTTTCGATCGAACTTCGTGAGTCTTCGTGAATGGAAATAAATGGGAAAGACCGAATGGATAAATAAAGCGTCTTGCACAATTTCATTTAAAAACCGGTAAATGGATTATTAGCTTCTAATGGACCTAAAATTCCAATAAATAATTAATATTATACATTTCCAACATTCCGCTTCATCACAACATAGTTTTGAGCAAGTTTTAATGCTGAATTCAAGGAAATTTTGTGCTTTTGTTATTCTCATTTGTTCTCATACATACCCAAATGATACAAACGTCAAACTAAATTGTCAAACGTCAAACTGCGTGTGCGTACTTTAAAAACTTTAGCGAGAGAAGTAAGTAATCAAAATATATTTTTATTTTATTTAGTCATGTATTATAGTACATTTTTAAAACTTTGTCCATATAGGTATAATAACAAGTAGGTAATTGTGTGCGACGAGTATTGTTACATGTAATGGGGAGTAATTAATTAATTCATTTGAGACTTTTCTTCAATCTAATCTTCTTTTAATATTTTATGACAAAAAGTGTATACTGACTATGTTATCTCAATTTTGAGTGACTTGTGGGTTGGAACGCTACTGCATAACTATGTCTATATATGAAACAAACACTGGGAAAGTTCAGCCAGATCTGCCCACTAAGTCGGGGTTCTTCATATCGTCAAGAACATCACAACCACTATTATCCAACTTATGATTAGGACGTCTGCACTCCAGTCTTCCTTTCTGAAATATGGGTCCGAGACCATTCCATATGTGAATGTGGCTTGGACGAGGATATCCTCGAACACATGTTTTTATACTGCCAAAAAATTGTTATGGCCTCCCTTCCAAATTTCCTCTCACTGTAAACTTAACTTCCTTCTTGCACAAGCACACACACCCACCTTATAAATGTAGGTATTATGTAAGTTTATAAAAATTTATTTATGTTTGTTAGTTTAATAAAATTTATGTTTCTGTTGTCTATTTCAGGTTCTCAGCCGAGTATCACACACCAAAGCTACCAAACACTAGCCAACCAATATTGTCTTTCAGAATCATCAATAGTATTGTTAGAGCTATATTTATAAAAACTGAGGTGAGAGTAGTAAGTAATAAAAATCAATTTTATTGTAGTTCTGTTATAATATAATAATAATAATACATCTTTAAACCTTTGTCTATATATAATAACAAGTAACTAGTTGAGTGCAACAAGTATTGTTACATGTAGGTAAAGAGGAGTAATTAATTCATATGAGATTTTTCTTGAATCTAATATTCTTCTTCTAATATATAAAACAAACATTTATTTCTTAATTAGGAACTTGTTATCAAATCAGCATTGTTAAGAGATCAAAAATACACAAAATTAGTTCCGGGCTTTGTTTCAATGAAAACAGTGAGCCTTCTAAGCTATAGTACAGTTCTAGAATAAAATAAAACAATGTACCTAGGTAGTGGTATTTTAACAAAATTTATGTTTGTGTTGTCTATTTTAGGTGCACAGCCGAGTACTAGAAGCTACTGAACAAAGGACAGCCAATAGTGTCTTTCTCAACCTCAATATTGGCAGAATCATCGATAGTATTGATAGAGCTATATGTATTTTTATAAATTGAATTGAAATTGAAGTGAGAGAAGTAAGTAATCAATCAATATCTATTTTTAATTTAGTTGTAGGTACTATAATAGATTTTTAAAACTTTGTCCATATCCATAGGTAGGTACTCTAATAGTATAAATGGGAAAGTGTGTCTGTCTGTCTGTTACCTCTTCACGCTTGAACTGCTGAAACAATTTTGATTAAATTTGTATTTACAGATAGTTAGAGTTTGCGGAAAGGGTATAGGATGGTTTTTATCCCAGAAATCACCCTTCAAAGGAGTGAAAGTTTTTGTAGGGAATCAATAACCGCTGAACCAGTGTAAATTAAATTTGGTATAGAGATAATTTGAGATGTGAGAAGGGGTAAAGTATAGATTTTATCCCCGAAATCATCCCTTAAGGGGGGTGAAAATTAGAAAAGGGAGTCAATTAAAAAGGACTAGAACTTTTATAATTTATATGTGATGATTGTCAGAAGTGTGAGGACTTGATCCATGCATTGTTGGAGTGCGTCCAAGATTTGGAATTGAGAAGAAGAGTTCTTGGAGGATTGGGTTCCATGTACAATGGCCAGGTCAATTGTTGGCTGACAGAGCCGTTATCGTGTGAGGCAGTCAGCATATACCATTTCATTGATCTGTCCCTTGAATAGGGAAGTGAGTAAGCTTCTCATGAGGCTGACATGATCACCTGGAGTGTTCAAAGCCTCAACAAAAATTAGAAAAAAACTTATAATTTAACTTTTCATTTGAAGTAAAAAATGTTTATGTATTTTCGACCTATTCATCAAAACTTACAACTCAACAAAAATTAGAAAAAAAAAACTTCAGTATAATTTAACTTTTCATTTGAAATAAAAAATGTTTATGTATTTTTTGACCTATTCATCCATACTAATAATTATTATAAATGTGAAAGTGTTTGTCTGTCTGTTACTTCTTCACGCTTAAACCGCTGAACCGATTTTGACGAAAATTAGGTACAGAGATATTTTGTATCCCACAAAAGAACATAGGATATTTTTTTCCAGAAATCACTTTGTTAGAAATATAAAGAATGTTTAAGTATGTACATATGTACCGGTAATTCAATACATCATCATCATCATTTCAGCCAAAAGACGTCCACTGCTGATCATAGGCCTCCTCCAAGGCTCGCCAAACAGATCAGTCCCGTGCAATCCACATTCAATGCGATCCCGCAACCTTAACCAGGTCGTCGCTCCATCTTGTTGGAGGCCTACCTACACTGCGTCTTTCGGTCCGTGGACACCACGCGAGACCCTTTTTGGCCCATCGGCCATGAGTTCTAAAGACGATGTGCCCTGCTTACTGCCACTTGAGTCCAGCTATTCTTCGAGCTATGTTGGTGACTTTAGTTCTCGAGCGGATTTCATAATTTCTAATGCGATCCCACAGAGAAACTCCGAGCATAGCCCACTCCATCGCCCTCTGAGTGACTTTGAGCTTTCTTATGAGGCCCATCGTTAGTAATACACACTGTTAAGACTTTTGACTTGAGACATTGCGGTATAAGTATTGGATGACAAGATATTGCGGAGCTTCCCGAACGCTGCCCACTGCCCAGCCGAGTCTAATTCGTCGATTGACCTCCTTCTTGAAGTTGAACCAAGTTGCCAATAATACCAGAGGCCGGGCAGCAGCGTCCTCGATATCTTTCGGTATCCCACTGCGGTCGCCAACCCGCCTGCCAAGCGTGGCGACTATGGCAATAACATAACCCCCTAAACCCCTAATGGCTAGTCAAACTAAAATTCAATACACTCAAAAGTAATTAACTCTTTTCTCAAGATTTTGGTTTTGTTAGTTAGTGATGTTATTCAATACAATCAAAAGTTATACTTATTAGGTAAATGTTTTCTCAAGATTTTGGTTTTGTTAGTTAGTTAGTGATTTCTTTCTTTATTGCAGTAAGCCGACGAATTATGGGCTTGATGGATGTTTGAACGCAATTTGTTCGCTCTTGTTTTGCTTTACATACGTAGTGGGTTTTGGGTCCGTGCTGCGGCCCCACAGCAAGAGATTTAATTGTTGTCAGACTGTAAGATGGAACTTTAAGCTTTCTTGTGTTTCTAGTAGCCTTTGGCTTATCGACGTTAATGGGAAGGTGTTAAGGTCGCGGGCACAGCTTAACATATTATTTATTTACTGTTAATAATACATGTTGTAACGTTTCCTTCAGGCAGTCGAGCCCGACGTGTGGTGGAGTTCACAGCGCCGCGGCCCCGCCACTTGGATTAGCGAAGCCGGCTGCTGGACAGCGAGGGGCAGCAGCCGGCGGAGCTGGCAGTCATTCGGGAGGAGGGGGCAGAGCTCCGGACAGACTTGCAAGACATGACTCGAGCCGTCACATTGCTCGCTGAGGAGCTGAAAAGAAGTTAGTGCCGCGTAACGTGTTTAGTTGCACACACAGCTCTAACTTTATGTTTTTGCACTAAGTATACTTTTTTAGCATTAGAAAGAAGGTAAAGCGATCTTGACTTGACATTAGTTAAATTTATATTTGTAGGTACTTTTGATTTCACCATCACAAAATAAAGTAGGCACTTGTTTTTATTAAAGTTTTAATTCAACTATTTAAGTTAGTAAAAAGTTTTTCGTTTCACTAAGATGCGTTATGAAACGAAAAGGTGATTTACGTTGATTAGCTCAATTTTATAATTTTTATAAGTAGTGTACTTATTTACTCTAGTTTCTCTTCTAACCTTATAGTGTGGGGTATCGTTTGATGGGTCTTTTAAAATCATTTCAAGGTTGTGAAGACGATTTTTCGATATAGTGATTATTTTGGAAAATATTCAACTTTAAAATACAATTTTAGTTACCGTATAGGTACTATAATGGAACTATAGCTCAAGCCTTCTCATTCTGCAGTCGCCATATTAGGCCGAGATGATTGATTTTATAATCTAGTCGAAAATTTATGTAGCGTTTTAGTTTTAGGATTAGGTTTAATACATAATAAGTACGTATTTAAATGCAAGTTTTAAAGAAGGAACTGATTTTATGTAATTTTGTCCAAGTTATATTATTATAGTGTACACATTAAAGAATGAAAACTCATTATCTTTTTTTATTATAGCTTTTAAGTATTTCCAAATAAAAACCTTGTGTAAGATAGGTAGGTATATGTATCTAATTATACCGGTGTAAGTATAATTTATATTGTTTTGGAGAATTGCAGTTACCGGGAAAGATGCTGAAGTATTTTTAGCAATACAAAACTGTGTGGCACTTTTAGCGGGGGGAATGCACATATTCCTAGTGTTAAACACATCTGCACATAAAATGTCACTATGTCTCAGTGGCACTCCCCGCCGGTGGTGACCCATTCAGTTGAGGCCCGCCCTTGTGCAACTCTGACAATTTAAGACAGTGTCTTATGTGACAAAAAAAAATACATATCCATGGGAATTCCGAAACTTACATCGTCGTCTACGACTTTTATAATTATTTTGTATGAAGAATACTCTTGTGCAAGATTTCATGTCTCTGCATTTACTTAATTTAGTTAAGATTTTGGAATTTAACATGGATCCATGGGGACAAAAAGTAGCCCAAGTAGGTATGAGTTTTTCCAGAGATAAATACGTCAAGCCGTTTTAGGGCGAAAGTAAAAAAAACAAGCCCTCACACCGACAAGCTTTCACATCATCACTATCCCAGCCTACCTACGCGGATCCCATGTGGAACTATATGTACTCGTATGTTATATGACATAATATTTTTACTTAGGCACTACCAGTAGAGTGAAGGGAAATTTTAATTTCCTTGACACTACTATTCAAATTGGCTGATTAAACGGATATTATGAAATCTCCCGTGGATTACCTCATTACCAATGGTAGGTATAGTCGGGGTAAGTAAAGGTTAGTCACTTTTCGACTCTATCGAAAAGTGACGAACCTTTTTTTACCCCGACTATACTATTCAATACTAAGTATAAGTAAGTATAGCAAAGCAAGATAAACTACATATTTATTTCATAGTGAAATACGACGTACGAATTAAATACTCACTGCTGCCTAAAATGCACCACGAGCTACCGTCACTTTATGTGATTAATTCGTATATTTCACTATGAGTGAGTCTCACGGCAGTTTAATGTTTAAAACGTATCTATTTGTTCCAAAGAAAAAAGAAACAAATGTTATCCACTTTATCCATGTTCAGTCAACGTCATGTCATGAATCAGTGATCACTTTTGTACCTTGCCGCTTTCAGTCGTTACATACTTTCGAATGACTTTTCAGACAATTTAAAATGACAAGGTAAAAAATCACGTGATCTAATTTCGTTTACTTACGTCCATTAAGAAAAAAAACTGCTAAATTTTAGCACAAATATTTTAATAAGACTAGGTACATACTACATCTAAGGATTGGAGGTGTAATAAAATACAAATCACATTGCATAACATTGACATTGTCATTTTCTACTCACCAACTTCATCTCAAGTCCCAGTACAGTCAAACAATTTAATTCCTAGGCCACTATAGAACCTTGTCGCATTAACTACTAGATAATTACAACGTCAGTGAGGGTCAAAGGATTATCAATTTTCCGAACACAACATGCAATAAACGTTTTCGCTCCATGAAATAAGGGGAAAAAAAGAAGTTTTGACGATGGACAGTGGCAATTCAAGTTATTAATACACAAGCAAACTCCTTTCCTTCCTAATCATTATTGTTGACACATGTTCGAAAAGATAGAGATGTCATCATGACGTACATCACGTAATAATCACTGTTAAACGATTCATTACGAAATGGTTCTATTAGATAGTTTAGTTTTGGTTTAGTTACTATGAGCTTCTCGATGAAGAAACAGCATCGTGAGAAAACCTGCAGCCATCTGCGAAGAAATTCAAAGGCGTCCGTATATGAAGTCCGTAATCCATCTTGGGTTAGAGTGCTTACTGCTTAGCCCGTTCCCTCTAGCCTATGAGATGAGGCCTGTGCCCACCAGCGAGACTTATATAGTGTGACTAAAATGGGATACTAGTTAAATAAAGAATTATCATTAAATATCATTCCAATATACTGAGCCTTACCGATACAAATATCGACGTGTGAAAGGTTAACCCAATGTTTGATAATCCAAAAAATCAGATGAGTAGGTAAGTAGCACATGTTCAGCAAGTTGTGATTAGGAACATACATAACAGCGGATTTATCCAGACAGAGATACTTCGTTTTTTTTAGCATTAGAAAGAAGGTAAGCGATCTTGATGTGTCGTTTTATTGAAAAACGCTTTTGAAAAATTTTTTTTAACAAAAATAATTTAAAAATGCAATTCAGTTAACCACTAACGACTAATGGGTACCACTTACAAGCAAACAATGCAGTTGATAAATATATATATGTAAATCAACTTTACAAGTTAAAATAAAAACTAAAAATTAAAACTAGATGAGATGTTTATTTTCTACTTTCTACCGCACTCTCTTTCACGTGTGTCTTCCCAGAGTGTTAAACTATCTCTAAATGAATATCATCAGGGTGTATCAACTTTTGCTATGGTTACACAAAGTTTGTCCTTCTGACAACCTAAGCATCTGTCTGTCTATGACACAGTATGAAGTGTCACTTGGACAACCGGGGATAGAGTAAACAACGCAAAAAAGTTGATTCACCCATCTAAGTCGGTTCAGCGGTTTAAGCGTGAAGAGCCGAGGTAACAGACCCTACGCGGGCAAAGTGCGGATCGGGAACTTCACACACACCATTGAATTTCTTCGCAGGTGTATGCAGGTTTCCTCACAATGTTTTCCTTCACCGTAAAGCTCATGGTTCATGGTAAATTTCAAATGTAATTTCGCACATAAATTCCGAAAAACTCAAGAGGTGCGAGCCGAGATTTCAACCCACGACCCTCTGCTCGAGAGACCATAGGTCAAACCACTTAGACCGGGGGATGGTGACACAAAATATTACCTAGGTCATTTGTACCAGTATGGCGGTTCTTCAGGGGCCTAATTACCTAATGACAAAAAGGAAAATGTTGGTCATAGCGCTGGTACCGGCGGCCCAATTGCGTGGGCGTTAATCGAACGTGTCGGATAAATAACGAGCGTCGAACGATTTGTTCCACAAAAATTCTTGTATTTTCCGATAGTCGATAAAAAAATCAGAAGGCGGTAGCGTAATGCCATACTTCTCCGGTGTGGCTTACAGCCCGCCATACCGACGCAAACACATTAATTTAAAAACAACATTTCAACCATTTGTACCAAGCTAATTTTTGCACAGCTAATCATCGTCGAGTAGCCATTCGCGAAAATCACCATGCCATACTTTTCTGACGGTTTCAAATGGGCGCCATACCGCCGCAAAGAAATAATTTTTTTTATGCATGCAAAACGATTTGTACCACCCTAAAACTTTTTTCAACAGTTCTCCGTATGATTATAAATAGAAGTCTGATAATGCCATACCTGCGGGAGGTGGCGAATGTGTACAATATTTTTTCAAAATTCTAAGTTTTTATTCGTATTTCAAACGATTTGTACCAGTATGGCACTAATTTTTCCTGTAAGTCTGAGGTTTGAAAAATACAAATACAAAATTTCCAACATCTAGGTGGCGGCAATCTTATCTTATAACCAGATGTTATGTTGTATAATATTGTACGGCTACCATCGCTCGAAAGATTTTTTTAGACCCCTGAAGAACCGCCATACTGGTACAAATGACCTAATATTTTGTGTCACTATCCCCCGGTCTAACTAGGCAAATATGTAAGCAGCAGCCAGAGGTCCGAAGAAAACCAGGAGAATGACTTAAAACTACTTTAATTAAAATTAATAACTATTCCTACATCTTAAATACTAAATGACAATAGCCCGATGTGAGAAACTAAAGTGATACAGTTTACAATTGTCTTAACTAGGTAAACGCGAGTCACGTCCCGTTGGTGCGTTGTCTCACGTAGTGGTAGGCGTCGCCTCACGTAGTGGCAGCTGGCGTAGGCTAATTCTTAATGTCAGGCTGCTATATGTTGGTTCGGCGACTCTCCTCGTAGTGCGCAGCGTAGTTACATAACACCTCCACCCGTAGATCAGCAACTATTTTCCAACGATTAGTGAAAATGTTGCTGGAAATTCCTTCTGAAGATTACCCTCTCGGAAATTCTGGGGTTTCTCATGACTCGTGTATCTTTCGTAGTGTCTTTAGACATACTCTTCATTAAGTGATATCTTCGGCCTAGCAAATAGATAGTGAATACGCAGTTTGATGTGGTCCGAAGTTGAAGATTTGTATCCTTCCTGTAGAGATATTGATGACATACTTCGGGCATTCAGCCTCCATGTACACGAATGCGGTCTTATGAGTTGCTATATAAGGGATAGATTATAGGGATAAGGATTTGATTTGTCTTATCAAGAACTATTGAAAGCCTATAAAAGTCAAAGGTGTCTGCTGAAACTATAGGAAACTGAAAAATACTAACTACATAACTTGTCCATCTGGATCTTGAAATTGGAATCTCTTAATATCTGGAATACCTTTTCAAGGTTAGTCATATATTGCTGAAGGGATGTGCTGAAAACTATTTTATCTTCCAAGTAGGTAACGCAAATTTCGTTTTGGAGACCTTTCAGAATGTTATCCATAACGCGCTGAAAGGTATAGGGTGAATTTTTCAACCCCATGGGCATTCGTAGAAACTCGAAATGTCCATGTTCGACGTTAAACGCTGTCTTAGGAATATCTTGGGGGTCCATTTCAACCTGGTAAAATCCACTAGCAAGGTCTAGTGTGGTGAAATATAGTTTAACTGCACAAGGGCTAATAAAGAACTAGTTAGCGCCAGTATCTATTAAAAATTTTAGAGGAGGGTTGGAAATTTGGATATAAGGTGACTTCCGGCCTAACCGAAAAGAAATCATCACCATCGTTAGTACTAGTTCGGCCTTGTCCAGTCAGCTGAACGTCCGTAGTCGGTTCCGCGTAATGTGCGGGGTCATCATACTCGACAAAATTCACAAAGTCAGCATGGCTCGCGTACTTCGGTTCATTGTAATAATACTTAATCGTAATATGGATCTGGGGCATAAGGTGTATATTCATTCAAGTGCATTTCTTGTGATCTAAAATAGTCTTGAATCGGATTGGGCATCACCTTAGGGGTAAATGCTTGAATACCGCTCATGGGCTTGGGAGCAGAATTAAATTGCGGAGGGTTGTCAAAGGGTGGTAAACGTAAAACGTTACTAAAAAATACTAACTAACTAAATAATCTGCCTATCTCTATAATAAAAACTGGGCTCACTTAAATCATACTCTCTTAATTATAAATTCGTAGTTCTATCTATTCCACATAAATAGATTACCTAATCGAATCGCCTAAGTTACTAAATTAATTTATTCTTTACTGGGGGCCTGGCGCGATGCAGGTTCCCAATACCCGAATTTCCAGGAAGGAAATTTTTAGGGAAGGAAGCAACACAAGATCGATTCAGGTGTACTCACATATGCTTCATTCCTGGTTTTCTTCGCGAATCAATTGCTAGATTCACCTCTTGAACTGCAGCTCGTAGGTTCTGGATACTCGGCAGCGGTGCTTGACAGCGACCCGGGTGGCTCAGGAACTCAAAATCTTGATTTTGAAGATTTCGGTGCCCGCTCGCGACCCGCGAGTAACCTAACGACTGCGCCAAATATGTAAGCAGCAGCCAGAGGTCCGAAGAAAACCAGGAGAATGACTTAAAACTACTTTAATTAAAATTAATAACTATTTCTACATCTTAAATACTAAATGACAATAGCCCGATGTGAGAAACTAAAGTGATACAGTTTACAATTGTCTTAACTAGGTAAACGCGAGTCACGTCCCGTTGATGCGTTGTCTCACGTAGTGGTAGGCGTCGCCTCACGTAGTGGCAGCTGACGTAGGCTAATTCTTAATGTCAGGTTGCTATATGTTGGTTCGGCGACTCTCCTCGTAGTGCGCAGCGTAGTTACATAACAAGGCCACCACGGCTTTTTTAGTAGTATGAAATACAATCAATCAATCAAACAAAATAAATATAACAATTTGTGATCCATCAGGGCTATCAGCTATCGGCGATTCAAATCGCATATGAGTTGCGCGCGGGCCTGTCCGCGCTGCCGAGCGGCGGGGGGCGGGGGGCGGGGGCGGGGCGGCGCTCCTCAGCAGGCTCCTGCTCCGTGAGGCCGAGCGGCTGGAGGCAACATATCTGAAAAGCAGATAAATTTATACAGTGTGGTTTAAAAAAAATCTACATTAATCATTAAACATTAAAGTTTCTTTGAAAATCACAATAAATTAATCGTTAGTTCCTAGTGAATGTTTAATGGTGTCAATAGTGATTTAAAAGAACTAATAAATAAAAATAAAAAGCCTTTATTAATCCCCGCCTCTTTAAAGTACAGAACTAATAACTATTTGTTAAAGACTTATTTAAATTGGACTTTCCACAACATATTATGAAAGCAGCCTAAACTCTAACAGCTATACTATTGACCACTAAGGAATTCCACTGTGTATCATCTGGCTCCGTCATCAGATCATCTAAGGCACTCAATTAATGTATTGTAACCCAGATTTGCAATGTTTGAAATCAATATGAAAGTACCTAAGAAATTATATAATTACTTTGATCTCCACACTTTGTTTTGTTGTCAGTTCAGAAAGTTTGTTAAATTAAAAAGTAATTGCATGTACATTCCCCTAGTGGTATGGTGAGTATTTCTTTATGCCCATGGTACCATCACAGTGCTGAAATGCAACATAAATTGTTATTGATATACCTAGCATGTTAATGACTGACCTACAAGGTCTTATTTTAAGTTATCAATGCATCGCACTGGCCACAATTTATGCACAACCATTCAATGCACATAATATATAGCATTAAAACATAACACCCCTATTTTTGTGTTGAGGATTGAAAATAGGCAGAATATTGCCAATTTGCCAATGCATTACAGTGATTAATTAATACAAATTCGTGAATAACAACTTTTCTATCAACAATTTATTTTTTTAAACATCACTATAATCAGGGGTATTGTTTTGTGAATAAATACCAACTGTACCAGGATGATGATGATGATGATGGTATTTTCTTAACCAAGTAAATTGGTACCAGCAATACTAAATTACAAGCTGTATCAAATTATTACCTCTTTTTGACAAGACCCATTCAAATGCAATACGATAAACAAATTCCATGAAGACAAAGTATGTATGTATGTAGAATGGCCAGTTTGCAGGCCATTTGCAGGTCAATGTAATAAGTATAATGATTCTTGGCCGGGGATCTTTTACAGTATCTATGTGTTGAATGGTACATCAGAGACATCAGAGTATAATTCTCTGTGTAATTTTTCACATTTGTAACCATTTTTGTTCCTGAGTTGATATTTATATAAGCTACTAGCTGTTGCCCCTGACTCCATCTGCAAAGAATTCATTTATTTATCCCGCAGGAACTTTGCAATATTTGTGCAAAAAAACTGTCCTATGACCTATACAAAGACTCAAACTATCTCCATACCAAATTTCATCTAAATCACTTAGGCAGTTTAAGGCTGAAGAAGTAATAGACAGACAGACACACTTTTGCTTTTACAATAATATATTATGGATACAATAAGGGCTTACCTTTAAGGCAGGGTCAATTCCACGGTTATTTAGTTTGGGACGAAGTAAGGGCACCACCTCCATGCAGAGGGCCTCAAACACCTCCAAAGTCAGTCGGAAGGTATTTTAAAACTCTCTGTCCCGCGTCTTTGACTTTAACGCTCTGTTAGCTCTTCAGCTAAAGCCTCTTCTACAAGTTAAAATCTTGCAATTAGTTCTAATCTAAAAAACAAATTAAAATAAATTAAAAAACTAGTGTAAGTACATAGGAATTTCATACAATGTTTCACCCATTAAATAAACGAATTTTCAAATCCTTTCTAAATGTCTGCTACAAACAGGCAACTTCTGTGCAAAATTTCATGCTTGTAAGACTTGCTTTGCTTGCAGAGAGTGTAAGTCCTCTATCAGTTATATTATTCTCTACACAACCGCCCAAAGAAAAAAAAGAGTTTTGCCTTGCTTTAGTAGACTAGCCAACACTCTGACATAATTTACCAAATTCACTGCTTAGCTTTCTTTAGAAGTGTACATTTTCAAAGTATTTTGCGGTATTTTGATAACTTCTCATATACTTTTGGGTACTTAATTACATATCTCAAAAGAAATATACGGTTGTAACTTAATGAGAACATGCCTTAAGATGACTATTTTAACTAAGAAACTTTCAAAATAAAATATCAAAGGTTAAAAGTAAAAACTGCATGTTACTTAGTAACTTTTGATTTAGGATACCTATTTGAAATTGATATTAAACAAAAATACTTACATTGAAAAAGCAGGCTCTCGAACTGTAGGATGGCACAATAACAAAACCAAATCAATTGAACACTGAAACTCTTTCGAATTAACGAATAAATACGGCAAATCACAATACCTAGTACTCAATATCAATCAGCAATGATACGTCACAAGTGTTACAACAAACAAAAATAACAAAATCGTCCACAAGGTCGCTTTTCCTACAAAATTCATCGAAACGAAAGCAAAACGATAACTATTTAGTTATCGTATGATTTTGACGTTTCTACGCGAAAAACTTTACGTCAAACTCCGAAATCATTCACGAAGTTTGACTTTCGTGGTAGGCCAAATTCGATATCAATCTCGAAGTTCGTTTTTCGTAGTAGACAACACGTGACTAACTTCGAATCGAACGAATGGAAACGAACTTCGAATCCGTCAACGAAACGAAGTGACTTCGTGGTAGCAAATCTTCGATTCGAAGCCCGTAACTTCGAACTTCGGATTTCGTGGTAACCCCCCTGACCCTGACGGACGTGTTGTGTTGTGTTCAATTTTGATTGTCATAACTCATAAATCTGTGTGTTCGATGAATAACAAAGTAAATTAATCAGATTTATTTGTTCCATAAATCTGAATTATCTTGTTCTGCGGAGTGATGTGTTCATGACATCCACTTGTGTACCGTATCGAGCTGCCTGTAAGAACAAAGACAGTAACAAGTAACCTGATCTTTGTTTACTTGCGTAATTAACATAGAAGTGATTAAAATGGAGGGTATAAGCTCATCGCCAGAAGATCACTCATGTTCTGATGGAGAAGATGAACGCAAAATGCCAAGGAACACACCAGGAAATCATACAAGCCAAGGATTTGATCAAGGTACCTCTTCCGCCTCCGGGTCACAATTAGAAGAAAAAATGCGTCGCAAACTGCAGTTTTTCTTCATGAATCCAATCGAAAAGTGGCAAGCCAAGCGGAAATTTCCCTATAAGTTCGTCGTACAGCTCATCAAGATTGTGCTTGTCACTTTCCAGCTCTGTTTATTTGCACACAACAGATATAATCACGTAAACTACACGTGGGACAATAGAATCAGTTTTTCACACCTATTCCTGCTCGGTTGGGATTCAACGCGAGAAATAAATGCATATCCTCCTGGTGCTGGGCCATTAGCTGTGTACAAATTGGATGAATTTTATAACACACTGGATTATGCATATGATGGGTATTACAACCTCTCCAACGCTATAGGTCCATATTCATACAATGACGAGGAAAACATTCCACCACCGCCAAAGTTCTGTCAGTACAACTATAAGCAGGGTATCATTAATGGTTTTAATGAAAGCTACGAGTTCAATGCTGAAATAGTACCCTCATGCATAAATTTTACAAAAAGTAATGGATTATTCAGATCAAAGCAATTTTTCAAGGAGTCTGTATTGAAGGTGGATTTTGCATCTTTAGTAAGGGCAGAAATGATGTTTTCTATTAAAACTATTAACTTCAGAGCTGCAGGTCCCATCACACCTCCTGACTGCTACCGGTTTGATGTTGCTATTATATTTGATAATGAAGATCATGACGGTCAGATGTCTTTGTCTTTAGATGCTGAACCATATAAATTAACCTGTAAAGGAGACCAGGAATACGTTACAGATAATAAAATTGATCAGGTGCTGAGAAGTATCTTGAACATTCTAGTCATTTTAATCTGTACAGCATCACTTATTTTATGTAGCAGAGCTATATACCGTGCTCAACTGTTAAAAGAACTGACCGTTCAATTCTTCCGGAGAACTTATAACAAAGAACTTAGCTTGGATGGAAGACTCGAGTTTCTGAACATCTGGTATATCATGATCATAGTTAATGACATTCTCATTATCATGGGTTCAGCAATCAAGGAACAAATTGAACGAAATCAGTTCACTAACGATCAGTGGAATGTGTGCTCTTTGTTCTTAGGCACAGGGAACTTATTAGTTTGGTTCGGAGTATTAAGATACTTAGGGTTCTTCAAAACATACAATGTTGTCATACTAACATTGAAAAAGGCAGCACCAAAGATCTTCAGGTTTTCTATTTGTGCACTACTATTGTATGCAGGCTTTACATTCTGCGGTTGGCTGATATTAGGACCATACCACATGAAGTTTAGGTCCCTTTCAACCACCTCAGAATGTCTTTTCTCACTTATCAATGGAGATGATATGTTTGCTACCTTTTCTGTTATGTCAAAAAAATCACCATTACTTTGGTGGTTTAGTAGAGTGTACCTGTACTCATTCATAAGTTTGTACATCTATGTTGTTCTCAGTTTGTTCATTTCTGTCATAATGGATGCGTATGACACTATTAAGCAATATTACAAAGAAGGTTTTCCAAAGAGTGATTTGCACACTTTTATAGGCGAAATAACATGCGAAGAGGTGTCCTCGGGATTGTACCGCACGCAAAGTTCGTCATCTCTAAACGCCACAATGAACTCATTGTTTTGTTGCAACTTCTATAGAACCGCATATTCTAAGATAGGAGGGGGCGGATCCAATTTAAACTTATTATAAACAGACAGTATAAATTATGTAGATTGTAGTAATGAATGTAAATAAATAATGTCATGTTATCTATAAGTGTCTGAATTAGATGTTATTTGTAAATGTTGCGATTTTATTTAGTATTTTAAAAGGAGGCAGTTGTGAGGTAGCTCTGAGGCTGATTAAATTGTAAAGTTTATTTAAAAAGTATGGTACCAGGAAATCCTCTGGCCTTCAGAAAATTATTTATTACCTTAGTTACCAAAGAGAAAAAATGATTATCGTTTTTTTTTTTTTTAGTTAATCCATGGCAACTGAATAAAGAAATAAGGTCACCATAGAGAAGCCCAAAGGGCATGTCTTAGCGTCTGTATGTCAAACGAGCCTTCTGGTACTGCAGAGCAAATACTCAGCATTGCTGCATGGTCAAATGTTTTATTTAGTACCTACTGCATGCATAATCAGATTGAAGATCATCAAGAGTATATCAACTGAAAATATTCACCCATATTATTATCCACCTTCCTGAAAAATAAATAAAGTCTACATTAAAATGAGGTATTATTTTGAGTTGATGTACTCTTGATCTAGGAGTATGATATCTTATCTTAATCATAATTACATTGAGATCTTAATCATAATTACTTGTGGAGATAAAATTCAAATTGCTAATATTATGTACAAACACGTTCTTGCCACACTTGGGTGTTTTCTTGTATTGTCATTTTTGTAACTCAATAACTATGTGCATCGAAATATATAGATAAAAGAGTAACTAAGTTTTTTTACTGTCTACAAAATGTAACCAGTTTTTTTGGAGATTAAAATAATGTATAGTCACTATTTATTTGTATGATAATTTAAAGAAATGGATACACAGTACTTTAACCAAAGGAAACTATGTAAGTTCAGGCAATTTTTGTCTTATTTTGTTTAAAATAAGATTTGAAGACTGCAAACCGATATTATTTTGTCCATGTTGTTCTTTAACAATATTATTCTGTTATTTATTTTGATAGCAAAATTTATCCTTTTCTAAATCACCTACTCATGTTTTTATGAATGTGAAAATGTTTATTTTTTGACTTTTCGAGGAAATATTATGTATGTCTAGGTCCATACATACGTATGTAGTACATATTTCCACCACGGGACACCCTGTGAAGGTATCCTATCCTAGTGTTTATCCTTATTAAAAGGTTTAATGAAATTTTGTACCCGAGTAGGTACATTACCTTAATTAAATTGTAAAAGATACCTATATTATACCTTAGCTCGGAATTGTACTTAGTACGGTCGCGTGCTTTAATTTGGGACCCATTTCGAAAAAAATATCCTTTGAATTCCTATACAATATGGCGGGACTCAACTTGTAGGAGGGTCCCAAATTGAAGGTCGTGACTATACAGGTTGATTCACAAGAGCTGGCACAATTGGATTGACCAAAAGTAATGTCATTTTGACAATTTCGTAGGAAAATGACTGATGCATGTCATTTTCATATCAAATTCAAATCCAAATTCAAATTGTTTATTAACATAAATAATTATTTACACGAAAAGTCGTTAGTAAGCGCTGAGATTATGTCTATGTGTTAGTAAACAAAGACCGACATACTAAAGTACTGACTCGATACAAATTGACCTTAATGGAACACTAACAACCTAAACATAACAACATAAACATAATACAAACAATACCGTGTAATAATGTGTGTGAATTGTATTCAAATAGGTAACACGTAAATACTTTCATTCAATCCATTCGTGCCAGCTCTTGTGAATCGATCTGTACCTACCATACTTAGGTATCTGTGTGTGTAGATTAGGGATCGCATTACCGAGTCCTTTTTTGAAAACCGGTTCTTTCGGTATTCATATTTTTTTAATACCGATTTTCCGGTATTTTCGGTAATTTCGGTATTTATGTCATGAAAAGTTATAAATAAATAAAAGACAATGCGTTTTATACGAAAAAGATAGAATAATTACCATAAGGTAGTTTAGTTAGATACTGTTACGTAAACAACTTAAAATTTATAAAATCACAAGATTACCCATTAATTAAGTAGGTAACAATAACCAACAATGGCTCTAAATATTAGTATTGAGTATTAAATAAAATCTGTCTTTGATCAACTCCCTCTCCTACAAACAAACAAACAAAAAAATATTTTAAATTCAAGTGATTACATTACATAGAATAATTGTCAATATTTCATTTTTTGACACCTGAAAATTACTACAGGAATCGAAAGAGTTTTGCCTCCTGAACACGGAGAAATATTTATTATAATTTATTTCTCCATATTTTTTTAAAAAAAAAACAAAACCTCTATCTTCATAACAAATACGTACACATAAATCAAATTATAAAATCAAAAACAAATAAAATGTTTAAATTATAAAATCATTGTAAATAATAAACTAATTAAGGTACTTATTTAAAATCACTTCTGTACTTTGTTTAAGTTTAAGTAGTTAATGAGATCGTAGAAAAGATAAATTATTTAGCGTGTTATATCGGCTAACTTTGATCGCACTAATTTTGACAAATATGTGCGTCTTCGTGGATGACACTAGGTATAACTGTGTGTGAGTCGTGTGACTAATCGTCGTGAGCTTGAGCTCTCGGGCTGGTTAGGCCGCCACCGCTGTGCGTACAACTTTGCCAGTTAAAAAATTGTTAGAAATAATCATTTTGCGCACATAATTGAATGAAATTACTGTTTCGTTTTTTAATCTTTGCTAATACCGAAATTACCGAAAATCCCGGTATTTAAAAGTCAATTTTTCTGCCCGGTTTTCCGGTATTTTCGAGAGTCGGGTTTTCCGGTTTGCGACCCCTAGTGTAGATCACAAGTGTGTATCTCAAACACATTGTATTTTATTTAACTATATTGCCCCCTGTCAATTAACGCATGAATATAATAATACCTATATATTTTGTATCAAACATTATCTTTTACTCAGGTTTCAATGCAATCAAATTGTGTCAATAACTCGTTGGATTGTAACTCGACAATGTAATTATCTACGTGTTGTGTCTGTTATAGACTCATCGATCAGAGTTCAATACTTACTTATTGCTTAGTCTCCCTCGTGTTATTGAGGACAAAGAGTTGTTCCATCTCAATCACACTAACTGTGTACAAGCGAGACACCAACAATCATAGTTTCAGTTACTGTTAATTTAATACCTTGACCTGAATCCTGGCATTTTGTTGTTAGCGTTATCAAATGATAAAGAGCTAGCTCAAAACACTAAACTTCGTTAAATGTATATTTGAATTTACTTAACCGTGCGAGACGTGGTGCTTCAATGTGGGGCTCAAGAGTCGCTCAACGAGCTATGGAGAGGGCTATGCCCGGAGTTTCTCTGCGGGATCGAATCAGGAATGAGTTCATTCGTAAAAGAACAAGGGTCCCCGACATAGCCAAACGGATTAGCTTATTGAAGGCAATGGGCAGGCCATATATCACGCAGAACAGATTGCCGTTGGGCCTGAAAAGTTCTCGAATGAAGACCACGGACTAGCAAGCGCAGCGTGAGACGCCCACCAGAGGTGGACGGGCGATTTGGTGAAGACCGCAGGTTTAAGGTGGACGCAAGCGACTCCCAGCCGTAATGATTATCAATGAGGGAGGCCTATTACGTCCATTGTCCAGCAGTGGACGTCCTGCGGCTGAAATGATGATGGATGATGACTTAACTGTGATTCACTTTTAAGTTTCCAAGAAATTTTAAAAAGTTTACTTTTGGCAAAGACTACCCCATTATTGTCTTTTACCTACTCTAACAATTAACACACTCAAGAACTAAATTTAAGGAAGTAACTAGATAAACGGAAAAAAAAACACTATAATATCTTGTTTGTTTATTCTAAAAAGTAATAGTTTAGGTTTAACGCTAGGTACTTAAAATTAAACTCACAACATGCAGCCAACTAATGCAGACATTTTCAACTTAAATATGTAACACTACGCAACCAAAGTAAAATCTCATAGAAATAAAACAAATATACAAAAGTATGAAAGTCATTGTTAAGTTACATTTACATATATGTGGCTTTTCTAAACACTGTAGATTAAAGTAGCACAATTTGTTATGGCGAATATACTGGCATTGGCAAGCTCACAGAAACAATTAAATAAAATATCAACATAATAACTACATACACTTCATGTTCCTAAGAATAGACCACAACTTTATTAAATAGAAACGCCTACAATAATATTACTATTATTATTGTGAGCCTCATCATTGCATATAAATCCTTTAATTTTTACATATATTTTCATTATTATTATTATTATATACTTACTTTTTAATACATCATATTCTCCAAAATATATTACAACAATTATTATGTTTATTATATTTATATAAAAACTACAGTGAATCACGTACATTTCGTAGCTTTTTTTTGGATTTTATTAATTGCCTACATCGATTAACAATCTAGTGAACATTAAAATAGGCTCTTTGATATCAATGATATGAATGTAAAAGCTAGTTGTTAGGGGAAACGGATCATACGTATGGTTTCTACTACTAACCTTTGATTAGACAGTGCAAGAACTATCGCTACGCTAGCGCGGCTGTACATTAATTAAAGATCAAACATCGGTCCATCAATGGCAATGTACAAGGTGCCCACCAGGTTTCCGCGAGTCTAACCACGCATTTCTGAGGCCATATGGAGTAATAAATGTTATGTGAACCTAGGTCGAATTATGCTTTTTTAACTTTTTTATTTTTTCATACATAATAAATACGCAATCCCAGCACCTCCACCACTTTCATAGTAAAATTTAAACAAAATTGGAAATATCTCAAAAAATAAGCATATTTCGACCTAGGTTCAGATAACATTTATTACTCCATATGGCCTCAGGAATGCGTGGTACTCGCGGAAACCTGGTGGGCACATTGTAGTAGATCAAGAAATTCATTTATCGCCCTAAGGTTCAGTGTCAATTGTATGGCAAAACATCAAAGGCTATTTTCACTTCTAATTCAATGTGACAATCGGCCTTATTGTTTTTATTCTGATGTAGCAACTGTCAAAAAATGGTAAAGCATTTATTTGGTCGACTACACCGCAATTCGCACGATATGTCTCACACTATCTAAATGAGGATTTATTCTCCCATAATAATGTGCTCTTAGGCTGCGTATCCACCGGGGCTGTGCGAGGATGCGTTACGAGGGATGTGTTTGTCATGAACCAATAGAAACACTTCATTTAAAAGGTCCTAAGTGAATGAAGTGTTTCTATTGGTTCATGACAAACACATCCCTCGCAACGCATCCTCGCACATCTCTGGTGGAAACGCAGCCTAATGATGTTGGTCTATTAAAGCTTAACTGGCATTTTTGTGACATAATCCGCTCTGAAGTTTTTGAAAACATTGCTTGCGTATTAAAACTAATAATAAATTTTATACAAAATTTTAATCTACAAAGTAATCCACAAAACAAAAGTCAAGCTGCCATACTTTCAATCATGATAAAACTATTCTAAAATAAAATAAATATATTTAAATAAAAATAATCAACACGCTCCAACCTCTGTTACGCTTAACTAAGTTGTCAACACTTGGCAGACGGAACAATGGGAGTTCTTTGGTAATCGAAGATAATAATAAACATCGCTTGCAGCGTCTCATGAAACGACATGCCACGAGTGCCGAAAACGGCAAAACGCCCTAAGTCTTGGTACCTAATAAAATCTTCAGTCTATTTATGATTTATTTTTTCTCATCGACGTTTTGACTGCGAGGCGTGGCTCCGAGCATAATTTGGATTTCGTCTGTGCTCTTGCCTTTCGTCTCCGGGACAACAAAGAATATGAACACGAACGCGACAAGCATGATCCCGGCGAACATCCAGAACACCTGGCCTTGCCCTATGGCCGTGTTCAAAGAGTTAAAGGTACTGGTGACCGTGAAACTGAGGAGCCAGTTAAGGGTTCCCGCAGTGGACCCGACGAAAGCCTTGATATCGATCAGACATAATTCACCCGCCATCATCCATGGGATAGGACCGAAACCGAGCGAGAAAGCAATAATGAACAAAGAGAGAGACAATAATGGCAACCATGAGATACTCTGGACGATAGGATCGTCATCGCCGTGGGTCGTCTTTAAGAAAAAGAATACACCCAAAGCGGTGGAACATAGACACATAACGAGAGCCGAAAAGAGAAGCAAGATACGTCTGCCAAGCTTGTCGACAACTAAGCTGGAAGTGAGCGTGGCGACCACTTGGATGACTCCGATTATGATGGTTGCTATCGCAGAGGGTATCGCGGCTCCAGCGCTCTCGAATATGGCCGAGGTGTTGAAGATAACCGCATTGATACCCGACAACTGTTGGAACAACATGAGCGCGTAGCAAATCACCAGGGCTTTCAGAGCAGTCTTCTTCGTAATGGCACTCCTAAATGCAACAGGATTCCTCTTTGCGTCATCGGCTTTCTCTCTAAGATTGTTCAGTTCAGAATCCACATCGTAGTTCCTTCCGCGCAGGTTGATGAGAGCGTCTCTGGCTTCGTCGTTCCTCCCCTTCACGACCAGATAGCTGGGGCTTTCTGGCATGAAGAAGAACACGATTCCGAACACGATGGGTATGCAAGTACAGAGTATGTTGAACACAAATACAGAGGTGTAGCTTCCGACGGCGTACGCGAACAGGATACCGACGGTGATCATCAATTGGAAGAAGCTACCGAGGGTGCCACGGATGGAGTCCTGGGCGATTTCGCTGGTGTACGCTGGGGCGGTAACGCAGAAGGCTCCGCCGGCTATACCTGTGATGAATCTGCCAGCCATTAGCATTCCCACGCTTGTCGCGAAGGTGATTAGTAACCAGCCAAGAGTGAAGGGTAATATGAGGAACAGCATGGTCTTTTTGCGGCCTATAGCGTCCATAATAATGCCAATGGGGAAACAAATGGCGGCGGCGCCGAGGTTGATGAGCGAGGCCACCCAGTCGCCCTGTGTCGCGCTGATCGAGAAGTCGTAATCTGTGTTGTTAACCTGGGTGATCTTTATGCCGACTGGAGAGGACCATCCTAACATAGACCCAGCTGCTAGAGCTCCGAGCGTGGCTGAAATGAAGACAAAAGAATTGGTTAAAACCTATTTTTTAATTATGGTTGATGAAGTGTCACCACTGACATTGATTTCAAATAAAATCAAACAGAACATGAACACATAATATGATAATGGAGGATTTAAGAAAGGGGTTAGGTTTAGAAACCATTTTATGGTTTTCCCTGCTGATTGAGAATGATTTGATAAAAGGAACATAGTTAAGTTAGGCTGCCAATGAATCTGATGGTAATTGGGGGAAAACTTAACGAATTAGACTCTAGAGTCCTCCGATTAGGCTGGCATAGCCATAATCACCAAAGCCCGGACGACGGGAGCAAAAATGCACTTTTCACTAGTGGTTTTTAATTAAATATCGACTATTCTATCGACATCTAAAATGGATAAAAAATAATGTGTCAATAATAATACCTAGTACCATAAAACAGTTACAAAACCAAACTTTAAGCCTGGAAACCAGCTTGAATATCGTTCAAAAGTTGAAAGTGCACTTGTCAAGATTACGTATACATCCTCAAGGCAAAGTTATTCACAATAAATATCAGAATATGTTGAAGAAAAACGTTGGCGTTTTAACTTTAAAATCTTAAATAATTTGATATCTGGAAAAGAAATGGAACTGCGTAGTACAGAAGTAATTCATAACCATTATGAATTATTTAAATTTGCCCCCATTACTACAGTAGATTTAGAATGGTCTTTTAGTTGGCTGAAATGGTTTTATTTATCACCTAGGCAAATGTAGAAAAATACTAATTGTTTATTACTTTTATTAATAGAGGTTAGAGAACCTGACTATGAAGCTTGAGGTCCCGGGTTCGATTCCCGTGTCGGGGCAGATATTTGTATGAAAAATACGAATGTTTGTTCTCGGGTCTTGGGTGTTTAATATGTATTTAAGTATGTGTCTATCTATATAAGTATGTTTATCCGTTGCCTAGTACCCATTACACAAACTTTGCCTAGCTTATTTTGGGACTAGGTCAATTGGTGTGAATTGTCCCGTGACATTTATTTATATATTACGAAAATTATATAAAATATTTAAAAAAAAATACAAACAGGATGGCTCATTTTAACCTATAATTTTACTGAATTTCGTAACGGTGGTCCAGTACATCGTGCTTTTTATCGACATTTTATCGACTTATAAAATGTGTGTCCTCGCACTATTGAGACGTCAACACATAATTTCTCCCGTCATCCGGGCTTTGATAATCACACAAAAAAGTAGTTGTCAATATAATTAAATTAAACAGTAGGTACCTGCTAGAGCTGCGATGTACTGCGGCAGCTTGCGGCCCGTATCGGCCCGGGGCTCCACCAGGACGTCCTGGGAGACTCCAATGTTGGCCATCGCGCCGTTGTTGCAGTCTGCTCGCTGGAAAAGAAGAAAATGGTCTATTTAGTCCACAACTCCACAAACACTACTTAGGTGTCTTCTAATTTATATTCTCTATTTTATGCATTAGTTAGTTGGCTTACTTAAACTTGCATAACATTTGAAAATAAAATTGATCATTCTTCCCACTTTATCTCCATAATTAATGACCCTCGGAAGAGTTCAAAATGTAGGACCATGTTAACTTACTGGTTACCACCACAGTAGAGTATTTTCATATTATTTTTAACGGCCAGTGTTAAATTCCCAATTTTTGCACTCCACCCTTGTAAGACTATGAAACCCTTATAGTTTTGCCATATTTGTTTGTCTGTCCGTCCGTGGCTTAGCTTAGCTTAGATACTATTAGTGCTAGGAAGCTGTAATTTTGCATAGGTATTATGTATTAACCACACACACAAAATTGTAAAAGAAAACTTTTCCCCTACACATAGTGGGGATGATTTTTTTTTTTTATGTTAGAGAGGCCAGACAAACAAACTAGTGGGTCACCTGATGTTAAATGATTTATTTAGGTCTCTTAAAAGTATAGTGTGGTTGTGGGAAAAGATCTTTCTTTTTTGGGTTCCGTACCTAAAGGGTAAAACGAGACTCTATTTATATATTCTGTGCTATTACTGAAACTTTGCTGTGTTGCCCGTCTGTCCGTCGGTCACCAGGCTGTATCTCATGAACCGTGATAGCTAGACAGTTGAAATTTTCACAGGTGATGTATTTTGGTTGCCGCTATAACAACAAATACTAAAAAGCAGAATAAAATAAATATTTGTTTGTATTTGTTTTTTTTGCCGTTTTTATAGATAATGGTACGGAACCCTTTGTGTGAGAGTCCAACTCGCACTTGGCCAGTTTTTTCAATTTAGCAGATAGGTACTTGGTTGATTTTTAAAGTGCTATTTTCTATTAGAGTCAAAGAGGACCTCTACGATTTAAACCATTTGCTTGAAAAATCAGAAAAAGAATCATACTAGTAGTACAAAGGTAAGAAATAATTTTAAAAACTATCACAATCAGTAGGCCAGGTGGGGTATGTAGTTTCAGTAGGCTTTACAAGCAAGTATCATTTCAATGAACCTGGCATACTGGGTAGATTTTGTGTACAACTTATCTAAAACAAAAGGGTTAAACTAACATGATAAATCTCTTAACCTTTTGAACACCAGTGTCGGCTATAGACAACAATAAGGTAATACAAAAATTAAACTACCCACATCCCAATAAAAAGTCAATTTAGTATGTAACAAAAACAAAGTGTGGCGTTCAAAAGGTTAATATTGTGTTTCATACCTAAATGAGGCAACCTCAGTAAAAGAGTACAACTCGCAATTGTTTTTTTTTTTTTAGTTTTGCTCCAAAAATAATACATGGTGTAGAGGTCTGAAAAGAATGTTCAAAGCTACTTTAAGTGGACTAGAATGCAAGACAAAACATTCTCATGTGGTATAGGTAACGCCACCAGAGTTGAGGCCATGCACACAACCACATCTCATGTAATGACAGCGGGATTTTGACGTTGTGTTGTCGTTAAACGTCAACACAACGTTAAAATCCCGCTGTCATTACATGAGATGTGGTTGTGTGCGTGGCCTCAACTCTGGTGGCGTTACCTCTAAATGATTCTTGCCTTGTTAACAACAGTAAAGTTATAATTGTCAGCATGTGTGTGGGTGTGAAGGTTTTTAAGCCAATCAAACCATAATAAGATTATAAAGCTTAGCTAAGACAAAAACAACTAAGAGGCCAAAGAAGGTAATGAATGAATGTATAAACATAAATGTTTATCTGATGTTTAGTGTGATGAATCAGACAAAGCAGATAGCAAAAATTGCTAACCATTTTCAATAATATTGCAAAATTCGATAGAAAGGACACCAATTATTCACGCAACATTGTGTTACAATAATTATAAATTACCTAGATTCGTCATAACTTTTTCATAGAGGTGCATGAAGGCTAGCCATTAAGATAAATGGCAAGCCATGAAAACAACGGTGGTATATTCTAGATCGTAAATACCTCATTTTGTAAAACACTGGGTCCAGGCAATGCAGGATATAACGCACCCAGCAAAGGTTCACTTTCCGAATCACTGGTGTGGTTACGTCGATATAAAGTGGATCTCATTTTGAACAATACTAATGGGCTTAGTTAGAAACGTCTGTGTTATCGTTCAGAATGTGGAAAACTGTTGAATTTACGAGTTGACACGAAAATCATCACAAACAACCAGCTGGCTTTGTTGTTATTGTGACAGCTGACAGCAGGACAGCAGTAAGTAATCGAAGTAGTATCTTCTGATTAGGTTACACCAATCGCGTTGCAAACAATGTGACGTTATGCGAACGTTTCGTTCTGTGATTGCTCAGAAAAATGACGAGTCAATTAATTTGTCATTGTAAACACGCCCCAAAAACGTCACTTGTCTATGCTTCATTGTTGTCAAGTAGGGAAGCGAAAACCGGTAATAGGAATACTCAAAGGTAATAGGGTACATATAATATTACAATACTCTTTGGTAATAGGTAAATAGGACTAGTCCTTGCAAACATTTAACTTTAGAATATTACGTTATGTTGGCCAATATGAGTAACAATATTGAATAAAGTATGTGGTAAAAAATTATGCGCCTGTTATAAATGTTATGGCATGAATATGCTCTACCGTTCGTCCAGGGGCTTTTTCCAGTTGGAAAAATTGTACAATTAAAGCCTGACCAGAAATATATGACTATTCGCCATGTTGCGGAATTTCATTGGTACTAATTTCTTACACTGGCAATAATTTTAATGATTGTCAGTGTCACTGTGGCGGTTTCTTTGAACAATAACAAAAATGCCCAAAACGATTTGTAGTCAACAACGGATCATTGTAAATAATGTTTATAATAAACGACTGGAAAAAAAACGCTTGGGGAATGAAACTATTTCGCTACAAAACCTTTCCAAATTAACATCAGACAGAGCTAACAGGTAGGTAAACATTGTAAAATCGCTGTCAATTGAAATTACGAACAATGTAAATAAACCATTTGATGAAATATCCATATTCTAGCACTTGTTTATTGTATTAATGGTTTAGGATAGTGTTGTGGTAAGTATTGATTAAATAACACGTGGATTTAGCAGTATTTGATGAGGAAAAATGGAAATTAAAGACATTTTAAATACAAGGTTTGTTTTTTTTTTTTTTTTTTTTTCTTTTGGCTTTCACCCTTGCTTTTTTAGCAAGGCGTATTTTGCCAATGTCGACGTAAAGACATGACACACATGAGGAGACTGTTCGGTTTAAGAAATTTTGATTTTGGGGAAGGAATAGACAGGAGACCTAGAACAAATAACACGAGTTATGGACGGTACACAGACAACATATAAGACGATCTTACATTACAAGTTTTTTTTTTTTTTTTAATTGGAGGGAAATGGTAGTTAAGCATGCTAACACGAAAGGAATGAAAAGTTTGGAAGCATAATATATTATATAAGAGAGGCATGCTACAGTAACTACAGCTTAATGTTGTGGCACTGTATGAATTTTATTAAAACTTTTAGCAAGGGAGAGTCCAAGAGAGAAAGAAGTGACAGGAAGTCGATAGGTCGCGGTACTTCCTTAGGTAACACATCATACAAGGAGTATGTTAGTTTACTGCAGTTGAAAAAAATGTGATCCAGGGTACCTTCGTCAAGACCGCATTCGCATAGGGAGTTATCCCGCATTCCAATTGACTGACAGTTTAGACAAGTCAAGTCAAGATGTCATTGTTCCGACTATACTGAACTATTGCCATATAAATAAGAATAATAGCGCCCTCTTGACAATAGTCGTATATTTTTGGTTTACCTTTACACAAGTTTAAACTAACCTGAAGAAAATAACAATAATTATGCATGTCTCTGAGAACAATAGTTCCATAAAAAGTCGCATTAAAGCGACAGAAATAAGACTTGTAGGCAAAAATTAAATCGCTCTAAGCAGTCTAAGCCCAAGTCGCCGTTATGAAACACAGGATAATAAGTACCTACAATGAATTACTTACTGTCTTTATGGACAGAACAAATAGGACAGTAATATAAATAAAATAAACTACCAGTAGATACAAGGCAACTCCATTACTAGTTTCATACAATGATGTTGAACAAGCAACACGGAACAATAGCGCATTCATGAAGTGTTCATATTATTATTAATGTAGGTATTTGTAAATAAAAGCAATCCTATATGCAAAATTCATGAAACAATACAAAGTTGGAATTTCTTAATTCAGAGTATAAGGCCAGGGGCTCTTCTGTTTTATGCTATTAGTGTGGACGGAATAGCACGATATGAAGTTGAAATTTCTAACTTCGTAGCATAAGGCCAGGTATTTGTACGCACTTGACATTGTCACAGCGCCGCGCCCTTGACTTGGTCCATTAGAACTTCAGAGCTCGGACACACACCTATAATGCCGCAATTACTGGCGTGGTCGCTTTATACGATGTTAGTGTACATTTAAAATTTAAACTGAAACTGTACGGCCTTCCTACAGTCCCTTTATCAAATAGTTCAAATACACTCAGTATTAGTTGAGCAGAGAAGACGTTGGCACGTCAGCAGACATACGCACGCATAGATGCTATTTGACACCTTCTTAACCCTCTAATATTCTGAACTGGCTATTGCCCGCGACTAAGTTTGGAAAAAAAAAATCTTTTATTCCTATCCCGCGGGAACTATCCAATTTTCCGGGGTAAAAACTATCCTATATGTCCTTCTCAGGGTCTCAAACTATCTCCATACCAAATTTCATCTAAATCTGTTTAGATAATGAGAGAGTTTATGAAGATGTTTGATTATTTTATTTTATGTTTGATGTTTGTTTATTTGTTGTTAGATTGAGGTATAAGATACCCGATATCCCAGTAATTCAATGCGTTCCCATGGGATATTTGTTTTGAAGTTCCTTGGATTTCAAAACGACGTGTTAACTTTGTTGGCAATCAATAGATAGCGTTATCGGAGCGAACGTTGTGCCATAAAAATATTACAGTTACCTTACTAAAGCTCGAAAACACGCGTTTTCCCAGAGGTGAGAACAAGCTACTTCAGTTCTCCCCAAAAACCGCCAATACAATACAAGATCCCCGAATTAAATAAATAATTTTTGTTTGTAGTGGCCGGCTCGTCCGGGGCAAATACCACTCTCTCACAGAACACCGGCGTGGAGCAGCAGTACTTCTGCTGCGTTTCGTACGGTCATTGAGAGCCAGACAATACCTCTCCTCCTCCCCCTTCCTTCCTTTTATTCCCTCTCCTTTTTTAAAGGCCAGCAACAGATCAGTGACTCTCTTTGGGTTGTTGATATTTATGGGCGGTGATGATCATGTCATCAGATCACCCTCTTGCTCGTTTTCCTCCCTCTCTTTAAAAAAAAATTAAATAAATATACAAGAATTGGTTCAATTAGTTTTTTGGTTATAACTTAAACTAGTTTTCAGGGCTAAAATCTTGCTAAAATAGTGTTAAGTAAAATTGAAATATCTAAGCATATTACCTACCTAAAAAAAATTTAAATAAAAATAAAACCTCCTTCAAAAAACATTCAAAAACCATGAAATAATAATTGAACTGAACCGACTACAATAAGCATGAAAATATCTTTCTTCTAATCTGTTTTAAGTCGGTGCCTCAGCTCGAGCCAGCAGGAGTGGACCTAGTAATCTAACTTACCTACATACCTTACTATCTATAGGGCTTCTACACTCCTGCAAGCTCGTGCTGAGGCACCGACTTAAAACAGATTAGAAGAAAGATATTTTCATGCTTATTGTAGTCGGTTCAGTTCAATTATTATTTCATGGTTTTTGAATGTTTTTTGAAGGAGGTTTTATTTTTATTTAATTTTTTTTATTTTTTGCTTTTTAGTTGTTTCTGTATAAAATAGATGCGTAGGATAAAATCATCAGTTTGACTTCGATATAAGGTTATGTTGAAAATTCCATTTTTAATGCTCGACGGGGTTATGTCGTTTTATTACAGAGTTCCATGATACTTTCTGAATGCAAATGCTCGACTTGTCACCGAAAATACTCTAATCGCTATAAGTTTCTCTTGAATTTTTGAGGAGTTTCTTCAACTCCTCATGGATCCCATCATCAGAACTGGATTTTGGTAACAACGGGACCAACCTTGAAGCTTGTGCTTTCAAACAACGAAAAAAATTTCCAAATCGGTTCATAAATGACGGAGTTCTGAGGTAACACACGAAAAAAAAAAAAAAAAAAAAAAAAAAAGAACATACAACCGAATTGAGAACCTCCTCCTTTTTTTGAAGTCGGTTAATAAAATAATGCCAAGAAGACGACTATTTCATCACCAATATCCACCGCTACCTCAAAGGATTAGCGGCAGCGGTGTATACTTAGTAACAAATCGTAGGTATGTAAGACGTATTGTGAAACAAATTTTATATCCCATAGCGTAAATATTTCCTTGTAGACCGATACTGTATAAAATGCGGTAGTTGTGTAACACAACGCACGCTACTAAACTCGTGACCCATCCATGAAGTCTCGCTATTTTTCCTTGCAAAAAGATTTTTTTGTAATAATAACTGAATTTATTAATTAAATACTTACTTGAGTAAGAGCACACGGCGGACACGACGTACAAAATACGCGTTCTTGAATCTACATAAGCACGACGACGTCTGTACACGCGTACGCCTACATACATCGCGCGCGCACTCTTCTGGATTCGGGCGGTGTCCGGCAATCCGCGCCTTGAGGGGTGGGGTAACTCGAATCGGTGCGGGGCGGAGCGTGTCCATTCTGTACGTTAGTACTATTATATATTCTGTGGTAAGAGGTAATACTAGACTGTGCCATAATCATAATTCAATTGCCTTGTTTGGACAATTTAAATTACAGTAACTACCGTAGTTTTTAAGTTTTATATTATAATGCGAGTATAGATGGAATATTGGTAGAAGGAGAGGGAGCCCAAGAAGTACATTCCATGATCAGATTGGGGATGTCTTGAAGAAGGGTCAAGTCAAAGAGTACCCGAAACCGGCGAGCATGTATGAAAATACTAATGAGTTTTGTGGAAGCGAAAGATGTATGTCAGGATCATAGCAGGTGGAAATTAGTCTCTGCCTAGCCCTTTGCTGGGAAGGAGGCGTGATTGTATGTATTATAATACTATTTTTTACCCATACCAATAACGTACCGTTTTGGTTTGAATTTTCGTTTTATTTAACACTGCCATTTTGTCGCAAATGCTTCGTTGTAATTTCGGCCGTGTTTGAAAAAAAAACAAGTGACACATCTGAAATTCATCGCAACAAAATTGACTGGCAGACAGAACGTGATGGATTCTGAATGTGATATGCGTAAAATTTTACAATTGTAAAATATTACTTGCTGGAACCAATTTGCTGATCACAATACTCTGCAAAATGTCAATAGGTATGTTATGCAAATTCCTTGACATGCTTTATCATTCTTTTATCTAATATTTATGGTATCTTATTATTGGTGATAAAATGTCGCATCGGAAAATACTTATTCATATAAAGACAAGTTATCACGTGAATTGTCCTAAATAAATTTTATAATAGCAATAATACCAAGACCTATTGGGGTGTAATTACCACAAAAGTCATCATCATTTCAGCCGAAAGACCACTGCTGAACGTAGGCCTCCCCCAACGTTCCAAACAGACCGGTCTTGTGTCATCGTCATGCAACACGTTCCGGGAACCTTAACCAGATCGTCGCTCCATCTTGTTGGAGGCCTACTTAGTATCTCTACTGCATCTTCGGTCCGTGGACGCTATTCGAGAAATTTTCGACGAGTTTTTTGTCTCCTGCTATATTAATGCGTATTCTGTCTCTTAATGGGGGTTAGGTCTATATTAATTTGTGGATCGTATCTAACTTTAGCTTCGAATCAGCGTGGCGGCGAACGGGGACTTTTTTGTTTGATAGTAGTAGGTAATTGGATTAAGCGATATGAAACACTACCTACACACTGTGTTTTTTAAAACACTTGAAGATATTAATACTTTTTAATATTATTTCAGGCATTGATAGTGTCAAAAACTCCTCGCATTATGCCTGGCCAGTATTTTTCTTTTCTTTCCGCTCCTTTTGTGGCATGAATCAAAAATGGAATGTCCGCCAACATCAACAGTCTTTTGTTATGTTAACAGTCTTTGTTGCCTGTCCGAAGAGAAACGCCCACGAAAGCGTTCGATACATTTTCAAAACGTGAGCGTGTTGGAAAAAGAAATGTTAATATTTTTGTTTGTTACGTAACATTGCTTATGATTTCACGGCTATGCAGTTTCGTGAAATAAATAGATATGTTAAAATATTTGACTTATGCCGAAGTAAATACTTTGTTGAAGCTTTGTACTTAGGGAAAAAAGATTTTTGCGCGCAGTCTAATTTAATGAACTCATATCACAATATCGCGTGTTTCTAAGCTTAGGTACCTAATAAAAAGAATGTACCTAATACCTTTAAACCAGCAATTTTTGCGTATTAGTTTCTTTACTTCAGTAACGGCTCTAACGATTTCGATCTAATTTACTATGTGGAGGTTTTCAGGGACAAACTCAAACAATGAATCTAGCCTGGACTTATTTCTGGTACAATGCGTATTTTCGCTAGAGTTAAATTTAAAAAAATCCTGAATTTTCAACTAAATTTGTATGGAATAATATTTACCTTAAAACTGGACGTAGATCCAGAATAAAAGCCACTTTCGTCCATGGTCCCTCGAAATACTCCCGTCGTCCCCCTCAGTACTAGAGCCCCCGCCAGCACTGGGGGCCCAAATAACGATGCAGCCCCCAAAGTCAGAACATCAGAGCCTAGCCCCCTATGCCCAAACATCGCAAGCACTTGAATTTGTCAGGAAAATTAATCACTCTTGACACTATTTTTCGAGTGTAGTCTCAGATGAAGTGATGTCGAAATTGGGAGATTGTTTTTGATATGAGATGATAAGGGATAGCGAAATTGGTAAGTGTTATGTTGGTAGTATTGGCAAAACTGTATGTATTTTTATTGGCAGAATGTTTGCTCGGCGAAATTAAATATTTAAAAAAATAAAAAGTTTTTTGGGTGCGCTAGCCGAGGTTTGAAATCATTCTCTTGCCTTGATTTTTTTATGAAACGAAATGCCTAGTAATAGAAAACGAAGGCACAAGAGTCCGTTCACCAATGCGAGAAGAGCAAGAAGAGAAAAAAGAAGAATGTACTGGAGGAAAGGTAACGGATGGTGAGGCTTGCTGATCCCCTGATGAGAAGACCACGAAACTCTGCCAAAAGTGTAACGATGAAGAATCTTAACCAAAATACGATACCCATATGAGAAAAAAAAATGTGCAAAATAATACTTTGACACCTACAACTTTACTTCTAGAAATTTTTAGAGACATTTTAGACTTTATTATGAATTTATCTGTCAAATAACGATCTATAGAGATAACGGACTTTTTATTTTGATTTTGACACCAACGGTGATAAAAATTATTTCAGGCCACGTTCGAAGGAATATGTACCTACATAAGGACAAGCGTCTGTTTAAAAATATTTAAGTATTTATTGAATGCAATAAGTAGGTACATATCAATGGAATGAGATAAAATAATAAATGTGAAGTGGTTAGCTGTCACTAGCCAAGTATTTCGACGAATTAAAGTTTAAAAAACACTTGACACGTGCAACATCGAAAAGTCAACGAAATTAGTTTTTCGAACTTCGCGTCGTACCTAGATATCAATAGCTCAAAGAGAGTCACTGATCTGTTGCCGGCCTTTAAAAAAGGAGAGGAATAAGGGAAGGGGAGGGGAGAGGTATTGAGCCCCCGGCGCTCTTACTGGCCGTACGAAACGCAGCAGCAGTACTGCTGCTTCATGCCGGTTTTCTCATACCTAACGGATAAATTCATGCATTTGACATCTAATTAATTAGTATCACTGTATTTGATATCTAATGTATTGTTTAAACACGATACAATTAACTTTTCTAAGTATAATAGGTCGTAAAATTCCACGGCGATAATCTCGAAACCACTAATTACATTCCGAAACATTCACCTTTGTAAACAGAAAACTAATGACTTACAATTTATGAAGGAAATTTTTAAAGACTAGCGGTTAATCCGCGACTTCGCCCGCTTTAGAAAATACCTTCACGAAAAACATTTATACAGGGTTATTTGTAATTCACTGACATCCTCTTAACCCTGAATTCCTATCACTCAAACAAATGTTTTTTGTTCTACGACTTTTTAAAATGAAGCACTTTTTTCCCATACAAATACACAGAGTATCGTAAAAATAAGAGGAAATCTCAAATTTTCAAAAAGTTATTACACCAAAAATATTAAGTTATGACAAAAGCCGTAAAACAAAAAACGTTTGTTTAAGTGGTAGGAGTTTAGGGTTGAAAGGATGCTAGTGATTTACAAATAACCCTGTATTCCTAAAGTTTAGCCTCAAACTATACTTGGTGTTTTTTAGCATTAGAAAGAAGGTAAGCGATCTTGAAGTGTCTTTTTATTGAAAAACACTTTTGAAAAATAGTTCACTGTTAATATGTAACAATTTGAAAAGAAATATCCATGGTCATTTACACTCTTTTGGTTTCACAAGTAATAGTTACTTACCTACCACATATTTTTTAAAGCCTTATTTCTAATCACCTAATCAGGGATGTTGCGGATGCTTATTTTTTCACATCCGCGGATGCGGATGCGGATGTGACTTTTAAGAGGCTCACATCCGCGGACGCGGATGCGGATGCGGATCTGTACAAAAAACATAAGTGTGGATAGGGTAAAAAAAGACAATAATATTTATCCTTTCTTTATAAAGTAGTGAGTGAATTACTATTACTAATTAATTATTTTGGTAATTAAATTTGAATATTGGAGCATTATATTTAATGAAAAATAGAATGGCCGCCTTTTCGGACTCCAGTCTGTTTCGCAAGGGTTCCGCCCCTTTCTTTCTTGCCACGACCTGCTACACATCCGCATCAGCTCCGCATCGATTCATGCGGATGCGGATGCAGATGCGGATGTCTAAATCGATGCGGATGCGAATATTCGCAACATCCCTGTTTCTTATGCTCAAAAAACCAGGCGGTCACCTAGATACAAGTAACTGACCGCGCGTCTTACGGCAAAATCAAACTCTTGCACCCCCCCCCCCCCCGCTCCCCCATTAAAAATTACCCGAGCGCTAGTACTAAGATTGTGCATCCTGGCGCGCGCTGTTGTCTTGTACCTACATCCTGGCCTTCACTATGTACGGGACATGCACGTTACATCGTCATCCATCATCATAAAGCTTTTACTACTTAGACAACATTTATTATTCATCACCATCATGTCAGCCGAAAGAAGTCCACTGCTGAACATAGGCCCCTCCCAAGAATCGCCAGACTCGAGTGGCAGTGGGCAGGGCACATCACTCGTAGAACTGATGGCCGATTGGGCAAAAAGGTTCTCGAGTGGCGTCCACGATGCGCACCATATCTCCATACAAACGTAGTCCCCTGTTTCCTCCCTGGATAATGGCTTTAGAGCCAAATTTTTTTTACTGTGTAATCTGTATCTACCACAGCTATGCCCCTATGTTTCGTTTTTTTCCATATTTCAATTAACACAAGAAATATGAGCTTTCAAAAACTGAAAAAATTGCCCAATTTCAACGTCATTTTCAGACACACATCAGAAAAGAAACCCTCATATAAACAAAAAAAGGAAAACATAGGGGCATAGCTAAATCTGTCCTCTAATTATTTTTGAAAAAAAATAATTTTATTGGTCCAGTTTTCGAGAAGAAAACAGGGGACTACGAAATGCTGTCTTGACCTATTTTACGCGCGCGTATGTTTTTTGACTTATTTGTCCCGCTCTCGCTGTACTGACAGGGAGGGGTTCGGGCGAGACAGCGACATTTCATTAAAATACCTATTTCTCAAAAGTCTCTCAGCCATCGTATCCTCTTAATACCTCGTAATTTAAAGTAAATTGTGTGAAATTAAAAGTTCACATTTTTCGGCCAAAAAGGTCACTGAACGCTACAGGTGCTCACAAGGCCGAAACCTTCAAGAGACCGGTCTCGTCCTTATGGAAACACTAGCTGTTGCCCGCGACTCCGTCTGCGAAGAATAGGAGTAAATTATATAGCCTACAACCTATTCTCAGAACTACCAAATATAGACAAAAAAATCATAACAATCGGTCAAGCTGTTTCGGAGGAGTTCGATAATAAACACTGTGGCGTGGCACGAGATTTTTATACATTAGATAAAAATATTTATTTGTTTATTGTTTTACAAATATAAATAATATACCTATATGAATACCTGATGGTACTTATATGTATTATTTCAGCTCTAGGTGAAGCAAGATTTTTTTTTAGAAATGAACCCTATAAAGTTCCACAAATATTTCCAATGTTTGCCGTTTAATTTTACACTTAGGATTCTTTAAACACATAAAGTTCTTTATGAAACAAGCAAATATTGTATTTAGATAAAACAACATCATCATCATCCCAGCCTATATAAGTCCCACTGCAGGGCGCAGGCCTCCTCTCAGAATGAGAGGGCTTGGGCCGTAGTTCCCACGCGGGCCCAGTGCGGATAGGGAACTTCACACACACCACTGAATTTCTTCGCAGGTATATGCAGGTTTCCTCACGATGTTTTCCTTCACCGTAAAGCTCATGGTAAATTACAAATGTAATTTCGCACATAAATTCCGAAAAACACAGTGGTGCGAGCCGGGATTTGAACCCACGACCCTCTGCTTCAGAGGCCATAGATTAAACCACTAGGCCAGTCTTCTTACGCTGTGTATGACCCAAATAAGCTCGTACCTTTTTACAAACAAGACAGGGGTATGTTTCTATTTTACTGCTGTAGCTAGACCGTTTAAATGAGTCCTCGCCCTCGCGGTACAGGGGCTGGGGGGTAAGACGACAAAGGGGGCGGGAGAGGTGCGGGTGGCAGGCACACGAGGCGCGCTTGCCGCCCGCACCTCTCTCGGCCCTTTTGACGTCTTAGGTACCCCTCAGCCCCTGTACCGCACTGACGAGGACTCATTTAAACGGTTTAGCTATAACTAAAACAAACAAGGAAGCCACGCGATGAAAAATAAGCAATTACGATTACAGTGGATACTCAATTCATTAATCATTTAGTATATTAAAATTTGCATCACCCTTTGGCATTCAATAAGCACCCTGTTCGATGTTTATGGTCTAGAATCTCGATCGCGTCATGCTACAGTATAAAGGACGACCTCTTGCCTGCGCACACGCCGCTTCCGCGCGTACGCATCAGGAATTAATATCCGTGTCCGTGTTGGGAAATTTACACTCTTCCTAGGGTAAAATACCCGGTAGTCGGCCGTATAATAAGAGCGAAGAGTAGGAAAGATATGTCTCGTGCTCTTCCCACTCGTGAGAAAGACAGGCAGAGGTGATACCCTGCCTACCTACTACTGTATACCTACTTAAAAATGACACTGACAAAACGTGACAATTTACTTTCTTTGTAATCAAAGAAAAATATCATAGCAACAGTCAAAGGGGTTTTTACTATATATAACTATATAATAAATACCTATTATAAAGAGGAAAGATTTGATTGTTTGTTTGTTTGTTTGCATTGAATAGGCTCCGAAACTACTGGACTGATTTCAAAAATTCTTTTGCCGTTAGAGAGCTACATTATCACTGAGTGACAGGCTACTTTTTACCGCGGGAATAGTTATTTGTGCAACAAGAGAGCAAAGTTGGTTTTTACTGCGAGTGTTGATTTTGAATCACGAGTCAGCGAAGGATTCTATAGTTGAATCACGAGCGCGAGCGAGTGATTCTAAGTTAGAATCCTGAGTGCGCGAGTGATTCAAATACACGAGATGCAAAAAAACTTTGGTCTCGTGTGACACATACAACTTTTCACCTCAGCAGCGAGAACATAATAAATTGTTAAAGGTATATAAAACGTCGTCTTTTTGTCTTTGTTGTGGTTTTCAACATTGAGTAAATACTCCATAATTGTACCTATATAACAATACAGTATCCGAAAAAGAGTTTGCACCCTTTGCTAGTCTCCATTGCTTAAAAATATCATAAGCTTTTAAATATTTTTCGCGAGACTTTTCAAGTAAGAAACTTAAATCTGCAATTTGTATTACTGCCTTAATTCGTCTGGTGTTCAATTGTTGACTTCGTCACTGGACTCACTCATATCGTATTCAAAAATTTATTAAGTAAGTACTTATTACTATTCTTATAATTTCCAAATTGCCATTATCGTGTATCAAACTCTAGATATCGAACTCAGCAGCTAGCGAAACAGAAGAAGAAAAGAATTAAAATTTGAATCCCGCTATTTTTTAAAGATGCGTTCCGATACTGCACCCGATATTTATCACGATGTTCAAGATTGTTAAAATTATTAATAATTGTATAGATACATGTTAAACATTGTATTTTTGTACAACATTTTTACTATTTGATTACTTATATAAAAATATAATCCAATATTAATAAAGTACCATAAATTAAATTTAAAACCATAACAGACGAATTAAAATTTTAAGGTTAATTACGTATTATGAGTATCCGAACGTTCAATCGTTCGTTTATTTTTTAGGCCTACTAGGTATAGAATTTGAAATCGAACTTAGAATCGATTTGATCTTATCTCTCGCTCTTTTCGTATCGATATGAAAGAGACAGATCAAACTGAAGTTGAAATCTTTCGAATTCAGCACATGGGAAGGATGAATGATGGCTTTGTCCTCGACATTTAAAAAAAATATTTAAAAAGCTACTTTGTCTCACGCAGTGAGCAAAATCTGATTTTGCTCACTGTTTTTTAGTAGCAAAACCTGCCTGTTTGAGGTGCCGAGGTGAAAAATACCTTTTCCTACGGGAAAATTAATTTATCGCGGGCGAAGCTGCGGACGGAAGGCTATATAGTTTAACTATAATACTTAGTAAGCTATTGTAGGGTGACCATTATTGTAAATGATTAAGCTAAGTCTGGTTATTTAATAACTTAAAAATATGACAATTTAGAAAGATACTGTTAGTCCAGAACACGTCTCAATCCTTCTGTACAGTGCATGTTCCTGACTCAATTTAACTTTCATCAAAAAATCTAGTACTTAAGGAGATTAATTTCAAATAACAAATCTAAGGCTGTAGAAAAGGTTTTTTCACCTCACTAGCTCGGAAAGCCCTTTTTGTTTGTTTGACATCTATTGAGAAAATCGCTTTTTATCCACATGTGAAGAAAGAGTTTTGACATTTGAAGGCAGCTTACGTGATATTTATTTGACAGCTAACAAAACGTAAAACGTTAAAAGTGCTGAATTTTTAACATCACAATTAATGAATTGCATCGAGTAAAAAACACTAAATACAGTCTTACAACTTTATTTTAATTCATAAATATCAGCATTCATCATTAACCTTCATTCTTGTTGCAAAAACGGATAAAATGTTCTGACAGTCTAAGTAAGTCGATGTGCGAACAAAACGCATCCGAAATAATAAAAAAAAACTTAAGTCAAAACTTTTCAATTAATTATTTTGAGTGAATAAATAAATAATAATTGATAGTACTAACCCTTTTTCTTATTTTCCTCGCTGTAGTGAGGTGAAAAGTTTTGTGTTATACACGGGTGAAAAGTTATTTTACGTCTCGTGTGTTGAAACACTCTATCGAAAGGATTCTATTTTTGAACCACTCGCTTCGCTCGTGGTCAATCATAGAATCCTTTCGATAGCTTGTGTTTCAAATGGACACTCGCAGGTAAAATACAACTTTCCCCCCTTGTATAACAAATAACTATTAAAGGTACCTACTAACTGAGCGTAAACCTTCAACGAAATACTTATATTCAACAGTAAGTCGGCATTATGATTTAATAAAACATAACCTTTAGGTAGACAAGAAAACTTCCGTAGATATAAAAACACTAAAGTACGTGTCTTTTATTCTTTATCAACTCGTGTTTCGAGTTTACGTCCATTTTGACGTCAACACTTTTTTTTTATTACATCGCCGCTGTTTAAATTTCTTAATATCCGTATTGATAACAAAGAAATTAACTCTTTAACGATTCTGAGTGTTTTATAAGGCAATGACATTTTATTGCGATATTTATTTTCCTTTCACGTATCTTACTTACATAGGCAGGGTCACAAGACTACCTAATTAACAAGATTAGAAATGTACCTATCATTTTCCTCCCCTTAATAATTAATACGCACGCATTTTTTTGTTTTCATTGGTTTTAGTAAATTAGGTACTTAATGTTTTTTTTATCACAATTTCACCTGTCTGCCACAGATCTGTATCTCAATAAACGTAACGGAGAGACTGCTAATGCGTAATGATAATGAGAGACACAACTCTTATTTTAATTGCCACTAAAACAGCAAATATGTAAGTAATAATAAAAATAATTAAATATTAGATTCTTACATACTAAATATTAAACAGAGGGGGGGGAAGGGGTCGGCCGATTCTTACATTAGGGGGTCAAAAACTGGGGAAAATCGCCTTACGTTAAATAAATGAATAGCGCTTTGGGCCTCACAAATATCTTGCCCAAACAAAATTTGGACCCTGCGCCGCCCCTGCTAACATGTAGTGATAGCAGTTGTCAATGATGTATCATAATATTATCATAAATTATGTCAATTAACCCTTAAATGGACTGTCAAATAATCGAATTTTTCCCAACCAGCCAACTCCTGGTAAAAAGCCTCAAAACGCCCACTTTTTATCAAAACAGGTGCGGGACGCGGCATCTGGTTTTGGTATCGGTAATTATAATTTTTGCGCAGCTGTGCAATTTGGTATCTGGTTATGGTATAAGTTGATGGGTTCAGTCGATGTTTCACTCAACCTTGTGGTTGTCTTAAGATTTGAAGGTTATTAAACAATATTTTTCAGGCTTTAAGGAAGATTTTAAACTCCGCGTACTTTATATAGGTAGTAGAAATCAATTGCAAGCCGAATATACTATATGAAGTACAATTTTTTTCAAATAAAATGAGAACTTTAAATTTCATAAAATAATTTCCAAAATTCAAATTCAAATCGTTTATTGCAAATTACATAAGTAGAAATGTATATTCTCGGCTCGTTCTGTACTACTATATCTGTAATAAAAAGTCAGAATGTAACGATTGACTTTTATAACATAAAACTGAACCGTTCTAAGCAAAGCTGTACCTAGTTATATTTTTGAAGAGGCCATTATTCCGCACAATAAAAACAACTAGGTAGGTTTATAAATTCATACAAATTTTAAACGACATACCTACATAGTAAAAAAATATATTTACTAAGCGTATTTGTAAATAATGTTATGATGCATTCATTTAATTTTTCACGCCCACACTATACTTACTGCTTTAAGTTAATGAATACTAATGTGTAAAAACTAACTTCATTAGTTGTACTATCTCTGCGTATAATCCACTCACTTATAATAAATTCCTTCCTAAGTCGGTTTATTAGTGTTTTCGTCATAATTGTTCTTGAGAAAATTAAATCCTATAATCCTTTTGAGCTAATTATAAATGTGATAACGGCTTTAAAAAACTAACAGAAAATTAAATAATTATTTTTAACAGAAAACGAACTTACCTATTAATCACAATGTAGTAACTTGAATCAGCTCCAACAAACAAAATGCCGGCCAGTAAGAAGAGTAGACGAAAAATCCTCAAATTTTAAACAAATCGATTTTTAAATCGAACTATTTAAAAAGTAAATTTTCGTTTTTTTTACGCGCAGGCAAAGGCTGCCGGTTGGCGGCCTATTTTCCTGAATATCGCGCTCACACTGACCGATAGTGAGGGGACACCACACGTTAACTGAAGCGGTGTCAAACTGTCAGTGCAGCACATTACATTAAGACGAGACGCGAGTATCAAAATGGCATATTAGTAAGTGAGTACGATGGTCTAAGGATACGTCTAAAGCTTAGATTATCTATTGCCTTATTTATACGTGAATGAGATCTATTTTGTTTTCATTTCTGTACGCCCTAGTAAATTAGTGTTCAACTTTTACTATTTTTTTCTTCGTCGCATAGTCTGAAAATTTCATTTGTAGATTCGTGCTAACTTCTTTGTGCAGTAGTTACATTGAAACGCTTATGTAGTGACCACCATTTTTCTGCATAAATACTTACTTAATTTCTTTGTTATTATGCGTTTAAATAAGGGTAAGTATGACATACTCTAGTTCAAGGTCAAATACAAGCAACTAAGCAACTGCAACTTGATATTGATTGTGTTTTGCATTTAAGTAAGAATTCAAAGTCTAGGGCGTGAGTAAGTATATGAATACTGTCCATGAGGACATATATTTAATTTAAGAATTAATGAGGAGAAAAACACTGTTTATGTGTTATTGACATCAAGACGATTTTATAAAGCTTGATTCAAAGAAAACATGTCACTTCAATTATATGACCCAAATTTTCAAAACTATTCAAAGGGTTTTCTTTATTGTTATTTGTTCAAGTTCTTTTATAAAACCAGTAAAGTCCGAATTTAAAAATTCACCTGTAATAAGTTTTCAGGTAGCAATTATCAACTCTACTTGGTGAAATTGGTATCAGAAGAAGCTGCCCTTGATACACGGCCTTAGGGATGACCGATACGTAAATCATAATAAGTAGTTAAACAATACAATTGTAGCACTCAACGAATCGGACCTATTTAGGGAAATACCTTACCACTTTAAAGAAAACACTTACAACATTTAGGTTAGTTATAGATCGAGAAAAACTTACAAAAACGTTATCTTCTTGCATACAAGCACAGAATATATAATAGTGCTAACGTACAGAATGGCCACGCTCCGCCCCGCACCGATTCGAGTTACCCCACCTCCCAAGGCACCGATTGCTTGACGCCGCTGTTCACTAGGGGTGTTCACTTCGAAAAAACATCGATGTTTTTTTCGATGCGATATATCGGAACTGAGCATCGATGTCTTCTGATGTATCGGTTAGAAACATCGATGTTTTCTGAACATCGAGTACTTTTTGTAACATTACATCACAATGCTATAGTCAACCCTCTGACACTCCATGCAAACATCAATTTATAATTATACATATATATATATATTTAAGTATGTATCTATCTATACAGGGTTATTTTTAATTCACTGACATCCTCTTAACCACGAATTCCTATCACTCAAACAAATGTTTTTTTTTTACGACTTTTTAAAATAAAACACTTTTTTCCCATACAAATACACAGAGTATCGTAAAAATAAGAGGAAATCTCAAATTTTCAAAACGTTATTTCACCAAAAATATTAAGTTATGACAAAAGCCGTAGAACAAAAAACATTTGTATAAGTGGTGGGAGTTTAGGGTTAAAAGGATGCTAGTGAATTACAAATAACCCTGTATAAGTATGTTTATCCGTTGCCTAGTACCCATAACACAAGCTTTGCTTAGCTTACTTTGGGACTGGGTCAATTGGTGTGAATGTCGTCCCGTGATATTTATTTATTTATTTTATTATACTACTCCTACACCAGCATTGTCCATGTCTGCACATCTATTGTGTGTGTTCAAGGATGCTGAATGTACAAGAAATTTGTATACTTACTAAGAAAATACAACTTTTCATGCAAATCATCGCTGATTCAAATGTTGTTTATTTAAAAAAAGTAAAAGCCATGTATGAGAATACTTAAAGAAAAAGTTTTTTGATAGTGGTTTAGAGATCCAACTGAGTTTTTATGAAATTAACTGGTTAACCATCTATTCGATGTTTTATGAAAATACATCGATACATCGAATACATCGAAAGCTTTTCAAAACATCGGATCGATTCGATGTATCGCATTGCAAACATCGAGTGATTTCGATGCATCGATGTATATCGAATATCCCTACTGTTCACCAGTCGGGTGCGCAACGCGATGCATGTCGGCTGCATGGCACTAAACTTTTGCGAAATGGTAACATACTGTGCATTGTATGGGTGTTTGGCAACAGCCAACGATAAGGAAAGGATTTTTTTTCGATTTCCGAAGGACAAAAGAAGGTAGATAACCAACTTTAATTAGCAACATGTACAGTGTAGGTAACTAGGGAAAGAACCACTAGATTTAAAAGTTTGTTACCTATAATGTATAAATAGACGTCTTATATTAGTAGGTATTTGTAATATTGATTTGTTAATTATTTCTTATCAATAGATCAATATCTATAATTACATTCTCTAATTGTCTTTACAAAATAAATGAGGTATACACTCATTCACTTATTTTTAAACACTTTATTTAGACAAATGATAAGTTTAATTATAAGTACATACGATAATTAGATTAACGAACGGATTCACTTTCCGCAGAGTACTATTTCTTTCTACGCTGCTATACAGTCACGTGCGATAGGCAGCCCTGTGTATCACGCACACATTGACGCGTGTACAGACGTCGTCGTGCTTATGTAGGTAAATTCAAGAACGCGTATTTTGTACGTCGTGGCCGCCGTGTGATACAAGTTTTAACTTTCTATTGAAAGAACTTACTTTAGTAATTTGCTTATAAAAGGAAATAATATACTAATTAATGTATGTAGGTATGCATATAAAATATCGAAGTATTTGTAGTGATGGATGATGCATCGAAACATGACAAATTGGTATCAAATGGCCTGCCTCTGAACATGCAAGCGGAATGCGCATGCTTTGTGTGTATGACTTTAATTGTCAGCAGAATAGAAGGTGTGTCTAATATGTATTGTATAAAATTCAACAAACATGATGCATATTACTTACTCGGTTATCAAACTTAAATTTAGATTAATTTCCGTTTTATGTTTTAACCTCAAGTTTGGTTATTTCGCGATTGATAAATTTGTATTATGTAAGATAACCAGGTACCGGGTGATAGCAGTTACACCAGTTCTGGAAAAAATAAGAATAAAAATCTATGTTACTTAGTTCAGACCATAACTGACTGACCATAACTGACATTATTTTTTTTTATTATTTTTCTAGGTACGTTATAACTTGGCCTTTCCCTCGGGTTATACCTACCAGGTCTTATCGTTGAGTTTTGAGAAACCCTGCAGGTTGGCACTCAAATACTGTACTAAAAGACCTCTAAAAGTAACTTTAAATTAATAATTTTACTGTTACTTTCAATAATACATGCATAAAATCACGCCTGCATTCCCAAAGGGGGTAAGCAGCATACACGAAATGTTACATTCACGCATCGATACCACTTTTAGCAAAGTGGAATAATAGTGACAGGTTGCTAGCCTATCGCCTACAATAACATATACCTTAACCTATGTCCTTGGTCGCTTCTCACGACATCCATGGAAGAAAAGAGGTCTAATTCTAAACCCAACACCACACGGGGGCGACACCACACGAGGGTTACTTTTAAATCTGTCTAAAGTTAGAATTAAGTAAGTTCTTAATTGATTACTGTTTCTGCCATCTAGTTCTAGAAATATTGTAGTGGTCAGACCTATGTAACTGAGCAATAATATATAAAATCGCATTAACTCATCAATAGATTCAGTGTACAACCAGAACCGTGGTTCACTTTTCTCCCGTCGTACTAGTTACCTACTACCATACAATATCTTATCGACATTTATCTTAGTGAATTTCGTACCAACTAGTAACATAGCTGTCTGTGCAGTGAAGTCGATACAAAAGTTCATATCAGATTGATAAGCGTTTACTCAAATGCTGACTCTGTATTGAGGTCGCGGTAGGTCTAGTAAATTTCCTTTACAAATACGCGTTCTATCGACATCATAGACAAAGATAAGGAGCTCTCTATCGCAAATCAAATGATTTACGTAATATAGGATGAAGAAATATCAAAATTAAACGTCTTCTCGTGTAAACTAAAGCCTTCTTTTATTATGAGAGGGAGGGAAACGAACAAGCGGGTCATCTGATGAGAAATGATCACCACCGCTCATGAATAAGGCTTGTTCACGAAAAAAAGTAGCCACTATTGTATAATTCAAGTATTCAATATGAAAGGACATTTTTTTTTAAGAATTTAATCAGAAAGAAGGACTCTTCACCTTTCGTTTTGAGTGCTATTATGGATATTCATATCTGATGCTATCATGGGTCTTACTTTCGAAATCTCTGAATTTTAGTCTTAGTTTTTGTATTTTTAACGTTTGGGTAACAGAGGTTATTTTTTTCTTTACTCAAATAGATTATCGACGCTATAATGTTCCGCGAATATCTTTCCAGGCTCTTACTTACCGTATGCAGGTCATAAATTGTTTTAAATCATACCAGAAGTACACACATTTGTGTATGCAATCATTTTAGCTCTAAGCCTTAACTGGCGTTATGTAGGATTTCATAACTTGTAAGGAAAGGTGTATGGATTTTAGATTCTTACAAATAAAAAAAAAGAATACTCAGGTGGCAATCAAATTGCGGTTTGAACTACCTAGACCTAATGGGAGACAGTGGAGACTTAGTTTTTCGATGGCTACTTTTTTCGTGGACAAGCCTTATAACAACTCAAGGAGAGTCACTGATCTATTGCCGGCCTTTGAAGGAAGTTTAAACACTTTTCTTGAAAGGTCTACTGTCATAATTTTGTGGAAACATTGCTGCCGGAAGTTGATTCCACAATTTCACTACGTGGCAGGAAGTGCCGAAGAAAACATAGATACAGTGGATGACCGCCATTCATCGAGATGGTGACGGTAGCACTAAGCCTAGTATTAGCAAAAAATATCTTGTTGGTTTACAAATGTTTCAGTTTTGAAACAATAGTACGTTTTCCACGATACCAAGTTGTACCTACCTACAGAACTCATTACGGGAAAATGTTTGCTGTCAACAAACGTTCGCTGTTTTCATAGCACTTTGCATAAGCATAAACCATCCATTGCTTTTTAATTTAATATATTTATTTTGCACTATGTATTCCGCCCGACTCATTCCTTAGAGTAATCTTTACGACCGCTTGCTTATTTGTAACGTCGCAATCATATTAAACAAGGCACAGTAAAGATAAAGTTATCTATTTAGCGTTTTTATAATCTACAAAAGTAAGTGACATTTAGTCTCTAATCAAAAACCAAGTAAATGTTTATCCCTTATTCATGTGAGTAAATAAATCTAAGCCAAAGATTAGGTATATTTTGTCCCTTTCTTTCAAAGTCAAATGTTAACAAAGACAATTTTGTTTGATACTGTAACTAGATGTACATTTATACTCAAATAATCTTTGATACTACGCCGATTAGACTATTATATAACAAGTAATTAAAACAATAAGCTACAAGCTATTGTTTTAGACGATTTTTAATTTTAGTAAACTTTTCTTAACTTTGATTTCACAATTAAACGCTTCAAAGGTTACGAAGGAAATTTCAAGTCTAGATGCCTAGGTAAATACACTAATAATAATATGTTCAAATCAACATTGGTATCAAAATAAAATAAAAAAATTGAAATTGAATTGAATTGAAAAATACTATTTAAACAATGCAACGTGACATTTTTGTAACTTTTTTTGGAATTTTAAAAGCAGTGATAAGTAAGTACATTTTAACAGAAACCGATATTTTAGATACCAAATTATTCATTCAACACTAACGACCTCTCAACTATTTTACTAATGTCATTTAAATTTCGTAAGATCGTGCAAATTCCTCTTATCTCCCATTAGAATATTATTATCGATTACAATAATGATAGTGGGGCTGTACCTACAGAAATTATTTAAAAAGTAATTGTATGACGTATTGAAATCGGATATGTAGATAACTTTATTGTTTTTGCCGCGAATATCTAGACATAGCTGCAGTGTATTAAATAAGTTAACATAACATGGTCATAGATTATAGAGTTACTAGTAAATGATTACAAGGTTTTTTTTAATTTAAAACTGACTTGCAATTGACCTCTATCTCACCTGTTGGTAATGCAGATGAGCCCAAAGATGTAAGTAGCTCACTGGTCCAGTAAGAGCCCATTAACTCTGGCCTTGAATAGCCCTTATTCATAAAATCTCCCATCTCCAAATACATACGCTGGTTCAAAACATTTTACCTTTCGCTACCTTATAATTTTTGTGCTGGTTACCATAGAATCATAGTCATATCTTTCATTGAAAATCGAACTACGGAAATGAGGAAAAATGGAATCGCAATATTTGTTTACATTATTAGTTACCATTAAAACTATATAAGGGTATTAAACGTATTCTGCTTATATGGAAATATGGAATCCGTTGATGACGTTCAAAAACCGAATCATGCAACAATTTTCCAACGTAACTATACCTATTAACTATACATTTGTTAAGCTACAAAGTACATAATGACCGCTTGCCGTCCACGTGAAATCACCGACGACTCATATTAGGTATAGTGGCCTCTATTCTACTACGTCTAAGTCATAAGATGGTGATTGACAGGTCAGATTTATATTTCACTCATAGGCGCAAGCCACAAAGAAGAGACATGGGATGGGGGCGCGTCGCAATCCGCGTTTAATTTTACTGTACAGGTATATTTTGCTATGAAATGAATCAAATGAACACTTCGAAGGACGCGGAAAAGTTCGTTTGCTCAGGCAATGAGGATTTACTGTCATTTATTTCAAATGCAAATTGCCCACTCGAAATTATATGTCAAATAAGAAAAATGACAATTTTAAATAAGTCATTTTCGACAATATTGTCGAAAATGGAAAATGGAATTATGCCCCTAGTAAAATTGACAAAATTGATAGGTATAGGCCGAAAGAAATGACTACCAAATCAATTAATGATTAATCCAATTCAGGCCAATATTCACAATGGTCAAATCAAGTGGACGATTTTCCATTTGTACTTAATGACAGTAAATCGCAATGTGATACTAATTTCGCCTGCACTCGCTGCACTATCACCCAGGCGGCATCGAATAGACATGCGTCAGCGCACCGGTGTACCTACTCGCCACGAGTTTATGCAGAGGGAGAACTATAGACCAAAGTCAAGGTTGGCGTGTAGGGTAAGGCGATTATTAGGCCATTCCGCATTAACCTTTGTTAGTACACCTACGCGTTTGCATGCGATAGCGAATCTGTGCGAAACCATTGCGGTAGCGAAACTCTGCGAAATGGTTAGTACACTAAGGTTGTTTTGCAAAGAAATTTCATTCTCTCGTGGGTTGTCGTTTCAGCATGTCGTCCCAGTCATCCCTTTCAGATTCTGAAGAGAAAGAATTGTTGTTGCTAGCGTCGGTATTGAAGAGCAAGCGTAGAATTTGGGTGCATGAAATAAATCAGAAACGACGGAAATTTGGAGAAAAATTGCCAGGTTCTCAAGAGCCTACACCACATGTATTCATTGCAGATGGAGGATTTAAATTAAAGACCTTTCTGATGAGACCTTTCACTAGAGAGAGACGCAGCAATAAATCTATATTTTCGGCTTCTATTATGCGAAAATCTGTCCGTCCGGACAGAAACAGTAAGACGCGTTGCGATGCGAAACACCACTAAGCGAACTCCTGCGTCTGTGTAACGACCATTTCGCATTCGCCTGCGAAACAGTACCGACATGTATGCTTAGTATAAGTTTTACTTCACCAAAATACTTCTCGATCGCGTTTACGTAAAAATTTCAATTCTATGGAAACATAGACGCGCGCGCGCGGAGGCGCTGTCCATGTTTCCCTAGTAATTGAATTTTTTACGTAAACGCGATCGAGAAGTATTGAAGTGAAGTAAAACTTATACTAAGCGTAAAGGACGCAACTATCTCATTTCGCTGTAGAGTGAGTAAGACATAGCATATGCGAAACGCTGCCTGCAACTGACAGTTTTTTCGCTGTTTCGCTACCGCATGCGAATGCGTAGGTGGACTAAAGGCGTAAGATACGCCAATTACTTTAAAATTTGTGTAATAATGTTAATCATCATCATCATTTCAGCCGAAAGACGTCCACTGCTGAACATAGGCCTTCCCTAAGGCTCGCGAAATAGGTCGGTCCCGTGCCATCCGCATCCAACGCGATCCCGCAACCTTAACCAGGTCGTCGCTCCATCTTGTTGGAGGCCTACCTACACTGCGTCTTCCGGTCCGTCGACGCCACTCGAGAACCTTTTTGCCCCATAGCCCATCAGTTCTACGAGCGATGTGCCCTGCCCACTGCCACTTGAGTCTAGCGATTCTTCGATAATAATGACTAATCTTATTATTTAATAAGTTTTTGTTTCAAAATAGTTTTTAATACCTACAACATTGTGATTTTGTCAAACGGTATAAGTGGTGACAGAAAGAGATGGTGATAGCGAAGGCAAGCGCCCGCGCGAAAGACAATACGGCTTCAGGTTTAATTATTGCATTGAAATTATGCCACATTTCCGTATAGTTGACGACCAAATGGCCTGACTACGAAGCTTGAGGTTCCGGGTTCGAATCCCGCGTCGGGACAGATATTTTTATGAAAAATACTAATGTTCGCTTCGCTATATATGGTTTTCAAATGGGCCAAATACCTTTGGCCCATAACCTTAACTAACTTGACTTTGGTGACTCCTCTTTTGGGTCAAAGTAGCTCGACCTACATCGAAGTGGTCCAGGTCAAAAAAAGGTTGGGAACCACTGCTTTAGACCATGGTCCGATGTATTTGAACACCTTGATTTATTTATCGATTCGAATACCTAGGTAGATACTAAAACACGTACCTACACATTTTCCGCATACTTAAAATTACCGGCACATTTTTTATGTTTCATGACATTTAAATGAGGCTTAGTTCTTTGATGTCTCAAAGTAAGTATATCGTACGGTTTTGGATTTACCCGTGATGTTTGGTAAATTTTGATGAGTAGAATAGAATGTTAATGTTATACCTAATTGTAAGTAGTGGTGGCCTAGTGGTTTGACCTATGAGGGTCGTGGGCTCAAGCTGGGGTTTACACCTCTAAGCTTTTCGGATTTTATGTACAAAATTAATTTGTAATTTACCTTTACGGTGAAGGAAAACATGAGGAAATCTATACACACCAATCCTAATTGGGTCTGCGTGGGAACTACGCTGCCGTGTCAAGACAAAACACTGTATCTAAAAAACACCTATTTTTCAGAAAACTTTCTTAGTCTTTAGAAAGGATGATTACCTGGAAGAAGTCCCGACTTACAATAAACAAGGACTTGGACTAATTTCTCGTGTGATTGTTGCGACAAAACACTATAACTCTTGATACTATACTAAGAAAATGTGAGTTTGTTTTGGCAAAACACGGTATCTGGAGATAATACAGTGTTAAGTCTAATCAAGACCCTACGTTTTAAGAGTTACAGTGTAAATTGCAATGACGTTTTTCAATGTTTTTCATAGAAAATCAGTTTCTCTAAGCATGCATATATAGATTAGGGACCGAATAGTCAATTTAACGGTGTTAGCACAAAACACTGTAACTCGAGTTACAGTGTTTTGTCATGACACGGCAGTACGGTCCAAGCCGGTCGGTTCTCATCATCACAGAAATAATAATCCTCTTTATTATTATTTCTGTGGTTCTCATTTTAGTGATTACCGCGGACGAAGTTGCGGGCACCAGCTAGTTATTTATATTTGAGTAGGATTTTAATTCACTACACTTTTCTTCTGGCCGTGCGATATATTTCTCAAGTGATTCTTTAAGAGCATAAGTACTTACCCATAAACAATGGGTCATAAAATGGAACCATTAAGTTGTATTGACGTCATGTCCACGTCTAGTAATATCAAAAGCAATTGACGTTTTCCTGTATATATATACTAAAAGACACTGGTTGTATCCTGTGACAATCTTACTAACAATTATTACCAGCCTTTAACGGCGATTTCGCCCACGTTTAACCATTTCAATTGATATTCCGGGATTTCGAAAAAATTCCCGTGGGAATTCCCGAAAATTATATCGTGATCTTGATTAATGTTACGTATTAAACACCCGTGTCAAATTTCGTATATCTCTAGATTCGTTGGAATATTCTGGGATTTTACATGACTCCCGTGAGAATATCGTGTTAAAAAGTAGTCTATCGTCGATGAAACTGCAATAATAATAAATAAATAATACTTAATATTAGGGGACAATCTCACACAAATCGACCTACTCCCAAACTAAGCAAAGCTTGTACTATGGGTACTAAACGACGATAGAAATACTTATATAGATAAATAAATACTTAAATACATAGAAAACATCCATAACTCAGGAACAAATATCCGTCCGTGCTCATCACACAAATAAATGCCTTTACCGGGATTTGAACCCAGGACCTCTTGCTTTGTAGGCAGGGTCACTACCAACTAGGCTAAAGCGGTCGTTAAACCGCGTAACTACCTTCTTCCTTCTACCTTCTTTTATAAGATTTAATAATTTGTCTAATTTTCACAATTATTTCATTTCAAGTTGAGCTTCATGGAAAAGCTAGTTACGCGGTAGATATTGCAGTTTCACTGACGCTAAGCCTTATTCCAGACGTCAAGCTGCCTACATACCAAATTTTATCCAGATCCATCCACCCATTTTAGCGTGGAGAATAGCAAACATTCACACGCGCGCACGCACATACTCAAAAATCGCATTTATAATAATAGTAGGACTACTCCCGGCGCCCAAACGCGACAATTTATTAAGTATATTTTCTTAAATGGGTTGTTTTAAGAAAAAATACATTGTTAAGGGATTTAAAACAAAAACACGATCGGTTCCGTTGTGTAACGAAGGTTAGTCATACAAACTATATATGGGTAACTTTCGTTTCACAAAGGTATCAATTAAGATTTGTTTTGATTAAATCACTTAATTGTGTACCTACATTTTTTTTAAAACCACTTAAAAATTAACACTAGATTAAGATTAAAATGTTTTTTGTTTGTTTGCTTACTAACACTCTATGGATAGGATAATCTGTTTGTCCGAAATAAAAATTGAATTGAATTTATTGCTAAAATCACCTCAACGATTCGACCACATAGCAGCGGCCCTGGTCACGAGTAAACTGAAGTGCAGGGCACGTTCGTAAAGCCGCACAAGTTTTTCGAACTACCCGCACTAGATTTTGTTTTTGTACCGGCAACTTATCACTTCGGCTCTCGACACTCACAATAATCCCCGATTTTCCCGAAGTAGTACAGTCAGGGAAACTTAATCGCGTACCTGGGTGGAACCCTTTCCCAACAAATTTCACGATAATTTCTTTGGAAAATGTATGTAATTTCAAAATTACATTTGCAATGAAAAGGGTTCACTCTGGTACGGGATTCAGTTTCCTGGACGGTATATCTCGACGGCGCACGGTTTTGAACATCAAAAATTACTTAATAAACTATACCTAAATATTTTTCTAGCACGAACGACATGTAGTTAGTGTTTGACAGAATAATAACATCGACAATCCTGTTATCGATAAGTACCACTTCAACGTCATAGAGGAATACATACAATATGTAGTAGCCATACGCAAATTTACACAATGTCCTACAACTCAGGGCCAGATTTAGGGGAGGCCACAGGGCCTCCACAACACTATAGAGGAGCTCCCACAATAGAGACTTCGAAAATAATTTAAATAATTTAATAATTTGGGGCCAAAGGCGTCCACATCTTTTATGTCCCGAGGCCTTCAGACCTAAATCCGGCCCTGCTCAACTCATCGGTGTAATAAGAAGGTGGCAAAATAGTAACACGCGTTTACATAGCAGTGCAAATGTTGAGAGGCTGTTTCTGTACATAAATAATATGAAAACTTGTCAAACTTTAGAGGGACTGCTGTACACACAAAGATAAGGAATATGGAAGTGGGGTTCTAACTCCGACCAATTGTTTAATAAAAACGTGTATAAGTAGCATCAATAAAATCATTTCAAACATTTTTACGCATTAAAAAGGTAAGTACCTACCTACCTACTGATCTAGGTATAACTAGAGTGGTAGATCTATCGATTTTTGCAATCTATTCTACCATTTTACCAAAATTGTATGTGACAACACTGGGACGGACGCAAACTAGATAATTAATATTTTATAATATTAATATTTTATAGCTGAAGAGTTTGTTTGTTTGTTTGGTTGAATGCGCTTACTCAAAAACTACTGTTTAAAATTGAATTTTTTTTTTGTTGATTTGCCCATTTATTCAGGAAGGGTATACAATACACGACACAGTAAAGATAAACAAGGATGAAACCGCGGGCACAGCTAAGTGTTATAATATAAGGAAGTTAACTTTACTGCCAGTGTAATTTTAATGTATATTTATTAAAACTTTTTTAGTTCATACCTACGAATATATAATGAATATAATGATTCATTTTGATTTTATACGAGCCAGAAACAATGAGCAATACAATTTATTAATTCCCCATTTTTGAGGACGCCATCCCATCTTGCGTGAATTCCAAATTGGAAAATTTTCAGCAATCGTCAGATCGGCTTTTGGAATTACATCCTCACGTGGCTATTTTTATTTTGCGCATTTGCCTTTTTACGCCCAAGTTCATGTTTTTGCTCCGTTGCTGTCCGTTATGGAAGTATCCACAAGTGACGGCAGAGGTTGATGCTTTGCTTCGTGAGATGGTGTCGAAGATTGTTAACACTATCTTCGACGACCGCTGTTGGATCCAGGCGTCCCTCCCGATAAGCCTCGGCGGGCTTGGTATCAGGACAACCTCAAGCACATCTCTGCCGGCTTTCTTAGCCTCCGTCAACAATTCGGATCTGCTCATCAGAGAGATATTAAACGTTTCCAGCTCTTTTGATGTGGTGGGCCCGTATTTGACGGAGGCTACGGAAGCCTGGCGCAACTTATGTCCACGAGAGCGTGTGCCGACGGCCTCAAGTGCATGCATTCAGCGTTTGTGGGACATGCCAATGTTGAGGATGATTCACGACGATCTTATCCATCAGTCCACGGATGCTGCAGATAAGGCGAGACTTCTTGCTGTCACTGAGAAGGAGTCTGGTCACTGGCTGCGCGCATTACCTTCTGTAAATTTGGGCACAGTTTTGGATCCCATGCATCTGCGCATAGCCGTTTGTTTGCGTCTGGGGGCTAGAGCATGTGAACCACACCGATGTCAGTGTGGAAAGGTAGTTGACCACCTGGGCCGCCACGGGTTGTCTTGTGTCCGGAGTGCGGGCCGTCTATTTCGCCACGGTGCTCTTAACGATCTCATCCGTCGGGCCCTCACCACTGCATCGGTCCCGGCTACTCTGGAGCCATGTGGTTTGTTGAGGGATGACGGAAAGAGGCCAGATGGTGTTACCTTGGTGCCGTGGACGTTGGGGCGATCTTTGGTGTGGGACGTGACCTGTGTCGACACTTTTGCTGCGTCTCACGTCCAGGGCGCCGCACTCAGGGCGGGGGCAGCTGCTGAGCAGGCTCAGATGAGCAAGCGCCGTAAATATTCAGGTTTGACTGATTACCATGAGTTTGCGGCGCTTGCTTTTGAAACGATGGGGCCGTGGTCTGCGGATACGAAGGGGGTGCTGAAGGACATGTCCAGGAGGTTGGTCCTGGCTTCGGGTGACCCTAGGGCTGGTGTTTATCTTGCTCAGAGGTTGGGGATAGCGGTCCAAAGAGGAAATGCGGCCAGCGTTTTGGGGACGATGCCAGTGACTTCCTTCGATGACGTGTTTGCCTTGTAGCGGGTAGTTTTAGTCTATTTTAAGTTATGGTGATGGGACGTATGTTTTTTTTTTGTTTTAATTAATTTGTAATTTGTGTGTACTTTTTGTAATTTCTTAAATACATATTAAACACACATTTATTAAATTAATCTGGTTTTTATTATTTATTGAATTACTTAATTTAAAATTAAAATGTTATTTATTGAAACGGAAATGTGGTTGAAAAGGTATTGAAATCGTAAGAACAACTTCCTTATGAATATTTAATAATGCATTGCCCGTTTTTAATTAGCTGTTTGCGATGTGAATCATCTGTTCTGTCTGTGATGTCTCTTGTGTACAGACAGAGCTCCAAAAGTGCTTTCAAATGACAAAACTGCACACGTTAGCCTACGGCTCCACTGACGAGGAGACGAGCGGAGCTGAGTGGAGCAGAGCTGTGAAAAGAGTTAAGTGATTCCACTGAGGCGGAGACGAGCGGAGCTGAGTGGAGCAGAGCTGTGAAAAGAGTTAAGTGATTCCACTGAGGCGGAGACGAGCGGAGCTGAGTGGAGCAGAGCTGTGAAAAGAGTTAAGTGATTCCACTGAGGCGGAGACGAGCGGAGCTGAGTGGAGCAGAGCTGTGAAAAGAGTTAAGTGATTCCACTGAGGCGAAGACGAGCGGAGAGTTAAGTGATATCACTGAGGCAGCTGAGTGGAGCAGAGTTAAAAGTAGGCACATTAAAAAAAGGAAAAAAAACTAAAATTTTAATATTTTAATATTTTATGTGATGTGATGAGGTGGCCAGCAATAATACATACTTAGTCAAATTAAATGCTGCCTAAAGGTAATTGTTTTATTGAAGCTGCTCTATTCATTAAGTTATATATATTTTGTATTCGACAGGATATTAGTTAGCATCATATTTTCTAGAATTTCTCGAATAACTAAAACATTAATTGAAATTATCTTGTTTTACGACATAGTAATAAAAATGCTATTAATCCGCTAATTCAATATCCGCATCTGATTTCCTAGCCAGCTGTTCTTTTATATTTAGCGGTATAGCTATTTTATTGTAGATTATATTATCTATGCGCATATGCATTTTGTTGTAGCTTTCACTACGTGTAATTTTCATCTACTTAAAGCTAGACTGGTGATTATTATCCCTAAATACTTATATTCCTACTGAAGGGCCCAGGTCTCCTCTCAAAATGAGAGGGCTTGGCCGTAGTCCCAGGCGGACCCAATATAGATAGGGAGCTTCACACAAATACCCACCATTAAATTTCTTTGCAGTTACTAGCGATGCTTTCCTTCACCATAAAGCACATGATAAGATAAATTTCAAAAGGTGCGAACCCGAATTACGACTCTAAGCTTCTAAAAGTTGACTGGTAGAAAATCCTTAAAGGAATAAGTTCGCCTAGTACATGTATCCAGTATCATAATATTTGTCAATTGGCCAATAATCAACCGGTAAAACATTCTACGTCAATTTTATGACATTGTCTAATTATACGAACATTTTTGTTGTTATTTTTGGAAGAATTATTATAATTATCAGATTAGGTAAACTAATATAGAAACATACCTCATCACTTGGATAATACTTGTAGGTCAACAGGTCCATGCCGAAGTTGTCGTACTCCATTTTAAAACTCAATACACAAATCCACAAATTCTACAATATTCTAATACTGCAGGGAACAAAAACAAAATGGGTGTGGACTGCGACCGCGGCTGCTTATATGCTGTTTTGTTTTCCTTGTCATTAAACGTGTTATGGATTGGATATTTGTGAGACTTTTGAAAAACCCCCTGAGTCGCCAGGTTACCTGCCGCATTAAGTATATTCAAAGCACAAGTACTCGTACGCTAGTTTAAACAGTTTGAAAATATACGCGAGAAGGTTAAGTTGTAAATTAAAACCATGTACTCAGATTACTTACCTAGGTCTAAGTACAGTCCCTTAAAGTTGTGAAAAAAATAACAAAATTCCACGTAAAAAGAAGATACGGTCGTTTATGCCGCAAAAAACGAATAAGTAATTCAACAATCTCAATGGAATCAAAATTTATAGGGTACTAGCTGTTGCCTGCGACTTCGTCTGCGAAGAATAGGGGTGTAAAAAATACCTACCTTCTCAGACCTACCAAAATTACAGAAAAAAAATCATTAAAATCGGTTCAGCGGTTTTAAAGTTATCAGCTCTTTTGTACGCTGGGGAAGAGATCTTAGACGTATAATGGGCATTGACTTAATGTTCAAACATACGAGTGACATAATTGCGTTGGAGGTTTTTAATTTTTTTAATTTATACATAGTTATAAATAAATAGGGATAAATTAGAAATTTTACTGAGCAAATCTTTTTCTACGGGATATATTAGAAATTTTACTGAGCAAATCATTTTCTACGGGATATATTAGAAATTTTACTGAGCAAATCATTTTCTACGGGATATATTAGAAATTTTACTGAGCAAATCATTTTCTACGGGATATATTAGAAATTTTACTGAGCAAATCATTTTCTACGGTATGCTTAATGATCTCAAGAAAGTACTAGAACAGATAATTTTTCAGTTCAAAATGATGAGTAATCAACACACAGTTATTTTTTTGTATATTTTCCTTATTCGCAAAGATTCATAATCATAACCTGAGGAAAACATAAGTCCATACAAATTATATCTAGTGATATACCTTACTAATATTCACTTCACGCTAATAATCCGCTGAACCGATTTATATGAAATTTGGTATGGAGATAATTTGAGACCCTGGGAAAATCATAGGCTTGTTTTTATCCTGGAAAATTGCATAGTTCCCGCGGAATAGCGATAAACGAATTCTTCGCACACGGAGTCGCGGTTGTTTGATAGTTAAGTAGGAAAATTATATTTTACCTTCAAGCTTGCTGTTAATATCTACTGGCAACATACTGTGATGTTAATGTGATTTCCGTTTAGCGATATCTTAACTACATATTTATAGTAAAATTCGAATTAAATTAAGACCTATTGACCAATTAGGACAAGCGATATGTCACTGGATAGCTCATTCTAAGTACTAAAACTTTTACTACGGCAGGTAATCCCAAATCTTTGCGTGAAAAAAGTTATCACTGCATAAAAGTAGTTTTAGTTGGAACTAATACGTAGTTTTTCGATACCTATTGTGTTTCTGTACCTATCGCTTTACAGATTATGAAGGTTGTCCATGATTTTGTGTCATAATTTTGTTTTCTATGCGTTTTCATGTTTTTTTTTTTATCTTACCATGCCTTTTTTTTACACAGCGATTCGAGGATTCCCGCCATACAAAAAGTTGAAGAATGTGAAAAAACCTTTTTCATCTCTCATACTCGGAAAGTGAGGCAAATCATATCTGACATACGGGAGGATAACTATTATTTTCTTCCCTAGGGTAGATTTGAATTAAAAAAAATAAAGGCATTGGCTGTCAATGGAACACATACGCATTCAGCCAAGCAACTACGACATATACATGGAATAATTAAGTATAGAGTTTTTTTTTCTTAATTTTTCATATTTAAATTTTATAATGCCAGTGAAATATTAAATATTATTAAATTAAATTATTTATTTACATTAGTTTCTTATTTAGTGACTTAAACCAGAAAAGTTAAAAAATGTTAAGAAAAAAAACGCGGTAAACGACATTGTTATATGTCCACAGTCCACACAGCCTATCTTTATACACCTTAAGACGCTGTCTATTTGTATCGGAGTAAACGAGATGCCGCTATTACTGGGCAGCCGGGTATATTGAAATTTATCGGGCAAATATTTAATTAAAAAAAAACTGTGGATTATTTGTGAAATATGACTCGTTAGCGGTTTAGGTATGAATATGTTGACTTTATGTTTTTAATTGCAGACACATACGCCAAAAAAATAAAGACATAGAACCGTTTAATGATGATTTTAAGACCTATCTTTGCAATTATTTTCTATCGAGCCGATTTCGTCCAATTATGTATCGAGTCCGTCCACGGTCTTTGAAATATGATGAATATCTATATATATAAAAGAAGAAACTGACTGACTGACTGACTGACTGACTGACTGACATATCAACGCACAGCCCAAACCACTGGGCCAAGAGATTCCAAATTTGGCATGTAGGTTCCTTATAAGGTCTAGGGGTGCACTAAGAAAGGATTTTTCAAAATTCACTCCCTAAGGGGGTGAAAAGGGGGTCCAAAGTTTGTATGGGGAAACAAGATTAGTTCGACTATTTTATTCGAAACTTCACAGAAGTACTCCTAATGGTAAATGAGTAAACACGTGTTTCAGGTTTTTTGAGAATTCAACCCCTAAAAGGGGGGAAAGGGGTAACAAAGTCTGAAAATCAACATGGGTGTTGTTTCTATGGTTTATCGGGTCGCTGGTTATGAAAACAACAACGGTTTTAAAATCCGATGTGGCGGACGTAAAATACCATCTCCCTGGATGGGGTTGAAATGTCTAATTAAACTAAATGACTGTTGATATATCAACGCACAGCCCAAACCACTAGACCTAGAGACTTGAAATTTTGCACATAGATACCTTATACAATTTAGGCATCCAGGATTTTTGGGAATTCCCACGGGGACGGGAAAAAACGGGATTTATATATTCGATTCCGAGTGACCCTATCTCATTAACTATAATAACTAGACTCTTGAAACTTGATACACAAGTAGGTATTACATTAGTAAAAACATTGATTTCAGGATTTTTCAAAATTCCCACGGGATAAAGAAAAAACGGGATTTATATATTCAGTTCAACGGGATCCTATGAACTATAATTACTAGACTCTTGAAATTTGGCATAGAAGTAGGTAATTATAATAGTAAAAAACACTTTGAAGGATTTTCGGAAATTCCCACGGGATAAGGAAAAAACGGGATTTTTCGCTTTACTGGTCGTAGAAAGCTGAAATTCGGCATCTAGGTTGCTTGGAGAGTGTAGAGGAGGATTAATAGAGGACTTTCCAAAATTCCCACGGGAACGGGTAAAAACGGGATTTTTCGTTTTACTGGTCGTAGAAAGCTGAAATTCGGCATCTAGGTTGCTTGGAGAGTGTAGAGGAGCATTAAGGGAGGACTATACAAAATTCCCACGGGAACGAGAAAAACGGGATTTTTCATTTTACTGGTCGTAGAAAGCTGAAATTCGGCATGAGGTTGCTTGGGGAGTGTAGAGGAGCATTGAGAAAGGATTTTCCAAAATTCCTACGGGAACGGGAAAAAACGGGATTTTTCGTTTTACTGGCCGTAGAAAGCTGAAATTTGGCAAGTGGGTTTCTTGGGGAGTTTAAGGGAGTATTAAGAAAGAATTCCCCGAAAATCTTACGAGAACGGGAAAATACGGGATTTTGCGTTTTACTGATTGTAAGCTAAAATTTCAAAATTCATAAGTTTATACTGTTAGTAGGCCGCAAAGAGCTCTTTAACCGACTTCAAAAAAAAGAGGAGGTTATGCGAATGCATAAAAAAATACATAAAGTGGAATCACTTTATGTATTTTTTTTATGTAAGTATGTTCACCGATTTCTCGGTCAATTGTGGACCGATTTTAAAAATTATTTTTTTATTCGAAAGAATATGATATACTACTGAGATGGTCCCATTGTCACGCAAGCAAGCAAGCGTGCATGCATGCTTGCATCTTGCTTGCATGCTTGCTTGCTTGCCTGTATGCTTGCTTGCTTGATATCTTGGTGCTTTGGAATTCTCATGGTACACGCGAGCGAAGCCGCGGGCAAAAGCTAGTTAACATATAATTTTTTTGATGTGCTAGAACAAGCAGTTTTTCTTAAAAAACTGTTTAAATGACATCAATTTCAACAAAATTAGGTGTTGTCAGCCTCTTAACTCCTTGGTTCAAATTGGTTATTTACTTATTTTACAAATAAATTTACTAAAATACATACTTTGTCTACTGTTTTCATTGATTATTATGTTGAATATATTAAATTTGCTTAAATTAATTATTGCTTAACAATAAACTCTATTGAAATATTTTACAACGATCATATTGACCGGTTTAGACATTTTTATTTATTTATACTTATATTTTCTTACTTTCCTTGTAGTAGAAATGAAAAGCAGAGTGTTTAACTCGGGAAAAATACCAATATCACCCTCGAAATATTGCCACCCTCGCCTCGCTGTGCTCGGGTGTCAAGTAACCTCGTGTGATATTGGTTATTTTCCTCCCTTGTTGAACAACCTACTATTCAATGATGTATATCTTGGCTTGTCGTTAGGTAATTGGTCCCTAGGCCAGAGCCAATACAAATCTGCCTATCCTCCTTTCATCAGAAACCGCCAAGCCGTTTCAGCGTGATAAAGTACAGATCCATACATCATACATCCAAACCAACTTTCGCGTTTACAATATTTACCCCCTGTTTCACCATCCATTGATCAAATTTATTTGACGGATAAATGTGATGCCGTCTCTGTTTGTTTTGTTCGATTAGACGAAGACAGCATCACATTTATCCGTCAGTTAAAATTAATCAATGGGTGGTGAAACAGCCCCTTAGTAAGACATTATTTAGTAGAAAAACTGCGATGTGAAAAATTATGACTTATTTATTATGAAAAAAAAAACTTTTCAAAGATAATGAAATAATAGAAATGTTACCATGTCCTATCCCCCACTTCCACCACGTGCGCCAATAAAAAAACAGGTTTTAGACAGGATTAAGTAGATAATCCTAATGTTATTGCGTCTAATTTTTGTCCTTCATGGTTCAAAAAAATAGTTGGCTAGTATTTTTCCAGTATGATGAGGAAATTAGGCGTACGTGCTCGACAAATGGACATACAAACTTGCGGTTGTATATATGACGGTCTATGACGGTATGGGATTTAAGGGGCTCGCCGCGGTTTCAGATGAGTAACATTTAACAATTATACTAAAGGAAAATCTAATAATTGACGTGCACAGGTTGCTGGCAAGTCATGTTGCACATTGGTATATTGTATTGCGCAAGGCGGAAACAATTATCTATGCACCTTGTTTTCTGAAAGTGATTTTATCGATGGGCAATAACTTGCCTCGAGTTTTCATAATTACCTACACGCGGTGTCTCAAAATAGGTAGGGACTTTTCGTCGCACCTAACTACATTTTGAGTGATTTTGATAACGGTATCATTTTTTTTTCCTTTTTTTCCGAGGTGTAAATCCATTTGGCTCAATCCTGTGGCAATAGTAATTGTGCGTTGGTTCTGCTGAGACACGCGGCGGACACGACGTACAAATACGCGTTCTTGAATCTACATAAGCACGACGACGTCTGTACGTACACGCGTACGCCTACATACATCGCGCGCGCACTCTTCTGGTTTCTGGCGGTTTCCGGCTATCTGCGCCTTGAGGGGTGTGGTAATTCGAATCGGTGCGGGGCGGACCGTTTCCATTCTGTACGTCAGTACTATTATATATTCTGTGGCTGAGACTTTCGTGTGCAATACCGACTCACACTTGGCCTTTCGATTACCAATATCGGGGGCCCCAAAAAAACAGACGCAACGACATTTTGAGCGTAACATAATTTATCCGGAGCAGGCCGAATCGATTCAATGTTTATTTTTAATGGGTGACCTAATCAATCATTTTACATTGTGATCTTCGAATTGCGATGGTAATTTGGTTACGTTACAAATTTTACTGTTTTTATTTTTGTTCTTATTATGTGAAGTTCCCGATTCTTGTAGTATAAATCTTCTCAGGTGAACTTTTCGCTTCGAGCCCTTATCTTTCAAAACAAACGGTATCGCCATAGTATTAAGGTTCAAATTTAATGTAATGGCTCGAAGCGAAAAATTCTCCTGGGAAGATTTATACTATATCAAATACAGGTCACATCTCAGCGTCAAATACTAAAAGGTGCCGCTAATCCAGCGGCCCGTGAAAATGTGTCAACCTCACGGCCTTGTTCTATTGCCAATTCTATAGATCTCGCTAATCTCAAGGCATTAGCTTTGTAATAAACGATGTTCCAACTTTCTAAATTAACTACTTACCTTAATTTTTCCGACGTAACGTTGTTCGTTCTATGGTAAGTTCGGTAACGATTTATCATGACAGCAACGGGTTACCAACTCTCAAAAATATTTATCCCTAAAGCTTAAGTTATAAACCCCTACAATCGACACAATTACAATTGACATTATAGTACAAGCTTTGCTTAGTTTGGGACTAGGTCGATTTGTGTAAGATTGTCCCCGAATATTTATTTATTTTATTACTAGGAAAACCCCCTAAAAAAATAATTAATACAAAAACAATAAATAATAAATTAAACTTCTAAAATTAGAAAAGAAGTAAATAATTTGACACTACGGTGACATTTGTTTTTATTTCATCTCCGCATTCTTAGTAATGAGAAACTGAACTAAATGTCCCTTAAGCCGCTAAATTAACAAATTATCACCTGCTAGCGACCCGCCCCGGCTTCGCATGGGTGCAATGCATGTATTCTACATAAAAACCTTCCTCTTGAATCACTCTATCTATTAAAAAAAACCGCATCAAAATCCGTTGCGTAGTTTTAAAGATCTAAGCATACATAGGGACTGACAGACAGACAGTGGGAAGCGACTTTGTTTTACACTATGTAGTGATGATTGGCTGCATTGGGCTACCCCAGGTCCAATATTTATTCACTTATTTTTATTTAAATGACAAATTTATGAAAAATACGAAAATATAAGAAGGCGAAAATCCCCGAAAATACCCGTAAAAATAGAACGCCCCTAAAAAATCCCATCGCACTTATTTACCCCCTAAATTTGAGGGAAAACCCCTAAGTTGGGAAACGTGGGCGACACACAGAATAATAAGAAGCTAAAGTTGTCGCTCCTGTAAAATGAGCGGCTCTGAGTCGTATTTAAATGGGCCGATTGTTGGTCAGGTGTCCCCCACATTGAAGATTTGACTAAAAAATATTGCTTTTACCTTTAACTCCATAGGAGAGGCTCGAACATAAAAATGTGTATGACCTTTCTAATACAAGCTTTTTACCTAAATCTCACGGGCTTTCTTTTAGGCCGCATTGTCAATGCGGCCGATTATCAAACATAGTTCGAGTTATGTGAGCGGCCGCATTGACAATGCGGCCTAAAAGAAAGCCCATTTGATTTAGGTAAAAAGCTTGTATTAGTCACATCGCTGTCGCGTCGCCGTCGCCTTACTAGTGCGGCCCCGGCCTTAGCACAGTTTTATACTCAATCTATATTCATGGAATCACAGCCCGTTTTTCTCTAGCGGGAATTGGGATTCAAAAACAAAATTTAAAAACCGGCCAAGAGCGTGTCGGACACGCCCAAGATAGGGTTCCGTAGCAGGTACGAAAAAATCTTTGCATATTTAATATTTATTTTATGTGGTTGTTTTAGTGCCAACTCCCGCGGTCGGCGGTACAGCGCCATCTATCGGCGAATTGGGTAACTAATCTACTGCAGTCTACTAGAACTAATAATGTAGGTATGTTGATTGTTTTTCAGATGTAATATATTTTTTTATTTGAAAGAAGATACTGTTAGCGTGATCTTATAGGTAATTAAAGAAAAAAATGCTTGCAATATTGGTTAAATTACAATCTTAGTTTAGAAATATCTTCTTACAAAAACTTAAAAACTGCTGAACTGATTAAGTTGAAAATAATTTTCCTAGAAAGTTTTTATTAATTTTAACTTACATGATTTTTTTTAGACGTGCGGTTCAAAAGTTAGAGGGGGGGGACACATTATTTTGAACTTTCGGAGTGAATATTTCCGAAAATATTCACTTTATCAAAAAATGGTTTTAGCAATCCCGTATTTATTTTCAAATACCTATCCAATGATACCCCACACTATAGGGTTAGTCGAGAAAAAAAATAAATCACCCCCACTTTACGTCTATGGGAGGTACCCTAAAAAAAAATTTTTTAGTTTTTTTTTATATAATCACTTTGTCGGCGTGACTGATATATATATTCATGCCAAATTACAGCTTTCTAGTACTAACAGTCTCTGAGCTTAGCCGCGGACGGACAGACAGACAGACAGACGGACAGACATGGCGAAACTATAAGGGTTCCTAGTTGACTACGGAACCCTAAAAAAAGGTGCCGACAACGATGGACGACACTAGTAATGAATGAATTAAATCGAATTCCGAGACAGACAATTAATTTCACATAAAAAAAAAAACAAATAAAGCTTCAACAGGATTTAACATTTGGGTGATAATATTTTAATCAAAAAAGGTGGAAAATAAAAAAAGGCTAAAGGTTAATGAATCACATTAATACCTAAATAGTCTGGTCTCCTTTTCTGAACGGAGTTGGAAATTTGGCGCCATGTGTGGTTAATTAACCACGTAAGCTGGATTTTATTGTACTATCTTTATACAAAACTATCGATAGTATTGCTATTATTAATAGTACTTATTGCTTATAAATCACTATCGATACTACCGATAGTATCGATAGTATAGACAGACATGTGCGATACTATTGATAGTAATATCGATATCCTGAATAGTTTGCGAGGTCAACAATCGATAGTCAAACTATCGATAGTTCTGCAACACTGCTCGTAAGACACTAGTGTAAGGGGTCCTTCCAGCGTCTTAGAAGCAGGGGGGAGTGGGGATGAGTAGTTAACTTGAAAATAAATGTTTTCAAGACATCCATTGATAAATTATTATGTAATTATTACATGTAACTAAGAGGATTGAACTCAATGTAGTCAAGGTCATACTGGGAATACTGCACACAACCTTGATAAATAAATATCGTAAAGATGAACACGCCCTTAGAAATTGTATAGAAACAGTAAACATATTTATATCAGTTCAGTTATGCGAACTTTTTATCAAAGGTTATTTAAGTATTACTGTGACATAATAATAACATTAATATTGATATATGGGACTTCGAACGTTATTGTACAAATAACTTACATAAATTAAATTGATATATCGTTTTAAATCGGTTCAGATAATGTTGTTCATTGCGATATGATGAAAGAACATCGAAACATACTTTTCAGTGGGCAACATAAATCCTACCGATACTTATTAAGTAGGGTGAGTGGGGGTAAGATGAAAAGCAGTGTAAGATGAAAAACACTTGGGTGCTACGAGTAGTTTTTCATCTTACACTGCTTTTCATCTTACCCCCACTCACTGTATAAACTTTTTTACTAAGTCTATATTGTCATGAACAGTACCTACCTTGCGGAATTTCAACTAATTTAGAGAAAACAAGTGAGATGGAGCGACGACCTGGTCAAGGTTGCAGGAACGCGTTGGATGCGGATGGCGCGGGACCAGTCTGTTTGGCGAACCTTGGGGAGACATATGTGCAGCAGTGGACGTCTTTCGGCTGGAATGATGATAAACTCAAAACAAGGAAATGTAATGTCATTCATTATCTATTTTTAAAGAAAGAAAGAAAATACATTTATGTATTTACAACAACACAAGACAAATAAATATTTTTACAACAAGGACAATACGAAGGCTAAAGATATAAGAGTGTGTCATTGCGGCTCACACTTACAATTCGCAGATGACATAGTCTTAATGGCGGAGTCGTTGGAGGAGCTGAAACAAATGTTGGACGACCTAGCATCAGCCTCACGTCGGATAGGCCTCGGTATGAATGTGGATGAGACCAAAATTATGGTCAACGACCGCATTGATCCAGGGCCCGTCATCGTCAATGGAAACCTTCTTGAAGTTGTTTCTGAGTACACATACCTCGGGCAGATTTTGCAGCTAGGTAGAAACAATTTTGAGAAGGAAGCCAAGCGGAGGATTCAGCTGGGCTGGGCAGCATTTGGAAAATTGCGTCAAGTTTTCTTGTCATCCATACCGTAATGTCTGAAAACGAAAGTTTTCAACCAGTGCGTCCTACCCGTCATGACATACGGAGCTGAAACGTGGACACTCACAGTACGGCTGATTCACCAGTTTAAGGTCGCTCAGCGAGCTATGGAACGAGCTATGCTCGGAGTTTCTCTGAAAGATAGAATCCGCAACGAGGATATCCGACACAGAACTAAGGTCATCGACATAGCTCAGAGAATTAGCAAGTTGAAGTGGCAGTGGGCTGGTCATATCTGTCGAAGAACCGACAACCGTTGGAGTAAACGAGTTCTTGAGTGGAGACCGCGTCTTGGCACACGTAGTGTAGGACGCCCTCCGGCCAGATGGAGTGACGATCTGCGAAAGGACAGGGCGCAGTGGCGCTCATTGGGGGAGGCCTATGTCCAGCAGTGGACTGTTATAGGCTGATGATGATGATGATAATGATGATTGCGGTTGTAAATTGGGTTCTGGCTCAGCATAATGCTGAAGCGTTTATAGCACCCCATTGCTAATTGTGATTGATTTCAAATATGATTTTTTTGCAAGAAAGGGTTTGATAAACTGAAAGAAAAATCAATAATATCAATATATCAATATTTTCGGATTTTATTTTGATCAAGTTAAGTTTAATGTATGTACCTACCGTGTTTTGAACCATTAAGTAATTAACAAAGCTTGTTAAACTAAGTACAACGTACATATATTTTTATCCATCAAAAAGAAGAATTGATTATATAGTTTAAAATAAACTAGCCTTAAGACCCCAAAAACACCTACTTAGTTTATTATTATGTTCACCGTCCCAGCCAACTGTATGTATTTCCCACACGGGCCCAGTGCGGATTGGGAACTTCACACACACTATTGAATTTCTTCTCAGGTGTATGCTTCCTCGCGATGTTTTCCTTCACCGTAAAACTCGTGGTAGATTTCAAATATAATTTCGCACATAAATTTCGAAAAACTCAGAGGTGCAGCCCGGATTTGAACCCACGACCCTCTGCTTGAGAAGCAATAGGTCAAACCACTAGGCCACCAAAGTTACTAAGAAATATTTACTCCTAATCTATTTATTATTCACCTATTCAATAGATCTCAAACGTCTACGTCTTTATGCATAGCAGCAATTTTACAAATAAAACAGACAACTGCGCATATATCTCGCTACTTATAATATTGTGCAAGTTATTTTACATATCTACCAACGAAATATTATATGACAAATGGTCAACAGAAGACTGCTGGTTTGCGGAAAACACTTACATCCTGTTATTACCTACGACCGTATTCACCTACGAATAGACAAACAACGCGTTTGACAGTTCTCCCATGTCTCATCGTTTTACAATATACCTAAGTAGGTACCTAATTCTTGTTATATACATAAAGATATAAACCCTTTTAAATGTATTATAAATTACAAACGTAAATAGAAATAAATTAACTATAATTAAAAATAAAGAAAGAAGAGAGTTGTCTTCGGGAATGTCTATAACGCGATACAATGTAAGTAATACAATGGCAACGGGATATTTAAAAAATTTAACCGACAACTATGAAAATAACATTCTAGTGATCCGTTTGAAGTCGGTGCCAAACATGAGTGGCTGCGTTTCCACGAGAGATGTGCGAGGATGCGTTGCGAGGGATGTGTTTGTCATGAACCAATAGAAACACTTCATTTACAGGGTCCTTGTAAATGAAGTGTTTCTATTGGTTCATGACAAACACATCCCTCGCAACGCATCCTCGCACAGCTCCGGTGGATACGCAGCCATAGTCACCCACCTTACCTACATAGGGTAAAATACCCAGTAGTCAGCCAGGCACTGGTAGTCGGCCGTATATATGAGTGCGAGGAGTACGAAAGATATCTCTCGTGCTCTTCCCACTTGTGCGAAAGATTGACAGAGGCCGACTACCGCCTGGCTGACTACTGGGTATTTTACCCTACTATCTATTGGGCTTCAGCCAAGAAATATGTGTTCAAATCGCATCTAGAGCACCCAAACTTATTCATTTTTAACCCCCGACACAAAAAGAGGGGTGTTATAAGTTTGACCGCTATGTGTGTGTGTGTGTCTCTGTCTGTCTGTCTGTGGCATCATAGCTCTTAAACGGGTGCACCGATTTGGATGCGGTTTTTTCAATAGAAAGCAGGTTCCTTGGCGATTTTTCTTAGATATGTTTCATCAAAATCGGGTCAGCCGTTTCAAAGCTATCAGCTCTTTTTAGCTTGTTAGCTGCGGTTGCATTGGGGTTTTTAAATTTTTTAATTTATAGTTATTTAAAAGATCTTAGACCTTATTTAGTAAACGTTCTATTATTAAAAACGGAAAAGTGCGAACTTTTCATTTGCACGGAGATCACGTCAATTATATAAGTAACTGGTTCAGTTACAGCGTATTCACTCTAGCCTTGATTGAATAGCCCTAGCCCTAAAACGCCCTAAAGGCTGGCTAGTAGCCCTAAATTCTGGGGCTCTAGCGAAAATGGGGTTAATTCTTCAGAAGCTGAACAGCTGATTTCGACTTAACCCCCTTTACACATAAATAGAAAATACCTGTTTAATTTCTGCGGACTTCACCCCTTTTTCATTAGAGTCCCAGAATTATCTTTATCTGGAAAAATCGTCGGCGCGCGCTATGAGCGATGCGCACACGCATTCAGTGTCAGCGGGCCGTAAACCAGTTGCAGTGTCAATGTCGAGGCCAGTCCTGATGAGCATAATGATACATAATAAGTTGTGACGTCACCACGCAAAGTGGATCGCGGAATGTTTTAACATCTATATAACTAATGTTTGTTTAGAATATTATATTATACTAGCTGTTGCCCGCGACTCCGTCCGCGAAGAAAAGTAGCCTAGGACCTATTCTCAGACCTGCCGAATGCAGAGAAAAAAGTTTCATAAAAATCGGTTGTGCCGTTTCGGAGGAGTTCGGTAACAAACACCGTGACACGAGATTTTTATATATTAGATTTATAACTTACAGAAACTCAAAACTCAAGATTTGCGAATGAGAAATGGAGCGAATCATTCTTGGTGTCCGAAGAACGCTCCGATTAAAAACACTGAGCTGCACTCAAAGACTCTTAATAGCCCAGGAAAGATACGGTTTCGCTCTAAGGAAAAACCACATTAAATCAAAAAAGCAATTTTTTTCTTCATTCATCAGGTCAAGGTATTTAATATATTCTTCAATAATTCACAAACATTTATGACCGCAACAATAAAATTTAATAAAAAATAGGTAAGCTGTAAAAAACAGGCGAAATTATTAGAAGCCTTATTTACTTCAACATTTACTCCTTTTCTTTATTTTCTCTGTAACGCATGTAAAATCCACTTATTTTTATTAGGAAACTTAATATTTTACTTAAATTTTTTGGAGGGAATAAATAAAAATTCATTATAGTGGTGGCATAAAAGTTATACGCATAGTTATGGTTTACATATGCCTTTCTAACTTGCGACTAGGTACACTTTTTGTACTGAATTTGCCAAAAAAAGAACTAAAGATTGTAAGTATATGATTGTTTTACCTCGAACATATATATTGTTGGATTTTTATTTATAATTATTTCAGACTAAATTTTTAGTTAATATGAGACTTCAGAAACCTTATTTTTTTATTTTCCTTATAGAAATCAGCCAAATTACGAAGAAATCATTTTAGCTAAAATATTTTTATTTCCGGTTAGTTATATATTGGTGGATTCAGTTCGCGGGTCTCAAAACTAATTTATTCAAACATATTTTAACAGGGAAAAAAGCACCTATTATTGAGCACTATTTTTTTTTACTACCTTCCGGAACCAAAATTCGGTGGATTCGAAAATATAGGTCCTTAAAATTATATTTAGGTGCCGCTTTAAACATGAAACTACCGTGAGACTCACTCATAGTGAAAATATACGGATCACTCACACTCACGAGTTAAACTCGTTTTGATCCGTTTATTTTCACTATTTAGGTAGGTGCCGTATAAAATAAATTAGCCTTATATCGAATTATTTCCAAATTATTCGTATCTATCCCGGGCTATATTGCTGAGACGTGACCGTAAAGAAGGCGAACTTGAAGTATGACTGGGCTGGACATATCTGGCGAATGAACTGAAAAGTCCGGACGACGGGAGCAAAAATGCACTTTTCACTAGTGCTTAATTAAATATCGATTATTATCAAGTATTCTATCCATACTACTATATCTATTTCATCCATACGAACAATTTTGAATCAGAAATTTATTGAGAGAGAGAGAGTGAGAGAGAGATGTTTATTTACACATATTCGATACAAACACAGAAAAAAAAATACATTTGACAGGAAATATACAAATAAATATCGAATAGTATAAATTGGGCCCCACTCAGCATAATGTTGAGGCAAGCCACAACGCTGTTTTTCAGTGGGACCCATTTAAAACTAAACACAAAAAACATACACACTGTAACGACACGAACGCCAGCGAACAGTTCGCAACAAAAACCTAATTGGGTGGGAACACAGCCCGACCTTGTGAAAACCCGTAAGTACATAAAAAATTAAAAATAACTACCGCCATTTGCTTGTAAAAGATAAAATATATATATATATATATATATTAACAGAAACAAAACGAACAAACAAAGAGTCAATGTGCCAATCTCAGATGCGCCCAATTTACTTGTCCCCCATGAGTGCTACGAATACCTCAGCCTGAAGTCTTGTTGGAGCGAGGTAAGTACAAACATGTTGTATCTAGGTTGCACTTATTGATCAAACTTATTATCTTACATGTCAGGTTGTTACACAATATTACTAGTGAAAAGTGCATTTTTACTCCCGTCGTCCGGGCTTTTGATAACAGAGGCAGACCAAGGTAGAGATTGAGAGTCGATCTGCGATCACTTGGGATGGCGGGAGCTCGCGTTTGGTAGGCGAGAGTGGAGTAAGAGAGGAGAGGCTTAGTCCGGCAGTGGGACACAAAAGGCTAATTAAAAAAATCTATGAATGGCAGAAAATAATACCTACTGTAAAACTGAACTAATCCAGTAGCCGTGGTGGCCTAGTAGTTTGCAATATGGCCTCTCAAGCAGAGGGTCGTAGATTCGACCCCGGGCTCCAATTTTCCGGAATTTATGTGCGAAATTATATATTTTAAATCTACTATGAGCTTTACTTAACATCGTTAGGGGACCGCACATACCTAAGAAGAAATTCAATAGTGTGCAGTGTGCGTGAAGTTCCCATTCTACACTGGGCCCGCGTAGAAACTGCGGCCCAAGCCCTCCCATTCTAAGAGGCCTGCGTCCAGCAGTGAGACGTGTATATTGGCTGGGATGATATTGATGAAACTACTCCAGTCGTAACCATTTTGTTTCATTAGATAGACGTCTTTTGCGTCGCGGCCTTTACAATAATAAACACACATAAGTATTTTGTCTGTTGATCACAACTTCGCCCTTAGCCCTTTCATGATTGTGACAATTGATGCAACAAGCAACCGTGACTGGTCACGGCCACGTAATGAATTTCACCTTAACTGACCCAAATTCGGTATCAGTTGATATTAGAAGTAGGTAGTATTATTGTCACAATAGAGTAATAAATTCCAGCAATCAATCAATAGTTCCAAAGGGAACGTATCAAAATAAAAAGTATAATTAACGAAAATTCTAATGGTTATTTGATAGATTGTACTTAATTTTCGATGAAACTATAAATAAACGAATTATTTTTATTGATTAATCTAAAGATTGGTTTAGATTAGGTTAGGTTTACTTCATAAGAATCCTGTAAAGTTGAGAATTTCCAAGACAGTAAAATTGTACTTATGTACTCGTATTACATCAAATGACTATTAGGTATTTGTTGCGTCCATTATTCTTTTCAAACTTTATAAATACGTACCCAATTCCAAAACATGACTCAAATAAATAAACGCTTTGAAACCAGATAATTTTACGATTCCTTAGATTTTTAGTTGCTTTGAAATAAACAAATACTTAGTCAATTGAGTTGGTAATTATAAGTGAGTAAGTGACGTTACTCGCTGTTGTCACACCGTACACAATCTATGGAGAAATCACATTTTTATAGGTTACTAGCTGACCCGGCAAACGTTGTTTTGCCATATTACGGGTATAAGAAATAGCCTACGACCTATTCTCAGACCTACCGAATACAGAGAAAAAGTTTCATAAAAATCGGCCAAGCCGTCTCGGAGGAGTTCGGTAACAAACACCGTGACACGAGATTTTTATATATTAGACTAGCTATTGCCCGCGACTCCGTTCGCGAAGAGTAGGGCCATGAAAAATAGCCTACGAGCTATTCTCAGACCTACTGATTATAAAGAAAAAAGTACCATAAAAATCGGTCAAGCCGTTTCGGAGGAGTTCGATAAAAAACACCGTGCACGAGATTTTTATATATTAGATTAGATAAAAAGTATGTCAATTGATTGGTGATGGTCAACAAATACCTAAAATAATTAGAGGGCTACATCAGCCGTCTCAATCTGAGAGGATATACTTAGGATGTATAGGGACCAGAGATGATGAATGGTGTAGCTTGGTCGTTACTACGCGAACGTTTACTTTTTGCACCTGACACGTCTCGGTACATAATATGTCTATTTATTCGCATGTGCTCTTCAAATTAACACTATCGTACATAACAAGGTTCTTGTTAGCAGCTGGTATAATGTGGAGTGCAAACGATTAGTGGAAAATATAAGTTAGTATAAATGTTGTCGCATTAGTGTTGTTGACGCGCCATTTTTGTGGGACACTAAATATTATTGCGGATTTTGAGTTGTTTTTCGATTGTTTTGGAGTCTGTGCATAGTGCGCATATTTTATGACGTAAAAACTAGCTTTGTTATTCTGTTCATAAGATTTAGCACTGCACTCTGGCACATGGCATGATTGAAAAGTAAGTAATATTTTGTTTTTTTATGCTCAAGATGCTGAGAATAGGTTAAATGCACATTCTTCATTTGTCAAGTCGTGTATCTGCATGTAGGTTACTTTTATACTCGTTGATAGGTATTCTATATTGGGAATAACAACCTGAGACAACTTTGTTAGGTGTAAAGTTTATCTACGAATGTAGTTTTTCGCGTAACTAAAGTCGATGAAATGGTTCATAGTTTCCGAGTTACTTATACTGAACCATCTAAATGGGACACTCGGCATACATAGGCTAAGATGATAATCATGAGAAAAAGGATTCAAATATCCACATTGTGACAACGTCTAAAATCAAGTGACCATCCAATCTAGTTAGATCATAGTACTGATTGCCTGTAAACATAGGTGTACGATATGAATCAGTCTTCGACGTTGATAGACAAACACTTACAGATTATTGAACCGCTAACACTACAGCGACTAGTGATAGCAAGACAAACAAGTAAGACACCCTAGCTTGTGTAAACACTAATTATTATGTTGGGTTTTCCCAGATTTAATATGGGTTGTCGATTTTTAACTAGATAAGATCTATTGAGTGTGTCCGTTTAACTGTTGATGGGTTGGGTTACAAGGATATTTCAAGACTCAACATGGCTACAGTTCTTTCTTTTGGACATTTTCAATTTAAAATGTAGCTACTTTTTGGGGTTTTCCTGCTCAGGGTTTTTTCCTGCTATTGATTTTGATGTAAAAAAATCCCTGATTTTTAATCATATCATGACACATCAATTTTGTGCCTACCTAGATTCTGGGTATTTTTTTATAATTAGATGCCAAAGATAAGCGTCGGGGTACTGCCGTTTCGCCGAAAATCATTTCCCAACCTGATTCATTTGCCAACTATTTCATTTCCAAATTTTAAACCATTCAGGATATATGTATCTAGGACTATCCTGTAGGTTAGGTTAAGTTAGGTTTGTTTTATAACAATCCTGAAAAGTTTACAGTTTCAGAAAAAATAAACAGTTGGCAAATGAAACATTTGGAAAAATAGAGTTGCGAAACATTAGTAAACGAAGCGCGTCAAAATTCGGGCGTAAGGACCCGTGACGTCACGTCTAACTAAAATGTGTATCAAGGTGACGTCACACGCAACTTTAACAGGCTATATCTTTATGATTTTTTATTTAATTGAGAAAAGAAAAAATATTTGTCCAATATTTTTTGATAATCTTTAAGTAATGTGCCATTTGCTACTTTGCCGCTTCCACTTTCACCTCCTAGGCTAAAATTTAATATGCGCATGCGCCTCCAGCTCCGCCAAGAAGGTCTCTGTTAGGTACAACTCTAGTTTTTTATACAGAAAAAAAGTCTTGAACACATTAACTTAGACTCAGAATTTTATTCATCGTATTTTTAACGCGCGTGTGTCAATATGTACTTGTATTATGAAAGGAAAATTGCGCAGGAACATTATAAAACACCAATGAACTTGTTGTGTACTTCAGAAAGTTTTGTCTTTGTTATGTTACGGTTTAGCCCAGTGTTTGTTAAGCCAGAAAATACCAGTTAACTGATTGATTTTATAGAATTGTTTACATTTCACACAGCCTTTAAGGGAAATGTCGTTTCGTGACAAAGTGAACAATGGAAGCTATTTATTGCATTTTGTTGTTTTACTATTTAAAGATAATCAATCATTATAAACTGAGCGAGTATAGTTAGGTACAATTATTTATCGTAGATCAGTAGCGTGGAGTAAACATTTTCGTTAAGGAACCCGGATAATGAGAGAAACGTGCGTTACCTAGTTATACTCGTATATCGTCAGATGCAATACCTCATATACTAGGTGCCAGATAACGCTGCCTAAAAGTCCATTGCTACGAAAAGGTAAAGAACCTTTGGCAACCATTTTCGTACTTCACTTAATATTTAATTTAACATTTTGTACGTAAATATCTATACATATAATAAATCTGTAACAAGTGGTGTCTGTACATTGAAGATATTAGAGAAAAACTGTCACTAGGGCTATTTATTAGCGCAATAGAACCCAAAACAATGATTTTTAGAATTATTGTCTGTTTGTCTGTTTATCTGTTAGTCTGTTTGTCTGTGCGTTTGTGCGCGCTAATCTCAGAAACGGCTTAACCTAGAAGGATGCGATTTTCACTGATATGTTGGTATTTTCTTGGATTAACATTTAGTGTTTGTTTCATTTGAATCGGTTGACAAATAAGAAAGATACGATACTTTCAGTGTTAGATAGCCCATTTATCGAGGAAGGCTATAGGCTATATATTATCACGCTGGGAGTAAGGTGGTGAATGTGAACGCGGGTGTGTGGTGGGGGGGGGCTTGGGAGGGGTTGGGGGGTGCGGGGGGTAATTTTTTTATATCGAGGAACTAAGGAGACCCATAATTGTTGAAAAAGCAAATTGGATAAAAAAATAAGCTGCTCAAATTACTAACTCCACGCGGACGGAGTCGCGGGCAAAAGCTAGTATATCATATATGTAGATGGAGCTATAGAAGTTTTACTTATGTGTAATCTAATAGTGAGAAAATGTTGACAATTTCTGCAATGACCGCAAGTGAACTCAACCCTGTACCACGATAACCGCGTAAAGTTGATTTAGCGATAATGTTCATACATTTAGCGACAGTCGTTTTTAAACTTGAGATAACATAATACTTGAGGAGTGATGAACTTTTAGACAGCGTTATCTGGCACCTAGTATAGCTAATGTAATCTTCCATATATATAAAAAGCAAAATGATTTGTTGGTATAATAGCGGCCAGAGTAATAGATAATCGGTGATCAAGTGTCTAGCTATTACCGTTCAAGAGATAGAGCCCTGTGACAGGCAGTCGGACAGACAGACAGACAGACAGCTGAGTCTTACATCCAGGACCCGATGTAGAGGTCTGGAGGCCTCGGGACATAAAAGGAGTGGAGCCCCCTTGGCCACAAATTATTTTCCAAATAAAATGACCATTTTTTTTTAAATCTTCAACAATTTTTCGAAGTCTCTATTGTAAGGGCCTACGCTAACTGACGCGGACGCCCGCCGCGTGCGCCCGCTCGCGGGTCTAAAATGTACCGAAAATCCGTCGCACGCGCCCGCGCCACTTAGCGCTGTTCATACAATTTCTTATTAGACGCGCGCACGACGGGCGTCCGTTCCGGGTAATCCGCGTCAGCTAGCGTAGGCCCTAAGGGACCCCTCTACAGTGGACGCCCCGGGGCAGTGGCTCCGGGTGCCCTCCCCTAAATCCGGCCCTGTATGGCAAACGATAAAGAGCTCTGTTAACCTTCTTACTCGTATATTTTTTTTTTTTTTTTTAGTTTATTTACTCATATAATAGATTTCTATATTTTTACATTGCAAGCCACTGTTAAAAACCATAACTGGTTTATGTAACAGATGGCGAGATCGCGCGGTTCGGTCCGCGAATACAATAATATTAAATGGTTGGTAAATCAAGTATAAATGTACAAAAAAAATAAATAAATGTAGGGTGCGCCGGCGCCGCGGGCCTGCCCCGCCCAGGCCTACCCGCAGCTAGGACAGATCCGCGACCCCGCCAAACCCTATAAAATAGCTCTTAATTAGTTTTTTACATTTGACTCTTTCGTATTCACAAGCTGACATTTTGTTTAAAAGTTCATCTGGCAAGGTGTTCAAAATAGATGGCAGTACATATGTATCCGTCCTCTTACCATATACGTTAGTGGTTTTTGGTAGTAGATATTTAGATAGGTAATCCAGACGGCGAATATTCCAGAAGACTTCGCTTCCAGGAGAAAATACAATTATTATTTTTCGTAGTGGTAGAGCTATGTTGTAGCTAGCCGCTGCATCACGAATGGGCCGGCTCGTCCGGGGCAGTACCACCCTCTCACAGAACACCGGCGTGAAGCAGCAGTATCTACTCCTGCTGCGTTTCGTACGGTCAGTGAGAGCGCCGGGGGCCCAATACCTCTCCCCCTCCCTCTCCCCTATTCCCTCTCCTTTTTCCTCTCCCTTTTAGGGCCGACAACGCACTGGCATCGCGTAAAGCGCTGCGGGTGGATAAATATTCAGCGTTTTTACGGCGGTTTTTTTGTCATTACCATTTGAGCAGAAATTATTAAAATGGATGATGCTTAGGGTTAACTTTTTATGAGAACTTAAGACAGTACCGATGCTGAATCTAGTTTGATGAAATTTCGCGCGATTCGTCCTTCGGTTGTGGTAATAATCGTCGAATGGTAATGACGTTTAACCGCGCGGTCAAAACGGTCGAATATTCACCCGGGTGTCTATGGACAGTGGTGATCATTTAACATCAGGTGACCCACCAGTTCGTTTGTCTGGCCTCTCTAACATAAAAAAAAACACTTGTAATAAATTATAAATAAAACGTAGCCGTCTCGGGAATTTCTCCACTATTCATTGGAAAAGGAAATGAAGGAAAGTGGTAATCCTCGTTAAGCTAATCGACGGCAACTTTCGCTGTGCGCCCGCGCAGCTGCGGACCTCTAAGTACCTACCCATGTAGTTGGAGGATTTCTATGCATTGACATAGAAATTAACTCGGTATAGTCCGACAAGCTCGTGCGTGGCTCTCCGCGGGACCCTGTCGCGGTCAGCATTTGCCGCACTTATTAAAAACAATCTTGTTAAGGACAGCAGAGGCTCCCTGCGACAGGGTTCCGCCGAGCGCCGCGCACGCGCTTGTCAAGGTATAGTGTCCCGGTACCGTCATCATCATCATCATCATCCCAGCCTATAATACGTTCCACTGCAGGGCACAGGCCTCCTTTCAGAACGAGAGGGCTTGGGCCGTAGTTCCCACACACCATTGAAAAAAAGAAAGAAACATTTATTCGTATTCATTGAAATTCTTCTCAGGTGTATGCGGTTTCCGCACGATGTTTTCCTTCACTGTAAAGCTCATAGTAAATTACAAATGTAATTTCGCACATAACTTCCGAAAAACCCAGAGGTGCGAGCCCGGAGTCGAACCCATGACCCTCTGCTTGAGAGACCATAGGTCAAACCAGTGTTGCCAGGTCCAATTTGAAAAGGAGATTGAAAAAAAAAATCAGTAGACCTTAATGCTTTCCAGTTTAGTTTTTTCTTTACAAGATTTTAATCTTTATTTTTTATTTCATCGATATTATTTTTTAATTGCTTAATCCATTCATTTCGGGCTCCAAACATTAACAATATTGACATAAGGTGCCTCCATGTATATTTTTTTGGTTTGGCTTTAGTGCACACTATATGTATAAACATTATGTTTCACATTTTATTGATTGACGATACGTTTAATTTTACTCATTCGATATTCTGAATTGATTAACGTTTGTTTGATTCAAAAAAGTTGACCAGTTACCAATAATGCCAATAGTCATGGGTATCTTTTCCATATAACAATTAATTTCGCTAACCGAAATTCCCGAAGTAGAAAATCAGTAGATTCTTGTAGAAATTCAGTAGATCAGTAGCCATACCTGGAATTCAGTAGATCTCCTGAGAAATCAGGAGACCTGGCAACACTGGGTCAAACCACTCGGCCACAACGGCATCGGCATCAGCTCTCTTACGTAACGGAGCAATAGGGTGACGGCACCAATCATGGACTTGTTAAGCACATAGTTCCCCAGTAATGGACAGCAAAGATTCAATGCCTTTGCCTACCATTTATGGACTTTACCAGTTATAATCATCAGTTATGTGAGCATAGTGTTGATAATTTAAAAATGTAGTCTGTTCGTTTCTTGAAATTTGAATTACGGAAAAAATTACCATACATACTTAATTGGTCTTTGTCCATTGCTGGTGCCGTCACCCTATATATGACATTTTGCGTCTCACGCCTTACGTTTTCCAGCTATTTTGTTCATCATGATGGTTTGCAGACGGCGATAGTGTTGGTGTTTGAGAATACGGTCCAAATACGCGACTCTCCTTTGTTTTATAAATACTGGTTGTGCCCGCAATTTTGTCCGCGTGGACTTAACTAAAAATTACCAAACTGCAAAAATACTTGCGTAATTTAAATAGAAATACCCGCTACTGTAATATTTGTATTCTTTTGCGACGTATTTTATTGTCTTGTAATGATTAGAAGCGCACCAAATTAATACCTACTTGTTGTTGACCTACCTAAATCGTATTCTTAATTACGTTCAACTTTAATGTGTTTCGATCAAATTAAGAGGAAAATTGTAAGTAAATAAATCGTGATTGAACAGGGAAAAAGGAAAATTCAAATTCCTATTCCCTATTTAGTACTGACTAATTTTATAGATTTTCTAGCTGCTGCCAGCGACTCCGTCTGCGGAGGATAGGGGTATAAAAAATAGCCTACGACCTATTCTCAGACCTACCGAGAATATATACAAAAAATTTCATAAAAATCGGTCAAGCCGTTTCGAGCAGTTCGATAACAAACACCTTCATACGAACTAAAACAATTACTTTGCTCACCCGCGACCTTACAATAGTTACGTTTATGCAAGAAATGTGTGTTCATGCAGTTCCTCCACCTCCACACTGTACGAACACACACAAATCACATAAACACAACCATCACCACCACCAAGCTACACTGACGCGTTTCGAACTCAACCAGAGCTCATCTTCAGAGTTACCACAACTAGCTAGAGTGTAGCTTGGTGGTGGTGATGGTTGTGTTTATGTGATTTGTGTGTGTTCGTACAGTGTGGAGGTGGAGGAACTGCATGAACACACATTTCTTGCATAAACGTAACTATTGTAAGGTCGCGGGTGAGCAAAGTAATTGTTTTAGTTCATTAATATGGACCTCCGCAAAGTAACGCCTGATTCAATAAACCTTCATACGAGATTTTTATAAAATAAGTACCTATACCTACCAACTGGTTTAAGAACAATATATCCCATGTCCATGACATACAGTTTGTAACTGAACGATGAGCAAAGCTGGGGCTAAATTCAGGAACGGTCCAACACGGTTTGCGAGCGGTAATTCAATCGTTTGGGAGAGGATAGGAATGGGTTGAGCTTGGGATGAGTCTTATTTTCCTATTAATTCGCTTTGTAAATAATAGTTATTTGTTATACAAGGGGGGAAAGTTGTATTTTACCTGCGAGTGTCCATTTGAAACACAAGCTATCGAAAGGATTCTATGATTGACCACGAGCGAAGCGAGTGGTTCAAAAATAGAATCCTTTCGATAGCGAGTGTTTCAACACACGAGACGTAAAATAACTTTTCACCTCACTACAGCGAGGAAAATAAGAAAAAGGGTTTGTACTATCAATTATTATTTATTTATTCACTCAAAATAATTAATTGAAAAGTTTTGACTTAAGTTTTTTTTTATTATTTCGGATGCGTTTTGTTCGCACATCGACTTACTTGGACTGTCAGAACATTTTATCCGTTTTTGCAACAAGAATGAAGGTTAATGTTGAATGCTGATATTTATAAATTAAAATAAAGTTGTAAGACTGTATTTAGTGTTTTTTACTCGATGCAATTCATTAATTGTGATGTTATAAATTCAGCACTTTTAACGTTTTACGTTTTGTTAGCTGTCAAATATCACGTAAGCTACCTTCAAATGTCAAAACTCTTTCTTCACATGTGGATAAAAAGCGATTTTCTCAATAGATGTCAAACAAACAAAAAGGGCTTTCCGAGCTAGTGAGGTGAAAATAAATAAATAAGGCTCATCCCAAACCTCTCGCAAACCAGTGATTTTTGGCGTTCCTAAATAACAGTTCAAACCAAACCCAACCTAAACGATTGAATTACCGCTACCAAACCCGTGAAGGCCCGTTCCTGAATTTAGCCCCAGATACCGGTTGATGGCAAAATGGAGTATGGTGGAATGCCATACTTTTATTAACTTTTAGTACCTGCTACCTTGTCGTTTAGACTATCTAAAATTTGTTTAAAATATTAAACAACATTAGATGGACCAAAATACACTGACGAGTAAAAATAAAGGGTCGGTTACAAAAATGACGATAACTGCAAAACTCGCTGTGATAGCTGCTTCGAGTAAAATGAGTTAAGATTTTTATTCTTAACAAGAAAAAGTCTAATTGAAAATAATACTCTTTACTAAACTCATTTTACTCGAAGAAGCTGTCACAGCCGGTTTTGTAGTTATCGTCATTTTTGTAGCCGACCCTTTATTTTTGCTCGTCAGTGTAGTACTAAAAAATTAATAAAAAGTACCTATGCCATTCCATCATACTCCACTTGGACATCAATCAGGTATCATCTTTGCTCCTCGTTCAGTTACATCGGTACCTACTGTATTTTATTTTGTGATAATCGATATCATCATCATCATCATCATCATCAAAATCATTTCAGCCTTGCCAAACAGATCGGTCCCGTGCCATCCGCATCCAACGCGATCCCGCAGCCTTAACCAGGTCGTCACTCCATCTCGATAATCGATAAATAAATGGTAATTGTGGTGGACTGGTAAGTCGTCATTCAGATGAACAGGCATTATGAGTAATGACTGGCCTAGAAGACAGCGGGATCATAATTTTATTTTTCAAAAATTGCACGAAATCAAGGCCAACCACTGGCGCGCCCAAGACGACATGTATTGAGGACTCCTAATTATACCTTTACGTTAAAGAACGATGACGATGGCTATCAACGCATCACAGAATTTAATGACAGCAAAAAGCTTAATCACTGAATTGTTGTTCTTTAAATAGTAACCAGCGCACGCGATCTGTTTTTGTTCTTTAAATGGGAACAATTAAATGGCATCCATTTGATTTTGTTTTTAAACTTTTCGACATTTCAATAAGATAGACGACAAATTACCACAAATCTGAATTAATTTATTAATATAAGGATATTTAGGTACTTCTATACTAATATTATAAAGAGGAAAGATTTGATTGTTTGTTTGCATTGAATAGGCTCTGAAACTTCTGGACCGATTTCAAAAATTCTTTTGCCGTTAGAGAGCTACATTATCACAGAGTGACATAGGCTACTTTTTGCCGCGGGAAAATACCTTTTCCTACGGGAAAATTAATTTATCGCGGGCGAAGCTGCGGACGGAAGGCTAGTATTCAATATTTATATACAACTGTCCTAGACTAAAAGTATTTACAATAAGAAATATAAACCCAAATGTATATTATAATGACAATAAATAAAATGACGACAAACCCGCTCCGCACAAAACCAATTCAATTGGTTCAGATTGTGTCCCTAAAAAATCTGACCGGTTTTCACTGCTCTTGACCATGACGGTATCTAAGTATACAGAGTGAGCTGAAAATAAATGTCAACATTTTACAGGTTGATTGGAAAGGTTATTAAAATATTTAGTTCAAAAGTTTACCATCTCTCTTTTTCCTCCGGGAATTAAAAACACGAATTTTAATTAACGATAGCTTTAAGTAGTAATAACTATAAATTGAAAATTTTAAAAACCCCCGGCGCAATTAGGTCACACTTATTTTGAAAATAAAGTAAATGCCTAAATTATGCGTCTAAGATCCCTTCCACAATTAGCAAAAGAGCGGATAACTTTGAAACGGCTGAACCAATTTTGATGAAACATACCTAAGAACCATTGCCAAGAAAACAGCTTTCAAATAAAAAAAACTGCATCCAAATCGGTCCACCCCTTTAAGAGCTATGATGCCACAGACAGACAGACAGACAGACACACACACATAGCGGTCAAACTTATAACACCCCTTTTTTTGTGTCGGGGGTTAAAAAGTGGTTTAAAAATGTGTAAGTTAACTAGTTAATTCATTGGTTTGTTTATGATTTAAGCAGAAAAATTGTAAAAATTACTTTTGACAAAAGCGTCAGTTTTAAAATTTTCCCTATCAATCAAAGCAATCATTAAACTAGCACGTTTGACCAACTCAGGATATCGTGACGAAATAATTAAAATCTCTGTGTCAATTCTTATGGTTACATAAGGAAAAAAGTTATCAAAGTTATATTAATTAGGATAAAAGTTTTGTTAATAAGGACCTATATAATTAATTATTTAATAATTAATTGTATAGGTAGGTTTATAATTATTTAGGGTATTTTTTGTTCACGGACATGGCAAGTTAAGGGTCTATAGCCATTATTTTTAGTCAAATCTACATATCCGGCGTGTGGGGCCCCTGGCGTTGGTTGACTCAGAATCGCTAACTTTTATTTCTTACGCTGTGTATTCGTGACACAATTTTAAATTAACAAATAGAAAAACGGTAACAGATATACTTAATATTATATTGTCACGTAATGGTCCTAACTCAGCATGATATCGGGCTTGCAGCCGACTCTGGTTTTCCGTTGAAACCATTTTACCCACAATTCAAATGTTAAAACTGTTCAGTGAAACCGACAACTAAAATTTTATCACTAAGCAATCCAAAATTATATAAAACTAGGCTTCCGTTCACAGCTTCGCCCGCGATAAAATTAATTTTCCCGTAGGAAAAGGTATTTTCCCGCGGTAAAGAGTAGCCTATGTCACTTTGTGGTAATGTAGCTTTCTAACGGCAAAAGAATTTTTGAAATCGGTTCGGTAGTTTCGGAGCCTATTCAATGCAAACAAACAAACATACAAACAAACAAACAATCTAATCTTTAAATATTATTTATTTTATTAGCATTACGGCTGCTCACCGAATCTAAGATTATTTAAAAGCGAAAAAGTTTTTCGGGGTTTTAATCTAATCTTTCCTCTTTATAATTAGATACTTAGATAGATAGATAGATAGAAAAATACTTAACTAGAATGGGTAGGTATACAAAAAAGCAATAAATACGCACAATAGTGTCTGCGTAGACCGAATGCCTCTGCCCTAGAATGTTTGTATGAAACATGAATTGAATTTATCAGGTCGTGCATTATTGAATAAAAATAATAAGAATAAGAATCTTCATTTCGCATAAGTATAACTTAACATATGTCACATTGTTGTTCAATCCGGAGCGGTGGACAATTTCAGGTAGTAGTTATACACAAACCGCACCCATTGCACTAAATCGGTTTTTTGCTATCCGTATGCCATTCACATTTAAAATATTCATCATTATGTGCAATGAGATGTTATTCTTGGAAGCATAAAAACCAGAGCTTCATTTGGACCGCGAGAAACATCGTAATAGATTTGTTACATTGCTGGTTCACGTGGCGGCGAATTTATAAACGATATTCATCGACAGTAATGTACCGCAACTCACATTTCGCACCATCAAAAAAGGCTTCAGTCACGTGTCTCAAACATGCACCATCATTTTGCTGGTCGCACTTCAAATCGTGATCTACGTAACTCTTGCGAAGCAAACAGCTTTAGGTTAATCTATATATTGGCAGGTGTTAATATTTCACAGTTAAGCGTCGCTTGAAATATATCAGTAAACTTAATATAATCCTTGCTATTGAAAGACTAGACTTTAGCTATGACTTTGTCCGCGCTGAGATAAAAATTATGGACAGCTCCCGTTCTCTACGCAGGAAACTCCAAAAATTCCGTGTCACTGCACCTCTAAAATCCTAAAAGATAATATCTGCCATGGGTCTATAATGACTCCCATAAAATTTTTGTTCCGAATTTTCAAGCCCATAACGTTTTTTGCCATAATTTTTCTTCGTCATATTATCGGAAGTCATAATATTAAACAACATAAATTGGAGTTACGATTTTCTTAAGTCATAATTATTGTAAGGAACAATAAGTTAAGTCATATCATTCAATGTCATGAATGCATCACTCTTCATAATGTTAAAGGTAATAATGTCACTCATAATAATTATTGCATGGTCTTTTTTCGCAGGTCATAATTATTTTTAGGCAAAATATTACTTTGTAATAACATTCAGTGTCATGGTTGTATGACGTTTCATAATATTAAAGGTAATAATCCTTTTTTGTGCTGTCATAAAAAAAATACCTAACATCGAAGGCTAAGGCGGGAGCTACGCTACGCTTCGCTCCCGCCTTAGCCTTCTGAACCTAACCTGTCCGAGTCGCTTCTGCCCTGAAAGGTCTTGCTCGCTCGCTTCGCTCGCTCGCTGCCAGCGATATGCCTTACAATGTTTCTGAATAATTAACGATATTCCTTAAGATGTTATAGATTTCGATGTATATGCTTAGTGCATTTTAGGTAATGCAAAATTATGACTGAAAACAATTATTACTTTAAGATATATGCCTTACAATGATTATGAATAATCAACGATATTCCGTTCAATTTTATTGATATCAATATTATGACTTTTTGAAGTTATGATCAATAGGATTATGGATCATTGCAGTTAGAACTATTAAGCGATATGCTTTAAAAAAATTATGACCATCGATATTTATGAGCAAGAATATTATGGACATCGATTTCTGACTTTCAAAATTCGGATAAAAAAGATTATGGGAGAAAAGGGGCTCCCATCTGCCATGTATCAAGTCTCTATAACAGCAACAATTAGACAATTACTTGTAAACGAATTCTCTATATAATATATACCTTATCCCGAGGAAATTTCCAAAAATCCTGAAATTAGTTTTTTGTCGTTATACCGTTTACGTATACGTATTTGGTGTGTCGCCAGTCTCTTAAGTATGACAGACAGCTTATGTGATGAGAAAGCTTGCCCCAGGCCTAGTATGTAACGGGAAAATCTTCGAAAAACGCTTTAACAGTGTCTTATCTAACAATCCTCTACCAAAAACTCTTTTATAAAGAATATGAAGATGCTGAGGACTATGTCCTAAATGGTTGTCTAGAAAAGACCGCTTTAAAGCGATAAGACCGCCTTATTGTCTACCTTGTTCCATGTTTTCATGTCTTTATTGGTTTGTGATGTTCAATAAGGAATAAATTGTATTGTATTACTAGCTGTTGCCCGCGACTCCGTCCGCGAAGAATAGGGTTAGGTACAAAAAAAATAGCCTACGACCTACCTTATACAGAAAAAAAGAGTTTCATAAAAATCGGTCAAGCCGTTTCTGAGGAGTTCGATAACAAACACCGTGACACGAGATTTTTATACAGGGTGAAATCTAATTGGTGATACAAAATTAGTGTTTCTAACTTAGTTAATGCTCTACAATGTAATGCACTAACTCATTGGTTTTAATTAGTTTTATTTAATTTGTGATGTCCATACATTGAGATTGCGATTTCATTGCAACAAAGTATGAACATCCCAAATTTTATCAGTCTTATTTTTTAACAAGCGAGTGTATTATGTTACTCAGCATTAACTGAGTTAAAAACACTAATTTTGTATCAACATTTAGATTTTACCCTGTATATTAAAAGATATATCCTGGACCGTTTGAGTCTAGGTTGCACCATTTCGCTGTCTTAAGTCCAGTTTAGACTTGCAAGAAAATCTATGCAAGTTACATTATACTTCAAACTCGCTCCCTTTACTCTCTTGCAATGTAATGCAACTTGCACGATTTTTCTCGCAGGTCTAAACTCGGCATTACGATATAGGTACATAGTTATGAATAATGTATCACGATCTTTGTTTTCAATCAAGTGTAATAGAAAAATAATGCTTCGTCCTTCTTTTCGTACCAAGTTACCAAGTAGAGCGATCATAATTACATTTAATTTCATAATTCTTAAAGCGATAAAAATAGCCATATACTTTTAAGTACCTTAAATGTAAGAAACAATTTTGCTGTGGTCAAAATTACATTGTATGTTTTAATTGTATCGGTTTTATCACTTGTATTTTATTACCATTCGTGAAGTAAGTAATAGGTAGATATTCTAACTCAGGTTCTTGCTAACCGTTTCAACTTTTTAATGCAGAGTTGACGACAGTAGTTTCCCTGCCTTTCATTCCAGTTAAAAATAGTACCTATAGACAAACCAAGCCAGTTTCTTGAAATAATAATACTTAATAATGTTAAGGTTTATTTTTTAAATAATCAGATCAAATCGTCATGCATCAGGAGGCGCGGTAAGAGGCGAGGTCAAACCCAATTTAACACTGCGATCCTTGCATTTGCTGAAGAAATAACACATTGTTTAACTCGATTAACAAGGCAAATAAAAAAAAAACTTGGGCATACAAACATACCTTGTTCGACGTCCAAATATTTTTTTCCGTAATCACGAACGCCGCGTTGTCGTAACAACACATTTCTTTATCCATTTTCTCCATTGCGAAGCCAATTTTGTCACTCATAGTAAAAAATACAATAAAGTTTTACTAAGCCACTTTCTTTCCTTATCAGTTACTAAACGATTAATGAACGGACCAATACACGTGTGAAACCTTGGACACAATTTATTTGGTTTATCTGGAATGCAAAATAACTGCAACATGTATGTATTTAATTTCACTGCTATGTGGCGCGCACAAAAAAAAAGTTAATTGTCTAGTCTATGGCACTTTTCCCGCCAACTTGTGACAGGTGACAGCGCGGGAAAACCGCTCGCCATGTAGCCCAGACGAAGACTGCGGTGCGGCCTTAGAAGAGGCTAACCCTAATAAGAATAAATAGTAAAAAACTTCAGTTCAGAGAGAATTGCTCGTTAATCGCGCTTGATGCATAATAATTCATTGATTTTCACGCACTGACTACTTGGTTGCAAGCGAACTGCGGTTGTACTGGACAAAAACGTTTGAATCGTGAGCGAATTGTGTAACGATTTTATGAAGTTTACGCTACAGTTACGTTTTGAGTAGATATTTGCAACTGATAGTGTGCACATCACATCGATGAACTGTAAAATATCTAATGTAGTAAATTACTTAAGACCAAGACCCAACTTATAGCGGCAAAAGTGCTTAAAATATTTCGTGCGGTAGAAAATGAGACTATCGATTGAGTTATGTAGAACGATACAGTCTTAGGTAGGTAGGTGGTAACTTATATATTTTTAGTTACTTACTTATTATTTGACATAGACGCTATTACCAAAACCAAACAAACAAAGGGTTACAAATGACTGAGCTATCGCTGTTAGTCACAGCTATATTTAAAATACCATTAATTACCTTACATACGTATGTTAACAAAATATAAAAATACTACCTACTATACTTTTTACCCGTGACTCCGTCAGCGCAGATTTCGTATTAATAAAGACGAGTTAACCTGTACTCAAGAGGCTTCATTAGCATATTAATTAGCAGTTAAATGTGATCTCTGAAAGTGATAGAAGTATAAACTTTCGTGATTTTCACTCAAATTATTAAACTAAACGGGACTTGTCACGCAATAAATATTTATTTATTTACCTCGACGTTTCGGCCACATTGCAGCAACCGTGGTCACGAGTTAACAAGTTAACGAGTAATAGAAGTGTCATTACTAAATCTTTGTCGTGAAGTGACGTGCGTGAATAAAGGTTGCTAGACGTCAACGATCTAGGCTAGGATATGTGATCAATTTCTCGCGGGAGCTGTAAAGAAAGAAAGAAAGAAAAAATATTTATTTGCCACAGTATAAAAAACCAAAATACACAAAACAGGAAATAAAAACACAATAGTAAAAAATTAAGTAAATATGTATAACGATTTCTGTCCTGCGGCAAAAGGAGCAGACTCAGCTAATGCTGCGCTTACGGGGAAGCTGCCAGCGCTGGTTTTCAGCCTGCCCCTGTTGACACATGCTGGAATAGCGTCTGTAGCGGGTTTGATGGCGGACAACAAAAAAAAAAATTTTTACAATAGTAGGTAAAAATAAAAAACCAAATATAATACTTAATATTGAAATGAAACCAGAAATCGGAAAAAAAAGAAGCCAAAATTTCAGTTCCTATTCCTACTAAACCAATATCAATAAGACAGTACAGTTTTTCGTCAAAAAAAATCCTATGGTCTCACCAACGTGAACCGTTCAACTGTTTAAATATGCATGATTAAAGCACAAACAAACTTACAAACTAACACATTTGTAATCTTAGTAGGATTTTTAGGTAAGTATCTGTTAAAAGATTAGGTGATGCCTAATGGAAATTTTCATCTTAATTGGGTAATGATCGGAATCTCTTTGTAATAGCATTTATTTTGTACTAAAAACATCATTTTCGTCATCATTAAATCATTAGGTAAGGATTATGACCACCAATCGACAGTCAACTGACGTACTTTTTATGAACTGTCAAGATATGATTTTCCTGTAGATTTTGTACAGTAGGTACCTAATTTCTAACTATTACCATACAAGGGACTTATCACTTTAAACGAAACGAGTAATAATTACCACGACGTTTCGGCAACATTGCAATGGCGGTGGTCACGAGTTCACTCCTAACTCGACTCAAATATAGGTTAGGAGTCAACTCGTAACCACGGCCAGTGCAATGTGGCCGAAACGTCGAGGCCATTATTATTCGTTTAATTTAGGATTATCGTGTGGAGTATAAATCACTAAAGTTTAAAATGGCGTTTTCTAGTTATAACGTTACCTACTTCTATGGCAACTCAAGCGACTAACTATTTATTTGTTTTCATCATCCCAGCCTATATATGTCCCACTGCAGGGCACAGGCCGCCTCTCAGAATGAGAGGGCTTGGGTCATAGTTCCCACGCGGGCCCAGTGCAGATTGGGAACTTCACACACACCATTAAATTTCTTCGCAGGTGTATATATACAGGTTTCCTCACGATGTTTTCCTTCACTATAAAGCTCATGGGCAAAAAGGTTCTCGAGTGGCGTCCACGTACTGGAAGACGCAGTAGGTATAGGTAGGCCTCCAACAAGATGGAGCGACGACCTGGTTAAGGTTGCGGGATCGCTTGGATGCGGTTGGCACGGGACCGATCTGTTTGGCGAGCCTTGGGGGAGGCCTATGTTCAGCAGTGGACGTCTTACGGCTGAAATGGGTATGTATTATAATACCGAAGTACGAAAGACCGAATGTATTAAAACATCGAATGGGTCAAAAGACCGACACGATTTTTTTCTGAAACCGTTAACTTTTTAAGATTGTTATAAAACAAACCTAACCTAACCTAATGGGTTCTGTATGATGCCGTTTTAATAAATTCTGAAAAGTTTACGGTTTCAGAAAAAAATCGTGTCGGTCTTTTGACCCATTCGATGTTTTAATACATTCGGTCTTTCGTACTTCGGTATTGTAAAACACACCCGCTGAAATGATGATGATGGTGACCGCTCAGTTTTTTCGCTTCGATGTAGTGAGCAGCCCTAATAAGACGTAAATAATTAATCAACTTGTTAAATTGTTTTTGAACCAGTCGGCCACAATATGACGTGACTGAAACTTGACCACTGTGCTACTAGGGCAGATCGGAATAAACTGGCAATTAAGCGAAGGAAACATATATGAAATGTCATTAATATGTCTGTAACGTGTCTAGGACAACTACGTATTTTGTTATTCCGATCGTAAGAAGGTTTAGGTTTAGAAATTTATTTCTCATTAAGAATTATAAACAAATTCACTTACATGAGAACATAAAATATAGAAAAATTATAAGAAACGAGCGCACAGTAACAGATTGACTTATTTAAATAAAAGTGGGTACATTCAACTTAAGCTAGGTAGGCAACAAGTTGACATCATAGATGCGTAAACAAATCTTCGTTGATGCGGCAACTCAGGAATACAAAGCTAGTTAGTTTATAGTTCAATATTTGCTATGATTTATTCCGATCGTAAGAATTCCTTTACGTTGAACTCAACATCCCCAAACCAAACCACCAAAGTTATCGACATAGCCCACCGCATTAACACGCTGAAGTGGCAATAGGCCGGCCATATAACCCGAAGAACCGGTAATCGTTGGGGTAGACGAGTTCTTGAGTGGAGACCACGGATCGGCAAACGTAGCGTGGGACGTCCTCAGACTCGGTGGAGCGATGATCTTCGCAAGGCGGCTGGCAAGAGCTGGATGAGAGTGGCCGAGGATCGTGCTCAGTGGCGTGCCATGGGAGAGGCCTATGTCCAACAGTGGAAGAACATATAGGCTGATGATGATGAACTCAACATCATCATCCCAGCCTATATGTCCCACTGCAGGGCACAGGCCTCCTCTCAGAATGAGAGGACTTGGCTTTAGTTCCCTCGTGGGCAAGTACGGATTGGGAACTTCAGATACACCATTGAATTTCTTCTCAGGTGTATGCAGGTTTCCTCACGATGTTTTCCTTCACCGTAAGACCATGGTAAATTACAAATGTAATTTCGCACATAAATTCCGAAAAACTCAGTGGTGCGAGCCGTCGAACCCATGACCCTCTGCTTAAAGAGACCATACGCTTCCTTTACGTTGAACTAAATAGGAAAATTTAATAGAAGTACCTATAAGTACTCCATTTAATTTAGAATTATAAATCACAACAACACTATATTGCGGCTCGTGAACTGTAATCTCTTTACAATTTGTACTAGAGTAACAATTGACGACACGCAAATAAAGTGACATTAAAACAATTTTATTTTGCGGCTCCCAGACTATTGTACTGTACTTTTTGCTAGGTAAGAAATAGTTGACGAGCCGCAATGTAATGATGTTGTGGTTTTCAATTCTAGATTAAATGAAGTATAAATATGTATAAAAAAGCCTAGTTTGACCTATGGCCTCTCAAGCAGAGGGTCGTGGGTTCAATCAAGCCCGGGCTAACAATTCTTCGGAATTAGCGTGCGAAATTTCATTTGAAATATATACCATGAGCAAGTCAAGTCAAGTTTACGGTGAAGGAAAAACCGCGTAAGGAAACCTGCACACACCTACGAAGAAACTCAATGGTGTGAGTGAACTTCCCAATCCGCACAGGGCCCGCGTGGGAACTACGTCCAAGCCCTCTTATTCTGAGAGGAGGCCTGCGCCCTGCAGCTAGACGTAGATATAGGTGATGATGAATTTCGATACTAACATAATATCATTGTAGTGAAAAAATACGGATAACTCACGTCTATAACGAGTTTAGCACGACATGTTGCGCTCGTTTGACAGCAGCCGCCGTGGCGTGTGCTCCAGGAGGAAGGGCAACGGATTAGCCCGAAACATGTCAAGCTAAACTTGTTCATAGTTTCATGTTCAAATCTTACACTATGGTTAGTGATAGGTAGTTACAATCTTAAATAATACTTAATTATAAATTAAATTTTAATAAAAATATATTTAAGAAAAAATAACAAAGAATAAAACTTAATTATAAACTAAATCATCATCATCATCATCATTTCAGCCGAAAGACGTCCACTGCTGAACATAGGCCTCCCCCAAGGCTCGCCAAACAGATCGGCCCTGCGCCTTCCGCATCCATGCGTTCCCGCTACCTTCACCAGGTCGTCGCACCATCTTGTTGGAGGCCTACCTACACTGCGTCTTCCGGTCCGCGGACGCCACTCGAGAACCTTTCGGCCCCATCGGCCGTCAGTTCTACGGGCGATGTGCCCTGCCCACTGCCACTTAAGTCTAGCGATTCTTCGAGCTATGTCCGTGACTTTAGTTCTTGCGCGGATTTCATCATTTCTAATGCGATCCCGCAGAGAAACTCCAAGCATAGCCCCCTCTGAGTGACCTTGAGCTTCCTTATAAGACCCATCGTTAGCGGCCACGTCTCAGTGCCATAAGTCATCACTGGCAACACACACTGGTCAAAGACTTTTGACTTGAGACACTGCGGTATATCGGATGACAAGATATTGCCGAGCTTCCCGAACGCTGCCCAGCCGAGTCTAGTTCGTCGATTGACCTCTTTATAAACTTTATAAACTAAATATTACAAACTAAATTAAAAACTAAACTAGATCTAAACAAACAAAAATAATACTATTACAAACTAAATTAAAAACTAAACTAGATCTAAACAAACAAAAACAAACTAAATTAAAAACTAAACTAGATCTAAAAAAGGCCCCTGCGGCATTGTGCCGAAGATGCTGGCAGCGTTACCTCGTTGAATCGCTAGGCTAATTCTTTGAGCGAGGTAGCTGCCAGCTCTTCGGTCACCGGTAGCATCTATAAGCCTCTTCGAAATCTCTTTGAAGAGGCTTAGTGCTCCTGGGCCCCACGGACCAAGGGTCTCGACACCGAAATTGATGAAATTATATTCGGCGCCGAGACCACTATATTTGCCAATTTTAGCGGTTTCAGCCGCCTCTGCATTAAATTAGATTTCAGATAAAACAAATTCAATTAAAAAATGTCAATAAATTAAAACAAATTAGTAAAAATTAAATTAATTGATTCAAATCAACCTGGACAAACGAGATGGACGGACGGCTTGGTGAAGGATGCAGGTTCAAGTTGGAAACAAGTCGCTTCCAACCGTTATTTGGGTATCAATGAGGGAGGCCTATGTCCAGTAGCGGACGTCTTGCGGCTGAAATGATGATGATGATGATGATCTTGGAGCAATTGTGCACGTTTAATTAACAAGTATAATGCCACTTGCAGAAACCTTTTTAATGGTTATCAAGATGAGTAAGGTATAAAACGCAACGTAAATTTAAAAAAAAACTAAAGCTTCAAACCAGTCCCCTGCATTGTATCTGATTGTATGTCATATTATAATCCAAACTAGGGACCCGTAGGCCGACAGCAAACCCTTAGGTACAGTCTGCCACGTCACGGAATAGAAAAAACTTATTTTTTCTGTTTTCTGTAAAATAATTAATTAGTAAAAAAACGGACTAGTCCTAGTTTCCCCTTTGTCTTGGATTATTTTTTACACTGACTATTTTTTATATAACGGAAAAGTGCGGAATTTCTTCCAGATCAGAGGAACTTGTGGACACCAGTTTATTAATGAACTAGCTGTTGCCTGCGACACCGTCTGCAAATAATTGGTTTATCACCATCCCGTAGGAACTGCAATGCGTCTTTCGATCCGTGAACGCCACTCGATAACCATTTTGCCTCATCGGCCATCAGTTTTACAAGCGATGTGCCCTAAGTCTGGCGATTCTTCGAGCTACGTCGGTGACTTTAGTTCTTGCGCGGATTTCATCATTTCTAATGCGATCCCGCAGAGTAACTCGAGCATTAGTCCTCTCCATCGCCCTCTGAGTGACCTTGAATTTCCTTATGAGGCCCATCGTTAGCGGCCACGTCTCAGTGCCATAAGTCATCTCATCACTGGCAGCACACACTAGTCAATGACTTTTGACTTGAGACATTGAGGTATATTGGATGTGAAGATATACTTAATATGTAATAAGAAAGTAACGTCGGAATCAATATATTATTACCACTTTATTAAATAAACAAAGCTGATCCTGTTAAACTTAAATCAATTACAAAGACATACAGTGAATAGAGGGTTCCTTTAAGTATGAAGTTGCATTGAAACGTGCTTAATAGCAATAAAACCTATTAAGACGAGGTTATTGAACTTTAACGTTCCGAGTATTTCCGACCAATCATGTTAGATTGCAAAGTAACAGAGTTTAGTAATACTAAGAGATACAGCTTTAAAGACACATTACGTTGCATAATAGCTATTCCACGTAGCTTCGTTTTTCAGAATAATATATTACTGCCTTGCGCAAGCCTACCAACGAGCCTATCAATTCCTAAAAGGGTTGGCAACGCACCTGTGATTCCCCTCGTGTTGCGGGTGTCCATGGGCGACGGTGATCGCTCTCCATTAGGTAACCCGTCTGCTTGTTTGCCCCCTCTTATATAAAAAAAGCTAAGCAATTTTCCAGTTGAAAAGTAATTTTCTCTTTTTTATGTTTTTTTTTTCTAAAAAGCCGTGTTGGCCAGCGGTTTAAACAGGGGGTCGTAGGTTCAAATCCCGGCTCGCACCTCTGAGTTTTTCGGAAACCTCCTCTGAGTTGTGCGAAATTACATTTGAAATTTACCATAAGCTTTACGGTGAAGGAAAACATCGTGAGGAAACCTACTTACACCTGCGAAGAAATTCAATGGTGTGTGTGAAGTTCCCAATCCGCACCGGGCCCGCGTGGGAACTACGGCCCAAGCCCTCTTAGTCTGAGAAGAGGTCTGTGCACTGCAGTGATGATGATGATGTTTTTTTTTATTATGATAGGCAGGCAAATGAACAAGCGGAGTCATATGATAGGAAATGATCACTACCGCCTTTGAATACCAACAACTCAAAGACAATCACTGATCTCTTGCCGGCCTCTAATGAAAGTATAAACCCTTATTTTATTTGTAAGTATTACCCGTCCCGCCATTTTTTGAGTCTTTATTTTAGACTATCGCGGTAATTACTAATTTTACAATGCAATACAATACAAATATTCTTTATTGAGCACCAAAAAAGTACAGAAATAATAATAATAACAAAAAATCAGGCAGACAATAGGCGGTCTTATCGCTCAAAAGCGACCTCTTCCAGACAACCAATACTAGATACATGTACAAATATGTTCATATGTTCAAACCTGTTCAGGTTTATGTAGGTGGCGGAATTAACAACAGGAGAAATTAAGAGATATAAAACAATAAATATTAAAAACAATACAAATATACAATATTTATATACATAAATAAACATATACATATAATTTTATGGTTAAAATCGGGTTTTGTTCCGCGTACCTTGATTTTGAAGAAGCCCGATATTTCCGCACAGTTGCATGCGCATGATCACGAGACGACACCGCCACCGATTTTAAGAGGGTTTAGACCTGCTGAGCTGGCAACGTTGCATTTTTGTTAGTTTTTCTCGATTATTCCATAAAAATTGAATGAAAATTAAAAGTAAATTTTGTAGTGGTAGAGCCATGATGTAGCTAGCCGCTGCATCACGAATGGGCCGGCTCGTCCGGGGCAGTACCACCCTCTCACAGAACACCGGCGTGAAGCAGCAGTAATCCTGCTTGCGTTTCGTACGGTCAGTGAGAGTGCCGGGGGCCCAATACCTCACCCCTTCCCTCCCTCATTCCTTCCCTCTCCTTTAGGGCCGACAACGCACTAGCATCGTGTAAAGCGCTGCGGATGTCTATGGACAGTGGTGTTCATTTAACATCAGGTGACCCACTAGTTCGTTTGTCTGGCCTATCTAACATAAAAAAAAAAAAAAAAAAAAAAAAAAATGTTTTAAATACAAATTGTTCTAATATTTAAGTTAATGTGTCTACTGCAATGTTGCCAGCTCAGCAGATATAAACCCTCTTAACTCATAAAATTGTTGAGTCTTTTTTTTCACCAGCATTATGCCAGCCTATAGACGTCGCACTGCAAAGGACAACCCTCCTCCCAGTGCCGATTGGGAACTTCACACGTCATTCGCAGTACAGTACATTTGCCATACAAGTTTAACTTGTTTACTTTCACCATAAAGCTCGTGGTAAATTTCAAATGTAATTTCGCACACGAATTCAGGAAAACTCAGAGGAGCCCGATCTCGAACCCTCGACCCTCTGCTTGAGAGGTCATAAGTAAGTTTTCGCAGTCCACCGCAGATATTTTTGGAGTAAGAATGACCTTCCCACTCTTCCCAGCCAGCGTCGTGTTTCTTTAATACATAAGTCCACCTACGTCGTAGATTCGGCATCGCCGCCCACTACCCAGGTCATTTTATCCCAACGGATATGCCTCGTTACACCAAGCTATTGTGTTAACTAAATATAGCAGATAGAGATCGATAGAGACACAAACACGATCCTTTGTACTGTGGGAATACGGAGGATGTGCATTCTTTTGTTTGATAAAAATGTAGAGTTACGATTGTAGAGCCAAGCCCGTTTTTTTCTGTCTTTTGTCACACAGTGTTTCTTTTAAGTCGAGACGATATAACTAGTCGCGGTCAATAGTGCTAGAAGTGATTTCACTACTTAGTGGCTACGCAACGTAGGTACCTATTTTGTCGTTCGTATGATGGCAGTTTAAAAGGCGCACAGATTGACAAGTGACAAATAGCACAACTTACTTTTTGTAAGTTGTGGTAGCCGTAACGTGTGGGGTCACGATAATGAAGTTCTAAAAAAGCGTATTCAATAAAAACAAGGGTTTAAGTATTTAGTTGAGATTTTTAAACCCGGTGAGATTGCTACTAGACTAATTAATGTTAATTTAACCTAGAACTATCTGAGGGATATTGTTAGAAGTAAGTAGCTATAATGCCTATAATTGATATCATATCATCATATCAAATAATGTTTGTCAACAAGCCGTTTTGACGTGTAGGTATATTGTAATTGGATTTCTGATAATTTGAAATATATCTAGAATACCAAGTCATTAGTTCACGGCAAAATATATATGTCAATGTATGCGTGCCCTTGTTTGAATGTAGGTCCAATATTGGGAGCACCGAAATGTTCCACCCTTCGTGTAGACAATTAAGGGACACGTGAACTGTAGAGGGGATGACAATCAATCAATATTGGTAAATATTATATTGTTTCTGGAGCAATTGGAAGTACATCCAATCCAAATAGACTGTTAAAACTGTGCTAGATAATAGAGATCTACTTTTTGGATGTATAGTCCACCATGAAATTCCTTTACCCCCTATAAGGTTCAATGTCATTTGTTTGGCTTAAAACATCGAAGTCAATGTGACAATCGTAGCTTTTGTTTTCCTTCTGATGTAGGAACTGTCATGAAAATTGGTAAATCACTTTCTTGGTCGACTATACTAAATGTTAAACGAAATTAAATATCACATAACAAATAATTAAAGCTGTTGGGAATATCCTCCATATCATATTTCTACCATCTTTCATGAAATAAATCGAGGTAAAAACAAATCTACGCATGACGCGCTAGGTCGTAGCAAAACGGGCACGCCCAGGTATAAAAAATAAAGGATAATGTTTTTTGTGACCAACATAAGTATAATATAATTTGCCTGCAGCCTTAAAACAGGCTGAAGACAAAGTGGTTTGGAAGCGGTTCGTCAACGTCTCCGTGCGTTTCAAGAAAGGCACGACTTTCAGGAATGGAGAACACGTCGAAAAAAGGAAGAATATGCTAGTAAATCCAACTGTACCCTCTAAATACATACTCATTTACTAAAGGTTTATCATCGTCTCAAGGTAAAAATTTAATACAAGCTTTTTTTGCCGACTGTATTTTTTGTAGACTATACTTGTAGTTGCATTATCATCGAAATTACATCCGACTTGTAAGATTTGAAAACAAATGACATAAGTACGTATACGAACATTACGAATTAAATAAAAACTTGTGAAAATCTCATAACACAGCAATGCAGGTAAGTAACCAATTAGTTAATTCAGAAATCATCAATTTGTATCCGTAACTTTCGTAATTAATTCAAGTAACTGTGTGTAAGTGCACGTGGGTGAGGTGTAGCGCAAAAAGGTCAATGAAATTATGTAGAGGTGACCTTAGGCACAAGAAACAGCTGATACATACTTAAATTGAGCGCGAAATATTAAGTTTTCAATTTATACAAATAAAAGTTCTTGCAGGATAACTAGTTTTAAATATAATTATTAAAATAAATGCTCTACTATCACTACCAAAAATTGCCTAAAAGTACACGCGAATCCCGCCCTTACGCTGTCCAAATACGAACTATCCACCGCAACTCAAATGACCTTACCATGACATTACATCACAACATAAAAACTCACCTTTTTATCCAGAAGCTCTATGGTCTCCCCCGGTTCCGCTGCATTGTTGGCTTTCACGGTCATTTTCTCACTAAACTTTGGTATAACACGTGTTTAAATTACGCTTAATTTTATTTGGAGGATTATTTTCGACAACCGGCGCGTCCTAGGACGGTTCCTTTTTATGCACCCTTCGGTGAGTCGCGCATGCGCTCTGGACCCCTCCGCTTGGCAATGGCGGATCGCGGCTCGTCTCTCTTTGTACCGAGCTCTGATAACCTTTGCACTATGGTCGAGAGTCAACTCTGATTTGTTAGTTATTAAAACAATGTCTTGATTACATTCGAACGTGGCTAAATCTCTTGATCATCGATTGTTTGTTACGCAACCAGCAACGAGTAAAGGATGTTGCGCGAGATTTAAATAGTGTATTAATGTAGTTAGTTTAGATTTTAAAACAATATTGGCTCTGTATCCAGTGTATTTTACCGTGATCTGGTAAAAAAAATCTCAAAATGAAATATGAGAGGAATGGTGAAAGAACGATGACAGCGTTAATCGGTAAAAAAACCTTCATTCATGTAAGAGTTATGAAATTTAAGTGATTGAAATAGGTGCAATAGTTATGAAAGGGTATTTACTAAAGAACGAAGCGAAATTATCGTCAATGTGGGTGTATAGCATACCAAATTTAATTAAACTAGCATAATCTAATCTAACTAAAGTAACTTACTAAATTTCAGGACATAAATGTAAACTACGTTGCTAAGTTACAGTAAGCATGCTAACAGCTGCAATGCTTCCAATTAATTAAGTAAGTTAGTGCTCTATGGGCCCAAACGAAAGTAAAAATAAAAATAATGTATGTATGCATGTAAAACTCTTTATTGTACAGTCAACCAATTTGATTTCTAGGCCACTGTAGAACCTTGTCGCATACTACTAGATAATTACAACGTCAGTGCGGGTCAAAGGAATATCAGCTTTCCGATGACAACATGCAATAAACGTAAAGAGTTTATAAACGTTTTCGCTCTATGACATGAGAAGAAAAAGAAGTTTTGACAGACGGACAGTGACAGTTGAAGTTGTAAGTTATATATAAGCAAACTCCATTCCTATTCATTATCGTTGACACAATGTTCGCAAAGATCGAGATGTCATCATGGCATACTTCACGCAATAATCACTGTCGTAGAAGATAAACAAATTAATTCATTATGACATGGTTCTATAGTGGCCTAGGAATCAAATTGGTTGACTGTACAATAAAGAGCCTACCTACTTACATAAAAACATGAAAATTAACAGTTAACAAGAGAGATGTACAAAGGCGAACTTATCCCTTAAAGGGATCTCTTCCAGACACAACACACACTAACACTATTTTTAATTATTGTTAGCCGAGGGAACATACTCAAAAATTTACTCTAGCAAAGAAGGAAAATTTGCATTTTCAGACATAAGTACTTAATATTTTGCAAATGAATCCCAGATCCGAAAAATAGTCTTAGCAAACCGATTATTTTGTAAAACCTATGCAAAGGTGCTAGGAGAGGTAGCTTTAGACCTAATTTATTTACCCACACGAGGCCGTGGAGCCTTGGCCTTGGAGTCGTGGAGGCCGAGGAGTGGTTTGAGCTACGGCCTCTCAAGCAGAGTCGTGGGTTCGAGTCCGGGCTCGCACTTCCAAGTTTTTCGGAATTTATGTGCGAAATTACATTTGTTTACCATGAGCTTTACGATGCAGGAAAACATCGTGAGGTAACCTGCATACACCTAAGAAGAAATTCAATGGTGTATGTCAAGTTCCCAATCCGTTCACTGGGTGGGCCTGCGTGGGGACTACGGCCCAAGCCCTCTCATTCTGAGAGGAGGCCTGTGCCCTGCAGTGGGACGTATATAGGCTGGGATGATGAGCTTTACGATGCACACATCATCATCATCATTTCAGCCGTAGGACGTCCACTGCTGGACATAGGCCTCCCTCATTGACGCCCAATCATTACGGTTGGAAGCGACTTATAGTTGGGGAGCCCTGGATGCTAAATTTGCAGTTACTAAAGCGTCATGGGGACCTGTTGGATCGTGAAAATTTAGGTCCTAAAACGAACGAAAGTTTATGTAAAGTTTTTCATTTTAGTGGGGGGAAAGCGCGTAAAAATTTTCAAAAATGTAAAAAAAACAGTCACATGGAAATACTCGAGCGCGTCAAACATTTATAGTGTAGACGCGCAATGCCTTTCTGATAACCGAGAGATATTAATCTGACGATTAATAAGTGGGGGGTGGCTGTAAATAGGAGTAGAAAAAAATATATATAGTTATTCGAGCGTGTCAGATATTCAGAGGAAATGTTAAGTGAACTCAAAAAAGTGTCCTATTCAAATGACTGACGATTTGAGCGTGACATAAGGAAATGGGAGAATCACAAAGTTGTAAAAAAAGTCACCTCGAAATACTCGAGCGCGTCAGATTAAGATAAGGTAAGTTAAGTACACGGAGAAAAGTGTATATTTCAATAATCTGACGATTTGAGCGTGACATAAGGAAATGGGAGAATGTAAAAAAAAACGTCAACTCGAAATACTCGAGCGTGATTGATTTTTTTATTTTGAAATCCTTTAAGGATTATAATATTACGGAAAAAGTATAATCTGACGTTTTTAATGGGGCGATGTAGCTAAAATCATCAACAAATTGTAGAGAGTACAGGGGCTATATTCAGAAACAGACCAACACAGTTTGCGAGCGGTAATTCAATCGTTTGGGAGAGGATAGGGATGAACTGCTATTCAGGAACGCCATAAATCACTGGTTTGCGATAGGTTTGAGCCGAGTTTAGGATGAGCCTTATTTATTTGTTTATTTATTTATTTACAAATTGAATTAACAGCAAAATAAGGCTCATCCCAAGCTCAACCCATTCCTATCCTCTCCCAAACGATTGAATTACCGCTCGCAAACCGTATTGGCCTGTTCCTGAATATAGCCCCTGTACTCTCTACAATTTGTTGATGATTTTAGCTACATCGCCCCATTAAAAACGTCAGATTATACTTTTCCGTAATATAATCCTTAAAGGATTTCCATAAAAATAAAAAATAAAATCAATCATGCTAGAGTATTTCGAGGTGACGTTTTTTTACATTCTCCCATTTCTTTATGTCACGCTCAAATCGTCAGATTATTGAAATATACACTTTTCTCCATGTACTTAACTTACCTTATCTTAATCTCATGCGCTCGAGTATTTCGAGGTGACTTTTTTTTACAACTTTGTGATTCTCCCATTTCCTTATGTCACGCTCAAATCGTCAGATTATTGAAATATACACTTTTCTCCATGTACTTGACTTACCTTATCTTAATCTGACGCACTCGAGTATTTCGAGGTGAAGTTTTTTTTTACAACTTTGGGATTCTCCCATTTCCTTATGTCACGCTTAAATCGTCAGATTATTGAAATATACACTTTTCTCCGTGTAATTAACTTACCTTATCTTAATCTGACACCCTCGAGTATTTCGAGGTGACGTTTTTTTTTACAACTTTGTTATTCTCCCATTTCCTTATGCCACGCTCAAATCGTCAGATTATTGAAATATACACTTTTCTTAACTTACCTTATCTTAATCTGACGCGCTCGAGTTTTTCCGACGATCAATTTTTTTTTACAAATCTGATCGGCTGCCCTCAACGAACGCCCCTACATTAAGGGTTCATATTTGGTAGGGGTACATTACAAGGTGTAAGGTTTCTCCCTATATGATTTTCTGACGCGCTTGATTAACGCGCAAAATCCCCTCTTGGGCTCCCCTACCATTTCATCCACCCTGAAACTGCGGCCTTCACCAAATCGTCCGTCCTATCTCGCTGGTAGCTGACTGCTTAGTATAAGGCATTTATTATTATAGGCAGTTTCAATAATTATATGGATTTTTTCAAAAATTTCTATGTGGTTCTAAAGAGTGTGTGTGGTTCAGAGTTGGTACCACCACCGTACGCTATGCTAACAATTTTGTTTCAGTTCATTAATATGGACCTCCGCAAAGTAACGCCTGATTCAATAAAATATTATGGCTTTAGGTTATTGCTAAGTTTTGAGACACCCCATATTTGGCTCTCGTGGTGTAGTTGGTAGCAAACTTGGCACGTATAGCCACGAAGTGCGGCTTAGAAAACCCATCCGACGCAACCGAAAAACCTGTTTGTTTATAAAATCTTAGATGTCATTGAGCAAACGTACTGCGCGAGTCCGACTCGCACTTGACATGGTTTTTAAAGTTGTCGAACATCAGAATAAAGTAACAAAGTAAGAATTATCCACTGTAATAATTAGGTGGAAATGGAAACATATAATCGGGTGTATTCAGACATACGAACGAGCACATAATGCGCCGCCACTGAGTACGATACTTAGCTTAATGTACTATTCTTATGTAAGATTATTTAAAAGCGAAAAAGTTTTTCGGGTGCGTCGGTGGGATTCGAACCCACGTCTCCTGGGTATGCGCCCCAACGGGTGTTCTACCAATTGAACCACGTCACATCCAACCGACTCCCCCGAAATTCTTAATCGCTTACATACGCCAACAGCGGCGTGTGGTAACATCCATCGCAACTATTAGAAGCTACGACTCCTACGTTCCAAATTACATTGGAAATGCGTAAGAAATGATGTACCACATCTATTTATTCAAATATTATTTATTTTTTTATTAGCAGTGCGGCTGCTCTCCGAATCTAAAATTATTTAAAAGCGAAAAAAACTCACACACCCGAAAAATTTTTTCGCTTTTAAATAATCTTAGATTCGGTGAGCAGCCGCACTGCTAATAAAAAAATAAATAATATTTATTCTTATGTATATTAGTGCATTTGTAATTATGTTAACTCTTTATTGCACAACAATTTGGAAATCATCATCATCATCATCATTTCAGCCGAAAGACGTCCACTGCTGAACATAGACCTCCCCCAAGGCTCGCCAAACAGATCGGCCCTGCGCCATCCGCATCCAATGCGTTCCCGCTACCTTCACCAGGTCGTCGCTCCATCTCGTTGGAGGCCTACCCACACTGCGTCTTCCGGTCCGCGGACGCCACTCGAGAACCTTTCGGCCCCATCGGCCGTCAGTTCTACGGGCGATGTGCCCTGCCCACTGCCACTTAAGTCTAGCGATTCTTCGAGCTGTAGGTGATTGACGTCGTGCGACGTAGTGCGAGGTCCGCGGATCACGTAAGAGGGCGTGGATCGATGCGCTCTCGCTCACTTTAGAGCGAGAGCGCATCGATCCACGCCCTCTTACGTGATCCGCGGACCTCGCACTAGTTGTGCCATAATTAATTTTATATACACTTGTAAATATTTTTTAATAAACATTCTTCTTCACCTATTCTTCACTTATACAAATCTATTAGGGAGTTTAATTTATCTCAACCAAACATCCCCAAAGTGGTGACCCCGTGAACAACAGCAACCCTCTGAAGCATAGGTCCCTAAAGTGGTGACCCCGTGAACAACAGCAACCCTCTGAAGCATAGGTCCCTAAAGTGATGATCCCGTAAACAACAGCAATCCTCTGAAGAATCCAATCTAAGAAAATGCACTCTCCAGCCATCGATACTCAGATGCTCGTCAGTGTAATTCGAAGATTGTCACAAGAAGTTGCCGAGCTGCGATCACGACCGCAAGACAAGAAACAGCGCAGTCGCCCTCGCCGTAACTTCCAAGCACGCCCACGCACTACGTCGCAAAACCGAAGCCATCCAAGCTCACCCATGCCGTACTGCTACTACCATCATCGCTACGGTATGGACGCCAAGAAATGCGAACCACCGTGCAGCGTCAAACCCATCCACACGCCGTCGGAAAATACAACGCTGTCTGCGGCGGAAACTGGTTTTCCCGATTCATCACACCGCCTCTTCGTAACTGACAGAAAAACCAGATTATCGTTCTTGGTAGACACGGGAGCAAATATTTCCGTCATACCAAGAACGAAAAATTCCACCGCAACGCCTCTACCTTTCGAACTGTACGCCGCCAATAATACGATCATACCTACATACGGTGAGAAGACTCTCGATCTCGACCTCTGCCTCCGAAGATCATTCCGATGGAAGTTTATCATCGCAGACGTGTCAAAGCCGATTTTGGGTGCAGATTTCCTGAAATTCCACGATCTAATAGTCGACATAAAACATCGCAGACTCATCGACGGCAAGACGCATCTCACAACAAACGCACAAATATGCTCTGCGCCAATACCTACCGTTCGCAGCATAGATGTGCAAGATGCGTACCACAACATCCTTGCCGAATTTCCAGGAGCCACCTGACTTACATCGATGAAATTGTCGCCGAAACATCCAGTCGAACATTTCATCGAAACTACTGGCCCGCCCCTTCACTGTAGGCCACGCCCCATCGCACCGCATCGTTACGAAATCGTGAAAAAAGAATTCCAGAACATGATGGAACAAGGCCTATGCAGACCAAGCAAGAGCCCTTGGGCATCACCTCTTCATGTCGTGCCGAAGAAAAATGGTGACCTACGCGTGTGTGGCGATTACCGAAGGCTCAACGCCATTACTAAGCCTGATCGGTATCCCATACCACGCATACGCGATTTCACCTACCAACTCGCCGGGAAGCAAATTTTTTCCACTCTCGACCTCAATCGCGCATATCAACAACTGCCAGTCAGCGAAGAAGACGTGGAGAAAACTGCAATCATCACCCCATTTGGTCTCTTCGAGTTCCCACGCATGTGCCCAGGTCTCAAGAACGCCGGTCAAACGTTCCAACGTTTTATTCAACAAGTACTACGCGAACTCGACTTCGTATTCCCTTTCGTCGACGACCTACTTGTGGCATCAAACGACGAGGAAGAGCACCGAAAACACCTACGCATCGTACTACAGCGACTCGAAGAATACGGTATTACCATCAACCCGTCAAAGTGTGTTTTCGGCCAGCCGACCGTCAAATTCCTCGGCCATCAAGTGTCGGCGGAAGGAATACAGCCACCTCAAGAAAAGGTACAAGCGATCACCGACTTTCCGAAACCGCAAACCGTGGAAGAGCTACGACGTTTTCTCGGTATGCTCAACTTTTACCGGGAAAACATCAAAGACGCCGCCACCATTCAAGCGCCGCTGAATAAGTACCTACACAATGTCAAGAAGCGCGACAAAACTCCGATCGAATGGACCGCTGAGGCAACGCAAGCGTATGAAGCGTGTAAAGACAGCATAAAAACCGCCGCTTTACTCGCTCATCCGTCTCATCATGCGACACTCGCCATATTTTGCGACGCCAGCGACAAAACGGCCGGTGCCGCACTAAATCAATACATCGTCAACTCGTGGCAACCGCTCGGATATTTTTCGAAGAAATTTACCGACGCTCAGACTCGCTACAGTACCTACGACCGAGAACTACTCGCAATCTACATGGCCGTCAAGCATTTTCGCAAGATGTTCGAGGGACGCGAAATAATCATTTTTACCGACCACAAGCCGATAACATTCGCCTACACAAAGACAAGTGCAAGTAGCGAATCGCCAAGACGCACCCGCCAGCTTTTATTCATTAGCGAATTTACCACTGACATTCGTCACGTCAGTGGGTCGCAAAACGCTGCAGCGGACGCCTTGTCACGTGTCGAAGCTATTACGTGTCCATCGCCAATCGACTACAAACAACTTGCCGAAGCTCAAGAGCGAGACAGCGATATCATTCAAGCACTCACTCTACAGAGCAATCTATCCATCAAGCAAGTCACTCTGCCAACGTCGAACATCAAAATACATTGCGAAACCTCAACTCCATATTTACGTCCATACTTACCCGAAGAACACCGTCGCATCGCATTCAACACAATCCATAACATTAGTCATCCCGGAATCAAAACGACACGAAAACTCATCGCGCAACGCTACTTTTGGCCCTCAATGAACGCGGACATCGGCAAGTGGGCAAAAGTATGCGTACAGTGCCAACGCGCCAAAGTACAGCGCCATACATCGAGTCAACCGTCAATTTTCCCGCCAACCGAACGATTCGAGCACGTACACGTCGATATCGTTGGCCCGCTACCTACCGCGGCCACCGGTCATCGCTACCTCGTAACAATGATCGATCGTGCAACGAGATGGCCCGAAGCATACCCATTATGCGAAATATCAGCTGAAGACGTCGCCAAAGCCGTCTACGAAGGTTGGATTTCCCGCTTCGGCTGCCCAGCGACCATAACAACCGATCAAGGACGTCAGTTCGAAAGCCGAGTATTTGCATCTCTCTCGCACTTACTCGGCATCGAAAAAACGCGCACAACCCCATACCATGCGCAATGTAACGGGATTATTGAACGCTGGCACCGATTTTTAAAGGCCGCGTTAAAAGCAAGACTCCAAACCGCAAGAAGCTGGATCGACGAGCTACCTACAGTACTACTCGGAGTACGCGCCGCGATGCGAAGTGACACCGGCGTAAGCGCAGCCCAACTCACCTACGGATGCAACGTACGCTTACCCGGTGATTTCTTATCACTAACCCGCGATGACGTCACACTAGACTCCGCCTACGTCGATCAACTGCGAGACACAATACGCAACCTGAGACCGATGCCGAACTATCCACACAGCAGCACGAAACCCATATTCGTACATCGCGACCTGCAAACATGTGAATATGTATACGTACGCATAGACGCCGTAAAGAAGCCGCTACAAGCACCTTACGACGGACCCTATCGCGTGCTGAAAAGAGATAGCAAGATATTTACCCTACAGCTACCTCACCGGCAAACTAACATATCTATAGACCGTCTCAAACCTGCCTACACCATCGCCGAGCAAGATATAACTATACCTACCGCTACAACGCCGACTATCTGCAACAATAAACAAATTACATCAAAGACGATCGACAAACCAACTAGAAAACCAACAACAAACGACCTGAAACATCAAGATAAGAACCTGAAACAAAACACAGGACAAAACGACTCAACACCTACAACCACAAGCAGAACTTCTCGCCGAGGCCGCACTATCCGCCTGCCGGTACGCTTCGCTTGAAGGGGAACCCTGTAGGTGATTGACGTCGTTCAAGGAAAAAGTTGACGTTGTCTAGAGAGACGCGACCATAAGGTCGAATGTTCTGAGAAGAACAGTTTTTATTTGTTTCGTCGATCGCAGCATTTTCCATCTTCAAGCCTCGAGGAATCTTCATCTTCGTCGTCGCGCTTCAGATCGCGGAGTGCAGCGGAGACACACGCTGCATCGGAGCGAAGTACATCGGAGCTACGACGACATGTTCCTTCCTCGACGGCCGCGCGATGAAAAAGATCGCAAGCTTTGCCGCGCCGTATTTTATACAGACGTGAGAGCGAAAGTTCCGAGCGTTCTGTAGCCCGCAACCGTCTCGCTCACTTTAGAGCGAGAGCGCATCGATCCACGCCCTCTTACGTGATCCGCGGACCTCGCACTAGTTGTGCCATAATTAATTTTATATACACTTGTAAATATTTTTTAATAAACATTCTTCTTCACCTATTCTTCACTTATACAAATCTATTAGGGAGTTTAATTTATCTCAACCAAACATCCCCAAAGAGCTATGTCCGTGACTTTAGTTCTTGCGCGGATTTCATCATTTCTAATGCGATCCCGCAGAGAAACTCCAAGCATAGCCCTCTCCATCGCCCTCTGAGTGACCTTGAGCTTCCTTATAAGACCCATCGTTAGCGGCCACGTCTTAGTGCCATAAGTCATCACTGGCAACACACACTGGTCAAAGACTGGTCAATTTGGAAATACTATAATTGAAAGGCGAACTTATCCCCAAAAGGGGTGTATCATATACACTGATGGTTGGGCAAGTTGGACTGAACGAACACGCATTTGTAACTTTTGACTCAAAATGTAGTTGAGCATTTCTCAAAAACTTTGTGCATTTCATTTTGGATTTCGAATTGCATAGAAACTTAAGGGTAAGTACAAAATTTTTGAGAAATGCTTAGCTACGTCTTTGACGCGTACAGTCAGCATCAAAGTTGCTAGTCACTTTTGTACCTTGTCGCTTTACAGTCAGGTGCAAATGTCATACATGATTGACAATTGTGTTATTACGTCAAGGTACAAAAGTGACCAGCTTTTGATGCTGACCGTACAGTATGTACTTTGAACATCGGCTAATGTATGGCTATATTCGGCGGCTTGATAAAAAACTCCTGAAAAACTTTTATAAAAGTGATCAATCAAACTTCGAACCGCTCGACGCTCTTGAAACACCTCGTATAACTTAGGTACAGCTGAACCCCATAACCTCCATATTTATCACCATGACAATGACAGCTTATCTAATGGTAATAAGAGTTTTAATTCCTCCCATATCAATGTGATAACATTTCAATCTAGTTTCCCGTTGATAAAAATTGTTACGTCACGACAATGGCGTAAAGACGCCACACCCCGTGAAACGTTGCGTCATTTATGACCTTGGGCGATTCTACGCTGGATGGGAGTGACGTAACGTCGAGTACGCTTTCAAACACGAATAGGTAAATTGTTTATTGACAATATCGGGAGTTATTTTTCTCTTGTTGAAAAATATTAGGGAGATTTTTGTTTCGTTTGATATTACGATGAGGATGTGGATTTTCCATGTAGGTACAGTCAAGGAAATTGAATCGCGTGCCAGGGTGGAACCTCTTCACAGTCTTATCTTAACTTATTCCCTTAATGGCGGCCTTAAGGCTTGGGCCAATGTCAGTTACGATGAGAGGTTTGCGGTTGAATCTGCAGAACGCCAACAATTTGACAGCAGCAAGAAAATAATTTTGACAAAACAAAAAAATTAAGACTTTTTTTCCGGCCAAACGCTGTTGTGGGAGTCACGTAACACTACGAAAAAGACAAAACATGTTATTATTAATTAGAACTATAGTCTTAAATTGTTTGAGGATATAAACTCACATAGAATGATAATAAAAGGGGAATATACATAGCGAAGGAGGGATTTAAAGTTAACAGGGCGGGGAATGTAGGGAGCTCTTCACAATCAATTTCCTGGTGATTTCTTTGGCAGACGTAGGGCATGTTGTCAACATGACATTTGCAACAAAAAGGTTCCACCCTGGTCAATTCACTTTCCCCGGCTGTACTTGTTCTTCTGTGTGTTGTACAATATAGTCACTGCATTGTATTGTTCTGTGATAGTCTATCTATGCTAATTGTCACTTGCTGAAAAAAAAGCTTGATTTAGTGTTCAAGGGTCCTTTACTAGTGGTCAAAATGTATGGAACTGTTAAACTAAAAGCAATTTTACGACTAAATCTAGATTTTTATCCAGCATGTGGCCGAACGTAACGTGATAAGGACGTAAGTAGGTAAGTTTTGTTGGTAGGTACGTTGAGGTAATCTGTGGATACTGAACCTATTCTAATTCTTTCAACAATAATTTTATCCCGGGAAAGCACAAACTTCCTGAGGGAAGCTGACGAAATTACAGTCAACTGCAGCAGCTATGCTTAATAATTTGTCTTTTCCCACAAGATCCCTACCTATATTTCGTATTTTCGCAATTCCTATACTATATTATGTGACACAGAAAAGAAAAAAAAGACACTTTTCAATCCGTATAATTGTAATTTATTTTACAATAAAATTACATGCATTACAATACCGCTCAATTTTGGGGCAAATTCTAATTACAATAAAATCTATTTACAATGCAAGAGTAAAACTACGCTAGTTACTTGAGATGGCATTTCATATACAATACATTACATACAATATAATATCAGTCCACATCACAAGGTGTAATTTATAATAACTTCTAAGAGCATTTGTCAACCGAAAATCGACTTAAATCTCTTGAAATAGCTTAACATAGCATAGTAATAGCTTAATATCTTAACTGCTACAAAGTTATCTGGTACAGAATGTAACAAAAAAGCGCCTTTAAAAATTAATAAATACATTCCAACTCAATTTTATTCACATAATTTTTTATATCATATATATTTTTAATTTTTGTTTTTTTTTCTGACACAGTAAACTTTGTAGGCTTTACTTCTTTTTATACAATCTAGAAATCTTAAATATTCGTGGCTTACGTGTTAGAAAAATCTAGAAAGTAAAATTCTGTTGGGAAGTAATCTTTTATGTTAACTGAATCTCAAGTTTTGCAAAGAAATTTGCAAGCCATGTCAATGTCAACATTATACATATTTTTTGCAATCGTATTGTAATATTTTAAATTTATTAAGTTATTATATTAAACATTGAGCCAAAGTTTTTCAATGTGTCAAATTGAAAATTATATCATCAAAAAAAATCTGGAGGCAAGAATTAACACTAGAAAAATTGATTAAAGCTGAAACCTAAAAATTACTAAAAGGTTAAATTTATTACAAAAAAAAATCCACAAACTAACGACATGTGTCTGTCATTTTATGTTAATCACCAATTTGATGTCAATTTAAAACGAAAGTGCGCAAAAAAAAAGAAATATTTGATCGGTTTAATTTAACATCCAATTACAACATACAATATATTTTTAAGTTCTAGAATAAATACAATTATATAGCGTTATTTCGAATGATTCGATATTTCACTAATTATTAGGCCGGTTCTACTACTCGATGATTCCGTTTACATTTAAAAATAGTTATTATTATAATTGACGCACATATTTACATAAAATGTTCACTTATTATCAAGTTGGGTTAATTATAGAAAGTTGCTAAGAGGGAGTTTTAATTTGGACTATGACAGAGTTCCATAAATACCGAATAAGAAAATGTGGCACTGATTTTATTACGCTACGGATTTTATTGAATGGACTAAAGTTTTTTTAATTCGATAATCGATGACGTGAAAGGTAACTTACGGCAGCTCGAGTCTCTCAAGTAAAGGTGTAACATTTGTATACCGACAGATAGGTATGCTCTGTGACAAATTGGCAATAGCGTTTTTTTCTGTATTGGTGACTTAATTTAGGGATGTTTACAAAATTACTTAAATTAACTTAGTTATTTGCATGTTTTTGAAAAAATGATTTCATCATCATCATCATTTCAGCCGAAAGACGTGACGTGAAGTGACGTGACGTTACTGGATATGTTTCATCAGAAATCTAATTTAAATTAATTTATGATTTCGCTCTCTCGCACATTTTTACACATATAAATACAGATACGTGTCTACCGCAAGCAAGGCCCGCTCGCCTTCGCGACTTGCCAGAGCTAAATATACCAGAGGACTTATTGTCCAACGCACTCTGAATCACAATTGTTTTCACCATTTCTTTCTGTCACACTATAGGATGAGGGTAGAAAGAGATGGGAAATGCGATCGCGGGCGCTCACGCATCAGACAGTACGGCAGCTGTTGCCTGAATGATTATCCGTCGTACTTTTTACACATTTTATGGTCACCTATTTTGATTTCTAAGCACTTATAGCCAATCAAGGTGTGTATAATTTATAACTAGTAGTTTGTATAGCCGAGTTTAGACTTGCAAGAAAAATCGTGCAAGTTATATTGGGTATAGACGACCAAGAAATTCCTTTACCACTGTAAGGTTAAGGGGGTACCGTGTTTTTGGCGCATTTATTGCATTCATTTAAACTCGTGCTGTATCATTGCTAGCAATGCTATAGTCTTGAAATTCATATGTAAGATATTTGAGGATTCACTATAGCGACCAGTTTTTTTCGAAACACGATTACTTGTAGTTCGCTCGATAGAAAAAAAATCCAAAGTCGTCTCTAAAAAATAAATTAAACTCTTAGTACGACGCTAATACTGCACGGAAATTTTAATAAAACAAGATGTTTTCTAGGGCGTAGTTTTGCTACATTTTTAAAATATGTATTTGTTTTAGTAATATGATGAAAATAACCAATAACACGCGCAGTTCAACCAACCTATCTTGAGCCATCGTGCCTCCCCCAAGCGGCCCCACGCCCGAAATCACCAACCCAAAATCGATTAGCGCGAAAAACTCGGTACCCCCTTAAATTTTAGTTGTATGGCGTAAAATATCGAAGCCTATTTTCGCTAACAAGTCAATGTGACAGTCAGCTTTGTTGTCGGCACTAAACTTATGTATCGATATTTTGTAACCAACAATGTCTTGATGGATATGGTTGTGAGCTAAACGCCGTAAGTTTACCTTTCTATTTGGATTATCGTATATCGTTATAAATTTAAACTTATATTCTACACAAATATTTAAATATTCATATCGGCAGGTACATGAAGATTATCTTTCTTATAATTTCTAAAGAATATGATATGTTTTATATAATTTTACTTAAACACCCATGATTAAGGCTTATTATCTTTACATATATTTAATAGTGTAAAAAGATTTTCTATTTACAAAATTAATTTACAAAAGTGAAAGGCTAACCCCGCATATTTAGATATGGTGTGCAATTTCTGCAAAAGTACCGATAATTAGAATTTAAGTGTGTAATATATTACACACTTAAATTCTAATTCTTCAAGAATGATTAAAATTTCTTGTAGCTTTTTAAGATTCATATAGCGGTTAGCCTACGTAACGAGTGAAAAACAGCTCAGTATAAGCTGTTATTTATAATATAATTAAAAAAAAACACGCAGATATAGTTTTATTTACAATAAATATTAGTTAAAAAATTCCAACCCGCATTGTACTAGCGCGATGGCCCATTCTATGCCCAGTAGTGGGATGGCAATAAATATTAAAAACGTTTTAAAAATCACAGCAACTTTTGAGTTTTCCACGATTTTTAAAGTTACAGTCGAAGAGTAAATTCTGAGATTCACTGCATTTGAACCTTAAAGTTAACTATTTAAGAGTTGTATTCTCAAATACAACATAAATTAGCTTAACTATTTACAAAATTAGATTATAAATTATCTCGATTTTGATAAAGTAAAGTGTTCAAAATAAAAACAAGACACTTAGCTGTAGGTAAGCATATGCATTGTTTCAAAGACTTCTACGCCTAAAAAGCTAATATTTTCACCAAATGTTAAGCCTTCTTTACACGGTGCTAGCAATATCAAGCTACTAAAGTTACGTTACCGAGGTCATGAGTTTATAAGTAGGGGCCATATTTCTTATAACGCTTTTGAGGCTGTCGTAGGAATTTCACATTTATCGACTATACATTTAATTATATCGATAAATCAGTATTCTGTAATACAATATTTAAAGCATGATTAAGAGTTGAATTAAACATTAGGCAGTATTATCGGGAATGAGCGATCTCTTGGAGATAACCTTTGGATACAAGCTTTTTGGAAATTTTAAACAGGAATTATACGAGTAATAATAATATTTTATTGTTCCTTATAACTATTAACTTTCATTGTTTTAATTTCATATCTCTATTTCACATTTTCAACTACTCAAAATTTATCTGAAAGGGATCGGTCTTTAGCGATAAAAGCGCCTGTTGTTTACCTCCACATTAATCTTCTTTAATATGTTGTGGTCTATAATGTATCGATATAATATGTATATCCGGAGTCGATAAATGAGAAGTCCCTATGACAACCAAGTGTCACGAGAATTGACAAGTAAAGCTCCAAAAGCACAGACAGCGGAGGCGTGGCGGCGCAATGGCGGTAACGGTTGTAATATCCTAACTTGTATGAACGAGTTCGCGGTATGGTACCGCACAACCGTTCATAAATGTTAGAACATTACAACCGTCACCGCCACCGTACCCCCACGCCTCCGCTGTCTGTGCGTTAGGAGCTTAACCTTTTCAACGCCAACGACACATATATAGGTCACAAAGTACAGTGTCAAAGTGACCTTGATACAATGACATAAGATTCAAAGCAGGTTTACGTTTTGTCGAGGCGCGGCGGTGAAAGGGTTAATCGATCATGGACGGCAATGTATCGCAACTCGCATCACCACCACGAGGTAACTAAATAGTGCGCGAGAAAAAAATCCACCAATAGGATTACTTTGGATTCTAATTGCAGTGATAACTTAGTGGTTTGAATCGCTCTGAATCATTCAGAATACATGTGCGAAATTGTATTACCACGAGCTTTACGGTAAAGGGGAATAGGTGTGTGTGAAATCCTAATCCGTATTGGGCCTGGGAACTACAGCCCGAGTCCTCTCATTCTGAGAGGAGGCCTGTGCCCAGCAGTACGTATATAGACCGAGGTGATGATTATGAGGTTTACTTCATTTTCCTAGCCTCGCTCAGTGCACATGGGACTTTTCCTCGAATGCTGCTATTTAGTCACCTCGCACTCTTTTTGATGGGTGATTTACTCATAAAAGATGATGATGGTAAAATATAAGTTCATTCTTTACTTTTTTGCACTGGACACCTAGCTAGACAGTTCTAATCACTGTGAAAATAAACGGATCACTCACGTCTAAAACGAGTTTAATCCGTAGCCCTTCCTCTCGGAGTCGCACGTCACGGCGGCTGCCACACGTGCACGTGTCTATGAGTGAGTCTCACGGTAGTTTCATGTTTAAAGTTCTAATCACTCTTTAAATAACCCTACTATAATCCAAGGCACGTCACATACTATAGGAAATAAATGAATTGCTCCATTTTCTGATGTAATTTAGCTAACGTCAATTTAACCGTCTTTATAGACGACTATTTATATTGACAAAAAGTTAATTTCAATTCGACAGCATTAGAAAGAAATGAAGACTAGAAACCTTTAGGAATTACCTAATTTTTGAAGTTAAAATTATTAGTTACCACATAACATTGGTTATCAAAATCTGCAATTATAATACCGAATGTCCTAAAATCATTTCTTTCTACAGACATTTATAGAGCAGTTCCAAATCTCCTTTTGTCAATACTCAAATGTATACCCAGCACGTTATAACTTGACCCTGAAGGAGAGAGCATCGATGAGCTCCCAAACAGACCATCTCCTGTATCATAACCTGACTGTAACATCATCGTCTAAGCTATTCTCTACTTCGCAACAAGTCGCCAGCTCCTCGAAAGACATACCGTCCAGGGTCATGGTGACTGAGGATATGCTCTTGAATAGAGCCTCCGGGTCCAGGTCCTCGGGCAGTTTGGTGAGGAACTGCGCGGCTGATATGAAGTCCATGGCTTTTAGCTCTTCCTGGTAGAGATGGAGGATGCCTGAAAGGAGAAGATGTGGATATTTCAATGTCTTTCTCTTGCTGTGACGGCCATCAAGATATCCCACTATGATAATTTTTGAAACTAATGAGCAATGAAGACTTTATATAAAAACTTACAAACCCACATTCACTAAAACATATTTGCTTAGGCCGAAGAAGACACTTATAGAAGCTTACCCAGCGCTGTGTTGAAGAGGAAAGTGCCCCCGTCCCTTAGGAACACGTCCCAGACGAGGCAGGCGGCGTCTAAGGGAATGCCTTTGGCGAAGGCGGTGTGACCCCAAATAAAATAGGATAAAGCTTAGGCCAAAAAAGACGGGGTGCAATGTCGGAAACCTCCTCGAGTGCCCGGGCGTTACCACTCCCTTCTATCCGAGGCGTAGGCCTCATGGGGTGGGGAAGGGTAACACCTGGGACGGTGCACCCTGGGCAACAACGGTAAGCTAATGTATTCGTACATTATCATACCGGTGGCTAATATCCGACTTGGGGGGGGGTCAACAATCTCAACATGTGCCCAGGCGGTGGGGAGCATCCACTCTGCCGTCTGGGCAACCGTTACGGTTCTCCCCTGTTAACCCTGGTGGTTAAGGGGGAGAAGAGTAGCGGTTGGGCCCATGGCCTGTGGGGGTTGACTGGTCGACTGGGGGGAGTGGGTCAGCAATTTCCACATGTGCCCGGCGGTGATAAACGTATGGGCTGCACGACCGTTACGGTTCTCCCCTGTTAACCCTGGTGGTTAAGGGGGAGAAGAGTAGCGGATGGGTCCATGACCTGTGGCAATTGACTGACATACTGGGGGGGTAGGGGTGGTGAGGTGAACCCGCAACTAGTTGCGGGGGATCCGAGCCAAGTGAGGACGGCGTCTCGTCCTTGGGCGGACGCCTTTGACAGAGGCGAACCCGATCTGAGTACCTGCTCTGCCACGGCGGACAGGGAAAGGCGAGGGGGAGCCTGGTGGGCGGAAGCGACCGTACCCTCGGTACCGCTCTGATTTCAGAGCAGGACATGAGGGCGCGGGAGCTAACGTGAGGGCACGTAACCCCGGCTTGCCGGGAACGTGGGCATCTGCGGAAGCCACGAGGAGTAAACCTCTTTAAACAATCCTTCATCAGCGGGGGAGGCTGGGGAGTGCCGAGCCCGCATTGCACGGTGTCGACAGAGGAGCCCCATCCCGGGGCGGCCGGTGGGCGTTGCGGTGACACATTTTGCTCCCGTGGCGTTCACAATGGCAACGAGGGAATCCGTGTGGTTTTTAGTGGGTAGGCCCCTTGGGTAGAGCCCCACTTACCTCTGTTTCCCCGAACGGAGACGATGCATAAGGTGCATTTTCCACACCAAAAAAAAAAAAAAAGGCCAAAGAAGACACTTAGAAGCTTACCTAGCGCTGTGTTGAAGAGGAAAGTGCCCCCGTCCCATAGGAACACGTCCCAGACGCGGCAGGCGGCGTCTAAGGGAATGCCTTTGGCGAAGGCGGTGTGACCCCAAATAAAATAGAATAAAGTCTAGGTCGAAGAAGACACTTATAGAAGCTTACCCAGCGCTGTGTTGAAGGGGAATATGCCCCCGTCCCTTAGGAATACGTCCCAGACGCGGCACGCGGCGTCTAAGAGAATATCTTTGGCAAAGGCGGTGTGACCCCAAATAAAATAGGATAAAGCTTAGGCCGAAGAAGACACTTATAGAGGCTTACCCAGCGCTGTGTTGAACAGGAAAGTGCCCCCGTCCCTTAGGAACACGTCCCAGACGCGGCAGGCGGCGTCCAGAGGCATGGCTTTGGCGAAGGCGGTGTACAGCCACTCCAACAAGTATAGCTCCGGGGCGACCGCGTCTGCTAGCGCCGGCAGATTGTGCCGTAGCAGGGTTGTATAGGCTTTCCAGAGTCGCTGGAATAGAAGATTGATAACATTTTTTTTTACATTTTCTTTACTTGCTAGGGAAGGTACCCAACTGGACGGCTCAGATTTATTTTGATATAAGTATGTTGTCACGGAATGGTTCCCTAGCGATGGATATCGTAATAGAGGCAGACCAAAGCGGAGATGGAGTGACAATCTAGATGTTTATCACGTGGGATGGCAGGAGCTCGCGTTGAATAGGCAAGAGTGGAGCAAGAGAAGAGAGGTCTTTGCCCAGCAGTGGGACACCAATACAGGCTAATAAAAAAATAAAAAAAAATAAGTATTCCTAAAATAACGGACCCATATTAATTTTTAGTTGCCCAAACTCTATTTGGAGACATTGTCCTCCAAAGTATCGAAAAGTGACTAAACCCTCTTACTCCTATAGATTTATTTTAAAGTTGCAAATTATTACTGGTTTGATTATATGTTTGAGAAAATGAAAAATAATGAGCACGTGTTTTGTTATACCTATCGGTTCAAATTCATATTTTCCTAAAAAAGCACCGATGCGAAAAATAAAACCTTGAAGGAATCTTTTTTATGAAATTACGAGTTTGATGAAAGTTCTTTGTTAGATGAAAGGCATTTTAATATTAATAATAATAACAATAAAGTTTTATTTCAAGATATTTTTGGTGCAGAGAACACCCATATTATAAAAATCAGATTAAATTACCAATTAAAACTTAAAGTATTCATTTTACATTAAAAACTGTGACTAAGTGACTGTTGCTCGAGTTTCTATATAAACAACTAGCTTTTGCCTGCGACATCGTCCGCGGAAAATTCCAATTTGAATAATTCAGAAAGTAATCTACAGGTATTGAAACAGTCTTCAATACGAAGTTATTTATTTGGATAAGGATTAATAGAAAGGTATCGATAACGTAGTCTAATCTGGATCATGGTTTAAGGCCTACGTTCAGCAGTAGACGTCTGACGGCTGAAATGGAGAATTTCAGAAATAGAGTACAACTATATTTTTTTCTCCGATTTTAGAAATTTTTGCATGGATCTGCTCAGAATTAATAGCAATTATCGATTATAATGGAGTCCCCAACGTCCCCAGTTTTTCATACAAATTTAAGTGTCGGTTTTGTTACCTTCAAACACCAATGTATGAAAAGTAACAAAACTCACCTTGGGACACTTTTTACTCTACATAGAATCGATGGTGCTACTGATTCTGAGTAGATCCATGTAGAACATTTTTAACACCTGAGAAAAAAAATGTATTTTACCCTATTTCTGAAATTCCCCAATTATGAGGATTGAAATAATGTACGCACCTGCATGGTAGCTCCGTCCCTTGTGAAGGCGGCGCGAAGCACGGGCCCGTCCAGCAGGTTGGCGAAACAAACGAACGCCTGGGGCGCCTCCATGTTGAGGATGAGGACCGCCGCGATGAACGACATACCCTGGAAACAACCAGAATATTATCGTACACCGCTTTAGGCTGTTGGGCTGAATCAAAACAAAATCACGATCGCTTCCTTTGTGAGACGAAAGTTAGTCATACAAAATATATGGGTAACTTTCGTAACACAAAGGAATCAATTAAGTTTTGTTTTTATTTAATCCCTTAATTGTGTACAAGTTTTTTGAAAACGACACAAATATCACGAGACAATTCACACCAATTGACCTAGTCCTAAAGTAAGCAAAGCTTGTGTTGTGGGTTCTAGGCAACGGATAAACATACTTATAGATACATGCTTAAATACATATTAAACACCCAAAACTCGAGATAAATAATCGTATTTTTTATACAAGTATCCTCAAGCTTCGTAGTTAGGTTCTCTAACCACTAGGCCATTTGGTCGACAATCGATCGATCGTCGATAGATGGTAGGATGGATCAGTTTTTCTACTAAATCAATCGAAGGATCGTCCAGCGATGGTAGAATGGATTGGTCGACGTCGATCGACAGTTACTACACCAAAACCTACCACACTAATCAATTGACGTCGAACAGTAACATCGTTCGGCTGTCCATCAATCGTTTATCGACCGGTATACGTCGGTCAGCCAAACCTTATCTTTTGTAGTCCAAGACAGCTTACAACTGTTTTTTTTCACTAAAAGTGCCAATAGCGCGAAGCATTTTAAATAAATTTAACCCTCTTCTATTTACAATTTACATTTTTTAAATAAATAAACAGCCGCTAATTTGTTATTAAATGGGCCATTCTACTTTTAAGTAACCATTTATCTTTTGTGAAATATAAGACATATCTGGTGATTTTTTCAAGTGTAAATGACTGAAATAAAAACTGAAATAACTAAATTTAATCTTTAAAAAACATAAAATCTTTCATTTTAAAGAAATTTTGTGGAAAAAATTGGTAACTCAGCGGAAAATACACTAATTTCCATACGAATGGTTGGGACTTGCATGTCCACTACGTTACCTATTTTATAGATAATTATGATTACTTTTTGGACGTAGTGATAATTTTAAATGTAAGCTTAATTATGTGCCTATTTAAATGTTTAATGATAAAACCGAGCACTTTAAGAGCACATTACAAAAAATTACTGGTCAACGAAAAGTAGAATGACCCAATTATAATAATTATATTAGTGGCGATAGATCATAAAATTCTGTCAATAACTAATAGATTTTTTTAACATTACTTGCTTTTCAACAAAAATTTGGCTCTGTCCATCAGGAGACAATTTTGTCAGTGAAAAGTGTATTTTACGGTTATTTGGTAAAAAAAAACTTAGTTAAATAATATGAGAGGTGGATGAACCAATTTTTACGCTAAATAGTTCCATGTTTAAGCATTTTCCGTTTACGTCAAGAATTAGTCAGTTACTGAGCAAGTGTGCTCATTTGATTTTTACTCTTTGATCGTAGTGCAAGTTTGAATTTTTTGTGAAAAGCTGAATTCCTGAACTGTATCTAAAATTTAGACCATTCTAAAATGTATTAACTGTTGATTGTGTTTTTACTACAAACAGACAAAAAATTACTAACCTGTATGTACCCAATGTCCGGTCTATAGCACACATACGCAGCAAGCAATTCGTGTAGGACATCAAAATACGGCCCCCCTGGTTGAAATATGCACAGATGTGGGAAAGTCCGCGCAATATCCAACTGTATCAACTCCATGGAACATTCGTCACTATAATCGAGTAAATTGGGGTTCGATTTGGAACAACACTTCTTTGGTCCTGATTCAGAGGCGTGCGATTTCAAATTCTGCTCGCTGAAGTTCCTAGGCAGTCCTAATCGTGGTTCGTCAGTCTTTTGTTCCGGCTCTTCGATCTTCTCGTTGCTTCTAGAAAGTTCTTTTTCTTGTACGCACCCGCACGTCCCTTTGTTGACTTTTAACCGTTTCCTCCGTAACTGAGCCTCGTGTAGTTTCTGCTTGGCTTTGGCAACGTAGTCCTGGTACATATCGTGGGTAATCTTGAGCTTGTTTTCGATGGCCAGTTGCCACACTCTGCCGCGGATCGCGGGAGGGAGTCCGCTCCACCACAGCTCTTGAGTGCGTTTCGCGTTTTTTCTGGAAAGATAAATAAACTATTGTTCAAAAATATTTTTAATTAAAAGAAAAAGGTTGTATTGATATCGCAACGCCGAATACTGGAACTACGGATTGGTTCGAAACGTATCGGGCAAACCTCGACTACTAATACGTGAGTGACCTATGTGTCTTACTATAGTACCTACCTAATTGTGTCTGTCTCACGGTTATTGTAAATCAAAGAAAACCAAATATTTGACAAAACAAAAGCATAAATAACACAGAACAAACAACAGGCAGACGAAAGCTATACTATTTTAATCAAAACCCATATTTCACCGCGAAACGAGTCCACTTTATTGTTTACATACAATCACAATTGGCAGAACAATGGACAAAGCGGGAAAGAGAGAGTGTGTCTGTCTATCCGTCATTGTTGTAATGCAAACAAATAAAAAGTATTCGCATTCTGTTTGTGACATACGCGAATTGATGTGGAATAAATATGTCAAGGAATTACCACTCAAAGTAAATTAAAATTACCTAAATAAAATACAAAGGCCGATAAAAAATAATATAAACTCCAAAAAAACACAAATATAACTAAAAAAAACCAGCCAAATGCGAGTCGGACTCGCGCACCGAGGGTTGCGGACGAATTTGTTGGTATGTCAAAATACATATACCTATACTATACGAACGCCGGCAGGTGTGTATAAAATCTAGAGTTAGCAGTCTTGGTTTTGAGCAAAATGTACGCAGTTATTTTCTACATATTGGTTGATTGTGATTGTGAACCCTAATTTTTTATTTCATTTTATTTGCTGTTGAAGCGGTACTACAAATAGACATTATATAAGACATTTCAGCTGTCCTATATATTAAAGCAAAAGATAAATGACATGTTTAAATGTAACTATTTAATCTACTACAACAGAAAGCTATAATCAAATATGTTTATGTGTGCGCTACCTACTGATCTCTGGAAGTCCTCCTAACTCATAGGCAGTAAAAACAACGCTACATAATCTAAATTCATAACGACATAATTATTAAAGTTAATTTTATTATTAGTGTACAAATATCAAGTATAATTTTCGCGTCTCGCCCACACAAGGTAACGATAATGATGTTTGTTCTAAAAAGTAAAGTACCTACTTATCTGCATGCAACTGGCCCGCTTGCGGATAGCAAACTCGTAGACGCAATAAAGCTAATGGACGTCAGTGAGGTTTCAATGTCACTGACGTTGACCCAATGCCCCGAGGTTCAATGAGTTTATTTATTTTTCTGCGAGCCAAAACGTCACAAGTGGACTTATTCTTAAGGACTCATTCATTGACTCTTAAGTCACACCATGATTGATTATGGCCATCGTCAGAATTCAGGATTCGTATTTATTCTCTCTATTATTCCATGACTTGGCAACATTTCAATCTTCCTCGATTCATTGTTATGAGAAGCAATTAGTACATACTTAGGAATTTTTAGGGAATAATACGTAGACGACTTTCTTTGTCCATATACACACTGGAAAAAAACCAGTGTAGCAAGGACTACGTCAAGCTTTCTACTTTGGTTATTAGGAGGTCAATGGATAGCAGTGACTTGGCGCCGTAACAATTCGATTCCCTACATTTTCACCACTCGCCCAAATCTCTGTTCGGCCTTTCTGCACTCATTCGCTGCTTAAGGTAAAGGCTTTTTATGGTTCCGGGTTGTCTACCGAAAAATTTTAGGTCACTCCACAGTGGAGTGGCATAAGGCACGACAAAAGACAAAAGATTGACCTTATTTTTTAAATATGTCCACATGCCACATATTGTTGCCAGGGGAATATTTGTTTTAAACTTTCGTGATTTTCAATCATAATTTAAATAAGTAATTAATGTTTTTTTAAACATGGAAAATTGTTTAGCTTTTAGAACATGTCTTTAGAAAAGCTGTTATCACTATTTATGGTTGTATAGCTATGGTTACTAAAAAAGATGTTTTCGGCTTTTAGGGTAAAATGTCCGGCCAAATTAAGCGCAGAGTCTGGCTTTTGTATTTTTAGACCTGGCAACCTTACGTCCAGTCTATGCCCAATGCATGCCCCTATCAATTAAAAAAAAAACCGAATCGTGAACAGATCACGAATTTTATACACGCATTGACCTTGACCCAAAGAGAAAGTAGTGGTCATATCTTTGAAGATCCGTACATTGCGACTTGGCGACTATCTCGTTATGTGTTGAAATCATGCATGCATGCATGTTGTGTTGAATCCTTGGGTACGGAACCCAAAGCATTAAAAATAGGGAATGAGAGTTCTACACTTTCTGCCAACAAACTGCTGTGCAGTTTGGCAGAGGTATCGAGATAAGTATTTTTATACTTCTTTTGTTTTTATTTGAGTAAATAAATTAAAAAAACATCTAATGTGTTGAAAAAAAATCTGCTAAGTTTCTTGCAGTGCTTTTTTCTTGGCAATGATGGTCTTTCCGAAAGAGCTGGTAGTTGCTCTTTGTGGCCTACTTACGGTATAAACGTTTTGATTTTTATGTTGAGGCACTTCGTAGTTTTGGATGCATAAGTAAATTATAATTCTTGCAAGGGCACGCGATCGTAATTAGACAATTTATAATGTATGGTTGAATAGTCAATAAACAGCCTACACATGATGAGTACGTGACGTGTAGGACGGGAATTAATTATTTGTTTATTTGTATTATTGATCGTCCGTAGATATTGCTGATGAATGCCCTATTGTGCTTCGGATAAGTTTATTGTTCAAAAAAGTAAAAGTATAATTTTAGCAAACTCTTAGCTTTACAAACATCACCTCCCTAAACAGACGTGCCTCAAGTCCTTTTCATTAGAATCTTATTCCGATGAACTTCTTAAATTGCACGTGGTCAAAAGCGAAATCGAGGCGTAAAGGAAATTCCTTTTGTAGTGGTTGTCATAGGTCATTCTAATTGATTTCTGAGCGCCTTAGAGGTGGCTTGCCTTTTCTCTGTATGAAATCCTTTAGAAATGTAGTAATCAGTGTTTCGGGGGCGACTGAAAAACAGCGTCTGTTTGCCAAGATCTGCGAGGCACAGATATTTATAAGCTTGTGCTGTAAACAAACTACTTATTGAAAAAACCGACCAAGTTCGAGTCGGACTCGCGCACGTAGGGTTCGGTACCATGATCTATATAAAAACTGCAAAAAAAAAAGCACGTTTGTTGTATCGGAACCCCCATAAATATTTATTTTATTTTGCTTTTTAGTATTCGTTGTTATAGCAGCAACCGAAATCCATCATCTATTCTGTGAAAATTTCAACTGTCTAGCTATCACGGTTCATTAGTGACAGACGGACAGACAGACAGACGGACGGACAGCGGATTCTCAGTAATAGAGCCCCCTATTTGCCCTTTGGGTGCGAAACCATTAAAAATATCTTTTAGTTTTATTAATACACACTAGCTGTCTACCCGCTTCTGCATCCACTCACCATACCTATGCCTGGACACATCAGTCTGAAGCCGACAACTTGTGCCCTAAGATATTTCCTCTCACATCGCTGAGCACCTGACCTTACCGCTGCTACTTTTGCACTATCAGACTTAAACCTGCTAGAAAAAAAATATACTCACTGTGTCCCCCATTCCGGCAGTATGTGCTGCGTCCACTCCCGCGCATGCCTCGCGAGGCGCTCCTCCATGCGCAGAGATTCCTGGACACGCGCGTGCCGTGCCGCCGTCTCGCGTTCGACCCGCCTCCGAGCCGCCTCCATGATTCGGGCGTGCTCGGCTTTGTGACGGAGCGCCTCTTCGGTGGTCTTCGCTGGGAGGTTTGAGGGTCTGGAATGAAGATAATGTTACGTCAGTTATGGATGGCAGATAAGGAAACGTGACGGCGAGAGCTCCGCAAATGAGTAAAATGGGTCACGATTTGGAAATAACGGGTTCACAATGATTTTATTGTCTCCAAATGCGGAGATTACGAAATTACGTATACACAGGACTTGCCTACAGAAGTATACGTTGTTTACGATTCATCATCATCATCATCATCATCACAGCTTATATACAACACACTACGGGCACAGGCCTCCTCGTGGAATCAGAGGGCTTGCACCGTAGTTCCCTCACGGATCCATGGCGGATTGTGTAGGTTTCCCCACGACGTTTTCCTTCACTGTAAATCTCATGGTAAATTTCAAACGTAATTTCGCAATTGAATTCCGAGGTCGGGTTTGAACCCGCGACCCTCTGCTTGAAAGGCCGTAGGTCAAACCACTAGGCTTAGGTTTTTAAGTCTTAACAAATTAAGTAAACATTAAAAACTTTCCGGTTAAGTCAGATTGAACATTGCCATAACCCTATCACGAAATCGATTACCTCATCAGAGTTAAATAACCACAGGTGTGCCAGAATGCAAATGCCGGCACAGCTCCTATTATAGTGCGCATACGCACAATTTGCGTGCTTCTAATAGTTCTAATAGTTCGGCCCCGATGCTGATGTTAATGTTAACTAGTTAAGAGATAACCGCTCTAAACTGGTTTCTAATTATCTGCGCACGATTCGTTTTGGCGAAGTCAAACACAAAGAAACAAAATGAATCTCGTTAAGATTATTGTTTTTATCTAGAAAATAGAGTAGGTTTGGTCATTATTAAAAACAGTTTTGAGGATAATTATCTGTAATTACTACCTGCTGCCCGCGACGCCGTCCGCGAAGTATAGGGGTATAAAAATAGCCTACGACCTATTCTCAGATTTTTGATTATGGAGAAAAAAGTTTCATAAAAATCGGTTGAGCCGTTTTGGAGGAGTTCGATATCAAACACCGTGACACGAGATTTTTATATAAATATAAATAAATATTAGGGGACAATCTTACACATATCGACCTAGTCCCAAACTAAGCAAAGCTTGTACTATGGGTACTAGACGACGATAAACATACTTATAAAGATAAATAAATACTTAAATACATAGAAAACCTCCATAACTCAGGAACAAATATTCGTGCTCATCACACAAATAAATGCCCTTACCGGGATTTGAACCCAGGACCTCTTGCTTCGTAGGCAGGGTCACTACCAACTAGGCTAAAGCGGTGTCCGCTAAGCGGGGATATATTAGACTAGCTGTTGCACGCGACTTCGTCCGCGATGAGTAGGGGTACAAAAAATAGCCTACGACCTATTCTCAGACCTACCAAATACAAACAAAAAAGTTTCATAAAAATCGGTCAAGCCGTTTCGGAGGAGTTCGATAACTAACGCCGTGACATGAGATTTTTATATATCTGTAATTATAAGCAGGGGCCGGAATTATCGTGGCACTTTTGAGGCTGTCATAGGGGCTTCTCATTTATCAACTTCCGATATACCTACGTGCGAACCATGGAGTCGATATTAACATTAAAATTCAACTCTTATTCATACTCATTCAATTTCAAACTTTAATATTTGCGAAATTAAAATAGTAACTCTCACCACCGTATTACTTACCTATATTATGAGATTAATAACAAATAATATGTACTTACATAAAAATAGTTAAGTAACGTTAGTCTGCAATACCTACCCAAGGAACATGTAGCTAATGGAATGAGAGTTTCAAAATCTTGTCATGTTCTCGTAATGTAAATATTGTCCATTTCGTCAATATATTTGTAAAATTTGTGAATAGTTATGAGTTTGTAAGAAAGTATAATTTTGATATTATTCATTCCCCCCCCCCCCCCTTTTTACTTAGAAACTTTTCCTAGGATGATCATCATTCAGCCGAAAGACGTCCACTGCTGAACATAGGCCTCCCCCAAGGCTCGCCAAACAGATCGGCCCTGCGCCATCCGCATCCAATGCGTTCCCGCTACCTTCACCAGGTCGTCGCTCCATCTTGTTGGAGGCCTACCTACACTGCGTCTTCCGGTCCGTGGACGCCACTCGAGAACCTTTCGGCCCCATCGGCCGTCAGTTCTACGGGCGATGTGCCCTGCCCACTGCCACTTAAGTCTAGCGACTCTTCGAGCTATGTCCGTGACTTTAGTTCTTGCGCGGATTTCATCATTTCTAATGCGATCCCGCAGAGAAACTCCAAGCATAGCCCTCTCCATCGCCCTCTGAGTGACCTTGAGCTTCCTTATAAGACCCATCGTTAGCGGCCACGTCTCAGTGCCATAAGTCATCACTGGCAACACACACTGGTCAAAGACTTTTGACTTGAGACACTGCGGTATATCGGATGACAAGATATTGCGGAGCTTTCCGAACGCTGCCCAGCCGAGTCTAATTCGTCGATTGACCTCTTTCTCGAAGTTGCACCTACCCAATTGGATTGTATGTCCCAGATAGATATAGTCGTCAACAACTTCGAGCAAAGTATCTCCGATTACGACGGGAGTTGGTACAACATGGGCGTTCGACATGACCTTCGTCTTGTCCATGTTCAATTTAAGACCAACTCTCTCGGAGACTCTTCCGAGGTCAGCGAGCATCGCACTGGGGTCCTCCAAGGTCTCAACCATAAGCACCACGTCGTCGGCAAATCGAAGGTGAGTGAAGTATTCGCCATTTACATTGATGCCACGCCCTTCCCAGTTCAGAGTCTTGAACGTATCCTCTAGTGCAGCGGTGATCAGTTTCGGAGAGATAACATCTCCTTGTCTGACTCCCCGCTGCAACAGAATGGGCTTCGACATCTGATCCTGAAGTTGGACGGACATTGTGGCGTTATTATACAAACACTTCAACACTTCGATGTACCGGTAGTCTACTTGGCACCGTTGGAGAGACTGCAGTACAGCCCAAGTCTCGATCGAATCGAAGGCCTTCTCGTAGTCCACAAATGCCAGGCAAAGGGGGCGGTTATACTCCTCGGTTTTCTGTATAACCTGCCGCAACGCATGTATGTGGTCCACGGTGCTAAAGCCTTTTCGAAATTTCCTAGGATGATGATGATGACAAAAGCATTTCGGTAGGTATTAAACAAATGAATGAGAATGAGTACGACTAAGGGCCGAACAACGGGCCGTAAGAGTTGGCCTTAATGTTAATGTCGACTCCATAGTTCGTTTTCGAGTTACAGTGCTATGAAAACTCCGAACCTCTACATTTACAGTTATAGATTAAAAGCCAATCTTGACGATGACTGATGCCCGATTGGCTAGACTAAGTTCCCATGACTTGACTGTCAGTTCAACAAGCTAACCAGATGCTGAAATGATTTACCACAGTAATTTTTGTGTCATTATTTTATTAGAAACGGTATTGTACCGTAGCGTGCGTAACTGCCACGCTTCATTGGATATTCAAATTCGTTCACTCCTCAGCTCAGAGATGGCGTGATATTTTTTTTAATGATTTTTAATCAATGTAAGACTCTTTTTTTGTATTTAAATTGGTATTGGTACAGCTTTGCATTTTCGTGTGAAATATGATTAAATAAAAACAGTCTTAATTGACACACGAACTGAGATTAATGTCCTCTAATAGGTAACCATTTGAATAGCTGAAAGATTTGAATACATTATTTAAGCAAACTTAAATGAAAATACAACTTAAGACACACTTGATGCGTTCTACTTGTTAATGCTAATGCCTACTGGAAACGACTTAACTATACTTAGATATTTTTTTTAATAATGACAGTTATTCTTTTTTTTTAGTTTCCATAGGTAGGTAGGTAGGAAATCCCTCTAATTATTGTGCTTATAGGCGCAAACGAAATTGCGGGCAACGTCAGATCTAGTATTTCATATTCCTAATCTTAACACGGGATCGTAGCAGGTGAAAACAAATAGGGTAATTCCAGGATAGATGCCCCAGTGGGATAGATGCCTCGATTTCAATTTCTACTAGTAGCAAGGCTGTGGGACTAAAATTCCACTAAATGATAGCAAGCCCCCTCCCTGCAAACCTCTGGGCGGCTGCTATCATGAGCAAGAGCGAACGCGTTTAGTCCATGGGTGCCAACACCTTCCGCGGCGAGACCGCGCAGAGCGTGAAAATTATATTCGTAAGTATTTGTTTTTGAATAACTTTAGACTGGCTTATAATTTGCGCTTTTAACTAACTCATTTGGTTGCACTGAAGTTTAGGCTGCATGGATTAGTATATTTTATAGTGATTTTATCATTACTTGATTGTTTATCGAAAAGGGCATCTATCCTCTGCGAAAAGTATAGTTGCCCCGTTTTCGATCGCTATAGATGTCCCTAAGGGCATCTATCCTCAACTTGTTAGAAATAATTTAAATATGAGAGAAAACAGGGCGTAGTCCCGCATAACGTTGCCTGGACTGAAGAAAGCTTGCTAGCAGCCTTCGAGGAAATGAAGAAGGGAGAAAAGGGAGTCAACGAAGAAGCCAGAACATATCCGGAACACCGTCGAGAATACTAAGACGACGTTTTGCCAAAAATGACGAAAATCAATTGACCCTAGCTAGGTAGGTAGTTATGTAGGTACATGTTGATTGGTATTTAGTGAAGTTTTTTCTGTGTATTTGCAAATAGAAGCAAAATCACATTTTATATGGAATTGATTGAACTTTTCTAATTTGTTTCAGTAAAACATCCAGTACAGGATTCTAAAATGAGAAGAGGCTCGTGGCTCATACTATTCAAACTCGGCGAATTTTCAATGAATATAAAAGATTGATAACTTTTATTTAACTTGTTTAATTTCAAAGGGCATCTATCCTGTGACTCATTTTTGCGACGAGTCGTCTATCCCCCACGGTAGGCACCTATCCCATTTATAAGGGGTCAAAAAAAGTACGATTTACACAAAATCCATACGATCTATATTAAAACAAGTACAGTAAAATAATAGATTAAGGACCATAGTTATCATACGCATTGGACGCAATGCTATAATTTGTTAAGTTTTTGAATTATAAAGCTATTTCAAAAAGTGGGGCATCTATCCTGGACTTACCCTAGTCACTGCCTATCGCTTTGCTGGGAAGGAGGCGTGATTGTATGTATGTGTATGTATGTTAATACTTCGACCTAGAAGAACCCTCCGCATTCCTGTTAGCCGTGTTATGTGCTATTTCTGTTGGAATTCGGCTAAAAATAGCGTCGTTTCCTTGCATTGTTTGGAAGTAAACATCGGGACACTATTAAGTGATCACTTTAAAACTATTTTCTGATTGTAATACTCAAATGACACAATTGTGTTCATCCATCCCAGCCTATTACGTCCCACTGCAGGACATAGGCCACTGCTTGGGCCGCAGTTCCCACGCAGGCCCAGTGCAGATTGGGAACTTCACACGCACCACTGAATTTCTTCGCAAGTGTGTACAGGTTTCCGCAAAAGTCATGTCATAAATATTGGAAATACTAGTTTTTTCTGTATTGTTTTGTTTTTTTCTTTGTGGTGGACAATAAAGAGGCATTGTATTGTATTTATTGTATTGTAAATTCGAACATCAATTTCGAAGAACTGAAGAGGTGGGATCAAGCTGGAAAACTACCCTTTACTTAAGAGGGCATCGCAAGGCTAGCACGACTTATACACTATGTGTACTAAAGGTAAAATGACATTTTATGGTTAACATAAGAGAACCTCTATCACTAAAATGTAATTGTTCTGGGAATACATGTAAAATATTACTTGTTTATTTCGTTGACTGAGCGACCCAAAGAGGAGTTACCTGCTTCTGGGTAATTTACACCTGCTTACCTATAACTCTCTACCAGAGTCCTGACAAATTGTAATAGTTTTCTAAACATGTATTTTCCTTATTGTCTACACATTTGAATATTAAATATTGTTGATTTTTTTTTAGCTACATTCGATCTATATTATCTCTACTTAATCTGCTATATTGAATAACAAGGAAGTTAGCACTATGATAAAAATGTTTGTGACTCAGACAGCTGATTTATACATCCGTAGTTAGTCGGAATACGTGTCGGTATCTACTCATTGTTGAAGTGTCACTGTTTCATTCATAACTCCGACGTCGATCTCTCTCATCTCGATGACTAGCTGATGTCTACCAGTAGGTAGTAAATAATATAATAATATTATTGTAACCAAGGATTTAATTTTTTAACCTAAGATGTGCTAAAATCATATTTGGTCGTCTTCATAATACGTGTAGCTGCATATCGAACGTAAACATAAGTAATAATATGTATTAAAATCAAAATCAGAAATTTAGTGTTTATTTATACATTTGTGTTTTATTTAGTCTACTATATCAGTTCTTTCAGAAAGATTATTGCCAAAAGGAATGCTTCGAGTCAAATTTCGCAGTTATTTGTTCTAAAAAGAAGTTAAAATTCTATTCATATCAACCACAATTCGAACATAAAATACTCGTTAAATAAATTCTTTTTATTCGTAGAGTTTGCTTTGTTTTTGCGAAAATGTCTATGTTGCTGACAAAACATAACATTATAGGTTAGACTCATGATTTCTTCTTTAATATGTAACTTCATCCGACCCCGTATTCGTCGACCCTAAAGCTCCAAACGCACAAACAGCGGATGCGTGGCGGTGCGGTGGCGGTGACGGTTGTAATATTCTAACTTGTACGAACGAGTTCGCTGTACGGTACCGCACAGCCGTTAATACAAGTTAGAATATTACAACCGTCACCGTCACCGCACCGCCACGCCACGCCTCCGCTGTGTCTGTGCGTTTGGTGCTTTAACGAACGACAATAATGCATAACGTGATAAATTCAAACCCTCACGTTATAAAAGGGTTTGAATTATCAGGTCGTACATTTATATATAAATAAAAATGAATCACCGAAATGTTTGTACGCGCATAACTTCCGATTGACTGCACCAAATTGGATAATTCTTTTTTGTTGCGTTTATTATTGTCAAGAGAAGGTTTTTATGAAATAAATTTTAGAAAAAATAGCACAAAAAATATTGTGAATCATTCCGGGTCGACAATTACAGGTCGTATTTTGAGCGCACCCGTTCCTTTTATTCGATAAGAGGCTATACAACAGCGAAGCGATGTATGCGGGCAACCATTGAAAACACATCCCTTCATCAATGGACAATACATTTTTTTCCCTACGAAAGGTCCATTTTATTATCCATTGTTGTCCAGGAATGTGGGCTTGAGGCTGTTGCATTAAAATTGAATATCGTCGGTGCGAATACAAAAATCGCTATGTGTTTTTTTTCGATTTTACGATTATTTGATAATTTCATTTCTTTTAATGTCCTACGTTAACCCACAAAACCGTTTTTTGATATCTTTATTGGTTTTGAAAATAACAAATTCCGCTATGTGTACGTGGAACAAAGTTTGGATGGAAATAAATCGCTTTGTGGTTTTTAGCACATAGCGATATTATGCGTGAGGTTCTCCATCAAAATCAATAGTTTATTACAATAGTGTGTTGCACATGGCGATTATTTCTTGATTGAATTACCCGACAGTGAGACTAATTTTAAGAAATTAATGTTAATAAGTGCTTTAATTTCACATTTTATCAAGTAAGTGCTACCAGGTTTTATTAGATTACTTGTTTTTGCTTAGTAAAATTGCACGTATCATTTAATAATGAATACGTTTATGACCAAACTAAACTATTTTCTGATTACTACAGTATGAATATTTTGGCAAATCCTGACCGCTCCGTTCAAGTGCATGAAACATCACCGAGAAATGTTTCAAGGGATTTAATTGGCAATTTTAATGACGATAATCTGACTATACTTACCCGCTGCCTGGTTTGAGCAAAATTCTCTAAATAATCCTACACTCACTTCAATGTTTCTGGATAATGACAATAGGGATATAAACGTAGACCATGTGTCGGAAATATCAATAATCTGGAACTATTATTGAACCCCACGGGCCGTATCGAACAGGCTAGTTGTTCTGTCGAAAATTTGTCAGATGACAGAACTGCTGAGGACAATATATAACCTTCTTGTTGAATCATGAAAGTGGTATAACTATTAATTTACCATTTGAAAAAATTGCCACTGGCCCAGCAAAACATGCTATTGTAGACCCTTCTGCATTTCCATCAAAAATAAGGGAAAATCAACATTTGCGACTTATTGGAAAGACTTATAAGGGTAACAAAAGACAGCGGGATCCATCTACATTAAAAATATTTAGTAAATATGTTGTTAAGAAAAATCGTGCTATGACAGAAAAACCTTGTACTCATGGAGCGGAGCAAAAGTCTTATAGGAGTTTTATTTGCAGGGCTATAAGTGATGAAATCCGAAGTGACATTTTTCAATATTTTTGGAATCTACCATCGTGGGACGCTAAAAAATCGTATATAAATGGCTTAGTGCAAATTTGTAGCACGTTAAAACGTCGGCCTGGTGCGAAAGAGGAAATTACTTGCCTAAAAAATGTACGGTTTCGTTTCGAATGCTTCTTGCAAAGTCAAAGTCGGTTTAAAGAAAGACTTGTTTCAAGAATGGATCAGAACTACGAACACTACTGATTCTTCCCCCAGTAATTCTAAGATACGGAAAATTGATAGATGTACAGTGTCAATATCAACACCTAGAATTCTAAAATCAAGATCTGTGGAGCTATGGCTTGAACAAGTACCTGTTGTACTTAGTCATTATTGTAGAGGAGATAGTAAGGACATAATTATATTGAGGACACCTTTCACAGTAAGACCCATAATGCACAAAGTGTACACACTTTGGTGCAAGGAGAATATTTTAAATTCTGTGACACGTGTAAATTATTAATAGAAAAGTTGGAGGAAAGAATGATTTCTATTTTTAAACCCAGAAAAGACCAAAGTTCCTTGTCTCTGAGCAATGTTATAAGCATAAGCCGGCAGTACATAACTACACTTTTTATGTCAAAAATTATAATAACGTTTATTTATATGTATGGCATGAGGGAGAATGCGGTGTGACAGCCAGTACCATCATAACAAGCTGTATTATACAGTTTTTAAAAGAGCACTGCTGTACTTATAAAAAAGTGTACCTTACATCTGACGGCTGCTCTTACCAGAACAGAAACAAGGTTTTGAGTAGTGCTTTGACTAATGCGTCAACTTCTTTAGGTATCGAAATTGAACAACTGATATTGGAGAAAGGTCACACCGTGATGGAAGTCGACAGTGTTCATTCAACATTAGAAAACCAATTCAGGCCGCCAATATGTGCACTTACTGACTATTTAACTCGCATGAGACAGGCAAGGCAAGGCCGACGAAACCGTATGTTGTGAATTATTTAGATAATTCATTCTTTAAAAATTACGAAGAAGTGCCGTGCAATTTTATAAGTATTAGGCCTGGTAAACGGTCCGGTGACCCTACAGTGACCGACATAAGAAGCCTGTGGTACAAAGATGGCGATGTCAAATACAAACATACTGACATATTCACTCTTTTACTGCAAAGGCAACCTGAACAGCGTGAACATAATGAAGCACTACCATTATATAATAGCGGTCCAAAAATTGATTTAGCGAAATCCTCTGCAATCTTTAAAGGTCTATATGCACCAAGATTTTCATAATTTCTACGATAGTGTAAACGTACAAATTATTAAGTGATTTCAACTAATCTTTGACTAGGCATTAAAATTATAAGAGGCAAGAGTAATGAAAAATCAGTAGAATACTAGTATAACATACACGGCATGTTTTCATAAAGTTTATGCAAATCAATTAGTGTAATCGAAAATATAGTACAGTTTTCTTTTTTATTACACTTGCTTGATTTATTATTGATTAGGTTTAACTAATAAACTAACTTGTGAGCAGATAACAATAAAGATTCATGTTATTCATATTTTCAATATATATAATAGTAAAAGTCGACTCACATTACCAAATTTAAACATTTTATAACCCGCTATGTGTCGCCTTCCACGTTGTAAAAACTACGCTATGTGTACATTTGGCACATGGCGATTTAAAGTAAGCCAAATCAAAGTCGCTATGTAGCTAAATTCTGGTTTTTTGTTAATATCATAAAAATCTACGAGGAAAAATTGTTTATTTTTTCGTGAAAATCATGTAAATCATACTACTGTATTATTTAAAAAAGTCAGATGTGACAAAAGTTGTATATACTATTATATAAACAGTTTTTTTGGTCTCCTGTAAAGTAAGTCAAAATTACATAGCGATTTTGTCATTCGCACCGACGATATGTAAATAGTAAACCACGTAATACACATTTCGTGAAAATTTCGACAACTGTTACGAAGTTCTGAAATTACTTTGTAGGTACTTGAACTTAATCCTTTGGTACGAATGGATTACGTATGAATTAAGTCCAAAAATACACATACCTGCAACTGGCATATTTTTGAGCTCGCAACTCGCGCACGACGTCAACCTTCATACAAATATGACACAAGCTACTTTCACAAAAATGTCCAAGCTACATGCATGTGTACTAGTATTCCCGGCCAAACATAATTTTAATTACACCGTATACACTAAGCTAACTTTTTCCCTGTGTAGTGCTTTGTTCCAAACCACTCACTTGCCAGTGAATTGAACGCGAAAGTACCTACTCATTCTCGCTATTTAACTCCAGCACGGTGCTAGACTGTGCATAATAGCAAATCCATCCATCCATTGCAGCTTTTACATCATTTGTTAGGTCACTGACCGCTAGTGTTCCTACACAAGCAACGAAAACACTTCTTAGGCTAACGACCATCAAGCGAATAATTAACTTGGCGATGTCAAGGGGCGGAAAAATGCCCGTCATTTTAAAAGCATAGCCCTGTTTCGTAAACTAGAAAGTGTTAACTAATTTTTAAAATATTTGGCACTATTATTAAAAATATCTACACAAAACGTTTTGAATCTATTAAAGATATAATTTCAATAATATGTTAGTACAATTCACTTAATTGCGGAACTACTTTCTGACACAAAAATAAATCAAAGAATGCCCACCCCGCCATCGACCCTCAGTTTTATACACACCAAAACCCCAAAAAAAAGCATGTCGTGCTCGACGCTGATTGGTAGATGTATTTAGTTCGTAAAGTCGGTGGCGCGACAGCTCCCTGTGGTAGCCCGCCTGACAAATGTCCTCCGGGAAAGTCCCGGAAGCACAACAACACCCGTAGATACCGCTGAATAGAAGATTGCCAACAATGTCCTCCGGGGAAGTCCCGGAAGCACAACAACACCCGTAGATGACGCTGAATAGAAGATTGCCAACACGGCCATTCTGCATTGCGCATGCCCCCAGGCGCTCCAAGACATTCACATGATACTGTCGTTCTGGAACACATTGATAGAACATAATTATTGTACCTATATGTAAATACACTTAAACGTTCGGCCTTTCATGACCACACAATAATTCTATGTACATGTTTAAGAACAAATTCGATCCCTTTAGTCTTAGGCGATCTTTGTACCTACATGTTTAAGTTCAAATTTGATCCCTTTAGTCTTAGGCGATCTTTGTAACATTAAACATGTGTTATCCGTTATCCAATACCAATTCTAAAATGCCCCTTTAGGCTTAGGGAACATTTTATTCACAGATTGTCTTAGTTATTTGCCTTTAGGCTTAGGCAAATCTTAGACGAATCTTTTGGCATTCAGATTACGGAAAAAAACGAGGAAGCTAGCATATTATCATTATACTATTCGAAATTAGCTTTGAACAAAATCATAAATTAAAATATGGTTAACATTACCTTGCCAACACACGCTTGAAGGTCATTAATTACCGAAATCCCAGTCGTGGATTTTATTAATCCAGTGTTTCATGTGTACTGCTGACGCCGTCATTAGTTTGGCTCAAAATCTTAACAAGTACTTGTAGTCGTACTCACAGTTTCTCCACTGATTTTACGTGTTAGATTTCATTTCTTTCGGGGTACCGGGGATGATGATGACCTTGAGCTGCTTGAAGAACCCGAATTAGTGCTTGAGACGCTGAAACTAGAACTAGGCGAGTGCCGACGCCTGTGTTTAGATCTCGACTTCCGTTTGCCTGTGGTTCGGTCTTTAATTTTTCGTGTCACTTTGGACTTTCTTCGAGGCGGCATGGGCGGTGTCCTTGATCTAATTAAAGATCTAGAACGAGAGCGGTCACGCCTGCGTTTCGATCTGAATTTCCGAACGTCCATTTCGACCTTACTTTGGTTTCAATCCCACTTCTGATGTTAACTAATTTTTAAAATATTTGGCACTATTATTAAAAATATCTACACAAAACGTTTTGAATCTATTAAAGATATAATTTCAATAATATGTTAGTACAATTCACTTAATTGCGGAACTACTTTCTGACACAAAAATAAATCAAAGAATGCCCACCCCGCCATCGACCCTCAGTTTTATACACACCAAAACCCCAAAAAAAAGCATGTCGTGCTCGACGCTGATTGGTAGATGTATTTAGTTCGTAAAGTCGGTGGCGCGACAGCTCCCTGTGGTAGCCCGCCTGACAAATGTCCTCCGGGAAAGTCCCGGAAGCACAACAACACCCGTAGATACCGCTGAATAGAAGATTGCCAACAATGTCCTCCGGGGAAGTCCCGGAAGCACAACAACACCCGTAGATGACGCTGAATAGAAGATTGCCAACAAAAGAGATTTCCTTACGGTGTTACAATATACCCTAATGATAATTCGATAATGTCCGCACACTGAGACAGAAATTTTTCAAGTCATAAATTTGACTTCGCTGTTGTTATGCACTCGCACACAAGTAAGACGGCCGTTTTTCCGACTAATGAGTCAAAAGTCAAAATAAATATAGTTATTGAATTTAGGCTATAACAAGCACTTATGAAGGTCAAAGAATCTAGTCGGTGCCAGACCAGCATTTATGTCATCCAAGGCATTCTGAAATTGGTCGTTAGAACAACGGTGACCATTGTCAATAAAATAGTGTACCAATTTACCGGCCGCCAGTGTATTCCATAGCACTTACAGCATTCTTACTTTACGCGGCTTGAAGTACACGCCATGAAACTTACGACACTCTAGTTTTGCGGTGTCACTGTTTCGACATTGTGACCACGGGATTACCAAAATGCTTCACAATTGTTCCTCTAAGTGCTTTGTGAAGGACGCAGTTCTATTCTTCATATTTCATTTGTAATTTGCTAGCAATTTTATTCGAGAAATGTCGGGGAGATTAAAGGAGCTCGAAATAATACGTCGAGGAACATTTTATTGTTAATTTGAATTCGCTACGGTCGAATTATTTCGTTTCATAAATAAGTAGGTCGTCGAAATATAAACCTGACGTTTTTTAATACTTCTTAACTCGGAGCAAGTAATACCAAAAACAAATCTGTGAACATCAAAATGAGACCGGGTAAAACAACCAAGGAATTTGTATACTAACGTACCTGGAAGGTTCACTGCAAAATCCGTGATAAACCAAAATGAACTCTAATACCTAGACATAACACTTATTATAACTTCGTGTGTCCTTGTCACACAAAAAATTGCCAGCTTCAACAAATTCTGTAGAAAGGTAGCAATGGAGATTTAATTCTTTAATTTACCTTTATTTGTAGAATTCGCATTTTCAACATAATAATTATTTTCTATTCAATTTAGGTATTTAGGGCGATTGTAATTTGAATTAATTATTATAGCATAACGTGAAATTTCCTTGGATTATTTATGCACTAGATGGAGCGTCAGTAGCAAACATTGCGATACAAAACGTCCACAAATCCATTTGACAGCTTCATATTACGATCGCGTTACGTCATTCCGGTTGTCACTGGTGCGTGCCTGCTTAATGATACCAGTTAATTTCACATTCCCCAAAATGTGGGGAAAGTGAAGCTGATTGGGGAATGTGTGGGGAGAGCTTCAATTCGGGGAAAATGAGGGGATTTTAAGTATGAACACAAATACGCGACATTTGACACCAAATTTCTGCTAGTCTTGATTAATTTCCTACAATTTTATTATTCGCAACAGCTCTAAACTAATTCACTCGGCCCACATAATTTTTCATTCCCCACACGTGGGGAATTTCGACAATGCGTTTGGGGATTTTAGCATATTACTATTGGCAACCCTGCAAATGACGCAAATGACATATAAGCCAACAGTTGGCTTATATTTTTACGGGACGTTTCCATGCCACCAAAGCTCTATCTAGTGCATAAATAATCTAAGGAAATTTCATATTGGTTCCTAATCAAATCATATTAATAGTAGATATTTATAATTTAGAACGGCAACACTGTTAAAAACATGGCTGGCGCTGGTTGACTTATGAGATTAGGTGAGTTTTTTTAACTTACGTTTTAGTAGGGTGACCAACTTCATACTCGGATAAATCCGATTCTGAGCATTTTTAAGATTTTGGTAATAAAAGAAAAAAAACAGGATTGTTTTCTTCGATACTTTTGAGGTGGTTAATAATACTGCCTTTTATTTTTAGGTTGCCTTCGGAAACAGAAACACGAAGTAAATGGTTCATGGCTGTTCCTGCTAAATTAACCAAAAGCTCAGTGATTATGTAGCTTGCATTTCAAAGCCGAAGGTTATTTAACAGAAGCACGTAAAAAAATTTAAGCCTAAAGTAATTGCATTAATTGGGGTGGTTTCGTACGGTTTTCGTTTTTTAGGAAAAGTGTCGTAGCTTCTTCATGCTGCTTTATATGAAAGAAAACTATACTTTTCAGTACTAAAGCCAGATATGTACATGGGTAATATATTGATATTTAAATAATTTTGTTATAAATAGCTAATAGCTAGCGCAGGTTTGATGACTTCCAGCCTCCCGAACAAGCCGGGTTTCGAAAAGGCTACAGTACCGTAGACCACATACATACGCTGCGGCAAGTTATACAGAAGACCGAAGAGTATAACTTGCCGCTATGTCTAGCGTTTGTGGACTACGAGAAAGCCTTTGATTCGGTCGAAACATGGGCGGTGCTCGAGTCTCTCCAGCGGTGCCATATTGACTACCGGTACATCGAAGTGTTGAAGTGTTTGTATAAAAATGCCACTATGTCGGTTCGAGTGCAGGAACAGAGTTCGAAGGCGATTCCCTTGAAAAGAGGCGTAAGACAGGGAGATGTAATATCTCCGAAACTGTTTACTGCCGCTCCGGAAGACGCCTTCAAGCTCCTGGAATGGAAAGGACTAGGCATCAATGTCAACGGCGAATACATCACTCACCTTCGGTTTGCCGACGATATCGTGATCATGGCAAAATCGATGGAAGAACTCAGCACAATGCTCGAAGGCCTCAATCGAGTCTCTCGACGGGTAGGACTAAGAATGAACATGGACAAGACGAAAGTTATGTCTAATGTTCATGTTGTCCCTGCCCCCATTGTGGTCGAGAACTCGGTTCTTGAAGTTGTTGACGCATATGTATACCTAGGACAGACCGTCCAGCTAGGTAGGTCCAACTTCGAGAAGGAGGTCAATCGGCGAATCCAACTCGGATGGGCAGCGTTCGGGAAGCTCCGCAACATCTTTTCGTCCAAAATACCTCAGTGCCTCAAAACAAAAGTCTTTAATCAGTGTGTGTTGCCAGTGATGACATATGGATCCGAGACGTGGTGCTTCACTATGGGCCTGATGAATAGGCTCAGAGTCGCTCAGCGAGCTATGGAGAGGGCTATGCTTGGAGTTTCTCTACGGGATCGAATCAGAAACGAGGAGATCCGTAGAAGAACCGGGGTAACCGACATAGCCAAACGGATTAGTTCGTTGAAATGGCAATGGGCAGGCCATATAGCACGTAGAACAGATGGCCGTTGGGGGCCAAAAGTTCTGGAATGGAGACCACGGACTGGAAAGCGCAGCGTGGGACGTCCACCAACGAGATGGACGGACGATTTGGTGAAGGCCGCAGGTTCAGGGTGGATGCAAATCGCTTCCAATCGTAATGATTGGGCATCAATGAGGGAGGCCTATGTCCAGCAGTGGACGTTCTATGGCTGAAATGATGATGATGATGATGAGCTAATAGCTTTTTTTAAAAGCCTCGAACTAAAAAGGGTAAGAAGCATACCTGCTTTACCCTCGAACTCCTCCGAAACGGCTTGACCGATTTTTATTAAACTTTTTTCTCCATATTCGGTTCGGCTATTTTTTATACCCCTATTCTTCGCAGACGGAGTCGCGAGCAACAGCTAGTAACTAACCTTTGGTGTGAGAGTCTGACTCGCACTTAGCCGCTTTTTTTCTTTTCTTAATTTTACTTATCAGCCGAAAGATAATATCGGTTGTCCTTCACTGGGCTTGTCCAAAATGTAAAACAGAAAGCGTGGCGTGATGGAAGCTCGTTCAGTTAATCTGATTTATTTGTCACGCTGTGTCGCGCCTACCAGTATTATAAATAATAAATATGTTATAACATTAATAAACAAGCATGTTTTTAAAACAATGTGCTGAATTATTTGCAACAAACGTTCATTGAATTTTCCAGTGAATGGCTAACAGCTGTAATAATGTGTAAAGGACCCTGAAAAAGTTGTTAGGTAAATGTGATTTCAGTTAATTTTGCTGAAATTTTGATATGATAAAGATTGAAGTGCCCTGATCAAAAGTCCCTTAGGGTGCTACCACGGTTCCCGAATCCGTTCCCGAGATACGATCGATTTTGTGAAGTTCATACCTTGCAGTTCTTCTGAGACTTTAGTTTCATTCTGTATTAAGCTGATAATCGATTTGACAAATAAATAAATCATTGCAGACAAAGCAGTAAGCTCTACCTAATTGTAATGCAATTTTGCTTTATTTCTTACAATATTCTATCGGCAGGAATTTTAGCTCAATCTCAAATACAACTTATTTGATGTGCATACATTGACATTAAACATGCAATAGATAACGTCTATATAACAAAAGGCTTAAAACAGCACAACGCCGACAGTAAAATACGTATTAAAGTACAGCTAACATTTATCTGTCTCAGAAGTATTGTAGGTATGGACTATGGACTTTTCGAAATCAATTGTATCTCGGGAACGGAGTCGGGCACCGTGGTAACACCCGAAGGGACTTTTGATCAGAGCCTTTAAATCTATAACATAACAAAATTTCGCATAAATTAACTGAAACCACATTTTCCTAACAACTTTTTCGGGGTCCTTTGGTTTTACTTAATCTAATATATAAAAAATCTCGTGTCGCGGTGTTTGTTATCGAACTCCTCCGAGACGGCTTGACCGTTTTTTATGAAACTTTTTTCTCCATATTCGGTAGGTCTGAGAATAGGTCGTAGGCTATTTGTTACACCCCTATTCATCGCGGACGGAGTCGCGAGCAACAGCTAGTAACTAAATAAATAAGCTGTAAAACTGGTAAATTAAAGCATAATATTTATGTAATGTAACTAATGTATTATTGTTAGTTTCAAATCATCATATTTATTTTAAGGCCGTGCCTATACCTATAATTAAATCATAATGTATGTTTTGAAGTAAACATGTAAACAAAAATAGACGCATTACCATTACAAATACCTACCGCGCTTATACACACACACACACACACACACACACACACACGCACATTATCCCTTTATATCAATTTTTCTTTTTATCACCATTCCTGTGCCTATGGACGGAAACGTCTGATAAAAAATGTTTTTTTTTTTATAAAATTATGTTAAACATTTACAATAACCGAACATGAGCCGCTGCAATATTATACATCTCATCAATTAATCAGCGTAATTTTTCACTTTTACGTATCAGTTCAGCAACTAATTAATGACGCAGTATTTACAACTCTGAACCTCTGGACTGGATGTAGCTAACAACTTCAAAAATTAAACCTACGGAAAAAACGCGAACGACTTCCTCAATTGTTTCCTTTTGTAAAATAAAAAAATGTTAAAAACATTCATTCTTCACTTTTTGGAATAGGTACTATCGCCCCAAGCGCCAGATAACCACCTTAAAGGCCCAGTTTGCGTGCAGTGGCTAGACATCTGTCCATAACAATCCATAGCAATAAACATCAACGGCTGCAAGCAAATTTGTTTTGAAAATGGGTATCTGACGTCTGGGGCGATGGTACAAGCTTGGAAGTAAAGTAAAGATAATGAATTTCTTCATATGTGTAATGAAAAGTTTATATCACCCCGATCATAATTATAATTATCAATGGATTGATATTTTTTTTTGAGTACTTCAGCTTACATAAACTTTTAAAATAAGTAACAAACAATACTAACGCCACTATGCCAAATACACGATCACTTCATTCAAAACTAACAGCCTTTGCAAAACGGTATCGCCAATATAACAAAATTGGTCCTAAAGTAGACCAAGTACTATGCAGACGGTCCGTGGAGAGAGCCCTCAAGCGGTCACGACCGGCAAATTGCAGGGCTGCCAACACAGCCATTATACAGGCATTTCCGCTTCTGTTACTTTAAAATTGTATTCTGCCTTTGAAAATTACTGTAATAGAATTTTAAACCGTTTCGTGCTGGCAGATTTGTTTCTTTAGTTCCTTTATATGTACTAGCTTACGCCTTCGTAGAATTATTACTGTTAATAGTTACATGATTTTTTTAAACAATAATGTTCTAACTGTTAATTAAATTTTTAAATGCGAAAAAGTTTCTTATTTGCGAATCCCGTAATTGAAACCCTCATCTCTAGCTAGACTTGCCGTGCCAATTTCTATTTGTTGTACAAGTGAAAATGACGCTCGAAAGCGACATCATAATATTTTGTAAATTAGCCCTTCTAGAGTTATTTCAGTCTAAACGCTAGGCTAAACACGTTGCGTGTCTAGCAATTGTTGCATGTTAATCGTCTAGGCTTAGTCAGGGTGCGAATATTGATTGCTACCGGTTTTCCCCAAACCTCCGAACTCTTCTAATTTGATTTAACAATTATTTTGAATTACGAGTATACTAATGGATTAGAAATTAAGCAAATTGTAAATGGTAAATTGTCTTTTTTGAATAATAGTGTGTGTGTTTAGTATTAGTAAGGTTTGTGCCAATATTCACTAACGAAATATCTGGAAACTTGTGGATGAGAATGTCTTAAGAAAAGATACTTTTATTCAACAATGGATTGATAAGGGGTGATTTGACAAATTGATAATAAAATCCATAGAATCAACGACACAAAGTGGATCTGAATCGGGACAATCTCTCAGCTGTCGATAATAACAATAACTGTTCAACTAGTAAGCTACATCCTCGACCTCATCTGCAATTACCACAAGGCGAGAAAAACGTCAATCTATGGTCAGTTTTAAATAAAAAACAAACAAAAAATACGCCTGAAAATGATACTCAACACAAACTAGTTTTGTACAAACTAAATGAAGAACTCATGCCTCGTATAGATAAAATCATCAAGCAATCAGAAGCAGGGGCGGTCACGAACCGGCATCATTAAATACTGGTCTACATAGCCGATGTTTACTGGAGTTTCCTGTTGCAATTATCTGCACACGTCTGTGGTTATGTAATTATGAAATAAACACACTGCTTATAAATGGTGAGAGCAACTCTGCGGATTGATGATCGTATATTACTGAATCCCGTTACTTGTCGGGAATACGGAGCGTACAGGTTGGAAAGTTTCTTACTGGGCATAAGGGAGGTTGATTGACTTGTTAAGCGAAAATTGACAGGTGGATTCCAAAGTGTTTAAAAGAACAGTAAACTTTTAGCAGTGTCCTCCACAGTGCTTGAAATTGGTTTAAAATGCTTTAACTATCTTAACAATGGTGCAGTGTTTTAATGTTCACATATTTATTAGACTCTTATCTGTTGTGTATTCAATCTGATAACGGTACTATTTATTGCTTCCTGGGTTAAATCACATATAACTAATATGAAGCGGTTTTTTTGTAGGTTCTTTTCCATTTAAAATGTCATTAACGTATAATTAAATGTTTGCAAACTGAAAAACTGAATGCAAATTTTACTGCCATCAATTTACTTGAAAAGCCATGTACAACATGTTCTTTATTATCAAAACTATTAAATAACACCAGCTGATTCTTCTCAAAAGTATTAGGAAAGTATAACTTAATCAACAAACGATCGTTTGTAATCGATCGATCGTTAATGACCTCTAGATTAAATTAAATAAATTTGACTTATTTTTACAACAGATACATAACTTTACAATATGGTTTATCTAAGCTCTGAGTTAATTCCCAGAACTTAATCCGCGATCGGCCGATTAAGATCTACAGACTTTCCTGTTATAGAGCCAGAGTATGGAGGTTAGCTATAGGCGTAATCTCGTCTTCCTTTACAAGGAAATCAATGTTGTGATACAATAAGAGGTAATAAATATGTATAACTTATACAATATGTAACGTATAGATTAGAAGCAAATAAGTAGGTATATGATATGTTTAAATTGTGTTTTGCATTGTATAACTTATTTTATCCGCACTCATTTTAACTATGTAACATTTTGCAATGTTATAGGTGTTTTTGTTAAAATATCAGCGCTTACTTTATGTTATTCGGACTATAAATTTATCGTAACGATAGGTACAGTTAATAGCAATGATGAAACAATTGCAACGGTTACTAAACTAGGAATTTGTGAAAAGACAAAACCACGGCAACGTAAATGTAAATTGGCCTGTAACAGAGCGGAACCGATATGAAAATTCTTTATTGGAACAGGCGTACAACGTGAACATATCTACTATGTGACCTCGCTTAAGGTCAACAGCCTGAAAAAAGGAGCAAGCCATTACACTTGGAAAGTGGCACACATGTCATGATGTCATTTACACTAACCTACATTACTGACCATGTGACCTGCCAAAGACATAGATTAAAAGGGCTTACATAAGATCGGCGCTATAGCTGCCAGCTGCTCAGTTTATTGACCTACCCCATCCATTGGTCGGCTGAATAGGCCAACGAACTAAGGGTTTGTCGGTCTGATTTCCATCTATTAAAGAATCAATCCGTCATCGTCGTCCAATTACATAGCCCCGAGCATTGACTCGAAGACTTTAATTAAATCAGCCTTTGACTTCACAACCTAATTCTTAATACGAAATATTTTATTACAAATAATCCGACACATCTGTATTCGAGCGTGACTCCTCGACCTTTCAAAAGGAAAATATCAAAGGATCCTTGCGTTGGAATGGAAATACCAAGTAAGTCAGGCTTCGAGTGGATTTATATGTTAAGCTTTATTTGCGTTATAGATTGTTGGAATGGAATACAGCCTTTGATATCTGGCTGGTGAAACCACTAAGTAGGACGTCATGTTGATAATTATTGGTCCGTAAAACATTAGAAAATGGCGGTAAAGGGACTGACACATAACTAACAAAGTAGACTGACCTGTCATGTTGTATTAAGGCAATAGAACTGGCCACAAGATCTTCAAACTGCTTCTCACTAGCGGAGCTCCCCTGCCTCTTGTGATGATGAGGTGTATTCGCTCCTGAAGATACTGGGGTCAACGTCTTCTGCACTTCACAACATGTCTTCGAAGCTAAGTTGACGCTGGATTTACTGCCAAAGAGCCGCCAGGAAACAGTTGGGGAGTGGTTCTCTGGAGATTTGGTAGATGAACTGCTTTTCCAAGGAAACACGCCTCTGTAACAAAAGAGAGGGTATATTAGAAAATTAAATCCAGAGAAAAACACGCAAGTTCCTAACTTCCAACCTCTTCTAGATTATTAGTCTTAATTTGTTTTAGGGGTTTGGGTTCCAAATTCATCAAATTCATCTCACTGATTTCATTTAAACGCTTTACTATTTCCACTTGTTGTTCGCAACGCCCTCCCAAGAATACGTGGGTATCAGTGGCATTTTCAATAAGGCTAAGGTTGTACGTATTATACGATAAATCGCACAAAGCTGTCCGCGATACTTTTAACTCGGTTTTTAATCCAAAACACCTTCAAAACACAGTCATATTTCTACGATAACATCAACAAATACATCAAGAGTCCTATTGTACGCTGAGAAAGTTTAATAACATTGCGATTATAAAATGTATGAAGGTAATTGACCGTGTCGTTCAGACAAGCGTCACAAAACGCTTATAATAGCGTAATTGACAGCGTTTAAATGACATTGACGACACGAATCGGATATGAGAACTGTCAATGGTATTAGCTGATGCGGCACATAGTACCGAGTAGGAAGCCTACTGACATACTTAACAGTCCAAACACATTAATCACTCTAACGCGGATAAGGAAAACCGTTTTTTATAGAGACTATTGTCTGCTGATAGTGTTTGTACAAAATTATTTTTGCATACGAGTGTGGTGTTGTTTTCAATCTCGAAGCTTAATTATAAGCGTGCGAAGGCGTCATTTTCGGAATTAGTCAGATGAAAATATAAGTGTGTCCATTTGTTACGTATCAATTTTGTTTTGATTAAAAAGCCAACAACTTTCTCCAAGTATGCGTGCATTACATGCCATAACATGACAAGATGATTGATGGCTAGTGTATTTCTATGTGACAAAGAAATAGAAAGGAAGGTTAGTAGACAGGAAGCGTCAGACGCTATAAAAATAAATGATTTCCATCCGTATTATTGCCAATATAGTTGCCAAAACATATCTATTTCAGACTTAACTCTCCTTACATCACACTTTCCAACTGCTTGCGAAATGCGACCTTGGCACTATAGAGTCTTCTTTAATCACAACTACATGTAAAAAAAATACTTAGTTCAACAGTTTTATGTGTCTAATCGTGAGACTTTTTCCAACACTGTTTTCTAGGTTTCCTTTTAATAACACTCTACTTTTATTTATTCTCTCAAATTAACACCAAAAATACAACTGAAAAAGTGTGTGCATTGCTAATTCTTAAACACTGTAGTAGTCTTAACACACACTCTTAGTACTCTTTAATAAAATCAAATCAAATCTACGGTTGAGTTATCACTTGAAAATTTCAACGCTGCTAAGCAAGCAAGAAAATTGGTAATAGTTTTAACATTACCCGTTATTTATCATGACCGAGACGCGTTGTCAGTCGGAATACTCAGAATGTGGCTGACGAACGCACATTAGCGGCCATACAAAACGTGTGTGGGAGTAAACGTCTGATAATTCGCCATTGGACCGTACTTAAATTCGTATTATAACTGTATTCCTAAAAGAGTACTGGGAACGAAGGAAATTGAAAACATTCATTAATGCTAGTAAGGCTTTCAGCTTTGTGACTAGTATCTATCTACTCAGAGACGCAAACGCAACTTAAATTAAGTAGGTATCTGATGGGTCGAGCGAGTTTGATAATCCGTTAAATAAGATTATCTAGTTAACAAACGAACGGGGATTACAGAATATTCAGTCCGAATCAGATTAACAAACTATCAAAAGTATCTTCCAGTTTTGTCTACCCCAGCACAGTCCTATGATATGATAATATAGGCGGTGGACCAGTCACTCCATTCGTCATTGGTGAGACATGTAAATAACCGCAGAACGCATCCAGTGTAACAAGTCCTTAAGTGTATCATTTTATTAAGAGCCTGGATATAGTCTCTATATGGTATGTTATGTGATCATTCGTTACTATTATCTCCCAACATTTTTTCATCTCAGCCACTTTATTCCTTACTTCACACAACACAGCACTTTAATGGCTGACATCTTGAATCAACAAATCTAAAAACTATTTTAACTTGAGTCTTTTTCTACGACTGTGAGTTGTATTGGGTCCTATTCTGAATATAGAATATCAAAGTTAACGCGCAATATACTGGCTGATATTTAATATGCAAGATCCGATGGACCATACATAAGCCATTAGAGCTATTAAGTCGGCGTATGATGAATCTATTACAGTCAAACATACAAATGACCTTCGTGCATTTGCGTAGTATGTTACATATAAAAAACTGGGCGAAGGAAAACGATTGGCAACTGGGGATTACAGATTATGATTTTACAACTAGTGACGACTATTAATGCCCTCATGCTCTGCCCTGTCAAATATGGCATGCGCTTGTCTAGTGTTGTGGGTCTGTTTTCAAAACGGTCGAAACAAACCACCGAATTGAGTCGTTATAATATAACACAGATATGACAATTATATGCAATATTTTTATGCCCATGGTCATATAAGTCATGATATACCCTTCCACCAGATTATTTTCCGGGACAAATTATAAAAAGACCGCTAACAGAGCGATAAGTAAGTTTAAAAATGAAACTGACAGGTATTCCATTTCATATACTTAGATACGTCAGAAAGAATGTACATAAAATGACAGACTTTTCAATCCTACTCACATCACGGCCTAATAATATTCAGTAGACCATTGAAATATAAGAACAAAATGGATGTGTTATCGCTCAGAAAGGAATCCAGTGACCAAAACCGTTAAAAAGAAAGCAGAAAGCTAAAAATAAGTAAATCAGTCGTAATCTCGGAAATTACTTAACCGATTAGTAAAATACTTTCACTTAGTCAAAGACAAAAAACATTTAATGCGTGGCAGCAAAACTAACTTTTTGTGGCCTTTAACATTGTTCAATCTTAAAATAGAGTATATAAACTATCTTGATTGCACTTGTTGATTTGTAGTTTACAAGTAGTATTTAAGTGTGTAAATAATCTACACATCTATCTATACATATAATAAATCTGTAATAAGTCGATGTCTGTAAATTGAAGATATTTGAGAAAAACTGTCACTAGGGCTGTTTACTAGCGCAATAGAACCCAAAACAATGTTTTTTAGAATTATTGTCTGTTTGTCTGTTTATCTGTTTGTCTGTGCGTTTGTGCGCGCTAATCTCAGAAACGGCTTAACCTAGAAGGATGCAGTTTTCACTGATATGTTGGTATTTTCTTGGATTAACATTTAGTGTTTGTTTCATTTGAATCGGTTCACAAATAAGAAAGATACGTCTATTTTAAGAATTTATACAGGGTTATTTGTAATTCACTAGCATCCTTTTAACCCTAAACTCCTACCACTTAAACAAACGTTTTTTTGTTTTTCAGCTTTTGTCATAACTTAATATTTTTGGTGTAATAACGTTTTGAAAATTTGAGATTTCCTCTTATTTTTACTATACTCTGTGTATTTGTATGGGAAAAAAGTGCTTCATTTTAAAAAGTCGTAGAACAAAAAACATTTGTTTGAGTGATAGGAATTCAGGGTTAAGAGGATGTCAGTGAATTACAAATAACCCTGTAGAACAGTTAGTGACTTGAGAGTAGGTACGGTGGTGAATGTGAACGCGGGTGTGTGGGGGAGGGTTCGGTGGGGGGTCGGTGAGAGGGGGGGAGGTGGTTTTGGGGGGTATTTTTTTTTATATCGAGGAACTAAGGAGAGCCATAATTGATGAAAAAGCAAATTGGATAAAAAAAATAAGCTGTCCAAATTACTAATTCCACGCGGATGGAGTCGCGGGCAAAAGCTAGTTGATAATAAAATATGTACTTCTGATGCACAGCTGTAAACATAAAATCGAAGCAAATATTTTGCACGCGTGAAGGTATACTTATATTAAAAGGCATACTTACAGATAAACTACTACTAAATTCGCGCATTATTACAACCGCTAATAGTCTAGCGTTCTGAGGAATAATAATTTTTCCTTGTAAAGATCCTCCAAATACGCTCAGCTCAACCATCTTTGCGGGGGCGGCGGAAGACAATAACAGTTGAAGGCGACTAGAAGCTATTCTGAACCTGAATGCAGTATCATAAGCTATTCTGAGTTCATACCCTTGAGCACTCTAAAAAACTAAACAAAACGTACACACCGCGTACAAGTATTTAACATTGCATAACCTCAAAGTCGGCGTTTCATTCAATTCTTTGTGCCGGAGTGGTATAAAAACATGGTGGGGAGAGCGCGGTGCCGGGCTGCGCTTGGTACGCGGCGCGCGCGCAAGCCACTTGTAAATAGACTCGTTCATATTGATCCTGCTTTAGCTATTGTAGACTGAAGCTGAGGAAGTGTTTCACAAGTAGAACGACATTGAAGTTCCAGTTATACGGATAAAAATAAAAATAATCTACCATATTATAAATACCCTTAGACTTTGGCTTTTTAAAGTTTATTTTAACCGGGAATGAAGAAACATTTAACATGAAACTACCGTGAGACTCACTCATAGCGAAAATAAACGGATCACTCTCATCTTAAAACGAGTTTAACTCGACATGTTTCGGTAGCCCTTCCTCTCGGAGTCGCACGTCACGGCGGCTCGTGTTAAGACGTGAGTGATCCGTTCATTTTCACTATGAAGAAACATTTTTTTGTAGTTAGTAACCGGTTTAAAATCCATGCTAGTTTAATTTCGGTTTTGCATTGAAAAAAAATACTAAGTACCTACCTACCTACAATTTCTCGCAATATTTCATGATCAAACCCTAAATCTGAGAAAGTGATATATGATACCAGACAAACAATAGGTAATTCTTAACAGATTATTTTAACAATGGAGAATTGGACTTAAGGACAATTAATTAAGTAATAAAGTGTTCAAAAAAGAGTCATTGTGCTGTATTGTATTGTATAATAGATTGGTTGCTAGATGTAAACGCAACAGAGATAGACCATATTTTTCAGTCATGATCTTAAGTATTAACTAACTAACTAGTTTGGCTCAGTGACCAGTGACCCAAAATGAGTCTTGGCCTCCGAAACGAGAGCACGCCACTCAGCCCGATCCTGCGCAGTTTCACGCCAATTACCGGATTGAAGCTGTCGCAGATCCGCCTCCACAGCATCAGCCCAACGATACTTCGGCCGACCAACCGGACGACGTCCAGTTGGGCGTCCCAAATACGCACTCTAATCTTGACCCCTCGATCCTCCCCCATTCTCAGCAAGTGGCCGAGCCACCGAAGCCTGTGAGATTTAAATTCACCGATAATATTAGGCTCAGCCACTAGCTCCTCAATCTCGGCATTCTTGCGGATTCTCCAGGTGTCATCGTCTCTTCTAACGGGTCCAAAGATCTTCCGAAAAATCCTACGTTCCGTCACCAGAAGCTGGTACTCCTCCTTCTGGGTTAGAGTCCAAGCCTCGCACCCGTACATAAGAATAGGTCTTATGACGGTCTTATAGATACGGAGTTTTGTACCTTTGCTGAGAAGCTTGGACACCTGCAGCTTGTGGAGGGCTGCACTACACCGCAGAGTATTTTGTATGCGTATTTTTATTTCCTCCTCTCTTGAGTGTGTATCGGTAATAGTGCAGCCAAGATACCTAAACTTTTGGGCTCCCTGGTAAACTGAACCCCCGACCCGAAGACAGTCGCGCTGAGCACGCGTATCTCTGTATCGCCTCATGTGGAGATACTCCGTCTTGTCGTGGTTAATCCTGAGACCAATCTTTGACGCCTCGCTCCAACACGCCCGCTGCCTCTACCACTTGCCCGCGGCTTTCCCCTAATAGAGCTAGGTCATCTGCGTACCCTATCACCCTATGCCTTCCACCCAGCTCCAAACCTACGTCCAATGACAACACTTTCCTCACGACATGCTCTAGAACCAAGTTGAAAAGCAAATGCGACAAGGCATCACCCTGCTTAAGGCCGGTCATCACCGCAAATTCCTCGGACAGCTCACCCCCCACTCTAACTCTCATCCTACTCTCCTTTGTTACCGTCGTCACCATGACAACCAGCTTTCGAGGGATATTAAAATTCATTAAAATGGAATACAAGGCTTCCCGGTCGATGCTGTCGTAGGCCTTCGCAAAGTCCAACAAGGAATGGATGCTCCGAGCGTACTCCCACTTTTTTTCCATTAACTGCTTCAGCAGGAATATTTGGTCCATTGTGCTGCGATTTCTGCGAAAACCACACTGATAATCTCCGAGGATTCTTTCGGCATGTGGTTCCAACCGCTTCAATAGCACATTAGACAAGACTTTGTACGCTGTAACCAGGAGAGCAATCCCTCGATAGTTAGAGCACCTTCTTTTAGAACCTTTCTTATGAACTGGGCAAATAACACCTACATTCCATTCACGCGGCTGTTCTTCGCGTTCCCATATATTGAGCAACAACTTGTATAACCTGGATTGCGCTGTGCCTCCACAATGTTTCCATAACTCCGACGGCAAACCATTAATGCCCGGCGCCCTGTTATTCTTCAGCTTGAGTATCGCTTGGTGAACCTCATCAAAAGTGAGGGGCAAGGTTTCAAGGTCATCAAAACTGTCAGCGTTGTCCCTAACAAAGGCCGGAGCGTCAACAGGAGGGCAGTTCAACAGGCCCCGGAAGTAATCACGCCACTCACTTCTAATGTCATCACCAGATGTTATGAGATTTCCACGGTCGTCTTCCAAAATCTGCGAGACGGGCTGATACCCCTTCTTAAAGGCACTCAGCTCTTTATAAAAGTCTCGAGACTGATTCGCTCTTATAAGAGTTTCCACGCCTCTTAACAAACCGTCCAAGTGGGCCCGTTTGGCTCGTTTTATGATAACTCTAGTCTTTGCCCGTTGGTGCTTGTATGTGCTCATTATGATCTTAAGTATTATAATACTAAATAGGTTTTCATAATAAAATTGTAGAGATATTATAATTAAGTAAGAGCCATCATCTGATTTGAAACTTTAATATAATGAGAGGTATGGTATTCTATCCATGGCAAGACAAAATATTTTTATACCTAAAGATACCTGTAAAGATTTTTCATCGGTTTAGCTTTCAAAGTGTAGTCACGTTCTTGACACGATAAACTTTGAACAATGACCAAACATGAAAACATTTTGTAGACCAGAATAAAAAAATCCTGAAAAACATTTTTAGTCACACTAACTAACCCAACCACCTGATGAAAAATTCCGAATTAATTTTGAGACGCCTGTACATTTTTGTCTTTGTTTGAACTAGGCAAGTTGACTGCAATAGATATTGAAACAGGTTTACCCATTACGTAGATGGTGACGTAAAGTCTCTGCAAATTGTGTGATTATCAGTATGGCAAACAAACTCAGATGTCCGATTTCTACACTAGAAACCAGCTGTTTCGAGCAACTTATTGTTCTACTCTTGACAGTATAGGAGTGCACACATGTCACAATTTGGAAAGTGCGTATGAAGACCGTAACGACCTGAAAAAGTTTGTTAAGTTACGAAAAGGTGAATAAATTAAATATGAAACCAACAACAACTAGTTTAAAACTATGATCGAGGAATCACAAAAAAGTTCATTGAGGTTCAGAATACCATAATAAAATAATTGCTGCATCTAAGGGATGAAGGGATAATATGGATTGGATTAATTACTAAACGAAGTTAAAACGCTAAAGACACGTCAAAATTAGTCTAATAATGCTCATACCTTGTCAAACACAACCAAGTAATATGGAACAATGTAGAAGTTCCCTTGCACAATCCAAACTACCTCTAAGCGTAAAATCCCCATAATACGTGGTATGCAGCGCTCGCACGACTACACAATTATGTGGGGTCGAAGAGCACCTCAATAATGTGGAATGTCACGCCAGCTGCATATTCTGAGTCCCGAGACAAGCTTGATCTGTCTAAAATTGATTGACAGATGAGGATATTGAACAGGTTCTCGGTGTACTTACTAAGAAACTTGCGCTAGACTTTAGCGATTTTCCTACCGTTCAACACACGCATCCCAAAAAATCCTATAATACATGAGGTATAACTCATAAAAAATACATAGATTAATCCTAATCTAGATATGCTTTCAGTTCTACTACGACTCATGCAAAAAAAAATCTGCATTGATTTCGGGTTACAGAGCTGTAATTGCGCAAGGAATGCGAGCAATATTGGGCTTTCCGATTACAAAGCTATTTGAATATTTATAAATAGCGTAGCTTGTCCGTCAACGTATTCAAACTGCGCCTGCCCATCTATTGTTGCGACTAATAACATTCCATTGTGTTCGTGACCTTCTCTGCATTATTGATTGTACCTGATATTAGGACCATGTAAGTTACTACTTTTTGCTTTATTTACGTACCGTTAGAACATTTTTTTTTATTAAAAACTTCAATAAGACATTTTGAGACAAGTGTGATTTCGACAACTTGCTTGACAAATTAGGTAGAGTAGAGATATAGTTGCTACAAAATAACTTTGATTTGTTTCGTCTAAATTAACTACCTGCCACAAATTCCCACGCGAACGCGGATTCATAACAAGGTCTTTCAACTTGCGTCAAGTTATTTAAAGTTTGAACGTTTTTGTTGAGCGACAAAAACAGTTAATTATCGTTTCAGTGCAGTAAACAAAAACTTTTATGCTGTACGTTTACAAAATTAAATCAATGCGTCGAAACAGGTGACCTTCGGCATCATTGTGATGTTCTAATCAACATGCCTTTAGGTATAAAGTTCAAATTACATCCAGAATATTGCTAACAAAACAACATCAAAACAGCACATAGTACTATGAAATTATTCAAATTGCACCTAGCGCAGCTCGTAATGTTAAACCACATTTAAATTTATGGCATGAGATTTGAATTTCTGTTCGCAGCCTATTTGTAGTCGAGAAGAGATTTGTAGAACTCAGTGAGGTTAAACACATTCGACCTGTCTGCTGCCAGTTCATTTAAAAAAACAATTGAAGCGTTTAGTCTGGCTCTAGACAGCTTCATATCGTTTGTGTTACGTTTTTCTGATGCTTTGTTTGTACTATATTCAAGCTTAAAAATGCGTTTAATCTTAATACTATAAACAACAACATTTTGTAAATCAAAACTGGAAAACGAATGTTTGTTTCATTGACATAGCGACATTCGGCAGTAAAAAGTGTCATTGCTCTGAGAACGTCACAATTACCATATCTTATCGATAAAATACTTTTGAATCAATCTTCGATCTTCCGGTTTCAGTTATTCACGGTTCAATTAGCATCAGTGCGATCAAATACTATTATTATTTTATTCGAAATTCATGCAATCGACATTCGCAAAGCCAATTTCGGGCTATAGTCATGAATAATACTGCCGCAACAATGGAATTTTTATGGTTGGTTCGCGAACGACCGATGCGCATCATAAATAATACATAGCCATTCTTTCTCGTTTATTCGTAATCGGGACAGATTTTTGAATAACCAATAACAAATATACTCTAATTGGTATTCAGACGACATCTGTAGGGATTAATAAACATCATATCAAAACGAGAGTGATATAACGGAATGAAAATGAAATTCGATTCCAGCAAGTTATTGGATAACTAAATAACGGATGGATATTGTCATCGCATTAAGTTTTTAACAGCCTGTGTTACGAGTTGTAAAGATACTAAACGAGATGTTCGCAACGCAATGCCATCAACTTGTAAAGACCACCTACAATAAAATCATCCATGAAATTGGCATTGAATGACAATGACATGCACAGTACCAGTTTTACTTAACTAAGCGTCTACTTTTTTATTTCAATACATGGTAATTGACGTGTGCTTAGTTTAATTTAATTACTTCCCATTATCGATTAATAAAATAGCGAGTCGTACATTGCATACGCACAATGGTTCGAATAAAGATGTTTCGAAACAAGCATGTCAACATAAAGTTTGGCAACAATTCGCAACCTCCGGTCCCGGTCCTAAGACGACACAGGCGTGCCAACTGCCGTGAGAACCAACAAGGTCTGATGCAAAGAAACGTGAGTGATGTCTACCAACTTACAGACAGTAATCGTTGAAGCATCCATTACAAGAACGTTCAGTTCAAATTACACAGCTCGAAATGCAAAACTAATGTGGCAGATCCCGTTGCTAATTGTCAGTTAAATTCAATGTTTATCAGGTGCTCAAGTTTTTATCAGCTTAGATCAAGTTGCGATCTAATGGAAAAAAGAATGCTCACAAAAAGTATGGAAAAAACAATTTAAAACAACGTCATGCTGAGATTGATTCTGAGATAGATGCAGCGCGGGATTAATTGTACAGTATTGAAAATCATGACGCAGAATGATGGTACTGATGAGAATCACAATAATCATAAGAATAATTATCTTTCGATTTCAAAGAATCACTGTAGATGTAATTATAAAGTTAACTCTGAAACCGTCACACTCAGTTGTTAGAATAATTGAAAATAATACGTAAAAAAAGAGACAACATTAAGAAAACAAATACCTACCTACTAAGTTATTTATACTCATGATACTCATTTATAAAAATATTCTCAAGGGTTGATTCACCAGTATTAAACAGAGTGAATGATCGCCAAATTGCATAAACATTTCATTTCTCAGATGGCAATAAAAACAGTTTATTGGTCTTCATTGGTCTACTAATATACTGCCAGCTGTTACACATCAAATAAATTGCTGGCGTGACGTCATACCGTAATTTCAAGAAGTCAAGGTTCGCGAGACATTAAAGGTAGAGGTACTTAAACAATTCTTGATAAACTTGATAGCCGCACAAATGAAGGCGACTTATTTTGCTAAAACCCATAAAAGTAATAACAAGTGCATTTATATTGTTTGCATTTTTACCCTAATGGGATATTTCTTTCTCGCTAAATTCATACGAATATTACAGTATCCACTCAATTTCCCAAGGGAAATTGGCTATCTATCATTATCATAACCTTGCCGAAAACCGGGACACTCAGGAAGCGAGTGGCCAAGACCTATTTGCAGAGGCCCACGCGTCGCGACGAATGCAAACATAAATATTTGCACTAACCGACAAACGAAAGAATAACCTCTATTTTTATAGAGAAATGCTAGGAGCTATTCGCATTATAAGTACCTTTAGATATGTCCAGAAGCCATCACAAATCACTGACAAATAAGGATAAAATACGCTAAACCTCGTTCTGTAAACTTTCCGAGAAACATTTTAAAGTTATACCTTCAAGCGTTAAATTTTATGACAGGGAGACAATGCAATGCAATACAGAAGTTACGAGTCTTAGTAACTACAGCGACACTACAATGTTATTTTTATTTTACTTACACCGTATTCGAACACATTCTAACTAAAGCACGAAACGCACTACTTAGTAAATGCAAAACACAAACAATAACTCAATATACGGCACGAACAGACCAGAATACTCGTTATGTACAATCCAACATTGTAACTGAAAAACAGATGTCGGTGTGTCGATATTAAATAGCGTATAACATTACTTTTGTCAATAATACTACGTTTTCCGACCACATAAAATACATGAACATCATGAAGAACTGTAAACAAAATTATACAGAGGTTAGGAACCATACAATCCTGTGCAATCAAATTAATACTTTCTATCAATCCAATTTATGTTGGTAGTCAGATGTATATCAATTTCACGATAGTTAATAACACTGATAACTTCCTCTTCGATCGCTTACGTTTACGACAAGCAATTTAATAGACATACACGATTAAACTTTCCATCAGTACTTGACATGCAAATTGTAACTTGTTTTATCTCTAATCTTTAAAGACATGTGATCGCAGTATGATATATCGACAGGATGGATGACATTCTTGAGGCTGTGTGAGATTTACGATGCGATGCGAGTATAACTCTCAAACCTACTTGTTTGGTACTGAAATGCTTAACTGTTTAGTTTCATCCAATTCATTCGTACGTAACATAACTAAAGCGCTATCTATGATTACGCAGAATATTCAAACGACCATTTTATGGTCCGGCACAATAGAAAATTTACCTCACGTGTCGTAATGAAACGAAAGTGTAAGGAGAGAATCCGTGCAGTGCCGCCGTTTGCGTAACATACATGATTTTGGCCGACATTTTAATTTCATTTATGAACGAACTTGTGCAATATTTAATTTAGATTTTTACGCAAAGCCGGTTACGGTACGTCGTTAATTAATTAACATTTTCTCAAACATGCTTTGAAATGTATGCGTTAATGTCACGAAATGAAGCCATGAAGTTTGTTGTTTATGGCTCCCTACATTACTTCTTGGCCTAGGCCATAAAAGTAAGTATGAAAAACCATTATTGTCCGCTGCTGTAACTTTTTAAATTTGCTTACTAACACTAAACTGACAAAGGAAAAATTACATACAGCCAACTTAAGACATTAAAAAAAATCTATCTTCTTTTATTTCTATAAAACCGCCTAAACTACTGGTAATGGATGGATGGATGTATGGATGTATGGATGTACGGATGGATGTATGGATGGATGTATGGATGGATGGATGGATGGATATATGGATGGATGGATGTATGGATGTATGGATGGATGTATGGATGTATGGATGGATGTATGGATGGATGGATGTATGGATGGATGTATAGATGTATGGATGGATGTATGGATGGATGGATGTATGGATGGATGTATGGATGGATGGATGGATGGATGTATGGATGGATGGATGTATGGATGGATGGATGTATGGATGGATGGATGTATGGATGTATGGATAGATGGATGGATGTATGGATGGATGTATGGATAGATGTATGGATGGATGTATGGGTGGATGTATGGATGGATGGATGTATGGGTGGATGTATGGATGGATGTATGGATGGATGGATGGTTGGATAGACAGATGGATGGATGGTTGGATAGATGGATGATGATGATGATGATGATGATGATGATGATGATGATGATGCATGTTTGAGAAAAGCTCTATACAATCCTCGGCCGGAAGAGGGATTGCTGGACTCGTTTTATCCGGCCTCGTCTACGACTCGGCCGTATACCCCAAATCTCGTCCATCAATCCCTTACTTCACGGCCTCTGCAGTAATGTACTATTGTGCGCAGTGCAACTATATCAATAAAAAAATCGAATACACGTTGTAAAAATGGATAATACGCGATGAAGTCATTTAATTTTGACTCTGAAAAAGAAAAAGCAATATACACTTAAATGAGAGTGGTTTAAAGAAATGTTCACACGGTTTAAAAGTAAGATTAAGTCACTCCAATGACATCATCTCGTGTTATCGCACAAAACACATGAACTTACGGCTTGCTCTCGAACATGTTTCTTTAATGGGTTTAATGTAGCATAACTGTTTAATGTAGCCCTTGTTTCAGACATATCAAGTACTGATGAAATGTACTCGAATAAACACAGCATACCATTCTTTATAATTATGTTAATAGCAACAAGTTAATTTGATCCCTGCAATTCCATTTCTGCCCAACTGACAATAATTCATTAATTAACAATTTATTTATTCAATCTTCATTTTATTCATGTAAGGATTTTCTAAAATATCGTATTATTTATCATATTTTTAAAGATATCAAAGTACATACCTACTAGAAACAATAGAATAGCGTTATCTACATTATTTACTCGTATTATCGTTAACACATAAAACCCATTTAAATACATAGCGTATCATTAGACGCAGTACCCACAGGTAGGAAACGATATGCTATTTCCGCCATTTTAATTATAAGGTTCTTTCCAATCTTACCTACGTCAGAATCCAATGACGTGTGAACTTTCCTCGTACGCTTGTAGTTTATTTTAACGTCAACCGCGATCGACCTGAAGTGAGACTTGCCGCTAAATAATTCTTAGACGGATATTACATTACAGGTTAACCTTATAACCTAGATACTACTGTCCTTTCACCTGTCAAGGCGATAGGTATGTCACAGGCCTTCTTTAAAGGGATCGATTCAATACTTTTAGGGGTCATTTAGAGACAACACATTTCCTTCGCTTCGATATTCTGTTCCAGTTGAGAAATCACCACGGTATTTTTTGTTTGTTATGTTTATTTCATTTAGAATGCGTAGAGATTTTTAATAGTATGTCAAGTGAAGTCGCCTATTAAGAAGCCAAGCACGTTCGGATTAAAATTTACTCCGCCCGACAGAATAATGCGGATGGATTCCAACGCACACTTGATTCGAGACGCAGACGCAGGGTCAACAAACGAACACTCGTTAAAATTCCAATTTTCTTCATTTCTTAAGAGGATCTTATTTCACAGGTTTAAAAACATTTCCATGTTTTTTTTTTATAAATATTCAATACTTATTATCGAAATTGATAAAACCGGAGTAAAATATTACATACGATAGTCAATATCGATTCAGTGTTTAGTTGAAAAGTGATACGTCAGTCTTGAAAAATATGTATATACTGCCTTTATTTCGGACGGCTCTGAGGCCATATGCTGTCCAAATTAAATATAACCTTAATACATATACAGGCCTTGCTTAACTAAGGCAATGACTCCATTTAGCATTCAGTAACTTTGACAGTCCGCGTGGCCAGTTTAGTGTTACTTACCACAATAGTTTTAAATTGCCTCTATTGAACTTATAAATAGACATTCCGTTAATTCATTCAATATTCGAACGACCTTCTCAATTGAATAGTCCTTAATGGCACACGACAAAGGCGGCTGTTCAGACCTATTATAGTCACGACGCGACCGTTCTGAAGTTGCTGTGGGTGGAGTATCTTATATTTTGGGGATTGAAAACAACAATAAGAAAGGTTCTTAAGAGGATGGATGATATGAAGCCTAAGAAATAAAAAAGTAAGATTTTTTTACAGAATGATACACACAAGTGCGCTAATCTTGATTATCAGATACTAAGATATATAAGCAGGCTATTTAAATATCAAACAGCATGTAATACACTAAATAGTAGATTGATAACCAAGGGTGGAAAGTGACCCATTTAACCCGAGATATTTCGAGGGGAAATGGGTAAATTCAACGAGGTAGACACTCTACTTTACATTTCGACTGTGAGGAAAGTAAAATACTACAAAAAATTGAGAATAATAATAAATTGAATTTACTTATAGCCAAACGAAGAAGTTTTGACCTTTATTACTTATTTATATTTTTCTTTCACATTTTCACGAATGACTTCCATCTCTTTCTTAACCTAACTAAAAAAAGAGATGGAATATTTTCATTACGTAATAAAGATCAAATTTCTTGTTTCAAACGGATGTTCGGCGTACAACCTCCAGTGTTGTATATAAGCTCCTTGGTCACGACGTGCATCTAGATGGCCATGCCGAAACGTGAAAAAAAGTGTCATTGACGTAACTGAATTATATTCGACTCCGTGGCTAATCGTAAAAATTAAAAAAAAAATACTTTCCACCCTAGAGATGAAAACGCAATTTTCCACCCGGCTATCTACCCATGAAAATTTAACTTTCCGAACAGGAGAGATAAAAATAAAATTGAACACTCTCTAGACATGAACGTTTTTAGATAAAACAATATGCTAGAGATTATGAATTACGACTAGTTTACTATTTGTTTTTATGTATTTCAGCCGCAATTAAAGTTAAATGAAAGCGGAGTTTAACAACCAGTAAAACATAAGCTGCATTAATAACTTTTGTGCAGGAACATTAAACGTTTCAACAACCTTTGTAATTTCACTGCAGCGCTATTAAAGCGAGCTATGCTATGTAGGAGTGTAGCATTAAATTCCATAGCCAGTGTTGAAAAAGTTATGAATGGGTTTCATAACTTCCGTATAGCGAATTATTTAATTTCGTCGAATCATGACATGACGCACTCCCCATAATCTGCTTTACTTTCACTGGATGATTTATAAATCTCACGTCGGCTTTGGGCATTGTTTATTAATGATCTGATTTATACATTTCTCGGTTTCTCACGCGACTTTTGTTCATTTCGTAATCGTAACATTATCATGCAATACGCAAAGATAAGATATTGCGTGTAACGATAAACGTATTCTGGAATGTTACCAAAAATTATCGGTATGCTATAAAAATCGGTTAGGCATATGGAAAAAAATTTACATGTTTTGAAGTTTCCACGAATCTCTTCGCTTCCTAACCTTGGGATATCTTTATTTGTTAGCTGCTTCGAGGCTATCGGGCTAATTTCATTTTACGAGTACGCTTTACAACCCTCCTCGCCAGTGAATTCGGCTGCGCCTCATACCCGAAATTCAAACAGGTGGCTCGAGAAAAGGTTAAAAATTCAATTACCATTAACCTACTTACAACAAATATAGGCCCAAAAATTCAACATATTATTCTATTAGCATTGGTTCCCTGAGAGTTCGATGTTTTTAACAAAGCTTTGGCTTTAGAACAACAATTGTTTTATATACTTAGCAGATGCCTGCGAATAGTAGGTAGATGTAATGATCAAAATAGCTACCCTTGTATTAAAAATTAAACGTGAACATCTGTGAATCATAATACAATACTACGATGGTGTTGCTTCGAGTTGCTCGCTATTCGATCGATTTTATAAATATTTAGTGCCCAAAGTACATCTACTTATTGTTCCTTTATAGCTTTGAGTGAGTCAGTAATATGAAGTGTAAATGAGGTGACAGAGTAACTACATGTTAACTATAGATTAATGAGGTACACTTTGGTTAGTCCTTGATTAGTCATCATCATTTGGTTATTTTAGTATATTTGAGGCGAGCTGATAGATAAGCTCATATATTACTATGGTTGCTGACAAATAAGAGCTCGTTCCCACTATGTCGTATGTCGGTCCGGATTTTAATCGGTAGTTCCAGTGGCAGAAAAATTTATATGAAGCTATTCACACTCGTCCGACAACGATTTTGTGTCGGATCCGACAAAAAATATCGTGTGTTTTGTCAGCCCTCGTCCGGAAATCGTGTAGACAGGTACAGAAGCCTCGAAACCAGCTGCGGTCGTGGCCGACAGCCGACTAGTGTGAACAGAGGCGCCGACACCCGATTAAAATCGGAATCCGACATACGACATAGTGGGAACGAGCTCTAAGAACCTAACGAGTCTTGTATTTGTACTAATATTATAAATACGATTGTGACTATGTATGTGTGTGTGTGTGCGTATGTGCATTTGTTACCCCTTCCCGCTAAAACGTCTAGACGGATTTCATTAAAATTTTGTACTTTTATCTCGATATTCTCGCGGGATCTATGTAAAATCCTAAAATACGTGTAGAGAAATGAAATTATGCACGGGCATTCGTCATATAAGGTGAATGAAGACCTCTGCCAGATCAAATTGTTTGCGTAAGCGAAGCTGCAGGTAAAGGTTAGTATGTCTATATTGTTTTATTCAAAGAAGCAAGACAAATAACAAAGTGTGAATTGGTTCAGTGCCAATGCCAATGGTCATCTATATATATAAAAGAAGAAACTGACTGACTGACTGACTGACTGACATATCAACGCACAGCCCAAACCACTGGGCCTAGAGATTCCAAATTTGGCACGTAGGTTCGTTATAAGGTCTAGGGGTGCACTAAGAAAGGATTTTTCAAAATTCACTCCCTAAGAGGGTGAAAAGGGGGTCCAAAGTTTGTATGGGGAAACAAGATTAGTTCGACTATTTTATTCGAAACTTCACAGAAGTACTCCTAATGGTAAATGAGTAAACACGTGTTTCAGGTTTTGTGAGAATTCAACCCCTAAAAGGGGGGAAAGGGGTAACAAAGTCTGAAAATCAACATGGGTGTTGATTCTATGGTTTATCGGGTCGCTGGTAATGAAAACAACAACGGTTTTAAAATCCGACGTGGCGGACGTAAAATATCTTATCATCTCCCTGGATGGGGTGCGATGGGGTTGAAATGTTTAAATAAACTAAATGACTGTTGATATATCAACACACAGCCCAAACCACTGGATCTAGAGACTTGAAATTTTGCACATAGATACCATATACAATGTAGGCATCCACTAAGGAAGGATTTTTGGGAATTCCTACGGGAACGGGAAAAAACGGGATTTATAAATTCGATTCCGAGTGACCCTATCTCAGTAACTATAATAACTAGACTCTTCAAATTTGATACACTTGTAGGTACTATATTAGTTAAAACATTAATTTCAGGATTTTTCAAAATTCCCACGGGATAAGGAAAAAACGGGATTTATATATTCAGTTCAACGGGATCCTATGAACTATAATTACTAGACTCTTGAACATTTTGCATAGAAGTAGGTAATTATAATAGTAAAAAACTGTTTTAAGGATTTTCGGAAATTCCCACGGGAACGGGAAAAAACGGGATTTTTCGTTTTACTGGTTGTAGAAAGCTGAATTCAGCATGTAGGTTGCTTGGGGAGTGTAGAGGAGCTTTGTGAGAGGACTTTCCAAAATTCCCACAGGAACGGGAAAAAACGGGATTTTTCGTTTTACTGGTCGTAGAAAGACGAAATTTGGCAAGTGGGTTCCTTGGGGAGTGTAGGGGAGCACTAAGAAAGCATTTCCCGAAATTCTTACGGGAACGGGAAAAAATTTTTTATTCGAAAGAATACAATATACTCCTGAGATGGTTCCATTGTCACCAAATCAGGATCTGATAACGGGATCTTAGGGAAATCGAGGGCAACCCTCAAATTTAGTAGGCACGCATTACGTTTTTCATATATTTTCTCAAGCTATTTAAGTGTTTGCGTCTGGTAGTCATCATCTCATGTAGATGAGCTGATGATGGAAGGTAAAACTCCTTAACGGTTAGGAGTTGAGGATATTTTTTAAAATATTATAGGTACGTATAGACTGATAGTTGTATTCTTTCAGGTTACCCGGGTGAGCTGATGATGGATGGTTAAACTCCTTAACGGTTAGGAGTTATAGGAAGTTTCTTTAAATATCATATGCACGTATAGACCTTTAGTTGTATTCTTTCTGGTTATTCAGATGAGCTGATGATGGAAGGTATAACTCCTTAACGGTTAGGTCACACAACACCATAACAAGATACTATAATATGTATAATATCAATGCTAAGTAGGTACACAGCGCTTCCAGTCACTCAAGTTTCCGTAGAAGGTAAGAAAACATTGAATTAAGTATACCTAATGCAGGACAGGGGATAGTAATAATAGGTTTTATATTATTTACAATCCTGGTTATTTTAGTGCCCGCTTCCGAATTAGTGAAAAACATTCTATATACTTAAAGAAATACTGTAAAGGACCGTATCTACCTGAAGTTTAGTCGGGCTTGCTTGCACGCTTACTTGCACGCTTTCTTGCACGCTTGCTTGCGTGCATGCATGCTTGCTTGCTTGCCTGTATGCTTGCTTGCCTGTATGCTTGCTTGCTTGATATCTTGGTTCTTTGGAATACTCATGGTACAGTCGTTGCCCTCACTTAAGTATCCACTCAGATACGTGGATTTGAATGCGCACTGGAGTTGAATGAATATTATAAACATAAATGTGGGTAAATGTTTGTATGGTATAAGATCAATGCATGCCTAGTTGAACAAACTACCGTTTCTAATACCAATAGGTGCTTATTTTTGCTCATGCTATTAACATACTTCGTGGCTTAGCGGTCCAGTGCTGGCTTATAAAACGTGAGGCCTAGGGTTCGAGTCTCAAAGATGATTTCTGCAGTTAATTTCTTTTTGCGTTTTTTTTTGTTTGCTTTTCGAATTAAGTAGGTTGTTTAATAAGTTTACAAGTTTTATTTCAATTTGAATCTAATACAGAATTAGTGTAAATGAAAAAATAAAATAGGTTTTAAAAAAAGATTTTTATTTTCTTACAGAAAAACACATTTTGTTTAATTCGATTAAAATTATTTATTCTGACAAAACCTGTAAACAAACTATAACATTTCGTAATTTAAAACTACTAATGAGTTAGGAAAGTGAGTGTTAAACATAATTGCTACTTATAATTTAACTTATTTTATAAAAGCAGATAGGCACATAGTGAATCATCATGTAAATATTTAGACAGAAACATGCGTTATGTTTTATCTAAACTACAATACCATCACTTGGCCATCTTACTTAAATATTTACAAAAATAAGCTTAGCAGTTTCAAGCGGGCAGAAGAAACTTAGTTATTTAATTTTCAATACCTCAAGGATCTACCTTCTTTGCTGATTATTTGTTGAAGGCGGCTTCTCATACTATTTACTAGTGTTAAACTTAAGTCACTACCTCGCATATCTATGCGAAAATTCAAAGAAAAAGGAAGATTCCCAAGTTGAATAAACTAGTTCCCTGAGGTATTGCGTTATCTTTACGTTTGATGGATACGTTAGACCCCATAAATATTCGATAACGTTTAGATCTGGAATTTTTGACGGCCAGTTAATAATAATAATAAAATCGCCCAAAACATCCAAATATTTTGCGACCACCAACTTCCACAATTTCACCAGGCCCCATAGTTGACATCTATCCCCAATAAGCTAAGGTTTTTCTGCCGCTAGTTCTGGTTAGTAACCCACAAGTCCCACAACATTAATTAAACATAATCTGCGTGTTTCCGCCATATTTAGTATCTTGCGATCATCTTTGTCAGACATAAACGACTTTTCGTCAGTGAATACATATAATTATATTGTCACACCAAACAAAATTTAAATATTCTTCAGCAAGACGAACCCTTTGTTTTCGGTGAACGTAGGACAGTGCGATTTATTTTCTGGTCAGTATTTTTTAAACCCAGCAGAGTGTGTTTCAGCACTGTCTTTACTGCTTTACCGTGAGCAGTTGCTAGGTTGATAGCAAAGGGTTTGCAGTATGTCTTGCATCAATGTCTTGATAAAGTGCAGATTGAGGTGTAAACATAATAGGTTGAAAAACTGGCCGCTTCCTTTCTATGTCGCCAGAATCTCCATACCGTTTTACCCACAGCTTGAAGGTTTCTCTCTGTAAAAGAAAATTATATTAAGTCTAATGTTTATTTTATTACCTATCTACTTTTTTATCATAATGCAAATTTATACAAACAACATAACGAAACTATTATACAACGGTTAAAGGTTTAAACTTTACAAGATTTGCATAATATTTTAACTTACCGTATTAAATTGAGCTGACGAGCTATTTCACCAATAGAAGTGTTATGCCCAAATAACACGACTATTTTTTCCTTCATATAAATAGTAAAATGAATGGATGACTTCGTAGAAATAAATTAGGTTGGTATGTATTTATTTAGCGTAGTGACACTGTGGTTGGTCCGATGGCAAAAAACGAATCGCTTAAGAAAAATCTATATTGCGGTAGAAAATTGACGAGTAAATAATCTTAATTGCGGGTAAATCGTTTTAAGTTGAGAACGAATGATGATGAAACATTTCTAATGACGTCAGTTTGCAACAACCAGTTTTAATTTTCGTAGTGTAAATTAAGCTATCGTTTGGTCCAGTGGTCTGGATGCCGGCTTTGACGCACGAGGTTGACGGATCGATTCCCAGCATACTAATTGAAGTTTTTTGATTTTCCAGCTTCTAAAATTTCAAGAAGCGAGGAATAAACTAGCACACAAAATCTTATACGAGTGTGACAACAGGAATAAATAATAATATAGTGAATTGATTCTGACGATAAGTAGCGCAGTGCTGCCATCTAGTAGTGGCAATAAATGAAAGCAAAAAAAACTGACACGAACGGAATAATAAGCCGAGTTTAGACCTAAGACTAAGACCTGCGAGAAAAAACGCGCAAGTTGCATACATTGCGAGGCAGCAAAGCGAACGAGATTGAAGTTGCCAATCCAGCGCTGCTATGTAATGCAACTTTCACATTCTTGCAAGTCTACACTTTGATTTAACTATTTGAATGGTGATAGTGACCAACTGTGCTGTGCCATCTATGTATGTATGTATGTATGTAGGTAAGAAGGGCGGTTAATAATATCGCCACTACTTTATAAAAATCTGGTATCTCAATTCAATACGTAAACCAAACTGAACTTTATTGCACACTCAGTAAAGTTCAATTAGCCAGATTATTGATTTTGAGATACGAGCTTTTTCAAAGTAGTGACTATATTCACAGTAGGTTGCGCAATGATTTTAATTTTGAGTAATACTATTAAAAATAAAACAATTGTTTTCTTTTTAATAGTGAAAATCGTCACTACTTTGAAAAAAGCTAATATTATCGATTTACAAAAAAATTAAAATAGGAACGAAAATACAGAACTACAAAATTTTATCAAATTACATATACCTATTAATTTGTTTAAATTCCATAACAACATTCATACATATTATTTTTAACATTCAAAGTAAACAAAAAAAAATACACTGCAACAAAAAAGACAATTCGTCCTGAGTCTCGAATGCAAGGTATTTCATGAATGAAATCGTCACTGCTGTGAAAAAAGCTCGTATCTCAATTCAATATGTAAACCAAACTGAACCTTGATGCACACTAAGTAAAGTTCACTTCGCCAGATTATCGAATTTGAGATACGAGCTTTTTTAAAAGTATTGACGAAATGCAGTTTGTAGAACTACTTTTTAGCGAAATAAAGTAGGGTAATAGTAGTAATAGTAGTAGTGCGCGTTCAATACCTCTTATTCAACGTGGTTACTTAAGTGAGGCAATCGTGTGTACACGCGAGCGAAGCCGCGGGCAAAAGCTAGTTCTACTACAAAAGTACATCATTAAAGTAAAACTAAGATATAGATTATATTTTTTAGTGTCAGGGCTACGCACACGAATAGCATAACATAATACATATTATTATGAATGTTAAATAACACATTGTTTACGAAAACAGTGGTCCAGTACTCCAGTAAATATTCCAATGCCTTGCTTCTAATTCGCCTTATTCAACCAAATACAATAACTAAATAAAATACCAATTGGAACATGCTCCGTTAACGTAATCTAAGGAACGTATACAGAAGTGGCAACTGCAAAACACATACTTAAATGGCTAAATTCCGTAATACAAAGGAAGTCAAACGAGTCAGCGTGCTGAGAATTAGTCATATACAATGACTGAGACTAGCAATAGAAACAACTGTTAATTAAGCCAGAAAAAACGGATGCCAGTGAATCATCAAGAGTTCAGAAAGAAAATAGCCTCGAGAAGAATTCAAAAAAAGCTTTAGCGAATTCCAGAGTCAGCTTTACAATAAAATGTGGTTGGTTACACAATGTCTCTGATTGCATAGTAAACTTATTTATGAATGAAATAAACCGCAAGCCACTAACGCATTTCTTTATTAAATCCTTAAGAATGACATTAAATTTTGTGGGCATACGCTGGGAAAACACTGAAACTTTGGAAACGAACCTTTTTGATCAATCAAGTAAGCCATAGACAATCATAATTCATGCGGAACGTATTCCTTTGTCCTCCGTGACAAAGGATGATGATCTATGCAAACTTTTTTTAGCTTATGTTTCAAAACGCGTCGCAGATGCTCTTTAAAGGCATCAGGTGGTATACGACAGTGGTGTCAAACGTGAGCATTGTATAATATATGCAATGAAACAAGTCGCTTTATCAACACCTGCTCAACCAAGTGCATAATAAACATTTCCAAAGTAGCTATAAGAGCGTTTATTTGGACAATGACTTCATATTTTCCTATAAGACCGTGCTTTTGTTTGATACAGTTCTAATATAAACCTCACGTATTTTCCGAAACGACTCTAACTTTGTAGGAAGAATCCATTGCGGTTAGTACCAATCCACTTCCTAGTTGCACTTTAAAGAAAGCGGCGATGTATTCTGGAGTTCATGATACGGATGCCAAGGTCAGGTGCGCTGGTGAAAGGGCTTGACTGGTCGTGGTATGTTCAGAAACAGGTTCTCCCGGTCAAGTACCTACCGGGTATAGGGAATGGGCCATTGTACTTATGTAAAGTTACGTAGAATTATGTGGTGTGGTGAGCTTGCTGACTTTATTATGTTTAACTTCTACATTTCTCGTAGTTTGATTAATTCAGAACTTAATTACCTGTTTTGTATTGATCGGAAGGATTTCGGCTTTCGGAGAATCCGTGAAATTCATCTTTCAAACATCTAACGTGCTTCCTTGAACGCCAATCTCTCTCCTTCTCTCTCTCTCTCTTTGAATTGTTTGATATTTATGGGCGGTGGTGATCATTTTCCATCAGATGAGAGATTTGCCTCCCTCTCACAATAAAAAAAATATATATTTTTACGCTTGTTAGTTATGTCGAAGACTGCGTCAGCATCGCGATTTGAGTAGGTATTTACAGAAACTTTGTCTTTGAAAGTATTAACGTCCATTACTATGCGTCTATTACGTATTTCACGTCTTCGTAACATGACAGTCTACCTTTAAGTCTGTTGATAATTGCATCAAAGCTATCAACGGTCAACATAAAGATCAAGAATCATAATCCAAATAAGCTTGTAATATAATCAGATAAAAACTACGTGTTTCAAATCATACATATAAGTATTACAAATATCTGTACGCGTTGGCAACACGGTCGTGTTCAGATATATTTGAACACCTTGTGCTCTGATGTCTGATGGTGACTCTACCAGCAGGTTATCGTTACCTATAATACTTAAGTATATTAATTTTGAGCGTCTGCGATGATATCATCCACGAACTCATAACTGACTTCAGTGTCATTTATAAGCGCTCGGTCAGCAGGACACACTCGCATGACTACATTTTGCATTCCATTCTCAGTACGTATAGAAATACATGCACTGAACGCTGCATTTTGCGTCACGCTCAATTACAGCAGTTCCGTTTGATAACAGTTCAAAGAACCAACACAAAAACATCTCCGTAATTATGGTACGTAGTACCTACTAAGAAAGCTTCGCTATACCCACATGCTGATTTATAAGCAGGTTAATAATCACAACGTAGACTTGCAAAGGGCATCGATCGACTCAATGTAGCTAAATTGTTGATACAGAACCGTTACCTAAACGGGAATATCACAATATTAGCTAAAATAAAAACCAGTTCGGTTGACCCGAGGAATTTATAATCAGAATTGTAAAAGCAATAAACGAACGCGTCATAATCCGTTCCGTAGTAATACTATATATTTATAATATTATTTTAGTATGGAGACAGTTTGAGACCCTGGAAAAAACATAGGATAGTTTTTATCCCGGAAAATTGCAGAGTTCCCTCAGAATAGCCGATAAACGAATTCTTCGCAGAAGGAGTCAGGGGCAATAGCTGTTATAGTTTAGTAATATAATATATCGGTATGTAGTACCGGATACTTTCATTTGCCATATTTTCACTTGCCATAACGTTTGCCATAGAAGCGCGCATTTTTCAGAATTTTTTGAAATTTATTTTATAGAATACAGTAGGTTAGTTAGTTAGATTTGTTTTATAATTATAACAATTCTGAAGAAAACACTGTTTCAGAAATAAATATATATGAAATTATGGCAAACGATAGAAAACCATGTAGTACAATCGACGGGGCGAATGGGGGCGAGTAGTCTACTTAAATATAACATTCGCAAATCATATTAGTAAACACAAAGCAGTTCCTGGAACCGTGAGCTAATGTTAACAACTTAACATATTAAAGCAAACACAAGTATTTGGTCTGGCAACACATTCCAACGTTCACGTACGTATACATACATGTTCGTTGGTAAAATTCATTAGAGCTTCACTCCACGGCTTTTAAAGTTTGTTTGTTGTCATTGACAGTTCGTCGCGGCTCGCTCAAACAGCGGACGGAACCGATTTTGAGGTGATTGTGATCTTTTGTTTTGGTCTTTGTGGGAATTTAATTGTTAGACCACCACAGACCTTAAGGGCCGGCGCTCACTGCCGGCACGGCACGGCGTGTCATGGCAAAGGATTTTTTTATTACTAATCAAGTTATTTTGAATCTTATTTCAATGACTTTAGAATTCATGTTACTTTATTTCGATACCACGATGCCGCGACGTGCCGAGGGATGCTGCGGTAAAATTCGTATGCAACCTGCACCTGCCGTGCCATGCCGTGCCACGCCGTCAATGAGCGCCGGCCCTAAGGGTGTGAGGAGTAAGTTAAGACTATGTAGGTACCTAGGTACGAATGTTTATGGGAATCTAAAAAAAAGCTGTCAACCGCAATTCGCATACTTATTGTAATTTGAATGACATCATTTACTTAATTTACGTTCCAGTCTATAGCGGTTTGCGTGATAAACGAGAGAACCACGCTACTGAAAACTCTCCAATAGAACGATAAGGGGAAGGGGCACACAGATCAAAGATTAATCGTAATAAAATACCTAGAAAACCGTGATACCACATTGAAAACCAGTGTAACGGTAAACAATAAGAATACAAACACGGACAGAGAGAAAGCGTTGAGGATTTCCAGCGCGGTGAAAGCAATCGCCGCCAGTGCAAACGCCGCGTCGCGTAGTACGGACGAAAACATAACCTCAAAATGTCGCTCGCAATCATCTCTGTCGTTGTTCTTACATCTGGCCTCGTTTATTGGTACATGAACAGGCATAAACCGATAAAACACATCATGTGGGAGCTGCGGTACACTATTGACATGCAAGGAGCGGGAGTTGGAGGCCTAATCGACGACTGGGTAAATATAACAAGAAACAAAGTGGTGTTGCCAGACGCGAACCGCAAAATCGCCGTTATCACAGGCGGAGCGCGGGGTATCGGCACTGAAGTTATCAGAGGATTATTAAAAGCGAATATGACCGTGGTTATGGGTATTAGAAGGCCTGAAGCTGCTCAAAAACTAGCGACACAGTTTGAAAACGGAGAAAACTTACACGCTCTACAATTAGACTTGCTATCCCTGAAGTCAGTAAAGGACTTTGCTGAGAATGTTTTGAAGAAGTTCCCAGAGATTCATATTTTGGTGAACAATGCTGGAATTATGTTTGGAGATTATAAACTGACTGAGGACGGGTTTGAAACGCAACTGGCTGTCAATCACCTTGGACATTTTTATATGACACATTTATTGTTGCCAGCGCTGAAAAGGGGTGGCGCCGTTGGGGAGAGCACAAGGATTGTAAACGTGACATCATGCGCGCATTACATTGGCAAGATATTCTTCGACGACATTAACTCGAAGGAATATTACGATACATCAGCAGCTTACGCACAGTCTAAACTGGCACAGGTATATGATTAAAATTAAACTTGTTTTCATTACATTTTTTGCCTGTTGTTAACTTTTATTTTGTTACCATTACCGTCTGCCAGATATATGAGCAAATTTCTGGAATATTCAAGGAATAATGTGAGATTTTTTGTTACAGTTAATGTCTGCCAGATATGTGAACAAGCTTCTAGAAGAATCGGGGACTAATGTGAGGAGCTATTCAGTTCATCCCGGGATAGTTGACACAGACTTATTCAATGGGACTCTATTCAGGACCCTGTTCCCTTGGGCAATGAGGTTATTCTTTAAATCACCAGAGAAAGGAGCCATCTCTATACTTTACACTTGTTTTAATAAAGATTTGGAAAAGAAAGGAGGTCTATACATAAGCAACTGTATTGAGGGTATTAGCTGCAAATTCTCCAAGAATTTAGATTATCAAAAAAGATTGTTTGATATGTCTTGTGAACTAGTCAAAATTGATAAGAATAATTTTGGTTCTGCTTAGAATGCACTATGCATAATTTATTTTAATTTTATTTTAGCACCTAATGTTGCATTTAATTATTTATTGCTATTTAGTTAACATTCCTTATTTGTAATGATAATAAAATAAACAAAATTGACATGTTTAGTATTTTATTTTTGTTTTATTTCATTAGATGACCAAATTAATATAACTTATGTTGGACAAATGAATAAAATGTAACTTATAGTGGACATTGATTGATTATTTACTGAAACCACTATAAAGTTTGCATGCATTTGATATTAATTATAGAGGTTTTAAACACTGTCATTTACTACTAAGTGAAATTATGTGCCTAATCAAACAATCAAATACATGTAAGCATATAATCAACTAACATTTGCTACTAATTGCTAATTATTGTATAAAAGTTATTTAGCCAAATATACTATCCAATCATCTTTGCTGTGACTGAATTTCTCGCTAATTTATGACATGCTAAGCAATTAGGATAGAGACATAATGAGCAATGTGCGAGCTAACCTGGATTATAAACCTTTCAAATGTCCTGGAGCATTTTGCACCTTCACCTTTGAGCATTAAGTTCAATTTTGAAACAAGAATAATTCCTATTGGGTCAGTATTGTCCTGAAGGTGCGATTGTATTTTTATGTTGAAAAATTTGAATTTTAATATAGAAATACTAACTGTTGCCTGCGAAGTATAGGGGGTATAAAAAATTGCCTATAACCCAGTGGTGTAGCATGAAAATTTTTGCAAGTTTTAAAGCCGAAGCAAGGAAACGTAAAAACCCCATTTATCAGGGGATTTATCTTGAAAGTGCAGTAATGGAAGAGAAGCGTTTGGGAACTTCAAAAGTTTAGTCAACCTGGGGGAATCGGGTTGTTAGTACCCTTCGACACTGCTACAACCTATTCTCAGACCTAATATAGAGAAAAAATTGCATAATAATTGTTTAAGCTGCTTTGGAGGAGTTTGATAAACACTGTGACACAAGATTTTTATATATTAGACTAGCTGTTGCCCACAATTCCGTCTGTGAAGAATAGGGGTATAAAAATGCCCTACAACCTATTCTCAGACCTACAAAATGTGGAGAAAAAAATTCATAAAAATCAGTCAAGCCGTTCATCAATATCTAAATGAACGGTAGCAGGTATTCACAAATTTACAATCAGATAAAAATGTTATCTGCATCTTGGGTAATTAAATTACCACTATCAATAAAGATTTGTGCATGTTAGTACCTGTGTACCTGGGAAAGTTTGTGAGTGTGCATGTATATGTGTATGTTGGTTACTCTTCAACACTAAAATACCTAGACCAAATTGGGTGAAATTTGGCAAGTAGATAGATAGACATCTTGAATAGGTAATTCATAGGATACATTTTATCCTGATTTTCCCATTGGATTGGGATAATGTTCTGAAATCTAAACCGCAATGTAATTTTTGGGAATTCCTATTGGATTTTTTGTGAAATCCAGATGTAATAGCTGTTTGAATTATCTTGTGAAAATTTATTAATTTATAATATTTATTTAATAGCTAATGCAAGTGAAACCATTAAATTATGAGTTGTTTTCAAAAAATTTGTACACAATTAAGGGATTAATTAAAAACAAAATTTAATTAATTATTTTTGTGTAACGGAGTCACAGAATATATAATAGTACTGACGTACAGAATGGAAACGGTCCGCCCCGCACCGATTCGAATTACCCCACCCCTCAAAGCACAGATAGCCGGGAACCGCCCAAATCCAGAAGAGTGCGCGCGCGATGTATGTAGGCGTACGCGTGTACAGACGTCGTCGTGCTTATGTAGATTCAAGAACGCGTATTTGTACGTCGTGTCCGCCGCGTGACGGAGTTGCCAATATACTTTGTATGACTAACTTTTGTTACACAAAAATAGCGATTGTGATTTTTGTTTTGATTAAGATTTTTTTGAAAACGATCCACATTGGGAAGAAAAGAAAGTACAAAGCCAAAAACACTGCAGAATACTAACTCAGACATCCTAAAAATACCCTAGTATAACAATATAAACTATGCTCACTAACCTGCTGAAAAATCCAGATAATCCTTTCTTCTTCAGCTTAGCGTGATCCTGTTCAGAAGCAACATCACCTTCTTCCTCTTTTGAAGCACTCGACCCAAGAGAACACTCCGAAAGACTGGACACAGTGCTTGAAAACGACCCCCCATCCTTGCCTCTTTTGTGTCCACTAACACTACCACCCCAGTTCAAGGTGCTCTTGGGTGAATCACTGGTATCACTCTTCTCACAAGTAGAAATGGAGAAGTTGCCTTCATCACTGAAACTACTCTTCTTGGAGAGCTTGTCAATATCATCAGTGGTATCCTCAGTTGGTTTCTCGATTTTTGGGCTCACAAAATGCAGCTGCTTTGTAATAGGGTTGTAAGCTAACTGCATGTTATCCAGAGCTTCGCTTAACCGCATCCCGCCTTTTTGGCACGGCGACGCCATATCGACTGTTTGAATTCCGAACGCGCTCAGAAATCCTGGCCATGTTTACGGATCAAGTTTCTCGGAATACCCATTGTTGATAGTTGATAATTAGACACACATGTTATCACGTCGGTTCGTTGTTTTCGTTAGTTCTAGTGAAGCACTTCAGCACATAACGAAAACATAACACTTAATGTTAGGCAACGATTGTCTAATTAGTGTTTGATTTCAGATTCATAACAACCTTCGTTTGCACGGCGATTTATAAAAAATGTTTGCAATACTACGATAAGTAAATTTAATAACATTAGCTAATGTTTAATCACTTATTGTAACTACTATTTACACTACGAAGTATAGAATATTTTTATTAGTCTTAACTAAACATACTAAACACAGAGCACACACCCATCACCTTTTACTTTCCACTGTAAATAAATTGACATTTGCTTGCTGTCTCGCTTCGAACCAAGCTCTTGCAACAGTCCGAGTTGTAACAATATAAAAACAAAATACGCCGTTTCATTTTCTAGACGTGGTAACCGCAAGGTTAGAGCGAGATGACGATTACTGCAGCTGAACCTAAGCCTGTTTCGGACCAAAACGCACCTGTCAAAAACATTAGCGAAGTTAGTTGCAATCTGTATCAGCTAGCTTCACGCTGTTAATTGTCATTGCGTTTCGTTATTGCAAATTTATAGAAAACAAAAGTGACTAAACTTATAAACGTAACTCCTACCCGTCACCACATTTAATTATTTATTTTCAAAGTGAATTTATAACTAAATATTCTGTGAATATTTCAGGTGTCTACCTGTTACCGTTATCAATATCGAGCAAAAAAATGACGTTTGTTGTATGGGATTAAATATTTATTTTATTCTGTTTTTTAGTATTTGCTGTTCTAGCTATCACGGTTCATGAGATACAGCCTGGTGACAGACGGACAGACAGACAGACAGACGAACGGACAGCGGAGACTCAGTAATAGGGTCCCGTTTTTCCCCTTTGGGTACGGAACCCAAAAAAATCAATAATATAATACTTACTAAACTCCCATATATAAAAAAAAAAAAAAGAGTAGAAATTAAACGATGGCGCCACTTACCACGTACATAACCGGTACACTTTTTAAGTAAAATGCTGGAATATGGCAATATTTTGTATGGAATTATTTACCTTTCATCCGTTTTCTACTTATTACTAAGGAATTAATTTTAGCATTGACAAGGAGTAGTAAAGAAAACTGTTCAATTTATGAAAATATTTTTATTCAGCCAAATGGCGTTTCGAAACATTTTTTACCTTTAATCAATCAATCTTTTACCTGGTCTGTATAACCTCAATCACAGATCAAGGCTACGAATAAATATTAATAATATTATCTATTATATATTATAAAAATATAATTATCTAATATAATACATTATGATATTTACATTTTCATACAATCACACGATATTAAGTCTGCAAAACATTTTGAGAACGAGTTATCATTATCACTAAATAAGCAAGCACTTGCGATTTACAAAATGCATAGGACGTTTTCATAATACTTAAAGAGATACGAATTTGGATACATTGTCTACAACCATACTGCTTCAAGTCTTTGGTTCATTTGGTGATTTGATATGTGTGGCACTCAGTTCAGGAAACAACTCCAATATACATAGGTCAAGCAAGTTGTACACCAACTGAAACAAAAATTAAATATTGACACTTTAATTTCATCTCCTTTGAGCAAAAACAAAACGCAACGTAGTGGGTTAACATTTTATTGCTGATAGCTGTTATAAATTGGTTCAGCGGTTCAAGCGTGAAGAGATAATAGAACGCACACTTTCACATTTATAATATTAGTAAGGATTTTAAAGGCGTATATTACGGGTACAGCATCAGCCTAGACACTAGCTTTGAAGAGCCCTGGACTGTATTTATGATGATGATGATGATGAATAAGGTACCTGCTTATTGAGCTGCGGCCGCTGCACCAGCTGGAAACATGTGTCGAGTGCGGCGGGCAGGCCCGAGCCGGCGGCGAGGGTGGCAGCGGTCGGCACGCAGCCCAAGAGCTGCGCGTGCGCTTGCCGGCGCTGTTGGGTCGCCTCCTGCCGCGGCGTCGGGGGCTTCTTGCCAAATAACAACCCTGAAAGTGTTTTACTGCTGTAATGAATCAAGTAGGCAAGGCAAGTCAAGTTTGTAAGAAGCTAAATTCACTCAAAGAAAAAACCTATATTCCTTCTCCAATCCGTTTTTTTTATTCAAAGCTTTGCGCTCTCAATGAGATATTGTTACAAATACAGCCTGGGCGTTTTACGAAACACTGTTTTATGAACTGGGGATGACGCTCAATCATAGTTCGCAAATTTTATATGAGTGGCAGAGTTGAACGTATAGGGTCTAGATAATGAGGTATAACACCGATTACTGTTTTCTACTGCCTAAACGTTGTCTGATTTTGACTAGCAACGGAATTTAGTAAAATCCTGAAATTTCAATTCAACTGCAATACCTTGTGGTTTACGGCAGCAAAGCCTATATAGGTATATAGTAACTACTTAAAAAAAGCTCGTATCTCAAAAGCGACCGCTTTAGCCTAGTAGGTAGTGACCCTGCCTACGAAGCAAGAGGTCCTGGGTTCGAATCCCGGTAAGGGCATTTATTTGTGTGATGAGCACGAATATTTGTTCCTGAGTTATGGATGTTTTCTATCTATTTAAGTATTTATTTATCTATATAAGTATAGGCAACGCCACCAGAGTTGAGGCCACGCACACAACCACATCTCATGTAATGACAGCGGGATTTTGACGTTGTGTTGACGTTTAACGATAACACAACGTCAAAATCCCGCTGTCATTACATGAGATGTGGTTGTGTGCGTGGCCTCAACTCTGGTGGCGTTACCTATATGTTTGTTTTCACTTCTCATGCTCTTAAAATGTTACATTAGTCTCTGCATATCGGGACTAAAGCTCTTTTTTGATCTCAAGGGATTAAAGTAAAATTTTTTTGACTATGGAAACCCCTAAACTGCCAATCACGGTGTTTGTGAATGGAGGATTATCGCCATTTTCAGTAACTGGGTATAGACAATTTTAAAGCTTTCCACAGACCGAAGCGCGCTGCGGACGCACTGTAGCGCCCTGCGCTTCGGTCTGTGGAAGCCTTTAGGGCGTGGAAATAACCTCAAAATGAAAACTGTATAAAAATTATTTAAAAAATAATAATTTCGTGAAACACATTGAATAATTACGAATATTAATCTATTTAATTATAAAATATTAAAGATGATTTTTTTTTATTTTGCACTTAAAGAAAGATTTCCTTTAGCTTAGGTGTTTTTAATTTGTTTTTTTTTTTTTAAAACGCTGTCGGTAAAGCAGTTCCCTGCTCTGTCGATAAAATAGCAATCCGCACTGTCGGCAAAGCAGTGCTGGAGTGTACGGTAGATAGAGCAGTTACGTTTGAATGTTAATATGGCGTGACTTCAAAATAATGCGATGTCAGTTGCATTTAATAGTAAATAGAAAGTATAATTAGATATAATTTAACAAAGAATTGGCATATAGAAAATAAACTTAAAAAGTCGTTTCTTTATTCACGGGTAAGTGTTTCAGTTAACAATATATTTTGTGTGTGAACTTAGATCAATTAGGTTAATTTATTTGCCGATTCCAATGAATGAACAATTATCATTCTTACATGCATAGTCCAATTAGTTTTAACATAGTCTTTAAGTTAGAATCTGTTGGCTAATTATGCAAGCATTTAAAGCGTCACTTTACAAAAAAATATGAAAGAAAAGAAAAGACAGTGGTATTTTTTTTGCTATTTGAATTTTGAACAGATGTCCATTGCTCGTATTGAGCATACGTTGTAAAAAAGTAATTTTGTACGTCGTTTTTTTCCTCGCATTCAAAGTGAAAAGTAGAGTGTTTAACGCGGGACTAAACTACCATAATGACAACTCGAATTATAGCCTCCCTCGCTATCGCTCGGGTGGCTAAATATCTCGAGTCATTATGGCTTGTTTTAGTCCCTTGTTGAACAATCTACTACTATCGTCGTCTAGTACCCATAGTACAAGCTTTGCTTAGTTTGGGACTAGGTCGATTTGTGTAAGATTGTCCCCTAATATTTATTTATTATTTATTTATTTATTTTAAAATTGATAGTTATCCTGAGTTAACATTACACAGTTAACTTTAGGGTTCACTTTAGTCTACACGTCGATTTTTGATGAGATTTTTTCATAGTAGTGACAATATGCATATTTTTATGGATTTATTGTCTTTTAAGAGGATACGATGCGCACCATTTCTCCATACAAACGTAATCCTCTGTTTCCTCCCTGGATACTGGCTTTAGAGCCAAATTTTTTTTACTGTGTAATCTGTATCTACCACAGCTATGCCCCTAGATTTCGTTTTTTTTCCATATTTCAATTAACATAAGAAATATGAGCTTTCAAAAACTGAAAAAATTGCCCAATTTCAACGTCATTTTCAGACCCTCATCAGAAAAGAATCCCACATATAAACAAAAAAAGGAAAACATAGGGGCATAGCTAAATCTATCCTCTAATTATATTTGAAAAAAAAAAAATATTTTATTGGTCCAGTTTTCGAGAAGAAAACAGGGGATTACGAAATGCTGTTTTGATCAATTTTACGCGCCTATTAACGGTCTGAGCTGCAGTTGTCCCGCTCTCGCTGTACTGGCACGGAGGGGTTCGGGCGAGACAGCGACATTTCATTAAAATACCTATTTCTCAAAAGTCTCTCAGCCATCGTACCCTCTTAAGTAAAAATGGAAACTCGTCTGATTGAATTGACCATTTTGAATTTTAACCAAAAATAATTCTGTCCAGTGAGTTTTGTCATAATGCAATTGTGCTGGAAAATAATTATAACCAAATATATTTTCGACATAAACGAATTAAGCCTAAAGTGAATTAATCAGTGATTGAATTTGACATTCTTCTTTCGGCCTACATAAAATTCTACCATGCGTCATGATTCCATTTTCGACAATATTCTGGATGGACAAATTTCTTATTGATGTATTTAAAATCAGCACCGTGGCGTGGGACGTCCACCAACGAGATGGACGGACGATTTGGTGAAGGCCGCAGGTCCAGGGTGGATGCAAGTCGCTTCCAACCGTAATGATTGGGCATCAATGAGGGGGCCTATGTCCAGCAGTGGAGGTCCTACGGCTGAGATGATGATGATGTATTTAAAATTGTCATTTTCTGATTTGACGTATAATTTCGAGTGGACGATTATCCTGTTCTACTTAATTGCAGTAAATCTATGTATGCCATCGTGTGCTCACAATGACCTAGTCTGATCAGATGCGCGAGTCGCTTCTCAGCGAGTAACGCCGCGAGCTGGCGGTGGAAGTACTGGTCGAAGGCAGCGTCGACGGCTCTCTTCTCGCACTGCCTGACTATACCTCGTGTTGGTGTGCTCACCGTGGCCTAGCCTGATCAGGTGCGCGAGTCGCTTCTCAGCGAGTAACGCCGCGAGCTGGCGGTGGAGGTACTGGTCGAAGGCAGCGTCGACGGCTCTCTTCTCGCACTGCCTGACTATACCTCGTGTTGGTGTGCTCACCGTGGCCTAGCCTGATCAGGTGCGCGAGTCGCTTCTCAGCGAGTAACGCCGCGAGCTGGCGGTGGAGGTACTGGTCGAAGGCAGCGTCGACGGCTCTCTTCTCGCACTGCCTGACTATACCTCGTGTTGGTGTGCTCACCGTGGCCTAGCCTGATCAGGTGCGCGAGTCGCTTCTCGGTGAGTAGCGCCGCGAGCTTGTGGTTGAGGAACTGGTCGAAGGCGGCGTCGAGGGTGGGCCGCGCCAGCCCGCACAGGCTGCCCACGGCGCTGGCGACCCAGCCCCGGATACGGACCACCTTTATTACTGGAATAACATACAATACACATATACTCTCGTTTCTGATGTCCTGTCAATAGTTGAAAGGATATTTGGAAGACATCCCGTTAAGGTATAAGTTCGCCTTTGTCTAGAGTTGGACCAAGATAAGTCTGCAACGATTTCAATAGCTCACACGCAGTGCATGTGTTATTTATGCCTCATAATTTCATAGCAGTTTGACGTTTAATATAACACTTGCACTGCGTGTGCTACCTAAATCGTTGCAGACTTATCTTGGTCTGACTCTTATCTGTTTCTTATGTTACCAGCTAATTTCGTTTCTATATTGTTTGGCCAAATTTCATAATCTTGCTTTGCCATAAAGTAATTTATTTCTGAAACAGTATTTTTTCAGAATCAAACTAACATAACCTACTGTGTTCTATAAGATGAAATTTAAAATATCCTGAAAACTGCACGCTCCCTTATATTTTATGCTTTGACAAACGTTTGTACCAGTGTAAAGTGAAATTATGACAAATTAAATTATGGGAAACGAAGCGATACCATTAATTTAATGTGTTTTATGCACAACAAAGAGTTATGCATACATACTGTAGCGGGGGGCCCCTATGCTCTGGAAGAGAAAATACTGCCTAAGCTAAAATCCTAACTTGACTTATTTAATTGAAGGAAACTTGGTTTGAAAGGTTAAAAATATTTATTTTAGGTTTACATTATAAAAATAGATCACTTGCGTGGTACGGCCTAATCAAGAATGGCTCCCAAGCCCGTCTGTTGTTCGCTGTTTGTTTCAGGATTCGAATTCCAGAATCCGTACGATTTAAATATTTCAAAATATACGAAACAGCAACACGGTCTCGGTGGCCAGTGCCTACAATACATTACACATTATTTGACATCGATTCGATTGACGGACTAAACCAACTGAATCGTGACCCATGGCACTCGGGATCCTTTTCACAGGAAGTCTTGACAAAAATTCATTATGAAACTTACAGGTCGATTCACAAGAGCTGGCACGAATGGATTGAACGAAAGTAAATGTCACTTTGACATTTTTGTAGGAAAATGACTGATGAATGACATTTTCATATTTGTGTGAAGTGTATTCTAATAGGTAACACATATATACTTTCATTCGCTCATTCGATCCATTCGTGCCAGCTCTTGTGAATCTACCTGTACTTAACTTACTGTGGGAACATTCTATGATAGATCAGGAATCATTTTGTATGAGAGTATCTTTTCTTGAGCTCATCATCATCATCATTTCAGCCGAAAGACGTCCACTGCTGAACATAGGCCTCTCCCAAGGCTCGCCAAACAGGTCGGTCCCGTGCCATCCGCATCCAACGCGTTCCCGCAACCTTAACCATGTCGTCGCTCCATCTTGTTGGAGGCCTACCTACACCGCGTCTTCCGGTCCGAGGACGCCATTCATGAGCCTTTTGGCCCCATCGGCCACCAGTTCTATGAGCGATGTGCCGTGCCCACTGCCACTTGAGTCTGGCGATACTTCAAGCTATGTCGCTGACTTTAGTTCTTGCGCGGATTTCATCATTTCTAATGCGAACCCGCAGAGAAACTCCGAGCATAGCCCTCTCCATCGCCCTCTGAGTGACTTTGAGCTTTCTTATGAGGCCCATCGTTAACGGCCACGTCTCAGTGCCATAAGTCATCACTGGCATCACGCACTGGTCAAAGACCTGAGTTTTTGAGGTATATTGGATTTTGTACATGTGTATGACTTACATAAATACATAAAGCACTGTGTAAACCCGACGATCTTATTTTGGTGCGTGTGTTCCCTCAATTCGACGGTGGACTCGACGTCGAAATTGTTCTCGAACACGGTTCCGAGAATATTACGTTTGTTGTTCTCCAGTTTTACTTGTATTCGCTCCGTTTCTTCGTCTTCTATCACTTCTAACGCTTCTTCTACGTGGGTGCCTTGTTTCCTAAAATAATATTAATTTAGTGGAGCTAGATATACAGGGTTATTTGTAATTCACTGACATCCTCTTAACCCTGAATTCCTATAACTCAAACAAATGTTTTTTGATTTACGAATTATTGAAATGGAGCACTTTTTTTCTATACAAATAAATACTTCTAACACAACTTCGTACTCTATGAAATTCGAGGGCGGGGGCCACGCGCCGCGGTCGCGGCGGGCAATGAATGAATGACTTACACGGCACAGAGTATCGTAAAAGTAAGAGTTAGTCTCAAATTTTACACCAAAAATATTAAGTTTACAAAAGCCGTAAAACAAAAAACATTTGTTTAAGTGGTAGGAGTTTAGGATTAAAAGGATGCTAGTGAATTACAAATAGCCCTGTATAAAAAAAAACTTATACACTACGATCATATAATACGTAGATGTACGATCGCCGCTCGAAAAATAAAGTCAAGGTCAATTGTTAATCAAAACTAACCCAACGAACTACCTCATGGAATATTCCAGACTAATTTTGAGATACCTTGTATAGACACGCAATTAAACACTCCGAAAGTTTAATTTACAATGCTTTACAGTTATACTTACAACGCCTGATACCGCTCCATATCAGAAGACACCAGAAAGTTCTTCAAAAAACTCTCTAAATGCTGTCCCTTTTCTTTCCTCAGTTTATGCGTCACCGACTGGTAAATATTCCCCAAATCCGAACTATTCGCGTTGAGCGTAGACGCTTGGACCACGTGTGAGAAGTCGCCGTCAACTGTGAGGAATAAATGGAGAAGCTCGCTCGTCTGGAGAAGGCTCTTTTGGAGAACCCGCTGGAGAAAGTCCTCGTATTTGTAGCGGAGGGTTTCGTTGGGGCTGTTGTCTCTGGAAAAGGTAAATGTAACTACTTTATTACACCATTGCGGTTAGTTACAAACCCTAGAAAAATTGCGTTTTATTTGTGTGAAACGCAAAGTCCTAGTAACATAAAGATAAACTATTCTTAGGTTAATATAGGGGTGCGAGTCGGAAAACCTCTTCAAGTGCTCGATCCTCTTCTGTCCTCTACCACATGCTAAGGTCACTGTTACTCTGCTAGAGTAGAAGAAGGACGGGAATTAAAAGTTAAGCCCACAGATACAGATACACATAGATAACGCAATGCTCACGATTTGTATTGAAACAAAGCGTGTCGACTTTTTAACACTACTGTGACGTCACAGCCGAAATTTTGTGATGGGAAATTCAAACCACAGACATAATCACAGGCATTTTCTTAGTTTTCGCGGACGTTCTGCTGCAACAACTGACGCACGCGAACTGTCAGTAGTGGTGGCCAACCCGACGCTTTGTTACATTTGCGTTATCTATGTGTATCTATATCTGTGGTTAAGCCTTTTTTTTTGCGAGAAGCGAAGCTATACTCGCGCGCACGTGCGCCATAATCCGTTACAACGTCAGTTGAAACATTCGCACGGTGCTACGGCGGCGAAGCACTCGCTGGGACAAGGCCAGCGTTGTTTACCTGCGGAATGGTAACGGCAGATCGCAAAGCAGCATCTCCCCTTGACACTTTATGAACTTTGCGCGCAACAAATGTTTATCGTACTCCCTGTGTTCCACGCTCCAAGGCTGTTCGCGCCATCTCTCCGTAGCAACGTCAGTTCGAGGCGTTCGCTGGGACAAGGTCAGTGTTGTTTACCTGCGGGATGGTAAAGGCAGGTCGCTAAGCAGCCTCTCCCCGTGGAACTCTATGAGCTTGGCACGTAGCAGATGGAAGTCATGCTCGCTGCGGTCCACGCTCCAAGGTCTCTCGCCGCGCGCGCCATCTATCCGTTGCACCGTCAATTCGAGGCGCTCGCTGAGACAAGGTTAGGTTTTTTTTACCTGCGGGATGGTAGAGGCAGATCGTTAAGCAGCCTCCCTCCGTGGAGTGGAACACTATAAGTTTTGCACGAAGGAGATGGAAGTCATGCTCGTTGCGGTCCACGCTCCAAGGTCGCTCGCCGCGCGCGCCATCTATCCGTGGCAACGTGAGTGTGAGGCGCTCGTTGGGACAAGGACAGTGTTGTTTACCTGCGGGAGGGTAGAGGCAGGTCGCTAAGCAGCCTCTCCCCGTGGAACTCTATGAGCTTGGCACGTAGCAGATGGAAGTCATGCTCGCTGCGGTCCACGCTCCAAGGTCTCTCGCCGCGCGCGCCATCTATCCGTTGCACCGTCAATTCGAGGCGCTCGCTGAGACAAGGTTAGGTTTTTTTTACCTGCGGGATGGTAGAGGCAGATCGTTAAGCAGCCTCCCTCCGTGGAGTGGAACACTATAAGTTTTGCACGAAGGAGATGGAAGTCATGCTCGTTGCGGTCCACGCTCCAAGGTCGCTCGCCGCGCGCGCCATCTATCCGTGGCAACGTGAGTGTGAGGCGCTCGTTGGGACAAGGACAGTGTTGTTTACCTGCGGGAGGGTAGAGGCAGGTCGCTAAGCAGCCTCTCCCCGTGGAACTCTATGAGCTTGGCACGTAGCAGATGGAAGTCATGCTCGCTGCGGTCCACGCTCCAAGGTCGCTCGCCGCGCGCGCCATCTATCCGTTGCACCGTCAGTTCGAACACTCGCACTGTGCCGCGTCGCGGCGGCGCTTGCTGAAACAAAACATAGTCAAGTCAGAGTCAAAATTGTTTAATTTGCTATAAGTAAAAAAAAACAACAAAAACAAGTATAAGTAAAAAAACAGGTCCACAGGCCAAGCGAAATACAGCTTTATGACAATGTCATAAAGGCGCTGTCATGGAAAAACATTTCATACTCGAACTATACAAGTAGGTATAAGTCTGTAAGTGTAGTGTTGATGAGCTCTTTCTAGGTTTCAGTTTTCTTAAAAACTAACCAGTGATTGTCTTCTATCCCACCTAAAATGGCAACAGCCGAGTCACTTCGTTTCCCATAATTTCAGTTACCACACCAAAGTTTACCATAAAACATGTACAAAATACTGTGTAAAGAGGTGCTTCATAGTTCTCGCCCGCAGGCTCCACACAAGACCAAACCGTCCAAACTTATGCTTGGTATAGAATAACTCACCAATCTAGTCTCAACGTCTGTCAGAACAACTTTGTACGTGCTCAGATCCTGTTCCTGCACGTCTTCAGCCGCGATGCTATCTAAATACTTCAGTATGTTGATATTCTCGACGCTCTCGTCCGTTTCCTCGGCGTTGGTGAACACGTCCAGTATCTGTCCGTCCAGGTTTTGCGAGCGGAGGGCGTTCTTGAGCGCCGCCGCTGTTATACGCGTTTGTTGTGGCCTGAAGAATACGATTACACACATCACAATTATTATACTAACCCCCTGTTTCACCATCCATTGATCAAATTTATTTGACGCACAACTGTGATGTCATCTCTGTTTGTTTTGTTCGAATAGACGGAGACTGCATCACATATATCCGTCAGTTAAAATTAATCAATGGGTGGTGAAACAGCCCCTAAATGGGACTTTTATCACGCAAACAATATTTACCTCGACGTTAAACTAAAGAGTACGTCGATAATGTGACGCGTGAAAGTCAATTACAAATATTGCATTTGGCTGGTTGATCTGACTCCATAACTGTTGGTTGTTCATGTTTGTTTACATTTAGTTAAATACCTAAACATTTCTAGTATAATATGTACAGGTCGATTCACAAGAGATGGCACGAATGGATCGAATGAGCGAATGAAAGTATATATGTGTTACCTATTTGAATACACTTCACACAAATATGAAAATGTCATGCATCAGTCATTTTCCTACAAAAATGTCCAAGTGACATTGCTTTCGTTCATTCCATTCGTGCCAACTCTTGTGAATCGACCTGTATTATAAATGAACTGTCCCAAACTGCCCACGACCGTAGCCAGTGGAAGAAAACTAAGCGATTACTTACGAATTTTATACGTAGATTTAGATGCAATTTGGTATGTAGATAGCTGTATCTCGGCAATAGCGTATAAGGTACATTTTATCGCTTTAGCGCTAAGTCCAAAGACATGAAGTGAACACTATGATTATAGTGAGATAGTGGTCAATCACGGGTCAGTTTTACGTAAAAAAATATATTACATTCTTTCTTTTTAAATTTTGGGAATTCTAATGGGAATTGTTAAACATAAAATATAGGAACCTTAGGTGTAAGGGTGTGCTTCCATAGAAACGGTACGTCAAAGCGAAGACGTTAACCGACCAGTCGCATTAGTTGAAGTTCACGTTTCGCCCCCCTCATAACGTAACGTGGATTTTTTTACTTACTTTTTATTTTTATGTTGCTTTTGATAGCCCGTTGGTATTCTTGATCCAATTAAAAGTTTGTAAAACTGAAACAAATTAAACATTATCTACCATTACGGTAAAAGGGTCTCCACGAAACAATGCCTAAATCGTATCAACTATTCGAAAATAACTTCGATCGGCTGTCATTTATCCACTCAGTTCAGAGCCCCTCAAAATTAAAAAACGTTACGTGGACCTGGTGTCTAATCGGAAATTCCAACTTTCCTTCTTTTAAAAAAATTCGAACTTTAAGATAACAAGGCCTTAAAACGAGCTCCATAGGCGAAACTACCAGGCCACCATGACGAAGAAAATACCCACGACAGCAACTCAAAGTCAAAGTCAAAATTCTTTATTCAATTTAGGCATCAAATTGATGCTCCTATGAACGTCGAAAAATCTACCACCGGTTCGGAAAAAACCCTGTTGAGAAGAAACCGGCAAGAAACTCAACAAGGTATATTTTTTTCAATCAGATCTACATTGTTATTAAATGACATACATCTAAAGTATTTAATACAATGTTCCTCAAATTGTTGTTGCAAAGTAGAATCTTTTAATTTTATATTTTAAATGTCATGTCACGTCACTCATGTTGATATGGGTTCTGGCCTGAAATAAATTATTTTTATTTATTTATTTATTTAAAGTTAACTGTGGACGACTGCGGATAAAAAAAAAAACCGGCCAAGTGCAAGTCAAAATCGCGCACCGAGGGTTCTGTAAAATTTTTTAGGTATGTCAAAATATATTCCGTAAACAGCTTAAACTTTAATAATCCAGTGTTAGAAGGACCCTGCTTCTAAGTAAAATGTACGCAATGTGAGATTATTTTATATTGGTTAGTCAGGACCCCCCTTAAATTTAATATAATTATTTTTTTATTATTTGTTGCAGTACAACACGCCACCACCACAGTGATGCATAATCGGCGAAAATTTCAACCAAGTTAACGCCATTATAAAGATACGAGTTAAAAACGCTGGAAAAAAAAACGTTTCTTGTATGACGACCCCCTTTAATTTTTAACTATATTTTTTTTTTAGTATTTGTTATTATAGCGGCAACAGAAATGCATCATCTGTGAAAATTTCAACTGTCTATCATAGTTCATGAGATACAGCCTGGTGACAGACAGACAGACAAACAGACGGACAGTGGAGTCTTAGTAATAGGGTCCCGTTTTTACCCTTTGTAAACCCTAAAAAAAACTAGCTCGCTCACCTCATCGCTGTGTAAAAATCTCGGCAGCATTATCTTCTCGAGAGCAGCGTGTGATTCCCTGGCCGCTTGATACAGGGCTGGACTGGTCTGCAATCTAAAAAATAATTAGCGGTCATTGACCGATAATCGTGTCTGGCGCAACATCTTAATGTAATAATAACTATACAAGTGTGAGGAAGAAATGATAAATAGAATATTTGATACAATTAAACAACAATCCCAAGACGTAACATCAACTCGTTAAGTATACGTTCCCTATACTCCATTTATTTTAACATTTGGAACTTCACGGTAAAATTTGCACACGTTTTTAAATAAAACAATGAAACTGTTCTATTTAAAATTGTGTTAACTTCATAAAATAAATACCGCTAATAAATGTACATGTAGGTATTTGAAATCCATTTGTGTTCGAAATACTGAGAAACGTGTGTTACAATTTGACCGTTAATTCAACCTTAAATTAAACGAAGTATAGTTGTAAAATCTATTTGGTTAATTTATTTATAACTAGATGTTGCCTTCGACTCCGTCTGCGAAGATTTCGTCTATTGTTACCCCGCGGGAACTACTATCCTATGACCAAATTTCATATAAATAGGTTCAACGGTTTATAAAATAATGGGATAAAATGTTGTGTATAAACATAAACGCTTTTATTTGTTTTTCATTGTCACGTTACAGCTGCGCAGTATGTTAAATTTTTTTCACAATTTGTGTCAAAATTTACCTCAACAGACATCTTTTATCCTCACAAAATAGCGTAAGTATACATGTTTTTTAAATGCAGCTACAGGAAAATTACTACCACTGATTACTATTCATCACAATGCCACGAACAATTCCGTGCTGTCAGTCAAGTTCATATGACGATTATAATTTTGAATAACTTTACACAGTTAACTTTAAAGTTCACTTTAGTTTATACATTGATTTAAGATATCAGCTTTTATCAAAGTAGTGACGATTATGTCTCTGTATTGTTTATCTATGGTTAAAAATGAACTGTAAATCTTTCATTTCTAAATATAGGAACTTCAATGACGTAAAAAGCTCGCTTCGAAGATGATTCCTTCATATTTTTTTTTTATCTTTAACTGTCAATTTTTGTATATTTCGTGTGTATATAAATATATACAAAAGAAGAAAAAAATCGTCTAAGTCTAAACTAATATCATAAAGGGAAAAGATTTGACTGTGGGTTTGTTTGTAATGGATAAACTCAAAACTACTGAACCGATTTTAATGATTCTTTCACCTGTGGAAAGCATTATCATTTATCATTAGCAAGTAGCATAGCCTGAATAGCCATATTTTATCCCAGAAACGTGCAAACTTTCTACGGGACGCAGACGAAGTAACGAGCGACAGCTAGTAGTGCAGTCAAGGACTTTAATTCATAAGCCACCATGGAACTATTTTATAGTAAACGTCATAGTGACATCGCATTGATTAACAAGGAAAATCGTAATGACTTTCCTTTTCAGAAGGTTCCATGGTGGCTCATGAATTAAAGTCCTTGACCGTACTTAATTTGATTTGTCAAAATAAAACATTAACGTCATTGCAATAAGAACCACAGCACGAGACATCTGACTTGACAATGACTTGTTCTATAACTATGCTTATCGAGTAACGTAAATGTCATAATGACATCTTACTCAGTACTCGGTAGCGAATTTTGTAGTAGGGCCAACGTCATAAATAAGTGATCACTTTTTTATCTTGTCACTTAAGGCCCTACCGTGTTTTTGGCGCATTTATTGCATTCATTTAAACTCGTGCTGTATCATTACTAGCAATGCTATAGTCCTGAAATTCATATGTAATTTGAGGATTCACTCTAGTGACCAGTTTTTTTTCGAAACACGATTACTTGTAGTTCGCTCGATAGAAAAAAAAATCCAAAGTCGTCTCTAAAAAATAAAAAAAACTCGTAGTACGACGCTAATACGACACGCATGACTTTTTGAATGTTAATAAAACAAGATGTTTTCTAGGGCGTAGTTTTGCTACATTTTTAAAATATGTATTTGTTTTAGTAATATGATGAAAATACCCAAAAACACGCGCAGTAAAACCAACCTATCTTGAGCCATCGTGCCTCCCCCACGCGGCCCCACGCCCGAAATCGCCCACCCAAAATCGATTAGCGCGAAAAACTCGGTAGCCCCTTAACGGCATGCTTGAAAAGCCATACGAAATTATGCAACGACTGAAAGCGACAAGGTACAAAAGTGATCAAAGGTTATGACGTTGACTGTACCTACCGTTTAATGTCAGCACCATTCTCCAGCATCTTCCTGAACTCGTCTGCGCCCGCGCCGCGCAGCGTCCCGTACCGCGCGAGGATCTCGCAGCCTTCCTTATAAAGCTCCGACTGTTCTGACTCGCTCAGCTCCGGATTTAGGAGTTTGGTTTGAAATAGCTCTGAAAAGAAGACTTCGTTGTTAAATATTTCGCAAAAGTTTTTACCGATGATGGAAAGAATATCGTCGCTTCAGTTCTAACACCGGTCTAAAGCCGTGGTGGCCTAGCGGTTTGACCTATGGTCTTTCAAGCAGAGGTTCGTGGGTTCGACTCCGGACTCGCACCTCTGAGTTTTTCGGAAGTTATGTGCGAAACTACATTTGTAATTTACCATGAGCTTTACGGTGAAGGAAAACATCGCAACGTATCACGCAAGTGATGATCTAACGAGGTGAGATCTGAATGCATAGGAAAGATTCGTGTCTAAGCTCCTGACCAGTGGTGGTGTGGGTATTAGCACTCAGCACGGAATGCTGCGGACCTGGGTTCGATTCCCAGCGCTGTCTTTTTTTATTTTCTGGGTTTTTTCTGTGCATCCATATTTCAGTTTGTATTTAGTAAGAAATATATCGTGAGGAAACCTGCATATACCTGAGAAGAAATTCAATGGTGTGTGTGAAGTTCCCAATCCGCACTGGGCCCGCGTGGGAACTACGGCCCAAGCCCTCTCATTCTGAGAGGAGGCCTGTGCCCTGCAGTGGGACTTATACATATAGGCTGGGATGATGATGAGTTCTAACACAACGTAAGTAATGTTTTGGCGGTTTGACATTTTGATGCCATACTAAGTATCTGTTCAAAATTATTCAGTTTTTCACTCTCTTGAAAGGAACTATTTTTGATATAGGTACGTGGTCTTAGAACTTAAGCGACGATATGCATTTACTTAGGGTGAGAGATTGTTTGTGTAAAAAAAAATCTTGCCATTCTTCACGGTCCGATCAATTTAGATACGGTTCTTTGTAAAAGGTTGGTGATTAATTCGTTTGTGTTATGATGGTATTAACTTGACAGAGGGGCGCGGACGTTGTAGTTGACATTTTTCTAACTTAACTTTTTTAACTGACTACGACCAATTACTTTTCTTTAAACCTTACGCAATGTCTTTATAAAGTTTATGCGATCGAGAGTCGAATCTGTTACGTAGAAACCACGAGTATTATGTTATTTATTTGTGTCACAGCTCGCTGTTATTATACAACAGTACGTGGGCGACCGAGCTCCGCTCGGGATGAAACTCGATACCAAGCGTTTTCCCAGAGAGAAGACCAAGCTAGATCAATTTTTCATCCCCGAAAACCCCCACATACCAAATTTCATCGAAATTGTTGGAGCCGTTTCTGAGATATATATAATTATATTTGCAGAAGGTATAGCATTAGGATTACCTAACGCGGACTCGATGTAGCCTTGAGATATCATACATTTATAATTAGGGACGGTATTTCATATTGATTTGCTAGCGTGGGAAATTCATTGTTCAATGCTTTGTGAAAACTTTTTTGCGTACTGCAGAATCTCATGAAGTATCACAGAGGAAGATAGAGTGAAAAAGTGGTCAAGAAATTAGTGAACTTACATTTTTTTCATATTTATTGTAATAGTAGCCATAGGTATACACACTCAGAGAAACTCTCATTGTTAAGATCGAGCAAAAATCGCCGAAAAAACAGATTGTACGCGATCCCTCGTTAATTCATAATTTTATTTTTATTATTTATTTTGTTGTTATAGCGGCCATTTGTGAACATTTCCAGTATCTACGTACGTATTGCAGTTCAAAAGATACATTCCTGTGACACTGTGTGTTAGGAATCTAAGAAATTTTTCTAAATAAAAGAAGAACACGTGATTAACCTTTCGTATGCCGGAAATTAAAAAAAAAAAGTCGTGCATTCTAGCCTCAACAGTTTCATATAAATCCAATGATACAGATTTTTAAAAAAATACAAAAAGAAAGCCTTAAATTGGGTACGGATCCGGTACAAGGCATACGAAGGGTTAATGAACACCTAACAGCTACAGTACAAAGAATTGACAGTCTTCTGTCGTCCATACTAGATGGCGCTAGGCTAGCTACAACAGTTGATCTATATGCTACTCACTGGCGTCCCAGTAAAACTGCAGCCGACGTTGCCACCCAGTGGCCTTGATGTGTTGTACAGAAGCGTATATAAAGTGGGGGGGGGGGGGGGGGGGGGGGTCCATGCCCACCCCAGAATGGGTAGCTGTGCCCACCTTAGAATTGAGGTATTGTCTTTGCTTCGCCTCTACGGCCAGAGAGAGAGAGAGAGACAGAGAGAGAGAGTGTGGGAGCGAGAGACTGTAAGACGCTGTTTTTCAGTGGGACTCAATATAGCATCTCTGGGGCCAGACTCCCCCTGAAAAATAACCCTAGAAACGCCACTGGTGTTGGGTGAATATTCGAGCGTTTTGACCGCGCGGTTAAACGTCATTACCATTCGACGATTATTATCACAACCGAAGGACGAATCGCGCGAAATTTCATCAAACTAGATTCAGCATCGGTACAGTCTTAAGTTTCCATAAAAAGTTAACCCTAAGCATCACCCTTTTTTAATAATTTCTGCTCAAATGGTAATGACAAAAAAAAAACGCCGTAAAACGCTGAATATTTACCCTGTTGCATGAAGGCTTACATATACCTGGTCTTTCCGTCCCAACATGAATCCAAGTCATCTCATATTATGAGTCAACCTACCTTTTCAGAGGGTAGATCACGTTTCTCATACTAGATGGCGCTCAGCTAGCTACAACTTTCGATGTATACAGCACTCACTGATGTCCTTATAGAACTGCAGCAGATGTAGCCGGCCAGTGGTCTTGACGTGTTGCATGAAGGCATACAGCTGGTCTTGCTGTCCCACCACGAGCTCCAAGTCTACTCGTAGGAGACGACAGCGCGAGGAGTACACAGAGTCCGTGTGCCGGACGAACGTTGAGAGGAATTCCACCTGCGATAAAGGGCCTGGTTATGTATGAAATAAGATACGATTTGAGGAAACATTGGTGGTAATACCAAAATGTCGCTCATGAAAAAATATGCTTTCTCTCTATGTTTCGAATACCAAGGTTGCTGTATATATACAGGGTAATTTTTTAATCAGTGCACAAATTTTGATATGTGATTCAGTACCGTTGATAAATCACGATTATCAGTTTGAGATTTTTTTTTACATTTTCAAATTTGGGTTGTTCATAGTTTTTACTTTTAATGAAATGGCTACCATAGTAATTTTTCGTGGTGACTAACTTTCAAACGCGTTCCCGCAACCTTAACCAAGTTGTTGGGTGCGGATGGCGCAGGACCGATCTGTTTGGCGAGCCTTGGGGGAGGCATATGTTCAGCAGTGGACGTCTTTTGGCTGAAATGATGATTATGAACTTTCAAACCGCTATAACTCAAAAAGTTGGTTAGGTGACTAGACAGTCATGTTCTTTCCGTGTACCCTTCAACCACAGAATATATATTAGTACTAACGTACAGAATGGCCACGCTCCGCCCCGCACCGATTCGAGTTACCCCACACCTCAAGGCGCAGATTGCCGGAACCGCTGGAATCCAGTCGGGTGCGCGCGCGATGTATGTAGGCGTACGCGTGTACAGACGTCGTCGTGCTTATGTAGATTCAAGAACGCGTATTTTGTTCGTCGTGGCCGCCGTGTGCTTCACTAAGCTAGATACAGGATTCCACAGTGAACTGACCTTATAATCAGGTGTAGCGGGCAACTGTGCCATGGTCTCGTCCCCAGTAGCCAGGATAACGAGCGCGTTCAGTATATAAGGGTCGGCTAGTACGTCCGTCAACGACAGTAGCACCCAGCCCGCGAATATTTCCCGAACCAGCACGCGAAACACGCTGGAAGCACAGGGGGGCTACTATAGTCGAGTCCAGAATTAGGCGAACTAGATTGACAGCTGACAATGTTACCAGACCGCAAAAAAATAATAGGCATAATATAACCTAGTGTAGTGTCACTTTTGGACTTTATTTCTTTAGCTTTAGGCCTAAAAACGACGAACCTATTCATTCCGAGGCTATACCTAACACCGATCTGATCTGAAGGCGTCCTTACCGATATTCAACAAGTTATTATTCAATACATCGTTTTTCCTAATATTATAAACGCGAAAGTTTGTAAGTATGGATGGATGGATGGATGTCTGTTACTCTTTCAAGCAAAAACGGTTTGACGGATTCTGATGAAATTTGGCACACAGATAGTTTAGAATCCGGATTAACATATAGGATACTTTTTATCCCGGAAAATTGCATAGTTCCCGCGGGATAGCGATAAACGAATTCTTCGCAGACGGAGTCGCGGGCAGTAGCTCGTTTCAAATAAAAAAATTCTTTTATTATTATTTCGCATTAATAGAATTATTATTAATTATTAATCTATCTTAATGGTAACGATTCTAAACTAAACTACTGGCATGAATCAGTTTTTTTAATATCGATATTACAGCACTGGTGAAACTGTGGCAATATTTGTGTGTAATGAACTGTCAAGTTGGTTTGCCTAATTCTGGACTCGACTATAATTCAAAGTTCGTATCGCGCGGTCCCTCTCACTCTTCTGTTTAATAGTACCAGCGTGAACGGAATGGCACGATACGAGGTTCGAAAATCGAATTTAGTAGTATATGGCCTGAATATGAATGCTTTGCACAGAATGTCGGTACTGCTGGCACTGATGGCTGGTTTAAACGATAATTTTAAACGAATAGATCCGCTGAAACGAGAAATTTTATGACAGCTCTTTTTCTAGTGAAAAGGGTAAAGGAAACATATCTATTCTGTGGCAGTATTGGTAAGTAGATATATGTTTTTTTTAAATTTGTTGTATTTTTTTAAATATGGAGAAATAAATTATAATATAGTACATTGTTGTAGAGGCTGGAAAGTAAGCAATAGATGGACGAGTTTGTTTGAGGGCCGACGCGTAGCGGAGGCCCTCGAAAGTACGAGTCCATCTATTGCACTTTTGGCCGAGACTAAACATTGTGCTTTTTACGACTAATGCGAGGAAATCACCATCATAATCATCCATCTCGTCCATCCTGTCCATTTCGTCCATCCGTCCATCCGTCCATCCCGTCCATCCCATCCATCCCGTCCATCCAGTCCATCCCGTCCATACCGTCCATCCCGTCGGTCCGTCCATCTTTCCATCCCGTCCATCCCGTCCATCTTGTCCATCCCGTCCATCCGGTGCATTCCGTCCATCCGTCCACCCCGTCCATCCCGTCCATCCCGTCCATCCGTCCATCCCGTCCATCCAGTCCATCCCGTCCAACCCGTCCATCCCGTCCATCCGTCCATCCAGTCCATCCCGTCCATTCCGTCCATACGTCCATCCCGTCGATCCGTCCATCTTTACATCTGTCCATCCTGTCCATCCCGTGCATTCCGTCCATCCGTCCATCCCGTCCATCCGTCCATCCCATCCATTCCGTCCATCCCGTCCATCCCGTCTTTCCCGTCCATCCGTCCATCCGTCCATCCCGTCCATCCAGTCCATCCCGTTCATTCCGTCCATCCGTCCATACGTCCATCCCGTCTATCCCGTCCATCCAGTCAATCCCGACCCTCCGTCCATCCGTCCATCCGTCCATCCAGTCCGTCCGTCCGTCCGTCCGTTCGTCCGTCCATCCAGTCCGTCCGTCCGTCCGTTCGTCCGTCCATCCATCCATCCATCCATCACATGCAGCAGACGATTACTTTTGATTGGTCCAATAGTGTCGTTTCAGCACGCCAGGAATGAAATTCAGAAATTATCTTTCAAAAAGTCGTATCGTATTATGAAATACATATACTGATACGTCCTGTTTTCGATTAGTGTAACATTGTTGTCGTGTTTGCGCGCCATAAATGAGTCAGCTGTTAAATGTACATATATAGGCAGTTTTGTGTACTGGATTTAGGTTATCTATGGCCACATTTTCGAGCAGTGTCGTTAAAAATATTTTTCCGTGTTCAGGAGTCGAAACTCTTTCGATTCCTGTAGTAATTTTCATTTGTTAAAATAATGAAAGGTTGTCAATTCATTCTATCATCGATCGACGATCGATCAATTGGTGTTGTAGGCTTGTGTAGCACCCTAACGGCACTTTCACACGGGCAACGTCACGTTTTTTCCGAACCCGCAACGTCCCGTTTTTTGCGGGTTCGGAAAAAACGGGACGTTGCCCGTGTGAAAGTGCCGTAAGGCTTCGTTCAAACCAAACCGACTGTCGGCCGCCGAATGTGAGCGCGCGTTACGCAGTTTATTGTATTTCCATACATATTCACTTTTTCGTTCACACCAAACCGACAATACGCCATTACGCTATGCGTAGTCGGCGACATAAAATACCGTACAAAATAACGTTCACACTGGGGCTCACATTCGGCGGCCGACAGTCGGTTTGGTTTGAACGCAGCCTAAAGTCCGAACTTGTTGATGAGAAAAAATCACGAAAGCAACTCACGAATTCTGCAACTCGCCATTCTTCAGTAAATAGGGCATGATGGCGTTAGTAACACTCCGCAAGTACTTCAGCTCCGCGTTCCTATTGGCTGCGGCGGGGTGGACCGCGAGCTTGCTGGCCAATAGGGGCGCGGCATCGGGCAGGTCCGCGCACAGCGTGTAGTGACGCAGCGCGCACGGGATGAGACGCTCCGTTATGAAGCGGGAGTAGTTTATCTGGATTGGGGTTGCCATGCGTAAAAATAAACAGTTCTACCAAAAACAAGGATATTCCCGAAAATTAACACTTGACAGATTTTATACATGATCTTATTTTTTTAATAACAAGTTAGTTGAAGAACGTTCGAGATTTTGCCAGTATAACTAGTCGCAAAAGTTTTATTTTTATGTACTTAATTAAACCAGTTCTATGGTAAGGGCATTAATTAATCAAAGCAATAATTTCCAGTATTACTTTCTAGAGTTGGATACACTTTGGAGCTTCAGCACCATCGCCTTTATTTAATCTTTCCGTGCCTTTCTGGTTACAAAATTGTGGAAGTTGATTTTCACACTTTTTAATATTTCGTATCTTTATTTAGTTATATTTTATAATAAAATAATACAACATAATATGGCCTTAGATTGATTTAACCAATAGCCGCGCAAGCAGCAAAATTACATTTGTACGAGCTTTACGGTGAAGGAATACATCGTGATGATATGTGTGAAGTTCCCAATCAGAATTGGACCCGCGTGGAAACAACAGCCGAAGCCCTCTATAAAGGCCACACAAACCAAAGCGCGGAGCGCCGACGGTACGTGCCCAGCGCGCTCTATAACACTGAATCATATAAACGGTGACACACACCGGCAGCACGACATAGCGTATATGACTCAGTGTTATAGATCGCGTTGGACACGCTCCGTCGGCACCCCGCGCTTTGGTTTTTGGACGGCTTTTTTCTGAGAAAAGGGGTGTATGTAGGCCGGATAAGTTTCTCACTATTGTACTGGATAGAAAGGGAGCTGCAAGATAAAGTGATTCAACTTTTCTGGTTAGACCTTACCTTGACAGCTCTCCGCAGCAGGCAAGCGGAAGCGTACCGCAACTGGTGGCGCAGCTCGTCCACGAAGAACGGCTGCAGCGTTATCTTGCTGTACCAGGACGTTATGAATTGCTCCAGGATCGCGTTGTAGAACTGGAAACGTTTCAACAATGAAACAATAGAACCTATCAAGGTTTGAATAAGTAACGTGCCAAAATATTTAAGTATTTCTCCAAAAAATATGTCTCAAGACAAAATGAACTGTAACGAAATATTTAGTAAACAGTACATCAATACGAGTGTGCTGCGAGTGTTTCACAAGAATAAAATAGGGAACAAGTTTGGTTTGAAGCATCTATTTGTACTTTTATTTTTTCAACTTCAATTTTTTTACTTTTACGTAAAAGTGATGATGGCAGGCTGGAATGTAGGATGCATAGGAAAAACTTGTGTCTAAACTCCTGACCAGTGGTGGTGTAGGGGAATAGCACGCGGCACGGTATGCCGAGGGCCTGGGTTGCACCAACCCATTTGTTTTAATTAGTCTTATTAAATTTGAGGTGGCCATACATTGAATTTGTGATTTCATTTCAACAAAGTATGAAGGTCCCAAATTTCACAATATCCTAGTTTTAAAAATTGAGTTAGTGCATTATGTTAATCAGCATTAATTGAGTTAGAAGGGTGAATCAACTTTTTAATGCCACCCGTTGCTATGGTTACACAAATTTTGTCTCCTGGACAACCTAAGCATTTTTCTATGAACAGTGTGTCACTTGGACAACCGGGGAAAGAGTAAACAACAAAAAAAAGTTGATTCACCCAGAAATAATAATTTGTGTTCACAACTTAGGATGGGTATGTATTACAATACCGAAGTATGAAAGACCAAATGTATTAAAACATCGAATGGGTCAAAAAACCGACACAATTTTTTCTGAAACCGTTAACTTTTTAAGATTGTTATAAAACAAATCTAACCTAACCTAATGGGTTCTGTATGATGCCGTTTTAATAAATTCTGAGAAGTATACAGTTTCAGAAAAAAATCATGTTGGTCTTATGACCCATTCGATGTTTTAATAAACTCGGTCTTTCGTACTTCGGTATTGTAATACACACCCCTTAGGATACAACCTGTAAAAACATGATTGATTCATACCCAGCTGGGTACTTAACTAATTTTTCTTTTCTTTGCCATTGTGTCAGATTTCGTTCGCTTGTGTTAGACATAAAATGCATTCATCATCATCATCATTTCCGTCATTGTTATGCATATAACAATAAAAATCAAACCTTATAAACTAAAAGCTGTTTTCAATATTACTCATTAATGACATAAATAATTTTTTGGAGGCAACTGATATGTAATCTATTCCTTAATTCTATTACTTAGATAAGTATATTTTATCAGTTTGTCATGACATTTATCTTTGTGGAATTTGTATACCACTTGAACATTAGAAAATAGCGGGAAAAAACTAAGAAGTACCTAGAATTGTTTATGCCTTTGATTACTGAGTTTGATAAGGCTTAATTCATACTCATATTAGTGCCCTACTTAGTTTAATTCTTAAGATTAAATGTCATATATCAGGTAATTTCTTTATCAATGCTCAAAGTTTGATATACTGTGATTCAGAGCCAGTACTCCCATTGTATGACTGGTTAGATTAATTTGCCAGAACCGTTATTTCCTAAACTGTCAGTCAATAGAAATTGCAAACAATGTAAACAAACCTTGTATTTAAAATGTTGTCATTTTCCCTCATCAAATACTGCTAAATCCGTGTATTATTTAATCAATACTTACCACAACACTATCCTAAACCATTAAAACAATAAACAAGTGCTAGAATATGGATATTTCATTAAATGGTTTATTTACATTGTTCACAATTTCAATTGACAGCGATTTTAGTAGCAAAATTTCAAATTCAAAATTTTTCCCAAATGCTTTTTTTCTCACCATGGTTTACTACTGAAGCTTATTTTCACAATCGCGATTTTTCTCAATTTTAATAGATACAGAAACTTAGGTAGGTTTAGGTTATGTTAAGTTTTCCAAGCCCTCTCATTCTGAGAGGGGGCCTGTGCCCAGCAGTGGGACATATATATATAGGCTGGGATGATGATGATGAAGTTTGCATCGGCCCGAAAGGCAAAAAGCACACAGAAGAAGGAGCTCCGCATGAGCAGAGCCCCGTCATCACTATTACTGTGTCAATTCAAATTGGGAAAAAACGCTTATGTGAAAATAAGCTTCAGTAAATTTACAATGTGAAACACAATAAATAAATAAATAAATAGTGAGAAAAAAAGCATATGGGAAAAGATTCTGACAAATTGATCTAATCAGTCCTATGTCCTAGTCCTATGCTTATAACATGGAGCCGTGAAAAATTAGAAGCTGATAAACATGATAGGAAGACTCACATCTTCAATGGCTTGATCCAACTGTTTGTGTATTTGGATCCCCGCCCAGGGCTCCGTGGACACCACCGGGTCATGCCGGGGGCAGTCACTGGACCCGCATGTAGCACAACCCTGAAAAAGTAGCTTGTTTAGTGTTTTTAACAGAAAAATACTAAAGATGGGTGAATTCTAACTGTAAACCTGTCAAATTTGATGTTGTTGATAATCAAAGATTAGATGTTTTACCACCTTACCACATTTTACTAACTTTGCTGTCATTAACACAATATTCCTTGTACCATCTAAACCAAGCTGTAACATCTCTTTGTATATTTGTTTCTTGGTGTAATATTTAGGGAGTGGAGTAAATTTGAACCTACTTAGTTGTCAGATATACTTGAAATTTGGTATGTGCAACAATAAAACTGCATGATCAAAAATTCTTACACATTTTTTTTACATCTATTACATTACTTTCTAAATCTAATACAATATACAAGTTTCATGCTTAGTGCTAATACTGGCTCAACAACTTATCTTTAATGAATAATGAGTATTTACTGAAAACCTGTCTATCAGCTAAGGCAAAGTTTACTTTAAAATTTAGCTCTAATTTACTTTAAGTATGCAACCTGTCAAATTCTTACTGCAAAAAATGGTATTGTCAGCAGTAAATATTAATGTTAAGAGTGAGAGTAGGTGCAGATTTTTACCACTTTTTCGTCCATGTACACACGTCTATTTTGCTGACTGTACCTAATAAAGAGGCGTTAACGCGAACGACCTTATAAACAGAAGACAAAAACGTAAACAAATGGTGTCAAACTCACTGTATCATGTTCCTCCTCAACTTCCTTTTCAGCTCCTGTTATCACCAAATGGCACTTGATTTTATTCACTAAACTATCTAAAATACTCGAATTCAGCCCATAATAACAAGCCAAACATCCCAGCACATAGCTAAATGCTATAGTCGCGAAGTGAAATCTGCGGAAATGGCAACAGCGTTAAACAACTTTCTAAGGGGCGACGCGGCTCATTGTTCAATAATTCAAATATTATACCTGTAGAAATATAACACCGCGAGCGAAGCAACAAGAATTCCCACGTAAATAACATAATTTTGATTTTCAAATTTTTCTGTAAACTTCGTTTGACATCTTTCAGTCATGGCTAGGCGAACAATGGTGACGTTTGTTTTTTCGATGTGGCAATATGGTGGCAATTGAGCACTCATCTCTACCACAGACAGCAGAGCTGACTGTTCGGTCTGCCTAGAAAATCTTTGCTTGCTTGTCTTAAAAAAAAACTTAATAACCTCCAAAGTTGACGTTTGGTTGGTTACTTTGAATTGAATTTGATGAAGTCCGCGAAATTAATAAGTATTTTAGAATAATTTGTTAATACATTTAATTTACTTATTGTGATAACGTCATATGGCTGCCTATCTCTTGTCTTGAAAACTACGTGGGAAAGGTTAGTAAGTTTTTCGAATCCGCCAAGTCCAGAATAAAGTTCCTTGATTGTTATTAAATTGTACATCATTCCTACTTTGTGGAAAATCTATTCTAATACTATTTTTATCGGCTATGTTATTTTTAACATTAGAGCAAAAAAGTATTACCATGATTAAAGAATACTAAAAACAAATAATGTCATCAGCAAAGTATAATATTTATTGTATATTTGTTCTACAATTTGTAAAGAAAAAAAAACTATAATATCGGCAAACTTCATTCTATCATTTGGCTGAGTATTAAAGTTGTAATTATGTCCAATGTAAACTCATACTGTTTACAGTTCACAGGGTCCCTGTTATCTGAATGTCAAAAGGTGATTAAATATCTCCCACTTACATTTATTTTATCACGCCAGTTTGCTTGGCAGTGTCGTAGTGTCACAATGTTAGCCTGAGTGCATCAATTTAATTATATCAAAAATACTCTTGACATAGGTATGTAAAAAATTCTGTTATTATTTGGATTTGCTTTAAATGTAATAAGTATATTTGAATATATTGAACAATTTATTACATTGGGCATTACTTACAAAGTATTCATGAACTCTTGCCGCTCTGCAAAATAGGAAGGTAATTGATTATAGTTCATTGATATATTAAATGTTTAAATTAAATATGTTTTGATACAATCTACTTAATTATTAAAACTAATTAAAAATGAGTCAAAATGAAACTGTTAGTGCCTTACGAGATAAGACTTGAGACAAAACTTGAGTAAGGTAGTGATATAAACATAGTTATTTTTAGAGCATGACATGCCAACTTGTAATGATTAAGTAATATGTGGTCATACTCAACGTGACCATTTATTTATTTTGTCAGACCGGGACACATCTGCGGAAATATATAATAAAAAAAGTTTTTAGAGTTTTACAAGTATTTTATTATAGAAGATAGAATAACACAGAATAATCAAAGCTCTAAACACAAAATAGTCAAGTTGGCATGACTTACTAACTAAGCTTCCAGTAGTGGCGTGACTTCTAAGTTGTATTTTTGTATTTGTCGGCTGAACAAATATTTTTTTAAAATATTGGGTCTTGTTTTTAGATACAGGTGTAACTTTATTTATATTTATTTTCGTAATCAGAATAGCTTTCAGTACTGCAACACTTAACTGTGTTTTATCACTGATCCATATTTTGTTCATAATAAATAAATTTTAAACTATTGTTGGGTTTGCTTGCAAACCGGGACTATGTTGTCTTCGCTGGGGACACCGGGACAGACTGTCTGAAACCGGGACTGTCCCGCCCAACCCGGAACGTATGGTCACGTTAGTCATACTGCTTCTATCAACTTTACTTCTGACATGATGAGCTCAACCGCACGCTGAAGCTACTGAACAACAGCCAACCAATAGTGTCTTTCTCTACCTCAACATTTGCAGGATCATTCTACACTATTGATATGTAGTGATTCAATTCAATTTTTAAAAATATAGCTCCATCGATACTGTAGAATCTGTAGATGATTCTGAGCCCGTCGCTCACGGCCTCACACACATAAAAGGTTCTAGTTTCTTGTGCCCAATTAAAATACCAACATTTAATGTGTAGTATGCCATCGTAGGGCCTCGTAAAATATGTCTTGTGCACACATAAAATTTTAAACCTGCACTGCTGCTGTTGATGGTACTCTTTCATTAAAAATCAATAAAGCTTCTTATCTGTGTATTCTACCTGAAACTGAATTTAATAGGATGGCAAACCTACTTCACACTTTCTTAACATATTTTTTTCTACATTCCAGAATCATGGCTCTACAAAGGCATATCTTCTCAGCCACCAAGCAGTACATGTCACGGAGCTGTATCCTTCAAAACAACCTTAGACAATCTTTCTGTGAACTACGTCACAAGTACAGTACAGATTCTCCTAGAAAATACACAGATCGTCATGAATGGGTTGTTGTTAAGAATGAAATAGGCACCGTTGGAATAAGCAAGTATGCCCAAGAATCCCTCGGGGACGTCGTTTTTGCACAGCTACCTGAACCGGGTGCAGAAGTGAAGGCTGGTGACGAGTGTGGAGCTCTGGAAAGTGTTAAGGCAGCCAGTGAAATTTATTCACCTGTAACAGGTACCGTTACAGAGAAAAACAGTGAGGTTGAAGGCAAACCGGGGCTGATTAATTCATCTTGTTACGAACAAGGATGGCTCTTTAAACTCAAACTAACGAAACCTGAAGAGTTATCAACCCTTATGACTGAAGAGCAGTATGAAAAGTTCCTAAAGACAGATGTAGAGAAAGACCATTAGTAATTTTTATAAGCTTTGTTTTAATATTTATGTTGAAATGTGAATAGATCTAAATACATGGAATATCAAATGTTTGTGTATGATTGTTTATTGTAGGCAACTAAGCTTATCTATTCTGATGAGGCATTTGAACTGTAATCTTCCTCTTGTTGTTTAATTTGCTGATAAGAAGGGTTCAAGATTTTTGAAGATGGTCATTTGCATGGCTAGCACACTACATCACTGTGTGCCTGTGACAATTTTCTTATTTGTTACATGAAGTAACATTTATTATGATCTTGACTGATGATACTATATATTTGGATACGGATGGCGCAGGACCGGTGTGTTTGGCGAACCTTGGGGAGGCCTATGTTCAGCAGTAGACTTCTTTCGGCTGAAATGATGATAAGGGAACGTACCCATACTACGTGACCCATTTTTTGCAATTTTTTACCCCCCTCCCTCCCCTCTGTGACCTCCCGTAGTATTTTCCAAGACCCCCCCCCCTTTAGTTTTCTCGTAGTAATTTTTAAATATGATTTTAAATCTTTTTTTGCAATCAGAAAGTTGAAAAATAATAATTTGGCTCATATTTGTCTTTTATTAATATAGATTTGCCTAGACTAAAGACTAGAGTTTGTTGACTACGTGATGAAAACCTTAACCCCCTCCCCCCGTCCGTGACCAGGCGTGGTATTTTTGGTGACCCCCTCTCTCCCCTAAACGGGTCACGTAGTATGGGTACGTTCCCTAATGATACATGGAAATTATTGTGTAGGTGGTGCTAGGAATACTGTACGTACAGTGATGTTTCTGTTACATCATTTTCTTATGCAAGCCAAACAGTGCCCTTTCAATATGCTTTGATTTTGTTTAGATAAACATTCACATTATTACTTTAGTTTGTTGTAGTTGGTCATAAGAGGGATATTATCAGCTGTTGCCTGCGACTTCGTCAGCGAATAAGGGCCGGCGCACATATAGCAGAGTATGCCCGCGAAATTTTCTAGACGTGCGACAAATTAGGCGAACTTCTACCAGAGCTGTCGACTCAATTTGGATATTATTTCAACGACAAAACTAGAAAGGGAGTTCCGCTTGTAATATAAGTTGTACTTTGTTATGCAATTGGGCCCAGATCTAGGTGGGGTCAAACTAAGGCGCTTGCCAAAATTGTCATAGATTTTTCTGAATAAGACTAGAGAATTTAATTACTAAATAATTCCCAGCAAACAAGTAACTGTTGCTAAGTAGTTTAAATGGAGATAAAAATGAAATTCTGATCCGGTGCGTTATCATGTTTATTCAAGTGCAATCTTAAAATTAACAATTCATTATTAAAACAAACATTCACTTTGGCATAAATGAAAACAGGTGACTTATCGCTATATGTTAATTTACAAATATTAATATCACATTCTTACGGGTATGAGACCAAAAACGTAAGTAATTATGACTGACATGTCGCAATATCACAAAAAATTGACACTGGTTTATTTACCAAATTTTATTTATACCTTACTTAAGTCCCATAATAAAGAGTGGAAGAGGAAATATAGCTTCTTATGCGGCAATTACACTACTTCGTTCACCTAATGCGGTCGCAGAACTTGTTTCAAACTACTTCGGCGAACGAACGTCGTCTTCACATTTTAGTCTGTCCGCCTAATGCGGTGGCCATAATTAGGCGCTGGTATGGTAGCTGTCGCTCGCCGAATGCAGTAGACTACAGTGCTCTTTACACTGTTGCGGTCACCAGCATGACACATGGTTTTGGGGGTTCAAGATTTAGATTGAGATATTCAAAATATTTCTTTTATCCGCAACTGTTAATTTAATTGTTGTTTTATTTTCTGAACCCCCCCCCCCCCCCCCGCGATACTGAAACCTTGCTACGCCCGTGCCGCATGATGCATGGCGATCGACTTAATGTAATTGCAGCATTAGGCTCTGAGTGGGGGGCTACTACGAAATTACTTGCCATCCCTTTCACTCTTCTCTTTAAATTAGCGCGAAAGGAACGGCATGATACGAAGTTTGAAAATCGAATTTTGTAGTATAAGGCCAAACGCGGCCTTACGTCGGAAATGTTTACTAAGCGTTAATAAGATTGGAATTCAATTTGATGACAATTTCTCTCGCTACCTGTTAAATTCAGAGTAACCAGCTGTGTAAATGTGTATTTTTTGTGAAATACAGATATAAATACAGGTTGAACAGAATTAAAATAATCCGCTATTAATTAATCGAATTTAATTAAATATACCTAGAACACATTGAAATAAACCAGTAAAGATAAGCTGGACCCGGAAATCGAAGCTTATCATTCCGAAATGCTAAGTTCGCCATACACAAATCCTTGCATCTGGCAACACAACTATTCAACATTGTTTTTCAATAAAAACAAATGTAAAAAGTTACAAATTCCAAATATGTTAAAAAAGGTTACACTTAATTAAAATACCTATTTTTCAAAAGTCTCAGGCATCGTATCCTCTTAAGCCTCTTAAGGGCAAATGGAAAAAAACAAGCTAATGCCTCGCGCTGTGTTTTTAAAAAAAAATAATAGAAACGATTCGTTATTTAATCATTAACTGGCTTCCTGGGACAGCATTCCCGGGCCGGTACAACTTGGGGATCTTCAAAAAACGAGCCTATCTATCTCTCAAAAGGGTCGGCAACGCACCTGTGACACTCTTAGAGTTGCGGGTGTCCATGGGCAGCGGTGATTGCTTCCTATCAGGTGACCCGCACGCTCGTTTTCTCCCTCTTATACATATATAAAAAGACTGTCTTATGACTAGATACACAAAAATGCCATATTAGGTAACGTTCTGTGACGTATCGCAGTGGCGTGGAATAAATGTGGAGTTAGTATATATAAGCTTTGCCATATTTCGAGTTGATACTACACCACGCTACTTCCACCTTGTACCTTTCAAGGCCACCACAAACCAAAGCGCGGAGAGTGCGCGTGGCGTCGACGGAGCGTGCCCACCGCACTCACACTGAATCATATATACGGTGACACACACCGGCAGTGCGGCACAGTGTATGTGATTCAATGTTATAGAGCGCGCTAGGCACGCTCCGTCGGCGCCCTGCGCTTTGGGTTGTGGAGGGGTTTAGTTAGACCCTTCATAGACAAGTATAATCAAATCGTCGCGAATTGAAAATTTGCGTAGCCTTGTGTACGAAAGGCCTAAAACATGGAAACTGAAAAAAAAAGCGAAATAATCTTATGGACGTTAGTTTTTTTTTACTGGAAACATTAATTCGCTTTGCAATGTAATACTACTTAAACACATTTATGGGGCACAAGTTTGCCATTCAAATTATAATTTAAACACTACACTATTTTTATTTGTACGCTAAAATTCTTAATTTTACTCCATTTTACTCCATGACACTAATTGAAGCCTAAAGGGCTTATAAATTCACGAGTTGCCCATGCATAGTTACACACTTGCATTTTTATTTCATTTTCATCTCCTCCGAGAATCATGAAATGCAGAAAATGCTACAGTTTTTGTAAATTGTCTTTTCTACTCACACATTTTTGTGGATATTTTATTTTCTAACCTAGTAACATTATCTTTCTCCAACCTATTAACACTATCTTTATCCAACAACCCCGAGGCTAAAATTAAATTACATATTCTATCTATACAATTTCAAATATGGCACTTAAAATTAGTATGAAAGTTCCAATGTAAAAAAACCACCTGGTGCGAGCGAAACTAGTAATGTGGAACGAATGCCTGATTACAAAACCAATATGGCCCCACCAGTTATGTATTGGGTAATTCCAGTAATTCATCATTGTCATACTTCCTTCGTATTAGTTGTTTCTTCTTCGTAAATTACCAGTTGGGGGCATGTTGGAATTGTAAGGGTATAGATGTAGTGCAAAATGATTTTCCATCGGGAAAACTCGGATCTCAATCTGTCAATCAATGATTGTATTAAAGGAGTGACGTTTTCATATCCATTAATATGGAACTTTATTGTTTAGTGACCAATGTCAAAGTGAAAAATGTAAGATGGCTGGCTACACGGCTGTAAGATGGGTACTGAATCACGATAAATACGAACTTTCCCGATAAATTCCGAAGGAAAATCATTTTGCACTACATCTGGCGGGTTTTATCATTGCGTGAAGATCACTTTGATGTTGTATAGTCGACCAAGAAATTCCTTTACCACCCTAAGGTTCAATGTCAGTTGTACAGCCTAAAACAACAAAGCCTATTTTCACTTTTAAGTCAATGTGACAATCAGCCTTATTATTTTTATCTGCACTGTCATAAAAAAATGGTACAATAGTATACAACTGATATGGATCACCGATGTACCTGCGCAGAAGTCGCGTTTTTAGATACGCGGGAAATGCAATTGACCAAGAGGCATACTCCAAGCACGGCGCGTCTTTTTCCTGTGCCGGTATTGGTGGGTTACTGCCGCCATGTCAGCGCGCGTCGCGTGCCATGTTAGTCAGCCGCCATACTTCCGAGAGTGAGTGAGTCTGACAACAGGTGCACTGTAATTTGCACCATGCAACTATACGACATAAGACTGATTTAAAGCTTGAACCGTATCTTCGGCCGGCTATCATCGGCTACTTCGTTCGTGTCTGTGCAGCCGAAAATGCACGACGCGCCATAAAGAGTGTGTAATACTGTAAAGCACTTACTTGGTCGACTATACTTTGTGACGCATATCTTCGTCAGTGGCGTCGAAAAGATTACTGGAACACCGCTCAGTCCTCCCCCGTTCAAACCAAAGTATCATTCTTCTCTACTCTATTGAAATGCGGATGCTTGTACGTCCATTTGACGCTAAACGGCTTGTCTAACGCTAGGTTCACATCGAATAAGTCTAGTGTCATCGTTTTGGGGTTGTAAGTGAATTGGCAGCGAGGTTTTTGGCAGGGCGCCCCGTTCACAGTGAGAGTTTTAACTGGGAGTGTTTGGGCTAGGATGGATATTTTGCTGACGGAGGGTACGCCGTAGCCCCACCAGTGGACTATGCTTTTGAGTTCCGAGTTGGCGAGGAGGAACTCGATGTGGCTGTATTGCTTTTCTTCGTAGCTGTCTGTAATAATAGGCGACTTTTAAATAACAGTACCTTGGCTCGGCCTATACGTCGTTTTTTCAACCGACTTCAAAAAAAGAGGAGGTTCTCAATTCGTCTGCATGTTTTTTTAGCATTAGAGATAGGGTTAGCAATCTTGATGAGTCTTTTTAACTATAAACGCTTTTAAAAAAAATAGTAAATATTACTTATGTAACCAAAAGAACGTAATTAACCATGCCCTTTCTAATTTTGACTTATTTTACAAAAGTGTTTTTCCATAGAAAGACACGTCAAGTTCGCTTACCTTCTTTGTAATGCTAAAAAAAGGAAGTATAGTTCGGGCTAAAACTTGAAAACACTTGTTTATCCAAAGATAAGAAGTCGATTGGTAACAGTCGTTGTAGACTATTTGTTAGACCTATGGCCCTCTCAAACAGGGACCGTAGTTGGGTGAGGCCACGAAGCGTTTCAACCGCCGTATCCCGTGTGTTACCAAAATCTAAGGAAGCCCATAAACTAAAACCAATTTCAATTCTGCGACCACACACCACATCACGCGTGGTGGTGGTCACTGAGATTTTTTAGTTGACGTACTATTAGTCTATTTTGGTAACACACGGGACACGCGGTTGAAACGCTCCGTGGCCTCAACCAGTTTCAAATCTGGGCTCGCACTTGTGAGTTTGCCATAATGAATGGCATATGAAATTAGGGCAAACGATAGACCCACATATCAGCGGTGTTGCTTACTGAGCATGTCACCGTGGTCCCAGTAGAGTTCGCCTCGCGCGCGGCGTTGCGCGGGCGCCACCAATAACTGCAGCGGCCCACTGCGGCTGTTACTGGTGGTCACGGGACCCTGCGCCGGCGGCTCCTGGAGGGTTAATATACCGCCACCCTGGGGACAATCAGAGACGCCTTAGCTCGGCTTGCGCGGACCACAGTTAACTTTTAACCCCCAGCTAAACTGATAACCCAAGAACCCTTAAACCATTTGACAACCCTGTCAAGACATTCGATTTTGGACCATAAATGTTGCTAATTTGAATCGGTTTTGATTTCTGTTTGATGGCAAATAAATTTCCGGTATCGATTTAAGGGTTAAGTAGTGTGAAAATGTATGGGACTGTATGGTGTTGGTAGGCGCGCCAAGACCCATTTCGGGTCACTGCGCGCGCCGAGCTAGTAAGTAAGTTATCCTTAAACATGAAACTACCGTGAGACTCACTCATAGTGAAAATAAACGGATCACTCACGTCTCAAAACGAGTTTAACTCGACATGTTTCGGGCTAATCCGTAGCCCTTCCTCTCGGAGTCGCACGTCACGGCGGCTGCCAAACGTGCGACTCAGAGAGGAAGGGCTACGGATTAGCCCGAAACATGTCGAGTTAAACTCGTTTTGAGACGTGAGTGATCCGTTTATTTTCACTATAAGTTATCCTTAACCCAGGATTAACAATTTTTTTTTAATTCTAGACCGTGCAAGTGGACCCTAGCCTAGGACACTGGTCCCTCCTTATTTTAAAAGCTTTTTATTAACTTGGAAGTTAAATTTGACCCACTTCCAGTGGTCGGAACAACTTGAGATTTGATATAATTATGCAGGTTGGATGACAATGCAAGTGAAGTCAACAAAAAGTACAGTCAGCGAAAAAGCTTGCATTGAAAATGAAATTTTCAACATAAAACTTATACTTTTTATACAATTTTATACCCTCGCTTATCTGCTGTGTATGTTGCCATTGATGACTTATGCCACTGAAACGTGGCCAGTAACGATAGGCTTCACAAGAAAGCTCAAGGTCCCTCCAAAAAGCGATGCAGAAAGAGAGAGTTTCTCTGTGGAATCACATGATGAAATCCACACAAGAACTAAAGTCACCGACATAGCTCGAAGAATCGCCAGACTGAAGTGGCAGTGGGACGGTAACGGCACAATGGTCGTAGAACTGATAGCCGATGGGGCCAAAAGGTTCTCGGATGGCGTCCACGGACCGGGAGACGCAGTGTAGGTACCTCCAACAAGATAGAGCGACGACCTGGTTGGTCTGTTTGCCGAACCTCTGGGGAGGTGTATATTCAGTAGACGTCTTTCGGCTCAAATGCTGTTTATGCTACCTATTCTGCTCTCTTCACCACTTACCTTAACAGTGACAGTAGCATTCTCATCCACTTCCTTCCACTCGTTCTCCGCTACCAGCGTCCCATCAGCCAGGTTGTACCAAGTGCCGGGGAAGTAAGCTCGCGTAATGATGGCTCCCTGTTCCAGTATAGGAGATACCATGACGTGGGGGCCCACGAGGAATTGGGTGTCGATGTCGTGGGTTATTGGGTCTTCCGGGGTCCTGGATGAAAAAACACACACGCTTTTGTTAGATGACAATACAATACAATACAAATATTCTTTATTGATCACCAAAAAAGTACAGAAAAAATTAATAACAATAAAAATTCAGGCAGACAATAGGCGGTCTTGTCGCTCAAAAGCGATCTCTTCCAGACAACCAATGCTGGATACATGTAAAAATATGAACAGGTTTATACAGGTGGAGGAAACAACAGACAGGAGAAATGAAGATATATTAATCAATAAATATTAAAAACAATACAAATATACAATATTTACATACATAAATATAATACTTATACACTACATATACTACATATACAGAATATCAATGAGAAAATGTCAAAAGGCCGCACGTGACAAAAGGAACTCAGATTTAAAGAAATAATGTAAACATATGAACAGGGAAGGACCGACGATTGAGGATAGATAATCAATAGAAGGAACAGTCAGCAGCAGAAGTGGATGAACGGTTACGGCGCTCACAATCACAATGATCTACACACGACTCTACTGCTAAGTTAATAAGGACTGACTGAGGTGCTGACTGTAGCTCAAGCGACGTATCTTCTTCGCAAAGCTACCTAGCGGCTGCGCAACTTCCTCAAACGGCTACATAGCTTATAATAGCAGTAGTGGAAACAGTCACATAGTTTCGTACAGTAGCACACAACTGATATGGCTCACCGATGCACCTGCGTAGAAGACGGGTTTTAGAAGCGCGGGAAATGCAATTGACCAATTGGCATACTCCACGCCGTCCGACCATGTACGCACATAAAAAAAAGCTAATTTGAAACCGCTCTTTTAGTCTCAAGTGTAACAACACTCACTCAATGATACCTTATTTATTAAAATCGGATTAGTAGTCTCGACGCTACGGTGGAACATCCGTAAATACAAACGGATTGTTAAAATCATTACACTTCCTTTTGGCTTTGCCGTAGTCGTGTCAAAAACAGCGGTCGCACAACATTATCGCCTTGAACGTGCGCCCTCCAGAACAGCGAGTAGTAGTACCTACTACCCCCGGGCCCAGGTTAACTTGGTCCTATAGTCACATACTCTTCTCATCCAATATACCGTAGTGTTTCAAGTCAAAAGTCTTTGACCAGTGTGTGTTGCCAGTGATGAGTGAGGCGTGGCCGCTAACGATGGGCCTCATAAGAAAGCTCAGAGTCACTCAGAGGGCGATGGAGAGGGCTATGCTTGGAGTTTCTCTGCGGGATCGCATTAGAAAAGATGAAATCCGCACAACAACTAAAGTCACGGACGCAGTGGGCAGGGCACATCGCTCGTAGAACTGACGGCCGACGGGGCCGAAAGGTTCTCGAGTGGCGTCCGACAAGATGGAGCCACAATCTGGTGAAAGAGGCGGGAACAGTGGATGTCTTTCGTCTGAAATGATGATGATGATGAATGACTATCACTAGTGCAACACTCACTCAAAGAACAGCGGTCGCACGACGGTGTCGCCCAGGACGTGCGCCCTCCAGAACAGCGAGTAGTATTACCTACTACCCCCGGGCCCAGGTTCACTTGGTCCTATAGTCACTAGTGCAACACTCACTCAAAGAACAGCGGTCGCACGACGGTGTCGCCCAGGACGTGCGCCCTCCAGAACAGCGAGTAGTATTACCTACTACCCCCGGGCCCAGGTTCACTTGGTCCTATAGTCACTAGTGCAACACTCACTCAAAGAACAGCGGTCGCACGACGGTGTCGCCCAGGACGTGCGCCCTCCAGAACAGCGAGTAGTATTACCTACTACCCCCGGGCCCAGGTTCACTTGGTCCTATAGTCACTAGTGCAACACTCACTCAAAGAACAGCGGTCGCACGACGGTGTCGCCTTGAACGTGCGCCCTCCAGAACAGCGTGTAGTAATAGGGAAGCACCCGGTAGCGCATGCGCAGAGCAGCGCGGCTCGCCGCCACTACCTCCGGGCCCAGGCTCACTGGGTCTTGGGGCTGAAATAAAGCGCAACGCTCAGATATATTACCAAACTATATAGGAATGATCTCAAATGTCAAAAGTACAAAATGGACCATGCTTATCTTTCTAAGGTCTAAAATGCTATAAAAGTGGGCAAAATACACTTTGATTATATGTGCTATTTCCTCAGAAATGGTCAACTTTGCACATCATCATCATCATCATATATTTACGAGCTGGGCTCTTGTTAGTGGAGTAATTTCCAGTTGGAGTTATTCTACAATCCGCTCTTTCCTTCACTTCTTTATATAATGAAACATTTATTTTTCCTTTTATTTGCCACATATATGTCCTTCTTGGTCTTCCTCTTTCTTTTTCCCTTCTATCTTTCCTTCTAGTATAGTCTTAATGTCTTTAACTTTGCACGAATATCATAAAAATATTAGATTAGATTAAACAACCAAAAAGATTATTTAATAACTAAAATAAGAAACAGAGGTCACTCACGTATTAATAATCGAGGTATGCCCGAACCAATCCGTGGTTCTTTTTCACGGTTCGAACGGAAAGCTAAAACTGCGGCTGGCTTTCCGTTCGTACGTCTGTGTCTCACAGGCCTCACAGCAGTTTTAATGCAAAGTTCATCTAGGTCACAGTTTTCCGTAAATTATCTAATACCTTTAAACGAGCAATTCTTGTATATATGTATATATATAAATATATATATATATATATATATATATATATATAATCAGGATCTCGGAAACGGCTCCAACGATTTCGATGAAATTTGGTATGTGGGGGTTTTCGGGGATGAAAAACTGATCTAGCTATGTTTCATTTTCAGAAAATCGCTTTTACTCGTGTTTTCCGGCTATTTTTGTTTGCATTAGAATATAAAGCTAAATTTCGCCGACTTCGAGCAGATCATAATGACACATTAGAAATCGGGTGGTCGCGGATCCAGCCGACCTCGGTTCGATACCACGTTTTTTTCAAGATTTTTAGTTTTTTTTTTTAAGTTTATTTTTTATGAGAAAACGTCAAGTTTCTTCTTTTGTGAGAAAAAGTTACTTTTTAGTGAGAAAAAGTTATTTTTTTGCAAGAAAAAGTTACTTTTTTGTTAGAAAAAGTATTATAGGGAACGTGCAGTAACTATAGGCGGCAGCACTAATGCGACAGAAGAGACACTATGCGGACAGTAAAACAAACTTATGAACGACCGCTTTAGCCTAGTTGGTAGTGACCCTGCCTACGAAGCAAGAGGTCCTGGGTTCAAATCCCGGTAAGGGCGTTTATTTGTGTGATGAACACGAATATTTGTTCCTGAGTTATGGATGTTTTCTATGTATTTAAGTATTTATTTATCTATATAAGTATGTTTATCGTCGTCTAGTACCCATAGTACAAGCTTTGCTTAGTTTGGGACTAGGTCGATTTGTGTAAGATTGTCCCCTAATATTTATTTATTTATTTATTTATTTATCAAGGTAAAACATTCAAATTGATGGCACCCTTATGGCACCAGTTGGCAGCACCGTCTATGTGCACGTTCCCTATTGGGAGCACACAGAACAGGAAAAGCCGGTTGTCTGTAAAGTTGGTTTACGGACGATAGTTTAACGTGACTCACCGCTCCACCCCCTCCGGTGTTTTTGTCAAATATCTTGAAAACGGTGCATCCTACGGCAAAATCAATGAAATTTTCATCCCCCCTTTAATATCCCCGCGCTCCCTCTCCCGCATCCCCTCCCCCCCTCTCAACCCCCCCCCCCCCCCACCCCCCACCCCTCCGGTGTATATAATCAGGATCTCGGAAACGGTTCCAACGATTTCGATGAAATTTGGTATTTGGGGGTTTTCGGGGATGAAAAATTGATCTAACTTGGTCTTATCTCTGGGAAAACGCTTGGTACCGAGTTTCTGCCCGAGCAGAGCTCGGTCGCCCAGGTACTTATTATTTATATCAAATGACTATTTTGTATTTTATCGTTTTTGACACACCCACATAAAAAGCACATTGATTTTACTGATATTTTTTAGTACTTCCAAATACTCTACCAACTTACAATAGTATTGATGGAATTGTGGTTCCGCGAGAAAGGATAGAACGCGCCGAGTTGCATCCACCGCTTGCACAACTCCACTGTGGTGTCGCCGTTGAAGCCGCATATGTCCGCTCCCATCATTGGGATGCCGAAGAGGCTGAACGCTAGAATATCTGCGAAATAGCAAAATTATATGAGAACATAAAAACCCCGTAAATAAGGTCAGCAGGCGAAAAAGTAGTGTCATCAATTTTGGAAGGAAATATATATAATTTAATAAATAAATGGGTGGATCAACTATTTCTTGTTGTTATTCTGTCCCGTCAGCGAGGGGACAAAAGTAGTAGTTTAATTAGAATAAATGTTGTGTCACATTAACTAACATGCTTATTAGATGACCAATGGTAGAAGAGGTTTAAAACTACCACAAAAATGCATGTTTGGCAAATTTTAATCTGATGGAAACATGCTGTCATAAGAAGAAACCGTTTATTCATCAATGGACAGGAGTTCATCCTGTCTGCACTTCAGCAACCAGTTGAAAGTCAGGGCGGATCGTCGCAGCAAATAATCGCAGAACCTGCGGATGTCAATAAAAATTCGGATCTTTTTCGCACATTATAAATATAATTATAGTAGTAATAATAAAAATCTCTTCGTTTTGCATCAGAATGTAAACGGTTTGGTAAATAAAGCTGATTTATTAACGGTTCATTTACATGAACTTGTACATAATAACATAGATGTTGATGTATTATGTATAACCGAACACAACATGAAAATAGGCGATGAAACTCAACTGGCTCTTTCTAATTATAAACTTGCATCATCTTTTTTCAGAAATAATAGAAACGGCGGTTCATGTATTTTGGTTAAAAATATTCACAAATATGTAATTTTAAATGACATCAACAATGCCTCGATTTCAAATATTATTGAGTGTTCGGCTGTGGAATTGACTGATTACAATATTATAATTATTTGTATTTATAGGATACCAAAAAATGATAGTCATTCAATGTCAATTTTTTTGCATAAATTAAATGTAATTCTAAGTAAAGTTTGCTACATTCGTAAGAAAGTTATATTATGTGGTGATTTTAATATTGATACCTTGAAATCTACTAAACACTCGATGGACTTCAAGAATTTGATATATGGTTTTAATCTTAGGTTTGGAATAACGGAACCGACACGTCTGAGTAGCAATACATGTATAGATAATATTTTACATAACACGCGAGACAGTCGCACTGATGTACTGGAATTAGCTATTTCTGATCATACTGCTCAATTGATTCAAATTCCTGTTAACAAAGTGAAATGCTTATCTTACTGGTATGTGAAAAAAAGAGATTTTAGTTCTGAAAACATTGCTAAATTTATTGACTGTTTGCAAAATTTAACTTTTGACAATGTTTTTGCATCTAGTGATCCAAATGAGTCTTTTGATTACTTTAGTCAAGATTTTGAACTGTTTTACGGCCTTTGTTTTCCATTTAAAAAGGTAAAAGTTGCTTCACATAATAAACCGAAATGGATAACGAAGGGAATAAGGAAATGCTGTAAAATTAAACGGGACCTTCTTTGGAAATGTAGGTTAATTCCGGACCAAAAAAATAAAACTCGGTTTAGAGAATATGCTAAACGGCTTAAAAAAATTATTCGATTAACGCAAAAATCTCAAAATGATTATTTTATCAAAACTTCGACCAACAAATCCAAGGCAACGTGGAAAATTATAAACAACCCTAAAACTAAACACCCTAAAGAGAATATTTCACAAATCAAAGTGGAAGGTAAATTGATAAACAAACCGAAGGAAATCGCTCAGTATTTTAATGATCATTTTGTTGACCAAATTAAACAAAATAGTTTATTTTCGTGCAATAATACAAATTGTTGTTCTATTTATGACCCTGATTCAAATATGAATTGCAATTCAAATAATTCTAACTCAAACATAAACATAAATTCTTATTCTAATTCTTATTCTAATATTAATTTAAATTCTAATTTTAATCCTAATTTTAATTCTAATTCTAAGTTTAATTCTAATAATAAATGGACATCTAATTCTCCACATTCTATGTTTATGAATCCTACAAGCCCCACTGACATATACTTGATCATAAATTCATTAAGAAATACGAATAGTACTGGATATGATGGAATCGCCACAAAAATCATTAAAAAAGTAAGTCATATTATATCACACCCGCTTAGTTACATAATTAATCAGTGCATTGAAAATGGAGTTTTTCCAGATAGGCTGAAGATTTCGGTCGTAAAACCAATTTATAAGAAAGGAAATAAGGAAGACATTAATAATTATCGTCCAATAGCCTTAATCTCGATATTCTCTAAAATTATTGAAAAAGTAATATATAATAATTTGTACCAGTATTTTGAGAGTAAAAATTTATTTGCACAGGAACAAAAAGGCTTTCGCAAAAATAAGTCAATTAACATGGCTATTTTTGACTTACTTAAAGCTATAATGACAAAAGTCGATGAAAGAATACCAGTTTGTGCGCTATATAAGGACATGACGAAGGCTTTCGATTTTGTAAGTCATAAAATATTACTTGATAAACTTCTTCGGTATGGTATTCGTGGGAACATAAACGACTTGATAAAGTCCTATTTGAGTAACCGTAAACAAATCACAGTAATTAACGAACTTTGTCTCAATACCAAAAGTGAAATCACCCACTCTTCGAATTTCCGAGATATCTTATATGGTGTACCACAAGGAAGCGTATTAGGCCCTTTGCTTTTCCTAATCTACATTAATGACTTACCAAGGATCGTTGAATATCCCATGGTACTTTTCGCTGATGATAGCACAGTTATATTCTCAGGTGAAAATTTAAATACATATCAATCGGACATTAATAAATCACTACATTCAATAATAAAATGGCTAAAGGATAATAATCTTAATATTAATTTGGACAAAACGAAAATCATGAATTTTAGGCAAAGAACTAAACCAATTAACTTGACAATTTCATATAATAATCAAACGATCGAAGAAACAGAAGTAACTAAATTTTTGGGTTTAAATTTGGATTATAATTTAACATGGAGGAATCATACTGAAATCATTTGTAAAAAACTTAACACATACTCTTATGCTTTACATAAACTAAGTAGAATTGTAAACCGCCCTGCTGTGCTCACAGCATATCATGCTTATGTATCTTCCACTCTTAAGTATGGCATTATGTTCTGGGGTAACTCCACGGACAGAGATATGGTGTTCAAGAGTCAGAAGAGATGTATTCGTGCGATTTGTGGTATTTCGTCCACTGATTCATGTAGGCCTCATTTTATTAAGTTACGTATACTGACCCTACCGTGCATATACATCAACGAAATCTCAACTTACGTGAAATGTAACAAGGACCAATTTCCTGTTTTTAGAAGTGCTCGCCAAAAAGTTAAAATAAACACAAGACCATACAAAACAGCACTACTTGCCAAAAGCGTATTCGGCATGGCATCCAAGATCTTCAACAAACTTCCAAAGAATATACTGATGACCGAGGATGTTCATGATTTTAAAAAACAACTTTTTAACTTTTTGGCGGATAAAGCTTTCTATTCATTGGATGAGTATATGCGTGATAGTTTGTCAGATTTTTAGACTATAAGTATATTGATTTGTGCATGATTGAATGTGAATATTCATATTTGTATGCCCTTGGGCGCAGCATAGTGATACAAGTTCTTTGATCATTGTACCATCTATTTTACCTATGTTTGACAAATAAATTATTTATTATTATTATTTATTTATTATTATAAACTTACGGTTTAAAGAGTGACCCAGGAGACTGTCTCTATAGCAACGAGTGACAAAAAAAAGTTTATCGACCCAGGCAGCGCGATACAGGCCATCATGACGTCCTTTGAGGGATTAAGTCCAGCGGCCGAAGTCTTTCGAATGGCAATGATGATGGATGATGTACGTACCAGGTATGGTCATTGCCATGTCGTGCCACGTGCTGAACACGTCCCCGCTCCAGTGGCCCGCGAAGTGGCCCGAGCCGACGAACGTCGCGCGCGATATGATGAAGGGACGCACGCCGCGGATCTCCGTGAGCGCGCTGTAATAATAATGTTACATAAAAATCACGGTTAATTTAATTAAATATAAGTTTTTGAGTGAAGACCACGGATTGGCAAACGTAGCGTAGGACGTCCTCAGACTCGGTGGAGCGATGTTCTTCGCAAGGCGGCTGGCAAGAGCTGGACGAGAGTGACCGAGGATCGTGCTCAGTGGCGTGCCATGGGAGAAGCCTATGTTCAGCAGTGGACGAACATAGGCTGATGATGATGATGATAAGTTTTTGCTAAAACTGCCATTTTTAATACAAACTTTTTTTACTGACTGTAGTTGCATTATTTGGGTGAGACAACTTTTTCTTGCCACCCGTTGCTATGGTTACACAAATTTTGCCTCATGGACAACCGAAGCATTTTTCTATGAAACATTATGAAAATGTGATTCACCTTTTTATTGAATCAGGCGTTACTTTGCTCACCCGCGACCTTATGATATGATAGCTACGTTTATGCAAGAAATGAGTGTTCATGCAGTTCCTATCACCTCTACACACAAATCACACAAAGCCAACTATCACCACCACCGAACTAGACTGACGCCTTTACGAACTCATCCTTAGAGCAACACAACCGTTAGATGTTAGACCAGGGGTCCCAGGCGTAGTATAGAGCATCCACACATTGATTTGGATGTGACCTGACACCGCCCGCGGTGTAGGGGCGGCTTAGGAGCTGTTTGGGGCCCGGAACCTGTGTAGCGAGACTTTTGGGACTCACAAGTGTGTAGCGACGGCTTCGCTGAGCGCATACAAGTTGTGGCAAGCGCGGTGATCGCCGGCGTAGTGTTGAGCGTCCATACACAGTGTCTTGGACTTGAGTCCGTCGGAGCCCGCGGTGTGGGGGTGGTATGGGACCTGTTTGGGACCCAGAACCTGTGTAGCGAGACTTTTGGGACTCACAAATGTGTAGCGACGGCTTCGCTGAGCGCATACAAGTTGTGGCAAGCGCGGTGATCGCCGGCGTAGTGTTGAGCGTCCATACACAGTGTCTTGGACTTGAGTCCGTCGGAGCCCGCGGTGTGGGGGTGGTATGGGACCTGTTTGGGACCCAGAACCTGTGTAGCGAGACTTTTGGGACTCACAAATGTGTAGCGACGGCTTCGCTGAGCGCATACAAGTTGTGGCAAGCGCGGTGATCGCCGGCGTAGTGTTGAGCGTCCATACACAGTGTCTTGGACTTGAGTCCGTCGGAGCCCGCGGTGTGGGGGTGGTAAGGGACCTGTTTGGGACCCAGAACCTGTGTAGTGAGACTTTTGGGACTCACAAGTGTGTAGCGACGGCTTCGCTGAGCGCATACAAGTTGTGGCAAGCGCGGTGATCGCCGGCGTAGTGTTGAGCGCCCATACACAGTGTCTTGGACTTGAGTCCGTCGGAGCCCGCGGTGTGGGGGTGGTATGGGACCTGTTTGGGACCCAGAACCTGTGTAGTGAGACTTTTGGGACTCACAAATGTGTAGCGACGGCTTCGCTGAGCGCATACAAGTTGTGGCAGGCGCGATGATCGCCGGCGTAGTGTTGAGCGTCCATACACAGTGTTTTGGACTTGAGCCCGTCGGAGCCCGCTGTGTGGGGGCGGTATGGGAGCTCTTCGGGGGCACAGGACCCTTGCAAGGGGCCCGACAACGTGTTTGAGGGCTCGTTCATGTCCTGTGAAAACGGAAGTAGTAGGGAAGCGTCCGTAAATTACGTCTTTTTGTAGTCTCGGTAAACAAAAAGTTTTTTTTTCTAAGGTTAGGTTAAGTCCATCCAAATTTTTAGCGTGAAATAAGATGGTACTTACGATCCAAGCACCGTCGTAAGGCACAGATTCGTGCAAACTTGTCATCATCTCCAACCAGTAAGCGGTAGATCCGGGATGCGTGAAGTCTGGATATGCGGTCGACACTTTGTTCCACGTCTGAAATATAAACGTAGTTTTGACGTTTCTAAAGTAGTTTTGACGTTTCTGAAGTTTTTGAAAGATTTGGGATTTAAAAGTTTTGTTTACTTAAGATTTAACGTTGTTAGTCGTTTTGAAGGCATTTGATGATTGAAAAAGTTTCATGGATTAATAGCGAAAAATTGAATTCATCATCATCATCTTTTCAGCCGAAAGAGGTCCACTGCTGAACATAGGCCTCCCCCAAGGCTCGCCAAACAGATCGGCCCTGCGCCATCCGCATCCAATGCGTTCCCGCCACCTTGGTTGGAGGCCTACCTACACTGCGTCTTCCTGCATTAAAAAACTATAAATTTTACGACAACTAAGCCGGAGGGTTGCCCCCTGTGGAAATCTAAAATAAAGTGGCACCCTATTCCGTAGAAAAATTTGAAAAATCCCTTCTTAGCGCAACTCTATTTTATCATTGAATTTCTGCCAAATTACAGCTATTAAGCTTTGCGTTGTCAGTCAGTCATGCAGCTCATTTATAAGTATTATACCTTTAGATATGCGTGTGGCTACAATCATGTCACAAGCTTGCGAATAAATTTACCCTAGTGCACTGTTTGTAAGAAAGCGGGTAGTTGGGTACATTTATATTCTTGAAAGAAACCTGAGTTTGTAACCAGCCAGTAGACGTTGCTTTTGACATGCTATGTTTTACTTCAGAGTTTACTTACCTTACTTAAATAAAAAATATGTAGATCGTCTATGGCAGCGTTAAGAGAATTTCACTCTTCACAACTCTACAAAAAAGTATATAATCATACCTTCCCAATAAAAGGTTGGTTGGTCGAGTTCTTGACGAAGATATCGAGTTCCACGCCGCGATCGAACGGAGGGTAATCGCCTGGTTTCTCGCCTGCGCTCACTCCAGGGTCTAAAATAAAATGAAATAAAAAATTATTGAACTAAAGACTTCTTGGCAAAGGCTGATTTTAAATAGAGGACTATTTTCCTGAAAAATAAGGTTGTTTGACAATAAAAAAGCGAGCACATAAGTCGCAAAATACAACACATTTAGACTTCATAACCATAACAAAACACACTGGGTAAAGCTAACACAAAACATAAAATAACAACAAAAACATATTTTTCATAGCCTCGTTGTCTAACAAATACAACGACACTTTGTACTTAGTGAGTACACATGGTTTATGAGCTTACCCGATGGCAAATCATTATTCGCTTTTTATATTTAAAGGCAAACCGGAGTCGCTAATCATGTCGGCGGGAATTTATTGTCTATAAAATAATGATTTCACTCACCTATGAGCACCATATAATGCATTCCCTCGTTGTGAACTTTCTTAACGAATTCCGGCAGGCCGGCGTAGTTCACTTTGTCGTAAGTGAAATCGTTAGAATTGTTCATGTAATCTAAATCATTCCACTGAACATCCTGTAACAAACAATACACACGTAATAACAAAAATTCTCAAATAAGTATAAGTAAGAAAAATGGAACAAAAATAGCTAGATTTAAATTAACCTCATCTCCATTTTCCATCAAGTGAGATAAACGTAAATGGCAGGTCAGTTTATTGTATAAAATAAAATTTTAACGAATAGATTGTAAAAGGACATACAAATGGTATTCCGGCGTCTCTATTCTTCTGCCACACATCTTCAGTGACATTTAAGCTGCCGTAGCCGAATCTGGGGACAATTGTATAGATATGATACTTTACAAATGTAAGGACAGTCAGCAGTTGCTTTGCAGATAACCCTCATGGCCAACGTCGGTTGAAGGACTACAAGCAAATGAAAATACAGCGCCATGAGGCACTTACTTGCATAGATGGAACCCCAGATCCCAGTACGGATGGTCAAACGGCATCCAGCACAATCCGGCGAACATGAACAATTTCAGTACGCCGCCCGTCATGCAGTACATTATATAGCAATAACGGACAGACTGCATGCCAACTGCAACCTAACTGCTGACTGCCATTGCAGTTCCATTGCAGTTGTCTAAACTAGAACGCCAGCCGCGATTGAAATCTATGGGTAGTCAGCAGTTGCAGTCTATGCAGTCCGTCTGAAATAACCCTCATGGCCGGTGTCGTTTGAAGGACTACATCTAAATGAGAATATGGCGTCATGAAGCACTATAGCTACACCGTGGGAATAACGACAAAGGGGGTATAAGTGTGGGCAACAGGCACACGAGGCGCGCTCGCCCAGCCCAGCCCCTATACCGTGCGGGCGAGGACTCATTTAAACGGTTTAGCTACAGTACTTGCATAGATGGAAGCCTAATCACAGAATATATAATAGTACTGACGTACAGAATGGAAACGGTCCGCCCCGCACCGATTCGAATTACCCCACCCCACAAGGCGCAGATAGCCGGAAACCGCTAGAAACCAGAAGAGTGCGCGCGCGATGTATGTAGGCGTACGCGTGTACAGACGTCGTCGTGCTTATGTACATTCAAGAACGCGTATTTGGGCCAATCAACTTTTAAACCGACGTTTTTGGCGTCTCCTGCGTTACCAAAATTGTCTCTGGCGTTACCAAAAAATCGTACTTCCAACAAGATATTTCACGGTTTAATAGGTTAAACTTACGTAGGACGGCATGTATTCATGCTATTCATCTATTAAATTACAGAAAAAACATGTTTACTTACAAAAATCTACAATTGTTTGAAAAATGTCGCGGACAAATTATAGTCGGTTTAAAAGTTGATTGGCCCATTTGTACGTCGTGTCCGCCGCGTGGCCTAATGCTCAGTAAGGCGGCCGGCGTCGTTGCGGCGAATACTTAACAGGTCCAACATGCCGCCCGTTATACGTTAGGGAAATTACAGACGGACTGCATTCCAACTGCAACGTAACTGCTGGCTGCCATTGCAGTCCGTTTTTAATAACCCTTATGGCCGGCATCGATTGCAGGATTACATGTAGAGACTGGCGTCATGAGACACTTACTTGCAGAGATGGAACCCTAGCGCCCAGTACGGCGGCATGGCCGGCCGGCCCACCAGCGCCGTGTACTGCGCCGCCACGGCCGCCGGCGCCGGCCCGGCGAACACGAACAAGTTCAGCACGCCGCCCGTCGTCCGGTACGTTATCGCCGGCGTCGGTTGGAGGATAACGTCTGGATGGAAGTAAAAATAAATGTTCATCATCATTTTAGACGACCTGAGGCCGTATTGTCTAACGCTTCTGCCGCTTGCCTTCGCTTTCACCATCTCTTTCTGTCATGTTTTTATACCGTTTGACAGAAAGAAATAGTGATTGCGAAGGCAAGCGTCAGAAATGTTAGACAATAAGCCTGCTGATGGCCTAGTGGTTAGAGAACCTGACTACGAAGCTTGAGGTCCCGGGTTCGATTCCCGGGTCGGGGCAGATATTTGTATTAAAAATACGAATGTCTGTTGTCGGGTCTTGTGTGTTTAATCTGTATTTAAGTATGTATCTATCTATATAAGTATGTTTATCCGTTGTCTAGCACCCATAACACAAGCTTTGCTTTTGGGGCTAAGTCAATTGGGATGCACCAAAAAAAATAACCTATAGTTTTTATATTTTTTTTGGAAAGAATAGGATATTTTAATATACCATTTTCATCGATTTTAAATTTGGTTGAGTATTTATTTTTTTATATTTTTTTTTTAAAAATACGTTGGATGACGTCACTGTGAGAGAGCCACATACCATTGCCTAGAAAAATTCAAGTCGTACATAACATAATCTGTGGCACTACTAATTTGTCTTATCACTGTCAATAATACAACCACGGCTTAGGGTCCTAAATGAACCATGACAAATCTTTTGACAAATAGTTTTATTTATTTCTCTTTTTTTAGCTTCGATTGTTTAATGGTGTGATAGTAAATAGATATTTTTTATTAAAATCTGATATTTAAATTCTTTTATATTTACTTGTAACGTAGTAATTTAATTAAATTTGTAAAAATACATTGGAAATACTCGTATACATTTCGGACTTTACGATAAATGACAACTGTTTAAAGCCAGGTGCGCATCATGTGATTAAATTTCTGTCTTTGTCACTCTTTGCTATTATAAGCAGGACAGCAACATTTCAAACTGTCAATTTGCTGTAGAGTTTAGACCTGCTTTATATCTGCCTTTGTGATGATTCACTGCAGGGGTCAAATGAAGGTCATTACTTAAATTTTCTTAATTTTATTCAGTTTATCATATTTTTGGAATCTGATTTCTGAAAACGCTTCACAAAGCCTAATTCTCCAAATGGTTTTCGATTTATTATACGTTGTCAAAAATTGGGACATCCCAATTGGTGTGAATTGTCCCGTGATATATATTTATATTTATTTATCATATATAACAACTAGTTGACCCGGCGAACTTTGTTCCGCCTTAGAGTACCCCCCCCCCGCACCCCGCATTGTGCAACCTGGTTCGCCGCTCTCTTGCCACTGGCCCTCGTGGCTCATGTACTTACATTGCGTAATCCTTTTTCGTGTATGCAGCCGGCGTTCATCGATTTATTAGATGATATCAGTTATCACGTCAAAAATTAAGGGGTTGAACCACCCTTAACATTTAGGGGTATGAAAAATAGATGTTGGCCGATTCTCAGACCTACCCGATATGCACACAAAATTTCATGAGAATCGGTCGAGCCATTTCGGAGGAGTTTGGTAACAAACACCGCGACACGAGAATTTTATATATAAGTCCCTCTGCAGGGCACAGGCCTCCTCTCAGAATGAGAGGGCTCGGGAAGGATATCACTTTCGATATTTTTACAAACCGAAACCTTACTTAGATATTTATTTAAATTACACTAGCCTATACTTGCGGCTTCGCTCCTGTAAACCAATAGTTTTGGCAGTTCCATTGAAATTCCGGGATTTTAGCAAATTCCCAAGAAAATAATTTCCGAGGTTATTTTTTTTTTTTTTTTTTTTTATGTTAGAAAGGCCAGACAAACGAACTAGTGGGTCACCTGATGTTAAATGATCACCACTGTCCATAGACACCTGCAGCGCTTTACGCGATGCCAGTTATCTTCAGACCAAATTTCATCCAAATCCGCCTAGCCGTTGTAGCGTCAAAGCGTAATAAACACACATCCACAAAATTACGCTTTTATAATATTAATAGCGGTGTCAGCAAAAGTATTCCCGAAAGAACATTTAAAAAGTCTAAACTACCTATTTATCCAAATAAATAAATAATTTAATTAATTTATGTCATTTGAATTACCAAGGCCAATTACTTTTATACATTGACATTGTTTGTATAATATAAATGTTGAGTATAGTGATAGCAAACCAAGCCAAATGAATACCACATGAATTTATAAAAGTGATTTTATTGCTATACCAAACTTATTTTATATTTATCCAACCGAATTGAGAAACTTCGATAGTGCCATGCAGAACGTAGTAGTTAGTTTTTTATTCAGTCATGGCGCTAAAAGTAAGTCAAATATTTACCCATAGCGTAGGAGTTGAGTAGAAGCATCCCGTGACTGTTCCCACTGGGTTCCAGGTTCAGGTAGAAAGGGTGCGTGCCGTACAGGTTAATCTAAAAGAAATTACAGTGGTGCAATGGAAATATACGCTTAAAAAAATTCTAGGAAGTACCCGTACGCTAACTTGAGACCGAAGTCGCGGGGCAACAGTTAGTAGCCGATAAATGAGAAGTCACCAGCTCAAAAGTGCCACGAAAACTCCATAACACAATATACAAACTGAAGATAGTAAAATAAAAAGCTTGCAAAATACTTACATTCTCTGTAGGAGCCGCGTCATAGTTGAACATGGTGTAGGTTTTCCAGTTGGAGTCCAGAAGAAACCGCGACTGTCTCTCTCCCAGCCCGTATATCTGGTGAGAGGGCAATATAGCCGACAACTGGAGGAATCTATCGGACAAGATAAGTCCGCCGACGTCTTGCGTGTTTATACTGTGAAATGAAAAATCTGCTGAAAAATAGCGGAGAATAAAGTTGAGATAACTATAAATTGAAAATTTAAAACCCCCACCGCGATTCAGTCACACACACATAATGTTTCCAAATAAAGTAAATGCCCATTATGCGTCTAAGATCCCTTCCGCAGCTAACAAAAAAGCTGATAAAGATAACTTTGAAACGGTTGAACCTATTTTGATGAAATATGTCTAAGAACCATCGCCAAGAAACTAGCTTTCAAATAAAAAAAACAGACACACACACACACACACACACACACACACACATAGCGGTCAAACTTATATCACCCCTCTTTTCGTGTCGGGGGTTAAAAACAATGTGAGTAGTCTTTTTAGGGTTCCGTACCCAAAGACCCCGCTATTTGTCCGGCCCTCCGTCCGTCCGACCGTCCATCACAGGGCTCTATCTCTTGAACTGTAATAGCTACACACTTGAATTTTTTACCGATTATGTATTACTGTGGCCAGGGCCACTATATAGCAATAAATACTAAAAATAAAATGACGTTAAAAATTAGAGGGCGTCGTCTCGTCATACCAAGAAACATGTTTTTTTTTCAGACTATTTTTAAAACATTGTACGGAGGTACGGAACCCCTCATGTACGAGTGCGACTTACATTTGGCTTTTTTTTCAACGTCGGTTATGAGTGTTTTAGGCGAAGCGTGATATTCTTAATTCTACGTTTGCTAGGGCGGAATCATCATAAAAAAACCGGCCAAGTGCGAGTCGGACTCGCGCACCGAGGGTTCCATACAAATTTATATGTATCTATGAACATCCAGTCTTAGCAGACCCCTGCTCCTAAGCAAAATGTGCGCAGTGTGGGATCATTGTAGATTGGTTACTGATATAGACAGACAGACAAAAAAATTTATGCTTTTCGCAATTTTTCCTTTATCTGTGCTATAAGCCCTTGCTTTGTACCAAATTTCAAGATTCTGAGTTCACGGGAAGTACCCTGTAGGTTTTGATTCTCTTGCGAGTGTCGAAAATGTGCGTTGGTTACTGATATAGACAGACAGACAAAAAAATTTATGTTTTTCGCAATTTTTCCTTTATCTGTGCTATAAGAGCTAGCTTCGTGCCAAATTTCAAGATTCTGAGTTCACGGGAAGTACCCTGTAGGTTTAGATTCCCTTGCGAGTTTCGAAAATATGCGGAAATTTACGTCATAAACGGCTGTATCTTTTGATTGGGTTGGCTTAGATGTTTGATTTTTTCACAGCTCCAAGGGACAGTAGACTTGAGTATTTGATATAAATTTCAGCTTGATACCTCCACGCGTTCCTGAGAAAAAGGGTCTTGACAGACAGACGGACGGACGGACACACGAACGGACGGACAACAAAGTGATCCTATAAGGGTTCCGGTTTTTCCTTTTGAGGTACGGAACCCTAAAAAATACTTACAGAGTAACATTATCGGAGTTCCTTATGACCTTGAACCCTATGGTGGCACTCTCAACCACCACGCGGTATTTGAGGTCGGATATAGGCCCGGGAACCATCGGTATCTCCGGGAATGGAGGCTCGAAGCGCTTGTTTTGCCCGTCGTAAATCTGAAACCATAGGACAGTGTACATCAGACAATCGGACAAAACATGCGAGCAATACGTATTCGAAGGAAACAACGGTTGCTAGGCAATAACGACCTAGGATATGTAAATCGATCTCGGATTATCGGGTCTCGTTCAAACCAATTTTCGGTGGAAGTTTACATGGTAATGTACATCATATATTTTTTTTAGTTTTAATCATTCTCTTATTTTAGAAGTTACAGGGGGGGGACGCACATTTTACCACTTTGGAAGTGTCTCTCGCGCAAACTATTCAGTTTAGAAAAAAATGATATTAGAAACCTCAATATCATTTTTGATGACCTATCCATATCCTATCCTACCCCACACGTATGGGTTTGGCGAAAAAAAAAATTTTGCGTTTCAGTTCTAACCCCCAAAATTTTTTTTTTTTTTTCTATTTTTGTGTGAAAATCTTAATGCGGTTCACAGAATACATCTACTTGCCAAGTTTCAACAGCATAGTTCTTATAGTTTCGGAAAAAAGTGGCTGTGACATACGGACGGACAGACAGACATGACGAATCCATAAGGGTTCCGTTTTTTGCCATTTGGCTACGGAACCCTAAAACCCTCGAATAGTATAAATTGGCATACCTTGATCTGTAGTACATCATCAGACAAATACTTGAAGTCCATCCTGGCCACGTGGAACACCCCGGGATAGTCCGTCGGCCGCATCTGCTCGTAGTACACACTTATCCCGTGCTTGTTCTCCGTGGAGTTCACGAAGCGATACGTGTCGTACTGCGGCGGGTAGAAGCAGTACGGAGCGCCCCTGGTGGCCGTTGGACGCCAGCAACACCCTGTCGACGACCAATGTTTTGGTTGCAGAAGGGATGTACAATCGCCCCAGACGCCAGCTTGCCATTTTCAAAACAAATTTGCTTGCAGCCGTTGAAGTTTATTGGTATGGATTGGTTTGGACAGATGTCTAGCCACTGCACGCAAACTGGGCCTTTAGGGTGTCAAGCTGGCGTCTGGGCCGATTGTACAGTCAACCAATTTGATTCCTAGGCTACTATAGAATCTGTCGCATTAACTACTAGGTAATTAATTGACGACGACGACGACGACGACGACGTAAAGAATGCAATAAACGTAAAGAGTTCAAACGTTTTCGCTCTATGACATGAGAAGAAAAAAATGTTTTGACAGACGGACTGTGACAATTTGAAGTTATTAATATACAAGCAAACTCCTTTCCTATTCATTATCATTGACACAAGTTCGCAAAGATGGAGATGTCATCATGACATACATCTCGCAATAAATTACTGTCGTAGATGATAAACAAATTGATTCATTATGACATGGTTCTATAGTGGCCTAGGAATCAGATTGATTGACTGTACAGCCAGGCGCGTCTCACTCCGCGGTTATGTTTCCCGCTAAAGGTACAGTGGGCTGCAAAAGTGCATGGACATCTCGGGGCGATAATCGCGTGAACGCGCGCGCGCGCGGGTAAGTTAATAATATCAAACGGTCAAACACTGCTCACGCGATTATCGCCCCGAGATGTCCATGCACTTTTGCAGCCCACCGTACATGCCGGGCGCCACTCCATAGTGGCCTATTCAGTGGTTGCAAGCAACAAAAGAATTATTGCCGTGGATCGCTCCCGTGACGCACTCGCTTTTATTTTATTTACGTCGCAATTAGTGGTACAATATGTGTGTAAAGACGGACTGTATAAACGTAGAGTTTATAAAAGTTTTCGCTCTATGACATGCTATGACACGAGAAGATAAAAACTCCCAACGCGATATGTTTGAAAATATAAAAAAAAGAGTTGTGAGTAAATATGTAATCCGCCATTTTGTGGCGGCCATCTTGGACTAATTTTCATCAAACATAACTAAGAACACTCCTGACTAATTCACCTTTCAAACAAGAGAAACAAAATTAAAATCGGTTCATCCTTTCGGGAGCTACGAACGATACACACACACGTCAAACTTATAGCACCACGTCGTTTTTGCGTCGGGGGTTAAAAATTAAATAAAAATAGAACCAAAAATCCATTGCATATGCTAATAAAAAGACCTACCTCTGTGCACACAATCCTTCTCATTGGCCCCATCGTGGGGAAAGCAGTCGAACCTCATATTATCCTCCATTTGCCCGCAAATGTCGCTCATCACCTCCGGCGGCCTCTCAGTGTATTTGGTGAACATCACTAGCTTCTTCTTGGTGAGATCCGTGATGTTCAGTTTGTTCTTTGTGCTTAGGTTGTTGTGGTCGTGGTAGCGGTATTCTGGTGCGATCTGAAAAAATGATGGGCGAGTGAGTTTACCTTTTTTACCTGGTTATATCTCTCGTCTAATATTTATTACTAGTTCTAATGCTAAGTTTAGTCAATGGTTATGGTGTATGATATTTGTACTCATTTGGATCCTAATTTTAATTCAAACTCACCTTGTGCTATTATAGTTACATTTTAGTTAAGGAGCGGTGTCTCTTGACACAGGTATCTCGATACTTAAAAAGAGGCACCAACCTGTATTTTGTTAAACTGTTTGTTACTGAATAAAACATTTTTTTTTTTTTTTTTATATCTGAGCAGAAAGGAAGGATCATAACTAAATACCTCAGTGCCTTAAGACGTAAGGTTTTAACCAGTGATGAGATGACATATGGATCCGAGACGTGGTGCTTTACTATAGGCCTAATGAACGAGCTATGTAGAGGGTTTTGCACGGGGTTTCCCTACGGGATCGAATGAGGAGATTCGTGGAAGAATAAGGGTCACCGACATAGCCAAATGGATTAGCTCGTAGAAATGGCAATGGGCCGGCCATATAGCACGCAGAACGGATGGCCGTTGGGGCCGAACAGTTCTCGAATGGAGACCACGGACTTGCAAGCGCAACGTGGGACGTAAACCAAAGAGATGGACGGATCATCTTGTAAGGACCGCAGTTTCACGAAGGATGCAAGCCTGTTCCAACCGTAATGATTGGATACCAATGAGGAGACTTATGACCAGCAGTGGATGTCCTACGGCTGAATTGATGATGCTATGTTTGTATGTATAAGGCAGTGGCATAGCCGCATGGCGCTGCAAGAACTCAATTCCCACTAGATTGCCAATGATGACAGGTATAGTAAAGCTTGCATGCTCTACAAAATATTGCATCCATGATTCATGAATTCATGCTGCCTTAACTCGCCAAGTTGTCTGATGGCAATTCCACTCCAAGCCACTGGTTGGTATTTTGTTTTTACGTATGTTTGATGTTGTATCGATTAATTTTTTAATCGAAAGCAGACCTTAATAACACCGTCAAAATATTTACCTTTTCATATGCAATAGGAGCGAGTGGTTTCTTGACATTGTCCGGATGCGCCCGCTCCCAAAGTTTCCTGTAAATTAATATTTCAAAGTACTTAGAGTTCATCATAAACTTTGGCTACATTTTTCATTAATGACCAAATAAAAGACCAAAGTCGTTGATATAGCCCGAAGGTTAGCACGCTAAAGTTTGCCGTAGAACCGACAATCGTTGGAGCAGACGTGTCCCTGGAGACGTTGGACTGATGTCCTTAGGACAGCTGGCAGCGGATGGATGAGGGAAGCCCAGGATCGCGAGTTTTGTCGCAATATGAACGCCTACGTCCAGCAGTGGACGGACAATGGCTGTAGATAGATAGAAGCCGTACCTGTAGTGTTCTTCCCCCCACTCGCCGCCTACGGCGCCTCCCACGGCCCACCAGGCGCCGGCGCAGAGTGCGCATGCGGCTACCACCAGTAGCAACCCTGATCCGTAGCTCGGCAGCGCCGCCCAGGCCCGTTGCCACATCCCGCTGTGACCCGAGAACCTCTGGTACCTGGACCAGACACAAATTCAACATTGATATATGTAAAACTCTTTATCTATATCTAGTCATCAATACTAATATTATAAAGAGTCATTATTTATTACGCCTAGCCTGATTACGGCCACGGCGGAACAAAGCAATTTGACCACGGATACAGAAGGAAAGGATTAATTTCTTCTCTAGAATGGTGCGTGAAGCGGTTGAAATAAAAAAGCACAAAAATTTCAACCGGGAGGATGGATATAAGCTTTCGTCTTCGTGGCATCCTGTTATAAACAAATGTTGGGGTCGGGATGAATGTTCGGAGAGATCGTCGGATGTTGTGAGTGTTGTGTGTCGGTGTGATGGGGTGCCGTTAAAAAATCTTGATCAAGTGCGGGTAGTTCGAGATACGGGTGCTGATTCTAACCGGAATCAAGTGCGGGTAGTTTGAAAGACTCGAGCGGCTAACCGAACTTGACACCCTACACTTCGTCAACTCGTGCCACGGGTGCTGCAATGTGGCCGAAACGTCGAGGTAAATATTATTTGAATGATAAGTCTCGTTTAGTATAGTAATTATGAGATTCACATGAGGTGGCACGAATGGATTGAATGAGCGTATGAAAGTATCTGTGTGTTACCCATTTAAATACCTCTACACTTCACACAAATATGAAAATAACATGCATCAGTTATTTTCCAACCAAATATGTCAAAATGCCATTACTTTCGATGATGATCGTTTACTCATTTGACTAATTAATGTAATTAAGATACCAGCCACTAACTAGTGTCTGGTCCCACCCAACTCAATCAATTTCTAATAAATAATAAATCTGTTCACACCAATCTGCCGTTGACTTCACTACTGCAACAAGAGTCCCAAAAAAGACCATTACAAGATAAGTCCATTAAAAAAAAGCCCTTACAAGATAACATAACATCTGCCTACAGCACAGCAGCAGTCTCTGAGGCATCACGAGCTCAAAATTGCACGAGATTCCTGGAAAGTTTCAACAGACTGAACAAACCCACATCTAAGAACAAACAGAAGACTGCGATAATATTGGCTACCTTGTAAGTAACCCTCTTTTTCCCTAAAAACTTAACTTTTTTTGTGCATTACTCCCATTTTTCTGTTTTTTTTTTTTAATTTTTGTATATCATGTCTCTTAATCATGCGATGATCGAAAATTATCTGCCAAAATATGAAGGAGATAGGGACACCCATAACTTCTTTATAGACCAAGTGACATGACGATGCTTTCTAGGGCGGCCGACGCGGACGCCAGAGCATTATTTCCGATATTTCTAAAAATAAAATTATGCGGAGCTCACATGCCTAACAATACAGGGTTATTTTTAATTCACTGACATCCTCTTAACCCTGAATTCCTATCACTCAAACAAATGTTTTTTGTTTTACGACTTTTTAAAATGAAGCACTTTTTTTCCCATACAAATACACAGAGTATCGTAAAAATAAGAGGAAATCTCAACTTTTCAAAACGTTATTACACCAAAAATATTAAGTTATGACAAAAGCCGTAAAACAAAAAACATTTGTTTAAGTGGTAGGAGTTTAGGGTTAAAAGGATGCTAGTGAATTACAAATAACCCTGTACAGTTGAGGATTAATCAAGCTTTATGATTAAAATTCGGTGACTATCGTAATATCGAGCAGATAATAGCCGAAATCACTCGCATCAGGCGTTTCCAAAATAAAATTGCTTTAACATTCGCGGAGAGATTAAAAGATCTCTTGTTTAATGCTAAAAAACAAAGCTGAAACGTTTTCATAGACAAACTTTGTGAAAAACCTATACCTAACACTCTTTGTAAATATCTACATTGCTATTAATGGGCATTGCTTAAAACAGGGAACAGAATCACGGGTTTCAGTTCGTTTGCTCATATTCCCGAGTTGAAGTCGTATTCTTTTTTTAGGACTTCTTAGACCTGATCAAGATGGAGCGTGTAGAATTCGAAAGGCAGGAGGCACTGGAGGCACGCAGAACCAACATTTATTTTATCACAATCACGCAAGTGGGAATGATCATCATCATCGCGTTGCTGCTGATTATGAATTTGTTATTAGCATTAGTAATGCTAAACAACAGTACGCGTGAAACTTCGGAACAAACAGAAAACGGTAATAGAACAATAATTTTGATTCTGGACGGTATTCAGGATGATATTGTACGGCGTCGTAATCTCAAATCTATGAAGATGCAATGTGAATCCTTTGTTTTTAGTGGTGAGCTCTGCAACGGGAGCATTTATGTAGATTGTAAAGAAAATCAATCGAATAAAACTAATAGCAATGATTCCATTCCATTCCATTTTCGTGTGACTTTTAGGAGCGAGTGTTAGAATAAGTTCCTTCTACGTAGTGTAGAGTCCCCGCTACACTCAAGTTAATTGTAAGTATCTTGATAACATTTGATGTGTAAATAGCGTTCATTTAGTGTTGTTAACTTTTGATAGTAAGTTTATTTTAAGTACATAGAAGGGGACAATAATTATTTAAAAGTACTTTCTTAAGGTTCGGTGTGGAAATAATAATTATTGTATTAATTACTTAAGTAAGTTCCTAGCTGGTAAATAAAATACTATTATTTTATCACATTGTATTATTCTTTAGTAGGATATTTTATTCTTTTGCTCGATTTATATAAATTTTAATTTAAGTTACATTTAGGTATGTTCCCCTATAATAAGAGACTCTAAAACGCAATAAGTGGGCTTTTAAGTTTGTTGAATATTGAACTATAACAGGCAAAGCGTAAGGAACATAATGGTCTAATTGCTTTTTGCACTTACTGCGTTTTAGGATCTTCAGTGTAGTATTCTAGAACCCTTGGATGAGTAGGGGAGACCGGGTATGGTTGTCTCAGAGGCTGGTTGCACAAAACAGATAGGTACAGAAGTCATCACTCAAAAGTCAAAGTTCACTTTTCATACCTGGGTAAGGCCGCGAATTTTGACAAGTTCGGTCGTTTCAAATTTACCTAGCTTACTAAAAATTACTGGTGACACCCAGAGGTTTGAAAACAATTTTAGTATATTACGCGACATAAACTGTCAAGGTCAAAAGTGCAATAATTGATTGAAATAAACCTCTTAAAAAATATATAAAAATACATTTCCGTCTAAAACGTAACGAAATTTATCTCATTTTTTCGACAGCGAGTTATTAAAGCCAATTTTTTTTATAATATTTAACTTTCATGTATGTTTTAAAACAAAATCATAATATGACAATACAGCCATAGTTCACGCGGTTACGGAATTATGATAATGAAATAATTTATTGTTTTCTTTGTTTCTTGTATCATATACCTATGAATTCCACGTTAACGTTACGAATACTTATGTGACGCTTTATAAAGCTAGTTCTAAAAACAATTTGAGTAAAAATTGGTTTTCGCACACCGGCAACTCATGTTTTAGCAGGCCAACACCAGTGATTAACAGAAATCTCGCTGGTCTGTTGATAAATTGCTGTCAAAGCCGACGCTGCAAAAAATTTGCCAAAAAAATGAATAGTTATTTTTAATCGGCTGTTTTTTTATATGATAGAGTAGTGTTTTTTAGGTAGGTGACATGTATTATTGTATTTAAAATATCTTAATTTCACCATGAAAACCAAAGTTTTTTTATAAATACGTTACACTTTCTACGTTCTACGTTTTATACGTTTTGCGTTTTTACAAAATGTAACGTATTTTTTATAAAACGAAACGAAAACATGTAGTAAAAGGAAGTGCACACAGAAAAATACTAACGACAATGTTTTTTTTTAGATTTTTGTATGAAAAAACACAATTAGGTGGGTATTTTCAATAAGATAAATAAATTGGCATTACAGTGCGTACAGTAGGTACAGTCAAGTGCAAAGATATATAATGTAAAGTGAAAGAAAATAAGTAATCATATAAAGATACAAAGATATATACTCATTCAAATGCTCAAAAATATGCAAATGTCAATGAGCCCATAAATATGTATATAGCAAGTTCAAAAACTTGTATACGATCAAAATGGCATAAATTTGTATTCTGCAAAAGATGCAAAATATTGTAGACATATTTATATCACTAAATATAGATTCAGTATCTGCTACAAAATAAGTATACAAAATATAAATCTGCGAAAAGCAACTTTATGTTCTTGTTACACGAAACAAATTTGAATGGAATGTTTTGACTATTCACGAAAACGGTACCTTAAATGTCATTGCGTATGTCTGTCTCACGTTTGGATCTGTCACTGATGCGTGACTGCGATAAGGTTGGTGCATTGCATACATATTTTGCAAGTTTGAGCGGATACATATTTTTGACCTTCTACGGATTTTGTAATAATACTAATAATATTGAAATTGCCAACTTAAACTAGGTATCTATATACAGGGTGTTCCGTAAGTAGTACGACAAATAGAAATGGAAGATAGGTGGGCAGGTCATCTACTAAATATCAAAAAATGACCTCAGTAAAAGTTGCCGTTTTCGAGAAATTTTGATTTTTCTGATTTTTTGAAAAATGTAACACCCGCACGAATATTTTGAATTGTGATATTCCGAATTAATTATTTTTTGAATTTATTTTTATTAAAAAATAAACTTGAATAGTTTTGTTATCAGATGAAAAAAAAACCTTTTAAAAAACTATTACAATGTTTTATTTATTTTCATTTCAATTTAAATTTTGCCTCTTCTCCTAAACTTTGGTCAAGATTTGATTTATCACAGTGAAAAAAATACATGACCACTATTGAGCTTACTAGCTCAAAACATGTCCGTTTAATGGGCATTCAAAAATGATAAATAGGTAATCAAAAAAAATTTTCAGGAAAAAAATCTTCATACAAAGCATTAAGTACCCAACAAATCTCGTTAAGCCAGTACTACCACCTTATCTAAGTTGAGGATCAAGATGGATCAGAATGCATTCTGGTTCAATTCAGCAGCTATGCAAAACTAAATAAATAAATAAAAAAATCTAAATTTCGCGTTTTATTAAACGCCGCTAAATTTAAATTCGAAATTTAAAAATAATTTGGTTTATCTTTTGTTTATTTAACCATTATTTAACCATACCCAAATTAACGGTAAGATTGGATTCAAATATGAATGAGTTTTAATTGTTTTTTTTTTAATAAAACAATTTAGTTTTGCGTAGCTGCTGAATTTAACCAAAGTGCATTCTGATACCCACCAACCCACTAATCCACAACAGAATCCGTCTGTTCGATTAATTTCCTTACTGCGCTGGTTCAAAACTTTAGTTTTATCTTTCGATTTCTTTAGTTTTCTTTTGTGTAAAAAGAATCATAAAAGGGTACAAAAAACTAAATGTAAAATATAATATTATTATGCCCTATGCTTACCCCGTAAAAGCGTCCGCTCTGCACAATCACAAATTTCACCACAAAGTCTTTGATTATTGTTAAATTATAATATATTTAAAACACACGGCGGCCGCCATCGCCAACAAAACCGAGCAGTCCGAAAACTTCTTTTTTTCTTATTTCAAATCTTCCGCGACGCGCGTTGCCAGTACGGCGCTTAGCTTGGAGTTTTTATACGTCGCCCAACCCCAAAGAGAAGAGACAAATATATAATAATAAAGTGCAAGTGTTAATGTATGTGATGTTGAATATCATGTGTAATGCCGCGTTTTTAAAGTTAGTTATTTATTGGTATTAATTAAAATGAAACACCGACAATCAAAAAATTATATTTTCAAAATATTTTTAGTGTTTAGGAACAGTATTTAAAATGTCAGTAATCAATATGACTCGATATTATCAATGATTGTCTTACCTACGTAAAAGTAGACTCTACACAATTAAATGGCCGGCCACTTAGAAATGAAGGATTGCCGTACGTATGCACAGTCAAGGGCAAAAACATGTAGCCGTTCAAAGTTTCAAAAATATGTATACACGACCTAAATGTTAAGTTAATAAAGTAGTGTATACATTTTTTGAAACTATGTACGGCAACATATTTTGCCCTAAGTGTGTACCTATATTTATGAATATTATGGTGTGTCTAAATTTATGCGTTGATTGATGAGGACATAATATTGCACCTGCTGCTTATAAATATACTTATCTTTCACACAACGTATACATATTTATGCACCTTTCCATGTTCCATAATTTATGATCTTAATGATGACGCCATTTTTTGAGATTTTGTGGTGTATCTTATCTTTATCTTATCCCTTATCTTTGCCCTTGACTGTACAGGTATCGGCCCTAAACAATTGAGGCAGAGTAAAAGACAAAGTAGAGCTTGTCTAATTTAAAATGACGCACCCCACCACCGTAAATCCTAAATCCTGTATGTCAAATACGGTGGTGGGGCGCGCGTCATTTTAAATTAGACAAGCTATACGTTAATATAAAATTAGCTATTAAGTAGAACATAAAACTCTCTGCAACTACTTGCGCGTAAAATTTATTTAAGTACCGTAGTTTCGAAGTTACAATACAATACAATACAATGACTCTTTATTGTAGACCAGGAATAGTAAGCAATACAGAAAACAGGTACACAGAGAGAAAGATACAAGGTAAGCAATAGGCGGCCTTATCGCTTAAGAGCGATCTCTTCCAGGCAACCCTTTACCAGAAAGAAGGAAAGACTAGTTTACAGCAGGTGGTGCATCAACAGTGGATCAGAAAATTAAAATGCAACAAAAATAGTACATCTACTCATGTATTACAATAGGTACACACAAACATTATAATAGGTACACGTCTAAAACAAATATAAGCAGTGGGATAAACAGACACATATAAATAAATAAACAAACTATAACAAAGCTAATTATTACAAGATGACAGATAGTACACCTTAAGCATAGATTTAAAGATTGACAGAGATTTTGCCCGTCGTAAGTCAATCGGTAAGGCATTCCACAACCGAATAGCCTGAACAGTATAAGAATAGACATAAAATTTGGAGTTAGAGAGAGGCACGGTAAGGAGAAAGTTCTGAGAGCATCGAATAGAAGTTACGTAGCTAAACCGCTCTTTGAGGTAGCGAGGAGTTGCAGGGTTAAAGAGAATGCCGTAAAGAAGGTGGAGAATGTGAGAGTTACGGCGAAGGCGGATTGGGAGCCACTTGAGCTGTGATCGAAAAAAATGTTAAATAAAAAATAGAACCGCCTTCAAAAACACCCAAAAAATATTATTTAAAAATTTAACCGACTATAATGAGCATTATAATATCTTTCTACTAATCTGTTTGAAGTCGGGCCTCAGCACGAGCTAGCAGGAGTAGTAGACGCCCAATAGATAGTAGGTATCTATCTATGTAGGTTAGTTAAATTACTACTATAAAGCTTGAGGTCCCAGGTTCGGTCCCCGCGTTTGGGCAGATATTTGTATGAAAAACACGAATGTTTGTCTTGGATGTTTAATATGTATTTAAGTATGTATCTATCTATATAAGTATGTTTATCCGTTGCCTAGTACCCATAACACAAGCTTTGCTTACTTTGAGACTAAGTCGATTGGTGTGAATTGTCCCGGGATATTTATTTATTAATTTAATTACTAGGTCCACTCCTGCTGTCTCGAGCTGAGGCCCGACTTCAAACAGATTAGTAGAAAGATATTATAATGCTCATTATAGTCGGTTAAATTTTTAAATAATATTTTTTGGGTGTTTTTGAAGGCGGTTCTATTTTTTATTTAAAATTTTTTATTTTTGGCTTTTTAGTTGCTTTGGTATAAAAAAGATGCGTAGGCGTAGCCAGTAGACGAAGCCCGGCTTCTGTTTCCGATCTGAGGATCGCAAGGTAACTAACGAACCTAAGCAGGTTAAACGTAGGATGGTTTGAAGGTATTTTTTTATTGCAGGGGGGCTCCGCTCCCCGAGCCAACTCCCTGGTAGAGATTAATCGCATTTGGGCAGAAACTTAATTCACCTGGTTCGGATTTGACCTGAAAAGCGTTTTACCTGATTCGCACTTAGCCAGAACGCATTACGACAAAAACTCATCACTCCTAACACGCAGTTGACCATAAACGCAGTACACCATAAACTCAATTGGTCATATAAGAATTTGGCCAGAACGCATTACGACAGAAACTCATCACTCCTAAAACGCAGTTGACCATAAACGCTGTACACCATAAACTCAATTGGTCATATAAGAATTTAGCCAGAACGCATTACGACAGAAACAGAACTCGTCAGACCTTAGGTAGGTTAGGTTAGGTTAAAACTGTGACCCCTTAGAAGATAAACGGCTGACAGAACAGTAGGTTAGGTTAGGTTAGAACTGCGACCCCTTAGAAGATAAACGGCTGACAGAACAGTAGGTTAGGTTAGGTTAGAACTGCGACCCCTTAGAAGATAAACGGCTGACAGAACAGTAGGTTAGGTTAGAGCTGCGACCCTGCGTCCTTTTACTTTTCTTTACAAGTGCGTTACAGGCAATGTGCGATTCTGGCCACATGAGAGCTGTCCAATTGCGATAATGGCCTGATGCGAGTCTGTCCTTTTACTTTTCTTTACAAGTGCGTTACAGGCAATGTGCTATTCTGGCCACATGAGAGCTGTCCAATCGCGATAGTGGCCAAATGCGAACCAGGTGAATTACGTTTCTGCCCAAATACGATTAATCCCCTGGTAGCAAGCCTACCACTTCCAATCTGAGGGATACGAGATACTAACGAACCTAAGCAGGTTAAGCAAGGAATGGTTTGAAGGTTTTTTTTTGCGGGGGGCTCTGCCCCCGAGCCCCCCGTTCCGGTATCAAAGCTTGTATTACCATTCTGAGGGACGCAAGATAACTGACGAATCTAACCAAATGAAACGGTAGATGGTTTAACAGATTTTTTACTGCGGGTTGTCTCCCCCCCCCTCCAAGAGCGGGGCTTTTATTTTCACCCTGAGGGACGCAAGGCAGCTAACTAACCTAACCAGGTTAAACGGGAGGTGGTGTAAGAATATTTTTTATTGCGGGGGGCTCCGCCCCCCGAGCCCCCCCCCCCCCCTCGAAGAGCGGGGCTTCAATTTCCACTCTGAGTGACGTAAGATACTAGAGAACTAATGAACCTAACCAGGTTAAACAGGGGGTGGATTGAAGGTGTTTTATATTACGGGGGGCTCCGCCCCCCGAGCCCCCCTTCCAGTACCAAGGCTTCAATTTTAACTCTGAGAGACGCAAGATAACTAACGAATCTGGTAAGGTTAAACGGGAGGCGGTTTGACAGTATTTTTTTAGCGGGGGGCTCCGCCCCCCGAGCCCCCCCTCTATTCCGCTTTAAAGAGCGCAAGGTAACTAACGAGCCTAACCAGGTTAAACGGGAGGTGGTTTGTAGGTATTTTTTATTGCCCCCTTTTCTTTGTAGGTGCCATACCTACTTATAGTTTAGGTGAATGACTTACACAACTCTTAGGACTGCTTTGGCCAATTAATATTGTAGGTAATCCGATGTTCTTGTTATCAATAAAGAACGAACAAATATGCTTTAGGACTTTCAACAGTATGCCAAACATTCTTGGCCAGAAATTTTTAGAACAATCAACATTATGCGATACAACAGGCACTCTTTGCTGACTGTACTTTTTGACCCTGGTTACCAAAGTACTCTTCAAGACGAATCAAATGAGCTCAAACTCGATGGGGTTATGTCGTTTTATTACGGAGTTCTTATGGTCACCTTCTAACTCCATCTTCAGATCCTAGTTACCATCTAGGATCAAAGTACTCGTCAAGACAAATCAAATGAGCCCAAACTCAATGCGGTCGTATCGCTTTATTACAGAGTTTCTATGGCCATCTTTCAGCTCCATCATCAGATCAGCTCCATGTCATAATAATATTGCATCGTCATCCAATTTACATATGCCTGCAAAATTTCAGCTCAATTAGAAACCGGTTCAAATTTAACTTGCAAGATTTGACCCGTTGAGGAGTTCCATTGGCCATCTACAGTCTTCTTCAGCAGGTCCAGTTTACCAAATGATACTTTCTGAATGCAAATACTTCACTTGATGCTAAAAATGCTAAAATCACCATAGGTTTGCCTGTAAAATTTGAAGGTTGCCCTCGATTTCTCTAGGATCCCATGATCAGATCTTGACTTGGTGCCAATGGGACCACCTCAGGAGTATACTCTTTCAAACAAAAAAAGAATTTTGAAAATCGGTTCACAATTGAGGGAGTAATCGCGTAACAAACATACAAAAAAAAAAAAAAAAAAAAAAAAACATACAGACAAATTCAGAACCTCCTTTTTTTTTGAAGTCGGTTAAAAATAGAGACATGATCGAACTTACGCAGACCAAAAATAAACCGAATGCATAGATTTTGAATTCGCTCAAGTTTATTAAGCTGCTCTTCTAGGAGATCGGGATAACAAATGTCAGCATAGTCGAATATAGGGTGCAGCAAAGTTTGAGCAAGCGCAACCTTGGTAGCAAAAGGTAGGAAATTCTGAAGCCGTCTTAAAGATCCTACCGCAGCAAACACCTTCCTGCTCACCTCGCACACATGAGGAGACCATGAGAGAGTGCGGTTAATGACCGAACGATGACGAAGTTAATGATCTCTTCTTCTTCTTCTTGCGCTGCCCTTATCCTACCCAAAATACGGTTGGCACATGTTTTCCTCTTCCAATTTCCTCGGTCTTCCGTCAAACTTAAAGATCAGAGAGATCAAGATCAAATACTTAATTCCGTCACCGTTCATCAGGTTGCTATACTTATTAACTGTGCCATACCTATTGCGTTCAGTTCATATGCATAGTAAGATTATACACTCATCGGCAAAATAATCCACTCACCCTATTTTTTTTATTACTGTAAAAAGTGTGGTTTAATTAACGCTTTTTCAATAGGTAAGTAAATAAAAAATAAGGTGTGCGGATAATTTTGCCGCTGAGTACGTATATAATTAATTAATTAATTTTCCAATAAAATGTAAAAAATCGAATAATACGAAAAATACATTTAATTTTACATCATACTTAATCATAGAGTTAATTTATGTAATTGTAAAAGTACTTCCACTGTTTTTTGTTATTAAAAACTTTATTTTTCTTTATTACCTGTCTTTTTACGTTATCGAATAAAAATGTGTCCGTATGATTTAAGCTTTATAGGGACTTAAGTTACGTTTTATAGTGACGTAACATATTTTTTTTATGTTACTTCAAAGTCACAATTGGGATGCACCAAAAAAAATAACCTATAGTTTTTATATTTTTTTTGGAAAGAATAGGATATTTTAAGACACCATTTTCATCGATTTTGAATTTGGTTGAGTATTTAATTTTTTATATTTTTTTTTAGAAATACGTTGGATGACGTCACAGTGAGAGAGCCACGTTCCATAGCCTAGAAAAATTCAAGTCGTACATAACATAATCTGTGGCACTACCACGGCACTACTGAGACCCTACTACGAAGTGCATAATTCGAACTTCGTTTCATGCCTTCCCGCTCACACTAATATGATTTGACACGAGAGTGAGAGGGATAATACGATACGAACTTCGAATTTTGTAGTAGTGCCCCTGATTTGTCTTGTCACTGTCAATATTACAAGCACGGCTTAGGGTCCTAAATGAACCATGACAAAAAAAGTATTATTTATTTCTTTTCTTTTAGCTTCGATTATTCCTGTTTGTTTAATGGTGTGATAGTAAAAAGATATTTTTTATTAAAATCTGATATTTAAATTCTTTCATATTTACTTGTAATGTAGTAATTTAATAATTAAATTTGTAAAAATACATTGCGAGTATTGTATACATTTCGGACTTTATGATAAATGACAACTGTTTAAAGCCAGGTGTGCATCATGTGGTTAAAGTACTGTCTTTGTCACTCTTTACTATTATAAGCAGGACAGCAACATTTCAAACTGTCAATTTGCTTTAGAGTGTAGACCTGCTTTATATCTGCCTTTGTGACGATTCACTGCAGGGGTCAAATGAAGGTCATTACTTAAATTTTCTTTATTTAATTCAGATTATCATATTTTTGGAATCTGATTTCTGAAAACGCTTCACAAAGCCTATTTCTCCTAACGGTTTTCGATTTATTATATGTTGCCAAAAATTGGGACATCCCAATTTGTGGTCAAAATCCGCGGCCTTACCCACCTACTCCTACGCTCGGCAGTCGCTCTAGGGTTGTCAATTATGGATTTATCTATACTTCTATACTAATATTATAAAGAGGAAAGATTTGATTGTTTGTTTGTTTGCATTGAATAGGCTCCGAAACTACTGGACAGATTTCAAAAATTCTTTTGACGTTAGAAAGCTACATTATCACTGAGTGACATAGGCTACTTTTTACCGCGGGAAAATACCTTTTCCTACGGGAAAATAATTTATCGCGGGCGAAGCTGCGGACGGAAGGCTAGTTGTTGATAATTAAACGGGAAGAATAGAAATATAAAATAATAATAAGTAAAATATTTTTATTTGAATGTCATTGTTAAAAAAATACCGTAATCTTCAATATATGTAACCGGCCAGACGAATTAATATTAAAGTGGAGAGGGCTACTCCAAACCCGCAGGCTGTAATAGCAAAAAACATATCCTACAATACAAAACCTACTACTATTAGTGTTGGCAATCTTCTAACTAGCGCCATCTGCGAGCGTTGTGGTGCTTCCGGGATGACATCTGTCAAACGAAACGTCACAAAGAACGGCCGCGCCACCAGTTGCCAACCTCTCGAACTAAATAATCCGACCAATCAGCGTCGAGCCCGTCCCGCCTTTTTGGTGTGTTTAAAACTGACAGTTAACGGCGGGGCGCGCCCATTCTAATGATTTTTCTTGTGACGTAAGGTAGTTCTCGCATTGTAAGTGAATCTAGATTGTTTCTTATATATTATTGAAGATATCCTTATAGATTAAGAAAAAAACGGTTTGTGATAAATATTTAAAAGGTATGTTAACATTAGGTACAATGAAAGCAGTTTACGAAATAAAAACATACCTACCCACAAAATTTAGCGTTTGCTAATTTTCACTGTCGAAAATCCCTAATAACTTCTAAACGGATTATCCTAGTTACGCAATTTCCATTGCCCTACCGGTTTTAGACCTAAACCTATCTTATGACACTAAAAACAACACAATATCTGTACCAGCAAAAAAACATGTTTTCAACTTATGTAATATTAGTGGCGTGAATTTACCTTACAAAAATGTAGTTAGGTACTTCGTTTATACTGATTCAAAATAGGAAACTATTATTACTTTGGGAGTCCGGGCGGGCGGGGCGCTTAACTACCTACCTAACTATTCTATGTAACGTTAAAATGAACCATCGAAATACAAGCAGATACCTACTTACCTCTCTGAAACCACTGGTAACTTAAAAAACAACCATTCACCATTTGGGGTTGAATTTAAATAACCTGGACGGTTATAATAACTTTTTTTTTGTTGCTCCATTATTGCACTCAAAAAAAAAAACAAGACGGGCGTTTCAAGCGGATGGCAATCGTGCTCGAACTGGTCCCAACTAGCCAACTAGTGTTGCCTATCGATAGTCCAATATCGATAGACTATCGATAGTCTATCGATAGTTGAGATAAAACCAATAGTATCGATAGTCTATCGATAGTATCACCACGTGTCAAAAGTATCGATACTATCGATAGTATCGATAGTGATTTATAAGCAATACTATTGTTAATGGCAATACTTTCAATCAATCAATAGTATCGATAGTATTGCAAAATTAGGCAATAATAAAATAAATAAATAAATATACAGCCATACTGGACATGTGTCTGGACAATTCACACCAATTGACCTAGCCCCAAACTAAGCAAAGCTTGTACTATGGGTACTAGACAACGGATAAAAATACTTAAATAGACAGATATATACTTTAATACATATTAAACACCCAAGACTCAAGCACAAACATTAGTATTATTCACACAAATGTCTGCCCCGACCGGGAATCGAACCCGGGACCTCAAGCTTCGTAGTCAGGTTCTCTAACAACTAGGCTATCCGGTCGTCTACTGACCGAAAACAATCGATACTATCGATAATATCGATAGTTTTGTACTACCGATTGTACAAAACTATCGATAGTATCGATTGTTTTCGGTCATTATTGCAATACTATCGATACTATCGATTGTATTGCCATTATCAATAGTATTGCTTATAAATCACTATCGACACTATCGATAGTATCGATAGTATTGACAAGTGCGATACTATCGATAGTAATATCGATATCCTGAATAGTTTGCGGGGTCAACGATCGATAGTCAAAGTATCGATAGGTCTGCAACACTGGTCCCAACTGTTCCGAGATATCGTGATACGTGAGCAGTCACTTTGTGTGCGTTGCTCGAGCGTAGGGTTGCAACGATATATCGGAAAACCGATAATATCGATAATATCGAAGGTAAAATATCGATATTTTTATCGATATTTGCGCTATAACGATACGATAATATCGATATTATATCCTAAGAAAAAAAATCGATAATTCACGACCTTAGATATGGCTGTATGGGCTTTGAACATTAGCCTTTTCTTATAATATTATTATTGTTATAATTTCTAGTTTTCATTCGATGATAAAGTATGTAAAAAACTGCTGATATACATATAATAACAATAAAGCACTTATTCAGTGAACTGCATATTTTTTATTTAAATTTAAATAAATTCGATATTATCGATATTACTGACCATAATCATCTATATTATCAACTATCGGTAACTTCATTACATCGATATTACAACAACCTTGCATTCCTACTCGAGCGCACTTTGTAGGTAGATTGATTTCTGTACTTATCTGTTTTGTGCTGGTAGTCACATTGACCGTAAAATACAACTAAACAAACAAATAAGTTCATTCATCTACCTACTTGTTTAAAAGATCGCTAAAAGCCTCCCTCTCCACCTAATGAATGAGTCGATGAACTTATTCGTTCGTTTAATTGTTTATTTCATTACGACAACCAACCTCTGAGACAACTAAGTAGGTATAGGCGGTCTCCCCTAAACGAAAGTTTTTCTATACAATCATACGCATAGTCAATTTTTTTCATTGATGGCTATTACAAAACGAATTTGTCATGTATCATGTATTCATTATAAATTTTATAAGCTTACTCAAACCTGTCTTTAAATTGTGAACAAATATCCATTATTTATATTATTTATTATTTTATTGCACGCAACCAGCTAATTACACAACCTTTTCTACAATCATACAAAACAAAATAGTTTGAATTATTCACGTCAGACTTTCAAACAGGTTTGGAGTTGTTTCCAGGACCGGAAATTTATTTAAAGACTAGCTGTTGCCTGCGACTCCGTCCGCAAAGAATAGCCTACAGCCTATTCTCGGACCTACCGAATATAGACAAAAAGTTTGATAATAATCTGTTAAGCCGTTTCGGAGAAGTTTGATAACAAATATTTAAATATTTAGACGATCAGACCAGATGGCCTAGTGGTTAGAGAACCTGACTATGAAGCATGAGGTCCCGGGTTCCATTCCCGTGTCGGGGCAGGTATTTGTATGAAAAATACGAATGTTTGTTCTCGGGTCTTGGGTGTTTAATATGTATTCAAGTATGTATCTATCTATATAAGTATGTTTATCCGTTGTCTAGTACCCATAACACAAGCTTTGCTAAGCTTACTTTGGGACTAGGTCAATTGGTGTGAATTGTCCCATGATAAAAAAATCAAAAAAAAAAAAAACAAAAACAAATACCTACCGTGACACAACATTTTTATATATTAGATTATTTTCAAAAGTAGCTGAATGTGTATCTCAAAATTTATATAATAATACTAGCTGTTGCACGCGACTCCGTCTGCGAAGAAATATCTACAATATTTAAGGTACTTCCCCTCCACGTGGCATAGCCGTGGGACGCTCTGTAGAGAAAAAAGTTTCATAAAAATCGGTCAAGCCGTTTCGGAGGAGTTTGATAACAAACACCATCATCTTCATTCAGCCGAAAGAAGTCCACTGCTGAACATAGGCCTCCCCCGAGGCTCGCCAAACAGATTAGTAGAAAGATATTTTCATGCTTTTTGTTTGTAGTTGGTTCACCTTTATTTCTTTTTTTTTTGGTTTTTAGTTTTTGTTTTTTTTTTTTTTGAAGGCGGTTTTATTTTTTATTTCGAAATAGGTAAGTTTATTAAAAAAAGTAAGTTTGTTAAAAACTACCTATATTTTTAATAGAAGCTTTTTTTGCTGACTGTACTTGCCCCTGGTTACCAAAGTACTCATCAAGACGAATCAAACAAGACCAAACTTGATGAGGTTATGTTGTTTTATTACGGAGTTCTTATGGTCACTTTCCAGCTCCATCGTCAAACCCTGGTTACCACCAAGGATCAAAGTATTTGTCAATACGAATCAAACAAGCCCAAACTTGATGCGGTCGTATCATTTTATTACAGAGTTTCTATGGCCACCTTCCAGCTCCATCATCAGATCAGCTTCATGTCATAATAATATTGGATTGTCATCTGATTTACACATGTATGCAAAATTTTAGCTCAATCGGAAACCGCAAAGTTAAGTTTGACCAACTTGCAAGATTTGGCCCATTGAGTAGTTCCGTTGATAATCTGTGGTCTTCTTCATCAGATCCAGTTTACCAAATGACATTTTCTGAATGAAAATGCTTGGTTTGATGCTAAAAATGTCAAAATAGTCATAGGTGTGCCTATAAAGTTTGAGGGTTTCCCTCGATTTCCCTAGGATTCCATAATCAGATCAATGGGACCACCTCAGAAGTATACCCTTTCAAGCTAAAAAAGAATTTTGAAAATCAGTCCACAACTGGCGGAGATGTTGATGAACATACATAGAAAAAAAAAGTAAAAAGAAAAAGATACATACAGTCGAACATAGAACCACCTCCGTTTTTGAAGTTGGTTAAAAAATAGCCTACAACCTATTCTCAGATCTACCAAATATAAAGAAAAAACAAGTCAGATATGAAGTATCTTTTTTATTTATTTTTCAACTTCATTTTTTTTATTACTTTTACGGTCATCCCATGAAACCATATATTTCAAACTAAATACAAACTGAAATATAGATGCACAGAAAAAACCCCAGAAAAAAGACCAATGCTGGGAATCGAACCCAGGTCCTCAGCGTTCCGTGCTGCGTGCTTACCCCTACACCATCACTGGTCTAGAGGTTAGCGACGAATCTTTCCCATACATCGTATTTAGTTTGAAATATATGGTTTCATGGGATGACCGTAAAAGTAATAAAAAAAATGAAGTTGAAAAATAAATAAAAAAGATACTTCATATCTGACTTGTTTAAAGTTGCACAGTAGCGCCATCTCTTGGTCCAGGTGAGCGGTTAGCTCCGAAGGAGTGTTAAAGTCTCTCGGTAGAGGGCATAACATAGATGAGTGCTTTATCACTGCATAAGGTGATTATAACAGACTGAAATGTACGATGTATGGGAAAGATTCGTCGCTAACCTCTAGACCAGTGATGGTGTAGGGGTAAGCACGCAGCACGGAACGCTGAGGACCTGGGTTCGATTCCCAGCATTGGTCTTTTTTCTGGGGTTTTTTCTGTGCATCTATATTTCAGTTTGTATTTAGTTTGAAATATATGGTTTCATGGGATGACCGTAAAAGTAATAAAAAAAAATGAAGTTGAAAAATAAATAAAAAAGATACTTCATATCTGACTTGTTTAAAGTTGCACAGTAGCGCCATCTCTTGGTCCAGGTGAGCGGTTAGCTCCGAAGGAGTGTTAAAGTCTCTCGGTAGAGGGCATAACATAGATGAGTGCTTTATCACTGCATAAGGTGATTATAACAGACTGAAATGTACGATGTATGGGAAAGATTCGTCGCTAACCTCTAGACCAGTGATGGTGTAGGGGTAAGCACGCAGCACGGAACGCTGAGGACCTGGGTTCGATTCTCAGCATTGGTCTTTTTTTCTGGGGTTTTTTCTGTGCATCTATATTTCAGTTTGTATTTAGTTTGAAATATAAAGAAAAAAATTCATAAAAATCGGTCAAGCCATTTCAGAGAAGCTTGATAAGACATGTGATTTTGATATATTAGACTAGCTGTTGCCCACGACTCCGTCTACGAAGAATAGGGGTAAGTATAAAAAATAGCCTACAACCTTTTCTCAGACCTACCAAATATAGAGAAAAAATTTGATAAAAATTGGTCAAGCCAGTGAACGGAAATAAACATGGAAGCATTTCTGACGCTTCAAAATAGCACCACGAAAACTAAACCGCGGAAGGCGGGGCTTATAAACTGTACCAGAACCACAGAATATATAATAGTACTGACGTACCAGAACGCGATTTAGTGCGGCTGCGTCAACCGGCACTTACGGATGCCTGTCAGATGGTTATTTCGTAAGAAATAAAATAATTTTTATAAACGAATAATGCCTTCATGTGTGGTAAAGTGGTGCAGAAATCATACCGATCCCAGGGTAGTGGAATCACTTTTCACGTGTTAAGTACACCAATTACTTCAAAAAAAAAAATCTCTCTGTTTACTACGGGGATGTCATTATGCATAATGTAGTAGTAGCTCATTTTACTAAATATTATTTTTATAATAAATATTTTGGTGATAATTTGGTTATTTGGACGATTGAGTTAGGAAAGCAGCAGCCAGAGGCAGAAAAGTTTTAATTTAAGTAAGCACTCGCATCTCAGTTTTAAATAAATATACAGGGTTATTTGTAATTCACTGACATCCTCTTAACCCTGAATTCCTATCACTCAAGCAAATGATTTTGTTTTAAGACTATTTAAAATTAAGCACTTTTTCCCATACAAATAAATAATAATAAATAAATACTTCTAACAGTATTTATGAATTATTATTTATTTGTATAGGAAAAAAGTGCTTCATTCACAGAATTGAGATTGAGGATTGGGATTGAGATTGTTCGTACTCTATGATTTTTCCGATACGCGGTCGTGGCGGGCAATGAATGAATGACTTACACGGCACAGAGTATCGTAAAAATAAAAGGTAGTCTCAAATTTTCAAAACGTTATTACACCAAAAATATTAAGTTATGACAAAAGCCGTAAAACAAAAAAAAACATTTGTTTAAGTGGTAGGAGTTAAGGGTTAAAAGGATGCTAGTGAATTACAAATAACCCTGTATTCAAAATTAGTTTAGTTTTACACTAATGTATACATAAAACACAGAAAAGTAATAGTTAATCTAGCTAATATGTAGAGTGCAAAAATACTATATTTTTTTATTATTACTGGTCCCCTCATACTTAATGCATAACATTGTCCATGCATCTGTCTAACATTGACACTCTGTTGACACTGCAGCAGGCTGGCGAACCAATTACCGTTAATTCTGTCATGCCGAGAACTAATCACGTTGGGCGAATGCTCATGCCGGACGCTGGTCGAATCGCTGAGCTTGTACAGACTCCTATACAAAATGGCGTAACTAGCGAAGCATATCCTAATAGCGACCTAGATACATTAGCATTAACTTTATTTTTTTATGCAGTGACAGTTTAGTGTATTATTATTTTGCTACTGTGTGTGCTGTGTGTTTGTGTGAGTTTTGGCGCTGTTAATGAAAGGTAGATAATATGAAAGGACTGCTTCCATGTTTATTTCCGTTCACTGGGTCAAGCTGTTTCAGAGGAGTTTGATAACAAACACAGTGACACAAGATTTTTATAAATTAGAAGACAGCTGATGCCCACAACTCCGTCCGTGGAGGATAGGGGTATAAAAAATAGCCTACAACCTATTCTCAGACCTACCGAATACACAGGAAAAGTTTCATAAGAATCAGTCAAGCCGTTTCGGGGGAGTTCAATAACAAACAACGTGACATGAGATTTTTATATATTAGAAAGAAAAATAAGAAGAATATTTTTCGCTTACCAAATCATCTAATTTATTTCTCTACTGGCAGCAGTGGCAGCTGTCTTTTCACCTCTATCTCCAATATAACACTGAACAGAGGGAATATAATAGGCATATAAAGAACAAAGAGAGCCTTCCGGGCAAAGGTAGAAATTTAGTGTGTCAACTCTCAACTGATATTGTCACAAAGTACAAGTACTATGACAAATATATTATATCAACTAGATACCCTCCTTCCCATGTAGGGTTGGCTGGGAATGAAGTAGTGGACAAGCTTGCCAAGGCGGCTGTAGTGGATGGTTCTGTAACGGATTCTGAACCCCTTTCTAGTGAATTGGTTCCCAAAATTAAAAGAAGGAGCCTACAGAAATGGGAATACCATTTTGGTGAGCAGGGTATATCTAGGGGTGTAGGAATCTGGTACAGAACTATCCATGATAGCCCCCGGTGGACGCCTTGGTTTGACTCAGCCAGCCTTGCTAGAAGAGTATTGGTGTCTGCTTTTAGAGTTTGTTCCGGACACATCCCTACAAATAAGTTTCTATATATGATGAAAATTAAATCATCACCACTATGTGATGATTGTCAGAAGTGTGATGACTTGATCCATGTGTTGTTGGAGTGTGTCCGGAATTCAGACTTGAGGAGAAGAGTTCTTGGGGATTTGGGTTCCATGCACAATGGCCAGGTGAATTGTTGGCTATCTGAGCCGTTGTCAGACAAAGCAATCGGCATTTACCATTTTATTGATATGTCCCTTGAATAAGGAATTGTGTAAGCACCCATGAGGCAGACATGATCACCTGGAGTGTTCAAAGCCTCGACAACAATCAGAAAAATAAAAAAAAAAACTAGATACCCCTTTCTACTAAGCTTTGTCCATCATGAGTACTCAAAACAAGGAAATTATGGATAGTTATAAGTAATTTGAAAATTGTAACTACTATGATTTATATTTTTTAAAAATATTAAACTTGTCTATTTGTTTATAAACAATTTATTAACAAATGCCGCAAAAAAATATTTTTCGACGTTAGACAATGCCTTTATGCAATGCAAAAATAGCCATAACTCAACATTAAATTGAAAAACATTTTTTAACAACATTTTGGATGATTTTCATTTTTTGTTAACTTAAAAAAATTATAATAAACAAAATATACAAATTTAAGATTTTTTTATAACATGGTCTTTTTAAGTATATATATAAGAAGAGCTACAAGAAGCCAAAAATTTATAGGCCAATTATTTAAACTTTTATACTGTCTTTTGTAAAAATTAAAGCCCACGAAAAATTACTTAATTAACAATAGTATAACTTTTTGAAAAGTCAACAAAAAAATTTTTTTCCAACGGGACTTTCTTCTTTGAAGTGTTCTGATGACACGATAATTTTTTTAAATTTTTCGATAGATATTTAATTCTATAAAAAAATTATTTTATGTCATAGACTCTGTTGAGCGGCAGCGCGGCCATGCTGAATCGGCCGCGCGGGGCCCTATTTTCAGCGCTAAACTGAAATTATAAATAATGGAGGTAGAGTTCCGGGAGGTAGACTTTTTTTTTGGAAATTTTCTCCTCTTTAAGAATCTTTTTTTTAATTTTCTTAAATATTAATAGTTTTTGAGATATTGCCATTAAACGAAATACCTTTTTTTTTTCATCTTAATTTGTTAATAACTTTTGCAATTTTTATCCTGCAGTAAAATCCTTCGAATACATTTTTTTAGACGTCATTCCGAATCCAATGAGCTATCGCACATATTTTTAGGACCTTTATCAAGAATTAACACCATTTTGAACATTTCGACTAGACTATGAGAAAAAGTTACTTTTTTGTGAGAAAAGTTACTTTTTTGTTAGAAAAAGTATTATAGGGAACGTGCAGTAACAATAGGCGGCAGCACTCATGCGACAGAAGAGACTATGCGGACAGTAAAACATACTTATCAAGGTAAAACATTCAAATTGATGGCACCCTTATGGCACCAGTTGGCAGCACCGTCTATGTGCACGTTTCCTATTGGGAGCACAGAACAGGAAAAGCCGGTTGTCTGTAAAGTCGGTTTACGGACGATAGTTTAACGTGACTCACCCCCCCCCCCCCCTCCGGTGTTTTTGTCAAATATCTTGAAAACGGTGCCTCCTATGGCAAAATCAATGAAATTTTCATCCCCCCTTTAATACCCCCGCATCCCCTCCCCCCTCTCACCCCCCCCCCCCACCACTCCAGTGTTTTGATCTCGGAAACGGCTCCAACGATTTCGATGAAATTTGGTATTTGGGGGTTTTCGGGGCTGAAAAATTGATCTAGCTTGGTCTTATCTCTGGGAAAACGCTTGGTACCGAGTTTCTGCCCGAGCAGAGCTCGGTCGCCCAGGTACTTTGGTTGTTAAATACGGTTGGTCATTATAACCAGTGTTGCTTTGGTATAAAATATTGTGTTGGGTTTTTTTCTTGGTTGTTACATCCAATATGTTGTTGTAATTGGTGTTGCTATAAACGGTTTTGACTGTAATTGCTCTAGCATTTTTTTACATTTACTGCAAAAATCTGGCACATTGTTGATGACTGTAATATTTCAGAAATGTTTTTAGGGTTCCGTACCCAAAGGGTAAAAACGGGACCCTATTACTGAGGCTCTGCTGTCCGTCCGTCTGTCTGTCTGTCACCAGGCTGTATCTCATGAACCGTGATAGCTAGATGGTTGAAATTTTCACAGATGATGTATTCTGGTTGCCGCTATAACAACAAATACTAAAAAGCATTTTTTGCTTGTTTTTGCTCGATATTGATAGGGGCATCAGGTAGACGCTTGAAATATTCACAGAATATTTAGTTATATATTCACTTTAAAAGTAAATAATTAAATTAAAATAAAACAATTATTTAAGGGGGGGGGCTCCCATACAACAGACATGATTTTTTTGCCGTTTTTAGTAGCTTTTATAGATAATGGTACGGAACCCTGCATGCGCAAGTCCGACTCGCACTTGGCTAGTTTTTTTAAATATTTTTGTTGCCACAGCAGCAGTACTGCTGAATTGCTTCCTACAGTATTTATTGATTAGATCAATAATATACCCAGAAAACCTGTCTTTGAATAAACAACACAAAAATTCTGAGTAATAATAATAAAGGAGGCTAACTATGCTAAATAAAAATGATTTAAAAGAAAGTTTGGGAACTGTAGATCTAGCTAATGTACATGCCAAAACCAAAAACGTGTGACATTGTTCAACTTGGCAATACCTGTTAAATCAAAAAGGAGAATAATACGGGCATTTCTTCATAATATAATGGTGCGTAAGGCGGTTACAAGTACAACCTGTAATTTGTCAACCTATACTTTGTTATTTTTTAGCATTAGAAAAAGGGTAAACAATCTTAATGAACTGTTACAATTACTATGCTCACCCACAACCTTAAAACCTAAAAAGGTCTAAAGGTAAAGGTAAAAGGTCTTAATGTTGCGGGTGAGCAGAGTAATTGTTTGAGTTCATTAATATGGACCTCCACAAAGTACCTACCACCCGATTCAATAAATTATGTAAACAGTCTTAACAGGTTATTTAATTGAAAAAAACTCATTTAAAAAATATTAACCCTTTGTATGCCGTGTGCCGGATCCGTACCCAATTTAAGGCATTTTTTTTTTAAAATCTGTATCATTGGATTTATATGAAACTGTTGAGACTAGAATGCACAACTTTTTTCACTTCCGGCATACGAAAGGTTAATACAGTATGAAAACCTTTATCAGTTATTAAATTGATTCCTTTATCATAGACTCTTAGTATCTTTTGAAAAATGGGAAATGTCAATGCGATAATCAGTTTAGTTTGAAATAAAATGTTGACAGGACTGACAATTTGCCTTAGTGCAAGCAAATGTCAACTTTAAGGTGACAAACCTTTTTTTACCCCGACTGTGCTTATGAAACCGTAATGTAAGCTTATAAAATCCAGCCAGAGATCTAGAGTTGGGCCAATCGGGGCACCAGTCGCGGGCAGTAGTTTCAGGGGGCGCCAAAATCATAATTATAACATGATTGAAAAGCTTCAAAGAAAAAATTTAAAAGTATATGGAGGCCTGGCTACATCTTATACTGTCCTTACTGAAACTGTGCAAAAGGTTGCACTAATTTACTCTTACCGATGCTCTCTAGTGGATTCTCCTTCAGTCCTCGGCTTTGGAATAACTCCGCTGAACGGCGAAGTCCGAGAGGTCTTCGCGCTGAACTTTCCGAATGGAGCGAAATTCGATAGCCGTCGCTTGAAGGTAACATTCTTAGAGCCATTTAAAGATGTCTCCGACTGTTCTACGTCTCTGCTTGACGTTGCGCCGTCATCTTCTACGAATTTGGTAGGTTTTTCCCCTTCATAGCACAAGCGATAGTTGATGTTGTCGTTTAATGTTAGTAAATCGGTCTTCGAACCTGGAGATTTGTCGCAAAAGTCTTCGAATGACACTATTTCGTAGTCCTCATCATCCCGTGTGGACGGTTCCGATTTATATGGTACCTTCGGCATTGTTTAGCCTTTAAACGACCCCATCTAATTTTAGAATCAATTACACTCACTGAACATGAATTTCATCAATACTATAACTACACGAATATCATAATCAATTAGATGATCAGGATTTGTTTCATAGGAAATCACTAAATTTACGCTATTGTTTTTGTTTTTACGCACAATGCGCAATGCAACAAATGCGAATTTACAAATCTTGCAACTTGCAACCGCAAATTGACTAAACGTCAATAAACGTCAAAAATGGTCAAAATTTCAACTATTTCTTGTAATTCATATTATTTGTCTATGGTATCGTTGATGTAATTTATTAAGTTGGCTATGCTGAATACACTTAAAAGTTTCAATTAAACATTAAATTTAAATAAATTAACAGTATAATTAAAAAAAAAAAAAAAAGCAAAACTAACTAAACTAAAAACTAAATAAAATTCATAAATGGTTCCCCCCGCGGCATGGACCCAAAGATACTGGCAGCATTACCTCGCAGTACAGCAATGCTGATACGTTGAGCGAGGAAGCTGCCAGCTCTTCGGTCCCCTGTGGTATCACAGAGCCTTTTCGAAATTTCTTTATAGAGTATTTTTGCGCTGGGGCCCCACGGACCTAAGGTCTCAACCCCGAATGGTAGAAAGTAGTATTCAGAGCCGAGACCTTTGTATTTATTTGCCTTGAGTTTCTCCGCCGCCTCTGCTGCTGCACCAGCTTGATTTGCTGTTCCGCGGACGTGGGAAGGAGCTAGTGTGTCTACGCAAGTAGCGTCCCACACTAGCACACGACCCAATTTCCACGGAATCAGTGACATTCCGTCTGGTCTCTTGCCATCATCTCTGGCGATGCCCGATGGCTCCAGTAACGCAGGCACATTGACGGTGGCAAGAGAGCGACGGATAATGTCATTGAGAGCAGAGTGTCTAGAGAAGCGGCCCGCACTCTTCTGGCATGAAAGGCCGTGGTGTCCCAACGCGTCGACATCAAAGCCGCAGGGGCATTTATGTGGTGCGCAAACTGCTACTCCGAGGCGCAGGCAGATAGAAATTCTAAGAGTGTCGGGCTCTAGAAAAGTACCAGTGTTGGCTGATGGAAAGGCGTGCAACCAGTAGCCAGCTTCCTTCGTACCTGCAGCCAACAGTCTGGCACGATCAGAGCCCGTGCTGTGGCTCAGAAGGGTTTCATATGTCAAATTTGACTGAATGTCGTCCCAGGACCTTTGAAATTTAAAATTTTCTGGCAAATCCTTTCCCGGACAGGCAATAGACCAAGCGTTTTTAGCCTCTGTCAAACCCGCAGTCTCATAGTTTAAAGGGAAAGCCCTCAGAATTTTACCTATGAGATCTGCCGAGCTATGAGCGGAGGACAAAAAAGCTGGTGCAGAAATAGAAGAAATTTTGCGAATCCCTATCCCACCAAAGCGAATAGGAAGGGATGCTTGAGTCCAGGATTCTTCGCTTAGCTGAATGTTCAAAATTGATTCCAGGTTTGCTTTGATCAAGTCATCCATTTGTGTCAGTGAAATTTTGAATTTAGTGAAAGGACAGCAGCGAAGTACATAAGTAAATTTTGGAACGAAAAGACAAAATTTTAAAATTGTCAATGCGAAATGAGGACTAATTTCAAGCAAACGAATTTCATACCTTTTGAATTTAGATATAGATTCTAAAATGTAATTCGGGAAGGATTCTTCGAATATAGGAGACCCAAGGAGGCTAAGAGAATATCTGTCTACTATCTTAATGTCGGGCGTCAGTGCATCAAATTTTGTTTTTAAATCTATTAAATTTAAGGCAGGATTATGCACAAAAAGTTCGCACTTGCTAAAATTTATTTCTAAGCCAATTGCTTGGAATTTGGATTTGATGGTTGAAAGGTCAGACAGTAAGGTGTCCAGATCACCACCTAGGGTTCCGTCGTCTAGATACCAGACATTGAATTTTGATTTTAAATTTTGAATAACAGGGTTAATAGCCAAACTGAAGATTGCCGGCCCGAGAGGATCACCTTGCTGACAGCCCACTTCTGAAGATAAAACATTGTCACGGTATATAAGATTAGTGGGATCTGCATAACAATGAAGGAGGTAATTGTATAACTCAGGGACATTATTTTTTACTTCTGTCAGCAAGGTGTCTCTATTTACAGAGTTGAAAGCATTTTTGACATCAACTTTGACCAGTGCATCACATGGTTCGTTGGAGAGGTATGTACGCAAGGCGTGGACGGCTGCCTCGCATCCTCCTTTTACGCCGAAACCGAGTTGTATAGGTTCAAAAAGAGACTGTAATTTAGATTTAATATATTTAACTGCAATTTTGGAGGCGAGACGTCTAAGTGTGGAACCAACGGCAATAGGTCTCACCCCTCCGTCCTTTTTGGTAAGGGCAATGAGGTTTGCGCCATATAAAATTGGAACAATGTCTGGGTTGATATTACCCGAGTACATGTGGTTGATTAGTTTTGTAATTGAATCAACTAGACGCTCGCCTGCATCGCCCACTAAATGACTGGTCAAGTCCTTCAAATGTTGGGGTGAGAGTCCGTCCAGGCCTGCAGCAGAACCAGTTTTGAATGATAAAATTGCATCATATACGTCTCTGTTTTTTATTTGTAGGCAGGCCTGGTTTGCCATGGGTGGGTCGAAAAAGTAGGGAATAGAAGGTCCTGGAGGATGTTTTGTCCGTAGAGCCGAGAGGGTGTCAGGGGTATCCGGTGATAGCACGTCGCTTGAGAAGAGGAGACGAGCGGCGCCTTTCAGATCGCCGTCGCTGATTTTGGTTTCCACAGTTTTACTGCGGTTAAAAGACGAAACGATGTGTTTAGGTACTATGGATGGAAGAGAACGGTTATTACAACAGTTGTTTTTTATTTTTTGTGTGAGTGAAGTGTTGGAACCATCTTCTTGTGCGTGAAGGGACTTGTAAGAAAAAATGAAAAGATTATGCCAGTCCTTGATTGTATTACTATCGATACAACTATTAATTAAATGGGTCAAATGTGAAGCAGCGGAAGTCCTGGCACCCCGGGGAATTCTTTTAACAATAGGGATATTTTTTTTAAGTTCACTTAGATGAAGATGGAACGGAGTAACAGATTGACTGGCAGCGGAAAGAGGGGTAGGCGGAGTAATTGGGATGTTATTAAGAGGTATGGCATCTTGGCTAAGACTATGGCCGTGGACTTTAGTAATATGGATATTTAGACCTCTTATGGTTTTGAAAGTTTTTAGGCATATCTTACATGATTGGAAATTGGTCGACGTGCTATTACACGGCTGAGTAGCAGGTTGCATTTACACTAGAAATACACAAAATAAAATAACTTACGTCTAAAACAGTAAAATTAAATATGAAACGCTAAAACTAAAACAAGGCACCAAAAAAGTACGGGAAAAACACAAACACAGGACACGAGCACTAAAATACACTGGATAGTTAATTTTCGTTATAAGAGTAATATAAATTATAAAAACGGAGGAGAAAAGTTCCAAAATAAACATTTTCTTCTGTTATTTGGAAAGTTTGACATTTGTCAAACGGTGTCGGGCGCTGCGCCGCAGCGGGCAGGCCCGCGCGGCGGGCTCCGTGCAGACAAAGCGTCCGCAGAGGCTTGTCTATGCATTAACTTTGCATACAATATAGAATCAGTAAATAAAAAGGGTGAAAATAAAGAAATTCCGGAAAGACAGAAAATTGTAAATTGTTTCACGGTTGCTAAGCAAACGAAATTTTTAATTAAATTATACGATATGAAAATAAGCTTTTTCATTATTTGTTAATTAAAAAGCTTATTTTAAACCCCTAATCTTTATTCTCCATAATTTATATAAAAGCAACAGCCTCTCTAGCTTTACATACCCTCAAAATATTCGTAAAAAAGAGGGTAGTCAAAAAAACTCCATGTAACAAGTCCCTTTAAATGGTACCTCAATGCGTGAACAACATGGTGGACTACTGATTACTTTAACCATCATCTTTTTTATTTGTGGCATTTAATTAAAACGTGAATGAAACAACTCAAGCACAATGAACTGGAAAAGTGCTAAGCTTATTTTGGCATCCACGGCAACGGTCCTAGTAGCATCTCAAGTAGCGAGGAAAGTATACAAGTACTTCTTCAACTCTAAAAAATGTGCTCATGAAGATATCCATGAGGATGTCTGTACTGATGCGACCAAGAATCGTGAAATAAACGATGTCATCTTATTTTCGGATGATATGGTCCGCCACGCTATGAAAGCAGCGCCAAACAATGACATTGGTATGTGCGAGAGTAGAGAACTGAATTGTTATAAGCTCATCAAGTATATAAAGTCTTCACGAGAAACACTGGACGTCTGTATGTATTTGATCACAAGCAGCCAGATTGCCGAGGCTATCATTCGACTAGGACAGAAGCACGTGCTTGTGCGGATACTTGTCGATAGTGACATGGCGAACATGTCGTCTTCACAAATAAAAAAATTAAAGGAATACAGTAAGTTTGTTTTAAGCACTGATTAGCGATATATAACGCTATCACTACCTGTAGTCAGGTAATTAATGTAATTTGTGATGGCAAAATGTATTGTATTTCAGGTTTCATTCAAGTACAGACCAACAAAAATCCAAGTCTAATGCACCACAAATTTTGTATTGTTGACGGGCCAAGAGCTATCAAAAGGAAGATCATTATAAAAACTCATGCGGAAAATCTTAACGTGCATGGATCGTTTCAAGGCTTCAATGACAAGAAGTTTAAAGTCAAGGCAGCAAAAGGGTTTGTGATGTCAGGGTCTCTGAACTGGTCCACCCATGCCATGATATCCAACCATGACAGTGTCATCGTGACATCACAACCAAACATCGTTAGCAAATTCGAGAAGGAGTTCGAAAGCTTATGGGTAGAAGACGAGCCGGTAAGAAAAGTAATGGACTAAAGTACGACGTATAATAAATAATAGAAAGCGGATGAAAATAGAATATAAATTTTACAGGAAATTGAAATTGTTGTCATATTTAATTATTTTACGTCAAAATATTTTAAACTTACTTTTTGTCGCTCCATAACTAAATGCTCCTCTCATTCACTCAACGGTTGACTGGTAGAGATCCATCAAAGAGATAGGTTCGCCTTTTTACATACATATATCTCAACGTTTGTCAGTAAAAAAAATATCAGTTTGTCTTGATGAAAAAATAAGAATGACTGAAGTTTTTTACATTTAGGCATTGAACTAATTATCAGATATAATATTTTTGTAATTTTTTTTCAGGCTCTCGTGAAAGCAACATGACAACACATTTTTAAAACTTAGCAGTTAATAAATGAAGAAGTTACCGACTGTTCAACATCCACGGTAAGTCACTTATGGTCATTTTCAATAAGCAAATATTCAAAGTAGATTTTTACCCACTTTCAATTGACCGGACGCTCCGAATTTAAAATTTATCTTATCAGATGGAGATGACCTAGTGACATTTTTATACAGGGTTATTTGTAATTCACTAGCATCCTTTTAACCCTAAACTCCTACCACTTAAACAAATGTTTTTTGTTTTACGGCTTTTGTCATAACTTAATATTTTTGGTGTAATAACGTTTTGAAAATTTGAGATTACCTATTATTTTTACGATACTCTGTGTATTTGTATGGGAAAAAAAGTCCTTCATTTTAAAAAGTCGTAAAACAAAAAACATTTGTTTGAGTGATAGGAATTCAGGGTTAAGAGGATGTCAGTGAATTACAAATAACCCTGTAAATGGGCCATTTTTTTATTTTATTGTCTGTTTTAACTTTTTTTTTATTTGGAAAATTCTATGCGATTTCTGCTCAGAATCAGAAGCTTTTTCGATTTTACTAGGAGAAAAAAAGTGTCCCATGATTTCCATACAATTTTCAGTTCTTCCATTTAGTTACGGTCATAATAAAGTCTATGAAAAATTGTAACTCAACGGAAAAAAAACACACTTTTGTTCTCCTAGTAGGATCAAAAAGCTCGTGATTCTGAGCAGAAAAAACATAAAAATTTCAAATTAAAAAAAATAGTCAAAACAGACAACAAAATAAAAAATGGCCCAAATGTTGAAAAAATAAATTGCAGATGTTTAATCTCCGTAAACGTAGTGGTTATATTCTCTTTGCTCCGTAAGGTAATTTTAAAGGCCACCTCAAAACGGAGCGTGGGGCGTGCGTGGGCTCTATATAACACAATGATAACACACAACGCCGGCGGGCCGCACGCGCTAATCACGCTGCGCTGCAGTGAGTGTCAGTGATATGATTCAGTGTTATACAGCGCGCTGGGCACGCTACGTCAGTGTCCCGGGCCCGCGCACGCCCCCGCTTCGGTTTGAGGTGATCTTAAATGTTTAGGAACTAACGTAACACTTTTTATTACCTGTGGTGAGTTGCAGTCACATTTGACGGATGACAGTAGGTACCATAGAGCATACATGTGCAGTGCACCTCACTCAATTTTGTTCGATCGATCATATGTTTTCTTTGTGTAGTTTTTTCAGCCGCTGTAATTCGAATTGGTTATATTTTTCACATGTAAAATTATACATTATCGATAGTAGTAACCGTGTTCTCGCTATCTCGTAAATAACAGTGCGACGTGATTCTGTTTTCCGGAACTAGAATTGACTTAGTGCATGTGCATTCTGAGTGCACGTGCTACCACTTTTCAGGCAAATAGTCGAGATTTTCAGACACAGGTCGATCTGAAAAGTGGTATTAAATTAATAATCGTATGCATAGTTGTGTCTCTTTTGTTTATCAGGTACAATTTAATATTTTCCGGTGTAAAAACTTCGTTAAACCGTGTGTTAGGTTGAGGTATTTTTTTTATTTTGGTTATTAATTACGAAGTGTTTTCACGATGGATTCTCACTCATGGATTAGAGCTATAATGGATGAAGTGTCTGTGGTATGTATATTTAAAAATTAAAGATAAATGCAATTTTTTAAATAAGTATGTAATTTGTCAAGTTTAAAGGGCACTTATGAAAGGTCATTTTATTACGTTACTAGGTTGATTCATTGCACTTTTCTGAGATCATTCAACTGACTTAAGTAAAACCATTATTGGTAAATAGGTTATCAAATAAGCACATGCACTATGCAGGCCATACAATGAAAGTTCTAGTAGGAACCTCAAATAATAATAATTAATATTTTTAACTTACAGACACATAAGAAAGATCTTTTAGTACTGTCATAAATACTTGATTAGCAAGTAAAATGATTGTAAGGTGTTCACAAATAAAATGCCAAATTTTAGGTTGTAGAAAGTTGAAAATGAAATGAGATGCAACATTAGTATTTAATTAGCTTAAAAGTTATAGAAGTCCTTTGTTTGTTAATATTTAAAATAGTATTTCAAATACTGTCAATTTTATTTCAAATTGGTTTTACAAATTTTGAAATAACAGAGTAAGGCAAGAAAATTAAAAAACTAAAATATATACTCATAATACAACTTTACAGGGCATAGTTTTACATGTATTTTTCAAGGTCATTGGGTATATGGTTAGTAGAATATTGACTGACATGTGGCAGTTAGTTTTCTCCAAGGAGGATACAAACTAAACATAGCTATCTCCTAAATTTTAATATGTAATATATTGATAATGAAGCAATTAGTAACATGAAGAAGTGGCCAGTAATTTAATTAGCTTAAAATTTGTACAAGGATAGACATCACAATCAAAGTGCACATGTGCTAATTTTTTTTTTGAAAGTGTAGTCTCAGACCTACCTATAGTTACAAAGAGTGTAGAAAGTTGCTGCCCCAAGTAAATAAATGATGAAGATTATATTTACTGAAAAAAACCTCCACAGTACTTTAATCTAAAAAATCATATTATTTTGTTTCAGATATATGCACAAATAATGCAACACCGCATGTGCAGTGAAATGTGTCAAATATTCAGTGCAACAGTGTACCAACATCACCAATGTAACGTGAAAGGAATATGTAAAATGAAAAAGTATATTGTGGATGTGGACAGTTGTTTGAAAAATTAAATGTGTTTTAAAAATGTGCGCATTGGATGCAGTGTTCGTCGCTAGATGGCGTCGTCGTCGTTGCTGAGCAAGTGGGTTGCTTGGTTCTGCTATCCACTACTAGGTGGCGCTGGTAAGTGTTCTGTCAGTTTCGCCAGAAGTCGCGCGTAGCGACATCTTTTGTTGAGTAGTGGACATAATTTAGTTACAGCTGCTTTAGAGAGATGGCGTTACGTGTTACATTGACAAATTACAATCGTATATATTTTTTAACTTTTAAATTACGCCAAACTTATTAAGATTTTTTTTTTTTTCTATATTTGATAGCCTATTTAGAAGTATTACAATTTAATAATTTTTCAGGTTACAACGTGTTTGGTTTCATCCTGAAAATAAAATAAGATTAATGATTACTTAAATAAATTTGAAGCCTTACCTATATCAAACGACTAAAGCTCCGTTAAAACTCATAATTTTATTTAGTTCTAAGAAGGATGCGTGACTATAATATTGACATTCAAATTTTATCGACGGCGCTTTGCGATCGTCGCGTTACTTACGTAGGTACCTATAAATTTCCCGCCTAGCAACAGCGAGTACTGGGCATTCCTCCCACCAACCTTGAACCTCGAGTTTCCCCGGAATTCAAATACGTTGCGACAGCCTAGCACGACGGCGGAAACCGCCGCGTTTGCGACCAACTCCAACAGAATGCTTTAGCGAAATTGAAGAATAACACCATGCTAGGGCATAGATTATGGGATAGGCAATTTTGTATTCCGAAAGCGATGTTCCGCGCTTCGCGTTATTTCTTCGACGGTTAGTTAACGATGTACTTAATGGTTCTTTTGACAAAGTTTTTATGCTGATTGGTATTTATTTAGGAAAGGGAAAGTGTTTGAGGACTTTTGTTTCAAGTGCTACAACGACACGTACTTAGTTATAAAGTGTTGCCACGTTTTTGCCAAATCCGCAAAAAATGCCACTCAAACCACAAGAAACCACTAAACCCAACATCAGTCCCGGATCTTTTTTCGAACCAGGCTAAAACTATAAAACATCGTTCACATGTTAGTGCTTTAGCATTTATTTTAAAGGAACTCTTCTTTTTTAGGGTGTACCTTATTTATGTCGATACACTTTCCGTCCGTCTGTCCGTCAGAGTCAAGTCAAGATCCATGACAGACCTTTCTAAATAGCGATTAATTTCATACAAAAACCGTGGAAATCAAAACCTAAGGTTGCTTGTTACCTACTTCCATTTGACATAGAGTTATGAAATAATTATGGCTCCAACCGACCGACCATCCATCCTGTCCTCCATCGATCTGTTTGGCGAGCCTTGGTGGAGGCCTACGTTCAGCGGTGGACGGTTTTAGGCTGAAATAATGATTATAGCTTTCTTTAATTAAAATAATTGTTAAAATCGGTTTATTAGTTTTTGATTTTGAGTTTATTCACTAAAAACACAACAGTTATATCGTTGAATGCGTTTTTATTCTCCTCGTTTATTTTCCAATTGTATGAGATATTCGCGATTTTAACATTTTTTTTTCCCACAATTCTCATTCTTGTCTATATCTTAATATATAAAAATGAATGTTTGTCTGTATGTCCTTTATAGAATCGTAAACTATGCATTTGATCATGTGATGATATTTAGCAAAATTGTTGTGCATGAGCCAAAGAAGGTTTCTCAGTTGGTACGACCAATTTTCGACAGATGGCGCCACACAACGGGGGCGAAGCCGCGGGCATCAACTAGTAGAGAAAAAGGGAATCAAACCTTTTCTCTTTTATCTTCTTCTAATCTAATCTTCTAATATATATATATGTAAAAATCTCGTGTCACGGTGTTTGTTATCGAACTCCTCCGAAACGGCTTGACCGATTTTCTGAAACTTTTTTCGGTAGGTCTGAGAATAGGTCGTAGGCTATTTTTTATACCCCTATTCTTCGCAGACGAAGTCGCGGGCAACAGCTAGATTAAGTATAATATTAGTTGAAGAATAAGAATGGGGAAAATGAAATAGTCAATCGCGAATATCTCATACAATTAAAAAATAAATCAGCAGAACAAAAATGACTCAATGACATACTGTGGTAAGTATTTAGGTATTTACAGAATAGCAGAATCTTGAACCTGCCACTTTACGATAACTGTCCATTATCAACAATATATTATTACGACCTCTAGTTCCCACTGAACTAGATTTAACTGTTGAACGTATTTGAGTTACATAGAACAGCAATTTTTTTGTTTACTAAAATCGAACCTTACACGGATTTGCACATTCCATTCTAATACGATATAACTCCAATTAATTGCTAACCTAGAGTTAAGAAATCCGAAAATAGCGTTTTGGCAAAATGTAACTCTATTTTTCATAGAAATCATCATTATCTTCATTTCAGCCGAAAGATGTCTACTGCTGAAAATAGGCCTCCCCCATGGCTCGCCAAATTGATCGGTCCCGTGCCATCCGCATCCAACGCGATCCCGCAATCTTAACTAGGTCGTCGCTCCATCTTGTGGGAGGCCTACCCACACTGCGTCTTCCAGTCCGTGCACGCCACTCGAGAACCTTTTTGCCCCATCGGCCATAAGTTCTACGAGCGATGAGCCCTGCCCACTGCCACTTGAGTCTGGCGATTCTTCGAGCTATGTCGGTGATTTTAGTTCTTGCGCGGATTTCATCATTTGTAATGCGATCGATGCGGAGAAACTCCGAGCATAGCCCTCTCCATCGCAATCTGAGTAACTTTGAGCTTTCTTATGAGGCCCATCGTTGGCTGCCATGTCTCGGTGCCATAAGAAATACTATGTATGAAATTCAAAATTAAGCCACGATTGCCACTTGCAATTATTAAGATATATCTTACTGTTGGATACAGACAGGCACGATCGGTGAAGGATGATAAAACAAGTAGACAGAACCTTCAGTCAAAAAAATACAATATAACTTTGTAACCTCGTAGTTTCGGTCACATTGCAGCGACCTTGGTCACGACTCTACTTTTTACTTTTTGAGTGTGTGTTAGTATTTTTTTTTAAAAGTACCAACTGTCAGCAAAAAAAGGTTACTTTGCAAATTATTTTAACAGAAAAAATATTAGAATCGTGTCGAGCCCGTGATTTCTTAAGTCTACAGAAGAGGTACTGTCAGCAGCAAAACTGGATGAGAGGCAGTGGAGCTCAAAATGACATTTATTTACATACACAACCTTATTCTCCTTTATATTACCTTAGCAATAGAGTCTGGTGTAGATCATTTACTGCTCATCCACTTCTGCTGCTGACTGTACATAAACTGCCGTCATACATTTAAATCACGTAGCATTGTAATTTTCTGTTAAACATTTTTGAACTTACGCTAAAGGGTCAACGGTAAAGGCGGGGATGCACTAAGGCTGCTTAGTTTTTACTTGTCTGTCTTATTGGATTTTAGAAAGCTTAATATTGTCTTACAAGATTTCGTTGGGAATAGGAATTGAGTGTTTATTCTACTTAGAATGTCATTGTCGTTTACGGAGACTTTAGTTCAAGTGTTTTGACTTACAATCTAACGTGTTTGCGTTAAAGTTTTAAATGCTATGACAAAGCGCGCCGCTAGAGACGCTGCTAAATTGCCCACTGTATTTGAGATGTTAGCGTACCCATATTTGCTCACTGGATTACCTACGGCACAGCAAAGACAAAATGTTATTGGTATCTAAACTTCATTTAAATCAAATCTGTCAATCTCAAAATTACGGCCAAATTATATGGACAACGAATTGTCCAGTTCCTTAGTGATATGATTAAAATCTTTTTTTTATCTGTTTTTGATTATAATCTTAGTTTTAGTTACCTAGATAAGATAATCAGGTGCCCATGTCAGTTGTTTATAGGTATCTAAGAGATAGTCAATAGTTTTTTGAATCAGGCGTTACGTTGCGGAGGTCCATATTATGAACTGAAACAACAGGGTCGCGGGTGGGTATGTATGTATGTAAACTCTTTATTGTACAAAAATAAGGAAAAAAAAGAAATACATTATTGACAACCGTTGAAATGCATGCACAAAGGCGAACTTATCACTTTAAGGGATCTCTACCAGGCAACCTTTGAGTGGATGAAAGGAGCATTTAGTAAGGGACCGACAAAGAGTAAGTAAAAATAATACAGTCGGACAAAGCAAAGGCTACAATACAACTTTTCGTAAATACAATACAAAAACTCATAATATAAAGAAACCTAATAAAAATATACTACCATATACAACATATATATGCAAAATACATACAATAAATAAGCAGTGTTCTCAATATATTAAAGAGATGGTGTGAGCCACATCTTCTTCAAAGCTTTGTAAAGGGAATTGTTTCAGTAGATTGTTAATATTTATTTTGGTGTCCTCCTGCTGAGCTACGTCTCCCTACCTAGAGTCATATTCGGCCATTCGTTCAGTTCCGTGTCCGGAGGCCGTATTGTCTAACAGAAGCTTGCCTTCGCTTTCACCATCTCTTTCTGTCATCATCTTATACCGTTTGACAGAAAGAAATAGTGATTGCGATGGCAAACGTCAGAAGCATTAGACAATAAGCCTGTGGGTTTTCTCGCCATCTCCTCCTCAGCCTACTTTGCCCTCAGTGACCATTAAGCGTTACTCATTGCACCATGTGACTGAGCGCGCCCATCTTTCCGGGATGCATGTCCAGCATTTTCTTATTAGACTTTTCCACATTAGCTTCTGTAACAATGGCGTATTTTAAATTTAAGCCGGAATATTCCAGTTATAGTTTCGGTTGGTTCGTCTGGTCTGGACACCTCTGTAATTTTAATTGTGGTTTTCAAATTTTTTCATACATTGGTCGGCTTTCAAGTGTATCGGCAAAGACATTTTGAATACAAAAAATTGATCAATAACCTTCAGGGATGTTCCAATCAACAATCGACCTCGGTAAAATCATCGCAGAACAAATAGGGAAAGAGAACAAGATGCAATAGGGTCGTCATATGATTGTGATTTTTGTTATCTAAAGATGACATTTTCGTACTTATCATTTGACTTATTTTAATTGCATTTCAGCTTTGTCACAGTGACGTTCCTGCAACATTTAAGTATTTTTATGACAGATAAAATAAAATCTATTTGTAATGATTTCTACATATTTTAAGTACGGTGAAATTGAAAACGTTCGTGAAGTGTAACTATTCTGAGCCGTCTTACGATGAATTACGCTTGTGAACATTATTGAAAAATACAACGGCTCTATTACATCCCTTCCTTTTCCATGTTGTAATTGTTTTGCGATGATTAGTCCGAACTGTTAATTTCCACGCAGTGTAACTTTGAACCCGGCTGGTCAAATGGCCAAGTAGAATCCTCGCTCAGCCCCGAACAGCGGCTGACTCACGTACAGTTTAACATATTGTAATGCTTTATATTTACAAACAAAGCATTTTAGGGCTAACAGCACCGGATGCCGCACAGAAATGGACGTTGGTTTGGAGGAAGTAGAATAAAGAAGCCAATCGATATTTTAATAGGGACGCGTTCGCATAATTACGTATTGATTACAATTCCTTTGTTTTACGATTCATGCTTAAGGTAAATACACTTATGATATAGATTTTATTAAAATCAACTGCAGCTGAATGCCTACGTCGGGTTTTTCTAAATGCAATCACCCAGTTTTGAACTTAACCGAAGAAATACGTATATGCCAAACTGAATCGCAATGAAAAGACGTAAAAGTCGTAATCTCATTTAATAGTGTTTTTAGTAATCTAAGTATTAATTGATTCATTGATCGTAAACGATTACAATGCACGCCAAATAGGACTGTCCAATATGTCCAACATCATCCTACGCCACGCCAAATGGAAGCAATTGATACCTCATTACAATTTAACGACCGTTTAATCGCGTCGTAGTACTTGTCAATGTTTATAATGATCTTTGCAAGTCGTAAAATCTGACAGTTAAGTGGCACCGCTTCGCTTTTGTAAATTCAGCTTCAGTGTATTAGAATCGAACACGACGTTCGGCGTGTATTGTGTCGAGTGAACTTTACGATGCGTTGCGCCTGCACAGCTTCCCCGGCAACGGGGATTAGAAACGCTCCAAATTCTCATTGTCAATAGACGAATAATTGAATTTTACGTTTTCTATAACAGTAACATCACCTGCGTTTGCTCGCGGCGAAAAAAATAGAGCACATCCCCAATATTTGGCGTCTCGTTACTCAATGTCTTCCCTTTATGCCGTTGCGCGCAAGACGGCATTGTTCCGCGGGGTTACTGCCGCGGGCGGCCCCGGTTCCGTATTAAGCAATTAGGCCCGTATTTATAGGGGGCAGCTCTGATTTATGGCCGTCTCCGTGTGGCGGTTGCGACGGTTCGAACGCGAGCGGCCAGCGCCTTACCGCCAGGTGCGTTCGAATTATAAATCTAGCTTTGTTGGGCTTGGGTTTCGTTTCGTCACACAATGGATGCAAGATTTGCACAAAAACGTCTCAGAAAGGGGGCTTTCAAAAAAAACTGGTGCAAGCCGATGCAAGGAAGCAAACGGTCGCCGTTCTGCCGCCGGCCGCCGTCGCGTGCCACATTTTATTTTGTTTTTTAATAGGTTTTTATACCTCGTCGCTTGGTAGCGCAGCTTGAAGCGTTCGTCGCTCCCGTGCTTAATTGTGCTTTATGAACCTCGCGAGGATTTTTTAAAAAGCTCATTTACTATAATCACTTTTGAATAACAATGCACGTTTTAAAATGTTTACGGTAGAATCAGCCGGGAGTAGCGTCCGTGCTTGCCCTCCCACAGGTTGCTCATACTAAGGTAATTTGTAGATATTGCCGCTTCGGACTTGGATGCGAAATGTTGACTTGAAATTTTGCTCCCAGCTCCGGTTCCTTGGCATAACAGATAGAATCTGTCAAATTTGTTCACGTGTGTTTCTCGGTACCACGTTATGTAAACGTATGTAGATTTGGACGGCGCATGCGCGCGGCACCGAATTCCTTGCATACCTCGGAGAAAGGCCTATGCGCACTGTGGGAACTCACCAATAATTACTTGACTTTCGTTGCACCTGCATTCTAATTGAAATTTAAAACCCAACGGTGTTATTTTTTTTCAAATTGGAGATCGTTAGTTGTTTGATTAAGTATTACACGGAATAATGGTCAGAATGGTCTTTAACGCTGTTGGCATTTCTACCAAATACCAGAAGTTATAGGGAAATTTTATGTTTACAAATTTTAAAAAAAGGTTTGGCACAACTTAGGTACCTGCTTTAATATCTACATTATGTATATGGGATTTCATCGATCAATGTTCTTGATCTTCTAATATATAAAAATCTCGTGTTTGTGGTCGCACTCATCCGAAACGGCTCGACTGATATTTTTGATTTTTTTTTGCACATTTGGTAGGTATGAGAAGTATACGTCGTAAAGTATTTTCACCCCCTACCCCAATCAAGTTCATATGGCAGTTTATATGGCAAAACAACGTTTACCAGGTCTGCTATTATTTAGTTTTCTCGTGGTGTTCTTTATTTTCTCTAAAGACAGCACTCTACTGATTCTGAAAGCCTTTCGAATATTTTTTGAATAATTATGAGCCCGTTTTGATAGAATTAAAAAAGAATAGTTTTTATTGATATCATAATAATTTCAAAGTTCGGAACACAAAGCGAGTCTGACTTAAAAACTACGTGGCATCAGTAGCACAAAGAAAACGTTATAATAAAACTTCTACGTGTTTGGTTTATAGTTTCTATCGCAGAGAATAAATCTGTCAGCTCGAATTTTAAGCGTTTTTAAACGTATATAAAAGGAATCTATTTAAAACCGCATTAATTCACTAACTGCGTAATAACTTACGTTTTAAAGGCTATAAATATATTTTGTACCCGCTACATGAGTTACAGCCTTTGGTGGCCCAATAATGAGCTTGTCTATTTAAAACTTTTAATATTTGACTTTTATACTGAACTTCACCACAGGATGTAACAGTATTTGAACAATAATATTTTTATTAAAATTTTATTACACGTGATAATGATGTATGCAGCTGTAAAAAGCGCAATCAAAATTATATAGAACTAGCTGATGCCTGCGACTCGCTGCTCCGTGGGCATTATGCAATTTTCCGGGATGAAAGGTACCCTACGTCCATCCTAGGATCTCATACTATTTCCATATTACATTTAATCTAAATCTGTTCAGCGATTAAAAAGTGAAGTGGTAACAGACAGACTGAATTACTTCCGCTTTTATAAGTAACGTAAGGATTGTTCTACGCCGTTTTAAATAAATAAATAAATATTAGGGGACAATCTTACACAAATCGACCTAGTCCCAAACTAAGCAAAGCTTGAACTATGGGTACCTACTAGACGACGATAAACATACTTATATAGATAAATAAATACTTAAATACATAGGAAACATCCATGACTCATGAACAAATATTCGCGCTCATCACACAAATGAATGCCCTTACCGGGATTCGAAGCCAGGACCTCTTGCTTCTAGGGAGGGTCACTACCAACTAGGCTAAAGCGGTCGTCGTCTTATTTTTAATTGCCTTTAAATTCAACATTCAACGGATCAAATTTATTTAATTTATTTGAGACCTAGTGTCGTAACTATTATTGTTAGAAACATAATCGTGAATTAAATTTAATTAATAATGCGCGGTACACTGTGTACGACTGACAATAAGCTAAGCTTTGTTGTAGATGGTATAACACGTTCAATTTGACACTATTTGTATTTCTATTTGTATTTGTAAAGGATCTTTTACAATGAAAAAACTGAATGAATGAAATATTTCTCCTAGATTAGGCATAAAAAATAATTACCACGTAGTTTCTATCTAGGTACTAATCCATTTGTTGAAGATAACGGATATCAAAGATGACACGGTGTATAAAAACTTTCCATGGAATACTTCCATTTTAACATTTATCTACAATACCTATTAATTAGTAACTTGACCAACTGACAGTCAGAGCACTGCAGCTAGAGCTTGAAATCTGGCAGAGATATATCCCTTGAGGATCATAAAATTGGACTAAGAAGGGATCGATCGAAATTCCCACGGGATACAGAGCTAGTATTTTTTTTTATTTTTCTAGGGGAGCGAAGCCTCGGGCTAAAACTAGTCAAAAATAAACAAAAGACCGTGAAATAATTTGGAACTAATCTAAGTTCCTCTTCCTTGTAATAAAATAAAAGTAAACTTACCTTACTTTTAGCAGGTAGGTACTTAGGCTGTTAGATATACTTATTTTCAATTAGTTAGTTTTTAATTAAACGAAACAGATGTTTAAGCAATTCAGCAGCGTTACATTTGTCAACATATTTTATTCATAAAAAAAAATCGGTTACTTTATCGGTAAAGATCGACACCTATAAGTACATGTATACTAATACATTTACTACAAATTTTACATAAAAAATAGTTAAAAAGCAACGAGGGTAAACCAATTGATCGATGTGTAAAAGTCGGCAGGACACAACTGTCAATCACGAAACGTCAATTTACTTTCCCGCGCTTGTCAGCGAATGAATGAATGGATTGACTTAGGATTATCGAATCGCTGCGGGCGCCGAGTGGCGCGTATTGTCGAATTTACGGTCATTCAGTGCTGGCCTAAAACAACTATGACGTTTAAAAAATTAAATTGAATTTAGAACGCTCCGAATAATAAATTTGGCACGGAAAAGTACCCTTGTTAATTGCTGTAAATACCAACGTTTGCTAGTTATTTGGCACTGATTTGTGATTTATTTTTGTGTTTTAGGCATCTATTATTTATGAATGGATTAACAATGAAGATATAATAATGAATTTGTACGTTACCTTGTAAATATTAAATAAGAATATCATAAGAATAACTAAGATGTAACAAAGCATAATAATTCGCTCCAATGCTTCTACAGTATAAATACTTTGTAAAAACAGTACTGAATGCTTTTCTTTCAGAAATAAGGACGTTATGTTTTTAGTTTTTACCCGACTGCGAAGAAGGAAGGGTTATTTTTGTTAATATTATCTGTCATCCTAATCAACTTACTATTATTATAAGTGGGGAGCACATGTATCATTTATGAAAAGGAAGATTTATCTTTTCAATAAATTTCCCGCTAAACATTGATTGTGCAAACAAACCTTCCTCAATATTATTCTATAAAACTGGTAATTATTTTTGTAATGGAAAAAAATCATTGATATATCAAGGAAAATTTGTTATATGTACATATTTAGTCTCGTTTACCCAGTGATCGAAGAAAGGAACTTGTAGATTTGATGTTCTGGTACCGTAATAATTGAGGAGCTTAACATTCATGATCAAAATCAGTTTTGCTCTAATATGGAGCCCGTAGTAATCCCCTTAATTTCTTACCGCATACATACTGCATTTGTTTTTGAAGTTTTTATCACGGAAAGCTGAATTTCCCCGGTGGTAGAAGCGATAAATATTAGCCAGGTAAATAAAAACATATCTAAGAATTATACTAACTAATCCACCTTATGTACAATGTAAACGAATAGTGGTCTAGTCTAGACTGTGATTAACATACGATATGCATTAATTGAGCTGTAATGCGCTTAAAAAAGTTTTTTTGAGATACTTAGCGAACATTTTATCACTCAACTGCACGGTCAATTCGAGTTACTAATTTTTGTTACATTTTTATTAGAGTTCCGTTGCAATATGGCAAAAAACGGAACCCTTATGGATTCGTAATGTCTGTCTGTCTGTCTGTCTGTCCGTCCGTATGTCACAGCCACTTTTTTCCGAAACTATAAGAACTATGCTGTTGAAACTTGGTAAGTAGATGTATTCTGTGAACAGCATTAAGATAATCACACAAAAATAGAAAAAAAAGAGACAGATTTTTCTTTTTTCACATAACCTATTTTTGAAATAAATCAATTTGAAACTGACAAGAAATATTCGCAACAAAAAATCTGTATTTTATAAATAGCGAAAAATATGCATATCTAATTTAAATAAAATAGATCAAAATATTTTATTTTCTGGTTTGTTTGAACTATGTAGATGGTATTTTTCTAAATAATTCTTAACGAAATAGGTTGAAAAAATTTTTAGTCAATCTTGAGTCAATCAAGTTAAGTCAACAGTGATGTTGAGTCTGTTAGACTTTCTATCGGTACGAATGAATGTCAAAATCCCGCTGTCATTACATGACATGTTGTGTGTGTGACCTCAATTCTCGTGGCGATACCTATAGTGCCAGTTCTGTTACGGTCGGAGCTTCGGAAAGTTTTAGTATTCCTATGGCAAGCAACGATGCGGCTACTATAGCATGCTTGCATTTTATCATTTTCCTATAAACATTTCAAAGGCAACGGCTTGTTTTTTAACTGAAGCATCTCGTTAATTCCAAGCGGTATCTTAGACGATTAATCCCGAACAAGGTAGAGTTACACTGAGAATCTACCTACTGCGCAGATGAAGATTAGTCAATAATCAAATCGGTATTACAGAATTGTTCAAACTTATTTTCTTCTTTTGTATACCCCGTAGTCGACAACCGTGACAATAATCTTTCTTTGACGGCAATACTTTATCAATAACGTATAACTTATCAGTGGCGAAGGGTACTAACCACCCGATTTCCCGCGTTGACTAAATTTTCGAAGTTACAAAACGCTTTTCTTCCATTACTGCACTTTCAAGAAGAGGTTATAATGAGGTTTTTAGGTTTCGTTTTGCTCCGGCTTTACCTGCAAAAATTTTCACGCCCCGCCACTGTAACTTGTAGGTCTAAGAAGTTCATTTTAGTCACAAACATTTTGGTTATGTATTTAAAATAGTTTCTTACAAAATACTGTACCTATTAAATGAAATAAATAGATATCACGGGATACTTGACAGCAATTTTCCTAGTCCCAAAGTAAGCAGAGCGTTGTGTGTTATAGTTAAAATCTTCCCAGGTGAATTTTTCGCTTTGAGCCCTTATCTTTCAAAACAAACTGTATCGTCATAGTATTAAGGTTCAAATTTAATGTAATGGCTCGAAGCGAAAAATTCACCTGGGAAGATTTATACTATAAGCTCCAAACGCACAGACAGCGGAGGCGTGGCGGTACGGTGGCGGTGACGGTTGTAATATTCTAACTTGTATGACCGAGTTCGCGGTACGGTACCGCACAACCGTTCATACAAGTTAGAATATTACAACCGTCACCGCCGCCTCCGCTGTCGCTGTAGATACTTCAATACATATTAAACACCCAAGACGCGAGAGCGAACATTCGTATTTTTCGTACACAATATCTGCTGTGATTTATATTCGTGTGGTATATTTTATTGACCTCGTCATTTCTAACTAGGGATTGCCATATCTTTCTTTTTTGCATAATAAGCTTGCGATGGTTACAATGCAGGCCGTAATATCTAAATAAATATCTCAGCTGGCATGCACACGTAGCACGAATGTAACATATATACCGCAAAGAAAACTATTTACTACGACTTCCGGCATTTCATGTTTCTTACCCACTTGTCTATAAACGTTCGTTGAATTTATATTAACATTATTTTGCCTTTGTCTGTCACTTTGACAGACATTGGCAAAAAATACGCCTTGCTGTGTAAAACCCTTCGTCATTTGCAGGCACAAACCTTTCAGAATGTTATGGTTTGGGGCGTAGTTCCCACGCGGACCCAGTGCGGATTGGGTAATTCACATACACAAAAAAGTGGTACCTAGTTTTTAAGTTTTCCTATCAAAAGCAGGTTAGCTTGAAAGACCCCTTTTAGGGACAAGTTCGCCTTTGTACATTTTCATTTTGTTGTTTATTTTTTTTGTATTGTTTTTATGTCTATATAGATACATACATTATCGAATTTCGTCGTAGGTGTGCGCAGGTTTCCTCACGATGTTTACCTTCACTTCATCTTAAAGTTCATGGTAAATTTAAAATGTAATTGTGCACGTGAATTTCGAAAAAAAAGTAAAAAGAAAAAAATACATACAGTCGAACCTATGTCTTCTCCTTTTTTGAAGTCTGTTAAAAACTCAGAGGTGCGAGCCTAGGCTCGAACCCACGACCCTCTGCATGAGAGGACCACGGCTTGTGTAGGTTTCCTATATCTATATCTTACCTATATACCTTCGCGAAAACGTTTCGCATTATTGCACTTAGTCGCAATAAATAGACAGACGTTCGCGCATTGACATCTGCAGTGTTAAACTTTCATGCTTTAAATGTTTACATTTTCACTAGAAGTCGTTCCCCTTTCACACAAAAGCATTATCCGGTCAATAGTTTGCAATCACACGTAAACGCGAGCAGAAAGCTCTTTTATAAGGCAAGTTTATTACTAACGAACGAGTAAATAACCATAACCTTTTACCAATAACTTCCACGCGTTCAACCTCTCATACAAAAAACATAATACAAGTCCGATGACCGTTCAATTAAGACGGCATATGCTCGATGCTCATAGTCATAGCAATGTGTACTTGTTTCAGAGCATTAACTTTGCGTGTCGGCATAACGCCTAGTGCTTTTATCTTTTAGTATTCCCTTGGCAGGAGAACCATCTTGCATAACTTGTTTTCTCACCATTTATAAATTTCCGAGTGGTACAGCACCAGCCTGTAAGCCAAATTTTTTTCGTATTTTGTCATTAGGAGAATCACAATTTTTGTTGTTATGCCCTGCTCAGTGTTGCAGAACTATCGATAGTTTGACTATCGATCGTTGACCTCGAAAACTATTGAGGATATCGATATTACTATCGATAGTATCGCAAATGTCAATACTATCGGTACTATTGATAGTATCGATAGTGATTTATAAGCAATACTATTGATAATGGCAATACTATCGATACTATCGATAGTTTTTGTCCAATACAATCGATAGTATCGATAGTATTACAATAATGACCGAATACAATCGATACCTACTATCGATAGTATCGATTGTTTTCGGTCACTATTGCCTAATTTTGCAATACTATCAATTGTATTGGACATAAAACTATCGATAGTATCGGTAGTATTGCCATTATTAATAGTATTGCTTATAAATCTTTATCGATACTATCGATAGCATCGATAGGCAACACTAGCTCTGCTGGTACTAAATATTTCGTAAAAATTTAAAATACTGAGAAAAAATTGTCTTACAAGATTCTACTTTAGAAGTAAGTAAATTATACTTTGTTCGGTTTCTTGCCGGATTCTTCGCAACAGGGTTTTCCCGAACCGGTGGCGCGCACATTCTTTGACGATCATAAGTCGCACTCCTAGATGAAGAGTCAACTAACTCAAAATAAAGGGATTCACTTTGATAACTGATTAGTGCAGGTGATTAGTGATTAGGAGAAAACAAGTGTGGACAGCGACTGACTAGTGCAGGTGTTTAGTTGGCTGCGTAGTAACGTGATTAGAAGCGTGTTCTATTTTTTGCGAGTGAACTGCGAGTAGCCACATCCCGCGCGCCCTCCCTTCCCCCTCACTCGCAGCTTGCCTGCCACTAAACACGTCTGGTTTGGGATTTACTTAACAGAGCCAGAACAAGAATTGGACACTACTTGCACTAATCATCCTCATTTACTAATCACTTGCACTCGCACTAATCAAAGTGAATACAGGCCTTAATACCCCATTCTAATTTAGACTTCATTTACTTTCAGGAGGGTCTAAATTGAAATGGTGGATTATTTTGAGTTAGTTGACTCTTGTTCTGAGAGTGCAAGTGCTTGTTAATAGCCTAGATCGAATAAAGATATTTTGTCTTTTACATAACGTAACGTAATGTAACTTATTCGGGCTCAAGTACTCTAGTGCCCTCTTGTTTCGGAAGAAAACGTTAAGAAAGAAACACTTACTTATAACAACAATGACACATACACAAGCTAAAAAATGCAAACAAAAAAATATATAAATGCTGTTATAAAAAGGTCCCGGCCTAGGGTGTCACAGAGTAAAGAAAGAAAGATTTATTTACAATAATAGCGTATAACAAAACTTCAGGCTGGGCTAGCACTCATGGGTGACAAGTAAATTAGGCGCATCTGAGACTGGCAGATTGACTCTTTGTTTGTTCGTTTGTTACTGTTAATATGTATTTTTTTTTTTCATTTTCAAGCAGACGGCGGTAGTTAATTTTTTTTCTTTTCTTTTTTTTTTACAACTTACGGGTTTTCACAAGGCCGGGCTGTGTTCCCACCCAACTTTAGGTCAAAAGAATGTTTTATTGTTTTTAAGTTTTTTTATTTTTATTCGAAGGTTATGTGATGCATTACAGTATCAGTATTATTGAAATTGTTGATGATTCACTGCAATAGCCATAACAAATCTTGGCTTAATTTGTTACGGTTTAAAAGTTCAAATGCGATTAAGCCGATCAAGTGTTGCCATACATATTTACTTCCAGCTTCTAATTTGGTTTTTGTTGCTGGCGTTCGTGTCGTCACAGTGTGTATGTTTTTGTGTTTAGTTTATAAATGGGTCCCACTGAAAAACAGCGTTGTGGCTTGCCACAACATTATGCTGAGTGGGGCCCAATTTATACTATTCGATATATTTTTTTAATTTGTAAATTTCCTGTCAAATGTATTTTTTTTTCTGTGTTTGTATCGAATATGTGTAAATAAACATCTCTCTCTCTCTCTCTCTCTCTCTCTCTCTCTCTCTCTCTCTCTCTCTCTCTCTCTCTCTCTCTCAAATTAATCAATATAAAGTAGAATCAAGGTGGGCCATACAAAACAGACACAAAAATAGTTGACAACGATTAGTTCGCTGTATGTATAACCTACGAGATACGTTACCTCGTTCAACGCTCAAGTAGTCTCAATCGACGGAACCACCGTCCGATTCAATACTTATGCTTGTCGTCCTATTATTATCTTGTGATCCGCATACAGAAGCTCCAGGTTTCGTGTTAACTTAAATATTTATGCGCTACCTATTAATATTAATGGTTATAGTAAGCACGCGAATCGGGCTAGAGCAGACGGGAAGAAGTCGCGTTTTTATGGATCGGACATAATGCTCCCTTGTCGTTTAACCCTGTTGTGTTGGGTACATTTATTTCCGTTTTTTTAACGCTTCCCGTCTTTACGATTGTTGTGTCTGCGAGTCTTCATGATGGCTGCTCGATAGATATAACAACGATTGATATAACTAACAATTGGTATAATCCGATTTACTCATTATCATCATCATCATTTCAGCCGTAGGACGTCCACTGCTGGATATAGGCCTCCCTCATTGATGCCCAATCATTACGATTGGAAGCGATTTGCATCCACCCTGAACCTGCGGCCTTCACCAAATCGTCCGTCCATCTCGTTGGTGGACGTCTCACGCTGCGCTTGCCTGTCCGTGGTCTCCATTCCAGAACTTTTACTCAAGGATTTAATTTAATATGCATTGCGCTAGGTTCGGTTAGATTTATTTTATAAATTTATAAAGCACCTAATGCACAAACAGCTGAGGCGTGGCGGTGCGGTGGCAGTGACGGTTGTAATATTCTAACTTGTATGAACGGTTGTGCGGTACCGTACTGCGAACTCGTTCTTAAAAGCACGCGGCGGACACGACGTACAAATACGCGTTCTTGAATCTACATAAGCACGACGACGTCTGTACACGCGTACGCCTACATACATCGCGTGCGCACTCTTCTGGATTCCGGCGGGGTCCGGCAATCTGCGCCTTGATGGGTGAGGTAACCCGAATCGGTGCGGGGTGGAGCGTGTCCATTCTGTACGTTAGTACTATTATATATTCTGTGATAAAAGTTAGAATATTACAACCGTCATCACAGCCACTGCACCGCCACGCCTCCGCTGTCTGTGCGTTTGGAGCTTAACACAATAGTAGAAAGTTAATTTTTTGAGTAAATCGAATCAATTCGAATCATATCAAATCTAGCATTATACCAAAATGCTACAGTTATATAAGTTGTTATATCCATCATTAGTAATATGATACATTACATACTTACCCCGTCATGATATCAACGATCAGTCTTCGGAACCTCGATTACGTTGGGCGAGTAAGCCGGAAGAGCACAAGTTAACACAACATTGTTCGTTTACAAACGTTTCCGACCGCAATTATCTCGCCTACTTGTCAATGTGTTGCTACCTTGCTACTCTCAGCTTTTACGTGCTCAGTTTGTAAGTTTTTATTATACCTACTTTAAAAACAAAAACATATCTACTCAATTAGGGGTGTAAATAAAGGCAGGTGCGAGTAAGTCGAAAATAAAGTATAGTAACGAATTGGATTCGAATGTGTATAGGTTTTATGTTTTGTTTTGTATCATACATATTTATCGTTTTTTGTTTGATCGCATTCATAACGAAACGTGCATGTGCGCAGGCATGCATGTAACCCACCTAAACCATAAGTTATAAGTAGAAGTCGGTATAAAAAATATTCAAAATAAAAATGAATACGGCCATTGTTTTTGTTTACCCAATTTGCATAGTCGAGGGTGGTCTTAGCCATATTAATGTGTTTTTTGTGTCTACATAATCACGTTTATTTCAGCGTAATTTTTTTTTAATTAACATCGGTTCATTAAAAACAGACTGCACGCTCGGTTTATGCGTTTTTTTAAAAGCTTAAGAACTTTGCGGCCGCGCGGCGTGAACCGAAACGTTAGGTATGTACTTGTTAGCGCGCGACCACACTAGCTGGTTTTAAATTATTTTTTTATTATTACCTTGGTGATTTCCATAGCTTTTATAGACTTGTTTTTGAAATAACCATTCGTTGCGAGCTATACAGTTGAATAGCTTCCTATACAGCGAGTGAAGGTATGGTCACCTGAACCTTGCGCTTACCGCACGAAGTCGTATCGCAGCTGCAATTCGCATCGTTAGTTCCTGCAATGCGGCGTGGCATCGCATCGGATCGCGGTTTTGTGTGGGAGCCCTTGGCTACGACGACAGGTTCGCCAGTAGTCTCGATCCCATAAGACTGTGTTACAACTAATATTTTTATTATCAGTATTCTTTGTTTGGACTTATCTCTCAGTCACTCTCCCAATCAGAAGGGTTGCCTAGACTTTCGAAGTTACCAAACGCTTCTCTTCCAGTACAATCTAATACTATCAAGAAGAGAATAAATGGGTTCTTTAGTTTTTTTTTTTCGCTCCGGCTTTACTTATAAAAATTTTCACGCCCCGACACAGTGGTCTATGATATGATAGGTATAGTTCAGATAAACAAACTCTCAAACCGCAATCGGCTAGTGCTGTCATGTAGGGTGTTTTTTAATGTGGCGTACCGCTGTCCCTGTGTGACGCAGCTTTACGGCTCGTTGAAGCAACTGCAAATAAAACGTGTCATTAAAACTTTTTATTCGACGAATTTAATTTATTATGGACGTTAAAATAACCCATTTTATTTAATACGAGTGGACCTCGCGCGTGTTACTGACTGATAAGGACAGTAATTACTGTGTAATGATTTTCTGAAAATCACTTAGATTTAACGTTTTTTATGTTTTTCTCGGTCACGCTGACGTTGTATATCTTTGTTTGCGGTTTTATATTTTCGTTAACAGTATTTTATGTAATTTTTACATAACAGGGATTCTTAAAGTCTAGTCTATGACTAAAAAGATGGTGAAATTATAATTCACGGATTAAAGTTCCCGAGGAGGAAAAAACCAACGGAAGACCAGCGTCAGCTGCAAGGTTGACATTATGCTGAGTTTGGACCATTTCGTGACAATATTTGTCTCGGTTTAATTATCTTTGTTTTTATAAAAATAAAACGAATAAATAAAAGTTTTTCTTTCTTTCTTTTTTTTTAATAATATTTGTATTGGTTCTTGTGTTGTCACGAGCGTACTTTTCTAACCATGACAAGCTATATTGTTTAACTGTCATGAAAAAAATAATCAATTAAGTAATAATTCTAATTATTGAGCAATAATGTTAAGAGTTTGCGTATAGGTGATTTGAATTAAATATAATACCTGTGTAATAAACATTGATCGGATTAGATGGGTGTTTTTTTACTTGCTCTATGAATACTGCTAGATATATTATGTGAAATCTTGTTTACAAATTTTATGACGTAAGAAGAAACATAAAGATTTGCTATGCAATGTGTGGCCGATCACTATCGAAGAGACTAAATATAGAGCAGCCATACTCAACTTGTTTTTCGTATGCCGCAAATATGTTGCAGCAGTGGTGCAGCGGCGCAGCATTAATTATCAACAGCATTAAATAAAAGTAAAAATGGGTGAACGTCATATTTTTATACCCATACGAGCTTGGCGGGCCACAGGTGTCAATCTGCTTGTATAAGCTTGTATAGAACCTAAAGCTGGATAGAGCCACTTTTATCCTACGCATGTAACATCACTTGTGCTATCGAACTGCATGTTACCTTTCATGTCTCTCTAGGACGTCTTCTTTTGAATGTTTGAAATACATCTAAGACTTGTGAAAAATTCGTGGTGTTGTTTATTATGTTGTCAGTTTGCAGATTGCAATTTGTTAACAAATTTAGTTTTTTGTTCGAGAATATGAGTCATATCACACCGAGTAAATGAGCACTCGTTAACATATTCTCTCACTAAAATGTGTCGCGTCACATCGCGTCGCGTCTTAAAGTGAACTGACCAAATCGACGTAACTGACGAATTAAAATTATACCATACATAACCTGTCATTTCATTCGCAACAGAAATCGCCTAAATATAGTGCCGTTTTTTATTTTCTTCATAGTTTTGCTTAACCGCCCCGTGTGGCCCGGGCGCATGTCGCCGATCCTGACAGGACGAGTTCGCGCCGAAAACCGAGCGCGAGCGCGTGAGAACCCGCTCGCGGCCCGCCTCGAATTACGACGCTCGGGAATGTGAATGAACGTGTTTTTTTTTAAAGAAAAAGTCGCAATCGAACTTTTTGTCGGACCATTTCATTGGGTGCTGTTCGGATTTACTGATTGCGGATTTACCGCTAATGAGTTTCATTGACACAGTGTTTATAGGTTTACCTGAATGGATAAAAAAGGCAGGTCAACGCCCGTTAGAAAGTAAATTGTGACAAACTGCACAACTACGAAGTTTTTTATTTTTGACAATGTGAACCATATCAACAAAATGCTATACTTAATATTTTACCACGCGTAATAAGTAAGTGTAGGATTGTTTTCCTATTATTCACAATGTCAATATTCAGAAACTTTATAGCTGTGCGATGCCAAAGTTAGGTACCCTTGATTTTGGCACGCAACAGTGCAAATACTGCTCGGAAGCCAATCAAAAAACCATAGACAAAGATTAACCATAGGTAGACGGGTGTGGTAGTCTATCAGTTTGACCTATGGGCTTGGCTACGTGGACTCGCACCTGCGACTTTCAGAATTCAGAGCAAATTGAGCCTTTCAGCGAAGGAACACTGCACACATTTGTAAAGCAATTCAATGTTGCGTGTGAAGTTCTCCCACTGGGATTGCGTGGGAACTACAGCTGAAGCTCTCATTCCGAGAGAAGGCCTGTGCCCGATAATGGGACCTGAATTAGCTGGAGACGATAAGCTAAAGATAATTTTTCCAAACATCTTCTATGTTTCCTCACTCAACTCAACTCAACATTTTTAAGTTCCCATGTCAGTGCTATCTTTGTCAGCCATTGATTTGACATAATTTATCTCAAAAGCGATAAAAAACCCAATCTTTATCCTTGTTTAGTGCAAATTGAATCTCGTTTAGTGCTATTGGTTCGCGGTGACTTTGTGGGTCAATGTTGTGTGTCAACAACATATGTTAATATTTAGCCTGGTAATAAAACCATAAGTATAATTTTGTATAGTGTCGGCACCGCAGACTGGTTGCTTTATTAACTGTGTAGAGTTACCACGCTACCAGTGTTTTGGGACATATTATTTTTATTTAATTTTCAGTGTAGTATTTTCTTCGACAAAAAAAACAACGTAAAGAGAGACCGAAGCCCTCTTACGCTTATACGTATAATGCGTCTGGCCAACGTCTTTTGTAATACCTGCAATAGAGTCTTTAAGACTAAGTTCGGGTTGGTCAGCCACATAAGAGCCTGTAATAGGCGTAATCCATACTTGCTGGGGTCGCCGCCATCGAAATCGATGAGAAAGACCATATAAGTATTTTCTTTTTTTATTATACACACAACTTCCGGCCTGGCGTAATGTCAGGCCAGTCCTTTGCGTACACGTCTAAATCATCCCGCCATCTCCTTGGTCTGCCTCGTCGTCGCTGGCCGTTCTCCGGCACCCACCAACTTTGTGGGTGCATGTGAGTATTTTCTTATGTAGCCTAAAAAAACAAGCTGTTACTACACTAATTTACAAGCAGGGGAGGGTTGCCTGAGTTTTCTGTATTAAAAGGAGGGTTGCAAAGTTGTAAAAAAATATTACATACAAACACGGAAAGCCGCTCAGGCGCTCCATACTATAATTCATCACGATATTACCAAAATTCTGAAGCATTCGAATTTTAACTGGCACGTCTATTCGTCTTTGCTTTTAGGCAGTCGTTAGGTGCCTACGTGTGTTATCTGAACCTGGTAATCTTCATATCAAAGGTGAATGTTCATATTATAGTAGGCTAGCGTGGACCATTTTAAACCACATCTTTACATTACCAGCAAAGCAAATTAATTTGAAAAAAGTACCAGTGAGTTTGGATTATTACTCGTAATTTTAAATATCCGCAGACAGTAGTTATTTTTGCACGAAATTAACTTTATTCTTGTATTTTATAGCTTCTATCTAGAAACAATGTATTTCTGTGCACCAGCTCTGTAAATAAATAAGGGCGAATTCTTTAATACTTAAAACCGTGTAGGTTATTCTAAATTTATTTTAATATAAACATTGTGTAGTTCACGCTTTTGAACCTTTCACTATTTTCCTACAACATAAATCTGATAGTACCTACTCAACGTCTCATCACGCCTACTAAAAAGCACTACACGTATAGACGTAGTCATTCTACCTACTATAATCAGCTAACGATTACCGATGTGACTAAAATGTTGTCCCAATAAAAGCAAAGTTCATGGTCACGAGCGTTCGCGAGTTTGCGAATTCTGACCAGATCTGAATCCAATCCGACCGGTCCAACTGTTTGGGAAACGGATCCGGTTATCCGAATACCTACCACCGAACACCCTAGCTCCAAAACGACGTACATCCATACAAAGCTTTTGTACTTACGACCTTTTAGTATCGATGATATCGGCTTACTCCAATACTCGATACTATGGAGGTCTCAGGTGTGTTGGAGTTAGTACTTTAAAAGGAAGTTGTTTGGGTGTAAACTTGAATTGGCTTGTTGTTGCTAAGTGGACCTGCAGTGCAGTTTCGAAGTTTATTTTGTAAAGTGAAATTCTAGAGTATTGTATGCGATTTCGATGTTGTTCGGAATAGTAAAGAGGCATATTTTGTTTAAATTTTGTATTAGTAATTATAATTAGTATGAATTCATTTAATTAAACATACGAAACCTAAGCAATTGTAATTAACTCTCAATTAACACGTATTGAATTCATCATAATCATCATCATCCCAGCCTAAATACGTCCCACTGCCCCTGCATATTTAGGCTTGTATTTAGGCTCGTTGTTCCCACGCGGGCCCAGTGCGGATTGGGAACTTCACACACACCATTAAATTTGTTCTCAGGTGTATGCAGGTTTCCTCACAATGTTATCCTTTATCCGCAAAGCTAATGGTAATTTTCAAATGTAATTTCGCACATAAATTCCGATAAACTCAGAAAGTCCGTCCGTATTGAATTCGACTCATTCAATATTTTAAGCTCTTGATTCAAAAAAATTGACTTGTGTATGTAAGTAAACCCCTCATTGAACCAAAATTAAGAAACAAACAATTGACAAGTGTTGAGGTACATGTGCAAAGGAGAACTCAGCACTTTGAGGAATCATCCTGAAAAACCAGTCAACGTTTGTGTGGACGAGAGGAGCGTTTATTTAGGGACAATGTTTTCTTGATTTAGATAATTTATTATTACATTATTAGTCAATTTTCGTAACACGTGAGATTCGGTTGTTGAAATGCTTCGAAGTCAAACCCAGCAATAAACGGTTTTTTTTTTAAATTTTCGAATGATATTTTCATACTGTGATTTATACCTTCAATAATTTAACTCAGGCCGCTATGTAGTCTGGATAGTTACTATTGATTGTGACCTATATCAATATTTGATACTATACTTTGATAAGTATACTTTAGGCACTTTTTCAAACAGCGCACGTCTATATACTCAGCAGACATCTCAACCAATCCAGACAATAGAATCTTCACAAAAATAAGACGACGTATTGATCGTAGATAACTTAGATTCATCCCCATATCCGTAGACTACGAGATTTGTTTTTTGCCACCAAATTGCCCTATACAACTCAAACACGTGCTGTTCTCAAAAATTACGTCTCTGCCTTTTGTTATATAAATATGTAGTTTCTATGTGATGTATTTGTGTATGATGTAGGGTGGCCATGAGCCATGATTGCTAGCTTGACTTTGGGACACAATAATATTAGGATGTCTCTTTCCTCAGGAAAGTTTCCTGATATCCATGTTTAGGTTATCCAAACTAATATTATAATTTTAAATGCGAATGTGTTTGTTTGGTACGCTTTCACGCTTAAAGTACTCAACTGATTGAGGTGAAATTTGGCATGGATATATTTTGGGACCTTGAGAAGAACATAGGATGATTTTTCCTGCGGGAACGAAAGGGATGACATCGCGGACAACTGCTATACTAAATCAAAAGTCAAAAATTATTTATTCAATTTAGGCATCAATTGGTGCTCCTATGAATGTCGAAGAATCAACCAAGCAAGCCAAGCAATCCGGCAAGAAACTCAACAAGGTATATTTTTTCAAATACATAGATTTATTCAAAATAAGTTATACATACGTATATTATCAGTTAGTTGAGACTGGAAAGCGCCCTTTATTTACATGAAAACACAAGGTTGGGTGGTGCGGTGGCGGTGACGGTTGTAATATTCTAACATGTATGAACGAGTTCGCGGTACGGTACCGCACAACCGTTCATACAAGTTAAAATATTACAACCGTTACCGCCACCCGCCACCGCACCGCCACGCCTCCGATGTCTGTGCGTTTGGAGCTTAAATCTGACACGAGCAACCGTTGGTGATCATTATTCGTCCCCACGCGTAACCATAGCCCGCCTAGACGATAGTTAAACGAAATTAAATTAAACGGCACTCCAAAATACAGCAATAACCGTTGACCCTATGCACTCTGAAATTTTTGTCCCACCAATTGCGCAATAAAACGTATAATTTGATGTCATAGTGGAACAGTCCCGCGAAACGGCGTCGTTTGGTTGCCGCGGCGCCGGCTGCGGCAGATGGCTCGAGACGGTCCCTTTTCAATTGGCCATCTCAGCCGTATTCCTAGTTTCTTGGGTTCCGTAGGGCAGTCTTTGCGGAGAAAGGCGGAAACGAGGATTTGCTTCTTATACCTGGTTTACACTCGCGTACGAGTGGCGAGACGAACTGCGGGACGAGCCACGAGACGAGAGTGTGAACAGGCGCGCCTCGCGCCTCGTCTCGTGATTTGCCTTGATTTTTAGGTGGAAGATAGGGGCAGTTGCCAACAGATAAGTCTCTTCTCAGTTAAACTGTATTGTCAAACGCGCTGGCGCTCGTGATCGTTCACATTCACAATCTTTTTCAACTCTCATAGTATACAGTTTGAAATAAAAGAATGATGAAAACGATAAGGTTGCGAGTGCGTTAGACAATATGGCGTTCTGTGTCTGTCTTCAACCGTCTTAGTCGTTTGTTGTTGTAGTTGCGGTACAACTGAATAATTTATCCCCTAAGATGAGTCCGGGAAAAGATTAATACGTCTCAATAGTCATAATTTTCAATATCCTTAGAGACTCCGTCTGGTATTTACTTATCTTATTCCTTTTTTGCCCTCGCTACATGTATAATAAATACGGGAAATAGGTAGCCACTGACATACATCCAACGCACTCTTGGCACATCAACGGAACCCGCAAAAATCCCAAGCAAAGTGCACTTTGCAATCTTTTTTTCCCCAAGCGAACTGATTGTGATCGCAACCATTGTAACTCGGATTGTATTCAGGGACTGATGTGCCGTATTAAAAGGGCGTATGTTGGTAAGGAATATGAAAATTTACGCCTTTCTACACTGGAGCAGCTGCATTGTCGAGAAATTTTAAAAATCCACTTTTCTTAGGCAAATTGCGATTTCCTATTTGCGATATTTCTGGGGATTTAGTGTGGGAACAGGAATGGTGGGATGTTTTTGTTCGCGCACAATGTGGGATAAACCAGGTTAGGAACATTTTTTTTTAGTTAGAAACAGTAATCCTGCTTAACTGTATTTTGTTTTGATGGTTTATTTAGGTTCGTTTTCGAATGTCTTTTTGAGGTGTAATAATTGTAAACATCTTGCTTTGTGGTTGTTGTAAGCTTGAAATATGATTGACTGGAATTGTGTTTTTATTTTATTAGGATTATTTATATTTTTGCTAAAGTCCATTAAAAATTAATTTCGTATTCTAGAAGACCACCGCCAGTTCGAGACGTGTCTAATCTCAATTTTGCCTCAGCTTATATTGTAAAGTTAATTCCTTATTGTCATTCTCACCCCTCTTCACCATTCTCCGTTAAAGTTCCTGTTACCTTATGTGACAGATATTTGTGATGCCGTCTCTGTTTATTTAATTGGATATGACTAAAGACAGCATTACTGATATATCTGTTACATAAAAGAATAGGAACTTAATAGTAGTGAAACAGACTTAATAACCATGTATTACCGTACTCGATGGTAGATATTCTCTAAAAAACATCTATAACCGTGAACAAATAGCATCAGGCACTCCAATAAAATTGATTTACGCATATCACCAATGTAACACATATTTACGCGTCCTACTATAAGAATAAGACCCACCATCAACAAGGGTTGTTGTTTTAAAATAACGCCCGTACTCCTATCACGTACGAACGATAACGCGTTTCTGCATATGGGACCTCTCAATGGAGTCCATTTGAGCCTTCGCAAGATTTACTCCTAAACGGCTTCCTACATGCCCAATTGGATTGGGACTTTTCTATACTAACCCACGGCGTCCGCTTATGAAAATTTGTTTGAACCAATATAAAGGACGTCACTAGTTTACATCTTTTTTGCTACATGGTATTCCGTTTTTGTTTTTGTCTTACTGGCTGGTGAATGGTTTGGTCAACGATTTTAACCCTTTGAACGCCTAGAACGCCTAAAGAGGTCGTGTACTGCCGTGCCTACCACACTACCGACGCTTATAAAGTGGTCATGACGTTTATTGTCAAAGGAACTTTGACAGTTTTGACACGCAAAATTACGATTGAAATTTGCGTTACTTTTCGTTTGCACTCGGCGTGTTGGTGACACATATGTACTCGAAATGGGGCGTTCATAGGGTTAAGTATGGAAATGTGTATTTAAATCAACTGTCTATTGAGATAAGATCATGTTATACTAGCTGTTGCCCGCGAATCAGGCTGCGAAGAGTTCGTTTTTCTCTATCCCGCGGGAACTATGCAATTTTTTGGGATACAATCTATCCATTCCTAGTCTCAAACTATCTCCATATCAAATTTCATCTGAACCGGGTCAGCGGTTTAAGCATGAAGAGGTAACAGACAGACAGAGTTACTTTAGCATTTATAATATTAGTATGATTTTGATTTTACACTGTCGGTGCTAATGCTTCAGTAGGCAGGGAAAAAAGAGGTGTATGTTTATGTGTCTTTTGAATAGGTTTGCATGTCAAGGCGGTGGCGAATATTTTACGTTAAGTGCTTATTTAAACATCAAAGTTTTTACGATATTTCATATATATTTGTACGAGGGTTGCTACGAAAGTTTTTAGCTGTATCAAAACCATTCATTTTTTTTGTAAATTACTTTAATATTTTTCAAAATATACCCCTCCAAGGTCTACAAATCGCCTCATTCTCAAAAACCAATCCTCAAAACACTTAAAAAACGCGTTCTGCGGTAGGTCGAAGAAAAGCCGCTCAAATTCTTGTACTGCCTCGTCCGAATTCATGAAAGTCCGGCCACGCATCATTTTCTTCACAGTGGGGAATAAGAAAAAGTCACACGGGGCCAGGTCAGGGCTGTAGGGTGGATGCGACACCATCTGAACACCTGTGCTGTTCAAAAAGTCTATTGTTTTTGCTGCAGTGTGTGCTGGTGCATTATCTTGGTGGAAAAAAATTCCCCGAATGCCGCTCTTTGGGCGTTCCTCACCCAGTATTCGAACGCTTGGGGTAGACAAACTTCGGTGTACCACTGGCTAGAAACTGTTCTTTGATCTTCAAGTGGAATTACTGCCACTGGCCCACTGCGACGTAAGAAAACGGCGATCAATTTTTTGTTGACACTTCGGCCTCGAGCAATTTTTAAAGGCGGTCCGTCTTCTTCAAACACCCACTGCATAGATTGCTGCTTTGTCAGGGGGTCATAGCAGTATATCCAAGACTCATCAGTAGTAAGGATGTTAGAAACCTGCTGGGAATCGCCTCCGTCAAATTTGCTGAGCAAAAACTGACACCAATCTACACGCCGGGTTTTTTGCTCTTCGGTCAAACGCGACGCGACCTTCCTGACGCGAAGATGATCATGTAAAATGCTTAAAACTGCGGGTGATCCAATGCCTAGTTCATGTTCGATTTCCCGTTGTGTAATATTCCTTCGTTCCTTAATCAACCACTCGGCTCTGATCACGTTTTCTGGCGTTACTGCACTTGTCGGCCGTCCTGGTCTCGGCTCATCTTTGATGCACTCTCGACCCCGTTTAAACTCGCGGTACCAATACGAAACTGTGGCTAACGATGGAGCGGATGTCCCAAATGCAACGTTTAAATTTTTGTGAGATTCCTTGGATGTTAAGTTTCTTTTATAGTCATAGAATATCATAGCACGAAATGCTTCTCGCAAGAGCTCCATTGCAAAAAACAAAACTGGACAGACATTGTCAACAAAAAAAATTTAAAAAGAAAATGTTACTGGCCAGTTTGCAATGTCACTATACAAAGAGGTTAATAGATAAATTATTTTTAATTTAGCATGCAATTTAGGAATAAAATATTTATAGTTTTCATACAGCTAAAAACTTTCGTGGCAGCCTAGGTATTTAGATGAAAGTTTTATGACACATCAAATTTTTAGCTTTTTACATTTTAACTAGATAACATTTCAAAATTTTTGAATGAAATAACGTATAAAATTATGGAATGACTACATGTACTTTCGACTGAATCAGCGATATTTCGTTTATTACCAATTCGTGCCTTGTCCTTTAAATTTGTAGGGGGTTTTAAAGTGTCGAGCAATGAAATTTAAATTTACGATGTACATTCAAAAACTCTCAAGTGTATTTTATGTTACGTACGTCGTACTTGATTGTAGCATTAATGACTAAAGGCTTAGTATGTTCTGGGGATTATAACGCCTTTTTAATTAACCCCCCTACAAAAAAGGGGGTTTTCTGAACAGGTGTAGCTGTACTACACTTTCCGCTGGCGTTCGTGTGTATGTTTTAGTGTTTAGTTTTTAAATGGTTCCTACTGAAAAACAGCGTTGCGGATTACCGCAACATTATGCTGAGTGGGGCCCAATTTCTATAAATATTCGATGATTTTTATCTGTATCTTTTTTCCTGCCTTTTTGTATTTTTTCTTTCTCCCATCTTGAGATTTTGGGGATATCTCATTTTTCCAATTTGTAGTTATTAGTTATTACATACTTAATTACTGTAGAATTGCTACTACAACTTGGTTTTTAGATCCTTATGCCTTGTGTGTGTGGAGCCTTGTGTCCATTAGTTCATTGTGTTTACAGAAAAATCCTCTGGTGGAATCTTAGAAAATAGAATAACCGAAACCGTGTACGCATCTGTCTTTTATTGAAGCCAATATTAGTTCTCGCAAAGAGGATAATGTCGTCTTTTGAGTAGCAATTCATCAGCAAATAAATGCATTCTCAGTTTCGAATACGGCGTAATACGTCTATAATCTTCAACATTTCGGACGTGTTGTAACTTGTAACGACCAAGACCAAGAAGACCGAAGTTGGGTTTTAGTTTCATTTCTGAACACACTTGTCGCAGTACGTGGAGACTGACACGCTGTATCTGGAAAACAAATTCTACATTTTAAAGGGAGGAAACAGCTTACTAGTTCCCAAGTTTTATTCCAGGCACTTAAAGTTTTCACGGTAGGTACCATTACGCCTCTTAAAAATTTGCATAGACGATGACAATGACATTCTAAAACGGCCATTTCGACCCCATAACCTTCACCCCTAATTTAACTTAAAGCGTCTAGTCCCTGCAGCCTTATTCCAGTCACGCATGCCATTTACCTAATACGCGTCTAGTGAGGGTAGTTTTAATCTGAGTGGAATGGGCGTTATAGTCCATAAAGACGGCTGAGCTGAATTATGGACCAATAAACAAGGACCATTTGAATGCTCCTCGCGACGAAAGATGCTACCCCTTTTCGGCACCCGTGGACGACGCCATGCTTTTTCCTGTAGTTGCTCAAATTTTATGGGAATTTGTCGCGATTTAATGTCTCATGTATGCCGTTTACGGATCATAATTGAGAGCAAGTGTGATTCAGCGAAACTATTTCTTTTATAGTTCGCTGTAATCTGTAATACTCGTAAAAGCTTCAAATCGAGTTAACTTGCAAATATCTTTGACCATACCAATACTTATACTGCACAACCGTTCATACAAGTTAGACTATTACAACCGCCACCGCACCGCCACGCATCCGCTGTCTGAGCGTTTGGAGCTTTAATCCTTAACCTTTTCAACGCCAACGACACATATAGGTGTCACAAAGTACATTGTCAAAGTGATCTTGACACAATGACATAAGATTCAAAGCAGGTTTACGTTTTGTCGAGGCTTGGCGTTGAAGGGGTTAGTGAAATGACTCATCAACGCCCAGTCCAAATCCGTGGACATGGAACGTCAATGTTTTGCATAAAGGCTCTCTTTTTGACAGACAAGCAATAAGGACGGATACAGTGATACAGTACGATTTACTCGTAAGTTTTTGCCCTACAATACTAAGGTGTACAACAAGATGGACAGACGATCTGGTAAAGGACGCCAAATTTGTCTTTTATGTTATAAAAAATCTTTCACAAATAATATTAGAATGTTTCAAGATTTTCTATCTCTATCTGATATGAAATATAATTACGTTCTAAAAATTGTTATTTCTGTGTCTATTATATATTTATTTTGCCTTTTGGTTGGACTAGCGGTGTGGGCGAACTCGAATCGCGAGCTAGTCTAGCAGCTGCTGGTACATCTGCCTGACTGCGACTCGTCAGCATCTATGTGATGTTTTATTTTTATGTTTTAAGATAAATGCGCGGCTAAAAGTTCAATGACATCCTGCTGCTAATCAATTATGATCTCAAAAGTAGCATATTTATTAAAAAAAAAACTGATGCAGACCAACGTTTCAAACGTTTTCAAGTTGAATTTGAGCGTTATGATCGTATAAAAGCCAAATGGTATTCCAAACTGGTTTTCTTAGTAACACTCTAATTTATTTCTCGGTTTACTTATTTGAAGGCGAAGTGGATTTTTGACGGTCGGTCAGTTACATTAAAAAGCGATGTCCAACTTTTTTTAAATGTAAAAACGCCAATAAAAAAGTTGGGCGCGAGACTATACACCAAATTACAAAATAAGCTAGTACTTACGACAGGGTTCTTATCTGTCTCTGCAATAAATAGCTTTAGGTGTTTTAGCTATAAAAAAAACCCTCTTTTTAATGACATTGACAAAAAAGGCTTTGGATTGTTTTGTTAATACTTTATCAATTAAGTTAAGTTTAGTTAAGTTTAATTAAGTTTCAAGTAAACCGTGGTGGCCTAGTGGTTTGACCTATGGCCTCTCAAGCAGAGGGTCGTGGGTTCGAGTCCGGGCTTGCACCTCTGACTTTTTCGGAATTTATGTGCGAAATTACATTTGTAATTTACCATGAGCTTTACGGTGAAGGAAAATCGTGAGGAAACCTGCATACACCTGAGAAGAAATTCAATGGTGAATGTGAAGTTCCCAATCCGCACTGGGTCCGCGGGGGCACTACGGTCCAAGCCCTCTCATTCTGACAGGAGGCCTATGCCCTGCACTGGGACGTACCTACATATACAGGGTTATTTTTAATTCACTGACATCCTCTTAACCCTGAATTCCTATCACTCAAACAAATGTTTTTTGTTTTACGACTTTTTAAAATGAAGCACTTTTTTTCCCATACAAATACACAGAGTATCGTAAAAATAAGAGGAAATCTCAAATTTTCAAAACGTTATTACACCAAAAATATTAAGTTATGACAAAAGCTGTAGAACAAAAAACATTTGTATAAGTGGTGGGAGTTTAGGGTTAAAAGGATGCTAGTGAATTACAAATAACCCTGTATATAGGCTGGGATGATGATGATGATGAATTAAGTTTTCATTTAATTTTATTTGTTGTTTCCTTTTCCAGTTTTGGAGGGAAGCACTATTGCCTCATGCGAAAAAGCAATTGCTGGTTTTGTATTATTAAACCAATACTCAGTCGGCAACTGGCTACTTCCAGACCTAGGCTATTTACTATTTAGTTTTAATGCCTTTCTTATTCATGTAGAAATTTTAATTGCACATAAAATGTGTTATTATTTAGAGGTGCACCAGATTCAGATACGGCATGCTTTCGCGGTCACGTAACACGATTACTCTACTTATTTAATCGGTGGATTGTTTATGTGTCTACGTTTCTAGGGTTCAGTACCCAAAGGGTTTCAACAGAAACCTGTTGCTAAAGGCCGGCGCAGACTATACTTCGTTTTTTTTTAGCATTAGAAATACGGTAAACAATTTTGATGAGTCTTTTTTATTGAAATACGCTTTAAAAAAAATATTAATTGTTACTTATGAAACCAAAACAATGTAAATAACCATATTTCTTTGCTAATTGTTACATACTTGCTGTGATATATTTTTAAAAAGTGTTTTTCAACAAAAAGGCACGTCAAGATCGCTTACCTTCTTTCTAATGCTAAAAAAAACGAAGTGCAGATGCGTGTGCGTGTCACGTCACGCACCATTTGTAAAAGTCGGACTCGCGCACGAAGGGTTCCGTACAATTATCTATAAAAATCACGTTTGTTGTATGGGAGCCCCCCTTAAATATTTTTTTTATTTTGATTTAATGTTTTATTTTTAAAGTCAATACATAATTAAATATTCTGTGAATATTTCAAGCTTCTGCCTATTGCCGTTATCAATATCGAGCAAAAACGAGCAAAAAAATCACGTTTGTTGTATTGGAGCCCCCTTAAATATTTATTTAATTCCATTTTTTAGTATTTGTTGTTATAGCGGCAACCGAAATACATCATCTGTGAAAATTTCAACTCTCTAGCTATCGCGGTTCCCGAGATACAGCCTGGTGACAGACGGACGGACGGACGGACAGCGGAGCCTCAGTAATAGGGTTTCCGTTTTTACCCTTTGGGTACGGAACCCTAATAAATGAAACTGTAAGAAAGATGGCGCACTAGATGCGTGCACATGGTGTGCCATCTTTCTTACAGTTTCATTCGTTACATCTGGTGCGTGACACGCACACGCATCTTGTCTGCGCTGGCCTTAAGGCCGGGGCCGCACTGGTAAGGCGACCGGCGACGCGACGCGACGGCGACTAAATCAAACATAGTTCGAGTTGTGGGCGGCTATTGATCGATGTATGGCAGCTCACATAACTCGAACTATGTTTGATTTGTCGCCGTCGCGTCGCCGGTCGCCTTACCAGTGCGGCCCCGGCCTAAAGCCCAGTTCAGACTAGCAAGAAAAATCGCGCAAGTTGCTTTACATTGCAGCGTTCGATTGCCCACTTCAAACTAGTTTGATTTGCGGCCGCGCAATGTAATTCAACTTGCACGATTTTTCTTGCAGGTCTAAACTTGGCTTAAGGCTCCGCTTTCTATCCGACCGTTTGTCACAGGGATTTTCTTTTGAACCTTAATAGGCAGACACCTGAATTTTTTATAGAACAACTAAAATAAAACTAAAATTGGCACTGTATCATTAATATTAAATTTGCTTCAATTCGGTTAGTTTGGGAGTGGTGATTCTACAGACAGTCACAAAGATGTATATGTATAAACTCTATCTTCTTTACGGCGGAGGTAGAAATATATATTTTTTTGCACGAATTAAAAATCCCAATGGCACAACGAGTCCGACGCGCACTTGGCCAGTTTTTAATTGGTCTGGGTCGTCCGCCATTTTTGCCCATGCTTCATTCTCCCCTTAGTTTTATGGCATTAATCCCCTAGAATATGGAGATACATGGTCGCTTCGTACTTTTCACCTTGCGTGCTTCCCTCTCAAGAAGCTAGAGGGCGCTGTAAATCTTTTTTGTTATTGTTTTCAATTATTCTAGTCTAGACCATGAAAAGTAGTCTATGGGTAGGGGAGAATTTCATTACGTGCTTGTTTTATTGTGTTTGCTTGTACCTATATTTTTTTTGGGTATTTTAACCTTCCCTTGTCTGGAGGAGAGTCTTTATTACCCACTGGAGTAATCGTAAATTGTTTTATTGCCCGTTTACGTTTTAATCAGCTGAATCTCAGGTAGGCTGTATTACATTGGATTAACGTCCCAAAAAAACTGTGGTAGTTAAAATAGCTTGACCTACAGTCCCTTAAGCAAAGTGTCGTGGGTTCGAACTACAATTTAAACGACAGAGTTTTTTTTTTAAATTAAATTGACCCGTGATTGACACCTGTTTCGCCTGATGAAAAGTGCAAATGAGGCCAAATGTGTACCTCACTAGTTCAGTAACAGCCTTGAAGAGCCCTATGTTGCATCTATCTGGAAGGAAATACAGACGATGACAGTGAATTCCATTCCTCACCAGTTCGTATTAGGTAAGATGAAGCGAACCAAGTCTCGTAAAGTCCTGTCGTCGTAAAAGAAGTTTCTTTAAAAGTACAAGGCTTTGGACTGGGCGTTGAAGAATCAGTCCGAGCTTCTGTAGGTAGACTAACTAAAGTCTGTTGACAGTTAACAGGCTAGGTTCGCCGTCATTGACGTACTTCACCGACTTTATCTCACTCTCCCACGTGCCTCCGAAATCAACCCGATTCGGTACCATTTTTCGGCCACGTCCTGACAAACAGTATCGAGGAATCGTGAGCTGGCCGGGCGGTCGGCCACTGAGTGTTTGCGCAAATGTTTACTGAACGCATACCGCAAGCGATCCGGCGCTAAAAGGATCACAAAGGATCCTGGCTCACGTGGCCCCGATTATGCAACCATATCGAATTCACGCCTGTTTTTCTTTCATTTCGCCGGGCCATGGGCAAGCGGTGGGAATACTAAACGCAGCGATCATAACTGACGGGTGTTTGTGACTCGATAAAAAATGCGGATTCCACTCGGCCCAGAAGATCAATTCAGTACGTAAACGTGGACAACCTTGGCCCAATTGCATAACAAAGTACCTTATATTACAAGCGGAACTCCCTTTCTAGTTAATATAACTGAAGCGAGAGTTCCGCTTGTAATATTAGTTGTGATTTGTTATGCAATTGGGCCCTGATGGGAAGGCGATAGCATTTGGGTTTATTTACATTCTAACCGGCCTGATATAGCGGTGTGTTATCATGACAAATTAGAAACAAATAGAAGTTTGTCTAATCTCTCCTTGTAGGAAATGCCGCATAAGTTTTGTTCGTATTAAATTACATATGTTTCTTGTACTGAAAAGACGGCTGTTTGTTACCAATCTCTAACGTTGAAGGTACAATATTTTGTTTTTGTTTAATTTCATTTCTTTGAAGCACCGTACCCTCACACCATTCATCTGGCATACACCATTCATAAACTCAGGTTGAAGTAAAAACACTGCAATACGGGTACTTGCCTGGTTTTACCTACACCGTCTTATGCATATTAAGTACCTGAGGGCGGAAGAAAATTGACGAATTCGAGCACCTCTGTATATTTGTCTATATTCAAAGCTTGGGGTAGCTCCATTTGGTACTCGATACGCGTTTTAGCTATTTGGACACTCGAGTGTTTAAGGCTATCAATTCGTGTCATTTAACATGATTTTGAAGACTCCTCTCCGTCTTAGTTTTAAATGAAGGTCTGGGAATTTATTTACATGTAAAGTTATTCTCTTTGGTGTTAAACCTACTGTATTCTTTTGGTTGTTTAGTAGATATACTTGATAATATTCGTGATAAATTTTTTTTTTGTAGTTTCGCTAATTATTCTTTTCTGCTACTATTTTTCATTTCGTCAGTGACACTTGTATGCAGTTAGTTTTGAGTTTTTCAGAATTTATGTTTGAAATTTACCATGAGTTTTTCGCTATGAGTTTTTTACGGTGAAAGAAATCACCTGCGGCGAAATTGATGATTTGTGTGAAGTTCCCAATCCGTACTAGGTCCGCGTTTTAACTACCGCTCAAACCCTATCATTCTGAGAGGTTTGTGCTGTGCTCGTCAGGGGACGTATATAGGCTGGGATGATGATTATAATGATGATAATTAAGGAACTATACTAAATTATCATTGTTTTAATGCTAACTACAGATTGAGCCTTCTCAATCTATGTCCCGGCCATGTGACGTAGGTATATAGGCCAGAGATGAATCATTATCATCATTAATTTCGCATTCGTTAGTTGCCGTTCATCTGACGACGAACAACCTAAAATGAAAACGAAATGAATACAACCATCGTCCCCAATTGTTTCAACCCACCGCTGACTTCCTCCAAATTGTCCTTAATTCCTCATACAAAGTACAAAGTACCATGCATGTCAGTTCGCGTGTCCCTCCATCCATCTTGCAGCTTCCTGCGTCGCGCACGCCATGCGATCAATCCGCCGTTTTGATGGCCCCATAATGATGCAACATAAACTGGCGGTCGTAAACATCCCCCTGTGTATTTATTTATATTTACCGACCGTATATTTAATTGACGCAAGTTAAAATGGATATTGATTTCGGAATAGTAGTAGTAGTGTTGTAGTAAAGTTTTCACTATTTTACGAAGTTTGTAAGGTATGGAATCTAATATTGACTGCCATAAAATTGAACTTCCGAATAGATGGTTTAGCATTGGCTTATTTTCTGTCGTTTAAACTGACTGCATTTTTAAAGAGGACTTTTGGAAAAATCCCGATAAAACATTTTCATGTTTTTTCTTCTTTGTTGGTATCTTCATTGCTGAAAGTTGTCTCTAGTCTGAAGGGATCATCATCCGGCTCCTTAGCCAGTGAGGCGTTGACTCGTTGTTGTACGTTGTACTATGATTTTCCATGTTTTCCTGTTTTAGTCCGTCCTTGATACTTCAATAAGCATTCCATCATGTTTTTATGTCTAACGAAATCATAACTATCGGGAACAATATTGGTGGATCTGAGTTATTTGAATAGTCTGCGTCTGATATACAAACATTTACGCTGCTAGAATCGCCGCTCTTTGCTTGACCCTGATTGACCATTCTGTAATAACTTTGCCCATGTGTTCAACTAATCTGGATCATATTTTATCGTCGATCTCATTATTTTTATCACACTTCATTTTACTCAAAAAAACAAATCGTACATACTTCGAACATTTAGCACAACTCGACTGCCATATTGGTTATTCTTGCATTTAAAAATGTAGTCGTAGCAGTATCCAGGCTTAACGGCGGCGCGGGCGCAGCGAGGCGCGTCGTACATGCATATTTGCACCTTCGCGATCCCTCTAAATTAACAACCGCATTCTGCATGCATGTTATTGACCACAATGTCTTGTTTGTTCGTTACAACGCCTCGATTACACTGCGCTACATTGAGCGCATTTAAATATTATGCAATTTTATTATCTAGTTACAGACAATTCGTTAGTTAGAGATGGAGGGATGATCTAGATACTTATCACATGAGACGGTGGGACGTGGGAAGGCCTTCTCCCAGCCAGCGAGCAATAGGCCAGGAGCCAGGTTAATTAAAAAAAAAACCTAATTTGACAAAGCTGTAATCAAGAAAACAGCTGACCAATCTCGCAAATGGGTTTGCAAATGCAAAGTTTACTTTATTTTCTTTGTTGGTAAATCCAAACTGCTAAAAAAATACGAACTCGAAATATAGTACTTGTACTGTTCTTGCAAATTCGGACGGCATTGCGACTAATTCATCTGTGTAGCTTGAGACTTAAAAATTTGACAGGATTATTCCTTAAGGATCTAGAAGTGGACTAACGGATATTTCGAAATTTAATTTACTACTATAGGCAAAGCGTCGGGCATAAGCTAGTTGTGCAAATATTTACGTCCGTACCACGATATTGCGTGGACGTTTAAACCACAATAACTCCTCGCATCAAAACAGCGTAACCATCTACCATCTCTGAAACATACCTAAATTAATTTGTTTATTTTTTTGTATTTAATTTGCAAGTTTTTGCCACTTAGCTGGCTACCGTTTCGGAAATCGGATTGCATTGTTTCAGCGAATCGGTCCGTGTTATCACATATATTAGACGGCTAATTTATGATAACGTTTAATTGCTATATTTACACATAATTACTTTGTGAAGTTTTTTAATGCAGTTACAGATTCAGATTAAATGCATTTTGCTTATTTATACACGCGCCGGTTCGCTGTGCTTGCACCGGCCGATATTAATAGGTATGTTAACATGATGCTTTTGATAAGATTGCAAAAATGTTTTTACATATTATTTCTATCGTGTTCGTTCAGACTGTACAAAAAAACATGCGTGCGTTATCCATTACCTATCAATGAAGTACTCCTGATTTTATTATAACATAAACGTAACAGGGTGAATCAACTTTTAAATGTCCACATGATGAAATTTTGAATTTTTATTTTTTGTTCTTATTTTCCAATTTTAAATGTTTTATTTAAAAGATAATTTTCTCTCGTTTATGAATCTGTATAGAGCAGAGCTGTTTCTTTGATAATTTAGTGCGTTTCACTAGAAAATTTCACCAGCCCAGATCTGCCCTGTCCCCTGGACCACCATTCTAAATTATTTTTAGCTAAACTAGACATCAATTATTGTTAATACAATTATCTTACTTACATTCATTTACCAATACAGTTTCATTTTTTATTTTTATATATGGCATACATCTCAATAATTTCACAGTATTTCCCATAATCATGTCCCCAGGACAACTTTTATTTCACAGAAAGTGAACTTTTTAGTTAAAATTCGAAATAGTAACATTAATGTAATAAAAATTTTCCTGCTACTTTGTTTTATATTGTGTAATTGTATCTTTAAAAAAAATGAACTGTTCTTGAATTTAAAAAGAAATAAAATAATGATTTGTGTTTTTTAATTTAGGGACAACTTGGTTGTCCCATAGACATATTGGTTGTCCAATGGAAATATTAGAACCAAAAATCTTACAAGAGGGTACACAGAATGAAACAAATTTAATAAAGTAGCCTGGAAAACGTCGCTACTCGATGCTAGGAATCGCCGCGGCGCTGATGTGGATAGCGATCATCATCTTGTCGTCGCTGATGTACGTCTCAAGGTGGCTACACGCGTCGAAAAGTTAAAAGGCATCCAAAAAGTTCAATTTGCAGAAACTTAGGACCGAGGAGGGTCGACAGGAGTTCGGTGTTTGCCTCCTTAATCAATTTGAGCTTTTGGAAGAGCTGGAAGACGAGGAAATGGATGAAACTTGGAATCATCTACGCACTGCTTTCAATGTAGCCGGCGAAAAAGTCTTGGGCTATAAACGCTCCAAGCAAGAACCCTGGATGTCCCAAGAGCTGTGGTCCGCGATAGAGAGAAGGCAGAGCGTAAAGCTAGAGCAGTTGGCCGCTGAAAACACTATTGCTTCGGACGCCCTAGATGAGGAGTATACTGCCTTACGCCTCCGCATCCGAAAGCTGGTGAGACGTGACAGACGGCGTGCCGCTGATGAGCTAGCAGACCAGACCAACGCAGCAGCCAAGATAGCCAACATGAGGGAGTTCTACGACGTTACTAAACGCCTGTGCAACAAATCACTTTCCTCCAAAAAGCCGCTGAAAGACGCCACGGGACAACTATTGTGTACTACAGAGGAATAACTGAAACGATGGACCGAGCACTTCTCCAACCTGTTGACTAGCATTGACTAAGCCCAACCGATAACTGCTTCAGACAACTCCGGACCACCCCTGAATCTGCCAACCATTCCACCAACATACGCAGTAGTAGTCGCCGCCATTAAAAAGCTGAAGGCAGGAAAGGCACCAGGGGTTGATAACATCGATGTGGAGCTATTAAAAGCGGATCCGGCTAGGTCAGCCGAAATACTTTATCCGCTGTTGCAGCGTGTTTGGGAGACGGAGCGTGTTCCCTGCGACTGGAAGCAGGGTTTGCTCGTGAAGGTACCGAAGAAGGGGGATTTGTCAGTCTGCGATAGCTGGAGGGGCATAATGCTCTTACCGACTGCGGCTAAAGTTCTGGCAAAAATGCTCCTCAACCGAATGTCCCCAGAGATTGCAGGGACACTTCGGAAAGAGCAAGCCGGGTTCCGTTCTAGCAGGTCATACACCGACCACACGAATACCTTGCGCATACTTATAGATTCGTGTGAGGAGTGGCGAGCCGAACTTTTCCTTGCTTTCGTAGACTTCGAGAAAGCGTTCGACTCCGTGCAGTGGAGCGCACTGTGATCCTGTCTCAGGCGAAGTGGAATACAGTATATAGGTATCATCTAGTCCCTATATAACTGTAGCATCTGCAAGGTATTACACGACCAAGTTCTAGGGAAACCAATCTCAATGACTTCAGGAGTCAAGCAGGGGTGCCTCCTGTCACCGCTGCTCTTCATTGTCCTACTCGACGACGTCATGCGGAAGGTAACTCAAACATCTAGGGGCATCCCATGGAACAAAAGCTCGCACCTGGAGGACCTTGACTATGCAAACGACATAGTGTTGATTTCGTCTTCACTTCACTGACCGTTCTCCATATGAAGCTGGACTCATTACGAGAGGAAGCTCAAGATAAGGGTCTACGAATCAACACTAGGAATTCGAAATGCGAATACAGTCTTCGGAAAACAGACCCATCAGACTCAATGGTACACCACTGGAATCTGTCGCAAAGTTTACATATCTCGGCAGCACCGTGACCAACAGCGGCAACTCTGATTACGACGTCGACGCGAGGATCAACAAAGCGAAAGGTGTCCTTACCCAGCTAAAACCTGTGTGGGATTCGAACGTGCTCACCCGGTGGATCATGTTTTCCCTCTTCGATTCCATAGTGAAGTCTGTTTTGCTCTTCCGCTGCGAGACTTGAAAGGAGACATAGAGTCTGACGAGCAAGCTTCAAGTGTTCGTCAACAAATGCCTGAGGTCCATCCTGCGCATATTTTGGACGAACACTATCAGCAACGAGGATCTATAGAAGCGATGCCACCAAATCCCGATGAAGTGAGAAATCGCGCAACGGAAATGGAAGTGTATAGAAAGAAAGAAAGAAAGAAAAACATAGGGCACACCCTCCGAAGACCAGAGGACAATACCACCAGGGTCGCGTTGAGGAGTGGATGGCGACGTCTCACGAAGGCCTTCTGTACCACTGGGGTACCATAGAACAACAACAAATCGTTTTTGTCCAAGGGACAACCAAAATGTCCTACGGACAACCAATTCCGTTGTCCAAGTGACTAGTTGTCCAAGGGACTTATCTAAAACTTTGAGCCGTATAATAAAGATTAAAGATTTTTTATCTTTTATTTCAACCTTACGGTAAATTATTTATAAAATAGTATCTGGTACAATATAATTTATTGTAATATGTTAAGTACTTGCGTAGTTGTGCCAGTGGTCCGATGGACAGACAATAAAGCCACCCACAGTCTTCAACAGTACTCGACCGACTAACGCCGCGAGTTTCGTGAAATCAAAATAACGGCCAGGCCTATTTGCTTAACAGAATTTTTAGCTTGTTGTGAAGTATCTTAGTACGCCATCTATATTTAGATTTTATAACTATTTTATGGTTGCCCAGTGGACAGTGGGTAGCGTGTATAATTAAAGGGACAAAATTAAAAGGCAAGAAATTCATAAACCTTTTAGTGCAAATATAAGAAATCGGTGTGTTTTATTAACGATAATTATCCATAAAAACGATTATGTGTATAAATATCAATTCCGCAACAGTATTTTTTCGTAATACAAAGTTTTACGGTGCACCGTTGCACGGGGACAATCTGTCTACTATTGAAAACCAACTTTTGGTCTTTTGGACAACCATTACAGAACAGATAAATTGTAAAGAAAATGAAATATTTTGTTATAAAATGCTAGATAATATTAATAGGAACATAAAGAAATACAAATAAAAGTAAATACTTTTATATAAATTTGTGTTATCGATCCGGGACTCTGTACGTATGACGTTGAACACTAAAAAGTTGATTCACCCAACAATACATTAAGTATTTTATTTTTATTTTGGTGTGCGTTTCAACCGCCCAATCTTGTCCGTTACCAAAATGGACATATCCGTGATCTAAAACCAACCACCTCTAAATAGGTAGCAAGATTAGTGACTTCAATTCGTGGACATGTTCGTTGATCTTCTTATCTAATATGATTGAACCGCCTTTAAACCTTATACATTTTACAATTTACGGAATCAGTATGACCAGACGAATCTACTTAGTCCTAAACTAAACAGTGATAAACACCACAGTGGTTAACAGTGAGTGTGATAAGTTCTCCTTTGTGCAACCTATCTCAAGTTTGTTACTTCTGTTTATTTCTTTTTTTTTGTACAATAAAGGGTTTGAATTAGGCATGATAGACAAAGGATTTTTGCTCCGCGCAAGGGATGCGCTATGCACACCCATAACGTAATAAATACATACTTCAATAGAACCGTTTCTCCACTCATCTCATGCCTCATCAAAAGCCATACATGCCTGTCAATTCCGAATACCGACTGTGAAATAAACGAAATGAAAACAAGCTCTGAAATTATTACGCGAAATAAAATGCAAGGGAAGAATCAAATGCTTCCTCTGTGCACTCGAAAATTTATTACGGCAAACCGAGCGATAAACTTGAAAATAAATTGGGTGCCTCCAATAATAGAGTAACTAGGCGGCACTTATTCCTTATTCAGATGGAAGTTAACGTTCAAGACGGTCCTTTCCTATATTGTTCGCGGCTCGTTCTTCTCAGTTTTTGCAGGTTATTGTCAGAATAGTTCTGTTATTATACGGATCGAGGGTAGTTTCCGCGGGGTGTTCTGCTCGTAAATTTTAATAAATCGCTATGTGATTGCCTTCATTGAAGTGGTATCTTTTTAAGTGCTATTCTAAATGCTTGAATGGCTTTTCTGCGAACGTTTCGGAGCGTTCTATGTGAACTTAGAACGGTCCCACTTACTTTACAATTTATTTAGAACTTGAGTTGATTTTGGATTCAATATTTTCTCTTCAATCACATCTAAAAAGTTTCAACGCCAATTAAATTAAGCAGTTTTAGAGCCGAATTTTCCTATATCTAGATTAGACCAATTTAGGTTGTTTTATGTCATCATTTACTCATTTGAAGTTCTCTCGCAGATTTGAAACGTTATGATTACTATTTTTACAACCTTAGCTACAAATATGTAAATGCTATTTAATGCCAAAATTAAGGTATCTTACCTAATATTTGTCAAGTATTGTCTCTATTAGGGTTCTGTAGTCAACTAGGAACCCTTATAGTTTCGCCATGTCTGTCTGTCTGTCTGTCCGTCCGCGGCTAAGCTCAGAGATCGTTAGTACTGGAAAGCTGTAATTTGGCATGAATGAATATAAATATCAGTCACGCCAACAAAGTGGTAAAATAAAAAATATTTTTTTTTAGGGTACCTCCCATAGACGTAAAGGGGGGTGATTTTTTTTTTCTCGACTAACCCTATAGTGTGTGGTATCGTTGGATAGGTCTTTTAAAACCATTGTGGGGTTGCTAACATGATTTTTCTATTCAGTGATCTGTTTGCGAAATATCCAACTTTAAAGTGAAAATTTTCATTAAAATCGACCGTCCCCCCCCCTTCCCCTCTAAAATCTAAACTGTTGGCTGGAAAAATTTTAAAAAAATCAGAATGGTAGAAAATATATCAAATTTACTAGGAAAATTATAGCGGCTAAGATTACTTGGAAATTATTTGTAGTTTTAGAGTAAATAGTAGCCTAAGGTATAAAACACACCTAAACTTGGATGATTCCGTACACATACGAAATCCTTAGAAAAATATTACCTGATTTTTTCGTAATGGCTACGGAACCCTACCTTGGGCGTGTCCGACACGCTCTTGGCCGGTTTTTCTTGATGTTTTAGTACCTACGCACTTGACTAACCGTGTTATAAACTAGTTTTTGTTTAGTTTATTTTCTTTTCCGATCTAATGTTCATGCGTAAACCAAGTGGGCGGGGTAATGAGTTTTCGCAGAAATGCCGCAAATCGTGCACTGAATAGATGTTTTATTCTCATTTATTCTCAGTTTTCTCGCAGTTTAATACAAGCTTTTTCGGACGCAGGCATATTTATCGTTATTATCTAAATAAAAACCAATGGTACAGTTCATGATTTACCTGTTTTTAGATTTCTTTTTGATTGAGAGGAATTCAACGTCTTGTTATGAACAGTTACATTAAAAACGCTTGTTAAAATACAACCTATATTTTTACTCGATCAAAAATAAGATTGAATGAAAAAAGTAGAACCAAATGTTGATTGATTTCGCATAAACTGGCTTGAACTGGAAGAGGTAACGTTAGTTATAAGTAGGTGTTAATGTTTGGTTTAAAATCATAATTAATATTATAAATGCGAATGGTATTTTGTCCGTTTGTTTGTTAAGTAGGTACGCTTTCAACCGATCATTATGAAATTTGGTAATCTTTTTATTTCGGTCAATTGGTATCAGAGTAATTTGTCTCATTCGTTTTTCGTTCAATTCTTATTTTGCGTCTCATTCTGTATTCGTCACTCATTCTTTGTCTTCTTCGCTATCTGTACCTATTTTCGTAAGTCCAATTCTTTAACTTGTCTCATTGCTTAGAAGTCGTATTAGTTTTTCGCCACGGTCTTCCTAGGGCTATGTTTTTGTTTGTCGCTATAGTTTTTAGTATTATTCGCACTTTGTCTTTAGTCACATTCGTTATTGGTCTCTTTATTTTTTTAGCGTTATTGGCAACTCGTCCATACAACTATCCTAATCTAAAAGTAGATACGTTAGAAAAAGAAAAAAAAACTAAAACATATTGCGAAAAGCGGTCCCCTTAGGCAAAGTTCTTAAGATACTGCTGGCAGCGTCCCCCTTTAAATAGCTAAGCTAATTCTTTGTCCGAGGTACCTGCCAGCTCTTCGGTCTCCGGTGACGTCGACTATAATGATAACTTAATACTTTAATGATATTAAATATTTATTGTGAGCTACGGCAATATCAATTAGAAAATTAAACCAAATTGACAAGTTTGCTGCTGGCTCATGTTTATTTAAAGTATTTGAGCAACAATGTTGTGCTAAAGCTGGGGTGGCTGGGACATCGCCCCAGAAGTACCCAATTGAACCTCTCGAGAGCAGTTAGAGGCTGTAAGGACTCTTAACGACCTTCATTACTTGTCAGTTTTATTATCATTTTACATCTAGTATTAAATTATGCCGGGGCGTTACTTCGCGAAATGGCAACACGCTAAAATTTTAACGAAATTGGTTTCGAATGTTGACAACTTAGTTAAGTTTACCTACTTTAACGTTGGCCTTTTGACGGTTTTAGGCGCGAGTTTATCCTATTTATAAAATTTTCATAAAAAAAGACTGAGACTATTCTGTATTCGATTACTATTTATATTCATTTGCATGCATTTTTTCATTAAGCAAACGCGTTCACTCTGGGCCTGCTATTAGCCAGCATGCCACTAAAAAGCATGCTTAATAGTAGCATGTCCTATACACACATGCTACTAGGTAGCATTTCCTCGTTAGTAGCATGCTTTCGTGCTAGTAACGAGCATGTGTAACAGTAACTTCAGTTAAACAATACAGCCCCAAGCCTTCTTGTCGGTTACGTATCAAAATATCTAAAATTAAAAACCTAACGTAAAATAACCTACGTTCAAAATACCTAAAATCTAAATACCTAATGATTTTTTCACTTATATTCAAAATACCGAAAGCTTTCGTATATCCTAACCGGTATCTCGCTGGCAGCGAGCGAGTGACAGAGGAAGAAGTGAGCGACAGAAGTTGAAAAAATGCATAATGATACCTCATCATCATCATCATTTCAACCGAAAGACGTCCACTGCTGAACATAGGCCTCCCCCAAGGCTCGCCAAACAGATCGGCCCTGCGCTATCCGCATCCGATGCATTCTCGCCACCTTAACCAGGTTGTCGATCCATCTTGTTGGAGCCTACCCACACTGTGTCTTCCGGTCCGCGGACGCCACTCGAGAACCTTTCGGCCCCATCGGCCGTCAATTCAACGAGCGATCTGCCCTGCCCACTGCCACTTAAGCCTAGCTATTCTTTGAGCTATGTCCGTGACTTAAGTTCTTGCGCGGATTTCATCATTTCTAATGCCATCCCGCAGAGAAACTCCAAGCATAACCCTCTCCATCGCCCTCTGAGTGACTTTGAGCTTTCTTATGAAGCCCATCGTTAATGATACCTAATCACAAACGTTATATCTATACAGGTTATACCAGCATAAAATATGGTCTGTTTTAAATTTTAGTTAAATAGAAAAAAAAGAGTCCTTTTGAAACTGGTGCCGAAGACGCTGCTTGAATTTCCTCTTTAAGTAGCTTTACATTGTATTACTTGTAAACTTTGCGGTTTTCCCTCATATTTATATAGAAAAGCAGGAATTGCCGCTCCAATATATTTGCTGCGATAAAGTCCCTCTGTAGAAATACACGTTGCCATCCAAACGGAGTTTGCACGTAAGTTCACGTGACTCCCACAGCTGGCAATTTCCCATCAGTTCCCGCAAATCGTTGCGAACGAATTTTTATTCAGTTTATTCCGATACAGGACCTACGTAGTTACAGGCCACGCGATCCACTATTTATAAATGACGCCTACAACACATTGTAGAGTGATATAGTGCCGCAAAACCAAGCCTAGGCTATTCTAAATCAGCTCCCGTAGCTCTGACGCGATCTTGTAGAGTTACGCTCAATTCCGCATTCCTTGGGTTTAGTTTTTAAATAAAAAAAGTAAGAAATTACTCCGCTGCGTCCCACGTGCCGCGATGTTAAGAGGTAGCTGATTTTATATGTGGGACCGCTAAAAAAGTTTTGCTGGGAAATGGCCATCATTGTCACCTAATGGCTTGCTCCTCATACGGATCAATATTGCTTACACATAACTAGATTTTCCTCGCGACATCGTCTGCGCATAATTCCAATTTGTGGTATAGGTAGCTTCAACGGCAAAATCCAAACATCCATCATCATCGATATCAGCTAGTGAACATTATAAATCCCGTATCCCGTGGAAATTTCAACAAGTCCTTCCCTATCCCTTACCTACATTATAAGTAGCAAGTTTTGGGCTGCGCGTTGACGAGTGTTTTTTTTAATTTGCAAATCTAACCTTCGTACGAGTTTCTTGTGATCTAAATGTAGTTACAAGTTCGTAACCGACTACACGCAGTAGCAGGTGACATGTCGTTAGTTATGGAAGGTGTTTCATAGACATATGACATCATACTATACATATAATATCATATTATACATAGAAACCAGTACCTAGCGTCGCTGCGATGCGTTGCCTGCTGCGTATAATCGGCTGCGAACTTGTCCCTGAGGGACCAAAGATCATGTTTTAAACCGCAACTATCAGCTTATAAGGCTGTTAAAACATATTCAGCATTGTTTATCGTTAGATCGTTACACTGTTGCGAAATCATAACCGTGCAATGACCACGCCATTAACTCGATTTTTGTCAGCGATTTCCATCTATTGTTTTTAACCTCACCTAAATTCCCACACATTTCGTTCGCAACTTAAATTCCATTCACGCTTACTCATTCATTCACTCAGCCGATCGGATAATCCGGCGGCAACCGGTGCAGCCGCGCCTTAACTAGTTGTATGTGGTAATTGGGCCAGGATGTCGCTCGCGGCTCGGGAGCGCTCGGCAACGGTCGGGATCGGTCGGGAATAGGCCAGTGACTCACCGACTCTCCCGGGCGAAGTACGGTTAGCAGGAACCAGATTGATTAGAAAGAAACCAGTTTTTTTAAGGTTTCATAGAGATATCAAAGTTACCGCACCATTGTCCTTATCGCTTAGACGCAATTCTGCTGTGTGCAGAGTTGTTTTGTTTTGCGTTTTTCATGCACATTTTAATTTTAAACTAGGATTGATTACAACATATTTAAAGGAAAAATAGGGTCAGAATCAATTATTGATATGAACCAGTATCGCAACGATAGATAGGTTAGAATTTGGAGCACCTAAATTTTAGACAAGTATCAGAGTATGGACCTGTTTGAAAAAAAAATATACCTTGTTGAGTTTTAGCCGCATACTTCTCAACAAACGTTCATTTACAAACGTAGGGGTGTCCCCTTCGCATTCCTTAGTTAATAATCTTAAATATTTAAAGATTGTAACTAAGTGTAAGAATTTTTTTTGTAACATTAATTACAATAAACAGATTAAATTTTCAAATTTTTTTTTCACAGGGTTTTTCCGAACCGGTCGTAGATTCGTCGACATTCATAAGTGCTTGTTGTAGCCTACATTCAGTAAAGTTATCTTGACTTTGACAGTTTATATACTGTCGCAGGGATGATCAAACCATAGTGGAACTTGATGTCTTTTAATTATTAAGTTGCAACTTGTAGACTAGTTTTGTGTGAAGCGAAATATATTGATGGGAATTCTCTTCGCAATATTCTGTCTTCAGAAAAACAGAAGATGGTCTAAGGGGAACTGAGAAAGATTGGCCGGTTTATTTTCCGCACAAATTTTATATTACTAATATAACTTTTGTGTAGACCTTACATATCGCAGTATCTAGTGTAGGTACATAATTAAATCTGCGCTGAACTCTGACACATACATACATGACATACATGATACATGCATACTGAGGAAGCGGTCTGCAAAAATGAACCATGGTAACGACTGTCCAAATAAATATAAGAGTATATATTGCACTTCGCAGTTTCTCATTGCACTTTGGTTATTTGTGAACGGATGTTAGATGGAAAGCATTTCAACTGGCGCTAAAAAGGTGGCTTGGGTTTCAGTATTGCGATGCGATTTTGTTTTTAGGGAACGAACGCATACCTGGGGCCTGTTGCATAACAAAGTACAACTTATATTACAAGCGGAACTCCCTTTCTAGTTAATATAATTGAAGCGAGAGTTCCGCTTGTAATATTATTTTTAGGTACTTTGTTATGCAACAGGTCCCTGGTGTTCTTATTAAAATTAGTGACATGTGCTTTGATTACCTAGTGTAGTATCATCATCCTCTCAGCCTATATACATCCCACAGCAGGGCGGAGGCCTCCTCTCAGAATGAAAGAGTTATAGTCCGCAGTTCTCATGCGGGCCCAGTGCACCTCTGCAGCAGACCTGTGCCCTGGAGTGGGACGCATATAGATCGAGATGATGATAATGATGATGCCACAGGGATTACTGATTGCAGTGTTTCTGTAGGCACACAGGTGAAATCTTCCTTAGCCGATTTTACGTGGCATGACCTTACACAAACCGCATAAAACTACGCGTTAACTGACAATGTAAACTTTGTAAACGAAATTATGTCGAAACCTTCAGAATGTACTCAGTAGGGACTAAGTATCGTCTCGGCGCCAGTTAATTAATAGTTATTTTAAGATTCCTAGTGTCGTTCCGTTTTAATGTCAGTGTTTCATCGGTCGGTTGTAAAATCGTGGTCGAGTTGAAAATTTTCTAATTAACATATTGATAGAGTAGATGGCCCATTCCAGTAGACTGGAGTGCCAGGCATCTGCCTTCTAGTTTAAGTTAGTCTGTAGGTATATTGTTACTAACATTGTCAATAAGGGTCATTGTTACTAACACATTATTAATGCAATCTGAATTAAATGATTATTGTTATTAAAATTTACGTCATTATCATCATTTAAGCCGAAAGACGGCCATTGCTGAACATAGGTAAGCTAAGGGTCGCCAAACAGACCGATCCTGCGCCATCCGCATCTAATGCGTTCCCGCAACCTTTACCAAGCCGTCGCTCTATGTTGTTGGAGGCCAGTGAGGTTCTACAGCGTTCGGCTGCGAACCAGAAGACGTGGCGTGGGAAGGCCCCCAACAAGATGGACCGACGATCTGATAAAGGTAGCAGGAACCACTTGCATCCGCAGCCCAAGATCGATTGTTGTGGAACTCTTTGGGGAAAGCCTTTGTCCAGCAGTGGACACCTTTTTAGTAAGGGAGCCCAAGAAGTGGGGAGTCACTCGAGGAGAGGATATTATAATGTATGGAGTGATACCGCTATATTCGCTGGGTACTCTAAAAGTGTATACACTATGAGCACTTCATGTGGAGGTGTTTGCCTGGGGAACGCCCCGTCAAAATACTTAGTAACAAAATAGATTCTTTGAAATACTCACCCTGGGCAAAACCCCCCCACATGAAGTGCTCATATTCGCTAGAGATACTCTAAGAGGGTAGGTATAAGGTCTTCATATATTAATTTGCCGCACTCGAGTGACTTCCCAAATCCTGTCTTGGGCTACCTTACTATTTGGTTGATATGAGTGAATTTATAATCATTGTCTTTTTTTACCCTCGCCAGGTCTAGTTATGTACTGTTAAAGTACATGTAAACATTTCATTTCAAAAATGAGTGTAATCTACATGGCCAATGTCGTGCAAAAAATGTGACATGAAATAAAATAATGGGAACATCACTCTGTATAAGCCTTCAACAAAATCACCACAATTCGTCATATGCGCGTATAAATGGACTTTTTTCCTATCATTACGTTGCCGTGGTCGTTTATATCACTTTTTCGCGGTGCTATAAAATTGATTCACAAATTGCCGTCTCAATGCCGCCGTGTCGTTCCAATTCGGCGTTCAAGGTCCAGACGAGTGGTTTCCATCCTGTGTGTAGGGCTGCCATCTTTAGAGCATCATCATCATCATCATCCCAGCCTATATATGTCCTACTGCAGAGAACAGGTCTCTCAGAGTGAAAGTTGTTGGGTTAGTACGCGCCCAGTACGGATTAGGAACTTCACACACACCGTTGGATTTCTTCGCAGGTGTGAATTTAGTGGTTTGCCCTATGGCCTCTTAAGCAGAGCGTTGTGGGTTGTAGACCGGGCTCGCTCCTCTGAGTTTTTCGGAATTTATGTGCGAAATTACATTTGTAATTTACCGTAAGCTTTGCAGTGAAGGTAACCTGCTCTCAGCTGCGTAGAAATTCAAGGGTGTATGTGAAGTTTCCCCCGTCCGCGTGGGAACTACGGCCTAAATCCCCTCATTCCGAGAGGAGACTTGTGAACTGCAGTGGGCCGTATAGGCTGGGAGGATGATGAAAAAGTTAATTTTGATGATGGCAGCCCTAACTGTAGGCAAACGTGTGGGTATGGTATTTACGATGACATGGATCGCATTAAGTGTGTCGGGGTGATGTGCTATGTCCGAATTGATTATATGCGGAAGTGTGAAACTATAAGATATGTGAAAAAATGGGTGATATTCATTCCCATTGACCTTGGAATTATATTTGAAATTATACAGGTGACGCTACATGAAAAGATTCCGTGTATTTTGTACCTCAGATTCCGACGTTGATATTAAAAGATGTTAAATGATCAAGTTCGTATAAACAAATGATATGGAAATTATAGAAACTCTAGCAACGGATAAAATATAGTTATTCAGAGAGATGGATGTACCGTGAAAAGGTGTTAAAAAAAAATCATGGATATGTAAAGGCACTACCCTAACAACCAAGAATATTTCATTTAAGACGAGTAAGATTTTATTAAAAATATTATATTTAATATGTACACTTTTATCTGAAGGTACTTTTGCATTCTAGAATTTTATCTCATTGTTAGTTTAGTTACAAATGAAGTTAGTAAAATGTTTAAAAAGGAGAATGTGGTGATCGTTTGAAAGATCAACGACCTTTGTGGAATTCACTTTTTAGCTATTGCAATTGAATGTAAATTGAGCTGCGAATACAGTTTACAGATTGATGTATGTTCCATGTTTATATTAATGTAATGTTTACAATACAGAACAATAGTTATTGTCGCAGACCTCGTTCTCACGATCGTGTCGTATTCATATTATTGTAAAATATGTATTTCACATTACAGATTATAATCATTATCGTGTTTAATGAATAATATCAATCATTTTCTTTTAAATAGTTGTTTTTGTTGCACTGAGCGGTTCAATGATTGTTGGATAAATCTCAGAAAATTTTTTTTTTTTCTATCAAGAAATCATTCATTATGGCATGAATATAAAGTTATATTGGTTACACACGTATTAATAGCTGAGAGTTGGATTGTCGTTCAGATTTCATAACAATGATAAGTTTTTATTAAAAATTTCATTTTTAATACAAGCTTCTTTAGGTAACTGTATTGTTGAATGTACAGCCAAGGAAACTGACTGAATCGCGTACCAGGGTGGAACCTTTTCACAACCAATTTCACGATGATTTCTTTGGAAGTTGGATGGAATGTCAGCATGATATTTGCAATGAAAAGTGTTCAACGTCATAAATAGTGATCACTTTTGTACCTTGTCACTTTAGCGTCATGTTTGAAAGCTATACGAAATTATGTAACGACTGAAAGCGACAAGGTATAAAAGTGATCACTTATTTATGACGTTGACTGTAAGTACCTGAGTCAGTTTCTCCAACTGTACTTACAATTTCATCAAAACTACATTTCCGACCATGTTTTAAGACGATTTCATTACCTGTTAAAGAATTCCATCTTGCGCAGACAGATCAACAGAATTACGCTACCAAATTCAAGAAAAGGGTTTATACTTCCTTTAAAAGCCGGCAACAGATTAGTGACTCTTTTGAGTTATTGATATTTATGGGCGGTGCGGTGGTGATTTCCCATCAGATGATGACCCGCTGCTCGTTTGCCTCCCTCTCATAATAATAAAAAAATATATTGTAATGCCACCAGACTTACATAAGCATGCCCAATTTTAGCTCAATTGGATGGTAGTTCCAAGCGGTCCCGTACCCATGGTAACCTAGTGGTTCAACCTTTGGCCTCTCAAGTCTGGGTCGTGGGTTCAAACTTGGGCTCGCACCACCAACAATAAGTTTTTTTTAGGAAATTATGTACAAAATTACTTAAATTTGAAATTTACCATGAGCTTTATACGGTGATGGAAAATAAAGATGTTGATTTAAAGATTACATACCTGTTTTGGCTAGAGCATGTAAAAAACCGGTTTTATTTCCATGGGAAATTATAATAAAAACCGATTTTGAATACACTCGTTTTGGCGCGGTGGTTTCGGCAGATTTTACCAAAACTAGCCGAAATAGATCCTTAGTAGGTATTTAAAACCGTGTGCTGCTTATGTTAACTATTATAAATCATTGAATAAAATACTTCTCACTTACTTACTATTCATACTCTTGTTATCATAAAGTAAGAAAGTTCTTTAACAAAACAATTTTTTTACTTGCCTATAATTGTGTCCCATTGCTGGGCAAAGGTCTCACCTCTGGCCCTCCGTAGCTCCCTGTCCTGAGCGAAATCTGGCCAATCGTTTAATTCCGCGTCCAGTACCACTACCATGAGTTTACAATGACCGTACTCGATAGCGACTGCGTAAATGATTTGTATGGAGACTCTATACAAATCATTTACGCAGTCGCTATCGAGTACCGTCACTGTAAACTCATTGTAGTGGTACAGGTCGTCTAACCGTCGTGCGGCACCCACCACGTGATTGAGTGCGCCCACCTTTGAGGATGCATCTGGTACACATGCCCGGCCCAATCCCATTTCAGCTTGGTGGTCTTTTTTCCCACAACATTACTAAGACATTAAACCTTTCATCATGGAAATCTAATTATAAGCGTAAACTTATCTAGGTTGTTCGGTTTCATTATGTTACCTTTGATATTCGAGACGGTGAAATTCCGCGGAATGGCGTCCTCCTTTCATACTAATGCATATAGTTGAGGTATACATATATGTAGAAATATTTGTACAAGTATCTGCAAAATAAATGGAATGTATAATAAATAAATACTGTAGACTAGCTTTGATCCGCGACATCGTCTGCGAAGAATTAGTTTATTACTATCCCGCGGGAACCATGCGATGTTCCGGGATAAAAACTATCCTATGCCCTTCCCAGGGTCTCAAACTACCAAATTTAATCTTAATCGGTTGAGCGGTTTGAGCGTGAAGAGGTAACAGACATCAGACACTTTCGCATTTATGTTTATGATATTACCAGTTAGCCCACTGAAGCGGAGTGGAGACGGGCAGAAGACCGATCTCTTTTGCTGAAATCCACGTCATAATATGGAATTACAAGGGAAGCGTATTTCCGTTACATTTTTTTTTACGTTTGTTACTTTCGCACATAAATTTCGAAAAACTCAGAGGTGTGAGCCCGGTCTCGACCAGGCTATTTAGTTTAAAGTTAAAATATTCAACGGGAACGCATTACTCAATCCAGATCTTTGTCTATCTGTACGCCAAGTATCACCTAAATCCCCATCATGATGATCATCCCAGCCTATCTACGTCCCACTGCAGGGCACAAACCTCCTCTCAGATTGAGATCTCCTCTCATCTAAATCCGACCATCTTTTATTGCTTCATTGACTAACAAACACCCAGACATAGTCACAAAATTCTAATTTGTAATAATACTATTATAATACGAAAGATAGTAGGGTAAAGAGTTAATTAAATACGTTCATGCATTTATACATACATCATCATCATAATTTCAGCCGAGAGACGTCCACTTTACAACATAGGCGCCAAGGCTCGCAAAGCAGATCGGTGTATCCAACGCGTTCCCGCAACCTTAACTTTAAATGCTACCACGGAAGATGTAATTATTGTGAACGTAGGTGATTACGACTGTAACCCTATAAAACTAATGACAGAACTCTGTTATTTCATAAAGTCACATACGAAACCATTTATTATTGTAACAGGAGTAAAAAATAGTTTGTGCCTGAATGAAAAAAAATTGAATGACACCTTAAAACTATATTGTAGTAACTTTGATAACTGTGTATTTTTGCCTTTAGACGATTTTGAATGCTCAGATGCAAAGTTTATGAATAAATTTTGCTCAAAACTTAACTTTCTCATAGATTCGAAGTACTATAACAGTAAATATCTACCGCATAAGTACAACAAACAAGGGTGTAAAAATGTGCATAAGTTGAATTTAACAAATAATATAACACTCCAATTTAATAAAGGAACAATACCTTACTATTTTCAGAAGCGAGACGCTCAGAAAGTGGGTAATGGCGATCGGAATAGCACCCAAAAACGTATTACCGACTTTTTTCCTAAGCAAAATATAGCCAATAATTCTCGAATGTCCTGTGATAAGTTTTGTTTTCGTAACTAGTGATAAGTTTAATAGTATATCTCATCGAAACAGTGTTTGTGTACTTCACCAAAACATTGCAGGCGTCCTTAATAAGCAAGATATGTTGCATGCAGCTATAAATGAACTAGAAGAAAGTTTTAACAGCATTGACTTTGTATGTCTTAGCGAGACATTCATATTAGCGGGTGATGAGAGAAATGTCTCTTTAGAAAATTACGTATTAGGTTCTCACTGGTCCAGGCCCAGGTGGTGTATGCATTTTAGTAAAAAAAGGTATAAATTTTGCTAAATTAGACATCACGAAAGAATTTTCTATACGAAACGTTTTTGAATGCTGTGGTATTTCAATCCCAGACAGTAATTTAATAATTATTTGTGTATATACAACACCAAGTGCTGATAAATTACTTTTTTTGAACAATCTTGAATCTTTATTGTTCAGAGTTACAAAAAAACCAAACAGGAAAATTATTGTGGCTGGTGATCTTAATATCAATATAATGGAAAATAACAAATATACTAAACTTTTAACAAGTATTTGCGAAACATTTAATACAAAACTACATATAACTGAGCCAACTCGGAAAAACTCTTGTATTGATCAGTTTATAAGCAATATTAAATCCGCGACTGGTACAGTTCATAAATTGGGACTTTCAGATCACGATACGGGACAAATTTTAAAATTTAATATGAAAATTCTAAAAGCTCCTAAGTTGTGGTGTCACTAACTCTGGCAACATTACATTTAATTTTAGAATTGTTTTTTTTTAAATATATTTTGTCCTATTGACAACTTCAGTCATTAAAAAGATTTAACTGAGAAACATCGTTTCATTACATTTTTGGTGTCAGAAGTGAAGAATTTTAAAATGTTTACAAGAAGTAAGGCTAAGAAGCAGTGCAGTGAACCAAGTGATAAAAATGCAACTACGAATTCGTCTTCGTCTACAATTCAAGCTCGCATCCTCGCCGCAGAGGCAGAGCATCTGCGACGCGTCACAGATTTGGAGAATGCCGGACGTGAGCGAGCTCTTGTCGCGGAGCGAGCCGTAGCGGAAGCAGAGCACCGCGCCAGAATTGCTGCATTAGAGGCAGAGGCCAGTGGCAGCCGGCGTTCTAGTTTCCGGTCAGTTGTCGGTGAGTGGTTAGATCGTAACGAACGTACCATTGCTAATCAGATTCCGTTCCATGCTACAACGTCGCAAGACCAAACGACGTCGCACGCATCCGTCACCTTACCCGTGCCTTCAGAGCCTTATACGGACGTGATGGTTGCGGCGCCCTTAGACGTCGCCGTGTCTGCGCTACAGCAACGGGAACTGGAATTTCACCTGCATCAGACTCACAACCCATGTGACAGCACAGCACTGCCCTACGTAAGCACAGCCTTGCCTCATTCGTTACCTACAGTTATTAATTGTTTGCCTTATGTGTACAGTGCACCCAAAGTAACGACGGCGCCCAGAGGTGGCACACTCCCTGTCACCGCGCCAGCCTTGACCGCTGGAGGCACGTGTGTTCATTCACACGCCAACGGCGCTGGCATGCATCCTGCCACCGTGCCACATTCAGCCCCCGAAGGGCTGCGTACGGAGGCGCATGACCGCGAGCGGATGCCTACCAACCCAGCTGCTCAAGATACACTAAACAATCACTGTCAGTTAGGTACACAACCACACATGTTCAAATGTTGTAACATTAATAAGAATAATAGTCCTAATTTTGACTCTATACGCCTTGCTGAAGCGATCGCCGAGGTTGCGGCCTCCGGAGCGTCGCGGGCCCCTAGGGTGAGTGTCCCTTTACCTTTCTTCGACGGTCAGGCGACGGATTGGCTTATTTTTAAAAGAATGTATCAAAATACCAGTTCGTCGTACTCGCCAACGGAGAACTTAATTAGAATTGGTTCAGCTTTAAGAGGAGCGGCACGCAACGCTGTAGCAGTTCTATTAGCAGCCGCTTGCGATCCTCTTGAAGTTATGCGAGCCCTAGAGGTTGAGTTTGCCAGGCCGGAACGCATTATTTTAGCAGAACTATCTGCTGTTCGTGCTTTGCCTAAGATATCCAACCTCGAGAGCTCGACAGAAATTAACGCCTTCGCGTGTAGAGTTCGTCATTGCGTCGAGGTTGTTCGGTTGCTCAATGTACCAGAGTACATGGCCTCACCCGAACTAACAAACGAAATCGTAGGGAAACTAACTATTTCGTTACGATCTCGTTGGACGGACTTTGCATACGTTAGAGAGCCATTAAAAGTTTTCAGATTAGAGTTGTTGTCGGAATTCCTTGTGCATGAGGCCAATTTGAAATCAAAATATGATTTTGTGCACGAGCCTGCCAAACGTGACACGAATATCAAATCTGTTAGGTGTCATGTCACTACGGAATTCAAACCGGCCAACTCTCGTGCAACCATAGAGTCATCGTTGCCTATAAAAAAGGTTTGCCTATTCTGTAGTAAAATAGGTCATTTAGTAGTCGATTGCAAAGACTTCCAAACAATTTCCATAGATGACAGATGGGAGTGGGTAACTTCAAAAAAGGTATGCCATAAATGTCTTACTAAAGGCACTCACTTTTATCGCAAATGTAAGAAGTTTAGTTGCGAAAACGAAAATTGTAACAAGGGAAGTCATCATTCATTACTTCATAAGGAACCAACGCAAACTGTCAACGCACTTCATCATGCGGACGTAGTTAGCGCTGAGGCTGCCAATAACGACCTTACTGCCATCGTTACCCACAGCGTTACTCCATCCGTATCACGACGTCCACTTCTAAAAGTGCTGCCAGTTAGTGTCTCCGGTCCCAAAGGGACGGTAAAGACTTACGCCTTACTGGATGATGGTTCCACAGCTACCCTGGTTGACTCTTCTGTGGCAAACGCTGTTGGTGCCACCGGAAAGCGAACTTTACTTCGGGTAAACGGGGTTGGAGGCATGTCTCAAGAATCCGAGGCAACCTTTGTATCCCTTGAGATCCAAGGTCGTCGTAGCTCATCTATTTTCACGTTGCAGAACGTTCGTTCAATTTCAAATCTTAATCTGTCTACTCAGACAATTAAATCAGACGATTTGCGTTCTTTCAATTATTTAACCGACTTAGTTGATGAGGTGAGCTATGATGACGCAAAGCCAATGCTGTTGATAGGGATCGACAACTGGCACCTAACAGTGCCCTGTTCCGTTAGACGAGGTAGTCAATCCCAACCCGTGGCAGCATTGACTTCGCTTGGTTGGGTCCTTTTTGGATTTACGAAGTCTAAGTCTTCTCCGGTAGAATTTGTCAATCACTGCAGTGTCATTAATGAGACTGATTCATTAGACCACCAATTGAAAGAGTATTTTCGTGTGGACTCTATCGGCATTTCTAAAAAAGAATATATGTCCGAGAATGATAAGCGAGCAGTTGCTATTTTGGACAAAACAACTTCCCGACTACCTTCCGGAAGATTTGAAACTGGGTTATTATGGCGCGCTAATATTAATAACGTGCCTGAGAGCCGCAATCTTGCTCACTCTCGCTTTATCAGTCTCGAGAATAAAATGAAAAAGGACAAGGTTTATGCTGACGCTTACCGTGACTACATCAATTCCATAATCCAAAAGGGATACGCAGAACCATGTTACGAGCGGTCAAAGTCCAGCATAACATGGTACCTTCCTCATTTTGGAGTTTTCCATCCCCAGAAGCGCAAACTTAGAGTAGTGCACGATGCTGCAGCAACGTCATCGAACGTGAGTTTAAATTCACTGCTTCTTTCTGGGCCAGATTTGTTACAGCCACTTCTCGCGGTCTTAATGAGATTCAGAGAGGGAGCAGTGGGTCTTAATGGTGACATTCGTGAAATGTTCCCTCAGACTAAAATCAGGCTGGAAGATCGTGATGCGCAAAGATTCCTATGGCGCGACGATCCTTCCCTCCCGCTCAAGGAGTTTCGAATGTCCTCGATGATTTTCGGGGCCACTTCCAGCCCGTTTACCGCGATTTACTTGAAAAATCGTAATGCTGAGGAACATAGATCGACCTACCCTGCTGCAGCAGATGCCATAGTCACCGACCATTATATGGACGATTATTTAGGTAGCGTTGATTCGGTTGAAGAAGCGGCCCAATTAGTCTCCGACATCGTGACTGTTCATGCTAAAGCGTGTCTGGAAATGAGGTCCTGGATCTCAAACCGGCCCGAAGCGCTTGCATCGATACCGTCAGACTTGTGCATGCCCAACGCGTCCTCTGTAGTTGTCCGTATATTGGGTGTCTCTTGGTCTCCAGGTGATGACCAGCTTCGTTTTTTACGCTCATCGTTTGGGGACCGGCCGACTACATTAACCAAGCGTTCCATATTAGCCTTTTTAATGCGTATATTTGACCCCCTAGGGTTCCTCACGCCGATAGTGCTCAAGGGTAGGGTAATTTTCCAAGAAACTTGGAAATCAAAAATAACCTGGGACCAAGAACTACCCTGGACGGTGACGACCAAGTGGAACGCTTGGTTCCAAGAGCTAATTAATTTATCGTCGGGATCTATTCCGCGTCACTACCTAGCTCAGCGACAGGCCGAATCAGCGCAGCTCCATGTTTTCGCAGACGCTAGCGAACTAGCATATGCCTGTGTCGCATATTGGCGCTTTAGCTGCGTTGGCGGAGGTGTGCTGCTGAGTTTGGTAGGTGGCAAATCCCGCCTTGCGCCAACAAAACTTATATCTATTCCTAGACTTGAATTACAAGCCGCATTATTGGCAGCACGTTTCGCCTCGTATGTTGTAGAGGCGCATAATCGAAAACCATCTAAGATTTATCTTTGGTCAGACAGTTTAACGGTGTTAAAGTGGTTACGTAGCGATGTCCGTTCATTTAAGGCTTTTGTGGGCCATAGACTCGGTGAAATTTTAGAGTTGACCAACGCAAAAGACTGGCACTACGTACCAACTGCCCTGAACGTGGCGGACGACGCTCCGCGAGTCAACCGTCCGTTCGATATGTCCTCAAGATGGTTCTCTGGGCCATCGTTTCTAACTGACCCTCCGTCTCAATGGCCCAAAGAACCATCAAGTAACAACCTGCGTGATACGTTTAGTTTAGATGAAACTAAATTTGTAAAATGCCAAACTGAACAATCAGACTTACAACTAGTAAGTCATACTAACGTTCACAATTTGAAATGGCCACTAGTTGCTAAGCCCGACCACTTCAGTGAATGGCTACGTTTGTTACGCGCTACTGCTCGTGTGATACAATGCGCGAAACAATTCCGGGCAGTCTTAAACCATTCCAATCCGACTTTTCGGTATAGTGGGCAATCTGTGTCTGTGTACCCTCCAAAATTCCCGTTAATTGAAGTAGGCACCCTAGAGCAGGCTGAACGAAATATCTTCATTTATTCCCAAATAGAGTCCTTTGAAGAAGAGTACACTGCCTTGATGGGAGGAAACCCACTCCATAAATCGAGTAAAATAAGAAAGTTCACGATATATCTCGACAATGGCTTACTTCGACTCAAAGGCAGAATAACTGCTGCTCAAGATGTCAACATAGAAAAAGACTCTATCATCTTACATGGCAAGAACTACATCACAAAGCTTATAATATTCTTTCATCACAAGAAAACAGCGCATTCAGGTGAAGGCATTGTTGGGCTCCGATTGGCTGTGAAATCCGTGCTTAAGGCGTGCCTACAATGAAGGCTAAGAAAAGACGCACCATCATGTCCCTCAGTCGGAGATCTCCCGCCAGAACGCCTTGCTCATCATGTCCGACCCTTAACTCACACGGGACTGGACTACTTCGGCCCAGTTACTGTCGCCGTCGGAAGACGATCAGAGAAACGTTATGTGGCACTTTTCACTTGCCTGTCAGTCCGAGCTGTTCATCTCGAGGTCGTTGGAAGTTTAAGCACAGATTCTGCCATCATGGGTTTAAGAAGATTCATTGCAAGACGAGGTACCCCCGCAAACCATTTATTCCGACAACGGGACAGCATTTGTTGGAGCCAACCGTGAACTACGCAAGCTATATGAGGAGCCAGTCCACGAGTTTGCTACAAACCATTTGATTCGGTGGAAGTTTATACCGCCTGCTTCCCCATTTATGGGAGGATGCTGGGAACGTCTTGTCAAAAGCGTGAAGACCGCGTTGTTTACGACTCTTAAAACACGTACTCCTACTGAAGAGACGTTCACTACCTTCCTGTTAGAAGTAGAAGCTATTCTTAACTCTCGGCCGTTAACGCATGTAGACACAGACCCAGATTCCGATCTGCCCATAACGCCATACCATTTCATTTTGGGTTCACCTTCAACCTATTCCCCCCTTGCTCAGGTTCATGAAGCTGATCTGCTCCGCCGTATACGTTGGCGTAAAGGCTTACGATTAGCAGATCACTTCTGGGCTCGTTGGCTTAAAGAATATTTACCAGCTCTTATTCCTAGGACAGCCGTTGCTGTCAGCTAGTAAGAATCTGAGCATTGGGGACCTTGTGCTCATCGCAGATGGGAATCTTCCACGAGGAGTGTGGCCCCGAGGTCGCATCCTAAGAGTACTACCAGGCTCAGACGGTGTGGTCCGAATTGCCGACGTGAGCACTGCTCATGGAGTTCTACGTCGACCTACAAAAAAGCTAGTCCGACTACACGTAGACCCTCAGGAGCTCCCCATCAGCGTGATGTCACCTTGAATATCGATGTGTTTGCACACGAGGGGGGAGGATGTCACTAACTCTGGCAACATTACATTTAATTTTAGAATTGTTTTTTTTTAAATATATTTTGTCCTATTGACAACTTCAGTCATTAAAAAGATTTAACTGAGAAACATCGTTTCATTACATGTGGTTTGAAACAAAAAGAGACTTTAGTGCCTCGAATTTAAATAAGTTCCGTGAGTGTATGGAATCACTTTCATTTAACGATGTATTGTCTGAAATGAACAGTGAGCTAGCTTTCAATAAATTTCATGACATTATTACGCTATTTTACAACTTAAATTTTCCTCTTATTACTGTAAAAAGCCGCAATACAAATAAATGTAAAACGTTGTGGTTATCTAGAAGCCTAAAAAATAGTTGTATTGTTAAAAGGCGAATGTATTTTCAATATCTATATGCTACAAACAATAAATCTCATTTTAAATATCTTTATAAAAAGTACTCGAAAACTCTTAAGAAGTGTATTATTGAAGCGAAACGTAGGAGTAACATAAATTATGTTACCAATGCTAAAAACAAGTGCAAAGCTGCTTGGAAAGTTATAAAATCACAATCAGGAGAAAGTTGTCCAGCAGCCTTTACTAAGAAAATAAACGTAAATAATACTGTGCTCACAAAGCCAACTGACATAGCAAACGCTTTTAATAATCACTTCATAGATATCACGCACAAACAAATAGATAATATTACAATCTCAAATCAGATCCCTAGTCAATCGTCTAGTATTTTTATGAAACCAACAAATGACCGAGAAGTGCTTGATATTATCAAAGGCTTAAAGAATATTTGTTCTGTAGGGTATGATGGACTTTCAACAAAAATTATTAAATTATGTGCTCCAGTCTTTGCTAAAGTTCTAGCACACTTAATTAATTTATGTATTACAGAAGGTATTTTTCCTGAAAGACTTAAGAAATCTACCGTCAAACCATTATACAAAAAGGGTGATATAAATGATTTAGGTAATTATAGACCAATAACTTTAGTTCCAATAATTTCAAAAATTTACGAAAAAGTTATGTATTCTAGATTGGACCACTTCTTAAACAAAAATAATATTATAAAACAAGAGCAAAATGGATTCCGGAAAAATATGTCAACTTCTCTAGCTGTTTTCAAATTGATAAAAACTGTTACAGATAGTGTTAACAAGGGTGAATTAGTAGTAGTATTATTTTTGGATATGACTAAAGCCTTTGACTTTGTACATCATGGCAGGCTCATAAGTAAACTTAATAAATATGGTATACGAGGAATAGCAGAACAATTGCTGAGTAGCTATTTAAGTAAAAGATCTCAATACACAGAAATAACTCAATTGCAAGCAAACAATCACAAAAAATCTTTTGAATCAGATTTGCGGCCAAATTGTTATGGAGTACCTCAAGGAAGTGTTATGGGCCCTCTTCTTTTCCTTGCATATATTAATGATTTACCAGATCACGTTAAACATGAATGCATCTTATTTGCAGATGATGTTTCAATAGTTATAAAAGGAAAGGATAGAGTAATGTTGCAAAATGAGATCAATATAACTTTAAATTCAGTGGTTGACTGGCTCAAAAAAAATAACCTGCAAGTGAATATGCTGAAAACCCAATTAATGCGTTTTTGTACGCACCGGGCTTCACCTATTACTTTTAATATTACATATGAGAATAAACAGATTGCCGAAGTCTCACACACTAGTTTCCTTGGAATAATTTTGGATAGCCACTGCGATTGGAGTTTGCATATAGATAAAGTATGCAATAAAATTAGCCGCTTTGTGTTTGTTCTTTGGCGGTTAAGACAAATGGCATCTGAAGTTACTAGTCTCATGGCATACCATGGTTATGTAGCATCGGTGCTTCAATATGGTTTGTTATTATGGGGTAACTCGGTGCACGTTAATAAGGTGTTCATTCTACAAAAAAAGTGTGTGAGAGCTATTTGTGGTGCTTGTATAACGGACTCATGCAAGCCCCTTTTTGTAAAATTAAAATTACTTACACTACCGTGCCTATATATTAAGCAACTGGCAATATTTGTAAAGCAATATCAGTATTTGTTTAAAAAAATAACAGATGTAAGTAACAGAACACAAAGGAATTGTAATATTAATAAATTGTTCCTTCCAAAACTGAAGTTGCAAATGTATAAAAGAAATTCCTATATTATGGCCATTAGAGTTTTTAATAGGCTACCTAGAGACCTTTGTGATCTGCCTTTAAATAAATTCAAAACAGATCTACATGCGTGGCTGTTACGCCGACCCTTCTATTCCATTAATGAGTTCTTTATTAATTAAGGTTTTTCTTCTATGTACTTAAGTGTTTTACTAAAGATTCACACATCAGGAATGGTGTAATATGCAGTTCTTATTTAAATTTTGGAATATCTTTTCTACCATATTACTGTGAATAAACTATTTTGATTTTTGATTTGATTTTGATTTAACCAGAGGCCGTATTGTCTAACGCTTCTGACGCTTTCACCATCTCTTTCTGTCATCAACTTATACCGTTTGACAGAAAGAAATAGTGATTGCGAAGGCAAGCGTCAGAAGCGTTAGACAATAAGCCTGCAGGTCGTCGATCTACCTTGTTGGAGACCTACCCACACTGCGTATTCCGGTCTGGGGTCGCTACTCGAGAAACTTTCGGCCCCATTGGCCATCAGTTCTAGGAGCGATTTATACATACATACAAAAATAACATTGCAAGTTTAAAAAAAAATGTAAAAATCGCCTATCAAATCCACCTAGTACTTGTTGTTTTCAATTCATAGCAAAAAAACAATGGTTAATTGTTCATAGAGCATGCTACCCATTCAAATCCTGACCTATACCGTCTGTCGCACAATGCCTAAGCGCCGGCGCCGACCGTAGCACAAACACTGCGTTCGTTATTTTAAGACCTAGTCACCCATCAGATAACTATTACGGTTAAAAGGCGAATTGATTCAAGCGCCATCCTGGTTGACATTGAATTATATACATTATGCTCATTCCAATTAGGGTTATAACTTCAATATCGCCCAGGAAGGCGCTTGAATCAATTTTCGTTTTAACCGTCGTAAAATTTCCTCTCTATATGACTCTGTATTCACCGCGACGTGGCGTATGCACAGCGGTGTGTCAACGTTGTGCAATACATTGATACTTGCCAACATGCTAAATCATCTTAATGAGTTGCTGTAATGAAATTGTGTAATTTTGCACCGCAATTACGGATTTACAGTCGATAGGATATCGTTTTGTGTGAATTGCGAATTACGTGGTTTCCGATAGGACCTGTTTGACAATGGTTGACGATGACGTAATGTTAACAGTTTTCTATTCATTGTTTTATACAAGCTCTAATCGCGGCTTTGCCATAAAAAATGGTAACGGTAATATATTTAAAACACAACGTCCCTCGGCAGCCAAGTCTATTGATTGAGGAAGAAGTTAACCCCTTGCAGACGTTGAAGGCTTTCAGGGACGCAGTGGCACTAAAACGCTCAGAAAATTAGGGGGCGTTACTAAAACAAAAGTTTTTTAGGGAAAAAATCTCAACGGTGGGCAAAATAAGGTTGGGAACCTATCGAACTAAGCACGACATAGTGAAGCCGCGACCTAACGTCGGACCGCGTGACTGGGCGCGTGGCGTAGTGACCGGCATGCGCGTGCGCGCTCCTCTTGACCCCCCAGTGCTGTTGATCCTTAAACGATATAAGTTGTGTATTATTATTACCTTAGGATGCGGTTTTACTACTTACTTACTACGCTGGCTCAGCGACCTGAGGTAGATCTTGGCCTCCGATAAGATTTGACGCCAAGGCGCCCTATTGGTTTTACTATGTAATGTTGTATGTAATTTCGTCATCAACAAGGTGTGTGCAGTTAAGGTGAATTTGCATGACTCAGAGTTAACTATTTAATTCCGAATTAAGTGCTAACCCAGGGTTTAGTAGTTTAAAAATGTACGGAACTGTCATCCCTAACCCAGGCTTAACGATTCAATTTTTAACCCGTAACCGTGCAACTCGCTCTTAGTAAGTTAAAGGGGTATGGAACGGCCACCACTGTATGTATTTAAACTTTCTATTGCACATAACAATAAAAAAAATCATTAGAGAAAAGAGATCAGATAGAATAAACTTATCTTTAAGGGCAGAGTCATTGGATAAGTTTCTGGTCGTTCGTAGTGTAAAAAACCACCCTCTGTCCACGTGGTCCTACCTATCGGACACCAGCAAGTGACCTCTTTAAAGAAAGCGAAAACCTCGCAGTCCCAAGTGAAACGCTCCAGTTTGTGACGAAAGAACACGCTACACAGGATTTAAACCATCACGTGAAGCTATTTAGAATAATTCTCTGTGTGTATGCATACACATACTGTCATCATTCATCGCAAAATAAGTTTTTTTTTTTTTTTTATATAGTATAGGGGGCAAACGAGCAGACAAAGTTTCAGGAGGCTAAAACCGATGGCCCAAAATTAGCGTCAAAATTAATGTAGATTGGCATATTTAAACAGGAAAAATTACTTATACGAATTTCTAAGAATTTTATTCTATGTGTCATGTTAACTTAACAAAAAAACTATAGGTAAAAACCGCTACATCATTCAAATGAATTCGTCACTCGTCGCTTAAAATCAATTATCTTGATACAATCGATCATATAATTAAGACATCGCGATCTACGACAAGTGGTAGGCGTTAAAATTTGGTATAGTAGGCACTGACTGAAGTTAAGCGTAACATTATTTTTCATCTCACATACGCCTTTCTAGACCAGGTCAGTTGCGTAGGAGTGGCGTAGGCACGACGGGAAACCGTGCGCTAGATGCAATTTGATACTGTGGGGGCTTGACTGGGTGCAGTTCGATTCATGCGCTATTGAACCAATGGCAGGGGGGTTTCACTCCGCAGTTTAGGTATAAACTCTAAAAGGTTAGGTAGGTGCCTCCCGGGCAGGCGTATGGCAGTAGGTTGTCGCTCGGCTATCGGTTCGCACGCTAGCCGCGTCGCTCGTAATTAAGCGTTATTTTTATGGAATTTTTGACTTCTAAACGATCTTATAATTAACTTACTTACTTACTAAAGGTAGTTTACTGAATTAATACACACTGTTACCTTTCTTGATTTATATACCTACCTAAATATCAGCGAGTGGGAACCCTGTGCTCTTGGTTTTGGATCAGCAGTGTCCAACGGAATATGAATGCTCATATCACACGATAAGTTTAAATTTCGCGTGCAAGCAGTTAACGGTCGTAAGCGTAAGAGTAGGCAAATTTTTATACCTGAAGTTGACTTTTGTTCGAGAGTGATCCTTCTGGACGCTAGTTATTCTGTGCCGATGGGGTCAAACTTTTAAGCAGCGCTTAGAGGTTACCCTGGAACTGTGTTGGCGGCTATTTGCAATTGGATGAAACTAAGCGTACAGATATACAAAGATCTGGATTGAGACTTAGGATGCTTGAAGGATACACGGAAAGAACATGTCTAGTCACCTAATCAACTATTTGAGTTATAGCGGTTTCAAAGTTAGTCATCACGAACAATTACTATACTCTTTCAAAGTGAAAAAAAAATGTTTTTTTATGTCCATATTTAATCTACTGGTAAGTTATAGTATTTTGCGAGCTCTACGTTTTGAGATTAAAAGCTCATTTTTCAAAAAAGTGTAGACTTGTTTTATCCTTACAACTTCGTCTGCAATGGCGTTGTCTGAGCGAACGCTGAGCTTTGAAAATATTATCTTAACCTTTATTTTTTCAGGCCAAATTTTGATGTTGTAAATGTTTCTCGTAAAAATATACCTAACGCGGGCGGAGCCGCGGATTACAGCTAGTAGTAAATTATATAGATAGGTACCTACATATTTAACGCCCAAGACCCTAGAACAAACATTCGTATTCTACATACACCTAATGTTTGGCCCGCCCGCGCCCGACCGAAGTTCGAACCGGGAACCTCTCAAGCTTAATAGTCAGGTTTTCAACTACTATGCTATCCGGTCATCAATCAATCAAATGGCGCTTGATTTGATGGTTAAAATACCACTAATTCCTATCTGACATATTTCAAACCATTTTTGCACTTTAATTTATTCACTTGACGATTTTGATTCCACTTCATGCGGTTTTAGTAAATCCCAGACTGCAAAGCTTAATGTCTTATTCAACAGTTCGAATGCCTAATAACACCTAAGGTTTAGCGCGCACTGCGATTAAACGCAAACGGTTTAAAGGTGGAATTCCGTGCATCGCCACTGGACGCGTGCGGCAGACTTCGGAAATGGCGCCATACATTTTCATACACTGACTATTCTATTGTCGCTTTAGCTGCGCGCGCAGTCGCACGCGATCAGTCGCGCGCGGCTGCGATCGGCCACGATGCACAGAATCGCACCGTACTTAATACATAGCTGAAAACGCGAAACCGTATACATTCATGCACTGCGACTGGCGTTTCGTTTAATTTTATTCAAGTACCACCATGGATTTCTAGAGAGTAGCATGGTTGTCTAGTGAAGGGAAGCCGTGGTAATCTAATGGTTTGTCACATGGGCTGCCAAGCAGATGGTCGTGGCGTGGGTTCGAGCTCAGGCTCGTACCTTTGAGTTTTTCGAAATTTATGTGCGAAATTGCTTTTGAAATTTACCACAAACTTTTCGGTGAAAAATTTCACAACGAGTCACAGAAAAACGTGGCTAATGCGTGGCGCTCGTATAGAAGAATCTATGTGTCAATATTTTTGATGTTGTAGACGTGCGGTTAGACGCATGCGTTTAATTACAGTGCGTGCTAAGCCTAAGAGTTACGTAGGCAGCTAATATTATGGTCAAGAGTCGCTGGTAAAAGATTGCGCAAGACAGGTGAATCAGCCGACCTTGGCCAAATTGTCATTTTAGAAGGGCCAAACAGCTGGCTAGTGACTGAAAACGTATTATTATTTCAACATGGAGAGGTCCCCACGCTTCAATTTAGCTTTGAAAACCTTAAAACCCTTTTTACGGGTAATTTCCATTGTAGTTCAATTATGTCAAGGCACGGTAACTATTTAATGCGTTCTGATTACTGATTATGTAGTAGCAGTAGTGTGGAATTAATGTTCACGTTAGGTAAAGGAAAAAGAAAGAAGTCGTGGTAGCTTATTGGTTTGACGTTCTGGTTATGGCGTTAGTCTTAATGGTTATGGCGTTCCCGGACTAGCACCTTTTGAGTTTTTCGGAATTACACTAAGTTTACCATGAGCTTTACAGTGAAGGCAAAGGCAAATAAATACCCTTACAATTGTATTGTTAATTTTCGTGTCACTAGACAAGGACTACACTTCTGTGTAGAAAAAATCTATACCTGTAAAACAGCAACGTGACTGACTGACAGACAATGCACAGCCTAAACTTATATCGCAAGAAGCTGATATTTTCCGAAATGCTCAAGGGAAAGACAGTAACCCAATGTTTTATTCTTCTACGAGAGCAAACGCACCATAAATAAAGATAAAGTCACCATTTGTGCTCAAAATCCAGCCATACCCAAAAGCGCATAAAAGAATAATAGAAAAAAAAAACAAAATTCCCAGTCGACAAGTAATAGAGCAGTCCGTCATAAAGCCACTCTTGTCGGAATGAACTAATAATAAAGTATATTATGCCGCAGAATGCAAGCATAGAGCATAAAGCATATGGGTCCATCATCCCCTCACTCCCACGTCACCCTTCTCCCTCTACCACAGATATTAGATCTGCAAATTGGACGTGTTATCGTCCCTCTTTTGGGGTGACTACTTTTCAGTGTTTTGAAAGCAAAGTTTGTTTATTGTTTTCTTAGTCGTTCTAGCTTTTTATGCTTATTGACGAAGGTGTGGTTTTAGGGTTAGCCAGTTATTAAGAACAGTTATTAAGAAAGTAGTGCTATAGTATGAGAGCGTAATGTGTCTGTTACAAATAAAAATTAAACGCGTAGAATAAAAAAAATGTGTTGAAAAACTTGAACAATATATTTTTTCATTCAAACTCGATAACATAACGTTCGCAGCTTTCCTATCCCGTGACAATTTTGCTCAATAACTTCTAATGCCGTCAACATTTCAGTTTTCTGGAGGGTTTTGGGCTGGGCAAAGAGTAAAGCACAGGCTATGCCTCTGGAGCGACTTGATATTTGGCAGACATTTTCCTCGAGTATCATAGAGGACTAAGAAGATATTTTTCGAAATTATTACGGGATAGCGAACTAGCCTCTCCCATGGCAGCGAATATATTATTATGACTAGCTTTTGCCCGCGACTCCGTCCGCGTGGAATTAGTAATTTGGGCAGCTTATTTTTTTTATGCAATTTGCTTTTTCATCAATTATGGCTCTCCTTAGTCCCTTCCGGAAGAAGTGAAACTTAACCAACCCGCTCCCAATCCGCCCCCAGCCGGCTCCTAACCTGCCTGCAACCCGCCCACAACCCGCTCCCAACCCGCTCCCAACCCGCCCCCAACTCGCTCTCACCCCGCCGCCAACCCGCTCCCAACCCGCCCTTAACTCGCTCTCACCCCGCCCCTAACCCGCTCCCAACCAGCTCCCAATCCGCCCCCAACCCGCTCCCAACCCGCCCCCAACCCGCACCCAACCCGCTCCCAACCCGCACCCAACCCGCTCCCAACCCGCCCCCAACTCGCTCTCAAACCGCCCCCAACCCGCTCCCAACCCGCTCTCAACCCGCCCTGTCTAACTGGGCTATCTAGCACTGAAAGAATTTTTCAAATCGGAGCAGTAGTTCCTGAGATTAGCGCCTATAGAAAGAAGTTTTACTTCAAAAATCCCCGATTTTGAAACATTCTTCCGCTCCGCTCCGCTCCTATTGGTGTTAGCGTGATGATTTATAGCCTATATATAGCCTTCCTCGATAAATGGGCTATCAAACACTAAAAGAATTTTTCAAATCGGAGCAGTAGTTCCTGAGATTAGCGCCTATAGAAGTTTTACTTCAAAACCCCCGATTTTGAAACATTCTTCCGCTCCGCTCCGCTCCTTTTGGTGTAAGCGTGATAATATATAGCCTATAGCCTTCCTCGATAAATGGGCTATCTAACACTGAAAGAATTTTTCAAATCGGAGCAGTAGTTCCTGAGATTAGCGCCTATAGAAAGAAGTTTTACTTCAAAAACCCCGATTTTGAAACATTCTTCCGCTCCGCTCCGCTCCTATTGGTGTTAGCGTGATGATTTATAGCCTATAGCCTTCCTCGATAAATGGGCTATCTAACACTGAAAGAATTTTTCAAATCGGAGCAGAAGTTCCAGAGATTAGCGTCTATAGAAGTTTTACTTCAAAACCCCCGATTTTGAAACATTCTTCCGCTCCGCTCCGCTCCTATTGGTGTAAGCGTGATAATATATATATAGCCTACAGCCTTCCTCGATAAATGGGCTATCTAACACTGAAGGAATTTTTCAAATCGGAGCAGTAGTTCCTGAGATTAGCGCGTTCAAACAAACAAACAAACTCTTTAGCTTTATAATATTAGTATAGATTTCTGATTACTGATTAACATTTTGAGACCTCGACGATATTTAAACGAGACCACCGTGGAAGTATTTATTTTATTACAATTAAACGCAGAAGACTAACATTAAAATAACTGTAGTGGCTATTTCGTATGAAAAGTTATAAATTATAAATGTAACTGGACTGTGCATATACACAAGAGCAAAGTAAAGAACGCGTATAAATACGAACTTCGAATACGATGTTTAGCAAACTAACTTGAAACTGAAACCTTAACAAATAGTACCGAAAATGTAGAGAGAATTTAAAACTAGGTTTTAAAAAAAATATTGACGTGTAGTAGGAAAAACCAAGGGCATTCCATTCGCGTAAGAGTCTATAAACAATTGCATTAAGACTAATAGAAAACATAGTATGACCCAGCGACCGTTTTAAAAAAAAATATATACTTCGGTGAATCCAACAGTTTGTAGGAAATGGATTACGAAAACGACTCTACGTCGTTATACAGGAAAGTGATACGTTTGCGTTTAATTTTATATTGGTATTTTTTGGACGTGTCCTAAAGAAGACTTTGACATGGTGACAATAGCGCCTCTCCCTTCCAAGCTATCGGTAATGGAGGTCGCAAAGCCATCTTAATGGCTTTATTGACCAAAGAACAAGAGACTCTTCCATAACTACCCACATTGTGGTAATATTAATCTTTATGAATTCCCTAACACTGCGTGATAAATGGTCACATTATTTTCAATTATGGGCTTACCAGTGCAAATGGAATGAAAAAGAAAGTAATAATCAATATTTAGCATCCGGTAGTGATTGAGAATTAAATATAAACTAAAGAGAACAGATAGTGGGGAGACTGAAGGGAGTTAACGGGAAATTATTGACGTCGCACATATTGGAGACGATGGAGAGCTTTAATGGAAACCGTACACTACTTATGGAGTTAAAGGATACAGAGACGTTTTCAAAAAAAGTGTACACAATTAAGGGACTTAATAAAAACAAAACTTAATTGATTCCTTTGTGTGACGAAAGTTACCCATATATTTTGTATGTCTAACTTTCGTAACACAAAAGAAGCGATCGTGATTTTGTATTAAGCCCTTAAAATGACTCTACAATAGAATGAGCCTCAGATTCTATGTAGTAAGCTGTAGCAGCATTCGCGCTTGTAGATTTGCGCAATTTTAATTTTGTTAATAATTGACAAACATCTAATTACAAATCAATATTTTTTTTTATATAAGAGGTGGCAAACGAGCAGACGGATCACCTGATGGAGAGCGATCACCGTCGCCCATGGACACCCGCAACATGGGGGGCATCACAGGTGCGTTGCCGACCCTTTTAGGAATTGGTAGGCTCGTTTTTTAAAGATCCCTAAGTTGTAACGCTCCGGGAATGCTGCCGCAGTAAGCTGATTCCAGATCTTTGTCGTACATAAACCTGTAATACCGGGAAGTACGTGGCCGCTGTTCAAGAACACATTGGCCCCAATCAATGGCTATCAGTTCGTCTAGTCATGTGGCCTAAGCTGACTGTGACTATTGCCACTCAAGTTTGGCAATTCTTCGGGCTAATCACTTGCTTTGGTTATTTCGCGGATCTCCTAATTCCTGATTTGACCTCACAGAGAAAATCCGAGTATAGCTCTCTCCATTGCCCTTTAAGTGACTTTGAGCCATTGAGTTATTATTACAATTCGTAAGTAATAATAGCTCAATGCTTTGAGCCTCTTTGAGACACTGGTCTGGTTTAGAGACTACAGGATATTTGGACGAAAGGACATCGCGTAGGTTACAGCTGCCCACCTGAGTCGGATTCTCCCCCGATTGGTCTTTCTCGAAGTTGGACCTAACGATATGAATTATAATAATCTATTTATTTAAAGAGAAAGTTTTTTTTTCTATTAAATATTACCGTTTTATATTTTATGGTAAAACTTTATGGTTTCATATTATAAATCTATTTATTACTGGTTACATTGTAACTATACACCATTCCATTGTTGAAATGGATTGACCGTGAGATTGCTTCAAGAAATGGCATATTTATTTATTTATTCTTTGCATCAGAATAAATTTTATTGAACGTTTCTAGAAGGGAGAAAGGTCAATTTTGAAATTGGCAATAGAACCCAAACATTCTGTCGAAATTACATGCGTCACTATAACACAACATTGCGTCGGGATCATTACTAACTTGATTCTACCTATCTAAGATACCCAGATCTAAGATACCCCATCCTAGACGTTCGAGTCTTCGTATTTATAAGCCCTAAAGAGCACCAGTTCCGTAGTTATTGATTTTTAAGACAACCCTATTAAAGGGTATTGTAGATAAGGCGAGGCAATTTGTCGACCGTTTATCTGCAGGTATCTGCTCTTTTGCTAATGACAAGGGCTCTTGGCTCGATTGTGGGTTTCATATCGGACTTCAGATTTGATTGTGTATTGCGTTGTATTTTATAGAGACATTTACATATTTATATGTTTGTGTCATTACAGACAGATTGTATTGACTAAAACTTAAAGTGCAATTGCTGATTGCTCATGCATTTCATTCGCAGCTAGCGTTTAGTTTGCGTGCAGTTTTACCCAATGGAACTGCAATAAAAAATGTATGGGCAATCATCATGAACGTATTATGTAGTATGTAGTTAACAAAACGCGATTGTTTGACCGTTCCAATTAGTTTTAATTCATTGTATTAATTTACTTAATGTACAAAGCGCTTGTGGCTATAGTTGCGTTAGGTTTACCATTGCCAATTAAGTTCAGTATATCTTGAATATCATCACGCGACACTAAAAAAAGATACCGTAAATGTTTCGAAAAGGTACCACGAAATAACTCGTATGTTTAGCAGGCAATGACACTAGCTTCTTTAGTTTCCAGTAGACTGAAACTTCAAGGTAGATCTAAATAATTTCCACAGTAAAATACCAGTTTGTTATCAAAACAAAGTAACTTTTAACAGCCGACTCGCAACTCGTTTACTAACGTGCCGTAATCTATCCGCGTCACAAAAATAGTTGAACTATTATTGGCAAAGGTCGTGGTCGGCGATTTTGTTTGGGTTATCGCTGACCTTCCCTATACTTCTTTCGTCGGTGCGCGGGCGCGTGTTCTGTTTCGGACGGGTACTGTATACTTCCGCGGCTGCGCAGAACCCTTCGACGCGGTAACGACTGGTTAGATCATTTTCCCAAAATCGTAATTTCCTTGTAGCAAAATCTCCGTTCGTAGATTTTCCTAAATGCTTTTTTACTCACCATATTTTTTACTGAAGCTTATTTTCACAGTAGCGTTTTTTTCCAATTTGAATTGACACAGAATCAGTGTCGACGGAGCTCCGCTCGCGCGGAGCTCCTTCTGTGTGCTTTCGGCCCTTCGGGCCGATGCAAACTTAACATAACCTAAACCTACCTATGTTTCTATGTCGATTAAAGTTGGAAAAGAACGCGATTGTGAAAATAAGCTTCAGTAAAAAACTATGGTAAGAAAAAAGCATTTAGGAAAATCTGCGAACGGAAATTTTGCTAAAAGGAAATTACGATTTTGGTAAATTGCTCTAACCAGTCGCGGTAACCAATAAAACATTTTTTTTATATGATAGGAGGAAAACGAGCAGGCGAGTCACCTGATGGAACGCAATCACCGTCGCCTACACCCACAACACGAGTAGAGTTACGGATGGGGCCTTCTGAGAAAAGAGTAGGGTCGTTTTGTGAAGATCCCCAAGTTGTACCGATCCAATCGGTTTTTTGTTATTTATGTGATAAAAAACAAAAATTAACTAGTCTATTTTATATCTTTACACAAGAATGAAGCCGCGAACATTAGCTAGATATAAAAAAAACGCAGTGTTGCCATAATAATTATCTACTTACATGTATACTATTATCTACACGAGAATATTGGCGCTTTAGATACTTCCAACTAGATTTGAAAGAGGCTTGTTTACACAGTCATTATAGATAACATTTTTGTGTGCTTATTGTTGGGTCACTCTGGTCTCAATCCGTCATCACTCAGAATATTATTTTTTATGGATTGAATACATCACTTCGATGGTGGGCTTAGGAAATTTTATACTGTCATTTCCACGTAACGGATAGTAAAAATATCCCAACGAATCCGTCAGAATCGTGGCACGCTTTGGTGTTTATTATCCCCCACAGCCTAAGCACGGCACGTTTCGTATCGCCGATTTTATAACACGTCATCAAACCGGACATAACTCTAAAATCGACAAACTACATAAAACTTATTTGCTCATAAATTGTAGGGTACGCGAGATTAGATGCAGAAACGAAATCGTTCGTTCGTTCTACGTCTTGAGCCTTCACAAGTTACTAACGCACTATTTAGCAAACCCACAAGTATATATAAAAAAGTGATGTCTGTTGGACCCCCAATAAGTCCTGTATCTTAAGGTCCTAGAGCGCAATTATAATTATACTTTGTTGTTGTTGTGTGCGCGTTTGGCAGCAGCCGCCGTGGCGGGTGCTCCGAGACGAAGCGCAACGGAACATGTCAAGACAAATTCGTTTAAAGACTTGAGAAATCCGTTATTTTTCACTATGAGTGAGTCTCGCGGTAGTTTCATGTTATTGATTTTATTATAATTTTTTTCTAAGTCAAACTGCAGCCGTCCGTAAGTCAACGTTTATTAAAAAAAAAGATAAGAATTTCATACAATAAGGCAAAGCGTATATAGTTCTAAGATTAAGTTTTATATATTTTTTTTGGCTGGCACTATTTAGCTTGACACATACCGCATTTGCGTGTGGTCACCCTCCCCCTAAACACTTAATGTCTAACAAGTATCCGGTCTAGACTCTCGGACCAAGTTAGAGTGCTCCTAAAGTTTGTTTGCAATTATTTCTCCCCCAGCTGAGTAACTTGGATAGTTAAAGCTGACCAGTTTGGTAACTTTAGTGGCGCTCATGATTTTATTACACAAATTTTGATTCATTATAATTAAAGGGTAAACAGAAAGAACATGTCTAGTCACTTTTTTTGAAAAATTAGATTTGATAGAACTCGCAAATTAGGTACTATAGTTATTGTATCTAATTTGCGAGCTCTACCTATTGGATTAAATATGGATACCAGCAGGCTTATTGTCTAACGCTTCTGACGCTTGCCTTCGCAATCACTATTTCTTTTTGTCAAACGGTATAATATGATGACAGAAAGAGATGGTGAAAGCGAAGGCAAGCGTCTAACGGCCTCTGAAAATAGTAATCGTTACCATAATGATGAATGACTAACTTTCAAACCGCTACAACTCGAAAAGTCGCTTAGGTTAGACATGTTCCGTCTATGTACTCTTCAATTTAAGTCGACCTTGGAATGTCGTATGGCAACTTGCTGAAAAAAGTTAAATAACGGTGTCGGAGTTTAGTATTGCCAAAATAACTTAAACTTGTACTGTCAAGCTTAAATCATGTTTAATGACTTTTAGATTTATATTTTTTTAAATAAGTGACCATATAATGTGATTCTCACCGGAAGACGCAGTTTAGGTACTCTAGGTACTAGAAGGTAGACTCCAACAAGATGGAGTGACGACCTGGTTAAGGTTGCGGGAACGCGTAGGATGCGGACGCCGCAGGACTGGTCTGTGTTCAGCTGTGGACGTCTTTAGGCGGAAATGATGATAATGATAATGTGATAAAATTGGTTCTAAATCGATTTAGCGGTTTAATCGTAAATAGGTAACTATGTCTAGAGTTGCTTTCGCATTAATAATTTTAACATGGAAATATGTATCGTGACATAATTCAGGATCTTTGGGAGTTCTATCCTGTTCAACAGATTGTGTTTTCTTGTTAATCATAAGATTATAATATTATTAAGATCATAATAAATCGCTTAATTACCACATAGGAAAATCATTCGTACAATTTTGAATTGTTATAGTAAATAAAGTTTCCTCAAAGCGCTCATGAAACTGCCACTAAACAGTGAATTTGACGTACGGTTCTTGATATCCGAGTAACAATTGTCTGAAGTACAGTTCAACACGGGTTGTTATTTTGTGACATGACACCAAAACATTAAAGTGTACCCTTGGGTCCATGAGATACCAACCAAGAGACGAATGCAACTACAATTATAAACTAATTCTCCAATACAAAGCAAAATGAAAGTCATGGTGCAGGTAATAGGGTATATTAAAGGGGCGTTTCTAACGCTGTCGGACTGTATGTGTTTTGGCGGGTTGTAGCTCAAAGAACACCGCGAAATATATAACATCGTGTTTCAGCTATCTTGACGTGGATCAGGACCAGAAAACGACAGCTTTGTGTGATTTACGCGCAATTTCACTATATTAAGCTCTTGGTATCGGGCATGGGAGGCAGCGTGAATGCTTTCAATGCTATAGATTTCCTCCTGTAACGATTTTATTGATGAGTTTAATAGTGGCCGTGGGAGCTTTACTGTGAAGGAAAACTTTGCGAGGAAATGTATACACACCTGCGAATTAATCTAATTAACGGCCCGAGCACTCTTATTATGTACAAATTTTAGTAGTCTTATCTATTACGGTTCTTGACAGATGGACAGAAATACCGACAGACGGACATGCGGCTGGATTAACAGTGTAGCGACATTAGTAGTATCCCGCTTGTCGCCCTTGCGGTCATCATAATTTAAACCCATCTCCTTGACCCCCTGATACGACAGACCTATACCTCTTCTCCTCGATATTTCCTTCTAAAATCTTATAGAAACTGTCTTGTCGTATCAAATGTCATACTTCCTTAAAGACCATAGAACACATCGGGGGAACAACTTTCACTAACCGTCAAGAAAATCTCTGCATGAAAAAATACTACCTACTAAACACGCCTGTAGCTGCTAAATTGAAATCCTATAAACATTTAGGTCGTGCATACAGTCCCTGACACACAACCGTTTCTGGCCTCCCGCTCCGCCTTCTATCTTGACCCGTACCATAATAATCATACAGCTCATTTTCTAACGGCGCACGTGTAACCTCACGGAATAGTAATAACAAGCATTGTAGTCCAAGTACAAATCATTCATGAAATGTGTGGACTAGTGATTTAACACCGTACGTTTATTTACAGGGAAACTGTTGCGTACCTACTATATTATCTTCATGGCTATTAAAATTATATGATTTGTAAAATAACTGATGTTTACTATTTCTGTTGGTTCGAGTGTACTGTGTTTGTTTTATTTATTAGGTACCGGTGCTCTAACGAATGTAACCCACCGTACCTACACACTGTAAGGTCTGAAGAAAATTTAAATATTAATATAGTTATTTTATTCGTCAAACGAAAACTCGTAATCCTGTTGGTGCGCTGCTTATTTGCCATAGAGTCAGACCAAGATAAATCTGCAACGATTTTGATCGCGCACGCAGTGCAAGTGTTATATTAAACGTCAAACTTCTATGAAATTACGGCGTACCTATACTTAAATAACACAGGCACTGCGTGTGCTATCAAAATCGTTGCAGACTTATCTTGGTCTAACTCTAACTGTAAAAGATTACAATTTAATCGTTCGTTCAGTTAAAGAGGCGAAAAGATTATGTTACCATGTAACACGGTGACCTTTTCTGGAATCGTCATGAATAAATGATGTTTCCCCTCAAACGGCATTAGGTATTCACTCCTACTTTTTTGGCATCGTTCTTGATTTTGTTACGCGCTGCGGTCGTTTTGAATATTTACTGTAGGTAAGGCGGGTATAATACATTCCTTTTGATCACTTGAAAATTATATGAATGGTTACCTACCTGTTAGTGACAAAACGTTAAAATTTATTCTCTGCTTATGTTCGGAGATTGAAAAAAAAACTATATTATATATTAACGCCTCCTTCGCCTCCGCCTTCTTTGTCGCCGCCATCCATCTTGTGGTATCCAGTCCGTGGCTATTTTAACCCACCTATTTGGATCTATGCGGCTGGCGTGGCCAGCCCAGTCCCACTTCAGTTAGGCAGCCTTGGCACCCACATCCGGTAATGTATGTTTTTGAGCGCAGCGTAGTTTCGGTCAAAAAATATATTCTATCAAGAAGGTATCACTTAGAAAATTATTAGTTGTTTATATAACCTATACGTCTATTGTTTGCTTGTATTTCTAATGAAATGCCCTTTCTATCCCGTAAAAATAGAGATGGTTCACGGAAAACTTATTGGGCGGGCACTGACAGGTTATTTAAGAAATGAAGATACTTCAGAAGCGATGGTTCGTAGGTGTTGTTTAGAATAATAATTTAGCTATGCTATGAAGTATCTTTTTGTATTTATTTTTTCAACTTCATTATTTATTACTTTTACGGTCATCCCGTGAAATCATATCAGGTGAGCGGTTAGTTCCGAAGGAGTGTTGAAATCTCTCGATAGAGGGTGTAACATAGATGTGCGCTTGTCACTGCATAAGGTGATAATTTAGCAGACTGAAATGTATGATGTATAGGAAAGATACGTGTCTAATCTCTAGACCAGTGGTGGTGTAGGGGTTTAGCACGCAGCACAGAATGCTGAGGACCTGGGTTCGATTCCCAGCATTGGTCTTTTTTCTGGGGTTTTTTCTGTGCATCTATATTTCAGTTTGTATTTAGTATGAAATATAGAATAATAATGTCGCGCGTTTACTATAATACCATTACTACTTGAGTTTATTTGATACTTTAAATAAAACTGCTATCAACTCGGTAAGTTTTGTTATGATTGGACATGGTCGTATCGTATCGCTCGGTGAATACGTTAGAAAACCTACAGAGATTAAGGAAAACTAGCATACTAATAATTCAAGCGCCGCCGTTGGGGAAATCCTTGTTATTTGTAAAAATAAGTAAATAATGGGTCAGGAAAATAGATACGGTAATGACTAAGGGCTGCGGTTTGTTATATGTATATGTATTTCATTTTGTACGATTATTCCATACTTAGTTCAAGTTATTATACTGATGACAGTTATTAACACGCATGTTTTTTTTTTTTTATGTAAGTGAAGCCAGACAAACGAACTAGTGGGTCACCTGATGTTAAATGAACACCACTGTCCATAGACACTCGCAGCGCTTTACGCGATACCAGTGCGTTGTCGGCCCTGCAGAAAATTGTACACTCGCCTCTTAAAGGCACCCAGGTCGTAACTCGATGGGAAGACCCCAGCGGGAAGCTCGTTCCAGATTTTGCAAGTTCGTGGCAAAAAAGACCGCTTAAAACGCACCGTCGAAGACTGCCATTCATCAACATGATGTCGATGAAATTAACGCTTACGACGGGAGGATTTGTAATGGAACCCCGCAGCTGGAATGAGGTCAAAGAGTTCCTCAGAGCATTCCCCGTTGTAGATCTTATAGAACACGCAAAGGGAGCTAACGTCTCTGCGGAGAGCAAGAGGATCGAGTTTAACGGAGTGTGAGGGGTTGCCGACAACTCGGCACGCTCTGCGCTGTATGCGATCAAGTGAAAGCAGCTGATATTGGGGTGCGCCAGCCCAGAGATGAGAGCAATACTCCATCCTTGGCCAAACCTGGGCTTTATATATCTGAAGCCGCTGCTTCGGAGTGAAGTATCGCTTAGAGCGGCCAAGCACGCCCAACATTCTAGCAGCCGACTTGGTTTTACCTTCCAGGTGATCGCGAAATTGCACCGTGCTCGAAATATCGACACCGAGGATCCCAACACTCTCCGAAGTGTTGAGGGGTGATCCTTGGAAGTATGGAGCAGCGACAAATGGGTGTTTTTTGGCAGTAAATACGCATTGAAAGGTCAAAAAACGACTTCTTAAAGTATCACTTAGTTTTCCGTAACTCTGTCTAGTCCGTCCATGCAAGTATCCAGGATTTGGTTCAGGGACCAATATTCGCTTATTTTGCTTTCTTTCAGAAAAGTGATAAGCAAGTGAAAAGTGATATGAATTTGAGTTAATCGTAAGTAAGAATTGGTCGTAAGTCAAGAGGAGGGAGCAATCGCCCCCTCCCGATTTCGACAGGCATACAGTTTATAGCTAGCTTTGTTAAAGTTGACAAAAGGATATACACAGTATAGTAAAACGACATTAAATCTCTTAATTACTTTAAATAGTAATGACGCTCATAGTGTCTTATATTATAGTGCAATTCTACACAAAAGTGCTACGCAAACAGCGACGGAACCACTACAGATACTTCAATTAATCATAAAACTTAAAAAACTGCATCTAATTGGTGATCTAAGTCGCGGTCTCACAATGTTCAGTTGATCGCATGTTACATTAATCACCGCGCGAAATGCTCCAAAAGGCATAATGCGAGCTAAATCCACTACTTATCGGCGGTTGGCAGGCGGTTACTTTGCTTTCTTAGCATGGAAGTCATAAGCGCCGGCGGGTTTTGGTGTGGCTTTGTAGACTTGCGAGCTAACAATTCAATGTGACCCACGGAACTAATAAGAAGCGGTATCGCAGATATTATAAAGAATTACATTTATTAGAAAATGTATCCCAACAAAAACATGTTCATGTAAAATGTTGCCAAGACGAGACCATATTCCTTGCACTGTCAAAAAGTTATCAGATCTCATATAGAGCCAAGCTTTCGAACTCTACACGCCTTAACTTCACAAACTTGACACCTTAGTCAAAATATCTGGCTTGGCCGCGAATTTTTTTCGAACGGTCGGAATGTTGCGTTGGTTGAGTGCTTTCGCAGTAGTGATAAGGTTCGCTTTTCTTTCACGTTTATGAAAACGAAATAATTGACGTTTAATATATGTTTGTTAACGCTAGCCTCTCACAATTTGGATCGCTCTGAATAATTCTCAATCCAAGTTCCCCCAGCGGGAGGAATGGTGACAAATGATGTTCGGGAATGACAAAAAACACCCCACGACCGTCACCAAACCGAAGACTAATCTTGTTTGTTATGTTCTATAATAGGCTAACGGCATTTTGTTTCTTATCTATTCAAATAACAATACGTGCACATGAAATTCCTCATAATAACAAAACGAGCAAAAGTTATACATTGATTTGCTAATATCGTTGCCTTTGTGCACCAGCAGTACCATAGAGATTGAAACCCTAAAAACGCCTAAGCTAAAACGTGGAATATTTTATGTTCCAGTATTTTCCCTGGTTGTTCCATCCTCCACGTTTGAAAACAGACAGTCATTGCTGATTTGACTTTCTAAACCGTATAACACACCGGACTGATGCGTAGAAAAATTATGCCGAACTGTTTGACAACAGATTTAAAATTTAGGCGAACTGATGTTCCATAACTGTGAATAGATGAGGTAAAACCTTTGTAGGTATTAATTTGACCTGCCATTATATTCTTATAAATATAAACGAAGTGATAAATTCTATTAGCTTACGATGATTAAAAGTAAATGTAAACAGCTTTTGTCAATATCATGATTGGAATTTCGTGTGATTCCTTGACGTCTGCAACTTGTATATAAGCGTCGACATTAAGATGACGAACTTTTTTATTTCGCGACTGTACCTTAACGAAAAGAATCACATCCGGATCTATTATCATTCAAATTCTTTATGATTTGACATTGTCAAAATCAGGAAAACGACGCACGTTTTAGCGTCAAATGATTTCAAGTGACTTCAGCCTTAATTAGGTTGAATAATAGCCGCCAATAATTAACTGTTTAGCGTTTTGTTCCCGTTCCCGGCATACGTTAGACATCCTGTCTCGATAAACTACTAATTAGCACACGGATAGGGTGAATTAAATACTCGCAGCCCTTTGAATTTCCGACCTTGTTCTTTCCTTCTCTGCTATTGATATTATGTTGTCAATGGGCCGTTTGCTGCGCTCTGAATCTATCTTGAATCATCATCATCATCAGCATCATCATTACATCCCACCCTACGTCCCACTGCAGGGCACAGGCCTCCTCTCAGAGCGAGCCCAGTGAGCATTGGTAACATCATTCTTACCATTGAATTTCTTCCCAGGTGTACGAAGGTTTCTTTCACCGTAAAGCTCATGGTAAATTAAAAATGTAAAATTCCGAAAATCTCAGAGTTGCGAGCCGGAGACCCACGCCCCTCTGCTTGAGAGGCCATAGGTCAAACCACTCTGCCACCACGGCTATAAGCCCGAATAAGCCTGTGTTTTTATCAAAAACCATCACACGTTGTCGCTCCACATCATGTCATGCGGGGCTTGCAAACAACATATTTGCAAAAAAACATGTCAAATAATTCACCAGGCCAGACTGCACGTCACGCGGCCAGCTGCCTTGCAATTTTTGTCGCCAGCTGACTCACTGCAGGCCAAATTATTTTAATGACGGCCGAATTGCCTGAGTGATAAGAACGCAGTAAAGATGTTATCGATGTCAATTTACGAAATGGAACGGAATGTGTTACAGACGAGCCGTATTATTCTGCCGAATGTTATGTTTGATCAGTTGATGGTGGAAACAAATCAACATGAAATTTCAAATTAGCATCTAAAAGGCTAAACATTAACATTTGAACTGTATCAAATAACAACATTAATCCCGTTGCGGTTGCCGTAATTAAGTGTGAAACTAGTACTTACTGCCTGCAACAATCTCGCTCCTGATTGGTCGCGTTGTGGCTTCAATAAAAGCGAATAACGTCATTGACATTTCCCGAAACGACCAATCAGCCTAAACATTTAAGCTTCCCTAATCAAGCGCAAAAGTGGAAACTTATTGTTTATTTCTCATCGCAAAATTAGTCTTTACTCGCGGCTTCGCTCGCGTGAACCCTTACGCCTGGTATTTGAATCGTAATTTTGGGGTTTTACTAAATGATAATAAAAAATCTTTATAGAGACGATCAATGAAACCAACACAAACAATTCGCTCCTTTAGAACGACACTGACTAAATTACAGATATTGTAATTTCAAAACTAAACCTGTTTTTCTTTTTAAGTAATGTTTATTTTTGAAATTACAATAATTCCAATTGTGTCAGAATCGTTCTAAAGGAGTGAAGTGCTAAAATATTCCAGACTAATTTTAAGACATCCTATATTGGTATATCCCACTCAAAATGACCACACAAAGTGCATAAAACTAACGTAACTGACTGACCAACGACCCGAATTACTGAAAATCAAAGTATTGATCCCTAAATCGATTATGAATGCGGGTCCACAATTATAATGTGCATTAATTGCATACCCTAAACAAAAGTCAGGCCCTATACGGGACCATTAGCCCCACTGAATGGGCAGCTTATTATAGAGACATTATACAATGATATTAATAAATGTTGGTAAATGCTACCCGCATGCTGCGCACGCGCCTGGCACTAATGTTACTCGTTTTGGACGTCGAGTATTTGGACAGAAAGCTACAGTTAGAAACTAACGTACACAATTGTGTTGACCTCTGATGTTTCAATTTGAAGAAAAGGAGCGGAGTATATGGTAGAGATAATCTACGATAACATGGCCCACCCCTCCAAAAGTCAAGAAGTCTTCAATGTATTTAGTTATAGTTTAGTTAGTTAGTTATAGTTTATAGTTTATTTATTTAAAGAACAAAATTACATGCTTATACAGAACAGTATTATCCGGTAAGCGCCAAACTAGGCTGAGCCTGTATCTTGGCACTCACTGAGTCAGTTTACAAATATTATGATATTATAACTTTAACAGATTACACGGTTAAGTTGGTTGTCCCGTAATGGCTATAGTGAAAATAAAATAAAATAAAATAAAATAATTGAAATTAAAAATAAGACTGCATGCTATTTAAATTTAGGTGTGTGCGTGTATGAGTGTAGTGTGTATGTGTATAGTATGTGCGTGCGTGTGTGTGAGTATAAAGCGAGATGTTGCGTTTGCTTGTTAGAGAGTGAGTAAGTACCAACAAATTTAATTATCCATTATTATTTTCATTTTACTTTTACATAGTAACTTAACTTATAGTCTAAAAACTATGAACAAAAATATCGAAACCGCACAGAATACAATAATAACGGGAAATAAATTAAACAAAAAATAAAGAGCTACATAACAGCTTGCATTTGAGTGTGTGAGTACCTATGTGCATGAGTACACAGCGAGATGGAACGCCTGCCCGAGAAAACGTGAACAAGATACTTAAGTAGCAACTATGCAAAAAATCCCCTAAGCGCAAGGAAGCAGCAGATTCTCAGTATCACTATAAGATAACGAAGGAAACCATTTTTTCAAAATAGATTTAACTCTGAAGCTGGTACATGCTTTTAAGTTACAGATTTTACTGACTGCATTGTACACAAAAGGGTGTATGTAAAGTGGGGATCGCTTAGCAAGCGCCGATTTGACGTTGGGCAATGGGACCCTATAAACCCGTCGGCTCATGATGCCATCCCTTTTTGGCAACTGTGCTATGCTTCTGTGGACTCTAACAACTGCGTTTAGCATGAACAGCTGCCTAACTCTGAGGTATCCCGTTTCCCTGTACAAAGCATCAGTAGAGAAGCGGAATGGCTTTTTCAGCATGACTTTAATGACTGCACGTTGCGCTCGCTCAATGTCCAGTAGTGCCGTCTTCCCGGCGCTGCCCCAGACTGCAATACAATATTGTATTATCGACTGGCACAGCGCATAGTAGACAACACGTAAGACGTCCGGAGGAGCGCAGTCACGTAACCGTTTCATCAGGTAGATAACCTTCCTGACTTTCTTTGATAAGGCAATAATATGAGGCTTGAACGAGAGACGCTCATCTAGGATAAGGCCTAGATATTTTACGGTACTGCATTTACTTATGCCACCACAGGTGCAGTTTGATGCATCTGTTCCACAAGAGTGAATTTTGATGTCCTTACAGACTGAGGCAGAGGAGACCACAGTTTTTGAAAATGGCATGTAGTGGCTTTTACGTACATTCAATGTTAGGAGGTTTCTATCGAGCCAAGCCGCCACCCTCCGAAGACCCTGCTCAGCCATCAAATAAGTTTCCTCCCAAGAACCACCCTCAAACAAAACTACAGTGTCATCAGCATAACAGAGGACCTCAGAATTAGGTATAGACAATTGCAAAAGGTCATTAATATAGATTATAAAGAGCGTGGGCCCAAGAATACTACCTTGGGGTACTCCAAATTGAGTAGGAGATCTATCGCTACAGAGTTCTCCAACCCTCACCAGTTGCTGTCTGTTGGTAAGGTAGCTAGCAAACCAGTCGAGACTCGCTCCCCGAACACCAAGTGCCTCCAGTTTCCTGAGCAAAATACCAATCGATACAGTGTCGAAGGCTTTTGCCAGGTCCAAGAACACGCCTATACTGCGTTTACCAGCATCTAGATGGCCAGAAACGATGTTTGCCAGAGCCAGAGCAGCATCTTCTGTCGATTTACCCGACCGGAACCCAAACTGCCGCTCCGAAATCAAAGAGTTTTTCTCTAGATAATTTGTCAGCCTCTTGTTTACAATCTTTTCCAAAACTTTAGAGAAAACGGTGAGCAGCGATATAGGCCTGTAGTTAGTTGGCAAATCCTTCGACCCGCCCTTATATATTGGTGTCACTACTGCCAACTTCCAGCAGTCAGGAAAGTGCCCCTTTTCCATACTCAGATTACATAGGAAGACGAAAGGCACAAGGATAGCATCTTTGACTTGCTTAATCAACAAAGTCTTCACGCCATCGTATCCAGGCGCACTATCCGACTTAAGTTGCCCAATGACTTTATCCACCTCATAAACATCGGTCGGCTGCATGAAAATTGAGTTTTGGATAGCATGTATCGGGACGAATTTATCAGCCAACGTAGTCTGGCTCTCGGACAGTCTGGTCAAAATTTGATCTGCCAGTTTACTTCCAGCCGTTGTAAAATGCTTATTGCACATATTAAGGGAATCTTGGACAGAATTTCCAATTCTAGTTAGTTCAATACAGTCAGTGGTTTTGTTCGGTGATTGGCAAATGCTATTTATAGCTTTCCAGAGTTTCTTTGGTTTGTGTTTGCTTTCAATAATTTGCTTGCGCTGATAGGCAGTCTTTAGACTATGCAACAAATTGTAGCAGTAATTCCTGTAACGAGTGTAAATTAAATGCAAAACCTGATCATTGGGGGAAGCTCTAGCTTTCCTATGAAGTTTGTCTCTGTGTTTGATACACCTGACTACACCAGGCGTGACCCATGGTTTAATATTGAATCTATTACGACTAACTCGGACCCTCACAGTATTATTTTTTATCGCTGAACTTAATATCGCATTAAAGTTGTTTGCTGCGGTATTAACGTCACCACTTTCGGTCACTGAACTCCAGTCAGCCGTTTCGAGCTCCCGAGCAACTTCCTTGTAATCTGTTTTAGACAACCATCTATTTTTTGTCGGCTTAGAAATTGGGTCAGGGCAAAGCAAACCAGCCATAACAATGTCGTGGTCTGTGACAGAGCATCCACATACTATGCCCACCGACGCAACATTAGCTCTCACAAAAATATGGTCCAAACAAGCCTCATATCTAGTCGGCTTGGTAATCGCGGGGAGTAGGCCATGTGCTGACATTAGGTTCATATAGGCCGATTGCATGCCGACCATAGAGTGGTTGACGATGTCTATATTTAGATCCCCAGCGATTATAAGCCGCCCAGAGCGTGCCTCATTCAAAAACGTATCCAGCGAGTCCAAAAATCTACCTGTGTTAACAAAGGAAGGGGACCGGTAAATACCCAAGACCACAATTTGACCCTGAATGTTAATCGCTAGACAGTTTGCATCATCAATAAGCGGCTCTGTACATATTACTGAGAGTGATTCCTTAACATAAGCTACCACTCCACCGCTTCTGTTTATGATTTTCTCAGAATGAAATAATTGATATCCTGGGAGCTGGTCTATAACCAAACCATCAGTCAGCCAGCACTCAGAAAGTATAATAACATCATAATCAATATTTAATCTTTTAAACATCACAAAAAATGAGTCAAAATTACGCTGAATACTTCTTATATTGAAAGCCGCTATCTTAAAATTATAATTAGGATTTAAATATTTGTGAAAGTATTTTTAAAGCACCACCAAAACTTTCCACGCATGTGTGCGTGCTGAGAGTAGACAGTCATCAAACAAAAGCAGATACTCGGATTAATTGTTCGACTAGTCGTGTGGCATAACACATTGAAATAGTAATTTGGAGGGGCGGGCCATGTTATCGTAGTTTATCTCTAGTAAACTGTAGGTTACACACAATCAATAGTCAATTCTAGACTTTTATCACATCTCTCACTCCTAGGCCTGTGCCTACTCTCAGTATGAGTGAACTTGGGCTGTAGTTCCCACGCGGGACCAGTGCAGATTAGGAACTTCACATGCACCATTAAACTGCTACGCAAGTTTATATAGGTTTCCCCCGCAATGTTTTCTTACACCGAAAAGGTGGGAAATTTCAAATGCAATCAGGTCATAAATTTCGAAAACTAAAGGTGCGTGCCCGGGCTTGGAGTCTGCTTGAAGACCACAGGTCACACCATGGTCTACCAAGTCGCACTTCAAACATCTTTAGGGTTCCGTACCTCAAAAGGAAAAAAACGGAACCCTTATAGGATCACTTTGTTGTCCGTCTGTCAAGACCCTTTTTCTCAGGAACGCGTGGAGGTATCAAGCTGAAATTTATATCAAATACTCGGGTCTACTTTTTGGAAGTAGGTAAGTACAGACGCTGAATATTACAAATAGACTTGTCTAAATTTATAGGTATGATTGTGTCTGTATGACAGTAGACAACTGTGGAGTTTTATCAATAGTGCTGACCCCACACACTTTTTTTCTCACAAACCCGTGCGTGTGGGCACGCCCTCACGCCACCACCGGGTTCGTTAACGCTTTAATTTTCAATCTAAAACGTGTTTCGGATACATATTTTGCTTATCAATAGCTGGTTAGCTTAAGAATACATGAATTTTAAAGCTTTTGTGCGCACGAGTTGAAAAGTTTATATGGATGAATATCATTAGCCTTAGAACGTATGGTTTGGAAGTAGTGTTGTTGTGTATAGAAAGAGAGGGCAGGAGTTGTAGCCCATGTTGTAGTTGTTGTGTTTATCTTTGGTTTGGATAATATATTGTATTCTAATCGAATCCTGGTCGCCAATGTTATTGTTAGCCGTTTAGTAAGGGAGCATGTCAAAATACATAAAGTTTGAAAAGAACAATGGACGAAATACTTAATGATGTTCATTTGATATAATGTAAATAAATTTCGGTGAATGTATTTATTAGGCGAACTTTTTTGATCACTGCTACTACTGGTGCTACTTATTATTGGTGTCTTTTGAAATCAGTGTAATGAATAGCAGATTTATATAATCGAAGTCTTCCTTAAACGTGTATAAAGGCTCAAAACCTTTTTTCAAACATCAAATGGTACTAAAGAAAGTTTCGTTAAAAGATATCTTTAAATGAGCTTCTAAAAAAGTTTACTTATAACATTGTATTTACGACTCCGTTACGCTAAAAGGTCGCGGGTGAATGAAATTGAGTCTAAATAACGTGATCCCCCAAAATTGTCTTTTTTATTGGTTAGGAAATTCTTAACTAAGGAAGTCTTAAACAAAATGTACATTTTTTTTCATCATCATCAGCCTATAGCAGTCCACTGCTGGACATAGGCCTCTTCCATAGCGCGCCACAACACTCTGTCTTCGGCCCCTCGCATCCACCCGCCGCCAGCGACCCTCTTAAGGCCATCCGTCCACCGTGCCTCAGGACGCCCTACACTACGTTTACACCCTACACTATTTTTTTTAATCCTACATAACTATACAACTGTTTTTCGCATCCACACACATTCTCACTTCACCAACGATACCTAAATTAAATGTCATTTGGTGGTATATGGAAACCACAATGATATCATTTGTGAATACAAAATGAAATTCATCTTCATAATGAGATTATTAAATTTCAGACACCATTACCAGTGCGAAGTTTACCCACCGCAAACATCATTTAAAGCGGCCTACTGACAAATGCGAACACGTTAATGCGAGGTTCGTATTGAATAAATGAATAAAGCAAAAATATTCCCCCTCTACGTACGCACGACTTTGATTTATTAAAACAATATTTCATACGGCAATTTGTTTTTCATTCACTTTCGCATCACGGAGTTTTTTTAAATCACAACTTAATATTTACGTGACCCACGGGAGTTGAGTCGTGCCAAAACTGTTCCCTGATCCATATTCAAATGGGACTTAGGAAGGAGATTAAAAAAAAAACCGGATATGTTCCACCAGCCAGTGTCAACAAGGCCTTCTACGAAATAGCGTTAGTCAGGTTGCGTTTGCGTTATAAAAGAACCCTGTACAAAGTAAATAATTAGAATGCAACAGAAAGATCGACCGATATGAGCAAAAAATCGTTACCACATGTACCTATTCATGATATTTGGAGCCTTATCGCATTTTTTTATGATGGGACGATTCACAACAGCTTTCTCGTATCCGACTACATTTGTCGCAATATCGTTTTTAAGGTTCCACATTCAAAGGGTGTCAATGCGACTATATTACTATAATTTCGCTCTCTATTCGTCCGTCTGCCACAGTATATTTTCTGAATTGCTGAAATAATCCATAGAACATACAAGTAATATTTTGTGGTAGTGATTATAATAGTCTTGCAATTTTACGGCGCGACGGAACCCTTCGAGAGCGAGTCCGATTTTCAATTATTTTTAACGTTTGATTTTCTTCTTCTTTTCCTCGTTCTTCTTTCTCTTTTATATTTGTATTTCTTTCTTTTTTTAACCCTTTGGTGGTATTTAGTGAGATTCGTCTATGAAACCCCCTTCCACCGCACCAAAATCGCTTGACGTCATTGTTGCAAGATCCCTATTACCACCTTAAAATAGTATTTGCTTTATCCCGATTTAAAAAATCGTGTTTTTTTTTTCCATAGAATTTGCTGTAAAGTCGGCGACCAGCCAGGACTGTTCTAAAGTAGGTTAGATGTGGCTCCTGAATATTTTTTTTAGCGTCGTAACTCTTTCTTTTTATGTTTATCGCACCAGCTACGGAAAAAACCGTGTTTTTACGTTTAAAGTGGAATCTCAACTCCATAGAAGTCGTGACCTCCCATCAATGTTCTTATCGCCGACGATATCGTTACGACAACGACCGATAGAGCGACTTGAAACCGTGATTCTCACAAAATACAACTTACATGATTTTTGTCATGAAATTAAATAAATTTTAGTTTCTTTCTTTTTATCTTGACAGTTACCCCTTGGGACTGCGAGTGACGGCTTTAAATAAAGGTTCTAAAAGAAAATTGTCAGATAAACGTTTTACGTTGTAAAAATTGTGAAGGTTAAATGAAAGGGATTCATTTAATTCGAAATACGTTCACCTTTTTAACACATTTGTAGGCTTCACTTGTAACTATGTATCTATGTTATGAAAGTCAATGCTTTCATAAAATAGATATACAGGGTTATTTTTAATTCACTGACATCCTCTTAACCCTGAATTCCTATCACTCAAACAAATGTTTTTTGTTTTACGACTTTTTAAAATGAAGCACTTTTTTCCCATACAAATACACAGAGTATCGTAAAAATAAGAGGAAATCTCAAATTTTCAAAACGTTATTACACCAAAAATATTAAGTTATGACAAAAGCCGTAAAACAAAAAACATTTGTTTAAGTGGTAGGAGTTTAGGGTTAAAAGGATGCTAGTGAATTACAAATAACCCTGTATGGTGACTCGATATTTACCAATTTCATATTGTGGTATTGACACAAAACTTTGCAATTATATGAAGTTCTGATGACAATACTATGGTAAAATCGAACTGTTCTGACAATAGAGCCGGAAGCTAGATACTTGGAACTCTAAGACAGAATAGTCTTTAAGTGTACTTCTAAGAATGGTACCAGGGCCTGATGATGGAGCAGTTAGCCAGGTTTATCATACGGTTTAGCATTAAATAATGTTTTTTTTTGTCATTTTTTAATCTATTAACTATGAAGTTATGTGGACAATACTTAGAGTATAAAACCTCACCTGCGTTACGTATAATCTCCGCATATTGTGAAAACTGTGTCTAGAATGAAAGCGAAAAAAGCACAGGAATATCCTGTACTTCCGTCTACTTGTGATCTCGGTCGTTTACAAATTGCTACACGGCCGAAACGTTGATGATATGGATATATATGATGTCGTTTATTGAATTGTCAAAACATGATATTATTCTCTTCGAGAGTAATAATATTGACTTCAATAACAGACGCATACGCAGTTTCTGGTTTTTTCTACATAATATTCTAAGGGATAGTAGAACGTGAAAATATTATTTTACTTGTCAATTTACAACAAAAACTAGTGATCAAAGGTAGAAACATTTTTATGAAAAATAAGTTTTTTCTTAAAGATGAACGTGGCTATGTACACGAACAATGTAAAATGCTTAAACAATTTGCAAATTTCATCAGTTTTCATAACTCTTGGCTGCAAATTGCTGGCAAATGTTGCGGTATGCGTAGAGTGGATAGAATGTACTTAACAAGTTAACAACCTCAGTCGTGCCGGGCGTACAGAAGGATTAAGTTACCGAGGGAGCACAGTAGCACACCCTAAACTCATATTTGTCTCACTCAACCGAAATTTATTTCATATAACATTTTGACAATAGCTTAATTTGCCTCGCATGTTTTTTCCCTTACCAATTTTATTGCGTATTCTGTCGGCGAATTTTCACGCTGCAAAAAATGGTTGTTCTGTATTCTTATTTTGCGCATTTCGATCGACATCTTATTTGGATGTCAAACACGCGATGAGCGTCACATTATGTCGAAGATTGACTGAACATTTATTCACGCGTAGTATTTTATTTGTGTGTTCAGGAGCTAAGAGTGGCATAAATCTGACAAAGTCACACAACATGTGTGACAGATAATCACTGTCGAATATAGGTTAGGAGTATTTTTACAATTGAGCGTTGAATAGAAGTCGGTTTCAAAAATTTTCGTTAAGCTGCATTCATATTAATCTGACGTTTTTGTCGTGACGAATCAGAACAGTATCGGTTTCATATATTTAATATGGTTGGGTTCATATTTCTCTGATGCAGTGTGTGTCACGACAACACGTCACATAAAATGTAAATGTGGCTTTACGGTTTCAACGAAGGACATTGGGCAGATCCAGTAATAGGCTAATATGGGCCGCGAGATGTGTGATGTAAAATTGTGAACGAAATATAATCAACTGCGAGTAGATAGAACAACTGATGTGGCTAAACGAACATCACGTACAAGAGCTTAGTGATTAAATTTTGTAAGGAAGATCACGCTATGCACAAGTTTACAGCGGAGCAATTAACGTCGTGTTTGAAGTCCCTAACTTGCTCTGGGTCCATGTAAGAAGGCCTACGGCTCTCACATGATGAAAGGAAGCCTGTATACAAAGAACATCTTACTCTCAATTATTATGTGGTAAAATAGACACAATTTAGGAAACGAACTTAACTAAACTACGAAAAGCGTAAAAGCTTTCAACTAAATCTCTTCAACGAAGCCAAGTTAAATAATAAAAGCACAAAGCAAGTAAACTAGCCGCGTAATCAGATTTTCGGCGTTGTAACGTATTAAGGGACTCCGCACAGGACTAATTCTTTGTTTCAAAAGATATTATTCGGTTGCTTAAGGTCTAGAGGTGAAGGACTAGACAATGTGACTCGGGCGCCCTTCGCAGGGGTAAACAGACACATATTCGGGGAGGGTTTTGTTTTATAGCTGGCGAATTACGTTTCGAGATTCGACGAAAAAGTTTTAGAAAAAATGCTCCGCGTTTTGTTTCGCCCCTTAATAATACATTGCATTATCATCAAGATAATAGTAGGGCGTTTATGAGGATGAAGAATTTCAGACCGTTGCTATTGTTTGTCTAGAACGTGTTTAGTGTAAGAGTAGAATTGATTTTTTAGTTTTCTCTTAGGTACGGTCCCGGACATAAATTGATTGGCCACTGTGGAACGCTGTCATATGAACACTACCAATCCGTCCGCTAGCAATGTGTTTGTAAACAAACACTAAAAGCACTATGACAACGTTCCATGTATGCTTAACAATTTAAGTCCTTGATGGTATTATTTATCAACGTCAGCATCTCACTGATTAGATAAAAAGTGACACAAGTTAACTTATTTCGGCACATCTATTTAACGCACCAGTTTAAAATAGTTTTCGAGTCAAGTAACCGATGACGCTCAAATTATTTCCGCTTATAAACAAACAGTCCCAAACAGCGCGTTAATTTATTTCCATCCGTTCAATTCAATCTAATTTTGACATGTAACTGCGTCATTGCATCATTTTACAAACGATTATTCGCCTCCGCCCTGTGTCAAGTTCAAACAATGCACCATTTACAATTCCTAAAACTGTTATGGCCGTGCCGATGGAAATGCAGTCTCCTGTTTTCGATTGTAATTTCCATGTCGCTGAATGTAGTTGACCTGGCTGATTTAATGTTCGCCGGTGATGTTTTTGAGCGGGACCGTGAATATCTACAAGGCTGATTTAAATCTACCCACCGTTTAAGATTGCTACGCGTTATACGCCGAAGTTTGTTGCAAAATAAAGACTGTCACTTAAACTAACCCAATTATCTCCCAAAACAATTCCGTCTTGTGTAAAATACAAGTTAAAATATTAGGCGTGATACAAAATTAGTGTTTTCAGCTCAGTTAATGCTGGATCATTATCCAATGCCTTTACTAATTTGCTTTATTTAATTAAAAATTAGCTTTGTTTAGTTTGAGCTATTTTTTATGCATCGAGATCGTGGTTAAGCTTCAGCAAAGTATGAACATCCTAAATTTTATCAAACCAATTTTAATAATCGGTTAATGCATTATACACGATGTTTTTTAATCGGTGATCGATCAGATCAGGAACCAATTTTTCTAGATCAGTATTCGGTGGCGACTAGGGCTTGCAATATTCGACCATTTTGATTATTCGTAAATTCGGAAGTACATATTCGAATTATTCGAATATTTTAGAAAGGTTTAATAAAACACAGAAAACTACAGAATCAGCTGTCTAATTAGTAGTATTTACTTAATCAGTCTGAAAAATCACATGGCAATAATAAAACAAAACAGTAATTATAATTTTCATAAAAAAAAACAACAAAGATATCAACGCAAACATAGGAAACATGTATTAGTTTACTTAATATGAATAACAAACCATACATTTTATCATTATCCACACATCTAACAATCAGTTTTAAGTTTTTAACGTATGCGTGGCTTTAAGTATGAAATTATTGTTTAATTCACAGTGGACTCTAGGTACTTTACGTCGTTAAAAGCCAACTTTCCACTTTAACAACCTACCTTATTCACCTAATCATCTAAATATTACGATCACTTCAGCGCTTTAGCACCGTAGACCACATATATGCGTTGCGGCAGGTTATACAGAAAACCGAGGAGTATAACCGCCCCCTTTGCCTGGCATTTGTGGACTACGAGAAAGCCTTCGATTCGATCGAGACTTGGGCTGTACTGCAGTCTCTCCAACGGTGCCAAGTAGACTATCGGTACATCGAAGTGTTGAAGTATAATAACGCCATAATGTCCGTCCGACTTCAGGACCAGAGATGTCGAAGCCTATTCTATTGCAGCGTGGGGTCAGACAAGGAGATGTTATTTCTCCGAAACTGTTCACCGCTGCACTGGAGGATGCTTTCATTCAAGACTCTTGACTGGGAAGGGCGAGTATAAATGGCGAATACATCACTCACCTTCGATTTGCCGATGACGTAGTGCTTATGGCTGAGACCTTGGAAGACCTAAGTGCGATGCTCGCTGACCTCGGGACTGTCTCTGAGCGAGTTGGTCTTAAATTGAACATAGACAAGACGAAGGTCATGTCGAAAGCCCATGTTGTACCATCTCCTATCATAATTGGAGACTCTCCTCTCGAAGTTGTTGATGACTATATCTACCTGGGACACACAATCCAATTAGGTAGGTTCAACTTCGAGAAAGAGGTCAACCGAAGAATCTGGCTCGGCTGGGCAGCGTTTAGGAAGCTCCACAATATCTTGTTATCCAATATACCGCAGTGTCTCAAGTCTAAAGTCTTTGACCAGTGTGTGTTGCCAGTGATGACTTATGGCACTGAGACGTGGCCGCTAACGATGGGCCTCATAAGGAAGCTCGAAGTAACTCAGAGGGCAATGGAGAGGACTGTGCTCGGAGTTTCTCTGCGGGATCGCATTAGAAATGATGAAATCCGCGCAAGAACTAAAGTCACTGACATAGCTCGAAGAATCGCCAGACTCAAGTGACAGTGGGCAGGGCACATCGCTCGTAGAACTGATGGCCGTTGGGGCAAAAAGGTTCTCGAGTGGCGTTCACGGACCGGAAGACGCAGTGTAGGTAGGCCTCCAACAAGATGGAGCGACCTAGTTAAGGCTGCGGGATCGCGTTGGATGCGGAGGGCACGGGACCGATCTGTTTGGCGAGCCTTGGGGGAGGTCTATGTTCAGCAGTGGACGTCTTTCGGCTGAAATGATGAACATAAAATCGAATATCGAATAATTTATTGAATCAGGCGTTACTTTGCGGAGGTCCATATTAATGAACTGAAACAATTACTTTGCTCACCCGCGACCTTACAATAGTTACGTTTATGCAAGAAATGTGTGTTCATGCAGTTCCTCCACCTCCACACTGTACGAACACACACAAATCACATAAACACAACTATCACCACCACCAAGCTACACTGACGCGTTTCGTTTCGCTCTGGTTGAGTTCGAAACGCGTCAGTGTAGCTTGGTGGTGGTGATAGTTGTGTTTATGTGATTTGTGTGTGTTCGTACAGTGTGGAGGTGGAGGAACTGCATGAACACACATTTCTTGCATAAACGTAACTATTGTAAGGTCGCGGGTGAGCAAAGTAATTGTTTTAGTTCGAATATCGAATATTCGAATACCAAGCCCCCAAATATTCGAATACGAAAATTCGCCGAATATTCGAATATTCGAATTGCAAGCCCTAGTGGCGACCACGTGTAAGTCGCAGTTATATGAAACAAAACGTTTGTTTTTTTTAAAGAATGATTATTTGGAAAATAACTTTTAAGTTAAAATCATTGTCACCCTACACATAGTCCATGAGCCTAAAACCTCTTTGATCTTTCAGTTTCTTAAACAAACTGGCGTGACACCTGTCAAATCTCCCGCCAAAGCGATGACACTTGACGAAACTACCTAACTTCAATAAATATAGGGTGATTCTGCATTCGGTAGATGGAGGAAGTTTTAACAATAACTTCTTTTTTAATTGAGCAGAATCTTAATTAATTGAGACCTCACCTATTAAATTGCATTTTGGCTAGAGATTGATTGATTGTTTTTTAACTCCTGATTACCGATTAACTGAGGTAGAAATATAAATTTTAAATCACATTTAAAATTTCAACTTATATTTCAACAAAGCGGAATATTTTAGCGGATGATTGGGTTGGTTTAATTGGCCCCTATAAGGTTTTTTCTCAGAATTTCTGATTCAAAATGTAGTCACACCTTTGACGCGATACAATGTGAACGTTAACCACTTAAACATCCTGTAACCATTTACAGGGGCTAAAATACAGGATGGGCTGAGCTTGGGATGAGATCTCAGCCCAAACCTCTCGCAAACCGTGATTTTGGCGTTCCTGAATAGCAGTTCATCCCTATCCTCTCGCAAACGATCGAATTAGCGCTCGCAAACCGTGTTGAGCCGTTCCTGAATTTAGCCCCAGGAGTGTTCGTTAAAAATTATTTCAAGACATCTTGTGTTCACGGTTTTTCGTCTATTAGTTTCATTTTTGAAGGCTGACTTGATAGCGGCACTGATTCTTTTGTTAATGCTTTGAAAAATACGGCTTTTAACATTATCAGGAAACGGTGTCTTATCTAGTTTAGCCACTTCGGAAAAAAAAGCCTCAGCATCTCTGTTTTCATTACGGACAGACTGCTGTTACGAAGACGGATGCCCTAAGCCGTAGGATGCAGTTGATTATGTTAAAACAGGTCTTATTTTGTATTCTGTGCGTCACCGACTTGAATATTTCGGCTCGCAACGCCATTTTACATCCAAATGTGCGTATAACTCGGGCCTTGTTTCACTCAACCATTATGTTAACAGATTTAAGTGCACCGGTTGGTTCCCTGCAACATTGTAACGCGCTAAAGGATGTGAAGCGAATGTTGCGCGCCTGACGCTATGACGGCAGCCGCCTGATATGGCACGTTGGTGAATTAAAAAAGTTGATAAATGGTACGAGCGGTTAAGTATACTTTGAGCGGTGTCAATTAGCGCTCAAACACCCTCTTAATAACGGATACGTTACTATTATAAGTAACTTTTAGGTGACCAGAGTGACTATTATGGGTGGAGTTCAAAATGTTGGACACCTTAACGCCAGTAGTCAAAATTAGTATGCGAATTTTTCGTTGTAAACGAAAATTAACCATGCCATTGTATGGGTATTTTCAGAAAGAAATAAGACATTTATTTATTCACTTTCAAAAGAAGACACACAAATACAAGAAAAAACACTCAATTCCGCACAAATAAACATGAAAATAATAAACAAATACACGATTCTGCATGTGTCCCCGCAAAAGTGAAGCGGTCGCTGACTCAGCATTATGCTGAGACGTCAGACGCCTGTAGCGCTGATTTTCCACCAGAACCGTTTGTGCTCACAGACCTGTGCTTTTCGTGTCACAACGGATTTTTTTCAGTCAATCGTATTGTATGGTTTAAATACTACTGTTTGAAAAGTTGGACAACTTTGTGGTCTCCACTCTTATCACTGCCGTAGAGTTCATATTTTTGTTCGGTAACCCAGAGAGTGACGAAGTTTGAGTTACGATGTCTTCTCGCAGTTATTTATATTCGTTTTTGCAGTGATTTCCGATCGCTTGGAATCCCTATGCATCCAATGAGACGTTGGTTCTTTTTGTTCGATCTATTGGCTATACCACGGCGAGTACTGCGAAGAATTGTTTGATTTGCTGCCTGCTGAAAAATTCCGCCGTCGCATCTCCCGCTAAATGTCCAAGTTCCATCGTCACCATATTGATGAATGGTGATCTACTACTATGTTTCCTCTGGCACTTTTATGGTATCGGGGCTTTTAAGAAAAGGTTTTACGCTTTCTTTGAAGGCTGGCAACAGATTAGTGATTCTACTTGAGTTGTTGGTATTTATGGGCGCTGGTAATCATTTTCCATCAGATGATAAAAAAAAGTTAGCGTACGTCTTTGCCATATTTGTTATCATTTAGGTCGCGTAAAAAATACGGGCAACCCGATATAAATTGATTCGTAACGGCGCCATGAAAGTGCTAGGTATCACTACAAGAAATATAGATTTAATTAAAAGTGTACAATTTTAATTAAATGTGCGAACCCACGTTTGAAATTTATCATGAGCTTTACGGTGAAGTAAGTAGTTAACATCGTGAGCTACATGCACACACTTGCGATGATATTCAGTGGTGTGTGTGTGTGAAGTTACCAATCCGCACGGACCAAACCCTCTCGTTCTGAGAGATCTGTGCCCTACATAAGAACGTATATAAACCGAGATGATGATGTACATTTTTAATTAAATCTGTATTATTTATAGCAGTCACTAAAATTACTAATTGATAGTGATTTCCCAAAATTTCAATCAAGAAAGATACGTATTGTACCTTCTCCCTAAAAGTCGTGTTCCAATCTTCAAAGGACAGGCTGATAAATTGAATGATCACAGTTTGGTGTACTCAATGATGCCGACAGAAAAGTCAATTTACTCCTAGATAAGATTGAATTACCAGTACATTAACCTCGGCCGACGTCATCAGATCATTACGCCATGACGTCTAGCGTCAAGTCTTAGGGAAACATGACGCCGAAGCCACGCGATGATTCTCGACACTTCAACAGATCAAAAGTGACGTTTCACTAACTTAATACATCGTGACATGGGAATTGGCGTCGAATTTTCACCCACTCTCAAAAAAAATTAGTACGTTCAGTTTTCTCGTGCTAATTACGAATGGCGCACCTTGCCAAATATTCTTTTTTGTCTAGCTTTCTTAGAAGTTCAGTTTGAAGGGTTCGTTGAACCTTGCTACGCCTCGTATTACAATATTCGTGTTGCATGTCTGATGTTCTGAACTTGGGCGCACGCACGCGACGTGCCGTATTTTGTTTAAACTTCGCATTTTGCTGAATTAGGCAATTTTGAGCCGTCAATTTCGCTTTGAGGGCGTTAGGGTCGCCCTACCCTTGACACTTTGTGTTTATATAAACTGTAGTATTCGTATTTAGTTGCATGTTTTGTTTTGACTGTTCACTGTTACTGGACTGTTAAAGAAGGATTAAGAATGCCGTGGAGTAGGTATCGTCAATTTAGTTATTAGTATTAGATAAAAGGTACGCATTAAAAGCCTGGTTGTCGAGTGGTTTGACCTGATGGTCTCTCAAGCGGAGAATGGTGGGTTCAAAACCGTGCTCGCCCTTCAGAGTTTTTCTATTTTCTAAATTCGTCCAAATCCAAATCCAAAGTGGGCCCATACAGCCCAAGCCCTGTTTTTCTGAGAGGAGAATGCCCATTGCCCAGCAGTGGGACGTACATGTGTATAACATTATATGTAGGCCGGAGACAGTGAAAACATTAAAAGAGTCTAGCTTGGGGATCAAATAGTAATAATTAATCGGGATTAAACTCATAAATTCTGTGGCCTTAGCAAATTTGAATACTGTCGTATTCACTTTTTGTTATTTTCCCAACAAACGTTCACGACCTTAACTATCTCCAAGTGCACACAAAAATAATTCCCGTAACTGATATTTGCGCAGATCTCGCATTCCTAACATTCTGTCCCACGCCTGCGCGCTGCGCAGTCCTTAATGGGGGTCACCTTGCGTTTTCGGAGTTCACCGAGAGATGGCAGATTCAAATTTATGTTAATGCAAACGTATAAATGGTACTACCGACCTTTTTTTTAACGCGCTCCGTTTCGACCTTGCCTGACACTTTGGGTGTCTACGCCTAGTTGCTTATTTGTATTTGTACTTTCAGTCCTCAGTGAACTTTATGAAAGTTGAGAAATAAATTAGAAAATGTAAAGGGAGCGTGTGGTTTGTTTTCTGCAACTTGTTTGTTACTTGGAAACTATAAGCCAATTTTAATTACGAATCATGAAGCGTTTTTTATAGTAAGTGTGTAATCCTATTCATAATCATTTACCATAAAAATAATTTATTTGCCAAACAAACATCTAATACCTTTAAACGAGCAATTCTTGTATATATGTATATATATATATATAAATAATCAGGATCTCGGAAACGGCTCCAACGATTTCGATGAAATTTGGTATGTGGGGGTTTTCGGGGATGAAAAACTGATCTAGCAATGTTTCATTTTCAGAAAATCGCTTTTACTCGTGTTTTCCGGCTATTTTTGTTTGCATTAGAATACAAAGCTAAATTTCGCCGACTTCGAGCAGATCATAATGGCACATTAGAAATCGGGTGGTCGCGGATCCAGCCGACCTCGGTTCGATTCCACGTATTTTTTCAAGATTTTTAGTTTTTTTTTTTTAAGTTTATTTTTCATGAAAAAACGTCAAGTTTCTTCTTTTGTGAGAAAAAGTTACTTTTTTGTTAGAAAAAGTATTATAGGGAACGTGCAGTAACTATAGGCGGCAGCACTAATGCGACAGAAGAGACACTATGCGGACAGTAAAACAAACTTATCAAGGTAAAACATTCAAATTGATGGCACCAGTTGGCAGCACCGTCTATGTGCACGTTCCCTATTGGGAGCACAGAACAGGAAAAGCCGGTTGTCTGTAAAGTCGGTTTACGGACGATAGTTTAACGTGACTCACCCCCCCCCCCCCCACTCCCTCCGGTGTTTTTGTCAAATATCTTGAAAACGGTGCATCCTACGGCAAAATCAATGAAATTTTCATCCCCCCTTTAATACCCCCGCGCTCCCTCCCCCGCATCCCGTCCCCCCTCTCACCCCCCCCCCCCCCCCACCCCTTCCGGTGTTTTGATCTCGGAAACGGCTCCAACGATTTCGATGAAATTTGGTATTTGGGGGTTTTCGGGGATGAAAAATTGATCTAGCTTGGTCTTATCTCTGGGAAAACGCTTGGTACCGAGTTTCTGCCCGAGCAGAGCTCGGTCGCCCAGGTACTTAAAACTTAAAACACTAGGACAAACTTATTAATCTAGTTAGGCTATTTTATTAACCCCGCTTTACTGTATGATGCAGTTATTGTAAGTTCTTAAACATATATTATTTATTTTATTAGCAGTACGGCTGCTCGCCGAATCTAAGATTATTTAAAAGCGAAAAAGTTTTTCGGGTGCGCCGGTGGGATTCGAACCCACGTCTCTTGGGTATGCGCCTCAACACGGGTGTCCATAGTTGCGATGGATGTTACCACACGCCACTGTTGGCGTATGTAAGCGATTAAGAATTTCGGGGGAGTCGGTTGGATGCGACGTGGTTCAATTGGTAGAACACCCGTGTTGGGGCGCATACCCAGGAGACGTGGGCTCGAATCCCACCGGCGCACCTGAAAAACTTTTTCGCTTTTAAATAATCTTAGTTCTTAAACATTTCAAATGTCAGATAATTATGCTTATTTTTATAATATACGTATATGTGTGTTCTTTATTTTCGATTAATAGAAGCTACATTCAATAATGCATAATATTACAGAACCCGATGAAAAAAAAGTGACTACTTCGTTATGACACCACAAAAAAGCCACACAAATCGCCTTAAAAAAAAATTCATTTCAGGCCAGAACCCATATTACATGACATTTAAAATACATACTGGCTGCACACTTTTTGTCCATATTTGTTAAAAAAAAAGTGAAAAAGCGAACTGTCACCAGCCCTAATGCACACAAGCAGTTCCGAATGCCGCAATCGGACAAAAATTCCCGGCGCAAATCTTCCGCAATGCAGGCGGCGCCAAATTGTTGTTTATAGAACCACCCGCTCCCGGTCAAGTGCGAACCGGGAAATCCCCATTTTCAATTATTTTTGATACTTTCTAATGAGAATATCAAAAATGGAAAAGACAAAAATAATACTTGCCCACAATATTCAATCACATTTAAAAATTATTTGGGAATTTTGGATTTGGATGGATTCAGATTTTTTACATGATGGGAATAAAATTGTTTTTTTACACATTACATATTTTATTTGTATGTCCGTGACAGCATAAGTTAACATTCTGGTACTCCTGTCATCGTTGAAACCTATTGAACAGATTTCGTATATTTGAACTCGCCACTTGTCGAGTTCTATTAGAGAAAAATATATTATGACATTTGTGAATTATGACATATGGACTGCATAGCTTATTGTTATTTCCGCCGTAACCCAGGATGGTTTCTCGGAAGTACGTTACTTTAGCTAATTGTAATTCGGGACTTTCCAGGAATTTTAAAACTGGTGGGTGGCCCTATTACTTCAAACATTATTTTATGTTAAAATTAACTTACGTACAATTTTATTTGTTTTACACCGGTCGTAGTTTTATAAGGTTTTAGGGCGTTTGATGTATAAGTACTTTAGGATATTTACCTCCTGTTTACCTACTTAGATACATAGCTTAACCTACAGGTATGCATAACTAAAAAAGTTATAAGTTTTTTTTTTTTATTTTATTTACTAAACAGAAAAAAGAAACAATATAAAATTTTACAATTATGCGACGAGCAAAACCATACTAAGGTTTAACTGCCGTTGAATTCACTCACAAAGATAAGTAGGTAGTTATAGTAATTAATCAATCATGCACGATTTAACTTTAGGCTAGGTATATAGGTAAGCTTAACACAAAATTCACGTTAGGTAAATTGCTTCAACAATACGTTTACAGTGGTGTGGCGTTTCACACACACTCGTAATTATATTGTGATCGAGTTCGTTGAGAATATTAGGTAACATGTATTTTGGCAGGACAAATGTGGGTAAGTAATCTAATTTTCTAAGGTTTCCCGGTCTACTGGTTTTTTTAAGACTTCCAATATTTTCTATTCCGTCACTAAGTATGAGTATTTTGGTACTGTTATGAATATTGATTATTTTACAATATTTAAATATGTCGGTCTCAGAGTTAAACATTTTTTTCCTAACATGGTTAGGTATAATTGACTTTAGTAGACTTAGCTGTAATCTGTATATCCTATCTATGTAGGTGTTATAATTAACCATGTCGTCTATACATATACATATGTCGGTTGCATAACATAATCAAATCGTAATACATATCAGTTGAAATATTTTACTTTTTACTAAATATTTGGTTAACAATATAATCAAATGTCGGAAGTTTATTTAAAATTACTTAAAATTTGACAATGCCACCAAAAAAGCATGTATTGAAAAGGATTTTTAGACCAGAAGTTGTATTAAAGTTTTCCCAATAGTTTGATTTCGCAATTTAGCTTTAATTACTTCAGAGGTTCGCATTTTTTATTCATTGCTTATGTTATGGATGGACAAAGAAATCACGTACTTGCCGATGCAGTGGAGCAAAAACGTGAAAATATCATGGTCTCTGTTTGAGACTAAGCGCCCAGGTCTTTGCACTGCGCAAAAAACTGTTTACCTACAACTCGACTACCATTTATGTGATTTACTCAAATTGATAAAGAAAACTGTACGGAATTTCCCTGCGGCTGGTAATATGTGTCTAAGCCTTTTTTATCCTAATCATAATCAATCAATATGAGGATAAGATCGGTTGGAAAAGGATGATTTTTATTTTTTTGTGAGTCTGAACCAAATTGGACGTATTTGGCATGTTATAAAATAAAGCATGTTAAGAAATAAATATAAGGTTATCAAATTTAGATGATTTCTTGTGATATTACCCAAATAATAATACTAAAGCAGTTTCATTTTAACTCTTATAATATAAAACAAAATCCCTTAGTAGTTGCAGACTATCATTGTAAACTAACTATAAAAATTGTTACGTAAACAAACATATTACACAAGTGTAAAAGCGGCTGAATCTAATCGGGCCCCCAAAAAAATGAACTTACCCAATTATTTATCTTTAATTAAGCTCGTTACGACCATTAACAACTCTAAATAGGGACGTAAAGGCTGTCACACATGACGGAAAACTATGCCCCGTAACCCGTGAGTACTTAAAGCTTACACACACTGTTTGCCTAACACTCGTGTCCCCGCTTTGATTTCGTCATTATAAACCAGCCATCTAAACTTGACCTACAAGTTCACGCTCCACAGCTAATTTTACCTTTAAATTAAATCGTATAGGTGTCAGGTTAATCTGGTTTTGCGGCGCCGAGAGGAAACTCCCCATCCATCCGTCACGCTTGTCGTGTGTGAACGTCTTTGCGATACGTTATCGGTCGGTTACCGAATGCGACGTTCTCAAATTAAACCCGATCGCGTTTAGGTATTAATTAGGTCGCGGTTTTTCGGTTGCTATGGTGATGGATGGCATTATCATGCTAGGTCATTCGGCTAGCTTTACTTCTGTGATAACATAACTTATTGTACTGTAGTGTATGTACTACTTTCCTAATTTTAGTTTTGTGGGACACCATCGTCTTTATCTTTGGCTTGGTTAAACGTTGTTTTTTTCATATTTAGTTTTTAGAGTATATCAGTTATCAGTTACCTTCAGAACGAGACTGGGCTCAATCCGATATAGTGCGAGTGCGTTGTTGTTGTTAGGATAGGGCGTACAGCTAAGCTAAAGAATATAGTCATGGCAGTTAAGTTACTGTCAAAAATTTGATTCAAACCCGTCGTTTTTTCGTCCGCGTAGAAGTAATACTTGGCCCAAAATTATTTTTCATGTCAACACCTCAAACAGGCAGGTTTTGAAAAAGTGAGCAAAATGCAACTGCTGGGTCAACTCACTGAATTCGAATAGAATAGAATAAATTTATTTGCAACTAGACTTTCGTCCGCAGCTTCGCCCGCGATAAATTATTTTTCCCATAGGAAAAGGTATTTTCCCGCGTTAAATAGTAGCCTATGTTACTCAGTGATAATGTAGCTTTCTAACGGTAAAAGAATTTTTGGAATCGGTCCAGTAGTTTTTAAGTTTATTCGTTACATACAAAAATTCAAATGTTTCCTCTTTATAATATTAGTATAGATATAGAAAATGTAGTGGTGAATACATTTGGAGAAGCGTTTTTGAGTGCGTACATTTCACTTGAACAAGCATGCAAATATTACTTATAAACTATGTCAAATTTTGAAATACATCGTTTCATTATTGCTTTAGTAAGATTATATGCAAAGTTATTCATTTATTGGATTCAAATAACCATTAATGCTATAATAACACTTATCTAAACAAAAATTACGCAATTTATATTTATACTCAGGCATGTCAGAATTCCTTATTTCTAAGGGATTTAAATCCAACTTCATTTTAAACTGTCACTTTCATGATTTCGCCAATGTCGAGTTACACAAGAAGAATACACAATCATTTTTTATTGAACCCCGTCTCGTTTGGTGGAATTGATTATTTGTTGTAATAAATTAGGTTAGCCTTGATAGCCTAACTAACTTAAAAGCCAATATACTATAATCTCGGCATTAAGGCCGGCGCAGACCAGCTGCGTGTGCGTGTAACGTCACGCACTCGCACCAGTTGTAATAAATGAAACTGTAAGAAAGATGGTGCACTAGATGCGTGAAAATGGTGTGCCATCTTTCTTACAGTTTCATTCACTACAACTGGTGCGTGACATGCACACGCGTTAGGTCTACGCCGGCCTTTAATACTGCCCATTACACGGCACAGGCCACCAGAATTTGTTTGAGCCGCAGGTTCCACGCAGAGAGGCTACTGCGAAATTCGAAATCCGTATGGTGTCGTATTACACTCATCGGTTCGGGCGCATAACGTCCCACTCGCAAAACGTCTTGTCTGTAAATGGTCCCTTATGTAAAATACCCCATTCGCAAAACGTCCCTTTCTCAAAAGGTCTCACCCATTTCGCAAAACGTCCCTTCTGAGAAAGCCCCTTTCGCTGAAAGTCCCTACTGCATAACGCCCCTTTCGCAAAACGTCCCGTCTGCAAAATGAGAAATGACCCATTCGCAAAATGTCCCGTCTGGAAAAAGCTTGTTTCGGTAGAGACTAGGAGTCTTCTCATGGGATAAGAGATAGCCAATCGAACGGGTCATTTTGCGAAAGGGACGTTTGGGAACGGGACTTTATTTATGTGCAGGGACGTTTTGCGAACGGAACCTTTTGCAGAAGGGTCGTTTTGCGTAAGGGACATTTAGGAAAGGGACATTTCGCGATAGGGACAAAGGGAAATTATGCGAGTGGGACGTTATGCGCCTAAACCCACTCATCTGTCCTTTTGAACGCCAGCGTCGGCTATAGACGACAGTACGGTAATACAAAATTAAACCTACTCGCATCCGCATAAGAACCAATTTTGTTCCTAACAAAAACGATGCGTGGCGTTCAAAAGGTTAATACTATTAGCATGAATGGAATGGCGCGATACGAAGATCGAAAATCGAATTTCGTAATATAAGGCCAGACCCAGTGCGGATTGGGAACTTCACCGTATGGTTACTTACTAGCCGTACTATACCTACCTCAATTCGGCAAACGTATTTAGCAGACAGATTGTAATCAAACCTCCGTTTTGTTTCAGATCGGGTCGTCAAACGATAGCAGTTGATAACGTGAGTACATTCACTTTCGTTGCCATGTCGCCGCCTATCGCAAGGTAATAAAGCATGTCACGTGGGCAGTTCTAATTGAAAAACCAAGTGGATGAAAGTGTCAGATATTTTTTTTTATTTTTTTTCGTGCAATTGAACCTTCAATGCTTAAAAAACCTGCTAATATGATAAATGGGAAAGTTCGTGAAGATGTTAGCATGTTTCATATTCAATCACGCAATAACGGCTCAACGGATGGATGAAACATGGCGCATAGGATGAACAAAAATCTGGATTGAGACGTAGGATGCTTAAGGGGGTACCGTGTTTTTGGCGCATTTATTGCATTCATTTAAACTCGTGCTGTATCATTACTAGCAATGCTATAGTCCTGAAATTCATATTTAAGATATTTGAGGATTCACTCTAGCGACCAGTCTTTTTCGAAACACGATTACTTGTAGTTCGCTCGATAGACAAAAATCCAAAGTCGTCTCTAAAATATAAATTAAACTCGTAGTACGACGCTAATACTGCACGGAAGGTCATGACTTTTTAAATGTTAATAAAACCAGATGTTTTCTAGGGCATAGTCTGGCTACATTTTTAAAATATGTCTGTTTTAGTAATATGATGAAAATACCCAAAAACACGCGCAGTCCAACCAACCTATCTTGAGCCATCGTGTCTCCCCCAAGCGGCCCCACGCCCGAAATCGCCCACCCAAAATCGATTAGCGCGAAAAACGCGCTACCCCCTTAATATCCCAGTTATGCGTTCCCGTGGGATAATTTGAGTAGGGCTCAAACAATTAGACGTTTAATTAGAGATTAAACGAACTTACCTGTAAGTGAAGTTCTATCCTAATTATACGAAGGCTTCGTCCGAAGAGATTAGCATAATAGACACATGTAGTATCGCGTAGCACACACCACTTCACACTATTTTGAGAATATTAGGTCATATGGAATACCCCAAATGCAACTTTTTATTTTTTGTAGGGTTGGGGTCCTTCCCTTTGTTAACGCTCGCCCATGACTTCATTTAGTTTAGAATCATATTTTACTTTGGGAACTACAGTTGAACTGTATCTAGTGGGTGGGAGGGTTGCTAATCTCTTCGGACGAAGCCTTCGTATAATTAGGATAGAACTTCACTTACAGGTAAGTTCGTTTAATCTCTAATTATACTCGGCTTCGTCCTCAAGATTAGCATAATAGACACATGTAGACTTTTAGAGATAAAATTTGTAAAATATGATGTGTCACAAGATGAAAATTCAATGTAGGTATATTCATAATTCTAAATCCAATCTTTAATTTCCCTTTGATCAAACTGATACAAAAATATTTGCAATTAACTATGTTATCGTTGTGTTATTTCTCATAATTGACACTCCAAAACAATCATCAACAGAATTTAAATTAACCGGATGGTTGTAAAATTTTGCAAATGTTTGTGAGCTGGAGCTTCAACCAGCAGTTTTTCGAATAAGGTCAATGCTGTTCCCCAGCCTAAGCACTGCAGATGTAGCGGCGTGCCGGGCGCTATGCGCGGTGAATGTTTTTTCATTGAAAAAGGGTAAAACCAATAGTGGTTGAGTAGATCCCACGCGAGAAGTTTTAATAAGATCTGGGATCTTAAATTTTATTATAGAATGGTGAGTATCAATAATATAGATTTTTATAGCCGCCAGAGTTTGCACCCTATGCGCCGTAATAAGTGTTAAAAGAGTGATTAACTTTTTGAAATTTGTTAAAGTGTTAGGTTATCGTTTGGATACCATTTTGAAAGAAAATCAAGAACAACAGACGTATCCCAAGTGTCGTTATAATTTGGCAGGGGAGGCCTTGAACGAAACACTCCCTTAAAAAACCTTTTCAAAGTCAAAGTCAAAGTCAAAATTCTTTATTCAATTTAGGCATCAAATTGATGCTCCTATGAACGTCGAAAAATCTACCACCGGTTCGGAAAAAACCCTGTTGAGAAGAAACCGGCAAGAAACTCAACAAGGTATATTTTTTTCAATCAGTTCTACATGTTTTGTCATTATCTGAAAATTTATAACTTGTTATCAACGAGAGTGCTGACCTGTAAGAATTTTGCGTACCATATTGAGCACCTTGATTAAAAGTATCGGTTGAAAAACTAATGATATCGGGTATCGATGCATCATAGAAGTTCAATTTATAAAATGATATCCATAGATGATGCTGGAATACCTCTTCATAAAATCGCGTCACAGACAAAACTCCGGCCACCAGGGTAATCTTGGAGCGTATGTTATGACGACTGGAATCAGGAGACAATATAAGGTTATTACTAGCCTTAAATACCAAAAGTTCTGATACTAGTAAACTTAAATAACGGATACCATGGCTGTGTAGGCCACTGTGGTACTACCATTATTCCCTTGGCTTTGTCAGATATAATTTTTCGTAATGATTTAAGAATCATGGTAAATGGAGGGAAAGCATAAAAATAAAGACCAGACCAAGAGACAGTAAAAGTATTGACAGCGTAGGCATCCGGATCATTATGCCAAGAAATATATGTTGAGCATTTATTGTTGATTCGACTAGCAAAAATATCATAAGTTGGAAATCCAAATGTTTTTGTAAGCTTTTGAAATGCATAGTCAGCTAGTTCCCACTCAATGCCGGGATGCGTGCGTCTTGACTCTTGATCTTGAGCGGATATATGAAGCAAATACATATAGTTTTCTGGCTTCACAAAACTGCCACATCTCCCTAGTAATTTCTATTAAATGAGGAAATTGAATGCCGCCCATACGGTTTATGTGTGAAATTGCGTTAGTATTATCTATACGTATACGGAGGAGAATCTGAGTATTATACAAATCTTTCGCAAATATTTTAAGGCCGAGCAATGCTGCGATGATTTCCAATAAATTGATATGTTTACTACGTTCTTCCTCTGTCCAAAAACCACTAAGCCCTCTGATCTCCACACGCTATACCCCATCCCGTAGTTGAGGCATCCGAGAAAATTTCGAGGTCGTAACTATCAATTTTAATTTTACAGTGACAATGTTCAATGTTTTTTCTGCCACCAATCAAAATCAGATTCCAAGTTCATTGGAATAGTCATGAAAGCGTCGTAATTACTATGTTGTTTTAAATTTAAAAATGTGCATCTCTTAAAGAGCTTTGTATATAGCCAACCATATTCCACAGCTGGACAAGCTGATACCAGCAGGCCTACGAGACTGGCAAAATCCCTGACATTACAGCGTTTTAATGTGGAAATCTGTCTACCTCAGACTTGATTCTAGAAATTTTTTCTTGTGGTAAAGTAACTTGAAAATATTTCGTATCCAATACACATCCTAAAAATTTGCAAATTTTTGAAGGTACAAGGATACTTTTTTCAAAATTTATGATAAACCCAAGAGAGGTCAGACGGTTTTTAGTTTGATACATATTATTTTGGCATTGTTTAAAATTATCACCAATAAGCAGCAAATCATCTAAGTAAATATAGTAGATAAATATCCACTGGATCGGAGCAAGTTTACAACTGGTTTCATAACTTTAGTAAATACGAGTTCGTAGATCTTCTAATTTGAAATGGGTAGTATCAATAAGTAAACTTATTTAAAAGTTTAAGGTTTAGAATGGATCGCATCTTTCCATTCGGTTTGGGTATTAAAAATACAAGGCCGCAGACCACCTGGCAGAAGACGTACCTCCTGGTTAAGAAACCTTAGAGACTGGTTCGGGATGAGTACCAGATCCCTCTTTCGGGCGGCAGTCTCTAAAGTAAAGATAGCTCTAATGATCGCCGACCTCCGGTAGGAGAGGGCACTAAAAGAAGAAGATTAAAAATACACTAGAAATGAATTGGTGCTCACAAGGTTCACATTGTTAAATAGCTCCCTTAAATAATAAATCCGCAACTGCGTCATGAAAATGGGCGGTTTCAATAGCGGAATATTTACGTATACAAGGTGGAACACCTTGTGATACCGGCCGTGTAAAAGGAATTTTATAGCCTTTAATATAAGACAGAACCCGGGGGTCATTCGTGAGCATGGACCACTGTTCATAAAAAAGTGATAATCTACCAGCGGGTTTTACCAAATTTAGCGGCGATTGTAGGTCGACTTCGGCTGTAGACGCTACGACGGCTTGTAGAAGTTCGTTGGCTGACTGCGCGTCGAGGTCGTAGCAGGCTACTTCATCCGTAGAGGTCCCTGCTGCCTGCGCGCAGAGCCTGGATTCTTCCAGTTTAAATTTCTGGGAACGTTAGACTTGGTACTGGCTTTTTAAAGGAATTTTTGGAGCGGTTAACTTGAGGTCAGCGCCTGACTTATTTATGGCCTTTGCTGCCTTTAATGACTCCGCTAAGTTTTCACTGAATAAAAATTTGTCTATTTTGGTGTTTTGAAGCTGATCTTTCATGTCCTTCTTAACGGCATGGAGCACAAGGCCCCTTCTAGTCAGGGTCTCAGCATGCTGATTCTAATCGAGCATAACAATAAGTCCTTTTGAATATCCTTGCCGTACTTTTTTACAGTTTTTGAGTCAGTGCCAAGTATTTTTAATAAATCGGCATCAAGGGTAACGTCGTCGGTGGCGCCGGTTGTGGTGACGTCGGTCGACGGTACGCGGCGACACCGCTCAGTGCAGCGGCCCTTTCAGCCGGTAGGTTTATGATGGTCGGCGGGGCAATGCCAGTCGGCGCGGTGACAATGGTCGGTGCGGTGACGCTGGTAAGCCAACGGCACGCGGTGTTCCCAGGCGGTCATCCATCCAAGTACAGACCGCGCCCGACGTTGCTTGACTTCGGTGATCGGACGAGAACCGGTGTTTTCAACGTGGTATGGACGTTGGCTTCGTGGCAGAGGCGCCGGTTGGCGCCGTTGTGCCTGTCGGCGGGGTCGCACAGGTCGACGCGGCGACGCCGGTCGACGCAGCGGCGATGACCGGTGTACCCTCCGATAATAAATTATTTGATTCCAGGTCCCAGTATCTACCCGAAGGCGACTCATCTGCAGTTTCTTCATCTGACAAAATCCAGGCATCCAAAGCATTGGTGTCTGAAGCCGAGACACAGAGGTCTCAGATATATGTATTATGTATGTAACACTGAACAGGGCAATTTTGAATAACTGTGTAAGTGACTGTAGTGCTTACTATCCCCAATACTATGTTATTCCACACCTTTCGGTGAATTGCCTGCAGTACAAAATATGCATTTTGTTAAATATATCTACTATAATGAGTATAAGTAGGTATAAGGCGACTCATCTACAGCTTCTTCATCTGACAAAATCCAGGCATCCAAAGCATTGGTGTCTGAGGCCGAGACACAGAGGTCTCAGATATATTATGTATGTAACACTGAACAGGGCAATTTTGAATAACTGTGTAAGTGACAGTAGTGCTTACTATCCCCAATACTATGTTATTCCACACCTTTCGGTGAATTGCCTGCAGTACAAAATATGCATTTTGTTAAATATATCTACTATAATGAGTATAAGTAGGTATAAGGCGACTCATCTGCAGCTTCTTCACCTGACAAAATCCAGGCATCCAAAGCATTGGTGTCTGAGGCCGAGACACAGAGGTCTCAGATATATTATGTATGTAACACTGAACAGGGCAATTTTGAATAACTGTGTAAGTGACAGTAGAGCTACTGCCCCCAATACTATGTTATTCCACACCTTACGGTGAATTGCCTGCAGTACAAAATATGAATTTTGTTAAATATATCTACTGCAATGAGTATAAGTAGGTACAAGTAAAATTGTCCTATTAGTGAAGAAGCAGTCCCATTGTACTACCCGCAACACTAATTTCTAGACAAAACTTCTACCTTTTGTAGTTAAAACTGTATTTCCATGAATTTATAACAATAATAAAAAAATCCTTTGTTTCAAGTAGCTAAGGCTCATATTTTTGTTTAGTAGCTGCATTTTCAGTTAGAGAATAACACAGTCTTGTACTGCTAGCAATTTTTGCTGGAAAAAACTTCAGTGAACACTGAATTTAACGATGGATGTTATGTAATTAAACCGTTACGGGCACCGTAGGTAGGTATGTGAAAAGATAAATCCATACCTTGTGGTTCACTCCTAGATGAGTCACTGGAATCACGTCGACGACACGAAAGACTAGTTTTGCCTTATGATATAATCATACTCTTTTTTTTTTTTTTTTTATTATTATTTTGCGTTTTGGCATAATAACACAATAGGTAATGATGTATTTAGCACTATTTGCGAGCGCGTGTGAAGCGGTTAAGCACTAAAAAGCGAATGAAGTCATGGGCGAGCGTTAACAAAGGGAAGGACCCCAACCCTACAAAAAATAAAAAGTTGCTTTTGGGGTATTCCATATGACCTAATATTCTCAAAATAGTGTGAAGTGGTGTGTGCTACGCGATACTACATGTGTCTATTATGCTAATCTTGAGGACGAAGCCGAGTATAATGGCGATAGTTAAAAATGGTGGTAAACATTCGGTATCACAACGGAACTTAGTTTTGGTATGATATAATCCAACTTTTTAAACTTTAAGTAATAAGTAAGGTAATGGGTTCATGTGAAATGTATTCATTTAAAATAAACATTTTCGCAAGCTTTAAAGGACTACATTCCCGCAGTGGGCTCAAAAATTTAAAGTTTTTATCTCACTTAGCTCCCGATAAATCAGCCGTGTGAACCCGTACATATCGTAATTATCATCGGGCAGGGCTTTTAGGGTCCCGCGGTACCCAGGATAAGTTCCATATTGATCTTTACATTTTGTAACTTTAACTTTAAGTGCTCGATGTTTTAACTCGTGACAGACTATAAAAAGAATTGGCTATAAAAGAATGTCACTTAAAAAATATTTCTTCTTCGTATAGGCGCCGCCGACACGCGTTGCGTAGCCTCGTGGATAAATGGCCTTAGAAGCAGAGCGGTGACGAGTATAATTAACCAATCACATAAGTTTAAATCAAATTCAATTCAATTTTTAAAAATATAGCTCCATCGATACTATCGATGAGACACTATCGGTTGGCCGTTGTTCGGTAGATTCGGTGTGCCACATTGCATTTTCACATTACACTTTTATACTTTTCTTATTAGCTACAATATGCCTAATACCTGTATCAAGCAGTCTTGCACTCCGTAAATTTCCAGTCTCTAAAATGGGTTAGGTACAAACACTAACTGCTGCCAGTCGAATTTTTGACTTACCTAATGCTGTAATGTAACATGTTCATTAGATAGTGGATAAAAAGGCATGCAGGCTAAAAGACTCAGCAATCTTGTGGATGTAAAAAGTTTTCAATGGCTCTGGAATGACACATCAATCCAGGCAGTGCTCTGTCACTTCATAATGCTATTTTACTTCCCCAACACTGTCGTTACTAGTAGTGCTTCCATTTTCTTTGACAGTTGTCCCTCAAATCTCTGTAACTACTATTAACATCGTTGCCGAATTTTTTACGTTAGTGATACCACCACTAAACCACTTCGAGAGTTGGGTTTACAGATAACAATACATACGTATTATATTGTTATCTGTAAACCCAACTCTTGAAGCTGTGTATGGATAGAACATTTCTCTAAAGTGTATACACACTATCTAGTGTGACAGTGACAACTCCTACCTTACCGTGCCCTACGGAACCCTCGCATCCCTTCACAGCTCTCCCTCTTCTCATCTGGTAATTTTTCGCCAATAATTCAGTGCGATACGATCAATCGGTCCACTATCACAGTGATAAATCAGGCCAGGAATGAGCTATTGTTGCTGCGACAGATGGTTTCGGTTCCAATTTTTATTTAAACCGTAGTGCGTTGGTTGATTTATGCCGTTAAATGATCAATAAGTGTTAATTCTGGAGGAGTTTCGCTCGCCAGCTGGGACGCGGAGTTTGAATTAACGAAAATCGATGGTAAATTGTGTGCTTTTCAAGCGATTTACTCGAATATTGTGCCTTTTATGGAAATGTTTGTTTGTGGGCATTTGTTAGCGCTTTAGGGTAGTTCTATTGTTTCATCCGCTATCATTCAAATAAGCTAATGTAGGAATGAAATTTTATTAAATTGAAATTGTACTACAAGCATACTTGCGTGGTTTCATGATAATCTTTCGCTCGGTGTAGCTCATTTCTTCCATATACGTATACGTCAAGTAGAACTACCCTTTAGGTAGAAGATTAGGTACGACACATGGGATCGTTTAAAATTAGAAGAAATACTTTATCAAGTTTTATTAATGCATTGTCAGCTGTTTTAAAACGTTATATTCTATGTATCACTATGTGAGTGATTACTTGTTCTTTGGTAAGTTTAATTTAAGTACCTACATATCTCTTGATTGTAAAGTTGAATTGCTGCGAAGTCTTTTTTTGATGACTCAAAATCCCTAGTTAAATGGGTTTTCGGCAGCCACCCACATGTTACGATATCGACTTGAGATGATAATGCATTTGAATAATACAACCAGTAATATCTACTAGACCCTGCCTATGTCTGACGTGCGTAAAACCGTAATACTTAGGTATTTATACAACGTAATAAAAACATCGTAAAGCCGCGTGTCCATTGTAGTCGGAATAGTCAGTTTGTTTATGTTCCTTGGCAATAAACAACTGTATTGGATTTTGACGCATCGTGGTGGTTCGTGTGGATCTACTATTTGCAATAGACTGGAGTAGACCACCGGTATAGATTTAAAGCTTAGTTTCCCGATAACAGTATAAAAAGTTGAATGGCAGAGTTACCTAGAGATATTTTACAGCGGTGAATAAACATTTCGTTTATTTAACTTCCAGCGTTCGTATGTAAAATGGGGTTGCAAAATTTGCAAACCATTTCCGAGCTCTTACCGGTATCCGATCGAGCTGAAATTTGGCATAATTATGTAAGTTCGGTGACGATTTAAACATGAAACTACCGTGAGACTCACTCATAGTGAAAATAAACGGATCACTTGGACTTAAAACGAGTTTAACTCGACATGTTTCGGGCTAATCCGTAGCCCATCCTCTCGGAGTCGCACGTCACGGCGGCTGCCAAACGCGCACACAAACAAACAAACACAACATCTCGAGTTAAACTCGTTTTAAGACGTGAGTGGTCCGTTTATTTTCACTATTTCGGTGACGATACAATAATCTGGTAGTGAAATTCTGGTGGTCCCGCCAGAATTGTCTCCGCAACTCTTCAACGACAATGCCACTGACACTGACAATGCCAGTATAGTCAACAAAAGGAAATGTTACGTGTATGTTGTGAACTGGGTGTAACTACTCGTATATTCGCCAAACCTCTATGTTAAGGTTGACTTTCAAAGCAAGTAGCAGTGGCGTCTATAACGCTGCGATCGTGACGCCGCGTACGATCTTTGTAGTATTCGTATTAGTAATAGAACTCCTAGACTCCTTTCCAGCGTCGCGACACTGACGCTGCGTCACTGACGCTTGTTTCGAAAGTTCACCTTGATTATTCTTATATAAAATTGATACAGGCACACTTAAAACCATGTTTGCAATCAATTAAGCACCTAATCATACCCTGAAATCCATCAAAAACACTGCCATAAATAAAAAATATATACCTATTATTAGAGCAACCTCATTCCCTGTTAATGCCCCTATTTATTCACTAGCGTCCCGAAGGCGCCACGAAAAAAAAAACAAACTGCCGCATTAAAATATGCAAATGGCAGACACGATAATGTTTGAATAAATGAATGGGCAATCCGCAATTTTTAAGGCCTCCCGTTGTACCTCTGAGGTATGCGTTATTCTTAAATCTTTTTGGTACAAACAAGTTCTGGTTAAAATGTTCATATTTGGTATTTGGTACAAGCATTTTTGCTGATTGTACTTGCGTAATTTATACCAAACTACAAGTCAATCCCATCATTGCGAGTGGATTAAATTCGACTTCTACACTAATATTTTAAAGAGGAAAGATGTGTATTTTTGTATGTAACGAATAAACTTAAAAACTACTGGACCGATTTCAAAAATTCTTTTGCCGTTAGAAAGCTACATTATCACTGAGTGACATAGGCTACTTTTTACCGCGGGAAAATATCTTTTCGTACGGGAAAATTAATTTATCGCGGGCGAAGCTGCGGACGGAAGGCTAGTCTAAGATAAAGAATTAAGTTAGCTTGTAGATACCTTTTATACCTTGTAATGTAAACCAGCAACAAGATGGACCGAAGATCTAGTAAAGGTTCGTTTATCGCGGAACCAATGCAATTTTTTGGGATGAAATCTATCCTATGTCCTTCCCAGGGTCTAAAATTATCTCTTAACCAAATTTCATCTAAATCGGTTCAGCAGTTAAAGCGGAAAGAGGTAACAGACTATGTACCAATGAGGTACACCTTTGGCCTCATCTTCACTTTTCATATAGTGGTCAATCACGGGTCAGTTTTATGTAAAAAAAAACAGATAGAGTTACTTTCGCGTTTATATTTTTTCACTTCTCATGCTCTTAAAATGTTACTTTAGTCTCTGTATATCGGGACTAAAGTTCTTTTTTGATCTATAGGGATTAAAGTAAAATTTTTTTAATTTACTTTGGAAACCCCTAAACTGCCAATCACGGTGTTTGCGGATGGAGGATTATTGCCATTTTCAGTGACTGGGCATAGACAATTTTAAAGCTTTCCACAGACCGCAGCGCGCTGCGGACGCTCCGAAGCGCTCCGTAGCGCCCGCACCGTAGCGCCCTGCGCTTCAGTCTGTGGAAGCCTTTAGGGCGTGGAAATAACCTCAAAATGGCAACTGTATAAAAATGTTTAAAAAAATAATAATTTAATGAAACACCACGAATAATTACGAATATTAATCTATTTAATTATATTAAACATGAATTCATTTTATTATGCATACTTAGTCCAATTAGCTATGAAATAATTTTCAAGTTTGAATCTGTTGGCTAAATATGCAAACATTTAAAGCGTCACTCAACAAAAAAAAACCGCGGAACATATTTAAATTGCTATTGGAATTCTGAACAGACGTCCATTGCTCGTATTGAGCGGTACGTTGTATAAAAGTAATGTGCTGGTCCTTGGGGCGAAGAGGCAAAGGCGCTGTTGAGGGAGCTAGGCCGCCGGCTACGTGACCGCGGAGCCGATCCCCGCTCTGGGTCGTTCCTGGTGCAGCAGATTTCCATAGCAATACAACGAGGCAACGCTGCCAGTGCTATGGGAACATTTTCCCCCGGTACGACCCAAAGCGGTTATATTAGTTAGGGTTTTTCTCTTTTTTGTAAATATATGTTGTAAAAGTTAAAGTTTAGTAAAAAGCTGGTACAATACCTAAAACATCATTTTTTCCTCGCATTCAAAGTGAAAAGTAGAGTGTTTAACGCGAGACTAAACTGCCATAATGACACGCGAATTATAGCCACCCTCGCTCTGCTCGGGTGGCTAAATATCTTGTGGCATTATGGCTTGTTTTAGTCCCTTGTTGAACAATCTACTATTGTTCCCGGATTTTAACTTTGGCTGACAAACAGGACTTGAGTATCACGTATACACATACAATAACTCCCACTGATATATCGGCTATACAGGGTTATTTGTAATTCACTAGCATCCTTTTAACCCTAAACTCCTACCACTTAAACAAATGTTTTTTGTTTTACGGCTTTTGTCATAACTTAATATTTTTGATATAATAACGTTTTGAAAATTTGAGATTACCTCTTATTTTTACGATACTCTGTGTATTTGTATGGGAAAAAAAGTGCTTCATTTTAAAAAGTCATAAAACAAAAAACATTTGTTTGAGTGATAGGAATTCAGGGTTAAGAGGATGTCAGTGAATTACAAATAACCCTGTACATTGTTTATCACGAAAACATTAGAAGTTAGCTTTTTAATTTGTTTTATTTAAAATCATTATGTTGTGACACAATGGGCGTGAAAACCCATTGGGGAGGGTCCGTTGTCTCGGAAGGTCATAATGTAATGAATTTTACGAAATTTTCATAGTTACCTACGCATCCACCCACAACCCGTGTATTTTCGCTTGGGGTTATATATAAAGCTTATTTGTACACGATACTTGGGTTCACTGAGCGTGGAATTGTTTGTTTCTCTGTCTCGGTTCTCTGGGCTGAGGCAGAATGTCAGTGTTTTGTTTCTATGATCAATGTTGACCATTGGGCCGTGGCCCTTTTGCACTACTGCAGCGCACACAAACAATATAAAATGTTTACTTTTAAGTTTAGACTGATTTTTTGGTATTTCTGTTATTTTTATGTGGCATCGCAGTACCAAATATAAGTTTTATCTATCAATTATGCTAACGTTACCCATTACGTAATTCGTTCTAAACCTGATGATTTTTATCCTATTTGTTTTACTGACAGTCTCACACTCACACGTATATTAGGTACTTTTGATGATACTAATACTATTTTTAGAAAATCACCGTAATTAACCCGTATATACGGAGTGGGCCCTGTAACTAAGGATAAAAATTAAAATAGAGATTCCTTAAAGTATCTAAGGTTATCACAAAGTGGTCCTGATGTTTCAAAGTTCTTAAGTTCGGAGAAATAGTCATTTAAAGTTAAGAGTTATAATCAATGAATTTTCACATTGCGACATTGTCGCTTTACGGTCGTAAGATGTCTTGGTACCGGGCATTTTGACAGTATCTAACATGTATTAATGTGAATTCTTTTTAAAATGAAAACGAACAAAAGTAGTCCTTATACCTTCGCGATATAGAACTATGGTAGTACGTAAGAGTTTGTTGACATTGTTGCACATTGCCGACCTTTTCTTTGAAATTTAATTTTAACTGAAAAAGTTCATATTTATTATCTTAAACCTCCAAAGACCATAAATCTCGCAATTGCAAAGAGTAAGGTACTCTGTATTGACAATGTACGTCATATTGACAAATCAAAGTAATGCAAAATAGCACTAATGAATTAAATTACAATGCACGTTAAAACAACATGATATGACGAAATAAGAGCTAATGCAAATCGAGCTTAGTGTTAAATATTGTGAACGAGTACCCTCCGGTTAGATAATATTTAGGTGCTTTATTTTCAACTCGGAGTAACGAATGCGGGGTCGCCGAATGTGATTCTGATTGTGACCAAGGGTGTGCAGCCAGATCAGCACTAAAATTATTCTAATTTGAAAAAGTACTACACTTAGTGTTACACATGTCGTGTCGGAACGATGTCAAACGAAGCACAGGACGTATCATCGTAGTCATGGTCGTGAAATAGAAACATCTTTAAAAACTGTTGAAAATGCAAGTTACCCTGTGAAAGGATTACCCAGTAAGATTGGCATACCTAATTATTAACAGTGATTTTATCATAGTGCACTATTTTTGTTTGAACTGCTTAATAAACAGTTAAAAGTCGTAACTTTTACTAGCAAGTGTTTTATTAATTTCGTCCGTCCCCACATACTTGATAAAAAAAACTGTTACGTCGTGTTGAAAGAATTGATTATTTAAATCAGAAGGACTGCATACGTTTAAGTAATATTGATTATTTAGTAGGATTTTTATTATTATTGAAAACGATCGTAAATGTCAATGTCAAGTCTTCTGACTGGACACAATATGTCTGTACATTGCTGGCTCGATTAATTTTGTTAGAAAATAACAGTAAATTATTTTTTCATTTTAATGAATTTGTAACCATTTGGACTTAATTACTGATTAGTTAAAGTTAAAGGGTCTATATTTCAATTTTTTGCTTCACTTACAGGGCGCACCCTGTATATCAGCGTCGCAATTTTGTTTAAAGTTGAATCTGTAACCCAGTATGGATATTAATCGGAAATGCATTTGATTGATTAATTGATTACTACTGGAGCCATATGATTCAACGGTTACTGAACAAAATCGCGACGCTGATTATACGCGTTCTGTGCGCTCAAATAATTAAATATTAAGTTTACTTGTTATCCTTGCCTGTGAATGAATAATTTTGTAAAAAATGTCTCTTAACCTAAGGCTCATTATCATCTATACAAATTTGCATTGTAAATGTACCCTTTTTACATGACGCGGGACCATGATTATGAACGTTTCCTAGTTTAGTGTTTTTATTTGTTTTCGATAAATCTCTTACCGACATGTTCTTAGTGCGTCACCTTCAACTACACTGGAAAGTATTTATGTATGTAAATTCTTTATTGTACAAAAAATAAAAGAAAACACTACCTATTGACCACCGTCGAGTGAACATACAAAGGCGAACTTGTTCCTTTAAGGGATTTCTACCAGTTAACCTTTAGAGTGGATGTGAAAAGAATTCAGATCATCATAATCGTCATCCCAGCCAATATACGTCCCACTGCAGGGTACAGGCCTCTCAAAGTGAGAGGGCTTGGGCCGTAGTTCCCACGCAAGCCCGATGCGGATTGGGAACTTCACAAACACGAAGAATAAATTTTAAATTTTTGCTCAGGTGGTGCACGATGCTTTCCCTCACTGTAAAGCTCATGGCAGACGCAGTGTAGGTAGGCCTCCAACAAGATGACCAGACAAAACAAAACCTGGTGAGGGTGGCGGGAACGCATTGGATGCGGATGGCACAGGGCCGGTTGGTTTGGCGAGCTTTGGGGGAGGCCTATGTTCAGCAGTGGACGTCTTTCGGCTTAAATGATGATGATGATGAAAGCTCATGGTAAATTTTAAATGTAATTTCGCACGTAAATCCCGTAAAACTCGGAGGTGCGGGTCTGGGCTTGAACCCACGACCCACTGCTTGAGAGGCCATAGGTCAAACCACTAGGCCACCACGACATACTCGCATTTAGTTAGGGACTGACAAAGAGTAAATTTAACAGTCACAAATAAGATTTTTTTTTTTTTTTTTATAAAAAATAGGCTTACGTTTGGCCTCAATCTCGCTTGATGGCTATGTGTGTGTAGCTTTGCAAATAGTCCGACCAGTTTTCATCGCTGTCGACTTTAAATCGATCCACTAAAATAAGGGGACATTTTTCATTTACACCAGTAATGAGGCTTTTGATACTTGACGTTGCAATAATATGCTAATGCAATGCAAGCAAACGCAGTTCCCTTGAGTTGGGACCGTGAAAAATGAGCTTTATTTCGCATATTAAATAGCGGTTGGGGGGTCTGAATAGCAGATATTTCCATATTTCTATTTTGACAATGACGAAGACTACAATTTACAGAAAAAAGACGAAACCATTCATAAAAATTGATCAAGTGTACCATCGACAAAAAGGTCGCCTTGACATCTTAAATGTCCATTTTGCTTGCAGTGGCTAGACATCTGTCCATTACCAATCCATACCAATGAACTTCAACGGCTGCAAGCAAATTTGTTTTGAATCTGGGCAGGCCTCGGTTTTGTCGACTGTACATACTGAATCGTATCTATGTATTTGCAAATGTCATCTTTAGTTATACTTTTTACCCGACTGCGAAGAAGGAAGGGTTATGTGTTTGACGCGTATGTATGTATGTATGTCCATTCCTATGTCCTCTCGTAACTACAGGACGGCTGAACCGATTTTGATAAATGATACGTCATTAGATTCGTCTTGATACCGCGAGTAACACTGGATACTTATTTCGGACAACTTACGAATTTTTGAATTGCAAGAATAGTTATAAAGATATGTACAAAAGACTGCCTATTCCTGCCTAAAAAGATTTTAATTGGTTTGACTTTGTTAAACGAAGAAGTTTGCTCCCCATCTCCACCTGTTTTAATTTCTTTAAATTGATACAAACTATATAATAATGTAGTACCGATAGTATTAGCCAATTACGTTTCCCCTTTGCTCGTGTTCGTACTCTAATGATAGGTTCTCTACCCGTGCCGACGAAAGCAATTGGATATAACACAGTAAGTAACAAAATAACAAGTATTACGACACTAATAATTAAAAAGTGTTCCTCAAAAAACGAGCATCGAATTACATCAAATTACTACTTACCTTTTTGTCATTACGCGCCCTCATTTAAAAAAATTAACCAGCGAATACCAACCTTAGCTTTCATGGAATAAATACGCGAACATTTTGGTTCAGAAATATTTTTCGTTAACACAATCTCCGTTTACTTGTTTCTTGTTTTAATAAAAACCTTAGGTCATTACGTTAATGTTTTTGAGGAACGCACTCCGTAAGTTGGTATGTCGATAGTTCATTTACCTTAAGGGCACGTGTAAACCGCCTCTTTAATACAAGGTTACCGTATAATTATTTGGATTAAATAAACACGCGATCCTTCTGACATTTTTTACCTTCAATTATGGCGGAATTAATAGTAATTGTTGTTTTAATTTGATTATCTAGTTTCTGGGTGGCGGGCGGCGCTATTCCGCGACTAATTGATTTCTTTGAAGTTTGAACGTTTGTCTTTTTACCCGACTGCGAAGAAGGAAGGGTTATGTGTTTGACCCGTATGTATGTATGTATGTATGTATGTATGTATGTATGTATGTATGTCCATTCCTATGTCCTCTCATAACTACACAACGGCTGAACCGATTTTGATAAATGATACGTCATTGGATTTGCCTTGATAACGCGAGTAACACTGGATACATGAAATTCTTAAAAAAACAAAATAGCTGTTTTTTTGGCACAAAATTGTAAGTCTTCAAAAAAATTTTTTTATTTAAACCTATTGAGTAGGGTATCAAAATAAAGAAAGGGAAGGGGTATAAAAATATATACAAGTCATGTGTTTAAATTTAATTTGGAATAGTAAATTTGGCAATCAATGCATTAAAACGACGACGTACCTACTTACTAAGATAATATCTTTGAGCAATCACTTTCTCTATGAAACTCATTTGGAAAATTAAGTACCTACATATTTCAAAATTGATTTTGAACTTTAACTAAATAGCAACGGATTCCTAATTCAAATACTCAATAATTTATCTGGGTCTCAGGAGGTTACACTAAAAAGCAAGAAATAAAAAAAGTAATTAAAAAAAACTAAAAACTCGCCTGCGGTGTAAATAAAATAATAAATTAAAAAATCAAAAACCCGCCTGCAGAAATACTGAAAAGGTGGAAACAAGATAAAATGTTCGATAACAATAAAACGAATTTAAAACACGTCGATGGCAGTCTTTCAAAATTTAATGCAACGATAAAATAATGCCGTCGGAGGCATGGGAGTCAGTGGCTGCATGGGATTTAATGTCACTTCATACATGCCTCCGACTGCATTTTATCGTTGCATTAAATTTTGAAAGACTGCCATCGACGTGTTTTAAATTCGATTTATTGTTATTGAACATTTTATCTTGTTTCCACCTTTTCAGTATTTCTGCAGGCGGGTTTTTTGATTTTTTAATTTATTATTTTATTATCGACTTTGTCCTATGTACATTACTAGACTTGTCTAGATTTAAGGGTGCTTAAGTGAGTAATATCGATAGGGCAAGTCGTCTTATTTATAGAGTTCAATTATGACACTGTTTGCAAAGGAAATGTATTACCAATCTACATTATGTATACAAGATCTCAAGTTGATCTGATTGGTGATGGGTTAAATTCTACCAAGCTTTGAAATCAACCATCAAACAAACATTGCAAGTTAAATAAAAAAAGGTTAAATGCACTTGCTGCGACAACAACTCTTATTTAAAACACAGCTCTACATCAACAGTCGAAGACTTCCACAAAAACAGTAAAAAAACGGCGAAAGAAAAGATAATCAATAGTGGAACATTAAAAAGACATCGGGAAGCGAATAACAAAATGTTCAAATGCCCATTACAGTGCATTTGGAACCAGAACAGCTTACGTTCTCGGAATCTCATAACACTTAAGACCTTTTGGTGACTGTAAAAGAGCAGTCTAATTTACAGATTGACACACATCACCTGTCCGGTGTGCATGAGCGGTAATGTGTTACAAATCTATCTTTTTAGTGATAACATCGTTAGTTCATTTAACTGACGGATGCGACTCATTAGGCGGAGTAATGATCGGTTTATTTAAATTCGAAATGCACTAACAAATAGCTGTTGCGACAGAAAGATGTATAAGATCAGTTAATGAATGACATTAAAGCTAAATGTTTTTCGGATCGAAATGTTCTTCCACTACACTCTAAATTTCTTGTAACGGTTCATTATAATCAGTATCAAAACTAACCTAAATTGCTGGTAGTAAGTAGTGCAGCGGTAACGAGAAAAACAATGACGATCCGATCACTTCCCGAGGACTTAAGCTCTCATCATTATGCCAAGTTGATAAGTGGTGAAAAAGTCTCCTTTTACCTCAAAGCTGCTCACTGGAGCGCATCTTTATGATGAAGAGATAATGATAAAATCGGATCTAAGCGTATGGTATCCATAACTAAAAAAGTATAAGAGCGACTACGGAAACTCAATAGCTGAAGTAAAATCAAAGGCAAAGCAGTAAGCACCCTAATTCATCGGCACTCAACACGAGCCGCACGCACAAAAGCGATACTGCAATTAAATCGAAAATAAAAATCTATTTGCCTTTCGGAGATGCTATCAGTCACGTAATAAAACGCAACGCCGATTGTTAAGCCAACAATTTCTTTGTGTAAGCCCATAAAAGATTTCAGTAACCAATTAAACAGTCGTCAGTGGAACGATCAAAGTCGCAACGATTTTGGGTTCTGCACCTGTCAGAACTGCAGCAAGGTGGTCGTAACTGTGGACGTGTGGTGACACTTTAACGATCACATCTCCGCTGGATGTCAGTCGCGATTACCTACGTATGAATCTGTCCTGCAGCCCCATGTTTTTTTCCTGTGAAGTTTGAAAACATTTCGCAGGATCTGCTTGTTTTTGTCGATTATCCGAAGACGTCGTTCGATTGCGCGCCGTATTCTTTATTTAAACGAAGAGATCTCAGATTATTTTGACCGAACGAATTTAAGGTTAATGCCCAGCATTAACTGTCTCTAATTGAGGGACAAGTGAAACCCGACCCCCAATCAAAAATACCAAGCCGAACACAAATTGGACGACAACGAAAGTGAACACGAAGGCTGCGACAACGATAAAATGATTTTAACAAGGAAACGGCAGGTGATGGCAATTACGGATAGATACAGATGTTGAAACAAAGAGGACCTCGACGCGCCCTGCCCGTAGCACCTTTCCTTATTGTTCCATTTACATCTGCCTCCATTAAAAACGAAGTGTCATAAATGACGCCTCGGATAATATTTGTTTTACAACGGTCAATAGCTAAACAATAGTGATGTTGCCTTTTCTCGAAGATGTTGGGGATAGTTAAACTAAGGCTCGCAACATACCATACCATACCACCCATAGATTTCGATTCATGAACCGGGCCCGTGGTTGACAAAAGACGCCCTCACAATGCATCCCGTTCCATCTTTGTTCTCCTCCATTTGCGGGTAGTTGGAGAAATGAACGCGTCTTCCCGGTAAGAGGATTCCTTTTTGTTGTTTCTGATGAATACATTTTTATTATTTACCTTGGGGAACAATGATTGGGATGACAAAGCGTTAGATGTCGTGGCGGGAAAGAATGACGCCGTTTGTTTTTTCGAGTACACCAGGGAACTTTATAATTGTTCGTTTTAATTGTTTGACTGCCCTTATATTTTAAATTATAATTGCACTTGCCACTGGAGAGGAAACTTTGATGCCGTAAATAAATTTCAAACGCTCAGCAATTTTTTAAATTAAAACTCACAGATTTTGACACTTGCTTGAATTTGAGTCAGTAGGATAATGTTATTATGATCAATCCAAATGGGTCAGTGGTTCCCAACTTCAAAAATAACAACAAATAAACTATAAAATAAATTTTGACAAAGTTAAATTACTGGTATGAGAGTTAAAAAAAAAATGTTAGAATGCCATTTTTGTTAAATATAAAATCGAAGCCATGGTTCCTAAGAACAGATTTCACTATCACATCACTCATAGTTTCTGATTTCTACATACTGACCCATTATTGATCACTCTGTATAGTTCTAATTTTGCATAGGTACTCTAATCTAAGACACCCAGTACTCCACACGCACGCGTTCACATGTGTATAGACACACACATGGTAATTGCAATCATGCCCATCACCAACAATTTAGTCATCAAGATCAGACTAAACCTTCAACCTGAATACTTAGCTAAGCCTAATCCCTGGTTTCAGACTAATTAATGGTAATGGGATATAAAATTAGATAACGTCCATCAAGTGTTCCGGCCGCGATATTTGGTTCGGCGAAACGTTGAAAAAATTAAGGCCCAACAAAAAAAAACGTTCCTGTTATCGTCAAATTGTTAAGCCTCGAACAATATCGGTGCATCGGGTTGTGAAACCGTTTGTCGGCGACTTGGGCCTTTTTTCATTCATCCTCATTGGCTGCTATTCCAGGAAAGACGGCGGCTTTTTGGCGCCTCCAGAACGTTTTTCGCTTTGTTGTTGGTTTTTTCTTGAGAATTTGGCGCTGCATTTAGCGTTGTGATGAGATTTTTGGATCTTCTATTGGATTGTTTTGCTTTTGATTAACCATGTAAATATCTCTTGCTTTTATAGGTAATTTGTCGTTAGCATTATGAACTTAACACATATGTTTGTATCCTACTGATATTGAAAAGCGAAAGTTTGTGCATATGTGCGTGCATGCGTGTGAGAGTGGGTGTTTGTTTACTATAAAACTGGTATGCAGATAGCTGGATGCTTCCATTCCGATTTTCCCACGAGATCGAGATTTACGCATGTAAAATCCTGAATATTCAACTATCAATTTTAAAGACAAGAAATTTCGGATCAGTGTTCTTCATACAACGGAGTAAATGAAAACCACTGCGTTATTTTTGGGAATGCCTGTGGGAGTTTAAATTCAACAGTCGGGCACGGGTTAAAGCTAGTTTACAAACTAACTTGATTTAAAGCTGAATTTAAAGTTATGATTGAGCAATTCGTTAATACGAGATGTAACAAGTCTAAGACTATTTACTGACTAGTAATTGATTTGATATCGTTTGACCCCAAACGGTACACTTTTAACACCTCTAAAAGCACAGCGGTACATGCATGAGTCGTCTAAAAATCACGCTCGTCTCGATTTTATAGATGCAGACGGTGATCGAAAATTAATGGCGAAATAATAACAAGTTGCGAGAAGAAATTTTGTCGAATTGATGAAGTTAATTACTTTGACAATATGCTTAATGGAGCCGCCAGGCTGCCTGTTTAATGATTTCCGGAAACTGGGTTATTACTGGATTAAATTATAAACTATTAAGGGTCAAGGATTACCGACACCTGTATCACGCGAGCTCAATTTAGTCCCTAGCAGATGTTTCACTTCACAAACTTGTTACGACTTGCTCGGGCCTTTTTTGTAACTGGAATAAGTGGGATTTTTATGCAACTTTGTTCATGTGTGTTGTGTGTTGTTTGTGCCTGGCTTCACGTTTGTGTGCGAGTAGTGTGTAATTGAATTTAATACCTAGTCTATTATTTTGTGTTCTTCTTTAGAATTTTGTTTTTAGTCTAAAATATTTTGCTTCAATGGAACAATACGTTAATCGGCTGCCCTGAGGGTTAGTATCGTTCTTTTTGAACGATGAAAAAGTAATTAGTTCTTGGAATTGCCTTGTGAGGTTTTTAACAAAATATTTAAAGCGTTTCAGGTTAATTCGTCAGCAAAGCGATTCAATTAGGAGTTTCAGAAATTATAAAATATATAATTTAGTGGTTGTCGAGTGGAGGCTAAAGGACCTAAAAAGGGTCCCGGGTTCGATTACCAATTACAAAAATAAGAATGTTTTATATACGGGCTTGGATATTTAATATGTATTTATTTACCATATAAATTATAAAATATATAATTTAGTGGTTGTCGAGTGGAGGCTAAAGGACCTAAAAAGGGTCCCGGGTTCGATTACCAATTACAAAAATAAGAATGTTTTATATACGGGCTTGGATATTTAATATGTATTTATTTATCATATGCTTCTCCGTTGGCTATAGTAACTACATACAAGCTTTGCTTAGTTTAGAACTTGACCAATTGGTGTCAATGTTGGATTCTATGACGGGCTAGTTGGCGCTAAGTAGTATCGTGACTCGTGAGGTCCGTATGACGATTGTGACATTAATGAACTAAAACAATTACTTTGCTCACCCGCGACCTTACAATAGTTACGTTTATGCAAGAAATGTGTGTTCATGCAGTTCCTCCACCTCCACACTGTACGAACACACACAAATCACATAAACACAACTATCACCACCACCAAGCTACACTGACGCGTTTCGAACTCAACCAGAGCTCATCCTCGGAGTTACCACAACCGTATGCTATGCTACCAAATGTTAAACTAACAAACCAAAACAAATGTTTTAACTTGTCACTGTAACTTCACAAGTACCCACTTTATTTTTCTTATTCTCAAACTACCCCACAAATATTAACTTTTATTGACATATTATAAAACTACCTTGAATTTTTGTTTATTTATTTATAAGGCATATTTTATTAATACTAACTGTTCAAATTAGACCCAAGCCGCAGTAAAGGAGAAGATACTAAATTTACCTGTTCATTAATAACAGACCCCATAGTGTTGTACCTAATTATTTCCATGCATTCCAGAGCATCCAGACGCAACCCCTTGCCGCAATAATGTAACACTTCATAAGAATCTGAATCTAACAATGAATGATTTGATTCCAACAAATGTTTTGCAAAATTCGATCTATCTGGATGCTCATTCCTATATGCCGAAACATGCTCTTTAAATCTAGTATTAAAACTTCGGCCTGTCTGTCCTACGTATATCCCATTGCAGTCATTACAAGTAAGCTTGTATACCCCCGATCTAGTTCCCTTATCTACCTGTTCTTTGTGGTTACATAGCCTAGAGTACAAAGAGTTGTTAGTCTTAAAGGCAACATTAATATTGTTTGATTTTAAAATGCCATAAATCTTATCAGACAAACCCCCAACGTAAGAGATGCTAGATCTATATTTGTTAGTAGACTGAGAAGGTAACGCAGCGTAAAGCATGCTATTTACTAACCGTGCCTGCTTCTTTTGAACTAAACTATCTACCATTGATTTTGTATAACCATTTGAGATCGCTATCTGATAAATAGTACTCAACTCTAAATCAAAATGTTCCTTAGAAAGAGGCACAGTCAGCAATCTATTAACATAACAATGGAAAGCAGCCAGTTTATGCTGCCACGGATGATTAGAAGATGCTGGTATAACAGCATCTGTGTACGTGGGCTTACGGTATATTTTAAATTGATGTTTGCCATTTAATTTTGAAATCGTTAAATCCAAAAAGTTCAACGAACAATTTTCCTCCAATTCTTTTTTGAACTTTATCTTTACGTGCTTGTTATTCAAACCATTAATAAACACGTCAAGCTGTCTCATACTCCCCCTCCAGCATAGGATCAAATCATCAACATACCTTTATATCCAAAATTAAATGTTCAAAATTCAATAACATCTTTACTAAAGAATCCGACATCATAAAATTATCATAAAACAAAAATAATTTTAACTTTAAAATAATTTTAATTATAATCCTTTTTATATTGTATTTAGCACTTTTACAATTTAAGGAAACTGTATGTCTTATGTTAATCATAAGTATTTCTGTACACATTCTTGTATATGACCGTTTGTTTCTCTTCTCAATAAAAAAAAAACATACCTAAAATAGTACACAATATTACTATTACCCACAATATACTGACTCTCAAAATGATCCATAAATATATCTGCCATTAAAGGACTCAGAGGTGAACCCATAGCTAAACCATCACTCTGTCTGTCTGCCTTTAAGACTAACAACTCTTTGTACTCTAGGCTATGTAACCACAAAGAACAGGTAGATAAGGGAACTAGATCGGGGGTATACAAGCTTACTTGTAATGACTGCAATGGGATATACGTAGGACAGACAGGCCGAAGTTTTAATACTAGATTTAAAGAGCATGTTTCGGCATATAGGAATGAGCATCCAGATAGATCGAATTTTGCAAAACATTTGTTGGAATCAAATCATTCATTGTTAGATTCAGATTCTTATGAAGTGTTACATTATTGCGGCAAGGGGTTGCGTCTGGATGCTCTGGAATGCATGGAAATAATTAGGTACAACACTATGGGGTCTGTTATTAATGAACAGGTAAATTTAGTATCTTCTCCTTTACTGCGGCTTGGGTCTAATTTGAACAGTTAGTATTAATAAAATATGCCTTATAAATAAATAAACAAAAATTCAAGGTAGTTTTATAATATGTCAATAAAAGTTAATATTTGTGGGGTAGTTTGAGAATAAGAAAAATAAAGTGGGTACTTGTGAAGTTACAGTGACAAGTTAAAACATTTGTTTTGGTTTGTTAGTTTAACATTTGGTAGCATAGCATACGGTTGTGGTAACTCCGAGGATGAGCTCTGGTTGAGTTCGAAACGCGTCAGTGTAGCTTGGTGGTGGTGATAGTTGTGTTTATGTGATTTGTGTGTGTTCGTACAGTGTGGAGGTGGAGGAACTGCATGAACACACATTTCTTGCATAAACGTAACTATTGTAAGGTCGCGGGTGAGCAAAGTAATTGTTTTAGTTCATTAATATGGACCTCCGCAAAGTAACGCCTGATTCAATAAATTGTGACATTAATGTCATGTTAGTGATCAGTTTTTTTATTTCAGAAATTAATAAAAAAAAAATACAATAAAATCAGATCCGCAGCGTAGGCTTCGTCAATGAGAAAAAAAAAAGAAAATATTTTGTTATCCGCAACAAGCTTCGTCATAGCAACAGATTGAGATCCGCAACAGGCTTCGTCAGCTAAACAAAAATATAAAATCCGCTACAAGCTTCGTCATATTACTTAAACCCAAGCAAGCAAGCATTCAAATCTGATTGATCAGTTTATAAACAAATGAGACAATCGCAAGCAAGATTGTAACGTCAAACAGACCTTCCGATACTAACGCCATCTAGAGATATTCCAACTGTCAGAAGACCCTCATTGCCCATATTACCTCATATTTAAGTCTAACGAAATACCATTTCTTAACGTGTTCATAAAATTAATATCACAAGCCAAGACCTAACGTTGCAACTAGAATGTGGCATAGTATGACGACTCAATCCTGCCCCGCCGTTGATAAGAAACAGTTGAATGGATTATTCATCTACCACAAGCTTAATTATGAAAACGTAAATGTCGGTCGTTCACTGTCTGCATGCTTGCCGAGTTCAAGGTGACTCGCTGCATAATCAAACTAATTTGAAGAATTAAATCGTCCCCTTGATTAGAACGGCAGACTTATTGACAGTGGCTCCTTGTACGCTAATACTCGGTGAGTCATGCGCATCTTATTTGCGTAGGGTCACCAATTTAACATTGCATCCGGAGTTACATGTCGTCAAAGGAGCTAATTGATTTGAGACACTTTTTGACAGACCTTATGGAAAACCAGCCTGAATGGAGCGGATTAGTAAAACGCATAAGTCCTATGTCCATGATTGAAGTGGACAGAAGAACGAAACTGGATATAAAGCGTGAACTAACTAAAACCAGCCAGACCTTTTCTATGGCAGTTTGACACGTGCGCGATATGCTCGTGTTTTCAAAGACAAAATTGGTTGCATTAGCCACATTGGAACATGTCATCAGAACTCTTCTAGTTGGACGTAGAGGCAATTGGCGTAACCGAAATACGCGCATGGATGACATCATCGTCTGTTTAGTTATACCTATAATAACAGACAGGCGAAAGTAAAGAGAATACGATAGGATAGCGCATTAACCCGGAGGAATGTTTACTTAGAGCTACATAACCCACTTCTTGCTTAGTGCAGTGTCTCCAGAATCAAGATAGATGGTAGAGTAAAAGATTGAAAATCCAATGCGGTTTCGCCTTGCTAACCAGTGATTTGACCTGCGTCCTCTCAAGCAGAGGGTCGTGGGTTTAGAGCCCCCGTCTCGTATTTCTGAGTCTTTTGGAAATCATTTGCGAAATTACAAAAGAAAACCTTTTTAATGAACACGTCGCACGCGGCATGCCAATCGTTCGAACCCCATTAAGTACAAATGTTACGATTATTTTATTTTGAAGCTGTAACATTTATTCTGCTCGATAAGTGTTGTGGAAGTCATATTTAATTGTTAAGTCGAAATGATATTTTCGACAAAATCGGTAAAGTTGGACTTAATATGAATTGGAATGTGAACGTTTATGAGTACGCTCGAGACTTTTATTTACAGTTAAACATGTAAACACGGTTGGCTTTTTATTAAATTAGATTAGTACGATTTCTTTTGATGTCGTTAAGCCCTTAAAACCAATCCCATCCAAACCCAGCCTTAACCCAATAGTGGCATGACAACAAGCTAATAAAAAAACACTAACCCAAATCTATCTCCCACGGCGCAATACCAAGCACAGTTTGTTTATCACTTCACGCGAAGACAACCGTAAAAATGCGTGTTACTCTAAACAACCCGCCAATCGTGCGTAACGCTAATTGTGTAATCGTCAGTTGACACTTCCACTAACAATGTGTCACGGATGTCCGAGGAGTCCCCGGGAGCTTCGTGTTTTGCGTTTTAGACACGGCAGTGAACTTTCTCGCTATTTCGGACAATTAACGCCAATAAATGCGTAAAAACTGTGGTTCGATTCATGTGGGTAGGGTTCGAGTGGTGAAATCGAGTAGGCTGAAGTTTCAAGGTCTGCTGCCAATTAAGAGCAACGTGATATATTGTGGTAATGTTAAAAAAAACTACAAGGTTCAATCGCCTCAAAAGCGAAAATTTTATATACATAATATTCTGAATAAAGTAGTCTAAAACAGCGAAGGATTTCTATTTGAAAGTTATTTTTTTATTATAAGAGTGAAGCAAACGAGCAAACAACAACATCTGATGGGAAAAGATCACCGCTGCCCAAGCCCATACATATTAACAAGTCAAGGAGAGTCACTGATCTGTTGCCGGCCTTTTAAGGAACTATAAACCCTTTTCTTGAAAGTCCATGTAACTATATCTACGTAGCAATTGTAACGACGATATTAGGACGTCCTCAATAAGCACTAGATGGATTGGAGGATAGTGGACTGGGACGTAATTAACGGGGACACGGATTAAATTTAAAAAGAAAAGCCCTGACTGACTTATTTATCAATGCACACCTTGCAATGCAATGTATCCAAAAAGCTAAAAAAACTGCATAGTTCTAACCTAGATAAGGAGTAAGGACTGATTGTGCGAAATTATTTTGGTATAGGTCACATCACAACGGTGGCGAGACCGCGAGTGTCGCCTAGTTGATATTATAAATTCTGCCACTACTTAATAACAAATCGTATTCAATTATAGGTGCTTCTAAAGCTACCATTACCACCAACCAACCAAGACACCATTCAATTGCAAAATTTGTCATACTCTTGTGGGAGTTCTAAGGTTAATTCAAGGTATATGCTTGATGTGAAGTTGGTAGATTATTTACAAGTTAAACTTTCCTCGCCATATAAGTCAAGTGGCCGCTCGGGCACTTTGTGGCGGTGTCTGTTACGGACTCGGAGTCTCGCAGCCAGAAATATCTGGCTATTTAATGATTCCTACCGTCACACCGAAGGATTTTAATGCAGCTTCTCGCTCATTATGTAGTTTTAACTGTATGGTGATTTAAATCATAGTCAGCTTGAAAATCATTGATACTAAAAATGAGAGCTACCTACCATTCACTTCCCGACTGATAAAACGCTTGATAAGGAACTGCAAGACTCCAGTGTAATAAACTGAAATATTGATACAATGTGCTAAACTATTAGTTAAATGCACGAATCTTCCCTTTGACAACATTCCCGTGTCAATAAGCATGTCACTGGAAGCAAATGAATGCACCCTAAGGTTTAATGTCATATGTATAGCTTAAAATATCAAAGATTATTTTCGCTTGCAAGACCGCATGGTAATCAGCCTTATCGTTTGTATTATGATGTAGGAACTTTAATTAAAAATGTTAAAGAATAGGTCGACTATTGAAAATCATTAATAATTTCTGCTCTCATGTCTTGGTCGCATTTCAGTAACAGTTCGCGAGACATAGCAAGAAATAATGTCCATGTAAATTACACTAATAATAATGAGAATATTATATGACCTGGTGCATCGTGAAAGTTCGAGTCTCTCTAAAAATGTTTAAGTCAACAGCGCAACTCAAACCACTAGAGCTATTACTAAAACAATGTGTTATAAATACAAACAGCCGGCCAGTAACTTCTTTGAGCTACGGCTCCTTAGTTACATGTTTTAACTACACCTGGCATTCCGCGAAGCTCATACTGCATAATACATTATTGCACGAGAAATTGTTAATTACCGCATACTTATTGTAACTGTTGCAGCTAATGTATAAATAAACAATAGAATTATGCGAGTAAACAAATGGGCGAACGAGTTAATGCATGCGCTTTAGTATACAGTACTATTAATAGGAACAGCTACTGTCATAAAAATATAGTAATTAATAGCAGCAATAGAGGCGCCGCAACGCGTTACGACTTGTCGAGTTAACAATGTTGGTATAATAAAAGCAATGTAAAATCATTTAGCAGTGATAGTCATCGGAATGTTAATCGACTGAGTGATCACTATTTACTTACAAAATATAGAGTTGAAGTCCTAACCCGCGGCTTTGTCCGCGTAACATTTTTTCCCTTTAGGAAAAACATTTACAATTTTAAAGTTTCGCCAGAAAAATGGTTACGGTAACATTTTCAAAGCACAACGCCATCTTTTGATTGTAGACGATGTTAACACGATGACTAATGTACTTAAAAATTCTTGAACAGGACCTTCTATGAACTCCAAAGAGTCTAAAGTTAAAATATTATTAATCACATATAACGCAGCCAAATTACCGAGATAATAAGCATCCTATGTCTCGATCCAAATCTTTGCCAATCTGTCATCATAAAAGTTCGTTTAATTAATAGTTTCAATGAAAATTACAATTGTATCAAATTAACATTATGTACTTATCTATTTCATCCATTATTCTTTTTAAATTTTATTTATTTCTAGTCGTTCCCGGTATTGTTATCAATCGCCGTACGGTGTCACGAACATCCTGATTAGTCGTTTAAGCGCGCCCGTTTCTACATACTTTTTGTCTCCTGACGATTCTAAATCTGTCTGAGCCGGTCCGTCTAATTCCGGCCCGTACCGGCATTGTAGGCTTCCTGTTGCGCAACGTCCAACCTATCTTTGTCCTTGCGTTCCTGAACGTTACTTAACCCAGTAGGCTAAGGGTCATCATCATCATTTCAGCTTTCGTTCGCCAAACAGACCGGATCTGCACCATTCGGATCCAACGCAACCTTAACCAGGTAGTCGCTCCGTATTGTTTCGTCTTCCGGTCTGTGGACGCCACTCGAAAACCTTTTGGCCCCATCGGCTATCACTTCTACGAGTGATGTGCCCTGCTCACTGCCATTTGAGACTGGTGATTCTTCGAGCTATATCGGTGACTTCTTTTCGGTTAATGCCTGTTAATGGCAACGATGAAGCGGCGAGATCTTGAAAGGATACGGTGGAAGATCATAAATAGTTTACCAAGAGTTTTTATTTGTCGCTGGAAGGCGAGGCATTGACAGGCCTACAAGTATGTATCAATAAAGAAGGTACGGAGAAATCTGAGCGAATAATAATAATTTAAATTGTACTTATCCCCAACGTGGACTTTGTACATCGCTTTTAATCAGCATAGCAACTCTATAACATATTTCTGACTACGCAATAAAAACATTAAAGACAGCCCAATGCTGATTTGGCGCGTTAAAAAACGACTTACTTCAAATTAGACGTAATGCTTTCCTGCTTCGCATCAGGTCAACGCCCAGCCTCGCCTATTCGGAAACCCTAAGTCATGCTAACTCATGCTTAATAGAGGTATCGTCGTATATCTAAATGTTGATATGCGTACGGTGGGCAACTTTACCTTCTACCTTATTTCTAGAAGCGTATGTAACAATACCAAAGCTGTTGGGACGTGTGAACAGGCGATTCACGATGTGCCTTTACCCGTCCAACTCATTTGGTTACCGATGGTTAGTAGATAAGATTTTGTCTTGGACGATAAGGATCTGTCGACAGCTGTATGACTTCGATATACTGCCGCGAGGATGAGCTGTGAATACGCAATGACATGAAAGTGATAATTTAAGTGCTTGTTGTAAAGTTTTATACGAAGCGATTATATCACAATTTAATGTAGATATAAAATTTAAATTCCCTGAGACTTCACAAGGTACCATTTTTATAGCATTTCAATTGCGATTCAGCTCTTGCTGCTGAGATGAAACCAATTTATGGAAATAAAATGCTGTCTTCATTCAGTAAACCATCTCCTTCTTTCCTTTTTAATTAAAAGTAACTGGGCGACCGAGTTTCGCTCTGAGTTCTTTTTTGAACAGTTTTCTTTTTTACTAAACTTAAAAACTCTTTCGAACTCAAGACACCAATTTGCAAGTCCGAGGCTTGATAAAGCCACCAGATTCGCATTGGCGTTTTTCCATAGATAAGACCAAACTGGATCGATTGTTCCCCTCCGAAAATCCTAACATACTAAAATTCATATAAATCGTAAGCGCGGTTTCCGAGGTCCCAGAAATAAATAAATAGTATACAAGAACTGCTTGTTTTAAATTATTAGGTATTTAAATTCAATGCCGCCCTTTATAGCTAGATCTCTTTATTATTTGGTGATATTTTCTTTATTCTTATCCTTATCTGCTACGTACGGTGGAATGGAAAACCACTGCTTTGCTTGTACTTTTGCCGAATATTTATGATACTTAATGTTTTACAAAAACGTATCATACTATCGAATCAGTAAAGTATAGCTGGGGCTGTGATACATCATTCAGTGATGCGTATCACTATAAACACTATTTAGAGCAATTTGCATACACGGCAATTTTTTTATTAGACGGCCGGATAGCTTAGTTGTCAGAGAACCTGACTACGAAGCTTGAGGTCCCGGGTTCGATTCCCGGCCGGGGCAGATATTTGTGTGAATAAAACGAATGTTTGTGCTCGAGTCTTGGATGTTTAATATGTATTTAAGTATGTATTTATCTATCTAAGTATGTTTATCCGTTGCCTAGTACCCATAGTACAAGCTTTGCTTAGTTTAGGACTAGGTCAATTGGTGTGAATTGACAACCTTTCATTTTAACACCTGAAAATTACTACAGGAATCGAAAGAGTTTCGCCTGTTGAACACGGAAAAATATTTATTATAATTTATTTCTCTATATTTAAAAAAATACAACAAATATAAAAAACATATATGTAATTACAAATACTGCCACGGAATAGATATGTTTCCTTTACCCTTTTCACTAGAAAAAAGAGCTGTCATAATTTTAAATTTGATAACAACCTTAACGTCAAATTTACGTCATCACTTTTTTTTAATAGAGACTAGACAAAAGTAATGGATCTATTCTATCGTTACGCTCTTTTAGAATAAACACATCTTTAAAAAATTGTAATAAATTAATTAATAATCCTAGTGAAAATTAGAAACTATCAGCGTCTTTCTCTTTCCAAACAGAATACAGAGAACGAATCAAATTATAGTCTTAGAAATATGAAATGTTGTCAATTGTCCCGTGATATTTATTTATTATTATTTTATTTTTATTTTTCTGAACAATTTTTTTAAAAATTAAATTTGTCCCGTGATTGAATACTATCTTACCTAATGAAAAACGCACATGAGGCCAAAGGTTTATCTCACTGGTTTAGTAACAGCCTATTCACTCAAGCCTTGAAGAGCCTTGTACGTAGAAGAGGTTGTATAAATTTATCTAGAAATACAGACGAAAGAAGCGAGTTCCATTAGATTGCGATTGAGTTAATTACAAATTACTTTGTCAAATCTTGCCACCGAGCGCCACCCACCTTTAAGTAAATAAAATAAAAAAAAGAAAGAAGCTCCTGTAATTTATTGCCCTGTGAAAATGCCAGCGGTTGTAAAACTACAGTGCACTTTATTTCCCGATGGCCGGCACGCGTCGAGTAATTAATAAGTGCCCTTCCAGCTCTTCATTACCGCGCAGACGCGTTTTTGCGGCAGCGGGCTTACCGGCGCGCGCGCACGGCGCAGGTAGACCGCGGCATTAAAATTTATACAAGAAATAGGCTGCTATCTTTCTTTCTTACACATAGTTATAAAAATATTTTTCTATTATAAATCATATCTGCTGCATGCTGTTTTTTGGTGGAACCCGAATCAATTCTAAATCAAATCTGATCCTAATAAATGGGTGTTTTCAGTAGTCAAAGTAAAAAAAACTAGTGTGCGAAGTATAAATGATACAAATCAACTTTACTCTTGATTATTTGTTTGAAACAGTACGATTAGTTTCGGTCTATTTGGACGACCTTCAGGGGTGAGTGCCTTAACGACAGAGGTAGTGAAAGTGCATGAAGCGCAGAGATTTTTAGTTTTATAAATCTTATTTTTCGAGAGCTCAAGTAATACTATACGTAGTAAAGTTAAGATACTTGTTATAAATAGACCTCGGTATTTAGCAGGCATTTTGGTGGATATTTAACATTAGTGATGTGTAATGTCAGAAAAAACTTTTTTAAATTGAAATTTCAGATACATTTTGGAGTTCCCATACATAATTACAACGTCGAAACTTGGATAGTTTGTACTACACATCACTAATGTTAAGTAGCCACCAAACTCCCCGTTTGACAACGAGGTATAGTTATAAATAACTAAACACAGTTATATCCTTCTAATATTAATAATGAGAAAGTTTGTGAAGATATTGGTATGTTTGATATTTACTAGTCATCATCGTCATTACATACGAAAGTCGTCCACTGCTGAACTCCCGCAAGGCTCGCCAAAGAGGTCGGCCCTGCGCCGTCCGCATCCAACGCGTTTCCGCTACCTTAACCAGGTCGTCGCTCCAGGTCGTCGCTCCATCTCGTTATAGGCCTAACTACACTGCGTCTTCCGGTCCGCGGTCGCCACTCGAAAAGGCAGCGGCAGTCAATTCTACGAGCGATGTGTGTTTGCTAGCCAATCACGTAAATAACTGGTGAATGGATTTAGGGCCCTCGCCCACGGTGACTTTTTGTAGCGATGCAGTAGCGATGCTGTCGCGCGTTCGCATCGACAGAGTCGCGATGTGGTCGCTAGCTGTGTACCTTCGCTCACATAACACGATTCAGTCGCGATGCAAACGCGATACCGTCGCGCTTCTGACGCGATGCAAACGCGATACCGTCGCGCTTCTGTCGCGATGCAAACGCGCGGTTCTCTACTAACGCGCCACTCTCCCTCCGTTCCCTCCCCGATGTCGTCCGACACGGTCGCGCGTTTGCATCGATACAGTCGCGATGCTGTAGCGCGTTAGTAGCGCGTTGGCTGGCATCGCTTCTATAGCGCGTTACAAATGCGACTAACGCGCGTTAGTAATCGCTACAAAAAGTCTCCGTGGGCGAGGGCCCACGAAACTTGGCGTACTGATAAACAAAGATCTGGATTGAAACATGAGATACTTAAGGATACTTAATATTCCACAAAGAGTTCCAGTCCAGTATTTAAAGTTTAAACTATAAGCAAGAATAGAGAACGCTGTCCAAAAACGTTGAAGTTCCTTGGCTTCCAACTAACTAACTGCATGCTATACATGCATTGTGTTAACTTCGTCTGCAACTGCGACTACTTACTAAAGCACTCAGCAAAGTATTTTAGCAACTGCTAAAGTACTACAAGGAATACTTGACTGTACTGCATTATAATACTATTATGCTCTAATCGCGACTCAGGTAACTTGGCTGTAGTGTTCCTACTTAAGTAACTAAATTAACATCTGTACAATTTTCAAGCCTTTGTCATTGCATTGTATTTATGGAGTCGCCTATAAATTCGGTACTCTCTGATGCAGAACATTGTTAACGATGCCATTTGTAAGCGTGACTCAATTAATAGCAACAGACCAAACTAAACTGGTAACGTTTAGTCGTTCCGATGGTAATGTGAATTGTTCTCCGTATTCAGTGCGTTGTAGGACTTGTAGGTGCAATGTATGTATGCACTAACCGGTTCCTTTGTTGAATGACTCAAATTTATTATTATGACGCTATTAAGTGTCTATAATTGTCTAGTACAACCACCGGTCATATAATTCATACTATAATATTATAAATGCGAAAGTGTGTCTGTCTGTCTGTTATTTCTTCATGCTTAAACCATAGAAATTTGGTGTGGAGATATTTTGAGACCTTGGAAAGGACATAGGATAGTTTTTATCCCGGAAAATTGCACAGTTCCTACGGGATAGCGATAAACGAATTCTTTGCAGACGGAGTTAGCCGTTACAGCGTATCAGATGTTAAGTGCTATGTTTTATTCGATATTCATGTCCATGAGTTATTTTTATTAGCTCGGTCTTATTTAGAGAAAGGTCTCTATATCAACTAGATTATCAAATTAAGTCTAAACTAGGCTCCTAGAATATATGATAAATTGCCTAATGAGCTAATACAAAAATAAATTTTGGCAGAGTTCAAAAAAGAATTACATAAATTCTTTGCTAAAAAAGCGTTTTATACAATAAACACATAATTATATTAATAGTTAATAAGAACTGCATGTGTCATAGTTACCTGACCCTACAATTTGTATGCCTTACGGCTCAACATTGTGATACAAAACATTCACAAGACCTCATGCACCTACTTGTGTTGAACAAATAAACGATTTTGAATTTGAATTTAGATTGTTTAAAATAGTGTGGTCAATTGGCCATGTATTTGTGAATTCGCAAAGCGGTCTTACTGCGCCGTGCGCCTAGCCATATGCATCGCATGCGCGCGCGCGGATCCAAGTATAATCGCCCGCTGCTCGGGTGCTATGCTTTTTACCTTTTTCACCCTTTTTGCTGTCTCTATTAGTTTAACGCGCGCATACTTCGCTGTAAGACGGATTTTTACGATTATATCACGTGATACGATGCTGTTTTTGTACTAGGCTAACTGGAGATCCAGGTCGTAAATAAGACTAGTACAGTGCTACGCTCTGCTAAGTAAACGCAAAGGGACATGGAATGATACGATGAGGAATATACTGGAAGGTAGCATGAAAATAGTTCTTTGCAGAACGAGTCCCTATGTCTTACAAGTAGAATTAATATTGTACAATATCTTCATTTTTTAAGGGTTCCTTACCCGAAGGGCGATAAACGGAATGCTATTAATGTCGCTACACTGTCCGTCCGTATGGTAATTTATACATAACGTGTATAACTACAAAAAATAATAAAATAAATAAGCCGCGGATGGACGAACAGACAGACGGACGGACAGACAGACATGGCGAAACTATAAGGGTGGGGGTCACTCACTAGTGCGTTGCCGGCTCTTTTAGAAAGAGAACAGACTCCTTTCTAGAGGTAGAACGCGGCCACGTCGTAGCTGTTTAATACAACTATTTAATAGTTTATTTCAAAGCGTGGGTGGTATTACGCTTAGGGCCACTTGCACGGTCCGGGGTTAAAAAATTAAATCATTAACCCTGGGTTAAGAATGACAGTTCCATTCATTTTGACACTTCTTAATCCTGGGTTAGCCATTAACTCGGAGTTAAGTAGTTAACCCTGGTCCGCGTAAGCCCGCCTTAGGGTCCGCTTTTATATAGAATGGAGTGAAGCTGAGAAAAACAAACAACAACAAATAGTGCGACCAATCACGTTAGTTGAAATCGACGTCTAGCCACCTCCACTTATAATGTGACAATTTGACGTGAATTTCTTCTAAAGTGATTGGTCGATTCTATATATTATCTCCGCCCGCTTCGCTCCGCTTGCATGAAACAGCACCCTTATGCCTCCTTGTTATTTCATTCGTTACGGTTTTGTAAATGGTAAACAAGGCAATTTATACTAGCTGATATATAAGAAGTATTATATAAAAGTTTTGTTATTCGACTGTTAATTTACGGGTTAAACGTTTCGGTACCAATTATGCTAGTTACCCAACAATTAATTAATGTAAGTGAAGTAAGTGGTAAATCGGAATTTTAGATAATACCTATCGTACTTCTGTACAAGACAACGAAACAACTTTCATGGTAATTGGCAACTTACTCGAGTAAAAAGTGCCTAGAACTTTTTTATGCAAGTCAATGTGTGTGTCAAAGCTATTATGAATGACCCAGTCCAAACAAAAATAATGACCGCTTAAGCCTCAGTTCAAATCCGAAATTAATGTCCTTCCTCTACATGTTACAGGTTCTAAGCACACGCCTAATTGACTTTAAACGTCGTCCACATTAACCGACAAAGCGCCAACAGCCGAATTATTAGCCAACAAGCTTATTAAAACCGCCAATAGAAAGCCCCAAGTTTCCACAACACGACTCGAGCCGATAACGTGCCGATTAAAAATGAAATAAACGACACTCGCATACCGGTCAGGTCCTTCACTCCATTACACGGCACTTCCAATACGCTAGATTAGAGCGCACGAGGCGATTTTTTCCCATCGCACACCGCTACCGGCTCTTTGCGGCCCGGAGATTAGCCATTGCACGATAATAGTACCAATTGGGAAGCGTTAGGTGCTCCGTTTGATGTTAACTTGTTTTTGTAACGCTTGGTATAGTGATGCTGTGAGGAATTGATAGACAGGCCGCCAGACAGAGATTGCGAGGTGATAGGTATTACGGTGTGTCGGACAGGATATGGAGTCGCATTTTTGGCGGGTTTGTCAGCTGCAACAGGCAGTAGTGTCGTCGTTTTAAAGACGAAAGTTTGATGCTATTTATCTGAGAGTACAATAGATAATATTAGAACAAATGAATGTTTTTAATGCCTAAAAATCGTCACTGATTGGGTTCCAAGCGACGGGCACCGGAGCAGGGCAACCCAAAACGGAGATGGCGGGATGACTTGGACCGTTTTTACCCATTTTGGCGGGATTTTGCGAAGGATAGAGACGGGTGGAAAGAAAAAAGAGAGGCCCAGCAGTGGGACGTACAAGAGGTTATTTAAAAAAATATATAAATCTGAACATGCGTTTTAAAAAGTTGTGTTTGCTTCTGTGACAGAAAGGTTTTGCATATATCGTACTGTATTTATTTATTATACCTACTAGCTTTTACCTGAGGCTTTGCTAGCGTGGACTAAAGGTCTGGCACTGGTAGGTTCAATGGAAATCGCGGGATTTTACAAAATTACATCGTGGTATTTATTCATTTACGTTGTACGAAGCACTCGTGGAAAATTTAATAACTTGACTTAGCGGTTGAGATTTTTGGATTTTACATGCGTACATTTCGATCCCATGGGGATATGGAAAAATCTAGCCTATGTGTTATGCCACAGATAAGTTGCATATATACCTAATTTAATTCAGATCCGTTCAATATAACGTGAAAGAGTAACAACACACACAGAGAGAGAAAAGTTCGTTTCCCATTAATCTTACTAATATTATAAACGCGAAAATTTGTATGGATGGATGTGTGGATGTTTGATACGCTTTCACTGTAAAACGGTTTGACGGATTCTGATGAATTTGACACACAAATAATTTGTGTAGTCTAACATTTTGTAGCATATAGGGTTGTGGTACCTACTCTGAAGATGAGCTCTGTTTGAGTTCGAAACGCATCAGTGTAGTTAGGTGGTGGTGTTGGTTGGGTTTGTGTGATTTGTGTGTGTTCGTACAGTGTGCAGGTGGAGGAACTGTATGAATACGCATTTCTTACATAAATGTAGCTATCGTAAAAGGTCGCGGGTGAGCAAAGTAATAATTGTTTCAGTTCATACAAAATACAGCTAGTTTATAATATTAGTAGGACACTTGAAATCTCAGTGGGCATACCTACTCTGTTATCGGAGAGAGACAGAACTTATATTAAAGTATCATTTGGTATAATTTTCATTAGCACTATCACAGTCGTAAACTAAGTAGTTACCGTTATAAACGAACAATAAAGGCTCAAAAGTTGTTACTAAAGCAGTTTTCCACAGGGTCCACAAGCCCCAATTTTACGGTAAAGTAATAATATTTAACGGCCTATATACTAGTATATACGCCCTAGGGTTCTTATGAAATAGTTTAAAATTACGAGTGCGATCCTCGAAAGGGTACATTGGTGGCGGATAATTGGAGAATATCGTTTATCTAGTCGCCATTTTCACGGAGTTACGATTTGATGATCGTTTCGTAAAACATATAGAGCTTTATGGTTTATTTTGAAGTAGGCTGTTGGGCATTTAAAAAAAAAACGAATGTCCGTTTATCGATGAATTTAGAGCATTAATTACCCTTCTTCTAGTGCCTCTTGAATTGTGAAGGTTGGCCGTCTATTGGTAGCCTTCTGGAACAACTCTTCGACGGAGGTGACGCCTGTCCACTCCCGGATGTTCCGCAACCACGATTTCTTTCTTCGCCCAGTGCGTCTCTTTCCTTCCACTTACCCCATCATTATCAACTGCAGCAGCGAGTCTGTTAGCTATCCAATAGTTCTTAACTAAATCCTATTCTAATTTACGCGTGTTTAACAACTGTTATAAAAATAAATTATAACATAAATATCAATATTATAGATGCCAATAAAACATTCATAAAATTGCCGAATAGGAATTCCATCAAACGTGATCAGGCATACAAACTCGCCTTATTAAAATACCAATGAATTCGAACATTAATTTCTATTACCGATAAAAAAAGGTAATAAATAACCGATTTTAGTTACCACTTGCTTCTACTTATCGAGTGGCCGAACGACTATGCAAAATGTGATGCTGTTGACACCCAATCCTTCTTTTTAATTGTAACACGGCGGTTCAATTATTTGTATATACATATGTGTTTAGTTCGGAGCATGTTTTTGTGTATGTTTTAGCGCTTTTTTGTCGGCACGTGTATCGGCGACCGTGGGATGTCGACCCGCGATCCATTTTAGAGATATCGCCGACGAAAAGAAAATACTATTACGGTTAGGGTTGACGAAGAATCATTGCCTAGAAGGTGGTTTATTTATATCTTTTTAGTTTATTTCTTCGCATTGCATTAGGGTAATATTTAAGGCCGGCGCAGACCAGATGCATGTGCGAAACTGTAAGAAAGATGGCACACCATGTGCACGCATCTATTTAGTGCGCCATCTTTCTTACAGTTTCATTTATTACAACTGGTGCTTGTGCGCGACGTGATCGCATCTGGTCTGCGCTGGCCTTTTTATTTCAAATGCTCACCTGACATCGTCAAAATTTATTGCGGCCGTCCGTTTATGGTGCGCGGGTCCGACTCACACTTGGTCAGTTTTTTTCAGTGTGACGTTCTCCGGACTGTTTTCGCTTTCCTCAAAACCAGCGACGCACCGCGCCGCCCCGCTACCGCTGTCAGACACTGCGTTTGCAACTTAAAGTCTGTTAAAAAAAAATGTCTAAAAGGTGCGATATTTCTGACGCCGAGTGTACGAGTGGGTGTGCGGTTGAAACGTTTGCAGAACTTTCCACGACCCATCCAAAAATAGTTGTTCGCATATTTCGACAATGACGATTGTTCATTAGGACTAATCGGCTTCCAGTGCCAACCCTGGTAACGGAATAAGTGCAAAATCACGGCTGACCTAGGAAGATAACTGTAGGTAGACAGAACGCTCTAATAGTAACCATACTAATTGTACGAGCATCCGGGTCTAAAAGTTTATTTACTACCGCGAATTGTAGTAAAACTGTATCTGTGTTTAAAAAAAAGTGTTTATATTAAAAAAAATCATGGTAGCATAGTGGTCTGTCCTATGGCCTCTCAAGCAGAGGGTTGTGGATTCGAGCCTGGTTCGCTCCGGAGTTTTACGGACTTTATCTGCGAAATAACAATTGAAATTCCCATGAGCTTTACGGTGAAGGAATCAACATGAGGAAATAGGGTCGATAGGGTCTGGTGTGCATAAATGCTGTGTACAATTGTAATTGTGTTTTTAGGTACAATCCCATGGTATTCTTGTAAGGTCTAAATTGTGCTACTGTTTACAATATGTAATTGTACCTATTTTATAAACAAATACATAAATAAATAAATAAACTTGCGCACAACTATAAAAAATCAATGGTATGAATAACTCTTTAATATAACTACGTAAAACACATGAAGGTTGTGTGATGTTCCCAATCCGCGCTGAACCCGCGTGGAACCTACGTCCCAAGTCTTCTAATTCTGAGAGGAGGCCTGTGCCCTGTAGTACGTAATACGGGAAGCGTTTTATGCAAGATTGACACTGCTAGATTAGGCTAGAACGAGGATGCATAATTTCATTATTCTACGACTTCTACGTCTTACAATTTGTGCTGAACATACATAGATGAGTCAGTCAGTTAGGAATTTATATATTGACATTGATTGAATTTATATATCTTATGATATACCTAATACATTTACAAATACTGTGCTAAAATTTAATATCATTTCACCACTGATTGGGTTGCTTTGGGTAAAACAGCTATGCATTTTCACGATGTTTTTCACCGATGTATGACTGGATGGAAAATCCAAATGACGTTCTGTCTAATTCTGTTGTTAATAGATAAACAAATGTTAGTAATACGGTTAGAATTATCATTATTATAGGCTATAGCTCACTGAAGATATGTTTATCCACATATTAAACCACTCTGTGCATATATGCATATTAAAACTCTATTTATTTTTCGTAACGTTTTGCTGCTAATATGACTGAATTTGACTGCTGCTAATATAAGTTTCGGGTTCGATGCTTAGCTTAGTCCATGCAGATGTTATGTATAAAAAAAACGCAAGTTTTGGTATCGAGTCTTGGGTGTTTATTATGTATTTAAGTATCCATCAATCTATTTAGTTAAGTAATGTTTATCCGTTGCCCGTAACAAGAATTGCTTTCTTTTGGGAGTAGTAAATTTTCCCGTGATATTTAATATTTTTAGCGTCGTCAATGCTCTTATTTGAATATTAAAGTTAGGTTAGGAAAGTTAGCCACGCTGCAATATTGTTCACAAAAGTTCAGACAAGTTAGTTGGCGACTGTTATTTTTATTTCATTTGTTTCTTAAACATCATAATAATTAAATTAAAACTAAATCATTTTCATTTGCACTTTACTAATAAGTAAGCTGCTGTTATCGATAGGTATTTTACCTATCGTCTATCACAACCCATAACAAGAACATAACGATTAGCCGATAACAGGTCACCGAGACGAAACAATATCGACTTCCGTCGAAACCCATACATCTCATACATCCACAAAAGGCTCTCACATTCGCTCTCTTCACATACCTATATTCTTCCATATATAATCCTGACATACAGTGTCCCGTCACCACGCCTTTTATATTGTAAGGGAAGTTGATATCCGCCTTCGCATATCGTATCTCCTTAGAGAGTTTTATGGCGTGGACGTGGGCGGAAAGTGGCGGCGGTCAAGGTCGGCTGAGGTGTCGCTACCAAGGTCACTATAACCTGACTTGGTAATCACTATTTTGTTGCTAAAAAGCCGTGGTAGCCTAGTGGTTTGACCTATTGCCTCACAAGCAGAAGGTTGTGGATTCGAGTCCGGCCTCGCACTTCTAACTTTTTCGAAATTTATGTACGCAATTATATTTGTTATGTACCACGAGCTTTACGGTGAAGGAAAATATCTTGAGGAAAGCTGCATACACCTGCGATGAAATTGAATGGTGTGCGTGAAGTTCCCAATCCGCAGTGGGACGGTAGCTTAGATGATCACTCTGATTAAAGTGATAGATGATGATGATGATGTCATCCTTGCAGTTTTTAGTCACCGCGACTGCTTCAAAGTACAGCACTTAACTTTTAAGACTTACGTAAATTAAAACAAAAAGTATTTGCGTCTGATAAACTGCGACTGTAACATCGTATCTGTTACTTAATCTTGCCACTAAGCAATCTTCTTCTTCTTAAGTCTTGATGCTTACACTGTTGTGTTCCGTTGTGGAAGGTATGGCAGTCGGGGAAATTACTGGCACAGGAGGTTTTCGTCTTAGCCTGTTTGTCATACTTTTGATGTCTCATATTCATGGGCTACCATGATCACTTACGCCCATATAGGCATTGCAAACAGACAATTGAATTTTACCATTATTATGCGGAGTGATATTATGTAGTCTGCATTGTCTTCATCTTATCACCATCATCATCATCATCACCAGCATCAGCCTATGTTCGTCCACTGCTGGGCATAGGCCTCTCCCATGGCACGACACTGAGCACGATCCTCGGCTACTATCATCCAGCTCTTGCCAGCCGCCTTGCGAAGATCATCGCTCCACCGAGTTTGAGGACGTCTTACGCTACGTTTACCGATCCGTGGTCTCCACTCAAGAACTCGTATACCCCAACGGTTATCGGTTCTTCGGGCTTCATCTTGTACATCCAGTAAAATTTCTTTAGGCGCAAGCCACACAGAAGAGACGTGGAACGGGGGCGCGTCGCAGTCGCGGCGCTTCTTGAATGAGTTTTCATACTAAATGTATAGAAGCGTCGCGATGCAAAGCAGACAGATGGGACAGGGCGGAGACGTGGCCTGCGAGCAAACGACGCGGGCTGCGACGCACCCCGTCCCTCATCTCTTCTGTGTGGCTTGCGCCTTAGGATCAAAAAGAATCCGTACGCATTTGATGCTTATGAAAAAGTCAGTCAAAAATTCAAGTGCATCCAGAAAACTCCCATCGAGATAATATGTTATCTGTGGCTATTATTGAATCGTTATAGAACTGATAGTGATGTTATTCATAACAATATAATCGACGTGAATACAGTACAAACAGCCAGGTTATTGAAAGACCTAAACCGAAACAGGACATTCCAAAAAAATACTACGCAGTACCCGAATGAGTCACATCGGAATACCAAGATATTGAATGGAACGTTTACGTGATTGTATGTTAATAGCTTTCTGCAAATATCATGTCGAATTAGTGCCATTGATTTGCACTTTACTTTGCTTGAAGGATAGGATCTGAGTCCAGATTGTCTACGCTCGTAACCACAATTACAAACGCCATTTGTTTCTGTGTAAGAAAAGTGATGAGGGTAGAGAGATGGGAATGGGACGATGCCCACGCCTTGGACGATATGACCTATGATGATGACCTGGGAAGTCCAGGATTGCTCACGTCAAACAAAACACAGTAGATAATGCAAAAGCCCGGTTATATTCCGTTATAAAGCGGTCATTGTGGCGTTTTCAATAAAAAGGGTTCCCGTCAATTTTTCTTTGAACGGGAAAATGTTTTTACTCAGAATCAAGAGCGCTATAATTTTTAATGACTAAAAAAGTCTCTAATTTTCCATATAATTTTTTTGTGTTTAGTTTTGTGACGACACATATAAATTGTATGAAAAAATCATCACAAAAGTGACTCGAAAAATAAGAACAGAAGAATAAGATTGTGTTCATGATTTTGAATAAGAAAACTAAAAGTAAAAGATATTTTTGTTTGAAAATGCCCATATAAACTGTCCATGTCTCGACGTTAATAATCTTATCTGAAAAGTTAATTTAAAACATAGTTTTTTTGTTGACATTGCACATCACTAATATTAGTTAGCCACCAAACTGCCCGCTTGATAACGGACTATAATCATGATTATTGTGTTGCAAAAAATAGTTATTGTTATTACTTACACAAACATAACAAACGGTGCAGATTAGAAAAGAAAAAAAAAAAAAAAAAAAAAAATAGAATAAAAATAGGATTTAAAGTCCAAAATAATAATAAGCAAAATTTTTATGCATCAACTTGTTTTTCTTTGATAGCGAAAATGTTGTTTTGAAAGAGTTTGTTATGAATAGGTTATCCGATGGAAATGTAAAATGCGAGTTCATAATTAATCATCCCAACTTCGGTGAAATCGTGATTAATCAACTACTTGCGTCAAATAAATTCCTTCCAGTCAACATGAACCTAAAAGAAAACGGATTCAGTCATTTCACAGAAATTAATGGCTTATTCTCGGCCCTACCTGAAAAGTAATACCGGCTCGTAATTTAATAGCCATTATTAGATCAGAATGAAATATTCGTTCGAACATTTCTAGAACTTATATTTTTTGGATTAGACTTGAATCTCAAAAGACCTTTCCACGTTCAAGGACAAGTCGCGCATTCGCACTCACAGAACGTAAATATATTCCAATGGATATAGATCTTAAAAAGTTATTTTCACTGCGGCCTTGGCAGTGAATTATGTGTACATTCGCCTTGATCGATCGCGCGAGTTCAAGGCGGGTCGGCACAAACGTCATCTGAATCGAGATTTCTATACCGTTCCAATGTCAAAAGGCGCACAGGGTGGAGTGTTGCGTGTGTAAACCCCCTCTTCAATTGGAAGTAGGCAAATGTATATTAGGTAACCTGTGCTGTGAGCCTGGACGTAGCAAAGGTTGAGTTCTATGTAATAATAGCATTGTAGATCTGTTTGAAAAAATACCTTGTTAAGTTTCTTGCCGGATTCTTCTCAGCAGGGTTTTAGATTCTTCGACAGTCATGAGTGCTTGAATAGAAGCCTAAATTCAATAAATATATTTTGAGGACTTCAAGCTTCCGCTTGGTCTTTTGCTGTAGCTTGTAGCCAGGGCTCGAGCTTTTAGTGCCGATGACGTTGAATCATACATAATGATGATTTCAAATAAATAGTCTTTTCTTAAACAATTACCACATATCAACCTCTTTCATTTAGCGATATGGCCACTTGAAATAAGCAGTACCTATCAATAATTTCTTAGACTGACATTGTCATTCAGATTAACAATAAAATGACGTTTTGATAATAAATTTGATATACAAATACTGATATTTTATTGAATCAGGCGTTACTTTGCGGAGGTCCATATTAATGAACTAAAACAATTACTTTGGGTCGCGGGTGAGCAAAGTAATTGTTTTAGTTCATTAATACTGATATTGTCAAATTTAGCTAGCAGTCTGGTCGATCTAAGTGGCGTGGCGTATGGTTGAGGGATACAGGTTCAGCTGCTAGATTCTGGGAATGATACAACGATGCTCTTTACTAGCTTTTTTTAGACAGATACCTTAACCCCCCCCTACCCTTAAGTACCCTTAAGTACCTTTCTAATCCTAATTAGCGTCTCATTTCGTATCACCTGCAGCATTTTAATTCTCGTTTAAGTCTTGGTCACTTTGAAACATTAGCTTCAATTGTAACTAACAAAATTGCAATGTAAACAAATACTGTGACTTAGTTTTTACACACCTCCGATACTCTGATTGATTAAGTAAGTTTGAATTATGCATATAGCTCTGATGACAATGCAATTAAATCAGATACTACTGGCAACAAAAAGGATGTATTAAAAATTAAATGGGTCGAAAACCTTTTATTGAAACTAGTTTCTCAAATTCACGTGATTATTTTAAAATATTTTCGAGATACGTACAATTCTCATTAATCCTGGAATACAAACTGATTGATGCAAGCATATTTCATGACGGTAATATAGTGCTGTTCTAAACATGTTATACAATTTATTCACCCCTACGGTCGCTGCCAAAAATAATAGTTCACCACAACGCCGACGTAAAAGACGGCTGTGAGTAACTAGAGGGTTCTAAATGCCAAATTAAAATGAAGAATGTTTGATTCATGTCAATCATCATTTAAAATACCGTGGGGTGGTGTTCTTCTGCCTAATATAATATCGTCGGAATCAAAAGAATCAACGTCTATTGTCTGTCTTTTGTTTGAATCAGGTGCTAGCCTGCATTTAAATGTGGCGCGATGGTTTCTCACAAATTAAAGGTAAATATCAGGGAAATGTACTGGGAGAGAAAGATTACAGCTAGGTGAAATCTAGTGACTGATATTAAAATATGCCAAAATAGTCGTATTCTTGGAGTTATTTGGAAAGCTGGAAAAACTACCCAAATAATAATGATAAACTATCAAAAAAAATATGGCGTGATATAATTTCTCATAACATTATTATGCAATTAACACGTCGTGCCGCAACCATCGTTCGTTGCTATTTGACGGTAAACGCCTGTGCCTTGTCTTGTCTTGATCAATCCCTTTCTGTACAATATGTACTTGCTTACGTTTGCGTATGCTTAAATGAAAGACAGTGGCCTCAACGAGCAAAGTTTAACTCAAATCGTGCTAACCATATTAGGATAAAGGTCATCCAGACGGGTTCTAAATTTTCATCTAAATCTCCCTAAGGATCACTAATCCGTCGCAAGAGAAATCCAGATGAAAAGCGGCTAGCGACCGCCGTCAAGTCTAGTGCCAACACATTACCAGGGTTCAAGGACGGCCACGCATCATCCCGGCCTAGGCCTGCGCACTACACAGAGTGGGCTCAGTAATATTTAATGCTATGCCATTGCTACTGGATGACATACTCTGAGAGTCTCCAAAAGGATTTGAAATAAGCCAATTAAGTAAATGGTAAAGTTGAAGAGTCCGATGTTTGTAAAGCTTGCGGAGTTCATGCAGCTCGTAAAACTTCCTGAAACGCGAATAATTTGTTAACAGCCAAAAAAAGTCCCAGATTATTAAATTTGTGCACGGGGACGCCTTTTGAACCGTCCTCCCTCACTTCAAAAGGACGAAAAGTAAATACAAAGTGGCAAGTCCAAACTGCCCATAATATATCTACTATCGCCGGCCCATCCCGCCCGTCCCGTCGGCTCTCGGATGCCATTTGTCCTACACTTGTAGCTGTTCCGTATTTATGTGGCAGCGAAGATTTCCGCAACCCTGTGTACTCGTTATGGCTGGATAATCAAATGCGTGTCCCTTTAGATTTATGGAGGTGAACACGCCTTTTTCTGGTGGAGGAAAAACGTTTCTTGCCACTGGATCACTGGTAGACATTATGGATATGTTAAACTAACTGGACGTGGAGGAGTTCCTGTTTTCGGAAGTAGCTCCGATATACTTGGGTACATCTTTACTATGCTGTTCCTTACCATCAAAGTCACTGCCAAGCGTCTTTATTTTCTTTTATAGTGGTGTACAGTTAGACCAAAAATTTGGCACAATACATAAGCAACTGTAGTGAACGTCTTTCAACTTTATCTACGAAGTCGATCAGAATATTCGCCGATTGCTACGCCTCCCATCCACGTGTGTGACGTCTCGAATGTTCCATAATAGTTGCGTAACTAATCAAGCATGCCCCTCATAAAACAATAGACCCGAGGAAGTGCTTCCGTCACGTGTGTCGGACGTCAGGCGAGTCAACTGCGCAAGTTCAAGGGCTGCAGTTCGTTACCCTATCGCTGAAGATGTGCCAACATTTTTTCTTGACTGATCTATTATCATACAACTATATTTTAATCTGAGGGAAATGTTTCATTGAGACGAGATGACGGGTTAAGACACGTGCGCTGGAGCTAAAACTAGAGGTGACGTGAAATAGTTATGTAGTGAGAATGAGAATCGATCCTCAATGTTTCAAAAAAAAAATTGTACCATAAAGATAAAATTTCGATTTGTGGTCGCCTTGTACGCGTAGGAGTAGCATCGCATTAATAAATCGGCGTTGCGAATCTAAGGAGTACTATATTAGTCAATTACAATTTCTAATCTTTCGTTGTTAAATTGAAGAAACAGTTTTCCTTAAAGCTATTTGAACACTCGTCAATTGTACACAAGACTACTTGAGATCCACAGCAATCGGTATGAAGATGCGTGTGCGCTGATTCACGCGGTGACTGAGCTCCAAAACAGTCGCAAGGACGTCTCGAGTCCTACGCGTTTTGTTTTATAGCTGTAGTACGCTGATTTCATCTTTTGGTGTAACTGGATCATAAATGCTCATCTGTGGAAAATCACCAAGCAAACACCCATACAGAAAGAGATTCAAGCACTGAAATGGCATTTGATAGGTCACAGTTTCAGGAAACCCAATACCCACTTAATCCCAATTGGTCCTGACCTGGAAGATGCCCGGCAAGTGGAAACTAGGTGACCTAAACTAACTTGGCGGTGATTCGTAGAGCAAGAGATAGCGGTGTTGGGGAGTGGAAAGAGCTGACCCAAACCGCCTAGGACTAATCAGTGGAAGAAAATGACTCAAGCCCGCGCCTTAGCAGATGGCAACAGGCAAGAAGAAAAAGAACACTACACTGGTCTTTTTAATTTTTCAAGAAGTGTCAAACTTTGCATATGCGGCGCAGGAGTCTATTCCGCGGCTGCCCTATCGCGCTTGATTAATGGTCTCGTTTATTTATTGTCATCTTGTGGGATCGAGCCGGCAGATGGGCTGCCCTGGCCGGAAATTACACTATTACATCTGCGTACATCATGGCGCCCTAGAGTTCGCTACTGATATTTCATGACAGACCAAGGTCTTTATTAAGACATCGTCTAGCAACGTCGTCATTACATACTAGTACGTTGAATGAGTAATACCTTCCAAGTTCAAGCAATGACTCGGCGGAAACACTGCCCAAAATTATGTTGACCAAAGCCGTATTGTCTAACATTCGGGCTCTCAAGAATTCAAGATCGCATTTTCCATCTCTTTCTGTCCTCATGTTGAACCGTGTGACAGAAAGCAGTGGTGAAAATTATTGTGATTTCGAGTGCGTTAGACAATAAGGCCTCTGGTCGATATAATTTTGAGTTAAGTTTTTTATTGCCCTTGAATAAATACATGCTGAAGTAGGCTTTTATGCTTTACACGTTATATAGAATAGTTTGTTAACTACCATTAAAAATTATTTCCAAGACGCGCCTCTAATTATTGATAAATGAATCACATAAGAGGAAGTCAGATAGAGACCCGAACATAGATATAGTTTCTTCCAGAGAGTACCCTATTCTAAGTCATTAACACTGACGAAATAGAATTTCTTTTGAGGAACGTAACATACAACTGAGCCGACACATATACAGATTACCGAGTCTCTTTCGTTTGGAACCACTTCGCTACCCGCTTTGTAAATAAAAAACGGTATGTCGTGCTATCTGTCCTGTCTTGAGTCCAATAAAATCAAGCCATTTGGTTTGTGAAACATTGGGCTGAATCCTTTGAGCTGCGGTCTGCAGCTAAAGGAAAAGAAATTCCTTGATAAGTAACTAAAAGCTTAAAAATATCTCCTATAATTTTACAAAAAACCGTCGTTTTGACCTATGACCTCTTAGGGCCTACGCTAGCTGACGCGGACGCCCGCCGCGTGCGCCCGCTCGCGGGTCTAAAATGTACTGAAAATCCGTCGCACGCGCCCGCGCCACTTAGCGCTGTTCATACAATTTCTTATTAGACGCGCGCACGACGGGCGTCCGTTCCGGGTAATCCGCGTGAGCTAGCGTAGGCCCTTATCTCCAAACGCACAGACAGCGGTGGCATCTTCAATTATATGTATTTATATGGTAAGTATTAATACTAATTAACCAAAAGATAGAGGTAAAAAAAGATGGTAAGTCATTAATTGGGAAAAAAGCTTTCTTTTTAAAGAGCGACTTCAAACGAGAGAAATAGTGTTAATAAGAGAAAATATTGGACAATTATCACGTAATCGTCGTGAACTTAGAACGAGGGCAACACAAACCGTTTAATTGATGACAAATCGTTCTGTAACACGATAATGAAGTGATTGTAGTATCGTAAGCGTTCAATTAGAAGATGAGCTAATCAAACCGTATACGTCGTCGTCGGTTTCCATGGTAACGAATCTTAGTATAGGTGAAAAACTTAAGTAAATGACCTGTTGTATGTAGCAGTAACGTGTCCGTATAAACAAGTTGACGTCCCAAATTAGAAAGATGACTTAAGCTTAATGTACAACAGGACTTTTACTTAAGTTTTTCCTCCTTGTTAAAAATGTTAGGTATAATACATAGTTTACGCTTTTCCTAGAATTAGTGGTGATGTAATTCGAAACGCTTGGAGTCAACTTTAACATACCATAGATTTGTTAAGATGTTAAAACCTACCGGTTTTATCTTGCCGTAGGCGACAAACAAAATGAGATTTTGGTGCAGTAAAAACTCACTTTCGAGGTTGATTGTGATTGACCGATAGAGCGGTGACGTTGACAACTTTTATCAATGATATTGCTATCATAGTTTGACCCAATGTGCTTGAGAGAAAACTCTCCGATGTCATTGTGCTTGTCATTGTGATTGACTTTCTGACTAAAATTCTGTAACATTTTAATAGAAGTAGACTACTTCCACAAGCTAGATCTGAATTAGAATCATAATCATAACCGCATGTGCTTTAATTTACATAGTGTTAATCATATTTGTCGTGAAACCCGTAGGCAATAAACAGGACCGTCTAATAAAATGGTCGTGGGTTCGAATCCAGAGTCGCACCGCACAGTTTTTCAGAATTTATGTACAAAATTACACTTGAAATTTACCATGAGCTTTTCCGTGCAGGAAAACGGAACACGAAGTAATTCAATGGTGTGTGTTAAGTTCCCAATCCGCGCTAAACCCGCGTGAAAACTATAGCCCATCTGACTCAAACTGAGAGGAGCCCTGTGCCTAGCAGTGGGATGTATAATAAGTTGGATTGAAATTGTGACCATGAAAACGCGTGAGAGAGTAGCGTAGCGTCTTACATAATTAATGAATGAGTAATGAATGAGATTATAATGAAATGGGCTACTTACAGCATAGAATATACCGCACAACCGACCGATTGTAGTAGGTCCTTTCCAAGAATTCTGGTCGGGCGTCCGTCGGACGTTGAGTCAGGGTACATAGTTCAAAAGATAACCTAACAATTCTGACTGTACTGTTAAAAAAAACTTTTCATATCCCGCGACGAGATGAAAAGGCTTCTAGCTAGTAGCCGGTAGGCATGTTTGAAGTTCTTTGAGGTTTGAGGAAAGCTTTTACTCAATGAAAGGTATCAAATTCATAGAAAATCGTTGGACTGCAGTTTTGAAAGAAAGAAAGAAAAATATTTATTTGTGACAATCTTAAAGTTAAAGGTGAAAAAACGGTAACAGATACAACATTATCACAAAACTTGCTTGACTCGTTTTGCTGGACTTTTAGCTCCTACGTTTTTGCAGATGACGTTTTAAGTTTTTTTTTTAGATTGCATTGTTTTACTCTTGAACTAGCGTGGTCTTGAACTAGCTAGTAGGGCCACGGCGCCGCCAATTATGTAAGTACATCATATTGCACTCGGCCAGCCCATCCAAAACCCACGATCGACCCCAAAAGGAAAATCTGTTATATAAATTAAGTTGAGGTAGTTAGATTTTAAACTGTCGTCATCATCATCATTTCAGCCGAAAGACATTAGGTCGTCGCTCCATCTTGTTGGAGGAATACATACACTGCGTCTTCCGGTCCTTTTAAATGGTAAATCCAAAATGAAGTACGATTTTATCAAAGCAACTTTCTTTTTGGTATTATTACTTCGAATTATACTATTTTGTTAAGTACCTACTAGGTAACCACATCGGAGCTTTCAAATCATTCAAATCAATTTTTGAAACGACGTTAAAGATGTACTTACACGTCCTCACCGATCTTTCCTGTTTTCCTGTATAAAAAAACAACCGCAAATTCATCAAGAACTTTTAAAAGCTTTTCAAGAAGCTTTAACCCCTGGGTCCGGATGCGCGGGTCACAGGTTCAAATCTATTTGATCTGACGACTTGCTGACACGAGGTCGTTGACTTGCGGTATTTCGTGAAATTAACAAGTGGCGGTCCATGTGAATCGGAGTGAAGTGCGTCTAAATAGTTTTTTTGTTAGTAACAAGATGTAGTCTAGGAGCAGCTCGCGAATTTTACGAAGGTTTTTTTTACGTCTGAAAAGTGAGGCTTAAAAAACGAAAATTTGCCAAATACGTTTTAAAATACTTGTTTTGCACTCAATTATCCGATTTGCAAAAAAAAACTTATTTTTAATAATTGAAATAACTCAAATAGTAAACGCAGAGGACTTTTAGTTTGGTACATTCTCAATCGCTCTTGTTAAATTTGATATTATTCAGAAGTAAAAAAAAAGTTGTTTTAGATTATTTCGATCCTTAGAATACCATGTGTCATTGTATCCTGTCATCTCGCATGATTAGTTTTCCTTGAACACAGTTCAGCCAGTCTATACCTATATCTTATTTAACGCATGCGCGGTGATTCACCGTTTAACAATTCATTAATTTGCGTCAAACAAAGTTTTGTGTGAGTCAAGAGTTAACATCTATAACACTTGTACCTATTCTTATTGATAAGAACCAAGTAGCATAAATAATTATGTAGATAATTTTTCTGTTATCAAGTCAGCTGGTATCTTGGTGGGATTGATGAAACACTAAACAATATATAAAAAAAAAAAAATATTAGAGGACAATCTTAAACAAATCGACCTAGTCCCAAACTAAGCAAAGCTTGTACTATGGGTACTAGACGACTATAAACATACTTATATAGATAAATGAATACTTAAATACATAGAAAACATCCATAACTCAGGAACAAATATTCGTGCTCATCACACAAATAAATGCCCTTACCGGCATTTGAACCCAGGACCTCTTGCTTCGTAGGCAGGGTCACTACCAACTAGGCTAAAGCGTTAATACACGGGGGTCTGACGCAATTAAATAAAAAAAAATCACATCCTTGATACTAACGAACTATTACTAGAATCACTTTAACACATGTTTTAAGCCAATCTGATTACTTCATAATTTACATTCTATTTTATTTACTATGTGTACCTATTATGCTTTATGTCGGTCTTATATCTTCATCAGTGACCATCTAGTCAATTGTCGTTTTTGCTAACTAAAGATTACATCGTTCGGGTTACTAACTAAATGTAATTGTCTCTACATTGTATGTTATTACTTGAATGGATTGGTAATAATTTCGGAGCATTGATCGCTTCTGTGTTTTTGCTAGTTTTGCGTCATCTTAGTTTAACGACACTGTTCTATTAATAGGCTCTATAACAATTTAGTTTTATTATAGCCTATAGCATTTAACTTGTCAATCATTCGGAACTGCGTAGCCTCTTCATTATGATGTTACAGTGCTTAGGGCTTTGTTGCCTACCGTACGCCCCATGACCGTGACCGTCATTCAAAGTTTTAACATCGTTAACCGTGAATGTTTATTTGCTTTCACTGCGGTTATTGAATCAAGCTTTCAATACACTAATCAAATACGTATAAAGGAGTATTTTTATAAACATTTCCAACGCTAATTGTCATTGGCTTTAATCTTACCGATGTTTATTTTTGCTTACAGATAAAGCCGAATGCCGCGTGCTTTTCAAACGGTAAGTGTTTTTTCACGGTAGTCTACCTATATGTCGGACCTTTGCAATATCCGGGTCGAATGACTTGTATGGTTAATCTTCTTTAATTAGCATCATAGCATTTCATGGATCGGTTATTTCGATTTTTATTCCGATGTGAAATTTTATGGTCATGTGCATATGCGGTGCAGTCGTTTATGGTTACCGTTTTTCTGGTCATACTGGTTTGATTGTTGTGTTCCGGACCAGAATTATCAAAAGTTACTAGCTTCATTTTTGTGACTATAGAATAAGTCTTGCGAGTACATAACATACGTCTTCCTTACGTTTTTTTCCAGTTTTTATTCATGTTTGTAATTGACTCGTCTGGAATGAGTCAAGGTAGTAGCCGACGCATGTTTAGTCTACCTTGCCCCCATTGAACGTAACTCTATCACGTAAAATCTGTCTCTGAATTCATTAATAGTAATTAATAATTAATAAGCAATTTCGTGGCACTGTTCATAAGATAATTAAGCCTGGAGCTGCTCTGACCTTCAGCCGCCATCAGTGGTCCCGACCCGATCGTCTGCGTGCGCCGAATCTTAATTCCACCGTCTTTATTACTTCTCGCAATCTCTTCCAAGAATTTAAACGTACGTACGTATAATTTGCCAATTATTGCGCTCCAAAAACGAGCACCTTTTCGGTGCATTCCGTAACAGTTTTGTTTATAAAAGTTGTTGACCCATTGATGGGTTTGGGCGACACTCGAATTCTTGGTTTCTTTAAAATTTCTTCAATAAGGAGGTATACAGGGTTATTTTTAATTCACTGACATCCTCTTAGCCCTGAATTCCTGTCACTCAAACAAATGTTTTTTGTTTTACGACTTTTTAAAATGAGGCACTTTTTTCCCATACAAATACACAGAGTACCGTAAAAATAAGAGGAAATCTCAAATTTTCAAAACGTTATTACTCCAAAAATATTAAGTTATGACAAAAGCCGTAAAACAAAAAACATTTGTTTAAGTGGTAGGAGTTTAGGGTTAAAAGGATGCTAGTGAATTACAAATAACCCTGTATACCGCTCACAGTTGTAATTGAAATTATTACCAAGTTCACAGTGGAGCGTTGTGAGTATTTTCACTCTTTAATCTTGATTCTGTTATCTCTAGTTAATGGCTTTGGATGGATGCATTGAATGGTCCTCAGCCGTAAGACGTAATCAATAAAAATCGAACTAACTTTTACGATAAACTTACTACACTTTATAAAGATACACTTTCATGCATTATATGATATCATCAAGAATGTCCGTAAATGACTGACCAAAAATGGAACTTTACAATAAAAAGCATCGATTGATGACTGAGAACCATCGCATCGCAACCAGTGACTTTGTTAAGCTGATCTGTTACAAGTATACTGAACGTAACGTATTGTTTACTGAAATCCGCGCGCACCTAACCTTGTTCACTCACTAAAATGTCGGTTCACATTTTTAATCACAGCATTCTAACCTCCACAAATCCGATACGCCTCTACACGCGGCGCTCCGTCTAAATTCTAATTCCATACCCTTATCAGGGCCCTGTCGACATTCGACAAGAGATAACCCGCCGCTTCCGCGAAGGGCGACCCCCGATAGCAAGCGATAATGCCTCTGGATAACTATCTACTATTTTGTCAATGGACCCGACATTGAATGGCTACGTAATGTTCGATTCGGACAACTGTGGGTTTATACTCTGGTAAGACGCAGTTGCAATATTTATGTCTTTCTAGAAAGCAAACATTCAGAAAACTTTTTTGCTAGATTTTGACAATTATGAGTTTGACCTGAGGATTTGACCTACCAATGTGTTACATGTTTTTTTTAAGTTATCACAAACGGTACATTATTTACTACTCATTTAAAAATTGCAACCAGAGATGTATAGTGTTTCTTTCGCTCATCATGACAAAAATAAGTCACAAAAACGCCTTCGACTGCCTTGAATATGAATTTAGTTACCTCTGCATTTAAAAATTTTACTTACTCTAAATCATTTTTAAATCGCAGACCGTTCGAATTTCGAAACCCTTTCAGTATAGATAAGTTTGTGAGTTATTTTTTGTTGCGTGTTGACTTTTTATTCCCGTTCCATGCCTGAAATACCGTTATTTGGCTTTTTTATCGTTTTTCGTCATTAGGCCGTCCCGTCGACAGATCCCAAATAAATTAAAAAGTCATCAAGTTTTTGTCTCTTACAGGAAGTTCCTGATTTATGCGACGCGATGATTGCGTTATATTATGTCAGATATAATTTTCACCGGTTACAATATCAAACTTATGTCACCGCATCATTAAACAAACCTTTTTTGTTGTCAGATTTCACTGACAAGTTCTGATGCGCAACTCTTGGACTAAGTTGCTAAGATAATTAATTCATCATACTATACGATACAATACAAATATTTATTATATCAGTAGGTACACGGTTTTTCTAAAAATACCCTCGTTGATATATTTGAAATCACTTACACCAAGGAGGACATCATCATGTTTTTCTTTTTAAAGTTATAGTCCAAGATGTCCACTTCTATAGAAAACCACCCTCGTCCCCCGTTCTATTAGCGCTGTCTTCACTATGCTTTTTATTTTATAAACCACCGGATTACTCACTTAATTGTAATACCTACGTTATTGTTAGGTCTATCTACGAGCCTTCGGGATGAAGAATCTTAGACGGTCTATAGAGGGACTGCTTAGAGCAGTCGAGACCAACGGCACGAGAGCAGTCGTGCTGCGGTTGGAGTCGACTTTAACCAGAAATGCTCTGAATTTTGTATTGAAACTGCAGATCACCCAACAGCGACAACTTGAAGCTGTTGGCTGCTCTAAGCAGTCCGTGTATGGAGGCCCTTAGATAGATCCGAAATCGCTGCTTATCTAAAAGAACGGCCCACTTCGAAATGATACGCTGTGCAATTATACACCTTATTTGCAATAATTAAAGTATTAAGTTGCACACCGTAGTATTTTGGATTAGGCCGTTGTTTCAGATAAGCAAGTTAATAGGTACGTGAATAACCCGGTGTCTTGCTTTAAGCTCCAAACGCACAGACAGCGGAGGCGCGGCGGTGCCGTGGCGGTGACGGTTGTAATATTCTAACTTGTATGAACGAGTTCGCGGTACGGACCGCACAATCATTCATACAAGTTAGAATATTACAACCGTCACCGCCACCGCTGTCTGTGCGTTTAGAGCTTTAAAGGGAATATGTCTTGAGCTCACGTTAGTTTTTGTGCCAAAAAGGACCGGCTTATAACTTCTTCGCCATTTGATTACTTTCGTTTCTCAAAAGTTCACTAATTTGATTTAGCCTATTGTCTGCCTGAATTTTTATTGTTATTATTTTTTTTCTGTACCTACTGTTTTGGTGATCAATAATAGTACATTATTGACGTGGCCTGGAAGTAGGCAAGTGCTGGCTGAGTATGAGTATTAAACGGACGAGCTTGCGAGTCCGTTTAACTAATACGAAGCCAGCAATTGCTATTCCAGCCGAGACTAATATAAAGCTTTTCTCAAAAATGGTGAAGGAAAAAAAAATAGAATAAACTTTTATTACCTTAAATAGGTACAATGAATTGCAAATCACTTAAAATTAAATGTCATTAAACCCTATCCCGCCTTTCTTCATTAAAAAAAAAAACTGCAGGTGTATTTTTCTGCCGAAAACACCATACACAAGCTGTTTCAAACACAATAAAAAAAGTCTGGAGTTCCAACAAAACAACTGATACCGGTCATTTGAGATGGCGGTATACGAATAGTGCCAACTTATTACCATGGCCGTTTTAACTTTTTAAAAAGTTTGAGACTCGACAATAATGGAATTTGTATGCGACATTGTTGTCGAGTTTATCGAGCCTGCAATGTTTTTAACTTTTTAATTTTTTTACTGATCATAAACTATGCACTTCACGTTCTGATATGTAAAGAATAATGACAACTTTTACGGATATTTTTGAGAAAAGAATATTTGTATTATATTGTAGTTACTATCTTTCACGTACTATCATTTGAAGTCACTTAAATGCACTGCTACATTGGTCCTCCAGATCTTTTCATTCCTGATCCCACTAATAAATAACTCAATCTCTCGTTAACGTTATCTGTTTTTATTTAATTCTTAGTATAAATTACATCAACTTGTATATCCGGTGGAAACGCATCTAATTTATACTTTGACGACGAACGGAACGGGTACTTCTTATCACGTTCTCGCCTGACTCATAGCTCCAAATGTTTCCTCTTGACTTGACCCCGCCATCTGCAGGGAAATCTAACACGTATTTTAATAATACAGATAAAGTTCAAAATTGAAATTTGTAAAATGTTAAACTAGACTCTGAAACTATCAATTGAACATAGTTTTAATACGCCTGGGGGCTGATTTATGAAATCTATACAAATGATGAAATCACATCTGTGAAAATTATGAAGATTTGAAATACGATTAAAGTATTAGCTCATTGTTTTGAGAGTAATTTGTTTTTTTTTACCACTTTCAAATGGTATTTTAGTAATTAATAAAGTTGGCCACTAGCGACAATGCTATGACTGTATTTGAGAACTTAAAATCTATACGAAAAATATTGTAAAGGTACCTACTGACTGACGAACCGGTTTGCTCTAGAATTCTATAGTTAAAGGAAACGTTTCCTGTCCTGTGAAGTCTTCCTTAGCACGGTTCCAGCACTTTAGCAATTAGGGGGGGGGGGGTATTAACTTAGTCTATGCTATGCGCTTCCCGGCTGTGCCCGCTAGCCGCTCCCGGCTCAATGTCTAATACATTAATGGAATCGTCCGGATACACGAAAGAGATAAGAAATAGGAAAACGAAGAAGAAAATATGTTTTAAAAATTGATTCACCCTATAAAATTTGCTTCGGGGCAGTTGCAACCGTAATCATTTTGACAAAGAGTCCTATCCGATTTTTAAAATGTGATTGATTTCCGTCGTCTATTTTATAACCGTAACATGCTTCTCCCGCGTTAGAAATACCACGTCTGTTATGAGAAACATTTACAATCTTACAGTTTAGTCTGAACAGAGGTACAGTAACATTTTTAAAGCATAACGTTCGCGCGGGCAACGTCATCTATTGATTGCAGCGAAGTTAGGCGTCATCTTGAATGCCGAGATACCTACTTCAAAGTTCTTGGACCTAGGTCTCAATCCGGATTTTTGTCTATGTATACACCAAGTTTGATCCAAATCCGTTCAGTAGTTATTGCGTGATTAAGATTAACTAACAAAAACAAAAACATCCGATCATCCAAACATCTTCACAAACTTTCTCATTTAATTATAATTTTAGTAGGATTTATTGTTGTTGTTATTGAGTGGTGACGTACTGGAAGACAGCCGGGGTAGGCGAAGTACAAGGAGGACTGATGATCTGGTGAAGGTCATAGAAGTCCGTTTGGATGCAGGCAGCGCAGGAGCAGTCATTCTGACATTCTAGAAGAGACGTGGGATAGGGGCGCGTCGCAGTCCGCGTCGTTATAGTTCGCAGTCCGCGTCGTTATACAGGGTTATTTGTAATTCACTGACATCCTCTTAACCCTGAATTCCTATCACTCAAACAAATGTTTTTTGTTCTACGACTTTTTAAAATGAAGCACTTTTTTCCCATACAAATACACAGAGTATCGTAAAAATAAGAGGAAATCTCAAATTTTCAAAACGTTATTACACCAAAAATATTAAGTTATGACAAAAGCCGTAAAACAAAAAACGTTTTTTTAAGTGGTAGGAGTTTAGGGATAAAAGGATGCTAGTGAATTACAAATAACCCTGTAGTTCGCAGTCCGTGTCTCCGCCCCGTTTCTTCTGTCAGCTTTGAATCGCGACGCTTCTATACATTTAGTATGAAAACTGATTTGAGGGTCGCCGCGACTGGGACCCGTCCCACGTTTATTCTGTTGTGGCACGCGCGTCCAGCAGTGGACATTTTTCGGCTGATGGCAACGATGACGATAATTTTATAATAGCAGCCAGTATTTTTTTAGGTGCTTGTGAAATACAATGCATTATTTCGTTAACATTTTGCGGTCGACAGCACGCGAATTTACTTTTTTTAAATACTGACCGTCAGCGTGTTTCGGCGGCGATACCGCGAAAAACCGCGGCGTCCAATTAATGCGAGCGCTCTGCGGTCTACTCCTACTGAACCTCGTTTATTCACAATTACTGCATACTTCCTTTATCATCTCTCTCGTGCCAATGGTAAATGATAAAGACAGGCGATGTTAAAATTATAAAAAATCGGCCAATGTGTCGGGCCACGCGCAGGGTTCCGTACAACGTGTGACATGTATTCAATTTTAAGTTTTTGATCCACTATTTCACGTTAATTTGTAAAGCCTACTAAGCTGTGATAGTTTTCCTTTTGAATTCGTTCGTATACTATTATGGTTTTTTTTTATTTGTAAAGGAACGGGGGAGCTAAATATTTTGCAAACGGATCCCTAAATCGAAAAATGGTCGGAAGCAAACCAATTTTTTTTAAAAGACCAATCCAACGATACCCCGCATTATGGGTTCAGTACGCTAAGTATAAGTTTTACTTCACCAAAATACTTCTCGATCGCGTTTACGTAAAAATTTCAATTCTATATTCAGCGCTTTGATCAATTATAACTGTAGATCCACAGTCGCGCGCCCGAAAATGTCCGAGCCAAATGAGCGCCACTTTGATAAAAGTGGCCTTCTTTTTTCTCAGTACGTTGCGTGAAATTGTCAAGTTTAGCTGTCAAGTGTCAACCGAAATTCGACTGTAATGAAGTAAAGACTAGGTTCAAATTTCTGTGTAGGTGATGATTTTAATTGTTATGCAAACAAATAAAAAAGTTCGGACATTCTTTGAAGGGGATTTTGTTCGGCAATGTGTATCTATCTAATACCTTTAAACGAGCAATTCTTGTATATATGTATATATATATATGTATATATATATATGTATATATATATATATGTATATATATAATCAGGATCTCGGAAACGGCTCCAACGATTTCGATGAAATTTGGTATGTGGGGGTTTTCGGGGATGAAAAACTGATCTAGCTATGTTTCATTTTCAGAAAATTGCTTTTACTCGTGTTTTCCGGCTATTTTTGTTTGCATTAGAATATAAAGCTAAATTTCGCCGACTTCGAGCAGATCATAATGGCACGTTAGAAATCGGGTGGTCGCGGATCCAGCCGACCTCGGTTCGATTCCACGTTTTTTTTCAAGATTTTTAGTTTTTTTTTTTTAAGTTTATTTTTCATGAGAAAACGTCAAGTTTCTTCTTTTGTGAGAAAAAGTTACTTTTTTGTTAGAAAAAGTATTATAGGGAACGTGCAGTAACTATAGGCGGCAGCACTAATGCGACAGAAGAGACACTATGCGGACAGTAAAAAAAACTTATCAAGGTAAAACATTCAAATTGATGGCACCCTTATGGCACCAGTTGGCAGCACCGTCTATGTGCACGTTCCCTATTGGGAGCACAGAACAGGAAAAGCCGGTTGTCTGTAAAGTCGGTTTACGGACGATAGTTTAACGTGACTCAAACATCCTACGGCAAAATCAATGAAATTTTCATCCCCCTTTAGTGCCCCCGCGCTCCCTCCCCCGCATCCCCTCCCCCCTCTCACCCCCCCCCCCCCCCACCCCACCCCTCCAGTGTTTTGATCTCGGAAACGGCTCCAACGATTTCGATGAAATTTGGTATTTGGGGGTTTTCGGGGATGAAAAATTGATCTAGCTTGGTCTTATCTCTGGGAAAACGCTTGGTACCGAGTTTCTGCCCGAGCAGAGCTCGGTCGCCCAGGTACTCTTCAGTTATAATTGATCAAAGATTCAGCGCCTGCGCGCGCGCGCGTCCATGTTTCCATAGAATTGAAATTTTTACGTAAACGCAATCGAGAAGTATTTTGGTGCAGTAAAACTTATACTAAGCATACAGACGAGAAAAATCATACACTTTACGTGTAGGCAAGTTATCGGTACCTTACAAAAAAAAATCTACTTTTTTTATTGCTTTGTCTATTATGTTATGTAGGTAAATATAGACCTATGCAAAATTATAGCTTTCTAGCAATAACAGTCCCTAAAGTATTTAAGACGCGGTCGGACAAACAAATAGACGGATGTGTCGAAACTACAACGGTTCCTTGTTCCTATAAGTCCTCTACGGAACCCTAAAAAGGAAATTACCGCAGCTAACGACTTCATTATGGTAGAATTTAATATCGGATCTGTACTGTTATAATAAACGGTCGATACGCCGTGACATTTCGCTAAATTGCCTTTGAGCTTGACCAATTATTTATATTTTAATGTCACAGAAAAAATACTTACACGACGCCGGTGGAAGCATCAAAATATAAAGTTTTGAAAGTTGGCGTCTGAGGACAGTCGCGGAATGAAAAGATTCGCCATCCTAAAGTCGACTTTTGCTTGTACACAAGTAGTTGACGTCAAGGAATCACACGAAATTGCTATGATGATGTTGACAAGCGAATGGTTTTATCACTTCGTTTATCAGAGTATAATGGCAGGTCAAACTAATAACAAGGTTTTAGCTCAACTATTTATAGTCAAATAACATTGGTACGAGTTAATTTTAACCCTGTAATCAAACAGTTAAGCATATTTTTCTATGCAACAGTTTGGTGTGTTGTATAGTTTCAAAGGTAACGTGTGCTTGCATAGTATTGAATTATAGTAGATTGATAACCAAGGGTGGAAAGTGACCCATTTATCCCGAGATATTTCTGGCGCTCGGACGAAGTGAGAGCGCCAATAGTTCGAGGGGAAATGGGTAATTTCACCCGAGTTAGACACTCTACTTTTCATTTGACTGTGAGGAAATTAAAATACTACAAAAAAATGCGAATAATAATAAATTGAATTTACTTATAGCCAACCTCCAACCTTTTCGCCCTGGCCACTTGCCACGGCCGAAAAATCGAGTTGGTCATGACCAAGGAGCTTATATACAAAACTAGAGGTTGAACGCCAAACGAAGAAGTTGTGACCTTTATTACTTATTTATATTTTTCTTTCACATTTTCACGAATGACTTCCATCTCTTTCTTAACCTAACTAAAGAAAGAGATGGGATATTTTCGTGACGCAATAAAGATCAAATTTCTTGTTTCAAACGGATGTTCGGGGTGCAACCTCCAGTGTTGTATATAAGCTCCTTGGTCACGACGTGCATCTAGGTGGCCATGCCGAAACGTGAAAAAGTGTCATTGACGTAACTGAATTATCTTCGACTCCGTGGCTAATCGTAAAAATTAAAAAAAAAATACTTTCCACCCTAGAGATGAAAACGCTATTTTCCACCCATCTACCCATGAAAATATAACTTTCCGAACAGGAGAGATGAAAAAATATTTGAAAACTGACGAACCTTTTCGTTCCGCGACTGTAAGTGTAGAGGTACTTAATAACAGTTTAAAGTTTTACAATTTTTATTTACTTCATGTTTGTATTTAAACTTTATTGGCTAGTTGTAAAAAATTCTATACGAGTTCTCCTCCGGTCATACACGCGCAATTACAGAATAAAAAATATTATACCAACGTGTTGAAAGGCCTTGTACAAGGTCTTACTTGCTTATTATGCAGCCAAGTAGGAGTGCAAGCACTACTGTGTTCCGGCGTGGAGAGTAAGACAGCCGGTGAAATTACTGGCATATGAAGTATTTTATCTTAGCCTTTTAGGCTGGTAATGGTAACGCATCTGCACCCCTGTGATATTGCGGGTGCTGGTTCCACGTATCATTAGATAACTCGCTCACTTGCTCGCCACCCTATTTCATAAAAACCTTACATAATTTCTCATGTTTTCCATAGTGCAAGTAAGTTTTTTTAGCTAAATACAATTGGACGCTGCTATATATGAGTAAGCAGGGGAAGGAATGCCGGTCTGCGTGCGCGCAGCCGCAGGCGCAAGGCCAACACGGCATCTGCTCAGACCGGACGTCGCTGCATCGGGCTTACATAGCTCTGTTTCTGATAACTATGATAGAAGCAAACTTGACTTTTTGCCTTGCTACTTCGCTACTACGTGCGAAACATGCGTTTTCACGCAGAAAATCGTCTTTTTCCACTTCCATATCCAATAGGGCCTCCGCTAGCTGACGCGGATTACCCGGAACGGACGCCCGTCTAATAAGAAATTGAATGAACAGCGCTTAACTGGCGCGGGCGCGTGCGATGGATTTTAGGTAGGCTTTTTTACGGAGCGGGACCCGCAAGCATGCGCAGTGCGCACGCGACGGGCGTCCGCGTCAGCTAGCGGAGGCTCTTTATATCATGAGACAATTGACACCAATTGACCAAGTCCCAAACTGAGCACAGTTTATATTATGGGTACTAGGTAAACATACTTATATAGATATATAATACATGGTCAACGCCCGAGGCTCGAGAACAAACATTCCAAATATCTGCTCCGACCGGAGATTAAACCCGGTACCTCAAGCTTCATAGTCATGTTTTCTAACCAGTAATCAACACACACCTACATCACAGAGAGCAAAAAGTAGTATACCTTGTTGAAGTTCTTGTGGGATTCTTCTCAACACAGGTGTTTTCGAATCGGTGGTGGATTCTTCGACATTCATAGGTGCCTAAATTGAATAAAGGTTTTTTGACTTTGACCAACAAGCACCGCACGAAATGCTAACGCGTTTCAAACACTAAGCGAGTTTATTTTCAGAGCAAAACGAGCATACAGCCTTTCCAAAAAAAATTACGTATTAGATACTCTCGCCGTATGAAAGAAGTCCAAACGTTTTTGAACTGGTTTCAAATCTTTAAAAGATCTTTATTTTCCAAAGATGGACATCGACTCTCAGTTACAACTTCTAGTGTCCATTGTTGAACGTTTCTTTCACCTAACCTTCTTCCGAATTACATAAGCAAGTCAGCGCAAGCCCAGACAGAGTTAAACCAATTTGAATAATTGTGTTAACGAATACCGCGTCATGTAGCCGGTCGCTAAGCCGCCGTGCGAATCGGGTCACCGGCGACTTGCCCACAGGACGCTGGAGGCAGTAGTACAACTAGACAGCTAGGACCACACATCTGTCTGACGTGCTGTGTCGTGACGCGGAATGTTGAGAGGAACAGATAGGTCACGCGAGATGAAAGCGCAAGGCTAAAATAAAAAGCCTTATGTATTTAGTTTCGCGACCAAGCGTAAGTTGCACCAAGTTAAATAAGGTTACATTTCATTAGCGAGTAGGTAAATAATTTATATCAAAAATTAAATTCATAAAAGGGTCATCCATCATCATCATAATCCTAGCTTATATGCGACCCACTGCAGGGCACAGGTCTCTCGGAATTAGGGCTTCGGCCCAGTTTGGATTGGGAACTTCACACACTTTCTTCTTTTTCTTCGCAGATGTGTAGCTGGTTTCCTCAGGCCTCACAAAAGGTCTCAAGAGAGTCGCCAACTTAAAATATATTTTTTTTAAATGTCTTGTATTCCTATGATGTCGTCAAAGTATAAATAAAGTCGAAGTAGAAAAATAACCGCATTACGAACAGTTTGAACGCACTTACAATTTTTTTTAATCCATTTTTGTTGCCTCTCAAATTTCAACGGGCAATACCGCCCCAAAGGCCTTACCTACGAGTCCTACGACTCAAACACGGCACGTGTCACACGCATGGCTATTCGAGCGGTTTTTTCTGTTAAACTACTGTTTAGCGTTTAACTGCGCGTCGTTGACTCACAGGGTTAGCGGACGACATTTGCCAACGCGCTGGGGTTACGGGTGTTATGAAGCCTCGGGTGTTCCGTTCACCAGGACGGCAACAATATTTAAAGATTACATAATAATAGACGGACGTATTTCTGACCTCTTCGGAGCAAAACGCACAACACGCAAAATGTACACTATACGCAAAATGTAACCAATATGGCAAAATTTACAATACGCAAAATGTAAACATCGCATATTGTGAAACACGCCGAACGTACAAAAAGCAAAAGGTATATTCGCAAAATGTTCAAATGGGACAAAAATTATTTACTTATTTTGGTTGGCCAACAGGTACAACTCTATGAAATTAACAAAAGAACAATGCAAATAATAATAATGTAAATAAACTTATTTCTTTACCTATTCGTTTTCCGATTTGTACTGTACATTTTGTTAGTGTAGATACTTTTTCCTTTTCGTACGTTCCGCATGTTTCATTTCATTTGCGTATGGTACATTTTGCCATTGTTTACATTTTGCTTTTTGTGAATTTTGTTCCGAACTGTTAATTTGTATTAAATACTAGCTGATGCCCGCGGCTTCGTGCCCGCTGAAGTTTTTGTTTTTCATATTTAAAACCTTGTTCTGTGCTGCGGTACAGTCGTTCTTGAGTTTTGCGCTTAGCAACACATTTGGCGATATATTTTTATTTATAAGATAGATTTCGCGTGATTAATTTCCTAGAGTTATAGTTGCAATGAGTGAAAATCACGAAAGTCTAAACAAATGTATGTATAGGTTGTTGTAAAGATCCGTGTCGGTCGCTTTGAACGGCAGTGCTTCAGTAACTACATTTTCAACGTGAAACCAGCCAAATTCAACTTTTAGCCGTCGACCTTTTGCTGGAGATTGGTATTCGCAATGGGCAAAATTTAAGTGGTTCTCATCATCACGTCTGCAATTTCATTCAAAGATTTTCGTGGGTATAGCTTTCTTAATAATTTCATCCGCAACAACCTAATCTTTGACTGCGGTCGTTTACAATTTAACAGCCTCTCAAAAAGTTCGAGCTGCATAAAATTACTCTGTCAAACTGATACTGTAGATTTGAATACTTCGCCCCAATATACATAAAAATTCGATCTCAAAAACACGAACTTTTATCAACTGTTATTGTTTAGCGTCAAGTGCCTGTAAAAATAAAAAAATATCGTTAAACGATTGATACTTATTGAGCTAGTCATAAAGTAATCAAACTTGCATAATTATATACATATGCTTAATTATATACTAAACATTCAATACTCGAGCACAATGTATCGCATTTGTCATACAAATATCTGCTCCAACTTGGGATCGAACCCGGGACTTCATGCTTCGTACTTAAGTTCTCTAACCACATGCCTGGATATACAGCGGCCAGTATTTGCCACGTTTCTTTGAGTCCTAATCCTAATAGATTATCTTGAAAGATACCCGGTAAAGTAGAGGCGGCCGCTATCTGTATCAGATAATTACCACCCATTGTACCTAGCTTAATGCAACTGCCGTCCTTGTCAAAGAAAATTTTTGCGCAAACTTTTTTTTTCTCGAAAAACCCGTCGTCAAACTTCAAAAGATAATTTTGCAAAATTCACGGCATTCACCGCGAACAATGCTGCATTCTTAGCTCCGCAGCCGAGGGACGAAAACAAAATCTCGCGTCCTCACAGTCGGCTGGATCCATTGCATCCAGAAACTAGTTCGAACACGCCATTGTGCGGCGAAAAGAGAGATTCTCTCCGGTGCACATTGCAATGGTAAAATTTACATTCGATTTCATAAATCATACGTTAGCCTTTGCGTCGCCGCCGCAGGTATCCGTGAGATGCGACACTATTGTCCTACGTTTAATTGTACGATGCCATACCTGCGATCTGTCCATCCCTTATTAGCCAGTCGAATTCGACCTACCTCGTTTTCTCTACATCCTGAAGAGCTCGCGCGCTATCTCAAATGGCCGTGTTACTTGCGATTTATTACCATGACACTTTAAAAGTTATCGCCGTAGCTACTAGGTCGGTATTTGAGCGCGTGGACGACACGACAGACCGGATGGGAAGCCGAGATGCTGTAATTTGGCCGTACAATACCGTGCAATAATAATCGCGGCGGTTCGTAATTGCGACGACATCCGTTGAGTAAGGCGTACATGTGCTGGCCGTGTGAAAGTTGGAAAGGGCCGCTGCAGCGTGAGCCAGACACAGTTGTTATCGGAACCAGTTTGATGCATTTTAGATGTGTCCGCTTTCATGACGCCTTGATACTATGCCGAAGAATTTGTTTCTTTTGTAAGAGGGATATAATTATTCCTTATCTAGTTTGAGTTCCTAACCTTGACCGAGTTTCGTATCGGTTCTTGAAACGTATACAGCTTTTCTAATCAAATTTTGTGGTAATAAATTTCGAAACTGTGAAAACATCACTATATTATCATAAGGTCTCTTCAGAAGAAGCTATAATTTTCGAATTGTGACGCCCTAAATGGAATGGAAACAAGATTTCACACCTAATCCCCGACAATAACAACAATGCGGTCCTACCACAACATGTGGTCACCCCCGCGTTTATCCCAGTATTTTGTTAGGCAACGGAAGTCCTTTTGTGGTCATCGTCGGCATTAATGTTTTTACAATCGACGTTAGATGAACGCGGACAAATGATATCCGGAAACGTCCGGTTTTCGGTGAAATTTCTAAACATTTGTGCAATCTCTTTGTCCGCGTCCAGCATTAGACAAAATCATTACTAATCGAGCTTCGGCTAAGGGCTATTTGAAAGACCTTTTTTTCATCTCCCGTTTTAAACGACTCTGTGAATTTGAGACGAATCGCTTTTTCGGAAAACTGCATTGTCACAAAGTTGGGGTCGTCAAGGACACAGATGAAATATTTGACTTTTGCAAAACATAATTTTACGGAGTATTTATTTTGGGCAACTTAAGCCAAATTGCTATTTATGCTTTAATTTCAAACTTAATGCTATCCTAGCTTATGCACATTTATATTTAACACTGGCTTCTTCATTTTTGTTTACATACTTCACAATTAAAGCGTTTTTTTTTAAATAAACGGATAGTTGACTAAAAAACGCCAGCTGGTCGTGCAATCTTTCAATAAATTACGTTGAATAATTCAACGAGAGGATTTATAATGTATACTTTTACCCGATTCCTGAATAGATGATGGCATTATGACTGGTATTACTTTAAAGAACGGAAGTAACAAGATAATTTGATCCGTTTTTTGTCCGTCGCTCGAGCGCTCTATGATTTGATCAGTATAACCCGATAATATCTATTTCCGCTTGATCCTTTTTAAGTTTTTTTTTATACTTTTTTAAGTTTAAGGTTTACAAGTGTTAAACTATTGTCACAGTAGCTTAAAAAAACCTAATGCGGGCGTGGGACCGATTCACACCGGATATCCTTTAGTGGCGTTTTGTAGCTCTTATTTATATTACAAATTGTATTGTTATGGTAAAAACCTACTTCGTCTCGATTACCTACATTAATTTACGTAAGTATATTTGATTTCAGCTAGTGTACGGTTACCAACTGGATTGATACTTTTGTGGGTTGTTTTAATGTGACATGAATTTAAAAAGAAATCAAGCATGCCATTTATTTGACTACATTCAGCTGTTACTGAACCAGTAGGTACACCTTTGGCCTCATCTTCACTTTTCATCAGGTGAGATAGTATGGTCAATCACGGGTCAGTTTTATGTAAAAAAAAGTACTAGCATACGCTCACATCTTCGTCTCCGAGGAAGCACTTCTATACAAAATTTCCCGTTTCTAGGTCCAAGGGTTTGGGCTGAGCTTTGATGGACTTAATCGAAATTTACTCGCTTTATATTAAAACTGTTTCCATTTGACATTGTTCATATTACTAAAATATTTGACATGTTTCGAACCAAACCGTGGTTCTTTTTCAGGGTTGCTTTGAACGGAAAGCCATTCGTGCACTGCGTGCCAGCACTCTTGGAGCTCGGTTTCTCGTCGTGGCCACAGATTGGTTTGAAACATGTCGGGCATACCTTGACTGCTAATACGTACTCACTCACGGCATTTACAATTCAAAGATTGCTTATATTTTCAGTTTAAATAAGTTACTTTCAGTCAGTTTCTTTCTACAGCTGCAGAATCACTTCACGTGTGGCACTTAGAACCTGACAAAAGTAAATTTAAAAAGCTTCTTAAAAAACACCTACCTATTAGAAACTCTTCCATAAAATACAATACATATTTATGATATAACAGTAAATGTAATAACGTAAGTTATTCTATAGATAGATAGATAGCTTTTATAGAGACAGCATCCTGCAGAAAAAGTGCGAAAGCAAATTTTCAGGGCTATATGTAAAAAACTATTTTTTGTGGAAGATTAATAAATTATTTCATTCATTCACCCTGTAAACTAAATGCTTTTTAATTTGTTCACTCTCGTCAATACATTAAATACGTGCAAGATTATAAATTGCAAAACTGCACTCAAAGCCCAAGACTATTTAGAGCAAAACTTGTAGTCAGGTTTACAACAAAAACCATAAACTTGTGTACAGCGAGCAGATATGGTGAGTACTTACTCGTATCTGCCCGGTTATTTGACGACTCCGTACAAGATAAAAATGTCATAAAAATCTTTCGACATCGTTTTGTTAACTATCGATAATTGGTTACATACGAATGAGTTTTGTTCGCGCTTACACTGTTTTATCAGTTTTTTTATGAGTGATTAAATATTCTGGATTAATGGCCGTGCAGGAATGTCTATGTTTATAAGACTGTCCGTCTCTTTTTATGTGCCTTTTTACTAGTTTATCGATGTCTAACTAACTAAGCAACACTGGGAAGGTAATCATGTAGAATGTCTATTTTTAACCGATTTCAAAAAAAGGTGGTTATCAATTCGATTATATGTTTTTTTTTAACCTTTTCAACGCCAACTACACATATAGGTGTCACAATGTACATTGTCAAAGTGATCTTGACACAATGACATAAGATTCAAAGCAGGTTTACGTTTTGTCGAGGCGTGGCGTTGAAAGGGTTAAATACACATTGAACATCGTTGTACAAAAAGATTGGTCAACCTCAATCGCAAACCCTGTAAAGCATGTTCAGTCAAATTAAACCGTACACCTCCTGAAATATTGCGGGTTCATTGAAAAAGAACTGCTGTCGAAATCAGAGATACAATGATATCATTATTATCATCACAGCTTAATACGTTCCACTATAGGGCACAGGTATCCTATCAGAAAAAGAGATATATGAATATTGTTATGAAATCGATTTTCGTTTGTTTTTGACACTAGTGTACTAACTAGTACTAGTACTTCTATGAAGTTAGTATGGAAAAGTGGATACTTAAGTTAGGGAACCGACCCTACAAATTGCATAGGTAATATACATTTATTGAGTCAGGCGTTACTTTGCGGAGGTCCATATTAATGAACTAAAACAATTACTTTGCTATTAAGGTCGCGGGTGAGCAAAGTAATTGTTTTAGTTCATTAGGTAATACATGTGACATCAAATGATCGACTAATAAATTTTTCCGTTCATGTTATTGTAACATAACAAAACGCTTATATATGTACACACATTTAGTATATGTGTTTGAAAAAATGCAATTTTAATCGGATCATGTCACTTGTTTTTGGCGATTAAAGCTATTTTGAGTGTTATTATAAAACTGGGTATTTCATAGGCATTGTTTAATTATTCCATGCTGTAAGCGTTTTAAGGTAAGTGTTTAATATTAGTAAAATTGCTTACGATTCTTAAAGTATATAAAATCTACGATCTCATCATTGGATTGTGTTGTACCATTTTATCTCTAATAAGTTCAATGATCCCAATCCGCACTGGGCCCGCGTGGGAACTACGGCCCTAAGCCCTCTCATTCTGAGAGGAGGCCTGTGCCCTGCAGTGGGACATATATAGGCTGGGATGATGATGATGAAGTTTAATGAACTGAAACAATTACTTTGCTCACCCGCGACCTTATGATAGCTACGTTATACATCATAACTCTTAAACGGGTGAACCGATTTGAATGCGGTTTTTTTTATTTGAAAGCAGGTTTCTTGGTGATGGTTCTTAGACCTGTTTCATAAAAATTGGTCCAGCCGTTTCAAAGTTATCAGCTCTTTTGCATGCTGCGGAAGGGATGTTAGACTTAATTGTTTTGGGGATTTTTAAAATTTTTAATTTATAGTTATTGTATATAAAAAAAAATATTTGTTTTAAAGTTTGCCAAAGATCGACTTTTGCTATCCATACTAAATATTATAAATGCGAAAGTGTGTCTGTCTGTCTGTTACCTCTTCACGCTTAAACCGCTGAACCGATTTAGTTAAAATTAGGTATGGAGATAATTTGAGACCCTGGAAAGGATATAGGATAGTTTTTATCCCGGAAAAATGCATAGTTCACGCGGGATAGCGATAAACGAATTCTTTGCAGACGGAGTCGCGGGCTACAGCTAGTTCTCTATATTCCTTATTATGTGGTATTCATTAAGCCATTGTCCCACGGCGGACACGACGTACAAATACGCGTTCTTGAATCTACATAAGCACGACGACGTCTGTACATGCGTACGGCTACATACATCGCGTGCGCACTCTTCTGGATTCCAGCGGGGTCCGCCGATCTGCGCCTTGTGGGGTGGGGTAACTCGAATTGGTGCGGGGTGGAGCGTGTCCATTCTGTACGTTAGTACTATTATATATTCTGTGCCATTGTGCTGTATTTTTCTGTACGCAAAGCTTTTAAATAGCATGACAGCGTAAGCAGCGCCTCTGCCTAAGCGTAGCCTAGTCCAAAACACGAGAGGACCAAAACGAAATATTCAATCACGACCAAGTGCTCTTCCGAGAAGACGCCGCTTTTTGCTGAACCACGAATCAGGGGCCCGTGGGATCTGCCATACTGACTCTACTGCGAAAACCAATATCTATACTTTAATAAATAATAGTATATAGGATCGTGCTCAGTGGCGTGCCATGGGATAGAGGCCTGTCTCCAGCTGTGGACGAGCATAGGCTGATGATGATGAATAAATAATTGTTTTTATTGCTCGTATTAATTTCCAATACTAATATTATAAATGCGAAAGTGTGTTGTCTGTTACCTCTTCACGGTTGAAATTTGGTATGGGGATAGTTTGGACCCTGGGAAGGACATGGGATAGTTTTTATCCCGGAAAAATGCATAGTTCCCGCGGGATAGCAATAAAGGAATTCTTGGCAACCCTAGGATCTGAACAAAAAAAAATTACCCGAGCGCTAGTACTAAGATTGTACATCCTGGCGTTCGCTGCTCTCTTGTGCATACTGGCGTTCACTGTTCTGTACGTACATGTACGTTACATTGCGTCATCCTTTTTCGTGCGTGCAGCCGGCGTTCATCGATTTATTAGACGTTGTCACGTCAAAAACGAAGTATGGATGAATCAACTTTTTCTTGCCATCCGTTGCTATGGTTACACAAATTTTGTCTCTTGGACAATCTAACCAGTTTCCTATGAAACAGTATGAATATGTCTCTTGGACAACCGGGGACTGAGTAAACAATGCGAAAAAGTTATTTCACTTATGTAATACTATCCCACGCGTGTAAAATAGTTTACTATTTATCTCGAGAAAGTGCAAAATTCCCGTTGCAGACAAAGTTCCGAGCAACAGCTAGTCATAATTTCATAAATAAGAAACATAATAAATTTGAACATGACCAGGCTGTTTGTGGGCTGTGAGTGAGTTAAATGTCATTATCACCTTTTAATACGGTCCGGGGTCCCTAGGGTACAAAGTGGGTGTCCCGAATGATTCCGAAGCTCTAGGGAGAACACGCTAACATTACTGATGGATGAGTTTTATGAAATACTTCTTTTTGTTATCACACTGTCAACAGATTATTAGTTTTGGATTGTGTCTTTTGACTCATGCGACTGAATGGAACAGTCAGATATAAACATTGTCGAGCATCGTCCACATTGAATTCCACTCAAATGTGTATTTTTATTCAGTTAATAACTGCTGCTGCTGTATCAAAATTTTAATAATAAAACATACTTAGATGTCATTCCTACTAACGTAAAATTATGCTACGAATTTTGTTTTAAGTTGTATATTTTAAACTACAAGTGTATAAAAGGCGCCGTTTTACTCGAGGCGTTTATGTTCACCCGAGCCAGAGACGAGTTAACTCTAGGGCAAAATTGGTTTTATGAATAAGTCATATACACACTGCTTTTCACTTCGATTGCGAGGAAATTAAAATGCAACAACTACAGTGCAGATAAATACTTGTGTCATATTTTATTTTACTTGCATTATTGCTATTTCTGTAATATTTTTTTCTATAATAAATATTAGAATCGTCTAGTTTTACTGCGCTTCAGTAATATAAAAGCTAAAGATAAATTTGAACTCGATTATTTTTGTTAATAGAACTTGCTCAGCGAAATCTATTTTTTTTATGAAAAGGTTTTTCATGTGGTCTAGGGTCTTACGAGAGTTTACATTGCTAGTTACTAGTGAACTAAAACATTAACATACTTTAATCATTCATGACGATAGTAGTGTTATACTCGTTAGTCAACATTTCTAAAGTACCTATGAATATACTTTGTAAGGAATTTGTATTATGTCAATTTTATTGCGACGCCTAATTTGGCTGATGCGTCAATATTAATTGTTTAGAAATATCGTTTAATCATTTTGTAACTATTGTGAAACAGCCACTTGTTGTTTTTATCTGTTCGTTTGAAATATTTGCAAGCTCGCTAAATATATATGGGTCAAATAGGTAATTAAATATTTTTGTACCTACTATCTTAAGGTCGTAGGCTATGTTTTGTATACCTACCCCTATTCTTCGCAGACGGAGTCGCGGGCAGCAGCTAGTTTGATATAAAATTATTTTCATCTATTAAACAGATTGGTGATGATCGCTTCCAGTACGGATCTTAGACTATAAGTACTCATAAATTATGATCTCCATTACAAATAAAAATGATAGTTGAATTTATCCAAATACATACTGTACTCGATCGTCTTATACTATAGCGAAGGCTATTTATTAATCAACGGAGCACATTTTTCCAACCGGCAGTTCGCTCTTGGCGGCCATTTTTTCTCCGATCGCCCAGGAGTCGTGACTTTTTTTCACTTAGACCGTTATTGACCCGCACCTTGCACCGCAGGAGACATAACCGAGCCATCCGTTGTACATCGATGCCCTACTACATGACGTATCACCCCACTTATCTACAACGAGCAATGAATGTAATGTGTATTGAAATAGTCGATGAATTTTTCCGGTTAGCAACCATCTATATGTTTAAAGGCGATCACTTGTTACTTGTTGGAAAATATGTGTAACGATGCAGTTTTTGGTCGATCGGGCAAATTTCATGCGCTATTGTTATTTGATTCTTCTATTTAAATGTATTTTGTATTCTATTGATAGTTGTTAACGACAAAAACGATTTTGATCAAATTTCGTGGAATATTAATAACAATTTATTATTTCTTTTTAATAAGAATCGTGTCTGATATACTTTATTTTCGGGAGAATCAATACTTCTACACTAATATATAAGCTAAACTTTGTTTTCGATTCTAAGAATTCTTTCACTAATATTTAGGTGTTATTCCTGATTTACAAAGAATATTTTTATACTAGAAATGTAATAAAAATCCCACTTGGTGCAGACAAAATTGTGGGCAACAGTTAGTTAAGTAATGTAGTTAGAATGACATATCTGAAGCTCAAATTTGAAATCGCGAAGTTGCTTGAGCAAAATAAAAATGCATCTAATTAACTCAGGATTGAATTTAAAACGTAAACACATAAATAACGGTTAATAATAAAACGAGCGTCTGCAGTCGGCAAAAACAATATTTATTGATATTTTTTAACAGCTGGTTGACAGTCAGATGATGAAGGGTCAGCGCGGGCGCATGTGGTGCTGTTGTGAATGAAAAAGTTTTTATCTGAATGGCGCATTGGGTACCAATTGGCCGCATATTTGCCTGAAATTTTAGTTATATCTAGACATCGGTAACTCGTGGCATTTAGCATTTGACGTTTCTGACAGACTATTGAAGTCGAGCAAAAGGAACCAATTAGACAAAAATCTGTTCAACCATTTAATATTTGACTTTCTTGATAGACAAAAAATATTTGTTCAAAATTTTTAGGAGCTATCCCACGTGTTTTATTTGAGAAAAACCACTTGGTGTAAGAAAATGATATTTCGATTTCGACTGATGCGATTGTTAAAAAAAAAGATTCTGGCGTATTTTTGTTGGTGATCTCTATGATTTCAACTGCTTTATTTTGTAATAAGCTATTAAAAAATATTATTGTAATATATCCTGGATTTTTTGATAATGCTATTTTTAGCTTTTGATAAACAAGTTTACCTTTTGGATGTAGTCTCGGTAGGTAATAAATGTAACCTTTCAATTTTAAAGACTTATTTTATTATCTTATCTGAAAAGACACTTGAAAACCGTGTATCTTCACTAGTGCCACCTAATTGCCACGAGTTACCGATGTCTAGACTTATATCCTACGAGGAAAATAGCATTCAGGAAAACAACACGCAGTTTTAAATATTATGTTTGCGAATTTTTTTATTTAGTTAGTCACGCCTGCACTTCTGCCGTGTCATGACAAAACACTGTATCTAAAAAACACCTATTTTTCAGAAATCGCAAAAAACTTTTGCTTTCTTTAATTGGCTACAGAACAGTGAATATTGATCTGATTGCAATAAAATTTGGACAAATCACGGATAATGTGCTACTAGAAGTGGACAAAGAAAAATAATATTAAAACTTTTACTTTTTACATGAATTTTCAAGCAAAAACGTGTTATGTCGTTATGTCCTTTATCAATAATATATGAGAGTTGCTATAACAAAACACTGTAACGTGATACTTAATGACATATAATCATATGAAAACGCTACTTTAAATTTAATTTAGTAATATATTGCTAACATCACTATTCATAAAACCAACATTCTCATCTTAATATATATTTCTTAGTCTTCAGAAAGGATGATTACCTTGAAGAAGTCCCGACTTAAAATAAACAAGGACTTGGACTAATTTCTCGTGTGATTGTTGCGACAAAACACTGTAACTCTTGATACTATACTAAGAAAATGTGAGTTTGTTTTGACAAAACACGGTATCTGGAGATAATACAGTGTTTAGTCTAATCAAGACCCTACGTTTTAAGAGTTACAGTGTAAATTGCAATGACGTTTTTCAATGTTTTTGATAGAAAATCAGTTTCTCTAAGCATGCATATATAGATTAGGGTCCGAATAGTTAATTTAACGGTGTTAGCACAAAACACTGTAACTCAAGTTATAGTGTTTTGTCATGACACGGCAGACTTGTTGTAATGTTTTAGGTGTTTTCTTGTCACATTAACTGTGGGTGTTGGTATCATTTCAGCTTATACACGCCCCTCTACTGGGCACAAGCCTCCTCTCGGAATGAGAGAGCTTGGGATGTAGTTTCCACACGGACCCAGCGAGGATCGGGAACTTCACACACGCACCATTGAATTGTTTGGCAAGTGTGTCCAGGTTTCCTCGCGAGCGATATTTTTCTTCATCGTAATGCGTGTGTGCCATTCAGAGGTGGAAGACAGACTTGAACCCGCGATTTTCTGTTTAAGAGGCCATAGGTCAAACCACTAGGCCACCATGCTTACAATCTATCCTTATAATCTATCTCGCGAGATTGTAAACTGTCGGATATGTTAGGTCCTCACTAGATTAATTATAAATTAATGATGTTCACAATCATGCAGTGACAAAACGCAAATCAGTGTTGGTTTTTACAGATATTTTCCAAGTGCATTCTTAGGCCATGTTGATTTACTTTCTGAATTATTTTGTAATTATAAGTACTCAATCAACTAGTTTTTTCAAAATTTTATTACAGATATTATGTGCATGTTCAGATCAATCGTGCGTGTTAAAAACTTAATCGACTTTCTTTTGCCTTAATTAACGACCGCTTTAGCCTAGTTGGTAGTGACCCTGCCTACGAAGCAAGAGGTCCTGGGTTCAAATCCCGGTAAGGGCATTTATTTGTGTGATGAGCACGAATATTTGTTCCTGAGTTATGGATGTTTTCTATGTACTTAAGTATTTATTTATCTATATAAGTATGTTTATCGTCGTCTAGTACCCATAGTACAAGCTTTGCTTAGTTTGGGACTAGGTCGATTTGTGTAAGATTGTCCCCTAATATTTTTTTTTTTTTTTAATTAGTTTTTCAAAAACAGGTCATAAACCCACCCCACTGGTTCGTTTGTCAATGTATTCGTGGGGATAAACCACAATAGAGAAATATTTCTCTTGGCAGATGATCTACCGTGTCGTTGATTTGCGGGGACAGATGATTATTTTGATTTCTAATAAATTCATGCCACCTTCGAAACCAATACAATATTTAACAATCTAAACCATCAATTAGATAGCCTCTGGACCTCTTATATCAACCGAACGGTGTTAGTCAACACATCATTTCAGCCGTAGGACGTCCACTGCTGGACATAGGTCTCCATCATTAATACCCAATCACTGCGGCTGGAAGCGACTTGCATCCACCTTGAACCAGCGGTCTTTACCAAATCGTCTGTCCACCTAGTTAGTTGGTCGACGTCCCACGCTGCGTTTGCCAGTCCGTGGTCTCCATTCGAGAACAGCTACTGATATACGCTTTTTCCTTGTTTCTCCGCTACTAAGAGAAAGAGAAAGCAGAGAAACAAAGTAATTTAAATCCACAAGCAAGACCTAGTATTTCGTTCTAAAGTTTCTGAATGCAGATTATACTACGCCTATCCTAAACAAGTAAGATAGAAACCGAATTTAAGCAAGAAACAGCCTCGTTTTGTGTTTCTCCTTCACTGTCGAATGCTAATGAAAAAATTCTGGAACTGAAGATCGAAACCAAATCTACTTCAATACGAGGCGCGTGCCTCAGCACGCCACACACCCACCTTACACCAACCCGATGCGGTCCACGGTGTAATCTCCCAATGTGTTTTAGAGAAAGTTGTTACTAATTTTCATTTGCAAATTAAGCCATATGGTATCTTCTGTTTTTTTTTTGATGTATTATAGTTACAGTACCGTAAAATTTAATGCAAAAATTTTGGAATTTTTAATCGAGGTTAACAAAATATTCCGGTACATTTTTGTCGTTGTTCAAAGTGCAACGCGTCCAGTTAAAATCTTTACTGGCGTTGTTAATTCAGACTTGCCCAACCACTAGTAGATGAAATCCCGGAATAATTTTTTGATAATGGTATATCTGTTTCGTTATCCTCTTAACTCACTGCGATGTGACATTGAGGTCAAGCGTGAACCCATGTTTAACTACGGAATTTGACATCTCTAGTTTATCCACCCATTGTTAATAATTGTATCACGCATACTTTACTGGGACAAGTTTCTAAATGTCCCTCAGTCTCTAAAAAAAATCGGGGCAAGAGTAGTTTCCATTAGAGCCATATACATTTTCTATATTCATATACATTTCTGTGGACATGACAAAAATTAAGTTAGCCAATATTTTTTAATGAACTCAAACAATTACTTTGCTCATCCGCGACCATACGATAGCTACGTTTATGTAAAAAATGCGTGTTCGTTCATGCAGTTCCTCCTCCACACTGTATGAACACACAAATTGCACAAATTCAACTATCACCATCACCAAACTACACTGTTACCAAATGTTAGACCTATGTGTTTGTTGTGTGTTGGTAGCACAGTGAACGGTTGCGGTACTCAGAAGATGAGCTCTGGTTGAGTTCGAAACGCGTCAATGTAATTTGGTGGTGGTGATAGTTGGGTTTGTGTGATTTGTGTGTGTTCATACAGTGTGGAGGTGGAGGAACTGCATGAACACGCATTTTTTACACAAATGTAGCTATCGTAAGGTCGCGGGTGAGCAAACTAATTATTTCAGTTCATTAATATGGACCTCCGCAAAGTAACGCCTGATTCAATAAATATTTTTTAGTTAAGTTGACATCGGGGTGTGGGACGCCTCGCCAACTATCGGCTCATTTAACACTTTCAATGCCAACGACACATATAGGTGTCACAAAGTACAGTGTCAAAGTGATCTTGACACAATGACATAAGATTCAAAGCAGGTTTACGTTTTGTCGAGGCGTGGCGTTGAAAATAAACCTTAGTTTGCCGACTCGGAGTAGCTAATTTTACGTCCACAGAAGAGACATTTTTTTTGTATCTTACACTGTGCAGTGCATGACCTATTAACATCATCTCGATGTATTGATGCTCCTCCACAGAGTGCTTTATGCGATATTTCTGGCCTCGTATGTACGTGCGAAATTTGGAATGAGCTGGCGCCTGGGGTATTTCCAAAATGCTACGACATGGATTGTGGTAACCCAGTGGTTTGACAATGGCCTCTCAAGCCGAGGGTCGTGGGTTCGACCCCGGGTCGCACCTCTGAGTTTTTCGTAATTTATGTGCGACATTATATTGGAAACTTACGCTTTACGGTGAAGGAAAACATCGTGAAGAAACATGCACTGCGAAATTTGATGGGGTGTGTGTGAAGTTCCCAATCCGCACTGGGCCCGCGTCGGAACTACTCATTTACCATCAGATGAACCTGTAGTTGTCGACGTCAATATTTAAAATCTCTCGATGTGACAGCGATTGTAACGCACACGCGTAACTGTACACATGTCATTGCTACATTTGTATTGCAATCTGTGCCTTGTAAAATCCGTCGGCATTGATACCAGCTGGCCGCACCGACGATTTCAAGGGTCGACGGCGCGTGACGCGCGTTAAACGCGTAAGTGCCGGTTGCCGGCGAAATTGACGGCTCTGCGGCGCCGGCGCAGATAGTGCTATAGCTATATGAATAGGGTGCATACATATTTTCAGTAGTAAAGACTATCTTTAGCCCGCCGCTGTGATATCATGGAAGAATAAAGAATTGGCTGGCTCTCTAGGGCTAAAATTAAAACTTCAAAGGTTGACAGGCGGAGCTCTCTTAAAGAGGTTTTAAGGGAACGTCGCCTCCCCCTCCGCAAATGCGGAACTACCGCAAGAAATTATACCTCCGTCTCCGCATCCACATCCGTAAATTTTTTGCGGAGTTGTAAACAGAGGTTTATTTGTACCTCTACGAAAGCGCGCATCAACAAGGCGCGGGCGGCGTACGCGATGCTCAAACCTGTGTGGACGTCCACCGTGATAACCCGACGCACGAAGATTAGAGTGTTTAACTCCAACGTCAAGTCAGTCCTACTGTACGGATGCGAGACATGGTTCGTGAGGAAGGACATCACCGATCGGTTGCAGGTGTTTGTTAACAAATGCTTGAGGCGCATCCTGGGAATTTATTGGCCGCGAACTGTGTCAAACGCAAGACTGTGGCAAATGACTGACCAGAAGCCAGTAAGCCGAGAAGTTCTGACAAGGAAGTGGCGATGGATTGGACACACGCTTCGAGGGTCAGATACCCACCTGCCCAAGCAGGGTCTCCGCTGGCAATCTACTGGCACAAGACGGCCAGGACGTCCTCGGACCACGTGGAGGCGGTCAGTTGAGAAGGAGGCTGGCTCAATTGGTCTCTGCTGGGAAGAGCAGGAAGAAGCCGCGCAAGATCGAGCCAAATGGAGAACTCTTCTACGAGCCCTATGTCCCTAATGAGGGATAACAGGAATGCATCATCATCATCATCATGAAATCGTTTTGCCACCATGAAGCTGCAAAGCTGTTGTTTGTGAAACATAATTCTTCTTCTTCAAGTGCCTCTCCAACTAGTGAAGATCAGCTACCAACTTCTGGAATTGTTGTCTGTCCTTAGCGAGACGCAACAGCTCGGACGCGCTCGGCTATCCCAGTCCATTCTCGGATGTTGCTGAACCAGGACTTCTTTTTCCGACCAACTCACCGTTTACTGGGAACTTTGCCCATCATTATAAGTTGCAAAAGGTTATCTATCGTGCCTAACCACGTGACCGATATACACAACAAACATATTGGTAGATCTAAACTGAAATAGCAATCTATCAGTATTTTCTTTGACCCAACAGAAAAGGAAACATTTGCACCTATTAATTTTTTGCGAAGTAGAATCAGCATAGTCAAAACGAACGCCGGGTAACGAAGGACGAACCTGGACCTGTGGTCAACCTTAACCATAATTGTTTTATATTTTTACACGATTCGTTTTACAACATCCTGCAGCTTTAATTGTTATGCTACAATGTTACCCAACACCGGATACCGCGGTAATGTGCTTACGGCGGCGCCTCGCGGAAAAATCGCTGCATAAAAAAATGCGCATTTTTGCATTTGTATGTTATTTGATGTGTGTATTTTGATATCGGCTACTTTGACAATCTTCCTGTCATCATGTTAACAGGTTGATTGCGACATGTCAAAGGTATTGTTGTACATTGTCTATTTGTCAATGACATTGTATAATGCATATTTATTACGACGCGTGTACTGTACCTACGTCTGTTAAAATCTTGGCAATTGTTTAAGTTGACCTTTTTTCTACGATCCGGCAGGCATCGTAAAGGGCAGGCATCCGTTGGATTATCTTTTTAGTTTTAAAAATAGAAGGGTGTTTTTTAGACTTTACTAAAAATAAGGGTTCCAACGTTTTTTGTAATTTTTGTCACCACTTTAAGATCAAGTAGCCTAAAGATACCGTAAGTTTGTTGACTCCAAGTCGTTAATTGCGTTAACTTTAAGTCCATAGGAATGCAATCTTGTTTCTTTTTACTTTCATAAAGTTTGGGCAAAAATCGTCACCGATTGGGTTCCAAAGCGACGGGCGGCGGAGAAGGGGCAGGCCAAAACGAGATGACGGGATGACTTTGATTCATTTTGGCGTGATTTTGCGAGGGACAGAGAGGGTGGAAAGAAAAAGGGGAGGCGATGCCCAGCAGTGGGATATCCAAAATGCTATTTAAAAAAAGTGGGGGTAGGTACCTGCTTTCATCCAGTGGAAGGTAACTTTTGCCCATATGAAAACCCATATAAGAAGAAGGGTCTAATGAAAACTTAAAACTTGGGCACTTATCTTAAACCATCCATATGACAATCCTTATTAATAGGTATGTATAGCCGGGGTAAGAAAAGGTTCGTCACTTTTCGACTCTATGTCAACGAATTAAGGTCGAAAGTGACGAACCTTTTTTTTACCCCGACTATACCTATTACAAGCTGTTGCCCGTGACTCCGTCTGCAACGAATTCGTTTATCGCCATCCAATTTATTATTATTATTAATGTCGTAACTATGCAATTTTCCAGTATAAAAACTATCCTATGTCCTTCCCAGAGTCTCAAACTACTTCCATACCAAATTTCGTCTAAATCGGTTTAGTGTTTTAAGCGTGAAGAGGTAACAGGCAGACACAGAAAGACATTAGACACACTTTCGCATTTATAATATTAGTATGGATATGGATAAAAGCGGAAGAGTCTTCTTGTTACCTCTTTACGTTGGTTCTACTTCATGCTAAAGCACAGAATATATAATAGTACTAACGTACAGAATGGACACGCTCCGCCCCGCACTGATTCGAGTTACCCCACCCCCCAAGGCGCCGATTGCTTGACGCCGCTGTTCACCAGTCGGTTGCGCAACGCGATGCATGTCGGCCGCACGGCACTAAACTTTTGCGACAAACGATTTTTGCGACTTTTGCTTTTGCTTTTGCGATATTGTGCATTGTATGGGTGTTTGGCAACAGCCAAAGATAAGGAAAGGAGTTTTTTTCGATTTCCGAAGGACGAAAAAAGGTAGATAACCAACTTTAATTAGCAACATGAACAGTGTAGGTAACTAGGTTTAAAATTTTGTTACCTATAATCTATAAATAGACGTCTTATATTAGTAGGTATTTGTAAAATTAATTTGTTAATTATTTATTTCCTATCAATAGATCTACAATTACATTCTCTAATTGTCTTTACAAAATGAATAAGGTATACACTCATTCACTTATTTTTAAACACTTAATTTAGACAAACGATAAGTTTAATTATAAGTACTATGATAATTAGATTACCTACTCATTTTATTTTACATATCAACGTTGCTCGCGCTCAACTTTCCGCAGCTATCTCTTTCTATCTCTTTTTGCGATAGTCAGCCCTGTGCATCTTACGCACACATTATGTAGATTCAAGAACGCGTATTTTGTGCGTCGTGTCCGCCGTGTGGCTAAAGTCGTGTGGCTAAAGTCGTGTTTTTTATTAGATTAAGTTTTGCTCCTTGTAGTTTTTAGTTTTTTTAAATTATATTATAACAGATAGCAGCTTAGGCAATTGTTTAAGTTTTCGTTACACGCAATCAATTTTATGATACTTTTATTCTAGTTCTAAAACTACTTTAAACCTTTTATATTTCTATTGTAATGAACATAAATAAACCTTAAGTGAAGATAATTTCGGTTGAATTTTGTTCGCGGCGACAGTAAAACAAATAAGTTTGTGATAGTTACACGGTTACTTTTTAATTGTTTAATTAAACCTTTTATTTTTACGCGGCGGTTAACGGACTCTTTATGTATCACTTAGAGCACTTTAATGTTTAGTGGAGCAATTGCACCCACTTTCGTTTTATGATTTTACGAGGGTGTTGGAATTTGGAATGATAAAAATTGGAATCCAGATGACAAACCGTAAATTATATCCTTACTAATTAAAAGAGGAAAAGTTTTTATCTCTGATGTCTAAACTATTAAAACGGTACCCGGTACCCGGTAGTCTTAGCTATGGACTGTAGTGTACGTAGATAAAAAAACCGACCAAGAGCATGTCGGACACGCCCAAGATAGGGTTACGTATACGTATCAGATACGAAAAAATCTTTGCATACTTTATTAATGTGGTTGTTTTGGTCCCAACTCCCACCGCGCGCTAGGGTTAACAGCGCGATGCACCTAGAATTTCAGCGTCGGCGGTACAGCGCCATCTATCGGCGAATTGGGTAACTAATCTAACCTGCAATCTACTAGCTCGGCGCTCGGCGGAACCCTGTCGCAGGGAGCTTCTGCTGTCCTTAACAAGACTGTTTTTAATAAGTGCGGCAAATGCTGACTGCGACAGGGTTCCGCGGAGGGTCGCGCACGAGCTTGTCGGACTATAGTATGTATGTTGATCGTTTTTCAGATTTAATTCTTTATTATATGAAACTACTAACTAACTAGACTACCGTAAACCTCTTTAGAGACTAAAGACTTTAAATAGTAGTTAGCTGACCAACTCACGCATTTTGTTAGCATGTGCTATTATTTGTCGATGTCTTTATCGCTCTTCCCCGTTTACGGTAAGTACTCCTATTACTCAATCTCATCAGAATTACGGCATAAGTATGTCAAACAGTACAACTACGTCCCTTATCAGCTTAACAGCATACGGAAACCGTAACGTAGTTAGTGTCAGATATTTTAGAAGTAAATAATGATAAAAACGTGCAATTACGCAGGGGCCCCTATTTAGCAGCTACATCAGTTACGCTATTGCGCTGATGACACCTAAAATAATTTATAAAATATAAAATAATAATCATCAGAGGAAAGGGGAGGCCTTTGCGTAGCAAAGGGACATATTATAGGCAATATAACTGGCTAAAAAAAAAATATATATGAAATTTTACGAAGTTGGAATAACCACCTTATACCGTGTGTCTAAAGTGGTTATTCCAATTTAGTAAAATTTGAGTCAGAAAACCGTCGAAGTGTAATGTGAATTCGGATAAACTCAGAGGTGCGAACCCGGGCTCGAACCTACTACCCTCTGCTTGAGAGGCAGCTGCAAGGTGTGCAAAGTTAGTTCTACTAATTAGCCAGGAGAAGTGTCCCACTGCTAGGCAAGGTTCCGCCATTTTCTTTATTCGTCCCGATTTTGAGCGGTCCTTCCTCTCCATAACATACTCGTCTAGACCAACACCTTCAGGGGCTCGTCCTGCCTCATCGCGTACAAGTTACTCGCACACAAACGTACATTAGCACGCTGAAGTGGCAATGGGCCGGCCATATAACCCGAAGAACCTTTAACCGTTGGGGTAGACGAGTTCTTGAGTGGAGACCACGGATCGGCAAACGTAGCGTAGGACGTCCTCAGACTCGGTGGAGCGATGATCTTTGCAAGGCAAGGCGGCTGGCAAGAGCTGGATGAGAGTGGCCGAGGATCGTGCTCAGTGGCGGGCCATGGGAGAGGCCTATGCCCAACAGTGGAAGAACATGGCTGATGATGATGATGAAACGTACAAGCTACGGGCATGTGTTTATGAATGTAAGCGAGTGCGGTGAATCCCTCACTGCTTTATCGTTTATGACAATCATAATTGTACACTTGATAATTACGCGTTATGATTTACCTTCGTAATAAAGTCGTAACGTAAAATTAACGCTGTGCCATCGCGGCGTCGACAATGAATATAAAAATAATAATTGTCTGCGACGAATACACGTTTACTTTCTTTACAATTAGAGCCAAATCCATCAGAGATGTGCGAGGAAACGTAGCGGTACGCGGGGTAATTTCAACCAATAGCAAATCAGCGGTTTATTTATTTATTTAGAAAACTTCTTGCAGCTTAAAGCGGCTTTTTGGCGCATGTTTTTATGCAAATAAATGATTCAACCTATGGCGATTATTTAAAGCTTTACCGAGCTTTTTCTCATTTATTGCATTCATTTAATCCCTTGCTGTATCATTAAGGGCTTTAGTTCAGAAATTTGTGTGTAGTGACCAATGTTTTTCGAAACACGATTACTTGTAGTTAAAAAATAAAATAAATCCTTAGTAAGGTGTCAATACTGCACGGCAGGTCATGACTATTTGAATGTTAATAAAACAAGATGTGTTCTAGGGCCTAGTGTTGCTACATTTATTAAATACAAATACATATTTAAAAAAATGTAGCAACAATTAGTAGTTACAATTCATCCTTTTTTGAAATTGATATATGTTTAACACCTCCTTGTTTAAATTTAAGGCTTCCCTCTCAGATTTAATTAATCGTTAGGTTTTTTTTTTGGTGGCTTAACTTAAGAGGGTTTATACCTGCTGAGCTGGCAACGTTGCATTTTTGTTAGTTTTTCTCGATTATTCCATAAAAATTGAATGAAAATTAAAAATGTTTTGAATACAAATTGTTCTAATATATAAGTTAATGTGTCTACTGCAATAATAATTCGTGATTGACTTTTATTTTCTTTAAAAACGAACAAATTATTACCTAACGGTTTTTAAAGAAAATAAAAGTCTTATCACGAATTATTATTGCAGTAGACACATTAACTTTGTATATTAGAACAATTTGTATTCAAAACATTTTTAATTTTCATTCAATTTTTATGGAATAATCGAGAAAAACTAACAAAAATGCAACGTTGCCAGCTCAGCAGGTATAAACCCTCTTAATTTGTCCTCTTTAAGTATTTTTTTTTTCTCTTTCATGAACACGAATTTTATTAGATGGTCGTGTATGTTGTGTTAGATAAGTCTAAGAACACCAATTCACCCAACTTGCATTTATGTGTTAACTAATGGAGGCATCTTTATTGGTTAATGTTAGATGTATGCATATTAGATATAAGTATAATTGTACCGTTTGTGCCCAAATAAACATTAAAACATTAAAACACTAGGCCCTAGAAAACATCTTATGTTATAGTACCTAATGCGATGAAAATATCTACATACACGCGCGGTCTGACCAACCTATCTTGAGCCGTCGTGCTTCGCCCTTGTCCGTATAGTTATTTGCGTTATTTCTCCTTCGGCCATCGGACGGGGAACTTGTGTCGCTTGCGCTTACGCACGGCTTTGATTCTAGCAGCTCTCACGCACACATACACGAGTGCATAGAATACCTAAAATCGATTAGCGCAAGAAGCTCGGTAGGGCCTTAAGGTTAATAAAAAAAATCTTCATTGAGATATTCAGGTTCGAACCATAATAGTCTCTCGCATCGCTGCTTACAAAGCTTTAGTAAGGTCAAGGGCGCTTCCATTGTTATGTAAAAAAACGACTGACCCCGACCTACGGAGTTCACTCGCAATCGTGGTGCCGAAAATACCGGGAACTTGAAACAAAAAGTAAACGCGGTCAATGAACTCTCGTGCTTTTGTTTACTATTTACTGTCTAACGACTATCGTGGATAGTCCAGAGGTCAACTTTGAACCGAAAATGTTTGAGGACGAAGAAGCTTAAGGTTGGACGACATGGTGTCGTCAAAAGCCACCGAATAGAATACATAGTACATATTTACTAGGTGTTGCTCGCGATTCAACCCTGCGGAGAATATGGGTATAAAAATTAGCCTACGGCCTATTCACAGATCTCCCAAATATAGACAAAAAAAAATCGATGAGGAGTTCGATAACAAACACCATGCCACGAGATTTTTGTACATATTTTTTTTTATATTAAAGATTATGGCGCCACAAGTTCAATGTGCTATTTCATAATGTTTTCTTCAAAATCTGCACTGGACTCGCCTGAGAGACAAAGCCTTATTTGAATCTTGTCTTTGTGAGAAAGCCATACCCAGCAATGGGAAACTAAAGATTAAAAGCCGCTTGTCCACTTCAACCACCTTGAACATAAGTTTTATACAATAAAAATACGTAGACAAATCTTCATTGATTTAGGATTTTGCTGAACAAAGTCGGCAGTTTCCATCCAGGCTTACATCCAGTACTTCTGCTTCATCAGTATAGAATATAGATGCTTCAGTATAATTCTACAATTCACATAGATATATTCTACGGTATTACCATAGTTATGTTACCCCTTAGCTGTCGCTGTCACTCAATGCCGCTTTCTCGGGTCACACGGCAAGCATGATCGGATTCCTCCATTCACGCCTACAACGTAGTCTTATACATATCGGAGGTTACACATTGTGCTAGGTTTCGGTGTACGGTTTCTTACGACATCGATGGATGATCGGTAAGTTATGAGCGTCTCTTTCATTCTTTATTTCATTCAGTAATATGTCATCTGCGAATAATTCTGTTGCGATATGAGGCGGTTTGTATTCAATGATTTAATTTCCACCGTCGATACGATTATAATTGTAACTAGCAAAGAAAAGTTTCCAGAAGAGTAAAAAAAATCATGTTTGTTTGACTTCAAACAGTTATTTAATAATATGGACCTCCGCAAAGTAACGCCTGATTCAATAAGTTATTTAATATCCTTATTAAACGAAGTTTTCGAATATAATTAATTATACTAACCATTTTTCTTAGATTTTCACGTTGTTTAAAACTGCATGTTTTATTTCTGACTTATTTTGAACTTTTAGAGTAGGTACCTATTTTACGTATAATAGAATAGTAAACAGTACTTGTATTGTGTAAAACATGGACGTTTCTGTCTGTTAAACATTGTAAGAATGTTATGTTGAGAGGCTGGCGGTAGAGCGAGATTGTGAATACAATTGTGATTACGAGCGCGTTGGACAACATGTCTGTAGGTCTCCTGTGGCAATCAAAAGTAAAGGTTTTCGCCATTGCCATTTTATTTCTTTTCGGACCTTCGATTAATTGTTGATCGAAGTTTCGGACAATCTTAGAGCGGTTTCGCACTGCATCCGATTCGAATCCGTGAAAATTCGATCCGGACTATCGTAGAACTATTTGTATAGTAGTTTACACATGAGATTCGATTTCGATTTCCGTCATCCAACTATTATTATTATTTGCTTACCTTGTATATTTTTTCATTAACTTGTTACCAAAAGGTGGCAGAAAGGGGAAGCTCTCCTGTTATTCCCCGTCCCCAATCCATCATTATCTCAACAGTGAAAGCAACATTGCCGCCACACAAATGTAAATTACACACGTACATACATACATATAGCGCTGTGGCAATGTTTATGTTTACGTCGTCAAGATACGCTATCGGCGGCGCTTGCGCCACCCGCCGGGATCCAGGCCGCGCATTGTTTCTTGCAGTTATCGTCCCCGCTTTCCGGCTGGCGCTTTTAGCATGGGAAAAGGGGAGACTTCTCTGTTAAGGTAGGTAGGGAGGTACATTATTTATTTATTTAATTTGTTTTTTCAACAGGTTAAATATTATGAAACTAGCACTACAAACATTCTCACCTTCAGAACGAGACTGGTCCAATAGGAATTATTCACATTTCAAAACTAAACCTGTTGTTCTTTTAGCATTAAGTAATTTTGAAGCGAGAATAATTCCTATTGGGTCAGTCTCGTTTTGAAGGTGATTTATAACAATCGGAAGAGTATTCACCTTATTAAAGGCAAACAGCACGCATTAAACATAAATATACTGTTAATTTTCATGTTTTATGTACAACCAGCTGTTGCCCGCGACTCCGTCTGCAAAGAATTAGTTTATTGCTATCCCGCGGGAACTATGCAATTTTCCGGGATAAAAGCTATCCTATGTCCTTCCCAGGGTCTCAAACTATCTCCATACCAAATTTCATCTAAATCGGTTCAGCGGTTTAAGCGTGAAGAGGTAACAGACAGACAAACAGACAGACACACTTTCGCATTTATAATATTATAGTATAAGTATATAGTATACGTATATAGTATATAGTCTATAGTATATATAGTAGTATATAGTATTATAGTATAGTATAGTATGGATAAAGAGTTTTACATACGCATGTCGCTAATGACAATTTACTACAAACAATATTAACGACATGAATTAATTATTATAAAAATACAAAAATGCAAGTGAAAACAAGAATGGTCCTACTACTAATTATCCTAAAACCAAAAGCTTCGCCTTGTAGCTGAGCTGCAAGAGCGTTTGTGCGCAGTTCACGGTTGGCTTACCGTTCGAATCAACCTTGAGAAAGAACCACGGATTGGTTTGAAACATGACGAGCATAATGATGATCATGTTGTTTAGAAACAGCCAAAAATTAAGAAAACAACTAAAACTAGAAGTAAAAAAATCTGCCCCGAATTGCCGCCGATCGGGATGATGCCCAGAAAGCTGGCAGCACTGAGCAAAGTATTGCCAGCCTTCTAATCACGGGACATCTCTAGGTATAAAGCGCAACAAGATATATTAAAAGTCAAAGTTAAAATATCTTTATTCAATTTAGGCTATAAAAAACCCTTATGAAAGTCGAAGACATCACCGTTCCGAAAAACCCTGTTGAGAAGAATCAGGCTGGAAACTCATTAAGGTATTTTTTTTTCAAACAGATCTACAGGGTTATGTGTAATTCACTAGCATCCTTTTAACCCTAAACTCCTACCACTTAAACAAATGTTTTTTGTTTTACGGCTTTTGTCATAACTTAATATTTTTGGTATAATAACGTTTTGAAAATTTGAGACTAACTCTTACTTTTACGATACTCTGTGCCGTGCATGTCATTCAGTCATTGCCCGCCGCGACCGCGGCGCGTGGCCCCCGCCCTCGAATTTCATAGAGTACTAAGTTGTGTTAGAAGTATTTATTTATTTTTATTTATTTGTATGGAAAAAAGTGCTCCATTTTAAAAAGTCGTAAATCAAAAAACATTTGTTTAAGTGATAGGAATTTAGGGTTAAGAGGATGTCAGTGAATTACAAATAACCCTTTATGTATTTAATATGAACTATTATGACTAAAATGATAAATTTGTCCTTCCGAGTTTTATGATATTGTTTATTCAAGCTAGCTGCAACAATAGCACGTTGCTCTGATTACGTCTATCACACATTATCGCTCTACAACACATTTCCGTAATTCTCCAGCCTTATCCTTATCAAAACCTCTCAACGAACAATCTACGTGAAGTTGTATTTACACTTACAGTACAGCCTATCCATATAGTGTAGTTACTTATTTATGCGCATATGACGCATTTAACGAGATCCAACAGCGATCCCGACTCTATCTTAAAAAGTTGGAATTTTTTTTGACCACAATTTATTGCTTGCATGCAGACAGGCTGAATACACTGTACCACTTTATATCTTGTAACACCTTAATATCTGTATTCTAGCAAATAAAGTTATTTGATTTGATTTACAATATTTACTTCAGATGTGTATTTAAGTTAAATTGCAAGCGAATTTGACACCCTTTAACAGATTGTGTTTCTCGTAAACTTAGGAGTATTGTTGGCTATTTTGTTACTTATAAATAAATGACACCGTACAAACCTGCGGTGAAAATCAGCGCTGAAGTGCTAGAAACGCCTGAGCATTATGCTGAGCCAGTGTCCGATTTGCATCCGGAATGACACACTCTATCCTTCATGTCGATACCTTAGATCACTCATACTAATTACAATGAACTGCACAATCAAGTAGTATTTTTGTACACTAGGACATACAGTGCTTATTTGTATGTGCAGTTCATTGCAATTAATTAGTATGATTGTGAACTAAGGTATCGATGTTGTCTATTAATATTGATACATACCTATATGTCTTGTGTGGTTGTAAATAAATGTATTTTTTGTCTTTCTTTCAATCTTCAGGATGTTTGGGTTTAATTTCTGAAAAAAATAGTTAAAAAAAACTATATCGGTTACGGATTAACAGCTTAAACATTCGGAACATTAATGAAGACCCGTAGAAGTCAAGATCTGATAACAATGCGAGATCGTCAATATAAAATATTGTACATATTAAAAAAATGTTTGTCAAAAACTTAGAAAACATCTAGGGTATTACCGGGATAGTTGCCCCACTTTTTGAAATCACTCCATATCTAATAGTAAAAAAGTAAAATGTTTTATTTAACACCGGCTGGTGCTTCGTGTTTTCATCGAACAATTTATAAAAATTAAAAAACATTTTCTTGAATACTTTCAGAGTATTAGCGATTTTAGCAGACCTCGTCATTTTGTGACATCTATCCCACGTATAGGATAGTTGCCTGATCCATATCAATGCCGTATAGGATAGATGCCCTTTCCCGAAACGGGTCAGCTATCCCCTAAAAACTTCGATCGCATTTTGCCTTCCCATGCAATCACATAGAGACATGCGACTCGGTCAACTTAGTGGTAGCTGGAAAGTCTCTCGAAATAATTGAAATAAAATACGATTCATTCGCAAAGCTAGAGTAATTATAATCAGGGCAACTATACCCCTGGGCAACCATCTTGGTTTTAGTCTGCGGTGCAATGAACGTGCGTTCGTAAAAATACGTGCCCAGCTCAATCTGACCCGCACCGCAGTAACTGTACTCTAACTCAAACAATATAACTCTGAATCGATACGACTGTCTCCTGCCTGCATTAACTGCAGCGGCTGCGTTAATCGCGACGTCTATCTATACACTATGGCTGGATCCGCAGACGTCTCGGAAGTGCTAGACTAACCTAGATCACTACAGTCCTATATCTCTATGCGCTTACAAACAAATCTGAAACGTACGTCGCTGGTAATAACGGCGGAATTTTATAGAGTTCATGCTATAGAGTGCAAACGGACGATTTCGAAGCTTATTTTCTTGGTTGACGGTTGAGAATAGCTTGGTTGGATAAAATACATTTCCAACGTAGGCTGCAAAGTTGAGTTGGAAAATGTAGCGCCGTTTATAGTACGATAGGAGTACTATCGTAGTATGATTTGTGTGTGTGTGCGCGCGAGTGCTATATGAATGATTGTGTTTCTGCAGTTGGTGCGCGTGTGTGGGTGCGGTGTAGTTTTATATGTTATGAATGGGAGTTTGTTCCCGCTCCGTGGTGGTTTGCGCTGCACTGCAGTTTGGCTGAGTAGTTTTTCCTTTCTTTTTTTACGGCGGCGTTTGAGCGGCGATTATTAAGCTCTAGGCTCTTTTTGACGATTGTTTTTTATGGCTGGATTTTTATTGAACACTGCGTTTTCGTGGGAAATTATGGAAGCACTGGTATTGAAGTCTTCTCTATACTCTGAAGTATCTTTGGCTGTTTTTATTCGAAAGCTAAGCAGTTTAAACGAGAATGACTTTCCTTTCCAGACTGACAATCCAGAAGTGTTATTGTCGGTACTTTCAGAACATGTAGTCCAATGACACAAGTAATAATAGTGCACTGTTTTGTCTACTAACATAGTTCGTAGGCATAACTGTAGTCACTAGCAATCTATGGATTTTATTATTCGAAAATAATTGGTTTTCGATTTTTTCCGATTCTGATTTTTTAATATTATTGAATTTTTATAAAGGTGCATAGAGAACTAATAGATACTAATTATTATATAAAATACTAGCTGTTGCCGGCGACTCCGTCCGCCGTTTCGGAGGAGTTCAATAACAAACACCGTGACACGAGATTTTTATATATTAGATCAGTGAAATAAAAAAAAATAACGTCCTGCCCGCTGCTTATGTTATGACATAAACTTTTTATTGTGATACGAGCTAGTATATGTATTTTAATTACTAAACGTCAACTTTCTAATCTTTCGTTGCGATTACTCGCTGCTCTCGCTAAAATGATTCGCTATAGTTGCTCTCTAAAACATGCCACTGCAGTGATGCATCATTTTCCCATCTAAAGTTAAACATTTGCATTATTAAATGGGCCTCTATCTGTTTGTTCTAAATTAAGCGCCTTTGGCTTTTGGCTCGTAAGAAAACTTGTAAAAAAAACGATTTCACACTGTTGATAATTTGGTACTTATTATGGCAAAAAAGTGGGCGCGATAATTTTGATAAACCCTTTTTTTAGTCATCATCATCATCATTATCATCATTTCAGCCGCAGGACGTCCACTGCTGGACATAGGCCTGCCTCATTGACGCCCAATCATTACGGTTGGAAGTGACTTGCATCCACCCTGAACCTGCGGCCTTCACCAAGTCCATCTCGTTGGTGGACGTCCCACGCTCCTGCGCTTGCACTGGCAAGTTCTCGAATGGAAAGCACGTACTGCCGTGGTCCGTGGAGAACTTTTTTTAGTGCATATCTATAATACTCAAGGTCTATTTTTGCCAAAAGTTAAGATTAAGGCTGCCTCCTCTAGTTTTGTCTGTAAATCAGTCAATCAAGTTCCTCCTTTGTGGCTATAAATTGTGTAAAATAGTGGTTTATTGTATTTACAGGTACACCGAAAGCAGCGTCACCAAATTCACCGCTTGCAGCAATGGTAATTAATAATTTATTAAAATTTATATTCGCATCCATACCTACTTGTGCTTCAATTACACTCGATCATTTATGTTCACTCATTTATACCTAAAAGGCCTTTACCGAAAAGGCATTGTGATTAAAATGTTTTCATCATCATCTCAGTCTAAATATCTCACTACAGGGCACTGGCCTCCTCTCAGGATGAAAATGTTTTACGTATCGATACTTCATTAAGACAATCTAATACTTAATCATTTAGCTGGCACGCGCACATTGGCAATGTTACACTAATATCAACTGGCGACAGTTGTCGGGCGATTAGCGAAATTATCATTACATTCTAAGAATTAGGTCGCTATAATAAGAATTTTAGACTAATCTGGTGTTCCAGATAACGAATTAGAGTAATAATTTGTGTCGCCAATCGCGCGTAGTGATAGATTGTTTAATCTACCTTCGCTAAGATTAATAATAATAATAAATAAGTAGCACCCTGGCGACACTTGCGCTCGTGGCTAAAAAGACCGATACGGGATAGGATCCCTCGGCCGCACTTTAGAAAAGATTTACCTACTCCATTAATCAGCTTTTGTTGATGATAAAGATTAGACAAAATATGGTGTTCCCGTGGTTAGTGGAAGCTTGGAACCTGCTGGAGCTGTCAAGGCATAGACATTTTTATTTTATGTACTACTTACTACGCTTACATTTACACTACGCCTGGTCTGGCTTAGCTGGCTGGTGGAGTGGTTGGATCTTGACCTCTTTCTGCTCAAATTAATTTCAATTCAAATAGTTAAATCTGTATTGAATTAATGGCAAATTCACTTATTTCTATCCCACGGAAATTCTGTTTTTTCCCGGAGAAATAGAAGTCTATGTTAATCCTGGATATTTAGGGGCTGTTTCACCACCCATTGATTAATTTTAACTGACGGATAAATGTGATGCCGTCTCCGTCTATTCGGTCAAAACAAACAGAGACGGCATCACATTTATCCGTCAAATAAATTTGATCAATGGATGGTGAAACAGGGGGTTAGTGTAGCTTTCTATTGGTGAAAGAATTTTTAAAATCGGTTTCGGTTTCGGTAGTTTCGGAAATGGCAGAACCATTTAGATTTGCATGTCATTGTGACAAAACATGTTTCAGCAAATAAATGACTGATTACGGATTCATTATCTCATCATAAATAAAAGCTTGTAATAATGGTAAAATAAAAAAAAAACTTTTCGAGCTGGCATAAAATTTGTTTGAGCCTATAAAGTTCCATGGTTTCGTAAATGTAATCCGCCACATTAATTAATAGTACACTGTTGTAGAGGCTGGAAAGTAAGCAATAGATGGACGAGTTTGTTTGAGGGCCGACGCGTAGCGGAGGCCCTCGAAAGTACGAGTCCATCTATTGCACTTTTAGCCGAGACTAAACATTGTGCTTTTCACGACTAATGCGAGGAAATCATCATCATCATAATCATCCATCCATTCATCCCGTCCATCCCGTCCATCCCGTCCATCCCGTCCATCCGTCCATCCCGTCCATCCATCCATCTGTCAATCCCTCCATCCGTCTATCCGTCCATCAGTCCATCCATCCATCCGTCCATCCATCCCGTCCATCCCGTCTATCCAGTCCGTTAATCCGTCCATCCGTCCATCCAGTCCGTCCGTCCATCCGTCCATCCGTCCATCCTCCATCCGTCCCGTCCATCCCGTCCATCCCGTACATCCCGTCCATCCCGTCCATCCCGTCCATCCCGTCCATCCCGTCCATCCGTCCATCCAGTCCGTCCGTCCGTCCGTCCGTCCGTCCGTCCGTCCGTCCGTCCGTCCGTCTGTCCGTCCATCCATCCGTCCATCCATCACACGCAGCAGACGATTACTTTTGATTGGTCCAATAATGTCGTTTCAGCACGCCGGGAATGAAATTCAGAAATTAATTATCTTTCAAAAAGTCGTATCGTATTATGAAATACATATACTGATACGTCCTGTTTTCGATTAGTGTAACATTGTTGTCGTGTTTGCGCGCCATAAATGAGTCAGCTGTTAAATGTACATATATAGGCAGTTTTGAGTACTGGATTTAGGTTATTTATGGCCACATTTTCGAGCAGTGTCGTGAAAAATATACAGTTCTTTGAGATGTTAACTAAAAGGGTCTCATTCTAAATCCCTCATCGTTTGTCCTAATGTAATGTTTGTCCTAATGATCGTTTGTCCTAACACTTTTTTTCTCGGAAACCGTGAATTTTTCAGGAACCTTTTTATGATTATCCTCTAGAACCCTATAGGTTAGGTTAGGTTTGTTTTATAAAAATCCAGATCAATTAATAGATTTTAAATAAAAAGAGTTAGGACAAACGATCATTAGGACAAATAATCATTAGGGATTTAGATATAGAGCCTAACTAAAATATTAAGACAAAAGTAACTAATTAATGTCTAAACATTCCAGAGGCATATGCTTTTATAATTGTGTTCCTAAACTGTATTCTTGCCTTAGTTGTGGTGCGTCATTATCATTAATCTAGACACCACGATTGCTCAAACAAGTTTATAATTTATGTTTTATTTAAAGAGATGTTTTTAAACAATAGCAATTGTTAGCAAATTTTTCTAAGTTTTTGTTGAATGTGTCCAATTTACGTATAGTAAGAAATGTTTAAAATCAATAACAAATTATTCCGTGCACAAAAATGACTCATCTGTTACTTTGCTCGTAACTGACTATTGAATACTAGCTGATGCCCGAGGCTTTTTTCCGTGGAAAATTAAAAAGAAGGCATACGGAGCTTTTTAAAAAAAATAGGTGGAGACCAATAAGATAGGCATCATGCAAAACAACTGACTGGAAAAAGTTCCGATTGCACACGAAAATGACTGCTACAATTTGATGTTTAATTTTTGTGTCACCTTTATGGTGCTCAAGGAATGTCTGACAAATATAAGTATATAAGTCTCTATCAATGGTAGTTTTAAAAAAAGCTGTGGTTTCTGTCAGTGCTCCAGTCAATCAGTCAGTCATGTCATATTACTGTTTTATAGATGTTTATTTTTTGTCTCTAGTGTAACGTTGCGTTTTTCGCATTTACAATTTAAATTTCGCGGCACTATGAAAAGTGTCCCACATTTAAACTTTCGCGCTTATCGCTTTAAACATTTTACATCGTCATTGGTTCGTTTCCGTGACGTGATTGGGCGAGCCACAGAGGCTCCTTATTCGTCCTTCGTCTTTTAACATCTGGTGTAGCCAGTGATATTAACTTTGCACAATGAGGTATTTCTGACAAGTCGAAAGTTTAATCACACAGGTTTTACATTTTATTTTCCTTAAGTTCGTTTCAGATTCAAAATAATATTCCAGATTTCATTTCATATATCTTTGTAATTATAAACAATATTTCCAATTTTCTGTCAGAAACGTTCTTGTTGGCCAAAACGGTTAGATTCCGGGCTGACAGAACGGAGCTGTCATTAGAAATGTTCCGGCGTCAGACGCTCTTTCCTATTTGCGAGCTGAAGCGACGCGGACGCAAGATCTAAATTTATACATTTAATTTAAAGTCGAAGTCCGAAGAAGACTTGAATGGCGATCGAAGATCGGCGGGTTGGCGGGTCCAGCATGTAATTTTAGTCACGATTCCGACGTGTTGCGGCTGGAGGGTATAATTTTCATTTACAAGAGATTATTTCAAGATTTTCATTTTCAAGAGTTTGTTTCAAGAGATGTTCAAGACAATTTGCAATGATTGCTTTTCCATAACACCTTTCAAGAATAACAATTAATGCTACATTTGAGGACTTCACCACTTCATTCTTAAATCCTTTGCCTCATCTCAATATTTTCTCCACGAGTGAGAGCATGAGCAAGGCATGAGAGCGGTGATACTGGTTGGCATGACCTCAACTGAGTAGCTGCGGGGCAACACTTCGTGGTAGCAGAGGCAGGACGACGAGGCTCCCGAGACCACGGCCGGAGGAAACCGCAGGGAGTTCCCGGCCTGGAGCCACGCTCTGTTTCCATGAGGTGGGCCCAAATTCCCACACATTCCGGTAACTGATTTTATCTTTTCAAAGTAAGTTTCCAGTAATTTACACACAAATGGTGGTATAACATTTTGTAGGGACTTTAGTATTAGCACATACATATTTAGTTATAACTCAGTCCTACCATAAGCACGAACCGACCCTGATTTCCTTTTATGCTCTGGTTTTCTTTCAATGTTTTACATAAAGTGTATGTGTTCATGTGATTTGACTAGGAATAAATTCTAAAGTATTTACCCATTTCTGCATTTTACTTTCTGATCCAAATTTCCCTACATTTCCCATTTTCATTTCATTTTCCAGTTTTCACAGTTTTCACTTAATTTTTTTTGTAGCGTGGGGATTTTACCTTTTTTCCCACCACGTTACAAATGGCGCCCAACGTGGGGCCGTGCGGTTTTCTTTCAATGTTTTACATAAAGTGTATGTGTTCATGTGATTTGACTAGGAATAAATTCTAAAGTATTTACCCATTTCTGCATTTTACTTTCTGATCCAAATTTCCCTACATTTCCCATTTTCATTTCATTTTCCAGTTTTCACAGTTTTCACTTAATTTTTTTTGTAGCGTGGGGATTTTACCTTTTTTCCCACCACGTTACAAATGGCGCCCACTTTCTTTCTTTTAGGTAGAAGTTATACCATCATTTCAGGTGTTTATTAAATTCAATTGCTAACTTGTATTATTACTTATTTTTCATTTTAATTCTGTGTCAAATTAAACCATCGGAGGATATTTTATGTGATGTGTGCACATTGTGGTGCTTTTATTGTCAGTAATATACTGAATATTTCTATGTGTAATTTGTGTACTAATAAAGGTTCGCATTTTCATTAATACACAAATTCACAAACTTTTATGATCTCTTGAATATTTTTTCTTATAGCTGAGTAGTGAGTAGGTGTGTGTTTTAGTGGTTTTTTGGTTGGTACAGGTTTGCTCAGCTAAGCTGGCAGCCATTTTGTGTACAATTTTATTTGCCACACCCTAAAACATTACACTGAATTTATACTTCTCAGTCAGTGTTATTTTTTTTTAATTTCTGGGATTAGTTATTTATATTGACTATTCATGTTTACCTAAGACTTAAGAGCCTCCGGGTATAATATTTTGTTCATCGGGATACTTAATTGGAAAATTTGAATTTATTTTATTGCATCTTAAGTGTGTGGTGTGGTCATAACAACAAAAAATTTTCTCCATTTCACATTGAATTTCAGGTACAATTCTGATAAATTTTATTAACAAAACAGTTCCCTTTTGAGTTTGACAAAGTTTCATTGACTTAGATTTTGATTCAATAGCATATTTTACCTTCTTTATTCCAAATATTTGAGTACTAACATAAGACTGAAAAAATTTAAAAGACTGAATTTTTTTTTCTTAGATTTACATAGTGTAAGGATTTTCCAGTACAGAAGCTCGGTGTAATTTTCACCCAACTTCTTAAGAACTTGTGATTTGTTTGAACTTGGTACATATTATGTACTAGAAAAGTGCATACGGTGTTGCATTAATTTATAGTACAGAAGCACACCATAGTTTTCATCAATTTTATAACTTTTGTCTGAGTGTTGTAAATTTATGAAGTATGTAGTTTAAATAGTTATTGTAGTCCAGAAGCACACCATAGTTAGCATTAACTTACATTATTTTTGTCTGGAAATTTTTATTGGTTGTTAGATTGACTTTTAATAAGTACATAAGTTGGTAAAATAGTTCAGAATCTCACCATACTTTTTATGTAGCATAACAAATGTTGTTCCTTGAATATTTATAGTTATGTGCGCTATTGTTTAGTAATTGTAGTAGAGCAGCTCACTTTCATTTTACTGAGTCACAAGAATTTATTTTCATTTTGAATGTTGATATTTTATGGTTAAGCCATAGTATTTTAAGGAGTTGTAGGAATATTTATTGTGAGTTTTACCACCATTTTGTTTGCATTTAACTTTAATAATATTTCAATATGGTAGGAACGCGTGGTAATCCGAATATTGAGGAGGAACCACCTGTACAGGTACCGGAAGGGGAACCAATTAAATCCGATACGAAGGTTAAGCAACAGAGGGATTCACCTGTCACTACAAATATTGTGTGTTCGGGTGATAAAGATTTATCCAAATGGAAAGTCAGATTTAATGGTACTGGCGATCCTAGGTCCTTCCTCGAGAATATTGAAGAGCTGCAGGCTGCCTTTGGTGTTTCAGACGAGAAGCTGTTTCAGTCTGCATCGCTGTTGTTTGTGGACAAGGGTTTAATTTGGTTGAGAGGTGTTCGGTCACAGGTCACATCTTGGACGGAGCTCAAGTATCTGTTGTTAGAAGAGTTTGACTCTGTTGATTTTGACTATAGGTTGAAAGGGGAGATTCGGGCCCGCACTCAAGGTGCTGATGAACCTGTACATATTTATATTGCTGTCATGTCCTGCCTTTTCAGCAGGCTGCGTGTGCCTTTAGGTGAAGAAGAGAAGCTAGAAATTCTGTTGCACAATATCAGGCCCAGCCTTGGTCAACAGTTGGCATTGGTTGAAATTCATTCTGTAGCGGAGCTTAAGGCGAAATGTCGGTTATTAGAGTCAGCAAAGCAGCGAGCTAATTTATTTACTGAACCTCCAAAACTTACATTGAGTCCAGAGTATTCTTACAGCGGAAAGTCAAAGCCAGTAGTAGCGGCTGTAGTTCAACAACCAGCTCCAGTTAAGAAGGCACCCGTGAAAAAACCTTTTTGTTACAAATGTGGTAAGACTGATCATTGTTTTAGGAGGTGTAGGGTAACACCCTCTTCTATTAAATGTTTTAAGTGTGGGGAACAAGGCTTTACAGTTATAACTTGTCCTAAGTGTACAAATTCAAAAAACTAGTAGCGAACCGAAGCAAATTTCAAAGTAGTCAGTTAAGTTCTGTTGCTAAGTTTTACAGTTATAATTCTATTGCTTCGGTTTTGTTCTCACCTGATCCAGATGACATAAGACCACATTTAAACATTTTAATTAACGATTTTGGAGTTTGTGGACTGTTAGATTCTGGAGCTTGTATATCTATTTTGGGGAATAATTCTCATCTCCAACTAATTAAATTTGGTTTTGACTGGCATGAAACATCTCACACATCATGTAGTGTTGCTAATGGGGTAAATTGTGAAACAATTGGGTACATGTTTGTCCCAGTTACTTTTAATAATATAACCAAGGTTATAAAGTTTTATGTAATTCCAACTATAGTTTCAAATATCATTTTGGGTTGCGATTTTTGGAAAGAATTTAATTTAGCACCTGAAATTTTTGATAAAATCAACTATAGATGCCCCTCAAATTCTTTGTTTTCCTTGAATGCCATTAATTCTGACCAGATACATGCTTTACAAGCTTTTGACGATTTAGGTTCGGATAAAAAGGAGTTAGCCGAGTCTATTATAAATAAATTTCATGACATTTCTTTTGAAAGTAAAGGACTAGGTAGGACACATTTAACTCAACATTTTATTGATACGGGAGAGGTGGCTCCCCTGCGTACGAGGCAGTATCCATTGTCACCAGAGAAGAAGACCGCTTTGAACGCAGAGTTGGACCGGATGCTGGAGCTAGACGTGGTCACGCCTAGCGAAGGTGCTTGGAACAATCCTGCTCTCCTAGTACAGAAGGCAAATGGTGACTGGAGGTTTTGCTTAGACTGTCGAAAACTGAATGCAGTAACAAAGGGTGACGCGTACAATATGCCTTACATCCCACAGATTTTAGATAGCTTAAAAGAAGCTCGTTATTTGTCCTCAGTCGATTTAAGTTCCAGCTTTTGGCAAATTCCTTTACATCCAGATTCACAGGAGAAGACAAGTTTCACAGTTCCAGGTCGTGGCCTCTTTAAGTTCAAGGTAATGCCTTTTGGTCTTTGTGGTGCTCCAGCCAGACAACAGAGACTGATGGATGCTTTAGTTGGTTACAATTTCTGCAGCGACATTGAAAATGGCATGGTGTTTTGCTATGTAGATGATATAATCATCGTTAGCTCTGATTTTGATACACATTTACTTCTTTTAAACAGGGTTTTGGAGAAATTGCGGTCCGCTAATCTGACAATAAATTTTAAAAAGTCGAATTTTTTTAGGAATTCCTTGAAATATTTAGGATACGTGATTGACGAATTTGGTCTTCGTACAGATCCTGAGAAAGTGGCTGCTATTTTGAATTTTCCAACTCCAGGATCTGCGAAGGATGTCAAAGTTTTCTTAGGAACTTGTTCCTGGTATCGGCGGTTTATCCGAAATTTCTCCACAGTTGCTGCTCCTTTAAACAAATTGACTAGCAAAGGAAAGAAGGCTCCTCCGTTCACCTGGAGTGAGGAAGCAGAAACTGCATTTAATACCCTGAAAAACCTTCTCGTGTCTGCTCCCATTTTAGCTGTCCCGGATTTTACTAAACCGTTTGCAGTACACTGCGATGCTTCTGCTTATGGTATAGGTGGAATGCTGTCCCAAAACATCAATGGTATTGACCATCCTGTTGCCTATGTGAGTCGGGCGTTGTCTAAAAGTGAACAGAACTATAGCGCAACGGAGAGAGAAGCCCTTGCTGTCATCTTTGTCGTTGAAAAGTTCCAGGCTTATCTTGGTTCACGACCTTTCAAGGTGATTACAGATCATGCAGCCTTGAAGTGGTTCATTAACTTGGAAAATCCCACAGGCCGATTGGCAAGATGGGGTTGTAGGCTCTCTCAGTTTAATTTTGAGATCGAACATAGGCGAGGCACTGACAACGTTGTTCCAGATGCTCTTTCGAGACTTATGAAAGTAGATGCCATTAATGTTTCTCCGGCAGATGCAGTTGCAGATCCTTGGTATGACAGGGTTCTAAAGGGTTGTATTGACTTTCCTGCAAATTTTCCAAATTTTTCCGTTAAGGATGCGAAGTTGTACAGGTATTGTAAAAGTAAATACAACCTTTTGAACGAGTTTGACTGGAAGGAGGTAGTTAGGAAAGGAGATAGGCAGGCCATTTTAAAGGAGAATCACTGTGAACCCACCGCAGCACATTTTGGGGTTTTTAAAACTCACAGGAGATTGTGCCTTCGTTACTTTTGGCCGGGAATGCACAAAGATGTTGTGGAGTTTGTGAAGTCTTGTGACAGCTGCGCAGCTTACAAACACTCCACTAAAGGCACAGCTGGGTTGATGGGTCAGCCTAAAGTTTGTCATAGGCCTTTTCAAGTGCTCTCGGTAGACCTAGTTGGTCCTTTGCCTCGCTCTAATTCTGGATTTACATTTTTGTTGGTTGTTACTTGTTGTTTCTCCAAATACACACTTTTGTTCCCACTTCGGCGTGCTAGCAGTGCGTTAGTAGCCAAACATTTTGAAAATGATATCATTCTGGTTCATGGAGTTCCGGAAACCGTAATTGCAGATAACGGAGTGCAGTTTACGGGATCTGAATTCCGAGCCATGATTCAACGTTATAATATTCCTAACTTACACTACACGCCCCGCTATACGCCGCAAGTAAATTTAGTCGAAAGGTTCAATAAAACAGTCATGGTAGCGGTTTCATCCTATGTAAAGGATAACCATAGATCCTGGGATCAAAATCTCTGCAAAATTCAATTTGCCATAAATAGTGCCATTAATGAAAGTACGAATTTTTCACCTTTTTTCCTAGTGCATGCTAGAGAGCCAGTAATTAATGGTAAATTTTACAGAGATTCTGACAAGGCCTATGAACCTGGTATTCCACGAGAAGAGTACGCAGGAGAATTTGGGCACATGACTAATATTTTTGAAGAGGTGAGAGGTCATTTACTTAAGGCTCACGCCGCTAATTCCAAGTACTATAACTTGAGAAGGCGGCCAGCGAAGTTTAAAGAGGGAGATTTTGTTTGGAAGCGTACTTTTGTGCAAAGTGACGCCAGTAAATTTAAAATGGCGAAGCTGGCACCTAAATACGAGAAGTGTAGGGTAAAGAAGGTTCTTTCACCCTTGGTTTATGAGTTGGAACGACTTAATGGCCAGTGTATAGGTTCCTGGCACGTTAAGGATTTTAAGACATAGTTCTACTCAAATTATTGAAGTAATTTTTTTAACATAGTTTGTAGTAGTGTTGGGTTGTTGTGGAGAGTTGTAGTGCTGTAGATATGTCAGTGGTTATTTTCAAAGTGTCAACACAGTTTATGTAGTTGTACACCGAAGGTTATTAAGGAAATGATGAACAAGTTTATTGTGTCATTATTGGTAAGATTGGTGATGTATGTGTATATGTATAAAAGAGTATGAAGAGAAGCATGTATGGGTGGTGTATGTTAGGAAATTTCAGCTGATAAGAGTATGAGTGTGGGAAGAGAATAACTACCAGTCATGACTGCCTACTCACTGTTAGTATTACATTGTATTTAATTTTGTATAAGATTTTTCTTTTTTTGGTCAGTTTAGGCAGAGTTTATTTTCTGGAATGTTTGGATTCAGTTTTGAATTTAAGGCTATTTTTTTGCTAGGTCTTTAAGTTACACTTTGGAAAACTTAAGACTGATGGCTATTGGGAGTTTTAGATGGAAATTTTGGAATGTTTTTTTTGATGGGTTTATTGGAAGGAGTAAGGTTTTAGAAGGTAGATGGTTTGGTATGTTTTTGAAGTTAAGTTATTGGAAAGTTATTGATGGTGGTAGGTGAAGTTACTCAGTTGGAGGCTGTAGTAAGATTTTTTTTCATGGTTGGTTTATTTAACATCTTCGCCCGGACTGGCAGACTATTGGTTGCAAGTGATGTGTCCTGGCTGGTTGGATTTTTTTGGAATGGAAAGTTACTGGATTGAAAAGTCATACTGAGTATGTAGAGCTAGGTATATTTAGTTAGGAATTTTCATATTTTAGTAAGAATATTCTGTATAGATTCTTTGTTAAATTTTCTTTAACGGTGGAAATTCCGTCCTTATTTTAGGTTTATTTCGGTTGTTTTTCCGGATGATCAGGGAAGATTACCTGATTTTGTAGCTGTTTAATTAGATATAAGATTTTGTTTGGGTAAATATTTTAGGATTGTTTTGGTAAGTCGCTGGGACAGCGACAGGTTCACATCTTTGTGAACCTTTCCCTTGGGGAGGGAGTATTGTAACGTTGCGTTTTTCGCATTTACAATTTAAATTTCGCGGCACTATGAAAAGTGTCCCACATTTAAACTTTCGCGCTTATCGCTTTAAACATTTTACATCGTCATTGGTTCGTTTCCGTGACGTGATTGGGCGAGCCACAGAGGCTCCTTATTCGTCCTTCGTCTTTTAACATCTGGTGTAGCCAGTGATATTAACTTTGCACAATGAGGTATTTCTGACAAGTCGAAAGTTTAATCACACAGGTTTTACATTTTATTTTCCTTAAGTTCGTTTCAGATTCAAAATAATATTCCAGATTTCATTTCATATATCTTTGTAATTATAAACAATATTTCCAATTTTCTGTCAGAAACGTTCTTGTTGGCCAAAACGGTTAGATTCCGGGCTGACAGAACGGAGCTGTCATTAGAAATGTTCCGGCGTCAGACGCTCTTTCCTATTTGCGAGCTGAAGCGACGCGGACGCAAGATCTAAATTTATACATTTAATTTAAAGTCGAAGTCCGAAGAAGACTTGAATGGCGATCGAAGATCGGCGGGTTGGCGGGTCCAGCATGTAATTTTAGTCACGATTCCGACGTGTTGCGGCTGGAGGGTATAATTTTCATTTACAAGAGATTATTTCAAGATTTTCATTTTCAAGAGTTTGTTTCAAGAGATGTTCAAGACAATTTGCAATGATTGCTTTTCCATAACACCTTTCAAGAATAACAATTAATGCTACATTTGAGGACTTCACCACTTCATTCTTAAATCCTTTGCCTCATCTCAATATTTTCTCCACGAGTGAGAGCATGAGCAAGGCATGAGAGCGGTGATACTGGTTGGCATGACCTCAACTGAGTAGCTGCGGGGCAACACTTCGTGGTAGCAGAGGCAGGACGACGAGGCTCCCGAGACCACGGCCGGAGGAAACCGCAGGGAGTTCCCGGCCTGGAGCCACGCTCTGTTTCCATGAGGTGGGCCCAAATTCCCACACATTCCGGTAACTGATTTTATCTTTTCAAAGTAAGTTTCCAGTAATTTACACACAAATGGTGGTATAACATTTTGTAGGGACTTTAGTATTAGCACATACATATTTAGTTATAACTCAGTCCTACCATAAGCACGAACCGACCCTGATTTCCTTTTATGCTCTGGTTTTCTTTCAATGTTTTACATAAAGTGTATGTGTTCATGTGATTTGACTAGGAATAAATTCTAAAGTATTTACCCATTTCTGCATTTTACTTTCTGATCCAAATTTCCCTACATTTCCCATTTTCATTTCATTTTCCAGTTTTCACAGTTTTCACTTAATTTTTTTTGTAGCGTGGGGATTTTACCTTTTTTCCCACCACGTTACACTAGGTGTTATTTAAAACATTTCTTTAACGCATACGCTGCCGGGAACGCATTTCTCCGTTTTCGTGGCTTTCGCCTGGTACCGCTGTACATAGTTCGGCATTTATTTAAACGCGCATGTGCGTTTTTGACACTTGAAGAAATCTCAAATCTGACAACGGGCAGCGAATGCGTTCACCTGTTTAACTTTTTACCGATACTTATTGACTTTCTTTACAATTTACACTTTCATTCATTATCGGTTAATTATTATGTTCCACATACGCCGAAAGGCGATCGAGCGCTGGCGATAAGATCTCGTCCTTGTGTCGATACGGATTTACTTATCGTTATTCGATAACGGGGGCCATACGGTGGCGTTACTTCGAAATTACCTTGAGATAACTACAATAAATATTATCTTACCATACATAATAGTGCTGTCGATAGTAAACTAAACTAGACGATGTAATTGATAGTAAACAAGGTATAGTATAAATCTTCCCAGGTGAACTTTTCGCATCGAGCCCTTATCTTTCAAAACAAACAGTATCGTCATAGTATTAAGGTTCAAATTTAATGTAGTGGCTCGAAGCGAAAAATTCACCTGGGAAGATTTATATTTTAGTTAGTCAGCTACTTTTGTCGGGAACATTTAGTAAAAAGCCAAGGTAGCCCAGTGGTTTCTCCTAAGACCGCTCAATGGGTTCGAGCCCAGACACGCACCTCTTGAGTTTTTTGGTTTTTACATATGAAATTTACCATGAGCTTTACGGTGAAGGATGCATCCTGCACGCACCTGAGGGGCTACTACGAAATACGATTTTCGAAGTTCGTATCGTGCCATCCCTTACACTCTTATGTTTAGTACTATTAGCGTGAACGGAACGGCACGATACGAAGTTCGAAAAACGGATTTCGTAGTATAAGGCCTGTTCCTGTGCACAGGGTCCGCGTGGTAACTACGGTCTAAGTGGAGGCATTCTGAGAGGAGGCCTGTGCTTTACAGTGGGGCGGATCGTATATAGGTTGGCACGATGCTTTCAGCAGATAGTTGGGTCAGTGTGACATCTTGTAAAATACCTATATGATACGCATATTTATTCCAATGTGAAATGAGATTGTTTTGCATAGATAACGAGTGAATAACGGATCAAGAAAAATTTCAAGTTTTTTCTTTATTTTTTTTACTTTCTGATTTTTGTATTTATTTTTACGGATTCACGAAAACCGAGGTTCTATTCCCGGCACCAGTATTTACTTTTCTGATTCCTATGTGTTTTGACTACAGAATTATTAACACGGTAGTTTCATTAATGAGCTGAAAACGCAGCATTTCCTGAAAACTTATCAATTGATACATACACTGATATCATAGTTATTTTTGCGCACTTATTTCTTCATTGATATTATTTTAGATATAACATTTGAGTACTAAAATTACTAGAGACTAGGTTAACATCCTTAAATATTGAGGGAGATCTAATTTCCAAACTGAATGTTTATAATTAGTTTAATTTTTGTAGCTTCACTTCACTATTGAAGATTGGCTAACATTATTATTTAGTTAACAATGACAACTTTCATACAGGCGGTTTTAAGAAAAATGTTTTACTTTTAAGTGGACGGACTTTTTTTCTCCATCTTTCATACCACTTTTCGGGCGTGGCGCCAGCATAAGTTTCAATTCAAATTTACCACACCATGCCTCCTCAGTGACGCAATTGGTATCAATTCGACACAAAGGTTCACAAAGGTTTCAGTAATGTAATTTGTTCAGCTGCCCCGTCGCTGTCGCTGTTCAACAACTGTTGAACAAGGCCCCTGTTACCAGCCTAAAGTTTCACAATCGCGATTAAATTTATGAAGACGTTATATATTTTTACTTAAATAAATCGAGTCACGTGGCTACGCTAACTCGAATGTTTTAGTTTCCTCAATACGTGGACGAGTACTATCAGAACGCAAACGCGTGTTGCATGGGCTTTTATATTCATTAACTTAAGTTTGTTAGAGGAACGGAGATCCTGCTAACCACTTAACTTACCTTAAGAGCTACCCAAACATTACGTCACGTATTGGGTAAGAGGGGAGCTAGAGATTTATGACACTCAAACAAAATAATTGCGATTTTCATGGTAATAATTGTTGGGCTGAAAATAATCAAAATTGATGTGACGTAATTGATGGATGGCCCGTGAATCCCGTAATGAGGGGCTCTGATTGTGAAGCTAGAAGTTCTAGAATGGGATTCCGGTAATGATTGACATATTTAAGACGTGTATATTTGTTGTTTAGTACCGTCTTGCAGTAAATGCATATGCATGATTTATTTCCATTTTTGATGCTCTTTGTATTTGCCGACTGATCCCATGTCATTATAAGTGCGTATAAAACAATAATGTATAGGTTAGTTTTTATATGATCATGTATTACACAAAAATGTACACAGAAAAATCAATGACTATTAAAACTAGGTCGTAAAAATTTAGTGCTAAATACATGGGAAAGAAATCGTTTTGTTTGATACATTAATAGAATCATTTAGTTCCATAAAAACGTTTAACTGACGATTATAAACCTTTTAAAAGAGATTTCTTAATTTTTCACGGATCAGATTTGACTCTCAGGGATTATACAGTTTAAATTTAACATAGCAACCAAGTTGCCAAAACGAATTCTCGCAAATTGGAATTCGAACGAAAAACTATGTTAAATTAAAAGCGATAAATGAGGTTAGGCCATTATCATTTGTATCTGTCTATTTATTTGTTACCTACAAATACGCTTATCGAATTTTGTCCATTTGTTTCTTTTTATTAGGCCGTTCCACTTGCTTGATAATGAAGCTTCTTTCAAAAGATATATTTACGTTTCTAGTTTTCGAGTTGTGCCTAGGTACTATTTTAAGGGTTATGTATAAGTATGTTCATCTAATTTCGTTATAAACTTAGGTCGCAGTAAATACTAGCCTTTTAGTATTGTATTTAATTGTTATTTTGTGTAAATTGTACAATTTTAAGTAATTTAACAAAATCAACGATATCCTCCGGCAACTACATTGGGTCATTAATCATTATTTCTAATATTGTTAACATTACCTCTACGTTTTGACCACATTGCAAAGGCTGAAGTTACAAGTACAGACTTGGTAAGTCCCGGGTAAGCTACATTAGATATCAACATGTACCTGACAACAGACCTATATTCTTAATTTCCTTAAATGGCGCTTCACTTCTTCATAGATTTTATGAATGGTTAACTTTATGTTTCTATCTAATATTGTGTTATTACACAAGAGATGTCACAGGACGAGCTTGTATGCCATCAGCATAATAAAAAGCCCTAATAACCTTAAGAATCGAGGGCAGACACATAAAAACTACAATTAGGCGGAAGCAGTTATCGTAGATTCTTGGCAATATTTTTATTTTTCTACCAGAAACGAAGATCTAATGCGACGAATAAACATTCCAACGTCACATGTCTCACTACAATGGACAGGCGGACCACTTAGATCTGTCCACTTGTGTAGTGTAGTTGGTAGGGTGCGCGGGGTCAGAGTATTTTGGTGGCAATATAGGATTAAGAATCGGGCAATCGCGGAGATTACCGCGAGGCGTGGGCCAAATCGAGGCCACGGCGAAACTGATTGATAAAGCTCGCTCTGTTCCGATAACCACTGTTGCTATGCCGCGCGCCGCGAGGTACGCCGAATTAATTTCTAGATTCGCGACCGAGTTGTCAACCAAGGACGACGCCGACGCAGACACACGTTACAAGTTTCTGTATTTTTCCTTAAGTTTATATTATACACTGTTTTTATCTGTTTCCGCTAATGTTATGGCATATTTTGTTTTTATCTTGGACTTATTTATGTTGTATCCATTGAACTATCTAATTCTACGTAATACACGTTTGAAGCTGCAATATTAGCTTCAAAATCTATATGTATCAAGTATATAAAATGGATTTCTATTTTCCTTGGTCATAACATAACTTGAGACGACTTTACCGATTACATTCATTATTTTTTTAAGTTTTCTTATACTTTGCAGAAGATTATTACGGAAAAAATCACGCAGAAAATTGAAAAATTTCAGAAACGTAACGATTATATAATCCTTTCTATTGTAACTTTAGCGCGTTTGACAGTCCGTGCGAACCCGGGGCGGGTCGCTAGTGGGAAATAATGGGAAGTCAATAAACATCAGACTATATATCTTCATGCTATCTGCATTTTACATGAAAACTTCGTTTTATTACAAGCTTTACCTTAGCTTGCAATGTTCTTATATAATGTAATTGGTTTTCAAATCTTGCTTGATTGAGTTGAATTTTACATATACGTAGATAAGATGATGATGAAAGCAGAGCCAAAAAAGGGACAGTCAAAAAATATTATTATTAGAAATTTATTTTCCAACAAAAACTTGCTTATTCGAATACAGAAGAAACATAAAGCCTCCAAGTCCGTACTGCGTGCCTCGGAAACTATTTACAATCTGTCAATGACCGCACGCCCCATTCAAACGCGATCGGCATCATAATCGGGCGTTGGACTCGCTCCTACCAAATTAATTGACATGGTAATTGAAATACAAAAAAAAATGGACGCGCTTAAACTGTAGGTAGTCTAAAACTTTAAAGGGTTCGTGATGACACGAGTGCCTTTGTTTTGCTTGTCTATTACGCGTTTTTTCTGTTAAGCCTGAGAGAAAGAGCACGCTGTAGCAAAGCGTAACGCTACTATTCGTGGAAGTCGGCAAAAGGTAGTGAAACAAAAATATATAAAACTAAAGTGGTAGTGGAATGTCGATTTCCTCTTGCTCGGTGAGTTTTGACAGGACTCTTTACTTCTTCTTGTTCTTTTTTCCTTCCTTCGAGCGATTCAAGCGTTATCCGATGTTTATGTCTTTCAAATAAATAAATAAATAACTTGCCTCAAAGCAGCCCTTGAAGCATCCTAAAGCATTAAAATATAAAATTCATTTTGTTTCCAAGTATTTCATATCTTAATTCACGGTTTTCCAAAAGGGAGCGTTCTGGAAGCAGACGCTTTCTCCTTCCATTTGAGATAGCATTCAAAACTTTAGATTGTTTGCGTACGTCAATGGAAGGGTTTTAATTTAAGCAGAGAATCGCTAAAAAAACCTTTCAGCCGGCGGTTGAATCCCAGCGAATTCATTGTCCCAACTATTGATCCGAAATTTTAGCTCAAAATGCTAAGTCACTCTGTACGTATTAATCTTGCTGGCCCTCCCTCGCCTTTATTGCCTGATTCGTCACAGTGTAATGCGTTGTTCGAGTTCAGCATCGTTTCGCACGATCCTTGTTCCATCTTTACAATCAAGGGGTTACTGTGTTTCTTAGCGTGACTCTTAGTCTAGACCCGTTTTTACACAGTCGATGACATCAGTTACAATCACTTCTTTTTCATCGTCCGCATTGTTTATACTCTCCGCGTATTCTATCGAAACGTCATTGTTATTGATGGTTTTTTGTTGTGTTGTATTTAATTTAATAGTAAATTGAAACTAATTTTTATTTGTCTTTGTTTCAGATGCGACCTGGCCTATCCGATGCGGAATCTAATGTCATCTTCATTTATTAATCTCAGTCCACCAGTCCATACAAAACAAATTGTGTTACAATGATATGGTTAGTTACTTCAATGTTACATTCAAGACCAGGAACAATAATAAGTGCAGTAAACATTGATCACTGAATTTACTTATTAATATTTCCATCACAACTGTTTACATGTGATAGTGTAATACTGCATTTATCTTTTCTCCTTTTCACAACTACTGATTTGTAATACAGATTGTTTCACTCGTTTTTATTATTAAGACAAATTGTTATCGATAGCTATAAGGTCCCGGAGGGAGTCAGAAAAATGCTCCTAGTTCGTAAGTTCCATGACTACATAGTATTTTGTGATCTTTCTTAACGTTTTTCAGTTTTCCTCCGGGATCCTAACGTTCACACATTATATTTTACATAGTTTATTTATTGTTATACATATAATATATACACATTGAATTTATGAATTTGTGTCGTCCAACAGTTTTGAATTACATTGACTAACATTTACTAAACATTCTAACGCATGACCTTTATTTTTACAATACCAACTCGCGAGTGTGCATGACGATATATTTTTAATAATTTAATTTTCAATGTGTTTTATATCTCTTGTTTTTGAGACAAGATGCTGAACTGACAAGTTATTTTATTTTTGATTGTTTTAAGTTATTTTATTTGATTATGAAATGTTTACTTCAACAATATGTGAATTACAATCGAATTCCTCATTATTATCAATATTACTGTCGAACGCCGATGCGTCATAAAACTTGATTTTAGGTTAAAAATCTATTCTTGCTTAAATACGAGTTTTAGTATTTGCATGGCAATTCCCGGGGTTGCATTTTATATTTTTTATGAAGAAAAAATTGATTATGCAATCTGTTAATTCAATGATGCAGAAATGTTAATTTATAGAATCAATAATTCAGAAAGTTTTATACAATAAGATTATAGATCATTTTAAATAAACGTTTCGGCATGATGTGTTGGTTTGCCTGCCTCCTCGGAGGTACCTCTCGGCAGTCGCGGTTCCCACCGAAGTTAGCATGCGTGTCACAGTTGAATAGCTCGCTGGAGGTCGAACACAAAGTCGTTTTTCAATTAACCCAATGTCATCAGGACAAGACGACCTCTGCGAACCGGCTAAGTAACCTATTTTCGATGTGCCCCGTTTCGAGACGCGCGACATTAGACTGTATTGGCTTCATAATAATATTTAATTTATTTTAATTGGGGTAGGTATACATTAGCTCAATTTAAACAGTTGGTGCGCCGCGTAGTTGCACTTTGCATTTGCGGGTCGCAGCGAAGGTCGCCCGAACGTCTCCGGCGCGTCTACGCCGTTTTGGAATATAGATCGTGGTGATTATTTTGAATTTATATGTCTGGGTAATGCGATGCGTGGGAGTGTAATGCGAGCTTGCACGACAGGCTAAAATTGTCTTGAAATGGTGTACACTTCATTGGCAAAGCCTGGGTTAAGAGGTTTGCTTGAAAATACATTAGAACGCAGCAGTATTTAATGTAATGTATTCATTTTTAAGCCAAATAAAAGATACCGCCTCCTATGAGGAACTCAAAAGACTGGCTCAAAAAAGATAAGATTGGCGATTACTCCACCGACAAGAGCATAGCTCTTAAGTAAATGATGATGGCCGCCTGCATTAATTAATAAAAATAGATGACAATATCACTCCGTGCAAGAACTGAAATCACCGGCATCTCGTTGAACCAAAAAATCTATAAAAAATCTATCTATAAAATTAATGACTATATCATGGACAGGGATGTTTGGAAATAATTCCGATCCGCATTGGCGATCCCTAGTCTCAAATAGCGTATCTACTGTGTTAAAAAATTTAATTGTATTAAATACTTTAGATGTATGTCATTTAATAACAATGTAGATCTGATTGAAAAAATATACCTTGTTGAGTTTCTTGCCGGTTTCTTCTCAACAGGGTTTTTTCCGAACCGGTGGTAGATTTTTCGACGTTCATAGGAGCATCAATTGATGCCTAAATTGAATAAAGAATTTTGACTTTGACTTTGAATCGCGACTCAAGTAACAGTAGACAGGGAACATCGCTCGTAGAACTGAAGGTCGCCTGGGGCTAACGGCGTCCACGGACCGGAAGACTCCAACAAGATGGAGCGACGACCTGGTTAAGGTTGCGAGAAGGGGTTGGATGTGGATGGCGTATAGGACCGGTCTGTTTTGCGAAACTTGGAGAGGCCTCTTATAGGCCTACGCACGGTTCACTAACGTCTTAGTAGTCGAAGTATGCCTGACATGTTTCGAACGAATCCGTGGTTCTTTCTCAAGGTGGATTCAAACGGGAAGCTAATGCGAGTAAGCGAGCTGCAAGAGCCCTGACACGTAGTTCACGGTTGTCTGTTGGTAATACGGAGATGGAGGAATTAAATCATGTAATTCCTGCGCACGCTCACCAAAATTTATCCGATAAAAAACAGTCAAACAAGCTTTCAGGGCCGGTTTTAGAGGTCTGGAGGCCACAAATTATTTTCCAAATAAAATGTCAATTTCAACGAGATTTCATTAAACAATTTTCGAAGTCTCTATTGTAAGGGCCCATCTATTGTGGAGGCCCCAGGGCGATGGCTCCGGGTACCCTTCCCTAAATCCGGCCCTGAACTCTACGACAGTGTTTGAGGCTCCGTAGCCTGCTCCCGAACGACGGGCTATCACCAATGAGTCTTCGGGCTCGACGCTCCAACTACCGAACATGCTGTGCTGGACTGGATTACTTTGTTCTGGGTTAGTATCTTACTTCTATACTATTATCTATACTTCTATACTAATATTATAAAGAGGTAAGATTTGATTGTTTGTTTGTTTGTTTGCATTGAATAGGCTTCGAAACTACCGGACCGATTTCAAAAATTCTTTTGTCGTTAGAAAGCTACATTGTCACTGAGTGACATAGGCTACTTTTTACCGCGGAAAAATACCTTTTCCTACTGGAAAATTGGAAGCTGCGGACGGAAGGCTAGTAATATTATAAATGTGAAAGTGTGTTTGTTTGTATTTCTTTCACGTCGAAACTGAGCGACGGATTGCCGTGATTTTTTGTATGGACATAGTTGAAGGGCTGGAGAGTGACATAGGCTACTGTTTACCATTCCTGATGCAGCGGCTAGCTACAACATGGCTCTACCACTCACTACTACTATTATGGACTACTGGAATTTTTTCTCCCAAGAGTTCAATGGAAGTAGAATACTTTTTCATCTAATACCATTAGTTTCATTATATGAATAAATACAGTTGAAACGTAATTAAACATAGTAAGAACAAGGATTGTTAGATATTTAAGCAACGTTGTTGTTAATAATGCTAATAATCGTCCGTTAATATATTGCGGTCAATCCCATTGCGATTTAACTGTACCGGAACTAATGAGACTAATTTTATCTTGCGTAAACTGGATGCCAGTTCCATGGAACTACTGGGAGAATAAAAACCCAGTAGTCCCATAATGGAACTACTGGGATACGGGGAAAATTAGTGGTGCACAATTAGTTCTGCTTATTTATAGTATCGACACTTAATACGGACGAAGCTTGAGGTAAATTGTAGTATGCAAATGTTATGATTCCTAATACAATGTATAGACACTTAATTATAACAATGAGTGAATCAATTACTCGATCGATAGTCATGATTGTACACTCCATCAAGATATGCTATCGCACCGGCATTTCAAAGGTTTATAATCGTTATATAATACAGTATTTCCTATACATCGTTTTTTTAGCATTAGAAAGAAGGTAAGCGATCTTGGCGGGTCTTGTTATCGAAAAAACTTTTGAAAAATAAATCGCAGCAAATATGTAACAATTCGCAAGGAGATATGGTCATTTACACTGTTTTGGTTTCATAAGTAATCTCTTTCTGTCACTGCTGTCACCGTCTTGTTCCTTTTGACGGAAAGAAATAGTGATTGCGAAAGCAAGCGTCACCGCGTTAGACAATAATAAGCCTGCTGTACAAACACCATGGTTGCAATAAATAATTGAATTAACACTAGAAAAATTCATTTTGCAGGGGTATATTAGTTACGTGGATATAGTGCTAAAATAAAATGTTTCTAAAGCAAACTGAACTGAAAGAAGGCCGCAGCGAAGTGGAGCACAGCTGATCAACTTTGTTTATACGGAAAAAAAATTCGCCTGCAAAATACAGTCCCAAAACTCAACGATAATCTACCTAGCGAGAGGCCTAGTTTTACAACTTACAAGTTGTGTGAAAAAATAAAATAAAAAATCCATGCCACATAGCATATCACTTTAGTATTAGATATTTGCGAAAAAATGTCTAATATCGTATCGCTTAACTGAGTGACATGTTTTTTTTTTCTTAGTTTTATGAGGGTATATATAGGATTCCGTACCATAAGAATAAATAATAACAGAGTAGAAGGGAATCTCTTTTGACTGCATCCAAAACGCCGCCATTTATATACCTACTTCCCCCCTCACGTCGTTACATCCCTCTGACGTCCAGGCGTGTTGCTAGGGTTGCTTACTGTTAAATATTACTTACTCTATAAAGATAATATCGCTAAAATAATTAAGTTATTATTTACTTTGAAATCATTATTTTATTCTAGTTTTACAAAATATGAGATTTATAAATCATTAGGTACAGTCAAGGATTTTAATTGTTAGGCCACTTGCCACTGTTAGTATTTTAGCCGTGTAATGCAAATCAGCGTATACCAGTATAAGCGGCTTCACCCGATTTGCATTACACGGCTAAAATGCGAACAGTGGCAAGTGGCCTAACAATTAAAATCCTTGACTGTACGTACCTACATATTATAGGTAGGTACTTCTAAGTAAGAATTTATTACAAGTGCCATACCAAAAGAAGCCATTTAAGGTGATTTGGCATCGTTTTTGAATTGTTTATACACCCAAATACACCACAATAACTTGACGTCATTAATTGTTATTTGTTTCCAATAAAACGAACGCGCAAACAGTTAACAGCCAAACGCGCGTGCGGCCACGCCGGCCGTGACACCCTGACTGAGTTCTCTCTTAGGGAGTACTCTAATACCGTAACCTTGAGTCCGGCCGGAGCGGGAGTTTCCCTTCTACTCTGTTATTATTTATTCTTATGTCCGTACCCAAAGGGTAAAAACGGGTCACTATTACTGAGACTTCGCTGTCCGTCCGTCCGTCTGTCCGTTTGTCACCAGGCTGTATCTCGTGAACCGTGATAACTAGACAGTTGAAATTTTCACAGATGATGTATTTCGGTTGCCGCTATAACAAAAAATACTAAAAAACAATAAAATAAATATTTAAGGGGGCTCCCATACAACAAACGTGATTTTTTTGCTCGATATTGATAACGGCAACAGGTAAGACGCTTGAAATATTCACAGACTTACTTTAAAAATAAATAATTAAATTAAAATAAAACAAATTTTTAAAGGGGGCTCCCATACAACAAACGTGATTTTTCTGCCGTTTTTATAGATAATGGTACGGAACCCTTCGTGCGCGAGTCCGAGTCGCACTTGGCCGGTTTTTTTTTTAAAAGGGTACACTTTACTTTTTTTTCAAATGAAGAAATTTTGGGGTAATCTTACTCAGAATCAAGAGCGCTATTGATATTGATGATAAAAATTTTTCCCAAATTTTTGTTTCAGTTTGGCAGCATTTTTTCATACAGTTTATGTGGCTCGTCACAAAACTGACACAAAAAATTGAAAAAAAAAGTAATTGGAAAATTAAGAATATATTTTAAGAAAAGGGTACTTATACTTTTTTTGAAAATGCCCATAACTTGCCCAGTAGCAGGTTTTCGTTGAGTATTGGGATATACTGTATACAGCGGTACAATAAACCTGTATGAAATTATTATGCTATATCTCTAAGGGTACTTCAGTCTGTTTAGTTTTGACGATTGCTATACTATACTCCATTTATTTTAACATTTGACACTTAACAATAAAATTTGCACACGTTTTTAAATGAACCAACGAAACTATTTAAAATTGTGTTAACTTCTATAATGAAAACATAATAAATACCGCTAAGAAATGTACATATACTTAGGTATTTTTAGTCCATTTGTGTTCGAAATACCGAGAAACGTGTGTTACAATTTGACCGTTAATTCAAACCTTAAATTAATCGAAGTATAGTGAGTGAGATTAATAATCAAAAAAGAAGGCGCACCTTGATTTCTCATAATTTAATAAGTCATAATTTATCATCTTAATATATAAAAGAAGAAACTGACTGACTGACTGACTGACTGACTGACTGACTGACTGACTGACTGACTGACTGACTGACTGACTGACATATCAACGCACAGCCCAAACCACTGGGCCTAGAGATTCCAAATTTGGCATGTAGGTTCCTTATAAGGTCTAGGGGTGCACTAAGAAAGGATTTTTCAAAATTCACTCCCTAAGGGGATGAAACGGGGGCCCAAAGTTTGTATGGGGAAACAAGATTCGTTCGACTATTTTATTCGAAACTTCACAGAAGTACTTCTAATGATAAATGAGTAAACACGTGTTTCAGATTTTTTGAGAATTCAACCCCTAAAAGGGGGAAAAGGGGTAACAAAGTCTGAAAATCAACATGGGTGTTGTTTCTATGGTTAATCGGGTCGCTGGTTATGAAAACAACAACGATTTTAAAATCCGACGTGGCGGACGTAAAATACCATCTCCCTGGATGGGGTGCGATGGGGTTGAAATGTCTAAATAAACTAAATGACTGTTGATATATCAACGCACAGCCCAAACCACTGGATCTAGAGACTTGAAATTTTGCACATAGATACCTTATACAATTTAGGCATCCACTAAGGAAGGATTTTTGGGAATTCCCACGGGGACGGGAAAAAGCGGGATTTATATATTCGATTCCGAGTGACCCTATCTCAGTAACTATAATAACTAGACTCTTCAAACTTGATACACAAGTAGGTATTACATTAGTTAAAACATTTATATCAGGATTTTATAAAATTCCCACGGGATAAGGAAAAAACGGGATTTATATATTCAGTTCAACGGGATCCTATGAACTATAATTACTAGACTCTTGAAATTTGGCATAGAAGTAGGTAATTGTAATAGTAAAAAACAATTTTAAGGATTTTCAGAAATTCCAACGGGATAAGGAAAAAACGGGATTTTTCGTTTTACTGGTCGTAGAAAGCTGAAATTCGGCATGTACGTTGCTTGGAGAGTGTAGAGGAGCATTGAGAGAGGACTTTTCAAAATTCCTACGGAAACGGGAAAAAACGGGATTTTTCGTTTTACTGGTCGTAGAAAGCTGAAATTCGGCATGTAGGTTGTTTGGGGAGTGTAGAGGAGCATTGAGAGAGGACTTTCCAAAATTCCCACGGGAACGGGAAAAACGGGATTTTTCGTTTTACTGGTCATAGAAAGCTGAAATTTGGCAAGTGGGTTCCTTGGGGAGTGTAGGGGAGCATTAAGAAAGCATTTCCCGAAATTCTTACGGGAACGGGAAAAAACGGGATTTTGCGTTTGACTGGTTGTAGAAAGCTAAAATTTCAAAATTCATAAGTTTATACTGTAAGGGCTCTTTAACCGACTTAAAAAAAGGAGGTTATGCATTCCACTTTATGTATTTTTTTATGTAGGTATGTTCACCGATATCTCGGTCAATTGTGGACCGATTATAAAAATATTTTTTTAGAAAGAATACAATATACTCCGGAGATGGTCCCATTTTCACCAAATCAGGATCTGATGACGGGATCTCAAGGAAATCGAGGGCAACCCTCAGATTTTGTAGGCACGCATTACGTTTTTCATATATTTTCTCAAGCTATTTAAGTGTTTGCGTCTGGTAGACATCATCTCATGTTGATGAGCTGATGATGGAAGGTAAATATCCTTAACGGTTAGGAGTTGAGGATAACTTTTCAAATATTATAGGTATGTATAGACCGATTGTTGTATTCTTTCAGGCTATCCGGGTGAGCTGATGATGGAAGGTTAAACTCCTTAACGGTTAGGAGTTATAGGAAGTTTCTTTAAATATCATATGCACGTATAGATCTTTAGTTGTATTCTTTCTGGTAATTCAGATGAGCTGATGATGGAAGGTATAACTCCTTAGCGGTTAGGTCACACAACACCTTTACAAAATACTATAATATGTATAATATCAATGCTAAGTAGGTACACAGCGCTTCCAGTTACTCAAGTTTCCGTAGAAGGTAAGAAAACATTGAATTATACCTAATGCAGGACAGGGGAAAGTAATAATAGGTTTTATATTATTAACAAGCCTGGTTATTTTAGTGCCCGCTTCCGAATTAGTGAAAAAAATTGTATATAAAGAAATACTGTAAAGGACCGTATCTACCTGAAGTTTAGTCGGGCTTGCTTGCACGCTTGCTTGCACGCTTACTTGCACGCTTTCTTGCACGCTTGCTTGCTTGCGTGCATGCTTGCTTGCTTGATATCTTAGTTCTTTGGAATACTCATGGTACACGCGAGCGAGCGAGGATCGTAGCAGGTGGAAACAAATAGTCTCTGCCTATCCCCTTGCTGGTTAGAAGGCGTGATTGTATGTATGTATGTATGTATGTACACGCGAGCGAAGCCGCGGGCAAAAGCTAGTTCTTCATAATCAACGTTAGTCATAAAGTGATTTATTTCTGAAACAGTATTTTTTCAGGATTGTTTTAAATGCCATCTTATAGAATGCAGTAGACAAGGTTAGGTTTGTTTTATTACAATTCCGGGAAAAAACCGTCTCAGAAATAAATCACTTATCTAATGAAAAACGTTGATTATGAAGAATGATACATTATGACTTGCTAAATTATGTGAAACCATAGAGACCCAAAAATGAACGCAGATTAGGTAGAGCTAGTTAGGTAGAGAAAAGTAGTATGGAAGCCGATGTACGGTCAACAATTTTAATTGTAGTTTTAGCCGTGTAATGCAAATCGGGTTTAGCCGTCTATACTCGTATATCTAATACCTTTAAACGAGCAATTCTTGTATATATGTATGTATACTTATATATATATAATATATATATATATATATATATATATATATATATATATATATATATATATATATATATATATATAATCAGAATCTCGGAAACGGCTCCAACGATTTCGCCTAAATTTGGTATGTGGGGGTTTCGGGGATGAAAAATTGATCTAGCTTGGTCTTATCTCTGGGAAAACGCTTGTTACCGAGTTTCAGCCCGAGCGGAGCTCGGTCGCCCAGGTACTCCTGATTGGCATTACACGGCTAAAATGCGTAGAGTAGCAAGTTGCTCAACAAATAAAGTGGTTGACCGTCCGTACCTATAAGCTTTGTTGTGAGCATTCCATTGGCCCGCAACGGTTTGCTTCATCCTTCTTTGCGAACTACAAGAGAATGGAATTCGCTCCCATCGCCTGTATTTCCAGACACAACCTAGAGCTCTTTAAGGCTAGAGTGAACAATCTGTTCTTGAACCGGTGAAATAGGGGCCATGTAAACTTGGTCAGCACGTGGTCCATTCCCAGCCTAGACCTTACTTTTCTTTGCTCTCGTTTCCATTGGAATCGAAGTGTTTTTGTGAAAATAGTAACAAATAAGAACAAAATTTAAGCCTCATATTTATTTTATTTATTTAATTTAATTTTCTTTGTATAGTATATAGAATATGTGTAAATAAATTATATTTTACGACCCTAAAATTTAAGTCTTAATATCGACTCCATGGTTCGCTTTCGTCTCACCGTGTATAAAGTCCGGACACTGTTCGTCATTATTATGTGTACTTCAAACGATATGTACCAGAATAATAATAAAAACTGGCCAAGGGCGTGTCGGACACGCCCAAGGTAGGGTTCCGTAGCCATTACGAAAAAAATCAAGTAATATTTTTCTAAGGATTTCGTATGTGTACAGAATCGTACAAGTTTAGGTATGTTTTATACCTTAGGCTACTATTTACTCTAAAACTACAAATAATTTCCAAGCAATCTTAGCCGCTATAATTTTCCTAGTAAATTTGATATATTTACTACCATTCTGAATTTTTTCAAATTTTTCCAGCCAACAGTTTAGATTTTAGAGGGGGGGGGGGGGGGACGGTCGATTTTAATGAAAATTTTCACTTTAAAGTTGGATATTTCGCAAACGGATCACTGAATAGAAAAATCATGTTAGCAACCCCACAATGGTTTTAAAAGACCTATCCAACGATACCCCACACTATAGGGTTAGTCGAGAAAAAAAAAATCAACCCCCCTTTACGTCTATGGGAGGTACCCTAAAAAAATTATTTTTTATTTTTTATTTTACCACTTTGTTGGCGTGACTGATATGTATATTCATGCCAAATTACAGCTTTCTAGTACTAACGATCTCTGAGCTTAGCCGCGGACGGACAGACAGCAGACAGACATGGCGAAACTATAAGGGTTCCTAGTTGACTACGGAACCCTAAAAATGGAAACACATGTCGAAGAAAATAGGGTAATTATTGGACCAATTAGTATAGTATTTATCATAGAGATGTCTTCCCTTTAGTGGCGATAACAAGCGGCTGAAGACAGGTTAACACCCTGGGCGAGGCTATTATAGGTAACGGCGAAATTAGACTAGAAGGGTAAGTCTGGTTTTTGCAATAAATTGATATCTATTTTGAAAGAAAGAAAAACATCTAATATATAAAAATCTCGTGACACGACGGTGTTAAACGGCTCGACCGATTTTATTGACACTTTTTTCTCCGTTTTCGGTAGGTCTGAGAGTAGGTACCTATTCTTCATATTCGGCTATATTTTATAGCCCTAAATATTCATATTCTTCGCAGACAGAGTCGCGGGCAACAGCTAGTTTATTTATAACAACCGTAACACGTACACAGGCTAAGGGCCTACGCTAGCTGACGCGGATTACCCGGAACGGACGCCCGTCGTGCGCGCGTCTAATAAGAAATTGTATGGACAGCGCTAAGTGGCGCGGGCGCGTGCGACGGATGTTAGGTGGATTTTTTACGGAGCGAGACCCGCGAGCGTGCGCACGCGGCGGGCGTCCGCGTCAGCTAGCGTAGGCCCTAAAAGTAAGAGTACAAACATAGACATAGGTAGATACATATTGAAGCTGTTACAAAAGTGTCCCGGCTCAGCGCGTCGCTAGTTAAAAACCAGCACTGGTCTTCCGCCGGGCTTTGGCCCAGTACAGTAAAAGATCATTTTGCTGTATTCTGCCCGCTGTAACGCAAAACTAGTGCACTCTGCCTCTGTCTGTACCATACAAATTGGTGCACTAACATAAGGGTTACAAAACGACATAATTGTTAAGTTTTTAATAGAAAAAGTGATAAATATGTAGAATTGTAGCACTTGTATTTTGTTGTATAGGGGCCAGATTTCGTTTCACCTCCTATTTATATTATACTAGCTGTTGCCCGCCACTCCGTCCGCGAAGAATTAAAACTAAATTAAATTAATTTCTACGACCTATTCTCAGACCTACCGAGTGTAGACAAAAAAGTTTTATAAAAATCAGTCAAGCTGTTTCGGAGGAGTTCGATAACAAACACCGTGACACGAGATCTTTATATATTAGATAGATTACTTCGAAATACCTACAGAATATATGTCTGATGTATGTAACTTCTAGAAGCATTGCACTTATAATACCAAAAACACACGAGACCTTATATATTTAAAAATAAGTATTATGAAATCAATAACGTAATCTACCATTTAATTACGTCATTTTAAAAACATTACTGTAAAAACTTCACTTTCTTTTAATCTGTATTACATCGTTAATATCTCTATCTGTTAGCGTTTCTTAGAACTATACCGTCCACTTTCGAAATTACATTAAGTTTTTAATTAATGAACAATTTTAATGAAGATTTCTCAAATTAGTGCGCGGGAGTGCCGGGTATCGGGACGATCTACGAAGGACGTTAACCTCTCCCGCAGTAACTTTAAATGTTTAATAAACTGTCATTATTATTGTGGCGAGTTTAAAAGAGAGGAGTCAGCATACATTATACTTTGGCTTCTTTATAAAAATCATTCAAATGATACCACCAATCAACTGACGTATAGTACCTATAGTACTATCCCCGGGATATGAGAGTATTAAGCAATACAGATACTGCGATTGCAATTAAGTCCAGGGGCTAAATTCAGGGACAGCCCAAGCCCCAAGCTTAGGAAAATAAGGCTCATCCCAAGCTCAGCCCAAACCTCTCGCAAAACAGTGATTTTTGGCGTTCCTGAATAGTAGTTCATCCCTATCCTCTCGCAAACGATCGAATTACCGCTCGCAAACCGTGTTGGGCCGTTCCAGAATTTAGCCCTTGGTTGATATTAATTATGAACAGGCTTTTTTAATTTCATTTAACAAAATACGCATGCAATTTACGAGTGCATATTTCAACAATTGCATGTTTAAACACCTCACACTTAACTGCCCAACGTCGGTTCACCAATTTGTCATAAAAAACGGGCCAAGTGTGAGATGGGCTCGGTCACCGAAGGTTCCGCACATATTAAAAAGCAAGCAAAAAGTTAGTTTAGTTTATAGTTCATAGCTAGCTTGTTTTTTCTACTTACTTGTTTTCTGTATTGTTTACTATGTTATCTTGTATTTTTTGATTGCATAAATATAGGAACTTAATTTTTCATAGCTCCAAGGCGTTACAGACTTGAGTATCTTTTTTATATTATAAACACGAAGGTCCGTATGGATTGATGTATATGGATGTCTGTTAGGTACTCTTTCACACTAAAATGGTTTGATTGCTTCTGGTTCAATTTGGCACACAGGAAAATTGCAGTTTCCGCGGGATACCTACTGATAAACCAATTCTTGTATCAGATAGGTAACCATTCATTTATAAATAAATAAATATCACAGGACAATTCACACCAATTGACCTAGTCCCAAAGTAGGCAAAGCTTGTGTTATGGGTACTAGGCAACGGATAAACATACTTATATAGATAGATACATACTTAAATACATATTTAAACACCCAAGACCCGAGAACAAACATTACAACATTACAAACAAGTATCTGCCCCGACGCGGGAATCGAATCCGGGACCTCAAGCTTCGTACTCAGGTTCTCTAACAACTAGGCCATTTGGTCGTCTAACTTTATTATGTTTGGTTGGATAATTTTCTTGTCGCAACGAAACTTTTTCCAGTCATTCCTTTCGCATGGTTCACTACCATTTAACGATGTCCAACTTTTTGGTCTCTATAAGGGTTCGTTGTTTTTGGTATACGGTACCCATAAAACAATATCTACAAGCAGAGGTCAAAATGAAAAGTTCGGCAAAAACTAGCCGCCTTTGTCGAGACCAGTTAATTGGCCAATAATCGATGTGGCCAAACTTTGGCATTTAATGCGTCGCAGAAGTCGTCGCACTGACTTTCACGATTGCGAAATGTACGAGCTTGTGTCCTTTTATATTAACACTAGCTTTTTCCCACGACTTCGTTCGCGCACAAATAAAATTTATGCTCAACTCCCGGTCTGTATCCCGCGGGAAAATCCAAAAATCCCTTTTTATTGCACCTCTGTGATTCTAAAGTAATGATTACTGAGATGCGGTCCCATTGAATTGGATATATAAATCTCGTTTTGTCCTTATCCTGTGGGATTTTTCGAAAATCATGATATCAGACTTTATTTTTGTAATCACCTTGCATGACAAATGTGAATTCTCTAAACTAAAGCGACTTTGAAGCGAAAATATAAATCTCATTTATGCTCTATCCCGTGGTATTTAAGGGCCCTCGAACGGCCTCTACGGACCGGAAGACGCAGTGTAGGTAGGCCTCCAACAATATGGAGTGACGACCTGGTTATGGTTGCGGGATCGCGTTAGATACGGATGAACCTGCCTGCCCAGGCCTATGTTCAGCATTGGACGTCTTTTGGTTGAGATGATGTTGATGACATAATATACATTCCGATCACGTGGGAACATCGGCATAAAAAAGTTTGCTTGTGGGTCATACACAGTTTTTTCGCGTATCTCCTGTGGACACAGCAAAAGTTAAGGGTCTATAGCCAATATTTTTTAGTCACGTCTAAATCGGGCCTTTTAAATAAATCTTTTGTTTGCTGACTCGGAGTCACTAATTTTATGTCCACATGAGAAAAAGCTTTTTAAGCGACTTCAAAAAAAAGACGAGGTTCTATGTTCGACTGTATGTATGTATTTTTTTACTTTTTTTTTGAAGTGAAACTTCTAATGCGACTTCCAACACGGTCGCGTTAAACGTTTAACGCTACCATGGAGGGGGTATGAAAGCATTAGTATATGTACTGCCGAAGCAAGTAATCTCGCATTGTGTATGTATATGCTAACGGATGTTAAAAACTTCGACAGTGCGATGCAGAACTCATACTGTCTGTGCAAATTTGTATGAGACTTGATAAAGCGCCATCTAGTGAGTAATTGTGAGATGCATGAGTAAATTTAGTTCTTTAAGTTATTGCAATAAGGTTCATATTGATGTATAAGTGCCTTTTTCATTTCCACATTACGAAGTTTCACTTCTTCCGCGCGGAGGAGCTGCACGCACGATTTTTTTTTGTTTTTGCGCTGTGTGTGTTTGACCCCCATATGTTTTCCCAGAGTTTCTGCGATGTTCATATCAAATTTCATCTAAATCCGGACACACTGACTTTAACATTTACAATACACATTAGTAGGATTAATCGTATGTCGAGAAAAGATAATCAGCTGACTTGACATTTTGATAAATCTGAAATCTATGGACTCATTAATAGTAGCGAAAATAAATTAATTATTGTCTCGTTAATTCATTTTCGCAAGTCATATGAGACTTTATTGATTGTGTTATGATCGAAATAAAAATAAATAATAGGATTTCATTACTATCCGCAAGCGGTGCACATCCCTGGTGCGCCGGGTGCGCGCCAGCCCCAACCCTATCCTGTGTTCTATAGCGGAAAGGCTTGACTGTCCGTATATGAGACACTGTTGCGAGATGCATGTCTCGAACAGTCCTTATTTTGTTTAGTATTCTAACATTAGTAATAAATAATAATAATAATAATTAACTAACAATTTATATTCATATTGTATGAGTTGTGTTACTTGAAATAAATGTTTCTATTCTATTCTATTACGTATAACGCAACTTGATGTAATTTCAGAAAGTATCACTCATTTAAAAATAAATATTATTTATGTTTGGTAACATCACGCCTTATTCCCTAAAGGGGGTAGGCAGAACTCAGAACACACGAAACATTACATTTACGTTTCGGTGCTAGGATTTGAAGACGACCAGATTGTAGAAAACACTGTATACGAGCAAGCGTCAACCAGCGCCTCAAATCTTTCACCATCATCATCATTTCAGACGCAAGACGTCCACTGCTGGACATATGCCTCCCTCATTGATACCCAATTATTACGGTTGGAAGCGACTTGCATCCAAGTTGAACCTGCGGCCTTCACCAAATTTAAAATTTAGTCTTAAACCAGTTACGGAATCTCATGTTTTAAAAATTATAAAAACTTTTAAATCAAATGCTCAGGGTATAGATGAAATTTCCTTGGACATGTTAATGCTAACGCTGCCCCGTACCTTGTCAGTTATAACTTCTATAATAAATATGTCAATTACATCTAATTCTTTTCCTGACTGCTGGAAAACAGCATTAGTACGACCTATTCCTAAAATTCCAGACCCTGTAAATGTTAAAGACCTTCGCTCAATTAGTTTATTGCCATGTTTTTCAAAGGTCTTAGAGAAAGTCGTTTGTGAACAAATGTCACACTATCTTGAATTTCACAGTATCCTACCAGCTGTACAGTCTGGTTTTCGCAAAAACCGAGGTACTACTACCGCACTACTAGACGTAACAGATAATATATTGTCGGCGCAAGACAAAGGACAAGGTACAATTCTTACTTTACTCGACTTTTCAAGGGCTTTCGATACTATAAATATTTCTTTACTATTGTCAAAATTATCATACTACGGATTCGATAATGGAACCGTAAACTGGTTTTCTAGTTACCTAAATAACCGCAGTCAGATAGTTGAACTGTGTAGACCGAATGGTGAACGCGCGTTATCTGAGGTGTGCTCGGTACATAGAGGCACTCCGCAAGGATCCATCCTGGCGCCGGTTTTATTTATAATTTACACCAGTGATATTACGCAGGTTATAAGAAATTGTAGCTACCATATTTATGCGGATGACCTGCAGGTATATATCTCATGTAATGGTGGAAACGCGTGTTCACAGATCAACAAGCTGAACGAGGATCTCGAGAGAATTAACACCTGGTCGCATCGTAATTCCTTGGTCTTAAACCCCAACAAATCTAAATACCTAGTGCTTGGTTCGAAACAGCAGATAGATAAATTATCTAAAGTTAACTTTGAGGTTCACATTGATAATGAGCCCCTGGAACGCGTGCTTGAAGCCCGCAACCTGGGCTTGCTCGTGGACGGGGAATTAAGGTTTGAATCGCACTTGCACAACACTGTACGTAATTGCTTTTATAGGCTTAAGTTGTTATATAAAATTCGTGAATTTCTCGATGTTGAGCTTAGGATTAGGCTATGCGATGCTTTGGTACTGTCAAAGTTGAACTACGGAGACATCGTATATGGCCCGCGCCTTCTGGCGCGCACACAGCGCGTAATACAACGCGTTCAAAACGCGTGCGCGCGTTTCTGTTTTGTTATTCCTCCCCGCGCCCACGTAAGTCCGTACATTAATCAAAATCGTATTTTAAATATGTCCTCGCGTCGAAAGTTGCACATGGCCACCCTTATGTTCGGTATTGTAAACCAGCAGCAACCCTCGTACCTGTATGGTAGGCTAACCTGGTCGCGACACGCCAGGTCTGCGGAAGTCCGACCGGAGAGGTACTTTCAGCTCTTTTTCTCTCCGCACCACTCAGCTTCTTTTCGCGGTAGTTTCCGATACGCGGCCACGAAGTGTTGGAATGATCTGCCTCCACCGATCCGTGCTCTAAAGTCAAGACATAATTTTAAATTGAAATGTAAAAGTTACTTTCTCGCACTAAGTGCAACCTAGATACAACATGTTTGTACTTACCTCGCTCCAACAAGACTTCAGGCTGAGGTATTCGTAGCACTGATATAGGTGACAAGTAAATTGGGCGCATCTGAGATTGGCACATTGACTCTTTGTTTGTTCGTTTTGTTTCTGTTAAAATATATATATATATTTTTTTTTCTCTCTTTTACAAGCAAATGGCGGTAGTTATTTTTAATTTTTTATGTACTTACGGTTTTTCACAAGGTCGGGCTGTGTTCCCACCCAATTAGGTTTTTGTTGCGATCTGTTCACCGGCGTTCGTGTCGTTACAGTGTGTATGTTTTTTGTGTTTAGTTTTAAATGGGTCCCACTGAAAAACAGCGTTGTGGCTTGCCTCAACATCATGCTGAGTGGGGCCCAATTTATACTATTCGATATTTATTTGTATATTTCCTGTCAAATGTATTTTTTTTTCTGTGTTTGTATCGAATATGTGTAAATAAACATCTCTCTCTCTCTCTCTCTCTCTCTCTCTCAAATCGTGCGTCCATCTCGTTGGTAGACGTCCCACGCTGCGCTTGCCAGTCCGTGGTCTCCATTCGATAACTTTAGGGCCCCAACGGCCATCTGTTCTGCGTGCTATATGACCTGCCCATTGCCATTTCAATGAGCTAATCCGCTTTGCTAAGTCGGTGACCCTTGTTCTTCTACGGGTCTCCTCATTCCTGATTCGATCTCAAATATTTAGCTATCATCATCCCAGCCTATATACGTCCCACTATAGGGCACAGGTCTCCTCTCAGAATGCAATCTCGCACATAAATTTTGAAAAACTCAGAGGCGCGAGCCTAGGCTCGAACCAACGACCTTCTACTTGAGAGGCCATAGATCAGACCAAAAGGCTACCACGGCTTTTTAGGGTTCCGCACCCAAAGGGTAAAAACGGAAACGGAAACCCTATTACTGAGGCTCCGCTGTCCGTCCGTCCGTCCGTCCGTCTGTCACCAGTACCACTACCATGAGTTTACAATGACCGTACTCGATAGCGACTGCGTAAATGATTTGTATGGAGTCTCCATATCCATATGGGGTCTCCAGTCGCTATCGAGTACCGTCACTGTAAACTCATGGTAGCGGTACAGGCTGTAGGGGAGACCGAGGACAGTTGACACAGAGGAGAGTAGACACAACGTCGATTTTTAGAACTTATTAACTGCTAACGAGCTCGCAATAGCGCGTGTTTGATAGCTCGAGACTTGAACTAAAAAACGCGCGCTATTGCGAGTTCTCTAGCAGTTAATAAGTTCTAAAAAATCGACGTTGTTTCTACTCTCCTCTGTGTCAACTGTCCTCGGTCTCCCCTATCTCGGGAACCGTGATAGCTAGAGAGTTGAAATTTTCACACATGATTTTCGGTTGCCGCTATAACAACAAATTCTAAAAAGTGGACTAAAATAAATATTTAAGGGGGCTCCCATACAACAAACATGATTTTTTTTGCTCGTTTTTGCTCGATATTGATAACGGCAACAGGTAGACACTTGAAATATTCACAGAATATTTAATTATAAATTGACTTTAAAAAATAAATCATTAAATTAAAATAAAAAAAGATTTAAGGGGGCCTCCCATACAACAAACGTGAATTTTATAGATAATTGTACGGAACCCTTCGTGCGCGAGTCCGACTCGCAATTGGCCGGTTTTTTTTAATCTTTAGCTAACTACAGTATAATTATACACTATTGGTACTACTATAATTGCCCAAAAATAGAAACTTCATTCAACTATAATTAAGAATAAACATTTCACTGTCTGGTTTGAGGTTTAAATTTCGGGTTTGTTTCAGCCTTGGAATTAATCTTAAGTCTAGACTAGGTTCTCGGAAGACATTGCCTGCGGCTAATGTATGGGTATTTGTTTGTTCCACTTAGCACTTCTCATAATGTGTTAAACTTTCGCCCCTCCCATTTGTAATTAATACCATTGGGGACTTAATCACGTGAGACGTTTTTCGCAATTCTTCATACAAAGTTTTACCACATTTTTCACCCCCTTAAATGGTGACTTCCGGGTTAAAAACTAGCCTATGCCCTTTCCTGGGACTTAAACTATCTGAATAATAAATTTCATCTAAATCGGTTCAGCGGTTTAAGCGTGAAGAGGTAACAGACAGACAGATAGACAAACATACATGTAGACAGACAAACAGATAGACAGACACACTTTCGCATTTATAATATAAATATTAGTATGGAGTAGGGATATGGATTAACAAATAAATTAATCTCTGAGGTCGAATGTAGCAGTTTAGTAATTTTCTAATACAAAGTTGTTTGTAAAAGAAAAATAAATTACTTAATATTTTTAATAATATGGTTTGCAAAACGATGGTAAATATTACTGTTTATTTAACTAAGCTAGCTATATTAGGCCCATACTACACGGGCGGTTCTCCCGCCGCGGGAAACCGCTTCTGAACCGCCACTAGACACAATTTTATATGGAAGTTGTATGGTGCAAACTACACTGCGCAGCTCCGTCGAGCGGGAAACCGCCCGTGTAGTATGGGCCTTAAACTAAGTGATGGAAAGTGTCTTTTTCCTAACCTAACCTAATTTTCTTACAGTCCTACACTATTTGATATAAATTTGCCGATACCCTCCTCCCCCAGAAGTAAGGTTACCTTTACGAATATAAATAGAAATATCGGGCCCGTGATATTAATTAAATAGATTCAAGTAATAAAAATTTCTAAGTCATAATTTTTTGTTATTTTTATTGTAATTTTACAATTCTTTTCGTTGAACACTGTTCTGTTGGTTGAACTTCTGGATATTTGTGACGCTACATTATGACAAAAAAAAAACTGTTGCATCAAAGAAATAAAATATAGACAGCACTAAACGGAGTAAATCATTAACCTAATAATTTACAGTAAATCTAACTAGTTCTGTTGCAACAAAAACTTGAATGTCAAGAGAACAAGGAACACGAATTTACAAAACACTGAACTTAGTAGTCTAGGTTAGTTGATACAATAATGACTACGTCAGAACCAATTATTGTTAAGGAGACTATGACAGACTTGACAGTCAAGTCGAACTGGTTCTGTTGTTTGGAGGTTAAGTGGCTCCTGAGGTGCTAGTGCCGCCAAGTCGAGCACGGCTGTACCATTCCTTTCTCGAAGCATCTCGCGCCACTTTTGGCCGGAAACTATGGAACCAGCTTCCGGCAGCACTGTTTCCAGACAATTATGACATCGGGGCTTCTAAGAAAAGGGTATATACTTCCTTAAACGCCGGCAACAAATTGGTGACTCACTTTGAGTTGTTGATATTTATGGGCTGTGGTGATCATTTTCCATTAGATGATCGCTTGTTCGTTTGCCTCCCTCTCATAATAAATAAATAATAATAAAAATTACCTCCCTATAACTTCATTGTAGATCCGTCATAAAACTATGGCATAGTTACTATCCTGTGTTCTGTTATTGTGGTAAACGCAATTAAGCCTACATTGTATAAAAAAAGTCAACTTTACTCTCGAATCAACTATAAATCCTCGCCTGCGGCTCGGGTGGATATAAATTTCTCGTATGCAATAGCGCGTATAAGTAATACTCATGCACGAGATGACAGATAGTGGTAGATAGTGTGGTTCTCAGATTTCGATTTTGTCCTGATTCAATGGCTTACGTTACAAAGCAAACAAACGAACTACTACGGTTGTACCATTAGCACGTGTCCCATTCAGTGTGCGAGACGCACAGAAATAAAGCGGCGTCTTTTAATTTTATTTTAAAGTGGTCACGTGACATGTTTCGTTTCGCTTGTCCGCTCTGTCATGCCGCCTCGTCAGCTTACGAAACGCGGGCTACCGCCTGTTCTCGAAACCACAGTACGGCGCGAGAGTCGATATGTATGAGTTATAACAGGACATTGTCAATATAGAGCGTACTTTTTTTTTCAAAGCAAGTATTGGGGTTTCTTATCAAAATCACGAGCATTATCTACATCTACACTAATATTATAAAGAGGAAAGATTTGAATTTTTGTATGTAAATAAACTTATAAACTACTGGACCGACATCAAAAATTCTTTTGCCGTTAGAAAGCTACATTATCACTGAGTGACATAGGCTACTTTTACCGCGGGAAAATACCTTTTCCTGCGGGAAAATTAATTTATCGCGGGCGAAGCTGCGGACGGAAGGCTAGTCTTCTATACATTATAATAAAACATTAGAAATCATGCGTGTGCCTGCCTGTATATACACACTAATCTCCGAAACTACGGAACGGATTTTCTCGCGGTTTTCGCAGATAGATGAAGCTTAACTTGGAGCAACATGTAAGCTTTGCTTCATTAAAATCGGGTAACAAAAAAAGTTATCGTCGTTTAAATTTTCTTCTTCTATACATATAATAAAACAGTACAAATCATGCGTCGGTCTGTCTGTATGTACACGCTAATATCCGAAACTACTAAAAGGACCTACTACGGACTACTACGGGTGGCTTTACTGTGCGGATGAAGCCGCGGGCACCAGCTAGTTCAAAATAAAGAAAAAATGTCCTTATTTTTCGAGTCACTTTTGGGCTATTATACACATTTGCACTGTGGATATGCTAAAAGTTAAGGGTCTCTAGCCAATATTTTGTAAGTCAAGTCTACATCAGCGAGTGAGACGCCTGGCCATTTTTCGGCCCATTTAAATAAATTTTAGATTTGCTGACTAGTAGTCGCAAAATAAGAAAATCCCAAAACTACCTAATTCTGAAAATAAAAGTAACAGCCACATTTTAAATGATCTGTTTACAGATTGTCCCAAAAAAAACTGTCACTTTTTTAAGCGATTATAAAGTAATATAACATCATTACATTACATATATTAGTATTAGATATTTTCGAAAAATAGTATACATATTATCGATAAATCGCTTAACTAAGTAAACTGAAACAATTACTTTGCTCACCCGCGACATTACGATAGCTACGTGTATGTAAAAAATGCGTGTTCATGCAGTTCCTCCACCTTCACACTGTATTGAACACACACAAATCACACAAACCCAACTATCACCACCACCACCAAATGCTAAATGTTAGATGTTGTTAGTGTTGTAAATGTTAGATGTGTGTTGAGTTTAACATTTACTTCCCCACTCTCGAATGGTATTATCGAGAAACTTAATTTTAAAGATCGTTCCTCTGGACGCGTTCAACCTCAGATACTTAATTATTAACTCGTGGTAGGGCCCAGAAAGGTCGTTTACCGTGTCGAATATATTCGAGCCGCTTCCTAGCTGCTCCGGCGCAGGACATTTGTCTTGCTCGCGGGAAAAATAGCTTCGACACCTTCTGAGGATCAATTTTTGAAATGAAAAATTTGGTCCTGACGTCTACATGAAGTTTAAATAGCGATCGAGTTTCGAGAAATATCGTGTGACGTTCGTTATAATATTGTGGGGTTCGGCGGCTGTGGATTGATAAGTGGTCGGTCATTGACGGCAGTACTTACTTACAGCGGCTTGCACGTTTTTTGGTAGCGTCTGAATTTGGGGAAATATATTGTGATACCTACGACATACTTACTACGAAGTACTACTAAATACTACGACGATAGCCCTTTCTTCTATTTTTTAGGGTTCTTTATCCAAAAGGTGCCAAAGGGACCCTATTACTGAGATTCCGCTGTCTGTCTGTCTGTCACAGGGCTCTATCTCTTGAACCGTATTAACCTTAACCGATTATGTTTTACTGTGGCCGCTATAACAACAAATACTAAAAGTAAAATAAAGTTAAACATTAAAGGGGGTCGTCATACAAGAAACGTGTTTTTTTCAGCGTGTTTAACTCCGGCTGCTGTTGCTAGGCAACGCGACAGCCGGCAGGTTGCTAAGCAAAGCGAGCAACCCTATGCTGCTGCGGATCTTTACTTTGCGATTTTAGTGCTTACCTTTTGGCACTTTTTTTACTGAGCTGTAGTATGGATGTAAGTACGAAATCCTTCATGTACGAGTCCGACTCGCACTTGACCGCTTTTTTTTCTTAAACCTGCCTATTTCCCCTGATGAATAGTGCAGACGAATCCAAAGGTGTATCTCACTGGTTCAGTTACAGCCTATTCACTCTAGCCTAGAAGAGCCCTAGGTTGTATCTATTTATCTGAAAATACAGATGACGGGAGCGAGTTACAGTCAAGGAACTTAATTCCCTACCCTTTTCGTAAAAATGTCGTGTAATATTCGCAATGCATTAAGGTTGAAATGTCAATTGGAACACGTCCAAAGCTAGCTCTTATTATTTATTTATTTATTTCATACAGTTGACAATTATAGGCTTACAGTGAAAACCAAAACGCCTACATTGCTATTAAAATGTTACATAATCAGATAATTATGGTGACAGTTTGCCGTACGATATTCAAACTTAGGTGGGTAGGAAATTAAATTCCTTGACTGTACATTCTTTAGCAGTTCGTATTAGGAAGTGAGCCTGGATGTCCGTTAGGAAAATGGAGATTATTGGAGATGGAGGAATTTAATCATGTAATTCCTTAATTTTTTAACTTGTTTTGTATGTTATACTTCGAGAGTCGCGAAGAATGGGAACGGAATCCTACTCGAAACACCTCGTTGTTTATTTGATTCAATTCATCATCATCGTCATCATCCCAGCGTATATACGCGTATATACGTCCAACTGCAGGTCACAGGCCTTCTCTCAGAATGAGAGGGCTTGGGCCATAGTTCTCACGCGGGCCCAGTGCGGTTTGGGAACTTCACACACACACCATTGGATTTCTTCGCAAGTGTATGTAGGTTCCTCATGATGTTTTCCTTCACCGTAAAGCTCATTCAATAGATTAGATTAGATTTAAATATAGGTAGAAGCTGATTCAACTTGATTTTTTTTTTTTTAAAATATACCTAGCTCGATCGATGCTATCGATGATTCTGCCAATGTTGATAAAGACACTAGTGGCGGGGCATGTAAAGTCAGAGCAAAAAAAACCTAAAAACATACCCATTAATCCTTTTCTTAAAAAGCAGTGCATTAATGGAAGAGTTGGCGTTTGGTTAATTCGTAAGTTTAGTCAACCTGGGGGAATCGGGTTGTTAGTATCCTTCGCTATTGAAAGACACTATCGGTTGGCCGTTGCTGGGTAGTAGCCTGTCTGTTTGGCTGCCTGGGTGCTCGTCTGTCTATCACGACTATTTCCTCAGTTACGGTCCAAGTAATTTAATTTTTTTTTTTTTTTTACAATCTTACACAAATCGATCTAGTCCCAAACTAAGCAAAGCTTGTACTATGGGTACTAGACGACGATAAACATACTTATATAGATAAATAAATACACAAAAGCTCATCACACAAATAAATGCCCTTACCGGGATTCGAACCCAGGACCTCTTGCTTCGTAGGCAGGGTCACTACCAACTAGGCTAAAGAGTTCGGTAAGTATTGAGTTAAAATTAATATGAAATAAAGGCTAATGTTTTCTTCTAAATACCGGTCATTAGACTAGTCACAACAAAACCGTAACAAGAATTTCGGACATAAACTCTACAAGGAAAGGCCAGATATGAATGAACAGATCGATCAGAATTCATGGGAAGCCTGATTCACCATCAAGCTGCGCGCGCGTGAGTCAGCCGTCACAGAGCTAAGGCTGAGGCTGTGCTGGAAGTGACGTCACCCGACTGCCTCCTCACTCAATAACCAACGGGTAAAAACATAAAAGACCGACCTAAGCACCCCCCAGTGCCCAGCGGGAGAATGCATGCTCCTCTCCCGGCCTTCCAGCAAATGGCTGAGGCAGGACACTGTGGGTAGATTAAGTCCCCTCCCTACCCCTCCCCTCCTCAAAATATAAAGCACACGTTTTTTGTATTAATAATCAATAGAGAAGGGGACTTGTGACCGGGTTTTTTAGTCCGTGCAAGTCGGACACTGTCTGGGCCCTCCATTCCCAGTTCGTCCGAAGGGATTTTTCCCGAGCACAAGTCACTCTTCCTACCCTAAAGTAAAAAAACAGCAAAGACTTCGCGACTTTGGCCCCTCTGGCGACTCATTCAAAAAAAAAAATAACTTGAATAGAATTTTACATACTTTGTACCATCATCCCAGCACGACCCACTGCAGGGCACAGGCCTCCTCTCACAAATGAGAGGGCATGGGCCGTAGTTGCGGATTGGGAACTTCACACACACTATTGAATTTCTTCGCAGATGTGTACAGGTTTCCTCACACGGAGAAAACGAAGCTTTAGCAAAGTACCCATTTGGCTAGGTTAAAAATTATTTGGCTATATACAACCAAGATTTATTTAAAACGCGCAATTTAGGTGTGTTAAAATTGGCCAAGCAAGTATTGCTAAATCTTCTTGGTATTATTAACAAAGCACTCGTTTCTTTTCAAATTAGCATCTCAGTAAATGTAACCCTTACCGCAGTTGGTTCAAAATAGACAAGCGTACCCTGTTATCTACTAACAATTTTGTTATTTGATTTTAGATCTATAATACTTGGCTAAAATTAGATAAGTCGCTACGATGAATATAACCGTGTAAATTGTTAATAACACACAAGTTACTCATTTATCTTTAAATAATGATAATTCGGTTAGAACACGACAAAGTGTACACTGCTATTTACTTACAAGAAGATATTATTTAATTTTAGACCAATAATACTTGGCTAAAATTAAATAAGTCGCTATAATGCAAATAACCGCATAACTTGTGTAAAACCATACAAGTTGCTAATCTATCTTTAAATAATAAGATTTCACTTAAAAGAGCCAAGCATACACTGTTATTTACTAACAATTAGATGTTATTTAATTTTAGAGTATTAATATACTTGGCTAAAATTACATAAATCTCTATGATGCAAATGACCGTGTTTACATGTTAAAAAATAAATATCTTATTTATCTATTTTCAAATAATAAAAAATTGCTTTAAAATAGACACGCACACATTGTTTTTTACTGCCAAACGTGTTATTTAATTTTAGACCAGCGTAGAGTAACTTATTTAAAATTGAACGTGAAATTGGCTGCGAATGTAATCTGAGTAGACTTCCGCGCTTCCGTCATCTTTCTCTTTACCTTCTTACCCTCGATCTAGACGGACGCGACCTGCCGCACAGGGACAAAATAAGTTTCAATTTCATATAACGGCATTATTTTATTCTAAAAGTAAAAAGTAAAGCAATCCACATAAGTACATTAGTAGTAAAGTGTTATATATTTTATTCTGTGGTGTGACAATAAGGAGGATGGACGAAGAAGTTAGAAATCTTTTGACCGCATGGAGTTTGGAGGAGTATATCGATGTTTTTAAACGTAAGTAACCAACATTATAATTATTATTGTTTATCTATTTCACCTGCGTTAAAAAGATGACTTAACTTTATGTGTATACCGTGCTGTTTATACTATAAGGCTTTTAAAGATTTATTTTTGATCGGACTGGTAGTTCCTAAGATCAGCGTCGTTCTTCATATATATATATATATATATATATAGGCCTTTGCGTCTATTACAGACGATTTATGGCGTACCGTGTGGGAACTTCATATAAGTACCTACATTAAACAATAAACATACACGAACTGCTTTATGGTTTAAATGGCTAGCTGGATAGATTGGTATTATAGGTACTTATCGGAAAATGTAAAAAACAGTAAACACTTTCTGTCCATTCGCATAGTGTCGCGCTTTTGTAAACGCCACCGGCTACGTGGCCCACGCGCCGCCCCTAGTCAAAGCATGCCGGTGTTAAAATGTTATGTGTGGTGCTTAGTTAGGGACTAGGTCAATCTGTGTTAAAATAAACATAACCCTCCTTCGGGCAGTTGGGTAAAAATAACCCAAGATATTATAACTATTATTATTAAATGCTTTATTATTATTTTATAAATAATTTGATACCTTATTATTATTAATAAACGAAACATGAAGTTATCAAGAGGCCCTTATTTTGTTTTGACTAATTTATTCACAATCGTGCTTACATTACGTACATTAATTTCAGGTTCAGAGGAAACATCCAACATCGCAAGTTTGCTGCTGATACCATCTCTCTTGGCTGTCACAAGCGTTCGTCTGAAGAACACAGCGAAAAAGATCTGGCGGCCTTCTAAAGCGGAGGCAACGGCCGGTTTAATTCTGCATATCAAAAACGACTCTGATATTCAAAGTGCAATCACAAGTAAGCAAACCAAATTCCAAGAGTACGGGCTCACTGTGCAACCTTTTATTATTGTTGTAGGGGAATCTCTTGAGAATATCAAAACTTACTTCGTAGTGATCAATGAAGTATTTTATGACGTCTCAAATATACAGTCTGCAGTAAGTCTATGTTTTAAAATAACTTGGGTCGTAAATGCTCAGTACCCAGTCGAATGCCAGAGCACTGGATGTTTATACAATTAAGTTTTTTTCAAATTTAGGACTAAGTTTGATAATAGCTCAACCTCTGCTTTAACGCTTTTGGGCATTGATACTGAACTTAAATAAATAATACAGTACATCAAACATGCCGGTATTCCTAGATGTTGACAATTTTTTAACTATTAAGGATGAGGACAAATACACATTTCATTTTATCTGATAAGTGTTTTGGATGTGGTTTTTTGACTGTTTGTAATGAAGCTCAACCAGCAAATTTTATAATAGAGAACAAAGAATATGTGAAAAGCGTATTGTACTAAAATTTTTTTTGGTGCAGAAAATGTTTAAATTGTAGCATTTATGATCATTATCCCGATGACGAATGTGAATTTTGTTTTAGTTTCAATAAGTAATTTCATAGAATAAATAAATAGCACTTTACACGTTGGAAATAATTTGGTCAAGTCCCTTTGCACTTTTAGAATCATTTAATGCCTACAAACGAAATTGAAACTTTTTTTGCCCCACGAGCGTTCATACGTACTCGATTTTAATCGTTTGTTTATCATAAGTTTAATTGTACTAACTTGCTTAGATAAAAGTAATCAAGTCCCTTTGCACTTTTAGAATCATTTAATGCCTGCAAACGAAATTGAAACTTATTTTGCCCCACGAGCGTTCATACGTACTCGATTTTAATCGTTTGTTTATCATATGTTTAATTGTACTAACTTGCTTAGATAAAAGTAATCAAGTCCCTTGGCACTTCTAGAATCATTTAATGCCTGCAAACGAAATTGAAACTTATTTTGTCCCACGAGCGTTCATACATACCGAATTTAATCGTTGTTTATGATATGTTTAGTTGTACCAACTTGCTTAGATTTAATTTAATTTAATTTAAAAACAATTGGATAAAATGTAAGATGTCACTTCAACATTATTCATTATCCAAATGTGTAATTTAATCAAGATTTTTCTATTTACATTGTATTTATATTTATATGGTATTATGTTGGATAAGATGTAAGATGTCACTATAACGATAATGTTGAAGTGACATCTTATCCAACATCGGGGTCAAAAATATCAGTCATTATTAGCAGAGGCATTAGAGCGTCATATGTTTGAGCCCTATGTTGGATAAGATATTGTTTCTGGTAACTGTACTGTTAGCGTAAGTTAACATAACTAAATAAAACCTAAATGAAAGGGTGGTATTAGTGTTCTCAAGGAAGTAAAGTTTGTTTCTTCATAGTACAGTTGACGTCAAAGATATGTTTACAGTATTCGCCTTATTACAATGGAATAAGGTGTTGAAAGTCTAAACATATCTTTGACGTCGACTGTACATTAAGACGATTGTTTTCTATAGACTTTAGAACTCTATAAACTCCTTATTGTCTGGTTAAATCGACATTGTTATAAATATATCGTTTATTAACAATATATAAGAACATATAGTGAATTTATTATGTAAAAAATACTAATAATTACATGGTTTTATACGTACGGTAAGGTAGCGTTCCCACTATATCGTAAATCGTTGAACGACTATCGTCCTAGCTGTTCCCGACGGTTTTGTCCCATTTTCTTGACAATCTGTCGTCACAACCAAAAAAAAGTCGTGGACGACAATCTCTGTCGTTACGACATAGTGAGAACGCGGCCGAAACAGAAACCCTTAGTTGATGAAACACCTGTACAATTGTATAAATAATTTACCTTACGCTACTTATAACATGAATAAAGCTTTTATTCTAATTACATAAACTTTCTCTTAATTATCTTTCAAGTTTGTTCTGTCGGCAAATTACGCAAAAGATCGTTCAGATCTAATAAATTTACCAAACAACTAGCTTTACTACCAAATAAACGATCTTTTTTAATTTCCGACACGCTGACTTTTTTCCCAACTGCAGGTAACCACAGCCATGTACAGTTGGCGTACCGTAAGATAACATCCAAAGTGCTCAAATATTGGACACAAGGACCAATTCTAGATAACGCACTGAGCTATATGTACATTTTCAGAATAATAACCTGACCACTCATCGTACGGAAAGCATAGGCGAGGACAGCTCCTACAGAAAATGTGTTACTTGATAAATATGTTGTCGTGTGTACAACAAGCAACAAGTTGCACATTTTCAGTATGAGCTGACCTCTCTTAGGCTTGCCGTACAATGAAAGGTCAGCTTATATTGAAAATGTATAGCTTAATGTGTCATCTGAAATTGGTCCTTGCAACAAAGTATTTTAGCTGTGGTTAACCAACTAACCCACTTAAAAATACCAAGTAACATGGCTAGAATTACAGAGCAGATCGGTTGTAGATACCCAATGAATACGATTAACAGTACAGAGTAACTTCGCTAGGTGTACCGATTTGATTTGACTATAAGTAACAAAGCAGGTTGGTTGTGGGTGCCCAATGAACACGATTGATAGTACCCAGTAACTAGGCTACCTGTACCAATTTGACTTAGCTAGAAGAACAATGTAGATTGGCTGTAGCTACCCAATGAACACGATTAACAGTACAGAGTAACTTAGCAAAGTGTACCAATTTGATTTGACTAGAAGTAACAAAGCAGATTGGTTGTGGGTGCCCAATGAACACGATTAAAATTACTTAGTAACAAGGCTACCTGTACCAATTTGACTTTGCTAGAAGAACAAAGTAGATTGGCTGTGGCTACCCAATGAACACGATTAAAATTACAAAGTACATGGCTAGGTATAACTAAGCAACTTATTTGTGCCTACTGAATTAGTTTCCTAAACACAACAAAGCTCGTTGGTTATGGTGACAGTTGTGTTTTATTAGTAATAAACAAGTTAATTCGCTACCAGTTACCGATTAAATTGGTTTATAAATACTAGGAAGCTTGGGTATAATTAACCGAGTCATTCGGTTCACAGTAACAACTTCGGGTTTAGTAAATTTACTAAGTGTATATGTTAGAAGTAACCAACCCAGGTTAGTCAGTTTTTAACAAACTTATTTGGGTTTATTTTACCAACATGCGTTAACAAACTTCACGTGTTTAGTTTTAGCTGCAAACTTTGCAGGCTCCCTCCGAACCAAGTCACTAGGTTGTAAATAGAAACAAATTGACTATTTATAGCCGTTAGGTTTTCTCCGTGCACGATGTTTTTCTTTACAGCTCATGGTAAATTTCAAATGTATCGCACTTAAATTCCGAAAACTCAGAGGTGCGAGCCGGGATTTGAACCCACGATCCTCTGCTTGAGAGGTAAAAAAATAAAAAAAAATCAAAACGTTTATTCTGCAAGTAGGCCGCAAAGGGCTCTTTTACATGTCACTTATTTTTAAACTACCAGCGCTTTCGTAAGGACCATCATTGCCAAGAAGAATGCGCCGCAAGAAACTTGGCAGAAAGTCATCTTTTCAAATTAAAATATAATAAATTACAAATTAAAAAAATCATAGGAATATAGAATTAAATAAAAAAAATAATTATATAAAAAAGCAATACAGGGATGTATTGGTTCCCTTAGTTAAAAAACTAAAACAATACCTACATCTTAACTATATCTACCTACGTTAAGTGGAAGTGTAGAATGCTTCCACCGTCAAAAAAAAAATTAAAAAGGAAAAAATAAAAATATTGGAGATGTCTTCCAATGTCACAATAATTAAAAATGATTCTGTTAAAAACACATTTCAGGTCAAGTAACCATTAAACTTTTGGATTCCAAAGGCAAACGCTTACGCCTGCCGCCCCCAAAGTTGGCTCACCAGGCCATAGGTCAAACCACTAGGCCACCACGGTTTTGTATAATACAAAGTTGTAATTTTGAACATGAAACTACTGTGGGACTCACTCATAGTGAAAAAAATACGGATAACTCACGTCTTTAATCGAGTTTAGCCCGATATGTTTCGGGCTAATCCTTAGCTTCCTCCAGGGGCTAAACTCTGGAACGGCCCAACACGCGGTTTGCGAGCGGTAATTGGGTTGAGCTTGGGATGAGCCTTATTTTCCTGTTAATTCGCTTTGTAAATAAATCATCAGTTCAGCCGAAAGACGTCCACTGCTGAACATAGGCCTCCCCCAAGGCTTGCCAAACAGATCGGCCCTGCGCCATCCGCATCCAATGCGTTCCCGCTACCTTCACCAGGTCGTCGCTCCATCTTGTTGGAGGCCTACCTACACTGCGTCTTCCGGTCCGCGGACGCCACTCGAGAACCTTTCGGCCCCATCGGCCGTCAGTTCTACAGGCGATGTGCCCTGCCCACTGCCACTTAATTAAGTCTAGCGATTCTTCGAGCTATGTCCGTGACTTTAGTTCTTGCGCGGATTTCATCATTTCTAATGCGATCCCGCAGAGAAACTCCAAGCATAGCCCTCTCCATCGCCCTCTGAGTGACCTTGAGCTTCCTTATAAGACCCATCGTTAGCGGCCACGTCTCAGTACCATAAGTCATCACTGGCAACACACACTGGTCAAAGACTTTTGACTTGAGACACTGCAGTATATCGGATGACAAGATATTGCGGAGCTTCCCGAACGCTGCCCAGCCGAGTCTAAAGCCGAGCCGATTGTAAATAAATAAATAAACAAATAAATAAGGCTCATCCCAAACCTCTCGCAAACCAGTGATTTTTGGCGTTCCTGAATACTTAGCAGTTCAAACCAAACCCAACCCAAACGATTGAATTACCGCTACCAAACCCGTGAAGGCCCATTCCTGAATTTAGCCCCTGGAAGTTGTAAAGCCCTTTGTAAACAAGGCTACGCCAATATTCGATATCCGTCGATTTTAGTGTCCGAGGGCCGCTTGCAGGGTCCACAATTAAAAAATTAAACCGTTGGTTATCAATGACAGGTCCATACATTTAGATACTAGTTAGGGTTAGCAGTTAACTGGTGGTTACGTAGTTTATCCTAGTTCGCTGAGTGGAGGGTAGGAGGACGGTTGGTAAAATAAAAAATAAATAAATATCACGGGACAATTCACACCAATTGACCTAGTCCCAAAGTAAGCTTAGCAAAGCTTGTGTTATGGGTACTAGGCAACGGATAAACATACTTATATAGATAGATACATACTTAAATACATATTAAACACCCAAGACCCGAGAACAAACATTCGTATTTTTCATACAAATATCTGCCCCGACACGGGAATCGAACCCGGGACCTCAAGCTTCATAGTCAGGGTCTCTAACCACTAAGCCGTCTGGTCGCTTCAAGTACGTTGAAGTACTTCGTGTTTCAAGATGACTGACGTGTTAACTTCTTCTGCAATCAATAGATAGTGTTATCCGAACGAACGTTGTGCTTTAAAGGCTTCCGGGCCACACTATAAAATTGAAAATGTTTAGGTTATTTTTAACCCGAACGAAGCCACGAGTTAAAGATAGTCTTCTTATAAAACTGCTGGCAAAAATGTGATATTACGGAGAAACTCGTCATTGGCGTATTTAGTTTTTGGTTTGGCAATGGGCATAGACACTTCCAGACGTCGTTGATCTTTGTCTCGTTAATGCAGCGACCGGCTAATCGAGTTGTTTCAAAACGGATCGAGTGTTAGATGGATGCGTGCTGTAAACAATGTGTATGATGTATGATAGCTCAATATTGCTTAAGAACAAACCATTGGAGTTTAGTTTTTCCTTCATTAGTGAATTAAATCGGGAAATAAAAGAAGGATAGGCAGATTTGGATGGAGTCTGGCCTAGGGACCAATAACGACAAGCCATATCTCATTGGAAAGGTTTTTCATATTTTACAACTTTTTGTATGGCGGGAAATCTCGAATCGAATCGAAATGCATGGCAAGATAAAAAAAACATATGAAAACGCATAAAAAACAAAATTATGACGAAAAATCATTGACAGTTACCAAACCTTCACAATCTGTAAAGCAATACACGAACATAGTATCGAAAAACCGTCATAATAGTTTCAACTCAAACTACATTTATGCAGCGATAACTTTTTACACACAAAGATTTGGGACGACCTGCCATAGGAAAACTGTCAGAATTTAGAATAAGCTATCCAGAGACATATATATATTCACTTGTCCTTATTGGTCATATAGGGCAATGCCCACCCTCTTTTGCGGCGGTGTTTTCGTAATTCCAATTATTGGAACTAAAAGTATATTAAATCCATGACGCCTTACATAATTGTTATTGCATTTATATAATTTAATTTAATTTACTTAATCTAAATTGGAATAATGTAAGTGGATAAGTTGTAAGCTTGAATTGAAAATGTTTACCTATTCTTGTTTTTTTTTTTTTGTCTTATTAGGTGTGGTCGACCGGGTACTTGTTTTACCATTTTTAATGACAGTTCATACATCAGAATGAAAGCAATAGGACTGGGGGGTTACTGCGAAATTCGAAGTTCGAGGTTCGGATCGTGCGGTCCCTCTCACTCTCGTAATAAATACCATTAGCGTGAGCGGAACGGCATGAAACGGGGTTTCGGGTTTCGCGCTTCGTAGTATAGGGCCTGGTTGTCGCACTGACTTGTGTGTGAGTGAAAATAGCTTTTGATGTTTTGAGCCATGCAACTGTCATTGAACCTCGGATGGTGAAGGGATTTCTTGGTTGACTATACCGCTATACGTTTTTTTTTATTTTATCGTCCTACCCGCCTGTTTTGCAATGTCAGCACGCTATAAGGGCGCAGGCTGAAAACCAGCGCGGTGATGAGTAATCCTTACCGCACATGCTGAGCCTGAGCCTTTTGCCACAATTTTGTGTATTTTTTCTTTTTCTTCTTTTTTTATGGGCAATAAATGGTTTTTTATTTTATTTTTGTTATTTTTAAATCGTATTCGATCGAACGATCGATGAATTCTTCAAAACCACAATCAATTTAAAGTAATGTTTTCGGAATTCAATCACGAACTATAAATTGTTGAAATTACCTCGACATTTCGACAGCATTGCAGCGGCCGTGGTCACGAGACGAGAGACGGCCGGTGAAGCACCAGAATCCTGCTTACGCTACTAATATTAGGATTAATGAACAATTAGGAACAATAAAAAACCTGCCTTGTGATTTTAGGGTTTAAGGGTATACAAAACCTTTTTATGCCTAGTGACATAAGATTGGTTTTTTGGTGTCTTTTTGTATTTTTTTAATTTTCAACTCCTAATTTTTTACTTTTACGGTCATCTCGTGATGATCCATATATTTCATACTAAATACAAACTGCAACATGGATGCACAGAAAAACCCAGAAAAGTAAGACTAGCGCTGGCTAGTGTGGTTTTTTTTCTTTCTGTGTTTTTCTGTGCATCCATGTCTCAGTTTGTATTTAGTATGAAATATCTAGTGAAAGAAATATGTATTGTATTGTATTGTATTAAAACTGACATCTTCTATTTGTGATATGCCTAATTTAATTGTTTGATTATTTATTGTTTTAAGTTAGACTAGACTAGACCATTTTCGCTGTCGATCATTGCTGTAGTAATTAAGTAGTAAATAATTTATAAATATAATTTTTTTTTAGGCACACCTTTATATTCGCATGCTGGTGATGCCGGCGAGAGCGCTGAACATGCTCATTTTATGTACCTATCGAACATCTCTGTAACCGCTACTCAAGTGAATAAATATATGATTTATGATTTTATGAAGGTTGAAAATTCTTCAGGCTAACGCAGAGGAACCACTTTTATCAATAGCTACCTACTGTACTTGTAGAGTACTATACGGATTTAGTGTTTCAAAGTACGTCTACACACCTGACGATAATACTTTCGAGCGAACGGCTCGAGTTGTCATGAAACGCAGCGCTGAATCAGCGGATAGTTTAGACTTTAGACTTTGAACAATCTTCTGTCATCGTCTAACTCCCCTGAGTTAGGGTCCCCTGGGTCTAGGGTTCTCTAAACTTTAAAACAACGCCCTAAGTGGGCTAACCATTCGTGTGTCCAAGCGTTGCCTTAGTAAGCTTGGTTGAACCTATTGAATTCTCTTAAATGTTTACACATAGGAAACCGTGTCAATTCGCCAGGTACGCTAACAATGGTGGTGAGAGGCGATCGCCTACGAGGCGTTGTGGGTGCTCGGAATAAATCACTTTCCAGTCCGGCTGCGCGGGAGTTTAGCCGCGCCGCGCACTGCCGTTCATTGTGACGGATGTTGCGGATACAGAATTTTGGACATCCGCGTATGCGGATATTACAAGGCTCACATCCGCGGATGCCGATGCGGATGTAAGATTTGATGACATAAAAAAGAAACAAAAATATTACTTTTTACTTTTTTTTAAGGGTTGCTAAATATTTATTTTCACAAAATACACATACTATTTACAGAAACATATTTTAAAATTTTTACTTATTTTTATTTTAAAAAATTAAATTTAATATTTGACATGAAAATGCATCATTCATCCCAGTCTATATACGTCCCTTGGGCCGCAATTCCCACGCGGGCCCAGTGCGGATTGGGAACTTCACACGCACCATTAATTTCTTCGCAGGTGTATGCAGGTTTCTTCACGATGTTTTCCTTCACCATAAAGCTCATGGTAAATTTCAAATGTAATTTCGTTCATAAATTCCGAAAAACTCAAGGGGTGCGAGCCGGGATTTGAACCCACGACCCTCTGCTTTAGAGGCTTAGGTCAAACCACTAGGCCACCACGGCTTTTTTCTCCGATGTTTAATACTGCATTATTTACATCGACTTAAGGGTAGTATAGATAAGCTAAAGTTAGTATGAAATTTTAACAAATTGAAATTGTACCAATCATTTCTTCAATATAATAAAAACACTATACATATAGTAAAAACACTGTATCACCTAATTGTAATAAAATTAGGAGCATAAGGGGTTGGAATAAGTGTGTGAAGGACGCTCATGCACAGGCTAGGCGCACATTCCAAACTTGGATTTTCAGCGGGAAACCTGAAAGTGGCCCAGTGTTTGAAAATATGAAAACTGACCGTAAAATTTTCAAATCTAAATTAAAATGGTGTGTTAAACATCAGGACCAGTTTAAAATGGACCAATTAGCTGCTTATCACTCCGATAAGCAATTTTCAAAGTTTTGGAAAGGTACGAAAAAGCTAAATAAAAAGATAGGTATACCAATCAGCATAAATGGAACAACAGAGCCATCTCAAATAGCAAATCTTTTTAAGGACCAGTTTAAGGTGACATCGCCACTCGGGCCGGCGCGGCGGGTGAGAGGTGGGGGGCCTGCGCGGCCGGGTGCTCGTCTCAGTTTCAGTTTCACTTGCAAAGAAATAAAGAATGCAATTAAAGGCATGAAGAGAGGCAAGTCGCCGGGCCACGATGGGCTCAGCATCGAGCACCTGCAACATGCGGGCGTTCACCTTCCACGAGTTCTGACACTGTTGTTCAATTTATGTCTGGGGCATTCGTATTTACCGCAAGACTTAATGCAAACCATAGTTGTGCCTATTGTCAAGAATGCGACGGGAGATATAGCGGACAAGAGCAATTACAGGCCTATCTCTCTAGCTACGGTCATCGCCAAGGTCTTTGACAGTGTGCTGGACAGGCACCTCAGTGAACACACGAAGCTGCACGATGCCCAGTTTGGTTTCCGGGCTGGGTTGTCTACTGAGAGTGCTATACTGGCGTTAAAGCACACTGTCAAATACTATCTAGATAGGAAAACGCCCGTGTACGCTTGTTTCCTGGACCTTTCTAAGGCATTCGACCTTGTGTCGTATGATGTCCTATGGGAAAAGCTTGAGAGGTTGGGGGTCCCTGTCGAGCTAGTTAGTATTTTGTCATATTGGTACCAAAATCAGACGAATTATGTTAAATGGGCCAATACGTTATCTGATCAGTATAGACTAGAGTGCGGGGTAAGGCAGGGGGGCCTAACTTCTCCTAAGCTTTTTAATATTTATGTAAACCAACTGATTGTGGAACTCAGCAGTACCTATGTCGGATGTCACGTGGATGGTGAATGTTTTAACAATATAAGTTACGCTGATGACATGGTGCTGCTGGGGCCCACGATCGGTGGAGTGCGAAGGCTGGTGGCTGTTTGTGAGGCGTATGCTGAAACGCATGGGCTGAGGTATAACTCCAAAAAGAGTGAGCTTCTGGTATTTAAAGGCAGAAATAGATCGCCAGCTTCTGTTCCATCGGTTTACCTCAACGGCGCGCCTTTGCAGAGAGTCACACAGTTTAAATACTTAGGGCATATCGTGAACGAAGAATTGAAAGATGATTGCGATATAGAAAGGGAACGCAGGGCTTTGGCTGTAAGAGGGAATATGTTGGCTCGTAGATTTGCTGGTAGTACACTTGAAGTCAAGATCACACTTTTTAAGGCGTTCTGCCAAACTTTTTACACCAGCAGTTTATGGACTAGCTACTCCCAAAAATCTTATAATACCTTGCGGGTGTTGTACAATAATTTGTTCCGTACGATGGTGGGGCTTCCTCGCTACTGCAGCGCGTCAGGCATGTTTGCCGACGCGCATGTAGACGATTTTTATGCGCTTATGCGTAACAAAGTCGCTTCACTGATACGCAGAGTGAGAGGAAGCTCCAACAGTCTTCTGTAGGTTGTGGCGGAGAGGCAAGACAGTGCTGTGCTAGGCAGGTTCAACACGCTGCACGCCGTACTTGCATCTCGGTGACAACCTTGTTATTTATTTTATCTAACACTCACCTATACTAACATAGTTCTTAGATTGCTCTTGTTAACTAACACTCTAACACAAGGTACTAATATAGTTCTTAAGTCATTTTTGTTACTAACACTCTATGGACCTAAAAGTTGTCTGAGAATAAAGATATTTTATTTTATTTATTTTTTATTTAATATAATTATGTGGCAAGAGTACTGATAGCGTTGTAACGACAACAAAACTACTCATTACAAATTAAATTCATATCTTCTCCAATGTGTACGTGTTCCCTTAGAGTAGTGCGGCGCGCGCGCACTGAACTGTTCCCGGCGTCACCGGGCGTGGGTGCTAACATTCTTTGTCTACTGCCGATTTTGCATCTAATCACTTTTTTACTAGGGTAAACGACTTTTCGCCGTTTTTATGCGATCTATTTTTACAGGTGACGACGTGACGCTGGATTTGAATTTGCGAGTAATATGACGACAGTACGTGGGTTACCGGCCCTATCCTCTAGATGAAACTAGGCTGGACACACTACTGAATAAGTATATTTTCACTTCTCATGTTCATATCCATATCCATACTAATATTCCAATTGGGAATGTCTACAAAAAAATTACCAGTGGTTTTTATATTTTTTTTGTATAGAAAAGTCATTATAAGGAACTAATTAGAGATATTTATTTATAATTAAGATAAGATATTTATTATTAATTATGTCAGTTTTATTTACAATAATAATGGAATATTAAATAAAATAAAAAAACATAAACACACTAATTTCAATATTTTGTCATTTAGTTCTCTACTTTTTTCAAAATTAATTATTGAAACTATTTTAGTTGATGACGTCAGATTATAATTGAGGGCTCCCACAATGCCAAATTTCTAAATCTATCTAAATGCGTACGATAAGGCAACCCCTTTAATTATTTTTTGCGTAGTGGTACACTATACACTGTGTCACTTTACTGGCACTGTCAAAGTGCTAGATGTCAGACAGCGGGTCCAAATCAAACTCCGTAGTATAATCCACGCGTAAATTGTGAAGAATTCTAACCACATAGAATAAAGTACGACTTGAACCGGTCACGCAATTTACACCAATGTTAAATGAAGGTCATTGCTTATTTGTTATATAATAAATTCATTACATAATTTTAAAATTAAATAACTACAGAAACGAGTTAAAAAGCATTTATCTCGAAATGGTTTTCGATTTACTATACATTTCAAAAAAATAGACGTCCCCAATTCCTCTTTTTGTATTTGTTTTTTTCTTTGTCACGAATAAATGGTTTTTCTTTCTTTCTTTCTTTCTTTTATTATAAATGTGAAAGTGTGTTTGTTTGTTTGTCCTTCTTACACGACGAAACTGAGCGACGGATTGCCGTGATTTTTTGTATGGACATAGTTGAAGGGCTGGAGAGTGACATAGGCTACTGTTTACCACGAAAATATCTCATTCCCACGGGAAAGCACGTTTTAATCTACTTCAGCGGGGACGAAGCCGCGGGCATCAACTAGTAGTTCATTATTTACGCTGAATGTAGGCTAAATAAAATTATCACGCTTCATCATCATCATCATTTCAGTCGAAAGACGTTGCCTCCCTCCCCCAAAGCTCGCCAAACAGTTCGGCCCTGCACCACCCAACCAACGCCAACGCGTTCCCGCCACCTTAACCAGGTCGTCGCTCCATCTTGTTGAATATCACTCTTATGTGGTTAGTATTTAAATCTTAACGAATAAAGTACGAAGGAGAAGTATTTTTATTAAATTTCCATTAAAAAGGTCATTACAAAAGATTACAAACATTAACTTTTTTGCCAGATATTTAATGTCCTTGCTGTCTAAAATTTAATCGGGCCGCATTTTTGTTTGATAAAGCTGCTCTAGTGCATACAATTAAATCTTCATCTAACTAAGATCAAGGCAATCAGTTGCCAATAGACAAAGAGCGCTTCAACTTATTAAGTTTTTATTTCATTTTGTTTCTTGTCTTGAAAGGAGCCGCGCGTACATGCTGTTACGAACTTTCGTACTTGACATCCACACTCAAAATAATACTAAGAATAAATAAATATGCGAACGGTTACCATCTCATAAAGAGCTGTAAGAAGCTCGACGTTTTTTGCTCTCTTTTTATACCTATACCGCCCGATCTACTTATTATTTATCATCTCTAATCTTACAAGTAACGATGTCGTGTGTTGGTCCGTCTTGAGTTAGTTCCAAGACTATGTACCTAATAATCAAGCCGATTTTTCACAAACTAAGCTTCTGAAGTTTGAATGTTTGTTTATTTGCTCTCGATATTTCGTTTGAAATGTCCTGTTCATACTGTTTATTAAAGTGTTGGGTAAAAAAACACTCTCATGTACTGAAAAAAAAAACTGGCCAAGTGTGAGTCAGACTTGCGCACCGATCTCTCGTTTCGCTCCATCTTGTTGGAGGTCTACCTACACTGCGTCTTCCGGTCCGTGAACACCATTCGAGAACCTTTTGTCAGTTTTGTCTCCTTCGGCCATCAGTTCGACGAGCGATGTGCCCTGCCCACTGCCACTTGAGTCTGGCGATTAGTTCTTGCGCAGATTTCATTATTTCTAAAGTGATCCCACAGAGAAACCTGTATCTTAATATATGTCTTACTGATAAGTAAAACAGGAGCAAATACTAGTATACACCATTAGAAATGCCAACAAAGGCCAATTGAACGGCTTCGCCCGTCATAGCACTCGATTCATCATTAATACGCCACAAAAAACTCTAGATTAGGCGTAGGAGTGGTTCTTTGAACCTCCTGTACTATACATACACAACTTATAACGTTGCCAAATACTTGCTAAGCAACAATAACTTAAAGAATCAGCGAGCTAAAGTTTAAATTAGAGTGCAGTTTAAAACAGGATTCAGGTGACAGTCCCAAATGTTTTTCGTTTTGTTGCATTCTTATGCAAATTATACGCGGTCTAAAAACTTTTGTTATTGCTAATAAATCTTGTTTTTAAGTAAATTACAGGGGTGGTCTTAAAAATTCATCACTTTTTGGTAGGTAATATAAATTGTTGCGCTATCGCTGTACGCATCAAAGTTGGTCGGTGACCAGTTATAGTATTTTATGTGGGACGAGACCACTAAGCTGTCAAGAATCAGTATGATAAGTTAAGACCCTTCGTTTACTAAAGCAACATACGCTATCGCGACTTAGATGGTACTAGATTCCAACAATCATAATGATAATAGTTATTTGTCGAGGGACACTCGTCGCATTTACTTACTTATACCTATCAACACTAATATACTTAATAGAGAGGTCAGATTTATTTGTTTGTTTGTTGTACAGGGTATAAAAAGTAGGACATTTACTACCAGATTATGGACTATCTTTAGTATGACATGCTACCTCTAGATATAAGACACTAGCTGTTAACCGCTACTTCGTCTGAAACTTACAGAAACTTTGTACTTTCCCGGGATGAAAAGTAAATGGAAAAATAATTAAGTAAAAGTTCCGGAGGTTATTTCTACATAAAATACAAAAAAAATAAATTTATAAAGATACTTAATATCTTACAAATATTGTTAAAACGCCGAACAAATTACTGATGTACAAATATCATTAATGATTATTTTATTTCAATGTAAAGTTCATACCTTACTATCAAATAAAATATACCGAAAAACAACCGATCCAACCCCGTAATACAACCCAGAACTTCACTCGCTCACATCTCATCATGAGAGGGAAAAAATAACGGCAAAACAAAAAGAGAAATATCCCTCCGCAAATTACAAGATGGCGACCATATAAGTACCTAAGTGGGTAATGCGCGTAGGCTCGCGCAGGTAGCTCTGAATACGTGCCCTGGTTATTGACCCTGCCCGAAAACTGGTATCAACAGAGCCAACCTGCCGCTTTTCAAAAAGTTTTTAAGGCCTGTTCCAGTCTGGTTCTTCGGAGGTTTTGTTGCTGTGCTTCCGAGCAATAAATGGGTTGTGCGAAATGCGAATTTTATCGTATGTCAAGCGAAAATGTCATTTTCAGGTGTTTTTAGGGTTCAGTACCCAAAGGGTAAAAACGGAACCTATTACTGAGACTTCGCTGTCCGTCCGTCCATCTGTCCGTCTGTCACCAGGCTGTATCTCACGAACCGTGATAGCTAGACAGTTGAAATTTTCACAAATGATATTTTTCAGTTGTTGCTATAACAACAAATACTAAAAAACAGAATAAAATTAATATTTAGGGGGGCTCTGATACAACAAACGTGTTTTTTTTGTTCGTTTTCGCTCGTTTTCGCTCGTTTTCGCTCGATATTGATAACGGCAACAGGTAGAAGCTCGAAATATTCACAGAATATTTAGTTATATATTTACTTTGAAAATAAATAATTAAATTAAAATAAAACAAATATTTAAGGCGAGCATTATAAACAAACGTGATTTTTGCCGTTTTTATAGATAATGGTACGGAATCCTTCTTGCGCGAGTCTGACTCGCACTTGGCCGGTTTTTTTTATTATGGTTGATTAATGTTTCCTTACAATGGCCAGTTCTCATAGTCAAAGGGGTCTGGCGTCAAAGGGGTGACTTCACCTTGAATCAAAAATTCCGATGAAAAATCATCAGCATCTTCTTACATGAGTGTTGAGCGAAATGAACACAATCATGCTGCTGAAATAATCCGGATTGATTGTTTCGAAATCAGATTCCTTCTGAAGCTTTTTGCAGCCTAAACCCCCACGGGACCCAACAGGAACGCCCCGTCCGTCATTACATTAAAAGCGGTGCAGGTTTTTTGAAACAATATCAAGTCCCCAATTACTGTCGCTCTGTTTTCAGGGTGGTTAATTAAAGTACTTTTAATGGGAATAAGCGATAATGAGGATTACGATGCCCTTATTTGGTGGTTACGTCAGCGTTGCAGGAATGCTTAAAGCGAGCAGTTTTTGCAACGGCCGGTTTTTGAAGCGAGATTCTTTGGGTGACGTGTGACAGTGAACTCAAGTTGCCAGGGTGCTCTGAGCGGCGTGTAGTGAACATTTTTGAAGCAGGATGCTTTGGGTGACGTGTGACAGTGAACTTAAGTTGCCTGGGTACTCTGCAGTGGCGTGGAGTGGACAATTTTATTAGACAACCTGGAGAATGAAAGAAGTCAACCGGTTCGGAAAAACCTTGTCGAGAAGAATCCGGCATGAAACTCAACAGTATATTTTTTCAAACAGATCTACGATGTTATTAAATTACATACATCTAAAGTATCTAAGTTATTTTTGGGATAGTTTTTCTTTATTAATGTACCTAATTGAATAGTTAGAATAAAAAAAAGTATTTAACAGAACGACATTTTTTAGCACAGTAGATACTAGTGGGGCTTATAGCCCAAGCCCTCTCATTCTGGTACGAGACCTGTGCTCAGCAATGGGACATATTTGGGCCGAGTTAAGACGATTTTAATTGCCTTTCTGCGTCTTTGTCAACTCTTTAGTACTTATTGTTCCGAATTTTGCGCAAACGAGGTCATATAGGAAACTAACTACGAGTAAGTACCTATTAACACTTAGGTTTTCCGAACCGGTAGTGATTCTTCGACAATTGTAAGTGCTTGGTATAGCCCAAATTGTTTAAAGACTTTGACTTTGAGTTATAAGTACCTAAGTATGTTTCAAATAATTTTTTTTAAATAAATGTTGTATGTAAATTTTTAAAAAGTAAACATGCCCGATCCACAGGTGACCATAAGGCTGGCTCTTTCCTCGGTCAACGTATTGGCGTTGCCATACAACGAGGAAACGCAGCCAGCATTATGGGCACTCTGCCCATTAGCAACGATCTGGGAGAAATTTGTAAATACAGGTTTTTAGGTTTAGATTAAGTTAATTTAATTTTTTTTTTGTCTTTCAAATATGTTTCTGTGAATTTGTATATTTTGTGGAAATATAAGTTACATTTCTACAATTGTATGACAAAATATTGCGGAGCTTCCCGAACGCTGCCCAGCCGAGTCTAATTCGTCGTCGGTTGACCTCTTTCTCGAACTTGAACCAACCTAATTGAATTGTATGCCCCAGGTAGATATTAGTCGTCAACAACTTCGAGCAAAGTGTCTCCGATTACGACGGGATTTGGTCCAAATTAATATTATACTTAATAATAAATCTCTGTGTTATATATGTGAGTAGGAATCAAAGTCAAATCTCAGGTAAAAATCAATTAAATGATTACCTTTATTTTATTAATTTTGAAGACATGTCCATATTATTGCGAGCAATGACGCCCATTTGTCCGATCTCTGCTAATGAATAAATCCAAGAAAACCTATTTCCTTGAGATGAGGAGTACCCACCGAAGAAAACCAGTCAGTTTAAAAATATATTCAGTTTGGCAGTTGTGCGGGGTGAAGGAACTCCCGGACCCGTGACTCTGCCCGCTATTTCCGGAACCGGCTGGCACCGGAAGAAGCCATTTTTCAACGGTTTTCCGATGATTGAAAAGATACTTTTTTCTAAATTCTAATATTGTAACGCGGAAGTGGACGTCGCTTTCGCTGTCGCGGGTACAGTAATAGACCGATTCCGACGGGAATCGTGAGTTTGACAGCTAAATATTTTTGTTAAGCTTTTTTGCTGACTATAATGGTGTTCTCATTTAAACTGCTTATCCATACCAAATTTCTAGTACATCCGTCTACTAGAAGTGGGTGAAATTCAACTTGCAAGATTTGAAGTAAACCATCATTCGTTACATTGCATTCTGTGCATTCATATTTAGACGTTTGTATCTCAATAACCATACTATATAAAGACCTTTCAAAAAGGCTTTGTGATACCACAGGGGACCGAAGAGCTGGCAGCATCCTCGCTCATTCATATACATCGCATTGCTATACAGCGAGGTAATGCTGCCAGTATCCTTGGGTCCATGCCGCGGGGGGAACCATTTATTAATTTTATTTAGTTTTTAGTTTAGTTAGTGTTATTTTATTTTTAATTATAGTGTTAATTTATTTAAAGTTAATTTTATTATGTCATGTATTTATTTCTATTGATTGATGTTAGAAATTTATGTTAGTTTTTAAGTTATTAAAGTATGCGAGTGTGTATATAACCATTTAAGCTGTATTTATGAAGTTCGGGATTGTAGTTAATCTTAGTGATATAAATAAATAATCCAAATTTGGTGTGTTTGCGGTAAATAGACATTGAGTTATGTATGAAGAGGTCAAAAGTGACTCCAAATGGTTCGTGTAAATTTACATGGCGCTGCTTCGCCAGTTCCTTTTGCTTGAACTTGGCTTGACACGCTACCGCGTATCTAGATCTGGTTTTGTCCTATTCTAAAACCGAATGACGGATTCATTAGAGATACTTTAAAAAATGTAAAGGGTAAAACACATCGTGACATAAAACGGCCGAACGGAATTCGGTCCAAAGGTCCTGCTCTATCCGAAATTATTTTGAAATTTCGGACGGATTTTTGCTCGGATATCCGATTAGTTTGGAAACGGTTACAAAACTGCAAAACATCTCTAATATAAAGTAAAATAGAGAAAATACCATATCAAAAACCCCATTCAAGACAATACACGAACTCACCAGATTAAATTAAAATAAAAAAAATAAAATAAAATAAACTTCACGAATGGGCCGACTCGTCCGGGGCAGTACCACCCTCTCACAGAACACCGGCGTGAAGCAGCAGTAATCCTGCTTGCGTTTCGTACGGTCAGTGAGAGTGCCGGGGGCCCAATACCTCACCCCTTCCCACTCCCCCTCCCTCTCCCCCTTCCCCTATTCCCTCTCCTTTAGGGCCGACAACGCACTGGCATCGTGTAAAGCGCTGCGGGTGTCTATGGACAGTGGTGTTCATTTAACATCAGGTGACCCACTAGTTCGTTTGTCTGGCCTATCTAACATAAAAAAAAAAACTTTATTACTTAATATTTAACAAGGGATTAATTAAGATTAGTAGACCAGAGCTTCTTTGTAATTTTGTTTTTCTACTTACTTCGTAAAGCGACTAAAATAGAGTATTATTATGTAGTCGAGGTCAAAGATATCTTTACACTATACTACCTTGACGCAGTCATTTCGTGTTTGAACTTTTATATGAAATTGTCAGAAGGCATACAGTGACAAGGCACTAAAGTGTAAAGATATCTTTGACCTCGACTGTACACCTAAGCTAACAATAGGATTGGTTAGAAATTTCATTCTAAGAGCATTTATAAAAAGTTATAAATCTGGAGGCTCCTATCGTAGCCGTAAACTAATAGAATAAAAGGACCGTGGGCACTCTTGCTCTTTAAACGGCGTTTAAGCATGTTCGAGGCAAGCAGTAAACCGCTTGATGTATCGAGTTTATTTAGGAAGTCATTAATGCGGTGTCGCTAGGATTGATCTCTGCACTAAACTAATGCTTTTAGTTATTTCTGTACGGTTTAATCACTTGCTTAAATACTCTTTTTTTGTTAGTATTTTTTTAATTTAGTTTTTATAATTTGTCATTTCCTCGGACTAAGAATTAGCTTAGCTATTCAGAGGAAACGCTGTCTAAGGGGACTTCATTTCATAACAATATGTTTTAATATTTAGAACTTTATTTTAGTATAATTGTTTATAAATGCATACATGTTAGACATTTGTTTAACATTTGTTGTTAAGGTCTATCTAGGCTCATTCTGAGAGGAGGCCTGTGCCCTGAAGTGGGACGTATATAGGCCAGTATGGGGATGAAGGTCTAGGCTCATATAGCCGAAATTATCCCACCGAATTTCGGCGTGATTACCAATTCAATGATGTTTTTTTTTACTAAAAATGTAGCAATAAATGAAATTACATCGCATTCTAACACATGGGTAACCAAATTACGGTCGGGCGTTGACCGAATTATTTTGGCTAAATGTGATGTAATTTCGGCAAATGTGATGTTAGTACTTAATTGAAATAGCATTGTAGACATAATCATGCCGAAATTCTGCCGCGTAATTTCCGCGCTTATGTGTGTCGTAAAAGCCGCAGAACTTCGGTCGCGTATTTTCGGCATAGTGTACTTTTAAACATTTAGAAAAAAATGAAAAAAAAATATATGAATATTAAATTGTAGCATCTAATAAGGTTACAGAGAAATGAATAAATGCAGTTGCAGCCGGTATGCAAAAGTGCAGATAAAAACGAGAAAGTTTTTTAAACGGAAAACGCAAGAATGCGCAGGCAGGCGGTTAATGAAAAAACAAAATGGCGATTAAAACGATATTATCGAAACGCGAGCGACCGACTGTTGCTATGTTCGATTTTCGAATTTGCGTGTAAGATTGTAAAGGATTTTAAAGCGTGAATCGCTACCAATAAAAGTTCGTTTGCCTTGCATCGTGGCCATCTATAATTACAAAAAGGTCTTTGGATTTAGATGCAGAAAATCAAAGGAAGGTATCGCTGGAATGGAAGGTATTTGCTGTCGAAATCGTTGTTGAACCGTATTTGCGTTAATGATACAAATTTTCGCATTCCAGGACAATGTTTGATAAGAAGTACGAGCTTTACGTAGGTATGTATTTCGCTTACGCACTCTCTAAAAATCTAAGAATAAGCTGACTCATTTTAAGTGAGCTTTTTGAATAAATTGCATGAAGTCTTAAATGTTATTTTTTATTAAGATATCTATACAATATAATAAATCTGTAACAAGTCGGTGTCTGATTGAAGATATTTGAGAAAAACTGTCATCTATACATATAATAAATTTATTAGCGCAATACAACCCAAAACAATGATTTATAGAATTATTGTCTGTTTGTCTGTTTATCTGTTTGTCTGTGCGTTTGTGCGCGCTAATCTCAGAAACGGCTTAACCTAGAAGAATGCGGTTTTCATTGATATGTTGGTATTTTCTTGGATTAACATTTAGTGTTTGTTTCATTTGAATCGGTTGACAAATAAAAAAGATACGATACTTTCAGTGTTAGATAGCCCATTTATCGAGGAAGGCTAGGCTATATATCATCACGCTGGGAGTACGCTGGTGAATGTGAACGTGGGTGTGCGGGGGGTTTTTATATCGAGGAACTAAGGAGAGCCATAATTGAGTGCATCTTCATCATCATCATCATCATCATCATCATGTATAATCGTAACAACTATGCACATGAACTGAATACAATATTGTATTGTACAGTTAACATAGCAAACCTGTGATGAATGGTGACGGCATTAAGGATCCGATCTCTTTGATCTTTCTATCTGATCTTTAAGTTTGACGGAAGACCGAGGAAATTGGAAGAGGAAAACATGTGCCAACCGTATTTTGAGTAGGATAAGGGCAGCGCAAGAAGAAGAAGAAGAGATCATTAACTTCGAAACTACGGTACTTAAATAAATTTTACGCACAAGTAGTTGCAGAGAGTTATTATGTTTTTTAACTAATTTTAAATTAACGTACTTTGTCTTTTATTCTGCCTTAATTGTTTTGGGCCGATTCCTGTAGGTACTACTGTACGTACTGTATTGCAAATTTATTTTTCTTATTGAAAAACCCACCTAATTGTGTTTTTGAGCGAGGGTGAAGACATCTCTCAGTATTAAACGTCTCTTAATATCTTCTTTCTAATATATAAAAATCTCGTGTCACGGTGTTTGTTATCGAACTCTTCCGACACGGCTTGACCGATTTTTATGAAACTTTTTTATCTGTATTCGGTAGGTCTGAGAATAGGTCGTAGGCTATTTTTTATACCCCCATTATCCTTCGCAGACGGAGTCGCGGGCAACAGCTAGTTAAAGTATAACATTTGGAATAAATAAAAGAAAGAAAGACAAACATTTATTTATAACAACAATAACACGCACACAGGCAAAAATAAGAGTACAAACATAGACAAAGACACACATACTAAAGCTGTTACAAATAAGGGACCCGACTCAGTGGGCCGGCACCCACTGCCGGCACGGCACGGCATGGCATGGCAGGTTATGCTGCGGCATCCCGCGGCGTTCCGTGGCATGCCGTGGCATGCCGAAGCATGACGTGGCATCCCGTGGCATGCCGAGGCATGACGTGGCATCCCGTGGCATGCCGTGGCATCCTGCTGAAAGCCCAGCTACTCTGGCATCAATCAGTTTTGCTCCGCGCGGATTCGAAGTTGGTTGTGTCGTTATGATTGACTGGGATTTAGTATTAATAGCACTTCTAGCTGAAGATGAAGAGAGACAAATAAAAACTGCTAATTTGACGAAAAGACGATTCTGGGTGCATAATTTATGGAGAACAATATCTACAAAAGGTGAATTAGGCAACTTGTTTAATGATTTGAGATACGACATGCGAAAATTCTATTATTATTACAGAATGGACTATGAAAAATTTGAAAAGTTAAATGATTTGCTAAAATCGCACATAAAGAAAACCAAAACTAATTTTCGATCGCCTATACCTGTTACCGAGATTGTCTATATGTTTAAGGTAAGTGCATATTACAACACAATGATTCACTTATTTTTATTTTATTTATTTATTGCAACCATGGTGTTTGTACAGGTCTTAAAATATAATTGTGCCACATGGACCCCGGTAGGGTATAGCAAGAAACATTTTACACTTTATTATACATGCAGTTCTATAACTAGTTCCAATCATTTTAAGTACACACACATTATTATTAGAGAAGCACAAAATAAAATAACAGGCATAATCAAATACATAATCATAACAAATAGAAAATAAACCATACAAAATTAATAATAATAATTAAAGTCAATTAGGTATTAAACAAATAAGCAACTTACCTACTGACGTGTATACATCCAGCTTTCCAGCTAGCTTTTTCTAGCTATTATATTACAATCTAAGTTATTGTATGTAGATAGCTGACCGAAATGACCGCTGCACAAGTTTCAACCTTATATCAACTATCTTAGCAATCATAATTCCTCGACACAAAGTGACCGATACGTCTCGCGCGACGCCGCGGCATCCCGTGGCATGACACGGCATGCCGCAGCATCCCTCGGCACGTCGCGGCATCGTGGTATCGAAATAAAGTAACATGAATTCTAAACTCATTGTAATAAAATTCAAAATAACTTGATTAGTAATAAAATCCTTTGCCATGCCATGCCGTGCCGTGCCGGCAGTGGGCGCCGGCCCTATGTCGCTAGTTAAAAAACCTGCACTGGTCTTCCGCCGGGCCACAGTACAGTAAATACAGTAAAATAAATACATAGCTTAATTAATCTAGTCAAACAAGTGAAAAAACAAACAAGTCAAACAAGTGAAGGTCGCGGGTGAGCAAAGTAATAGGCTAGTTTCCTAAAAAAATCTAATTAGTTCGTCATTTAAATTATCAAAAAATATTGGACACGTATTTTTTCTTTTGTGAATTGAACAAAAAATGACGGAGATATTGTATGTTGAAGTTCCGCGTGACGTCACGATTCGCTACACTTTTTAGCGAACCGTGACGTCACGAGCCCCCACTCCCGAACTTTGTCGCGCTTTATCTTTGTCACTTTTTGTTCAATTGACAAAAGAAAAAAAAACGTGTTCAATATTTTTTGATAATTTAAATGTCGGACTAATTGTAATAGTGTTTTTTTACCCAGGACACTACCCTATTGTTTTAGTTTATTAATATGGACCTCCGCAAAGTAACGCCTGATTCAATTAACAACAATCAATTATTACGTGTACAAACATGATTGGTTTAGTTACAGAATAACTATTAATAAAATAAAGTACTTCGTAAGTCCTACGTCCGAATGACGTCAATCATAGAATTACTTTTAATTCTTTATAAGATTAACAATTAATTAATTAACGTCATGCTAATACGAATCATCTATCACTGGAGTTTCCTTTAGCTTATATTTGCACAAAACCATTGATATGCTAATTGTTATGCCGATTTGAATGGGGTATAAATGTATTAGCCATGGTAGCATAGTGGTTTGCCCTGAGGCCTCTCAAGCAGAGGGTTGTGGGTTCAACCCCGGCCTCTCACCTCTGAGTTTTATGGAATTTACATGCGAAATCACATTTTAAATTTACAATTTGCTTATAGTGATGGAAAACATCGTGAGGAAACCTGCACACGCCTGCGGAGAAATTCAATGGTGTGTGTGAAGTTCCCAATCCGCACTGTGCCCGCGTGGGAACTACGTACGGCCTAGAACTACGTAAGGCCTGTGCTGTGCCCTGGAGTGGGACGTGTCAAGCCGGATGATGATGTGAATGGCCTCCATCGTAAGCCTCATCTTCGCTTTCCATCAGGCGTGATTGTGGTCAAAAGCAAGCCTATATTGTATAAAAAGTAAAAAATAAATTTAATGGGAAAAGGTAAGTTGCCATCTCCTGTCATCAATGCTCCGAAACGATTAATGACACAAGCTAAAGGAAACCACATTTGGTTTGCTTTATCAACATAATTTGCACATCTAACGCAACGGAATAGAATTAAAAGTTTATTCATTTGGTCGATATAATTATCAAATGATTTGTGGGTGTAGATGTTTAGAGAAACATATATTCTATGTATTTAAGTATATATTTATCTATATAAGTATGTTTATCGTCGTCTAGCACCCATAGTACAAGCTTTGCTTAGTTTGGGACTAGGTCGATTTGTGTAAGATTGTCCCCTAATATTTATTTGTTTATTTTATTTATATTACTGTAAGTTAGTTTTTTTATTACGAAAAATAACATATTTTTGAGCAGTAAGTTCACTCGTAAGAAACGCCCATTTAATTGAGCTGGAAACTACGAAGTCAGCCTAAGAAAAAAGTTTTATGTTGCATTAATTAGGTTCGGTATAGGTACTTCAGCGAGTCACAATTTTAACGGTACAACATTAATAAGCAATCCGCACTGGTCCCGCCCTCCGCTCTTGGAACTACGGCCCAAGCCCTCTCATTCTGAGAGGAGGCCTGTGCCATGCAGTGAGACGTATATTGGTTGGGATGATGATGCTGATGAACATTAATAAGCGCTGTCATATTCTACTTAATTAAGCCTGCAAACTTCAATATCTAAATTGTGTTGATGGTTCTTTAAATCAACAAAACAAAGAGATCAGTAATCTACTAACAATGTGAAGAAATACTAGTCATGGAAATACATAATATTTATGCCAAATCTCATATGTATTCAGAAACTCTTTTGTTTTAAAAGTTTAGTTCACACAACAATGTTAAGGTAAATATACTTAGCATGTGCTGGGTATCTGTATATACGTCTGTAGCTATATGGGTTAATAATGATTCATCATCATCATCATCATTTCAGCCGAAAGACGTCCACTGCTGAACATAGGCCTCCCCAAGGCTCGCCAAACAGATCAGTCCTACGCCATCCGTGTGCAACGCGATCCCGCAACCTTGACCAGGTCGTCGCTCCATCTTGTTGGAGGCTCATCATAAAATGATTGGTTTGCTGTAATTTTAAGGTCAGTTCGCAACGAGATTTGATGCGAACGCTACAAGCCACTTTGTCGTTGAGTAAATGCGTCAATTGAGTACTCGAATCCGGTGTAAATCGACCTTTATCCAGCTAGTGAAATCAACTGGCTAAAAGCGGAACACCGTGACCATAAGTCAAGTAAAAATACCTAGATACGTGTCAAATGCAGAACAAGCCACTCTGGTTCACAGCGTTTTTTTCTGCGATGGACCCATCTTCTTCTATAAAGTCTGCGAGACTTAAGTTTAAACCGATTTTGACAACGACAGCGCTACATTTGTCGGCCTGAACCTCTTAGCCTGCACTCCCCTCCACCAACATATCTTTGCCATCTCCAAATCTATATTAAAGTGAATTGAACCTTATTACTTGTTGTTACGAGTGTGTCGTTGTATACTGGGTGGTTGGCTAAGGTGGCCGGTTTGTGAGTGATTAACCGCAGAGGTATAGCTCGGTGCGGTGTATGGACAAACAAAAAATATTATTCATTACGCTAGGCTGTGATCTGAGCGACGAGGAGAGTCGGCAAAACTAGTTAGTTGGTCAATCAACTTTTTCTTTTCACGGAAAATTCGCGTGCTTGAAATTATAGTACATTGTTGTAGACTTTGATCAATTATAACTGTAGATCCACAGTCGCGTGCCCGAAAATGTCCGAGCCAAATGAGCGCCACTTTGATAAAAGTGGCCTTCTTTTTTTTTCAGTACGTTGCGTGAAATTGTCAAGTTTAGCTGTCAAGTGTCAACCGAAATTCGACTGAAATGAAGTAAAGACTAGGTTCAAATTTCTGTGTAGGTGATGATTTTAATTGTTATGCAAACAAATAAAAAAGTTCGGACACTTTTTGAAGGGGATTTTGTTCGGCAATGTGTATCTTCAGTTATAATTGATCAAAGGTTGTAGAGGCTAGAAAGTAAGCAATAGACGGACGAGTTAGTTAGAAAGTACGAGTCCATCTATTGCACTTTCGGCCGAGGCTTAACACAGTGCTTTTCACGACTACTGCGAGGAAATAAAAATCAATTCTTTTAATAAATTTTCTTTCAGATAAATAAAAACAGACATATATGGCTTTATTGAATCTGATTCCTTTGCCTATCCGTGAAGGTATGAATATTATTAAAAAATAAAATGACTTCTCATTGGACAATTTAATTTCATATTCAGCAATTCTCAGACCCACGAAATATAGAGAAAAAATTTGATAAAAATCGGTCCAGCCGTTTCGGAGTAGTTCGATAACAAACACCCTGACACGAGATTTTTATATATTAGGCACAATATATATATTGCTAATGCAAAGCCACTATTACAACAAATAACAAAAATAAATTGCACGGAGGTACGGAACCTTTCATGTACGAGTCCGACTCGCACTTGACCGGTTTTTAAATAATCAAATTATCCATAAACGTAACAATATCCATCATAAAAATCCCTTAACTATCGGCGTAGATTTTTAACATCGTTAACCGACCTTTTTTGAATGGTAGCTTTTTGTGCCGTCGGTACCACGTCTGGGCAGCGGTCAGTGGACCAGAGCGCGTGGCGGCGCAGGCGCAACCATTGCGGACTCTCGCGCATACAAGTGCCAGTACCAGTTCTACAATCTACACAAAGAAGACTGAGCAGAAATTATGTTCTGAAAATGAATTTGCAGCACACCCATTTCCCATTAGGTACTAATTTTGTTGGTGTCTCTTTTTTATTATAATTATGTTTTAAATTTTATAACATGCTTAATAAATATTTGACTCTTGTCCGTAAATATAATCTACATACTTAGAAATTTACAAGATGCCGAACATTCTCAAATATGCAGAAAAGTTCCAGGAGGTTTTAGGAAACGAGAATTTGAGGCATATCATACTGACTGGCGATTTGCGAACGTATTACGCCAAACGCGCGAAGTCGTGGCCGAGCCGTTAGAAGCGGAGCGAACGCCCGGCGTGGCCGCTGCGGGCGCGCTACGGAATCGCCGCGAACGCGCAGGCGTATTAAACACTTACTTATGTCTAAATACGTTGGGCCTTCGTTAAAAAAACTTTACGGACTTTTCTTCGTATACATACCTAGTTTGTATGTTGAAAAACCGGTTGTCTGTTAAGTCGGTTTACGGACGATAGTTTAACGTGACAACGTCATAACAAAACATTCAAAAAACAAAAATGAAACCAGGCGGTCACCCATCCAAGTACTGACCGCGCCCGACGTTACTTAACCTCGGTGATCGGACGAGAACCGGTGTTTTGTCAAATATCTTGAAAACGGTGCATCCTACGGCAAAATCAATAAAATTTTCATCCCCCCTTTCAACCCCCGCACCCCCCTCAACTCCCCCCCATTAAATACATGCTGGCGCGTACGCTGCTCTCTTGTACATACTGGCCTTTGCTGTTCTGTAACGTTACATGTAGGTACGTTACATTGCGTCATCCTTTTTTGTGTATGCAGCCGCCGTTCATCGATATATTAGACATTGTCACGTCAAAAATTTATAGTGTTTTTTTTTGACTAAGTTTTACCTACCACTATTACCGCATCATTTGTACTTGCACTGTCTTCTTTTCACCCGACTGCCGAAGGAGGGTTATTTATGTAAATAGGTCTCTTTAAACCAATAATATCGCCAATTGCTTACCGTCTTAATTATTTGAGATTGATTCGAGAGGACCCAGCAATAGGACATATACATATAGGCCAAAAATCGCAAAGCCTCAATCCTCCGTGACGTAAATTTTCAGACGTCATTTCTGCGTTTAAGAATCCTAATCTAGCAGTCACCAATCTCAAGTGAGAGTCAGAGATAAGTAAGATAAACTTTATCATTAGGTATCTAAGTAGATTACCGATTCTGAGTCAGACCTGACTCATGAATATAACGTGGGCCGCCACGGGGTGGGCTCGCTGGAACTTCGTTTTATTAAGTTGTTAAGAAACATTTGATATGGAACATTATGGCACAAGTCCTAAAAAACGGTAACTTAATTTTGACCGTTTTTGGGTATTGTGACAAGAATAAACGTACAGTTCATGTTGATTGAAATTTGGACCTCAAAGCGTCTTCTGCCGCAAAATTCCGTCACAAATACAGTAAATTTAGATTAATTTTATTAACTCAGTGCGAGTAGCTAATCTCAAATAAAACATAATACCCATTAACGACGATTACTGATTTGATAAACAGCATTTGTTCCAAATTATTCAGAAGGATTTATCTTTTATTTTTTAATATGTTGCACACTTTTGTAGCGAAGCATACCCTGTCTCCCATTCAATTTTCTAGCGAACATAAAAACGGGCTAAAACGCGAGCTACAGGATCAAAGCACTGGCCTCTGTCGTAACATTGCATTTGCATACTCAGACTATAAGGGTTCAAATACATTACGATACGTTATGAGGCAAGTTTAAGGCTTCATGCTTCCTATTAGGTGTACGTGTATTGTTTTACCTTAAAGGTCATTAATGTAGAACATCGTTATTTACTAATTGCTCAGGTTGGCGTACTGGTTAGCACGCGTCGCGGAATGACGATGGGCTTCCAGTCCCAGTTTTATTTTCTTTTTTTTCATCTATCTATCTATAGCCATTGTCCGTCCACTGCTGGACGTAGGCCTCCTTCATATTGCGCCAACACTCGCGATCCTGGGCTTCCCTCATCCAGCCGCTGCCAGTCCTCCTAAGGTCATCAGTCCAACGTGTCGCAGAGCGTCCCACACTACGCTTTCCCATAAATGGTCTCCACTCCAGGACACGTTTGCTCCAACCATTGTCAGTTCTACGGCAAACTTGACCAGACCATTGCCACTTCAGTGTGCTAATCCTTCGGGCTATGTCAACGACTTTCGTGTTTTGCCGGATATGCTCGTTGCGGACCCTGTCTCTCAACGAGATACCGAGCATAGTCCTCTCCATAGCACGCTGAGCGACTTGTTTCATGTGATGCCTTAATTTCAGAATGGGTCTGATTGTAAAAGGTGTCTTAAAAATCATCATCATCAGCCGAAAGACGTCCACTGCTGGACGTAGGTCTCCCCCAATGCACCCCTGCTTCTGCATCGCTCGCATCCATCACTCCTGGGATCTTTGCCAGGTCAGTCCATCCTGTGGGTGTCTTACGGTACGTGGCCGCCACATGGCTTCATCGTAGAACGTCCACTGCTGGACATGGGCCTCCCTCATTACGGTTGGAAGCGACTTGCATCCGCCCTGGACCTGCGGCCTTCACCAAATCGTCCGTCCATCTCGTTGGTGGACGTTCCACGCTGCGCTTGCCAGTCCGTGGTCTCCACTCGAGAACTTTTGGGCCCCAACGGCCATCTGTTCTGCGTGCTATATCGCCTGCGCATTGTTATTTAAATGAGCTAATCCGTTTGGCTATGTCGGTGTCGGTGACCCCGGTTCTTCTACAGATCTCCTCGTTCCTGATTCGATCCCCCACACAGCCACATGGCTTACTTAACAAATACTTAAAAAAATGCTAGAGATTACTTATCCATAACGCATCCGGGAGGCTTTCCCAGCGACCATGTTACATCTAAGTCACAGATTCGTCTCGCCTCAAACCAATTAAATCAGTTAGCGGCCGATCGTATCACAAGCGATGCCGCGGGCGGATTCCTAGCTAGCGATCCGTAAGATACTACTGGTAGTCGAAAAATGCGCGTCTTGTTATGGAGCACAGAATCGGGTTTTTTAACACGCTCACGTTTTTTTCACTTGTAACTATCTATGTAGGTATATAATAGAATCTTTGGTCTTGATTTTTACCCACATCTTATTGTGGTCATCATCATCATCTCATGATGACCCATATTAAACTATCCGTACTTAATATTTATAAATTTATGCGAAAGTGTTTTTGTCTGTTACCTCTTTACGCTTAAACCGCTGAACCGATTCAAATGAAATTTAGTATAGGGACAGTTTGAGACCCTGGGAAGGACAGGGATAATTTTCATCCCGGAAAATTGCATAGTTCCCGCGAAATAGCGATAAACGAATTCTTCGGAGACGGAGTCGCGGGCAATAGCTAGTGTGTAATAAATCAATGACAGCTCTATGTTAACAAAACACTTGAAAACTCCTTACCCCTTTCAAAGTTTCGAACCGTCAAAAATGGTTTATATACATATATATACATTTTGTTATGTGAAATAAATAAATAAATATAATAGTTGAAAACGAAAAAACGTTTTCAATATACTTAGTTAAAGCCCCGTTAAAACCGTTGACAACCGGCAACGCGCGTTACCAAGTGCCTATTTATTTAAGATATACGTACCAATCCTCGACACCTTAACGCCCAGTAGATGACACCCATCTGTCACTTCTCTTGCTATGACATAAGATTGAAGATGCCATGTATTGGGTCTGGCTGGTTTTCTTTGCCCTAAGTCTCGGGTGGTCATTCTGATTAGCCGTTCTACTGACGAACTCATCATCATAGTTCTATGCACCTTGTCACAATAGTTTAAGAGCTACTTTCAAGAAAGCTATCCAATACCATTCTACTATAATACCACTGTAAAAATGACACAGTAGAGTTCCTATTGTGTTTAACATAAAGTATATTTTTGCGTGCTTTTAAATCATAATGTAAACCGCCGTAAGCTTGACCCGCTGTAAACCTTCTCACAATGAATGTCCTAGCGAATTCCTCGCTAAGTACAGTGAAGGCTTAGAGCGACAAGGTTGTACCCCGCCGTCTTCTCGAGTTGTTGTTTCGCTACATTCAATGTTCGAGAACTTTTGCAGGTGCTAATGGGAAACATAATGCGGTATTAGCAAGCAACATAGTTGCGTTTTGAATTTTGCTCATGGTACTTCGTTATATGGAAATGCCTAATTAATATTTGGATTCCTTTTATCAAGAGTAAAGAACCTTTGTATTTTTTTATATGTCTTCTGGATATTTTATTGTGTTAAACTTTTTTGTCTGTCTGAAAACAGATACTTAGGTGTCAAATTTAAAGCTGTATTTTTCTAATTTACCGACATACGACGAGTTAAAGGACTCTACTATAATCTATATGAATTATATTAAGTATAATAGACGTGAACTTTGAACCGAATAAGGGTCGATTTTTCAATTCCCAAAAAAAGTATCGTCAGTCAAAACTATCGCTTTCTTTTTCTCAAGTCATAGGGGAAAAAAGGACAGAGCTTACATTTATCTGACAGATCTGGGAATTGAAAAATTGGCACTAAAAATATTTTAGGGGTAGAAAATAACACTAATTTAGATTAACGTAGGCTACTTTCTTGCCAAGGAAGCGCAAAGTTCCCGCAGGCAGGATGCCAACGAAGTTACGTATACATCAGTTACAATTTTGTATATAAGTAGATACATGATGATTTTTAATCGGTGATCGATCAGGAACCAATTTTACTAGATCAGTATTCGGTTGCGTGCGACCACATTTACGTCGCAGTTACATGGAACGAAACGTGTTTTTTTATAATTCGGAAAATCACTTTTTAATTAAAATCATTGTCACATACATAATATTGGTAGTCACTTCTGAAAAATATTAGTGTAAATATAATGTAAATATCGATACTAAATTAAATGAGCCAGCGCTCAGGCTTGACTGTTTTAAAACTTCGCATGTGCATTTCAAAAAATTCAGGGCATAATGAATTACTTCGTAGGTTACATATCTTAGGTGCGCACGCGACCATATCGTCTCCGCGCTTTGTTAAAGGTGATTGCATAATTATTGTAAAATATTTTTTACTTTTCTACATTACAATGTTGCTAGACCGCTCCACGCTTCGCTAAGAAAGAGTTATCCGGAGACGCAGAAATCTTGAAGCGGAACCCTCCTGGGCTAATATAATAATAATCATCATCTCAGCTTATACGTTACATTGCAAATCTCAGAAGGATAGAGGCCATAGTTCCCACGCGGGCCCAGCGCAGAAAGGTAACTTCGCACACACCATTGATTTTCTTCGCAGTTTTGTGCGGGTTTTTGACCATAAAGCTTATAAAATTCAAATTTAATTAACTTAGAGGCATTGCTAGAATAAAATAGGCTACCTTTTATTCCAAAATTCCCATAGGATCGGGATCTACGTATGTAAAATCCTGAAAATACACGGTAAATTATGACCACGGTGTAATTTTTGGGGAATTCAATATACTTAATCCACGGGCAAAAGCAAACGTTTCTAGCAGCAATTCTTTTAGTAGAACGTAGCCATACCTGAATTATCTGTGTTGCTCAATCGAAAAAGTCGAAGTCCTTCCTTATTTGCACTCTAAAAAAACAAGATAAGTGAGGGCCACCCTTTGAGGTCCGCGCTCGGTCAGAACTAATGCTCTCGTGGCCAGTCTGTAATCGGCGAGCCGCCATTTGCAAAAACTGCGCGCGTCGGGTGTGAACTATTCGATTTTTAAATCGTAACGGTCCAATGGTTCGCATATCGAAGAATGTTTTAAGTATATGTGGCCAGCATTTACATGAAATTAATTATTGTACGGACTTTGTAAAAAGGCTATACCTAGTCTCTCGAAGACTAGGGTTTAATCCCGTGACACCTATAAGACCTTTAATTTAATTGAATGAATGGATCTTAAACACTTTATGGAATGTTACTTTAATAAAATCCCAAAAAACAGATTTGTGTGTCAAAAACTCCTTCTGTACGTGAAATAAAATTTAACTCAGGAGTCCTGAGTCAGAACCCTAATGATAGGAACTAAAAAGTATAATTTCTGGAAGCATTTTCTTTCGCCCAAGTTTGTATTGAACAAACTACAAGATATTGTTCTATTTATATGGTTCCGTACAGATAACCAGTTTTTTTTTGTAAGTAGTTGCAGAACTATTTAGATAGATATAATGTTAACCCAGAATCAGTTTATTCAAAAGTTTGTTGCATCATTTTTGAATCCGGTAGAGCTTTTATTAGGTACATCATAACGATGTAACTTTGAAATCCATCTCTCTTAATCCATAAAGCTAAAACACGACTTAATAAAATAAATGTCACCAAAGCAAAACGACCTCTCAGATTTACACTAATATTAATAGCTATTTTCTGTTCAGTTTAGACATTAAAGTCAACATAGTTATTATTTATAGTAGCGATCTAATCTCGACATAATAAATCTTCACAAAAATAACTCCTTAGTGATACGTCTTCTAATTTAGGTGAGTTTTTGTCGATGTCTCTCTCTGAATGTCTATTATAAGTGCGTTTGGTGTAAGTGTCGTTTATTTTGGAATTTTGCCATTTTTAGAAAATATTTGATGCTACTTGAAGATGCTTAGTTAGTTTGTAATACTTTGTCAATTAACAAATTTTTTTCTACATTTTCTTTTACCATTTTGTGGGGGTAATTTATACATATGTATGAATATATAAAAATTACAGCTTTCTAGCACTAATTAATAGTCCTAAGCTAAGCTGCGGACGGACGGACGGACGGACGGACAGACAGACAGACGGACAGACATGGCGAAACTATAAGGGTTCCGTTTTTGTCGTTTTGGCTACGGAACCTTAAAAACATAGAAGACATGCAATTCTTATCTGCGGTGCATCTTAATTGGCCGGAATAAAGAGTTTCACATATTTATGTTAAAACTCGATTTATAAATCGTTCTCTTGTGTTTCTGCTACTTAGCCTTTCTAATCAGTTTGACTTATGTTTTAAATGCTAAAGGATTAGTTGGCTAATAGAAGGTTTAAGCTAGTATAAGCTGTTTTTTTTGCTCTATAAATCATAATCCGGGTCTATAAACCGTGAGTACAAAGCGCACGTTTAAAATGAGACTGGCACAATCTGAATTATTCTCATTTCAAAACTAAACCTATTTTTTTACACAAAATTTTTAAGTGAGAATAATTCGAATTGTGTCGGTCTCATTCAAAAGATACGATGTGCAACAGTCCTAAGACAGATATCTGTGCCCCTCTAAATTAAAAAAAAAAGTTATTTGAACCTGTAGACTGTAATTTGGGGTGCAAAATAGTGAAAATAAAACTAATATTTAATAATATCGTAAAATTAACACGCAGCGCGGACGAGAGCTATGACAGGACGGTGATATTTTTTTTCTTTCCGCACTGCTTGTTTACTAATTTATTTGATTAGTGGCCAGTTGGTACACAGCGTAGCGTAGGTATGGGACCTTTTTATAAACTTTGTACATGCGTCGTCTACAGAACCTGCGCAATCATAACTTTCTTCATTTCAGACAGCAAAATATTAATAATTTCGAACTTCAAGATAACAAGGCCTTACGAGCTTGCAACGCATTCTAAATTGTTATGAATATCCACACTAAATACCTATTATAATTGTGACAGTAACTCTATCTGTCTGTCTATTACCTCTTCACGCTTAGACTGGGACATAGTTTGAGTTATAGTTTAATCTCGGAAAAATGCATAATGTCCGCGGGATAGCGATAAACAAATTCTTTGCAGAAAAGTCACACAACAGCTAGTCTGTTATAAAAAGACTTTTTAGTGGCAACGCTGCCCATCCATCTATCTATCCATGTTGCATTGCAGAATTTTCTATAATATTTTTTTATAAAATAAATAAATATCTCCCTAACTAAGCCAAATCGACTTGATAACATTTTTGGTTTGAAATAACCTGAAGAATCTATATTTTAAATCTGTCAGGTTATATGTCGGCCACGGTGTATACGAGAAGCCATTTGAAAGAATACTACACTTAGAATCCAAACCTAACATCTATTGTACATTAAAATGTTATCACAAGCGTAGCAGCATTAAAATACAATAGTCAGTCTGTCACATTTCACTTCCATTTTTCAATTGATCAGCAAAAAGCATTACATTTTGCATATCTACAGCTGTACAATCTGGCCGCTGTCTCTCTTCTAATGGCATTTGCCTGAGTGCCCGATAAGTTAGTTAATTCCTGCGTTAGTGCTTTAATAGTAAGATAAAATGAGCTTTAGGTATGATGCGGAGAGATCTATCAACTGTGATTATAATGACCAAAACAGTTTTTCAATTGAACTGTTTAGATAGCTATGCTAATTCTTTGTCCGAGGTAACAGCCAGCTCTTTTGTCTCCTGTAGCGTTCTTGTAAGGGTCTTGACACGGAATGGGACAAAGTCGTATTCGGTTTTTGTAGTGATAGAGCCATGTTGTAGCTAGCCGCTGCATCACGAATGGGCCGGCTCGTCCGGGGCAGTACCACCCTCTCACAGAACACCGGCGTGAAGCAGCAGTACTCCTGCTGTGTTTCGTATGGTCAGTGAGAGCGCCGGGGGCCCAATACCTCTCCCCCTCCTCTATTCCCTTTCCTTTTTCCTCTCCCTTTTAGGGCCGACAACGCACTGGCATCGCGTAAAGTGCTGCGGGTGTCTATGGACAGTGGTGATCATTTAACATCAGGTGACCCACTAGTTCGTTTGTCTGGCCTATCTAACATAAAAAAAAAAAAGACCCCTGTATTTGTGTGCTTTCACTTTTCTACCCGCTTCAGAATGTGTTTTATTTTTATCATTTGATGCGGTTTTTTTTAAAAGATAGATTGATTCAAGAGCAAGGGTTATATGTATAACTAGCTTTTGCCCGCGGCTTCGCTCGCGTGTACCATGAGAATTCCAAAGAACCAAGATATCAAGCAAGCAAGTATACAGGCAAGCAAGCAAGCATGCAAGCAAGATTGCTTGCGTGACAATGAGACCATCTCAGGAGTATATTATATTCTTTCGAATAAAAAAATAATTTTTAAAATCGGTCCACAATTGACAGAGAAATCGGGAACATACCTACATAAAAAAATACATAAAATGGAATGCATAACCTCCTCCTTTTTTGAAGTCGGTTAAAGAGCCCTTTGCGGCCTACTTACAGTATAAACTTATGAATTTTGAAATTTTAGCTTACAACCAGTAAAACGCAAAATCCCGTTTTTTCCCGTTCCCGTAAGAATTTCGGAAAATACTTTCTTAATACGAAGAAAGTCCTCTCTTAATGCTCCTCTACACTCCCCAAGCAACCTACATGCCGAACTTCAACTTTCTACGACCAGTAAAACGAAAAATCCCGTTTCTTCCCGTTCCCGTGGGAATTTTGGAAAGTCCTCTCTCAATACTCCTCTACACTCCCCAAGCAACCTACGTGCCGAATTTCAGCTTTCTACGACCTGAAAACGAAAAATCTCGTTTTTTCCTTATTCCGTGGGAATTTCCGAAAATCCTTGAAACTATTTTTTACTATTATAATCACCTACTTCTATGCCAAATTTGAAGAGTCTAGTAATTACAGATTATAGGATTCCGTTGAACTGAATATATAAATCCCGTTTTTTTTCTTATCCCGTGGGAATTTTGAAAAATCCTGAAATTAGTGTTTTAACTAATATAATACCTACTTGTGTATCAAATTTGAAGAGCCTAGTTTTTATAGTTACAGAGATACGGTCACTCGGAATCGAATATATAAATCCCGTTTTTTCCCGTTCTCGTGGGAATTTTGGAAATTCCTCTCTCAATGCTTCTCTACGCTCCCCAAGCAATCTACATGCCGAATTTCAGCTTTCTACGACCAGTAAAACAAAAATCCCGTTATTTCCTTCTCCCGTGGGAATTTCCAAAAATCCTTAAAACAGTTTTTTACTATTATAATTACCTACTTCTATGCCAAATTTGAGAAGTCTACTAATTATAGTTCATAGGTTTCCGTTGAACAGAATAATAAATCCCGTTTTTTCCTTATCCCGTGGGAATTTTGAAAAATCCTGAAATTAATGTTTTAACTAATATAATACCTACTTGTGTATCAAATTTGAAGAGTCTACAGAGTGAGAGTATAGTTACTGAGAAAGGGGCACTCGGAATCGAATATATAAATCCCGTTTTTTCCCGTTCCCGTGGGAATTTTGAAAATTCCTCTCTCAATGCTCCTCTACACTCCCCAAGCAAACTACATGCCGAATTTTAGCTTTCTACGACCAGTAAAACGAAAAATCCCGTTTTTTCCTTATCCCGTGGGAATTTCCGAAAATCCTTGAAATTGTTTTTTACTATTATAATTACCTACTTCTATGCCAAATTTGAAGAGTCTAGTAATTATAGTTCATAGGATTCCGTTGAACTGAATATATAAATCCCGTTTTTTTCCTTATCCCGTAGGAATTTTGAAAAATCCTGAAATTGATGTTTTAACTAATGTAATACCTACTTGTGTATCAAATTTGAAGAGTCTAGTTATTATATTTACAGAGATACGGTCACTCGGAATCGAATATATAAATCCCGTTTTTTCCCGTTCCCGTGGGAATTCCCGAAAATCCTTCCTTAGTGGATGCCTACATTTTATAAGGAATCTATGTGCAAAATTTCAAGTCTCTAGGTCCAGTGGTCTGGGCTGTGCGTTGATATATCAACAGTCAGTCAGTTTAGAATTTTATATATATAGATAAATGCATAATTCTGTAGTATATTTAGTATCAGGATTGCACCCGAGCGAAGCCGGGGCGGGTCGCTAGTTTTTATATAAAAGTGTTGCTAGTCTCGAAACCAGTAACCAATCGAAGTCAATAATTAACTTGCCCCGATTTCTAGATATTTTAACTTAGACAATTAAAGTTTCTTAAAATTTGTGAAGTATGTACATAATTACAAATAAAAATACGTCACCACTGGAGACCAAAGGGCTGGCAGCTATATCTCTCAACGAATCTCCATCGCCATTCAACGAGGGAATGCTGACAGCCTTTTGGGTACGATGCCACGGGGGCCTTTTTATTAGACTTAATCTAGTAGTTTTTGAGTTAGATATTTAATTTATAGCTTAGTTTTATTCATTTTATTTGTATTCTTGGTTTCAATAAATTTAGACGCTAATAATTTTAATTAAATTCTAACTAAATTATAATAGTAATTAAAAACAAAAATAAAATAACTAATGAAATGACTAAGTAAACTAAAACTAGAAAAAAAAATACAAAAGGTCCAGACGCTGGCATATTTTCTCGCTGTACCTATAGCAATGCTGATAGGTTGTGCTGCCTTAACTCTATGACATGAGTTCCACTTCAAATTTTCTTGGCTATGGTCTCAGGATACCTCGGCACCAATGAGCAAAGAAAACTATAGGTGAACTGAAACAATTACTTTGCTCACCCACGACCTTAAAATTAATTGTTTCAGTTCATTTATAAAGGTCGCGGGTGAGCAAAGTAATTGTTTCAGTTCATTATTAAAGGTCGCGGATGAGCAAAGTAATTGTTTCAGTTCATTATTAAAGGTCGCGGATGAGCAAAGTAATTGTTTCAGTTCATTAATAAAGGTCGCGGGTGAGCAAAGTAATTGTTTCAGTTCATTAATAAAGGTCGCGGGTGAGCAAAGTAATTGTTTCAGTTCATTATTAAAGGTCGCGGATGAGCAAAGTAACGCCTTTTTCAATAAATTATTTAAAACTATAGTTACAAAAGAAACATAATTTATAGTTAACAGAAACGAGTTCATGAACAGAATTGCGTTAAAACACCGTGCGCTTCTTGAGCTTACAGGTGACAAAGTGTCAACAGCATTCTTGACCTTAGTATTGCGTGTGGTTGCGACATGGTACCATGGACTTGGGACCTACGTCGTAACTCGTTGACACGTGTCGTTTGAGGACAGCTGTTAACGTGGAGCCGACTACATTTAATACATCATCATCATCATCATCATTCCAGCCTACAAACGTTCCACTGCAGGGCAGAGGCTTCTTCTTAGAATGGAAGGGCTTGGGCCATAGTTCCTACGTGGGTCCAGTGCGGAATAGGAACTTCACACACACCATTGAATTTCTTCTCAGGTGAGTGCTGGTTTCCTCACGATATTGTCATTCACCTTTACTTATGGTATTTCAAATGTAATTTTACACGTAAAATCCGTAAAACTTAGAGGTGCGAGCCCAGTCTCGAACCTACGACTTTGCTTTAGAGGCCAACCACTAAGCTACCACGGTCTATACCAATCACTGTAACCTTTATCAATCATTGCTAATAAAAGTATAATGCTATGGACATTTTAGTCCAATACGGCGTCAGACCAAACAGGCTCCCGCTGTAATGCACACGAAACCTGTAAATCCTTCACATTGTCGCGCTATACCTTATACCTCTACAATGCCCATGGGAGCTCCTTATTACACCGCAAAAAGGCATCGCCTCTCCAAGCCTCATTACGCTAATATAAACGAGTCGCCGACTGCATACCGCCGGCCTTTCCCGAAATTACGGCTGACCGAAGCCTAGCGAGTTCACAAACAACCCAACTAAATAAAACAGACCGCGCCACCCTCGGTCACACCCTGCGTCGGCCACCAACATCATTCAACCATGTACCATGTAGTACCAACTTAACACCGCTAAATCATGTTGACGGTCAGCCACATCCCCCCCTTCGCAGCGCGGGCGCACGCGAACCAGCCGGGTTGCAAAATGAGATACGGTGCAACCGGTGATCCAATTAATAATAATGTGGTGCGCAAAAACAACGTACGACGTGCGATTTTCGGTCCGAAATTGGCCCAAATTCCATCGCCCGGGGCGCGGGTCAACGCTCGGAAGGGAACTGGTTCAAAATGATTTGGTGGAAACGGCCCTTGATGGTGGGAGGGGCGGTGCGCCGGAGGCTGTCGCGGCGCCCGCGCAGAAATTTGGCTTGAAGTGGATGGATGGCGCGGCGCTTTGAGCGCGATCGACGCGCCGATATCTCCGCCATGATTGCTTTATAGAATTGTTTTTGGGTTTCCATTCGGCTCACGAAATGATGTATGTTTTTGGATGCATTTTATTTTAGCTTTAGCAAAGAATGTTTATTTTAGCTTTCGCAATTATAATTAGAGACGTTACAGAATTGTTTGCAGGTAAAATAAAGTCGCGAAATTAAGAGTAAGTGGTTCCGTGAAAGCGCAAGACGCATTCTTTATTAATTTAAACGAAGGCAATAACAATTATATTCGCATTACGTTACCGATGCTCCTGGGTGTTCTCGGTAATGCAACCTCCGATTTTCATCTTTCGTTACTCCATTTTAGACATGCGCCGATAAAAAAGAATTCACCTGTCAAGCGGCGAGATAATGATACCAGAACCGAGCGGATATCGGTACCGGGAAACCGGTTCGGGAGAAATTCGCAGCACTAAGTTATTAAGACGCGTTGCAATCGAAATGTATGTACAGAGTAAGGTAATAAAATAAACGTATAATTGAGTTATTAAACGCCTAATGATATCGGAGATATTTGAATTTTATGCGTTTTTTGTTTAGTGCATCAGTTACACGACAGGTAATTATTTATTATAGTGAAGGGAGACAGCGCTTAATAAAATTTTAAACAGTTACCGTTTGCGCCATCGATGGTGCAAACGGTACATAGCAGTATCGTTTTTGCACCATTGATGATGCTAAATAAATAGTCAATGGTGCATATGAAACTGGGGGAATATACTTAATGTCGTTAATCTGCTGCTTACTAAAGTAAATTTTTCTAGAAGCTTTTCAAGATTTTTTTAGTTCAGATTGAAAAAATTCAGTATATTAGGACGATGTTCAAAATGTACAACGTCAACGATGGACATCATCTGGAATGAAGATTTCATTGACTCTTTAATGAATAATTTTTTCATAGACCTAGATTAAAGAACGAGAAACATTTCATAGCATATTGAAATGAATGGTTAAGATAGAGCAGTTGTTTTTATTAGAAGAACGGTTGTATTGTTAATCCTACTTTGTTAATTGTTAAATTATTATAAGTTAATCCTACTTTGTCAAGTGTTTAAGTTTGCACCGGTCTGGCTCTAGCTGTTAAGGTACAAATTGTAATTTTGAATAAATAAATAAATAAATAAATAACACGTTTCTGCAGCGCCTCCGCCATGTTCGCGGAAGCGCGAGTGGACAATTTCACTGCCGTCTTGCGGAAAAAAATGGCGTCCTTTTTAATTAGGATACGTGACAGCCCAAATAGTCTCCTGGAGACTTAAGCTGCAAGAAATAAGTGCTTACCGTGCCGAGCTTGCTAAATCCAATTACACTATTGATGTATGCAATAATAATGATAATGGACCCATTTTGTGAAATGGATCGAAAAGATTGATACCTATCTGGAAACACACTAACCAGTACCACATTCCAACGCCACCCTCCCAAGTGTGAACTAAAAGCGGAATCCATAACTTCCATTACATTGTATCATCGATGCATTGTATGAAGCCAAACACTATGTTTAAAGTTTCATTCATCACCGCATACAACTTTATGGTCGCATCGATTAAAATTACAGATTACGGCGTAATTGAGAGAGGCGGGATACCTCTGCTTCGCACGTACTCTGCTGCAGGCTCTCATTTGATCTGGAGCGCTGTTTTTTTCCTGCGATTTTTCTCGGGCCCGTATTCAGAGTCCAGTGACCGAGCAAGGATGTTTAAGACATAGATGTGACAGAAACTGCCAATTTTTATTTCTTCTTGTGGTCTCTAATTTCTTGATGTTTTTTCAATTCAGAATGTATCTTGCCCTTTGCGAGGTGGAACAGCTTTCCGACTCATGAGGTAAGTAGTTTGAAAACTTGGCCTCTAGGCCATATTGCTTAACGTATTTGCAATGATTCTACTTTCTGTCTGCCGTGATTTTGTTATGGTTGTGATCGAGCACGAGTTGGCATTATATTTCAGTGTTACCGATATTCAGAAATCTAAGTTGAGGGTCTGCCAAAGAGCTATAGAGCGGAGTCTTTTAGGTCTTTTGATGGATCGAGTCTGGATTACCACGCATCTACGTACGTGTTACTAGTCAATGTATGCTCCAGGATGGTTATCGGCACTGCAGCAGACCAAGGCTAAGACGGCAGAATGACCTAGAAGCGTTCTCAAGCGACTGACCAGACATAAGTGCGGATAAGGCGAGATAGAATACTAGGAAAGAGTCGTTTCCTAGTGTGTAAATATCTCTGGGTTTTGGTGGTGATTATTTAATTTTCAGGACTATTTAAACGAACCATTACAGCAACAAATAAAATCTTAACACAAACAATTTAGTAAACTCGTCGTAATAAGCATAAACACTGACTAACATACAGTCCGTCATTCCGTCGTCCGTCATTTCCAGTACATTAGTAATCTTGACCGCAGCAATTTTTGTAATTACATAGGACGTGAATGCCAAATTTTATGAAGTTAAGTACTTAATGCTTTCCTTAAAATAATACAGTAAGGAACTAAGGACCCCGTATACGGTAGATAAAATTATGGGAAGTTTCGTGCAATAAATTATGAGGTTGCGGCCAATGAGCTGAAAATGAGCTAAAAGTGCGCCGCCGCAGATTCTTTCTTCAGTTATAGTTGTTTTAAGCTTTAAGTACACTTTCGTACTGAAAATAATGACTAAAATGTTACTAATTACAGTATGACATGAAATGGGTCAGAAATTGGTGCTTAGGGTGAGTTCACACCGACATGCGACGCGGCATATTTTCGCGTCATTAAGCCATTTGACGGCTAAATGGCCTAGTGGTTTGAGAACCTGACTACGAAGCTTGAGGTCCCAGATTTGATTCCCGCATCGGGGCAGATATTTGTATGAAAGACACGATTGTTTGTTTTCGAGTCATGGGTATTTAATATGTATTTAAGTATGTATTTGTCTATATAAGTATGTGCATCTGTTCCCTAGTAGGTACCCGTAACACAAGCTTTGCTTACCTTGGAACTAGGTCAATTGGTCTAAATAAATTGTCCCGTGATATTTATCTCTAATTATATATCACGGGACAATTTAGACCGATTTTCATTCAATTTTTTCACTATATTTGGTTGGTGAGAATATGTAGTTCGTAGGCTAATTTTAACCTAGGGTACCTATTTCTCCGCACACGGACGCGCGGGCAACAGCTAGTTTATTTATATTTGCATTGAGAGATTATGTCGAGTACTCATTTGTCGTCGACGTCGCGTCCGCGTGACCTATTTAATAAATAAAAAAAAGAACCGTGATTGACTGATAGCCAACCGGCTGCCTAAACCAGGGCTTGAAACCTGTACCAAAAAGTGTAAGTACCGGAATTTTTGGTACCGGTGTCTACCGTTATTTTTCGTGCCGGTATCTATCGTTATTTTTGGTACCGGTATCTATCGTTATTTTTGGCACCGAATTCAAGCCCTAGCTTAGACTTGAAATTTGGCTAAAACATAGACACACTTAGGAAGCGATTTTTCTAAAATCCCACGGATTAAAATATGACACAAAAATAAAATTTCAATAAATAAATGTAAACTATTATTTAATATACTTGAAAAAAAAAAATGACTAATAACAAAAATAATTAATTAATTAAATTAATAACTGAATTGAAAGCTAATATAGCCTTTTTGTAAGAAATTGTATTTAATCTTAACTTGTACTACAAATTATTGAATAAATTATCTTATCTTATCTTAATATGTATTTAAATTATTTAGCAGCTATTGATTTCACCCAATTACTTTGTCCAAATGTGTAAGTTATAAGAAAAAAATACTACTGCTCAAACAAATGACTACCTATCACAAATAAAATAAGAGAGTATTATGTAAGTACGGTCAAGTGCAAAAATAAGTATCGATTTAATCCTCCCATCGTTACATACCTATACCTTAATTCGACGACATAAGAGCTATGGGACATATTTATGAGCAAGTTGTGTGCACCCATATTTTTACACTTGACTGTACAAGAAGAATGTAATATTGGTAGAACTTCGTGTGAGAAATTGGTATGACGTAATTTAAAAGAAAGCACTCGAGCATTACGTACTGACACAGACGAAAAATTAAATGTGAAATTGCGCTTGTTTCCGTGACTGTACCCAATCTGCGCGGGCGCCGATTAAGCCATTTTAAATGTTTCGCAATAAAATTTCGGTGAGAAAATTCGATGAATAATATGATTTCACGGTTAATTTCATGAATTATTCATCGAATGCAAGTCAACGGCGCCGACGTTTTCGTTATCGGTTTTTTACTCATTTTTCTACGACAATCTTTATGTATATTAAACTAAAAGCGACATTTTCCAAAAATACCACTTACACAATTCTTACTTAATTATAAATGCGCCAATGAATCTGTTTGTGACGTTTTCACGCTTATAGTACTCAAATGATCATGAAATTTAGTAAGTAGATATTTTAGAACCCTGAGAATGACAACGCATACTTTATATTCCAGAAAATTCGGTGTCCATGTCAGCGGGGCAGAAGTGTCTACGAGATCGTCAGATTCTATTCAAATGAAGTTAGCTAAAACTTATCTAGAAAAATCTGCAAAAATTTCCACCTTTTTGAAAACAATTTCCACCTTTCCTGTTTAAACACCAATGGCAAGTAATTATACTTTATTTCTTGACCAACTTATTGCGGAATTTTGTATGGGAAACCATTCGCCGTTAATTCCGTTACAGACTTTTAAGGCCAATTAAAGTGAAATAGTTTAGAATTTTTGAAAAATATCTTATGTTTAATTATTGGAAATCGGGCAATGAAATGTTAATCGCCAATTGTTCGCGGAGCGCGCAGTTTGGAGTTTCTTGTGTTTTTGTCTCTTGTTACGGTAACGTTTTAACTGTAATGTTTGGAGATCCGTAGGAAAACAAAAAAAAAGTGCCTTGTTCATTAATCTGTCCGTGTCTGTCTGTCCGTGCGTTGGCTGCTGAGCGAGACTGTTAGCGATAGAAAGTGGAAATTAGTAAAATAAAATCTTAAAAAACAATATTTTTTAAATACATATACTATATTGTTTTTGTAAAGTGGAGATATTATTATTTTCTTATTTAAACCCATAGTGTTTGTTATCGCTGGATAGGTTTTTTAACAAACTTAAATCAGAATCAGAATCAGAATTTTTTTATTGTATAACTGTGTACATAGGATGAGAAAATAAAATAGAGGTAGGTAACAACAGTTGCCCATAAAGGCATACAATATTAATTAAACTTAAGACTAATGTTACTTGTTATATGTATATGTTTTAATATCTATTTAACTAACTATGTATTATACTGAATCTTTGTTATCAAAGAATTCCTTTAAGTTATAGAAAACTTTTTCAATAAGCCAGCTACGTAGTTTGATTTTAAATTTATTACCATCCAACATTTTAATTTCAATGGGGAGTTTAGTAAAAATCTTGATGGCAGAAATGAAAGCACTGGTCTTATACATCTTGTTGTTAACTTTAGGTAGCAATAAATCGTTAAAGGTTCATCATCATCATCATTTCAGCCGAAAGACGTCTACTGCTGAACATAGGCCTCCCCCAAGGCTCGCCAAACAGAAAAGTCGTTAAAACGTAGTCGTCGTAGATCGTTAAATAATAATAATAATAATAATAAATATCACGGGACAATTCACACCAATTGACCTAGTCCCAAAGTAAGCTTAGCAAAGCTTGTGTTATGGGTACTAGGCAACGGATAAACATACTTATATAGATAGGATACATACTTAAATACATATTAAACACCCAAGACCCGAGAACAAACATTCGTATTTTTCATACAAATATCTGCCCCGACACGGGAATCGAACCCGGGACCTCAAGCTTCATAGTCAGGGTCTCTAACCACTAGGCCATCTGGTCGTCAAAAAGGTCGTCAAAGTGGTCTGGTCGTTAAAGGTTAGCAACATCAATTTAGTTCTGAAATTCTGCTGAGTGTCCCCAATTTATGCTATTCGATGTTTTTTATTTGTACCTTTCCTTCCAAATAATTATTAATTTTTGGTTGTCGGTTTCACTGAGCCACGCGGCGGACACGACGTACAAATACGCGTTCTTGAATCTACATAAGCACGATGACGTCTGTACACGCGTACGCCTACATACATCGCGCGCGCACTCTTCTGGATTCTGGCGGTTTCCGGCTATCTGCGCCTTGAGGGGTGGGGTAATTCGAATCGGTGCGGGGCGGACCGTTTCCATTCTGTACGTCAGTACTATTATATATTCTGTGACTGAGCAGTGAGCAGTTTATGTTTTAATTGTGGGTGAAATGGTTCCAACGGAAGACCAGCGTCGGCTTCACGGCCGACATCATGCTGAGTTGGGACCAATTCGTGATAATGTTTGTATCTTTTACCGTTTTTTCTTTGTTAATTTATGTCACGAATAAATATTTTTCTTTCTTTCTTTCTTTCTTTCAAATGTATTTTTTCCTATGGGTTCAAAAACGAGTAAATATATATATATATATCTCTCTCTATCTCTCTCACTATCTCCCTCAAATTGAAATTGCTAAGTCTAGAGGCATCAAATTTGGCACAGATCTTTGTACAACATTTATAAGCGTGTTGGGCAGGATATGCCATGAAAAAGAGTTTGTAAGAGTAGCCTCTTTCTTGCACTCAGCCAGTACAATGTCCTACTTCAAATGAGGCGAAGCATACTGAAGCTCGGCGATACGTTTGAAGTTAAAAGTAAGAGTGCAAGTCATCATCATCATCATCATTTCAGCCGAAAGACGTCCACTGCTGAACATAGGCCTCCCCCAAGGCTCGCCAAACAGATCGGCCCTGCGTCATCCGCATCCAATGCGTTCCCGCTACCTTCACCAGGTCGTCGCTCCATCTTGTTGGAGGCCTACCTACACTGCGTCTACAGTGCGATGCTCGCTGACCTCGGAAGAGTCTCCGAGAGAGTTGGTCTTAAATTGAACATGGACAAGACGAAGGTCATGTCGAACGCCCATGTTGTACCAACTCCCGTCGTAATCGGAGATACTTTGCTCGAAGTTGTTGACGACTATATCTATCTGGGACATACAATCCAATTGGGTAGGTGCAACTTCGAGAAAGAGGTCAATCGACGAATTAGACTCGGCTGGGCAGCGTTCGGGAAGCTCCGCAATATCTTGTCATCCGATATACCGCAGTGTCTCAAGTCAAAAGTCTTTGACCAGTGTGTGTTGCCAGTGATGACTTATGGCACTGAGACGTGGCCGCTAACGATGGGTCGTATAAGGAAGCTCAAGGTCACTCAGAGGGCGATGGAGAGGGCTATGCTTGGAGTTTCTCTGCGGGATCGCATTAGAAATGATGAAATCCGCGCAAGAACTAAAGTCACGGACATAGCTCGAAGAATCGCTAGACTTAAGTGGCAGTGGGCAGGGCACATCGCCCGTAGAACTGACGGCCGATGGGGCCGAAAGGTTCTCGAGTGGCGTCCGCGGACCGGAAGAGTGCAAGTACAGTGAGATTATTTCCAGTTTGACACTCGGGTGTCTCAGTTTTAACCGTAAAGGTTCGTTTTTTCTCTTAGGGTACTTATATAAAATTCTAGAATTTAATCAAATAAAATATCTAAACATCAGCCTAAGTATTGCACTTCCGATCTCTCTCGATGTATGTCAAGAATTGCCGAGTGCCAAAGTGGAAATAATCTTAATGTGGGTTGATTTTTCAATCCCCAGATAAAAGTATCTGTCAGATAAATGTAAGCTCTGTACTTTTTATTCCCTTGACTTGAGAAAAGGACAGCGATAGATTTATTTAACTGACGGATACTTTTATCTGGGGATTGAAAAATCAGCCCTGTATGACATTTTATTGTTGGTCGTACGGAGTGTGAGTAACGTGACTGGCGCTGCGCTGCGATATAAAATTTAAGTGGTACACTTTAAAATGTTGAGCCCCTCTTACATTTTGACGTCATGTACTGGACGAATGTAACGCCTATTTATATGATCCTACTCAATTTTTTTTTTATTATTTTGTTCACTTTAGGGTAGATTATTCAAATCAAATAGAGTTAAATTATCCAAGAAACTAAGTTACGTCCTATTATTGTTTATATTTTAAATTTCGTGATTTTCGTGAACCTAGGATTTCATAAGCAAACTTTTTTAAAAAAAATGTAAAAAAAAATTCAATTTTAAATTTAAATTTCGCAATTTTTTTTTTCTTATTTTAACAAAAAACAATAAACCAGGTAGATAGTTTCTGTTAATGTACCAAGCAGTGTCGAATTTATCGGAAATAAAAAGAAAAACGGTGTATAATTCATAGAATCACCGAAATTTCAATCCATGCCAGAGATGGTTCACGCGAGTGACGCTACGAGTAAAAGCTAGTTCAGTGTAATAATTGTAATTATCTCTGCAGTAGTGTATCGAGGCGGGCCGACAAACGAAGCCGGATTACATCTATATCCGGGTTTGCTAACGGTAGTTATCGTCGGATTCATCGGCATCAAACAACGGCTAAGTGTCTGTCATCGTCATTCCAACCTATATCTTCTTCTTCTTCTCAATTCTTCTTCTGTACTTAAGTATAAGGTGCTAATTCCAAATTAGGAATTATGCGTTCGATTACACAAACGCAATTCTTCCTATTCGTGATTCCCATACAATATGGATTCCACACAACTGCAGTCTACCACATTCGTGGTTCTACACAGCCGTTATTTTAACACAATCGGGATTCTTCCTATTCGTGATTCTACACAATATGGATTCCACACAACTGCAGTTTACAACAATCATGTTTCCAGACAGGCGTTATTTTTAAACGTAGGTAATCAATAAATCTGTACCATAACTGTCCACAAGTATATACCTAATTCGTAAGAAAATAAATTATACTATATTGGAAGACAGCTCAAGTTTACAGCTGAAGTCCTGCAGCAGAATAAACGCATTCTGAGCGGAGGCCTGTGCCCTCCAGTGTGACATATACAAGACTGTGATCTGTGACGATGATGATGATGAAACATTAATCATAATGGTTAATGGATCATTCACGTTAGCGACGCGTCACCACGAGTGTGAAATTTTATTAACCGTACACTATAATCCAAACACTAAACATTAATGAGTATTAAATTAAAGTCCCCCTACGGCCAGTTTCCACAAAAACCATGGTCGGGTAATAAACATTTATTCAATCTAATACATTACGTACCCACTAATTCTTGACAGATTGCCGGCTTGCTTGCCCCAGGCAAAACGTGAGGCCCATCCCGCTACAAAAAACAGACTTACATACCACAACTCTAAAAGCATTACCGTCTCTCGCATAGAGTTGAAATTCCGTAAATTCCTGTGTAAGAGTTCGGTGTGGATAGTTAAGTAAAACCAAGAAATTAAGAGCCCTCGGTTGTTAAAAGTTGTTATTGGTCTCAAAAGGGAGAGGGGGTCCACGTTAGCTGGCTGATGTGTGTGATAATCTGTGGCAGTTTCGGACGTGCGATCTAATATTGGTTTTGTTTTATGATGGTTTGTCTCTTGGTCGGGCCAGGGAATAGGTAATGCGTAGAGTGGTCATGCTTTTAAGGATATTAAAAAGTAAAGAAGGGTTGAAGTTTGTCAGTTTGGGTATCAATGGGTTGGATTGTAATATTATTATTTAAATTACATTAAAATTTAAGTAACAAGATAATGAGATAACATTAAGTTTTGATAATGGTGGTGTTAATAATCATAACATTATTGTTTTTGCAGTGATTTCAAGTTGTATCTTTTAGTCGTCGGTGATTTTTTACCTAATCAGTGCACTTGACATTTGTTTTAGTACCGTTAATAGAACATTTTAATCTACTTTCCACATTATTTTTAACATTTCGAATTTTGCGTTGTTTTATAAAACTCAGCAAATTATCGGGACAATAATAAACAAACACCACGAAATGGAAAATGGTAAACAATAAATATTTTAAACGTATTATTTTAACTAACTCACGTATAGGAGTTTGTACAAAAATTAACTTTTCTTCTGCATATATGTAAATATATTCAGGTTACTGTCGAAACTCCAAATTCACCCGGTAAGGTAAGTAACTTAGTATATTTACCTTAGACCAAATAAAATGTAAAGACTAAGCTCTTGAGCCCAAATGAACCATAAAAAATGTACCATATCAACTACACGTATACACGTGGAAGCCAAAGGCATCGTCCTAAGAGAACGCGATAGCGCGATCATCGCGCTACGTCGTACGTACGCGCTACTACGTAAGTACTTAGTGATGAAAGAGGTTATGATTCCGAGTTCGTTGGGACAATGGCCTCAGGGATGGGGACGAGATTGCGCGATGATCACGCAATCGCGTTCTCTTAGTACGATGCCAAATAGTTGAGCTGCACAGCACGAGGCGTGGTTTTACCCGACCTCACGCCGTCCGCCGAATTCGACCTCAACGGTCTGTCGCGTCTGTACAACAACTTAGCGTAGTCTCCATTTCGTGTACCGTAAGGTATTTAGGGTGTGATCGTGTCGGCATTGCAGAGTCCTCTCGTTGGCAGGCTGCCTGCAGACAGCGGGGTTCCGGGTTGGATACCGTTCGCGATTAACATACAAACTATAGGCCCAAGCCACACAGAAGAGACGTGGGACGGGGGCGCGTCGCAGACCGCGTCGTTTGCCTCTTCTGTCTGGTTTAGATGGCGACGGATCTATACATTTAGTATGAAAACTCATTCGAGGAGCGCTGCGACTGCAACGCGTCCCTGTCCCACGTCTCTTTTATGGGCTTGCGCCGTACGGTTTTAGATTGGGAATGGATAAAAAACTGCATACACCTGAGAAGAAATTCAATGGTGTATGTGAAGTTCCCAATCCGCACTGACACAGACTGCAAAGATTCGGATGAATTGAGAACATCTTCTTATTTTAATTCAGTTATTCATCCACGCATTTATTTCGGGCGTTTGCTCACAGCCCTAACGCCCTCGACAAACCGGAACCGCAAATATTCGTCCAAACAACGCACATCCCTATCAAAGTATCGTAAAGGTAAATGGAACAATTAAAAAGCCGTCCCAGCACATCAAACAGTATCGTCACTGCTCACGTCACTGTGACCATATCGCCTAACACGCTCGGCATCACAATCTCTTTCTCCATTTATTTCTATCACACGGTATAAGAGTGTGGAGAGAGATGACAAATGCGATTGCGAGCGTCCGCTTCTTAGACAATACAGACACGGAAACAAACTTCAAGATGCCAAATTTAGTAATAATATTGGTTTATTTAAAGTTTTTAAATAGTAGGACAATGATATTTGAACTCAAACTAATATGAGTATGAGACAGACATAATTATTAAAATAAGATACACGGATCACTTACGTATTAGTCATCATCATCATCATCATTTCATTCGTAGGACGTCCACTGCTGGACATAGGTCTCCCTCACTGATGCCCAATCATTACGATTGGAAGCGATTTGCATCCACCCTGAACCTGGGGCCTTCACCAAATCGTCCGTCCATCTCATTGGTGGAAGTCCCACGCTGCGCTTGCCAGTCCGTGGTCTCCATTCCAGAACTTTTGGGCCCCAACGGCCATCTGTTCTGCGTGCTATATGGCCTGCCCATTGCCATTTCAACGAGCTAATCCCACTATGTCGGTAACCCCAGTTCTTCTACGGATCTCCTCGTTACGTAAAATACTCGTTCGTTAAATACGTATTAGTATTCAACTTGTATTCAACGTTGTGCTCGACATGTTTCGAACCAATCCATGGTTCTTTTTCATTGTTGGTTCGAAGGGGAACCAACCCAATATTTCCCGATCCAATGATCTGCATTGGAAGTTTTTTATGAGCTTGCATTTTTAGGGTTACTTAGTTCTACAAGGACCCCCTTCGAGAGCTTCAAGGACAACCAAGGAGTCCCAGGTATCCAGTACCACGTGCCAGGTACCAGGTGTCAGTTTGGTATGTCCATACCAAATTTCATACAAATCCATCGAGCCGTTTCGACGTGAAACAGACACACGCACACACTCATAGCCACAATGTTTGTCATTTATAATATTAGTAGTATAAAATTCTAGCCACATCTATTTCTGTAGCCTCTCCAGTCGACTCATCATTTCGTCAGAAATATTTCGTTTCTATTCGGAAACATCTGCATGTCAATCAAATGCGAAATTCATGGGAAGACGCAGTTTTTACGTACCGGTTCCTTTTTCTGTTCATTGCGTGTGTTACTAGGTAACTAGTGTGCGGCGAGCGTGTTGACCGCGCAATGGACAGAGACAATGCTTACGGTCGAACGTGGTCTTGACGGGGCGTTACGTCTGTTTACATTTGAGTACTTTTAATAGTAGAAGGCCAATCGTTTAACTGTCAAGGGAAGACTTGGTTCTATAAAGTCTACCGAGTGTCTCATCATCATCAAAGGTAAAGTTTCAGCCATATTTTCGGTTTTGGACATGGTTATTCGGACAGAAGTTTTTTAGGGACCCTATTACTGAGACTTCGCTGTCCGTCCGTCTGTCCGTCCGTCTGTCACCAGGCTGTATCTCACGAATCGTGATAGCTAGACAGTTGAAATTTTCACAGATGATGTATTTCGGTTGCCGCTATAACAACCAATACTAAAAAACAGAATAAAATAATTGTTTAAGGGGGTTCCCATAAAACATGATTTTTTAGCTCGTTTTTGCACGATATTGATAACGGCAACAGGTAGACGCTTCAAATATTCACAGAAAATTCACTTTAAAAATGAATAATTAAATTAAAATAAAAACGTGATTTTTTTGCCGTTTTCATAGATAATGGTACGGAACCCTTCGTGTGCGAGTTCGACTCGCACTTGGCCGGTTTTTAACCCCCGACACAAAAAGAGGGGTGTTATAAGTTTGACCGCTATGTGTGTGTGTCTTTCTATCTGTCTGTGTGTCTGTCTCGTGGCATCATAGCTCTTAAACGGGTGGACCGATTTGGATGCAGTTTTTTTTAATAGAAAGCAGGTTTCTTGGCGATGGTTCTTAGATATGTTTCATCAAAATCAGTTCAGCCGTTTCAAAGTTATCAGCTCTTTTATTAGCTGCGGAAGGGATCTTAGACGTATAACGGGCATTGACTTAATGTTCAAACATACGAGTGACATAATTGCGTTGGGGGTTTTTAAAATTTTTAATTTATAGTTATATATCAATGATTACAACTTGAGCGTATAATTTGTTGGTTTATCTCTGTCAGACAACCGCGTCTGTTACGCATGCGAGTTATATATGTAGACTATGTAGTAAGACAGCAACATGACAATCCCTACGGAAGAATGATAGGTCTCGCTTCGCAGCTCGTCTTTCCCACAGATTAGAGAAATAAATTATAGACTGGTTGGTAACTTTTCTTAGTTGTTGAGAGCACAATCTAAAAGATCCTCTATCCAAATGGCTTAACATCTAAAGATCCATGTGGTAATAATTCCGATCGGCATTGGCGATCCCTAGTCTCAAATAGCGTCTCTGATGTGTTAAAAAAAATAGTCGAATTAAATAGTTTAGATGTGTTTGTATGTAATTTAATAACATTGTAGGTCATTTACATACATACATATACACGTACGTACGATCACGCCTCCTTCCCAGCACAAGGATAGGCAGAGACTACATATATGTTTTCACTTGTTACGATCTGTAGATCATAGTATACATATATTATGTCAACATTATGTCATACAGAGTAATTGGACCTAATTATGTCTCGCAACCGCGTTAGCATGAACAAGCGAGTGAGTTGGTGATCTCTCTCTCTCCAGTCGTTCCCTCATGACTGAGGATCGTGGTCATCAACAAGTGGTCCACACTTGGAATGAACTATGTGTTTCCATCGGCTTCTGTCCATCGCGGCCCTGACGACGGAGCTAAACCTCGGGGACCTGGAGTCTTTTATTTGGTCGGTCCATCTGGTAGGAGATCGGCTTCGGGCTCGCTTGCCATTTGTGTTCCCAACTACGATCAATTTCTCCAGGCTCTCATTACCTCTTCGCATAATGTGGCCAAAATATGGCGAACTATGTGGCGAAAATACAAAAGAGTTGGTGATAGCCAAAGCAAAAGTAAAAATATCTTAATGTAGGTACTTTATACGAAGACTAATTGAACATCGAAAAATCCACCGATTCACCTCTACTTACTGTCATTACGACGCGTCTTTTCTCGTCTTTATTCTTTGAGATTTCCCAACAAAGGTTCGTTGACTGGGAAATGAGAAATAGAACAATTTGGCATCCGTTTGAAGTCCAAACGGTGACGTTCCTTTAATGTTTTTTTTAAGCCGCACATGCTACAAATATATCGCTATATATAATGAATTTTAATGTTGCATTCGAGTGTTTTTATTTTGGAGCGCCGCGACCGTCTAGAGTGTGAGACCAACTAGATTTACTTAATTCGTGATGCTTTTGTTGGTTGATGCAACGTTTACATGGGCGTAGTAGGTATTTATCAGTAGTGGAAGTGTTTAGGGACTTATCTGCAGACTGAACAGTGGTAAGAACGGTTTGATGACTGGATGGCCTAGTGGTTAGAGAACCTGACTACGAAGCTTGAAGCCTCGTGTTCGATCTCCGGTCGGGGCAGATATTTGTGTGAATAATACGAATGTTTGTGCTCGAGTCTTGGACGATTAATACATATTTAAGTATGAATCTGTCAATATAGGTATGTTTTTCTGTTGTTTAGTACCTACCCATAGCACATGCTCAGCTTAGTTTGGGATTAAGTCAATTGGTGTCAATCGTCCGACAGTAATCGCTATTTTCCGCTTCTTGTGTGCTTTATTACCCCCTTCTCCCGTCCCCCTCCCAAAGAAATGAAAGAAAAGTGTAGAGTAACAGTACGCTGAAAGCATCTTTTGTCTCAGTTTCTAACGCATCTGTGCTGTTATACTTCCTTCTCATGTCAGGTGTATAGGCATCGAGGGTCACTCACCACCAAACGACCCACTGCTCGTTTTCCTTGCATAAAAAAGAAACTGGTGAGAAACAATGCGCATACGATTCAAAACGAGTGGGCATTCATTACGGAGCGGACTTTTCTTTTTGCAAAGAAGCCAAATAACATCCTGCGGTGGTAGCGTTGGCAAAAAACTTGTTGGGCACAATGTTTATTCTGCGGTTTGGAACTTTGCAAATCGTTTATTTATTCTAAGGCCACGTGTGGTTTGTGTGAAGCCAAGAGAATGAGATGGTTAGGTAATTGGTAAGTTGTTAAAAAGGCATATTTTTCAATTTTTATTTATAACTAGCCCTTTACCTGCGGTTTGCTCGCATGTACCGTTAGATCGTCATTAAACTGAAATTTTCTGATTTTGCTAAATTCCCGCGATCTTCATTAATGTGGCATAAAATGACTTATGTCCAATTATATCGTGATTTTACCCATGGTTTGCTCGCATGAACCGTTAGATCTGTTATTAAACTGAAATTTTCTGATTTTGTTAAATTTCCACGATCTTCATTAATGTGGCATAAAATGACTTATGTCAAATTATATTGCGATTTTTTACTAACGTGGCATAAAGCGACTCATCCCAATTTACATCGCGATCCTCACTAAGGTGTCATAAAGTAGCCCGTGGCAAATAACAGCACGATCTTCATTAACGTGGCATAAAGTGACCCATGCCAGATTACATCGCGATTTTCACTAACGTGGCATAAAGCGACTCATCCCAATTTACATCGCGATCCTCACTAAGGTGTCATAAAGTAGCCCGTGGCAAATAACAGCACGATCTTCATTAACGTGGCATAAAGTGACCCATGCCAGATTACATCGCGATTTTCACTAACGTGGCATAAAGCGACTCATCCCAATTTACATCGCGATCCTCACTAAGGTGTTATAAAGTAGCCTATGCCAAATAACAGCACGATCTTCATTAACGTGGCATAAAGTGACCCATGCCAAATTACATCGCGATCCTCACTAATGTGATATAAAGTAGCCCGTGCAAAATAACAGGACGATTTTCATTAACGTGACATAAAGTGTCCCATGCCAGATTACATCGCAATTTTCAGTAACGTGGCATAAAGTTACCCATGCCAAATTACACCGCAGTTTTCACTGTAACGTGGCATAAAGTGACCCGTGCAAAATTTTGAGTTTCTGAACTTTACTGGATTTTGTATGTGTACATCCCGATACCTTGGGAATATCGGGGTAAAAAGTAGCTCGTACTATTACAGAGTTCCAGCTATTTTCTAAAGTCTATTTAGCAGTTTATTTTAATATGTATGCTAGTCCCTGGGAAATTTTCAGCGGGATTTAATATTTATCAAAATCACGCCAATCTTATCTATCATAACATGGTCTCGCCCACTTTATCACAATATCTCTACTTTATTGGCTTTCTATGCTTCGTTGCGATAAGTTTTTTTTTAATACCAACATCTTTTGGCTTTGGTTTCGTTCGTTTTGTTCATTAAATAATTTACAGAAAATGAAGATTCCACGAAAAAACATGTCTAGTAATTTTTTTGAAAATTGATATTTTAATCTCAAGATGTAGAGCTCGCAAAGTAGGTACTATGACTTGCCATTGAAGTAAATATGGATTTATGAAAACAATACATATTTTTATCACCTTTAAAGAAATGGTTCTTTCAAACCGCTGTAACAGTGTTCCGCGGCAAAGCGTGTTCGTTTTCCTAGATGTATCTTGAACACAAAAAGTTTGCGGAGCACTGCGCTATAACTCAAAAACTTATACTCTAAATGTTTAGGTACTTTACTAAATGTAAACAAACATCAGCTGCCAACACGACCAAAAGTTATGGCATATTTGTAATTGACTTGCACGCGTCACATTTTCGACGTACTTATACTCTTTAGTTTAGTCGCATAATATGGAGTTTGTTTACACTTAGTAAATTACCTAAACTTTATAGTATAACTAGCTTTTGCCCGCGGCTTCGCTCGCGTGTACCATAAGTATTCCAAAGAACCAAGATATCAAGCAAGCAAGCATACAGGCAAGCAAGAAAGAAAGCATGCAAGCATGCAAGCAAGCATGTAAGCAAGATGCAAGCAAGCATGCATGCACGCAAGCAAGCAAGCGTGCAAAAAAGCGTGCAAGAAAGCGTGCAAGTAAGCGTGCAAGCAAGCACGACTAAACTTCAGGTTTCAGGACAATGTTTTTCACTAATTCGGAAGCGGGCACTAAAAATCTGAATAACCAGAAAGAATACAACTAAAAGTCTATACGTGCATATGACATTTAAAGAAATTTCCTATAACTCCTAACCGTTAAGGAGTTTAACCTTCCATCATCAGCTCACCTGGATAACCTGAAAAAATACAACTATCGGTCTATAAATACCTATAATATTTGAAAAAATATTCTCAACTCCTAACCGTTACGGAGTTTTACCTTCCATCATCAGCTCATAAACATGAAATGATGTCTACCAGACGCAAACACTTAAATAGCCTGAGAAAATATATGAAAAACGTAATGCGTGCCTACAAAATTTGAAGGTTGCTCTCGATTTCCCTGAGATCCCGTCATCAGATCCTGATTTGGTGACAATGGGACCATCTCAGAAGTATATTATATTCTTTCGAATAAAAAAAGAATTTTTAAATCGGTTCACACTTGACTGAAAAATCGGTGAACATACCTACATGAAAAAATACATACAGTGGAATGCATAACCTCCTCCTTTTCTGAAGTCGGTTAAAGAGCCCTTTGTGGCCTAATTACAGTATAAACTTATGAATTTTAAAATTTTACCTTTCTACAACAAGTAAAACGCAAAATCCCGTTTTTCCCGTTCCCGTAAGAATTCCGGGAAATGCTTTCTTAATGCTCCCCTACACTCCCCAAGGAACCCACTTGCCAAATTTCAGCTTTCTACGACCAATAAAACGAAAAATCCCGTTGTTTCCCGTTCCCGTCGAAATTTCAGAAAATCCTCTCTTAATGCTCCTCTACACTCCCCAAGCAACCTACATGCTGAATTTCAGCTTTCTACGATCAGTAAAACGAAAAATCCCGTTATTTCCTTATATCGTGGAAATTTTGAAAAATCCTGAAATTAATTTTTTAACTAATGTAATACCTACTTGTGTATAAAATTTGAAGAGTCTAGTTATTATAGTTACTGACATAGGGTCACTCGGAACCGAATATATAAATCCCGTTTTTTCCCGTTCCCGTGGGAATTCCCAAAAATCCTTCCTTAGTGGATGCCTACATTGTATAAGGTAAAATTTCAAGTCTCTTGGTCCAGTGGTTTGGGCAAAACCTTAAAAACGACGCTCATATTGATATTTAGACATTTCAACCCCATCGCACCCCATCCAGGGAGATGGTATTTTACGTATGCCACATCGGATTTTAAAACCGTTGTTGTTTTCATAACCAGCGACTCGATAAACCATAGAAACAATACCCATGTTGATTTTCAGACTTTGTTACCCCTTTCCCCCTTTTAGGGGTTGAATTCTCAAAAAACCTGAAACACGTGTTTACTCATTTATCATTAGGAGTACTTCTGTGAAGTTTCAAATAAAATGGTCGAAATAATCTTGTTTCCCCATACAAACATTGAACTCCCTTTTCACCCCCTTAGGGAGTGAATTTTGAAAAATCCTTTCTTAGTGCACCCTTAGATCTTATAAGGAACCTACATGCCAAATTTGGAATCTCTAGGCCCAGTGGTTTGGGCTGTGCGTTGATATGTCAGTCAGTCAGTCAGTCAGTTTCTTCTTTTATATATTAAGATTATGTGACTGGAATGTTCTTTCCGTGGACCCTTCAAACGTCAAATACAGTAATTAAATTTCATACTTGTTGTAAAGTGGACTTACGAGGCGTCAGCGGTGTCAACAACGGCGCGACTGTGACGCCGCGATGGAGCGACAGTTTAAGGGTCAATTTAGAAGATGCAACATTATACCTTTCGTAGAGCGATTACGTCACTACTAATTAGACTTACGAGATGGAGCGACGACCTGGTTAAGGTTGCGGGAACGCGTTGGTTAAGATGGCGCAGGACCGATCTATTTGGCGATCCTTGGGGGGGGGCCTATGTTCAGCAGTGGACGTCTTTCGCCTACCTACACTGCGTCTTCCGGTCCGTGGACGCCACCACCAGGAGAGGATAGAAGTCGATTAAAACGTAATACCTAATTGAAAAAGGTAAAAAAAAAAAAAAATATTAGCGGACAATCTTACACAAATCGACCTAGTCCCAAACTAAGCAAAGCTTGTACTATGGGTACTAGACGACGATAAACATACTTATATAGATAAATACATACTTAAATACATAGAAAACATCCATAACTCAGGAACAAATATTCGTGCTCATCACACAAATAAATGCCCTTACCGGGATTCGAACCCAGGACCTCTTGCTTCGTAGGCAGGGTCACTACCAACTAGGCTAAAGAGGTGTGTTAACTTAGTGGTTTATCACCTCTCACGCGAATAATCTTGGATGTGTGTATGCGTCTGTGTTTGTTTGAGTCAACATAATGACTCCAAATGTGTAAAAATACATTTACAAATGCAATTTAGCCTGCTGTCGCTACGCGCTGGTAAGTGTGGGAAAGCTGCGCCTGCGCCGACTTGGCCTGCGCTGCACGTGGCCGCACAATCCTCGGCCTAATTCGCATTCGGCGAAAGATAACACACCTCCTGAAATAAAATGGTCAACTGAGTGGCTGCACCGTTTCACCCCACCCCCAAAAAAATAAGAATTACTACATATTTATTATTTATTATCATCATCATCATCTCGGTCTATATACGCCCCACTGACCGGTAAAGGAGAGCCTGAGCCATAGTTCCAATGCGGGCCCAATGGGGATTAACTTCACACACACACCATTAAATTTCTTCACAGACATGTGTAATTTTGCTCGCGATGTTTTCCTACACCGCAAAGGTCATGGAAAATCTTCTAATATATAAAAATCTCGTATCACGGTGTTTGTTATCGAACTCCTCCGAATCGGCTTGACCGATTTTTATGAAACTTTTTGTGCACGTTGCACTGCATGGTGCTATTTTTTGTATACCTACCCCTATTCTTCGCAGACGGAGTATATGTTTATCCGTTGCCTAGTACTCATAACACAAGCTTTGCTTATTTTGGGACGAGGTCAATCAGTGTTGCCCCATGATATTTCATTCAAATTTATGTCGTAAAACAATAAAGGCATTGTTTGAAATCACTTGTCAATAAATGCAAAAAGCAATTGAGTGGTTATTTCTTATTTATTAGCCGCGTAAAGGATATTTAGACGATGAATGAATTTTTTGACGCATTACTTACTCCCTTTGCGGGCCGAATCGCGGATTTTATCTAATACGATTGATCGGATTCTGCACGTCTCCTCCCCCTGTTTCATGGAAGCGTAGCCTTTACCTTCTCCAAAGGAGTCATAACCAATAAAAACCTTTCGTTACGTTTGACTGCTTACGGTTTTTTTACGGGCGTATAAATTAGATTTTATATGTGATCAACTTTTTAAAATCGTGTAGGATGGAACTTTAAAGATAACGATTTATGCACAAATATTTTAAATTAGAGGAAAAACAATTTCATAATTCAAAATACATTGCACTGAATTGGGTAATAAAGATTTTAAAGCAGAAACAGCATACCTATACATCCTATTATTAATATTATAAATGAGAAAAATTGTGAAGACATGTGGATGTTAAGATGTTTGGATGGTTTGGATTACTCAATCGCGCAATAACGGATTTAGATGAAACTTGGCGTACAGTTAAACAAAGATCTGGATATATCGGGGATATTATTTTAACTTTTAATAAGAATCAGGACGCTGTCCAAGAAAATTGATGTACCTACCTGCCTCGCCTCACAAGATGAGGCGTTAACTTCGTCTCCGATCAATCAACAAGCAAGTATCAATATATGGCAAAAAATAACTGGGATGATGGATATACATAGTTCTGCATGGAATCCGGTGATATCCAAATGTCAGCGTTGAGATGTATCTTCGGATAAATCGCGGGACATTGTCAATGTTGTTTGTCGAAGTGATTATGTAAAAGAAAATCAAGTGCGGGTATTTCGAATAACTCGCACGTCTAAACGAACGTCCATACACTTCAGTTGACTAGTAACCACGGCCGCTGCAATTTGGTCGAAACGTCGATTTATTTTTAGCAAAAAGTAGTTTAGTGATTACTATAAGATAAATTTTGAATATTTGTATGTTGCATGGGCAACAGAATATGTCTATGGACATCAAATTTTATTAACATCCATATTATGTAACCATATTCTATGCAAATAAATATTATATTATTATTATTATATTATATTATTATTCATCCCGATAAATATTAGTTACAATAATAAATATCACGGGACAATTCACATCAATTTTGATCTCGTCCCAAAGCTAAGCTTATGTTATGGGTAATAGGGAACGGATAACCATACTTATATAGATAGATAAATACTTAAAAACAAGACTCGAGAACAAAGGTTTGAATGTTTCATACGAATATCTGCCCCGACGCGTGAATCGAACCCGGGACCTCAAGCTTCGTAGTCAGTTTCTCTAACCACTATAGGCCATTTGATCGTGAATTGGCTTTACGAGTGAGAATCACGTAAGTTTAAAACGTTCTATCAATAGATGGCGTTGGAAGGCGCCCAAGAGTGATAAATTTGGGGCTCTCTAAGTGCAATATTTAAAAAAACCGGCCAAGTGCGAGTCGGAATCGCGCACGAAGGGTTCCGTACAATTATCTATAAAAATCACGTTTGTTGTATGGAAGCCCCCTTAAATATTTTTTTTATTTTAATTTAATAATTTATTTTTAAAGTCAATACATAATAAAATATTCTGTGAATATTTCAATCTACCTGTTGCCGTTATCAATATCGAGCAAAAACGAGCAAAAACGAGCAAAATAATCACGTTTGTTGTATGGGAGCCCCCTTAAATATTTATTTTATTCCATTTTTTAGTATTTGTTGTTGTAGCGGTAACCGAAATACATCATCTGTGATGATTTCAACTCTCTAGCTATCACGGTTCCCGAGATACAGCCTGGTGACAGACGGACGGACGGACGGACGGACGGACGGACGGACGGACGGACGGACGGACGGACGGACGGACGGACAGCGGAGCCTCAGTAATAGGGTTTCCGTTTTTACCCATAGGGTACGGAACCCTAAAAACTGTCTTCTAAATGCAATGCGCATGAGTGAATCGTTGACAAACATTACAAAACGCATGTACGTTTCGTGTATACATACGTAACGCCGTCCAAACTGGGTTAATCGCTTTGATAACATAATTTACAAGAACTGATAGCACAGCTGAAGCGTTTTTGATAATTTGATTTCGGCGCACGTGATAAAAACTAGATTCCTTTGTGATGGTTACAAATTTAATTTTATCTGTAGGAAAATACATTTCTTCATGAACCGACGACGGGTTTCAGTGATTGTTTTAAGGGATTTAATGTTAAGTTACCACCACCTGCCCAAGCAGGGTCTCCGCTGGCAATCTACTGGCACAAGACGGCCAGGACGTCCTCGGACCACGTGGAGGCGATCAGTTGAGAAGGAGGCTGGCTCAATTGGTCTCGGCTGGGAAGAGCTGGAAGAAGCCGCGCAAGATCGAGCCAAATGGAAAACTCTTCTACGAGCCCTATGTCCCTAATGAGGGATAACAGGAACACATCATCATCATCATCACCATCAATGTTAAGTTACCTTTTTCTTTTTTATATGATAGGGGGAAAACGAGCAGACGAGTCACCTGATGGAAATCAATCACCGTCGCCCATGGACACCCACAACACAAATTGAGTTATGGATGCGTTGCTTGCCCTTTGAAAGAAGAGTGGGCTCATATTTTCCTGGGCATTTTCAGCATAAAGTCTATCATAGTACAGTCAACCAATTTGATACCTAGGCCACTTCTATAGTGACCATGTCAGTGTCATAATGAATAAATTTGTTTATCTTCTACGACAGTGATTATTGCGTGATGCGATGTATGTCATGAGTCATGATGATATCTCGATATCTGGGAATATGTGTCAACAATAATGAATAGGAAAGGACTTTGCTTGCGTATTAATTACTTGAATTGTCACTGTCCGTCTGTCAAAACTTCTTTTTCTTCTCATGTCATAGAGCGAAAACGTTTGTAAGCTCTTTACGTTTATTGCATGTTGTGGTTGGAAAGTTGATGATAAACCTTTGATCCGCACTGACGGTGTGAATATAGTAGTTAATGCGATATGGTTCTATAATGGCTTAGGAATCAAATTGGTTGGCGTACTTACGTAACAAACACGTATACATAAATATTCTGAAAAAAAAAATTGCAGGTACATTTTTTAATGAGAAATTCCCACCTACTTTGATCATGGGTTTGGTGTTATATATTTTGCTTCAACGTTGCTACAATGTAGTTATCGCTATAATCTGTGTTAGTTATTATATTAGTTATATCTTATAGCCTTTGAAATGAATGATTGATAACGTAAGCCTATTTTAAAAAAAATATCCTGAAAAGATAATGCTTTTAAATGTTTCAAAAGGTAATTAGGGCCCTACCCTACCGAGCTTTTGTTTGGCGCATTTAGTGCTGTATCATTACTAGCAAAGCTTTAGACTTGAAATTCATATGTAAAATATTTGAGGATTCACTCTCATGACCAGTGTTTATAGAAATACGATTACCTACTTGTAGTTTGCTAGATAGAAAAAAATCCAAAGTCGTCTTTAAAAAATAAAATAAATCCTTAGTACGACGTAAATACTGCACGGCAGGTCATGACTTTTGAATATTAATAAAACAAGATGTTTCTAGGGCCTAGTGTTGCTACATTTTTAAAATATGTATTTGCTTTAGTAATACGATGAAAATACCTAAATATACGCGCAGTCTAACCAAGCCAGCCATCGTGCTTCCCCCTTGCCCGTATAGTTAGTTGCGTGTTGCTACGTATATTCACTGTTACGGGTCCTGTGCATTTCAAAATCAAGTATATATAGACGAGGCTAAAACTCGAAAACGAGCGTATTGTTTGAGATAATATCATGCTAGATCGATTGTTTTCCCCCAAAAACCCCCACATAGCAAATTTCATCAAAATCGTTAGAGCCGTTTCCGAGATAATTGAAATAAATAAAACAAAACTTGCTCGTTTAAAAGTATTAGGTACATGTATATAAGATAAGATATTCATTATTGTTTCGTTTTTCTGTGGTCAGGTAAAATTACCAAATAATGGGAATTAGATAATAATAAATACTAAGAAATCTATTTTTATACCTTATCTAATTATGACGAATAAGTTTACCTGGGTGAATCAACTTTTTTGTGTTGTTAATTCTGTCCCCGGTTTTCCATGTTACATCTTCATAGGTACAGTCAAGGGCAAAAATATGTATACACTTTAGTACCTTGTCACTTTAATCACTGTGACAGTTCATATATGGCAGTTCAAATATGACGAAAATAGACAAGGTACTAAAGTGTATACATATTTTTGCCCTTGACTGTACCTACTGTTCATAGAAAAATGCTTAGGCTGTCCAAAGGACAAAATTTGTGTACCTAACCATAGCAACTGGTGGTAAGAAAAAGTTGGTTCACCCACCTACACTTTATACCACTATTTAGGTTTTTATATTATACAGTGTGTTCACAAAATAATCGTCATCATCTCAGTCTATATACGTCCCACTGCAGGACACAGAATGAGAGGGCTTGGGTCATAGTTTCCACGCAGGCCCACTGTGGAATGGGAACTTCACACACAACATTAATTTTTTTCACAGCTTTGTCAGGTTTCCTTTGCTTGAGAGGCTATAAGTTACATCACTAAATCTACCATAACTTCAATTTTGTACATACATCGAAAGAACAATATCAAAATTTTACCTCACAGGAGAATTCATATGGCACCACACAAATTTTAGTTCGAGAGTTAATTTAACGTTGTTCATTGGAATACTCGAAGCTGTTCACCCTCGAAGTTAAGAAGGCACAGTATAAACCGGTACGTTATCTACATACAAGGTATATGATACTATGTGGTGAATTTGGAGTACAATTAGGCACTAATGGATATGTATTTAAGCGTCACAACCGCCTCATTTCTCTGGTCACATCCTTTAAGACCACGCACGCACGCACGCACGCAGAACAGATGACCGTTGGGAGCCAAAAGTTCTGGAATGGAGACCACGGACTGGCAAGCGCAGCGCAGCGTAGGACGTCCACCAACAAGATGGACGGACGATTTGGTGAAGGCCCCAGGTTCAGGGTGGATGCAAGTCGCTTCCAACCGTAATGATTGGGCATCAATGAGGGAGGCCTATGTCCAGCAGTGGGAGAAGATTCTGATACAGTTTCCAGTTATATGGTAGACATACAGGACTTCTAATATTATAACTGAAAGCCCCATCAAAATCCATAGCCATTTCTTAAAAAAGAGAAGATTTCTTAGAAATGAGGCCCTTATTCTTCTTGCCCTTATTCTTACCCTTCTGTTAAAGGGTTGCCTGGAAGAGATCGCTCTTAAGCGATATGGCCGCCTATTGCTTACCTTGTAACTTTCTCTCTGTGTACCTGTTTTCTGTATTGCTTACTATTCCTGGTGTACAATAAAGAGTCATTGTATTGTATAACAACGCCAAAAGACTACACTTTTATGCAGATGCATTTATTTATATAGAAATTTTTTTTTTCTTGTTAGACTTACAGCATTAGCCAGCGCGTCCAACAAGCACGACATTTACAAATATAACATAAATGAAGAAAAGTTCATGGCCAAATATAAGAGCGCGGACCATATTTTTATTTATGCAAGTGCATAAATAAAACACTTACATAAGGTAGACGTCCGAGTGATGGTCAATGTCTCTGTAGTATCGTCTATTGGCTTGGCCATTAACATGTCGAGCATTAGGACATTTACTTTACACAGTCAAATAGAAAATTGTCCGACAACTACTAGTGCGAATGGATTCAATACATACTACTGGAGTATGCTATGAGGAAGGAACAGAGGAACAAGTTAGCGCAGACAATACACTAGGAACTCCATTATATCTAGACTTAGTTTTAATTAAATTAACTCAACACCTTACTTGTCTCGGGACAAGCTGAAACAAAAGCTCACATCTCGCATCTCAGGGGAAACATTATAGATCTCTATCTAAACTAATACTATTAGAGAAACATTATTTCAGTCATAGAAAGCTTATATCAGCGAGTAACATAGGTTATCCTACTTTTTGTTCCAGAAAAATGCAAAATAAATACCAAGACGAAGTAGCGCTCATTAGTGCTCATATAACGAAAAAATTACTTTCTTCTTGACTACTTATAATGGTCTCTTCGAAAGTGCTACTAAGTAGTATAAAAAAGTAACATGTAAAAGATCCGTTTGCCTACTTATCGAATAAAAGTTTCGATTTTGATTTTGACGGAAAACGGCCCTGAGGGAGAAAGCCTGATAAAGCGAACCACACAACGAAGAAGTGTGCGGTGTGATGTTGTTCACGTACTTAAATAGGCCCGACTCGATCGATCCGACCTACTTCCGACCCGCTACTGTCCTATGTGTGGTTTACGCTTAAGTTGGTCTGACCAGATCCTTTCAACCCTGGACACGAGTCAGGTCAACGGAGACACAGTCAACAGACACAGCCGTTTCAATTCCTGAATATTTTGACGCGATATCAAAATCAAAATTCAACATTTTAAGGCGTTTTTTACCGTCTGAAAATATTATTACAAGAGAAGACATTCAGGGATACCAAATCTACTAAAGTTGATCAAAGTTCTTGCAACTTATCCTTCTGTTGTGGTAGTAAGTAGGTACCTAATACGCTCTAGTATTTAGTATTATTATGATTCATTCCGATTTCGGCTAAGGACGACTTCTATGTCCTATATAATTAGTTGAGCTCTGTAGAATTCTGTAGTATCTCTTAAGTAACCAATGTTGGCTGTAAAAATACGTGAAGAAAATTTCAATGGACATGTTAGCGTGTGGTCTGCTTTTAGTTAGTTCCCAATGTTCAGTCAAAGATTAGTCGCCTCTCACATTGCTGAAATATGCTGGATCATGTCATGACATGGAAGGATTACGACAAAAATATAAAGCACGTTATCACAAGGCCCGCTGGCGCCCCGGCGCCGTTGTTATCACGATTTCCTAGATACGTGGCCTGCACACATACGCGGGGCGATAAGCGTTATACAATAGTTCAATGTTGGTTACTGCGAAACGGCATGGGTGGGTCAAGATTGTTTTGGATTTTACGTCAACCATGGATAGTACCGCAAAGTTGCGGAAGTGGTTTTATCGGAACTGCAGTTTTTAAAGGTTTGTTGGAATCAGAAGCACAGACGGAAGCGAAAGATGTTTAATTTATGGGTAGGCTTATTTAAATAGACAGTAACTCTGGAACTCTTTGGGGAGGCCTTTGTCCAGGAGTGGGCGTCTTTTGGCTGATATTATGACGAGGTTTTTAAATTTTAGTTAAATTAATATTAAGAAGAGAAGCTCCCCGCGGGGCAGATATCAATTTGATTCCAAAATGCTCGATTTCATTCACTTAAAAGATAGTTTTATTACTTGGTTAAGTTAATAACAGTTTCCTTAAATACCAGTAAGCATCTTATTAAAATAACCTTCTAAAATAAGGAAACTAAAACCTTTCTTTTCTACTAATCTATACATATAATATATATATACGTATAATAAATATATTATACGTATAATAAATCAATAATTACATATAATAAATCTGTTACAAGTCGGCGTCTGTACATTGAAGATATTTGAGAAAAACTGTCACTAGGGCTATTTACTAGCGCAAGCGCAATAGAACCCAAAACAATGATTTTTAGAATTATTGTCTGTTTGTCTGTGCGTTTGTGCGCGCTAATCTCAGAAACGGCTTAACCTGGAAGGATGCGGTTTTCACTGATATGTTGGTATTTTTTGGATTAACATTTAGTAGAAGTAGTGACTTGGGAATAGGTATGGTGGTGAATGTGAACGCGGGTGTGCGGGGGGGGGGTAATTTTTTTATATCGAGGAACTAAGGAGAGCCATAATTGATGAAAAAGCAAATTGGATAAAAAAAATAAGCTGCCCATATTACTAATTCCACGCGGACGGAGTCGCGGGCAAAAGCTAGTCTCTTACTAAATGTATTATGGGAGTATTACTAAATGTCAAAATTTTGGATATTTCTCGTTTTATTTAAAACAGTCATTTTACTCCTTAGGTAGTTGACTTTCGATATCAGTTCAAAGTTTTCTGATATCTTCTGTTATAATTACGGAATAATCGCCTGGCTGCACTTAACGATTAACCCTGTATACCAGCACACGACACATCCAGCATCAAAGTAAAGCTGATTTTATTACTTACACCTGTATCTGAATAAAAAAATCTTTATGTTGTGAACGATCTGATAAAGATCGTATGAATCACTTGGACGAGGGCAGCGCTGTACGCTGTACCGATGATTGAGGAACTCTTTGGGGGAGAACTTTATCCAGTAGTGGAAAAATTTTAGCTGTTAGTTATGGACATTTTTTTCCGTAACCCAAATTTTTAGAAACAGACCCTGCATTTTTAAACTTTCAACACTATGCTCAGATAACTAGAAATAGAAATATTTTATTTGTGACTACAAATGGTTATGGTTAATATACTAACATGGATAAAATAGATAAAAAAAAGTAAAAATAAAACAATGAAAAAATAACATGCTTGTGTCACAAAATGGTCCCAAATTTGTAAAAGATTCCTTTGGGACCATCAAGCCATCAACATTAAAAAAAACCACAAGAAATCAAAGTGAGACCGACAAGTAAAAATAAAATAAAAACACAAAATGATGATCATTGAATGGTGGGCTTAAGGCATATATAAGGCATTGAATCTTTGCTGTCCATTACTGGGTACATCTGTACAACTGTGGTACTGTGCTAGGTATTGTGCTTAACATGTCCATGATTGGTGCCATCATTCATACCTACCTATGATTTAAATTTTCGTTTTGATATTAAACTGCCTGTGAGGTAGCTACAGTTGATAAATTCGGAGTAAGATCGATAAAGGGATTTACCCAAGATCTAGCAATCGATTGCCGCGAATTCGTATTACAGCGTTAAGTAATTAAGACCATTGCGTTGAAGACTACATGACATACTGAGCTGTATTTAATCAGGCAGATGTATGAAGTTTTCTTTGATAAGATAAGATCTAAATTCCTTCGCACATGTATATTGTGGACAATTGTATTGTAGGTATAGCTGTAATTGTAATTTAAATTATGAGCCTCAAGTCTACAATTAACTTCAAAAAGGTTCTCACTACGGTTGTTTTTTTTTAGGTTAGTAAGGTACCTATCTGAAAACTCCGTAATTTAGGTACTGATTCGAAAAATTATTTTTGTTTAGAAGGGCATTAATGAAGAAAATCCCAGGGTATACTACAAAAACAAAACACTAATACTTGAAATAAATTATTATATTATACTGGACTACTGGTTTTTCATAAATACTACTAGCGTCTTTGGGTCCAAGCCGCAGGGGCGGGGGTTATAATTTTTATATTATACTAGCTGATCCAGCAAACGTTGTTTTGCCATTATAAATTATAGCCTACCGACCTATTCTCAGACCTATCGAATATAGAGAAACAGTTTCATAAAAATCGGTCGTCGTTTCGGAGGAGTTCAATAACAAACACCGGGACACGAGGACTTTAATTCTTATGTATTTTTTTCCATTTATGTTTGTAATTTGTCCCACTAAATATTAGTTAACGTGAAAGTTTGGATGAAGATGGAAGAATAGTCATGTCGATTTTTTTTTTTACTTTTTCACGTTAAAACATTTTTACCCGATTCCCGCGGAATATCGAGAAACGAATTCGAACAGCTAAGCATATAATAAACCATTTTCCATAAAAAAAATATTCAATATACAGACACTTAGTTTAGGTAAATAGGAAGTTCTAACCTTATGTTTACAAACACATGATGGCCACTTAACAAGTCTCTATTTATTTTAACTACTGATCACGCAACTATTATTCAAAAGTATGTATGACGTGATTCCAGAACTAGGTCAGAATTTGAAATAAATACACAATTTGCTTAGTAATGTCTAGATAAAAATATCGGAATGCACCGATGATAATATATCGATATCGATTCCATTCAAAGAAGTGAGGCGTCAGAAAAACACACGTTATCTTTTTTACATGGAATATTACATTCATATTGTATGTTCGTTAAATGCACTCCTTTCAACCCTGTTTACTAACAAAATATTATTGCACCTGGACGCGAGTCAGAACGAAAACACTTCCAAGAATTTATAGCACATACTACATACATTACAGCTATCTACTACTAGTCTTGACCTGCAGCTTCACTTGCCTATTAAAATTCCAGGTTTTCCCGAAAATTCTCACGGGATGTCCCAAAAATTACATCGTGTTATCATTAACGTTGCTTAATAGACACCAGTGTCTTATTTCATATCTTTAAACCTAGCGGTTTATCCCGTGGGAATATCGGGACAAAAAGTAGCATGTGTGTAATTCCAGACGTCATAAACACACGCACGAACGCACATACTCACTAATTTTCACATTTAAGTAAAATATTAGAGAAAAACAGAATTTATATCTGACATTCTAAAAGGACATTTCGCAAATGTTAAAAACATCAGCTTTTTCGATGACTACTGTTGCAAGTATTTCCGTTATTGCAGTGCTTAATTCTCGTGTCTCAATACCATTATCTTTTATCTCTTCTATCTGTATAAATAAAAACGAATTACTAGCAAATATAAACAGGCATGTACGAACAAAAAAGAGCATAGTTTCATGAAGAAACTGGTAAGGACAAACAACGACTACCTAGTTTAATGTAGAAATTCGTCAGAAGAAAATGAACGACTAGTTTCTTATAGAAATGGGTAAGAACAAAAAAGAGAGACTAGTTTCATATGGAAATTGGTAAGACAACAAAAATTAAGACAGATTTTTTTACGAAGTACTATTCCGTTTTAGTAGGGTAAATAATAGAGCTGAAATTTAAACTGATTCACAGCAAATATAGATCTATATAATATATAGACGATTTGGTGAGGGCCGCAGGTTCAGGGTGGATGCAAGTCGCTTCCAACGGTAATGATTGGGCGTCAATGAGGAGACCTATGTCCAGCAGTGGAAGTCCTACGGCTGAAATGATGATGATGATAATAATATATGGAATTAATGCCGACTGTATCCTATCTAAACCTAATAATGTGACTTTAATACATGATCAACCTTGTGCTAACAAGTGAACATTTACAATAATTTCTGTCCGAAATCCAGGATGCTGACATGTTTGCCGATAGTTGGGGAATACTTTTGTCTAAAACAATGTTCTTTTTAGCATAATTATAATAATAATTTTAGTAATGTTTTTAGGGTTCCGTACCCAAAGGGTAAAAACGGAAACCCTATTACTGAGGCTCCGCTGTCCGTCCGTCCGTCCGTCCGTCTGTCACCAGGCTGTATCTCGGGAATCGTGATAGCTAGAGAGTTGAAATTTTCACAGATGATGTATTTTGAAAGAAAGAAAAGAAAGAAAGAAAAGCATTTATTTTATAACAACAATAACACATACACAGGCAAAGATAAGAGTACAAACATAGACATAGACATAGGAATGTAGGTACATATTAGTGCTGCTACAAAAAGGGACCCGGCTCAGCATGTCGCTAGTTAAAAACCAGTTGCCGCTATAACAAGAAATATTAAAAAATGGAATTAAATAAATATTTAAGGGGGCTCCCATACAACAAACATGATTTTTTGCTCGTTTTTGCTCGATATTGATAATGGCAACAGGTAGACAATTGAAATATACACAGAATATTTAATTATATATTGACTTTAAAAATGAATCATTAAAATAAAATAAATATTTAAAGGGGGCTCCCATACAACAAACGTGATTTTTATAGATAATAGTACGGAACCCTTCATGCGGGAGTCCGACTCGCACTTGGCCGGTTTTTTTATATCAACGAGTTAGGTGTTTTAATAAATAAATAATAAATAACCCCCTTTCACACAAATAAATAATAAAGCTAGCTAATTCCGCCATTATCGGGTTTAATAAATTTACTTACTTTGTATGGGAAAAGAATGACTGTTTAGTATTTAGTGGTCATGTCGTCCGCGAACATTGTGTGATATTTTTAATTCATGAACCAAAACGCAGGCATGCACTGCAGGCGGCGGTTAATAAAAAAGAAAAAAAATGGCCGTTTCCGGAAGCTAAACAAATTTTTGCAGCCAGAACGTGTCGGGAGTACTAAAATTATTTTATAACTTAGTTAGAGCGTTGCCCTTCCTTAAATTCGGACGAAGCAATGTCATACGGCACTGCTTCGCGGCGTGTGCATGGAACTTATTTTATATCGATTTACTTAGTCCCTTCTACTTACATTCTCAGCAATCGTTTTGTAGAGATAGACCACAATAGAAAGATCTCTCTGCAGGCAGATAGGCCTGGGGACTGAAGTTCAAGGGAAAAACTTGGAAATTGTACCTATTTATGGATTCGAGTTGAGTTGAAATTAATTAATTGATGACTAGGTGCAGTGTCCTTAAAATAGTTCACTTATTCGTTTACAATATGTTACTATCTAACTTCATAAATATTAATTCCTGATTATCGCACTTAATTGTACCTACAGTTTTCTCGTTATGATTTATTTTATTTTCATAATACTGTAACATACACGCACGCATGCACACACATACGCACGCACACACACACGTACTCACGCATGCACTCGAATTTGATGTTTGGATTTTGTTACTGATTGTTTGGCACACAGATAGTTAATGTCCTGGATTAACACATAGGATACTTTTATCCCGGAAAAGTGTTGAGTTCCCGCGGGATAGCGTCAAACAAATTCTTCTCAGACAAAGTTGCGGGCAACAGCTATACGCAATAAAACGTTCGTTCCAATAATACACTAAATAGAGCAAGCTGTTAAATTTTACTACTGTTTCCCTTAACAAGCCGCTTTGAAACAATTGACGCAGTTCCACGTAAACATTACATACTTCGTATTAAACCTTAACTAGCTTAGCAAGTTCCTAGGCTCGACGAGTTGAATTGTAATAATTAACTTCTTATTATGATTAACAATGTTAATATACGTAGAAGTTGCTGAGCATTCTCAGAAATGCAGGAAATTTTTATGAAGTTGAAGAAATATTTTTTATCCCGGAAAATTGCATAGTTCCCATGGGATAGTGATAAAGGAATTCTTCGCAGATGAAGTTGCAGCTGTAACAGCTAGTATACATAAACATTTAATTTAATAAGCCGTGGGCATCAGCTAGTAGAGTATATTTTGAAATAGCTGTACGGAACCGTCGTTGCACGAGTCCAACTCGCCCTTCGCCGGTTTTTATACGTTAGCTAACCGATGGGGTCGCCATGTACGGCGTGTTGCCGTTACCGGACAGACCCCAGTATATTAGGTTCATTACGGAAATAAATCATCCATCGCAGGCGGCGCGTATGTAAACGAAAGGTACATTTACTTGCCTTTACCATTCATTAGACGACCAGATGGCCTAGTGGTTAGAGACCCTGACTATGAAGCTTGAGGTCCCGGGTTCGGTTCCCGTGTCGGGGCAGATATTTGTATGAATAATACGAATGTTTGTTCTCGGGTCTTGGGTGTTTAATATGTATTTAAGTATGTATCTATCTATATAAGTATGTTTATCCATTGCCTAGTACCCATAACACAAGCTTTGCCCAGCTTACTTTGGGACTAGGTCAATTGGTGTGAATTGCCCCGTGATATAAGTATTTATTTATTTATTTATTTATTACACTACATTAGATCTGGCAGTTGAATTAAAACTCCTTGATTTTAGGTACTAAATTCCTATGGGAATTCCCAAAAATTTCATCGTCGCCTTCATTTACGTTGTATGACGATCATCATGCATAGTTTCATATCTATAGTATTGGCGGTTAAGATTTTGGGACTATATATAACTACTTAAAACATGTTATGAAAGGTGGTCCCCTTAGGCAAGGTGCCGAAGATACTGGCAGCGTTTCCTCTTTTAGCTAAGCTAATTCTTTGTCCGAGGAAGCTGCCAGCTCTTTCGTCCCCTGTGACGTCGATTAATTTCTTTGAAATTTCTCTAACGAGCTTCAAAGCGCTAGGACCCCGCGGACCAAGGGTCTCGACGCCGAATGGAACAAAGTCGTATTTGCTGCCTAGACCCCTGTATTTGAGTCCTTTCGCTTTTACTTAAGTAATTTTTCTTTTATTTGAAACGTCAACTTGTATAATGGACACGTTAATGTTATAATATTAACAACTTTACTTTATTAAGTTTAGAAAGTTCAAATTATAATAACATGGCATTGGGTACACTGGCTTTCAAAGGGTTAAAGTGTTATAGTATTCATCTTTCAGTATTCCATTGCAGTCCAAGTTTTCGTAATTTCAGAAGTAAACCGCACGTTACAATATCCTATTAAACTTTGTTCTCCGTCTAACCTACTGACCTAAAAAGTCGCCAAAAAACGTGACATTTCAAAACGAACAATGTCTCATTGAAATCCACGTGAAAATCCTTTTCAATCCCTCTTAAGCAAACATATAATATTTGCTTAACTTGAACTTGTTCGACCGAGGCCACAATTGACGTAAAATTCGATAATTCGCGAATAATTCATATTAATTACACGACAATGTATTAAGAAGCGGTCCGCGCAAGCTGTTTAAATTACAATTAACCTTAGAACAATAGTTTTCAGATTTTGTTTGAAGTGCTCGAGCTGATTCATCGGCTGAAAATGGATGGCGCTTGCCACCAAAGATGGTACGCTCACTTGAGTATATGAAACGTGACTCCCGCCAAAAAATAAAAATAAAAGTTTAACAATTATTTAATCAAACAACAAAATAATAAATCTTCTATATATAAAAATGAATCCTTATTTCCCTTGGTCACGGCATGACGCGTGAACGACTGGACCGATTCACTATTTTTTTTTATGTTGTAAGAAGGTTCTTATGAAAGAAAAAAAAATAAAAAAGTTGCACGGAAAATTAGAAAATTTAAGAAAAAATAACTTCCTTAAATAAATATCACGGGACAATCTTACACAAATCGACCTAGTCCCAAACTAAGCAAAGCTTGTACTATGGGTACTAGATGACGATAAACATACTTATATAGATAAATAAATACTTAAATACATAGAAAACATCCATAACTCAGGAACAAATATTCGTGCTCATCACACTTCCTTATTAACTTTTCTAATGTAAACTTATGGCGTTTGATATAATTGTCAGTCGTTTGACAGTTGGAGTGATTGACAGAAAACGTGCTACATATAATAATATAATTTAAATTAAATGCACGGGTCGGAATTGTTAATAAAACTAGCGATGCGCCCCGACTTCGTGTGGACACCCAGTAGTTAGGGGCAAAAGAGGTAGAAACCGTCTTAAATTATAGACTTTTTTTTTCACCCCTATTTTTTAAAGTTACACCCGTGCGAAGCCCGGGTTGCTAGTACATAAGTACTTAGTAATAAATTAACATTGAAACGAAGCCAAAAAACCACTAAAGTAATTTTCTTCTGTTTAAAGTCGGTGCCTCGCCACGTGCCATCGTCATCGTCGCAAAACATCGTGACCCACACACACCTGAGAAGAATTCAATTGGTGTATGGGAAGTTCTCACATTCCCTCTCAATCTGAGTTCTTTGCCTTTGCCCTGTAGTGAGACGTATAGAATGATGGTCACTTTGGGTACGGAAACGGGTTATTTTTAGTCCAAATTATTGCGAGAACAATAACGTTCGAACATCGAAGTTTCGCCATAAGTACTTTCTCGCGTGGGCGCGAACAATATTTACTTCCCAACTGCAACCCGCGATTATTTTGGCCGTGTTGTCTTTTCTCACAAAGCCTGTAAACAGGAGGTGTACAAACTACAAACAAGCCATAAAGAGAATCGCATCTTGTAATTTGCATCGCACTGAGCACGCTCTAATGAATGACAAATACGTGCTCACTCGGTGTGCAGTGTCAATGAGGTTTGACTATATAAGCTGGAAGGCTAGTGTGAGGTCCATTTGATAACTTTGACATTTATTTTTTATCTTAGAGAGGTTAGACAAACGAACTAGTGGGTCACCTGATGTTAAATGATCACCACACTGTCCATAGACATCCGCAGCGCTTTACGCGATGCCAGTGCGTTGTCAGCCCTAAGGAAAAAGGAGAGGGGATAAGGGAGGGGGAGAGGTATTGGGCCCCCGGTGGTCTACGAAACGCAGCAGGAAGTACTGCTGCTTCACGCCGGTGTTCTGTGAGAGGGTGGTACTGCCCTGGACGAGCCGGCCCATTCGTGATGCAGCGGCTAGCTACAACATGGCTCTACCCTTTGATCAATTATAACTGAAGATACATATTGCCGAACAAAATCCCCTTCAAAGAATGTCCGAACTTTTTTATTTGTTTGCGTAACAATTAAAATCATCACCTACACAGAAATTTGAACCTAGTCTTTTCTTCATTACAGTCGAATTTCGGTTGAGACTTTACAGCTAAACTTGACAATTTCACGCAACGTACTGAGAAAAAAGAAGGCCACTTTTATCAAAGTGGCGCTCATTTGGCTCGGACATTTTCGGGCGCGCGACAGTGGATCTACAGTTATAATTGATCAAAGGCTCTACCAAACCACGTTTGTGATTGGTTTAGAACTAAATGAGTCAATCCGCAGCCAATAACACCTTTAGCGAAATTTCCACGGGGAAGGAATGAACGGGATTTATATGATCGATTCAGAGTGAAGTGAGTTGCGGAAGCAACTATGATTACTAGATTCTTTAAATTTGGTCTGCAAGTATCATCATCATCTGAATTTTACCTGAAAGACACTGCTGAACATAGGAACAAGGATCGCCAAACAGACCGGTTCTACGCCTTCCGCATCCAACCAGGTTATCGCTGCATCTTGTTGGAGGCCTACTTGCACTGCGTCTTCCGGTCCGTGGAAGCCATTCGAGAACCTTTTAGCCCCATCGGCCTTCAGTTCTACGAGCGATGTCCCTGCCCACAGCTACTTGTAGCGCAAGCCACACAGAAGAGACGTGGGGCGGAGACGCGGCCTCGTCTCTACTGTCTGCTTTGGACCGTGACGCTTCTATACATTTAGTATATATGAAAACTGATTGAAGGGGCGCCGCGAATGCGACAAGCCCCCGTCCCACGTTTCTTCTGTGTGGCTTGCGTCTACGTCTGACGATTCATCGAACTAAGTATATCGGTGATTTTAGCACTTGCACGGATTTCATCATTTCTAATCTGGATCCCACAGAGAAAATCCGAGAGTCCTCTCCATCGCCCTCTGACTCCTCTGAGTGACATACAGCTTTCATATGAGGCCCATTTAACGGCCACGTTTAAGTCATCGTCCCACTGCAGGGCACAGGCCTGTCGGTCGGTCTCGTTTAAGTGCCATGAGGTAATATAACAGTAAAAAACTAATTTCAGGACTTTAGCTGATTCCAACGGGATAAGGAAAAATCGATTATATCACTAATAACCGATACCGATGGCGATGGATGTATGAATGTTGCTTCAACTGATCTTCGTTTTATTTGATGAAGAATATTAAGTGATAAATCACAATTTGAAATTCTTCGCTGAAGTCTCAATATAAACTGCGTCTTGACTCTTGTGTCTACGTCCTTGCTTCATTCATTGATGAAAACATACAATACAACAACACGTCAACACGTCAAATATTCTTTGTGTGGAAATTACTACCTAGGTTATTGTGAGTCGTTAGGGAACCCCGAGTGACTGAGGTTCCCTAGAGACCGTGGACAATTAGACAAGCGAGCGTTTTAGACGTTTACTGTTTTTCCAGCAGACATTTGTGACTAAGGACAAGAGTTAAGGCGGCTTTGCGCGATAACTGGTTACTTATTATTTTTATTATTAAGTACTAGCTTTTTCCCGCGACTTCGTCCGCATAGAGGTAAAATTTATGGTCTACTCCCGTTCTTTTTTCCGCGGGAATATCCAAAAATCCCTTCTGCAGGTGAGGTGCAGTCACCTCTATGATCTTTAGAGATGATATCTGCCAAGTATAATGCCTCTGTAACAGCTACAGTGACAGAGATAAGGCTACTTTCAATCGAATATACATATATCCCGTTTATTCCTTATCCCGTGAGAATTTTTCCCATAAGAACCTTAAACAAAGTATTGCACAAATTAATTCCAAAAAAAAAATTGAACGAAATCTGTCCTGCCGTTCACGCGTGATGCCGTGACCAAGAGAAATAGGGAATTATATTTGTATATATGTGGGTCATTTTAAGTTTATGGATACACAGCGTAAGAAAGAAAAGTTATCTCTCCTGTGGACATAAATTTAGCGACTTCGAGTCAGCAAACTATTAGGATTTATTTAAATGGGCCTAAAGTTGGTCAGGCGTCACTTACGCCAATGTAGACTTGTCAAAAAAATATTGGCTATAAGCCCTTAACTTTTGCAAAGTCTACAGAAAGACGCGAACAAAAAAAATAGTATGACCCAGCTAGATATCCGGAATTTCTTGGCTGTCCTGGAAGTCTTGGAAGGATTCCTTGTTGGACTAAGAAACCCTAAAAATGCAAGCTTATAAAAAACTTCTAATGTAGATCAATGAATCGGGAAATATTCGATGCTACACGTTCACTTCCCTTTCGAGCCAACCGTGAATAAGAACCATAGATTGGTTGGTTACCTACCCATGCATAGATAGATAAGTCTAGTGACTGGCCCTGGTTTCACACGGATGTAACTTTGAAAGAAAGAGATAAAAAACAAAGAAGTCACGTTGGATGCAGGATAATGCAGATGGAGCGGGACTGCTCTGTTTGGCGAATCTTGGGGTAGGCTTGTGTTCAGCAGCGGTCTTTAAGTTTAAATAAAGAAAATATTGAGTCTCGGCTGAAGCCCTCTTAACCAGCGACATCGCGTACGAATGTTAGATATATCTCGCTGCAACAATGGGTATTGGAGTTCCCAAGCGCGGTCGCACGGCCCGCGCCAATGGGTAAGGGTCAGCTCAATGACCTCCTTCCGAAAGACTGTCAATGATTCATTGACTACGAAATCAATACAAACTGTTGTAAACTGCACTGTGAAGATTCTCGAATGGCGTCCGCGGACCGGAAGGCGCAGTGTTGGTCATCATCATTTCAGCCGTAGGACGTCCACTGCTAGACATAGGCCTCCCTCATTGATGCCCAATCATTACGATTGGAAGCGATTTGCATCCACCCTGAACCTGCGGCCTTCACCAAATCGTCTCCATTAAAGAACTTTTGGGCCCCAACGGCGGTTCTTCTACGGATCTCCTCGTTTCTGATTCGATCCCGTAGAGAAACTCCAAGCATAACCCTCTCCATAGCTCGTTGAGCGACTCTGAGCCTATTCATCAGGCCCATAGTGAAGCACCACGTCTGGATCCATATGTCATCACTGGCAACACACACTGATTAAAGACTTTTGTTTTAAGGCACTGAGGTATTAGGTATTATGGACGAATAGATGTTGCGGAGCTTCCCGAACGCTGCCCATCCGAGTTGGATTCGCCGATTGACCTCCTTCTCGAAGTGTTGGTGCCTCCAATTAAATGGAGCGACCTGGTTAAGGTTGCGGGAACGCGTTGGATGTGAATGACGCAGGACCGGTCTGTTTGGTGAACCTTGGGGGAGGCTTAAGTTCAGCAGTGAAAGTATTTCGGATGACGACGACATCTCATCATACAATGTGAACTTAATTCATACTAATATAGATATATATGAATCTGTACCAATCAACCCAGATACATTCCACTGCAGGAAACAAGTCTCCTCTCAGAATTTATTGAATCAGCAGGGTAATGAGGGTTTTCTATGAGAGGCTATTTGGCGCTAGTATCGTCAGGTCCGTTTGACAACTTTGACATTTGTTGTATGGGTGTAACGTCAAATAGACCTTACGATACTAACGCCATCTAGCGATATTCCACCTGTCAGAAAACCCTCATTGTGTAACTTTTTTGACACTCGGCATCGGATTGAAAAGACAGTTTTTGTGTGGCTGTGACACAGCTGGCTGTTTCCGATACCAATTGTCAGCCCATACAAGAACTGTCAAAATTAACGCGATGGCGATTGCGAGGGAGTTAGATAATTAGCCTACTGGCGTTACTTTGCGAAGTATAGGAGGTATATAGGAGCATATTAATGAACTGAATCAATTACTTTGCTCACCCGCGGTACCCAAGATCGCGAGAGAACAAAGTAATTGTTTCAGTTCTACTCTCAGAATCAGTCCAAATCCGCACTGGGCCCGCGTGGGGACGTCTTCCTGGTGATAAATTATGATAATGATCTTTGATCAATTAAGATAATGATGAACCATGGTCATGGTCATGCTCATAGTCTATTTTATTTAGTGAATAGTCTTGCCGCAGAATGTTAGGTGCGCACGCGCGGAAGTGTAAATTGGGCAGTTAGACGCCCTTTAATTGCGTCACGTAATGATGTAACCGTTCGTAGAGGTTAGGGCTGTCACTGTCAATATACTCCCAAATTTTGCATCATGCCATTGTTTTATACCCTTTTTCTTATCCGTCCAGGAAAAACAGTGCTGCCGGTGCACACATCGGTCAATGATTTCCTGGCCAATTATGAATATTCATTCACCGAATGGTAATAACTATACTCCGTTTCCGTTATCAAGCGGGCCGGGCTTGGCTACCTAACATTAGTAATGTACAATACAAACTATCCAAGTCTTGACGTTGTAACTATGGTATGTAACTGGTATGGTATGTATGGTAAGGTAACTCCAAAATTAATCTGAATCTCAATTTAAAAAAGTTTCTAATTAACATTTCACGTCACTAAACCGCAAACGCACAGACAGCGGATGAACGAATTCGCGGTACGGTCAGGGGGGTTTCACTCCGCAGTTAAGGTATGTTCGGCCGGCGCTCCTCCCGGGAGGCGTATGGCTTTAGGTTGTCGGTCGGCCTTCGGTTCAACGCTAGCCGCGTCGCGCGTAATTCAGCATCTTTTTTTCTGTGATTTTTGCAACAAACAATGACTTCTAAACGATCTTATAAATAACTTACTTACTCACTAAAGGTAAGTAGTTTACTGAATGAATACACACTGTTATCTTTCTTGATTTATATACCTACCAAATATAGGCGAGTGGAAACCCTGTGCCCTTGGTTCCAGATCAGCGGTGCCCAACGGAATATGAACGCTCGTATCACACGATAAGTTTCAATTTTGCGTGCAAGCAGTAAGAGTACGCAAGTTTTTATACCTAAGGTTGACTTTTGTTCGAGAGTGATCCTTCTGTACGTTAGTACTATTACCTACTTATTCTGTGGTACGGTACCGCGCAACCGTTCATACAAGTTAGAATATTACAACCGTCACCGCCACCGGACCGCCACGCCTCGTCTGTGCATTTGGAGCTTTACCACCAATCTGCCCGCTTGATAACAGAGTAACTAATAGCCAGTAAAGCTTGCAATATTTTAGTTTCTTTTCCTCGTACCGACTCTAGCTTGACCGGTTTTTATTATTTGTTGTTATGCAGTGTCGGTCCGAGTTTGAGGTTTATCGAAAATAATATCCGATACCGTTTAACAGTTTTAGGGTCAAACTAACACATTTTTTTCCGTCTCTGTGGTCAAGGCAAAAGGTAAAGGTCTATTCTATAGCCAATATTTTTTAGTCAAGTCCACACCGACGCGTGAAGTGTCACGCCTGGGCAACTTGCGGCCCGTTTAAATAAATCTTAAGTTTACTGACTGGGAGTCTAATTTTATCCACAGGAGAGACAACATATCCTTTAGCGTGAAATAGTAACAAACACACACACGCACGCACATAGGGGAGACCGAGGACAGTTGACACAGAGGAGAGTAGACACAACGTCGATTTTTTAGAACTTATTAACTGCTAGCAATAGCGCGTGTTTGATAGCTCGAGACTTGAACTAAAAAACGCGCGCTATTGCGAGCTCTCTAGCAGTTAATAAGTTCTAAAAAAATCGACGTTGTTTCTACTCTCCTCTGTGTCAACTGTCCTCGGTCTCCCTCACAAGTAGGTAGTTTTATTTCATAAAGTATTATGCATTTAGCAAGTGACAACCCTAAGTGAAACCTTAAGGGCACCTAGGTGCTAACTATCTGTAAACACGTTACCTCGATTGACCATGAAACAGTACGCTTATTGTCTCACGCTATTTCTTTCTGTCAAACGTTGTGAGATGATTACAGAAAGAGATAGTGCGTTTGACAATATGGCATCTGGCCCCAGCTCGCACTGGCAAATAAAGCCAAAGTCACGTGTGTTGAAAAATAAAGCTAACGGCGTTTAAAACTTCATAAAGGTCTTGCGCCAATATAGTGACAGTCGGGTTGAGGTCCGAAAAATTTGCAAAATTGATTGTTATTATTATAAACTGTAATTTAATTACCGCAGATTTTAATGATTTCCACCTTTTATTTATTCGAAAAAATCGCAGTGGCTGAACGCGTCGAACCTTTGCCTGATAATTTTAGTTAACCTAATTAAAAACAAAACTTACGCATGCGCATTACGGACGCGCCATTTTTGTAAAACTTTGCGTTGTTTTGAGTTGTTGATTATAGTATATGTACAAAAACCAAACAAAATGAGTGATGTTCAAGTGATGAAGTCGACAATAACATGGAATTAATTCCGCCCGATATTTAAAGTAAGGCGCAAACCGCGCAAAATAATCTTTTGCTACCAATAAGTATCTCGAGAAATTTGTTTTTATTTTACAATTTTGTGTTATTAAGTAATTGCCTATTTTCTTACAAATGTATTGTAAAACGTCGTATGATACACGGTTGGCAAGGTTTTATCACAGGTTGCCGTGCGGCTCGGGTTTATCACTCGTCAACTCATTTGTAAAACCATGCTTACCAACCTTGTTTGTATCACAAATAACTATTCCCGTAGAAAAAGGTATTTTCCCGCGGTAAAAAGTAGCCTATGTCACTCAGTGATAATGTAGCTTTCTAACGGCAAAAGAATTTTTGAAATCGGTCCAGTAGTTTTGGAGCCTATTCAATGCAAACAAACAAACAAACAATCAAATCTTTCCTCTTTATAATATTAGTATAGATGTATTTTATTTTTCATCACTTAAGCTCTGAAAGTAGGTTGCATTGAAATGAAATGAAATGAAATGAAATGAAATGAAATGATTTTATTTGCGGAATATGGGTTACATAGGGTGTAACACAAACTAATTTAACTTGAAATCCGTGTTGTAAATTCGATTTACATCTTTAGGGATGTAAGTAAATTTAAAAATTGAATGGCAGGTACTCCTTTGTATTCACGAACTGGTAAACAATACTTACCTCCGAACCTCCATGCTGGCATAATGCTGGTAAATTGCAAATGTAATGCCTTAAATAATACTATACGTTACTATGATAGTAACATAGTTGTCATAGCAACGGTAGCAAAGCCGCAACGTTGGCCCAGGCGCCACCTGGACAAACAACTAGTTACGACGTAGAATAAAAGCCTTTTATTGCTGGTGGAATTATTACCCGACTTGCTTTTCACTTCGCGTGCTCATGCGCAATGAAATATTTCAGAATAATTTTGTATTTGAAAAAAATCGTATTTAATATTTTATCCATCCATCCATCCATCCATCCATAGCAGCCCTTAGTTCGTCCGTCTTCGGACATAGGCCTTCTCTCCATTTCTCCACGCCTGGCGATCGACAGCCACACGCATCCATCCTCCACCCGCCTGTCGGCAGATATCGTCCTTCCACCTCATTAGTGGTCTTCCTCTACTGCGAGTGTTTTCACGAGATCTCCACTCGAGTGTTCGCCTCGCCCAACGATCGTGATTCATCCTGGCAATGTGCCCTGCCCATCTCCACTTATTCCTCTGGATCACTTCCACCACGTCTCGAACTTTTGTGACTCGTCTGATCCACTCATTCCTTTTTCGATGCATGGACAGTTATCCCGAGCATTGACCTCTCCATTGCTCTCTGTGCAACACGGAGTTTATCTGCAGACTTCTCTGTCAGTGTAGTGGTTTCCATTCCATAAGTGAAGACGGGCAAGATACACTGGTTGGTTTTGGTTTTAATATTTTAAAAAAACTGATAGATAAAAAAATATAAAATATATGTACATAATTATTATTAATAATATCAGTAAGAACATTATGATCTGAGTACCTCAGGCTACACGGGATACTCTCAAATTGTCACACACACACACAAACACACACACACACACACACACGCACACACACACATACACACACACATGCGATTACTCATGCTTACTCCCTTAATACACGCACAGTACACCATTAGTTATTCTATTAAGTTCTCATTTTGCATATTTGATGTTACTTCTTTTTGTATTGTGTTTTTATTTTGCATGCTCCTTTTTGCGCTGTTTTATTTGTGTTATGGCTGGTGGCGCCCAGCTGTTTTCATTATTGAGTAACTGTTTTTTATAAATCACTCTCGCAGACACCCAAGATACAGGCCCAGCCTAGTTTGGGGTCTGATGGATAATTCATTTGTGAAAACCTATGTTCTTATTTAAATAAATAAATTATTATTTATTTATTTATATTTTATACGATTAAATTAACCATCAAATTTCCACACATGTGTGAGCAAGTTTCCTGACCATGTGTTTTTTCATCGTAAAACTCAAGGTAAATTTCAAATATAATTTTACACATAAATTTCGAAAAACTTAGAGGTGTGTGCGAGCCCGGTCTCGAACCCATGACCCTTTGCCAGTAGATCACCTCGGCATTTAAGTCGTACAGTCGAGAAAACTGAATCACGTGCCAGGATGAAACCTCCTCATAGTCAATTTCCCGATTATTTCTTTGGCAGTAGGAAATGTCAACATGACATTTGCAACAAAAAGGTTCCACACTGGTACGCAATCAGTTTCCTCGACAGTATCTATTTATTTAAGTATGTTTATTCGTTGCACTATCTTTGCTTACTTTGGGACTATGTACATATGTCAATTGGTGTGAATTATCCCGCACGGAACCTTTAAAACGGCCTGAGTATGATTGCAGAATGCTAACTTTAATAGTAGGAATAGCAAGCTCTGCAACAAAAACTAGATTTAACCAGGAATTCAAGGAAGCGCATCAACTCTCGATACCCATCAATCAAAGCTAAATATTTGCACACATTCTACGTATGACATGTAGTACGTCTAGAATGTAGACCAAGAGCTGGTATTTTGAAAAACCGCCATCGAATAACATTTATCGTAGGGTTGTCATGTAAAATATTTAAAAAATATTAAATATAAAATAAATTAATGGTTATATTATGGAGATGGTTCTCTATCATTTGTACGAATTTTGTACGCCATAAAACATCGTTTCTATAATTTGTAATAAAGTATTTTATTTCCAACACAGTATTTTCTTCAGAACTGTTAAAAGAATGAATTTTGTAAAAAAAATATACACATTAAGTTTAAGTTTATTTCCAGTTCTTTTTACCGTGGGTTTTTTACGTAAGTAGTAGATTTGTTCATGTTCATAAGATGACTTTGAACGGTTGTCTGACCTGTTCTTCGAGCAATGTGGCTGAGTAATATAAATTAAAATATATATATATATTTCGGACCATTAAAAATCCATAGTGCTTGTTATTAGGTACAACTTAATATCTATGTAGGTTAATTAATTACTTACAAACTAATCTAAGGTTTCTAAGCAATCTATACAAATACTAGCAAATGAGGCTTTGCCCTAGATATTTTTGTCCCTCCCAATCACCACATCGACCCAGTATTTAGTAAGCTGGCAGTCGGGTCTCTCTGCCAACGTTCTCAGCATGCCGTTGCTGCTACCGCGCACTTGTTTCAGCAGTGAGGCTATTCTTTTGCGCCTAATTGCAAAGAAGTCATCTGCCCTTGCCTCTGCGAACATACCAGAGGCACTGCAGTGTCTGCAGTGCTTTGGCCGCCTGAGCAGCATTCTAAGAACGTTGTTGTATTGGACACGTATCGTGTTATACGCCACGTATAATATAGATGTGGTGGAAAAAAGCTTGAGAAATAGTAAACAAAAGCTTGAGCTGTAGGTAAAGTCCACCGGCACCGGTAATACGTGCGCGGAATGGCGCCGCCGCGCGCGCAGCCTGAATGAAGCCGTTGTGACGCACACAGTGCCATGTACTTAGTTGTGGCTAGCCCATAGCTTCTGGGAAACAGGGTTGCTAGAATACGCGGCTTATCATTGTATAAATGACAGTGTATTCACAACTAAAATACTGTATAGTAGCTTAAAGGGTGCCTTACCAAGTCTAACAAAAACCGGCCAAGTGCGAGTCGGAAGGGTTCTATAAAAACGGCAAAAAAATCACGTTTGTTCTATGGGAGCCCCCCTTAAATATTTGTTATATTTTAATTTCATTATTTATTTTTAAAGTGAATATATCTATAATTAAAAAGCGTCTACCTGTTGCCGTTATCAATATCGAGCAAAAAAATCACGTTTGTTGTATGGGAGCTTCCTTAAATAATAATAACAAATAATAATAAATGTATTTATTTACGCATTTTTTTTTTAGAACCCATACAATTTATAAAATGAAATAAAAATTAAAATTCATATTACAATCATTCAATAACACATTATCATTTCATTTCATTTAAAAGCATTACATTAAATTAAAATAATATTCTCAGTTAAATAATAAAAAAAAAAAAAAAAAGTTAAATTAAATAATTAAAATCATAATAATAACATGCAATTTCTTTTTTAAAGATAATATATATACCTAACTCTAACTATACGTGTAATATTGAAATTTCACTGCAAAAGTAACATGTCGCGCTTACTACTTTTACAATGGTGTTTGCCGACCCGCTCACTCTCGCAATAAAAGACCAAAATATTTAATTTATTCTGTTTTTAGTATTTGTTGTTATAGCGGCAACCGAAATACATCATGTGTGAAAATTTCACTGTCTAGGTTCCTGCCTGAGTCACAGCCCGGTGACAGTAGACGGACGGACGAACGGACGGACGGACTGCGAAGTCTCAGTAATAGGGTCCCGTTTTTACCCTTTGGGTCGGAACCCTTGAAACAGTGCAGATGTACCTACCCGTTTTCACCTGTGCAGTGCTATGTGGGCTAATGAATATGATTGGTGGATATCAAACGCAGCCATAGCAACGTGGCATAGCACATCTCTGGCGGAACGGCGCGCAAAGATACCTAGAAACAAATAGCAGTTTCAAGCAAAACCCTCTTCGCCATAACAAAGACACATCTATCCGTCAAACTGTTTTAGCGTGAAAAAGTAACATCCATACAAACTTTTGCGTTTATAATATTAGTAAGATGACACCACTGTAAGCTCCCTGAATCTTATCATGTATAATATCTACACAATCATTGTAACTTACTCTTTCCAACAGGAAACACGTGACATATTTATTGCAAATTGCATACCTCGTATACACACTTCAACAAGGATGATTCCACTAATCTGAAATTCATATCGTTGCGGCAGCCCTGGCCGGATGGCGGCCATTTTTAAACGGCGCTAAGCTACGTCTGGACGGCGTCTGCGCCGTATGCTGCGCGCGCATCCCGTCCTTCCGCTGCGCAGTGTCAACAAACTGGACGGGAAATGTCAGGAAAAGGGCATAAGTGCGATGGACTTTACTAAGTAGTAGCATACATTTTATTATCTTTTTTATTCGTTCTGGCGGAGGACGTCCACTGCTGATCATAGGCCTTTCCAAGGTTCGCCAAACAGACTGGTCCTTTTTTTATGGGCGGAAAATGGGCCTTATGCATTCGTGTCTGTTCGGGGAAACAAAGGGTATGTGGGGCTCTCTTCCCTCGTTGCCATTGTGAACGCCACGGGAGCATAAAAGACATCGCGACGCCCACTGACCGCCCCGGGATGGGGCTCCTCTGTCGACACCGTGCAATGCGGGCTCGGCTTTCCCCGGCCTCCCCCGCTGGTGTCGGTTTGTTTAAGGTTAACTCCTCGTGGCCTCCGCAGAGGCCCACGTTCCCGGCAAGCCGGGGCTACGTGCCCTAACGCTAGCTCTCGTGCCCCCGTGTCTCGCTCTGACAGCAGAGCAGTACCGAGGGCACGATCGCTTCCGTCCACTGAGGCTCACCCTCACCTTTCCCTGCCCGGGTCGAACGAGCAGGTACTAAGCTGGGTTCGCCTCATTCAAAAGGACGCCCGCCCTCGCGGCGGCGGGACGTCACCCTCACTGCGGGCCCACGAGTGAGCCCGCTGGCTTGGATCCCCCACAAACTGCGGTGCTGCGCAACTGAGGGTTCACCTCACCACTCCTCCCCCAGTCAGTCAGTCAACCGCCACAGGCCAACGGCCCAACCGCTAGTCTTCCCCCCTTACTTAACCACCAGGGTTAACAGGGGAGATCCGTAGCGGTCGTGCAGCCCAGACCATGCACCGGATGTAGTAGCATGGCCCGGGCACATGTGGAGATTTCTGACCCCCTCCCCCCAGTCAGTCAGTCAACCGCCACAGGCCGTGGTCCCAACTGCTAATCTTCCCCCCTTAACCACCACGGTTAACGGGGGGATCCGTGACGGTCAAGCAGCCCAGACTATGCACATGATCCCTGGGCATGGCCCGGGCACATGTGGAGATTGCTTTTTGTTTTTTGAATGTTTTGTTATGACGTTGTCACGTTAAACAATCGTCTGTAAACCGACTTTACAGACAACCGGTTTTTTGTTTGTTTGTATGGCTCCTCCCTTTTAATTAATTCTCCAAGTCAGTGTAAACACTCTAAAGACTACAAAGTCAAGTACACTATTTTTTTCTAATTATGAAGTGCTATATACATTAACCATCAGTTGAATATATAATTATTAAGTATTTATGAAAAAGGAAAAAAAACTGCTAATGAAAAACAGGTAGTTTCTGTAAATAGGTAACAATAATTTCTGTTCATAGTTTAGCTTATGTGTTTAATATAAGTATAGCGTCAATTAATGTTAAGACAGTTAAACATCAAGTTTTGATATAAAAATTACTTAAAGCTAGTGGTTTAAGACACAATAGGTTGAATATTTGTAATGTGACAGTTACAATCTTTTCATTAATTTGCAATGCATTTTTGATCGGGTGGAATCTTTCAACTCAATTTTAAAGTAGGTCTTCAACCGCTTGAGCTGAAATTTTCGCATCTGATCTGATGATAGAGCTGAGGCCGTATTGTCTAACGCTTCTGACGCTTGCCTTCGCTTTCACTATCTCTTTCTGTCATCATCTTATACCGTTTGACAGAAAGAAATATGATTGCGAAGGCAAGCGTCAGACAATAAGCCTGCAGGAGTGTAGCCATAAGAACTCTGTATATACTTAATAAAACGACACGACCGCGTCGAGTTTGGGCTCGTTTGATTCGTCTTGGCGATTACTTTGATAACCAAGTGCAAAAACTATAGTCAGGGCAAATAGCTTGAATTAAAATAAGTATTTTTAACAAAAACTTATTTTTTCAAAGTGCTCTGGTTTGTACTGAAAATCAGACAGTAAAATTTGTCCTCTTTTTATGTTGCCAACTCGCAAATGTAACTTTAACAATTACGTAATAAAATAGGCGTGGTATGTGTGTGACAAACAATCATTCTGCAATACGCGAGTATGCCACACGCACACAATCCAGATGGTATTTAAACAGTAAATTACAAGTCTGTTGGTTTTTTTTGCGCGTCATTTGGATAAAAAATTATTTGTTTTATTCGCGATTCACTTGTTTCCTTATTTCATTTGTTTCAACTAACCTATATAAAATTAATGTGCTCGAGTGACCTCGGTAGGAGCCTGAAGCGAGATGTTTGCTTTTCCGCCCATACTTATACATGTACTTACTTTATATTCTATATGAATTACAGTCGGACCACTTGTTTAAACTCTTCTTGACAGTGAGTAAATCATTAATGCTTTTGTTCGGGCCACAACCTTCGGCAAAGAACTGAACATATGGGTTTTTGGTTACTATTTATTGTAACCTGTGTGGACGTGTTGAAAGCATTGCTTTTGAACAAAGGTAATGAAATTAATTTATTTGGTAGCTTAAAAATGTATTCATATTTTTCTTTGTGAAAATCAGGTTTTTGTTTGACACGACTCACTACAAAGCGTAAATTTAAATCGAAATGTCAAAAACATTGAAAACACAATTCATTCGAAAGTTAATTTGAATTTGTACTCCCCTAATTTTTGAATGTTCGAAATGCGAATATGCGGCTCATTACGAAACAATTAGCGCAGGGCACTATTTCCAGCCAGCTACTAGGAAACATTTAACGGCTGGTTGCACAATACTTAACAGACAAAACAATGGAAACTTCTCAATTTAAGAACGCGGCTGAGCAATTTTCCTCAACAGTTTTCGCGTACACCTAATTCCACTGCGTATTCCGCCCGTGTCCAATTTTTAATGTTTCAACAAACCAAAGCATTGGATGCGTGGGTTACAATATCTCAGCGTCGTGGTAGGTGGTTATGGAGACATTATGTCCTAGTTGGCAAGTCATCCACGCCCACGTTTGTCGCGAGGGAACCAGCGAATCGTGAATGTGTGTCTGTCCGCGTATCCCGCTGCAACTGGCAACTGGACCGAAATAGTTTAACTAGCTTTCTTCTGGCGGTTGACTGACCTATATTTTGAAACGTGAGGGCCATATTTATGTAGGTTTATATGCAAGACTGGATCAAACCAGATAAAAACATTGCTTGCGGCTATTAGAGACTCGTGTTGCCCATAACGCTGAGAAATTTATTTTAGTTGTCTATGGGAACTACGGGTGAAAAATAGACGTGATTTAATTCAAATTCGATTGGCACTCCCTAAAAGAGTAAATCAAAGATCTGTTAAATGTGGCTAGTAGTCAAGATGCGTGAGTGTCTTTTTGATTTTGAGCAAAGGATCTTTAAAATACTCTTTGCCGGGGTATCCATCACATAACACCATTGTCGTTAACCACTCAAGAGCAGTGCCGCATGCTGTAACGGCAATTGGTATCGCTCTAACATGAACACAAAACTATGTGCCCAAATCGCTGATCAAATTCCGCGGAATGGCAGTTAAAGCAAAGGCAAACCGAAAAGGAGGTGGCAGGTCGATTTGGATGCATCAAATTACGTGGCAGAAGCATGTTCTCGACAGAGACGAGTGACGAAAAGAAGACGACGCCTTTGCTCAGCAGCAAGACAATAGAAAATTCTCTGGGGACGTTAGTGATTTTCATGAAGCGTAGCAGAACACTTAATAAAGATTGTAAATAATTGCCGGAAGAATACCAATATGACTAAACCCAAAAAACCGCGGAAGCTGTGTCGTTAGACACAGCTGTCGAAGCTTTGGCTAACGAAGAACAACAATACTACGCAGTCAGCGTTTACGTGCTACGTCCATGCCAATGATACAAATACAAATTTACACTAGAAACTGGGCCGTGGGAGGTCAAAAATACTCCGCTAGTATAGTATTGATTGGTTGGCGAGATGGCTCTAGAATAGAACGGACAGACAAACTAATTTATGAACGGCGGGCACGAATATAGCTCCACTAGCGAAACAGAGGAAAAGGTACTCGGATATCAGATTTGCGCGTCACAGTCCCTTTTTTAACTACGAACTAGTGTTCAGTTATTTTAAGACGGAGGGTAATAAAGAACACTTGGGACGATTTAGTAAATTTAGACAAATGAATGTCGCGGATCTGGATATTTTATAAAAGTGCTTTATTGCAAAGGACGAGACAAATATAGTAACAGCTGACTTCGGCAATGAAGAATACGAGGATCCTCTTTAAGTATTTATCTATAGAACTATGTTTCTCCGTTGCCTAGTACTCTACTCATACACACTTTGGGTTGCTTAAGCTGGAAGAGAGTCAGCAATGCTTTTTCTTTTTACCATTCCAACGCAACTTTCACTGACTCAAACTGATGGTTACGCAATCTGTACTTAGATCTGAAATCTTATAATTTCCACCTAAAGATATTTAGAGTTCAGATTTACCTGAAACTTCAAACTCCAATCCATCTAGGTCAAAAAAGAGTTCAAGTAACATTCATCAGGTGTTCCTCACCAACTGAATCTTCATTACCAAATTTCAAAAGAAAATTCCCAGACATTATAGATATTACGCAACAGCAACGTTTTAATTACGAGAAATTGTTTTGTCACTTGTTTGATATAATTAATCGTATTTGTATGGTAGTAGTTTTCATAGTTGCTTGGCGGTGGACAGAGTAACCTATATTTGGGCCTCCGATGCCCAACTGATCCAACATCGGGTTCTGTGGTTTTAGTGCATACAAAATAATAAGGTCTTGTTCGGAACTCTTATCGTCAAAGACTAGAGAACGAAGAGATTGAAGAGCCCTGACTATTTTACTTAAAAAGTCCAATATTTATTGCATAATATATCGATAATGCTAAATTTAATCAAAGATTGCTAAAAGCATGGATTAAAATTTTACCTAATTTTCCAATAGTTTGACTTATCATAAAGTAATTTATATCTGGATAGAAAAAGGGGAGGCCTTTGCCCAGCAGTGAGACGTCTAATAGGCTGTTAAAAAAATCTTAAACAGTGTTTTCTTCAGAATCGTCATTAAATTTATCTAACCTGATCTGATGTATTCTATTAAATAGATGACAATTCAAGAAATCCTAAAACACCACGCTTCTATATTATTTTATGATATACGTTAGTATGGCAAGCGAAATTATCGGAAACGAAATGATTCGTTTGAGAATAACCTACATAATATAAATATTATTTATTTTATTAGCAGTACGGCTGCTTACCGAAACTAAGATTATTTAAAAGCCTACCTAACCTACAACCCGTAACCTACATATATATAGTGTACCTACATATATAGTGTAGTTTGGTGGTGGTGATAGTTATTGTATTTGTGTGATCTTACAGTGTGGAGGTGGAGGAACTGCTTGAACACTTATTTCTTGCATAAGCGTAGCTATCATAAGGCCGCGAGTGAGCAAAGCAATTGTTTCAGTACATTGATATGGACCTCCACAAAGTAACGCCTGGTTTAATGAATTATGTCATACATAATGTATTTACAGACAAAAACTGAGAAATTAGAAAGCGGAAAACAATCTTCAAGCTTGTGACAGCTGTGGGAGTCATAGGGAAACCTCCAGGCCTTTTTTAGAACTTTGCATCGTGCTGATAGCACTAAACCGAAGAGTGAAAGGGACAGCACGGGACAAGCATCGAATTTCGAATTTCGTAGCCCCCCCAGATACCAAAAGTCGCTTCTGTTGTACAGTTTGTAATCCTATAACCCTTACAGTAGACACAAGTGTGTAATATCTGATGGCGTTATGTATGGTAAATAAACATTGCGTTGTGTAATGAGAACATAAATTATCCGCACGTGGTCCACGATTGGGGGTTAGCAGCAAAGGAACGTCATTCAATTCCTGGTGATTCTAAGCCTAGCAATAATTATCGTGAAAAAGGTAACACTTAAGGTATAGTACTTAAAGGTAAGACACATCTATTGAAGGGACTAAATAACATTATCATAGCAGACTTATGTAGACATGAGCCAGGGGCGAGATAATCTATTTTTCATGGCTGTTTGCGCCGGATTGGCTTGGTCTTAGACGAAGATTTTACTTTAAGCACAAGAGCCTCTCATTCTGAGAGGAGGCTTGTGCCGTACGGACGTATAAGATAGGCTGGGATGATGATGATGATGACTAGATCATAAAACTAATTATATGCAGCGCACATCCAATATAAGTGAGAAGTGAAAAGTCATTTTTACCAGAGTCGCATCTTCGAATTATTCTTGTGGTGTCTTTTCATTTATTCTCTTACTGTATGTGGTTTTGACTGTTTATTTTATTTTATTTTATTTTTATTTATTTGGGAAACAAACAGCAAATATAACACAGTTGAATATAAAGATACATTAACATATACATAAGCCAACACAGTTTCCACTTATATACAAAAAATATTTTTCTTGCTCGAGCTTTACGAGTAATCAATATAAAAAAACAATTCTCATGCAAATTAACATAGTACCTTGTTAAAAAAAAAATAAGATTTGTACTTGTAATTATTTAAATAATCAAGTCATTTTAAATTTTCTCAATTTATAGGTAGCCTACCATGTATACACAAAAATTAAAATTAAAAATTATCTTTATATTCAAATTCACACACAATCTGTAGCTATTTATTCACTTCTTAGTAAAGAAGTAAGTGCAGAAACAAATGGAATTTATGGATGGTATGTAATCTACTTAGCAACTCGACATAAATGCCGTCATTTCATATCTCAAATTGAAGGAACAGTGGCAGTGCCATAATTTTATAGGCGTAGTCTTAAATCAATGGTCATAAAACAATAATCGTAACGAAATGACAAGAATCAAAATAGAACGTTTCAATTTACTTGTCTTATCGACTGTATTAGATTGTAGGGCGTCTAGGTTACAGGCCTTATCTGTAATATTTAATTCTATCATCTATAAATTATGATGTGTAAGATTAGTATTTTTATTAGCGTTATTGACGATATGACATTTCTTGCTTCTTCTTTGTCGGTGATCTAATTTTCAACTCAATAAGTTTGGAGTTACCATAGTTTTACATTTTTACCCAACTGCGGTGGGACCAAAAGGAAGGGTCGCGATTCGTAATTTTATCATCTCAACATGTTTGCTTTTTTTCGTACAAATCCTTTTTTTCTGAATCCAGCAACGCATCCGCAACTCCATCAGGTGACTCGACTGCTCGTTTGACACCTATCATATGAAAAAAAAACACCTCTCCCTCTCCATTTTCTGCCTTTACACTACTGGAAACGCTTGTTATTTGCAATGCCAAAGCCATACCTATTTGTTAAACGTGTTATTCGATTAGGATGTATATACCTACGCACTTGAGTTTCAAGGTACTTAAGTTGGTCGCTTGTTATCAATTTGTGTAGCCAGAAAACTATATCTATATATATAAAAATGAATCCCTATTTCCCTTGGTCACGGCATCACGCATGAACGGCTGGACCGATTTCACTAATTCTTTTTTTGTTGTGTTCGTCATTGTCAGGAGAAGGTTCTTATGAAAGAAAAAATTAAGAAAATTGCGCGGAAAATTAGAAAATTTAAGAATACTTAACCACCATATAAAATTATTTCTAATCTAACCTTAGCGCTTTGGACAATATAATTAAACTTTTTTAATGTAAACTTTTTTGATGTTTGACATAGAATTGACAGAATGCTTGCTGCAAATATCGTCAAATGGGATGTAAACAAACTGAAATAATTAATTTATCATTTCTAACGAAAAGAACGTAAGAAGACTGAATCACATCACGTCAGGACGACGTCTGTCGGGTCAGCTAGTTTTATTATATGAATAGCAACAATTAATAATAAATAAACTACTACTACTCATAAAATCAAAAAAGTACCTAAGTAAGTAAGTTTTGGGGTCAAGAGTACCCGAAACCGGCGAGCATGTATGAAAAGACTAATGAGTGTTGCTGAAGCGAAAGATGTATGTCAGGATCGTAGCAGGTGGAAACAAATAGTCTCTGCCTATCTCCTTGCTGAGAAGCAGGCTGCTAAAGAATGGAATTCGCTCCCGTCGTCTGTATTTCCTGATAAATATAACCTGGGTCTCTTCAAGGCTAGAGTGAACAGGCTGTTACTGAACCAGTGAGGTACAGCTTTGGCCTCATCTACACTTTTCATCAGGTGAGATAGTGGTCAATCACGAGTCAGTTTTAAGTAAAAAAAAAAGAAAAAAAAAAGGCGTGATTGTAAGTATGTATGTACTAATAAAGCAGATGACAATGACACCATAAGACAATGATAATTCGAAAACTCAACTCTAGTACAACATAAGATGAATAGAAGATTAATTTCCAATTAACTGCAAAATTCGATTTTGACTTGCTTTAAAACAAATTAATTGGTAATTGATTTGGTAAAGAACTGACGTTGTAACTATCAATTGTCATACAAAATGTCTGGGATTTTCGTTTGTACAGCCCATAATGAGCACGTCAGTTGGCTGATGTCGTCATTATCACCTTTTACATTTTCATTAACTAGAATTCCACCAAAATAACTTCGATATAAATCTGTGTATTGCTACATAAGAAAAATGGAATAAGACCGGTGATTATCTACTGCACTACTTCGATTTTATTTCAGCCTGAGTATACCACTTTGGATGGTACATCACATTCAGCTGAATTTCTAAAAGATCGAAATTTTTTAGAATATTTTTATGACTTGGTATACACACGTGCAGAACTGATCAACTTTTAAAAATTACTCGGAGTGATATGATCTAATCTTCACTACAGAAAACGTTAAATTTGGAATTTTGAAGCAACAGCATTGGCAATCTGGGGCCTGTTGCATAACAAAGTACAACTAACCTTTTCAACGCCAACGACACATATAGGTGTCACAAAGTACATTCTCGAAGTGATCTTGACACAATGACATAAGATTCAAAGCAGGTAATTGTTTTAGTTCATTCAAAGCAGGTTTACGTTTTGTCGAGGCTTGGCGTTGAAAGGGCTAATATTACAAGCGGAACTCTCGCTTCAGTTATATTAACTAGAAAGGGAGGTTCACTTGTAATATAAATTGTACTTTGTTATGCAACAGGCCCCAGGTAGCTTATCTAAATCATTTCCAAATCTTATCGCAAATAATTTCCAGAACTAAAAGGCCTAGGTCTGAAATCGCTTCATCTAGAGCCCGTTTCAATGAACCCGCGCTAAGTTCACAACATTTTTGCTGTAGGTCTTCTGCTTCGGTGATAGAGTTTAAAATCGGTTAACGTTGCATGCATTGTTGATTTATCATATTTTAATCGGACGTTGCGTAAATATCGGTATCTTAAGTTAACAGCCACACCTACTGATTTCCGGACACAAATATTGAACAAGGTTTATCGATTTAACGTGGAAAGCATGGAATATCTTCAGTTTGAACCGATGATGTTCGAAAGTTTTGTAATGTAATCTTGTTTGCAGAATATTGTAAGTAGGTATAATACAATCATGGTTGTAGGTATATTGTAAGAAAAATTGTTCTTAATCTGTTTTTTAGACAAAATTACTTTATGTAAAATTTCTTGCGGCTCAGTTTTCTTGGCAACAATCATGACATATTAAAGAGCCCTTTCAGGCTACTTACAGTTTTTTTTTTATTTTGATGTTTATAGTTCTATAAGCCCTTAAGCTGTCTTAATATTAGTAATTGTAAAAACAGCTATAGGATCTGTTATTGTGGCTCTTTGGAAGCGTGTTGGTATATTCAGGAATGGTAAGGGCGTTTAAATCGTTCACGGACATACCCATTATCATACGTAGTACGCAATGGTGGGAATGAATGAATTACCGTTTGATAAGGGCCAGGAAGCGCTCACGGCCGCAGGGTCAAGCCTTAGAATATGGAATAAACCAGAAACAGTGTACGCATGTGTTATTGAAATCGACAGATACGATGCCTGAGAGACTTTTGAAAAATAGCTATTTTAATTAAATATCGCTGTCTAGTTGCAACCCCTCCGTATCGATACAGCAAGAAAGGGACAACTGCAGCTCAGACCTTACATACATAAAATTGATTAAAACAGCGTTCCGTAGTCGGGTCGTTCTTCTTTTTAACCTACAATAGTCTGTTCATCGTCTTATTATGGCATCTCATTAGAGTATTGATATTTATTTTCGGTTTTATAATGTTCGAAAAATCGTACATATTTTTCTATCTGTTAGTGTTATGTAATCTTTCAGTTTCTCTAACCAGCATTTTTTTCAAACGTTTGTTTTTCGTAGAATGCCGTGACAGAGTGGACAAGTCAAAATGTGGTCTCTGCTGAAAAGGACACTCTGTCACACTATTTAAAAAAAAAACACAATAAAAAAAATACAATTTTTTTTAAATCGTACTCTGAAACCACAAAAAATTATCGATAGTTCAAAAACCCAAAAAACGGAAAAACCTCGATTTTTTATGGGTAAAAAAGAAGAACGACCCAGTCCCCTGTTTTCTCCTCAAAAACTTGACCAATAATAATATTTGCTTCAAAAATAATTAGAAGGAGGGTTAGCTATGCCCCTATGTTTTCGCTTTATTGTTAAGAGGGTTTATACCTGCTGAGCTGGCAACGTTGCATTTTTGTTAGTTTTTCTCGATTATTCCATAAAAATTGAATGAATATTAAAAATGTTTTGAATACAAATTGTTCAACTTATATATTAGAACAATTTGTATTCAAAACATTTTTAATTTTCATTCAATTTTTATGGAATAATCGAGATAAACTAACAAAAATGCAACGTTGCCAGCTCAGCAGGTATAAACCCTCTTAATATGAGTAATTATATTTTAATGAGTTTCTGAAAATGACGTGGAGATTGGGCAATTTTCATAGTTTTTGAAGGCCTTCTTATGATACTTGGAATATTGAAGAAAACAAAACACAGGGGCGTAGCCATACCTAATAGGTATAGATTGTACCGTAGAAAAATATTTTCACTAATGTCTCTATCCAGTAAGGAAACAGGGGACTACGTTTGTACGGAGAAATGGTTCGCATCATATCCTCTTAACCCTGAACTACTATTTTCAACTTGTAGAGACGGTGCCTGAACCTGGGCGAACCTGTATATCAGGTCACTAGGCCTCCAAACTCCAGGTGTCTGTAACCACAGAGTTTATTCGAGCGTTATCCAACCGCTTCTTTCATCTGGTCACATTTTTTAGGAAATGGCAGAAGATTCAGATACAGTTTCATATATGTATGTTTCCAGTTATATGGTACCTCTAATATACAGGGTTATTTGTAATTCACTAGCATCCTTTTAACCCTAAACTCCTACCACTTAAACAAATGTTTTTTGTTTTACGGCTTTTGTCATAACTTAATATTTTTGGTGTAATAACGTTTTGAAAATTTGAAATTTCCTCTTATTTTTACGATAGTCAGTGTATTTGTATGGGAAAAAAAGTGCTTCATTTTAAAAAGTCGTAAAACAAAAAACATTTGTTTGAGTGATAGGAATTCAGGGTTAAGAGGATGTCAGTGAATTAAAAATAACCCTGTATATACTTAGGTAATATATTGGTTATAACCGAAAACCCCATCAAAATCTACAGCCATTTCTTAAAAAATCATCATCATCATCATCATCATTTCAGCCGCAAGACGTCCACTGCTGGCCTCCCTCATTGATACCAAATCATTACGGTTGGAAGCGACTTGCATCCAACTTGGACCTGCAGTCTTCACCAATCTTTTCGTCCATCTCGTTTGTGGACGTCCCACGCTGCGCTTGCCAGTCCGTGGTCTCCGTTCGATAGCTTTTCGGCCCCAACGGCCATCTGTTCTGCGTGCTATATGACCTGCCCATAAAAAAAATGCTGCTTAAAAATTCGACCAGATAAATTGGTTGAAACGCTCGATACAACGATGAGGTAAATATAGATATGGATTACTTTATGCGAGGAGATTATAACGTGGCTTCTGGTTCATTCTATATTCTAAGGGTCAAGCCATAAGGACCCGTGACGTAGTGATTTCCGCGTAACTCGTTCGATAACGTTTTATTGCCCGAGATTTACTTTGGTTCAGATCGGAATACGATACACGCAAGTACAAATACAGGATATTAAGGGGCGCTTCCGCCCAACAAAGCAGAACAGAGCGCAGAATTGTCGAATTGACTAGTCACGTTAGTTGAAATCTAAGTCACATTGTTACTATGTATTTAAGTTAATTTTAAGTTTCGGCCATTTTTTCATTGTGTGTCTACTCTTGTTCCTGATGTCCTATAGGATAAGTTCACTTCAATATCTTTAGTATCTGTTTCTCATTGTCATCTGTTAATTTTATACATGCTTTATGTACAACTAGCATTTGCCCGCAACTTCGTCCGCGCAATGGACTCATGAATAGACCCATGTTTTTGTGGTTTTTGAGCGAATAACGTTAATGAACTGAAACATTTTCGGTTTCCGGTTTCGGTTTCGGTTTTTGGTTCGGTTTTTTAGAATATTTTCAGGTATAGTCGACCAAGTAAGTGCTTTATTACCTTGTTTTATGACAAACTACATCAGAAGAAAAACAATGAGGTTGTATCACATTTATTTGCAAGTGAAAATAGTTTTTGATGTTTTAAGCCGTACAACTGACATTGAGCCTTAGGGTCTCCTCAAATCAATCGACGCAATAAGAGCGAAAAAGACGCCGATCGGCTCGGCTACGCGGGCCGAATGGAGCCGAGCTGATCGACGTCTTTTTCGCTCTTATTGCGTTGACATAAAGGCTATCCGAACCCGATTCCGCGTCGATAGATTAGGGTGGTAAAGAAATTTCTTGGTCGTACACTATTCGCAGGTGCAAATCAAATTTGACGTACAAAGATACAATGTAAGCGATATTGGTAATCTAAGCTACACCCACACCTTGTGAGTGCCGCGGGTACTGCCGTGGGAAATCGACAAGGTGCATCGATGGCTACCTGACAATGTTAAAGTTAATCCTTCGGTATTCGAAGTTCCTTTGCAGTGTCAAGGGACGGTGATCCTACTAGTATTATAAATCCGAAAGATTTTGGGTGTGTGCGTGCGTGTATGTAAAAAGACACTAATTTGACTAATCAAGTTTATGCATTATGTTGTCCAGAAAATCCAGGATTAACAGGAATTTTTAAAGATTGGCCACAACAGTCCTAGTGGTTTGATCTACGGGCTCTCAAGCAGAGGGTAGTGGGTTGAAGCCCGGCCTCGCCCCTCTGAGTTTTTTGGAATTTATGTGCGAAATTACATTTGAAATTTACGATGAAAAAAAGCATCGTGAGGAAATCTGCACACACCTGGGAAGAAATTCAAAGGTGTGTGTGAAGTTCCCAGTCAACACTGGGCCCGCGTGGGAACTACAGCCCACGCCCTGCTAATCTGAGAGGAAGCTGTACCATGCATTGGGACGTATATATATGCTGGGATGATGATTCCCACGGAATCAACTTAAAATCACGAAATGTCCGGAGATATGGAATTTTGCACGGTTCTTCTTCCTTCATACAATGTAAATAAAAACATAAGGATATACTTAATAACTTCCCACTTCGGTTAGGTTCTCGAGGGGCGTCCACGGACCTGTACCTCTACCATGTGTTACACTAGTTTACAGTGACCGCACTCGTTAGCGACAGCGTAAATGATTTGTATGGAGAATTGTACTTCCGTAAGTGACCGCTAGAGACGCTGTACACAATTCTCCATACAAATCATTTACGCCGTCGCTAGCGAGTACGGTCACTGTAAACTAGTGTAACTCATGGTAGAGGTACTGAAGACGCAGTGTAGGTAGGCTTCCAACAAGATGGAACGCCGACCTGGTTAAGGTTGCGGAAACGTGTTAAATGCACGGACCGATCTGTTTGGCGAGCCTTGGGGGAGGCCTATGTTCAGCAATGGACGTCTTTCTGCTAAAATGATGATGATGATGATACTTAATAACTTAAGTTTTAGAGATGCACAGTTATTTGTAGGTTATTGTGTTGATGCGAGTTGACAACAACGGGTTTTACGTATGCAATTGATACCATCATACATTTAACTCGACCGTTATTGGAATAATTGGTAAATATGCATCCGTGAAATTTACCACATGGCTAATAGCCCAGCCAAGTTAGCCCAATTAAATAGAGGTAAGATCCGTTATAAATGAAATGGGAAAAGTCCCCATCGATCTTACATCGGCACAAATTTTCCGGAATTCGTGTGCGAAATCACATTTGAAATTTACCATGAGCTTTACGGTGAAGGAAAACATCGTAAGAAACCTGCAAACACCTGAGGAGAAATTCAATGGTATGTGTGATGTTCCCAATCCGCACTGGGAAGGTTTGGGAACTACCCAAACCCTCTCATTCTGAGTGGAGGCCTGTGCCCTGCAGGGGTATGTATTACAATACCGAAGTACGAAAGACCGAATGTATTAAAACATCGAATGGGTCAAAAGACCGACACGATTTTTTTCTGAAACCGTATACTTTTCAGAATTTATTAAAACGGCATCATACAGAACCCATTAGGTTAGGTTAGGTTTGTTTTATAACAATCTTAAAAAGTTAACGGTTTCAGAAAAAAATCGTGTCGGTCTTTTGACCCATTCGATGTTTTAATACATTCGGTCTTTCGTACTTCGGTATTGTAATACATACCTGCCCTGCAGTGGGACGTTTATAGGCTGGTATGATGATGATGATGATGATGTATGGCATAAAATTTGAATATACGCGTATACGGAACCCTGCACTACGCGTGGCTAAACAAGCACTTGACCGGTCTTTTTATTAAGCGTGATATCTTAAATGGTAATGAAATTGATAATACTGCCACAGTCTATTTATTTTAGGTGTGCGCCGGAGGGGTGAGTTGGGTATTTTTTTTTTTTCTATATGTATAGAGAAACTAAGGAGAGCCATAATTAATGAAAAAGCAAATTGGATAAAAAATAAGCTGCCCAAATTAGTTACTAATTCCACGCGGACGGAGTCGCAGGCAAAAGCTAGTAACTAAATATTCTGTGAATATTTCAAGCGTCTACCTGTTGCCGTTATCAATATCGAGCAAAAACGAGCAAAAAAATCAGGTTGGTTGTATGGGAGTCCCTAAAAACTGCCGTTATCATTATCAACCAAAAACAACCCTTGAAATTAACCGTTACTTAAACACCCTAACGCCCTTCCCTACATTTGAATGCCAAACCAAATAACAGGGATTAGGGACACGTCGCTACATAATGGCCATAATCTCTTCCTGTTGTGACAATTTGTCATAGGACCGGCGCTTGCGCACCCCGTTGCGTGATTTTTGTATAAATTATTTATTAGGGTAGTCATAGTCATTGACCTTTTTAACTTCGACTTTGAAATGTTTTTTTTTAAATTTCAATGCGCTTGTTAGGGTTGGGTGCATTTCTCGAGTGATTCCTTTCCCCTTTGAGAAGTTGAAGTTGTATATAAATGTCACGTCAGGGTTAGGGAGTTGGTTCACCTCAGAGTTTACTCTATACACAGTAAGGGCCTACCGTGTTTTTGGCGCATTTATTGCATTCATTTAATCTCGTGCTGTATCATTACAAGTAAAGCTATAGTCTTGAAATTCATGTGTAAGATATTTGAGGATTCACTCTAATGACAAGTGTTTATCGAAACACGATTGCTTCGATTGCTTTGTAACTCCCCGGCATGCGTCTGCTAACTCCCCGGCATACGTCTGCTAACTCCCCGGCATGCGTCTGCTAACTCCCCGGCATGCGTCTGCTAACTCCCCGGCATGCGTCTGCTAACTCCCCGGCATGCGTCTGCTAACTCCCCGGCATGCGTCTGCAGCTTTTAGAGGCAGTTTCCGTTATGCAGCGACTAAGTGCTGGAATAATATTCCTCCGCCAATAAGGAACCTGCAAAATATTCATTCCTTTAAATCGAAATTGAAGAAGTTTATTTTTGAACACCAGAAAGAACAGGAAACTTTGAGGCACGATACAAGTTGTTTTTAGTTTAACTTACATTTTTGGAGCGTCCCATCCTTCTTGCAAAATTTTGTTTTTAAATAGTAATAATAAATACTCTTTGGATCGGAGAAAGGAGATGTTTGCTTTGGTTAGGTACGTTTAATTAAGCACTGTTTGGTTAGGTTATTGTACTTATTGTAGTAATAATACTCTTTGGTTATTGGGTTATGAGGTTATGATTATTTTGTTGTTGGTTTTGTGTTTTCTTTTTTTAAAAAGTTCTTTCCGTTGGGATAAGGTAAAGGTTGGTTTCCATACAGCCAAGTCATTTTAGGGCCACCACAAACCGAGGTGTCTCCGTCGCCGTCGCGCGCACGCTCCGCGCTTCGGTCTGTGGAAGTTTTTTAAATGTTGGTTTTTTTTTTCATTTTTATTTATTTGTTTTTTTCTTTTATGTTAGTTTAATATTTGTTTGTGTGGCCTTCCGTGATTTTGCTATACTGTGGCCCGGCGGAAGACCAGTGCTGGTTTTTTTAACCAGCGTCACGCTGAGTCGGGACCCTTAGTGGCAACATCAACATGTACCTACCTATGTCTATGTTTGTACTTTTAATTTTAGCCTGTGTACGTGTTTTTGTTGTTATAAATAAATGTTTTTCTTTCTTTCTTTTTTCTATAGTTCGTTCGATAGAAAAAAATCCAAAGTCGTCTCTAAAAAATAAAATAAATTCGTAGTACGACGCTAATACTGCGCGGCAGGTCATGACTTTTTGAATGTTAATAAAACAAGATGTTTTCTAGGGCGCAGTGTTGCTACATTTTTAAAATATGCATTTGTTTTAGTAATAAGATGAAAATACCCAAAAACTCGCGCAGTCCAACCAACCTATCTTGAGCCATCGTGCCTCCCCCACGCCCGAAATCGCCCACCCAAAATCAATTAGCGCGAAAAGCTTGGTAGGCCCTTAAGGCATGCAAGAAAAAATTTGCAAGTTGAATTACATTGCGGTGCTCGATGGACCATTTCAAACTTGTTCGCTTTACTGCTCGCAATGTAATGCAACTAGCACATATTTTCTTGCAGTTCCAAACTCGGCTTATTCAGGGTGCTAACAATTAGCTACCGATATTTCTATGGCTTAATCTACTCATCAAAAGAAGTCACTTTTATTCTAACAACTTCTTAAAACTTGAAAAAAAATCTCGATTTTCCATCACTAAAGCAGTAATCCGTTAATGGATATGTATGAAAAGTATACGTTTTTTTTTTTATTTTAATAAGGTTTCTGAGTGAAAGTGACTTGTTTTGATGAGTATGTTACGGCCTGGAAATATTGGTACCCACCCAATTTATTAGCGCCTATAGTAGCAATAATACAAATTGTAGAACAATCTCAAAAATGCAGGATAGTTCTATTAGAAAGTTTCCGGAATCTTTTACTCGGTTGTCACAGGAGTTAGGTCCTGCGCTTTCATACTTCTCTCGATATTGGACCATGCTGTACCAGGGTTTCTCTTCCCAGAACGTTTTGAAGGGATATTCAAGGGAGAACAACTGAGAAACTATCATCATCATCATTATCATCATCATCATCCCAGCCTATATACGTCCCACTGCAGGGCACAGGCCTCCTCTCAGAAACTATCGTCATTGCTTTATTTCTCATAATATTTCTTTGCTATATGTTAAACAGCTGTTATTCACAACTTCGCCTACTTCCCGCAGGAATTTTGCACTTTCCACGGGTAAAAGTAGCCTATCCCAATTTGGGATAGTGTAGACAGTATAGAGGACAACCCTCTATCACAGAATATATAATAGTAGGGGAGAGTGGGGTAATTGCGAACACCTAAGGAAAAGTTGAAATAAAACAAAAAGTAATAAAGTTATTAAAGCTATTTATTAATCAATCTCTAGTTAAAGTAATCAACTATATGTTTTTATAATCAACAGTCATATTTTTTTGAATATAATCAAGTTATAATAAAGAAAAAAAACTTCTGGTGTTCGCTTTTACCCCACACGATGTGGGGTAATTACGGATACTGAGTGGGGTAACCTCGGACACACTCTAACTAGCGCAAAAATCACATAAAAAGCCCTTCGAAATACTTTCCCCAATCATACACCCATAATTTACATTTATAACACATTATGCAATCCTCGGTGATTGGTTGTACATATTTTTCGTTACAAATTAGACAATAATACCCTTCTTGACTCTCCGACGTAACTTTTTGGTATTTTTCTTTATCTTAGTGTTAACTTTAATCTGCTCTTTTTTCTTCCTTATTTGTTCTTTTTCTTCTAAATCACCTTTAATAGGGGTGCTGGTTATTATAATTTGAATGCCTCTTCCTAGAAGTTTGCTTTATTTTCGGTTGTGATATTTTCTGATTTTCTTTGGTAATGTCATCTGAACTAAGGTATACCAAAACATTTACTAATGGTGCAAAAATGCGGCCTTTAACTATCTCTACACCAACGTCACCAACAAAAAAAGTGTTTAGGTATATTAAAACTTAAAAATATTATCACACCCATATTTTTAAATGTTTAAGGTGTATTACAACTAAATACAGTGATATTTTTGTTTTAAATTAATTTATATATAAGTGAAATACTGTATTTTTATTACATTAACTATTTGGTTATGGTACAGAGTATATAGAGTATAATATTTCACCACATTTATTGTTTAGGGGTAACTACGAACGTTCGTAGTTACCCGATTCAAATCGTCCGCCATTAGCCGACTCGCCCAGAAACGCAACATAAATATTTTATTTGAGGTTAGAATCACGCGGTGCGTGATACGTGTGCTTCAAATAATTGTTTATTTAGATGTTATTTCACGAAAAAATCACCATGTCGGTGTGTTTTTCGTACAGTGAGAACACAAACATTCAAAATTACACAAAAATAAGATGAATTTGTTAAAAAACATTCAAGATAACTTACCGTGAACGGTGAGCGCGGCCTCACTAAACCACTTACTGTTAGGCACTGGGTTCAGGGCCGACTTGAGATCGCGCTGTTCAAAATATCTCCTGTCCTATTCTAACTTATTTAAACCTGTGCGTCCGCCGTTACCCGCCGTCCGTGTTTCCCCCACCCTCCCCTACTAACGTACAGAATGGCCACGCTCCGCCCCGCACCGATTCGAGTTACCCCACCCCTTAAGGCGCAGAATCCAGTCGGGTGCGCGCGCGATGTATGTAGGCGTACGCGTGTACAGACGTCGTCGTGCTTATGTAGATTCAAGAACGCGTATTTTGTGCGTCGTGTCCGCCGTGTGCCTCTGTACTGTCTGTAGACTGTGTCAGGAGAGTCCAAACTCTGCTCTGTTTTTGATAGCCTCGAAACTCTCTTGCCATTTAGAATGAAGCAAAAACAAATTTGACTAATGTAAACATAATTAACTGGTAGTTAAATAAATCACCTATTGTTGAGGCGATTGTAGTTAATTATTAATGAACTACTTAAGTATGTTACGAGAGCGATGGAAAGTATTTAAGTATTTAAATGGGTGTAAAAAGGATCTATCCTTTTTTTTGCGCTCCAAAACACATAGCTGAGGTTGGAAATAAAAACGGTTAAGCTGAAAGCTGGGCTAGACCCACAGAGATAGGCTCCCTTAGCCACTGGGTAGGTGCCGGAGCACGGACAGTGGCAACGAGGCAAACCAAGAAAGAAACGGCGTGACGAGTATGTATCTGAATATCGGAACTTAATATAAACGAATGTATTAAAATATCGAAAGGATTCTAATATCGATTTTTTATACAGGGTTATTTTTAATTCACTGACATCCTCTTAACCCTGAATTCCTATCACTCAAACAAATGTTTTTTGTTTTACGACTTTTTAAAATGAAGCACTTTTTTTCCCATACAAATACACAGAGTATCGTAAAAATAAGAGGAAATCTCAAATTTTCAAAACGTTTATTACACCAAAAATATTAAGTTATGACAAAAGCCGTAAAACAAAAAACATTTGTTTAAGTGGTAGGAGTTTAGGGTTAAAAGGATGCTAGTGAATTACAAATAACCCTGTATATCTGAACAACTTTTTAAATTAGTTTCCAAGTCAAGGTGGTGAGATACGGCGTGTTGCCACTGATAAATTATCGGTGACAATTAGATAATGCTCCATTTGTGTGGTTTAGATTAAAGTTATATAACATTATGTAATTAAAACAAATGTTTAAAAAGCATTATTTAATTAAACAACATAATATAAATTACAATTGAAATAAAAACTAAGTATCCTATCCTAGAAATAACCTTACTGGATGTACAATTCGCCTAAGTCCTGTCCTGTCCCTGTGGAAGAGTGTCCATTGTAATACCAATACTTAATTTTGTTAAGTGTAATTTTTTAGTGATCCTTAAATTTTAAATTGCTTAGGTGCCACATAAAAAGTTCGACCCTGTTTAATTTTAATTCATTTGACATGTTGACTCTTTTATTTCTTAATCTTATTGCCCGGTTAACGACCGGCAACCCCAAATCATAACTATATTTAGATGAAGATTAATCCGAAGTTAATAATTCCATTGTGTCTACGGCGATAGACGTCAGATTCGTCAAAATAATAATAAAATATTGCAAGTGGTTGCAACCCTAGCAAGAAACGACAGGATGTCAACCCTATTTTTAATGTTGACGCTCATCAAGAACACTTGTTGCTTTTAGGGTTCCGTGAGTTCATTGAAAAGCCGTGGTGGCCTAGTGGTTTGACCTATGGCCTCTCAAGCAGAGGGTCGTGGGTTCAAATCCCGGAACGCACCTCTGAGTTTTTCGGTATTTATGTGCGAAATTACATTTGTAATTTACCATGAGCTTTACGGTGAAGGAAAACATCGTGAGGAATAAATTTAATGGTGTGTGTGAAGTTCCCAATCCGCACTACGCGCGCGTGGGAACTACGGCCCAAGCCCTCTCATTCGGAGAGGAAGCCTGTGCCCTGCAGTGGGACGTATATAGGCTGGGATGATGATGATGATGATTGACCGCACGTTCGAGTATTTTTTCATTTATATTCACCAGCGACTTAAAAGGTAAACTGTACGCTAGCGAAAAAAATTAACGGCTCGCTTTTGATACAAAGTTATAGGAAAATTGATCCATTATTTTTGCTCGGCAATGTACATATTTGATGGTGACGATGAGGCAAGAAGCAGGAGGTCCTTTTTATTAATAGTGGAAGATAAACGGGAAAGCGGGTCGTCGGATCGTAAGGGATCACCGGTAGGTATCAAAGAACCAGCCACCTCAAGTGCTAGTCCGTTGCCGGTATTTAAATCTACAATCTTTCCTTATTTTCCTTATTTGTCAATCTTTTCTAGTTTGGGTTTTTTCCATCGGTGATTTAGGTACTTACTATGTTACTATACAGGCTACAAACAGGGCCGGATTCAGAAGAGTGCATGATGGGCTACGAGCTGTAACAGCCCTGGGGACTCAATGGGTCAATCAACTTTTTCTTGTAAATTTCTATTTACTCCTTTACAAGTAACTCTGTAACCTCTGGTTAGTGAAACCATGATTTTGTAGTAATTAAATAAACTGTTTATCATAGTGCGTATGTGAAAACCAAAAAAAATAAGTATTTCTATGAAAAAATCCGGTCACCCAGGGGACATACCACTATTTTCATACAAATTTCGGAGACATCATTGTCCCCTGGGTCACCCACGAAATAGAAGCTAAACAAAATAAAATAAATATGGCAATTATACCATTATTGACTACAACAATCTAGGGTATTGAAAAGTATACTTCAAATAAGGAAAAATAATCAGTTTTTTAATTATTTCGGTTTTCATAGAAAGTAGCAGAAAATCGTTGACAAAAAAAAGTTGATTGACCCCAATATAAGAAGGCCCCCAAAGAAAAAGAAGAAGAAAGTTTAGAAAGAATCTTTTTTTAATAGGTAATCGTTCTTTTCTGGCACCAACTCCTAAGTTGCCACAAGTCCTCCATGATTCTAAATCCGACCCTAGCTACAAATATAAAGGAACAAACACTACCTGACGAGTTGAATACATAGAGATGACTTTCTGCCAAGTATCTTGCGGCGCATCTTCTTGGCAATGATGGTCCTTACGAAAGCGCAGGTAGTTAAAAAAAGTGACATGTAAATGTCCTTAATGTTTCTCAATCTTTTCTTATTTGGGTTTTTTCCATCGGTGATTTAGGTACTTACTATACAGGCTACAAACAGGGCCGGATTCAGAAAAGAAGAAAACAACAATTATTAAAAAAAAAAACTTTTTTCATAATCGTTCTTTTCTGGCACCCACTCCTCAGTTACCCCAAGACCTCGATGGCTCTAAATGCGGCCCTGGCTACAAATATAAAGGAACAAGCACTACCATTGACGAGTGAGGAGCGGCTACAAAAAAGGCTATAAGCTCGCCAATAATTCGGTTTTCTGACAGGATCGCTAGATGGCGATAGTATCGCGAAATTTGACGTTACGCGAAATCTGACGCTTGCAATGTCGAAGTTGTCAAGTCAAAACTCGCGATACTAGCGCCACTAGCTTGTCATAGAAAAAATCAAAGTTCTTAGAACCCATAAAATAACATGACGTCTGCCTTAACCGATTTAAGCAACTAAACCAAACTACAAAAGGGTTAACCATCAGGGTAGTGCCATCTTTTTTGTTATCCACTAACAATAAGGGTGAGAGCAGGAAACGAAAGTTCGCTATGTTTGGAAAAAGTATTATTTTCTTGTCTATTTGAATTAGGAGTCGTTAGTTTGTCGCAGTAGAATTAACGGTTCATCGTTTGAAATCAGCTTGGACTGTTTTAAAAATAGAAGAAAATTTAACCTATTTTTAAGTTATCGTTATAAATAATAAATTTATAAAAAAATCTGCATTTCACTAATCCCAAAAGAAGACTAAAGTTTAATATTGAACCCAAGAGAAATCGACCGATCATTACCAACACTTTTTGCTTAATTTATGTACACAGTAATTAGTATCGACGAATATTAACAAAATAACGTACGGGAATGTTAATAAATCATCGAAGCCATTCACGGGAACGGGTTTTGGCCAAAACTTCAGTTTTTTTTTAAGACCCAGAGGTTCGACAAACTGGGGGCCGATTCTTGAAGTCATGTTACTAAAAAATACCATTCGAGCCTTTGATCAATTATAACTGAAGATACACATTGCCGAACAAAATCCCCTTCAAAGAATGTCCGAACTATTTATTTGTTTGCGTAACAAATAAAATCATCACCTACACAGAATTTTGAACCTAGTCTTTACTTCATTACAGTCGAATTTCGGTAGCGGCAAAACTCCACAACGCTTGACACTTGACAGCTAAACTTGACAATTTCACGTACGTTTGCGCAACGTACTGAGAAAAAAGAAGGCCACTTTTATTAAAGTGGCGCTCATTTGGTTGGGACATTTCCGGGCGCGCGACTGTGGATCTACAGTTAGAATTGATCAAAGATTCGAGCGGCATAATATGTTTTTCTACTGCGAACAGTAGCGCAGAGTGAAGATTATCGTTAGGCAACTTAGACAGGATAGAAGCGTGTGTTATGATCAAAAATGAAAATCAAAAATTGATTTCTGTAACTAAAGGGCTCTTTACATGTCTACCAGTGCTTTCAGAAAAACCTTGATTGCCAAGAAACTTGGCATAAAGTAATTTTTTCTAAAAACATATTACGATTTCATCATTATTAAGTTTATTTCATGCATTATACAAAGCATTTAAAGAACAAGTGTCAATCCATACTCCATACCAATATTATAAACGCGAAAGTGTGCCCTGTCTGTTACCCCTTCACGATTGACCCGCTGGACCGATTAATAAGAAATTTGGTATGACGATAGTTTAAAGACCTTGGGACATAAGATTATTTTTATCCAGGAATATTGTACAGTTCTCATGGCATAGTGATAAAGGAATTCTCTGCAGACAAAGGAATAATTTATTTATTAACGACCTCCTTAGCCTAGTTGGTAGTGACCCTGCCTACGAAGCAAGAGGTCCTGGGTTCGAATCCCGGTAAGGGCATTTATTTGTGTGATGAGCACGAATATTTGTTCCTGAGTTATAGATGTTTTCTATGTATTTAAGTATTTATTTATCTATATAAGTATGTTTATCGTCGTCTAGTACCCATAGTACAAGCTTTGCTTAGTTTGGGACTAGGTCGATTTGTGTAAGATTGTCCCCTAATATTTATTTATTTAATATTTATTTAAATTTCAGCATATTTTTTCACCACTTTTGAATGGTTTTTTCGAGTGATGTGATTTCTATAATCAGTCCCCTGTGCGGCTCGGAAATGGAAATTAAATCTGTATTGCCGTGATGAGGTTTGACGGTTGTAAATCAAGTCGTCAATGGAAAAGACTTTATCATTATATGTAATTAAATTAATTATATGTATATTATATGTATGTATGTAGGTATACTTATTAGCTGTTGCCCGCGACTCCATCTGCGAAGAATTCGTTTCTCGCTATTCCGTGGGAACTATGCAATTTTTCGAGATAAAAATTATCCTATATGTTAATCCAGGTTATAAACTATCTGTGTACCAAATTTCATCGGAATCCGTCAAACGGTTTTAGCGTGACAGAACAACAAACATTCACAGAACCGTCCATACGACCATACAAACTTTCACGTTTATTATATTAATTAGTAAGATTACCCAAAACGTAGGACGGATTAAAAGGAAACCAAATAAATTAACTGAGGTTTGACTATCTATTTAATTCAAACAGCAATAACGCAATGCTCGAAATTTCGTAACTCATCTTTTGTAAATCGAGTTTGTAACAAGGTTTCTCTGTGACCTATTTTTTGAAATGACAAACATAAAACAAATCGAATCACAAAAAAAAACCGGCCAAGAGCGTGTCGGACACGCCCAAGATAGGGTTCCGTAGCCATTACGAAAAAATCAAGTAATATTTTTCTAAGGATTTCGTATGTGTACAGCATCTTCCAAGTTAGGTATCGTCAATACTTTGAAAAAAGCTCGTATCTCAAAATCGATAATCTGGCAAAGTGAACTTTATTACGCGCGTATCAAGGTTCAGTTTTGTTTACATGCTGATTTGAGATATGAGTTTATCAAAGTAGTGACGGTATGTTTTATACCTTAGGCTTCTGTTTACTCTAAAACTACAAATAATTCCCAAGCAATCTTAGCCGCTATAATTTTTCTTGTAAATTTAATATATTTACTACCATTTTGAATTTTTTCAAATTTTTCCATCCAACAGTTTAGATTTTAGAGGGGGGGGACGGTCGATTCTTTAAAGTTGAATATTTCGCAAACAAATCACTGAATACAAAAATCATGTTAGCAACCCCCCAATGGTTTTAAAAGACCTATCCAACGATACCCTACACTATGGGGTTAGTCGAGAAAAAAAAATCACCCCCACTTTACGTCTATGGGAGGTACCCTAAAAAAATTTTTTTTAGTTTTTTTTATATAATCACTTTGTCGGCGTGACTGATATATATATTCATGCCAAATTACAGCTTTCTACTACTAACAGTCTCTGAGCTTACCCGCGGACAGACAGACAGACAGACAGAAAGACGGACAGACATGGCGAAACTATAAGAGTTCCTAGTTGACTACGGAACCCTAAAAAAGACGATGTGTTTTGTACTAACACATTTGTTTTGTTTTGCGTATTAACCGGAAAACATCTAGTGTTTACCAATAATCGTCATACACAACTAGGAAACCATTATGCTATACTTAGATACGGAAATTCATTAGCCTTTATACTTTACACAAATGATGTGTTCGCCTATAATTGGGGCCCATACGAAACTGATATATTTGATAAGTTTATGAATGTAATGACGATATGTGTGTGTGCCCTGGGGCCGTATTGTCTAACGCTTTTGGCGCTTGCCTTCGCTTTCACTATCTCTTTCTGTCAACGTTTTATACCGTTTGACTGAAAGAGATAGCGATTGCGAAGGCAAGCGTCAAAAACGTTAGACAATAAGCCTACTGGGGCTAAATTCAGGAATGGCCCAACTCGGTTTGCGAGCGGTAATTCAATCGTTTGCAGAGGATAGGGATGAACTGCTATTCAGGAACACCAAAATTCACTGGTTTGCGAGAGGTTTGGGCTGAGATTGGGATGAGCCTTATTTATTTGATCATTTATTTATTTACAAAGCGAATTAACAGGAAAATAAAGCTCATCCCAAGCTCAGCCCGTTCCTATCCTCTCCCAAACGATTGATTTACCGCTCGCAAACCGTGTTGGGCCGTTCCTGAATTTAGCCCCTGTTGGCGTCCCGAATAAATGAATAAATAAATACTTTTCTTTTATAAACATTTCTTGGTACTTATTATCATCGTTAGGCGCAAGCTTAGATTATTTATGCACTAGATAGAGCTTTGGTGACATGGAAACGTCCCGTAAAAATATAAGCCAACAGTTGGCTTATATGTCATTTGCGTCATTTTCAGGGTTGCCAATAGTAATATGCTAAAATCCCCAAACGCATTGTCGAAATTCCCCACGTGTGGGGAATAAAAAATTATGTGGGCCGAGTGACTTAGTTTAGAGCTGTTGCGAATAATAAAATTGTAGGAAATTAATCAAGACTAGCAGAAATTTGATGTCAAATGTCGCGTATTTGTGTTCATACTTAAAATTCCCTCATTTTCCCCGAATTGAAGCTCTCCCCACATATTCCCCAATCAGCTTCACTTTCCCCACATTTTGGGGAATGTGAAATTAACTGGTATCATTAAGCACGCACACAGTGTCAACCGGAATGACGTAACGCGATCGTAATATGAAGCTGTCAAATGGATTTGTGGACGTTTTTTATCGCAATGTTTGCTACTGACGCTCCATCTAGTGCATAAATAATCTAAGGGCGCAAGCTATACAGAAGAGACGTGTAAGGGCCGGCGCTCACTGCCGGCACGGCACGGCGTGTCATGGCAAAGGATTTTATACTAATCAAGTTATTTTGAATCTTATTTCAATGAGTTTTGAATTCATGTTTCTTTATTTCGATGCCACAATGTCGCGACGTGCCGAGGGAGGGATGCTGCGGTAGGGCCTATAGGTAACGCCACCAGAGTTGAGGCCATGCACACAACCACATCTCATGTAAAGACAGCGGGATTTTGACGTTGTGTTGACGTTTAACGAGAACACAACGTCAAAATCCCGCTGTCATTACATGAGATGTGGTTGTGTGCGTGGCCTCAACTCTGGTGGCGTTACCTTTACGCTAGCTGATGCGGATTACCCGGAACGGACGCCCGTCGTGCGCGCGTCTAATAAGAAATTGTATGAACAGCGCTAAGTGGCGCGGGCGCGTGCGACGGATTTTCGGTACATTTTAGACCCGCGAGCGGGCGCACGCAGCGGACGTCCGCGTCAGCTAGCGTAGGCCCGTAAAATTCGTATTTAACCTGCCGTGCCGTGCCGTCAGTGAGCGCCGGCCCTAACGGGGCGCGTCGCAGTCCGCGTCGTTTTTCCGCAGGCCGCGTCTCCACCCCGTCTCTTCTAGTTCTGTCTGCTTTGGATCACGACGTCACAGAATATATAATAGTACTGACGTACAGAATGGAAACGGTCCGCCCCGCACCGATTCGAATTACCCCACCCCTCAAGGCGCAGATAGCCGGAAACCGCCAGAAACCAGAAGAGTGCGCGCGCGATGTATGTAGGCGTACGCGTGTACAGACGTCGTCGTGCTTATGTAGATTCAAGAACGCGTATTTGTACGTCGTGTCCGCCGCGTGACGACGTCCCACGTCTCTTCTTTGTGGCTTGCGCCTTATGCTGGGTTAAAAAGGTGCTGACCAACCGTCAAAATAGCAGGCTAATTTAGAATAATTTCTCGAAATGCACACTTATTGTTAATTGTAAAACTGTTTTAAAGAAGGATGGTTTATGAGTGCTCCGGTTAGCCGATAATGCAGGAAGGATCTTGGATGGTAACTAGAGGCTTCTTCAGATAATTAATTTCTCTAGAACTAACTGCGCTGCGCTGGCCCTATACTACGAAGCGCGAAATTCGAACTTCGTTTCATGCCGTTCCGCTCACGCTAATGGTATTTATTACGAGAGTGAGAGGGACCGCACGATCCGAACTTCGAACTTCGAATTTCGTAGTAACCCCCCTGGTTCGTACCATTAAGGGTGAGGCCACACGAGCGTAATTTTGTGAGTTGTGAGCGGCAGAATTTCGGTTGCGCCGTACATTGTATCACGTGACTGTCACGTGATGGCCCGCATATTGTATGGCGCGGACCGAAATTCTGCCCCTCACGACTCACAAAATTACGCACGTGTGGCCTCACCCTTAAAAGACAAGGTAACGCCATCAGAGTTGAGGCCACGCACACAACCACATCTCATGTAATGACAGCGGGATTTTGACGTTGTGTTGTCGTTAAACGTCAACACAACGTCAAAATCCCGCTGTCATTACATGAGTTGTGGTTGTGTGCGTGGCCTCAACTCTGGTGGCGTTACCTTTACCGTTAAATTGAATGAGTATTAAGTGGTTATCCAACTTCCTAATTTGATTATGATTTCTTTTTAAAATTGGTTAAGAAGGTTCGAGGCGAGAGTTTGTTTCACAATATCTTTATCTTTCATGTGTCACATATACATATACCACTTGTCTTAGAGCATTAAGCCTACTGGAAAGTGACAGTAGGTATTTGTTTGCTAAGTGATTAGTGCGCACGACTTCTCCCTTTTGATTAATGCTCTAATTTATTGAATCAAGCGTTAATTCAAATGAAATGAAATGATAGAGTCTAACATTTGGTAGCATAGTGTACGGTGTGGTACCTGGAGATGAGCTCTGATTGAGTTCGAAACGCGACAGTGTAGAGGGCCAATTTATTTATTTATACATAAAAAAAAATATATAAGATACAAAATATAAACATGAACATGTATGTAGTGTAGTTTCGTAGTGGTGATACTTTGTTGGGGTTGTGTGATTTGTGGTTCGTACTTGGAGGAGTTCCATGAACACGCATTTCTTACATAAACGTAACAATCGCAAGGTCGCGGGTGAGCAAAGTAATTGTTTCAGTTCATTAATGCTCTAAGTGAGAGTCTTACTTACTTAGCACTAACTTTTGTTCACTAAAAGCGCCTTAAACATTGACCATCAGCACGCGGCGGACACGACGTACAAATGGGTCATTATTCGAGCGTTTCAACCGCCTCACTTTCGTGGTCACGTTTTCTACGAATCGGCTGTAGATTTTGATAGCATTTTCGGTTATTTATTAGAGTACCTGTACTTCTACCACATAATTAAAAACTGCATCATAATCTTTTGCCTTTTCTACAAAAAAGTGTCCACGAAAGTGAGGCGGTTGAAATGCTCGAATAATGACCCAAATACGCGTTCTTGAATCTACATAAGCACGACGACGTCTGTACACGCGTACGCCTACATACATCGCGCGCGCACTCTTCTGGATTCCAGCGGGGTCCGGCAATCTGCGCCTTGAGGGGTGGGGTAACTCGAATCGGTGCGGGGTGGAGCGTGTCCATTCTGTACGTTAATACTATTATATATTCTGTGCCATCAGTTGAGTTTTAGACGTTTTTTAAGCGTGGTAAAAGGAAAAAAATCAAAACAACAAAATACTAAAATTTTGTACGGAATCCTCGGTGCCTCGGTGAGTCAGCTTGGCCGGTTTTTTCAAAAACGTTAACTAGACATGTTCTTTCCGCATACCTGAAGAGTAACGGTTTGATGACCTACCTAGTTTATAATTGTCAGTTTTTGGGAAAACCTCTCATTCATTACCTATTTTCATTATTGTCTGAACTTTTGTGAAGCTATTGTATACCTAGCGTCCCTTACCCAGCTTAAGAGATAACATTAAGTACTGGGTTACTAGAAACTGTAAAAACAAACAATGACCAATACTTACATTGGGTTTCCCCAGCCGAGAAGGAGTAAAGTCGGTACCTAATTACGGCCATTTTTTTATGTTAGAGAGGCCAGACAAACGAACTAGCGGGTCACCTGATGTTAAATGATCACCACTGTCCATAGATACCCGCAGCACTTTACGCGATGCCAGTGCGTTGTCGGCCCCAAGGCCGGGGCCGCACTGGTAAGGCGACCGGCGACGCGACGCGACGGCGACTAAATCAAACATAGTTCGAGTTATGTGAGCGGCATGGTATTTATGTTTTTTTTCAAGACTTTTTCAGTGTTTTAAAGATAACATCATCTTAGCCTATATACGTCCCACTTCAGAGCACAGGCCTCCTCTCAGTGAAGAGGTAATAGACAGATAGAGACAGTTTCGCATTAAATAATATTAGTATGGAATAGTACCTATGGATATGGTATTATGGAACAGTAATATCTGTATGACGCATAATAATAGCGGCAACTGACGAGATTTCATTTTTTTGACACCTGAAAATTACTACAGGAATCGAAAGAGTTTTGCCTCCTAAACACGGAAAAATATTTATTATAATTAAATACTCCATATTTAAAAAAAATACAAGATATTAAAAAAATATATCTGAATTTAGCAATACTATCACAGAATAGATATGTTTCCTTTGCCTTTTTCACCAGAAAAAAGAACTGTAATAATTTTAAATTTGATAACAACCTCAACGTCAGATTTACGTCATCACTTTTTTTAATAGAGACTAGATAAAAGTAATGGATCTATTGTGTGGTAGATTTGGAGTTATGCCCTTTTAGAGCAAGCACATCTTAAAAAAATGTTATAAATTAATTAGTAATCCTAGTGATAATTTAAAACTATCAGCATATTTCTCTTTCCAAACAGAATACAGAGAACGAATCAAATTATAGTCTTAGAAAAATGAAATCTTGTCAATTATAGGTACCCCGGGCGCTTGTGTTAAACGCGGTGGTCTTAAAGTTTTAAACCTACAACAAAATATGGTGAAGCAACCTCCGTTTCCTTTTGGCACCTACTCAAGTAGATACCTACTCATACAAACAGGATGTGGCCTTGAACTCAACTGATATTGAATCGCAAACCCTAAATGCCTAGCATACGTAATGTAACCATACGTCCCGTTGGGAACGGGACTGTCCCGCTCTCAGGTACTCTGTCCCGGTGTCCCGAAAGACAAGTCCGGGACGCGAAAATGTCCCCTTTTCAGAAAACTTTAAATAAAGGCACGTAACGTAAGCGGTAGTCAACATGTATTTTTCTTTGATAAAGTTGCGGACAGAAGAGAAAACTCATTAAATATCTACGTAGTTTAATTAAACTATGTTAGTAGTAATTGTTAAAAATACTTAATAATTATTTAAAAAAATCTAGCCAAGATTTTTTTTTTTAATATTTGCCAATAGGAAAAAAATCACAGATCTCGTGCTCTGCACGACCTTCGGGTACATTGAAAATGCACTTAGGCAGGCTTTTCATTTTGTACGATGCCTAATCTAATAGATTAGACCTAATAGACTTAGTATCGTCTTTGAAGTAATAGAGCTCAATTGCACGATGTAAAAAATTCGTACTAAGGTAAAAACAAACATTTTTTTTGCAAACAAACAACATCGCAAATCAGTTCTTTTGTTTGACATTAACTCACTGCATTCGACTTTCCTGATTTTGTAATTTTTTTTACGCTGCACAAAGGGCACCCTGACACCTAGACCGTAAGAGATAGAGAGGTCGAAAAATGCAGCCCAACTCAATACCCCGAGGGCTTTTCTTCATTTTTTCGATATCGCTTTTTGTTTCCGAAATAAAGACGATTTAGTGAGAAAACACCCCGAAGAAATGCGACATTTTTCGACATTTTTTCAGTTTTCAAAAAAAAATTTGACTTTTCAAATTTTTTTTCACAAACTTGTACAGCTCTCCCCGAGAAACATCTTTTGAGACCTCAATCATTCATGTAGCCCTAAAACTCACGACACTAGGGCGAAAAAACATTTTCAATTTTATAAAATTAATGCAAAATTGGGCGGTAAGATGTTTTTATTATTGCAATAAAAAGTTTGTTTCTGCCCAAAATCTCCCTAAAACGGCGTTGTCCCGTTTTAAGGTGACAAAAAAATGGTCACGTTATGCATACGCCAATCCACACAAGTATATCACATCCTCCCGAAACGTGCTTTAATCTAAGCAGTATTATCGTCTAAATCGTCTTGTCATTGGCACTTAACATACGTTGCTGGTTGTATGCAGGACTACGAAACTGGTACTCTGTATTCGATTGTATTGTAAGGGCGTAAGTTTGAAATTGCTTTGGTGGCGCTGTTGCTACGTACAGGCTGTATATTTGAATCATCGGTTATGACGGCCTTAGTTAGCAAGAGGTATTGTTATGTTAGAGCATTTTCTTAGGATAATAGATGGTGGGAATTCGATATTATCATGGACGCTTTGATTGGCTGTAGCATTGCCGACATACCTCATCATCCCCCCAGCCTATATACGTCCCACTGCAGGACACAGGCCTCCTCTCAGAATGAGAGGGCTTGGGCCGCAATTCCCACATGGACTCAGTACATAAATTCCGAAATAAACATAAAATAAATTCATTTATTTCGAGAAATAAGACTCATAAAAGAATCTAATTGGTTTAATAATTAAAATAGTGGGATAGTAAACAATAAACAAACGAAAAACAAATTTTTAATATTTTTTTAATTTTGTTAGTTCTCTAACTAATACTGTCAATAACAGCTTAATTGTAATTGCAGTTAATGGAAAAAATAATTCAAATGTATTTTCGTACGCAAATTTCGAAAAACTTAAGAGGTGTGAGCCCAGGCTTGAACCCACGATGCTCTGTATTCCAAAAGTCAAACAGCTAATAAATAAATTAAATTTAGAATGTTCATATTTCGTTAAAACTAAATCACGAATTCAAAGTATGGACACCCGAAATTAAATAAGATTAATTGATCCTTACTAATACCAACTAATACCCATATCCATCCATACTAATATTAAAAATGCAAAAGTGTGTCTGTCTGTCTGTCTGTCTGTCCGCCTGTTACCGATTTTATAAATTAAATAGCATACCCCCTTGCAAACGGAGTCGCACAAATAAATTAATAAATATTTAAATCATTAGGTGAGCAAAATACACTAATTTTGTATCACTCAATGGAAGTAAAATTAATTGTGTATATTGTTTACGCGTAAATTTCTAGAATCCGTCCTCATTATCGTTACTCATTCATAATTGGCAGATCATTAGGAGTGCTATATAAATAGATTTGGGTTGATAAGCATTGTGGTTATTTAGTTTACGAATTGTGCCGAGGACTGCTAATCTGAAGAAAGTTTGTGTTTTGGCCATTTTATTTTTTTCTTGTACCTTTTGGCTTTTTATTAAATTCGGAAAGTTTTATGTGATTTCTGCTCAGAATCACGAGCTCTTTCGATCCTACTAGGAGAAAAAAAGTGTCTCAAAATTTTCATATAATTTTCGATTCCTCCATTTCGTTACGGTCATAAAGTCTATGAAAAATGGTAACGGAACGGGAAAAAAAACTTTGGACACTTTTTTTCTCCTAGTATGATCGAAAGAGCTCGTGATTCTGAGCAGGCCTTATACTACGAAATCCGTTTTTCGAACTTCCTATTGTGCCGTTCCGTTCACGCTAATAGTACTAAACATAAGAGTGTAAGGGATGGCACGATACGAACTTCGAAAATCGTATTTCGTAGTAGCCCCTCAGAAATCACATACAACTTTCCGAATTAAAAAAAAAAGTCTATAGGTACAAGAAGAAATAAAAATGCCCTTTTGTTGTTGTAGTTTTTGGACACAAAGTCCGACAAGCTCGTGCGCGGCTCTCCGCAGAACCCTGTCGCAGTCAGCATTTGCCGCACTTATTAAAAACAATCTCGTTTGCAGCAGAGGCTCCCTGCGACAAGGTTCCGCCGAGCGCCGCGCACTCAGTACGCATAGTATAAGTTTTCCTTCACTTCAATACTAGTAAAAATTTCAATTACTATGGAAACATGGACAGCGCCTCGTGTCAGGGTGTGTGTTATCGAACTCCGCCGAAACGGGTTGAGCGATTTTTATGAAACCTAATTGTCTATATTTGGCAGGTCTGAGAATAGGTCGTAGGCTGTTTTTTATACCCCTATTCTTCGCAGACGGAATCGCGGGCAACAGTTAGTTAGAATATACATCCTTCTATGAACTATATACTTACTTAATGATAATCAAATGTTTATATGATAGGAATAATTAAAATTTAACGATAGGTATTTTTAAGACGTGGCAGCCTAATGGTTTGACCTATGGCCTCTCAAGCGGGTTCGAATCCGGGCAAGTAACTCTGAGTTTTTCGGAATTTAAGTGCGAAATTACTTCTGAAATTTGTGATGAGCTTTACGGTGAAGGAAAACATCGTGCGGAAACCTGCGAAGCGATTCGGTGAGTGTGAAGTTCCCAACTGGGCCCACGTGGGAACTACGGCCCAAGCCGTCTCATTCTGAGAGGTTTGTGCTCTGCAGTGGGACGTGTATAGGCTGGAACGATGATGATGTATAATTTGTGTTTTTCATAATTACTCACTTAACATACATTTTTAATTTTTCTTTGGTTTTGCTTAACGTTAAGTGAATTGTTATATGATTTTTGTTTGCAGCATATACTTCTTGGACATCATCTTTATAAAACTACTGGTAGTACTATAAAAAAGAGACTATGTATTTTTAGATTTTATAGTCATTCTAAGTTAAGCAAACATACGACTAATTTCAAAAGCATAATTTCGTTTATCTATGGCCCAATAGCAGACTACAGACACTAATTGTGGTCCGCGTTGACTGACTGTCAATAAATAATACGTTGCAATACAACGGACTCAGGTATTTTCGCTTCGCGCCATAAACGGGCGGGTTGAGGAATGTCGACCGACTGCTCTGCGATCTCCGCAGCCGGCTTAGACTGACGAGCGACATGACCTCTCTCTGCAGCGGCTCGCAGCCGAATGAGACTAGGAGTACGTACGTACGTTCGTCGTACGTACACCAAGTACTATGCCTCCGCTCGCCTGCCTCTCGCACACAACGACACCGCCGACGTATTCTTTGCCGCTGATTTCCTTCCTCGCAGCGACGAGCGTCCCCCCGCGAGACGCTTCAACAAAATTCGCGAATACTACGTTTCTACTCACCGTAGAAACTTGGTAATCATTTCTATAGTCAAAACTATGGGTTTAAAGGGTATGTCTTAGGTATTTTGGTGAGTTTTGAACGTATCGTCAGAGTTTTTGCTAAAAGGCTTGGTGCCGGGAGCGGGCGCGCGGGGATGCCGCGCTGCGCAACCGCCCCGCGCCGCGGCGGCTCTCGGCCGGCCGCGGCCCGCTCCGTTCCGTTCGTCTAGTCGTGTCCACGGCGCCATCAGAGACGCTCGCGCGCTTTTATAATCGGCCGGCTGACGAATAATGTTTCAGTGTTTGCCTAACTCAATTGGAGGTCCCGGTAGACGTATCGTATTTAGTACTATACACTGTATAACCAACCGCATAGACTCAGTGAGTGTAACGCAGTGTGTACGGAAAAAACTTTGTCGAAGATTCTAAAGAATCTTTAGTAAATTTGTGTGATTCGCCGGCTGCGGCCGGTTCGTAATTTGCACAAACTTTTTGGTGAGTTCAAATTTTCCGAGTGTCCCTTTGAGGTAGTAGCTTGTAGGGTAGTTAATAAATAAGTGTTTGTTTGTGTGTTGTTGGATTGCGATTGGTCGTAAGTAGTTGACTTATACTTTGCAGAGCGGGGCGTTGCCGTCAAGAAGTGGGTACTTTTCTGCGAATCGGCAGCGCCCGAATTCTTCACATTCTATAGCGAAGCGGCGTACGCTTTCTGCAGTTTATTAAAACTACCTACCTACCCAATTTAATTTAACAATGCATTTTTGTGATTAGTGATATTTAATTTTAAATTTGTTTTTAAATTTACTTTTAATGTATGGAAGTCTCAAAAATTTTGATTTCGTAAATTAATTACTGCAATGCCGACATTGGCAAACAATAACTGACAACAAATTGTTAGCAAAAATGGTGAAATAGTAATTAACTACGTAACTACCTATTTAATAACAAAAACTACCTATTGCACAATTTCGATTTTTGGTTGTGAAATGTTAAAATGTGACAATGAATGAAAATATTTATTATTTAGATAAAACTGTAAATTTATAAAATTGCGTTTACCATAGACATCACTTTTAATTTGATAAGTACATATAAAGTAGATGTGTTCTTAAAAAATCAAGATGCGGACTGATATTTTATATAAAAATTTTAAACGCCTATAATTTTTCATAAATATTTCGTAGAACTCGTAGATTATTAGAAGTGTAAAATTGAAAATGGTACTAAGCTATGGTTAATTATGAGCCGTAAAAATACCTTACACGTTATGATTGACATAATTTCAATTTTATGTCAGATTGTAATTTTAATTTGAAATACGAAATTCGTAAAATATGAAATAAATTGTATAACGCGCTCACTTTACTTTGATCGCTCGAAGTTTTTCTACAAGTCACTTCGCTTTGAAATTTTTGCGCGTCTTTGTTAGCCATTTTCTTGGTTTATCGTAATAATCTATAATTGTCACGCAAAATCACAAAACAAATTGTGTTAAAAAAAATCAGTTTAAGTTATCTAATGACTTCCATGTGTAATAAATTTTGTTTAAACAAAATCATGAATGCCATACGTTTATTGCATGTTAATTGTGTAGGTAAAACATTCGCGCTAAACGTGAACAATTTTTTAGATGCCTATGAATTTCCATATGTAAAATTTGAAATGGCGGGAAAAATGTTCGAGACAACTACGCGAGTTCATTCAGCAGTTGCCGCTTCGTTCGAACGAAGCCCGTATTATTGGTAAACAAAATACTCATTTCGCGCCAATATTCGTTTGTATACAAAATAGCTTTTTGCGGAAATCCGCAGGTACATAGACGGGCAAAAAATTTCAAGCGCTAAGGATGGGCGCAGGTAGAAATGCCCTTACGATAGAGAAAGTATGGAGTCCGACAATTGTTCTTTAGTACTTTTTGCATACTTGTGTTTGTTTTTAGACAAAAGTGGGATAAGTCCCAAGGCCAGGTCAGTCTTTATAAGAGCTGGGTTTGGCATCCAGGCTTCAGTCTAGTTTCGGGCTTCGGTGCGAACACTTCCCTGTTCAGCAAACCTTTAGTTACTTGATACATCGACTGTTTGTAAATACGAGGGTCAACAGCCCCCCCGCTTACAAAGTGACTTCATATTTTTTTTAAAATTTTTGAAACTTTTTGTTCGGACTTGTGTTGTGATTTGCTCTCTGGAGTTTCAAAGTGTACTTGGATACAGTGACTTGTTTTATTTCTGTGATAGTTATCGCAAGGTATACTAAGGATTCTTACTACTCTTACATTATTTGATCATTTTTGTTTTAAATTATAGATTTTCGATGAATCTGTACGAGAAGTGATGGGGATGCCTATTTATTTTAATTAATAGTGACTCTTAAGCAAGTGTCAGTCACTTTCGAACTTCATCTTTCTTTCATTAGTGTATATATATATATAATAATACTCTTCATTGATAATTAATTTCAATTGAATTTGAATTTTCTAAATATTATTGATGTTAATTAGTTGAAACTTTTTTATTTTAGCAACCTTTTAATTGATAATTTTTCGTTGTTCCAGACGGTGTGCGTTGAACCCATCGCGCGCATCGTCCCTGTGATAAGGGGCACTGTGATACTGACGATTTCGTCTTAGCTTTAAAACTAGTTAGTCCTTAGAAATAAATAAAAATGGCGGCAGCGCTCGATGCCAGCATGTTACATTTAGACTTGTGGGAGACGATACAAGACGATTCAATCGAGATGACAACAGAATTTTGGCTGGAATGCCAGTTAGAGGCGGACCGGCTGGAGATGGACTTAGTTCAACCGACCGATCTTGAAAGCCTAAGCGCAGACGATCCGGATTGGAGAATAATGGAAACACAACAACAAGAAGAAGAAGAACCCGAAGAACACAAAGAAAACATCGTACACCACGACTGCATGTGGGCAGGTTCGTGTGTTGACTCTGTGCATCCCACGAACACATTTATCCCGTCTGAGCTGATTAGACCCTCTACACCGGCACCTGGACAGAGCCTGTTACGACGGGACATGTCTCCTAATAGACCTGACACTCCGCCTTCCATGGACGGTGATGAGCCTCCTCAGTTCCGCCATACTGTTGATGTCGTGGGCACCGCACAGCGTTTGCTGCGGGACTCAGCAGCTGTCGCCGCTGACCACTCCTATACACTCGCCAGACAACAGTTCGACGGTCTGGGCGTACAAACACCATCGGACTCCTGTGAATCAGGTTAGTTATCTTTTTGAAATGAAATGTATTTGAGATATTTTAAGCACCAAACGCACTGGCAGAGGTCGCATAGAGGCACCGGCCGGGTACAAAGAGTGGCAGTAACGGTGCGGCGGTGGAGGCGGTAAAATTCAGTAATGGAAAAATTCGCGGCAGATAGATAACGTGAGTTTTCCTGAAAAATCATCATCATCATTTCAGCCGAAAGATGTCCATTGCTGAACATAGGCCTCCCCCAAGGCTCGCCAAACAGATCAGTCCCGTGCCCTTCGCATCCAACGCGATCCGGCAAGCTTAACCAGGTCGTCGCTCCATCTTGTTGGAGGCCTACCTACACTGCGTCTGCCGTCCGTGGACGCCACTCGAGAACCTTTCAATGGAGAGGGCTATGCTCGGAGTTTCTCTGCGGGATCGCATTCGCATTAGAAATGATGAAATCCGCGCTAGAACTAAAGTCACCGACATAGCTCGAAGAATCGCCAGACTCAAGTGGCAGTGGGCAGAGCACATCTCTCGTAGAACTGATAGCTGATGGGGCAAAAAGGTTCTCCTGAAAAATGCCTACGATTAATTTGAATGAATTTAATGCGTCATAACTTCAATTTTCCAAGGATATGCCTCCAATGGCGCCTTCCAATCCGCGATACATTACCCTTTTGAGTCGGGAGACGTTTCTTAAACGACAAGTTGGGTTGACCGGGATGTCGCGAGAGCGCAGGCGCCGCGCGAGCGCGGGAAACGGCGCGTATCGACCGCTGCCCGAAGCTCCCCCCGCGTCTAGACGCACCCGCAGCTCCGCTCTTCCGGGACCTTCGTTCATTGCGACCTTGAACGTCCCAACCTTCCTTAATGTCAAATTGCGCAACCTTCCGCAGTCGACAGCTCATCTCGCAGGATTGACACGCTTAATTAGAATAAGAATTAATGCTAGTGTCCTTTGCGTAAGGTCACGTTTAGACCAGGACTGAGGTCGGTAGTGCGTCGACCGCGAACGTCCCGTCCTTGACGCATCCTCTGCGAATTGGATGTATCCCGCCGCGGCGGGTTAACATACTCTCTCCCCGCTCTAAGACGTGCCTTTTAGCCACTTGGCTAAACTATTTCAAACATGATTCTAAATTGATTGAGGATTAGAAATCGACTTCGAACGGATTAAAAATCTAACGCTCTCACTACTCGATTCCCGTTGTAATGAAAGCGGTCTGGTAATTTTATAGCCGTGCATTCAACAACAAGCAGAATATTTGCATAGTTACATTGTAATATTAATCGCATTTTGCATTTAGTTATCTTCGATGTGCGCAAGGTCGTGATGGGTAAACTCACTGGGTTACTTACTGCCCTACTGGGTGTTGTTTACAATACTCAACACTACTCGTGGCGGCTAATTATCGATCAATCATTAATTACGGAGTAGCAAAATGAACCGATTCAGGCTTACGGTTTCCTCGGCAGACTCGCTATGTCTAGACCGTTACTCGTATAAGAATGCAGCAGAATGAAATTAAATTTCATTGGAGTGGAGCTCGACTCGCCAGACCGGTTCGAAATGAGTACTTCCATGTCTAGTTGTGGCCGAATGACAATTTTGATAGACAGCGTCTCAATAATCGTGATTGAAAACCGTTGACTAACTTCTACTTTTTCTTCAGTTAACGACACGTAAGTTCACATGCGTACGCACGTGACATTTTAATATCGACTCGACTATGTACTATCGACTACATTGTGTGAATAAGTCGATTATATGATTAGAGACGGTCCGTGTCACATCACTAGCTCAGTAGGTGCGCGCGAAAATTTTACGGCGCATGCGTGCGTACCTTTATCGCTTGCTCCTACTCCGCGCAGCAAAGTCATACATAATGGTCGGAGTTGTCACATTTTCGCGCCAATTTACTTCGGTGTACGTTGTAATGATTTGTTTTATCGCGAAGAACTTTACTGCAACGTTGTTTAACTGCAAAGTGTTAAACGCCGCGCTCTGTATTGTAAATCATGTTTATTAGTAAAAGCGTACGGTTCCAGTACCATCCCACTGCCTACATCTAGTCGAGACGCTAGCATTTTACTATTTACTTTTAGTACCTTCAAGTTTAGAATATATCAATTTCTCTTATGGCTTATGTACTCGTCATTCTTAAATCGAGGGCACCTGAAATGAAACCCTAAACAACTAATAAGAGATAACCTTTTTTTTTAATTAGTGGCGGTTTGGACCTGCGCTTACTATCTTGACGGATTGCACGGTCGTGATGAATAGCGTTGAGTGAACTAGATCCAGGTAACTAGGACATTTTGAGCTATACAGGCAGTTGAATTTGTAAAGCCTTTAAGGGCAATTCAGGGCATTAGATCCGCTTTGGTCGGCTGCCCTAAAATACGTGGATATCAATCTAAGTCTAAACCAAGGCTACGTAATAGTAACATTCTCTCCACATCTATATTTGGGATGCGAAAAATGCACGTTTGATAGAGTCCTATTAAGTCAGCTGAAGCTAATTTTTGACTTCATTTTTAAACGTTATTGCTTATGCTAACCAGGCTAAGTATTTAAACTGTTTAGGTATGAAATATTGGTAAGGAATTTTATATTTTATCGTGTTACTAACGTAATAAAAGGCCTCAGGCGCGTAGTTAAAGCAATTTGCGCGGTACGATTCGGTTCGACTTCAAGCAGTGACCTAAATATTGCGATCGTTTAGAAGCCTAACCTAACCTAACCCAGCGTCGGTTACCAGCCCGCCTGACACACATTCGAACACCTGATCTCGATTATACATACCTAATCATTGAGATAGCGTTGCGACAAGTATGACATGATATACTACTACTAATACGTGTATGCAGTAAAATAGTGATGTTTAAGATTTTCAACAATTCATGTAACAACACATAGTGTAGTTATGTAGTGCAAAAGACCTTGATGTTATCGCATAGTAGCACGCTTAGATATTCAACAATCACTACGTATGTGTAGTAGACTGATTGTAAGAAATATCGTGATGTACATGTACCTCCTCGCGGTACTAGCGCCTGGCCTCAGCGTGGCCTTCGCAATTTATCAATGCCGATAACAATAAGCAATGTGACACCCTAACATAAATTCGTATTGTCTTATCACGAAAAAACCTAAAGTATGCTGACGACTGATAACTAGGTAGCACGGCAACAAGATAACTTTTAATATTGCTTTATGATCTTTCAAATCGGCTGTGGAATCACGCGTTCGCTGCTGTTAATTTTCCATTGCGTCGTTCACACAGTAAATTAGCGAACGACACATTTGAAGAGCCGTAAAATTTGAATATCTGGTTTTCATCTGTCGTTTAGGGGCGTGGTGCTGCTGAGATAACGCTGATAATAGCAATGACGCAACATTCATGCGTTAAACCGAATACTTGTCCGGAAACGTCGCCGCAGTCACGTGCTGCTTTTGGATGAGTCGAGTTATACTTGCGTGGTCTGTGTGGGATTTATTTTTACGAATCGTATTGAAGCTATTTCAAGTTTGACCGACATTCGAATTGACTTCTCACTTACTCGTACAAACACGATAGTTCTATTTTTTTTTCGCTAATATAACATCACGGACTTAATACCTAACCAGGACTGAGTACTAACTTTTATTAGTCAATCAAAAGTGACCCATGTTACCAAGCCATACAGTTTAATAATGGCAACTAGAGACAGCGCTCCGAGAATAACTAGAGAGAAACTAGTGTATTGTGTCCCACTCGCACCATTACTTGATCACCCTAATTAGAATTTTTTTTACGGCCTCACTTTTTTGTCGCAGTACTCAGTCCTGGTTAGGTATTAAGTCCATGTATAACATTTAACGATTCTAACTTGCCTGAAATAATTAAAAATATGTAGTAATTTTTAAAATGCAAATTTAAGCAAATGCAGAATTAAACAACCCAGGTATCTGATTCTATACATTTATCCACCCAACAACCAGACCAGACTTAGTCTATTTTAGTCCACAGACATGAGACACTAAGCATTTATTAATATTTGTACAAATTAGCCAATCGGGAACTTGCGTCACATTTTTAACACGCACGCGCGCCCGTGAACTTCCGTGTAACCTCGCCAAGGTCGCGAGATGGCGGACCGATCGATCCGCCATGATACTCGGCCCATAAATTACCATCGTCTGTTTTAGCCGCCTCTAGTGGTTACTGGCCAGATGACCGACTTTTCACTTGCGTAATAGAAAACTAACCTACCTTTAAAATCGAACTCCTTCGACGAGTAAAAAATGCGTGTGTCTAATGGCCGCGCTACCTTTTTAAAATCTTACAGGTGCGTTCCAATTAGTGTCAAAGAAAAAAGAATAGTAAATTAGTTGAGGGAAGTAGGTACATGATATGATAATGAATGACAAGATAAAAAAACTTAATTAATAAATGTTAAAATACTAAACGGTTTCCGTGGGGAAATTAAAAAGTTTTTATTAAATTTATATACCGACCGAGTTCTTATTAGAAAACGGATGTTCGTTCTAATTAGTATTCCTAAATGTTGCGTTGGCAACTATGTAGATTTAGATACCTGAATGTTGTTACATAAAAAAGGGCGAAGTAGCTTGTAATTCAAGGACAGAACTATAAATCTTTCGCGTTTATCATTTATCGTATTGAGGAAATCCCTTTGTGTAATAAAAGTGTTATCACTCGCGTGTCACTGGCAATCTTTATTGATAAAGAACGACTCGAACAATTAAAAAGAGAACGTTCCATTACAGATTAAAATAAAGGAGCAGTTTTTTTTAAATTTTCGTTCCAAATTCGAATTGGAAACAGCGCTACCGACATTATCGCGCGCCTAACGACGGCTTGTATATTGCTGCGAAGCAAGCCGGTGTGGGCACGCTACGACTGCTATGAGATGGCGTGCGCGGCGTCACGATAATTTTTAATTATCGCGCAAATGCCAGTGAACTTGGCCTCGCCAGGCGCGCGGCGGAGCGTGCCCCCCTGCCTTAACAGGTCGCGTCTGACGTCTGCTGTCATATTGATGTACTCATCAATCCTATTTTGCACCATCTTTAATTCTGCATTGGCCGCCTTTAAGAGAAATAATAATAATAATCTTTAATTAAGATACTTTCCCGCCAACCCAGATTCGGCAGTGAGATTAGTTTCACGAAAACGCCGACGTCATCACTTCTAACTTTTAACCAGAGCTATTGAAGCAGAACTTGGAATTTTCGTTTAAATGGTGCCGCCCGTTGACACCCCGCTTAATGAAACGAGTTTTAACTCTCAATAGCTCTTAGAAATAATAATTTGAATCGCGACAAACTTGCTTAATGACGATGTAGCTGTTAACTTAATTTGGTAAACGACCAGTCTAAAATATGTTTTATTTAATCCAGCCAGAACTGTTGTGAAACACTAAACCGAGATTACGTCGCCTAAGCTGCTATAAAGTCTATGTGTCTATGACTCATTGTCTTTCTCACGGTGAAATTGCAACAGCAGGTACTAAGAAGTAGTGAGTAATCTATTTTAGAATGCACTCTGCTTGTATAGTAGTTTTAAATCAACATGCGCATATATACGCTAGCGCTTATCAGTTAAGTCCGTCCTTATTTAAGCTGGTGTTCCGTTCGGAATTTAAAAACATGATCTCTTAAAAAATGCAATCTAGCAGCTGGTGGGTAAGAAAGAAACACAAAGACCGCAATAAGAAGCGGAGAGAGCTCACCATTTTTACCCCACCGGTATAGGCACCGGTCGAGCGAACAATAAAAAGCGGATTATCTCTGGTATCGTTTAAAATTGGAACGGCGGCGTTCTGAGCATCGCGTCTAGACTCTAGAGCGATGGCGATATAATAGATATGCACTAGACCGGATCTGGCGGCGCACCGCGACAATACCGGGTGTATCGCTTACACGCGGCTGAAACAAATACCACGGTGTCCGTTAATCGCGCCGGCGCCAGGGATATCGTGAAAATTTCCCCAGAACACAATAGCCGCCCACCTCTAATGTTGGTGCCGGCTAATTCGGCCGGGCGCCTATTCTGTCCCACGCTGTATCTACGCGGAACCGTGTCTGCGCGTAAATTCGTCGTGATAATTTACCGATACGCAAATTTTTTCACGGCGTAGTAAACTCGAATTGCGTAGTTCGCTTTCGTAAGCCAACAGCTGGCCGGCTAACTGGTTTCTATTTCCAGCATTAAGTATACCGAGATGCAATCGGAATTTCTCGTCCTTGGTCGCTAGGTGCTAGCGTTCACCGTTTAGGGCTGGAGCTACCTTAATTCAGTTAAAGGCCATTCTTGTTATAAAATCTCGAGCTATCACCGCTATCTAAAACGTATGATATTTTATCGATGCGGAAATTATTTCACTGATAAGAAACAGTCTAATGCGCATATTTACGTATTGTAAACAAGTCTGGTAATCATCAGTCAACAATCAAAGTGTACTCAAGGACTGTTGGATCGCGAGACGGTGTCGCCCTACTGTATTGTGCCGCTGACATAATTATTTGAAACCGGATCGTGTGGTCATGCGATGGTTTCCGCGAACCATGCGCGGACGCATAGCATAGCGCTGTTCATAAATGCTATCAGTTGGTCGACCGGCTTGAATTCCGAAGCCAGTGCACACGATCAAGCTACTTTAATAAGCTTTCGGACGCCTCACAACGGCAGCGAAGCGGTTTTTTAATTTACTTCATTGGCAACTTGTGCACTATTTAAGCTCTCCATTCCATATCCTTCATTTACCTATGTTAGCATGTCAGTAAGGTTTATCGGATTGCATTTTATAGGATCGGAGCTTCGATTGTTACGCGCGATCGGGAATCCACGCCGTTTCCGCTTACACGGAACGTTTTCCATGGCACTCGCTTACCTAAATCAGATTTCCTTGAGTACTATGATAGTAGGTACTGATATTAGCGGCAAAAAAGTGGATCGGTGCGTAAATGTGGGCTTTTTGAGATGTAATCATCATCATCCCAGCCTATATACGTCCCACTGCATGGCACTCAGAATAAGAGGACTCGGGCCGTCGTTCCCACGCGGGCCCAGTGCGGATTGGGAACTTCACACCATTAAATTTCCTCACGATGTTTTCCTTCACCGTAAACAACCTAGATTTTGAGATTTATCTTCGGAAAATCTTCGCATATTGTAATTTTTTGTCTCTATAACCAAATAAAGAGTGCTAGTTAGTGCATTTATAATTTTTCTTAGTATATTTTAGTCCTGCTCATTTGGGAGTCCTGTGCCCTATGGCCTCGGTTCTAGAAAAAGCAGGCAGATTATAGAGAGACGCCCGTATTGAGGCAGTTAACAATTGACGCCAACCAACCCCGTACGTCTCTCACAAACGACTCAACGCAACACTAGCGACCGGCTTGCCTTGACCGATAGCGCCCAATGCGTTATTTCGGCCTGCCAACCCGAGCTATGCATAAAATTATCCTTAAAACCCACATAAGTTCTCCAACTATGTCAGACGCACGTTATCCACCGCAGCAAGCCACGTTAGAAACATAAATCTCCGTCAGGAAAAACAGGAATAGTTTCTAAATCTAGCATTTTTACGATGCGCGCTTATCATAAAACCGGCTAGCTAGAACAAGCGTTGAATTATTCAGGCGGGATGCGTTCCCGATTTATTTATAACGAAAATGTCGCGCGTGAAATGGCGTGTTGTATAATCGGTCACGTGACTGGTGATTTGGAGCGGTTTATTAAAAGCGGAAAGCGTAATCCTTGTCCATTGAGCGGGCGAGTTGCCGCACGATCTCGTTTTGGCGCGAAAGGCGCCGTGACGTCAGTGGATCGATGCCGGCAGACGCTGCGGTAGTACGGGCGGGGTCGACGCCCTCGCCCGCCCCGCGCACCTGACTACTGCAGTCGCATCTCCCGCTACATCTATCACTATAGATGCGTCTATGACAGCGCCCGCCTTTTATGGCGACACGAATAATGAACGCTCAATGGACGTCGCTATGCGGGTAGGGCACGGTCGGATTTGACACTTGACATGTCACGCGAAAGCGCTTGACTTTTCCTGACAAAACGTAGGGTCGACTCGTCACCACGCCCGCTGCAATGCAGTCGAAACGTCGAAGTGATTTCAGCAGTTTAAGTAGTTAAGAACGGATGGATGGGGCCAAAAAGTTCTCGAGTGGCGTCCACGGACCGGAAGACGCAGTGTAGGTAGGCCTCCAACCAAGATGTAGCGAACACCTGGTTAAGGTTGTGGGAAGTAGTTCGTGATTAAGTCTCGATAAATTTTAGTTATGAATGAAAATCGCGACATTTTTAAACTTAGGTCGCGAAATTATAACAATATTTTTTCTCCTTTGTTGCAGAGGAGGAAATCGATGTGGTGTCTTTGGGGACGTCGCAGCCGCTCGCTGTGAGCTCGCACGTGCGCACGGACACGCTGCCGCGTGTGCCGTCGGCGCAGGAACGCCAGCACATTCAGCGCACGGTGGAGTCTGCCATGGCGCCGCGGCCGGTGGCGCGCAAGCGGCTCGTGCCGCCGCCGGCGCCGCGCCGCCGCGCGCGCGGGCCCGGCCGCCGGCCCCGCCGCGCCAACACCGACACAGACTCCGAGGCCGAAGCCCCCGAGATGGAGCGCCGCTCCATCCACAACGACATGGAGCGCCAGAGACGCATCGGCCTCAAAAACCTCTTCGAGGACCTCAAGAAGCAGATACCCGCTACTAAGGACAAGGAGCGCGCTCCTAAAGTCGTCATCCTGCGCGAGGCCGCGTCCCTCTGCCGCAGATTGCGGGAGGAAGAGACCATCCGGGAAAACCTCAAGAAACAGCAAAGCAAACTGATCGCGAAATTGAGAAAGCTCCGGATGTTTGTGGCTGCGCGCCACCGGTATTGAGAGGCGCGCCCCACGTGGCGGTGATACCTCATTCCTCGCGGAGCTGCCCCGGCCTCCACATCGACGTGACACTAGCACTAGTGCTAACTCTACGTAAGTCGCTTCGTCCCTGGGCAGGCCAAGGCGCGCGACTTGTGTAAGCGCCCAGGGACGCACTCTCGGGTCCTCCCCGTTTGGTCGGGATCGGGAGTATGTTTGATAAAATGAATCAGCTTCTACGGCTTACTCTGCTTCTGCGGGAACGTTTCATAGTACGAAATCAATAACTGGGAGTGATAATGTTTTGCTCAAACGATGTTTTGCAGTGCCAAAGTGAGCCATAAAGCTGTCGTTAACTGTGTATTCCTAGGTTTTCAGTAAAATATCTTAACTCACAGACTGCTTCGTGAACTAGTAGACTGGTTATACCTCTAAAAATGTTTTGAATTATCATTAAAGTATAAATAGTTGACATATAGCGCATAACAGATTTAATCCGTGTTGAATAATCAAAAAAAGTATGACATTCGTTGAGTATTGTTTCGAAACAGTAACGAAGATTTTTTACTGTACCTTCCATTTTTATTATAAATTAAAAATAGTTGATAATGATAATGTACCATGATAGTGTCACGATCTAAGCGTTTGATGCGAATTAGTTTGTCTGCTGTAAATAAATTTACGATTGGAGTGAGGGTAGGCATGAATTTATTAGTTAGCTGGTCGGGCGGGGTCGGAGGCGCTCGGGTGGCGTCGGGTGAGCTCGGGAGTGGTCGGCAGGCGAAGGGAGACAAGCTGGGCCAATATTATATGTTTTCGGGCCGATAAGTAGGTTTTCTATTACAGACCTCGTACCGGCGAGCGCCAGGTCGAGGCGGTGATAATTTGTTTTAATTGATATTACTGTAAGCATAAACAATACATTTAGAGTTAGTTCGCTTATGTTTTTTAGCGTTTTGTTATTTTGTAAAATTTTAACACTAAATGTTTTTTTACGTATAGTCCCGCAATTAACTCCGAATCACTATTTTATCACTTGGAATTAACTAAGAATTGGACCATTTTAAAGTGTTTATATAATTTGATTAGTTATGGAGCTGGAGGTGATTCCGGGAGCGTTGCAACCGTTGCCATTGCCATTTCGTGATGACCAGAGGAGTGGCACACTAGCAGCTGTCCTTGTCAGGCCTACATGATTCATCCCTCTGGTTGGTCACGTAAATGGCGATGCTGGCGCAAACGCCCCCAGGATCGACCGTGTACATTGTATTCACTCAACTAAGAATTTCAATCATGGCTTCCCATTATACAATCACCAATATGACATAGCTTATGGAATAAGATAATTCTCCGCTTGAGAATAAATATTAACTTACATTATTTGTATGTAATGACGAATCGAACGCAATAGTTGTTATTGTATACACAGGGTGGAAATTCAAGATGGAGCAGCTGAGGCAAATATCTTTGATGCAACAGTGAAAAAAATACTTTGTTCTTCACTAGTATTTTGCTCTATGCATCTTTTTTTTTGTTGATTTGGTCTTCTAAGGACGTTAATGATTGAGTACGTAGCCTGGGGTCTGTTGCATAACAATGTACAACTTATATTACAAGTGGAACCTTTCTAGTTAATATAACTGAAGCGAGAGTCCCGCTTGTAATATTAGTTGTACTTTGTTATGCAACAGGCCCCTGGTTGCCCCATCTCAAGTTTCCATCCCATATTTATGTGTCCACTTGACATGATATTCAGTAAATAATCTCAAGGATTACCTGTATAACGATACAGAATCAAAACAACAATTTCATATACATATTCCTAAAGGAGATTTATAAAAAAATAACCACGACATAGTTCCTCATATAGTACCTATACTTATAGTAAATTTTGCATTTCTTTATAGGTTTTTTATTGCAGTAAGTTAGTGATGTATCGCGTCTCTACGCGACCTCCCGGACGCACGTGCCGTTCGGCTTTATTGTGTGCGGAATGTGCCTTGCTTTGTATATATAAATGATAATTAGGTTTATACTCGAATTAGTTGCAAAAATATTTTTTGTGAAAAATATTATGTAGAGATAGCGTTGATTTAAGTAACGATACACGAGAGGTCGTATCGTGTTAAAGATTCGCAGTTTATCTTCCAGTAGCTCTACTTGTACATATAGGATAGTACATAAGTGTATGTCAGACGGTTTTTTTTTATAAAACAAGATTTTTTTTTTTCTAGTACCGTTTAGTTTTTTTTTCTTAACTGGAGAATAGTTTAGGAATTCTCGAATGTTGTACCTGCATTTAATTTTTGTTAATCTTATCTTGACATAAATAATAAAGATAATCTAATGATAATGGACGGAATACCTAATGGTGTAGTTATCCGCACGTGAAATTGGTTTCTTTATGTGATAGGAAAAAAAAAAATTTTTCACATAAGAAAAAGTCAGTAGTTTATTAATGGTTTAATGGTAAGAAATGACAGCTTTACAGTCCGTATACAGATCGGAATAGTGAAAAAGCGAAAAAAAAATTGCACATTTTGTGACAAGGCACATTTCCACCACTGCCAAATGAATATAAAACTAATCGAAAAAAAAAACATACATAGCAAGTTCGTTTGTAAATTTTATAAAGATAAGGGTTGGATGATTAAGTCATGTTAATGTTTAATTTTGATTTTTTTTCTTTGTGTAGTATCCTATGTAAGCGTACCATCTGCCAGAGCGGTCGGCGAAATTGTAATGTGTAATGTGGATAGTCGGCCGCGGGCTGCGCAGGCGGCGCTACCGAGAATGCAGCGCGCGAGATAGAGTCCGCCTAATTTTGAAATTGCGCGCTGCAGTTTCTGAAGCGGCGCCATTACGAACTGTGTACTTACATCTGATTTTTGGGTACTATTATTAATGAGAAATTTGAGAAGTTTTTTGGTTTTTGTTCCTTAATTATGTGTATCGAAAATAATCTTTAAATATTGAAATAAACTAGCAGAGGCAAGGCGGAGCTTCGATAAGTTGGCTAGAAGATTGTGATTTTTATACTGTTTCGTGTTCGGGGGCGATTATTTAAATTAAGGATTTGATTCTGTGATTTGGATTGTACCTGTGTGGTACTGGTGGGTAGTTATAAAAAGCTCTGCCTTGGCTAGCTATAAAAAAAAGAAGTTTTTTAATTATTTTCTTTTCCTTATCCCATCCTTGTAGACTTGAATAAATGAAAATGAGGTAGTGAAACTTGACCGCGATCTACTCGATATTAAATATCACTTAGTCACATTTATTATTACAACCACAAGTACATAATCTCACGTAGTTTATAAGCAGGGGCTGAAGTCCAAAGAAAGTTGTTCATTACCTTATTTTTCACACAACAGTAATAATATATTACACAGGAATTTCTGCCTTTTAACTCGAGAGTTATCAAAATCTAGAGAAACAATTTCCTTTTAAAGCAACTTACTTTTTGATGAGCAGAAAACAGAACAGTGTTGTATCGATAGCTTGACCTCTAGAAATGGGTATGTATTACAATACCGAAGTACGAAAGACCGAAAGTATTAAAACATCGAATGGGTCAAAAGACCGACACGATTTTTTTCTGAAACCGTTAACTTTTCAAGATTGTTATAAAACAAACCTAACCTAACCTAATGGGTTCTGTATGATGCCGTTTTAATAAATTCTGAGAAGTACGGTTTCAGAAAAAAATCGTGTCGGTCTTTTGACCCATTCGATGTTTTAATACATTTGGTCTTTCGTACTTCGGTATTGTAATATACCCCTAGAAATAGTCGATAGTGCGATAGAACTATCGAAAATATCGACATGCTGCAATACTAGAAAATTCTATTGATAGTGAAAATTAGGCGATACTATCGAACTTGGTCGATGCTATCGATAATATCGTGTCAAAAAGGCGATAGTATCGAAACAATCGGCTATCGATAGTATCGTCAAGGGTCGATAGTATGACTGATTTTCAAGGCCACGATACTATCGCTATCGCAACAACACTAAACAGAATAAACAAACCAAGACCAAAAGTGAGAACTCGAATCACTGTAACTAGGAGTCACTATGCCTTAAGGAGGATACGATGGCTCAGAGACTTTTGAGAAATAGGTATTTTAATGAAATGTCGCTGTCTCGCCCGAACCCCTCCGTGTCAGTACAGCGAGAGCGGGACAACTGCAGCTCAGACCGTTAATAGGCGCGTAAAATTGATCAAAACAGCATTTCGTAGTCCCCTGTTTTCTTCTCGAAAACTGAAACATAAAATTATTTTTTTTCAAAAATAATTAGAGGACAGATGTAGCTATGCCCCTGTGTTTTTCTTTTTTTTGTTTAGGTATATGAGGGATTCTTTTCTGATGAGTGTCTGAAAATGACGTTGAAATTGGGCAATTTTTTTCAGTTTTTGAAAGCTGATTTTTCTTATGTTAATTGAAATATGGAAAAAAACGAAACAGCTGTGGTAGATACAGATTACAAAGTAAAAAAAATTTGGCTCTAAAGCCATTATCCAGGGAGGAAACAGGGGACTACGTTTGTATGGTATGGAGAAATGGTGCGCATCGTATCCTCTTAATTCATAAATTATAAATAGAATAGATCAAATAAAATGATCATGAAATCTAGCCTGTTCGAATGTGCTGTTAGTCTATCAGTTCTCTGGTTTTGCTGACATTCAGAAAGTGATTAAAGCGAAAGTTATCCCGTCCAGTAGGTATCTTCTCTAATGCATCAAGCATGCTTATACTTCGTTTTTTAGGGTTTAAAAACGGGACCCTATTACTGAGGCTCCGCTGCCCGTCCGTCTGTCACCAGGCTGTATCTCATGTACCGTGATAGCTAGACAGTTGAAATTTTCACAGATGATGTATTTCGGTTGCCGCTATAACAACAAATACTAAAAACCAGAAAAAAAATATTTAATGGGGCTCCCATACAACAAACGTGATTTTCTTGGTTGTGATTTAGTTTAGGGTGAGGGTGGCGGGAACGCATTGGATGCGGATGGCACAGGGCCGATCTGTTTGGCGAGCCTTGGGGGAAGCCTATGTTCAGTAGTGGACGTCTTTCGGCTGAAAAGATGATGATGATTCAGTTTAAAAATAAATAGTTAAATTAAAATAAAACAAATATTTAAGGGGGCTCCCATACAACAAACGTGATTTTTTTGCTATTTTTATAGATAATGGTACGGAACCCTTCGTGCGCGAGTCCGACTCGCACTTGGCTGGTTTTTAATTAACAACGGTGCCTGGAGCGCTGAATGTTAAGTACCTGAAAATTAGGAGCAGTAAGTATAATAGCGGTTACACCTCAATACATTTCTATGGGTTACACATGTGTAGGTATATTTCGTGACTAATTTAATTTTACTTAGTTAGATACCTACACACCTCATTCTTAAGGTCCAACACCTAACAGGATTTAAAGCCCACTAGTAACTAGACACAATAAGGAAAACCACATATAGAATGATGTGTATACATACTTAAGTTGAATGTAATGATTGTAAGTAAGTACAATATTGATAATTTTTTAAACGATTGTAAGTTGAATAAACTGGGATAGGTACTTAATATCTATCTAATCTAATCTAATCTAAAGTATCTATCTAATCTAATTCTAATACCTTTAAACAAGCAATTCTTGTAAATATATATAATAATCAGAATCTCAGAAACGGATCCAACGATTTCGATGGAACTTGGTATGTGGGGGTTTTCGGGGATGAAAAATTGATCTAGCTTTTTCTTATCTCAGGGAAAACGCTTGGTACCGAGTTTCAGCCCGAGCGGAGCTCGGTCGCCCAGGTACTGTGTTTAAAACGCAAAAATATCCAAATAACTACACATAGCAATGGGTGCAGATGTGGACTTTACTGCCTACTGGTATTATCTGCCAGTCAACATACAGGCTAGTTAAGCTAAAAGACCAATGTAATATATAAAAATCTCGTGTCACGGTGTTCGTTATCGAACTCCTCCGAAATTGCCTTACCGATTTATTTATTATGATTTTTTTGTCTGTAAGTAAGTGTGTCTGAGAATAGCCTACGATGTTTTTATTGATGAACTGAAACAATTACTTTGCTCACCCGCGACCTTCGAAAGTAATTGTTTCAGTTCATTAATATGGACCTCCGCAAAGTAACGCCTGATTCAATAAATTATGTTTTTATGCTAGTCTTCTTCGTAGACGGAGTCGCGGGCAACAGCTAGTAAAATATAAAACCGTAACATTTAGTTCATAAATAACCCATTACCCATTACATTCAACCTTTTTTCATGATAACTATTTACATGAAGTATAAAAATAGTAATAAAGTTATCAACAAACCTGCGTGAATCGGAATGCAGCGTTGTTTTGACATTTGGGTAGAGCAGAAACGTCAAAACTGACTGACAACGTCAAGCGAAATTAAAAGTTTTTGTTGAAGTTCGTGCGTTAGCCTAAACAAAATAAACAATGGCTTTTCGGTCGGCTGTGGGTTCTAAATTACCTTTAGTGATAATTATGGGTGCAACTGGAACTGGAAAAACTAAGCTAAGTCTGGAACTAGCTCAGAAATTTCAAACGGAGATTATCAGTGCCGATTCCATGCAGGTAAGTCGGTCAAAACCTATTCTAATTTCTAACCTATAAGAGGTTTTATGGGATTTAAATTGGTATCAATACACCGTTTAAAGATCAGAATAGTAAAGAAAATAATATTCCAGCGTAACATTGATCGTTTAGGTCACTAATAGTTGCGATAAATAATATAATTGCTAGGATTTTTAGTATTATGGAATGGCTGACGTCTAACCTGAAATCAAAACAGTCGGCATTTCTATATATTTGTTTTTGTAATTAATTTATAATATTTGAAATTGGTAACTATTAACCCGCTTATAAAATTTCACATGACTGGTTTAGAAATATAATAATAATAATAAATCGTGGGACAATTGACTGACACTAATTGACCTAGTTCCAAACTAAGCAAAGCTTGTACTATGGGTACTATACTTATATAGATAAATTCATTCTTAAATACATATTCAACATCCGAGACTCGAGCACAAAAAACATATTTTTCACACAAATATTTGCCCCGACCGGGAATCAAACCCAGTACCTCAAGCTTCATAGTCAGGTCCTCTACCACTGAGCTATTTGATTGTAACATATGATAACCTGTAAAGAAGAACAGCCAGACATCTGCTTGACAGACATACAAAAGCATTCAGATGCATCGCTCTTGTCCAATCAAATATTTCTTCTGAAACTATTACTTTTACAATTTGATTTGTAGCATTCAAACATGGCGGATGTAGACAGTATATAATTTCGGTATTTCTGTTTCTTTGGCTAGTTGAAGTATAATTTTGATAGTGTTTTATGCAGCGATTAACCTTAATTAACAGTGATCACAAAATTCTATATTGCTCTTGTGTCTGACATTTTTTAATGCGCAAGTTGCCTCCACGTGGTTTCTGGAATTTTACTATTAAGTTGCAAAAACTACAATCACCGTACAATGTCGCTCCCAAAGAGAGCTTACTTTGACACTGGCAAAATTGTCCTAAAATACGACAGAAGCCATATTTTTAAATAAATAAATAATATTACTTTTACATAGGTACAGTCAACCAATTTGATTCCTAGGCCACTATAGAACTATGTCATAATGAATAAATTTGTTTATGACTTGAGAAGAAAAACTTTTTGACAGAAGGACAGTAACAATTCAAGTTATTAATACATAAGCTAACTCCTTTCCTATTCAATTCATTATCGTTGACACCATGTTCGTAAAGATTGAGATGTCATATGACACACAGGCAATAATCACTATTGTAGAAGATAAACAAATTGATTCATTATGACATGGTTCTATAGTGGCCTAGGTATCAAATTGGTTGACTACTTACTGAACTTATTCTAATTTTGAACAAGTTCTTATTGCATAAACAAAATCTAACAGAATTAAATTTCAACTTCAACTTTTTAGGATTCTGTACCCAAAAAATGTCAGTAGGGCTAGTAGTTAGAGAACCTGACTATGAAGCTTGAGGTCCCGGGTTCGATTCCCGTGTTGGGGCAGATATTTTATGAAAAATACAAATGTTTGTTCTCGGGTCTTGAGTGTTTGTTTATTATGTAAATTGTTAAGTATGTATCTATCTATATAAGTATGTTTATCCGTTGCCTAGTACCCATAACACAAGCTTTACCTAGCTTACTTTGGGACTAGGTCAATTGGTGTGAATTGTCCCGTGATATTTATTTATTTTATATATATTTTTTTATGTTAGAGAGGCCAGGCAAACAAACTAGTGGGTCACCTGATGTTAAATGAAGACCACTGTCCATAGACACCCGCAGCGCTTTACGCGATGCCAGTGCGTTGTCGGCCCTAAAAGGGAGAGGAAAAAGAAAAGGCAATAGAGGAGGCGGAGAGGTATTGGGCCCCCGGCGCTTGGGGCAAATATTTGTTGATGAGTCACATGTTGTATTTTAAAATCATATTTTCCTTAATTAATTCAGAAATTTGTGGTCAGTGATTACTAAATAAATATGTATGTATCATCATCATCATCATCATCATCCCAGCTTATATACGCCACTGCAGGGCACAGACCTCCTTTCAGAAAGAGAGGGCTTGGGCCGTAGTTCCCACGCGAGCCCAGTGCGTATTGGGAACTATGTATAGTATAAATCTTCCCAGATGAACTTTTCGTTTCGAGCCATTACATTAAATTTGAACCTTAATGCTATGACGATACCGTTTGTTTTGAAAGATAAGGGCTCGAAGCGAAAAGTTCACCTGGGAAGATTTATACTATATGTACATATGTAATACTCTTGTCTTGATTGTTCATAAAACTCATGAAACAAAGTAAATGGTTAATTAGTTCAGGCGTTACTCTGTCATCATCATCATCCCAGCCCATATACGTCCCACTGCGAGGGACAGGCCTCCTCTCAGAATGAAAGGGCTTGGGCGGTAGTTCCCACGCTTAGTTCGGATCGGGAACTTGACTGACACACACCATTGAATTTCTTCTCAGGTGTGTGCAGGTTTGTTTTGTTGTTTTCCTTTACCGTAAAGCTCACGGCAAATTTCAATTATAATTTCGCACATAAATTCCGAAAAACTCAGAGGTGCGAGGCCGGATTCGAACCCACAACCTTCTGCTTCAGAGGCAATAGGTGAATGAAACCACTAGGCCACCACGGCTGCTCCCCCGCTCTTATATTAATGCCATAAGGGTCTGAATTATCGGGTTGTGCATTATTTATTATACGGTTAAAAGGCAAAACGCATGAAGCAACATTTTTGAAGTTTACAGGAAACCCGGCTCAAACGACGGAGAAAAATTCGCTGATTTCAAATATGTATAGGTATTAATGACCGCTTTAGCCTAGTTGGTAGTGACCCTGCCTACGAAGCAAGAGGTCCTGGGTTCGAATCCCGGTAAGGGCATTTATTTGTGTGATGAGCACGAATATTTGTTCCAGAGTTATTGATGTTTTCTATGTATTTAAGTATTTATTTATCTATATAAGTATGTTTATCGTCGTCTAGTACCCATAGTACAAGCTTTGCTTAGTTTGGGACTAGGTCGATTTGTGTAAGATTGTCCCCTAATAAAAAAAAAATAAAAAAAATAAAAAAAAAAAAAAAAAACTCATTTTGACAAAAAGTGTCGCTTCATGCGTTTTGTCTTTTAACCGTCGAATTATTGTTATTCATTTTGAGTCGTCATATATACAAAAAAAGCCGCGGTATTTTAGTGGTTTGATTTGATCTATTGCTATTGCCTCTCAAGCAGAGGGTCTCTGAGTTTTTCGGAATTTACGTGCGACATTTAAAATTTATCACGAGCTTTATGGTGAAGGAAAACATCGCACACAGTGCACACAACTACGAAGAAATCCAATGCTGTGTATGAAGTTCCCAATCCGCAATGGGGCTGCGCGGGAACTACGGCCCAAGCCCTCTTATTCTAAGCAGAGGCCTGTGCTCAGGACGCATACCGGAATGATGATGATACGCAAGTCGTGATTTAACCGCGCCCTTATTTATAATAGCGACAAGCTCAACAAGGAAAAAAAACTATTTTTTTCCTCTACCTAATTATTTTGGGGCTTAATAAACTTTACCAAGCTACAGTGACGTATAGGCCCCACCCAGAAGCAACACCTATGCCACATAACTTATTACACGTATATTATGACACGATATATAATTGTATATGTATAGTATGCAAAAACTCGCCTTAGACCGTTCCCACTGCGGTCAGCGACCGCTCATAATAGTTTAATTATAAGTAATCATCGAGATATAATTGATTGTTCGTGAGATTGGATGTTTGATTATGACTATTATCTTTCAACCCCCTCAGCTCAACTCGGGACCGAAATCGTGTAGTTCCCCGAGCGAGATGGACGTCAGCTGTTAAGAAAGACCTCGCGCTAGTAGCTAGTTAGCAGCGTGTAATAATGAATAGTGACATAAATCCAATGATGACTGAAGAAAATTCTTAGGAGATTAAACCATAGGGGGTCTACAATTTTTGTACAGTCAAGTGTAAAAATATGTACTTAATGAAAGTTTCAAAAATAAGTACCCAGACTCTTATTCCGACGCAATAAGGCCGTAGTAACATATTTTTGAGTGGTTCGAATAGATACTTATTTTCGCACTTGACTTGATATTTCAAAATTGACTTTGAACTTTAACTAAATAGCAACAGGATTCCTAATTCAAATACTCAATCATTTTTCTAGGTCTCAGGAGGTTAAGAGAGCCAGCCCGATAACGTGTAGCTCAACTTGGGGCCAAAGTCCCGTAACCCCAAACAATATTGATGTCAGTTAAGAAAGACCTCATAAATAGTGATAATAGACCCAATGACCACAGAAGCAAATTCAGAATAGCCACCCCGATAACGTGTAGCCTAACTTGAGACCAAAAATGCGTAGACTCCCAAATAATATGGATGTCAGTTAGTAAGGACCTCATAAATAGCGGCATAGACCCAATGACGACAGAAGCAAAATCTTTGGAAATTAAGAGTGCCGCACCCATAACGCGTAGCTCAACTTGGGGCAAAAATCGCGTAGACCCCGAACAACGTGGATGTCAGTTAAGAAGGTCCTCATAAATAGTGGCATTAGTAGATCAAATGACGATAGAAGCGACATCACAGGTCTGGAGAGAGTTAATTAGGAGAGCTAACTCTGATAAGTTGATAACCCTCAGCTCAACTTGGGACCAGACTCGCGTAGACCCCTAAACATGTATGACAGTTATGAAAGACCTCATAAATAGTGATATAGACCTAATAACGATAAACGACACCTATGGAGAAAGAGGATTAAGAAAACCAACCTCGTTTAACATGACAAGGCTGGAAGATCTTTGGCTCAGAAGGATTTTGTTCACCTTCCAACTTCTCCATATTACTATGTCGACAACTTCTTAACGTCTTCATTGCCGGCGATTTGCTTAATGCCTCGTACGCGTATAAGCGTCGCTTGATTTTCAACCAGTGCCTTAGACACCTATAACCGTCATATTGGTTCATAATACCTAATACAGCAACATTATATGCGTTCAAGGTAATGATTGCGTTAACTCGTCCGCGGTGCTAACTCAAACATTCCTGAATGGTCCATAGCACATAACAGTAAGTTTCTTGTCTGGTTCTTCTCAACGGGGTTTTCCGCATCGGTGGTAGATTTTTGGACTTTCATATAAATGCTTGTTATAGCCTAATTGAATAAAGATACTTTGACTTTGAACATGTCGATGTGTAAATTAATTTTTAACCCCCGACACAAAAGGAGGGGTGTTATAAGGTTGATCGTTATATGTGTGTGTGTGTGTGTCTGTCTGTCTGTGGCATTATAACTCTTAAACGGGTGAGAAGATAAACAAATTTATTAATTATGACATGGTTCTATAGTGGCCTAGGAATCAAATTACTTGACGGTGAATCGGCGGCCACGATTCGCTAGTACGTAAGTGCTATCGCACTTTCCTCGCAGACTGTAGAGTGTAGACACAGGCGGGGCGAGCGTCCGAGTTTGTCTGCTGCGTTATATAACAACGCTCGTGGGACGCAGCCTTCGAGCGGCCGTCGACGCCGCAGTATATGCCAAATGCAGAACTAATCTGCACTTTAAAACAATTGCATAGTTTAGGAAATATCTCCAAGTTTGAAAGTACCGTAAACCGGGGTGACTGCATTGACAACCTTTCATTTTTTTAACACCTGAAAATTACTACAGGAATCGAAGGAGTTTCGCCTCCTGAACACGGAAAAATATTTATTATATTATAATTTATTTCTCCATATTTTAAAAAATACAATAAATTTAAAAAACATATGTACTTACCAATACTGCCACAGAATAGATGTTTCCTTTACCCTTTTCACTAGAAAAAAAAGCTGTCATAATTTTAAACGAATAGACCCGCTGAAACGAGAACGCTGTATACAAACCTTTTTCAAGTCGTGTCTTCCCCAGCACTGCAAATGGAGTATAATTTAGAATTAAATGAAGTACCTATAATAAAACACAATATAGTCGACCAAGTCCACAGTTCCTTATCAAAATGAAAAACAATAAGGTTGATTGTCACAGTATCATACAACTAAAATTAAACCTTAGGACGGTAAAGGAACTTCTTGATCCACTATAACACACTCACTTTAAAAAGAAACTTAACAAAACATTGACGGAAAATTTGGAAATGATCGTACCTATTTAGTTAAAATTTATTCATAGTTCCTATGCACATGCATATTTCTCGACGCTTTGGTAAAAAGGTGAAGTCTATTTACTAAAAATAAGTAAAATAATAAGCGTAAATATTCTATTGAAATGCCAACTACATAGATAAGAAGTGAATATATCAGTTGCCGAGTCAAAGGGCCTTGAGATAGTCAATGAATTTTGGAGTTTGGTCCATTAAGGTTCGGCCTTGAATATACATAATTCCATGTTCACGCGTTTTAATAAATCGATAATGACTTTTGATGGTCCGAATACGCGTATCTAATAGTATAAATTTTAAATGGTTAATTAAAGGTAAAGTAATAATAGTATCAGGATATATTTTTCGGGGTAGTTACTTGACCAGTTAAGTATACTACCCTGTTACTAATGAAAACTTCTGTTTACTCGAAAAAGGTGTTTTCCAAAGCTCGCCAATAAGCTTGAACTTGTACAACGTCCTTACGAAACTGTTAGCAGCACCTTTGGCTTTATTACAATACTAGCCTTCCGTCCGCAGCTTCGCCCGCGATAAATTAATTTTCCCGTAGTAAAAGGTATTAATCCCGCGGCAAAAAGTAGCCTATGTCACTCAGTGACAATGTAGCTTACTAACGGCAAAAGAATTTTTGGAATCGGTCCAGTGGTTTTTAAGTTTATTCGTTACATACAAAAATACAAATCTTTCCTCTTTATAATATTAGTATAGACTAGCTTTTGCCCGCGACTCCGTCCGCGTGGAATTAGTAATTTGGGCAGCTTATTTTTTTATCCAATTTGCTTTTTCATCAATTATGGCTCTCCTTAGTTCCTCGATATAAAAAAAATTACCCCCCCCCCCAAAACCACCCCCCCCACACACCCGCGTTCACATTCACCACCGTACTCCCAGCGTGATGATGTATAGCCTATAGCCTTCCTCGATAAATGGGCTATCTAATACTGAAAGTATCGTATCTTTCTTATTTGTCAACCGATTCAAATGAAACAAACTCTAAATGTTAATCCAAGAAAATACCAACATATCAGTGAAAACCGCATCCTTCTAGGTTAAGCCGTTTCTGAGATTAGCGCGCACAAACGCACAGACAAACAGATAAACAGACAAACAGACAATAATTCTAAAAACTATTGTTTTGGGTTCTATTGCGCTAATAAATAGTGACAGTTTTTCTCAAATATCTTCAATGTACAGACACCGACTTGTTACAGATTTATTATATGTATAGATGATAGATAGATATAGATGGTTAGATCAACAACATCATATCAGCCAAAGGACGTCGTCCATATGGAGGCCTTCCTATGCTACGTCTACGAGTCTTCCGTTTCGCAATCACCATAACATTCTAGAACCTCACTGACCAGTCGGTCATCAGTTCTACCATTTAAGTCTGGCGAACCTTACATGAAGTTGGCTATCTGTAAATATTAGGTAATAATTACATTGATATAATTTGTTTTGATACTTGTTTTCGTTCAATAATATACGGTAGCATGTGTATTATTACGTTCCAATTCACAGCTTCCTAACATTAACGTGATAATATAGTGTCTACGACGGAGATCGAGACGTCACGAGAACGTTACGCGTGTAAGTTTCAGTTATCAAGTTATTTAACATTTTTAATAAACAATGCTAAATAACTTGTTTTATGTTTTAAGCGTTTCCTTATTCGAACTGCGATGGGTCTGGTCAATAGTCTCTTCGAAGTGATGTTAAATAGCGACCAAGTTCGTAAATTAACAAGTACCTACAAATATGTATTAGCTATAAGGTGTGACTTAACATTTATTGATAAAAAAATGTTTTTTTATACGAAAACGCCTTAAAAAGTATTGGAGCATTGACTGCCTTGTCTGCAAAGAATACTTAGCAAGACCATTTGGTAATGTAGTGTGAAAAATACTAGCAGTAAAATTTGCACTTGTTATAATTAATTAATTTTGCAAATTGTTGATACGTTACATGTCCACAGTGCGTAAGAGATGTGTTAAACTAGCTTTTGTTTCTACGCAAAGATAATACTCGTAAAAAATGTTTCATTTCTATTTCATAGAACAATGTTTTTAATGAACCACAACCCCTTTGCCCTACTGCGGATCGCAGTGGTGCCAAATGAGGAAAGTAAACGCTTGTGGTTCCTTGACGTGAACTTCCATAGTAACGAATCGATCAATCAATTATTTTTAAGACTGAATTACTACTTACTCGCACGAGAAAAAAGTTAAATACGGTATGTCACCAATTTTCACTTTTCAAACTTCCACTTTTTATTTTCCCTTTTGTAAATCCTTGCCTCATCTGCGTACTCCGCATATACCGCCAAATTCGGCAAGTGGCCGGCAAGCGCGTTTGCATTCCACCAAGTTCGACGCCTCGCCCAAGGCCAGTGTATTTCCCGCCCGGCGGTGCCTCCCGCGCGATTCTTACCTGCCAGCTACATATGACAGCTCGTGTGACAATTGAAAGTTGCCATTACTTTTTTTAATCGGAAAAGGCTTAAGACTTAGAATAGACAAAGCTAGTTCAATGTTTTGTCTGTAAATTGTAATAGAAATCTATGCAGCCAGTATGCAGCGTATTTCCCGCCTGGTGTATCCCGCGTGATTCTTACTTGCCAGTTACATGCAACAACATTGACGGCTCGTGTGATAGTTGAAAGTTGCTCTTTCTTACTAGATAAGGCTAATTTACTACGAAGTCACGCATGTCAAATGTGTAAGTAAAAAATATATAGTATCTAAAAATTTGATATAATGTACACTCGAGGAAACTGAACTGCGTATCAGGATGGAACCCTTTTGTTGCAAATTTCATGTTGAGATTCCCTACATCTGCCAAAGAAGTCTCTCTAACGTGGCTTATCCCCACGAACACATTGACAAACGTGAAAACGTTTGACTGACCCTGCTACGAGATTCATTTTCTTCGACTGTGCGTAGCAGACGTTGGCAGATGTAGGGAATGCCAACATGACATTTGCAACAAACAATATTTTTGTTAAAATATTTACCTAAACTTACAGTAGCTACATATGACAATCTTGTCCTAGCTATTCAAAACTCAACAAAGCAACATTCAAAACATCAACTATTGTCATATACGTACATGGTATCATTTAAATCACTTGATTTGATTTGTCCGTTGGATTGTCACTGCAATTTCTGATGCATGACATCACTCTATTAGGCCATGTGCTTGGCTCCTGTCTGCTGCGAGTGAATCATGGGGCGTTTCCTAGCACCTACCCAGGCTCGCACTAGATCAGTGTTGATGTTTTAGAGTTAAAAAAAATGAAGATATTTTAATCCACGGACAGGCAAGCGCAGCGTGGGACGTCCACCAACGAGATGGACGGCCGATTTGGTGAAGGCCGCAGGTTCAGGGTGGATGCAAGTCGCTTCCAACCGTAATGATTGGGCGTCAATGAGGGAGGCCTATGTCCAGCAGTGGACGGACGTCCTACGGCTGAAATTATGATGGTGATTTTAATCCGGCTATCTTACTAATATTATAAATGCGAAAGTTTGCTAGTATGTATTGTGCTTGCGTGCATGCTTGTGTGTGTTTGTTAGTCTATCACGCTAATACAGCTGAACAGATTTAGATGAGATTTGGTGTGCAGATAGCTGGATAGGCTATATTTATCCCGATATTCCCACGGGATTGGGATAAAATCTCGAAATCTCGACCGCTTGGTTTAAAGTGATGTGGCACGGGTGTTTTTATGCTAATGAAGAGGACGATGTGATTTTTGAGAATTCCGACGGGAGCTTTTGGGAAATTCCGGAAATTCAATTCGAATACCGATAATTGTTGACGTGAGTGAAACCGCGGGTAGAGGTTAGTATTATAAATAAATTGATCGATTATAATAAAGAAATTGAAATGGATTTACAGGTGAAAAATTGTTCTCTGGTTGAAATAAGATTAGAGTAGTAGAATATTAGAGAATATTGCACTCAATTATAGTCATGCCAATAAGTCGAAAATATAATTTAAGCTGTACTTTTTTAAAATGGTATTCGAAAATCAATCCTCTATGTTAAAAATGTCGCTGATCTTGCTTAATAGTAGATTGTTCAACAAGGGACTAAAACAAGCCATAATGACACGAGATATTTAGCCACCCGAGCGATAGCGAGGGAGGCTATAATTCGAGTTGTCATTATGGTAGTTTAGTCCCGCGTTAAACACTCTACTTTTCACTTTGAATGCGAGGAAAAAAACGACGTACAAAATTACTTTTTTACAACGTATGCTCAATACGAGCAATGGACATCTGTTCAAAATTCAAATAGCAAAAAAAAATACCGCTGTCTTTTCTTTTCTTTTATATTTTTTTGTAAAGTGACGCTTTTAATGCTTGCATAATTAGCCAACAGATTCTAACTTAAAGACTATGTTAAAACTAATTGGACTATGCATGTAAGAATGATAATTGTTCATTCATTAGAATCGGCAAATAAATTAACCTAATTGATCTAAGTTCACACACAAAATATATTGTTAACTGAAACACTTACCCGTGAATAAAGAAACGACTTTTTAAGTTTATTTTCTATATGCCAATTCTTTGTTAAATTATATCTAATTATACTTTCTATTTACTATTAAATGCAACTGACATCGCATTATTTTGAAGTCACGCCATATTAACATTCAAACGTAACTGCTCTATCTACCGTACACTCCAGCACTGCTTTGCCGACAGTGCGGATTGCTATTTTATCGACAGAGCAGGGAACTGCTTTGCCGACAGCATTTTTAAAAAAAAACAAATTAAAAACACCTAAGCTAAAGGAAATCTTTCTTTACGTGCAAAATAAAATGAATTCATCTTTAATATTTTATAATTAAATAGATTAATATTCATAATTATTCAATGTGTTTCACGAAATTATTATTTTTTAAATATTTTTTACACAGTTGTCATTTTGAGGTTATTTCCACGCCCTAAAGGCTTCTTCAGACCGAAGCGCAGGGCGCTACAGTGCGTCCGCAGTGCGCTTCGGTCTGTGGAAAGCTTTAAAATTGTCTATACCCAGTTACTGAAAATGGCGATAATCCTCCATTCACAAACACCGTGATTGGCAGTTTAGGGGTTTCCATAGTCAATTAAAAAAATTTTACTTTAATCCCTTGAGATCAAAAAAGAGCTTTAGTCCCGATATGCAGAGACTAAAGTAACATTTTAAGAGCATGAGAAGTGAAAATATAATTTAAGCTGTACTTTTTTAAAATGGTATTCAAAAATCAATCCTCTAAGTTAAAAATGTCGCTGATCTTGCTTAAAAACATTATTTGCAAAGAGACGAATTGAAAAGATCATATTCTAGGAGCCAGTCTACCCTAAAATTAAAAAACCGGCCAAGTGTGAGTCGGTCTCGCGCACGAAGGGTTCCGTACAATTATCTATAAAAATCACGTTTGTTGTATGGGAGCCCCCTTAAATATTTTTTTATTTTATTTTAATGATTTATATTTAAAGTCAATATATAATTAAATAGTCTGTGAATATTTCAAGCGTCTACCTGTTGCCGTTATCAATATCGAGCAAAAACGAGCAAAAAAATCACGTTTGTTGTATGGGAGCCCCCTTAAATATTTATTTTAACCCATTTTTTAGTATTTGTTGTTATAGCGGCAACCAAAACACATCATCTGTGAAAATTTCAACTCTCTAGCTATCACGGTTCCCGAGATACAGCCTGATGACAGACGGACAGACAGACAGACAGACAGACAGACGGACGGACAGCGGAGCCTCAGTAATAGGGTTCCCGTTTTTACCCTTTGGGTACGGAACCCTAAAAATGGATCCCTTAGAAAAGTCAAAGATGTCTAAAAGGTGTGATAAAGATGTCTTAGAGGATAACTCTGTCTGGCCTTCAGGCACAGCCAATTTGATGATATGATGTGATTGGTTGAATCGTTTCCCTTTAGAGGAAGCGTATTGTGCCCTGCGTATAATAATGATTTTAGGGGCGTTTGTAACAACAGGTTGTGATATAGCTACTTGCGTCATAGATACTATCACAAAAATTATGTCATTAGTATAATTATCATGTGTGAAATTAATTATATATCAGGATTTATCACGTGTCTGTTCATATTTAAGCTCGATGAAATAAAAAAAATGCTAGCGATACCAGCCGAGAAAATGGTTACTTCTAAAAGAAAATACCCCGAAATCCCGTAATTTATAGTCAATAGGGAGTGTAGGCCAGGGTAGTTATAGCAATTATTGTCAATTAACTCCGTTTAGACGGTAGTTCGTCGTATCTTTACCAAGTTAGAGAAGACCCCAAAAGTTCTGGTAATTTTAGAACTTTTTAATAATATCCAAAAAAGTACGTTACAAACCGCAAGAAGTTTAGCGAGTTATTTTAATTCGACGTATGTATAATTTTAAACTGCGTTTCAATACCGTGAATTACCTACTAGTAATTACAAGCAAAGTTCTTTGGCAGACCGGCGAGGGTCTTCGAACTCTACTAAAAAAAAACAGTTTGATATTATTTTTGTCTATTATTGTCTGCCAAACCTAGTCCGCGCCCATTGTGCCCTTGCCAAATCATAGAGCAGCTGAAAGGGTCATTGTCTGTGTACGTATGTTGAAATTGAAAAATGGAATGATTTCTCTGCACCAGTTCCGTTTGAGCGAGTAGACAATTATGACGGATATTTTGGCGCGCCATGACAATTTTTTTTTAGTTTTTTTCTGTCTATGGGTTTTGTTTGCATGCGACGTGAGATCTGATTTTAATGAAGCTATTTGTTTGAGGGACAGTAACTGTAATATAAAGCGTCTAATAGGAAACTCACAAATTCATGATTAAGTTTTATTAAAGATATTAAAATTTAAGATGGTCTGGATAATCTTTATTCTTGCAACTTATTATTTTTCTACATTTGAATTTGTTTCGAGCGAGCATTAATTTTGTAAATCTAAAATCTTAAACTGGAACTTCATTTAGAAGATAGATGTGACGACAGTAAATATACCTATTGACATTATTGTTTATTTCTGAAATTGTAATATCGATTCTGGGAGGAAATTATACGATAATATTTATAAGTCTCTTTACTATTTGTTTGGGGCTGTCCATATGTTTTGTAAACTTTTAGGCGTTTTATATTTTCTACTACCCTTTACTTTCGTATACTTTTACCTTAGCTCACTTCTGGAATTTTACTAAATTCCCAAAAATTACATCGTCTTCATTTACGTTGCATAGCTACAATTTTTGTTAATATTATTTTAGTAACCCGTGCAAAATTACATGTCCCTGGACTTAGCTGTTAATATTTTGGGAAGAATATCGAGACCAAAAAAGTAGTCAATTTGTTTTTCCAGATATCCAGCTTTAAACGTGCTGAATTTCATCTAAATCCGTCCAGACGTTTTAGCGTGAAGGAGTAATAAACACACACGCACGCACACACTCCGAATAAGAAACTTTCGTATTTACTATTAGGAGTGTTCCTTCTGTCAAAAGTTTGGTTAAGAGACAGTTATCAACTAAACATCCTTAACGAAGCGGGCAAGCTGAAACAGGTGTTGAGAGCGTTGAAACAATTTCTCCCTGACAGACATCTCCCGGTACATTAATAAGACGCCGTGCGCTAAGTATTCGACAAATCTATATTTAAAACGGACACCTGTTCCAAAATCTATATAAAGCCTGGTAAAGTGCGAGCTGTTTTAAAATTACCAGAGTAATAAAACAACTACATTAGTTAAGGTATGGATTGGCTTGTTGAAAATGGCAATGGGCAGGCCATATAACACGCAGAACAGATGAAAGTTACGGTTTAAAAATTTACAAACCATTTTTCGTCCACTTCCTTGTATCTCATCATCATCCTAACCTATGTACGTCCCACTGCAGGGCACAGGCCTCCTCTCAGAATGAGAGGGGTTAGGCCGTAGTTCCCACGCGGGCCCGGTGCGGATTGGGAACTTCACACACACCATTGAATTTCTTCGCCGGTTTCCTTCACTCACGATGTTTTTCTTCGCCGTAAATGTCATGTTGCCATGTTGAAATTTACATTTCAAATGTAATTTCGCACATAAATTCCGAAAAACTCAGAGGTGCGAGCCGAGATTTGAACCCACGACCCTCTGCTTGAGAGGCCATAGGTCAAACCGCTTGGCCACCACGACTTTTTAATACATACCCTTAACTTTGTGTGGTCGCTTCAAACGTCAATCCTGGCTGGCTGGCTGGCTGGCTGGGGACTCTGCTTGAAATGCCATCATGGTATCTGATTGAGCTAAAATTTTACATACTGGTGTAAATCCGGTGACAGTACAATAAACTGCCAATCTGGTAATGAAATTCTGGTTGTCTGGCCGGGATCGTTTTTGTAGGACGGAACTCTTCAACGGTTAATGGCATCGACTTGAAACTTGCTACGGATGTAGTTTAGAATCTAAACTTTAGATGACAGTGCTGCATAGTGAATAAAAAGTAAAAATGAATCGTACAATAGGGATGTTGTAAAAAAAACGCAGAAAAAACTTTCGTCGCAACTTTAGCTCTGAAAACCAGATTAATTTTCGATTAACTGCAAAATTAGACTTTTTGTTATAATAATAATAATTGAGCCCTTATATCCCAAAACTCTTATTTGTGTAACGTTAATCTATATTCTATGTGTTTCAGCTATAATATATCCCGGAGTTCGGTGTGCCTCTAGGCAAAGGCCTCCTCTAGTGATTTCCATTGATCTCTATCTATCCTTTGCAACTCTTCTCCAGTTGCGACCTACTGTTAATTTCAGTTCGTCCTCCCATCTTTTGTGTTGTCGACCTCTGTTTCGCTTCCCGTTTCTAGGGTACCATTCTGTTATTATTTTGCTCCACTTATCCTGAGGACTTCGTAACATATGACCAGTCCATCTCCACTTTTTGTTGCTTTAAAACAAATAAATAGTTAATTGATTGAGTTAGCGAACAAGTGACGTCATATGTGGCTATTGCCATTCAAACTCTATGAGAGAATTGTGTTTTGACAGCTCATAAAAAGTACGTCAGTTGATTGGTGGTGTCAACATCCCTATTGTAAGGATAATTTTCGTGTCACTACAACGGAACCTTTCCAGTCAGTCGTTTTGTATGGCTAACTACGATTTAACGTAATTCGACTGTTTGGTCTCCTTCCACCCATGTAGGTAACCAGTAACTACATACTACAGACCAACCAAGTATACAGCTGTCGCAGTGACAAATTTATGGCCGTATGCGACACTTTCTAGCAACTGTATCCTAAATACTCTAGCACAAATTAAAGTAAAAGGTATTCGCATCTAGTGCTAATAATACAGTCACGCGTGATCCTAGGTAGACGAGACAGGTCGTCGTACCCGACGCCCTTAGTACTAAAAGGACGTAGGTACTCCGAATTGCTTTTCCCTTATGCCATTGTGGATTGAGCGAGTTCTAGAATGTTCTATTTTGGCGCGAAACAATGGCAACGCCTGGAGGCCGGTGCAAAGCGAAAGTTAAATTGGTGTTTTTTTTTATTGTGACATGTGGCTAAAGCCGTTTGTGTTTTTGAGCTTTGTTTAGGTTTTGCTATCTGTGGTTTATGTTTTTCGAGTAACTCTTGTCCTGCCGCCAGGCAAAGGCTCACTTTGTTTGTTTTCACAATGTTTTACCTGTTTGAAACTGCTGAATTATTATAATGAACTGGGACTATATCGGTAGCTTACTGAAAGATGTATTAAATTAAATAGTACGTCAACAATGTGTTTGTAACTAACTATGACACCTAGGACATCTATGATAATCATGACATCACGGCTTTCAAGAAAAGGGTTTATAGGTACTTCCTTTAAAGGCCGGCAACAGATTGGTGACTCTCTTTGAGTTGATATTTATGGGCGGTGGTGATCATTTCCCATCAGATGACCCGCTTGCTCGTTTTCCTCCCTCGTAGTGGGGTTATTTTGGGGCCTTAGTCCAGCTGTGGACTGGACGTCTTTTGGTCGGGGCCATTAATTTATTACGTAAGACGATTTTTGCCAGTTTTGACCCCCTCCCCATCACCTAGGTAAAAAAAATAAGAATCGACCGACCTCCCCCTGTTTAATATTTATTACGTAAGAATCTAAAGGAAAAAAGTTTGGTATTAATTTTTCATAGAAAGAAAGAAACAATTTTTAGGGACGTTTGGTTTGCATGTTGGGTACCTTTTAAATTTCGGTAAAAATAAATAAATATCACGGGACAATTCACACCAACTGACCTAGTCCCAAAATAAGCAAAGCTTGTACTATGGGTACTAGACGACGGATAAACATACTTACATATATAGATAGATACATACTTAAATACATAGTAAACACCCAAGACTATTGGGTGTTATTGTATTATTCACACAAATGTCTGCCCCGACCGGGAATCGAACCCGGGACCTCAAGCTTCGCAGTCAGGTTCTCTAACAACTAGGCTATCCGGTCGTCTGAATCAAGTTTGGTTTTATTTTGCAGTTTTTCTTCATTCATCTTTACCTAACTTTGTGCATTTTTGTGATCTTACGTAAGAACTATCAAGTCTTGTAAAAATAAAATGACATGGTCGACCCCCTCCCCCCTAAATCGTCTTACGTATGAATTATAGTTTCTCAAACTTTTTTTTCTCATAGACAACTTTCAAAAGTTAGCTGGTTCCGGTGGACCCCTTGCTGCTACATTTGTACCATATTCCCAAAACTCGACAAAAATGTGAAGATTGGATCTAAATCTAAATCCTGTCGAGTCTCCCGTGGACCACTTTGGGAATTACCGGTATAAATGAATGGCGTAGATGTGATGATGTTGAAGATAAGGGATAAATAGTTACGATATCAAGTCAAGAATCGCGCTATTTATATTCAGTATTCAACTAAAGCAAAGGAGGAAACAAAACATCGTACTTTATTAGATCATATCTTTGGTCAAAGTCTACACTGACCATAAATACTTACGCATAGTGTCACTAACCAAACAAACGTCCACAAACTTATGTGAGACAGTTGGCAAAAAACTAAACGTACGGAATCCCACACTAAATTTGACACAGACTTGTAAAGTGGCGCGCCTGGCAACAGAAGAGATAAAGTTTTATGAAAAGATGACGTGAATAGGTCAATACACTGTCGCGGATGTAGACACCATGAAAATTGCTGAAAATAGTGTAAAATTTCATATCAAGTAACATTCTGCCAAATAATATGGGCCAAACAGAATTGAGATTTAGTGGAGTTGGTTTAAGGTTCACTGTTGAGACAGCTTTTTGGTGTGATTTTAGAATAGTGGTGCTCGTATCGCAGATTATGACTGTTTTATTTACAAATAAAAAGTGACAGGAATGTTTATTTTTGACGGATTTCGGTTGTGTATACTTAGATGTTAATAACAACATATTTCGTTAATTAAATAGGCGTTCAGTTGTTACATTATTAATATAGAGGTTCCTTTGGAAAATACAAACAGCAAATGTAAGGGTCCGAATCGACACAAATTAAATTAAACGTGATTAATGTGCTTTGTAAACAGCGTGGCCAACATTACGGCGGTCCGCACTTAACGTAATTACGATCTTTGACAGGAGAATACTTAAACATTACGAAACCTCAACAATTCAAAGTCAAACACTTCGCGTTAAAAACCGATTACAAAGGTATTACGCATTTTAATGTTTATCGTGTTTGTCCTTGGCTTTACCGGAACATAATTTGAACTAGCCCTTACGGTGACGATTAAATCAATTTTATTATGACCCGTTTTATTTTTTAATCGATTGTAAAACGATTTTGATCTCACGCGATGCGACCACGTTACAATTTTTACGCTCAGTGTTGTAATAATTAAAAATACGTAACAGGAGTGTTCAAATTGAAGGTGTCGATGCTTTTGCTGCTGTAATTAAAAAAAGAGTTTTAATTGAAGCGTGTGATATCAATATGTAATAGAAGATTAAAGATTTAACGGATTGGGTATTTATTATTATTCGGTAAAAAAAACCATTTGGAGTTGTTTGACACACACGCCCTTTTTATTAGGGTTCCTCCTCATAGTGGGGATGATATTTTTCTCGTCTAAATCTATAGTGTGGGTTATCGCTGGATAAGCCTTTCAAAAACATTGTAGATTTACGGAGACCTTAGATTTCGGAATCCGTTTGCAAAATGTTAAGCTTTAAATTGCAAATTTTTGTTAGAGTCTAGTCTTCTCCTTCTACCTTACCTACTAGCTAAACACATGACGAATTTTGAAGGCAAACTATCACAGCTTAGTAGGTTTTAAAAGTTAACGTATTGTCGATCAAAATTTAATATTGCATATTTGCCGTATATTCTTACGAAATCCATATGCGCATGATCCGACAGGCATTTGACCGGTTTTTGTCTAATCGATTTAAAAAAGGTAAAGATAATTTAATATTTAACATGAGTTACAAATAAATATAGATATTACATATTATACAGATATTTTCACTACATAGTATAAAACAAAGTCGCTTCCCGCTGTCTGTCTGTCCCAATATATGCTTAGATCTTTAAAACTACGAAACGGATTTTGATGCGGTTTTTTTAATACATAGAGTGATTCAAGTGGAAGGTTTATATGTATAATACATGCATAACATAGTATTTAGTATCAGCATTGCACCCGTGCGAAGCCAGGGCGAGTCGCTAGTTATTAATAGATTTGTCCTTGTATTAAATATATTCGTGTATAACTAACTAGATGTTTCTTGGAACTTTGTCTGCATCCCGTGGGAACTTTTTCCCGGGATAATCTCCATGTTAATCTGGGATAGTGCGCTTGTACTTGAGTATCGGTTCAATAATCCCAATGATTCCTCTACGTACAAACTAACGCTAAATTTACCTCTTTATCTTACATCTATAAAAGAGTAACGTGACTGACTGACAGATAGATAATGAACATCCTAAACCACTGGAGCTAGAGACTTGAAATTTGGCAGACATATTCGTTTACGGGTCATAGAGGTGGCCAAAAAAGGATTTTTCCGAAATTCTCACGCAGTAGGAAACTAAAAAGATTTATATTTAATTTCGACCAGTACTAGATTTAAGATTAGATCTAAGTATTAGCTAGCTTAGCTAGCACAACGTTGTGGTAAGCCACCTTGTTTAGTCTCACGTTACCACGCGCACACACATGCACACACTCACATACACATACACTCACGTACACACACACACACACACACACATACACACACACGCAAACCACCTGGCGCATGCGCTTGTCTTAGCTTTCTTTTACGTAGTTTATGTTTCTCTGGACTAAAATTTGTTTTTTTTTCTGTTAAATTTAATTTTAATTTTATTTTTTGTATTATTTTTTTTTTTTAAATTATTTCTACTGTTTCACATATTGCACTCCAGGGTCCCAAGATACAGGCTCAGCCTAGTTTGGGGTCCGTCAGGAATACTTACTCTGTACACTTGTGAATTATTAAGCAAATAAATATTTTTGTATTTGTATTTGATTCAAAGGAACTCAATCTCTGTAACTAGGCATGAATACTTCAAATTTTTCGTTTGAATCTTATACCAGCTAAAAACTGTTTTTAGGAATTTCCCAAATTTTCACGGGATAGGAGAATTTTTTATACTAACTGATAGATAACGCACACCCTAAACTGAAACTATAGGTTAAAAGAGTTTATAAAACCTGACTCTTGGAAAGATTTTATTGTAGCTCTGGATAATTGAACGGATAAATTTAAATGCGAATGAAAACTATTTCAAATACTTGACACAAAATGTCGAAGTAAACAATGAGCGTGCCCTAAATTCATTCTACATTTCTACATCAATGAAGTATTTAGGTACAATCGCACTGCATTGATATTTACTAACCAGTATCGTAGGAGCGATATTATGAGTAGGGTTGCCTACAAAATAACCAAAGAGTTAAATAGTTTGTCTTATAAATTTTGTTGTAGAAATTGACAATGTTGACAATAAGATGATTTATTAGAACTAATTGCACACGAAGTTAAAATTTAATAACTTTTCAAGGATCCAATACCTACCTCCGTTATTTTATTACTAGCTGTCCCTCTGAACATCGTACAGCCTAAAAAGACAATTCACACATTTTCGAAAATGCAACAATGTAAATTTAAAAAAAAGTTTCTAGATTTTATATAACAATCGATCGATATCTTCACAACTTAAACAAATTGATCTTTACCACCAAGTTTTCGTTATCGTTATTCTCTTCTTCTTAAATTTAAGAGTATGCTCTTGTCGGTGGAGTAACCGCCACTCCACGCGGTCTTCGGCCAGCCGTTTGACTTCCTGATACGACACGACACCCACTTTCTCCTTCACCTGGTTAAAATAGTCCAATCTTGGTCTTCCTCTGTCTCGTCTTCCTTCTGTTTTTCCTTCCAGCAGGTTTAAAAAGAAAAACACAACAAACAAACAAATTTCCGTTACCTTGGCGACCAAATTTTCCCCCTTTTAACGCTTAAAAGCTGTCAATTCCATGATTTTCCCGACATTAAAATAGTTTTCTGCTACTCAAGCAGAAACTAATCTAACAAACCAAAAATCATTGAAATTGGTTCAGCCGTTTTTGAGTTATAATTCGTCCAACTAACGCGACTTTACCCACAATCAAATTTACTTGACAAACTATCACTATGAATACTATTCTCTGCTACTTTTCCCTTCACTCAGTTCACCAAAATATGCATAGACAATATTGAAGTAACAGACTTTTGGACTGAAACTTTTTACTATAGTAACTTTTTCTTATCAGACAACATTTATATGTTGCCAGCCCTAATAATAAACTCGATCTATAATTATTTTATGTGGAACGGGCAGGTCCCCGGGTCAAGTTCGCTATTCATTCATTTGTATGGTAAACGTTAGATAAATGTAATTAATTTAAGAAATAATTGCTCGACAAATAGGAATAATACGAGTACACTTTGTTTTGTAATGATTTAGTCCACATACGCTCTGCATTATCAGTATTGGCGGAACTCTTTATTTGAGAAGTAATTTGTATTTATTTACCTAATGTATCACAAACATGACACACGGAAGCAGAGTGAATATGCGATAACAGTATTGTTTTGTTTATTTGAGGCCCTACCGAGCTCTTGGCGCATTAGCATAAGCTTTAGTTCTGAAATTCATGTGTACCTACCTAAGAGATTTGAGGATTCACTTTAAATGTACGTAGTTTGCTCGATAGAAAAAAAAATTCAAAGTCGTCTCTAAATAATAAGATATCCTTAATACGGAGTAAATATTGCACGGCAGGTCATGACTTTTTCAATGTTAATAAAACAAGATGTTATCTAGGGCCAAGTGTTGCTACATTTTTAAAATATGTATTTCTTTAGTAATACGATGAAAATACCTAAATACTCGCGCGTTCTAACCAACATATCTTGAGCCGTCGTGCTTCCCCCATGCCCGTTTGTTAGTTGCGTTAGTTCTCCTTTGTCCATCGGACGGGGAACTTATGTCGCTTGCGCTTACGCACAGCTTTGATTATAGCCGCTATCACGCACACATACACGAGTGCATAGAATACCTAAAATGGATTAGCGCCAAAAAATCGGTAGGGTCTTTTTAGAGTACTTCCTCCCCCGAAACTCAACCAACCGTGAAAAAAACACAAGACAAAAACTTTTTAGACAAATACCTTCACGAGACAACAACTACTTAGAGTAAGTATTGTATCTATTGATTGCAGATGAAGTTAACGCGTCATCTTAGAGCCGAATGAATGAATGAATGAAGGAATGATAATTTATTCGCTTAATATATAACATGGTTACAGCGCCCAGTATTCTCGTTTAAGTTAAAGTATCCCAGAGGATATTCTACGTCTCAATTTAGTTTTTTTTTCTAGCTGTACGCCAAGTTTCATTCAAATCTGTTCAGCCGTTGTGTGTGATTGACTAACAAACATCGAATCGTCCGAATATCCCATCATCTTCACAAACTTTTTCATCTATTTATCTATACACCGTGTTTTTTTTATTTCTGTTATTTTTTCGAAGAAACTACTGTCCTCTTACTATTTTTGAAATATTCAATTATTATATTTAATGGCCGAACCAGTGTAAAAGGTCCTTCATTACGTCCTATTATTATTTATCTTTTAAATTTCGTCAGTAAAGAGTTTTCCATTCGCTACTAGGAGCTATTCGCTACTAGGAGATTATTGAGGCGAGTTCGTTCGACATTATATACTTTTCCTTTTATTGTGTGTCACATCAAACAACATTGGTATTGTATCAATAATCGAGTTTATCTCAACGGAAAATGGCGCGACTTATTTTTTTTTTCGATTTTAACTAAAATCAATATACCCAGGTAGTTTATGTTAATGTACCGAGCAACGTGTCGGATGTAATGGAAATAAAAAAAGACTTTATAAATAAAAATGAATCACTGAAATATACGTACGCGCCTAACTTCCGATCGACTGCACCAAATTGGATAAATCATTTTTTTTGGGTTCTTATTTATCAGGACACGGTTTGTTTGAAAAAAAAATCAGCGTGGGCGAAGCCGCCAGCATCAGCTAGTTTATAATATAAATAGGATAGGATTTTTGAGCTCTCAGAACTACAAAAAGGTTCAATAATACATGTCAGATACTTCAGTGTTGCCACACGAAAAACGTAACCTTGATCTGTGACGAGCTCCCGCAGATATGAATTTGAATTTCGAATTACTGAATTTGTAACAGCATAGTGCTGCGAATTTTTTTGTTCATGTTCTTATTAACGGTGGCTTGAAAAGTTACTGGACATACAGAAAAACAAATGACGAGCAAAAGTTGCTTTGTCATCTTGTAAGGCGCCGAATACTTAATGAACTTTACTTGTGTTGTCATTTTATGTGTAGCGAAATCAGTATTTGAGTAAAAACACTACATTCAAAAAATAATTTAACCGACTTACCGACCAACAGCTAACTGAATTGAGTAATTTGAAACTACGCAATGCTCAAAAAAACTTTTTTTTATGCAATTTACCCCCTTATCACCATTTCCAGCTATCTTATGAGACAGATATCTAACAGCTATCTAACTTTTGTTTATTACGCTGTGTATGACACGGCATCATAGATATCTGTCACATAAAATAACGGGAACTTTACGGATATAATAATAAAACAGCCTCCTTAAACTACTTTTAAGTCACATTAAACACTACCGTTTACTCGTTTACCGACTGAATTTGAATATCGACTTAACAAATTTCATATAAATCCGTCCAACTGTTTTTTTTTATATACAATATAGGCTTGCGTTTGACCACAATCACGAAATTTAGCATGAAGGAGTAACAAACACACACACACACGCACGCACGCACGCACACACGCACGTACGCACGCACGCACGCGCATACGCACGAACTAGGGTTCCTACTTGATACCTATCTTACTTTTGTATTTTTATTTTGTTTAATTGCATATGTTTTATGTAATTTCACAGTGTATTAGTAATTGTAATTACTGTAATGCTGTGTAAATAAATGTATGTGTAATAAATAAATAAATACGCAAAACTTTTGCATCTAGAATTTATTTTATACTATTTATTTATTTATCAATAAAAAAATTACAGCATTACAGTAAAGAACCATGCGCTGCCCAATGCGCTGTACCTAAAATTCAACAGTACATACATAAAAACAATTAATACAACTAAGTATTTATACACAAAAACAACAAACAATTTACAACTATTTAGGGATTATAACAATAGTAGTATGTATTAGGCTATATATCATGTTAATCAAGATTAAACAAACTTGTTTAACATATGATATTAGCAAGCGCTGACCAAACGGGTACGAATATGCATTCATTTTCAATGTCTGTATAACAAATTGCCGACCGACTAATAGTCGTCCATATTTTGAATAACAATTGTAATTGTAACTTGCCGTGTGCCTAAATTGGGTGCCTAATTACCTAGCGATTAGTGATTATGATTTAAATTCTAATTTATGTTAAGTTGTTAATTGATTGTCATATATTACAGGCTAAATAGATTGATATATTTATTCAGCACTCGTAGAAGGGGACATATGATGGGACACTTGATACGACACGACGATTTCTTTTTAAACCTGCTGGAAGGAAAAATAGAATGTGTCACGTCACGCACACGCACCAGTTGTAATAATTGAACCTGTAAGAAAGATGCCGCACTAGATGCGTGCACTTGGTGTGCCATCTATCTTACAGTTTCATTTATTACAAACTCATCTGGTCTATAAAAATCCTCAAAAACGCCTCACGTACTTAATGGACGCCCCCTAACCAACTGACTTGTGGCAATTTTTACAGGAGAGCATTGAAATTGAACATCGTTGTGTTTTTGATGCCAGACTTACCCAAGCTTCAATTTGTAAATACAAATACAAATTATTTTATTTCGTTTAAAATATGGTACAAAGATGAAAAAGTATAGAGATCCCCATATTTCACCAGCACCTGGCATGCAAAATTTTTACTACATCAATATTACATAAATTTAAATTTTAATGCTCAAACATAACATAACATATGTAGAAGTAACGCCACGAGAGTTGAATTACACACACGGCTACATAAAGTACTGATTGCAAAAAATGTAGTGAATGAATGAAATGACTGATTGAATGAATATGCGAATTATATGATCTTAAGGTGGAACGGCACGCTCTAGGCGCGAAATTCAAAATTTTTACAGGTTTTAATTTATTGTAGGTAAACGGTGTAACTGTTTAACTTCATATGGTACTTGCGATTTTAAAACAGTGTTCTTTATATTATTGTGTGAAGCTTTTTAAGAATAAAACTGTAAGCTTGATATAAAAGTTGTCAAACATAGAAATTCGGACTTTCAACGTTTTGACAACTTTTATTTCAAGCTAATAGTTTTATTCTTAAAAAACTTTACATAATAATATAAAGAACACTGTTTTACAAGCGCAAATACCATATGAAGTTAAACAGTTACACCGTTTCATCATCATCATCATTTCAGCCGAAAGACGTCCACTGCTGAACATAGGCCTCCCCCAAGGCTCGCCGAACAGATCGGCCCTGCGCCATCCGCATCCAATGCGTTCCAGCTACCTTAACCAGGTCGTCGCTCCATCTTGTTGGAGGCCTACCTACACTGCGTCTTCCGGTCCGCGGACGCCACTCGAGAACCTTTCGGCCCCATCGGCCGTCAGTTCTACGGGCGATGTGCCCTGCCCACTGCCACTTAAGTCTAGCGATTCTTCGAGCTATGTCCGTGACTTTAGTTCTTGTGCGGATTTCATCATTTCTAATGCGATCCCGCAGAGAAACTCCAAGCATAGCCCTCTCCATCGCCCTCTGAGTGACCTTGAGCTTCCTTATAAGACCCATCGTTAGCGGCCACGTCTCAGTGCCATAAGTTATCACTGGCAACACACACTGGTCAAAGACTTTTGACTTGAGACACTGCGGTATATCGGATGACAAGATATTGCGGAGCTTCCCGAACGCTGCCCAGCCGAGTCTAATTCGTCGATTGACCTCTTTCTCGAAGTTGCACCTACCCAATTGGATTGTATGTCCCAGATAGATATAGTCGTCAACAACTTCGAGCAAAGTATCTCCGATTACGACGGGAGTTGGTACAACATGGGCGTTCGACATGACCTTCGTCTTGTCCATGTTCAATTTAAGACCAACTCTCTCGGAGACTCTTCCGAGGTCAGCGAGCATCGCACTGAGGTCCTCCAAGGTCTCAGCCATAAGCACCACGTCGTCGGCAAAACGAAGGTGAGTGAACACAATACACCGAATACACCGTTTACCCACAATAAATTAAAAACTGTAAACATTTTGAATTTCGCGCCTAGAGCGTGCGCTTCCACCTTAAGGTGAAATACTTACGCAACACTATGCATATTATAATTTTTCTTTTATCATATAACCTATTTTTGAAATAAAACAATTTGAAACTGATAAGAAATTTTCCCAACAAAAAAATCGGTAATTTATAAAAAGCGAAAAATATGCTTATCTAATTTAAATATATATACAAAATATTTTATTTTCTGTTTTGTTCGAACTAGATGAATTTTCTTTAATAATTCTTAACGGAATAGGTTGAAGAAATTTTTAGTCAATCTTGTAATTCACTGTTAGTTGAGTCTGTTGAACTTGCTATCGGTACGAATAAACGTCAAAATCCCGCTGTCATTACATGAGACGTTTTTGTGTGCGTGACCTCGACTCTGGTGGCGTTACCTATAACATATGGTCATTGGTCAAATGAGGAAGATATTGAGCCACAGAGTAGAAGGTTTTTCCCAGAGGCCATGCTTTGATTTTCTGCTTACCTTCAGAGGATTATTTTTAATGTCATCATCTAATTTATTTATTTGGGTGGATCAACTATTTCTTGTTGTTATTCTGTCCCGTCAGCGAGGGGACAAAAGTAGTACAGTTTAATTAGAAGAAATGTTGTGTCACATTAACTAACATGCTTATTAGATGACCAATTTTAGAGGGGTTTAAAACTACCACAAAAATGCATGTTTGGCGAATTTTAATCAGATAAACTTACGGTTTAAAGAGTTACCCAGGAGACTGTCACTATAGCAACGAGTGACAAAAAAAAAATTATCGACCCATTTGACACATTTTGTTAGCTAAGCGGCATAAGCCCACCAGCCAATGTTGGTTACGCGATATTGCAGTTTTATCGACGATATACGCAAAATCTTAATTTGTTTCAAAATGGCTTTGACCCGGCACGCACGTTCCCGATATTTTTTTGAAGTGTCTTGGGATTATTGGTTAGGATTCAAGTACTTGACTATAATCGTTTATTTTACTACCTACGCGATCAAAATTGCGGACAAAAGCTATACATAGTATTAAATAAAGAACTTTCCGCGTTTGTTTTCTGTATATCCGCTAACCACTACATACAAACCTAACCTAACCTAATGGGTTCTGTATGATGCCGTTTTAATAAATTCTAAGAAGTTTACGGTTTCAGAAAAAAATCGTGTCGGTCTTTTGATCCATTCGATGTTTTAATACATTCGATCTTTCGTACTTCGGTATTGTATATATATTAATAAGTAGTAAGTATGGCTGACGTCGTAGATGCGCCTGAAAGTTTCACTTTATCCCGTTGTTAATAATATCCAAAGTTACTGGCGTTTTCTGTGGCATTTGCACTCACACACACACACACACACACACACACACACACACACACACACACACACACACACACACACACACACACACACACACACACATACACACACACACACACACACACACACACACACACACACACACACTCTCACCTTTTCAAAATTACAGGCTCACGACAATATTTGTGAAGCCCGATTTTTCATAACTGTTTAAAATGTAAATTCCTTTTAACTTTAGCTTTATAAACAAGTATCGTTTGTTAAGAAACAACTGTCTTGTTTTTGGAGGAGCAGGACTTCCTGCTACAGGTATTTCAATACTTACTAGGAAGTCCCAACCTTGACACTATTTATGCACAATTGTAAACGAAAATAAATATATATTTTTTTTTTTTTTTTCATTTTGTAATAATCTCCGGGGCCAAAATGTACAAAATGCGATGTGCTCATTGACATTAATATACTTTTTGACTTTTAATAATAATTTATTCATTTACTCAGACAATTACATCCATTCTTTAGTAAAAAGCATACAAATAAAATAACTAATCATTATACCTACCTAGAGATTTTTCTAGCACGATCAACTTGTGCTTAGTGTTTTACATAATATTTAATAACATCGATTCGATTTGGTATTCTTGTTTTATATTTTCAAACGTGTCTCATTGATATAATGCCACTTATAAGACATCGATAAACTAAGTATTAGAAGGAAAAGTATTTCTTCGTGCTAGGAAAATCTCTAGGTATCCTAATCATCTATTGTTAGTAAAATTGTACAATTTGACCAAGGTATTTTCGAACCCACTGATTATTTTGGGGTCTTGAGCATTTATCTTCTGATTGTTTTTCTGTCGTACAATTTTATTAGGTTTTTAGGTTTTTGTGTCATCTAATTCTTTTGTTCATTAAACATGTTGACATTTACATACTTTTTGACAGTTGTACATTTTGATAATGAGACGTTTTGGACCATTGTATATTTAGACTTTTCTACCAAAATGACCTGTTACCCGTTCTACGATGGGATGGGTCAGAAATCAAATGGTTCGACTGTACGGTCAGCTGCAGAGAAGGTACCCCCCAGGTATGGTTGCCGCCGTTACAGAGGGTACCTTTTCTCTGCAGCTGACAGTACCTATAATTAATTGGAATAAATGTGGTAAGCTTTATATCTCCTGCCTTGATTCGGATGACCATTAACCGGCACACGGAAGGAGTCTGTTTCCATCTCGCGGAATATTCGGCGTTCGCGCATGTGACATCATGAGCCACTGACCTACCGAGGCCGCGCCGACCAGCACGATGCGGCTACATTAGTGTTAGAGACTGCTGCTTTAAGGCACGTATTCACTTTAGTGTCTTTAGTAGTATTTTATGCAACTGTAACGTAATAGGGGTCCTTCCTTAAAACACGAATGTGGTTTCATAAAGGGTCACATGAGTGTTTTAAGGCCTAATTACCAGTGATCGGAATAGGTTGAGCTCATTTACCTAAAGTTCGTGGGACAGAGACGAAAAGTGGAGACTTCCTTAGAACTATAATTTTTTGGGACAATTTGTCCCGGTTTCGGCGGGACATCGTTTAAATTTATTAAATAAAATAAATGACGTGAATGTAATAGGATTGTTTTTTATAAATAAATAATGTAATTGATTTCTTGATTTGCTTTCACAATAAATATATGTTTTAAAAATGTTGGTTGTTTTTTATTAGCCGATAAAACCCAAAAAGCCCTTTCTTCAGAATTATTAGAATATTGAAAGATTATGATAATGTAACGTTTCTTGCTGTAACAATAATGAATGATATCTTTGAAAATGGTATTTCTTAAACGGTATAGCCAAAAAAGTCATTTCTACTAAAATTTATCAATTTTGAAAGAAAAAACCCGGAATGGAGTTAAATTTTTCTTCATGTCAATTAATTACATAATTTATATATTTAATTATAAAAACTAATCCTAGTACCTTTACGACATGTATTTTAATACATTTAAACGATGTCCCAAAAACCGGAACAAATTGTCCCGAAAAAATTATAGGTCTAAGGAAGTCTCCACTTTTTGTCTCTGTTCCACGAACTTTAGGTAAATTAGCTCTACCTATTCCGATCACTGCTAATTACGTACAATTGTATACAATATATTATCTACATCCATATATTAAATCCTCTATCATGCGTTCAAGAACCATTGTTCATGACCTGCTTTAACGAGAACTAGGTATGTCTGCCCCACGACTTGCGCCCGGTGCGCGCCCGAGGACCTGCGCGACGCGATTGCGCGCTCCTCCTGCACCGGTACTGTAATATAATGAGGTATGAAATCTCATTATGGTTCAGTTTTCTGTATCGTAATGACCATTACGATACTGCCGTGTTCATAATAGAATCCAATGTCATAATGCTGGTCATTATCTAGGGTTTTTGAACGCATAATGGAGGATTTACTATATTGGTGTAGATAAATACTGTTTAGATTACACTGTTTCTGAAACACTATGCAGCTATTCACAGAAACGATGTTTTAGCTCGCATAGTGTCGCATAGTCGCCTACCCACCCCCAGCGGGGAGCATAGAAGCATAGAAACTAGTCGACTGCCAGATGGTTTTCGTGATTGAGTGCACTTTGCCTGCCCTTTTGACCTTCTAGGAATGGTGCTAGGTGAGTGTCTACTATTGTTTGGTTAGCAGTATATCTAACGGGTGGTTAGATAAGTCAATACGGGTAACTCTAGAGCTGTGCTCTGCTTGAGAAACCATAAGTCAAATCACTAGACTACTACGGCTGTTTTAGGGTTTCCCCAAATCTATCGACGCGGAATCAGCTCAGCCGGTCGGAAAAACCTTTATGCCAACGCAATAAGAGCGAAAAAGACCTCGATCAGGGGCTAAATTCAGGAACGGGCCTTCACGGGTTTGGTAGCGGTAATTCAGTGGCGATCCTTACATAGAAGCCCAAAAGCCGGGCTTGCCTTATAAATCTCAAATCAAGATTAAAAATAAAAACCAAACCTAAGAAGTTCAATTGGTAGAACACCCGTTGGGGCGCATACCCAGGAGACGTGGGTTCGAATCCCACCGGCGCACCCGAAAAACTTTTTCGCTTTTAAATAATCTTAGATTCGGTGAGCAGCCGTACTGCTAATAAAAAATAAATAATATTTGAATAAATAGATGTGGTACATCATTTCTTACGCATTTCCAATGTAATTTGGAACGTAGGAATCGTAGCTTCTAATAGTTGCGATGGATGTTACCACACGCCACTGTTGGCGTATGTAAGCGATTAAGAATTTCGGGGGAGTCGGTTGGATGCGACGTGGTTCAATTGGTAGAACACCCGTTGAGGCGCATACCCAGGAGACGTGGGTTCGAATCCCACCGGCGCACCCGAAAAAATTTTTCGCTTTTAAATAATCTAAGAAGCGTTTGGTTTCTTCGAAAGTTTAGTCAACCCGGGGAATAGGGTTGTTAGTACCCTTCGCCACTGCTAGCAGCTCTTGTTGTCCACGCCAGCTCGCACCACAGAATAAGTAATATGTAACCAGTAATCCAACTTCATACTAGAGCACCCGAATCGACGCAGCACACAGCCAAGCGTTTTACACGGCGCGAGCGTGGGAACTGCATTGTTTTGTCTAGCGAAGATTGGTTAGCGGCCGTGTAAGAAAGACGTTTGGCTGTGTGCGTGCGTCGATCGGGCGCTCTAGTATGAAGTTGGATTACTGGTTACATATTACTTATTCTGTGCTCGCACTGACCGAGCGTTTTTTACAGAGTGTAGCTCCAGCATTATGGCCGTTCGCGAATCGACTTCTAATTTTAAAGGCAATGATCTTCCACGCTCGCTGTTTGAACTATTACGTAGTCCGCGTTTTAATTGTCCTCCATTCACGTTTCGGTTTCCACGAATATACAATTTGAGTGTATTTTGAGAAGACGTTTTTTACCATCTTATAATAATTAAGTTTAAAAACAATTTTGTAAATATTTTGGACTAGATTTTTCCCGTGGTATGATTATTCGCCGTACTTAAATACCTTCTTATTCTCTATCTGTAATTAGGCTATTTTCGTATTTTTCATACAAAGGAAAATGTTTCATACTAAAAACCTCATCTTTCACACTAAAATTTCCAGACTTGAAACGCTTGAACCACATTTGTGCTTGGTCCATGAACCGCACAAATTTTATTCGCGGCGTTCGTCGCATTTTTACCTTTTTTTTTAAGGTTTAAAATGTACCGAATTTCTTCGTCACATACGTTCATTTTGCTTGCTTGAAAAACAATTGAAAACTGGCGGGAACTAGTTTTTTTTTTGTTTATTGCATCTTCAGAATGTCAACATTTAATAATATTATAACCAGTCAGTTACATTCAGCACAGCCAAAGAGGTTTGATTTCTAATATTTCTAATAATACCTACATTAAAAATACGAAAATACTTTTGCCCCGACCTACGAGTATAAGGCAACCATTACTTTTAATTTATTGAATCAGGCGTTACTTTGCGGAGGTCCATATTAATGAACTAAAACAATTCAAACACAACATTGGTTTAACATTTGGTAGCATAGCATACGGTTGTGGTAACTCCGAAGGTGAGCTCTGGTTGAGTTCGAAACGCGTCAGTGTAGCTTGGTGGTGGTGATAGTTGTGTTTATGTGATTTGTGTGTGTTCGTACAGTGTGGAGGTGGAGGAACTGCATGAACGCACATTTCTTGCATAAACGTAACTATTGTAAGGTCGCGGGTGAGCAACCATTACTGACTGATCTATAACCACGAGGCCACCACGGCTATCCTATTCTAAGTATTAGTTGGGGTTAAAAACTATCTGTGTGCCAAACTATCCCAATTCACCACTCTGTTATAACGCTGAAGACTAACTAAACATACAGACAAGTCATAATCTTGCACATTTGTAATGTGTATTAAAAGAATTTAAATTTTACTGTTCAAGGAAACAAGACCACTTGTATTAAGTAATCAGTATTCATTGCATTATTTAAATCATACAATAGGTACTTATTATTATTATGAGTAATGGTCATAAAATAGCTATAAGGAAACTACTTTTTACCTTAATCGTGTTTTGTTTGTTTACCAACACCTACCAAATGTAAATAAGTAGGTAGTTAGTTTATTCAGTAAGATTTTTTTGTTGACTAACTACAGTAAAGTCTAAACAATGCCTACAAATTTTGTCCCTTGGACAACCTAAGCATTTTTCTATGTAAGTATGTACCTATGAAGTGTCACTTGGACAACCGGGGACAGAGTAAACAATACAAAAAAGTTAATTCACTACACAACTTACTCACCTAAAATAGAGCGTAAGGTAAAAATATTTTAAAAGATACAATTTTTTTTTAATAATCTCATCCAATTTTTGTATCTAAAATTATAGGTAACGCCACCAGAGTTGAGGCCACGCACACAACCACATTTCATGTGGTTGTGTGTGTTTCTCTTTGAAATCAACATCTATTATAGTTTTTAATATACTTTTTATGTTTGACATCAGGTAACTTACCAATTATTCATTCTATCTAATAATACTAGTAGCGAACACATAAATGTCTTGTTTCAGTCTGTTTCTGATATTGCCTACTTAATTGTACATAAGGTACGCTTTCTGTAGATCCTGGGACTTAGAGAAATGTTTCCATATCTCGCTGTGTTCCTGTTTTTTCGGCATTCTTGGTTATTTATGTTAAGCTTTGTTGTTTACATTTAGTTACATTGAAAGAAACGGAAAAAGTGAAAACAAGATTGACAGGCCGCCAAGTGACACACAAAATCAGATGGCTAGTGCTAGTGTTGCCAGTGCAAAATTTAACACCGAGTTGCGTTTCGTTTCAAGCAAAACATGTATGTTTTCTTTCAATTATCGTATCATAAAAATCGTATAATGTGCTTACGATGCCGATTATCGTAATAAAACACGATAATCGGCGGTATACGATAATCGGTATCGGCATCGTTGCATCACTATACAGTATGTATGTATTTAATTTACAAGTAAGATTAAAAAGTCTAATAATTTGTTTGTTTCAAAAGTGCAGACTCAAGGTTTGTCAAAGAGCAATGGAATTGATTTATTCTGAGTGTTCTAAGAACTGTTCATCGAAGAAGCAATGATTTTTAAGTAAAGATACGTCATAAAGCTCACAAACATCCGAAAAACATGATCTGAACGCAGCGGCATCACACACATTCACGCGTTGTGTCCTTTCCTTTTTGCTTCCATAGTAAAATTAATATAATAGATGTCTTTATCCTCGACGTCACAAACTAAAGGCTAGAATTTTCGCCTTTTATCGTTTCATTTTTTGCTCGCTAATAGGTCCATTCTACTTTTAAGTAACCATTAATCTTTTGTAAAATATAAGGCATACCGTGATTTTTTTTTAAGTGTAGGTAAATAAACTAAAAAATCTTTAAATTTGAAAGAACTTTTGTGGAAAAAATTGGTAACTCAGCGGAAAATACATCCATACAAATCCATACAAATGGCGAAGACATGCATGTCCACTGCGTTACCTACTTTATAGATAATAATTATTACTTTTTATACGTAGTGAAAATTTTAAATGTAAGCTTAAATTTTTCAAAAATTTTGAGTTGTAAAATAAAAAAAACAAAAAGTCTCCAAAAAACCAATCTTGACGAAAATTAATCATACAGTAATGGGTATGGGTAATTTTTGTGTCACAGCTGAACTTTTTCCAGACAGTCTTTTTGTATGGTTAACTAGCATTATTGACATTCGATCTTCATACAATAATTCATAAAGTAGTGTTTCATCGCTGTTTCATATAGCCATACCTATCATAATAATTTCGATCTTGAATAATGAAGAATGAATGAATGATGAATGAATGAATAATATGTAGATGGCCTAGTGGTTAGAGACCCTGACTATGAAGCTTGAGGTCCCGGGTTCGATTCCCGTGTCGGGGCAGATATTTGTATGAAAAATACAAATGTTTGTTCTCGGGTCTTGGGTGTTTAATATGTATTTAAGTATGTATCTATCTATATAAGTATGTTTATCCGTTGCCTGGTACCCATAACACAAGCTTTGCTAAGCTTACTTTGGGACTAGGTCAATTGGTGTGAATTGTCCCGTGATATTTATTTATTTATTTATTTATGTAATAATATGCAGTTTTACCTTTCCACCAATCATGATTTTTCTTTTGTTCCAGGTACACAGTTCATATCTTAAAACACAATTTTTTACGACGCAACAAGCTTTAAAAACTTTACAAACGGTCGCGGATCGGGCGTCACAAAAATCGTCAGAAATCGTTATCCGTTTACAAACAAACATGGCGGAAAGTGAAACCCGGCCATTGTGCACGTGTCACGGCCTTGCCGGGTCATCGTAGCATGGGGTTTGTGTACAAGCGAACCATCCGACTGTGGCGCGAACGCTTAGGCCGGCAGGGATGGTGAACCAATATCATCATCATCATCAGCCTATGTTCGTCCACTGCTGGACATAGTCCTCTCCCATGGCACGCCACTGAGCACGATCCTCGGCCACTCTCATCCAGCTCTTGCCAGTCGCCTTGCGAAGATCATCGCAAACACCACTACCGCATTAGCACGCTGAAGTGGCAATGGGCCGGTCATATAACCCGAAGAACCGATAACCGTTGGGGTAGACGAGTTCTTGAGTGGAGACCACGGATCGGCAAACGCAGCGTGGGACGTCCTCAGACTCGGTGGAACCAATATCGCACGCGACAAAATTCGGATGCATCATCATCATCGTCACCGAGTCCGAGATGTGGTGCTTCGGCTTAATAAATACGCTCAGAGTCGCTCAGCGAGTTACGAAGAGGGCTTGGGGTTTCTCTACGGGATTGGAACAAGAATGAGGAGATTCGTAGAAGAACAAGAGTCAACATAGCCATGGCAATGGAAATATAGCACGCAGAACAGACGGCCGTTGGGGCCGAAAAGTTCTCGAACGGAGACCACGGACTGGCAAGCGCAGCGTGGGACGTCCATCAACGAGATGGACAGACGATTTGGTACAGGTCGCAAGTCCAAGGTGGATGCAAGCCGCTTTCAACTGTAATGATTGGGTATGAGTTAGGGAGGCCTATGTCCGGCAGTGGACGTCCTACGGCTGAAATGATGATGATCATCACCGTCGTTTACAAACAAACACGGCTGAAAGTGAAACCCGGCCACTATGCACGTGTCACGGCCTTGCCGGGTCATCGTAGCATGGGGTTTGTGTATAGTAGCGGAATTAAAAGGTTTCGTCACTTTTCGACTTTAACTCGTTGACATAGAGTCGAAAAGTGACGAACCTTTTCGTTCCGCGACTACAAGCTTACGTACAATCCGTACACAACTGCGCGACTGTAGAGACGCGGGACGTTTGTTCGCAGGCCGCGTCTCCGCCCCGTCTCTTCTGTCTGCTTTGGAAATGATTCAAGGGGCACCGCGACTGTGACGCGCCCCCGTCCCACGTCTGGCCTTATACTACGAAGTGCAAAATTCGAACTTCGTCTCGTGCCATTCCTCTCACGCATTTAATACAAGAGCGAGCAAGACGATATGATACGAACTTCGATTTTCGAATTTCGGAGTAGCCCCCTCTGTGTAGCTTGCACCTTAGACTGTTATAGTATCGCACGCGACAAAATAATGCGGGCACACCGACTAAGAAAGCAGTAATTTATTCAGACGTTACTTTGCGGAGGTTATCAATCTTACAATCATTTTATATGCGAAACTTTGTCAATTGGCTTGATCTATTTTTGTTACTATTTCAGGCTAAAACGGTTTTGCGGATTGTGATGAAATTTGATACAGATTGTTAATAACTCTTATTAACATATAGGATACTTTTAATCCCGGAAAATTGCATTCTACGCTGACGGAGTCGCGGGCAACAGCCAGTTTTTCGAATTGCACTCGCTTAGTTTTTATTATTCGAGGTATTTATTTATTTAATTTACACCTGTTCATGATGTTTGTCTGACTACAGACATATCAAATCTTGCGAGTCGAATTTAAACCGCTTTTAGTGGTTGGATTTACTTGAATTTTAGTATAAGTACAAACATTGTGTAGTTAAGGAGACAATCGAAGTGAAGTTACTTATTTTTGTAGCTAGGTATGCTGTAGTTCTTTGGCGCATTCCGTTTTCTGGATTCTAGCGAGCATAGAGCACAATCTATACTAATCTATACTAATATTATAAAGAGGAGGGAAGGTTGTATTTTTGTATGTAACGAATAAACTTAAAAACTACTGGACCGATTCCAAAAATTCTTTTGCCGTTAGAAAGCTACATTATCACTGAGTAACATAGGCTACTTTTACCGCGGGAAAATACCTTTTCCTACGGGAAAATTAATTTATCGCGGGCGAAGCTGCGGACGGAAGGCTAGTGTAGTTATATTTCAAACATCTACTCATATAGTCTATATATAACTGTCCCTCATAAATCAAATGTCATTCGAAACCGGATACGAATGCACGTAAGTTGTATTAAAAAAATAAAAACTTTTTGAATCCATAAAATTGAGAAACCGTCGACGACTTTTGGCCAAAAAAATATTTATGATAGACCGTCATTGAATATCGATTATATTGGAAATAGATCGGATTTTAATAATTCTCCAATTAAGCAGTCTTCCGTGTGATCTTGAATACTCATTTATGGCCGAACAATGTTTGACGTATTCGGTGATATACCAAGTTTTACTTGTATTTTTTAAGTAGAAGACTTAGTTATCATTAATAATAGTAAAAATCAAAGTTTTACTAAGCAGGCAAATTAAATTTCACAAAGAACGGTTGCTTTTTGCGCAATCCCACAGTTACCGAAGCGGAGGCGAATTCCGTCTCAACCCTATTTACAGACAAACATAGGCTTCAATGAATGGATGGGGCCGAAAGGTTCTCGATTGGCGTCCGCGGACCGGAAGACGCAGTGTGGGTATGCCTCCAGCAAGATGGAGCGACGACCTGGCTAAGGTGGCGGGAACGCGTTGGATGCGGATGGCGCAGGGCTGATCTGTTCGACGAGCCTTGGGGTAGGCCGGAACATTAGTTCAGCAGTGGACGTCTTTCGGCTGAAATGATGATAATGATGATGATGATGATGATAGGCTTCAAATGAACCCTCTCAGAGGTTGGAAAGGTATTAAATGTCAACAAGAAAGCCTTACTAGCAGCGCCCTAGTTCCCCTAATAAGCTAAGCTACTAGCACACACCTTGTTGCCTACCGCGTGACGTCAAGGCCTAGGTTAGGCGAACGACCCATCGAGGCCGAAAACACCGTCTCCGCCATTACAAAAACACCAACACATTTGCACTTGCAAAACAAACCGATCCATCCAAATTTACTCGTATCACAATTTGCGCAGCGGTAAATTTTACTTTGTAACGGCTAAAGTTTACCAAGTTGCTTATGCAATCGCATTACGAGGGGGTCTTAGCGATTAGTGTGGGGATGGAGTTGAAATGGTCGCAGGCATATGTTGGTCAGTTACGAGTTTTATTAAGCCGGTGTGTGACGCCGCAGATTTTTTTGAAGTTGAAGGCCAGCGTCTAATTGCGTTCACAGCTGTTTTAACTATTGTCTCGGTTTTATTTAGATGTTTTCGACCACGATAGACAAAGCCTTTGTTTAGATGTTTCTATTTGGCTGTGGTCTGTGTTATCCTAGGGCTTAAATGGACCCTACACAGTTGGATAGCGCTGAATTAGTTTGTCGATGGATATAAAAGCAATTAAGGGAATAAATTAATTATCATCTCAAAGTCGAGCAATTACGCAAGATTGACGAGATTTTGAACAAATGTGATAAGTAAACATGATTGTTATTAGTCATAACAAAGAAACAAATCCTTGCGCAATATAGGTAGTAGGTAGTAAACAACTCACCAGCAAATTGAGCTGGCAGCAATTCTATAAAATACTAACTGTTGCCCGCTACTTCGTTTACAAATAATTCGATATCCCGCGGGAACTATTCAATTTTCCGGACTAATAATTATCCTACTTGTTAAGCCACTTTATAAACTATCGGTTTGCTAAATTTCTTGCAAATCTGTTGAGCCGTTTTTGCGCGATAGAGTAACAAACTGCCAAACATCCAAACTTTCGCAATATAATATTGTGTGATTTATTACGAAGCGACATTAGATTAACTCCTACTAGGTTTTCTGTGTAATTGTAGATACGAATAAGTTTTTCGTCATAAAATTGATTATGATCACAATTTTATTCTGTCGACCTTATATAAGGCGCAAGCCACACAGAAGAGACGAACTTACGCCCCTTGAACCAGTTTTAATCAGGGCTTGTTAACGTTACCAAATTCACATTATGAGTAACGTTAGGAAACGGTAAAATCATAAAAATACCTTAGTAACGGTAGTAAATATAACGTTACTTGATAACATATCATTGTTATAACTTTACTCAATTAACGTTATTTTTATCGGTAATTTTACTTTTCATTGCAGGGCTTGTTAACGTTACCCAATTCACATTATTATAACGCTACCATAGTAACACTATTTTAATCGGTAATGCTATGTTACCACACCGCGCTACCGATGGACGCGCTGGATGATTGGCGTTGTTGCCATGGCTACCGTGAGCGTGCATGAAGTGAAGGAAGAGCCTTACCTACAATATATCCATTCATCAGTGAATCAAAAATAAATAAGCTGCTATTAACGTTACCTAATAACGTTAAAAATGATTTAACGATACCTTTGACTTAACGTTAGCTCAATGCACAGCTGGTAACATTACCATTTTTTTACCGGTAAAAAGTAGTATAAGTAACGGTACATTAAAATAAATATAAATAAAAATAAAAATTGTTTATTTCAGATAGCATAGATCCATATTATGTTAGTAACAAAGAAGTCCTTATTTTATAACTATGTTAGTATAGACATTATTTAAATGCATTTTGGCCCAGTGCGTGACAATAACACTGTCCATCCTCCAACATTGGTTAACGTTAATTGTAATTAACTTTAAATCTGTGGGGTGGTGGTGGTGTTGGGGTGTGTGGGTGTGTGTGTGTAACGTTAAATCTGTCTCACAGTGGTAACGATACCAACTTTTTAACGGTATTTCAGGCCCTGGTTTTAATACTTATTGTATACAAGCGTCGTGAGATGCGGAGACGCGGCCTCGTCTCTTCTGTCTGCACTGGATCGCGACGCTTCTATACATCTAGTATGAATGTTGATTCAAGGGGCGGCGCCGGGACTGCAACGCGCCCCTGTCCCATATCTCTTCTGTGTGGCTTGCGCCTTATATTGCCTATTATATTGTCATTGGACCCCTGTACTATAGGCATATCCAGGGGTGGCCAACTTCATAAGAATCAAGATCTACTCTGTGTGCTGAAAAGACCCTATGCGATTTTCTCGTACCAATTGTATGTAGGTACAATCCGTATTGTTCTTAAATATATTCCGGCGCAATCATTACACCAACCAACCACCATAAGCAGTGAGATACAGCTTCGGCCCCATCTGCACTTTTTATCAGGTGAGATAGTTTTTAATCAAGGGTCAGTTTTATGCAAAAAAAACTTTTCTGCCTTACAATGATAGACTGGCTAGCGACCTACTGCTAAACAAATAATTCAATCCGACCACTGAAAGTAGAAATTCAATTGAAAAAGCTCGTAAAAATTGCAACGCTTCCAACGCCATTCGCGATCATGACAATAACACCATACTACCCTTTATTGATAGTGCCAAACGAATACTCACCTTAACATGTAAAACAGAGACCCACTTTTCTAACGCAGCAAAAACAATTCATGTAATGATAGACATGGCTATTACTTTTTATTTCAGGAAAAAAATGGGACAGTCCACGCCAAAGGTTACCTTACAACGTCTGGCGGTTACACTGCTTTTGTACTTTTTACTGTACAAGTGGGATAAAAAAATACGTAAGCGCCAAGCGCTATTAGCTCCATATTTCCGTGGGTTGTTAGGAATAATGATGGCTTTGGTGATGACCGCGTATGGCAACCCTTTTTATTATGTTCATAAAAATTAAAATGGTCCAACTTCCGGGATATTACGTGCCAGTGCATGATATGTTTACTCCGAGGTGTTGATGGCCCGTGAAAATAAACAAAATGTAGATGAAATGGTAGTAATAGGCGAAGTAATTAGAATTATGCGCATTTGATGGACTATCTTTCAGTCGTTTATGTTATTGTTGTTTTAATTAGGTAATACTTAGTTGTTATATTAATTGATTTTACGTTTATTCCTACAACCAATGCGCTGTAAAATTAAAAATACAAAATTTGTGCAACTTTTCAGTGTTTTTTATCTTCGTTTCCCTAAGATGACGGAACAGCTATACCCTAATTGAATTTTGATGTCTATGTCAACGCGCGTCCAACGTCAAGATAATTGTGGAATGATTCTCTTAATGAACCTCATCCACGAAGTCGTTGGTTGCTCATTAATGTTGAAGGCAAGATACCTCACATCGTATAATACTTGCGATCAAATTGATCGCACCTAGTTAATCAGAGGCCGTATTGTCTAAAGTTTCTGACGCTTGCCTGCTTGCCCGCTTGCTTGCTTTGATTTTTTCACAGCTCCAAGGGACAGTAGACCAGAGTATTTGATATAAATTTCAGCTTAATACCTCCACGCGTTCCTGAGAAAAAGTGTCTTGACAGACGGACGGACGGACGGACGGACAATAAAGTGATCCTATAAGGGTTCCGCTTTTCCCTTTCGAGGTGCGGAACCCTAAAAAGAACTCTCACACCTAACAGCGTAGACAGTCTACACGGGTATTGTGTAGGAAGCTAAGCCGTAAAGGACCTTGTTCGAAGTAATTGCGTTAGCCACACTCCATTTGATGCCAATTTAATTTGACGCCCTTACAAACGCCCACGGCGCGATATGTGCCTGTGTGAAGGGACGTAATGGAGTTCGATGCTTGGCGCTTATGACATTTTTTCTACATAAAGGAGATATGAGAAAAATGGGTCTATTATTACAGTTTAACAAGGAGGGAGTTCGTCTTGTCGAATGCGCGAAGTAATTTTCTCGTCTTAGGGAAGAAATACAATGGCTGTGGTTATACCGCGCGACAATGGCGTTGTCCGTTTTAAAGGAAAAAAATGTGACACCGTTAACTTACAAAAAATTAAACTTTGAACCAATATTGTTCTGTTGGGTATTTTAAGGTTCGTGAATATGCGCAAGCTCTTGCTACAAGTACTATGAGACTATAAAGCATCTCTTCGGTTACCGGTTTCGACCCCTTTCTGGTATATAATTAAGTTACTTGCGGAAAGATTTTGCTAGGCCAGTTCTGCAAACTTTTTGTTTTCAAGGTACATCTAGGAAAACAAAATATTAATCAACATTTATTATTCAACAAACCTAAACCACAGAATATATAATATTACTAACGTACAGAATGGCCACGCTCCGCCCCGCACCGATTCCAGTTACCCCTCCCCCCAAGGCGCCATTGCTTGTCGCCGCTGTTCACCAGTATGGTGCGCGCGCGATGTATGTAGGCGTACCCGTGTACAGACGTCGCCGTGCTTATGTAGATTCAAGAACGCGTATTTTGTGCGTCGTGTCCGCCGTGTGCCTAAACTATAAATAGCAGAAAAGGTAGTTAACGTGAAAAATGAGCCTGTTTAATTGAGCACGGATGGTCTAAATTTGGAGTAATCATTGAGACCGCTGCTCTCATCTCTTCGTCGATCGTCCTGAGGCATTCCCTTTTTTTGGTTTTTATGAGATAAGCTTATTTTTCCGAAGCACACTAACTAATGACCACGGCACACCAGTGTGCCGCGGCACACACTTTGCGGAACAAAGTGCTAGGCAACTCCAAGCGCAATCTTAAAAGTTTGAGTAAGGTTTCGATTAAATAACATGAAATATATCATCTTCGTCATCATTTCAGCCGAAAGACGTCCACTGCTGAACATAAATCGCCAAAGTTCGTCAAACAGACCGGTCCTACGCCATCCGCATCCAACGTGTTCCCGCAACCTTAACCAGAGGCCGTATTGTCTACCCGCGGGCGCTTGCTTTCGCTGTCGCCATCTCTTTCTATCACCATCTTATACCGTTTGACAGAAAAAAATAGTGAATGTGAAAGCAATCAAGCGTTAGACAATAAGCGTACAGGTCGTCGCTCCATCTTATTGCAGGCCTACCTGCTGCTGCAACAACAATACAATTACAATGGTCAATTACAGCCAACAGAGATTGGTCAAAAGGTTCTCGAGTGGCGTCCACGGACCGGACGACGCAGTGTAGGAAGGCCTCCAGCAAGTTGTTTAATGTTTAATGTTTATTTGGGCAAAAAACGGCACAATATAATGAGTGAACTTAAAGAAAAACTTAAGTTATACACAGGCCAGCAAATATGCCACAGTTAATTTATGCTAATGAAGTAACACGTAAAAATACAATAGATGGAGCGACGACCTGGTTATGGTTGCGGGATCGCGTTGGATGCTGATGGCACGGGACCGATCTGTTTGGCGAGCCTTGGGGGAGGCCTATGTTCAGCAGTGGACGTCGTTCGGCCGAAATGATGATGATGATGATGAGTTACAGACCAAGGGGTAGTCTCAAACGTTGATGAAAACTGTAACCAAAGAAAACATAACTTTGCACTTGTCGTTTACAAATTACATGAACTACTCATTGATGGAATTTTATCAAAGTCAAAGCGAGTGAAATCAATTACGGCGTCGCTGCGTATACGCACGTGACTCGGTGCGCACACCTACTCACATGGGGCAGCCACTTACAACTTTGTAAAGTGGCGTTTCCGCGTTACGGGTAAAATTAATCGAGTAGCAATTACACTGCGGGCTTTGAGCAATCCATCACATCGCAACTAGTTCGGTAGCCCCGCAATCTACAGCTACTCGGATTATTTAACTCGTATTGTGAAAACCAGTTTTAATACAATTGGATTCAGGAATCTCGGCTTAGTCTTATTTGCGTAAGCGACTTGACAGACGCAAATAAGTAGTAACGTTGACGTTGTTTCTATTCACACGTTGGATTTGACATGCCTTGAGGAAAATGCGGGTGGATTTTAAAATTTCGACTAAATGTCAAGGTCGAGCTGGCATTTATCTTAATGCCCCCTATTACGGCAGCATAGAAACTACGGTACATTTTTAAAAATAGAATAACGATGTGGATTTTTTTTTTTTTTAATTGATCATCATCATCGTCATTTCAGCCGAAGGACGTCCACTGCTGGACATAGGCCTCCCCCAAGGCTCGCCAAACAGATGGGCCCGGCGCCATCCGCATCCAACGCGTTCCCGCAACCTTAACGTAAAGTCGTTTAAAAATAATTCACTCCGGTCCCTTCGCCATGTCAGTTGCAATATACAATAAAATTCCTAAACCATTTCAAGATGAAACCAAAATAGACAGATTTAAAAGGCGACTAAAACAACATCTAATCAACAAATCTTACTACTCCTTACAGGACTTTTTAAACGAAAAATAAATTTATATAAAAACATAAATAAAACGAAAATTTATTAGTAAAATTTACAAGTCACACAAAATACAATAAACTAAAAACAAAAATATAAAGTCAGTAAAAATAGATTAGGTACAAAGTCATTTCATCCTTGCTTATATTCTAAGTAGTATGTAGTTTATTTTTAAGTTTATATAATTTTTTAGTGCCATATTGTTAATAGGTAAACTATGTATAACTGTAACTTTTCACTAAGGTACTGTCACCTCCTGCAGTCGATGCACCACAGTTGTCCCTGCCCGGAAGAGGGAACGCCGGTGGCAATACAAAATGATACAAAAAAGCTGAAAGTAGCCTTCACTACACTGAAAATAACAGAATATTGTCTGGAGGCGTGCTCTGAGTGATTAGGGCTCTAACTGAAGGATTGGAAGGAAAAATGTTAGTATTTAAGCACACTTTATTTCTGTTTTGACTCTATACAGCGCAAAGTAAATATAAATGTGAAACCACTTGTATTTTGATACCAGACAATTTACAAAATTGGTTTTAGCTCAGCCGCAAGCGGGCGTGACGCAGAAGGCGGTTCTTAGATGCTAGTTTCACAATTTATTTAAGCCTAAAGATGTTAGTCCCTAAGGAAATCAAAACTTGCCATCAATTTCAATTCTCAACTAACAAAATTTAAATCATAATTCCCTAATATAATATGTACTTAAAGGTTTCACCGACCTGGCCAGAGGCTACCTTCCTGTGACACCTGTCCGGCAGCAGAAGGATGAGCACAGTGTGAGACGAGCGCGATGCTGGGGCGTCGCCTCTATGTGCCAACACCGAAGATGGCCCGCACGAATCCCACAGGATGGAGATAAGTCTACTGGTCTCAGCAATGGAAGAAACGACGTGGCAAAAGCTAGGTGCAGATGGCACAGCTAAGGCAATGATGCTCCACAGAGAGGCTAGTTCTCAGAACACAAAATTAGATATATCTAGCCCGGAAATCTAAATCTAACTAAAGCTTAAGTTCCCAGATGGAGGTGCAAAAGGACAAAATCTATGTGAAAATGATGAGCATCATTTTAATCAACATACTAAAAAGAATACAGAATAAAAGAAGAAAAAACCCTAACCGGCTGGAAAGAAGAAGAAATTGCTTCGATTAGATACTTGCAAAATGCAAAAGCATGTGGCAGAGAGGTTAAGTGATGTGGATGATTCTTACCGGAGTAGATCAACTGAAGCTCAGGATTAACTCGACGCTGGCTTTCCCACCCTCAGCCGCATGCAATGAATTTGATGCTGAAATTAACCACATGGATGAGAAATAATGCCTCGTGGATTATACAGAATCTATCCAAAATCTCAGTAACCACATTTACTTACAATTGTATTGCAGCAACAAAATAAAATTCAAATGGGCTGCTTTTGAGCCACATCAGCCATAACAGCTCAGAATGGAGGCTGCCACCTTCGTCTCTTCTCGGATGCAAAATGATCTGTCTCTCACACATGATGGAGGCCTAAGTCAAGAGAGATGGAGGCTCCAGTACAGCCCTACTCAAAGCTTGAGTGCACAACACTTGGACTATAAAAAACCCCTAAGAATTTCCCCCAAATACCTCCAATTTTGTAAATAACATTTACTTACTACACCAATTTATCACTAGATGTTATTAGCCTTCGATTCTGTATCAAATTTGTTATGTCTCTTTATATTAATAAATGTTATTCAACCATGTCCAAAATTACTTCTATTTCCCCTGAATTTAGATCAAAATCCCTGAAGTGACATCTCTACTATCTTGTTTATAAAAACGCTCCAATCGGAGATGACCACATCCTCCCTCAGGTTACCAGCTTTAAAAAATAACGAAATACTTGCCAGATTAATCAGATCTTAGTCAGTTCGAGTCATTGGAGAAAACACAACGTTACAGTACATATTGTTATGTGGTTTGGTTACTACCACCATTATGTATACCTACATATTGCTGTGCCCTCACAGGGTAAATGTTGAAGCTGTACATTATTTTTAAGATCTTTACCCACAACATTTAAATGCAATAAAGAGTTTGAGTTTGAGTTTGAGCTTAACTAGGTCGTCGCTCCATCTTGTTGGAGGCCTACCTACACTGCGTATTCCGATCCTTGTACGCCACTCGAGAACATTTCGGCTCCATCGGTCGTCAATTCTACGATCTAAAATTGATCAGTGATGATTAAATTTGAAAATCTGCAGAAAAAAGAAAAACAACAAAATTCGCTATCATCATCATCCCAGCCTATATGGGTATGTATTACAATACCGAAGTACGAAAGACCGAATGTATTAAAACATCGAATGGGTCAAAAGACCGACACGATTTTTTTCTGAAACCGTTAACTTTTTAAGATTTTTATAAAACAAACCTAACCTAACCTAATGGGTTCTGTATGATGCCGTTTTAATAAATTCTGAGAAGTTTACGGTTTCAGAAAAAAATCGTGTCGGTCTTTTGACCCATTCGCTGTTTTAATACATTCGGTATTTCGTACTTCGGTATTACAATACCCGCCTATATACGTCCCACTGCAAGGCACAGGGCTCCTCTCAGTATGAGAGGGCTTGGGGCGTAGTTCGCACCCGGGGCCACTGCGGATCGGTAACTTCATACAAACCATTGAATTCCTTCGCAGGTATGTGTAGGATTCCTCGCAATGTTCGCTTTAATTGTAAAGCTCATGGTAAATTTCAAATGTAATTTCGGACATAAATTTCGAAAAACTTCGATCGATTCGTAAGTTATTCGAATATATTTGTATTTGTAGTGATTCTATGAAAAATGAAGCCATTTTTGCGTACAAGTGGTTTTCGGACTTTATTTAACTTGTGCTATGAGAACTTATTGCCAAATTACATTACTGTATGTCAACAAGGGAGTACCCGGTAGGATTTGATGCTCACGCTTTTCTGATGAATTCAAAAAATAAATGTGTTTACCTATATGTGAAATTCTATTTCCATTTATAAATATAGTAGGATTTCGTCTCAAAAGTCGTTACTGTGTGTCCTTACTGCGTCGTTAATAAGCGCGTATGCGAAGAAATAAAGTATGGAGATAACAATTTGGCACATTTTATGAGTTAATTAGGCATCTCAAGTTTTATACGTTTCCATTAAAGATTTATTGCAGTTTTAAAACGGCAAACGGTATTGATATATTTACGAGTATTTATTTTATTTACGTTTTTGAAATGACATTATTCGAGGGTAATGAAATTTGTGTTCAATTTGTATGTATGTAATCATCATCATCCCAGTCTATATACGTCCCACTGCAGCGCACAGGCCTCCTCTCAGAATGGGAGGGCTTGGGCTGTAGTTCCCACGCGGGCCCAGTGCGGATTGGGAACTTCACGCACACCATTGAATTCCTTCGCAGGTGTATGCCAGTTTCCTCACGATGTTTTCCTTTTAAGCTCATGATAAATTACAAATATAACTTCGCACATAAATTCCGAAAAACTCAGAAGTGCGAGACGAGATTTGAATCCACGACCCTCTGCTTGAGAGGCCATAGGTCAAACCGCTAGGCCACTACGGCTCATCGTATGTATGTATTACAAGGATGATCTAGACTGGATTGGCAATCGCCATAGTACGGATCGGCCGCGGTTTTTGTATCCTTTTGTTTATGTATTCTGGCTATATTTCAGCGCCATCTAGATTTAATAATCGAACTACAAAAACCGCGGCCGATCCGTAATGGCGACTGCCAATCCAGTCTAGATCATCCTTGGTATTACGAGGAGAATATTAGAAAATTAGGTACAATTTTATTTACCTTCGGCACATAGCCAAAAATTAAATTCAAGCTTTAGTTTTATAGCAATACTGCCGTCGTAAGAAAAAGGGGCACAACTAGTTTTTTTTTGTGAAACCGAAAAAGCCTAAGTGCACACTTGTTCTTTGTAAACTTATGCTGTTCCTTTTTTGAGCAAGTTTGCAGTTGTGCCTTTTATAAATACGACGGCAGAATACACAGATCCAGAGGCCGTATTTTATAACGCTTCTGACGCTTGCCTTCGCTTTCACCGTCTCTTTCTGTCATCCTTTTATACCGTTTGACAGAAAGAAATAGTAATTGCAAAGGCAAGCGTTAGAAGCGTTAGACAATACGGCCTCAGGTGGAGACGAAAGAGTTGAACCAAATTAAATGGTGACTAACCATTGAAAAAGACCGACTGGAAAAAGTTCCCTTCTCATACAATTTTATGGTTAATTTTCTTAGGGAACTTTTAACTATCGGCATTAAGATGATAAATTGAGCTTTACGGTTAAGGAAAACGACGTGAGGAAACCAGCATACACCTGAGACGAAATTCAATGGTTTATTTCCGATCTGTCCTGCGTGATACTACGGCCCAAGCACTCTCATTCTGTGTAGAGGCCTGTGCCGTGGAGTGAGACGTATAAGGTTGGCTTGATCATGTTCTAAACTTTTAGGGTCCATGTTTTAACTTTTACTATAGAATCATTTCTATACCCTAAAAGTTTAGAACGTGATTCAAGATATTTGTATCCAGCAAACCGCTTCCAACCGTAATGATTGGGTTATCAATCAATGATAGCCAGGGGCGTAGCTACCGCCGTATCAGCCGTATCAATGATACGGGGGGCTACAGAGGCTCCTAAACGGTGTAAGAAAAATTAGTAAAATGTTATCCATAATGTCATGCTTCCCGGGAAAGTCCCCCAACTAATATTGATACAAAACCCCTCCAAGGCACGCTACGCCACTGGAGGGAGCCCTATGTCCAACAGTGGACGTCCTGCGGCTGAAATGATGATGATGCGCAAAGTAGAATTTCAACGTCGGCGGTACAGCGCCATCTATCGGCGAATTGGGTAACTAATCTAATCTGCAGTCTACTAGAACTAGTATGTATGTTGATGGTTTTTCAGATGTTATGTTGAAAGAAGATACTGTTAGCGTGATCTTTTAGGTACTTAAAGAAAAACATGCTTGCAGTGGCGGTTAAATTACAATCTTAGTTTAGAAATATTTTTTACAAAAACTTAAAAACTGCTCAACTTATTAAGTTGAAAATAATTTTCCCAGAAAGTTTTTATTAAAATTTAGTTTAACTTACTTGATTTTTTTCATATTTTTTAGACGTGCGGTTCAAAAGTTAGAAGGGGGGACACATAATTTTGAACTTTCAGAGTGAATATCTCCGAAAATATTCACTTTATCAAAAAATAGTTTTAGCAAACCCTTATTTATTTTCAAATACCTATCCAATTTTTATTTAACCACTTTGTCGGCGTGACTGATATATATATTCTTGCCACATTACAGCTTTTAATTACTTACAGTGTCTGAGCTTAGACGCGGACGGACAGACTGACGGACAGATTTGGCGAAACTATAAGTTGACTGCAGAACCCTAAAAACTTTCGTGTTCTGAGCCACTATAAGCAAGTTTAAATGGTTGCAGTCCGTTCCTTCGCATTTTCAGGACCGGCCTGGCGCTGCGCCAAGCGTAATTCAGCATTTTCAAACCTGTACTTTTAATCTACGGAAATGCGGTAAATTTCCTTTAGTTACCCTTGTTTTACTGTTATTTGACTTGCTTTAGTCGCGTAATTGAGACCCGAAAATGCAGTATTGCTGTTTCAGTTTACTCGTGACTACGGGCGCTGCAATGTGGTCGAAATAATAAATAAGTCATGGGACCATTGACGCCAACTAACCCATTCTCAAACTAAGCAAAGATTGTATAGTTCGGGTATAAAAAATAGCCTACGACTTTATTCTCAGACCTGCCAAATATAGTCAAAAAGGTTTCATAAAAATTGGTCAAGCTGTTTCGAAGGAGTTCGATAACAAACAGCGTGACACGAGATTTTTATATATTAGCTTATCGGTCTTCGCATGAAATGGTCCCACTTTTACCCAAAATCCACCCTTGATTCTCAGAACTCGAGAACCCAAAGAGTGAGCCACGGGCGTAGTCAGGGGAAGGTTTTGGGGACCGAAATATTTAAAATATTTCTTTAATCCGTTAACAACTCTTAGTTTAAAAAAATCATAATGTTACCTGTCATTTCATTCACATTTTTGTTGTTTTATTTTCTGAACCCCCCAACCCCGATAATGAAACCTGGCTACGCCCGTGGAGTGAGCATCTCTACGCCCGAGTTCCTCATGCGCAGAACATTCTAGAGCCGCAATCAAACCAGAAAATTAAAACAGCAATCACGTAGTATTTATAAGAGCGCTTAAAACGTTCGTACATACCTGTCTGTTGTACTTTTTTTCAATCAAAGGTCGATAGCCGGCTGCGAGTAGATAAGCAATAAAAACTAGCCAAACGTTCCCCTGGCCTTCGGGCCAGGCGTTCACCTGGCTAATCTTAGAATGACAAGTGCTGCGAACGCGTGACGTTCCAAACAAACGAAGATTTGCTCCTTGTAAGGATTTGTGTGTCATGCTATGCTAGAATTGTCAACTTACCTAAGTCCCAGGGCATGGGGTATTATTCTCCTAAAGTTCAAACAATCCTCGACCACTAACACGAAAAAGCGGCAAAGTACAATAAAATACAAATATTATTTGCTTTACGGTGAAGGAAAACATGGTGAGGGAACCTGCATACACCTGCGAAGTAATTCAATGGTGTGTGTCAGGTTTCCAATCTGCACTGGGCTGCGTGGGAACTACGGCCCAAGCCCTCTCATTCTGAGAGGAGGCCTGTGTGTTGCAGTGGGACTTATATAGGCTGGAATGACGATGATGATGATTATTTGCTAGCTGTATTATGTACCACTAATTTAAAAGGAAACTATATTTCCTTTCATACAAACCTTCGCTTAATAGTTACTAACACAGAAAAAAAAAGACACAAATAGTAGCATAGTTTTTCAGATTGAACTGTTGAACACCACATACCTATCAATGCAGTGAATTAATGAAATGAAAAAATAAAACGAGCAAGACAATAGACCGTGTAATCGTTTAAAAGTAATCTCATCTAGGCTTTTCCTGAGATTTTTTAGATACCTGAAACATTTAGAAAGTATTCCTCTTATTGTTACTTCTCACAACTCCTTTGCTGGATTAACACAGAAAAAAAAACACAAATAGTAGCATAGTTTTTCAGATTGAACTGTTGAACACCACATACCTATCAATGCAGTAAATTAATGAAATGAAAAAATAAAACGAGCAAGACAATAGACCGTGTAATCGTATAAAAGTAATCTCATCTAGGCTTTTCCTGAGTTTCTTTAGATACCTGAAACATTTAGAAAGTATTCCTCTTATTGTTACTTCTCACAACTCCTTTGCTGGATGCGCTGAGCTCTTAAAATTATAATAAGCTAATAATTGACGAGAAACGTAGAGTAGGTACACACACAGTAAATACATAGGTTAGAGTAAGCAGAAGTCAAATCTGTATTATCCTATCATATGTATAATTGGGGATGTCTATTTTTTTTGGAATGTATAGTAAATCGAAAACCATTTCGAGATAAATGCTTTTTAACTCGTTTTCTGTAGATATTTAATTTTAATATTATATAATGAATTTATTACATAACAAATAAGCAATGACCTTCATTTGACATTGGTGTAAATTGCGTTACCGATCCAAGTCGTACTTTATTCTGTGTGGTTAGAATTCTTCACAATTTACGCGTCGATTTTACTACGGAGTTTGATTTGGACCCGCTACCTGACATCTAGCACTTTGACAGCGCCAGTAAAGTGACACTAGTTACAGTGTACCACTAAGCAAAAAATAATTAAAGGGGTTGCCTTATCGTACGCATTTAGATAGATTTAGAAATTTGGCAGTGTGGGAACCCTCAATTACAATCTGACGTCATCAACCGAAATAGTTTCAATAATTAATTTTGAAAAAAGTAGTGAACTAAATGACAAAATATTGAAATTAGTTTCTTATAATTGACTTTTCTATACAAAAAAAATATAAAAACTACTGGTATTTTTTTTTAGACATTTCCAATTAAAGATGATTAAGTATTTAAGTTCCCAATCCGCATTAGGCCCGCGTGTAAACTAAAGGCCAAGCCTTCTCATTCTGAGAGGAGACCTAGACCTACCCTGCAGTAGGACGTGTACAGGCTGGGATGATGGATGATATTTGGTATTTTTTGATGCGACTTGAACTTTAGAGTTATTTTGTTATTATCTATGACATCCTGTAATTGGCTCTGTATTGCTATGTTCACTACTTAAATTGTATTTAAAGCTGTTGGTTCTCCTGAAATAAATAAATAAATATGCTTTGGATGTGCCGTCGCTTGCTAGCCAGAAGTGTGGACCCGGCATTACAAATCAATGATCCTAAACGCTTCGTAGAAAGAATTGCGAACATGATCTCACAAGTGCACTGATTGCCGTGTGAAAGACCTCGTTGTATAGTCGGGGTAAGAAAAGGTTCGTCACTTTTCGACTCTATGTCAACGAGTTAAGGTCGAAAAGTGACGAACCTTTTCTTACCCCGACTATACCTTGTATCTTATCGTTGTACTTTACGCCCCACAGGAGTAATATCGTGCAATATTTATGCGATAATGTTTAATAAAAGTATTTTTGTAAGCGATAAGCATTCCCGAGAAATCACACCTTGTTATTTACCTTGTTAAATTTACCTTACGAGCGGACTGTCTGGCAACTCACCCTAAACTGTAAAAGCTATCAGAGGCTAATAGCAACTGACTTTCCAAAAAAAGCTTGTTATAGGTACTATCGCCCCAAGCGCCAGATACCCATTTTCATAACAAATTTGCTTGCAGCCGTTGATGTTTATTGCTATGGATTGTTATGGACAGATGTCTAGCCACTGCACGCAAACTGGGCCTTTAAGGTGGTTATCTGGCGCTTGGGGCGATAGTACGTAAATAGGTACTATTATGCAGACTCAAGTTGCAGTGGGCAGGCCACATCGCTCGTAGAACTGATGGCCGATGAGGCCAAAAGGTTTTCGAGTGGCGTCCTTGGATCGGAAGATGCAGTTTAGGTAGGTCTCCAACAAGATGGAGCGACGACCTGGTTAAGGTTGCGGAAACGCATTGGATGCGGATGCAGTGGCGAAGGGGACTAGCAACCCGATTCCCCCCGGGTTGACTACACTTTCGAAACCATACGCTTCTCTTCTATTATTGCACTGCTTTTCAAGAAGAGGCTTTACTTGCAAAATTTTTATTTTTCACGCCTCGCCACTGTGCGGATGGTGCAGAACCGATCTGTTTGGTGGGGTATGTATTACAATACCGAAGTACGAAAGACCGAATGTATTAAAACATCGAATGGGTCAAAAGACCGACACGATTTTTTTCTGAAATTTTTTACACTATTGAGGGCTTTAATTAAAACAAAACTTAATTGATTCCTTTGTGCAACGAAAGTTACCCATATAGTTTGTATGACTAATTTTCGTTATACAGAGGACGCGATCGTGATTATGTTTTCATTAAGTTTTTAATCTTACATAGATTTAAATTTAAATTGTACCTACATCAATTTTTTTTTAAACGACTCGTATATCTAGAGAATTTAGCGAAAGGCAAAAACTTTTGAATGGTGTCCTATTTGGTTCGGTTGGTTTCATATTTAGCTAACAAGCTCTAGGGAACTGTCAGATCACAATCGGTGCTGTGAATCGAGTTAATTGCGGCTAAATAGGCGATGGTGACCGTTTTGGTGGCCGCCTTATGTGGCCTAAGGGCCGGCGCTCACTGACGGCATGGCACGGCATGACATTTTTTTTTTTTTTTTTTATGTCAGATTGGCCAGACAAACGAACTAGTGGGTCACCTGATGTTAAATGAACACCACTGTCCATAGACACCTGCAGCGCTTTACACGATGCCAGTGCGTTGTCGGCCCTAAAGGTGAGGGAATAGGGGAAGGGGGAGAGGGAGGGGGAGAGGGAAGGGGTGAGGTATTGGGCCCCCGGCACTCTCACTGACCGTACGAAACGCAAGCAGGATTACTGCTGCTTCACGCCGGTGTTCTGTGAGAGGGTGGTACTGCCCCGGACGAGCCGGCCCATTCGTGATGCAGCGGCTAGCTAGAACATGGCTCTACCACTACATTTTATTACTATCAAGTTATTTTTAAACTTATTTCAATGAGTTTAGAATTCATGTTACTTTATTTTGATACCACGATGCCGCGACGTGCCGAGGGATGACGCAACGCATAACCAATAAAGTAACATGAATTCTAAACTTATTGGAATAAGATTCAAAATAACTTGATGGTCATAAAATGCCATACCGTGCCATGCCGTCAGTGAGCGCCGGCCCTAAGGCTCCAAACGAACAGACAGCGGAGGCGGTAGCGGTTGTAATATTCTAACTTGTATGAACGAGTGCGCGGTACGTTACCGCACAACCTTTCATACAAATTAGAATATTACAACCGTCACTGCCACCGCACCGCCACGTGTCCGCTGTCTGTGCGTTTGGAGCTTTAGGAGCGATTTCACTGCGGGACAGAGCTGTATATAGTATAAATCTTCCCAGGTGAATTTTTCGCTTCGAGCCATTACATTAAATTTGAACCTTAATACTATTACGATACGGTTTGTTTTGAAAGATAAGGGCTCGAAGCGAAAATTCACCTGGGAAGATTTACACTACAGGGTTATTTTTAATTCACTAGCATCCTTTTAACCCTAAACTCCTACCACTTAAACAAATCTTTTTTGTTTTACGACTTTTGTCATAACTTTATATTTTTGGTGTAATAACGTTTTGAAAATTTGAGATTACCTGTATTTTTACGATACTCTGTGCCGTGTATGGAAAAAAAAATGTACTCCATTTTAAAAAGTCGTATAACAAAAAACATTTGTTTAAGTGGTAGGAGTTTAGGGTTAAAAGGATGCTAGTGAATTACAAATAACCCTGTATAATCGATTTCACTATGTAGGCTTTTTCCTTGTTAATGAACGAAAGTCCAAGAATCTTGCCACTCTGTAATCATAATAGGTGGTAAGTAATTTTTTTTCCCCCGGCTTAGCAAAAAAACCGGCCAAGTGCGAGTCGGACTCGCGCACGAAGGGTTCCGTACCAGTATCTATAAAAACGGCAAAAAAAAACACATTTGTTGTATGGGAACCCCTGTTAAACATTTGTTTTATTTTAATTCAATTATTTATTTTTAAAGTTAATATATAGCTAAATATTCTGTTATCAATATTGAGCAAAAACGAGCAAAAAAAATCACGTTTGTAGTATGGGAGCCCCCTTGAATATTGATTTTATTCTGTTTTTTAGTGTTTGTTGTTATAGCGGCAACCGAAATAAATCATCTGTGAAAATTTCAACTGTCTAGCTATCACGGTTCGTTGGGTACGGAACCCTAAGAACAAATTCTGCGCAGACGGAGTGCGGCAGTCAACATCACGCCGCAGCACATCAAAAAATGGGAATGCGGATAAATGTTTCGCTTAACGTTTCTTGCGACACCCAATAATATTAAGTTTCTGATTTAACACGATCAAAAGGCATAAACTTTCGAAAGAGTAAGTCTTAGTGTGTCGTTAGTAACACGACTCGACATTTACTATTTTCCCGATCCGGAAAAGCCTTGAATTCATGTCTTATAATGTCGCCGTTACATATTATTACCTTTCATCTGGATAAACATTGGCAATCTTTAGCTAAGCGCATAGAGATTAACAGATAGATATGAAATGGCAAATTTCTTCAAACCACTGCGGCCTGCGAAAAGCCGTGGTACTCTAGCTAGTGGTTTGAGCCCGGCCTCGCACCTCTTGAGTTTTTCAGAACTGACGTGGGAAATTACATTTGAAATATAGCTGTGCTAGCTATTTAAATGAGCATTACGGTGCAGGAAAACATCGTGAGGACACCTGGATACAGCTGTGAGGAAATTCAATGGTGTGTGTGAAGTTCTCTATCCGCTTTGGGCTTCCGAACTACGGCCCAAGCCCTCTCATTCTGAGAGGAGGCCTGTGCCCAGCAGTATATAGGCTGGGATGATGACTCCGGTGTGGTAAAGGTCGCAGGAACCACTTGGATGCGGGCAACTCAGGACCGATTGTGGAACTATTTGGGGGAGGCCTTTATCCAGCAATGGACGTCTTTTGGCTGATATGATGATGATGACTGCGGCGATTGCTAAGTTAGCGATTGATTGGACCAAATTCAAGCAAGATACAGGGCCAACCCTACCCAAATCGAAATAAGCAAATATATTATTATGATTACACCTCGTTATCTCAGGGCAGTGATGGCAAAATAGGTGATGGAAACATGGGGGGGGGGGGGGGGGCAATTGGCACAGTTTGGTATTTATTGTAAGTAAAGTAATTGCTATTAAAATATCGTGTTTTGAAAGAGTTCAGTGCATTTTATTGTTTTTCAAATGTGCCATTTATACTGTTCAGACTGCTAAAAAGCTTAAAACAATATTTATTTTGTTTGTTCCAATTTGTTACTCCTCTGTTTTGGCAATTGTGACATTTCACTGTCCGGAGATAACGATGTCTAATTATGATCTATATCAATTCGATCATCTAATTTAATCACGCCATAAAATATTGTTTAAAATTACCTTGGCGTTTCAGTCGCTTGGCATAGTGAATTTAGGATTGGACGGCCTGCTTTACTCTATTGGTTAATTTCTCTATGGCTAAATGATGTATTTGCCTAAATTAAGACGTCGGTCACACCTTCCGTACGAAGGTCTTGGAACTGGTCAGAAGTTGATATTTATGATAGACTAATTTGTATGTTAAATTACCTTGTTAGGTTCTTAAAGTTGACGGATTAGCTTGATTTTTTTAAATAATTAAGTGCTGAATAAATCGTTTGAATAAGGCGTTTGAGGCAGGGTTGCCAACTTTTTTACAAGAAATAAAGTAAATTTAGGTCTGAGAAGGAAAACAAACAGTATTTTAGAAAAATTAACATTGTTCACAAAACTTATCAATTTAGTGTTATTTTAAAAACCCTCATAGGTCTCCCCACAATTAAAATAAATGAGGCAACTTTCTGTGCTTTGTGTGTTTAGGCATTTTGATGCTGAGAACAGTATTTTGTATATTTACTTTTGTTCAACAGTAAAAAGTATAATGCAATGAAAAACAGTATAATACTCTTTATAATAGTATAAGATTATTTAAAAGCGAAAAAGTTTTTCGGGTGCGCCGGTGGGATTCGAACCCACGTCTCCTGGGTATGCGCCCCAACGGGTGTTCTACCAATTGAACCACGTCGCATCCAACCGACTCCCCCGAAATTCTTAATCGCTTACATACGCCAACAGTGGCGTGTGGTGACATCCATCGCAACTATTAGAAGCTACGACTCCTACGATCCAAATTACATTGGAAATGCGTAAGAAATGATGTACCACATCTATTTATTCAAATATTATTTATTTTATTAGCAGTACGGCTGCTCACCGAATCTAAGATTATTTAAAAGCGAAAAAAAAATGGAAGTTGGATGCGACGTGGTTCAATTGGTAGAACACCCGTTGGGGCGCATACCCAGGAGACGTGGGTTCGAATCCCACCGGCGCACCCGAAAAACTTTTTCGCTTTTAAATAATCTTAGATTCGGTGAGCAGCCGTACTGCTAATAAAATAAATAATATATAATAGTATAGTTCAGGGGTGGCCAACCGGTCGATCGTGATCGACGGCTATTAGTCCAGTCGATCGTGGCAAGGCAAAAAATATAAATACATCGAACAGCTGGCAACGTACCTATTCAAACACCAACTGCTGCGATTATGTCATTGGTAGGGCGCCCAGGGTTACGTCATTACACAGTAGATCTTGGGTCTAATCAAGTTGGCCACCCCTGGTATAGTTGGTAACCCCAGTTTGAGATGACCCATGCAAGAACTAAAACCTGGCGACTGGATTACCGGTAGAGAACATAACTGGGCCAATCCTTATTTTTTGTCCTTTTTGACTTATTATTATTTGGAAAATTTCATGTGTTTTCTGCTCAGAATCACGAGCTTTTTCGATCCTACTAGGAGAAAAAAATTGTCCCAAAATTTCCGTATAATTTTCGATTCTTCCGTTTAGTCACGGTCATAATATAAAGTCTATGAAAAATGGTAACTCAACGGAAAATAAAACTTGGGACACTTTTTTTCTCCTAGTACGTTTGAAAAAGCTCGTGATTCTACGTAGAAATCACATAAAATTATTCAAATTAAAAAAAGTTGAAACACGACAAAATAAAATTGGCCCAACTACGAAGTTTGAGGTGCCAGGTTCTAGGTATCTTCGGTCGGGGCAGATAGTTATAAGAAAAAAATGTTTTTCACGAGACTTGGATGTTTATAGCTAGACCATTTCAATGAGTCCTCGCCTGCGCGGTCCAGGGGCTGGGGGTATGACGACAAAGGGGCTGGGAGAGGTGCGGGCGGCAGGCACACGAGGCGCGCTCGCCGCCCCTTTCTCAGCCCCTTTGCGGTTATGGCATAATAATAAATAATAACAGAGTAGAAGGGAAACTCCCGCTCCGGCCGGACTCAAGGTCACGATATTAGAGTACTCCCTAAGAGAGAACTCAGTCAGGGTGTCACGGCCGGCGTCGCCGCACGCGCGTTTGGCTGTTAACTGTTTGCGCGTTCGTTTTATTGGAAACAAATAACAATTAATGACGTCAAGTTATTGTGGTGTATTTGGGTGTATAAACAATTCAAAAACGATGCCAAATCACCTTAAATGGCTTCTTTTGGTATGGCACTTGTAATAAATTCTTACTTAGAAGTACCTACCTATAATATGTAGGTACGTACAGTCAAGGATTTTAATTGTTAGGCCACTTGCCACTGTTCGCATTTTAGCCGTGTAATGCAAATCGGGTGAAGCCGCTTATAATTAACAGTAAGCAACCCTAGCAACACGCCTTGACGTCAGAGGGGTGTAACGGCGTGAGGGGGGAAGTAGGTATATAAATGGCGGCGTTTTGGACGCAGTCAAAAGAGATTCCCTTCTACTCTGTTATTATTTATTCTTATGGTTATGGTCATACCCCCCAGCCCCTGTGCCGCGCGGGCGAGGACTCATTTAAACGGTTTAGCTATAACGACACCGGAAATCTCAAATGGCGTAAAGGACAAAAATGCGATAGGGAAAAAAAAGCTGTATACGATGGCATTTAAGACTCATTTTCGCATTTTCGCATTTTGTCCTTTACGCCATTTGAGATTTCCGGTATCGATAAGTATACATAATGTGCCGTTGTCCATAACACATATGCCGCAGGGTTTCGCGGTGTAGCTTCAGTCCAGTAAAACCATTAAACCTGCCGTTCTGATGTGTCCATTACGAAAAGACTTTGGATGCATAAAATAAATATATGATGGTTGTTTTTAATAAAATCGTAATTTGAAAACGTTCTTGACGATCGTATCGGCCAGGCCACTACTATGCGCGAGCAACGGCACCGCGAGTTCGTTCACAGCTCGGGTGCATTTAATGTAAAATAAAAATAAATATCACGGGACCATCCACACCAATTGACCTAGTTCCAAAACTCCCAAAGTAGGCAAAGCTTGTGTTATGGGTAGGTACTAGCCAACAGATAAAGGCAACGGATCAACATACTTATATGTATAGATAGATACGTACTTAAATACATATTTTTAACACCCAAGATTCGAGAAAAAACATTCTTATTTTCCCCGTAGAGTTTATATGGTTTAAAACATGAAGTATTACATTGTACTCCTAAGGGTTGGTTTAGGAATTTCTTAGTCGAATATGCTATACTTTTTGATTAATAAAAACGCTCGCCGCCAGTCGTACGTAGTAGCGGCCGTGCCGTTAGGCGACCGAACGCGAACAGCGTCTTAAAAGCCTTTAGTACAAAAATTATCTGCTTTTTAGCAAAAGGAATTCTAAGAAAGTAAAGTCCTCAAATCGTATTTATTATGAAGCGACATGCCTTGTATGAAAACGAGTTGCGTTTAATGCACACTGGGTGAGTGAGATGAAGTCCGATTAGGTAAGTATTAGTAGTTCTAAATAAGATTTTTTTTAATAAATCCTTTTTTAATACAAGCTTTTTTGCTGACTGTACTTTTGGTCCCTGGTTACCATCTTGGACCAAAGTAGTCGTCAAGACGAATCAAACGAGCCCAAACTAAATGCAGTCGTGTCGTTTTATTACAGAGTTCCTATGGCTACCTCTCAGTTCCATCATCAGATCAGTTTCATGTCTAAAATTGTATTGTCATCTGATTTACACATGCACGCAAAATTTCAGCTCAATCGGGAACCGGGAAGTGGGTCAAATTTAACTTGCAAGATTTTATTAGGTTTAGTACAGACATACAGACAGACATCGGGACAGGTGAAACTAAATAGAAACTTGTAAAAAGATCTAAAATCAAATAAAATCAAATCAAATACATATATTTACTAAATACAAACTGAAACATGGATGCACAGAAAAAACCCCAGAAAAAAAGAGAATTTTTTTCTGTGGTTTTTTTCTATGCATCTATGTATGTTTCAGTTTGTATTTAGTAAAAAATATGGATTTCACGGGATGACCGTAAAAGTGAAAAAATGAAGTTGAAAAATAATAACTATAAATTTGTAAATTTTAAAAACCCCCTACGCTATTTGGTCACACATATTCTGAAATTTAAGTAAATGCCCATTCTGCGTCTAAGATCCCTTCCGCAGCTAACAAAAGAGCTGATAACTTTGAAACGGCTGAACCAATTTTGATGAAACATGTTTAAGAACCATCGCCAAGAAACTTGCTTTCAAATAAAAAACCGCATCCGAATCGGTTCACCCGTTTAAGAGTTATGATGCCAGACACACAGACAGACAGACAGGCACAGAAACACACATAGCGGTCAAACTTATAACAACCCTCTTTTTGTGTCGGGGGTTAAAAATACAAAAAGATACTTCATACCAAACTTGTTCAAATATTATACAGGGTCATTTTTAATTCACTGACATCCTCTTAACCCTGAATTCCTATCACTCAAACAAATGTTTTTTGTTTTACGACTTTTTAAAATTAAGCACTTTTTTTCCCATACAAATACACAGAGTATCGTAGAAATAAGAGGAAATCTCAAATTTTCAAAACGTTATTACACCAAAAATATTAAGTTATGACAAAAGTCGTAAAACAAAAAACATTTGTTTAAGTGGTAGGAGTTTAGGGTTAAAAGGATGCTAGTGAATTACAAATAACCCTGTATTTAGGTCGCGTATTTATAGTTGTCAAATGTCATAGTAGCCAAGTGGTTTCACCTTGGCCTCTCATGCAGAGGTTCGTGGGTTCGAGCGCCGCGGTGGCCTAGTGGTTTGACCTATTGTCTCTCAAGTAGAAGGTCGTGGGTTCAAATCCTGGTTCGCACTTCTGAGTTTTTCGGAATTTATGAGCGAAATTATATTTAAAATTTGCCATGAGCTTTACGGTGAAGGAAAACATCGTGAGGAAACCTGCACACACCTGCGAAGAAATTCAACGGTGTGTGTGAAGTTCCCAATCTGCACTATGCCCGCGTGGGAACCGAGCTCAACTGCCTTCTTCCTGATTATTCCCCTAAATTCATGTCTAGGGTGAATGAGCATTTACCAGGCAAATGCTCCATCGTAGGCCTCATCTTCGCTTTCCATCAGGCGTGATTGTAGTCAAATGCAAGAGGGGAGGCCTTTGCCCAACAGTGGACGTCTAACGTGGCCTAAATTGTAAAGATGAAGCGAAGTGCCTCATGGGAATGACCAGAATATTAACAGACATGTAATTTGATACGCACCGAATGGGCCGTAGCATTAACGTGATCTCATTTAGAAGTACCCTACAGCTTGGGGCGTTTTATGTTTATGTTTATGCCAAATGCATCCCCATTAAGGACCTCCCAAGCGGTAAGAATAAAATAAAATGAACACTTATACTACCCTCTGATGGCATGTAATCCGTTTTCTGCCATTTTGCTAAATTAGTTGACATTAAAAACGAGTTTTTTTTTGGTGAGCCTGTCCTTCTGGCCTCCAATAAACTTGAGGTCATTTATATTGATGTCAATGTTTTTTTAAGTGGGCAATACTTGCTCTTTTTGTGCGCAAATTATAATTCGACTGTGAATGCATTGCGCTATGCACAAGTAAATCACAAATGTGCAAAAAATAACTCTTTTTATTACACATGTGTACTAAGAGAGTAGGTACTCGACTGAGACCCTAAAATATACACAAACATAAATTTTGTTTAAGTACATGTTAATACAATTTGTCAATTTTTATAAACTTGCATAATCTAATCTTCCTCATTCTTATATACAGGGTGGAAAAATAAGTCGGGCCCTGGAGGTAAAGTACCTTAAATCCTTAAGTTGGGTCATTTTACTTATAGGAAACATTCCTTTATTTTTAAAAAGAAACAAAACTGCATTCAAAGATTTTCTAAAACTCGCTTGCCTCGCCCGGGACTCGAACCAACTAAAATTAAAAAAACAAACACTCGCTATTTTATTATACTAATCGATAGGATTATTATTCAGGATAAAATTTCTCTTAACAAACATTTGGTCTTAAAAATACCTAAAAATGATCGTAAAGTCTAACATTAACTTTATTTTATAATCAATTTGTTACACATAAAATTATTTAACTGATAAATTGTTCGAAATGCTCGTTCCGGATACACTAGTCTCCGTTGAAATTCATTTACAAAACAATAAAAGGCATACACCACAACACTTTGTTAAAGGCTACACAAAATGAATTTCAACGGTGACTTTCTTACTGAATTATTTTTATAACATTTTACGGAGGCATGGAACCCTTCATGTACGAGTCCGACTCGCCCTTGACCGTTCCAAACTATCGTCTCGCGAACATCAAATGTCACCGGCCGACATCGATATTAATTCACAACAGATTCGATTAAAATGTGAAATCGATACCTGCAACCGATGGTCGGAGACATGACGCACGATAGTTGACGATTATGTAAAACCAAACTAGTCCCAATATTACCATACGCAGCGAATGGTCCATTTCCCGCTGAAATCAAAAGTGGTTTTCAGACGTTCTGGTCGCGCTGGTTTCGCCGTTTAAATAATGATGCAATACCTAATGTCGTTAATCGAGGTCTGTGTGTCAGCTCCTTTGTTTTCTTAGCGGTAAAGTTTAAAAAAAAACATCGAGTTTTTTTATATTACACTGCAAAAAAATGTCTTTGTCTTAAAATTTATTTTGTGATTTTTCTACTCGTGCTATACGATAAAGAAAAAACACCCATATTCCTTAAAAATATTGCTTATGTTTAGATTTTTATATACGTAAAAAAATCTTGAGATACAGCCCTGTGACAGACACAAGGTTCCTTTTGTCACCTTTAGTGACCTTTGGTGTTTTTGGGTACGGAACCCTAGAAAGTAGTCTATTATGTTTGCGACAAACGTCCTCTGGAGGTGTTTAATAGGTAGGTACTGTTTTTTTTTACTTAGGGCAAATGAATGACACGATTGCGACATCAGTAAGTCTATGAATTGTCTTTCAAAATCTGAATATTAACATAACAAGTTGTTTGTCATATCCTAACCTAGTAAAGGTCGATTCATAATGTACAGACAACGAGCGTGTCAGACGCGGCGACAAAATATTCCTTGCGCATACTGGCCAAGCATGGCCAGTGTCTGCGCGGCCGTGTTACGATAGATATGAATTCGTTAATATAAACTGTATGAAGAATATTATTTTTCATCACACTTGCTCGTCAATGGTGTTATTCCATGCATGTATACTAAATGACAATGGCTTAAATTGTTCTTAAGGGAGTTATGGATTTACGTACAGTTTTTCCTCCCAAGGGAGTTCTAACTTTAAGTTTAAAATTTTGCAAACAACTTAGTAGGTAGGTATGTCATTTCAGACTAAGAAGGTTTCAAGTCAGCCAACGTTTTATTTATATGTTTAAAATTTAGCTATAACTCAATTTTACAACACAAAACTTATCTACGGTTCGTGAAACTTCGTAATTTTTATATTTTAAATTTATATCAAATAGTTTTGCAATAATTTTATTAAGTATTTTTTTAACATGTTGGCAGAATCTGGCCGAACCTATGACCATTTGAATTCAAAATTAAACACAGTTTACATTATCTATGTGTGAAAGTGACAATCTGTATTGGCAGGTAGCTTGGCGGGTAGCCATTATTTTATTCAATTTAAATGTTTAGAGACAAAATAATTTTATATTTGGATTTGTTTTCCTTGCAATGTGATGAAAATAATTGTATGTATCACGAGCAGTAACGGGATTACAAACTCGAGTCATTAAAAGCCCTCCGCCTTCAGCGTCGGGCTTCTAATAGACCCTCGTTAGTAATCCCCTTCTTACGGCCCTTGATGCACAATGTACTATTGTCTGCCATGGCACGTGTCTGACACGCTCGGTGTCTGTAGATATGAAGCGACCTTTTCTAGGTTAGGATATGACCAGGGGCGGTCTTAATGAACAAGCATAAAAGCAGTGCTTACCCTAGCATAAATTAACATAAATTTTTATATTAAATTAGGTAATTAAGTTACTTTTTATCTTGTCGAGCGTCCTGTGCGCACACGTGTGCGCACAACAGTTTAGAATTGTTACTACAAAAAAAAGCGGGACGCTCGACGGGTTATTTTACTTCATTTATTAAGAGGATACGATGCGCACCATTTCTCCATACAAACGTAATCCCCTGTTTCCTCGTTGGATAATGGGTTTTGAGCCAAATTTTTTTTACTGTGTAATCTGTATCTACCACAGCTATGCCCCTAGGTTTCGTTTTTTTCCATATTTCAATTAACATAAGAAATATGAGCTTTCAAAAACTGAAAAAATTGCCCAATTTCAACGTCATTTTCAGACACTCATCAGAAAAGAATCCCTCATATAAACAAAAAAAGGAAAACATAGGGGCATAGCTAAATCTATCCTCTAATTATATTTGAAAAAAATTATTTTATTGGTCCAGTTTTCGAGAAGAAAACAGGGGATTACGAAATGCTGTTTTGATCAATTTTACGCGCCTATTAACGGTCTGAGCTGCAGTTATCCCGCTCTCGCTGTACTGACACGGAGGGGTTCGAGCGAGAAAGCGACATTTCATTTAAATACATATTTCTCAAAAGTCTCTCAGCCATCGTACCCTCTTAATGTTACTCGTTCGGTTCATATTGTACCGTTCCGCTACCAACTTACAAAAAGAGCGCGCTGAGCTTTGATCAATTATAACTGAAGATACACATTGCCGAACAAAATCCCCTTCAAAGAATGTCCGAACTTTTTTATTTGGTTGCGTAACAAATAAAATCATCACCTACACAGAAATTTGAACCTAGTCTTTACTTCATTACAGTCGAATTTCGGTAGCGGCAAAACTCCACTTGACAGCTAAACTTGACAATATTCACGCAACGTTCTGAGAAAAAGAAGGCCACTTTTATCAAAGTGGCGCTCATTTGGCTCGGACATTTTCGGGCGCGCGACTGTGGATCTACAGTTATAATTGATCAAAGGCGCTGAGCGTTCGAATTTCCGCGCTTCACGACGTACGATTTAATAAAATCGCGCAGGCAAAGCAAATTTTTGACGCGACAACGTCTAATAAATCGATGAACGCCGGCTGCACGCACGAAAAAGGATGACTCAGTGTAACGTACATAACACATTGTCCCATTACGCGTCCCGTTACGCTCGAGCCGATGAACGATCGGAGCGAGAGCGCGGCACGAGCGAGCGAAAGGCACAATCGGCAAAAGTATGCAATCATTTCATCAATGTTTCGTTATGACGTTGTCACGTTAAACTATCGTCCGTAAACCGACTTTACAGACAACCGGTTTTTTGTGAATATTCAGTTTTTTTAAGACGATGCACAAATTCCAAGAGTTTCAAATGCCCTAAGTAAAAAAAAAATAAGTACCTATTAAACACCTCCAGAGGACGTTTCTCGCAAACATAATAAAAACTACTTTCTAGAGTTCCGCACCCAAAAACGCCAAAGGTCACTAAAAGTGACAAAAGGAACCTTATTAATGTCGCTCGTCTGTCACACACAGAGCTGTCTCTCAAGAACCATAAAAGTAACTGCTGAACGGATTTGTATAAAACTTGGCTTACTGATAGACAAAAATTTGGGTTGAGACTTAAGATTCAAGTCCCTCGGCTTTCAAGATGTTTTTATTTATTACCGTAAACCCGTTAATGTTAGTTATAAATACGTAAAAGATAAAAGTTACATGGGTATCGAAACATATTTATTGGATACTTCATTCTAAAATTCTCATTGTTTCAATAGAAATTCTGTGCGTAATATCTCTGTGTCTGAAAATATGTAAAATTAAGGTATACAAAGCGGGCTTGTTCTTGTTCTTGTTCTACTGTTTTACATGAGCAAGCAAGCAAGCAGCAACTGGGTTACCTAATGGTAAGTAAACCCCACCACCTAACGACACCTGAAACACCTGATAATTAATAACCACCAGATAACCTTAGTATGGTTCTGCTCGTTGCATAATTGTAAAATTTTATATTGTTTCTTTTTTCTGTTTAGTAAATAAATTGAAAAAAAAAAAAATTGCAGATACCATCATTATCATTCATAATTTCAACCGAAAGACGTCCACTGCTGTACATAGACCTCCCCCAAGGCTCACCAAACAGATCGGTCCCGCGCCATCCGCATCCAACGCGTTCCCGCAACCTTAACCAGTTCGTCACTCCATCTTGTTGGAGGCCTACCTACACTGTGTCTTCCGACCCGTGGACGCCACTCGAGAACCTTTTTGCCCCGTCGGTTATCAGTTCTACGACCGATGAGCCGTGCCCGCTGCCACTTGAGTCTGGCGATTCTTCGAGCTATGTCGATGACTTTAGTTCTTGCGCGGATTTCATCATTTCTAATGCGATCCCGCAGAAAAACTCCGAGCATAGCCCTCTCCATCGCCCTCTGAGTGACTTTGAGCTTTCTTATGAGGCCCATCGTTAGCGGCCACGTCTCAGTGCCATAAGTCATCACTGGCAATACACATTGGTCAAAGACTTTTGACTTGAGACACTGCGGTATATTGGATACCAAGATATTGCGGAGCTTCCTGAAGCAGATACGTTGCTAGCCTAATGAGCTCAGATAGAATAACTCGTGTCGTGTACCAGTAATTTCACCAGCTGTCTTACTGAACACAGCAGCGCAAGCACTGCTACTTGGCGGAAGGATTAGTGAATAAGATGGCGGTAACCAGAAGATTCTACCAACCACAACTTAATACCATACTCCCACACTTCTCTAACGCCAATGGATACTTAAAAGGAAGAACATAAAAAACTTCCGAAAATCCACAAAACTGGCACTTCTACCTCAAGAGGCCCCGAGGTATGTAGCCGGCATAATTGCATAATAAATGAACGCGGGTAAACGATCGTGTGTCGGTGACTGATTAAGACGGATTAATGCTGGTGACACCACGCGGCTGGCGGGACAGTCCGAAACGTTGAGAGATCGGATAGATAGGGCTTAGATTAGATTAAAATGACGTAGTGTTGGGGGGACCATGCGATGAGGAATGCTCGGACGGTCCATGTTTTTAGCGAATTTAAAGCTGTACTAACGGATATATCTTGGACTTTCAAGTTCTAGTCAAGTTCTAACATAATAAAAAAAATTAAAAGTGTAATGTAATAATTTTGCAAAATTTGTTGCTAATTAAAAAATTCTGGTTCAGCAAGTTTCTCGCCGCACAGCGTGGCAATGCGGCCAGTATATTTGGAACTTTTGCATCGAGTAAATGGGCCAATCAACTTTTAAACCGACTATAATCTGTCCGCGACATTTTTCAAACAATTGCAGATTTTTGTAAGTAAACATGTTTTTTCTGTAATTTAATAGATGAATAGCATGAATACATGCCGTCCTACGTAAGTTTAACCTATTAAACCGTGAAATATCTTGTTGGAAGTACGATTTTTTGGTAACGCCAGAGACAATTTTGGTAACGCAGGAGACGCCAAAAACGTCGGTTTAAAAGTTGATTGGCCCAAATATGTCTGCGGGGTTCAGTAGATTTTATTCGCTTATTGGCGAAGGAGGTATGATGCTGATTTTATTTTGTACATTTTTCGACGAGGCCTGTTGCTGATTTTATTCTTGTTAAATGTTGATTGATGAATAAACGTATTAGTTTAAATAAATAAGAAATAACTACGAGAGGTCAGCGAATAAAAAACTTTCGGCCTAGTTCCCTTAGGGTGACCACCACCAGAGATGTGCTATTCAAATTCAAATTCAAAATTATTTATTGCATAGTCATGAGTTTTACATAGATGTTAATAAGGTATATAGTAGCATTATATCATGTCCTGTCTCTGAGAGACGTGCAATAGTTTATCCAATTAATTAGATTAAATAACAATAAATTAATTAAATTATCACAAACAATTCATCCAAAAATATTTAAAATTATAAAAATACTAATACCAAAATTAATGTCAAATGATAACATATACAGGGTTATATGTAATTCACTAGCATCCTTTTAACACTAAACTCCAACCACTTAAACAAACGTTTTTTGTTTTACGGCTTTTGTCATAACTTAATATTTTTGGTGTAATAACGTTTTGAAAATTTGAGATTACCTCTTATTTTTACGATACTCTGTGTATTTGTATGGGAAAAAAGTACTTCATTTTAAAAAGTCGTAAAACAAAAAACATTTGTTTGAGTGATAGGAATTCAGGGTTAAGAGGATGTCAGTGAATTACAAATAACCCTGTATAAAAAAAGAAAGAAAATACAATAAACATTAGTTAATTTTTATACAATAAATTAATAACAATCCAGTCAATAATAATTAATCAATGGAAAAAATAGTAATAAAAACGCCAATGCCAAATATAAAAAAAAAAAAAAAAAAATAATAATAATAAACAGGCGTCATCCCAAAGCTATGATGCGAAGATGTGAAAGCTACGCTACGAAACTGTGTGACCGTTTCCATCACTGCTAAGCTATGTTACTGTGCGAGGAAGATGCGCTATGTAGATGAGCAGCTGCGAGGCAGCTGTGCGAAGGAGATGCGCAGCTCGAGCTATGCGATGTATCGACAGGGGCGCGCGGAGCGGCAGCGCGGTGAGGGGGGAGACGCTTGCACCGCCGCCCATATCCATAACACGCATCCAGAGCACGCATCTTTCCTCTTCTATCTTTCTTTTTTCTTTCATTCTATATTTGTATGATTTTTTTAATTTGTAATTTATTATATTTTAATTTGAAAAGATGACTTTCTGCCAAGTTTCATGCGGCGCATTCTTCTTGGCAATGATGGTCCTTATGAAAGCGCTGGTAGTTTAAAAAAAAATGACATATAAAAGAGCCCTTTGCGGCCTACTTGCAGAATAAACGTTTTGATTTTTTTTTTTCATATAAAAATCATAGCTTAGTTGAACCCGTTTTCACCAGTGCTATGCTATGTGGACCAATGAACATAATTGGTGGATATAAGATACATCCATAGCAACGTAGCGTAGCACATCTCTGGTGGTAAGGCACCCTTATCCGACCAGAAATATTTCACATTTCGCATAAAAAAAGGTAAGCTGTTTCTCTTCGCGTAATTCACTTGATGGATAACTAATCAGATGGTCTGTCCGGCACCGCGACCAAACATGGCGACAACAATTAACAGAGATGCCGGCAAGCAGTTCATCGACCTCAACCTTGGCAATGGTCGCCGACTACTTACGTCACCGCCGCCGATGGGCGAATAATTGTAAATTGCCCAATTATACGAGAAATGTATGACTATCGCCGTGGGATTGTTTTGGTGTTTGTTTTTGACCGACTGAGCCGGTTAAATTGGGTTAGGAGTTTATGTAATCGCGGTTTGTTTTTATTTTTATTTAGTATTGTGATTTGAGTTTAGTTTAGGACAATGCGATGAAGTTTAGTTAAGTGGAGGGTGGGCGAATTGGCCTGTAAGACCAATAAGGACAAGCAATGTGTCAGTGGATAGCTTATTCTAATTTCTAAAACTTTCCTACGGCAGGTATAGTACGTTCCAGTTAAAATGACGAAAATGCACTTAACATGGGATTTTACAACTTCTTTTGTTGCTGAATATGAAAGGAAAAGATAACAAAGAGACGTAATAAAACTGACCGAAGTATGGCCTACCGACCGATACACCTGCATAATTGTTTTACAACCCCACTTGAAGATAACAATTAAACAATAGACGTTGGTTTTAAGTACTTTTCCTCATTTTAACTGGAACATATTATAGTCCCAAATCTTTGTGTGAAAACAGCTATCGTTGCAAAAAAGTAGTTTGAGTTAAAACTACACTGACGAGCAAAAATAAAGGGTCGGTTACAAAAATGACGATAACTACTAAACCCGCTGTGATAGCTTCTTCGAGTAAAATGAGTTTAATAAAGAGTTTTATTCTCAATTGAACTTTTTCTTGTTAAGAATAAAACTCTTTACTAAACTCATTTTACTCGAAGAAGCTATCACAGCGGGTTTAGTAGTAATCGTCATTTTTGTAACCGACCCTTTATTTTTGCTCGTCAGTGTATTATGTAGGTTTTTTCGATACTATTTTCCTGTATCGCTTTACAGATTATGAAGGTTTTGTAACTGTCGACGATTTTGTGTATTTTGTTTTTATGCGTTTTCATACGTTTTTTTATCTTGCCATACCTTTTTTTTACCCGTTGATTCGAGATTTCCCGCCATACTAAAAGTTGTAGAATATGAAAAACCTTTCCAATGATATTATGGCTTGTCGTTATTGGTCCCTAGGCCAGAGTCCTTTAGCGGTAACAGTTGAAAATTAACCGTCAATTGAATTTTTTAATTAAAATGCGACACTCCCTATTTAGGTGTTCGGTGGGCGTCACTTAACTAACACATAAATATCGAGCGCTTTAAATAAACTAGTTGTCAAGCTGATGCTTTGACGTCAAAATGTCCGAGTGGAACCGATACACAAGGTTAATAGGTAATTAATTAATGAGCGGATTAATTTACATTAAATTATTCTTTTCCATTCACCTCATTGCTACGCAAAAGACGAAACGTTGGATTTGAACGAAATTTTAAAATGCTGTGTTATTTGTACACTAACACCCACCACATTTTTTTCTTATTTATCTTTACATAACAAACTCTTTTAAATTTTTAAATTTATAGTTATTGAGGTATGGAACTATTGAACAAGATTCATCCCAATCCTGGTTCTTTGGCTGCCATGGGCAATAAAATAAACTAGCATTTGTCAAGACATTATAATGTTGTTCTTATACGCACCGGACAGGTTTTAGGCGGCTCTAGGCTGGCCAGCCTCCGGCGAAATGGCAAAAACTGCTTGAGTCATCTAAAATATGCATTAAAAAACTAGATCCACATTCTAACCGAAAGATAATGACTATCAATCACCGGGTCGTTACACCGCGACGTGGAATACATTTAGTCATTTGAACACTAGAATTCGTCCGTTGTTTCGGCCCTGGGGGTAGGGGGTGACGCGCTTGCTCGTTTGCCTCCCTATCATATAAAAAAATGTCCCGTAAAACCGGAATTCAGATCTGGTCACCCTACCCGGGGGGCTACTATACTCCATTTAATTTAGAATTATAAACCACAGCAACATTATATTGCGGCTCGTGAACTGTAATCTCTTTACAATTTGTACTAGAGTTACAATTGACGACACGCAAATAAGGTGACAGACAGTAAAACAGTTTTATTTTGCGGCTGCCAGACTATTGTACTGTACTATTTGCTAGGTAAGAAATAGTTGACGAGCCGCAATATAATGATGTTGTGGTTTTCAATTCTAAATTAAATGAAGTATATGACACGATTTTCGAAGTTCGTGTTGTCCCTTTCACTCTTCTGTACGCTTAGTATAAGTTTTACTTCACCAAAATACTTCTCGATCGCGTTTTCGCAAAAAAATCAATTACTAGGGAAACATGGACAGCGCCTCCGCGCACACGCGTCCATGTTTACATAGAATTGAAATTTTTACGTAAACGCGATCGAGAAGTATTTGGTGAAGTAAAACTTATACTAAGCGTACTGTTTAATATTATTAACGTGAACGTCGCGATACGAAGTTCGAAAATAGAATTTCGTAGCATAAGGCCTGTTGGAAAACAAATCTCAGTAAACCCAATATCACGTTAATTTCATTGTTACCTTGTTTCTATTGTATAATGCTGACTTGACGCTTTTTAAGTTTGCGTCTCTCCTGTGGACAAAGCAAAAGTTATGGTCCTAGCCCATATTTTTAGGCAAGTCTACATCCTGAAATGTCCTGATAAAAATCCTGACATCACCCTAAAATTCCAGGCATTTCTTGAAACGAAATAAACGCAAAAGTTTCATTTTTGTTTAAGTTATGTTCATTATTATTAGTTCCTGTTATATTATTGATAATTGAAACCAAATAACAAAACTAGATCGCAACTAGAGATTTGGAAAAAAATATTTTGAGATCTCTTTACTAATTCTTCTATAATAAATTGCTATGAAGTTGTTTGTGTGAAGCTTTTGTGAATTTGTTGATTATTTACTACTTAAAATTATAATTTTATTCATAAAAATGTGTAAACTTTGTAATAAATGTATCATCATTTCAGCCGAAAGACGTCCACGGCTGAACATGGGCCTCCTCAAAGCCACACCAAACATATCGGTCCTGCACCATCCGCATCCTACGCGTTCCCGCAATCTTAATCAGTTCGTCGCTCTATCTTGTTGGAAGCATACCTGCACAGCTTTTACCATCCGTGTCCACACTGTACGAACATACACAAATCACACAAACCCAGCTATCACCATCACCAAACTACACTGACATGACTGAGTCTAACATTTTGGTAGCATTAGCGTACGGTTGTGGTCCCTACTTTGAAGATGAGCTCTGGTTGAGTTCGAAAGCGTCAGTGTAGTTTGGTGGTGGTGATAGTTGGATTTGTGTGTGTTCGTACAGCGTCGAGGTGGAGGAACCGCATGAACACGCATTTCTTACATAAACGTAACTATCGTAAGGTCGCGGATGAGCAAAGTAATTGATTCAGTTCATGTAGTATTTCTGATCCTTTACAGAAGTAACTCAATTTTATATTAAATTCAAGAAAAATATTACGACATTCTTTTAAACCTTATTTCATCATATCACGTTTTAATGACCGATTTACACGAATCCATTGCAAAGTGTCGCCAACTACTTTGTAACTTTATACTCGCATTCCTTCACCCCGTCGCTTTTTTAATGTGACCCCTGGCTATTCTGAAACTTCAATAGTTTTGTAACTAAAGTCCATAGTGCAGGGGTCTTAGTTTTCTGGTGGTTTCATTGTAAGGCGCCGTGGGTATCATTTTACAGCTGCCGAAGGAAATATAGAACGAAATTACATTGTCAACTGTTTTTGCGGACTTTTGTTGCTAACAAGGTGACCTATTGTGGTGTTTGGTATCGCTATTGTCGGATATAGTTACTTAAAAATCCGGCCGAGTGCGAGTCGGACTCGCGTATCGGGGGTTCCGTACACATTTTTATTTATGTCAAAATATACGCCGTAAGGGCCGGCGCTCACTGACGGCATGGCACGGCATGGCATTTTTTTACTATCAAGTTTTTTTGAATCTTATTTCAATGAGTTTAGAATTCATATTACTTTATTTCGATACCACGATGCCACGACGTGCCGGGGGATGACGCAACGCATAACCAATAAAGTAACATGAATTCTAAACTCATTGAAATAAGATACAAAATAACTTGATAGTAATAAAATGCCATGCCGTGCCATGCCGTCAGTGAGCGCCGGCCCTAAACAGCCGTAACTATAATAATCCGGTGTTAGCAGAGCCCTGCTTCGAAGTAAAATGTACACCGTGTGGGGTTAAATTATAGTTTTATTAAATGTTGTTGTAGAGGCCACAATAATACATAATCGCTGAAAATTTTAACTACCTAGTTAATGTCATTATAAAGATATAGATAAAAACGCTGAAAAAAACACGTTTCTTGTATGACGAGCTCCATTAATTTTTAACTTTATTTTATTTTTAGTACCCACGTGTTGTTATAGCGGCAACAGAAATACATCATCTGTGAAAATATCAACTGTCTAGCTACACGGTTCATGAAATACAGCCTAGCGACAGACAAACGGACAGACGGACAGTGGAGTCATAGTAATAGCTTAGTGTCTTGTTTTTACTCTTTGGGTACGGAAACCTAAAAAAAGGAAGTGTTATAAAAAATCGTGAATCACTTATTTGGTGGACTATACTCTACTGTCTTCTAATCGTGAAAGATTAAGACATGAAATAAAAGTTGACTTAATTATTGGATTTTAAGGCCGGCAACAGATCAGTGACTCTCTTTGAGTTGTTGATATTTATGGGCGGTGGTGATCATTTCCCATCAGATGACCCGCTTGCTCGTCTGCCTTTTTATACTACTTTATTATAACTGTAATTTCAATACTAGATGATAGTGACCATTACGTAGCCATTACGAAAAAATCAAGTAATATTTTTCTAAGGATTTCGTATGTGTACGGAATGATCCAAGTTTAGGAATGTTTTATACCTATCTCTATCTATCTATCTATCTATCTAATACCTTTAAACGAGCAATTCTTGTAAATATATATATATGTATATATTTATATATAATCAGGATCTCGGAAACGGCTCCAACGGTTTCGATGAAATTTGGTATGTGGGGGTTTTCGGGGATGAAAAACTGATCTAGCTATGTTTCATTTTCAGAAAATCGCTTTTACTCGTGTTTTCCGGCTATTTTTGTTTGCATTAGAATATAAAGCTAAATTTCGCCGACTTTGAGCAGATCATAATGGCACATTAGAAATCGGGTGGTCGCGGATCCAGCCGACCTCGGTTCGATTCCACGTTTTTTTTCAAGATTTTTAGTTTTTTTTTAAGTTTATTTTTCATGAGAAAACGTCAAGTTTCTTCTTTTGTGAGAAAAAGTTACTTTTTTGTGAGAAAGTTACTTTTTTGTTAGAAAAAGTATTATAGGGAACGTGCAGTAACTATAGGCGGCAGCACTAATGCGACAGAAGAGACTATGCGGACAGTAAAACAAACTTATCAAGGTAAAACATTCAAATTGATGGCACCCTTATGGCACCAGTTGGCAGCACCGTCTATGTGTACGTTCCCTATTGGGAGCACAGAACAGGAAAAGCCGGTTGTCTGTAAAGTCGGTTTACGGACAATAGTTTAACGCGACTCACCCCCCCCCCCCCCCACCCCCTCCGGTGTTTTTGTTTTTTGTCAAATATCTTGAAAACGGTGCATCCTACGGCAAAATCAATGAAATTTTCATCCCCCCTTTAATGCCCCCGCGCTCCCTCCCCCGCATCCCCTCCCCCCTCTCACCCCACCCCCACCCCTCCGGTGTTTTGATCTCGGAAACGGCTCCAACGATTTCGATGAAATTTGGTATTTGGGGGTTTTCGGGGATGAAAAATTGATCTAGCTTGGTCTTATCTCTGGGAAAACGCTTGGTACCGAGTTTCTGCCCGAGCAGAGCTCGGTCGCCCAGGTACTACTTATAATACACATACTGTATTAAGTGGGATACCCGGTACGTAGCGAACCCGTTTTCGCCGATCCAATCAAAATCATCCTACCACAACAGACCTGTCACAGGCTATCTTCGTGCATATTAATTATCGGTGCCCCAAAAAAAAGATATCAGTCCATCGACTCTAGGCATGAACGAAAAAACTATCACCAGGCGAAAAAAACTCGCGATTGCGACGTTTGTAGGTATGTGTCAGAAGTTCTGTATGTAGTTATGGGTTTAATTAACTGAGCCTACGAAAAAAGCGGTCAAGTGTAAGTCGGACTCGTACATGAAGTGGGTTCCGTACCTCCGTATGTTTTGAAAATAGTTCACAAGAGTTAAGATCGAATTAAAAACGTTGAAAAATAATAATAATAAAATTAATTTCACATTAAAAATCCATAGTTTGTTAGTTACAAAATCTTATTTCTATGTTATTAGATTACTAGCTAGCTTATGAATTGATCGCTGCATGCAAGCATTTCCAGTAGTAATAGAACGATTAAAATACACGTTTCTTTATTTTTAGTATATTTGTTGTTATCACAGTAGGTAAAAAGGTAGGTATACATAATCGGTAAAAATTTCAAGTACTTATCTAACTATTACGGTTCAGGAGATATAGTCTTGTGACAGACGGACGGAAAAGATATCAATCCATCGGCCTTAGGCACGAACGAAAAAACTATTATATCACCAGGCGAAGAAAGCTTGTGATTGCGACGATTGTATATACAGGGTTATTTGTAATTCACTGACATCCTCTTAACCCTGAATTCCTATCACTCTAACAAGTGTTTTTTGTTTTACGACTTTTTAAAATGAAGCACTTTTTTTCCCATACAAATACACAGAGTATCGTAAAAATAAGAGGAAATCTCAAATTTTCAAAACTTTATTACACCAAAAATATTAAGTTATGACAAAAGCCGTAAAACAAAAAACATTTGTTTAAGTGGTAGGAGTTTAGGGTTATAAGGATGCTAGTGAATTACAAATAACCCTGTACATGTCAGAAGTTCTGTATAATTTAATTAACTGAGCCTTCGAAAAAATTGAGTACCTACAAGACTCGGCGTTGAAAGGATTTGATTCAGTTATGCTCGCCACAGGACTAAGGCTGTGTAAAAACCGGCCAAGAGCGTGTCGGATACGCCCGGGATAGGGTTCCGCAGCCGTTACGAAAATATCCCTTACAGACCGACATGGCGAAACGGTAAGGGTTCCGTTTATGCCATTTTGGCTCCGCAATCCCTAAAAGGATAAAAAATCGTGTCATAAAAAACCGTGTCGTAAAATAAGGTGTCATAAAAAATCGTGTATCACTTATTTGGTGGACTATAATACCTGTCTTCTCTAATCGCGAAAGATTAAAACATTGGCCCCCTGTTTCACCATCCATTAATCAAATATATTTGACGGATAAATGTGATGCCATCTCTGTTTGTTTTGTTCGTATAGACGGAGGCGGCATCACATTTATCAGTCAGTTAAAATTAATCAATGGGTGGTGAAACAGCCCCTAAATAAAAGTTGACTTAATTATTGAATTAATTATTATCCTATGGCCCATTTCTTCAATACATACGACGGGATACTAATAGCGTTTGCGGTCTGGGTGTCGTGTGTGTGTGGGTGTCCGGGCTCACACCACCGAGTTTTTCGAAATTTATAAGCGAAATTACAGAAGTTTAATATAAGCTTTACGGTGAAGAAAAACATTGTGAGGAAACTTGCGTACACCTGCGAAGAAATTCAATCGTGTGTGGTTCCCAATCCGCACTGGGTTGTGGGAACTACAGGCCAAGCGCTCTCATTCTTAGAGGAGGCCTGTGCCGTGCAGTGGGCCGTGTATAGGCTGGACGACTAATAGTGATTGCAACTAAATTACCCGGTCATGTCATCGTTTATTCGGACAGCCTCATCCCAGTGGGCCGGTCGTAAACTGCGTAATCTGATTCATTTATTTATAAAGTAGACCCGTTTAGCGGCCCGTCAACACTTGATTGAGAAACAACGTTTTCTTGGAAGCTACTGGCTGGTACACTTTGGACTTTGACACCAATAAAAAAAAGTATTTGAAAAAATAGAAGTGGCACACGCTTGTCACGCCGTATGCAAACGGTTAATGCTTTCGTTCGTGTGGATTGGTTTCGGGCGGCGCGATGTTATTGGTTGCTCGTTAGTCACGGATAGCCAAAAGACGCGGTTCGATTCCCGTTCGGCAAACACGAAAACTTTTTCGTTTAAAAGAAAAAAGGTTACTCTACGTCGTTGGTAAGATGCGATTCGAAATGTGAAAATCAGCCTTATCTTTGTTCCGATGTAGGAACTTTCCGAATTGAAATTCTGCCAAAGACCTGGCACTGCGACTGGGCTGGCCACGTCTGCCGCATGCACCCTGAGAAACCCCGAATACGGGCTAGCAAAAAAGGAAGTGTTGTCAAAAATGATAAATCAATGGTCGACTAAGTATTCTCTACTGTGTAGGTATGAAGTGTATGTATGGAGTGAAGAAACACTGCCGTCGGTGCAAGGAACCCCAAAAGTCTGCGACAATGTTGCCAACCGGAGCTGATTTTATTTAAAATAATGTAAGGTCAGGTCGGAATCAGCGTGATACGTTATCTTAATGTCCACCGACTGCGGCTGCATGTTGAGGAAGGTATTCGTAATATTATTTGGTTGAAAAATACGTTTTGGAGTTCCGCATCTCAAACGGAAAAAGGAACCGTTGTGGCTTGTCTTCGTTGTGCGTATGGCAATACCCTTTCCCTCGGGAAGGTATAAAGTCTAAATTAATATCGAAATACGGGTCTGCAATTTTGGACTAGAAAAAAAGTATTTAAGTTCACGCGATCAAAAATAAAAAAACCGGCCAAATGCGAGTCGGACTCGCGCACGAAGGGTTCCGTACCATTATCTGTAAAGACGGCAAAAAAATCACGTTTGTTGTATAGGAGCCCCTTTAAATATTTATTTTATTCTTGTTTTTAGTATTTGTCGTTATAGCGGCAACCGAAATACATCATCTGTGAAAATGTCAACTGTCTAGCTATCACGGTTCATGAGATACAGCCTGGTGACAGACGGACGGACAGCGGAGCCTCAGTAATAGGGTCCCGTTTTTACCCTTTGGGTACGGAACCCTAAAAAGTGTAATTTCATGCAAAAACTGTAGTAGTTAATCAAAACCATTACTTCCTATCCACATAGAATGAGGTATGACTTTGTGATATTTAGGTATATCACGAGTTTTTACGTTTTCAACCCCCACGGTTACATTTAAAATATTTTCAAAATTCCGAAGAACTTAAACCAGGCTTCGAACCTTTGACCTATTTGAGAGGCCATGGGTCAAACCACTAGGCTATCACTATGTTTTACTCGATACACTATATCTTTATCAATACGAAGTTGCTAATTCGGCGATGCATTATCTTTAGCCTTCCATTGCACTGATAAGAGCTGCCCCACAAAACTAGAGGTTAAACAACGAGATAAGTTTCTTAAACCGCCAACATTTATATTAATTAGGCAGATGATGATGATAGCGTTGAGTCCAATTTCCCAGTTCCCAGGAGGGAGGTGAGGTTTTCACTTCTGCCGGCACTCCCGGAGTGCAACCCGTTGTTTTTTTTAGACGTAATTCTGTTACATCGGTAAGAGCCATATCACACAAGCGATTTGCGAACGTATTAGAAGCGGAGCGTATAAAACACGCCGTGCGTTTTCTCCACTTCTAATACGTTTGTAAATCGCCAGTGTGACTCTAATAGTAATCTGTGACTTAACTCTGCCTAGCTAGGCTATTTCTATATCATCAAAAATAACGAAATTCTCCACCAACCAGGCCACCCATGGTTTTTAATCCCGACATCTCGCCGACTAATATCCTAACCAATAATTTGATACTGTAATTAACTATCTCTGTATCAGTAATTACTCTGAATCGGACGTGACAACTGATTGGTCTTTGTTCTGACCACAGATACATATCACTTCGACTAAACCACGGACCGTTAGGCAGATGCTAGAAAAAAACACGTTACTAGGCCGACTGCGTTGCAAACTTAAATGTGCCGTCGGTCAGAAATCTAACTAACATTGTCGCTAACTATTTTGGCGTAATTCAAAGACTGCGGCGACGCGATCAGCTGTACAGCTAAGTTGGCAAGCTGTAAGGAGATTCAGTAGGGTTTTTTTGGAGATGACTTTTGATTGATCCGTTTTTTTGTTCAAGTCTGATTGTCATTGATAAACTTCGAAGCCGTGTAATTATTATCAGTTGACAATGTACAGTCACGGAATTAAAGGTTCGTCATCTTAAAGTCGATTTTGCTTTTAGACAAGTTGTTGATATCAAGGAATCGCACGAAATTGCAATGATGATATTGACAGAAGCTGTTTCCATTTAGTTTTTACCATCGTAAAAACAATAGGTAATAGGTTTTATCACTTCGTTTATCAGTGTTTTGCAGGTGAAACGTTACTCTTAAATGCATGATTTTTTGTATAATTTCTTAATACGTTTAAATAGATAGGTAATGTGTTATTGATTGTGCGAAAATCATTTAAGGGTTAAAAAAATGGTTTTAGGTTATTATAGCTGTTTTCAAACAGTTAAGCAAAATGTTCTATGCAACTTTCCATATATATCATACTAAATACGAACTGCAACATGGATGCACAGAAAAACACATAAAAAGACCAGCTCTGGGAATCGAACCCGCAGCGAGCTTTTTACCCCTACACCACACAACTGGTCGGGATAAAGACACGAATAAAAAAATGGAAAATGGAAAAAATCGAAATCGAAAATGGAGTTGAAAAATAAAAATTCAAAAGATACTTTATACCTACCAATCTTGAATTAGGATAATTCCTACTAATATTATTAATCCTAAAGCTTGTGAGTGGTGTATGGATGCGTTCGTGTGTGTGTTCGTTACTTCTTCACGCTCAGTTGGAGGGATTTGTTTAAAATAAATAATAATATAATTGAAGAAGTATGTGAATTTAAATTATTAGGCATAAAAATAGATTCGAGTCTCAACTGGTTCTCAAAATAAATACTAACTTGGAAACAGCACTGTCAGCTTACTTTGCCTTCGCACACGCATGGCTCCAGTATGGTGTGATACTTTGGGGGGCCAGTACTGATGCTCACCAACTGTTTGTGATGCAGAAGTGCATCCGCATCTTAACTAACACACGGGTGCCACATAGTTGCCGTCCACATTTCACTCGACTACAGATTCTAACATTACCTTCCCTGTACATCTTAGAAGCGGCTATCTTTGTTAGGAAAAATTCACATTTGTTTACAAAGAAGGTAGTTACATCACAAAGAAGGCAAAATGAAAATAAATTGAAATTACCGGTAGCAAAATTAGCAATGTACAAAAATGGTCCTTATTATAGATGTATATTAGTAGCAAATAAAATACCCGATGCAATAAAAGCCGAAACGAGAGACGACGTATTTAAAAGAAAATTAAGAGAATTTTTAATCAATAAATGTTACTACTCAATAGAGGAATTTATGAATGATATGACATTTACTTAAACTAAATCATTGACATGATTAGATATTAATTGTATTTTGTTTAAAAATTGTTATGTAAAATAATGAAACATTTATAATGAACTTGGGTAGTATAAGAACTTAGTATTTAGTGATATAAGGATGTATTATAAATTGCTGTGCCCATCAGGGTTCATGTCTGGATACTATTTATTATTTAAGATCTTACGTACGACATGATTATTATTATGATTATGCAATAAATGAATTATGAATTATGAAAATATGTGTTCTTATTTAGCTGTATCATACGACAGTTCCTCGGCAAGTGACAATTTATTTTTTGACACCCTATTTATGTATACTGTCACGGAAAAATCTTAACAGCGCGATTCATGTAAAATGCATGTAAAAAGTGTAGCCATTTACTTTTTAAAAAAGATGAGGAAATTTTGGGGTTTTCATACTCAGAATCAAGAGGGCTATTGATTTTGGTGATAATTTGAAAAGAAAAGTAAAGGATACACTTTTTTAACCTCCCACACAAAAAGAGGGGTGTTATAAGTTTGACTGTTAAGTGTGTGTGTGTGTGTGTGTCTGTCAGTCTGTCTGTCTGTCTGTCTGGCATCATAACTCTTAAACGGGTGAACCGAGTTGGATACGGTTTTTTTTTATTAGAAAGCAGGTTTCTTGGTGATGGTTTTTAGACATGTTTCATCAAAATTAGTCCAGCCGTTTCAAAGTTATCAGATCTTGATCTTTTATAAGCTGCGGAAGGGATCTTAGACTTAATTGCGTTGGGGGTTATTAAATTTTTAAATTTGTAGTTATATTTTTTTAATATACCCAGTCCCTATATTGTACGCAAATAAAGAAATAAACAAAATTGACAACTTGATTGAATTGACTATTGAGACTCTCCTTTTTAGGGTTCCGTAGTCAACTAGGAACCCTTATAGTTTCGCCATGTCTGTCCGTCTGTCTGTCCGCGGCTAAGCTCAGAGACTGTTAGTAGTAGAAAACTGTAATATGGCAAGAATATATATATTAGTCACGCCGACAAAGTGGTTAAATAAAAAAAACTAAAAAAATTTTTTTTAGGGTACCTCCCATAGACGTAAAGTGGGGGTGATTTTTTTTTTCTCGACTAACCCTATAGTGTGGGGTATCGTTGGATAGGTCTTTTAAAACCATTGAGGGGTTGCTTACATGATTTTTGTATTCAGTGTTTTGTTTGCGAAATATTCAACTTTAAAGTGAAAAATTTCATTAAAATCGACCGTCCCCCCCCCTCTAAAATCTAAACTGTTGGGTGGAAAAATTTGAAAAAATTCAAAATGGTAGTAAATATATTAAATTTACAAGGAAAATTATAGCGGCTAAGATTGCTTGGGAATTATTTGTAGTTTAAGAGTAAATAGTAGCCTAAGGTATTAAACATACCGTCACTACTTTGAAAAACTTGTATCTCAAATCAGCAAGCAAACAAAACTGAACCTTGATATGCGTTATAAAGTTCACTTTGCCAGATTAACGATTTTGAGATACGAGCTTTTTTCAAAGTATTGACGATACCTAACTTGGAAGATTCCGTACACATACGAAATCCTTAGAAAAATATTACTTGATTTTTTCGTAATGGCTACGGAATTGGGCGTGTCCGACACGCTCTTGGCCGGTTTTTTTACTTAAAGTTTGACTGGTTAAGATAAGTCCGACTTTGTACGGTCAAGTGTAAAAATATGTACCGATTTAACCCTTCCGATAATTATGAACCGATGCCTTAATTCAACGACATAAGCGCTATGGGGCATATTTATGAGAAAGTTGCACCCATATTTTTACACTTGACTGTACATTTATCCCAAAGTTTAGAAGGAGTTAGGGACCGACAAAAAGTCGAATTAAGTGTACTTTCTGCTTGAATTTCAAGTAGAATCTTTTTTTTTTTTTTTTTTTTTTTTTTATGTTAGAGAGGCCAGACAAACGAACTAGTGGGTTACCTGATGTTAAATGAACACCACTGTCCATAGACACCCGCAGCGTTTTACACGATGCCAGTGCGTTGTCGGCCCTAAAGGAGAGGGAATAGGGGAAGGGAGAGAGGGAAGGGGTGAGGTATTGGGCCCCCGGCACTCTCACTGACCGTACGAAACGCAAGCAGGATTACTGCTGCTTCACGCCGGTGTTCTGTGAGAGGGTGGTACTGCCCCGGACGCGCCGGCCCATTCGTGATGCAGCGGCTAGCTACAACATGGCTCTACCACTACATTTTTATGGTTTTTTCAATCAATCAATCGATGAACATTATTTACATTATAAGGTTTCACATGCTGTGTTGTAAGAAAACACGTAAAATTCAATACAATAAAATTAAATTAATTGAGCAAAATAATAAAAGCAAAATGTCAAAGGCGAAGATAATCGTATAATTTTACAAAATAATAAGATGTCAGTATCAATTTAAAATAACACGAATTATTTATTTTATACATAATATAAATACCTAATTAGTTATCAAAAGCATTATTTAAAAATTCGTCCACAAAGAAAAAGCATTTGTCTATAAGGCAGTTTTTGAGTTTTTTTTTTAAATAATTTAGTTTAGTTTTTTTGTTGATATTTAAGGATCATTGGGATTACTATTGTAATTTTGGGTCTCATGACTTGGCCGGTGGCCTAGCTCTATTTCGGGTATTGCACTGTCATAGTTATCTATTCTCGCGGCGGTGCGCGCGCGCTGTGAATAGGCGCTCGTCATACGTCGGGGAATCCGGAAGGCTGGGCTGATACTTCTGCCGTTGTCAGTTAGGGTAGGTTGCAGTGGCGGGGCGTGAAAATTTTTGCAAGTCGGAGCAAAAAAAAACCTAAAAACATACCCATTTATCGTCTTCTTCAAAAACAGTGCAGTAATGGAAGAGAGTTTGGTTGCTTCAAAAGTTTAGTCAACCCGGGGGAATCGGGTTGTTAGTACCCTTCGCCACTGGTAGGTATAGTATAAATCTTCCCAGGTGAATTTTTCGCTTCGAGCCCTTATCTTTCAAAACAAACGGTATCGTCATAGTATTAAGGTTCAAATTTAATGTAATGGCTCGAAGCGAAAAAATCACCTGGGAAGATTTATACTTAGGTTGTTTTAGGTTAGCCGAGCCCATATAGCACGGTGTAGAGGTGCCCCATCCCGGGGCGGCCAGTGGGCGTCGCGGTGTCTTCATGCTCCCGTGGCGTTCACAACGGCAACGAGGGAACCCGTGTGGCTTTTAGTGGGTAGGCCCCTGGTGGGAGAGCCCCACATACCTCTGTTTATTTTAAGCAAAACTAGGGTCGATAATTTTAACTAGGTGTCATGCCACATTAATAAAACAGATGTGTAGAAAACTCACTTTTTTAAAGCTTCGGTGCCGACCGGATAGCCTAGTGGTTAGAGAACCTGACTACGAAACTTGAAGTCCCGGGTTCGATTCCCGGTCGAACGCATTGGATCGATCTGTATCACTACCATGAGTTTGCAGTGACCGTGCTCGATAGCGACTGCGTAAATGATTTATACCTATGGGATTCTAAATACAAATCATTTACTTACGCAGTCGCTATCGAGTGCGGTCACTGTGAACTCATGGTAAGTGGTACTGTTTGGTGAACCTTGGGGAACGCCTGTATTCAGGAGTAGACGCCATTCAGTTGAAATGATGATGATGATGAACCTTTTTTCATGGATTTCTAAAACGACTAAAGCTTGTAATAAAAGAACATTTTACTCTCTACTAATAACTAAGTACAAATAGCAACCCGCATTTTTTATCATCAGCCCTTTCATAAGCGTAGCATATCTGTCCGCCATGCAGGATGTAGGCGCCTCTCGCATATTTGCACTAAACGCATTAGCATATTTGCATGTGCACTAGGGTTGGGGGAAACCCTAAACGATTTCTAGAAATAACGCGCATACTGATTCGAATGTTTACTCACGAATACTACAGGTACTGTCGAACTGTTTTCCCGACACCGTAGAACGTTTTCACAGTAAGCGTCGTAATGATTTTCCTTGTCAGGCAATGCATGGTAAAGACATGAAACACTTACACTTGTCTATATCTGAGCTGTCGTTTATTAGTAGTACAGTCAACGTCATAAATAAGTGATCACTTTTGTACCTTGACATTTTGAGTTGTGACATAATTTCGTATGGTTTTTCAAACATGACGTTAAATTGACAAGGTACAGAAATGATCACTTATTTACGACGTTGACCCTACTAATCGCGGAGCCAAAGTTGGCACGGAGAAAATACAGGGTGTTTACACAGCGATAGCAATTCCATATTTGCATAAATATGTAACGGTTTTCGTGGTATCTGCACACTGCCGCCGTTGTGGGGCGCTATGGTGGCAAATGACGTCAATTGATAACACGGCAATTGTGAAACGCGTCAATGCGTTTTGATTTCAATCATGGGATAGCTGGAAACTTTATATCGAGAAGTTTTTTAAAAATGTTATTCTATAATCTTACTATTTTTAGTGCGTTACAGTGTGATGAAATCCGAGCAAGAACTAAAGCCACCAACATAGCTCGAAGAATCGCCAGATTCTATCGCCGCATATAGCCCTATGCTACGGACCCAGATTCGGCACATTTTCTGCCGAAACCGAAATTTTAGTCGAACATTAAAAAGCGAGTAGACCTAAGTTGATGAACTACGTCAAAACACGGGAGAAAAACATTTTTGTATAGTTATCAGCTCAGTCCTATTAATGCTCCCTCTGCGCTAATATTCTTTGATGCCTCCATTACTTAAGCCTATTTTAATATGAATAGCGCGAAATATGCTGACCTTTTATTTTGTAAGGCTTTTCCGCACGCGTTAGAAGAGCGTTTGAGCACCTTAGGCGGACGTAAGAAGGCTTATAATAGTGTAGCAAAGCGTTGCATAGTCGCGCAAAATAACCTTCGGACAGATTATCGAACTTATGGAAATGTAGATAGATTAGCTCTTTATTTTCGTGGAGGTCGATGAACTGTTGAAGTACGTCTAGGAGGGAAATCTAGTCTCTTTTTGTAATTACTACCGCGTTCGTTTTTATTTGTTCCGTGAGGTTGGTCTGCGGGTGGTAACTTGGCGATTCGATTGCCTTGCTGTTCGTGTAATTAAAATAGGCGGAAAAATTCAAATACTGTTGTTGTAGCTTAGGTCTTGTTTTACTGGGTTTTACCACTGTGTTGAGCAATTGAAATAGTTATTTGTGATAAGATGGTTTTACAAATGAGTTGACGAGTGATAAACCCGAGCCGCACCGCACGGCGAGGGTTTTCATCGTCACGAGTTTGTAAAAACTTGCCAACCGTGTATTATACGACGTTTTACAATACATTTGTGAGAAAATAGGCAATTAATAACACAAAATTGTAAAATAAAAACAAATTTCTCGAGATACTTATTGGTGGCAACAGATTATATTTTGCTCGGTTTGCGCTTTACTTTAAATATCGGGTGGAGTTAATTCCATGTTATTGTCGACTTCATCACTTGAACATCACTCATTTTGTTTAGTTTTTGTACATATACTATAATGAACAACTCAAAACAACGCAGTTTTACAAAAATGGCGCATCCGTAATGCGCATGCGTAAGTTTTGTTTTTAATTAGGTTAACTAAAATTATCAGGCAAATGTTCGACGCGTTCAGCCACTGCGATTTTTTCGAATAAATATAAGGTGGAAATCATTAAAATCTGCGGTAATTAAATTACAGTTTATAATAATAACAATCAATTTTGCAAATTCATTACTTAGTTTTGTATATTTATACATTTTTCTACGTATAAATCGATATTTTTTTATTTTTGTCACTTAAAACCCTTTGCTTGTAAACTTTTAAAATGGAAAAATAAAAAAAACTGTAAAAAAATCGCACTAGTGCGGTAAAATGAACTTACGAGCCATGTGTACATCCTTTGAAAGTGAATTTTTCGAGCAAATGTACCTACTGTAAAAAAATAACCGCGCTTTCCTGGATTTTTAAAGATTTTGAAATCGTATCGTAACTCTCAGGCCTCAGTGATGAGCGGGTTTTGCTCAAACTCAAATTGGAGCAAGGGCACTCGAAAAAATATTTTACTTTAAAATGTCTCAGATTTTCGTTCATCAAAGCGCTGCCAATAAAATCAAAAGATTGCTATTCATGCATCATTTGAAAATTATACAAAAGAAGGTCACAAATGCTGGTAGCGAAAAGAAATATAAAACATTAGTTGTTGCCTGCGACTCCGTCTATGAAGAATCCACTTCGCGGGAACTAGGTACGTATAAAATTTAAAAAAATAAATTAAAAGTATTTTATGTATTAATCCGGGTTATATCTGTGTGCGGAATTTAATCAGAATCCGTCAACTGTTTTAGCGTGAAAAAGTAACAAATACAAAGTTTCGCGTTTATAATATTAGTAAGATCCCAGGTAGAAATTAATTTACTTTCATTTCATTTGATGATCGTAAGAAATCAATGCACGTCAATACCAGTTAATAACAAAACGTGCATGCCATATATTTTCTATATATTTTTACCTCATGGTGCAACATAGTGACACTAAATTATACACTTAAGATCTCTGTACATTTATTTATTTACTTATGTTTTGACAAATAAAATGATTGATTGATTGATTGATACTGTCCCACTGTTGGGTAAAGGCCATCTTGACCATCACAACTCCCAGTCTGGCACAATGTGTGGCCAGTCCTTTGCTTACACGTCCAAATCTTCCCGCCATCATTTCCCGTCATTTCGTGGATTCAAAAAAAAATAAAAAAATATATATATATATATATCTATGTACTTATATATATTTTAGCTTGATAGCTTGATTTGTAAACTTGTTGTATCTGTGTTAGTATAAAGTATGTTTCGCTTAACTGTATGCCTGTGGACATCTGTTATTGGCTTTTTGTCTAGTACTTAAGTCTCATTATAATGTATTGTATTGCTGTTGATGCCCCAAATAAATAAAATAAAATAAAATAAAATAAAATAAAATAAATAATAATCTCCTTGGTCTGCGCTACATCGGTGGCCGCTCTATGATTAAATTATTAAGGGAATTTATATCAACTTTGTAGGGGTCTGAGCTAGGCGTTGATGATTCAGTCAGACAGGAGTTTATATATTTTATTGAAGAAGGCGTTACTTTGCGGAGGTCCTTATGAATGAACTGAAAAAAATACTTTTCTCACCCGCAACCTAGCAAAACCTACATACGACCTAGCTAGGGTGAGCAAAGTAATTATTTCAGTTTATAGACAGGAGTTTAAGTTAATAACGATCCGGTGTGGCAGGTGAGCAACCTCATTACGAATGCGCTTCTTGTCCAAAGTCTAAACGTTGGAACGCGCTTTTAGCAACAATGTTGCGTTTGCGTTTGGTGCAAGTTCGCGGGTTGAGCGGAGCCGAGTGAACCCTTACTTTAAGGTGGTATCAGACGGTTCACTCGGATGAACGTTCTTTCGAGTGAACGCTTCATTTTTCTTTCATTCCGTCTTCACACGGCTTAGCTGGAATGACGTAAAAAAGAACATTCATCCGTAGTTACCTTCAATATGGCGTCGAATAGCCGCCTTTATACAGTCGCTCTATCGCGCATTCTCAAGAGCGTACAGGATTGCGTGCCGGAAAGCCTGTGCGTGCAATCGGGCGCGATTACAAGTATACGTTTTTGAGAATGGAAAGAGCGCATGTTGGCGCGTGTGCATTTTACACAGTTTTACGCGTGGTCTATCCCACGTCTATCCCTTCCCCTTCCGACATCATTACACGCGCATTCTTTCGCACATTATTGCTGTTTCACGCGCGATAGAGTGACTGTATAAAGGCGGCTAGTGAAGTCGTGAAAAAAATCGTGGAATAAATTTAATTTGCGATTATTTAATCAAGGAGTTAACAAAAAAGAAGCAAAGAAAGCGTCGACGGTGGTGGGTGCGACCATGGATTGTAAGAAGAAATTTATTTGGATACTTGTTGACAGAACTAGCCGCTGAAGATCCAGACTCATATTGCAATTATCTGCTAATGGATATAAGTAAATTTGAAGAACTTCTACTACTTGTTTCTCCATTAATAACGAAAGAAAACACTAATGAGAGATAGTATAACTAACCGAACGAAACTTCAGATTGTACCGTCTCCTTCAGGGTTCGAGACAAAATGGCCGATTCCGAGTGAACGTTCTCTCTGTGTTCAGACTGTTCATTTTTCTTTCATTCGGAGAGGAATGAATGATGCCGAATGAATTCATTCGGCACTCTTGTTTCACTTTGTGTTCAGACGTGTTATTTCGAGTGAATGATGCCGAATGAAAGACAGAAATGAACGAAAAATGAACCCTTATACATCATCATCATCCCAGCCTATACAGGGTTATTTGTAATTCACTAGCATCTTTTTAACCCTAAACTCCTACCACTTAAACAAATGTTTTTTGTTTTACGGCTTTGGTCATAACTTAATATTTTTGGTATAATAACGTTTTGAAAATTTGAGATTTCCTCTTATTTTTATGATACTCTGGTGTATTTGTATGGGAAAAAAGTGCTTCATTTTAAAAAGTCGTAAAACAAAAAACATTTGTTTGAGTGATAGGAATTCAGGGTTAAGAGGATGTCAGTGAATTAAAAAAAACCCTGTATACGTCCCACTGCAGGGCGCAAGCCTCTTCTCAGATTGAGAGGGCCTGAGCCATAGTTCCCACGCGAGACCACTGCGGTTTCGGAACTTCACATACACCATTGAATTTCTTCTCAGGTTAATGCAGGTTTCCTCACGATATTTTCATTCACCGTAAAGGCAATGGTAAATTTGAAATATAATTTCGCACATAAGTTTCGAAAAACTCAGAGGTGCGAGCCCGGATTTGAACCCACGCCTGTCTGCTTGAGAGGCCATAGTTCAAACCACTAGGCCACCACGGCTTAGGATCTCAAATATCAAACACTAGCTGTTGCCCGCGACTTAATCTGTGACGAATTTCTTCATCGCGCGCCTGCGGGTAAAATCCTATACCTACCTTTCTCAGGATTACAAAATACCAACAAATTTAAACAATTTGTCAAAATTTTTGTAACTTGGACTTTTCCAGCAACCAATGCGAACATTTTGTGGGCATTTGGCCCGGTTAAATACTCGATGTTATAAAAATAAATTCCACGAAACGATCTTTACTGAATGTTCATTAGTTTAATTGTGCCTGAACCGAATGCCTTGTGGTATCAGTCGGGACAATTATACTTATATTTTATATCGACAGTGGAAAGGTACAGTTGCTAAAGTACCATAAATCATATATGGCGCTTCATATATTTTAGCTTGTTTTGTATAGGTAAAAATATGGAATGGAAAAATGGTCAAAAAGGTGCTTTAAAAATGTTCGCGTTGAAAATATGCCTTTTCATCCAATTGTCCCGCTTTCGTGGACGAGGACGTGAACGGTTCGGTTCGAGATAGCGGAAAATGGTCCACAACTATTCAACTATGACTAAATGCTCATAACTTAACCCACAATAAAAGATACACACTCTACAATTACTCTTACGAAGTTTGTTTATGCGTTTGATGGCGGACGCATGCCTGTACACGCCAAGTTGCGTTAGGTTTAGAACCAATAACCTGGGGGCTAATACGAAATTCGAAGTTCGTATCCTATCGTCCCTTCCACTCCTGTGGTTAATGGTATTAGCGTAAACGGAACGGAACGATACAAACTTCGAAAATCGGATTTCGTTGTAAAAGGTTTGCACTTAGTCGTAATGTAAATAGCTAGTTATGTGCGTATGCTTGAATTGCTTGAACATACTAGTGCTAACTGTTTCATCATCATTTCAGCCAAAATACGTCCACTGCTGAACACTGGCCTCCCCCAAGACTCGCCTAACAGCTCGCTCCTGCGCCATCCGCATCCAACGCGTTCCCGCTACCTTAACCAGGTCGTCGTTCTATCTTGTTGGAGGCCTACTTACACTGCGTCTTCCGGTATCAGTTGTATGAGCGATCTGCCATCCCACTGCCACTTGAGTCTGGCGAAGTGGCGATTCTTCGAGCTATGTCGGTGACTTCAGTTCTTGCGCGGAGAAACTCCGAGCCCTCTTTATCGCCCTGCTGTTTAGGTTCTAGTAAAACAATATCTCAAGTATCAGATACTAGTTGTTGCCCGCAACTTCATCTGTAAAGAATTTGTTCGCGCGCCTGCGAATACTAGGGTGTTTCATTTTTCAAAATTTTTGATTTTTCTTTGACTTTGCTCGAATTCTTGTTTCCACTCATATGTAAAGTTCATACGCCAAAAATCAGTAAAATCGATTATCATCTAAAGGTTGCACAGTTTGATGACTTTTATGTCAAGTAATTGATATCGGTGTATTAGAGGATAGCAAAATTTTCAAGTTTTTTATCTGAATTGGAGGGTTATAAGTGATTTAAGTGTGTCGTTTAAAAGATTGCAGCATATTTTAACGTAAATAATAAGTTTCCTTGTGATATTTTGTTAGGAGCTGGACTTCCTTCCAAGGAACAAGTGCTGTTGGTTTATTTTACACCATCACAAAGAAAAAAAACTCTTTCGGACGCCACTAAGTAGACAAGTATTAAACTGCAAGAAGTGTGGAAGAAGGCTAATATATATGTCAAGACAGTAACCGTTTGAGCTAACATTTAATAACTTTATAAGGAACACATACCGTAATTTTTTAACGTTTTCCTTAGAAATTATCCGAAAGCGTAAGAGACAAGACAAAGTGGATGCTTATAAAATGTAGCATTAAAATCGATTAAAGAAATCAACATGACATCGACCTTGTACCAAGAATGCTCTTCATTAAGTAGTCATCAAGTCATGAAGACGATGTTAATAATTCTATTCTCTGTACCACCAGCAAAAATGTCACGTCCTATTTATAAGTAAACTAAAATCTCTCGATTGGACACTCATAGCTACATAGGACCGCGAGCAACTCTCCACTCAGCAAGCTAGTACTTCGGTTATTACAGTTTTTAAAAGCCTTGGTCACGATGTCTCAGATGTTTCTATATCGCCGTCTATTATTCATCGAACTCGGGTGACCAAAAGAAGCGAAATGGCTCAAAAAATTTAAGCATCATTAACCTTTAACATTGAAACTGTAAATTGTTGCCATCAATCGCAGCCTGTAAGATTCTAGAAGACAGAGTAACTATTCTTTATTTAATGATTCGATCAGAGACGAATAGCAGAAACAAGCATGCAACAGAAAATACGTGGTCAAGCGAACCAAATATGAGGTTGTAACTTTTGTAGTCTAAGTAGTAAATTATTTATTGAGTAGTTAATGTTCTATTTTATGCTTAATTTAATTTTCTTTCACTTAAAAACGATGTGTGGCTACCATATTGTGCTATCTTTAAATAAAAGTAATTACTTCTTTTTTTCGATTCTTATTTAGAGCTGTTCATTCTGTGCAACCTCTAAACATGGTCCAATCCACTTGAAATTTGGAAAATATTCTATTAACATAAGCTAGAACCGGAAGCTGAGCAAAGTCAGAAAAAATATCACAAAAAATTTTTTCACCTACAAAAGTGAAACACCCTAGCGAATACAATCCTATATCCTGTTCAGAGTCTCAAAATATCTGCATATCAAATTTCACCACGGTCGGTTGAGCTATTTATTCGTGGAAAACCGTAACTCCAACTATCCTGTCGCATATATTGAAGAAATGAGTCGCACCGAGTGGAAACCGCTTACAGTTTGCTTGCGATATAATTATTATTTGAAAGAAAGAAAATACATTTATTTACAACACCACAAGACACATCAATACGAGTATTATTACAAATAGACAGCAAAAAAATAAAGACAGTCTGTCATTGCGGTTGTGAATCGGACACTGGCTCAGCATAATGCTGAGGCGTTTTTAGAACCCCAGCGCTGATTTTCAGCCAGCACCGTTGGGGACACTTGGATCACTATATACATGTAATAGACATTAATACCTACATAAGACTACATGAATATTTAGATAATATATAGACTCTGAGAACGAACAAAAAATAGCAAAATTACTTACTTAAACATAATTACTACAACTCACTTGCCAAGCATACAAACGTGCGCGGACTAAATAGAAAAAAATGAAATTAAATAATAGAATTACCGAGACAGTAAAAAAACAAAGAAGTTTTGTGAAATAGTGCTGGAAATGAGAGGAATTATGGTTTTTGGAAAGACAACAAATAGCCTTTAAGCTTTCGCCTAAAGGTGTACCTGCTAGTCACTGTTAACATCTTTTGCTAACTGTAGCATATTTTTTCTCTATATGTGACAGGAAAGTGATAATGGTTGAAACGCTGGTAGAACTACTCATCTATCTGGAATTACAGACGAAACGATCACGAGGCGATGGATTCTGGAATGAAACACACGGTAACATTCTGTGGTGTCCCTAACGTCCGTTCGACCGTGACGTCCGGAAGGCCCACACGCCGCGACCCCTTGGGACTCCGGGACATGCCAGTGACGTCACAGACTAGCGAAAATCAAAAACTTAAACCCTATTTAAGTAAAGATCAAATGGAAAGAGACGACTCGGGCTATGGTTCCAATATCATCGTAAAGTTCGTGGTAAATTTTAAATGTAATTTCGCACATGAATTCCAAAAAACTCACCGAGGTTTAACCCACGATTCTTTGCTTGAGACTTGCTTGAACCGCTAGGTCATGATGAAATCCTTTCAAGAACTAAAGTCACCGACAAAGCTCGAAGAATCGCCAGAATCAAGTGGCAATGGGCAGGGCAAATCGCTCGTAGAACTGATGGCCGATGGGGCAAAAGTTTCTGGAATGCGGTCCACGTGACGTCCAAGACGGAATGAGGAACCTGGTTAATGTTGCGAGGATGCGTTAGATGCGGATGGCACAGGACCTGTCTGATTGGCGAACCTTGGCGGAGGCCTATGTTCAACAGTGGACGTTTTCCGCTGAAATGATGATGATGGATGATCGATCAATTGTAATATCATTTGATGCGATCATTCCTAATTAGGTAGTTTTACTCCAGAATTATCTTTACCTTTAAGCAAAATGTTTGCTAATACTTTCGATAACTTATTTATAGTTGGTAAACGTGTGGTTTCATATCACTTTAATCCTGATTCCTGGTAATCCTGGTACAGCTAAGCAAAATATCCACTCAAAGATTAATATTCAAGTGATTCTAAGTACAGGCACTTAATGGATTTTCCATATCCTAATCCTAAACTTGAATTATAATATGATGAATGCAATCGTAATAAGACAAGACTGAGTCATTAGTTGTGCCATTTTCCCGCGCTTACTCGATTCACTACATTTACAGTCGACAATTAGCGCCTACTCTCTTAAGTCTAATTCCATAAGGTTTAAAATTGATTGAGACGTCTGTTTACAGCTGCATTTCGAAAAGTCACATTGCCATTTTAGCAATGTCGTTGATAAATAGCGCCTCTCGTTCTTAAGATTATCGTGGTTAGGTTCTATTTTGTTTGAGGTGGAGGTTTTAGGATGGCACTGATAATGTTGCCAGGATATAAATAGTGCAACGGTGCGTTCTGCGAAACGGTCGCGTTCGTTTTCCTCGACGAAGGAATGCGATCGTGACGTCAGAGGCAGGAGCCTTACAAGATCAAAATTCAAAGTAAGTTCGGGGGGCATTTTCCTACTAATTTTATAAATGCGAAAGTTCGTGAGTGTATATCTACGTGCGTAGGTACAGTCGGGGTAAGAAATGGTTCGTCACCTTAAAGTCGATATTTGCTTGCACCACTAATAAACACAGACATTGGCACCGACAAACATTGACAATTAAATAGAACATAATCTGATTGGAATTCTTACGAAGTTGTTTATTTGACTAGGTCATTTAAAAGGTTTGATGTTGATATGAAAGTAGTTTAGTTGTTATCATAGTAAGTAATTATAATATAGTATAGTTTAGTAGGTATAGTATTGTATAGTTTTTAATTAGGTACCTGACGAAACTTGTGGATGACTATCAATTTATTATTTTTATGCGAGTGTGTACGCGTGTGTGTATGTATGTGTTTGGTTTTTTTTTGTAATTTTCCATATCTTTTTGTTTTTTAAACTTAAAGCAAAGCACAGCTTTACGTCGTGATTATATTTCTCGATTTTATTATGCACTTGTATACTCAGCACATTGGTTTCGAAAGGTACCAAGTCTATGGCTTTATATAGGAATGAATTGAAAAACTGACGAACGTTTTCATACCCCGACTGTACGTGCCTAGCAATAAAAATAAAATAAATAAATATCACGGGACAATTCACACCAATTGACCTAGTCCCAAAGTAAGCTTAGCAAAGCTTGTGTTATGGGTACTAGGCAACGGATAAACATACTTATATAGTTAGATACATACTTAAATACATATTAAACACCCAAGACCCGAGAACAAACATTCGTATTTTTCATACAAATATCTGCCCCGACACGGGAATCGAACCCGGGACCTCAAGCTTCATAGTCAGGGTCTCTAACCACTAGGCCATCTGGTCGTCTAAAATCAATGAAGCTATGGTGGCCTAGTGGATTGATCTGTAGCCCCTCAAGCAGAGGGCCGTGGATCCGAGTCCGGGCTTACACCTCTGTTTTTCAGAATTCAGGAAATCATTGCGAGCAAACTTGTAGACACCTGAGAAGAAATTTCATGGTATGTGTGAAGTTCCCAATCCGCACTGGGCCTGTTGAAACTGCAACCCAAGCGCTCCTATTCGGAAAGAAGGCCTGTATCCTGCAGTGGGACGTATAGGTATAGGATGACGATGATGATGATGATTATGATGATGATTATGTGCGTGCTTGCGTTTGTGTTTGTTAGCCTAGTGGTTCAACCTATGGTCTCTCAAGAAGAGTGGGTTCGAACCTGAGCTATTGTCACTGGACGAAATATTACGGATTCATTTGGTAATGTATTGTTATATAATGCTATCTAAAAGTTCATAAAATATAAAAATAATTTCAAGCATGCATTTGTCAATGCATTCATAGCGGAAACTTTAAAAGAGAAAGTCGTTCTGCCAACTGATACTTACATACTTGAAGACTTACTTAACTTGCCAAGTGATTATATGATATATTTGCAGACGCAGTATATTGAGGCTCAAATGAATTTCGCGTGAATATAAAATAAAATAATTAAGCAGCTTATAGCTCTGAACATGGGCAGGTTTTACGAGACCATGCACTGTAAACGGAAGGCAAGTCTTAATAAAGAGTGACAGACGCTCTGTGCTGCACTCAATTCTGATGGATGCCTGATAATTGAATTAATCTACTGATATTGTGGTATTATGTAGTGATTTGTTCCCCTTGAGAAAGATATATTGTTTTTTAATTTTCTTTTATCGGGAACGAGAATTGGATGATTGATGCGTTAGACTTGTCTGTTTATTTCTTTAAACGTTCGCGTACAATCTTGCATTTTTTATTGACTTCTAGTGTTGACATTAGCTCATCACCCCAGGCTATATGCGTCCCACTTTAGGGCACAGGCCTCCTCTCAGAATGAAAGGTCTTTGGCCGTAGTGTTGATTTGTTATACAAGCGTATTCCACTGTAAAATTATCTCATAAATTCTATAATGCTATAACAAATATTTTTGCCATGAATCAAGTATGTTTTGTGGAAAGGTTCTCACGAATACACGGATTCTACTTTCCATAAAAAAGCTTACGGAAGTGTATATCAATGATATTTTTACTAAGATTAATTTCACTTTTGTTTTGAACTATTAGACAACTAATATAGATTGTCGAGGCACTTCGACACGGAATTTGTATCTTACTTGGCGCGCATTTTCACATACCTTACAACTTATAATTTACACAGTCGAAAGTAACATTTCACAAGTCTTTGTGTTTTAGTGGTTTTTAGAATGCTCGCTAATAGACGGCGATTCTTTACTTGACGACATGGCAGTTCGTTGACGGACAGACAAACGGTTGGGTAATATACGTACAGGGCTTTGTGAGCCTTTTACTATTGTTAGAAAAATGACGGTACGCCATTAGCAATGGATTATGTTCAGTTACAGTTAAACTCTTTCTTTTCTTGTCGTTTTTGTTCGTAATCATTATTTGCTTGACCTAGTGCCTCGGAATTTTTGGGAAGTTGAAGTTTATTTGATATTCCCTAACAATTTATCACAGTTTTAAATTTTTAGATGTTCTGTTCTTGTATTGCAATGTGTCTTTTACTTATTTATATATGTAAGTATACTATATCTAAGTACAGTCAACCAATTTGATTCCTAGGCCACTATAGAACCATGTCATAATGAATCAATTTGTTTATCTTCTACGACAGTGAGTATTGCGTGAGGTATGTCGTGACGACAAACTCGATCTTTGCAAACGTGTGTCATCGATAATAAATAGGAAAGGAGTTTGCTTGCGTATTAATTACTTGAGCTGTCACTGGCCGTCTGTCAAAACTTCTTTTTCCTTTCATGTCATGCCATGGAGCGAAAACGTTTATAAACTGTTTACGTTTATTGCAAGTTGTGTTCGGAAAGTTGATAATGTTTTGACCCGCACTGACGTTGTAACATGTCTAGTAGTTAATGGTATCAAATTGGTTGACTGCACAACATGTAACGCTACACACCTCAACCTGAACTGACTTCTACAGTCAGCCAAAAATATGGGATATCACGATATCCGTCAGTTACGTTTTTGGTCAGATGCAGTTTGAGTCTTCAGTTTAGCTAATGGTCAGATCTTTTATTTAACAGATACGTCCAATTGCTTATTAATTTTGTGGCTTCTAAACAAATCTATCCAAAATCTTATCTGACCAATAACCTAAGTATCTGACGAATATCGTGATATCCAAAATATGGTCAGTCACCCTACAGTTGTTCATTTGCACGTCATCCCAATATTTTATCGAGATGGTTCACTTCACACCATTAAGCCTTCCCTGAACAACACCGCGGAGAGAGTTTGCCTGATGGATGCCATTCATAGATCTTTTGTAAGCTTTTTGTTTTTATTTATTTTTGATACGGAACCTTAACAACCGGCTCCACACGTGCACCTCGCTACCCGTGTCACAATAACAATCTATTGTCAGTCCGTCCGTACGTTCTATAGAGCGACGTAAACACCGACATTGTGGATTCCGACTGTGGGAATCGCGATAGGCGAAGCGTTATCGGTTGCGGTTTCCCTGCGAACGCTTCCGAAGGACCTATAAATACAGACGGATTGACTTTTAAAGCGACCACACAAAGTTAAGGGTATGTATTAAAAAGCCGTGCAGGTGGCCGAGCGCTTTGACCTATGGCCTCTCAGGCAGAGGGTCGTGGGTTCAAAATCTTGGCTCACATCTCTGAGTTTTCGGAAGTTATGTGCGAAATTACAATCGTGAGGAAACCTGTATACACCTGCGAAGAAATTCAATGGTGTGTGTGAAGTTCCTAAGCCGCTCTGCGCCCGCGTGGGAATTACGGCCCATGCCCTCTCATTCTGAGAGGAGGCCTGTGCCCTGCAGTGGGACGTATATAGGCTAGACGTATATGATTATAATAGCGAAGTACGAAAGACCGGTTGTATTAATATATCGAATGGGTTTAAGACCGACAAGATTATTTTCTGAAACCGTAAACTTCTCAGAATTTATTAATAAGGTATCGTATATAGAACAAAACAAAACAAAACAAAACAAAACAAAACACTAGGCTACTTCGTTTGGCATTAAAATATATCAGCCAAATTTTTTTAATTGTGTTTCGGAACCAAACACGAATAATTAGGGAATAGATACGATCAATCCTATTTTTTTTACTTCCAAAAAAGACCAATTTTATACAAAATCTTTTTAAAAATAGCATTGAACGCCATTGGTGGACTCTTAATCCACTGGTACTAGGTCAATTAATGAGGGTAACGAGAGTTCTAACTTTCTGCCAACTGTTATGCAGTTTGGCAGAGGTATTTAGAGTTAAGTTGAGAAAATACGTATATATATTTTTTTAAATTGTACCAAGATATTTATGTATGTATTTTACTGGAGTTTTCGAGTGATTTGATTTCAAGAACCGGTAATATCCTCGTAAAAATACACCGTGTGCTTTTATACTGTGCATAAACTCTTTAACGGAAAAAGTTGTTGTGTACGAGTTTTTTCATTTGTTGTCGCGGGATAAAGAACATTTAATGTTTATATTATCGGGATTAGAATTAGTTACTATCAAAGCGGAAATTGGGTTTCATAACTTAAAAAATACAAAACATAAAAATACAGTTTTTTCCTGTCTAATTTTTCCTGTGTTTTGTATCGGTTCCTGAGTTTGGTAGTTTCCCTTATGGCACCAAGAGCTCACATTACATAACAAGTTGAATTAGTAGTTAAAAAGTTACGGCGGTGTTCAAAAAGTTGGACACCTTAACGCCAGTAGTTAAAATTAGTAAGGAAGTTTTCCGTTGTGACACGAAAATTGATCATACAATTGTATGGATATTTTTTGTATCACAACGGAACTTTCCACACAGTCATTTTGTATGGTTAACTATTATTTAACGTGTGTCGCTCGCGGGATTCATTAAGTCTGGCAATTTAATCATGGACAGGGATTTTGGAAATAATTCCGATCCGCATTGGCGATCCCTAGTGCCAAATAGCATATCTACTGTGTTAAAAAATTTAGTTATTTAATATATATACTTTGGATGTATGTAATTTAATTACAATGTAGATAAATAAAAAATAAAAAAATATCACGGGACAATTCACACCAATTTTGACCTAGTCCCAAAGTAAGCTAGGCAAAACTTGTGTTAAGGGTACCTACTAGGCAACGGATAAACGTACTTATATAGATAGATACATACTTAAATACATATTAAACACCCAAGACCCGAGAATAAACATTCGTATTTTTCATACAAATATCTGCCCCGACACGGGAATGGAACCCGGGACCTCAAGCTTCATAGTCAGGATCTTTAAAGGCCATCTGGTCGTCAATGTGGTTGAAAAAATATATCTTGCTGATTTTCGTGTCGAATACTTCTCAACAGGGTTTTTCCGAACCGGTGGTAGATTCTTTGTTTATAGGGAGCATTAATTGATGCCTAAATTGAATAAAGAACATTTACTTTAAACATGAAGCTACCGTCATAGAGAATTTTTTTTTCAGTTTGGCAGCCGCCGTGATTTGTGGCTCCGGGAAGAAGGGCTATGGTACGGATTAGCCCGAAACATGTCCAGTTAAACTCGTTTTAAGACGCGACAGATCCGTATATTTTGACTACCTATAAAGAATTTTGACTTGGACTTTGAATTTTTTGAGGCATCCGCTCGGGCCCGTAAATTCGGGTATGTATTACAATACCGAAATACGAAAGACCGAATGTATTAAAACATCGAATGGGTCAAAAGACCGACACGATTTTTTTCTGAAACCGTTAACTTTTTAAGATTGTTATAAAACAAACCTAACCTAACCTAATGGGTTCTGTATGATGCCGTTTTAATAAATTCTGAGAAGTTTACGGTTTCAGAAAAAAATCGTGTCGTTCTTTTGACCCATTCGATGTTTTTATACATTCGGACTTTCGTACTTCGGTATTGTAATACATACCCGTAAATTCCGAACTGTATGTTCCCCGTTCAGTTTTCCTCCTTCTCGTATCGATGTAAACCGGCAGCCGTGGCTACACTGCGGTCTCATATCTCCCGGTTTCCGCGCGATACTGACTAATTGAACGAAATAATTAGTTGTTTTTAAGAATTAGCCACGGGGTTTTACAAAAACTGGTAACTAATGAACCGCCGCGATATTGTAGTTCAATTAATGTGCCAGAAAATTATGCTTGTCGAAAGGAAGAAGTGTTTTTACTGAGATGTTTGTTTGCACTAAGATAATTAGAATTAGAAATAACTATCGGCCGTTGGCGTTGCCACATGCAAAAACAAACTACCGTGAATTCATACTTTTATCGTGTGCGAGGTCGATGAATGAACTGTGTCAGCGTTGTGAGGATCTAGATCTGTACCGCTTAAAACCTGCTGCAGTTAGAAATCATATGTCATCCAATTTCTTTGCTCTTCATTCCGTGGTTTAATTATGTCTTCTTTAATTTCATGTTTATTTTTTATTTGGCCTGAGATTTTCTTTCTTTTACTGTCTCCTGTCTTTGTGCTTATCTGTGCATATCTTCGTGCATATCTGTGGAAACCTTTAATTGGCTCTATTGGTTACTTATTTCGTATTAATATGTAATTGTAATTTTAAGCTGTTGGTTTTCCAAATAAAATAAAATAAATAAAATACATAAGAGCCGTGGGACGGGGGCACGTCGCAGTCGCGGCGCCCCTTGAATTAGCTTTCATACTCCTTGTCTCTTCTGTCTGCTTTGGATCGCGACGCTTATATACATTTAGTATGAAAATGAAAGCTGGTTTAAGCGGCGAGGCTGCGACGCGCCCCCGTCCAACGTCTCGTCTGTGTGGCTTGCGCCTAAGGTTATTCTTATTTTGGGGGGCCAGTGGCGTTAGTAAACAACCCGATTCCTAATACCAAACGCGAACCCGATACCAAAAGCTTCGCTCCCATTATTGCACTTTCAAGAAGAGGATAAACGGGGTATATATATTTATTCTGCTCCGGCTTTACTTGCAAAAATATTTACGCCCCGCCACTGGAGGGCATAGTGCTAGGTCTGTTCGGTTCGCTACCAATAATCGCTAATCTTACAACTTACTTAAGCAGTGCTTACAATCTCAGTGGTATTCCGGCGTAGAAGAAGAAGATACCTCTCGTATGCTTTAGGGCAGATCTGCACCAGATTTAAGGCTATCTTTTTGTATTTTTATTTTAATCCTTAATATACCTAAGTATTACTTGAGGTAAACGCAATTGGAATGCAAGTTTTTTTTTATTTCCCGCTTACGAGAGCCATTACGGGACAATGTACAGTGGCCCAAAGGGGACCTAGTGAAAAACGGGTTAAGTCTGCAGAAATTAAACAGCTATTTTCTACTTTATGTGTAAAGGGGTTTAACTCGAAATCAGCTTTTCATCTTCTGCAGAATTAACCCCTTTTTCACTAGGACTGGTCTACCCTCCTACGGTTGAAGTTCATATGCACGTCATGATACAACGAGGTCGATTTTCCCTTGCAATAATATGATGACGGTGACTAATGACTGCCCTCAGCTTTGATCAATTATAACTGTAGATCCACAGTCGCGCGCCTGAAAATGTCCGAGCCAAATGAGCGCCAATGGCCTTCTTTTTTCTCAGTACATTGCGTGAAATTGTCAAGTTTAGCTGTCAAGTGTCAACCGAAATTCGACTGTAATGAAGTAAAGACTAGGTTCAAATTTCTGTGTAGGTGATGATTTTAATTGTTATGCAAACAAATAAAAAAGTTCGGACATTTTTTGAAGGGGATTTTGTTCGGCAGTGTGTATCTTCAGTTATAATTGATCAAAGGCCCTCAGTCAGAAACGTCAACCTTAGCGACATTTACATCGCACAGAAACTTTTGTCAAAACTGGTAGACCACTTTCTTGGCCGACCGTAGGTACTCTCCCGTATATAGAGTCATGTGGGGTAACTGTACGCAGTGGGTAAGTGTACGCGAACCCATGCATTTCAGTCCGAAATGAATGGGATTGCGTACACTTACCCACTGCGTACAGTTACCCCACATGACTCTAATAATAATAACAATAATAACGGGACAGTGAAATATTCGTGCCTGAAATACGGGACAACCCGTAAAATACGGGCATCCGGTCAGCCTATGCGTGATGGAGTAACAAACGTCAAAATCCACAAACATCTAAACATCTATACGCCTTCACAAACTTTTTCGTTTGTAATATTAGTAGGACATGATAACTGTCATTTCATTATGCGTCGTAGTAGCTTTGTAGTTTGGGTCGTGGGTTCGAATCCGCGCTCGCACGTCTGAGTTTTTCGGAATTTTACGTGTCGAAATTAAATTTGAAATTCACCATGAGCTTTACGGCGAATGAAAATCCCGTGAAGCTGCTCGAACATCTTAGAAGAAATTCAATGTTGTGTGTATAGTATAAATCATCCCAGGTGAATTTTTCGCTTCGAGCCATTACATTAAATTTGAACCTTAATACTATGACGATAGGTACCGTTTGTTTTGAAAGATAGGGCTCGAAGCGAAAAATTCACCTGGGAAGATTTATACTATATGATGATGATTATGATAATAATCCATAAGTTGTCCCAAAAACCGTGACAAGTTCCCATTTAGATTTAACGAAATACTTAACCCTCAAAATTTCTTCCGGGCTATGTAATACCCCGGAAAATTGGAAGCCCTTCAAGTTTGAAACTTATTAAAACAAAATTACCAAAATGCTTTTTAGGTGAATATCGTATTTAAAAAACCTCTACCAGTGTTTATCTTACCAAGGTTTGTTTTGTTAAATAAAAACAAAACTTAAAAACTATGTTAGTGCATAGAAAAAACCTGTCAAACAACACCAAACAAACAATATACCCTAATCCTAAAAGAATCGGAATCTACCCTAAATAAATGTCAATTATGATGATGATAAATTAAATTATTTATTGTTTACTTTATTATTGGCGAGACTTGGGTGAGGCTTTTTCTTACAAACTATGCCACTTTAGTACGGGACAACCAAAAATACCCCTGATGACGAAGATCCATAGGAAATTGAACGGAAATCAAGAACCACGGTTACAGAGACCTACTGAACTGCATGAGAGTAAGGAAAATTGGAATAAAACACATGCGCACTGCTCCAGCGCTAGGACCTTGGCTGATAGTCCATCGGCAGCCCAAGGGGAGGCTTGACTCACTCCAACAGCACGTGATGGGATCAAAGGACACAGATCTCTGCCGTAATTAAGATTGTCCAACAAATACAGTCACTCACACAAACACAGAAGCGTTCTGATATATATATTTATCCAAATTTTAAGGGATGGATAGTACTTTTAGAGTTTTTCGTAGATTTAAAACCAATAGCTGCTGCCACGGCGGCGGTTAGCGAACATCAACACACGATTCGTCCAACTCTTCACATCGAACGAGAGCGAGATCGTCTATGTACACGGGTGCGCATGTTAGAAAAGGATGGGGTAGGACACTCTCATGCAGTTTTATTAAAAATAAGTCAAACCACCTACATTGGCGCAAGCAATCTTACTAATCTAATATATAAAAATCTCGTGTCACGGTGTTTGTTACCGAACTCCTCCGAGACGGCTTACCGATTTTTATGAAACTTTTTTCTCTGTATTCGGTAGGTCTGAGAATAGGTCGTAGGCTATATCTTATACCCGTAATACGGCAAAACAAAGTTTGCCGGGTCAGCTAGTCTAATATATAAAAATCTCGTGTCACGGTGTTTGTTACCGAACTCCTCCGAGACGGCTTACCGATTTTTATGAAACTTTTTTCTCTGTATTCGGTAGGTCTGAGAATAGGTCGTAGGCTATATCTTATACCCGTAATACGGCAAAACAAAGTTTGCCGGGTCAGCTAGTCTAATATATAAAAATCTCGTGTCACGGTGTTTGTTATCGAACTCCACCGAAACGGCTTGACCGATTGTTATGAAACTTTTTGTCCATATTCGGTAGGTCTGAGAATAGGTCGTAAGCTATTTTTTATACCCCTATTCTTCGCAGACGGAGTCGCGGGCAAAAGCTATTTATGTATGAGAAAGTTTGTGACAATGTTTGAATATTTGGATAGTAACATTTCATCATCATCATCATTTCAGCCGAAAGGCGTCCACTGCTGAACATAGTCCTCCCCCAAGGCTCGCCAAACTTATTGGCCCCGTGCCCTCCGCATCCAACGCGATCCCGCAACCTTAACCACGTTGTCGCTCCATCTTGTTGGAGGCCTACCTACACTGCGTCTTCCGGTCCGAGGACGCCACTCGAGAACCTTTTTGCCCCATCGTCCATCAGTTCTACGAGCGATGCGCCCTGCCCACTGCCACTTGAGTCTGGCGATTCTTCGAGCTAACACAGTTAACAACTTAACATTTGGTGTCTCGAAACTCAGCGGATCCCGTGGGAATATCGGGAACAAAAGGAGCTTATGTGTTATTCCAGAAATCTAGCTATATCCATACCTAATTTCTGCTAAATCCGTCAAGCCGTTTTAGAGTGAAAGCGCTACAAACATATACCTGCAAACTTACGTATATTAAACTAGCTGTTGCCCGCGGGAACCAGAGGCCTATTATGTTCAGCAGTGGACGTCTTTCGGCTAAAATGATGATGATGATCATGTATGTTTGTTCGGATTGAAATCTTTTAACTCAATTTCGAAGAAGATGTCTTCAACCGATTGAGCTGAAATTTTGCATGCATGTGTAAATCGGATGACAATGCAATATTATTACATAGAGCTGATCTGACGATGGAGCTAGAAGGTGGCCAGAGAAACTCCATAATGAAACGACATAATTCCCATCGAGTTTGATCTCTCGTTTGGTTCGTTTGACGAGTACTTTGGTAACCCAAGGGCTAAAAGTTTAGTCAGCAACAAAAACTTCTGTGTTAAGTACTACCATTTCTTACAACGGGGACAAAACTCGATCCAATCTCGCTCTGAACTCACTTAAATTAACAATAATATGGTAGCGGCTCCCCGCCCTAACCATTCCTTTTGAATGTTAATTTCGCGGCCGCAACAATACGCCCCTCTCCCCGAGATCATGGTGCAAAAATAGCAGATTTCTCAAATCAAATTGTTTAAATATTAAATTTATTATACGGGACCCTTGCGCCGGGGGACAACCCGAAATCATCTAAGTTCTTAGTGTTCTTTAGATTCCTTTGAACGTTTTTTAAGTTGCTTTATTTTACATGGCTTCTGGTCTAATTTAGGTTTTATAAGGCTTTTGAGGGTGGAATTGGGTTTTCATAAGATTGCATTTTATTGCGATGTAGATTTTTTCCGCTGAAAAGGCTTCCCCCACCATTTTTAATTTTATACGTGATTACTTTAAAAAAAAAATTGAATATGCCACGGCATTATTGTTCCGAATAAGACGCAAGCTATTGCCGTCTCTATGTCTCTCATGGCTTCCAAGCCTTGTACGTCGCTCTCGACCATTTAATTTTAAAATAAATATAGTGTGGCGAAAACCAATAAAGTTTGTGATAATCAATCAGTCGGCGCGAATAATTTAGAACCAGCAGCCCTGCAAAAGAATCCTTCATTTTGGTCCTTCGAACCGGATACAATTACATGAAAAAAATATTAAAATTATAAATTAGTTAATTCGAATTGAATACACTAGCTGTTGCCCGCGACTCCGTCTGCGAAGAATGTGTTTATCACTATCCCGCGGGAACCATGCAAGTTTCCGGGATAAAAATAATCCTATATGTTTAATCCAGGTTATAAGCTATCTGTGTGCCAAATTTCATCACAACCCGTTGATTTTAGCGTGAAAGAGTAACAAATATCCATACAAACTTTCGCGTTTATAATATTAGTAAAAAAAGGATTTTCTTTCGATTTCTTGTAATATGTACTTGTCCAACTCTAGTGTCATGCTTAACATTAAGTCGGCAAATCAGAGTGGAGCAATCGCCGCATTGGTTTAATGGATTTCTTTAAGCTTCGTGACATTTCTACTCTATTGGTAACGTGCTCGATGTGTTAGGTTCTTTCTACATACTTGATATGCATATAACTTCTAGTTGTAAAACCTTAACTTATATTGGTCTTAATATTGTACGTAATGAAATGTAAGTTTAAAAAATTACATTTGTTTACCATGAGCTTTGCGGTGAAGGCAAGCACAAGCCTGCGAAAAAAATCAAAGGTAATTCATAAACATTCAAATAAAGAGTACAAAAATTTGCACGAAGTTGTAAAATCAAAACAATTTCAAGCCACGACATAATCTGATGTTAGCTGAACGACGACTGCTGTCTCACTCACCCTCTTTCTGACTCATCAACTCTTGAGTCCGAGTTTTGGCCGAATTTTGTTCGAAACCGAACCTTCAGCCAGTCGGGCACTAAAGACAACGTCAAAAACTTGCCGACCTCAGTCTACGGTTACATTTACAAGCCGACTGCACAAACTTTTAAAATAATCAATTTAAATTTAAGCAGACTATCGTAATTTAAACAACCAATCACACATAAAGAGTACGTGGCGAGACTCCGCCGCGAGAAATCTCCGCTCAGCTAGCCTAAGTGGAAGCTCACCCTTATCTTTAGAGTGTCCTGCCATCGAGACCTGATACACCGAACAGTCTCAAAACGCAAAGCATTCTCTAATCCCTTCAAACGTTGAGCACAACAAATACCTTTCTCAAGTACCAACAATCTAAAACCCTAACTCAAACAACGCTAGTGCACTAGCATACCTAAAATAAACCCTTAAAACCTACGTTGTCAGAAGACAGGGATGCTTTCATAGTGGCTACATAAGTGCGTCCCTTTCTAATACTAGTGCAAGAAGGAACAGAGTGAGATTGCACCCCACTTGTGATTTACGATGGTGCCTGGTCAGAACACTTGATTCATGTCCACTACATACCGAACTGCTAGCTGTGGCAGAAAGAACAGCCTTCACTTGGCAATAAACTCGCAAGGTCCACGTCAAATTTAAATTACCAAAATTTCAAACCTAATGCTAATTCATAGTGAAAATAAACGGATCACTCACGTCTTAAAACGAGTTTAATTCGACATTCTAATTGATTTTAATTTTAATAAGTAAACAAGAACAATTGGGAATGTTTAAAAAAATAACCATTGTTTTTATATATTTTTTTTGTATGGAAAAGACAGTTATAAGAAACTAATTTCAATATTTTTTCATTTAGTGATTTATTTCTGAAATTGTTTTTTTTTCAGAATTGTTATGAAACAAACCTAACCTAACCTAATGCATTCTATAAAGCATGGCATTTAATAAAGTTCTGAAAAAAATACTGTTTTAGAAATAAATCACTAGATGACTAACGTTTATTATGAAGAATGATGCATTATGAGTAATTATGACTTATCAAATTATGCGAAACCAAGGGATCCCAATCAGAGCCTATATTATCGAACGCGCGGGAGCTTGCTATCGCAGTCACCATCTCTTTCTGCCACCATATTTTACCGTTTGATAGAAAGAAATAGTGAATGCGATAGCAAGCGCCACCCGTTATAGCTAAACCGTTTAAATGAGTCATCGCCCGCGCGGTACGGGGGCTGGGGGGTATGACGACAAAGGGGCCGAGAGAGGTGCGGGCGGCGAGCGCGCCTTATGTGACTACCGCCCGCACCTCTCCCGGCCCCCTTTGTCTTCATAGCCCCCAGCCCCTGTACCGCGCAGGCGGGGACTCACTTAAGAGGGTTTATACCTACTGAGCTGGCAACGTTGCATTTTTGTTAGTTTTTCTCGATTATTCCATAAAAATTAAATGAAAATTAAAAATATTTTGTATACAAATTGTTCTAATATATAAGTTAATGTGTCTACTGCAATAATAATTAGTGATAGACTTTTATTTTCTTTAAAAACGAACAACTAACCTAACCTAACCTAACCTAACCTAACCTAACGGTTTTTAAAGAAAATAAAAGTCTTATCACGAATTATTGTACTGATTTTATTATTTATTGTCTATTAATACTACGTTTCTCTTGTCTGTTATTTCTGCCACCTACATTAGTCTGTTGATGTTTATTAATTTCTGAGTAATTGGTTGTCTGGAAGAGATCGCTTTTTAGCGATAAGACCGCCTATTGTCTACCTGAATTTTTATTTTTGTAATGTTACTGTACTGTTTTTGGTGATCAATAAAGAATATTTGTATTGTATTGTATTATTGCAGTAGACACATTAACTTATATATTAGAACAATTTGTATACAAAACATTTTTAAATTTCATTCAATTTTTATGGAATAATCGAGAAAAACTGACAAAAATGCAACGTTGCCAGCTCAGCAGGTATAAACCCTTCTAAACGGTCTAGCTATAGCAATAAGCATATAGGCGTTACTCGCGCTGTTTCATTGAAGTAAATAGGCTGTTCTCTCTAAATATTACAACAACCTACCCAGCAATTGCTGCCGGCTACTTACACTAATATATCATTTCACTTATTGTCGGCAAATATGATATATGATATTAATTCTATGAGATATAACGATTTTGATAAGAAGCAATTGAGTTCTTAAGTTTGTTGGCGGGGGAATTATGGGCGTTATTTGTGAAAAGTTCGTTTATTTATGCCTAACTACAAATACGATAAAAAAACTTTGTATGTTTTGTGATGAAATATGTTTTGTTATAACATTAAGTTATTAATAGCCGTGGTGGTGGCGGATATGGTGATGATGAAAATATGTAGGTCGCATGGCGCCAACATACCTGTTTATTATTTCTTTATTATAGTTTTCCACATCAAGAATATCACGTTTCACTTATTAAGTCTTAAAAGAATTTCGCCGCTACTTGATTTCAATACACCTCCGATTACGAAAACAATTTTGTTTTATTAACAAATTGTGAAATAAAATATACTCTAGTTGGAGTTTTTAATGTTGGAAATGTTTTGTTATATGTTTTGCCTGTATGCGTATTATGTGAAATGCCAATACATCAGCAGTTTGTTGACCTTATGCAATATTTAAATGACAACGCTATGTTTAATAACGAAATAAAAGATTATAAAAAAGTTAACTGATTTATTTTTATGAGGAGGTTGTTAAGAGGTTTGTTAAGTCCAGATATGTCCTCGCCCGCGCGGTACAGGGGCTGGGGGGTGTGACGACAAAGGGGGCCGGGAGAGGCGCGGGCGGCAGGCACACGAGGCGCGCTCACCGCCCGCACCTCTCCCGACCCCCTTTGTCGTCATACCCCCCAGCCCCTGTACCGAGCAAGCGAGGATTCGTTTAATCGGTTTAGCTATATAGTCCCGCTTGTTTGCTTGGTTTTTGTACGGTACGTGTGGTTGACAAGATAGCTTCTGGAGACTTTATCTTATTATTAACATATCTGACTGATAGATCAGATACCAATGCCTCCCGACATCGCCAGGACAGTTCACTCCATCAACCTTAAACGGGTACGCATCATAATACCGAAATTTAAAAGATCGAAAGACCTGTGTGAACGGTTTACGAGTATTTGAACGTCAAATACCTATTTGTCAGAAAGTAGGAAGGTACGTTTGACCGAAACCCTACGAACGCGAAGACTATAATGCCGAAGATTAATCTAATATATAAAAATCTCGTGTCACGGTGTTTGTTATAGAACTCCTCCGAAACGGCTCCACCGATTTTTATGAAACTTTTTTTTTCTGTATTCGGTAGATCTGAGAGTTCGCAAACGGAGTCGCGGGCAACAGCTAGTAATTTCATAAATATATGTACTAATTACCAAGACGTCTAAAATATCTATACGACTATATGCCACTAAGCCTGCCCTATTTATGCCGTCGACTGTATCCAAAGAGTCATCCGGTCAATTTCATTCGCCGGAAGCTGATAAAACCAAAGCTTAATGATAATGACGTCAGTGATATCTCGATGACAGCTCTCAAACTATGACGCGTGTGACTATCCCTATCGTACATTTTACAACGTCACTCACCTTATTATACGTTCCAGAGTAGGCGGGGACTTAGGGACATTATTGCTATGAAAAACATTATACATACTACTAATTATAAGTGAAAAGTTTTTGAGTGTGTGTGTTGTTTACTCTTTCACGTTAAAACTTTTATTAAGAACTAGCTTTATACTGCAGCATCGCCCGTGTTACAAATGAATTGAAATAAAAAGGTTATAGCCATTTTTGCTAAATAAGATATGCGATGGATAACCGTGGATTCATTTTATTTATATCACTAGCGACCCGCCCCGGCTTCGCACGGGTGCAATTATGCATGTATTATACATATAAACCTTCCTCTTGAATCACTCTATCTATTAAAAAAAACCGCATCAAAATCTGTTGCGCAGTTTTAAAGATCTAAGCATACATAGAGCCAGACAGCGGGAAGCAACTTTGTTTTATACTAAGATGCGGTGATGATAAACAACACAAAAACATTCGCGTGACAAATCAAATTTAGCGAACATCAAGTATACTTCATCTTCTAATATATAAAAATCTCGTGTCACGGTGTTTGTTACCGAACTCCTCCGAAACGGCTTGACCGGTTTTTATGAAACTTTTTTCTCTATATTCGGTAGGTCTGAGAATAGGTTCTAGGCTATTTTTTATACCCCTAAATCCCCTAATACGGCAAAACAACGTTTGCCGGGTCAGCTAGTAAACTATAGATATTAGAACTATTAGTAAAGATGTGACAAGTCATTACTTTAACTATTTTTTTAAAGTATAACACCGCCATCTTTGGATTTGAATCCAAAGTTAAGTTAATTACATAAGGTCGCGGCGCGGGTGAACAAAGTAATTGCTTCAGTTCATTGATATGGACCTCCGCAAAGTAACGAATATACAATAAATTCTTCTAGTCTTGTTTAAAGTAAAAATGTTATGGTGTTCGTCGTACAATGTAAATGTAGACCGCGTTGTAATTATTGACAATTCCCATGGGAATTCAGTAAAATCCTAGAATTTTTAATTCGACTGCCAGATTTACTGGTATGAAGTGAAACCATTGCTTTGCTCACCCGTAATCTGCTTTGCTTTGATTGTGGGTGAGCAAAGTAATTGTTTCATTTCAATGATATGGACCGCCGCAAAGTAACGGCTGATTCAATAAATTATATACTGGTTTATGCAAGCGAAACCGAGGTAACATACGAGTAAAAGAAGCTTAGAGAACGGAAGATGAAGCGTTTCCGACTAAGAGCCGAAATATTTTCGTTTTGTAATTCTTATTTTGTTGTAGTCAAGCGGTCCCTGATCGTTGGTCATCGACCAGCCGCTTCGCGGAGGTAGGTCAAGGCTTGCGCGCGCGCACAATGGGAACCAGTTCCATTGACCTCCAGACGGCAGCCATTTTGAGCGCTTATGTGACCCGGAATCGCGATCCTGGTTATAGGCCGAGAGCTAGTGGACAATTCAGACCATATTTGACGACCTCTTTAGCCTAGTTGGTAGTGACCCTGCCTACGAAGCAAGAGGTCCTGGGTTCGAATCCCGGTAAGGGCATTTATTTGTGTGATGAGCACGAATATTTGTTCCTGAGTTATGGATGTTTTCTATCTATTTAAGTATTTATTTATCTGTAGAAGTATGTTTATCGGCGTATCGTCTAGTTTGGGACTAGGTCGATTTGTGTAAGATTGTACCCTAATGTTTATTTATTTATTTATATTTGAAGCAGCGTAAAACTTGTACAAAACTTCGTTTATCATAAGCTAGCGATGCTCCGGCTTCACACGGGTGCAACGCTGATATTATGCATGTATTATACATATAAACCTTCCTCTTGAATCACTCTAACTATTTAAAAAAACCGCATCAAAATCCGTTGCGTAGTTTTAAAAATCTAAGCATACTTGGACAGACAGCGGGAAGCGACTTTGTTTTATATTATGTAGTGATGATAATGAAAGAAAGAAATAACCTTCTTTCGGCAGTAGGGTAGAAAAGAAAAGCATTTGTTCGTGACAACATGGAGGACATCATGAGATAAAAATCCACATTTGAAAATGGTCCCGAATCAGCTATCAAGAAAACATAATAAATACATACAAAGACATCAATCCGGCTCAAAAGTTGTGGCCTTAAACGCTCCTTGATTTTTTAAATATGTACATACACAAATTAATTTTGTGCGAAAATATTCTTGAGAAAAATTAAATAATAATGCCTTAGACGTAGTTCCCACGCGGGCCCAGTGCGGATTGGGAATTTGACATACACCATTGAATTTCTTCTCAGGTGTATGCAGGCTTCCTCACGATGTTTTCCGATTTCCGATTCACGATGTTGACCGTAAAGCTAATGGTAAATTTCAAATGTAGTTTCGCACATAAATTCCGAAAAACTCAGAGGTGCGAGCCCGGACTCTAACCCACGACCCATAGAGTATTAAAAAACAAGAAATGCTGTGCAAGTTTTTATGCTGTCTCAAATACCTACTCTAAAATATGTACCGGCTCTTAGAGTATCAATATTGGGTCGCAGGTATAAATCATGATGTTTAATAGGTATGGATATTATTTAGAGTTGACCTAGGTCCAAACTTGCGGAAACCTTTATGGTTGCAGCATATATCACATAGATGTATGTTTTGAGTAGGTATTCTATATTTTGTTCACGTGAACTTGGTTTAAAAAAGCCGTGTTGGAAGTGGTTTGACATATCTCCCTCAAGCTGAGGGTAGTGGGTTCGAGCCCAGACTCACACCGTTGAGTTTTTCGGAATTTACGTGCGAAATTACATTAGAAAATATGAGCTTCACGGTGAAGGACAACATCGTAAGGAAAACTGCACGCTCTTGCGAAGAAATTCAATGGTGTGTGAAGTTTTCAATTCGCATTGGGCCCGTGTGGGAACTACGGCCCAAGCCCTCTCATTCTGAGAGGCGGCCTTTTCCCTGCTGTGGGATGTATATATAAGTACTTCATTTAATTTAGAATTGTAAACCACAACATCATTATATTGCGGCTCGTCAACTATTTCTTACCTAGCAAATAGTACAGTACAATAGTCTGGGAGCCGCAAAATAAAATTGTTTTAATGTCACTTTATTTGCGTGTCGTCAATTGGGATGTACCAAAAAAAATAACCTATAGTTTTTATATTTTTTTTGGAAAGAATAGAATATTTTAAGAAACCATTTTCATCGATTTTGAATTTGGTTGAGTATTTAATTTTCTACAATTTTTTTAAGAAATACGTTGGATGACGTCACAGTGAGAGAGCCACGTTCCATTGCCTACAAAAATTCAAGCCGTACATAACATAATCTGTGGCACTACTGATTTGTCTTGTCACTGTCAATAATACAAGCACGGCTTAGGGTCCTAAATGAACCTTGACAAATAGTTTTATTTATTTATCTTCTTTTAGCTTCAATTATTCCTGTTTGTTTAATGGTGTGATAGTAAATAGATATTTTTTACTAAAATCTGATATTTAAATTCTTTCATATTTACTTGTAACGTAGTAATTTAATAATTAAATTTGTAAAAATACATTGCGAGTATTGTATACATTTCGGACTTTATGATAAATGACAACTGTTTAAAGCCAGGTGCGCATCATGTGATTAAAGTTCTGTCTTTGTCACTCTTTGCTATTATAAGCAGGACAGCAACATTTCAAACTGTCAATTTGCTTTAGAGTGTAGACCTGCTTTATATCTGCCTATGTGACGATTCACTGCAGGGGTCAAATGAAGGTCATTACTTAAATTTTCTTTATTCAATTCAGTTTATCCTATTTTTGGAATCTGATTTCTGAAAACGATTCACAAAGCCTGTTTCTCCAAACGGTTTTCGATTTATTATACGTTGTCAAAAATTGGGACATCCCAATTGTTACTCTAGTACAAATTGGGAATGTCTAAAAAAAATTGCCAGTGGTTTTTATATTTTTTTTTGCATAGAAAAGTCAATTATAAGAAACTAATTTCAATATTTTGTCATTTAGTTCAATACTTTTTTCAAAATTAATTATTGAAATTATTTTGGTTGATCACGTCAGATTATAATTGAGGGCTCCCACATTGTCAAATTTCTAAATCTATCTAAATGCGTACGATACAGCAACCCCTTTAATTATTTTTTGCGTAGTGGTACACTGTAACTAGTATCACTTTACTGGCGCTGTCAAAGTGCTAGATGTCAGACAGCGGGTCCAAATCAAACTCCGTAGTTTAATCCACGCGTAAATTGTGAGTAATTCTAACCACACAGAATAAAGTACGACTTGAACCGGTCACGCAATTTACACCAATGTCAAATGAAGATCATTGCTTATTTGTAGTGAAATAAATTCATTACATAATATTAAAATTAAATAACTACAGAAAACGAGTTAAAAAGCGTTTATCTCGAAATGGTTTTCGATTTACTAAACATTGCAAAAAAATAGACATCCCCAATTGTAAAGAGATTACAGTTCACGAGCCGCAATATAATGTTGTTGTGGTTTATAATTCTAAATTAAATGGAGTATAGGTTAGAATGACGAAAGGTTTACAGACCCGAGTACTATTTGTTTTCAACTTTAACTTGATTCTATGAGGCATCTTTTTCCTCCTACGAGGTCATCTTCATCATCATCAGCCGGGAGATGTTCACTATTGAACCAAGGCCTTTCCCTTAGGCGCAAGCTACACAGAAGAGACGTGGGACGGCGGCGCGTCGCAGTCCGCGTCGTTAGTTCGCAGGCCGCGTCTCCGCCCCATCTCTTCTGTCCGCTTTGGATCGCGACGCTTCTATACATTTATCTTATCTTATCTTATCTTACAAATAGGGGTCCTTGCGGATACACTTCGACCCGTAGGGATCTTTTGTGTAATTACCCCTCCTTCGCACTTACTCCATTGCTTTTATCACCTCATCCATAAATTGGATGATTTGACGTAGCGGTAGTGCCTTAAAGTCTCCTGGTACGGGGTATCCGTCGCCAAAGAGTCTCAATCTTAACCTGGCAAGGGCGTCACATTCACACATAATGTGTTCCATTGTTTCGTCTTCCTCACCACATATCCTACAATCTTCATTGTCCTCTAGTCCCATCTTTACTAGTATGTGTTTAGTATCGAAGTGACCTGTAAATGCCCCGACAATTTGTCGGAGTTGTTTCCTACTGAGTGTCCAGAGCTTTTTAGTCCAGCTAGTGTCGACATTTTTTCTATACATTTAGTATGAAAACTGATTCAAGGGGCGCTGCGGCTGCGACGCGCCCCCGTCCCACGTCTCTTCTGTGTGACTTGCGCCTTAGGCTGTGTATCCACCGGAGCTGTGCGAGGATGCGTTGCGAGGGATGTGTTTTTCATGAACCAATAGAAACACTTCATTTACCTAAACTTGCTCAGCTCAGCTCTGGTGGAAATAGCTCAGCGGAGCGAGGTTTTTGTACATACAAAAAAAGGGAAAGATGTGTGCGAGGGATGTGTTGCTAGGCGGCGTTGCTCCGCTCCCGCCTCACCGCACCCCGCCCGCTTATTTGAAAAGAGCCCGCTACACATCCTCGCTACGCATCCTCGCACCGCTCAGCTACCTCGCACATCTTTGGTGGAAACATTCACACTGTTACACATCCTCGTTACACAGCCTCACACCGCTTAGCTACCTCACACATCTCTGGTGGAAACGCAGCCTTAGAATGCCATAATGAACAACAACTAACTACCTATTTACACTTAGGGGCTGTTTCACCACCTTATTGTCAAACTACTGGTTACGTAACCAATGAATAAACTAAGTACTGCACAAATCTGTCGGCCAGTTTTTTTTCAGTTCCACCACTCCGGTCCTGTGCAAACTAAGTACCACTTAACTAATCGTCGGTTTAACAAAAAGTCGGAATAGCAACGTCCCATTTCACGACCACGGGTTCCTGTTCGCATATTTTCGTTCAAAGAGTCGCTCATTATTAAAGCAAAATAAATCGTAAACTATGTAATTTTTAAACACATCTATTTTTTTTGCATAAACAAATGTGTAACATTATAATTAATCCAAAAACGGTATTTATTTACGATACTTTGGTTAACAATAACAAAGAAAAATAAAATCATGTAAAACGAATCGAAAAGTGGCGCCAAACCCTTTGACAGATTAACTTTTTTTTTAATGGCGATGTACAAGTTCAGGTAGAACAAACGATTGTGCCACTGAAAAAAAGTCTGTAATTTAAAAATATTACGAAATTTTGGATTTATTTTTAAATACTAAAAGCGTACCTATATTTTTTATTCAAATCTTGATATTTAAATTCTCGTTTGCAATTTAGCATGACTTCTTTCTTTAAAAAATAAAAAATACTTTGATTTATTTTTCTGAAACCGGCTGAAGGGCTCTCCAACCATGGCCACAAAAAATAAACTAACTAATTAAAAAGATATGTGACGGATAAAAATGCTAAATGCCACCTGATCTGATGGTCAAATTAAGAAATAGTTTGTCCGTCACTTAGCGCTAATCAAGACTGGTGAAACGGAAATTTTTATTCCATGTGACAAATAAGGTTATGATCAAGCTAATCCGAACTTTAAAAAAAGTGGTGAAACAGCCCCTTAATGTGAGGCCTGCCAACGCTGCCTCTCTTTCAGTACAAAATGTCGAAATAGTGCAAAACAATTAGCAATCGTATTAGTTAATCCTCAACTTAGAAAACATTGTTCTAGGAATAGCCAGTAAATAGTTGCCACGGTGTTTGTTTAAAATATTAACCAAGGTTTAGAACAATCAACACGTAGTACAAATAAACTTGTTCTGCGATCCTGCGCGCACGTGTTTGTCCGTCTATATATCTACCTATGTCGTACGTATTATTGCTTAAAGGATTGCCAGGTACTAGGAGATTGGTGGCTGATACTTTTTGCTTAGCTCGACATGTTTCGGGCTAATTCGTCGCCCTTCTTCGTAGTGCTTCTTTGTTGTCGAGCTAAACTGGATCTTAGACGTGAGTTATCGGTTTTTTTCACTAGTGAGTCTCGCGGTAGTTTTATATCCATACCTAATATTACAAATGCGGAAGTGTGTTTGTCTGTTACCTCTTTACGCTTAAACCACTGAACCGATTAAGATGACGTTTGGTATGGCGATAGTTTGAGACCCTGGGATAGGTACTTTTTATCCCGGAAAATCGCGTAGTTTCCGCGGGATAGCGATAAACGAATTCTTCCCAGACAGAGTCGCTGGCAACAGCAACTAAGAAATAAGCGATAGTTAGCTAGTGTGTATGTCTGTTTGTTTGTTATTCTTTCACGCAAAAGCAACTGAATGGATTTAAATGAAATTTAGTATGCAAATGGCTAGAACTATAAAATAACACGTAGGCTACTTTTTTGCCTCGATTATCCACGGAATTGGGATGCACGCATATGAAATACCAAAATCTAGCTGATTCTAGGGACATGAAATTATCAAGGGTTTTCTTCGAGATCTACAACGGGGGAAAAGCCGTGGGAGTGAGCTAGTTTCCGTATAAATACAACTGGAAATGGGGATTTATATTTTAATTGTGAAATGGCCTCTTTTCGTTGACGACCCATTTACTAGGCACCGTTTGTTGAATGCGTAAAGGGCACACACAATTCTGCCAACCAACAGACATATTTTCATTCGAAGAGCCATCACAATTTGGTTCTAATCTACGTCGTTAGTAGATCTAAATCAAAACGTTCTCGTATAGAGATAGGCTCTTTTTGAGTAGATGAGGCGTGGGCGACGTTCATTCATGCTGTGAGGTCATCCACGTCGATTCGGGGCGCTATCAGTCAAAGGTACAGTCGCGGAAGGAAAAGGTTAATTTCTATTCTACGCGGCGAACGCTCGTTTATGTTCCATCTCCAGGTCATTCGGTTTACCTGCACTTTACGGCTAAAATGATGATGTTGATGATTGCACGGTAATTGGACCACGGTTGGATACTTTCGACGACTATTTTGGATATGCTTCTTGGACAACGCAAAGCAAACAAAACACAAACGGTTAGGTTTTATTTGACTACTTCTAATGATAATAATATAATAGGAGATAAAAATAAAACAGCTGCAGTTCCTCGATCTTGAAGACGACGGTTCTCGAAATAGTTATTTGTGTCACAACTGTCACAAGGGAGCAAAATAATGTATTTACGGCGAGGGCAGTACATTGAATCCAGAGTGAAGCGAAGGATTCTACAATTCCTGAGCGTAACGAAGGATTCAAGTGTTAATGCCCAAGACGAAAATAATTTTCCTCCTGAGTGACACGTACAACTTTTCACACCGACTATGAGGAAAATGGGTTGTTGTGATAGACAGGGAAAGGTCACCACAAATAAAGTATTCCTGTGCTACTTTTAACAATGTTAAAAACCGGTTGTCTGTAAAGTCGGTTCACAGACGATAGTTTAACGTGACAAAGTCATAACAAAACATTCAAAAAACAAATTGTTAAAAGCGAGGCGGTCACCCATCCAAGTACTGACCGCGCCCGACGTTGCTTAAACTCGGTGATCGGACGACGAGAACCGGTGTTTTGTCAAATATCTTGAAAACGGTGCATCCTACGGCAAAATCAATGAAATTTTCATCCCCCTTTAATAGCCCGCATCCCTCTCCCGCACTCCCCCCCTTCAACCTCCTCCCCCCCCCCCGATTTTGATGAAACATATCTAAGAACCATCGCCAAGTAACCTGCTTTCTAATAAAAAACTGCATCCAAATCGGTTCACCCGTTTAAGAGCTATGATGCCACAGACAGACACACACACACACACATAGCGGTCTAAACTTATAACACTCCTCTTTTTTGTGTCGGGGGTTAAAAATAGTAAGAGTTAAAACACTAGTTTCTTCGAGAAATTAACTATACCTATTTGACCTGAATAATATTCCCTTAAAATTAACCGAAATAAAAAAAAAACACGGTGTATAGTTTAGGAAGGTAGCATGTACTCGTGAAGTGCTGAATTAAGCTTCGCGACTGTACTTACCTACTAGCGATTAGGGCGCACTTTTCAATTTAAAGCTTTTTAGTTTCAGCGGGAATACTTTCAGTCATCTCGTGGCAGGGGAATAACATACCACCATTAGGGTTTAGGGAAAATTTTGGCATATGTCATATATGTACTTACAAACATTACAGTTAATGGCTTATCATCACCATCATCCCAGCCTGTCCCACAGAATGAGAAGGTTTGGGCTGTAGTTCCCACGCGGGCTCAGTGTGGCTTGGGAACTTCACACAAACGTGTAAGTACGTTTATGTAAGAAATGCGTGTTCATGCAGTTCCTCCACCTCCACACTGTACCAACACACAAATCCAACTATCACCACCCACCAAACTAGTAGACTGTCTAACATTTGATAGCATAGGGTACGGTTGTGGTACCTACTCTGAAGATGAGCTCTGGTTGAGTTCGAAACTCGTCAGTGTACTTTGGTGGTGGTGATAGTCGGGTTTGTTGGATTTGTGTATGTTCGTACAGTGTGGAGCAGTGTGGAGGTGGAGGAACAGCATGAACACGTATTTCTTACATAAACGTAACTATCATAAGGTCGCGGGTGAGCAAAGTAATTGTTTCAGTTCAGTTATTTGCCCATTTAACGACCGCTTTAGCCTAGTTGGTAGTGATCCTGCCTACGAAGCAAGAGGTCCTGGGTTCAAATCCCGGTAAGGGCATTTATTTGTGTGATGAACACGAATGTTTGTTCCTGAGTTATGGATGTTTTGCAAGCAAGCTTTGCTTAGTTTGGGACTAGGTCGATTTGTGTAAGATTGTCCCCTAATATTTATTTATTTATTTATTTATTTTATGCCCATTTACATATGCTAGATAAGCGAATTTGCATTATCCCAACGATATGAAGACTTTGCCATCCACACCACTTTGCCGCATATTAAGGGGGTCGGGGCGAGACGTGATTTCAATTAATTCGATTTATGATATACAGCACGTCTCTTCTGCCTTATTATTTAAATTGGATAGAAACAAATTTTACGGAAAAGGGCAAATTCAATGAACTTAACGACATTTCAAGCCCTTTTTAGGGATGCGTACCAAAATGGTGACAAACGGAAGCCTTTTAATGTATTTAATTTTATTGGGCAACTACCCAAGAGACATGACAATTTGTTTACAAAAACAATTTACGAAGGACTAGAATATAATTCTTCGATCGACTCTGTTGCCGGATTCTTCTGAACAAGATTTTTCGAACCAGTGGTAGATTCTTCGACATTCATAAATATATATATTAACTAGCTGTTGCCCGCGACTCCGTCTACTAATAAAAGGGGTAAGTATAAAAAATCATCATCATCATTTCAGCCGAACGAAAGACGTCCACTGCTGAACATAGGCCTCCCCCAGGGCTCGCCAAACAGATCGGCCCTGCGCCATCCGCATCCAATGCGTTTCCGCTACCTTCACCAGGTCGTCGCTCCATCTTGTTGGAGGCCTACCTACACTGCGTTTTCCGGTCCGCGGAATCCACTCGAGAACCTTTCGGCCCCATCGGCCGTCAGTTCTACGGGCGATGTGCCCTGCCCACTGCCACTTAAGTCTAGCGATTCTTCGAGCTATGTCCGTGACTTTAGTTCTTGCGTGGATCTCATCATTTCTAATGCGATCCCGCAGAGAAACTCCAAGCATAGCATTCTCCATCGCCCTCTGAGAGACTTTGAGCTTTCTTATAAGGCCCATCGTTAAAGGCCACGTCTCAGTGCAATAAGTCATCACTGGTAACACACACTGGTCAAAGATTTTTGACTTGAGACACTGCGGTATATTGGATGACAAGATATTGCGGAGCTACCCGAACGCTGCCCAGTCGAGTCTAATTCGTCGATTGACCTCTTTTTCAAAGTTGAACCTACCCAATTGGATTGTATGTCCCAGGTAGACATAGTCGTCAACAACTTCGAGCAAAGTCTCTCCGATTACGACGACTATAAAAAATAGCCTACGACCTATTCTCAGACCTACCGAATACAGAAAAAAAAGTTTCATAAAAATCGGTCAAGCCGTTTCGGAAGAGTTCGATAACAAACACCGTGACACGAGATTTTTATGTAGGTATTAAAAGATATAGCTTAAATTGAATAAATATACCTATTTTGACTGACTTCGACTGATTTCCCAGCGAATTATAGTAATTGCTGTATCAAATATTCGCCTAAAGTGACTTGAACTTGCTGGAACATATCAATCATTCGCTAAATGATATATCCTTCAAACAAATTTAATGATAAGATGACTGTCTGCTTTTTTATCCTCTCGATATTGTATTCAAAGGTCGAAGGTTGGATGCCTAGAACTATCTAACTCTAACATATGTATCTAACAGTACGATGACTAGCTTGAAATTGGAGATTGAATAAGAATATGTGTCATAATACCGAAGTACGAAAGACCGAATGTATTAAAATATCGAATCGGTCAAAGAAATTCAGTAGGATAGATGCTTATTAATATTATATTAAGGGGCTGATTCACCACCCATTGATTAATTTTAACTGACGGGTAAATGTGATGCCGTCTCCGTCTGTTCGAACAAAACAAACAGAGACGGCATCACATTTATCCGTCAAATAAATTTGTTCAATGGATGGTGAAACAAGGGGTTAAGTATACTAAAACAGTGTCACCATAAAATATAAACTATTATTTAAAAACGTTAACATTTATATATGTACACACAAATAACTACATAGTACCTACAAGCTTTGCTAAGTTTAGGATTAGGTGATATTTTATTATTCATTTTGTTGTTTCTGTAAGAGTTTTAACAGTGGATGAAGTCTCGAAGTTGACGGGATATTTTACGATTACCATAATATGCCATTTATATTCTGTTATTACAAAGTCTAATTAATGAACGCAGAATTTGGCGTCACCCGATACGGTATCTGGCGAATGACATTCGATAACGAGAGGACGATTTACTTAGTCTATCGTATAGTTTTAAAAGTACATCGTGTTATCCGGTGTATCTACACCATTGGCTAGTAACGTGGTGTCGTGATAGCTCGGTACTGAAGATGTTACGAAGGTACGACTCCGATTCTCGATCGCGTTCACAATCTGTTTGTACCGCCATTATTCACTAAATGCTAATTAATAGATTTCACACGAAATACAAATTGAAACATGGATGCACAGAAATACTCAGAAAAAGAGACCAGCGCTGGGAATCGAACCCAGGTGCTCAGCATTCCGTGTTGTGTGCTAAACCCCTACACCACCACAGGTCCAGTAAAAAAGACAAAAATTAAAAAAAAACTTATAAGTAAAAGTAACAAATTTGCAGTTGAAAATACCGACATCGTAGATTTCTTTGATTTCTGATAACCTTTTGAAATGTCTTTGTATTTGGTGCTTCCGTTTTCCTCCATTCCTTTAAGAATGACATCATCTGCCTTTAAAACTGGTTTCGAAAACCAGTTATGGATAGGATACCTCTGGTAACTAAGTCTGAAAAAGATAGTTTTGATTGGTTTGATCATCCTACTAATTTGTAAATGCGAAAGCGTGTGTGTGTTTGTCACTGTTTTACGCAAAAATGGCTGGAGGGGTTGGAGTGAAATTTGATATGTTGATAGTTGGGATCTCATGATTAACACAGGCTACTTTTTATCACAATACTCCCACGGTATCGCCATAAAATCCCAAAGTCTCAACCACTAAGTCTAGAGAAATCAAATTTGGCACGGATGTTCCTATAACGTAAATGTAGACCACGATATACATACATACATACAATCACGCCTCCTTCCCAGCAAAGGGATAGGCAGAGACTATTTGTTTCCACCTGCTACGATCCTGACATACATCTTTCGCTTCAGCAACACTCATTAGTCTTTTCATGTATGCTCGCCGGTTTCGGGTACTCTTGACCTGACCTTTTATCAAGACATCCCCAATCTGATCATGGAATGCCCTTCGTGGTCGTTCCCTTCCAATATTTCCGCCTTATATATCTCTTTCGTAATTCTTCCTTCATCCATCCTCTCCACATGCCCAACCAACTTAAAATTCCTTTCTCTATCCGAATCACAACATCATCTTTCATGCCACAACTATTCCTCATTGATGTAATAAAAAAAAACTCATGGGAATTTATGAAATCCCCGAATTTCACCCAGTACAATGTAAGTTTTACCGGCAAGACGTCCACTGGTAGACTACATCTTGCCGGATATTGGAGGGAGCAGAGGGTTAGAGAAACTACTTTGTGGATGTTCTCAGTAAGTCTACACTATCTATCTACATGCCTTATTGGTCTTACGTGACCAACTACATCTTAACCAATCACACGCACAAGATTAATGCTAAAGAATGTGGCTCTCGCCACATAAGTTTTGGGTATGTTTTTTTAGCTTTGATATAAATATTAGGTCAGTTCGAAGTGGCCAGTATCAATTTTACATTAAACACCAGTACGTACTCGTTGGATTAAAATGTATGCGTTTTAAAACAAATTTCCCACGCCTGTCGCAAGACGGACGCGTGTGTGCGTGAACGCGTGCGCACGGTACTTGTAGTATTATAGTGATTTGATAAGAATGGCGGCCTTGGCTGATTGGTGTTATCAAAAAATTTTATGCGTTAGCGTTGGGTCCAAGTTTACGACGAAACATTCGATTTTTTGCTAATTTTCTTTTCGATATTGTAACAAACGGGTGAGGCGTGTGATTTAATTGTAGTCGTGTTATTTTTCATCATATTTTCTAGCTCATTGTGGTTGGAATTTTTTTTTATGGACTTGAGCTCCAAAGTAGCGTCCAAAATATTTTATTTTGCTAAGAATTTCGGAACCTTAGGAATTCATTATTGCAAAATTTTTAGAATTTTAAATTTCCATGTGACAGACGGACAGGCAACGGAGCCTATGTATTGTCACGTTGGGTTTCTAACGATAAACGAATTCTTCGCAGATGGAGTCGCGGGCAACAGCTAGTCCATACTAATATTTTAAATGTGAAAGTGTGTTGTTTGCTTGTCCTTCTTTCACGTCAAAGCTGAGCGACGGATTGCCGTGATTTTTTGTATGGACATAGTTGAAGGGCTGGAGAGTGACATAGGCTACATTTTACCACGGGAAAATATGTCATTCCCACGGTGAAGCCGCTGGCATCAGCTAGTTTCTAATAAAGTAAGCAGTATTCCAAGACAATTTTTTTAAATTAACTCATGCATATGCGTCTGGGCATTTGAATCAGTTCTTGGTCCCGCTAGCGCTTGCAACTTACACAACCCCCGTTCGCATGGTAACCCATATCTCTGCCCCGTAATATCTAAAATTGAACTGGTACAACTTAATGTAAACTGCGACACCGTTGAAGCAGACACGTGATTTGCTAGCGTGTATCGTGACAGATTACACTATCGAGATGCATTCCTCTGGGGGCGAATGTACGTGGTTTTTAACGGACTTTAAAAAAGGAGGAGGTTCTATCATCATATACGTCCCACTGCTGGGCTCAGCCTCCTCTCAGAATGAGAGGGCATGGGCTGTAGTTCCCACGCGGGCCCAGTGCGGATTGGGAAGTTCACGCACACCATTGAATTTCTTCGCAGGTTTTTGCAGATGTTTTCCTTCACTGTAAAGCTCGTGGTAAGTTTCGGAGATGAGGGAGATGGCCTATTTTCTTTATGTGACTGCACGCACGAAGTCGCAGGCAATTGCTATATTTATGAGGAAACCAGTAGGTATACTCAAAATTTATCTTGCTGAAGATTGTAGTAACTGCGTTTGTTGTCTCAGACTAGATTAGAGTGCGGAAATTTGCACAGTTCAAATAGATTAGTATATCAATTTTGATAGGTATAAATGTCTGCTGCGCAATATTATATTATGTGTCTATAAGATAAAATGTCTGGTGAGCAACATTAAAAAAAAAATACTAAAATATAGTAGATTGTACAACAATAGCATAAAACGAGCCATTTTACCCGAGACGTTCATATAACCCAAGTCAGTACGGCGAGGGTGGATAAACACGTCGAGGGGAAAATGGGTTTAATGCTCGAGTTTTACACTCTGCTTTTCACTTCGATTGCAAGGAAATTAAACAGCAACATATACAAATTAAATTTACAAGTTCTTATTTTTCATGCACTGCAATTTCTAAAATAATGTCTAGTTTTATTAATTTCGTAATATAAAACACCAGTTTTATAAAAAAAAAAACAAAGTCATATCTTAGCCATGCTACCTAATATTAGACTCAAAACGGAACACAACAACAACAACAGAACAGAAGATTATAAAATTTGGTAGCATAGCGTACGGTTGTGGTACCTACTCTGAAGATGAGCTCTGGTTGAGTTCTAAACGCGTCAGTGTAGTTTGGTGGTGGTGTTGTGTGTGTTCGTTCAGTGTGGAGGTGGAGGAACTGCATGAACACATTTCTTACATAAATGTAACTAACGTAAGGTCGCGGGTGAGCAAAGTAATTGTTTCAGTACTTCCTGTAATAATTTAAAGAAAAATCCAAAGAAATTCGTTTCGGTAAATTACAGCCCCAGGTACGTCACTATTCCGGTACCTGGAATAGTGAAGCTTGACATCTATTCCTTTGTTTTTGCTATCAGTATTTAGGGAACTTCATGAACGAGCAAACGTCAAAAGTGCCGTCACTCGATGCCGCTACTTTAAAACGATTGCTCCGAACTACAGTACCTGTACGGTCGGCCAAGAAAGTGGTCTACCAGTTTTGACAAAAGTTTCTTTAAGATTTAAATGTCGCTAAGGTTGACATTTCTAACTGACTGAAGTCATTACTCATTAGTCACTGTCATCATATTATTGCAAGGGAAAATTGACCTCGTTGCATCATGACGTAAAACGCACCCAGCGTGACTATTCCATATGTATGCCAGTAATCACCACCGCCTTTACTATATTTGCCACGGTTGTGGCAATCGGCGAAATTATGACACTCAGTTCCTGCTAAAATTACTGGCGTCACGTCAAATAGAGGCTCGGTCTCTCTAAATATCCATGTTCCATGTTCCATGTTCTCTGTAAACGTGATTTTAGGAAAATAGTTATTTATATAAATCAGATGGATCATCATCATCATCATCATCATCATCATCATCATCATCATCATCATCATCATCATCATCATCATCATCATCATCATCATCATCATCATCATCATCCCAGCCTATATACGTTCACAGGGCACAGGCCTCCTCTCAGAATGGTAAGGCTTGGGCCGTAGTTCCTTGGGAACTTCACACACACCATTGAATTTTTTCGCTGGTGTATCCAGGTTTCCCACGATGTTTTCCTCTATCTTCTGTATTTCCAGATAGATACAACCTAGGGCTCTTGAAGGCTAGAGTGAATAAGCTAAGCTGTTACTGATCTCAGTGAGGTACACCTTCGGCCTCATCTGCACTTTTCATCGGATGAATAGGGTGTCAGTTTTATGTTAAAAAAAGCATACTCCGGCTGATTTGTGAGATCAAGAATTGCATTCTCAGGTCTCGCCCTGCATGTGGATTGTGGAATCTCTAGGGACATCACTACATAGTATAAAACAAAGTCGCTTTCTGCTGTCTGTCGCTATGTATGCTTAGATCTTTAAAACTGCGCAACGGATTTTGATGCGATTTTTTTTAATAGATAGAGAGATTCAAGAGGAAGGTTTATAAATATAAACCATGCATAATTGCACCCAATATTGCTAGTTTTTAATATTTTTGGAGCATTTTTTGTGTTGCATTTACTAACAAATGAGTGGCTGGATTTTTATTTGAATGAAATGAATTGAAATTAAAATTGCAATGTTATTCGGTATTGAATTTGAGATCTAACTTTAGATGTGTTGTATTTTTATGAACACTCATATAAATCATGACCTAACCAACTAATGCGTCAACAAAACCCAACCGTGAAAAGAGACCTTTTATGCTCTTAAAGGAGTTCTCAGCCACATGCCTATGCAAATTGGCTGCATTGGGCCATCTTATTTCGAAGTCATTTCCGCGCCAAAGGTCTTTTGACGCAAGTCGTTGCTTTAACCCGTGTAAGAAGACCCAGTGTTTTGAACATTGTGTTTTACGTCTGGAGTCTTTTTGAGTTGGATGGCCGTTTTCCTTGGTCTGTCCTACCGCAACGGTTTCCAAGTCTCCAGTCAAGGTTGCTAAAGGTGATGTTATTGCGCAGGTCGTGCTGATAGGCAGCTGATAAGGTGTTTAGGTTGATAAGCGTTCGGCTAAATGAATATCGTGCTTTAGTTTTTGTTGAGGATGAGTTGCACAAAGTACTTGAGCGAGGCATACTAGTTGTCGTTGGATTTGTAGTAAACTAAACATGCGTACAGAGATGATAACATCACCAATCAACTGACGTACTATTTATAAATAAATAAATAAAATAAATAAATAAATATCACGGGACAATTCACACTTAATTGACCTAGTCCCAAACTAAGCAAAGCTTGTACTATGGGTACTAGACAACGGATAAACATACTTATATAGATAAATATATACTTAAATACATATTAAACAACCAAGACTCGAGCACAAACATTCGTATTTTTCACACAAATATCTGCTCCGACCGGGAGTCGAACCCAGGACCTCAACAATTAGGCTAACCAGCCATCTATTAATATAATCTGTCAAAATACGATTCTCCTATTAATTTTGTATGGCAATAGCTAGTTATGTCGACGCTTCTGTGCCAACTCAATAGACTAACTATTTATTTGTTTTAAAGCAGCTAAAAATCTAATTTGATCTGGTATTCAGGGCTATGACTATAAATTAAAAAATTTAAAAACCCCTAACGCAATTAGGTACCTATGTGTTTGAAAATAAAGTAAATGCCTATTATGCGTCTAAGATCCCTTCCGCAGCTAACATAAGAGCTGATAACTTTGAAACAGCTGAACCAATTTTGATGAAACATGTCTTATAACCATCGCCAATAAAGAAAGTAAGATAAATAGCTTAACAAAAAACTATTTACAGGAAAAAATCTCCATACGAAGCATTAAGTACCGTACAGTCAAGGGAAAAATATGTATACACTTTAGTACCTTGTCTATTTTCGTCATATTTGAACTGCCATATATGAACTGTCACAGTGGTTAAAATGACAAGGCTCTTGACTGTACAAATCTCGTTAACCTCCTGAGGCCCACGAAAATATTATTTCAATGAACTTTAAACTTTATGTCACTTATGAGTGAGTTCGATGTCACATTAGAAAAGTGACATAAAAAGTTTACAGTTCATTGAAACAAAATTTTCGTGGGCCTCAGGAGGCTACCACCCTATCTAAGTTGAGACTCGAGATGGATCAAAATGCACTCTGTTTAAATTCAGCAGCTGAATGATAAACAAAATTATTTTTAAATCTTAATTTCTAATTTTAATTTAGCGGCGTAGAAAGTCTTTGCGGCCAGTATTTTTTTTTAGTAAAAAGTTGGAGTCTCGACCTCAACAACTCCCGGCCTGGCCAATGAGGGTTTTCTGACAGGTGGAATATCGCTAGATGGCGTTAGTATCGTAAGGTCTATTTGACGTTACACTACACCCATAAAACAAATGCCAAAGTTGTCAAACGGACCTGACGATACTAGCGCCAAATAGCCTCTCATAGAAAACCCTCATTGTCCAAATCGTCCCGACCCTCCTTGGTCTGCCTCGACGCTGGCGCTTTCCGGCATTCATCACCGGCTGTATGAGAGTAGATGACTAGTAAATGTAATTGAATACCTCATCAACTGACTACATAACGCTTAAACCAGCAGTAAAGCCCCAACCGGAATCATTAGTTTTAGTTGTAATAAAACGTCCCATAATTGGATATATTTAATTTTAATGTGTTAAAGTCGCCACCATATTACACGTAAAATTAATAGTCTATCAAATAGTTGTTGGGGAGCAGCTTGCCTCAACGTGAGAAGAAGACCAGTAAATGAAGCAACTTATCTTGTGAATAATAATGGAGATCCAAACAGGAGTTACAGTACGTGTGTCAATATTTCGAATATAACAAACATGACATGAGTACACAAAAATCATTTTCCTTTTAATTTGAATAGGCATAATACAACCTATTCCAATAATAGAATTACATAAATCCTTACTAATATTATAAATGCCTAAGTAACTCTGTCTGTCTGTTACTTCTTCACGCCTAAACATCTGAACTGATTTAGTTGAGATTTGGCATGGAGATAGTTGTTGGAGACCCCGTGAAGGTAACAGGCTAGTTTTTATCCCGGAAAAGGTCATAGTTCCCGCGGGATAGCAATGAACGAGTTCGTGGCAGACGGAATCGCGAGCAACAGCTAGTATTGTAGACACTGGCCACCGAGACCGTGTCGCTGTTTCGTTAATTTGAATTTGTGTCTTCTAGAATTAAAATCAAGAAAAGAACAGCGCACAGCAGACGGTCTGGGGAGCCATTCTTCGATAGACTGTGACAATTGTGTGGTTGTAATTTACAGCGACGCCTGTTATTAAATACCAATTCCTAAAGGCTATCGTTTAATTCAGAAGGAACAGGGGCTAGATTCAGGAACAGCCCAACACGGTTTGCGAGCGGTTATTCAATTGTTTGCGAGAGGATAGGAATGAACTGCTGTACGCTTAGTATAAGTTTTACTTCACCAAAATACTTCTCGATCGCGTTTACGTAAAAATTTCAATTCTATGGAAACATGGACGCGTGTGCGCGGAGGCGCTGTCCATGTTTCCCTAGTAATTGATTTTTTTACGAAAACGCGATCGAGAAGTATTTCGTAAAGTAAAAACTTATACTAAGCATACTGTTCAGGAAAGCCAAAAATCACTGGTTTGCGAGAGGTTTGGGCTGTGATTGGGATGAGCCTTACTTATTTATTTATAAAGCGAATAAACAGGATAATAAGGATCATCCCAAGCTCTGCCCGTTCCTATCCTCTCGCAAACGATTGAATTACCGTTCGCAAACCGTGTTGGGCCGTTCCTATATTTAGCCCCTGTTTTATAGTGAATCCATCAAGAAGTAAATATTTAAAGTTAGATCTTTTCAGCTACGCTTTTCAGATACGCTCCATCACAGTATCATCATCATTTCAGCCGAAAGACGTCCACTGCTGAACATAGGCCTCCCCCAAGGCTCGCCAAACAGATCGGCCCTGCGCTATCCGCATCCAATGCGTTCCCGCTACCTTAACCAGGTCGTCGCTCCATCTTGTTGGAGGCCTACCTACACTGCGTCTTCCGGTCCGCGGACGCCACTCGAGAACCTTTCGGCCCCATCGGCCGTCAGTTCTACGGGCGATGTGCCCTGCCCACTGCCACTTATGTCTAGCGATTCTTCGAGCTATGTCCGTGACTTTAGTTCTTGCGCGGATTTCATCATTTCTAATGCGATCCCGCAGAGAAACTCCAAGCATAGCCCTCTCCATCGCCCTCTGAGTGACCTTGAGCTTCCTTATAAGACCCATCGTTAGCGGCCACGTCACAGTATATGCGAAACTTATTCTTTCTAATAGATGTTACAAGTTGGAACGACATAAATAAATATTCCACTGAAATCTAGTTCAATTAGTCAGCACCCATCACGAATGCACTAGATTTTTCCATTATATTTCTTCGCAGAAACTTTGTATCACCACGTGTCGTAAATAAAGCGCTCTGTGCCAAATTTTCTTGCAGCATTAAACCGACTGGAGATGTCCACGACGGGCGAACAACTCCGTCAAATGTTTAGACGACCAGATGGCCTAGTGGTTAGAGACCCTGACTATGAAGCTTGAGGTCCCGGGTTCGATTCCCGTGTCGGGGCAGATATTTGTATGAAAAATACGAATGTTTGTTCTCGGGTCTTGGGTGTTTAATATGTATTTAAGTATGTATCTATCTATATAAGTATGTTTATCCGTTGCCTAGTACCCATAACACAAGCTTTGCTAAGCTTACTTTGGGACTAGGTCAATTGGTGTGAATTGTCCCGTGAAATGTAATGACAAGTGATGGCGCGGTCATACCCGATACGCGTGTGTCTGTGTGCGTAGTTGCAGTTCATAATGATACTGTTGTTATGTTCTTAAAACTATTTGCAAAAAAAAAAACAGCTGCATAAAATGATTTTGCTATTTACAACCAAAAGCGGCCCTCATGTTTAAAATTCATTTATTTACGTGACATGTCTGTCTTTGGTTTACCGTCTTACACATGCGTACCTACCAAGTTTTAACTCAAATTTAATAGGAAGTTTTGAAATCGTATAATTATCGGAGATCCGTGTTGCTTGTTTAATTCTCGTTCCCACGCGGGAAAATATATATATTCATCCATGTCACTCTCGCGACTGAGACGAATCTAATGACACCTCACACTGAGACTGCACAACGTGCCAAAGAATAATACATTCATGCATAAATACATACGCTCGAAAAACATAAGCCTCCTTCGGCAATCGGGTAAAAATGCATCGGTGTGTTGACATTTCGTCACCTTGCCACCGACAGCGACAGTTTTTAGGGTTCTGTATCAAAAGGTTGGACAAACAGAACCCTGCCAATGTCGCTAGACAGTCCATTTGTTTGTGTGTCACAAGGATACAGTCCAAGAACCGTAATAAATGGACGGCTGAAATTTATAAATAACTAGCTGTTGCCCGCGACTCCGTCTGCGAAGAATAGGGGTAGGTATACAAAAAATAGCCTACGACCTATTCTCAGACCTTCCGAATATAGACAAAAAGGTTTAATAAAAATCGGTCAAGGCGTTTCGGAGGTCAGGAGTTCGATAACAAACCGTGACACGAGTGTTTTATATATTAGATGAAAATTAAATTAATTTAATAATTAACTATTTTCCCAACCAAAAATGATAAAATCAATCCACGCTACGTTTTTTTACGCGTATGTACTGTGTCGTCTTCTTTAGGTTTGATGCTCTAAGGAGATTTCCCTTTCGACGCGATGCCAACACTGCTTTAGTCAATTGGCTAGAACAGTGACTTTCGCTGAAGACTGCCAGCTCTTACGAAATTAGGATCTGTTCTGAATATGGCCAAGTACTCTGCGGGGTTTAGGTAGAATCTTGTCTATTTAGTCCGGTCATCATCATCATCATCATCCCAGCCTATATACCTCCCACTGCAGGGCACATGCCTCTCAGAATGAAAGGGCTTGGCCCGTAGTTCCCACGCGGGCCCAGTGCGGACTGGGAACTTCACACATATGGAATTGGATCAATGGAATTTCTTCGCAGGTGTATGCAGGTTTCCTAAATAATAATATTAGGGGACAATCTCACACAAATCGACCTAGTCCCAAACTAAGCAAAGCTTGTACCCTACTATGGGTACTAGAAGGCGATAGACATACTTATATAGATAAATAAGTACTTAAATACATAGAAAACATCCATAACTCAGGAACAAATATTCGTGCTCATCACACAAATAAATGCCCTTACCGGGATTTGAACCCAGGACCTCTTGCTTCGTAGGCAGGATCACTACCAACTAGGCTAAAGTGGTCGTCCTCACGAGGTTTTCCTTCGCCGTAAAGCTCATGGTAAATTTCAAATGTAATTTCGCACATATTTAGTCCGGTCAAAACTTACAAAAAATATATCAAAAATATATTTCTATTATTTCATCAGAGAACTCCAAACCTTTGTTACTCGTAAACCCATAGCCATATTTTTCAATTTCAGGTAGACTTGCATACGAAATATTGATTTATCGCAAAATAATCGACTTCAAATATGTTTTTTTTTGCGTACGCACACCCCTTACACGCAGATCTTTATCGCCTCCTGTGAGTCGTATAGACCATTTCGGGTATCACTGGTGTGGCTTACGCTTACGCTGGCCACAAGCCCCTGATACAGTTGTTGCATCTCACGAATGCGGGTGAGCCATACTTGTGTGAGTAGATACACATGCACGTTGTCTCTGTGTGCGTAACCTCCGTCTGTGCGTGCCGGCCAAGTCGCCGGTCGGGTCAGTAGTGCTAATAAGTTCGCGTCAAATAGAATTGTGGTATACCGTCAGCATGGCAAGTACGAGTAAAAAGAGAAAAATTATTTGCAGTGAGGTAAGGTATATTAATGTTTAACTGTGTGTGTTTGTTTATGTTTGTTGCGTATTGTTGTGTGTAATTAATTAACGTTTTGTTTATTTTTAGGGTCGTCTAATGATAGCAAATGTTTATCATTTTCTCAAAGATGAATATGAATTCACGGACGCGTTTCGAGAACCAAATTGTGATATATCACATTTGCGTAACATTAAAAAGCGCACTGCAGAAGCGACGGGAGCAAGTGAACGAACTGAACAGTACAAAACATTAAAAGAAGAAAACGAATTATTAAAAAAAAGAAAGAGATGCAAGAATAATATGTATATAGTATGTAATTTACTGTGCGCGTTGTGTAAAAATAAATGATCTTAAACTGAAAGTAGTTATTTTTTCATTTTACTATATAACTTTATTATTTTGTTCATGAACGATGAGCCTGCTGACGCTTCCTGTAGTTACGCACGCAAAAGCGCGTGTCTATACGCGTTACAACTACAAGTATGGCTCACCCGCATTCGTGAGATGCAACAACTGTACCACGTCGTCTTGCGTACGTCATTATGTCATTAATTCTTTCATATAAATAAAAATGTTATTACATTTGTAATAAGCAAATAATATAATTCGCTCGCGCTCCTACTACATCCGGACCTTCAAAATCATTCCTCAAATGAACAAAATAAGCGGTGACGCTCATTCATCATCGAGTCACTCAGCGAGCGGCGGCGACGATAGGCAAGTCCATTTTCCTTCGTCACCTCGCCATGGCCCTACTACTACTTATTAGTACCGTAAATCTACATAACTATAGTCCTAGCCTGCAACAATAGTCCAATTTTTATCCTTACATTATCCTTAAAATATGATAGCTATATGGCTAGACTTTGAAGCAAATTATTTTAGGCCTAACAACATAATTATATACCCAGAAATGATAGTAAGCTACTGACCGTTGTTGTTGTACTGTGACTATTGTTGCAGGCTAGGACTATAGTTGTGTAGTTTTACGGTACTTTTTGATCAAAAAATGATGGTCGCCAACCTCTCTCCTTCTTTCTCCTGTTCCCCTCCTTTTTTCCCGTGGTTCCTTTTTTAGATAGACGGTTACAGATACGAGCAAATTATGCGTAACGGTCATGTTTTCTGTATTTTTTAACTAAATTGTTGAGCTTTGAATTTTTTGCAAATATAATTTGCATAAATTGTGTTATTTTTAATCCAGTTACGCGTATGTTTTAAAATTACCTACACAATTATTATCTCATAAGAGATATGTACGTAAAATACTGCGTTCCGATAAGAGCTGTTTGACTTTAAAATTGTGAATGAAGGGTGTTTAGGGTTGCCGTCAACATGGTTTTACTAATTTTATTTAAATATTTACTAATATTATAAATGCGAAAGGGACTCTTGTCTGTCTGTTACCGCTCAACGCTTTAACCGCTGAACCGATTTAGATGAGGTATGGAAATAGTTTGAGAACCTGGAATTTTAGGATAGATTTTATCCCAGACAATAGGGATGACGACTGGGTTAAAAATTGGTCATTCTAATTAGTCCGTCATTTAGATTATGGGAAAATATGGGACACGTATTTTTTGGTTTATCAAATTATTAAAAAACGACAAAGATATAGATCATCAAACTTCCGGAGTGGGGGCTTGTGACGTCACCCTTAGGTAAAAATTGTAGCATATAGTGACGTCACTCGAAACTTCTAAGCACTGTATCCTCCTCATTTTTTGTTTGTCAAACAAAGGTAAAAATACGTGTACAATATTTTTTAATAATCTAACTGACGGACTAAACAGTTTTTTTTAGTCGTCTAGCCTATTGCGTAGTTCCCGCGGGATACCATTGAATTACTTCGCAGGTGTGCAGGTCAGGAAGAGGTTTTCCTTCACCGTAAAGTTCATGGTAATTTTTATCCCTTTCAGACCCGGCCAATACAATTGTGACGTTTAATTGCAATTAAAATTGAACTTTACATCATTTTGAAATTTGAACTTTACATCATTTTGGGGATTCCAAATTTAAAGATAAATTAGTACATTTCACAAAGTCCATTATTTTAACACTTTTCATACTCACTTGGGTTCGAAAGGGTTAAATGTAATTTCGCCCGTAAAATCCTAAAAACTCATAAGTGCGAGCCCGTGCTCGAACGGACTACCCTCTACTTGAGAGGTTAGGTCGAACCACTAGGCAGCGACGTCGGCGCACCCTACATTTAACATTATTAATAAGCATTAGTAAGCGCGGACCGAACCGCGTGACCACACCAACTGTTTCATAAACCAGCCAAGGTTTTTAATAGAGGTCAAAAAATGTAAAAAACATGTAGAAATCTAATATTATACACAAATAAACAAAAAAAACCTCTTCTTTTTTCACTTCAGCCATAATATGAGTTGACAACCCTATAAAAGTCTGAAGGTACCGGACCCGCGATAACCCGCCCGAATGTTTACTTTTTGGATCACTTACGCAAATGTGATAATTAGTTTGACTTTCAAAATCGATTGTGACATTTTTTGTGCGTCATGCCATCTAGTGAGATAACTTGATGATGGTTAAGATGTTATAAATACATTGTTGCGTTGCACTAAAAATTAATACCTAATGAGGTTTTTTAATTTAATTTTTCATACGACAATCCTGACTACAAAGCTTAAGAGGATACGATGCGCACCATTTCTCCATACAGACGTAGTCCCCTGTTTCCTCTCTGGATAATGGCTTTAGAGCCAAATTTTTTTTACTGTGTAATCTGTATCTACCACAGCTATGCCCCTATGTTTCGTTTTTTTCCATATTTCAATTAACATAAGAAATATGAGCTTTCAAAAACTGAAAAAATTGCCCAATTTCAACGTCATTTTCAGACACTCATCAGAAAAGAATCCCTCATATAAACAAAAAAAGGAAAACATAGGGGCATAGCTAAATCTGTCCTCTAATTATTTTTGAAAAAAAAAAATTTTATTGGTCCAGTTTTCCACAAGAAAACAGGGGACTACGAAATGCTGTTTTGATCAATTTTACACGCCTATTAACGGTCTGAGCTGCAGCTGTCCCGCTCTCGCTGTACTGACATGACATGACACGGAGGGGTTCGGGCGAGATAGCGACATTTCATTAAAATACCTATTTCTCAAAAGCCTCTCAGCCATCGTATCCTCTTAAGGTCCCGGGTTTGATTCCCGCGTCGGGGCATACATTACATTTGTATGAAAAATATGAATGTTTGCTGTCGAATCTTGGGTATTTAATGTGAAATTCAGTGTTGTATCTATTTATACAGGGTTATTTTTAATTCACTGACATCCTCTTAACCCTGAATTCCTATCACTCAAACAAATGTTTTTTGTTTTACGACTTTTTAAAATGAAGCACTTTTTTCCCATACAAATACACAGAGTATCGTAAAAATAAGAGGAAATTTCAAATTTTCAAAACGTTATTACACCAAAAATATGAAGTTATGACAAAAGCCGTAAAACAAAAAACATTTGTTTAAGTGGTAGGAGTTTAGATTAAAAGGATGCTAGTGAATTACAAATAACCCTGTATAAGTATGTTTATCCGTTACCTAGTACTGATAACACAAGCTTTGCTTATTTTGGGACACCAGGCCGGTTGAAACTAAATAAAAGCTTGTAAAATACTAATATTCTTCTAATCTAATATATAAAAATCTTGTGTCGCGGTGTTTGTTATCGAACTCCTCCGAAACAGCTTATCAAATTTTTTGTCTATATAGTAGGTCTGAGAATAGGTCATAGACTATAATTTATTTGACAAAACAACGTTTGCTGGGTCAGCTAGTATTCTATATTAAGAAAGTTTGTGATGATGGTTGGGTATATGTAACTTCATCCAAATACCTCAGTGAAAGTTTTTCGTGAATTTTGAATTATAAAATAAATGAAACAGAATAAAAAACCTTTTGTTACAATAACAGTTTTGACGACCGGATGGCTTAGTGGTAGGCACAGGTTACAAAAGATCGAAATAATAAGTCAAGGAATGATAAGGGTAGTTTTAAAAAAAATTGTACAGTCGAAATAACTGACTTTGCTGACTCGTAGTCGCATAATTTATGTCGACAGGAGAGACAAAATTTGTTTCTGACGTTGTGTACCACCCTCCTGTGTGTCCTTAAGTAACGTGACCCTTTTCCCGTGTACCCACGCATTCCGCTTCACATTGGCGACTCATCAATATCCATTAGTATCACATGAATCTCAGCGCCGGTGTCAATGCTACAATTATGCTAATGCCAAAGTATGAAATGTATGTAAAAGGGACAGACGCTTTGCATATTCAAAACCTTTGAATTTGAAAGTTTACTTAAAGCGTGTGAACTGCATTGTTAAGGGTTTGAAGTGGATATATGTCAGAGGTTATCGATGGTAATGAATGGGGACCGAAACGTTGGACACCTTAACGAAGATATTTAAAATGGGCTTGAAAGTTTTCCGTAATTCTATGGTAGGTCAAAGTACTTAATAATAGTTTTAGCTCAACTATTTATAAGTCAAGGAACGTTAGTTCGACTATATTTTAACTCTGCTGTCAAACATTTAAGCGTAATTTTCTATGCGACAATCTGGTGTGTTTATATTGTTTAAATTTTAAACTTTAAAACCCCCTCCTAGTCCTGATAATTACGAAAATCCAATTTGGTGCAGTGGTTCTTTTGCGCTTATTTATATACATTACTAGCTGATGCCCGCAGCTTCGCCCCCGTTGTATTTTTTCTAAAATTTCTTTCTTAAGAACCTTCTCCTGACTATATAACAAACGCAAAAAAAAATTATCCAATTTGGTGCATTTTGGCGATTCATTTTTAAGTTTTTATTTAGATTTATAGATTTATTATTGGTAACAAAGACATGAATTTGTGTCAAGTAGGTACAATATATGTACCTATCGATTTAATCCCTCATATGACAATGCAATGCAATATTATATATTATCAACATGGAGCTGATCTTATGATGGAACTGAAAGGTGGCCATAGGAACTCTGTTATAAAACGAAACGACCGCATCAAATTTAGGCTTGTTTAATTCATCTTACGAGTACTTTGATCCTAAATGGTAACTAAGGTCTGATGATGGAGTTGGAACGGTTGGTATTCTCTATCGTAACTCCGTAGTAAAACGACACTACCGCATCGAGTTTGGTGTCATTGGATTCGTCTTGACGAGTACTTTGTTAACTAGGAGCAAACAGTACCTACAGTCAGCAAAATATCTCGTACTAAAAATGGAATTTTCAACAATTTTTTTTAAATTTGATTTTTTCCCTCCCCAGGTGTACAAGGGTCTGGACGTGATCACCGCGAAAGCGTCCCTCGCGGAGCGCGAGCTGGTCCGCCATCACCTCCTGGACATGTTGGAGCCGCACCAACGGTTCACGGTCGTCGACTTCCGCAACCGCACGCTGAGGATCGTATCCTTTACAATGAACCCTGCCACGGAACTCATAGGGCCGATACAGACTGACTGCATTCCAACTGCAACGTAACTGCCAACTGCCGACTGCCTATACATTTTCCATTGCAGTTGCATTGCAGTCGACAAAACTGCACGCAAACTGCACGTTAGCCGCGACTGAAATGTATGGGCAGTCCGCAGTTGCATTACGGATAATAATTTTATTTTCAGACGTAGGTCCATACAAATTTGTTAGTAAACAATTAAAATCTTAAATTAGTGTTAGTACTTAAATATAACAAAACTATACATAACATAAATAATAATAAAAAACGAGCAAAAAAACCGGCCAAGTGCGAGTCGGACTCGCGCACGAAGGGTTCCGTACAATAATTATTTAATTCCATTTTTTAGTATTTGTTGTTATAGCGGCAACCGAAATACATTATCTGTGAAAATTTCAACTCTCTAGCTACCACGGTTCCCGAGATACAGCCTGGTGACAGACGGACAGACGGACGGACAGTGGAGCCTCAGTAATAGGGTTTCCGTTTTTACCCTTTGGGTGCGGAACCCTAAAAACCGGCCAAGTGCGAGTTGGACTCGCGCACGAAGGGTTCCGTACACTTATCTATAAAAACGGCAAAAAAATCACGTTAGTTGTACCTCTATGGGTTAAATTATTTATTTTTAAAGTGGATACATAAATCAATATTCTGTGAATATTTAAAGCGTTTACCTGCTGCCGTTATCAGTATCGAGCAAAAAAAATGACGTTTGTTGTATGGGAGCCCCCTTAAATATCTATTTTATTCTATTTTTTAGTATTTGTTGTTATAGCGGCAACCGAAATACATCATCTGTGAAAAATATCAACTGTCTAACTATCACGGCTCATGCATGAGATACAGCCTGGTGACAGACGGACAGCGGAGCCTCAGTAATAGGGTCCCGTTTTTACCCTTTGGGTACGGAACCCTTCAAAGCGTCTTTGTAATGAGTGAGTGAGTGAATGAATCAGTGAGTGTGTGCGTGCGTGCGTGTTTGTGGCTCACGCCTCTGGAGAGCTCGTTACTGTGTATTCAATTCATTTCATTTATCGCTTTGTTCCTGACCGGAAAATGAAAGAGACCTCGCAAACATATTGTCGCCGACGCTGACATTTTTCCTAGCGTCACTAGCTACTTAAATGGTTGGATGGATTTGTGGCACAACACACAGGATAATATTTATCCCGGTAATCCTACTTGATCGGAAATAATTTCAATATAAAAGTGCCTATAAACATTGATATACATATTTCACCTGATAGTAAAGTACACATGAGACCGTAAATTTAGCTCAATGGGTCAGTAACAGCCTATTCTGTTCAATAGCCCTAAATCGCACTTATCTGGAAAAACTGACTACGGAAATGAATTCCATTCCTTAGCAGTCCGCATTATAAAGGATGAAGCGAAGCGCTGACCGTGTTTTCTAAGTCATCATGATCATCATTTCAGCCGAAAGACTACTGCTAGACATAGGCCTTCCCCAAGGCTCGCCAAACAGATCGCCCAGATCGGTCCTGCGCCACCCGCATCCAACGCGTTCCCGCAACCTTAACCAAGTCGTCGCTCCATCTTGTTGGAGGCCTACCTACACTGCGTCCGGTCCGTGGACGCCACTCGAGAACCTTTTGGTCCCATCGGCCATCAGTTCTACGAGCGATGTGCCCTGCGCACTGCCACTGTTTTTACAGGCTTTTTATTAACGTGCAATGTATCCACTTCCAGTGGTCGGATTTACTTGAAATTTTGTATACTTATGTAAGTTGGATGACAATGCAAGTACAGTTAACCAAAAGCACAGTCAGTGAAAAAGCTTTCATTTAACATGAAATTTTTAACAAAACTTATATTTACCCATATAAAATATGCCAAAATTATATCGATCCGACGCGACATTCGTTTCGCGCTTGAGATTATAATGGCGTATCCTTGAAATTCAGAAATCCGCACGTGTAAAAACTCAAACATTGACACAGTTCACATAATAATAATTTCTGAGACAATACAGCAAATTTCTGTTCGTAAAAATGTATTGTTACTCCCGTCGCTCGTGAGTCACCCCGCCTGGGCAAACATAGACGGCGCCGCGCGGCAAATAAGAAGTGATATGTGGCTTATACTACGTTCACGGTTAGCGCGTCTAGTGAGGTATCGTCTATCGCGCTGCTTTCGTTTCGAACTGTCACAATAACAATTGACAGTCTATGCGTGGAGTAACGCTTGTACGCATTTCCACAAGAGATGTTATGCTGCGTTGATGAAGGCTACGCTACGAAATACCCGAGTGGGAACTAAGGCCCAAGCCCACTCATTCTGAGGAGGTCTATGCCCTGCAGTAGGACTTAAGGTGGGAATGATGATGATGATGATTATCTTATAATTTATTGAATCAGGATCTGCGGAGGTCGATATTAATGAACTGTAACAATTACTTTGCTCACCCGCGACCTTACGATAGTTACGTTTATGTAAGTAATGCGTGTTCATGCAGTTCCTCCACCTCCGCACTGTACGAACACACACAAATCACACAAACCCAACTATCACCACCACCAAACTACACTGACTCGTTTCGAACTCAACCACAGCTCATCTTCAGAGTAGCTATGCTAACATTTGCTATGAGTCTAACGTTTGGTAGTTTGGCGGTGGTTATGGTTAGGTTTGTGTGATTTGTGTGTGTTCGAACAGTATGTAGGTGGAGAAACTGCATGAACACGTATTTCTTATATAAACGTAACTATCGTATGGTTAGACACGGAGGAAACGAGTGAGCACATCCTAGCCGAGTGTGTCATGTACGCGGCAGCGCGGCGTGATGTATTCGGGAGTGACGAGCTGAGGGAGGAGGAGCTAAAGGATGTCAGTCTCAAAGATGTCCTTATGTTCAGCAGGAGAACGAGAAGATTCGAGGAGAGATGCTGTGTGGGAGCGCTGCTGGGACAGTAACCGTCGGCTCCAACCACGGGGAACTGGGCTGAATGACTGTGCAAAACGGTCGACAGCCCGCCTGGCTCAGCGAGGCGTCCCCATACATCATCATCATCATCAACAACTATCGTATGGTCGCGCGTAAAGTAATTATTTTAGTTCATTAATATGGACCTCCGCAAAGTAACACCTGATTCAATAAATTATTTAAACGATGATGATGATTTAATGAAGACACGCGGAAAGGACCACCCATCCGTGTCTATCAATTAAGCCACAACTTGCCCTACCCAGAGACGAGTCGTGAACCCACTCGTATATCACGATAGTACGTTGGGTGCACAGAGCATGACTATGCTGCGTGAAATGTCACACCACTATACCAAAGAATTTATTCCATTTCGCCAGCCTTACTGCTAAGTGCATTTCTTATGCCTTGCGGTGTCACAAACGAAAAAAAGCTAAGGGTTCCGCGCGTGAAATTAAGTAGTGGGAACCCCTCACAAAGCCACGCAAACTTCACATACAACATCAAATTACCTCGCAGGTGTCTACAGCTTTCGCCATGCACATAACAACATTAATTAAATTTCGCATATAAATTCAATAAAACACCTTAAGGTGCGAGATAAGGTCAGAGCTCACGACCCCAGGACTTTTGAAGCGGTAAACGGCCGAAAGAAATCTCAACAGTGTTTAATTGATCGCCCCAAGTACAGCTGGTTAGATATAGTTGAGAAAGACCTTCGCGCCCTACACGCAGGAAACTGGAAGGAGATCGCACAAGATAGGCCTTGAAGTCAAACAGATAGGTTTTGTGTTAGTACAGTCAAATTTCTCCTACTGGTACACATTCATTCCCAAGCGCACACACATGCACACACACACATACACATATACTCACGTACACACACACACACACACACACTCACACACACACAAACCACCTGGCGCATGCGCTTGTCTTAGCTTTCTTTTACGTAGTTTATGTTTCTCTGGACTAAAATTTGTTTTTTTTTTCTGTTTAGTTTAATTTTATTTTTTGTATTTTTTTTTAAATTATTTCTACTGTTCCACATATTGCACTCCAGGGTCCCAAGATACAGGCTCAGCCTAGTTTGGGGTCCGTCAGGAATACTTACTCTGTACACTTGTGAATTATTAAGCAAATAAATATTTTTGTATTTTTGTATTTGTATAAATCGAAAGCCAAGATCCACTTTGGGATTAACGCCAGCGCACTGCTGGACATAGGTCCCTCCTACGCCACTGAGCACGATCCTTGGCCACTCTCATCCATTTCTTGCCAATCGCCTTGCGAAGACCATCGCTCCACCGAGTCTAAGGACGTCTGAGGACGCCAGCACAGTAAGTTTAATTGAGATTCGTGAGGTGTACATCGTCCCAGCCCACGTCCCACTGCAGGGCACAGGCCTCCTCTCAGAATGAGAGGGCTTGGGCCGTAGTTCTCACGCGGGCCCAGTGCGGATTGGGAACTTCTCACAAACCATCGAATTTCTTCGCAGGTTGTATGCAGGTTTACTCACAACGTTTTCCTTCACCTAAAGCTCATGGTGAATTTCAAATGTAATTTCGCACATATATTCCGAAAAACTCAGAGGTGCGAGCCGGGATTTGAACCCACGATCCTCTGCTTGAGAGGCCATTGGTCAAACCGCTAAGCCACCACGGCTTTTTCTTTTGTCAATATCATCATTGCAATTCAATTAAATTCTAGGGTGAATGATCATTTTACTAGACAAGCGTGCTGCATCATAGGTCTTATCTTCGCTTTCCATCAGGCGTGATTGTGGTCAAACGCAAGCCTATATCTTATAAAAAAAAATTATAGCTTCATCGATGCTATCGATGATCCTGCCAATTTCGACAGTGATAAAGACACTATCGGTTGTCCGTTGTTCGGTAAATTCGGTGTGCGGTAATCATCCTTGCAATTTCATGTAGGTAATTCTAAGACGTTAACTACTTGTCTACAAGCAAAAGTCGACTTTATGATGGTGACGAATCTTTTCATTCCGCGACTGTGCATAGATTGGTCTGAAAATTGCTGATTAATCAATTTCAAACCGAATTTCTGGTACTTTTTTTACGTATTCCATACCGGGAACGCATTTATATAACCCCCGATAACCGCCGATAACCGTTGGGGTAGAAGAGTTCTTGAGTGGAGACCACGGATTGGCAAACGTAGCGTGGGACTTCCTCAGACTCGGTGGAGCGATGATCTTCGCAAGGTGGCTGGCAAGTGCTGGATGAGAGTGGCCGAGGATCGTGCTCAGTGGTGTGCCATGGGAGAGGCCTATGTCCAGCAGTGGACGAGCATAGGCTGATGATGATGATAGCATTATATGCATTTTCGTGACTTTCGCCTAGTGCCGTTGTTATATTTTGGCAGCCATTTGAGCGCGCATGTGCGTCTGTAACGCCTGAAGAAATCTCGAACCTGACAACCGGCAGCGAATGCGTTAACGAAACCAAGTGCACGCTAGCCGGCTCTCCCGCTTGACCATTTTTTTTTGTCCGTCTTTGAAAAACTGTCGGCGTCCTTTGTAATGATGCTATTGCGCTTTGAACTTCCAATTTTAATTAACAGATGCTATCGCTGATGTTAATATGATGGCTTTTAATCTAATCTGCGCATACGCCAGAGTAGTAGTTAGTAGTGGTAGAGCCATGTTGTAGCTAGCCGCTGCATCACGAATGGGCCGGCTCGTCCGGGGCAGTACCACCCTCTCACAGAACACCGGCGTGAAGCAGCAGTAATCCTGCTTGCGTTTCGTACGGTCAGTGAGAGTGCCGGGGGCCCAATACCTCACCCCTTCCCCCTCCCCCTCCCTCTCCCCCTTCCCCTATTCCCTCTCCTTTAGGGCCGACAACGCACTGGCATCGTGTAAAGCGCTGCGGGTGTCTATGGACAGTGGTGTTCATTTAACATCAGGTGACCCACTAGTTCGTTTGTCTGGCCTATCTAACATAAAAAAAAAATACGCCGTGCGATTAATGCAATTTGCAACACTTGGAGCTCTAGCGCTGTGGTACTGTTAACTAATTTACTTTATCTGCGTCAGATCTATGTGTCATTGTACCATTTGTACCAAATGAGCGTCTGCTGCGATAAAAAAACGTTATGACATTTGCTGGCATTAATCTTATCATATCAGGGATTATTCTATATTTAAATTAGAAACAAGGCCTCTTTACTAGTTCGTTGTGTTATGGTCCCGTTTTAAGAATTCGTGAAATTATGCATTGTCAAATTTGGTTAGTTACGTCAGTGGTTTATCAAATCACAAAACAACAGTGTCATGGTACCAAATTAAATGATATAATGATATAAATCTATGATAATTAAAGGAACTTTCAATACGAAATCAGCCCGCTCCCTAATTGTCATAGGCTCAAAAGATTTCCCTTTTGGATCAGCTTCGAAATCGAATAGAAATAAATGATTATGCTATCAATCAATGTATCCATCTCCATTTTACCAACGGACGTCCAGGCAGGGACAGTGGCTTCATCATCCATATGAGGTTAATATTCCATTGTCCCACACGAACCGGTCGCTTCATCTTTCCTAATACGAACTTCTAAGGAGTAGATTTTGCTTCCGTCGTCTGTATTTCCAGATAGAGACAACCTAGGACTCTTCAAGGCTAGAGTGGCTGGGTTGTTACCAGTGTTGAACCAGTGAGATACTCCTTTGGTCTCATCTGCACTTTTCATCAAGTGAGACAGAAGTAAATGACGGGTAATTTTTGATGTACAAACAATTATTTCTTTAATATTCGTAATCAGATTCAAGAACTAACAGAAAAAGGGAAAGTACCAATAATCGCCGGAGGAACAAGTTATTATTTAGAATCTATAGTCTTCAACAATCTGGTTGAAGGAGAGGACTTTTCTGATGAATTGTTGTGGGATAGAAGCATAAGAAAGAGAGATATAGATGTAGCTGGTCCAAGCGCTGACGAACCCGCATGTAAAAAAGCAGCCAAAGCTCCAGAGGATAATGGAAACGGTGACCAAGTGGCTGCTGATCCAATTACTATAGAAATCACTGATGAATTCGACCAAGAAAAAGTGAAATACGAAATGGATCATGAACATTTGCTGACGAATGAACAAATTCACCATAGATTGATGACAATAGATCCTGTACAAGCAGACAAGCTGCATCATAACAACCGAAGGAAAGTGTTAAGGTAAGTGACTTATATCATATAAAAAACTCATTGTTTCACAAAGAGGAAAACACAAAATACGAGCACAAAAATAACCTACGCAACATGCAGAGTTGCAAAATTCAGATAGTTAATAATTGTTACTTTTTAATAGTTACGTATCAAAGTAAACGCCTGTATCAATTTTCCTTTCATTGATCTGGGTTACCCAGATACACTATCGATGAAAATCCGGAATTCAATATTAATTTAAATATACAATACAATACAATACAAATATTCTTTATTGATCACCAAAAACAGTACAGTAACATTACAAAAATAAAAAAATTCAGGTAGACAATAGGCGGTCTTATCGCTAAAAAGCGATCTCTTCCAGACAACCAATTACTCATAAATTAATAAATATCAACAGACTAATGTAGGTGGCAGAAATAGCAGATAAGAGAAACTTAGTATTAATAGACAATAAACAATAAAATCAATACAAATATAATATGTAGTTGCTACGGCCAAAAATTTATTGTAACATTAAGATTATTAGCATATTTCCTCTTTAACAGCTTTAAAACATTTTAAACATCACTTCCGTGATAAAATTCATTCACAAACCATTCTAAATAAATTAAATCTTGGTGACCAGTTTCTTGAATAATCGAGTTGTCAACAATAATTATCCAATCATTGTAAATCTTATTTAATTGATTGTCGTCTCTATTGTTGATACAATAGAGCGTTTCAATTTATTCCTTTTTAGTTTGTTAAGGTAATTCTCGTTATCGTCAATATTAAGTGAATGTCATAGTTCGCTTGAAGCATGTAAATATTCGTCTCTTGTTTGGTTCTAGTGAGATAAGCTACGTCATATCAATTCCATTTCCTGTTGCCTAATAATTATTCCTTCGTACTGATTTGTTAACTGTCGTTATTTATTTTTCATGATAGTTATTTATTGCTAATTCTGTATTAACAAATACATACATTATATTCAATTGGTCTTGTGGATTGCGACATCGGATGTTTTTGCTTCTACGAGCAATTTGACGCCGAATAAGTCATCGACATAGGTCGAAGAATGTGCAAGTTTAAGTGGCAATGATGATGATGATGAATTTAACACACTCAATGAAGCCTTTGACACTGTTCCGATGAGAAATTCATTTACTTATGAATCTAACTTTATTTTATTTTATGCCCCTCTAAATTACGAAATATAATTGCATATTCATTAGCTTTTTAGTTCTTTTTTAACGAGCCTTGCCGAGTTTTGCAAATTTTAACTGACGCCTACTAATCTCCATATGCCAAGGTTTAAAACGTTTTATAACTATCAATAAATAGTCCTTGAATTATTCTAAACTAGCCGTTGCCCGCAACTTTTTCTACACAGTCAAGTGTAAACACAGTCATATTGTATACCCAAAACACGGGAACAAACTTCGTATTTTTTTTAATATATATAATGTAGATATCTTATGTCTTGACGACCGAATGACCTAGTTAGTGGTAAGAGAACCTGACTTCGAAGCTTATGTGGTGTGGGTTTGATCCCCGGTCGGGGCAAATAACTGTATGAAAAATGCGAAGTTTGTTCCCGGGTTTTGGGTGTTTAATTGACTGTGTTTAAGTAGTATACTGTATCTAAGTATGACTAATTTTCGTGTCACAAGGGAAAAATTTCACACTAATTTTAACTACCAGGGGGAGGTGTCTAACTTTTTGAATTCCACCCAAATATCATGTGGCTTTTTAGCCATATACGCTTTAGTATTTTTAGCGCGCGTGCAATTTCTGTTCCTGTAATTATTAGTTCTATGAGACACACCTAGATATTGTCATAAATTTCAATAAACTTACACCAGAAACACAAATAGTTCGATACGATCTAGCCAGTAAATCAATTAGAGTTAATATACAGATATTGCCGCTACGTCTTGACACTTAAAGTACCCTGTAAAGTACCCTCACTTATGATCTTCTTCTGTTTTTGGAGTTGGAGTTAAATTGTCTTATAGAGGATCAAGAATTTTTTTGTTAAAATTTAAATGTGGGTTATGCGATGTGTTAAAATTCATCGTATAAGTCACTGGCATGAACAATATTGAAGTTCGTAAAATCTGATATACAAATTATAGAACAGCAGTGTAGGTAGGCCTCCAACAAGATTGAGCGACGACCTGGTTAAGGCGGCGGGAACGCATTGGATGCGGATGGCGCAGGGCCAATCTGTTTGGCGAGCCTTGGGGGAGGCCTATGTTCAGCGGTGGACGCCTTCCGGCTGAAGTGATTATGATGATGATATTATAAAACAAACAGGCGATAATGACGACTTGAGGTCCAGGGTTCGGTTCCCGCTTCGGGGCAGATATTTGTATGAATAATGAAATGAATGTTTGTTCTAGGGTCTTGGGTGTTTAAATATATATCTACATATCTAATCCATATAAGTTTGTTTATCGGTTCTCTAGTACCCAGAACACAAGCTTTGCTTACTTTGGGACTAGGTCAATTGGTGTGAATTGTCCTGTACATAATATTTATTTATTTTATTAAAATTCGGCCAAGTGCGAGTTGGGCTCGCGCTCTAAGGGTTTTGTATTCTAGGAAAATTTAAGTTCGTTTTTGCGGATTAGTGTTTTTTTAAGTTTGTCCCCAACTCATGCTGGACCTAATTCTTGACAAAGTTCTCCATTCTATGTAAACAAAGTGAAAATCATTATATGTAGATATCTTGTGATGGGCGGCAAATAATGTTTCCTATTTTCCTCCAAAAACTAACTTAAACTCTAAAATTAAATATGTAATATGTTGTATCTTCCAATATTCGACCATTTTAATTATTCGAATATTCGATTCGTAAATTCGGAAGTATTCGAATTATAGTCGAACATTTTAGAAAGGTTTAATAAAACACAGAAAACTACAGAATATGCTGTGAAATTACGTAATCAGTCTCAAAAAGGCGGCACACGTTATGTAGTAAGGCAGTAGACAAAGACAGCAGGCAGACAGAGCCGATTGTTTTTTTTTTGTTAGCGATAGTTTCCGAGTAGCGCCTACACAACGCGCGAGCGCGCTAAAAATTTAGCTTGAAGAAGTTTTCTAAAAATGTAAAAGATTTTAGCAACGTAAGATTAATGAATCACCAGCACCATGCATGTCATGTCATGTACCTTACTCTTTCTTACTAGAAAGAAAGAAGAAAGAAAGAAAGAAATATTTATTTGTGACAACTAACATAGACAAAAGAAAATTAAAACAGAATAAGCAATAAGAGCAAAAATAACACAATGAAAAAAAATAATAATAATAACATGCTTATGTCACAAAATGGTCCCAAATCAGCAAAATATTGCCAATCTTGCGAACGGCGCTGATCTTCCTTTGGGACCATAAAACCATAACAGTAAAAGAAACACACGAAATCAAAGTGAAACCAACAAGTTGAGAGTTAGAAAAATAAAACAAAAAATACATAAATCAATACTACAGGCCAGTGTCCTTTACCCTATCGGTCATAGTAAAAAATAAAATAAAGAGCAATCATAGACAATAAAAAAAGAAAAAAAAACCTAAATCCAAATATGGCTGGCCATACAACATACAAATACAACTTGGTATGATTATGATACTACATGTACAATTTCCTTAATTCATTTAAACTGTAATATAATAAATAATAAACAAAGTGCATGTGCAATTGAATGGACAAATCAGGACGCACAATGAGTAATATAGAAAATATTACAAATAAGTGCAAAATACAGAAGATGGAAGCAGTGAATACTAGCTTACTTCACAAAACAAAATACAACACAATTTACACAACATTAGTCTTTATGGAAGCAGTGAATTGATACATTTAATTACATTATATTTTGATTTAAATGAAATGAAATAGTTTATTTTGCTCTAGACATAGTAAAATGGTCTTATAAAATAGTGCTAATGTGCTGTGACATGACTAGCCAGATACATTGGCACGCAAAACATTGTCTTATATTCTAAATAGGATTTATTTAGCTGAAACGAATTAAATATTTACATTGTTTATGAAGAAACCTAGGTTAAATACAGTTTATTTAAAAATTTAATTAAGGTTTAGTGTCAGTTTGACAGTGGAATCATTGAAAGTAATATATGTATATTTATTTTATTTAAATGTCTTCATTTTTAGGCGTTCGCGTCATGTCTCGTGTTTTGTTTAATCTTCTCACTATTAATTAGTACTAAATATATATAAAAACATTTTACTAACATAATTAAAATCGAATATTGAATATTCGAATACCATGCCCCTAAATATTCGAATCTTTGATCAATTATAACTGTAGATCCACAGTTGCGCGCCCGAAAATGTCCGAGCCAAATGAGCGCCACTTTGATAAAAGTGGCCTTCTTTTTTCTCAGAACGTTGCGTGAAATTGTCAAGTTTAGCTGTGAAGTGGAGTTTTGCCGCTACCGAAATTCGACTGTAATGAAGTAAAGACTAGGTTCAAATTTCTGTGTAGGTGATGATTTTATTTGTTACGCAACCAAATAAAAAAGTTCGGACATTCTATGAAGGGGATTTTGTTCGGCAATGTGTATCTACAGTTATAATTGATCAAAGATTCGAATACGAAAATTCACCAAATATTCGAATTATTCGAATTGGAAGCCCTGGTTGTATCCAGACTTGAGGAGTTGTATCTCCCTGGCTCTGCCTGCCTAGCGACTAACGCCAACCACTGCGGTGGAACCTTTTCACAATTTGAAATCTGATGGCTTTATACTTCAACTGTAAAGTATTTTTGAGAGCCCACAATGGATCACGATTCATAAGGAACGCCACCATTGTATGCACGGACTACATTACGCCGCATTCACAGTTTCAACCGCCCGCCATTAGCTTTATTAAATCGATGCTCATAAATAAAACAAACATCGAAACTCAATGGAAACCTCCCAAAATATCCATACAATCAAATTAATACGCTATCAAACGAAGGCCGCGTGACACTGTGACATAAAACCGAAAACCAGGGCACGTGATCTTCCCCTCGCCCCACTTTTGCGCTAGTTCCCTGCAGATAAGAGGTGACGGAGGCGAGTTCGGAGTTCTTATTAACCTGGTTCTTAGACCAGGCAAGTTGAGCTCAGCCGTCCCGTGCTTTTGTACTAGCGTCCTACTGATAAGAGGGTTTTGGGAAGGACTTGGGAGGTCTTGTTAGGCTGGTTATTCCGACTTCCGCGTGTCTGTGACCGGAGCCAAGGCTTTGCCGACTGTGTGCCGTGACCTTGTCTTTACTATTAGACGATCGTGTGACCATGATGGTTACGAAATTCGCACGAATTCTAACATTATAGATTATTGAGTTCGTGTAAAATCCCCGTTTTTTTTCTCGGTTATTTACTGTTTTTTTTTTTATTTATGCTGCAACCCACTGTTGCAGGTGGAATTTTACGGTTTTGTGTAGTGGTGTAATTGATACCGTTTACCAAATGTCTTTAGTTTTTTGCTAATCTTTGTCTCTGTGCAAGGCAACGTTTAATGTAGTTTTCTGTGGCTGCATTTAAGCCGCGTTAAAATATTAGGAAAAAAATAGGATCATGAGGCTTAGAATAATGATCAAAATATTTATTAAATTTTCTGTTACAATTGTGTGTCTGAAAGTCTGTGATCTCTCACTTTTTTAATATGATATTTAAAATTAAAACTAGGTAAGTAACCGCTAAGCTCCTTCAAACGAAAAAAAATTTAAACTATAATTATTTTATTTATTGATTTATTTATTTTTTATATTTGGAAAACAAACAGGCAAACACAATTTTACCAAAGTGCTGATGATTCTTGAAATATTCCAAATTTTCACGTCGTGTTTTCAAATCCTCATTCCTCCCTAATCTTTTTTGTATAGAGAATCGTGCTTTTAAAATCGTTAACAACAGATTTAATTACGCCATAAAATACAGGCTGACCATGTGACCGCTTACCACCTGTCAAATTAAATAAATAATTGAGCATGTGTATGAAAAGCCATAGAGCCTTTATGCTCCCTTGGTGATCAAATAAATTATAAGAGCATGAATATAATTATGAGGTCGTGGCCAAACGATGGGTTTGAACGCAGGAACAACTGCGTTCTTATAATTACATGTTTTTGTCGCAGCAAACGACGTGTTAGCGTTAAAGTGCTAAAAATTATGAGAACAGTTGGTTGCATGTGTGCGCCACTAGAGGCGCTGCCAATTTGCCCATAGCAGTTGAGACTGTATATTTTTAATTGTATGGTTGGTAGATTTTTTATAGTTAAGACCAATTGGAACTGACATGTTCATTTTTAAATAGATTAAATAAAATTTGGTAGGTCATCCGACGCTGGTGGTGATTGTGAGTCGTCGCTGCCGGTCGGAGTGGCGATCGTGACGTAGCCGTCTCGTCCTCCAACGCACCTCGTCCCGTGCGTGTATTGAGCCGGTTCTCGGCAAAGACGTTAACGCGAACGTGTTAAATCGATTTGTTCTGTCAAATATGCACACCACACTACAGGTTCTAATGGGTGGTTAGCAATGGATAACATCGTTAGATAAATAAAAAAAATTACATTATCTCTATTAATATGACAAACCAATCCGTACCGGGTCCGAGTAGGACCTACAAATCGAGCCGTCATATTCTGATAAGAGGCTTGTGCGCAGCAGTGAGACGTAAATTAGCCGGAGATGATGTTCAACATGACTCCAGACACAGAGTACATTTTTTTATTTCCTATTTATGACATGACGAAAAACAGTAGAAAACATGTAAAGAAGTGCGCAGACAAGGAGCTCGACATGGGCCTAATAAACGGTCCACCTCTTCAACAGTTAAAAAAAGAAAAAAGAAATAGATTCATTAGCCGGGTCGATTTTTATTTTATTGTATTGTATTTTGTGTTTGGAAAATTTTATGTTATTTCTGCTCAGAATCAAGAGCTTTTTCGATCCTACTAGAACAAAAGTGTTCCAAGTTTTTTCTTCCATTGAGTTACCACCATTTTTCATAGACTTCATATGACCGTAACTAAATGGAAGAATCGAAAATTATATGGCAGTTTTGGGACAGTTCTTTCCTTCTAGTTACTAGTTTCCATCTACTTCTTGTAGGATCGCAAAAGCTCGTGGTTCTGAGCAGAAATCGCAACCAATTTCCCAAATTTAAAAAAAAGTCGAAAAATACAGCAATATATAAATTGGCCCACCCATACCTTCCCGTAGCACGCCAATGAGATTGATCTGTAGCTCTCCTCGTCCAATCCCTGCCTGCTCTCTTACCAATATCATCATCCCATCTGCAGGCTTATTGTCTAACGTTTCTGACGCTTGCCTTCGCAATCACTATTTCATTCTGTCAAACAGTATAAGACGATGACAGAAAGAGATGGTGAAAGCGAAGGCAAGCGTCAGAAGCGTTAGACAATACGGCCTCTGGTTACATTCAATAGTCATCCCAAAGCAATAAGTGGGACGGGAAGCGGTTTTAGCTGGTAAGCGTCAAACACTACCTGGGCCCTCCATTCCCTGTTGTCCATGACGATTTTTCCGCTTAACGTCCTAATTATTATGCAAAAAAGAGCACGGGCCTCGCGTCTGTGGACCAGGGCAAAAATGACGCAACGGTACGGTCTAACCCTGACAAGTGTCACAGGCCACAGCCTCCCATTACAAAATTAAAAAAAAACTGCCCACACTACGTCTGCCGTCAAGAATTCTCCACTCGATCAGGATCTGCAAAATTAACTCGTCAATAAGTTAAAAACGATAACGCAACGCAAACGAGTTAACGTTATTCCGACGCGTGGACACCCGAGCCGCGGACGCGATAACCCAGAATTATTTATTATGTGATTATTATACAGACAGCCCTACGAGGGCCCGCAGGGTTGTCAGCGGACGGCTACTGGGCGGTGCTCTGGGAAAATTTACAAAAAAGGTACGGTTAATAATTAAATTGGCGTTGTTTTCTATCTAATAACTTTAAACGAGTATTTCTTGCATATTTTTTTATGGACGTATTTTGGTGACCTCGGACGTTTCCTAGCCGTTGCTCCTACGATTTTGATGAAACTTGCTATGTTGGGGTTTTTGGGGTCGAATAATCAATCTAGCTCGGTCTTAGCTCTGGAAAAACCCGTGTAAAGTTCGGTTGGCCAGGTACTATACTGTTACGAACACGAATTTGCCATAAAGGATCTATTGATTCTCTTAAGAACCAATATTCGTTTAAATTATTACTTTATTTTACCTCTATATGTATGTTATTTGATACGTGGAGTAAAATCATAAGTTGTGAGGAATGAAATTGTGATTACAAAAATGCACAATACCTTACAACACTCAAAATCTACAAAATATCAATAAATTCGCGACATATCTGCTTTTATTTCGCTGAAATTATGTTGTGTTCACAAATCACTGAAATTACTGGTCAAGTGAATTCAAACGGCTGGCAAAGATACATCGTTGGATTTAGCTGTGTGCTGTGAATGAAGATCATGAAATCATAATTTCATGAATTGATATAATGTTTTGTATGAGATTTGGAGTTGAAACCGGACTATGGTAAACGAAATAGTATGTGGGAGACATACATCCCTTTACCCTTGACCTGGTAAAGTGTTAAGATCATTCACCCGAATTTGCACTAAATACCTGTTCCGATCACTGATCATAAATCATAATTTCAATGTAATTATAAAACTTGGACCGAATGAATCCCAATGGGCAAAGATACTCTTCAGGGTCAAAGTAACCCGACTTTACGTTAGGTAAAAGAGCCCCCCGATCCCGTCACTTCCGCGTCCGGATTTCCCTCGTATCTGGCAACCCTACCATGTTTGCGGAATTCAGTCGCGTAGCCAGCGCTCCGCGTCGTATTACGCAATGGCGCCGGTAGGGGGAGCTGAAAGTGACAAGCGGAGCGGGCGCTTACGCGGGAGCGGGTATCCCACTAATTTAGAATAGAATAGAATAGAAAAACGTTTATTCAGACAACACATCACAACAAAAAATAATTTACAAAATGAGAAAGAATACAAAAACAAACAAATAAGGATGTGAAGCCGAAATGGTCTCCACTCAGCAATGCCGTTGGCACGACTAGCGTTGTCAACGGCGCTGGTTTTCTGCAGAGCCAGCGAGGTGTGCGGGACAGCATACTGCGCGACTTACGTCAGACAAATTAAGTAAATATAAATATAATATAATAAAATATAAATATAGTACTTACTCGTATTAATAAGGAAGGTAAATATAATAATTTAATTAATTGGCGGCCACCCAGAATCTGACAGTGTGATACCCTACGCCTGGGCAACAGTACCTTGTTGATCCATAAGATAGCTTTTTAGTTTGGACTTGAACCCACCAACAGTAATGCTCTCTCTGATTGGTGGGGGAAGGTTATTCCAGCACTTCGTCGCAGCATAACGAAAACTGCCACGAAATGCAGCGGTACTGTGCCTCGGGCACACCAGTCTAGGAATACGCCTGATATGCCATTGATAGAAAACCAACTTCTCATGCAGATATGCAGGCTTCCTACTATTACAGATACCAAATAGGAGCGTGGCAAAGTGAAGGGTACGTCGACTACTCATGTTCAAAAGCTTGTTACTATTGAGATAGGGAGTTATATGCGATCGTGGGGGTATAGGGAAACAAAAACGCACGCAGGCATTTTGTAGCCTGAATTTGAACCTGAAAGTTTGTATGGAAGGTTATGTGGAAGTTTGTTATTATTTCACGCTAAAACAGTTTGACGGATTCTGATGAAATTTGGCACACATATTGTTTTTAACCTGGTTTAACATATAGGATACGTTTTATCCCGGAAAATTTCAGCTCCCACGGGAAAGCGATAATTGAATTCTGCGCAAACGGAATAGCGGGAAGCAGCTGGCATTGAATTGCACTTTACCGAGATAAAAAGTAGCCTCATATGAAATGGACAAATAAACTTAATCTGCTCAGCAAAGTAAATTCTCGCAATCAATCGAAAATCAAGTTTATCCGTTTTATTTTAAATATAGATCTTCGCTAAATAAGGCCTTAATCTGTGCAGTATTTTCATTTAAATATAAATTAATGGAGGATAGTGTAGCGTTCTAATAGTGTTTTTATCTGTTAATTAGTTTATTTGTAGTAACAAAAACAAATCAATCCTGACACATTAATTGATTGTTCGAGTTTAATGTCAATAAAAATAATAGTTTAAACACATTCAGTGCCAAAAACGTGTTTTCCTAACTTTCCCCGATGTCGGTGCCATAATTTTACAGGCAATTAAAAGCACATTGTGCGTTCGCGGCGTCCAAAGAGTACCGGGTTTGACAGGCAGCAGCGAATGCGTTAGCTTTTTTTAATGAGCTCGTGACCTAAATCGCTTCCGCCTATGAGTGCGCGCACCCTCGTCTGTTGCCATGCGGCCCGGCCTTACCCCAGGCTTATCACAAATCTAGCTTCCGCTCGCGATACGTCGCCGGTTCAATCCGGACCCTGTTCTACTATGATGGGCGTGGTGGATTGGGTGCCGAACCGATAATGTAGATTTGAAGACATGACCAATTTTGTTTTTGTTTTTTTTACATAAAACTGACCCGTTGCTAAGCCACCACGGCTTAATCTTAACAATAGAATTGTTGGAGAGCCTTAACTATACTTCGTTTTTTCAGCATTAGAAAGGAGATAAGCGGTCTTGATGTGTCTTTTTATTGAAAAACACCTTTGAAAAATAAATCAAAGCAAAAAAAATGTAACAATTAGAAAGGACTAATGGTCATTTACATTCTTTTGGCTTCATGGGAGTACATAGTTACTATTTTTTTTAAAATGTTTTTCGGTAGAAAGACTTAACAAGATTGTTTACCCTATTTCTAATGCTAAAAAACGAAGTAAGGTATAAATAATTCTAATATATAAAAATCTCGTGTCACGGTGTTTGTTATCGAACTCCTGCGAAATGGCTTGACCGATTTTTATGAAACTTTTTTTCTTTACATTCGATAGGTCTGAGAATGGGTCGTAGGCTATTTTTTTATACCCCTATTCTTCGCGGACGGAGTCGCGGGCAACAGCTAGTCTAACATATAAAAATCTCGTGTCACGGTGTTTGTTATCGAACTCCTCCGAAACGGCTTGACCGATTTTTATAAAACTTTTTCTCCATAGGTATTCATTCGGTAGGTCTGAGAATAAATAGGTCTTAGGCTATTTTTTATACCCCTATTCTTCGCGGACGGAGTCGCGGGCAACAGCCAGTAATAAAATAAAAGATGACCCACTTGCTCGTTTTCCGTTTATATTCATACAAAAAAATTGTAACGACTGATTAGTCCATAGCTTCCCCACAGGGCCGATAGTACCCAGTCGTCCTTCGCCGGATTCCGGGAGGCCAAGCATGACGCAACGCGACAATAAGGAAATGAGTTCAATTGTGGCCGCCAGGGCCATTCTGCGGCTCGCGAATTCTCGTATTTCTAGTTTTATTATAAAGTAGCTATTGCCTGCGACTTCGTCGGCAAAGAATTCGTTCGGAAGTATGCAATTTTCCGGGATAAAAACTGTCCTATGTACTTTCCAGGGTCTTGAACTATATCCATACCCAATTGCATCTAAATCGGTTCATCGGTTTAAACGTGAAGAGGTAACAGACAGACAAACACACTTTTTCTTTTTTAATAATAGGATGGATTAGTATGGATAGTTGGGATTGTCATCCGCCTATGCGCCACCTTTGGGCACAGGCCTCCTCTCACAATAAGAACGGTTGGGCTGTAGTTCCCACGCGGGCCCAGTGCGGGTTGGCAACTTTGCACACAACTTTGCATCAGTCAGTAAGTTTTGGAAATTCTCTGTTGTAGCAGATCTGCTGACCTGAATTGAATGCAGTGACTTTTTTACCCCTGATGACCAATTTTGATATTAAACCATAGTCTAATAATGAAAATAAACGGATCACTCACGTCTTAAAACAAGTTATTTTGACATGTTTCGGGCTAATCCGTAGCCAGTGAGCGCCGGCCCTTATTCTTTCACGCTAAAACGGTTTGTCGGATTCTGATGAAATTTGGCACACAGATAGTTTATAACCTGGACTAACATATAGGATAGTTTTTATCCCGGAAAATTGCATAGTTCCCGCGGGATAGCGATAAACGAATCCTTTCCAGACTGAGTCGCGGGCAGCGGCTAGTTTAAAATAAGAGTATATTTTTTATAAGTAACCGTGAATTAGATTTGAAACGCCAAAAATAATCGTCAATATTTTTATAATTAGTTTTAGCAGAATCACCCTTGTGGCTTAGAAATGTGCCTGATATTGAGTTATTTATTGCCATTATAATGCCTTGAGTGTAGCTCTATGACAATACTAGACATGGCTAGGATGAGACAATTAAGAATTAATTCAATTAATTGAATGAATGAAATCATTAATTTAAAAGCTTTTATCAAGTTAAGTAGTAAGTAATAAATAAATAGAAATAAAATTAAATTAAAATAAATCAAGTGTGAGTCAAGCTCCAAAGCCGAGGTTCTAAATGTACAATTTTGGAACTTTTTTTTTTGTAGTGGTAGAGCCATGATGTAGCTAGCCGCTGCATCCCGAATGGGCCGGCTCGTCCGGGGTAGTACCACCCTCTCACAGAACACCGCCGTGAAGCAGCAGTACTACCTGCTGCGTTTCGTACGGTCAGTGAGAGCGCCGGGGGCCCAATACCTCTCCCCCTCCCCTATTCCCTCTTCTTTTTCCTTAGGGCTGACAACGCACTGGCATCGCGTAAAGCGCTGCGGGTGTCTATGGACAGTGGTGATCATTTAACATCAGGTGACCCACTAGTTCGTTTGTCTGGCCTCTCTAACATAAAAAAAAAAAAACATTCAGGTTCTATTTACTATTTTATTGTAAGACCACATCCAAATTTTATGGTACAGTGAACCTCAGAAGTCACTGAACACCTTAGCACTTTGTTGCAATAAATATATTGCCCATATGCTGATGGGGCTGCCGCGATACTGCAGTGCATCGGGGATGTTTGCGGAGGCGCATGTGGCGTGTTTTAAAGCCACCATGCGCCTGCGCGCCGCGTCCCTGGTGCGGCGGGTGCGCGGCAGCTCCAACAGTGTCCTGGCAATGATTGCGGACAAGTATTGTCCGTATATTTCATTTTGCTGCGGTCATCACGCACCCGGGGGCAAAGTGGTTGACACATTGAAAAACAGATGACGGTTATCAGTTATCAATGTGTTAACCATTGATGCCTTGATAATGTTTTAGTAATGTAAGCTTATTGAGACTTGTGTGTGTGTAAGTGTTATTTTATTTTATTGTATTTTGTAATTGAATGTGTATGAGTCATTGTACTTGAAATAAATGAATTTTAATTTTTAATTTAATTTTAATAACCAGTTATATGTGAAGTTTGAAATATGTCACGTTAGTGAAAGTGACAAAGTACCAAAGTATTCAGCGACTTTGAGGGCGAAATTACTTGACTAAAGAGCTGGTTTCTTTTTTTTAATTTTGGGCGCAGTATAGTTAAGGGGATGGCAATAAGACGAATGGTCGATTTGAATTTTTTTTCGTAATCATCTTTGTATCTATTTGTTTAAAAATTACAAATAAAGTATAGGTACTTGCATACTAGTGAGTTCACGTAGGTACGTTTTATTTGGACTTCAGGGACATATAATATTTTTTTATTCTTGTGCCACGTCTGCGAGTTTTTATGCGCAAGCACATTGTTGCTTTATTACTACTTAACTGTTCGGATGCTCGCGCGCGTAATACAATGTACTCAGAGTGTACCTACCCTAATAAAGTAATGAATTTAACTAACTTTGAATAACTTTGGGCGCCATTGAATTAATTCGAAACTAGTTTAAGTTCATTACGGAGTTTAAATAAAAACTTGTACCGTTTTTTTTTAAGTAAATAGTGTTGAAGCAAAAGGTTCTCAAATTTGCGGAGGACTCAAAAAAATCTTCAATTTATTCATTTTTTCCTTTGTCTAGACACAGAAAATAAATAGCCCAAATGTTGATTTTATTAAAATTTCATGAAACGACCTACATATTCAAAAAAAATTGGACCTTTAAAGTAATTATCCATGGATACAAAATGACTGACCGGGTAAAGTTCCGTTGTGACACACAGGATTAACTCATTAATTTTAATTATCTGGAGCACCACCCGCGTGGGAACTACGGCCCAAGCCCTCTTATTCTGAGAGGAGGCCTGTGCCCTGCAGTGGGACGGTTATAGGCTGGAATGATGATCTGTAGCACAACGGATTAACGGGGGCACAATTATCGAGGTTATCAGTGCACATACTTAAAACATGCAGACTGAAATAGAACCTCCTTTTATGAAGTTTGTAAAAAAAATACACCTAATGACGCCTAAATATTCCAATTGCATCTCAAAATATTTAGAAATAAAGAAAGAAAGAAAGAAAAACATTTATTTTATAACAACAATAACACATACACAGGCAAAAATAAGAGTACAAACATAGACGTAGACATAGGAATGTAGGTACATATTAGTGCTGCTACAAAAAGGGACCCGGCTCAGCATGTCGCTAGTTAAAAACCAGCACTGGTCTTCCGCCGGGCCACAGTACAGCAACATCACGGAAGGCCACACAAAACACACAAATTATATAATTATTATAAAAAAAGAAAAACTTATCATTCTAATATAAAACTATCTGACTACGAAACTCTAAAAACTAAACATTCAAACATTCAAGGCTACCACAGACCGAAGCGCGGGGCGCGCGCGCGACGGCTACGAAAACGCTTCGGTTTGTGGTGGCCCTAAAAGAATTGACTGTATGTTCCTGAGACCTTTGCCTCTTCCTAGCGGAACACGGAACACTAAAGAAACAAAAAAAAGAAAAAAGTAGAAACAACAACAACAACAACCCAATCAAAACCCGATTATTTGATCCGTACCCTAGCAAAATTCCTTCGCCCATCAATTACCCAGCAAAGTCGCTGTCTGTAAATTCTACGACGTGTGGTGCGCAATGTTGATCAACAAACTTAAAAAAAATAACCTTCCTTTCGTTGCGAAGTGACTCATGCAAAAAAAACTGTTAAGAGCGATTCAGACTAACACAAAGTGTTCCTTCCGTATCATCATAGGTACAGGTATGAAAATATAATAAAGCGAGGTAGGTGATGGAGTTTTTATGACTAAGTTTGGTCTAGCAAGCCGTATTGGGTCTTACGCTAGGAAATATTTTATTTGAAAAAAAAATGTTATACTTATTGTATTGGTGCCATTTAATTTTGACCTTCATTTTGTATTTATTTTTGGTTGAAAATAGTGATAGGTACATATCTGAAATTTTTTAGTCCTACTTATTACAATTGAAAAGCAATGTTTTCCTGCGAAATACCGACGGACAGACAGTAAAGCTTGACCCTTTGAGTACGGATTCCTGAAAAATTAAACCTTCAGCATGTCCAAACTAGTTCAGACGTGAATATGAATATAGGATGTTGAGTTGCTCTAAATGAACTAAAACAATTACTTTGCTCACCAAAGACAAAGACTTTGGTTCTTACAGCATGCATGAGAGGGCAGGAGCTATCATTATTAATTCAGCAAATTTGTGAAGGTATAATATTTTGCATGATATTAGAAGTAATTAAGATTTACTGAAATTACAATCAAATTACAAGAAAAAAGAAATAAAATTAATATATTAAATAAAAAAATATATATATTAAATAAATAAATGTAAACTGATATGTACTTTTGACCTCGGCTCTACGTTTTTCCTTATAGCTCTTGGGTTTCAAACTGTGGGGTGCACCTCCTTGGGAGGAGTGGAGTGTCTCGAGGGGGGGGGGGGGGGCTACGTCTGTGCCTCCTGTAGTATTCAACTTATTTAGAATTTTTAACATTGAATTAAGCGATGAACTAAAACAAATTCATCAATCGACACCAGAAGCGACAGAGTGTAAACAAAAAGTTGTAAGACGCTTAAACGTAAATATAATGGCATCAAGATTACGCAACAGTGCACGATGCGCTATTTGAATAGCCGTAGTATAGCTGTATAGTAATATAGTAGCGGCATAGTAGCACTATAGTGACGTTAAAGCCCATTCATGCTGTAGAATAAACTGCACTTGCACAGTGATTCATCGGCATGCGCACATGCGATTGTCATGTTCATGTGGCCGGTTTCTGCCACTTAGCGCTTATTGGTGATTGTTTTTTTTTGGTAAGCTTGTATTTAACTTGCAATGTTTCTTTGTAACATGTTTGTTCGGTTCTTGCAATTGAATTTTACAGCAAATCCTCAACTGATGGAGCTGAAATTTTGAGTATGACTTTAGATTAAGATGACAATGCATGATTTTAGAGATACACTAGCTGTTGCCCGCGACTCCGTCTGCGAAGAATAATAGGGGTATGAAAAATAGATGTTGGCCGATTCTCAGAAATACCCGATATGCACACAAAATTTCATGAGAATCGGTCGAGCCATTTCGGAGGAGTTTGGTAACAAACACCGCGACACGAGAATTTTATATATGTATGTATAAGATATCACTCTTTATCCAATACGACGGAACGCCCAAGATGGCGGACTGGTTAATTCTGAGCACTATTTACGCACGGGAAGCAAATAAAAGGGGTTGCTGAGTACCTATCTCAAAATTCCTATTATTTTATGGTTCACATATCTGTGATGCCGTCTCTATATGTATATGCGATCAAAATAAACAGAGATGGCTCCATAGATACCTGTCACTCCATAAATAATTATCACCAATAATTTACAGCATAACAGTAAAAACCAATGCGATGTAAAATTTAAAACTAAAAGATACACATAACTATTTAGCGAGTATAAGTAAGTTTTAATAGAAAAACAGTTCAATTTGTAATGATGCGCCGGAGGCAATCTGTAGGTATTATTACTCTACGCAGCAGCATCTATTTAGTACCTTGTGGATTAGCACGCTTGAGGGTGCGCGCGCGCAGCGGCGCCTCCGTCGCGTCGTGACGTCACATCCGCCCCCATTCACTCGCCGCTCATTCATAAAACACACCGCCATCTTTACCGCTACTGCCAACGGAATACCAACCGTATCGCACTGCAGTTTAAAGTTGAGTTTGAAATAATTTGAGCTGTTAATACTATTTGAGATGCCAATTAAAAAGGTTGTTTTGCGTTTTTTCGCTGTTTTGAGCGCGACATGGTTTGTTAAGTAAGATGAGTTATTTTGCAAGCTAACAAGATTCGTCTTTATTTTCCATGTTTAGTTAGTCGGTTTGGCAATATGGCGGATAGAGCCAGGATAAATAGGCTTTTATAATTATAATATAAAATTGTGTTTATGATATTTAGTAGGTAATAATTATATTGGTTTTACTAAAACTTGATAAAAGTATACGCTTGCAAATGTACAAGACTTCAAATTTACTTAAACTAGAGTATCATTAAATAACGAAAAATCATTTGAAACACATGAATATCCCTAAAAAATTACGATACAATTTCTAAGAAAGTTTATTTTCGTCTATTAAACGCGATGACAACGATTTATAAGCCTCTATCTATTTCTGTTCGAAAACCGTAACACAGTCGTTAAATATTTTACTCCAGGTCACAGGGGTAATAAAGTCCACAATTGCGTGCCATTTCGGGCCCGATAAAGGCCATTGGCTGACATTCAGCCTTGACCTTGGCGTGGTGCGATTCCCGCCGTTCGCGATTGCGATTTGCGCCATCTGTCAACGGGCGAAGTAAACTACACAAAAGTTTGGGAGTCACTTGTTTATTCTAAAAAAAAAATGCTTTTGGTAATTTCTTTACTAATAAAGTATTTTACTCGTTTTGGCATCTTTATTTCTTTTATAAATTGTACACACGTAGACACGACGTTGTCTTAAATTATAAAACAAAGTGTTGCATTCTAACAGCAGAGTTAACGATTTTGTCCATAGTAAAGGTAATAGAATGGTTGATGAATAAAAAAATCATTTATTGAATTAAAAATAATCATATGCATTGGAACGTGGAACCTCCTCTTTTAAGATGTCAATTAAAAACCTGCCATTCTGCTAGCTTGGAATGGAATCACGCACGGACTGTATATTTAAAAAAAAGTTAAGATGTCTAAAATTTATACACTTGACTCAAGACTAGCTTACTTACTAATTGGGAATGTCTAAAAAAAATTACCAGTGGTTTTTATATTTTTTTTGTATAGAAAAGTCAATTATAAGGAACTAATTTCAATATTTTGTCATTTAGTTCTCTACTTTTTCAAAATTAATTATTGAAACTATTTTAGTTGATGACGTCAGATTATAATTGAGGGCTCCCACAATGCCAAATTTCTAAATCTATCTAAATGCGTACGATAAGGCAACCCCTTTAATTATTTTTTGCGTAGTGGTACACTATACACTGTGTCACTTTACTGGCACTGTCAAAGTGCTAGATGTCAGACAGCGGGTCCAAATCAAACTCCGTAGTATAATCCACGCGTAAATTGTGAAGAATTCTAACCACATAGAATAAAGTACGACTTGAACCGGTCACGCAATTTACACCAATGTCAAATGAAGGTCATTGCTTATTTGTTATATAATAAATTCATTACATAATATTAAAATTAAATAACTACAGAAAACGAGTTAAAAAGCATTTATCTCGAAATGGTTTTCGATTTACTATACATTGCAAAAAAATAGACATCCCCAATTGTACCACCATACCTGTAATTTTGTGCCACTATTTTTTCATAGGCATTGAGAACAAAAAACACGTTTACTGTAAGTTAGTTAGCTCTTTACGAACTTTGTGACTGTAAAAAAAAAAACTTTAAGTCTTCCCACTACGGTTTAATAGTCGCGGACCTATGACCATCGGACGGACAAATAGCGAAGCCTTAATAGTAGGATCCCGTTGGCATCTTTATTGTGTACAATTCCAAGAAAAAGGCCCAATTACAAAAAAAATATATATAAGTTTATGCTACTTACGTCTTTCTTCTACATAGGGTGACAGCACCAGTAATGGACAAGAATTAATTATGGACATTTTTTCCGTAAAACCAAATTTTAAGAAACGTACTCTACATTTTTAAACTGTCAACACTATGCTCAGATAACTGGTGGTCATAACTGGTAAAGTCCATAAATGGTGGGCTATAAGGCATTGAATCTTTGCTGTCCATTACTGGGTACTACTTAACTGTGCTTAATAATTGGGGCCGTCATCCTACGGTGCTACTTTTTTTTTACTTTTAGCTGTCATTTTTGTCTCAGACTTATAGAAATACTAGCTGTTGCCCGCGACTCCGTCTGCGAAGAATAGGGGCAAGTATAAAAATAAAAATAAATAAATATTAGGGGACAATCTTACACAAATCGATCTAGTCCCAAACTAAGCAAAGCTTGTACTATGGGTACTAGACGACGATAAACATACTTAAGTATATAGATAAATAAATACTTAAATACATAGAAATATCCATGACTCAGGAACAAATATTCGTGCTCATCACACAAATGAATGCCCTTACCGGGATTCGAACCCAGGACCTCTTGCTTCGTAGGCAGGGTCACTACCAACTAGGCTAAAGCGGTCGTAAAAAACAGAATAGGTACGACCTAATCTAAGACCTACCGAATACAGACAAAAAAGTTTCATAAAAATCGGTCGAGCCGTCTCGGAGGAGTTCGACAACAAACACCGTGACACGAGATTTTTATATATTAGACTAGCTGTTACCCGTGACTCCGTCTGCGAAGAATAGGAGGGTAAAAATAGCCTTCGACCTATTCTCAGGGCTACCGAATACAGAATGAAAAGTTTCAAAAAAATCGGTCAAGCCGTCTCGGAGGAGTTCGATGACAAACACCGTGAATTTTTATATACCGTAAAACGGGGTTACTTTAATTTAAATTGCAGGGGCTACTTTAGAAAACAGTTTTTACGCAGTGTTCTTATTTTTTTAGACCATCTGTGGCAGTGCAATAACTACTTTGATAAATTACCTAACTTTTTACGTCATTTGCTCAATCGAGCTATGAATATTTGCGTTTTTATAACCATTTTAAATCTATCAAAGTAGCCCCAAAATTTCCTAAAGTAGCCCCAGTTTACCGTATTAGAAAGAAGATACTACACACATTAAATGTGTCTGAACATTTTAGTGCAGTTGCCCCTTGTAGGTATTTTTAAGCAATAATAAAAATTAACTAATTAAGATCATAACATATTTTCGTCGTAACATCTGGCGAATTCGAATGATGGTATGCGATCGTTACCCGCTCATAACATGAATGGGCCGTCCTTGGCAGGGCCTCTCAATGAATCATTTAGCTTCCACACAACATAAACTTCAACCAACGCAATTTGGAACTTAACAACTTATAAATAAGATACTTAGCAACTGCGAGCCGTTCAAAATGTCGTAAGTTCATCAAAAAATCCAACCGATCTCGATCTTAAAAATATCGTAACAACCTTTAAAATTGGAACGCCGCTTTCGATTTAAAACTTGGTTCGTTGTGTCTTGCGACTTTTTGTATTTTAAATATGTATGTGTTTTACTGATTAGTTTGCTTTGCGTTTTATTCCAGTGGATTCCATTTAATTATTTAATTACGAATTAATGGCATCGTTCCGTCTGCTGACGGTTTTGTGTGAATAATTTAAAACAGGTTTGACAATTTGAGTTTGAATTAAATCGAAGGTAATTCTGGACTACAATATCTTTGCCTTATTTGCTATTTATAACACATTAGTAACTGAGAAGCGAAGCAAACATATTGTAAGGCCCATACTACACGGGCGGTTCTCCCGCCGCGGGAAACCGCTTCTGAACCGCCACTAGACACAATTTTATATGGAAGTTGTATGGTGCAAACTACACTGCGCAGCTCCGTCGAGCGGGAAACCGCCCGTGTAGTATGGGCCTAAGTATGTAGTTCATTGATAATGGACTTCGGCAAAGTAGGTACCTAACGCTGCCATCATACGCAAAAAAGACGCTTTATGACTTTTTTTTTCAAATGATGATGGCATCATCCTCATCAGTCCAGCCTACCTCTTCCCACGTCCCATTGCAGAGCACAGGCATCCTCTTAGAATGAGAGGGCAGTGCGCATTGGGAACACACCATTGAATTTTTTTTCAGGTGTGTGCAGGTTTTTTTACGACATTTTCTATGTAATTTCGCATACAAATTCCGAAAAACTCAGAGCTCCGAGCCCGGGTTCAATTGAACCCACGACCCTCTGCTTAAGAGCCCATAGGTCAAACCACTAGACCACTATGGCTTAACCTATTGAGTCACCAGCATATTTGGAATCAGAAATATAGTGATGTATAAGGTAGTGGTGTTAGGTATGTATAGTAATATAGATATTTATTATTATTATTATTTAGTAAAAAAGGCGCATCTGAATATAATACTTAACTCACTTTCGGAAAAAAATGTCAGATGCGTCTTTTTCCCGTATGACGGGAGAACGCCTGAATCCGTCATTATTATTGAGTAATTCTAAAGGTACCTATATAACACTGTGTAGTTCATTGAATATAATAGTGACACTCGGCCATCTGTCGATCGGTTTGGAGAGCCTTGGGGGAGGCCTATGTTCAGCGGTGGACGTCTTTCGGCTGAAATGATGATGATGATGATGACTCAGCCATTGATTATAGGGTTCCGTATCCTAGTCGAAAAGTAGGTGTAATAAGAAAAAGAAAACAAAATGTATAATAGGTATAATAAGGCCCATACTACACGGGCGGTTCTCCCGCCGCGGGAAACCGCTTCTGAACCGCCACTAGACACAATTTTACATGGAAGTTGTATGGTGCAAACTACACTGCGCAGCTCCGTCGAGCGGTTTCCCGCGGCGGGAAACCGCCCATGTAGTATGGGCCTAACAATATGAAATTAGATCAAATATTAAGTAACTTTGTACGGACCAAACGAAAAAACGTTCTAATAAGTTAGGTACTAATAAGTATTATCATTCCATCTTACTCCTCTTGGCCTTCAACTAGCTATCGGCTTTCCTATTCGTTCTGTTACATACTGTATAGAGCTTCATAGTTTTACATTTTCTTTGTCTAGAATTCGCAACGCTCATGTAATAATACCTACGTAATTTGGCCATGAACCCTTTAGAAACCTTTTATTTAAAAGGTGCTGCAGACAATACGTAACAATACTCGTACATAACTTACCGATTTTAGCAGAACTAAATTGGTTATGCCTACCGGCTTTGTGTTCTATTGCTGCTATGTCAAAAATTAATATTTAACCTCTTTATTTCACACACAGCCTTTGATCAATTATAACTGAAGATACACATTGCCGAACAAAGTCCCCTTCAAAGAATGTCCGAACTTTTTTATTTGTTTGCATAATAATTAAAAACATCACCTACACAGAAATTTGAACCTAGCCTTTAACTTCATTACAGTTGAATTTCGGTTGACACTTGACAGCTAAACTTGACAATTTCACGCAACGTACTGAGAAAAAGAAGGCCACTTTTATCAAAGTGGCGCTCATTTGGCTCGGACATTTTCGGGCGCGCAACTGTGGATCTACAGTTATAATTGATCAAAGCACACAGCCAGTGACTGCATCTGTGAAAGAAATCCTTTTGACGGATTAGACGCAGATTGTCCTGAAGTCGTAAAATAGGTAATTGTGCGACGGGGGGCTTTTGACATAGAATGATGAAATAGGTACTAGCTATTCCCCGTGACTTCGTCTGCGAAGAATTCGTTTATCGCTACCCCACGGCAACTATGCAATCATTCGGGATAAAAAGTATTCTCATTTTAATCTGGTTTATAAATCTGTGTGCTTTTCATCGGAATTCTTTCGCATTTATAATATTAGTAAGACGGCATGACCTAAAAGCTCACAAGACATGTAAAAAAAAAAGAAAAATCACTGATCCAAAATATTACGTTAATTACACTTTCGCGAGAATACTATGTAGTGTTTTTGATGTGAACCCTCAGTGCGCGATTTTACAAGATTTATTTAACTTGCAAGGTATGGTACGTACGGATCAAATCTCGGAAGTTGAATTTGACCCACTTCCAGTGGTCGTATTTACTTGAAATTTGGTACGTATGTAAGTTGGATGACAATGCAAGTACAGTCAACAAGAAGTACAGTCAGCTAAAAAGCTTGCTTTAAAAATGAAATCTTTAAAAAAACTTATAGAACTACGCGTCAATCGCAGCGATAGGGAAAAACCACCCCTTCATGAGTTATTAAATTGGGAGGTGTGAGTCAGCGGTACCTTGGAATTATATTATTTCGGTGAGACCGCCTATGACGCATACGCGTTCATATCCGGGAAAGTAATTAGATGACGAAATTAAAAGAGGAAGTTAAAAAACTTAGGAATGGCCTAACTAAAACGATTATTTTAAATCGGTGATCAGCAGGCTTATTGTCGAACGTTTCTGACGCTTGCCTTCGCAGTCACTATTTCTTTCTGTCAAACGGTATAAAATAATGACAGAAAGAGATGGTGAAAGCGAAGACAAGCGTGAGAAGCGTTGACAATAAGGCCTCAGGACCAATTTTTTCTAGACCACTCGGAACAACGCTGAAGTCGCAGTTACTTACATTGAAACAAAGCGTCTATTATTTTTGTAATGAATTGGAAAAACACTTTTTTTATTAAAATCGGTATTTCTGATGTCCTGTACATCATTCAAAAGTTAACTGGGGGAGATCCCTTTGAGGGATAAGTTGTTTTACATACATACATAAAGCTCTAATCATATGGTTGAAGAACCTAAGTTATGAAGATACGGAGAATTTGTTAAACCCGAAAACTCTCTGATAGACACAAACACATAGGTAAACACACACACACACACACACACACACACGCTCGCAATTTCTGCATGTGTTATGATTGTTGTAATTTTAATTTTATTTTTAAGAATTTTCTTCGATTTTCATAGTGATTAATTAATTATGGAAGAGCGGGACTTCCTGACACAGGTATTGTTTACTTACTAGGAAGTCCCAACGTTAATACTGTTATTGTAGGCTATGATTATTGAAATAAATAATTTTTGATTTTTTTTTATTTTGATTTGACATACAATTCTCTTAAGAATGAATCCAAACAATCAGCATCTTTCGTAATGAGTGTTCATTCAATATTTTCACCCGACTGTCGAAGGAGTATGTATTTATGGATGTGTGTATGTAACATTCATTGGCACGCCCTGACGCCCTGCGGCCTAAACGGCTCAATGGATTTTGAAGTGTGAGGTGTCACTAAATTCGTCTCAGTTCCGAGAGTTACATAAGTACTTATGTATTTTCCCGGAATTCCCATGGAAACGGGAATTCTACAGGCGGGTTTTTTTTTTCATTTAGTATTGAAATTAAAGTTATTGAATAAATCACTTGTATAAATAATCATGAATCCCAAATATGTATGTAATTTATTTATTATTGGAAACATAATTATTTTTAAACGTTTCTGCGGCGCTTGCGCATCGTTCTCACGCTAATACAGTCTGTGATAACGACGTAGCGTCAGCAGAAAAATAAAAAATATTAGTTCATCATCATCATCCCAGTCCATCTACCTCCCATTGCAGGGCACAGGGCTCCTCTCAGATTAAAAGGGCTTGGGCCGTAGTACCCACGCGGGCTCATTGCGGATTGGTAATTTCACGCACACCATTGAATTTCTTCTCACGTCTCCTTACGATGTTTTCCTTGACCGTAAAGCTTATGGTAAATTTCCAATGTAATTTCGCACAACTCAGAAGTGCAAGCCCGGACTCGAACCCACGACCGTCTTGAGAGGCCATAGGTTCAACCACTAGGCCACCACGGCTTCAAATATTATTTATTACTTTTTATTTAACTTCGTAGCAGGTGGAAGCAAATAGGTTCTGCTTACCCCTTTGTTAGGAAGGAGGCGTGATTGTTATATTATGACATTTATTGTACCTAACCTTTGCCTAAATTACCTAATCATGTGATAACATATTTCACCTCGAGCAATTGTTTTTAAAAAAACGTGGTGGTCTCAAGACCTTGCCTTTCAAGCAGGTTTGAATTTGGCGGCTCGAACCTCCTGAGTTTTTCAAAATTCATGTGCGAATATTATAATAAAATTATATTGTTACTAGCTGTTGCCCACGACTCCGTCTGCGAAGAATAGGGGTATAAAAAATAGCCTACGACCTATCCTCAGCTAAAATCAAGCTAAATAGCCTAACCTAACCTAACAAATGTGGAGAAATAAATCTCATAAAAATCGGTCAAGCCGTTGCGGAGGCGTTCGATAACAAACACCGTGACACGTGATTTTTATATACCTTTTAGAAGATGTGCTTTACCTGCAAACACTTGAGAAAAAATCCAACGGTGTGTATGAAGTTCCCAATTCGTACTGGGTATTTTATGATGAGGATATTTTTTGCCATTTTGAGGTTGTTTTGCCCCTCGTGCCCAATCGCAGGTCAGTATGGCGTGTCCGCAACTACAGCCATTAGGCTGCGCACGCGCCTGGCGCGGCCGTGAACTGAATCGCAGCGACACGTCACATGTGCCCGATTACCATGGAGTTAGTTTCACTGGCACAGACGACGTGTAGTTAGGCCTCCAACAAGATGAAGCGCGACCGGAGGCCGTGTTGTCTTGTCTAACGCTTCTGACGCTTCCCTTCGCTTTAACCATCTCTTTCTGTCATCATTTTATACCATTTTGGTAATGAACTAAAACAATTACTTTGCTCACCAGCGACCTTACAATAGTTACGTTTATGCAAGAAATGCGTGTTCATGCAGTTCCTCCACCTCCACACTGTACGAACACACACAAATCACATAAACACAACCATCACCACCACCAAGCTACACTGACGCGTTTCGAACTCAACGAAACTAAAACGCGAACGCGTTGAGTTCGAAACGCGTCAGTGTAGCTTGGTGGTGGTAATGGTTGTGTTTATGTGATTTGTGTGTGTTCGTACAGTGTGGAGGTGGAGGAACTGCATGAACACGCATTTCTTGCATAAACGTAACTATTGTAAGGTCGCTGGTGAGCAAAGTAATTGTTTTAGTTCATTAATATGGACCTCCGCTAAGCAACGCCTGATTCAATAAACCATTTTGGTAGTCGTAGAGCCATGTTGTAGCTAGCCGCAGCATCACGAGTGGGGCCGGCTCGTCCTCCGGGGCAGTATCACCCTCTCACAGAACACCGACGTGGAGCAGCAGTACTCCTGCTGCGTTTCGTACGGTCAGTGAGAGCGCCGGGGGCCCAATACCTCTCCCCCTCCTCTATTCCCTTTCCTTTTTCCTCTCCCTTTTAGGGCCGACGACGCACCGGCATCGCGTAAAGTGCTGCGGGTGTCTATGGACAGTGGTGATCTTTTAACATCAGGTGACCCACTAGTTCGTTTGTCTGGCCTCTCTAACATAAAAAAAGCGTCAGAAGCATTAAACAATAAGCCGGCAGGCCTAATACTATGAAAAATGATTTTCGAACATCGTGCCATTTTGGTCGCACTAATAGTATTAAACTGAAGAGTGAAAGGGATGTCACGATACAAATACGTTTACTTTTAGTTTACCACTGACAGATGGCTTGCCTTCATTTCATTTCCAACTTTAACACCAAACAAATAAAGTAGCTATTACAAAATCTGCAAACGTGGGTAACAGTATTCTAAAATTGGCTTTATTTGTAGGTTCTTAAAGTTGAATATGAAATGAAGGCAAACCATCTGTCAGTGGTAAACTTTATGTAATTTTACTGTAGCCCCCCTGGGGTTGCGGGACGCGGTGGATGCGAATAGCGCAGGACCGATCTGTTTGGCGAGCCTTGGGGGAGGCCTATGTTCAGCAGTGGACGTCTTTCGACTGAAATGATGTATGATAATTATTTTTTTTTTTTATTCGGGTAGGCTTACCCGATCGCCAGTTGTTTCTCGCCGGTCTGACTGTATCTGTATGCCGGTGTACACTTGGTAATAAAAAAGGGAATTTATTATTATACTTTCATATTTGCATTCGTCTCTTTTATAGACATTACGTCCCTAAAAAAGGGAATTTATCATTATACTGTCGTATTTGCATTCACTCTTTTATAGACATTACTTCCCTAAAATGGTGACCCCGACGTGATCTGAACACAACCGTCTGATCGGAGCGTTTATATTGAAGTCTGAGCATTTAGATGGAATGCAAGTTTGATTTTTAAGGTTCCGTACCTCAAAAGGAAAAAACGGAACCCTTATAGGATCACTTTGTTGTCCATCCGTCCGTACGTCTGTCAAGACCCTTTTTCTCAGGAACGCGTGGAGGTATCAAGCTGAAATTTATATAAAATACTCAGGTCTACTGTCCCTTAGAGCTGTGAAAAAATCAAATTTCTAAGCCGACGAAATCAAAAGATACAGCCGTTTATGCCGCAAATTTCCGCAAATTTTCAAAACTCGCAAGGGAATCAAAACCTACAGGGTACTTCCCGTAAACTCAGAATCTTGAAATTTGGTACGAAGCAAGGTCTTATAGCACAGATAAAGGAAAAATTGCGAAAAGCATTTTTTTTTTATCTGTCTGTCTATATCAGTAACCAATCTATTTATGCCGCAAATTTTCGACACTCGCAAGGGAATCAAAACCTACAGGGTTACTTCTCGTGAACTCAGAATCTTGAAATTTGGTACGAAGCAAGATCTTATAGCACAGATAAAGGAAAAATTGCGAAAATCATAAATTTTAGGGTTTTTTTGTCTGTCTGTCTGTCTATATCAGTAACCAATCTATTTATGCCGCAAATTTTCGACACTCACAAGGGAATCAAAACCAACAGAGTACTTCCCGTGAACTCAGAATCTTGAAATTTGGTATGAAGCAAGGTCTTATAGCACAGATAAAGGAAAAATTGCGAAAAGCATAAATTTTTTTGTCTGTCGTCCATATCTGACCAATCTATTTATGCCACAAATTTTCGACACTCGCAAGGGAATCAAAACCTATAGGGTACTTCCCGTGAACTCAGAATCTTGAAATTTGGTACGAAGCAAGGTCTTATAGCACAGATAAAGGAAAAATTACGAAAAGCATAATTTTTTTGTCTGTCTGTCTATATTGTAAGCAATCTACAATGATCCCACACTGCACACATTTTGCTTAGGAGCAGGGGTCTGCTAAGACTGGATGTTCATAGAAACATATAAATTTGTACCTACGGAACCCTCGGTGCGCGAGTCCGACTCGCACTTGGCCAGTTTTTTTCTTTAAATTATATATTTACTCAAGTAAAAACAAAAGATGTACAAAAATACTTATCTCTAAATGCCTACCGTTTGACGGATTTTGACGGGCTCACACATAATTTATAACCTGGATTAACAAATAGCATAGGTACTTTTAATCCCGGAAAAAAGCATTGTTCCCGCGGGATAGCGATAAACGAATTCTTCGCAGACGGAGTCGCGGGCAGCAGCTAATTTATCTATCATCATCATCATCATCATTTCTGCCGAAAGACGTCCACTGCTAAACATAGGCCTCCCCCAAGGCTCGCCAAACAGATCGGCCCTGCGCCATCCGCATCCAATGTGTTCCCGCTACCTTCACCAGTTCGTCGCTTCATCTTGTTGGAGGCCTACCTACACTGCGTCTTCCGGTCCGCGGACGCCACTCGAGAACCTTTCGGCCCCATCGGCCGTCAGTTTTACGGGCGATGTGCCCTGCCCACTGCCACTTAAGTCTAGCGATTCTTCGTGCTATGTCCGTGACTTTAGTTCATTGCGCGGATCTCATCATTTCTAATGCGATTCCACAGAGAAACTACAAGCATAGCCCTCCCTCGCCCTCTGAGTGACTTTGAACTTTCTTATGAGGCCCATCGTTAGCGGCCACGTCTCAGTGCCATAAGTCATCACTAACAACACACACTGGTCAAAGACTTTTGACTTGAGACACTGCGGTATATTGGATGACAAGATATTTCTCTATAAAGCAATGTAAGTAATATACGACAAATCAAATTTCACAACAATTCGTATATTTAACTAATGAGGTAAATGATAATAAAACGTTCAAGATTGACCTAAGAATATGCTCGCGTAGGGTCAACAAGTGATCACTTTTGTACCTTGTCACTTTAACATCATGTTTGATAAGCCATACGAAATTATGTAACGAATGAAAACGACAAGGTACAAAAGTGGTCACTTATATGAGGTTGACTGTACTATGGCTCGGCGAGTGTCTTGGCTCGTGTTTCGCTTAAGTTCGTAAACGTAACCGAACAATCATCATCATCATCATCATTTCAGCCGAAAGACGTCCACTGCTGAACATAGGCCTCCCCCAAGGCTCGCCAAACAGATCGGCCCTGCGCCATCCGCATCCAATGCGTTCCCGCTACCTTCACCAGTTCGTCGCTTCATCTTGTTGGAGGCCTACCTACACTGCGTCTTCCGGTCCGCGGACGCCACTCGAGAACCTTTCGGCCCCATCGGCCGTCAGTTTTACGGGCGATGTGCCCTGCCCACTGCCACTTAAGTCTAGCGATTCTTCGTGCTATGTCCGTGACTTTAGTTCATTGCGCGGATCTCATCATTTCTAATGCGATTCCACAGAGAAACTACAAGCATAGCCCTCCCTCGCCCTCTGAGTGACTTTGAACTTTCTTATGAGGCCCATCGTTAGCGGCCACGTCTCAGTGCCATAAGTCATCACTAACAACACACACTGGTCAAAGACTTTTGACTTGAGACACTGCGGTATATTGGATGACAAGATATTTCTCTATAAAGCAATGTAAGTAATATACGACAAATCAAATTTCACAACAATTCGTATATTTAACTAATGAGGTAAATGATAATAAAACGTTCAAGATTGACCTAAGAATATGCTCGCGTAGGGTCAACAAGTGATCACTTTTGTACCTTGTCACTTTAACATCATGTTTGATAAGCCATACGAAATTATGTAACGAATGAAAACGACAAGGTACAAAAGTGGTCACTTATATGAGGTTGACTGTACTATGGCTCGGCGAGTGTCTTGGCTCGTGTTTCGCTTAAGTTCGTAAACGTAACCGAACAATCATCATCATCATCATCATTTCAGCCGAAAGACGTCCACTGCTGAACATAGGCCTCCCCCAAGGCTCGCCAAACAGATCGGCCCTGCCGGGTTAATTAAAAAAAATCCGTACACAAATCAAATAATCGGAAATGACCGCCGCGTCTCGACAACACGTAAACCTGCTTTGAATCTTATATCATTGTGTCAAGATCACAATGACACTGTACTTTGTGACACCTGTGTGTGTCGTTGGCGTTGAAAAGGTTAACAAAATGAGAAAACATATTTTACTTACCTTTTTTTAATAGCGGGCAACAGCTAGTGGGCCCGCGTGGGAACTACAGCTCAAGCCCTCTCATTCTGAGAGGAGACCTTGTCCCCTGCTGTGGGACGTATATCAATACCTGCGCGCAATCGTATTAATTAAAATGTACTGCACATATAAATTAGCACTGTATGTCCTAATGTACAAAACTACTACTTAAAATTGTGCACTGAATTGTAATTAATAGGTACGATTGTGCACTAAGGTATCGATATAGGCTGCGATGATGATGATGATGATGAACAGCTAGTATAAGAATATTAAAGAGTTTTTCTCGAAACAAACTAGAACAGCTAGTAGATATATAGTCTCTATTTGCAGTTAATACATATTTATTCTTATTATACATTACTTACTGCCTATTATAAATTACTTAGACATTATTATCAATTGGGAATCAATTTATAGTGTAATAAATAACCTAAACTCAAATAATTTTATCATCAGTACAATATTTGTTCTACCGATGAGATAAGAAACCTTGTTCTGACTTCACTGAAGTGAAGCTAAATTTCAGTTCACTGTTCAGAGGCGCCGTGGCTTAGTTGGTTAAAGCGCCTGTCTAGTAAACAGGAGATCACGAGTTCGAATCTCGTCGGGGCCTATGGTGGAATATTCTTTTTGCTTTTTTTTTTCACTATTGGAAATGAAAAATGTTTATAAAATATAAGTTAGTAATGTATTGATGCATATTTAAGCCACTTTGTTATTGTTTTCTGTAAGTTTTCTTTTATGTTAAGATTTCTCGCTTCTCTGAATACAAATACCAATAGGTACGTAGGTACATAATTATTTTACGTATTGATATAATACAAACAATGTGTATCGTACAACGTATATTCCGTCCGTCCAAGGCCTTAAGTACCGGAAACGGTTCATTGACATATCGTTAAAATGTAGAACGTAGTTAACCGCTCTTGTTACATGTCGAATATTGCAAAATATATTTTATTTTAACAGCATAGTATATTGTGTAACAAGTAAGAATTTTATACAATGTTAAAAAAGCGCCACTTGAGTTTCATAAAAAATCTTTATGCTGACAAAGAAGTTTGACATTAACGCTTGATGTATGCTCTGGTGACTACTACATGCTGTTGTAAGAATACTTACATAGAATAGGTACATGTGTATTGCCATGGAGTAGAAAAGGTTACTCGAACTAAATCATAGTTGGAATGCAGAGATTCCACTTAACGATAAAAACTGCACAGGGTGTTCCATATTATAAATATTTAATAGATAAATGTCAGGGCCGAGCAACAATGGATCCTATTTCTAGAAAGCTTCCATCAGACAATAGCTACCGTTCACCACGCCACGACGTATATAATTAACCTAGCCTACCCCGCGGCTTCGTTTGTAAAGGTTTTAGGGTTTTATAATTAATGCTATAAATTGTTTATAAAACCTGTCGTATAACTTTTATGTCGTATAATGACTGGCTACGTGACAGTTAATACAATTTCGCTTGTTTCTTTTCATGATAAAATTAATCACATGTTTCCTGCGATTTTGTACGGAATCTTCAAGGACATATCACGAGAAAGTCATTGTTCTATATTGCCTTCATTCTATTACTTAACATTGTAAGGGTTATTCTTCAATTAAAAAAAATACGCTTTAGTTGCCTTGTGGTTTGGCCCATAGGACCCATAGGGGCCTCTTAAGCAGTGAATTGTGGATTCAAACCCAGGCTCGCACATATTAGTTTTTCTAAATTCATGTTGTTCAAAATTACATTTGAAATTTACCACGATCTTTACTATGATAGAAAATATCGTAAAGCCTGCCTGCGAAGTAATCCAATGGCGTATAATGAATTTCCTAATATTCACTGGGCCCGCGTTCCCAAGCCCAAGCCCTCTAATTACAAAAAGAAAAAAGTAGGTAGGTACATTTATGAAAAAAAAACATAATTTTGTGCTTATTGGCCCTTGTAGGTACTCTCTTACTAGGTGGACGTAGTGACCCGAAGTGGGTCTTAGCCACGCTTTGCGATCTTTGGCCAACTCATGCCAGCCTTCGACCCCGGGACCCGAAAGATTTCTCTGTCCTCGTCAACTCGTGTCTACATCCACTCGGTCGTCCCAAGAACGCTCTTTTCACGGCTCGATTCTCTTCCAACCATCCACGTGTCCAAGCCATCTATTGTAGCTTGAATTGAGTTATTTAATCGCTTAAAATTGTAAATCTTTGTGAATTGTGACGCTTTGGTCTCTCCAATAATATTAAGCCTAGTTTAGACTTGCTATAAAAATTGTACAAGTTGCATTAGATAGCGAGGACGTAAAGAGAACGAGTTTGAAGTTGTCAATTGAGCGCTGCAATGTAATGCAACTTGCTCGATTTTTCTTACAGGTCTAAACTGTTACTATCTAAACTGATACTATCTAAACTGATACTATCTTCAATTTCCAATTTTCAAGTTCTTATAGGTAGTTATAAGGTGAAAAGCTTTAGTAAATGCCCTGTTGTTGTAGTAGTAACGTGTCTGTATAAACAAATTAACGTTCCAAATTTGAAAAGTTACTTAAGCTCCATATCAATAGGCTAGACGACTAAAAAAAACTGTTTAGTCCGTAAGTTAGATTATTAAAAAATATTGTACACGTAATTTTTCTTTTGTTTGACATTCAAAAAATGACAAGGAGAAAGTGCTTAGAAGTTTCGAGTGGCGTCACTATATGGTACAATTTTTACCTAAGAGTGACGTCACAGCCCCCACTCAGGAAGTTTGATGATCTATGCCTTTGTCGATTTTTAATAATTTGATAAACCAAAAAATACATATCCTATATTTTTCCATAATGTAACTGACGGACTAAAAAGAATGACATATTTATAACACAGCAGTCGTCATCCCTATTCTGTGCACTACTACATACAACAGGTCATTTACTTAAGTTTTTCACTTATACTATCTTTTGTTCGCCGTTTTGTTTGCGGTTTTTCATCTGTAACCTTTATCGTAAAATCTTCGGAACCTTTGAAGGTATCAAATCAACAATTGAAATTAATTTGATCGATACAAGGTTGCGCTCTATGACTGACCGAATTAAAGTAGCGTAAGTACTTGTTTAATCCGAAATAAATTAAAATGTCGTAAGTTAAAGTTTAGGGCGCGACTATAATTTTTGATATAGACTTTTTTACTGACTTACGTAACATTTTGTTAACTGCACTTGTTTGTGTTATCATCCGACCTACGTATGTATAATATTAAGTCAACCCGATTTTTTTTTGGCCTGTCATAGTGTCAGTACGCAAATGACTGGCCTGGCATTGCGCCAGACCGGGAGTTGAGGAGGCCAAGAGGCGAGGCCTTCTTTGCCCAGCAGTGGGACACTATGACAGGTTAAAATTTAGCTTGCAATATTTGACGAACGTGCTCGCGAAGTTGATTAAAAGCTTGTAAGTACATAATAATGTCAAATGACTTGTTAATAATAATTTAGCAGCTGTTAATTTTTCTCACAAATGTCACTATTATTTATGTATCGTTACTTGATTATTTGCTTTGCTTTTAAGTAGTTTGTATAGATTTAATGAATAAGTACTGATGTGACAGACGATTTCATAAGTAAATTTTTATTTGTACTCCCAATTAGCAAGCGTTATCTAAAATAGGTTTTAATTACCTAAAGTCAAATCTTTTTAATTGTGCAGATTAAAAATTGAAGATGATGACTTTGTGTAAATAAGGTTGTATGTTTTTGTGCAAACACTTTTTATACACGTAATGCTGACTCTAGAGAATGTGATCTAATTAACAACATTAACACTAGTTAGCGTAATATGAAAAATCGCAGTTATTATCTATGAGTACGACAGTTGCGAGGGGATCCATAATTTTCAATTTTTATCCTGATAATTTTTACAGCTCCCTCTCTACCTTACCCCCTTATCATGCTAATTACTATAAAAACCCCAATTATTTTTTTCGTGTGTTATCATAAATTGCTAGACCCCTATGAAAACTTAATTGTGTGAAGTAATTTGTAAAGCCGTAAAAGATACTCCTATTAAAAACAATCAAAAGCGTTACAGACATTCAATCAAATATTAATATAAGTAGGAATAAAACTATGATACGTATAGTCAATCAAGTAAGTGCTTATCACTTTTAATGTCAGTTCCTCCATGAGAATAAAGACAATAAGGCCGCTTGTCACATTGACTTGCAAGTGAAAATAGCCTTTGATGTTTCGAGCTATACAACTGACATTAAACCTTATGGTGGCGAAGGAATTTCTCGACCGACTTTATTAAGTGCAGTGAAATGTTTACGAAACAATTAAAATTATAAACCGGTAACCGCTATCAATCGGCATTATCTTAATTGGGTGATTCTACGATAAGAGGTTCTGTTGACGTCCACTGTAAAAACACATACTTTCATCAAGAATTCGCCAGAAATCGAAATCCTTTTACGTTATTTATATAACTTGTACTTTCATAACAGTAATTTTTAATTATTGATTTCATTTACTTGAAATTTTGGATGAACGATGGCAGGGGAGAGACAAAATATCACCTCTTATCGTAGAACTACCCAATTATTATAACTTATCAGCATCTTCGTTACGAATCACTCGTGCGGGAAATAACACAATTATTATTTTTTAATTAATTTAACCAACACGAAAGCTCGGCTAATTAGCGGTGGCTTTTAAAGGAAGTTGTTTTGTTATCCTTTTCGATTTACTGCCGGATGGTTGCCAAGTTCATAATAATATATTTAAATGAAAGTTTAATTTAGCGTTTTACTAAAAGATTGCTTTGCCTTTTAGTTAACCCATTGTAGTACTCAGGCACTGAGACGTGGCCGCTAACGATGGGCCTCATAAGAAAGCTCAAAGTCACTCAGAGGGCGATGGAGAGGGCTATGCTTGGCGTTTCTCTGAGGGATCGCATTAGAAATGATGAAATCCTCGCAAGAACTAAATTCACGGACATAGCTCGAAGAATCGCTGGACTTAAGTGGCAGTGGGCAGGGCACATCGCTCGTAGAACTGATGGCCGATGGGGCCGAAAAGTTCTGGAGTGGCGTTCGCGGACCGGAAGACGCAGTGTAGGTAGGCCTCCAACAAGATGGAACGACAACCTGTTTAAGGTGGCGGAAACGCATTGGATGCGGATGGCGCAGGGCCGATCTGTTTGGCGAGCCTTGGGGAAGGCCTATGTTCAGCAGTGGACGTCTTTCGGCTGAAATGATGATGATGATGAGTTCTTAGGCGCAAGCCACACAGAAGAGACGTGGGAGGGGGCGCGTCGCAGTTCGCGTCGTTTGTTCGCAGGCAGCGTCTCCGCCCCGACTTTTGTCTGGCTTTGGATCGCTACGTTTCTACACATTTAGTATGAAAACAGATGCAAGGGGCGCAGCGACTAATAAAATAAATCCTTGGCATAAAATCTTTCCAAAAACATTTGCCATCGTTCATGACAACAGACACGCGAATGTCCATAACGGCTTCCCCGCGGATTTGGGTGGAATTAATTGTCGGGCACTTTCCATATTCAATTAGAACATTATTCGATCAATTACGTAGGTATCTAAATGTTTTTATAAACATCCCATCAAAACAGGAAATTCCAAGTAACCAAATGCCAAGTTCCGCAACACAGCTCTTCCACTGCAAAAAATTTACAGATCTCATGTAGGAATAATAAAGCAAGTCCGTTATTTTAGTTAGTGTCTACTGATGCACAATGTGCATTGCACATATTCAGCTAATTTGTTAAAATTTATTATGATCGTATTATTAATATCAAATATCTTTATTTCTATAATAATTATGTTGACTAAATTAATCTTCTAATATATAAAAATCTCGTGTCACGGTGTTTGTTTCCGAACTCCTCCGAAACTGCTTGACCGATTTTTATGAAACTTTTTTATCTACACTCGGTAGGTCTGAGAAAAGGTCGTAGGCTATTTTTTATCTTCGCAGACGGAGTCGCGGGCAACAGCTAGTTCATTTTATAATATGTACATCTATACATATAATAAATCTGTAACAAGTCGGTGTCTGTACATTGAAGATATTTGAGAAAAATTGTCACTAGGGCTATTTATTAGCGCAATAAATAAATAAGAATAAATAAATAAATAAATATCACGGGACAATTCACACCAATTGACCTAGTCCCAAAGTAAGCTAAGGAAAGCTTGTGTTATGGGTACTAGGCAACGGATAAACATACTTATATAGATAGATACATACTTAAATAAATATTAAACACCCAAGACCCGAGAACAAACATTCGTATTTTTCATACAAATATCTGCCCCGACGCGGGACTCGAACCCGGGACCTCAAGCTTCGTAGTCAGGTTCTCTAACCACTAGGCCATCTGGTCGTCTAAATAGAACCTAAAACAATGATTTTTAGAATTATTGTCTGTTTGTCTGTTTATCTGTTTGTCTGTGCGTTTGTGCGCGCTAATCTCAGAAACGGCTTAACCTAGAAGGATGCGGTTTTTACTGATATGTTGGTATTTTCTTGGATTAACATTAGTGTTTGTTTCATTTGAATCGGTTGACAAATAAGAAAGATACGATACTTTCAGTGTTAGAAGTACGGTGGTGAATGTGAACGCGGGTGTGCGGGGGGAGGGGTTCGGTGGGGGTATTTTTTTTATATCGATGAACTAAGGAGAGCCATAATTGATGAAAAAAGCAAATTGGATAAAAAAAATAAGCTGCCCAAATTACTAATTCCACGCGGACGGAGTCGCGGGCAAAAGCTAGTAATAACTATAAATTAAAAAAATTATATACCTCCGACGCAATTATGTCATACGTATGTTTGAACACAAAATAAATGCACATTATGCGTCTAAGATCCCTTCCGCAGCTAACAAAAGAGCTGATAACTTTGAAACGGCTGAACCGATTTTGATGAAACATAAGAACCATCGCCAAGAAACCTGCTTTCTAATTAAAACAACTGCATCCAAATCGGTTCGCCCATTTAAGAGCTATGTTGTCACAGACAGAAAAACAGACAGACACACATACACACATAGCGCTCCAACTCATAACACCCCTCTTTTTGTGTCGGGGGTTAAAATTGAAACAAATTAATCATTTGTTGTCTCACGCCAATGTCATGTCACCTGTCTTAGAGCATTAAACTCCCTGAAAATTAACTTTTTTGTTTAGAAATTAGCTCCTCCCTTTTAATTAACGCTCTAAGGGGCTGTTTCACCACCTTAATGTCAAACTACTGGTTACGTAACCAATGAATAAACTAAGTACTGCACAAATCTGTCGGCCAGTTTTTTTTCAGTTTCACCACTCCGGTCCTGTGCAAACTAAGTACCACTTAACTAATCGTCGGTTTAACAAAAAGTCGGAAGCAACGTCCCATTTCACGACCACGGGTTCCTGTTCGCATATTTTCGTTCAAAGAGTCGCTCATTATTAAAGCAAAATAAATCGTAAACTATGTAATTTATAAAACATCTATTTTTTGCGTAAACAAATGTGTAACATTATAATTAATCCAAAAACGGTATTTATTTACGACACTTTGGTTAACAATAACAAAGAAAAATAAAATCACGTAAAACGAATCGAAAAGTGGCGCCAAACCCTTTGACAGATTAACTTTTTTTTTTAATGGCGATGTACAAGTTCAGGTAGTAAACGATTGTGCCACTGAAAAAAAGTCTGTAATTAAAAAATATTACGAAATTTTGGATTTATTTTTAAATACTAAAAGCGTACCTATATTTTTTATTCAAATCTTGATATTTAAATTCTCGTTTGCAATTTAGCATGACTTCTTTCTTTAAAAAATAAAAAATACTTTGATTTATTTTTCTGAAATCGGCTGAAGGGCTCTCCAACCATGGCCACAAAAAAATAAACTAACTAATTAAAAAGATATGTGACGGATAAAAATGCTAAATGCCACCTGATCTGATGGTCAAATTAAGAAATAGTTTGTCCGTCACTTAGCGCTAATCAAGACTGGTGAAACAGATTTTTTTATTCCATGTGACAAATAAGGTTATGATCAAGCTAATCCGAACTTTAAAAAAAAGTGGTGAAACAGCCCCTTAGTCTCTTGACACTAACTTTTGCTAACTATAAGACGGTCCATAGACTGACTGCTTAGAACCGCTGCCCTGCAGGCTCTAAAACGCAGTAAGAGCAAAAAAGCGATTAGACCATTGTGTTCCTTACGTTGTGCTTGTTATAGTTCAATATTCAACAAACGTAAAAACCCTCTTACTGCGTTTTAGAGTCTGCAGGGCAGCATTGAGACCAACGGCACGAGAGCAGTCGTGCTGCGGTTGGAGTCGATTTCACTCCTAATGCTGTGAATTTTGTATTAAAACTGCAGATCACCCAACAGTGACTGCTTGAAGTTTTTGGCACTGACTGCTCAAAGCAGACCGGCTATGGAGGCCCTAAAGCCTAAAGCGCCTTATACATTGACCATCGGTTGAGGACCTCATAGTGAAAATATACGGATTACTCACGTCTTAAAACGAGTTTAACTCGACATGTTTGTCAGTGCACGTTTGGCAGCCGCCGTGACTTAGTGGCTCGGATTAGCCCGAAACATGTTGAGTTAAACTCGTTTTAAGACTTGAGTGATCCGTATATTTTAACAGTGAGTGAGACGGTAGTTTCATGTTTAAAAATGAGTACTTATTTAATTATTATGTATGGAAAAGGATAAAATAAAATTTAAGATTAGAACAATGTAAGTGTACTATGTGTGTATCGAATTTAACGGAAGTAATAAACACGGTGTAGATACCTACACAATAAAACCTTAAGTTTATGCCCAAACGAAACCCAAACCGAATTCATGACTAATTAATTATCAACGTCACCTATGTAATGTAAAGATTATACTGTCCTTAAAAAATAATTCCACAAATTTGGACCGAAAACCGGTAGTAATTTACCTTAATTTATAACTTAGCTAGCTAGCCCTTGCCGGTATCGCTCCCTTTAAATACGCTAGTTAGTTAGATTCAGTTATGATACGAAATGTCGTAAGTGCACTTAATACAGTTTTACAAACACCCTTTAGTTTTGGCGGAGGCAGCGGTGGTTGGGAAAACCAAGTGATTTGAAATAATTTGGCTTAGTTATGTGACTGTAATTTATGTGTCAATTTATGTATGTGCAGTGTCTCAAGTCAAAAGTCTTTGACCAGTGTGTGTTGCCAGTGATGACTTATGGCACTGAGACGTGGCCGCTAACGATGGGTCTTATAAAGAAGCTCAAGGTCACTCAGAGGGCGATGGAGAGGGCTATGCTTGGAGTTTCTCTGCGGGATCGCATTAGAAATGATGAAATCCGCGCGAGAACTAAAGTCACGGACATAGCTCGAAGAATCGCTAGACTTAAGTGGCAGTGGGCAGGGCACATCGCCCGTAGAACTGACGGCCGATGTGGCCGAAAGGTTCTCGAGTGGCGTCGGCGGACCGGAAGACGCAGTGTAGGTAGGCCTCCAACAAGATGGAGCGACGACCTGGTGAAGGTAGCGGGAACGCATTGGATGCGGATGGCACAGGGCCGATCTGTTTGGAGAGCCTTGGGGGAGGCCTATGTTCAGCAGTGGACGTCTTTTGGCTGAAATGATGATGATGATGATGAATTCATGTATGAGCAGTGTGTAGACTAGGGGCTAAATTCAGGAACGGCCCAAAACGGTTTGCGAGCGGTAATTCAATCGTTTGCGAGAGGACAGGAATGGGCTGAGCTTGGGATGTGCCTTATTTTTCTGTTAATTTGCTTTGTAAATAAATAAATAAGGCTCATCCCAATCTCAGCCCAAACCTCTCGCGAACCAGTGATTTTTGGCTTTTCTGAACAGCAGTTCATTCCTATCCTCTCGCAAACAATTGAATAACCGCTCGCAAACCGTGTTGGGCTGTTCCTGAATCTAGCCCCTGTTCCTTCTGAATTAATCGATAGCCTTTAGGAATTGGTATTTAATAACAGGCGTCGCTGTAAATTACAACCACACAATTGTCACAGTCTATCGAAGAATGGCTCCCCAGACCGTCTGCTGTGCGCTGTTCTTTTCTTGATTTTAATTCTAGAAGACACAAATTCAAATTAACGAAACAGCGACACGGTCTCGGTGGCCAGTGTCTACAATACTAGCTGTTGCTCGCGATTCCGTCTGCCACGAACTCGTTCATTGCTATCTCGCGGGAACTATGACCTCTTCCGGGATAAAAACTAGCCTGTTACCTTCACGGGGTCTCCAACAACTATCTCCATGCCAAATCTCAACTAAATCAGTTCAGATGTTTAGGCGTGAAGAAGTAACAGACAGACAGAGTTACATAGGCATTTATAATATTAGTAAGGATTTATGTAATTCTATTATTGGAATAGGTTGTATTATGCCTATTCAAATTAAAAGGAAAATGATTTTTGTGTACTCATGTCATGTTTGTTATATTCGAAATATTGACACACCCCTATCCTCTCGCAAACGATTGAATTACCGCTCGCAAACTATTGAATTACCGCTCGCAAACGATTGAATTACCGCTCGCAAACGATTGAATTACCGCTCGCAAACGATTGAATTACCGCTCGCAAACGATTGAATTACCGCTCGCAAACGATTGAATTACCGCTCGCAAACGATTGAATTACCGCTCGCAAACGATTGAATTACCGCTCGCAAACGATTGAATTACCGTTGGCAAACCGTTTTGGGCCGTTCCTGAATTTAGCCCCAGAATTGTGTGAATTTCATAAGGGGTTGATTTAAGTTTTTCTTCGCTACCGGCATTGGGTGGAGGGAGAGCAAAAAGTTCAATTCATAATCATCATCATTTACCGTTCCGTACCGTTTGAGCCGTAGTTCTCACGCGAGCCTTGTGCGGATTGGAAACTTCACACACACCATTGAATACTTCGCAGGTGTGTACATGTTTCCTAATTTTTTTTGTCACCGTAAAGCTCACGGTAAATAACAAATACAATTTAAAAATAAAAAAAACAAATATTTGACTATTTCTCAAAAAGTTGTCCATTTTCAAGTTGTTGCCATATTAAAAAAGAAAAAATATTTCCTGACGCTATTTCAACATAAAAAATAAGTAATATTGTGTTTAAATGTATACAAAACCTTGTGGTAAGGGTGATAAAAAGTCAGATAATCTTTGTTGTGGGATCCAATAGAAAGTTTTGATGTAGTTACGAAATTACGATTTTTTCCTCACAAGATTTCGTGAAGTTTTCCTGACGTCAAGAAATTTTGGATGTTTTATGCAGTTTATGCTTTATGATCTTGTCCTGAGTGTTGATAATTTTTTGACAAAACTGATTTCTTGTCAATTTCGTGTCAAGACAACTTTTTGAGAAATACTCATTTATGTGGGGCTCCCATACAACAGTAATGATTTTTTCGCCAATTTTATAGATGACGGTACGGAACCTTCCTTGCGCAAGTCCGACTCGCACTTGTAATATCTTTCTTCGTTTCATGTTCGCGCCACATCTGTCATTGATTTTCAGCAGGTACGATTTTAGGGCATCAGGGTTAAAGATTGAATATTTATCAAAGTATGTTCACCTGTTAATAATTAAGAACGACGTGACCCTTTAGGCATGTTTACATGATCTGCAAGTCAAATTTCGTCCTGCTTGTTCTAATTTCTGTGACCTGAAAACACGACAACAGTTTATTATACATATATTAAAATCATGTTATTCATACCTCCATGAGTCTCGAGTGGCGTCCGCGGACCGGAAGACGCAGTGTAGGTAGGCCTCCAACAAGATTGAGCGACGATCTGGTTAATGTTGCGTGTATGCGTTGGATGTGGATGGCGCAGGACCGATTTGTTTGGCGAGCCTTGGGGGAGGCCTACGTTCAGCAGTGGACGTCTTTCGGCTGAAATAATGATGGTGATGATGATGATGATGATAATGTTGATGATGATGATGATTTATACCTCAGTGTCGTGGCACGCTGCGTCTACGTATTTTTAACAAAATCAAAGTCTTTATTCATAAGTAGGGCCTGCAAAGGGCTCTTTTACCAGTCTATATTTTTATATTTAGAGATAAACTACGATAACATGGCCCGCCCCTCCAAATTACTATTTCAATGTGTTATGTCACATCCTTACGAAAGAGTGTGTATGTAGTTAACGACCGCTTAGCCTAGTTGGTAGTGACCCTGCCTACGAAGCAAGAGGTCCTGGGTTCAAATCCCGGTAAGGGCATTTATTTGTGTGATGAGCACGAATATTTGTTCCCGAGTTATGGATGTTTTCTATGTATTTAAGTATTTATTTATCTATATAAGTATGTTTATCGTCGTCTAGTACCCATAGTACAAGCTTTGCTTAGTTTGGGACTAGATCGATTTGTGTAAGATTGTCCCCTAATATATTTATTTATTTATTTATTTATTTAGTAGTCGGCTTTTGTTTGATTACTGTCTCAGCATGCACACATGCGTTGAAAGTTTTGGTGGTGCTTTATAAACACTTTCACAAATACATTGAAGACTTCTTGAATTTTGGAGGGGTGGGCCATGTTATCGTAGTTTATCTCTAAATATAAAAATATAGACTGGTAAAAGAGCCCTTTGCAGGCCCTATAAAAACTAAAATTATGATGTTTATAATCCATCATTAAATATTATAATCATAACAATGCAGAGGTTTATATTTACGGTTGCAACGGAACTTCGCCTCCGCCTCCGTATCTGCGGAATCTCCGCAAGAAATCGTACCTCCGCATCCGTCTCCGCAATTTTTTGCGGAGTTGGAAAGAAACTTTAGTTTACTTCCACAATGCCGCAAAACTGTTCTTTGTGAAATAGTTGCTTCTTCCTAATTCGCCTTGATTACTACTGGTTGTATTTGAAGTAATTGACTTTCTATTCCTTTAAAAGTGCATGAATTTATATTTTTTTCCACTTTCACTTTCGAATTCGCCTTCGGAATCGAAGCTACTACCTCCCCATCCGTCTCCGCCTCCGCTAACAAGGCCTCCGTTCCAACATGTTCATGTCACTTTTTTCTTTGCTACTACAGTAGGTAAGTACGGTCGCGGAGCACAAAGAATTTCGCACAATGACCTTCACTACTTGTCTCTGTCCCTCGCACGTAAATATTTTCCGTCGCATTCTTACAAATTCAAATGTGCAAGTGCAATGGCGAATATTTACGTACAAGCGACAGAGATACATAGTGACAGGTCATTGTACGATATTCTTCGTGCTTCGCGACCGTGCTTTACTCGCACACACATGCACACAAACTTTTGCGTTTGCAATATTAGTAGAAGTGGGAAGTAAATACATGACATGTAATGCGTCCATTAAGTCACCGTCGCAAGCTTTTGTTTTCTTGACTAAAAGCTCAGGTAAGTTCCCGGAAAGCCCCCGCCACGGAACCCCAAAGCTTGCACCAATTAACAGCCCGTTCTCGTGCGGCGCGGTTCCGTACGCTATGTATGAATATGTGGCATTAGTGGAATGCGTAGCTTTCACTGGCTTCTTATAACGATGTGTGTATTCGTTTGTGGTGCAAGTTGGTTGGTTCGAGCGTTTTTGACGTGACAACGTCTAATATATCGATGAACGCCGGCTGCACGCACGAAAAAGGATGATGCAATGTAACGAACATGTAGGTACTATTGTCCCGTACAAGAGAGAGCAGTGAACGCCAGGATGTACAAGAGAGCAGCGCGTGCCAGGAGCCCAGGATGTACAATCTTAGTAACTAGCGCTCGGGTAACTTTTTATGGGAGGGGGGCTTTAAAGGGGGGATGAAAATTTCATTGATTTTGTCGTAGGATGCACCGTTTGCAAGATATTTGACAAAACACCGGTTCTCGTCCGGTCACCGAGGTTAAGCAACGTCGGGCGCGGTCAGTACTTGGATGGGTGACCGCCTGGTTTCATTTTTGTTTTTTGAATGTTTTGTTATGACGTTGTCACGTTAAACTATCGTCCGTAAACCGACTTTATAGACAACCGGTTTTCTTTTTGGAACATTGCTTGGCTCAGTACGACTTCGTTCCATTTCGTTATTCTTAAATCGTCCGCAGTGCCATGTCGTCAGCCTACAACGCCTAAATCTTAACCTTTCTAACTCGTCCACTTTCTGATATCGTCAATATCATTTTGTCTACATTCCTATTTCGACCATACCACGACCATATTTGCCCACTTTATTTTATCGACCACAGTACTACTTGGTCACCAGTTGCCAACTCATTCACATTCCTTTTTCGGCCACAGTGCTGCTAAGTGCTAAGTAAATGAGCGACACCTAGCGGAAGGTTTTTATATAACGATACAGCGTGCTTGTGGTATAATTTCAATTCGTTGAAATTTCACTCTAGCTATAGCTTATTTCTTACGTATATGCGACAGGAGAGTGATAGCGGTTGAAACGCTAGTAGAACTACCCAAATACGAAAAGTGTTTTCTTCGCAGGTAAATGCAGTTTCCTCACGATGTTCTCCTTCACTGTAAAGCTCATGGTACAAATGTAATTTGATTTCTTTTTTTTTTTTTTTGTAAAGGTTGCCTGGAAGAGATCACTTCGAAGCGATAAGGCCGCCCAATGCTTACCTTATTTCTTTTTTTTCATGTACTTGTTTTTCTGTATTGTATTATTTGTAATGTACAATAAAGAGTCATTGTATTGTATTGTAATTTCACACATAAATTCCGAAAAACTCAACTCGAACCCTCGACCACCTGTTAGAGAGGCCATAGGTCAAACCACTAGGCCACCGCAGCTTAGGGCACGGCGGTCTTTTTACCCAACTGTCGAAGGAGGGTTATGTTTTCGAGCGTATGTATTTATGTATATACATACATTATTTGGCACGCCCTGCAGCCTAAACGGCTCAATGAATTTTGAAGTGTGTGGTATCATTAGATTCGTCTCAGTTCCGAGAGTGACATAGGGTATGTATTCTCCCGGGATTACCATGGGAACGGGAACTATACAGGCGGTTTTTTTCATCTAGTATTGAAATTAAAGTTATTAATGTGTTGTACAATCAACGCGCGCCGTCAGTAACACGCGCCGCACGCAATAGCGCGCGCGTCGCTAAACCGTGGCGACTTATAACATGTTTGACGCTGCCGACAGTACAGGTGACGGTTGCCAGCCTCAACAGGTTCCTCGGGACAGTCCTGCTGAAAAAAATAGCAAAATTTATCTTGTTTACAAAGACAGACCGAAAGCATAATGGTAGCGCGAGACGATTTACCACTTATTGACTTTTTATAAAGTTCAACGTTCCTTTATTGCCAGAACACAGTAATTCAACAATTATACAGTTTTTATGATATGATGATGATGAAATACCCGGATCCTGCCGTTTTACCAAATTATTTTTCGTCGAATGTTTCATTTCCCAAACTTCGATTTTCTCCGAAACCAAAAATTTTTCTCGGTGTATTATTTTATGGTTTTATAGAATACAGTAGGTTAGGTTAGGGTTGTCTTGTGACAATTCTGAAAAATATATGGTTTCGAAGAAAATCGAGGTTTCGGAAATGAAACATTTAGCAAATGAAACATTCGACGAAAAATAATTTGGTAAAACGGCAGAGACCATGAAACACCAATTGTAAGCTTTCGGCAAAGAAATTTTTTTATTTTTTTATTTTATTCGGAAAACCAACAGCTATTTCATTTTAAAAGTAGATACTATAAGTTAATATCAGAAAAGCCAATTACAGGTCTTCACAGATAATACTATTATATAAACAGAAACAGGCACAAGTTAATCAAAACAAAACAGTGACCTGATTGCAAAAAAAGAGAAAAAAAAAAAATACACAAAAGAAAGAGAAAAACCATTTAGAATCTTAATAAGTTAATAATCTAGTACAATCGGATTGGGGAGCAAAGAAAACGGACGCTATTCGCTTCCTTACTGCAGTGGGTTTCAATAAAAACAAATCTAGGTCCTCATTCTGTTGACAAAATTCATTCGTCGACTTTGCAGCTCGATAGAAATAAGAGTTCTGACGGTAGTCTTAGCCCGAGGCAGCGATAAAGGCCGATAATTATTCCTAAGGGGAGCTCTAGGGATGCGAAAGCTAATGTGTCTGATCATTTCAGTACAGCCAACGTTTCCTGATAATACTTTGGTCAGGTAGACGATGTCGTTGACTTTTCTTCTCAAGTGAAGGGGAAGAAAATGAAACTTAATACACCTATGATAATAACTTGGTTGCACAGACTTTGACTTGAACTGGAAGTATCTTAAAAATCTCTTTTGTATGGACTCAATGCGTTGCACATATATGTCATAACAAGGATTCCACACCATGGACACATACTCGAGGATTGAACGCACATACGAGCAGTATAGCACCTTAATTGGTTTGATTTGTTTAAAGTTCACGGTAGACCTCATAATAAAACCAAGAGTTTTCGAGGCTTTTTTTACAATTTTGTCTATGTGACTATCAAACAATAATTTTGAATCCTGATACACGCCCAAATCTCTGGTTAGATTTATATTAAGGATTGGTGTTGAATTTAAACTATATTTAAATAATAACGGGTTGGGTTTGCGAGTGAAAGACATAGAATAACACTTGGATTCATTAAGATCCAATCTATTACTCCTACAATAGTCTGTAAATCTATTGAGGTCATCCTGTAGGAGCAGGCAGTCATTGACATTATTAACAGTCCGAAAGATTTTTGTATCATCAGCATACAAGAGAAAGTGGGAATGCTTGAAGATCGAGTGAATATCGTTCATGAATATCACAAAAAGTAATGGTCCTAACAGCGACCCCTGGGGCACCCCAGAGGGAACAGCACACCAAACAGAAATAAAACCATGGATAGCTACTGCCTGAGACCTGTCTTCTACATAAGAGGTAAACCACCTGAACAAATTTCCGTGTATGCCGGAGTTGGAAAGTTTTTGCAGTAATATAACATGGTCTATTCTGTCAAAAGCCTTGCTAAAATCTGTAAATATAGCATTGACTTGACCGCCAGACTCCATATTCAAGGTGGTGTATTCATTAAATAAAATAAGGTTAGATCTCATAGTGTCCTCAAAAATATCTTATGCGATGTAAAGATTAGACGACCAAATGGCCTAGTGGTTAGAGAACCTGACCATGAAGCATGAGGTTCCGGGTTCGATTCCCGCGTCGGGGCCTATATTTGTACGAAAAATACGAATGTTTGTTCTTGAGTCTTGGGCGTGGGCGTATTTAAGGGGTGTGTAATAATCGTCATAAGAACTATTGTCCGAATTTATCATTTATCAGAAATTATCATTTCGTATAACTCTTTTTGCTCTCAATCCATTAATTGTACATAATTGTTATAAAACAAACCTAACCTAACCTAGAGAGCCCTACTGGATAATCAATTCAAAATTCCTGAATAATCATTTGTTTCTGAGAAAAAAGAGTTATGCGAAATGATAATTTCTGACAAATGTTGAATTATGCTAAAAGTTTGTATGACTATTGAACGGCCCCCGTATTTAAGTATGTATCTATCTATTTAAGTATGTTTATCCGTTGCCTAGTGCCTATAACACAAGCTTTGCTTACTTTGGGACTAGATTTGGTGTGAAGTGTCCCGTGATATTTATTATTTATTAATGATGGTGACCCTCGCTTTGTAAAGCTCACCGCATCGCTGCGCCGCTTTTAACTACGCTTCGATCCACCATACCCAACAACTACCCATAACTGACCTCCCACTCCCTGATCACCTCGTAATAAAACATACCCCCCAAAAATATCCTAAGGCTCAGGTTACGATGGCTGTGCGTTTCTGAAATTATGCGCGTTAATCTTTCTACACGGCAGTTTTAGTTTTTTTCCTAATTGACGTGAGAACAAGCCTTCTAATTAAGCGGTTTTGGTAAAATGTAGAAATTTACGTTTAACAAGTACCTGAGTACTGTTTAGCCTTTTGTAGCAATTTTGTGGTGAGAGCGCTTATAAATAATTAAAAATTTTAAACGCAAATGTGTTTGGAAATAAAGTAAATGCCATTATGATCCCTTCCGCAGCGAACAAAAGAGCTGATAACTTTGAAACGTCTGAACCGATTTTGATGAATCGTATCTAAGAACTATTGCCAAGAAACCTGCTTTCAAATAAAAAAAACTTCGTCCAAATCGTTCACTCGTTTAAGAGCTATGATGCCACAGACAGACAGACACGCACACATATCGCTATAATCAAACTTATAACACCCCACTTTTTGTGTCCGGGGTTAAAAAGAGCTGTTGGCTTTCCCTTTCAAGATAATATACTTGGCCCCTGAGATGGGTAAAATAAACTATATTTAGTCAAATTGGTTTCCTTTCAGTTCGACTAAGTAAATAAGAATACGTATGAAACTGTCCCTGTATTTCACCAAATATTTCAATTCTGATTTATTAAATCAGGAATTTGTGGAGATCCATATTATGAACTGATACAAATACTTCGCTCACCCGCGACCTGATCGCGGATCTTGCTGGTGGCGGGTGAGCAAAGTAATTGTTTCAGTTCATTTCAATACTAGTTTTTGCTCGCGGCTTCGCCTTCGTGGAGGAATAAGAATAGGCTGGTTCACCAAGGTACATATTTTGACTAAGGTGTAGAGTTTGTGAAGTTAAGGCTTATAGAGTTAGGACGTGTAGAGTTAGAAGCTTGACTCTACATGACATCTGACAAGTTTTTGACAGTGCGAGGTATTGTTCTCGTCTAGGCAACATTTTACCTGAAAATGTTTTTGGTGGAAGGTTTATTTTATTATCCATTAAATGACGTTAAGCACGAAAACAAAAATGCTATTGGTAGCTCTCACCGGTTTACTACGAAGTTTCGACGATTATTCTATTTAACTCGTTATAGAAACGGCATAATACAGCAAACAATGCCCAGAAATATCCAACCAAGTTAAAATATGAATAACATATTTAAGCATGCACTTAATGAAAACATGTTTACAACTTTCATTCGACAACACTTCCAAAACTGTATTTACTGCAGCCACCGGATTACTATGATACACCGTAAATTATAATTATGTTTATCATTACCACAATTAAGTGAAAACAGGTCCATAAAAGTATTTTGAAACGTTTAATGAATTTTATTAAGGTGTTTACACGAAGCCAGGGCTAAATATAGCCCGCGTCGTGATAAGAATAATCGTAGCCGTAAGTTGTTGAAATTTTGCTATCTTTAGTGTATTCTTTGAATTTTTTCAAAGTAATATCGGTGTGATATTATTGGCATGGCATACACTTTGTATACAGTAGGTATTGGTCGAACAAGAGTAGCTATGTCAGTTTTGGCGATATTACCTGCATCGGATAAAAATGATCAAGAGGATGATGACAAAGTTCCCAATCCGCACTGGGTCCCACGCTGGGTCATTTTGAGAGGAGGCCTGTGCCCCGCAGTGGGGCGTATATAGGCTGGGATGATGATGATGACACAATGCGATAGCAAGCGTCCGCACGTTAGACAATACGGCCTCTGGTTAGTTAAGCCCAATGGCCAAAGTAACCTTAACCTTGGTAAATTCTTCTCTATACCAATTCTATTTTTTTATTTCACCGCGTGGAACAGAATGAACAGTTTTTACAAAAACGGGGAATCGTTCACCCTGATAGCCTTATTCTTTCCCAATAAACTATGTTAATATTCTTTACCGTTTACGGGATAAAGCTTGTTGAATTTTAGTGCAAACATCCGCCTGTTTAACCCTTTCAACGCCAACGACACATATAGGTGTCACAAAGTACAATGTCAAAGTGATCTTGACACAATGACATAAGATTCAAAGCAGGTTTACGTTTTGTCGAGGCGTGGCGTTGAAAGGGTTAAACCCTAACAAGTTGATCGGGCAATGAAGAAGCTTAGTGAATGACATGAGTTATGTTCAAATGGAAACAGCAACTTAATAGCGGCAGGGTTGCCACCTATAATAAAACGTTTAATTTTTAATGTCTTTTTGTTTTAGTTAACCTAGCTTTAAATGTATAATAAATTGATTGACAATTAATAGATAACACTTTACTTGCAGCAAAGATCATAAATATTACTATGATGCCACTCGGTATATCACGAATGCTCGGATATTCGTAGAAAAACAAGGGTTACCGACATAGCCGAACGGATTAGCTCATTGAAATGGTAATGAGCAGGCCTAAAGCACGCAGAACAGAAGGCCTTTAGACCCGAAAAGTTCTCTAATGGAGACCACGGACTGTCAAGCGCGGCGTGAGACGTCCAACGAGATGGACGGATGATTTATTTCTGAAACAATTAATTTTTCGGAATTGTTATAAAACAAACCTTACCTAACCGACTGCATTCTATAAGATGGCATTTAAAAAAGTCCTGAAAAAAATAACGTTTCAGAAATAAATCACTGTATGACTAACGTTGATTTGATTATGACTAATGATACATTATGACTTAAATTTTATGGGAGAAAAGGAGCACCGCCGTCGGACGTTGTTAGTGCTGCGTGTCGGTGTGATGGGGAGTCGTTAAAGAATCGCTATGAAGTGCCGGTAGTTCGAGATACGGTTGCTGAATCTAATCGGAATTAAGTGCAGATAGTTATAAAGACTCGCGCGGCTAAACGAACATAACACCCTACACTTCAGTCAACTCGTGACAGCTGCTGCAATGTGCCCGAAACGTCGAGGTAAATATTAAATGTTATTTGCGTGATAATTCCCGTGTGTGTTTAATGTAGTTATGAGTGAAAATCACGAAAATTTAAAATGTCTGTTCTATTAATTTGAAGAAACTACGACTGACTCCGGCGCGGGCCATAACCCGGTAACCTTGTTCCCTTCCTGCCTTTTGGATGGTAATACGTGGTATAAATATATGTATATGTAAATAGCATATACATTCGCGCGGCGTACGCGCTCGTTAATATCATTTGCATGTGGTATTTTTTGCTAGTATCGCCCTAGGGGTTTGCTTGTCTATAAAAAGTAGTAGGTTGATGCCCTGAACCCGCGACTTACATAAATCGAGATAGTATTAAATCAGGGAGCGTGTCTGATGGCCTAACATTTTTAGTCATAATGTTATGTTTGCATAATCATAATTTTTGTTAGTCATAATTTTTTTTCCGTCGAAACCCTAAATTTTTCAGAAAATTTTTCTTGGGGATCATGTAGAATTCATAGGTTAGGTTAGGTTTGTTTTATAAAAATTCTGTACAATTAATGGATTCAAAGTAAAAAGAGTTATGAATATTAAAAAAAAAAATATCACGGGACAATTCACACCAATTGACCTAGTATCAAAGTAAGCTAGGCAAAGCTATTGTGTTATGGGTACTAAGGCAACGGATAAACATACTTATATAGATATATACATACTTAAATACATATTAAACACCCAAGACCCGAGAACAAACATTCGTATTTTTCATACAAATATCTGCCCCGACACGGGAATCGAACCCGGGACCTCAAGCTTCATAGTCAGGTTCTCTAACCACTAGGCCATCTGGTCCTCTATTATGACTAACATTACATTATGATCTTCAACAACTATGCAACTCGATATGGACCCGTTAAAACAAGATCTTTTTATGTCAAACTCTTTAATTGTACATAAAACATGGAATTAACAGTAAACAAGAGAAACAGATGTACAAAGGCGAACTTGTCCCTTAAAGGGATATCTTTCGGTTAGTCTTTGAACGATTGACAGGACTTCAGAAACAGGAGAACCTGTATTTATGTAAATATACTTGCTTACTTTAATGCGAGTTCAACTAGAAAGTTTGTGTAAAAATTTAGTTTTTTACTTTCTGTAACCTGTTAGGTTACAGAACGTCTTGTTAAGAAAAAAATCACTCGTGTGTCTGTCTATCTGTCTGACCGTCTGTTACAGCCGATTTGCTCCGAAACTGAACCGATTGAGTTGAAATTTAGTATACATATCGCTTCTTTAGAACAACACCAACGCAATTACAATTATTGTCATTTCAAAACTAAACCTGTTTTTCTTTTCACATGAAGCTTATTTTTGAAATGACAATAATTCTAATTGTGTCAGTATCGTTCTAAAGGAGAAAAGGTTCGGTGACCCAAAGACAAACGTGTCCTACTTAACGCAAATAGATAAATTTAAACTTTTAAGAAACTTAAGAAATATAAGTATATTTGTTTTCTATATCGTGTGACATATCAAATGAAAGGGCTTGTTGTGAGCATCTCAAATATTATTTTTTTATAATATTAAAATAAATAGTTTTGGAGTTATTTAAGAAAATAAGTGAAAAATTACCACCTCTCCCCCCATTATCCTGGAAACTACCTACTGTGCCTAAAATGTTAATATAAATAAATACAAAAGTGTTCTATCTATACCTATAGATAACTAGAAGACCTGTAAGAAATGTGTGGTTTAAATATGGGGGGTACAATTAGGAACAACATAACTGGGTCTTACACATTTTCTTGTTCGAGTCTCTTCTGTGTACAGTCAAGTGTAAAAATATGGGTGCAAACAACTTGCTCATAAATATGTCCCATAGCTCTTATGTCGTCGAATTAAGGTATAGGTATATAACGATGGGAGGATTAAATCGATACTTATTTTTGCACTTGACCGTACACATGGCAAAAGTTCAGGGTCTTTAGGCAATATTTTGTTAGTCAAGTCTACATCGGCGTATGGAACGCCTGGCCAGCTTTCGGCCTATTTGAATAAATCTTAAGCCCAGCCTAGATTTGCAAGAAAACTCGTGCAAGTGGCATTCGGTTGATCTCTGATTGTCCTGTACCTCTACCATGAGTTACACTAGTTTACATTGACCGTACTCGCTAGCGACGGCGTAAATGATTTGTATGGAGAATTGTACTATCGCCCCAAGCGCCAGATAACCACCTTAAACGCCCAGTTTGCGTGCAGTGGCTAGACATCTGTCCATAACAATCCATAGCAATAAACATCAACGGCTGCAAGCAAATTTGTTATGAAAATGGGTATCTGACGTCTGGGGCGATGGTACTTCCGTAAGGGCCTACGCTAGCTGACGCGGACGCCAGCCGCGTGCGCCCGCTCGCGGGTCTAAAATGTACCGAAAATCCGTCGCACGCGCCCGCGCCACTTAGCGCTGTTCATACAATTTCTTATTAGACGCGCGCACGACGGGCGTCCGTTCCGAGTAATCCGCGTCAGCTAGCGTAGGCCCTAAGTGACCGCTAGAGGCGCTATACACAATTCTCCATACAAATCGTTTACGCCGTCGCTAGCGAGTACGGTCACTGTAAACTAGTGTAACTCATGGTAGAGGTAAAAATCGCAAAATGACTACATAGGTTGATTGACCACATCGCATAATGACTAGGTCGCAAAAATATTTTAATACAAAAATAGGAAGGTTAGGTTAGTTAGGTAACTTCAGTGTCCTGAAGGGCAAAATAGCCACAAAGAGGAAGGAGAAGAAGGAAAGTCGAAAAGCAGTTGGACAAACTATAGTTGGACCACGGGTACGGAAGGTCAAAAATAAGCTATCTAGGCATTTTGCGACCTAGTCATTTTGCGATGTGGTCAAATAAAGATCTGGGCAATTTGCGATCTTAGTTATTATGCGATGTGGTCATCCAAACTATGTAGTCATTTTGCGATCTAGACAACCTGAGATTAACCCGTGGCATTACATTGTGCAGTCGTAAAGCGAACGAGTTAGAAGTGGTCGATCGAGCGCCGCAGTGTAATGCAACCTGCACGTTGTTCTTGCAGGTTTAAACTGGGCAGTGGGCTTTAAGTTTGCTACTCAGAGTTGCTAATTATAAGTCCACAGGAGAAACAACACTTGTTTCTTACGTTGTGTATTGATCGAACTATTAAAATATTTTATCGTATGTAAGCCTCTCCTCGCTCGACTCGCCCTTTCTTTAACCTTTTCAACGCCAACGACACATATATGTGTCACAAAATACAGTGTCAAAGTGATCTTGACACAAAGACATAAGATTCAAAGCAGGTTTATATTTTGTCGAGGCGTGGCGTTGAAAGGGTTAAAAACCGGTTGTCTGTAAAGTCGGTTTACGGACGATAGTTTAACGTGACAACGTCATAACAAAACATTCAAAAAACAAAAATGAAACCAGGCGGTCACCCATCCAAGTACTGACCGCGCCCGACGTTGCTTAACCTCGGTGAACGGACGAGAACCGGTGTTTTGTCAAATATCTCGAAAACGGTGCATCCTACGGCAAAATCAATGAAAATTTCATCACCCCTTTAATTCCCCCTCCCCCCGCACCCCCGCACCCCCCATTAAAAATTACCCGAGCGCTAGTACTAAGATTGTACATCCTGGGGCGCGCTGCTCTCTTGTACATCCTGGCGTTCACTGCTCTCTCTTGTACGGGACATTGCGTCATCCTTTTCCGTCACGTCAAAAATTAAGTCAGTTCTATGGCGTCACCGTTTTAGAAATCCAATGAGAAAGTATCCTCAAACGCACCGTCTCTTTCTAAGTCATGTTAACCGAGAGAGACACAATGTGTATGCTCGTGACATATTTCAGCACCCATTTACGATTAGGTAAGGAAACTTTAAACTCGCGCGTCTACCAATGTCGACACTAAAGATTTATGTACACTGATAATTTTTATTGAGTTATTCGAGGCCGCACAGACAAACGTACACTCGTATATATTATAATAGACCACGAAATATAATGTATTCAAGAGTTGTTTCCTTGCAAATAGGCGAATCACAAAGAGCAAGTCAATGGACTTACGTAAGGTCGTCTAATGCTGTGAATGACTAAATATCATTGTCGTCAGGCGGACGGCATGTATGTGTACGTACATTAAACACCCGACACGTGATAAGCACGCCGTCTGTATGCAAAGAAGCGTTTACGAGTTTTTCGCAAAAAAAAACGAAGCGGACGTATTGAAAACGAGCGTGAATTTTCATAAACAGCTCGTCTAACGTAACTTTTATTCATCATCGTCATTATCCGTTAAGGTTCGCCAAAGAGATCGGTACTGCGCCATCCGCATCCAATGCTTTCCCGCTACCTTAACCAGGTAGTCGCTCAATCTTGTTGGACGCCATTTGAGAACCTTTGAACGAGAGCCTATTCGCTCCATTGGCCAACAGTTCTACGAGCGATAGCCCACTGCCACTAGAGTCTGGCAATTCTTCGAGCTAGTCGGTGAGTTTTGTTCTTCCGCGGATTTCATTATTTCTAATAAACTGCATAGATGTTGATCTGCATCGATCAAATAACCGAATTTTTTTCTTACGTTAGTGAGTTCTGTGAAGAAATCAGAGCAATAAATTTGTTAAAATTCAATATGTTTGTTTTCATTTCTCAACCTGTCCATACCCAACACCATCTCTATCAAAATAGTAGAAAAAAAAAAAAACTAAAAAACACGCATTGTCATCGGTCCTTGATAAGTATGCCAAATTTCGAGTTAATCCGACGTTTTCAAGGGGGTTAAAATCATGTTCAAAGTTTCCGTTACATACTAACATACGTATGAAGCTAATAAAAGCGTGTTAAAAAAGATTTAGGTACTCTAATTGAACGTATAAATAAGCCTATAGAATATACCAACCTAGGATTGCTTACATTTTTCTGTTCGAGGCTATATAATTATAGTTTCCAGGTCCTAATAGGTGAATCTGAAGTAGTAGCTTCACAGATCTTGTAACTAAAAGAATTATATATCATACCTACTTTAAATTCGGTTTTTTTTTGGTTACAATATAGGGTAAGATTAATATTATAATTTGACTCATTTATTTATCACTCGAAAGTGAGATCGAAATATTTGATCGCGACACCATGTATTTTTTTACATGTTAGTTACCCTAATCCATACAAGTTGTAAAAAATTTAGTAAAAAATTAGGCCATGCCATTAGGCCATGCCATGCCATAACATACAAAATCGGCTAAGTGTGAGTCAGACTCGGAGACGAACGGTTCCGTGTCACCAGGCAATTATCATTTATATCTAGCAAAAAAGGAAAAAAAAACACGTTTTTCGTGTGAAGATTCCGCAAAATTAATTTTATTTTTATTATTTATTGTTATGGCGGTTATACAGAATGTCTCAAAACTCAGCGATCACCTGGTAACAAGTTACAACAGTTCTGCAAAAGTTGACAATATCTAATACTAAATTTGTTACTCCATTATCGCTTCTAAATGTAAAGTGACATGGATTTCTTTTTCAGATAATAATATACATATAACTTATAACTCTCGTCCGGTATCAAGTCGACAGTCGTTGACATACCTACATATAATAATTATAATAATAATAAAATAATAAATCAAATAATATAATAAATCGTGGGACAATTGACATCAATTGACTTATTCCCAAACCAAGCGAGGCTTGTACTATGGGTACTAGACAACGGATAAACGTACTTATTAAACGGATTAAATAGATATTAAACATCCAATACATTCATATTTCTTACACAAATATCTGCTCTGACCGGGAATCGAACCGGGACCTCAAGCTTCGTAGTCAGGCTCTCTAACAACTAAACTATCCGGTCGTCTAAATCCTGTAAGGAACTACCCATCAACTTTCCAGTGTATGAGAAAAGCATTTAGGGACAGAAAAAAAGAGTGAGTCGTTGTCATGCTGATGGAATTTTACTGGAATAATGTAAACAGGGCCTTAGTATAAAATAACGTTGGCCAAATTTGTCCACGGAACCCCGAACACGTTATCTGTTATAGTTACCACATGGTATTTATTCATAGTGCGTACATATATCGCGTTGCTACGCAGTTGCTATGCGCGCACGCACGTTTTCCATGTTAAACTTGTACAAGGCCAGTTTGATCTAATACGTTTTATTTAAACATATATTTATATTTAATAGCATATATTTGCAAATTATATTTGCGCTGTCGCGTTGTGAAATCAAATGGAAACTTTGATTTGCGAAAGGGTACCTATTTGTAATTTAAAATTACTCTTTTTAAATGAGGAAATTTCGGTTGGCACAGTAAGTAACATAAACCTTATTACAAAGTAAATCCTACCGTTAAACTCGTATCTATATAACTTACGTATTTTATTTATTATAATTAATAATAAATCTACACTAATATTATAAAGAGGAAAGATTTTTATTTTCGTATGTAACGAATAACCTTAAAAACTACTGAGCGATTTCAAAAATTCTTTTGCCGTTAGAAAGCTACATTATCAATTTATCACTGAGTGACATAGGCTACTTTTTATCGCGGGAAAATACCTTTTCCTACGGGAAAATTAATTTATCGCGGGCGAAGCTGCGGACGGAAGGCTAGTGTCTAATACAAATACAATGAAAATTTACAATTCCAATCAAAATAACGTATAACATTGTTAATTTATGTTAGGGACTGTCAGACTGCACAGCTAAATATGAAGTTTGTTATTCTTGGCAGTGTGAACCATAGGACCAAAATGCTATACTACTACACTCGACAAGTAAGTGTAGCATTATTTTCCTAAGGTTCACATTGTCGATATTCAGAAACTTCATAGCTGTGCAATGTGACTGTAACTAACTTAACATAGGTTAACAATGTTACACGTAAGTAACATAGAATTTTACGGTAGGTATTATAGGTTATGAAGAATTCGAAAAATTCTAATACATACAGCAGTATTAGGGTGTTGCTTAAAAATGAACTTTCAAAAAGTCATTGTCTCACCCTGCCATTAGGTTCTAGTAACGGATGCTACTTTTTTTTTATTTTTTTTTTAAATGAATTTTAGGGGTCGCTACCGCTTGATAAAGTTTTGGAAAAAACATTATAGAATATGTGCTTGACTGACAGCCACCATTTTATTTTTAATTTAGTTTTAGAACGTATCTCGATTGCTCGGGAATCCCCGTTGCTCGATACAGTACATTATTGCTCGATACACATTATCAGTGAGAAAGAGTTAGACCACTTTGTGACCAGCAATACGATGCAATTTTTTAAAATCATGGGTATCCCGACCAGCTTCTTGCTTAAAAACATAGAACTTTGGTCAGATGACCCGGAATATAAAGCTGCCAAAGATATAGTCAATGAGGGTTTTCTACGAGAGGCTATTTGGCGCTAGTATCGTCAGGTCCGTTTCACAACTTTGACATTTGTTGTATGGGTGTAACGTCAAATAGACCTTACGATACTAACGCCATCTAGCGATATTCCACCTGTCAGAAAACCCTCATTCAATGAGAGTCGTCAATGATATACTTAGCAGAAAGGGGTGTGGCATTAATTGAGGAATTCAACAAGTTAATTACGGTGAATGAAGAACAAAAACAATACCTTTTGTTGGTTGTGAAAGACTTTAGAAAGAAATACCCTAATGCGAAAAAATCTACTTTAGTGTCATAAAAATAATAATTTTAATTTACTTTTGCTTTATTTTTACTATTTTATTTGATTTTAATAAAAATGTTTGTAATTTATAATTGTTTCTTTGAACTTGTTTCTCCAAAATTTTGACAGCTGGTAGCGACCCCTAAAATTAGTTTGAAAAAAAAAAGAAAAAAACTAGCATTTGTTAATAGGGGTAGTAGAACAAAATGGAGGGGTCAGACTACAAGATTTCAGGATTTTTTTGTTTTTTGCTATTTAAGCAACATCCTAAGCAGTATGCTTTATTATAGTGTGCTATTGACAATTTCCCGTCTAGGTACTCTTTAGATTAGAAGTATAACTTGTGTATTTCTCAGAATATGGTACAAGTATTATTATTATAATACACCAGCTGTTGCCTGCGAATAATTCGTTTACCTATCGCTATCCCGCGAGAGGTTTGTAAAGTAACCTATGTCCTTAGAGTCAAAAATTATATTTGATCAGAGAATTCTGCGAGAAGGCCTGTGCCCTACAGTGGGACATATAAAGGCTGAGATGATGATGATGATGATGAGGTAATCAACGTCTCGTCTTGCTCATTTCTGGTCAGGTTCTCTAACTCTACTTGACTATGCGGCCGTCGAATTCGAAGGATCAGTTTGTGTCGCCATCTTTAGATACCATTCAGCTTAATAAATGCGCAATAAAAACGCCAAATTTATGACGTACACGTTGTATAATCAGCTGAAACGTAAATCGAACCGGGCCACAGCAGCACACAGTTCGGGGGCAGCGCGGTAGCGAAATTGTGACGAAAATTGTACCTACTGTCAAAGTCAAAATTCTTTATTCAATTTAGGTATCAATTGATGCTCGAAGAATTTACCACCGGCTCGGAAAAACCCTGTTGAGAAGAAACCGGCAAGAAACTCAACAAGTCAACAAACTGTGTGGTAGATATGAGGCCTGTAGGTGCTTTTTGCAAATAAGCCCGCAATGAAAGTTACATTTGAAAGTTCAATCGATTTCGGGATTTATACTTTGTCACAAACAAAGGCCTTTTCTAGTTAAACTAAAATAATACACAGATGAACAGTTTTGTTTGACTGTACGAACAACCCTTTGTTGGTTTTTAGTGTTCCGTACCCAAAGGGTAAAACGGGACCATATTACTGAGACTTCGCTGTCCGTCCGTCCGTCTGTCTGTAACCAGGCTGTATCTCACGAACCGTGATAGCTAGACAGTTGAAATTTTCACAGATGATGTATTTCGGTTGCCGCTATAAAACAGAATAAAATAAATAATTAAAGGGGCTCCCATACAACAAACGTGATTTTTTTGCTCGTTTTTGCTCGATATTGATAACGGCAACAGGTAGACGCTTGCAATATTCACAGAATATTTAGTTATATATTCACTTTAAAAATAAATAATTAAATTAAAATAAAACAAATATTTAAGGGGGGCTCCCATAGAACAAACGTGATTTTTTTGCCGTTTTTATAGATAATGGTACGGAACCCTTCGTGCGCGAGTCCGACTCGCACTTGGCCGGTTTTCATCAGAGTTTTTGATTCAAGATGTAATCACGCCTTTGTCGGCGTAGTACATAAACTTTGAATTTCGACCAATGGCGACACATTTTGCCATCATCATAATCCCATCCTATGTAGGTGCTTCCCACTGCAGGGCACAGCTCTCCTCTCAGAATGAGAGAGCTTGTGCCGTAATTCCCGCTTAAGTCCAGTGCGAAAAGGGAACTTCGTAAAACCGTTGAATTTCCTTACCTGTTTTCCTTCACCTTAAAGCTCATGATAAATTTCAAATGTAATTTCGCAAATCAAAATAAAATAAAAACGTTTATTCTGTTGTTGCAAAGGGATTTTATAAGTTTTATATGTCTCTTTTTTATAGTACTAGCGCTTGTTATGAAGGTCTTTTAAGTACCTACTGTCAAGAGTCAAGTATTTTTCTACAGTCATTCATTATCGCAAATAAATCCAATTTACCTACAATTTTACTTTACCTTGAACATTGTCGTACTGTTTCCGCGACGTCTACTGCAGGCTGCGCAAGCGCCGGGCTCGTGAAAATTCTGTTCGCCCTTGAACTAGTGCCTGCCTTATCGATAAACCGTGTAACTATGTCGACGTGCTAAAATTAAAGTAATTCGGCAGCCGGGCTAGATCCGCCGTGCCAATTCTGTTGATATTAAACTGGTAGTCCACTTGGCTCTCTGCTTGGAACTGACCTACCGTTTGGTGTAATTATAAGCATTATTTGACACGGATGTAAAGTTGATAAAGATACGTATAATTCAATTAAATACAATCAATAGTACATTGTTGTTGAGGCTAGAAAGTAAGCAATAGATGGACGAGTTAGTTTCACTTTTGGCCGAGACTAAACATTGTGCTTTTCAAGACTTATGCGAGGAAATAACAATTAAACAATCGAAACACTGCGTTGCTCTCGACGATTTTACTTTTTCTTTTGTGACATAATTATTTTTTTTTAAACGAGCGAGGCCATTCTTAGTGGCCAGTACCCAAAACCACGTAATTAAAAAATAAAAACCTCATCCTCGTCATGTCCGACCTGACGTGCTCGCGCACTGAGCAGTCTGGCTGCGGCAGCACGATGAACATGACGAGCCTGGCCACATTTTCGACCAGTGTCGTGAAAAATTTTTTGACCAGTGCGTGTTGTCAGTGATGACTTATGGCACTGAGACGTGGCCGCTAACAATGGGCCACATAAGAAAACTCAAAATCACTCAGAGGGTGATGGAGAGGGCTATGCTCGGAGTGTCTCTGCGGGATCGCATTAGAAATGATGAAATCCGAGTAAAAACTAAAGTCACCGACATAGCTCGAAGAATCGTCAGACTCAAGTGGCAGTGGGCAGACCACATCGCTCGTAGAACTGATGGCCGATGGGGCAAAAAGGTTCTCGAGTGGTGTCCACGGACCGGATGACGCAGTGTAGGCAGACCTCCAACAAGATGGAACGACGACCTGGTTAAGGTTGCGGGATCGCTTTGGATGCGGATGGCACGGGACCGATCTGTTTGGCTAGCCTTGGGGGAGGCCTATGTTCAGCAGTGGACGTCTTTGGCTGAAATGATGATGATGAATTAAATACAATTGTATGACTTAGCAATTGCGATTGCGCGGTTGAATCGTGTAGGCTCAACTTTAACGCTGTATTGTCAACCAATTTGATTCCTAGGCCACCATAAAGCCTAATCTAATATGATCTAATGCTAGGTCTAATGCATAATGTCACAATTCTTATCTAAGGCATACGTATAATGTCACAATTAAAAAAGTTCCATGGTGGCTGAGGGATCAAATAGGTTGAGTGTGTGCACTTGAGCTACGAACATCGACCAATGTTCAAGATTCGTCAATTGCGATTAATTAATCGCAATTCGCTCGCAATAGTACAATAGCAGCAGAGGTGACAGCTGACTAGCTGTATGTATTGACTATTGGGTATTATCTTGACATACTAGGACATGGAGCTGTTCCGTCAAGCTTGCCCAAGACCCTGGTTTCTCTGACCACCCGCCGCCGGCGACCGGACGACGTTCGAATGTTTTGTTCGGGAATGTTTGAGGGTGGTTTCTCTGAAACGTTACGCACTCACGACCGAAGAGGTGTGGCACATTGTGCGACGCACAACCAGATACCGCTGGTCGCGTGTGACGGGCCAGACAAATCAGGGCCTTAAATAATCAGGATTAATTTTATGACATAGCGCATCGCTCTCTGCTCTCTTCGAGACGATGATGCTCATATTAATCTATATACCTACCTTATATAAAAGACAATCGTTTCTGACTGACTGATTTATGCTTAACTGCGCTTGCCAGTCCGTGGTCTCCATTTGAGTAAATCCATTTGGCTGTATCGGTGACCCTTGTTCTTCTACGAATCTCCTCGATCCCGTGGAGAAACCTTTAGCGCTCTCCATAGCTCGTTGAGCGACTGAGGCTATTCATCAAAGGCCTCTAAAATTCCACAACCTAGTTAATTGGTTCAGCAATGTAATAAAGTGAGTTAATCGCCAGTCGTCTCGTGCTAAACCGGTATTCTATATTTACAACATCTACAGACGAGTTCGTAACATATTATGTAGCATAGTGTATCATCTTCACGTGATGTGTCGCTAGCCGGAATCAGACTGATTCAGTGGCCTTTCATGCAACGGATAGTGGGTTCGAGTCCTGACTTGCGCTTTTGAGTTTTTTGATTTTTTTATGTTTGTTATTTATACTATGTGTTTCGGCGGACGGAACAATGGTGACGAAATTGCATACACCTGCGGAATTATTCCATAGTGTGTGTGAAGTTCCCAATCCATCATCCCAGCCTATATACGTCCCGTCTCGTTGAAATTGCAATGGGTAGGCGATATAGCACGCAGAACAGATGGCCGTTGGGGCCCAAAAGTTCTCGAATGGAGACCACGGACTCGCAAGCGTAGCGTGGGACGTCCACCAACCAGATGGGCGGACGATTTGGTGAAGGCCGCAGGTTCAGGGTGGATGCTAAGTTCGCTGACTGGGCGTCAATGAGGGACGCCTATGTCCAGCAGTGGACGTCCTACGGCTGAAATGATGATGATGATATACGTCCCGCTGCAGGGCACAGGCCTCCTCTCAGAATGAGAGTGATTGGGCCGTAGTTCCCACGCGGGCCCAGTGCGGATTGACAACTTCACACACACCATTGAATTTCTTCGCAGGTGCATGCAGGTTTCCTCGCGATGTTTTCCTTCACCGTATAGCTCATGGTAAATTTCAAATGTAATTTCGCACTTAAATTCCGAAAAACTCAGAGGTGCGAGCCGGCGGGATTTGAATCCACGAACCTCTGCTTGAGAGGCCATAGGGCATATCATACCACTAGGCCACCACGGCTATCAATCCGCACTTTGCGTGAATAGTTCGTATATGCGACCGCTTTAGCCTAGTTGGTAGTGACCCTGCCTACGAAGCAAGAGGTCCTGGGTTCAAATCCCGGTAAGGGCATTTATTTGTGTGATGAGCACGAATATTTGTTCCTGAGTTATGGATGTTTTCTATGTATTTAAGCATTTATTTATCTATATAAGTATGTTTATCGTCGTCTAGTACCCATAGTACAAGCTTTGCTTAGTTTGGGACTAGGTCGATTTGTGTAAGATTGTCCCCTAATATTTATTTTATTTATTTATGCCTCCTCGTTTTCAGATTAGGCCTATGCCCATTAGTGGGGCGTTAATTTCGAGAAAACAAAAATACGAGTAATCTCACTAATATTATAAAAGCGAAAGTTTGTATGGATATTTGTTACTCTTTCACGCTAAAACAGTTAGACGAATTCTGATGAAATTTGGGACACAGATATTTTGTAACCTGGATTAACATATGGGACACTTTTTGTCCCGGAAAACTGCATAGTTTCCGCGGGATAGCTATTAACGAATTCTTCGCGAACAACTTGGGAACAGGTTGTACATAATGAGTTTAAGATGTTAGTAGGTACCAACTTGTAACCAACCTCATTACGATTCAATGTTAAAACCTAACTAAGCCCGAGAAAAGTCTGGAATTAATTTTTTAATTAGTTATTACTAATTACTGATTTAAGTTAACTTGGAGTGTGAAATTAAGTTATTAAATGGTTGGCATCAGTTATGGCTGTCCTTGGTAATAAGTACCTTTATGTTAATTTTTGGAACAGTTATGTACAGTGGGCTTCAAAAGTGCATGGACATCTCGGGGCGATAATCGCGTGAGCAGTGTTTGATCGTTTGTGTTCATGTTTCGATGAGAATTAACTAGATGGCGTTGTGAATTGATGCAGCGAAGTGGCCGTTTTCTGCATCTAGTTTATGTAGCAAACTAAACCGCTATTTCGAACCATCTTCTAATAGCAGCTGTGGCTAAACGGTTACACGCATTAGCCAAGTAACTGGTATATGGAATTGGTTTATGGTTCGAATCCCAGATCAGAGTGCTATTTTTGTTTTTCATTTACTTGTTTTTTTTTTTTAAATATATATCAAATATGTATTTTATTATCTGTGTAATTAAAAAATATCTTTGATCAGAAAATAAAATAATACAATCTTTTGATATCAAAAATTTTATTTAAATCCATAAAAGAGCAATTTCTCAATAATATTATTTCGTTTTCACCGATGTAAGGGAACGTGCAGAAACTATAGGCGGCAGCACTAATGCGACAGAAAAACTATGCGGACAGTAAAAAAAACTTATCAAGTCAAAATTGATGGCACCAGTTGGCAGCACCGTCTATGTGCACGTTCCCTACAGCCATCTAAATAATTATTGAGGTATTATTAGCTTAAGTATTCGTTTCCAAAATTGGAAAGAAGATTGAAGCTTCACCACAATAAAAATAAATAAAATTATTAGCAACTAGATCTTTAAATTGGAGACCGGGTTAACATAATTAATGAATGCATAATATTAATTATGTAATTTATGTTCTGTATGAAGTAACTTGTAACTTGGCGATAATTTAAGTTCGAGTAACTTCAAAGCATAGTGTGTTGTGTTTCAAAAATAGCAAAAAAAAACAATTTACAGTTAAAAAATAGGAAACAAATAAGTAACTCATAAAGAATTGAAAACTAAATTTCATTCAATTTTATACACTTATACCTACTTAACATAATGGCTAGATATTAACCCGGTCTGGTCAAATAACAGTTCACTTAATACTTAGTGTAACCTCCTCCTTGTTCAATAACAGCTTGCATGCGGGAACGCATGGAATTCACGAGATTTTCACACAAATTTGAACCTCGAATATTATCCCATATGTTAACACAATGAGCCATTAACGCCTCTGGCGTTCGCTCATTGTGACTATCCCAACGTTGGACTATAATTCCCCATAAGTTTTCGATGGGGTTCAAATCTGATGACCTAGCGGGCCAAGGAATTGCACTAATATTGTTGTGCTGGGCAAACCAGTTCCGCACAACACGTGAACGGTGAATGGGACAATTATCTTCCACAAACTTTACGGATGGTAATTCTTCCTCCGGATACACAGTTCGAACAGTGGGCAACATGGTTTCTTCGAGCATTTGCGCATAATCAGCACCATTTGCTCGATTGGGCAACCGCACCAGTTCTCCCGGCCCAGCTGCACTCATCCATCCCCACATGTTTATAGTAATACGACCAGATTCCGTATTGGGCACTATGTGGTCGCTATTATATCGTGTGTTGTTCCTACGCCATAAACTCAGACGCCCATGTTGGCTGGATTTAAATGTTTTTTCGTCGCTAAATATGACGGTACTCCAGTCAAAATCCAAATGCTCCATGGCAAATTCTAACCTTGCCCTTTTGTGGCGATCTGTGAGCAAGGGCTTAACTACATGCCTGCGATGATGAATTCCCTCGTTATGCAGAGCACGACGAACAGTGGCCACACTCGTGTCAAAAACACAGGCATAATGTTTGGTTGAGAGGAAACCGTTTTCCTCATAATCCGTAACCATGCCTTGACGTTGTGTTGAGTCTATGAGGCGTGGTCTACCTGATCTTGCACGGTGTAATAAATTCCCTTCGCTTTCATAACGGTGCACCCATAAAACAACTGTCTTCCTCTGTAACAAATATAAAAATAAATTAAATTAAACTATAAAGGTAGGTAAATGATTAAAGTATTAAAAAAATATTAATTTGACATAGTTAGTAGAAAAAAATACTTACGTTTAAACCAGTCTCTCTGGCGATTTCCGACAATGTTTTGCCTTCACCGTGCAAAGCAATAATTTGTGATCTTTTAACTAAACTGATGTTACATCGAGAACTCATGTTAATGAAATAATGGAGTAAGTGTGGAAAAATACAAAGAAAGCAAATCGAATTACAAATACCTAGGTAGCAAGCAAACGAATGAGAATAATTCTTTGTTGAAATTGGTCTGGTGTTAAGTAATTTTCAATCTACCCTCTTAGCAAAATATTAAAATTCTAATTATTCACATTTACACGTAAGTTAGACAAGGATACAAATATAAGGTAATATACAATTCTTAGTTTCACTCGTTAATCTAATGTCTCGATGGCCGAGTTGCTAACAGAGTGGCTGTATATGCTTACAAACGGCCAAAGTGAATCGGGTTCGATCCCGAGCTCGAGATTTGGCAAAAATATTTATTTAAGCTTTTTGTCAGATTTGAAACTTGGCTTGTGATAAAAAGCCGTGGTGGAAGAGTGGTTTCACTTAATATGATGGCCTCTCAAGCAGAGGATCGTGGGTTCAAGCCCGGGCTCGCACCACCGAGTTTTTCGGAATTTATGTGCGAAAGTGCATTTGAAATTTACCATGAGCTTTCTGCGAAGAAATTCAATGGTGTGTGTGAAGTTCCCGACCCGCACTAAGCCCGCGTGGGAACTACGACCCAAGCCGGTCTTACAATCTCAGATGAGCCCTGTGCCCTGCAGTGGGACGCATATGGGCTGGGATGACGATGATGGTGATGATGATGCGATGCTTGTCCATGCATGTCAATGTTTTTTCACGTGCGGCCTTCTGACATTTTCCATTGATATTTTTTATAAGTAGTATACTCGTATGGTAAGTGTATACCTATGTAAGTATTATATTTAATGTCGTTGTTTCATCATCATCATCATCATAATAACTGCCGGAAGACGTCCACTGCTGAACATAGGCCTCCCTCGAGACTCACCAAACAGGTCGGGTCCGTGCCATCCGCAACCAACGCGATCCCGCAACCTTAACCAGGTCGTCGCTCCATCTTGTTGGAGGCCTACCTACACTGCATGTTCCGGTCGGTGGATGTTTATTTGTTTATATATATTATATTTCTATTGTATTTAATATTTATTGCCTAATAGCTGCGTTTCTCCTTAAAAAAATTCGTTAATCGAACCTAAATAAAAACTTTTTGAGAACTTAGTTAATCAGATAATATTACGGTTGAGATATTTATACAAGAAGATCAGCACGTAACGAATAGTTTTGAAAAGTTAGTATAAAGATTACCCTCAGTTTAATTAATGAGGCACATCCAAGTAAGTATATTATTCAACATTCAACCTAATGTCGCAGTTCAATACAGCTGCCTTCAAAAAATCTGTGAAGTTAAATTACGGTAGTCCAACAATCGGCAACAAACATAATCTATCTAGCTGTATCTACGCATTAGCTAGACAAGGATGCAAAGATTAAGTAAAATATACGATTGTTAGTTTCACTAGTTATCATAATGTCTCGATAGCCGAGTGGCTAACAGAGCAGGCGAAGATGCTAACGGATGCAATTGGCCAGAGTGAATCGGGATCGATCCCCGGCTTGTGTGAGGTTTAAGAAAAATGTTTTTGTTAGATTACCAATGTTACAGATTCCAAAAAAATACAAAAAGATAAGCCTGAGCAATCCGCGTTCGGCATACGAGAGTTCGGTTATTTGCAGCGTTAAGCAAATTATTCAAATATTTGTTAAACATTGACATGACGAATTATTACAATATTTATAAATTAATATGAATTGTGAAGAAGAAAAATTCCGAGCGAACGTATTTTTTTCATATAATATGGTAATACAACGCCATCTCGTAAGATTCGATTGAACTAGTACGGCTTATATGGTAGCTACTGGCACTCGTTTTCCCTTCATAGGATTTTTGCTTTGCTTTGTCCATGCACTTTTGTCGCCGACCGTACCTACTTAATTACTAAAGTTTAATGAACTCTATACAAGGTGGAATTTTGAACGTGATACAAAATAAGTTTCTAGTTCAATTAATGCTATACAAACATTTACTCAATTGTTGAAATCGGTCTACTAAAATTAGGATATTAGGATATTCAAACTTTGTTGAAATTAAATGTATACAACCCAAATGTGTACAACCTCAATGTATGGACACTTCAAACTAAATAAAACTGATTAAAACATTTGAGCAAATGCATCATTATAATATTGTTCGGCATTAACTGAGTTAGAAACACCCGTGTATTTATGGAATTTTATCCTGATTTTTTTTCTTACAGACGACTCTCGTCATAAGTGTTTATAGCGGGTTTAAAAAAGTCTAATACCTGCAAGTCTTGTAGATAGTGAGACGTGGGAAACGCGTCTATCCAGCCGGCGAGGTATCAATGTTTATTGCTACTGATTACTGGCCAGTGCTACCAGCAACAAAAAGGCCGCATAAATTGCGGAAAAAAAATGCCTAGTGAAATACCAAACCACGCTAGCAGTTGCACCGCTGGGTAAAAGCCTCCTCCTCTCCATACGCCCCGATTTAGAGCGGATTTTGATTTATTTACGCAAACGATCACACAAACCAACAAGCAATAGGACTACTTAAAATTGATATGGGGAGTCCTGGTCCTGGCAACTCTTGCTACGTATTGTATTTTCTGACATCGAAAGTTGCATAAAAGAAATTAAACAATTGTAAATACATTTAAGGATTTTCATTAACGCTAGATAATATTTCGTTAAGGCACTTTCATCATCATCATCATCTCCAAACTGCTGGGCACAGAACGCCCAGAAAGAAACTGTAGAGCACCGTAATTTTTATTGTTACTTGTAGCTGGTAAGCACAGCGAAATTTTAAAGTATCATTTTCCTTTTTGTATGAGGACCTATATTTGCTTCCATGAGGAATAAATTACTTGTCGATGGGGTAAAATGTCAAGAAAATTACTTCGTTTCTCAGGCTGCTGGACACGAACTTTTCTAACCGCTAAAAACGTGATAAAGATCTTAAGATAACGGGAAAATTTATCACTTATGTACCTAAACCCGGGGTTTTTTCGCTTAGCTGGCAACACAGTGTCGTGGGAAGCTACGGGTTGCCAGCAGTAAAACTCAGTTTTACTGCCCCACGTAGACGCGCGCGCAAAATAAACACACCACCTAAATATAACATTCCTAGTAGTACGACTATGTATTTATTTCTCAACACAGAAACAAATATGAATAAAGTTATAATTCCTGATTCGATTTAGATCAAATTAAAATAGACATTTTTGAGACGTAGGTGCTATCGAATTGATAAAGGATGATAGAAAGCGGATCAATTGCGGTGGAGATATCGATGGAAATATTATGGATCCAAAGAAAAACAGGCCGTATTTATTTTAATCTATGTAAAAGTTACCATAATTCTGCAACTTTCTTCAATCAGTTTCTCGAAAAATCCTGAACGTTAAATGTCTAGAACAAAACATTGCACCTTACCAACGCGATGCCATGATCTAATTCTGTAGTACCTATGATTTTTAATCAAAACTAAAAGTTTTTCTTGTGTAATGAAAAAGTTACCAATCGAATCCGCACTGGGCCGACGTGGAAACTACAGCCCATGCCCCCAGAGATGATGATTATGATGAATGAAATAAACAGATCCGGAATCAAGATTGTCTTCCCTGTGGCTAAACATCAAAGACTCGACAAAGAGTCACTACTTTTTTTTTAATTGGTTAAACTTGACTAAGCGTAGTACATCCTGATGTGAACTAAACGTCTGATTCAATCAATTATGTATGTATGTTAAACTCTTTATTGTACACTCGCGGAATGAAAAAGTTCGTCACCTTTCGACTCTATGTCAACGAGTTAAGGACGAGAAGTGACAAACCATTTCATTCCGATACTATATGTGAAATCAACAGTTAAAAAGAGAAAAAGACGGACAAAGGCGAACTTATCGTATTTTTTATTATCTTTGACTATCGCCAGGTCTACATAAAATATGCGATTTTTAATAATAATCTTAGTATGAATGACCCGCTTTAATTCCACGCACTTATCATATGACCTTACCATAGGGAAACCACAGAAATCTGTACTTCGTCGAAGTACAAAATAGTTAGTATAAAGGATACAGTACAGGAAAATGACGTAAAAAACAATAAATTATAACATAACGGGGATTTTATAGTGATAACTAGCTGACCCGGCAACCGTTTTTTTGCCATATAAAAAATAGCCTATGACCTATTCTCACTTCTCAGAAAAAAAAGTTTCACAAAAATCGGTCAAGCCGTTTCGGAGGAGTTAGATAACAAACACCGTGACACGAGATCTTTATATATATTAGGTATTCCCTATTTACGATGTTAAATTTTTAAATGGATTAGATTAGAATTATGTCTTTGTTTTTAATGCAATGCGCATTTTCTGGTTTTAATCGTGTTTGCCTTGAGCTTCTTTTTATTTAAGACGTTACGTACCTACGTACGATCAAGTGCAAAAATATGTATCAATCAATCCTCGCATTACCATGGACCGATACCTTAATTAGACGGCATAAGAGCTACGGGACATAGTTATGAGCAAGTTGCGTGCACCTATATTTTTACACTTGATTCTACTTAGACTACGATAAACATATATAACGAAAATCAACCCAAATACGATACTGCTCGCTCAGTGACTTGAGAATACAAATAATACGCAAAAAAAGGATGACCATCGCATTCATTTACTTACTGAAGCAGACTTTGCTCATGTTTCTCTTTTCGAATTTTCTTTGACCTATGTAAGTTCACATAATAATAACGCATCGATTGACACCTTATTTATTAAAATCGGATGAGTAGTCTAGACGCTACGGTGGAACACACGTAAATACAAACATGTATAGACTGCTAATTTTGGCTTTGCCGTAGTGACGCAGAAAGGGTTTAAAATCAGGTGATAAATATTTGGGTTGCATAATTCATAGTTTGGCATAATTTATCATTTCGCATAGCCCTTTTTCTCAGAAATCATTAATTATTCAGAATTGTTACAAAACAAACCTAAAATAACCTACAGACTCTTACAGGATAACTACGAGTATTACAAAATTCCTGAATAATTAATGGTTTTTGAGAAAAAAATAATCAACGAACTAAAACAATTACTTTGCTCACCCGCGACCTCATTAATATGGACCTCCGCAAAGTAACGCCTGATACAATAAATTAAAAAAATAATCCTAAATGATAAATACAGGGTTATTTTTAATTCACTGACATCCTCTTAGCCCTGAATTCCTGTCACTCAAACAAATGTTTTTGGTTTTACGACTTTTTAAAATGAGGCACTTTTTTTCCCATACAAATACACAGAGTACCGTAAAAATAAGAGGAAATCTCAAATTTTCAAAACGTTATTACACCAAAAATATTAAGTTATGACAAAAGCCGTAAAACAAAAAACATTTGTTTAAGTGGTTGGAGTTTAGGGTTAAAAGGATGCTAGTGAATTACAAATAACCCTGTATAATCATCATCATCCCAGCCTATATATACGTCCCTCTGCAGGACACAGGCCTCCTCTCAGAATGTGGTTCAATGATGTGTGTAAAGTTCCCAATCCGCATTGGGCCTGCGTGGGATAAATGTATGCCAAATGATAAGCGTAAGAATTTTATGCCATTAGTCTGGATTCCGCAATAAAAGAAACGTTGAAAATTTAGGACAACCTAATCACTTGCTGAAACATGTCATGGTTTATATTTTTAAAACCCCGTACATGTTATTCGAAATTTATTCAAATCAATGTCCAATATTCAAGGCAGTGTCTTGCGCAAGGACCTTAGCAACTATTTCAGCGTGGCCTCAAAAACTAATGACACCTTAACACTCGCGTGCGTCTGGTATCCCAAAAAACACTATTAAAAACAACTGCGCCTCATTTCGTTTTGATCTAAGCTTTTGTGTGACTTGCGCAGGAGTGTGTAGGGCCTGTGTTGCCTATTAGTAGTGCGTGGAACACGTAGGCTATTCGAATTCAAGGCGACGTCGGCTTCCCGCCGCTATAAATTCGCATACACTACTCGAAATTGTCGAAGGGCAGGGCTGCTCATGGTTCCGTGTGGAATATTTAATTTGAGCTGTAGTTGGGGTACGTAGAAGTAAAGATCCACTCAAACTCAGCAAATTGCACACTTTAAGGCCGCGATGTGTACGCGATCGGGCAGCGGGTGTCATCCGTCCATCTCGTTTCCCCCCACGCTGCGCTTGCCATTCCGTGGTCTCAATTCGAGAAAATTTGGGCCCCAACGGCCATCTTGTTCTGCGTGCTTTAGCCTGCCCATTGCCATTTCAACGAGCTAATCCCTTTGGCTATGTCGGGACTCAGGGTTGACGATGAATAAAATTCTTTATCTTAGAATATGTAAGCGGTCTCAAGCCATTAGTCCGCAGCTGCTTTGAACTGTGTATTTTCAGTTTACTCCTGAACTATCTCTGCCTACGGTACCCTGAGGAATCTTCCATAGAAAATCTCACGACAGAAAGCACGTGAAACTAAACGCCCACCATACTACGATCTGTGTTATTACACATCAGTTTGATACCTTTACAGATAGTGCACTCTACTTGCAAAACGTTAAAAACTCTGTCGTTTATTTAATCGGTTCTAGAACTCTATGCTATTCGATTGAAGTTTTGAAAAACAGAAAAAAATTGGGCGCGCCTCTTAAGTTTATTTATTAATTAGTTGCTGTTTTCCTCGCCGATGTCATTACACATACTACTATTACACTGCTGCTGTTACTATTTTTCTTGCTTAGCCTATTTGGTGACCCACTGTTGGGGAAAATTTTGTCAATTTGGGTCGAAACTTGCCAAATCGTTAAAAGTCTAAAGATCAACTATGGAAAATATTAGTAGTATCACTGTTCTTGGATTGGCACTACTGTCTACAACGCTTTTTACATGTTTCTGATAGAGGAAGGTGCCAAAGGACGTAATTAAAGTACTCCTTCAAGATGATCAACGACACTCAGCAGTCAGGAATTCCGACGCGACGAGGAGGACCGCTTGTTAATTATCTTAATCAGTCATTTACGGCCTATACCTATACGACCCACTGCCGGCATTAGATCTCTCAGAATGAGTGGGCTTAGACTGTAGTTCCTACGCGGGCCCAGTGCGGATTGGGAATTTCACATACAACATGGAATTACTTCGCAGGTTGCTGTGTAGATCATTTGACCGTAAAGCTCATTCGCTTGTTAATAATCGAGCATATTTAGAGGCATTTTAAAGCGGTAGTGACAAGCAGTGACTTAGCCGCTGTAAGCTGTGACGCAGTCCCACTGACCCAAATATAAAACCAGCTCAGATTAGACAAAAGACGCAACTATAATTGAGGAAGCCGACGAATTTATCGGCTATTTGGCCGTTCGCCACTACGGATTATTGCGTCACTATCATTCTTCTACAAACTTATCCGCGCACTCGGAAAAGTCTAGAATTAACCCCTCCACGAATAAATTTACCTTCCACCCTAATTTGACAGCGACGTATGTAACAGCATGTGTAAGTTTGCCAAAAATCCGATGTTAATGTAGGAAACGATTGGCTTCAAGGCAAGTCGCGAACTGTCTCCATTTTTTTTGTGATCGTGTATTGGAATCTAATAGTCTGGGACTAATAGATTATAATGGCACGGTCGTTAATTTTAGTCTATTTAATTGGGTTTGTTGAATAAGTTGTGATAAATTAAAATATTTTTTGAGGCGTTCGGCCAGTTATAGACAGTCTAACGTATCGCTGAACATTACAATAGTTGTTCTGAAATAGGGGGCCGAATCTTGCATCACACTAAATGTGTGAAAAAAATATTCGCAAATTTCGCGATTTTCCAAAAATCGTGATCTTCATTAACGTTGTTTGAATTGACACGTGTAAAATTTCGTGCGGGTGAGATTTTAGATCCTAATCCCGCAGAAACTTCGGAATAAACAGTAGAATGTGTTATTTCACCCAAACCCGTGCAAGTACCGTAACGTGCAAGCGACAAAGTCGAAGCCAAAGTCAAAATTTATTCAATTTTTTTTTACATAAAACTAACTCGTGATTGACCACTATAGGTAACGCCACCAGAGTTGAGGCCATGCACACAACCACATCTCATGTAATAACAGCGGGATTTTGACGTTGTGTTGTCGTTAAACGTCAACACAACGTCAAAATCCCGCTGTCATTACATGAGATGTGGTTGTGTGCGTGGCCTCAACTCTGGTGGCGTTACCTCTATCTCACCTGATGAAAAGAGCAGATAATTTATAGCACTTGGGTGAAGTTCAAAATGTTGGAGACCTTAACGTCGTTAGTAAAAATTTGTATGAAAGTTTTCCGTTGTGACCATACAATTAATTGTACGGGTAAATAATATCCCAACGGAACTTTTTTCAATCAGTCGTTTTGTATAGTTATCTACGATTTAACGTAATCCAACTTTTTGGTGTTCACCTACTCATGAATGGCGATGAATCTACCTCCCATTCGGAAAAACCTGTTGAGAAAAATCCCGCAAGAAACTCTAAAATGTGTACTAACTTATCGTAACAGACAAACAAACACAAAAATTCGTATTTATAATGTTGGTAGGATTTTGTTTTGATGTTTGTTTTGACGCACTGGCATCGCGTAAAGCGCTGCTGGTATCTATGGACAGTGGTGATCATTTAATATCAGGTGACCCACTAAATAGTTCGCTTGTCTGGCCTCTTTAACATAAAAAAAAACTTGTATTTTAATAAAAAAAACAACGCGTCATGTTATTGCAAATAAAGTATCCCACTTGACAAAAGTAGCGGAAAACTCAATAAAATTTAATCTGTCGGCAAACTTCCAAAAGCTATTTAATGTCCGTCATTCTTTAACTTAACATTATTATTCACCTAAGCATGTCCAGTAGGAAGCATTAATATTTTAGGCCGCACCGCGGTGTACTCGCGCATTGCCATTCGCAGGACTCAAATTGGGCAAAGTTGGGCCAACATGTAATAAATATCACGGAACAATTAAATAATAAATAAATCGACCCTAGCTCCAAGCCAAGCCGTGGTAGCTCAGTGGATTAACCTATGGCCTCTCAAGCAGAGGATCATTGGTTCAAACCCCGCGCACCTCTGAAATTTTCGGAATTCATGTGCGAAATTACGGGTCTCTATGGTTTCATAATTTAACAAGTCATAATGTACCATTCTTCATAATTAACGTTAGTCATAAAGTGATTTGTTTCTGAAACAGTTTTTTTTTCGTAATTGTTATAAAACAAACCTAACCTAACCTACTGCATTCTACAAGATGGCATATGAAAAAGTCCTGAAAAACATACTGTTTCAGAAATAAATTACTGTATGACTAACGTTGATTATGAATTTAAAGCACACGTTTTTTGTTTTGATAACCAATAGAGAAGGGGACTTGTGACCGGGTTTTTTAGTCCGTGCAAGTCGGACACTATCTGGGCCCTCCATTCCCAGTTCGTCCGAAGGGATTTTTCCCGAACACAAGTCACCCTTCCTATCCTTAAAGTAAAAAACAGCAAAGACTTCGCGTCTTTGGCCCCTCTGGCGACTCATTCAAAAAAAAAAAAAACGTTGATTATGAAAAATGGTACATCATGACTTAAATATTTTTTTTTAATTATGTGAAACCCGCGAAATTAAATTTGAAATATACCATGAGCTTTACTCGGCAACTGATAAACTTACTTAAATAGATAGATATGTGCGTACCTGGGTCATACAAACTTTTGTTCGCGTCTCTCCTTTGGACATGGTAAAAGTTAAGGGTCTATAAGTCAATATTTTTAGTCATGTAAAAAAAAAAAAAATTTAAATTTAAATTTTAATCTGTTTATTGCAAATTAATTACAAAAAAAAAAAATATTCTTAAACTTAGTTACAATCTTTAAATATTTAAGATTATTAACTAAAGAATGCGAACGGGACACCCCTACGTTTGTAAATGAACGAGGAGCAAGGCCAACACCAGATCAGTGACCAAGCTGAACGCCTCGGAATGTCACACCCCCCGCCAACCCCTAGCACCTCCACTCCCGCCTAGTCCATTCAAAATAGTCTAAATCTAAATGGACCAGTCGAGAGGAAGGCGCCAAAGCTAGCAGGAAGCATGCCACCCCTCAGCACTCCACTCCGCCACCAACCCGATGCCAGCCCCGCCCCCCGCTCATTCACAGACTCAATATAAAAAAGGAAATAAAAATAAAACTATTACTATTACTAGTACGGTCAGCGCCACAAACACGCGACCACCCCTGCACCCCGCCACCTTAATATCATGTTTAAATAGCCAAATAAAACCATGTAGTCAAACAACTGAAAGCGACAAGGTACCAAGGCACTCGCCCGTTCATGGCGCAGACCGTACATTTATGTACTTAGATCTAAGTAGCCATATGAAATATATCTTCATGACGCTGACCGTATTGTCAAGTTCACCAATACCCGCACCGCCAACATCCCACAAATATCTATACATAGACCCTATTATGGTAACATAAGGTCTACGTACAGACATCCATGAAAGGCCGGCGATACATATACCGGCGAACCAGACTGTACATTTATTTACCTAGATCTAAGTACATAATAAGTAAATACAACATATGACAGACATTACATTGTCGGTGTTTATACTTGGAAGGCCTAGGCAACTAACCAAATGCAAACAAAAACAATGCCAAATGATGTCCTAAATACTGTAATTCTTCCATTAAAACTATCCAAACATTTACACTACTGTATTCAAAAACGTTAGCCTACTTTGTATTACAATGATAGATTAATAAAAATGTTTTGAACCCTTGAATGTGCCAAATTTGAAAACTGAAGTTTGTCTACATCTATGTGTATGTCTACATCGGCATGTGAGCGCCTGGCCAACTTTTGGACCTTTTATATTCAAGAATATTTTTTTTTACTTTTTATTAATTGGTCGATAACACCGAAGTACAGGCTGGTTTTATAAATAAAACATTTTACTTTTTTTACTAAGAAATATGGAGTGATTTCAAAAAGTGGGGCAACTGTCCCGGTTTTACACTATTAAACATTCAAGACTCGAGTACAATCATTCGTATGCTTTGGACATGATATCTGCGTCGAACAAGAGACCTGAAGCTTTGTACTCAGGTTTTCTAACCACTAAGTAGACTATCCGGTCGTTGATCGTGTATAACACACTATTTACTTATTTTATTTATTTTCCAAACAAAACTAGCCCGCGGAATAAAGTATCAGAAAGTATCAAACAAATAGTTACAAGATCGCTCCCGGTCCTTTTCTATAAATAAGTGGTCCCGTGAATGGGCGACGGAATTTCCCTCACCCATTGACCCGCGCCCGGAATAGCGACGCCCGCGCAGCCAGAGGCGTTAAGGCGGGTAAAAGTTTTTTAGATGAATTGAGATAAATAAATTGAGATATTTCAGTATTATATGAAGTTGGTAGATTGACTTAAGGTTATAACTGAGGTTTTCTTAGTGGATGCGAAGTAGGATGCGGATGTGGAAGCGAAGAGTTTCGCCTCCGTAGAGGCAGGTTTTAACGAAGGCGGAAGCGGAGGTGAAAGCAGAAGTAGGAACAATACAAATCCATGATTTATTACAGTAATACAAAAAATCAACAATAGAAATGTTGGCAAATTATGTTTCACAAAGTATAGTTTTGCGGCCCAGCGTCGTCGCCTGTTTGCGTTGTTTATGATCCTCCGTTACAACTCTGGAAAAAACTTAACTGTTCGTCAAACCAATTGCTAGCAGTGGGTGAAACTCAACTTGCAAATTTTAAAGACAACTTACTTACATACTTAAGTAAGTACATACTATAAAATTGATAGTTAAATAAAAGCTTGGAAAACACGAAAAGAGAAACAGTGTGTCAAATATTTATTTAGGACCGGAGTCGCCTTAACCAATCGCCCACGTCGTCGCGACGCGTTTGATGTCTGCTACGTAGTACCTATACTTTTTTACATACTAAACATTATACTATATATAAAAGTCATCATCATCATAATTCAAGATTGCTATGAAGTATCTTTTTGTATTTTTATTTTTCAACTCTTTTCATCATCATATCAAAAGAAGTGTACTGCGAGACGGACTTCTCCTCCAAATATTTCCACAATTCGTGGCCCGCGTGGTCCCGTGACCATGAACTGACACGAACCAATTATTTTATCCAAGACACTAACCCCATTACCGGGAACTCTTCTTTTTCTCTTTTGATCCTCGTCTTAATGCTATTTTATTTGAGGTAAGCTTTCTTAGTACATATGCGCCACACTGAACGGTTGGGAGTTGCCTTAGATGCTGTCAGTGCAGCCTATATACCTCCCACTACAGGGCACAGACCTCTTCTTAGAATAAGAGGGCTTGGGCTGTAGTTCCCACGCGGGCCCAGTGTAGATTGGGAACTTCACACTCATCATTGAATTTCTTCTCAGGTGTTTCACTATGTTTTCCTTCACCATATATGCAGTATATTGATGATGAACTTTGTGTAGGAAAGCCTAAAGAAAAAAATCTTATTCTTAGAGCATTCCCCGTGACACATGTCTTGCGTGACATCCATCTCTCCCACAAAACACATTAGAAACAAGACATCACAATATCACTTCGAAGCCACCCCACAGCAATATTCATGCCCCTTGTCTCTTCAAAGTCGAAAGACGAGAAATGTCATAAGTGCGTGAAATTAAAATGCAGTGCTGTGCGTAATATCTCTATCGGATAGCGTCGCGGCCTAAGCCCGGGGATGTGGAGGTATTTACGCGATGCGTTCCGCGGGGCCAGGGAACAGGTGGAAGAGTATCACCACCAGAAGACGTCCGCTGTTGAACAAAGGCTTCCCAAGGACGACTCATCATCATCATTAGCCTATGCTCGTCCACTGCTGGACATAGGCCTCTCCCATGGTACGCCACCGAGCATGATCCTCGGCCACTCTCATCCAGCATGGCAGCAGTGGAGTGCCGGCTTAAGAATAGCACTCCCCCAACTCTTCTCGCGGGTGTCGTAAAAGGCGACTAAGAGACTTCTGTGACTCTGTGACCAAGTACATATCGGTCCCACCGGTGTCGGGCTGCAGCGATACCGGTGTGAATATACTGCGATTGCCAACCCGCCTGCTCAGCGTGGCAATTAGAGCAAACCAGACCAAATGGCAAGTCAAGGACGACTGGTTAGATCAATTTACCAAAATCTTTATTTCCTTTTCCTAGTAGCAAAATTTGCATTCGCATTTTTTCCAAATGCTTTTTTTTCTCATGGTTTTTTACTGAAGCTTATTTTCACAATCGCGCTTTTCCCCAACTTTAATCGACACAGAAACATAGGTAGGTATAGGTTATGTTAAGTTTGCATCGGCCCGAAGGGCCAAAAGCACACAGGAGAAGGAGCTCCGCTTCAAATTCGGAACGCTAACGGAAACAGTACTGTGAAAATAAGTTCCAGTAAAAATCTACAGATTAATCTAATTTGAATACAAACTAATAAAAACAACACTTAAAAAAGCATTTGGGAAACAATGCGAATGTAAATTTTCCTACTAGGAAATAGCGATTTTGATAAATTGATCTAACCAGTCCCAAGGACACCACAATGAACAACTAGCCAACTGCATCTACCGGGTGCCCGCAAATCTAGCTATGTCGTCTGTTCGCTTAGTGGTTGCCAACGCTGCGTCTTGGCTGCGTTTTAGGCGGAAGACAAAACTGGCCAAGTGCGGGAAACATCTAACGGTAAGTGTCCACCTACGGTCCGTGGCAATGTAGGCGCTCTCGTTCCTTTACATACGTTTGTTTGGGTCGACCAAGTTCGGACGACGACGCCTGAAAACACTTCGGCCCACAACGGATTAAGTGGAGACGTACCGTTATGAGATTTCCGCTAACTGTTACATATAAAAAGGCGTCAAATGCTAGTAACAACAGATGAACCATGGGATGTGTTTGTAATATTATTATTATTAATTATCCTAGAGAAGAAAAGAGAAGAGAAGAAGAGCAGCTGCTGCTGGGCAGGGCTCCATATTCTCCATTCATCCAGATTTTGAGCGGTGTCCTTCCAGTCCTTAAGGTACTTACACATTTAGGTCGTCCAGATATCGATATACAGGCCGTGGCTATTTTAGTTACACTTAGCAATTGTAAAACCATTCCGTGTAATAAAGTTTTTTTTCGGAAGGACTGTTGCTATTAGCTTCTGATGGCTTTTGCAGCTTACCGGAGAAAGGGCGAGCTGGCTGACGGGCCGCTCCACAAGGGATGTTTTTCTTAGCATGCCAAAGGATGCTCCTATTGAGCTGACCTTGAAATTTCCAACTATCGAACTTTTCCTCGTCTGGTGCTAAGAGAGATTTATGCAAGCAATCAGATTTTTAATACTACCATCGCTTCGGAAAGACTACGTTAGTCCTGACTGAGAAGAAACGACAAGATAGTCAGGTTGAGGTATGATCAGAGAGAATTTTATTGAAATGCACGTGCGCGAGCCAGCACGGGGTCGGTTACAGGGAACCGAGCTGTTCATCTACCCGCTCGAGTCTCAAACGGCTAACAATTTCAGCTCGTTTAGGCTCAAAGCGCCTACCAAGCACCAGCAGACGTTCCTGCGTTCCAACTTCTGGCGGGGCGGGAGTTGTGGTGTTCCGTCGTTTTAGGGAAGCGACGAAGATTTCCGTCAAAAATCCCTAAATAGTTGTATTTTTTTTATTTCTTTATTATTGTGAAACAAAATAATTGTTAATCTAAGTTTAGTGAGGCATTGGTATTTAGTGTAATTAATTGTAAACATTTTTTTACAATAAATGAATAAATCTTACCTACTTCTTAAACTGCTGTCCTCGTGGCCCCATCCAAACGAGGAATCGATCCCGCCATAAATCGGTCGACACGTCGCGAATACCATTACGAGTCGCGCTTATTGCTCGCTCAGACAACCCAAGGGGATATGTTGCCGAAAAAAATGTAATCTAGCTTACTAGGTACTGCTACAGTGGAAGAAACAGGATCGAGAACCTTTTTCAATGCAAATGTCACCGTCGTGAAATTTATTTGAAAGTACCATCTTGAAACGCGTTTCAATTTCTTCGTCTATGCATCATCATCATTTCAGCTGAAATACCTCGACTGTTGAACATGGGCCAAGGTTTGCCAAACAAACTGGTCCTGCGTCATCAGCATCCAGATTCCCGCAACCTTAACCAGCCATTGGCCCATCTTGTTGGAGGCTTACCTACGGAGGGTTAGTTAAATTTACCAAAATCGTAATTTCCTTGTAGCAAAATTTCCGTTCGCAGATTTTCCTATATGCTTTTTTTCTCACCATAGTTTTTTACTGAAGCTTATTTTCACAGTAGCGTTTTTTCCTAATTTGAATTGACAAAGAAACATAGGTAGGTTTAGGTTATGTTAAGTTTTCATCGGCCCGAAGGGCCAAAAGCACACAGAAGAAGGAGCTCCGCGTGAGCGGAGCTCCGTCGACACTGTTTCTTGTCAATTCAAATTAGGAAAAAACGCTACTGTGAAAATAAGCTTCAGTAAAAAGCTATGGTGAGAAAAAAGCATTTAGGAAAATTTGCGAACGGAAATTTTGCTACAAGGAAATTACGATTTTGGTAAATTGATCTAACCAGCCCTACCTACACCGCGCCTTTAGCTCCGTGGATGCCACTCGAGAAACTTTTAGCCCCATCGGCTATCAGTTCTACGAGCGATGTGTCCTGCCCACTGCCACTTAGTTTGCGACTATACATACCTGCTGAGAACTAGTTAGTTTTTTAGGGTTCCGGAGCCAAAAGGGCAAAAACGGAACCCTTTAGTTTCGCCATGTCTGTCTGTCCTTCCGTCCGTCCGTGTCCGCGGCTTAGTTCAGAGACTATTGGGGCTAGAAAGTTGTAATTTTGTATGAACATGTATAGCAATTACTCGGCCAAAGTGAAAAAATAAAATTAAGAAAAAAAATTTTTTAGTGTACCTCCCATAGACCTAAAGTGGGGGTGATGTTTTTTTTCTCGTCTAACCTTATAGTGCGGAGTATCATTGGATAGGTCTTTTAAAATCATTCCAAGGTTGTGAGGACGATTTTTCGATATATGTAGTACAAACTTTCGCTTCTACCATACAATCCGCTGGCCCTACCGGAATTCGAATACGTGTCTACTATCTTCATATTCTGGGTTCTACTCGTGATGTTGAACACTTGTAAACTTTTTTCAGTTTTTTTTTCATACCATTATACAGGGTGTTACATTGAACGTAGTACAAATTAAGTAATTCCGGCTCAGTTAACGATAGAGAACAAAATGCACGAATTGAGTAATTAAAATACTTCGTAATTAACTTTTGCTTATTTGCTAACAGAATAAAGAAATTAAAATCTCCTAGTGTTGTCACCCATCATGACGTCACGTTTACTTGACGTATCTATTCCTCAAGCTTTGTTATCAGTTATCAGTGTGTCAAAACATCAAAACAAATGATAAGGAGCAACAAGTGATATCTGTTAAAAATATTTTTTTATTAGAAAGTAAAATTAACTGTTAAGTTCAAACGTACTTCAGCAAGTGTTCGAAATGTCCACCTCCTTCCTGAACACATAGCTCTGCACGTCGTCGAAGATTTCTTTGCACTCTCCCGAGTACGACCTCGTTGGTTTTTACTACCTCAAACGCCTGGATTATTTTTTGGCGGAGCTCCAGAACAGTATCAGACTCTCGTTTGTATACCAGTCTTTTGAGCTCACCCCAAAAAAAATAATCCAGTGGAGTTAGATCCGGGCTACGAGGCGGCCATTCCACTGGACCACTGCGTCCTATCCAACGTCCAGGGAACTCTTGGTCCAGGTAAATCCGAACCCGCAGGGAAAAATGTGCTGGAGCTCCGTCTTGTTGATAGTGCATGTTTTGCAAATTTTGTTCGGGAATTTGTTGCAACAGCATTGGCATCTCGTTTCTTAAAAAGGCTTCGTACTTAATTCCATTTAAATTACCTTCAATGAAATAAGGTCCTATGACATAATTATTGAGAATACCCGCCCAAACATTAACTGAGAAGCGTGTTTGAAACGAGTCTCGCCGTGTCACATGAGGATTGACATCACTCCACCAGTGCTCGTTGTGTATGTTAAACAGTCCTACTCTGGTGAAGGTAGCTTTATCTGACCATAAAATGTTAAGGTGTTGGTTTTGTAATAGCCAACGACAAAACCGTACTCTCCTGGAATAATCTGCTAAGACAATATCTTGCACCCGTTGAAAGTGAAACGGGTGGAATCCTTCGGCATTCAAAAGTCTCCAAATAAAAATGTGGGTTGTACTAAATCGTGCCGCGGCTTCTCTGGTGCTGGCTTCTGGGTGGCGGATAAAATACCTAAGTACTCGTGTTTTAAAAACCCCTGAGTACCTTGGACGCCGGCCTCTACCTTGGGCATGAGCTGGGACCGTAAACTGTCCATAGTCTCTCAAATTCTGTACACTTGTGTTGATCAATTGACGAGTGGGGATTGAACTCTCCGGGTATCGCTCATGAAATAGTTCTTGTGCCCTCATCGTACTCTGCGATGTGAAATAAAGTTCTACCATCACTGATCGCTGAATATTAGTAAACGGATAAGCAGGAGGCATGACTTCTGTTTAAAATTAAACTGCGACAATAAAGAATCAAACGAAATGCTGGTTTGTTATGACAAATAACTTCAGTAATGTGTCAGAATGAATTTTACTCATAAATTATCAACATAGGAAAGCAAAAAGGTAAGTGTTCACTACAAAACTAGATTCAAACTTTTTTCTTTTAACTCTCTAATTAGGGTAACCACGATGGGACCAAAAAATAGGAAAAATTTAAACAGCAATATTAATTAATTAAGATGACTTTAACAACACGAGACCTAGTAGAGGCGTTTAGCATCAGGGAGACGAAATTAAAAAACAAGAGTTGTATTACGTTCAATGTAACACCCTGTATTTACCCATAGAGATGCGCAAAACTAACAACACTCAATACTCCTATTTATAAAACTGATCGTTCTTCTTATGTTGCCTCTCCAACTAGCGAAGGTCGACAGTCAGCTCAGCATATTAGCCTTTGTCCTTGGCAAGGCGAAAGGGATTGAAGCCATACAGAATTCCCGTCAGTACCCGAATATTCTTGAGCCACACTTTTATATCTAACCTTCAAAGCAAAGGCAAACCTGCTTATAAAAATAGTTAATTTAATTCGGGATCCGCGCGCATTGTCGACTGTAATAGGCGAGTGACAAATCGGTTGTCACTCTTTGCTTATACAAATAAACCGCAGCGATGCATTTAATGCCATGTGCTTTTAATAAATAACGGCATTTTTGGGGATCCATTTTGCGTTTAAAATAAATGACGGGTCATTTAACACCAATTGACCTGGTGTCAAAGTAAGCAAGGCTTGTACAGTCAACTACCTACAAAGAGATGTATCCAAGTTAATCTTACAGAATGATGTATCCCTGCGAATGCCATAATTAAGTAGCCATAGAATGTGACAAACATGGTATCCACCGAACCTGACAGAAACATGTGTGCTTCTAATGTGCAATAATTATGTATCCCCCTACATTTCCTCTGAAATGTATACTGACAACCTTAATCTAATATCTATTCACAAATTGTGACAAAAAATATTCATTCAATGTTCCAATTTGTTAATTAACATTATTATGAAAAATGCCCAATATGAGGGGGCAATTTGATAATAATTGTTCAAATAATCAAATTGACCGGGTATTATACAAAATGCCCATCACCTTTTGGGCAGAGTAATACAAATTAGATTTTCCGGGTGGTCATAAAAAAAATAACTAACACCAAAGGCTAATGCGGGAGCTTCGCTGCGCTACGCTAGCATTAACTACCGCTTCCGCTCCGATAGGTCATGCTCGCTCGCTTCGCTCGCTCGCTGGCTTTGGTTTAGATAGTAATTATTCACTATACCCAATAGAGCTAGACATTATTAATAATGCCCGGGCATTAGCAACGGCAACTTAGCTTTATTATCAAATTGCCCATTTGTCACGTAGCAGTATAATAATGACCGGGCAATGTGATAAATAATGAAGTTTAGATAGTAATTAATCACTCTGCCCGATAGAGCTAGACATTATTCATAATGCCCGGGCATTGGTCCATGACAGAATAAGATTCCGTGAAAAAATTAAAATCCAGAAAATATTGATAACTTTAAATAATTATTATAAACAAAATATAAAAGTTTATAACACTTTTTTCAAGTCTAGGGTGACTGGCCATTTATTATGCAAGCGTGCTCCATCGTAGACCTCATCTTCGCTTTCCATCTGGCGTATTGTCGTCAAACGCAAGCCTATATTGTAGGAATAAAAAAAACTTTTTCACGGGATGTTGTATTTATGTGCTTATGCGCAAAAATACATTTGAAATTTACCATGAGCTTTAAGGTGAAGGAACACATCGTGAGCAAAACTGCTTTTATCTGAGAAGAAATTCAATGGTGTGTGTGAAGTTTCCATCCACACTAGGCCCACGTGAAAGCTATGGCCCAAGCTCTCTCATTTTGAGAGGGCCTGAGCCCTCCAGTGGGACGTATAAGTATAGGCTGGGATGATGTTTGAATGTACAGAACCCGTGGTGTACGAACCGCGCTTGCACTTGACCGCATTTTTACTCCTTGCCAACTCACCGCGATATTTTATTTAATGCATGCACCCATCTCTAAAACAATTGTCCGCACAATTTGGCACGGCGGATATTACTTAACAATTCTTTTTACTGTTATTATCATCAAACAAGGGGCGTGTGTGAGTCGAAATAATAAGCGGGTTCCGTGAACGTTTGCTTTAGAAAGGGCGCCTTCTTTTTTTGTAAAATGTCATTTTCCTTTGGCTTCTATTTGTCGTTAGCTTTATCATCTATTCTTTACATAAGAAAATCCAGCGAAAGATAAACTAAATAAATTTTGTGTGTTTGATTTACATTTTCGCGTTGTACATTTGGGCGGATTTGGTATGTAGATAGCTGAATCTTGGGAATAAAAAATAGAATACTTTTACCCAAATATTTCTTCGGGATGGTGATTTATATGTGTATCAAATCCCAAAATTTCAACCTGCGTGAACTCGAGAGACGTGTTTGAATTTTTGCCCGAGTGTTTTTCATGGACTGTTAATGAAGTGCCGTCCCTTTCACTCTCCTGTTTAATACTATCACAATACGTTTACTTTTAGTTTACCACTGACAGATGGCTTGCCTTCATTTCATTTCCAACTTTAACACCATACAAATAAAGTAGCTATTACAAAATCTGCAAACGTGGGTAACAGTATTCTAAAATTGGCTTTATTTGTAGGTCGTTAAAGTTGAATATGAAATGAAGGCAAGCCATCTGTCAGTGGTAAACTAAAAGTAAACGTATTCTAGCGTAAACGGAGGAGCACGACTCGAATTTCGAAAATCGAATTTCATAGCATAAGACCTGACCTAATCGACGCTTTTTAGGGTTCCGTACCCAAAGGGTAAAAACGGAAACCCTACTACTGAGGCTCCGCTGTCCGTCCGTCCGTCCGTCTGTCACCAGGCTGTATCTCGGGAACCGTGATAGCTAGAGAGTTGAAATTTTCACAGATGATGTATTTCAGTGGCCGCTATAACAGCAAATACTAAAAAATGGAATAACATAAATATTAATTAAGGGGGCTCCCATACAACAAACGTGATTTTTTGCTCGTTTTTGTTCGATATTGATAAAGGCAACAGGTAGACGCTTGAAACATTCGCAGAATATTTAATTATGTATTGACTTTAAAAATAAATCATTAAATTAAAATAAAAAAAATATTTAAGGGGGACTCCCTTACAACAAACGTGATTTTTATAGATAATTGTACGGAACCCTTCGTGCGCGAGTCCGACTCGCACTTGGCCGGTTTTTTTTTATACAATATAGGCTTGCGTTTGACCACAATCACGCCTGATGGAAAGCGAAGATGAGGCCTACGATGGAGCACGTTTGCCTAGTAAATGCTCATTCACCCTAGACTTGAAAGCGGCCAAATTGTAGTGTTCAGGGAACACAGTCGCAGGCAGGGAATTCCAGTCCTTAGCTGTGCGGTTGATGAAGGAAGAGCGAAAAGCTTATTTTACCGGTTAACGGATCCCAAAAAAAACGTCGCGTTCTCATCCACATTAACATGTAAGGTTATGACGGGATCGGCGGTGACACCGGTGGTTTGCCAATGTTTTTGTTGGCGGCAACTCAAAAGAGTCCAGACGGTCATCGCTCTCACCTGGGAGCAATCGTAGGTCCCTTTGTTGTCTGGGCTAGATTGAGCGAGACCACGGTAGGGACCAGAGGTTCGAGTATTAGGGGCTCAAATAATTTTGCTAGCCGTGGTGGCCCAGTGGTTGGTCCTATTGCCTCACAAGCAGATGGTTGTGAGTTCGAATCCGGGCTCAGTCGGAATTTTTTGGAAGTTTTTTTAGTAGTGGTAGAGCCATGTTGTAGCTAGCGCTACATCACGAATGGGCCGGCTCGTCCGGGGCAGTACCACCCTCTCACAGAACACCGGCGTGAAGCAGCAGTGCTCCTGCTGCGTTTCGTACGGTCAGTGAGAGCGCCGGGGGCCCAATACCTCTCCCCATCCTCTATTCCCTTTCCTTTTTCCTCTCCCTTTTAGGGCCGACAACGCACTAGCAGCGCGTAAAGCGCTGTGGGTGTCTATGGACAGTGGTGATCATTTAACATCAGGTGACCCACTAGTTCGTTTGTCTGGCCTAACATAAAAAAAAAAAAAAAAAAAAAAAGTTATGTGCGAGATTATTTTGTAATTTACATGAGCTTTACGGTGAAGAATAACATCGTCAAACGCCTGCACACGCCTGAGAATTAATAGTGTGTGCACTGAGCCCGCGTTAGAACTACGGCCCAAGCCCTCTCATTCTAGATGATGATGATAATGATAATTTGGCTTACTATGAATTTACTTCGCAGTGTGCAGGTTTCCTCGCGATGTTTTCCTTCGCCGTACACGTAAACTTTTAATACAAGTTTATTCCAATACCGATCCCGAAGCACAGTTAGAACGCTGAAAATCGGATTTCAGACTCCCACGACTTAAGTATCAGAAATACACAATTAAGAAAAATCTGTATATATAACTACAAATTTAAAAAAAAATATAAACCCCCAACGCATTTTGGTTGCACATTATGTTTGAAAATAAACTGTAATTATTAGAGACTTCAAACATGTCATGCAAGTAGGCGATTATAACAGTAAAAAAGTAATTTCAGGATTTTTGGAATATCCCACGGGATAAGGACAAAACGGGATTTATATATATTATTCAATTCAATGGGACCGTATCTCAGTAACCATTCCTTTAGGATCATTATAGAGGTGCAATAAAAAGGGATTTTTGGAATTTCCCGCGGGATAGAGATCGGGAATTTTATTTGTGCGCAGACGAAGTCGCCGGAAAAGGCTAGTTTGAATATATAATTCTCAAAGAAAATAATGAAATGCGTAAGATTTTCCGTATTATTGACAGATTCTGCAGATAACAAAAACCGTTTCAATTTAACAATCGCAGACAATGACTGAGTCATGCTTCATGGATGGCTGCTTAGTAATAGGACCAAGCGATTGCCTTTAGGGTTTTTTGAGGGTCCACGTGTAAGTAGACAGGAGTGGATGGTAACTGGGTTCAATCCCACGTTTACTTGACCATGGAGTCAATGGATCAGTTGCTCACTCACTGAGATATATGTGTAGGTATCGCCACGAGAGCTGAGGTCACGCACACAACAACATGTCATGTAATTACAGCGGGATTTTGACATTTATTCGTACTGACAGCAAATTCAACAGACAATTACAAGATTGACTAAAAATTCCTTTAACCTATTTCGTTAAGAATTATTTAGGAAAATACATCTAATTCAAAGAAACCATAAAATAAAATATTTCGATCTATTTTATTTAAATCAGATAGGTAAGCATAATTTTACCTATTTATAAAATACTGTTTTTTTTTGTTGTGAATATTTCTTACCAGTTTTAAATTGTTTTATTTCAAAAATAGGATATATGAAAAAAGAAAAATTAGTAATACCTATGCATAGTATTGCGCAGGTGTTTCAACATAAGATTATATGTAGCTGTGTGTGTAATCATTCGCCTCAACTCTTGTGGCGTTACCTATATCTTAGTGCAGACATCAACGTTTATTTTTTACATATAACTGACTCGTGATTGACCCTTATCTCACTTGATGAAGAATACAGATTTATTTATTTATTCGGGACGCCAACAGGGCACACACGTGTCATTATTACATTCATAAAACTTATCACATTATATTTGTGTCGTATGGACCCCAATTATAGACGAACAATACATATCATTGTCAACAATTTGTCATTTACAATAAAGAAAAAAAGAATACATACAAATATAAAACATAAAACAAAGTTACACACACACACACAAAGACCGTGTGCAATCTTTATGGCCGGATGCTGTACGTGCAGAACAAAAACGCTATTCCGTAGCTGCCCTAATAAACGTCCCAAAACCTCCGTATAAATCACTCATTCAAGCAAAGCCCTTCATGTTTTTTCACTCAAACCTGATAATCGCGTGGAAAGCGTGAACATCAATTTAGTTTGATGGGCGGGCGGGAGCAGACGCCCTTCGGCGTCCTGTCTGCCCTTGCGACCTTCGCCCTTCGTCAGAGAGCAACGGGGGAGAAGGGACAATATTTAGGGCTTCCGATATCAACAATCTACAGGGTGAAATTTGAATCGTAGTACAAAATTAGTATTTTTAATTCAGTTAATGTTGGACAATATAGTGCACTAACTCAATTGTTTTAATTAGTCTTATTTAATTTGAGATATCCATACAATATCTGAAATTAAAGATCATGATTTCATTTGAACAAAGTATGTGGTTTAATTTCAACAAAGTATGAGAACATCCCGCGCAGATGGCGAGACGACCTGGGGGGTTACTACGAAATTCGAAGTTCGAAGTTCGGATCGTGCGGTCCCTCTCACTCTCGTAATAAATACCATTAGCGTGAGCGGAACGGCATGAAACGAAGTTCGAATTTCGCGCTTCGTAGTATAGGGCCTGGACGCAGAGTTAAACGATTGGCCAGATTTCGCTCAGAACAGGGAGCTGTGGAGGACCAGAGGGGAGGCCTTTGCCCAGTAGTGGGACACAATTATAGGCTAGTAAAAAAAAAAAATAATAATAAAACATCCTAAATTTAATCAGAATCATTTTAACAATGAGTTCATGAGCTGAGTTTTGTTTTTGAGATACAATTGAAATCGAAAATATTTTTTGGGATATTTTAATTCAGTTATGTATTTCATATTTACAATAAATATAGAACTATGATTTAACGTTTGGTGGCTAAAGCTGCGATTTTTTTCTTGGAACCCGCCATTAAATTTTGCACAGTGGTTTGGTTGATTTTTTATCAAATTTTATTACAACAACCCTTTTGTCATTTATTTCGAGCTTTGACTTCGATTCTGTACTCTTTTATGTATCGATGAACAGAACTATATTTTGAACTGTAGCTCGGCTTGCCATCACTATTTTTCTCAAAAGAAAACAAAAAGTCTGCTCCAAAGTAAACAGTTTCGTGTATGCCATAAGACGAATTAGGCAGACAGTCTCTTTACAAGCTGCTTTAATGGCATACCACGGCTACGTTAGTTCTACGATGCGATACGGGATAGTAATATGGGGTAGCTGTACAAAAATGGACCAACTTTTCATTGCTCAAAAACGCTGCATCAGAGCTATTTTTGGAATTGGGCGGAGAGGATCGTGTCGACCTTACTTCACTGATTATAATATTATGACAGTTCCTTGCCTATATATATATATTGGAAGTCTGTATGTTTGTCAATAAATATAAGAACCAGTTCACGGAAACACAAGACATGAGCTCACGTAAGGTTAGGTCGCAATATAAATATAGACTATATAAACCACCTGTAAAGCGGGCATTGACATCTAAAAATAGCTATGTTATGTGTATTAATATTTATAATAAACTGCCTGGTGTTTTTAAAGATAAGAATTTAAAGTCATTTAAAAAACTGGTGATGCAATGGTTGATTGATAAATGTTTTTATAGTTTACGAGAGTTCTTTGATAAGTAGTTGATGTTTGTTGGTTTCTGTAACACAATTGATAAATTAAAATTAAATAAATGTAATTAATTATAAATTTGTACGTCAGTTTGTTGGCATAATGTGGCGATCTTACGACTACATAATTTTACGACCTTTATGTAAACCCACCATTAACAAATAAATATTCATTTCATTTTTTTTCATTTCAAAGTTGAATCAGAATTTTCAAGGCAAGTTTGCAAAATAGTTTATCCCCTGATTAGTTTATCGTTTTGCATTTTGTAAAATTATAAGCTTTTTCTAACAATATACAGATATACAGGGTGTATACGTTAAGTGTGCGCATGCGATTATTTAGTAACTATTGCCGATATCAAAAAACTTTAAACTGTCGAAAGTACGTTACCTAATGAGTAAAATAACATCAAAAACTTGTTAAAAATGTCTTGACATTAAATACTGCCATACATTTAGTACGAGATTAGTAGAATCGCACAAACTTTTACATTTATAAATGTTAGTTCCTTCTAACACAATACATTACATGCGTAATTTAATTTATTAAAACACATTTGCTGATTTATGGCTAGTCATTTTTGCGTAGTTTACTAAGTAATGGGTGAATTACCTTGCGAAATTACTTTCTAGGTTCCACACCTAAATTTAAAACGTCGCCGGCGGCGTCATTTTTAATACTGGTCGGGTTAATTGTTAAGTTTCATGCAAAGGTTTTTTATTCCGTTATCCTAATATTATAAATGTGAAAGGTAGTGAGTATGTGCGTGTATGTTTGTTACTCCTTCACGCTAAAACGGCTGGACGGATTTAGGTCGATTCATATGAACAGACTCTCTGCTTGAGACACCATAGGTCAAACCACTAGGCCACCACGGCTTCTTCAAATCCCGGCTCGCACCTCTGAGTTTTTCGAAATTTATGAGCTTTACGGTGAAGGGAAACATCGTGGGGAAACCTGTATACACCTGCGAAGAATTCAATGGTGTGTGTGAAGTTCCCAATCCGCACTGGGCCCGCGTGGGAACTACGGCCCAAGTCCTCTCATTCTGAGAGGAGGCCTGTGCCCTGCAGTGGGCCGTATATAGGCTGGAATGATGATGATGATGATATGTACAGACACCGAACGTGTCAGACAAAACAACACGACTTGTCAGTGATCGTCATTGATTCCGATAGTTTGAATTCCTTGTCCATGCGTAGGGACGTAGGTTCTCTTTGTGTGTTCTATAGGATCTGCCACGGCGAGTGCTCTGAAGAATTGTTCAATTTGCTGCCTGCTGCAAAATTCCACCATCGCACTTCCCGCCGAAAGTCTAAGTTCCATCGTCACCATCTCGATGAATGGCAGTCTACCCTTACGTTTTCTTCGGCACTTCCTGCCACGTACAGTGAAACTGTGGAACCAGCTTCCGGCATCAGTGTTTCCAGACAACTATGACATCGGGGCTAAAAGGGTTTATACTTTCTTTAAAGGCCGGCAACAGATTGCAGTGACTCCCTTTGAGTTGCTGATATTTATGGGTGGTGGTGATCATTTTCCATCAGATGATCCGCTTGCTCGTTTTCCTCCCTCTCATAATAAATAAATAAATACAAAAAATAATATTCTTCTATATAGTTTCAAAGAACGAATTCATATAAATCGTAACACGACCGCAGACACGGGCCGTGCGCGGCCAATATGCGCAAATAATATATGTTGTCGGTGTGTCATACCACGCGGCGGACACGACGTACAAATACGCGTTCTTGAATCTACATAAGCACGACGACCTGTACACGCGTACGCCTACATACATCGCGCGCGCACTCTTCTGGTTTCTGGCGGTTTCCGGCTATCTGCGCCTTGAGGGGTGGGTTAATTCGAATCGGTGCGGGGCGGACCGTTTCCATTCTGTACGTCAGTACTATTATACAGGGTGTTACATTGAACGTAATACAACTCTTGTTTTTTAATTTCGTCTCCCTGATGCTAAACGCCTCTACTAGGTCTCGTGTTGTTAAAGTCATCTTAATTAATTAATATTGCTGTTTAAATTTTTCCTATTTTTTGGTCTCATCGTGGTTACCCTAATTAGAGAGTTAAAAGAAAAAAGTTTGAATCTAGTTTTGTAGTGAACACTTACCTTTTTGCTTTCCTATGTTGATAATTTATGAGTAAAATTCATTCTGACACATTACTGAAGTTATTTGTCATAACAAACCAGCATTTCGTTTGATTCTTTACTGTCGCAGTTTAATTTTAAACAGAAGTCATGCCTCCTGCTTATCCGTTTACTAATATTCAGCGATCAGTGATGGTAGAACTTTATTTCACATCGCAGAGTACGATGAGGGCACAAGAACTATTTCACGAGCGATACCCGGAGAGTCCAATCCCCACTCGTCAATTGATCAACACAAGTGTACAGAATTTGAGAGACTATGGACAGTTTACGGTCCCAGCTCATGCCCAAGGTAGAGGTCGACGTCCAAGGTACTCAGGGGTTTTTAGAACAAGAGTACTTAGGTATTTTATCCGCCACCCAGAAGCCAGCACCAGAGAAGCCGCGGCACGATTTGGTACAACCCACATTTTTATTTGGAGACTTTTGAATGCCGAAGGATTACACCCGTTTCACTTTCAACGGGTGCAAGATATTGTCTTAGCAGATTATTCCAGGAGAGTACGGTTTTGTCGTTGGCTATTACAAAACCAACACCTTAACATTTTATGGTCAGATGAAGCTACCTTCACCAGAGTAGGACTGTTTAACATACACAACGAGCACTGGTGGAGTGATGTCAATCCTCATGTGACACGGCGAGACTCGTTTCAAACACGCTTCTCAGTTAATGTTTGGGCGGGTATTCTCAATAATTATGTCATAGGACCTTATTTCATTGAAGGTAATTTAAATGGAATTAAGTACGAAGCCTTTTTAAGAAACGAGTTGCCAATGCTGTTGCAACAAATTCCCGAACAAAATTTGCAAAACATGCACTATCAACAAGACGGAGCTCCAGCACATTTTTCCCTGCGGGTTCGGAGTTACCTGGACCAAGAGTTCCCTGGACGTTGGATAGGACGCAGTGGTCCAGTGGAATGGCCGCCTCGTAGCCCGGATCTAACTCCACTGGATTATTTTTTGTGGGGTGAGCTCAAAAGACTGGTATACAAACGAGAGTCTGGTACTGTTCTGGAGCTCCGCCAAAAAATAATCCAGGCGTTTGAGGTAGTAAAAACCAATGAGTTCGTACTCGGCAGAGTGCAAAGAAATCTTCGACGACGTGCAGAGCTATGTGTTCAGGAAGGAGGTGGACATTTCGAACACTTGCTGAAGTACGTTTGAACTTAACAGTTAATTTTACTTTCTAATAAAAAAATATTTTTAACAGATATCACTTGTTGCTCCTTATCATTTGTTTTGATGTTTTGACACACTGATAACTGATAACAAAGCTTGAGGAATAGATACGTCAAGTAAACGTGACGTCATGATGGGTGACAACACTAGGAGATTTTAATTTCTTTATTCTGTTAGCAAATAAGCAAAAGTTAAATACGAAGTATTTTAATTACTCAATTCGTGCATTTTGTTCTCTATCGTTAACTGAGCCGGAATTACTTAATTTGTACTACGTTCAATGTAACACCCTGTATATTCTGTGCTCATACGTCACGCGTCTGACAAGCTCGGTGTCTGTAGATATGAATCGACCTTTCAGATTGACTTTTTTACGTAGATAGCTTGACGTACGGAATAACAAATAGGCTACTTCTTATCCCGATATTCCCACGGCACCCAATTATAATATTAATTATTTTACTATTTACCCAATAGTAAATAGTCATTTTTCGTCATCACTGCTGAACATAAGTAATTTACTTAATTTAAATAAATAAATAAATAAATATTAGGGGACAATCTTACACAAATCGACCTAGTCCCAAACTTAGCAAAGCTTGTACTATGGGTACTAGACGACGATAAACATACTTATATAGATAAATAAATACATAGAAAACATCCATAACTCGGGAACAAATATTCGTGCTCATCACACAAATAAATGCCCTTACCGGGACTCGAACCCAGGACCTCTTGCTTCGTAGGCAGGGTCACTACCAACTAGGCTAAAGCGGTCGTTAAAACGCGGTCGTTTCCATAGAAATTCCCAAAAATTATATCGTGTTTTTAATTTTAGCTGTATATGAACACCCGTGCAAAATTTCATGTCCCTAGACTTAAGGGTTTGCCACACTGGGTGCGTTCTGCGGTCGCGGTTCTACAATTTATATAGAGACCGACAATGTTATTCATACATAATAGAATAGAATAGAATATAATAATTTTATTTCAGGCTGCATAGGCCCATATAAAAATACCTTAAAGACTAACATACATATTTATATTACACTTAATTAACAACCTAATTACAAGCACGTGAAGTCTGTGACGTGGGCACTTTTGCAGTGTCACTTAACCTTAACTTAATAATGCGGGCTGCGTTCAATTTGACCTAACCGCGACGACCGTAGAACGCGTCCAGTGTGGCAAATTCTTAAGTCTAGAGACATGAAATTTTGCACGGGTGTTCATATACAGCGAAAATTAAAAATACGATATGAGGGGTATAGAATCAAAGTCCGCTAAATCCATTTTGGTTTTGTGTGTAAATCCATACCCCTCATATAATTTTTGGGAATTTCTATGGAAATTAAGTTAATTACTTATGTTCAGCAGTGGACGTCTTTTCGGATGAAATGATGAGGATGGTGGTGATGATGATGAAATGTTACTATTTTTAAGGTAGCCTATAATTCCAGATTAAACAAGTGTCGCGTCTGTAAATAATTTGTGTACCGTATTTACATTCGCCCTGTCGTCCGCCCGTCCCCGGTACGCGAGCACCGAGCTGCGTCCCTTTCTCTTTGAGGAACTCCGGGTCTCGACAATTTCCACTTAATTTTCGTATTTCTTTCCAAATTCAGGCAAAACGATAACTATGCTTTTTGAAATTTCATAAGAAGTCAGGAATATCGTTTACTAGCTGATGCCCGCGGCTTCGACCCGCTGAAGTAGGTTACACCGTGTTTTCCCGTGGTAAAAAAGTAGCATATATTATGTCACTCTCCAATTAACCCTTCGACTATGTCGCTCAGTTTCGACGTGAAAGAAGGACAAACAAACAAACGCACTTTCACATTTACAATATTAGTATGGATTAGTATGCGTGGGCGTGCGAGTGTGTGTGTTTGTTACTTCTTCTCGCTAAAATTTGGTATGTAGATAATAATTACAATAGGGATGTTGACGCCATTAAAAAATAATTCGAAAACACGACTCTAGTACAAAAACGCCCTGAAAACCAGATTAATTTTCGATTAACTGTAAAATTAGATTTTTTGTTGGTTTATAACAAATACATAGTTAGTTGATAGAGTTGGCGAACATGTGACGTCATAAGTTGCTATTGCCATTCAAATTTTATGGGAGAATCGTGTTTTGACAGGTCATAAAAAGTACGTCAGTTGATTGGTGGTGTCGACATTACTATTACACGTGACCACCAGATGTAAGAGAGCTTTCAAAATTCGACAACCGTCATTCAGGTAAGGTTTTTTACAGACAACCCTATATCGCCGTGTTCGAAATTAAATAACGCTAATTTTAGTATAACAATTATTTAATAGTCAAATTGGTGAAAATTACTAATATCGATTTACTTGTTTATACCTGCTAACCCTGTACTTATGCCAGGAAGAAAATTGACATTCCTACGTTTGTATAATCTGTGATATAGGCTTCATACTTTCGGTTGGTATTAAATTTATTCGTTAAACAATCTAATCTTCTAATATATAAAAATCTCGTGTCACGGTGTTTGTTATCGAACTCCTCCGAAACGGTTGAACCGATTTTTATGAAACTTTTTCCGTATTCGGTAGGTCTGAGAATAGGTCTGCTAGGCTTTCTTTTATATCCCTATTAATCTTCGCAGACGGAGTCGCGGGCAACAGATAGTATTTAATTAAAAGTAATTTTTAAATTTTTTATTTATCATAATCTGGCCAGGAATTGCTTAGCCAACCCACTCGAGATATATTTTTTAATATATTACAATTAATATAAAATTCTCTTCAACCATTAAACAGGTGGCTGATGGTCGTTTCTAGTTCATATCTTAGGCTTTAAACTCTTGGTAAATTTAAAATGTAATTTCTCCAACCCAGGGCCACTGACGTAATTTTTTGATCAATTTCAACTTGATACCACGCGTTCCTGAGAAACAGGGTCTTGACAGACAGACGGACTAGAATGTGTGTGTGTAAAAAATATAGTTTCGCCTATGCAGCTTGTATGTATGATCTTATCTGCTGTATACAATACATAAGCAATTTTTTTGTAAATACAGATGCTCGCGAATTTAGGCCAATGTGATGATTTAAATTAAAATTGATTAAATGCGAGACGAAACTAATTGACGAAAGATTCAATTAATCGGTAGCAAAGGGTCAAGTACGAGTTAAATTAATGAGTTTACCGCAGAGTAAACCGTTAAATACGGACGTTTGTAAGTATTGCGTTATTATACCTATTTAAGGTAAAACGGCCGCACTTATTGTATGGAATTTGGTAGGTGTATGTATATCATTTGTCATCAGATGGTCATCTTGCTCGTTTGCCTCCCTCTCATAATAAAAAAAAACCGGTTGTCTGTAAAGTCGGTTTACGGACGATAGTGTAACGTGACAACGCCATGTCAAAACATTCAAAAACCAGGCGGTCACCCATCCAAGTACTGACCGCGCCCGACGTTGCTTAACCTCGGTGATCGGACGAGAACCGGTGTTTTGTCAAATACCTTGAAAACGGTGCATACTACGGCAAAATCAATGAAATTTTCATCCCCCTTTGAAACCCCCACAACAGTAATATGTAATTTTTTCACATTTAAAGAAATGGTTACCATACTAATTGACGTGATTTCATTTTTTTGACACCTGTAAATTACTGCAGGTATCGAAAGAGTTTGGCCTCCTAAACACGGAAAAATATTTATTATAATTTATTTCCCCATATTTTAAAAAAATACAAGAAATTAAAAAACCAATAATACTACCTCAGAATTGATGTTTCCTTTGCCTTTTTCACCAGAAAAAAGAGCTGTAACAATTTTAAATTTGATAACGACCTCAACATCATATTTATGTCATCACTTTTGTTTTAATAGAGACTAGACAAAAGTAATGGATCTATTGTGTGGTAGTTTTGGAGTTATGCCCTTTTAGAATAAGCACATCATGAAAAATATGTTATAAATTAATTAATAATCCTAGTGAAAATTTAAAACTATTAGCGTCTTTCTCTTTCCAAACAGAATACAGAGAACGAATCAAATTATAGTCCTAGAAATATGAAATCTTGTCAATTGTTTGTGATGTGATGGATGACTAACTTTCAAACCGTTGCTATAACTCATAAAGTTGCTTAGATTAGTCTAGACATGTTCTTTCCGTGTACCCATCAAATATAAATAAAACTCTGGCAGATCAACTGACAGCGTAGCTCAACAATGCTCTAATAAAATGACTTACAATTAACTGTTTTCGACATCTACATACAGACATATCAAAAAACACTCCCGTTACCCAGACACTTATAACTAAAACATTTAAAAACGCCGTAACTCCATTTATAAGACATACCAATTTCAACCCTATCGTTTACAATATTGTCCTCAAATATTGTAACTCATTTTTTCGCTTCTGCTCTATTGTTTTAGAGAACAATTGATACGGCAGTATGACAATGGTAATACTAAACTCTTTATAGTTAGCAGACGCCGACAAGGGGTGTTACGTTACAATTTACTTACGTGTGAACTGTATAAAAGAAATAAATACATGTGTTTAGGCGGTGGCCAGCGATGTGTTGCAGGGACGGTCGGACATAGAAGCTAGGTTAACACGTTCACTGTCCCCATACAAAATGATTTGATGAAGTATATATGTCCAAGCCAAGCTTGAAGCCAAGTTTGAAGTTGTCAACCCATAGTGGAAGCACGGACTCCTAAAAACAAGCTTGATCACCATAACCTTGACTGACGGGAGCAAATCTAAGCTGACGTTTAATTATTGCGAGGACAAATTAAACTAATCTAATTAATTGTTATCTGTAAATGACGTACAACCACGAGAATTACATTGACGTGACGAAAAAGACGTCGATCAGCTCGGCTCCATTCGGCCCGCGTAGCCGAGCCGATCGACGTCTTTTTCGCTCTTATTGCGTTGACAGCTGAAGCCGATTCCGCGTTGATAGATTTGGGAGGACCCTAACTCGCCGCAAAATGTAATACAATTAAGCCTTGCAATGCTGAACCTTAAAAGTTACAAAGTTTCATGTAACTAAATTGTAATTTTACTCCGCTCGTTGTCAGAGACCAATCTACACTGTAAATGTCTCTGACAACGAGCTTCGTAAAATTATGATTTAACTTCACTTAAGGTAAGTTCGTTTAATCAATCAATTCTCAGAGACCAATCTACACTGTAAATGTCTCTGACAACGAGCGGAGTAAAATTACATTGACGTGACGAAAAAGACGTCGATCAGCTCCGCTCCATTCGGCCCGCGTAGCCGAGCCGATCGACGTCTTTTTCGCTCTTATTGCGTTGACAGCTGAAGCCGATTCCGCGTTGATAGATTTGGGGGGGACCCTAACTCGCCGCAAAATGTAATACATTTAAGCCTTGCAATGCTGAACCTTAAAAGTTACAAAGTTTCATGTAACTAAATTGTAATTTTATATCATACCATATACAAACTGAAAAAAGACCAGCGCTGGGAATCGAACCACCCTCCACCACCACTAAACCAGTGGTGACCAGTGGTGGTGTAGGTAGGGGTTTAGCACGCAGCACGGAATGCTGAGGACCTGGGTTCGTTTCCCAGCGCTGGTCTTTTTCTGGGTTTTTCTGTGCATCCATGTTTCAGTTTGTATTTAGTATGATATATATGGATATCACGGAATATTTTATTTTGAAAAATAAAAAATACAAAAAGTCTCCAAAAAAACATCTAGATTAAATTGTAATTAATATATACCTATATATATATATATATATTTTTTTTTTAATTATTTCGTATTGTTAAAGCTGAAACTGCGTAGTAAATAACTTGAAATCTGAATGCGGCAGGTGCCTGCGTCTCTCGTTTGAATCGCCCAGTCGCGCGTAGGCCGGGCTGACTCACTGGGTGAATCTATTAAACTGTGTAATTTTTTTTATTCAAAATAAAGTGGTCCGTTCATCATCAACATCATCATAATTAGACGACCGGTTGGCTTAGTGGTTAGAGTACCTGACTTCGAAGCTTGAGGTCTCGTGTTCGATTCCCGCGTCGGGACAGATATGTGAAAAATGCGAATGTTTAAGCTCGAGTCTTGGATGTTTAATATGTATTTAAGTAGGTAGGTACGCATTTATTGTCTATAAAAGTATGTTTATCCATTGTCTAGTAACCATAGTACAAGCTTTGCTTAGTTTGGGACTAGGTCAATTGGTGTTAATCATCCCACGATTTAGTTATTTATTTATTACAGATGAAGAAATTACTTCGCAGGTGGTGTGCATGTTTTCCTTTACCGCAAAAGTGATGGTAAATTTCATATGTAATTCAGAAAAATTCAAGATACAAGCCTGGATTTGAACTCACTATCTGCTTGAGAGGCCATAGGTTAATCCATTAGGCTACCACTGTCTTCAAAATAATATCAGATTTTTATAATTAGTGAACTATTTTTTTGCCGATGGCAGAGCATTCTCTCACCAGGGCCCAATTGCATAACAAAGTACAACTAATATTACAAGCCGAACTCCCTTTCTAGTTAATACAGGGTTATTTGTAATTCACTGACATCCTCTTAACCCTGAATTCCTATCACTCAAACAAATGTTTTTTGTTTTACGACTTTTTAAAATGAAGTACTTTTTTTCCCATACAAATACACAGAGTATCGTAAAAATAAGAGGAAATCTCAAATTTTCAAAACGTTATTACACCAAAAATATTAAGTTGTGACAAAAGCCGTAAAACAAAAAACGTTTGTTTGAGTGGTTGGAGTTTAGGGTTTAAAGGATGCTAGTGAATTACAAATAACCCTGTATAACTGAAACGAGAGTTCCGCTTGTAATATTAGTTGTACTTTGTTATGCAAATTGGGCCCTGGTGAGGGAATGCTGGTGGTTTCAGTTATATTAACTAGAAAGGGAGTTCCGCTTGTAATATAAGTTGTACTTTGTTATGCAATTGGGCCCTGGTGAGGGAATGCTGGTGGTTTCAGTTATATTAACTAGAAAGGGAGTTCCGCTTGTAATATAAGTTGTACTTTGTTATGCAATGGCCCAAAACGAGAAGGACCGTAAAGGCCGTAGGTTCACGGTGCATGCAAGCCTCTTCCAACCGTAGTGATCGGGTATCAATGAGAAAGACCTATGTCCAGCAGTGGTCCTCCTACGGCTGAAATGATGACTAAATACTAACAAGTAAAACCGCCACAAGTAACCACCACTCTATATTTTGTCGGTATCAATTAATACACGCTATGTCAACTAACCCGTTATGTCAAAAGCCGTACTGGCCTAGCGGTTTTACCAATGACCTCTCAAGCAAGGTCGTTGGTTCAAATCCCGGCTCGCACCTCTGAGTTTTTTGGAATTTATGTGCGAGCTGATGAAGGAAACATCGTGAGGAAACCTGCATACGCCTGCGAAGAAATTCAATGGTGAGTGTGTGAAGTTCCCGATCCGCAATGGGCCCGCGTGGGCCCAAGCCCTTTTTTCTGAGACCCCTGCAGTGGGACGTATATAGGCTGTGATGATTCATCCTAACGCCTAGACAGTAGAACTACCCGCATTACAAAGACGCAGGGCGTGGGCAAACAATCACAATTGGTTTGAATTGAACGACCCGTTCAATGCAAATGCACTTTTATTGTCGGTCAACGGCCCATTCCAAACTAATGGTGTTTATCAAGCCGGATGATCTTGCAAATTGTGTGTCTAAACAATTAAATGTTTGGGTTACCTTGATCGGCATGACATGCGTGTCAAACAACCCTACGTGGGACGGCGCTGTGTGTGTTTAAGGGTTTTTGTTCGGCCACTGGAAGGTGTTGTGTTTATGTTTACAAATTTTTTGATCAGATAATACATTTTATCATCATCATCCCAACATATACATGTCACACTTCAGGGTACAGGTCTGCTCTCAGAATGAGAGGGCTTGCTCCGTTGTTCCCGGGTCCAGGGACAGAGCCTGAGACAGACACACACACGTAGCAGTCAAACTTATAACACCCCTCTTTTTGTGTCTGGGTTTAAAAAATCACAATAACACTCTTCTCAATGGTAGTAGATTTTTCTTCGTAATGGTGGTAGATTTTTCGACGTTCATAGGAGCATCAATTTGATGCCTAAATTGAATAAAGAATTTTGACTTTGACTTTGAATGCACATGAACCTTGATCAGCGGCAAAAAACATTTAGAATTTTTGTCACAAAGGAATAAATATTCAGAAAATCTACTTTCTATTCGAATCTTGGTTATTTATTGGCGGCATTCAACGGCACGTTTCATCCTCGACATAATGTTACCGTTTGCCGCTCAACTTGTTCCTTTCTAAATTCACCAGTTAGATAAGGACAGAAAGCTGCAATCGTTAAAATATATAAAGTGTAGCAGTCCGGGGGTGGTTATTAAACTGGAATCCGTGACTGGAATTCGCTCTCCCCAACCCCAACTGTTGGGCTTGTTTTAAGTTTTCTTGACAGTTAAAGCCTTCTACGAGTAGTTCGGGCTTACGAGCTTCTGGTTTATCTTTTAAAGCTGCGATCTTCGCTTTTTTCGCGAAGAGTTTTGAGGTTTTAATGGTGCTATGACTCCATAGCCGTTTTCCTGAACTACTTGTTTCTTTGGTGTATCCGACAGTAGCGATACGCTGTAGATATTTGTGCCGAGTGTGTTGGTAAAATAAAGGTATAAGTTGGCAGCAGCAGCATACGACGTGTCGCTAGTACGCTAGCTACGGAGGGAATTTCATAGAAATAAGATATAAGTTCGCGTAGCTAGCGACATGTCGTCTGCTGCTGCTGCTGCGTGGAGTCGGCTGCCAACTTATACCTTAAGACATATTTTAGCCTGGCAGTTTTTTTGCAATTTTATTAACTGACGTCCAACGGTAACGGTGACGGGGACGTTCGGGCAATGGGTCGCTTTTGACCCATTTTGGCAAAACTTTGCGAAGGATTGGCACGGGTGGAAAGAAAAAGGAGAGGTTTTTGCCTATCACTGGGATGTCCAAAATGTAGTCTATTTAAAAAAAGAAACCGGCCAAGTGCGAGTCGGACACGCGAACGTAGGGTTCCGTATCATTATCTAAAAACGGCAAAAAAATCACGCTTGTTGTATGAGAGCCCCCTTAAATATTTATTTTATTCTGTTTTTTAGTATTTGTTGTTATAGCGGCCACAGAAATACATCATCTGTGAAAATTTCAACTGTCATCATCACGGTTCATGAGATACAGCCTGGTGACAGACGGACAGACAGACAGACGGACGGAGAGCGGAGTCTTAGTAATAGGGTTCCGTTTTACCCTTCGGGCACGGAACCCTAAAAAAGACGTTCTAATCCCATTTTCTGTTTATATTTACAATAATGTCCGCAAGTATGAATGAGCACTAAATTTAAAAATATATTTTTTAAGTCTATCTTGCTGTGAGAACGGTTGTCAATTTGAAAAGTGTCAAACCTGTTTGACAAAATGTATTCATATTTGTTTCTGGCTAAGGCAAATGTCACAGTGACAGCTAAAGACAAACGAATGTTAAGTTAAAGGGGAGACGGGAAAGTCAAGATGAAGGCCATTGCGTCAGCGGCAGATAAGAAAAGTAACTTGCATTAAATATGCCTCTACTAACTTACTTTTCGAGTACATATCTACTGCTAAGTGAAATTTTAAAAAACTAACTACTTAGTCCAAATAGCAGTCTGAGCGTTTTTAATAATAAAATCATCCAAACCGTACAAAATCTTCGTCCAAAGAACTTCATCATCATCATCATCATTTCAGCCGAAAGACGTCCACTGCTGAACATAGGCCTCCCCCAAGGCTCGCCAAACAGATCGGCCCTGCGCTATCCGCATCCAATGCGTTCCCGCTACCTTAACCAGGTCGTCGCTCCATCTTGTTGGAGGCCTACCTACACTGCGTCTTCCGGTCCGCGGACGCCACTCGAGAACCTTTCGGCCCCATCGGCCGTCAGTTCTACGGGCGATGTGCCCTGCCCACAAAGAACTTGCCCAAAGAACTTGTAAATATACATATAGTTACAAAATAGGAACGTAAAAAATAAAGTAGGTAAAAAATGGTTACAATAAAATTTGATAATCCCTTCAACACAGACGATATTTTTTTATACACTATACAAAGGCTGAAAAAATTCGGTGTGGTCAATGTGGTCATATCCAGAGGTGGTCAAAACCAGAAGCACTTCTGGATATGGCCACTTCTGGTTTTGACCACTTTTGGATATAACCACTTCTAGTTTTGACCACTAAAGGTTCCACCACCACTTCTGAATATGATCACTTCTGGTGAAACCAGAAGTGTTCAAAAGCTGAATTTGTCACCAACCATCAAAAGGCTGACGCTGCACGCTGATCAATTGATCATAAACTACTTGAGCTAGACTTCCTTATTCCTTCCTTATTTTGTATTCTTCCAAAAGGACAAAGCACAGGGAACAAGCTAGTGCATCACTATGCATGACTGGTTGACATATGGTGCTGGACTTGATAAGTTAATTGTACTTTTAACGCGAATCTGCGTCATTGGAACTTTATATATTTAACACGTGCTAACATCACTTAGTTACAGATATGATTTCATTAAGAGTTTCCTGTTAAAAATTAGTCATCGCAGCTGAGCCTAAAACATATTTGATTCCTAAAATGCATTGCGATGTCTAGGAACTTTGAGGAGGTAGCTTCATGAAAATAATATTGACGCGTACATTATACTGAGGATATACTTGTAGAATTTGGATATATGACCACCGTTTTGACCATCGCTCTGGGTGCACAGGTTTTCCATCGCGGTTCAGCGAGCTAGTGTGTTGGGCACATTTGCACTGATTCGATCCGGGGCGGTTTATTTGACTGACTATTTATTTTTATTTTATTGTATTTTTTTGTGTATTGACTTGTAAAAATAACTAAGTGTAATAATAAATAAACATAACATTTTGATCAGACATTTTATACAAAGTCTTTTTAAAAATAGCATTGAACGGCATTGGTGGACTCTTAACCCAAGCTTTACCGGTACCTATCATAAGCGTTAATTATCTCGACAATTAAAATAAACATGTAAAAATGCGAATGACTCAAAACGGCGCCGTTCGCAATAAGTGCATGGTTTAAGCCGAATTTCTGCCTAATTAGTTGAATGCTTATGCTAATGCGTCGCGCATGGGGGCCTCGAATTTGCCGCCATGCATTTAGTGGGGCGGTGGTGCAGTGGGAACCGATTGCACAATCGAACGCTATCGCCATGCCATTAGGCGCTCTGCAAATGTAGAGACACTAGATTATTCCGCGAATTAGTCTGCGCGCAATTAAAATTTGTGGTGATCTCTCGTTTTCAATCCCTTGGGATATTCCGAAAACCCATTTTTTTTTATGTTAGAGAGGCCAGACAAACGAACTAGTGGGTCACCTGATGTTAAATGATCACCACTGTCTATAGACACCCACAGCGCTTGACGCGATGCCAGTGCGTGGTCGGCCCTAAGGAAAAAGGAGAGGGAATAGGAGAGGGGGAGAGGTATTGGGTACTGCACCTCTTTGAAATCTCTTTAACAGAGGTACCCTGACTATGTCCGTAATTACAATTATGTAGTAGGCGCATCAAATTTGGCGTAAAAGTAGGAAATTAGAACAAGATTTTTCGAAATTCCCGTTTCAAAAAGCATAAAGGGCATTATTTTTAACTAACTCAATTCAGTTCAGGAAAAATTCGATTCTAACTTGCTACTTGTACGCCAACTTTGAAAAGCCTAGTACCTAATTATAGTTACACTTTGAACGGGTTTAGACGGCCGTATAGCCTAGTTGTTAGAGAACCTGACTACGAAGCTTGAGGTCCCGGGTTCGATTCCCGGTCGGGGCAGATATTTGTGTGAAAAATACGAATGTTTGTTCTCTAGTCTTGGATGTTTAATATGTATTTAATTACGTATTTATCTATATAAGTATGTTTATCCGTTGTCTAGTACCCATAGTACAAGCTTTGCTTAGTTTGGGACTAGGTCAATTGTGTGAATTGTCCCGTGATATTTATTTTTATATCAACCAAAATGTATTGAAACATAACATTTGTCAACCACAATTTAAAGAAGTGGAAATAATTTAATAATTTGTAGGCATTTGCCGTATCAATTTTAGAACACCTTGCCTTGTAAGGCGCAAACCACACAGAAGAGATGTGGGGCGGGGGCGCGTCGCAGTCGCGGCGCCCTTTGAATCAGTTTTTATACTAAATGTATAGAAGCGTCGCGCTCCAAAGGAGACAGAAGAGACGGGGCCAAGACGCGGTCTGCGGACAAACGACGCGGACTGCGACGCGCCCCCGTCCCACGTCTCTTCTGTGTGGCTTGCGCCTAAGTCTTGTAACTGAAAGTGCCTTTTAATTTTACCGTTTTTCTTGCTCCCTGTAGGTCCCGGTCCGACGGGACATTCCTCGCATGCCGGCCCGGCAGCGGCTTTATATTTGATCGCGGGTATTTTTAGAAGCCATAACCATAAGCCGGGTGCACACTAGCTGCACTGCGGGCAGCTTGTTGCTTAGCTTTTTAATTTCGTGGAATTCTGATAAATGCCAGATTTTGACGTTTCAGAGGCAACAAACATTTTTTTCATTTTAAATCTATTTATTATTTTAGAAATATAATAAAATAGGCACATTACTAATTATAAATAATAGTGAAGGAGAGCTTTTACTTTAAGAAGTTATCAGTTTTCATTTATTAGTTTCCATTTATTTATTTCATAGGTTTTTAAGAGATTCGTGTATTCATGGTTCGTATGAGACAGTTATAATGATATTTAGTCCTCTTTAAAAACATAACACATAGCAAAAAACAAAAACTTTTCAAGGAAATAATAATATCAATCAACGAAAACGACAAAAATAATACGGAAACAGGAGAGCGAGCACATTCGAACATTCAAGACAGAAGCCGCATGACTTTAATATTGTTTTGACAGAAGAATGATATTTGATGTTTTTTATTATTGTCTATGAAATTTTAAATTACAAACCTCTTGAGACGGCGATTGAAACTTAATACATAACTATTAATTATAATTTAAGTCCAAAAGTTTGCGATATATGTCAATCATCGCAGTGATACTCGAGACAATTTATTTTTTACTCATAACAGGGTTAAATATTTTTTACGTCTGAATAGTAAGATTCTAACTACGTATTAATTAATGATTTATTACATTATGTCCAATTTTAATGTGTATACTAAGGCATTTGTGTTCTGTATTTCCTAGTTTTTGTTTTATCTCGTTTAAATTTTCAGGAAATATTTTTTGTCTAGTAACACTAAGAAATGTCAGAATTCCACGAAATTAAAAATCGTAGTATAGTTAAGTTTGTGACAAATGATACGTCTCGAAAACTTAAGTTTTAAAATCTCAACGAGCTAATTGGGAGCTCAGAAGTCGTGGTAGCGTAGTGGTTTGACGTAGGGCCTCTCATATGGTCGTGGGTTCGAGCCCGGAGTCGCTAATCATGGTAGCTTTAGGGCGAAGGAAATGCCACTTGCGAAGAAATTCAATTCCTAAACCACACTAAGCCCGCGTGAGAACTACAGCATTCTAGCTCAGAGAGGAGGCCTGTGCCTAGCAATAGAACGTATATTTCTACATATAGGCTGAGGTGATGTTGATAATGAATCGACAGCGACTCTAGCGACACTATGAGAATCTGCGTGTTGTTTACTACGGCAAAAAGTATTGTCAACTAGCTTTTGCCCGCGGCTTCGCTCGCGTGTACCATGAGTATTCTAAAGAACCAAGATATCAAGCAAGCAAGCATACAGGCAAGCAAGCAAGCATGCAAGCAAGCATGCAAGCATGCAAGCAAGCATGCAAGCATGCAAGCAAGCATGCAAGCAAGATGCAAGCAAGCATACATGCACGCAAGCAAGCAAGCAAGCGTGCAAGAAAGCGTGCAAGTAAGCGTGCAAGCAAGCGTGCAAGCAAGCCCGACTAAACTTTCTATATATATACAATGTTTTTCACTAATTCGGAAGCGGGCACTAAAATAACCAGGCTTGTTAATAATATAAAACCTATTATTACTTTCTCCTGTCCTGCATTAGGTATAATTCAATGTTTTCTTACCTTCTACGGAAACTTGAGTAACTGGAAGCGCTGTGTACCTACTTAGCATTGATATTATTACATATTATAGTATCTTGTTAAGGTGTTGTGTGACCTAACCGTTAAGGAGTTATACCTTCCATCATCAGCTCATCTGAGCAACCAGAAAGAATACAACTAAAGGTCTATACGTGCATATGATATTTAAAGAAACTTCCTATAACTCCTAACCGTTAAGGAGTTTTACCTTCCATCATCAGCTCATCAACATGAAATGATGTCTACCAGACGCAAACACTTAAATAGCTTGAGAAAATATATGAAAAACGTAATGCGTGCCTACAAAATTTGAGGGTTGTCCTCGATTTCCCTGAGATCCCGTCATCAGATCCTGATTTGTTGACAATGGGACCATCTCAGGCGTATATTGTATTCTTTCGAATAAAAAAATATTTTTTATGATCGATCCACAATTGACCGAGAAATCGGTGAACATACCTACATAAAAAAATACATAAAGTGGAATGCATAACCTCCTCCTTTTTTTGAAGTCGGTTAAAGAGCCCTTTGCGGCCTACTTACAGTATAAACTTATGAATTTTGAAATTTTAGCTTTCTACAACCAGTAAAACGCACAATCTCGTTTTTTCCCGTTCCCGTCAGAATTTTGGAAAGTCCTCTCTCAATGCTCCTCTACACTCCTCAAGCAACCTAAATGCCGAATTTCAGCTTTCTACGACCAGTAAAACGAAAAATCCCGTTTTTTCCCGTTCCCGTGGGAATTTTGGAAAGCCCTCTCTCAATCCTCCTCTACCTACACTCCTCAAGCAACCTACATGCCGAATTTCAGCTTTCTACGACCAGTAAAACGAAAAATCCCGTTTTTTCCTTATCCCGTGGGAATTTCCAAAAATCCTTTAAACTGTTTTTTATTATTATAATTACCTACTTTTATGCCAAATTTGATTTGAAGTCTAATAATTAAAGTTCATAGGATCCCGTTGAACTGAATATATAAATCCCGTTTTTCCTTATCCCGTGGGAATTTTGAAAAATCCTGAAATTAATGTTTTAACTAATATAATACCTACTTGTGTATCAAATTTGAAGAGTCTAGTTATTATAGTTACTGAGATAGGGTCACTCGGAATCGAATTTATAAATCCCATTTTTTCCCGTTCCCGTGGGAATTCCCAAAAATCCTTCCTTAGTGGATGCCTACATTGTATAAGGTATCTATGTGCAAAATTTCAAGTCTCTAGATCCAGTTGTTTGGGCTGTGCGTTGATATATCAACAGTCATTTAGTTTATTTAGACATTTCAACCCCATCGCTCCCCATCCAGGGAGATGGTATTTTACGTCCGCCACGTCGGATTTTAAAACCGTTGTTGTTTTCATAACCAGCGACCCGATAAACCATAGAAACAACACCCATGTTGATTTTCAGACTTTGTTACCCCTTTCCCCCCTTTTAGGGGTTGAATTCTCAAAAAACCTGAAACACGTGTTTAATCATTTACCATTAGGAGTACTTCTGTGAAGTTTCGAATAAAATAGTCGAACTAATCTTGTTTCCCCATACAAACTTTGGACCCCCTTTTCACCCCCTTAGGGAGTGAATTTTGAAAAATCCTTTCTTAGTGCACCCCTAGACCTTATAAGGAATCTACGCGCCAAATTTGGAATCTCTAGGCCCAGTGGTTTGGGCTGTGCGTTGATATGTCAGTCAGTCAGTCAGTCAGTCAGTTTCTTCTTTTATATATATAGACTCGCTTTTGCCCGCGGCTTCGCTCGCGTGTACCATGAGTATTCCAAAGAACCAAGATATCAAGCAAGCAAGCATACAGGCAAGCAAGCAAGCAGGTCCACAATTGACCAAGAAATCGGTGAACATACCTACATAAAAAAATACATAAGGTGGAATGCATAACCTCCTCCTTTTTTAGAAGTCGGTTAAAGAGCCCTTTGCGGCCTATTTACAGTATAAACTTACAATACTTATACTTACTACTTATTTTAGCTTTTTACAACCAGTAAAACGCAAAATCCCGTTTTTTCCCGTTCCCGTAAGAATTTCGGGAAATGTTTTCTTAATGCTCCCCTACACTCCCCAAGGAACTCACCTGCCAAATTTCAGCTTTCTACGACCAGTAAAACGAAAGATCCCGTTTTTCCCGTTCCCGTGGGAATTTTGGAAAGTCCTCTCTCAGTGCTACTCTACACTCCCCAAACAACCTACATGCTGAATTTCAGCTTTCTACGGCCAGTAAAACATAAAGTCCCGTTTTTTCCCGTTCCAGTGGGAATTTTGGAAATCCCTCTCTTAATCCTCCTCAACACTCCCCAAGGAACCCACTTGCCAAATTTCAGCTTTCTATGACCAGTAAAACGAAAAATCCCGTTTTTCCCTTTCCCGTGGGAACTTTGAAAAGTCCTCTCTCAATGCTCCTCTACACTCCCCAAAAAACCTACATGCCGAGTTTCAGCTTTCTACGACCAGTAAAACAAAAAGTCCCGTTTTTTCCCGTACCCGTGGGAATTTTGGAAAGCCCTCTCTCAATCCTCCTCTACACTCCCTAAGCAACCTACATGCCGAATTTTAGCTTTCTACAACCAGTAAAACGAAAAATCCCGTTTTTTCCCGTACCCGTGGGAATTTTGGAAAACCCTCTCTTAATTCTCCTCTACACTCTCCATGCAACCTACATGCCAAATTTCAGCTTTCTATGACCAGTAAAACGAAAAGTCCCGTTTTTTCCCGTTCCCGTGGGAATTTTGGAAAGTCTTCTCTCAATGCTCCTCTACACTCCCGCAACCTACATGCCGAATTTCAACTTTCTACGACCAGTTAAACGAAAAATCCCGTTTTTTCCCGTTCCCGTGGGAATTTTGGAAAGTCCTCTCTTAATGCTCCTCTTAACTCCCCGAGCAACCTACATGCCGAATTTCAACTTTCTACGACCAGTAAGACGAAAAATCCCGTTTTTTCCCGTTCCCGTGAGAATTTTAAAAAGTCCTCTCTCATTGCTCCTCTACACTCCCCAAGCAACCTACATGCCGAATTTCAACTTTCTACGACCAGTAGAACGAAAAATCCCGTTTTTTCCCGTTCCCGTGGGAATTTTGGAAAGTCTTCTCTCAAGGCTCCTCTACACTCCCCAAGCAACCTACATGCCGAATTTCAGCTTTCTACGACCAGAAAACGAAAAATCTCGTTTTTTCCTTATCCCGTGGGAATTTCCGAAAATCCTTGAAACAGTTTTTCACTATTATAATTACCTACTTCTGTGCCAAATTTGAAGAGTCTAGTAATTATGGTTCATAGGATTCCGTTGAACTGAATATTTAAATCCGGTTTTTTTCTTATCCCGTGGAAATTTTGAAAAATCCTGATTGTAATATTTTAACTAATGTAATACCTATTTGTATATCAAATTTGAAGAGTCTAGTTATTATAGTTACTGAGATAGGGTCACTTGGAATCGAATATATAAATCCCGTTTTTTCCCGTTCCCGTGGGAATTTTGGAAATTCCTCTCTCAATGCTCCTCTACACTCCCCAAGCAACCTTCATGCCGAATTTCAGCTTTCTACGACCAGTAAAACGAAATATCCCGTTATTTCTTTATCCCGTGGGAATTTCCAAAAATCCTTAAAATTGTTTTTTACTATTACAATTACCTACTTCTATGCCAAATTTGAAGAGTCTAGTAATTATAGTTCATAGGATTCCGTTGAACTGAATATATAAATCCCGTTTATTCCTTATCCCGTGAGAATTTTGAAAAATCCTGAAATCGATGTTTTCATTATTGTAATACCTACTTGTGTATCAAATTTGAAGAGTCTAGTTATTATAGTTACTGAGATACGGTCACTCGGAATCGAATATATAAATCCCGTTTTTTCCCGTTCCCGTGGGAATTTTGGAAATTCCTCTCTCAATGCTCCTCTACACTCCCCAAGCAACCTTCATGCCGAATTTCAGCTTTCTACGACCAGTAAAACGAAATATCCCGTTTTTTCTTTATCCCGTGGGAATTTCCAAAAATCCTTAAAACTGTTTTTTACTTTTACAATTACCTACTTCTATGCCAAATTTGAAGAGTCTAGTAATTATAGTTCATAGGATTCCGTTGAACTGAATATATAAATCCCGTTTATTCCTTATCCCGTGAGAATTTTGAAAAATCCTGAAATCGATGTTTTCATTATTGTAATACCTACTTGTGTATCAAATTTGAAGAGTCTAGTTATTATAGTTACTGAGATACGGTCACTCGGAATCGAATATATAAATCCCGTTTTTTCCCGTTCCCGTGGGAATTCCCGAAAATCCTTCCTTAGTGGATGCCTACATTGTATAAGGAATCTATGTGCAAAATTTCAAGTCTCTAGGTCCAGTGGTTTGGGCTGTGCGTTGATATATCAACAGTCAGTCAGTCAGTCAGTTTAGAATTTTATATATATAGATAGCGAAATGTTCATCCGCGTACTGGCAAAACTACAGCTTCAGTAAGAAAACTCTCTCTCTCTTTGCTCCATCGTAGGCCCCATCTTCGCTTTCTATCAGGCGTGATTGTGGCCAAACGCAAAAAAAAACCGTGCCCTCCAAACACCAGTCTGCATCCTCATCAAGCTGCAGGGCACCGTACGGTTAGTCTGCACCCGTTAAGTGTCGTAAACGGCACTGAACCGTTGAAAAAAACCCATGCAAATACAATGTGCCCGATAGATTTGTATTTTGTATGGCCCTAGATTATGGTGTTCGTGGCGATAAGTAGCAACACGAACCTATTTTCAGGTATAAAATTCGTGCCTTAATGAATTGGTTAATTATACTAGGTAAAAATCCTAATTTGCTGAGTTGCTTGTATTACAAAGGGCTGCCGCGATTGCAGCCTTTCATTTTCCGCTTCTACCAACCAATCTACATTCCAACCTATCTACCAACGTTCTGCTCTACCGCCTCTGAGCAGACCGCTGGTGAAGCCTGAACCCCTTTTGGACGCTCCGAGGCTTCATGAATACCCTGCCCTGCCTTCCTACATGTCCAGAAAATCTAGGCCAGTGTTATTTTTTATATTTTATTGAAAAAAACTGCTAACTGGAACAATTTGTATATATTTTCTATTGTATTATATTTTTCTTTTACAACTAGTTCTCTTATTTCTCCGACCGGCTAGTCGGTTACAAAGATCTCATGTAACGTGAGTATTTCTAAAAAAGTTTGTACATTTAGTGTGCCTTGACTAGGTCAACAAAAATCAGACAAAAATCTGTATTGAGACGTAGGATGTTTAAAATCCCGGTGATGTGTCTTTGGGATAATATTTTAACTTTCAACAAGAACGTTGAGCTATAACTCCATTTAATTTAGAATTATAAACCACAACAACATTATATTGCGGCTCGTGAACTGTAATCTCTTTACAATTTGTACTAGAGTAACAATTGACGACACGCAAATAAAGTGACATTAAAACAATTTTATTTTGCGGCTCCCAGACTATTGTACTGTACTATTTGCTAGGTAAGAAATAGTTGACGAGCCGCAATATAATGATGTTGTGGTTTTCAATTCTAAATTAAATGAAGTATAGGCACATGAATAAAAAATGTAATGTAAACTTAATTTGCGATGAATAGATGGCGTTGTCCGAGAAAAATTACACTTGAAATTTACCATGAGCTTTACGGTGAAGGAAGACATCGTGAGGAAACCTGCACACACCTGAGAAGAAATTCAATGGTGCGTGTGAAGTTCCCAAGCCCTCTTAATCTGAGAGGTGGCCTGTGCCCTGCAGTGGGATGTATATAGGCTAGGATGATGATGGTGGTTTTCCAAGCGAATATTGTGATTTAAAAATGTTACCAAACGTTTTTTCAGGCCGTACTCTAAGATTTTAAATGCTTCTCAAGGTATTTAGTTTATATATAACTTTAATTTAAATATTAGATGAAGAAACTAACTAACTAACTAAACTACTACTACTAACTAAGTTAACTTCCCGTTCCCATGGGAATTCCGGGAAAATATAATATCCTATGTCTCTCGCGGAACTGAGACGAATCTAATGACACTTCACATTACACTTCAAAATCCATTGAGCCATCTAGGCTGCAGGGCGTGCCAAAGAATGATCATACATAAATACATACGCTTGAAAAACATAATCCTCCTTCGACAGTCGGGTGAAAACTAGCCTTCGACGAACCCCACCCCGACCCCCCCCCCCCCCCCCCCCCACCTTACGATAGTTACGTTTATGCTCTGTTATTATTTATTCTTATGGTTTATGCAAGAAATGCGTGTTCATGCAGTTCCTAGGTTAGGTTAGGTTTAGACGACCAGATCACCAGATGGCCTAGTGGTTAGAGAACCCCGCGTCGGGGCAGATATTTGTATGAAAAATACGAATGTTTGTTCTCGGGTCTTGGGTGTTTAATATTTATTTAAGTATGTATCTATCTATATAAGTATGTTTATCCGTTGCCTAGTACCCATAACACAAGCTTTCCTTAGCTTACTTTGGGACTAGGTCAATTGGTGTGAATTGTCCCGTGATATTTATTTATTTTATTTTATTTTTATTTCCTCCACCTCCACACTGTACGAACACACACAAATCACACAAACCCAACTATCACCACCACCGAACTACACTGACGCGTTTCGAACTCAACCAGAGCTCATCTTCAGAGTAGGTACCACAACCGTACGCTATGCTACCAATGTTAGAACAATGTCATCATCATCATTTCAGCCGCAAAACATCCACTGCTGGACATAGGCCTCCCTCATTGATACCCAATCATTACGGTTGGAAGCGACTTGCATCCACCCTGAACCTGCGGCCTTCACCAAATCGAATCTCCTGTTCCTGATTCAATAAAGAACCTAAAATGAAAAAAAAAAAATCTTTCATCATCATCATCGTCATCCCAGCCTATGTTACGTCCCACTGCAGGGCACAGGCCTCCTCTCAGAACGAGAGGGCTTGGGCCGTAGTTCCTACGCAGGGGTCTCATTGGAAATCCCTAACATCGTTTGTCCTAATGTAATGTTTGTCCTAATGATCGTTTGACCTAACACTTTTTTCTCGGAAACCGTGAATTTTTCAGGGACTTTTTTGTGATTATCCTCTAGAACTCTATAGGTTAGGTTAGGTTTGTTTTATAAAAATCCAGAACAATTAATAGATTTTAAATAAAAAGAGTTAGGACAAACGATCATTAGGACAAACATTACATTAGAACAAATAATCATTAGGGATTTAGATATAGAGCTCCCACGCGGGCCCAATGCGGATCGGGAACTTCACAAACACCATTGAATTTCTTCGCTGACAAAACTTTTAAACAAAAGAAAACTGTCACTCACTAACAGCTCCCGTATTACGCCAGCTTTGTATTACCCAAGATATATGAGCCTGCGCATGAGCATTGAGGCAACATGTGAATCCGGGCTGGCCAGCTATTATTCAGTTGATGATAGTTATCTGACGACCCAACGAACCGTTTGTAATTTAATTACGCTAGTTTTTTGTATTTACACTTGAGGACAGTCAGTTTTTTTTCTTTTTTCTTTACTTTTCAAATCGCTAAGCATTCTAAGTGGCCAGCTCGATAAGATAATGCGCTTGTGGTTGATCTGGTTCTACAGAAATTTTATCAATACATACGTACATTCGGCCCAAGCGCCAGCTTGCCAGTTTCAAAACAAATTTGCTTGTAGCCGTTGAAGTTCATTGGTATGGACAGATGTCTAGCCACTGCACGCAAACTGGGCCTTTTGGGCCTTTAAGGTGTCAAGCTGGCGTCTGGGCCGATTGTACATACATAAAATCACGCCTGTATTCCTAAAAGGGGTAGGTAGGGCACACGAAACGATTTTGTATCATGTGTTTAATGTAGATTCACAAACAACTTGGTTAGTTTTAGTTGATTTCGAAAATTATGTTTTGTTTGTTGTAGCAATTATAGTTTTATTCACACCAAGTCGATTCATGTTTCTGTTTCTGATTTGATGTGGTATTGGTAGCCCTATATATTTTCACTGTAGATATTTGTACTATAGAGATAAGTTCGCTTTTTTTATATGTATCTCAACGGTTGTTAATAATGTTATTTTGTCTTTATTTTTGCGCAATAAAGGGTTTACATACATACATACTGAAAGAATGTAACGAATATTTCGAACAACATATCTTCGGGGATAGTGGAACTCCGCTTAATAAGCATTACTTAATTCCTCATATCTGACAAATTTAGCCCATTTCCAGTTAAAATAAAACAAATATGCTGTCAAAACCATCCCCTATTAAACTACATGTAGTGCAGATACGCGGTATTTATGTATGGTAGATAAGCAACCTTGCCCTATCCTATACTATTGTACACTTTTCGACACCCTCCAGTGTACGCCTCCGAAACACCTCGGACCGCTCTGGGCGGGTCAAACACTACAATGTCGGCCCATTTGCTGCTCGGGCGCAGAAGATAATCTTAATAAGTTCTAAGTTCACAATAATAACCACATTCTATATGTATCGTGTAATTGCGGCCTAAGGAGCGTGACGCGTTTATTTTGATGCCTGCATTTCGCACCCTCGAAACACAAGAGTATCAAGCGGAAAGAACGATAACGTAACATCAATCTAGTAGCGACTGCATTAAGTTTAAATTTTGTTTTATAATTTTTCGACGTGATGGTGTTTTGTTATTGTTATGCGGTATCACTTGCCCGAGCTTTGAGTAATTAGGTCATATTTAATACGAGACACGGGAAAGTTTTATTTATGTTTAGTAGTTTATTAATGCTTTTGTTTTTGTTGGTGCAGGTGTAAAGGGCGATGTTAGCGTTTTCAATCAAAGTGTTGTTTATCATAGCGTAGTTGATTGACACCATTAAAGAATAACAAAATGTGACTCTAATAAAAACATACTTTATTTAATTTACCTTTGTTTACATTTACAAATTTACAGTCAACCAATTCGATTCGTAGGCCTCCACACAACCTTGTCTTGTCATTGTGACATTTTATGTCATTCTATGAGGTTTTTATAGACTTCATCCCAACGAACAGCTTCATTTAGACGACCAGATGGCCTAGTGGTTAGAGAACCTGACTATGAAGCTTGAAGTCCCGCGGGTTCGATTCCCGTGTCGGGGCAGATATTTGTATGAAAAATATGAATGTTTGTTCTCGGGGCTTGGGTGTTTAATATGTATTTAAGTATTTATCTATCTATATAAGTATGTTTATCCGTTGTCTAGTACCCATAACACAAGCTTTGCTTAGCTTACTTTGGGACTACTTCAATTGGTGTGAAATGTCCCGTGATATTTATTATTTATTTATTAAGTATTATTCATTATCCCCTTTGTTGGGTTCAATCTTTTTTTGTCAGACGGTTAAAAATGTACAGGTAGTTTTATTGGCACAGGTAAAAATAATATAAATTTAGCTGAGAAAATAGTGTTGAAAAAAAGAGTGCGTAGTTTCAGAGTTTCTTTACTTTTATTGTTTACGTGTGCCCTGTAGTGGGGCATAAGGTTAGGAATGATGATGATGACACGGTAAGCAATGGGCGGCCTTATCGCTACAGAGCGATCTCTACCAGGCAACCTAACCTCTTTCCTTGTCGTCGGTCAGTTAAAACAAATCTCCGTTTGTACGGAGACGAGAGCCGGTCGACTCAAACTACACAGCTTACAAATTCAAAGAAAACACTTTCGAAAGTCAAGAATGGTTCTTAAGCAAATTAACCTGAGCCGCGCTGCGGTCGGCCATCTGTCATACACGACATATGGCCCTTTTTATGGCCCCTACGATTTGTTTGTGTCGCTATCCTGCTTTCACTTGAGTAGGGAACGTATCTGCCTCCTGCTCCCCCTCGTTTTTCCTTCAAGGTGCCTGGTAATTGAAATCGAACACTGCATGCGGGCTAAGTGAAAGGACTTGCTCAGCATAGAGTAGACATACAGAGGGTACGTTGTATCCTACTTTTTAGTATGTAGCGCACAGGTTGCAATTAATTTATTCAAACGTCTGCTGATAATAAATCAGCGACCAATAAGTATACGAAAACGTTATCTGCATTATTGATTAATTCATTTTCGTATGTAAACATGCAAATCGTTCTCCAAAAATATAATTAACAAAGGCCCTTCGAACACAAGACTACGTAAATCTTCGTACGAACCTCTATGAATTTGTATTGCGGTAGTCGCTTAGGTCGGTCAAACCGACCTAACCGATCAAACCGACCTAGCGGCTTGGCCTATAGCCTCTCAAGCAGAGGGTCGTGGGTTCAAATCCCGGCTCGCACCTCTGAGTTTTTCGGAATTTATGTACGAAATTACATTTGAAATTTACCATGAGCTTTACGGTGAAGGAAAACATCGTGAGGAAAGCTACATACGCCTGCGAAGAAATTCAATGGTGTGTGTGAAGTTCCCAATCCGCACTGGGCCCGCGTTGGGGAACACGTCCCAAGCCATCTCGTTCTGAGAGGAGGCCTGTGCCCTGCAGTGGGACGTATATAGGCTAGGATAAGTCGCTTACAGTACAAAATCGCCGAGTATCGAAGGTTTGCGTAGCCTTGTGTACGACGGGCCTTACATGCCCACGATTTCATTCCTTTGAAAGAATAAAAAATAGGCTTGCTCTCTATACCGTCAGAATTTCGAAAATTCCTTTTTTTAACTCTATCATCCTTATTAATGATAATAATATATTTTGAGTCAAATCTTATAATTTGAGTTTAACCCACTTGTGGTCGGATTGATTTAGGTATACTGACATGTGTAGGGTAGACGACAAAAATACTATTTTTTTAGCAAAAATCTATTTTCTTACAACTTTGTGTACGTGCCATACGTCCAATAAAGTGTTTACTTAGAATACTAACGTTATCTTAAACGCACCTCACCTAAGCTTCTCTCCTTCCTCAACGTCGACGCAGTCGAGCGACCAAATGGCTTGAGAATGAGAAGTTGACTACAAAGCTTGAGGTCCCGGGTTAGATTCCCGCGTCGGGGCAAATATTTGTATGAAAAATATGAATGTTTGTTCTCGAGTATCGGGTTTTTAATACGTATTTAAGTATGTATCTATCTATACAAGTTTGTTTATCCGTTGTCTAGTACCCATAGTAAGTACAAGCTTTTCTTACTTTGGGACTAGGTCAATTAGTGTAAATTGTCCTGAATTATTTATTTATTTTATTTTCCTCTTCTTCTTCTCTTTCTTATTCTGTTTCCTTCCTCTAAGAGGGATGAGCCGCGTAGGCACAATCAATCCAGTTTATAATCGACTCATCCACTTTACTATCCTGTAGGGTCCGTTGACCTAGTCCCTAGGACCCGTCACTTGTCAGAGGGAGACAGCTGACAAACCGCAGCAAAGCCAGAGGCAGAATTTACATGGCCACCGTAATAATTCTAAAATAAGAATTTTAGTACAGGAAAGCGAATAGTTTTTTTTTTTGTAATAATAAATTATACTTCTTTTTTCGCGATAGAATTAAGGTGAACAATCTTGACGATTGATGTCTTTAAAGCTTTTTGTGTACTTTTTAATAACTTTCCTAACTGTCCTTTTGTTTTTTTTTTTATTTGTTTTTCGCGGTAATTATTTTTTATAGCGGGGAAAACCAACAGGCGGGTTACCTGATGGAAACCAATCACCGCCGCCAATGGACACCCATAACATGAGGTACGAATGCGTTGCCGGCCCTTTGTGATAAGAGTAGACTTGTTTTTTGAAGATCCCCAAGTTTGTTTCTAAAAAAAAAAAAAATTGTGTTGGTAATAAAAATTTGCTAGTTATTGATTTCGTCTTGCGTTTTCTATAGTACCTCCTGAAGGGTACGTTGATCCGTGCGTGAAATATTTAATTGTTAAATAAAAAAGTTTTTTCTCGCCTCTTAATGGCTTACGCAATTTTTACAGTTTACGGTCTGTTAAAGTTAAATGACTCTTATCTGCGTTGAATCAATTATTTACCTGTTTATTAATAATACCGAATGAGCACGTAGCGATATAAATCATACAACAATATAATAAAGACACCCTATTCTAAATTGTTTGCGGAACATACGCCCTTTGTGCACTAGGAAAAGATTTTTCAAGATTCGCTTAACAAATTACTTTAGATCTTATATTGTGATGTTTTGAGTATATTTTCCTCTGCTTATGATAAGGTTTGTAGACATTTAATTTGAGTTTAAGGGATAAAATATAATAAAAGCGAGAGTTTAATCGTTTATCTTGCCTTGACTGTTTGGTGAAACATATCACAGGTGGTCGTATTACGTCCGTTGACCTCTAGCAGTTTTTTTACGATTCTATGGAAGCCACCTCTTACAGGTTTCCAGGTTTGTGAAATTCAAATTCAAACAGATCAGTAAAAAGCGCACACAGAAACACATTTTGATTTATTTCTGTGCTATTACTATCACATTAAACACTTTTCTGGCAGTTACCTCGGACAAAGAATAAATTTAGCTATTCAAAGGGGGAACGCTGCCAGTATCTTCGGAACCTTGCCTAAATTTTTCAATTTTTCGTTTGAGGATGGTTGTACAATCAAGGGCATAAATATATGTACTAAAATGTCAAAAATGTCTATACAACTATATGCCATTAAACATAAGGTTGGTGTTTGCATATTTTTGACGCTTTGGCTGTATAGATATTTATGCCTTCAACTGTACATGTATAAAAAATGTAAGTGATTATTTGTAAAATGTAACAAGATGTAAAGAAAATTCCACGTTTTTATTAAATGCACACATTTTAATTATTTTTCTCTTTTTTTACTGTTTTTCCTGGTTCTTTGGAGTCAATTGAATATTGTTATAAATTTTTTTCGACAAATTTTTTTAGATAGGTACCTACTTTTTTACTGTGACTAACCGGTTGATTGACGTTTTTGAGTAGAACCTCTCAATCTCAATCGTAGCATGTACAGTCAAGACGCGTATCATGTGACCTCGATATTTGGTCCTTTATTAGTTTTGACTGTGCTTCTATGGTATCAATAATATCAATCGATGATCACGAGTAATTAACTATTAGTTATTTCGATTCTGCGCCGGAGTTTGAGTCGCAGCCACAGAAGCATGAGTGGTAATTAAAGCGCCCAATTAGTCGGTAGACCACAGTAGTCTATGGGCCGTAGGGCTGTCACTTTATAACTGATACGGCGAACCTAGGGCTCCTTAATTGAACTGACAAAAGGAACCCTATTCAATCGCAGAGCACGGAGAATTTCATGCAATGACGCTATCGTATCTTCTGCGTTACCATAATTCATGAAAAGTCTGTACCTAGCGATCCTAAATACCGCCACTAATTGAAAGTCATAGAATATAAGGACTGTGTGACACATGAGCAAGCTCTGGTGACGTCATTCGTGTTCTACATCGCGTTACTGAATTTTCAAAAGCTCGGTTGCATAAACTTGACGTGTGATGAGCTTTTACAGTTTTTTGGTCCTTCGAACCGGATCATGTACCACAGTTGTATTGTGTATTAACGGGTAAGGTACCAACCTATATCCGGGGCACACAGTGTGCTTATCTTAGAGATGGCTACGCTCTCCGCCCGTCTGTCGATCAGCCCGCATGTCCGTCACAGAGCTGTATTTAAAGAACTGTAATAGATAGATAGACAGATAAAATTCATACATAATTTTTATTTCTGTTGCCGCTGCAACAGCAAATAATAAAAATAAAATTAAAAACTTAGAGGGTCCCCATGCAAGAAACGTATTATTTTTGTTTTCGTTTCATCTCGATAATAGGAATAATTATTGTGATTAATCGATCGATAATATAGATAAACAAGTAATAAAAAAACGGTCAAACCTCAGTCGGTCTTAGGAAAAATTAAAACTTTGCTAGCGGCACTTTATAAATTTAAACAAACAGGTTGCCAGTTTGATTTTTTGAGATGTTGTGGTATATACATTTTTGCACTTGACTGTATGGAATCCACGGTGCGCGAATGCGCCTCGCATATGGCCGATTTTTGTAATACATTGCGTTTTTTCTATTTAAATTTAATTTAAATTAGAGAAGTGACCTTCTCTACTGCGCAATGATTGTCTTTTCCATCGCTGAGCCAAACATACACTAGCTAGAGATCAAGTTTTCGCATAATTTAACAAGTAATTAACTTTAGTCCTAAAGTGATTTATTTCTGAAACAGATTATTTTTCTTCGAATTATTATAAAACTAACCTAACCTAACCTACTGCATTCTATAAGATGGCATTTAAAAAAGTCCTAAAAAAAATACTGTTTCGTAAATAAATCACTGTATGACTTCCCGAGCGTCACCCTTACTACCCAAAAGTAAATAACAGCAAGGACTTCGCGTCTTTGGACCCTCAGGGGCGACTCATTCTAAAAAAAAAGTTGATTATGAAGAATGACGCATTATGCCTTATTAAATTAATATACAAATACGAACAAGCAATTGTTAAAATGCTCAATAAAAATTCTTAATAATAAGAAAAATATTTAAACAAAATATTATAAATTTACGATATAAGTACACATCACATAGTTTATAAGTATGTGGTAAATAAGAAATTAGACTCAAAATAAAGAAAAAATATATACATAGCAGCCCTAGCCTAATATCGACTGGACATCAGTCTTTTATTCGATGCACGTGTGGTCTTTATACGCCAGTTATTTTTATAACCGACGTAGGCAATTAAAAAATGTATGAAGAATGCTTCTACGTGTTACCAACAGTAGTAAGAGAATGGAGCTTTTGAAGGCGGTAATGTTGACTTGTAAATGTCTTGTAAATGTGCCGATGTTAAAATAACGTATCCCGACCAGCAGGCTTATTGTCTAACGCTTCTGAAGCTTGCCTTCGCAATCACTATTTCTTTCTGTCAAACGGTATAAGATGATGACAGAAAGATATGGTGAAAGCGAAGGCAAGCGTCAGAAGCGTTAGTTAATACGGGCTCAGTTGCGTGTAGGGGTTTAGCACGCAGCACGGAATGCTGAGGACCTGGGTTCGATTCCCAGAACTGGTCTTTTTTCTGGTTTTTTCTGGGCATGCATGTTTCAGTTTGTATTTAGTATGACAGACATGGATTTCAAGGGGTACGTATCAAAATATATAAAGTTTAAAAGTAATAATGGACGAAATACATAATGGTCATTTGATATAAAACAATTTTCTTGGAAATTCTCAACTCTACAGGATTTTCATAAAATAAACCTAACCTAACCTAAACCAATCTGTAGATTACACGATAAAAAAAAGTTTGTTTAATCAATAGTTTCATGGAAAATTTTAGTATGTATTATGACCATTATGTATTTCGTCCATTATTCGTTTTATACTTTATATATTTTGATACGTTCCCATTTCAAGGGAAAACCGTAAAAGTAAAAAAAAATTGGAGTTGAAAAATAAAAATATACAAAAAGACTCCAAAAAAAACAATCTTGTTAACGTATCACATCTTGAGCCTTATACCCTATACGTCCCACTGTAGATCCAATCCACGCATGCTCTCAGAAAGAGAAAATTTCGACCATAGTTCCTTATAGTAACTGGTCCATCTTTTTGGTCGTGACCCATATCTTCTCAAGAGTCTAATCTCACACAAAAACACACTATGTCGAGATTACGCGACCGATTTTTTTTGTAAATCCGCCATTGTGTGTAGTTTTTCGCAATTGTATGGATAATGATCGTGTTCATTCAGCCTATATACGTCACACTGTAGGGCACAGGCCTCCTCTCAGAATAAAAGGGCTTGGGCCGTAGTTCCCACGCGGGCCCAGTGCGGATTGGGAACTTCACACACACCATTGAATTTCTTCTCAGGTGTATGCAGATTTCCTCACGATGTTTTCCTTCACCGTAAAGCTCATGGTAAATTTAAAATATAATATAGCCGTGGTGGCCTAGTGGTTTGACCTATTGCATCTCAAGTAGAGGGCCGTGGGTTCGAATACGGGCTCGTACCTGTGAGTTTTTTGGACGATCGTGTTGTACCGGAAAAATTTGGTCGCGCACTTTTGTTAAAGTGGGCTAAAACTATAAACGACTGCTTTAGCCTAGTTGGTAGTGACCCTGCCTACGAAGCAAGAGGTCCTGGGTTCGAATCCCGGTAAGGGCATTTATTTGTGTGATGAGCACGAATATTTGTTCCTGAGTTATGGATGTTTTCTATGTATTTAAGTATTTATTTATCTATATAAGTATGTTTGTCGTCGTCTAGTACCCATAGTACAAGCTTTGCTTAGTTTTTTTTTTTTTTTGAATGAGGCGCCAGAGTGGCCGAAGACGCGAAGTCTTTGCTGTTTTTTTACTTTAGGGTAGGAAGAGTGACTTGTGCTCGGGAAAAATCCCTTCGGACGAACTGGGAATGGAGGGCCCAGACAGTGTCCGACTTGCACGGACTAAAAAACCCGGTCACAAGTCCCCTTCTCTATTAGCTTTGCTTTGCTTTGGTTAGTTTGGGACTAGGTCGATTTGTGTAAGATTGTCCCGTGATATTTATTTATTTATTTAAGGCGCAAGCCACACAGAAAATACGTGTTTGGTCGCAAACCGCGTCTCCGCCCCGTCTCTTCTGTCTGCTTTGGATCGCGACGCTTCTATGCATTTAGTATGAAAACTGATACAAGTCACGCCTGTTCCACGTCTCTTCTGTGTAGCTTGCGCCTAAGATACCGAAAAAACCTATTGGATTCCACTCATACGTTGATATCTTTAGTGGCTTTAGTCAAAGAGAACGTAAACTAATAAGAAACGACCAACAATGATGCCGAAGCTTTACCGAATTCCGACGCTATCTCGATGTTTTAAACTAATCGATTGCTTTATGGCATTTATCGACACGTTATACCGAAATCCTTTTAGCATTTCGCTAATTTTACAATTTAAATTACATTCGATTAGTATACATAATGTCTATGCAAAATATTTGGAGTATAAAAGAAGAAAAACCTCTTGGATGTTATAGCATTTATTTTGATTACTAGTTTATATTTAGTTTAGTGTTAGAAATCCATGAACATCAAAACATTTCATTCATTCACTACTTTTTTTGCAATCTGTACTTTATGTAGCTGTGTGTGTAATCGTTCACCTCAACTCTCGTGGTATTACCTGTCTTATATACAGGGTTATTTGTAATTCACTAGCATCCTTTTAACCCTAAACTCCTACCACTTAAACAAACGTTTTTTGTTTTACGGCTTCTGTCATAACTTAATATTTTTGGTGTAATAACGTTTTGAAAATTTGAGATTTCCTCTTATTTTTACGATACTCTGTGTATTTGTATGGGAAAAAAGTGCTTCATTTTAAAAAGTCGTAAAACAAAAAACATTTGTTTGAGTGATAGGAATTCAGGGTTAAGAGGATGTCAGTGAATTACAAATAACCCTGTATAAAATTCTCGTGCCGCGGTGTTTGTTACCAAACTCCTCCGAAATGGCTCGACCGATTCTCATGAAATTTTGTGTGCATATCGGGTAGGTCTGAGAATCGGCCAACATTTATTTTTCATAATCATACCCCTAAATGTAAAGGGTGGTTCACCCCTTAAAGTTTGACGTGACAACGTCTAATAAATCGATGAACGCCGGCTGCATACACGAAAAAGGATGACGCAATGTGTAACCGGCTAGCCGGTCGGAGAAATAAGAGACTATGTAGTAGGTAAATAAAATATAATACAGTATAAAATATGTATATACAAATTGTTCCAGTCAGCACTGCTCTTTAATAAAATAATAAAAAAAACACTGGCCTAGGATTTCTGGACAGGTGGGAAGGCAGGGCAGGGTATTCGAGTAGCCTCGGAGCGTCCAATAGGGGGTTCAGGCTTCACCGGCGGTCTGCTCCGAGGCAGTAGAGCAGAAAGTTCGTAGGTAGAAGCGGGAAAGGAAGGGCTGGAAGAAATACCCTGCTTTACTGCTTGCTTGAAGCACCCATCCAAGTCTCGTTTTAGTGCCTAGGTCAGTGAAAGAAAACTAAACGAGACTTGGATTAGGTTTCACAATTTATGTATAAGAAAATACAGAGAAAGTACTTAACAAATAATATTTACAGTACCTGCAATAGCGGCAGCCCTTTAAAATACAAGCAACTCGGTAAATTAGTATTATTACCGAGTATAAATTATAATTATATATTGAGGAAATCAAATTTCGGCATAAGCCTTGCCAAATTGTAGAGCCAATGATGTGAAAAAAAAACAAAAGAAAATCAATAGTTCAGAATTTAGAATTTTGTTTTTCTGTAAGTGGCCAGTTGCGCACCACGGAGGTTTGCCGTGTTACAAATGTAAGTACATGAGCGGCGTAGGCCAGTTGCAAGAGAGCCGCGAACGCGTTGCAAGAGGATGTACAATGCGGGGTGCGGAGTGCGGTTGGGGGGAGGTGCGGCGGTATTAAAGGGGGTTTAATTTTTTTTTGCCTCTACTCTAAGGCGGAACAAAGTTCGCCGGGTCAGCTAGTATAATATAATGAACAACATCACTCACGCCCTAAGAGGAGGCCTATGCCCTGCAGTGGGACAATAATTGAGGATGATGATGATGACGCCATTGTTAGTTATCAATTATCATTGTTTTACGGCAACATTCAGTTATAAGCGGTGGCACACGGCGGACACGACGTACAAAATACGCGTTCTTGAATCTACATAAACACGACGACGTCTGTACACGCGTACGCCTACATACATCGCGCGCGCACCAAACTGGTGAACAGCGGCGACAAGCAATGGCGCCTTGGGGGGAGGGGTAACTCGAATCGGTGCGGGGCGGAGCATGTCCATTCTGTACGTTTGTACTATTATATATTCTGTGGCGGTGGCTCCATTCAACTGTTCTCTTGCTTAGTTTAAATATTTGCTCTAACTTTGTCAACGATAATTTCAAGCCCAATTTATTGCAAGTTAGCGCAGATCTTTGCTGCCGCAAATTAATTGTTTCCACTTGCAAATTGCTGAGCAATCACGGAGCACCTCACTTGTAATTACCCTAAACCACTTCTGAGGGATATCGAGGGCATTGATCCCTTTCAAGCATTTTACTAGTTAAGACAGGGTTATTTGGACGAAGTAATATACAGGAGGAACCCTCGTTCCCGCGTGGAGATGATGACACAATTTTTGTAACCGGGCAAGAGCGAGTGGGACTCGCGCACCGAGGGTTCCGTAATTTGGAGTTAGTCACAATACACACTATAAACGACAGTAGGTATATTAAAAATGTCTTAGTAGAGCCCTGATTCTAAGCAAAGCGTGCGCAGTGTAGGATTATTTTATATTGGTTGGTTGGGACCTTATTTTTTTTTGTGTGCTGATGGCACGGGACCGATCTGTTTGGCGAGCCTTGGGGGAGGTCTATGTTCAGCAGTGGACGTCTTTCGGCTGAAACGTTTTTGTTTTTATTGTTTGCTGTTGGAGCGGAAGTAGTGTACACTTTGTGTGTGTATTGTGTTTCAGTTGTCTATCCATTTCGGTTTTTGAGACGCAGCTCTGTCACGGACAGACGGACGGACGGACAGTGTGGCGATATTAATAGTATACCGTTTGTCAACGTTCGCGTATGGAACCTTATGAATATAGATTTAAAAGCATTTTTCGAGATTATGAAAAAGTTACCGTTAAATGTTTTTTTATGTTATAATTTATTTATTTATTTGTTTGTTTTGTGTGCCAAACTTAATAAATAAATAAATAAATTTATAAACTGCTTTTGAATATTTTTTTTGAGCTTACAATCAAGTGAACACTTGCCCGTTTGCCACCCTATTTCAAAAATAAAAAAATTAAGCCAGCCATGATTAATAGGAGTCGGAAATGCAGTTTGAAATGATTCCTGATTATTCCTGCGTAAATATATAACTATCTGATGTATTATTATGAAGTGCCCTGAAATAAATCCAGCTTTACAGATTATCATCATAATTTGTTCCAATTCCTAACTGATACTGGAAACTTCCATAACTGTTACAACCTCAAAATCCTTAGGCCTAATCAAATTCCTGAGCAATTTGCGTCAATCTCCACGCATGCGCAGGTAATTATCACATCGCATAGACTAGAGAATAGCGGTGCGCGCGCGCTGTTTGCACAACTTATCTGACCCGCCCTCCTAGCACTCTGACGTTTGTCGTGGAGGTAACGCGTTCGTCGCAGTAAAGTTATGTTATAACTATTTTAAATGAGTTTATGCTTGGCCCAGGCCTCATCTGACTTAAGAGATGAAGATTCTGTTGAAGCACGCAAATTTCAGGGCGCTCTTCCACCAGATGTGTGCTATGCTACACTACATTGCTATGGATGTATTTTATCCCAGCCTATACAGGGTTATTTGTAATTCACTGACATCCTCTTAACCCTGAATTCCTATCACTTAGACAGATGTTTTTTGATTTAAGACTTTTTAAAATGGAGCACTTTTTTTTCCATATAAATAAATAATAACAAATAAATACTTCTAAAACAACTTCGTACTCTATGAAATTCGAGGGCAGGGCCACGCGCCGCGGTCGTGGCGGGTAATGAAAGCGGCACAGAGTATCGTAAAAGTAAGAGTTAGTCTCAAATTTTCAAAACGTTATTACACCAAAAATATTAAGTTATGACAAAAGCCGTAAGACAAAAAACATTTGTTTAAGTGGTAGGAGTTTAGGGTTAAAAGGATGCTAGTGAATTACAAATAACCCTGTATACTAATTAATTTCGCACATAAATTCCAAAAACTCAGAGATGCGAGCCTGGACTCGAACCCACGATCCTCTGCTCGAGAGACCAAAGGTCAAACCACTAGGCCACCAGGGCTTCATGGCTTAGATATATTTAATACCCACTAATCATATTCATTGGTCCACACAGCATAGCACTGGTGGTAACTGGGTCAACTAAGCTATTTTTTTAGGTTTCCCTACCCAAAGGGCAAAAACGGGACCCTATTACTGAGACTACGCAGTACTAAAAAACAAAACAAAATAAATATTTAAGGGGCTCCCATACAACAAACGTGATTTTTTTGCCGTTTTTATAGATAATGGTACGGAACCCTTCATGCGCGTGCGTTTTTATATGGAAAGATGCGTGGATGCGTGCTCTGAATTTTTCTCGAACGGCTACATAGCTCAGCATTTAGTGGAAACGATCACGTAGATTTGTAGCGTAGCTTTCACATCGTCACAGCACACTCGTAACAGTGAAACTGTTGGAATCAACTTCCAACAGCAGTGTTTCCAGCCATCTGCGCTTACGCAAGGGTTTATACGGCAACAGCTTAGTGACTATCTTTGAGTTGACCCTCTCACTCGTTTGCCTTCCTCTCATAATAAAAAAAAACCACATCTCTAGTGCAATGGCCAGTGGCGTAGCTAGTTAACCAAAGCAATGATCTTATATGTTACTATATTTGTAAGCTCACTGAACCAAAGGCCCTGGGGCAAAAAATAAACTAGGGCCCCAACCCGTGTTTGTTTACATGATAAGACAAGTAAGGATGAATGCACTTTAAATTCACTAGACTCGCGCGCTTGTAAATTCACTAGTAGCGTTTTATAGCCGCGTTTCTCATAGGTCCGCGTTTATAGTTTGTAAGTCAGAGTCCTAGGGGCCCCCTGAGCTTGGAGGCCCCGGTGCACTGCCCCGCTTGCCCTACGGTAGCTACGCCACTGGCAATGGCATCCTTATGGTAGTGGTTGAAAAATGCTTACAGCTGAAAATAATATCTGACACTATTGGCCTAGTTATGTATGTCCAGCTGCATGACACAGGCCTCCGCTCAAGGTGACGGGGCTTGGGTCGTAGTTCCCACGAGTGCCTAGTGCGGCTTGGGAACTTCATCCGTACTATGTAGCCGACCTTAATCGATTTCACGAAGCAATAGTGATTAATAATACTTAATGAAGCCATATTCATGACAGTTAAAAATAAGGCTTATACGAATGACTACATGTCCTGAAAACTGAAATTTTGTGTATCGTGAAGTTCCCAATCCGCACTGAGCCCGCGTGGGAACTATGGCCCAAGCCCTCTCATTCTGAGAGCAGGCCTGCGCCCTGTGGTGGAACGTATAAAGGCTGGGTTGAAAATGAACTAACATATTTTTTAATAGTATTACACTACTAACAAATTAATAGATCATTGTTTATCGATAGTAAAATATTCTACTCTAATTCTCAATTACAATCAGAAAGTATCAAGACAATTATGCACGTATATGTAAAACTCTTTATTGTATTTACATAAATACATGAAATTAAATGCAAGTTATCTGTTAAGGGATTCCTTCCAGTTAACCTATGAACGATTGACAGGACATTAGAAACAAAAGAAGACATGCAATGAAGAGTAAAGATAACCAAAATCTAAAATTAACCCATAAATTAATACCTATATAAATAAAGTATGTTATTACGAAGCAGACAAACATAATCTACATAGAGCGCTCTATTTACCAAGTACTGATGAATAAATTTGACGTCTCTCATGACGTCACGACACCACGGTAAAATTCTGTACATTAGTTCGTAAAAACTAGAACAATGCTGCAATAGACAATATTTTGATGACCTAATTGGCACGCACCGTGTAAGCTTTGGACGTTGGGATTGACCTTCATCATACCCTAATTATTCTTTTCTAATGTGGTTCTGGCTATTCCAGTAAATTCCAAGGTCGATCTAATGATGGAACAATTGGAATCTCAACTGTTAAGTCCCGTGAAATGTCTCGTTGGCACTTAAAAATACTTTCCCTGTGACCGAAGTTTCTGATAAGAATTTTCGTTTTCCGCTAAGTCCCGTAAGTAAGGTTTGGTAAGTGCTTTTAATTGCTTTAGGATGAGTAACCGATAATCATTATTAATATTATAATTCGGGATTACAATTTACTTATATTCCATACTACATGCGTACTATAACAATGTTCAAAGACACTTTCAATTTTTTTTTTATTAGATATAAACTAATTGGGTGAATATTTCTTTCCACTCGTTGCTATTGGTCACACCAATTTTGTCTCATGGACATTTTGGACATGGACATATGTATGGACGATATGAAGATGTCACTTGGACAACTTCGGACTGAGTAAACAATACGAAAAAGTAGATTCACCCAATTACAAACAGACTAAACTAAAACACACTAACTAAAAACTTCACAATATCTGAACTAAAAATAGACGTACATCGTATTAACGCCTAAATATACTAAAAATGCTTGCCACGTTACAACGCTGAATCGCCAAGAAATTTTGCTAGACCAGAGGGCGTATTGTCAGACGCCCGAGCGCTTGCCTTCGCTCTCTCCATCTCTTTCTGTCACCATCTTATAGCGTTTGACAGAAAGAAATAGTGAATGCGAAAGCGAGAGTCAGCGCGTTAGACAATAAGCGTACAGGTATGAGCTGGATCAAATTTCGCAGCCTCTGTCCCTCACACGCCGCCCCAGGTCCTTAGCAAAGCGTTTTGCGTCCTGAAACCAAGGGCCAGCAGTCTCAACAGCAACAGGGACGAAAGCATAATCTTTTTATAGTTCAGCTTATACAACATGACTGACTTGATTGACATTGATGACAAATTTTTGATCAGTTTGATATTAAAATCAGTGTCATCAGAGATAAACACAAAAATGATAGAAAACAAGCCGTTAACGGTACACTGGTCTTTAGGAGTAAAGAAATTTTATCGCAATTTTGTGTCAAAGTAGTTGAGCGACAAAAAGTCTATAATAATTGCTAAGCATTGAACCAAACCAAAGGACTCGCTTTGAACCGTAGCTTAGCAACAACGATATCTAGCGAACATGACGACCTTACTAGTGACGAAATTCACGCACGATGCTGTGTTGTAAGTCCAAACGCACATCGTGTTCTACAATTTAGCAGACACCGAAGGGCTTCGACGTTTCACAAATACGTTTCAAGTCTCTGGCGTGCTGCGTCATTGCATATTCCAAGTTTCCATTCAAACATTACGGTTCTCTGGAATAACTTAAGCACCCTCTACATGTTTGAATTACAAATTAGCCACGTCAAACAATAACACGTGTACGACATTATCCGAAATGAAGTAAAAACCATCACAAAAACTATACGTATATCGATTCTCCTTTTAACAGAGGTCATCGCACTAAGATGCTAACTAAAAAACTCAAAAATAATTATATCGTCGTTACCCTATTCGTTAGCCAACATAGTTATACCACAGCGAAATTTAGAAGCGTTCTTAAAACGAAGGTGTAAGAGTGATAATTTTTTGTTGTCTGGTTCCTGGGTTTAGTTTTTGTTTGTTTTCTTGACGGTTATGTCACACGCGGCGTGTCACCTCCTGCTTGATGATTAATGTTCCGTCACTGTCTACCTCCCGATGTTTAAGGCTCGATGATGGCAATGTCTTACTAGTTGTGGTTTTTTTCTATCGAACACATTTATTGTGTAGCAGATTGATCATTATCCACTATTGTATGAACAACGCTCAATTGTTCGTGTTCAATCGTTATGATTGTCTATTTAACTGTGCGAAGATCATAATCATCGTAATTCTTTGTCTTTGTATCAAAAGTGACTACTTGGCTCCTTTTAAGAATTATATTTATAAATGTATTCTCGTTGCCTCCAACCGGCGTTACGTTGTCTTCATCTGTTTGTCTTTTTTGACTATTGGTGGTGACTTAATCAATTGATTCATAGTTTTTTTTTAATCTTAGTGGTTTTTGATGTTTAATATTGGCCGGCACTTTGATTGGCGTTACTATTTTTAATGATTAAATGATACTAGGAAAGAAATATGTTTATCTTAAATAGCATGGATAAGGCTATACAAGTTTGTAAGATTTGACGCAATTAAAACCAGATTAAACCTAACTGGTCATTTTTATTTTTAATCTTTGTTAAGTTGCCATATTTTATGCCAAACATATCTATGATGCCGTCTTTTTTATATTGTTTGATTACACAGAGACGGTATCACATATAGGTATTTGTCAAATAAATAACAGCAAATTAACAAAGGATGGTGGAACAGGGAGTAAGGCTGCGTATCCACCGGAGCTGTGCGAGGATGCGTTGCGAGGGATGTGTCTGTCATGAACCAATAGAAACACTTAATAAAAGGTCCTAAGTGAGTGAAGTGTTTCTATTGGTTCAAGACAGACACATCCCTCGTAACGCATCCTCGCACATCTCTGGTGGAAACGCAGCCTAAGAGTAAGTCTTAGGGCCTATTTTTCAATCCCCACATAAAAGTATCCGTCAGTTGAAACTGTCGCCTTTTTTCAAGACATAAGAAAAAAAAGGACAGACAGAGCTTACATTTATCGGACAGATACTTTTATCTGGGGATTGAAAAATGGGCTCTTAGTGATGCAAGGCCAAAAAGTAATAAAAACTATTGTATTTGAATGGATTAAGTTTGATTGAGCTTCGTAGAATGAAAAATAACTCATTAACACTAACTTCGGATACTTACCCCTCTTTAGCATACTCAATGAGATATCGAAGTTGATCAAAACGTGACTGTTTCAATCATTTTGAGAGTTCTGCAGCCAAGTTTGATCGCGACAAACTTAAATTGCTGTTGCTATGCTAATTTTAGGAATATTCCTATCCTCATTCTGAACGGAAAACATGTGGTGCTAAATCCTTTCCAAATTGTCGTAATTACAAAACGTATGATTATAATAACCGTCATATAATCTCCATGTCTCCCACGATTATGCGCAAAATTTATTGTATGGATGCTACCTACTGTAGTCACATTTGATTTTTTTAACTATTGGATTAGGTCAGTTAGTCCGGTGGTTAAGATTCTACTAAAGATAGTACTTACGAAAATATGTGTGGGACACATGCAGCGATTTTTAAACTTTTAACTTTTGTATTTTGTAAAGATTTAATAGTGACATACTTTAGGATTAGTAGTTGTTGTTTTAAGGAAAGGCTTCAATACAACATACGAAAAAGCAACCTGACGGATTGAGAGGCTGATAGATAACACACAAATAAGACCACTGGAAGTAGAGTCTTTAAATTTGGCAGTCATGCTTTGAGTACCATAGCGATGCACTAAGAAGACATTTTTTGGAATTAATACGGGATAATGAACTGACTTTGGCTGACCAAGCCGTAGGTATAAGCTAGTTTAGCTAGTATCCAACATGAATAAAGCAAAATAGTTTTTGCCATTATAATTTTAAAAACAACCTTAACAACTCCATGCTAGTTTCTTGACACCAAGTGATTCTTCATACATGTAATGATACCATTGATCCTAAGCTTGTATCTTGCGAGCAAAAAGCGACGATTTGAAACGCGGAATTTTAATCCGTGATTAAACAATCATTCTTATCGAAAATGATGACAATCTATCAGCGAACACATTACAACATATAATGCTATGTACATCCGAATTTGTCACTCAACAGGACACATGTCACTCTAATTCTGTATTTTAAAAAACTGGTTTAAAATCGCGATGGTATCTCTCAACACGTTCGTTAGCGATGCAAATGTATTACCGCTGCTGAAACCTCATATCACACTATGGCTGTAACTTTAAGTGCGATGTTATTATATTTGACAGTTCGCGAGCCGCAAATGTGGTATCAAGTTTAAGACACGTTAATAGGCTAATTCCGAGGACTGTAATATGTTATATTATTATATTGTAAATGGTAATTAATTGAGCAGTATACGGCCTGTGGGGCAAGTGATTATTTTGAAGATTTGTCGCCGAATATGTTCTCCGTTTCCATTATTCACGGAGGTGTTTTGACGTGACGTCAGTTGTGACAAGTATGATGCTTGTGTGCACCAACTACAGGGTGTTGCATCCGAAGACAAGAACCAAGCTCACACTTTTCACACTGGCCTTTTCCTCACTTGCCGCTTTAGGTAGGTGTATTTTTTACTTCGTGTTGACTAACATAAAATTCTTAGCATGCCACTATAATAATTGTAACGCATTTGTCCTTCAGGCAGGTTAAGGCTCTTTCCGCGAAAACATTAACTTTCCGTTTGACATTATCATCAGCCGGAAGCCGTTCACTATTAAACAAAAGCTTCCCCCATAGAACGCCATAATAAAATAAAAAAAAAAAACAGATTTCGTAGATCCATATTATGTTAGTAATAGAGAAGTGGAAAACTTCGACGCGCGCGTCCGCAAGTACGCCTGACGCGCTGCACCATGAATAATGAACTTGTCTCTGCATGTTGTTGCCATCTACACCCGCGATGTCGTTGGTCCACCTAGTTAGAGTCTTACCAGTGCCACCGCTACGTCTCCCGGTTTGTGGCACTCGAGAACCTTTCTCCCCAAACAGTCTTGCCCATTGCCATTTCAACTTAAATATTCTTCGATAGCTCGACATAGTTCTTCGACGAATTTCTCTCCATATATCGTTGTGTGCTCTAAGCCTCTTCAAAAGGCCAAATGGTTCTGCAGATGTTATCTCAGAATTTTCCAGTCGCAACGACCCGTATCTTTAACATATTTACATGTGTATTATGTATATATTAGTAATTTCTAGTCAACGAAGGCAACAGGAGGTGTCTTTGATACCCTAATTGCATGCATTATCGTGAGTTTATTTAGCGAAAAGGGAGTTAAGGAAATCTTAATGGCATAAAGCATAGACATAAAGAAAATGAGGCTTGCAATGCATGCAACGACTCAGTAAAATGGTTAATTAAAAGCCTACTTTTTAGACAACTCAATTGACTATTTTTTATTTCAAATCTATAGAAAATCAAATTTTGTGGTTGATTGAACTTATATCTGGTTTTCCGAGTTAAAATTTAACATTAAAATCACTCGTGATAATGATGGTCATTCATGACGTGCCGTATCGCACGCAACATAGGAAACAGTATATTTGGCGGAAGCAAACTCCAAATACACATGTGCCGCAGCTTGTCGCCGCGCGGGTGTTCCTAATACTTTACCGATGTTCTATTATAACCGTATTACCACCATGCGTTCTTATGGCCTTTGCGCCAAGGCTCAAATTCGAACGATCGACGGGAAAGCGACAATTGTACTTACTAAATGATACCGAAGAGCACCCTGTGTGGGTCTTTTAAATATAATTTTGTTAGGCATTAAGACGGTCTACTTACTGGTATTTTCTAGTATTTTTATAGATTTGAATGGAGAACAATCTTAGTTATAAATGGACTGCCCCCTCAAAGTTACTTTTTTGCAGCTCATCCATTCATGGATTTGGTGCCATGCGTTGATCTAGTAGGTCCTACATTCAGTGTTCTTATACAGGTTGGCGTTGGCATAGCAATTAGCAACTGATGATTTATAATTCAATCACTCCTTTATTATGTTCAGACATTTTTCACAACCACGTAAGGTTCTAACTTACTTTATGAGGTACAAATCTTGGAATGTCAGTTAAAAAAGTTAGGTTTCACGAAATACAATTTTATTTTGATTTTTTAACAATATGTGTTTTGCAAAAAAGTATAAGTACCTTTTTGGGTTGATTGCCGGATTCTTCTTAGCAGAGGTGTATTCTTTCGATATTCATGTTATTTAAAGTCTAAATTTAATAAAGGTATTATGGCTTTGATTTTAATACAAAAAGTACCTACTAAATTTCGATTTTCATTTACTGAAAATCCGGGTTAAATTCTTGAATTAATAGAAGGTCACAATTGATTTTTCCACCAAACTTATTATATGTAGGTAAACGTACGAATGCTCGACACCTCAACGCCCAGTAGATGACACACATCTGACACCTGTATTGCTGTGACATAAGATTGAAGGTGCCATGTATTGGGTCAGTGTCGAGGACAGGGACGTTTATCTTAACTATCCTATTCTATTCTAACTCGCAGAGGAAGTTGTGAATAGCATGTATACTATAGTGCTAAATCTAATATATAAAAATCTCGTGTCACGGTGTTTGTTACCGAACTCCTCCGAGACGGCTTGACCGATTTTTATGAAACTTTTTTCTCTGCATTCGGTAGGTCTGAGAATAGGTTTTATACCCTAATATGGCAAAACAACGTTTGCAGGGTCAGCTAGTAACTTATAATATTCACACGCAAATATGCACATGAGTAATTTATAATCCAGTCTATTCATCAGCTTGCGTACGCGCATGGCGTTAATTTATAGAGGAAACTGTACATCAACTCAATTGTAAGTTCACGACATGCACAAGTATATAACATACCTAAGCATGGCTTGCACCTGTCAAGTTTTTATTAGTGATGTGCCGGATATCCGTATCCGTATCCGCGGATATCGGACAGAGAAAAAGATCCGTATCCGTTACTTTTTGGTGATGATGTTTGGATGTTTATTACAGAATCCTGGAATAATATCTGAACCGATTTAGATAAAATTTGGTATGGAGATAGTTTAAGTTCCGGGGAAAGACATGGGGTAGGTTTTATCCTGGAAAATTGCATAGTTCCCGCGGGATAGCGATAACCTAATTCTTCGCAGACGAAGTCGGCAACAGCTAGTATTCTATGATTGTCCAGAAAAGACAACATAGTAAGTGTACTATTAAAATTAAGTTGATTTCTGCGTTAATTAAGGGTTTCGCCTAACCTCCAAGACATTCATGGTTTATTTTTGAACGGTTACAATAAAATTTAACTCGCAAAGCCACGAGACCAATAAAACAATTACGATTATTGCTCACAGGGTTTCATTAAGACTTTGGCGGCCGGGTGGTCGATCAGCATTGTTTTACGACGAGAGCGCTCTTCGGCGACCGTGATCTTTATATTAATATAATATCATTGCTGATGTTCAATGAACTGGTGGTTAAGAGAAGGGAAGAAGGAAACAGAAACTCCTGAATCCCGATTTCTGCCCGCAATTAGACTAGTAAGAAAAATCGTGTAAGTTGCAGTACGTTTCCGCGTTCAGTACGCTTAGTATAAGTTTTACTTCACCAAAATACTTCTCGATCGCGTTTATGTAAAAAAATCAATTACTAGGGAAACATGCACAGCGCCTCCGCGGCCGCGCGTCCATGTTTCCATAGAATTGAAATTTTTACGTAAACGCGATCGAGAAGTATTTTGGTGAAGTAAAACTTATACTAAACATACAGACGGCTACTTCCAACTCGTCCGACTCACGATCTCGCAATGTAATGCAATTATGTAATTTTTCATATTAGTAAACCAGCTGCTACCCGCGACTTCGTCCGCGAAGAATAGGGGTATAAAAAATAGCCTACAACCTATTCTCAGACCTATCGAATACAGAGAAAAAAGTTTCATAAAAATCGGTTAAGCCGTTTCGGTGGAGTTCGATAACAAACACCGTGACACGAGATTTTTTATATATTAGACTAGCTGTTGCCCGCGACTCCGTCCGCGAAGAATAGTAGCCTACGACCTCTTCTCGGACCTACCGAATACAGAGGATACAGAGAAAAAAGTTTTATAAAAATCGGTCGAGTCGTTTCGGAGGAATTCGTTAACAAACACCGTGACACGAGATTTTTATATATTAGATATGAGGGCTAACTGGTTAAATGCTTAAGACGTAGATGATAGTCATGAGTTTAATAATTTTGGAAATTATTTAATCATATTTAAAGTTTTTTACTCACTGAATAATGTGTACGTATTTTACATGATTTTGTCGATGATGTTGTTCATACACAGCCACGTAAGTAGGCCCGGCACACTTCATACCCGACCCGCTGCCGACCCGCACTCCCGTTCTATTTATTTTATACGCCATTTTATTGCATGCTGAGCCAGGAAATAAGTACATGGCTTTTTAACCACATAGGCCCCTAGCTCGACATATTGTAGGTAGGTTCTGGAATTCTGTCACGGTATCAACATACAATGACACTACCGTAACAGTATTCAGTATCTAGTATTGTCTACATCTAAAATCTAAAGTAGTAACGTAGCCATTTTTTCCGCTCCACTCACGAAGCTGTTTTCCTTTTATTTTTTCCCATCCCAGTCGGAATTAAAGTTCTTATTCGTCCGCGACTTTTTACTATTGTCCGTTCGCGAATGAACGAGCTAATTTAATACTCTAAAGAAGATTTCAGAACTACTTTAGAACTCTTTTATTGCTTAGTTTATTCTTTGAGGAACTTAAAAATACATAGCTAGTAGGGGTGATTGAGGAAGTTCGGATTCAGCTGGAGTTTTTATTTATTGTAGTTCCTACTGATACGCTTCGTATACGTATACGTGTATTTAAATAGTCGCGTCTGATTCTATTTACTCTGTTTTCTAACATGATTGTAAGTGGTCTACGAACCTTGCAATTCGAATTCCGCCCACATTGACTTGAAATTTGGAGCGCATATGTAGATTGGATGACAATATAAGTGCAGTTGACAAAAAGTACAATAAAAAAGCATGTATTAAAAATTAATAAAAACTCGGTACCTATTTTCTAGTCATTCAACTGATAATCAACTTTCATACAATATAGAGAGAGAGAGAAATATTTCGACACACTACGGAAAAAGAATGTATTTGGAAGTAGTTAAAAGATACAAATAAAAATCGAATACCTAGTACAAATTGGGTGCCACTCAGCATAATGTTGCGGCAAGCCGCAACCCTGTTTTTAAGTGTTTATTACTTACATTTTTGGTACTAAATACGAGCCCCTTTTGCTTTTTAAAAATTTACAATCGCTGTACCACCAGAACCAGCCGTAACCGGTAAGTACCGCAATAATCCGCTTTCCAAACGCAACATAATCAAAACACTAATTCCATGTGAAACAAACAAAAACGCATCGTAATGTAAGATAACCATCGAATCTTTTACACAATTTTTTGCCGCCATTTTTTCACCCGTGATGTAACGCGGTCGCCGACCCGACACCTGTTGCTTAGGTTTTTTTTTAATTTCTCAAATCACGAGCACTGGACACTGGTCTAATAAGCACTCAGTTTTTGTGGCAACCTCTTTAGTTTGGAGTTATTGATTTATTTGTTGTTGGGGGTCAGGCGAGCGGGTGTGCGGCGCGAGGCGTGGTCCATTGAGGTTAATGGTCACTGCGTCATGTCTATATGGAGTAGCTTAGAATGTTACGTGCTAATGTGACGTTGCCAGGCAAATATTACGTCATTTTTTGTCACAAGACTTTCAGTGTCCTCATTCGCCTCGAGAAGCCAGCCCCAACCAACCAACCAAATACAAGGTGCAATACTTTTATAGCTGATTTTATAGCTCGTCCTTAGAAGTAGACTTAAGTATAAAACTAATCTAAAGTTGATGATTTTTGGAGAAAATTAGGAAAACAACTGTCATCATCATCATCCCAGCCTATATACGTCCCACTACAGGACACAGGCCTCGCAGAATGAGAGGGCTCGTGCCGTAGTTCCCACGCGGGCCCAGTGTGGATTGGGAACTTCACATACACCATTGAATTTATTCTCAGGTGTACTCAGAGGTGCGAGCCCGGACTCGAACCCACGACCCTCTGCTTGAGAGACTATAGGTCAAACCAGTAGGCCGCCACGGTTTATTTAAAACAACTTTACTGTGCCACGTAATAACTGTTTCGGCAGAATTTTAATTTAATTATTTGGTTCCTTAAAGTATAAATATAGCTTGCTTATTTATTCTCTAAAAAAACTTAATATAAAAAAGTTTTCTAATTCCTATTTGAAGTAAATTATTTTTAATGTTAGTTAAAGTCTCTTAAAGTAATAGCATCTAATTTGTGAGCACCAAGCTTTGATCAATTATAACTGTAGATACACATTGCCGAACAAAATCCCCTTCAAAGAATGTCCGAACTTTTTTATTTGGTTGCGTAACAAATAAAATCATCACCTACACAGAAATTTGAACCTAGTCTTTACTTCATTACAGTCGAATTTCGGTAGCGGCAAAACTCCACTTGACAGCTAAACTTGACAATTTCACGCAACGTTCTGAGAAAAAAGAAGGCCACTTTTATCAAAGTGGCGCTCATTTGGCTCGGACATTTTCGGGCGCGCGACTGTGGATCTACAGTTATAATTGATCAAAGGCACCAAGGATACATTGTTTATATAAACAATCTAATTTATTGAATTAGGCGTTACTTTGCGGAGGTCCATATTAATGAACTGAAACAATGTACTCCAGCCACCACTGTCGCTAAATGCTCGACAATTTCCACGTAAACAATTTTCTCATTTGTTTATCTATTTTGACCACTAGAGGTAACGCCACCAGAGTTGAGGCCACGCACACAACCACATCTCATGTAATGACAGCGGGATTTTGACGTTGTGTTGACGTTTAACGACAACACAACGTCAAAATCCCGCTGTCATTACATATGATGTGGTTGTGTGCATGGCCTCAACTCTGGTGGCGTTACCTATACTTTTGGGCAATCAATTTAAGTTATCTGTGTCCTAATTATTAAAAATAAAATATAGTAGAAGGTATAGGTGGAGTTCAAGAACTTGGACACCTTAACGCCGGAAGTTAAGATTAGTATGAAAGCTTTCCGCTGTGAAGCGAAAATTTTAATAATCATTGTGTCACCATGTCGTATTACAACGGAACTTTTTCCAATCAGTCGTTTTGTACGGTTGACGATTCAGCGTGGTCCAACCAGTGAGATACACCTTTGACCTCATCTGCGCTTGTCGTCAGGTAAGATGGAGTTCAATTACGGGTCAGTTTTAAGTAAAAAAAAACTTTTGATCTCCATCCAGGTATTTAAGCAGGTGGTTGAATTTAGCTAAACGAACACTTCTACAAATGTTTTACATATTTTTTTAGTTCCAGTAACAAATGTTTTATACTTTGATCATAATGTTTATTGTCAAAGTCAATGCACCGTTTCATAGATCATGAAAAAAAATCTGTGCAGGAGTTTTAAGTCAAACTAGTCTGACTAATTACCTTAAAAACGCCTTAAACGGACATCCAGGCGGGAGGAGCGTCTTCACCCTTATGTAGTTAGTATTCCATTGGATCGCACAAAGCGGTTCGCTACATCTTAGGAAAGCCTAGTACGAACTGCTAAGGCGCAAACTACGCAGATGAGACGTGGGACGGGGGCGCGTCGCACGCAATCCGCGTCGTTTGTTCGCAGGCCGCGTCTCCGCCCCGTCTCTTCTGTCTGCTTTGGATCGCGACGCTTCTATACGTTTAGTATGAAAATTGAATCAAGGGGCGCCACGACTGCGACGCCCCCTGTCCCACGTCTGGTCTGTGTGGCTTGCGCCTAAAGAATAAAATCGCTCCAATCGTCTTTATGTCCAGGCTCTATACTACGAAGCGCGAAATTCAAACTTCGTTTCATGCCGTTCCGCTCACGCTAATGGTATTTATTACGAGAGTGAGAGGGACCACACGATCCGGACTTCGAACTTCGAATTTCGTAGTAACCCCTCAGATAGATACGACCTAGGGCTCTTCAAGGCTAGAGCGGATAGGCTAGGCTTATAGGTTAAGTTATTACTGAATCTACACCTTCCAACAGGTGAGATAGGAGTCAATCTCGGGTGCGTTTAATGTAAAAAAAACTCGTCACTCAGAATATATTCATTCAAAGTAAGTTAACTACTAAACCTACGAGAGATGTCCGCTGCATACCGGCCATAAAACACGTGAGTCCGGCCCTTAAGAGACCACGTACTATCTCCAAATCTGAAGCAGACCAGAGGCGACTTTGACTTTGCCTTTACGACTTTTTAAGTGGCTATTATGGCGATATAAGACGCAACTTAATATCTTTATGTTGGAGCGCGTTGTAGAGTGGCGGTGCTTCCTTTAGATTGGACAGTATCTAAGAAGAGAGAGTAACATGACTACGCAAAGTACGCGCGAGCAGAGCGGTGGCGCGTAGTGCGCGTATAGCAAACTCGTTTTAAGATATGAGTAATCCGTAAACTTCAACCTAAATACTAATTTCACCTACATTTCAAACTGCTTTAAAACAATCAAATAGTTGGTCGCTTGAGTTTTATTTTCATTAAAATAGGGATCAAATTAACAGGAGAATTCTCATTACATTGGAAATTTTAACCAACGCCCATAAATATCAACAGCTCAAGGAGGTTACAGTACTGATCTGTTGAGTTGACATAAAAGTGACGTCATAACTAGCAATTGCTATACAAAATCAACGAGAGAATCGTGTATTGCCAGCTCATAAAACGTACTTCAGTTGATAGGTGATGTCGTCATTCCTATTAGGTAGGTATAATTTTTTTTACATAAAACTAACCCGTGATTGACCACTATATCTCACCTGATGTAAAGTGTATATGAGGCCAAAGGTGTACCTCACTGGTTCAGTAACAGCCTATTCACTCTAGCCTTGAAAAGACCTAGGTTGTATTTATCTGGAAATAAAGACGACGGGAGCGCATTCCATTCCTTAGCAGTTCGCTACTGGAATACTATCCACATAAAGATGAAGACGCTCCCCCCGCCTGGATGTCCGTTGGTGAAATGGAGTTGAAGGAATTAAATTATGTAATTCCTGCGCACACTCTCCAAAATATATCCGATAAAAAACAGACAGACAAGCAACTCTACGACGATATCTCGTGTCAGTTATTCTATTCTTCTAGATTTAACCTTTACAACGCTCTGTCAAATACAACAGTTCTCACTCATACGCCATGACATCGGAATGTCAAACGCCAAGTTGAACCCTACTGAAATGTATGTAGTTAAATATCGCTTTGTACGCCGTGACTGATATATCAATCGTTGGCGTAGAACCCTGCGATGCTGATATATGTGTTGTTGGCGTCGAAAAGGTTAATAGGAGAGTTACTGGCGCGAGCACTAAACACCGTCTAAACGTATATCGACTTTAAATGTGAAAAGTCTTCAAAAGCTAGTATAATAACGCGTGGCCGTCATTACTCGTTGCTTGAGCGTAACTCGACACTTATTACTACTGCCATGGGAATTCGCTTGGGGTGGTTGGTGAAACATCATATTCAGACCAATGGGCCCCATTTCATAAATCATAGTTATCTCCGGCCTATGTTTGTACGTTCCATTACAGGACGCGAGCCTCTGAATGAGAGTGCTTAGGGTGTAGTTCCCGCGCGGCTCCAATGCAGATTTGAAACTTCACACACAGTGTATGCAGATTTCATCTTGAAGCTCGTGGTAATATTAGTTACACATGAATTCCGAAAAACCAAAAGGTGCAAGCCTTGATTCGAACCCATGGTCCTCCGTTTGAGAGGGTATATTAAAATACCAGGCTATCACGGTTTTTCATTAATGTGAAGCCGCAAATTTCACGTCGGCAATTTTGACATTTGTTTATACATTTTAACGCACTGTTTTGGGCAAACTATTAAAGTTATCTTTGTCGTAATTGTTAAAATATGATACACGATCATCTATTAGTCGAGACAGATAGTTTGGTTTATGGTTGGTTTTTCGTTCGAGCTCACCTTGAGAAAGAACAAATCCAAAAATTGAAACTGTCCCAAAACGTCCATATAATTTTCGATTCTACCATTTAGTTAAGGTCATATAAAGTCTATGATAAATGGTACCGTCGAGTTGCGTATCTTCGCCTAAGCTACCTATGTTCGCCTAGTTTGACATAAGTTGACACTGACGAAATGTTTCTAGTGCTTGCCTTACATATAACTGCTAAATACAAAGTATTTTTTACGGCTGTCAACACTCTTTGTACGATCTGCGGCTAACTTCACACAGTTGACGTTCAGTGAGGTTTTTTCCCGACACCGAACACAGTTTTTTTTAAGCCAGTGTTTTAACTTCAGTTTTAAGCAGTGATACAACCCAGGTAATGTTAAACTTTTTACATTATTATACCCTATAACTATTTCTTTTTCATATGGAACTATTATTTAATGGCTAGCTTACGTTTAGAAGTCACAATTGGATAAAACATTGGTGAGGGTATTTGGCGTCCACCTTGTTGCCAAATTTCGCCTACCTCTAGGGTTGTCAAATTTGTTATACCACATTAATTGGCGGAAAACATTATTTGTTTCCAAATTTAAATATTTTCTTGTGTTTGGTTTGTCGAAAATGGCTTTAACGATTTGGAGGAAAGTTAATAAGTAGATTAAGCTATGCCTTAAAGATATAACATGTGTAGGTACATTTATTTGACATAGTATGAAACGTGGTACAATCAGTGGCGTAGCTTATTGTTTAAATTAAAAACAATCTTGTTAATATATTTTTTTACTTATACACCATTACTCCCCTTTTTTGGCATGTTGGTTAATTTTAGGCAACCCTAGCATCATTATAGAAAATGTATGGAAACAGCTTCTGACTGTAGCCCATCTTCGCCTACTACACATTTTTTTAAAAATATGTCTAGTGTGGTGAAGTTAAGGTTCATATTTTATTAGCACATTCCAAGGAGATAAGACTTAACACGTGTAAGTCACAGAAAGTTTGTTATTGGCGGTAATGCTTGCCATAGGCGAAGATAGGGGAAAATACCCATACTTCGCCTGTTGCCTTTGGGGCCATTTATTACTAAGTTAACCAATGTAATTCAAAGCTTTAATGGTCTGTACTGATAGCCAGGAGTACTTAAAAACGTTTTTTTTGCCACAACAGACTAGAATGATTTCAAATTTGAAAGATTTTTTGGGAAAGGTATACAAATCCAGGCGAAGATACGCAACTCGACGGTAACTAAACGGAAAAAAAAAATTGAAGCCACTTTTGTTCTCCTAGTAGGATCGAAAAAACTCGTGATTCTGAGCAAAAATCACAAAAAAAAATCTAAATAAAAAAGTCAAACATTCAACAAAATAAAAATTGGCTCAATTACGCCTTTGTCCCACGGTCTTTTTAATTCAAAGATTATCTGTGCCGCTTCGTGAAACAGGCCCTCATTGCTATTGCCGCTAATTCGACAAATGCGATTGCTATCGTTTACAATTTGAATTTGAAGATCGTTTCGAAACGATAATATTGTCATTTAGTGATTAACGACTGCATTCGAAGGGCAATTCTATTGACGGCGCCATTTTATTGCTATATTGCATGACTCAGATATGACAGTTAATTGTAATGATTTTTCTCGACATTAGCGTCATGGTTGCGACATGTAGAAATAAAATATACTAGTCAAAAAATGTTATATTATAAATGAGAAAGCTTATGAAAATGTTTGGATTTTTGGATGTGCAAGTGTTTGGATGTTTGTAGGTTCTTGAAGGAAATTAAGACAGTTTACAGTGAAATAACGAGTTAATTATTAAACGGTGTACATATAAGATTGAAGTGACGACTGTCAGATGGATTAGAAAATAATTTTTAAAAATACAAAACAATTATTATACAGTATCCAAAATGGCCAGGATGTTTAGTATTCAAAATTAAAACTAGAAGGTTTATCATAGACAATCACTACAGAGATATATATATACAAAACTCTACAATAACCTTGGTACAACCATTCCAGTTCTGAAAAAAATAAGAAAAGGTCCATGTTGCTCAGTTAAGCCATAATTCGCACTCCTAGATCAAAAGAGGATCAACTCAAAATAATGTACCATTTGAATTTAGACTTCAGTCAATTTCTGAAAGGTCTAAATTAAAGTGGCATATTAATTTGAGTTGACGCTCTTTTGATCTAGGTGTATTATAGTCACATAACCTGTCACTTTTAAGGATTTGCCACACTGGATGCGTTCTGCGGTCGCGGTCAGTTCAAATTGAACGCACGCAGCCCGCTTTATGTATGAACAACATTGTCGGTCTCTATATATTTTGTATAGATATGCGATCTGACCGTGCGACCGTCACCGCAGACCGCAGAACGCATCCAGTGTGGCAAATCCTTTAGTATTAGATATTATCGAAAGAAATGTCTGTTATTGCTTAACTACTTAAGTGACTTTCTTTTCTTATTTTTTCCACAATTGTCACAATTTGGCCTCTCGCCCGGTACTAATAAGTTGTGTCGTTGGGTTTTGGGACAACCTGTATGTGTCACACAGAAGGATCTCTATGGTTTCCCATAATTTAATAAGTCATAATATATCATTTTTCATAATTATCATTAGTCATAAAGTGATTTATTACCTAAACAGTATTTTCTTCGGAATGATTATTAAACTAACCTAACCTAACTGCTGCTGTTACTGCATTCCATAAAATGGCATTTCAAAATACTGTTTTAGACATGAAACTAGGTACCATGAGACTAACTCATACTGAAATAATGCGGATTACTCACATCTCAAAACATATTATGTTTAACTCGACATGTTTCGGGCTATTCCGTAGCCCTTCCTCTAGGAGGAACACGCTACGGTTGCTGCCAAACGTGCACTACGCGCCACCACTGCTCGCGCGGCTGCTCGACGAAACTGATACCGGCGCACAACCACCCACGTTTTCATCGCCATTTTTATTGTTATTGACATTGATTGATTGGTTTTTTATTGAATGGAATATACTGTTTCAATCAATTATTTCAGTTCACTGATATGGACCTCCGCAAACTAACACCTAAATAAATTATGGAATATTATACATTATGACTTATTAAATTATGGGAAACTGAGTTGTGCCCAGAATCTATCTATGGTGCACAGTTTATAGCGGAGACGCAAGTTAATTCTATTGTAGTCCATATAATAATGGTTGTCTTGACATTTTGTATTGCTTATTCATTACGTACCTATACTTATGCGATAAAAACCAAATAAACTCGTTAAATTTTTATAACTAAGACAAATAAGGTTTACACAACGTGTCACATTAATTGCTACAATTTTAAAGTAGCTCCTGCTCTTTAAAGGTTATGTCAATAAACTTAGTGAACGGAATTTAATTAATTGTTAGGGTTTCATACCCAAAGATACTCCGCTAAGAGAATAAGATTATTGAGACTCCGCTGTCTGTCTGTTTGTGTGTCTGTCACAGGGCTCTATTTCTTAAACCGTAATTGGTAGGACACTTGAAATTTTCACCGATTATGCAGTTATTACTGTGGCCTCTATAACAACAAATGGGCCAATCAACTTTTAAACCGACGTTTTTGGCGTCTCCTGCGTTACCAAAATTGTCTCTGGCGTTACCAAAAAATCGTACTTCCAACAAGATATTTCACGGTTTAATAGGTTAAACTTACGTAGGACGGCATGTATTCATGCTTTTCATCTATTAAATTACAGAAAAAACATGTTTACTTACAAAAATCTGCAATTGTTTGAAAAATGTCGCGGACAGATTATAGTCGGTTTAAAAGTTGATTGGCCCAAATACTAAAAATAAAATTAAATTAAAAATTAGAGGGAGTCGTCATATAGAAATAGTATGTTTTTTTAGCGTTTTTTAACTCCGGGGACGGTTGCTTGGTGACAGCCGGTATTTGCTAGGCAACACGAGCGGCCCTATGCTATGCATGAAGTGACATTAAATCCCATGCAGCCACTGACTCCCATGCCTCCGACTGCATTTTATCGTTGCATTAAATTTTGAAAGACTGCCATCGACGTGTTTTATATTCGTTTCAATGTTTAGTTTTTTTTCGATTTATTTCGTTGAGTTCAGTTAGCTTTTTATTGTTATTGAACGTTTTATCTTGTTTCCACCTTTTCAGTATTTCTGCAGGCGGGTTTTTAGTTTTTTAATTACTTTTTTATTTGTGTTGTTTATTCTGTACCCGGTTGTCCAAGTGACACTTCATACTGTTTCATAGAAAGATGCTTTGGTTGTCCAAGGGACAAAATTTGTGTTACCATAGCAACGGGTGCAACTAAAAAGTTGATTCAACCATTTACTAGCTTTTGCCCGCGACTTGTCTGCGTAGAATTCAAATTCACGATATTTTCATTCATGGTAAATTTTATGAGTTAAAATCGGGTTTTGTTGCGCGTACCTTGATTTTGAAGAAGCCCGATATTTCGGCACAGTTGCATGCGCCATGATCACGAGACGTCTGGAGAATTGCGGGCTTCTTCAAAATCAAGGTACGCGGAACAAAACCCGATTTTAACTCATAAAATTAGTAATGACCGCGATAGTCTAAAATATTATGGTAAATTTCAAATGTAATTTCGCACATAAATTCCGAAAAACTCAGAAGGGTGAGTCCGGGCTCGAACCTACGTTCCTTTGCTCAAGAGGCCACAGGTCAGACCAAGGCCGCTCGTGCCTAAAATAAACGTTTCTAAAATACCAGATTTTTCAAAATACTACATTTCTAGCTTACCCGATTCTCGTTGCATCACATTACAAAATCGAAGACTGCTCGGAAGTGATTTTTTTTGGTGGAATCTCTTTTTGGTATCTGATATAATGAGAATTTAATGTAAACTGGGTGGATCAACTTTTTTGTGTTGTTCACTCTGTCCCCGGTTGTCCAAGTGCCACTTCATACTGTTTAGAAAAATGCTTAGGTTGTCCAAGGGACAAAATTTGTGTAACCATAGCAACGGGTGGCATTAAAAAGTTGATTCACCCAATAAATAGTTGCCTATTTGTTTGTAGTAGTATTTTATTAACTCTTGAGAAGCATAGCATTGACAGCTGTCATGTTGACAGGTCGATCGAGGTCTGGCAGAAGACGGGGCGGCGTCACAGCGACATCCTGGAGGAGCAGAAGCTGACGGAGGGACGCTTGCGCAGGCCTGGGGCCACCGTCATGCTGTGGCTGAAGTGCGAGGAGGTAAACATTACAACTGCTCCACACCCTTGCCTTCGACACATAGCGGGCGGGGCGGGACCTCGACGGGACGCCGACGGGACGGTACAATCTGTAATATACTACTTTAAATAGACGCCGTCAAACGGTTATTCCGGAAAGTCGCATAGTTCCTGCGGGATCATCATCATCATCATCCCAGCTTATATACGTCCCACTGCAGGGCACAGGCTTCCTCTCAGAATGAGAGGGCTCGGGCCGTAGCTCCCACGCGGGCCCTGTGCGGATTGGGAACTTCACATACACCACTGAATTTCTTCTCAGGTGTATGCAGGTTTACTCCCGATGTTTTCGTTCACCGTAAAGCTCATGGTAAATTACAAATGTAATTTTGCATTTAAAAAAATACATATAAGTTAAAACTACGTAAAAATAGAACGAGCGAGATACTACGGTAAAAGCGAATCATTTAATCAAAATAAAACAAATTGTCAATACACACAAAATACAATAAAATAAAAGCCAAAATATAAAGTCAGTCAAACAAACCGCCCCGGATCGCACCAGGCGCAAATGTGCCCAACCCAACACACTAGCCGCATTGCCTCTCTGAACCGCGATGGACAACCTTTGCACCAGAAACGACCCAGAGCGATGGTCAAGACCTCTCTCACGAAGACGGCGTCCCACTTTAAAAAAAAGTAAAAAAGAAGTAAAAGTAGTATAATGTATGAGGGAGCACAGATATTTAATGAATTACCAGATGAAGTTAAAGACTGTGAGTCTCTTAGTATATTTAAAACCAAATTAAAAAAACATATACAAAACAATGTTATATTAACGACCGCTTTAGCCTAGTTGGTAGTGACCCTGCCTACGAAGCAAGAGGTCCAGGGTTCAAATCCCGGTAAGGGCATTTATTTGTGTGATGAGCACGAATATTTGTTCCTGAGTTTTGGATGTTTTCTATGTATTTAAGTATTTATTTATCTATATAAGTATGTTTATCGTCGTCTATTACCCATAGTACAAGCTTTGCTTAGTTTGGGACTAGGTCGATTTGTGTAAGATTGTCCCCTAATATTTATTTATTTATTTATAATATTTATTATATAAATCTATGGCGATCATGCTAAATACGCTAAATATGTTTTAATTCTAAGGAAATCTAGTATGGAAGCTCATTTAAGTGAACTGTATTTGTTCTTATGAGTAATAAAGCATCTCTAAACCTAAACCTAAATTCCGAAAAACTCAGAAGTGCGAGCCTGGACTCGAACCCACGACCCTCTGCTTGAGAGACCATAGGTCAAACCACTGGGCCTGCGGGATAGTGACAAAGAATCCTTCGCAGACGGAGTCAGATACATAAATACTAAGCAGGTTGTATAGCCAACGCCACCAGAGTTGAGGCCACGCACACAACCACATCTCATGTAATGACAGCGGGATTTTGACGTTGTGTTGTCGTTAAACGTCAACACAACGTCAAAATCCCGCTGTCATTACATGAGATGTGGTTGTGTGCGTGGCCTCAACTCTGGCGGCGTTACACCTATACTAGCCCTGCATTCCCGGCTACAATGTAACTGGCATGTGCGCCGGCAGATGGCGCGCACCTGCCAATCTGTGCGCGGGCGCAGGTGCCGTTGTTTACGTTTTTTACGGGGTTTTTTAACCGGTGGGCACCCCGGCTGGGCGTTCGCGGGGTTAATTGGAGGTGTATAATGCGTTTTTTGGGGTTTCAAGTTACTTGGGGGTTTTTTTGGTATTTTGGAGACGTTCTATAAAATTTATTGGGTAGTTTTTGTTGTGTATGATTTTAGCAGGTTTTGGGCAGGCCATATAGCACGTAGAACAGATGGCCGTTGGGGGCCAAAAGTTCTGGAGTGGAGACCGCGGACTGGCAAGCGCAGCGTGGGACGTCGAGAACGAGAACGAGATGGACGGACGATTTGGTAAAGGCCGCAGGTTCAGGGTGGATGCAAATCGCTTCCAATCGTAATGATTGGGCATCAATGAGGGAGGCCTATGTCCAGCAGTGGACGTCCTACGGCTGAAATGATGATGATGATGATGATGATTTTTGCATTCAGGGAAAGTTTTCATGGAAGAAAGGTATCGTCTTGGTTAAATGTTTAATAACAGAACAGTCTAATTAATTTCATCATCATCATAAAAAAAAGAAAATAGGGTGAAGTACCCAGTTGTCAGCCGGGCACCGGTAGTCAGCCATATTATGAGTGCGAGGAGTACGAAAGATATCTCTCATGCTCTTCCCACTCGTGCGAAAGGACAGAGGCCGACTACCGGTGCCTGGCTGACTACTGGGTAGTTTACCCTACATACATTTATTTACAACATCACAAGACATATTATCAATATTTTTACAAAAGAAAAGACAACACGAAAGCTAAAGATAGAGTGTGGCATTGCGGTTGTAAATCGGACACTGGCTCAGTATAGCATAATGCTGAGGCGTTTAAAGCACCCCAGCGCTTTTTGTCAGCCAGTACCGTTTTTGATATCCATCATCATCATCTTAGCCTATATATTCGTCCCACTGCAGGGCACAGGCCTCCTCTCAGAATGAGAGGCCTTCGGCCTTAGTTCCCACGCGGGCCCAGTGCGGATTGGGTACTTCACACACACCATTGAATTTCTTTGTAGAAATTGAATTTTTTCTTATCATGTTTTTCCTTCACCCACCGTAAATGGTGAATTTCAAATGTAATTTCGCACATAAATTCCGAATTTAATTAATTAATTTAATACATAAAAACTAATACATATATTAAAAACTTGTAAGTTTTTGTAGTTATAATCGACTAATGCGAGTGTGCGTGCGCATGTAATACGTACAACTCGTTTAAGTTAAACAGCGGGACAGATTTGCGTAAAATTTAGTATGCAGATAGCTGAATCTCTGGAAAAACACATGGCTATTTTCTATCCCGATATTCCCGCGGGATCGAAATTAACACAGGTTAAATCCGGAAATCTTGAGACAGGAAATTTTGGACGGCTGTTGCTCCTGCGATGAAAGTATGCAATTTTTGAAAATAACCATGTGAATTTTAATTAAGTTGCCAATATAGGTTCATGTGAATACAGCCACGGGTAAAAGGCAGTCATCATCATCATATCACCCGAAAGACATCCACTGCTGAACATAGGCCTCCCCTTCATCCAACGCGTTCCCGCTACCTTAGCCAGGTCATCGCTATCTTGTAGGAGGCCTACCTGCGTCTTCCGTTCCGCGGACGCCACTCGAGAACCTTTTGGCCCCATCGGTCATCAGTTCTACGAGCGATGTGCCCTACCCACTGCCACTTGAGTCTGGCGATTCTTCGAGCTATGTCGGTGACTTTGTCGCCGCCCGCACCTCTCCAGGCCCCCTTTGTCGTCATACCCCCCAGCCCTTGTACCGCGCGGGCGACGACTCATTTAAACGGTTTAGCTATAGTAAACGTACTTAAAAAATTATGGTGGCTCGTTAAATTAAAAAAAAACTATCGCAAAACATACATCGGGCCCATCGCAATGTTCCAAAGACATTTAATGGGCCTACGCTAATTGGTACATTATATAATTTACATAATATACTTGAACCAATTACCATAATTCATGCTGTAATTATTCTATAGATCTAAAACAGCGATCGTGCTTGCGATCGATTAATATTGCTTAACCATCGTAAGGCGTTCAGACCATTAATAATGTAGATCTAGAATTTTATTAGTTTATTAATACATACAAAACAGCTGCCAAAAGGGATTGCACGTTTATTTGTACATTTTTTTAATTAATTTAGAAAAAAAAAAAAATTTTTTTCCACGCCAACGCCGATTTGATTTGGACGGACGATTTGGTGAAGGCCGCAGGTTCAGGGTGGATGCAAGTCGCTTCCAACCGTAATGATTGGGCGTCAATGAGGGAGGCCTATGTCCAGCAGTGGACGTCCTACAGCTGAAATGATGATTTTCCACGCTTATAATTATTTTACAGGAACTAAGCCTAAAGCAATAGTGCAAAGTATTTTCTATTATTACATTTATTACTTATATGTATATATTATTGCTTACTATCTATATCATTATTCTTATTAGCATATTATTATGAATAATGCATGCTAAAAAAAATGACTTAGTGAGTTATTTTTTTGTATTTTTTTTTAATAAATTCATAAAGCTTGTGGTTGATTATTTTTGCGTCTTTTTATTAATTCAATGAAGTTTTTATTTTAAATGAATCCGGTCAAGAAGAATATAATGCAAATGCTTAAGTAAATTAAAATGAATCAACTCTAAAACTTAATTGTATGCTTGTTTTCAGTTTTGAAATAATAATATTGTTAGTTTAAAAATTATGACAAGTTTTATCAGCAACCTTCATTTGACATTGTCATATTTTATATATTAGACATCAACGGGCTCGATGACGTTTTTTTAGCTATCGTAAACCGGGGGTGCCTTTGATCAAATTGGGGCGACTTTAATAGTTTTTAAATTGCTATAAAGTCGACATTGTCCATATGACGGAAATGGTTCACAATCACATGTAGACAAATAGAAGTTCGATGAAGAAATTGAAAAAGAATAGCAAATGCTAACAAAAATGCGTGAGTTTAGTCTAAGATCCGAACCTACATCGACCTTCACCGAATGAAACATATTTTATAATAAATTTAGTATTAGAAAATATATTGAAAAATGGGTTGGCTAAAAAAAATGCTGGACAGTCTGTTTTTAATTATTTTTAAATAAATGATTTTTAATTAAATGTTGCAACATCAATACATATAATCGATTTTTCTTAAGCTTTAGGAATAGGCGTGGTTTCCGCGTTCACCCGATTGCAAATCATCATTCACTACGTATGTACAGAGCTATTTTACTTAATTACTTTTGCTATGCTATTTATAAATAAACAGGATGCACCTTGAAGTATATTTAACATTTAAATTTATAGATGCATCGATACGGCACACTGTGACACAACTAATTGCACGCCATTGTACCTCTACCAAGCCCTACGCGCGAACGGCGATGCCCAAGCGTATTCTCTATTCATTACGTAGTAGGCACGCTCACTACGAAATGATTAGTTAACATCCCGAGCAATGTATTAGAAAAAAGCGGAGGCGCATCGTCTTTTGCGTGAACTCGTGGCCAAGACGCGTTCACCCATTACAAAAACTACATACAACATTAAATAAAATGGAGTCGCTAACATCTGCTTAGAAAAGGAAAAGTACTTGTTTTTTTAAATATTTAATTGGTATAAATAAAACAATAGAAATACCATTTTTTATTTACCTTTATGTAATAAGTTGTTTCTTCTAATGATGTTTGTTGGCAAATAATGCTTTAGATATTGTAAAAAGTGTGTTTTTTTATAGATGCCTACTTTTGAGAATGCTTAAATTTTCGCCATTAGCTCGCTGGTAAATTGAAGATATTCATCAGGCGACAGTGAAAAATTTTGCTATTGCTTTATTCGTTATGGTATGATTAGCTTAGTTAAATATATGTATATACTTTACGAAATAATCACAGAATGAAATTGCATGAATATAACATTAATTGGAATGAATGTCAGCATAAAAAAACCAATGTCAAAAATACATACAATAATGACTCTTATTGTACACCACAATGAAAACAACACAGAAAAACAACACAACACTAAAATATACAAGGTAAGTAACAGGCGGCCTTATCGCTTCGAAGCGATCTCTTGCAGGCAACCACTTTACAAAGGGCAACAACAAGGAATACAGTTTTTTAAGAAAAAAAAATTTTCTCATAATAAAAATTCTATGTACCTACTTAATCGCTTGTGTAAAATGTTGTGCTAATCTTATGTGAAATGAAGTACTTATATAAGTAGTTAGTATATTCTTATGGTATAGTATAGGTTTGCTATGTCTAATCGCGTGATAGGGCGCATAATCGATTGGGCCCACGCACCTACCCACAGCAAGCGCATCTGTTGCATGTTTCATTACGTTTTTTATACTTTACTATAAATAGTTGGTTTCGTTCGTACACTCAGCGCGAACCGTAGAGTCGGAGCGCAAAATCATTCGAAGTGTTTTACAACCTTTTTTTTAATTTTCATTTTTGTAAGAGAGAAAGAAAGAAAATATCAATTCGTATTATCAAACCATAACAAAAATAGCACAGGAATTAAAATAAAATAAATGCTCATATCACGAAATGGTCTCTAATCAGCAAATTACGATACCGGAAATCTCAAATGGCGTAAAGGACAAAAATGCAAAATGCGAAAATGAGTCTTAAATTGCCATCGTATACAGCTTTTTTTCCCCTATCGCATTTTTGTCCTTTACGCCATTTGAGATTTCCGGTATCGATTACCGGTCTTGCGATCTAAGGTCTTGCGAATGGCGCTGATTGCTGTTGGTTGGTTGGTGGGGTTAAAATAAAATAAAAATAAATATCACGGGACAATTCACACCAATTGACCTAGTCCCAAACTAAGCAAAGCTTATGGGTACTAGACAACGGATAAACATACTTATATACTAGATAGATACATACTTAAATAATATTAAATAATAAAATAAATATTAGGGGACAATCTTACACAAATCGACGTAGTCCCAAACTAAGCAAAGCTTGTACTATGGATACTAGACGACGATAAACATACTTATATAAATAAATAAATACTTAAATACATAGAAAACATCCATAACTCTGGAACAAATATTCGTGCTCATCACACAAATAAATGCCCTTACCGGGATTTGAACCCAGGACCTCTTGCTTCGTAGGCAGGGTCACTACCAACTAGGCTAAAGCGGTCGTTACATACATATTAAACACCCAAGACTCGAGCACAAACATTTGTATTATTCACACAAATGTCTACCCCGACCGGGAATAGACCGGTAGTCAGGTTCTCTAACAACTAGGCTATCCGGTCTTGTTGCTGTGAGTATGTAAGTTGTTAAAAAGGTCGTGGTAGCATAATGGTCCTAACCTATGGCCTCTCAAACAGAGGGTCACGGTCACGTGTCATCGATCCCGGGATCGCACCTCTGAGTTTTACGGAATGTAAAGGTAACGCCACCAGAGTTGAGGTCACGCACATAGCCACATCTCATGTAATGACAGCGGGATTTTGACGTTGTGTTGTCGTTAAACGTCAACACAACGTCAAAATCCCGCTGTCATTACATGAGATGTGGTTGTGTGCGTGGCCTCAACTCTGGTGGCGTTACCTATACGTGCGAAATTACATTTGAAATTTAACATGAGCTTTACGGGTAGGGAAAACATCGGGAGGAAACATACACACTTCTGAAGGAATTCAATGGTGTGAAGTTTTCAATCCGCATTGGGCCCGCGTGGGAACTACGGCCCAAGGCCTCCCTTTTTGCGAAGAGGCCTGTGCTCCGCAGTGAGACGCAGGATGATGATGATGATAAGGTTGTCAGTTCACTTTTGTAAAGATTTTTTTTTTCAAACTTATAGCTAACTTGCAATTTTCACTATGTACTCGTAATAAGTATGTATGTAAACTCTTTATTGTACAAAAGTGAGGAAAAAAAAAGTGAGTAAGTATTCGGATACACGCGTTTTCCCAAAGTTAAGACGTGCTTTCGTCGAGGATGTACTTCCGAAAAACGATGTTCATTTCCAATAATTTTTTAAAAGTGTACCTATTACCGCGCAGACGCTAAGCAGGTGTGGCCACTTCACTGCCGCAAGGTTGCCAGCGACAAAAATTTACAACTACCCGCCGATAAATTATGATGCCATAAAAAAAGTATTATTTTAAAAACGTAGGTTTCATTAGTTATAAAGTAATTTATTTCAGAAAAAGTACTTTCTTCGGAATTGTTATTAAACTAATCTAATCTAATGCATTTTATAAATAAATAAATTATTATTTTCATTAGTTATAAAGTAATTTATTTCAGAAAGAGTACTTTCTTAAACTAATCTTGTCTACTGCATTTTATAAGATGACATTTCAAAAATCCTGAAAACTGCACGGCTCTATGTATTTTATGCCAAATGGTTTGGTATGACAAGTGAAATTATGACAAATAAAATTATGGGAAACGAAGTGATACCCTTTTGCCCAGTAGCGGGACGTTTGATAAATCAAAATACTTAATTCATTAATCATTAAATCAAATTAGGGTCAACCCTGAATCCGCCCGTGCCGTAAAAAGCTCCGTTCGGGTGTTTTTGTGTCTAAAAGGGTTCGATTCGGTTAATTATATTTATTAAGCCAATTTATACTTTATGAGAAGTAACACCTGTCTTACTATTTTGGAGGAACATTTTTTAATTTCTTTTAATACGGCGTTAAGCTGTTATAGAGTTATAAATCGATGGAGGCATGTGCGGCACGTAGTTAATTAAGGGCAAATGCTGTAGGTAAATGGTTGAGTACTAGTGGTTACCCTGACTATGAAGCTAGAGGCAGCGGGTTCGATACCCGTAAACGACAAACATTTTATCGGATCAGTCCGAATCCGAAGGACCTGAAAAATCAAAATACCTAGATTTGAAATATCGACGCTTAACACATCCAAATTGAGAATACCGAAACTATAGAATTTAAATGTACCGAAGCTCGAAAGTACAAAATCCTGAAAAGCTAAAACCGGATATGATATGATCTGTAGATGAGCGGAGAGCCAAATATTAAAAGGTGGAATGGGGACCTAAATATAAAAAAAAATGCAAAAATTACATTAGTAGAAGACTTAATTAATATTATATTTGCTAAATCGTTCAGAATACCATAATAATCATTTCCTGTGCTGTTACAAAAAAAACCTAACATCTTTTTATTATTTTTTATTCAGAACCTAACCCATGATGGGTGGGTTTTGGGTTACCCATCTCAGTCGTTTCTGCCCCGAAACGTCTTGCGCGCTCCCATGCCAGCGACGCACCGATTAGAGTACGAGTATAATAAAAAGGAGGATTTTTTTATATATAATTTTTCAGCCTTTCGGGTATAAGTATATTAATCTTGGGGATTGTAGTCTTCGGGCTTTCGGCCATATTGTATTTTCGGGATTTGAAACTTTCGGTCATATAAACATTCGAAATTTTAATATTCGGTCTTACATTCATAGTCCTTGTGAATTCCGCTCTTGCATACTCCGGTATTATAATACATACCTACCCAAATTATCAGGTCGTACATTATTATCATTCATTCCGTTCGACCATTACGGGTGGTAGTTTAACCGCACCCCTGCGTACTTCCAAATAAGTACACCGTTTACACTACAACACGTAGTAAAGTGAGCGCGCTGGTGTGTGTAAACAAAGGAAAATCGGCGGCGCTGGGAGCGTGGCGTGCGCGTCGCACCTGTTGCGCCCGCGCCGCCTACAGGATGTTCCGGGAACGAAAGGGTGAGAATTAGATACGCATTACACAACAGGCCTTATACTACGAAGTGCAAAACTTCGTATCGTGCCATTCATCTCACGCTAATAGTATTTAATACAAGAGCGAGCAAGACGATGCGATGCGAACTTCGATTAACTCTAGTAACTCTACGCAGTGAGCATTTTCGTTTGTCAATTTTATTACGATAAGATTATTTCCACTTTGACACTCGGGACGTTTCAGTTTTAACCGTGAATGTTCGTGTTTTCTCATAGAGTACTTATATAAAATCCTAGAAATCAATCACGAATTTAATAACGCAACCTCAGCGTAAGTATTGCGCTTCCGATTTCTGTCGATGTAAGTCGAGAATCGCCGAGTGCCAAAGTGGAAATAATCTTATAGTATAAATCTTCCCAGGTGAATTTTTCGCTTTATTAAATTTGAGCCTTAATACTATGACGATACCGTTTGTTTTGAAAGGGCTCGAAGCGAAAAATTCACCTGGGAAGATTTATACTATACTGTACAAGCTTTTACTTACAGGTGTTGTATGTGGCATCAAATCTTGCAGGTTAAATCTCCGACCAATTTCCGATTGAGCTGAAATTTTGCGCGCAAGGACTAAAGTCACCGACTTAGCTCTAAGAATACACGTCGCTCGTAGAACTGATGGCCGATAGGGCCAAAAGGTTCTCGAGTGGCGTCGACGGACCAGAAGACGCAGTGTAGGTAGGCCTCCAACAAGATGTAGCGATGACCTGGTTCAGGTTGCGGGAACGCGTTCGATGCGGATGGCGCAGGACCGATCTCTTTGGCGTGCCATGGGAGAGACCTATGTTCAGCAGTGGACGTCTTTCGGTTGAAATGATGATGATGATTGACGATGATAAAATTTTGCATGCATGTGTAAATCTCATGTCTCGTTTATTTCGTTTGAAATCGTTTGATTCGTCTTGACTAGGTCAGAGAGATGGTAACTTACTATAGGGGCCAGTGCTGATTGGGAACTTTACATCTGTGTTTACCAACAAAAAAAACCTTTTTCCGATTCGCATTATTAATCATAGTCAAGTATTAATCTACGTGCAATATCTCACGCGTCGGTTATTATGCCGGATTGATGTTTCCCAATTTAATTTAATTAACTGAAATTAACATCACCCTGTATGGTCGCACCTGCTGTTTTCGCTTTTTTTCTTCACCCTATCTTGGGCAACATGGCATAGTGTAATAACCCAATACTTTTTTATTTACACAATACTTTCTTAACCTCGTATCACGCTTAATTATAACCCTGTAATGTCCACCTTACTGCTAATAAACATAGGGTTGAAAATTGTTATTAACACGGTAGAGATATACGAGTTTGAAGCAACCAGTTGTGGAAGGTCGTTTAACTTCGTTATTTTGACCTTTATGTTTAACTGCTAGCATATTTTGAATTCTTTTTATTTTTCTATGCGCTTTTGAATGCTTGATTCGAATCTATATTAGCATTAAAATAGTTTCAAGAGCTTATTTAGTACGACTGTGCGAAATTTTATTTGAATCCATTTTTTTTTTAATTTATCGTTGCATTACAATTTTTTGCAAAACAACGGGAAAATTCCAACATAACCAGTTGCGGAACTGTCATCAATCAAGTCATTATTTGCGGTTACCTAATGATAGTCCGCCGAGTGGGCGTGTCATAGGTCATATATCTATCACTTACCACACGTGAGCACGTGAGAGACTCGTTTTACGATTAAGTTGACAGGCGCCTGTCCAAAAGACAGAAGAAGAAATAAGATATAAATCTAGACGAAATGATTTTCGTCTAGATGTTTCAGTGGCGAAGAGGACGGACTGACTGCAGCAAATTCATGTACTAAACATACATACGGAACTTCATATATAATAGGAAGCAGTACGGATTTAGGGTCAATAACCTTACAGCTGGAAGTAGGAAGAACGCCTCAAAACTAACAGACACCACCCCAAACGTATGGGCGTAGTTGTTGTAATATAATTAAACTAGTCAATGAGACGTTTTGGCCTTGTAGGTGGTCTGCTTGCTAACAACCGCTCTTTACTGCGACACAGTACCAAATACGCACAAGTTACGTGAATATTGGAACCTTGTGCTAGTAAAGGCTAGGTACGAAATTAAACCTGTCTTTTTGTATGCAAATTGAGGTAGTTACATACATTAATCATACTTTCATACGTTAATACGCAAAGATAACGTAAAACGATGTAAGTTTTCGTTTCGAATTTATAAGTGAACAGTTTCTTGCGTTCAATTTTATTTGTAACTAGCTGTTGCCCGCGACTCGGTCTGCGAAGAATCCCAGCCTATATATCCCACTACAGGGCACAGGCCGCCTCTCACAATGAGAGGGATTGGGGTCCAGTGCGCAATAGAAACTTCACACACACCGTTTGATTTCTTCGCAGATGTGTTTAAGTTTCCTCACGATGTTATCCTTCAGCATAGCTCATGGTGCATTTCAAATGAAATTTCTCACATTACCGAGCGGGCGAGAACTCATTTAAACGGTTTGGCTATAGTTATGTGTTATTAGAAAGCGCGAAGTACCGCCCACGTTAATAAACGCTAAAAAGCTAATCGTATTGCACGCGACAAACACTTTGGGGCCTTCTAAATGTCAACGAGAAGCTTTGCTCAAAACAATGGGCGGGGCCGAAGGCATAGGCGGAGGCGGCTATATAAAATTGAAATGACCGTAATGGTCATTAATTTTATAGTGCGCCTTTGATATGAGTGTCTTCTTAACGATGGGTTTTAATTTTTTGGGAGAATCAACTTTTTTGCGTTGATTACTCTGTCCCCGGTTGTCCAATTGACACTTCATACTGTTTCATAGAAAAATGCTTAGGTTGTCCAAGGGACAAAATTTGTGTAACCATAGCAACGGGTGGCATTAATAAGTTGATTTATCCTTTTATCTGTTTGGTCGGTTATTGTTTTTGTAATTTTATTGCAAAAATGAAGGCAATTTCCCGAAAACGATTATTTACTTATAACCCATTCTGGAGCTTTAAGCTTTCCTGGGTTTCTAGTAGCCTTTGGATTAACGACGTTATGGGAAAATTACATACGTAGATTTTTTCTTACATACCTACATAATTATATCAAATATATAACGACAATGGCAAGGTTAGAATAGTTAATACCTACCTACTTTAAAAATGATCTTAAAGATGATATTTTAAATGAGAAAGTGTGTCTATCTGTCTGTCTGTTACCTCTTCACGCATAAACCGCCGAACCGATTTAGATGAAATTTGGTATAGAGATAGTTTGAGACCCTGGGAAGGACATAGAATAGTTTTTATCTCTGAAAATTGCATAGTTCCCACGGGATAGTGATAAACGAAATCTTCACAGATAGAGTCGCAAAGCTAGTAGTGTTATAAACGTGTGGCACAGACATAGTTGCCTTGCACGTGTGGTCGCCGAGTACCTGTATAAAGTGTCACCCCGCTACCGCCCCTCCCTCGCGCCCCGCGGAGGCGCTGCCTGCGACCGCCCAAATTGCCGCGCACCATTTACATACCCATTAAGGACTTTGTTTACATTTAAGGGAAAGATCCGTTTCTAAAACTTTTTTAATGCCAAAAAAGGCAGGTCAAGGGCGCGTTGAAACGGTAATACATTTGTATTATTCTTTGCGGCGGGATTTAAACGAAGATTTTTTATAATAAAATAAATAAAATAAAATAAATAACCATGGGACGATTGACACCAATTGACCTAGTCCCAAGCTAAGCAAAGCTTGTACTATGGGTACTAGACAGTGGATAAACATACTTATATAGATAAATACATACTTAAATACATATTAAAGATCCAAGACTCGAGCACAGATATTCGCATTTTTCACACAAATACCTGCCCCGACCGGGAATCGAACCCGGGACCTCAAGCTAAATAGTCAGCTTCTCTAACCACTGGGCTATCCGGTCGTCTTAAATGGAAGATGTCTTTAAATTTCCCTCGAACGCTGCAGGATCACGTTGGAAATTAAGAAATCCGCGTCAGAGCTAAGGTCGCCGCGATAGCTCGAAGAATCGCCACTCAAGTGGCAGTGGCACACGGCGGACACGACGCACAAAATACGCGTTCTTGAATCTACATAAGCACGACGACGTCTGTACACGCGTACGCCTACATACATCGCGCGCGCACCATACTGGTGAACAGCGGCGACAAGCAACGCCGCCTTGGGGGGAGGGGTAACTCGAATCGGTGCGGGGCGGAGCGTGGCCATTCTGTACGTTAGTACTATTATATATTCTGTGGCAGTGGGCAGGGCACATCGCTCGTAGAACTGTTGGCCCATGGCATGCCATACCAAAAGGTTCACGAATGGCTTCCACGGAACGGAAGACGCAACGTAGGTAGGCCTCCAACAAGAAGGAGCGACGACCTGGTTAATATTGCGGGAACGCGTTAGATGCGGATGACGCTGGAATACTCTGTTTGGCGAAGCTTGAAGGAGGCCTATGTTCAGGAGTGGACGTCTTTCGGCCGAAATTATTGATGAATGTTAGGAGTAAGGCACAAGTCACACAGAAGAGACATGGGACGGGGGCGCGTCGCAGTCGCAGATCCAAAGCCGACAAAAGAGAAAGAGCGAAGACGCGTCTTGAATCATTCAATACAATCAGTATGAAAACTGATTCATAAGGGGCGCCGCCACTGCGACGCGCCCCCGTCCCACGTCACATCTGTGTGACTTGCGCCTCAATTATTAAAAGCTCTGTATGCATTAAGAAGGGATTTGTTAAAATTAAAGACAAATTTATTTAATTTATTGAATCAGGCGTTACTTTGCGGAGGGCCATATTAATGAACTGAAACAATTACTTTGCTCACCCGGGACCTTACCACACGGTGGACACGACGCACAAAATACGCGTTCTTGAATCTACATAAGCACGACGACGTCTGTACACGCGTACGCCTACATACATCGCGCGCGCACCATACTGGTGAACAACGGCGACAAGCAATGGCGCCTTGGGGGGAGGGGTAACTCGAATCGGTGCGGGGCGGAGCGTGGCGATTCTATATGTTAGTATAGGTAACGCCACCAGAGTTGAGGTCACGCACACAACCACATCTCATGTAATGACAGGGGATTTTGACGTTGTGTTGACGTTTAACGACAACACAACGTCAAAATCCCGCTTTCATTACATGAGATGTGGTTGTGTGCGTGACCTCAACTCTGGTGGCGTTACCTTTACTATTATATATTCTGTGACCTTACGGTAGTTACGTTTATGGCGTTTATGTAAGAAATGCGTGTTCATGCAGTTCCTCCACCTCCACAATGTAGGTACGAAGACACACAAATCACACAAACCCAACTATCACCACCACCAAACTTCACTGACGCGTTTCGAATTCAACCAGAGCTCATCATCAGAGTTGGTACCACAACCGTACGCTATGCTACCAAATAAATAAATAAATATTTAGGGGACAATCTTACACAAATCAACCTAGTCCCAAACTAAGCAAAGCTTGTACTATGGGTACTAGACGACGATAAACATACTTATATAGATAAATAAATACTTAAATACATAGAAAACATCCATAACTCAGGAACAAATATTCGTGCTCATCACACAAATAAATGCCCTTACCGGGATTCGAACCCAGGCCCTCTTGCTTCGTAGGCAGGGTCACTACCAACTAGGCTAAAGCGGTCGTTAGAGTTATTTATTTATTCGGGACGCCACTAGGGCACACACATATCGTTATTACATTCATTAAACTATGAAATATATTACTTTTGTATGGGCCCCAATTATAGGCGAACACATCATTTCAGACAAATGCAGTATTTGTAATTGCCTTTCACGCGTCATTTTCGACGTACTCTTTAGTATAGTCGCATAATATGGAGTTTGTTTGCATTTAGTAAAGTACCCAAACCTTTATAATATAGTACCCATTCACTGAAGTCACTCGTACCTATATACCTTGTTCAAATAGGTACTTCTACTGATACGTTTCCTTCGTCGATCTCGTTTCCTTTTGCGTTACGGCTTCCGTTTATTTTTTAAAATCCCATTCGGGCCAAGGCTCGTTACGCAGTCTGCCAATGTTTATGGTGCACTTGGTAATCCAATCGCGAGAGGAGGGGATGGGCGTTACGCGTTCCCATCGAGAACAACCTTAATATTTCAGGTAAAATAAATGCTAAGGAGAAATTAAATAAAGTAGTTTCGTTTGTTAATTAAATAGATGATATTGTTAGTTAGCTACTACGATATTATTAAAAAACTTACGGGCCTTAACACAAAAAAATAGTACAGACGATTGCCTCACTTAAGTAACCACGTTGAATAAGAGGTATTGAACGCGCACTACTACTATTACTACTATTACCCTACTTTATTTCGCTAAAAAGTAGTTCTACAAACTGCATTTCGTCATTACTTTTAAAAAAGCTCGTATCTCAAATTCCATAATCTGGCGAAGTGAACTTTACTTAGTGTGCATCAAGGTTCAGTTTGGTTTACATATTGAATTGAGATACGAGCTTTTTTCAAAGCAGTGACGATTTCATTCATGAAATACCTTGCATTCGAGACTCAGGACGAATTGTCTTTTTTGTTGCAGTGTATTTTTTTTTGTTTACTTTGAATGTTAAAAATAATATGTATGAATGTTGTTATGGAATTTAAACAAATTAATAGGTATATGTAATTTGATAAAATTTTGTAGTTCTGTATTTTCGTTCCTATTTTATTTTTTTTTGTAAATCGATAATATTAGCTTTTTTCAAAGTAGTGACGATTTTCACTATTAAAAAGAAAACAATTGTTTTATTTTTAATAGTATTACTCAAAATTAAAATCATTGCGCAACCTACTGTGAATATAGTCACTACTTTGAAAAAAGCTCGTATCTCAAAATCAATAATCTGGCTAATTGAACTTTACAGAGTGTGCAATAAAGTTCAGTTTGGTTTACGTATTGAATTGAGATACGAGATTTTTATAAAGTAGTGGCGATATTATTAACCGCCATTCTTAACTACATACATACATACATACATAGATGGCACAGCACAGTTGGTCACTATCACCATTCAAATAGTTAAATCAAAGTTTAGACTTGCAAGAATGTGAAAGTTGCATTACATAGCAGCGCTGGATTGGCCACTTCAATCTCGTTCGCTTTGCTGCCTCGCAATGTATGCAACTTGCGCGTTTTTTCTCGCAGGTCTTAGTCTTAGGTCTAAACTCGGCTTATTATTCCGTTCGTGTCAGTTTTTTTGCTTTCATTTATTGCCACTACTAGATGGCAGCACTGCGCTGCTTATCGTCAGAACAATTCACTTTATTATTATTTATTCCTGTTGTCACACTCGTATAAGATTTTGTGTGCTAGTTTATTCCTCGCTTCTTGAAATTTTAGAAGCTGGAAAATCAAAAAACTTCAATTAGTATGCTGGGAATCGATCCGTCAACCTCGTGCGTCAAAGCCGGCATCCAGACCACTGGACCAAACGATAGCTTAATTTACACTACGAAAATTAAAACTGGTTGTTGCAAACTGACGTCATTAGAAATGTTTCATCATCATTCGTTCTCAACTTAAAACGATTTACCCGCAATTAAGATTATTTACTCGTCAATTTTCTACCGCAATATAGATTCGTTTTTTTCCTTCGAACCAACCACAGTGTCACTACGCTAAATAAATACATACCAACCTAATTTATTTCTACGATGTCATCCATTCATTTTACTACTTTTATGAAGGAAAAAATAGTCGTGTTATTTGAGCATAACACTTCTATTGGTGAAATAGCTCGTCAGCTCAATTTAATACGGTAAGTTAAAATATTATGCAAATCTTGTAAAGTTTAAACCTTTAACCGTTGTATAATAGTTTCGTTATGTTGTTTGTATAAATTTGCATTATGATAAAAAAGTAGATAGGTAATAAAATAAACATTAGACTTAACATAATTTTCTTTTACAGAGAGAAACCTTCAAGCTGTGGGTAAACCGGTATGGAGATTCTGGCGACATAGAAAGGAAGCGGCCAGTTTTTCAACCTATTATGTTTACACCTCAATCTGCACGTTATCAAGACATTGTTGCAAGACATACTGCAAACCCTAGCAACTGCTCACGGTAAAGCAGTAAAGACAGTGCTGAAACACACTCTGCTGGGTTTAAAAAATACGGACCAGAAAATAAATCGCACTGTCCTACGTTCACCGAAAACAAAGGGTTCGTCTTGCTGAAGAATATTTAAATTTTGTTAGGTGTGACAATATAATTATATGTATTCACTGACAAAAAGTCGTTTATGTCTGACAAAGATGATCGCAAGATACTAAATATGGCGGAAACACGCAGATTATGTTTAATTAATATTGTGGGACTTGTGGGTTACTAACCAGAACTAGCGGCAGAAAAACCTTAGCTTATTGGGGATAGATGTCAACTATGGGGCCTGGTGAAATTGTGGAAGTTGGTGGTCGCAAAATATTTGGATGTTTGGGCGATTTTATTATTATTATTAACTGGCCGTCAAAAATTCCAGATCTAAACGTTATCGAATATTTATGGGGTCTAACGTATCCATCTAACGTAAAGATAACGCAATACCTCAGGGAACTAGTTTATTCAACTTGGGAATCTTCCTTTTTCTTTGAATTTTCGCATAGATATGCGAGGTAGTGACTTAAGTTTAACACTAGTAAATAGTATGAGAAGCCGCCTTCAACAAATAATCAACAATGAAGGTCGATCCTTGAGGTATTGAAAATTAAATAACTAAGTTTCTTCTGCCCGCTTGAAACTGCTAAGCTTATTTTTGTAAATATTTAAGTAAGATGGCCAAGTGATGGTATTGTAGTTTAGATAAAACATAACGCATGTTTCTGTCTAAATATTTACATGATGATTCACTATGTGCCTATCTGCTTTTATAAAATAAGTTAAATCATAAGTAGCAATTATGTTTAACACTCACTTTCCTAACTCATTAGTAGTTTTAAATTACGAAGTGTTATAGTTTGTTTACAGGTATTGTCAGAATAAATAATGTTAATCGAATTAAACAAAATGTGTTTTTTCTGTAAGAAAATAAAAATCTTTTTTTAAAACCTATTTTATTTTTTCATTTACACAAATTCTGTATTAGATTCAAATTGAAATAAAACTTGGAAACTTATTAAACAACCTACTTAATACGAAAAGCAAATAAAAAAAACGCAAAACGAAATTAATTGCCGAAATCATCTTTGAGACTCGAACCCTAAGCCTCACGTTTTGTAAGCCAGCACTGGACCGCTAAGCCACGAAGTATGTTAATAGCATGAGCAAAAATAAGCACCTATTGGTATTAGAAACGGTAGTTTGTTCAACTAGGCATGCATTGATCTTATACCATACAAACATTTACCCACATTTATGTTTATAATATTCATTCAACTCCAGTGCGCATTCAAAGCAACGTATCTGAGTGGATACTTAAGTGAGGGCAACGACTGTACATTACTGCAGAGGCCGTGAAATAAGGGATTGATGGACGAGATTTGGGGTAAAACGAGTCCAGCAATCCCTCTTCCGGCCGAGGATTGTATAGAGCTTTTCTCAAACATGCATCATCATCATCATCATCATCCATCCATCCATACATCCATCCATACATCCACCCATACATCCATCCATACATCCATCCATACGTCCATCCATACATCCATCCATACACTCATCCATACATCCATCCATACACTCATCCATACACCCATCCATCCATCCATACATCTATACATCCATCCATCCATCCATCCATCCATCCATACATCCATCCATCCATCCATACATCTATACATCCATCCATCCATCCATCCATCCATCCATACATCCATCCATACATCCATCCATCCATACATCCATCCATCCATCCATACATCCATCCATACATCCATACATCCATACATCCATCCATCCATCACCAGTAGTTCAGGCGGTTTTATAGAAATAAAAGAAGATAGATTTTTTTTTAATGTCGTAAGTTGGCTGTATGTAATTTTTCCTTTGTCAGTTTAATGTTAGTAAGCAAATTTAAAAAGTTACAGCAGCGGACAATAATAGTTTTTCATACTTACTTTTATGGCCTAGGCCAAGAAGTAATGTAGGGAGCCATAAACAACAAACTTCATGGCTTCATTTCGTGACATTAACGCATACATTTCAAAGCATGTTTGAGAAAATATATTATTTAAATTTAAACTCCACTAGGTACGTTTGCTCAATTAAATCTGCATAAAAACGAAATAGTACGATAACTCGCACAAGTACGATATGCGCAAATAGTACGATAAAACGACATTAGAATTGTACCTTCCCTGCATAAAACAGGGTCAAAATAATATTTTTTACGTACGGCAATTTTTCTGTCAAAACGGTAACTTCGTCGTGCGAATATGATAATTTCGACTTTTAGAGTTGGCAACACCATTTTTGCCAGTCATCTTCTATTTACCACCGAAATTAGCAAGGTTCGCCGTCAACAGATACGTCGAGAAGGACATCATCATTCCTAATTTATGTTGCTGCGCATTTTCTCTTCACGCGGTAATATTAACAAACGAAACTACTTTATTATAGTTATTTCGAATTATGACAAACTAGAAACAATGTCTGCAGGTAATGAGGCAATTATCTTTTAATTACATAATAAACAAATAACCCATGACTTATCGTACACAATGGGTGTCGACACACGGCCGATATTCGGGTATCAATGATTCTATTTAAATGAGGCATCAGACGGTTAATAAATCACTCCCATTCATGATTAATGGAACAATCAACACCAAACAGTGTTGGACTATCATTATTAGTAGGCAAAGCGACTGGCCAGATAGAAAGGAAGATGCCTTATAATAACAACTAGCTTTTGCCCGCGACATCGTCAGCGCAGAATTCCAAAAAAAAAATAGAACCGAATTGAGACTCCTCCTTTAATTGAAGCCAGTTAAAAATATCGAATTTTGCTAGTTGAAAGCGATCCGTTTGGTGATCCGTTCCATCTGGATCGTTCGACCGAACCGCTTAGTTAGAAAACGAGAACGCACTACTCTAGTCCCTGACAAAACAAAAGAGTTCGATGGCATTCAGGATTCCTGTCCATTCCCGGCAGTTCCCTCAAAGAGTTCCAAAACGATCGGTCCTGCGCTGCCCGCATCACAAGCAGACTTGCCAGGTGTACGGTATTCTACCGAACCGTTTGGTATTTTAGCACTGTGTTCGGTATAGCAAAAATACCGAAGTATGGGCGGTTCGGTATTTTTTTCTGACAAATTTTGCTGCCTAATAAACGATTCAACTGTCAGATTTTACGCAATCGACAATCGATGTTGCCGCTTCGTGCACGCGCTCATTGTTTTAGAGTTATTTTCGCGGATTGCGTTGCGAAGCGTGTATGACGTTTTCCATTCATCTCTTTCTTACGCGCGCATTATTTTTTTTTTGGTCACTGTTCGGTATTTATTCGAAAAGACCTGGCAACCCTGAACACAAGTGTTCCCCAACAAGATGGACCGACGATCTGGTAAAGGTTTAAACGGTTCATTTCACTTTATACTCTAAAGTCGGGGGAATGGTCAATCGTGATTTGAGTCACTAGCTAGATTCTTAACAGTAAATTACGTTTTAGGAGAACCTAATAATATCTACTAAAATTTTAGGCGCAAAAACGTTTTTTAGTGTTCCGTACCCAAACGGTAAAAATGGGACCCTATTACTGAGGCTCCGCTGTCCGTCCGTCTGTCCGTCCGTCCGTCCGTCCGTCCTTCCGTCCGTCCGTCCGTCCGTCCGTCCGTCCGTCTGTCACCAGGCTGTATCTCATGAACCGTGATAGCTAGACAGCTGAAATTTTCACAGATGATGTATTTCGTTTGCCACTATAACAACAAATACTAAAAACCAAAATAAAATACCTAAATATTTAATAGGGCTCCCATACATCAAACGTGATTTTTTGCTCGTTTTTGCTCGATATTGATAACGGCAACAGGTAGACGCTTGAAATACTCACAGACCTATTTAGTTGTATGTTCATTTTGAAAATAAATAATTAAATTAAAATAAAACAAATATTTAAGGGGGGCTCCCATACAAAAAACGTGATTTTTTTGTCGTTTTTATATGTAATGGTACGGAACCCTTCGTGCGCGAGTCCGACTCGCACTTGGCTGGGATTTTTGCAAATGGCGTTACGATGCAGCATCCTGGTTATTGGCCGGCCGGTCTCCCACGAGTCAAGTTGCGACAAGTAACGATCATCGTTCATAGACCTCGCACAACAAAAAGTGTTGCTAGCGATGAAAACAAATTGGCTCACTTGGTCTCGTGTTGTATCTATGGCAAGTTAATATCTGAACCATAAATAAAAGGTATTGGGTTTGAGATCGTCAATTAAAATCTAATTCAATTAGAAAGCCTGCTTAAAATGTGTAATAAATCAAACTGTGCTATGATAATTTTGATGAAGTCGTGGGAATAGCGCAATAAATACATGAGATTAAATCACAACCCTTCCTTTTGGCTTTCCCGTTGGTGATAAAAAAAGTGAGAAGAAAACGTTGTATAGGCATGCCTAAAAAAAAGCGTTTCAAAATGCAAAAAAAAAAATAACGGGCTCGCTAACGACTTCGGGTACCAACAAGGCGTCATGTCATGGCTGCTGAAAAAAAACAAACGCTTATTTCTTACGGTTTGCTAATCAAAACATGAAATTCCTCGAACCACTATTCAGATGCCCCGCTCTAATGGCGGCGGTGTGCGAGTGACCGTTCATAATCAGTTTTTTTTTCGCGTGGGCAGTCTTTTTGCGATGCCATTGCCTTTGCTTTTGGCGCGAACGCGTGATGTCAGCTGTCTGTGTGTTTTTCTAACTTTTTTTTTCTACAAAACAAGCCGTCTATAAAAGCTGCCAGTTCTTTCCATCAATGATTGTTAATGGTTTCTGCCGATAAAAAGCTTTCTATAAAAAACTAGATCGATATGAAATGAACACACGTAAGGCCTCTTTATTTGACACAATGAGTTTGTTGCTATGATGACGGCCAGTATGATCTCGCGATGATTCTTGGGCCGATAGATCGTATCTGCGTAGCACTTACTGTTTTTTTCTTCTTTGAGAGTGTGTACTTTTCTCTTTAACTCGTCTTGAACTCGTCTAGTAGTGTAATGACAGGTAAAAAAAAATTAGCATTGTGTTTTTTTTTAAACAGCATTTTTGCGTCAGTTGTTCACGCTATCTTAATTTTTTACTTAAAACAAATATTAAACGATAGATTTTATATGGGACCTATCTGGATATATATAACATCGGTATATGTATAACTGACGGAGTTCTGAGGTAACGTAAAAACCATAATTCGAACAAATGTAAAGCGGAAATGAAACCTCGCTTTATAAAGACTGTTAAAAATATGTAAATTTTGTGAGGCCACATTATTTTGCATTGGTTTATAATAAACAAATCTTTATATTATTATAAATTAAACTAGATCGTTTTAACATGCTTAACTTGTTTGTCATACTTTAACTTTAGATTATAAATAATTTTCTTATAAAAACATATGTGACGCAAATATTGATTTACAATTTTACATCAAGTATGTCAAGTTTAAAATGAATTCGACCGGAAGTGGGTGAAGTTCAACTCCAGAACATACATACGAAAAGTTAAACAAAAGCTTGTAAAAACAAAACACCTTCCACATTCCATATTTAGCTCGGCCGATATTCAAATAAATCTAATTCCTACTAAAGGCACCTTTGTTATGGGTTTTTACTTCATCACGCTCGAACCGGTGACACTGCCGGTTAAAAAACGCTTTTACTTTTTCGCGGAAATCGTATTAAGAGTCGTGAGATAAAAAATTGGTGATACGTCTCGGAGGCACGTCTAGGCCGGCATCGGCAATTTGCGCGTGTCGGCAACGCGAGTCAAGGGCGGCCACCGAGCAGCTGGCTTCCACTGACTGAATATTATATTAACGTGCCGAATCCGAAACTACGACTTTATACTAGTTTTACGACCGAGCCCGAGGCCATACGGACAAAGGCGAGTTACTACACGCTCTTTTCGAAAAAAACGCCAGCGGAAAAGTCCGGAAACGTGATTTAGAGAACAATGTTTTGACAACTGACAGCCTTTTAAATATAGAACCACGGGTTGTTGCGTTTGAAATGCATTCTGTCAGTCGGTGAAGCCGTATTAAATAAGTATAATGCCACTTCGTTCTATTTTCGAATTTGACACGTCAATTAAAATTTTGTTTATTTTTTTGTTGACGCTTAGATTTAAAAGTGGCCAGCTACAAATACAAATTGAAAAATATTTTTAATAAAATGTATTGGCTGGCAAAAATAAATTAAAACAAAATGCAAAGAGCGATGGAGGTGATTACAGATATTTCCTACACCTGTACGGTGCGACTAAATACGGTACGGACTATATAAACAATGATGAAACCCTCAATATTTACGAGCTCAAAACAAAACGTAACTTCAGCTTCTCAACAATATGACTTAATTTTACATACTTAAAAACATTATCAACTATAATTTGCCTAAAATAATTGAAACAAAGATATATCTCTGTCTTGAAAGTAGGTGCACATACACAAAAAGCTTTTTACAAATATTTCATTCATGAAACTAGTTGGTCGTAATAATTAGCATAAATTAACTGACTCCTATTCTAAAATAGACAGCATTAAAATGATAATTATTTATAATGCTAATGAAGGAGGTAGTTAAATCAAAATTATTCCCAATAAATTGTTGGACCAAGGCCAGCTGTGGTGGTTTGAACTCTTAACGTGCAGGCCGAAAATTTATTTTGGTGTTAAAAGGAATTTATAAGGCGTGACAAGGAATTATAACTTCCGTGAGGCGTACCGCCATTTTGGGGGTTACATGCGTGTGAGTTCGCGAAATGAAACAAATTACTTAGTTGAGCTCTTGTACATGTACAGCTTCATCTTAATAACTATAAATTAAAAAAATTAAAAACCCTCAACACAATTATGTCACACGTATGTTTGAACGTATGTGTCCAATTTGCGTCTAAGATCCCTTCCGCAGCTAACAAAAGAGCTGATAACTTTGAAACGGCTGAACCGATTTTGATGAAACATATAAGAACCATTGCCAAGAAACCTGCTTTCAAATAAAAAAAACCGCATCCAAATCGGTTCACCCGTTTAAGAGTTATATGATGCCACAGACAGACAGACAGACACACACACAGCGGTGAAACTTATAATTTGTCAGAAGTAAATAGAAATATTTGAAACCTAACTGTCAGACAAGACAAGTTAGTAAATCAGTCCGAGGATTTAAAATCTACTTCCATCTTAATTATCTTTGAATACAATTCATTTAAATTTTCGTGAACAATATAATCTCCAGTCTGATTTAAATCTTGCTAATTTACTAAAATTATTAATAATATTTCATAACTTTTTAAGGCTTTTCAATTATTTGTAGAAATTTTTCAAACATTGCTTTCATACTAACCTTGACTTGACAATTACAAATACAACAAAAAATAATAAGCCAAATAGGTGCAGTCGTTCTAAAGTGAGCACATACGTTCCGTAATTGATTTTTTTTCATATAACGATAATGATGATGATGATAATGCTGTTGACAGCGAAGATGCTGATGCTGCTGATGGCGATGATGATGATGATGAACATCTAACTAAACTAATATTATAGAGAAAAAGATTTAATTGTTCGTTTGTCTCTTTGTTTTTTTTTTTAGACTTGGACCGGTTTTTAAATCTCAACGAGTAACATAGGCTAGGTTTTATCCCGGGAACATGCAAAGATCCCGCGTGACGCCGGAAGTTCTCAGCAACAGCTAGAAGATAGATATAGATGATGAGGTATCGACTGCAACAGGTACGTGCGTTACTAATACTACTATTTATTTTTTCACTGATTCATCACCCACCTCGCGAATTGCGTCAATGAAACGATTTCGTATGCAGCTCAGCAGAAGCGGTTCAATGCACTTTTGAGGAAACTAGTATAGCTGGTAGCTTACTCGTAGTTGTTGTTTTCGTCAAAAAAGTTGGCTGTCCCGTGTCTATTAATGCTACTTTCTGACATGTTAAAGTAGCGGCATCGAATCGAGTGATGGCACTTTTGACGTTTGCTCGCTCATGAAGTCCCCTAAATATTGACAGCAACTGTAAAGGCATAGATGTCAAGCTTCATTGTTGCAGGTACCGGAGTAGTGATGTACCATTGGAGCTGTAATTTACTGAAACGCATTTCGTAACTACCTTAGTTTTGAGATTGTTTTATTTCGATTCTTTGTTATTATTACAGTAACCTTGTGCACATATTATTATCATTTTAACAGGCTGGGGACGGGCGGTAAACAGCACCGTGCGACTAATAATATAAGGGAAGGCTATAAAACTGACGTAAACGTAGACAATATTTTACACAATAATAATTATAAATTAATCATATAAAGCTGTTTGTGAGTGTGTGCGTGCGTGCATCCTTGTGTTAGTGTGTGAGCATGTGTCACCAAACCAACATACAAGAGAGTAAGGTAGATAGTCTAGGAATTAAATCATAATTTAAGGTAGCAGATGATACTCGTAGCAGTGACGATTGCTCTTCAATAAGTAATAGTGGTTTAAATTAATCGGTCATGGAATTAAATTTGCGTCCGCAAATTTCACCGTACCTGAAAAGGAAGATGCACTTAAAAACCAAATCAAAATCAAAATATCTTTATTTTGACGAACATAGGATCATAGTTAATAAAACAGAAAGCTTATAGGCTTCTACAAACACAAATGTGCCACGAGAATTTCGGCCAAAATAAATGAAAATGATAGGAAACGTTTATTGCAAATATAATTCGCCTAAACGATATTGAACCTGCAAAAATTAGGCACTCAAAGATTTGTAAATGTCTCATGACTCCGCCGTAATGGCATAGATCAAAAAACTTAATTGGTAGTTGTCACTCGTCTGATTTAGTATGCGGGTCGTCGCTGCAGTTCGTTGCACTAGGCCAGACTAGGCCAGTCATAGAGGAAGCTGCGCCTGAGTCAGCGCGGGGGCGGACGCACAAGCGGTGGATGCGGTAATGATTTAATGAAATGTATTTTTTTGATTAGGCTGGATACCAATTAGGTAGGTTCAACTTCGAGAAATAGGTCAATCGACGAATTAGACTCGGCTGGGCAGCGTTTGGGAGACTCCGCAATATCTTGTCATCCAATATACCGCAATGTCTCAAGTCAAAAGTCTTTGACCAGTGTGTGTTGCCAGTGATGACTTATGGCACTGAGACGTGGCTGCTAACGATGGGCCTCATAAGAAAGCTCAAAGTCACTCAGAGGGCGATGGAGAGGGCTATGGCCGGAGTTTCTCTGCGCGATCGCATTAGAAACGATGAAATCCACGCAAGGGCAGGGCAGGGCAGGATAGGATTGTACAGAAGTTGCAGTAGAACCGCATGCGCGCTGTCAGGATGCTATATCTTGTTCTTAATATTCTTCGATGGCTTCTCCAACGCTTAGTCCGTCCCAGTCCACCAGATCCAAATTTGGCCGCCACTCGGAACCATCCGCTTCGATGATATCTACGAGCGTAGGCGGCTGTTAGCCCGGCGACACACAGCCTGATTAGTTTTACTTTCCAATCAAATATTCCATTGAAGAAAGTTGAACGGTAATGAAATGAATGAAGCGTAATTTTGAGCATATCATTCAAATTTGTTGACTTGGTTGGTACCAACTAACAGGATTGTAAGCTGTGTTGCCTTCCAGTGGCGAAAATTACCCTAATCGGACCTTGGATCAAAATTTGTAAGGCGCCATTATGTAATACAATATCTATACATATAATAAATCTGTAACAAGTCGGTGTCTGTACATTGAAGATATTTGAGGAAAACTGTCACTAGGGCTATTTACTAGCGCAATAGAACCCAAAACAATGTTTTTTAGAATTATTGTCTGTTTATCTGTTTGTCTGTTTGTCTGTGCGTTTGTGCGCGCTAATCTCAGAAACGGCTTAACCTAGAAGGATGCGGTTTTCACTGATATGTTGGTATTTTCTTGGATTAACATTTAGTGTTTGTTTCATTTGAATCGGTTCACAAATAAGAAAGATAAGTCTATTTTAAGAATTTATAGAACAGTTTTTAGATGTAGTGACTTGGGAGTAGGTACGGTGGTGAATGTGAACGCGGGTGTGCGGGGGGGGGGGGGGGGGGGGTTCGGTGGGGTGTCGGTGAGGGGGGGGGGTTGCGGGGGGGGGTATTTTTTCACGGGAAACTTGACTCCAATTAACCTAGTCCTAAAGTAAGTAAAACTTGTGTTATGGATACTAAGCAACGGGTCATTACAAAACCTGTAATTCGTCCCACTGCAGGGCATAGACCTCCTATCCGAATGAAAAGATTTGGACCATAGTTCCCACGCGAACCTAGTTTTGATGTCTTCTTTGCTGTGTGCAGGTTTTCTCCAATGTTTTACTTCACCGTAAAGCTCATGGTATTGAAATGAAATTTCGCACAAAAATTCCGAAAGAAAAACTAAGAGGTGTGGAGCTCGAACCCACGAACTTCTGCTTCAACGGATGTTTTTACAGTGTTAAGAGGTATCTGGAGTATAAAATGACATAAGTTTGGTGGTGTAATTATGATGGTATATTTATATTTATTTGGAACTTAAGATTATTTATTGAATTCGTGTATCTTAATTTTATAATTGACATAGGTAATTTGTATATTTATTAATTAATCCCCTTTCATTGTAATATTTGCAAGCCTGCATGCAGGCTAAATACACTGTGAAAAACCATACTGTAAGACATTACTGTACTGTATTCTGGCAAATAAATACATTTCATTTGAGAAGCCACAGGTCAGACCACTAGGTCACCACGGCAATATTATTTAAGTATAAGACTTTAAACGCCATCTGTGCACTCCAAGCTGACTGTACCCCGCTTAAGACTTTCGTTGGCTGACTAACCGCGGTATTGCGAAAGGAAGTGCCTTGTCGGAATAGTGAATGAAAACGTATTGCTATGCCGTTTACGTCTCGTCGCGTCTCCCACGTTTGATTCTATTTTCCATACTATATACACAGCATTTTAAGAAAGCAACGCAATTTATTCTTAGTTCTCGTAGACGTTCATTGCATTCTGTTCACTCAATAACAGGTCGAGAATCAATATGGAGGAGTTTGAAAAAGTTGGAAACCTTAACGACGGTACTTAAAATTTGCATGAAAGTTTTGTGTTCTGTTTCTATTGAACTTTGTTCAGTCAATCGTTCTGTAAGGCTATCTGGCTATCAAGCGACTAATAGTAATGGTTTATTAAAAAACAAAATGGCATGGTTATACAAACAGTATTATCTGGTAAGTACCAAACTAGGCTGAGGCTGTACCCGCGGTATACCGTGTATTACGAAAATCTAAAGATAATGTCCGTGGACTAAAACCAATTGCAATTCTGCGACCACACACCACACCACGCATGGTGGTGGTCACTAGGATTTTTAGATGTACTATTAGTCATCTGCCATTTCTACAAAAATATGTTCACTAGTGTTGTTGCGATAGCGATAGTCTATCGTTAGTATCGTGATACTATCGTAGCCTTGCAAATCAGTCATACTATCTTCGATTTGTCTTCCTCATCGCAGAAGAGCCTTCGTCATCGCAGAAGAGTGGCTTCCCTGTCGGTATTCTACAGGCTACATTTCGGTGAATGTGCTTCGGAACTGCACGACCTTATTCCACCTACTCCTTTCTTCCACAGGTCGACCAGAGGCCGTATTGTCTAACGCTTCTGACGCTTGCCTTCGCTTTCACCGTCTCTTTCTGTCATCACCTTATACCGTTTGACAGAAAGAGATAGTGATTGCGAAGGCAAGCGTCAGAAGCGTTAGACAATAAGGCTGCAGAAGTAGGCGGGATCTCCACCCTTACGTTGTCAGTATTCCCAAAATCCAGACAAAGCATTTTCGCTCTTCCTTCATCAACCGCACAGCTAAGGAGTGGAATTCCCTGCCTGCGACTGTGTTCCCTGAACACTACAATTTGACCGCTTTCAACTCTAGGGTAAATGAGCATTTTCTCAAACATGCTATGAAATATTGACGTTATGTTCCTTATAATACGCCACGAAGTGTCACGTTGCAGGTGCAGGTGCAGCCGGTGGTGGAGGAGCGCCTAGACGAGAGGTCAATAATGGAATTTCATACAACTTTGCTGGCCAAGGCCAGCAAAGTGATCGTCTATTGTTTCATACCATGACGTTTATAGGTCTATGGCATCATAGCATTTAGCCATTAAAAAAAAACTATAAGCAATATTTGCGTTTTGGTTCATTAAGACATTCTGCCACTACGCTTATTTAAGGTAAGGTAAGATGATGATGATGATGATGATGGTGTGATGATGATGGTGATGATGATGATGATGATGATGGTGATGATGATGATGATGATGATGATGGTGATGATGATGATGATGATGATGATGGCGATGATGATGATGATGATGATGGTGATGATGAGATGATGATGATGAGATGGTGATGATGATGATGATGATGATGATGATGATGATGATGATGAGATAATGATGATGATGTTGATGGTGATGATGATAGTGATGATGATTATGATGATGATGGTGATGGTGATGATGTTGATGATGATGTTGATGATGATCATGATGGTGATGATGATGATGATGATGGTGATGATGATGATGATGATGATGATGGCGATGATGATGATGATGATGGTGATGATGAGATGATGATGATGATGATGATGGTGATGATGAGTTGGTGATGATGACGTTGATTATGATGATGATGGTGATGATGAGATGATGATGATGATGTTGATGATGATGATGATAGTGATGATGATTATGATGATGATGGTGATGATGTTGATGATGATGTTGATGATGATCATGATGGTGATGATGATGATGGTGGTGATGCATGTTTGAGAAAAACTCTATACAAGCCTTGGCCACGAACAGGGATTGCCGGCCTCATATCTCTAGATGGCCTCGTTAACACTCGGCCATCTATAACTACTCGGCCGGCAATCCCCTATTTCGCGGCCGCTGCAGTAATGTACTATTTTAACTTGGCTTGACACGCTGCCGTGTCTAGAAGAGCTGTTTAATTAATTTAATTACTTGACATGTGTACTGATACTAATACTAAGTATATGATAGCATATCATGTATTAGTCATTCCTTGCAGCTCGTTATTAGCAGGCACGGTCACGACGCCGGCGCCGGTCCTAGAATAATCAACACAAATAAATGCAATTATATCGAATTGTATGTTATTTGGTCTGTTGTTTGCTGAACTATGCGCCTTGGGCTACTTTTAGGGTTGAAAAGGTGTTAAAGTAATCAAATATAACTTCAGGTATGGGAATGGAATGTAGGTAATTGATTTTAGTTACATTTTGTCTTTGATACGAAACTTTAGATTACTACTTAAACAGACTACTCTGTGTGATTGCATGGGAAGGCAAAATGCGATCAAAGTTTTTAGGGGATAGTTGTCTCGTTTCTGGGGAGGGTATCGATCCTATACGGCATTAATATGGATCAGGCAACTATACCATAGATAGGATATATGTCACAAAATGGAGAGGTCTACTAATATCCCTTATACTCTGAAAAATTCAAGAAAATGTTTTTTCCTTTTTATAAATTGGTCGAAGAAAACACGAAGTATAGATAGCCCACGCTGGCCCAGTGCGGATCGGGAACTTCACACACACCATTGAATTTCTTCGCAGGTGTATGAAGGTTTCCTTACGATGTTTTCCTTGACTGTAAAACTCATGGTAAATTACAAATGCAATTTCGCACATAAATTCCGAAAAACTCAGAGGTGCGAGCCGGGATATGAACCCACCCTCCCTCCCCTCACCCTCTGCTTGAGAGGCCGTAGATCAAATCACTAGGCCACCACGGCTTACAAAATAACATAATTTAACCTATTCCATTGACATGCCGGTCAAAACAATGCCAGTAATGCTGATTTTACTGTAGCACCGATCGCAGTGCCCTCATGGGAACCTCTGGCATGAGCGAGCGGTCGTGGCTGCGCCCGCGACGACGCACGCGCGACCCAAATGACATAACCGTGACCAGCGCTAGGAGGCGCTGTAGACTTAAGACTGTCAAATACTTGAGACAAGTGACAACTTAAATAAAACACCCTCTACTATTTTTTTACATAAAACCGACCGATCGACCTTATAGCAGGGGGTTTCACTCCGCAGTTTAGGTATGTTTGGCCGGCGCGCCTCCCGGGCAGGCGTAGGTATGGCAGTAAATTGTCGCTCGGCATTCGGTTCGCACGCTAGCCGCGTCGCGGGTAATTATTTTTCTGTGATTTTTGCAACAAACAATGACTTCTGAACGATCTTATAATCCGTATAAAAGATACTTTTGCGTTTAAACGTAGATTACTGAATTAATACACAGTGTTATCTTTCTTGATTTATAGCACACACACATGACTGCATGGACCACGTTCCTTTGGCCTTCTGGGAAGGAATAAAATAAATGTCTATTGTTTAGGGGTGTACCATGCCAATTCTATTGGGATACTTGTTCTGAGTACATATTAGCAAAACTTATGCAGCCTGTACTCATAGTGCACATGCATTGGGAGAATAAATAGTTACACGCGGCGCGTGCATCACATGCATTGATAACTGAATATTTATAATGCTGGGTCGTGTGACGCCGGCTTTACAGAAATTAAGGGCGTTTGTCTCGTGCGATAGTCGCTTTACAACAAATGGTATGATTTTGCAAATATATATACTATATATACGGAATGTAGGCAAGGTATTGGCCAATGGGCCAATGAGTTAGTTGGTCCATTAAAAAAAAATATAAATATTTTAAGACGAGAAAATTTTGACTTTGACATAACCAAATTATCTGTGAATTGAAAAGTTTTTACCCCATCTGCATAAAGTATAGTATTGATTGGTCTGGTGAACAGATAAGTTGGTTAGTCTGTAAGTGAGTTTGTTTTGTGAGTGTGACGTCTTTATTTGTTGCAGAGTGTGCTGGAGGAGCGGCTGGACGCGCGAGTGGCCGACATGCTGGATAAAGGGCTCGTGAAGGAGCTGCTGGATTTCCACGACAAATACAACAAGCAGCGGCTCAAGAATGGGACGTGAGTTAAGCCTTTTTAGCCAATTAAGACTAGGGTAAGATAGGGGGCTATGTTAGAGGGGTTAGGTATCAATGAGGTAGGCCTATGCATGCACAGCAATGGACGTCCTACGGCTGAATTGATGATGATGATTGTGATGATGATGATGATGATGGTGATGAAGACTAGTGTTAAAATGGAGCGGAGACGGAGGTCAAAATGGAAGTGGAAGAAATATAAATTCATGAACGTCAAAAATGTTTCTTTAAATTAGGTAGAGCACACTTTTTTACTAGGAGAAATTATATCACACAAACAACAGTTTTGCGGCTTTGCTGTCTTCGAGACGATTTCAAAGGTTTATAAATTAAACGCCCGTTGAATGACAACGTAAATAAACCACCGTTCCATCTCCTTTTGTGCTGTCACCGTTCATCCATCATTAATTACCTCTCAATACATACCTATTTCATTTCCTTAACATTTTTACCGAATAACAACAAAATACTCTACACACTGGCGAAATTATTCTCTGATGGACAGAGCCCTTTATTTTTTAAATTAACTCCACAGAACTTTTTCGGAGGTAAAGGCGAAGTTTCGTAACTATAGAGACTCCAATTAAGACCAAATGGGCCAATCAACTTTTTTTTGTTTTCTTCTATTTACTCCTTTACAAGTAACTCTGTAATCTCTGGTTAGTGAAACCATGATTTTGTAGTAACTAGATAAACTGTTTATCATAGTGCGTATGTGAAAACCAAAAAAAATAAGTATTTTTATGAAAAAATCCGGTGACCCAGGGGACATACCACTATTTCCATACAAATTTCGGGGACATCATTGTCCCCTGGGTCACCAACGAAATAGAAGCTAAACAAAATAAAATCAATATGGCAATTATACCATTATTGACTACAAAATGTAGCGTTTTGAAAAGTATACTTTAAATAAGGAAAAATAATTAGTTTTTTAATTATTTCGGTTTTCATAGAAAGTTGCAGAAAATCGTTGACAAAAAAAAGTTGATTGACCCAGATACAGAATATAATTAATAATAAAATAATAATAAAATAACATTACGCGAGTTATAGGTAACGCCACCAGAGTTGAGGCCACGCACACAACCACATCTCATGTAATGACAGCGGGATTTTGACGTTGTGTTGACGTTTACAAGCCTTTATTTAACTTGCAATGTAAGTTTGTTCGGGTGGAATCTTTCAACTCAATTTTGAAGTAGATATCGTCACGTCAACTGATTGAGCTGAAATTTTGCATGCATATGTAAATTGGATGACAATGCAACATTATTGTGACATAGAGCTGATCTGACGATGGAGCTGGAAGGTGGCCACAGGAACACCGTAATAAAACGACATGACTTCATCGAGTTATATCTCGTTTGATTCTTCTTGACGAGTACCTACTTTGGTATTGGTAACCATGGGCAAAAAGCTTGTATTAAAATAGATTTTTTAGCAAAAACATTCATAGAACAGTACAAACCAACTTATTTTTAGCTAGCTTTTAAAGTGCGGAACCCTCAATACACGTGTCCGAATCGCACTTGGCCGATTTTTTATACCATAAACAAAAAGCTGCAATGACAAAGTGGCGGGCAACGGCCGCGCTAGAGGCATCTGCTTGCGGTTCTGTCTCAGGTTACCTCTATGCTCTATGATGTTTTTGGTCCTTAATGAGTTTATTAATTAGTTGGTTAAGTTTGGACATAGCGGAGTTAGCTCCCGCGAAGGGTCGACGCGCCTTTTTTTCAGATGTCAATGACCGGTACAAGCTAAGATATTATAGTATTAGCAGTTCTGTCACAAAGCATAGCCCACTCCATCGTCCTCTGAGCTTTCTTGAGACCCATCGTCATCTGCGGGATGTTTTGCAATAAAAAGATTTAAGTAACAATATTGTTGACTCATTTCTATTGATAAAAAAGCTGAAATACGGGTAACGGACAAATACTATTAATTCTTAATATACTAAATAGTTGCCGCAAGTATCAAAACGCGTGCGTCGGGTGCGCGCGCGCCGGTAGCGCGACCGCGGCTCCTCCAATGACACTCTTGATTGTCTTTCGCTAGAAGCGGCTTTCGCTTTAAATTTTAATAGGGTAGTTGACACAGCCGTCCAATAATTCTAAGATACAGAGCTCTAATAACAATTTTTTTAATCGCTATAAAAGTTTTTCTGACTATACTTTTTGTTAACTATTACCACTCACGGAACTTTCGCGCAAAATAATATTTAATAATTTTTTTCATAAATAAAAACCGCAAATCCTTCAAAAAAAAACCTATCGATAATCGATAAAATTTAACATTCAACTCTATTGATATAGATTTTTGCCATGAAAATTCCGCCTTTATACTTAAACATTATACTTTTTGTTGACTTAAAATTATAACTTCATCATCATAATCAGCCTATTTACGTCCAATTACAGGGCACAGGCCTCCTCAAAATATGAAGACTTGGGCTGTTCCCACGCGGGTCCAGTGTAGATTGGGAACTTCACACACAACATTGAATTTCTTACTTGTACTATTATTTATTTTAATGTAATATTTAAATAGTAATAATGCGAGGACCTTTGTCTGCACACTGTTTTCTATAGCCATTGACGACCAAATGGTCTAGCGGTTAGAGTGCCTGACTACAAAGCTTGAGGTCCCGGGTTCGATTCCCGCGTCGGGGCAGATATTTATTTATTTATTTGTTCATACAATACTAATAATTGTTATACTAAACGGGACTTATCACACAAACAATATTTACCTCGAGTTACAATACTAATACATAAAATACGAATGTTTGTTCTCGAGTCATGGGTTTTTAATATGTACTTATCTATCTAAATATATATCCATAACACAAGCTTTGCTTACTTTGGGATTAGGTCAATTGGTGTGAATTGTCCCGTGATATTTTTTTTAATTAGCCTGTGTGTCTGTAGTAGTCACGTAGTGTGCAATGTGTGTGTATTTATTTATTTATTTTATATTTATTTTAAGCGCAGCCCTTCCAGCGTCCCTATCTGCGTTCCTAAGGCTTTCTCCACGGTTCCCGCGCTTCTTGTTGACACTACTAACAGCCCCCGGTTTTACTCGCCTTTTTGCCGCCTCACCAGTGATCTTGGCTTGAGAAGGGTGACGAATGTCATTATCATTATAACCTGTACACTTGAGTTTCCAAATTTTGGGCCCATGTTAGAACTGCAAGTAAAATTGTAGTACAGTCACGGAATTAAAAGATTTGTTAGTTTTCTAATATTTTAAAACACTTTTCAAACACATGTTAGCTTTCGGAACTGTATAACACCTGTTGCATAGTATATGATGCTTAACTGCTTGACAACAGGGCTCAGAGACCAATTCAAATTCAAATGGTCTGGTCGACATTTAAAAAGGTAGCTAAAACCCCCGTAATTTTGCTTCTGCAATCAAAGAGAAGGTTGAGGAATAAGTAGGCATTTAATTTGTTTTGTTATAGTATAATTAGTTTTAGTTTTATTTAAGTTCTTAGTAGCCTAATATTTGGTTTTTCACGTTATATTTATTTTTCCAAATTTCAAAGACCTGTTTAATCTTTATTCTATTTTTTTATTCCCCTTCAAGAATATTCCACTTAGTTGAAATTGGCATGTATTAACTTTTGAGCAAAGAATTGTATAATCTATTAGTGGAAACTGTTTTGGCTTATGTTTTAACTTTACGAACTGAATCTTATGTATTATTTATGCTGTATGTTTCCCATGGCAATAAAATAAAAAATAAAAATAAATAAAATAAATGACACTGTGGACTAAGTCGACCTGAGCCCTTGTATGATCTTTCTTGCAGGTTTAAACTGGACTTTATTATTAAACACTATTGACATCGCTCGCGCTCAAAGCTCACGGTAAATGTTAAATGTAATTTCGCACACGTATTACGAAAAATTCAAAGGTGCGATCCCGGGTTGAACCCACGGTCCTCTGCTTGAGGAGTCATAGCTCAAGCCAGTTGCGTGGCACGGCACAAAAGTATAGTAAATAAATTTGTATAGGTAACGCCACGAGGATTGAGGCGAATGATTACACACACAGCTACATAAAGTTCTGATTGCAAAAAAAAGTAGTGAATGAATGAAATGAGTGAGTGAATGAAAATAAATAAATATCATAGACATAGACATAGACATAACTTTATTCGACATCAAAAAAGAAAATACACTGACTAATACACTGAGAAAAATAAAAAGAACAATAATAACAATAAAAACAAAAAACATAATTGTAGATGTCGAAAAGGAATTTGACTCAGCATAAGCTGCAGTAGATGCCTGCTGCAGCGCTGATTTTCAGTCAAACCCTTCATATCCGTGCATCAAACTTGTTGGACCGGAATCAGCACAAACAAATTCTGTATAAAAAGTGTAAACAAATAAATAGATACATATATTATAGTGGGAGTTAATTCTTTTTTATTATTATTTATTTCAATTATACATAGTTATACATTATATTATACACATAGGTATTTATACATTTAAGGTAGTCGCATCAGAGATAAGAGGACTTGGCCTTTCCACCTCACGTATCACGGGACAATTCACACCAATTGACCTAGTCCCAAACTAAGCAAAGCTTGTACTATGGGTACTAGACAACGGATAAACATACTTATATAGATAGATACATACTTAAATACATATTAAACACCCAAGACTCGAGCACAAACATTCGTATTATTCACACAAATGTCTGCCCCGACCGGGAATCGAACCCGGGACCTCAAGCTTCGTAGTCAGGTTCTCTAACAACTAGGCTATCCGGTCGTCTAGAAAAATGTGAGTTATATGATCTTCTGATGAAATACCTACGCAATACTATGCATATTATTTTTTTTTTTCATAGAACCTATTTTTGAAATAAAATAATTTGAAACTGATAAGAAATATTCGCAACAAATAATAAATTTAATAATAATAATTAATGATTTATTTTAATTCATAATTAATAAAAAAATATTGGATTGTAATTCTTCAGAGCAAAATTTACTGCTATGTAAATTTAATGTTTATGCTTCACTTTTTTGTTTTGCATGCGGTGTTTACTTATAAGTGATTGTGACACTCAGCTCAACATGTTTATATAAGCAGCAATTTCTGATGTATCTAGTGTTAACAATTGTTAGTAAACCTTAAATAAATAAATAAATATAAATAAATATATCGGTGTTTTATAAATAGCGAAAAATATTCTTACCTGATTTGAATAAAATAGATCAAAATATTCTATTTTCTGTTTTGTTCGAACTACAGTCAAAACCGTTTATAGCGACACCAATTACAACGACATATTGGATGTAACGACCAAGAAAAAAACCCAACACGATCTTATGTACCGAAGTAACACTGGTTACAATGACCAACCGTGTTTAACGACCAAATATTGCTGTCCCTTGAATGTCGTTATAAACGGTTTTGACTGTAGATGTATTCCTAAATAATTCTCAACGAAATATGTTGAAGAAATTTTAGTCAATCTTGTAATTAATTCACTGTTGAGTCTGTTGAACTTGCTATCGGTACGAATAAATGTCAAAATCCCGCTGTCATTACATGACGTGTTGTTGTGTGCGTGACCTCAACTCTTGATGGCGATACGTATAATATGTGTTTATTTCCACAGCGAAGCAGATTACACCAAAGGCGTGTTCCAATCGCTGGGCTTTAAGGAGTTCCACAAGTATCTGATCATGAGCGAGGAGGAGCGCCAGGCGGAGGAGGGCCAGAAACTGTTGCAGGAGTGTATCGAGGCCATGAAGTTGGGCACCAAGCGGTTCGCTCGCCGGCAGACCAAGGCGATCCTGCCGTGGTTCCTGGAGCATCAGAACAGAGAAGTAAGAGGATCGTCTTACTTTACGACTCCATACTGTGGGAACATATAAACCATCTTTACTCGTGCAGGTCGATTCACAAGAGTTGGCACGAATGGATTGAACGAAAGCAATGTCACTTTGACATTTTTGTAGGAAAATGACTGATGCATGACATTTTCATATTTGTGTGAAGTGTATTCAATTCAAACAGGTAACACATAGATACTTTCATTCGCTCATTCGATCCATTCGTGCCAACTCTTGTGAATCGACCTGTACGAGACAACTACAATTATGTTTCATACTAAATACAAACTAAAACATAGATGCACAGAAAAAACCCCAGAAAAAAGACCAATGCTGGGAATCGAACCCAGGTCCTCGGCATTCCGTGCCGCGTGCTATTCCCCTACACCACCACTGGTCAGCAGTTTAGACACAAATTTTTCCTATGCATCATACATTCCAGCCTGCCATCATCACTTATGCAGTGATACAGCGCCATCTATGTTCAGTTCTCATCGATAATCATCAACACTCCTTCGGAACTAACCGCTCACCCGGACAAGAGATGTCGCTACTAGGCCAAAAAGCACGCGGCACAGAATGCCGAGGACCTGGGCTCGATTCCCAGCATTGTTCTTTTTTCTGGAGTTTTTCCTGTGCATCTATGTTTCAGTTTGTATTTAGTATGAAATATATGGATTTCACGGGATGACCGTAAAAGTAAAAAAAAATAAGTTGAAAAAATAAAGATAAAGATAAAAATAAAGATAATTTAATATTCAACATGAGTTACAAATAAATACAGATGTTACTTAAAATTAAAACAGTCCTCCATGTTGTGCCTTTGGACGTATAGCTTGTCTAGTTTAAAATGACGCGCCCCACCACCGCACTCACGCACAGGATTCGAAACTCAATTCAAGCTACAATAGACTCTATTGTAGCTCAAATTGAGCTCCAAATCCCGTGCGCAAACGCGGTGGTGGGGCGCGTCATTTCAAACTAGACAAGCTCTACATTTTTTGTTTTCTTCCCTATTTTTATTTTACATAAATTTTATGAGTCCATTTAATTTAAAATTAAATACAGAAAGATACTTCAAACCAAAATTGTAACATTTATGTTTGTTTTCTGCATATAAAGCCTGACCAGATATATGATCATTGTCAATAGGGCGCTATTATTTTCATTTGTGTGAACATTTCAGTATAGTCTGAACAATATGGATTGGCAACTCGTTATTATAGCCGTGGTGGCCTAGTGGTGTGACATGGCCTCTCAAGCCGAGGGTCGTGGATTCAAATCCCGGCTCGCACCTCCGAGTTTGTCGGAATGTATGTGTGATATTTCATTTGAAATTCACCATGAGCTTTACGGTGAAGGAAAACGTCGCGAGGAAACCTTTATACACCTGCGAAGAAATTCAATGGTGTGTGTTAAGTTCCTAATCCGCACTGGGCCCGCGTGGGAACTACGGCCCAAGCTCTCTCATTCTGAGAGGAGGCCTGTGCCCTACAGTGGGTCGTATATAGGCTGGGATGATGATATTTTGACTTAGATAAGTACCTACCAAGGATGATATTTTATAGACTGAATTAGCAATCGCCATAGTACAGATCGGCCGCGGAAAAATAGTACGATTATTAAATCTAGATGGCGCTGACATATAGCCCGAGGGTTTGAAATCAAAACAATAAGACTACAAATATTTCATATTACTGCAAATGTATTATTATTTTATTATGCAATATTTTTTAAAAATAATACATTTGCATTAATATGAACCATCTGTAGTCTTATTGTTTTGCTTTCAAAGCCTCGGGCTATATTTCAGCGCCATCTAGATTTAATAATCGAACTATTTTTCTGCGGACGACCTGTGCGGGGTCTCATTCTAAATCCCTAACATCGTTTGTCCTAACGTAATGTTTGTCCTAATGATCGTTTGTCCTAACACTTTTTTTCTCGGAAAAGGTGAATTTTTCAGGAACTTTTTTGTGATTATCCTCTAGAACTCTATAGGTTAGGTTAGGTTTGTTTTATAAAAATCCAGAACAATTAATAGACTTTAAATAAAAAGAGTTAGTACAAACGATCATTAGGACAAACATTACATTAGGACAAATAATCATTAGGGATTTAGATACAGAGCCACTATGGCGATTGCTAAACCAGTCTATAATCGTCCTTGGTACCTACCTACTTTTATTTATTGTAATCGAAATCAGAATCCAAATTCGGTGTCTATAAGGCAAGTATCTTCAAATTCAGACCCAGAAATTAGTTCCAATGAAATTCCGTAACATGGCGCATGATAGAATAGAATAGAAATCTTAATCTTAGAATATGGTAGGGTACAGATATCACTGACTTATTATAACTATATTACTGGTCAGGCTTTAAAATAACGTCTATCACACTAATATTATAAACGTGAAAGATTGTATGGATGTGTGGAAGTGGAACTTGTGATCCCTACAAAAAAAGGTTGCGATTTAATTTGTCATTCGTTTTTTTTCTAGCTATAAAATTAGTGTGCATGGAAAATACAAAGACAGCATTGATTCCCCTTCCTTTATTTTATGTTTCTACGACCAAAATCAGATAAAATATCAACAAACCCCTTGTACTGAATACACGATAACGATCAAAGAACTTGGAAACGTATTGCGTGTTTTTCATTTATTACCCATACATTTTATGGTTCCTTCGAATCCTTCGTAATAGCGTAGTAAAGAAATTCTCTTTTACTTCTATTACGGTTCGTTCATTATAAAAAAAATGTTATTAGTATGTTTATTAATGTTAGCGCTATCTGTTGTGCAGTAGCTGAACTAACTAAACAGCTGTACCACGCCCTCTAGTATCAAGTAGGCTAACTAAAAGTTAAGACTGTTAATGATGACAAAACGTCGCACTAGATGTCGATGTCGCCTAATTTTTGTTTGTTTTTTTTCCAGCCTCCTGCTATCTACGAACTTAATGCAACTGATCTTTCAGAATGGGACACGCAGGTCAAAGGAAAAGCTATTCATGTTATTCAGAGTTACCTCAATGAAGAGCCATGCCCATTTTTTCTAACCAGATCTCGCCCTAAAGAAGAGAAACCAAAGCGTAATCCATTTACGAAACATCACTGTGAAGTGTGCCAAAAAATTATAATAGGAGATAATGAGATTGCGATTCATCTTAATTCTAACAAGCACAAAAGATCCGTTAAAAGGAGAAACTTAGAAGAAAATACGAAGGTTTTTAAACTCGGCTCCAAAAAGTGAATTATGTTATGTACTTATGTATGACAATTTAAGCTGATTTAACTGTAATTTTAAAATGTAATAAAACTAAGTTTGCAACTAAAAACTGTTTTATTATTAATTATTTACACTATATTATTTACAAACTAAAAACAAAGGCTATTCCTCCACTACTTCTTTTTTTGCTTTTGGTGCTCTGTAGTCATAGTTTTCAAATTCTGGGTACTCTTTTATGATCTCATTATAAGCTTCGCACAGTCTTGCGAATTCTGTGTTAACAATTTGGAATGATCTTGTGACGGGATCTATCTCTGCCAGCTTGTACATTCTGTCTGCCATTTCTTGACGCACTTCTTCTGGAAACAGTGTTTGAGCGCCTCTGATGGAATATTTCTGCCTCATAGAAAATATGTGTCGCACAACTTTTTCAACTAATTTAAACGGCAACCTTATGATTGGTTGCTTTAATGGAGTTAGAGTCACCACACCCACATCTACTTCAGGCTTTGGTAGGAAAGCCGAGCCAGGGATGTCAAATTTGTATTTCACATTGCACCAATTCTGACACATTACTGACAACCTGCATCTTTGCTTGTCCAGAATTCTAGCAGCCATCCTCTCGGCAACTTCCTTTTGAAATGTTAAAGTCATTCTCGCTCTCCCGAATCCCCACGGCCCTTCTTGTTTAGATATCATTTCAAGCCAACGGATCATGAGAATAGTAGATACACTGAATGGTAGGTTGCCAATTAGATTCAAAGCGGGTGGTGGATCGTTCCAGTCAACTTTAACATCTTTGGGTACAAAATGTGCAATATCAGTTTTCAAAATATCACCTGTTATTATGTCTATGTCAACTTTATCCCTGCAGGCGTCAGCAATGAGTTCTAAACTAGGAATAAAACGAGGATCCTTTTCTATCAAAATTACTTTTCTCGGCGCTTGACGAATTATAGATCTAGTAATGCCGCCGGGTCCTGGCCCCACTTCGCATACAACATTGTTGTCTATATGGCCAGCAGCGCGCACTATTTTATCAATCATTCGCGGCTCCATGAGAAAGTTTTGCGACAGTTCCTTAAGAGCGCGCAGTTTGTACAAACGGATGACATCTTTGATGCTTGGTAGAGGAGGCAGCCGAATATGAACAGCCTTGGTTGCAGCGGCCATTACTGCTGTATTTTCGCCGGCTCGTTAAAGTCGTCAAGGAATGTCTCCTGTTTCACAGCGAAAATAGAGTACAGATAAATACTAAACACTCCGGCTCCGATAGTGAAACCAGTGATTCTGTTCTTTTTCGATATTGCTTGCAGTTTCTGGACTCGTTCGCGGTTCTTTTGCTCGATAATTTTCATGTAATCGATCTCGGCCTTCTTCAGCATAGGATCTTTGCCCTCAAAGTTGATCTTGGGCTTGAACTCGGAGTCCCCCATTACGAAATTCTATTGCGATTCCTAACCTCAAACAAACTCTGGAATGGTAAATAATGACAGTGACGTTTTAAGGGAGTGTTACTATACTTTAACAAATTCATCAGCACAGTGAGCGATTATCCGTGCTTTATTAATTGAAAAAATATTGTAAAATATTTGATATACAATATTTTATGGTGAAGATATTGCTTGTAAAAAATATAAATATTAATGACAAATATTGGAAAGGAAAAACATTTTTTTATATCAGTGTTGCCGTTTACAATTTGTAGTAGATTTAGTAGATTCACAGTTCGTTCATACATGCTTTATACGATAATTTCGTTGAAATGTGAAGAGCCCATGAATACAGTAATAAAAAAATTCAATTTAATATTTAATGCATAATTTAGGTACGTGAGAACAGTTTACTTGACGTTTTATTCATCTTTCCTTTCCAAAATTAAAATCTCCGTAAAATAACTCGAATAATTCTTCTTTAAGTTATTCATCTATCAGGCACATTGATTAAACTAAACTAAATGTTTGAATGTTAAAACTTTATAACATCATTCTGTTTTGCGTCATATTTTTAAACAGCTGTTTATGACGTATTATCAACAAAACAAAGGCCATGCGCGCAACTGTCTCATTCTAAACACTTTGTCTCCCTTGCACGTATGCATTCTTTGCTCTACACTCCACACCAAAACATAAAATAAAACGTCAAACCGCGTCTCGCAGCGTAGACGTTTGCATGTGCGGCGGACATACCGCCTGCGCTTCGTATTTGTGTGTCAGTGTTAAAAATGCCTTTTATATCCAAAGACTGGAGATCACCTGGCGAGGAATGGGTCAAAACACAGGAAGGCTGGGAGAAGAAAAAAGTGCTAGAATGCACGGCCCAAAGGTGAGTTTACATCGACTGCCGATTCCTTTGTTCGTTGCAATACAACGCAGCAATATAACATTAGCCATTTCCCCCAATAATATCTATATCTAACGCTATTTGAAGCTTGTGTTTTCTAAACGTAGCGTAATTTTGTATTGCAGATATCCCGCTATATCTAACTTTAATAACCCAGCTGATCAACAGAAGTCATGGTAAGTGCTCGTTTGTTATTTACCGTTTGTTGCTCGCGATCAGCTGTTTCTGTTTTCATTCGTCGAGTATTGATTTGGTTGCGAGTGTGTGCGTGAGTCCTTCGCCTGGTTTTGATGTAGATTTGTGTATGTTTAGGTAACAGTTTGCTTGTATGAATTATCAGGATTTCGTAGATTTTGAGATCACGAAGACCCCGTAAGATGAATTAAAGAACAATATTTTTTACTAACACTAATTGTATACGAGTTTATGGAGTTTCTTTTATTTTCTTCTGCAACAAAAAATTTAACAGTGGTGGAATGTAGGTATAACAATATTATTGAATTATCTAGGGGCCTGGTAGTGCGACATTGTAAAGTTGGAAACATGTTGCCTTTTGATGATTGGTAAATGAAAATGTATGTCGCGAATTGCATATGAGTTAAATGTCTAAATATTTGACAGACACATTTCACTTACATTTAACACATTGATGGACAGTACATACTTTCAATTAAGAGTTGTTGAGCTATACATTTGGATGCCTATAGGTACTGTATAGATTCAGGCGTTACTTTGCGGAGGTCCATGTTTAAAATAAATGGAATACCTTTGTTGCTCCTCCGCTAAGTAGTGAGGCCAAGTCGTGCAAAACAGCTACGTTTGCGCTGAAAAATGCTTTTTCATGCAATTTAACCCACCCTCCCTCCGCATAAAAAAAAAAAAAAAAAAAACCTATAGGTGTAGTGTCCTTCAAAATGTTAAGTTAAAAATAACATTGTACATGATTAAATTTCATTGAGCATATTTAAAAAGGCAACAGAAGGAATCAGTTCAATTTGGTCGCATAATTTATTCTAAATTATAGTTAATTTATTTGAGTACTAGCCTTTACCCTCGGCTTCGCTTGCATTAACCATTAGATCTGCCATTCTTATTGAAATTACGGAATCTCGCAAACAATCCTGAGAGAATTCCTAAAAGTTGTATCGTGAATAACGAAAGATGCATAAATACCAAATTTCAAACCTCTTAATAAAGCAGTTGAAATTTTAGGATTTTATTCCGCTCCCGTGGAAAAAGAATATCGGAATAAAAAATAGCTTATGTATTATTCCAGAAATCCAGCTATCTACATACTAAATTTCATTCAAATCCGTCCGACCGTTTCGGAGTGAAGGAGTAACAAACTCATAAACGCAAGCACACACTCAAACTTTCGCGTTTACAATTATTAGTAGGATAATTGCTTAATTATAACGAATGAATAATGTTTATCTTTACTCGTCTGCTATCGTGTTATATCAATTATTATAAATTATTCTGTTTGTGCAATATGCATATACCTACAAACTTTTTTCTAGTTTTATTTGTCAAACAAAGAAGCAATAGATAGGTAACCTAGAAAGATTTAGGTCAGGCGTAGCGCCGATCATACAAATCTGCTCTGCAAGCTAATAAAATCGAAACAATGGATTTTTTATTTTTATAAATAAATATATAAATCTAAATAAATAAATAATATTTACTTTTATACTAAAAACTATGTTGAAATCTTTGTGTCCGAAGCTTGTTTGTTTATTGAAGCTTCCAAAACAAAAAATACTTGAATAAGAAAAAATGTACCGGTTAATGATTTCGCCCGATTTCTATATTAAGATAAAATTACTGATAAATCTGCTGATTAAAGGCATAAAATGTCTTAAATCCTTTGTGCCCTCTCGAAATATTAAGTGGCCCTCCGCCTACGCAATGTCCAAATTAAGTGGAACGGTCGAGTCCAAAGCAATTAAAACAAAATACGTTTAGAAACATGTTCCGACAGGAAGGAGCTGATGCTAAATTTAAAGTCTTGAAACGACGAGACATTCCCTTTGCTAATGGCTACGTGTTTTACTAATGAATAGTTCTATTAGAAAACGAGGATTGAAGAACGAATAATAGAATAAATATATTTCCCTGAGACACTTGAGAGTGTACAACATGTATAAAATTTTCATTCCTTTCATACACGCGTAGGTATCTAGGATAGGAATGTCTACAACAAAACTACGTTGCTGCAGCCTGTTGTTGCAGTTATTGTAATATATTATTAACTATATTCTGTATTTTTACTCCAAACAGTCCATGTGATCAAAAGACAGCCTCACTCACCAGCCAAATTTTCTAGTTTTTCCAATTCCATCCAAATTTCTAACCAACTTTATGACACACTTTACTAAGTAATTTTATGAGTTCTATAAACTAACATTAAATGTAGTATGTTTTTCGCAAAAAGGAAAAATGTTAGATATTCCTTTCGGTCAGTTTTATCCTTAAAATAATTCCATTCGTTTTCCTTTGAGGTATCTTTAGCGGACGGAAAATTTATTGGAATCTACATTTGTTAACAAAGAAAATATGAAGCCATTTACTTCACTCATGAAACTCGACGTTTTATAGTGTTATCTTACTAAATACTTGACTTGAAATAAATATATGTGAAACTATCTCATTTCGAAATAGAAAAGGAGTGTACTTAGTAATCAGTGCCGTGATTCTTTAGTAAACCATACCAAACACCTAATATGAAAATTACGTAGCCAAATAGTACGCAATTCCATAACGACAACTTCATTTAATCTTTATATAATGACATTGAAAGCAATTAGAGTCATCTCATGACAATAAAAACTTAGCCCTATAAAAGCATCCATTTATACCGCTGATAAAAAGCAGTATATACATAGTGACCACAATGAATATTAAGATGAACTAAAACAATTACTTTGATCACCCGCGACCTTACAATAGTTACGTTTATGCAAGAAATGTGTGTTCATGCAGTTCCTCCACCTCCACACTGTATGAACACACACAAATCACATAAACATTTTGTTACAATAGTTACGTTTATGTGATTTGTGTGTGTTCGTACAGTGTGGAGGTGGAGGAACTGCATGAACACACATTTCTTGCATAAACGTGACTATTGTAAGATCGCGGGTGAGCAAAGTAATTGTTTTAGTTCATTAATATGGACCTCCGCAAAGTAACGCCTGATTCAATAAATTATTGAATATTAAGATATTCTTTCGAGCGTATACCTTGAAATTCGGTTGGGAAAGAAATTAATAAAATATAAACTTTAACTCAGTGAGGAGTTTCAGGCACTAACCTAATTCTGGGGAGATTCGATTTCAAGTTGGAAATTACCTGAAGCACGTTTTTAAACTTTGGCATGACCAGCTTATCACTTTATAGTTATCTCTATTACAGTAACATACATACAGAGTAATACAGACGATGTATTTTTTTTTATGTTTATGGCTCAATCCTTACTAATATTATAAATGCGAAAGTAATTCTATCTGCCTATTACTTCTTCACGGCTCACGCTTAATTCGCTGAACCGATATAGAAAAAAATATGGATATAGTTGGTAGATGGGATCATGGGAAGGACATAGGATAGTTTTAATCCTAATTACAATTGCATAGTTCCCGCGGGATAGCGATAAACGAAGTCTTCGCAGACGGAGGCGCGGGCAACAGCTAGTAACAAATAGTTTTGAATGTGGAATAAGGCAAATTCAGAAACAGATCATTTCTCAATTCTTTGGACGCAGTTATTACGGCCAGAACTTTCGTTCTTATGCAGTCTATATTATCCTAGTGCCAATGAAAACCTTTAAGCTAAGGCATATCTTTGCGAATACTATATCTGTTCATAATAAATTCAATTTGACTGATCCATTAATGCTTTTCCACAGCTGGATGAAAAAGGGACTAAAAATATAGAAATTTATCATTCAACATAGCATATTACATCAGAAATGTGACAGTTGCGAAAAAAATGGCAGCCTCGTTTAATTTCTGCTCTTTGCTGTCGTAGGTACGTAAATAAATCACAATAATCAAGGTGTGGCCGCATCCGACCTTTCTCGGCCGCTCCCGACGTAAAAGTCAAAGCTATTTGGTAATTGCGTTACTTCGGGATTCTACAGTGTACCACCAAGAAGGATGGAGCTATACAAATGCCTTACTGTCGTCCCCTTCATTGAAACCGATCGCGACTACTTAGATTTAGCTGATCGCTTTGAGATACGAGAATGTTTTCCTTTGTTTCAATTTGCAATTGCTGTCAAAGTGAGGTAGTGCCGTTTCGGTATTCTAGAGAAGCTCTCTTAATTTAAATCTTACTAATAGATCGTCGGTCGTTATACAAGAAACGTGTTTTTTTAACCGTTTTAACTGAATCTTTATAATGGCATTAACTAGATAATTCAAATATTCATCCGTTATGTATTACTGTGGCTGGCACACCAACAAATAATTAAAATAAACATTGACCCCGGCCCTGACTAACCGATATACAATTATCCCACACTGCTTACATTTCACTTAGAAGCAGGGCTCTGCTAACACTGTATTATTATAGTGACGGCAGTTTACGGCGTATACTTTGACATACACACAAATTTGTACGGAAAACTCGCACTTGGCTGGTTTTTTATTCTTCTTGGCGATTTCACGGACATAAGCTAGTACCTCTCTACTCTACTTACCTCCCAATTACTCTTTTCACATCGCAAACGTATGTGTACTGTTTTACGTGGGTGTATCTGTCTTCTACTTTTTGTTCTGTTCAAAAAGACGTAAAAAGGAACATGTGTGCCTGTTCTGCTGTGGTGCTGAGCTGAATAAGACTTCTTTGTTATGCAGACACTGCTGGTATTGGTGCCGCTGTCCATGTGTGCCAATTGCCAATCTTGAGAAACAAACACAATAAAACAAACCATTGCATTCAGAATTCGTGGATCTCGGGAGCTTCACAATGCATTATCTGTGTAAATTTCATTGAGTAAATGAGAAACTGGGTCACAAAATAATACCTATCGTTTCCGCACGGGTTTTCATTGAATTTGGCAACGGTCGTATACTGTAGTTATAATACATATTTTTGATCAGAGGTAATCTAAAGTTTTTATGAGTTGGATACTTGAACTACTCCCTTCCAATGTATATCGCCTATTTGTATTAATTCTAATTCAAAAATCATTCGTTTGTTAACCACAGAGGTAATAAATTAGTTTCGCCATTTGGCACACAAATAGCTATAGATTAAATTGCAGCATGCATCAAAATCAAAATATAACAAATCTAAAATCCTAGGAGCAGTCTATCAATTATTCTTGGATTGAATAATTCGCTTTTGTGGTTAGAAAATTATAGAGTGCTACTTTAAATTGTGTAATGTCAACTAGCTAAAGTATTCTTTTTTGTAGTTTATTGTAAAGTTTTTGTGCCATTTCATATTATACTATACTTCTGCTAAGGAGTGCCGTTTTACACAGTCTCAGGTTACGTTTATCATAGTGGCGATGGCTTTTTGACTTACTTAGGACCTCTTAGGACTGATAAATTTTCAATGTTCGGGTAACAGTATTTCATATCTGTCAGATAATTGTAAACTCTGTCCTTTTTTTCCTATGAGTTAAAACTATTAACTGACGAATACTTTTATCTGGGGATTGAAAAATCGGCCCTTACAATAGTGACGCATTTTTTGTTTTACATGTAATTACCCTTCTATACTAATATTATAAAGAGAAAAGATTTGATTGTTTGTTTGTATGTTTGTTTGTTTGCATTGAATAGGCTCCGAAACTACCGAACCGATTTCAAAAATTCTTTTGCCGTTAGAAAGCTACATTACCACAGAGTGACATAGTACTTTTATCGCAGGCGAAGCTGCGGACGGAAGGCTAGTCATACATATATAAAAAGACACATTTATAAAGTCATTATTAAGATTCTGAAATCACTAACTAAGGCAATAGATCAATCAAGCTTGAAGACCAAAACCAATCAAGACCAAAAGAGAAAAAAGTAAACCTAAACTTCGGCAGTCGGTACTACACTATTTTTACCATCGATGTATATAAACAGTAATAAACAGTAGTTTATAAACAGTAATCGCTCTAATGCCTTTTCTTTTAATGTAAAAGTACGTATGAAGCCAATTAATTCGAACTTCTGTGCGATTAGTAATAAAATTACATCGTACAAGGAATTAAAGCAAAATTTCAAACAATTCATTAATCTCTGTGTGAATGACCGTCGAAATTGAAACACTTACGTGTTTTGGCCACGTTAAGTTGGATTCACACGCGATCGTCTATGTAGCTCGTTATGTAAGATTCGTATGATGTATTCTTCATAATGTAGGTCAGACTGGTTGCCAAGAGGTGTCAGTCCGACCTTAATATCAGAAGCGAGATGGAGGTTCGTTAGGATAGCATTTTGTAGCTAGCGCCATTTTTAAACTGGCTCGTTTTTAAACATGGAAGGAATAGAGCTGATTGAAGGGATTTCGTACTGTCGCATTTTTCAAATGATTGTTTGGTATAATTTTCCCTGTTAAAATTTAAAATATTACGGAAAATATCTTACATGGGCTATTTAGATTTTTAGAATAGGTTAGGGAATTTCAGCGTAGTTTCAATCGAACGAAACAGCCTTTCTATCAAACGATACATTTGTAGGACTTTGTTTTGATTTTGTTCAAATATTGAATTTGCTGAAATTAAAAGCTGATCTTAATTTGCAACTGTTTGAATTTTTACTTAATATTACTTTTAACAACATTAAAGAACGAATCCATTTAGCTCATAAGCTGATTACGTAGTCATAATGTTCATAGGAAAAGCATCAATTGAGATTTACAATTTATGCGTGTGCTTAATTTCTCAATCTCAGTTTTCTACAATTTCCTCATAAGTTGCTTTTCATATAAATATTTCTTGATTACGTTGCGTATTTACATAGTGAAATAGTAGATTGTACAATAAGTGCACTAAACGCGCCATTTGACCCGAGACGAGTCTATCTATCCGAGACGCAAGCGAGGGTTAACAGTTAAGTCCAGAGTAAAATTGTTTTGAACAAGTTTTACACGCTACTTTTCACTTCAGTTGCGAGGAAATTCTACAACAACATCGCCAATTAATGTTTATTGACAACTTCTTATTCCAGAGATGTCAGTTTCTACATCAACAGTATTTCGGATCTATTTTGTTTAATCTATAAATTAATATGGATTATAAAAAACAAAAATCATTTTCACTTGTCATGCTCGTATTGTAAAGTTGTTCTTAGACGAGAGAACGCTCCATAAAATATCTTTTTATGCTCTTTTGCATAAAGTAAAATCTTCGTCTAAAACCAAGGCAATCAGGCGCAAGCAGCCACAAAGAGTAGAAATTAAATTAAATTTAAAAGTTTGTTTTTTTTTTTATAAAACTGGTGTTTTATATTAAAAAAATAATAAAACTAGATAAATCTAGTACATTAGAAATTGCGATGCATGAAAAATAAAAGTTTGTAAAATTAATTTCAAATGTTTTATTTAATTTCCTTGCAATCCAAGTGAAAAGCAGAGTGTAAAACTCGAGCATTCAACCCATTTTCCCCTCGACGTGTCTATTCACCCTCGCCATACCGGCTCGGCTATATGAACGGCTCGGGCAAAATGGCTCATTTTGTGCTCTTGTTAGTAGATTGTACATCTACTATTTTTTTTCCGATAATCGTAGCTGTTGGAGCCTGATTGCCTTGGTCATAGACAAAGACTTTACTTTATGCATTTTAGTGCATGAGAAAAGAAAACCAGCTGTTGCCCGCAACTTCCTATGCATCCCGCAGAAAGTTTGCGTTTTCCCGGAATTAAAAGTCATCATCATCATCATCATTTCAGCCGAAAGACGTCCACTGCTGAACATAGGCCTCCCCCAAGGCTCGCCAAACAGATCGGCCCTGCGCCATCCGCATCCAATGCGTTCCCGCTTCCTTCACCAGGTCGTCGCTCCATCTTGTTGGAGGCCTACCTACACCGCGTCTTCCGGTCCGCGGACGCCACTCGAGAACCTTTCGGCCCCATCGGCCGTCAGTTCTACGGGCGATGTGCCCTGCCCACTGCCACTTAAGTCTAGCGATTCTTCGAGCTATGTCCGTGACTTTAGTTCTTGCGCGGATTTCATCATTTCTAATGCGATCCCGCAGAGAAACTCCAAGCATAGCCCTCTCCATCGCCCTCTGAGTGACCTTGAGCTTCCTTATAAGACCCATCGTTAGCGGCCACGTCTCAGTGCCATAAGTCATCACTGGCAACACACACTGGTCAAAGACTTTTGACTTGAGACACTGCGGTATATCGGATGACAAGATATTGCGGAGCTTCCCGAACGCTGCCCAGCCGAGTCTAATTCGTCGATTGACCTCTTTCTCGAAGTTGCACCTACCCAATTGGATTGTATGTCCCAGATAGATATAGTCGTCAACAACTTCAAGCAAAGTATCTCCGATTACGACGGGAGTTGGTACAACATGGGCGTTCGACATGACCTTCGTCTTGTCCATGTTCAATTTAAGACCAACTCTCTCGGAGACTCTTCCGAGGTCAGCGAGCATCGCACTGAGGTCCTCCAAGAACGAAGGAAGGAAGGAGGAATTAAAAGTAGGCTTTATTAATCAGGAATACAATAGTTCTCTATCAGTGAAAGATTTTTTACATGTTCTATAGCTTCACAGATCACCCCTACATGAAAAAACACAAACAAACAAAGTTTAGGTACCAGTTTTATATAAGTATATACATACATTATAAGTATAGATAAGTTAGTTATAATACTAGAAAATAGTCCAAACAAACCTGTGACATGGATCGTCATAAAATCGCATGCACATTGCCTCGTAAATGCAACTGGGGCTCAGGCATCGTACCATTCAGCCTGGATTTGTCATGTCATAGCATCCCACAAATCCCTACCGTATTCCATTCATATTACAGTTATTTTTCCTTGCCTCCTATGAAAGCCACAGTCATAATGAGCCATATTATCCGTCAAAGTTGAGTAGAACATAAGTTGTTTCGATGCAGCAGAAATGAGTACTGCTTCTGTATCTGTCCACATTATGAACAGTAAAAGTGGTTGAGAGTGAAAGTGCGCTTTTTTTTCTATTGTACGTTCTGTTCTACGGAAGTAAATAGATCATGCGGCTGTAAAACATGCGTGTTTTTTTCCCTTATGGACATAGTAAACTTAATTGAATCAATTACAATGAATTATAAATGTGAGTAAACCAGTCTTGCTTAAATTACCAATTAACTATGCCGCGTACTATAAATAGTTAAGTAATTAATCAGTTTACCTTGCATTGCGTTATAACACTTGATTAAAAATAAGATTAAAAATATTAAGTTGATTTTAATTAAGTTTATTTCATACTAAATACGAACTGAAACATGGATGCACAGAAAATACACAGAAAAAGACCAGCTCCGGGAATCGAACCCGGGTCCTCAGCATACCGTGTTGCGTGCTTTCACCCCTACACCACAACTGGACCAGTTCGTATTTAGTATGAAATATATGGATTTCACGGGATAACCGCAAAAGTAAAAAAATGGAGTTGAAAAATAAAAATACAAAAAGATACTTCATACCAATACCAATCTTATAATTAAGTTGTAAATTATAAAAAAAAACGTGTTTTATTTAGATCTGTTTAACTATTATCTCTACCGGGTACAGAATTAAATAAAAATATAAAGGCGTATGTGTACTGTGAAATTATTCTTTATGAATTCGATTTCTGTAATGAAACATTTGAAATTTATGTATTTGGAGACTAGATGCACGGTAGAGCACTGCCAAGTTTCTATTTTATGGTTTATCTAAATTTAATTCCCAGTTCCCACTAAGCAGTTTAGAAATTATTTTTAATTAGTTTGTAACGTATTAAAACAATTATGAAATCATAAATCAAGTACTAAACGTATAGCATGAGCAGAAATGAATAAACATGGAATGGCATATAGAAATAAACACGTAATTTCCTCAGACGACTTTGCCGATCAAACAAAACGCAATAAGCAATTACCGCTTGAAGCGTTGGAAACGGATAACGTCAGAAAATTGATCACTCAAGAAGTGAGACACAACATCATAATCCCCATGGAAAAATAAAGATTTGATGCTAAAAGACGTAAGCGAAACTCTAGCCTACTTTTTGTATGTCAGAGTGGCCAGACAAACGAACTGGTGGTTCACCTGATGTTAAATGATCACCACTGTCCATAGACTCCCTTACGCGATGCCAGTGCGTTGTCGGCCCAACTGTCAAGTTGTGTGTGCTACTGTGTGTGTGTTGAGTGAGTCTACTGTCAAGTTTTGCGGATAAGATGGAGTGACAGTCTGGCTATGACTACGTACGTTTGAGCTGCAGTGCATTGTGCGCCAGAGACGCTCATCGCACAGTGTTTACCGGACAACACACGCAATGAACAGAGGAAACTCCTCGCGACGCCGTTCGCGCACAGACCGTTAGATATTGCTCGCGGCATGCAACGTTTACGCTAGAAAATGCCTTGTCCAGGACTTCAGCCCTTTGTCCAAGGTTTATGTGGTAACGACCATCTCCGACGAGCTCGGGTTCAAGCGTCAAAAACTATGAGAACAGTTGGTTGATGATTGGCGCCGCGAGAGGCGCTGAAAATTTGTCCATAGTTATTATAGAGATGTTAAGGTGATCTCGCGTGCGAGATTGTGTGTTGGTCAATAACTACATTTAAGGCGCTGACTAGTTACTACGATTACCACTTGGCATGCTTCGGCAGATAAAACAACCGGGTTAATTCCTACACTTTTGTTATTATTGAATTGTACTTCACACGCCTATCTTATCATTTAATGAAGTCGTTTGAAGCGATTTAATGCAATACGCAAATATTTGTTAGTCACCATTTCAGCTTTTAAGAAAAGATTGACTCACTTGTATAATTACGAAAAGCTTGAAAAATAAAATACTGGTAGTTTTGTATCTCCTCAATTTAAAAAAATGATGAAAAAATTATAAGCATGTTTTAGCTTAAGAACCGAAGAGCTGCCTTGTAATGTTACAAACTTCTTTGTTATGAAACGGCACGGCTGTAGAGTTCTTCAGCTAATCTCGAAACCCAATCGATGCTCACGCTTGACGACTTTTTCATTGTTTTGAAACAATTCTTAGCAAACGATTACAACAAACTTATCCAGTTATAACTACAGATTAGGTAACGTTGTTGGGAAACTTTGGCGTTTAAAATAGCTAAAGTTGTTCCAGACACTTATAGATTGACATTTCAGAACTCTAGGAAGGTAATAAAACCAATTTTAGTTCTAAAACGGGAGTGAAACTGACGCAGATGCGTGTAGTATAGCCACCGAGCCGCCGTGATCAAAAGGTTGGTCATTGGCCGATCATCCTTGGCAGAAAGCCAGGGTGTCGCATGAGTTTCTAAACGCTGGCTTGCTGGGACAGCTATTAGACTGTTTATGGACTGTTTTCGTCGAATTATAAATTCAAACTCAATTTAGAATTTTAGAAACATTCCTGGTACTACAACTCGAAAACAATTGTTTACTTAGTGGTCTTGAATTCTCGTTTCACCTTACAATGTGAGGTAAATTCACAAAAATTTCAACAAATATCGAATAACGAAGATATTTACATTGAACACTTCGTAAAGGCAACAGGAAAATGTGTCTTCGTCATTGTTATTTCATTTTGTCGGAAATGGGGTAGTTACCCGAGTGTAATATCGCTTCAGTGTGGCCCTCTGGAGAATTTTCCTCGCCATATGGTTAAAATACCTCTCCTTTGTGATAAGTACAAAGACATATTGCGGGTCTGTCATTATGACGTGATAATGAAATTGAAAAGCACGACAAAGTGACCCGTGAAAGATGAGTCTTAATTGAATTTATTAGCTACCCAAATTGCCTAAAGACTGGAATTGGGCAACTACTAGAATTTTTAGGGACTATTTGTACGATATTTAATTCGAAGATCTTAATATATCGCTGAACAAAGGAACAGATTCTAACATTTTGATAATGAGCGGTTCCTTACATTAGATATATGCCTAAGACGAAACGAGTGAATGGCATTAGACATGTCCGTCATTCGGATTCCAAATGTTGCGTGCTATTTGAGACTTTTCACTTTAATGAACAGTTTTTTTTTGCCTCGCTAAAGTTTCCGTGACTCCTATTTCAACAACGCAAATGACAGATGACAATAACAATTGAGCCTACATTTTATAGCGAATATGATGCGTCTTAATATAAAAAATGTTCAAGTCAAATTTATACCGAATTATCAGTCTGTTACTTTAGAAGCCAGGACCACAAGCAACAATTGTAGTTAGCAAGTAAGTGCATAGCGTAGGTCGCTCTCCCTAACTGCATCTATGCTCTATGCGCAACAAGGCCATATCAATGATAATAAAAGTTGAACTTGCTGCTATCCGTCTGTCCCGTTCAAGGTCTTTGACAATAAACTGCAAGAAAGAGATAGTTATTCCGCATACGAGTATCGGTGTAGTAAGAATTGACATGCTGTGCTATGAAATTAACAAAGCATGAACTCTCACCCAAGCCATCATCAAAGACCATGAAAGAATGAGACACTTTTATAACAACCTAAAGGGTATGAACCCCAACCCCATGTAGTTTTCAACCTGTTCAAGCAGAGAATATTTGTGGCTTTGGTTGAATTCTAGAAGAACTATAGAGGCAACCTAACGGAAGATTTATTATTGTGAACTTCGCACTGTACCTATATAGATGAGGTAGCTTGCTACATCACGAATGTGTAGGCCGAGGCTACCGTACGCGGTGGTCTTCATACGCATGATTGGATCAATTGTTCCATGACCATTGATTGCAAATTGATTTGTGATAAGATTAACAATATATCAAAATGCGCAGTTTGTTTTGTTATTATACTTACTACGCCGCCGATAGTGGGCGGACGCGTGCGGTCTACTGTACATTGCTCGTTTGTTGTAATGTTTCATTTTAAGCCCCGGTTATTAGCTGATCGTACTGTATTTCAGTTACATCTAAAACATAATACATTATGAGTCTTAAATTTCAAATAAATTATTAAGATTCTTACAAGCTTACTTTTGAGAGAATGTAATAAAAGCAAATCAAAAATGGATCTAGCTTTCTGCTCAAATTGAGTGTTTGTTTATCATAATTTATAATAGTTCAGCCTGAAAAAAACATTCCGAAAGCTAATGAAATGAAGTAAACAGTGCAGAATTGAAAAACATCGCTTTGAAAAGTAACAAACTGAAAGCACGCGTCGACCCGGAACAACACAGGTTCATACACCACACCAGTCCAAAATAAGTTAAGCCTCAATATTAAGCATTTACTATACGAAGCGGGACCGATTTAAAATGGCCAACTAAACGCATGATGGCTCGCCGTTCTATATTTAAATTCGTTCTTATTTCAAATTTAAATGCAATTTAGCTGTGTTCCATTTAAGTTTTACCTACTAAGAACCGAGTATTATTAGCGTTTGACGCATTATAAAATCACGCATATGCGCTTTTGTGATTTTTATCCAATTTGTTTTTTTACTGCCATCGTCACACACAATAAATAGAATTACTCTTCTTGTTCATTCGCATGATATAAGGTTGAAAGCAATTATGTACAGTCGAAACTATCATGTCTCACAAACGAACAACCAATCATCATAATACAAATGTGGCGTTTGTCCGCACCGCACCGACCGCACGAGACCAAAACAAATTTGTTCCGATGCTAAGCTGCTTCGAATCCTTATTCCATCAATTATTAATACTAATTCTACTTCTTGACCTTCTACATAATATAAAACATGCCTGCAATACAAAACTCGATGTCATCGACCCTGCCATTTACTAGTGGCCACTGTAATCTGGCCCTTTACACGTGCTCACTGCTACAGCTCGTTCCTCATGCGAGGGGTCAACGTCTGCTGGTAGTGTGGGTTGAGAGACATCATAGAAAATGCAAGAAATCGTGATGAGTCAGCCTCGTAAGGCTTCCGATGCAGAGTTATAGATTAGTTTGTTATGTAACGTGGTTTTATGTTCTATTTTCTACTTTGAAAGTGTTCATAACATCGCTCTAAATTTAAACTTGTAGTAAATGTTTTATTTCAATCATAACATTATGATTGTGGATTTCTAAATCGCAGGATGAATAGTAATGAGTCTGGCAATCCATAGCCACGGAATAAATGGCAGAGGCCCAAAGATATTTAGCCAAATTGTTAATAAAATAAATAGTGACCGTTTTAGCCAATGCTAGGGACTAATTTAATACTTGTGTTAAATTAAAATTGAAGTACCTAGGTACTAGTATTTGTACATTTCAATTTTTTTTTAACCTACAACCGACGACTTGCGAGTTATGCAAAAGAAATAAATTGTCTTACTAACATGAACATGATTGGAATGTTTTCCACTAATACGTAATTTTTTCATAATGTTCAGAATGGTAGTAAAATAATACAACATTGACGTAATGCACGATACGTTAGCTAACGACATCATAATATGCGTAAAAAATGTTCTAATGCAGCATTAAAAAAAACTTGGCTGTTACACTTCCGTGCTCCGGGATTAACGTCATTATATTTGGCCAATTTTTCGTAACCAGAGCGTCATTCGCTTTGTTTGGTGCCAATTGTTATGCAAATGGAAAGTCCAACGAATCGGATACAATAAATTGTACAAATACACATGCCGGTTAATACGAACCATATTTTTTTACTATTTGCTTTATAAATAATTGTATGCTCTACCTACGTTCTACCGGGAAAAGCTGGAAAATAACATACTTGCCAACAACTGTTTGAGTTTAGAATGTATTTTTCTTTGACGTAGGTAATTTGATAAATAATAATAAAATATGTATGTGCTATTAACGATAATAATATAATATCAATACGTCTATGTAAGTAAATATAACGTAAATCAAATCACAAAGTTAATATTAGAACACAGGTTAAAGAGACAACCAAATTCTTACTGGCCTGACCCATTTTAAAGTTCATGAAACACCTTTCTTTGTCCGAAAATAGAAGTATTTTCCCACATCAAAGCGTTCACCATAGCCAGCGGGATTAATTCAGTGTTCTGAATCTGAAAGTGGTTTGACGTTTAAAAGTTACGACTGGCCATAAACAATTTCACTGCCACAGATTAAGCAATTATTTTGTTAAGTGTTAATGGACTACAATTTAAAGCAAATGGATGGTTTATTTGTTTACTTAAAGTGATATTTGTAATAGTGGTATTAGGCAATGACTATCTAGCGCAAAATGCCTGCAACATTTTATAGGTTTTAGCTATTACGTAAAGATTTTATTACACTACGCCATTTCTATTTAGCGTTACGAATTGTACACCTTATAAAAGACATACCCCTTCTATCGATTTTAAATTAAATAGACATTTATTAGTCTTGAATATATCATAAAAAATTACTTCATGTGCAGGCTGCAGGGGTTTTAGGTCTATTAACAAAATTGGAAAACGTTTAGGAAAAAACTGACCTCTCATACTTCTGTAGGTATGTTCGATCGAACCAATTAAATTTATTTTTTGAAAATAGTGCTTTGTCGATTCTATCGATAATTGCACCAACGTCGAGTCTGGAAAGGACACTATCGGTTGACATTTGACACCGTTGTTCGGTAGCTTAATAGAATCAACTGAATCGGGACCTTTAGCCATTGCTGAACCTTTTCACAAAAAATGTCATAGTGACATCTCATTGCCTGACACGGAAAGTCACTTCGACACTTACTGTGAGAACGTAATGAGGTGGGTTAGGATCGAGAACCAAATGGTACTTACTTATAGTAGGTACAGTCAACCAATTTAGATTCCTAGGCCACTATAGAATCTTGTCGCATCTAGATGCTTAATTACAACGTCATTGCGAGTCAAAGGATTGTCAACTTTCCTATCACAACATGCACATTCATCTCATCACGCAGTAATCACTGTAGAAGATAAACAAATTGATTCATTAAAACATGGTTCTATAGTGGTCTAGAATCAAATTGGTTGACAGTACCTACATAGTATCCATCCCTTCGATTAGAACTAGCCTAACCTCAGCGATATAGGTCACGCTTGGCAAACGGCGACCCATTTCCCGGCGATTCCCTATTTCTGGCCTTCCTGCTTGTGCATGGTGCGGTTGGATAAAGAGTGCCTTTTAACTGAATTAGGTGATGTTTCTAAATCGTCGTTTGTTTCTTTTTAACCCCCAACATAAAAAGAAGGGTGTTATAAGTTTGACCGCTATGTGTGTGTGTCTGTCTGTGGCATCATAGCTCTTAAACGGGTGGACCGATTTGGATGCGGTTTTTTTTATTTGAAAGAGGGTTTTTTGGCGGTGGTTCTTAGATACGTTCCATCAAAATTGGTTCAACCGTTTCAAAGATATCAGCTCTTTTGTTAGCTACGGAAGGAATCTTAGACGCATAATGGGCATTTACTTTATACATTTCAAACTATGTGTGAACTAATTACGTTGGGGGTTTTTAAATTGTCTTTTAAGGTTGCCAAAGAGTGCCTACGGGACCCTATTACTGAGATTACGCTTTCTGTTTGTTACAGGCTCTATTTCTTGAAACTTAATAGGCAAACACTTGATATTTTCACCTGTTATGTACGAGTAGAACTGTGGCCACTATAACATCAAATACCAAAAATATGTATAATAAAGTTGATAAAAATTAAAGGGGGTCGTCTTACAAGTAACGTGTTTTTTTTAGCGTTTTTAACTCGATCATTATAATGGCATTAACCAGTTACTTAAAATTTTCACCGATTATGTGGCTGCTACAACAAAAAAAATAAAAGCAAACAAGCAAGCAAGCGCTTGCCAAGTTGCAATTTAGGCAGGCATTAGGTTAATTAGGTAGTGGTCAACATCATTAAACCCAAGGTCTACTGTTTATTGACTAGACTAAGCGATCTACCAATTATAATCAGTAATTATTATAAATATAAACACGTTGAAATCTTTTTTAATAATTGCAACATTAATTTTATTTTTGATGTGACAACTTGCTCCCACTCTTGGCTTCTGACTATAAAGGGTATGCGCGCACGAGCAACTTTGTCTCCGCGACTATTTTATCAAGTCTGTGTATTTGTACCCTGGGAGTCGCGGCGCTACGTGTGCGCACTTCCATACTAACCCATAGACTTGAAAAAATAGTCGCGGAGACAAAGTTGCTCGTGCGCGCACGCACTAAGACGTAGAGCACTAATTCCAAGTTTTGATTCCTTTTAAATTATAAAACTCAGTTTCCAGTCAGTATACTTAGTAGTGATTTCTTCACATGAAATGCCCCATCAATAGAAATGCCCCAGGGCAGAGCTCCAATTATGTTTTTGCGATAGATCTCTAATGAAAAACTATGCAATTTAAGCCGTCACGCGGCATGACTGCCCTGGATGAATTAAACCACGACTCTGGTGCAATTATAATCCGTCTAGTTATTCGCGCACGTGCAATAGCTGCCCTGTCATTATAGTGAAATCGCGAGAAAGCTAGCTTGTCTAAGGGCCGCTCGAACTAATGATAAAGACGTTGTGCTTTGTTTTATGGAGTTGTTTGTCATTATTTTCTTATGGTAACGAAATGAGTAAATTTATCAACATCTATTTTTGTTTTAGTAAATAAAAGACGCAACATTGTAAGTATCTTGTGGTTTGTGGATATTAAATAGGCTGTTGAGCGTTCACATCCAAGCCCTTAGGCTACTAAAAATACTGTCGTTTTGCTTTTTTATTATTTCGTTCAGCATAAATTTGAGTAGCCAATAAATCACCTCCTTGGTATTTGTGTTATGATTATTTTCTGGACATTTAATTATATATCTATGACATACGCGCTTTTCGCGTTCAAGTTGAAATATTTATATTAATTCGAAATTTTATAATCCCATATTGTTCCAATTTAAAATTACCGAAACCGAAACTATAAGAATTCATACTACGAGTACAAAAATTTCCGGAATGATAGCAAATTAGGATAAATCATTTTAGTAAGTAGCTTAGTTTACTTTTTATGATTAATTTACTTAGACGACCGGATAGCCTAGTGGTTTGAGAACCTATCTACGAGGGTGTGTTTTACAATACCGAAGTACGAAAGACCGAATGTATTAAAACATCGAATGGGTCAAAAGACCGACACGATTTTTTTCTGAAACCGTAAACTTTTCAGAATTTATTAAAACGGCATCATACAGAACCCATTAGGTTAGGTTAGGTTTGTTTTATAACAATCTTAAAAAGTTAACGGTTTCAGAAAAAAATCGTGTCGGTCTTTTGACCCATTCGATGTTTTAATACATTCGATCTTTCGTACTTCGGTATTGTAATACATACCCATCTACGAAGCTTGAGGTCCCGGGTTCGACGCTTGGTCGGGGCAGATATTATGACTGAAGAATACGAATGTTTGCTCTAGAGTCTTGCGTGTTTAATAATTATGTATTTATCCGTTGCCTATAGTACCCATAACACAAGCTTTGCTTACTTTGGGAGTAGGATTGGTTTTAAGTTTATGGTATTTATTTATTTTATACTTTTGGGCCTTCTGCCGCAGATATTGTAGGGCGAATTGTATGAACGGAGCTGGATTGGAATATTTTTGGGTACTTTGTCTTGACGTTGAAGGTAATTCGATTTCCACTAACGTACCTCTTTTCTCTGCATTTAGTTAGACATCAGACTTTTTAAAAGTTAGCGAACGTTTACTAATGAGCTCTAACGACTTCTATATATTACGTGTTTAATGAGTTGCGCTATTGCTGAAAATAATAGCACGTAATGTAGGAAACGATTTGGTTACTGACTTTATTATTCACTTGCCTTCCGTCCGCAGCTTCGCCCGCGATAAAATTAAGTTTCCCGTAGGAAAAGGTTTTTCCCGCGGTAAAAAGTAGCCTATGTCACTCTGTGGTAATGTAGCTTACTAACGGCAAAAGAATTTTTGAAATCGGTCCGGTAGTTTCGGAGCCTATTCAATGCAAACAAACAAACATACAAATAAACAATCAAATCTTTCCTCTTTGTAATATTAGTATAGATTACGCACAGCATACATCGAACTATATGTACCTATCTATCTGTCTATACCAAAGTAGGACCTAATCCTACTAATATGAGAAAGTTTGTGAAAATGTTTTGTTGAAACTTGGCGTACAGATAGACAAAGATTGAATTGAAATATGGGGTAATCTCGGTAAGCGTTCTCCTGGGATAATATACAATTGCTAGTTGGAAAATCCCGTACGACATACAAAATCCTTCCAAAAATATTACTTGCTTAATACGGATAGTAAAATAACTAAATAATAAATAGTAAAGGTAACGCCACCAGAGTTGAGGCCACGCACACAACCACATCTCATGTAATGACAGCGGGATTTTGTCGTTGTGTTGTCGTTAAACGTCATCTTGACGTTCTTGTTGTGTTAACGTTAAGGTGACGTTTAACGACAACACAACGACAAAATCCCGCTGTCATTACATGAGATGTGGTTGTGTGCGTGGCCTCAACTCTGGTGGCGTTACCTATAAAATATGGGATAGTAAAATAGTTGCTACTATTGCTATCATAAACAAAGTTGATGTTCCAATAACAGCTCATTGGAGTATGCACCGCTGGGCTACGGATAATCCTGGGCGTGTGTGACACGCTCTTGGCCGGTTTTAACACAAGCTTTCTGCTGACTGTCCTTTTTGTTGACTGTACTTGCATTGTCATCCAACTCATAAGTAGGAATTCTATTTCTAAGATTTATCCCATATTAACACGCCTACGTCTTGTTTTCTTCTAACTTTGGGGCCATTCATTGTGGTCCGTCATCCTCGTACGCGTTCGTCACAGCAATACCTTTTGTACCCTACCTCATAGAAACATTTTCTATGGTCTGAATGTAACCCTCGTATTCCCGCCTGCCCACCTTCTTTTTGATTAATGTGCGAAAATAGTCGCGAACAATATAATGGCAAGTACTTAGAGCATGTACCTAATAAAACTACTAAAATCTACGGTTTTATAACTATCCTTAAAGCCTAAAGTCTACATCATTAAACCTGTAAGCATTACGCCATTTGTAACACGAGTTTCGCTTGTTACACTTCAAATTAATTGAGCTATTCTTTCCTTTCAAATGCTACTTACACGAATCCATTGCAATACCTAACTAACTTTGTGCATCATCATCTTCGGACTGTCCTACATTTTTTTATTAGGCGAGGTAGGGAAATGAGCAAGCGAGTTATCTGATGGGAAATGATCAATTGATCACCACCGCCCATGAATATCAATAACTCAAGGAGAGTCACTGATCTGTTGACCTGTAAAGAAAGTAAACCCTTTTCTTAAAAGACTCGATGTCATAATTATCTGGCAACACTGCTACCGGAAGCAGATTCCACAATTTCGCTGTACGTGGCAGGAAGTGCCGAAGAAAACGCACATGTCAGCTAATTAAACAATCCTTCGGAGTACTCGCCATGGTAGAGCCTATCGAACCTACATGGCACACTGGGCACAGTCCTCCTCTCAGACTTGGATGGTGGTTCCTACTAGGTCCCAATGCAAATATATTGGGGTAAATTTCAAATGTGATTTCGCACATAAACTCCATGATGCATGAGTGGCCAAAGGTCTGATCGCTAAGGCTGCCACGACTTCCAACTCAACGCCTCGGCAACTTTCGAATACAGATCTTAATTTGGGTTGTGGTGTTTTTTGTTGCAGGGCCCAGGAAGGTGACGATGGTGAGAAAGGCGATTCCGTGGCCAGAGTGCCTCCACACTGTCATATCACAATCAAGTGTACCAGAGAGGTTAGTAAAGTAACGTCTAACTATTAACAGTTTTTTGCGGGCGGTAGGTCCTTGAATCCTTGAGCAAGGTCTGTCCGGATCGCTACCATCATCTTCCTCGCTAATTTTGCCGCAAAGCTTATGCTTGCGCTGATGTGGTCCGGTATGGAGAGTAAGGCAGTCGGTGAAATTACAGGTACAAGAGGTTTTCCATCTTAGACCTCTAACCTGGTAAACGTACCTACGATCCTCTGCCGTTGGTAAATAAGCACTACCGCCCGTGGGTGTATCCATGGGTGGCACCCACTAGTTCATTTGTCACCCTAAGTAATTAAAAAAAGATGTAGCTAAGCACATAGATGTCTCCATATGCACCGACAGATTTTCCCTCGGCCCAGAAAGTCTCAATCAGAAGTCGGGGTTCCAAATACGCTGAAAAGCTGTGAGAGAAATGCCTCTCAGAAACGACTTTAAGTACGTAGTTTAAGTCTCTAAGAAGAATCTCTAAGCATTGCTAAGCACCAAAAAATGGCCTTACAAGATATATCTTAGATTCTCCAAATAAGCGATAACGCCTCTTTGTAGGCATTGAAGGCTTTCAGGGGAGCAGTGGTAGTAGAACGCTCAGGAGCTTCAGGAGGCATTAAGTACTTAGTAAGTAAAATAAAGGAGGGAGCTTTAAAAAATATGTCTCAAAGGGGTAGTGTGCAAGATGAGGTTGAAAACCATCTACATTATAAATTTTGACACTCATTCACAGATCGCAGGTTTCAACGGCCTATCAGAAGCCGTGCGACGCCTGGACTTCTCGTCGGCCGTGCGTGACGTCCGGCGGTTCAACTACATCTGCGCGCTATTGGAGTTGTTGCTAGGCGGGCAGAAGTTAACGCATTTGCCAGGAGCAGCGCAGAAGCTGCTATTGTCTATGCTGGAACAACTTGCGGACCAAGGTGAGCGAAGAAGAGCGGAGTAGTGTTGTTTAGTGGTGCACCAGCATTTGGGATTGAGGAGAGTGAATTGTCCGCAACTTGTGCGGCGTAACGGCGATTAGCAATAATGCCTTCTCCTGAATCGTTTATGTAGCTTACATTCAGTGTATGTTTGGGATGGTTTCACATGCGCATTGTGGAAGCACTGGAATTCCTTAACGATTCCATTCGAGGGGAACGGTGTATATTACCCACATAACTGATCTGCAGATCTGAAAAAAAAAGTGTGTAGGATTGGACTGAAAACCAGCGCTGTGTGCGTGCGCACCTCCATGGGCACACATCCACAGCACTCGCTGAGCCTAACCCATTTGACACGCTTAGTTATAAGTTCAATGTAGAAAATAATACCTTACTTTTTAATATTGTATCTTTTTCTTTCTAAGTGTGTTAATAAAGTTCTATTTTTGGTGTTGCATTTGCATAACGAACCGAACGATTTTTATTAATTAATTGTGGTAGCCTAGTATTTTGACCTCTCAAGCAAAGGATCGCTGGTTCAAATTCCGGGCTCCTACCTCTGAGTTTTCAGAATTCGTGTGCGAAGTTGCATTTGAAATTTACCACAAGCTTTTCGGTGAAGGACAAACGTCGTGAGGAAACCTATACACGCTTGCCAAGCAACTCAATGGTGTGTGTGTAGTTTCCGGTCCAAAGCCGAAGTGGGATGTATATTGGCAGAGGTGGTGACAGTAATTCAATTGTAAAATGGATAATTCAGTGTTCCAAGCATCCCTTTAGTAGCTACCGTTTGGTAACCATAATTTTGTAACCAGCCAGTTTGCTAGCTGTGGCTGTAGCCAGTTACGAAATTTTGGTTACCAATCAGTACTAAAGGCAACCATTGTTCGTTTCCCAGTGGCGACATCGAAGCAGAACTTGAATGCTTTGCGAGCTTTACTGGTAGCGCTATCCTCCCTCCGCGAGTCGGAGCGGCGCGCGTGTTGGGGCCGGCCGCTGGGCTCGCGCGCGCTCTGGCACAACCACGACCACGCCATCGCCAGGATCCGGCACATCGCCGACAGCATCAGGATACAGGAGGTGGGTGTATCCGCCCGCGAGTGTCATCTCCCCGCCAGTTGGATCGGCGCGTGTGACGTGAACATCCGCGATTAGAATAAGCACCAAAATATAAACATTGCAAAAGTTAAGGGGCTATAGCCAATATTTTTTTAGTCAGGTCTACATCGGCGTTGACGCCTGGACAACTTTCGACTCCTTTAAATCTTAAGTTTGCTGACACGGTGTCACTACTTTATGTCCACAAGAGAGACAACCTTTGTTTCTTACCCCTATTGATGACGATTTATGTTTTTAAAACTCAAAAACTTTAAGCCATAATTGTATCCCATTGTGGTTGGTTCTATTGTGTGTTGCCATGTGTTGGTAAATTTATCGATATTTCTCTTTTCAGCCGGGACCAGAAGTAGTGCCTAAACTTCACGATTTGCCCGAGGAGTGTATCAGGGAGATACTGTTAAGGATAGCGGATCACAGGGATTTAGATGTAAGTGTTTTTATTTACATTGACCTCAATACCTCTACCTAGGTCTTCGATCATCGCTTCAAGCGATCAACTTGCTCTTGTTATAACAACTTTGTTAACTGTGATGTCTGTGATAACTTTTGTTGTTAACGGGACCTCAGCTACGCTAAACCAAAACAGTAAAATATACCTAAAAATATCAATGAAAGGACCAAAACAGTTTAATCGCCGAACATTTCTTGCCTAACGCGCGGGCGCTTGCTATCGCATTCGCTATTTCCTACTATCAAACAGTATTAGATAGATAGTGACAGAAAGAGATGTAGACATAGAGTTGCGTCCGCTCGATCGTTTAAAGGGACCACTCCGATCTCTGACACATCGGTTTCTGTGGTCCGGAGATCGTATTTGGTTTAGTACAAGTGTTACCTAGGTTTCTGAATACTGAAATATATAGCTACTATAATAATAAAGTACTTACACTGAACGATTTCTGCAGAGCTAAATGAGCGGGGACCGAGACCGATTAAGGTCGTTTACGAGGAACTAGTTCCATTCGGCCCCTGATCTCATTCACTTTAGTTCTTTCTTAGTTCATAGCAACTTAGACAATATGACCTCTGGTCTTCTACTGTAAATAAGAATTCCTTTAAATAAATCCAGTCTTTCTTTCGATGCTGTTCCCTAAACCGCAAAGCAACTGATTATTGAAACTCCTCGGTCTAGGCCGCCTCGTCAGCTTGGAGCGTGATGGCATCAGTATGCTCGGAACAGCGGACCTGGCGCGAGCTGGTCGCGTTCCACTTCACGCGGCCGCAGCTCGACGCCGTGCTCAAAGGGAAGGACGACGTCGACTGGAAGGCTGTGTTCCATCAGCTGAGGAAGTAAGTTGCCTGTTGGGAAGTTGAAAAAAACGATTTTGTTGAATAATAAATCAACAAATAAATATTACGGGACAATTCTCACCAATTGACCTAGTCCCAAAGTAAACAATGCTTGTTGTGTTGTGTGAACTAGGCAAGGGCTAAACATACGTACATAGATAAATAAGACTCGAGAACAAACATTCGAAGTTTTGATACAAATATGAATATCTGCACCAACACGGGAATCGAAGCCGGATCTTGAAGCTTCGTAGTCATGTTCTCTAACCTCTATGATATTTGTTCGTCGTGAATGAATGATTGATAAGATAATTCATTCGCATTCGGTCGGGTCCGAGTATAATAAATACAGACTTTATGTTTCCACTTGAACTGACCAAAATAGCACTGCACACACTTGCAGAGCTAAATGTTCAGGCTTATCTTGTAATGCATTCGTTAGTTTTATTTGGGTACAGCTTTTGATCATAAATAAATAAATATATCATACAGCTCAGACACACTTTCGTAATTTTGTGATGTACAGGTCGATTCACAAGAGTTGGCACGAATGGATTGAACGAAAGCAATGTCACTGACATTTTTGTAGGAAAATGACTGATGCATGACATTTTCATATTTGTGTGAAGTGTATTCAATTCAAACAGGTAACACATAGATACTATCATTCACTCATTCGATCCATTCGTGCCAACTCTTGTGAATAGACCTGTACTTAGGCTAAAAATTAGGATATGAGTTCATATGAATTCTATGTACCTAATCGTATCTATGTACTTTGAAAATGAAATACGTGTGATCATTTCAGTCAAACGTCATTATCGCAGAACTCATAATAAGATTTGAAGATTCATTAATTCAGTAAATTGATGAGTCTAGTAACAGTTACGGAGATGGGCGCACTCTGAATTGAACATATATAAATTCCGTTTATGCCCTATCCCGTGAGAATTTCAACAAATCCGTCCTTATTACTGTCCTACGTCATAAAAGCAACTTCTAAAATTCCAGCCTAGGGGTTTGGGTTTGGGCTGGATGTTGATGGATGAGTCAATCAGTAACTTAAGATCAAGCAAGTATGATTGTCAAATATTGTTATGCAACTGTGCACGCTATAATAAGCTTACATTACTGGCATTAGGTACTTACTTGTGTTATAGACTAACTATAAATATTCGTTAATAGGCATACGTGTTTAGACGCATTGCAATGAAATATTGGCATTACAAAAGCTACTACGAATATTATAGTAGACACGTTAATTACGATATTTCGAATAAGGTTCATTGACATTGTATATTTACGTCTTGTCAAGCACGACTATATTAAATAAATAAAATAAAATAAATATTAGGGGACAATCTTACACAAATCGACCTAGTCCCAAACTAAGCAAAGCTTGTATTATGGGTACTAGACGACGAATACGACGATAAACATACTTATATAGATAAATACATAAATACATAGAAAACATCTATAACTCAGGAACAAATATTCGTGCTCATCACACAAATAAATGCCCTTACCAGGATTCGAACCCAGGACCTCTTGCTTCGTCGGCAGGGTCACTACCAACTAGGCTAAAGCGGTCGTTATTAGTTTTAATTTTTTACGAACTTATTTATGTTTTAACTATATGTATTTTAGCCTTTTCAAAGAAAACATACGAAGACATTGCAGAAGGTAAATTCCGAAAACTTGAGAGGTGCGAGCTCGGGCTTAAAACCCACAACCGTCTGCTTAAGAGGCCATAGGTCAAGTCAAACCACTAGGCCACCACGACTTCTGGTCCACCGAATCCGGACGAAGGGACAAAATTCAAATCTTTGTCAAATTCTAACGTATGGCAACACTGACCGGGAGCCTCTCTAGATCACGAGGCCGTTGGCTGTGTTTTTCTGGGTGTGTTTTACAATACCGTAGTACGAAAGATCGAATGTATTAAGACATCGAATGTGTCAAAAGATCGACACGATTTTTTTCTGAAACCGTAAACTTCTCAGAATTTATTAAGACGGCATCATACAGAACCCATTAGGTTAGGTTAGGTTTGTTTTATAACAATCTTAAAAAGTTAACGGTTTCAGAAAAAAATCGTGTAGGTCTTTTGACCCATTCGATGTTTTAATACATCCGGTCTTTCGTACTTCGGTATTGTAATACATACCCGTTTTTCTCCCGCCTCTGAGACTTAAACTTTTTGTTCCTAGGCTGTACGGGCTGCGCGAAGAAGCTCAGTTCACAGAGACTCTATCACTGTGCCGCCACTGCAAGTGCCTGTTTTGGCGCTCACTCGGACACCCCTGCATCGCTGACCAGGCAAGTATACTGTAACCCAGTGTTGCCAGGTCGAGTTTAAAAAAGTCCAGAGATACGAATAAAAAACAAGAGATCGAGTAAAAAACAGTTGTCTAACGTAACCTTAACGGTTAGACAATATTGAATAACATCTCAGGTTACAGGGCTTGTTTTAGTTTGGAAGGGCGATATATTGGTAATTTATATTTTAAAATAAGCTGTCCTAGGAAAAACCTAATATTGTCCAAATGTTTGGGGTTTTTGCAGCCTTCGTCTAGCAACGACAATTTTGGTTAATTATTGTGTCTTAAGGGCGGTAAACAAGGAATTACGAACGATAGTCTGTTAGAAGCACGAAGTCGTAAAATGGAAGCTTAATTAATAGATTTTCGTGATTCACTGCACGTGTAACATACAATATATTCATCTAGGTATGCTTAAAGGATAATACAGTGTGAATCTTAAGTCGTGAACAAAAATTATTGTTTCTAACTCTCAGTCAGTTGATGATGTAATGCACTAACTCATTTGTTTTAATTTAGTCTTATTAAATTTGAGGTGTCCATATTGATTTTGGGATTTCATCCATAATTATTATACTAAATGGGACGAATCATGCAAACCATATTTACCTCGACGTTTCGGTCACATTGCAGCGGCCGTAGTCACGAGTCGACACGACTTTTATGGTTTCATTTCAACATCTCAAATTTTATCAGACTAATTTTAACAATTGAGTATTGCATAATGTTATCCAGAATTCATAGAGATTCTGTTCATAATTTAGGATTCACCCTGTATACAAATCTGCATTTATCTTTACGACGAGCTCCTTGTAATGTCATCAACTTTTATTTTTTCCAGTGCCCGGAGTACCGCGAGCGTCTGAAGGAGGCGGGGGGGCCGCTCCCCCCTCACCCCGTGCCCCCCGCGGCCTTTCTCAAGTTCTTTTCGCTGTAAACGGAACGCAACCAAAACAGTTCAGTAGCCACTGCACTATTCGTATTTCACTGTATTTACTTTTAATCAGAATTTATGTGACGTCTTATGATTTTTTTTGTGGTATGGATGAAGAATTACAAACGGTTGATTTGAAAAATGTTTATGCTCTTTGGCAACTCGTTCACATGTTGAAAAGTTGAAATACACGTGTTGACTATTAGGTATCTATTGTTAGGAAACATTTATTTTTCATTCAGTAACTGGCAACACTGCCGGTAATATGTCACTATAATGCAACAGCCATTATTCAAAAATTGTGATATGAACTTTGTTTTAAAATTCTGATGAAACTATGCAAAATAAACAAAGGGATATTATATACATATTTTTCAACACTATTATTAGTAATAATTTATTACGTACCAACAGATAGCGTCCTAAAATATTTTGATGTCATTGACTTCTAACTCAGGGGATGACATAAAATTTGTTCTAAATAACAAACGATTTCAATATCGATAAGCGACTGAATAAAGATCTCTGGCTTACAAGGGCCTACACCATTTTTACATCATATAGGCTGCTATAATTCATAATCATAGCTATATGATGGAACTATAACAAACTATGTAGGTATCATAATGATGCGTGGTAGAATCATGTAATAATTCTATTAACAGTGCTACACTAACCTATCGCATAAGTATCAGGCTGAAAAATGTTGTGTCCATGCCATTTAAAACAATTAGATGTTCCATATCTGTTCCATTTTTAAAAATATCGTTAAGTTTTAGAGTGATCTACTAAAATGGCGGTCTAGGGAGGGGTCATATCGGCATAATATAAGTATCGATAATTATAACATTTTCAAGCATCACATATTTTTGGTATTACACAGCTGTGATTTAAATTGTGATTTTACTGACTATAACATGAGAAAGTCACGAAAGCTTGTACCTAAATTGATTTCATGCAGATCATCTTTTATTCCCTAATTTGTTAAAATTTAGTGTTTTTACTGTGTAATATGAGATCAATTTCTGTAAAAAAAATACTGGTTTTATAATATTAAATAAACATAGTGAAAGATCTAGTAACTGTAAACGTCACATAACGATTAACTGCCAGTAATTTCTATTTAGCTTGATTTCACAATCAAAGTACTTATGTTGCATTGCGTTGGTAAATTGAAACAATTGAAAGCATTGCAAGTATAACTTAATTTTACCTAGAATTATTTCACCAATATTTGATTTTGGGCGCACTAACGCTTGTTTGAGCTTTTATTCTTTAAGAACCTGATGTGATATCACCAAATTTTTTGTTACTTAGTTTTGATCAGTTTTAGTTTTCTTGTGTGTTGTTTTTGTTGATATTTTATAGGTAATAAACCAACCCAAACTTTACTTACTTTGATAGACAAGATTCAAAACTTGGCATAGAAACCAGTGTTTCTAATTTGTGTGTAAATTAATAAAAAGGAAATTAAAAAAAAATCTATCATAAGGTATTATTTTGTAACTTTAGTTTTTGTGTAATTTTCAGAGATAGAAAAATTAACATTGGAACCAAGCTTAGGATTTTGTTTATCAAGTAATTTTAAGTAATTATGAATATAAGCGAAGCAGCTTTTTTAAAATTTATTGAATTTATTTATATAATTTTGGTTCCTTGTGATAGTTTAGTAATAGGCTAAGTTATTATACAGGGTTATTTGTAATTCACTAGCATCCTTTTAACCCTAAACTCCTACCACTCAAACAAATGTTTTTTGTTTTACGGCTTTTGTCATAACTTAATATTTTTGGTGTAATAAAGTTTTGAAAATTTGAGATTTCCTCTTATTTTTACGATACTCTGTGTATTTGTATGGGAAGAAAAGTGCTTAATTTTAAAAAGTCGTAAACCTAAAAATATTTGTTTGAGTGTTAGGAATTCAGGGTTAAGAGGATGTCAGTGAATTAAAAATGACCCTGTATTCGTATCTTGTGTATCGAAAATGAAAGTATTAAATCGTAGATTATCACGTTTGTACATAAGATGCATTCTAAAATGAAATGAGACAGTCAGGAATAGAAATAACATGTGGCAACAATATCAATTTCATGGTAAAATTAGATAATATCATTGGCAACACTTTTTTCTGATTGACTATTTTAATTAATTTTATTACGTTCTATACGTCTTAACTTTCACCAAGATTTTTTCTGTCTTATGGTCTGGTTTTTCTGGTTTCTGGTTATGGTGGTTGTGTTGGTGTGTTGTATTTTTTTTTCTGCTATTGGCTGTCATATAATTATAAGTAGTTGTTATACATAAACTCGCTAAAATTTAAAATCACACTCGACTAGATAAGAAAAAGCGATATTTTGTTACATAATTATATTATGAAATGCATGTACTAAATTGTAAGGATATTTGAATTTGGTTTTTGACTGTTGACGAGTATAAATGTTGAATTAATTTAGGCCTAACTGTTTTAGTCGACTCTTGGAGATTATCGCTATCCGTCGCAATTAATTAAGAAGACACACACCACAGATTGATATAGCCAAGTAGATAAAATTAAACACTAAAACTACAAAGTTATAATTATTCTGTGGTCCCGAAATTCAGATTTACAGAATGCAACTTATTTAAAGTTAAGTCTGAGGTACGCTTCGTTGTTCTTCGTACCGCGTAGTGTAGCTGTTGATAATGTGATATATAAGAATAAATTTATGGTAATTAAGCGTTTAATCCCAAGCTACTAACAACTAAGTAACGCGTAGATGAATTTATCGAATGCAGCTTACCAACTCAGTTTTAAGTCACGTCTAGCTGTTATTCTGTGATGAGTTTTTGTTTGTGCAAAGGAATTGTTTTCTGTATTGTGTTCTAATCTAACTTACTGTGGTATTTTACGACTGTATCTTGAAATAAAGTTATTTTGAATACGAATTAAGCGTTTTTATTTATTATTTAGTGTATGTTGCGGAATAAACGTTACTATGATAAACATAGATATAGAATAATTAATTACCGTGCAATATCTTAAAAATGGTAGATTATTAAATTTGCTCATGGCAACATTTTGCGACTGTCACGTAGACTTTCTTAGCAAACTGACAGCGATATGGTCCCAGACCTTAGCCTGTCCGAACGGACGAAACAGGAAAAAAAAAAAAGCAAACTGACAGTGACAGTTAAGCCCTTTAGTAAACGTCACAACAACTTTCTCAGTGCATCCTGCCTGCCTGCGAGTTACTCGACAAAGACATAAAATGATTACAATCGATTTGTAGACTATTACAATCATCATGGATACTCTAGACTCCAACACTTTATCCAAAATAGTAGATGTAGAGTGGAAACTAGAAGTTGTAACGAACACTCCGGGCGTTGGTTCAGATAACTTACTGTACACAGTGGTGCTTAAAACTGATTCCGGGGACGATATACGATTCAATTGCGGAAGTCAGGAACTGCAGGACTTGGTGTACAAGCTGAAAGACCTTGTACGACATTGTGAAGCGGCGAAAAGTGAACTTACGTGAAAATTATATGCCCTCTCATTAGAAATAAAATAATTTAATGTAAATTGTTTTTACCTACTCTTACTCGTTATGATATTCCTATCAGCCCATGATTTTGGTGCTCGCAGAGTTACTGTGGCTAGGAAAATCCTCACAAACAATGAGGAAACCAGATAAAGCCTTAGCTCTAGCAACCAAAGTTAGACCTAAAAAACTTTTGAATATTACAGAAAAGAAAGCTGTCTTTTCAATTTAGAATAGGCAACAGCTCATGACGATTATTCTTAACACATTCATGGGTGGACATTCTACAGCATTCAAATTCAGAAACCCTTTTTTGACACATTGTTAGAGGATGTGCTGTGCCATAGTAAATTATAGTACACCTAGTATTGTCACATCATACAAAACTTGGAAGCCCTTACTGTGGTATTTGCATGCTAACAAATGTACCTGAGACACCACCCCCTCAATTTACACACAAATGCTATAGAGTTTGTTTTTGTTCTCGCTTCAGTCTTCACATATCATGTTTTACCACAATCAAAATATGACAAAACTGTTACAGCAGTTCCAGTCCAGAATATTCATAAAAATGTTGTACCCAAATTTTGTGGCATCCTCACATTTTATCTGTATGTGTTAATATAATAATATGGTCCCAAAGGAAGATCAGCGCCATTCGCAAGATCACCATTTTGCTGATTTGGGACCAATTCGTGATAGGAGCATTTTTCAACCAACGAAAACAAAAGGAGGAGGTTCTCAATTCAACGTGTATATATTTTTTATGTATTATCACGCATAAATTTTTACAGAGTAGTCCGATTTTATTGGAAAGCGTATACCCCGAGGATGGTCCCATTTAAATTTGGAAACAATATTCCTACCCTAAGGGTAGAAAAACAGGGGATGATCGATTGTTCAGTTACTGATTGTACTAAATGACCATGCATAACTTATTACAGAGTAGTCGGATTTTGATGATTCTTTTTTTATTGTAAAGCGTATACCCCAAGGGTGGTCCCATTTAAATTTGGAAATAATATTCCTACTCTAAGGGTAGGAAAACAGGGGATGATTGACAAACTTTTTACAGAGTAGTCTGATTTTCATAATTCTTTTTTATTGGATAGATAGGGTATACCTTGAAGTTGGTATTATAAATTTGGAAAAAAAATTACCCCAAGGATGGAAAAAAAGTATAAAATAAAAACTTTTTAACAAAAAATTAAACCGAAACTGAAAAGCAAATAATAATACCTTTTTTGTTTGACCTTAATCTAGGTACCAGTTTGAAGTTAGTGCCTCAGCACGAGCCAGGAGGAGTGATAGAAGCCAATCAGGTAGACGATTATAGGTCCACTCCTCCTGGCTAAGTGCTGAGGCACCGACTTCAAACTGGTACCTAGATTAAGGTCAAACAAAAAAGGTATTATTTTTTGATTATCACTTTTTTCGGCAGTTTAATTTTTTGTTAAAAAGTTTTTATTTCTTATTTATTCCTGTGTTGTTTTTGAAATTGTTTGATATCACGAATAAATGTTTCTTTTTCTTTCTTTCTTAATAATTTTTTTATTGAATTTTATGTGTGAGGTAGTAACGGCAACAGAGGTACAAAGTGGAATTTACAAATGAAACAGCAATGTTATGTAAATTTTATGAAAATTATTTGTAACATAAATTAATATTATTTTATTTCACATCAAAAAATAGTACATTAATTTATTACATTTGTGTCCATGATTTTAATGTTATTTGTATATTATTTTATTAATAATCAAAGATTGCACATTTACACATCTTAGATTTTACATTTAATTTCTTTAGGCATTTATAAGGCACATTACAAGCGTATTTGTATACATAGGTACATCTACAAGCAATGTTGGCAACACTCATATGGTCATATGATAACATGGGCATAGGTCATATAAAAACAGGCATAGAACAAAAAAGTCTAATTACTGCACCTTACACAGCAGTTTACATTATGATGCAGTAGTAGCAGTATTACATCCCGAAAAATAATTATTCTGGCCGATCACTGGTCCTTTGAAATAACCTACTATGGCAGGGCCTTTGAATAAAAATTAAATTATAATTTGTAAGTTGGTCATATATTTGTGCAAGTGTTTGTAATTTCATTTGATAAAACGATTTCAAATAAAGAATGTTTATACTTTTATATGATTAGATTTAATTAATGGTTTCAATCCAAAATAATGTTTTTTTACAAGCTAATCAACTACAAAGGAGTGGATTGCTCAGAGCTGCTTGCTAGAGTTAGGATTGCGGTGCCCGCTAGATTGCCACGCCCGGGTGTCTACAGGCTGTTCAGCGATCGGTTCAATAAAACTAATCTGGGTCGCAACTCTGCGCTCTCGAGAATGGTCCAACTGCACAACCATCTTCCGGGCTCCTTGGGAGCGGACATGCTTCATGACAGTCCCTTGAATTTTAAAAGAAAAATCTTGAGGCACTACAGCTCCCAGGATTTAGTGGGTTACTGATCATAATGATCATGCACAGTTGCCGCTTTGCTTGATATTATTAATTGCATTGTATATTTTATTTTATATTTTAGTTTTTTAATTTTAATTTTGCATGTAAATTACAAAGTACTTCTCTATAGGTTTTTGTTAATTTTATATATTTCTTTTACGAGTAGGTATGTACGAGAGCACGCTTCTGAATATTGTTACTTAATTTATCGAATGGCATGATACAAGATTAAGTTGTGGTTACCTGTAATTGGATAAGCATCTACCAGGAATACCTACTAGTTATTTAAGTTTTTGTATGATGTATTATCTGTTGGTGATCCTTAATAATAAATAAATAAATAAATAAAATACATTTTTGCTGCAATTCTGGCCCTGCTCTGAAATTTCTTAAACTTTCTGGCCCCCCATGAAGAAAGTTTTCCCACCACTAATAACATTTGTGTCATGTTTGCAATTGGTATATAATTAAATGAGGCAATTGCTGGCAACACTGTTACATATCGACCTCATAATACTAACACTATCAACATTCATTCCAGTACTTATATTGTATATCAAGTACATAAGTTGGTCTTCTGGATACTGAATATTGGAGACCCATCAAAAGTCACAATAATAAAATTGAATACATAACTAACGGCGTTCGAGGGGTTAACCTACAAATACGTAAGCAAGTGATATATTCAATTTTGATGTGACTAAGTTTTAAGGTAGTTTTTAGTTGAAAAGAATAAAAGCTTCAAAGCAACGGCCCAATGCTACATACGAGTACATGACCTAGGCTTGTTATGAATTTATTATGTATACAGAGATTCATGTTATTTTATAATAATTCTTAAACTATAAATATAAAGTTAGGTCCAATATGTACTCATATATACTATTTGTTCTAAAATATAAATAGAGTCCCTGCTAGTAAAATTGCAATCGACGCAGATCATCCGTCCCTTTCAGAATCGTCTAATATTAGGGAGCGTTGAATAAATACAATTTCGAGTTCTTTCAAACTAATAAACCTGCTGGTTGCTAGTTTCGGTATAAAGAAGTCTCTGCACCATTCATTTCGTATGGCATTTTGACCTTTGCTTTGCTTGACACAATAGCTTCACCTATGAACTTAATGAAGAAACTAAATAGCGAAACTCGACATTGGCAACCATCTATTTCTTTATTTAATCATCCTTAATTATTAGAGATGTGCCGATTATGACTTTGGCCGACTAGCCGATTAGTCGGTTGTACAGAGGCCGACTAGTCGGCCGAGCCGATCATGGTATCGACCATTTCCGTAACGCTTTGTTCACAGTTGATTCGCGCGAAAGTCGCAAAAGCCGGCGCGGCCCCGCCTGCAAGCATGTCGGAACCTGTTTTGTTTACTTCGCATTGTTTCTTGAGTTTTGCTTTTGTAAGGTTTTTATTTAATGTAATTCGCCTCCACATACATATTACTGAGAAATACATACAAAGTAAGAAGCCGGATAGTCAGCGCTCTTTGCCGAATAGTCGCCGACTATGATAGTGGCCGAATAGTCGACTTTACCGACTAGTCGGCACATCTCTGTTAATTATTCATGTTCTTACTCAAGCATGCTATATACAAGAGGGTACTCTCCTCATATTTTATTAACCTTTCGAATGCCGGAAGTAAAAAAAATAAAAGTCGTGCATTCTAGTTTCAACAGTTTCATATAAATCCAATGATACAGAGTTAAAAAAAAATACAAAAAGAATGCCTTAAATGTACGGATCCGGTACAAGGCATCCGAAGGGTTAATTTATTTTGTAAGCACCAAAGCTCGTACACATTTTAGTAAATTATTACTTATTTTACTATATCTTATAATAAATATAATTCAATCTCCAAAAATATTTTTAAATTATTAAAAACACAACCTAAATGTTAAACAACAATAAGAATACTGGCAGTATAAATCAAGTGATGTCATAAATATAAAGAAGTTGCAAAACTTTTAACATTGGGTCAGTAAAAGCATTTTTTTTTTACTGGCCCATAGTATTCAGTTTTTTAATAAATCATTGCATGTATTGGCCATTGGTATTATTAATATGGCACTGGCAGAATACTATACATTAATATCAACTGCATATAATAATAACATGTTGTACTATTTCAATTATTTCTAAAGCTCAGCAATTTAAACAATTGCAATACAAGACTATTTCATGAGACATAGAGTACAATATATAACAGTAGAAATAGAAATTAAATTGGAGCGCCACTTTCTTCGTAATGGACACATTTTTGACGTAAAATGCTAAAACATGGCAACAATTTCGTGTGTTAAATTTTAGTTTATTTTTCTACCATTTTCTACTATTTATATCGTACTCTAGGCACAAAACGTGGTGTATAAATGCCTCCCTCGGAAGCTTTTAGTAACGATTGGTGTGTTGCGTTGCCCCGCTGACCCCACACCAATAAAAAATACGTAAGTACGTGAACGGAAGAAAAGTTTCAATTTTAAATGACTGGTTCGAGAATTTAAGTTTCGGCGCACATTATAAAAAAAAAAAAAACAGAAAAAGCTTTATTTTGTCGTCCCCGCGCTCAAACCGATCCTGCATGTTCCTGTCAAAAATCTGATAATGTGCGCAGAGCCTTATAATCAGGTGTCAAATCCTGCGAAGTCAACGTATGTAGTATAATCAGAATCACCTCTATTTCTTCATCTTCTCAAGAATGGGCAGTATCATGTTGAAAGAGGGTCGTTTACCAATGTCCTCGTTCATGCATATCTTGATAAGCTTGGAGATGTGCGGGGATACTCCTGGAGGAATGGAGATGCGGAGTCCTTCCAGAGCTATCTTCATGCCGCATTCCATTGGAGACAGGTCGGCGAAGGGAACCTGGGTTTTAAAATAAGACGTTTCAACTAGATGGTAACGACTCTTTACCTGTTTACGATGGCGGAAAATTAAAAAAAAATGTATTTTTTTGTTCTGGGCCCACTGGGCGCGGCAAATTGGCACAATAATGAAAACCTTGCATGTTACCTATTAAGGGCCTACCGTGTTTTTGGCGCATTTATTGCATTCATTTAATCTCGTGCTGTATCATTACAAGTAAAGCTATAGTCTTGAAATTCATGTGTAAGATATTTGAGGATTCACTCTAATGACAAGTGTTTATCGAAACACGATTACTTATAGTTCGCTCGATAGAAAAAAAATCCATAATCGTCTCTAAAAAATAAAATAAATTCGTAGTACGACGCTAATACTGCACGGCAGGTCATGACTTTTTGAATGTTAATAAAACAAGATGTTTTCTAGGGCGTAGTGTTGCTACATTTTTTAAAATATGTATTTGTTTTAGTAATAAGACGAAAATACCCAAAAACACGCGCAGTCCAACCAACCTATCTTGAGACATCGTGCCTCCCCCACGCCCGAAATCACCCACCCAAAATCGATTAACGCGAAAAGCTCGGTAGGCCCTTAATAGTTATGTCATGCATCTTATCTCATTGCGTGAAGACCACTTTGTCGTTGTATTTTGTGATGCATATATCCGTCGTTGGCGTTGTAAAGTATAGGCAGCAGTTACCTCTCTAGTGGCCAGCTCCCACAGCAGCACGGCGAAGCTCCACATGTCGCAGGCCTCCCAGTTGCGGCGCGCGGGCGCCCGCTGCAGCGCCTCGGGCGCCATCCACGCCGGCGCGTACACGCGCCCCTTCTCTTGGAACGAGAACTTCGAGTCGGCCATGTTGATGCGCGCCGTTAGGTCCTCGTCGATCTGTAACATGATTATTTTTTTATACCTTGATAACTTCATGTATGATATCGTCCCAGCCTATATACATCCCGCGTCAGGGCACAGGCCTCATCACAGAATAAAAAGGCCTGGGTCGTAGTTCCCACGCGGGCCCAGTGCGGATTGGAAACTTCGCACACACCATTGCGAGCATGTGCGAGCCCGGATTTGAACACACTATCCTCTGCTAGAGAGGCAATAGATCAAACCACTAGGCCACCACGATTACAATAAAAATGATGCTATGCTATGCTGCTTCCATCCGGAATGATTGGATATCAATGAGGGAGGTCCTACGGCTGAAATGATGATAATGATGTTGCTATGCTATGTGTGTCTACTAAGACAAACGGCAAATCTAAGGCCCCGAACTACAGGTTCCTGCCTAGTTCGGGGTCGTAATGTATTCTTAACGATAATTTAAAAATAAAGGACCCCGCAGCAAACATAGGGAGAAAGTGGTTTTAGTCAAATCTTACGATACTTTAGTATGGTGTAGATCCAGATCTCCTGATTATTTTTATAAGGGCACAACCCTTTCAGAAGTACACCGTATCTAATAAGTTCGAATACACTTTTTTGGTTTCAAAAATATAGACAAGTTTCATACAGTTTTGTCATTATAATTCGAAGTTTATATTGTCATGAACATATAAGAATATTTTTAAAATATTTAGCTAACGTCGATCACGTTTAATCCATGATGAAGCAGTTCCGGGAACCTATTATCTCAAAATTTCGTAAAGGCGATAGCCCCAGTGCAATTTATGCAGCATTTAAATCTTTTGGAGTTAAGCGTAACCTGGTTTATGCTAAAATTAGAAGATACAAGGAGACCTCCTCTTTAGAAGACCGCTAGAGATCTGGTCGCCTGCGTTCACCAAGAACGGATAGGGCCGTGAAAATCGTGGGAGAGCGTCTTCGCCGGAAAAAACACCGTTCTATCCGAAAATTAGCTTCAGACTTAAAGATTTCAAGAGGATCAGTACACAACATCTTGAGAGCAGACCTTGGGTGTCACGCTGACAAGAAAAGAAAAGTACACAGCATTTCCGAAGCTACACAGAAAAAAAGAGTAGATAGATCAAATAGTACTTTCCTGGCACGCGGGGGATGAATTCGTTTTTTCGGACGAAAAACTCTTCGTTTTAGAGCAATCTCAATACTCAAAATGATCGTTTGTAGGCAGCAAACATACAGGATATTCCAGATAGCCAGAGGAATGTGCCAAGATTCCAAAGTGCACCATCAGTGATGGTTTGGGGAGCAGTGTGCAAGCGGGGTAAACTTCCTTTGGTATTTATTGACAGAGGAGTAAAAATCAATCCCGAGTACTATAAAACAGAAGTTTTGGAAAAAAATGTTGCTCCAAATTTAAAAATGATGTTTGGGAACGACTACTATTGTTTCCAACAAGACGGAGCTCCGCCCCACACGGCAAACTTAGTTCAAGCGTGGTGTCAGGCCAATTTAACGGATTTCTTGCCAAAAAATGAATGGCCCCCAAGTTCTCCAGATTTAAATGTACTGGACTTTTTTGTATGGTCCTACATGCTCTCAAAACGTAATAACTATAAAATTAAGAATTTAAAGAAAGAAAGAAAGAAAAACATTTATTTATAAATTTAGAGCATTTAAAAAAAATATCGTGCAAATTTGGGACGAAATGCCGATGGAGGCAGTGCGTGCCGCGAGCGACGGATTCGAAAAACGCTTGAAGCTGGTGATGAATGTTAAAGGTGGAGTCATCCCAAAATATTGACTGTGAATATTGTAGTTAAGAATATATTTCATGAAATATAGTTTTTATTACATTTGTTATTAGTGCTTTATTTTAATGAGAGTTTGAAACTGTAGTCGAATTTATTAGACACGGTGTATACTTTCAAAAATAATCAAGTTGTATGTGGATGACTCACCATAATATGCCGGCTGTTGAGATGGTACTGCGGCAACTGATGGTCCTTATCCTTCTGCAGGGAGTGCAGATAGGCCATCCCGCGAGCCACGTCGTGGGCCAGCCGCACCGCCGCGGCCGCGTCCACGACCACGCGGCCTCCCGCGCCGCCGTGCAGGAGCGAGTACAACGAGCCCCACGACATGTATTGGCAGATCACCACTAGGGAAGGGGGGGAGATGCAGCAGCCGACCTAGAACATGTTTACAAGTATTTAATTTAAAAGCAAGGATGATATAGACTGGATTGGCAGTCGCCATAGTACGGATCGGCCGCGGTTTTTGTAGTTCGATTATTAAATCTAGATGCGCTGAAATATAGCCAGAGGCTTTGAAGGCAAAACAATAAGACTACAGATATTTCATTCACTGCAAATGTATTATTATGCAATATTTTTGAAAAATAATACATTTGTAGTGATATGAAACATCTGTAGTCTTATTGTTTTTCCTTCAAAGCCTCTGGCCTGGCTATATTTCAGCGCCATCTAAATTTAATAATCGAACTACAAAACCGCGGCCGATCCGTACTATGGCGACTGCCAATCTAGTCTATATCATCCTTGTTTAAAAGCTTTTATTAACTTGCAATGTATGTAAATACGAGCTGCTGCCCGCGACTCCGTGCGAAGAATTCGTTTATCGCTAACCCGCGGGAACTATGCAATTTTCCGGGATAAAAAGTATCCTATATGTTAATCCGAATTATAAACTGTGTGCCAAGTTTCATCAGAATCCGTCAAACCGTTTTAGCGTGAAAGAGTAACAAACATCCATCCATACTCACAAACTTTCGCGTTTATAATATTAGTAGGATGTATGTACGGGTCAAATCTTGGAAGTCGAATTTGAGCGACTTCCAGTGGTCGGATTCACTTGAAATTTGGTATACTTATGTAGGTTAGGTGACAATGCAAGTAAAGTCAACAAAAAGGACAGTCAGCGAAAAAGCTTGCATTGAAAATTATTTTTTTAACAAAAAATTTTAATTGTCAAAAGCCGCGTTGCCCTAGCTGTTTGACCTATTGTCTTATGATCTCTTAATCGGAGAGTCTTTAATTCAAGTACTTCTGCAATTTCGTGTGAAATATACTCACCGGCAAAAAATTTGGCCCACAGTCCACCTTTCATACAAACGAGGCTACTTTGATGCGTTATTTCTACACCAGGGTAGTGCCCCGGTTGAGATCTGATGATGGATATCCAGAGCATCGATAATGGAGGTCCGATGTTCCCAACATACCCAACTGATTCAACAAGCAGTTCACACCACAGAGAGAGAATTTGTACAGCACTGAGATTTTCATTTATTTTATTGGCATTTTAGCTGTTTTTCTAAATGTGTATAATTTCCGTGTTAAACGGAGATTCAATCAGGTGGGTATCTTAGGAACTCTGAATGTCCTTTATCAATGCTCGGAGTAGCCATCATCAGATCACAGCCAAAACCAGGGCTGGGCAGTATTTGAATTACTTGTAATTGAAATACGTAATTGAAATACAAATACGTATTTGGTATTTGTATTTCAATTACTCGCTGAAAATGTAATTTGTAATTCGTATTTCAAATACCTGAAGCTAAGGTATTTTGTAGTTAGTATTTCAAATACTTATGACTTCAAAATACATTTTAACAAAATACATTTAGATTTTATTTAGCGATCTTAAGTTGAAGATCACAAGGAAGTGTTAGTGGTTGTCTCTTGTTTTTGGTCTACATCAATGACCTGACCAGGGTGCTTGACCCAGACACGGAGTGCGTCATGTTTGCTGATGACGTGTCACTATTATGTAACGGCACAAACAACACAGAATGCAACCAAAAACTCACATCAGCTCTAATCTCCGTGACAGAATGGCTTAGTGATAATAATTTGGACATAAATTTAAACAAAACTAAAATTAACGACCGCTTTAGCCTAGTTGGTAGTGACCCTGCCTACGAAGCAAGAGGTCCTGGGTTCAAATCCCGGTAAGGGCATTTATTTGTGTGATGAGCACGAATATTTGTTCCTGAGTTATGGATGTTTTCTATGTATTTAAGTATTTATTTATCTATATAAGTATGTTTATCGTCGTCTAGTACCCATAGTACAAGCTTTGCTTAGTTTGGGACTAGGTCGATTTGTGTAAGACTGTCCCCTAATTTTTTTTATTTAAACCTAGACAAAAAAATCCTTTGCAACTTAAATTACAATTTAACAATAATCACATAGAAGAAGTAACCAATTTCAAGTTATTAGGTATAACAATAGACATGAATATTAACTGGCAAACACATATTCAAAATGTTAAAACAAAATTATCTAAATTTATATATGCACTAAGTGTACTGAAAGTAAACACGGATCTTAATTGTGCATTATCTGCTTATTACGCGCATGCGTTCGCATGGCTCCGATACGGCGTGGTACTGTGGGGTGGGACCACAGAAGCCCAGCAATTATTCATCCTACAAAAAAAGTGCATTCGGATACTAGCCAATATACGCATACCAGAGAGCTGCCGTCAGCACTTCATAAAACACAAATTGTTAACCCTACCCTCAATTTACTTACTGGAATCGGCATTGTTCGTACGAAAACATCCTGAACTATTTAAAGGAAAAACAGACAAAAGTACAACGAGGACACAATATAGAAATAGATTATTATTACCAAAATCAAATATAAAAATGTTCAAAAATGGTCCTCAATATAAATGTATTCAAATAACCAATAAAATCCCAGAATCCATTAGACAAGAGACCCGTAACAATATCTTCAAAAATAAATTCAAGACATTTTTAATTAATAAATGTTATTACTCTGTTAATGAGTTCTTGAATGACGAAACTGCAATTTAATTTTTATTGATATAAATTAGGAAAATTATTATTTTAATAAATATTGACAATTTGAGTAATTATAATTTTAATTTGATTCGCATATTATTTAAAAATGACATTTTTTTCAATAACTCATTGACATAAAATACTTATAATGACAATTAATATTGAATGCATGATTGTAGTAATAATGTAATTTTATATAATTTCTAACTGCTAATCTTAAGTTTGGTTATAATTATTATTATGTGCCCTTACAGGGTGTCATGGACTGACTTAAATATTATAACACCTTGTTTCTATATGTACATGACTTAATAAATAAATAAATAAATAAATAAAATAAAATAAGCTGAAAACTTGTCACATACTTCTCCTATTATACCCCAACACAAGACTACAGACCTGGCTGGTGAGTAGCGGGGCTAAATGAACCCATGAATTTTTAATTTTAATTTTTTTTGGTTCCAAAAATATATTTGAGGCAATATGCAATTTTTATATGTTGTAGTTTAATGTTTAAAGAATAAAAAAAATAAGCCAGACGATTTAGTCGGGGCTTTAATATTGCCTGGCGCGTGCAAACATATTTTGATTTTTCAAAAAAATTTAAAAAAATTATTTGAGGCAACTTGAAATTTGAATAGGGCATTATTTATAACTAAAAAATAAGATTCTCAAAAAGACAGGTCATTTTGGTGGGTCTTTCTACCTGCCAGGTGATCTAACAAATGATATATCCGTGCGAGTGAGTATATTTGTTAAATCACCTGGCAGGTAGAAAGTCCCACCAAAATGACCTGTCTTTTTGAGAATCTTATTTTTTAGTGCGTGCTTGATTGAAGCTTCAAATGCTTGGCTAGCTGGACCGAGCCCAAATCTTCCATCCAGACTCAAAATTCAAAGGGCCTGGGATACCATAGCTTCCGAGTCAACCCTAAATTCATTGATTAACACCGCCACAGGCAGAGACCGTGCCAGACTCTTGGCTGTTTCTAGACCTGAAGCAGGCCACTGGCTCCATGCCTATCCATCACCCAACATCGGTACATTTATAGACCCATGCACACTCCGAATAGCCGTCGGTCTCCGGCTTGGTGTTGAGGTTTGCGTGGACCACAGTTGTGCCTCCTGTGGAGCCCCCGTAGATTGCCTCGGCCACCACGGACTTGCTTGCTCCTCGGGTGCCGGCCGCCTGTCCCGCCATGCCGCCCTTAACGACATCCTCAGAAGAGCGCTCGTCAGTGCCAACGTTCCTGCTGCTCTGGAGCCCCAGATCGTGCGGAGTGATGGCAAGCGCCCTGACGGGATGTCGTTAATTCCATGGAGGATGGGCCGTGCACTGGTGTGGGACGCCACTTGCGCCGACACCTTGGCAGCGTCCTACCTCCCCACAACGAGCAGACGTGCCGGTGCAGCGGCCGACACCCGAGAACGGCTCAAGGCCATTAAATACGAGTGTCTCGGCGCCCAGTACGAGTTCGTCGCATTCGGTGTCGAGACACTCGGATCGTGGGGCAAGGGCGCACGAGGGCTCTACGGAGCTCTAAGCAAGCGCCTGAGAGAGGCAACAGGTGACCCTCGCGCAGGCAGCTTTCTCGCACAAAGACTTGCTATAGCAATTCAACGTGGGAATGCTGCCTGCGTGATGGGCACCCTACCTAAGGGTCCAAATTTAGATAATAATTTTTAGTTTTTAATTTCTGTTTAGCTATTTTAAGTTAGTTTTAGTTATGTTAATTTTATACTTAGTCCCTGTTTTTATACCTTATTTTATAATTAAATTAGAAATTAAAAATAAAGTACTATTTTTTAGTTATAAATAATATACTCTATTAAAATTTCAAGTTGCATCAAATACATTTTTTATATTTTTTTGAATAATATGTTTGCACGCGCCTGGCAATATTAAAGCCCCGACTAAATCATCTGGCTTATTATTTTTTTTATTCTTTAAACATTAAACTACAACATATATAAATTGCATATTGCCTAAATATATTTTTGGAACCAAAAAAATAATTAAAAAGTCATGGTTTCATTTAGCCCCGCTACTCACCAGCCAGGTCTGCAGTTTTGTGTTGGGGTATAATAGGAGAAGTATGTGACAAGTTTTCAGCTTGCCTCAAACACCTACCCAAAAATTGGTGCCAGCTCTCGGACCATAATCTGTATTGTTTCACTATGAGTGAGTCTCACGACCTCACGGTAGTTTCATGTTTAAAGAGAGTAATTTTCTTTTACTCCGCTTGCCCATGCCGGGTTGGATTCGTTTTAATTCTACTTAGTATTTTGTAATTTGTATTTTGTATTTTAAATAAAAATACCTGAAATACTGTATTTTGTATTTTATATTTCAAATACTCGACTTAAAAGTATTTTGTATTTCGTATTTTAAATACATGCGAGATAGTATTTTGTAATTTGTATTTAAATTAAAGCAAAGCATGTATTTTGCCCAGCCCTGGCCAAAACACCGTCTAGTAGAGAACCAAGACATCAAAGTGACCTCGTTTGTATGAAAGGTGGACTGTGGGCCAAATTTTTTGCCGGTGAGTGTATATCAGCACTATGTAGGTCACATCACTACTGCTTATAATCAAATATGCAGTTGCAAAACACGAACGCTCAATATAGATATATAGTTACCACAGGCAGTATGTTGGGGTGCGAGAATATCCGTAGCTTGGGAAACTCCTCGTTGAAATCGCGTTGAACGCGCGGAGAGCATTCCCGCACGGCCAGAATCTTGGCCACGATATCGTTCTTCTGCCAGCGCCCGCGCCACGTCTCGCCTGAGGCAATGGAAACAGGACCCTTAACTTATCTATAACCCATTTTCAAAACTCCTGGATAACTTTCCAGGTAACCCCCTTAATTATAACCAAAATGGCTGAAGCAATAGTTCTTATGGAATACTGAGTTCCACGGGTTTGAACTTTTTGATGAGATGGGGATATCATACATCAAACTTGGGAGCTATGTTTGATTCTTAAACATTTGCTGGGCATTTCGATTGAGTGGAGATCCACTGGAATCTATAATTCATTAAAAAACGACGACCAAACTACCAGATGGCCTAGTGGTTAGAGAATCTGACTACGAAGCTTGAGGTCCCGGGTTCGATTCCCGTGTCAGGGCAGATATTTGTATGAAAAATATGAATATTTGTTCTCGTTGGGTGTTTAATATGTATTTTAGTATGTATCCATCTATATTTAAGTATGTTTATCCGTTGCCTAGTACCCATAACACAAGCTTTGCTTAGCTTACTTTGGGACTGGGTCAATTGGTGTTCATTGTCCCGTGATATTCATTTATTATAAAAAAAGATAACTGCCCACAACTTTGTCTGCAAAGAATTCGTTTATCGCTATCCCTCGGGAACTGTGCAATTATCCGGGGTAAAACTATCCTATGGCCTTCCCGGAACCAGGGTCTAAATCGGATCGGGTTCAGCAGTTTAACCGTGAAGAGGTAACAGACAGACAGAGTAATCGCAAATAGAAAAAAAAAAAATCGTAATATACAGGGTAATTTTTTAATAAGTGCACAAATTTTAATATGTGATACAGTGTCGTTAAAATAACAAATTTCAGTATTTTTCGTTATAATTTTTATCACTTATTTTTTTTATTTTTCATAGTAACTCGACCAGTTTATTGGACGAATTACTATGAACAACCCAAATTTTGAAATGTAAAAAAAAATATCTTGAACAAATAATCGTGATCTATTAACGATACTGAATCGCGTATCAAAATTTGTGCACTGATTAAAAAATTACCCTAATTATCTATTATCGTAATCGTAATAATTATATTAGTAAGGAAGTAAAGATTAAATGCATATAACAATATGTGAGGTTCCCCTCAGAAGCCTACCTGATGGAGTGACAGCGATCCTAGTATGCAGCGCCAGTTCGTTAATGTTGATCCCTTTGTGCCGGGACAGTGTGGCGTCCCGGGAGCGCGTTCGGGTCCCAAGCCACGACTGATCCTTGAACTGGATCTTCTTCATCTCCTGCCCTTGCTGGACAGCCAACTCGTGCAGTCTGGATGGAACAGGTTCAACAAACTTGAACAGTCGTTTAGTGGGTGCTGATTTAGGTATCCTAATTGAAAGGATCGCGTCAAATCAAAATAAAACCTTTTTTTGGCAAGTAGGCTGTAGTCTTTTTAGAACCACCAGCACATTCAAATAAGCCATTGCGTACCCCTTAATACGAGCAAAATAGATTATGAAAGGAACCATCATTTTCTGTGTTCATAGTTATGAATTATGAAGTTGGTTAAAAATAGATTAGCTTGCTACACCATTACCAAACTTCCGTCCTTTCACTGTACAGATGCGGAAATCAAGGCACATAATTGATTTTAGTTTAGGTATGCTAATCAAGTTCAAGATACGTCAGAACGCTAAAGAAAGGCAACAAAAACAAAACACTGTGTCAGATTGAAATAACGCTAATGTAATGTATATTGAACTTCATTATCTCTAAACGTATTAATATAATAAGTGGTGAAAAGATATGTGCGCGGAATTTGAAATGAAATGAAAAATTTCATTTCATTCATTTCATTTCATATGTGCGCGGACTTTTGTTAATCTGACAATAGGGATGACGACTGGGTTAAAAATTTGTCATTATAATTAGTCCGTCAGTTAGATTATGGGAAAATATGGGACACGTATTTTTTGGTTTATCAAATTATTAAAAAACGACAAAGATATAGATCATCAAACTTCCGGAGTGGGGGCTTGTGACGTCACCCTTAGGTAAAAATTGTACCATATAGTGACGTCACTCGAAACTTCTAAGCACTGTATCCTCCTCATTTTTTGTTTGTCATACAAAAGAAAAAATACGTGTACAATATTTTTTAATAATCTAACTGACGGACTAAACAGTTTTTTTTAGTCGTCTAGCCTATTCCTTTCAAAAACTGTTGCAGTCTCGAATATCCCACTAAAGTGAGGTATGCTGCTACAACTTTGTATCTACTTTCCCTTGATTTTATCCAATAGGGTCCAGGGAGTCAGTGGAATCAATGCAAATTTAGGATAATTCTTAGCACAACGGCGATTTGATGACAAGTGACCGTCACAAGAGTTTATGCTTTCTTTACCGCAGTTTCCCACAACCCACCGCAGTGAGGTCACTAATGAGTAATTTTTTATAAGGTTGGAAATATCTGTGAGGTGCACAGTGCGTCTGAATGTGGTTCCTCCCGCGCTGCCCCGCATCCCGCCCCTTACGTGTACCGACAGCGGCACAAGCGCAGACGTCCGTGTAGTCCGTGTAAATTCTGTTGTGGTATTGCCTGTTGACCCTCTTATTTCATGTTATGTCAAATAATCGAACATTCGAAATTATACACCAAATCTGGTTTAGGTAAATTTTAAAAACATCAAGAAAAAAACTTATTCATCCATAATATTGTCGAAAACGGAACCTAGCTCCATGGAAAAATTGACAAAATTGATATCGGCCGAAAGAAATAATGACCAATACTATTAATAATTAATTCAATTCAGGCTTAATTCATTTATGACGAAATGAAATTAGGTCATAACTCTTCTGCACAATTTAATTTTGTCAAAATTAATTTTGAGCAGTCAATTGGCTAAGTAAAGTTTTTTGAAGAGGTGCTAATTATATTTTTTTTCGACAGTGGTCGACTTCAACACCAAGAAACTGGAGCTGTTTTATTTTTATCTCCTTTTATTTATTGGAAATATTTTTTTAAGTGTTCGAGATGACATTTGTGAGATTTTACGGCTGACAAGCGGTTCGTGCTCAGTACTAAGAAGAAATAGAAAAAAAAAACGAAGTCAACTGTCGCTTCTGTCAATGTCAAATGAAATCTAACCGGTTGCGTTTCGTTTGCTTTGCGTTGTCCAAGAAGCAGTTCCAAAATAGTGATCGAAAGTATTCAATCGTGATCCAATTTAACGACCGCTTTAGCCTAGTTGGTAGTGACCCTGCCTACGAAGCAAGAGGTCCTGGGTTCAAATCCCGGTAAGGGCATTTATTTGTGTGATGAGCACGAATATTTGTTCCTGAGTTATGGATGTTTTCTATGTATTTAAGTATTTATTTATCTATATAAGTATGTTTATCGTCGTCTAGTACCCATAGTACAAGCTTTGCTTAGTTTGGGACTAGATCGATTTGTGTAAGATTGTCCCCTAATATTTTTTTTTTTTTTAATTATCGTGCATAGGTCGTGTAAAAATGCGGTAAAATTGAAAGTCCAGATTTTATGCGGAGGTCGATAAAAATAGTCCAAAAATCACACTGAGCACACCAAAGCGCAAAGCAAACGAAACGCAAACGATTTGACATTGACAGAAGTGACAGTTCACTTCGGTTTTTTTTCTGTTTCTACTAAGATCTGAACACGAACGGCTTGTCAGCCATAAAATCTCACAAATGTCATCTCAAACACTTAAAAAAATATTTCCAGTAAACAATAGGAGATAAAAATAAAACAGCTGCAGTTTCTCGATCTCCAGAACGCCGACTGTCGAAAAAAAATATAATTAGCACCTCTTCAAAAAACTTTACTTAGCCAATTCAACTCGACGATTTTCCGATTTTCCATTTGCACTTAATCACACTACAAAATAGTCAAATGCACAGATATTTCTGGTGACTTACCTCTGTATCAACTGTCCCCTGGTTTTGTCTAGTGGCGTGTCCCCATCCCTGTTGGCAAGGGCCACGAGCGCGCCCGCAAGCACCAGATCTTCAGCAATAGCGCTGTAGCCCCAGAAGCAAGCATAGTGCAAAGGTGAATTGCCATGAGCGTTCGTGAAGTTTACATCAACTCGGTTTTGGAGCAGCTGTAGGAACAATAAAAAATAGTCTAGTTACAAACTACAATATTTTATGTGGTAAAGGCAATTTTTATATTGAACTAGCTGGTCTGGCATACATTGCTTTACCATGTGAAAATTGCGATTAAAAAACCGGCCAAGTGCGAGTCGGACTCGCGCACCGAGGGTTCCGTACAAATTTATATGTATCTATGAACATCCAGTTTTCGCAGACCCCTGCTCCTAAGCAAAATGTGCGCAGTGTGGGATCATTGTAGATTGGTTACTTATATAGACAGACAGACAAACTAGATCTCGTTCAAACCAATTTTCGGTGGAAGTTTACATGGTAATGTACATCATATATTTTTTTTATTTTTATCATTGTCTTATTTTAGAAGTTACAGGGGGGGGGACACACATTTTACCACTTTGGAAGTGTCTCTTGCGCAAACTATTCAATTTAGAAAAAAATTATATTAGTAACCTCAATATCATTTTTGAAGACCTATCCATAGATACCCCACACGTATGGGTTTGATGAAAAAAAAAATTTTTTAGTTTCTAAGTATGGGGAACCCCAAAAATTTATTGTTTTTTTTCTATTTTTGTGTGAAAATCTTAATGCGGTTCACAGAATACATCTACTTATAAAGTTTCAACAGCATTCAGATTTAGTTTCGGAAAAAAGTGCCTGTGTGTGACATACGGACGGACAGACAGACAGACAGACATGACGAATCTATAAGGGTTCCGTTTTTTGCCATTTGGCTACGGAACCCTAAAAAGGGGTGGGTGAAAAATACTTTAAGATACAACCTATTCTCATACCTACCAAATATACAAAAAAATCACAAAAATTGCTCTAGCCGTTTCAGAGGAATGTTACTACAAACTTCTTGGTCTAATATTTTTATATATTAGTTAGAGTTATTATGGCCCTTACATCTGTATACTTGAAAGTATATCTGAAAGGTGTGAATTACATACCGATTGACTGTTATTTGGGTCGATCAACTTTTCTTTGTCACTCGTTGCTATAGTGACGGTCTCCTGAGTAACTCTTTAAACCGTAAGTTTATCTGATTAAAACTTGCCAATCATGCATTTTTGTGGTAGTTTTAAAACCCTTCTACAATTGGTCATCTAATAAGCATGTTAGTTAATGTGACACAACATTTCTTCTAATCAAAGTGTACTACTTTTCCTCCTCGCTGACGGGACAGAATAACAACAAGAAATAGTTGATCCACCCATTTATTACTTATATTTTTACACTTGACTGTAAATGAAACGCTGTTTCATTGCTTACGGCTCTTTCACACAGCAACGTCCCGTTTTTTGCGGGTTTGGTTTTTTGCAAAAAACCGAACCAGCAAAAAACGGGATGTTGCCGTGTGAAAGAGCCGTTAGACTGCACAAGTTAGAAATGGGCCATGTGATATTTTATACAATATTCTAACCATATTTGGTGTCTATTGACAACCAATAAGAATAGAATATAGTTAAACCGTTTAAATGAGTCCTCGCCCGCGCGGTACAGGGGCTGGGGGGTATGACGACAAAGGGGGCTGGGAGGGATGCGGGCGGCAGGCACTCGAGGCGCGCTCGCCACTCGCACCTCTCCCGGCCCCCTTTGACGTCATGCCCCCCAGCCAGTGGCGTGCCTAGGGTATCAGGCTATGGCAAGCCGAGAGATATGTTTTAGTATTTTTTTATAATTTAATGTAGGTAAATCCATCTTGTTGCCGCTTTAGGTACTCAGTTTGGGCAAGCTTACCAAAGCACACTTCATTCTATTACTAGACAGAATTTTAAATTTTACAGACTCATTCTCACACGCAACGCACTAAAACAAGAATACCTATTTATTTTGTAATTACATAAATTCACGCATTTTACAACGCCTTGCATGGTATGGCCCACGATTCGATATAAACAATCGTGAAATTATTCATCTCGCCCGCGCACCGCGTTCTAAACCAAACGCAGCAAACTTCACACCGTAAGCCAGATTCAAAATTGCAAAGAAAGCGCTATATATGCAGCTATACATAGATATTTGCAAAACTAACGTTTTCCTAAGTATGAAGAGAGCGTTTTGAAGCCCCGTAAAAGCCCACAAGAGCGAGCGAGATGTCATGCTATTTATAACGTCGCTACTATCGCCTATCGCCGCGTCGGCCGCCGTACAGCGCCGCTGGGCCGCGCAGCGGATTTGTTATGCAATTCTTGGTATTTTACGTTAAATAAAGCGCGTTATTATGAAAGTGATTTTATTAGAACTTTTTTCGTTTGGACGAGGTGTGGTTTTTATTTTTAATCTTGATTTGAGATTTATAAGGCAAGCCCGGCTTTTGGGCTTCTATGTAAGGATCGCCACTGCCCCCAGCCCTTGTACCGCGCGCGCGAGGACTCATTTAAACGGTCAGGTATAGGTGAGGGGGCAGCGAATTAGGCGAATTGACGACTGGATAGCCTGGTGGTTAGGTTAGGTTAGGTTAGGTTGGGACTGGGGAAGGGTAACGCCTGGGACGGTGCACCCTGGGCAACAACGGTAAGCTAATGTATTCGTACATTATCTTACCGGTGGCTAATATCCGACTGGGGGAGAGGGGGGGGGGGGGGCGGTCAGCAATCTCCACATGTGCCCGGCCATCATGCCCAGATGGTCTGGGCTGCACGTCCGTTGCGTTTCTCCCCTGTTAATCCTAGTGATTAATGGGGAGAAGAGTAGCGGTTGGGCCCATGGCCTGTGGGGTTGTCTGACTGACCGGGGGGGATATGTATACATATATGTATTTCATGGGCCATGTATGTATTTTATGTATATATTTCGTGAGGACGGGCGTAAGGTAACTGACAGGAATCGCAACAAAAAATGAGGCTCTGCAACCTTGGGCTTAGTAAGTATCCCCGCCGTGCTCGCCACACGGCCTGGGCTACCGAAAGGTTCTCCGCTCTGCAACCGCCTGGATGTTACTTACGCCCTATATGGGGAGGGACAGCGTAGGAGGGACAGGCGTTCGGTAGCTGGAAGGATTAGGCAACAAAAAATGGGGCTCTGCAACCTTGGGCTTAGTAAGTATCCCCGCCGTGCTGGTTACACGGCCTGGGCTACCGAAAGGTTCTCCGCTCTGCAACCCGCCTGAAGGCGCCAAACACCTGATGGGGAGGGTTAGCTTTGGGGGTGAGGGATGGAGGTGAGCCTAAACCAAGTAATTGCTTTGTGGCTCGAGCAACAGAACGGCAAGGGTGAACCTCACGCGGGCGGCAGGCGAAAGCTTGCCGTCGAAGCGGTGCGATCCGTAAGGGTCCCGACCGCGGTTCGGGATGACTATGATGGCTATGAGGAGTAAACCTCTATAAAAAATCCGGCACCAGCGGGGGAGGGCAGGGAGAACCGAGCCCGCGCTAAATGGTGTCAGTGGGGGCCCCATCCCGGGGTGGTCAGTGGGCGCCGCGGTGTCTCTTATTCTCCCGTGGCGTTCACAATGACAAATAAGGGAATCCGTGTGGTTGTTAGTGGTTATGCCTGTTGAGAGGAGAGCCCCACATACTCCCCGTTTCCCTGAACGGGGAGATGCATAAGGTGCATTTTCCACACCAAAAAAAAAAAAAAAAAAAAAAAAAGAGAAAAAAAGGTTAGGTTGGGACAGATATTTGTATGAAAAATATTAATGTTTGTGCTTGAGTCTTGGGTTTCTTTGGTGTATTTAAGTATGTATAACGGGTTATAACTTACAAGCTGCACAATAGGCCTGTGCCCGTGTGCTGCTGCCAGGTGTAGCGGAGTGTCGTCTCCCATGTTGGTGACATTGATACGAGCCCCTCGGCGGATCAGCATCTCAACTATCTTCTGGTGGCCTTCCTTGCAAGCCCAATGCAGAGGACTGAAGTCATGGTCATCTCTGATGGCGATTAGATAGGTGATTACAATTGACGGTCACACAGATTATTATTGGACATGAGGTTACTACAGATATTGCCACAGAGACGGTTAGAGACTTAAAGATACCCATTTAATGTACATGACTTCCCTTAATTCACATAATTTTGTTGCACTTTTCCATAGTTTTATAGATTAGTACAAAAATGGGTATTGTGGATTGTTGGGTTATTTGTTGACTGAACAAGAAATTTTTTGAAATTTTTTTTATTAAATATACTAAAAAATACATTATTAAAATAATGTACTCGTCACTCTGATCATACAGTTAAAAATTAATTACATACTCATGTAGAGTTAAATAAATGTCAGGGGGTCATTTGTTTGATAAAAAAATACATAATTTACAACTTCTGTTAATTAATCTATTTATCAAACTCATGTTCATCTAATGAAACTGGAGTCCAATATTAAGGACAAACTGAGTCAAGGAAAACTACAATTTAAGATAACATTCTACAGAACAGGAAAAACATGAATTTCAAATTGGCTGTTAATGTGAATCATTCTATAAATATATAGTCCACTACAGGTAACTTGCAGGCATATACGCTACGTTTCTTGCCGAATCTAATTAACAACAGTTGTTCTATTTTAACAGAATGCTGACACATATTACAAGACCATGAGTATCATGACATAAACAGAGTGGGCGTGTACTTGCAATGCCATAATCGTAATACTAACGTACCCATATGGTCTCACAACAGCTTTAAAACTTGTCTTAAGTGTCCAACTTACCCCTGATTCATATCATGTTCGGTATCATCCAGCCAAACTCTTACTTGTAAGGCATTTCCTTCCCTACACCACTGAAATATATCTTCCATTATTCTTTCTACAAACTACACTGTAGCACAAACTTAGACAGACGATGAATATAAGGCACTGTTCCACTTAATCCACTTCTTTTTAAATATAGATTTCCATGTATAAAAAAGTAAATAAAATAGACAGAAAATAGTAAACTAATTTACAAGACGATTCATTCATTAGCATTTGACAGTTTCGCAACCACCGAAAATAAAATATAATCCAACTAAATTGAATACGCTTGAAGCGTGACATCATTAATCTTTTGCTTTTGTCACACCACAGTATTATAATGCTACTGTCTCTTTCTTGAGTAAGGAGTTCTTATTTTGGTAGTACTGTATAGGGATACCAGATATAAAAAAAAAATCTATAATTCGAGATTCGATCTTCATAGGTTTATTTCGTTATACGTAAAATGCCTGTGCCATATTCATTCTATTGAAGAATATACAAGATGGATTGGAAACAGATATGTTTTTAATTTTGCTCATCAGATTCATTTCGACCCAATTTTACATTCATAAACTAATGAACACTCCTTGAAAAATGCTACAAACACAACTGGTTGAATCAAGCCCTCCACAGACCGCAGCGCGGGGCGTGCGCACGACGGCGGCGGAGCGTGCCCAGCGCGCTCTATAACACTGAATCATATATACGGTACATGGCACAGCGTATGTATATGATTCAGTGTTATGAAGCGCGCTGGGCACGGTCCAGCCAGACCCAGAGTATTATTACTAGCACGGTCCGTCGTCGAAACGCGCAAGCCCCGCGCTGCGGTCTGTGGAGGGCTTGATTCAACTAGTTGACTTTGTAGCATTTTTACAATGAGTATTCTGTAATTATTTATGAATGAGCGAATCTCACACACTCTAGTGACTCCATTTTCTATTTGCAATTCACTCTGCCAATACTTGGCTATAAGCAATGTTGCAGGGTTAGAAAATAAACTCGAAAGTAGAACTTAAATGACTAGTCACAGCCGGAGAGCTGTTAAGGCGTAGTGCAATGCTCAAAACAGTCCTCTTTATCCTAAAATTTATTTAATTTAAACTTAAAATAAAATATACATTATTTTTTGGCGAACGTAATCTTCATTGCATGCGATGGAGTGATCTTGAAGCCTTGGAGCGCCTCTTTAGCGGCGGCGGATTGCATTTCATTTGCAAATTCAACAAACGCAATATCGTGCCTGTTTGGTACAAGACGAACTTCCTTGAAGCCAGGGAATCTGAAAAACAAAATTTGTTTTTATAAATCTCGAATGTGCTAACACGCGCGCCATTTTCGTGCCATTAAGATTCAAATACTAACTGGTTAAACAACATAGACAGCATCATTTCTGAAGTTTCATCAGGAAGGTTTGTCAAGAACAGGATCTGGTTAGGAGGCTGTTCAATGTTGACGTTGTTGAGAAGACTGGGCTGGCCGAAGCCAGGAATGACACCAGCACGAACATCCTTGTTCTTCTTCTTCTTGCCATCATCAAGACCCTTAGGCATCTTGGGACGCTTAGGCCTCTCCTGGAAGGTGCCCTTGATCTTGGCGATCAAATCACTGTCTGTCTTGCAGTATTGGATTCTCTGGAAGACAAAGGATGAATTACAATTTGGCCGCTTTCAAGTCTAGGGTGAATGAGCATTTACTAGGCAAGCGTGCTCCATCGTAGGCCTCATCTTCGCTTTCCATCAGGCGTGATTGTGGCCAAACGCGAGCCTATATTGTTTAAAAAAAAATATATGGAAAAAATATAAAGTTTTTTTTTTACTGAAAAAACTCTACAAAAAAAAGTCTAGGTATTGACCCATAGTTTGATACTTTGATGCAGCCAGGCACAACCAACCAACCAACACCCTACAACCAACAGATATCCATGTTGGGGTGCGTTTTCACCTTTAGGTGGTAGGTATTCCATTAGCCTGCATGAAGCAGTTTGCTTTATCTTTCATCACTTTTCTTGTTTTGACAGCTCATAAAAAGTATATTGACGGTACTCTGACTTAACCTCGTATATGAAATTTTACTAAATTGGAATACCACTTTAGACACAAGGCTTAAAGTGGTTATTCCAAATTCATAAAATTTCATATACGAGGTTGAGTCAGAGTACCGTCGATATTGTCGATTGGTGATATCATAAATATCATGGGGAAATTGACACCAATTGACCTAGTCCCAAACTTGAAGCTTATACTATTGGTAAATAGCTCTAAGAGTAGTATAGTACCTTACCATTGGTTTATCATAGAAAGGGAATCCCTGCATACTCCGCAAGGCGACGGTAGCGCTAGAAATTTCCTTAAAAATTACGAAAGCTTGTCCTCTCATCTTTAGCGTCTTCAGTGCCACAATGTCCAAGATTTGGCCAAACTGTGAGAATATAGCGTACAGAGACTTCTTTAGCTCCTCCTTTTTGATCTTCTCGTTTAAATTGTTTATGTAAATCGTGTGATTTGGTCGAATATCCATTGCTAAAAATACAGAAAGAAGTTTTTAGGTTATGTTTCAAATTAACACGTATTACAGATAGACGTATAAACAGTGATTAGGGCAAGTAAACATATAACAATATTAGCAAGTTAGGATTAAATACTCACTCATTTTGAAGGATTTATAATAGGCAGCTACAGAAGACTAGATTCCGGAATCAAACTCAAATTATATTGTTAATCGAGTGTAGTCCAGCGGTGTTGAACAAAAGTTAATTTGTTAAGGAGCCGAAACGACAAAAATAACCAGAATATCCTGTACTCTTATATTTCTACCGTAATTAATTAATTTATATTTTCTTAAAATGCGGCGAATGCTAAACCTAACCAAACCAACCCAATACCCAATGCCAAACCAAGCCTAAGCCTCGCTCTCTAGTGTTGCCATCTCAAAAAGTGGAAAATGTCTATGTGTTCACACGACGAAGGTTTTTTTTTGACAGCAAAATTATAAACTGAACAACTTGACCGCACGCAAACCGCACCCAACCTTCGAGACCCAGTGCCAGTGTAGCCAGGTATATTATAATATTGTGTTCTCAGAACATGGACTTAATACCTAACCAGGACTGAGTACTAACTTTTATTAGTCAATCAAAAGTGACCCATATTACCAAGCCATACAGTTTAATAATGGCAACTAGAGACATCGGTCCGAGAGATTACATACAAACTAGAGAAACTAGTGTATTGTGTCCCACTCGCACCAGTTACTTGATCACCCTAATTAGAACGAGATGCAACCACTAGTTATTTTTTTTTTACGGCCTCACTTTTTTGTCGCAGTACCAGTCCTGGTAAGGTATTAAGTCCATGTCTCAGAATAAAACAGAGCCAGCCTGCCAGGTGCCAGCCACTCACAGAAAGAAAAAGAAAATATAATCATTATTTTATTTTGGCGCGCTGTCATCTGCCTGTCGCATTTTTATGTGATCTGGATTTTTATCCACGGTTATGAATATTTGATTGACCGACTGATGAAAACAACAATAACAACTAATAAATCTACAGTATAAAGGACAGTCTGAATTGTTTTATAAGCAGTGATTTTAGATTTCTAAAAATGCATGATACTATTGGTTTCGATACTGTTACTCCCGATATATGGCTTGCAAATGAACAAATTTGGAAGGAAAGGCTTATAAACCTTCGTCATTGGCATAAGGTACAGATTTTTTTTAAATTAAGATTATATTCTTAGTCCTATATACTGAATATATGACCTTCGTATAACCTTTCAGATACCCCTTATTAACTCGAATGCTTCTCATAATCTCCCCGACGGGACCCTGGTGCGATTCCGAGGGATGATACAGGATATGCACAATCCAGAATTCTATTTTGAACAATTTGAAGTCTATAACTCTGCCACAAATGAGGTTAAGAACAAGTCTGGGAAGTATCGGGACACTGCTAACATTTTGGTAAGTCTGATTACATTTATAAATTTCAGAATTATTTACAAAATCTTGCTTGTAAAACTATACCATTCAAAATCTAAATTTGCATATTGCAGGAAAATGAAAAGATTAACTACACAGAGAACCTCCAAAGTGCGCAACGTCAGACAATGGTTGTAGTCTCCATCCCAGGTTTGAACGCGTGGGCGCAGAAACTGGAAGACGCACAGAACCACCTTGACCTTGCGGAACCTAACTCTTCAAAACGTCTCGCATCAGGCACAAAACTGAAGAGAAGTTACGATGAGACCGAAGAAGATGACATGGAGGTGGAACAGGATGAGACCAGCAAGGAACAGAAGACAAAGGAAATAGATAATGGAACCGCTAATGTGGTGTCAAGAGAACACTTGCTGAATTTTCCTTTGCCTGATGTTCCAAGCAAATCTTGCATAGTAAAGGTATGTTTAATCCATAATTTCACTATGTGGGTGATAAAATAAATAAATATTAAGGGACAATCTTACACAAATTAACCTAGTCCCAAACTAAGCAAAGCTTGTACTATAGGTACTAGACAACAATAATAATAATAAACCATTTATTTCAGATTCTTACATCCATAGTTAATTACATAGTTTACAAATCAAATCAAATTAAAATCAGAAGTAGTCAAAATATATTGAAACAAATTTAAATTGAATAAAAATAAAAATTTCACTATGTGGGTGATAAAATAAATAAATATTAGGGGACAAACTTACACAAATCAACCTAGTCCCAAACTAAGCAAAGCTTGTACTATGGGTACTAGACAACAATAATAATAATAATAATAAACTATTTATTTCAGATTCTTACATCCATAGTTAATTACATAGTTTACAAATCAAATCAAATTAAAATCAGAAGTAGTCAAAATATATTGAAACAAATTTAAATTAAATAAAAATAAAAATTTCACTATGTGGGTGATAAAATAAATAAATATTAAGGGACAATCTTACACAAATCAACCTAGTCCCAAACTAAGCAAAGCTTGTACTATAGGTACTAGACAACAATAATAATAATAATAATAAACCATTTATTTCAGATTCTTACATCCATAGTAACAACGACGAGACGACGACCAGATGGCCTAGTGGTTAGAGAACCTGACTACGAAGCTTGAGGTCCCGGGTTCGATTCCCGTGTCGGGGCAGATATTTGTATGAAAAATACGAATGTTTGTTCTCGGGTCTTGGGTGTTTAATATGTATTTAAGTATGTATCTATCTATATAAGTATGTTTATAAATAAATAACAAAAATTCAAGGTAGTTTTATAATATGTCAATAAAAGTTAATTTTTGTGGGGTAGTTTGAGAGTAAGAAAAAAAAAAAAAAAAAAAACGCTTTTCTCCATCACGTATACGTCTCAGGTTGCAAACTGACTCGCACCCGGCCCAAAAGTGCCGAAAACACCCGCTGCATTACTGCGTTGTATTGCTAAAGATATTCGTTGAACCAGGTACGAGCCCGACCTAGGATCTAGTATGTTTATCCGTTGCCTAGTACCCATAACACAAGCTTGCCTAGCTTACTTTGGGACTAGGTCAATTGGTGTGAATTGTCCCGTGATATTTATTATTTATTATTATTATTATTATTATAGTTAATTACATAGTTTACAAATCAAATCAAATTAAAATCAGAAGTAGTCAAAATATATTGAAACAAATTTAAATTAAATAAAAATAAAAATAAAGGTCAAAATTAAAATTAAAATTTAAAATAAAAATAAATTAATTAATCAAATGAAATCAGAATAAAATGTCAATAGAAACACAAAAACAAATTAAAATAAATAAATTAAACTAATGAAATAAATTAGAATAGTTACATTTACATATCACAATCCGGGGAATGAAGGGCCATCCACCTTGCCAACATCGGCGAGTCCCACCTGTCCGCCAACACCTTCAAGATGCTGTTCGATAAACATACTTATAGATGAACTAGCGACCCGTCCCGGCTTCGCACGGGTGCAATTATGCATGTATTATACATATAAACATCCATCAAAATCCGTTGTGTAGTTTTAAAGATCTAAGCATACATAGGGACAGACAGACAGACAGACAGCAGGAGGCAACTTTGTTTTATACTATGTAGTGATAAATACTTAAATACATAAAAAACATCCATGACTCAGGAACAAATATTCATGCTGATCACACAAATGAATGCCCTTACCGGGATTTGAACCCAGGACCTATTGCATCGTAGGCAGGGTCACTACCAAGGGGCCATCCATAAATTACGTCACACATTTAGGGGGGGGGGGGGGAGGGGGTCAAGCGATCTGTGACACTAGAACAAAATAATGGCGATTTTCATAGTAATAAGTGCGACGAGGAGGGGGGAGGGGTCCAAATTGATCGAAATTGGTGTAACAAATGGTCATCAACAATAGCCGTTGTGGGTGTTGCAGGGTTCCAGGGGAGCAAATTAGGAGTAGAGGCAGGCGCTAGGCGTAGGCGACATGACTCACTACCTATAGTCCGACAAGCACGTGCGCGACCCTCCGCGGAACCTTGTCACAGTCAGCGTTTGCCGCACTTATTAAAAACAATCTCGTTAAGGACAGCAGAGGCTCCCTGCGACAGGGTTCCGCCGAGCGCCACGCACGAGCTTGTCAAGGTAGTCTCGTGGTCAAAGGTGCTTTGCACCTCCAAAGTTTCACGATTTTTTGCACATTTAAAAATCCACCATCTAATGTGTGGTACACCATCATAGCCTCACAAATTATGTCTTGCCCTCACAAAATTTAGTTCCTGCGCCACCACTGATTAGGTGTTGGAAAAGGATGAGTTTAAGTAAAATAATGTCAAAAACCTATGGCTTAAATTTCAAACTAAATACAAACTGAAATACAATTGGATGAAAGAGGAACATATCCTTGCCAACCAAGCTATAAATAAGCACACCCTCGTCTAATCCAATAAAAGTATTTTGTCGATTGTGTGTAAAAAAAAACTTAAGCCATGCAAGTCAGATATGAAGTATCTTTTTTTTTTTATTTATTTTTCAACTTCATTTTTTTTTTTTTTTTTTTTTATTACTTTTACGGTCATCCCATGAAATCATATATTTCAAACTAAATACAAACTGAAATATAGATGCACAGAAAAAACCCCAGAAAAAAGACCGATGCTGGGAATCGAACCCAGGTCCTCAGCGTTCCGTGCTGCGTGCTTACCCCTACACCATCACTGGTCTAGAGGTTAGCGACGAATCTTTCCCATACATCGTACATTTCAGTCTGTTATAATCACCTTATGCAGTGATAAAGCACTCATCTATGTTTATGCCCTCTACCGAGAGACTTTAACACTCCTTCGGAGCTAACCGCCCACCTGGACCAAGAGATGGCGCTACTGTGCAACTTTAAACAAGTCAGATATGAAGTATCTTTTTTTTATTTATTTTTCAACTTCATTTTTTTTTTTTTTTATTACTTTTACGGTCATCCCATGAAATCATATATTTCAAACTAAATACAAACTGAAATATAGATGCACAGAAAAAACCCCAGAAAAAAGACCAATGCTGGGAATCGAACCCAGGTCCTCAGCGTTCCGTGCTGCGTGCTTACCCCTACACCATCACTGGTCTAGAGGTTAGCGACGAATCTTTCCCATACATCGTACATTTCAGTCTGTTATAATCACCTTATGCAGTGATAAAGCACTCATCTATGTTTATGCCCTCTACCGAGAGACTTTAACACTCCTTCGGAGCTAACCGCCCACCTGGACCAAGAGATGGCGCTACTGTGCAACTTTAAACAAGTCAGATATGAAGTATATTTTTTTTATTTATTTTTCAACTTCATTTTTTTTTTTTTTATTACTTTTACGGTCATCCCATGAAATCATATATTTCAAACTAAATACAAACTGAAATATAGATGCACAGAAAAAACCCCAGAAAAAAGACCAATGCTGGGAATCGAACCCAGGTCCTCAGCGTTCCGTGCTGCGTGCTTACCCCTACACCATCACTGGTCTAGAGGTTAGCGTTAGCGTTATCTCTTGGTCCAGGTGGGCGGTTAGCTCCGAAGGAGTATTAAAGTCTCTCGGTAGAGGGCATAAACATAGATGAGTGCTTTATCACTGCATAAGGTGATTATAACAGACTGAAATGTACGATGTATGGGAAAGATTCGTCGCTAACCTCTAGACCAGTGATGGTGTAGGGGTAAGCACGCAGCACGGAACGCTGAGGACCTGGGTTCGATTCCCAGCATTGGTCTTTTTTCTGGGGTTTTTTCTGTGCATCTATATTTCAGTTTGTATTTAGTTTGAAATATATGATTTCATGGGATGACCGTAAAAGTAATAAAAAAAAAAAAAAATGAAGTTGAAAAATAAATAAAAAAAAGATACTTCATATCTGACTTGTTTAAAGTTGCACAGTAGCGCCATCTCTTGGTCCAGGTGGGCGGTTAGCTCCGAAGGAGTGTTAAAGTCTCTCGGTAGAGGGCATAAACATAGATGAGTGCTTTATCACTGCATAAGGTGATTATAACAGACTGAAATGTACGATGTATGGGAAAGATTCGTCGCTAACCTCTAGACCAGTGATGGTGTAGGGGTAAGCACGCAGCACGGAACGCTGAGGACCTGGGTTCGATTCCCAGCATCGGTCTTTTTTCTGGGGTTTTTTCTGTGCATCTATATTTCAGTTTGTATTTAGTTTGAAATATATGATTTCATGGGATGACCGTAAAAGTAATAAAAAAAAAAAAAAAAAAAATGAAGTTGAAAAATAAATAAAAAAAAAAAGATACTTCATATCTGACTTGCATGGCTTAAGTTTTTTTTTACACACAATCGACAAAATACTTTTATTGGATTAGACGAGGGTGTGCTTATTTATAGCTTGGTTGGCAAGGATATGTTCCTCTTTCATCCAATTTCTACACTTTGTTATGGCACCTAGGGCACTATGACCTAGTCCCTCAAACAACCCAACTCGCTGAGTTAAAACTTCCAATTAACATTTAAAAATTTCCCTGCAGGTCTACACAGAAGACGACCAGCTAAAACTAAACGAGATGATCGAGGTGGTTGGCTTCTTGTCAGTAGACCCGACTCTATCTGGCGAGTTCCAGCCAGAGAAGGACCCGTTAGTCAACCCTCAGAGTGAGAACGATGTGGAGGCTATCACTCACAACCCACCACCGAGCCTCGTGCCGCGGCTACATGCGGTGTACGTCAAGAAATTGGAACATTGTAATCCATTGGTTGAGGGAGATTTTGATCAGAGTAAGTGGATCTGTATGTAGGTAATAGCAGGCTGTTTTCCGCAACTCTATGTCCACGTGCGCCTGTTTTGTGTAATTAGCTGTAGGCACTTTTCATGTAAGCCTAGCTCATGGCAGAAGCCTAGCAAACCCTTCATGTTGCCGACGACTTCCTGGAGCGAATCTGTATGTATATTGTCACATAAGATTTTTTTTATGTTTGCAACTGGATAATGCAAACTATTCTGAAATAACACCAATGTTTATAAGGATAGTTTGACACCACAGCTGCAAAAGCCCTTCTATTTTCGTCCTCACATTTATTCAAATTATATGAAACAGCTAAAACAGACAGACCAACAAAGAAGTGACCATGTGAGGGTTCCTTTTTTCCTAAAAACCCAAATATACCATACCCATTACGCCAGCGGCATTGCCTCTCTTATGGCTAACGGGTTTTTGTCAAAAAAAATAACTATTTTTTTTTCTTACTGTATACAGGTTGTCCCAAAATTAGACTATAACTTGGTACCGGGCGAGACAGCAACTTAAAAGTTAAATTCTGGGAAAAAAAATCGTTTCACTATAGCTAAACTATTTAGCTGAGTCCTCACCCGTGCGGTACAGGGGCTTGGCCAAGCCGCTTGGGGGTATGACGACAAAGGGGGTCGGAAGAGGTGCGGGCGGCAGGCACACGAGGCACGCTCGCCGCCCGCACCTCTCCCGACCCCCTTTGTCGTCATACCCCCCAGTTCCTGTACCGCGCTGGCGAGGACTCATTTAAACGGTCTAGCTATAATTAAGCAATATTATTGTCTATTATCGCTTGACTGACCGGTTTTTTTTTTTCTTATTTTTCCCTCAACTGTCATAACTCGGCCTCTCGCCCGGTACCAAGTTATCAATGTTATCATTGTGTTTTGGGACACTTGTAAAGTATATACTTTCTCTTTTCGTGTATTGGGACCGTGCACGACGGTGGCGCCGCGTAGCGTTGACAACATTTCCTCCTCATTTACTTCCAATTTTTGCCATGTTGTGCGCTGCGATCGTTTCCGTCCATCCATCAATAATATATGCCAATACATAAGAGCAAGGATTGAAATGGGGGAATAGCTTAGAAGTGGTTTGCCAATAAAAAACATGTTACATTTCCAGGTGCGGTGCTAAGGCAGGCCAATTCGGCGCGGGAGCACCTGTTGAAAGCTCTGACAGAGCTGCTGTTGGGCGACCAGTTAGCTGCGGAATATTTGATTTGTCATCTCATTGCTGGCGTGTAAGTACCATTTGCGTCTAAAGCATACCATGCTAATGTGGTACAGTACAACTACTGATTGTTATCATTATCAACATGCAGTTTTCAAAGCAAAGTATATGTGGTTGGCAGAAAAATGCCACTATGAAGATCATTAAAAACGCTGAATAAAAAACGTTTCTTGTATGACGATCCCCTTTCAATTTTATCTCTTATTTTATTTTTAGTATTTGTTGTTATAGCGGCCACGGTAATACATAATTGGTCAAAATTTATTTATTTTGCTACTATGGTTCAAGAGATAGATCCTTGTGACAAATAGCGGAGTCTCAGTAATAGGGTCCCTTTTGCACCTTTTTATATGAGGGGGGGGGCAAACGAGAGTGTGTGTGACCTAATGGGAACCAATCACCGCCGCCTTTAGACACCTGGAACTGTAAGAGTGTCACAAGGGCGCTGCCGACCCTTTGAGAGATAGTATGCTCATTTTAAGTTGAGTACGAAATCCTAAAAACCATGGCCCAGTCCATCCACCCCTTTGCACCAAACGCTAAGTTATAAATCGTCACTACTTTGAAAAAAGCTCGTATCTCAAAATCGATAATCTGGCTAATTAGAACTTTAATGAGTGTGTAATAAAGTTCGGTTTGGTTTACATATTGATTTGAGATAAGAGATTTTTTCAAAGTAGTGACGAAATATAATGCATTGTTAGGTACCTCCGCGAAGAAACCCTCACCCTCGGCTCGTGCTGTCTCAACATCTCCAACATGCCGACGCGCCGGTACCCGCACTACGCCAAACAACTCTACGACATCATTCAGCAGTTTGTTACGAAGAGCTACTATCTACCACTCACTATTGAGAACATGAATACTATGGCCTTATTGCCAAAGTAAGTACAATAAATTTATTATTAAAAAAAAAAAATTAGTCTGCCCAAGAGGGCTAGTAACCTGCAAATCGTTACGTCGCTCCATCTCCGGCCCTCCACGTCCTAATGCTGGGCACCGGTCTCCTCTCAGAATGTCAGAATGTATAGTTGATCGAAAACCATTTCGAGATAAATGCTTTTTAACCCGTTTTCTGTAGTTATTTAATTTTAATATTATGTAATGAATTTATTACATAACAAATGAGCAATGACCTTCATTTGACATTGGTGTAAATTGCGTGACCGGTCCAAGTCGTACTTTATTCTGTGTGGTTAGAATTCTTCACAATTCACGCGTGGATTATACTAGTTTGATTTGAACCCGCTGTCTGACATCTAGCACTTTGACAGCGCCAGTAAAGTGACACTAGTTACAGTGTACCACTACGCAAAAAATAATTACATAAAGGGGTTGCCTTATCGTACGCATTTAGATAGATTTAGAAATTTGGCAGTGTGGGAGCCCTCAATTACAATCTGACGTCATCAACCAAAATAGTCTCAATAATTAATTTTGAAAAAAGTAGTGAACTAAATGACAAAATATTGAAATTAGTTTCTTATAATTGACTTTTCTATACAAAACAATATAAAAACCACTGGTAATTTTTTTTAGATACATTCCCAATTATTTTGCAGGTATAATTTACTGACATATTATTAGTAGATTTTCGTAACACACTGAACACGGCGGTTGAAACGCTTCCGATCCCCACCCATCTACACTAATATTATAAAGAGGAAAGATTTGTATTTTTGTATGTAACAAATAACATAAAAACTACTGGACCGATTTCAAAAATTCTTTTGCCGTTAGAAAGCTACATTATCACTGAGTGACATAGGCTACTTTTTACCGCGGGGAAAATAAATTTATCGCTGGCGAAGCTTTGGACGGAAGGCTAATTTATTAATATTAGAGACAGAACATGTTGACTGCAGTCCCTGATGTTTTGTAAATTGTAAACCCATCATATGTTACCCTTTATCGCTAACAAATAAAATATAAGTTTTCTTTTCTTAGTTTTCTGGTACTAGCTCGTTGTCGTGGTCTTGGACAGAGTATAGAAACAAAAGAAATTCAATGACAATAAAAACCGAATACAATACTACGTTTACTTTTAGTTTACCACTGACAGATGGCTTGCCTTCATTTCATTTCCAACTTTAACACCATACAAATAAAGTAGCTATTACAAGGTAACAGTATTCTAAAATTGGCTTTATTTGTAGGTTGTTAAAGTTGACTATGAAATGAAGGCAAACCATCTGTCAGTGGTAAACTTTATGTAATTTTACTGTACCTATCAGAAAAAATCGTTTGTCGATTATTTTTTTCCTATCCCCTGTCTCAGTACCTTAACAGTAGTTAAGCTCCTGATATCTTATGTGACAAATCTATGTTGCCTTCTCTACTTATTTTGTTCGATTAAAGAGACAGCATCATAAGAAACTATAAACTTCTTTCAGAAAAGACTACGACTGCAATCGTCTAACCAGCGGTGTACTGCAACTAAGCAAACACACTCACCTACTTCTGGATGAAACCAAGATGGAGCAGGGCCGTTTGGACGCGACCGGCGTCGGCAATATTACAGCACTCGGCAACCTTATTAAGACGCAAAAAGTGGAATACGATTTCAAGTATTATAAGATGGACTTTGAATCGGATGTCGCCGTCTTGATACTCAGTGAGGGGAAGTCCTTGCTGCCGGTATGTTGTTTATTATATACTTTACTAGCTGACCTAGCAAACGTCGATTTGCCATTAAAAAATAGCCTACGACCTATTCGAGGTGGGTACTGACCAACGTTACGAGGTGTAATGTAACATGTTACACAGCGAGCGTTCGTTGCTCGCAGCAACGACGTACTGACTGCACGAATGCTCGCTGTGTAACATGTTACGTTACACCTCGTAACGTTGGTCAGTACCCACCTTGAGACCTACCGAATTCGGAAAAAAAGTTTCATAAAAATCGGTCAAGTCGTTTTGGAGGAGTTCGATAACAAACACCGTGGCACGAGATTTTTATTTATTAGATCTACATCCATGTAGTAATTTACTTTTAATATGTCCAAAAGCGATGAAATAATGGCCTATATTAAGAAACGTGTAACAATATTAATAATATTTTTTTGTATAATAAGCCACACATGAACGTACAATGCAAAAGTCTTATGCATAGTAAGCTTCTCAAAATTACTCGTACATAACAATTAAAAATAAGGCAATAAGTTGGCTTGTTAAAAAACATCAAGGTAGATCCTCTGACCTTCTATAGTTTACCTCTATATTCCATACTATCCATACTAATATTATAAATGAACTAAAACAGTTACTTTGCTCCATATATTTTGTATCAGGTTTAAAATTTCGCCAATGCGAAATCTAGGCAGATGTTGGTCGCGGGTGAGCAAAGTAATTGTTTCAGTTCATTAATATGGACCTCCGCAAAGTAACGCCTGATTCAATAAATTAATTAAAATATTATAAATGCGAAAGTGTGTCAGTCCGTCTGTTACTTCTTGATGCTTAAACTGCTGAATCGATTTAGATGAAATTTGTACGGAGATAGTTTAACACCCTAGGAAGGACATAGGATTGGTTTTGTTCCGGAAAATTGCACAGCTTCTGCGGGATAGCGATAGCCAAATTCTTTGCAGACGGAGTCGCAGGCAACAGCTGATACTAATAATTATAGTATAGATTATGATTTTTATTGGTTACAGAGCGATTACCATGTCCCATTGAGGCCGGAAGAATCTTCCCTGGAGATATTCGACGCCATCGTCGAGGCTGCCACTTATTACTTGAAGGAAGACATCATGAACCTCATACGGACGTATTTGACGAATCTCAAACTAGTCAAGTACACTATACCTGATGATTTGAAGGTAACTTATGCTCATAGATCCCTATCCTGTAGGAACCATGTAATTTTCTGGGAGAAATTCTTATATGTACAATTGTACAGTCAGCAACAATAATACGAATACACCCAAAGTACCAAATATATGCATCCACGACTCTATTACCAGGGCATAAAGGCGTGTATACATATTTTTGGTACTTTGAATGTATTCATATTTTTGTTGCTGACTGTACAGTAGCGGAATGAAAAGGTTTGTCACTTTTCGACTCTATGTTAACGAGTTAAGGTCGAAAAGTGACGAACCTTTTCATTCTGAAATTTCAACTATACACCAAATTCATCAAAATTGATTGTTTTGACAGCTCTACATCTCTCATTTAAACGGTCTAGCTATAGCTAGGTAACAACCAATAGAGTATCCTCTACAAAATACCATTCACCGTTTAACTCTGGCCCCCAAAATAAACCTCAAAACAATACCCTGAAAAATGAGCTTTTAAACCCCTCCAGTGATGCTCATACCCACACAGAATAAGATTACGGTGATGCTCATAGTATAGGTAACGCCATCAGATTTGAGGCGAATGATATGTACACAGCTACATAAACTACTCAGTAGCGAATGAATGAAATGATTGAGTGAATGAAAATGTGAATTATTATGATCTTAAGGTGAAAAACCTACGCAATACTATGCATATTATAATGTTTCTTTTATCATATAATCTATTTTTGAAATAAAACAATTTGAAACTGATAAGAAATATTCGCAACAAAAAAATCGGTATTTTATAAAAAACGAAAAATATGCTTATCTGATTAAATAAAATAGATCAAAATATTTTATTTTCTGTTTTGTTTGAACTAAATGTATTTTCTTAAATAATTCTTAACGAAATAGTTTGAAGAAATTTTTAGTCAGTTTTGTAATTCACTGTTGAGTCTGTTGATCTTGCTATCGGTACGAATAAACGTCAAAATCCCGCTGTCATTACATGAGATGTGGTTGTGTGCGTGACCTCAACTCTGATGGCGTTACCTATAGCCAACGTGTTAAATTTTTAAATATTCCGAAATGCTTGTTTACAGTTTGTCGAAGATGATTTTATAGAGATGCGAAGAAACTCTACCAATGAGGAACCTGTAGGTGCAGAGGATTTGCATAGATTGTTGGTTTTGGCGCGGCTAGTCAGCCTGTCACGAGGGCATGACAGCTTAAACAAAGATTGCTGGGAAATCACCAAGAAAATGGAGGCCGAAGTCCAGAACCGATTGAAAAACAGAATCGCTCCTACTTTATGAAACATTTGCAAGTGAAATATTGTTGTGCATTTTTTATGATCAAATATTTTTTTAAATGTTCGTTTTTTATTTAGCATTTTTACCATTGGTTGTTCACTTATTGAATTGAAATATAGGTATTTTTAATGCTCAGTTTGATTAGAGAACTGTAGTCCCACTAGCCTTTTTTTTTAGTAGCCAACACGTAAATAGAACCTAAAATCATATTTATGTCTCGCTCATTCTACTTAGATGTGAGCAAGAAGTAACTTTGCGTTTTACTTAAACTCCATTTAATTTAGAATTATAAACCACAACAACATTATATTGCGGCTCGTGAACTGTAATCTCTTTACAATTTGTACTAGAGTAACAATTGACGACACGCAAATAAAGTGTCATTAAAACAATTTTATTTTGCGGCTCCCAGACTATTGTACTGTACTATTTGCTAGGTAAGAAATAGTTGACGAGCCGCAATATAATGATGTTGTGGTTTTCAATTCTAAATTGAAGTATACATGCCAGCTATTATAGCAAGTATTTATATAAGTAGAAAAATCAAAATGTCGCAACCAATTCACTAAGAAATTAGTTAACATGGCTTATGGCTTAGTGTCATTGGTCGATAGGGCCCGCACGCAGGGTATGGAAGATTCCCATAATGCATGCCATAGGGCCCGCATTCGGGGAATAGTTATCGGCATAATGAGTTTCACTAGTCGTTATACCTGCAGGGAGTCACCGCACGCTGGATATCGACTGAATTATCGACCAATGAAACTGAGCCTTTACATAGTGTCATATACATTATATTATATTGAAGTGCATAAAACTTTCTTGCTTTTTATAATAAAAAGTGATTGATGTAGGGTACACATATATTCCCATGTATGCAAGCAGGCACAGCTCCCTAGCTGAATAAAGTGTAAAGTCTGGCAAAAATGAGTAGAAATTATAAAGTGGCAACACTGTAGTGTCGTCCCTCTTTTTTCGTACACAAGAAAAGAGGGACGACACTACAGTGTTGCCACTTTTTAATAATACAACAATAGAAGTGTTTTACTGGACATAATAGTGGCGACGATGGGATATATTATGTCCAGTAAAACACTTCTATTGTTGTATTACACTTTGTTCAGCTAGGGAGCTGTGTCTGCATGCATACATGGGAATATATGTAAATAAATAAATAAATAAATATTAGGGGACAATCTTACACAAATCGATCTAGTCCCAAACTAAGCAAAGCTTGTACTATGGGTACTAGACGACGATAAACATACTTATATAGATAAATAAATACTTAAAAACATAGAAAACATCCATAACTCAGGAACAAATATTCGTGCTCATCACACAAATAAATGCCCTTACCGGGATTTGAACCCAGGACCTCTTGCTTCGTAGGCAGGGTCACTACCAACTAGGCTAAGCGGTCGTTACATCATGTGTACCCTACATCAATCACTTTTTATTATAAAAAGCAAGAGAGTTCTACCCAGTTCATTATAATGTATACGACATATAGGTTAAACTTTAGGAAATATAAAAAAACACTTTCTTTCAAAATTACGCCCGTGCGATTTCAGGGCACTCACTTAATCTAATTATGAAATTTATTTACTATTGAAAAGATCTGAAACAAAAGGTCATTCATGCGAATACACGTGATCCATCCACATTATTGTCACTATCATTAGAGACCGGATTATAAAAGGCTTGAAATATGCAAGGAAAATGTTATAAATATGCACGAAAACTGTCAAAATATGCAACATAAAGTTATCAGGAATATCAAGAATATAGTAAGATATCAAGAGTAAATTAAGAATCAGGTGTTTAACATTTTGTATTCTTAGTGTAGACAATAACAATGAAATACTTTTCCAAACATTCTACTTTACATAAACTAAAATAGTGTCTTTAATCACACAAAATATTTCTACAAGTGGAAAACGACCATTCTACTTACACTGAGTCAACCAGGCAATATTTAAATTTAGGTGCTATGTTACATGTAGCAATGAATGATTAAGTAATTATCTTACCCAGAAATATTGCACTTTATCTAGCGAAAATATGCATCATGACAAGATTTTAGGTAAAATATGCAATGATAGATGAAAATGGGCTAAATATGCAATTGCATATAATCCGGTCTCTAATCATCGTCATCATCATCATATTCATCCCAGTCTATATAGTTGGGCCAATTGGGACTAGACTTGCTCTTATAATTAAAGGGCGTGGGCAGCAGTTCCCTCGTGGGGCCAGTGCAGATTGGTACGTATACTCCACTTAAATTATCAGATGTATCGGATGATGAAGAGTCATCACTGCTCCAATCATTGTTCTCACCAGTCCAATAATCGTACTCAGTGTTCAGAAGCAATTGATCCAGTTTTACATCAATGGCATTTTCTAATGTCATAAATTCGTCTTCACATCCTATGGCTTTATCCACAGCTTGTTGCCATTCTTCTGGTCCAATTGCTGCATATATCTCGGCGAGACGTTGCATTTCGGTAGGATGTAATGCTCCATTGTGTTTAGAAAAGTATTCTTTGACTTGGAACCAAAAATCTTCTATTTGATCTTTTACTTTGGGCCAAATGTTTTCTAGAGGGTTGAAGTCTGCATGCAGAGGAGGAAGTATCAGTACTTTGTGGCCATTGGCTTCCATGATTGTTTCCAAGGAGTTTTTCTTATACAAATCTCTATGCTGCTTGATAATTTCATACAGTTCTGGTTGTAAAGATTGAGAATCAAAATAAATGTCTTTGCTTGCTAGCCAATTTTGCATTGTTATCCTTGTAGATTTTGAGTTTGGGACTTTTTCTTCTAAGGTTCTATTGTAAGTTATTTTGTCTACTACAAAAACAGAGTTGGGTTGTATATTTGGGATGAGTTTTTCCCTCAGCCATTTCTCATAAATTTCTTTGTTTATTACACTGTGACAATCTGCCGTGATCACTGACGCATTAGGTACCAAACCGTTTGCACTTGCAGCATGGACAATGATGAGCCTTGCTCCAGTTGGAATTTCATTTTTTATGCCTTTGCTGAGTTTGTCACGCCACACACCATCTTCATATTCAGTGGTATGTATACATGTCACATCTCCATAAATTATGTCTCTACCCTCATTTCTGTACTTTTTAATCTGTTGCAAGAATTTTATTCTTCGTAATCTAACCCTGTTTTTCTCGATCAACAATTGCTTCTTAAATTTGAAATCTAGTTGTTTCCAGATTTTGCGTATAATGTTGGGGTACCTAACGAATTCAATTTCGTTTGTCAATTTATTTAAAAATGATCTTACTGTTATTGTTTCTTGATCAACTAGCTGCATTTCATATATTTTTCTTCGTATAAGTTGATAGGTAAAAGCATCCAGTGTCAAATAATACCGCGCTCTTAATCTATCCACCGTGGGAGTTTCAAATGTTGGTTCTGTTGAGGGTCCAGCAGCAGCAGCTTCATCTCTTTCTTTTGAAATTTGTTCAATAAATTGGGTACTAACTTTCGTGGCACTTGAAACACGAGCATTTACGTTTAAATATCGACTTTTATAAAACACACTGCCTATAGCTTGCATAAATTCATTTGTCAAGAATTCGTGCACGTTTATTATTATTTTCTTAGATTGGTGTGTAACTTTTTTAGTAGATCGTCTTATTTCCGAACTCATTGTCACAATATATTTATTTTATCAAATCACCGTTCCGCGGATAGTTTAAATGTTTACCTTACGTTGTTGACGGCTCTCTTGCTTTTTGAAATATTGTACAACGCTGTGGGCATCCGGATCAGCCTCTGTATAGGCTCAGCACGAAGTCTACAACATAACAGTCCACTAAATAGAAAAAAATACAATTAAATAGAAATCGGCACGGTAGAACGGAATCGAAATTCAAAAGTAGGTAAACAGTTTTGTAATTGAAGTGAATCAGTGTTGCCAGATGGGAATGCAAAAAGCGGGAGCTGCGCTTTCAAAACGCGGATTTTTAGATGAAAATGCGGATGTGCCCAGCAGGTAGGACATATTATAGGCCAAAAAAAAAAGTCGACTTTCATTTCCCCGACATTCGTGAGCCATTGCTACTGTGCGAGTGAAATGGCATATTTTAAAAAAGCGGATCCGCGTTACCTTAACGCGGATAGCGGGGCCAGTGGCAAAAACGCGGTGATAAAAGCGGAAAAGCGGCGTGTCTGGCAACACTGAAGTTGTTCGGTATTGCTTGTAAACTTATCTGTTCATATGTCACCTACCCTCAAATCCTTCATACTTCCTATCCCCGGAAAACGCGAGTAGACACAAATAGTGCAAAACGTCAAGAACTGACACTCGTCCAGTTCAGCCAACGACAGGGTTCGAGTCAGTCGATGTCGAGAGCGTTTTCTCCATCCTGCCATTCGCCCACGGCTTCGAGCAAATCTTAATTTATTTCGGTAACGCGTTCGCTGACGCGTATCATCGCTGAAGAGCAGAAAAGGAGTGCGTAAGACCGGCAGCCATAACATCTCGCAGCCGCGCGTACGTCGAACCAGGTACGCGTTTTCCCACTTTCCCTTTCTCGCCCCTTCAGAAGTGAATTGACAATTTTATAGTTAATTCAAACAATTCTTATATATTACAAACACCGGCCCGGCAGCTATGAAAGCTCAAAGTCACTCAGAGGGCTATGCTTGGAGTTTCTCTGCGAGATCGCATTAGAAATGATGAAATCCGAGCAAGAACTAAAGTCACGGACATAGCTCGAAGAATCGCTAGACTTAAGTGGCAGTCAGTGGACAGGGCACATCGCTCGTAGAACTGGCGGCCGACGGGGCCGAAAGGTTCTCGAGTGGCGTCCGCGGACCGGAAGACGCGGTGTAGATAGGCCTCCAACAAGATGGAGCGACGACCTGGTGAAGGTGGCGGGAACGCATTAAAAAATATATATACAGTTGTGGCCATATAATTAAGAACGATTATTTATTGAGATGATTTTTTCAAAGTAACAAGTATAACTAATTGCCCGTATTTTTTTTATTTCTCTGGGTATTGCAAAACTTTTCCGTACTACCGGTACATTCATTTATGCAACATTGTTGGCTAAAAAATTAATAGAGAAACTTTATACATTCGATCTGAACCTAGTATTAGTACTTACTGGCTGGTCACGTAATTAAGAACGCTGAATAGTTTATTGTTTTTTCAAATTTAAATAGAGAACACTGTGTGGCTCTGTGGTTGTAGATTATTATTCGTATAATTTTGGCGCCATTTCGTGCTGTTAAAGTCTTAAAAGTGATTACTTCGTATAAAAACAATGGGGAAAAATAAAAGTTGTGATAAATCTACAAGAGAAGTAATAATAAAACTTCGCGAGAAGAATTGGTCGTATAAAATGATAGCCGACCATCTGCAATGTTCAAAAACAATGGTTTTCCATGGCGTAAAGCATTTTTCCACGTATCAAACTACTTCAAACGTTCCGCGTGGACCTAGACAGAGAAAGTCATCTCGTCGAGATGATCGAAATATCGTTCGTTTGGCAAAACAAAATCCTTTTAAAGGGTCTAATGAGTTGAGAAAAGAATATTTTGGCGAAAACAACCCTTCAGCAATCTCTGCACGCACTATTCGAAGGCGTTTGGTAGAAAATAAGTTGAACGGAAGGATAGCAAGGAAGGTGCCTATGTTGAAACGATGTCATAGGCAAGCCCGACTTGCATTTGCAAGAAGGTATGAAAACTGGACAGTCAGACAGTGGAAAAACGTTCTTTTTTTCTGACGAGACAAAAATAAATAGGGTATGTTCTTATGGAAAACGATATGTACGACGCCCTCCGAATAAAGCATTCGACCCAAAGTACACAAAAGTGACATTAAAGCATGGCGGGGGAAATGTGAAAATTTGGGGGTGCTTTTCTGGACATGGCGTTGGACCTGTTAGGCTGATAGAAGGAAACATGGATCAATTCCAATACAAAAATATACTGCAAGAAACAATGTTACCATATGCCGAAGACGTGCTTCCGGTTATTTGGACATTCCAGCACGACAATGATCCAAAGCATACTGCACGCACCGTTAAGGAATTCCTCACATCACAATCAGTTTCAGTCTTAGATTGGCCAGCCAACAGCCCAGATCTTAACCCAATAGAGCATCTTTGGTGCGAAGTCAAGAAAAAGGTTTCAAATCGACAGTGTGGCAATTTGAGAGAGCTGTACGACGTTTTCTTAGAAGAATGGAACTCTTATTTCTCTTGCGAAATGTCAAAAATTGATAGATTCAATGCCTCGCCGGTGTAAAGCCGTAATTAAAAGCCGTGGACATGCAACTAACTATTAATTTTAGTTCAAATGTATTAATTTGCTTTTTTTTCTATACCAACTTCACATTAATATGATTTATTTAATCTAAGTTTCATATAAAACAACTCTCGAGCAGTTTAATAAATCGTTCTTAATTATTTGTCCAGCTACATTACTATTTGAATTTATTAGTATAGAAAACAAATAAAATTTGTAAAAAAAAATGTTAGCAATTATACACTATTATTATTAATCCCGTTTGCTCTATCCATGTGGCTATTTTATAACATAACTTGTTACTTCTAAGAAGGAACACAACTAGACATATGACATGATGTAGATAAAAAAAAATCGGAAACTTCAAATCGTTCTTAATTGTATGACCACCACTGTATATATATTAGTGGACAATCTTACACAAATCGACCTAGTCCAAACTAAGCAAAGCTTGTACTATGGGTACTAGACGACGATAAACTTACTTATATAGATAAATAAATACTTAAATACATAGAAAACATCCATAACTCAGGAACAAATATTCGTGCTCATCACACAAATAAATGCCCTTACCGGGATTTGAACCCAGGACCTCTTGCTTCGTAGGCAGGGTCACTACCAACTAGGCTAAAGCGGTCGTCGCATTGGATGCGGATGGCACAGTGCCGATCTGTTTGGCGAGCCTTGGGGAGGCCTATGTTCAGTAGTAGACGTCTTTCGGCTGGAATGATGATGATGACACCGGCAGCGCGGCACAGCGAATATGATTCAGGGGGACTACCCCGAAATTCGAAAATCGAAGTTCGTATCGCATCGTCTTGCTCGCTCTTGTATTAAATACTATTCTATTAGCATGAGAGGAATGGCACGATATGAAGTTCGAATTTTGCACTTCGTAGTATAAGGCCAGTGCTATGCAGCGCGCTGGGCACGACCCGTCGCCGTCGCGCTCGCTCCCACTGCAATGAATGTTGAATCACTTATTTTATTATGGTACTTTTACACGCTTGCCGAGGCTTGGCAAGCGTGTACAAGCTACAAGCCTTTACAAACGCTTGGACGCCATTTACACGCTTGCGATTGGGTTAGTGTGCTCCGGACAAGCAAACATGGCAGACGTGGACGTTGAAGTTGTGTCGGCTACCGGCACCAGGACGAATGCAGTCTTGTTTTTTTTTTAAGTGTTTACGAAAGGTTGTCATTAGTATTTCTTTTTTCGCCTTCAGTTCTTTAACTGGCTTTTTTAATTCGTTACTAACTCGAGACCAAGCGTCTGCCACTTTCTTTTTATCTTTGTGGTTAACATCCTTCGGGTTCCATATACACGGTTCGCTTTGATATGCCTCGAGAAAGGCCATAGTTTCGTCGTTTGACTAACTCATGGTCGAGACGCGATCAAGGTACAGCACAATTAGGTACGTCCGTCCGGCGCGAGTTCGTGAGCGACACTAAACATGCGCCAACCAGTGTTGCCACCTTGGGTTTTATTAAGGCGCTAGATCAAGAACAAAATGTCGCCAGATTTTGAAAGAATTTGGATTAACAGAAACCACCAAATTCCACTAAATTTATTGCATTTAAATCTCAGACCAAAAACACCCTTTTTTAAATGAAAAACGAATAAATTATGTATGAGACGCTAAAAAATAGTTGTATCCGACGTTCGTTCTTATTAATTTTACAATATTACATAGATCTATGTATTTTTATAATTTTGTGCATGTTTACCAAAGTGGAATAAAAAGTTTTTACTAACTTACAATTTACTTAACATAAACATTTTTTTTTCTTGAATGGTATATAATGGTATACTTCCATTATTGGATATTATTTACAGCTTCAAGACCTCACAGAACGTTGCAAAACACGACTCTATCAAACTAAGACTTTTCTATAACACGAATTACACGAACCAGTAACCACATTCCAGACATAGAATGACAGCATTGACAGCTAAAAAGAAAAATATTAACTAACGACTACGCCTAGGAATTCCCCGGTCATGGAGTAAGCATAGAACATTATGAAATTCCGGAAAAATAGGGGATTTCCCTCTCAAAAATATGTTGCCAGATTCCATATTGAAAAACCACTAAAAACCACTAAAAAAAATAAAAGCGCTATACAATGAAAAAATACCACTAGACGCCATGAAAAAACACCAGTTCTGGTGGGAAAACCACCAAGGTGGCAACACTGGCGCCAACGTGTAAACACGTCGCAAGCGCTTGCCGCAAGCTTCCTTTGATCTGTCTTCAAAAACCGACACTAGCCCGGATCGCGACAAGCTCACGCAAGCCAAGCCAAACACCCCCGTTCACACGCTTGTGTTTGTCGAAGCTTGCCGAGGCTTGCCAAGCGTGTAAACGTACCATTAAATCGGCACTTGATCGGCACAAAACACACCTAGTAGCGATCTTAGCGCTTAGCGCGTCACATCACACGCTCATATATACGCTGCGCCGCGCTGCCTATGTGTGTCGCCGTATATAATGATCAAAGAGTTGATAATGATTCAGTGTTATACTGTGGTGTTAATAACGCGCTGAGCCCGCTACGTCGGTGTTGCACGCACGCCCCACTCTGCGGTCTGTGGTCTGTGGTGGCCTTAACACGCAACGTCAAGGTTTGTTGTTGCCTTTAGACACGGATCCGTGCCAAATTTAAAATTATTTTTGTAAAATGTATTTCTATAAAACAGTTGAGACTAATATGCACGTTTTTTCCAATTCCCGCGCTTACCAGGGGCTACAGCCTTTGCGAAACGCTTTTTAAGCAAATTAAGTCTCAATTTTATTATTATTCTCCCTTGTGCTCTGGCAACTCTGTCGCTTACGTCAGTCAGTCAGAGTCAAACATGTCACAGTGACGTGTTACATTAAACGAGTGATTATTGATTAGACTTAGCTTAGACCAATGAACCGTAAATTAAATTAAAAGGAGAATATAATAGTCTAGTATTACAATGTCTGCTAAAAGTAAGTCTGACAGTGCCAATAAAGGGAAAGGGGGTGAATCTATATGGAAGAAGGCGTTCGTCGCGAACGCGGAATGGCCTGATAAGGTTAGTTTTCTGGTCACGGGACTTACCGTAATTGTGACAAAAACTTTGAAAATGCTGAATTCATACGTGTGTTCAATGTTTTAGGAGGAGTTTCTGGACGTAATTTATTGGATGCGCCAGGCGATAGGCATTGTTCTAGGGCTTTGCTGGGGGCTTCTTCCGTTGAAAGGATTCTTGGGTTTGCTACTGTAAGTAACTAAATACTCTTACTTTAAGTCCCCTCCCTACCCCTCCCCTCCTCAAAATATAAAGCACACGTTTTTTGTATTAATAATCAATAGAGAAGGGGACTTGTGACCGGGTTTTTTAGTCCGTGCAAGTCGGACACTGTCTGGGCCCTCCATTCCCAGTTCGTCCGAAGGGATTTTTCCCGAGTACAAGTCACTCTTCCTACCCTAAAGTAAAAAAACAGCAAAGACTTCGCGTCTTTGGCCCCTCCGGCGACTCATTCAAAAAAAAAATACTCTTACTTATTTTTATTTACTTTGAAAATCTTTGACATATTTTACATTAGAACAGCTTGCTGCAAACTGCAACTGTCAACATCTATGATATAAGATATCTCCTCTAAATAGAACACAAAAAAAAATCAACTCTGAAATATTTGTCATTTTTTTACAAGTGCTGCGCCCCTAGGCAAGTAAATACTCTGCCTAATGGTTAATGCAACCCTCTATTTACCCCATTTCAACTGTTTACCTATGTTTCCCTTCAAGAAGCTCTTACTTTCAGTAGTTGTAAGTTTAACCTCACACACCCGCACCCGCACACTGTGGCACATGAATGTTTGTGATTTGTAAATTTTTGTTACTAGTTTTGTTGACCTTTTAACCCCTTCACCACCACAAAACAAAGTGACATGCTCTGTATGCCACTACGTAAAATGACAAACCAATTTTCTACTTTTTTTTTGTGATCATGTCAGCCTCATGGGTGTTTACTCAATTCCCTATTCAAGGGACATATCAATAAAATGGTAAATGCTGATTGCTTTGTCTGACCACGGCTCAGATAGCCAACAATTCACCTGGCCATTGTGCAAGGAACCCAAATCCCCAAGAACTCTTCTCCTCAAGTCTGAATTCCGGACACACTCTAACAACACATGGGCCAATTTTCTACTTAAAAACCAATGTAGCAGGGTTTATTTATTTTGAGTTGAAATATTGGTCATGATGTAGAGGGAGCTGTTAGGGCCAAAATAAAGTCTAATACAAATGAAGTGTTTTACTGGACATAATAGACCTATGGTGTCTCAAGCAGATGGTTGTGGGTTTGAGTCCGGGCTCACACCTCTTGAATTTTTCGGAATTTTTGTGCAAAATTACATTTGTAATTTACCATGAGCTTTACGGTGAAGGAAAAAAATTGTGAGGAAACCTAGATATGCCTAAGAAATTCAATGGTGTGTGTGAGTGATGAGTGAAGTTCCCAATCCACACTGGGCCTGTGCGGGAACTACGGCCCAAGCCCTCTCATTCTGAGAGGAGGCATGTGCCCTGCAGTGGGACATTATGGGTAGGGCCGCAAAGCTTTTTTTTTTTTTATTGCTCACACGTACGTACGTTTCAACCGCGTGTCCCGTAAGTTACCAAAATAGACTAATAGTATGTCCGTCAACTAAAAAATCTCAGTGACCACCACGCGTGATGTGGTGTGTGGTCGCAGAATTGCAATTGGTTTTAGTTTATGTACATATCCTTAGATTTTGGTAACACACGGGATACGGCGGTTGAAACGCTTTGCACTCCATTGGCTGTCACGGCTAGATGACTGGGGCCCGTGAAGAGGTTAACATAGGATTGGATTAAATTATGACTTGATCATTTAATTATTCTAATGTCAAGCTTAACATTGTAAAATAAGGAATAAACCCAGAATCTTCTTTTCAGGTTTGTAGCAGTCAACGCAGCGGTGATATATTTTTATGTTAACAATTTCCAAAGCATAGACGAAGAGGAATATGGTGGCATGTGGGAGATCACTAAGGAAGGCTTTATGACATCTTTTGCTGGGTTTTTGGTAAGTTTTTGTTTAGCATAAGTTCATCTATCAAATATATGTATGGCCAAGTAATGAATTCTTTACCATTTTTATGACATTAGAAGCTGTTAGAAAAATGAACATTATTATTACACAACTGACATTTACCTTAGGGTGGTAAAGACATTCTATTAATAAGGATCAGTTTATTAAAAGTGAGTGAAAAGTGAGGAGTGTTTGAGGAGGAAGACGCAATGTAGGTAGGCCTCCAACAAGATGGAGCGACGACCTGGTTAAGGGTGCGGGAACGTATTGGATGCGGATGGCGCAGGGCCGATCTGTTTGGCGAGCCTTGGGGGAGGATTATGTTCAGTAGTGGACGTCTTTCAGCTGAAATGATGATGGTGATGAGTTTTTTAAAAGGAAGGTGAAGGTGATAAATACAGGGTTATTTGTAATTCACTAGCATCCTTTTAACCCTAAACTCCTACCACTTAAACAAATGTTTTTGTTTTACGGCTTTTGTCATAACTTAATATTTTTGGTGTAATTTTGTTTTGAAAATTTGAGCTTACCTCTTATTTTTACGATACTCTGTGTATTTGTATGGAAAAAAAAAGTGCTTCATTTTAAAAAGTCGTAAAACAAAAAACATTTGTTTGAGTGATAGGAATTCAGGGTTAAGAGGATGTCAGTGAATTACAAATAACCCTGTATAGGATCCAGTTAGTACAGTCAACGTCATAAATAAGTGATCACTTTTGTACCTTGTTGCTTACAGTTGCTACATAGTTTTGTATGGCTTTTCAAACATGATGTTAAAGTGACAAAGTACAAAAGTGACCACTTATTTATGACGTTGACCCTACCACATATTTGTCAACCCAGAACAACAATCTGATTATTAAAAATCCTTATGGCAATTACATGAGGATTTCAATTATCAGATTAGTATTGTCATGCATCCCGGGTCAACAGTTCCCTTTTACCACCATAATTATAATATTTTTACACATACAACTGACATTAACCGGGTGGTAAACAAATTCTATTAATGGCTGATTTTTCAATCCCCAGATAGAAGTATTTGTCAGATAGATGTAAGCCCTGTCCTTTTTTTCCTATGACTTGAGAAAAGGAAAGCAATAGTTTTAACTGATAGATACTTTTAGCTGGAGTTGGAAAAATCTGCCCTAAGGAATATTCAAGATAGTGAATGTTTATTTTATAGCTGATACATTGTATAAGTACATAATGTTTATAAATCTGACCTCAGTTTCTCAATGTAACTGATAAAATTTCTTATCTGTTGATTCTTTATTTTACAACCTGTGTTGTATATCTATCTTTCTATTTAAAGTTATTAAAGTTTGTCTAATGATAGAGGTTTTGTTTATACAATTTTGCAGTCTTGACAGTAAACTGTTGTTCAAATTTCTACCTATAGGTAACGCCACCAGAGTTGAGGCCACGCACACAACCACATCTCTTGTAATGAAAGCGGGATTTTGACGTTGTGTTGTCGTTAAACGTCAACACAACGTCAAAATCCCGCTGTCATTACATGAGATGTGGTTGTGTGCGAGGCCTCAACTCTGGTGGCGTTACCTCTATAAAAGAGTATTGTGACTGACTGACAGACAATGCATACTTGAGTTTGATGAATTTGGCAGAGACTGGTTGGATCAATTTAACAAAATCGTTATTTCCTAGCAGCAAAATTTACATTCGCATTTTTCCCATATACTTTTTTCTCACTATGGTTTTTTACTAAAGCTTATTTTCACAATCGCGTTTTTCCCCAACTTTAATCGACACAGAAAAATAGGTAGGTTTAGGTTGTGTTAGGTTTGCATCGGGCCAAACGGCCAAAAGCACACAGAAGAAGGAGCTCCGCGTGAGCGGAAATCTGTCGACACCGTTTCTGTGTCAATTCAAAATGGGGAAAAAGCGCTACTGTGAAAATAAGGGCCCAAGCACACGGCGCATTTTTAACGCGCCGTCGACGCGCGTTTGTATCGATACAAACGCGAAACGCACGCGGGTTATTTAAAAAACGCCGTGTGCTAGGGGCCTTAATGCCTTAGCCTTATGGGCCTTAGCCACGCATGCACGTACGCGCACAGACACATACTCACATACGCACACGCAAAATCAGACACACTCACATACGCACACGCTAACACAGACACACACTCACGCACACACATGTTAACACCGGCACACACAAGCAGAAATATTTAATTTGTTGTTATTATTCTTCAATGGCATGTTACTGGTTTTTGATGTTTTTTTTTTTACCGTGTTTGTTTTTTGTTTTTTTTTTCTACTCATTTACTTTTCGGTTCTTCCATAATTTTCATATATGTAAATATTTTTCTGTTGGTACTTTAAACACGGCTACACTGTCTCTCGTCGGGTCTGCAACCGACCCTGCCCCAAAGAGTATTGTTATATATCCTGCCCAAAGGCCCAGGCTGAAAACCAGCGCTGGACTGTCTGTCCAGCACATGCTGAGACTGGGACCTTTTGCCTCAAAAGTTTTCTAAATTATTGTATTTTTTTTTTATTTGTAAATGTTTTGTTCATTGTTCTTGATATTGGGGCCAATCAACTTTTAAACCGACTATAATCTGTCCGCGACATTTTTCAAACAATTGCAGATTTTTGTAAGTAAACATGTTTTTTCTGTAATTTAATAGATGAATACATGCCGTCCTACGTAAGTTTAACCTATTAAACCGTGAAATATCTTGTTGGAAGTACGATTTTTTGGTAACGCCAGAGACAATTTTGGTAACGCAGGAGACGCCAAAAACGTCGGTTTAAAAGTTGATTGGCCCATTGTTTTATTTATGTTTTGTTTTGTGGCAATAAAGCAAATTCTTATTCTTATTCTTAAGGCTATTCTAATGGAATGAAAAACGCGCTGTAAACACGCGTTCGTAAAACGCGCGTCGACGGCGCGTTAACTCCGTGTGCTTAGGCCCTAAGCTACAGTAAAAAACTATAGAGAAAAAAAAAGCATCTGGGAAAAAATGCGAATGGAAATTTTGCTATTAGGAAATAACGATTTTGGTAGAATAGAATAGAATAGAATAGAATAGAATAAAATTCGTTTATTTATGGAACATAGGTGTACATAATCGGTCTTAAAAGTATAACATTCAGGAATCTCTATGTTTTGCCAGTAGGCGTACAAATATTTCTGTTTTCCTTTAACAAGTCATTAAGTCTAAATACAATTAATATTCACAGCAGTAACAAAAAAAAAATAACTAAAGTGCGATAATTTATTCATTTCAAATAACTATTTTAGCAAGGATTTTTATTTAAAGAATGTCAATAATATTATCAACATCTGGCACAGTATGTATAAAACTAAAAATTAATGTCATTAGGATGCATAAAATTATAAATTCATGTCATTAAGAAATTCATCAATATTATAGTAACATTTTTCAATTAGTAAATATGTCAATTTCTTTTTGAATTGGTTGGTATTAAGATTTTTTATAGTATCTGGAATTTTATTGAATATTTTTGGTGCCATTCCTAATATGCTTTTCCTCATCAATGCTGTGTTACATGCAGTATTACGCAACATATTTTGGTATTGTGATCGAGTAGGAAGTCCAGGGGGGGCACACTTACATACATCATCACTTTTCATGCGACTACAGCGATCTCTGGTGATTGCCGAAGAACTAAATTAGCGGCCATCTTGGTTGACTTGTCAAACTTGTCAGTTGTCATTCATCGGCCATGGCCATGGCGTACCAAATTGTACGGTCAAGGACTTTAATTGATAGGCCACTTGCCAATGTTCGTATTTTAGCCGTATAATGCAAATCGGGTTTAGCCGCTTATACTTCGTATATACTGATTTGAATTAGACGGCTAAAATGCGAATAGTGGCGATTAGTCTGTCAATTAAAATCCTTGACTATACATTGCTATAGGTACGCGTATCTATAGCTGTACATCACTACCAACATATACATATAGATAGGTATACATCTATAGAAACGTCACATTTGTTCTTGAGCAGCCGTAGGGCGGCAGCACCTTCCATACATGCAAATTTGACCATAGAGTTGCCACTCTTGTTCATATAATATTACAATACTCTTTGAGGAAGTCTACGTGTAAATTGATCTAACCTTACCTAGCAAATTTTTTACTCTCTCACAAGAGCGAAGTTGCGGGAAAAAGCTAGTATTTAGAAAATTATAATAATCCAAGCACACATTCTTAGTTTATGCAAAAAAGCCGTGGCAGCCTAGTCGTTAGATCTATGGACTCCCAATAGAGGATCATGGGTTCAAAACTGGGCTCACATATTAGAGTTTTTCAGAATTTTTGTGCAATATTATGTTTGTTACCGTGATCTTTATGGTAAAGGAAAACATTGTGAAGAATAGAGACCTGACCTACACACACCTGCTTGTGATTCAATGGTGTGTGTGAAGTTCCCAGTCCGCACATCCCACGTCGAAACTACGAATCATCACTCATTCTGAAGGAATTCTGTGCCCTCCAGTGCATATAGGCTGCATTATGATGATGATATTCTTATTCTAATCAAAACATTTCTTTTCCAGGTAACATGGATAATCGTCTTCACTGGTTTACACGGAAGCAGTTTATGAGAATCATAGACCAGAAGTGCCACAGACTAAACAGACTTTTGTAGTCCATGTACAAATGTGTTTGAGCGGCATGGGAAGACAATATGTGAATATTAACTTGTAGTTTATAATGAGGTCACAGACCTGGCAATTCTTTCTCGATAAACAGCTAAATCAAGAATGTAAGTACTTGTTTGCTACATCGCAGGTTGTATTGGCAAGAGGATAGTAGAACCTTGAAGACAGTGTTTGAATCTTGTCCCAAAAATACCGGTATCGCTTTAGTTTCGGTATTTTTTGTATTAAGTTCTTAGAACTAGTTCGAAAATACTGGCGGTATACACCGTGGCAGGGGCGTAGCTACCGCCGTATCAGCCGTATCAATGGTACGGGGCCCCCAGGCTACAGACCCCCCCCTAACCCCCTAACGTGTGTAATCTTTACCCTTCATTTGGGCCCCCCCAACTAATCTTGATACAGAGCCCCACCAGGGCATGCTACGCTACTGCACCGTGGGTACGGCTCATACGCATGCCCCTGAGTCGTAATTCAACCTTTAAGAAACTTTATATGTCCTGGGCCCCAATCTGCAATTCCAACTTTATTTTTTATTTTTATTAATAACTTCGAATCAAGATAACAAGGCCTCAGAAGATACTGGCAACGTATTCTAAATTGTTATGACGTTATCTGTTATAAAAATACATTTTTAGAATTGAAGAGTGGCAACATTGCCTATCATTAGAGTGCACTGCAAAACTTTTCAAAATATAAAAAAATATCCATTCTAAGTCACATCAATCTGACTATAAACTACATTTTTGGCTTGCATAATTGGTCGGCCACGATGTATACCGGTATTTTTGATACTGATTTCGAGTCCCAGTTGTAGGAATAGAGTTGCAATCTAATGAAACAAACTAAAGTCGCCGTTATCACGTTGCTAGGTTGGCGCGAAAAATGGGAGATAAATGTTTACTAATTCCCAGGTTTGTGATTAATATGCTTACAAAATGTATTTGGTAGTGTTTATGGGATTGGAACAAGTTTTCGTTGAGCCGAGTGTTACATGTTGAAAATTATTGAATCCTATAGATAAAGATAAAGTCACCGGCTTTGTGTCATGTTCTATGGTCGGTACTGAAATCTTTATAGGTATTGGAAAAAACTAATGTCACTGAATGTACAGATTTATCATCTGAAAGCGAAATTTTGGTAGGTACTACTATTGCAGTGGTGGTTTTTTTAAAAAGAATTGCCTCTGATAATTGAAGGGTTCACGGTAAGAACATGTCTAGTGACCTAAGCAACTTTTTTTTGTTATAATTATAAAGATTTGAAATTTAGTCATCGCAAACAATTTTATTACTATGGTAACCATTTCTTTAAAAGTGCAATAATTTATTATTTTCATCAGATATCCATATTTCATCCAATATTAATTTGTAGTACTTTACTAGCTCTACATTTTGAGATTAAAATATAATTTTTCAAAAAACGTCACTATCACTAGACATGTTCTTTCCGTGTGCCCTTCAATTATCGATACCTAGTGTAATTTTACTCCTTTTAAAAAAAAAAAAAACAAAAATGCAGTGCGTTTGCAGCCACTGTTTTAATAACACCTTGTTTGCCCCATGCCTTTTACTACGAAATTCGATATTCGAACGTATTGTGCCGTTCTGTTCACGCTATATTAAACACCAGTGTTGTTGCAGTAGCGATAGTTTCGCGATCGTTAGTTTTTGAGAAATAGTCGATAATGCGATAGTACTATAGAAAATATCGACATGCTGCAATACTATTGATAGTGAAAATTAGGCGATGCTATCGATAGTATTGCTTCAAAAAATCAATAGTATCGATACTATCTATGATCTATCGACGAGTTTTGATAGTATCAATAATTTTGCAATAGTATAGTAAAATGTTCGACTCTCGATAGTATCGATACTATTGATCTTTAGCAGTAGTATTACTTATTTTCATCAATCGATAGCATCGATAGTATTACTTATTTTCAACTATCGATAGTATGAGTGATTTTCAAGGCCACTAGATAGATTGTCGCTATCGCAACAGCACTATTAAACACATCAGTGAAAAACAAGACAGACAAATATTTTGGTGTATATGTACATATATTTGAATTGTTCATTCTGAGCGCTTCTGTGGTATGAAATAGAAATATTATTTAAGTGAAATAATAATTGTTAAGTTTTATTTAATGACCGAACTACTCGAGTCCCAACAGTTATTTCATGAATCAGATGTCATATTTAAGCCATTTTCATAGCGTAATAATTTCTAATAGTGGGCCGACTTCTTTATTTCATTCGGACTGCGTACAATGCCCAAGTGCTGGGGCGCATTGAAGGTCGAACAGACGGAACCCGTGTATTAGCGTTGAGGGGGACACAGCTGTGTAGTCGGCTGAGTTATCGCGCTAAATGTTTTTATTACGCTATGCTATCTTCAATAAAACTTTGGATTTGAGTAGCTGTTTTTTAGAGCATTACATTAGCATTTATCGTGGCCATAAAAGCTGTCATCTCTTTCACAGACGATGTGTTAGCAAGATACAGTATTTTATTCAACGATAAGCGTCGATGTACTACTGAGGGCCTCTAGTTTTGAATGCTTTGCAGATTCAATGGATTGTTTATACAAATGCGAACTGTTACAATGCAATAATGAATGTTTTACTTCGTTTGTAATATTATTATGTTGCGCTTGTCTGTAAGTTCTCAATACCTTATTAAGAACAAAGATGGTTGATTTAATAAAGTTTTTATAACTGATATTGTCTTTTTGTTGCTTAAAAACTGCCAAAATTTTGGGGTTTATTCTCAGCTACTTACCCTTGGTTACTTGGTAGTTTTAACCTTTTCAACGCTCTGTCAAATACAACTGCTCTCACACAAACGCCGAGACATCGGAATGTCAAACGCGAAGTTGAACCTTACAGAAACGCATGTAGGTAGATATCGCTCTGCACGCCGTGACTGATATGTCAGTCGTTGGCATAGAACCTGCGGTACTGATATATGTGTCGTTGGTGTCGAAAAGGTTAATGTAAAGGTGGATGGATAAGCATATCTATAATCGATCCATAGCTAATGCTATGGAGCTAATACTAGCCAGTTTGGCCAGTCCTACTTTTCAGCCGACTTCAAAAACGGAGGAGGTTTTCAATAAGTCTGTATTTTTTTTATTAGGTATTGAAATTCAGCGAACACGCGTGTCTACGGTGTCTATTCATTTTTAACCGACTTCAAAAGAAAGAGAAGGTTCTGTACAACTGTATGTATTTTTTTTTGTTCCATTCATATATTGCGTACCTACTAGGACGTACGCGATCTTTGACACGCAGTTAACTGATTGACGCGTTCTCGTAAGTGTGTACGCGTAGCTGCAAATATCGACATGGCGTTCCAGGACACGCGTAATCGACTACGCGTACTACCAATGTACACGCTGTTCGCAGGCTAGGTCATAGCGGGCTATTTTCCGCAACTCGACGTCTATGTGCGCCTATTTTGCGTAAACAAATTGTTGCAGCCTAACAAATTCCACTTCAAATCCCGCATTTAATCCCTCCACGTTACCAGAACGTCGTCGGTCCCAAACACGTCCTAAACCTCTGCGTGATGGTAGCATCTTTGAAGTCCATGGTGGCGCCGGACTCGTGCGCCAAGGCTCCCGCGTACGCTATCATGACCCCGTTGTCGATGCAGAACCTATCGTCGGTCACAAACACTATAACAATGTTTTTTATTTGATAGACAAAAATATTTTAGAGCCAAATTTGCAGCCCCCCGGAAAATTTGCCGCTATGCTCTAGCCTACTCAGACTGCTGGTATTTAAATCCGCAACTGTTCTGTATGGACCGATATTACGTACTAGGATATGCGCGATCTATGACGCGCAGACAAAAACCGACCGACCCGTTCTCAAGGAGTGTACGCGTAACTGCAAATATCGACATGGCGTTCAGGACACGCGTAATCGACTACTGAGCTTAACATATGTAATGAAATGAAACTCGGCTTCAAATCCCGCATTTAATCCCTCCACGTAACCAAAACGTCGTCGGTCCTAAACCTCTGCGTGATGGTAGCATCTTTGAAGGCCATGGTGGCGCCGGACTCGTGCGCCAAGGCTCCCGCGTACGCTATCATGACCCCGTTGTCGATGCAGAACCGTTCGTCGGTCGCGAACACTTTGGCCCCGCGCTCCGCACACATGATGCCCATCATTTCTTGGAGACGCTCGTTGCAGCCGACACCGCCGACTATCAGAACCTGTCAACGGGTTTTCAAAGATAATTTCTACGTTTGATTTTCTGTTATTACCTAAGTACGAGGGATTAAGTCAGCTAGGGCCACTTCCTTGGACAGCCACTGTGTAAATTCCTACATCGGCCATTTCCTACATCGACAACTTCCCCGAAAGACCACTGTGCAAATATCCTCCTACTCGGTTAAAACCTACAAATTCGACGGAGCCCCGCTTCGCGGGGCCCCTATTTCTAGGCGGTTTGCCTTTCGGGCAGGAGAAGCTACCTAACTAACCTAACCTACCTATTTTCTAAACTGAAATGGTCGTTCAAGGGAAGTGGCCTTAGGTGACCTAAACCAGTGCGAATACCTAAGTACAAATGAAAAATTGTCCACTTCAATTGACGATTTTGAATTTTGATCAAAATAGCATTCAAAATCCCAGGCGTCCCAGTCCTAGGCGACGAACTCGCTGCGAGCTCGAAAACGTTAGGGCCGGCGCTCACTGACGGCATGGCACGGCATGGCACGGCAGGTTAAGCGTTGCGTCATACCGCAGCATCCCTCGGCACGTCGCGGCATCGTGGTTTCGAAATAAAGTAACATGAATTCTAAACTCATTGAAATAAGATTCAAAATAACTTGATAGTTATAAAATCCTTTGCCATGACACGCCGTGCCGTGCCGGCAGTGAGCGCCGGCCCTTACGCATTCGCGGCGAAATTGTTGCGCGCCCGCCTCGCTTTTAATACGTTCGGAAATCACCAGTGCGATATGGCTCTTACTTAGATTGAATTGACCTTGACTGCAGAGATGGTGGATTACATTTAATTGAATCTACTAAAACCTATGAATACACGAACAAACATGAGTTTATTGACGCAGGAGGCGAAAAAATCCGTTTCCTAAATAATCCGTTTTCCAAAATATCTGTTTCCAAATGCATGCACCTTTTCCTAAATACGGATGTTATGAGATCCGGGTGCTTTGACGCACGGATGCTATGAGAACCAGGTGTTTTGACATGCTGAGGCGATGATACACGGATCTTTTGGGCATACAGGCGTCATGAGAGACAGATCTTTTAGCATATGGATGCTATGAGAAACGGGTGTTTTGATATACTGGTGCAATGAGAAACTGATCTTTTGGTCTATGGTCATTTGAAGAAACTGTTATTCTGAAACAGACTTTTTGGGAACGGATGTCTTAAGAAACGGATAGAACAGTCTGAAAGAGAAAAATTGGTTTAACTACAAGATGCGCTGCGGGTGTCTATGGACAGTGGTGTTCATTTAACATCAGGTGACCAACTAGTTCGTTTGTCTGGCCTATCTAACATAAAAAAAAAAAAAGAAAAAAAAGATTCACCTCATCAGAGCCGCAATGCGCCATTGCCCGCTCAGTTATTTCCACCAGCATGGCGAATACTGTTTCCTGCAGGGAGAAGCACAGGTCTTCAGGGGTGAACTCTTTCAGCAAATCCTCGATTTTGTCCTCCATGTGCGACAGGATACCGGAGAAGCTGACGTCCATGCCTGAAAACAACGGAAAGTCATTTAACCGAAAAATTGTTGAGGAAAATAACCAATCAACTGACATACTTTTTGTGAGCTGTCAAAACTAGATTCTGCCATAGATTTTGTATGGCAATTGCTAGTTACGAAGCACTTTCAGGATCAATGACCAGTTTTTCGATATCTTATAATAGTCTAGAAATAAATAATCGAGTGAGATCACTTATATATCGTTATAGTTTTCGTTTCTTTATTGTTTCCTCTCTGTAGACATTGACATGACAGTCCTTTTGATTTAACTGTCCTTGATCAAACACTAGTGAATTAAAAAATATGGGTTCACATTGACAAATAAAATGATGATAATTATAAATAATTGAATAGGTAATCTATTTTATATCTATTTAGACGACCAGATGGCCTAGTGGTTAGAGAACCTGACTATGAAGCTTGAGGTCCCGGGTTCGATTCCCGTGTCGGGGCAGATATTTGTATGAAAAATACGAATGTTTGTTCTCGGGTCTTGGGTGTTTAATATGTATTTAAGTATGTATCTATCTATATAAGTATGTTTATCCGTTGCCTGGTACCCATAACACAAGCTTGCCTAGCTTACTTTGGGACTAGGTCAATTGGTGTGAATTGTCCCATGATATTTTTTTTTTTTTATTGTTGATTGTGGTGACCCATTTTTTTTGGTCTCATTTCAATAGATTACCTTTGACACTGTATGGCAAATGTACATATTTCTTCCCTTTTTTAGCAGCTTGCTCAATATTGTACCCGGGGCTTGGCGCATTAGACAACTTCAGGACTCTTGCAAACCTAGAAATTACACGACATTAACAAAGGTGTCTAAATAATTGAAGACCCAGTAATGAGCGATCGGTAGAGCTGCTAGCGATTTTCTAACACCTCAAGCGTTGGCTAGATTTTTAAAGAATTATAGTTAGTTCATCAGTTAGATTTAAAAAAGATTAGAGATGTAATTATTCTTTTGACAATTAAACAAAAAATTTTGAAGATATGTAGAGCTTGTCTAGTTTAAAATGACGCGCCCCACCACCTCACTCACGCACAGGATTCGAAACTCAATTCAAGCTACAATAGACTCTATTGTAGCTCAAACTGAGCTCCAAATCCCGTGCGCAATTGCGGTGGTGGGGCGCGTCATTTCAAACTAGACAAGCTATATAACATGTTAAAGTTTTGTGTGACATCACTCTGAACTTTGACACACTTTATTTTGTCACATAATTTTATTGTTTATCAGCCAAACAAAAAAATGAAGCATAATAGCAGTGGGGAAGTGCTTTACTGAATGGAGTGATAGATTAGCAGTATTTTTAAGACTTCATTGCTTGTCTCAAAAACAACCTTTACCTGTCCAAACAGTTGCCCACAGCAATGTCTATGGTCTCCCCAAATATCCTGTACCGCTGCCGCGAGTATGCAATGACCTGTGTGTTGCCCCCACTGACGTAGAGGACCGTTGGGTTATTGGCTTTAGTTATTAATCTGCCCATCTCTATGTCTGTGCATATGATGAAAGGGTGTATTAAAAATAATAAACTGAGTGAAGAGTGCTTAGCAAGTTTTTAGTTTTCCATAGCCAAAATGGCAAAAACGGAACCCTTATAGTTTTGCCATGTGTCTGACCATATTTTTGTCCATCTACGGCTTAGCTTAGACACTATTAGTGCTTGAAAGTTGTAATGTAATTTTGCTAGGATATTTGTAGCAATTATCCCAACAAAGTGGTAAAATAAAATGTAGAAAAAAAAATTTTTTTTAGGATACCTCCCATAGATGTAAAGTAGGGGTGATTTTTTTCTCTTCTAACCTTAGTGTGGGTGCTATAATTTTACAAAGCCTTCTTTTTAAAGTTAACACTCATAGAACTACCCATATGTATACTAAATATTAAATCAATTGGTAGAAAAGTGGATCAAATTCAACATGCAATACATATTTGATTGAACCCAACAGACAAAAAGATTGTACAGTCGCGGAATGAAAAGGTTCGTCACTTTTCGACTCTACTGCCACTATGCATCAAACAAAAGCTTGTAAAGGGGGTGATCCATTTGCGGACTTAAACACCGTCGGATTTGCTCGCTGGCTCTTTATGCATACTTGAAATTCTAAAGTCCGCAGATTTTTAAGTGCTCCATTGGCGGTTTAGACCTTTGGCTCGCGAGTTCGTTGGCGTACCGGCGGTGTTGCTCGCCAATGGATCACCCCCTTAAAAATCAGTAAGAACAAGTAACAAAAGGATACGTCCGATGCAATGATTAACCCCCAAAATAGGTTTGTTCCATAATTTAGCACAAGTCCGAGCCACAATGGCGCAAACCATTAAAGGAGCTCCCATTCCCGGCCCTTTGGTATAACAGACCACGTCAATATCCTCTGGTTTCAGACCAGATTGTTCAAAGGCTTCCTGTAAAACTTCATGGACGTTTTGTTGGTGATGCTCGGCTGTTTCGCGAGGCAAAAACCCTAAAATACGTAGCAATTATTTTAATATTTACGACAGTTAAGTTGTGAGGTTAGGTGTGGAAAAAGAAGTAATTACTAGGTTATTGCACACCTATTTTGTTCCTTAGATAAATGTCAAGATTAAATGACTATTTTTGAGCAGGTTTAATTACTGTTTTCATGTTAATATTACAGAAAAACAAGAATTCTTGACTAACCTTCTCCGGGTGGAGTAATGTAGGTTCGGCGGCAGTTTGCAAGGATTTCTCCATCTTTAACTATGCCTATGCCAAGCTTGTTGGCACTGCCTTCAAATCCTATTGCTATCACCATTGGAACAGGTTAATTTAATGTATTCAAAACAAAAATACGATGAACAATCGCGTGTTTACATTTGTTTTAAACGTCAATTTTGACATGTAGTTTGTTTGGTGTTGCAAGTAGAAAAAAAAAACTTGGGGGGGGGGGGGGGGTGCGTGCGTGCATCGGACGTGCCCAGCGCGCTGCATAACACTGAATCATATACGCTGTGCCGCGCTGCCAGTGTGTGTTACTACAGTATATATATATGATTCAGTGTTATAGACCATGCTGGGAACGCTACGTCGGTTTGTGGTGGCCTTCTGGAAGCCTCTCACTTAACTCTGAACCACTCTGAACCAACACTGGTTAATTCTGGTCCGTACAAGTTCGCGTAAGGTCCTAAGAAGGTCCATAATAAGTATAAATATACCCAGTTAGAAATTTAAATAAACCGATGTTGAACCGGTTGCAGAGCTTCTCAAATAGACCGCATTGAAATATAAATAATTTTAGGATAACACTAGTTTTAATAATTATAGTCCAGACACACTTGTAGCTTCAAAAAGTGAGTAAATTTTCAGTTAACATTAAAAAAATAACGTTTAATAAAGGTAGTAGAAAAATAGAAGAATGTGTTTATAATATCACTTTATTTCGCTTAAAGCATGTGCTTATACATGGCGGATAAGATAACATTTTATTACCTCAACAATTGGCACCAATTGGGATGCACCAAAAAAAATAACCTATAGTTTTTATATGTGTTTTGGAAAGAATAGGATATTTTAAGACACCATTTTCATCGATTTTGAATTTGGTTGAGTACTTAATTTTTTATATTTTTTTTTAGAAATACGTTGGATGACGTCACAGTGAGAGAGCCACGTTCCATAGCCTAGAAAAATTCAAGTCGTACATAACATAATCTGTGGCACTACCACGGCACTACTGAGACCCTACTACGAAGTGCATAATTCGAACTTCGTTTCATGCCGTCCCGCTCACGCTAATATGATTTGACACGAGAGTGAGAGGGATGATACGATACGAACTTCGAATTTTGTAGTAGTGCCCTTGATTTGTCTTGTCACTGTCAATATTACAAGCACGGCTTAGGGTCCTAAATGAACCATGACAAAATAGTTTAATTTATTTCTCTTCTTTTAGCTTCAATTATTCCTGTTTGTATAATGGTGTGATAGTAAATAGATATTTTTTATTAAAATCTGATATTTAAATTCTTTCATATTTACTTGTAACGTAGTAATTTAATAATTAAATTTGTAAAAATACATTGCGAGTATTGTATACATTTCGGACTTTATGATAAATGACAACTGTTTAAAGCCAGGTGTGCATCATGTGATTAAAGTTCTGTCTTTGTCACTCTTTGCTATTATAAGCAGGACAGCAACATTTCAAACTGTCAATTTGCTTTAGAGTGTAGACCTGCTTTATATCTGCCTTTGTGACGATTCACTGCAGGGGTCAAATGAAGGTCATTACTTAAATTTTCTTTATTTAATTCAGATTATCATATTTTTGGAATCTGATTTCTGAAAACGCTTCACAAAGCCTATTTCTCCAAACGGTTTTCGATTTATTATACGTTGCCAAAAATTGGGACATCCCAATTATATTATTAAATAGAAAATTTTAAGCTTGCGTAAGATTATCATCATTAACTTCATCAACAAAGTCTGCTAGCATATCTTCCACTGACACACCTTCCTTATTAGCAGCTATTTTCACAGTTACACTGCCTTCTACAACCTCAGCTTCTTTCTCTGGTGATTTTATTCCATTGACTTTAAGCTCACCAGACTGACTTCCATTAGCTTTAACCTCTTCATTGACATCATTATCTAACTTAGCTTCATCATCCAATGACTTCATCATTTGCCCGCAAGTGATTTGCACATCGTCAGTGTCATTAGTACTTGGTAAGTTCTCATCATCTAATTTTTCTAGTACAGTAACCCTTTCGGTTCCTGGGTTGGGGTTGCCATAAACAACTTCCATAGACTCGGGACTGGCAGCGCCATCTATTGTGTCGTTTGAAACTAGTTGAGGCATTTGAGTCACAGCATCATGGATATTGGATATTTCATTGATATCTTCAGTTCCATTAGACGTGTTGTGTATTTCTGCGCTTATTTCGTGGGTTATTGAAACTTCTTCAACTTCGTTTTCAGAGTCTGTGGAGCATATTTCGACGGAGTTTCCTGAGCTGCTGTGCAGGCTAATTTTATCGGAAATTTCTTCTTCCAGACGAGGTTTTTTAGTAATTGGCTCCTCTATTATAGGTATTATCTCTACATCATTGATTTTTGTTGGAATCCTGTAAATAAGAGTGATTATTGTAACAAAATCAACAAATCAAGTTCTGCAGTCTACCTTAAAATGTTAAACATAGGTACAAAAGTTAAGAACCATCAAATTGAGCATGAATGCTGTTCTTATTTTAAATGGGATTTCGGCTTTAATGTCACATACAAGAGTAGAAATTAAATGAGGCTTCCATTTTAGGTAAATGTCAAATTTTTCACATTTTTTTTTTAATATGACAACAATTTTGTATAGAAAATCGAGTTCCTCTTTCATCAGTTTTCTACTCTTTTATGTCTTTTAGTTTGTCACATGTTACTTACTTGTCAGCCCCAAGTAAAGACTCCAAAGCCTCTCTATTCCTTCTGGACACTTTCTTCTTATCTTCTACTTCTTTCTCGCTCTGTACTTCTGCGGCGAAGTTGAGTGTCGCTGGGGAACAGTGGAGATGCAGCCTTATGTCAAGGAGTGCTTGAGAGCAGAATTTTGTTATCTGTGGAAGAAATACAGTAATTGTTTAATTTATCGAATCTGGCGTTACTCTGCGGAGGTTCATATTAATGAACTGAAACAATAACTTTGCTCACCCGCGACCTTACGATAGCTACGTTTATGTAAGAAATGCGTGTTCAAGCAGTTCCACCTCCACCCACACTGTACGAACACACACAAATCACACAAACCCAACTATCGCCACCACCACACTAACTGATACTACTGACACAATAACCATATTTGACACTAGCTTTTTGTAATTGTAAAAGACCTTCAATGACTGTGAATTCAATATAAATTTATTTATTATAATGTGTGAAAAAGAAAACATTTTTTTCGATTTGGCCTAAAATTTAATTATTATTTCTTTCGATGGACTAAGCCATTTTTCTAAAATGTTATAAAAAATAGCAACAGTGACTATTCTTCTTTAAAAAAATTTAAACTCTTCTTCGCTGTAATACAATGGAGACGCTCTTACACACAAACACGCACACTCACCGACTTTCTTATTTATAATACTAGCAGGATACAGGTTAGGTTTTAGATCTTACTAGAATCTTCTAACACCTTCTGGAACCTTCTACTCACTTCTGGATGTGGGCTTCTGAGCAAGGCACTGTACAGCTGTAGACAGTACTGCGTCGGGGGCGGAACGCCCGGCGGGGCGGTCTTTCTGGAAGCTTCCAGAGCTTGCAACAAGGCGTAGCCGCGGTGGCTCGAGTAGTTATCCAGTAGAAAACACTCTCGGACTAGGAGCTCGTGGAAGACCTAGAAAAAAGTATTGATTTTATTTCAGACAGCAATTTACATTAATCATCCCCATGAACTGGGGCATATACACGTCTTACTATTGGATATAGGGCTCTTGGATTGTAAAGGCTTAGGCTGTAGTTCTGACGCGGGCTCAGTGCAGATTGAGAACTTGACGGACACCATTGAATTGTTTCACAGGTACACGATGTTTTCCTTCACCAAATACATCATGAAAAATTAAAACTGTAATTTAGGACATAAATTCCGAAAAACTGAAGAGATGCGAGCCCGGGGTCGAACCCACGACAAGGTAGGTCAAACCACTTTTTGAAGAACTGTAATAACCTTAAATATGAATAGTTAGTTAATTTACTCGTATATTGTAATTTTCCCTATTGTCAATTTATTGTAAAAACCGAATTAGGCCACCACGTGACAGGCAGAGCCTAGTGGGGGGTCGCAGGATAATCAGTGAATGTTATTAACTTATTAAGGTTTTCTTTTTTATAAACGATTTTTATTTATTTACTAGCTGTTGCCCGCGACTATAAATAAACAAATAAATAAACACGGTGTATATATATATATTGTACATGTTTATATTGTTTTTAGTGTAACATACCTTATGTGTGGTAGGTTTCAAGAATATTCCGCAAACTGTTAGGAATATTTCTGTGCACTCCAATGCCGCTATTGCTAATTCGTCGCTTGCTTCCGTAGAGCTAAAAAAAAAAAAAGTTAAATTAAATTTGATAAATCTATCATTTAGGGCGACAGCAGCACCAGTGTGGAAGAAGACAGATAACCGATCTGGATGGAAAAAAGGAGAGGCGTATGCCCAACGGTGGACGAAAACCCGCTGAAGAATAAGAAGAAATCTATCACTCAATACATATCGCGTTAGTAATTTAAGTATGTTTATCCGTTGTCTAATAGCTAAACCGTTTAAAAGAGTCCTTGCCCGCTCGCTTTAGTCTATAACACACGTACCTAATACCAGTAATGTAAGCTTATTATAGCGTGCACAGTTGCATAGCAACATTTTACAATCATACCAACTTAATCTTATACAAAAAAAGCAAAAGTCCTGACTGATTGACCGACTGATTCAGATACTGACTGACTCATCAACATCCAGCCCAAACCCAAAGCCTTAGGCTGAAATTTTAGAAGTAGCCTTTATGACGTAGGACAGGAATGAGGACGGATTTGTTGAAATTCTCACGAGATACGTAATAAACGGGATTTATATGTTCAATTCAGAGTGCGCCCATCTCGGTAACTGTTACTAGACTCTTAAAATTACTGAATGAATGACTTTTCAAATCTTATTATGAGTTCTGCGATAATGACGTTTAACTGAAATGATCACACGTGTATTTCTCATTCACATAAACGGTCTAGCTATAGTAGCCATAGTTCAAGCTTTGCTGTCAATCGTGTCTTTTATTTATTTGTTTACGTACATCGGTGGTTTGTTGGTATCGTGCGGCGAATAAGCCGCGATTGAGCTCTGCTGTAAACTGACGCGCGCTTGCTTTTTCTTCTGCTTTTTGGACAAGTTCCTCGTCTGATTGTTCAGCTGTAACATCAATGAGCGGTTATAATTAGTGCAAAATACGGATAACGTCAGTGCCGGCGTTACGGTCACTGACCGGGGTGTCAAAGAATATTGTGGCAGCCACTTGAGGAAATCAAAATCGAGTGCCAGTTTGACGGGGGTACCATCCCACCATAGATAGATAGATTTAGGGGCTGTTTCACCACCCATTGATTAATTTTAACTGACTGATAAATGTGATGCCGTCTCCATATTCGAACAAAACAAACAGAGACGGCATCACATTTATCCGTCAAATAAATTTGATCAATGGATAGTGAAACAGTGGGTTAGAAATTTGGCTGTGTGGGTCTCCTCAATTGTAATCTGACATCATCATCAACCAAAATAGTTTCAATAATTAATTTTGAAAAAAGTAGTGAAAAAATATTGAAATTAGTTTCTTAAAATTGACTTTTCTATAAAAAAAAAATATAAAACCATTGGTAATTATTTAATTCTTTTTTTTTTAATTTTTATTGTAGTTATTTGGAAGACGCTCAACAGTTTGTGCAACTCACAGTGAGCTGTACGGTGTGCGTGGCCGGCGTGACGTCTCGTGCGACGTGCTGCGTCAGCTCGTCCTGCCAGGCCCGGCCGCGGGCGGCCGCGGCGAGGAGGGAGCGAAGCGTCGTGAGCCAACGCCCCAAGCTGCTGTACGCTGACACGCGCACTGCGCTGTAACGTGATTGGCAATCTTAAAATCACCCATAGAATATTGACGCTTAGTATCCATTGGCGCATTTCAACGCTGGTCCCCTCCCCATAACCCTGTTGAGTGTCGGGGTTTTTATTTATTAAATTCATATATTTCATACTAAATACAAACTGAAATATAGATGCACAGAAAAAACCCCAGAAAAAAAGACCAATGCTGGGAATTGAACCCAGGTCCTCAGCAGTCCGTACCGTGTGCCATACCACTACACCACCCCTGGTCTAGAGGTTAGACACGAATTTTTCCCATACATCGTACATTTCAATCTGTTAAATAATCACCTTATGCAGTGATACAGCGCGCATCTATGTTATACCATCATCGTGAGACTTCTACACTCCTTCGGATCTACCCGCTCACCCGGACAAGAGAAAAAAAATACAAAAAGATACTTCATATCTAACTTGTTATTAAATTCACTCATTTAATCTGATATATTAGTGATCAGTAGTTTGGCATGCAACGGAGGTGGCACAGATGAGTGCCAAGTCATATGAAAGGTTAATACCACAAGTTTGTAACATTAAAACTATCTCAATATCACGATATCATAGTGACAATATAGCAATATAGCGACGACATAGTCCCCTTCAATTTCTCTGGCTGGTCACAAAAAGTTTAAAATTTACTACATTAGGTACATCTGATTTTCATAAGGGATGTTAACTGAATCTTTAAAACCGGAGGATAGGGTTTTGCAGCCGTTACGTCCGTATTAAACAACCAATATTTTATAAGTCAGGCTGCTATTTTCCTTATTAATTAGACATATTTCCTCCTATCCTGATTTTTCAAAATTTTTTTCTACCTAAAGTGTGTGTGTGTGACCATCACAGAGCTGTATCTTTTGAAACATAGGTATATGAAGAGAATGAAATGTGCTTACTTGGATTCTTCACCAGCATTGTCCGATCCCCATCTTAGGGTCTGCATCACGCATTTTAATACCAGAGGCGAATACGGGATCAGATTTGGACCCAAGCTGAAAAAAAATGTCAATAGTGGATTGAGCAAAGCAATATTGAAGTTATAAACCTAATTAGTACGAGTATAGTGTATATAATTCAATATCAGCCAGGATGGCGCTTGAATCAATTGACCTTTTAACCGTCGTCGAAATAAAAATATTCATCATCATCATTCCAGCAAGATAAAGGCCTCCGCTCAGAATGAGAGGGCTTGGGCCGTAGCTCTCACGCGGGTCCAGTGCGGATTGGGAACTTCACACACACCATTGAATTTCTTCTCAGGTGTGTGTCAGTTTCTGGATAAAACCAAAATTCGGTATCGGTTTCGGTAGTAGCTTCGTCTGGACACAAGTAAAAACATCCATGGTTTGAGGCTATAATCGACTTGCCGATCGTCCTTGGATGACAAAGTCCTCAAAGTCACAAACCACGTCCATGGACACCTTTGCTTTGCAGTGTGTTAAGAAGAGTACTTACTGTCATATACATAAAAATGAAATAGGTAAAACTCTTTTGCTTTTAATAATAAAAAGTCATCAATGTAGGGTACTCAAGGTCAAGGGCATAAATATATGTCGTCGCGCGCGTATATTGGTAACATTATAGTTGCTGATTTGATTACCTAGTGCCGGATCTTATCTCTGATTGGTTGATTTAAATTGTAAAGTGCAGTGAACGCAGTGTGGTGGGGCGAGTATCGCTTTGGCGCCATTACACGAGGACAGAGTCGATGTTCACTTGATTGCCGACCGCCGTTGAGAACGGTCACTTCCTGTTCCATCGAACCTGTCACGTTCACAGTCACTTCTGTACGTGCCTACTGTGAATCCAAATAATTACACGTTGCAAGGTAATCTGCGTTTCTCTGTATCGCCCACTAACATGGAACTTCCACCACGAGACGACGGTGATGATCCACCTACCGCTCCGTTTCGACTCTCGCCGTCATATAAATGTATGGGGTCTCATTCTAAATCCCTAACATCGTTTGTCCTAATGATTGTTTGTCCTAATACTTTTTTTCTTGGAAACCGTGAATTTTTCAGGAACTTTTTTGTGATTATCCTCTAGAACTCTATAGGTTAGATTAGGTTTGTTTTATAAAAATCCAGAACAATTAATAGATTTTAAATAAAAAGAGTTAGGACAAACGATTGTTAGGGCAAACATTACATTAGGACAAATAATCATTAGGGATTTAGATATAGAGCCATTTAATTTGATGGCTGTATAGATTAGATTTATGCCTTCGTCTGTACACCTAGCTGAAAAATGTCAAGATAAATATGTGTTTTCCCAGACAGAATACTCACCAAGCAATAAGAGCATCCAGCGTTCTCAGTGCCTGTTGCTTGACGGTAGCCACCTGTGGCGCGGCGGCTGCGCTGGCGCCCAGAGCTCGGATCACCACGTCCAACACCAGCTGCGGCCGCACTGGCTTCGCTACCGGGTATATCTCGCTGCAAGATAGTAAATGCAAGGATCATAAATATTGGAATGGAGACTGCAACTTAATAATTAGGTCAATTAACTTTTGACGGGACATCGTCTAATAAATCGATGAACGCCGGCTGCATACACGAAAAAGGATGACGCAATGTAACGTTACGTGTAAGTACATGTACGGTCAAGTGCAAAAATAAGTATCGATTTAATCCTCCCATCGTTATATACCTATACCTTATTCGACGACATAAGAGCTATGGGACATATTTATGAGCAAGTTGTGTGCACCCATATTTTTACACTTGACTGTACCTACAGAGCCGCGAAGGCCAGTTGCAAGAGAGCAGTGAACGCCAGGATGTACAATGCGGGGTGCGGGGGGTTGCGAGGGGGTGCGGTGGGGGGAGGGGGGTTGCGAGGGGGTGGGGGGAGGTGCGTCGGTATTAAAGGGAGTTTTATTTTTGTTTTTTGAATGTTTTTTAATGAGGGGGGTTAAAAAAGTCCGTAAACCGACTTTTTACACAAATTACAACCTAAACATTTTTCTATGATATGAAGCTGTGATGGCATCAAGTGATGGTACTTTTCACGTTTGCTCGCTCATGAAGTTCCCTAAACATTGACAGCAAGTATAAAGGAACAAAAGTCAAACTTCATGGACCTTGAGCAGCGTATGAGGGATAGAGGCTGCATCCCTCAATCGGGCTCATACCTGGCCAGCAAATTGCCCTGGCGAATGAACACTAGGCTATTAAGCATTAGGATATCTTGGTGGAAATAGTCAAGGTACTTACACAAGCATAGCTTGAATGAAGATGAAGACATTCCTTAGCCTGGTGCATAGCAGGGCTTCTCTGTTCAGGATGTTGTTCTGTCCGGATACCAAATTAAGGGTTTGGAAGGCCGATAGCAGTAAAGAGTTGGAAGATTCCGCCTGTAACATAAAAATAATAAATGTATAAATTTTTTACTTTATTTTCACTTCAAAGTTAATTTTATTTTTCCCCAAAATGAGGAATTACTGGACTTTTACATCTCCACTTTTCATCAGGTGAGATGAATAGAGATGAGGTGAGATAGGCATAGAGGTTGTTCACAGGGTTAGTATTATGTAAAAAAAAACTTAATTTTGTAAAAGTTAGTGGAACATTTTAACACATTCACAGTCCAGTGCTCACGTGTGGGGCACAATAGCTCTTATTCCATTGTAATAAGGTTCTATATTAAGGGATGGACAGGGAATGTGTTAAACAGAAAATGCACCATCAACATCAATCAACATCAATAGTGGCAAAAATATATGTAGAAACAGCAAAAGAACCGTAATTAAAACCCTAGTAGGCATATATTTATTTTGTAAGGATTAACCTCACCTCATCATCATCATCATCTCATTTTTCCCAGGATAAGGAAAAATGGCGGAGGAAAGGGGAGGCCTTTGCCCAGCAGTGGGACATATTATGGGCTACATAAAAAACAACCTCACCTCTTGTTCTTCATTATTTCTGTAAATGTTAGCAGCGTTGGGGAATATTTCAGAGATGAGAGAGTGTACAGCATTACAGAGAGCAGTCATTTGATCCCGCCAGCATACTTTAGGTGTGGAAGACTTTTCCTGGCCTGGTCGTACCTGATAATAAAAATCATTCTTTTACATTTATTTGTGTGTAGATGTTAAACAGTATTTGCTTGATTTTGGGGTCATGGCGGACAAGAGTTGAGGATGATAGAGTCAACAGGAGCCTGTAGTATTGTTAATTCAATACACTCAAATGTAATTTTTTAACTGTTTTCTCAAGATTTGGGTTTGTTAGTTACTGATGTAATTCAGTACAATCAAAAGTTATTAACTGTTTTCTCAAGATTTTGGTTTTGTTAGTTAGTTATTTCTTGCTATTGCATGCAGCTGACAATATTTTATTATCCTAAAAATTAAGGGTCCAAGACTGCCAAACAGAATTTGTAATGCACAATAGCTCCAGCAAAGTCAGGATAGTTGTGTGTACCTGTTGTAATGCATGTGCACACTTGGCAGCCTCAACAACAATGTTGTAATTGCTTGTGTCTAAGAAGTGGCATAAATAATTCTCTATTGTTACTCTTTGAGATCCACATAGTTTGGGAAACCTAAAAAAAAATAGTATTGATAGCTTATTTATACAGAAATTTTGGATGGTTATATTATGAACAAAGCTTCACATTACAATTATTTCTATGTTTTACAATTAAAAGGTTACAATACCGGTTTATAACATTTTCTAGCGTTCTCAACCAATGGATGCAATCGCCATCCTTGTGTTTTATTAAATTAGAAAAAAACACAGATAAAGCCTCCTTTGCAGCGTCTACATTGTGCAGGTCAAGGCACCGAACTTTATTTAATATTTGACCTGCAAAATAATGGTGTTTTAATACATTACGCAGAATAAAACAGCATTTTCTAATGGTATTATTAACTGAGCTAATTATACTTACTCATTGTCTTGTCTCACTATATTTTTTGTAAGTTTTATGATTCTCTGATTGAGATTTATTATTCTGAAAATAAGATAAACACCGTGAGGATACACACATTTACTTAATTGAAAATTTTGAGGTTATGTGTCAGTTACGTGCTTTCTTCAAACTGTTTAAGCAAAGCTTATATGCATTCGGCATTTCGATTTAATAAACAACATGCGGCATGTTTACCAGTGTCTTAAATATTTTGGCTAGATGTTGTCAGTTTGAGCTGCTGTTTAACTCGCTAAATATTTAAATACTATCTCCGCAGGTAGGGACAACGGCGGTTAAAACACATGCCATAATAATCTAACGCGCTCCTCGCTCAACGTAGATCCGAAAAATATAAACAGTTTTGCGCGAGCTTGTGGTGGACGACGATTTTCCTTTTGTTACAAATTATAACATAATTTTCCTCGTCACGTACTATCAGTCAACTGTAATTGGCGTGAGAGTCGTGTTGTATTAAAACAAGGCAAAGTAATCAAGTGACATGGCTACTTTGGACGATAAAATATTGGGTGAAAAACTGCACAATTACTGCAGCAGTAGTGAAGATGAATCTGGTGATGAAGATAGCAGAAGTGGCGACGAAGAAGGTCCGTCGAAGGCAGAAGCAGCGCCTGCTGAATTACCGCCTATAAATAGCTGGTCAGGGTCCGCGAGCAACACGGGCCCGAAAGGCGTCCTTGAAGACTGGCGTCGATTCAAACAGCTAGAAGCTGAAAACCGAAGAGAACTCGAAAAAGAACGCGTTGCGTTAGCGAAGAAACTAACGTTGTCAGTTAAGCCAGAGCGAGAGGAAAAAGAGGACAAAGATCAGGAAGTCTTGGAAGACGAACTAAACGAACTACTGGATGAAGATTTCCTTCTTAAATACCAGAAACAGCGGATGCAAGAACTCATGGCGCAAATGAAGAAGACACCGAAATTTGGGAAGGTTGTAACTCTCAAGACTCAAGATGAATTCCTGAACTCTATAGACAAGGAAGACCCAAAAGTTACTGTATTGATCCACATTTACAATAATAACACTAAAGCATGCAGGACTATGGATGGTTGCTTGAACATTTTAGCTTCCGATTATCCTGAGATGAAGTTTTGCCGTATCGCTGTGGATATTACCGGGTTGAGCCGTCATTTTCGCATTGATGGTGTTCCAGCAATACTTGTTTATAAAAATGGCCAAATTATTGGCAATTTCGTCCAACTGGTGACAGAACTGGGTGACGATTTTTATGCAACAGATGTCGAGCGCTTTCTCATAGAGTATGGAATGCTGCCAGAAAAATAGATTAATCAACTTGTGTAGCTTTAATTAAAACTGTGTGATGTTTTTTGTTGCATGATTGAGTGTTGATTAAGAGAGTGAAACTACCTTTACATGTATTAATGGAGATTAAAACTCTTCATTTACGTCCAAGTAGATTTAAACAAGTTCTCAATGTAATTTATTCATTTTTTCTCTTGATAAAATGTGTCACACCAAATATGCCTTATAATCTTGGTAAAAATGGTAACAAATCATATCTTTACGTGCTTGGCATTGTTTTTAGGGTGGTACAGATCATAAATAAAGTTTGTTTCATAAATTTATTATCTACTTTCTTGGACCAATTTTGTCTTACTTTTTACAGTTTTTGTAGCTTGTAAAGTTATTCATGTGTCCCAAGAGGCTATGCTAATATGATATTCTAAATGTTTAGTAATATTAAGTCAAAATTTGTCACAGTATGCCTCAGGCATGTTAGTTTCTAGTTCAATGTAATTTGTACTGTATGTCTGTTAGTTAAAGGTTAATTTTGTTTTTGTGGTAACTTATTATGTCACCAAATCACACCTCCATGTTGTACTTAGCAAAATGGTTTATGCATTTATGTTTACATAGTTCTAGCTTAGTTTCCTGTTTTGTAATGTTATGAGAATGCTTTTGTTATTGTATTCTATAACTTTTTGGTGCTTTACAATCAAATAAAATTTTGAGTATTTACATAAAAAAAAACTATTGTAGTTTAAGACTTCAGTCTAGATCCCTGTGTTCATAATGTTATGCAATAAATTACGATGCTGATTAGTGTATTTTATTGTACAATACGGTAATACAAAAATTAACCTACCTACATCCAGATAAGAATCAATTTTGTTTGTAACAAAAAAAAAAGGTATTTATAATTTAAAATCTTTTTACACTCCTGATTTTAAATACTTAAATTAGATATTATTCCAGTAGTACTGCACAGATCTTTTTGAAAATTTCAGTTGTTTATTGACCACATCTTTGCTAATTATTACAAATACAAAACTAACTCTGTCTGTTACCACTTCAAGAGAGCAAATGGACCGATTTAGATAAAAGGGTATAACTGGTATAAGCTGTGCAAGTATAGAGAATCAGCCCAAGATGACAAATTGATTGCCATTTGGTCTATTTTCACCAAATATTAACCATAAAACGCTCCCAAGTTTTTGAGAAAAATGAAAAACCGGCCAAGTGCGAGTCGGACTCGCGCACGAAGGGTTCTGTACCATTGTCTATAAAAACTGCAAAAAAATCACGTATGGGAGCCCCCTTAAATATTTATTTTATTCTGGTTTTTAGTATTTGTTGTTATAGCGGCAACCAAAATACATCATCTGTAAAAATTTCAACTATCTAGCTATCACGGTATTCACGATTCATGAGATACAGCCTGGTGACGGACGGACAGCGGAGCCTCAGTAATAGGGTCCCGTTTTTACCCTTTGGGAACGGAGCCCTGAAAAATATTGTCAATAGACAAGACTGCTGAACATAGCTAAAGGCCTCCTTCAAGGTTTGCCAATCATTTCTATTGTGATCCCGCAGAGTAACGCCCGTTATAAATTTAGGAAAAAAAAAAACAATAAAACACAAAAAATTATGTCGCCAATTTATTAAAGAGATAGGATATTTCAAAAGTTTTATTACAGATCTTAAATTACGTTTGTTCTTATACATACTAGATACCCCACGAGATACGGGAGTAAGTATACTTACTATGAATTCATTCAACACTAACTACTTTGCGATACGTCACAGGAGTCAACAAATTATTATGAAAAAATCCTGCTCGACAGTTTAAGCTTCAGAAGTGGAATCTTTCCGTCATAAATTATCTAAGCTGGTTTTAATCCGTTAAGACTTAAATCTCATATGTTTACTTTTAGTTTTCCACTGACAGATGGCTTGCCTTCATTTCATTTCCAACTTTAACACCATACAAATAAAGTGGCTATTACAAAATCTGCAAACGTGGGTAACAGTATTCTAAAATTGGCTTTATTTGTAGGTCGTTAAAGTTGAATATGAAATGAAGGCAAACCATCTGTCAGTGGAAAACTTTATGTAATTTTACTGTAAACACTGACACTGGCTGATTCACAATTTCTATCAACTTGTGATACAAAAATACTGTATCTCTTTTAAAGTTGCTATTAGCAACTAAGATCCATAATGCACGATGGATCGAAACACAAAATATGTATTTCTTACGTAAACGTGTGCTAGACACTCCAATTAAAAATTATTTTGTGTGTGGGCTTAATCAATACTTAAGGAAATTCGCCTACCAAATGCTACATTTAGACGGTGGGAGGAATATCGAGCGAGTTAGTGTCGAAGGCATAAAATATCTATACAGGGATCGCGTCAATATGCAAACACCAACCTTATGGTTAGCGGCATAGAGTTGTATAGATACTTTTGACGCCTTGGTAACGTGCATATATTTATGAATGACCTTGACTGTACATTGCCTGCAATGATGGATCCTGTCCTACTAATTCCCCGGGTTGACTAAAATTTCGAAGTTACCAAACGCTTCTCTTCTATTATTGCACTTTCAAAAAGAGGATAAGAGTGTGGATGGATAGCGCTCCTGCAACCTCCACTCGCCAAGACTCGTGCCGAGAGGTTCTAAGAGGCACCTCGCGAGTCTGGAGCCAGTATTAGATTGTCAAAGTTTCTCGTTTATTTATAAAGTTATAACGTAGGCGTAGCCGCGGCTTAACGTGCCACACCGTCTAAATGAAGCTTAACGCAATTGGCATCGCTTCGCCTCAACCCGCTTCGGCTTTCTGAGGCGATATCGACACATTTAAAGATTTAAAGGGCGAAGATGAAATCAAATAGACTATACTAGCACAGTTCAACGACCTCATCGCTCATTTCGGTGCGCCTACGCTTTGGGGGTTTGACGGCTGGCTCGCTGCCGTCATCTTCTTCAATAATCTCCATGTCACTGTCGCTGTCCTCTTTGGACCTGGACGGGCCAGGTTTTGGCTCCGAACCGTTGGAGCCGTTCGCTTTTTCTTCGACCTTAGGAGCTGGCATGGGTTCATCGGCCTCGGTAACTAAGCGCCAAGCTTTTTCTTCGTCCTCCTGCTGTAACCTCACTCTCACTTCGTAGTTCTGGAGGAAATCGTCTACTAGTAAAGCGCAGCCGTCGTTAAGGCCGATTTCTTCTAGAGTTTTGTCGTTGTTGTGGTCGGTTTCGCCTGGTTCTGAGGATAGTACGATGAGACCTTTGCCTTCGACGGTGGCGTCGGGAGCTTGCATGTTGAGGCCGTCTTTGAAGGCCGTGTTGAGTTCTTTGAGGGTCAGTTGTTTCAGGTTACAAGCCAGGGATACTTCTGGTTTTTCGGCGCAAACGTAGCATTTCGGATTAGGGGGTGTTAGAGCTGTAAAAAAACAACGAATGTTAGGGCTATTTGTATTAGCACAAGGACAGCCTCGGTTGGTTTTAATTTTTATTTGATTTTGCTTATTGAAGCAAATTCAAATTACAAATTATTAATTAAACAGCTGTCTTTTATTACGAGGGCACATAAGCATTATTCCTTTAATTTACGACTGTTTTAGAGAAATAAAGAGCAGGAAAGATATTCTTAAACACGCTACAGATTTCTATAGAGAGCTCTATAAAAATACATCAGAGGAACCAGTTATAGATGTAAACAAAAGCAAGAATACAGAAGACAAAGGACAAAGTCAAGTAACAGTGGATCCTATAAGCAAAGCCGAAGTATTGAGACATATAAAAGCACTGAAGACAGAAAAAAGCCCTGGAGCAGATAACTTAACTAACGAGACATTAAAAATCGGAGGATGTGTATTAATCCCGTACTTGACAACACTCTTTAACAGGATACTAGAGTCAGAACAAGTGCCAGAACAATGGCGTAAATCACATATAGTGCTACTTTACAAGAAAGGAAATCCACAAGATGTAGGAAACTACAGGCCTATTAGTCTACTATCTGCTATATATAAGCTGTTTTCATCGATTTTGCTCAGCAGAATAGGATCCAAAATTGACAGTAATCAACCCGTAGAACAAGCAGGGTCTCGACCCAACTATTCCACCAATGATCATATCCACACTATTGAACAACTAATAGAAAAGTATAAGGAATTTAACAGACCACTCTACATAGCTTTTGTTGATTATTCAAAGGCATTCGACAGTATTACACATACATCCATATGGAAAGCACTTGAGAATAACGATATACATGGTAAATACATAAATATTATAAAAAATGTGTACACTAAAAGTGTAAGCACAATAAAACTAGAAAGGAATGGAGAAGAGTTTCCAGTAGAAAAGGGTGTAAAGCAAGGAGACCCGCTTTCGCCAAAGCTATTCATTGCAGTCCTTCAAGATATTTTCCAAAATATAGATTGGAAGAACAAAGGACTGTGGATACTTAACAGCCGACTAACTCATCTTAGATTTGCGGACGATATTGCTCTTTTTAGTGAAACTCCCACAGAACTAGAAAGAATGCTTCAAAACCTCACCAATGAAAGCCAAAAAGTAGGACTGAAAATGAATACAGAGAAAACTAAAATAATGACCAATAATATCCAAAGGCCAATTAACATAGATGGCAAGGCAATAGAATATGTCAACGAATATATTTACCTGGGAAAACTAGTGCAATTCGACATCAAAAGAAACGAAAATGAAGTAGACAGAAGGATAAATACAACATGGAAAAAGTATTGGGCACAGAAAGAAATATTAAAAGATAACTACAGTCTGAAGCTAAAGAAGATTGTAATGGATTCGTGTATCTTGCCCTGCTTAACATATGCGAGCCAGACTTGGACATTCACTAACCAGATTAAAAACAAAATACTGTCGTTCCAACATGCTATGGAAAGAAGCATCCTGAAACTGAGAAGAATTGATAAAATACGAAATGTTGACATACGCAACAAAACAAAACTCACGGACGCACTACAGCATGCCTTGACACTGAAGTGGAAGTGGGCAGGTCATATATAACAAAATGGCTCGGTCCTACTGGAAAACGGCATAGAGGACGGCAGAAGAAGAGATGGGTTGACGAAATTATAAAAACAGCGGGAAATGACTGGATGAGCACTGCTCAAGAAAAACAAAAGTGGAAAGAGATGGAGGAGGCTTTTTACTCTAGAGGGGCCATACAATAGAACTAATATAATTAAAATGTATAGAAACTTATTGTACTGTATGGATAAATAAAGCTTTAATAATAATAATAATAATAATCCCAACCCCATAGCCAATTCCACGTCGCTTCCTACCTGGCAATAGATTGGCAACTGTGGAGGACTGTCCGCTAGCACATCCTCATGGTGTATTAGGGGATAGACCTCCGTAGTTGCGCCCATCTCATTTATATTATATGGTACCAAAGGCCTCTTCATGTTGGCTTCGGCCCCATGAATGCCTTTCAAATGACCGGGTCCCCATGGGCCCGTGATCGGAAGCCCGTATAATAATAATGTACTAGGCAAAATGGTTCACTCTTAGCCGCTGGTGAATGCTAGTAATACACAAGGGAAAGTAGAATAAATAAATTACAACAGAACATCGCAAGACTTCATTAAATCATTAGTCATTTTCTTACCCGTGCTGCGCATAACTAGGCGATTCATAAGTCGTTATCTAATAAACCGTAACTCATTGTAAATTAACCATGACTAACTGCGGTTACTCTTGGCTGGCTTACCGTTGCCGCCTTTCAAGCCATTTTAAAATGAAATAAGTTTTCGTAAATAATATTTCATTTCTTAATACAAGCTTTTTTGCTGACTGTACTTTTTGTTGACTACGTGAATAGTCATCCAAAATACACATAACTGAGTACCAAATTTTACGTCAATTACATAACCTGGAAATGGGCGAGATTCGACTTGCAAGATTTGACCTGAGCTATTCTTAAACTATTTGTATTGGGGTCATAAGAATTTTTTCGTTTGCGTCTTTCCTGTGCGCATGGAAATAGTTCAGAATCTATAGCCAATATTTTTTGTCAAGTCTACATCGGCGTTCATCGATTTATTAGATGTTGTCACGTCAAAAATCAAAAGTATGAAGCCTATAGAATATGCAAATGTTAGGTTGACCAACCAGACCACTGCAAATATCGATTTACCTACCTGTTTATACATGCCTACACAAAAGTTATGATGGGGAAAAAATAGTCAACCTAACGTTTGCATATTCTATAGCCTTCATTCTTTTGATTGGTAAGTATGTCATTTGTCTATTAACTGAAACGGTGATATGTTTAAAAAAATTAACCAATCATACTGGACTGAAATTTTTTAGTCAACCCACTTGCAATTTAAATTTATTAACATATTTAATCTATATAAATAAAAATGAATCACCGATATGTTTGTACGCGTATAACTTCTGATCGACTGCACCAAATTGGATAATACTTTTTTTGTTGCGTTTGTTACTCTCAGGAGAAGGTTCGTATGAAAGAAATTTTAGAAAAAATACAACGGGGGCGAAGCCGCGGGCATAAGCTAGTTTAATATAAAATACTTATCATCCATTAGCCAGTTCGGTGAAGGTCGCTGTATACTCTTAGACTATTATAGACCTATAGTGTAGTAATACTAGGCGAGGTTGTGACTTACTCTTCTCGGGCACAAACAGCTGACCGCGGTGGTTGACCTTGGGGCGTAGATACACGCTGGAACAGTTTTCTATGTTTCCGTTGAGGACCGCCTGCGCCCGAAGCACGGCCAAGCCCGCCACGATGGCGTTCGCGGTCGCTATGGCCGGGATTATGTTGCCAGCCATCGCTGTGAGAAAAATCGTTTGTTAAATTTTAATCTATTACTAATATTATAAAGAGGAAAGATTTCATTGTTTGTTTGTTTGTTTGTTTGCAATGAATTGGCTCCGAAACTACTGGACCGATTTCAAAAATTCTTTTGCCGTTAGAAAGCTACATTATCACTGAGTGACATAGGCTACTTTTTACCGCGGGAAAATACCTATTCCTACGGGAAAATTAATTTATCGCGGGCGAAGCTGCGGACGGAAGGGTAGTTATAAATATTTAGGTGTGTGGCAAATATTAGGAGCTTCCAATTTACAAGCTAGAGACGGATAGTGGTGCCTTTTGGTAGGCATCTAAAGTACAGTAAACAAAAGGTACAATTATGATTCACCTGCATCTACATACAACTCTGGGTTTGTATCACGGATGGCTAATTATTCGAGCGTTTCTACCGCTATCATTACCAGGACCCATATATCAAAGAAATGAGCTATTGTTTGCATGGGATTTCAATGATTTTTTATTTTACAGCGAGCGCACTTTATCGTTTTACAAAAACCTTAAGTTCGGTGCGACTTATTTCTTCACTATTTAGGACCGGAAACGATGGCGGTTGAGACGCTCGTATAATTAGCCGGATATCAGTGACAATCGACAAATTCAATTAGTACGAGACGGTACTTATGATAACACAGTCTAGACTCTAGGCTGTATCTTGCAGACAAACTGTGAAAACACTCCTTGATCTCAAATTGTCACAACTTCTGACCGGAATTATTGGTTAATGGTAGAGCTTGTCTAATTTAAAATGACACGCCCCACCACCGCATATCAAAATATCTATTGCCCACCATCACCCATCGTAATCATGTTATTAGCGCGCTAAAAATTGAGCATAACAAACATAGACTGCTAAAATCATTACACTTCCTTCCAACCTCAAGACCCAAGGGAACCCTAAGGGAACCGGTCCAAGTCGTACTTTATTCTGTGTGGTTAGAATTCTTCACAATTTACGCGTGGATTATATTACGGAGTTTGATTTGGACCTACTGCCTGACATCTAGCACTTTTTTTAGGGTTCCGTACCCAAAGGGTAAAAACGGAAACCCTATTACCGAGGCTCTGCTGTCCGTCCGTCTGTCACCAGGCTGTATCTCGGGAACCGTGATAGCTAGAGAGTTGAAATTTTCACAGATGATGTATTTCGGTTGCCGCTATAACAACAAATACTAAAAAAATGGAATAAAATAAATATTTAAGGGAGCTCCCATACAACAAACATGATTTTTTTTGCTCGTTTTTGCTCGATATTGATAACGGCAACAGGTAGACACTTGAAATATTCACAGAATATTTAATTATATATTTACTTTAAAAATAAATCCTTAAATTAAAATAAAAAAAAATATTTAAGGGGGCTCCCATACAACAAACGTGATTTTTATAGATAATTGTACGGAACTCTTCGTGCGCGAGTCCGACTCGCACTTGGCCGGTTTTTTAAATATGGAGAAATAAATTACAATAAATATTTATCCGTGTTTACGATGCAAAACTCTTTCGACTCCTGTAGTAATTTTCAGGTGTCAAAAAAAATGAAATCTCGTCAATGCTGTTCGCTTTGAATCGCCTACGTACGCCTACGCCTTAGGGCTGTGGTTAGACTCACACTTGATCTCGAAGCGCGACTTGAGCGGTATGTTGAAAATGTGCGCGCGCACGTTGGAGCAGGCCGTCACGAAGTCCATGGCGCTCTTGTCGTCCTTGTCCCACACCAGGTGGTCGCCGGGCGGACGCGCGGCCAAGTCCGCTTGCAGCGACTTACACGCCGCTGCGAACACCTGGAACAATACATTACAAATAGTACATTATTGTCGTGGCCTGGAAGTAGGCAATTGCTGGCTGAGTATGAGTATTAAACGGACGAGCTTGCGAGTCCGTTTAACTAATACGTAGCCAGCAATTGCTATTCCAGCCGTGACTAATATAAAGCTTTCTCAAAAATGGTGAAGGAAAAAAAAATAGAACAAACTTTTATTAACTTAAATAGGTATAGCTTGTCTAATTTATATACATATCAAAATGCGGTGGTGGGGCGCGACATTTTAAATTAGACAAGCTCTATAAAGAATTGCAAATCACTTAAAATTAAATGTCATTAAACACTTTCCAGCATTTTTCATTAAAAAAAAATTGCAGGTGTATTTTTCTACCTAAAACACCACAAGCTGTTTCAAACAATAAAAAAAGTCTGGAGTTCCAACAAAACAACTGATACCGGTCATTTGAGTTGGCTGTACACGAATAGTGCCAACTTATTACCATGGCCGTTTTAACTTTTTAAAAAGTTTGAGACTCGACAATAATGGAATTTGTATGCAACATTGTTGTTGAGTTTATCAAGCCTGCAATGTTTTTAACTTTTTAATGTTGCGATATGGATAGGGTTAAACGTCCCGCTATACGCGCCTAAGCGGGACGTTCCGTTTTTGGAGTATGTGCCCCGCAAAAGGTCCACGCGGGACGCTGATTGTCCCAGAAATTAACTTTAATTTGAATATACCACGATTAACGCCCGCCAACGCCGTACGTTCATTCGCTCGCTCGCTTGGAATTCTCCCTCCTCTTTCCCGATCTATATTGAACTAGATTTTTAATGTTTACGACATTTGTATACTTATGTATATGCTAAAGTGCAATAAAAGTTAATCTATCAATACGTTGACAGCTAACACACCTAGCCCTATGTGTCTTTGATGATTCAAGTCCGAATTTTTGTTAGTATGTGGTGACTTAGGTGGAAAAGTTAGGTTATTTGTAAATAGTTGGACCGGAGGATGAATGACTTCAAGTTAATTTTAGGTTTATTTTGATGTGGATATATTTGTGTGCTGAACTCATTGAGCTATGGAAACATTGAATTGGATGCATTGCATGGACATATTGCTGTATTGTATGCAGTGTGTTGGATTGTGTACATTTTGATTTGACGGTTTGCGTTTGGACGGCTTGCAACTTAAAAGTCCTAGACAACTGAGTTATAACAACATGTCAAAACAACAAGTTAAGAGCTAAATCTACATAAAGTAATCAGCGGCTTTAACAGCTTTTATCTATTCAATCGCATACAGCTGTGTTTGCTTCATCATCAGCATTTCAGCCGAAAGACGTCCACTGCTGAACACAGGCATCCCTCAAAGTTCGCCAAACAGATCGGCCCTGCGCCATCCGCATCCAATGCGTCCCCGCTACCATCGTCTACATCTCTTTTATACGACCAGATGGCCTAGTGGTTAGAGAACCTGACTACGAAGCTTGAGGTCCCGGGTTTGATTCCCGTGTCGGGGCAGATATTTGTATCAAAAAAAAAATAATAATAATAATAATAAATATCACGGGACAATTCGCACCAATTGACCTAGTCCCAAAGTAAGCTAGTTAAAGCTTGTGTTATGGGTACTAGGCAACGGATAAACATACTTATATAGATATATACATACTTCAATACATAATAAACACCCAAGACCCGAGAACAAACATTCGTATTTTTCATACAAATATCTGCCCCGACACGGGAATCGAACCCGGGACCTAAAGCTTCATAGTCAGGTTCTCTAACCACTAGGCCATCTGGTCGTCTAAATACGAATACGAATGTTTGTTTGTACTCGGGTCTTGGGTGTTTAATATGTATTTAAGTATATATCTCTCTATATAAGTATGTTTATCCGTTGCCTAGTACCCATAACACAAGCTTTGCTTAGCTTACTTTGGGACTAGGTCAATTGGTGTGAATTGTCCCGTGATATTATTTATTTATTTATTTATCTTGTTGGAAGCCTACCTACACTGCGTCTTCCGGTCCGCGGACGCCACTCGAGAACCTTACGGCCCCATCGGCCGTCAGTTCAACGAGCGATGTGCCCTGCCCAATGCCACTTAAGTCTAGCGATTCTTCGAGCTATGTCCGCGACTCTGGACTTGTGTTTGCTTAGTCAGTAAATTAATTTGAATGACTCTCACCTGCGCACACTCATGAATAGACCACACCCTCTGATCAGGCAGTCCAGAGTGCTGGGCTACGGCCTCATCCTTCCCCGGCAGCGCGTCCCACGCCAGTGGCGTCGGCGGCCTCCGCTTCTTCCACAAGTTCTCCATCGAGAGCAGGTAACGGATGTCGTCCCCAAACAGTTTGGAGAAGAGTTTCTCCGGGTCGTAGTTGGTGTCCGCTGCCCAGGCTCGGGTGCTCTTGCGTTCCACGTTGCCTGTTGACGTGCCTTCAGATGTTAGGGCTGATGAACCAGCGTCACCTGTGAAATAAAAGTTTGCTGTAGTGACTTAGGGGGGAATGAGCCATATCACATTGGTGATTTGCGCACTTATTAGAAGCGTCCCAGCTTTAAAGACGCGGCGAATACGTTGCGCATTCGCTCCGCTAAGATACATTTACTGGCACAAATTTTACAATGATAAAATAGGAGAGTTGAATACTGTTAATGGATTTTACAAATACTTAGACTTACAGCAAAATATAAAATCTTTTTTGTTAAATAGGCGCGTAGACGTCGAGTTGCGGAAATTAGCCCGTTATTACCAATTACCAAAATCTTGTTTGTACTGATTCTGCCACAATAGTACAAACAACAAGCACATGCTAATTATATAGATCCTCAATTTATTGAAATTACAGTATCATTGGCCTAAACCTAATTGTATTTTTTTATACATTTAAAACTATAAGGGCTTTCAAAACTGGTTTTTATTGTAATTATGTGCACTTTTATATCAATATCATTGAAGTGTTTCAAATTCAAGCTCTGGCTCCTTAGTCCTGGTAGACAGCTTTAGTGTTAGTATTTGGCAGTGGCGTAGCGAGATCGCGGTCTGAGAGGCCTTGCACCTTGAAAGGTTCTCGTTTTTTTTTGCTAAATTAAAAATCCGTCATCTAATGTGAATTGAGCAATCATTCCTGCGTAGTGGTCTTTCAAGCAGAGGGTCGTGGGTTCGAGTCCGGGCTCGTACCTCTGAGTTTTTCGGAATTTATGTGCGAAATTACATTTGTAATTTACCATGAGCTTTACGGTGAAGGAAAACATCGTGAGGAAATCTGCATACATCTAAGAAATTCAATGGTGTATGTGTAGTTCCCAATCCGCACTGGGCCCGCGTGGGAACTACGGCCCAAGCCCTCTCATTCTGAGAGGAGGCCTGTGCCCTGCAGTGGGACGTATATACGCTGGGATGATGATGATGATGATGATTCCTGCGCCACAAAATTTTGTTCCTGCATCTTCACTGGTACAGTAAAATTACATAAAGTTTACCACTGACAGATGGTTTGCCTTCATTTCATAGTCAACTTTAACAACCTACAAATAAAGCCAATTTTAGAATACTGTTACTCACGTTTGCAGATTTTGTAATAGCTACTTTATTTGTATGGTATTAAAGTTGGAAATGAAATGAAGGCAAGCCATCTGTCAGTGGTAAACTAAAAGTAAACGTATTGTATTTGGTTTCCCATTTGAAGTCCTGAATGTGTGTCACATGTATTTTATGCTGTTACTTTGTCACTTCATACCTGCTGCTTCAGGGTCCGCAGTATCAGGGCTGACATCCTGGTCTGGGTCCTCTTCCCCAAACAGCTGGTTGAAGAGATGCTTGGCCCAAACGATGCAGTGGATCGGCTCTGACGGGGTGTTGCGGATGGTACACCCTGGGAAAGTCTTCTGCGGTGCTTTAGGCTGGCACTCGTAGCACTGAGTGAGACCCTTTTTGATGAGTTCCACCTGAACAGTAAAAGATTGTTGTTGTAAATATTTTTACACAAACCTGTAATCTTAAAAAAAAAATATCACGGGACAATTCACACCAATTGACCTAGTCCCAAAGTAAGCTTAGCAAAGCTTGTGTTATGGGTACTAGGCAACGGATAAACATACTTATATAGATAGATACATACTTAAATACATATTAAACACCCAACACCCGAGAACAAACATTCGTATTTTTCATACAAATATCTGCCCCGACACGGGAATCGAACCCGGGACCTCAAGCTTCATAGTCAGGGTATTTAACCACTAGGCCATCTGGTCGTCTACCGTGCCGTGTGTCTAACGTGCATGCACTTGTTATTGCATTCAGGTGAATCAACTTTTTTGTGTTAATTACTCTGCCCCCGGTTGTCCAAGGGACGAAATTTGTGTAACTGGGCAATTTTTTTTTTTTTTTTTTTTTCTGATTTTTGTCGAGGCTTTGAACACTCCAGGTGATCATGTCAGCCTCATGGGTGCTTACACAATTCCTTATTCAAGGGACATATCAATAAAATGGTAAATGCCGATTGCTTTGTCTGACAACGGCTCAGATAGCCAACAATTCACCTGGCCATTGTGCATGGAACCCAATTCCCCAAGAACTCTTCAATCAAGTCATCACACTTCTGACAATCATCACATAGTGGTGATGATTTAATTTTCATCATATATAGAAACTTATTTGTAGGCATGTGTTTTTTTGTTGTACCTTACCTTATGACTTTTTTTTTAATTTGAAAAGTTTTATGTGATTTCTGCTCAGAATCACGAGCTCTTTCGATCCTACTAGGAGAAAATAACTGTCCCAAGTTTTTTTACCCGTTCCGTTACCATTTTTCATAGACTTTATATGACCGTAACGGAATGGAAGAATCGAAAATTATATGAAAGATTTGGGACACTTTTTTTCTTCTAGTAGGATCGAAAGAGCTCGTGATTTCAGAATCACATAAAACATTCCGAGTTTTAAAAAAAGTCAAAAGGTATAACAAAAAATAAAAAATTGCCCAACTATAGCAAAGTTGATTCACCCATTCACTTTTTATTTTTAAGATGAGGACAGAAAGAGATGATGAATGTGAAGGTTTACTTTCACATGCACTATTACAGTATGTTTTACTCCATTGATGATGCTAATCAATAGTGCATATGGAACTGTAGCAATGTGAATATGATTGGGCATGCATTAGACAATATATGGCCTCTGTTTTCCTTTACCTTTTTCTAACTATTTAATGATGTCTTGATACCAGACTAGTGGATGAAAATAAAACATATCAACATAACTTTTTATTTTTAAATTAGATTAATTTATCATCAGTCATCTAGCCTATGATCTAACTTCATCATCATCATTTCAGCCGAAAGACTGCCACTGCTGAACTCAGGCCTCCCCCAAGGCTCGCCAAAGAGATCGGCCCTGCGTTATCCGCATCCAACTTGAATAAGGCATAAACGCAGTAACATGGATTAAATAGGATGAAATTCATAATTACTATACTAAACGGGACTTATCACGCAATTAATATTTACCTCGATGTTTCGGCCACATTGCAGCAGCTGTGGTCATGAGTTAACTCGAGGTAAATATTAATTGCGTGATTAGCTCTGTTTAATATAGTAATTATGAGTGAAAATCACAAAAGTTTAAAACAAAAAATAGGATGAATTGTTATCTTTTTTTTTAATGGTATACAGGGGGCAAACAAGCAAACGGATCGCCTGATCTTCCAGGATTATTATATTAAAAACTAGTTGGTGCTCGTGTACGTCCGCGTTAATCATTGATGCTCCGCTACTATTGGTCATAGCGTGGTGATATATATAGGCTTATAGCCTTCCTCGATAAATGGGCTATCTAACACTGAAATAATTTTTCAAATCGGACCAGTACTTCTTGCGATAAGCCCGTTCAAGCAAACAAACAAACTCTTCAGCTTTATAATATTTAGTATATAAATGTGACATGGATAAAATTTTTTGCAGCCAGAATATATACGAAACATCTTACCTGACCAGCATACCCAGCAGTCCCCGTTTCAATGAGGGGCACCTTGGCTGCGAGGCACATCCTGTTCACATGGTTCCGTGCCACACGGTTGTCCAACGCATTCATCACAATATTGAATTGCTTGAAATAGCTGACGCTGTAGTCATTGCTGTAAAGTTTACAAATCAAATTGTAGAAAACAGGCTTTCGATAGGCTCTACTGCATAAACTCATGTTTATGGGAAATGGGACAACAATTGGCATTGATCACTTTTTTACAATGTGGTCTAATTCCAAAACCATTTCGAGGAATAGGTTTATTAAATCATTTTATAACATTGTAGTAAAAAAATATTAAATGATTGTGTGTATTTTTGCAAAGTAATGTTTGACCTTTGTTTGACCTTTCTGTGGGCATTAACTTTGAAATTCTTTGCAACAAGAAAATAAAAGCCGTCCGTCTAGTTTCTCTATACTATTCTCTGTCACTTCGACGTGGCTATCATCTGTCAGTTTAAAGATACTATTTTGAAAAACATTCTTCGCGGCATGTAATTTATGAGAAGTTGTATCTCAAATTTTCAATAAATTATAAAAAAATATTGGAGTGATGAATTGCTGAAATATTCAAATTAGTTTCTTAAAATGCTCTATATTTTCGACAAAAAAAAAAAAAAAAAGGTTGGGTTAGAAAAAATGAACAATCCCAATTGAGCTGCATGTTTGCATTATCATTGGTTGCTAATTTCATTGAGTTTCTTGGTGGATTATTCTCAACAGTGTTTTTCCAAACCGTGGGTAGATTCTTCAATTTACTATAGAAATTTATCATGAGCTTTACGGTGAAGGAAAACAATGTGAGGAACCTGCATACATCTGCGAAGAAATTCAATGGTGTGTGTGAAGTTCCAAATCTGCACCGGGCTCGCGTGGGAACTACGGCCCAAGCTCTCATTCTGAGAGGCATGTGCTCTTCAGTGGGACGTATATAGGCTGGGATGATGATGATGAGATGAACAAAGATATTTTGACTTTGATTTAAATGTGACTGGGTCAGGATGTCTGTCAGATGCAGCCACAAAGATTTGAAAACAATTATACAGGTGAATAATGATATGCTCACAGCATCTATAACCTGCCTGTGCATTAACCCCTCGTATGCGGGAAGTGAAAAAAATCGTGTATTCTAGTCTCAACCGTTTCATATAAATCCAATTACATAGATTTAAAAAAAATACAAAAAGAATGCCATAAATTAGGCACGGATCCGTGTCTTAAGCATACAAGGGGATTAAGAACAATAATAATAAAAATGGGGACACTCAGCCCCATGGCGGGCAAGGATCATTAGGCACTAATGGCGAGGCAGGCCCAGGCTGAGACAACCTAGACGCAGAAATGAGAGAGTGGCCCAATATAGCTCTGGATAGGGAGAAGTGGATGTCAAGAGAAGGATGTCTGTCCAGCAGAGACACAAATACAGGCTTAGTAATAATAATAATTTAATTTTATGTCGAGCTTGTCTAATTTAAAATGACGCGCCCCAGCTATACCTATAAAATCTAAGTTGGGTATGCATTTTATGTATATTGATATGTTTTTCAATTTTTTCAATTGGAATATTAGGCATACTTAAAATTTTTCACTAGGTTTAACTTTTAGGTGGGAAGAAGTATTGATATAAATATAGCGCAAATACCTATTGTTTACAATTTCAGTATCCTTATTTTTAGGGTTATAAACTTAACGGTATTATAATAAACTAAATGTTTACCTGATGACGCTGTCATGATGCGCAATTATGTTCACGTTAGGGTTGAAGCTTAGTGCGCTATCCTTCGCTACCTGAGCCTTCGATTTCCCAACATGCTCTTTGTGAAACAAAAATTGCCGATTCAAATTGCTTACGTCAATAGTGTCGAGATCAATCTAAAACAAGAAACACGTTAAAATCACGCCAAAGTATAAATAAACAAGTCAACCACCTATTTACTCACGATTTCAATGTAAGGAAAGCCGGTTAAGACGAGATTCTTCAAAATTTCACAACCTATACCGCCGGCGCCCACAACCAAAATCTTGGAATTAGCTATTTCTCCAGTGAGTTTCTCATCGAAAACGCCCGCCACTCTCGCGACCATCGTGATTATTCTCTAGTTTTCAGTAATATTTATACAAAAATACCTACTAAATTAAATATTTTTATGAAAACTTAGCACGGAATAGCAGTGGCTGGCAGTCATTAGCAACTAACTGTCAAAAATTGGCGTCATTTCGTTTCGTTTAGCTCGTTCAGAAATAGAAATGGTAATAAGAATCGACTCAGTTGTACCATTCGATCGGAAAGTTTAAATCGATTCTAGTTTTTAACCTTATATTAGTATATAGCCGAAAATCAAAAAATATTGGACAATGAACTGCAAATATTTAATGAATCGATCTTAATAAAATTATACACATTTTCTGAAGTAGATTTACTTACTGATTTTTCATAATTGTAATATTTTTGGAGACTTAGCTGAATTAGGTACATCAAAAGACGACATCTTTGGACGGTTATCTGAACTACCTCGAATGACGTCGAGTTACAGTCAAGTGTAAAAATATGGGTGCATACAACGTGCTCATAAATAATGTCCAATAGCTCTTATGTCGTTGAATAAAGTATCGGTTCCTAATTATGAGAGGATTAAATCGATATATATTTTTTCACTTGAACCATCTATAATGAGTGATGACTTGTTACACCATTATCTTTTTTTAGAGAATAGTACTTATACTTACCTATCACTCTACTTGTTACCTTTTAATAGTCGTATTGTTTTTTTATAGGCTGTGTATTACCGCAAAACAACAAATAAGATGAAGTTGTTTAAATGAAAAGATTATATTATTATTAAACATAATTTGAAACCTGAGGCTACGGCGGTCTAATGCGCGGGTGCTTGCCATCACTTTCACCATCTCTTTCTGTCACCAACTTATACTGTTTGATAGAAAGAAATAATGAATGTGATAGCAAGCGCCCGCGCGTTTTATCATACGGCATCGGATACTGTAATCCACCCTATCCTTCTTTATCCCGGCATTTTGTCCTGTTTCTTTTGCTCTGTATGCTTAGTATAAGTTTTACTTCACCAAATACTTCTCGATCGCGTTTACGTAAAAAAAATCAATTACTATGGAAACTTGGACAGCGACTCCGCGCGCGCGCGTCCATGTTTCCATAGAATTGAAATTTTTAAACGCGATCGAGAAGTATTTGGTGAAGTACCTAAAACTTATACTAAGCATACTGTAAGGCAGCGTCTCAACCTTTTTCAGCCACGGACCCCTAGGAAATCAAGCACAGTTTTCACGGACCCCCTTAATAAAATAAACAGCAAATGAATTCGGATTACGAGACTTATTGGCATTGGTCCAGAGATGACACCGCGGACCCCCATACATAATATACTCGCGGACCCCCAGGGGTCCGCGGACTACAGGTTGGGAAACACTGCTGTAAGGTAAGGTGGGGGAGGGAACCTATCGATGTTTAGAAAATTATATTTCCGAAGGTTTAAAATCCCGTAAACTTCATTTGTCCGAAATCGTTTTTGCTGAAACTGTAGATATTTCAGGATTTATTTCAGGACCATCGTGTAGAACCCTTTAGGTTAGGTTAGGGTTGTTTTATAAAAATCCTGAAATATTTACATTTTCTGAAAAAAATGCATTCGGATAAATGAAGCATTCGGGATTTTAAATATTCGGAAAAAAATATTTCTAAATTTTGATAGGTAACCGGTGGGGGAAGATCGCATGATATTTTAATTAGAAGAACAGTGTTGTCTTTAAACCCTTTTAAAATAAAAAACTATTTAGTACTTCTTTAAAGAATATTTAAAGGCATGAATATATATTTTTCACTTCTCATGCTCATAAAGTTCGTATTTATGCTGGTTGTGAGCTGCATAAAATTACTTTTTAAGTTCTAGTGCGAAAAGTAAAATCTTCGTCTAAGACTAAGGCAATCGGGCTCAAACAAACACGAACAATAAAAAAGTATAAAATAAAAGTTTTTTTTTTTTTTTTAACCGGTGTTTTATACATATTACGAAATAGTTTACTAATGTTTCGGCGAAAAACTTTTCGCAAAATGATTCTTTTGTTTCATTTCCCAAATGTTCATTTTTTTTGAAACTGTAAAATTTTCAGGATTGTTATAAAACAAACCTAACCTAACCTAACCTACAGGATAGTCCTGAAATATATCCTGAATAGTTTACAGTTTCAGAAAAAAATAACATTTGGGAAATGAAACATTTGCCAAATGAATCAGTTTGCGAAAAATAATTCGCCGAAAATGCCTTTACAGCCAGTTTACTGCCGTACACGATTACGAAATTATTAAAACTACGCAAATCTTGTACAATATTACATATAAAAAAAGCAACACTTATTTTTTATAGGAGCTCCTCGGGTAAAATGGCTCGTTTTATGCTCTTGTTGTACAATCTACTATTTATATTCTATAATAATATATATTCTATATTTATATCTTATATTCTATCAATAAAGCGACGGGGTAAGATGGAATAATCGAGGGGTAAGATTGAAATAGTTTCTAAAAGCGTTTAAATAAATTCAACATGTCATTAATGGTCTTTATCCCAGACAGTTTTTTTGCGCTTAACAGATAATGTTGATCCTTGCTTAAATATACCTAAAGGATACCAAAAAAAAGGCAATTGAAAAAAAAATTTGTAGGAAATAAAGAGCAGAGCTAGTCCAACTTTTTTGTATTTGTTTAGTGGCTTTTTATTGTATCGAAGTGGTGTCGATGGAACCTATTTTTACATCGAGTGTGGTGATGGTGATGGATGGTGATGGAACATGATATTGGAGTAAGGCCAAAGAGTTCATCGAAGCACTCCCCCCCATTGTAACTAGTAGGTAAATCATTTAAAAATTTAAAATACGTAAAGAGCACAGATAGGTTCAGTTTCTAAACCTACACTAAACTTAGTTCTTATCTCGTTTATGATCTATACAAACCTAGCTTAATTGTTGCTGAAACAAAAGAGCCAATTTACAGATAAACCCATTGTTCCCCTTCCCCCACAGCAGCTATAAATAGACACCGTACAAGGCTTCATGCTTTATTATGGCGAGCCAATGTGGCCACACTACACGTACACGACACAGTTCCACCAACATAAAAGGCGGTTAATGCCAAATGGATTCATTAAAATTGCTTTTAACTTTATTGTGCTCTAAAGCGGAACAGCGCTCGCTGTTTTTATTTTTATAAATGTAATATTTCCCGATGACGCCGCGCAAAACAATTTAGCTTTATTGCGACGGGAAAGAGTTGTTAAATCGAGTTCGCGAGACCATTACGTTTTTGTCACCTAAGAGCAATTAGGGTTTCGTTTATTGACGTTTTCGCCACCTTTCTGGGCAATAACACTGTTTTTAGACCCGAAATGGAGCGCGTTATACGACTGGGGATCAAATTATTGCACCGCAAAGTTCGAAAGCCAATACCAGTTTGGTTTGACACGCGTTCTAGTATTAACTGTGGCACTTCGAGGGGTCTAATTAAGGTTGTTCGTGGAATCGTTTTCGTTCGGAAACGGCCGGACACTATTTTCCGCTCGAGTTGCTGGGGCTGGCTGTTTGCTGCGGTTTCATTGGCCGTTGCCTGATGAGTTCCGGTTTCGAAACGTAATGTAAGTACTTACGATAGCCGCTAATGTTCACGGGTATTCGGATGCTAATAAAATTACGTTTGACTACATTTAGCGCCTAATCACTTAAATTCGTGATATCCTAGCGTGGACACCTCTGACTTTTTCGGAATTTATGTGCAAAATTACATTTGTAATTTACCATGAACTTTACGGTGAAGGAGAACAATTTGATGTTTATGATGGCGACTGGTACACGTTGGTGTACTTACTTAGTCAATCATATAATTGTTTTACCATTTTATATGAGAGTTCATCAGAATAAAAACAACAAGGCTGATTAACACATTGACTTGTAAGTGAAAATATCCTTTCATCTTTTAAGCAACAACTGACATTGAATGTTAGGGTGGTAAAGGAATTTCTTGGTTGACTATACCTATTTTTCCATCTTTTGTTATAAAAGAGGTCGCTATTCATACGATTTCATTAAACCAAAGTTAAAAAGTAATTTTTTGACACCTATCAAACTGCCACAATTAGGTACAATTTACTCTCATTCCACAATTCCACCACAATTAAAACATGATTGAAACGCATATCAAATTTCAGTTTTCCAAGTAAATAGACCCAGAACTTGTAATCAGAAATTTATAATCGGTATATTGCCGGGCATGTAACTTACTCCGAAACTTCTTGGCGTTGATAAAGTTGTCTAAAAGGAGAGATTATCTAGAATGCCACCAAAGAAAGGCAAGGATGCAAAAGGTGCAGCCGCAGCGAAAGCGACCAGCGGCCCGCCACCGAAGCCCAAGAAGATTCCTCCACCACCAGCCATTTTCACGAACGAGGACTTGGCGCGATACAAGGAGATATTCAAGGCTCATGATGAAGAAGGCACAGAAAAGGTGCATACATTTAATAACTGTTCACACTTAGACGGACGGACGGGATCGCATTAGAAATGGTGAAATCCGCGCAAGAACTAAAGTCACGGACATAGCTCGAAGAATCGCCAAACTTAAGTGGCAGTGGGCAGGACGCATCGCTCGTTGAACTGACGGCCGATGGCGCCATCCGCATCTAACGCGGCTTAGGCTCAAAAAACTCACTTTCCCGAAATGTGCACTTTATCTAAAAGTGCACTTTCCGCAAAATATACACTCCCAAAATGTACACTTGCCCATTAAGGGCACTTTCCCCGCAAGTGCATTTTCCCAAAAAGTAAATTTTCTCAAAACGCACACTTTCCCATAATGTACATTTTCTCAAAACGCACTCTTTCCCATAATGTACATTTTCTCAAAACGCACACTTTCCCAAAATGTACACTAGTCAAAAATGTCATCTTCACCACAAAGTTTTCCTTAGATGAAGATCCTAAGCTATGATGGCGATGTGAACATTTTTACCTATGTACCTACCTAGATAAATCCTTCGTGCTCGTGCATTTTTACCGTTTATTGAATAGTCTATTCTATATATAGGTATACAGTACGTACTTTCTTTGCTCCATTGGAGAAAGTGCACTTTTTGGGAAAGTGCACCATCTGAGAATGTGCTCTATCTGACAAAGTGTACCAATTGGGAAGTGCACTTTTTGAGACAGTGCGCATTCTGAGAAAGCGATCCGTCTAAACTAGTGTACCCTTAGAAAAAGTGCACATTTCGGGAATGTGAGTTTTTTGAGCCTAAGCCTCCAACGCGTTCCCGCAACCTGAACTAGGTCGTCGCTCCACCTTGTTGGAGGCCTACCTACACTGCGTATTCCGGTCCGTGAACGCCACTCGAGAACCTTTTGTCCCCACCGCCTATCAGTTCTACGAGCGATGTGCCCTGCCCACTGCCACTTGAGTCTGGCGATTCTTCGAGCTAAGTATGTCTTTCTCATTCATCATCGAATTATCTAAATTTCTAAAGCCCAGTTCAGACCTGCAAGAAATCTCGGCGATTAATAAATAAAAAATCGGAAATTAGGTACAGTCGGCCAAAAATAATAGTCTGCCACTCTACGGTTGTTTTTCATTTGCACGTCATGGTAATAATGGTACAACGAGGTCGATTTTCCCTTGCAATAATACAACAGTGACTAAAGACTTCACTCAGTTAGAAAAGTCAACCTTAGCGGTATTTAGGTCTCACAGAGACTTCTGTCAAAACTGGTAGACCACTTTCTTGGTTAACCGTACATTGCCGGCGGTAGACTGACCACTTCAAACTCCTTCGCTTTACGGTCGCGCAATGTAATGTAATTTGCACGAGTTTTCTTGCAAATCTAAACTGAGCTTAAAACAAATCATATCAAATTTACCCAAGAAACTATAGAACCCTACGCAGAACTTAGTAATTAGACTAATTAGACTATCTCATAACATAACCAAATCATTTCAAAGTTGCTAATCTTGTTTGAAATTTAACTACGCCACGTTACATGTATACTTTGGCAAGAAATTGCATATATTACCACACTCGAGATTATACCTAGCACGACATAATTAACCTAAATGTAGCGCCCCCAGTCCTCAAGTAGATCGTGAAAAGGTACTCGTGTGACACGGGGGATGATAAATGATATGACACTCACGTCTCGACAACTGAGCCGACGGCAATGCCTTCAAAATACGACTCAACACGCATTTTAAACAGGATCTAGAGATCTTAGCCTTATTAATTTATATTAAGTAATAATCACGTTACTAACTTAAAATTAATTAGTATATACCCGCTACAACTTCGTCCGCGCAGATACAAATGAAATCTGCCCCTTCTCATTTCTTTATTTCGCTCGCACCGTATAGGGTTTACTAAAAAAAAAAAATGAACTCCATAGCTATAAAATTCGACAGAAGAAGCGTTAATATTTTCCATACAATATTATGTCCTTAATTTCACCCCTTTAGTGGTTGATTTTCAAAAATCAACGAACGCTGTAACTAAAACCTAAAATATGAGAACCTTTAGTACCTACCTACCTACCTACTAGTGTCGATTTTCGATACAACATTTTCATCCCTTATTATAGATATCCCTATTTTCAACATGATTCAGTCACATTTGTTATCAATATCGTTTAATACTTACAAATATTACCATCGCTACGGCAATATGTAATTGGGATGTCCCAATTTTTGACAACGTATAATAAATCGAAAACCGTTTGGAGAAATAGGCTCTGTGAAGCGTTCTCAGAAATCAGATTCCAAAAATATGATAAACTGAATTAAATAAAGAAAATTTAAGTAATGACCTTCATTTGACCCCTGCAGTGAATCGTCACAAAGGCAGATATAAAGCAGGTCTACACTCTAAAGCAAATTGACAGTTTGAAATGTTGCTGTCCTGCTTATAATAGCAAAGAGTGACAAAGACAGAACTTTAATCACATGATGCGCACCTGGCTTTAAACAGTTGTCATTTATCGTAAAGTCCGCAATGTATTACGAGTATTTCCAATGTATTTTTACAAATTTAATTATTAAATTACTACGTTACAAGTAAATATAAAATAATTTAAATATCAGATTTTAATAAAAAATATCTATTTACTATCACACCATTTAACAAACAGGAATAATCGAAGCTAAAAGAAGAGAAAAAATAAAACTATATTTTGTCATGGTTCATTTAGGACCCTAAGCCGTACTAACTTGTATTATTGACAGTGGCAAGACAAATCAGAGGCCCTACCACGAAGTGCATAATTCGAGCTTCGTTTCGTGCCGTCCCGCTCACGCTAATATGATTTGACACGAGAGTGAGAGGGATAATACGATACGAACTTCGATTTTCGAATTTCGTAGTAGCCCCTCAGCAGTGCCACAGATTATGTTATGTACGACTTGATTTTTTCTAGGTAATGGAACGTGGCTCTCTCACTGTGACGTCACCCAACGTATTTCTTAAAAAAATTATAAAAAATTAAATACTCAACCAAATTCAAAATCGATGAAAATAGTATCTTAAAATATCCTATTCTTTCCAAAAAAAAATATAAAAACTATAGGTTATTTTTTTTGGTGCATCCCAATTGTCCCAACTCTGCCTTCTGCCGTTAAAAGCTAGGTAGCAGAGAAAACGTGCCACAAAAAGCGCTAGTGTAGGTAAAAGGTGGATTCTCATAAAATCTAGGAAGTTCATTTTAATTTCTAAAAAAAAAATACAATAAAATCAGATCCGCAGCGTAGGCTTCGTCAATGAGAAAAAAAAAAAGAAAATATTATGTTATCCGCAACAAGCTTCGTCATAGCAACAGATTGAGATCCGCAACAGGCTTCGTCAGCTAAACAAAAATATAAAATCCGCTACAAGCTTCGTCATATTACTTAAACCCAAGCATTCAAACCTGATTCAAACCCGGGCCAAACGTCCCAAAAACACTTGCCGCATTACCCCGTTGTATCGCTAAAGATATGTGTTGGACCAGATAAGCACCAGAACGCGGATCGCTCCCTCTATCCCAAATAAATTAAATTATTTTAATTTCTCAATATCTTAATAAAAAGTCTAGACTGTCCACCACTACTCACTTTGCAAGGTTCTAGTTAAAGCAATCTAATTCATCCTCAGTTACCCCTCGCAACAATCCCACTCATGCTGAGGAAGCTGGGATTCAATCCGAAAGGCGAAGAAGTACAGCAGTTGTTCGTGATGTTCTTAGAAGACGATTTGGTCGATACAGTCGAATACCACGAGTGGTTGTTCATGATAGAAGCTAAATTAGGCTGGGGAGATGACTTCGAAGTAGCAGTCACTAAAGCTATGGGTGACTTAGCCCATGATGACGAAGAAACTGGAATATGCGACTTAGAATATCTTAGAGAACAGCTCTTTAGCTGGGGCGAGCCACTGCAAGAGGCCGAGTTCGTCGATTGGATAAAACTGGCTATAAAAGACAAAACATACAACATTGAAGACGGCAGTTTCAACTACGTGAAGTTTATAGAGAATATGAATGCTAAAGATCAGAGGATGGTGAAGGAGCCGGTCAATTTCTTCAAGTTGGACCAGAAGACGCTGGCTGCGATGGCAATGGCGAAGGCTCAAGAGGAACGAGAGGAACAAGAGAGGAAGGAGGCTGAAAGGAAAGCAAAGGAAGAGGCTAAGAGGCAGAAGATGATATTGGCCGGATTAATCCCTCCTGATTAGAACAACAAAATTTCTTCACAAGGATTTTTTTTGGAAGTTTCTTTGTAAGAGAAATAACATTTTGCAACTAAAATAGCTCTTGCTGTCATTGTTTCGCAATAAATCCAATAACGATTTCTAGAGCTTCCGCAGTTTTGTTCGTTATAATTAATTCTGGTGATATTAATTTGATTTTGCTTTGAAAGGGACTTAGTTATTGTTTCGGAAATGCCATCTTAAGATTACAAAGAAATCTTTGTGATAGATAAGCCAAAGAATGTAGGTGTAGGGAGTTTTATGGTTCATTGGACGTTTTCATATCGTTTATTACATTCGGATTCGATAACAGGAATATATTTTTGTAATAATTCCTTTGTGCAAGTTTCAATGCTATCGGCATGGCATAAATATTATCTATTGCGGTCAACGGTGCTACTGCAGGTGTCTCAAAAATCAGAAGGTAGCTAAATAATATCATTGAATACTTTGCACTATGAAGATAATGAGTAAAATTTAATTTCAATTGTTTATTTATTTAGGATGGAGTTTATAAAGTTATACCATGTCAACTGGGCTGATGAATTTCAATTTTGATTGGTGGCGATTCCTGATAATTCCCCAATGTACATTTTGGGAAGACAAGCGACTGGTTAGATTAATTTGCCAGAATCGTCATTTCCTAGTAGCAGCTCAATTTTTCCATTCGCATCTTTACCTCAGATGCTTTTTTTCTCACTATGGTTTTTTACTAAAGCCTATTTTCACAGAAGCTTTTTTCCCAATTAAAACCTTTTCAACGCCAACGACACATATAGGTGTCACAAAGTACAGTGCCAAGTGACCTTGACACAATGACATAAGATTCAAAGCAGGTTTACGTTTTGTCGAGGCGTGGCGGTGAAAGGGTTAATCAACACAGAAACAAAGGTAGGTTTAGGTTATGTTAAGTTTGCATCGGGCCGAAGGGCCAAAAGAAAACGGAAGAAAAGCGGAGCTTCGTCGACCCTGTTTCTGTGTTAATTCAAATTAGCAAATAATGCTACTGTGAAAACAAGTTTCAGTAAAAAAACATAGTGAGAAAAAAGCGTCTCGGAAAAAATGAAAATGGAAATTTTGCTACTAGAAAAAGAAAATAACGATTCTGGTAAATTGATCTAACTAGTTAGACAAGCGCGCGCAAAAATAAAATTTTTAATGGCTATCGTGTTTTATTTTGTTAAAGTTACAGAAATAAACTTCAAGCTCTCTTCTAAAGTTTCAAACACTCATGCACGCCCATCGCCCACTAGACACTAGTAATGCATAAAGGTCAAGCAATTTAAACTCGGATGAATTGAAACAGACCAAGTGCGTGTCGGGCCATGCGCAGTTTAGGGTTCTGTATTAACCTCCTAAGTCCCAGCGTGGACCTACTTGATAAAGGATAACGTTCAAATTGTAAGAAGAACTCCCAAAGAGAGAGAGAGAGAGAGAGAGGATAATTGTCTTGTCGTGTCAGTAAGTAATAAAATTGTTATTGTGTCGAAATCATTTTTTCAGGGATTGATATAATGAGGAGGAGATTTGGAGTTGAAACCGGACTATGGTATATAATAAAATAACAGGCAATGGGAATATCGTATCCCAAATTTTTATTTATGGTTTACAAGAACATAATATCCGACTTTTGTTAATACATTTTGTACAAGACGTTCAATACGGTTGTAAATTATATAAATTACAACCGTATTTTTTTTTATACTAAAATTCAAATGTGAAGTGACACCGAGAAGGCAGTAGAGTGTAACAATATCTATTTTTGTTCTCGACTATACGTGTACAGGTACAAAAAAACTATTTTGACTATGGAACCCTGAAAAATATTCATTCCCCATTCATATTCATAAGCTCTAACGTAATGTCTGCCTTAAGTAATGGGGCGAATAAAATGGCGACGTTCACGTCTATTCACGACAGGACGATGCAATAATTAGTGCGTGAAATCATTTCCACGTTTTTAACGTTCATTCGTGAGTAATGAGACGTTTCTCGACGACGAGGGAATTGATGTAACTTGACAAGTACGCAGACTCTTTCTTACATAATATTTACGTTTTATCCTATGAGAAAGTTTGTAAAGATGTTTGGATGTTCGAAGATCATGCGTCCCTGGAAGGCCGGATGATAGCTAAAGGCCGTTTAAGGGTCGTTTTCAAAAAATTTGTACATAGTTAACGGCTTAATCAAAACAAAAATCACGATCGCTATTTTTGTGTAACGAAAGTTAGTCATACAAAGTACTATCGCCCCAAGCGCCAGATACCCATTTTCATAACAAATTTGCTTGCAGCCGTTGATGTTTATTGCTATGGATTGTTATGGACAGATGTCTAGCCACTGCACGCAAACTGGGCCTTTAAGGTGGTTATCTGGCGCTTGGGGCGATAGTACCTATATGGGTAACTCCGTTACACAAAAATAATTAATTAAATTTTGTTTTTAATTAATCCCTTAACTGTGTACAATTTTTTTGAAAACGACTCTTAAATGAGTCCGCACCTCTCCCGGCCCCCTTTGTCGTCACACCCCCCAGCCCCTGGACCGCGCGGGCGTGGACTCATTTAGACGGCCTAGCTAGGTATAACAATGTTGGGGCTTCCAGGCAATGCAATTTTCGGGCAGCAAAATACCAACCGCACTTCTCAAGAAATCATATCAACTGGTAGCATGCATCGAAAAAAAAAAAAAAAATATTAGGGGACAATCTTACACAAATCAACCTAGTCCCAAACTAAGCAAAGCTTGTACTATGGGTACTAGACGACGATAAACATACTTATATAGATAAATAAATACTTAAATACATAGAAAACATCCATAACTCAGGAACAAATATTCGTGCTCATCACACAAATAAATGCCCTTACCGGGATTTGAACCCAGGACCTCTTGCGTCGTAGGCAGGGTCACTACCAACTAGGCTAAAGCGGTCGTTACTACGTTACGTACGCTACGTTAATAGCAAGAATATTGTCATACCTTATAGCCTCTAGAGTACCTTCAGAGAATATGAGCATTTCATGTGGAGGGGTTTGCCTGGGGCACCCCGTCAGAATACTTAGTAAAAAAATAGATTCTTTAAAATACTCAAGCGCGTTAGATTTTGATAATTTGATACTCCAACGGGACACTGATAACAAAGGTATGATAATCTGCCACTTTGCATGGTGGGGGTGGCCATACGGAAGGGCGCACGTCAGATTTTCGTAGGGGGTGTTACTTCCAAGGACTGACGATTTAGAAGTGAAATGTACACTGCTAGTAATTAACCCACCTTATCTTAATCTGACGCGCTCGAGTATTTCAAAGAATCTATTTTTAATTACTTAGTATTTTGACGGGGTGCCCCAGGCAAACCCCCCCACATGAAGTGCTCATATTCGCTAGAGGTACTCTAGAGGGTATAAGGTATCCATTTATTAATCTGCCGCGCTCGAGTGGCTCCCCAAATCCCCTCTTGGGCTCCCCTACTATTGTAGCTCAGATACGTACTCGTACGCGTGCGAGTACCGTTACGCGACGCCCCGACGACGACAGTGTCGCGACGCCCATTTTGGGAACCCCTGACCTAACATATAATAGAAGACAAGTAATTGCTAATGTGAATCAATCATCAAAGTTAAATTATATTTTCTTTCGATCTTTCGTCAAAGGATCCCTTGAGATACAAGTATCGCTCCCGCTGTTCTGTAAAAGTTAAATGGAACACTAAAAGTAAAACGTATTGACTATTGAATCCACAGCCATGCTCACAGTAGCGAAAGAATTGCAAAATGCTGGGAAGTTTAACTACATTTTGTGTATCGAAAGGTTATTTTGGAAGAAAAAAACGGATACAGATTCGAAGTTACCTTTTGGTTTCTTAAGAAAACTAGGTGCTTTTCGTTAGTGGACGGACGTAAGCAATGTAAAGTCCTAAAGATATTCTGAACTTCGATCAACAATAATACGTAAATACGTAAAGTTGATCGAAGATTCTGAAGTTTGAATTAATCCATGTTGTATAAAATCAGTGGCGTATTTACCAGCGGGCTGAGTAGTTTGGAGCCTAGAGCTTTTTTGACTTAGAGAAATAAAAAAAAAAAAATATATACGCGGATAAAATAAGTCTCGAAAATTTGACAAAAAATACTACTCTTACCTACTAATTTTTACGATTAAATCTTGTCATAAGATAAAAAATCGGCCAAGTGCGAGTCGGACTCGCGCACGAAGGACTCCGTACCATTATCTATGAAAACGGCAAAAGAATCATTTTGTATGGGAGCCCCCCTTAAATATTTCTTTTATATTAATTTCATTATTTATTTTTAAAGTGGATATATAACTAAATATTCTGTGACTATTTCAAGCGTCTACCTGTTGCCGTTATCAATATCGAGCAAAAACGAGCAAAAAAATCATGTTTGCTGTACGGGAGCCCCTTAAATATTTATTTTATTCTGGTTTTTAGTATTTGTTGTTATAGCGGCAACCGAAATACATCATCTGTGAAAATTTCAACTGTCTAGCTATCACGGTTCATGAGATACAGCCTGGTGACAGACGGACGGAAGAACAGACGGACGGACAGCTGAGCCTCAGCAATTGGGTCCCGTTTTTACCCTTTGGGTACGGAACCCTAAAAATATCTCCAAGGCTGAAATAACAAATTTATATTCCTACAAAAGGGATCAATCGTGCTGCAAATCAAAGTTACTAGTAAAAGAACTGAATACGAACACTTTTATTAGAAGAACTTCTGGAGCAATTTCGGGAAGTTACGGGTCACAACTTTCCCATCAGTTTATGCCAATAATATTGTATGAAATGAGTTAGATACGTTAGCGGTATTTACGGAAATTCAAATAAGTATTTTAAGTAGGTACCATTTTCAATAATATGGTCTAGTCATGGTATTATCTTAATAGTAACTTTTAATTTTAATAAAAAATAAATATTACAGGGAATAAGTTTTGTTAAAAATTTCATTTTCAATGCAAGCTTTTTCGCTGACTGTACTTTTTGTTGACTGTACTAGCATAGTCATCCAACTTACGTATACCTAATTTCAAGTGAATCCGACCACTGGAAGTGGGTCAAATTCAACTTCCAAGATTTGACCCGTACATACATACATACATAAGTACATTGCAAGTTAATAAAAAGCTTTTAAAAAGTGGTAGCCTAGTGGTTTGATTTGATGATTTTTTTCAAATTTGGAATAAATGGCATTTAAATTAGTGGCCATTTGTTATTTTTGCAACAAAATGTTTTGAATTCTACGGCCGGGATACAAAAAGTACATTCGGAAAAATGTGGGTGAGCGTGTCTTTTTTTATTATTCTTGCATTTTGATTTTAAATTCAAAAGGTAATTACTATTTTTAAATTATCAATAAATTGGCATGTTTTTAAGTTTATTGGCAACTAGACGGTAGTGTATTTTTTTTCACCGTGAGAGCTGAAAGTTTGGTCAATGTACGATTGAAAACGCAAAAATTAAGTTTGCGATTTTTTTTAAAAAAAGCTAATGAAGTCTCACAAAAATGGTGATGCCTATCTGATTACACAAGTCCTCAAGAGTATTGAGCAAAAATAAATAATAAAAATAAAATAGTTTTAAAATGGTGCTATGATCAAAACATTGAACAAGGGTGTTCATTTTCGAAAAAAACCTAAAAGTCCAAATATCTCGAAAGCCGTGCGACTTTCCCTAACACCCTGTATAGGCTGGGATGATGATGATGATGATGATGATGATGAGATGACATAACTGAGACAACCGAAACAATTACTTTGCTCACCCGTGACCTTACGATAGTTACGTTTATGCAAGAAATGTGTGTTCATGCAGTTCCTCCACCTCCACACTATACGAACACACACAGATCGCACAAGCCCAACCATTATCATTTTGATTTTTGTGTGTTCGTATAGCAAAGTAATTGTTTCGGTTCATTAATATGGACCTCCGCAAAGTAACGCCTGATTCAATAAATTACTAAGACAACCGTTGAAAATGTATTTAACACATGCCAGTTCATAGATATTTTTTTTGTGGTAAGTCCACTAGAGTTCCATATGGTCGACTTATCTATCGTTTAGTGTCATCTATTTATGTGTTCGCAAAAATCAGCTCCTGATTGGAAATTCATTTCCTCGCCTTCGGCCGCCATTGTTCGGAACATGTAAACATTGGCAATATTTGTTGGGATCCCACGGGTCAGGTTTTTAATTTTGTGCCCTATAGCTATAATTATGTGAGGATTTCTTTTGACCGTTTTAGGAATGACGCACTTTTCTTATTTATCATTAATTCATTATTCATTAATATTCTCGTCGCGTGTCGTTCCTTTGTTTTTAGAACATAATAGTACTTTATTATAAAACAGTAAAAGTAGAGCTCTGTCTGTCTGTATGTAATCGCTAATCTCCGAAACTACTGTACGGATTTTCTTGCGGTTTTCGCAGATAGATGAAACTGAAATTGGAGCAACATAACATATAGGCTTTGTTTCTTTAAAATTGGGTCATCTTATACTATAATAAAACAGTAAAAATAGAGCTCTCTGTCTGTATGTAATCGCTACGATATAGTTGCTTAATAGTATTTTATGGGGGTATGTCCTAAAAGTGCGGCCAATAATACTGGAGAACGGGCAGCAGCGTCCTCGATATCTTTCGGTATCCCACTGCGGGGCTTATTCCATTATGCTCCCACTCTCATGATCCCAGTGGGATCATATAAAACTTTTGGGTTCATTAAGCTCCCATTATTTGTGGGATTCAAAAATGCATGCATTTCACATGTTCACATCATATCATTACTTCCGGGTGTGTAGGATTATAATGGAACGATGAGTGTTCACTACTCCCTAGTGGGAGCTTAATGAACTCAAAAGGTTTGTATGATCCCAATGGGATCATGAGAGTGGGAGCGTAATGGAATAAGCCCACTGCGGTCGCCAATACGCGTGTCGAACGTGGCGACTATGGCAATAATCCCCTAATGGCTAGTCCAACTAAAAAACGGCCCCTAATCCCCGGCGGCCCCACTATTCCGGGTCATGGTACCTAAGTGGTTTAAAGATTAAAGTAATGTCAAGGAGCTAAATTGTCTCAAGCTGAATCTGGCTCCCACAGACCTCAGTGCCGGCTCAAGTGATTCATGCCGGAACAAGCGAAATGTTTGTATTTCCTTTCAATCCCGCTCGAGGAAATCACCTAACCAAAGATTGATAGAGAGTAGGGACACGAGATCTTCACGAGATCACGAGATTTTGTTTGACCGGAAGAACATTTATTAGTGGGATATACATTTATGTTTCACATTTTGGTTTTGTTATATTGTTCAGAATAAAAATTTGTGCAAGTGACGCCGGGTACCTGTATTTTTTTTCTTGGTACTAGATAAATCAGTGTCATTAGACGACCAGATGGCCTAGTGGTTAGAGACCCTGACTATGAAGCTTGAGGTCCCGGGTTCGATTCCCGTGTCGGGGCAGATATTTGTATGAAAAATACAAATGTTTGTTCTCGGGTCTTGGGTGTTTAATATGTATTTAAGTATGTATCTATCTATATAAGTATGTTTATCCGTTGCCTGGTACCCATAACACAAGCTTTGCTAAGCTTACTTTGGGACTAGGTCAATTGGTGTGAATTGTCCCGTGATATTTATTTATTTTTATTTTATTTTTATTTATTTGTACCATCAATGGTACTGATACAGGTGGTCCGGGCGGGCCGAATATCGCACGATTGTAAGCCCTGGGACTAAATTCAGGAACGGCTCAACACGGTTTGCGAGCGGTTATTCGATCGTTTGCGAGAGGATAGGGATGAACTGTTATTCAGTAACGCCAAAAATCACTGGTTTGCGAGAGGTTGGGGCTGAGATTGGGATGAGCCTTCTTTTTTCTTTCTAGGAAAATAAGGCTCCTCCAAAGTACTGCTGTAGCCCCTGAGTATAACTTCATATGAGCAGTAAAGTTTCAGTTGTTTAACCCTTTCGGCGCGAGCGCCTTCTAGCGCGCTGCAATAGTCCTGCGCGCAGGCCCGACGAAGCGATGCAATGCGCCCGCGCGCAGTACATTTTTTCCCGTACTAAATACCCATGATGCACCCTGTGCATCATTGCGCGCGGTGGGACCGCACGCACTTTCACGCCTCGAACGGCAAGGGAATGGATGGCGTAATGCGCTATTTATAATAACCAAACACCAAATGTTTATTTGCGGGTGAAATAAAAAACAATATTTTATCATACTTCAATATAAGTATATTGAACTCCTCTGAAACGGCTTGACCAATTTAAAATTTTTTTTTTCTCTATATTTGGTAGGTCTGAGAATAGGTCGTAGGCTATTTTTTATACCCCTATTCTTCGCAGACGGAGTCGCGGGTAGCAACTAGTTTAAATATAAAATTGTACAGATTCGAATACCTACATAATATATAAAAGTACAAAAAATAACGATAATCCGGTAAAGGTAACGCCACCAGAGTTGAGGCCACGCACACAACCACAACTCATGTAATGACAGCGGGATTTTGACGTTGTGTTGACGCTAAACGACAACACAACGTCAAAATCCTGCTGTCATTACATGAGATATGGTTTTGTGCGTGGCCTCAACTCTGGTGGCGTTACCTATAAATATGTACATGAGTATGATAATTGGCGAAAGACTGGGCGTTTAGCCGGGTCGATTGTACCAAGTGCAGTATTCGATTCCATAAAGATAGCCGGGTCAGTAAAGATTCACGATTACAACGCTACGCAACGAGACAAAACGCTCAGTCACGGGCACAAACTAAGACCGTAACCAGGAACTTAGTAAATGTAAAGACACTAAGATAACCCGCCTTTTATCTATCAGGCTCAGGTCAGCGATGCTCGTGATTGGTCGATTTTCGTCTGAAAGCCTTTAACAATAATTATCGCATTTGTGCAACTATTGTAAGTAGCCACAAGGGGCATAAAACTTTTACTTGGACCTCTCGCTCGCACTTAGGGAGTCATATGGATGAGCGTAGTGTCACAAGACACACAGACATCAGCCGAGTGGGTCAGTGGGTAAAACCCTTTTATCGGGCCTCTCGCTCGCACTTAGGAGTCTAACGGTATACCAGGGTCACGGAACACGGTAAAGCCAGGTAGCCGAATAGGTTTAACACGGACTTGAATAATAATACGCAACATGATGAGATTGAAAACTTTAGTAAAATTTACACTGCACTGCATAATATCCCTGCTTAGTGTACCGCTACTATTTTAAAAAATCTTTATTTGGTTAATCTTACTAATATTATAAACGTGAAAGTTTGCATGGATGGATGTGCACACCTAGATGTTTGTTACTCTTTCACGGATTATGATGAAAATTGGCACATAAAAAGTTTATACTTTTTATCCCGGAAAAATGCGTAGTTTAGGCGGGATAGCGATGAACGAATTATTCGCAGACGGAGTCGCGGCCAACAGCTAGTCAACAATCCTATTTCCTTCTGCTATTTATCTACACTTTTCGCTAAAATACATATTCAATGCTTATATTACCTACAAATTATTTTAAAAATATAATAACAGATGGTTCTGTGCTGTAGAATACCATCCACTGTGATGGGCAGTACTCTACGGCGCAATGATGCACCGTGTTATCATGGTATTTTCAAAGTAAAAAAATGAATATAAAGTTAATTTTTTTAACTGAATATGGATATCAAAGTCCAAATTTCTGGTTTATCAAATAAAAATGAAAACTTTTTAACCAAATACAGATAATAAATGACAGTCGAATTTCAAAGTATTTTTTCTCTGCAAATACCGTGGCACAATAATAAAAAAAAATGACACTAAATGAATTATAGATCCAGAATCCTGATCAACCAAAAACTACATAAATTTTAGACAAAATAGTATGTTTAGATCAAGATTTGTAATGATGCTCATGCGCATCATGCGCGCACAAGAGACTGCAATCCCATGATGCGCATGGTCATCATGCGCGCGCGAGAGCCTGCAATCTCATGATGCACATGGGCATCATGCGCGCCGAAAGGGTTAAACTGAGTTCACCCCCGTCACGTTACGGCTGTTTGGTTTTGTTACAAAACGGAGTTGCCACCTTTCACCTTTTGGTTCCGTGTTCCTGTTTCATGTTTGAACACGTGTTGGAAATTACTTTATAAATAACAATGGGTTCAAAGGTAACTAACTTGATCTTATTGTGTTTCTTTGTCGCGTGTTATATTTTACGTCCATTTAAAAGGTAGTACCTTTAATTGGAGTTTACGTCATTAATCATTATCCCAGCCTGTTTTATTATGAGAGGGAGGCAAGCGAGCAAGCGGGTCATCTGATGGAAAATGATTAAAAGAAGAGGGAGGGGGGAGAGGTATTGGGCCCCCAGCGCTCTCACTGACCGTACGAAACGCAGCAGGAGTACTGCTGCTTCACGCCGGTGTTCTGTGAGAGGGTGGTACTGCCCCGGACGAGCCGGCCCATTCGTGATACTGATCTACCGATAGTATTTAATTGAATACGGCTCGCTTTCACAACACATTGATGTAGCACGAAGGTTTCGTAGCACAGCGCTACGAAACTTCCAAGAGGAATGCTACGCCGTAGACCCCAAGTGTAGCTACGTAGCGTTTTCGTAGTTTGTTTTAGACGACCAGATGGCCTAGTGGTTAGAGAACCTGACTATGAAGCTTGAGCTCCCGGGTTCGATTCCCGTGTCGGGACAGATATTAGTATAAAAAATACAAATGTTTGTTCTCGGGTCTTGGGTGTTTAATATGTATTTAAGTATGTATCTATCTATATAAGTATGTTAATCCGTTGCCTAGTACCCATAACACAAGCTTTGCCTTGCTTACTTTGGTACTAGGTCAATTGGTGTGAATTGTCCCGTGATATTTATTTATTTTAAGAAATAATCTTTTGGATATACTGTATCTGTATACAAAATAAATGTTATAGCTAAACCGTGCTCGCCTGCGCGGTACAGGGGCTGTGGAGGGTTTGACGACAAAGGGAGACGGGAGATCGAGAGGTGCGGGCGGCAGGCACACGAGGTGCGCGGCCCCAGCCCCTGTACCGCGCGGGCGAAGACTCATTTAAACGGTTTAGCTATATTAGAAGCTTTGTTTAAGATGCGTCTCACAAGATAGAAATTATAGTTTACAGGGCGCAAGCCATAATGCCATTATAAATACTAGTAAGAACCCGCTAAACTACTGTCTAATACGACAGGGGACCGAAGAGCTGGCAGCTTCCTCGCACAACGTATCAGCATTGCTATACAGCGAGGAAATGCTGCCAGTATCTTTTGGTCGATACCGTGGGAGGTACCTTTTGTATATATATATTTTTTAAATTTTCGAATAGTTATTTTTTAATTTACTTTAAGTTTTTATGTAATTTAATTTATGTCTATTTTTAACTAGCAGATGCAGAGGCTGTTTTTCTTTCTTCATAAAACCCTTATCGTGACAGTTGGGCCAATCAACTTTTATACCGACGCTAATCTGTCCGCGATTTTTTTCAAACAATTGCAGATTTTTGTAAGTAAACATGTTTTTTCTGCAATTTAATAGATGGTGTACATGAATACATGCCATCCTACGTAAGTTCAACCTATTAAACCGTGAAACATCTTGTTGGAAGTACGATTTTTTGGTAACGCCAGAGACAATTTTGGTAACGCAGGAGACGCCCAAAGTGTCGGTTTAAAAGTTGATTGGCCCAGTTACGAACACATAACTATCATACTAAACGGGACATTACGCAAACAATATTTACCTCGACGTTTCGGCAACAATTCAGCGGCCGTGGTCACACCAACCAACTCCAACCAACCAACCAACCAACCAACCAACCAACTCGTGACTACGGCAACTCAGACTGCACGCCGCACGCCGCACGGGCACGGCGAATGTTCCCGAAGCGTCGAGGTAAATATTGTTTGCGTGATAAGTACCGTTTAGTATGATAGTCATGCATGAGTGAAAATATCGAAAGTTTAAAACAGTTTCGAACACAGCATAAAAAGAATTATCCTATTTGGTGCATTGGTTCTTGAGTTTAGCGCTTAGAAACTCATTTGGCGATTATTTTTATTTATACATTTATTTTTATTTTTTTTTTATTTATTTGTATTGATTAGTTTAGTGAGATTATAGTACACAAATAATTATTATGCAATACATCCAACCTCCAAAACTAAACTACTAACCCAAATTAACGCATAGTAAATAACGTGGTTAACGAAACAACCCCGTCTAAAACTGTCTTAAACAGACGAAGCCTAAAAATACACAACTGCTTTTACCCTGACAGTTAACTTTATGTTAAACTATTCTAAAGTGCAAATTAAATGTTATCAAAGTACTTTGCCATTGAGTTTATGGTTTCACGAGACGTTATATACGGTATATCTCGTTCCACAAAACTTTAATAAAATGTGACTTCAGAAGCTTTTAAGCTTTGAATATAAAACTGCACAAAGATGGAGGGAGTCTTGAGTCAGAATCTAGGAATAGTTTTTTAAATGTTTTTCGTGCAAGCTTTTGGAATGTTTTTAATTCCGTCTCCCGTGCAGCTTAGGAAAAGTTTTGTTCATGTTATAGTCTTAGGGTGCGGCTCCACTGGGGCGGAGACAAGCGGAGCGGAGAGGAAACTTGTGGGGATCGACCAATCATATTAGTTGAAATACACATCTCGTCTCCACACCGCTTCAATGGAAACAGCCAAGCGGAGATGAGCAGAGCGGAGAGGAGACGTGTAGGAATCGACCGCTCGTTCCCTAAATATCAGAATTGCAAAATACTAGATTGCCGACTTACCCTATTTCTAAAATATCAAATTGCCAGAATACCAGACTTTCCTGTTACCGTATTTTTCTCTATATCGGATTGTCAAAAAAGCTTGTTTTCAATACACATGTTCCATTCAAATCTGAATTTCCATAATACTAGATAGTGAAATGACGCTCGATTTTAACAAAAAAAATTACTTTAAAGTTGAATATTTCGCAAACGAATCACTGTATCGAAAAATTGTTTGTACAATCCCGTAATGATTTTAAAAGACCTATCCAACGATATCCCACACTATAAAGTTAGACGAGAGAAAAAATCACCCCCGCTTTACGTCTATGGGAGGTACTTACTTAAAAAAAATTTTTTTATTTACATTTTATTTTATCACTATGTCGGGGTAATTGCTATATTATATCCATTCAAAATTACAGATTTCTAGCACTAATAGCCACTGCGCTAAGCTGCGGACAGACAGACTGACTCACAGTCAGACATGACGAAACTATAAGGGTCCCGTTTTGCCATTTTGGCTCTGGAACCCTAAAAACGATTTCCCAGGACGTTTCTGTGAGTACACCAAGTAGTTAATACCTAGGTATGTTCAAGTTAAAGAAATAAAAAACGCAGTGTATATACATAATATAAGCTACGGGCACATGTTATTGTTATGCCAAACTGCACAATAATCTCAAGATTAAGACAAAATTTGCAAATAGGTAAAATATCGTATTCTTTATTACTTAACATTTAAATTTTATACCAGACTAGCTTTTGCCCGCGACTTCGTCCGCGTAGAATTCCAATTTGTGGTAAAGCTTCTTCATCTCTTTCATTGTATAAAACAAAAATCCGGCACCGGCAACATCCATCATTATTATCATTTCATCATGAGTATCAGTTAGTGAATATTATAAATCCCGTTTATTCCCTATCCCGCGGGAATTTCAACAAATTTGTCCTTATTCTTTGCAAAATTACACTTATTTTTATCCCGCGGGTATTTTGCATTTTCCCCGAGAAAAGTAGCCTATGTCCTTAAAGCTTTCTACCGATAAAAGAACTTTTAAAATCAGCCGCGTAGTTGAGTTCACTTATTTTTTTCCCGTGGGAATTTTGATTTTTCACGGAGAAAATAGTCTATGTAAGTAAGGGTTAGTGTAGCTACTCACTGATAGGTGAAAGAAATTTTCAAATCAGCCCTGAAGTGAAATTCACTTCTTAATATCCCAGGGGAATTTTGCATTTTACCGAATAAATAGTAGGTAGCCTATACCAATAAAGGACAGTGAAGCTTTCTATTGGTGATTTTTTTTTAAACTCAGCCCCGAAGTTAATTTTACTATTTTCTATACCGCGGGAATTTTGCATTTATCCGGAAAAAAGCATCCTATGTTAACCAAGGACAGTGCATCTTTTCTATTGGTGTAAGACATTTTAAAATGAGCTCCGAAGTTGAATTTTCTTTTTTCTATCCCTTGGGAATTTTGCATTTCCCCGGAAAAAAGTAGCCTATGTCAATAAAGGATAGTGTAACTTTTTACTGGTAAAAGTTTTTTTTTTAATCGGCTCGGAAGTTTCAGAGATTATCTATCCCACAGGAATTTCCAAAAATCCTGCAATAAGTTTTTTTGTTGTTATGGTCATTTTCGTTAATACTGTATTTGAAAAGATTAGTAATTGTAGTTACGGAGATATGGTCCAGTTGATTTGAGTACCTACATATATAAATCCTGATTTAACTTTATCCCGTGGAAATTATCAAAATTCTTTATATTCGCTTTATATTCTAATAGTCTAATTGCATGCCCAATTTGTACAGTTTAGTAATCTTCGTTATGGGCATAGGGTCACTCTTGATGAAATATATAAATCCCGATTATTCCTTATCCCGTGGAAATTCCGGAAAATCCTTTCTTATCGGATGCCTACGTCATACAAAGAACACACCCTCCACGTTTTAGGTCTACATACAGCGGTTTAGGCTGTGCGTTAATCCGGCAGTCAGTCATTTAGGACTTCAGGACAAAGCATTTTATATGTATTTGCATTGCACCAAGCTTTTATGCGAGTTCAACAATGATATTTGAATACTCAATTCGATTTTATTCGAAAAAGGTTGAACTCGCATAAAAGCTTCATCATCATCATCATTACAGCCGTAGGACGTCCACTGCTGGACATAGGCCTCCCTCATTGACGTCCAATCATTACGGTTGGAAGCGACTTGCATCCACCCTGAACCTGCGGCCTTCACCAAAACGTCCGTCCATCTCGTTGGTGGACGTCCTACGCTGCGCTTGTAAAAGCAAAAGCTTGGTGAAATGCAAATACTTAATACATATAATTAGCTATTATCAGAGATCAGATCAAGACGTGGTTGACAAACGTAGACAAAAATGGTTTGCAATATTTGAAGTTTCGTTTCGTTTACAATGTGTCAAAATAAAATGTAATTTAAATCAAAAGCACTAAGGAGTATTGATATCAACTTCGAAGCAAATCACCCCCAAAATAACTTTCTACTACTTTTTGACCCCGTCAAGGGATGAATTTCAATAAAATACGAAATACGTCTTCCATCAATTTTGTTAAAGAATGTTTATGCAAAATTTGAAGTAGATTGGACCAAGGAATCACGATGTCTCATACAAACTTTGCCCCCCTTTTTTACCCCCTTAGAAGTAGAACTACGGAAAATCCTTTCTTATCGGATGCCTACGTCATACAAAGAACACACCCTCCAAGTTTCAGGTCTATACGATCAGCGGTTTAGGCTGTGCGTTGATCCGTCAGTCAGGACAAAGGATTTTATATGTATAGACAAGTCAAATACCAGCCCGCCGTATAACTATGTCGTAGTAAACCATCGCTTTATTTATTAAGGAAGTCACTGTTACGTTTATTGGGAGAAGGTTCTACTAAGCTGGGGGTGCAAATAAAATGGTTCAGTTATGTACCTAGTACATATTTAAATTGTTTTGATCCACAGAGCAGTAGCCGCAGGCTAAACGGACTTGTTAAATAAGGCACAAAAATATTTTTAGGGACGAAAATAATTTGAAACGACGAAAATGAGACCTTATATTTGCATGACCTTTACCTATTTTAATAATTATTAAAGAAGATTAAAATTATGTGTAGAATACTGTTAGTGGACTTCTGACATAAGAATATTTTGTTTCCCTTAGGGCCGCTTGGACTGATTAGCTGAGACAAAAAAAAATGGTGCGAGTGCGTGTCGGACTACATCTTATTAATTCTTAGTTTAATAATACTAGCTGTTGCCCGCGAATCCGTCTGCGAAGGCTATTGCCTATGACCTGCCGAATATGGAGAAAAATTTTCATAAAAATCGGTCAAGCCGTTTCAGACGAGTTCGATAACAAACACCGGGACTCGAGATTTTTATATATTAGACTAGCTGTAGGTACAAATAAAATAGCCTACGACCTATTCTCAGACCTATCGAATGCAAAGAAAAAAGTTTCATAAAAATCGGTCAAGCCGTTTCGGAGGAGATTGATAACAATCAATCACCGTGACACGAGATTTTTATTATATATTAGAAGACAAGCTTTTGCCCGCGACTCCGTCCGCGTGGAATTAGTAATTTGGGCAGCTTATTTTTTTTATCCAATTTGCTTTTTCATCAATTATGGCTCTCCTTAGTTCCTCGATATAAAAAAAATTACCCGCACCCCCCCCCGCACACCCGCGTTCACATTCACCACCGTACCTACTCCCAAGTCACTACTTCTAAAAACTGTTCTATAAATTCTTAAAATAGACGTATCTTTCTTATTTGTGAACCGATTCAAATGAAACAAACACTAAATGTTAATCCAAGAAAATACCAACATATCAGTGAAAACCGCATCCTTCTAGGTTAAGCCGTTTCTGAGATTAGCGCGCACAAACGCACAGACAAACAGACAAACTGACAATAATTCTAAAAAACATTGTTTTGGGTTCTATTGCGCTAGTAAATAGCCCTAGTGACAGTTTTTCTCAAATATCTTCAATGTACAGACACCGACTTGTTACAGATTTATTATATGTATAGATTAACGACTACTGTATGAAAAACTAAAGGGCTTAACACACTATCGAAGTGAAATCACGGAAGGAAGCATTACCGAAGCGGGAGTTTACAACCATTGAGATTTCAATGTGTGGAAGACCTTTTTGTCGACGGTACGATAAAAAATGGCCGTGGGTATTTTATAATCTTTCGTTCCTGGCATACCAAACAGATTCGCAAATATCTCACCTGACGGCTGGAATTTAGAACAGAATCGAATATTTCAATGGGTGATTTTAGATACCTATCCATTTTAGGAATTTGGTAGCGCAAAAATGTGTTTTTATTGGAAAATGGTTTACGCAGAAAGAGCGTTAAATTCCATCGGTTCTTGCTCATGTTTGTCGCTTAATAAACATTGCATTCACTATACAACTGTGTATTAGAAAATAATAGAAAGGATTTCTTGTTGGAGGTAGGGTAAGCCCTACACTGCATCTTCCGCTCCGTTTCCGCAAAAGAGATTAACAACTCTATCAAAGTTTTTGTAACGACATGAAAATAAAAACATTACAGTTGAAAATTCACTTAATATTCTTACACCGCTTTTAAACGGTTTTGCACATGACCAAATTCAGTTCCACAACAGTGTTGCCGTAACTGAAGAACCGGCTAAGTGCGAGTCGGACTTACGCACCAAGGGTTCCGTACAAATTTGTTGGTAAGTGTAGACTCCCAACAAAATGAACCGTCGATCTGGTAAAGGTTGCAGGAACTACTTGGATGCGATCGTTGTGGAACTCATAATGAAAATGTCAGCTTTCTACGAGTACGGTTCCTTTTTAACCGACTTCAAAAAATGAGGAGGATCTCATTTCGGTTGTAAGTTCTTTTTTTTTAATGTGTGTACAACACCACAATAAGCATGAAAATATCTATCTACTAATCTGTTTGAAGTCGGTGCTTCAGCACGAGCCAGCAGGAGTGTAAAAGCCCTTTAGATACTAGGTATGTAGGTAAGTTAGATTACTAGGTCCACTCCTGCTGGCTCGAGCTGAGGCACTGACTTCAAACAGATTAGTAGAAAGATATTTCCATGCTTATTGTTGTCGGTGCAATTATTATTACATGTTTTTTGGGCCAATCAACTTTTAAACCGACACTAGTCTGTCCGCGACATTTTTCAAACAATTGCAGATTTTTGTAGGTAAACATGTTTTTTCTGTAATTTAATAGATGGTGTACATGAATACATACCATCCTACGTAAGTTTAACCTATTAAACCGTAAAATATCTTGTTGGAAGTACGATTTTTTGTTAACGCCAGAGACAATTTTGGTAACGCAGGAGACGCCAAAAACGTCGGTTTAAAAGTTGATTGGCCCTTTTATGGGTGTGAGCTTCAACAATGAAGGAGATTTATTTTTATTAAATTTTTTTTGAGATACAGCTTTGAGACGGTCAAACGAACGGACGAACAGTGTAGCGACATTACTAGAGTTTCGTTTGTCGCCTTCTGGAACCCTAAAAACGTGAATTTTAATGCAAGGAACATGCTGGCGACGTTCCAAGCAATGCAATTTCGTATAAAGCGGACAGCCAGTTCTAGTATGTTATACAGAATGGTGGGATCTAAGCTCTAATGTATGGAGTGCATAAAGATAGGGGAATGTAAACGTTGCTTTTATTGTTGCCGTTTATATATACTATGTGGATCATCATCATCGTTCACGCCGTATCCGGCAACGGCGATTAATACTATGTTCAATGCGGGTTGTTGCTATGCCGAGCTCTAATGTAGCTTGCAAACCCTAAAATAGTTTAAAAGATTTATTTTCACAGAAAACACACAAGAATAAACTTAAAAGTTTGTAAAAAAGAAAAGTAAAAACCTATATACTTTCGCCATTTCTGTCTGTTCGTCTGTCTGTCCGTCCGTGCGTGGCTTAGCGTATAGACTATAAGTGCTAAAAAGTTGTAATTTTGCATGGATATATCCTTCGATCAACAATACAACGTTGTATTGTTCATCGAAGGATATATCCCCCCGATAAAGTGGTAAAGTAAAATGTAGAAAGAAAAACTTTTTTTTCTTGTTTAACCTTATAATACCGTTGAATAGGTATTTTAAAATTATTACGGGACTGTGAAGACGATTTTCGATACAGTGATTCGTTTGCGAAATATTCAACTTTAAAGTTCAAATCGAGCGTCCCCCCTTCTAGAAGCTAAACTGTGGTTTACATTTTTTGGTAAAATTCATAATGGCTATGGCTAAGTGTATGCTTGAAAATTATTAGTAGTATGAAAGTTAATAGCAGACTGATCTATAAAATATACCTACTTGTGAAATTCCGTATAAAATACAAAAATATTACTTGTTTGTTTAATACGGATAGTATAATACGGATAGTATAATAGTGAAATTAATAAGATATGCAAGAATTTCTTCGTAACGGCTGCGGAACCCTATCCTGGGCGCTTGCCCGGTTTTTTTGATAATAAAGATTTTATAATATATTTGTCTATCTACATAACTTGTATTATTGCGTATTGCCTCAAATCCCCCAAGAAATTGCAGAATATATGAAATATTTCGTCCGAGCTACATAATCTGAAATGGGTGATATTTCGTCTCCTTGCAGTCGGCAAGCATTACGCTCCATACCAGTATTAATTCTGAAGCCATTCAAGTAGTTTAACGAAGTTGGGCCGCAGTAGACTGGTATTATTGCTTTTATTAAAATTAATTCGTTACAAAGAAATTGTCCAATGCAGACGGCATGTGGCTGTGCACATTGAATACGAAGCTCCAGTAGGACTGTTGTTATATAAGAACGCATTTTCATTCATCATCATTATCATCATTTCAGCCGTAGGACGTCCACTGCTGGACATAGGCCTCCCTCATTGATGCCCAATAATTACGGTTGGAAGTAGGGTTCATGATTTCTCGAGCTTATCAATTTCTCGGGTCTCGAGAATTCTCGAGTCTAATTTCTCGGGTCTTCTCGGGTTGTCGAGAAATTTACATTGACGTACGGATTTGCATATTCTTCGGTTCCAATAATGTGATTAATCAACAAATTCAGTGGTTTCCTCCCAAATAAAAGTATCAAAATAATTATGAGACTTTTATTGACAGTCTCCAACATAATTAGCTTCTTTTTCTTAAAGAAAACTAAAAAATAAGCTATTCTGACATTTGTGACCTGTATATTGTATACAATCACAGCACAAGCACAGCTAAAAAAGAAAAAAAAATCAACTTAAAACTTCTAGCTTCTTTCTTTTTAACAAAACAAAAAATAAACAAAAATTGCGTGAGTCGAAACATGAATGAACGTGTGTGTACTGTGATTTGTTCGACAAGTTTCACAAAAGCATTTTCTCATAGTAGCGAATTTTCACATCGCGTTCCTTCATGATCGCAAATTTAACTATTCGTTTTTTTTCATGTAGCGATTTTTCACAAAGCGTTTTACAATGTTCGCGTTTATTTTTTATAATGATCGCGTTTATTTTTTTCGCTTATTTTAACAGTAGATTAATTTATTAGTCGCAAATTTTTTCAGTAGAATTAGGCAACCCATCACGCCTTATGTTCGACGGAGCCCCACTTGGCGGGGCTCCTTTTTCTGGGCAGTTTGCCCTTCGGGCATCTGAAGATAACTAACGTAACGAACCTAACCTACCTATTAATACGTAATAATATGGACGATAAGAAGGTAACGGTAGAGGGTTAACTATAGATTTATTAGAATAATGATTTCGAGTAAAATGTGTAACAAACCGCACTAAATTATACTGAAAAAATTTGCGACTAATAATAAATAAATCTACTGGTAAAATAAGCGAAAAAAATAAACGCGAACATTATAAAACGCTTTATGAAAAATCGCTACATGGAAAAAGACGAATAATTAAATTTGCGATCATGAAAGAACGCGATGTGAAAATTCGCTACTATGAAAAAATGCTTTTGTGAAACTTGTCGAACAAACCCACTGCGCTTTGGCCCGTGCCGCCCCGCCGCCGCGCGTTTAAAACGAACGGCAAACGCAAATAGTTTTATTTTATAATTTTATAGACGAAAATATGATTTCTCGAGTTCTCGAATTTTCTCGAGCTTGATTTCCCGGGAACAAAGCCCAAGGATTTCCCGGGAATTCTCGGCTCGAGAATTCCCGGGAATGAACCCTAGTTGGAAGCGACATGCATCCACCCTGAACCTGCGGCCTTCACCAAATCGTCCGTCCATCTCGTTGGTGGACGTCCCACATTGCGCTTGCCAGTCCGTGGTCTCCATTCCAGAACTTTTGGCCCCCAACGGCCATCTGTTCTGCGGGCCTGCCCATCGCTATTTCAACGAGCTAATCTGTTTGGCTATGTCGGTGAACCCGGTTCTTCTACGGATCTCCTCGTTTCTGATTCGATCCCGTAGAGAAACTCCGAGCACAGCCCTCTACATAGCTAGTTGAGCAACTCTGAGCCTATTCATCAGGCCCATAGTGAAGCACCACGTCTCGGATCCATATTTCATAACTGCCAACACACACTGATTAAAGACTTGTTTTGAGGCACTGAGGTATTTTGGATGAAAAGATGTTGCGGACCTACTGGAGTTATCTCTTCGTAGAGTGCAGTGGGGCGGAATGTATTATATACGCGCGTTACTTACAGCCGGCCGGTTACAGCCCTATTCAATTGAAGCTCCAGGAATATATGAAACTAGCTTCTGTATACAACTACGTGTGCAAAGGATTCATGGCAATGGCAAGCGATTTAAAATTACACAAGCGGTTACCGTCCTAGACATAATTTATACTGGCACACCGTAATTGGGATGTCCCAATTTTTGACAACGTATAATAAATCGAAAACAGTTTGGAGAAAAATAGGCTATGTGAAGCGTTTTCAGAAATCAGATTTCGAAAATATTATAAACTGAATTAAATAAGCAAAATTTAATAAATGGCCTTCATTTGACCCCTGCTCTACGACGGGTATGTATTACAATACCGAAGTACGAAAGACCGAATGTATTAAAACATCGAATGGGTCAAAAAACCGATACGATTTTATTTTGAAACCGTAAACTTCTCAGAATTTATTAAAACGGCATCATACAGAACCCATTAGGTTAGGTTAGGTTTGTTTTATAACAATCTTAAAAAGTTAACGGTTTCAGAAAAAAATCGTGTCGGTCTTTTGACCCATTCGGTGTTTTAATACATTCAGTCTTTCGTACTTCGATATTGTAATACATACCCTCTACGACGACCCAGAAGCAGTTATAAAGCAGGTCTAACTCTAAGTCAAATTGACAGTGTGAAATGTTGCTGTCCTGTTTATAAAAGCAAAGAGTGACCACGATAGAACTTTATTCACATGATACGCACCGGGCTTTATACAGTTTCGTCATCAACTTGACTGTGCCAAATCAGTATAGTACCACAGATTATGTTATATACGATCTGAACTTTTTCTAGACAATGGAACGTGGCTGTCTCACAGTGACGTCATGAACGGACGAACGAAGAAAATGGTAGCTTAAAATATCCTATTCTCTCCAAGAAAAATATAAAAACCATAGATTTTTTTTGGTATATCCCAATTACCTTTAATGATTAAAGATATTTACGGTCTGTTGATCTTCATCCTGCTGCAGGGTACAGGTCCCCTTTTAGATTGAGGGTGCAAGCGGGCCCGAAGTGGATTGGGAACTTTACAGACACTATTGAATTTATTCGCAGATGTGCGCAGGTATCCTCACAATGTCTTCCCTTACTGTAAAGCTAATTTGTTATATATAAAGTCGATTGAAAAAAAAAATTCTAAAAGGTCCGATGTTTCTAACACCGAGTGTAATAATTATTAGTCACTAGCAACTCGCCCCGGCTTCGCACGGGTACAATTATGCATGTATTACATATAAACCTTCCTCTTGAATCACTCTATCTATTAAAAAAACCGCATCAAAATCCGTTGCGTAGTTTTAAAGATCTAAGCATACATAGGGACAGACAGACGGGAAGCGACTTTGTTTTATAGTTACTACTAAATTATGTAGTGAAGACGATGATATCTACATAGATCACCTCTAGATAGATCTAAGTACTTTTATCAATATTTGGAATCTAAGTTCTAATTCCTAATAAGTAGGATTTTTTTTAAAGCAAAAACATCCACTGAAATAGTACTAAGTACCGTAACTTATCCCTTATCGACAATAATTTACTGTAACAGCCGAAAGATTAACAGAAACAAAAGCGCAACACATGGTCGCTAACGATATGATCCACAAATAATGCGGCAGAAAAAGATTTCACTTAGGACGTCTGGCCACCAGAGCAGAGCTATGCTGCGAGGAAGTTAAAGCTGCACTACGAAACTATGGGACTGTTTCCACTAATGCTAAGCTATGTCGCCGCTCGAGAAAGATTTAGAGCACGCATCCATACTATAAACTATTATATTATCTAATACTAGCTGTTGCCCGCGACTCCGCCCGCGAAGAATATGGATATAAAATGTAGCCTACGACCTTATTCTCAGACCTAGTGGAGAAAAAAATTCACGAAAATCGGGAGAGCCGTTTCGGAGGAGTTTGATAACAAACACCGTGACATGAGATTTTCATATATTAGAAGATAGGTATAAGAATCTCGTGTCATATCGAACTCCTCCGAAACGGCTTGACCGATTTTTATGAAACTTTTTTATCTATACTTGGTAGGTCTGAGAATAGGTCGTAGGCTATTTTTTATCTTCGCAGACGGAGTCGCGGGCAACAGCTAGTATACTATAATAATCCATACTAATATTATAAATGCGAAAGTGTGTCTGTCTGTTTATCCGTCTGTCTGTTACCTCTCCACGCTTAAACCGCTAAACCGATTTAGATGATATTTGTTACAGAGATAGTTTGAGTACCGGGAAAGGACATAGGATAGTTTATCCTGGAAAATTAAACAGTTCCCGAGCGATTACCTACCGATAAACAAATTCTTTGCAGACGGAGTTGCGGGCAACAGATAGTCCAGGGATTCCCGATCTTTTTTATAATGCGACTCTCTTTACATGTCTTATTTTTTTGAGACGCCCTTTTAGAAGAAAAAATCTGCGAGTAGCTTTAGAAAGTGTAACGTTTCGCAACGCCTCTGAGGCAGTGCTGTGACGCTCTGAGGCGTCGCGACACACAGTTCCGCGAACTCCTGAGCTAGTCCTTCCATATAAAAAATATAGCTTAGTTGAATCCGTTTCCACCTGTGTGGCGTGCTGTAGGCCAATGAATATGATTGGTGTATATCAAACGTATCCATAGCAACGTATAGCACATCTCTGGTGTAGAGTCACTCTTATTCTTATTGAAGCAAGAATACGGTAAATACTAAGTATACTATTGATGGATGGAGGCTCAATTGTTAGGGAGCTATTTCCCGCACGGTTGGACACAGCTGTTACACTACCTCTCGATACTGTTTTGTTTTGGGGGGAGGAAATCGAACTATCTCACGGACGATCTCAATATCAATATAGGGGATGTACGAGATATAGATCTTAGATAAACCGACCGTGAATATATTGATTCTCCAAAAATAAATCCATACTGATATTAAAAAAATAAATAAATAAATAAATAAATAAATATCACGGGACAATTCACACCAATTGACCTAGTCCCGAAGTAAGCTAAGGAAAGCCTGTGTTATGGGTACTAGGCAACGGATAAACATACTTATATAGATAGATACATACTTAAATAAATATTAAACACCCAAGACCCGAGAACAAACATTCGTATTTTTCATACAAATATCTGCCCCGACGCGGGAATCGAACCCGGGACCTCAAGCTTCGTAGTCAGGTTCTCTAACCACTAGGCCATCTGGTCGTCAAAAAACGACCGGGTCGGGTCGGGTCGGGTCGGGTCGGGACGTATATTATAAATGTGAAAGTGTGTTTATTGGTTTGTCCTTTTTCCAAGTCGAAACTGAGCGACGGATTGCCGTGATTTTTTGTATGGACATAGTTGAAGGGCTACTTTTTACCACGGGCTACTAGAGCGAGACCGAAATTAGTATTTTTGTTAACGAAACCGAATTGTGGTATTTGTGTCAGTTTCGGTCGAAACTGAAAACGAATTTTGGTTTGTGTTTCAGCTGTAGCCGTAATCGAAAGCGAATTTCGGTTTGTGTTTCTCTAAGGCCCTTCGCACATGAAGCTACTCAAAGAGAACTAGTTACGAACTTAAATTACTAACGAGTTACTTGAGCGTCACCGCCCATACATTCGCATACGTCAGTAACTAGTCGCGTCGTGTGTGAGTGAACTTCAATACTCGTTAGTAATTTAAGTTCGTAACTAGTTCTCTTTGAGTAGCTCCATGTGCGAACGGCCTAAGGTGTTTATGGTCCGTCGGAAATCGAAACCCAATTTTAGTCTGTGTTTCAGTTCCGTCCGAAATCGAAACCGAATTTAGTATGCTATTGATGAATGGAGGCCGAATTGCTAGGGAGCTATTTCTCAGACCGTTGGACACAGCTGTTACACTACCTCTCGATAGTGTTTTGTTTTGGGGGAGGAACGGACGATCTTAATATCAGTGTTACGTCGTGGGTAGACATAACTGAATATGGTATTTGCTACTAGAGTCCGAACGAAATTAATGATTGCGTCCGAAACTGAAGTCGAATTACGGTTTGTGTTTTCGTTTTGGTCGAAACCGGATAACGAATTTCGATAATAAATAAACCGACCGTGAATATTTTGGTTTTCCAAAAATAAATAAATCAGTGTTAGGTCGTGGGTAGAGACATAAATGAATGTGGTACTTGCTAGTGCCCGACCGAAATTAATAATTGCGACCGAAACCGAATTTCGATTTGGGTTTTAGTTCCAGCCGAAATCGAAACAGAATGTCAGTTTGTGTTTTAGTTCTGGCCGTAACGGAAACCGAATTTTGATTCGTGTTTCAGTTTCGGCCAAAACGGAATTTCGATTGAAACATTAACCGAAATTCCGTTTTGGCCGAAACTGAAACACGAATCAAAATTCGGTTTCCGTTTCGGCCAAAACCGAAATTGACACATTATTTTATTCTCGTGCATATTTGGTAAACTTGCCTATTTGTGTACAGAAGCGATTATGAATGTGGATATGTGCTATAAGTACGTGTCCTCACCCCCCACAAATAGTGACAGAAAAAATATATTGACTTGCTAAAATCAACTCCCGTGGTAAGAGGTTTCTGAGTATACCATCTAAGTTTAAATTAGAATGCATCGAAAGCTGTATTTTTTAATATGCATAGATTAGGAAGTTAGATTGCTACCGATTTGCTTGGCGTTCGTCATGTGTTTATTTATATTTGCGTCTCTTTCTTTTCAGTTGAGTTCAGAAAGAGATGGACGTAGCGGGAACCAGAGGCGGCCTTTTAATATTATAGCCGTGTAGACTAACTTTTAGTTTGCCTCAACTTTTGCTCTCATAACTCTATCAAACCTTTTTATCGGTGCTATGCGAAATATGTATGCCCTGGAGTAAAGAACTGCAAATTCATTTTTCACGAGAAATAAGGCAATTTTTATAGTTAGGATTATTCATTTGATGGTGGAAAGGAAGATTCGCTGAGGTGACATTTTGGTAGAAACTGGGTTGAAAAAGCCATGGTAGCTTAGTGGTTTGACCAAGCAGAGGGTTGTAGGTTTCAGGCCGGGCTTGCACATCTGAATTTTTCGAAATTACATTAGACATTTACCTGAGCTTTACGGTGAAGAAAAATATCGTGAGGAAATCTGCACATGCCTGCGAAGAAGTTCAATGGGGTGTGTGAAGTTCCCAATCAGCACTGGGCCCGCGTAGGAACTATGGCCCAAACCCTCTCATTCTAAGAGGTCTGTGCCCAGCAGTGGGCGGTATAGGCTGAGATGAAGATGATGACGTAGCCACTTCTCTATAATTTCTTCTCAAAGTATTCTTGATATTTAGACGACCAGATGGCCTAGTGGTTAGAGAACCTGATTACGAAGCTTGAGGTCCCGGGTTCGATTCCCGTGTCGGGGCAGATATTTGTATGAAAAATACGAATGTTTGTTCTCGGGTCATGGGTGTTTAATATGTATTTAAGTAAGTATCTATCCATATAAGTATGTTTATCCGTTGCTTAGTACCCATAACACAAGCTTTGGTTAGCTTACTTTGGGACTAGGTCAATTGGTGTGAATTGTCCCGTGATATTTATTTAGTACCTGGGCGACCGAGCTCTGCTCGGGCAGAAATTCGGCACCAAGCATTTTCCCAGAGATAAGACCAAGCTAGATCAATTTTTCATCCCCGAAAACCCCCAAATACCAAATTTCATCGAAATCGTTGGAACCGTTTCCGAGATCCTGATTATATACACCGGAGGGGTGGGGGGGGGGGGGGGGGGTGAGAGCGGGGGAGGGGATGCGGGGGAGGGAGCGCGGGGGTATTAAAGGGGGGATGAAAATTTCATTGATTTTGCCGTAGGATGCACCGTTTTCAAGATATTTGACAAAAACACCGGAGGGGAGGGGGGGTGAGTCACGTTAAACTATCGTCCGTAAACCGACTTTACAGACAACCGGCTTTTCCTGTTCTGTGCTCCCAATAGGGAACGTGCACATAGACGATGCTGCCAACTGGTGCCATAAGGGCGCCATCAATTTGAATGTTTTACCTTGATAAGTTTGTTTTACTGTCCGCATAGTGTCTCTTCTGTCGCATTAGTGCTGCCGCCTATAGTTACTGCACGTTCCCTATAATACTTTTTCTAACAAAAAAGTAACTTTTTCTCACAAAAAAGTAACTTTTTCTCACAAAAGAAGAAACTGGACGTTTCTCATAAAAAAAAAACTTAAAAAAAAAACTAAAAATCTTGAAAAAAAACGTGGTATCGAACCGAGGTCGGCTGAATCCGCGACCACCCGATTTCTAATGTGCCATTATGATCTGCTCGAAGTCGGCGAAATTTAGCTTTATATTCTAATGCAAACAAAAATAGCCGGAAAACACGAGTAAAAGCGATTTTCTGAAAATGAAACATAGCTAGATCAGTTTTTCATCCCCGAAAACCCCCACATACCAAATTTCATCGAAATCGTTGGAGCCGTTTTCGAGATCCTGATTATATATATATATACAAGAATTGCTCGTTTAAAGGTATTAGATTATTTATTTATTTTCGAGCACTATATTTTCGTAGACAAGTCAACAACGATCCAATTATTCCAGTTATTATAGGTTCTGTAATGAAACAAGAAGATTAACAAACCGTTTGTAAACATTTCCATTTGGAGTAGGTATTCAGGTCATTCGAAATTTATTTCGTGCCGTAAAATACGTCGTAATAGGCATTGTCCTAGATGATTACGATTTTAAGCGTCTTTATTTTGAATAAATTTACAAACTGAAGAATTTGAACGTATTTTGCTTTTCGAAACACAACACAAGTTTGAAAGAAAGTCACCATTGGAAGATCAGAAGATCAGCGTCACTCGCAAGACCAGGGGCTAAATTCAGGAACCGGCCTTTACGGGTTTGGTAGCGGTAATTCAATCGTTTGGGAGAGGATAGGAATGGGTTGAGCTTGGGATGAGCCTTATTTTCCTGTTAATTCGCCTTGTAAATAAATAAATAAACAAATAAATAAGGCTCATCCCAAACTCAGCCCAAACCTCTCGCAAACTAGTGATTTTTGGCGTTCCTGAATAGCAGTTCAAACCAAACCCAGCCTAAACGATTGAATTACCGTTACAAAACCCGTGAAGGCCCGTTCCTGAATTTGGCCCCAGCAGTTTGCTGATTTGGGACCATTGCGTGTCATTCGCATTTTTATTTAATTCTTGTTTTATTATCTTCGCGAGCACTAGGACGGTTTTTTTTCAAATTCAGCCAAGAAGGCTTGGCTTCCAACATTTATATCTACTTAGGACACATTTAGTACACTAGCTGGTGCCCGCGACTTCGTCCGCGCAGTACAGCTTCTTCATTTCTTTCATTAAATAAAAAAAAATCCGGCAACGGCAACGTCCAAAAATCCATCGTCTCATCATCATTGCATGGTATCATACTTAGTGAATATAATAAATCCCGTTTATTCCCAATCCCGTGGGAATTTCAACAAATCTATCCATATTCTATGTAAAATTTCGGCCTTTTAGGGCTAAGAGTTTGGGCGTTGAGTCAGTCAGTCAATCATTCATTTTCATTACTCTTCTTTTTAATATGTATATTATATATTATAATATTTAGTACATTATGTCCAAATGAATGTCAACTTTTCTTAATTTTTTTTTTAATTTATTTAAACAATAAAAAAATACAATTTCAAATATAATAGCGAGCAAAATCTTAATAGATTTAACTGCCGCTGAGCTCACTTATTTTTCTACTAAGTACTTATACTAAATTTATGAGTATGTATTACAATACCGAAGTACGAAAGACCGAATGTATTAAAACATCGAATGGGTCAAAAGACCGACACGATTTTTTTCTGAAACCGTTAACTATTTAAGATTGTTTTAAAACAAACCTAACCTAACCTAATGGGTTTTGTAAGATGCCGTTTTAATAAATTCTGAGAAGTTTACGGTTTCAGAATAAAATCGTATCGGTCTTTTGATCCATTTGATTTAATACATTCGGTCTTTCGTACTTCGGTATTGTAATACATACCCAAATTTATACACTAACACATAAAAGCCGCTTTCAAAATTCGCTTACAATGATTTGTATTCTGACAAATATGAGTGCGAGTGTCGGTTGGTAGCTCAATTGACAAATAAGTTTCAAATTGTGATACTCAAAATTCGACGTGGACTTTACGAGGTAAAAATATTCTATGTGCCACTATAGGAAAGGGTTTGTGGTACACAATGAGTGGGATATATACTCGTAGTTCTGCATACTGTACAGTCTTATGTAAAGCACATTTTGTATGGACTGGGCTGGAGATGACAGTTTGGGTTATTGGGGCTCATAATGTGCCTTTTGTTTGGTTCTAACAACTGTCAACGAGAGTCGTTGCTTGCAGTTTGTTCTATACTAGGCTTTATTCACTATTCACTAGTTTGAACCATTAAATCTGCCAGTTGAATAGAAATTTCAGGATGTTACTTATTTTCCGTAGCAAATTCTGAAAAATAAATGATCTATTTTTTTACAGTAGCACAACTGTGGCTCACCAATGTTTTAGAGGCGCGGGAAATGCATTTCACCAATCCGCATTTGTACCTTGTAACTACATGACATAAGACTGATTTAAAGTTTGAATCGTATCTTCGGCTATTATCGGCTAGTTCGTTCGTGTCTGCGCGGCCGAAAATGCACGACGCGCCATATTAAATGTGTACTACTGTGCTGTTTTTTTTAGCTTCACCCTGTGCTTAATAATAAATATTTAGTCTCTAATCTTGCTGGTTGCTGTTTATCTTATACACTTCCCACTGCGGAGTTAAGGCCTCCTCTCAGAATGTGTTGTTTTATAGACTCAATAGAGATCTCTCTTCAGGCAGTGTTTATCTTTTTATCTAAGTATCTTTTTGCTATGGTACTTATGGTCCGTTTGTCTTGAAATTTCGTATAGTGCTCCAGTAACATTACAACGTCAAGGACAATGGAAAGTTCATCCTATATACGTCCCACTGCAGGGCACAGGCACTTTAATGGAAAGTTAAGACGTCATTAAAAGTGCGTTTTAATTATTTTTAGGTTAGGTTAGTAATAAAGTTATAATATAATACAGATTGCAAATCGTTTTAAGTAAATAGAAAGCCATTTAGAATAGCCAAACGTCTTTCTTTGAAATGCGTAAATTGACAATCGGGCTTCTCGGCTCGCTTACTAATTTATTCTGAAGTTCCAAAGAGATTGAATTATTAATGGTTTAAAATTCCACGTTGGTACGACAATGACCCTTTGACATTTTAAATTATTATCCAGTATCCACTAAATGAGTAGAAACAGATAAAAGTAGAACTAAATCTATATAAACTGAAACAATTACTTTGCTCACCCGCGACCTTACGATACTTACGTTTATGTAAGAAATGCGTGTTCATGCAGTTCCTCCACCTCCATACTGTACGAACACACACAAATCACACAAACCCAACTATCACCACCACCAAACTACACTGACGCATTTCGAACCCAATCAGAAATCAGAGCTCATCTTCAGAGTAGGTACCACAACCGTTGGCTATGCTACCAAATGTTAGATTGGTGTATGTGTGGATGTGAAGGAACTGCATGAACACGCATTTCTTACATAAACGTAACTAACGTAAGGTCGCGGGTGAGTAATAATAGATTGATAAACAAGGGTCGTAAGTGATCAATTACCTACACCCAAGATATTTAGGCGCACGAGCGAGCAAAGCGAGTGAGGGTGCTTATAGTTCGCGGGTGTAATTGATTATTTACACTCGAATTGAACACTCTACTTTTCATCACGAATGCGAGGAAATAAAGAAAATCCGTTATGTTAAAAATGTATACGCAATTTGTAACAGAGCGGAAGAAAATTTATCGCGCCAAATCGTCTTTTGTTTTTTTTTTTAATGGCCTCGCGCTCTTTGGCTTTGGCACATTCAGCCAGCACTGGCCAGCAGCATTATGCCAGCATGGAGGTTTGGAGGTAAGTATTACGCATTACAATCTCCTTGTTTACCAGTTCGTGAATACAAATGAGCACCATTCGATTTTTAAATTTACTTACATCCCTAAAGATGTAAATCGAATTTACAACACGGATTTCAAGTTAAATGCAACCTACTTTCAGAGCTTAAGTGATGAAAATTTAAGTTAATGAATCTAAACATGCACTTGATATACCTACAGCACCTACATAAATAATAGTTATAACAGTTATAAATGTTTACTCAAGGATTTTTACAAAACGAGTTTTATCATTTCCCAAAGGGCCGGCAACGCACTCGTGTTTCTACACGTGTTAGTGTCATTGGGCGGCGGTAATTGCTTTCCATCAGGTAACCCTCCTTCTTGTTTCCCCATCATATATAAAAAGTTGCGGTAAACATGTCAGGAGTCACAAAAGTTGTCGCGGGATGGCAATCCGGCCCTCTTGTGTACGGACAAGTGCCTCTGACGAACACTGGCCTATTTTAGGGTAGCGACGTACTGTTAGCGTTATAATAACTAGCTGTTGCCCGCGACTCCGTCTGCGAAGAATAGGGGTATAGTAAAATAGCTTACGACCGATTCTCAGACTTACCAAATATAGAGAAAGAAGATTTATAAAAATCGGTCGAGCCGTTTCGGAGGAGTTCGATAAGAAACACCGTGACACGAGATTTTTATATGTATGCCTGATGCCCGCGGCTTCGCCTCCGTTTTTTTTTTATTTTTTTTTTCATAAAAATCTTCTCTTAACAATAACAAACTCAACAAAAAAAGAATTATCCAATTTGGTGCTGTCAATCGGAAGTTATGCGCGTACAAACAAACATTTCGGTGATTCATTTTTATTTACGAGTATATAGATTTATATAGATTAGAGATTGATTTATTTTTTAAGTTATATTGTAACTTATTATGATAGCACAGTGCATCAGTTTTAAGCTTTACGATGAAGGAAAACATCGTGAGGAAACCTGCATACACCTGCGAAGAAATTCGATGGTGTGTCTGAAGTTTCCAATCCGCACTGGGCCCGCGTGGGAACTACGGCCCAACCCTTCTCATTCTGAAAGGAGGCCTGTGCCCGCCATTGGGACATATATAGGCTGGGATGATGAAGGTACCAAAGCTCCACACCTCAACGCCCAATAGATGACACCCATCCTGTCACATCTCTTACTATGACATAAGATTGAAGGTGCCATGTAGTCAGTGTCGAGCACAGGGAAGTTTGCCTTATATCTAAACTGTAATGAATGTTGGTAGTTTGCTGAAGAAATAATAAATATCAAAAAGTAGTCATTTGGTCCGCCGCAAGTAATGCCCCAACTTTAGCCAAAGGCAAAGAAAATTAGTGTCCTCCAGAGAACGACTCCTAACGAAGTGTTTTTCTTACCCCGCTGTTTTCTTACGAAGACATGCGTATTATGAGATTGGTAAACATAGGGTAGAGTTACCTATTGTGTAAGTATAATCTTTATAATGGGCTTAGGTACATCATGTTTGTATGGAATTAGGTTAAAGACAAAGTTACGTAAAGGTTGCAAAGGTGATTGGCGGTGAAATCTCTGTCAATCTTTAAATCTATGCTTAAGGTGTACTATCTGTCATCTTGTAATAATTAGCTTTGTTATAGTTTATTTATTTATTTACATGTGGCTGTTTATCCCACTGCTTATATTTGTTTTAGACGTGTACCTATTATAATGTAAGTACTATATATGCATGAGTAGATGTACTATTTTTGTTGCGTTTTAATTTTCTGATCCACTGTTGATGCACCACCTGCTGTAAACTAGTCCTTCCTTCTTTCTGTGAAAGGGTTGCCTGGAAGAGATCGCTCTTAAGCGATAAGGCCGCCTATTGCTTACCTTGTAACTTTCTCTCTGTGTACCTGTTTTCTGTATTGCTTACTATTCCTGGTGTGCAATAAAGAGTCATTGTATTGTATTGTATTGTGATTCTCATTAATAAATTGCTAAATAATTTTTTGTCTATTTTGTGAATGCAAATTTAGTAATGCAGAATTGGGAATATCTGAAAAAATCCATGGTTTTTATAATTTTAATATATAGAAAAGTCAATTATAAGAAACTAATTTCAATATTTTTCATTTATTTTACTTCAAAATAAGATTAAATTCACCACCATCATCATCATCTCAGCCGTAGCACATCCACTGCCGGACATAGGCCTCCCTCCTTGATACCCAATCATCATGGTTGGAAGCGGCTTGCGTTCTAAATAACTCTATTCCACAGAGAATAAAGTAGAACGGCACGGCACTAAATATATATATATATTAATGTCAAATTAAGGTCATTGCTGAATTCATCATAAGAACCTTACTAAAATTTATTCTCAATTTTATTACTTACATATAACAGGTGGGTCAATCAACTTTTTCTTGTAAATTTCTATTTACTCCTTTACAAGTAACTCTGTAATCTCTGGTTAGTGAAACCATGATTTTGTAGTAATTAAATAAACTGTTTATCATAGTGCGTATGTGAAAACCAGAAAAAATAAGTATTTCTATGAAAAAATCCGGTCACCCAGGGGACATACCACTATTTTCATACAAATTTCGGGGACATCATTGTCCCCTCGGTCACCCACGAAATAGAAGCTAAAGAAAATAAAATAAATATGGCAATTATACCATTATTGACTACAACAATCTAGCGTTTTGAAAAGTATACTTTAAATAAGGAAAAATAATCAGTTTTTTAATTATTTCGGTTTTCATAGAAAGTAGCAGAAAATCGTTGACAAAAAAAAGTTGATTGACCCAAAAAACAACAACAAACATAATAAAACCTAAACTATAAATAGGAAATTTGGCCTAAATCGCCGTCAATGGGCAAGGTGCCGGCAGAAGGCTGGCCGTATTTCCTCGCTGTATAGCTATACTAATTCGCTGTGCGAAATAGTGGCCAGCCCTCTGGTCGCCCGAGGCCTCTATTACGCGCGTCGACAAATCTTAAATAGGTCATTGCTTATTTGATATGTAATAAATGCTTTACATTATTACTAGCTGTTGCCCGCGACTCCGTCCGCGAAGAATAGGGCTATAAAAAATAGCCTACGACCTACTACTCTCAGACTTACCAAATATAGAGAAAAAAGTTTCATATAAATCGGTCAAGCCGTTTTGGAGGAGTTCGATAACAAATACCGTGACACGGGATTTTTATATATTAGAGACTAGCTTGTGCCCGCGACTCCGTCCGCGTGGAATTAGTAATTTGGACAGGTTTTTTTTATCCAATTTTCTTTTTCATCAATTATGACTTTCCTTAGTTCCTCGATATAAAAAAAAATTACCCGCCCCCCCGCAACCCCCCTGCACCCTCAAACCCGCTCCCCCCGCACAGAAATCCCGCACAGAAACCCACCACCACCCCTCGGTGTTTTTGTCAAATATCTTGAAAACGGTGCATCCTACGGTAAAATCAATACAATTTTCATTCCCCATTTGGAGCCCCCGCACCCCAGCGCCTATAGCCTTCCTCGATAAATGGGCTATCTAACACTGAAAGAATTTTTCAAATCGGAGCAGTAGTTCCTGAGATTAGCGCCTATAGATAGAAGTTTTACTTCAAAAACCCCCGATTTTGAAACAATCTTCCGCTCCGCTCCGCTCCTATTGGTGTTAGCGTGATGATATATAGCCTATAGCCTTCCTCGATAAATGGGCTATCTAACACTGAAAGAATTTTTCAAATCGTAGCAGTAGTTCCTGAGATTAACGCGTTCAAACAAACAAACAAACAAACTCTTCAGCTTTATAATATTAGTATAGATTAAAAACTACAGAAAACGATTTATAAAGCATTTATCTCGAAATGGTTTTCGATTTACTATACATTACAAAATAATAGACAACCCCAATTGTACTAAATTTAATAAGCTACGTTTATACACGATCAAGCTCAGCTAAATTCAAAACAAGAACTAAAAATAAACGACGGAAAAGACGTGTGAAAATGCTAATGGCTTCATTTTCAGCCGCATTTTCTTGCTCTCTTACTGGCTTGGATACTTGGATAGCCATAAAAATAAGTGCTTCTGTGGCAATGTTGGACTCGAACACTGTCGTCGTTGGACTGAATAGCTAAGTGGTTTGTGGAACGATGGGCAGCGATTCGATTGGTATGACTATACTCAAAAAGCAATTTCCTAATAAAAGTAAACAGAAATCAATGAATAATGCTGATTAAATTTCTGAATTCTGTATCCCTTTACAAACGCGAGCCTCAGATAAATTATTCATTACTAGACATTCTGAAGGGAGTTCTTATTCAACTTTTCGATTACATGTTCTTTGGGTTAAGGTGAAACGTGGTCTAGTAAAGAAATAAATAAGATCGTTTTAAATCTCATAGTTACTGGTACAAAAAAAAAACATAAGTCGCGTTAGACATATCTAAAATGTCAGATTTCTATGACCTGACATGTAATTTTTAAAGACCATATTCAATGATAGCCTTAAATTTTTGTGGTAATTATGGATATGTCAGAACGAACGAACAAGCGGATCACCTGATGAAATAATAAGTAATCACACTAATCACCGCCCCCATAGATAGATACTGACAACACCATCGAAGTTGTAGATGCGTTGTTAGCCTAGCGGGCAAAGATAGAATACCTTACCTCATGTGCCGGTAATTTCACCGGCTGTCTTATTGTCCACGCCGGAACATAACCGTGCAAGCACTGCTAATCTGTGGCAAGCAGGATATGCGGGTAGTAAGGTACTTAAGGTGATGGCAGCGACCTGGATACGGATTGAATTCGTTCGATTCGTTCTAAGTCCGATCCGAATCCGTGATATACGGATGCAGAAAACTTGGACGGAATACGGATATTGCTTTTCGCACTAGTCCGATTTCTGATCTAATTCTAAGCTGCACACTGAACTAAACTGGATGAATGAATAACTGTCAGAATAAAATAAAATAGAATTAAAATAAATAAAATTACCTTTCAAATTTACCATGAGCTTGCGATTACGAACACACTTGCCATGAAATTCAATGGTGTATGTGAAGAACCCGATCCGCACTGGGCTCGCATGGGGACTGCGGTGAAAGCCCACTCTTTTGAGAGGCGGCATGTACCCTGCAGTTATTTATTATTATTATTTTTTTTTAGTTGGACGTATACAGGCCATGATCTTTTCAAATATTGGTCCTTTCAAGTAGGACTTGGTATGACAGTTTAGTTTGGGGACATGTATGTAATGGTGACCACAGGATGGCAAATTGCGTTAATGAGAGCCAGGGATTAAGCCGACGGCCTGCGGTCGTGACCTAATAGGCCTGTGATTATGTACAGCCACGACCTGAAATTGTGTTGAAACAAATAAACAAAAACTGGTTCAGTGGAAAATACAAATTGCATTAATTTACGGTGAAGGAAAACATCAAGGGAAACCTGAACACACCTTCAATTCAATGGTGTGTGTGAAGTTTCCGATCCACAATGGGTCCGCGTGGGAACTACGGCCCAAGCCTCTCGCTCTAGCCCTGTGCCTTGACGTGGGATGTATATATGTAGACCGAGATGATCTTTTGAAAATATTAGTCCTTTTTAGTAGGAGTTGGTCTCGCACATGAAGAGTTACAAGTACGTATAATCAATCGTATATTAAGATCGAGCAATCACGCTAAAACATGTTATAAATGATTCAAAAGATAGTAACTCCAAGACAGAATAAAGTAACCTAGCCGTATTTGGGCTTGTTAAAATGGTCTGTGTATTTTTTGACCATAAATAGTATCCAGGAACAGATGACGGAGCGATTGCCTGACTAGGCAGGTTTTACTTTAAAAGCGTAGGTACTTTATATAACTTTATAAATAAAGTAATTTTGTGGCGTGGTACGATTCCACGTGAAATCTATTATTTCCGTAACGTTTCAATCAAATAATAGATATGCAGAAATAAAAATTGTAAACGTGTTCGTAAACGGTGGGATCTCACCTTATTAGGTACTTGTAGAAACAGGACAATTTGGAACGAAACTTTTATTTAGCTTACATTTTGCGTCACTCACGATCATTCGTTAGCCTAAACATCTGTTTGTACCTGCCACTTAATCGCTACCTACTAAATAATTAAAGATCCCTGCGGGTAAATTAAGGTCTTTTTGGGTCCGAAAGGTAATTACGGGCCATTAATAGAAGGCACGTCTTATCCGGACGGCGAAACAATCCGGGTTTTTGTGAGGAACATTGTTATTTCCGAGAACAAATAAAACTTCTGGCCTCTTCCTACTCGTACTTTATGAGTTCTTGATATTATAAGTACGTGACAGTTGTAATGCCGTCTCTGTTTAGTTTTACCAATATGATCGGAAACCCTGCTGGGCATGACTGCTACCACAGAACGTTACGTCGCCCGTATCTAAAGAACTCCTACGATCTTCACCAGTGGCCTTGTCTAACACTTCTGACGCTTGCCTTCGCTTTCACCATCTCTTTCTGTCATCATCTTATACCCTTTGACAATGGTTTGACAGAAAGAAATAGTGATTGCAAAGGCAAGCGTCAGAAGCGTTAGACAATAAGCCTGCGGTTATCAGTCTACTTTTTGGACCTACCTATAATACATGTCCCGCGTAATGACAATCTATTTTAATTTCGTTTTTAATTTTATATTATTCTTCTTCTTCTAGTGTCACTTCATTATTGAAGATTGGAAGTCAGTTCCTTAAATGTCGTCCTGCCCATAGCCAACTAAGGCTGCGTATCCACCGGAGCTGTGCGAGGATGCGTTGCGAGGGATGTGTTTGTCATGAACCAATAGAAACATTTCATTTAAAAGGTCCTAAGTGAATGAAGTGTTTCTATTGGTTCATGACAAACACATCCCTCGCAACGCATCCTCGCATATCTCTCGTGGAAACGCAGCCTTAAATAGCTATCCATCCATCCATCTATGTCAGTCCATTCTCTTATGTTACGGAACCATGACATTTTCCTCTCTCGACCTTTCGTTTTCCATCTATTTTTCGCATTATGATGGATATTTTAATTTTATAGGTTCCCTTTATTAAAAAGGTTAAGTTTTGAGTTCATAAATCCTTATAAACTATGAAATAATCGAGAATTCCCCGAATAATCCATTTGTCTAATTACCGAAACGAGCCTTAATGAACTGGATCGTGTTTCAAAATAGATTATTAATATCGGCTCCTAACAAATTGGTTAAAACCGGCACGATTATTAAAGTAATAGATACAATTTTGATACTTTCGTGACGCAAAATTGCAAAATCATGCGAAATTCAAGCAAACAAATACATGTTTGTACACAGCATCCAACTCGTTGCTTTGTTTGAATTGGAATTCGGAATTTGAAATTGGAAGTACTTTAATATATAAACGAGGCACAGGTATTATAAATTTTGTAATTTGAATAACAGCTTTGGTTCGTAATTTCAACTTGGAAAACACAGAAATATATCGAGATAGAAGGAAAGAGTGTACGTACCTCGTCTGCCGAAAAGTGGACCAAACAGCTAACTTGCTCGCCGCGAACTTTAGTCTGCTCCCGACCGCGGTCTGCGTGCGACGTCAGGTTTTAAAAATAAAATGACTCGTTGTTCAGTAATTAACTGTTCAAATACTACAGATAAAGTTGGAGCTGTTAGTCGAGGTATTTCCTTTCATTGGTAAGTACTATTTGTCCTAAAATATCTGTTATTAATTAAAAAACGATTTATTTTATTATTTTCATCAGAACAGTAGCGGGCGATTGTGTGTCCACGCTAGCTTTCCATTGCGGCTTTAATTTGACGAGCCAGACATGGCATGCGTTCAAAACCAGTAATGTAAAAATAAGCTATTCAAACTGTCGAGTAACGTCCAAGGTCGATTTATCATTTTTCTGTCAAAAGTAAGAATTGTGATGTACAGTACACTATCTCAGTTCTTACTCGATTAAAATTGATTTTGAAAGCCGAGGAAATGATAATTACGTTTTTATATTATTATGTAGCTATATAATGTACGTAGTGCAAAGCAAATATTATTAACAAACAGGTTATGGTTACTTCTATATTGCAATTTTATTTTAGTTTTCCGAATGATCCTCATATTAAAAATAAATAGTTTCCTACAAAAAACAGCATGATTTGTTCTATACATTTCCACGAAGACACCTTTACTGGCCCATCAAAGTACCGACGAGTAATCAGTACAGATTATCGGACTATTGATGTAGTGATGATATCATATGATGAAAAGGTGCACATTTACATAAGGCTAAATATTATTTAAAAAAATGTGCGTGCGTGCGTGTGTGTGGTAGTTACACGATTATAGGTAGGTAGGTAATAACGAGCTATAGAGGGGACTGTGCTCAGAGTTTCTCTACGGGATCGAATCAGAAGCGAGGAGATCCGTAGAAGAACCAGGGTCACCGACATAGCCAAACGGATTAGCTCGTTGAAATGGCAATGGGCAGGCCATATAGCATGTAAAACATATGGTCGTTAGAGGCTAAAAGTTCTCGAATGGAGACCACAGACTGGCTAGCACAGCGCGGGACGTCCACCAACGAGATGGACGGACGATTTGGTGAAGGCCGCAGGTTCAGGGTGGATGCAAGTCGCTTTCAACCGTAACGATTGGGCGTCAATGAGGGAGGTCTAAGTCCAGCAGTGGACGTCCTACAGCTGAAATTATGATGATGATGATGAATAACTGCAGCGGCTATAGTAGGTACTGACAAATGTAAAGCAATTTATTGGTTAGGTAGGTATCGACCTACATTTATATTTTTCGATTTGAAATTCTGACCTTTCTCATTTCCTCTGTCGAAAATAATTATCATTTCCTCTGTGCATAAGAATCGGTTCCCTAATCGATCTGTGAATCGATGCTTTTGAATTGATTTCACGCGGCTTATGTTTCCCATCACTAAATTACACTCGTGACGTCAAAGTACCTACGCAAGATCTTACAGGCTCGGTCTCGCTACAAATTGCCGAGCATTTTCCTTCTATCTCGATGTATTTCTGTGTTGGAAAACCATTTCCAAACGCCCTTTGTGAACTTGTGAGAAGGTTGGTAGTAACGGGGGCGGTTCAATAGTCATACAAACCTTTAGCATAATTCATCATTTGTCAGAAATTATCATTTCGCATAACCCTTTATCTCAGAAACCATTGATTATTCAGGAATTATAACAATTCTGTACAATTAATGAGTTCAGAGCAAAAAGAGTTATGTGAAATGATAATTTCTGACAAATGATAAATTCGGACAATAGTTCTTATGACGATTATTACACACCCCTGGCTCTTTCCATTGTCAACGTATTGGCATTGCTATACAATGAGGCAACGCAGCCAGCCTTCTGGGCACCTTGCTCAATAGCAGCAATCAGGGCGATATTTGTAACTATAGGTATCAGGTTTAGGTTAAGTCAGTTTAAGTTTTTTTTTCTTTTTTCAAACCTTTTTCGTTAATTTGGTTTATTTCGCGTGTAAACAATAACATTTTTCCTAACTCCTCCGCTACCAAACCTTTACAACAAAACTTAAATACTAACAAGAGGTAGCTTTTACGCAATTTTGATTTTAAGCGATGTCACTTTTATGTTCTTTTTCCAAACTAATAATGTATTTGTCTATCGACCAACTCCGTTTTCCGTCGAAATTTAATGCGGGCTTTTTTTCCCTTTTACAAGCTGTTACTTAAAATCCAATGTTTGTTTGTACGTTAGTTTAGGTCCACTTACTTCCAACAAGCAAAAAAGTTCATATAAAAATGAAATTCTATTAAAAATTATCTATCGCTTCGTTAGTTGTCGCCCCCACCACAGGTAATGGAGGGCCCGATACCTCAACTGCCTTCGGGCGCGTAAAGGGTTTCGCGGAATTATTTTAATCAAGCTAATAGGTACTAGGTACAGGACAACCCTAGAGCAAGATATATTTTTCAAGAAGAAAGCTTTTGTATTTAATATAACCTTTTCCCGCTTCGCTCGAGCGAACCATTACAGCTTCAAAAATGTATTTCGTGCTCTATATTCAAATTGAAGTAAAATTTTCTTTATTCAATTCACTCTATATGAACCACCATTAAATCATCTGTCAAGATGTAAGAGGCCTTATATATATATATATATATATGAACCACCTTATGAATATCGATAAATAGGTTGACTGGTAGAGATCCCTTAAAGGGATAAATTCGCCTTTGTACCTACATATATATCAATGGGTGTCAATACTTGCTTTGTTTTTCTTTCTTTTTTTTGTACAAGAAAGAGTTTACATACGTAGGTACGGTCAAGGACTTTAATTCATGAGCCACAATGGAACCATTTCACAGCAAACGTAATAATGACATTGCATTAATTAACAATGAAAATCGTAATGACTTTTCCGTAGAAAAGGTTCCATGGTGGCTCATTAATTAAAGTCCTTGAGTGTACATAATTCTAGTATTATAATATAGTGTGAGTTGGTTCCTATTTAATTTCGTGATTTAATAAAATGTAATGTTTAAGCAGACCTCTGTTCAGAAGAAACCGGCTAGAATCATAAAAACACACACAAACTTTTGTGTTTGTAATATTACTAAAATTGTGAGGTAAAAATCTGTAACACGTAGCTAATGATCATATCAAGCCGTCAGACTTGTGATTTATATCCCGACACTCTGGGAAAAGCCAACTTTTAACGGAGAAAAATGATTTAGAACTCACGGATATATTTTTAGAAGATAATCCAAGTTTGAATCGAAAACTACGGGTTGAGCTAAGATTGATGATTTTATTGTTCCGTATCTTATAACTACTTATAAATTAAAAATTTTAAAACCCCCTAACGCAATTTGGTCAACTAAATGCTCATTATGCGTCTAAGATCCCTTCCATAGCTAATAAGAGAACTGGTAACTTTGAAACGGCTGAACCAATTTTGATGAAACATGTCTAAGAACCATCGCTAAGAAACTTGCTTTCAAATAAAAAAACCGCATTCAAATCGGTTCACCCGTTTAAAAGCTATGATACATACACATAGCGGTCAAACTTATAATAACACCCCTCTTTTTGTGTCGGGGGTTAAAAATGAAACATTAAATCTACAAGGATCACTTCGTTGTCCGTCTGTCCGTGACCCTTTTTTCAGAAACGCGTGTACAGTCAGGATACGAATACCTTCGTCAGTTATTAAATTGATTCCTTCAAGTCCTATACTCTAAGTACCTTTTGAAAAATGGAAACTTCAATGCGATTTTCTATTTCGTTTGAAACAAAATGTCGACAGAACTGACAATTGCCTTGTTGTAAGCAAATTGTCAACTTTAAAGTGACGAACCTATTCTTACCCCGACTGTACATACGTATACCTACTTATCATGTTGCAATTAATATCAAATATTCAAGTATGCAATCTTAGGATCTCAAAGGACTTAGGACGAGATCAAATGATTACAAAATCATCATTAGTCTTTATCAGTCTAATGTTGGACATAGGCCTCTCCCATGGCACACAACTGAGCTCGATCTTCAGCGCTCCTCCAATCCCAGTCCGCCTTAAAAATGTCATCGCCCCATCGAACTACAGGCCCTTCACTACGTTAAAGATACAACGTTTTGGTATATAATAGAACTGTACTTTTATAAGAAAACCATGAAAATCAAAATTTATAGTGCGGATTGGAGATTTTGCGTACACACTTGGTTTGCTTTGCGTGCAGGTACTCTATGTTTTTCTTCACCAAAAAGCTCATGGTAAGGTCCAAATGATCCAGCAAATGGTCCAGATTTTGCACATGAATTTCGTAAAACTCAGATGTACGAGCCTTGGATTGAACCCACGCGCCATAGGTAGACCAAGCATTTAACATGGCTAAAAATAGGCGTGACTTTACTTTTATAAAATACTTTTTCTCTCATATTCCTTTAAATAAGTTTTGTTAGAAATAAATCGTTTCCAGTAGGTACAAGCTTTTTGCTGACTGTGGTTGAATTTGTATTGTCATCCAAGCTACATAATATATGTATATCCGTATCAAGTTTTATGTCGATGCCCTTAAGGCGCTGTCAACACCAACGTCGGCGCACACTGTCTGTTTGTATCGGAGTAAAGGAGATGCCGCTATTACTGGGCAGCCGGGTATATTGAAATTTATCGGGCAAATATTGAATTAAAAAAAAAACTGTGGATTATTTGTGAAATATGACTCGTTAGCGGTTTAGGTATGAATATGTTCACTTCATGTTTTTAATTGCAGACGCATACGCCAAAAAAATAAAGACATAGAACCGTTTAATGATGATTATAAGACCTATCTTTGCAATTATTTTCTATCGAGCCGATTTCGTCCAATTATGTATCGAGTCCGTCCACGGTCTTTGAAATATGATGAATATTAACATATAATTTTTTTGATGTGCTAGAACAAACAGTTTTTCTTAAAAAACTGTTTAAATGACATCAATTTCAACAAAATAAGGTGTTGTCAGCCTCTTAATCGTTGAGCAGTTCGGTCCTGCGGAAACGATTCTGACCGGACCACTGGAATTTCTCTACCGGAGTATTCTCTCACATACTTGTAATTATGTCAAATTTCGTCTCAACTCAATCGGATGACAGGAAGTGATCGAAAAATTGTTATAAATACATTTTTAAAACCACAACTCAGACCACTAACATACGAACATTGCAAGTGAAATAAAAGCTTTTAATTAAAAAGCAGCAAGATTGTCTACTAACAAATCGGTACGTAACCAAGCGCAGTTGAGTTCCCTAGACAGTAAGCAAAACATCCGCAAAAACCGCTTAAACGTGTTTACCCTTTGCCAAATGTTCCACGTCGTACAGAATACTCTATTTCAACAGTTTAAGCTCCAAAGAAGATTGTACCTGGTTTATTTGAAGCGACTTACCTACTTTCCCTTCAGCAACCCGATTGTGGATTCTATCCTAAAGTTGAGAATAATTTAAATGGCTTATACTAAGTAGATTTAAGTGTCTTCAGTACGGCAAGGATGTTGGCTGAAATTTAGTTTCGTTACGAATTTAGAATTCTAATCTTTACTGACCTACTAATATTATAAATGCGAAAATAACTTTGTCTGATTTAGATGAAATTTGGTGTGGATATAGTTTGGTGGGGACCCGAGGGAGATAGGATAATTTTTATCCTAGAAAATTGCATTTTTCCCGCGGGATAGCGGTTAACGAATTCTTCGCAGAGTCGCGGATAAAGCGGTCTCTTTGCTTGAGAGGTCATAGGTGAATCCACTCGGCTACTACCGTTTTTATAAGTAAGGTAAGACATGATTATTATTCCTAGATCAAATTGTAATTAAGGTTCTGCATCAGCGTCCCTGGGGACGGCTACTGCAGCCCGGGCTGAAATAACACTGGAGACGACATAGCGGTTGGTACAAGTGTTGAACGGCAAGAAAATAAAGAATAACTTTAGATAAGATAAGATAAAAGTATATTGCAGAAAATGGGTACATACAAGATGTTATAATAATATTTTATTCACAATGCGCCAAATTCGGCTTGGGTAAGTATGCAAACAAATAAGTCACTTGATTTTGTTCAATTATGAAGCAAAAAAAAAAGGATCACTTAGTCTAAAAATTAAAGCTAAAAATATGTGAATCAAGTTTATCTGTTATTTGGCTTCATGTTCATGAAATCTTTTATAGAGTAAACACACAGTTCGCAGAGCCAAACATATAGTTTTTTTTTTAAACATTTTAATGGGGAGTTCTTTTATGTCGTTGGGAAGTTTGATGTATAGCTTTATGCACATCATAACGGAACTTTTTCCAGTCATTCGTTTTGTATGGCTAACTACTATTAACGTGGTCAAACTTCTTGATCTCCACCCAAGTAACACTGGAGGTGACATTGCGGCTTTTTTATATGATATTGCGGCTGTTGCAAGTATCGAGCGACAAGAGAATGACGAACTATACTCTGTCTATTTAACAGAGTTAGTACTAAAAAACAGAGAATGCACGTAATTGGTCAGCGATAAGGACGATGCACCGACACAAGATAGGTTTACATGCCTGTCAAAATTTAGTCAACATCTGTCTCTCGTACGGACGCTTTCAAGTGCTTATCTTAGGTTACTAATTTTTGTTAAAATAGGCAATTACAATGCAAATACTCTTTACTGTTAGTAAGTAGAGCTTATTTAATTCTGTCAAAGGTTTACGTCAATAAGTTTAAAGCTTCCGGTTCCCTGTCTCGTTTAGCTTTTGTTACTTGAGAAAATTCAATGTCAGACGGTACGAGAGACAGATGAAAAAATTCCAACAAACGGCATGTAAGCCGAGCCCGCCAGCGACGTGCGATTGTTGACGCCCACTGACAGTATCTTGTCCCTTTCATTTGCATACAAAAGTGCAACAGAGAGAACGCTTTGCTAACTCTGTTAAATAGACAGGGTATAGGAGGCTACTACGAAATTCGAAGTTCGTATCGTGCCGTCCTTTTCACTCTTCTATTTAATACTATTTGCGTGAATGGAACGGCACGATGCGATTTTCGAAAATAGAATTTCGTATGAGGCTTGATTTGTTCCAAGGGTCATTTCAATTATTCCGACGACTTCAATTGAATAGCCCAGAGCTCCCAAACTACAATATTGAGGGCTACCGAGGAGGTTTTATTAGGTAAGAATCCTTCATAACCCGTCGCCTATCTTACGGCGTTAGATATCATAAAGAAGATTTCCCCCTTTAAAAAAGGACTATTGCAGTTTAATTAAGTAATGCATCAGCGTCCAGACGACGGACTCCTGACGAGGACAACGCTCCAGCCCGAAATACAATAACACTGCGGAGGCGAGATAGCGGCTGGCGCAAGTATTGAGCGTCAAGAAATTAATATTAGTGATAAGCGGGAATTTGTTTGGGTGATATAGACTTAACCGAACCAGAAGACGCAGTATAGGTAGGCAGGCCTACAACAAGATGGACCGACGTGCGTTAAGGTTGCGGAATCGCGTTGGTTGCGGATGGCACGGGACCGATCTATTTGGCGAGTCTTGAGGGAGGCCTATGTCACCAGTGGACGTCTTTCGGCTGCAATGATGATGATGATGATTTATAGTCAGAGACTACTGAATCGTGTTGCTTGCATTGGTCCTTATTCGACTATTAAAAGGCCAATTGATTCGAGCGCCATCCTGAGGCCGTATTGTCTATCGCTTCTGACGCTTGCCATCGCTTTCACCATCTCTTTCTGTCATAATTTTATAGGTACCGTTTGACAGAAAGAAATAGTGATAGCGAAGGCAAGCGTCAGATACGTTAGACAATAAGCCTGCTGGTATTCCTAGTTGATATTGTTTAATGTTTATTTGGACAAAAAACGGCACAATATGAGACAAAGAGAGATAATTATTTACACATATTCAATACACAGGATATACAATTGACAAGAAAAGATACAAAGTACCTGGGCGACCGAGCTCTGCTCGGGCAGAAACTCGGTACCAAGCGTTTTCCCAGAGATAAGACCAAGCTAGATCAATTTTTCATCCCCGAAAACCCCCAAATACCAAATTTCATCGAAATCGTTGGAACCGTTTCCGAGATCCTGATTATATACACCGGAGGGGTGGGGGGTGGGGGGGGGGGGGGGGGTTGAGAGGGGGGGAGGGGATGCGGGAGAGGGAGCGCGGGGGTATTAAAGGGGGGATGAAAATTTCATTGATTTTGCCGTAGGATGCACCGTTTTCTCTTGAAAACGATCCGGTGTATTTGACAAAAACACCGGAGGGGGTGGAGCGGTGAGTCACGTTAAACTATCGTCCGTAAACCGACTTTACAGACAACCGGCTTTTCCTGTTCTGTGTGCTCCCAATAGGGAACGTGCACATAGACGGTGCTGCCAACTGGTGCCATAAGGGTGCCATCAATTTGAATGTTTTACCTTGATAAGTTTGTTTTACTGTCCGCATAGTGTCTCTTCTGTCGCATTAGTGCTGCCGCCTATAGTTACTGCACGTTCCCTATAATACTTTTTCTAACAAAAAAGTAACTTTTTCTTGCAAAAAAATAACTTTTTCTCACAAAAAAGTAACTTTTTCTCACAAAAGAAGAAACTTGACGTTTTCTCATAAAAAATAAACTTAAAAAAAAAACTAAAAATCTTGAAAAAAAACGTGGTATCGAACCGAGGTCGGCTGGATCCGCGACCACCCGATTTCTAATGTGCCATTATGATCTGCTCGAAGTCGGCGAAATTTAGCTTTATATTCTAATGCAAACAAAAATAGCCGGAAAACACGAGTAAAAGCGATTTTCTGAAAATGAAACATAGCTAGATCAGTTTTTCATCCCCGAAAACCCCCACATACCAAATTTCATCGAAATCGTTGGAGCCGTTTCCGAGATCCTGATTATATATATATATACATATATACAAGAATTGCTCGTTTAAAGGTATTAGATAAAATTCATCGAATAGTATAAATTGGGCCCCACTCAGCATAATGTCGCCGCAAGCCGCATCACTGTTTTTCAGTGGGACCCATTTAAAAAAAAAACACAAACACATTGTGATGACACGAACGTCAGCGGAAACAATAATAATGAGTGAACTTAAAGAAAAACTTAAGTTATACATAGGCCAGCAAATATATGCATTATGCTGATTTCAATTAGGGTTAGAACTTCAATATCGCCCAGAGATGGCGCTTGAATCAATTTTCCTTTTAGCCGTCAGTATAATAAAACCTCTTAACCATTTTGATAATACACAAAAAGTGCTAACTGTTAATTTGGTTTGTCTATTGAGTTAATTGTTACTTTGTAGAGGTCATTATGTAGCAAAACTAGCCAACTTGCGTGTCGGGTACGCGCAAAAAAGTCCGGAAACTCAAGTGCTTGTTCTAGTATTTACTAGTGACTCTGCGACCTTTTTTACTCATGCCAAGTTCATTTAAGTCGGTGAATTTGGGTGATACGCGACCGAAAAAACCCTGCCGAGCGATAAGTACGCAATTTTGCTCGTATATCTATCTAGCTATTTACACCATAGTCTAGTCGTAGAAATAACACCCATGCAAAATTTCATATAGTCAAGGAATATAACTTTCTACCCATTTCGTAAAAATGTCGTTAAACATTCGTGAAATGTCAAATGCGCCACGTCAAAGCAACATCGTAGCTAGCTCTTATGGTGACAGATTGCTATGATCATCATCATCGTCATTTCAGCCGTAGAACATCCACTGCTTGACGCCCAATCATTACGGTTGGAAGCGACTTGCATCCACCCTGAACCTGCGGCCTTCACCAAATCGTCTGCATGAAATTAAATTCCTTGATCGTATCTAGCTAGAATTAACCTTAAGGCTATGGGATTTTACTTGGACTAAGAATATGGAGATAAAAAGTATCTAATATGTTAATCCAGAACTCAGCTACACATCAAGTACACACACACACTCACGACCTTTCACATTCATAATTATGGGTAATGTTAATAGGATTTTTTTTGCAACATTTTCTTATACCTTGTACCACTTTACTATACCCGTGGGAAAACACCAGCGCAGTTCCATTCATTATAACTAAAAATCTAGCGTTATCATTGTTATACCTTCATTAAAGGTGAGCTTTATTAACTACTACTACATAATACAGTTCCTCATAAAGAGATATCATGTTTTCTCTGTTTTGTGTGTGTGCGTATAGCACGACGTAGGCAGAGATAGGCAGAGACTATTAAAAAAGAAAAAAACAACAAATAAGTACATAGTTTAATAACTTAAAAAAGGGTATAATTGAAAATCACACGATATTACTAAAATGACCTCGACGTTTTGATTACTTTGCAGCGGGTTTGGGAATGTCTAAAAAAAAAACCATGTTTTTTTGTATGGAAAAGTCAATTGTAACTAATTTCAATATTTTTTCATTTAGTTCACTTTAAAATTAAATTAAATTGGCCATCATCATCATCATCTCAGCCGTATCACGTCCACTGCTGGACATTGGAAGCGGCTTGCATTCTAAATAATTCTATTCCACACAGAATAAAGTACAACGTATATTTTACGTATATTTCAATGTCAATTGAAAGTCATTGCTTATTTGATATGTAGGGGATATAAATGCATTATATTGTAACAAAAATTAAAAAAAACAGAAAACGATTTAAAAAACATTTATCTCGAAATCAGTATACATTACAAATAAATAGATAACCCCAATTATAACAAGTTTGGTTTGAATTATCTTTTTGTATTTTTTATTTTTTCAATTTTTTACTTTAACGGTCATCCCGTAAAATCCATATATTTCACACTAAATACAAAAATAGATGCACAGAAAAACCCCATAAAAAAAGATTCCCAGCATTGGTCTTTTTCCTGGGGTTTTTTCTGTGCATCTATGTTTCAGTTTGTATTTAGTATTCTGAAATAACCCCAATTATAGCCGAGCTGCAATAGTGCTGGCGCAGTCGACGGTTAGCTTTCCGTTCGAGCTCACCTTGAAAACAAACCACGGATTGGTTCGAAACACGTTGAGCATACTTCGACTACGCGTACGTGAGTGACCCGTGTACCTTATTGTAGCAACTATCTGTCGCATGGTAGTTTTAAATTCAATGGTTTTTATTTTTTCTTGACACTCGTAATACTCTCCGATTGGATATAAGTGTCCATTGTAATAATTCTACCGTACAGCTTGTAGACACGGCCACTTTCCTTGGTATCACTCTTGATGAACATCTTAATTGGAAAGCGCATATTGAAAACGTATGTTCTAAACTAGACCGATTCGTGTTTGCACTACGACGCTTGAGGTCTGTAGCTTCAAGAGAAGCTACATTGTCAGCATATCATGAATATGTCTCTTCCATACTACGTTATGGGCTTATCATTTGGGGTAACAGTACTGATGCCCAAAGAGCATTTGTTACACAAAAAAAAATGTATCAGAGCTGTATATGGAGCCCACTATCTTGCCCATTGTAAACCAATATTTCAGGAACTTAACATTCTGCCATTGCCGTGTCTATATATATTAGAAATTACTAAATTTGTCAAAAAGTATCCGCAGTTTTTTCCACTACATGACAAAATAATTAATAAAACTAACAGACCCAGTAGAAGACCGCTCAAATTGTATCAGCCTAGACAAAACTTAAAATTATTTGGCAGGAATGTACAATGCATGGCTATAAAGTTGTATAACAGACTACCTGAGGATTACAAAAGGCTACCGACACATCAGTTTGGAAACAAAATGTTCAAATGGTTACTTAGTACATGTTTCTACTCAGTTACTGAATTTTTAAATAATAATTAGTTTAAGCAAATTGTATTATATAGATTTTCATAATGACCTAAAATATTTCTACGCCGATGCTGGCAGAATATGCTGAAGAAACCAATTTTACCTACTAACCTATATTGTACCATATTCTAAGAAATAAATGATTGAATTGAATTGAATTGATGGCTGATGATGATGATGGATGATGATATTTACATGGTAATAATGTTGTCCTTAAACAAAGTAGGTTGGTAAGTCTCGAAACATCTTAGACAACTAAGAGCCAAGAGTATTTAATTCGACATCGAGAAGTTTTGTCAACTATTTGAGCACAGATGTCTGAGACTGAGAATGTTTCGAGTGTAGGGTAACCATTTAGGGTACCATAAATGTCAGGACATAACCATGTAATTAATTTATAATTGACACAATGAAAACAGTGACAGCGCAAAGCAAATATGCTCTTATTGGACAGGGTACAGGGCAATTCGGAAGTGACGTCATCTTTTGTTAACTTAAATTTATTTATCGTATGGCTTACAAATTACGCTTAAATCATAACTTAAATTTACACTTCCTAAGATATTCTGCTGCTTCGCTCGTGAGGGTTTTGAAGTCCTCTATCCTCCCTCCATATTTTGTTAGGGGGCACTCCAGTACTTATTTATTTATTTATTTATTATTTATTTATTTATTTCTATGTGTTATTTATATGTGTAGTTTCGCCATGTCTGTCTGTCTGTCTGTCCGTCCGCGGCTAAGCTTAGAGATCGTTAGTACTAGAAAGCTGTAATTTGGCATGAATATACACATTAGTCACGCCAGCAAAGTGGTAAAATAAAAAGTAAAAAATAATTTTTTTTAGGGTACCTCCCATAGACGTAAAGGGGGGTGATTTTTTTTTCTCGACTAATCCTATAGTGTGGGGTATCGTTGGATAGGTCTTTTAAAACCATTGTGGGGTTGCTAACATGATTTATCTATTCAGTGATCTGTTTGCGAAATATCCAACTTTAAAGTGAAAATTGTCATTAAAATCGACCGTCCCCCCCCTCTAAAATCTAAACTGTTGGGTGGAAAAATTTGAAAAAATTTAGAATGGTAGTAAATATATCAAATTTACTAGGAAAATTATAGCGGCTAAGATTGCTTGGAAATTATTTGTAGTTTTAGAGTAAATAGTAGCCTAAGGTATAAAACATACCTAAACTTGGACGATTCCGTACACATACGAAATCCTTAGAAAAATATTACTCGATTTTTTCGTAATGGCTACGGAACCCTACCCTGGGCGTGTCCGACATGCTCTTGGCCGGTTTTTTGAGTAAACTAGCGCTTTCAGAAAAACCATTTAATGCTAAGAAGAATATGCTGCATGAAATTTGCTAGAAAGTCTTTTCAAGTTATAAATTCTACAACCATTATTATTTGACCCAAGTCCTCAGCGGCTTCTAAACCGCAAAAATTATAATTTTGGACAGTTTTGTAACAAAATCTTAATCCTAACCTAAATGTATTACAGAATAATAACATAAAATATAATCACGCTGACATTGGAGATTGCAGATCAATATTGAAAATTGTAATTGGCTTTTTCATAATTAATTGATGATTTAGGCGTTACTTTGCGGATTTCCATATTAATAAACTCACCTCCTCACCTTCACCTTCCTCATTTGCAAGCTTCATTAATTTTCATAATTATTAATTATAGAAAGTCCGGACAGATAAAAAAAAAACCGGCCAAGTGCGAGTCGGACTCGCGCACCGAGGGTTCCATACAAATTTATATGTATCTATGAATTTCCAGTCTTAGCAGACCTCTGCTCCTAAGCAAAATGCGCGCAGTGTGGGATCATTGTAGATTGATTACTGATATAGACAGACAGACAAAAAAATTTATGCTTTTCGCAATTTTTCCTTTATCTGTGCTATAAGGCCTTGCTTCGTACCAAATTTCAAGATTCTGAGTTCACGGAAAGTACCCTGTAGGTTTTGATTCCCTTGCAAGTTTCGAAAATATGCGGAAATTTGCGTCATAAACGGCTCTATCTTTTGATTGCGTTGGCTTAGAAGTTTGATTTTTTCACAGCTCCAAGGGACAGTAGACTTAAGTATTTGATATAAATTTCAGCTTGATACCTCCACGCATTCCTGAGAAAAAGGGTCTTGACAGACAGACGGACGGACGGACACACGGGCACGCGGACAGACAACAAAGTGATCCTATAAGGGTTCCGTTTTTTCCTTTTGAGGTACGGAACCCTAAAAATAGGTAAAAGTTCGAAGATAAAGTCACCCTACTCGAGTTATGTACTAGTTGTTTACACCTTGAAATGTTGCCTGTAGTGAGATACTGCAGACACAAGGATTCTTTGGAGCGAACGAACATGCACGCAGTCGCACAGTCAGTACAACCTGTATGCTTAGTATAAGTTTTCCTTCACTTCAATACTTCTCGATCGCGTTTACGTAAAAATTTCAATTCTATGGAAACATAGACGCGCGCGCGCGGAGGCGCTGTCCATGTTTCCCTAGTAATTGATTTTTTACGTAAACGCGATCGAGAAGTATTGAAGTGAAGGAAAACTTATACTAAGCGTACTGATAATTTTTTTCTGTACTTATTGCTTTCTACATAGTTATGGTTTTTTGTGAAAGAGTCATTGTGCGTTGTGGTGTCTGAAGTTCCCAATCCACACTGGGCCCACGTGGGAACTACGGCCCAAGTGGGAACTGGGATGATTTATTGTAGTAGGTATATTGCATTGCGTCAATGCGCGAAAGTTGTGCTCCCTAACGAACGAGTTCTTTCTAGCAGTTACTTGTTATAGTTGGCTTTAAACTTCCATATTTTTCATCAATAGCAATCCATTAAAATTTTAGATGAGAGTGCGCTTCACGCAAATTATTTTGCATACCATTAACTTCGATTTGCTTGCAAATGAGTTTTTATAAGTTATAATTGGCGTTCACGTCGATTAAGGTTGAAATTTCAAAAGTGTAAACTTTTGTTTGAACGTTTGTTTGGATGTATTTAATTTTGATGCATGTAGCCACTGAATTATATAGGTTCTAAGGCGTACTATAAAAATAAAGATTTTATGACAGGAATGTTTGGAAATAATTCCGATCTGCATTGGCAAAAGTCTACAGGTTCAAAATATTTATTTACTTAACGATTAATTAATAAATTAGAGGAATGAAATGAAACGCATGTAACTATTTTGCCACCTTCTTATTACACCGATGAGTTGTAGGCTTGTTGTAGGGCATTTCCAAGTAAGTACTACTTACATAATTATTTATTCCTCTATGACATTGAAGTGGTACTTATCGATAAGAGGATTTTCGATGTTATTATTATGACAAACACTAACCACACGTCGTTCGTGCAGAAAAAAAATATAGGTATACTCGTAACTATTTACCACACTGCAATGTGGCCGAAATATCGAGGTAATGTAATTACTATGATTGGTATAGTTATCTGAGTATGTCTGTAGTTACTGAGTAGCCTGTAAACGCGTCTCCGGTCCAAGGTTGTTGGTATTTCAATGAATAAACGATTACGATACTATGTCTATTTATTTCTCAAACTTATTGACAATGGGACCGGAGGAAAGCTACTGAAACTCTGGAGTGCACAGCGCTGTAGGTATCACGCAACGCAAGCTGTGCACTCCTGAGTTCCCACATAATTATTACAAAGTACTTTGGTTTAGCGTGATAACTGTGATAAGTCCCGGATTTGGTAATACTTAAGAAGTTACAAAATTTGTGATTTTTTATGGATAAGGAGAGGGTGGAAGGTAAGAAGTAAATCGATATATTAATACCTCTTTTATAAGGGGCAGTGCGTGTGTTATATTAACAAGTTTAGTTTAATTTTTACTCACGAACAAAAACAATCATGCGTGCATTTTTATGACTATCATCGCAACAAATATTTCTGTCAGTTGTTTTTGATTGAATCCTTGAAACTAACAGTTCCGCAAAGAATTAACGCATAGCCAATTCAAGTTCTATCACCAATTTCTACCTTATATTTACTGAGGTATGTTCTATTTTGGGAAACAATATTAAACTGACCACCGTCCTTCTTTCATTGAACTCTTTTATCTCTGTGACATGTATCGTGTCTCCCTCTTACGCTAACCGTTTTTAATAGGAGAATGAGAGGGATGGTGTGATACGATTTTCGAATTTCGGTGTAGCTCCACTGCATTGATACTACCAGCTCTGTTAATCTATTGCTTTTGCCTGCTCGAGGCAAAATTGTAGCATCAGCGATTTTTCCAATTTTTTCAATCGTGGAGCCAATTTTCGCTGAAGTGTGTTTACTCAAATAATCGTTTGAAGAGTTTGAAGCTTTATTATTAATGGATATAAAATACTATGGATATGTTTGACTTTGTTTAAATCTTCATACATTTTAGTTTTTTTTTTGCTCGTATGGGTTACGTTAGGTGGTGGTATTTTTATAAGATAGGGGGCAAACGAGCAGGTGAGCCACCTGATGGAAAGCAATCACCGCCGCCCATGGACACCCGCAACACAAGCTGAGTTACGGATGTGTTGCCGGCCCTTTGAGAAAAGAGTAGGCTCGTTTTTTGAAGATCCTCAAGTTGTACCAGTCCGGAGATACCGCCACTGCAAGAAACGTACTGTAGTGGACTGCCAGCTAATGAGGTGATGAGGGTGGAAAGAAAGTCGGTTGCAAGTAGTGCGATGAAAAAAATTAGCAGCAGGTAAGTAACGCCTTACCTTACCGTGCCTCTCTCTAACTCCAAATTCTATGTCTATTCTTATACTGTCCAGGCTATTCGGTTGTGGAATTCCTTACCGATTGACTTACGACGGGCAAAATCTCTGTCAATCTTTAAATCTATGCTTAAGGAGCACTATCCGTCATTTTGTAATAATTAGCTTTATTATACCTAGTTTATTTATTTATTTATTTGTGGCTGTTTATCCCACTGCCTATATTTATTTTTGACGTTATTATATGTATGTACGATGTATGTATGAGTAACGTAGATGTACTATTTTTGTTGCGTTTTAATATTCTGATCCACTGTTGATGCACCACCTGCTGTAAACTAGTCCTTCCTTCTGTCTGTTACAGGGTTGCCTGGAAGAGATCGCTTAAGCCTATTGCTTACCTTGTAACTTTCTCTTTGTGTACCTGTTTTCTGTATCGCTTACTATTTCTGGTGTACAATTAAGAGTCATTTCATTGTATTCTATTGTAACAGATCGAACAACCCTCGGAGCACTCCCCATGATACATGCAGTATATAAGGATGCAACACCACTTCGCAAGGATAGCGGAACAAGCTGGGCAGAAAGTTCCTGGTTGTTGACAATTCGAGCGGCTCTTCGTTGAATGCGGTCAAATGGAAGAAGTTGATATTGAGGTGCTCCAGCCCAAAGATAGGAGCAGTATTCCATATGAGGTCTGACTTGCGGTGGTGACCGCGAACCGGAAGAAGTGGTCTGATATGATCCCCAACAAGATGCACTAACGATCTGGTAAAGGAACTACTTGGACGCGGGCAGCGCATGATTCATCGTTGTGGAACTTCTTGGGGGACGACTTTTGATTGATATCATCATCATTTCAGCTGAAAGGCTCGCCAAACAGATCGGCCCTGCGTCATCCGCATCCAATGCGTTCCCGCTACCTTCACCAGGTCGTCGCTCCATCTTGTTGGAGGCCTACCTACCTACACTGCGTCTTCCGGTCCGCGGACGCCACTCGAGAACCTTTCGGCCCCATCGGCCGTCAGTTCTACGAGAGATGTGCCGTGCCCACTGCCACTTAAGTCTAGCGATTCTTCGAGCTATGTCCGTGACTTTAGTTCCCGCTACCTTCACCAGGTCGTCGCTCCATCTTGTACACTGCGTCTTCCGGTCCGCGGACGCCACTCAAGAACCTTTCGGCCCCATCGGCCGTCAGTTCTACGAGCGATGTGCCCTGCCCACTGCCACTTAAGTCTAGCGATTCTTCGAGCTATATGTATAAGTATTTGGGGATGGTTTTGAATTATTGTGATTATTGTGCAAAAGCCTAAAGGCCCAATGTTAGAATGGCCATTGATTTGCGTAGTAGCATGTCATGCATGCATTTCATTTACATTTTGAATAATATAAATGGTATTGCAAATAATATTGCCCAATCAAAACGTAACGGTGCATACTAATGTAAACATTACAGCTAATATTTTTCCGCATTTGCGCAAACGTTTGACGGAACGAAAATTTTCCGGTAAAATGCTCCAAAAGCAATCGCATATTAACGTTGTGTTACGGTTCGGCGTGAAATCAATGGAATTGTGCTTGGTTTGAACACAAGCGAAAGACTGAAAAAAAAAACCGCCCAGGATAGGGTTCCGCAGCTGTTACGAAAAAATCCTTGCAAATCTTATTAGTTTTACTTTTTAACCCCCGACACAAAAAAAGGGGTGTTATATGTTTGACCGCTATGTGTGTGTGTGTCTGTCTGTTGTCTGTCTGTGGCATAATAGCTCTTAAACGGGTACACACCGATTTGGATGCGGATTTTTTTAATAGAAAGCAGGTTTCTTGGCTATGGTTCTTAGATATGATTCATCAAAATCGGTTCAGCCGTTTCAAAGTTATCAGCTCTTTTGTTAGCTGCGGAAGGGATCTTAAACGCATAATGGGCATTGACTTAATGTTCAAACATACGAGTGACATAATTGCGTTGGGGGTTTTTAAATTTTTTAATTTATAGTTATAATTATACTCTCCATATTAAACAAGCAATATTTTATAGGTCATACTGCTAGACTGCTATTTACTCTTAAACTACTAATATTTTTCAAGCAAACTTAGCCATTGTAGTTTTCCTTGTTAATTTGAGATATTTACTCCCATCCTGAATTAAGAAAAAAATATACCAACAGTTTAGCTTTTAGATTTCGCTCGATTTTCACAAAAAAATCACTTTAAAGTTGAATATTTCGCAAACGAATCACTGTATACATCGAAAAATCGCGTTCCCAACCCCGTAATGATTTTAAAATACCTATACAACGATAACCCACACTATAATATAAAATTAGACGTGAAAAAAAATCACCCCCACATTACGTCTATGGGAGGTACCCTAAAAAATTTTTTTTACATTTTATTTTATCACTTTGTCGGGGTACCTATTTGCTATATATATCCATGCAAAATAACAGCTTTCTAGCACTAATAGCCACTGCGCAAAGTCGCGGACCGACAGGCATGTCGAAACTATAACTGTTCCGTTTTGCCATTTTGACTCCGGAACCTTAAAAATGGCCCAGGTTTTTTTTTTGTCAAAATGCCAAACTTTTTAACTATCATACCTAGGTATGGTCTGTCCAACTTTTTTGGTCTCCACCTAGAAATCGATTTATACCTATGGAAGTGGAGAAGGGGATATAATGAGTCGCACATACACATACACAGTTGTAGTTCATTGATAAGAACCTGCGCAAAGTAACTCTTGAATCAATTTGAGGATTGATTGTTCCCGTTTTTCTCTTATGAATTGGACGGTGTGATCATGACGATGATTGGTAGCCGACGCGACAGAATTTTAATTTATCATCATACACATACGTGGCTGGAGCCAATCAATGGATTCTTATATGTACAGTCGCCATCATAAACATCAAAACCAAACGCGATTGACAATACGGTGTTGAGATATTTTTGACCGCCTTGAATGCTTCTGAAATTATTTTTAAGTTTGAAAGAGCATACTTCTGAGGTCTTCTATTACCTACACCCAACGTTTTGAGATTCCTAATCAGTGTAATCATATAACCAGCAATCAGTTCTAACAAGATATAGCTAATATAGATATAATTAATTAATTAAATACGCTACATATCAGGTACTCTGTCGTAGTTCGAAATGTTTATTAGGGAAACATGATGTTGGGTACAGAATGCGCGGTGGTTTCTCTAGAGCAAGTAGTGTTACACAAGTTTGAAACTTTAACGGAGTTTATACTGTAAACTGGAAATTCAAAAGCCGTCAATTATACCATTTTAACAACGGCAGTTTCTACAGTCTCCTTAAACAACTGAGTAGACAGATCCGTGTTTAAATTTAAATCTGTGAGTATTTAGCATGTTGTAGAGTCCTGCTGCTGGGCAATGGCCTCCCCTCTTGACCTCCACAACACCAGTCTGGCGCAATGTCAGGCCAGTCCTTTGCGTACACGTCCAAATCGCCCCATCATCTCCTTCTTGGTATGCCTCGTCGTCGCTGGCCGGTTCTCCGGCACCCACCAAGTGACTGTGTGTCCACCTTTGTGGGTGCATGCGACAGACATGTCCAGCCCAGTCCCATTTTAGTTTAGCAGTCTTTTTCCCAACGTCACCTACGCGTGGTTTTGAGCGCAGCGTGGTGTTCCGGATTCTATCTAACCTTTTCACATCTAATATGCTGCGGTCTATCACTCTTTGGCAAACGTTAAGCTTGGACTTTTGACTTTCGGTCAGAGATCTAGTTTGGGCACCGTATAGGACGGGCAGGATACACATGTCGACCAGTAAATCTATACGTATAAAAAAGAAGTGTACGAGACGCACATGAAGCTATCTCAGTTGCACGCTCGCTATACGCCAATGCAAGCGATTATACAGCTATTTTTAAATAATCACATCACCAATAAATGTTTTCTGTCTTTTAAATGTAATTTTCACCTCACTAGCTCGGAAAGCCCTTTTTGTTTGTTTGACATCTATTGAGAAAATCGCTTTTTATCCACATGTGAAGAAAGAGTTTTGACATTTGAAGGCAGCTTAAGTGATATTTGACAGCTAACAAAACGTAAAACGTTAAAAGTGCTGAATTTTTAACATCACAATTAATGAATTGCATCGAGTTAAAAACAATAAATACAGTCTTACAACTTTATTTTAATTCATAAATATCTGCATTCAACATTAACCTTCATTCTTGTTGTAAAAACGGATTAAATGTTATGACAGTCCAAGTAAGTCGATGTGCGAACAAAACGCATCCGAAATAATAAAAAAAAACTTAAGTCAAAACTTTTCAAGTCAACGTTAAATATTCGCATGTTTTTCTAGTTATTTTGTTATTAAAAATGAGTGATTCGAGTGACCAAGACGTATTAACACCTGTGGAATTACGGGAAACCGTGCAAAATTTGGAAATTCCAATATAATTTATTATGCTAATCCATTTGTTACTATAATGTTATGATTGTATATGTTGGTATTGGAGTAGTTTCATAAAGACTGGACATTCTTAGGCTATTTTGCGGGTGCGCCAAAGTTGAACTAATTTTTTAATGTCGATAATCGGAAGTCCGAAAATGTAGTTCCTAAAAATTTACATCCTAATAATCACTACTCATAACTACTCTGTTCCTAATGTTCTGAATCCCTAATCATTCAAATTCATAATGTCCGTTGCAATAAACATCTATCATACTACTATTTCATTACCTATATTTTCTCGACATAACCATCTTTTACACTATTATTCATCATCATATCTTTTTTATGTAGATTTGTTTTTATTCATAAAATTGAACATTATATACATTAAATTTCATAATGTCCGTTGCAATAAACATCTATCATACTACTATTTGTTTTCCTATATTTTCTCAACATAACCATTTTTTACACTATTATTCATCATCATATCATTTTTATGTAGATTTGTTTTTATTCATTAAATTGAACATTATTATACATTTAACTTCTTAATGTCCGTTGCAATACACATATCATACTACTATTTGTTTTCCTATAATTATTTTCTCAACATAACCATCTTTTACACTATTATTCATCATCATATCATTTTTTACACCCTTTCGTATATCCTAATCGGTACCTCGCTGGCAGCGAGCGAGCGAAGCGAGCGAGCAAGACCTTTTAGAGCAGAAGCGACTCGGATAGGTTAGGTTCAGAAGGCTAAGGCGGGAGCGAAGCGTAGCGTAGCTCCCGCCTTAGCCTTCGGTGTTAGGTATTTTTTTTTATAACAGCGCAGAAAATGATTATTTCCATTAGATAATCCATACAGATGAAATGCCGAAAATCATAAAATATAATCCATGTTGTTAGAACAAACACGCTTCGTAATGATATGCACTGCACCGACGACATGAAGTTAGCCATTGACTGAGATCGGTACCGTAAGTAGAGCATACCCTCAAATAAGAAACATAAATATTACAGATTTAATAATAACATTGAATGATTTTTAAAACGGCACTACCTATTAATAATAGGAGTAATAATATTATAAAAAAAAATATTTTATGATTAAGAATGTTATGAAAAAAAATATTGTAGGAGTAATACATAAAGTGAAGATACAGTGAAGTTATTACTTAAAATTTTCGGAAACTGTGTGTTATGGACTACGTTAATAGTAAAATAAATTGTAGGAACGAAAACTTTAGGAAACGAAATTTTAGGAACAGTGATCATTAGGAAAATCAATTTTCGGAAAATTGAGTGTTATAGACTACGTTAATAGTAAAATAAATTGTAGGAACGAAAACTTTAGGAAACAAAACTTTAGGAACAATGATCATTAGGAGTACAAATCGTTAGGAAAATTAATTTTCGGAAAACTGAGTGTTATAGATTACGTTAATAGTAAAATAAATTGTAGGAATGAAAACTTTAGGAAACAAAACTTTAGGAACAGTGATCATTAGGAGTACAAATCGTTAGGAAAATCAATTTCGGGTGATGAACTTTAGCGAACCCAATATGGACCCCTATTTTGCATTGTTTTTGATTTTACCAATATTTCTATAGTACAAACCCTTTTTCTTATTTTCCTCGCTGTAGTGAGGTGAAAAGTTTTGTGTTATACACGGGTGAAAAGTTATTTTACGTCTCGTGTGTTGAAACACTCTCTATCGAAAGGATTCTATTTTTGAACCACTCGCTTCGCTCGTGGTCAATCATAGAATCCTATCGATGGCTCGTGTTTCAAATGAACACTCGCAGGTAAAATAAAACTTTCCCCCCTTGTATAACAAATAACTATTTCCGCTGCCAGTAGGTACCTACCTAGTTTCGTGATGCCGCATATAGATAAAACGCCTTTGATCTGCATTGTAATAAAATCGGTACGATTTGTGGCTCCAATTCGATAAGTAATTCGCTTGTAAATTCTCTTTGGGTAAAAGATGAAAGAAGACTGTCTATGTACCTATCTAATGCTGGTCATATACTTCTAATCGGCAGCATTGGAAGATTATTGCGGTTCTCTGTGCTGTTCTTTAATGACAGACATAGTTTTTTAAAAGCTTTTTATTAACTTGCAATGTATCTATGTACGAGTATGTATGGGTCAAATGTTGCAAGTTGTATTTGACCCACTTCCAGTAGTCAGATTTACTTGAAATTTGTTATACTTATGTAGGTTGGATGACCATGCAAGTACAGTCAACGGGTGCCATTCGTAATCCCTAACATCGTTTGTCCTAATGTAATGTTTGCCATAATGATCATTTGTCCTAACTCTTTTTTTCTCGGAAACCGTGAATTTTTCAGGAACTTTGAAGTGATTATCCTCTAGAACTCTATAGGTTAGGTTAGATTTGTTTTATAACAATCCAGAACAATTAATAAATTAAAAAAAAAAGTTATGGCAAATGATCATTATGGCAAACATTACATTAGGACAAACGATGTTTAGGGATTCAGATATAGATCCACAGTCAACAAAAAGTAGAGTCAGCGAAAAAGCTTGCATTGAAAATGAAATTTTTAACAAAAACTTATTTATTTATTTATTTTCGGAGAACCAACAGCTACAAATTACAGAGTAGGTTAAACATGTAATAACATAGGAGCCAATTATAGGATCTCACAAATAGAACCAAGAAAAAAAAAGAAAGAAAGTACGCGAACAATCGCAAAGTTGTGCCACACAAATTTTGATACAAAAAGATTATTTGACCATTTAGCCTAGTGTTTAGATACCTGACTAAAAAACTTGATCGATTTGTCAAAATTTAAATCTATCGTTAAGAACACACTAATATCTAACGCGTATTATAATATCGATTTTGATCCGCATTGCCGATCCCTACTTTCAAATAGTAGGTATATCTGATACGGAGTGTACCAATAAATGTGTTTAAAAATTTGTCGTGTTAAATAATTTAGACGTATGTAATTAAAAAGCTTGCTCGCACCTCCGAGTTTTTCAAAATTATGTGCGAAATTGAAAGATGATGAATTGATGAGAGTAGCTGAGGATCGTGCTCAGGCGTGCCATGGGAGAGGCCTATGTCCAGCAGTGGACGAGCATAGGATGATGGATGATGATGATGATGATGTGCGAAATTACATTCGAAATTTACGATGAGCTTTACGGCGAAGGAAAACATTGTGAGGACATGTGTATATCTCCGAAGAAATTCAATAGTGTGTGTGAAGTTCTAACATACGTAGGCTAAGATGTGTTGTGTGATGTTTTGTGGCGCCGTCTTTTGCCGAAAAGTTGAGATACTTCGAAAACTGCCATCTTTTGCTGGATTGCTGAACAAGGTACGAAGAAAAGCGCCGAGTATCATCGGATCCAAGCATGTCTTCAATAAGCGTGGATCTGTGGGTGTACACTAATTATAAACCTTTGTTATATCCCCAACACTTTGAACAACCCAATAGAAGCCACAGTACAAACTGAAACAATAGTATAAAGAAGTCCGTCTCCTCAAAGAAAAGTTCGTCATCATTTGCATGCCTTTGTGACGGTTTATTTTTCTTATGAATTAAAAAGTCTTCAAAGAATACAATGAGTTTCAAACAAATGGTGTTTTTTTACATATTTCTTTTCTTGAAATTGATCAAGACATTTGATTAGAGTCAAATTACTATCTTAACTATATTTCATTTTTTAATTACGAAAGCATGTTAGTATTAGGTATGACCAAAACTAAATTGAAATATAGTTAACTATAAAATTACACACTACCTATAACGAAATAAATTGAAATAGGTAAATCGTATCATTGCGTTTCCCATAATAATGTGATATTTCCTGTGGTATTATTCTAATGGAATAAAACTTGATGATAATCTCCTTCTAATATATAAAAATCTCGAGTCACAACAACACCAATATAAAACGAAGAACGAACGACACATGACTTTAGAGAACGAATTACAAAGAAAAGTTGGTACGACAACCTTTTTTTTCTTTGTTTTTTTAGCTTTTAGTTTATTTGCTAGTTTAATACATGTCTTCAAATGACATTGATACGAAAGGATTGTTTTATTAATATTTGAAGTTTCATTTATTTACGTTCAATTACGTTTTTCGTTTGTTACTTTTCGATTTTTGGCCGGAATAGCAATTGCCTAATTCCAGGCCTGAGCTCGTCACAAAATAAAAGGCCCGTTTTGACAGTTCACGCCCATGAAGTTTTCTATTTTTTACCGATCGAAATGTTCTGAAGGTAAATTACATTTTTCATTGATGGGTAGCGCCCACTCGGCTAAGTACTGTGCATAAAGACTATTAATAATCGGTTAAGGAAAAAAATAAATCGATCAAGATATTTTTTTAAGGTCGACTCGCACTTGGCCGGATATATTTATTTAAATACTAGTGTTTAAATTCACTTCATCTCGATTTTTTTTTGTGATTTTTTGAATATTATTGTAACAAAATTATTAAATGAAAGAAAATTTGACCTTTCCTAACATTGTATCATTTCGAAATACCTATGTAAATATCAGTTTAAGTTCAATTTTCTAATCAGAACTTTAATCCAATGCACTTAACAATAAATATTCAAATCGATCAAATACTCATGCAAACTTGAATTGTTTTATCGTGAGTATCGAGCCAAAACGGGCCCTTTATTTGGTGACGAGTTTAAATAAGCAATAAGATTTTTTTGTTTTTAGAGACGCGCTGACAACTGTAAAATTTAGTTTTTGTGTCGTCTCAGTTGCTTTTGGGCTTATTCATCTAATAGTACAAATGTTACCATGAATACGAACGAATAGCGCCTGTCTCGTCTGTGACGTGACACTTAACTAAGTCAAATACTTATAGATAGCAATAGATAGCCAATTCCATGTGCCTCGTCCATTAATTTGATTAGATGCGAGCATCATAAAAATGCTATCACCATCGGCAATAAATGTGCTTAATTGTTAATTCTAAGGAACGACTGAAACGAAACAGACTCAACACTAAAACAGAAATAGTAATGGAAGATGTCCGACCGAATCTAGTTTATACAACCGAATTTCGGTTGGTTTTTTGACAAATGTGTCGGTAGGACGTATAGAGGCCAAGATGATGATGATGATGATGAAAATGAATCAATTTGGTGTTCTCATATATTCCGACGGGATGGAACTAAGATGGGAAGATACGTATTTGAACATCGAAAAATAGCGAAAGTATCGATTTTTCTTCTGAAACCGTTCACTTTTTAAGATTACTAAAAACTACTCGAACCTAATGGATTATATACTATGCGGTTTTAATAAATCCTTAGAAGTGTACGGTATTAGGAAAAAAGTTTTCGGTATTATAACATACATTCGGACTGTGGAATCGGTTACCAACTTCCATCAGGCAATCTCCCTCCGTGGTGTCGTTCAGGGAAGGTTTGAAGAAGATGTGGCTCACACCTTGTCCTTAATATATTGGAAACACTTCTTATTTATCTTATTTCTTTGTATATAGTAATATATTTTATATTAGGTTACTTTCTATGGGTTTATGTATTGTATTTGTTTTAAAAATTGTATTGTACCTTTCACTAAGTATTTCTAATGTGACTTTTAACTTATTGTCGATCCCTTGCTAAATGCTCCTTTCATTCACTCAAAGGATGACTGGTAGAGATCCCTTAAAGGGATAAGTTCACCTTCGTACATTTATTTCAACGGTTGTCAATAGTGTTTTGTTCTTTCTTATTTTTTTGTACAATAAAAAGTTTACATACATACAAACACACATTCGATATATCAATTCTCGATATTCAAAACCGTACCTTCTACAATATTAGTGTAGTAGGATAAGTAGATTGGAAGGGTTACTAAGTAGCCTTAAATGTGTTCAGACCACTCTCGACTCGTAAATTATTCAGGGACACTGATGTTCATCACTTAAAGAATGAGCCAAAAGCCCATCACTTAAAGTACGAGCAAAAGAACACAAAAAACTCCTTTCAAATAAACATCGTTACATTTGTAAATGATGTTTAGATTGTATATTTACCTATAGACATTATGTTTTTTACATTCAATTGAAATGTTAATTAATATTTTGCAGTAAATGACACGGCAAATATATATTCTTAGGGTTCCGTATCTACCTCAAGAGGAAAAAAAAACTGATCTTTTATAGGATCGCTTTGTTGTCCATCCGTCCGCCTGTTTGTCAAGACCTTTGATCTCGGGAACGCGTACAGGTATCAAGTTGAAAGTACAACCATAATATATTCATTCAGGTCTACTCTACCTACCTACAGTCCCTTGAAGCTGTTAAAAAATTAAACTTCCAAGTTAACGTAAAAAAAAGATACGGCGGTTTATGCGGCAGAAAACGTATATTTTGACACTCTCAAGGGAATCAAAATTTATAGGATACTAGCTGTTGCTCGCAACTCCGTCCTCAAAAAATTGGGGTATAAAAATAGCCTACGACCTATTTTCAGACCTACCAAATATAGACAAAAGATTTCATAAAAATCGGTCAAACCGTTTCGGAGGAGTTCGATAACAAACGAGATTTTATATTATATCATCATCCCAGCCTAAATACGTCCCACTGCAGGGCACAGGCCTCCTCTCAGAATGAAAGGGTTTGGGCCGTAGTTCCCACGCGGGCCCAGTGCGGATTGGGAACTTCACAAACACCATTGAATTTCTCGTTATTTCCGGCGACTCGAACCTAAGACCCTCTACTTGAGAGACCATAGGTCAAACCACTAGGCCACCACGGCCGTGATTTTTATATATTAGAAGATTTTCTATTGACTTAGGACTGCCATTTGCTTCAGAGGTGATTGCGATCCCGATGTTTTATTTCACTGAAAAATGTCATGGTAAATTTCGAACGTAATTTCGCACTTTACTAGAAATATATATACATCACATAAGCTCTAAAGGATATAGTTTAACGATACTTGGAACACTCCCTTTGGAATCGTATAAAATAGAGATTATTTTTATGTGAACTTGTCTTTATTATCAGAAACTGTCTCAAGGGTTATTACCCATAATCGCGAGGAATTTGATGCATTTTACAGAGTTGAATGACCTCTAGTTCAAGACAAGTTCACTAACACTGGAGTTGGAATTGAATTGATGCTATTATAGAAGTTTGTCGAAGGTCATTTGCACCAAGCTTGTCTGTAATTTGAGAGCTGATTTCACTTCCGACGACTTCCAATAAATCGAGTTGAGGAACAATTTTGAAAATATTTTTCTTATAGGTGAATTATTATTTACCTACTCATAGTTACGGTAGGGTCACTTAGAGTCAAACATACAGGGTTATTTTTAATTCAATGCCATCCTCTTAACCCTGAATTCCTATCACTCAAACAAATGTTTTTTGTTTTACGACTTTTTAAAATGAAGCACTTTTTTTCCCATACAAATACACAGAGTATCGTAAAAATAAGAGGCAGAATCAAATTTTCAAAACGTTATTACACCAAAAATATTAAGTTATGACAAAAGCCGTAAAACAAAAAAACATTTGTTTAAGTGGTAGGAGTTTAGGGTTAAAAGGATGCTAGTGAATTACAAATAACCCTGTATAACTTTTGTTTGTTCCCTAACCAGTGGAAATTTAAACAAATCGATCCTTATTCCCGGCCTTCTCTTATGATGAGCCTTTATGAGGTTTACATTTGTAATTTACCGTGAGCTTTACGGTGAAGGAAAACATCGTGACGAAACCTGCATACACCTGCAAAGAAATTCAATGGTGTGTGTGAAGTTCCAAATCCGCACTATGCCTGCGTGGAAACTACGGCCCAAGCCCTCTCATTCTGAGAGGAGGCCTGTGCCCGGCAGTGGAACGTATATAGGCTGGGATGATGATGATGATGATGATGAATCTCTATCAAAATTTCAGTCTTCTAAGGCCAGCCTTCGAACGATGTATTTCACCTTAGACGACGAAGAGTTGAAGCTTTATATCAATCAATGGGTGGTGAAACAGCCCCTTAGTGTCACATTTATATTATGTCACCGATGGGTACTGAAGCTAATTGAGAGAGCACGATAAATACGAACTTTTTCGAAAAAATACGATGGAAAACCATTGTGTAGGTACCACAATTTCGAAAAAATGTCGATGCGTCCTTTTCCCGTATGACGGCAGTAAACGAAACGTGTCTACGAATACTTCCCCAAGACTAGACATCCTTTATCACTTTACCGTTAAACTTTCATTATAAGTGGCCGTACTATAACTCTTCGAACGTAAACGCGCGCCGTTCCCGCTCAGAAAAAGATTAACGCGCCATTATGAAAGTTCTCATCTCGAATGCTCGTAAATATGTACTGCCGTCAGTTTATGTGGCCCAGTATGGTGCTAGTATTTCAGTGCATTTGTCTATGAACCTAACATTTTGCAGTTTAATGACAGTAGACATACACTGCTGTAGGAGTACAGCCATTAAAAATATTATTCACTTCTCATGCTCGTAAAGTTGTTCTTAATGTCGAAAGAATGCTGCATAAAATAGCTTTTTATGCCCTTGTGCGTAAAGGAAAATCTTCGTCTAATACCAAGGCAATCAGCCGCAAACAGCCACAAACAGTAGAAATTAATTTTTTTGAAATTAAATTAAATTTATGAGTTTATTGTTTTTCTGTAAAAATTACAACTACAACTAGTACTATATTTGTTTAGTTTTATTAATTTCATCATCATCATCATTTCAGCCGAAAGACGTCTACTGCTGAACATAGGCCTCCCCCAAGGCTCTCCAAACAGATCGGCCCTGTGCCATCCGCATCCAATGCGTTCCCGCTACCTTCACCAGGTCGTCGCTCCATCTTGTTGGAGGCCTACCTACACTGCGTCTTCCGGTCCGCGGACGCCACTCGAGAACCTTTCGGCCCCATCGGCCGTCAGTTCTACGGGCGATGTGCCCTGCCCACTGCCACTTAAGTCTAGCGATTCTTCGAGCTATGTCCGTGACTTTAGTTCTCGCGCGGATTTCATCATTTCTAATGCGATCCCGCAGAGAAACTCCAAGCATGCCTGGCATTTGTGGACTACGAGAAGGCCTTCGATTCGATCGAGACTTGGGCTGTACTGCAGTCTCTCCAACGGTGCCAAGTAGACTACCGGTACATCGAAGTGTTGAAGTGTCTGTATAATAACGCCACAATGTCCGTCCAACTTCAGGATCAGATGTCGAAGCCCATTCTATTGCAGCGGGGAGTCAGACAAGGAGATGTTATCTCTCCGAAACTGTTCACCGCTGCACTAGAGGATGCGTTTAAGACTCTGAACTGGGAAGGGCGTGGCATCAATGTAAATGGCGAATACTTCATTCACCTTCGATTTGCCGACGACGTGGTGCTTATGGCTGAGACCTTGGAGGACCTCAGTGCGATGCTCGCTGACCTCGGAAGTGTCTCCGAGAGAGTTGGTCTTAAATTGAACATGGACAAGACGAAGGTCATGTCGAACGCCCATGTTGTACCAACTCCCGTCGTAATCGGAGATACTTTGCTCGAAGTTGTTGACGACTATATCTATCTGGGACATACAATCCAATTGGGTAGGTGCAACTTCGAGAAAGAGGTCAATCGACGAATTAGACTCGGCTGGGCAGCGTTCGGGAAGCTCCGCAATATCTTCACAAAAAAAAGTGAAAGGTAGAAGTCAAGTTAACATCAACTCCGGTACGATTTATTATTAAAAATAGAAATTCTTTCCAGCGGCATCTAAGTTTTGTACTAAAGTGAAGATAAAATCTGAATCTAGTTATTGGTTAAATGGATTGCTCTAATTGATCGGTAATAAGTGAAATTATCAGTGCTTAAAGTGAAGACTAAAATTGTGTTTATATCCACCGTCCACAACACAACCAAATAACTATGTGCATAACCGGCATAACAAGGTCCCTGCCGTACGGCTATTGAGTTTAGAGAACAGGTCTAAGTGAATTGGATGCCCTTGATTTACTCGCCCAGCCATCAAGACCCGCGTCTTACGGCGAAAATACGGTGAGCCGGTGTCTCGCACGACTGGTTTTTTGTACTGTTTACCCGAACCGCAAAAGTAAAACAGACTGCATAAAATAACTTACGTTGAAATACAAAAACCTGCTCTCCAGTCGCAGTATTGTTTAGCGCTGGGTCTATTGATTGATAGGTACTTACGCATTTATTTATAATATCAAGACATTATGCCTCCAAATTCAAGAGTGAAAGTCTGCATAAAGTGCAATAAAGACATTAAAACAAGAGAATATTTGAAATGCTCGAAATGTGTAAGGGTCTATCATGTGTTATGCACATCTAATGTGACCTTGGCACGGTTCAATCTAATGACTATTGACAGTCGAAGCACTTGGAAGTGTTACTTATGTTATGAATTGGAATCAAAAATCAAACAAAACGGCTCAAAAACTCAATGTCTATCAAGCAAAGCTCATGAGTTGAGTACTCCTAAGCTTAAACCTATGCAAAATAAAGTAACAGTAAAAAAAACCATATTACAGCGGCTTTCCTTGGATAATAGCGTATCTGATTCTGAATTAGAGGAGAACGGTGATGTGTCTACTTTCTTGGATAGCACCTCCAGAAGCCTACCAAGCTTATCGAATGATGAGGATCCGCAAGTAGCAGAGCTCAAACTGGAGATTACTGATCTTACTTGTCAGCTTGACAGCGCACATGCTGAAATTGACCGCCTTAACTGTGAAATAGTGGACTTCAGGAAACTACTCGCTGACAAACAAAAAAAGCTCGACATTTACGCAACTTTGCTGAGCGAAAGTGGTTCGATATTGCCACGTAAATCAACTCCTTCAAAAAGAACGATGAAAAGATGTAACTCTGTTCCATTTCCTCGGGGATCTTGCAACCTTAAACATGTCGCATCCCAAACAATTGTCCAGTCCGGGGTGGAAGTAATGAGTACTCCCCTCATATCAGCGTCACCAGGAAAAAACCCAGAGTCAGAGCCAAAGCCAGAGCCAAACCCAGGACCAGAGTCTAACCAGAAAAGTGCAAGCGATGGGATAAGCAACCAGTCTTTGGATCAAACTATTCTACAAAATAACCAAGACTTGGAGAGGTCAAGCCTTTTACACCAACACACCAACACTACAACCACTTTCACTCCTGGAAGTAATGCTAGTCCTAAAAACACGAGACACAACCAGAAAAAAAATAAAGTGTGCGTTCTAAGTAATCACAGAAATATCGGAACGCTTCAGGCTTCGGAAAATGCATTTGGTCTGGAAATCATGCATTATCACTACGCTGCTCCCAACGGTGGGATAAAGGAACTCTTAAATAGGCTGGAAAATGAATTAAAAGGTTTTACCATGAATGACTATTGCGTTATATTTTTGGGGGAAAAGGATCTTAATGAGTCGGAGAATAGGTTTGAGTTGGTCAACTATATACGAGACTCACTGCAAACAATCACGCACACTAATAAAATCGTGTGCCTTGCTACATACATATGCGGAGCTCCGATATATAATTATAAAGTAGAAATGTTCTATAATGCTCTGGCAATGGATATTTCGCGGGATGGTTATGCCTACGTCAAGATCACTAAATTTGGTATAAAGTCAGTATTTGTAAGTCTCAAACAGTTTATATCGAGTATACAAGACAGTTTAGGCACCGTGTACAATAATTTATGTAGTAACTGTTCGCAGAATTTTACTAACCAAGTAACTTGTACTGATAATTATAATGGCAACAACCAAATTTTTTTTCGCTAAGAATGGTGGGCGTGACTTTAACCTGCGAATGTTTCACCAAAATATTGCAGGTATACTCAATAAAAATGAACTGTTCCAAGCAACAATAACTGAGCTTTCTCAAGAAATTGGTGTGATTGATTGTATTTGTCTTTGTGAAACTTTCATGAAAAAAGGGTCAGAGTGTAATTTAAGAATGTCAAACTATAAACTTGCTGCATATTTTTCAAGAAAACAGCAACGGCGAGGTGGTTCTTGCATATTGGTTAGGCAGGGATTGGATTTTAAACCGTTACAAATATCTACTGAACTATCTGCCCCTTTTCATTTCGAATGTTGTGGAATTGAGCTTATAAATTATCACTTAATGATCGTATGTATCTATAGAATACCTGGCTCTAATATTCAATTATTTTTACACAAATTGAAGATGCTTCTACACAAATTAACATACAGGAATAACAAAAAAATTATCATTTGTGGGGACTGGAACATTGACATACTGAAAAATAGTAGCCAGGCCAAAGACTTGAAATCACTCCTGATGAATTTTAATATAACTATTCATATAAACGAGCCGACAAGGAAAACGTCCTGTATAGATCTCATAGCTACCAATTTTGACCCCTTAAATGTAGCTTCTGGTATCCATAGTCTAGCTTTGTCTGATCACGATACCGGGCAGTCTTTATCTTGCTATATATCTGAGACGAGTAAGCCCAGAAAAGCACCTACTCATTGGATAGAAGAAAGGCGTGACTATGGCCAAGAAAACATTGATGCATTTTGTAAATACTTGGGATGCTTGACTTTTGATGAAGTGTATAAAGAGAAGGATTGCAACAAATCTTTTGAGGTATTTCATGACATCCTCACCCTCTTCTTTGAACTTTGTTTTCCAATAATTAAGGTTAAACTAAAGAATAAAGTCATAAAAAATAGGTGGATTACGAAGGGATTAAGAGAGTGTTGTCGTAAAAAAAGAATACTATACTTCAAATATCGCAATGAGCGTGAACACAAGACATATAACAAATTATCTTATTTAAAGTATTCCAAACTCCTAAAAAAGTGTATGTTGCAATCACAGCAAATAAATAACATTAGATTTCTACAAAAATCTAAAAATAAAGGAAAAGCTACATGGAATGTCATTAAAGATAATCTAAACCTAAATAATTTCAGTAAATGTGAGCCTAATGAGGTTTTAGTTGATGGGGTTGTATTAAATGAACCTACAGAAATTTGCGAACTATTTAATGATTTTTTTGTAAATCAAGCACAGATAAATGCAGGTTGTAACAGTAAAGCTCCTTGTGTGGACCCTATAACAAACAGTATCTTTCTCACACCTGTTAATGAGTCTGAAGTCATTAAAATAATTAAATCATTAAACGACACTCATTCAACGGGTTACGATCACTTGAGTACTAAAATATTAAAACTTTGTGCCACTCAGATAGCTGCTCCTCTTACACATATAATCAACAGATCTTTCGAGCAAGGTTGTTTCCCTGATTGCTTAAACCTTTCGGTTGTCAAACCTCTATTTAAAAAAGGTGATCCAAGGCTAATGACTAACTATAGGCCCATAGCATTGATTCCCATACTATCAAAAGTCTTTGAAAAGGCAATGTTTGATAGGATGAATAAGTTTTTTCAAAAAATGAACGTTTTACACGCAAACCAATTTGGCTTTAGAAAAAATAGTTCAACATCTTTAGCTTGTTTTTCTTTGGTCAAACAGATCACGGAATCGCTTAATAACAGGGAATCAATATTGTCAGTATTTTTGGACATGAGCAAAGCTTTTGACCTAGTTTCTCATAATATACTGCTCAACAAATTGGACAAATACGGAATCAGAGGCAGAGCGCATGATTGGCTGCAAAGCTACTTGTTTGAACGCAAACAATACGTTGAAATACCTAGAATTAAAGACAATAAAAAATCCATGTTTCGATCTACGCAAAGACATAATTTAAATGGCGTTCCACAGGGCAGCGTACTCGGTCCTCTCCTTTTCCTAATTTTTATTAATGATTTGCCTAAAAACTTAAAACATAATTCAATACTATTCGCAGATGACACTACTTTAATTATTAAATCTAAAGACCAAAATGACTTAGAAGCAGAAACGAGAAATGAAGTATGTAATGCTGTCAAATGGCTATCGGACAATAAATTATTATTAAATGTTGAAAAAACTAAAATTATTAATTTTCAGACATATAATTCTTCTGGTGTAAATTTAAGTAATAATATGAATATGCAAAATGTAGATTCTACTGTATTCCTTGGTCTTACCATCGATAAACACCTCAATTGGAAAGCACATGTAGAAAACATTTGTAACAGATTGGACAGGTTTGTTTTTGCCCTCCGACGCCTCAAGCTTGTGGCTTCCAGAGAGGCTGCTGTATCGGCATATCATGGATATGTCTCCTCCATATTGCGATATGGTCTAATTATATGGGGTAATTCAGTGGATGTCCAGAGAGCCTTTGTGATCCAAAAAAAAAGTATAAGAGCCGTTTATGGAGCCCCCTGGCGAGAACATTGCAAACCTATATTCCGAGAATTGAAAATCTTGCCCTTGCCTTGTATGTACATATTAGAAGTTGCTAAATTTGTCAGAAATCATCCACAATATTTTCCGCTACATAATGTTGTCCATAATAAAGTGAATGGTAGAAATCCACATAAATTATATGTACCCAGACAACGCTTAAAACTTTTCAGCAAAAATATTTATGGCATGGCAATAAAAATATATAATAAATTACCTAATGACATGAAATCCCACTGTGATAACAAATTTCCTAAAATTTTATTTAAATGGTTACTTGACAAATGTTTTTACTCCGTTACTGAGTTTTTGAATTACGAAACTTAAGTTAATTTTATTATTAATATTTTATTACTTTATATTGACTTTGAATAATGTTTCTAATCTAATTTATTGTTTTTTATTTTAATATTTCTACGCCAAAACTGGCAGAATATGTTGATCTCTTGTTGATTATAAATTGTAATATCTGTACCTACCATATTCTAAGAAATAAATCATTTCTATTCTATTCTATTCTATTCTTGTCATCCGATATACCGCAGTGTCTCAAGTCAAAAGTCTTTGACCAGTGTGTGTTGCCAGTGATGACTTATGGCACTAAGACGTGGCCGCTAACGATGGGTCTTATAAGGAAGCTCAAGGTCACTCAGAGGGCGATGGAGAGGGCTTTATTAATTTATATTAGGAAAAATATTATAGAAATTTTAATGCAGAAAAAATAAGAGTTTGTAAATTTAATTTAAAATGTTGCTGTTTAATTTCCTTGCAATCGAAATGAAAAGCGGAGTGTAAAACTCGAGCACTAAACACATTTTTCCCTTGACGTGTCTATCCACCCTCGCCGGCTCGGGTGGCTATATGAACGTCTCGGGTAAAATGGCTCGTTTTATGCTCTTGTTGTACAATCTACTATTGTTCTAGGTACAACCTGTTGCCCGCAAACACTTTGCCCTTTCCTAGGATAGAAAGTGGCCTTATGTGAACCAGGGATAATGTTTCGTGCTAAAATAGCTGGATGAGTTTAGATGAAATTTAAGTTACGCTGACAATTTGAGCATGATGCACTATCGGCCCAGACGCCAGCTGAGCACTTTAAAGGCCCAGTTTGCGTGCAGTGGCTAGACATCTGTCCATAACAATCCATACCAATAAACATCAACGGCTGCAAGCAAATTTGTTTTGAAAATGGCAAGCTGACGTCTGGGGCGATAGTACCTACGCAAGTTAAATCTCGAAATTCCACCCGCTAAATTTAAAAAGCAAAGACGTGGTGGCCTAGTGGTTTGACTTATGGCCTCTCAAGCAGAGGGTCGTGGGCTCGAATCCGGGCTCGCACCTCTGAGCTTTTCGGAATTTATGTGCGAAATTATATTTGAAATTTACCATGAGCTTTACGGTAAAGGAAAACATCATAAGGAAACCTGCACACACCTGAGAATGAATACGGTGATGTGTGTGAAGTTCCCAATCTGGACTGAGCCCGCGTGGGAACTTCGGCCCAAAACCTCTCATTATGAGAGGATGCCTGTGCCTTGCAGTTGGACGTATATAGGCTGGGATGATGATGATGATGATGATGATATTTAAGGACATCAAACATTGCATGTGCATGAGTGTTCTACATACAACGCAAATAAAGGTCATGGTGTTTAAGGAAATCTCTATAAAAAAAATTGAAAAATCTTTATTTTAATTCAACTGCCAGATCGAATGGCGCACGCGGGCATACCTGCGGTTAAAGGCTAGTATAAAATAACCGCAAGCTACGAATTCCTAGAAGACAGATAACTCTATTTCCTAGATTTATACGCGACATTTGCCATCAATCTCGAACACGAGTCCTTGGGGTTCACTCATAACAGTCCAGGCCGGACAATTGGAGCCACAAGTAAAAAACTGGACAAGAGAGATCTCAGTATCAGCATAGAAGGGTTCCGATTTCAGTACAAATGCCAGCGCCTGTTGGCAATAGGCTATAAGCTAGAATGCTGAACGACTGTGTATAGTATAAATCTTCCCAGGTGAATTTTTCGCTTCGAGCTATTACACTAAATTTGAACCTTAATACTATGACACTACAGTTTGTTTTGAAAGATAAGGGCTCGAAGCGAAAAATTCACCTGGGAAGATTTATACTATAAATAAAATGTTGTGGTTGCCCAATGGACCACATTGTGCCTGGATTTGTAAACAAAATAAATGCTCTTGTAATAGCAATTTATTGAGTTATAAGAAATGATCGTAAAATACATGGCTTCATTAAATAGTTCCTTACATCTATACTAATGAACTGAAATCATTACTTTGCTCATCCGCGACCTTGCGATAACTAGGTATATTTTATACGTTTCGTGTAAAAATGCGTGTTCATGCAGTTCCTCCACCTCCACACTGTATGAACATACACAAATCACACAAACCCAACTATCCCCACCTCCAAACTACACTAACGCGTTTCGAACTCAACCAGAGCTCATTTTCAGAGTACCGCAACCGTTCACTGTGCTACCAAATGTTAGACTACAATTAACCACACATTTTTATTTTTTTCGGTATTTTGGTCGAATATCACAACACAATTTTGGGTCTCTTCTCGTATAGACCGAGAGAACCCCAAAAAGATCTATTGGGGTTCGCTGTAGGTATCCAATTCAGTACTTGTCATTCAATCTCAGTGTTCACATTCCAAGGATCACGTCGCTTGACATGAAATAGGGTCTTTGTTCTGGCGACATTTCTGAAACAAAACCAGTTAAACTGTAAAGAAGGATAAGGGTTTAAGAGGGTTTTTAGTTGCGAACATGGGGCGATGCGAGCTTCTAAAAGTTTACAATAGTCATCATCATCATCATTACAGCCGAAATACGTCCACTGCTGAACATAGGCCTCCCCAAGGCTCGCCAAACAGATCGGTCCCGCGCAATCTGCATCCAACGCGATCCCACGACAACACCACGACCTGGTCGATGCTTCATCTTGCTGGAGGCCTACCTACACTGCGTCATCCGGTCCGTCGACGCGATCTTCTACAAGCGATGTGCCCTGCCCACTGCCACTTGAGTCTGGCGATTCTTGGAGCTATGTCGGTGACTTTAGTTCTTGCGCGGATTTCATCATTTCTAATGCGATCCCGCAGAGAAACTCAAAACTATTTATTTATGAATGCAGCTTTTCTTGTTACTAAACATGGTTCCTAATGACAGATCTTTGTATGTCTTATAGTTACAGACTTGCCCAGACTGAATGAATACTGACCGATATAAATGTACCACCCTGAATAGGCTGGGATGGTGTCGAGAGTAGTTATATCTTAAAAACGTAATCCTTCCGCGTCAGACGTAATAAAATCCACCAATTTGGTGTGTGAATGTACATATCGACACACTCTATGCCCCAACCAAATGTGAGGTTAATGCATTTGCAAAGAAATTTGATATTTCTCGAAAGCTTGCGCTACACGGTTTGCCTTTTACCTACTTTCTTCTGAGGTCTCAAGAGGTATTGTTTACAGGGAAGCGGAAAGTTCAAAGGTTGGCAAACTAAATAACAATACTTGCTTAAAGCTAGGTTTACACGGGCTTAGTACTTGTCATTAGTGTAGGTGGTTAGGGACTTATATGCACAGTGACAAGTGGAATGTAACTACACATTGGTGTTAGAGAATGGTATTAGTTTACAAGAGCTTTGAGTAATCACTAATCAGATTGCACTTGTCATTAAATCTTTACACCACTCGACAAGTGACAAGTATTAGTATTTTTAGCTGTGGGTAGGTGCTTGTCGCTTGGTAAATAGGACCGACTTCTAATTACTTGCACTTGCAGTTGCACTAATACTAAGCACTTATACAACATGTTTACACACATGTGACAAGTGTAAGTGACAAGTGTAAGTGACAAGTACTAAGCATTAGCTACTAAGCCCGTGTAAACCTAGCATAATAAACTGATGGGTTCTTTGACAATCATTCGTGCATGTTTGGTGAAACACTTAAGTAAGTATTTCGTTCTGTCAAATGGTATAAGATGGTCACAGAAAGAGATGGTGATAGCGAATGCAAGCGCTCGCACGTTAGACAATACGGTCTCTGTCGTATGTAGTAGTGCACAAAATAAAAAAAAAAACCTTGACCTTTTTTACAGTCGCGGGTGAACAAAGTAATTGTTCAATTTTAAAGGAACGCGTCGTTATATCGATGATTTAATCATCCTTGCTGGTATCTTCTCAACCAAGGTTATTAACGAACCAAACAGTAGCTTCAGTGATAAAGTAATAATTAATTGAATAAAGACTGGCTGCGAGCGAGAGTACAGTAATTTCTATCATATAAACCGAACATCATCATTATCATCCCAGCCTATATATCCCACTACAGGCCTAAGGCCTCTTCTCATAATGAAAATGCTTGGGTCGTAGTACCCACGCGGTTCCAGTGCAGATTAGGAACACACACCATTGAATTTCTATGAATTTCAAATATAATTTCGGACATAAATTCCTAAAAATTCAGAGGTTCGAGACCAGATTCGTACCCATGACCCTCTGCCTGAGAGGCAATAGGTCAAACCACAGGGCCACCACGGCTTTATTGAAAACCGACCTTGAAGATGGCTAAAGACGGTGACCTAAGGTCTGCTATGTTCAAAGCTAATTAGTTCCCAAAGGCGGCAAACCCTGTCACATCTGTCTACGCGTGTCTATCTATTTATCTCTCTGTGTGATTGCTACTGAAAAGGTTTTTAATGTTACTCATGACCGGTGAGTTGGAATGGCTTTTAGTTATATTGGCGTGTCGTCATTTTAGTTTTATTGATTTTATTATAAATTAAGAAAATTGTGAAGATGTTTGGATGTTTCGAAGTTTCTTCGTCAATCACGCTCTACGGTTGAGCGGATTTAAATGAAACTTGGCGTACAGATAGACAGAGATCTGTATTGCGTTGCGACATTGGATCCTTAATATCCCGGTAGTGAGTTCCAGTGGATAATATTTTAACTTTAAACAACTCTATCCAATACGTTGAAGTCCCTCGGCTTTCAATCAGTAGTGGCGTTGTTCGAGTGTTTGTTTGTGTTTTAAAAATATCAGGTACCGCATCCTTTTTTCACGGATTTCTGTCAAAGCTTGTTAATTATAATTAAATCGCGATAAGGCCGCCAATAGTAGATATCCGGCTTTTCGTCTTTTTTACTAACTGACTGTTATGTGCCTACTGCTTTTTGTTGTTCAATGAAGAATATCTCGTTGTTCTCCTTTTTACAAGCTTTTATTTAGCTCACCCCGTTTGTTTTATTATTTATTATTCTTGGGTCAAATCTTAGAAGTCGAATTTGACCCACTTCCAGTGGTTGGATTCACCTGAAATTTGGTATACTTATGTAGGTTGGATGACAATACAAGTACAGTCAACAAAAAGTACAGTCAGCGAAAAAGCTTTTATTGAAAATGAAATTTTTAACCAAAACTTATTTATGTATAAAAATGTCGTGTCACGGTGTTTGTTATCGAAATCCTCCGAAACCGCTTGACCGATTGTTACGAATTTTTTTGTCTATATTTGGTAGGTCTGAGAATAGGTCGTAGGCTATTTTTCATACCCTTATTCTTCGCAGACAGAGTTGCGGGCAACAGCTAGTTTGTATTATATTCCTCTTAGTATTAGCTCTGTGAATATTACACTCCAACCTCCGAAAAACAAGGCTCGCCCCCGAAACAAAAGCAATTATCAACTTCACGGATAACTCTCCAAAGTAACCAGCCATGCCCTACAATGACAGAACTAACAAACATTCTGCAAATTAATTAACTAAGCTAACTTTGCAAAGGTTCCCGATATCCTTTGATCCGTGAGTCTTAAACCGTTTAAGTAAGTTGTTAACCGCAGATCCAATATTGTTGCCCCTGAAGGAGTCCCTGGTATGCACTATGATACTGGCATTAGATTACTCTGTGGATTAGCAAACTTCGGTCTAGGTATTGGGTTGTCGTGTTACTCAAAAGGGTGAGTTTGGCTACAGTCAGATTTGCTCCTATGAGCATTTGTCAAAGACTTTGTACATTTAATTTTGGACTCCCGAATTGCATAATAATTTCAGGTAATTAGCGTGAATGAAACTGAGCGTAACTAACACATTCTCCCAAAATGTCCTCGTTTATTTGTCTGGAAATTTCCTTTTTTATTACCACATACACCGTGTGTAATTTTTCGGTACCTAACCATTAGACCCATTCTCACTTTTCTTCTGAATACCTGTGGTCAAGCATGGTAGACGTGTCGAAATATCGGGAAGCTTTGAAGATCTCTTCTCTCCGGCCTATATTTATGTCCTATTGCTGAGCACAGCCCGCATCTTAAAATGAGAGGGCTTGGGGTGTAGTATTCACGCGGGTCCAGCTTCATTATGTTTTCTTCACCAAAAAAAAGAACAAATCTGATTCCAAATGTAATTTTGCTCACAAAGCCTAGATTTGAATGCAAAACATGCTTGAAGGGCTAATAGGTCAAATCACTAGGCTACTACTGCTTTTAAAGGTAAACAATAACAATGTTTGTAGTGGTAGAGCCATGTTGTAGCTAGCCGCTGCATCACGAATGGGCCGGCTCGTCCGGGGCAGTACCACCCTCTCACAGAACACCGGCGTGAAGCAGCAGTAATCCTGCTTGCGTTTCGTACGGTCAGTGAGAGTGCCGGGGGCCCAATACCTCACCCCTTCCCTCTCCCCCTCCCTCTCCCCCTTCCCCTATTCCCTCTCCTTTAGAGCCGACAACGCACTGGCATCGTGTAAAGCGCTGCGGGTGTCTATGGACAGTGGTGTTCATTTAACATCAGGTGACCCACTAGTTCGTTTGTCCGGCCTATCTAACATAAAAAAAAAAAAAAAAAAAAAATGGCAATCCCTGTCTCATCTCGCCAAATATACCTCGAAAAAACCTCCACAAACACCCGGTAAATCACCCGTATCTCAACGAATTGAGATAATGCCCCGTAAAAGGACAAATGGACGGTCGAAAAAAAGATGGCCGATCACCTCCCACAGATAATCAGAGGAAACAATTGGAAGGCGCTCAATCAGTCACGATCGAGTGGATGCGTGATTGGCCTTTGTTACCAAATTAAGTTACTGCAAACGCTATAAGCGAATTAAGGGAATTATGAAGAGACAATTTCTGGTTTATGAAAGCTGATCTTGAGAAAATGTTGTTGACCTCCTGAATAATTTATGGTTTCTGAGAAAAAAGAGTTATGCGAAATGATGAATTATGCCAAGTGATGAATTATGTTTAAAAAATGTATGCCACCAGACTGGATTCCGTGAGATATCTATACCTTGGGCTCATCTGCACTTTTCATCAGAGAGATAGGGAGCACGGGTCAGTTTTATGTAAACAAAATTACCAAAAATATTGGCCACAATAAATTATTTCAAGTACGAGTATGTAAAGATTAAATGTATTAATAGCCAAAGGCGATATCACTTAGGTAATACGTCAAATGGCCATACATTGAAAAAGTTCTGATCTGTAAAATTGCCTTTTGGAAACACGTAGCGGTTGGCAGAAAATTTAACGATTTTCTAGAATTACTGAACGAATTGCCTTTTCAGTCCGAAAATAAAGCTGTTCTTTAGAAATATTTTTTTTCTAAGTTTTGCTAATTTTGAGATGTTGTTAAATCATCTGCTTCTTTTATGAAATTAAAAAAGTACTTAAGTACTTATTTATCTACTTTTTATAAATAAACATTGAGTAGTTGCCGCGGGGTAGCGATACACAAATTCTTCGCAGAGCCGCGGGCACCAGCTTAGTAATACTATAATTATTGTTGAAAAAGACAGTTTCTATCAAGGTTCTTGCGGCTCATTCTTCTTGCCAATGATGGTGTTTCCGAAAGCGCTGTTAATATAAAAGATACATACATAGACATATAAAATAACCATTTACGGCCTACTTACAAAATTAACGTTTGATTTCGATCATCAACCAGCAGAGCTTTCCACCGGATATAAAAGTTGATTGCAGTGTTAATTAAAATTTCGTACGCTTTTTACCAGCAGCAATACCGAAACTGCGTACCAGCTCAGCATAATTAAGTAGTTTGTAGTGCTTTAATAATGTTAACGGTGCCGCGTCTACATGTGCACGGCGTGCTAACGGCAGTGTGCATACAACACGTTAGCAATCTTCGAAGTGCTCTGCATTTAGCAGGAGCTTACTTAGCCGTGGCAGAACGAAACTTATTTTAAACCTTTTCAACACCAAGCCTAGTTAATTGTAAAGCTACTTTGAACCTTATGTCAGTGCGTGAAGGTCACTTTGACGTTGCACTTTGTGACGCTTTATCTAATACAACGATTTTTTAAGTGCAGCATTTTTCTTTCATTTTAGTCGGGATTGAGGTTTAAAAAAGCGTTTTATTGTTTAATTATTCAAGTGATAGAATGGTACGGGATCTGTATGAACAGTGAGAGGAAACCGTGACCCGTATATCTAGCTGTCGCTAATGGTCACAAGCAAATCTATATATATAAAATTCTAAACTGACTGACTGACTGACTGACTGACTGACTGACTGACTGACTGACTGACTGACTGTTGATATATTAACGCACAGCCCAAACCACTGGGCCTAGAGACTTGAAATTTTGCACATAGATACCTTATACAATGTAGACATCCACTAAGGAAGGATTTTTAGGAATTCCCACGGGAACGGGAAAAAACGGGATTTATTAGATTCGATTCCGAGTGACCGTATCTCAGTAACTATAATAACTAGACTCTTCAAATTTGATACACAAGTAGGTATTACAATAATTAAAACATTAGTTTCAGGATTTTTCGAAATTCCCACGGGATAAGGAATAAACGGGATTTATATATTCAGTTCAACGGAATCCTATGAACTATAATTACTAGACTCTTCAAATTTGGCATAGAAGTATGTAAATATAATAGTAAAAAACAGTTTTAAAGATTTTCGGAAATTCCCACGGGATAAGGAAAAACTGGATTCTTCGTTTTACTGGTCGTAGAAAGCTGAAATTCGGCATGTAGGTTGCTTGGGTAGTGTAGAGGAGCATTGAGAGAGGACTTTCCAAAATTCCCACGGGAACGGGAAAAAACGGGATTTTTCGTTTTACTGGTTGTAGAAAGCTGAAATTCGGCAAGTAAGTTGCTTGGCGAGTGTAGAGGAGCATTAAGAGAGAACTTTCCAAAATTCCCACGGGAACGGGAAAAAACGAGATTTTTCGTTTTACTGGTCGTAGAAAGCTGAAATTCGGCATGTAGGTTGCTTGGAAAGTGTAGAAGAGCATTAAGAGAGGACTATCCAAAATTCCTACGGGAACGGGAAAAACGGGATTTTTCATTTTACTGGTCGTAGAAATCTGAAATTCGGCATGAGGTTGCTTGGGGAGTGTAGAGGAGCATCGAGAGAGAACTTTCCAAAATTCCCACGGGAACGGGAAAAAACGGGATTTTTCGTTTTACTGGTCGTAGAAAGCTGAAATTCGGCAAGTAGGTTGCTTGGGAAGTGTAGAGGAGCATTGAGAGAGAACTTTCCAAAATTCCCACGGGAACGGGAAAAAACGAGATTTTTCGTTTTACTGGTCGTAGAAAGCTGAAATTCGGCATGTAGGTTGTTTGAAGAGTGTAGAGGAGCATTGAGAGAGAACTTTGCAAAATTCCTACGGGAACGGGAAAAAACGGGATTTTTCGTTTTACTGGTCGTAGAAAGCTGAAATTCGGCATGTAGGTTGCTTGGAAAGTATAGAAGAGCATTAAGAGAGGACTATCCAAAATTCCTACGGGAAAGGGAAAAACGGGATTTTTCATTTTACTGGTCGTAGAAAGCTGAAATTCGGCATGAGGTTGCTTGGGGAGTGTAGAGGAGCATCGAGAGAGAACTTTCCAAAATTCCCACGGGAACGGGAAAAAACGGGATTTTTCGTTTTACTGGTCGTAGAAAGCTGAAATTCGGCAAGTAGGTTGCTTGAGAAGTGTAGAGGAGCATTGAGAGAGAACTTTCCAAAATTCCTACGGGAACGGGAAAAAACGGGATTTTTCGTTTTACTGGTCGTAGAAAGCTGAAATTTGGCAAGTGGGTTCCTTGGGGAGTGTAGGGGACCATTAATAAAGCATTTCCCGAAATTCTTACGGAAACGGGAAAAAACGGGATTTTGCGTTTTACTGGTTGTAAGCTAAAATTTCTAAATTCATAAGTTTATACTGTAAGTAGGCCGCAAAGGGCTCTTTAACCGACTTCAAAAAAAAGGAGGAGGTTATGCATTCCACTTTACGTATTTTTTCATGTAGGTATGTTCACCGATTTCTCGGTCAATTGTGGACCGATTTTAAAAATTCTTTTTTTATTCGAAAGAATATAATAGACTCCTGAGATGGTCCCATTGTCACGCAAGTAAGCAAGCGTGCATGCATGCTTGCTTGCATCTTGCTTGCATGCTTGCTTGCATGCTTGCTTGCTTGCCTGTATGCTTGCTTGCTTGCTTGATATCTTGGTTCTTTGGAATTCTCATGGTACACGCGGGCGAAGCCGCGGGAAAATGCTAGTAACGCAAAAAATTTTGTAAAATACTTAACGTTAAGGTTTCACGCAAACAACTAGTATTAGTGTTTATTCGATTGCAATATTTCTTACAAAAATTGTACAAAAACGATCCTTTGTTTTATTATTATTAGGGATCGCAAAATGAAATGTAATGAAATGAAAAAGCGTTTATTTCAATAGTTTTTTACAAAAAAAGTTACAACTAAGAGTCCTGCGCTAGGACACCCTGTGTTACAGGACCCTTTCGTAGAGATACACTATTAATCGCTATAAGCCGTACAGAGAAGAATAAATAAATAACAGAACGAGTACAAAACGAATAGAGAAGCAAAATCGATTGAAATAACGTATGACACAAAGTTAGTTGTTACCACTTCATTGAATTTTTTTTTTAGAACTATAGTACATTGTTGTAGAGGCTGGAAAGTAAGCAATAGATGGACGAGTTTGTTTGAGGGCCGACGCGTAGCGGAGGCCCTCGAAAGTACGAGTCCATCTATTGCACTTTTGGCCGAGAATAAACATTGTGCTTTTCACGACTAATGCGAGGAAATCATCATCATCATCATCATCATAATCATCCATCCCGTCCATCCCGTCCATCCGTCCATCCCGTCCATCCCGTCCATCCGTCCATCCGTCCATCTGTCCATCTTTCCATCCGTCCATCCCGTCCATCCCGTCCATCCTGTCCATCCCGTCCATCCAGTCCATCCCGTCCATCCGTCCATCCGTCCATCCCGTCTATTCCGTCCATTCCGTCCATCCTGTCCATCCCGTCCATCCGTCCATCCCGTCCATCCAGTATAAAGTCGTATCGTATTATGAAATACATATACAGATACGTCCTGTTTTCGATTAGTGTAACATTGTTGTCGTGTTTGCGCGCCATAAATGAGTCAGCTGTTAAATGTACATATATAGGCAGTTTTGAGTACAGGATTTAGGTTATCTGTGGCCACATTTTCGAGCAGTGTCGTGAAAAGTTTATATATTAGCTAACATAATTATCTAGCATGTGATGTAATGTTACCTTAAACTAAGCAGCTACTTATTTGTCTGTCAATAATGTTAGAGGAATAATTTGGTTGGTAGCAGTAGTCTTCTCCTATAGTGATAAAGTAGTTGTCTTGAATTAACCTCCTGAGTCCTGTCTTTTTCTAACTGACTAGCCTTCCGTCCGCAGCTTCGCCCGCGATAAATTAATTTTCCCGTGGGAAAAGGTATTTTCCCGCGGTAAAAAGTAGCCTATGTCACTCAGTGATCATGTAGCTTTCTAACGGCAAAAGAATTTTTGAAATCGGTCCAGTAGTTTCGGAGCCTATTCAATGCAAACAAACAAACAAACAATCAAATCTTTCCTCTTTATAATATTATAGTAGGTATAGATAATTAGATATAGATGTAGTCCTTAAGACCTAGATGATAATCTTAAGTTTTGTAACTTTAGAATTTTTTTTTTTTTATCGTTTATTTTCAGAATTATTGACACATACATTTTTACATAAATTAATTGGGATGCACCAAAAAAAATAACCTATAGTTTTTATATTTTTTTTGGAAAGAAAAGGATATTTTAAGACACCATTTTCATCGATTTTGAATTTGGTTGAGTATTTAATTTTTTATATTTTTTTTTAGAAATACGTTGGATGACGTCACAGTGAGAGAGCCACGTTCCATAGCCTAGAAAAATTCAAGTCGTACATAACATAATCTGTGGCACTACCACGGCACTACTGAGACCCTACTACGAAGTGCATAATTCGAACTTCGTTTCATGCCATCCCGCTCACGCTAATATGATTTGACACGAGAGTGAGAGGGATGATACGATACGAACTTCGAATTTTGTAGTAGTGCCCCTGATTTGTCTTGTCACTGTCAATATTACAAGCACGGCTTAGGGTCCTAAATGAACCATGACAAAATAGTTTTATTTATTTCTCTTCTTTTAGCTTCGATTATTCCTGTTTGTTTAATGGTGTGATAGTAAATAGATATTTTTTATTAAAATCTGATATTTAAATTATTTCATATTTACTTGTAACGTAGTAATTTAATAATTAAATTTGTAAAAATACATTGCGAGTATTGTATACATTTCGGACTTTATGATAAATGACAACTGTTTAAAGCCAGGTGTGCATCATGTGATTAAAGTTCTGTCTTTGTCACTCTTTGCTATTATAAGCAGGACAGCAACATTTCAAACTGTCAATTTGCTTTAGAGTGTAGACCTGCTTTATATCTGCCTTTGTGACGATTCACTGCAGGGGTCAAATGAAGGTCATTACTTAAATTTTCTTTATTTAATTCAGATTATCATATTTTTGGGATCTGATTTCTGAAAACGCTTCACAAAGCCTATTTCTCCAAACGGTTTTCGATTTATTATACGTTGCCAAAAATTGGGACATCCCAATTGTACTGCCAAACTGCGTAGCAGTTTGTTGGCAATTCGAATGCTCTTGATACACCTTGTGTCTTACATCTAATTAGTTATATTCATGCATTATTATTTACTATGTATACAAAAATACTAAGCATGCAATTTGACATTTCAATTTTAGTGAGAACTAAAAGCAGTGATAAGTGGGTACCGAATGAATACGAGTTATCCATTCTCACTGCCCCTTATCCCAATAATTATCTATAAAGAACTTTTTGACATTATTTATAAAATTATTTATTCTAACTTTTTCATCAAACAACTTCTGCGGTAAGGCGTTATAAATTTTAGGAGTCATGTACTCAAATGTGCGTTCTCCATAGTAATTAGTTGCGTTATATTTATCAGGGAATAATTTAGGTTTTCTTCTTGAGATACAGTTATCATCCGGCAATTTGCATATGAAAGATGTTGATGATTTGAGGATATTTAAAGTTCTTTACCCATTCAATAATTTGTACTTTATGCGGTATATTCGGCAGTTATTCTTATAAATGATTTGTTCTTTATAAAGTAAGCTAGGACTCACGAGGTTAGGGTATAAAACCTGCCATTCAGTTGTTATATTTCCCTTTGTAAAAGCGCGCATACCCGGTAGATAAACAAAATGCGCATTGTACAGCAAATTGGACCCGAAACTTTGCGTATTCCCTATAAAAGTTTAATTAACTTTATTTCCAGTTTTTTCAAAATACATCGGCTCAATCTGTTGCCGTGTTACGGCTTACGGGATCAATTATATCCACCAATCAGCTGGAGATGTTTATTTTGAATTAATTTCGTCGGGGATTATGTTATTGGGAATTGCGTAGTCATTTTGCTGGTACTGTCAGCGCTTTAGGGTTCCGAACCCAAAGGGGGCCAGCGGGACCCTATTACTGAGACTCCGCACCTGTGCGCCCGTCTCCTTGTCCGTTCGTCCGTATGTCTGTCACAGGGCTCTATCGTTTTAACCGTAACACTTGAAATTTTCACCGATTACGTATTACTGTCGCCACTATAACAACAAATACTAAACAAGATAAAGTTAAAAATGAAAGCTTGCGTCATACAAGAAACGTGCTTTTTTCAGCGTTTTTAACTCAACAAGTGCATAACTAGATACTTGAAATTTTCACCGATTACGTATTACCGTAGCCGCTACGACAATAAATACTAAAAATTAAATGAGTCATCATACAAGAAATGTGTTTTTTCAGCATTTTTAACTCGAGCTCGAGCATGATGCTGCAACTGCGTGGAAATATCTGGAAGTCATTAAAATAAATTGGTGTGGACCGCGTCGAGGCGACGAATTGAACTTTTAGGTAGGGATCTCTTGGCTTCCCAAAATTTAATAAGTCAAAAAATTAGTCAAAATTTAATAGGTACTCGTAATGTATAATTTTCCATAATTATCATTAGTCGTAAAATGATTTATTTCTGAATCAGTATCTTCTTCAGGAGTTTTTAAAATGCTATCTTATAGAATGCAGTAGTGAATGTAGTAGTCCACTGCTGAACATAGGCCTCCCCCAAGGTTCGCCAAACAGATCGCCATCCGCATCCAACCGTTCCCGCAACCTTAACCAGGTCGTCGCTGTCAGAATATGGGATCTTGTTGGAGACCTTACACTGCATCTTCCGGTCCGCGGAATAGGTAGGTTAGGTTAGGTTAGATTAGTTTAATAATAATTCCGAAGAAAATACTTTTTCTGAAATAAATCAGTTTATGACTAATGATAATTACAAAAAAAACCGGCCAAGAGCGTGTCGGACACGACCAAGATAGGGTTTCGTAGCAGTAGAGTCAACGTCATAAATAAGTGATCACTTTTGTACCTTGTCACTTTAAGTCACTTGTCAAAGTCATACGAAGTCATATAACGACTGAAAGCGACAAGGTACATAAATGATCACTTATTTATGACGTTGACTGTACGAAAAAATCTTTGCATATTTATTGTTTTGGTCCCAACTCCCGCGGTCGGCGGTACAGCGCCATCTATCGGCGAATTGGGTAACTAATCTACTGCAGTCTACTAGAACTAGAATGTATGTTGATTGTTTTTCAGATGTAATATATTTTTTTATTTGAAAGAAGATACTGTTAGCGTGATCTTATAGGTACTTAAAGAAAAAGCATTCTTGCAATATCGGTTAAATTACAATCTTAGTTTAGAAATATTTTTTTACAAAAACTTAAAAACTGCTCAACTGATTAAGTTGGAAATAATTTTTCTAGAAAGTTTTTATTAAGTTTAACTTACGTGATTTTTTTCATATTTTTTAGACGTGCGGTTCAAAAGTTAAAGGGGGGGGACACATTATTTTGAACTTTCGGAGTGAATATATCCAAAAATATTCACTTTATCAAAAAATAGTTTTAGCAAACCCCTATTTATTTTCAAATACCTATCCAATGATACCCCACACTATAGAGTTAGTCGAGAAAAAAAAAATCACCCCCACTTTACGTCTATGGGAGGTACCCAAAAAAAATTTTTTTAGTTTTTTTTATATAATCACTTTGTCGGCGTGACTGATATATATATTCATGCCAAATTACAGCTTTCTAGTACTAACAGTCTCTGAGCTTAGCCGCGGACGGACAGACAGACAGACGGACAGACATGGCGAAACTATAAGGGTTCCTAGTTGACTACGGATCCCTAAAAATGGTACATTATAGCTTATTAAATTATATTGTGACACCATAGAGACCCTTTTAGGTATCCATACAATATTTGAAAAGTTCTATTTCCCCAGGATTCACTCATAAGATTCTGTCTTTGGTGACAATGATTCTAAATTGGAACTATTCCTAATCCAAAGTGAATAAAACCCATTTCAAATTGATAAATGACGGAGTTCTGAAATAACCAACATAAAAAACATGCAATCCAATTGATAACCCTCCTTCTTTTGAAGTCGGTTAAAAATATTTCTCAATGAAGTTAACGACGAAAACATCCAATAATATCGTTATAAAACAGTAGGAAACGGGAAATAATGGATATTAAATTGAAATGTCGCTACGCAACTATCGAGCGCGCTTTCCAATAAAACAGCTTGCTTATCGATACGATTAACTCGATTCACTGGGAAACGAGACTATAAATACTGTGATTAAAAATACACTGCAACGCCTTTTGCTAAAGTCTTTTTATTAAAAATTCAATTAGGTACAGGTATGTCACTACAAAAACCTCCCTTAGTATTAGAAGTCCTTGCGGATACACTTCGACCCGTAGGGATCTTTTGTGTGATTACCCCTCCTTCGCACTTACCATCCATAAATTGGATGATTTTGTTGAATTGTGTGTGTTTGCCTTAAATAACAAAGCATAGATATTGGTATAGACATGTACTCTATGGTTTGAGCTCTATGGTGCGTGCTCTCTGCTCGCCCTCTTCCTCTTTTCGCCACCGCCATGACGTACGCTTTTATAACGTGAGTTTAATTAACAAGAATATTAAAGTTATTTAATATCAGAAATGTGATTGCCTATTAATAGAGCACAGCCGTGCCTCTCCTCGCTCCGTAGCATGTTACCCAAATGATTTCCACTGCTGTCGTATCACCGACATCATCCTAACAGATTTGACGTAGCGGTAGTGCCTTACGTAAAGTCTCCTAGTGCGGAAGAGTTCAGGGGCTAAATTCGGGAACGGCCCAACACGGTTTGCCAGCGGCAATTCAATCGTTTGGGAGAGGATAGGAATGGGTTGAGCTTGGGATAAGTCCTATTTTCCTGTTAGTTCGCTTTGTAAATAAATAAATAAATAAGGATCATCCCAAACTCAGCGCAAACCTCTCGCAAACCAGTGATTTTTGGCGTTTCTGAATAGCAGTTCAAACCAAACCCAACCCAAACGATTGAATTACCGCTACCAAACCGTGAAGGCCCGTTCCTGAATTTAGCCCCAGATTACTACAGAGTGACAAATACAACGTGTCTCTACTCTCTGGACAAAGACCGAAATCCCGAATAGAGTTCCTTCTCAGGAATTTTCTACTTTTGTAATATTAATTGATCACTTAGATAAACCAACAAACAAATCAACAATAAGTAGGAATATACTTTTTTTTTTTCAATTTATTTACACAAAAACAAACAAAAGAAGTACAGAAATACTTATGCTAAAATACATCTGCCAAACTGCATAGCAGTTTGTTGGCAGAAAGTTTATAACTCTCACTACTTATAAAGGTTCCGACACTCACTTGGTCCGGTTTTGTTAATAATTCAAACCCGGTGCCGGCTGCCTAGGCACAGCGCGCCGCGGCCCTTTGTTATTGATTACTATTTTTAATATGAAGGTGGAATTACGCTGTGCGCTGCGCCGCACGCACCGACATCGGCAATACTGTATCAGTTGTTCGCAATAAGTTTTGCGGTTCAGAGATTGATCATGATCAAATTAAAATACTTTTTAAATACCATTTATCTAGGTTGTTCCCGAGTATTAAATCGTAAATCAGTCATTTCTCCGTTAATACGGAGCCGTTTGATGCGAGGCTTTTTACATAACTTAAAAATACCCTAATCATAAACTTAAATATATTAAAATAAAATCTTGTAGCTTAAAACTAAGTAAAAAAAGGCCGGCGGCGTTTCCTCGAATAGCGAAGCTAATACTTTGAGAGATAGCTCTACGCCATTTCAATTTAGCTTTCACAGACTAAAACAGGTTCATGAAAGCTCTACAGTCCTTTGAATCTATCTTCAAGAAACTATTCCCAATACCCTGGGTGCCTATTCATCTCGCCGCAGCATACTTCAATATAATGCCGCACTTTATTCCCGAGTTTGTTGCAAAGTGCATCCCGTGATAAACCGGTACCAATCCTTATATCCTACTAACCTCTACCCGCGTCTTAGTGCGAGTTGGAAATACCTTCAAGAAACATTTACATCTTAGAGTTTTGCCTGAATCAACACTCTTATCTTAAACCAAAAACCTACCAAGAAACCTCTACATCATTTTTAAGACCTAAGTATCTAATAATGCCTCACACGTACGAGTACGCTAAATTTTTTTAAATCGCTCTGTTTTTTTGTCCGACCAATATTTTTTTTATAAAAAGGTATACTTCCTACGTCACCCGAACGGTTCGTTCCTCGTGGAGCCCAATCCAGATTCGATCAATCCTATTTTTCATACTAAATATAAACTGAATATAGATGCACAGAAAAAACCCCAGAAAAAAGACCAATGCTGGGAATCAAACCCAGGTCCTCAGCATTCCGTGCTGCGTGCTAAACCCCTACACCACCACTGGTCTAGAGATTAGACACGAATCTTTTCTACACATCGTACATTTCAGTCTGTTAGATAATCACCTTATGCAGTGATAAACGCACATCTATGTTACACCCTCTATCGAGGTTAGCTCCAAAGGAGTCTCTCGATAGAGGGTGTAACATAGATGTGCGTTTATCACTGCATTAGGTGATTATCTAACAGACTGAAATGTACGATGTGTAGAAAAGATTCGTGTCTAATCTCTAGACCAGTGGTGGTGTAGGGGTTTAGCACGCAGCATGGAATGCTGAGGACCTGGGTTCGATTCCCAGCATTGGTCTTTTTTCTGTGCATCTATATTTCAGTTTGTATTTAGTATGAAAAATATGGTTTCACGGGATGACCGTAAAAGTAATTAAAAAAAAGTAGTTGAAAAAATAAATACAAAAAGATACTTCATACCAAATTCGATCAATTCTTTTAACCCCTAGTATGCTGCGCTGTATAGCTCGTTGGCAAACCTTGAGTTTGGTTATCCCCTTCTTACTCGAGGTACTACCGGTGGTACTACCTGTAGTACCACCGCTAGTACCACGGGTAAGAAGGTTGGTTATCTGTTTCTCAGTTAAGGACTAAGTTTGCGCCCCGTAGGTTAAGACAGAACTTGTTTTTATTTTATTATATTTTTGTTTTAAAAAATTCTTTAATTTTATCAATTACTGTAATTTTCATCCATATTCTGTTATACATACCATTTTCATAAGCAAAATGGTAGAATCACATTACGCAAAAACTCATTTATGTAAACTAAGTAGGTACCTTTTAAAAAAAAAACAGTTTACACTTAGCGAGTAAAAGTTAATAGAATTTTGTAAAAAAGCTTGTTGTAATGTAGTTGTCACCAAGCAAAGTCGATCCAACTAACAATAAGCGCTTTAAGGTTATTTTATTATGACGAAAAAGGTTCATTTCCCTTTGACCAATGTTTGTAAATTATACTCTAATAGTCAGCACATAAGGTCTTAATTTAAAACGTGACTAAATTTGAGATAATTTACTTTTAACAATATTTTTCATATAAGCCATCCAGACGCAGGTAAGCAAGTCGAGAATTCAAATACCAGATTTTTTACATTTAAACCCTTCCTTTTCGTTTATGAAAACAATTTTCCGTAACAGTGCGCATACATGTTATTCTGCTTTTAGCAAATTAACATTTTTAGCCGTATTTTCCACTCCGCATATACAGGGCGTCCCACGGCTATGCCACATGGAGGGAAAGTACCTTGAATATTGTAGATTGAACGTTTTACTGAAAGAAGACATTATTTTAATTTTAAAAACAATTTAAACTGCATTCATAGATTTTTAAATAATTACATGGGTGAACCGGGAATCGAACCTGCTACATGAGAAAAAAAATTACCCTGTAACTTTATCATATATTTATTTTTCTGCATTTGTTTATCTGTATATAATGATTCCATTCGTATATCGTTGTGAGCGTGCTTGTGCTGTAAAGTTTAGTTATTGATATGTCGTAAATTAAATATCATAAATATATCGGCAGTGTGACTCTACAATTCAGAATACTTTATCTAGATTTATCATGCAGGTACACAGGATTTATTTTTGAAAATTCAACCCTTAAAGGGGTGAAAAGAGAACGTTGAATGGAAATTTGAATTCCCTATGGCAAATTCCCTATTTTGACACACGTCAAAATTTAAGTTTTAGGTATTTATCGTAAATAAAAATTAATGCCATTCATCAGTTTTTGAAAGTCCCTAAAAGGGGTGAAATAAAGGATGATATTTTGTATAACAAACCGATTCCGCTGAAGCTATGGGAGCCACATTTTATAGCCACTGCATTAATCATTTTTAAGAATCATCCCTTAAAGGGAGAAAGTAAGGAATAGTAAGGAATTAAATAGTATTAATTTTGGAAGGATGGAGGAGTCAATTTTTATGCATAATACGGTATACGTGATTTATGAAACCATGCATCAAAATTGATAACTACGAGTACCTACTTAAGCTGAGATGGGGCTAGAGTTAAAATATACGTCTGACTGCAAGCACCTACGAGAGAAAAGGAGAGCATTTCCCTGTCACAGGCTTCTCGTGATTGGCGACAGACCGTATAACACATAGCCTTGTTTCTATGATTTAAGATAGGGACCAGTCCCGTTGGAGTGTGACGGGAAGTGTAGCGATATATTCTGTTTGCACTGCCGCCGGTCTGAGTTTGATTTGTAGCTGTGCCCTTTGGGCTAAGGCTATATGGTTGGGTGGTTCGCCATTTCCGGACGAAATTTAAACTTCTATTGTTTGAATTGTATTTTTTAAAGGCAAAAGATTTATTCCCACAAAACAAAAACAGACTTAATGTACTACATTAACTATCCTTAATAAAAAAAATTATCATTAATCGCACTATCAAAAATTTATATAGCAAAGGGAGTATACTTACTTTGTTGTGGGTTAGAGTTCTGACTGGTACAGCGCTTATTTTTTTGCAAAACGAGCCTATCTATCGCTCAGAGGGCCCCTTTCATATCTCCTTTCATCCCTGACACCCTTAGTGTTGCAGGTGTCAATGGGTGGCGGTGATCTTGCCATCAGGTGACCCGCATGCTCGTTTGCCCTCTTCCATACAAAAAATGGCGGGCTTTTGTGTTGAAATTATAATATATATACACAACGGACGATTAAAAAAAATTAACATGCACCAACGTACATTTCTACAACGGTCAACCTAAAAAAATAAGCATTCAGCGCAAATAAGAAACGTTGTTACAGATGAAATTAATTGTGAAATTCCTGAAGTTAAAAAGACGCCTTTTGAGCGTCGATCTTAAATATGTATTTTATCCTTTTACCTAAAACTGAGCAGTTTTCTGTGTGAAATTGCCTAAGCCACGCAGAAGGATCCGTCCCTTATACGCGTGAACAAATTCATGCAATATTCGGCATTTGTTTCGTTTTCTTTGGCAAGAAAATATAATTTATTCAATTGGATGAGGCACAATAGACCCGTCCTGCAATTCATAAGTGCTTAACGGTTTTTCCCACGACATCCTCTACCCTTTTATCCCAAGGAAAACCTTTTCGGAAAATCATTCACGCAACGGCAAAAAAAAATTGAAAATTCAGATATTGAATGATCGTAAAAATGGACAAGGGTCTCATCCATGCCCGGATAAGAGGTTATTGCTTGCTACGTGATACTTTGTTTGTTTTTACCTGGGAAACGTGGGATTATTTAGTAGGGATGTTTTGTTGTTTGCTATTGAGCGTTTTCGGTATCAGACGGGCTTATTTAGGGTTGAAACAAATATGAAGTCAATCAAATTAGGTTTTCAAATATTGGATCTGGGCTTTATTGCTTATTGGCCTTTAAATTTTAGTCGTGACAGTCTAGTGGTTTTATCTATGGCCTTTCAACCAGAGGGTATTGGGTTCGAGACCAGGCTCGCACCTCTGAGTTTTTAGGACTCTACATTTGAACCGTAAGCTCTACGGTGAAGGTAAACATCGTGAAGGAAGCTACAAGCATCTGTGAAAAAATTCAATGGTGTGTGTGTTCCTAGTCCGCACTAGGCTCACGTGGGAACTACGGCTCAAACCCTCTAATTCAGAGAGGAAACCTGTTGGGACGTATATAGGCTGAGATAATGACGACGAGCTTTCAACCGCAGCATAACTCGAACTATAAGGTCACTCGAGTTAATTGTTTAAAAGAATTGTCTTTCGTTTATTTTTTACTGTGAAATAGTACTACAGTTATCCAGATTGCGGAGATGAAATTTAACCGCTGATATTTTTTGATAAATCCATTGTAATGTTCTTTGTCGAAATTAACGTCGGGTGTAATAAATCAGTCGCAGGACTGGTGGTTGCAAAATTTCTTTGGAAGTAAAGTCATTCTTGTTATTTATAGGTTAAATATATGGGTCGAATGGCGAGAGTGAGAGTTGAAAAGAGTAGATGTGCATTGCGACCCTCTATTAATGTTTGGTCTGTATAAACGAGTACCCACTCGCACGTAACCACGTGCTAAATCATATAAAGTTTGAAAATAATAATGGACAAAATACACATTAGCAATTTGATATAATGTAATTCCGAATTCGGAATTTCACCGAGTGATCGAGTCAGAAATGAGGAGAACCAAAGTTACTGACATAGTTTAGACAGTCGCCAGACTTAATTGACAGTGGGCAGAGCACATTGGTCGTAGAACCATCGGCCGATGGGCCAGTAAATGACTAGATCAGTTCCCCGAGCTTGTTTGTTCCGCGTAGCGAAATTCCCAGTCGCATTTTTCCCAAATGCTTTTTGTCTCACTATAGTTTTTTACTAAAGTTTATTTTCACAATAGCGTTTTTTTCCTATTTAAATTTACACAGATACAGTGTCTACAGAGCTCTGCGTCTCCTTCTCCTGTGTGCTTTTGGCCCTTCGGGCCGATGCAAACTTAACATAACCTAAACCTACCTACGTTTCTGTGTCGATTAAAGTTGAAAAAAAACGCGATTGTTTAAATAAGCTTCAATAAAAAAAAACCATTGTGAGAAAAAAAGCATTTGGGAAAAAATGCGAATGGAAAATGGGTCATTATTCGAGCGTTTCAACCGCCTCACTTTAGTGGACACTTTTTTGTAGAAATGGCAAAAGATTTTTTAAATATGTGGTAGAGGTACAGGTCCTCTAATAAATAACCGAAAACGTCATCTAAATCTACACCCGATTCGTAGAAAACGTGACCACGAAAGTGAAGCGGTTGAAACGCTCGAATAATGACCCAATTATGCTACACGGAACAAACAAGTTTGGGGAATTGATCTAATTACTCGATCAAGATCGCACGAACCAGTTGGAAGCAGGAAGCTAAGAACCAATAGCTGTGGAACTCTTTAAGGGAGGCAATTGGCCAGCTTTGGACGTATTTTTGCTGAATTTATGATTAAACATAAACATAAACATATTATGCAGTATTTAACTGAGCTAGAATCACTAATTTTATAGGTAACGCCACCAGAGTTGAGGCCACGCACACAACCACATCTCATGTAATGACAGCGGGATTTTGACGTTGTGTAAACGTTTAACGACAACACAACGTCAAAATCCCGCTGTCATTACATGAGATATGGTTGTGTGCGTGGCCTCAAATCTGGTGGCGTTACCTATATAGCACGTTTAAAATTTCGCCTCGTATAGGTAGTGTTCCCTAGCGTTTAGTTAGTATTGAATTTATGCAAATTTTCTTTGGCTGTCCGTTCACTGTGACGTTGCAAGAATCAACGTTGCAGGAGTTACCTCTACGGATACTGCATAGCAATGTGTAGTTAATTGACTAGTCACGATATTGCCAGACGACATTGAGGTTGTTGCGAACTCATAATATCGCGTAATATTCTGACGGGAGGAATCGTACTTGCGTGAATCAAAGCGAATTCTAAGTTGGATGCTGTTTTGCAATAGTGTGTTAACCCTGATTAATTCTGCAATACAATGTCAACCCTTAGAAAAGAATTTTTACAGTTGACATTGTATTGCAAAATGACAGTGAGTTGTCGCAGTATTGCAAAACAGCATCCAGTTATACCTATGATCTTAAAAATATTAATGCGTCTTTACTGAATTAGGTAATATTTTTTAGTTCATGTGCTATTTTATTTTTGCCTTCGTTACTTACTTCGATTTATAAATTGTACTATTAAGAATTTATAACTGCTACCTAATCGTTTAGTTCTGCATCCGTCGTTTCGCCATTGTTTTAATCTTAATAAAAATTATGAATGCGAAAGATTATGAGTGCGTGTGTGTGTGTAATTGTTACATTTAGTGCTAAAATGGCTTGATTTAAATAAAATTTCATATAAAATTTCATATAAAATTTCTTAGGATAAACACTTTTCATTCTGATATTCTCCCGGGATTCCTTTAGGAATCACATGAAAATTTTGCTAAATCCCGGAGTTTCAATTCAATTGCGAGACCTAATCCGAGGATAAATCTAGCACGCAATAAAGTACCTATGTTATTACTCTATTTTACACCTTTAGGTAAATACGGTATCACCATTTTCATCCGTTTCAGTACCGCTCTATTTAGCCCATTCAACTACGATTATTATATGCAATAGCAAATGCAGCTGTGTCTACATAAATCTCCACAATGCGCGAGGTCGGCGCGCGAGTCACATGTTTCCACTGACATTAAATGCGATTGCAGTGAACGTCAATGTTCAATTGTTTCTAAGGAGGTTATACATTACGATAATTCGTCAATGCCATTGAAGTAGTGGGCGATTTTCAGTTGTTTTCTGATGTGTTGTTATTTGCACGCGTTTTAGGTATTTGAAATGGATTATAAGACTTTGGTTTGTTGGTTTTTGTGTGTGGCGTTCGCGCAGGATTGTAAGGTTGGCGGGAACCAGGTGAGTAGTTTTAATAGAGTTGTTTGTTAAGGTTAAAGGTAGCAAGTGGATTTTCACCCTCTTTCAGGGGTCGGCCGAAATCTCAACCGTCCAGTGTGTAGAAATTAAATTTAACACGGATGTTTCTAGGGTTCCGTATCCAAAGAGAGCCAACTGAAGTCTATTACTGAGAGTCCGCTTGTAACGTTTAGCGTTACAGGTAGATAGATTAGAGAAATAGAAACAATAAACTTCTTTATAAAATTTAATTAAAACTAAATTTACAAATTTTGAATTTAGGGTAGGTCCAAAAAATTATAAAAAAAAACTAATGAGAAAGAAAAAAAAACGACTAGGTCGTGGGAAAAATAAACCGAGCCGAGCACACAGTTAAAAAAAACGAATCCTTGTTAGGGGTCACTTCCCTACACTGCGCAGACCCTCTGCGGCCGATATCCGGATATCCGGGTTCCGAGTGGGAAGTGTAGATTCGGTCCGGGAAGCGCCGGGTGAAGCCAACTGGTACTGCAGAAGCGGGCAGACAAGCCCCAGACTAGGTCCCTGGAATTTCCGGATTGGCCGTTTCAAGAAAAGTCCAGTTTCGGTATAGTGACTGCGACATCCGAGTTTTTATCGAACCAAAAAAAAAGGTATTTACGTAGCCAGGTTAAGCGAACCCCCAAAGCACTAAGATGGTGATCAATGATGTGGCAGTCACTAATAGAATTTATAATTTACAAATGTAAAATGAACTAATTAGTGAAAATACAATGATGTGTTTTTTTTTTGATAATAAATCAAACGGAATCTAATGTTGCATGATAGGTGTTACAAAAGCATTAAAATAAATGGATTATAATTACGTTCATGATTTTATTAATTGATTTAGTGCAAAAAGCGGAAGCAAATTATATTACATTTTTGCAAAGCGGGTAGTTGAAAGTTTCTAGAACGCCTCGAATCACTACATTTTATCTTGCATGATTAAGATTAGACAAACTTAATTGTAGTAAAATGAGCGCACTAATTAATTATGAGTATCAAATGCACAGATGATTTAATTATTCACACACTAAGAACTAGCGAGCTTAATCTAGTAATAAATCTTCACAACACTCACCCGTTCCGGGGAAACACAGGCACTTAACTTAGATTGTAAAAAATCTTAACTGGCAGGAACCAAAAAATTATTTTTTCAAATTAATATTCTTGTTTCGTAATAACTTTAGTTTATGATTTCAAAGTCAATTGACCTTCTGCTGTTAAAGTCGTTCGCGTAGTGTATGCGCCGTCTCACATTCACTCGCCGGCGCGGCTGCAGCGATGCAAGCGCGTGACGTAGTCCTTTGTATTGACGAACAGTTTTATCTAATAGTAACCGCGAATATTATTGTCCGTTGTCTGTTTGTTTATTAAATTATTATTAAGGTTTTGTTTTATTTTAAGTATCTTTGTGTGAGTGTATGTGATTTAAGTAATTTAGTGTGTGTATAGTTATAATCTTTATTTTCTATATTTTATATTTTAGAAATAAAATTTATTTGTAGGTTTTTATAATAGATTTTAGGCAAAACCGCTACATACCCCCTTTTTTAGGTTAGGATTTTTACTAGTGAAAATCCGCTATCTCTTTGCTACATAATAGATTATACTTTTCTAACTTTCAGGCTTCCATCTCGACATACCCCCACCGTACATACATCACGCAATTAAATAAGCAATAAACACTATGCCTGTGTGTTTCTGCATCCTATCAGACTGAGTACTACATATAATTAAATGTAAAAATACTCTTGAAAATCTATTATTGGATTTTAATTAATTTATGTGATCAATCCCCTGTAAAATAATGTAAAAACTGTGAATTCCAAAAATATAATCTTTATAGAAGATTAGGATTCCATATGGCAAATGAAAAATACTTCACGATCCGGTAGGGGACCGTAAATTGAATAATGTTTAATAGAAAAAATTAGTTCAGAACGCAACAGTAACAATTTTAGGTGTTTTCATGGGGTTATTACATAGAGACTTACAGAGATAGAATAATTGAGGTTTTTATATTTTAATTAGATCAATCTTTGTAGTTGATGATTTTAAAATCTTTGACGTGCCAATCGCCAATATTATTGCCTTGCATGTCCTCAAGTTCATAAACTAGGTTTGACTTTTTGTTAACTATTCTACATTTTATGAACTTGGGGGCAAGTTTTTTAGCAAATTTCTTGTTTTTGTCACTTTGGTAAAATGTTTTTTTCCATATTATATCACCAACCTTGAAATCAAAATTCTTTCTGCGTAGATTGTAGTGACTACTATTTCTAGAGTGAGCCTTAAGTATACAAGACTGTACCTTATCATACACTTTTCTTAGGTTACCTAAGTTCTCCGCATACTCGTCCCTAGGTGTGAAAATTAGGTCTTTACTTGCGTCTGCATCGATGTAGTGTGAGCCACAGCTTACTAACTCACGACCGTATACGAGAAATGCCGGTGTGTAGCCGGTCACCTCATTGACTGATGTGTTTACGGCAAACTGGATTTTGGGGATATTAGAGTCCCAAGATCTGTGGTCATTCTGTATATATGTCGCTATGGCTGTCAAAACGGTTTTATTGTAGCGTTCGACGCTGTTGACTTGGGGCGTGTATTTAGGCGTGTAATGGACGTTGGGTATCTTGTACTTAGCATATAGTTCCTTCAAGACGTTGCTAACGAATTGTTTTCCGTTGTCCATTAAAACTGTGCTGGGAATGCCATGTACCAGGAATACGTTATCCTCGAGTATTCTAGCTAATATCTCCGATGTTGCACGACGAATAGGGAACAGTAGGCAATACTTCGAAAAACAACACGTCACAACGAATATGAAGGTATTTTGTTTTCTAGAAGGGGGCAGAGGACCCACTAGGTCCATGCTCAGCATTTGAAATGGCCGAGAGCAAGCTTTAGGGCGACCCATGACACCAAGAGTTGCGTGATTAGAATATTTGTGGGCAATACAAGTATCACAGCTTGTTACGAAGTTAGAGACATCGCGGTGCATATCGGGCCAGAAATATTTTAATGAGAGACGTTTATACGTTTTGAAGATTCCAAAGTGTCCAGAAGTGGGGTCAGAATGATTTTTAGAAATCAAATCCGGTCTTAACTCGACAGGTATCACCTCTTTCCACTCAAACTCTCTAGTAAGTGGGTTTAATGATTTAATGTATCTAAAAAGCTTGCCGTTAGATGTTTTATAGTTTAGAAATGAGGTAGGATTATTTTGACAGCCGTTGTAGACATTTAGAAACCAAGCATCGTTAGTGGTATCAACCGTGTTGAGGCCAGATGAGTCCTGATCGATTGCAGCTATAGGTACAGAACGTGACAGACTGTCAGGGACAACATTCTCGGTGCCACGACGATGCTTAATCTCGAAATTAAATGAGGACATGCGAACACCCCAACGAGCCAGACGACCTGTAGGATTATTTAAATTTAGAAACCACTTTAGGGACGAGTGATCGGTGTAAACAGTAAATGTTAAGCCGTTTTCCAAATAGCATCTCCAGTGTTCTATAGCTGTGAGTACTGCCAATGCCTCTCGCTCAGTAGCGCTATAATTGCGTTCTTTGCCTGTAAGTGACTTGCTCATGTAGGCTATAACCTTCTCCTCACCACCAATGACCTGTGTCAACACAGCGCCAACCCCAAAATCACTTGCGTCTGTGTGGACTTGAAATGGTTGTGAGTAGTCAGGACATGACAAAATAGGCGAAGATATCAAAGCTTCCTTCAGAATACGAAACGCATTGTCAGCATCAGGGGACCAAGAGAATGGAGGTGAAGTTTTAGCTTGCGAAGTTAATTTGTTCAAAGGCGATGCTATAGAGCTAAAATTAGGAATGAATCGCCGATACCACGAAGCTGTTCCTATAAATCGTCGTACTTCCTTGCGATTGCTAGGCGTGGGATAGTTTACTATGGCTTCAATCTTTTCAGGATCTGGCTGCAAGCCGTTAGTATCCACGATGTATCCCAAATATTTAAGCTTATTCCTAAAAAATTGGCACTTTTCGTAGCTAACAGTAAGGTTTGCCATTTGTAATCTCTTGAGCACGCGAACTAATAAAGAAATGTGCTGCTCAAAAGTAGGAGAGACTATGACGATATCATCAATGTAGACGAACACCTTGTGTTCAAACTCTGGGCCATAGAACAGCATATCAACTAGCCTTTGTTGGGTTGCTGGGGCATTTGTAAGACCAAAAGGCATTGAAGTGAATTGATATGTGCCTCTAGATGGAACATAAAAGGCGGTTTTACATCGATCTTCCTCTTTGATAGGGATTTGCCAGAAGCTCTTAGAGAGGTCCAAACTAGACAGATACTTAGCATCCCTTAAGTTGTCAAGTATCTCTGAGATATAAGGAATACTATACGCGTCTTTTACAGTGACACTGTTTAGCTTACGGCTATCCAAACAAAACCTGAGTTCGCCATTCTTTTTAGGTGTAAGTAATACTGGTGACGACCAAGGGCTCTCGCAAGGTTCTACCACATTTTCTCGAAGCATGTCGTCCAGTTGTTCAACTAAAACCCTTTGTTTTTCTGGAGACATTCTATAATATCTTTGACGGATGGGAGCAGCATCACCAGTGTCAATAGAATGAGTAATAAGCGACGTGCGACCAAGGCCACGTTCTTCATAGGAAATTTCAAGAAATTGTTTAATTAGGTGATCCGCTGTAATTTTTTGTTCTGTAGTTAAATGGTTATAATCACAGATGTGAGTAGGAGATTCTATAGATAGTGTATTTAAAAGCTCTTTATCTTTAGTGATCATAACTGCATCCAAATTTTTAGGGAACAAGTCAAAAAGCCTCCAGAAATCCATTCCCAAAATTAATGAGTTTTGGATTTGTGGTACTATATAGACTTTAAGAATGTGTATTTTATCTAAAAAGGAGATGGGCAAATCTATTATGCCTAGACATGTAAGTTTTTGTCCACCTGCGGCGACAAAATTAATGTTTTTAGAGTTGGAAATTGTAAATCCAGTGCTTAGGATGCGCTTGTGGTAGTTGTTACCCATTATTGATACACTAGACCCTGTATCTAGTAAACCATTGATAATATTACTATTAATTTTAACTGTGACGTAAGGTCTACTATTTAAATCTTCAGGTTTATTTTGTGAATCTCGGATTGAAGTGACAGAATAGCATGAAAAAAATTTAGATATAAAATTAAGCCAAGATTTCCAATCTGTTTCATCAAAATTGTTACATGGTATATTTTCAGCCATAACTGCACTGCAATCCGTGATATTTAGTTTTTTTTATTACTAGTTTTAGGGTTACAAACTGTACAGTCCGGGTAACGGATACCTTTCTGGCCACATTTAAAACAGATAGGGAAATGAGGTTGCCTACATTCTTTTAGAGAATGTGATTCAGAGCGACACCTCGGGCAGTACTTATGCGATGATTGAACGTAGTTTGATGAATGTGGTTTGTTTGGTATGGCGTTAGTAGTATTTACTTTTTCTTGTATATTTTTATTTTTGTTGTAGTTGTAGTTATTTGAGTAGTGTGGTTGTTTGTTGTGAGTATTGTAGTTTTTATAAGTATCATTTCTGTTGTTATAGTTTTTATTATTATTAAAATAGTTACCAAATTTTTGTTGTTTCGTATACGCAAAATCAGGTGCTAGTGTCTCTGAAGTCACCCTTGGAGGCTCACGAAATAGGGATAAACGTGACTGTATGCTCTCGTAATTGCAGCAAATTGTTTTTAATAAGTTAAGATCCCTAATCTCAGGAGAAGCAGCCAAGGTGCTTGCGTAACATGGTCTGATGTTGTGGAGAATGATTTCGAGTTTTTCATCTTCAGACAGAGGTTTGGATAGTCTCGAAAACATGCCATGCATTATGGATAAATAAACGGTAATGTTTTCGAGTTCACCCTGCGCTCGAGATCTTATTTCAGCCAAAAGGCGGTAGTCGTAGTCCTTTTGCCTGAAGTCCTGTTTTAAAAGAGCCACAACATCATCCCAAGTATGTACACTCTGTTTAATGCAACGAAACCAGTGCAGCGCGTCATCTGTGAAAATCTCGTACCCAAACTTTAGCAAACGATCTTTTGGAATGTTCCTTGCCTCTACGAATTCGTCAACGTTTTGTATGAAGGAAAGCACGCATGATTTGCCTGAGAACTTTAGTCTAGCTAAATCGGAAGTTAGGTTGCGGTCACAGGTTATAGGGTTGTTTGTGACATTAGGTTCTGGTTCAGAACTTGACCCTGGGTTGGAACAGTTGGAAGTTGGTCTTAGTGAAGAAATTTCTCGATACAAGGTAGTAAAAGCATTGCAGTTTGCTTTATGCTGGGCAGCCAACTCAGTTTCAATATCTGAAATTCTACCATTCCTATGGTAAATGTGGTGAAGTAGGTTTTCCGCGCGCAAGAACATATTCTTATCGAATTTATATTTTAGGGACGCTATCATTGATTGAGACTTCAGCAGACTATCCTTAACAGCAATAAGGTCAATTGAAGGTTCTAAATATGATTCTAGTATGTCTTCCGAAGGTATATTCAATTTAACGATCTGACTTCGAAGTTCCTGTACGGTTCCAGTTGTACCACCTCGAAGGAGGACTTCATATTCCAGTTCAGCCTTTTGTAGTGATAGATGTTTGATTGGATACGACATATTGCAAGGTGCAATGATTACTCCGAATCAGGTGAATGTTGTGATTACAATGATTGATAAAAGCAGTTAAATAATGTTGTTTAGCGAGTAGGATACTCAATGAGATTAAAAAATGATTTTAAAAATACTGCGGGTAGACGAAGTATTTAAATAAAAAAAAGGTAGAAGTATATATCTATATCCACGCGCTATACAACTGCAGGAAATCAGCCTTAATACTAATTTGCACACAAATAGAAAATAGCAACTTGTTAACAATTAGCCAACACCAAAGAATAACCAAAAAAAAATACCAAGGACCCGTTTTATTAATGCTCAGCTCGATAAATTACCTAAAAGTGGGCGCCATTGTAACGTTTAGCGTTACAGGTAGATAGATTAGAGAAATAGAAACAATAAACTTCTTTATAAAATTTAATTAAAACTAAATTTACAAATTTTGAATTTAGGGTAGGTCCAAAAAATTATAAAAAAAAACTAATGAGAAAGAAAAAAAAACGACTAGGTCGTGGGAAAAATAAACCGAGCCGAGCACACAGTTAAAAAAAACGAATCCTTGTTAGGGGTCACTTCCCTACACTGCGCAGACCCTCTGCGGCCGATATCCGGATATCCGGGTTCCGAGTGGGAAGTGTAGATTCGGTCCGGGAAGCGCCGGGTGAAGCCAACTGGTACTGCAGAAGCGGGCAGACAAGCCCCAGACTAGGTCCCTGGAATTTCCGGATTGGCCGTTTCAAGAAAAGTCCAGTTTCGGTATAGTGACTGCGACATCCGAGTTTTTATCGAACCAAAAAAAAAGGTATTTACGTAGCCAGGTTAAGCGAACCCCCAAAGCACTAAGATGGTGATCAATGATGTGGCAGTCACTAATAGAATTTATAATTTACAAATGTAAAATGAACTAATTAGTGAAAATACAATGATGTGTTTTTTTTTTGATAATAAATCAAACGGAATCTAATGTTGCATGATAGGTGTTACAAAAGCATTAAAATAAATGGATTATAATTACGTTCATGATTTTATTAATTGATTTAGTGCAAAAAGCGGAAGCAAATTATATTACATTTTTGCAAAGCGGGTAGTTGAAAGTTTCTAGAACGCCTCGAATCACTACATTTTATCTTGCATGATTAAGATTAGACAAACTTAATTGTAGTAAAATGAGCGCACTAATTAATTATGAGTATCAAATGCACAGATGATTTAATTATTCACACACTAAGAACTAGCGAGCTTAATCTAGTAATAAATCTTCACAACACTCACCCGTTCCGGGGAAACACAGGCACTTAACTTAGATTGTAAAAAATCTTAACTGGCAGGAACCAAAAAATTATTTTTTCAAATTAATATTCTTGTTTCGTAATAACTTTAGTTTATGATTTCAAAGTCAATTGACCTTCTGCTGTTAAAGTCGTTCGCGTAGTGTATGCGCCGTCTCACATTCACTCGCCGGCGCGGCTGCAGCGATGCAAGCGCGTGACGTAGTCCTTTGTATTGACGAACAGTTTTATCTAATAGTAACCGCGAATATTATTGTCCGTTGTCTGTTTGTTTATTAAATTATTATTAAGGTTTTGTTTTATTTTAAGTATCTTTGTGTGAGTGTATGTGATTTAAGTAATTTAGTGTGTGTATAGTTATAATCTTTATTTTCTATATTTTATATTTTAGAAATAAAATTTATTTGTAGGTTTTTATAATAGATTTTAGGCAAAACCGCTACACGCTATCTGTCTGTCTGTCCGTCTGTCTGTCACAGGGCTCGATCTCTTGAACCGTAATAGATAAATTTATAGATTAATTTTCACTGATTATGTATTAGGTACGTAGTTTTAGACAAATACTAAAAATAAGTTTTAGTTTGGTAATTTTATTTTATAACATTGCAACAAATTCTAATGATTTGGCGTTCAAAGAATAATAAATATTTTATTGTATTTTAAGCTATATCGATGTCATCATTATCATTATATCAGCCAAAAAACGTCCACTGCCTTCCCCAAAGATTTCCAAAACGATCGGTCCTGCGGTCCCCGCCTCCAGGGGCCTGTTGCATAACAAAGTACAACTTATATTACAAGTGGAACTCCCCTTCTAGTTAATATAACTGAAGCGAGAGTTCCGCTTGTAATATTAGTTGTACTTTATTATGCAACAGGCTCCAGGTGGTTTCGGCGACCATTACTAGATCGTCTGTCCATCTTGTTTGGAACCTTTCCATGCCACGTTTTTCGGTTCGCGGCCGCCACTCTAGCGGCCATCCGTTAAAAGAGCGAATCAACCAACCAACCGATATATACATTTGTATTTTTTCCAGTGTGCCGATCACGAACAGTGTTGCGGTGGGTGTTGTATAGAAGGAGAATGTATCGACAGTAAGTATCTTAATTATTGTAGTATTGCCGGTATCAGTCTCGTCGAGCAGCCGCGCAAGCAGAGCAGTGGCGCGTAGTGCGCGTTTGGCAGCCGCTGTAGCGTGTTCTTTTGAGAGGAAGGGCTACGGATTAGCCCGAAACACGTCGAGTTAAACTCGTTTGGAGACGTAATCCGTATTATTTCACTTTGAGTATTATGATGCAATTTTCTGAGATATAAACTATCCTATGGCGTTTCCAGGGCCTCTAAATATCTCCATACAGAATTTTATTTAAATCAGTTCAGCGGTTATTGATTCCCCATACAAACTTCCACCCTCCCTCTTTTCACCCTCTTATAGGATGATTTCCGGAATAACAACTATTCTATGTCATTTCCTCACACAAACTACAGTTTCAATGTCGTCAGGTTAGTATCAGATGTTAAGGGGGGGGATAAGAAAAACCGACTTCAAAAAAAAATAGTGCATAAATAATGGCGTTCCAAGGTAACAAAAAATAAACCTATACTTAATTTAAATTGAGAACCTTCTTTTGGAGTCAGATAAATAGACCTCAACATTAAATAAAAAAAAAAAACAAAAATTCACAAATAATGGACTACCTAATGTTTTAAATACCTACGTAGTATGCAAAAACTGCGCAAATGCTAAAATGTTCCCAGATTGTCTCGTACGCTTTACATTCCTTAGTCCACGAACGCGCGGATTCCACTCGGGGTGGCATTACGCGCATTAATCTTCCAAATCTTCTCGGATGTTCTGAAAATTCAAAACAATTAGGGGAAATTATTTCCATTTTCCGAGCAACGACACTCGGAAGCGCTTATGGCTGGCGCACAATGACTTATTACAAACAGTAAAGTAAGTAAGAGAGTTTGTAAACGGATTATCGGACTCTTGGAAATAAATATCAGATTAAGGGAGAAAACGAGAACTTCATAGCTTTGCCAGTGAGTAGATTCGATAAACGATACGACCCGATAACGCCTCCCGTATTCACTGAGCTCGCTCGATATTTTTCTTATAAGTGTCCCATTTGAGCTCCTAAACATAGGGCCCTGCTTGCAGTAACACTGCCTAACTTAGTGTGGAAAGTAAGAATCGACCCGCCCACGCATATGGGAGAGACGGAGTTAGAATTTATGCAGTTTCTGGCAAAGGAAAGGGGTGGAAAGTGTTGTATGAGTACAAATTCGGCTTTCAGTTTGTGCATGGGTTATTAAGTTTTAAATTTTGGGATAGCTAACAATAGTGGCCGATCGAACCTTCGGTTTAGGCTAGATTCGGCTTCGGCAGAAAATTTGCCAATATTAAAACTAAGTTCGGGAACGTTTCTTCTTCGTGTAGCTATGTCACCCACACTCCAAAAGTTTTTCGTGTCTACTTTTTTATTCCACATTAAATAGAATAGATAATCACTTTTTTAGAGCTACCAAACTATAAATATAACGAATAATGTGAAATAGTGGCGATATTTTTCGAAGGATATGCAATAAAACTTTAAAGGATCTCCTACCAGTGAACTTTTGAGTGGAGGAGAGGAACGTTTAATTAGGGACCGACAACGAGTTTTTCGGCATTTTGCTGATTTGGGACCATTTTGTGATGAAAGTTTTGTTTTATTTTTTGTTCTATCGACGTCTTATTTTAATTTGTACATCACGATTAAATGTTTTCTTTCTCTCAAAGTCGGAAATAGTGAAACCCACACTACATGCATTGTCCCACTAGCAAAGACATGTCTTGTTCCCTTCGCCTCTGTTAATTTTGACTTTGTATGCGGCTATATTAAGCTAATTTTCAAGATGAGCTAAAATATGAAAACGTTTGAGACAGCCAAGTGACAAATGGAAATTTTGTTTCTGACTGCGGCTAAAAAGAGACGAATTATACTTGAGTAATGTTCTTGTTACACGGCAAAATGCAAGTTTAAAATAATTAAGTAACGTTTAAGAAACATATAGAATGTTTACAAGTAAAAGGAAAAGGCCTGACTGATTGACTGACTGATTCACATCAACGTCCATCGTAAACTTTTGACTCTAAAAGGTTGCTTTTATTATGTAGGCAAGGAATTAGGACGGATTTGTTGTAATTCCCACGGGATTGGGGATAAGCGGGATATATTCGATTCAAAGTAATCTTATCCCTATAACTGTAGCTGGAGCTGTTAAAGAGACATGCATTATCGGATCGTAGAGGTGCAGTGAGAAGGAATTTTTGGAATTTTTCGCGCGATATAGTTCGGGAGTTGTCTATAATTTTTATCTCTGCGCGGGCAAGAACTAGTGATATTATATATTACTGTGTCAAAAACACTTTGTTTTATTTTGTCTTATTGTGTTTTTAATGTACGATGACCTAATGATCCCAAGGGAAGATCAGCGCCATGCCGACACCGAACCGGCAGTTTGCTGATTTGGGAGCATTTCGTGACATGCGCTCTTTTAATTTGTACTTGTTTTTTTTTCTCTATGCTGTCACAAATAAATACTTTCTTTCTTTTTTTTTTAGTTCATTAAAGAATAAAAAAATCATGTTTCGTTATAGTTTGATTTGGCACAGGAATAACTACTATACTATTTATTTTCTCTGTTACAGCGTACAGATCATGCCTGTCCTCGTTCGACGTATGCAAGGACCACTCGTGCCGCGGCGAGGAAAACTGCGTTGCGTATACGCCGCCTAACTGCCCCGGATGTGAACCCCTAGCCTTATGCCAAATTACCAACTAAACTACCACAAATAAAAGCAGCAGTTGTTTAACAAGATGGAGTCCAAAAAGTTGGACCACGTTAAATCGTAGTTAACCAAATAAAGGTTGCTTTTGCAATTTTTTTTTTTTTTTTACTATTCTATAATTGTGTCCCACTGCTGGGCAAAGGCCTCCCCTCTTGTCCTCCACAGCTCCCTGTTCTGAGCGAAATCTGGCCAATCGTTTAACTCTGCGTCCAGGTCGTCTCGCCATCTGCGCCTGGGCCTGCCTCGCCGCCGGTAACCGTCGTGCGGCACCCACCACGTGGCTGAGTGCGCCCACCTTTGAGAATGCATCCGGCACACATGCCCTGCCCAATCCCATTTGAGCTTGGCGGTCTTTTTTCCCACGTCGGCTATTCGAGTTCTGGAGCGCAGAGTGGTGTTCCGAATACGATCGATTCTCTTCACACCCAACATGCTGCGCTCCATAGCTCGTTGGCAAACCTTCAGTCTGGATTTCTGATTCTCAGTCAAAGACCATGTTTGTGCACCATAGGTCAGGACGGGCAAGATACAAGTGTCGACGAGTTTGCGCTTCAGTGTCGTTGGAAGGCTGCCCTTCATGTGCTCCTTCATGGACCAGTAGCTCTTCCAAGCATTCTCAAGGCGCGTTTCAATTTCCTTGTCCTGCCTGTACTTGAAAGAGACTACTTGACCCAAGTAGATATACTCGTGCAATTATGTTCAGAAAATGTAAATGTGCCATAATTTGAATGCAATAATAAAACGGATCGAATTAATCGCAATGACCAATGTTACCGTTCGGGGCCAAAGTAACCCAACTTTACAATACTGGCGTGTGCTACTTTTTGAACGCCACCTTTTCCTTGTGTTATTAATTTGTTGAACATCTTTGTATTTTACTCCGTAACAATTAGAGCCAACTTTGAGTCTTAATTTTCTGAGGAAATAAAATAATGAATACATTTAATCATAGTCTTAATTAGTGTCTACGTTAAGTCGACCAAGAAATTCCATTACCACCCTAAGCTAAGACTATTTTCTTTTAAAATTCAACGAGATAACGAGCCTTATTGTTTTTATTCCGAACTAGGAATTGTTTTAAAAATAGTAAAGCGCATACGTGGTCGACTATACTTTTTAGTAATCTGTATCGAAGTCCAGACCCTGGCTCAGTCATAGGGCGTTTGATTAATGGTATTTTGGATGATACAAATAAACAGTTTTCTTTTTTTCTGTATAATAAATTTGCACTTTAGTGAAGCATAACTAGACTAATATTTAGTTTTATTACAATAAAAAAAACTATAAATGATTGCGAAGATTTTAAATTCATTGGCGACGGTATAAAATCATAACTATGTAAGAATAGCTGTGTAGCTGAGTTGAGTAGGTACAAATAAAGATCTAGTCTTGTTATTTAAATTAATAGGTAACACATGAAATAGAAATAAAAGATAAGCGAGAATAAGATTAAATTTTCTTTTTTATTTATTTCCCTTATAATATTAACATCCCAGCTAACAAAGTAGTGATAAACGACAATTTATTAACGCTAAACAGTGTTAAAATAGTCATAAAAAAGCAACGCGGTGACTGCTTGCTCTATATTGGTGACTTGTATCATCATCTAGCTATATAATCTTGTACAGCCTAATTTTGATATTAAATGATGTCATAAACGTTTACACGACTGCTTTATATAGCACATATAACACAGCCGTACAACTTTGTTCGCAACAGCGATTTAGGGCAAATTTGTGGTATATCAGATACAAATGGTACTTTTATACAGCTATGTTACTCTATTATGGTTTCTAAGTCACTGCAATATCGCTGGTGATATATCTAAGACAAATGGAGCTAACCCGTGATATATAAGAACATAACACAGCTGATATACGTCTAATTTATCGTATAATAACGTCTCCTAACGCCAGCAACAAAAAAGTCTATTGGGATCTACAGTAACACTAAGTAGTTGTAAATATACTTTTGAAAGTGCTTATATACCACCAGCTACATACAAACGTTATATTCTCTTATATAGAGCTAAAGAAACGCATAACAGTTGTTATGAACTCTATTATAGAAAGTTTTTGCTCTAAAAGAGATCATCTACAACGTAGATATCACAACAACGCGACTTTTTTTAATGGCGGAACGAAACTGTAATGCAGTGATATATTGGAAACCAGAACATATTTTAGGTATATTATGCCAATTTAAATGTTTTATTTAATTAAATATGTATTCAAAATTCAATAGGGGCTTGAAAAAAACACTAATAATGTACTATCAGTTCATCAATAAAATTGAAAGCGCAAGTTAAATTAACCGTTATATATACACGCACAGGAACTAAATACTACGAGATAAAAATATAAACATTATTTATTATACTTACCAATTATGATGAAATATTTTCTTTAACACCCGTTTACACTTCACAAAAAACGACACGCCTGAGTATTATTACTTAGTCGACAACTGACGGTATGTGATATATAACAGAATATCTACCAACAATATAACAACAAATAGCTTACTATCAGCATCGCGATTGTTAATATGTCATCATTTTGAGATATAGTGATCCAAACATCATTGATATAACACCAAACATATTCGTACAATAATGAAGTATCGCGGATTTACATCAAGTGATAAGCGGTACCAAAATACACAAGATGTATCGTAAAATAGCTGTAAAACTGGGGCCTTTTTCCAATGATAGACACGTTTCTATCATGAATTTATGACTTCTTATGTCACTGATCACAGAAATATATCGAGATAGAAGGAAAGAGTTTACGTACGCCGACTGGCCAAATGGAGTTTATAAGCCCCAATGCTCGCCGCGAACTTCAGTCTGCTCCCGACCGCGATCTGCGTGCGACGTCAGGTTTTAAAAATAAAATGACTCGTTGTTCAGTAATTAACTGTTCAAATACTACAGATAAAGTTGGAGCTGTTAGTCGAGGTATTTCCTTTCATTGGTAAATACTATTTGTCCTAAAATATCTGTTATTAATTAAAAAACGATTTATTTTATTATTTTCATCAGAACAGTAGCGGGCGATAGTGTGTCCACGCTAGCTTTCCATTGCGGCTTTAATTTGACGAGCCAGACATGGCGTGCGTTCAAAACCAGCAATGTAAAAATAAGCTATTCAAACTATCGAGTCACGTCCAAGGTCAATTTATCATTTTTTCTGTCAAAAGTAAGAATAGTGATGTACAAGTACACTATCGCAGTTCTTACTCGATTAAAATCGATTTTGAAAGCAGAGGAAATGATAATTACGTTTTTATATTATTATGTAGCTATATAATGTACGTAGTGCAAAGCAAATATTATTAACAAACAGGTTATGGTTACTTCTATATTGCAATTTTATTTTAGTTTTCCGAATGATCCTCATATTAAAAATAAATGGATTGAAAACAACTGGTCGTAAAAAATGGTTTTCTACAAAAAACAGCAAGAATTGTTCTATACATTTCCACGAAGACACCTTTACTGGCCCATCAAAGTACCGACGAGTAATCAGTATGCTTAGTATAAGTTTTACGTCAAACATTCGAATACTATTCGACTGCGTAAATCGAATGAACGTTAGTCGATGCGTTTGTCTTCACTTCGACTATCGCGGTGAGCTCGATCATCTCATCGTTGTAAATTTTCCGCTCGATTTCCTAACAAATCCTGCGAGTACGCGTCACTTTTCGAATAGTTTAGCGCTCACGTCGACAGCGTAAACTTTGGGACGAGCAATTTATGAGCGTAAATACCACGTTTCACTTTCGCAAGGTTTAGTGAGAAGTAAGCAAACGCAAACGCTAAAGTAAAGCTCTCACATGCTTTCTGACTAGTGAGTCGTTCACGCGCGAATTAGTATAGTGAAAAATCAGTCTAAAAGTAAATGCGAAAAATGGCAAGAAGACAATTTTTTGCCTGGAGAATGCTCCAGGAAGCTCAATTGCAAGATGAGCGTAATTTTCTTCGGAGAAAAAGGTCGGCTCTTCGACGACAATGTAATCCTTTCGACTTAGGGGTTCTGTGCTCCCAATAGGGAACGTGCACATAGACGGTGCTGCCAACTGGTGCCATAAGGGTGCCATCAATTTGAATGTTTTACCTTGATAAGTTTGTTTTACTGTCCGCATAGTGTCTCTTCTGTCGCATTAGTGCTGCCGCCTATAGTTACTGCACGTTCCCTATAATACTTTTTCTCACAAAAAAGTAACTTTTTCTCACAAAAGAAGAAACTTGACGTTTTCTCATGAAAAATAAACTTAAAAAAAAAAACTAAAAATCTTGAAAAAAAACGTGGATTCGATCCGAGGTCGGCTAGATCCGCGACCAACCGATTTCAAATGTGCTATTATGATCTGGTCGAAGTCGGCGAAATTTAGCTTTGTATTCTAATGCAAACAAAAATAGCCGGAAAACACGAGTAAAAGCGGTTTTCTGAAAATGAAACATAGCTAGATCAGTTTTTCATCCCCGAAAACCCCCACATACCAAATTTCATCGAAATATTTGGAGCCATTTCCGAGATACTGATTATATATACCTATATATACAAGAATTGCTCGTTTAAAGGTATTAGATTAGATAGATAGATAGATAGGTGATGTTTATAAAACGACGACAACGTTACTACGGTGACGACTCATTTCGTTCACGCGCCGACTACGGAGCGTATTCAGCGCGTTGAATAATACTGAAACATATATACGGTGACACTAGCCGGAACCGCGGCGCAGCGTATATGATTCAGTGCCATATAACGCGCTGGACCCGCTCCGTTAGCGCCGCGCGCACGTCCCGCACTGCGATTTGTAGTGACCTTCAGTTGATCGGAAAAAAAATAATGAATAGTACAAATCTGTGTAAATAAAGTATCATATAACCTGCTTTTTAATGTTTTTGAAATAATTTGAGTTATTTTATAATTAAAGTGAAAGAAGGATGAATAATAATGTACGATTTTTTTATTTCAAGATTGTCTTAGGAATATGTCTATTTTTAATGTGGTACCATTAATATTAAGGCATTTTTTAACAAGGCAGCCCTGCCTGTCGCGATCGTGAGCGTGAACCCAACTTATTTGTGCATTGAAAAAGTTTTTATGCCGTTCGCAAAAAGTGTATTATTGCTTGGTTTTATTCACAGATAAGTTGGTTAGTCTGTACTATCGTCGAAGTGAGCTCTCGATTATGAAATTCGAAAAATTATTTCTGTCACATTCGTTCGATCGCACTTCGATCGTCACTTACTATTGCGAGACCGACTACACGATTCGATTGAAGTTACGTTTACGACAGTCAGTTTTGACGTTTATAAATTAAAAATGGATTCCGTTACTAAAAGACTTGTAAAAGACTGTTCAAAACAATAGCTAAGTCTGTGAATAGTTCAAAGGACTTTCCCACAGCACAAGTATTGGTTGTTGGTTGCATTGCAATCATTCATTCCAATCAGTATTGGTTGAATTGCGGAATTGGTTGGAATCATAATTTTGTGTTCGCAGCTTAAGTGGTGAGTATTTCGAATATATTTTACTGTTGCAGACTGGCTTTCCGACTACATACTGCGTCTAATCCAAAGAACTATACACGCAAATTAGATATAACTTTCTTGACTTGTCAACATTGTTTTGACGAGCAATTTAAGATAACGATTAAAGCCAATTATATTTCGTAAGATCGTTCTTTGTTTCTCTTGCAAAGTTATTAAATACACATTGCGGAATTGGTAATCTCGCCTTATAAGTTATTATTTGTGGTTCTCAGGTAGGTTCTGTCAATAATTGGGTCCGCAAAGTTAGGCTGATTTTATTCAGTAACTGTACTGATGCCTCGGGCGTTTGAGAGTGTGTTAAAGAGAAGAGAAGAGTTAAGATCGCCATGAGGCCGCACATTCGGAAAGTTATCGCCATCACTGCCTTTCTAATAATTATTGTAAAAAAAAGAAAACCAAAGCCTAAACATTTTTGTATGAAACTGTTATATTAATTTATAATACACTGTTTGTTATCCATGACCGCAAACACACAACAAACAAGTGAGACAAAACATTCATATACATAGGGTCATTGACTACTATCTAATATTTTCAACTGATATTTGTTTTAGGAGACCAAATGGATAAATTAAGATAACATCAGCACTATAGTCATCAACATAAGCCAAAGGATGTCCACTATTCATCGTCAGTCCAGCTAGTAGGAGGACTGCGAATGCTGTCTTCCTGTAAGTGGTTGCTACTCAAGGAATTTTGTCCCTCAAAGTTGTCTGCGTTTTGGATAACTAATATACTAATCAAATTTATTGACTGATTGATATTCATTTCATTGTCATCAAATTGTGTTGGCATGGTGTGACTAACTGTATGTTTCATACTTAGATTGGTCAGTATGGGAAAGTCTGATACTATAAGGCCCATACTACACGGGCGGTTCTCCCGCCGCGGGAAACCGCTTCTGAACCGCCACTAGACACAATTTTATATGGAAGTTGTATGGTGCAAACTACACTGCGCAGCTCCGTCGAGCGGGAAACCGCGGCGGGAAACCGCCCGTGTAGTATGGGCCTAATATCGACGGCAGCAAAGAGTAAATGGTTATCTACGGAATTTAAATTTTACAGTATAGCTGTATTAAGAAAAAAACTTAATATTTTTCAAGTAATGGATCGATTTTGTTCAAATTTGGAGCAGTGCTCATAAGAAGTAATATTTTTATAGATACTTTATTGCCAATAAAATATATTTGTATATTTACCGAAATAGTGTACTTGTCTTCATCTACTTTGGGGCAAAAATAATCGTAGATGAGATAACTACCACTTATCCGGTTATGCAGAAGGAAATCAAATTTCATCACACTACACAAAACTCAAAAAGCAATCATTTGAAAATAAATTTACAACCTGTATTATACATCAGTACATCACCTCTTAAAAACCGATCTTAGAGCATTTTTTAGTGCTTTTTTCACGAGTTAACGGACAACTGGCTAACATGTCCGCTTGTACTTAGAGCTATTTTAAAAATTACCCGTAGATGTCTTCAAGTACGTCTCAAAAATTCTCAAATATACTGTGTCAGGCTGAAAAAAATAAAATATATATTGTAAAAATCACAGTTGTCCGTGTACTCTTTTGCTGATGTCGATCATCTACTTTTGTACGTGTATTCTTTTGCTGATGATCTGTTCTAAGGAACCATAACTTTAGGATTAACTACATAATTATTTTGTTAAGCATTAAAGTAAAATTAAAATATTAGCATTAGTCCTAGAATAAATTAAGGATAAGTTGTTGCTTCGCCATAGCAGGGTCCATGTAGCATTCATCATCCCAGCCTATAAACTTCCTACCGCATGGCATAGGTCTCCTCTCAGAATGAGAGGGCTTGGGCCGTAGTTCCCACGCGGGCCCAGTGTGGATTGGGAACTTCACACACACACAATGTTTTACTTCACAGTAAAGCTCATAGTCAATTTCCAATGTAATTTTGCACTCTATTCCGAAAAACTCGAGGCGCAAGCTGGGATTTGAACCCATGACCCTCTGCTTGAGAGGCTATAGGTCAAACCACTAGGCCACTATGGCTATATAATATGTAGCACTGTAATATTTATTTGTCATCTTTGAATATCATGGTTGCAATTAATAAATGAATATGAATAATATGTGTTAAGGCTTTATCTAGAATTCTAATTCAAATGTTGTACTTACAAAGCCACAGAAAAAGTCTGACCTATGCTCAACTTCTAATCTCATTGTGCATATTTTTATTGAGTGGCACTATTTTTAAGCTATTGCATAGCTTTTATTTTTAATTGAAATATGATTTAATTCAATACAAATTATTTATTTCATCTACAATTATTTTACTTGCTGCTTCTGTATTAATTAAATGAGTGAGTATGAGTTTGACGACCAGATGGCCTAGTGGTTAGAGACCCTGACTATGAAGCTTGAGGTCCCGGGTTCGATTCCCGTGTCGGGGCAGATATTTGTATGAAAAATATGAATGTTTGTTCTCGGGTCTTGGGTGTTTAATATGTATTTAAGTATGTATCTATCTATATAAGTATGTTTATCCGTTGCCTAGTACCCATGACACAAGCTTTGCTAAGCTTACTTTGGGACTAGGTCAATTGGTGTGAATTGTCCCGTGATATTTATTTATTTATTTATTTATTTATTTATTTATGAGTATAAATATGGGTATACACCCGTTGCTTAACTTGTGTACTTACCATAACTCTGAAATTGGTACTAATTAAGCAATATTTATCTATCTTCTAATATATAAAAATCTTGTGCCACGGTCTTTGTTATCGAACTCCTCTGAGACGGCTTGACAGATTTTTATAAAACTTTTTTCTGTATACCTAACATGCTTTTATTGTAAAATCGATGATTGACTGTGACAAAAACGCAATGTTTGAATACATGGTCTATTTCTTCATTTTTTTAACTTTTTAGTTTGTATGTAGTTTTAGTTTATAGTTTTAGTTTTATTTTATGTAGTTTTTAATTTGTATTTATACTTTCTAGTTACCTTATAATTTCCCCCTTTAATAAATAGACAGTTAACTTTTTAGTTATTTTTATTAACATGTACTAAATAAAAGCTTATTTAAAAAACAGTTTCCTTTTATTTTTAACATTTAAGTAAATATTTATGACACGGGATCTACTACAGCGTAATTCATAGCGCATATTATTATAGGTAACGCCTTTGATCAATTATAAGATGACCTGGGAAGATTTATACTATAATAGGAGCCCATAGATTTTTACTGAAGCTTATTCTCACAGTACTTAGTGTTTTTTCCCAATTTGAATTGACACAGAAACAGTGTTGATGGAGCTCCTCTTCTGTGTGCTTTTGGCCCTTCGGGCCGATGTAAACTTGTCATGACCTAAACCTACCTAATGTTTCTGTGTCAATTGAAGTTGGAGGAAAAATGCGATTGTGAAAATAAGGTTCAGTAAAAAACCATAGTGAGAGTAATAACAAATACCTAATAGATAAACAAACCTTTCTTTGTCTTGAGCTTAGAGCCGTTGAGGTTGCGCGCTTCAAATTTTTGTTGTTAATAATCCATCCTCTTATCCTTAGATAGTGTATAAATAATCTAAGCTCTTATCCTATTGGTTTGCCATCATAATTTAATTAGGCCCATACTACACGGGCGGTTTCCCGCTCGACGGAGCTGCGCAGTGTAGTTTGCACCATACAACTTCCATATAAAATTGTGTCTAGTGGCGGTTCAGAAGCGGTTTCCCGCGGCGGGAGAACCGCCCGTGTAGTATGGGCCTTAAGGTCTTGCAATATAGATCTTGCCCACATGAATTAATTGATGATTGAAATGAATGATGATGCGGCGACACGACACTTCCGAGGTTGAATTCATTCATTGACTGCCAATGCAAAACTTATGGACAATTTCACGGACTCAAATTGAGTCACTCAATTTTTTTATGCTTGTCAATTACAAAATATTGATAAGATAATCTTCTAAAACCGCAAATAAAACAGGTATAGACATTACTAGTCAAATTAATATCGTAAAACAAGGCAAAATTGCTTATTGCATTTGACATGACACTGACGGATGACATTTCGTTTCGTGCGGATTCGAAAAACGCTGTCGAATAGTTTTGTTCAGTCACGTACGATATAGTTTGCGTTCAGTGAATCGACTGAGTCACGTACGATATAGTTTGCGTTCCGTTCAACAATTTTTACTCGCAATTTTTGTTGCGCAAACGCGCCGCTAGAGGCGTTGTCCATGTTTCCATAGTAAATTAAATTTTTACGTAAACGCGATCGAGAAGTAAATACTTACCAAATGGTGAGGTAAAACTTATACTAAGCATACTGTACAGCTTATCCGACTATTGATGTAGTGATGATGTCATATGATGGAAAGGTACACATTTACATAAGGCTAAATATTATTTTAAAAAATGTGCGTGTGTTTGTGTGTGTGTGTGTGTGTTGTACTTACACGATTATAGGTAGGTAGGTAATAACGAGCTATGGAGAGGACTGTGCTCAGAGTTTCTCTACGGGATCGAATTAGAAGCGAGGAGATCCGTAGAAGAACCGGGGTCACTGACGTAGCCAAACGGATTAGCTCGTTGAAATGGCAATGGGCAGGCCATATAGCATGCAGAACATATGGCCGTTAGAGCCCAAAAGTTCTCGAATGGAGACCACAGACTGGCTAGCACAGCGTGGGACGTCCACCAACGAGATGGACGGACGATTTGGTGAAGGCCGCAGGTTCAGGGTGGATGCAAGTCGCTTTCAACCGTAATGATTGGGTGTCAATGAGGGAGGTCTATGTCCAGCAGTGGACGTCCTACGGCTGAAATGATGATGATGATGATGAATAACTGCAGCGGCTATAGTAGGTACTGACAAATGTAAAGTAATTTATTGGTTAGGTAGGTACCTACCTACATTTATATTTTTCGATTTGAAATTCTGACCTTTCTCATTTCCTCTGTCGAAAATAATTATCATTTCCTCTGTGCATAAGAATCGGTTCCCTAATCGATCTGTGAATCGATGCTTTTGAATTGATTTCGCGCGGCTTATGTTTCCCATCACTAAATTACATTCGTGACGTCAAAGTACCTACGCAAGATGTTACAGGCTCGGTCTCGCTACAAATTGCCGAGCATTTTCCTTCTATCTCGATATATTTCTGTGTCACTGATATACAATCAAATCTAGCTCCTGATTGCTAGCTGGGATAGAAGTTAAAGTTACCATCATCACTAACATCATACGGTTCTAAGTCGTCAGAGTATAAAGATTTTTTTTAAATATTTTATTGGATACATACACAAAATAATTAATAAAAGATTGAGTCTTGTCCCACGGAAAACTTGGTACACTTGGCAGGGAGGCAAATGAAAAGCGTCTCATTTGATGGGAAATAATCGCCACCGCCCATGAATATCGAAAACTCAAGGAGAGTCGCTGATTCGCTGCCGGCTTTTCAAGGATGTGTAAACCCTTTTCTTGAAGGTCCTGATATCATAATTATCTGGAAACATTGCTGCTGGAAGGTACTTCCACAATTTCACTGTACGTGGCAGGAGGTGTCGAAGAAAACGTACTGTGGTGAATGAATGGCGGTATTCATTGATATGGTGCCAATGGAATTTAGACTATTATGATTCACCGTACTTCAAATATAAAAGTTGACGACCTTTAACAATCCAACCTTTTCATAAAACAATCTAACCGGCCAGTATTCGATCGAGCGTAATTTGACACTGGCAGCGTTGCGTTAATGTGCAGCGAACTATGCGGCCATTTAAAACTCGATAGACTCGACCGGGTGCGCCGACGCATCTTTACTTCCGATGTTGATTGTATTTTGTTAATTACGTGGAATGAGTCGACAATGGCCGCTTTTGAGCGTCATTGTACACAAATTTGATGAATAAAACATATTAAAATATGCCAGTTATACTTATACTTGCACATGCTTACTTTTACTTATAGTTATGCTTGCTCAGTGACATTAAATACAGTTAGTCTCAGAAGTCACTGAACACTAGTCCTTGTCGCAATAGACAGTTATACTGTGAAATTTTAAATATATCACATTTAGTGAGAGTGACAATGTACTAAAGGGTTTTGTAGCGACTTCTGAGGCCGACCGTACCTTATTAAAGTACCTATGTATTTATTGCAACTATTTAATGAAAATGACCAATATGAAGTAATGACGTAGTGTAAAGTTTCCAATCCACGCTGGGCCCGCGTGGGAACTACAGGCGTATCTGTGAGAGGTCGTGCCCAGAAGTGACACGAATATAAGTCGTAGAGAAGAATACAACTGGATGTGATGTGTAAAAGAATTATAATAAACTACCAGATATCGTTAGATATGTTTGAAAAATTAAACGCATCCCTCAGAAAATAGCTGACGGATAAATATTTATTTAGTAGAGCTTACATTAAAAAAAATATTTATACGGCCTTACAGTTTAAATCAATGCGCTATAAAATACGCAAATTAATTCTTAAATTGTAACTAATTTATATTAACCACCTACATTTTTGCTATATCTATAAAAAAATTAATGTCATATTCAAATCTAGGGTGAATGTGCGTTCACTAAGCAAGCGTGCTCCATCGTAGACCTCATCTTCGTTTTCCATCAGGCGTGATTGTGGTCAAACGCAAGCCAACACAAAACACACAAACAACAAACATCAAAACGTCTAAACTTTCACATTTACTATGTTAGTGGGATAATCTGGCACTTTGAGAACTAAACATACGGATGTATCTTTTCATTTCAACTTAGAGGCGTGATTCCAGCTTTATTACTGTGGACTTCAAAGAGCTTGAGAGCCAAAAGCGACGGTGCGCTGTTTACTTTGAATTTGTGTTTACTCGTACTTGACAGGGCGCCGCAAACATAATCTCAAGCGTGCTTTTCCCTCGTTTAATATTTTCTTAAGCCTTATTTTTAGGGTTCTTAAGAGTAAGAAAAACGGAACCCAGGGTAACTCGTTGTCTGTTACAATCATCATCATCATTAAGTTTCAGCCGAAAGACATCCACTGCTGAATATAGGCCTCCCCCAAGGCGCGCCAAACAGATCGATCCTGCGCTATCCGCATCTAACGCATTCCCGCAACCGCGGACGCCACTCGAGAACCTTTCGGCCCCATCGACCGTCAGTTCTACAAGCGATGTGCCAGACTCAAATGGCTGCCTCCTGCCATTTGAGTCTGATGATTCTTCGATCGGTGATTTTAGTTCTTGTGCGGATTTCATTGCGGTCTGTTACAATATCGAAAAGTTTTTGAAACCGTATAAATCTGAGGATTTAATAAATCGTAAAATTCAATGGTGTGTGTGAAGTTCCCAATCCGCACTGGGCCCGCGTGTGAACTATGGCCCTTTCATTCTGTGAGGAGGCCTGTGTCCTGCAGTAAATAAATAAATAAATATTAGGGGACAATCTTACACAAATTGACCTAGTCCCAAACTAAGCAAAGCTTGTACTATGGGTACTAGACGACGATAAACATACTTATATAGATAAAATAAATACTTAAGTACATAGAAAACATCCATAACTCAGGAACAAATATTCGTGCTCATCACACAAATAAATGCCCTTACCGGGATTTGAACCCAGGACCTCTTGCTTCGTAGGCAGGGTCACTACCAACTAGGCTAAAGCGGTCGTTAAACAGTCAGCAGTGGGTCGGCAGTGGGGCGTATATAGGCTGGGATGTTGATAATGGTGATGATGTTGACCTGACACAGAAGCAAAAGGTCTTGGGTTCGATCCAAGAACTCGATCAAGGAAAAGATCGATGGTAAAAGATGACTATGATGATTTTTTAACCCCCGACACAAAAAGAGGGGTGTTATAAGTTTGACCGCTATGTGTGTTTGTGTGTGTCTGTCGGTCTGTGGCATCAGCTCTTAAACGATTTGGAAGCGGTTTTATTTGAAAGCAGGTTTCTTGGCGATGGTTCTTAGATATGTTTCATCAAAATTGGTTCCGCCGTTTCAAAGTTATTCAGCTTTTTTGTTAGCTGCTGAAGGGATCTTAGCCGCATAATGGGCATTTACTTTAATTTCAAAGTCAAAGTCAAAGTCAAAGTCAAAGTATTTTATTTTGTAAAACATAGGTAAAACTGAGTACAGTGATCGAAAAATATTATTTAGTTTCACTATGTTTTGCCAATTGGCGTACAAAAACAAATTAGTAGTTAAGTGAAAAAACTACATTAAAAATAGAATGTCATTAAATTAAATAAAATCAAATCAAATTAATTAAACTAAATAAAATCAAATTAAATCAATCTAAATTAAAACAAATGTGACTTAATTGCGTTGGGGGTTTTTTAAATTTTTAATTTATAGGTATACTACACGACGTGGCTAAAACCCAGTTTTACTATAGTAATTATCTCAACATCACACATTGCCGGTTTACCTTTGAGGATCGAGTGGTACATCCATCAATCAGGGTTCACTTCACTGCGCCGACGCGCCGGCAAATTGCCTTAACGCTCCGCCCGAGTTGGTTAAACTACTGGAAATAAGTACCAAAGTGGCCTATAGGCCCGTTGAAGCAAGGAAGTATACCTGCCTACACCGCGTTTTTTAGTGTTCCGTAGCCAAATGGCAAAAACCGGAACCCTTATGGATTCGTCATGTCTGTCTGTCCGTCCGTATGTCACAGCCACTTTTTTCTGAAACTATAAGAACTATCCTGTTGAAACTTGGTAAGTAGATGTATTCTGTGAACCGCATTAAGATTTTCACACAAAATTAGAAAAAAAAACCAATAAATTTTGGGGGTTCCCCATACTTAGAACTGAAACTCAATAATTATTTTTTCATCAAACCCATATATGTGGGAAATCTATGGATAGGTCTTCAAAAATGATATTGAGGTTTCTAATATCATTTTTTTCTAAACTGAATAGTTAGCGCGAGAGACACTTCCAAAGTGGTAAAATGTGTGTCCCCCCCTGTAACTTCTAAAATAAGAGAATGATAAAAATAAATGATGTACATTACCATGTAAACTTACACCTTAATTTAACTGGGGCCCTCATATTGAATACATATGTAACAAATTAAGAGCTATTCTTTGTAATATTAGTATTTTAAAACATAAAATGCCATATAATACTTTGAGACTTCTATATATGGCAATGGTAGATTCTGTTATTAATTATGGCATCTCTCTCTAGTTATGGCAGGACATATAAAACTTACTTACAGGAAATATATAATATACAAGTAAGAATACTGAAAACCATTGTACCACTTAAAATTAAACTTAAGCATAGAAATAATTATGATAAATTGTTTCAGCACTGCAGAATTTTGAATGTATTTGATAAAGTTAAATTAGCCATGGCTTTAGAATACAAGGATAGACTGAGAGAATTAGTTAGATATGACAGATCAAAAAGACTACGAAGCCTAGATAATATTAATCATTTCTTTGTTCCAAAATGTCAAAATATTTATGGTAAAAGGATCTGGTCCTACTACCTTCCTCAAATACTAAATAATTTTCCCAGGACTACAATTGATAAAATAACTAGTAATCCTAAGAACATTAAAAACATAATTAAGAATTTATTTATTAAGGGCAACTCATAGCCTAGCAATTAGAATCTTTAAAAATAAAGATTGGCTAGGTATGTCATTATTGTATAATTGTTATGAAATAAACAGATATAATTTTTTAATTTTTTTTTTACCGAAAATTGGTTTGAACGAGATCTAGTAAGTAGTTTTTTTTAATACGTCATAAATCGTAAACCGCAATTTTTTTATAGATAATAATGGTACGGAACCCTTTGTGTGCGAGTCCGACTCGCACTTGGCCGGTTTTTTATATTTAATTTTACTTCGATATATTACTTGGTACTCACAGAAACTACCTGTCGAATCGTTTTTTTCGTATTATGTTCTAATCGAAAAAAATCTTACATAATTAAATACTCAACAAATGGTTAGTGTAAAAGGCGCGTTATAGCTAGCAAAAGTTACAGCATTAATCAAAAGGGAGGAGCCATACCCAATTATTTCTAAACTAAAAAAAGCTCTCTATCTAGTATAGGTAACGCCACCAGAGTTGAGGCCACGCACACAACCACTTCTCATGTAATGACAGCGGGATTTTGACGTTGTGTTGTCGTTAAACGTCAACACAACGTCAAAATCCCGCTGTCATTACATGAGATATGGTTGTGTGCGTGGCCTCAACTCTGGTGGCGTTACCTATATGTCAAATGCTCTAAGATATTTAAGTGACATGACATTGACGTGACGCGTCAAAGACAAAGAGATTAAGTCCCTACCGAGCTTTTGGGGCATTTATTGCATTCATATTATAATCCCTTGCTGCATTACTAGCAAGGTTTTAGTTCTGAGATTCATGTGTAAGATATTTGAGGATTCACACTAGAGTGAAAAACCCCCATACCCACTAGTGACCAGGGTTTTTTAAACACGATTATTTGTAGTTTGGTCAATAGAAACCAGGCGGTCACCCATCCAAGTACTGACCGCGCCCGACGTTGCTTAACCTCGGTGATCGGATGAGAACCGGTGTTTTGTAAAAGGAGTATTGAATTTAATGGAATAACAATCTATAATTATTTGAATGATGACATAAAGAAATGTAATAATGTATACGAATTTTCCAAGAAATTAAAATCTTTTTTACTTGTACATACGACCATTTTACAGTCTGAAAGAATATTTTGATAAATTATATGAATAAAATATTATTATTATTATTTATTGTATTGTAAGAAATAAGAAAATATTTATTTACAGTAAAAGCGTTTACTGTAAATAAATATTTACACAGTATCCAGTGGGCCCCAAACTAGGCTAGGCTAGGCTTTTGCGTGCCATATTGTGGCGGAGCATGCATTCATGTAACTGCATCCAACTAACATGACTATTATGTAACACCTGTGTATGCTCCAGCAAAATAAATTTCATTTCATTTAATTTGTCAAATATCTTGAAAACGGTGCATCCTACGGCAAAATCAATGAAATTTTCATCCCCCTATGAGACCCACACACCCCTACCTCCCCTACCCGCAACCCCCCCGCCCCCCCGCATCCCCCCCACCCCACAACCCCCACCCACCCGCATTGTACATCCTGGCGTTCGCCGCTCTCTTGCAACTGGCCCTCACCGCTCTCTTGCAACTTGTCTTCGCTGCTTTGTACAGGTACGTTACATTGCGTCATCCTTTTTCGTGTATGCAGCAGGCATTAAAAAAACTGAAAATATGAACATAAAATGAAAATGATAGCAGTGACATTTTTAAATGGATTATTATTTTTATTATTATTCGTTATTGCAAAGCTGTCAAGTATATAGAAAGAGTCAAGAATACTGCTAATGCTAATTACGTGTACTCTGTGGGAATATCAGACTTTCAGTTATCTACATACTCATCAAATCGGTCCAGCCATTTTAGGGTGAATTACGCATAAAAAATAATACTTACGTTACAACCAAACTTATTTACGAAAATAATGTTCGCCGCATAAAAGACTGGTGGTTTCAAATCGGCATTCTTTGGCTTCACGACGTCATTTCACGCTTGCCAATAACCGTGATGTATTATAGGCCGTAATGCCCGCATTAGAGGAGGTTATACGGGTACAGTGCGCCTGGAAATTGGTTGGGGTTCATAAACATTCCTGGGTGCGGAGTGGATTATGCTTTGTTTGCCATTTTTACTCGCCTGTTTTTAAATGGATAAGTATGTTTTTTATGGGCGCGCCGAAAGCGATTTGAAAGAGCGTGTGTTGTGTATAAGCGGCGATTGTGTTTCGTGTTAAAAAAAGTTAATCAACAAAAATGAATAAATAAAATAAATAAATCATGGGAATTTCTCACAAATTGACCTAGTCCTAAACTAAGCAAAGTTTCTCCTATGGGTACGTACTAGAGAACGGATAAACATACTTATATAGATAAATACATGCTTAAATACATTTAAACATCCAAGACTCGAGCACACACATTCGTAATTTTCACACAAATATCTGCCCCGACCGGGAATCGAACCCGGGACTTCAATCTTCGTAGTCTTCTTTGATCACTAGGGTACCTGGTTGTCAAATGCGGAAGCAATTGGAGACAGAAGACAGAGAATGACATTTTTAGTCGGTAGGGGTACACACACACACACGCACGCACACAAAACATTCACAAATAGGTATATACAACGATACATACACCACCACCACTTCGTCCCCGCACTTTCTCCCAGCACCCTATCCTTCGTTGCAAATAAGAAAACAGCAAAACCTTTGCAGTACATTTACTTATAAAAGAGGATTCTAACCCTATCTTAATTAAATTAATATTACGGTTTACTTTACAAATGATCGTTGCCGTGATGATCATAATTAGCCACGATCTAAGTAGCATGCAGATTAGGAGGGGAAATGGGGAGAGAAGGCATTATAATAATGGTCGTGCCCAAAATAAATTTAGGCGCTCAAACGCATTTCTTTATTTGTTAATTTTTCCTTTGTTTGTGAAGAAAGAATAAGACCTTTTCTATTTAATGTGTTTCAAAATTAATTCGGAATATTACAAAAGAAAATAGGCGTGGTAGCCTAGTGGTTTGACCTATGGTGCAGAGGACCGTGGGTTCAAATCTCGGCTCGTATCTCTGAGTTTTTCGAAGTTTATGTGCGAATCACTTTTGAAATTTACCATGAGCTATGCGGTGAAGGAAAACATGGTGAGGGCACCTGCGAAGAAATTTAATGGTGTCTGTCAAGTTCGCAATCCGCACTGCACCTGTGTGGGAACTACGGTCCTAGCCCTCTAGTTCTGAGAGATACTTTTTATTCCTAAAACTCTCATAGCCCCCGCGGGATTTAAACGAATTCTTCGCAGACAAAGTCGCGTACCTATGAATTTCTATGGAACCCTCAGTGCACGTGTCTAACTCGCACTTGGTCAGTTTTATTATTGCGCGAACAAAAGTGGCACAGTTTTTTGCGAAAAAACCTTTTAAAATTCCAAGTCTGACGTTAAAAAACTACCTACTTATTTTTACTAGGAACAAATTAGCAAATTCCGCAGCAATGTTGAATTTACAGCGACCTTGTTCTAAAAGGCTGATGGATTGACATATGGACAGCTTTTCTAATATTGGCTAAATGTAAACAATGGCCGAAAATCAAGTGCGAGTCGAACCCACGTACCGAGAGTTCCGTATTTAATATAACAATGTAAACTTACGAGTTCACGAACTGTGAAAGCGCCAAAGATTCCTCTAATGCAGCCTCTAATGTACTCACACTTTTTAAGGGTTCCCTGCCATGACTGAATTGTCAATCGCGTAAGTGCGTGTTGGAGACTGTACCGTAGGAAAATCTTCGTATTTACGGAATTCTAAAATGTAAAACGAATATCGATACGCAATCAGGGACATTCATTGTAAGAGCGCTGTCACACAGTTAACGGACAATCGAATGATAAATTTTGAACAAACGGAAAATAAAGGCCGTCTAACAATAGCCCATTATTTGGGCGAAAGAAAAAATAAATTACGTCCACAATGAACGATGACAGCCCTGATCATTTCCAATGTGATTTTCTATTTCCTGGGTTTCATTTACCGTAATCAATATCATTCAGAGACAGATATTGTGATGGAGACATTTTTCTGTGTATTTTAATTTGATTGCAAAGATAAGTGTAATTATTTGTCGATTATTCTCTTTCACGGCATTTTCTTCACTGACTAAAGGTCTGTAGATAATACATACTTATGTGTTTATTATAATCATACCTCGGATTGACGGGAGAAAAAATAGTACCAGTGCTAGTGATTCATTAAATATCGACTAAGAGTTTATCGACATCGATAAAAAGTTATTTTAAAGTAATGGCCAAGTTTGAATTCCGCTATCTGACATTGACTCTGGACTTGAGTCACTTTTGACATAAAATATTAATATAATTACTAAACTATATTATTTATACTTGAATTATATAAAACATTAAAGAAGATTATTCTTCAAAAGGTTAATTTTTTGTATGTGTTTATATACAATTTTAGAACTACACAACGGTTGTACGTCATTTTTATCGATATCAACTAATAAAATTAGTTTGATTTGCCCTCGCACTAATTAAACGTCAGTACAGATTTGCTTCATTTGCATTTTTTGCTTTGCATTTTGGATTTTCAGGCCGCAGGTTCAGGGTGGATGCAAATCGCTTCCAATCGTAATGATTGGGCATCAATGAGGGAGGCCTATGTCCAGCAGTGGACGTCCTACGGCTGAAATGATGATGATGATGATGACAGATTTGCTCCCGTCAATCCGGGGTATGAATTTATCCTATGTGAAATTTTAATGCACTAGATATTATTTAGCACTATAGATTTCACTTCTATTTAGTTTTCATTGCATGTCTACTCTTATTTATGATGTATTGTCAGTCTGAAAGAGTAACTTCAAGAGATCCCTATTTTTCTTATTATCTATTAATTCCATGTGTTTTATGTATAACAAGAATATTACATATCATACACACAAGATCTAAGTAAATGAAATAAATTAAAGTACAGGTAGGTACAAAGGTAATAATAATAATAAAAATAAAGAGTGAGTTAAAAGCGATTGCGAAGCGATTAATTGAATAGTTAATTGAAGTGTTATTGTAACAGAGTTGCGACTTGGAGTTATTATTTTATGATGTCATCATATTTCCCCAGCTCATTGCCGCAATATTTTCATTACCATGTTAGACGTTCTTGGTGGTTTGTTCTTCTATATCCCTAGAAAATCGTTTTCGTATTTATCGTTTCATAGTTCGACCTATAGCATCCCAAAAAGAGGGTCGTAAGTTCGAACTCAGGCTCGTACCTTGCGTTTTTCGTGATGTGTGTGCGAAATTACATTTGTAATTTACCATAAGCTTTACGTTGAAGGAAAACATAATGAGGAAATTTGCAAGGAGGGAGTCTGGCAGAAACTATGCCATTATCCCTGTCACACGCTATAGCGGTCCCACGTTGGGCGCCAAAGAATTGCAGATCAGCGGTTCCGTCCTTTATAAAGCGAGATGGGGGTCTACCACGGTTTGCCCTAGGGGGGAGCCTAGCAGAAACCGTGACATTAAATATCCTTGTCACATGCTATGGAGGGCCCATGTTGGGTGCCAAACTATTGTAGAACTGCGCCTCAGCCCCGACCCGAAGCGAGCCGGGGGTCTATCTCTGTTTGCGGTAGGAAGAAGCCTGGCAGAAACCGTTTTACTATCCCTATCATAAGATATCTACCTCACGTTGGGTACCAAAATATTGTATTCTAAATCTGTGGCTCAGTCCGTTATGAAGCGAGCCGAGGGTCTACCTCGGTTTGCCCTAGGGTCCCTCTAGCAGTAACCGTGACATTAAATATCCCTGTCACACGCTATAAAGGTGCCATGTTGGGCGCCAAATTACTGAAGATCTGCGGTTCAGTCCGTTACGAAGCCAGCTGGGGGTCTATCTCGGTTTGCTTTAGGAGGGTGACTGGCAGGAACCGTGTCATTACCCTTTCAAACTCTATAAAGGCCCCACATTGGGCGCCAAACTATTGTAGATCTGCTGTTCAGTCCGTTACGAAGCAAGCCGGGGATCTACCTTGGTTTGCTCTAGATGGGAGCCTGGCCGAAACAGTGTCATTATCTCTGTCACACGCTATGGAGGCCCCACGTTGGGCGCCAAACTAGTGTATAACTACGGCTCATTTTGTTACGAAGCGAGCCGAGGGTCTACAACAGTTATCCTCTAGGAGGGTGCCTGGCAGTAACCGTGTCATTATCCATGCCACACGCTATAGACGCCCCATGTTGGGCGCCAAATATGTAGCGGCAGGAATAATTTCTGTAGGTCAAAGGCATAAAAAAATGAGGAGATCAGCAGGAGAAACAAAGTAACAGACATAGCTCGGAGATTCGCCAGACTTAAGTGGCAGTGGGCATGGCCCATTGTTCATAAAACCAAATGGGTCAGTAAGGTTCTACATAGAATGGCGACCGCGAACTGTGGAACTCTTTGGTCATCTACAGTGGACGTCTTCTATAGAATACGTATACACCTTATTCGATCAACTAAAAATCTGTACTAGGTATGTAAATGTAGGCCCAGGTTCCTACTTAACAACGTTCGCTTATTCTACACATTTTAATATTCTTAAAACGACATTCCATTAAAAATAAATATCCATCTCCAACGTTATTCTTTGAAATTCAAACATAATGTAAAAAATAACTTTGCCACGGGCGTTAAAACGCCAAGTTCTATAAGGAACAAGCCACGAGAGTCAAGGGCGAAGCACAATACCATTGTTCATTACTTACTACGACTACGCTCCAGGGGACACTATTCAAATGAACAAGCCATGTCCACTGTAGATGGTGTCATGACGAGACCTATTATAAAAAGTAACTTTACCTGTTACATTACCGCGTAATGTGCGCGAAGCGCCGACCTTTGGTATACTTAATTCTAAGTGCAGTTCATTACAGAGCTCTTAGTGTAAGTTCTGTCGCAACAAACGACTCGAACAGCTTCACGTTGAAGTGTCTACAAATGTAACGTGAGGTGTACAAAGTTGCTTCGTTAATGTTGGCTCACATAAATCAGGCTGAGATTTGTACTGTTTAAGAGGCCGTTAACTGAATTTTGTCGATTTAACTAATTACATTTTTATTTTGCGTGGACACTTTGGCACCGTCTCATCTTCGTCTTCGTTCGTCTTCGTTTCCCAGCTTATTGAGGTGAAACACGATCAAAGGGCGGGCATTTTTTTTGTCACGGACTTATAATCGATTGATCAAAAGTAAAAAGAAATAAAAATAGATCGTACATTACAACGAAATTGAAATGGCCTTTTATATTACGCACTTGCTGATGCCCGCGGCTTCGCCCCCGCAGATGTTTATACATAAAAACCTTGTCCTTACAACAACGAGTACAAACACAAAGAAGTACCCAATTTGGTGCAGTGGTTCTCGAGTTTCGCGCTTGGCAACACATTTAACGATTCATTTTTATTTATATACATAGATTTAGGGGCTGTTTCACCACCCATTGATTAATTTTAACTGACAGATAAATGTGATGCCGTCTCGGTCTATTCGAACAAAACAAACCGAGACGGCATCACATTTATCCGTCAAATAAATTTGATCAATGGATGGTGAAACAGGGGGTAAGTCTTATAGCATAACAGTTTTTTACCGTAAAATCATGTTTGTAAAATCACGTGAAAACGGTAAATTTCGTACAACTTAAGAGAAGTTAAATTTTTGATGGCCAGTAATAATATTGTTTTGCCGGAGGCAGAGATTATAAAATGTGTCAGGCCGAGCGACCCTTTTTTTTTTAATTGTTTGTCATTTCCATGATTTATGTGGTCGTACACAAGTAGATAATTACAAAAATGTTTTCGTTTTTAACCCCCGACACAAAAAGAGGCTTTAAAATAATGGGTTTTGTAATCATTAATTAGTAAAACTAGTAATTGGATTATTTACCTACGTTTAATGCTAGCTTTATATACAGGATGTTACTAGCTCGAACAAAATAAGATAGCAATAATTATGTAAGAATTAGTTTAAAGTGGCTTTTAAGACACTAACTTTAGAATAAATTTTACCATTGTCACGGCAAATTGTAATAGTGTTAATTTTTTTTTTAATTAATGTTACGTATTATAGTAATATAGTGGTGTTTTTTGTATTTGCTGGTAATAAATGATTTTTATCTTTTCATCACTCAAGCTCTGAAAGTAGGTTGCATTCAACTTGAAATCCGGGATGTAAATTCGATTTACATCCTTAGGGATGTTAGTAAATTAAAAAATCGAATGGTGCTCCTTTGTATTCACGAACTGGTAAACGAGGAGGTGGCGCGCCTCTGGGGCCGCTGCAGCGCCTCACCGCCTGCGCACCGAGCTCAAGGTGTGCAGGCGGCGGCGGCGACGCGACGCCGGTGCCGGGCGCGGCAGGCGGCACGACGCGCTCTCTTACAAATTGCATATATATTTTTAACATAACGGTTTTTCTTTATTTCCTCGCATTTGTGATGAAAAGTAGAGTGTTCAACTCGAGTGTAAATGATCAATTACACCCGCGAACTATAAGCGCCCTCGCTCGCTTTGCTCGCTCGTGCGCCTAAATATCTTGGGTGTAATTGATCACTTACAACCCTTGTTTATCAATCTACTATTATCTATTACTTTTTCATCACATTGCTATTTTTTATTTTTCATTTTGTATTTTTTTACCACATTTTATCACACCGTAATTTGTTTAATTTCATCTTCATCCTCTAAAGATTGTAAAAAGGGCGTTTGTGATATTGGATAAAGAAATAAATTAATCAGTAAAATATTAAAATATTTCTTGTACGCATATGTCATGCATATGTATTGTGTGTTCTGTATAAATGTGGTTACGCACAAATCGGCGCAGCAGCATCGCAACCTATTTTATGCTTCAAAACCTACGGGGCCCTTATCAGGAATTGTAGCACACTCAGAATATAAAATAAACCAGAGACTGCGTACGCGTCTGTTATTAAAGCCATTATTATAACTCTCACAGCGGACAATCAGGTAGTTAGCGGACAAATTCAAAATACGTCGTAGGCGTAATATATTATGCCTACGTGGTGGTAGCCTAACAGTATGACCCATATATCTATCGCCTCCCAAGCAGTGGATCGTTGGTCCAAATCCGGGCCCACCTATCAGAGTTTTTCGTAATCATGTGGAAAATTTTAAATTATAAATATGTCTACCATGAGCTTTATGGTGAAGGAAAATATCTTGAAGAAATGCGTACCTACACAACGAAGCAATTCAATGGTGTATTATTATGACATTCAATCTAGACTGGGGCCCCGTGGGAGTTACAACCCAAGCCCTCTCATTACGAGAAAATGCCTGTGCCCAATAGTGGGACGAGTTTTGGTCGGAGATGAAGATGATGCATATCCTACGGTCGTGGTGCAACTTTCAACGACCGATAGCACAAGTAGACCGAAACGGAGGGCTTTCTGCTAATGTTTTTCGCTTTGATTCGTAAGATTCTTGTCAGTACGCTGAGGTTGTAACGTGGCTTCTGGGATTCACACTGTCATTGTTCATACACCATTGCTTCTCATGTTTAGTTTTCTAGAAAATTTCTACCGAATATTGGCAAAATACACTAGACGCTGGCAATAGTACATTGTGCATCTAGGGCCGTAAGTAGGGGATTACTAACGAAAGTCTATTAGAAGCCCGACGCCGAAGGCGGAGGGCTTTTAATGACTCGAGTTTGTAATCCCCTTACTGCCCGTGATACACACAATGATTTTCATCACATTGCGAGAAAAAAAATCCAAAAATAAAATTATTTTGTCTCTAAACACTTAAATTCAATAAAATAATGGCTACCCGCCAATACAGATTGTCACTTTTTTTCGAGTCATCTACCATAGATAATGTAAACTGTGTTTAGATTAGAATTCGAAAGGTTATACGGCCAGATTCTGCCAACATGTTTAAAAATTTATTTTTATCAAAATTATTGCAAAACTATTTGATATAAATTTAAAATATAAAAATAACGAATTTTCATGAAGCGTAGATAAGTTTTGCGTTGTAAAATTTGGGTTATAGCTAAGTTTTAAAGATAATAAATAAAACGTTGGCTGACTTGAAACCTCCTTAGTCTGAAATGACTTGTTTGCAAATTTTAAAACTAAAGTTAGAACTCCCTTGGGTAGAAAAACTGTACGTAAATCCATAACTCCCTTAAGAACAATTTAGGCCATTGTCATTTAGTATACAGGCATGGAATAACACCATTGACGAGCAAGTGTGATGAAAAATGTTTTGTGACGGACAAAGCCATACCGTAAGGTCGAACTATTTCGGACCTGAAGGAAAACTTTAGCTATTTGGATTAAAATGTTCCAGGTTTTAGTATAGCATTGAATTTATGACACAATGATGTATTATTGCAGCTTAACAATTTTTAAGCATGTTGACTTACGTACGTAAAACATTGTATACCGTAAATTGGTCGATTGTGACGCACTACTGAGTTATGTAACACCTGTATAATTAGCAACTATCTGGCAATAAATGAATTTGAATTTGAATCGGTTTTAGCTAACAGACCACGTTTATATGTGTTAACTACTTGTTGCCCGCGATTTCGCCTGCGAAGAATTCATTTATCGCTATCCGGAGGGAACTATGCAATATTCCAGGATAAAAAGTATCCAATATGTTAATTCAAGTTATGAACTATCTCTGTACCAAATTTAATAAGAATCCGTCGAACCGTTTTAGCGTGAGAGAGTAACAAACATCCACACATCCATCCATACATCCATACGAACTTTCACGTTTATAATATTAGTGGGATTGGACTCTTCTAACTGTGGTTTTTATACGGGACAAAGTTACTCTAGTTGAAAGAAAGAAAGAAAAACATTTATTCTTGACATTTTTATAAAAACGTAGAAACGGAAACTGAGACAAATGTTATCACGAAATGGTCGCAACTCAGCATAATGTCAACCTTCCAGCCGACGCTGGTCTTCCGTTGGAACCATTTTAATTTGGCCCAAAGTACGGTATTTATAGAAAATATTTGATGTGGCTTCTGGTTTATTCTATATCCTAAGGCAGCAGATTAGCCGTAGCTATTATCAACTGCATTGGACGCTATTATGCTTAATGAAGGCATTATGCTCAGCATTGTGTTGTATACTGTTTACTGTATGCTAACAATTAGTTCACAATACACAGCAATTGACGGATGTTTATGTAATTATTCATTTGGTAATATTAGGATGGATTCGTCGATTGACGCCTTTCTCAAAATTGAACCTACGTAATTGAACTGTATGTCCCAGGTAGATTATGGTCGACAACAACTTCGAGCGGAGAGTCTCTAATTATAACGGGAGATGGTACAACATAGGCGTTCGACATGAAGAGATGTTCGAGTTGGCTTCCACGGACCGGAAGACGCAGTGTAGGTAGGCCTCCAACAAGATGGAGCGACGACCTAGTTAAGGTTGCGGGAACGAGTTGGATGCGGACAGCACGAGACTGATCTGTTTGGCGAGCCTTGGGGGAGGCCTATGTTCAGCAGTGGACGACTTTCGGCTGAAATGATGATGATTAGGATGGATTTTTTTAACTAAATTTTTGTTAAAACATTTTTTAATGCAATCGTCAGCAAAAGCTGACTGTATTTTTTGTTATCTGTACTTGCATTGTCATCGAACTAATCTGGAAATGGGTTAAATTGTTAAATTGAACTTTGATTTAGTTGATACTACAAAACGTTTTATTCCACAAAAGTGCGAAATCGCCGAATATTCCGCCTCGCCTCAATTTTACTTCGATGAACAAGAAAAAATATGTGGACTGGTGCAAAAAACTACTTTTTTTATGCTACGCACGAGACTGCTAATGCGCTGTTTTTTAAAGGTAGTTAATAATAAGTACGGTACTTGACTTGTCGCTAATTTTCTTTTTTTTTCTTTCTACATGACAAAGAATGAATTGTTTTGCCTTGAGTACAGTCGGTGTACGAAAACCTTCGTCAGTTATTAAACTGATTCCTTTATATAGTCATTGACTCTTTAGTGCCTTTTTAGAAATGGGAAACGTCAATGCGATATTCTGTTCCGTATGAATAATATATTGACAGGACCGACAATTGGGGATGTCTATTTTTTTGCAATGTATTGTAAATCGAAAACCATTTCGAGATAAATGCTTTTTAACTCGTTTTCTGTAGTTATTTAATTTTAATATTATGTAATGAATTTATTACATAACAAATGAGCAATGACCTTCATTTGACATTGGTGTAAATTGCGTGACCGGTCCAAGTCGTACTTTATTCTGTGTGGTTAGAATTCTTCACAATTTACGCGTGGATTACACTACGGAGTTTGATTTGGACGCGCTGTCTGACATCTAGCACTTTGACAGCGTCAGTAAAGTGACACTAGTTATGCACTAGTTACAGTGTACCACTACGCAAAAAATAATTAAAGGGGTTGCCTTATTGTACGCATTTAGATAGATTTAGAAATTTGGCAGTGTGGGAGCCCTCAATTACAATCTGACGTCATCAACCAAATTAGTTTCAATAATTCATTTTGAAAGAAGTAGTGAACTAAAGACAAAATATCGAAATTAGTTTCTTATAATTGACTTTTCTATACAAAAAAAATATTAAAACCACTGGTATTTTTTTTTAGACATTCCCAATTGCCTTGGTGCAAGCAAATGTCAAATTTAAGGTGACGAACCTTTCTTTACCCCGGCTGTATTTATAATCATTTTCCTCCTAATTGAAAAACGATCAATAAAATTGCTTTTACTTTGAAACGTCTAAATGTTTACAGCTCGAATTGAAATGTATGATAATTACCTAACAACCTGAGGCCGTATTGTCTAACGCTTCTGACGCTTGCCTTCGCTTTCACCATCTCTTTCTGTCATCAACTTATACCGTTTGACAGAAAGAAATAGTGATTGCGAAGGCAAGCGTCAAAAGCGTTAGACAATAAGCTTGTGTAGGTACAATATTTACAATTATTCTTGACTCGCGCCTCAACACGCTAATGGTGTAAATACGTGTAACAAATGTCTTAATTTAAATTAAGATCGCGAAACGTGAATTGTTGTTTGTCTCAACCAGTGGATCTCAACATTTTTTGACCAGAGACCACTTTAATTTCATTGTTATCAATAGATACCGCACGGTTAAAAAAACTGTAATTATCAATCCAAAAATAAACTTTAATCAGTATATTATTATTTAAAATAATATACTAACAGCTCATTGAGTTGATACGTGTATATCACTACACTTGTGATTTAAGTCTTTCCACAAGCTCACAACACGGTTGGGTAAGAAGTGTTTTCTAGGGATGCTTACAGTTAGTTGCTTAGTTAGTTTCATAGAATGCCCAATCAAACGTGTATTCCCATTGAACTTAAATAGGTTCTTGATGTTTTGGACATTATAAATTATAATGCCCGTGCAGAATTTAGTAAGTTTCAATGAGATCTCCTCATTTCCTACGTTCTTCCAATGTTGACAGATTGAGCCCCAAATTGAGCTAATCGTAAAATTTCAAAATGTACAATTATTGATTCGGGCTTGGGCTTGAACCACCAGTTCACGTTCACCGGTTGGGAACCATTGATCTAAACAATTAACGAAACCACAACGCTTTCGGCTCGCGACGCGTGACAATTTTAATTGAGGGGCGTAAGTGATGGGGTTAGAACCTGAATTCTAAAAGTGTCGCTTACGTCCTAAATTAAAAATTAGCCTTCGTTTTGGAACAACCTGTATTTTTAGAATGTGGTTTAAGTTTGCTACTTAGTTAGATTTTTAAAAGTCTTTTTAGCCAGACATAAGTGGCAGTAGGCAGGGCACATTGGTCGTAGAACCGTCGGCCGCTGGGGCAGTAAGGTTCTAGAGCGGCGGCCACGAACCGGAGGACGTGGCGTAGGAAATACGATGAAAAATAACATTATTACTATTTCATTCACTTTACCTCAAATGTACATAAATTTCAAAAAAACTCAGAGGTGCAAGCCTGGGCTGAAACTCACGACCAGGCATGGCATCCCAGCCCTATAAACACGCCGTACAGGAAGATTAATCACTTTGACACTCGGGACTTCTCAGTTTTAACCGTAAAGTTTCGTGTTTTGTCATAGAGTACTTATATAAAATACTAGAATTTAAATAAAATATCCAAACCTATTTAATGTAATTAATAACAAAACCTCAGCCTAAGTACCCATTGTACTTCCGATCTCTCTCGATGTATGTCGAGAATTGCCGAGTGCCAAAGTTGAGATAATCTTACTGCACTCGCTGCGCGCTCGCGGCTCATAAGTCATAATGTAATCTGTTCTAATATATAAAAATCTCGTGTCACGGTGTTTGTTATCGAACTTCTCCGAAATGGCTTTTTCTCTATATTCGATAGGTCTGAGAATAGGTCGTAGGCTATTTTTAACCGACTTCAAAAAAAGGAGGAGGTTCTCAATTCGGTTGTATGTTCTTTTTTTTTTTTTTTAACGTGTGTTACCTCAGAACTCCGTCATTTATGAACCGATTTGGAAAATTTTTTCGTTGTTTGAAAGCACATGCTTCAAGGTTGGTCCCGTTGTTACCAAAATTCAGTTCTGATGATGGGATCCATGAGGAATTGAAGAAACTCCTCAAAAATTCAAGAGAAACGTATAGCGATTTTAGTATTTTCGGTGACAAGTCGAGCATTTGCATTCAGAAAGTATCATGGAACTCTGTAATAAAACGACATAACCCTGTCGAGTTTTAAAAATAGAATTTTCAACGTAAACTTATTTCGAAGTCAAACTGATGATTTTATCCTACGCATCTATTTTATACAGAAACAACTAAAAAGCAAAAAATAAAAAAAAATAAATAAAAAATAAAACCTCCTTCAAAAAACATCCAAAAAACTATGAAATAATAATTGAACCGAACCGACCACAATAAGCATGAAAATATCTTTCTTCTAATCTGTTTTAAGTCGGTGCCTCAGCACGAGCCAGCAGGAGTGTAGAAGCCCTATAGATAGTAGGTATGTAGGTAAGTTAGATTACTAGGTCCACTCCTGCTGACTCGAGCTGAGGCACCGACTTCAAACAGATTAGAAGAAAGATATTTTCATGCTTATTGTGGTCGGTTCGGTTCAATTATTATTTCATAGTTTTTTGGATGTTTTTTGAAGGAGGTTTTATTTTTTATTTAATGTATCTTCGCAGACGGAGTCGCGGGCAACAGCTAGTAAAACTATATTTTAATCTGTTCTGATTACTAGTTTCATTATTTGCTACTAGATGTCGCCATCACGTGCTAGTACTCCAACTTGTGTCGTGTAATGTCGCGCGTGTAGGTAATCGCGTTTCGCCCTCAACACCCTACATTTATCACGACCCCTGTGTTCTAGCTCTTGTTAAGCGAGCGGTTAACATGATAAGAACACGGGTGTTTCTACGGACTATTTGATCCTACTATTAAACGAGAAATTCATGCATCGTGCTATCTTATTACGCGTGCGTGCGTATACAGTCAACCAATTTGATTCCTAGGCCACTATAGAACCATGTCATAATGAATAACTCTTTTTTATCTTCTACGACAGCGATTATTGCCTGAGGTATGTCATCATGACATCTCAATCTTTGCGAACATTTGTGTCTTTGCCAACGATAATGAATAGCAAAGGAGTTTTCTCAAAGATGCAATGAAATGTTAACCTTATGTTCCAAATAGTAGTATAATGTTCCAAATAATAGTGCTATGTAATGGATTCATACAGAATTGCAGGCCTAGGCCGGGAAAGCGATCGTCTATTTGTTTCATGTGACAGAGCATCATGACGTTTATATGATAACGGCAACAGGTAGACGCTTGAAATATTCACAGAATATTTTGTTATATATTGACTTTAAAAATAAATAATTTAATTAAAGTAAAACTAATATTTAAGGGGGGCTCCCATACAAAAACCGAGATTATTTTGCCGTTTTTATAGATAATCCGTGAACCGTTCGTGCGCGCACTATACAAGCCTCGGCCGGAACAGGGGTTGCCTAACATAACCTAACCTACTTGGCCGGCAGCCCCTTACCTACTTCCCGGCCTCTGTAGAAATTATTATTATTATTATTATTATTTATTCTCAAAAAGTTACATAGTTCTAGTTACATCACTAATTTCGCCAAACTATAATGTTTATTGGCGAATACTACGCTCACTTCAACATCAGCTGTACCCTGCTTAATTAAAAAACTAAAGTATTTATATTATAGGTACATACATTATAATACATACGACCCCGAGCCATGAACCATGCACACATGAGCCCCGGACCGCATGTCATACAATTCTTGTTTCATACTTATACTATCATGCCTATTTTCATTCTACAACTACACTAATCTAACCAGGCAATCCATATCAATTTTAGTTTTGCGAATCAAAATTTTCTAGCAAAAGATTTTTAATTTATTCTTAAACATTTGCAGACTATTACATTCACTTTCCGGAAAAATATTATTGAACAATCTTGGAGTGACATACATTCTCGTTCTTTTACCATAATAATTGTTAGCTTTAGGTTCAACATACATGTGACGCGACGTGTCTCTCAGGTTACATACATACGTCCTGCGAGTTTTGTGCTCAGTTTCCTGATATTGGTCTATTGCTATCAAATACTTAACCAGCTCATGCACTGGCAAAACATTTAATTTTTTAAATAGCCTTTTGTAATCTCCATTACATGTCTCTTTCGTCTTATTATCAACTAAAACCTTTAATAACCTAGTCTGAACACTTAACAATTTGTCGAGATAGGTTTTAAAAGTGCGGCCAAATGCCATTAATCCATATCCAATGATTGAACCTGCCAGTGCGTGGTATAACATAATCAACACTTTTTTACTAACCGTCCGTTTTAAACTAATAATTTTGTATAATATCGATCTCAACTTCTTACAAAGAATATCTATATGCAATTTCCAGTTCATGTTGGTATCTATTTTTAGGCCCAAATATTTATATTTATCTACCAACTGTATACATTTACAACTACAAATTGGTTCTACACCATGCAAGCAATCATATGTGTGTCCGATAATGTTAATATTTTCACATGTTTTTACTTTATAAGGTGAATGAATTAGCATACACTTAGTTTTATCAATATTCAAAATAATTCCGTTATCGTGAGACCATTTCAATATATTTTCAAAATCACTCTGCAAACATTTTTCAATAATTTTAATTTTTTTATCAGCATTCACTAAACACGTGTCATCAGCATACATATAGGTGGCATATAGGTGGAGCAGTTTTGTACAACGTTGCTCACGCTGTTGACATGCATGATGTACCCGACCGGCCCGTACATCGAGCCGGTCGGCACACCATGCAATACGTTCGCCTCGCTGCCACTCACACTGTTTATGGTGGAAACCAAAGCACGCCCACTTAAATAGCTACGAAACCATTCATTCATTGGGCCACGAACACCACACTCTTGCATAGCTAAAAGTAGTTGTTCGTGATCCAATGTATCGAATGCCTTCTTAAAATCTATAAAAATAATCCCAACATATTTTTTGTTATTTAAATGCTGATATATTTCGTCTGTAAATCGAGCCAAGGCAGTAGACGTACTCCTCCCCCGCCTGGACCCGTGCTGTGCATCAGATATATATATATATATATATATATTTACTCCGCAGCTGCCCCTTATGGAAATTCCCCTCCATTTTATCATCCATCGACAATTCTCTTCAGTCTACATTATCCAAAATTCTAAATATTCATTTCGACAGTATCTCATGGACCCAAGCGGTTCTTCCGATAAGATTTGGGGGGCTGGGTGTTCGCTCCTCGTCTAGTGTGGCATTACCGGCTTTCCTGTCCTCTGTTTATGGTTCGCTACCTCTCGTCAGTTCCATTTTAAACGTTCAACAGTTACTCGACGATGAGTTAGCGTGCCTGAAGGAGGCCAGAGAAGCTTGGTGTGTTTCATGTCCTGGAGCGGACATCCCAGTCCTACGACATATTCAGAAGGATTGGGACTCCCCTCGGCTAAAAGCAACCCATGCTTCTCTTTTGGAAAATAGCCCGGACGACCCCGAACGTGCCCGTCTCCTGGCGGTATCAGCCCCGGAGTCAGGCCATTGGCTCAACGCGCTCCCTTCCCGTCAGATAGGTACTGTTCTGGATCCAAGCACCTTGAGGATAGCAATATCCTTAAGGCTTGGTTGCAGAATATGTATCTCCCACACTTGTAACTGTGGTAAGGACGTAGATCAGCTGGGTCGTCACGGCCTCTCATGCTCCAAAAGCGCTGGTCGCTTTTTCCGCCATGGCACTATTAATGACCTAGTCCGCCGCTCGCTTGCCACCGCCTCTGTGCCCGCAATCCTTGAACCCGTGGGCATGGCCAGAGACGATGGTAAGCGCCCTGACGGGGCTACTCTGGTGCCATGGAAGCTGGGTAGAGCTCTGGTGTGGGACGCAACGTGTGTCGACACTTTCGCGCAGTCCCACATCCAAGCAACCCGCTCACAAGCCGGGGCTGCAGCTGACCAGGCCCAAGTTCTCAAGCGCCGCAAATACTCTTCTCTTTTAAAGGACTATGAGTTTGCGGCGCTCGCAGTGGAGACAATGGGTCCCTGGTCGGCTGACATGAAGGCCTTCATGGGGGCCTTGTCGTCCCGGCTGATAGAGACCTCAGGAGACCCCAGAGCCGGCGCTTACCTCTCCCAGCGAATTTCTCTGGCTGTACAGAGAGGTAATGCCGCCAGTGTGTTGGGGTCTATGCCGCAGGAGGGCCTTCTTGATGGTGTTTTCTTTTTATAGTTAGGTATATTTGTGTAGTTTTTATTTATTTTGTTTCCTCTTTTTTTCTATTCCTTGTCAATGTAGTTATAATATTTAAATTTTATAAATTGAAAAAAAGTAAATAAAAAAAATTCGTTTTTTCTAAATCTTTATTGTTTCGATGTCTAACGGTTAAAAGCTACTTAAAAATATTCTTTTTAAATTCTTTACTGCTATTGTTTAAAAAATTGTTATAAACAAATCCATTGTTTATGAGTGAATCTAAAAATTTCTTTTTGTATTATATTTATTGATGAAAATTATGATTTTTAGAAAGAAAACCATTCCTTAAAAAAATTTATTTGTTGCTAAAAAGTACGTTTATTAATTAACAATCGTTTTTTGCGACTTAATATTAAAATTAAGATACCGTTTTTTTTCTAAAAATCATAAATTCTATTGTTCTTTGAGATTTCAAAAAAAATAATTTTTTTATCGTTTTTTATTTGTTTATTTAAGAATGAATTTGTTATAAACAAATTAATTTTTTCCATTTTTTTTTAAATACTTAAATTTGTAATAAAAGTAGCCATGTGTGTTTTTTTTTTAATTTTTTTCTATTTTTTATATAGCTTTTAATATTTTTATGCCTTGGAACTTGTCTTTTTCATCCGCTCTTTTGGTTTTAAAATTATAATAACTTTTAAACTATTGCAGATATGACTATTATGCTTCAAGTCTTTTTTGTTTATTACTAATTAATAAACAATTTCAGTCTTTCATTCAAGTTCTAGCTCTATTATTTATATTATTTATATTAGTCAATAATTAAATAAATAATAGAGCTAGAACTTGAATGAAAGACTGAAATTGTTTATTAATTAGTAATAAACAAAAAAGACTTGAAGCATAATAGTCATATCTGCAATAGTTTAAAAGTTATTATAATTTTAAAACCAAAAGAGCGGATGAAAAAGACAAGTTCCAAGGCATAAAAATATTAAAAGCTATATAAAAAATAGAAAAAAATTGAAAAAAAAAAAAACACACATGGCTACTTTTATTACAAAATTAAGTATTTTAAAAAAAAAAATGGAAAAAATTAATAATTCTTAAATAAACAAATAAAAACGATAAAATTTTTTTTTTTTAAATCGCAAAGAACAATAGAATTTATGATTTTTAGAAAAAAAACGGTTCCTTAATTTTAATATTAAGTCGCAAAAAACGATTGTTAATTAATAAACGTATTTTTTAGCAACAAATAATTTTTTTTAAGGAATGGTTTTCTTTCTAAAAATCATAATTTTCATCAATAAATATAATACAAAAAGAAATTTTTAGATTCACTCATAAACAATGGATTTGTTTATAACAATTTTTTAAACAATAGCAGTAAAGAATTTAAAAAAAAATATTTTTAAGTAGCTTTTAACCGTTAGACATCGAAACAATAAAGATTTAGAAAAAACGTTTTTTTTTTATTTACTTTTTTTCAATTTATAATTTTCAATTGTTAATAACAAAGTGGATAATTAACATTTTGGAATTTTTGCAACGTTGATCTATTCATTGGCCTATTAAGAATAACTTCACTGAGTAAAAAAAATTCTAGGGTTTTAGTTTGATAATTATTGGGGTTTTTATGTTAACTTTGAGTTTCGAAAAATTTATTAATTAACAAATGGATAATTAATGTAAAAATTGAGATAAAAATTCTTTCACCGCGGATTATTGTTCATTGATGTATTCCAACACTACATGAATTTTTTTATTCCTTAATTTTCATATTTAATATATTTTAATAATTTTTTTTGTTGCTGTGTCAGATTGACGCAACGCGCGCGAAGGCTAGACCACCCGTTTTTGGCTCTGTTTTCAAGGCTCTGTAAAAATTATAAATATTAGAGGTACAGCTTCAGGAGTCGTAACTTTTTTTTAGGAAATTTGATGATCTCTTTGGATCTTTTTTAAAAATTCGAAAATTTTGAATATTATTCGAGATATTAAAAAAAAACCAAACCCCCACTTTTTTTTTCACTTATTTGTTTATAACTTTTGTAATTTTTTTCAGCGCCTTTTCGGACTATTCCTTAAACTTTCTACGTGACAATACGAATCGAATGACACCATGGTCGTAATTTTCGGAGAGTATATAAAAATTTTACGAAAAATGGTACATGTGAACCAGACTATATTGTGTGTACTATTGCTCATGTATTGTTACGCACCGTAGGGTTCGTTAGATAGATAATACGCCTTTAACGTAAAACAGGTCTGTCTCTTTTACACATATAGGCTAAGGCTATCCTTGTCACACACCTTCTAGAATGTTCCAGAGACAGGTGGACTGTAACTTGGCCTGAAACGGCCTGAAAACGGGTTTTCAGGAAATGGTGTCATGTGACAGTTAGTGTCCTGAAACGGCCTGAAAACATGTTTCAGCCTGCTGAAAACGACTGCAAGTGCTACTAATTTCATAAAAATGTTCTTGCGGGTTTCTCGTTGACCCATCTCCGTAACAGTATTAATAACTTGAATTGTCATTGTCCGTCTGCTAAAACTTCTTTTTTTTCCATGTCATGTCAAGTAAAGTCAGATCGGCACGTACGAAAGATGAACAAGTCTGTAATAATACCCAGAATAAGGCTATGGTGTAATTACTCAGTGTCGTTCGTTAGGAAACAATGTGCCCTAATTCAGGACGGCAATTTGAGGTTATCCTAGTGTTTACAAACATTCCTCTAAAAGGAACAGTCGATCCATTTCATTTTTGGCTCGCTGTAGAATGGCTAAGTAAGTGTCGTGATGTGATCTCATTATGGCGAATACTGCCTTTTCGTCGAAAAAACTTTTTAATCTCCGACACAAAAACGACGGGGTGTTATTAGTTTGACGGGTCTCTCTCTGTGTGTGTGTGTGTGTGTGTGTGTGTGTGTGTGTGTGTGTGTGTGTGTGTGTGTGTGTGTGTGTGTGTGTGTGTGTGTGTGTGTGTGTGCGTGCGTTTTTTTTGTTTTTGTTTTTTTGTTTGTTTATATACAATATCACAAAACTAGCATCAGAAAACGTCACAGAACAGAATACACCTAATAAAACACATTCAAAACCTTTCTGCTTTCGCAATATCTGAATACATTTCGTAGCACGTTTTCTATATAAGACTAATCTAGTTAAAAAGTACGACCCTATTTACTACTTTTAATTTCGCCACTATATTAGCTCTACTTCTACTACTTAATTAATTCCAGCTAACTCCGAGCCGAAATCCTTACAAAGATTTGTAATACTGCAACTTTGACAATGACGCCCCTAACTACTCCGGGAACAATGCTTTTTACACTGCAAAGAGTTTGTAACGTGAAGGGAAATGGACTGTAATGGAAACGACGATGTGACTGAAATAATGGTAAAAATCTTTAATGGTAAGCAACTAAACCATACAAATTTGCTCAGAGCACTTCAAACAAACACAACGACATATAACGACTGACAAAAAGTATTTTTATAAAAAAAAGATATAAAACAGTAAAAAGTATCAAAAATGCAAGGAGTTCGCAACATTCCGGCCCCTTGTGCATGAATGCACAGAACTAGCCCAGATAGCCAAGGCTCGTAGAACCTTAAGTGGCTATCTTGACCAGTTTTTTCGAGGGCCGACGTAACAAACCTCCAGCAGTAGCTACGTCCACCACTCTTACCACCCCGTCTTTGCCCGGGAAGAGATTAGCTACGCGTCCACGCGGCCAGGTTCCTCGTGGCAGATTTTCGTCGACAATAAGTACTAAATCTCCGACCTTCACATTGTCGTTAATTCTGTCACCCATCTGACGGGGCTGCATAGTTGGCAGCACTTCTCTTGTCCATCTGTTCCAGAAGTGGTCTGCCAACCTCAGAGCTTTCCTCCATTCAGCTCTCCTCAGCAGGTCACCATCATCCAAACCTTCTGGTACAACTTGATTGGAGGAGGATCCAATAAGAAAATGGAAGGGGGTCAGCGTTTCTTCGGTGTCGCTTTCCACGGAAACGTGGCTCAGTGGTCGTGAGTTGACGATAGCCTCTGCTTCGTATAAAAGCGTCAAAAGCGTTTCTTCCTTCGGCGCACGTTCGTGTAACGTGGCGTTTAGTGCCACTTTCACGCATCGCACTAGCCTTTCCCAACATCCTCCAAAGAACGGAGATGCAGCCGGTATAAAACTCCACTGAACTCCTCTGTTGGCCACAAAATCTTCAACGTCTGGGCGGTAAAATTCTCTCAAAACCCGATTGGCACCAACAAAGCACGTACCATTATCTGAATATATTGTTTCTGGGGCACCTCTCCTAGCTATAAAGCGACGTAAAGCCATAATGGCCGAATCGGCAGTAAGACTGTGGACAAGCTCCAAGTGGACGGCTCTGGCGGTCATGCACGTGAATAAAGCTACATATCGCTTTTCTTTTCTTCGTCCAATAGTAACATTGATTGGGCCAAAGTAATCCAAGCCTGTAAATGTAAATGGTCGGCGATGATGCGCAAGCCGCTGTTGTGGAAGATCTCCAGTCATAGGGTTCATCGGCTTTGCTTTTCTAATGCGACAAAATAAACATCGACTAGTGACAGACCGCACTACATTCCGCAGACGAAGAATCCAATATCTCTGCCGTATCTCATTAATGACCATCTGATTGTTCGCGTGACCTGCCCTTTTGTGGAAATTATGTACCAGCGAACGGACGACGGGGTGAAAACCATCCAGTAATATGGGAAATCTGACATCGGTGCTGACGTCTTCAGCGGCTCTGATCCTGCCAGCTAACCGCAACAGTTTGTCTTCTCCCATGACGGGTGACAATTTTATGAGACGACTTGTTTTTGGTATGGGCCGTGAGTCTGAGATGCAGCGGATCTCTTCCGCAAAACTTTCTGACTGTACGCGTCGCAAAACTTGCTCTTCTGCTTCTCTCACTAACTCGGCTGATAGAGGTAGAAGAGTGGTGGAAGTAGAGACACTCGAATTACGGCGGTCACCAACAGCGTTGTTAGTGTTAGGAGATCTTATACGGTCCAATATTGAACGGAATTTGGCCACAACCTGCAAAACACGTGCAGTAGCGCGAATTAAACGGAACCAATCACTAAAATGTGTGAGATCTGCGGTAACTACCACATGAACAGCTTCAAGTCCGAAAGACTGTTTTCGTTCCTCTTTGACCGTGGCCTGGCCAGGTGGCTCAATAGGCCAATCCTCAGGAGGATCGAAAAGGAACGAAGGACCTAAAAACCACCGGTGGTTCCAATTAAGATTTAATGGTTTAATTCGGGTGACGTCATCTGCAACGTTCAAGTCTGTTGGGACCCATCGCCAATCATTTACAGAAGAGTTTTCGGTAATTTCACCTACTCGATGAGCCACAAAAGGTTTGAACGTTCGTGCATCACTTCTGAGCCAGCTGAGGACAGTTATCGAATCTGTCCACAAAAATGTGCGAACAGGTTTTTTGCGATGGCTGTCCTTGATGGTAAGTGCAAGGCGAGAAGCAATCAAAGCGGCTTGAAGTTCCAATCGTGGAATCGAAGTTGGTTTTAAAGGTGAGACTCTTGCCTTGCTCGAAATGAGAGTGAGCTTGATGCTGCCGTCGGAGTATACTAAACGCCAATAGGCAACGCAGGCATAGGCAAGCTCACTTGCATCCGCAAAAACATGCAACTCCCTTAAATACGGCTCAGAGTCTTTAGCTTTTGAATACCAACGAGGAATTTTCAAAACAGAAACAGTCGATAGTTCTTGAAACCACTCGAACCACTTTGACGCTTCCGACGAGGGAAGTTCATTGTCCCAACTAAGGTTTAATCTCCACGCCTGTTGGAATAAAATCCGACCTTTTACAACTATGGGTCCCAATAGACCTAAAGGGTCATACACGCGCATGAGATGTGATAGTACCTTACGTTTAGTTAGAGAGTTAGGAATGGTTTCTGATAAACCTGTACGGAATCCTAAGTTATCTGTGGTGGGATCCCAAGCCATTCCTAACGCTCGAACGATATTAGAAGTGTTGCCAAGATGAATTTCCAATGGCTGCGTAGCTCGAAGGTCGGTTGGGACGAGACTCAATGCCGCTGGCTCATTAGAAATCCATCCCCGCATCTCAAAAGAGGCGGCACTGTGGACGGTAATTATGTCAGATACTAATTTGGCTGCTTCTTGAATATTATCTAGAGAACCAATGTAATCATCCATGTAATGATCAAATAAAATGGCTTCCACGGCTTCAGGATACAAACTTTTGTATTCTAAAGCATTTTTATTCTTTATATATTGTGCTATAAAAGGACTACAACACGCGCCAAAGATGACAGCCGTCATCCTGAATTCTTTTAAGGGCTGTGTATTCACCGATCTCCATAGATATCGCAGAGCGTCCCTGTCTTGCTCCCTTACTCGAATCTGGGGAAACATTTCTTTTATGTCAGCTGTGATGCCGATGCGTCCCTCCCGGAAAATTTTTTACCAAGATGTCAAACGAAATAAAACTATGTTAGGTGCACTGGAAATGATGGGAGATGGACCAAAATGTAACGTGAAGGGAAATGGACTGTAATGGAAACGACGATGTGACTGAAATAATGGTAAAAATCTTTAATGGTAAGCAACTAAACCATACAAATTTGCTCAGAGCACTTCAAACAAACACAACGACATATAACGACTGACAAAAAGTATTTTTATAAAAAAAAGATATAAAACAGTAAAAAGTATCAAAAATGCAAGGAGTTCGCAACAGAGTTAATTAACGAGATCTTTGTCATTTGCACGACCATAGTCTTTGATAGGCTGTCTATTTCTGTTAAGTTTGGTGCTTTATCAGGGACATCGAATTTCGGAATTTGAAATTAATACAGGGTGTATCCGATAACACGATCAACAAATTAAAATATTTTGCTTAATAAACATGAGCAGTTTTTAATTAAACGATCAGTTCTTTCAAAATTACGTAAAAGTTTCCTCATCGAGTACCTAGGTGTGGGCGAAATGATTAAAACAGTAAAATTACTTTATCCTGTCTATTTAACGTTACCAACAAAAAAGTGCTTTATGATAATATCACTGATAATAGTGAAATGCCAATCTCACCAGGTAACTTCTTCTCTAGATAACTTGTATTTTTACAACGAAAATGCCCATGGACCGTATGCTGGCTGCACACCCGCGGTCACAATTAGAATCACATCCGGTGATCGTGACAACAACACGTATATTATCAATCAGAGGATCCTCATATGCGTTATTTAACTCAAATCTCGGCTTGCATTTGCTCTTGTTTCATCATAATTCACGTGCATCGTAATTTAATTTTGTTGATGCCATTTTAAATTATTTTGATTTGTTTAGCAACTTGACATTGGTATTATTTATTTATTTATTTATTTAATAGACACACCAAAAAAGTACAGAGCAATTACATTAACCAATTATTGTCAATGTAACATGTAGTAATAGGGTATTACTTTGACTTTGGTGTTTACTGTATTGTATGGAGTAGCGGTGTACTGATCAGGCCTCAGATCTGTTATACAAGCAGACCATAACGATCATATTGTGATAGATACATATTTTGGGTAACCGTGCCATAGTGACAACATGCCAAAAAGCCTGCAGCAAAACTGTCCCCAACTCCCTTGGCATATGATACGCATACTAACGAGCGGACAGCGGAAATGCGGAGGAAAATATGACACAACTAATATTAGGTTTTAGTTTGTGACGTTTTCACAAATAAGAAGAATGAGGTTGATACGGCCAAGTGGGCGTGACACACAAGGGATATCATCCCGGCATATATACATCGCACTGCAGGGCACATGCCTCCTATGAGAATGACAGGGCTTGGCCCGTAGTTCCCACGTGGGCCCTGTAGGAATTGGTAACTTTAATTACTTCGCAAGTGCACACAGGTTTGCTCACGACGATGCTTTCTTTCACCGTGAAGGTCATGATCATCACTTCAAATGTGAAATCGCAGATAAATTTTGAAATTCTCAGAGGTTTGTGCCCCTATTTTATGTACATTATACCAAGCCACTTCACCACCACGGCTTTTTAGTAGGTATAAAATTAAACATAAGATTATAAAAACGTATGTAATTTCCCAGAAACGCCTTTTTAGTTTTAGCCATTCTGTAAAGGAACTGTAAACTTTCCTATGTTTCTAGTAGGTTTACCTGTGAGCTTTTCGGAATTAACGTAATTATACTGATACCTCTAACGTTTTGGTGAAGGGAAACATGGCGAGAAAAGTGCCATACCTACATATCTTCGCAACAATTCAACGGCGTGTTGGTTTCAATCTGCACTGAGCCTGCATGGGGCCTAAACCTTCTCAATCTAGACGAGGCCTGTGGCCAGCATTAGAACGTATAGGCCGGGGATCTTTGAAATAGCTTATGCGATTATTCCATATACTTATTTGATTTAGAAAAGTAAGAAAAAATGTGCAAGTTGTATTACATTGCAGGATCGTAAAGCGAACGAGTTTAAATTCGTCAGTCCAACGCCGAAATGTAATGCAACTTGCACGATTTTACTCGCAGGTGTAAACTGGGCTTAAAGTTAACGGTCGAGGTAAATATATAATAATACGGGAAAATATTTAGAGTTAGGTACACGTCGAGTGGCCCCTCGGTACCACTTGGTTCGAAATACGGGTCGTGGCGGAAATAACACCGTAGGATACTTGGATGGAATCCTAGGTATTAATAATATTTGGATGACAAAGTTTGTGGAAGGTTAGTATGAGTATATCATACTCTTTTTTAGAATAGAATAGAATAGAATAGAAACATTTATTTCAAGTAACACAACTCATACAATATGAATATAAATTGTTAGTTATTTTTAACCCCCGATACAAAAAGAGGGGTGTTATAAGTTTGACCGCTTTGTGGTGTGTCTGACTGTCTGTCTGTGTGTCTGTCTGTGGCATCATAGCTCTTAAACGGATGAACCGATTTGGATGCGGTTTTTTAATAGAAAGCAGGTTTCTTGGCGATGGTTCTTAGATATGTTTCATCAAAATCGGTTCAGCGGTTTAAAAGTTATCAGCTCTTTTGTTAGCTGCGGAAGGGATCTTAGACGTATAATGAGCATTGACTTAATGTTCAACCATACGAGTGACATAATTGCGTTGGGGGTTTTTAAAATTTTTAATTTATAGTTATACGCTAAAATGATTGGACGAATTTTGATGAAATTTTTACAGTTACTTTGGTCTTCAAGGGTTTAATTACTTTTTGGAATAAATACACAATTTTCCAACCGTTTGAGTACTTGGGTAACATGTAAAAAAACCAGCAAAGTGTCAGTAGGACTCGCGCACCGAGAGTTCTGTACAAATTTGCAGGTATATATTTATTTTTGCAGGTATACATTTTAGAAACACACCATTAGTTCTTGAGATACAGACCTGTGACGGACAAAGTAAACAGACGAATGGACGGACAGTGTAGCGGCCGTGAAGGGACCGTTTGCCACTCTTCAGGTACGCAACCCTAATAAGATTCTCACTGACGTTAGTGAAAAAAACCTGCCAAGTGCGAGTCGAACTCGCGCACCAAGGGTTCCGTACAAATTTATATGTATCTATGAACATCCAGTCTTAGCAGACCCCTGCTCCTAAGCAAAATGTGCGCAGTGTGCGATCATTGTAGATTGGTTACTGATATAGACAGACAGACAAAAAAAATTATGCTTTTCGCAATTTTTCCTTTATCTGTGCTATAAGACCTTGCTTCTTACCAAATTTCAAAGTTCTGAGTTCACGGGAAGTACCCTTTAGGTTTTGATTCCCTTGCGAGTTTCGAAAATATGCGGAAATTTGCGTCATAAACGGCAGTATCTTTTGATTGCGTTGGCTTAGAAGTTTGATTTTTTCACAGCTCCAAGGGACAGTAGACTTGAGTATTTGATATAAATGCTTGATACCTCCACGCGTTCCTGAGAAAAAGGGTCTTGACAGACAGACGGATGGACGGACGGACGGACAACAAAGTGATCCTATAAGGGTTCCGTTTTTTCCTTTTGAGGTACGGAACCCTAAAAAGGGTGAATATGAAATAACAACGGTGAGTGTGAATGTGCCTTTACATGGTGATATTTACATTTGACAGTGACAGTAAAAATGACGATGAAAACGTGGGTAGTTGTGCGCTGGTATTAATTTCATCGAGCAGCCGCGCGAGCAGAGCGGTGGCGCGTGGTGCACGTATGGCAGCAGCCGTAGCGTGTCCCTCCAAGAGGAAGGGCTACGGATTAGCCCGAAACATGTCAGTAAGTAATCCGTATTATTTCACTAATATGAACTTTGTATGGAATTGTAAACCCCATTGAAAAGAGTAGGTATTTCTCTGCGAATATGACTGTATACAACTTCAATGCAAACTATCTTTACGAAGGCACAATCAATATTCAGAATCCGGTGAGCATTATAAAAACGGAACCGCGGCCGGAATACAAATAGAGTGCGGATAGGGTTAGAGTGGTGTCACAAACGGCACAAGCCACGTGAGCAAAGTAATTGTTTCAGTTCATTGATTTTAAAAATCAAAAATGTAAACAAACAACTGTCAATGTCAAAGTGACGTTCTTTTGTTTTAACTTATGATTAAAACTAGCTTTTGCCCGCGACTTCGTCCGCGTAGAATTCCAATTTGTGGTAAAGCTTCTTCATCTCTTTCATTGTATAAAACAAAAATCCGGCAACGGCAAGATCTATCATTATTATCATTTCATCATCATCAGTATCAGTTAGTGAATATTATAAATCCCGTTTATTCTCTATCCCGTGGGAATTTCAACAAATTTGTCCTTATTCTATGCAAATTTTCGCTTATTTTTGTCCCGCGGGAATTTTGCATTTTCCCCGAGAAAAAGTAGCCTATGTCCTTAAAGGTGTAGCTTTGTACCGGTAAAAGAAGTTTTAATATCAGCCCCGTAGTTGAATTCGCTTATTTTTTTCCCGTGGGAATTTTGCTTTTTCACGGAGAAAAGTAGTCTATGTAAATAATGGTTGGTGTAGCTTCCTATTGGTGAAAGAAATTTTCAAATCAGCCCTCAAGTGATACTTATTGACTTCTTTCTATCCCACGGGAATTTCGCATTTTACCGAATAAATAGTAGGTAGCCTAGCCTATACCAATGAAGGATAGTGTAGCTTTCTATTGGTAATTTTTTTTAAACTCAGCCCCGAAGTTAAATTTACTATTTTCTATACCGCGGGAGTTTGCATTTATCCGGAAAATAGCATCCTATGTTAATCAAGGACAGTGTATCTTTTCTATTGGTGAAAGACATTTTAAAATGAGCTCCGAAGTTGATTTTTTTTCTATCCCTTGGGAATTTTGCATTTTTGAATTTTTGGACATTGCCTCCCTCATTTACGCCCAATCATTACGGTTGGAAGCGACTTGCATCCACCCTGAACCTGCGGCCTTCACCAAAACGTCCGTCCATCTTGTTGGTGGACGTCCCACGCTGCGCTTGTAAAAGCAAAAGCTTGGTGAAATGCAAATACTTATATGTACATATAATTAGTTATTATCAGAGATCAGATCAGGAAGTGGTTGACAAACGTAGACAAAATGGTTTGTAAAATTTGAAGTTTCGTTTCGTTTACAATGTCGGTAATTCGTGTATATATTCGCAAATATTCGCTAAGTAGGTAATCTAAGAGATTTCCAAGGAATTTTCTAAAGAAAATCTAGGTATAAGGTAAGTTTTTCATTCAAATATCCAAGAACAAATAAAATTGAAATTTCGAATTCTAAACCGATTTAAATATTGTTTTTTTTTGAATATGGAATGATTTGTATGTTTTATTATAAAGCTGCGTTTTCACTGAGGGCCGATTTTTCAATCAACGCATAAATGTCATCAACTGGTTAAATTATAGAATAAGTTGACTAAATAAGTTGACTGACAGCACTGCGTCAGTTGCACTGTATGCATGACGCTACAATTTAGCCGCTTTACACGTTATCCGTCAGATAATATTTATTCGATGATTGAAAAATCAGCCCAGTGTCCTGAACAGTTCTGAGCGAGCGAACGTGTTTATTCAGTGATAATCGGCTGGACGCGGGTCGCTCACTCATTCATCCAGTGAAAACGACGTCTGTGGCGAGCGAGCTGTTGCTCTGTGCATTCGCTCGACATTGTACGTGTTCGGTGGGTCTCCAATCTTTGTTTACGATTTTGTTATAAACAACTGTTCTCTTTCCTCGTTGAATGAAAACGGACATTTTCTATTCAAGGTCAAAGTCAAAGTCAAAATTTTTTATTCAATTTAGGCATCGATTGATGCTCCTATGAACGTCGAAGAATTTACCACCGGTTCGGAAAAAACCCTGTTGAGAAGAAACCGGCAAGAAACTCAACAAGGTATATTTTTTTCAATCAGATCTACATTGTTATTAAATTACATACATCTTAAGTATTTAATAAAATTATTATTTTTTAACACAGTAGATACGCTACATTGATGCTATTTTGAGCGAACATCGGCAAAACCGCAATCATATTTGCTCTAAACAAATGTTTGTTCAGAACACTAAGTGAAAACGCGGCTTAACCAAGATGTCTAGTCCTTACCATTTCAAATTTCGAACTCTACGTTCCTATGAAACCGTGTCTTCGGATCGAGTATTCAAACATGTGTCAAAATAAAATGTAATTTAAATCAAAAGCACTAAGGAGTATTGATATCAACTTCGAAGCAAATCACCCCCAAAATAACTTTCTACTCCTTTTTAACCCCGTCAAGTGATGAATTTCAATAAAATACGAAACACGTCTTCCATCAATTCTGTTAAAGAATGTTTATGCAAAATTTGAAGTAGATTGGACCAAGGAATCACGTTGTCCCATAAAAACTTTGCCCCCCCTTTTTACCCCCTTCGGAGTAGAACTACGAAAAATCCTTTCTTATCGGATGCCTACGTCATACAAAGAACACACCCTCCAAGTTTCAGGTCTCTACGATCAGCGGTTTAGGCTGTGCGTTGATCCGTCAGTCAGGACAAAGGATTTTATATGTATAGATTACGCATTCTATTTTGTAAGCTTTTAACTGATGTTAGTTGGTTTATTATTTCACAACGAACAAACGATATTCACATTCCGACGAAATATTAGTTTTACTCAAAAATTCATAATAAAATTAAAAATATAATTAACTAGGTGTATCGATTAAATTACGAACATAATGATGTTTAGAATTTCTGAACATTACCTGTGGAATAATTATAAACTACACATTTTTTTTATTAAAAAGATCCGATTATTCTTTTATTCATTTAATTGAATGTTTACGAATGTTTACACGGTTTTCTTTTACTTATAAATATGATGTTTTAATTTTTATTAAGCCCAATCGTTGAGTTTGAGTTTCCACTACGCGGGTTGGATTTTATTGCAGTGGTAACACATATTTTTATTATTTTGACCAGTAATTTCATATTTAATGTTACTAATATTTAAATTCCTGATCCGCTCTGGCCCCGTGTGGCCCTCTTATTCTGAGAGGGGGTAAACATTAACTTTAATTTCAATATGCTGGGCATGCTGCCCCAGGTAGTCGAAATACAGGCTTTCAATATTTTTTTAAATACCTCACCATCATCATTACAATAAATTATTGTTATCGGCGAAAAGACGTCTACTGCTGAGCAAAGCCCTCCCCTTTGTCTTTTCAACGTCAGTACATAACTATAAAAAAAACTTTGTCTAATTATTCCTAAATCTTATTTATGTGAACGCTTGTTACTTGAGCCACACCTAACCCTTGTCAAATAGATAATCGACCGCAGCGTTACGGACAGACACGGCGAAAAGGTTGCACGTGGCGCATCTTGCTCGGAGTCCAGTACTTGTTTGGAACCATCTCACTTTGGAGGTAAGACAGCTTCTAAGTAGGGTTGCCAGCCCCAAAAATAGACTAATCAGTCTTCTCATTTAGTCCCACTAATATTGTAACAGTGAAAGTTTGTGCGAATTTTTGACTAATTTCAGTTATTGAAAAACTGTTCAAAGTCAAAGTCAAAGTCAAAATTCTTTATTCAATTTAGGCATCAAAATGATGCTCCTATGAACGTCGAAAAATCTACCACCGGTTCGGAAAAAACCCTGTTGAGAAGAAACCGGCAAGAAACTCAACAAGGTATATTTTTTTCAATCAGATCTACATTGTTATTAAATGACATACATCTAAAGTATTTAATACAATTAAATTTTTTAACACAGTAGATACGCTTTTTGAGACTAGAGATCGCCAATGCGGATCGGAATTATTTCCAAACATCCCTGTCCATGATATAGTCATTAATTTTATAGTACGCCTTAGATATTAATGTCTTCTTCACAATGGATTTGAATTTTGTATCAGTTTGTTCAGTTATTGTTTTCGGAATTTTATTATAAAAACGTATGCATCTTCCCAGAAACGACTTTTTAGTTTTAGCCAGTCTGTAAGATGGAACTTTAAGCTTCCCTGTGTTTCTAGTAACCTTTGGCTTATCGACGTTAGTGGGAAAATCACATATGTTTTTTCTTACATACATGATTATTTCAAATATATACAACGACGGCAGGGTTAGGATACCTATTTCTTTAAAAAAAGATTGTTTTAGGAATGCCACTTTAAATAATTTATTGAATCAGGCGTTACTTTGCGGAGGTCCATATTAATGAACTAAAACAATTACTTTGCTCACCCGCGACCTTCAAACTTCGAAAGTCGCGGGTGAGCAAAGTAATTGTTTTAGTTCATTGAATGCCACTTTGACAAAACTAAAACAGAAAGCAACCAAAAAGGGCTAAATACTAATTGCGGTGACATCCAATTTAGATAATCGTAACCTTAGGTGCCTACTACTATTACGACTCCATTGAATCTTGTTCTATTTCCGTATATGTTTTGGGAATGAACTGTCTGAGCTAGGGTTATCAATCAGAGACGAAATTTTTGTCCATAATTGGGTTTTAACTTGACAACTTTTTAGCCTGAGCGATTACTATTTCACAGTGAAACTTTAGCAATCAGTAAGTAAACTCACGGTTTTCACGCCGATTTGCACTTGCATCTTGCATCTCATAAAATAGAGTTAGAACGCTATAAAAACTCCGAAACGACTCTCTGCGGGAAGCCAGGATTGCACTCTGATACAATGTATTTCGAAATTGCTTTGATAGAATATCGCATGGATTTAGCGTCGGGATGCTAGCACTTGGTCACAATTTGATTGTTAGTGTCCGACCGAATTTACGGTTTCGGTTGCGGCAAATTTCGGCGTACATAGCTAAGAATATTCCCGAATAATTCACCATTCAAATAAAAAAAGTAACAAAATCAAAATCGGTTAATCCGTTCGGGAGCTACGATGCCACAGACACACACACACACCCGTCGTTTTTGCGTTGGGGGTTGAAAAAGGTGGGCGGTCAGTTAAACCCACAAATGGCAATGTACTATGATTTCAATGTAATAACAAAATCTGGATGGTAATCCCAATAGCCAAATTTACGCTTTAGAGCCAAAGTAACTCGTCTTTACGGTACTTAAGTCAAACTTAAAAGCAAAAATAAACCAAGTTTATACAATATTCAATCACTAGGAACGCCCTCGGAATAAATTTCGGTTTCGGCTTTGATCAATTATAACTGAAGATACACATTGCCGAACAAAATCCCCTTCAAAAAATGTCCGAACTTTTTTATTTGTTTGCATAACAATTAAAATCATCACCTACACAGAAATTTGAACCTAGTCTTTACTTCGTTACAGTCGAATTTCGGTTGACACTTGACAGCTAAACTTGACAATTTCACGCAACGTACTGAGAAAAAAGAAGGCCACTTTTATCAAAGTGGCGCTCATTTGGCTCGGACATTTTCGGGCGCGCGACTGTGGATCTACAGTTATAATTGATCAAAGGGTTTCGGTTACAGATTGATACTAGTTTCGGTTGGACTCTACAATCGAGTAAGTTTGCACTTCTAGACGCGGAATAGAGAAAGTATCGTGCTGAATTCGACTACTCCATGACTGTTCACTAGTGGAATTGTGTGTGAATTCAAACGCAAGTTTGACCACAAGTATTTCGTTGTAATAGTTAAATGTTTCCTTTATAATGATAAAAAAAGGTAAATAGGTGTACTGAGTCTATCATTATAATAAAAAAAAGAAAGAGAAATAAAATAAAAAGGGTAGAGATATTAATTAATAAATCCGAAACTTAGTGTGTCATTTTGCTAAAAAAGCAATATACTCGTATTAACATTATGCATAAATAAAATTAAGAACGATAAACTAAAATGGAGATAGTCTTTGGAACCACCGCCTTGTGACAAAGAACTCAACAACATTGTCTCTTTGTACGACATGATACTTAATACGTAGGCCGAGAAACGTGCCAGCCCTTTGGTTACCTGTAGGTAACTCGCTAATACAGCACGGAAGGTCATGAGTCATGACTTTTTGAATGTTAATAAAACAAGATGTTTTCTAGGACGTAGTTTTGCTACATCTATATATATAAAAGAAGAAACTGACTGACTGACTGACTGACATATCAACGCACAGCCCACACCACTGGGCCTAGAGATTCCAAATTTGGCATGTAGGTTCCTTATAAGGTCTAGGGGTGCACTAAGTAAGGATTTTTCAAAATTCACTCCCTAAGAGGGTAAAACGGGGGTCCAAAGTTTGTATGGGGAAACAAGATTCGTTCGACTATTTTATTCGAAACTTCACAGAAGTACTCCTAATGATAAATGAGTAAACACGTGTTTCAGGTTTTTTGAGAATTAAACCCCTAAAAGGGGGAAAAGGGGTAACAAAGTCTGAAAATCAACATGGGTGTTGTTTCTATGGTTTATCGGGTCGCTGGTTATGAAAACAACAACGGTTTTAAAATCCGACGTGGCGGACGTATAATACCATCTCCCTGGATGGGGTGCGATGGGGTTAAAATGTCTAATCTATATATAAAATTCTAAACTGACTGACTGTTGATATATCAACGCACAGCCCAAACCACTGGACCTAGAGACTTGACATTTTGCACATAGATACCTTATACAATGTAGGCATCCACTAAGGAAGGATTTTTGGGAATTCCCACGGGAACGGGACGAAACGGGATTTATAGATTCGATTCCGAGTGACCGTATCTCAGTAACTATAATAACTAGACTCTTCAAATTTGATACACAAGTAGGTATTACAATAATAAAAACATCAATTTCAGGATTTTTCAAAATTCCCACGGGATAAGGAATAAACGGGATTTATATATTCAGTTCAACGGAATCCTATGAACTATAATTACTAGACTTCAAATTTAGCATAGAAGTAGGTAATTAAAATAGTAAAAAACAGTTTTAAGGATTTTTGGAAATTCCCACGGGATAAGGAAAAAACGGGATTTTTCGTTTTACTGGTCGTAGAAAGCTGAAATTCAGCATGAAGGTCGCTTGGGGAGTGTAGAGGAGCATTGTGAGAGGAATTTCCAAAATTCGCACGGGAACGGGATAAAACGGGATTTATATATTCGATTCCGAGTGACCCTATCTCAGTAACTATAATAACTAGACTCTTCAAATTTGATACACAAATAGGTATTACATTAGTTAAAATATTAATTTCAGGATTTTTCAAAATTCCCACGGGATAAGAAAAAAACGAGATTTATATATTCAGTTCAACGGAATCCTATGAACCATAATTACTAGACTCTTCAAATTTGGCATAGAAGTAGATAATCATAATAGTGAAAAACAGTTTTAAGGATTTTCAGAAATTCCCACGGGATAAAGAAAAAACGGGATTTATCGTTTTACTGGTTGTAGAAAGCTGAAATTCGGCATATAGGTTGCTTGGGGAGTGCAGAGGAGCATTGAGAGAGGACTTTCCAAAATTCCCACGGGAACGTGAAAAAACGGGATTTATCGTTTTACTGGTCGTAGAAAGCTGAAATTCGGCATATAGGTTGCTTGGGGAGTGCAGAGGAGCATTGAGAGAGGACTTTCCAAAATTCCCACGGGGACGGGAAAAAACGGGATTTTTCGTTTTACTGGTCGTAGAAAGCTGAAATTCGGCATGAGGTTGCTTAGGGAGTGTAGAGGAGCATTGAGAGAGGACTTTCCAAAATTCCCACGGGAACGGGAATAAACGGGATTTTTCGTTTTACTGGTCGTAGAAAGCTGAAATTTGGCAAGTAGGTAGGTTCCTTGGGGAGTGTAGAAGAGCATTAAGAAAGGACTAGCCAAAATTCCCACTGGAACGGGAAAAACGGGATTTTTCGTTTATCTGGTCGTAGAAAGCTGAAATTCGGCATGAGGTTGCTTGGGGAGTGTAGAGGAGCATTGAGAGAGGACTTTCCAAAATTCCCACGGGAACGGGAATAAACGGGATTTTTCGTTTTACTGGTCGTAGAAAGCTGAAATTTGGCAAGTAGGTAGGTTCCTTGGGGAGTGTAGAAGAGCATTAAGAAAGGACTATCCAAAATTCCCACTGTTACGGGAAAAACGGGATTTTTCGTTTATCTGGTCGTAGAAAGCTGAAATTCGGCATGAGGTTGCTTGGGGAGTGTAGAGGAGCATTGAGAGAGGACTTTCCAAAATTCCCACGGGAACGGGAATAAACGGGATTTTTCGTTTTACTGGTCGTAGAAAGCTGAAATTTGGCAAGTAGGTAGGTTCCTTGGGGAGTGTAGAAGAGCATTAAGATAGGACTATCCAAAATTCCCACGGGAACGGGAAAAACGGGATTTTTCGTTTTACTGGTCGTAGAAAGCTGAAATTCGGCATGAGGTTGCTTGGGGAGTGTAGAGGAGCATTGAGAGAGGACTTTCCGAAATTCCCACGGGACCGGGAAAAAACGGGATTTTTCGTTTTACTGGTCGTAGAAAGCTGAAATTTGGCATGTAGGTTGCATGGAGAGTGTAGAGGAGAATTAAGAGAGGGTTTTCCAAAATTCCCTCGGGTACGGGAAAAAACGGGATTTTTCGTTTTACTGGTTGTAGAAAGCTAAAATTCGGCATGTAGGTTGCTTAGGGAGTGTAAAGGAGGATTGAGAGAGGGCTTTCCAAAATTCCCACGGGAACGGGATAAAACGGGACTTTTTGTTTTACTGGTCGTAGAAAGCTGAAACTCGGCATGTAGGTTTTTTGGGGAGTGTAGAGGAGCATTGAGAGAGGACTTTTCAAAGTTCCCACGGGAAAGGGAAAAACGGGATTTTTCGTTTTACTGGTCATAGAAAGCTGAAATTTGGCAAGTGGGTTCCTTGGGGAGTGTTGAGGAGGATTAAGAGAGGGATTTCCAAAATTCCCACTGGAACGGGAAAAAACGGGACTTTATGTTTTACTGGCCGTAGAAAGCTGAAATTCGGCATGTAGGTTGTTTGGGGAGTGTGGAGTAGCATTGAGAGAGGACTTTCCAAAATTCCCACGGGAACGGGAAAAACGGGATCTTTCGTTTTACTGGTCGTAGAAAGCTGAAATTTGGCAAGTAGGTAGGTGGCAGGTGAGATCCTTGGGGAGTGTAGGGGAGCATTAAGAAAACATTTCCCGAAATTCTTACGGGAACGGGAAAAAACGGGATTTTGCGTTTTACTGGTTGTAAAAAGCTAAAATTTCAAAATGCATAAGTTTTTACTGTAAATAGGCCGCAAAGGGCTCTTTAACCGACTTCTAAAAAAGGAGGAGGTTATGCATTCCACCTTATGTATTTTTTATGTAGGTATTTTCACCGATTTCTTGGTCAATTGTGGACCTGCTTGCTTGCTTGCCTGTATGCTTGCTTGCTTGATATCTTGGTTCTTTGGAATACTCATGGTACACGCGAGCGAAGCCGCGGGCAAAAGCTAGTTTTAAAATATGTATTTGTTTTAGTAATAAGATGAAAATACCCAAAAACACACGCAGTCCAACCAACTTATGTTGAGCCATCGTGCCTCCCCCACGCGGCTCCACGCTCGAAATCGCCCACCCAAAATCGATTAGCGCGAAAAACACGGTGGGGCCTTAAATATTTATAACAGATCGCTCCGCTTCTAATACGTTCTTACATCGCCAGTGTGATATGGCTCTTACTGTTAACTCCACATAAAACATCACAAAAACAGTATGTTATGCTTCGAGATGGTCTTAGAATCTCAACCACGTACCGATTCTAGATTGTTTCTGAGATAATTAAGTAGGTCTTCATTCGAATTCCATGCGATCACTCGATGTTAAGAGGCTGACAACACCTAATTTTGTTGAAATTGATGTCATTTAAACAGTTTTTTAAGAAAAACTGTTTGTTCTAGCACATCAAAAAAATTATATGTTAATATTCATCATATTTCAAAGACCGTGGACGGACTCGATACATAATTGGACGAAATCGGCTCGATAGAAAATAATTGCAAAGATAGGTCTTATAATCATCATTAAACGGTTCTATGTCTTTATTTTTTTGGCGTATGCGTCTGCAATTAAAAACATGAAGTGAACATATTCATACCTAAACCGCTAACGAGTCATATTTCACAAATAATCCACAGTTTTTTTTTAATTCAATATTTGCCCGATAAATTTCAATATACCCGGCTGCCCAGTAATAGCGGCATCTCCTTTACTCCGATACAAACAGACAGTGTGCGCCGACGTTGGTGTTGACAGCGCCTTAAATGTATTGTTTAAGATATTTGAGGATTCACTCTAGTGACCAGTTTTTTTCGAAACACGATTACTTATAGTTCGCTCGATAGAAGAAAAATTCAAAGTCATCTCTAAAAAATAAAATAAACTCGTAACGACGACGAGTTTATTTTATTTTTCAGAGATGACTTTGAATTTTTCTTCTATCGAGCGAACTATAAGTAATCGTGTTTCGAAAAAAACTGGTCACTAGAGTGAATCCTCAAATATCTTACATATGAATTTCAGGACTAAAGCATTGCTATTAATGATACAGCACGATGAATGCAATAAATGCGCCAAAAACACGGTGGGGCCTTAAGACGCTGTCAACACCAACGTCGGCGCACACTGTCTATTTGTATCGGAGTAAACGAGATGCCGCTATTACTGGGCAGCCGGGTATATTGAAATTTATCGGGCAAATATTTAATTAAAAAAAAACTGTGGATTATTTGTGAAATATGACTCGTTAGCGGTTTAGGTATGAATATGTTGACTTCATGTTTTTAATTGCAGACGCATACGCCAAAAAAATAAAGACATAGAACCGTTTAATGATGATTTTAAGACCTATCTTTGCAATTATTTTCTATCGAGCCGATTTCGTCCAATTATGTATCGAGTCTGTCCACGGTCTTTGAAATATGATGAATATTAACATATAATTTTTTTGATGTGCTAGAACAAGCAGTTTTTCTTAAAAAACTGTTTAAATGACATCAATTTCAACAAAATTAGGTGTTGTCAGCCTCTTAAGCCTAAATACGTTGGGCGTTCGCGGCGAATTTTTGGGCCCCCACGGCGAACACGCCCTGCTTCTAATAAGTTTGCAAATTGGCAGTGTGCGCTCTAAACGAAGCAAAGGATATACTGTCCCACTGCTGGGCCAAGGCCTCCCCTCTTAACCTCCACAACTCCCGGCCCGGCGCCAGCCACTCCCGGCCAGTCCTTTGCGTACACATCCAAATCATCCCGCCATCTCCTTCTTGGTCTGCCTCGTCGTCCTATGTCGTAATAATTATACATGAGAAAGTTCGTTAAGATGGTTGAATGTTTGGATGCTTGTATGTCTGCTACCCATTCACGTTAAAACTGCTATAGATTTGGATGAAATTTGGCATGTAGATAATTGGACGTTTGGAATAACATAGAGATTATTTTTTATCCCGATCTTCCTAAGGGATACATGCAAAATCCCAAAATCTTAACCGCTAAATGTAAACATATGCCATACAATGCAAATAAAGACCACGACGTAATACTTAGGAATTTCGATTGGAATTCTGTAAAATAAATAAAATAAATAAATATTAGGGGACAATCTTACACAAATCGACCTAGTCCCAAACTAAGCAAAGCTTGTACTATGGGTACTAGACGACGATAAACATACTTATATAGATAAATACATACTTAAATACATAGAAAACATCCATAACTCAGGAACAAATTTAATATTCGTGCTCATCACACAAATAAATGCCCTTACCGGGATTCGAACCCAGGACCTCTTGCTTCGTAGGCACCAACTAGGCTAAAGCGGTCGTCAAATGGCGCGTTTTGCAATGCACGTTTATGATCTGAGGGTAAATGCTAGTGTTTAATGAACAAATGAATGCACAATACGGGCCTAAATAGTGGAAAGTGCAAATTAACTTATTACGAGATAGTGGAACAAATCTTGACCCTGATAACTTTTAGAAACAGAAAAAACATTCAAGACGGTAGGCACACACTACCGACATTGTTTAACACAAAATGTCATAGTGTCAAACATCACAGAGTCAGGGATCAAATGGCCGCATTGTACTTCTTTAAACCTGTTAAAAATAACATTTTTTAATTTAGTTCAACTCACAAAGGGAGCTTTAAATTTAGGTTCATTCTGTACCTATTTTTAAACCGTCCATTTTATCAAGAGACATTCCTCGAAAACAAGTAAAAAACTCTTAAAGCTGGCGGTGCGGAGATTAAATGTTTTATTTGTCGCACTCGAATCTGACTTAATATTTTCGAAATATATCTGTGAATCCTTCATAGACTGTTTGTGCGTGTGAAATAAAAGGCGCTTTTGGACATTGGTGCGGAGATCGAGCATTGGCAAGTGGCTCCAGTGCAAGCAAGAGGACGTGGACTTCCTGCAGTATTTTTACAAGTAAGTGTGCATGGTTTCCCTCGTACACCTTCAGGGCAGCTGCTGTTCGTCATCCTGGTCCAGCTCCAAAAACAGCTGCCCTTTTCCTTAAGCACTAAGTGGCTACAAGTCATATTATTAGGTTGTCTTTCCCTGAACCCTTATCCTATACAGTCCATTACCCAAACCAAACAAGCACTAGGTGACTGAAAAGCACAAGTAAAGTGCACCGCTAAATATCCCATCACCTTGGTGTGTTTTTTATTTATGTACAAAAAATAAGATTCGCCACACCAAGTTTTTGGTATTTGGATGGTTTATGCATGTTTTGCGTTGGTAAAAGATTCTGACACACATACAGGGTGAAATCCAAATGGTGATACAAAATTAGTGTTTCTAACTTAGTTAATGCTGGGTAACATAATGCATTTATCAACATTTAGTATTCACTCTGTATAAACACGCACGTAATCACGCACGCACACACATACTCATAGACTTTCGCATTTATAATATCACTTTATTAATCCGCTTAAAAATATTACAACTAACGATAGTTAAGAAATGTAGGTATAAAATCAAAATAAATGTATTAAAATCAAATCTAAAGGTTTAAAACTAAAATAAACTGCTGTTGCTGCTGTTGTTGTTGCTTTTTTCTTATTGTAAAAGGGTTGCCTGTAAGAAATTGCTTTCAAGTGGTAAGACTACCTATTGCTTACCTTGTATTTTTTCCATGTACTTGTTTCGTCAGCTGTGGCCTGTTTAATTAAAAAACCGGCCAAGTGCGAGTCGGACTCGCGCACGAAGGGTTCCGTACAATTATCTATAAAAATCACGTTTGTTGTATGGGAGCCCCCTTAAATATTTTTTTTATTTTAATTTAATGATTTATTTTTAAATTCAATATATAATTAAATATTTTGTGAATATTTCAAGTGTCTACCTATTGCCGTTATCAATATCGAGCAAATCAAAGCAAAAAAATCATGTTTGTTGTATGGGAGCCCCCTTAAATATTTATTTTTTTCCATTTTAGTATTTGTTGATATAGCGGCAACCGAAATACATCATCTGTGAAAATTTCAACTCTCTAGCTATCACGGTTCCCGAGATACAGCCAGGTGACAGACGGACGGACGGACAGCGGAGCCTCAGTAATAGGGTTTCCGTTTTTACCTGTTGGGTACGGAACCCTAAAAACTAAACTAAATATATTGTACATACCGCCCCGAGCTATGAACCATGCTAGTCCCAGAGCTAGTGAACCCTCCGAGTAACGGTCTTCCTGTAAGGATAGTGTAGAATGATGATTTATAGCACCCTAAGGGCAATAACTATGACCTGGCAGGCATCAGCCCTTTTATTTAGTTATATTATTACATAGCGGACCTGCCAATTGCTACTTGCTTTAATTGTTGCGTATGAAACTGCAGGGTCTATGGAACGAAGAGCGCTCGAGCTGTTTGCCAATTATGATCCTCAAAAGCTTTTGCTCACATCTCCGCGAGGGTTTCCAAAAGCTTTATTGACATACAAAGCTTTGCTTGCATTTCAGTTGAAGAGCTTTTGAATCCGGAAAACAATACCCAAGTATGCTCCTGCACAATATGAAACTGAAACATTGTTGCTTTATTTCTTTGCAGTTGACTGAGTTGACATTGTTTTTTCAGGATATTACGAGTGTTCAAGATATCGGAAATGTAACTTTCCGTATTTTTTTGGTTGCTTTACAAGATGAAATTTTGTTTTTTACTTTTTATGTTTGGCTAGCGTAACTTGTGATGCTTGGGAGAATGCAAAATGCATTATGGTCATTTTATTAGCTAGTAGCTGTTGCCCGCGACTTCGTCTGCGAAGAATAGGGGTATAAAAAATAGCCTATGACCTACCGAATACAGAAAAAAAAGTTTCATAAAAATCGGTCAAGCAATTTAAATGGCTTGTCACAAAACTGTCAAATTTTTTTTATGGAAAATTAGCGCCATTTCTGATAGTCATCCATCAATATCAATGACACAGTGTAGGTAGACCTGCAACAAGATGGTGGGTGGAATGGGTTGCGGGAACGCGTTGGATGCGGATGGCGCAGGACCGATCTGTTCGGCGAGCCTTGGGGGACACCTATATTCAGCATTGAACATCTTTCGAGTGAAATGATGATGATGATGAACAACATCAATAGAGCCATTGATTCTGACTAAAACAACCCCAAAAAAAGTAAAGAGTGTCATAAAAAACCACAAAAGCTCACTGGGATTGTTCATTTTTTCTAACCCCCCCCTTTTTATTTTATTTATCGAAAATATAGAGCATTTTAAGAAACTGATTTGAATATTTCAGCAATTCATCACTCCAATATTTTTTTATAATTTATTGAAAATTTGAGATTTTGACTTCTCGTAAATTACATGCCGCGGCTGAATCTGTGTATAAACCACAGACATAATGACAAAAAAAATGTGTCACAATCGATGGTTAGTTGTCATCTGACAATGTCACTTTACATTACAATAACAATAACAATAAAGTTGCCAATTCTTCCAAGAGAATAGGTAAAAAAAACGATTTACGGCTGTAGTATTTTTTGTACGTATAAAATAAAATGGTCAGAAGTGTTCCCTTGATAGTTCTTTGGCGGATTTAACCCATACTTACATTAAAATCATCCTCGCAACAATAAGAACATCATGTAAGCTTTGAATTAACTTTGCGGCACCACTTTTCTTGTAAATCTTCTCTAATGCGTACAATTAATTTGTTTGGGCTATTGACAGAATCATTTTACACAAGTAGGAATGAAACACTTCCTGTTTAAATCCATTATTAAAATATGAAAAACGCGAAGAATGTTTTTCAAAATAGTATCCTTAAACTGACTGATGATATCTACGTCGAAGTGACAGAGAATAGTATAGAGAAACTAGACGGACGGCTTTTTTTTCTTGTTGCAAAGAATTTCTAAGTTATTGCCCACAGAAAGGTCAAACAAAGGTCAAACATTATTTTGCAAAAATACGTATATGTTATAAAATGATTTAATAAATCTATTCCTCAAAATGGTTTTGGAATTAGACCACATTGTAAAAAAGTGATCAATGCCAATTTGCAACGAAAACTTAGAAGATACTTGAATCAGAACTAATTTGAAATTCCCGACGGGCACTATTTGCTGGCAACTTTGCATATTCAGCGTCACTTCCGGCGTGCGGCAACATGGCCGTAATCTCGCTTCCGGTGACAGCTGGGAACGTGTGCATTTAATAAACGCGGCGATTGATCATAGGAGCTTGCCCAGTTGTTTGTAAGGTTTATAGTTACTTCTACTATTCTACCTACGTTTTATTTACTAGCTTTTCGTTTGCGAAGAATTTGACGCCATCCTGCAGGAACTATGCGATTTTCGGGGATTGCCAAATTGGATCTAAATCGGATCAGCGGTTTGAGCGTCAAAAGTAAGAAAAAATTACAAAGAGACAAACAGATAAAGTTTTATTTGCGCTTAAAATATAATTATGGATGAAAGTTCATAAAAAAAGATAGAATTAAAAAGTAACGAGATATTAAAATTCTTTTTCTTCTACAAGTGCCTCTCCAACTAGTGGAAGTTGGCAGTCAGCTTCGCATATCTAACTCGGTCTTTTGCCAAAAAAAAACAAAAAAAAAAACAAAAATATTAAAATTAAATTAGATAGGTAGTTAAAAGATAGAAGATAGAACTTACAATAAAGGAACGAAGTCAAATCTAAATTAAAATCATTCTGTAAGTAAGTAGGTAAGCGGCAAAGAGCTCTTTTCCATTTTTTCATTCTACCAGTGTTTTTGGGAAGACCATGATTGCCACTAGGAGAATGCGAAGCATCTCGGTAAAAAGTCATAAAAATTAGTTGTTTACATAATGTCTCATTCTAAATCCCTAACATCGTTTGTCCTAATGTAATGTTTGTCCTAATGATCGTTTGTCCTAACACTATTTTTCTCGGAAACCATGAATTTTTCAGGAACTTTTTTGTGATTATCCTCTAGAACTCTATAGGTTAGGTTAGGTTTGTTTTATAAAAATCCAGAACAATTAATAGATTTTAAATAAAAAGAGTTAGGGCAAACGATCATTAGGATAAACATTACATTAGGACAAATAATCATTAGGGATTTAGATATAGAGCCAATATTTTACCTATGTTTTTTTATTTTAGTACTCTTCGTTGGCGTCGACGTAGTCACTACGTGTAAGTTTTTGTATTTATTGAGTGTATTATTTTATTTTAAATGGGTCCTTCTGAAGAGCAGTGTTGCGGATTCCCGCGACTTTACGCTGAGTTTTTAATTACAAGTATAAATAGATGTAATTTTCTCTTTCTCTCTCTTTGACCCACTTTCTCTGAAAACAGTTTATTAATTTTATCTCTAGTGACGAAGTCCTTGATGTTAAAAAGGTTTCCCGACAAACTAAGGCGTTAATTAATTTAGTGTTGCATAAATTGAAAAATGAAGCTACATTTTTATGACATAATTACATTGAATAGAAGGGACGGATATTTTTTGGATTTAATAAACTGTTTCCCAGACATTTTTCTATAGAGATTGGCCTGTCTAGTTAGCCTGTCAGGGGAGAAATTTTCAGCTTATAGAAAATCGTTAGCGGGTGATTAGGAAGTCTACACTGTCGAATATATTTACCAAAGAAATGTTAATTAGACGCCCTGAGTTTTTAAATCGACACCAGTTTTAGGAACACCAGTGTCTACTGTACCAAAATGTCCACTATTATCATAACGTCCTTTTTAAAATACCGAAACGTGCAGTCAACCCATACGTCCATTTTACTGAAACTGATTAAAACAATGAAAAATGTACTCGTTTTGCCTTAATTATCCTTAATTTTCCATATAAAATTTATTGGTCAGTTTAGTGACGGTCCATACAACATGTATGGTTAACTGCGTCACAAAACTAACAATTGAAAGTGGGACACTTTTTTTATTGCTTAATTCGATAATGCTTGTGATTCTGAGTAGAAATAACCCAAAACTTGTTAGGTTTTTAAAAAAAAGTACGGGTGCACTTTTTTCTGAAAATGCCCATAGGAAAAATTAGTGTCTAAATCCCGACCAGTGGTGGTGTAGGGGTTTAGTACGCAACACGGAATGCTGAGGACCTGGATTCGATTTCCAGCGCTGGTCTTTCTTTTCTGGGTTTTTCTGTGCATCCATGTTTCAGTTTGTATTTAGTATGAAATCTACTAATACATTTCGACTCAAGTTTTTCTGATACAGTGAACGTTCTGATATAATAGGCAACCCGATAACAATGAGCGTTCTCATACAGTGGATGTGCTGATGTAGTGGACATTATGATAGATTGGACATTTTGGTAGGTATAGTCAATATTTGGGTAAAGTCAGAATTCAGATACAGTGGACGTCTTGGTGCAGTGGACATGTGATATAGTGGACATTTTGATACAGTGGACACTGTGCAAATGTGCACCCAAACGCAGTTATGGCCTTTACTTACATCATGTAACATACAGCCAAACCTCCATTTAGCAGTTAAAATAACGGAATATAAACTAGGACCAAACTTCAAGGGTAAATTATTCCGAACATAATACTAAATAGGGGTACGTATCAAAATATATAAAGTTTAAAACAAATAATGGACGAAATACATAATGGTCATAATACATACTAAAATTTTCTATGAAACTATTGATTAAACGAATTTTTTTAATCGTGTAATCTACAGATTGGTTTAGGTTAGGTTAGGTTTATTTTATGAAAATCCTCTAAAGTTGAGAATTTCCAAGAAAATTGCACTATATCAAACGACCATTATGTATTTCGTCCATTATTTGTTTTAAACTTTATATATTTTGATACGTACCCCTAAATAGTTCCCAGTGCATACTGATATGTACAGGTTGAGCGAAGCAGGACAAAGTGACAAGGCGCCTGGAAGCCACTGTTACTAGTGTAGTTGTCAAATATTTCCTAATATCTAGTTCTGTAGTGATATACGTGTATAAGTTATCTCTGTTCATTGCGTTGTTGAGATGTTTACCGTACTGTGATTATCTGACAGCACACGCAATGAACTGAATAAATGCTCACAATGCCTCCGGTGAGGTTGTGCGTAATCATGGGGGTCTGTTACGCTTTAGGACGCAAGCATTTTGTTTGTTTTTTACGATTCATGCGAAATAAAACGTGGAAATAAAACACATTTTTGACACATGTTATTGGATGACGGTACTTTACTGTGGAATTGCCATGGGTCAACAGAAATATATCTTTGAAATTTGACTGCGACCGCAGAACGCATTCCGTATGACAAATCCTTTACTGGTGTAGGAATTTTAAAGTTAGCTATAGATATGCCGTATCTATGTCCCTAAATGCCGCTATTAGGCTAAAGACAAGTATCACCGCGGCCCATGAATAATGCAGGACCCAAACTGTCGTCGATGCCTCTAATTCAATGAAACTGAAGTTATACAGGATCGTCGGATGTTCCAACTAAGGAGTGTGCTTGAGTAGAGGGAGACAGCAAGTGTTATCGTCGATGATACTGCATTGCCGCGTAACCAACCATGCTGCCCTTCAATGGCAAAACGCTGCAACTCGAGTTACAGCGTTTTGGGTTGCCTTGCGTCAAACGATTCCTCATGAGTTCTTCTATCATACCTACAAAAGACTTTTTCAAAATATGTTTTAGTTTAGGCTGTAGAAAACTGGCAAGACGCGGTAACTCTGCATAAAACTAGCCAAAACATCATAACTGCAATTATAATGTTTTATATCAAGACCGTTAATGCCGACTTGTCACAACAGAACGCTGTAAGTACTAAATGGCAGCGTTTTGCCTGATTTATGGGCTACGTCGCCTGCGTCACCGTCAAGTCAAAACGCGGCAACAGAGTGAAATAGAGAAAATAAATTTGACTTTCAAAACTTAAAATAAAAAAAATAAAATATAATAAAATGAAATAGAATATTTAATTCATTTTTGTTGCAAAAATATCAAGTTGGGAACACTTGTTTTAAAATTAGTTTTGGTATTTAGTCGTTCAACAATCAAACAAATGATGTTTGTGGGTTAAAAATACAATATAAACAGCGGCAAATAATATGGCCCTCATATGTATGAAATATAGGTAATTTTTTATGGAGGCTGAGCCAAATTTTTTGCCGCTAAGTATGTATTATAATGATATATACTAGAACAATGTAAAAGTTTCAGAATAATTAATTATAATATAGAGAATTAAGCCAAAATTTTAAACCAATACCACATATATTTTTATTTTATACCAAGGCGTGGTGCAGGGAAATGTCGACGCGATTGATCCTCGCTTCTGGGGATATTGATGATGATGATGTGTTCCTGTTATTCCTCATTAGGGACATAGGGCTCGTAGAAGAGTTTTCCATTTGGCTCGATCTTGCGCGGCTTCTTCCAGCTCTTCCCAGCCGAGACCAATTGAGCCAGCCTCCTTCTCAACTGATCGCCTCCACGTGGTCCGAGGACGTCCTGGCCGTCTTGTGCCAGTAGATTGCCAGCGGAGACCCTGCTTGGGCAGGTGGTTATCTCACCCTCGAAGCGTGTGTCCAATCTATCGCCACTTCCTTGTCAGAACTTCTCGGCTTACTGGCTTCTGGTTAGTCATTTGGTTGGTTAGTCTTACGTTTGAGACAGTTCGCGGCCAATAAATTCCCAGGATGCGCCTCAAGCATTTGTTAACAAACACCTGCAACCGATCGGTGATGTCCTTCCTTACGAACCATGTCTCGCATCCGTACAGTAAGACTGACTTGACGTTGGAGTTAAACACTCTGATCTTGGTCGTCAAACCCGCGCGCGAGACGATTCATGACGACTATCGAAAACAGCTTACGTATACATGGCTCAGAAGTGAAACGGGTCTATAATTTTGCAATAAGATATTATCACCCTTTTTGAAGAACGGCACTACTAAGTAGGTATACTTCTGTTCCATGCTTTTGACGTTTTTATTGTTTTGTTGCGCGAAAAAGCTGATCCATAGAACTCCTCGACTTCTAACAATAGAGGTCACGATCCTACCGTCATCGGTCTTGCATCATCAGCTTTGCCAATTGATTTACCCAACAGACAGATTCTTTGCAAAAACTTTAGAGCTTCTGTTGCGCTCTATTGACTTTTCAACACTATTAGTATTGAATATATCGCGTCTCAGAGACTTCGAGATCTGTATGTTGAGCCGCTGGAATAGGCAAGCGTCACCAGATGTTTGTGAGTTTATGCCACGTCACTCTTCCATAGGCTTTAGAGTCTACTCTGTCGTGTAGCGGGCTGGTATAATTGGATTAGGTACTTACCCACTCCTCACTTCACGGACAGATGGTTACATTTCTTTTGGTTACAAACTAGAAGTTGCTCAGATAGGTCCAGCGGCTTCCTAAAAGACTTTTATTTCAAGGGCCGTAGCCGGTTATGCTTGTGTTGGGGTGATTAGGGCAGACAGCGAAATGATACGAAGGCCAATTTAAATTAACAGTATATTGTTTTACCAACATGCAACGATAAAAACATTTCTATAAATTGCAACAATTTTGTAACATAGACCGTGTGACGAAGAACGGTATGTTCAAGTTAGGAATGACCTCCTATTAAGATACGTATGGTAACGCGCACTGATTTTAAAGCGTGGGCAAATTCACGCTCGCACTGGCCAGTGGATAAATAAAAGTTAGTGCACTTACGGGATCTTCGGGACTACCTCGACGATGACGGGTAAGTCACGCTAGACTACGAGGGCCGTAGCCTGCGGAGTACGTTCGGGGACCCTCAGGCCGTCGAACCCAACTAGCCAGTAGCTAGGTGAGGCCTGGGGGGAAACCAGAGGCTGCGCCCGATGACCACGGTGATGGTTAGTGCGGGGTGCAGTGCGCGGGCAGGCATGAAGCCCTTGGCATCGCACTACGTACTGCAGGATCTGCCCGCCAGAATCCTGAGCCTACGGGAACCGAGGCGCGCGCGGTCAGCCGCAGCGCGCGACGGGGGTGAAGCAAGGCGTTGACGGACCCTTGGCTTCGCGCAAGCGCATCAGGCCGCCTCTAAGCCTGAGCCTTCGGGCAATAAAAAGCGAGCGCGGTCACGCGCGGCACGCGTTGTAAACAAAGCGCGGCATTCTGCGCGTAGCTGGGGTGATGAAGGGCATTGATGCCTTCTTGGCGTCACACGAATGCACCCGGCCGCCCTCTCAGCCGGGGCCTACGAAGAATGAGTGCGGCGGCGCCCTCCCACCGCGAACGTCACTACGCGGCACAACTCGCGTTTAACACGGTATTCGGGGCGATACTACACTCCACGGTACATTATACAGCAATCGTGACGGCCTGCCAAGATGTCCGGACCAACGCGGTATACGCGGGGCGTTACGCCTCGCCCGGTTGTTTACGTGCGAGTTCGGAATGTCTAATGCGCGCGATAAAAATGCGTTACGTGAGCTCGCGGAGAGGGCCGTGCCAACACTGACGTTTCACTCGTTACAGAGTGGGAAACTCTTGCGCCAGTTCCTTGTCACGCTACACGGGCGAGATACGGTCCTAAGTTTGTATGGCGCGCCGCTGTCAATGTGCGCCGTTAGAGAACGCATATTTCGCTAAATGGAACGGTTTTTGACATATGTCTAAGTTTTCTAATAAAAATGTACCTTGCAGTTTAAAGAATAAATTTATGACAGTTCCGCGTCTGAAATTTACTGAAATACGCTTCGATGTGCAAAACAGTGATAATAAGTGCGTAGCTTAAGTTCCTCTGATCAAATTGGTGTATCGCATGTGATTGGAAGTAAGATAGTTTAGTGGGAAAATGGTTGTGAAAGTTTGCGAAAACACATGGAGTTTCTGTTGTGAATTCAGCTCCTGTAGCTACTGAAGGCCTGGAATATGCCTGTCACTCGTTAGATCGAGAGTTTAGCTACACGTGAGTACATATGTCTTATTCCAAAACATGTTATTCACGTAAATATTGACATGTCAAAATCGGTATTGAGTTTAAGGTTATGTTGTAGTAATTTGTACTACAATACCCCCCTTGTTAGGAAAAGAGGTTAAGCCGAGCTTAACCGCAACAGCCGGTATAGCCGGGAAAAAAAAAAATCCTATCTCATTGTTTAGGTATGCATGCGGCTTTATATCATTAAGATTAGGGAGTAGAAAATCAAACTTATCAAGTAAGTGATCCTAAAGGCTAAGCATGCGTGTTGAACTTTATCAACGTCTAACATTAAGTAATGCCTGGACTCCGGCCTATGTGGGTCCGGTTCCTGGACTGTGATCCTAAATTTCTACCTAATACGCCTAGGATACTTAGATTACTACCAACAAGCTATGGTAGGTCATGCGATGTTATGAAGGTTATCCTAACTTAAAGTACAAGTATATGTATATTTACTCTATACTACAATATACATTTTGTACAAGAGATACATGACAGTGTGCGCACACTGTCAAGTTCTCATTATATACAGTAGCACACCTTGTGGTGGTGGCTGCAGTAAATCCGAGACGTGTGAAGTGTCTTTGAACTCCACACTAAAATTTAAAGTTCAATAATTGCGATAGCTATCAAGAAGGTGTGAGAAAAAACTTAGTTTTTATTTTTTCTCCAACAGTACTGGACCAATTTTAATCCGGTTTGCACTCCCTGGATCCTAGGGTAGTACAGGTACACATAAATTTTTAATTTTTTTTTAAAAGTTAAGTTTGACACTTTTTTTTTTTGAAAAAAGTGTAATGTGTACAAAAAAATAAAGCAAAGTCAATGTCGCGCTTTGGTATACACCTTATGGCACTTTTATGATGTCCTTGGCATGATATTTTCCTGTTTTACCCGTGTCGATGTCTTGTAGATCATAAACGACATTTGAGTGCTTCTTCGTTACTTTGCTCTTGACGAATCTCGGGGCAAGTTTCGCTGAGAAGAAGTGTGCCGCGCTTGACTGTACAAAATTACGCCTCCACACGGTATCTCCCACGCTTAGCCGGAGCTCTCGGCGGCGTAGGTTATACCGGTTCGCGTTTTGTTTGTACGCTTTGGTCAAGGCGTCCGTTACACGGTTGAAGATATCTGCCAAGTCATCTAGCGTGTTATCTTTGTCAGACCGAGTTGCGAGCTGGAGGTCGTCTAACGAATGTGGTGCGTTGCCACGTATGTGATGCAGCGCGCCGTCCGCGACGAACTCACGGCCTTTTGCCAAGAAAAATGGTGTATATCCCGTTGCAACATTGACGGTGCTATTCAGTGACATCTGAATATGTGGTAGGTGCTTGGACCAGTTTCTGTGGTCTTCACCCACCAAAATAGCTAAGCAGGTTTGGATCGTTTGGTTGTATCGTTCAATAGTGTTGGACTGTGGTGCGTAAAAAGCTCCGTAAAATATCTTGGGTATTGAATGTTTCGAGCAAAAGTTTTTAAATTCTCGACTTTGAAAGATTGTGGCGTTATCGCATATGAGAACGCATGGTATGCCCTCTTTGGTCAATATCTCCGACTCTATAAATGATGATACTGTTTTGGTGGTTGCAGTTCTTAACGGGTGTAACCAACAATATTTAGTGAAAACATCTACAATTGACAGTATGTAGACGTGACCAGAATACGATTTAGCTATGGGACCGATGATGTCTATTGACAAAGTATGCATCGGCCTATCAACCTTCTTCTGGTTAGTCATGTGCCCGTGCGGCGGGTTGTTGGAGTGTTTGTAAGCTTTACACTTCTCGCACGCGGACACATAACTTTTCACGTCTGCATACATGCCCTTCCAATAATAATTTTCTTTAATTTTTGAAAATGTTTTAAAAGTACCTGGGTGCACCGCGTTAATTTCGTGGTTTTCCTTCATGCACTCTGGTATTAGTTCTCGTGGAATTACTATTTTCCACTCGGTAGCGCTAAGTAATTGCGACGATGGTTTGCTATACCTTATCAACATTCCATTTTTTATTTGATAATTTTTGTGGAATGTTGGGTTTGACTCTACGTTTTTAAATAATTTATTATACCAATCGTCGTTAGAACTGCTACCGCCGGTAAATGCAACTGCCTTGAGTTCAATTCGAGATAATATATCTGGGACTACGTGGTTTGAGCCTTTTCTGTGTCGTATCTCGAAATTGAAGCAAGACAGCTGCATCGCCCAGCGTGCTAAACGACCAGAAGGGTTGTTTAGCGACTTCAACCATTTGAGGCACATATGGTCCGTGACGACCACAAAGTGAATACCATCTATATATGGGCGAAAATGATTAATAGAGTCTACCACGGCCAACAACTCGCGCTCTGTAGTGCTGTAGTTCCGCTCAGTCTTGGAGAGAAGTCTCGAGTGGAATGCGACGGGGTGTTCTATGCCGTCGATCTCCTGAATAAGGACACTCCCGATGCCTACCGACGAAGCGTCGGTGTGGATTTGGAATGGTAGGGAAAAGTCAGGGCAAGCCAGTACTGGAGCCATGGTGAGAGCTTCTTTGAGCGCTAGGAAGGACCTTTCTGCTTCTTCTCCCCAGGCTATGGCGTCTTTTCCCTTCTTTTTTCCTACCAATGCGGTCATCGGTGCGACTATGGTCGAGAACTTATCCACGAACCTGCGGTAGTATGAACACAGACCTACAAATGCGCGCAATTGCCTAGCAGTTGTTGGTCGTGGGAAGTTTTTAATACAGTTCAACTTTTGTGGATCTGTTTGTAAACCTTGAGGGCCGATAACATAACCAAGATATTTAAGTTCGTCCTTACAGAACTCACATTTGTTAAAGTTGATTGTCAAACCTGCTTTGCTTAAAGCGTCAAAAACGTCATTTAAAATTTCAAGATGTTCTTGAAAAGTACTTGTGGCGATTAGTAAGTCGTCACAATAACCAAAGATTTTTTCACCATATTTGTGATGAAACAAAGAGTCTATTAAACGTTGCAATTCGCAACCGGCGTTTGAGATACCAAACGGAAGCCTACGGAATTCGAAAAGTCCTCTGCCTGGTACAACAAAAGCCGTTTTCTGACACGATGTTCCAGAGCCGTCCACGTTGTCGGAGTAACATAAAGATATTTGCCAGTAAGCGGCAGACAAATCAATTGAAGTTAGATAGCGGGAACCGCGCAAATTATCCAAAATCGAACTTATGTAAGGTAATGGGTATGAGTCTTTGACTGTGACATCATTTAATTTTCTTGCATCTAAGCAAAACCTAAGAGAGCCATCTTTTTTTGGAGTCATGACGACTGGATTTGACCAAGGCGACTTAGACGGTGCGATCACGCCCAGTTCTAGCATTCGGTCTACTTCTTCATTTTAGGCCTTAAGTTTGACCGGGGAAAGCGGATAGTACCGTTGCTTGATTGGTGGTCCGGTCGTCAGGATCTTGTGCTCGACTATGGATGTTTTGCCTAAACCTCTCTCCTCTGTACTTATGGTTTTGTATTTAGCTATGACTTTATTTATTTCGATTGCTTCCAAAGGAGAGAGTTGTTGCTTTGGAATTATGGCGCAAACACCGGTATTACCTTGTGTTTGTGTCACAATTCCATTGCATGTTGTTGTTGTATTGTGGTTTATTAAATTTATTAATCCAACTTTATGCATAAAATCCATACCCATTATAAAGTTATCAATTACGGTTGGTATTGCCAAAAACGTGATCTCGTAAGTTCGATTTCTGAAAATGATCGGTAAAAGTAAAGTACCTATGACGTTAACTTTAGAGCCGTTCGCACAAGTTGCACTTGAGCGTACGGGTGTTAATTTGAAACCTAGTTTTAACAAGTTTTTGTGGTATCCGTTACCAATAATATTTAAATTCGCGCCTGTGTCCAACAGTCCCTTGTGAGTTCCAGATCCAATGTCGAAGTCGATATACAGTCTATTGTCACCTTCAATGACTGATATGCCAGGGGTTACCGTTCCTAGATGAGGTGATTTGTGATCTGTTTTGGTAAACCCTGGAGTATCTAGTTTTTTGGGCTATTGTTTGCCTCCAGGTGTGGCCTGCGCTTAGGGGGGTTGCATTTTGGGCAGGTATTTGACAATACCCCTCTTTGTCCACACTGGAAGCAGACAATGCCGGGTATAGTTCGACATTGTTTGTAAGAGTGACCAATCTTTTTACATTTTTTACAGGTCACTGAGTTATTTGAGGTGAATTTTCTACTATGCTGTGTATTTACAACAGCCACATGATTTGACTGTTTATTTAATCTGGATCCGGAACTGACAGTGGATGGGCCGGCGTAAGCTTCGAATCGCTTGCCTAAAATGATCAAATTTTGGATAGTGTTAGTATCACCGACAGCTAGCAGTTGCGCATACATAGGCTGAATATTGTGCTTGATGATTTCGATAAGGCTGGTCTCCTCTAATGGGGACACCAACCTCGAATTCATCGTCTGCATTTCCAGTATGTATAAGTGTAACGGCTGTCCTGGTAGTTGTCGGTGGTCTCTAACTTTCTTTTCCAAAGCGTAATCGCTATCAATGGATGTGAAAAAATTCTTGAATTTGGTTTGTAACTCCGACAGGGTGGTGACGCTGTCACGTATCTGCCTATAAAAATCTAAAGCTTTGGCACTTAATAAGTCGGGAAAACATTTGAGTACCTTGCGCTCCGACGTATCGCGACTGCGCATGTAATCATCGAGCCTAAGAAAGAAATCTGCGACGTCCGATTCACCCGTAAACTTTAAGTTCCACGCTCGTAAGCTATCCTCGCGTATTACGTGTACAACGCGTTCTTCAGAATCTGCGGTCGGCTGGTGGTACATTTCGCGCCAGTTAGGTGGTTGGTCTAAGATTCTAGACACTAGCTTCGGAGCTTCTAATGTGTTAATGGAGCGATACTGTCCGGTCGCGGCGGTCGGCGCGTCTGGTTGATTGGATGGACCGGGGGTCGGTTCGTAAGGGTCTCGATTTCCGCGCGGTCGCGTGTTAACGAAACTAGGACCGGGTCCTAAGTCAAAACTTGAGGTTGTCGTCGGTGGGTCGCGTCTGGTGACTTCAATTTCGTGATATAATTCGTCTTCGTGGTCCGACATGTTGGCAGCTCGTCAATGTCTGTGTGGTCCCGAACAAGTGTAATAATAATAATAATAATGACACTTCTCAATGGAGAAGGTGTTATATAAATTGTATTAACTGCAAAGCATCTATTATGATGCGCAGTAAAATAATTGAAAAATATATTTAATTATAATTGTTCAAATTGTTTGTTGTTACTATGCTACATTCTCATAGTACAACTAAAATAATTAAATTAATTAATTGTTACTTGGTCGGGTACACACAGATGCACAAAAAGACTTATAAGTATAGGCAGGCTATCATATTGCATCAAAAATATTTAATTTGTTTCAAAAATATGGCCATGTAATAAATAATACAATTTAACTATCAGCTGTCCGCTAATCACACCAACAATATTTAAATTTAGTGAAACTATTTTTTCTATGTTAATTACAGTTTTTTGTTATTGATGTTGTATACCAATATCGACTAGTGAAGGTAAATTTTATAATTAATTTTTTTCAAAGTTACATTTTTTTTTTTTTTTTTAAATTATTATTATTTATGAATCTGAATAATAACAGTAATAATTAAGGTTCGGGCGCCAAATCTGTCGTGTAGCGGGCTGGTATAATTGGATTAGGTACTTACCCACTCCTCACTTCACGGACAGATGGTTACATTTCTTTTGGTTACAAACTAGAAGTTGCTCAGATAGGTCCAGCGGCTTCCTAAAAGACTTTTATTTCAAGGGCCGTAGCCGGTTATGCTTGTGTTGGGGTGATTAGGGCAGACAGCGAAATGATACGAAGGCCAATTTAAATTAACAGTATATTGTTTTACCAACATGCAACGATAAAAACATTTCTATAAATTGCAACAATTTTGTAACATAGACCGTGTGACGAAGAACGGTATGTTCAAGTTAGGAATGACCTCCTATTAAGATACGTATGGTAACGCGCACTGATTTTAAAGCGTGGGCAAATTCACGCTCGCACTGGCCAGTGGATAAATAAAAGTTAGTGCACTTACGGGATCTTCGGGACTACCTCGACGATGACGGGTAAGTCACGCTAGACTACGGGGGCCGTAGCCTGCGGAGTACGTTCGGGGACCCTCAGGCCGTCGAACCCAACTAGCCAGTAGCTAGGTGAGGCCTGGGGGGAAACCAGAGGCTGCGCCCGATGACCACGGTGATGGTTAGTGCGGGGTGCAGTGCGCGGGCAGGCATGAAGCCCTTGGCATCGCACTACGTACTGCAGGATCTGCCCGCCAGAATCCTGAGCCTACGGGAACCGAGGCGCGCGCGGTCAGCCGCAGCGCGCGACGGGGGTGAAGCAAGGCGTTGACGGACCCTTGGCTTCGCGCAAGCGCATCAGGCCGCCTCTAAGCCTGAGCCTTCGGGCAATAAAAAGCGAGCGCGGTCACGCGCGGCACGCGTTGTAAACAAAGCGCGGCATTCTGCGCGTAGCTGGGGTGATGAAGGGCATTGATGCCTTCTTGGCGTCACACGAATGCACCCGGCCGCCCTCTCAGCCGGGGCCTACGAAGAATGAGTGCGGCGGCGCCCTCCCACCGCGAACGTCACTACGCGGCACAACTCGCGTTTAACACGGTATTCGGGGCGATACTACACTCCACGGTACATTATACGGCAATCGTGACGGCCTGCCAAGATGTCCGGACCAACGCGGTATACGCGGGGCGTTACGCCTCGCCCGGTTGTTTACGTGCGAGTTCGGAATGTCTAATGCGCGCGATAAAAATGCGTTACGTGAGCTCGCGGAGAGGGCCGTGCCAACACTGACGTTTCACTCGTTACAGAGTGGGAAACTCTTGCGCCAGTTCCTTGTCACGCTACACGGGCGAGATACGGTCCTAAGTTTGTATGGCGCGCCGCTGTCAATGTGCGCCGTTAGAGAACGCATATTTCGCTAAATGGAACGGTTTTTGACATATGTCTAAGTTTTCTAATAAAAATGTACCTTGCAGTTTAAAGAATAAATTTATGACAGTTCCGCGTCTGAAATTTACTGAAATACGCTTCGATGTGCAAAACAGTGATAATAAGTGCGTAGCTTAAGTTCCTCTGATCAAATTGGTGTATCGCATGTGATTGGAAGTAAGATAGTTTAGTGGGAAAATGGTTGTGAAAGTTTGCGAAAACACATGGAGTTTCTGTTGTGAATTCAGCTCCTGTAGCTACTGAAGGCCTGGAATATGCCTGTCACTCGTTAGATCGAGAGTTTAGCTACACGTGAGTACATATGTCTTATTCCAAAACATGTTATTCACGTAAATATTGACATGTCAAAATCGGTATTGAGTTTAAGGTTATGTTGTAGTAATTTGTACTACAACTCTAAATAGTATGTGATCTCTTTAGTTCAGTTTGTACGGTGGGTCTTAAAGAACTTAGACCCAACCCTAAGGACAGCTTCCACAAACCCGTCATTGTAATCGTCCACATCGCCTCCTAGATATTCGAAACAGTTTTGATGATTGAGCTGGAGCGTTTCGGAATTTTAGAATCGGATTGGTGCCAGGCTGAGTATAGACTTCGTCAGTCAAGATCTTTCAAGCTTGGCCCGAATATTCAATGTGTCTCGTACCATATGGCGATCGCTCCTAGTTTTAACCAAACTGGCCACGAAAACATCATTGAATATTTGCTTCTTCGTCGATGTGATAAAGTCTATCTCTTTCCTCGTTACACTGTCAGGGCTCATCCAAGTCTACTTCATGTACTTGCTTCAAAACATAAGGTTCATCATATAGAGTCCTTCCTTCTCTATGAAGCAGGCCAGGTAGTCCCGGTGATTCCTACGCTACTCTAAATTTCCCCATTCGCAGCTTTTCTTTATACCATTTGCCCAGTTTTGCGTTAAAGACCCCCCCATAACAACTGTGAAGTGAATTCCGGAGCTATGCATACCTCTGGAGATATCCTCATATATAGTTTCCACCTCTTCGTTGGAGTGTGTCGAAGTTGGAGCGTAAACCTGAATGACCTACAACGATCGTTTGGTCAATTCTAAGTTACCGGACTTCAGGATTGTCCCCTTATTCAGGTTTTGCATTGTTTTTTAAAAGAACCAAGCGAGAAGAGAAAATTTCAAAACACCGTATAATAAAAGACACGGCATAACGCTTTAATTTACAACTTGTAGCGTTTTGCCAAGCCGATTTCTGCATTTTTTTATATTATATCTTGCGGCAAAACACTTTTTCCTACATATTATTTTAATAGTATTAAATAATAGATACTTGACTATTTAGCCATATAGCAGAAACAATTACTCATAAATTGCAAAAAATCGCAACCTTCTAAGGCAATAAATAATAGGTTATTTCTAGCGTCAAAGTTAAAAACCTTTAAACGCGTTTTTCTCGAAACTAGGGTTTTTGACTTACAGCGTTCTGCCATTGAAGGGCAGCATGGCTAAATTATGGCAAGTAACCTACAATAACTATAAATAAAAAAAAATCCAATGCAATTTAAAACCAACATTATGTTTCAAAATAAAGTAAATGCCCATTATCCGTCTAAAATCCCTTCCGCAGCTAACAAAAGAGCCGATAACTTTGAAACCACTGAACCAATTTTGATGAAACATGTCTGACAACCATTGCCAAGAAACCTGCATTCAAATAAAAAAAAAAACAAGCGCCCATGACTATGGCTGTTAATCGTTGCCTAGCAAGCTGTCGCCTAGCAACCAGCGCCGCAGTTAAAAACGCTGAAAAAGACACGTTTACGACCCCCTTCGATTATTAACTTTATTTTATTTTTAGTATTTGTTGATCTAGCGGCCACAGTAATACATAATTTATAATCGGTGAAAATTTCAAGTCTCTAGCTATTACGGTTCAAGATAATAATATAGAGCCCTGTGACAGACAGACGGACAGACAGACAGACAGCGGAGTCTCAGTAATAGGGTAGGGTACGGTAGAATAGGTTAGCGTGGGGTAGGGTAGGGTCCCCCCCGAGGGTTGCCCGCCTTGTCGTGGCGGGGGGGGCTTAGTAACCATGGATTGGTCATCCACGGTGAAGCTAAGAGGCAACCAGGGCCGGCCTGTTGGGGTCGCCGGCTGGCCCGAGGAGGACGCTCCCAGCGGGCTGAACAAGTCCGCTGCGGATGCGCCTGGAGGTGGGACCGCAGAAGAAGAGGAGTGCCGGTATTACGGTGCGCCGTTCTCCCTATCTTCTGCGGCCGTGGAGGGATCGCAGGGGGAGAGGCGTGTTGGTATTACGGTGCGCCACTCTCCCTACCCCCTGCGAGCTGGCGGGGCCGTTCCGTCGAAACGGCACTGGTGGGACCGCAGAGGAAGAGGCATGTCGGTATTGCGGTGCGCCGCTTGCCCTAACCTCTGCGGCCGAGGTGTGGTCTGGTGTGGTGTGGGGTAGCTCCGGGGACCTCCTGGAGGAAAAGTATCCCGAGGCCTGAGTGCCCCGGGTGGCCCAAGGATTCCTTGGGTCTTTTCCTGGCCCCAGTGAGGCGAGCTTTCCCCGTTTCCAACAGATGGACATCGGGTGGTGGATCGGGGGGTCCGTCACCCGCCAAAGATGTCCTGAGGTTGTAAGGCGCTCCAGGTGTTTCCGGAGCGCCTTAAACAGAGGTGGGCCCGCAAGGGCAACCGTGGGTGGGGGCCGCGGATGGCGTAACCGTTCCCGTAGCCCCTACCTAAGCGGATAGAGGGAACACCGTGGGGTTTTAGTCAGTAGGAGTCTGACATAACCCATCGTCCTCCCCTGAGGACGGTGGGTATCCATTAGGATTTCCCCACGTAAAAAAAAAAGGGTAGGGTAGGGTAAGGTAGGGCAGGGTAGTGTGGGGTAGGTAGGGTTGGTTGGTTGGTTGGTTTTTTTTTTTAATTTTATTTTGTCTATGTTTCTTTATTCCTTTGTTATTTTTGAAGTTTGATATCACGCATAAATGTTTTCTTTCTTTCTTTCAATATGACATGTCATAAAAATATATGTAAAACATCGCAGCTTCAACGTTGCAACGACGCAACGCACCAGTGGAGCCCTACTCTAAAAAGGAATACTTGGCCAGAGACTCGCTGTCCTCTGACAGATATTTCGCTTCTCATTCGTCACAGGAGATTACCATGTAAATTCGTTCTCGGGCGTCGACAGATGCCCGCGGCGGGGCTACTCGCCGATACTTTGCGCTTCAATGCAACAGTACAAACCTAGTAACTGATCTATTAACCTATTACGGGCTACATCGGCGTATACGTAGTGCGGGATGAGTCGTGTCAATAATTGGTTTGTGTGTATATTTCTTATATGCATTAATATGAGCTATAGGTATATTAATACCTACTTACTAAAATATTTTAAGTACTTTGTACTAACGAGCTGTTGTCGTAGTGCTTAGATTGACTTAGTACGACTGCTTATAAAATAAGATTTTGTTAAAAATTCTATTTTAAATACAAGCTTTATTTTGCTGACTGTGCTTGCCCTGGGTTACCAAAAGACTCGTCAAAACGAATCGAATGAGATCAAACTCGGTGGTGTTAAATGTCGTTTTATTACGGAGTTCCTATGGCCTCCTTCCAGCTCCATCGTCAGATCAGCTCTATGTCATAATGATATTGCATTGTCATCCGATTTACATATGCATGCCAAATTTCAGGTCAATCGGTTGACGATATCTACTTCAAAATTGAGTTGAAAGATTCCACCCGGACAAACAAACATACATTGCAAGATAAATAAAGGATAATTTTACAAAATAGCTTTTGCCCGCGTCTTCGTTCGCGCACAATTCAAATTTGTGGTGAGGATCCTCAACCCCTTTATTGAATAAAGCAAAAAACCAGAAATTTTCTTCCGTTATTACCTTTAGAGGTTGATTTTACAAAATCGCTGATACACATAATTAAATATTTCTATTTTTTTACTTACTTAATACTAAATTTCACGTTTATCATTTAAAAATATGACGAAGTTCCTAACGTAAATACGTACATTTCATACTAAATACGAACTGAAACATGGATGCACAGAAAAAACACAGAAAAAGACCAACTCCAGGAATCGAACTCGGGTCCCCAGCATACCGTGCTGCGTGCTTTTACCCCTACACCACAGCTGGACCATCGTATTTAGTATCAAATATATGGATTACACGGGATGACCGTAAAAGTAAAAAAAAATGGAGTTGAAAATAAAAATACAAAAAGATACTTCATACCAATCTTGTAAATACGTACCTATTCAATTAGCCTCCTTCAATAACACACCATCTAATTATTATCTATGTGTGGCGGGAGCCGATAATTCAGTCACACCATCATCATCATCTTCAGTTCATATCAGTCCAGCACCATTGCGCCCTGACCTCGGCTCTATGCATCTAGCTTCTACCAGCAGCCTTTCACACATTGTCACTCCTCCTCGCTGGAGGGCATCCCACACTACGCTTGCGGAAATGTGGTCTCCACTCCAAGAACTCGTTTACTGCAGTGGTTGTCAGTTTTTTGGTAGATTATGGCCAACCCGCTCCCATTTCAACGTGCTGTCTCTGAGCTATTTTGATGACCATAGTTCTGTATCAGAGCATATCAAATTGCGCTAAACTATAAATAACAGGTGAAACCGAGCGAAAATCAAAAAAGCAACTACGTAAAAAGTACAGTGGGCGCGTTCTATGGGGATTGGCTACTTAATGTATACTGTACCGAAACTTCGTGATTTAACAGTTAGCACTGTTTACGAGTTCCATTTCAATAAGGCTTCTGGATATTTACATTTTTGAGTTAACTATGGAATAAATTATTAGTATCACGGGGAAACGGGAATTAGGTTGGAACATTATTCTGCTGATAAGCCTCTTACTTACGTTAGGAATTTTCTCCATTTACCTATTTTCTGTATAAAGAGATACTAAACTAACTTAAAACTTAACAATCACATTTTGTACACAACGCTTACACTAAAGCCCCGCTGAGTCGCCAAGGGAATTTGCTGGACCAAAGACCATATTGTCTAACATAGTCTGAATCACAATCGCTTTCACCCCTTCTATCTGCTATGTGGGAGTTTTCGGGACGAACATTCGGTCTAGCTTGGTCTTAGCTCTGGGAAAACGCGTGTTCTCGAGTTTAATGCTGCGTTTAGAGAGAGAGAGAGAGATGTTTATTTACACATATTCGATACAAAAACAGAAAAAAAAATACATTTGACAGGAAATTTACAAATTAAAAAAATATATCGTATAGTATAAATTGGGCCCCACTCAGCATAATGTTGTGGCAAGCCACAACGCTGTTTTTCAGTGGGACCCATTTAAAAACTAAACACAAAAACATACACACTGTGACGACACGAACGCCAGCGAATAGTTCGCAACAAAAACCAAATTAGAAGCTGGAAGTAAATATGTATGGCAACACTTGATCGGCTTAATCGCATTTGAACTTTTAAACCGTAACAAATTAAGCCAAGATTTGTTATGGCTATTGCAGTGAATCATCAACAATTTCAATAATACTGATACTGTAATGCATCACATAACCTTCGAATAAAAATAAAAAAACTTAAAAACAATAAAACATTCTTTTGACCTAAAGTTGGGTGGGAACACAGCCCGGCCTTGTGAAAACCCGTAAGTTGTAAAAAAAAAAGAAAAGAAAAAAATTAACTACCGCCGTTTGCTTGAAAAAGAAAATAAATACATATTAACAGAAACAAACGAACAAACAAAGATTCAATCTGCCAGTCTCAGATGCGCCTAACTTACTTGTCACAGTCCAGTTTAAACCAGATATGTGCGAGGTAGCTAAGCGGTGCGAAGCTGTGTAACGAGGATGTCTAACGGTGTGAATGTTTATGTGCAAGGAAGCGTTTCGAGGATGTGTAGCGGGCTCTTTTCAAATAAGCGGGCGGGGTGCGGTGAGGCAGGAGCGGAGCAACATCCCTCGCAACACATTCCTCGCACACATCTTTCCCTTCTTTTGTATGTACAAAAACCTCGCTCCGCTGGCTGTTTCCACCAGAGCTGAGCTGAGCAAGGATAGGTAAATGAAGTGTTTCTATTGGTTCATGACAAACACATCGCTCGCAACGCATCCTCGCTCAGCTCCGGTGGATACGCAGCCTTAGCCGGAGCAAAGCTCGGTCTTCCAAGTACTTACTTAATTAACACTCCCAACTCAAAACCAAAAAAAAGGAAAATCTGCAACTGTACGGTCCCCACTCAAAGGTAACTTTCAAATTACATACACAAACACGAAACAAAATGTTCCCAGAAATTAAGGCAAATGTTTTAATTGAATCGAAACTTGAGTTTAAAGTTGGTAATGAGTTATTAATTATGATGAGCGATGCGTAATTAAAATTTCATTATTTATGGAGGGTTCGTGTAGAAGCGACGTAGGTAAATAATGTTTAGGTGTACTTAGGTGGGGTGATTCTGAAGACGTGGGATCAACTCTGCAAAACTCAGTAAATGTATACAATCGACGACGATGGCTTAGTGCCACAGCATGGGCACAGGCCTCCTCTCGGGCTGTAGTTCCCACGCGGGCCCAGTGCGGACTAGGAACTCAACACTCAAGATCCAATTACTTCGCAGGTGTGTGTGTGTTCTTCACGATAATTTCTTCATCGTAAAGCTCATCGTAAAGCTCATCGTAAATTTTAATTTTAATTTTAATTTAATTTAATTTAATTTAAATTTAATTTAATTTAATTTAATTTAATTTAATTTAATTTAATTTAATTTAATTTAATTTAATTTAATTTAATTTAATTTAATTTAATTTAATTTAATTTAATTTAATTTAATTTAATTTAATTTAATTTAATTTAATTTAATTTAATTAATTTAATTTAATTTAATTTTAATTTTAATTATTTAAATTTAATTTAATTAATTAATTACGTTAATTTTTTTATATCGAGGAACTAAGGACAGCCATAATTGATGAAAAAGCAAATTTGGACAAAAAAAATAAGCTGCCCAAATTACTAATTCCACGCGGACGGAGTCGCGGGCAAAAGCTAGTTTTAAATATAATTTTACACGTAAATTCCGAAAAACTAAGAGGTGAGGGCTTCAACCCACGACCCTCTGTTTGAGATTTATGGTCACACTGAAAGAAAAAAAGAAAGAAATGCTGTTTTACAAAATGGTCCCGGCTCAATATGTGCTATGAGTCAGCTCGTCATTGAGTTAGTCTGTCAACCCGGTAAGAACTTTTCTCTTTATGTGTAGATTGAAACTTACAAGTATAATTACAAGATTTTGTAATGTGCTCCTACGAGTCAAACTTGTCTTACATAACTTGAGAATTGAAGACACGGCAAACTCGGCTAATCCTTCAGTAACTTGAAACACTTGGATATTTAAGCAATTAGTACGTAATATTAACCTAACGATTACATGGAATTTAATAATAGCAAACTCAAGTCTGTTTTTGTCTATGTTTGTTTTCTCCAGGCTAATTATTGTAAATAATAATAAAATATCAGCAAGCAGAATGAAATATACACAAAATAAAATAAAATAAAAATAAAAAAGTCAGTCAAATAAACCGCCCAGGATTGCACCAGGCGTAAAGGCACCCAACACACCAGCCGTATTGGCCCGCTGAACCGCGATGGACAACCTTTGCACCACAAACGACCCTAAAAAAAATCGCAAGAACACACACACAAACACGCACAAAGTAAATTAGTATATGGATCAAGAAGATTAATGAGTAAATATTTAATAATTTCGTTGAGACAAATCTTTACCTCCTCTCCAACTGAATTATTTCCTTAAGCACCTTTTATCGTAACTTTGTTGATCCCTTGAGTGCTTATTTATTATTCATCACACACAGGAAGGCATGACATGCTGTTTCATGTTGATAAGCTACAAAGCTTTGCTTTTACTTTGCTATTTTTTTGGCATAAATTTTATGTTTAATACTTAAAAACTAAAGCCTGATCGCGGAAAAAATAATCTACGAAGACAAATAAAATGATAATTTTAACATCATCATTATCACCGTCTCAGTCTATATACGTCCCATTGCAGGGCATAGGCCTTCTCTCAGAATGAGAGGGCTTGGGCCATAGCTCCCACGCGGGCCTAGTGCGGATTAGGAACTTTACACTCACCAGTGTCGTCACCGTGTGGGACGCCTGGCCAACCTTCGTCCCATTTAAATAAATCTTTAGTTTGCTGACTCGCTAATTTTATGATCCATAAACTCCGAAGACTCGGGCGCAAGCCACACAGAAGAGACGTGGGACGGGCGCGCGTCGCATTCGCGGCGCCCCTTAAATCAGTTTTTATACTAAATGTATACAAGCGTCGCACGAGGCGGAGACGCGGCCTCGTCTCTTCTGTCTGCTTTGGATCGTGACGCTTCTATACATTTAGTATGAAAAGTGATTAAAGAGGCGCCGCGACTAAGACGTGCCCGCGTCCCACGTCTCATCTGTGTGGCTTGCGCCTCAGAGGTGCGTGCCCGGGCTCAAATGCACGGCCATAATAACAAAACCATGTTCGATGCGTGTGGAACGGGGTAGTGTGTAAACCAAGCTTATTAAAAGAGCCGGTCAAGCGCGAGTCAGACTTGTACGAAATACTTTAAAAACGAAAATTAAAGTTCAATTTGAAAAATGAAAAATAATTTATTCAGTACCAAACATAGTTAATTAATGACAATAACTGTGCTGGTGCCTCTTTTTGAGTATCGTGATACTCGAAATTTAATTATTTATTTTATTTAATTTTATTTGGAAAACCAACAGTTAAAATTACTATTACAGATTAATACGAAATAAGGAACAATAAAGCCAATTAAAGGTTTCCACAGATACGCACGAAGATATGCACAGATAAGCACAAAGACAGGAGACAATAAAAGAAAGAAAAATTCACACCAAAATAAAAAAAAAAACATGAGATTAAAGAAGACATAATTAAGCCAGACAGATCTAGATCCTCACAACGCTGACACAGTTCATTCATCGACCTCGGAGCACGCTAAAAGTATGTATTCTTACGGTAGTTTGTTTTATATTTGGCAAAATCCTACTATGCTACTTATAGGGTATGATCCTGCAAGGGTTCATTTCCTTTTGAGTTACAGAACCCTAAAACTTCCCCTTTCCACACCCTTTTTATAAAAAAATCACGTCATATTTCAGGCTACGAATATCCTTGTCGTAAATTTTGTAACGTGATCAAAGTTTACTATTATAGGCGGGGTTTTGCTATACAATGTTTGTTTAAGTTTTACCCGAGCTCTTCGGCAGTTGAAAAGTAATTAATGCCAGGAAGTAATAAGCTAAGAGTTCTTAGTCTAAAGAACTAAGTAAAACGTTTAACTTCAAGTCATTTTCGTTTAAATTAAATTTAATATGGATACACGAAGACTTTGCTCTAACTTGGTCTTTCGGTAGCAGTTAGCTGTAATAAGAGTTTAAAGTATGTAATCAACTAGTTTTAGTACGTGCTTCAAAAATTAACTAGGTACTACCATATCGTAAAGATAACTTTTAGTGTACCTAACGTGCTATAACTTAAAAACCAGTTTTAAATTGTTCATGGTAAATTAATATTACTTACAAACTGAAACATAGCTGCACAGAAAAAACCCCAGAAAAAAGACCAATGCTGGGAATCGAACCCAGATCCTCGGCATTCCGTGCCGCGTGCTTACCCCTACACCACCACTGGTCAGGAGTTTAAACGCAAATTTTTCCTATGCATCATACATTCCAGCCTGCCATCATCAAAAAATACAAAAAGATACTTCAAACAAAACTTGTTAATGTTAAATTAACACAGCAACGGTTCGGCAGTCGTCGCGCGAGTATGACGGTACATAGAATCTCCCTTTATATACCATTAACACATGAATAGATAAACGGAACAGAATAAAAGCTGTCGAACAGAGCTCGAAATTATTACCTTTTATCATAGGGTTGTCACTCGGTAAAAAAAAAATAAAAATCAAAACATTTTATTCAAACAAGTACTTAAGTATCTAATATTTGTATATCTACAACACTACAACAGGTAGGCATCTTTAAAAACAACCGAACACCCGAACTATGTAGCTAAACGCTAAACGGTCGCGTCGTCGGTGGCGGCACACCTGAACTTTGTCTACTCACTGAGCTAGTTCAAACCGGTTTGTCTCCGAGCGGGCGCCGGTGCACGCCCCCCCGTCCTGTCTGTGACAGGTCATGCTAACATATGTTGTGCGTGTAGTAGTGTAATGCGTGCGCGGCGTTGTTTGAAGCATTTATTCTGTTCCGTTTATCTATTCATGTGCCATTAACATTCATGCGCAATTTCTTTAGTTTACCCGTGAGTCGAAATATCGGAAGCTTATTATATTGAAGATAATCGCGGTCTAAATCCCGTAAAAAATGTCTAACACTTTAGCTTTTGCTAAGCTAGTAAGCTCCAAGTGCAAAATGTCTAAAACTTAAGCTGTCGCTAAGCTATAAGTACAGGATGTCTAATACTTTAGCTTTCGATAAGCTATAAGTTCAGAATTTCTAACACTTTAGCTTTCGCTTAGCTTTAAGTTGTAACGTTAGCCCGTTAGGCGGACCACGGCTTACAGGTAGAGCAGGGCGGGAAAGGAAACAAGTCATACCATCATAACATTTATTCCCTGGCCAAAACAAAAGCACAAACTCCGCGTACGTCACTCTCTTTTTGAGCCCGAACAAAAAGCACTGGCCTGAGCGGCTGTCGCCGTCGCCCAACTGCAGCTCTTCCACGGCCGGCCTCAACCACCGGATCGACTGATGCCGCCGAAGATGCCTCGGCTACGCCGCCGTCTGCGGCCCAACTCCCTCCAGCGAACTGGGGGTGGTAGGGCAGGTCCACGACCGGACCCGGAAGTTTGTTAGGGTAGACCAGGCTCCTGTAAGGACAGGAGGCATTAGGAAGATGCTCCTCACAGCTGTGCCTTGCCACCAGCAGATCTCGGCTACCACTCAGGACCAACGGCCGTTCGGGACATTGAAATTTGGATTTAAGGCGGTTAACGGTCAGTTCAGTGGCTCGGAACAGCTGATAGATTACGGATAAATCTAAGCACTATTTAAGCGGGTCTACAGAAGTGGAAACTCACCCCAGCGGGAACCAGATGTTGCACAGAGTTTAGGTATTTGTAGAATTTAATTACGACGCTGTCTTTTTTTTTAAATATATACGTTCTTAACGGAAATCCGAATTTAAGTCGAGCGTGGAGTATATAGTAGTAGGTGCTCGCAGCAAAAGTCCCGAGAAATGAACGCCGCGGTTTATATAGGCCGCCCCCACTCCACGGCGGAGCCAGGGTTCCTTATATGAGCGCGCGCGCAATGAGAAAGCCCTGCAAGCCGCCGCGCGTTCGGCGGGTCCCGTATAAAATTAACAAATAATAATTAAGTAAATAAATCCATTCGCATTTCGAGGACGCACGTAGCTAGGGCCTAACATTATCACGGCGTTATAGACGCAACGTTACAGTACCCCGTCAGTTAGGGCAGGATTTTTCCTGTGCGAAAAATCCGACCTGCCTCCTAGGTGACCCAACTATAAACCTAACAGACATAATTCACCCTCTTACATTCATCCCTCCATTCGGTCTTAAGACCTCTAGGCGATCTTAAGACCCTTCCATACGTGAGCATGACTGTATAGAACACTCACACTCTTATAGTGTAGGTAACGATGTTCCGCTTTATTAATCAGGTATCATCCGCCCTAAGTAACGCCCGCGCGCGTATCAGTTACGGGCCGCAACCGGTACCATGCGATGTCGTCCGAAGTATAGGCAGCAAAATAATGCGGCCCGTACAATCCCCACTGGCACAAAATACCCAACACAATTGCCCCATGACGCCAAGCACCCGTCAAGTACCTTTTCAGCCGCCTATCGTGAACTCAGAAATTAATACAAGCTAAGCTCCTCGGTACGCAGACATATACCTAACACTACCAATACGACAGCATGTATACGACCCCCCCGTTGTCTGGACTTAACGCAGCATGAAAACTCCAATACAACGATAATCGATTTGTACAATAGCACACAGCATCGGCCAACGACAACCAACGCAGCATGAAGGTGTACGCTGACTCAATACCACTGACCGGCTGAGGTGTAATAGTTATAAGGACAAGTAAATGTAGGTTCGACAAAAATGGCACCGTAACTGAATTGAAATAAGGAGCTAAATCCATCCGCACAATCAAGATAGCACTTAAATAATACTCAATCCGCTATTTTAGCCAGGTAAACAAACAAGGTAAACGAATTGTTAGGTATGATGCAGGTTAATATTGAAATAATTACTAACATGCATTGTTAGTGTAGTACTCAAAACATATTTATTCATTAATCATTAAAATAAAAATAATTGTAATCGTAATTATAATGTGATGTTAAACCGCTTTTAATACACGCGTAAAGTCCCTCTGCCGGTTCTCACGGCACCCTAGGATGAAATGGCGTAACCCTAGTATTCGGCCGGGGCTACACAGCGAGCAATTAATTAACATTAACAATTCTAATTTAACATTATTCTTTGTAACATGTCAGTTTAAAGTCCTTAACATGCCAAAGACCCAAATTCCTGCCTGTCATATCTGCCAACTCGTAAACTAGTGGGGATTTCTTCGCTATGACCTTACATTTTATAAACTTAGGTGCCAGTTTTTTCGAAAAATGCCTGTCCTTATCGCTCAGGTAGAAGGTTTTCCTCCAGACAACGTCACCCACACTGAATTCTACCGGTTTTCTCCTCAAGTTATAATACTGCGCGTTCCTACTGTGTGCCTGTAACAAGGCCAACTGTACTTTGTTAAAAATGGGTGCAAGAGCGCCGAAATTTTCCGCGTACTGGTCACGTGGCTGAAAAGTCAGTTCCCCGACGTCCTCGGAATCCACATTTACGTAATGAGACCCGCAAGTAACAAGCTCCCGCCCGTGAACTAAGAATGCAGGCGTATAACCTGTTGCCTCATTGACCGAGTTATTAATAGCGAACTGAATTTTAGGTATAAGTGTATCCCAGACCCGGTGATCGTTCTCGATAAAAGCGGACACCGCGGTCATAATCGATTTATTATATCTCTCGACTAAATTAACATGTGGGCTGTACTTTGCGGTGTAATGTAGCTTTTTCACTTTGTACTTTGCGAACAGCTGCCTCAAGGTAGCACTGATTAGCTGTCTGCCGTTATCTAAGATTATGGTAGATGGTATACCGTGGACTAAAAATACGTTCTCCTCTAGAATTTTCGTAATAACTTCTGCAGTTGCACGTCTTATTGGGAATAGCAAGCAATATTTACTGAAACAACACGTGACCACGAAGAGTTGAGTATTTTGCCTTCTAGACACCGGCAACGGCCCTACCAAATCTATACTCAGTACTTGGAACGGTCTAGAACAAGACTTAGGCCTACCCATTTCGCCCAGGGTAGCATGATTTTGATGTTTATGCGCAATACAAGTGTCACAGGATGATACCACCCTAACGACATCGGCATGCATTCCCGGCCAATAGTGCTTCAGAGTCAACCGCTTATAGGTTTTATAGATACCCAGGTGGCCCGCAGTGGGTTCCGCGTGATTCTCTTGGATTACAGCGTCCCTCACCTCCTTGGGAACGACCTCCTTCCAATCAAATTCCTGCGTCAGCACACATTTGCTCTTCATTAAACGGAAGAGACGACCACTCTTAATGATGTAGTTGGGAAATGACGTTGGTGAATTCTGACACCCGTGATAAATGTTCAGATACCACGGATCGCTCGTAGAAGTAGCAGCTGGACTCGTATCGATTGCAGAAATCGGGCAGCCCCGAGACAACATGTCCGGAATAACGTTCTCGACACCCCGGCGATGGACAATTTCGAAGTTAAATGTTGACAGACGCACACCCCAGCGAGCGAGACGTCCAGTAGGGTTATTTAGATTCATAAACCACTTTAGAGCAGAATGATCGGTAATAACCGTAAACTTTTTCCCATTATCGAGATAGCACCTCCAGTGCTCGAGAGCTAAGAGAACGGCCAAAGCCTCACGCTCGGTGACACTATAGTTGCGTTCCTGAGCAGACAAGGCCTTACTCATGTACGCTATTGGGTGTTCCACGCCATCTACCGTTTGCGTAAGCAAGCCGCCGATACCGTAGTCACTAGCGTCCGTATGCACCGCGAACGGTAACTCATAATTAGGACACGAAAGGATAGGTGCGGAAACAAGGTAAGACTTAAGTTTATTAAAAGAATCATCCGCCTCCCTAGTCCAAACAAAAGGCTTCGCCTTTTTACCCGTAGAAGTAAGTGCATTTAGAGGTCCCGCTGTGTCACTAAAATTAGGCACAAATCTCCGGTACCAAGAGGCAGTACCCAGAAACCTTTTCACCTCTTTCTTCGAGGTAGGAGTAGGTATACCCAAAATAGCCTCAACTTTAGCAGGATCCACCTGTAACCCTTCAGAATTCACGACGTAACCGAGATACTTCAACTCACCCCTAAAAAATTGTGACTTTTTAAAATTCACCGTAAGATTAGCCGTGCGTAGCTTTTCCCGCACCCTAATAAGCGTAGCTATGTGACTATCGAAGTCCGGAGACACTATCACTATGTCATCCAAAAATACAAAGACGGAGTTCTCAAACTCTGGCCCGTAAAAGAGTGCATCCACGAGTCTCTGCTGTGTAGCGGGAGCGTTAGTCAACCCAAACGGAACAGTGACGAAACGGAAGGTGCCGCGATTTGGAATATAAAATGCTGTCTTATCCCGATCCGAATCTACGATAGGTATTTGCCAGAAGGCTTTAGAAAGATCAATACTTGACAAGAAGCTTGCATTCTTCAAATTATCCAGAATTTCCGATACATATGGCAACTTATAAGCGTCCCTTCTCGTGACCGAGTTCAGTTTCCGACTGTCCAGACAAAACCGCAGCGAACCATCTTTCTTTGGTGTTAGAAGCACCGGTGACGACCACGGACTCTCACATGGTTCTACCACGCCCAAGCTAAGCATCTCATCTAACTCCGTGCCTAATATGCGTTGTTTCTCCGGCGAGAGCCTGTAGTACCTCTGCCTAATCGGCGACGAATCTCCCGTATCAATGCGATGCTGGACCAAATGGGTACGACCCAACCCCTGCGTCTCATAGGAAATGTTCTCAAACTGTTTGACAACATCCGTGGCAGCGACACGCTGCGCACCAGAAAGCTCGCTATATGGCCGCAGCTTCCCCGCAGGTACAGTCGATACTAGATTCACCGGCTCGCTCGACAAAGTAATGGACTTAAAATATTTAGGACACAGCTCAAACCGCCGCCAAAAATCCATGCCCAATATCAATGACGACGTAACAGAAGGTATTACGTAAACCCGTAAGACGTGACAGTTATTTTCGAAAACAATAGGTAAATTAAAAAAACCTACAACAGGCAACGGCTGACCGCCGGCCGCCGCAAAAGTTTCGGAGCCCGCACATTTATTTAATGTAAACCCCGAGGACAAAAAGTGTGTGTGAGCATTATTACCCAATATAGTTACCGCCGATCCTGAGTCCAGCAACCCACAAACCGAATGGACCCCCACCCTCACGGTCACGTAAGGCCGAACGTCGCCAAGCGGTTTTCGATTCACGACTGACGCGATAGAGTAGCTTTTAGTATAAACCGTTATAAATTTCAACCATTCTTGCCATTCCGAAGCATTAAATTTAGGTACAGCTAAACCCACTATCCCGTCACGACAGCCGTGCTTAGTTAGTTTTTTGAACCGCGGCTAGCATTACACTTCTGGCAATCCGGATACTTAACCCCCTTCGTGCCACATTTGAAGCAAATCACGAAACGCTCGCGCCTACACTCTCCAAGCGAGTGATTCCCAGAGCGACATCTCGGGCAAAATACACCCCCCCGCGGAACCCCCCCCTCGATAGGTGCCACCGTACCCGTGCTACGACGATAGTCGCCCTGATTAGCCGTCCGTTCAAATGTCTGCCCATACCCCGACCGACCGGCATAGTCCTGTTGCGGCCCAGTGTTGTATGACCTATTATTGCCGTAACTATAATTCCTATTAACCGATTTAGTCTGATTTGAACCCCCCGACGACCCCGCATATGCGAGATCCGGCGCCAGTGTCTCGCGCGACACCCTAGGCGGTTCGTGAAACTGGTTAAAGAAAACCTGAGTTCGCTCATAATTACGACAGAGCGAGCGTAAGGACTCAATAGATGTTACCTTTGCCCCGTGAGCCACAATAGCGCTGGCGTAACAAGGCCTAATGTTGTGTAAAAGAATATCTAATTTTTCCTCTTCAGTTACCTGTGTTGTGCGCCTCGCAAAAAGTTCAGACATAATGGCTAGGTAAACTACAATATTTTCAGTTTCCCCTTGCGTATGGTTACGTATCTCCGACATCAATCGATAGTCATAATCGAAATGACCAAAATCGGCAACGAGTAACTTCGCTAGCCCCGGCCAGTCCGTGACGTCATTCCTCACACTCCGGTACCAATGTAACGCCTGCTCTGTAAAGATCTCCGTACCGTACGCAAGTATCCTAGTATTAGAAATATTCCTAGAAGTGCAGAACTCGTTAACTCTCTGTATGAACGCATAAACGCACGACTTCCCATTATATTTTAATTTCTGCAGGTCGCTTACGTGATTACGCTCGCAACCGGTGGGTAATCTCTCGCCCGACGTAGGTACACTATCCAAACTAGTTTGTAACGGCTGAGGTTGGTCGCCGGGCGGCGCGGTAACACTATTCACCTGAGCGATCTGCGTCAGCAATGCGTATGCCCTCTCAAAATTACTCCCTAACTTTTTAACCCTATCCTCGATACCAGTCCTGTCAATGCGAATTAACCGGAAATAAATATGACTAGCCAACGCCTTAGTCCGCGCAAGTAAATTAGGGTCAAATTTCTCTTGCAACGCTTTAACACGCAACAACAACTCATTATAAGACCCCAGCGCACCCTCATGATCCACCACTGGATCTAGACCCGATTCCAAGACCTCGTTCGCAGGTATTTTCGCCGATAATCTATTAATTTGCTCCCTTAACTTAAGAACCGTAGGACCCGGTTCCCCACCCCTAATTAGCACCTCGTACTCCAGCTCATTTTTATTCAGAAGCAAATATTTTATGGTGTGAGTTTCCATTTCTATTTAAAGCACTAACACAACAAAAGCAGGGAAAACAAATAATAAGGAGTAATCGCACAGCACAATTGCAACATACAATATAAAGCTAGACTGTAAATAACAAGTAATGGTGTGCTAGTACACTCCGCAGCTGCTGCCTCAGCTATTTGCTAGACCCAAAAGAAAACAATACAAAAAACACAATAGTAATAACCAGCTGCCCGTTACAAAAATTAAATAATTATAATATCACAGACGGTACGCGCGAGCAATAATTAAAATTCCATATCAATTCCTAATTCCATTAAATAATTATTATTGATAATTTAATTAATAAATATAACTTGATTAAAAAAAAAAAAATAAACTATGTAATCAAAATTAACGTAACTTCGTTTGCGAGCTGCTACGAAAATACTCCAATCAATTATAATACAATTTCAACAAAATATAGCATTAATCCTCAATTCCATCAAACAATCAATGTCATTAATTCCATTTAAAAAAAAATATAATTCATTACTTCAACACTACTAATAAATAATTCGAATAACTATTCCCATCAAATAATTTAGACCCAATCGTAACCGTGTTTGAGGGTTGTTACGAAAATACCCTATTCAATTTAACTGCAACCACAACGGTCACTTTTCAAATTCAACTGTAACTGCAACGGTTACCTGTCTAATTTAACTCCCTATCCATTTAAATTGTAGCGGCCAAAACTTGCTAAAAGATATACCGTTTTAAATTTAATAACTGCTAGTTGCACTTAACAATTCCACTTACACCAAAATGACTCGCTACACAATTACGTAAACAACACCTAACTAAATACCTAATCTCCACGGCAATCGATTGCGCTCCTACACAATAACCAAATGCCAGCTGATTATTGCAATAACACGACAGTTTCAAGGCACAATACACATAAAATAAAGCAAAGCAAGTTACACATTAAATAACACAAATTACACATAAAAGTACGTACCAGTTCGCAGTTCGCGTTGATTCACCCGACCATCTGTTTACAATAGCTAGCGATAACCGCCGTACTAGAGAGATAAAGAAAGTGCGTAAGCTTTGGCTGTGCTATTATACCACGTACAAGGCGCCACTGTAACGTTAGCCCGTTAGGCGGACCACGGCTTACAGGTAGAGCAGGGCGGGAAAGGAAACAAGTCATACCATCATAACATTTATTCCCTGGCCAAAACAAAAGCACAAACTCCGCGTACGTCACTCTCTTTTTGAGCCCGAACAAAAAGCACTGGCCTGAGCGGCTGTCGCCGTCGCCCAACTGCAGCTCTTCCACTTCCGGCCTCAACCACCGGATCGACTGATGCCGCCGAAGATGCCTCGGCTACGCCGCCGTCTGCGGCCCAACTCCCTCCAGCGAACTGGGGGTGGTAGGGCAGGTCCACGACCGGACCCGGAAGTTTGTTAGGGTAGACCAGGCTCCTGTAAGGACAGGAGGCATTAGGAAGATGCTCCTCACAGCTGTGCCTTGCCACCAGCAGATCTCGGCTACCACTCAGGACCAACGGCCGTTCGGGACATTGAAATTTGGATTTAAGGCGGTTAACGGTCAGTTCAGTGGCTCGGAACAGCTGATAGATTACGGATAAATCTAAGCACTATTTAAGCGGGTCTACAGAAGTGGAAACTCACCCCAGCGGGAACCAGATGTTGCACAGAGTTTAGGTATTTGTAGAATTTAATTACGACGCTGTCTTTTTTTTTAAATATATACGTTCTTAACGGAAATCCGAATTTAAGTCGAGCGTGGAGTATATAGTAGTAGGTGCTCGCAGCAAAAGTCCCGAGAAATGAACGCCGCGGTTTATATAGGCCGCCCCCACTCCACGGCGGAGCCAGGGTTCCTTATATGAGCGCGCGCGCAATGAGAAAGCCCTGCAAGCCGCCGCGCGTTCGGCGGGTCCCGTATAAAATTAACAAATAATAATTAAGTAAATAAATCCATTCGCATTTCGAGGACGCACGTAGCTAGGGCCTAACATTATCACGGCGTTATAGACGCAACGTTACAAAGTGCAAAATGTCTAACGCTTTAGCTGTCGCTATACTAAATGTACAGAATGTCTAACACTCCAATTTTCAGTAATCTCTAAGTTCAAAATGTCTAACATTTAAGCTGTCTCTAAGCTACAAGTATAGGATGTCTAATACTTTAGCTTTCGATAAGCTATAAGTACTGGATGTTTATTACTTTAGCTTTCGATAAACTATAGATAAGTTCAGAATGTCTGACGCTTTAGCTTTCGCTTAGCTTTAAGTGCAAAATGTCTATCGCTTTTAGCTGTCGCTAAACCAAACATTCAGAATGTGTAACACTTCAATTTTCGGTAATCTCTAAGTTCAAAATGTCTAAAATTTTAGCTTTCGCTAAGCTATAAGGTGCAGGATGTCTAAAACTTTAGCTTTCACTTAGATATAAGTGTAAAATGTCTAACGCTTTAGATGTCCGCTCGAGTCTCAAAGGGCTAAGAACTTCAGCTCATTTAGGCTCCAAGTGACTTAAGGCCGGAGGGTGTGGTGTTCCGTCGTTTTAGGGAAGCGACGAAGACTTTTTTCAAAAATCCCTAAATAGTTGTATAATTTAAGTTTTATTTGTATTTTTGAATTTTACAGCGCAGTGGTGTTATATATACAGTAATGTTGTAATTTTTATTGATGAATAAATAAATAATGGTAATGTCGCTAAACTAATAAGTGTAGAACGTCTAACACTTTAACATTCACATAGCACTTTATTATTCATAATGCAAAATGTCTAACGCTTTACATTAAGCTATAAGTTCAGAAAGTCCAATACATTAGCTTTCGCTAAGCTGTTAGTCCAAACATTTCTGTTGATATAATTAATAGCAAAACTTGAGACTTATAATAGCTTAAATATTGCTAAAATTATCTGGACGTTTCGGCCACATGTGTAGAATATACGCGTGATTATGACCACTGTGCACGGTATATTACAAAAAGCCTATTTTCACTAGGAGTAGGATAGGTGCTTTGAGTCCTCATAAACTAATGGCTAATGCCCTGATAAATAAACTAGGCTCTATATAACGAACAGTCGTTATGTTTCAATAACAGGCGGTGTAAAAAAGTAATTTGTAGCCGGAAAATGAGAATTGCTCGTAAACAAAATGGCTGTTACGATATGGCGGCTGTATACCGGCAATAAAAGGGCGGGAAAAATGGTTTTTGTAATTAAAAATATTTTGATTAGGTAAAAATATTATGTCACAGAATTAATAAAAAGAACAGGAGAAAACGTCACGCCAACTAAAAGCGTTAGGCGTCTATATGGATGAAGACCAAAAAGTTGACTAAGTTTAATAAGTTAACCATTCAAATCGACTTACTGGAAAAAGTTCCGCTGTGACACGAAAATCTAGATGAGTGGCAGCGTGTCAAGCCAAGTTCAAGCAAAAGGAAGCGGTGAAGCAGCGCCGTGAATATTACAGTTTTTACCAGCAAATCAAATATAGAAGCCAAATATAAGATGACTTGTAAAACATCCGTCACCAACTTTTTATAAATAATTCAACGGTTTAGTTAAAAGAAAAATCTTTAAATATCAAACATTCTTGTAACAAAGGAAACAGATTTATTCATGATGATTTTTATTTTCGTAAATAGATTTTTAAGTCTTATCTGCAAATCTTGGCACCCATTTAGATCTGAATCCTTTTGTCGGCGAAGTTCAGAACCAAGCATTCAAAAAGTGCAATTCTAAAAATAATAATTTGTGTTTTCAGGATTGAGCTTGGCAAAAATTTTTCACATTTGTGTTTTTGATGGGATTACCTATAGAATTATTTATGGTATTTTTTTAGTCACAACGGAGAAAAATCACTAACTACCGGTGTTAATGTGTCTAACTTTTTGAACTCTACCCATGTATCATGGTTCAAAAGCCATGCATTTCAGTTCGAGTGAATTGATCAAAAAATTGGTTATTGGTTATTGGCACAGGCCTCCTCTCAGAAAAAGAGGGCTTGGACCATAGCTTCAACGCGAGCCCAGTGCGCAATGGAAACTTCACATTTTTTTGCAGGTATGCGTAGGTTTCATCACGATGATTTTCTTCACCGTAAAGCTCATGTTAAATTTCTAGTGTAATTTCTCAGAAAAACTCAGAGCGAGCACGACCTCGAACACAACCCTCTGTTTGAGAGGACATAGGCTACCACTTGGCTAGATAAATCTAGGTAAATATATGACAACAAAAAAAATAATAGGAACACATCCTACATCGATACGTACTTAGACAAGAAACTAGGTACATAATTAAATATTAGATTGACATTGTTTGGAACAAAAAAAAGACTAAAACTAGATAACCTATACCTAATAGAAATTAAACTTAGAAAAGAAAGGAAAAATTTAATTTTAGTAGTGGTAGAACCATTTTGTAGCTAACCGCTGCATCACGAATGGGCCGGCTCGTCCGGGGCAGTACCACCCTCTCACAGAACACCGGCGTGAAGCAGCAGTAATCCTGCTTGCGTTTCGTACGGTCAGTGAGAGTGCCGGGGGCCCAATACCTCACCCCTTCCCTCTCCCCCTCCCTCTCCCCCTTCCCCTATTCCCTCTCCTTTAGGGTCGACAACGCACTGGCATCGTGTAAAGCGCTGCGGGTGTCTAAGGACAGTGGTGTTCATTTAACATCAGGTGACCCACTAGTTCATTTGTCTGGCCTATCCAACATAAAACAAAAAAAAAAAATACAAATAAAATATATCTTTAAGAATACCACCCGTCGGCATAGTTCCCAGAAGGCAGGCAGCGTTTCCTCGTCGAATAGCTAGACTCAATCGTTGACGAATATACACTGACGAGCAAAAATAAAGGGTCAGTTACAAAAATGAAGATAACTACAAAACCCGCTGTGATAGCTTCTTCGAGTCAAATGAGTTTAGTAAAGAGTTTTATTCTTAACTAGCTTTTGCCCGCGGCTTCGCTCGCGTGTACCATGCGAATTCCAAAGAACCAAGATATCAAGCAAGCAAGCATACAGGCAAGCAAGCAAGCATGCAAGCAAGATTGCTTGCGTGACAATGGGATCATCTCAGGAGTATATTATATTCTTTCGAATAAAAAAGAATTTTTAAAATCGGTCCACAATTGACCGAGAAATCGGTGAACATACCTGCATAAAAAAATACATAAAATGGAATGCATAACCTCCTCCTTTTTTTGAAGTCGGTTAAAGAGCCCTTTGCGGCCTACTTACAGTATAAACTTATGAATTTTGAAATTTTAGCTTACAACCAGTAAAACGCAAAATCCCGTTTTTTCCCGTTCCCGTAAGAATTTCGGAAAATACTTTCTTAATACGGGGAAAATCCTCTCTCAATGCTCCTCTACACTCCTCAAGCAACTCATGCCGAATTTCAGCTTTCTACGACCAGTAAAACGAAAAATCCCGTTTTTCCGGTTCCCGTGGGAATTTTGGAAAGTCCTCTCTCAATGCTCCTCTACACTCCCCAAGCAACCTCATGCCGAATTTCAGCTTTCTACGACCAGTAAAACGAAAAATCCCGTTTTTCCCGTTCCCGTGGGAATTTTGGATAGTCTTCTCTTAATGCTCTTCTACACTCCCCAAAAAACCTACCTACTTGCCAAATTTCAGCTTTCTACGACCAGTAAAACGAAAAATCCCGTTTTTTTCCCGTTCCCGTTGGAATTTTGAAAAGTTCTCTCTCAATGCTCTTCTACACTTCCCAAGCAACCTACATGCCGAATTTCAGTTTTCTACGACCAGTAAAACGAAAAATCACGTTTTTTCACGTTCCCGTGGGAATTTTGGAAAGTCCTCTCTCAATGCTCCTTTACACTCCCCAAGCAACCTATATGCCGAATTTCAGCTTTTTACGACCAGTAAAACGATAAATCCGGTATTTTCTTTATCCCGTGGGAATTTCTGAAAATCCTTAAAACTGTTTTTCACTATTATAATTACCTACTTCTATACCAAATTTGAAGAGTCTAGTAATTATAGTTCATAGGATTCCGTTGAACTGAAGTCTAGTTATTATAGTTACTGAGATAGGGTCACTCGGAATCGAATATATAAATCCCGTTTTTTCCCGTTCCCGTAGGAATTTTGGAAATTCCTCTCACAATGCTCCTCTACACTCCCCAAGCAACCTTCATGCCGAATTTCAGCTTTCTACGACCAGTAAAACGAAAAATCCCGTTTTTTCTTTATCCCGTGGGAATTTCCGAAAATCCTTAAAACTGTTTTTTACTATTATAATTACCTACTTCTATACCAAATTTGAAGAGTCTAGTAATTATAGTTCATAGGATTACGTTGAACTGAATATATAAATCCCGTTTATTCCTTATCCCGTGAGAATTTTGAAAAATCCTGAAATTGATGTTTTCATTATTGTAATACCTACTTGTGTATCAAATTTGAAGAGTCTAGTTATTATAGTTACTGAGATACGGTCACTCGGAATCGAATCTATAAATCCCGTTTTTTCCCGTTCCCGTGGGAATTCCCGAAAATACTTCCTTAGTGGATGCCTACATTGTATAAGGAATCTATGTGCAAAATTTCAAGTCTCTAGGTCCAGTGGTTTGGGCTGTGCGTTGATATATCAACAGTCAGTCAGTTTAGAATTTTATATATATAGATTAAACTTTTTCTTGTTAAGAATAAAACTCTTTACTAAACTCATTTTACTCGAAGAAGCTATCACAGCGGGTTTTGTAGTTATCGTCATTTTTGTAATCGACCCTTTATTTGTGCTCGTCAGTGTAGCTGCCTGCCTTATGGTACTTAGTTGAACAAGAAACTTTCTTAATCTTTCTGACCGAAATCATCCAAAAAACCTCAATTATTAACACCAAACCTATTTAAGTCTCGGCTAAATACCGCCGTAACTCAAACAAAGAGATGTACGAGTGCTATTTATGAACAAAAACTTTACGAAACAACCAAATTAATTCTTCTTGAGCGTGCTACTTGGGCATTTGTTTTAGGGCATTTCATTTGGTATTACTGTCTCTTTTGTTTTTGATGTTAATAAAAGAGACAAATTGCAAATATTTGCCTTAGTACCTCTAATAAATGCAACGTCCAGGTTCTTCTTCGAGCATTTTCACATTGTTCGATCCGATACCTAGTTTCGGGACCTCTTATACCTACTCGTAACAATAAAAACATCAGTTTCCTTGCTGTACTGGGGAAAAAGTAACAGAGGTATAAAACAGCCCCTTAAAAGGTTCGTAAAATACAAATTGCAATGTCGCTCGGTTTTTTTAAAGTTTGCCGAATAGGTACACCCTAGTGTCTTGATAATACCTTGTATAACACGCTTTTCATACCTTTAGATCCGTTTAGGTTGTAGGTTCTCAACCTCATTTTTCCTCCTCTCATTTTTGGTATTTTTTTAGAACCTCCCAATTTTTTTACCGACCATCTCTCTAAAAGTCTCAAACGTCCACAAGGGAGTGTTATTGCCCACGTTGAGAACAATACAATTTGTTATAAAAAACAATACACATATTCTTTATTGAACCCCATGAAGTAGTACAATGAGTTTACAAAATGACAAAAAGCGGGATAGACAAATTGTGGTAGAACCTGTGGTTTAGATGAAGCCTGCTGTATCTAAGTAGCTATTTATATTACTGCATTATTCAAACCCTAAACTTATGTGTGGAATTACATTCGAGGATTACCAGGAGCTTTTCCGGAAAGAAAAGAATGACGTTCAACAGTGTTCCCTATCCCATCGCAGGAAGATGTAGCCCAAGCCGTCACATTCCGAGAAAAGGCCTGTGCTCAACGGAAAGACTCGTACGAGTATGGGCAGATGATGGCGATGTTGTATAAATTGGTAAGCGTTGTTCTCAACGATGTTCATGGTCAATCTATTCAAACTCCATTTACTCTCTTAGATTGCCTCGCTAATCCATCGTTAGTGCCATAAATTAATCTCCCATTAATTACAATAATCAATTTAGATCTTGGTTTAAGCCAGACACCGTTATTTTAACTTGACCTACCGCGCTCGTCTTGCTCCACAAATTATAGAGGACCACAGGGGGCTTGTAAGGGGATGTAGGGTTCTTGTTATTCTGGTTCTGAGGGCCCAATTTGCATAGCATGATTGTCATGGCTCAGAATTTGTTTATTGCGAATAAGGTCCGCGACTTTCAATTCTACTGACGCTAATGGGATTACAGAGCTGTTGCGGGTATTGGATTTATGTAAATTTTTCACTTGACGACAGCGCGGGGTAAATTTAGAACACTGTCAATTTGAGGTAAGTCCAAGTGGGGTCTTAGTATAATGGAGAGTCTACATTTATGCCATTATAATTGCAGTTGACTTCATTTTCTTAAACATTTACCGATATCAAAATCGAATCAAATGAATTGAGAGACACTTGAAGATTTGGACAGGGTCTGTTTCTGTTTTGTGAGAGCAAGGGACGTTTTTGGCTTAAATGATGATGTTGTTATTGACTTCCTGCAATGAAGGTTTCACAAATTTTGCCCTACCTTGAACTCACAAATTTGACCTTAAGAGGACTCTAAACTATCAATTTTAGCGTCAAACTCTGGTCCCTTTTATTTTATGCGCCAACTTTATTTTTCCGTCAGTTCGCTGAACTCTTTCGTTTTATTGACCACGTGCGGCATTTCCGTCGATCGCTTCCAATTACTGGCATTTTACTGTTTCAGTCGTTCGCCTGAATCGTGGACGAACTTAGGTTTTGGTTTGTCTTTTAGTATTCAAATAAATGTTTTATTATCAGATTCTACGTGCCTGGAAATATGATACATCTTGGAAATTGGTCAGAGAAGGGCTTGATCAATGATGTTTCTATACGGTATCACAAAAATAATCCAGAATATTCAAAGTCAAAGTCAAATTTATCCAATTTAGGCTATAGTAGGTAACCAAAATGTAATGTAGAAGAAAGTACCAAGGGTTCGAAAAAACCCTGTTAAGAAGAATCCGCTAAGAAACTCAACAAGGTATAACAAAACAAACTTTTGACGGCGAATTTAAAAAAAATTCTGGAGCGCTGTCTCCAGCATTCATCATTGTCATCATCATCCCAGCCTATATATGTCCCATTGCAGGGCACAGAATGAGAGGGCCCAGCGCGGATTGAGAACTTCACACACACCATTGAATTTCTTCTCAGGCGTGTACAGCTTTCCTCACGATGTTTTCCTTCACCGTCTCCAGCAATATTGCATCGAAATTCCATTGTTTACTAGTTTTTTAGCGTGGACGAAAAAGTCGAATGACAGTTTCAGTTCGGGAGGGTTCCAGTTGACGTACGAGGGGTTTTGTCTTCAAGTTAAACTTTAAATAGACGTGGTTTATAGCTACAATCGTGTCGACTATAATCCAAAGCCCGCTCGCGGCGCGAACGCCCGCGAAAGCTGCGAAACGTGAGTGTAGAAGTTGTTCACGCCTTCGCATAGTTCGCATTCGCGCTTCGCGCCATTCCCCGATCAGTGTCTGTTTTTGGCCCGTGACAAAGGGTTCGCGGCGCGCGAATGTGAACGCAGCTACTAACACTCGAGCCGTGAATTCACCGGAGCGACATCGCGCGCGAGTGTACAGCGGGCTTTAGGCTACTTTCAAGCCTAGACAATAATATAATTTTCAAACAATGCGAGCCCTATTTTATGCAGTAGTGATCATTGGGACTTATTTATATCATTCCTTCCTTCTTTATAGGATTGTTATTAATCTATTTGAGATACATGGGGTTACCTCAAGTTTATTTTATAAAACAATCGTAGAAAGTTTGATTCTCGGGTAAAAATAATTACCTATATTAAAATGTAGCATGTCAAACGTTATCATTCCACTACTTGAAGATATATGCTAATTCGCTTATGCAATGATTCGGTATCATACTATATATGATATGATTGTGGCCTTGTACTCCGATGGGCGATCCGTGTATCCCTATTTCCAGTGAATTCCTTGTACGTACAAGACGCAACAAGTTCACAGTATCCTAATATGGCTGTTTGAGGAGCTGCGAGCACCAATTAGCACTGGTCAAACATGAAAACCGCTCCCCATATATTCGAGGATGTAGATCAGGTGATAGGCGACGTGCGGTTTGAGTTTAAACGAATTCAAATCTCATAATTGCAATTCTTTAAACTTGCGTAGGAACAATGTAAACATTCATCATCATCATCATCATCATCAAGTTTGATGCACGGATATGAAGCGTTTGACTGAAAATCAGCGCTGTAGCAGGCATCTACTGCAGCTTATGCTGAGTCAAATTCCTTTTCGACATCTACAATTATGTTTTTTGTTTTTATTGTTATTATTGTTCTTTTTATTTTTCTCAGTGTATTAGTCAGTGTATTTTCTTTTTTGATGTCGAATAAAGTTATGTCTATGTCTATGTCATCATCATTTCAGCCGAAAGACGCCCACTGCTGAACATAGGCCTCCCAAAAGGCTCGCCAAACAGATCGGTCCCGTGCCATTCGCATTCAACGCGATCCCGCAACCTTAACCAGGTCGTCGCTCCATCTTGTTGGAGGCCTTCCGGTCCGTGGACGCCACTCGAGAACCTTTTTGCCCCATCGGCCATCAGTTGTACGAGCGTTGTGCCCTGCCCACTGCCACTTGAGTCTGGCGATTCTGCGAGTTATGTCGGTGTCTTTAGTTCTTGCGCGGATTTCATCATTTCTAATGCGATCCCGCAGAGATACTCCGAGATATGTAAACATTGCAATGTGATAATAATGGTAGACTATTATTAGGTCTATAAGATATGTATGTTGTTAGAAATACTTTTACGAGAAACATTTATTATATTACAATTAGGCCTGAAAAAAGGTAGCAATAACATTTTTAAAGCAAAACGTTCAACACTGCCATCTGTTGATTACAGACGAAGTTAACACGTCATGTTGAAACTAAGCAAAGCTTGTGTTATGCTAGGCAACGGATAAACATAATTATATACATATTAAAAAAAAAAAATATATATTAGGGGACAATCTTACACAAATCGACCTAGTCCCAAACTAAGCAAAGCTTGTACTATGGGTACTAGACGACGATAAACATACTTATATAGATAAATAAATACTTAAATACATAGAAAACATCCATAAGTCAGGAACAAATATTCGTGCTCATCACACAAATAAATGCCCTTACCGGGATTCGAACCCAGGACCTCTTGCTTCGTAGGCAGGGTCACTACCAACTAGGCTAAAGCGGTCGTTTACACCCAAGACCCGAGAGCAAACCTTCGTATTTTTCATATGTACCAATAATTGGTCCGACGCGGGAATCGAACCCGGGACCTCAAGCTTCATAGTCAGGGTTCTCTAATCACTAGGCCATTTGGTCGTCATTATATTTATATTTTTAGTGCCTTAAACGTTTCTGCTACTTTTACTTTTCTTGCTCCCACTATTGCAGGGGGCTACTACCAAATTCGAAATTCGAGGTTCGTATCATACTGTACCTTTCACTCTTCTATTCAGTACTATTAGCGTAAACAGAACGCCACGATACGAAGTTTGAAAATCGAATTTCGTTGTATAAGTAGTGCTTCTGTCGCTTCTGCGACCTTTCCCGCTCCTGCTATATCTCTTGCACCAAATTTCCCCGCCAGACTTGCCTCTGTTTGCGCTCCCTAAGTACTAGGCGGATATAAAGTTACATTTTAATCACCTCACCCTGACGTCATTTTTGCGAAGCGTGATTCGACGTGATACTTGAGTGATTTTGATTGATCGATCGTATTACTTACCTCCAATTGTGTCTTGAGTTACTCGTTACGCCTACCTACGTCTATAGGAAAATATCATAAACATCGGTTTCTGAGAGAAAACTGAGTGTTGGCAGGATAGTTGGGATGATAGAAAAGAAGAAATTTACAAAATTAAGTGATAGATGATAGGTCATCAGCCCAGTTTATATACGTCACACTGTAGGGCACAGGCCTTCTTTCAGAATGAGAGGCCTTGGGCCGTATTTCACCTCTCAAGCAGAGGGTCGTGGATTTAAACCCAGACGCACACCTCTGATTTTTCGGAATTTATGTGCGATTTGAAATTTACCTTGAGCTTTACGGTGAAGGAAAATATTGTGAGGAAGCCTGCATACACCTGAGAAGGAATTGAATGGTGTCTGTGAAGTTTTCAATGCGCACTGGGCCCACGTAGGAACTACGGCCCAAGCCCTCTCATTCTGAGAGGAGGCCTGTGCCCTGCAGTAGGAAGTATATAGGGATGAAGTAGTTACCAGTTTCAGAAAAAAAAGTTGGAAATGAAACAGTTGGGAAACCATTTTCGCCGAAAAGACATTATTCGGGTAAAAAGCGTGATCGAAATCATAAATTATGGATAAATATGAGGTGTAACATTATCACGCTGAATCATGATAAAAGCTGGTGCTGAAGGAAAGCTATCCGTTGAAAATTATCAATTTATAGGCAGCAAATTTACGTGTTGCACAAATGCAAGCATGATGTGCATTATGAAATTGCGTTCACAAAGCAGGGTTGATGGCTCATACATAGGCCACAGCTTATCCAAGTAACAGTCAAACCAAAGACGATTAAATAATTAGACTGCCCACCACATGTCTACACAATGTGCATTCCTTTAAAATAATAAGTAGAGATGTAACGGATACCCGGCCAGTATTCGGTATCCAGCCTATCCGGCCACAATTTTACTATTCGGCCGAATACTGGATAGTTGCGTACTATCCGGCCGGATACCGGATAGTGAAATAACTTATAGTTATGGTTAAAAATGGGTATTTATTTATATATTTGTCTATCATTAAAATCGGTTTATTAATTCACATAGTGCGTATAATTCATAAAAGGACATATAATTACATTTGTAGTAGATTGACCATATACTGAAGGTAAAGACGGAGTGCCGCACGCGCGCTCGAATTAGCTCAATTTTATTGTATGTAAAACTTGGCCGAATATCCGGCTATCCGGCCATAGGTTTCGCCGGATATTCGGTATCCGGTATCCGGCCAAACAACTACTATCCGTTACATCTCTAATAATAAGCCTGCTTTAGAGAGATCTGCGAATCATTAATTTTGTATGCTACTTTAAACATATACCAAGTTAAACCATTTTGACTTTGAGACGTGACTAACGTTGGACCTCACAAGAAAGTTCGAAGTCACTAAGAGGGTGATGGAGAGGGCTCGGAATTTTATGCGGGATCACATTTAGAAATAATGAATTCACGCAAAAACTAAAGTCACCCACATAGCCCGAAGAATCGTTAGACTCAAGTGGCAGTGGGCAGGGCGCATCGTTCATAAAACTGATGGTAAATGGGGCCAAAAGGTTCCCGAAGGACGTCCACGGACCTGAGACGAAGACGCACTGTAGGCCTTCAACAAGATGGAGTGACGATTTGGCTAAGGTTGCGGGAACGCGTTGGATGCGGGTGGCGAACCTTGGTGGAGCCTTGGTGGCCTATGTTCAGCAGTGGACGTCTTGATGATGAAACCACTTTGAACCGTGGCAGACTTTGAAACTTAGTCACAATGAATTTTATTTGGCATAATAGCCGCTCAAGCAGAAGACCTTGGTCGTGAGTTTAAACCTGGGATCGCACCTCAGAGTTTTTCGGTGTTATATGCGAAATTTCAGTTTAAATTCACCATAAAATTAATATGAAGGAAAAAATCCAAAGAAAACCAGTAACACACCTGGTAAGCAATTTTATGGGATTAATCAGTTTCCAATACGTACTGGGCAGACTGGGCTTGTGTGGAAACCACATGATGATGATGTTTATATCAATACGTTAGTTTACTTTACCTTTAAATAATGTAAGTAAAATAAAGCTTGAATTCTTTAGTCTTTGTAGCTCTTAGGAAATATTTAAAAACAAGAATTTAACGAACTGTATGCAGTCAGCTTACTATGAGTATGCTGTATTCCAGCTCGGCTATCATGCATTTATTGATTAGGTTGTGTCCAGCGCGTCTAGTTTCATTAGCGAATTATAAACATACTTGCTTTTACCCGCGCCCCACGGCGTCACTCGCGTGACGTATAACGGTCGATTCATATAGACACCAGGCATGTCAGACACGTGCTGTGGCAGACAAAATAATATTCTTCTAAAGCCTGACCAGAATTGGGATGTCCCAATTTTTGGCAACGTATAATAAATAGAAAACCGTTTGGAGAAATAGGCTTTGTGAAGCGTTTTCAGAATTCAGATTCCAAAAATATGATAATCTGAATTAAATAAAGATAATTTAAGTAATGACCTTCATTTGACCCCTGCAGTGAATCGTCACAAAGGCAGATATAAAGCAGGTCTACACTCTAAAGCAAATTGACAGTTTGAAATGTTGCTGTCCTGCTTATAATAGCAAAGAGTGACAAAGACAGAACTTTAATCACATGATGCGCACCTGGCTTTAAACAGTTGTCATTTATCATAAAGTCCGAAATGTATACAATACTCGCAATGTATTTTTACAAATTTAATTATTAAATTACTACGTTACAAGTAAATATGAAAGAATTTAAATATCAGATTTTAATAAAAAATATCTATTTACTATCACACCATTAATCAAACAGGAATAATCGAAGCTAAAAGAAGAGAAATAAATAAAACTATTTTGTCATGGTTCATTTAGGACCCTAAGCCGTGCTTGTAATATTGACAGTGACAAGACAAATCAGGGGCACTACTACAAAATTCGAAGTTCGTATCGTATCATCCCTCTCACTCTCGTGTCAAATCATATTAGCGTGAGCGGGACGGCATGAAACGAAGTTCGAATTATGCACTTCGTAGTAGGGTCTCAGTAGTGCCGTGGTAGTGCCACAGATTATGTTATGTACGACTTGAATTTTTCTAGGCTATGGAACGTGGCTCTCTCACTGTGACGTCATCCAACGTATTTCTAAAAAAAAATATAAAAAATTAAATACTCAACCAAATTCAAAATCGATGAAAATGGTGTCTTAAAATATCCTATTCTTTCCAAAAAAAATATAAAAACTAGAGGTTATTTTTTTTGGTGCATCCCAATTATGACTATTGTCAAGAGGGCGCTATTGTTCTTATTTATATGGCAACAATGACATCTTGACTTGTCTACAACGTTTAAAACTGTCAGTCAAATTGAAATTTCAAACCTTTGATCAATTATAACTGAAGATACACATTGCCGAACAAAATCCCCTTCAAAGAATGTCCGAACTTTTTTATTTGGTTGCGTAACAAATAAAATCATCACCTACACAGAAATTTAAACCTAGTCTTTCATTACAGTCGAATTTCGGTAGCGGCAAAACTCCACTTGACAGCTAAACTTGACAATTTCACGCAACGTTCTGAGAAAAAAGAAGGCCACTTTTATCAAAGTGGCGCTCATTTGGCTCGGACATTTTCGGGCGCGCGACTGTGGATCTACAGTTATACTTGATCAAAGTTTCAAACAATGTAAACAAACATTGTATTTAAAATGTCTTCAATCTCCATTTTCCCTCATCAAATACTGCTAAATCCGTGTGTTATTTAATCAATACTTACCACAACACTATCCTAAAACATTAAAACAATAAACAAGTGCTAGAATATGGATATTATTTCATTAAATGGTTTATTTACATTGTTCGCAATTTCAATAAAATTGACATTGATTTTACCTGTTAGCTCTGATGTTAATTTGGAAAGGTTTTGTAGCGAGATAGTTTCATTCCGCAAGCGTTTTTTTCTTCAGTAGTTTATTATAAACATTATTACAATGATCCGTTGTTGAATACCAATCGTTTTGGGCATTTTTTGTTATTGTTCAAAGAAACCGCCACAGTGACACTGACAATCTTTAAAATTATTGCCAGTGTAAGAAATTAGTTCCAATGAAATTCCGCAACATGGCGAATAGTCATATATTTCTGGTCAGGCTTTATAAAGTTTCTATTAACAAATTCATTATCTATCGTAACACGGCCGCGCAGACGGCGACAGACACGGGCTGTGCCCGGCCAGTTTGCGCAAAGAATATCGATACCGGAAATCTCAAATGGCGTTAAGGACAAAATGCGAAAATGCGAAAATGAGTCTTAAATGCCATCGTATACAGCTTTTTTTTCCCTATCGCATTTTTGTCCTTTACGCCATTTGAGATTTCCGGTATCGATATGTTGCCGGCGTCTGATAAGTAGAGACCGGATTATATGCAAATGCATATTTGCATATGCAATTGCATATTTATCCCGTTTTCATCTATCATTGCAAATTTCACCAAAAATGTTGTGATGATGCATATTTTCACTAGATAAATTGTAATATTTCTGTGTAAGATAATCAATGATTCATTCGGAACAAATAAGTGCTAACATAACTAACATAACACCTAAATTTTAATTTTGCCCGGTTGCCTCAGTGGAAGTGAAGTGGTCGTTCATGTGTAAAATATTATGAGTGATTACAGGCACGATTTTAGTGCATGTTAAGTAGAACGTTTAGAAAAGTACGTACCTCATTGTTATCGTCTACAAGAATACAAAATATTAAATAACTAATTCTTAATTTACTCTTGATATTTCACTGTTCTTGTTATTCTTGATAACCTCATCATAATCATCATCAGCCTATGTTCGTCCACTGCTGGACATAGGCCTCTCCCATGGCACGCCACTGAGCACGATCCTCGGCCACTCTCATCCAGCTCTTGCCAGCCGCCTTGCGAAGATCATCGCTCCACCGAGTCTGAGGACGTCCCACGCTACGTTTGCCGATCCGTGGTCTCCACTCAAGAACTCGTCTACCCTAACGGTTATCGGTTCTTCGGGTTATATGGCCTGCCCATTGTCACTTCAGCGTGCTGATGCGGTGGGCTATGTCGATAACTTTGGTTCACTGTGGGATCACTAATGAATGATGCATATATTGACAGTTTTTATGCATATGGTTTTAGCGTTGTGGCTTGCCACAACATTATGCTGAGTGGGGCCCAATTTATACTATTCGATATTTTTTATTTGTATATTTCCTGTCAAATGTATTTTTTTTTTGTGTTTGTATCGAATATGTGTAAATAAACATCTCGCTCTCTCTCTCTCTCATATTTATACCATTTTCTTTCATGCATATTTTCATGCATAGGTATTTCAAGTTTTTTATGTTGCATATAATCCGGTCTCTACTGATAAGGCACTTGTCTGACACGCTCAGTGTCTGTAGATATGAATCGACCTTTAGATCCGGCAGTTTACGGGCCGATGCAGACAGACCGTATTCCAACTGCAACGTAACCGCCAACTGCCGACTGTTCATCCATTTTCCAATGCAGATGCGTTGCAGTCGGCAAAACTGCGCTAAAGTATGGTCGCGGAGCACAAAGAATTTCGCACAATGACCTTCACTAGTTGTCTGTGTCCCTCGCACGTAAATATTTTCCGTTGCATTCTTAGAAATTCAAATGTGCGAGAGCAATGGCCAATATTTACGTACAAGCGACAGAGACACATAGTGACAGGTCATTGTACGATATTCTTCGTGCTTCGCGACCGTGCTTTAGCTGCGACTGAAATGTATGGGCAGTTGACAGTTGCAGTTGGCAGTTGGAATACGATCCGTCTGTATCGGCGATAATTGTTATTCTGGGATTTTACTCGTACGATGTCGCGGGCGAAAGCTAGTAATGTATAAGCAAACATTACATGAAAATCGGTTCAACTTTGTCTTGAAGTCGGTTAGTTCGATTATAAACACAAGTACTCGTACCATCAAATGATCCGTTAATTGAAAGCTGTTTCACCAGCCCTAAGAATTCATTACCGCTGCCGTTCAGAGGGGAGATAGCGTTTGAATGGGACGCTCCTTGTTGCCTTTGTCCGGCTTTGAGCCCTAATCTTTATCTGTTAGGAACGGGAACTTTATTCCAGCAACGAGTTATGGTAATTCCGTCGTTATTTTGATGAGTTGCTAACAGAAGTTCTATTGTAATTGTCATTATGAATAATTTGTAATACTAATATGACCCAAAAGAATGAAAACCAGACAATACCTATGTGTTTTTGTGAGATTAAAGTAAAATAACCAGTAGTCAACCAGGCACATTTAGTCGACCTCTGTCAATCTTTCGCACGAGTGGGAAGAGCACGAGTGATATCTTTAGTACTCCTCGCACTCATATCCAGCCGACTATCGGTGCCTGGCTGACTACTGGGTAGTAAAAGCAGAAAACACATTAAATAAAAAAATAGTTGCTTTAAATAGTTTGGGCGTTAGTAACTAAATCGTGAGGAAATTTGTAAATTCCTGCGAAGTAATTGATGATGTGTGTGAAGTTCCCAATTCGCACTGGGCCCGCGAGAATATTATCGTTCTAGCCCTCTCATCCTGAGAAGAGGCGTGTGCCCTGCAACGGGACGTTAGGTTAGGATAATGATGATGAATTTGATGACCAAAGAACAGCGACGCGGGCATCCGCACGTTTCGTGTAATTATTTGAATATTTATACGGCTCTTAATTAATCTATTATGCACCAATTAATCTCTGAATACCCAATTTCTGGTTCAATACATCGGAAACGTATTTGTTCACAATAAAACTTAATTAATAAATCAACGTCTGGTGTTTACCTTTACGTAATTCATTTACCTACCTAAAAAAAATTTAATAAATAATATGTACTTTTTACAGATTCCGCGAATAAATTTTCGTATAGGTATTTTAAGTTTTTTGAGGCGAAAAATCAATTTAGCTTAGTCTCATCTATGAAAATAAGTTTTAACCGCGCAGATTTCACTCACTCAGGTAAGCTAAACGTACCAATGCTGTCGACCTCAACGCCCAATAGATGACACCCATCTGTCACCTCTCTTACTAGTTATGATGACATGATTGAAGGTGCCATGCATCGGGTCAGTGTCGAGCACAGGGACGTTTACCTTACCTACGTTTTATTTTTGTAAATAATAGTTGGAGATCTTATCTGCAATCTAGTGTAGTGTAGTGTAGTGTTTCTGTGTAGTCACGTGCGCGCCCCGCGCTTCGGTCTGTGGATGCCTTGAGTTTTCAAACATGTTTGGTTGTAGTTTTTTTATGTTTATTACAATAATTTTATAATCTGTGTCTGTTTTGTGTGGCCTTCCGTGAGTTTACTGTACTGTGGCCCGGCGGAAGACCAGTGCTGGTTTTAACTAGCGACATGCTGAGTCGGGTTCCTTTTGTGACAGCATTAATATGTACATAACTTCTATGTCTATGTTTGTCCTCTTATTTTCGCCTGTGTACGTGTTATTGTTGTTATAAATAAATGTTTTTCTTTCTTTCTTTCTTTCTTTCTTTCTTTCTTTCTTTCAATCTCGTTTGCCTATAGTTTTCCTCTCTCCATCGCGGTGCGGGGTTGCTTTGGAACCTTTTTCTTCCACCACAAAATAAAAACAGACGGGAAACACGATCAATATTTTGGGATAAAATTATCTGCCACGCAAAGGCCAGTGATTTACTGGCAATATCACATCGTTACATCGTAATAACACTCGAATTTGCCAAGTAAGCTATCGTATACCGTCCGTTTAACCCTCACTAGTCGTAAAACCTTCGATTTTCATCAATAACGCAGCTTAGTCACTTACTAAACTCCCTTCCCTTCCCAAAAAAACTCTCAAAATATCATGGTATCCCTTTTAAACACAATATATTAAAGCAGGATAGTATTACATAGCCTCGATTATCGCTTTGAAATAAGACAATGAGAGAGAAAGCTTTGTTCGGAAACAAGAAGAGTGCAGAATTGACAATCTTTTATAAAAAAAGTAATTTAGTTTCAGTTCAAAACCGCATCATAAAATACTTATTTCTCTTGCCTTTTTGTTCTTGTATCAAACTAGCTTTTGCCCGCGACTTCGTACGTGAAGACAATAACGTTAGTTGTTTGCAGGAAATTTGGCACACAGGTAGTCTATTACGTGGATTAACACATAGGATAATGCCAAGAAAATGCAAGTTCCCACGAAATTTGAATAAGTGAATTCTAAAGCCAGTAAGCCGCGGTGGCTTAGTGGTTTGACCTCTGGTCTCTTAAGCAGAGGGTCATGGGTTTGAGCCCGGGCTTGGACCTCTGAGTTATTCCGAATTCGTGTGCTAAATCTGTGGCTCTAGTGAAAGCAGAAATTAAACAGCTATTTTCTATTTTATGTGTAAAGGGGGCTAAGTCGAAATCAGCTGTTCAACTTCTGAAGACTTAAGCCCTTTTTCACTAGAGCCACAGAAATTACGTTTGAAGTTTACCATGAGCTTTACAGTGAAGGAAAACGTCGCGAGAAAATCTGCACACACCTGAGAAGAAATTCAATGGTATACACCCGCACTGTACAAATCGCACTGGACCCAAGTGGGAACTACGACCCAAGTGTTTTCGTTCTGGGAGGAGGCCTGATTGAAACAGGCTTATTGTATCCCGGGAAAGTGCAAAGTACAGCATACCGCGGGATAGAAATAACTGTTTTGACCTATTTCGAAGCTTTTTATTAGTAAAATAATTTAAAAAATCGGCCCCCACGTTCAATTCACTTATTTCTATCCCGTGGGAATTTTGTATTTTCCCGAAGAAAAAGTAGCCTATGTCCATTGGGGATAGTCGTATCATATCATATTAAAGATTTTTTAAAATCAGTGCCAAAGTTGAATTTACTTACTTCTATCCCGTGGGAATTTTGCATTTTCCCGGGAAAAATGTATACTGTGTCAAATGAGGATACTGTAGCTTACTATTAGTGAAAGAATTTTAAAATCAGCCCCAAAGTTGAATTCAAATTTTTCTATCCCGTGGGAATTTTGAATTTTCCCGAATAAAAAGTAGCCATTGTCAATCGGGGATAGTCATATCACATAGTGTGTAAGATTTTTTAAAAACAGCCCCGAAATTGAGTTAATTTATTTCTATCCCGTGGGAATTTTGCATTTTCCCTGATAAAAAGTAACCTGTGTCAATCAAAAATAGTGTAGCTTTCTAATTCTGAAAAAAAATTTAAAGTCGGCTCAATAGTTTTTTTTTTTTATGTTAGAGAGGCCAGACAAACGAACTAGTGGGTCACCTGATGTTAAATGATCACCACTATCCATAGACACCTGCAGCGCTTTACGCGATGCCAGTGCGTTGTCGGCCCTTAAGGAGAGGGAATAGGGGAAGGGGGAGAGGGAGGGGGAGAGGGAGGGGGAGAGGGAGGGGGAGAGGGAGGGGGAGAGGGAGGGGGAGAGGGAAGGGGTGAGGTATTGGGCCCCCGGCACTCTCACTGACCGTACGAAACGCAAGCAGGATTACTGCTGCTTCACGCCGGTTTTCTGTGAGAGGGTGGTACTGCCCCGGACGAGCCGGCCCATTCGTGATGCAGCGGCTAGCTACAACATGGCTCTACCACTACTAAAAGTCAGACTACTACAGAGATACTACAGAGGTACTTCAGAGATTCCGCTACAAACAAATAAACAAAGAAAGTTGAGATATTTCCCTATCCCGTGGGAATTTCGAAAAATCCTTCCTTAGTGCACCTCTACAATACTCAAGGTACATGTGTGCCAAATTTCAAGTCTCTAGCCCCAGTGGTTTAGGCTGTGCGTTGTCTGTCAGTCAGTCAGTCAGTCAGTTAGTCACGGTACTGTTTTATAGGTATAGATGAACATAAAATAACGTGAATGTAGATTTTTTAAAGTTTTGTTTAATTACTAGCTAATTTATTGAATTAGGCGATACTTTGCGGAGGTCCATATTAATGAACTGAAAGAATTACTTTGCCCACCCGCGACCTTACGATAGCTACGCGGGTTGCGGGTTGCAGGTGAGCAAAGTAATTGTTTCATTCATTAATTACTAGCTGTTGCCCGCGACTCCGTCTGCGATCAAAACATTTAGCTATCCCGCAAATAAATGCAAGTCTGCATCGGCATGGGGACGCTTGCCCAACCTTCGGCACATTTGAATAAATCTTAAGAGGGTTTATACCTGCTGAGCTGGCAACGTTGCATTTTTGTTAGTTTTTCTCGATTATTCCATAAAAATTGAATGAAAATTTAAAATGCGGTGTATACTAAATATTCTAATATATAAGTTAATGGTGTCTACTGAAATAATTATCCGTGATAAGATTTTTATTTTCTTTAAAAACCGTTAAGAAATAATTTGTTCGTTTTTAAAGAAAATAAAAGACTATCACGAATAATTATTGCAGTAGACACATTAACTTATATATTAGAACAATTTGTATACACCACATTTTTAATTTTCATTCAATTTCAACGACCACTTTAGCCTAGTTGGTAGTGACCCTGCCTACGAAGCAAGAGGTCCTGGGTTCGAATCCCGGTAAGGGCATTTATTTGTGTGATGAGCACGAATATTTGTTCCCGAGTTATGGATGTTTTATCTATATAAGTATGTTTATCGTCGTCTAGTACCCATAGTACAAGCTTTGCTTAGTTTGGGACTAGGTCGATTTGTGTAAGATTGTCCCCTAATATTTATTATTTTTATTTATTTAATTTTTATGGAATAATCGAGAAAAACTAACAAAAATGCGACGTTGCCAGCTCAGCAGGTATAAACGCTCTTAAGTTTACTGAAGCGGAGTCTCTAATTTTATGTCCACAAGAGAGACATCAGCTGTATACGACACAAACACACAAAAACTCATTCATAAATTTTCGCATTTGTAATAATTAGTAGGTATGATCTTGTGTAACTTATGTGTTCCTTAGCTTCGGTTTGATAGGACCCTATTACCGAGACTCCGCTCTCTGTCTGTCTGTCTGTCCGTCACAGGGCTCTACCTCATGAACCGTTTTACTTAGGCACATGAAATTTTCATCGATTATGTATTGCTGTGGCCGCTATACCAACAAATACTTACTAAAAATAAAATAAAGTTACAAATTAAAGGGGGTCGTCATACAAGAAACGCGTCTAATTTCAGGGTTTTTAACTGCGGCGTTGGTTGTTAGGCGACATCTAACAGTTGCTTTGCTAGGCAACGATTAACGGCCAGCCATGGCCGCGCGTACGAGTGAGCGACCCGATCCTGTTGGATGTTTTCGAAAACCTAACTATACGTTTGCGATTTTAGTGTTTACATTTCGGCAATTTTTAGGGTCCCGTATCCAAAGGGTAACAACGGGATTCTATTACTGAGACTTCGCTGTCCGTCCGTCCGTCTGTCACCAGGCTGTATCTCATGAACCGTGATGGCTTGACAGTCAAAATTTTCACAGATGATATATTGCGGTTGCCGCTATCACAACAAATACTAAAAAACAGAATAAAATAAATATTTAAGGGAGCTCCCATATAACAAACGTGATTTTTATGCCGTTTAATTAGATAATGGTACGGAACCCTTCGTACGCGAGTCAGCCTATATAGCACTTGGCCGGTTTTACTGAATTTTATGGAGGTACGGCACCCTCCACGTACGAGTCCTACTCGCACTTGACCGGTCACCTTCGCCTTGTTTCCCTAATATCGTAAAACACCCAAATGGCGTAATGGAAATTAGTAAGACAAGTGATTAACGGCACGAACGACTACTCGCAGAATAGTCCTAAATCACGGACGGCCAGAATTAGATCTAATTGGCTGATTAGTCTGATAACCTAAGACATTTCAAGATTGTGTACCTTAGAAATTTTATTTACAAATTGGTCTGCAATACCGAATTGTGTTTTTGGTATAGAATATAATTTAATTAAATAAATAACCTGTTAAAATAAGGAAACTAAACATTCCTACTTTCCTACTATTAATCTTGTACTAAATGGAGTGCTTAATGTCAAAATTTTGAATATTTCTCGTTTTATTTATAAAAAGTTATTAACGTCATTTTACTCATTAAGTAACGTACTTTCGATGTCAGTATAACATTTTTCTGTATCTGTTATTATTTTCGGAATAATCACCTGGCTATACGATTACACCTTGTACCTATATGATCGTATTCATCGGTACTTTACTGACAATCAAATATTCAAATCTATTGGCATCTAATAAATAATAAGCTTGAAGTTCAACTTAGCATGTGCTCTTCAAGTTAAACGGAGAGCCGTCGAAGCAAAAGACAATTGACAATCGAATTCCGGTCTCACCCCACAAGATAGGTACTATTATAGAATGAATGGAAGGCCCCTTAGGCTTAATCAAAGCAAAATGTATTGGCACATGATAAAATAACCAGTTTGGCAGGGGTTCTCTTTCGTTAACCAACTATACGTGATACTATGATCATCATCATCATCATTACAGCCGAAAGACATGCAATGCTGAACATAGGCCTCCCCCAAAGTGCCTTCTGAGCTTTGATCAATTATAACTTTACTGTAGATCCACAGTCGCGCGCCCGAAAATGTCCGAGCCAAATGAGCGCCACTTTGATAAAAGTGGCCTTCTTTTTTCTCAGTACGTTGCGTGAAATTGTCAAGTTCAGCTGTCAAGTGTCAACCGAAATTCGACTGTAATGAAGTGAAGACTAGGTTCAAATTTCTGTGTAGGTGATGATTTTAATTGTTATGCAAACAAATAAAAAAGTTCGGACACTTTTTGAAGGGGATTTTGTTCGGCAATGTGTATCTTCAGTTATAATTGATCAAAGCTTCTGAGTGACCTCGAGCTTTCTTATGAGGCCCATTGGCAACATGCACTGGTCAAAGATTTTCAACTTGAGACACTGCGGTATATTGGACGAAACATATTGCGGTTTTTTAAACTAATTTTACCAATTTTGAATATTTTTTGTTTTAGATTCTAGTTATCGTGCTTTCTGTTTTGAATGTGCAGTGCAGACGTGTTTAATTGTTAGCATAGACTCATCAGACCCTTAAGGTACAATTTAAGCTCTTAAGGCCTTTAGTTAGTTACACTACGAGTATGATGTACATTAGCAAAGTTTTATGATTTCTATTTTTATTATTTTTAGACGTTTTATTAATTCAATGATATGCGGTGAGCTAATCTACTTAATAATTGTGCGCCAAATACTGGCTGATTGACGAACTTCAATATCTTGGTTACCATCTATATATAATTACTCACTTACTGACAATAAATGATTTAAATTTAAATTTGAATTGCTTCAAATGTCACGTATATTGCAAGGGATTGGAACTTATGTGATTAGCAACACATGTTGCATTTGAGGTGCGCCGTGAACGCTTCGAGTTCGTATTGCAATCAACTTTGGATCTGGGCTGGATAATTGACAAAAATTTAAAATGTAATTTCGCACATAAATTCCGAAAAACTAGAGCCCACGACCTTCTGCTTGAGAGGCTATACGTCAAACCGCTAGGGCACCACGGCTTTTGAATTAAAGCTACCGTGAGACAGACATAATTACCAATATAAGCGGATCACTCACGTATTACTAAACGAGGTACCTATAGCCGACATGTTTCAAACCAATCTGTAGTTAATGATGGAAACAATTACGTTGCTCACCTGCGACCTGATCTGACCTGCTTAAAGGTCGCGGGTGAGCAAAGTAATTGTTTCATAATGGACCTCCGCAAAGTAACGCCTGATTAAATAAATTAAACAATCTGTAGTTCTTTCTCAAACTGTACTTAATCCCTATCATTAGGTTGATCATTGTGGTTTTCTGTCACTAATCATAATAATGATGTGTCAAATGTTTTTACTTAATAGTACATTATTGTCGTGGCTTGGAAGTAGGCAATTGCTGGCTGAGTATGAGTATTAAACGGACGAGCTTGCGAGTCCGTTTAACTAATACGAAGCCAGCAATTGCTATTCCAGCCGAGACTAATATAAAGCTTTTCTCAAAAATGGTGATGGAAATAAAAATAGAATAAAATTTTATTAAATAAAATAGGTACAAAGAATTGCAAATCACTTAAAATTAAATGTCAACAAATCCTTTCCCGCCTTTTTTCATTAAAAAAAACTGCAGGTGTATTTTTCTACCGAAAACAACACAAGCTGTTTCAACACAATAAAAAAAATCTGGAGTTCCAACAAAACATCATCATTCATTCATTATTTTAGGTGGCTGTATACGAATAGTGCCAACTTATTACTATGGCCGTTTTAACTTTTTAAAAAGTTTGAGACTCGACAATAATGGAATTTGTATGCGACATTATTGTCGAGTTTATCGAGCCTGCAATGTTTTTAACTTTTTAATTTTTTTACTGACCATAAACTATGCACTAAAGAATAATGTCAACTTTTACGGATATTTTTGAGAAAATTACTTTATTTGATATGTCAGAAAACATATTTTTTTTCTCAAAGTAGGCTATTTGACTTTACCTAAGTGATCCGTGAGCTTATTTTTGAACATAAAATGTAATTTTTCACAATGCCATGATTGTATATACGAGTCATGAACCACAAAAGAAGAATTGTGGAGAAGGCTTAAAGCGTTCGAAATGTGGGCAAGTGAACGCGGCGAGTAAATGCTATTGACTATGAAACAATTACCTACTACCTACCCTTTAAATGTTGCATGATATTTTTACTTAGAAAAAACGTGTCAAAGCAAAAAATCTCCTGCAAATACCACAAAAAGTACTAAAAATGGAACTTAAACAAAGATATTTAAAGAGAAACGACAGAAAGGCATCGAACAATTATATTGCACCAAATTTTGATGGAGAGTTAAATTTATTGACGAAAAGGAAATCCGAAGGATATTAATACGGAAGTTTGTTTATATTTCAATGATGGAGAGAAACTCCAAAGAGCTCAACAGGCTGTGTTTATTGAACAAAAACAAAAGGATATTTATTGTTAATGCATAAGAATAAATAATAACAGAGTAGAAGGGAAACTCCCGCTCCGGCCGGACTCAAGGTCACGATATTAGAGTACTCGCTAAGCGAGGGTGGGAGGGCGAGGGTGTCAGCGCTTGGCTGTTAATTGTTTGCGCGTTCGTTTTATTGGAAACAAATAACAATGACGTCAAGTTAATGTAGTGTATTTGGGTGTATAAACAATTAAAAAACGATGCCAAATCACCTTAAATGGCTTCATTTGGTATGGCACTTGTAATAACTACTTATAATATGTAGGTATGTACAGTCAAGGATTTTAATTGTTAGGTCACTTGCCACTGTTCGTATTTTAGCCGTGTAATGCAAATCAGCATATACGAGTATAAGCGGCTTCACCCGATTTTTTGCATTACACGGCTAAAATACGAACAGTGGCAAGTGGCCTAACAATTAAAATCCTTGACAGTAAGTACCTAATGATTTATAAATCTCATATTTTGTAAAACTAGAATAAAATAATGATTTTAAAGTAAATAAAAACTTAATATTTTAGAGATATTATCTTTAGACGTAAGTAATATTTAACAGTAAGCAACCCTAGCAACACGCCTGGATGACAGAGGGGTGTAACGACGTGAGGGGGGAAGTAGGTATATAAATGGCGGCGTTTTGGACGCGGTCAAAAGAGATTCCCTTCTACTCTGTTAATATTTATTCTTATGGTTAATGCTGGATTTGCACGAGCTTAGTAGCGAATGCTTAGTACTTGTCACCTACACTTGTCAGAAGCATATTCTGTAAAAGTACAAAAAAAGTGCCTGGCAATTAAAATAATGATTACCTACTGGTTGGCTAATGGAATGGTCGAAGCTTGAGTAAAAGTTGCAGTAGTTGAGTTTATAGGATGAGTTGAACTTAAAACACTGCTTCAATTTAAACCCGCTTAATTTTAACCTTTTCAACGCTCTGTCAAATATAACAGCTCTCACTCATACGCCATGACATCGGAATGTCAAACACGAAGTTGACCCCTACAGAAATGCGTGTAGGTAAATATCGCTCTGCACGTCGTGACTGATATATCAGTCGTTGGCGTAGAACCTGCGGTGCTTATATATGTGTCGTTGGCGTGAAGAAGGTTAATACCAGAAAATGAATAAGTTATAGTTAAAATGCTCAGCTGTGACCGATCACGAGCGGTGTTGTCATGAATGTCAACTAAGTAAGAATGCGTCAAATGCGAATATTTAGGTTACATGTCAGCAAAAGACTGTACGATGTACTTCTTACAATTACTGTAGTAATATGCAACAACTATAACAACTTAAACTATCCCTGAAACCTTTTTGATACTTACTTACCACAAAAAAAAATCACAAGGTCTTCATTTAACTTTTGTCTTGACCTGTTTCATGTAACTCACCAAATTTATCTACCTTCATTATGTAACCTTACCTGCCGATTAAATTCGTCCGTCAAACTTTTAAAGATAAGTTGCGATCCCTTGGACTTCTTTTACAGGTCTGTTAAGTTTGACAGCTGAGCGACAATATCTGGAAAACTTTGGTCTGCCTAGCACTTTTTCATAGGCTATCGCGACCTTTCTTGTGTACTCCTTACTATATAATAACTAGCCGTTGCCCACGACTCAACAAATAGGGGTATAAAAAACAGCCTACGACCTATTCTCAGACCTACTGAATATACAGTAGACAAAAAAGTTTCATAAAAATCGGTCAAGCCATTTCAGAGGAGTTCGTGACCGTTGAAACACCGTATATTAGAAGACTAGATGTAATGTTCGATGAAGAATCATTGTATTGTACTAGGTACATAATCAGCAGTAACTAAATCCAATTTGGCCAGTGTGCATGATGGTTGGTGTGGTTGGATTGGGCTCTTCGGTGGTGACCTATATAGACTCCTGCAAAAGCAGAGAATTGCCGATGCGTTGCCATCCTAGAAGGATAAGATTAAAAAGAATTTCTCATCTGCCAGTAATTTCACCGGCTGACTAACTAACTCTTCAGGCCGGAACACAACAATGCTGTATTGTTGCTTAGAACTTACTGTTTTTTAAGGGTTCCGTACCCAAAGGGTAAAAGCGGGACCCTGTTACTGAGACTCCGCTGTCCGTCCGTCTGTCTGTCCGTCTGTCACCAGGCTGTATCCCATGAACCTTGATAGTTAGACAGTTGAAATTTTTACAGATGATGTATTTCTGTTGCCACTATAACAACAAATACTAAAAAAAGAATAAAATAAATATTTAAGGGGCTCCCGTGACGCGACATGACGAGATGTGACGTGACTTTTTGCTCATTTTGGCTCGATATTCATAACGGCAACAGGTAACCACTTGAAATATTCACAGAATATTTAGTTACTATACATATATTTACTTTAAAAATAAATAATTAAATTAAAATAAAACAAATATTTAATGAGGGTTCCCATACAAAAAACGTGTTTTTTTTGCCGTTTTTATGGAAAATGGTACGGAACCCTTCGTGCGCGAGTCCGACTTGCACTTGGCCGGTTTTTTATCTAAATCATTCTGATATTTTACATTACAATTTAAAAACCCACTCTTTCTGTTTCGCGCCCACACAGATTTCTATTAGGCATGCAGCTCTCCAGGCTCTTGTCCAAACAAAACAATGTTTCCCTCTCGATAATGCCTGTAAGAGCTTTCTCGAGTACCCGAGAAAGCTCTACGCATTAAAAGTTTTGACATGTCCTGTGGTTACTTGGCTTTGCAAGCTTGGCAATTCCAAGCCATTTTGTAGAATATTTTGATTAGGATTTTTTTCAGTTAAACATTATTCTTTAACTAACGTATGTTCAAGAACTCATCATCCCAGCCTATATACGTCCCACTGTAGGGCACAGGCCTCCTCTGAGAATGAGAGGGCTTAGGCCGAAGGTCCCACGCGGACCCAGTGCATTGAATTTCTTCTCAGGTGTGTGCAGGTGTCCTCACGAAGTTTTCCTTCATGGTAAATTTAAAATTCAATTTTCGCACAAGAATTCCGAAAACCTCAGAGGTAAGACCCCAGACTCCTCAGGAATGTTCTACTTTTGTAAAATTATTTAATTAGATAAATAAAAAAATATCCATAGGTCTAGTTCCATAATGAACAATCGGTACATTTTGAAAAAACACTAGCTTTAAAAATGAATTTTACCCCTTTTATTCTTTAGGATTCAAAGTCGCATTAGCCCTAAAATAACAGTGTATCTGAAAAATAACAAAAAACAGCAACTTCAAAATTGGCGTCATTACCACCGCAAACCCACTATGATTAAGGTAAGGTACGCTTTCAAAGAATTGCCTTTACTTACGTAGAGGTCAAACAAAATAGGTACATGGTCTGTAAGGGACATTATAAACAAAATACTTAGTTGGTGTAAAGGATTGAACAACGACGATAATGGTCAATAAGCGATTTTTAAACTCATTTTATTTAAATCAGCTTAATCCCTTTTCTAAATGAAACGGTACGGCTATATGCTGACAGGTCATTTAAATGGGCTTAATAATCGTTCCTGATAAAGGGTTAGAAAGTTGCGAAATGTGTGTTTTTGATTTATGAGGAAATTGGACCGTTTCCCATGGATCTCACCCTCGGAGCATAAGTTTGATAGTAAAAGCTTTCATTATGGGGGTACGTTATGGTACTTTCCGATATTTTTATACAATGATAATAAATTTTTGTTACAAAAACATTTTAATGCAAACTTTTTTAAGGACTATATTAGTAAATTCATCATAGTTGGAAAGCTACATTATTCTAGATATGTATCCTGGGAACATGCAATCTTCCCTCGGGATGCATATGAAGTTGTTTTTTTTTTTTATGTTTATAAGGCCAGACAAACGAACTAGTGGGTCACATGATGTTAAATGATCACCACTGTCCATAGACACCTGCAGCGCTTTACGCGATGCCAGTGCGTTGTCGGCCCTTAAGGAGAGGGAATAGGGGAAGGGGGAGAGGGAAGGGGTGAGGTATTGGGCCCCCGGTACTCTTACTGACCGTACGAAACGCAAGCAGGATTTTTTTCTTTTGTGGGAAAAGATTAGTATTTAACACATTGAAACGAACATTCGATACATTCTATTCCGTAATACAGTATGAAACAGAATGCAGGACCTCTACCATGAGTTACACTAGTTTACAGTGACCGTACTCGCTAGCGACGGCGTAAATGATTTGTATGGAGAATTGTACTTCCGTAAGTGACCGCTAGAGGCGCTGTACACGATTCTCCATACAAATCATTTACGCCGTCGCTAGCGAGTACGGTTACTGTGAACTAGTGTAACTCATGGTAGAGGTACAGAATGCTTTTTTTTTTCGTTTGGTCCATACAAAGTTAACTTAATATTTAATATAATTTCATATTGACAGAACGAAAAAAAAAAGAACTAAAAGTTAATAAAAAGTATATCATTCCATCATCATACTCCTCTTGGTCATCAACCATGTATCGGCTTTGCCCTTCGTTCAGTGACATACTATATGTCTCCGATACAACAGATACAAAATTCAATTCTTCGCCAAGAAGACATTCATTTCTAAGTCATATTATAAAACGAGCTGTTGCCCGCGACTCCGTCTACGAAGAATTCGATTATCTTTATCCAGAGGGAACTATGAAAATCAGTGGACGGGCGATGGCTGTAGATAGATAATTATAAATTGAAATGCTAATAAATAAATACAACAGTATTTTTGGTATAGTTTATTGACATATTGACAGCGAATTGCACATATTCTTCATTCATTGACACTTAGTACAAGGCCTAATGTTGTATAGTACACATTACATTTAAAAAAATATCCTTATTCTAGGCAGTTGTTTTTAAATCTAAACATCCTAACACAAACAATAACTTAGATTAATTTTTAAGAACGCTTAAAAAGTATTTCCATCAAAGGGCTCAAAACTCCTTATAAGGAGTTGTTTGATGTAAACACTTTTTTTATCACAATAAACGTTTTATTTACAAATACAACTCTATGCTCTATTATGTACATACTTCTACTATAATAAACACCAGTATACAAAGCAACATCGCAGTTTAATTCTAACGAAGCTATTTACATATTTAGGTAAATATTTGAGAAAGTAACAGAAAATTTAAGTTGATATTTAATTTTTATTCAACAATAATGACCCTCACGTAACAAAAACAACAGCTAAAGTCCGTTTTAAAATTAACAATTTTAATTTTGCATTTTTAATACGATTGACTGGTAGGTAGTTTGTTTTACAATTTCAAATATCGCAGAACACCTAGTACCTATTAATCAAATTAAGAAACATATTAATCGAGGGTTGCGTGGTCAAAACCGATAAATTGTAATATTTGACTGTTGAAAAAGAACACTAAGTATGTAAAACATCTAAATTAAAAATACCTACAAAACAATTAGATCGGCTTATCGGGTTTGACTACGCAATCCTCGATTTGTAGTATACCACTTTAGAAATATAGGCATCATAGAAAATGTAACGCCATCAGCCCCGTACACGACATTCACCAATGCACCGCGTCTCTATAGTTAAACCGTTTAAATGAGTTCTCGCCCGCGCGGTGCAGGGGCTGGGGGGTATGACGACAAAGGGGACCGGGAGAGGTGCGGGCGGCGAGCGCGCCTCGTGTGCCTACCGCTCGCACCTCTCCCGGCCCCCTTTGTCGTCTACTCCCACGCCTCTGTACTGTGCAGGCGAGGACTCAGTTAAACAGTCTGTCTATAGTTATTTCGACGGCGACGACGTATTGACTGCTGACCAGGGGGGGCACACTTACATATATCATCACTTTTCATGCGACTACAGCGATCTCTGGTGTTTGTCGAAGAACTAAATTAGCGGCCATCTTGGTTGACTTGTCAAACTTGTCAGTTGTCATTCATCGGCCATGGCCATGGCGTACCAAATTGTACGGTCAAGGACTTTAATTGATAGGCCACTTGCCAATGTTCGTATTTTAGCCGTATAATGCAAATCGGGTTTAGCCGCTTATACTTCGTATATGCTGATTTGAATTGACGGCTAAAATACGAATAGTGGCAATTAGCCTATCAATTAAAATCCTTGACTATACATTGCTATAGGTACGCGTATCTATGTATAGCTGTACATCACTACCAACATATAGATATAGATAGGTATACATCTATAGAAACGTCACATTAGTTCTTGAGCAGCCGTAGGGCGGCAGCACCTTCCATACATGCATATTTGACCATAGAGTTGCCACTCTTGTTCATAAAATATTACAATACTCTTTGCTGCTGACGTTGTGCGTTGCGTTCAGACGTCGATCATAGCGTTGACGCTGACGTCAGACGCCGCGTATAGTATAAAATAGGAGACCATAGCCCTACTTTGATCCTGAAGGGTAACTTTGACCTTTGGGATTAACTCATACAGAGGCTTTATTGTTTACTACACTCTGAATCACAATTGCTTTCACCGTTTGTTTTTATCACACTGTATAGGATGAAGATCGAAACAGATGGGGAATGCAATTGCGAGCGCGCCTGCGCTGGACAATAAGGCCATTGGCTTTATTATTGGATTAAAATTATGGCACACTGCCATAAATCTGGGCTTAATTTGTCACGGTTTGATAGCCAAAATGCAGTTAAACTGATCAAGTGTTGACATGCTTCCGGTTAATTTGATTAGGTTTTGTTGCGAACTATACTTTCCGCTGGTGTTCGTGTTGTTGCAGTTTGTATGTTTGTGTGTTTAGCTTTTTAAATGGGTCCCACTAAAAAGCAGCGTTGTGGTTTGCCGCAACATTATGTTGAGTGGGACCCAATTTATACTATTCCATGTTTTTTATTTGTATCTTTTCCTGTCAAAGGTATTTTTTTCTGTGTATCGAATATTGTGGAAATAAATATTAATATGCTTTTAGCTTAACACCCATGTTTTTTTTTCTTAGATCCCTGTATTATGTAGATTTCCAATGGGCCTTAGTTATCCTCCATTGGGCAAAGTAACAGTAACAGTTCATTACAAATAGTTCCGAACCGTACTGTGTATTTTACGACATTTGGAATGTACACCAAACAAACATTGTGTAAAAAGATAGTTCACTGATTTTATAGTCAACTTGGTACTCGTTGCAACATTTTTTTGTCCAAAGTTATAACCAAGCATTTGAAGTAAAGTTTGCAACACTACACAATTAATCTCGTAAGAAACACCAGTACCTGAAACAGAGAAAACAGTTAGCATCTAATTATGAGAAAATACACCAAACTAACAATTGCCCGTAGCTTCGTCTGAATCCCGCGAGATTTTTCACTCTCTCGGGATAAAAAGTGACCCCTGTTAATCAAGGATGGTGCAGTTTTCCATTAGCAAAATAATTTTAGAACTTGGTTCAGTAATTTTTCAGATTGCTTTTAAACAAACATACAAAAAATAGGCCGGAATAAAAAGTATTATACTTAACAAGGCGAAGAAAATGGATTGCTTAGATTATTCTTGATTTAATAAAAGCAATCCTTTTTCTTTGTCCTGTTATACAGGCGCCCCACGTTGGGCGCCAGTGTAACAGGGTGAAGGAAAAGGATTCGTTAGATAAATCTTGATTTAATAAAAGCCATCATCAAGTTAGAATTATACAGATAATTCTTAGACAATCTAGCAGTTTTGCCATAGACAAGGTAAAAATTAAAGAGTGGCGAGGGAAAATCACCCCATTGGCCAACGCGTGAGCGCGCGAACTTTACGGGCGCGGCGAGAGCGCGGGATGTAAGGCGAGTAATCCCAGGCTAAGCCATTAGATGGCGCTATAGTATCCTATATGTTAATCCAGGTTATAAACTATGTGTGTGCCAAATGCCAGCAGAATCCGCCAAACCGTTTTAGCGTGAAAGAATAACAAATATCCACACATCCATCCATCCATACATTCTTCACGTTTTAGTTTAATATAAGTGGGAGCTGAGACTATAAACTTAGAGTGTTATGAAGATTTTTCCGTTGTAACAATTTTTTTTACGTCATAAGACACAGTAAAATGCTAGTTAAATGCATGGAAATGTATGAGGAAGAAAATTTCGTAATAAAAATTCTCATTTAATTACGAAAGCGTCCGGCATTGCCAAATATTTGTACAAAATGTGGAACATATTATCTTTTATCATAATATTTCTGCTCCCAAAGTACATACGACCCAAGAGAGCAATGATCTTTCTTAATTAATATCGTCTAAATCTGTGTTTCGAACCGTCGGCTCATTTTAATATGTTACATCAGACACCACCCACTGTATCTTCATTACTTCCATTCGTACAATCAATTGGATTTTAACGAATGGAGTCTGAAGCTTTGGAAATGTAGTCAAATTAAATGTGATCATTCGTCCTTTACTGATTATGATTTATTTCTATATTCGGACTGTTGGACCATATAATACTTTCGTAACGTTTTATTTAACTAGGTTGGTTCTAAATTCAACTTTGGTGAAGAATATACAAAGGTTGAGTTCAAAAATTGGACACCTTCACGACGGTCGGTAGTTAATATTTGTATGAAAGTTTTAATTAACTTTTTCCAGTCAATCGTTTTGTTTGGCTAACTACGTTTTAACTTTCTAGTCTCCACCCATAACCCAAAATAATTTTTGACGTCATACTTAACAATGTTTGGTACTTTAATCGCTTGCTCAAACCATTACTCTATGAGTTGGATACGAATTCCGTGATTTTATTGAATTCCTAGGGGAATCCCCAAAAAATTACCCCGTGTTTTCATTCCCGTGCAAAATTCCATATTTCTAGTCAAAGCGATTGTGGATTTTAGATTTTACACACGTATACCCCGATTTCGGTGCAATGTTGGAATAACAAGTAGCTTATGTCTTATGTGTTATGGCTGAGGTTCAGCCATCGACGTACCTATTCAGTTTCAGCAAAACTTTTGCATTTATAATATTATTATAATATGAGCAAGATTTTGACTATCAAGATTTTGCATATAAACAGAACTGCTGTTTTGTAGGTACGATGGGCTGCAAAAGTGCATGGACATCTCGGGGCGATAAACGCGTGAGCAGCGTTTGATCGTTTGATGTTATTAAAATACCCGCGAACGCGCGCTCACGCGAATACCGCCCCGGGATGTCCATGCACTTTTGCAGCCCACCGTACATGAAAGTAACAAGAGGTAACTCTCCGTGAAATATTTCTAAGTTACGCTCTTTTGATATTCAAGGAGTACGTACCAGTTGGACACTGGTATGTATCTACCCCTAAATGATTACGTTTAGTACTTTCTCTCACACAAAAACCCCAAATAGAAAAGATATCTGCAACTCTACTGCAATAAGTTTTTTTCTATAATTTTATTTTTGTGACAAGCTTTTATTGTTCTTACTTTTTATACAGTCTTAAACTACTCATCAAGACAAATCAATCGAGTCCAAACACGGTGGGATCATATCGAGTTGTTGAGGAGTTCTTATGGGCACCTTCCGTCTCCATTATCAAATCAGTACCATGGTAGGTACTACCATATTGTATTGTCACCTGAATTGCATGCAAAATTTCATCTCAATTGGTTGAGGATGATTGCTTTCAAATTCAGGAATCCCAGAATTTTAATAAATAAAAATGATGATTGCAAAAAATATATGGTGGTTCACGTTAATATGAAAAACACCCATGCAAAATTTCAAGACTAGACTTAGTGGTTTATATATTGGGATTTTATATCCAAATATCTTTATCCCGTGTAAAGAAGTAGCCTATGTGCTAATCTGAAGGTCCGGTCTACATACCAAATTTCATCTAAATTCGCCCAACTGTTTTGAAGAAGAAAGAATGCAAGAAAGAAAATAATTTTATTCACAAAATTGAGCATTTGCGTTGCGTCGCAGCCTTTAGGGCCGACAACGCACTGGCATCGTGTAAAGCGCTGCGGGTGTCTATGGACAGTGGTGTTCATTTAACATCAGGTGACCCACTAGTTCGTTTGTCTGGCCTATCTAACATAAAAAAAGTACGTTTTAGCGTGAAAGATTAACAAACACACATTTACACAATTACGGATATATTAGTAGGAAGAAGGAGGACTTCCCAGAATTGAATTCCTTCCCAAATATAAATATCTTTCAGCAGCAAAGCTTCACGCAGCAAATAAACTTGAAATTGGCCAGTCGTTTATATCCATTAGGGCAATCGTCTTCATAGCCAATGGATATATATTGAAGCAATCAAAGCCATATTGCAATAGAACAAAACTATAAAATGCTGGAATTGATCTACGCACCACCGACTTCGTAAATTTTACAATTATACAGTGTGTTATTGAAGAAAAGGCGTTTTTAAAATTGATGATAATATAATAATGCATTAGCAACTATTTTGAAGAACAATTAAATTAAAATTTAGATGAGTACGCTAACTTTTTTTAACGTAGCTCGGATACCGTATTATTAGCATCGTATTCAATATCACTATTGCTTGGTACAAGGTATAATTAGGTACCGGGGTGAAGTAAAGAGGATTATGTAAAAATATGCTGTGCGGTTGGATTTTTGTTTTTAATTTGAAATCGACATTTTCAACTGTCAAAGCTTGGTTTTGAGCTTTTGAAATATTTAACTAATCTGAAAAATGAAATGCGTAGTGTTCTTTTTTACGTCAGAGAATTTATAGTAGTTTATTGTCTCAAGAAATGCCCGCATGTTGGTAACACACTGTACCTACCTATAATGCAAACATCGTTTTATTTTTATACACTTCCGTGATGGACGGCTCTGTGCGTAGTGTTCAAATGGAATGGGCTAATGAGCTATAGAAAATATTGGAATGCCAGGTTCAAGGTGAATGGGCAGATTTCAATACGTAGTAACCTAGACCTCGGAAATAATTCAAAAGCTATATAAATAATATTGTAATCCGATATTATCGCGAATTAAGAAAGTACGTACGTAGATAAAATCCCGAAATCGAAACTGCTAAGTCTAGAAAAATGAAATGCAGGAGATTCTTCATACGACGCAAATGAAGACCTCCACTTAAATTTTGAGAAATTCCCATCATCATCATCAGCTGGAAGACGTCTACTGTTAAACAAAAGCCTCCCATTAGAACGCCACTATGAACGACAACTTGCCACCAACATCCACCTGTTGGCAAGTCTCGCGATAACACCAGTCCACCCGGCCTGCCAACGCCTAGCTTTCCGGTTCGTAGTTCCCACTCGAGAACCTTTCTCCCCCAACGGTTATCTGTTCTTCGAGCAATGTGCCTCGCCCATTATCACTTCAACTTGCATATTCTTCGAGCTACGACTTTCTGTCGGGTAAAGGCTGGTATGCTCGGATCATTCACAATCATCATCATTTCAAGCGAACGACGTCCACTGCTGAACATAGGCCTCTCCCAAGGTTCACCAAACATACCGGCCCTGCGCCATGCGCATCCAACGAGTTCCCGCAACCTTAACCAAGTTCTCCCTCTATCTTGTTGGAAGCTTACCTACACTGCGTCTTCCGGTCCGTGGACGGCACTCGAGAACCTTTTGGCCCCGCTGGCCATCAGTTCTATGAGCAATGTGCCCCACTGCCACTTGAATCTATGATCTCATTTATTATGAGAGGGAGGCAAACGAGCAAGCTGGTCATCTGATAGAAAATAAACCGGTTGCCGGCCTTTAAAGTAAGCATAAACTCTTTTCTTGAAAGCCCCGATGTCATAGTTGTCTGGAATCATTGCTGTCGGAAGCTGGTTTCACAGTTTCACCGTACGTGGCAGGACGTGCCGAAGAAAATGTATAGTGGTAGACTGCCATTCATCGATATGGTGACGATGGAACTTAGACTTCCGGCGGGAAGTGCGATGGTGGAACTTTGCGGCAGGAAAATTTTGATTTTGACTTCAATTCTTCCGCACTAGCTTACTTTCCTTTAGTTATTTACCATCAATAAGTGATTAATACTCGATTACAAGTCTAATTAGATATTAAACCTCCAAAACCTCAATTGTAAATGTTTTCCAAGAGGGAGTGAGTCCTCTCTAATACCTACTAGAAAGTAGATCGACCAAGAAACTGTACTTAAATAGTAATTTGAAGGTTGCCGTTTGATCCTTCCATAATTACATTAAGACTTCAGTTAATTAACTTCAAACGAGGTCAGTTTACGTAACTGTTCTACAATATTATACCTAATTAACAACTATAATTAATCAAAGGAAATAAAAATTGTACTGCAACAGGGCGCTCCCTCTCCATTACTATTGTAACTGTAATGACAAGATGTCGGAATTTTCACGGCAAAACAAAAGACTAGTCAATGACATTATATAAAGACCTGTCGAGAAATAAACATAAGTAAATTCACGCGAAAACTTACTACTAAGTAAGATTCTGAGAAATGGCACACGTTTATATAACAAAATTTCAAAAACTATAACCGATCAAAGATAAAAATTCAATTGCATTGTCAAGAAGACAATAAATAATATCTAAGGCGTATTATAAAATTAATGATCATAATCGTAAATAATTATTATGATTATTTTCGTAAATAATTCCGATCTGCATTGGCAATACCTAGTTTCAACTAGCGTAAATATCATGAAGAAACCTGGACGTATATGGGAATAATTCAAAGATGTGTGTGAAATTCGTAACTCCGTATCGTGGCATCCCGGTCACGCTAAAGTGGCAATTTCACATGCCCGTTTATGCTGAGAGGAGGCATATTCCCTGTATGTAGTAAGATGTAGGTATATAGCTAAGATAGTTTACGAATGGCATGTGTGCCATTCCTGCGCCATCCCCAGCTTAGATCTAAGTTTCCTACTTCAGTTTTCCACTTTGTACAAAACCCTACGGCTTTGTTACCGCCTCAACGCGATTGGCAAAAACTCTGACTTTCCACTTTGCGTAAGGATCCATAAAACCCGTTGTTCGGAAACAATCTCTGCTTCTTCTAACCCTCACGTGATAAGTGCGTAAGACCTCTGGAAAGCAATAAATAAAACCGAAATATCTCCCTCGTAAATAGCATTATTGTGCTCGTAAGACTTTTTATTGTCATCCGCGAGATTTGTCGGAGCGGACCGCGATTGTGAAAAAATGTTGCCCTAAGTACTTGGCGGAGAAATGTATGTAAGATATGGTTGGATTATTGTAAATGTTTCTTTTTATGAGCTATGAGCGTTGCGCGCTGATTTGGCAACAGATATTCTGATGAATGGCAGTGTTTTGTTTATAACAGAAAGTGCGCTTGAGTTGAAGACACGATTACTTTGAATATTTGAAACCACACAGTACATGGCAATATGACCTTTTGCCATAATAAATAACACAGACAAAATTTAGTTAGACGACTGTTTTGGGTCTATAATTTGACATGCCTAGCTTAAGAAAATCAAACACTATCATATCTAGAGGACTGGTAAGCCTTCCGAAGACTGCGGCGTGCGCGCGACACGTACGGAGCAGGCCCAGCGCGTTGTATAACACTGAATCATATACGCTGTACCGCAATTGTGGAGTGTGTCACCATATATATGAGTCAGTGTTATACATCGCGCTGAACGGAGTGTGCACAACCCGCGCTGCAGTCTGTGGAAGACTTCAATTCCTATACAACGTCGCGTTCCTTTAAAGTAACAAGGCTGCTGTAACTAGTTCACTAAAAAAAGCAGTGGTGGCTAGTGATTTGATCTAAGGCCTCTCAAGCAGAGGGTCGTTCGAGTCCAGGCTCGCACCTCAGAGTTTTTCGGAATTTGCGTGCCGTTGCGGCCACTTCGAACAATATTACTAAAAAAGTAAGTAAGTTAAGTGTTTAAAAAATTAATTACATAATTAACTCCTAAATTGCATTCTTATTTAAAATTATTTATGGAAAACATTGGTAGGGTTTACTTGGTATGGTAATATCAAGAGATGAGTTCCTGTGGTTGTAGGTACTAAATGTATGGAAGCTGGAAACATTGAATTTTCGGATAGATTCAGTTTATTCTGTAACCTATTATTGATACCGTTTGATAGAACTCGTGAAGCACTTTCAGGATCAGTAACCAGTTTTTCGATATCTTGTATAGTTTAGAAATAATCGAGTGAGATTACTTATCGTTTCCACCCTGTATAGCAAAACTAGCTACAACAGGTTTATTATTTTAAAGGGACGTGACGTTATATATACAACTTGTCCTCTTGATTTAATGGTGCTTGAGCAAATATAAAATTAATTAGTATTTATTTTCGGGTACACTTACCAGTAAAGCTACAACGCCGAGACAATCGGTTCCTTATCCGACGTGATTACAGATTTATCTGCAAACATGTACATGTTGACGCAGTCTTCGCTTGGACTCGGATTGTCTTCTGGTTTCTCATCCGGGCTAATATTCTCCTCGTCTTCGTAAACTTTCAGATTATCGTTGAACTCCATCTTATATCTAACTGAAGGCTTTATAACAGTGGAAGTCAGCAATGATTCTTGTATCGTATTTTCGTTTCCATTGCACGTCTTTTCTGAGCGAAACATGTCAGTTCTCTCTGACGCATTGCATTTTCTCTTAGGTTTCTTATTGACTAGTACTCCTAAGCATGGCAGAATTTGCTTAAACTCTTTACGGAAGTTATCGTTCAACCATGCGTATAAGAAGGGGTTGTAACAAGTGGAAGACATAGCTATGAAATGCGCAAAGAAGAACAGTACCATGTAATATCTCCAGTCCTCAGTCAGCGAGTAAAAGTCGCAACTTATATTTATTAGGTTCAGAGGTAGCCATGACAAACCAAATATAGCCACCATTGCTATTAACATTCTATTAGTTCTTCGCTTCCTCTCTCTCTCAGCGTCTTCCTTTTTACTATTCTTACTCCCCGGCCTAGATTTTAACCTATCATTCAATTTGACACTAACGCAAGTATAACAAAATGCCATTACTATAAACGGTAACACAAATTGCATTATGGTGGTAACGGCACCAAATGCTTTACGCATTTGATCAGAAGGCCATTTCTCGACGCAATAAACATCTTCTAACGCCATGTAAAAGCCGTAAGGGAACGTAACTATTAAAGCGAATACCCAGATGAGTATTATCAAACCTATGCATGTGTTAATCTTCATTCGTGGCTTAAACGGATAGATAATCACGAAGAACCTATCTATCGCTATAGAAGTGAGCGTAAGCGTGGAGATATAAACGCTACACCCCTGTGCATAAGGCATGATATGGCATAACAGTCCTCCGAACACCCACCTGCCTAGGAAGGTGTAGAGAGGAGTAAATGGTACGGCAAATACGCACAGCAATATATCTGATAATGCGAGGTTCGTGATGAATAGATTAGTGACAGTTTGCATGGCTCGGTTTCTGATGACGGCGTAGCATACTAGGGCATTGCCGAAGATTCCTACGACAAATATGAGGGTGTATGCAGTGCAGAACACGGCCTGGATGGCTTTGTCTTCAATAGGGTCCGGTGGTCGCGACACGTTAGCTTCAAGAAGGCTGTCCGTAAAACTTCCATTGTTATACGGGTCTTCAGTAGTCCATTCGGTCGGCATAATTCTGCAGTCTTTCTAACTGGGCATCATAAACCTTTTAGGTTTGGTGCTATCATTTCTGTTTGATTTGCTAAAACTTATAGTTCGGACTGTTAAACTACGTTTCATAATGTCAGTTTTCTTTAATCAACTTCTGCGTGCTTGTGTTGGATTTGTTGACTCGAAGCATCTCATGATTCTACGTTTGTTTGAATTTTGCTCGTGTTTCGGCGTTCATAATCTGTAACAAAACAGAAGTATTATGCGAGATGAATTTTATCGCGTAATTTGCATTTTTAATCTACGTAGGCTTACAGTGGAATTGAGACAGCCAAACATTTGATCAGATACACTTAACACCCGGTAATTTATTGATATTTGATCGTCGTAGATTACAATTATGTGTTTAGGCTATGAGCTCGCGTCGCTGATTAATTGATTGTAATAGAGGGTTAATTAATTAGAACGGCAGGCGACACTGTACCACAGAGGAATTACTCAATATAGTGCAAAACTCATAGTATTTGTTTGAAAATAAATTCGCCAAACCACTGTAAGTCGTGGTAGCCTAATGGCTCAAGCAGAGGTTGTGGATTCGAGCCTGGGCTCGCACATCTGAGTTTTTCGGAATTGAGCTTTGCGGTGAAGGAAAACATTTTGAGGAAACCAGCACACACCAGTAAAGAGATTCAATGGTGTATTGAAGTTCTCAATATACAATGGTCCCACGTGGGAGCTACGGCTCAAGCTCTCTCATTCTTAGAGGCCTGTACCTACCCTGCAGACGGACGCATATATTGATCGAGATCACATCGTTTTCCAAAATTTTAACTGTCATAATTTCATTTGTCTTACCACCATAAAATATATAGGTAATCGTGTTGTTTTGCAAGATTTTTTTATATCGTCTTCTAGAATGCAGTAAATTAAGTTAGGCTAATTTAATAAAAATTCTGAAGAAATAATAATTTATCATAGAAATAAGTGATGTTACAGCATAAGGTTATCGTACCAATGCTCGACACCTCAACGCCCAGTAGATGACACCCATCTGTCACCTCTCTTACTATGACATAAGATTGAAGGTGCCATGTATTGGGTCAGTGTCGAGCACAGGGACGTTTACCTAAGTGTTGCAAAACATATCACAAAAGTGTTGCAAAATTGAATACTTAGCTCGTATCACTTAGGTACAATGTTACTGTTAAATTCCTCTTTACACTGTAGGTACCTAGGTACATACATTGCGATTTAGAGTAAGTAATGAGTTGCTGGGTATTGGAGTAGAACTAGATCTAAACAGGTGTAACAAAGTTTTGTTTCGTAGTTAATGGCATGGTTCATTTGTATAATGTAAAACTTGTTCTGTTTAGTATACTTATTACACTTTGATGGAATAGCTACTTAGTGAAATAACATGACCAATATTATCTAATTATAAAAAAGTAATCACGAGTCCATTCTTCAGCGTGTTTTTTTTAATTTCCGTTAACTTTAAGGGGATATTCAACAGGTAAGGTAAGTGAAGTTAATTTCTTTGAGAGTAATGTCGTAACTCTTATTGTTATGTGCACGTACATTACGTAGGTACAGTCGCTATCATAAACATCGGAGCATTCAAGGTGGTTAAAAATATCTGGATACGACTATATTGTTAATTGCGTACGTGTCTGTTCAGATATTTATGAGCACCTTGACTGGCAGTGCTCCGATGTTTATGATGGTGACTATACTGTCATAGTTAAAACACTGTATTTTTGACACTAACTTTTTTTAACTCTCAAAGACCTTTTAAAGTTAATGTGAACCCTGTTTAATTTATGAAAAAAAATATTTTTTTCGATTTACTTAAAAAAAAACTTAATTACCAGATATTTTCTGTTGCACACTAAGAGCGGTTACGCACTACGTCCGATCCGAATCCGATCCGAATCCGTGAAAATAAGTTTTGGAACAATTTGTATGGTAAAATCGGATGAGCTTACGCACTGAATCCGATTTCCTCATCGGATTTTACCATACAAATTGTTCCAAAACTTATTTTCACGGATTCGGATTGGACGTAGTGCGAAACCGCTCTCAATTACATCCCAATCTGTCGAGCCGTTTTAGCGCGAAAAAGTAACAAACATAAGCACACGCACACACACACGCACACGCTTTCACGTATGAGTCGTACAGAAAAACAATTTATCTTGTACCTAGCTAAGTTTTAAATTCATGAAATTCCCACATGACTAAAGTTACCGCTCGACTCGTTTTGATACGTGTACACAAGTAGCTACATCCTTTTATAAATGAGTTTTTGAAGAGGCGATAAAAAGCGATATGTCCCTTGTATGTACATATTGTGCTGATTAACTAAAATGTACTGTATAGGTACTGCGGCATGTTGTTAAGGTGATATTGAACATGTGTCATTATTTTCACAATATTGAGTTGAAAGCAGGGTTTGGAACCGGTAGCGCAAATACCTGTAACATAATGGTACTTGAAGGTTTTCTTCGTTTCGATTCCAGAGAATCGGTAAAGGGAAAATACTGGTATTAGCATCGAGAAATACCGGTTCTCTATAATGGTTCTAACACGTGCATGCTATTTAGTACATTACGAAAGAGCTGACACGAATGGATTGAACGAAAGTAATGTACTTTGACATTTTGTAGAAATATGACTGATGCATGTCATTTTCATGTTTGTGTAAAGTGTATTCAAATGGGTAACACACAGATACTTTCATTCGCTCATTCAATCCATTCGTGCCACCTCTTAATTTTCAATCAACTTGTACCGATCGGTAACCAAAATTTCGTGATTGCCTACTGGTAAATTTTAGTTACCAAACGGTACCAAGCCGTGCGAGGTTGCCGTTTGGTTCAGTGTACCGGTTTCCACTGGAAAACTCGAGATGTGACTAGATAGCTTATTGTGTTCTCTTTTTCGCTCATTCACTCTACGCGTACTTTCGACTACAGCTATTTGAACTTCTTAAAACCGGTAAATTTCATTAATTTACCGGTTCTCAAGGTATCGGTATTATGACAATGTACGACCTATGCTTGGTACCGGTATCTCGGTACAGGTACTAAGACTAATACCGATAGCTAATGTAAGGCCACGATACCGGTTCCGGAAAATACCGGTATTTCAAGCCGTGGTCGAAAGGTTTCAGGGTATAGGATAAAAACCGGTCAAGTGCGAGTCGGACTCACGCACAACAGGGTCCTGTTTTACCCTTTGGGTACAGAACCTTAAAAATTAGGGGCTGTATTAAAGTTACTAAGTTGGTTCCTGGGTCAGTGCCATCTATCGGATGCATAATTAAACTTTCGCTAATACATTGTCAATTTCGATCGTAACAACAACAGATTTCGCTTTATGCGATTCCCAATAGATATTTCAGAAACATTACTTATAAAAGTTGGTCTGCATTATTTTTTCACTTCTATTCCTCATTTACCTACCATTCAAAAAGTCTCGATTGTTTGTGCTATTAAATAGAATCGACGGGATTCATTAATGTTATTAACTCGCGTTATTATCCATCACAATTAGGTTAATTTCAGCGACACGATATGCCCCACAATTCAATATCCCTTGACATTGACTCATAACGAAGGTCGTCTACCGGTAAAGAGTTGTACAATTTGCTGTGTACTATGGACGTCACCACTTATAGCATATATAGCAAAAACAAGTTATGTGCCAGCCATAAAAGAAAATGTGAAAGCTTGACATAATTTCCACTATAATTTTATGACGATGATGGTCTTCCATGCCGATTTCGGCTACTGCGACTTATGTCGTCTTTTCCATAGGGTGAGGCCAAACGACCGTAATTTTATGAGATGTGAGTTGCGTATTTTCGGTCATTTGTAATTTTTGCTGCATTCGGTTTTATACAAAAGTCCATTTTATGGTACATGGCGACGCAAAATGAGTTTTACACAAATAGTATTTTTGTATGAAACCAAAATTACGCAACCGAAAATTTTGGCCTCACCCATAATCACGGGGCCCCGAAAGTCAGATAATATTCATTTATTCAAAAACGATTAGATTTTTTTTGTTAATGACATTTATTTATTATTTTGCCAATGGTGCCCCTTATTCCCTTTCTATTTAGCTTATCTCGATATCTTAAGGGCCTATTTCACTACTCTCTGTTGTTTTATGCAACAAATATCTGTGACTACTCTGTTTAATCGAATATAATAAACAGAGACGGCATCATAGATATCTGTCAACAAGAGCTTAAGAGGTGGTGAAACAGGAGGTTAGTATCAAAGGTCAATAAGTAAGTAGGTTAGAAATTGACAACATTTCATATTTCTAAGACTATAATTTGATTCGTTCTGTGTTTTCTGTTTGGAAAGAGAAAGACGCTGATAGTTTTAAATTTTCACTAGGATTATTAATTAATTTGTTACAATTTTTTAAAGATGTGCTTATTCTAAAAGAGCGCAACGATAGAATAGATCCATTACTTTTGTCTAGTCTATATTAAAAAAAAGTGATGACGTAAATTTGACGTTAAGGTTGTTATCTAATTTAAAATTATGACAGCTCTTTTTTCTAGTGAAAAGGGTAAAGGAAACATAACTATTCTGTGGATGTATTTGTAAGTACATAATATGTTTTTAAATTTGTTGTATTTTTTTAAATATGGAGAAATAAATTATAATAAATATTTTTCCGTGTTCAGGAGGCGAAACTCTTTCGATTCCTGCAGTAATTTTCAGGTGTTAAAAAATGAAAGGTTGTCAATTGACTACAAGATAGGGCGTTTAAAAAAGGCGCTTAAAAGTCATGATGGCCTAGTGGTTTAGCCTATGGTCTCTCAATAGAGTAGTGGGTTCCAGGCCGAATTCCCACCTCTGAGTTTTCGGAATTTATGTGCTGGATGAGAGTGGCCGAGGATCGTGCTCAGTGGCGTGCCATGGGAGAGGCCTATGTCCAACAGTGGACGAACATAGACTGATGATGATGATGATGATGATGTGCAAAACGACATTTTGAAATTAACCTTACTAAATCTGCAGACACCAGCGAAGACATGGTTGAATGGTTTATGAGGTTCCCAATCCGCACTGGGCCTGCGTGGGAACTACGGCCCATGCCCTCTCATTCTAAAAGGTAGGCTTGTGCCATGCAGTACATACAGGGTTATTTGTAATTCACTAGCATCCTTTTAACCCTAAACTCCTACCACTTAAACAAATGTTTTTTGTTTTACGGCTTTTGTCATAACTTAATATTTTTGGTGTAATAACGTTTTGAAAATTTGATTCTGCCTCTTATTTTTACGATACTCTGTGTATTTGTATGGGAAAAAAGTGCTTCATTTTATAAAGCCGTAAAACAAAAAACATTTGATTGAGTGATAGGAACTCAGGGTTAAGAGGATGTCAGTGAATTAAAAATAACCCTGTATAATGTTTAAAATTAATTTATTTTTTATTCTATTTTTTCATTGACATTTGTAGTAATTTAATTTTAAATTTGTGACATTTTTAATTTCTTGCCTCGCGTGCGCTCCATGTTGTTGTTGTTATTTTTTTTACTAACAATCTACGTTTCATTTTTAATTAATTTAATTAAATTTTATAATAAGGACTAACACTCATGGATCTTTGTTATCTGTAATAAAAATTAATTTTGAATTTATTTTGAATTTTGAATATAAGCTGAGATGATGAAATGATGATTCGCGCGCTATTATCTTTATAATATTATGCTGCGGCAAGGGCAAAGTTATTTAACAACAAGTTATTTAAACCTTACAAGTTATTTAACATTGATTTAATCATTACAAGCTTTGTCATTAATATGTAAAGATATTCTTAGTTATAATCACGGTACCCTTCTGTTTTTGCTACGCATTTGATGCTATAAATCTCGGGATTTTCTTGTGTTCTCCGATAATATGTCTTCATTAGACGTCTGATCTGTATTCAAGACGTCTGCATATGTTACTTTGGAAAGGTCACCCTTTAGTTCTTGTGTTTACGAAATAGTACTAATATTATAAATGAGAAAGTTTGCAGAGATGTTTGGATATTTGGATGTTTGTTAGTCATTCACGCAATACTGGCTGAACAGATTTAAATGACACTTAACGTCCAGAAAGAAAAAGATCTGGATTGAGATATAATACCTTACCTAACTTAACACCTTGGTTATGAAGTCCTGTGAGATAATATAAAACTTCAATAAATTAAAAATTAAAAAATATTTCTGAAATCTAATTTTACTACAATACTCCTCATTTTTTTGTGAATAAAATCACTACAAAAGTCAACAAGTGAAATCAAATTTCTCAAAGAAAATAATCATTTTTAAAACATAGGAACTGTTTTAGGAACATAGGTAGGTACTTATCTTGGCCCAATTTTAAACACATAATTTCTAAATCCTATCGAAACAAAAAATATGTTTATACATTTAACTTCACGCATAATATGAGTTTCTCAGGTAATCAGTTTCTTACAATGTATTTTTTGGTCACAAATGGACAGTGGGCCATCTTGGGCTTAGCAAAACTTAATTTACCAAAAAAGACAAAAAACTCTGCATAAAATATAATAAAACATAAAATAAAGAATAACGTTACAAATCATAAACTTTTTTTTTACAATTTCAGTGGGCCTTATTAGGAGTATAGAAAAAAAATCCTGCGGATACTGATCATAGCTGCTGCTTTACGTTATGTCATATAGTGCTATTTTACTGCTTCAATGGCTGATTGAAGTTGTTGTCCAGTTTATTCACCACGTCGCTTCTATTGTTTCCATTTATTGTATCTAAAAACAAATCAAACTGCAATTTTAAGATAAGAAAATATGAAATTTATAGTCCTAATAAGGCCCATACCAACGGGCCATCTTGGGTGCCCGTGAAGTGGGCCTTTATTGGCCCTTTTCTCGGCATCAAGGATTATTTTCAAAAATTAAAAATTAACAAAAATATAAAAAAATACACTTACCTTCATAGATATGCCCTTGAAACTAAGTAAGTCTGTACTTAAAATAAATACGAAAACAGTTTGTTTTTTTAAAGAAATAATTAAAAGTTTGTGATTGTGAGGTTAGAAATCGTACCTAAGCCATTTGCAACGTCACTGACAAACTGTCCACCACTACAAAGATGGCTGCTTCCACCATTTGATTTGAACTTGCATTTATGTCTATGGCACTAACCGAACATGGGCACGAAATTTGAAATCATTCGAACGGTTATAAGTACGAAATTTTGAAAGTGGGCCATTTTAGCAACTGGGCCATCAATGGCTCAGGTACCTTACTCGGAATAGTGATGAACGAATTATTCGCACCTCTCCCGGGCTCGCACCTGTGAGTTTGTCGGAATTTATGTGCGAAATTTTACCACTAGCTTTACGGTGAAGGAAAAACATCGCGAGGAAACCTGCACACACCTGAGAAGAAATTGAATGGTGTGTGTGAAATTTCTAATCCGCACTGGGCCGTGTGGGAACTACAGCCCAAGCTCTTTCTGAGAGTGGGACATTAATATAGGCTGATAATAATGATGATGATAAGTTATTCACAGATGAAGTTACCGGAAATAGCTAGTATGTTATATCAGTGAACGCTAACGGCACTTAAGGTTTTAAATGTATTAACAGCATCGTACACAAAAACGTTTCGGTGATAAGATAAATAGCCAGGCAAAAAGTACTATTTATTGAGTTTATCTTTCAGTTGATAGGATGAAAACGGTGCAACCCAAAAGCAGTACAGTGCCATTACAAAAATGAAAATTCAGGTAAACAATAAATTATCAAGAACCGAAAATTTTGGGACACTTGAATTTTCGCAGTTACATTTAATTTATTGACTTTACAATTACCTAAACATCACTCGTGATTTCGTGAGATTCGTTGAGAAATTGTGCTGAATTTGAAATACGAGTAGATTAGTAACTTAGAATATCACAACTGTGATTAATTTTGTCAACTAGTCAACGAGTTATTTTATGAATTCACAGATTTTTATCGTCATCATCTTGGTCTATATCAATCGTACTGCTGAGTATAGGCTTCCTCTTAGAATGGGAGGGCTTAGGCTGTAGTTGTAGTTGCAGACGGATTGGGAACTATACATCCACCATTAAATTCCATTCCTCACGATGTTTTCCTTCGCCGTAAAGCTCGTGGTAATATAATTTCACAGATCAATTCTGAAAAACTAAGAAGTGCTAGCCTGGATTTGAATCCACGATCCTCTGCTTGAAAGGCATTATGTTGAACTACTAGGCTAGAGCTGTTGACATATTTTTGGAAAATTGATTTTTAGTGTAAAATACCCAAGAGTGAGGCTCTACACAACAATAATAAATTGTCTGCCTGAATTTTTATTTTTGTTATGTCACGGTACAGTTTTAGGTGTTCAATAGAATATTTGTATTGTATTTTAAGGGTCTTCGGTGATTAATATGTATTTAAGTATGTATCTATCTATATAAGAATGTTTATCCGTTGCCTAGTACCCATAACACAAGCTTGCCTAGCTTACTTTGGGACAAGGTCAATTGATGTGAATTGTCCCGTGATATTTGCCATCTCTGCATATAAGTTAATTTTGTGAAGAATATAATTATTGTTGGCAACCTTACTAAAAAAACTGGCAAGCGCAGCGTGGGACGTCCACCAACGAGATGGACGGACGATTTGGTGAAGGCCGCAGGTTCAGGGTGGATGCAAATCGCTTCCAATCATAATGATTGGGCATCAATGAGGGAGGCCTATGTCCAGCAGTGGACTCTCTACGGCTGAAATGATGATGATGATGAACCTTGATAAAAAAGTGACGTCATAACTAAGAATCGCCATACCAAAACTACGGGAGTATCGTGTTTTAAAAATACGTCAGTTGATTGGTGTATCGTCATCGCCATTGTCTAGACACGGTAGATTTTTTTATAATTCACACTTTGTACTCATACGTTTCTTAAATCAACACGAGACATTGCCTAACAAAAACACGAGTGACGTCGTAAAACGTATTAGCATTCAATAAATAACTGATTATAACATGTTTGTGTAGAAATTAACACCGAATAAATGTATACGTTGCTCTAAAACCGTCACTGATGACCTTAGAATGTTCTATTTATTTATCTCATGACGAAATTTACGTCACGTTTTATGACAGATCGATAAGCTATCATAAAGTCTGACATTTAAAACTGGATATTTTAAATCGGACTCAAAGCGCAAATGCTCTTGGTCTAGATTTAAAAATACAAGAACGTGATTACCACTGTAATCTTTTTGTGATGGATAATTTTATTATTTAAGTTTTTTATTCCACGTAATATAAACTATTCAATAAAGAGAAAGTTTGTAAAGATGTTTGGATGTTTATTAGTTAATTATGCCAGGCTGAACAGATTTGGATGACGAAGAAAATATTATATTTAGGATATTTAATATCCCTGTAATGCGTTCTCTTGGGATAATATTTTATTTTTTTACGAATGTTTGAGCTTGTTGCTTGGATATTTAATATATTATCTGTTTTGCATGTGTGATCGCTGAGTACCTAGTAGGGTAAATTGGTTTTTGCTCATTAAAAATATTCATCATCAACCCAGCCTATATATGTCTCACTGCAGGGCACAGGCCTCCTCGTAGTTCCCAAGCGGGCCCAGTGCGGATGGGAACTTCACATGAACCATCGAGTTTCTTCGTAGGTGCGTATGCAGGTTTTCTCACGATGTTTTTCTTCACCGTAAAGTTGAGAGTCCATAGGTCAAGCCACTAGGCCACCACGGCTGTATTAAAAACATTCTCTCCGCTCTTTTCAGGTTAAACAAAACACATCAAACTTACAACACTTTCTTAAGCGTTATTTCCCTCTGCGATTATAAACAAGCGCCGCTTCGGAACAAAAGTGCATTTTTATTTTCATTTTTACCTTGTTAAAATGCATATTGCCCCGCTAAGGTATTTTGATCTAGCCGGAAAATAGCCTTTTAAAAATATCGCGAGCGCAACTTTTGAAAATAAACGGACAAGAGTTTGCGTGGTATTAAAAGCATCAGGTATTCATGAGTTAAGTAGATATTCAAGGGAGAGAGTTTGACTACAATTTTAGTCATCATCATCAACATCATTTCAGCCGAAAGATGTCCACTGCTGTTCAGCAGCAGCTGTATATTCATAGGTGCGCCAAACAGACCAGTCCTGTGCCATCCGCATCCAACGCGTTCCCGCAACCTTAACCAGAGGCCGTATTGTCTAACACGTGGGCGCTCGCAATCATATTCACTATCTCTCTCTATACCTACTTATAGCAGAAACAAGTTGCGACAGCGGTTAAATGATTCCGAATGAGTTAGACAATAAGGCACAGTTCGTCGCTCAATGTTGTTGGAGGGCTACTTACACTGCGTCTTCCGGTCCGTGGACAGTGGACACCATTCCAGAACCTTTTAGCATGATGGTGCCAATACGAATATTTATCTATGCCATTTGGGCTTAGGAATACGATATCAGTTTTTCAAAGAGCATTAGGACATTTGGCAAATACCTACGTCATTGTCGATGTAGATGACATTTTAATTTGTTACAAATTATCAAAGAAGGATTCGAGCGACTGTGCATCGTGCTAGATACGCTAACTAAGGCAGGGTTTTCATTAAATCTGACAAAATGCTCTATTGCCGATGGGCTATCAGTTCTACGAGCGACGTGCCCTGCCCACTGCCACTTAAGTCTGGGGATTCTTCGAGCTATGACGATGACTTTAGTACTTGCGCTCATTTCATCATTTCTGATGTAATCCCGCAGTGATATTCCGAGTATAGTCCTCTCGATCGCCCTTTGCAGGTATTAAGAGCGCACTCAGACAGATAGCGGTCTGGAGTTCCGAGTTCCGCTTTCAGAGTTCTGCGTTCTTTCGAATGTACTGAGACTCTTACGATAACACACACAGCAGGCGCCTGGAACTCTCGAGCGGTCAAAACATAGAACTCTGAACTCCAGACCGCTTTCTGTCTGAGTGCGCTCTAAGTCTCTGCAACTACAGTTTAAATATATTATACTAGCAATAACCCGTGGCTAAGATGTACGGACGATCTGGTAAATGGTCGCAGGGACACTTGGATGCTAGCAGTGCAGGACCAATCCTTGTACAACTATTTCATCATCATCATCATCATTTCAGCCGTAGGACGTCCACTGCTGGACATAGGCCTCCCTCATTGACGCCCAATCATTACGGTTGGAAGCGATTTGCATCCACCCTGAACCTGCGGCCTTCACCAAATCGTCCATCCATCTCGTTGGTGGACGTCCCACGCTGCGCTTGCCAGTCCTTGGTCTCCATTCGAGTACTTTTGGGTCCCAACGGCCAACTGTTCTGCGTGCTATATGGCCTGCCCATTGCCATTTCAACGGGAACTCTTTGAACTGTGGAGCTCTTTGGGGGAAGCCCTTAACTGGACACCCACTGCCGTCTTTTGGCTGATTTGAAGATGATAAAGAGTTATACCAAGGATAATATAGACTGGATTGGCAGTCGCCATAGTACGGATTGGCCACGGTTTTTGTAGTTCGATTATTAAATCTAGATAGCGCTGAAATATAGCCAGAGGCTTTGAAGGCAAAACAATAAGACTAAAGAAAGATGTTTAATATTACTACAAATGTATTATTTTTCAAAAATATTGCATAATAATACATTTGCAGTGATATGAAATATCTGTAGTCGTATTGTTTTGCCTTCAAAGCCTCTGGCTATATTTCAGCGCCATCTAGATTTAATAATCGAACTACAAAAACCGCGGCCGATCCGTACTATGGCGACTGCCATTCCAGTCTATATCATCCTTGGTTATACGTACATATCATATAGGTACATAATGTTATTATGGGAAAAGAAGGGATACGCGCGTCGTCGTGGCCGGACTTAAAACTCGATACGGAGACCATTACAAGTTGTTTACTGTCGCTGCACTCCGGTGTTGTTGTTTACATCACAGAATAAACACACTTTATTTCACTTTAAACTTCTTTTACGATGTTTATTGCGGTTCTATTTCCAACTGTTTATCTTTTAACGGTTGAAACTCATCGATATTTTAAATGGGATGTTATGAGATCGCGAGAACATGAAAGGACATGACTTGGCACCTTGACACCATTAGGTCCAGTGAATAAATAACTTCTTATAGAGCTCCAGAGCCGTTATTTTTACTCATGGGCTAAGCAAAGGATTATTGGATTTGATCCCAGGCTATACGTCCCACTGCAGAGCACAGGCCCAGTTCTCAGATTAAGAGGGCTTGGGCCGTAGTTACCACTCGTGCTCAGTGCGGATTGGGAACTTAACACACACCATTGAATTTCGTAATATCGCGCATAATTTTCGAAAAATTCAGTGGTGCCCGGATTGGGTGCGTCCCACGAGATATAACTACAAAATATCTATTTTCATTTTAATAACGTTCAGAAGATATAATGAACGTTAGCTATAGCAACAAAAAGTATAATTTTTAAACCTATAACGCTTAAATTATATAACGTTATTTTTATATAACTTCAATTTGTATAAGATTAATATGGACTAATTTCTTTTAACATAACAAACATTAGGTATAACAGTCATGATATATAATAATATGTGTAAATGTAAAATTAAGTGGCGCGAGCGAGCGAAGCGAGCGAGCAAGACTTTTCGGGGCAGAAGCGACTTGGATAGGTTAGGTTCAGAAGGCTAAGGCGGGAGCGAAGCGTAGCGTAGCTCCCGCCTTAGCCTTCGATGTTAGGTTTTTTTTTGTAACAGAGCGGAAGAAATGAATGGATTGCTTGATTGTTTGCTTGCATTAAAGTTTTTAATGAATTTATACGTTTTAAATCTTAGGTGTTATGAACATTATACGCTTTGATCGTTATATATAAACAACGTTATACATTACAAAATTAGATATTTTATAATTATACTTTTCGTTCATTATATCCAGTGAACGTTATACTAAACGAGTTTATATAAAGTGAGCGTATATATTATGAATATTAGATAATAAGTTGTTATATCTCGTATTACACACCCGCCCGGATTTGAAGCCTCGACCCTCTGCTTGAGAGGCCATAAGTCAAACAACTAGGCTACTAATTGTTATTTATATGATTAGTTGTGAAATAGCTTATACTAGCTGTTGCCCGCGACTCCGTCTGCAAAGAATTCGTTTATCGCTATCCCGCGGGAACTATCCAATTTTCCGAGATAAAAACTATCCTATGTCCTTTCCAGGGTCTCAAACTATCTCCATACCAAATTTCATCTAAATCGGTTTAGCGGTTTAAGCGTGAAGAGGTAACAGACAGAAAGACAGACACACTTTCTCATTTATAATATTATAGTATAGATTTCAAATGGATTTCCTCAGTAAAATAACTTGATTCTCGCATAGAAATCGAACTAATATCACAAATGGCAAACTCGCAACTGTTGTGTAATGTTCTTGCCGTTGTTTGAGCGAATAATTCTCAGGCGCCGTGGAACGTGACAGCTAGGGGACAGGAAGTCAGAATTATTTAACACGAGGATGAACTGTTTGTGACTCAAAAAGTACTATAATTTACGTACAACCAAGGATGATATAGACTGGATTGGCAGTCGCCACAGTTCGGATCGGCCGCGGTTTTTGTAGTTTGATTATTAAATCTAGATGGCGCTGAAATATAGCCAGAAATGTATTATGTATTACATTTGTAGTAATATGAAACATCTGTAGTCTTATTGTTTTGCCTTCAAAGCCTCTGGCTATATTTCAGCGCCATCTAGATTTAATAATCAAACTACAAAAACCGCGGCCGATCCGTACTATGGCGACTGCCAATCCAGTCTATAATCATCCTTGGTAGGTACAACTCAGAAATCGCGGAAGTATTCTACGACGGGGGGAGAAAGAGTATTTAACCTAAAACTGACCAGTGATTGACTTGACTCACTCACTTGATGAAAAGTACAAGCAAGGCCAAAGTTATGTCACTGGTTCAGTAAGACCTCGAATGCCCTTACGTTGTATATCTGTAAATACAGACGATGAATGATGAAGTAGCCCAAAATTCCTTGGTCACGATTTACACTTGTCAGTTTTCTTACGCCCCAGCACTTTTTCTTAGTGAAACGAGTGAGGAAGACCACTTCCGTGAACGCTGATGCAACTTTTCTATTGTTTTGACTTATTTGGTACGCGTGAGGGTTAAAAGTAGAGTAGGAGAAATATAACTGCGTACCAGGGTGGAATTTCTAGCAAGAAATGTGTCCACCTCCACACTTTAGTAACACCCAAATCTATTCATTACCACCACCACACTAACTGTCGCGTTTCGAACTCGACCAGAGCTCACCCTAATAATAATTTTATTAACGTTAGTTATAATTCGTTTAATTTTTTAACACTGGACCGTGCAAGTGGCCTTAAGCAAAATTATAAGCCTGGCAGTAGGCGGCTGTTTTATATATATAGACGTTTTTTTATCTAGCTCCCCGGCTAACAATTCGAGTGTCGATGTGACATTACTATGAGCGATTAGAGCCGTGGGTTTACAGCTGATATGTGACCTGCCATGATAACGACGTGTTAATATGGGTTATTGCATGTGTGATTACAATCACTCTAAGTAAACACACATGATAGAAGTTTGGCAACTCTCTTGAGTTTTTATGTGGGAAACATGTCAGAACCAGTTGTAAATAGGTTTGCTATTTTGTGAGTTGATGCATGATAGGATAGGTATCTATCCACAGTTCGAACGTGCTGGTTTGTTTGTTGTGTAATTAAAAAAATCGTTGATAATGGAGCATCATTAGGTATCATGGGACGGGCACCGGAGCAAGGGTAGGTTAAAAAGGAGATGACAAGACGATTTAGACCATGATGCACACACACACACACACACACACACACACACACACGCGCCTGTCCTACATTCGCATGCCCGTTGCCTAATTATTATTTTTTGAGTATGGCTATAATTATGTCAATTATGCAAAACACTGTTAATTTAATTTAATCACTACTAATAATTAATTTTGTTTTACCTACTAACTAACTATAAACTAACTGGCTTTGTATACCGAATTGCCGCATCCACGCAGGTTTGCTTACGCATCTATGATGCCAACTTGTGTCTAGAACATCTCATCTACCTAGCTTAAGTACCTACTTTTATTTATACATAAGTCAATCTGTTACTGTGCGCTCGTTTCTTATAATTTCTATATTTAATGTTCTCATGTAAGTGAATTTTTTTATAATTCTTAATGAGAAATAAAGTTCTAAACCTAATCATGATCATCATATTATTAGCCAAAAGACGTCGACTGCTGCACAAATGTCTCCCCCAAAGAGTTCCACAACGATCGGTCCTGCGCTGGCCGCGCCCTGTGACCTTTATCAGATCGTCGGTCTTGGTCCAGGACTTAACTTTTTTTTTAAATAGCGTGTATTGTGTCCCATTGCTGGGCGAAGGACTCTCCTCTCTTGCTCACTCTCTCAAGTGATAAATATCCATCTAGGTCGTCCCTCCCTCCCTTTGGTCTCATTATGATATCCATAGCTTTAACTAAGGATCCATTCCGTGGTAACTTTCTCGCAAGGTAAATCGAGTATAAGTTTTATTAAGTGGTTATACGTCAAACTTCAAATCAGAGCTATTTTCAATTTATACTCGAACTTCTACAACCATTTGAAAGCACACACATGCATACAGTCTAAACATTGAAGTAATAAAAATATTTTTAAAACCGGCATGATATCACTGTACTTTATTAGCTCCAAATTCCAAGCCATATAAAAGAGATAAAAGTAAAACAATTGATAGTTTGGCACCACTCGTTATAATATGATGTTGTCTACTATAAATCTCATATAATTGGGCGTAGTGCTATCAATATGTGATAATAACTATTTGGTGACTACTGAAATGGGTTCTGATAATAATTTGTGGGTAAATTATGTATGTCTTTTATTACGGCTTTTGATAGCTATTTGTAATGACATTAATAACAGCAATCATAGATAATTATTGTCCTATTTGTCTTCTTCAGTATTGATGCCATAAAAACACAGACTTATTTTTTTGTATAATACTTATTACATAAGTACTTTTTTGTCATGCGATCAAAAACGCGAGGCACTTATATGGCTAGAAACCAAATTATTATTTTTTCTAGTTCAGTGTGTAACGAAGTTAAGTGCTTCAGGAATTAATCATGAAAAATTTATTTCGTACCGTTATTACATGGCTGAAAAAAATAAATAACAAACCCACAAACTAATTTCTTCGAACCCTACAAAATGACCAAGTGAAAAACGTACTTAAGTTTTCACATTGGCGATTATTTAAGTGGCCTTGGTTCTCTCGTTATCTCGAATTTCCCCCGAGAACGTCCAGTATTCAGGGACACGAAGCCTTCGTGCTTATTCAGAACCATTCTACATTATATGTTTGCGATAGCATTTTTGTTTCAAATAACCACACGTTCACGTTCGTGATAATTACGTGACTTAAATAATTGAAACTACAGTCAGGATTGGCATTACGAGTATGTAGGACCTACATTGTAGGTTATGTTATTACATAATTTACTAATGAACATCCAAACATCCTTTTCAGTTATAACAGTAGAATAGGAACAGAAACATAGATGTGAAAACAGCAAAAGGATAAGAAATATATTGTCATTAGAGTACTCTCTTTAATGGCGCGTGGTGTCAAGAAAACATCGTTTTATTTATAGGCATAAAGCAGACCGTAAACAGATCGAACGCGAAACGGTGCCAACTGATCGCGTAGGTGATAATAAAACCCTAACACTGTCTTTGTTCTTATTTAGGGCCTTGTCAGACTGGCGATTTGCAAATGTATTAAAAGCGAGGCGAGTTCGTCGCGAGCGTGCAATGATTTCGCTTCGAATGCGTAACGAACGATTTCGTCGCGAGCGCGTAGCAAGTTCGTCGCGCGCGCGGGTTGGGACGCCCAACACACAACCTTAACTTACTGCATTCTATAACAAGACATTTCAAGAATATCTAAAAATATATTTTTTAAATCACAATGACATATACCTACATAATTTATTGAATCAGGAGTTACTTTGCGGAGGACCATATCAATGAACTAAAACAATTACTTACAATTAGTTACGTTTATGCAAGAAACGTGTATTCATGAACTTCCTCCACCTCCACACTGTACGAACACACACAAATCACACAAACCCAACTATCACCACCACCAAACTAGACTGACGCGTTTCGAACTCAACCATGAGCTCATCCTGGATGGTGGAGGTGAGGAACTGCATGAACATTGAACACATATTTCTTGCATAAACGTAACTAAGGCCCATACTGAACGACCGCTTCAGCCTAGTTGGTAGTGACCCTGCCTACGAAGCAAGAGGTCCTGGGTTCGAATCCCGGTAAGGGCATTTATTTGTGTGATGAGCACGAATATTTGTTCCTGAGTTATGGATGTTTTCTATGTATTTAAGTATTTATTTATCTATATAAGTATGTTTATCGTCGTCTAGTACCCATAGTACAAGCTTTGCTTAGTTTGGGACTAGGTCGATTTGTGTAAGATTGTCCCCTAATATTTATTTATTTTATTTATTTATTTATTTATTTATACTATACGGGCGATTTCCCGCCGCGGTTTCCCGTTCGACGGAGCTGCGCAGTGTAGTTTGCACCATACAACTTCCATATAAAATTGTGTCTAGTGGCGGTTCAGAAGCGGTTTCCCGCGGCGGGAGAACCGCCCGTGTAGTATGGGCCTATCATAAGGTTGCGGGTGAGCAAAGTAATTGTTTCAGTTCAATGTCACATAATTTTATGGCTTTGAAGCAATTTGAAAATATATTTAAATCATATTTAAGTCCTAGGTGTGCTAAAAAATATAGTGAAAATTGCGAAATTTTAAAATATTAAATTACGAGTTCAGAATACGTTAGTTACAAATTGTTAAACAGAAAGCTCTGCATAAATATTTTACAATCCAAATAACATTATTATTTTGGGAACGACAGAATTAAATACGTAATTCGATATACCGAAAGCTTGTAGTTCGTCTCAATGGTATTTTGAAATCCAGATATTTCCACAGTCACGACACCACAGACCTTAAAATAAGAGAAATAGAAACAGTAAATAGAAATGTTTTGGTGTGCACTAACTTTGAAAAGCTCATATCTTAAATCCACGTGTAAACTAAAATACACCCCAAAGTTAACAGTGTAAAGTTCACTCAGGAATATTAACAATCATAAGATAAGAGATAAAGTAGCGACGATATTCCCTTTGAGAATCAATTAATGTCAGCACGTCTTCGCTTCCATTTTTTAGAAGCTTCCAGTTAACCTACAATGTTCGAATATTTTGTAAGTTTTGTTTTGTACTTTTTTTTGCTTTCCAAATTTGCAAACCATTTTTCGATAATTTCTAAGTATCCGATTAAGCTAATTTGATATCTTCGAATTTAAATTACCGTGACTCAGGGTTAATTACTAAAATAACAAACACGGTTCACTTGCGGTATGTCCAGTGGCGTAGCTAGTTAACCAAAGGCCCTGGGGCAAAAATAAGCTAGGGCCCCAACCCGTGTTTGTTTACCTACATGATAAAACAAGTAAGGATGAATGCACTTTAAATTCACTAGACTCGTGCGCTTGTAAATTCACTAGTAGCGTTTTATAGCCGCGTTTCTCATAGGTCCGCGTTTATAGTTTGTAATTCAGAGTCCGAGGGGCCCCCTGAGCTTGGAGGCCCCGGTGCACTGCCCCGCTTGCCCTACGGTAGCTACGCCACTGGGTATGTCCCACTGTTTTAAACCAATCCGTGGTTCTTTTTTTCAAGAATTATCAAATTTATCAAGGTGGGGCCGAGCCCCGGGCTCGTAGCTCTGTGTTTTTCAGATTTTATGTGCGAAATTACATTTGAAATTTACCACGAGCTAAACGCTGAAGGAAAACATCGCGTGCCATGTACTTACGCGAGTTATTCGCCTACCGAGCGGACTGACGGGGTCAGACCTCCTGCGATCCAAATTTAGTGGGCTGTCGCAAGCGCGTGCCAACGCACATTCGTTCACAATAGCCTGGATTTTATACGGATTCATGTGTCTGTTACGAAGCAACTATTAAGTAATCGGTGCCCAAGCCCTCTCATTATGAGAGGAGCCCGTTGGCATTCAGTACGTGTACAGTAAAATTACATAAAGTTTACCATTGACAGATGGTTTACCTTCATTTCATATTCAACTTTAACGACCTACAAATAAAGCCAATTTTAGAAGACTGTTACCCACGTTTGCAGATTTTGTAATAGCTACTTTATTTGTACGGTGTTAAAGTTGGAAATGAAATGAAGGCAAGCCATCTGTCAGTGGTAAACTAAAAGTAAACGCATTGTATATAGGTGTCTCGCGCTTTTAGCTCACATGTCATTTCTATCCCTTTTATTCTTAGTTCTGCACCACTTGGGGTTGTATTACGCACCGGCTGCAACAGACGCGTATCACGTAACCAAGTAAATAATGGTGATAAATATAAGAAAGTTTTGTTAATAACCATACTCGCAGGTGCCAGCTAGCCCGCACTCTCTTTGCTCAACTAATTAAAAACCTAATTTGTACGTTCTAATTAAAATGTCAACCAACTTACGTGGCATATTATTATATTCTATTGAAATAAAAACTTTTAGTCACAGAGGAATTAAGAAATACAGTCCCAAAACTCGACTCGTTATTGTCTAACGCGCGGGCACTTGCTATATTTCGTTCTGTCAAACGATATAAGATGGTGACGGAAAGAGACGGTGAATGCAATAGCAAGCGCCCGCGTGTTAGACAATGTGGCCTCTGTACCGGTTTTAGTAAGTACCAACATATTATTATGAGTTGAAATTGGGTTTTGTCCCGCGTACCTTGATTTCAGAGAAGCCCGATATTTCGGCACAGTTGCATGCGCCATGATCACGAGACGACCATGATCACGATGTCGTCTTCCGAAATATCGGGCTTCTCTGAAATCAAGGTAGGTACGCGGAACAAAACCCGATTTCAACTCATAATATTAGTAATGACCGCGATAGTCTAAAATATTGTACCAACATATTTTCGAAAAAAAGTCTATTGTCGCTTAACTAACTGAAATTGATTTTTTTCTTAGAACAGTTTAGGAAAAAATAAGGAAATAATCCATTTCACTTAATTTTGTAAGTAATCGTTGAGTTTTATTTGGGAAACACTGCAGAATAATTGCAAACTTATTAGGAACTAGCTGTTGCCCGTGACACCGTCTGCGAAGAATTCGTTTATCGCTATCCCGCAGATTTCCGGGCTAAAAACTATCCTATGCTATTCGTAAGGTCTCAAACTGTCTCCATACCAAATTTCATGTAAATCCGTTCGGCCGTTATTGGGTAATTGAGTAATAAACATCCAAAAATCCAAACATCTTCACAATTTTTTTTTCTATAAATTAATGTCGTACGCCATTGACTTTCTCTACGAGCATATTCTTAGCTGCCAAATAGTTTTTCTCAAAAGCTACAGGAACCCGCCTCGGCTTATTATAGAAAGTTAGGAAGCTGTTCCGATAATGTACTTAGTTTTTTCTGAATATTTTCTCTCGGACAGGGCCCAACCGAAAACTGAAGATCTTAAGCACCCACCTAAATTTAGTGAGTCGACCGCCCGTCCCTAATAGGTACAACCTTTTTTCATAGACTATTTAAGAGCACACTCTCTGGTTTCCCCGAACAAAAGGTCATAATAAAACCAGTAAATCGCAGCAAAATTGCCACGGGAGTATGAAAAGTAAATAAAAACTCGCTCAATATCTCTGCGTGTGTGTTTGAGGTTGTTTGAGGCATTATGGCTAACCGCGATTAATAAAAACAACTGTTATTGTTGAGAACTCCCGTATAAGTTTAAACGAGTAGGTAATGAAACGATGCGTTGTTATCCAGCTTGATAAACCGACTGCCTTGATATAGGAGAGATTAATTAACTAGTAGTTAAAAATACGCTATTAAAGTACATTTCCCGAGAGTACATTGTGTCATAAGGGTGGTAAGTAAGTGGAAGGCTGAGGCCGTTTATATGACGTCCGTTGTTTTCACCGGACAACGGACCGTTTTTTTACCAGATTCGTAGTGTATGGCTCATAATGAACATGTGTATACGCACTGCATACTTGTCCGGCGACAAAATTTCCGGATGCATCTCCGTCGCCCCTCAGCGCGACGGACACCGGTCCGGCGTAAGAAAGAGCGGTCATCCATGCCAGTGTAATGCATGGTGTATGCAGACGCTACCGGACATATCGTCCGTTTTCTGTTAATTAGTTGCCGTCTACTTGCGCTTCTTTTTAAAAATGTATGCTGACTTTAAACATGAAACTACCGTGAGACTCACTCATAGTGAAAATAAACGGATCACTCACGTCTCAAAACGAGTTTAACTCGACATTTTTCGGGCTAATCCGTAGCCCTTCCTCTCGGAGTCGCACGTCACGGCGGCTGCCACACGTGCACACGTGCCACACACACACACGTGCACACGTGTGGCAGCCGCCGTGACGTGCGACTCCGAGAGGAAGGGCTACGGATTAGCCCGAAACATGTCGAGTTAAACTCGTTTTGAGACGTGAGTGATCCGTTTATTTTCACTATGTATGCTGACATTAATTATTTGTTTCTAAATTCCTGATTTTCAAAATACTATATTACCTTTTTATCACATTTCTAGCTTACAAGATTCTCGTTACACCACATTACAAAATCAAAGATTACTCAAGTTAGTGATTTTTTTGGTGGTATATAAATATTATTTTGGACATCTGGGGCCTGTTGCATAACAAAGTACAACTTATATTACAAGCGGAACTCCCTTTCTAGTTAATATAACTGAAGCGAGAGTTCCGCTTGTAATATTAGTTGTACTTTGTTATACAACTGGCCCCTGGTGGGTATAATGGGAATGTAATAAATAGGTAGGTATAGGTAACGCCACGAGATTTGAGGCGAATGATTACACACACAGCTACATGAAGTTCTGATTGCAAAAAAGATAGTGAATGAATGAAATGACTGAGTGAATAAAAATGTGAGTTATATATGATCTTATGATGAAATATTTACGCAATACTATGCATAATAATGCTTATAATTCTTCTTTTCTCATATAACCTATTTTTGAAATAAAACAATTTGAAACTGATAAGAAATATTCGCAAGAAAAAATCGGCATTTTATAAATGGCGAAAAATATTCTTATCTGATTTATATAAAATAGATCAATATATTTTATTTTCTGTTTTGTTTGAACTAAGTAGATGTATTTTCCTAAATTATTATTAAAGAAATAGGTTGAAGAAATTTTTAGTCAATCTTGTAATTCTATGTTGAGTCTGTTGAACTTGCTATCTGTACGAATAAATATCAAAATCCCGCTGTCATTACATGACGTATTGTTGTGTGCGTGACCTCAACTCTGATGGCGTTAACTATATTTAATGTAGTATTTTGACAAATCTGGTACATATTTTGGGAACGTGGTATTTTATACCAGTATGAATTTGAATTTTAATGACAACCAGCTCAAAACTGTAGCATAGAGACGGCACTCGAAGCTAACATCGATCCGGTAAAAAAATTACAGCTATACAAGGACATGCGTCTATTGACGGTCCGTTGTCCAGTGAAAATAAAAGGCTTTTTAACGCATTCAATGCCGGGAACGCATATATGCGTTTTTGTGACTTTTGCCTAGTGTCACTGTCATAGTCTGGCAGTCACTTTAACACACATGTGCATTTGTGACACCAGAAGAAATGTCATCGCAAGTCTACCAGCCGACAGCGAATGTCGAGTCAAGTTTCAAGTCAACTCGTGAAACATGGAATTTTTTTCATGAAATTTGTGAGGAAACAAAATTGATAACATGATGAGAAATGTCAGCTTCTATTTGAAATTGCAGTAAGATTTTACAATTAATTTGATATTTTATACACGTGTCATCTATAAATGCTACCCGAAAAAGCTGTATGGACTCAGACTCCTTTGTTTTTCTCAAGGCAAAAAAAAACTATGCAGTGTCATAAATGAAAAAAAAATCGTTACAGTCCTGGTTAAAGGCTCGTTACGAAGTACCGCTACGGTAAAGTCATGAACGAAAGTTGATAACGATGTCCAGAAACGAGTAATTAAACAAATTGGTCGCTTAAGGCACCTTAAGTTAAAAAATTAAGTTAAATCAAGCGAAATCCAACTCGCCGCAATTCGAGGAGCAAGAAAAAGGTCTCGGGGAAACTGGAAAGCAATGACCATCCCAGATTTTCCTTGTAACCAAAAAGAAACCAACCGTAACACCGAAGCAATAAGTTCACATTTGCGAAATTTGATTTAATACACAGGTAAATATGGGTTAAAATATGTTCATATTAATAGCGTTATTAAGCATCCTTTGAAAATACTTACCAAGAAATGGGTAAATTAAGTTGAGTGTAATGCTGAATAGCTGACACCGGATTATTTTTGTGTTCGTACTGAATTTGTATTTTCGAACTTTTTTAGGATGTACCTAGGTATATTATGTAAATACGATATGTGTTGGGTACAGGCAGGTAAATACTTTTCTAAATTATTTATCATACTCAAATAAAAGCAAAAGAAATACAAAAATACTTAACTCTAATTACCTCTGCCAAACTTTACTGCATAACAGTTTGTTGGCAGAAAGTGTAGAACTCTCGTTCCCTATTTTTAATTTTTAGGTCCGTCTGTCTGTCTGTCTGTTTGTCACTCTGTCACTGGGCTCCCATCTCGTGAACCGCAATAGTGATGAACGACAAAGAAAAAGAGAAAGAACTTATATTAGTGACAAGAGGAAAAGGAAAGGGTTTAAAGGAGGATGTGCAGATTTGTATGGGCTCCGGCCTAGGGACCAATAACGACAATCCTTATTCTACAACTTTTTGTATGGCGGGAAATCTTGAATCGCTGTGTAAAAAATAGGTATAGCAAGATAAAAATACATGAAAACGCATAAAAAAAACAGAAATATGACACAAAATAATCGATAGTTACAAAACCGTTACGACCGCTTTAGCCTAGTTGGTAGTGACCCTGCCTACGAAGCAAGAGGTCCTGGGTTCGAATCCCGGTAAGGGCATTTATGAGCACGAATATTTGTTCCTGAGTTATGGATGTTTTCTATGTATTTAAGTATTTATTTATCTATATAAGTATGTTTATCGTCGTCTAGTACCCATAGTACAAGCTTTGCTTAGTTTGGGACTAGGTCGATTTGTGTAAGATTGTCCCCTAATATTTATTTATTTATTTATTTATTTACCTTCATAATCTGTAAAGCGATACACGAACATATTAGTATAGAAAAAAAAAATGTACCTACATACTTTCAACTCAAATTACTTTTATGCAGCGATAACTTTTTTCATACAGAGACTTGGGTTGCCATAGGAAAACTTTCAGAACTTAGAAGAAGCTAATATTATGAGTTGAAATCGGGTTTTGTTCCGAGTACCTTGATTTCAGAGAAGCCCGATATTTCGGCACAGTTGCATGCGCCATGATCACGAGACGACTTAGTCAAGGTCTGAAATCAAGGTACGCGGAACAAAACCCGATTTCAACTCATAATATTAGTAATGACCGCGATAGCCTAAAATATTCTGTTAGAAGAAGCTATCCAGTGACATATTATACCGCTTGGCCCAGCCTCCTTTTGGTTGAAACTAAATCGACATACGACCTACCTACTTACCGACTTACCTATACGTAAGATACACAGTGGTGTAGGAGTTTGATTTTATTTTCAACTAGCGACCCGCCCCGGCTTCGCACGGGTGCAATGCATGTATTATACATAAGTACCTGGGCGACCGAGCTCTGCTCGGGCAGAAACTCTGTACCAAGCGTTTTCCCAGAGATAAGACCAAGCTAGATCAAATTTTTCATCCCCGAAAACCCCCAAATACCAAATTTCATCGAAATCGTTGGAACCGTTTCCGAGATCCTGATTATATACACCGGAGGGTTGGGGGGGGGGTTGAGAGGGGGGAGGGGATGCGGGGGAGGGAGCGCGGGGGTATTAAAGGGGGGATGAAAATTTCATTGATTTTGCCGTAGGATGCACCGTTTTCAAGATATTTGACAAAAACACCGGAGGGGGTGGAGGGGTGAGTCACGTTAAACTATCGTCCGTAAACCGACTTTACAGACAACCGGCTTTTCCTGTTCTGTGCTCCCAATAGGGAACGTGCACATAGACAGTGCTGCCAACTGGTGCCATAAGGGTGCCATCAATTTGAATGTTTTACCTTGATAAGTTTGTTTTACTGTCCGCATAGTGTCTCTTCTGTCGCATTAGTGCTGCCGCCTATAGTTACTGCACGTTCCCTATAATACTTTTTCTAACAAAAAAGTAACTTTTTCTCGCAAAAAATAACTTTTTCTCACAAAAAAGTAACTTTTTCTCACAAAAAAGTAACTTTTTCTCACAAAAGAAGAAACTTGACGTTTTCTCATAAAAAATAAACTTAAAAAAAAAACAGAACCGAGGTCGGCTGGATCCGCGACCACCCGATTTCTAATGTGCCATTATGATCTGCTCGAAGTCGGCGAAATTTAGCTTTATATTCTAATGCAAACAAAAATAGCTGGAAAACACGAGTAAAAGCGATTTTCTGAAAATGAAACATAGCTAGACCAGTTTTTCATCCCCGAAAACCCCCACATACCAAATTTCATCGAAATCGTTGGAGCCGTTTCCGAGATCCTGATTATATATATATATATATATATATATATATATACATATATACAAGAATTACTCGTTTAAAGGTATTAGATAAACCTATTCCTCTTGAATCACTCTAGGATCCTGCTTGTTGGGCGCGTTGGCTAATGTTGTAAGTCCAACAAGAAAAAGTTTTTACTAAATAAATAAATAAATAAAAATACGATAGGAAACCCTATGGTATATGTATATAGACTTATTTTTAACCCTTAAAATGTGTTCAGAGTCTTCAGAGCGCAAATCCGACTCGCATTTGCCTAAATTTGGTTTAAGCCCTTTGACGACTCTCAAATTAAACAATTGTTTTGTGTCTGTGTTAATTAAATTGGTATCCCCTTTATGATGTCCAACAAAAGACCATTAAATGATTCCAACCCCTAATAATATAATTTAACGACTAAAGTCTTTACTACACAGCCTAGCCGGTTAATAGTAAGGTTTCTAAAGTTATCAAAATAAAATTACTAGGGTTTATATCCACAGGGTCAAGACCAAGTCAACTGATTTTATGTATTTTTTACTTTATACCGGGCAGTAAAGGCGCTACTGAGTGGTAGAATCGAATAAAATATTTCATTGCTCGTAAACTTGATAGTATATTTTGTCATTATACCAGTCCGCACATATTCAGAGAAGTGTTCAATCATCTACAAAAATATCATTTTTATAGTCACTTCGAGAGCCGAGTGATTTATACGTGATCGCATCTGGTTCGAATCAAATGTCTTTGTCTAGGTAGTCTGGTGCTTTCGTATGTCGTAAAAAAACAGTGTTGAGATAAATCTTCTAATATATAAAAGTCTCGTGTCGTTTGTTATCGAACTCCTCCGAAATGGCTTGACCAATTTTTATGAAAGTTGTTTGTACATACTTTGTAGGTTTGAAAATAGGTAGTAGGCTACTTTTTACTCCTATTCTTCGTAGACGGAATCGCGGGCAACAGCTCAGCGGTTCTCTATAACTAGCATTGCGTTAAAATAAAATATCCTAGAACGATTGACATGCACTAATCGATCTAGTCCCAGGCTAGGTTCTCTAACTACTAGTCTATCCGGTTGCCAATTAGTATTTCAAAGTAAACATGATTCCGCATTACTCTGTGGGAGTGTATAACAGGGGTATGATGAGGGCGATGTGCTAGGAGTAGCAATCAAACATCAACTCTTTCCACCATATAGATATATATTGTCTGCTCAGAAGGTCAGAAGAATCTAATACCTTTAAACGAGCAATTCTTGTATATATATATATAATCAGGATCTCGGAAACGGCTCCAACGATTTCGATGAAATTTGGTGTGTGGGGGTTTTCGGGGATGAAAAACTGATCTAGCTATGTTTCATTTTCAGAAAATCGCTTTTACTCGTGTTTTCCGGCTATTTTTGTTTGCATTAGAATATAAAGCTAAATTTCGCCGACTTCGAGCAGATCATAATGGCACATTAGAAATCGGGTGGTCGCGGATTCAGCCGACCTCGGTTCGATACCACGTTTCTTTTCAAGATTTTTAGTTTTTTTTTATGAGAAAACGTCAAGTTTCTTCTTTTGTGAGAAAAAGTTACTTTTTTGTGAGAAAAAGTTACTTTTTTGTTAGAAAAAGTATTATAGGGAACGTGCAGTAACTATAGGCGGCAGCACTAATGCGACAGAAGAGACACTATGCGGACAGTAAAACAAACTTATCAAGGTAAAACATTCAAATTGATGGCACCCTTATGGCACCAGTTGGCAGCACCGTCTATGTGCACGTTCCCTATTGGGAGCACAGAACAGGAAAAGCCGGTTGTCTGTAAAGTCGGTTTACGGACGATAGTTTAACGTGACTCACCCCTCCACCCCCTCCGGTGTTTTTGTCAAATATCTTGAAAACGGTGCATCCTACGGCAAAATCAATGAAATTTTCATCCCCCCTTTAATACCCCCGCGCTCCCTCCCCCGCATCCCCTCCCCCCTCTCAACCCCCCCCCCATCCCTCCGGTGTAAATAATCAGGATCTCGGAAACGGTTCCAACGATTTCGATGAAATTTGGTATTTGGGGGTTTTCGGGGATGAAAAATTGATCTATCTTGGTCTTATCTCTGGGAAAACGCTTGGTACCGAGTTTCTGCCCGAGCAGAGCTCGGTCGCCCAGGTACTTAATATTATATACACAACACGGTAGAAATTACAGAAGAACAATTATAACAGAATTTAGTTAAAATATACAGCAAAGCAAAACATGACAGTTAGTAACGCAGTGACGTGAGTCCGTTGTAGGTTCAAAAGATGACAACCATTTTCGCACATGCGCAAAACAGTCGCTACTCATTCGCTCGTGACCGTTCGGCAGGCGCTCGGACGCGCTCGGGCGCTCGGCTCTGTTCGCGTGGCGAACAATCGCGAGAGTGCCCGAAGTCTGCCGAACGGCCGTGGCAATACTCAAGTCTAAAACTAATGAGTACAGTCGCCACAACTCTATTCATTTAAATAATTATCTTATTTAAGTAACAAAAAATACAATGAAATAAAAATAAAAAAAAACCGCCCCGGATCGCACCAGGTGCAAAGGTGCCCAACACACTAGCCGCATTGCCCCGCTGAACCGCGATGGACAACCTTTGCACCACAAACGACCCAGTGCTATGATCAAGACCTCTCTCACGAAGACAGCGCTCCACTCGTTAAAAAAAAACCGGCCAAGTGCGAGTCGGACTCGCGCACCGAGGGTTCCGTACAAGTTTATATGTATCTATGAACATCCAGTCTTAGCAGACCCCTGCTCCTAAGCAAAATGTGCGCAGTGTGGGATCATTGTAGATTGGTTACTGATATAGACAGACAGACAAAAAAATTATGCTTTTCGCAATTTTTCCTATATCTGTGCTATAAGACCTTGCTTCGTACCAAATTTCAAGGTTCTGAGTTCACGGGAAGTACCCTGTAGGTTTTGATTCCCTTGCGAGTGTCGAAAATGTGCGTTGTTTACTGATATAGACAGACAGACAAAAAAATTTATGCTTTTCGCAATTTTTCCTTTATCTGTGCTATAAGACCTTGCTTCGTACCAAATTTCAAGATTCTGTGTTCACGGGAAGTACCCTATAGGTTTTGATTCCCTTGCGAGTTTCGAAAATATGCGGAAATTTGCGTCATAAACGGCTGTATCTTTTGATTGCGTTGGCTTAGAAGTTTGATTTTTTCACAGCTCCAAGGGACAGTAGATTTGAGTATTTGATATAAATTTCAGCTTGATACCTCCACGCGTTCCTGAGAAAAAGGGTCTTGACAGACAGACGGACGGACGGACGGACGGACAACAAAGTGATCCTATAAGGGTCCCTTTTTTCCTTTTGAGGTACGGAAGCCTAAAAAAGTAAACATGCAAAAATACAAATCTTTCCTCTATATAATATTATTATAATCATACAAAACTTTATTCAAAATTAAAATGAAAATCAATACATAACATAATAATTAAAACTAAATAAAAACTACAATAATCCTATTTATACTGTTTTAAAATTTCGTAAACGGGACTTATCACGCAATAAATATTTATTTATTTACCTCGACGTTTCAGCCACATTGCAGCAACCGTGGTCACGAGTTAACTATTTATAATTTAGTGTTTTACACGTTCGCGATTTTCATCCGTAATTTGTAACTAATATTATGTTTACTGTGACATGATTTTTTTCTTTATTTTTTCTAGAACTGGTATAACTTAACTTCTCTCCCTAGGTTATAGTTGAGTTTTGTTACACACGGTGTATAGATTTAATGTGTATAAGTATTGTGTGCAGAGGTTGTAACAGAGATATCTCTCTCCAGGCAGATATTATGCCTGGGGACCGAAGTTCAAAGGAAGAAAGCTGGAAATTGTATTTGTAGATTGTAGCAGTTTCTCTTATTGATTACCAGATGACGCTAGGGGTCGCTACAGTATGTTTATTCGTAGTAATAACTTTGCTTACCCACGACCTTATGATAGCTACGTTTATGCAAGAAATGTGTGTTTAAGAATATATTATTAAAAAATATATTATATTAGGGGACAATCTTACACAAATCGACCTAGTCCCAAACTAAGCAAAGCTTGTACTATGGGTACTAGACGACGATAAACATACTTATATAGATAAATAAATACTTAAATACATAGAAAACATCCATAACTCAGGAACAAATATTCGTGCTCATTACACAAATAAATGCCCTTACCGGGATTTGAACCCAGGACCTCTTGCTTCGTAGGCAGGGTCACTACCAACTAGGCTAAAGCGGTCGTTCGTTTAGCGGTCGTTTATGCAATTCCTCCACCTCTACACTATACGAACACACACAAATCACACAAACCCAACTATCACCACCACCATACATACTGACGCGTTTGAACACAACCAGAGCTCATCTCCAGAGCAAACAACCGTTCAATACCAGCTACCTGATGACTAGACAATAAATGATTTAAAAGCTAGACAATTAAATTAAAAATGTTGGTACGATATTTTATAGTTAGGTACTTATAAACTTTACTAACAACAGTCGATGGACCAATTAGCAAGTAGTTATAAAATAATTCGCTTCGCAAGCACGTTCACGGTTTGTTGTTCATGTCAAACTAAACCTAGACAGACTGCGATAAAAACCGTTAATATTTCAGCTTACATAATAGCTTAAAGCAAATTATAACCGACTTGGTTGTCGACTGGATAGCCTGGTAGTTGGTTAGAGAAACTGACTGCGAAGCTTGAATATTCGATCATTGGTCGGGACAGATATTTGTATCTAATATCTATCAGAGACACCAACCTGCGCTCCAGAACTCAGATTGTCCATGTGGCGAAAAAGACAGCCAAACTCAAGTGGGATTGGGCGGGACATGTCTGCCGAATTTCATCCAAAAATCTGCTCCGATTGAGTTCCAAGCAACGACCACTGAAACAGGGGCAGGCCAAAACGAAGATAGCGGAATGACTTAGACCATTTTAATCCTTTTTGGATAAATCATGCGAAAGTTAGAAATTTATGTAGAAAGAAAAAGAGGAGGACTTTGCTTAGCAGTGGGACGTCCAAAAGGCTAAATATAATATATCTAAAGCTTATAAACGAGCAATTATTCTATATCTTTTTAAATTTGCAAGAAAACATTTAGGAAAAGACGAAATATTTTATTCGAAATAAAAAACCACTTTAAAATGTTTGTTAACCTTATAAAACGACTACTGGAAAAGTTCCGTTGTGACACAAAAATTACCCATGCTATTGTATGGTTAATTCGTCATGTCACTATGAAAAACTTTTTATCGATTTTAATTAACGGCGTTTAAGGTGTCCAACGTTTTGAACTTCACTCGTACAGTTACATACTAAGTGGTTATATACAATAAATAGGTAGCTCGACGTATTGCGCGTAAGCTTAATATAAATCAGTTACACACACTGGTACTCGAACAACGAATGGAGGTAGTAGCTCCCAAATCGTATACACTTCCAATCAACTAGGCATTCCACCTTCCGCGCGGCGTCGATTCAAAAGCAATTCACTCGGTTTTTGCTCAATTGTCACTCAATTACATGGCAATTCGCTGCGAAGTTTAACGAGAACGATTGTACCGCGCCATCGAGTATATTATATGTAGACTATCAATGATTTTATAGGTAAAGGTATGTTATATGCTCACAAAATAAACGCAAAAAATGCTCCAAACACAGCGAGAGCATACACATATACGCTGCCTGTCTTTTTTTGCTCCTGTTAAAAAAGGTATAATGTTACGGCTGTCTTTTTAAGGCCAAAGACTACAATTGTCACCTTTTTTACGCTTAATTTTCGGCGCACTAATGACATATTCAACTTCTTTTAATTAACATGGAATATAATTCAGTATACGAATACATAGTTTTAGACTGCGGTAATAATATAATTCAATCTTTATTGTTTAGATTTTACGAACGAACGAAAAATAATTTTGTGTTATTTTCTTTATAATATGTTTACTGACTTCACTTTTTGCTAATTGTACCTGGATAGTTATCCAAATTACATATCTGTTAAAAATTTCAAGTCATCGGTTTATCACTTAGTAGGTGAAATGCGTCTTGTGAGATTTGACCTTAACAAACATACATACAGACCAACATTGCAAGTTAAATAATAGGTAGGTGGGTAGCTAGGTCGGTTATTAGGCTCACTAAGTAGTTCCAGATGAAGAAGGGCAAACAGGCAATAAATAGGAGCCCCGCACGCGGATCTCCATCGACAATGAAAGGTTGGTAAAAAAAATGGAAAACGTTTTATAGAGATTTTAACCGAATTCATTAGAGTACGGTTTTAATGTAGGTACTTATGACTATTATTATATTGGAGTGGTTATTCAGCAGATATAATAGGCATCTGGAATTAAACCTTTTCTTCTCCGAGAAGTATTTGAATCCATTCAATTTCAAAAGCCAATGTTGCCAATGGTTGGTTAAATTATTATCGTTTCAGCGATTGGAACGCCCCTCCCTCTACGTCTGCTATTCCAAACCAATATAATAACGATTTTCGATTTAAAGTGTGCATTTGAAAGTATTAAAAATACAGGGTGTACCAAAACTCAACGATAACCAGCACGGTACAGTCAGCATCAAAAGTAGCTGGTCACTTTTGTACCTTGTCGCTCTACAGTTAGTTGCAAAACGTCATACTTGATTGACAATATTGTGTTACTAGCTTTTGCCCGCGACTCCGTCCGCGTGGAATTAGTAATTTGGGCAGCTTATTTTTTTGATCCAATTTGCTTTTTCATCAATTATGGCTCTCCTTAGTTCCTCGATATAAAAAATACCCCCCCCCTGCAACCCCCCCACCTCTGCACCCCGCTCCGCTCCTTACTATTTCAATGTGTTATGTCACATCCTTACGAAAGAGTGTGTATGTAGTAGTCTGCTTTTGTTTGATCGCGGTTTCAGCACGCACACATGCGTTGAAAGTTTTGGTGGTGCTTTATAAACACTTTCACAAATACATTGAAGACGTCTTGAATTTCGGAGGGGCGGGCCATGTTATCGTAGTTTATCTTTACCTAGGTCTATACCTATCCTCACTCAACAAACATTCATTGTCTTCTATAGGTACCTACCCTTTCACGTAAAACTTCTGAATGAGTTTGTAGTGAAATTTAGCACACTATCCATATCCATTCTAGTCCATACTTAATATTATAAATGTAAAAGTGTGTTTGTTTGTTTGACCTTCCTAAACGCTGAAACTGTGCTACGGATTGCTGTCGTTTTTTGTATGGACGTAGTTGAAGGTCAGGAGCATAAAGGCTATTTTGTATCACGGGAAAATATTTCATTCCCACGGGAAAACATGTTTTATTATACTTCAACGGTGGTATAGCCGCGGGCATCAGATATCTATCGGGTATTTATATCTATCTCTTAGTCGCTTTATTATCTTCTTAGTCGCTCACTCTTGACAGAGTTTTCGTGGTCATGAGGGGTCGCTTCCCGCTGCGGTCGCTGCTTTCGCGATCCGTCTCCACTGGTCTCTATTGGCTGCCTGGCGAGCGCACTCCGCCACAGGGATCTTGGATATGGACTTAATGGTACGCGTATCTGTCCATCGGGTTGGTGATCGACCACGTGGTTTCTTACCCTTAACCGCACCCTGAATCACCAATCGTTCCATTGAGTTATTTTTGCGGCTAGTATTTATATAAGACAAAGAATACTCTTCTTCTTAACTCGTCTTTTAACGACCGCTTAGCCTAGTTGGTAGTGACCCTGCCAACGAAGCAAGAGGTCCTGGGTTCAAATCCCGGTAAGGGCATTTATTTGTGTGATGAGCACGAATATTTGTTCCTGAGTTATGGATGTTTTCTATGTATTTAAGTATTTATTTATCTATATAAGTATGTTTATCGTCGTCTAGTACCCATAGTACAAGCTTTGCTTAGTTTGGGACTAGGTCGATTTGTGTAAGATTGTCCCCTAATATTTATTTATTTATTTTATTTTATTTATTTATTATTGCGTAGTTCCCGCGAGTTAGTGATAAACAAATTCTTCATAGACGAAAGTCGCAAAGCCACTAGAGTGAAATCGTGTACGTAGTCCATTCCCGATTTAACCTTGCACGTCAAAACTTGCGTAGTAAAGAACATCACAATAAATCACAAGCATCTATCATCTGTGGCAGTAAATGATCGAATCAAAGTTTTTGTAGCGATGCCCGTGACGTCACAGTACGTCTACGTCAAACTGTAAAGGCCTGAAAAAGTATATAAAAAGAAAGAGTATATAGCCAGGGCCGAATTAAGGGGAGAGCGTCCGGGGCCACATCCCCGTAGCCTCCACAATAACCACAATAAAGACTTCAAAAAATTGTTTAATGAAATCTCGACGGTGTTTTTTTTTTTATTTGGATAATAATTTGTGGCCAAGGGGCCTCCACTCTTTTCATGTCTCGAGGCCTCCAGACCTCTGAATCCGGCCCTGTATATGTCATTAGGGATCATACAACACGACAAGTCTTTTACTTAAGTTTTTCACCTATAAGCAAGTAGATATTTTAGTAGTTTTCGTCTTATCCCCTTCCCCTTGTTTCACGATGATTGTAACGATTAGGTATATGTGACGCATCAGGTAGTAGTGGCCTAGTGGTTTGACCTATGGCCTCTCAATCAGAGGGTCAAGGGTTCGAGTCCGGGCTCGAACCTCTTAATTTTTTAGAAATGTATGTGCTAAATTAAATTTGAAAGTTTCCATGAGCTTTACGGCCAAGGAAAACATCGTGAGGAAGCCTGCATACACCTGAGAAGAAAATTCAGTGGAGTGTGAGAAGTTCCCAATCGGCATTGGGCCCGCGTGGGTGAGTAATAAAGCCAATGAGAATAGATTTGCTACGTATCAATGATCCGTCATCATTATCATTATCCCAGCTTATATAAGTCCCACTGCAGGGTACAGGCTTCTCTCATTCTGAGAGGGCTTGGGCCTTAGTTCCCACGCTGGTCTAGTGCGGATTGGGAACTTCACATCACACACTCCACTGAATTACTCCGCATGTGTATAGGTTTCCTTACGATATTCTCCTTTACCATAAAGCTAAAGGAACGGAAAGGAGAATGTTCTTAGAGCTTTGAACAGCACAGATGATTGCTTATTAAGCTTCATCTATAGTCAACATCATCATTTTAGCCGAAAGATGTCCACTGCTGAACATAGGCCTCCACCAAAGCTCGCCAAAAGATCGGTCCCGTGCCATTCGCATCCAACGCGATCCCGCAACCTTAACCAGGTCGTCCCTCCACTTTGTTGGAGGCCTACCTATACTGCGTCTTCCGATCCGTGGACGCTCCATTGGCCATTAGTTCTACGAGCGATGTGCCCTGCCCACTGCCACTTGAGTCTGGCGATTCTTCGAGCTACTTCGGTGACTTTAGTTTTTGCGCGGATTTCATCAGTTCTAATGCGATCCTGCAGAGAAACTCCGAGCATAGCCCTCTCCATCGCCTTCTGAGCTCACCTATTGTATCGATACAATGTTATATCCAATTACACGTTAATCACATTGTTGAGTTCGTTATGAGTTATGTAGGCATACGAGTATGTACAGTCACCCACCATGATTTACTCTCAGATTCTTATTCCGACTCTATTGCACAGAAATAAGGACCTGGATACCTCTAAATTTTACTTTTGGCATCTGTACGTACAGAATAATAAAGCATCAGGTGATATTAGATTTCGAATGTTCTTGGAATTATACTTTTTATAATAGGTTATAGGTTTGAAGAGAATTATTGAAAAATAATTTCGTCATCAACTTTGGCCGATACACGCTCCACAAGTCCACAGCAGGACACAGGCCTAACCTCAAGATGAGAGGGATTGGGACGTAGTTCCCTCGTGGGTCCAGTACGGTGTATTGGCAAAGGACCAATCTGTTTGACGAGCCTTGGGGGAGGTCTATGTTCAGCAGTCTTTCTCAGACCGAAAGACGTATTTCGGTTGAAATGATATGATGATAGTCAAGTCAATAGTCAAGTATATATATAATTATATATACCAAGACATCAAAGATATCGAATAGAGCTTTATGTCATTGATAATAAGGTTGATGTTTTGATATGTAGCTAAGACAAGACAGATTATAAACAGCGTTCCTAAAGAAATGTATTTCCTTTAAATCCTGAGTATTATTCCAATGTTTACATGTTTACAATGTATTTGACGCGATGGCTGCATATTTACGTCCTCGCCTGAACACAGTCTTCTCTCTAGCCCATCTCAGCGCCATTCATTTGTTTCCATCACCCCGACAGCCGCAATTGACACCACAATGAAACATGGCGACCGCACCATTTGACCCTCCATTATCCGGCGTAGTCGCCAAAATTCTTTACAATGCGACATTTGGCCGAATTACGGACTCGCCACAGCCGCCGTAAATATTTGGTCGCGATTCCTCTTTTGAAACATTTACTTTACGTGTTTGCTTGGGAGAGTAAAAATAAATGTACATAATCATCATCATCGTCATCTCTGCCTATGATATGTCCCTTGGGGTTCCCATGCGGGCCTATTGCTGATTGGGAATCTTACACAAACCTTTGAACTTGAACCTCCATTATCTGTAATCGGGCAAAATTCTTTCATCACTAATTATTTTAGCCGAAAGACGTTCACTGCTTGCAAAACGGGTCGGTCCTGCGCCATCCGCATCCAACGCACTCCCGCAACCTTAACCGGTTCGTCGCTCCATCTCGTTAAGAGGCCTACCTACACTGCGTCTACCAGTCCGTGCCATTCTTCGTAATTCTTAAAACGGCACATTTGACTGAATTACTTAAGTATGAGCTCGCCACAGTCGCCGTAAACATTTGGCCGAGTTTCCTCTTTTGCAACATTTACTTTTCAACGTGAATTATTAATTTTCGTGTTTCCATGGGAGTGTAAAAACAATTTAAGTAATCATCATCATCATTTCCGCATATATACATGCCACTGCTGGTCACAGGTCTGCTCTCGGAATGAGAGTGCTTGGAATTCCCATGAGGGCCCTTTGTGGATTGAGAACCTTATACATACAACATTGAATTGCTTCGCAGACATGTGCATTGTGCAGGTTCCCACATGATGCACTGTAAAGCTCGTGGCTAATTTTGAATGTAATTTTGCAAATTAATTCCGATAAACTCGAACCCACGACTCTGCTTAATAGGCTACAAGCTGCTGGGATACCATAGCTTCTATGTTTTCTGTTTTAGTTGATACTACTTCCTACAGCTATAATAGTGATATCCTTCATCATCATCATCATCATCATTTCAGCCGTGGGAAGGCCACTGCTGGACGCCTCCCTCATTGACGCCCAATCATTACGTTTGAAAGCGACTTGTATCCCTGAACCTGCGACCTTCACCAAATCGACCGTCCATCTCGTTGGTGGACGTCCCACGTTGCGCTTGTCAGTCCGTGGTCTCCATTCGAGAACTTTTGGGCCCCAACGGCCATCTGTGATATCGTTACTAATATTATAAATTCGAAAGTAACTCTGTATGTCTGTTACCTCTTCCCACTTAAACCCCTCTATTTAGACAAACTGTCAAACATATGTATGGAGATAGTTTGAGACCCTAGAAAGGACCTAGGGTTGATTTAATCCCGCGGGACAGGGATAAATAAATTCAAACCGAGTCCCGGGCAACAGCTAGTAGGTATTCAATAAATTTAGGTTCGTTATAGTAATAACAATGTTCACAAAAAATCCGTGTAGGTACACAAGGGACTCATGTTGTTAGTATTTCTTGGAAGTTAACTTTAAAAACCTCCGCAGGGCCTTTAGGTCCAAGTAAAATCTAGAATTAATTACTGAGACTTCACGATACTTATTTTCTTCCTGCAAAACTGGAAAATCTCCGTTTTTTCGTCAGTTGTTGATGTATAAAATGTACCTGGAGTAAGTACTAATTAAGTCCAACAAACTTCAAACTTGAAACTTTTCTATCGCAAAATATTATTTCTTGGCATAGAATAGGTATGAAATTAATAATTAATTTGTCCAGTCACGCGTAGTGTTGGGTTCCGTACTAATAGGCAGCTAATGTTAAACACTTACTAAGTTCTGAAATCTAGTATTATCAAACCGCAATCAGAGTGGGACTGTCAGAACTGTCATTTCATACATATTTGGACGTAAGCATATAGAATTACTGTCAACTCCAATCCCTTTCTAATCGCGGGCGAATAATAGCTAACCACTAATAGCTAAACCGTTTTAACTGAGTCCTCGCCTGCGCGGTACAGGGGCTGGGGGGTATGACGACAAAGGGGGCTGGGAGAGGTGCGGACGGCGAGCGCGCCTCGTGTGCCTGCCGCCCGCACCTCTCCGCGGGCGAGGACTCAGTTAAACGGTTTAGCTATAGGTCTAAACCTGTGGCATCTCAAGATTCGTGAGTTGAGCTTAAGCCCAGGTTCTCATCTTAAAGTTTTGGAGAATTTATGTGCGGATAAACTTTGAAGAAAATGAATGGTGGTGTACAATGCGTAAAAATATTGTAGTACATTGATATGGACATACGAAAAGTAACGCCTAAATCTATTTATTAAAATGTTGTAGCTACTTTAAAAATAAATAAGTTCAATTCTCGAATAACGATCTAGACGTGAAAAAAATACGCTCTTTACGTATGTAACTGTACCTACTTATCTAAAAACAATATTAGACAAATGAATGTGACTAAATGAGGATTTCTTTTTTGTCACTTTGACACCGGAACCCTAAAAAAGGCCAGACGCCGTTCCCAATATAATAATAATAATGGCATTCCGACATCTATATAATAAATTATTAATTCGTTTTGTTCATTAATATTCCATAGTCATTAGCAATATTTAACCTAAAATGAGCGTCGTTGTATCGTAACATTTCAAATTCAACTGTCTAGCCGTATTAATTCTAAACGATACTCACAAAAGTTTACTACCCATTTGTTCAGTTCCTTAAAGTTAGTAATCGATCTTCAAACGTAGAAATTGATTGCTTCCAAAAGTAATATTGAAAGCAGACTCGGCTACGAAATGTACGAAAGGAAATAACCATTCATTATTGAAGGCCTGTTTTCAGTTACAAAGTGAAAATACCCATCATTCCTTTGCTAGAAATGTGATATTTTAGAAACCCAAATGGATATATAATTCTAAGTAGCTGCTTATTTGGGTATACCACGAAGTTTTTGTTGGTAAGGCCGCCTATCCACTGGAGCAGAGCGAGATAAAAATCCACCAATAGAATTATTGTATAGAATCTCCGCTTCTTTTCAATGGATTCATACAAAACCGAAAGAAAAGGAGAAGCGGGCAGAGAAACAAGCGTACGGAAAAATACTTACAGTCCGCAACTCCACTCCGTATTACTTTCTTGCTCCACTCTCTAGCTCCGCGTCTATAAATAAATAAAAAATAAAAAAATAGTGAAAAATATAAAAGTTTAATTTTGGATCATTAAAAGTCCATAGCGCTTGTTAGTACGTACAAAACTTTAATATCTATAAATAAAATAAATAAATAAATAAATCTTTATTCAAAATAGGTTTTTACAATATAAAACTTAAGTCTAAACAAATTAAAAGTGAAGAATGACACATGCCTGAACTAGGAAGATCCTGTGTCTCAGGCGAAAAAAGGACTTACACAACTAGACATAACTATATGAATTAAGTTAAATTTCATTAAATTAACACATGCAGAAAAAATAAACCGCTATGTAGGTAATCTTAGTACTAAGGTAAATTAGGAAACATTATTAACAATAACATAAAAAGTACCTATTATCAAAACAATGTTTATTTAAACAAGGTCAATAATTTAAACATATATTAGATACTTATAAATCCGTGTATGATGTGTTTTCCAATATTGCTTGTTATACATTTTTTTATTAGGTACGACAATCAAGTATCAGTGTCATCAAAAATTGCGAACTGTAAAGTCTAAACTTAAGAATAATTATAGCGTAGGAGTAAATTTTCAACCTCACATATTACTGACTCAGATACACAGAGAAGATCTAGGTCATCGATTAAGTTATCATTCATACAAATAAATCGAACATAAAATAAGTAAAAGAAAAGTTCTGAAAGTAAACTTGGAAATGGCGTTCTTAGGCGTCTTCATAGTCTATTGAATTAATGTACCGTAATTCTGCAGATTTCTTAGCGGGACAGTCGGAATCGCCAGTTGTGTGATTACACGGCTTCTTGAAGTGCAGGCAAGTAGCACACTTAGGTGGATCAGACTTCTTCGCACACTCCTTCAACATATGACCTATTTCACCGCAATGACCGCAGGTGTTAGCAACCTCTCGGCATGTCTTCGCCGCATGACCGTACTGCTGGCACTTGTAGCATCTTGTAACAAGGGTAAAATCTCTTACCGGGCACGACGACCAATTGACAAACACCCTTTCCTTCGAAATTAAGGCCTTTCAAGGCCTATGTAGGTTAATTAATTACAAATAAATATAAGGATACTATCTAAGGGATCTAAGGGGGCACTGGGCCCGTGTGGGAACTACGGCCCAAGTCCTCTTATTCTGAGAGGAGGCCTGTGCCCTGCAGTGGGACGTATAAAGACTGGGATGATGATCTAAGGGATCTAAGTGTCACATACCAACGCACAACACAAACACACACATACACCATAGATTTTAAAATAATGTAGAATAAGTTTTTGTCGTGTAACTCAATAACTTAACTTAACTCTATTAGGGGGAGAGCGCTGCTTATCCTAAAGCACAGGTTATACCTATTTTACGAAGTAGAGAGAGTTATAAGTAAACAGTGTAAAAAGATGTTTTTGGGAAATAAATTATACCTATATACTAGCAATGAGGCTTTGCCCTCTTTGTCCCTCCCAATCACCACATCGACCCACTATTAAAAGTAAGCGTCTATTGGCAGACACAGTTCGCAACTCTGCTCCGCATACCCCCTCGCTCCGCTCCTCTCTCTCCCTACGCTTCAGTGGACAGGCAGTCTGAGAGTGTGTTCGTATGTAGGATGTAGGTGTGGCGTTGTATCAACTTGATTCACATTGGCTTGTCTAAGTTTTAAACAATAAATTGGAATACTAATTTTGCTGCTCCGCGAAGTAGTGAATTTAAAGGCCGGCGCAGGCCAGATGCGTATGCGTGTCACGCACCAGTTGTAATTAATGAAACTGTTATAAAGATGGTACACCATGTACACACATCTGGTGCACCATCGTTCTTACAGTATCATTTATTACATCGTCTACGCCGGGCCTTGAGCCATGAAAAATAGATACGTTTGCGCTGGAAATATACTTTTTCATGTATTTTTTTGTTTAAAAAATATACCTGGTTCATAAATGCTTTTTATAGCTTAGATTTAATAAAGATATTTTTACTTTGACTGTACACACTTTATACGTAGTACGGATATTCTGTGGTACTATGGTGAATAAAGTAGTTTTTGCACGGTTCGAGAAACAGAGTGGGTTGCGTTACATTGCGCTACCGCTGTTGCTGTGGATTCCAAACGACCCATCTACCGCAGCAGTGTACCGCAGTCTCGAAATCTTGTCGCTATACAAATAAATAGGGATTAGTTGTGTTTAGAGCCCACAGCATGGAACTTGTCTAAGCGAGCGAGTGGAATATTTCGACCGGTGTTTATCACTGCAATCCAAAATCCGCCTAATCTTCCCTCGAGATAATGGTGATAGCAAGTATCGTGCGAGCGGATCTTATTAAAAAATTAAACGTGCTGAGAAATTTAAAATTTTAGAAGTTAAATGCAAAATGATCCAAATTAATGAGGAGATTTAATTATAGTGTATATAAGGTAATGTAATTTACAAAATAGAGGCGAATAAGTGTAAAAAAAACCCAGATTTTTTCACAATTACATCCATGCAAAGCCAGGGTTAATATTAATTATAAAACTAATCTAAGTATACGCCCTTGTGGTATAAAATAATGTCGCTTTCCACGTCTAGGAAGAGTTAGAGGATATATAATAGACAGACGTGGAAGGCGACTTTGTTTTATACTACAAAAATAAATAGATTAGTATAACAACTCGACGCATGATCCATACAACAGTGGGAATTCGATTCGATTTATCAACTAAAACGTTTGTGATAAAATTAATAAAATAAAAATAAATAAATAAATATCACGGGACAATTCACACCAATTGACCCAGTCCCAAAGTAAGCTTAGCAAAGCTTGTGTTATGGGTACTAGGCAACGGATAAACATACTTATATAGATAGATACATACTTAAATACATATTAAACACCCAAGACCCGAGAACAAACATTCGTATTTTTCATACAAATATCTGCCCCGACACGGGAGTCGAACCCGGGACCTCAAGCTTCATAGTCAGGGTCTCTAACCACTAGGCCATCTGGTCGTCTGGTCGTTAATGAATGTGTTGTTTTTAATTTCTTTAATAATAGAGTAAGTAAGTAAGTAATTTCCCTATTTTTATTGATCAAACAAAATGAGGCTGAATTTTCACTTATCTTTTCATGCAACTATGCATGCACATACAACAATATTAGACCACATGGTCTATTTAAACATTGACACGTCACCTTCCAAATTCTTAAGCTATGTCGGAACGTTAGTTCTTGGGCGAATTTTGGAATTCCGGATTCAATCGCACAAAAACCTAATATTGTAGTTGTTTCATTTTAATTAATACCAATAGATAACTATCTTTAAAAACGCGGCATTACACAAGATATTCAACATCACATACATTAACACTTGCACTTTATATTATTTTATATATTTGTCTCGCTCTTTGGGGTTGGGCGACGTATAAAAACCTCCAAGAATACCTAAAGCGCCGTACTGGCAACGCGCGACGCGGAAGATTTTGAAAAAAGAAAAAAGAAGATTGCGGACTCTCGGTTTTGAATGGCGATGGCGGCCGCCGTGTGTTTTTAAGATATTATAATTTAACTAATAATCAAAGACTTGGATGGTGAAAGTTGTGATTGTGTGCGGAGCGGACGCTTTTACGGGGTAAGCATAGGACATATTATTATATTTTACATTTAGTTTTTTGTACACTTTTATTATTATTTTTACACAAAATAAACCTAAGGAAATCGAAAGATATTATGAAACTAAAACTTTGAACCAGCGGAGAAAGGAAATTAATCGAAAATTTAGTCTGTTTGAGGAAGAAAAGTTTTAGAATGACAACCACGAACCGGAAGACGCAGAGAAAGACACCGTTTTAAGAGAGAGTCTTCACACTGATGATCAGACATAGGAATTTAAGGGGCAAAATTTTATGACAAGCAACAAGAGTTCCTTTATCTATAAACTCAATTATCGACGCTTTCCCCGTTTACCAGTGATCGCCTCCAGCTTTGTTTGTATAGAAATGATGATGAAGTTTGCACAAAGCTTAATTCAAATGATAGCTAAGTAATGAGTACCATTGCACTATAAAAATAATAATAAAGAAGAAAATTGAATTATTATTTGGTTTCATTTTTATACTTTCTTTGAATTTGTATTTTTACACACCAAACTTAGATCGATTACTAGTGCATGGGAAACGCCCTGCCTGTCATTACATTCTGCCCCCGAAAATCCGATGTCTGCTGATGATGTTGATGATCATAGTTAAATAGTCACAGGGGCACGTGAACTCAGACTTATTAGCAACAAGTTTAACTATTTCATCATGTATTTCTCAGCTATGCTATAAATATCGTTGTGGACAATGGACCCTCGTGCAACTAATGTTCGGCATTTAATAATCCGCTCATGTCCTTCAGTAATACTTATAACATGTCATTGATAATTATGTAAGTTTATAACGACGCAATTAATCATTACAAATTGGTCAAAACCAGTTTGGGAAAATTGGTATTTTTAGGGTTCCGTACGGGACCCTTTTACTGAGGCTCCGCTGTCCGTCCGTCTGTCACCAGGCTGTATCTCATGAACTGATAGCTAGACAGTTGAAATTTTCACAGATGATGTATTTCAGTTGCCGCTATACCAACAAATACTTACTAATTGATAACGGCAACAGGTAGACGCTAGAAATATTCACAGAATATTTAGTTATATATTCACTTTAAAAATAAATAATTAAATTAAATTAAAACAAATATTTAAGGGCGGCTCCCATACAAAAAACTTATTTTTTGCCGTTTTTATAGATAATGGTACGGAACCCTTCGTGCGCGAGTCCGACTCGCACTTGGCCGGTTTTTTTAAGTGCGTTCGCACTGATGATAAACTTTGACAGGAGCACGTTAACGATATCATTATTCATTAATTATGTAAAAGAGTAAAGGTTATCTGCAATGATTAAAAAATACTACAATGAGTCCAACTTGAACCTGCGGTCTTTGCCAAACCGTCCGTCCATCTCGCTTGTGAACGTCCCACCCGTTACACGTCGTTAAACCCTACAATACCCTACCTTACTTTACGGTCTTTGTATAATATATAAAAAAATATTATCGATCTATCAGATACAAAACTCAAATCCATTGTCAAGAAGATACTAACATCTAAAGGCGTGTTACAAAATTAATAAATTCAATAATTACAATCCGCATCGTTGGCGATTACTAGTATCAAAGAGCGTACCTATGTACTGTGTTAAAAAAACTGGATGTAAGTAAATAAATATCTTATTTAATTTATTAATTCAAGCGTTACTTTGCGGAGGTTCATATATCATTGAACTGAAACTAAGTATTAAATACTTTGCTCTCCGGCGACCTTAACCACATAAATATCGACTGAAGGTATCGCGGGTAAGCAAAGTAATTGTTTCAGTTCATTAATTAAATATCATTGTAGATCTGTTTTGAAAAATATTGTTGGTTTTTTGCCGAATTTCTCTCAACAGGATTTTTCTGGACATTCAAAGTGCTTGCCTAAATCGAATAAAAATATTTTGACTTGACTCTGACTCTACGATAAGTTTTTGTAAAAAAATCAATCGATCAATCATATATTTGATTAAAATAGGTACCTAAGTATTATGAAAAGCTGGCAAAAAATAATTATACTCTCCACTTCTTGCCTTTTTAGTCGTACAAAATATCAAGAAGTTTTGGCCAAGGACCGACCACAATGGCCACTTAAGTACGCTTCGTGCATTTGAGGTCATAATCTTATTTATTACTTTGTTATTTATGTTGCTGGAGGTCTATGGAACCATTACTTTTGTAAATAACAATCCTGGGTATTAATCTTGTAAAGTCGATCTGGTAGTCAACCTTTGATTCCCTTGACGGAAGCTTTAGTAACAGAGATGTTGACACCACCAATAAATTGACGTACTTTTTGTGAGCTGTCAAAACACAATTCTCCCATAGAGTTTGAATGGCAATAGCAACTTACGACGTCACTTGTTCGCCAACTCAATCAACTAACTATTTCTTTGTTTTAAAGCAACAAAAATCTAATTTTGCAGTTAATCGAAAATTAATCTGGTTTTCAAGGCTAAAATAAAGCTTTTTTTACTGGAATCGTGTCTTCGAATTATTTTTTAATGACGTCAACACCCCTATTGTAAACATGGTTGCTTACTCTCCTAGGCATCGTCTATGACTACGCTCGACTGGAGGCAAAGCGTTTTCTTTGTCTATGGCGTGTGCTGTCAATTACTATTGCGGCAATCCTCTCGAGCAAGCAATGAACCACTTAACACAGTTTTCGTTGAAGATCTACAGTCTAATCCCTTCAATTTCTCAGAGGATGCATCTGCACTTAGTAGGAACTATAAAATCTGGAGATATGTCACACAGCTTAGGTAATACAAAGTGTCATTAAACTCACCAATAATCTGGTAATGAGCTGGAGACCAAGTTATAACAGTTCTGAAAAAAAAGAAAAAAAAAACCATGTCATCAAGCGATAATAGATATTTTTTCGAAAATATGTAATACTGAAACTATAATAATAAATAAATATCACGGGACAATTCACAGCAATTGACCTAACTCCCAAACTAAGCAAAGCTTGTACTACGGGTACTAGACAACATATAAACTTATTTATATAGGTAAACTAGCTGTTAATTACTAAACTAAACGGGACTTATCACGCAATAAATATTTATTTATTTACTTCGACGTTTCGGCCACATTAAGTTAACTCGTGACCACGGTTGCTGCAATGTGGCCGAAACGTCGAGGTAAATAAATCAATATTTATTGCGTTATAAGTCCCGTTTAGTTTACTAATTATGAGTGAAAATCACGAAAGTTTAAAACTAGCTGTTGCCCGCGACTCAGTCTGCGGAGAATAGGGGTATAAAAAATAGCCTACGACCTATTCATAGACCTACCGAGTATAGAGTCGTTTCGGAGGAGTTCGATAACAAACACCGGGACACGAGATTTTTATATATTAGGGATACATTAAATACATATTAAACATCCAAGGCTCGAGCACAAACATTCGTATTTTTCACACAAATATCTGCCCCAACCGGAATCGAACCCTACTCAAGCTTCGTAGTCAAGTTCTCTAACAACTTACTAGGCTATCCGGTCGTCGTATAAGTGAATGTTATATGACTTTATTATCGGTTTACTAAGTGAAATAATTTTTTTTCTTATTTTTCTGAACTGGTATAACTTGGCAACTCCGTAGCAGGTTATCGCTGAGTTCTAGGACGACCTGTTTAATATCTAGAGCCACAAGTGTAGTATCCTGAACATGCATTTTCTTTTGGAATCCTTTGAAGAAACCAATTTATACTAATAGATATTTTTTTATTTGTAAATTTCCTGTCAAATGTATTTTTTTTTCTGTGTTTGTATCGAATATGTGTAAATAAACATCTCTCTCTCTCTCAAACATCTCGTCTTAGCCTGTTATTTTGGAACTAATGAGTTTACATTGTAATTGGACACTTTCATCTTCTGTGTACTCCCTAATCGGGATTCAATACACGAATAAATTAGATCACGTTGTTACGTTGGATGTCATTTGATTCCGGACGTGTCGTATGGATTAACATTATCTCAACGTGGTTAAGGCTGTATTCTTCTGTACCCGGAGCGAGTTGAGGCAATACTTTAATAAGCTTTGTAAAAAATAACAAGACTCAATACACCCTTTTTAGTAACGAAGCTTCATTGCAATGCTATCAAAGCTTTATAAATACATCAACTTTCAAGCCAATTGGATCATTAGAAGTGGGTAAACATAGAATTACAAGATCTGTTTAGTTACAAGTAGCTATTCGTAATATAATTTCCCGAAAACTCGGTGTAAGTGGACACAAAGAAGTTCTTTGAATGTTGGATGTTCAACCTCTATTGGTATATTCATAATTATATTGCTGTAAATTTATTCGACATAATAAATAATAAATAAATAATAAAATAAATATTAGGGGACAATCTTACACAAATCGATCTAGTCCCAAACTAAGCAAAGCTTGTACTATGGGTACTAGACGACGATAAACATACTTATATAGATAAATAAATACTTAAATACATAGAAAACATCCAAAACTTAGGAACAAATATACGTGCTCATCACACAAATAGATGCCCTTACCGGGATTTGAACCCAGGACCTCTTGCTTCGTAGGCAGGGACATAATAGGTATTTATAGAATTTACTTGTCTATAGAAGTTTTACTTTAGTACACAGAAGTAATAGAGCAAGATATGGCAAAGTCTGTGTATACGTCAAGTCTTTTACTGACGTTCGTGCAAGGCGAATAAAAATGCTGTCATAAATGGATAGTCAATAATTTATCTACTTAGGGTAATCAGTTATTTCATTTATAATAAAATCCAAATTTAAGAACATGATCTTAAGATTTCCTTGCCTTATTTTGTCCCGTGATATTTATTTATTTATTTTATTTATTTTTTCCTTGTCAATCCACGTGTACTTTATAAATAACAAATCAGTAGTTATGATAACTGCCGAATGTGCTAAGTAAGTACAAAGTACAAGTACAAGTACGAAGTACAAGTTTGTACAATGGATAAAGAAATTTAAATGTGCTGAAATAATTTCCATCACTGCGTAACTGGTGACTCTCCTGGTTTTAGCAACACATCTGTTAAAAAAATAGCGCTCAGGTGGTTAAGTAAAAGGCTTTCCGCTCTGCTCATGCTCAGCCCCGTCCTCCGCGAGAACAAGCTAGTAGAATGACTAATGGGATTTACTATGTTTGTCAGGTTTAGGGACAAAAGTTAAGGGGTATTAGCAGGTTTGCCTAATGCCGTCACGTACGCTACCGTACAGCGATAGAATTACCAAAGCCTTTAACGTTTATTAGTTTCGCGAAAAGCTGTGAATACTTGATGTTTACGGTTTAGATGGAGACGAATGTAATGGCGAAAGTTTGAGTGCCGACTGTAAATAAGCACTATTATTATCTTATCCTTACTAATTTATAAATGCGAAAGTAATAAAATTGTCTGTGACCACTTCGCGCTTTAACCGCGACTGCGCCGTAAATGAAATTTGGGGGAAGTTTGAGATCTTAGGAATGACATTAGTTTTATCGCGGAAAATTGCGTGATTCTTCGCAGACGGAGTCGCGGGCAACAGCTAGTACTTAAATAAAAATTAAAATCAATTGCAGAAAATGTTTGTACGCGTCTAACTTCAGAACGGCTGTACCTAAGTATAATGTATGTATAATTCTTTTTTACACCAATGTCAAATAAAGGTCATTGCTTATTTGTTATATAATAAATTTCATTATACATATAATATTAAAATTAAATAACTACAGAAAACGAGTTAAAAAGCATTTAACTCGAAATGGTGTTCGATTTACTATACATTGCAAAAAAATAGTCATCCCCAATTGAGGCATCACTCACATCATTATCATCATTTCAGCCGTAAGTCGTCTACTGCTGGACATAGACCTCCCTCATTGATACCCAATCAATACGGCTGGAAGCGGCTTGCATCCACCTTGAACCAAATCGTCCGTCCATCTCGTTGGTGGACGTCCCACGCTGCGTTCAACGCAACGCAACGGCCATCTGTTCTGCGTGCTACATGGCCTGCCATGTCGATGAGCTAATCCGCATTATTATGAACTAAAACAATTACTTTGCTCACCCGCGACCTTACAATAGTTACGTTTATGCAAGAAATGTGTGTTCATGCAGTTCCTCCACCTCCACACTGTACGAACACACACAAATCACATAAACACAACTATCACCACCACCAAGCTACACTGACGCGTTTCGAACTCAACCAGAGCTCATCCTCGGAGTTACCACAACCGTATGCTATGCTAACTAAGTTTTACATTTGCTGTAAATATTCAAATAGCAAAAAAAATACCGCTGTCTTTTCTTTTCTTTTATATTTTTTTGTAAAGTGACGCTTTAAATGCTTGCATAATTAGCCAACAGATTCTAACTCAAAGACTATGTTAAAACTAATTGGACTATGCATGTAAGAATGATAATTGTTCATTCATTAGAATCGGAAAATAAATTAACCTAATTTTGATCTAAGTTCACACACAAAATATATTGTTAACTGAAACACTTACCCGTGAATAAAGAAACGACTTTTTAAGTTTATTTTCTATATGCCAATTCTTTGTTAAATTATATCTAATTATACTTTCTATTTACTATTAAATGCAACTGACATCGCATTATTTTGAAGTCACGCCATATTAACATTCAAACGTAACTGCTCTATCTACCGTACACTCCAGCACTGCTTTGCCGACAGTGCGGATTGCAATTTTATCGACAGAGCAGGGAACTGCTTTGCCGACAGCGTTTTTAAAAAAAAAAACAAATTAAAAACACCTAAGCTAAAGGAAATCTTTCTTTACGTGCAAAATAAAATGAATTCATCTTTAATATTTTATAATTAAATAGATTAATATTCATAATTATTCAATGTGTTTCACGAAATTATTATTTTTTAAATATTTTTTATACAGTTGTCATTTTGAGGTTATTTCCACGCCCTAAAGGCTTCCACAGACCGAAGCGCAGGGCGCTACAGTGCGTCCGCAGCGCGCTTCGGTCTGTTGAAAGCTTTAAAATTGTCTATACCCGTTACTGAAAATGGCGATAATCCTCCATTCACAAACACCGTGATTGGCAGTTTAGGGGTTTCCATAGTCAATTAAAAAAAATTGACTTTAATCCCTTGAGATCAAAAAAGAGCTTTAGTCCCGATATGCAGAGACTAAAGTAACATTTTAAGAGCATGAGAAGTGAAAATACAATAAATGAACAAACTATCATTTACCCTATAAACTAGGTTTTGCTAGCTTAAAAAGTCAGAGGCCGTATTGTCTCACGCTCGGACGCTTGCCTTCGCTTTCACCATCTCTTTCCTGTTAATCCTTGATTTTCTAGACAACACATAATGCATAAACTTGATTAGTCTTATACCGTTACCATCTTATACCGTTTGACCACGCGGCGGACACGACGTACAAATACGCGTTCTTGAATCTACATAAGCACGACGACGTCTGTACACGCGTACGCCTACATACATCGCGCGCGCACTCTTCTGGATTCGGGCGGTTTCCGGCTATCTGCGCCTTGAGGGGTGGGGTAATTCGAATCGGTGCGGGGCGGACCGTTTCCATTCTGTACGTCAGTACAATTATATATTCTGTGGTTTGACGCAAAGAAATAGTGATTGCGAAGGCCAGCGTCGACCCGTTAGACAATAAGCTTGCTGGTGTGCCAATTGATTACAAATTTCTGAATTTTAGTAAAATTTCATGGGAATGCCAAAAACGTGATTAATATCTTGCGGGATTTGATCACGAACTAAGTATTAATGGTTGTGGTAACTCCGAAGATGAGCTCTGGTTGAGTTCGAAACGCGTCAGTGTAGCTTGGAGGTGGTGATAGTTGTGTTTATGTGATTTGTGTGTGTTCGTACAGTGTGGAGGTGGAGGAACTGCATGAACACACATTTCTTGCATAAACGTAACTATTGTAAGGTCGCGGGTGAGCAAAGTAATTGTTTTAGTTCATTAAGTATTAAGTACCTGGGCGACCGAGCTCTGCTCGGGCAGAAACTCGGTACCAAGCGTTTTCCCAGAGATAAGACCAAGCTAGATCAATTTTTCATCCCTGAAAACCCCCAAATACCAAATTTCATCGAAATCGTTGGAGCCGTTTCCGAGATCCTGATTATATATGTGTGGGGGAGGGGGGCGGGGGAGGAGGTTCAGGGGGTTTCAAAGGGGAGATGAAAATTTCATTGATTTTGCCGTAGGATGCACCGTTTTCATGATATTTGACAAAAACACCGGAGGGGTGGGGGGGGGGGGTGAGAGGGGGGGGGAGGGGATACGGGGGAGGGAGCGCGAGGGTGTTAAAGGGGGGATGAAAATTTCATTGATTTTGCCGTAAGATGCACCGTTTTCAACCGTTTTCAAGGTATTTGACAAAAACACCGGAGGGGGTGGGGGGGGGGGGGGGGGGTGAGTCACGTTAAACTATCGTCCGTAAACCGACTTTACGGACAACCGGCTTTTCCTGTTCTGTGCTCCCAATAGGGAACGTGCACATAGACGGTGCTGCCAACTGGTGCCATAAAGGTGCCATCAATTTGAATGTTTTACCACAGATTACTTAATAGTTACTTCGTAACAGATACTGCATCCCGTACAAAATCTTGGTACTTACCGCGATTGTAGCCACAGATTATACTACTCCGTCTCCTTAAGAATGTGTGCGTGCCGACAGTGACAAGGGCTGGCAGTTTGGATTAAAAAAATTTTTCTACATGTTTTTTACCATTTTGTCGGGATAATTGCTATATATCAGTGGCGAGGCGTGAATTTTTTTCCAGGTAAAGCCGGACGGAACAAAATCAAACAAAAATCACACCCCATTTAGTACTAGGTTATATTCTTGAGAAATAGTACTTGCGTGTTGTAATTCGGTCCATAAGACTGTAGCATACTTATCCTTTCACTGATATCAGTATCAAAACAATATGTTACTTATACATGAATTAGACACTGAATTATAATCAGATTTAAACCTGACAGACGATAATATGTACGATTAAATTTCACCGATATTGCGTATCAACACTGATCTAATATTGTGTTTTATCTTAAAGTATTTCACATAATTGTATTATAATATAAATAAACAATTTACGACAAAACACTGAGCGATTGACATGACATTACCTAATGTTGCCATTTCAATAAATACCACACCGCAAGCAAATCGACCGCGCTAGCGGATCACGTCCGGCACGTTCTATGGCTCCGAATCGTACATACAGTGCCACATTCCGGCAGCGCGGCGCAGCGTATACGATTTGGTTTTGTGCAGCGCGCTGAGCACAGCCTGTGGCGGTTTAATTTTGTCTGTTTATAAATCTTATTATAAAAATAGATAAAATATCGTACTTTTTGTTTTACACTAAAACTCGATATTTTAAAATTCAATTTCGCTCCAGTAATTTTAAATAAGTTTACGAATGGCTGTATGAATGTCAATTCCGTCGGTTATTCCAAGTGGGATAAATTAATTAAAAAAAAATCTTCTGTCAAAGTGAAATTAAGCCTTATGCAAAATATAGAAAGTCTTTTTTTAAATGTGATAAGCCGATAGAGACCGGCTTATTTTCAGCCTATTCCATGCCTATTCTTACAGTAGACGCTTGTAGTGAATCTATGGTTTTGTGAATGAATATTTACATGTGTGAGTGTAAGATTCCTGACGGCATACGGAATTTATGAATGACTGATTGGTTTTGTGGATATTTTGATGCGTTTTGTTACTGCACCATTTTGAAAAATACTTAAAAGTTTATTAAGGAAGAGTAAGTCTCTATACTAACAATCGCTTACTAAGAGAAGCGTTTGGTTACTTCAAAATTTTAGGCAACCCGCCGGGAATCGGGTTGTTAGTACCCTTCGCCACTGCTATATATTATATCCATGCAAACTTTCTAGCACTAATATTCTTTAAGCTAAGCCACGGACGGACAAAGAGACAGATGGTCATGGCGAAACTATAAGGGTTCCGTTTTTGCCATTTTAGCTCTGGAATCCTAACAAAAAAGGATATTTATTGTAATGCGCAGAACACATTGCCATGCTCACAGTACCCTAGCGTTATACTAAATACGAAGGTCAAATTTCGAACTTCGCATCGTGCCATCCCGCTCACGCTTATAGCTTTTTATAGAAGAGTAAGAGGGGCAGCACGATACGAACTTCCAAATTGTTATATTAGCTATTAATTCTAGCATAGTCATATTAAAATTTGCCCCCTGTTTCACCATTCACTTATAAAAGCCAGGCGGCATATTTTTTCCGTGGAACACGAATGAACGTGCGTCGGCGCGCGCTTGTGACAACCTACTGGAATTTCGATCTTAGCAGATCGTCCCCGCGGTAGGTAAATATCGCGCGTAAGTACATGGCATGCATGAGGCCTGGTTTTACCTTGATAAGTTTGTTTTACTATCCGCATAGTGTGTCTTCTGTCGCATTAGTGCTGCCACCTATAGTTACTGCACGTTCCCTATAATACTTTTTCTCACAAAAAAGTAACTTTTTCTCACAAAAGAAGAAACTTGACGTTTTCTCATGAAAAATAAACTTGAAAAAAAACTAAAAATCTTGAAAAAAAACGTGGATTCGAACCGAGGTCGGCTGGATCCGCGACCACCCGATTTCTAATGTGCCATTATGATCTGCTCGAAGTTGGCGAAATTTAGCTTTATATTCTAATGCAAACAAAAATAGCCGGAAAACACGAGTTAAAGCGATTTTCTGAATATGAAACATAGCTAGATCAGTTTTTCATCCCCGAAAACCCCCACATACCAAATTTCATCGAAATCGTTGGAGCCGTTTCCGAGATCCTGATTATATATATACATATTTACAAGAATTGCTCGTTTAAAGGTATTAGATTAAAGGTATTAGATAGATTGTTAAAATTACCTCGACGAACATTATCGCTATCGTGGGAATTATGAAATTTTCCAGGACAGAAAAACAGTTCGGCGTGCAGAGGTAACAAACAAAGTTCATTATTTAATCTGAAAGACGTCCACTGCTGAACGGCCTCCTCCAGGCTCGCCAAACAGATCGGTCCCGTGCCATCCGCATTAAACGCGATCCCGCAACCTTAACCAGGTCGTCGCTCCATCTTACAAAGTTAAAGTTAAGTTAGTGTTAAAGTTACTTTTGCATTTATTAATTACTGTTGGCTGCGACTCCGTTTGCGATGAATTCGTTTATCACTATCCCGGGGAAACTATGCAATTTTTTGAGATAAAATCTATCTTATGTCCTTCCCAGGGTCTCAAATTATCTCCATACCAATTCTCATATGAATCGGTTCAGTGCTTTAAAAGTGAAAGGGTAACAGACAAAGTATCTTTTGCATTTATACCTAATATTAGTTTGAAATTATTTCTCAGCTACCCCTACCTCCACCTTCGTAAATATGCTCTCCAAGACAGCTCGAAATCAAACTTACCGGTGGGTAGGTATAGTCGGGGTAAGAAAAAGGTTCGTCACTTTTCGACCTTAACTCGTTGACATAGAGTCGAAAAGTGACGAACCTTTTCTTACCCCGACTATACTTAAAAATGGATACACCTCATCAACATTGTTCAGTTAGAAAAATTCTCATCCTCTTTCTTTCTCTTTTCAGTTGGAAACACTAAACTTTCTTAACTTACTCGTCGATAAGGTCTCAATCCGATAGTTCTGTCTGTTAAGCGTACCGGGTAAATAAAACATTCAGAGCTTAGAGCATTTAATCAACCGGAGGAGTCATCTGCAACTTTTATACAAGAAAACCTTTACTTTACCTATCCTACTATTAATTTGGTCCATTTGCCGATCACATCGCTTTGAATCCTGAGGCCGTATTGTGTAAAATTTCTGACGCTTGGCTTCGCTTTCACCATCTCTTTCTATCATCATCTTATACCGTTTGACGGAAAGAAATAGTGATTGCGAAGGCAAGCGTCAGAAGCGTTAGACAATAAGCCTGCTGGATTAAGCTCGAAATGCACAGACAGCGGAGGCGTGGCGGTACGGTGGTGGTGACGGTTGTAATTATTCTAACTTGTATGAACGAGTTCGCGGTACGGTACCGCACAACCGTTCATACAAGTTAGAATATTACAACCGTCATCGCCACTTTACTGCCACGCCTCCGCTGTCTGTGCGTTTGGAGCTTAAATGGCAATAGCTATAGTATAAATCATCCCAGGTGAATTTTTCGCTTCGAGCCATTACATTAAATTTGAACCTTAATACTATGACAATACAGTTTGTTTTGAAAGATAAGGGCTCGAAGCGAAAAGTTCACCTGGGAAGATTTATGCTATACCTACTATTTTCTCCATTTGCCGATCACATCGCGTTGAATCCTGGATTATAGATGACAGTTCCATGCGTTTTGACACTACTTAACTCTGGGTTGGCATTTAACTCAGGTGTTATAATAATTTGCTCTGGTCTGTGCAAGTGCGCCTAACTTGAGCATAAATAAATACACTTACTGTAGGTAGTTTTCCGTGGAGTGCAGTTAACTATATAACCCCGAGTTTTAAGTGCTTACCTAGGGTTTAGGAACCTCAAAATGTATTAATAGAATTGTTATCCGTTATCCCAGCGTGAATTATTACTTTTTTAACCCTAGACTGTGCAAGGCCTTAGAGGTGCAAACCTAGGCTCAAAAGCACGACTATTTTTGAGAGGCGATTATAAACCTGTAGGCTATCACTGTGAAGGAACAGCTAAGCTAAGCAGAAAGAAAGAAAGAGAGAAGATTTAAATTTTGTCTAATGTTGTTCATTTTTGTACATTTTAACCAGTGTGACGTGTGTATTGCTGAATAGCGTAAAACGAGTTAATAGCTAAAGTTATTAAGTTATTAACTGAAGTCAAAATGTATGGAACCCAAGCGATCCTTACGTTTACAAGAGGTTATAAAACTGTGTGGTTGACGTTTCCAGTAGGTTTGGTGCTCTAAGATTGAACCGGTTGAATCAAGTCCCATTCTTCGTGAGCTTGGCTATCAAGATGTGACCGTGCTACTTTAAAGTATTAGCACTGCGCTGCTTGTCTGCAATACTTTTAGAATAGCTGATGTCTGTGACTTCTTACGTGATATGATAAGATTTCACAAAAAAACAAGCTGTGGTTTTTCGTACTTTTCTCTATGAGCTAGTTCGATTTAGTTTTTAGGGTCCCGTACCTACTCAAAACATCATAAACGAAATCGATTAAACGTGGCATGACGTAGAATTTAAAAACAATATTTTGCCGAAAATGGGTAAATACTTAGTTCATTTTAAGTCGAATAAAAATACCAACTGCCCTTTGACGACTAAGCACTATAACACCTATATCTTCAAATCATTTTTGATGGATCACTAACCTTTTACAAAAAAACCGTTGACATCAAGCATTCTCTCACTCTTATACATCTACTACTTTCTGTCGCGAGCAAAAATAATTATATCATGCTCAATGTTCCAAATTTAAAAAAAATATATGAGGCCTGATACCTTGCCATGTAAATAAAACAATTTACCAACTAAAAATTCCATTAACTTTTCAGTTTGATAAGGGTACAAAGGTTCCCTCGTATGTTATTCGAAAACTCTCTGATTCTTTGTAAATATACAATTAGGTACTATCATCATCATCATCATCATTTCAGCCATAGGACGTCCACTGCTGGACATAGGCCTCCCTCATTGATGCCCAATCATTACGATTGGAAGCGATTTGCATCCACCCTGAACCTGCGGCCTTCACCAAATCGTCCGTCCATCTCGTTGGTGGACGTCCCACGCTGCGCTTGCCAGTCCGTGGTCTCCATTCCAGAACTTTTGGCCCCCAACGGCCATCTGTTCTACGTGCTATATGGCCTGCCCATTGCCATTTCAACGAGCTAATCCGTTTGGCTATGTCGGTTACCCCGGTTCTTCTACGGATCTCCTCGTTTCTGATTCGATCCCGTAGAGAAACTCCAAGCATAGCCCTCTCCATAGCTCGCTGAGCGACTCTGAGCCTATTCATCAGGCCCATAGTGAAGCACCACGTCTCGGATCCATATGTCATCACTGGCAACACACACTGATTAAAGACTTTTGTTTTGAGGCACTGAGGTATTTTGGACGAAAAGATGTTGCGGAGCTTCCCGAACGCTGCCCATCCGAGTTGGATTCGCCGATTGACCTCCTTCTCGAAGTTGGACCTACCTAGCTGGACGGTCTGTCCTAGGTATACATATGCGTCAACAACTTCAAGAACCGAGTTCTCGATCACAATGGGGGCAGGGACAACATGAACATTAGGCATAACTTTCGTCTTGTCCATGTTCATTCTTAGTCCTACCCGTCGAGAGACTCGATTGAGGCCTTCGAGCATCGTGCTGAGTTCTTCCATCGATTTTGCCATGACCACGATATCGTCGGCAAACCGAAGGTGAGTGATGTATTCGCCGTTGACATTGATGCCTAGTCCTTTCCATTCCAGGAGCTTGAAGGTACTATACAATACAATAATACTTTACTTTAACAATAAAACAATACTTTTTGCTTTCCTCGCTATTTTGTCCAATATAACGGCAGCTCTGTATTTCCGTGAATACAATATCGCATGTTATTTCCAATCCCCTCTGTCTGTGTGTAAAATCAAATACATCCATTGCTGTGTTGTTTATTAACCCCCGACATAAAAAGGGGGGTGTTATAAGTTTGACTGTTATAATATGTGTATGTGTGTGTGTGTGTGTGTGCGTGTGTGTCTGTCTGTGGCATCATAGCAGTTCTGTTAAACTGGTGAACCGATTTGGATGCCGTTTTTTATTTGAAAGCAGGTTTTTTGGCGATGGTTCTTAGACATGTTTCATCAAAGTTGGTGCAGCCGTTTCAAAGTTATCAGCTCTTTTGTTAGGTGTAGACAGATAATGGACATTTACTTTATTTTCAAAAATGTGTGACCAAATTGCGTTGGGGGATTTTTTAATTTATAGTTATTATAAGATCTTTTTAGGGTTCCGTACCCAAAGGGTAAAAACGGGACCCTATTAGGTACTGAGACTTCGCTGTCTGTCCGTCTGTCCGTCTGTCACCAGGCTGTATCTCACCAACCGCGATAGCTAGACAGTTGAAATTTTCACAGATGATATATTACGGTTACCGTTATAACAACAAATACTAAAAATTATAATTTAATGAACATTTAAGGGGCTGCCATACAACAAACGTGATTTTTTGGTTCGTTTTTGCTCGATATTAATAACGGCAACAGGACACGCTTGAAATATTCACAGAATAATTAATTATATATTCACTTTAAAAATAAACAATTAAGTAAAAGTAAAACAAATATTTAAAGGGGGCTCCCATACAAAAAACGTGTTTTTTTGCCGTTTTTAACTTGTAATGTTCTTACGTATGTGGATGAATTTTTGAAAATTTCATTTCAGCAGAGTATTTTTTTTTTAAATCCGTGGTAGCCTAGATTGACCTATGGCTTCTCAAGCAGAGGGTCGTGAGTTCAAGCCCGGGCTCACCTCTGAGTTTTCAGAATGTATGTGAGACATTACAATTGAAATTTACCATGAGCTTTACGGTGAAGGAAAACGTCGTAAGGAAACCTACACACTAAGTAATTCAATGGTTTGTGCGAAGTTCCCAATCCGCACTTGGCCTGCGTGGGAACTACGGCCCAACCCCTCTCATTCTGAGAGGACTGTGCTCTGCAGTGGGACGTATATAGGGTGGGATGATGATGATGATAATTCTGGTCTATGGTTATATATACTTTTTCCTTGACTAGTAAAGTTCGCAGTGTACTTAACTTACCTATATTCAAATCGCGTGCACACAGCGTTCAAACTTTGCTAATATAAAATTCAACCCCATTGTTTATGGGATACAAAGTCCCAAACAAACCCAAAAACCGTCATGGAAACTATCCTTTTCCATTGAGTTTTCCTTATTTCCTCTAACGTAGACTAGGGGAAATTTACATATAAATCCGTTCTTAGGGGCGACTTGTAAAGGCATACGCTTCAAAAATCAGGCTTGATCTTTGTAAGACAAGATGGTTAGAACAGCCTCTTCGTAAATTATTTATTTTTATTTTATTTGTTTTAAGCTGTGGTGACCTAGCGGTTTGACTTATGGCTTACGCAGAGGATCGTGGTTCACCTCTGAGCTTTTCGGAATTTATGTGCTATGACACACACACACACACACACACACACACACACACACACAAGCGGTCAAATTTATAAAACCCCTCTTTTTCTGACGGGGGTTAAAAAAAAATTAATCTGTTTATAAATGAGTTCTGAAGTAACAAACAGACAAAAAAAAATCAACTGAATTAATAAACCTCCCCCTTTTCTTGAAGTCGATTGAAAATCTCAATGAAATAACTCTTGCGTGAACAGTCAACAATCAAAGTAGTAAGGTTGTATAGCCGTTCAATAAACAAACAACCTGATGCGCTCCATCATCCGATTTTAATAAATAAGGTAAAATGAGAAGAATGAACGAGGTAAGATAATATGAAGGGTATGTATACAATGTACCGTCAAAGAATTTAATTTCCAACCCACCTAAGTTTGAATATCGTACAGCAAACTGTCACCATAAGAGCTAGCTTTGACGAGTTACATTTTCACGAAATGAGTAGGGAATAATTCCTTGACTGTACACGGAAAGAACATGTCTAGACACCTTTTTTACACGACTACGGCAAATCCAAAAGGAAGTGTAGGTAATGATTTTAGCAGTCTATGTTTTTATTTACGAATGTTCCACCGTAGCCTCGAGACTACTCATCCTTTACTGCAGGTGCAGACATAGGATACCTATTTATATATATAAAAAACGACCCAATTTTGACGACCAGATGGCCTAGTGGTTAGAGACCCTGACTATGAAGCTTGAGGTCCCGGGTTCGACTCCCGTGTCGGGGCAGATATTTGTATGAAAAATACGAATGTTTGTTCTCGGGTCTTGGGTGTTTAATATGTATTTAAGTATGTATCTATCTATATAAGTATGTTTATCCGTTGCCTAGTACCCATAACACAAGCTTTGCTAAGCTTACTTTGGGACTAGGTCAATTGGTGTGTATTGTCCCGTGATATTTTTATTTTATTTATTTTTTAAACAAAAATATTGGTCGGCGCGTTTTCTTCCGTAGGTAGTCGGGTTTCAGTAATTAAACTAGTTTTTTTTGTTGATTCAGTTCTTGAATTTTTTTCAAAACGACGGAGCGGATTTTACGTTGCGTGGTGAGCATTTTAATCGTATTTCTGTAAATATGTGTATATTACGTATTACGAGTGTGACATTACTGTAGCAGCATTTATTTTGGCGGCTATGCCGGGCACTAAAAGGCAGATCAGATACGAGTACATTGGCTGTTCTGTTTGCAGCATGGATCTAGAGGCTTTGCCTCCTGAAGAAGGTAATTTCACGTAGTTGTAAGAAAAATAAATAAAAATGTTAGCTTCACAAAGTTTTCTTTACTGCATATTGTATTTTTACAATAATACGTCGCCACATGCATCGATTTGGGAGTAATTGCAATAGAGAGATCTCTCTCCAGGCAGATGTTATGCATCTGTTTGGCGAGCCTTGGGGGAGGCCTATGTTCAGCGTGGACGTCTTTCGGCTGAAATGATGATGATGGCATGCATTGAAATTTGAGTTATAAATATCAAACTCCAATATCTCCACACAATTGTGATTCTTGATTTTTTATTGAAAATAGGATAAAATAATGAAAATAAGGATCACATCTCCATGTAATTTATTACAGACATAATTGGAGTTAATTGATCAACTCATTTATCAAAATTATAATTTATGAACACTTGTATTTTTACCTTGATATTGAAAGCTCATGTTTGTATAACTTAGTATATCAAAAACTGTTACGAATTCATACAGGTGATTAATAAGCTAATTTATCTGATACTTCGTACCTTCCTCTCTCTTTAAGAAGTAGTTGAGTTTTTTTTAACGTATTGTCAAACAATATGATACCTAGACCATCATAGAACCTTATCATAGTGACATTGACGTCATTCCACCGCTGTTCGTCCGTCTGTCCGTCTGTCACCAGGCTGTATCTCATAAACCGTGATAGCTAGACAGTTAAAATTTTCACAGATTATGTATTTGCCGCTATACTTAATAACAAAATTACTAAAAAACAAAATTAAATAAATATTAAAGGGGGCTGACATACAACAAACGTGATTTTTTTGCTCGTTTTTACTCGATTTTGATAACGGCAACAGGTGGACGCTTGAAATATTCACAGAGTATTTAGTTATATATTATTCACTTTAAAATAAATAATTAAATTAAAATAGAACAAACAGTTAAAGGGGGCTCCCTTACAACAAACATGATTTTTTTGCCGTTTTCGTAATGGTACGGAACCCTTCGTTCGCGAGTCTGACTTGCGCTTGGCCGGTTTTTTTTGAGCCTGTTAGATTAGACTTTTGATTAGACCATGATTGCCAAGAAGAATGCGCCGCAAGAAACTTGGCACGAAGTCATTAGACTGCCAGACCGAATAGTTTGTAAGAGCAAAGCCACGAATAAGGCTAGTAAAATCTTTAGTGTGAAGCCAGCAATATTTTGCTATAAATAAAACGGTCTGAGCGCTGTAAGTGACATTGAGTGTTTTTGCTATAAGGGTTGCATCTGAGAATTCCCCGTTGACGTGGAATATAGATTCAAGTGTTGTGACTTGAGTGACTGCTTCGCAGTGGCGTGGCGCGACAATTCCCACCGGGATGTCTAAATTTTACATGTGACGCCAATGATGACAAGTATGGAAAAGTTGGTAAACACGCTTCTCTCACTGTTTGAGTTGCCTAACAAAATTAACTAAGAGAGAGAGAGCGAGAAATACGAAGCTATTTAATAGTGTGTGTGACGTGCCCTATTCATATTGGGCCTTTGTGGGAACTACATCTTAAAACCTCTTATTCTGAGAAAAGGTCTGTGCCTGCAGTAAAACGTATAAAGGTATACAATTATATTATGTTCCTGGAAGTAATGTGTGTTAAACAAACTATTGATACATATAATAAAATCTATCAATTTGTATGAAAACAGTAAGTAATTGCTATTGCTTACCTTGTATCTTTCTCTCTGTGTACCTGTTTTCTGTATGGCTTACTATTCCTGGTGTACAATAAAGAGTCATTGTATTGTATTGTATTGTATTGTATTGTAAGTAGATTTTTACGTGATAATTAGGTGCCGTTTTGTGTACGTGGAGTCGCAAAATAGCAAGGTAAAGTTGGTTTTCGTTCATCGAAACACATTTTCATAAAATAACGCCACATTTTATTACTTAGTAATTCTACTTTCACTTCCTAACTACGACTATAGAAAGCGAAATGAAAAATTTTGCTTGTAGTTTTTCTTTTCGCTCTCTAAACCTTTCGGTCTCTAGAGTTAGGAGGTGAAATTATCCCGCACGTCTTCCTACAGAATTATGGTTTTAGTACTTACAGCTACACGAAACCAGAATTAAGGTTAACATTATTAGCTCCCTCACGTCATGTAATTAGGCAACGCCGCGGGCTACGCGTGTGGGTATGAAACGGCGTGACGTGGTTAGAATGTCTACAAGTGGAATCAAGCATGGTGGAAATACTACGGTAATAGCGGTGGCCATAATTGAAGTTTCTGTTTGATTAAATGATAAGAAAGAGTCTTAATCCTACTAATTTGTGTTTGGTAGGTACTCTTTTAAGCTAAAACAGGCGGATGTATTAAAAACAAAAAATATCATGGGGAAATTGACACCAATCTTAAACTAAGCGAAGCTTGTACCTCTACTGTACCTATTAACGGATAAACATAATTATATAGATAAATGCATACTTAAATACATATTAAACGTCCAAGACTCGAGATCAAATATTAATATTATTCATACAAATATCTTGATATGAACTCGGGACCTCATAGACTTCACTGACTTCACGATCAGGTTCTCTAATCGTACAATTCCGGAATTTCAATTTCCTTCAAATTCACGCGAAAGAAAAGGTGTACAAATAAAACTCTCATTTTGAAGACTTTGGCATTAAAAATGTTGTACCTATTTGAAATAATCATTTATGGAAGAACAAATACATTGTTTCCCACCCATAGCCAAACAAAACGTTAAACACAAATACAAACAAAAATAAATCTAGACTCCGAACAAGAATGTTTTTTCTTAGAAATAGAGTAGGTAAAGTGAGTGTTAATACAATTTCGAGCGACGCGTACAGAGCGGCAAGAGCGACAACTTAATAAAACAAGACCAACAAAAATGGCTGACATGGAAGCAAAGTTAATTACTCGAGAGGTCATTACAGCGGGCATGAAATCGTGTTGTCATTCTTTAACAGCCCAATCTCAGTGGGTAACCATGTCACAGGTTATTTGTGTCATTTAGAATAGAATAGAAATACGACAACACATCACAACAAAAAATAATTTTTAAAAAGTAAACTAATCCGATCCACAGGTGACCAGGCTAGCTCTTTCCTCGGTCAACGTATTGGCGTTGCCATACAACGAGGAAACGCAGCCAGCATTATGGGCACCCTGCCCGTTTGTAAATACAGGTTTTTAGGTTTAGATTAAGTTAATTTAAGTTTTTTATTTTTGTGTTTTAAAATATGTTTCTGTAAATATGTATCTTTTGTGTAAATAAATATTATTGTTTAACTAGTTAAAAAAAAAAAAAAATAATAATAATTTTCTCAAACATGCTATGAAATATTGACGTTATGTTCCTTATAATACGCCACGAACTGTCACGTTGCAGGAGCGCCTAGACGAGAGGTCAATAACGGAATTTCATACAACATTGCTGGCCTTGGCCAGCAAAGTGATCGTCTATTGTTTTATGTGACACAGCACCATGACGTTTATAGGTCAACGTGGTCGACGTGGTCGTCGTGGACGGATGGATGGATGGATGGATGGATGGATGGATGGATGGAGAAGGAGGGAGGGAGGGACGGACGGACGGACGGATGGATGGATGGATGGAGGGAGGGAGGGAGGGAGGGAGGGAGGGACGGAGGGAGGGAGGGACGGAGGGAGGGAGGGAGGGACGGACGGAGGGAGGGACGGACGGATGGATGGACGGACGGATGGATGGATGGATGGACGGATGCTGCAGTAATGTACTATTACAAAATGAGAAAGAATACAAAAACAAACAAATAAGGATGTGAAACCGAAATGGTCTCCACTCAGCAATGCCGTTGGCACGACTAGCGTTGTCATCGGCGCTGGTTTTCTGCGGAGCCAGCGAGGAGATTTCATTAATTATATATGATTTACACCAAATTTTTCATTATCTTTGTAAGTTCTCACGTACATTATAGGGATGTTGCGGGAGCGTGCATGGAGGCGGAAGAAACGGCCTCACACGTCCTGCTGGAGTGTGTTAGTGTGGCGAGCTACAGGGCACTACACCTCGGGACACCGAGGTCGCTCCAGGAAGTCGTCGGCAACGTGAAGGGTCTGCTAGGCTTCCTTATGGAGTTGGGCTGGCATGAATAGTGCCTACAGCCAGTTACGCAAAATAGGCGCGTAAAAGACGTCGAGTTGCGGAAATTAGCCCGTTATTACCTATTACCTATTACCTAGGGATGTTGCGGATGCAGAATCTTCGACATCCGCGGATGTGGATGCGGATTCGTGTGTAAGATTTGGTTCATAGCAAAAAATATATTTATTTTCACTTATTCTAATGAATGAAAATCATCATCATCATCAAAATATCAGCCGAAAGACGTCCACTGCTGAACATAGGCCTCCCACAAGGGTCGCCAAACAGATCGGTCCTGCGCCATCCGCATACAACGCGTTCCCGCAACCTTCAGCAGGTCGTCGCTCCATTTTGTTGGAGGCCTACCTACCTACACTGCGGCTTCCGGTCCGTGGACGCTACTTGAGAACCTTTCTGCCCCATCGGCCATCAATTCTACGAGCAATGTGCCCTTCCCACTGCCACTTGAGTCTGGCGATTCTTCGAGCTATATCTGTGACATTAGTTCTTGCGCGGATTCCATCATTAGTCTCTTTTCCTTGGAAATTTAATATAAAATCATCCCAGCCTACATACGTCCCACTGTAGGCCACAGGCCTCCTGTCAGACAGAGTATTTCTTTCACCTATTCTTAAGTCTTCATGAGTTGGACATGGTTGCTCCATATTAGTTAATATCTCATTATCGAGATATCCCAGTGCTAGTTGGGAACTTCACACACACCTTTGAATTTCTTCGCAAATGTATTTCCTTCACCGTAAAACTCATGGTAAAGTTCAAATGTAATTTCGCACAGTTTCCGAAAAACTCAAGAGGTGCGAGCCGGGATTTGAACCCACGACCCTCTGCTTGAGAGGGTAAAACCGCTAGACCACCAAAGCTACCTTAGTTCCATTACAACGCTACAATGAACGAAAATAGTGGCGACTATCTATCTTAAACAAATTAACCAGAAGCACTCTACTGACGTTTCCACTGAAACGACAGATAATTTGTTTAGTAAAATTGACAAAGCACAAAGCCGATGCGATGGCTGATTTCTGATTGGCCGACTGAAGATGAACCAGGACACTAGAGTTGGGAAAGCTGATATCGATATCGATGAAAAAAAAGTGTATGCTAAGGCATTGCGTGGCATCGTCATCTAAGCCTATATATACATATCACTGTAGGGCACAGGCCTCCTCTCAGAATGAGAGAGGGGTGGACCGTAATCCCCACGTGGGCCCAGTGCGGATTGGGAACTTTGCGTGCCATATTGTGCTAGTACCATTTGAGTGACAAATAATTCTTATTTTGAAGAAATAAATAACTCGTATTGACACTCTTTGGTTCTTTGGGTATCTGATGAAGTCAAGGTCAAAGTATCTTTATTCAATTAAGGCTAGAACTCTTTATGAAAGTCGAAGAATCCACCAGCGGTTCGGAAAAACCCTATTGAGAAGGACCCAGCAAGAAACTAAACAAGGTACGGTAAAGCAATACTAATGAGAATGCTAGGAAAGTAATATAAGTATTGTACTAGTTTTAGCCACGACTTTCACTCGCTTTAACCCATTAGGTACGTCTGGCAAAATTGGAATTTTGCTTAAATTCCAATGGGATTTTGCACCAAAAATAATACGAGTATGATTTTATTTTCGTTGTATTCGTATTTAGAACAACCGTGTAAAATTTCAAGTCTGGACTTAGAAGTTAAACATTTGGGATTTGACTTGGATCCCGTGGTAATCAGGATAATCTAAAATAAATAATTATGTGATATTCTAGACGCCCAGCTGTATTTATATACCAAAACCTTTTGGCTTTCAAATAAAACCGGTTCGAGGCACATCAATTGGATATTTTTACAGTTTATAACGAAAGTAGGCAGTTTTTAACCCCCGACACAAAAAGTTACGTTGGAGGTTTTTAAATTTTTTAGTTTATAGTTATTTTGTGTCTATTCTCTAGGCACACAAAGTCTAAACTAGATATAGCGCTAACAAATAAAAAACATGTTATCATAACAGATAATAGGGAAATGACCTAACCTTTAACAAGGGCTATCGTGCAGTGTCTGATAAGGTTTATCTTACCCTATCTTACTAACTTCTGGTTGTAGATAAAATCAATTCTGATCATGATGATTTCCCTTATTGTATCACAGTTAAAAACACAAAACTAGAAGCAGAAGGTTCGCATCACTGACTTTTCAGAATTTATGTGCAGAATTACATTTCTAATTTACCATGAGTTTTACGATAAAAGAAAACCTGGTGAGAAATTCAATGGTGTATGTGAAGTTCCAAATCCACAGCGGGCTCGCGTAGGAACTACGGCCCAAGCTCCCTCATTCTCAGAGGAGCCCTGTACCCGCAGTGGGAAATATACATACAGGGCAAGATGACAATACAACAACAACACACAATTTGGCCGCTTTCAAGTCTAGGGTGAATGAGCATTTACAAGGCAAGCGTGCTCCATCGTAGGCCTCATCTCCGCTTTCCATCAGGCGTGATTGTGGTCAAACGCAAGCCTATATTGTATAAAAAAAGATGATGATAAAACTAAAAAGCGCACCTTGACCCCTTCGATTATCTGACAGCTCATCATCATTGGCCACGTTATCTATTGCAGATGATTGTTGCAGCGTCGGGTAAAATCAGGTGTGGCGGGGAGGCTGATTGCAACGTCTGCGATGACTGACGAGTCCTATACCAGAGTGGCATCTTCTGCCACAGCAATCGCAAACATGACGAGAGCCCAGTGGAGGTGGTCTGGCAGCGCGGAATCTTTTCTGCCTAAGCCTCTCTAATCAGTCCCTGTCATGCTTGTCTACACCCGCTTTGAGATCACGACGCTACTCTGGTCTCATTTTAGCCTGAGACTCCCAATTGAGAGGTTACTTATCTGACAACTACCTACATATCTTGCCTTATACAAAACAATCTAAACAACCTAAATAATACAAACGATTTTTACTAATTGTTATCAATTAACACAAAAGCAAGACAAGATGGAGCGACGACCTGGTGAAGGTAGCGGGAACGCATTGGATGCGGATGGCACAGGGCCGATCTGTTTGGCGAGCCTTGGGGGAGGCCTATGTTCAGCAGTGGACGTCTTTCGGCTGAAATGATGATGATGAACACAAAAGCTTGGTTTTTTTTTTCCTTAGCTAGGTTTTTCAATTTAATCAATAATTTTAATTGACTGAGCGAGCGCCAAGAATCTCCATTGCAGCTTGTCGCAAGTCTGCCCAGCAAATGTTGTGCTCTTTTCTTTTAGAGGTGACACTTATCAACTGGATTCTTGAGAAACTTTGTGAGCAGATTAAATAATTACATGAAATTTTACTGTCAAGTTTTCAACTACGGATCAAGAACATTTTAACTCGCATTAAACGGGTACTACGTAGAAATGAAAATTCGTTAAACATCGTAACATGAAAGTGAAAATGTCACTAAAATGCCTTAGAAATCGCAATTTAATATCGAAATTTACTAAGTTGGTATTTGTTGAAGTTACTTAGTAAGGGCGCTCACAGCTGAAGTTTAGTGATATCGTAACTTAGTAGGTACAAACAATTGTCTTAAAGATAAGTAATTCGGAATTGACTGGGTGCGGAAGTTATTTGCATGCAAATTACCCATGCCTGTTTTAATTTTATTCATTGCCTTTGCAATATACTTCAAATATGGCGAATTTTTCATTTTTACTTGCTTTTATTTAATTACAACATTACCTAATTGAGTTACAAAAATTAATTTTGAATCAAGTTTCCATAATTCAATGAATCAGACGTTACTTTGCTGAGGTCCATATTAATGAACTGAAACAATTATTTTGCTCACCCATGACCTTCAAGTCAAAGGGATAGTTAAGATCGCGGGTGAGCAAAGTAATTGTTTCAGTTCATTGCTTGGTATAGTCTGAATTGAATAAAGTATTGACTTTGACTTTGACCGCCGATCTGGTAAATGTCTTTAGGCTGATATGATGGTGATAAGTAACTGTTACTCCTATTTGAAATACAATTAGTAGCGGTGTACGGGAGATCTCGCTAGGAAGTTATTGCAATCAACTTAGTTTCGAAGTTGGAGCTTGCCCCGTGGCTTGCGGTAATAAGCAAGTTTCGAACACTGCTTTTTCATGGGAAGTCAACTCAGTGTTGGATAAATGTCAAGTTGGTTGACAGTGACGTTTTCGGGTAGAGATAAATCTAAAGAATATGATTTTAAGATGATTTTTTGATATTTTTTTATGCGTCATTTTGGTGGCGCATTTTTTGAAGTATAATTGGCATTGCTATTAAAGTACTTACACGCTTCTAATTAATACCTTCTAAACAATTTAAACCTTTATGCAAATTTACAAATGATCACATACGCCCAGAAAGTCCAAAAAATCAACCCACCGAAATGACGTAAAACTACTGTTTAAAAAATCACCCTTAAAGTCTAATTCCTATAAGTATTAACGTATAATTGGTGCCTTATGAATAATTTTAATTCTTATATAAACCTAGAAGTAAATACTCCCAAAAATTACCAATTAAAATGACGTAAAAATTACAGTTTTAAAATTTAGCCTTAAAAGTGCAATTGCTATTAAAAACAAGCTTCTAATTTTATTGTACCCTTATAAATAATTTAAATCCATAAACATACAAGTGACCACATACACCTAAAATAATTACCCACCGAAATAACGTAAAAATTGTTCATAAATTCGCTCTCCAATGCATTTTTAAACAACTTAGGATAAAGGAAGGGATTCAAAATTTACCTATCTGAATGTTTTTGTAATATTCAGCTATAACTCTTTAAAGCATGATAATAAAGAGCAGAAATTAAGGGAGTGCTTTTTTCGTCATTGTCACATTTTTGGACAGAAACCCTTGGATGAGGAATTGGGAATGAGCATTTATAGCTCCTTTTGATCCCTTTTTAAAATCTTTATTGTTTTAGTTTATCTGTGTTATCAACGAGTATCTAAAAAGACCGAAAATCACTGATTCATAAAAAAAATAACATTGTTTTTCATAAAAGCACTACGAAATATATTTATCTAGGTACTTACTTATTACTTGCACTTGGCTGGTTATTCTTCGAAAATCGTACAACTGATTAGATAAAAATATGGCATCGAGATACGTAAACTGCATTAGGTATCGTAAAATTGTATAGTTCTTTTGAGATATTTCTAGCCGAATATTATGCAGACGAAATTCCGAGCATTCAGTAAAATCTAGCGTCGACTAGGTACAGTCAAAATGCTGAAATGTGTACCCGTGTAGGTACCATTATTGAACCTACATTTACTGTAAATATCAAAATGGTAAATCAAAGTTGAGCTATGAATTAAAATCAGTTATTTTGCTGCTCTGCAACCATTATATCGACTGCTAAATCTATGCGACACGTAAATATATAAGCCGTAAGATAACTCAACTTCGTCAGCTTCCATATAAATCATAGGTACCTAGCTTATGTCCTCTCAAACAGAGGATTGTGCGTTCAAGCTTGGGCTCGCACTTCTAATTTTGTCGGAATTTATGTGCGAAATGACATTTTGGAATTTAACCAGGAGCTTTTTTCGGTGAAGAAAAACTTCGTGAAGAAATCTGTATACACCTGAAAATCAATTCAATCAGCCATCGTAACAAAACATCATTATTATGATATACCCGTGCTAATAGCTAGTACGTTTATAATAAACAGTCATAAACGAACTATGCCTATGACTATGACAACAGCAAACAGAATTAGAGGCGCCGAATCGCTGAGTTTTGGTGCTAATGGCTTCGCAAATACACTGTCGTCAAATAAACGTCGATATTAGTAGATTTATTTGATGTCGATATTGGTGACAGTATTATTCGCGATATCTGGTTCATGCCAAGAAAATGGTTTCATGAAGATTTCTTTAATGCATAGTTGGATCTGGATTAAGTTTTTTGACCGTAACATCCTTATTTATATTAAGTATACATACACTTGTGCGGCTGCGAGGCATTTCAACCACCGTACTCGTATCTTCTACGTGGGTCATAGACATTTTTTGCAAAAAAAATTAAACTGTTTAATTCAATAAGAGAAATAGATCAATCATCATCATTTCAGCCGAAAGACGTCCACTGCTGAATATAGGCCTCCTCTAAGGCTCGCCAAACAGATCGGTTCCGTGCCATCTGCATCCAACGCGATCCCACAACCTTAACCAGGTCGTCGTCGGTAGCCCCTGGAGATTCTTAGCACCCCCTGCCCCGCCGTTACCTAGGCCGCTACCATGGCCTACAAAACAAACACAAACAAAACCAACAGCTATAAAATCTTTAATTTTTAGGGTTCCGTCCCAAAGGGTAAAACGGGACCCTATTACTGAGGCTCCACTGTCCGTCCGTCAGTCCGTCTGTCCGACTGTCCGTATGTCCGTCTGTCGGGTCTCATTCTAAATCGCTAACATCGTTTGTCGTAATGTAATGTTTGTCCCTAATGATCGTTTGTCCTAACACTTTTTTTTCTCGGAAACCGTGAATTTTTCAGGAACTTTTTTGTGATTATCCTCTAGAACTCTATAGGATAGGTTAGGTTTGTTTTATAAAAATCCAGAACAATTAATAGATTTAAAATAAAAAGAGTTAGGACAAACTATCATTAGGACAAACATTACATTAGGACAAATAATCATTAGGGATTTAGATATAGAGCCCCGTCTGTCATCAGTCAGTGTCGTCAGTCAGAGTGTATTTTGTTGCCGTTGCCGGCTTTTCCTTTTGTTCAATGAAAGAAATGAAGAAGCTCTTCCGCAAATAATGAATTCTGAGCGGACGAAGTCGCGGGCTAAAGTGAGTAAATAAATATAAAAGAATTGTTCTTTTGAAGGTATTGCAGATGTGACGTGGATTCTAGTAAATGCCATTGGTTGATTCCGCACGACCCCGTATCTATGGAAGCGCACGTTAAAATACAGTCATCATCATCATCATAATTTCAGCCGAAAGACGTCCACTGCTGAACATAGGCCTCCCCCAAGGCTCGCAAAATAGACCGGTCCTGCGCTATCCGCATCCAACGCGTTCCTGCAATCTTAACCAGGTCGTCGCTCCATCTTGTTGGAGGCCTACCTACTCTGCGTCTTCCGGTCCGTGAACACCACTCGAGAACCTTTCGGCTCCGTTGCCCGTCAGTTCTACGAGCGGTGTATGCACTGCCCACTGCCACTTTGAGTCTATGGCGATTCTTCGAGCTATGTCCGTGACTTTAGTTCTTGCGCGGATTTCATCAATTCTAATGCAATCCCGCAAAGAAGCTCCGAGCATAGAAATCTCTAAAATACAGTTGTAGCTCGTAATGTTTCGCTTTAATATCTTTCTCATTCGACTCTACCATAGGCGCCATCATAAAAATCGGAGTTGTCTAGGTGCTCGAAAATATTTGAATACGCACTTATGATTGACATGACAATACCATCCTGTTTGGATATTTCTGAGCACGATTGAGCACATAGATTATTTATAGATAGCTCGGATATTTTATGATAGTGACTGTACATTAGAAGTAAAATTTTAATTTAAAGGTTAATTATTTTTGTAGTGTCACCAAGTGTATCCACTCGTTACCCATAAACTTATTGATCCTAGTTTTCTTGTCATAAATATAGAAAACCGCATATTTTGTTAGAATCTTTTTAGTTTGAACCCATTAGGTTAGGTTAGGTTGGATTAAAAACATTTTGAAATTTTTGGTTTTAGAAAAAAAATGTGAATTGAAAGTTATAACATTAAGGTAAACTAATTACGACATTTATTTCGATGTCACTACGGCACAACATATTGTATTTTATTTCTGAAATTTCAGCTTTTGTTACTATGTTACAATGGTAAATTCTTATGTAAAAAACGAGGCACTTATTTTACTATTGTCATAGAATGTAAGCCATAAAAAATGTTGCATATATATTAATAATTGCGGTTACTAATTAGTAAGTACGCGTAACGCGTAACGTGAGGTAGGTAACTATTTATTCATTGATTTTATGTAGAACTGAAATTATTAAATTCTCTCCCTAGCGTAGATACAATACAAGGACATTTAACATTTTTTTGAATCAACTTTTTACTTACACCTTAAACCTACCTCATAAATTATAAAAATCGTAATCTAATTTTATTAACTCTGAAAGTTAGTAAAATACGCAATCAGTTGAAAATAACATTGAAAAACTGCCAGTTACTTTTTGTTTCTGAACACAAAAAACTTGGAATAAACTTACCGATAAAAGAAAATCAAACTCCCATCCGTAAATTTCCAGTCAGTATGCCAGCCACAAAACGAAACCAAACACTAATTCGAAAAAGGAATCCGAACTTCTATTTTCGAATGAAACTTTTTAAATTCGCGTCGTTATCCGTGCGGCCGTGCGTTCTCTACAATGCGGAGGGCAAGACTGACGATCACTGACAGCCAACTGATACGGCGGTGATAAAAATCTTGACACACGTTAAGAGTTTTTTCGCATCACAACTTCTGATTTGAGATGATGAATTGACGAATTGATGGATTGTTTTTAAACAATGATTCACAATAGTACATTATGAGTTGAAATTTGCTTATTTCCTTATGTTGAATAATAAAATAGCGTTATTGAATTACATGGGGGACCAGTTTGATTTAGTTAGGAAAGCTATACGTTTGCAACTTTTTTTTTAACGAACTAATTTACAGTGACTATGAATTATCACAGCTAAAGACAGTTTTATTTTTGAAAATTGAAATTGAAGCTATTATGATTACTTATGGCAGAAGCTTTAAATGACTGCTGACTGCCATCTAACTTTGTTTGTCAAGGTATAATTTTTAGTCGACGTCAACTCTGCAAGTTCACTGTCAATGCCGCTAGAAATCAATAACCTTCAGAATTAATTTCGGTAAAAAAATACTAATTTTTCATTCGTTAAAACCTTTTTTTGTTTGCTTTTCTTTCTAAACATGGAAAACACTACCAGCTATGAATATCGGGGCGAGTTTGAAATAAAATAGTACGAATAGTAGTAGTAAAATCGCTGTCAATTGAAATTGCGAACAATGTAAATAAACCATTTAATGAAATATCCATATTCTAGCACTCGCTTATTGTTTTAATGGTTTAGGATAGTGTTGTGGTAAGTGTTGATTAAATAACACACGGATTTAGCAGTATTTGATGAGGGAAAATGGAAATTAAAGACATTTTAAATACAAGGTTTGTTTACATTGTTTGCAATTTCAATTGACTGACAGTTTAGTAATACAAAATTTTAAGTCAATCAGAAAGTTCAACTGGATGAAATTTGACTTCTAAGATTTGACTGATTTTTTTTGTTTTTTTTTGATTTTTTTTATTTGATTTATGATTTAAATAAATGTTTGTAAAATGGTTCCCGGTCACTTTTTCTGGTTCTCCGAAAAGAGCCATCTCTAGTGGTTTAGGCTCTAAGTACGTAATCTTAATGTATTTGTATAAAAACATAGTATCAATATTGGTGAAATGAAGGAAATACAGTTTCACATGCAAACTAAGTATTTTCAATAAGGTCCATATTAAACATCATCATCATCATTTCAGCCGAAAGACGTCCACTGCTGAACATATGCCTCCTCCAAGGCTCGCCAAACAGATTGGTCGCGCGCCATCCGCATTAAACGTGAATATTAATGAACTGAAACAATAACTTTGCTCACCCGCGACCTTCGACCTTCGAGAAATTTGCGGGTGAGCAAATTAATTGTTTCAGTTTATTAAACATTTTCAGTGTTATTATAAAGGATACCGATGGATAGGATACAGGGGACTGAAGAGCTGGCAGCTTCTTTGCACAACGTATTAGCATTGCTATACAGCGAGGAAATGTTCCTAGTATCTTTGAGAGCATACCGCGGGGGAAACCATTTGTATTTCTTTGTTGTATTAGTTTAGTTATTAGGTATTTAATTTAATTTTATTTTTAATTAAACTTTGATATTTAATTTAATAAGATAACATTTAAAAAATAATCACTAACATAATAAAACTTAAACTATAGGTAAGTAAAAAATTTGGCCTAAATCACCGTCAATGGGCATCTAATTTAGGTGAACCAGTGAGATACACATTTGGCCTCATCTGCACTTTTCATCAGGTGAGATAGTGGTGAATCACGGGTCAGTTTTACGTAAAAAAAAAGTTTAAGTTATGTAATTTAATTATTTTCTATTTCTATTTGAAGTACAACTTAAAATATATAAACTAAAAACTAGATTAAAATAAAATAACATAAAGTAAATCTAAGTAAAGTAATTTCAAAAATATCGCTTGTTGCATGGTACTTGGTACCGAAGATGCTGGCAGGATTTCCTCGCTGGATTGTAAGACTGATGCGTTGTGCGAGGAAGCTGCCAGCTCTTTAGTCTCCTGTGGTATTTCTGAGTCTCCTTGACAAATCTTTGAAGAAAATCAGAGCGCCAGGGCCTCACGGACCAAAGGTCTAACCGCCAAAAGGTACAAAATTATATTCGGCGCCGAGACCACTGTATTTTCCTGTCTTGGAAATTTCTACTGTTTCTGCTGCTGCCGCTCCCCTTATGTTCGGTTGAGATGTAACGGGGCCAGTGTGTCAACACAAGTTGCATCCCATTGTGTACATGTGAGTAATTAGTTTATTTACTATGGATACTTGCTGTTGCCCGCGACTCGGTCTGCGAAGAATTCGGTTATCGCTAACCCACACGATTATGAAATTTTCCAGTATAAAAACTTTGCCATATACTTTTTAGGGGCATTTATAGGCTTTTCAAAACTGGGTGCTACTACGGTATTCGAAAAACGTATCAGGTCGTTCTTTCACTCTGCTATTTAATATTATTATCGTTTCTTATACTTAATTGACTTTTTTATACAAAAAAAATATGAAAACCATTGGTACCTATTTTTTTAGACAATCCCAATTTAGCAGTAGAAGGCCTGGCCCGTGATTAACTCCTACCTCACCCGAAAAACAATAATACTAATATGTTGTGGAACCTTTATGTGGCAGACGCCTTGTCTTCTTCAGTTTTGAAATGCCCTGCCTAGTGCCTACCTAATATTCCGAGAAGGCTTCAGATAATTCTCAACATGATATAGCTCTGATTCACACACGACACGTGATTGACGGATTTATCCGTCAATTTATAGATGATTTATTTTCCGCCTGATGATTTAATTACAGCCCTAGGTGTGATTTATTTGCCACCGTGATTAAATGAACGCTCTGTGGAGCGCCGGTGTGTTTTTAGCTTTTCATTTAGCTATCTTCGCTGCATATTTTTTGTGGAATATAGATTATTTTCGTATTTTTTTTAACTTAAAAACTGACCGTAATTGTACAACTATTTCCTCATAGGCTCACTTCATACCTGCAAATTATTGTGGACTTTTAGACAGCTAGTAACCCCGACTATGAAGCTAGAGATTTATTTATGACTACCTGACTAGTAAAAAATATGACTACGGAAGTAAGGCGGTTGAAACGCCCGTCATCAGACCTGATTAGGGTTCCGGAGCCAAAATGGCATTATAGTTTCGCCATGTCTGTCTGTCCGTCCGTGGCTTGGCTCAGAGACTATTAGGGGTGGTAAGCTGTAATTTTGCATGAACATGTGTAGCAATTACCCGGACAAAGTGAAAAAATAAAAGAGATAGACTGTTGCAATAAAAAATTTAAAAAATCAGGATGGGAAGAAGTATATCAAATTAACAAGGAAAACTATAATGGCTAAGTTTGCTTGAGAATTATTAGTAGTTTAAGAGTAAATATCCAGCCTGACCTATAAAATATTGCTAGTTTAATACGGACAGTATAATTAATAGTAAAACTAATAAGATATGCAAGGACTTTTTCGTAACGGCTGAGGAACCCTATCCTGAACGTGTTGGACACGCTCTTGGCCGATTTTTTTTCTTTTTTTGTCGTAGGTGTTGTTGGTTCACATGAACCACAAATGGGTCGAATTAAGATCGTTATTACTCCACATTCAACATTCCTACTATTCCAAACAAAGTATATTCTATTGTAAAACAAGACAAACTATACCTTGACAAGCTCGTGCTCGGCGCTCGGCGGAACCTTGTCGCAGGGAGCCTCTGCTGTCCTTAACGAGATTGCTTTTAATCAGTGTATGTCCGTATGTTCTATTAAAAAAGTTAACACACGTTTTGCGCATAGGTTCTTTTGTTCCCTTGGTAATTTCCTATATAACAGGGCAAACAGTGTACTATCTATTTACACCAAAACAAAATCATCCTCCAGAAAGAGTGTCACTAAATGGCTCCTCAGCCTGGATTATGACAGCACTGAAAAACTTTTGATTCCTGTTTCGTAATATGTTGTAAATTTTGAATTATAGGTACTACACACTCACACACGCACACATACTCATGCACACTTGCACATACACATTCACACACATTTGCATGCGTTTCTTAAATTTGTTTTCACTTCTCATGCTCTTAAAATGTTACTTTAGTCTCTGCATATCGGGACTAAAGCTCTTTTTTGATCTCTAGGGATTAAAGTAAAAGTTTTTTAATTGACTATGTAAACCCCTAAACTGCCAATCACGGTGTTTGTGAATGGAGGATTATCGCCATTTTCAGTAACTGGGTATAGACAATTTTAAAGCTTTCCACAGACCGAAGCGCGCTGCGGACGCACTGTAGCGCCCTGCGCTTCGGTCTGTGGAAGCCTTTAGGGCGTGGAAATAACCTCAAAATGACAGCTGTATAAAAAATATTTAAAAAATAATAATTTCGTGAAACACATTGAATAATTACGAATATACAATTATAAAATAAAATAAAACCAACCTATTTAATTATAAAATATTAAAGATGAATTCATTTTATTTTGCATGTAAAGAAAGATTTCCTTTAGCTTATGTGTTTTTTAATTTGTTTTTTTTAAAAAACGCTGTCGGCAAAGCAGTTCCCTGCTCTGTCGATAAAATAGCAATCCGCACTGTCGGCAAAACAGTGCTGGAGTGTACGGTAGATAGAGCAGTTACGTTTGAAAGTTAATATGGCGTGACTTCAAAATAATGCGATGTCAGTTGCATTTAATAGTAAATAGAAAGTATAATTAGATATAATTTAACAAAGAATTGGCATATAGAAAATAAACTTAAAAAGTCGTTTCTTTATTCACGGGTAAGTGTTTCAGTTAACAATATATTTTGTGTGTGAACTTAGATCAATTAGGTTAATTTATTTGCCGATTCTAATGAATGAACAATTATCATTCTTACATGCATAGTCCAATTAGTTTTAACATAGTCTTTAAGTTAGAATCTGTTGGCTAATTATGCAAGCATTTAAAGCGTCACTTTACAAAAAAATATAAAAGAAAAGAAAAGACAGCGGTATTTTTTTTTGCTATTTGAATTTTGAACAGATGTCCATTGCTCGTATTGAGCATACGTTGTAAAAAAGTAATTTTGTACGTCGTTTTTTTCCTCGCATTCAAAGTGAAAAGTAGAGTGTTTAACGCGGGACTAAACTACCATAATGACAACTCGAATTATAGCCTCCCTCGCTATCGCTCGGGTGGCTAAATATCTCGTGTCATTATGGCTTGTTTTAGTCCCTTGTTGAACAATCTACTATTATGTATCTTTTTGTTTAGATGTTAAGTAATTGTAGTGTATTACTCTTTCTAATTGGTTGTTTTGTATAGTAATGTTCTTTTAGTTCTTTTTCTCTCAAAATTTGTTGTTACAGTCATCTGAGGGTTGGAGACCTGGTGACCTGACGTACAGGTTATTCCCTAGTTCGGGCACCAGTCTCTACCGCAAAGTTTCTGTACCTATTTCATAAGTTCATTACATTAATATAGCTAGCTACTGTATAACTGTAAGCTCTGTGGTGGAGATAATAAATAATTTTTTTTTTTTTTTTTTTTAGTGTGTCAAATGCTGACTGCGACAGGGTTCCGCGGAGAGCCGCGCACGAGCTTGTTGGACTGTAATGATTCCATAATTCACTACAAATTGCAGGTTACGCCAGTTTACGAGGCAATAAACACGTTCACACGTACCTCGAATAGCTTCACACCTATTTAGTTTTACTTATAAATAATTGCCAAATGACATTTGAAACAGCGTATTTGCAATCTGAAAACGCTTTCACTCATACCACAGAATATATAATAGTACTGACGTACAGAATGGAAACGGTCCGCCCCGCACCAATTCGAATTACCCCACCCCTCAAGGCGCAGATAGCCGGAAACCGCCAGAAACCAGAAGAGTGCGCGCGCGATGTATGTAGGCGTACGCGTGTACAGACGTCGTCGTGCTTATGTAGATTCAAGAACGCGTATTTGTACGTCGTGTCCGCCGCGTGCTCATACTTTACTGCTGCGTAAATATGGTTTAAATTTGAAATGTATAAATTATAAGTTCATTTCGACAAGTCATTCCTCCATTTTGCCGAAACATTTTTCTGACACGCTACAGAAAATAGTGGGCATTTATTTTGGGTGGGGCTATGAAGAGTTTCAAACGCCGTGACCCGTGTGTTACGAAAAACGATAATATTGGCATTGGAAAAGTAAAGGTTAGTGATAAGATTTAAAATCGCTAAAGCGCCATAAATCATATATGACGCTTTAGCGATTTTACCTGTCCACTGTCGATATTGTCCGTTAACTGAAAATCCCAATGACCCGAAATGAATGAGTGGTGCGTGGTCGCAAAATTGCATTAATTGGTTTTAGCTCATGACATTATCCTTAGATTTAACTTATTTGTAACACGAGAGATACGGCAGTTGAAATGCTTCTGAGCCCTAACCTTTTATTTATATTGCTTTTGTTTTACCAACGAAAATATTTCTGAACATGGCCAGTAATCAAATTAATTAAAATATCATTCTAAATAAACGAGTTGAAACAATTTTATTACTTTGCTCATCCGCGTGGTCGCCGCAAAGCAAAGTAATTGTTTCAGTTCATTAATATGGACCTCCGCAAAGTAACGCCTGATTCAATAAATCATCTCTATAGCAACAACATTTCATCAAATCTGATTACGGGGAAAGGGATCACTTATTTGATTTCTACTGGCTATTTTCATCATCATCATGGTCATAATTATCATATCAGCTCATAGACGTTTATTGCTGAATAAAAGCTTCCTCCTAAGAGTTCCACAACAATTGGTCCTGTGCTGCCTGAATCTAAGTGTCCATCTTGCTGAAGACCTTTCCTTGCCCCATCTTTCAATCCGCGGTCGCCATCGAGAACTTTATTGCCCTATCGGTTGTTGGTTCTACGAGAAATGTGCCTACCACTCCCACATAAGGGTCAGTGGCGAGGGGTGTTAACAATCCGATTCCCCCTGGGTTGACTAAACTTTCGAAGTTATCAAACGCTTCTCTTCCACTGCACTCTCAAGAAGAGGATAAATGGGTTTTTAATTTTTTTGCTCCGACTTTACTTGCAAAATTTTCACACCCCCCCACTGAGGGTCATAAGCTGTCTTTCTGAAGAAGCTGTCTCTCATGTGGGCATAAAATTAGTGACTCTGAGTCAGCAAACTTAAGATTTACTTAAATGGCCGAAAGTTGGCCAGGCGTTATACATGTTGATGTAGACTTGACCAAAAAACATTGGCTATATTATAGACCCTTAACTTTTGCTATGCCTGCTATTGTATGATCCAATGGACAGATTATGTGAGGCTGAAACTTGTGAAAACTTCACTGATGTGTATACCATAATCATACAATAAAGATTCCACAGGAGAGACGCAAACAAAAAAAACTGTATGACCCTTAAGCCTGGCAACTCTTCGAACTATGCCAATAAGTTTGGTTCAGGCCACTTATGATATGACTTCAGAGTTGTTTGCTTAATCTTATTTCAATTGTTACTTAAGAACCAAACATTGCAATGTTTTGTAGTATTTATTCATTTCATAATGTACAGAGGCTCTCGTGACTAAAGTATCACCTTAAAGCAGTCTATTATTTCGCAAGACAAAACTGGGTGTTTTCAAAGGATTGAATAATTAATGTCTAGAACAATATTACAATGATTCTCTTACTCGTAACAATATCTGCGCGTTCATTTTGAACGGTTTCGTATTCGTATTGGAATGTTATTATGAAGATAATATTCTGCAGATTTTAATTCGGGAACGTTGTTTTAACACTGTTTTTTTATTGTAAAGACTGGTAATACGACAAGTTAGGACTATCTCCTACAAATCTTACACAACTATATTTTTTTTTTCGCGTTTTTCACTGAAACGGTAAGTTTCAAACAAACAGTTTTTATAGATAATTTTATGATCTACAATTCTGTCTCAGATAATTTTATGATAAAACAGAACTATATTAATGATTTTGCCACATTTCAGGGCCGGATTTTAAGGAGCGAACCACCGCAATAGAGGTTAAAAACTTGAGGCTTCGACATGTCAAATAACTATTTTATGCAGTGTTACTCCTTCGTTGATTCTAGGCTTCCAAACCTCTGAATTCGGCCCTGTCACCCGTCTGTCGAAGAAGGGTTATGTTTTTCGAGCGTATGTATTTATGTATGTATGTATCATTCTTTGGCACGCCCTGCTGCCTAAACGGCTCAATGGAGTTTGAAGTGTGAGGTGTCTTAAATTCGTCTCAGTTCAGTTCCGCGAATTATACAGGTGGGTTTTTTCATCTAGTATTAAAATAAAAGTTATTGCTACATGACCTGGAAAACAATTGCAACAGCTACCACAAATATCTAGTCGCGGAATCTTAAAGAAATTAGTCTTAGTTCATAATGTATCTCTGCAAATAACCACCTTTTCCATTCTCATTTCTAGCGAGGGCCGTGCCCAGCAGTGGGATATATATAAATAAATAAATATCACGGGACTATTCACACTAATTGATCTAATCCCAAAGTAAGCAAATCTTGTGTTATGGATACTAGGCCATGGATAAACGTTCGTAATATAGATAGTTAAATACTTAAATACGTAACTATTAAACACTTGAGACCCGAGAACAAACGTTCGTATTTTTCAGACAAGTATCTGCCCCGACGCGGGAATCGAACCCGGGGTTCTCAAGCTTCATAGTCAGGTTCTCTAACAGGTCAGGTCGTCAACTACTATATAGGCTGGATACGACAAAAGTAACGCCCTATTCAATCAACTCACGTCTGATGTTATATTATTTTTAGGTGTCCTGGCAATGTTTTCTATCACGGTAGAACGTGTCCATTTCGACTGTAAATCTCAGAGGATGAGCTAGAGTTTACGTCTACCCATTATAGGTAATGAGAAAAGCTAAGCTCTGATAGGGTGCCATCGCGCTGAAACATCAATATCTTAATCCAATTAGTACAGTCATCATTCCGCGCCCAAGACATGCAATTTATTTGAATTGTGACAGGACTGTCGGTAGCATAAGTTTCATTATAAAGAGCACCATTTTTTAAAAAAAATAGTATAATTTGGGGTTTTATTCATCATAATCAAGAACGCTATTGATTTTTATGATAAAAAAATTACTCAATTTTCCATGCTAATTTTTTTGTGTCAGTTTTGCAACGAGGCATGTAAACTGCAATAAATAAAAAGTCAAAAAACTGAATAAAAAAATCCTAATTCCTTCCCCAAAGACCACCAGAATACCTAAGGCTATGAATATGACTGTGATGCCCTACCATTTCCTTAGAAAAGAACTGCCAGATTTCCCTTTCTTCTTTTTTTTTTTTTTGATTTTTATTTCTGTAATTTTTTGGTTGTAAATATTCTCTGCGTAAAGGGACTATAGAAAACCAAACTGAAAAATGTTGATATATGGGGAAAATTTGTGTCTTAACTCCTGACCAGTGGTGGTGTAGGGGTATAAGCACGCAGCGCGGAATGCTGAGGACTTGGGTTCGTTTCCCAGCGCTAGTCTCTTTTTCGGGGTTTTTTCTGTGTATCCATGTTTCAGTTTGTATTTAGTATAAAAATATTAGGATTTCACGGGATGACAGTAAAAGTAAAAATTTGGAGTTAAAAATAAGAATACAAAAAGACTCCAAAAAACTAATCTTGGTAAATTAAATATTTTGTATTTACGTAATATTGTGAGCTCTGCCCTTCCCGTATTATTGCTGTGTTTAACGCGCCGCGGGAGGGCGCAGGCTGAAAATCAGCGCCGCCGGCTTCCTAACCGGCAGCATTTATGCTGAGCCTGAGCCTATTGCCACGAAGTTTTTTTTTTTTGTTTTTCTTCTTTTTTTTGTGTTTCTTTTTATTTTGTATGGTTGTGGCAATAAATGGATTTTTTTTTTTTTAATTAATGAAAAGTCAATGGTCTAATTCTTAAATAGACCTATTATTGGTAATATGTCTATCTAAATTGTCTTCAGTGCAAAAATATGTACAGATGTAATGCAAAATCATTTTCCTTTGTACTTTTTCGGAAATGTTCGTATTTATCGTGCTCTCTCAATTAGCTTCAGTACCCATCTTACGGCCGTGTAGCCATCTTACATTTTTCACTTTGACATTTGACACTAAATAATAAAGTTCCATATTAATGGATATGAAAACGTCACTCACTTAATACAATCATTGATTGACAGTTCGGGTGCCATCGTATTCCGATTGAGATCCGAGTTTTCCCGATGGAAAATCATTTTGCACTACATCTGTATAGATTTAATCTGCTCATAATTATGAACAGTTACTTTAAATCGACGACATAAGAGCTATGGGGCGTATTTATGAGCAAGTTGTATGCACTCATATTTTTACACTTGACTGTACACTTTACAGTGAAAATGCCCGTATACCGACTTCTGTTGCCACCAGTACTTTCTGGCAGATAAAACTCGTCATACCGTACTTCAGTTATAATACTGGTTCATTACTAGTTTTGTGTCGAGTCAGCGATTCGATGTCATTACGCAACCATTTTGTTTGTCCTCTGCATCTGCGGTGGGCCAAGGGATAATAGGGATAGCCACAGTTGATGTGCTTTGTTTCCTGATCTTTGTTTACACATTATATTCGAGACAATTGGTTTGGAATTGTCATACCATAGGTGATAGTGCACATACGCTTATTTCATCATCATCATCATCATCCCAGCCTATATACGTCCCACTGCAGAGCACAGGCCTCCTCTCAGAATGAGAGGGCTTGGGCCGTAGTTCCCACGTGGGCCCAGTGCGGATTGGGAACTTCACACACACCATTGAATTTCTTCGCAGGTGTATGCAGGTTTCCTCACGATGTTTTCCTTCACCGTAAAGCTCATGGTAAATTTCAAATAAATTACGCACATAAATTCCAAAAAACTCAGAGGTGCGAGCCGGGATTTGAACCCACGACCACCTGCTTGAGAGGCCATAGGTCAAACCATTAGGTCACCACGGCTTAGATATGGAATTGACATACCATAGGTGATAGTACACATTTGTTCATCTACCATACGTAAATACCACGTATTACAGCGGATGACTTTAGCTTCATATTTAATTCATTAAGTAACCTAGAGAAGTGTTCCACTGCTGGGAAAAGGCCTCCTCCAATTTTCTCCATTCATCCCGATTTTGAGCGGCGTCCTTCCAGTCCCTAAGGCAGTGTTCCGCAAACTTATTGTGTTCAAGGTACACCTAGTCAAACGAAATTTTTGGAGGTACACCATAAATGAAAAATCATGTGAATGTGTTTATATTATTTTTCCGAACCAAAACAAACCAAATCATGACCACGGTACACCAGTGTGCCGCGGAACACCGTTTGCGGAGCACTGCCCTAAGGCACACGTCTAGGTCGTCCCGCCAACGCTTCCTGGGCCAACCTCGTCGCCACCATCCTTGTGGTATCCAGGCCGTAGCTATTTTAGCCCACCGATTCAGCTCCATGCCCAGTCCCACTTCAGCTTGGGAGCCTTGGAACACACGTCGGTAATGCGTGTTTTGGAGCGCAGCGTAGTGTTTTGGATCCTTATTTGTTTTATTTTAACGAATTTGGAGTAAAAATTGGAAAATAAATTGGTATTGGTAATAATTTGTCAGTTACGTGCAATTATCCAATGCCAGTTAACGTAATTTGTACTATCACCGACGGCACGGTTTATTTCAGTTTCATTGCGTTTAAACTTAGTATTTGCAACCAAAATCAAAACCGGATTTAGTTTAGTTAGTTTTAAGTTAGGCGACTGGATAGCCTACTTGTTAGAGAACCTTGACTACGAAGCTTGTGATCTCGGGTCCGATTCCCGCGGCGGTCGGGGCAGATATTTGTGCTCGAGTCTTGGATGTTTAATATGTATTTAAGTATGTATTTATCTAAATATAAGTATGTTTATCCGTTGTCTGGTACCTGTGGTATAAGCTAGCTGTTTGGGACTAGGTCAATTAGTGGCGTTTATTATTGTCCCGTGATAAATCATGAAATTTATTTATTTAAGTTCGGCCGAGACTGAAACCGAAACTTAATTTTAGGACGATTCTAATGTATCCATACTAATCTAATCTAATACCTCTAAACGAGCAATTCTTGTATATACCTATATAATCAGGATCTCGGTAACGGCTCCAACGATTTCGATGAAATTTGGTATGTGGGGGTTTTCGGGGATGAAAAATTGATCTAGCTTGGTCTTATCTCTGGGAAAACGCTTGGTACCGAGTTTCAGCCCGAGCAGAGCTCGGTCGCCCAGGTACTATTATAAAAGCCAAAGTGTGTCTAGTACGAATTTCAATCGGGAGGATGAGTTTATATTGTTAAATGTCTAGAATCCAGCGATTTCTTTATACAAAGCAATCATTGTGGACCCAGATCTGTCTACGTCTTGAAAAAAATATACTTACCGTACCGTAACGACAGTAGTTAAAAGGAATTTCTATTTTTCGTTGTACCCAATTAAGAAATTGTTAACAAGGAGTTAAAATTAGTCCGTTTGGTTACGCACTTTTTCAAGCCTTTACAATAAAAAAAGTACAAATCGGACAAGTTTAACATTGTGTAACAAGAAGTGAACCATTCGGTCCGGTTTGTTAAGTTTTTGTTTATTGTAAAGACTTGAAAAAGTGAAAATTTTAACTCCCTGTTAACAATTTCTTAATTGGGTACAACGAAAAATAGAAATGCTCTAAAATTTGTTTGAAAGTTTTCCGTTGTCACACGAAAATTAATCACAACATTTTAATGGTAATTTTTGTGTTACAACGGATCTATTTTCAGTCAATCTTTTGTCCGGCTAACTAGAGTTAAATGTGGTCCAAATTTTTGGTCTCCCATCATTTCTTGTATTAGAAGTCTTAGTTACCTGCTCATTATCATTCAGCCTACCTATATCCGTCCCACTAATGGGCACAGACATCAGAATGAGAGGGCTTGGGCTGTAATTCCCACGCGGGCCAAGTGCAGATTAAGAACTTAACACTCACCATTGAATTTCTTCTGAAGGACTGATCGCCTATTAAAAATCATTGTATATAGTGATGTCAACGAACGAAGACACAGGTTCTGGCATAAGGGCCATCAAAGTCTTTCTTATTACGTGATTGTCACAAACCATCAATCAAAATCAAGTAATAAACAGGAGGAGGAGGGTCGTTTTACGTCAAAAATAAATCACCTCAGACCAACGAAATTGAATATTAGACGGTAACGTGAAATTTAAGCTTCGCGGGTATATGTACAGATTACGACACCCCGTGGGCGCCGTAAAGATGTTTTCTGATTTATTATACTTTGATATACTGGATATTTAGGTTGAGTATTTTCCCACTAAACTATACTTAAACGTGCAAGTGTGTATGGATTGATGGATGTGTGGATGTTTGTTTGTTACCCTTTCACGCTTAAACTGTTTGACGGATTTTGATGAAATTTGGCACACAGATAGTTTATAACCCAGATTAACATACAGGATACTTTAATCCCGTAAAAGTGCATAGTTCCCGCAGGTTAGCGATCAACGAATTCTTCGCAGACGGAGTCGTGGGCAAAAGCTAGTCTTAAATCAATACTGCCATACGAATATTATAATAGCTTCATACGTATGTTAGTATGTAACGAAAATTTTGAACATGATTTTGACCCCCTTGAAAACGTCGGATTAACTCGAAATTTGGCATACTTAGCAAGGACCGATGACAATGCGTGTTTTTTTTTGTTTTTTTTTTAAACTATTATTTTATTTTTACTATTTCGTGGCTGGTCCCATGGTGAAAGTTGCTCAGTGTGGTCCTTATCGCCCCTTTCACTCTTGTTCACGACTCCTGAATCAGCCTGTAGTTTACGCGGGATATCGTCAGACGAATTCTTTTCAGACCGAGTCGCGGGCAACAGCTAGTAAATTTAATAAATAAGCATGTTGGGTTCGAAAGCATGTCAGGCAGTTAATAAGGATCCGTAGTGAAATGGGCTCACGCGATAGTTATTACCGCAGTTCTGTGTGGACGCAAACAACCAGGTTGTCGTTCCATCTTTATTACTACATTGCTAGCTGCCTATCTCGGTAATTACCCTTTACTTATTAATAAATTAATGTTATGATGTATGCGGAACGGGTAGCAAAATTAACATTTCGTCTGAAAAGCTGTGCGTGTTCCAAATTTGCGATAGCTCCATAAATGATGGCCGTAATTAATTCTGAATTTAACCTGCTGTTTTTAAATGATGGGGCGTACATTTTGTTGATCCAGTTACTGTTATCTTGGTGTTGTCAGAATCAATCATTGAATCACAAGAGCGTTTCCGTACCTCGCATTGTACTTGTATTGTAATTACCATAATGACATTATCTAGACAAGTCTTCTCTGCGCCCAGTGCGGATTTGGAATTACACACACACACACACCATTGAAGTTCTTCACAGGTGTGTTTAGGTTTCCTAGAGATGTGTTTCTTCACCTTTGATCAATTATAACTGTAGATCCACAGTCGCCAACCGAAATTCGACTATAATGAAGTAAAGACTAGGTTCAAATTTCTGTTCGGACATTTTTTGAAGGGGATTTTGTTCGGCAATGTGTATCTTCAGTTATAATTGATCAAAGTTCTTCACCGTTACGTAGAGCTCATGCTCATTATTTCAAATGTACATAATTTGGTAATTGAAAATGTAATTTTGTCCAATTGAATAAGTTTGACTATTTAAAAATAAATAAATAAAATAAAAATGATTTATTGTACAATCAACATCAAATTAGTTACAGTGCTCAATACATAAAGTAGGTTTGTACAGAGAAGTCACAAGAGTTGTCATACAATCTGACCCCCCAAAGTAGGTAAAGACCTGTGTCTTGGGGGACTAATTTTGAGTATCTCCGGCTTCGGCGATCGACGTACAATATTTACAGTGCAGATGATCAACAGCAATGATAACTGAAGTTATACAATAAAACAAAAATTGAAAAAACAAATAAAAATAAAAATAAGATGAAAACAAAAACTATAGATGATCAGAGACTCAACCGTGTAACTTTAGACGCAAATGTTTTGGCATAAATATAAACGCGTGGGAAGATAACTCATAGTAACGCTAAGACACTGTGAGGAGGAGATTTTCTGTATCATGATACGTAAGACCCAGCAACCATTTCTTAACTTTAATTTTAACTTCATAGTTGTTTAATTTATAGATAGGGATTAATAATTAAGTATAAAGTACCTGGGCGACCGAGCTCTGCTCGGGCAGAAACTCGGTACCAAGCGTTTTCCCAGAGATAAGACCAAGCTAGATCAATTTTTCATCCCCGAAAACCCCCAAATACCAAATTTCATCGAAATCGTTGGAGCCGTTTCCGAGATCAAAACACCGGAGGGGTGGGGGGGGAGGTTGAGAGGGGGGGAGGAGATGCGGGGGAGGGAGCGCGGGGATATTAAAGGGGGGATGAAAATTTCATTGATTTTGCCGTAGGATGCACCGTTTTCAAGATATTTGACAAAAACACCGGAGGGGGGGGGGGGTTAAGTCACGTTAAACTATCGTCCGTAAACCGACTTTACAGACAACCGGATTTTCCTGTTCTGTGCTCCCAATAGGGAACGTGCACATAGACGGTGCTGCCAACTGGTGCCATAAGGGTGCCATCAATTTGAATGTTTTACCTTGATAAGTTTGTTTTACTGTCCGCATAGTGTCTCTTCTGTCGCATTAGTGCTGCTGCCTATAGTTATTGCATGTTCCCTATAATACTTTTTTAACAAAAAAGTAACTTTTTCTCACAAAAAAGTAACTTTTTCTCACAAAAAAGTAACTTTTTCTCACAAAAGAAGAAACTTGACGTTTTCTCATGAAAAATAAACTTAAAAAAAAACTAAAAATGTTGAAAAAAAACGTGGAATCGAACCGAGGTCGGCTGGATCCGCGACCACCCGATTTCTAATGTGCCATTATGATCTGCTCGAAGTCGGCGAAATTTAGCTTTATATTCTAATGAAAACAAAAATAGCCGGAAAACACGAGTAAAAGCGATTTTCTGAAAATGAAACATAGCTAGATCAGTTTTTCATCCCCGAAAACCCCCACATACCAAATTTCATCGAAATCGTTGGAGCCGTTTCCGAGATCCTGATTATATATATATATATATATATACATATATATATATACAAGAATTGCTCGTTTAAAGGTATTAGATAGATAGATAGATATTTCGTAAGTACATAAATTCCGTAAAACTCAGAGTGTGATAAAATTTTCTTTTATTTTTGTGTTTTACCTTGTTCCATTTTGTTTATTACGTGATGTACGGTGAATAGGTTTTTTTGCAGCAAATTACTTTCACATTTTCCCCAAACGCTACGAGTTTATTAGCGCCGCATGCTACTTAACTAAGCGCTCCCTATTCATCAAAAAAGTCTATTTATACTTCCACAAAAACAGGCCTTCTGTATTACGCTCAAAACGAGTTAAAAAACAATCTTCCTTCATAACTCCCTTGCGATTTCGTCTTATTATTTCATAACCAAATTGCAGTGAATTTCTAAACGGGAATGACGATGTTACAGTCCCATCTGCAGTAAAGATACGGCCAAGTTTCGGGCAGCTTCAATATTTAATATGGCAATTCAGCCCAACCTGCCGCCTTGCATAAGAGATGACACCGACGCGAGGATTGGCAACGTCACAGAGCTAGCACGGTGGCTCTTCTAAGATAATTGTATAATAAGGTTAACGTCATCATTATTTCAGCCATAGGACGTCCACTGCTGGACATAGGCCTCCTTCATTGGTACGGCTTGCATTCACTGTGAACATGTGTTCTTTACCAAATCATCTGTCCATCTCATTGGTGGTCGTCCCCCGCTGTGCTTGCCAGTCCGTGGTCTCCATACAAAAACTTTTCAGCTCCAATGGTCATTTGCCATTTCAACGAGACGAGCTAATCCGTTTGGCTATGTCCGTGACTCCATGTTCTTCTACGAATCTTCCCGTTCCTTATTTGATCCCATAGAGAAACCCTAACTAAAGCTCGCTAAGCGACTCTGATCCTATTCATTAGACCTATATAGTAAAGCACCCACGTCTCGGATCCATTATGTCAATACTGACAACACCACTGGTTAAAACCTTTTTTCTTAAGGCACTGAGGTATTTTCGACCAAAAAACATTGCGGAGTTTCCCGAATCAAGGCTGAGTTTCAAATTTGTCGATTCCATGTCTCACGAGAGAACTCCACTCACCAAGCCGTGTCACAAACGTGCACATTTCAGGAAAGTTTACTTTTTGGGAAATACATTTAATTGGGCAAGTGCTAGTATCTCAAAGTGTACATTGCAATAAAGTGCGCTAGTTGAGAAAGTGTACGTTTTGAAAGTGTGCGTTTTACGGAAAGTGTGTTTTTAGGGAAAGTGTCCAATTTAGGAAAGCTAGTTTTCCGAATCTAAGCCGCCAATCGTGCGTAGTTGTGACCGGACCTTTAGAATTTTTATGGACCGATTGGATTGAATTGCTTTACCCAAGTCTCTAGTTACCTCTTAAAACCGTCTGCGTCTAAATGGGCTGGTCCTAAAACTGTTCGAAAAGTATGAATTGCGTGTATTGTAGGTAATTTAAGTCTTAAACGATTACAAGTCTCACTTGGTCGAATTAAGACAAGGAATAGCTCCAAAATAAGTGGCAGTAACCATTTAACGTCATTGTAAGTTTGGATAAGTACTTTTTTTAATTAGTCCTTCATAATATCCCACTGCTAGGCAGAGACTTCCCCTCTTAACCTCTTCAACTCCCAGTCTGGCTCAATGTACAGCCAGTCCTTTGTGTACATGTCCAAATCGTCCCGCCATCTCCGTCTTGGCCTACCTCGTCGTCACTGGGCGCTCTCTGGCACCCAACAAGTGTCTGTTTGAGCCCGCCTTTGTGGGTGCATGCGACAGAATTGTCCAGCCAAGTCCCATTTTAGATTAAGAGTCTCTGGAAAAATGCGAATTTTTCGCTTTAACAAAATAAAAACAACGCCGAGCTCGTCCAGGTACTGTTGTATTTATTGTATTTTATTCCTATGATCTGTAAGTAAATAACTATTACATGTGTAAGTATAAGTACGAGTTTATAATAATATATTTTAGTTTTATTTTTCCTTGAAACAGACCTAAATGTCCCAATGGAAAATCAGCGCTGGCCGAAAAGGCTGGCATTATGCTGAGTTGGGACTATTTTGTGACAACTTGTTCCGTGTTACTTTTTTTAGATTTTTATTCGAACTTTTTCTTTTTTCCTTTAAATGGGGCATAAAGCGATGCCCAGGAGCCAGAATGGAGTACTCGTATTACCTAAATCTTTCATTTATCTTGAAAATTGAGACACTTTCCCGAATAGCTGGCGATTTCGATCGCTAGTTTGCTCGTGTAATCCGGCATTTGGAGATAACCGTAAAAAATAAAATTCCAGTTTATGCACTACAGTTCTGTTCTAGTATAAGCTGTTCGTAGACACAATGAGCGTTTTCAAAAATACCTACTATGAGAGCTGTAGATAATCCATAAATTACATAACTATTAACTGTAAATAAACGTCAGAAGAATCGGTCGCTATCAAACTCGGAAATTTTACTCGCCGTTTTTTGTTTTTATAACCCCTGACATAAAAAGAGTGGTGTTATAAATTTGACCGCTATGTGTGTGTGTGTCTCTGTCTGTGTGTCTGTCTGTGGCATCATAGCTCTTAAACGGGTTGCTTGGCGATGGTTCTTAGACATGTTTCATTAAAATTGGTTCAACTGTTTCAAAGTTATCAGCTCTTTTGCTAGCTGCGGAAGGGATCTTAAACGCAGAATGGGCATTTACTTTATTTTCAAAGTATGTGTGACCAAATTTCGTGGGGGGTTTTTAATTTTTTTTTATTTATAGTTAGGTATATTTCAACGGTTTTCGCGTTACAGCTATTTATACCGAGATTTGAACTTATTGAAAAATCCGAAGAGTACCAAAATAATAATCGAGGGTGAATGTACGATTTACTGTTATTAAATAAAACAAAGATTTCTAATTTTAACCTATTGTGCCGCTTGCAAAGTGGAAACAAATCAACAAATAATTAATGTAACAATAAATTTAGCAAATAAACACTTCATTTTCCACTTGTTTATGGATTATAAAAACAATAAACACAGATTCTTTATAGATCTTTTGATAGTAAACAACGTATGCGCAGGATTTTAATCTTGTTTATCTTCTTTGTTATGTTACTAAATTGTGTTATAGAAGCTATAAAGTCACTTCTGATGGAGTTATTTTGTTCTATCTTGGTAAAATTTGTGTCTATTAAAAAAGACCGTTTTTTTTAATTTAAATTTTATTTTAAAACTTAAACAAACTTGTCTCCAAGTTTGTTTACGTGTCGTTCTGTTTCTGACTGCGATTAACAGAGGTCACTATGGAAAAAGCATAACCCTCCTTCGGCAGTTGGGTAAAAAATACGAGCAGTACTATAGTCCGACAAGCTCGTGCGCGACCCTCCGCGGAACCCTGTCGCAGTCAGCGTTTGCCGCACTTATTAAAAACAATCTTGTTAAGGACAGTAGAGGCTCCCTGCGACAGGGTTCCGCCGAGCGCCGTCCACGAGCTTGTCAAGGTATAGGCATTTGACGCTCCTGCGCTTACGCACACAACAATGAGTAGCCAACACTGTTCTCTCTAAAATGAATTTAGAATTTATGTACAACTTTTCAACGGTTTATATTTGGTTCAATTTAACCCGTCGCACGATCAGCGACTTTTTTGGGTAATTTTTTCTAAGTACCCTATGTTAAAAGGTGATCGTAACTAGTAACAAAAATTAGCAAACCATGAACAGTTGTTTAGGCGCACACGTGTGCGCCTAAATCGTTTGCCGGGTAGTTACTTGCACGTTTTTATTTTATTCAACGTTAATTTAGAGTTGTCTTATTTTTTTGTTTTGGAAATCAAATATTTATGATTTTTCATACTTAAATAGGTAGATACAGTGTTATTAAAGGTTCATAAAGATTCGTCTTTTCTAGGAGTTAATAACCAATGAACAACTTTTATCAAAAATAATCAGAGATCAAACAGAAGAATTCATCATTATACCAACTTATAAACGTCCCACTGCAGAGCACAGTCCTCCTCTTAGAATGAGAGGGATTGAACCGCAGTTCCCACGCCGGCCCAGTGCAGTTTGGGAACTAACCAGAAAAATTTCCAGACTCAAATTACTTTCTGCCATTGAAAAATAAACAGGTCACTGGTCCCATTTTCAAATTTAAAGAGTTCATTACTTAAATTTGGCCCGCATCCGAATATGTATCGTTTAGATTGCGCACACGCGCCCCACCCAGCTCAAACCATCAACCTATACTTGATTTCGTTTTCTTTTAGCATTAGTAATAAGGTAGGTAAGCAATCTTGAAGAGTCTTTTTATAGAAAACGCTTTTAAAAAAATAGTAACTATTACTTATGAAAACAAAAGAGTGTAAATGCCCATATTTCCTTTCAAATTGTTACATATTTGTTAAACTTATTTTTCGTAAGTGTTTTTCAATTAAAAAGACACGTTAAGATCGCTTACACTAAAATTACATAAAGTTTACCTCTGACAGATGGTTTGCCTTCATTTCATATTCAACTTTAACGACCTACAAATAAAGCCAATTTTAGAATACTGTTACCCACGTTTGCAGATTTTGTAATAGCTACTTTATTTGTATGGTGTTAAAGTTGGAAATGAAATGAAGGCAAGCCACCTGTCAGTGGTAAACTAAAAGTAAACGTATTTTACCTTCTTTCTAAAGTATATAGATGGCCGAAATCTGGCGAGTTATAGATAAAGAACAAGGAAAGATGTTGCTAAACTCACGTATTAGAGAATGAAGCTGTGGGCAAGCAAGTAAAAAGATTTTGGTTTAGATAAAGGACCAGGGGCTAAATTCAGGAACGGCCCATCACGGTTTGCGAGCGGAAATTCAATCGTTTGGGAGAGGATAGGAATAGGTTGACCTTGGGGTGATCCTTATTTTCCTGTTAATTCGCTTTGTAAATAAATAAATAAACAAATAAATAAGGCTCATCCCAAACTCAGCCCAAACCTCTCGCAAACCAGTGATTTTTGGCGTTCCTGATTAGCAGTTCAAACCAAACCCAACACAAACTACCTAACTAGCTAATTGAATTACCGCTACCAAACCCGTGAAGGCCCTTTCCTGAATTTAGCCCCTGGGTACCGACCTTTACTAGATCGTCAGTCCATCTTGTTGGGGGCCTTCCGACCCCACATCTTCCGGTTTATGGTCGCCACTCTTAGAACCTTACTGCCCCATAGACCGTCAGTTCTACAAGCAAGTGCTAAGCCCTATTTTTTTAGGCATAAAGAGCCGTTTCCACATTTATCTTCTTAGAGATTTTCAAATATAACTCATCAAAAGATGCATGGCATCCGTCGGCTATAAATAAATACCACTTACGACATTATTTACACAATCTGCTGCTGTTTATACAACACGTCAATTAAGTTTTCACTCTGGTCTTCGCATTATGATGTATTTTTAACTAGATTAACGACGATCTCGAGTTCTGGTTGTTTGAACAAGTCAAAGGAATATGTAATTGAATTCCATTCATGCGCGGATCGTGTAGGTTGTCAGACTACCATCTGGTAGCATAGTGAACGGTACTCTCAGGATGAGCTCTGGTTGAGTTCGAAACGCATTAGTGTAGTTAGGTGGTGGTGATAGTTGAGTAAATTGTGTTGTTTGTCTGTGTTCGTACAGTTTGGAGGTGGAGGAACTGCATGAACGAACACACATTTCTTGCATAAGCGTAACTATCGTAAGGTTGCGGGTGGGCAAAGTAATTGTTATTCTTCGCAGACGGAGTCATGGGCAACAGCTAGTAACTATATAATTATACTAGCTGTTGCCCGCGACTCCGTCCGCGGAGAATAGGGGTATAAAAAAAAACCTGGTACCTATTCTCAGACCTCGGTAGGTTTGTGGAGAAAAACATTCACAAAAATCGGTCCAGCCGTTTCGGAGGAGTTTGATAACAAACACCGTGACACGAGATTTTTATATATATTAGATAAGATAATCCGACTAATATTATCTTATAAGCGTATACGCTAGTATTTTTACACGAAAAGTTAAGATTACCTACCCAATTTTAAACAAAGAAATCTTAAGGCACGTAAAAAAAACTTTAAACTTGTCGCAGGTAATGCTTCATAAATAAATAACGCAAATTCCTGGAAAGACGCTTGATGTACTGAAGCTCCCGAAGCATGAAATTGCCTAGTTTGTCGTATCTGTGATAATCTCACATTTTGTCGTTGCGGTAACGACCGACCTGCCCTGAGGCATTCCACAAAACAGCGTGGGCAGTAAGGCATTGTTTCTCTATCATATAGCTAAAACGTTTAACTGAGTCCTCTCCCGCACGGTACAGGGGCTGGGGGTGTGACGACAAAGGGGGACGGGAGAGGTGCGGGCGGCGAGCGCGCCTCGTGTGCCTGCCAACTGCCTGTGTGTGTGAGCCAACTTTGGGGGCGGCAGGCGTAAGCGTTTACCTTTGGAATCCAAAAGTTAAATGGTTACTTGACCTGAAATGTGTTTTTAACACAATCATTTTTAATTATTGTGACATTGGAAGACATCTCCAATATTTTTATTTTTTCCTTTTTTTTTTTTTTTTTTGACGGTGGAAGCATTCTACACTTCCACTTAACGTAGATATAGTTAAGATGCAGGTATTGTTTTAGTTTTTTTAACTAAGGGACCCAATACATCCCTGTATTGTTTTTTTATATGATTTTTTTATTTTTTTTTATTTACTTAATTCTATATTTGTATGATTTTTTTAATTTGTAATTTATTATATTTTAATTTGAAGAGATGACTTTCTGCCAAGTTTCTTGCGGCGCATTCTTCTTGGCAATTATGGTCCTTACGAAAGCGCTGGTAGTTTAAAAAAAATGACATGTAAAAGAGCCCTTTGCGGCCTACTTGCAGAATAAACGTTTTGATTTTTTTTTTGATTTTTTTGCCGCCCGCACGTCTCCCGGCATATACTCAATTAAACGGTTTAGCTATAATCTGTGGTAATTTTAAGACCAGTTGCCGTATTTTCCGACGCTTTTCTTTCCCACCCCATTCATTTCTGTCACTATCTTATACCGTTTGAAAGAAAGAAACAGTGAAAGCGATAGCAAGCGCCCTCGCACAAGACAATAAGCGTACAGAGGCCGTATTGTTTAACGCGCGGGCGCTTGATAATGCATTCACCATCTGTTTTTGTCACTATCTTATACCGTTTCTCAGGATTTATTGAATCAGGCGTTACTTTGCGGAGGTCCATATTAATGAACTAAAACAATTACTTTGCTCACCCGCGACCTTACAATAGTTACGTTTATGCAAGAAATGTGTGTTCATGCAGTTCCTCCACCTCCACACTGTACGAACACACACAAATCACATAAACACAACTATCACCACCACCAAGCTACACTGACGCGTTTCGAACTCTGGTTGAGCTCTGGTTGAGTTCGAAACGCGTCAGTGTAGCTTGGTGGTGGTGATAGTTGTGTTTATGTGATTTGTGTGTGTTCGTACAGTGTGGAGGTGGAGGAACTGCATGAACACACATTTCTTGCATAAACGTAACTATTGTAAGGTCGCGGGTGAGCAAAGTAATTGTTTTAGTTCGTTTCTCAGGAATAATCGTACTTGAAATCAACCAATTTTTGCTCTAACTTTGCTATATGAAATCAAACAACACTAATTATTTAACAGGCGTTTTTAAGTCTAGGGTGAATGAGCATTTACTAGGATAGAGTGCTCCATTATAGACCTCATCTTCGCTTTTCATCAGGCGTGATTGTGGCCAAACGTAAGCCTATAAAAGTAACAACGTATCACACACGATTACAGCGGGAGTCGGCCAAGTAGGCCTTCAAAGGAAGTAGGTACATATAAACCCTTTTCTAGAAGGTCCTAGAGTCATTACTGTCAAAAAAAAAAGATGTTCTTAACTTCCTTTTTGCAAAATACCTATCGATAATGTTTCAGCGGAACAAACCCCCCCCTTGAATATATATTCTGTATCTAGATAACCCGGTCTCAATTTATTCGAACCGTTGCAATCGGAACGGTTTTACAGTAAATTACACGAAAATTTTCCGTATCAGACACTGGCATTATTATGATATTTATTGTGAAGAGGTTCTTCGTTGGATCGCGGTTCAACTGATTCAACAGTACAAAGGGCTATAAGTAGCACCTTATTGGCGGGTTTGTCATAAATAAACCGTACTTACTTGAATCTTGTTCCGATGATATTACATTTATTGTAAGTTTATTTCTAGATTTACTGGGTAAAATCTAAACAACAAAAGGGTATTTTAAGATAATACTACTCGAAATATTCTCGTTCTAAATAATCTACCTTGGCTCATAAGTATTTATTTTTTTAGGATTCCGTAGTCCTAGAAAATGATGGCCACGACCACTCTGTCAAGAGTGAAACGACGAAGAAGAGAGTCCTAGTAAGTGCATTTATAGATTCGCGATGTTCGTATAGGCTGTAATTTACCACGACAACGTTATAGTAAATTTTAATCTAGGAAAAAAATATTTCCTCTCCTCACCGACACGTAAAGTGGGATTTTTTCTCATCTTAACCCGTGGGTATGTATTACAATACCGAAGTACGAAAGACCGAATGTATTAAAACATCGAATGGGTCAAAAGACCGACACGATTTTTACCTGAAACCGTTAACTTTTTAAGATTGTTATAAAATAAACCTAACCTAACCTAATGGGTTCAGTATGATGCCGTTTTAATAAAGGTTTCAGAAAAAAATCATGTCGGTCTTTTGACCCATTCGATGTTTTAATACATTCGGTCTTTCGTACGTCGGTATTGTAATACATACTCTAACCCGTAGTGTGCAATTAAATTTAAAATTTTGATAGATCTTTTGAAACATTACAGAACCAAGAATATCGATTACAAACTCTTAGTTATTATAAATCGATGTCACAAAATCGGTTTCATTCAGTAGTTACAGATTTTTTGCATCCCATCCCTACACGTGGTGTTTCGACATCTGTCATGGCCTTTTAGAACGTCGCCAGTATACTTAGTAGAATTACAATTTGATAATTCGTTTCACATAAACTGTAACATTAAATACTTTCTTACGATCGTACTATGAAGTAACTTTTATAGCTATTCAGAGTTTCCCTAAGTCCTCGCGAATACGGTGAAAAACTTGGTGTGATCTTAAAGCTCGCGAACCAGCTCGGCAAACTTTTTCTCGCTTACAACAAAGTTTCTCACTTTCTCAGGTAGCCAACCATTATTTTTCCGGGATGTGTTTTTGTCTCATCCTATTTCCTTTGTAGCTTATTTCTCAGTCTCCAGTGAATCTTCGTCTTTACTATTTTGTGTTAAACTTATTTTAATACTGCTAATGTATTAAAATAAGTTTTTTTAGCAATATTTTATTTTCAGACAAGTTTTTTGCTGCCAGTACTTAGTCATTTATTGCCTTGTCACAGAAATTTGTACTCATAACTCAAGTCAATCCGACAATTGCAAAGGGTTTAATAGTTTAATATTTAGATGCCAGATTAGTAAACGACTAAATTAAATAAACATCTGAAGTGAAGTCAAATAATAGTTTGTTAAATACTCATAAGAAAAAACCGTAGTAGCCTAGTTGTTTTTTTGCTCCGGCTTTACTTGCAAATATTTTCACGCCCCGCCAATTGTGGTGACGAATTACAAGGCGGGCTACAAACACACACAATTAGTGAAACACTAATTTTACCTAAGCTTATGGCAATTCTTCGCCTCTTCGGGTAGTTTTTTTACAATTTCCTCGTATTATTTACTCTGGTATGGCTTCTGCAAATTATCATTAAATTTATTGCCATGCATGCCGATAATTACGCGATCAACGGAAGGTGTTAGGTAAGAGGAAGCCATTAAAGATGACCGTAACCGTGTGTTTACAATTACGATTTTAGAACGGATGTGAACGCATTTGGCGCGGGTTATTTTTCAACTACCGTACCGCCAATATCATCTTACCTTTATCTTTTTACTTTATTTTCATTTTTGTTGTAGGTATGTTTTAACTTTTTTTTTATTTGGAAAATTGTATGTAATTTCTGCTCAGAATCACAAGCTTTTTCGATCCTACTTGCAGAAAAAAGTGTCCCACAACTTCCATATAATTTTAGATTCGTCCATTTAGTTACGATCATAAAGTCTATGAAAAATGGTAAAACGGAAAAAAAACTTAGTACACATTGGTTCTCCCAGTAGGTTCGAAAATGCTCGTCTTTCTGAGCAGAAATAATATAAAATATCCCAAATTAAAAAAAGTTTAGTGTCCGGAACATACAACAAAATAAAAATTGGCCCTATTATCCTGTAGTAGTTTCCCAACGTTGGGCAAAAGTCTTTATTGGCCCTTAGCGCCATCTAGCCATCAAGTAGAGAAACCTCTACATTCTTCAGCAGGCTATTCTATTCTATTCTGAAGCGCTTCAACCACTTTTACGAAAATCGACTAATAATAATGACTAAAATTAATAATAACTAAGGCGCAAGAATGGGCGCAAGCCACAAAGAAGAGACGTGGGACGGGGGGCGCGTCGCAGTCCGCGTCGTTTGTTTGCAGGCCGCGTCTCTACTCCGTCTCTTCTGTCTACTTTGGATTGCGACGCTTCTATACAATTACATAGTATGAAACGGTTTTAAGGGGCGCGGGCGCCGCGACTTTGACGCGCCCCCGTCCCACGTCTCTTCTGTGTGGCTTGCGCCTAAAAACCCCAATGAACATCAAAACGCGCGATGTGGTGTGTGATCGCAGAATTGCAATTGGTTTTAGTTCATGGTCATTATCCATAGATTATCGTAAGACACGGCATACAGAGCCCCACCCAAATACAAAGTCCAACTTTCTTCCTTTGGACTTTTGAAATTTACCATGAGCTCTACGGTGAAAGAAAACATCGTAGTAACCTCCACACACCTGAGAAATTCAATGGTGTCTGTGAAGTTCCCAATCCGCAATGGGACCGCGTGGGTACGCTCCAAGGCACAGGCCTCCTCTCAGAGGCAGAAGAAGCCTGTCTCCTGCTGTATTTACTTAGATTGGGATGGTGATGATGAATGAATCCTGGCCCGAGCTAATTTCAATAACCAAAGGTACTCTTCGGAACCAAAGTGATCCTATCTTACGATGTCTATAGTTTTTGATTTACAAACTACTGTTTTCCCCTAGTCTCCCTTGGCCAGTTCAACCTTATTTCGATCGTCTAATTTCACTTCTGCTCCATAATATTCTGTTTCTTGTGGCTTAGCTCATGTACTCCCTAATTCCATCGTTTATTATCGACGCTGTGCACACAACTGCCATAAATTCCACGTTATCTATGCTAATATCGTAAATCTATACTTCACCTTATTTATTGCTCAATCATAGAAAACATTACACTAGAATTAGCGGGTTTGATAGCCGCAATTTTAACTCTAGATTTATTGACACCCCTAAAATAGAAGACTACTATTTGTTAAACCTTACGAATTATGACCTTATATCCCTCCGGCAGTCGGGTAATTATGAATATCTGAGTGCAAATTTGAAGTCGCATACGCTCTTTCAACTTCCAACCCCAACCAATTTACAACCGCAATGACACACTCGGCTTTTAACTTTCGTGTTGTCTTTTTTTTTGTATTAATATCGATGTGTCTTGTGTTGTTGTAAATAAATGTATTTTCTTTCTTTATTTCTTTTTCTTTGGAAGAGGGTGAAACCATGGACGAATGTGACGAAACTTTATAGTCCTCCATGGAATCCTTTTGGGTTCTTTGTTGACTACTGAACCCTACCAGGCCAGATCGGAGTTATGGAAAACTAAAAGTATAAGGAAGTAAGTAGCAACAAAACAAAATAAATACGCACTACTACATCAAAACTCTATAAACTCAAAATATTTAATCGACCATTTTAATTTCGATTTTGATTGAGTTCTAAATTAAAATGATAGATTATTTTGAGTTATTAGACTCTTGATTTCGGAGTGCGATACCTATATAAGATTTTTAACTTTTATTTTTCAATGCTTGTCACAAAACAACGAATAAAAAAAACTCTGCCATCCAGTTTTCAATTTTCATCACGCTGGTAAAATTGCGCTAGTATTGCTTTTATTTCTCGGAAAAAACATTGTGAAAAAGCGAATATAAAGCTCAAACGTGCGCAATATATTGGACAGGACCCGTTGCCAATATTAATTCGATAGTCCATAGAGCAAAACAATCGTATCCAAAAAATTAAAAACCACTAGCTTTTTTACCCGCGGCTTCGCTCGCTTGAACCATAAATATTTCAGAGAAGCATGCAATTAAGCAAGCAAGCTATTATGCAAGCAAGCCTGAAGCAAGCATGCACGCAAGCATGCAAACAGCATGCAAGCAAGCAAGTAAGCAAGAATGCAAGCATGCATGCAAGCAAGCATGCAAGCAAGCATGCAAGCAAGCATGCAAGCAAGCATGCAAGCAAGCATGCAAGCAAGCTTGCAAGCAAGCATGCAGGCAAGCATGCAAGCAAGCATGCAAGCAAGCAAGCTAATCAAGCACGCAAGCAAGCAAGCAGTCATGCAAGCAAGCATGCAAGCAAGCAAGCTTGCAAGAAAGCATGAAAGCAAGCATGCAAGCGAGAATCCAAGCAGGATTCTAGCGAGCATGCGAGCAAGCATCCAAGCAAGCATGCAAGCAAGCAAGCATGCAAGCAAGTATGCAAGCAAGTAAGCAAGCATGCAAGCAAGCATGCTAGCGAGAATCCAAGCAGGAGGCCCAAATTTTTAAAATTAAAAACTGACATTAATTTATATTGACATTTTTAATTTCGTATTATCTTTTGAATGGAATGTCCGATTTTAATAATTCAAAAAACAAACAATAGGTATTGAACCAGTCTTGCATACGAAATAATTTATTTGGATAAGAATTAATACAAAGGTGTGGATAACATTCATTTAATCAGATGTAATATTACCTGCAAAATTGTTCAGTGTGTATCATGAAATGCGAGAATTCCATTTGAGATTTTGTGGTGTTGGGTGTTGTTTTGCATGATGTGTCGATTGTTTTGTGCGCGACACCTCGTTTAAGTTTAAGCTTAAACATATAATCAGTCACTATCTGTGAGATCCTGTAATTGGCTCTGTGTTACTATTGTTAATACCTATATTATGTTATAAGCTGTTGGTTCTCCTTAATAAATAAATAAATAAATAAATAAATAAATAAACATGGTCTAAATTTAATAAGCATTTCTATCATCTTTTAAAATGTAAAAAAGTAGTAATAGTGACATAACTACAATAGTTGGACGTATGGTCTCGCGAAGATTTTTGTAGATATTGATACGTTCTATAATATTGTAGAACATTTTTTTGTTCTATCATCAATACTTTCTGCGGCGCATGCGATGAAAGACATTTTATGGCTAATTTTTTTACACCTTGGGTTGGTTTTAGTAAGATTTTCTGAGGATCTCTAATTTTTTCTAGTAATAAATATAGCCTATGATACTCAGTAATAATGTAGCTCTCTAACGGCAAAAGAATTTTTGAAATCGGTCCAGTAGTTTTAAAGTTTATTCATTACATACAAAAATACAAACATACAAAAATACAAAAATACAAATCTTTCCTCTTTATAATATTAGTGTACCTAGATGTAGATTGAATCAAATCACCCCACCATATCAACGAAAGATTTATATTCCGTATAGGCATACCAGTGATATAAGCAGTGTTGCCAATCCCAAATTAGTGAAAAACTACATTATATGCTTAGGAAAAACAGTAGAAAACTGTGAATATTAAAATTTAATAAAATTATTTAAAAAAAGGAAATAATGTTACATGTACTTACAGCATTCATTATGATAATTATGACACATTTTACAACACGAACCCCCTGTTTCACCATCCATTATCAAATTTATTTGACGGATAAATAATCTGGTTGTTTTGTTGGAATAGACGGAGACGGCATCACATTTATCCGTCAGTTAAAATTAATCAATGGGCGGTGAAACAGCCTCTAAACCTATTAAATATTATTCCAAAAAATCTTTGAACATTTCTAGCCATTTCTGAAATAATGAGGCGGAGGTTCCGCGACGTTGGAGAAGAGTCAGTATCATAGAGAGGGAGTAGGTTTAGGTAGGTTGGCTGGTCTGGAGGTCTGGAAGGCATACTTACTTCAAAAAACTGTAGTCATTTCATTTCTTTGCGTTACTAGAACGAGTGAGCTAAAATATATAGATAAAGATATAAAGAGCTAGTGAGGTGACATAGTGAGCTCTTAGATTATTTATACACTAGATAGAGCTTAGGCGGCATGAAAACGTCCCGAAAAATATAAGCCAACAATTGGCTTATATGTCATTTGCCTCCCTTCAGTTTGAATGACGTAACGCGGTCGTATTATGAAGCTGTCAAATGGATTTTTAGACGTTTTGTATCGCAATGTTTGCTACTGACACTCTATCTAGTGTATAAATAATGTAAGAGTGAGCTAAACCAACTGATATACCGGTAAACTGGGGTTACTTTAGGAAATTTTGGGGCTACTTTGATAGATTTAAAAAATGGTTATTAAAACGCAAATATTCATAGCTCGATTGAGCAAATGACGTAAAAACCGGTTGTCTGTAAAGTCGGTTTACGGACGATAGTTTAACGTGACAACGCCATACGCAGTTGTAATGTTGCAACTGGCCTTCACTGCTCTGTAGGTAAGTACATGTAACGTTACGTAACGTTACAATGAGTACCTAATGCTTTTTCGTGTATGCAACCGGCGTTCATCGATTTATTAGACGTTGTCACGTCAAAGGTTAGATAATTTATCAAGGTAGTTATTTCACTGCCACAGATGGTCTAAAAAAATAAGGACACGGCGTAGAAACTGTTTTCCAAAGTAGCCGCCCCTGCTTTTAAAGTAACCCCGTTTTACGGTAGTTCTTTAGAATCACTCACTCACTCGCTGCACATCTCTACTAAATGGCTCCCGGTGTTGCGCTAGTTCATTGTCTGGCGGATATTGGCCGGTGGATTGATGCTGGCAATGTCACGGATCTGTCAATAGGGAGTAATTGCGTTTTGCGAGGACTGCATGTCGACATCCTTGCAACGGGGTCAAACGGGACCGTACAGTAATTGTGACAGGAGATGGCAACGCTGTTTGCCTTTACCGAAATGTCATTGGAATCAACGTTTTGGCTGTTTTGCGAAGCCAACTGTAATACACGTAGATTGTCGATGGTTTTTGGTGTGTAAAATTATGTTTAAGCAGTCTGTAAATGGGTGGGTTAAATATATTTGAATCCAATAACGCTATTGATAATGCGGAGCTTACCTAGATCCCATTCGCGAAGTAAGTTGTAAGTCTCAATGTAATATTAGGTTTGCCATAATGATCATTTGTTATGACTCTTTATTTCTATGAAACTGTAAAATTTTCAGGAGCGTTGCAGTGGCCATCTTATAGAACTGTATAGGTTAGGTTAGGTTTATCTTATAACAGTCCGGATAAGTACAGAACAATTAATAGATTCTTTGAACATAAAACTACTGTGAGACTCACTCATAGTAAAAAACAGATTCGAAAAACGCACACAACTAAACATTTTCCATGACTATTTGGCAGACGGGAAGGCCCGCGATACCATCTCCAGTAATAAGTGCTTAAATGTAACAGATGGGCAAGACGGTCGAAAGACAAAACGAATATCGCTAAAATTTGTTATTCCGAACTCGATAAGTTAAGTTTTGTTTCCTGTGTCGATATCTTATCACATATTCAAGTGTGCACGTCTCTACCGATTTTGGATGGTCGAGAACGGTATCAGTCATTGATATGAAAATAAGATCATCGAGATGAATATCGAGATGATACTTATAATGACATCTTTTGTTTTTATAAAATAAAGAGGTACCTAATTTCATTTGAATAATGTATTTTAATGTTATGGAATTGCATTTACTAACATAGTTGTACTACATATTTAATATTACTAACTATCTATGGACATTGTGTTTGAAATAAATGAATTATCTAATACCTTTAAACGAGCGATTCTTGTATATAATATAATCAGGATCTCGGAAACTGCTCCAACGGTTTCGATGAAATTTGGTATGTGGGGGTTTTCGGGGATGAAAATTTGATCTAGCTTGGTCTTATCTCTGGAAAAACGCTTGGTACAGAGTTTCAGCCCGAGCGTCGCCCAGGTACTTATTATTGTCCGGCAGATGTCCGGTTTCCGGTATTTTTCAACCGATTCTCGTGAAATTTTGTGAGCCGGTTTCATAAATGTATGGGTTTTTCTCGATTTAGTATTGGATTTTTCAAAATGGCGGAGCAGAGGTTAAAAAAGTGAAGAAGATAAAATAAACGCGACAAAAAAATGACTGTTTCTAAATCAGTTTATGGTGGACAGTCACGAATAATGCATTAACTTAACTGTTTTTTTTGTGTTTAATTTTGTTTTTTTTTTTTTATAAAAAAAATAAGCTTACGTTTGGCCCCAATCTCACTTGATGGAAGGCGAAGATGAGGCCTAAGATAGTACAGGTTTGCCTAGAAGGTGTCTGTTCACTTTGACCTTTGTTTAAATTAATCTGATTAATTATGGGACGTGCATACTTTCAGTCAGCCCCCCCCTTGTCCTGTGTCTCCTGGATGGGGCAGAGGGCGTCCACAGTACGTCGCAATCTCGAACGGTCTGGAGCTTCGCGTTTTGCTTCGCTCCAAGTCATTCCTATCGCTTTCGCTTCTGCGGCGATCGTCCGCCGCCAGGATTGCTTACCGCCCGGTCACGATTTCACGCGTTTGGCGGCGCGGAAAGCGTTTTCTGTGTTCATTGCGCGGCCGAGACGCTCGCCGTACAGTGGTTACCTGGCGGCACACGCAATGAACTGATAAAACGCTTGCCGCGCCGCCAAACGCGCGAAAAAGTGGCCGAGCGGTTAGGGCTCCACGTCTCCGTTTCCCTTGGGGACTCCAGTCTAGGGCTTGCCTCGGTATGTGCTGGGGGTCCCTCCGGAGCGTGTTCAGTCCGACAGTCAGGTTGAAGAATCATTCGCTGCGGGAGAACGAAGAAAATCAAAGGGAAACGCAAAATTTGTCGAGTTTGATATGAAAATTAAAAAACACTCATTGCTCAAATGGCTCAATACAAACAAGGGTGCATTATAATATACAAACATCACGTGATAATAGACACGAATTTACCTAGACCAGGGATTCCCTAAGTATGCACCGCGGTGCCTTGAGGCGCTGTAGAGGGTTAAGAGGGGCGCCGTGAAACAGTATGTAACGCTCGCTTGCTGATTGATACTTACGCTCCGAAACCGACGACATTCCATGCCTTGTAGACAGTTCATTGATTTTTTCTTTTTTTCAATTATTTGGGGCGCCAAGACAAAATACCAAACTTAAAATGTGCCGCAAACTGAAAAAGTTTGAGAACCCCTGACCTAGTCCCAAAATTAGCAAAGCCTGTGCTATGGGTATCTAACAACCGATAAATATACTTATATGGACGGATATATACTTAAATAGGTATTAGAAACCCAAGACATCATTACAAACATCCGTATTTTTCACACAAAATCTGCCCGGGGCATCGAACCGGGGCCCTCAAGCTCAATCAGTAGTCAAAAGTTAAATTATTGAATAAATTATCTTATCTTATCTTAATATCTGATCGGCGAATGAAAGAAAATGTTAACTAAGTAAGACGCCATTGATTACAATACTAAACAATAAAAAATAAATTTTCTTTGCTAATTTACGTTTCTTTCTTGAGCGACTTTTAAAACTCGTTTCATATGTGAACCAAGCGTATGAATCGCACGGTCGTTGAACTCCGCCATTACCTACCTTTATAAAGCGACATCGCATTTTCGCAACATCATCGCTTGCCGACCACCTGTTGGTAGCGATCTTGCGGAGATAGCGAGCTATTAAGCAAGGTGTGTTTACTCCGTAATGCCGACAGGAGGCCAGAGATGGCGCTAATATAAAGAGGCGAAGAAAAGTTTGATAGAGTATTATTTTTCGTTTATTCACTTTTTAAGGTTTCTAGTTACATCTTCTTGTTTAAAATATAGATTTCCTAATAATGATCCATTTAGGATCACTTTCACGGTCTATGGTTAGAAATGAAACAGGCCTCCTCTCAGAATGAGAGGGCTTGGGCCGAAGTACCCCCGCGGGCCCAATGCGGACTAGGAACTTCACACACCCCATTGAATTTCTTCGCAGATTATTGAAGTTTCCTCAAAATGTTTTCCTTCATCGTAAAGCTCATGGTAAATTTCAAATGTAATTTTCACGTAAATTCCGAAAAGTTCAAAGGTGCTAGCTCCGGTTCTAACCCACGACCCTCTGTTTGAGAGGCCATAGGTCGAGCCACTAGGCTGCCATGGCTTCTTGTTTTTGTTGTATGAATATTAAAACCGAATTGCGAAAAATTCTCATTTATTTTCGCAGGCAACACAATTATTGGCCTAAATCCAAATGAGAGAAACAAAAACATCTGAATATTTAGTTGCTGACGTTACCAATTGTATCCGACCCATGAGATAATACCGTAGTGCAATGTTTTATTTGTTTCGCATAATTAATTTTCAGCTCTACTGAACTGAAATTAAAGTTTAAAATTATGTATCGACTCAGAATGGGCATGTATTTTATTTTACTGTGTCATTTTTTGTATGTAGATACAGAGAAAAGTGTACAAAGTCTATTATTTTCTAATTCTGCTTATGTTCTAAGCGCAAATGTTTATGAATGCGTGTGTGTATGTGAGTGAGTGTGTTTCTTATTAGTTACTTTTGTGCATTTAGATAAAGTTTGGCATAATACTAGATACTTTTATTTCGATATTCTGACGGAATTAATATAAAATCCAAAATCTTAAGCACTACGTCTGGAGACGTTAAATTTTGAACGGATGTTCGTATAGTTAGTGTAGTTTAGATAGATATAAATATAATAAAATATTAAATAAATCGTTTATTGGGTAATAACAAATCAGTAAATTACATGAAGTTTGAGTCCTCCTAGTAGGTATTACATACCTGTATCAGGAGGTCTCGCTCCTCTATTCATAAGAAAAAAAATCGAATCGAAGTCGGAGACGTGTTCACACTCTGCCACCCCGTCGCTGCAATTTATTGTTTGAGATTAATAGAAATCATACTTTGTCAAGGTGCCAGAGTGCAAAGATATCCCCGACCCCGACCGATCGTGCCAGTTATGTTATCTTAGCGTATATAGATGGATAAGGTTGTGTAACAGTACAGACATCCATCTGTAATGTTCCATCTTATATAAACATAGTTTTAGGTATATTAGTTAATAATATATAATCAAAATAGCTAATAGAATTGTTTCATACGTCAGTAGGGCGATGTTATTCTTAATTCATTGATCACAAACTACCTATTTGCATACTGAACGTTTTATTGTAAGAATAGGCCTGTATGAAGCTTATTTGGGAATGTGGGACTGACGACAACGATGTTAATAAGGCTAATTAACAATTACATTCGGAAAATCCTCATTTGTAACCTTTTTACTTGAGGAAAGGCCTGAGATGATGATGATGATGATGAAGATGATGCAACACTTTCGCTTACTAGACGGCATGCCCGTAATTTTGCCAACAAACTGGCTGACCCAATTTGGAGGTAAAACAGGCAAATCTGCACCTTAAGTGAAAAGCTTAGAAGCTATTTCAGTATCGAGTTCGGAATGAGAATTGTCGGGTAGACTGGAGGCACGCGCTCGAGATACGACCTTTCCACAGTTATTCGGGCCCCTTTTGCACCTAGTGCTCCGTGTGCACCATATGGTTTGAATGGACCAAGTGCTCCAAATGCTCCAATGGGATTGCTTGGGCTAAGTGCGCTTAGTTCGCTATTGGGACGGTAGATGGCGTATAAAAAGCGACGCGCGGACAGAGAACGGGTTCTTCGTCTTTGCCACGGGCTCGGAAACGGTTCTCCCAGTGTGTTTGAGGTATCATTTTTATCGTGACTTTTACCGTATTTTCTCTTACTTTATTGTGTTTTCTCTTGTGTTTTTCTTTTATCGTGTTTCTTTTATTGGGTGTTTAAATGTTTCTAGTGTTAGTTAATGGGGGTTTGTGTGATTGCCCGGCTTTGTGTATTTATTGCCAAATATGGTGATGGAATATTCATTGTCGGATAATTACATAGTTGCTGTTAGTTAAGATGGGGTAGCGGGATTTTGCGGGAATTTCGTATGGGAGTTTATTTGTTAGTTTCTTGTGATAGTTAATGGGGAGGGGTTTAGTGTGGTTATCTGGCTTTGCGTATTTATTGCCAGAACATGGCGATGGAATGCTCATTGTTTGGATAACTACATAGCTGTGTGATAGTTAAATTGGGGTTTAGTGGATTTTGTGGGGTCAGTGTAGGGGCTAGGTTGTGTTAGTGTTGGAGAACCTATTCGAGCATCAGCTGAAGTAATAGCTGGACTCTGAGAAGGGATAGTCGGGTTACCTAGCGGTGTTAACTTACAGATTAGCCCTTCTTGGAGGCGTTTTAGTGTAAATTTACCACCTCTTGGAGATGGGTGGGGGTCTGTATTATAACTCAAGAGTCGGACCTAAGTTCTCCCTGGGTGTTGAAGGGTTTGGAGCGCCATAACCGGTGTTTCAAACTCATCATCTACCTAGTCCGCTTATCTATTTATATATATATTACACACTGGTATTCTTCTATCCCAATCCCCTCAGAAGGGTACCAGTAAGCACACGGGTATAGAAAGTAGGACTTGAGCCAACCCACTCAACGTAGGCATTAGCTCAGGATAGGCCCTCTCTTATCAGTTGGAGAGGGGCCCCGCGGTAGTTGTAAATGTGGAATCCGGATTCCTAGCTTTTCAATTTCGTGTAGAATAGATGGATAGTTTAGCTGGTAGGATAGGATCTTCGGGGATAGGTGTTATTATCATTAACTATCTTCAGTTCTTCATTATACTGTAGTGTGTCGGGGGGCTGGAATATGCCACCTGACATACTTGATATTATTATCATTAACTATCTTCAGTTCTTCATTATACTGTAGTGTGTTGGAGGGCTGGAATATGCCACCTGACATACTTAATATTATTATCATTAACTATCTTCGGTTCTTCATTATACTGTAGTGTGTTGGAGGGCTGAGGTATGCCATCTAACATACTTAATATTATTACCATTAACTAAATACTACCTGCTGTTCGTCATTATACTAATTGATGTAGGAGGGCATTACTATGCCTTCTGACTTACTTAATACTACTAACTACCTAAACAAGACAGTTCTTCATTGAGCTATTTTGTGTTGTGGGAAAGGGCTACATTTGATGACATAACTACTAATGCCTGAGGCATTGACTGACTTTGACTAAGACGCTCTAGACTTCCGACGGATGAAAGATTTCAGGGTTTCCCTTTCATCCATATGTCCTATCTAGTAAACCCTAGTAGACTCAATTAAGTGAGTAAAAATAAAACTCAACAAACTCACTATGAATATTTATTTGCTGAAAAGTAGAATCTCCTTTGTAGTCGGCGGTCGTCCCTGGTGAAATAACCTTGGATTATCTGGTCCTGTGGTGGCTAGTTATACTTACTGTACCTAGATGGTAAAAGCTTACCAAATACTTGTTTTACAATCCGTCATTCTGACTATAACTGAGGCAGATGCAAGTTAGTGGCTTACTGGTACCAAAGGATCTGGTAGCTACTCAATAGTCATTATGATCATTCTTCGAAGTCTACAATTACTACCGAAGTTTCGGCTAGCTATTGCAGAGGCAATATGATCACAGGTTGGACCCAAGAACGGCCACAGACTGTAACTAATACCCCCTTGAAATGTCCTCTCATTTACTTAAGGTAATGCATTCATTACCTAAACAAGGAAAAGGTATATGCTTCTTCAAAGCAGTGGAAGGGACCTCTCCAAGTCAGGGACGCATGGTCATTTCCTAGGGCGGAGGCGCAGCCCTAGGACTCTGCCACATAAATAATACCATTTCCTCATGAATATAACGCAGACTATGGACATATGACATTAATAAAACTACAGACAATTATCTTTCTTCAGCCATTCTTCTTTTGATATCTCTACAGGTTTTATTAACTATATGCGATCACTTAAAACTATATACGATTACTTAAAACTATATACAATTACTTGAAACTACAAACAGCTTAATTATCTTACTTCAACTATTCATCTTTCTCAATAACTTTTATTAACTGTAGGCAATTACTTTCTTTAAAATTATCCATCCTAACCATATCTTCATTATGAACTTGAATTATATAGCAGTTAACTACTACCCATACATACAAAAAAAGAACTGTCGGGTTATTCTTCGGACTCAATGTAGGATCCTTATTACGTAGACCGCTAACGATCACTGGCCAATTTAGTGACTTAAACAAGGTAAATCAGCTTGAGTTAGGAGCTAGACATCTCTCGGTTATCTTCGGAAAAAATTAGGTGCTATAAGGTTTGCATATATAGGTAGGTTTCCCTAGGTAGGTCTTCTTAGAGTTATATAGGTATTTATATATAAAATATAGGTAGAAATATAGGTAGAAATATATAGGAGGTAGATCTATATAGGTAGGTAGCTTTAGTATATAGTATAGAATATATAGGTTAGGGGTAGGTAGAGAGGGGGGGGTGGTACAGTTGATACCTAGGTAATCAAGCTTTCTCTCTGTTTGAAGTCTGTTTTTTTTTACATAAATTAGTCAAGATATTTTAAAGTATAGATAATTGGCATCTTATTATATGTAAACTTAGCATAGTGAAAAAGTTTCTTCAGCTAAATAAATTAAAAAAATAAATTGCTCGTTGGTCTTTCAATTTCACAGTCGATCTAGTTCAACTTTTATTATTTTTAGACAGTCGGTTCTAGTTATTTGCTGTTGTTTCGATTGAATAAACACAGTATAAAGTAAAAAATTGGGCAAAAATGTTGTTTTATAGATGAAAGCGTGTTAAAAATAAAGTTCTTTAGTAAAGAAAAATATTTATAAGTTGTGCAGCATTACTAGAAATTCTATTCTAGAATATCTGTTACGAAATAACGTGACTGACGAACAAAGCACAACCACACACCGCGGGAGCTAGAGACTGGAAATTTGGCAAACATATTCCTTTAAGATCATAAAGGGCGTTAAGAAAATATTTTTCGAAATTTCCACAAGATACAGAGGCCAATTAGCAGAAGCCGTGGGATATAGCTAGTTCAGTTAGAAAACGTGTTGTATACACCATACACCGTGTTTTATTTTAACTCCGTTAACTTTAAGGGAAGATTATTCAGGTCAAATAGAGTTAATTTCTCGAAGAAACTATCCTTCATTTTATTTAGAATTAGAAACCTCAACAACATTATATTGCGGCTCGTGAACTGTAATCTCTTTACAATTTGTACTAAGAGTAACAACTGACGACACGCAAATAAAGTGACATTGAAACAATTTTATTTTGCGGCTCCCAGACTATTGTACTGTACTATTTGCTAGGTAAGAAATAGTTGACCAGACGCAATATAATGTTATTGTTGTTTCTAATTCTAAATAAAATAAAGTACCTATAGTGTCTTCACTCTTACTGTTTTTGAGATATTCAATAATTAAATTTAATGGCTGAACCAGTGTAAAAGGTCCTTCATTACGTTTTACTGTTATTTATCTTTTAAACGTCAATAAAGAGTTTTCCATTCATAGCTATTTGCTACAAGGAGATTATTGAGGCGAGTTCGTTCGACATTACATACTTTTTTTTTACTATGTGTCACATCAATGTCATAATCGTAACATCATCATCATCATGTCATCAGTGTCGATTATTGATACATTGGTATTGTATCAATAATCGTGTTTATCTCAACGGAAAATGCCGCGATTTGAATTTTATTTTAATTTTTTCTTTTCGATTTTAACAAAAAACAATATACCAGGTAGTTTCTGTTAATGTACCAAGCAACGTGTCGAATTTAACGGCAAATAAATGGCCATAAATTAATGGAAATCGTTGGAAACATATTAACTTTTAATAATAGATACGAGTAGTTTATTGAATCAGGCGTTACTTTGCGGAGGTCCATATTAATGAACTGAAACAATTACTTTGCTCACCCGCGACCTTACGATAGTTACGTTTATGCAAGAAATGTGTGTTCATGCAGTTCCTCCACCTCCACACTGTACGAACACACACAAATCACACAAACCCAACCATCACCACCACCAAACTACAATGACGCGTTTCGAACTCAACCAGAGCTCATCTTCAGAGCCATCACCACAACCGTATGCTATGCTACCAAATTAACAAGCTAAAAGCTAAAAGTTAAAACTGAAGGCTAAAAGTGTTAGTTTAACATTTAGTAGCATAGCATACGGTGGTGGTGCTGGCTCTGAATATGAGCTCTGGTTGAGTTCGAAACGCGTCAGTGTAGTTTGGTGGTGGTGATGGTTGGGTTTGTGTGATTTGTGTGTGTTCGTACAGTGTGGAGGTGGAGGAACTGCATGAACACACATTTCTTGCATAAACGTAACTATCGTAAGGTCGCGGGTGAGCAAAGTAATTGTTTCAATTCATTAGATACGAGTAGATACCTATAATAATGATGAAATGTTTCGGAGAGAGAGAAAGCTCTATTTACAGATATTCGATACATAGGCAAAATACATTTGGAAGGATAACATACAAATAAAAATATCGAATATTATAAATTGGGTCCCATTCAGCGTAATGTTACGGGAAGCCGGAACGCTTTTTTTGTAATAGATAACTTTTATTGAAAAATCCTTTTCGTCAATGATGGCTTTTCCGAATGCGTTGATAATATACTTACGGAATAAACATATTACGGAACATTTAAGATGAATTAATGTAGCTGTTTATTTTTGATAGCTGTACATATATCTCGCAATTTCACCAGCCGGCTTATTGTCTAACGCTTCTGACGCTTGCCTTCGCAATCACTATCTCTTTCTGCCAAACGGTATAAGATGATGACAGAAAGAGATGGTGAAAGCGAAGGCAAGTGTCAGAAGCGTTAGACAATACGGCCTCTGAGCCTGAGAATTATGTTTATCGAGATGTGGGTCGTCCATTCCGTGTGAGAACTTCTCGAATTGATTCATAAGATCCAAAGAAACTGAATCGCGTACCAGAGTGGAACCTGTTCGTTGCAAATATCATGTTGACATAGGTACATCTATGTCATGGTAATACATCGGCCAAAGAAATCATTTTGAAATTCATTGTGAAAAGTTTCTACTCTGGTTTTCAGTTTCCTAGACTGTACAGACGGCCAAAAATATGGTCTACCACGCTACGGTTGAAGTTCATTTGCACGTCATGATACAACGAGGTCGATTTACCCTTGAAATAATTATGATTACAGTGACTATTATGACTTCACTCAGCTAGGAATGTCATGTCAACCTTAGCGATATTTAGATCTCACAGAAACTTTTGTCAAAACTGATAGACCACTTTCTTGGCCGACCGTACGTGTCATCAATGAACTTCAAAATAAAAATTAGAAACAAAAGAAACTCAACATTTTTCTTTTTACAAACGTCATTGTTCGATCAAACGCTATAATAGATTATTTATACAGAAAACTCTACGGATTATTGGAAACATTTCATTCGTGTAATTTCTGCTTTCGACAGCGTTGAAACGAGAATGGATACTTCAATATTTTGTATAATAATACTCAATTTTAAAATAAATCCTCGCGAAGCCCAGCTTAAACTCATTAACTGGGGAAACGTTGTGCTTGTTCAGTAGCTACCCGGCGAAATAATTTGTTTTATTAAGGCCCGATTAGGTTTAAGGTCGTAAATGGGCTGAAAATACTAAACATTTTAAATAACGTCAGCAAATTTGTTTAAATTCAGAAATTTGCTGTTGAAAAAGCTCAGAGAGACAGGCTTTTGTTTGTGTTTGTTTGTTCGTCAGTTATCCAGTGCCGGCGTCAAAAGAGGCTAAGTGCGAGTCGACTTACATAGGTACGAACCGAGGATTCCGTAGGTATCTAATACCTTTAAACGAGCAGTTCTTGTATATAATATACTAGTCTTCCGTCCGCAGCTTCGCCCGCGATAAATTAATTTTCCCGTAGGAAAAGGTATTTTCCCGCAGTAAAAAGTAGCCTAGTCACTCAGTGATAATGTAGTTCTCTAACGGCAAAAGAATTTTTTGAAATTGGTCCAGTAGTTTCGGAGTCTATTCAATGCAAACAAACAAACAAACAATCAAATCTTTCCTCTTTATAATATTAGTAATATATATATAATCAGAATCTCAGAAACGGCTCCAACAATTTCGATGAAATTTGGTATGTGGGGGTTTTCGGGGATGAAAAATTGATCTAGCTTGGTTTTATCTCTGGGAAAACGCTTGGTACTCGGTCGCCCAGGTACTTAAGTATAATGTATAACGTTATTCAAAGTGTGCCATTATTTAAAGTCACCGACATAGCTCGAAGAATTGCCAGACTCAAGTGGCAGTTTACGCGCAAAGCCTCGGAGCGAAGGCTAGGCGCAAAATAAAAAAATAATCACGCCATTCCGCCGAATGACGTCAGCATTCTGCCTGCAAGAGACATGTGTTTTATTTTGCCCGCTTAATACGTTTAAACGCTTTAAGCGTGACAATTTACATGCACGGGGGGGGGGGGGGAAGGGTTGCGCCAGCCCTGGTGGAAACTGCTGGTGGGGACGGCAAACGCGTGTTTTATTTATCAAACAAGTATACTTACGTAATTTTTTTTACTGAAAATTTACTACTACCAGGAATGATATAGACTGGATTAGCAATCGCCATAGTAAAGATCGGCTGCGGAAAAATAGTTCGATTATTAAATCTAGATGGCGCTGACATATTATAGCCTGAGGGTTTGAAAGCAAAACAATAAGACTACAGATGTTTCTACAAATGTATTATTTTTCAAAAATATTGCATAATAATACATTTGTAGTAATATGAAACATTCTGTAGTCTTATTGTTTTGCTTTCAAAACCTCCGGCTATAAGTCAACGCCATCTAGATTTAATAATCGAACTATTTTTCCGCGGACGATCTGTACTATAGCGATTGCTAATCCAGTCTATAACATCCTTGCTACTACAAATTTACTATACTAACTCATAGTACGGTACTGGTATACTTAACTGGTTATTTTTGTTGATATTAGTAAGAAAAATTATGGAAGTTGCAATACAATTCCGCGATCAGACGACTACTTCCAAATAACTTATTTAATCAGGCGTTACTTTGCGGAGGTCCATATTAATGTACTGAAACAATACTTTGCTCACCCGCGACCTTACGATAGTTAACGTTTATGTAAGAAATGCGTGTCTACAGACGTGTGTGATTTGGTAGCGTAGCGTACGGTTGTGGTACCTACTCTGAAGATGAGCTCTGATTGAGTTCAAAACGCGTCAGTGTAGTTTGGTGGTGGTTAACCCAACTATTGTTGGGTTTGTGTGATTTGTGTGTGTTCAGACCACAGTTCACTGTGGAAGTGGTGGTGAAACTGTGGAACCAGCTTCCGGCAGCAATGTTTCCAGACAACTATGACATCGGGGATTCAAGAAAAGGGTTTATTTATACTTACTTTAAAGGCCGGCAACAGATTGGCGACTCTCTTGAGTTGCTGATATTTATGGGCGGTGGTGATCATTTTCCATCAGATGATCCGCTTGCTCGTTTGCTTCCCTCTCATATTAAAAAAAACACGCATTTCTTACATAAACGTAACTATCGTAAGGTCGCGAGTGAGCAAAGTAATTGTTTCAGTTGACTACTTCCAACTCGTTCGATTCACGGCCTCGCAATGTAACGCAACTTACGTAATTTTCGTTACTAACGTAAATGTGGGTTTAAGTTCATTTCAATAGAATCTGACAATCTCTTAGATACATAATAATATAGCTAACTGACACGGACACCTGATTATCTAGGTTCCTAAGCTTAAGGTATCATTATAATCGTAAACCAATAAAAAAAATAACGACCGCTTTAGCCTAGTTGTTGGTAGTGACCCTGCCTACGAAGCAAGAGGTCCTGGGTTCAAATCCCGGTAAGGGCATTTATTTGTGTGATGAGCACGAATATTTGTTCCTGAGTTATGGATGTTTTCTATGTATTTAAGTATTTATTTATCTATATAAGTATGTTTATCGTCGTCTAGTACTCATAGTACCTACAAGCTTTGCTTAGTTTGGGACTAGGTCGATTTGTGTAAGATTGTCCCCTAATATTTATTTTATTTATTTTAAATCACATCACTAAGGACCAGCGCAATACGTTGTCCATGTCACTTGGCCATAAGTGTCTACGATATTGTCAGATTATTGAATTGGAGCTTACTTACTTTGTCATCTGCCCTTATACAAGAATACAAGGTTTTCCAAAACTCAAAGATAACCTGGTATAGTCGACCAAGAAATTCCTTTACCACCCTAAGATTCAATGTCAGTTACATAAAGAAAGAAAGAAAGAAAATACATTTATTTACAACAACACAAGACACATAAATATTTTTACAAAAAGAACAATACAAAAAAATATTTTTACAAAAAGAACAATACAAAGGCTAAACAAAAAAAAGTGTCATTGCGGTTGTAAATTGGACGCTGGCTCAGCATAATGCTGAGGCGTTTATAACAAACACCCCAGCGCTGATTTTCAGCCAGCACCGTCGGTAATACCCGGAACGCCACACAGATAGATAAACTGTACACTTATAAATATAAAGCGATAAACTACATAAACTACATGCGTAAATGGATAATTTGCAGATCATAAAAGCAAACAATTTCAACAAAATTACTTAATAATAAATTACTATAACTCACTTGCCAAGTATACAACTATGCGCGGACTAAAACAAAAAGTGAAATAACCGAGACAAAGAAAAATTAAAGAAGTTTTGTGAAATAGTGCTGGAAAGGAAAGGAATTAAGTTTTCTGAAATGACAACAAATACCCTTTAAGCTTTCGCCCAAAGGTGTACCTGCTAGTCACTCCTAGGATGGGAGGGGGGATGTCATTCCAGCACTTAGACGCCGCAAACCTGAAACTGCCTCGAAACGCCACCGTCCGGTGCGGCGGAACAATAGCCTTAAATCTGCGCACACTTTTCGACCACGTGATTTTTTCAAAAAGGTACGAAGGCGTCTTGTGCCGCGCTACACCGAACAAAAGGGTTGCAAGATGCAAGCGCCTGCGATTGTGCATCTTAAGCAAATCAGCAGCGTTCAAGTACGGAGTGACATGTGACCGAGGAGGGATTCTGAAGCAAAAACGAGCACATGCGTTTTGAACTCGTTGGAGCAATCTCCTAGAACGACCAAGTATGCAACCATCATAGACGACATCACAATAATTTAATCTAGACAATACGAGCGATTCACACAGTCGGACACGCAAATCCACACTGAGGTAATCACGAATATTGTAAAGAATCTGAAGGCGATAGAAGCAGCTGCTAACTAACTGAGTTATATGGCTCTCGAAGCGTAACTCGCCGTCCATAGTTAGCCCAAGATTTCTTGCTACATCTACCCTTTCTATTGGTTCGCCCATGACAGCAACATTCTCGGTAGCCAGATTTTTCAAAGTATTACTAATCTGATGCTTAGATCCAAATATAAGATACTTAGATTTTTTGGGATTAAGAGCCAGACAGCTCCTCCCCGACCAGGAAAAAACGCGATTAAGGTCCGCGTTAATGCTCTTCACGACGGTGACTGCATCTGAAGGCACACTGGATGCATACAGCTGCAAGTCGTCGGCGTAAAGATGGTATTTACAGTTCTCCATACAGGAAACGATATCAGCGCTATAAATTATAAAAAGCAGCGGACCCAAAATCGAACCCTGCGGCACTCCTCTGATTACAGGACTAAGAGAAGACCGTAAAACACCACCATGCATTCCGCGTAACTCAACTGTTTGCGCCCGGCCGGACAAGTAACTGTCAAACCACCTAATCGCCATAGCATCAAATCCGTAATATGACATCTTAGATAATAGCAGGGACAAATTGATGCAATCAAAAGCCCTAGAGAAATCCAAAAGTACCAAAATGGTACTTCTGCCAGCATCCCTTGCCTGTAAGATGTTGTCGACTACATCAAGTAACGCAGTTGCAGTCGATCGACCCTTGCGAAAACCAGTGTCAGATGAAGCATGTCAACAGATATAGAATCCAGTCCCTTTGCTGTAGATTTTATTCTAGTAATAATTTTAGCCACAGTCGTCGAAGTCGTTGTTGTAAGTTTAAAAGTCGAGTCTCCGTGCCTGTGAAATTCGAAAAAAGACAAGTCTGATACAGTTACTTCTGACTGCCCTGGAACGTTGAGAAATTGGCGATTTATTAGGTCAGGGTCATCAAAGTGGTTTGGTAAGTCGTTTTGCACTTGTGGCTCTGGAAGAACCGTCCGCTTCAAATTTTTCCAGAGAGTCTTATTATACATACGGCTTAAAACATTAGAGGTTATTTTCACTTAGGGTTAATTTTGGGTTTTTTCTTAGTCTAGGGTGAATAAGCATTTACTAGGCAAGCGTGCTTTATCGCAGGCCTCACCTCGCACCTTTAGAATTAAACCGACTCAATTCGAAATATTCTCATCTCAATAACAAACTTTGTACTAAAACTAATCAGGTCTAGTTTTGTAACGACATTATTTTGAGTTAAGTCAGTTTAATTCTGAAGGTGCGACCTTTGCTTTCCATCAGGCGTGATTGTGGTCAAATGCAAGCCTATATTGGTGTATAAAAAAAAAGAAAAAAAATGTCAGATGTTTCTAAGTTTACTTTCTATTTTTCTTTTCTTTATTAGTTGTACATATAGGTTATCTAGTTTTAGTGTTTTTTTTTATGTTTCAGGCAATGTCTTTAATGTCTTATGGAATAAAATCTATCGCTAATATTTTCTGTTTTAGTTAGTGAGGTTAGGTTAATTTAATAACAATTCCGAAGAAAATGCTGTTACCGAAATAAATCACTTTAGTCAACGTTCATATAGGTAAGTTATTAGAAGTCATTCATAATGTTATGTGACTTTATTATCGCATAACCAAGTGACGTGTTTTTTTTTTGCTGAAGCCATTTTTTTTTATTCTCATGTAGGAGCAAGTTATACCAGTTCTGGGAAAAGTATGAAAAAAAACCACGTCACTTAGTTATGACTGTTATAGTCACATAGCATTATGACTTCTAGTAACTTGACTTACCTATTAGATATTTTCGAATAAATGTTATGTCTATGAAATTGATAATTTACCACTAGGCCCTCTGGTCGTTATCAAATGCACAATGCCAAATAGTACTATAAAGCAGTATGGAAATAATCTAAATTAATTGTTGGTATTTCACTCACCTTTAACTCCAGTCGGATTTTGTGTGCGGTGCGGTTATTCCTTAATATAGTGCAGATCTGTATTACGGTGTCCAAGAGATTCAAGGTGGGATGCGGTAAAACTATATTAATTGGGTCATTATTCGAGCGTTGTGGACATTTTTTTGTAGAAATGGCAAAAGATTATGATACAGTTTTTAATTATGTGGTAGAAGTACAGGCACTCTAATGAATAACCGAAAACGCCATCAAAATTTACAGCCGTTTCTTAGAAAACGTGACCACGAAAGTGAGGCGGTGAAACGCTCGAATAATGACCCAATTATAAAACATCTTCTTCATGCGTAAAATTAAAATTGGTGAGTATTGCTGACGCAGTTGACAGTTCACCACTTCAATTGTTTTGATTCTGTTTCGGCTCTTTATTAGCACCATAGAGCACGGCGCGCGTGAAGGTTGCATGGGTAGCGTAATTTTGAATTAAATTACTCCATGCAACTTTATAGCCTCAAACGTCTCGTTTGCCAGCCTCTCAAAAACAGCTTTTACATAAAAAAAATGTTAATGCTACCTTTGATCAAAGGCCGGTCCTCAAAACCAATGAATTGCATTTCCCGCTTAACTTTTCCTTATTGGATGTATCCTTAACTTGTTCTGTGATGTCCTAACCCTCGTCGATTCTGTTCCGTTGGGGGCTGTCATTTATTATTAAATTACAAGCAACGAAGTTTAGACCCGGTCAGGTCTCAAATCTCAAAGAAGTATTTAAGGTTGGATTAAACCAATTTTGATTAGGTATGCACATTTTAAAATGATTGGTTAGATTTATTTACCAAAATCATTATTACTTAGTTTAACAAAATTTCCATTCGCATTTTTTCCAAATGTTTTTTTTTCTCACTATAGTTTTTTTACTAAAGCTTATTTTCACAGTAGTATTTTTTCCCAATTTGAATTGACACAGAAACAGTGTCAACGGAGCTCCACTCAGGCGGAGCTCCTTATTCTGTGTGCTTTTGGGCCTTCGGGCCGATGCAAACTTAAGATAACCTAAACTTAAACATGTTTCTGTGTCGATTAAAGTTGAGAAAAAACGCGATTGTGAAAATAAGCTTCAGTAAAAACTATAGTGAGGAAAAATGCGAATGGAAATTTTGCCACCAATTATTGCTTATATTATTACTAGCCTTATCGTGCGGCTTTACTCGTATTAAAAATCCATGAAAAAAGGTAACGTTAACATTTTTAAAGCACAACGCGCGCGATTGCCCTGACAACGCCCTCTATTGGTTGCAGACGAAAACACGTTGTCTTGAAAGCTGATCCACGCAAAGTTCTTGGACAGAGCCCTCTATTCTTGATTATACTTAAATTACTATCCCACGGGATCGCCTTACTAGAAAAGGATCATGTCTCAATCAAGATCTTTGTCTATCTTTAAACCGAGCATCGTATCTATCCATCCAAACTTTCAAACATCTTTACAAACTTTCTCATCTTAGTATGAGACAAAAAAAACAAATAAAATAATATTAGTATAATAATACATTTGTAGTATTTTGTGTTTTGTTTTGTTTTTGTATTTTGTATTGGGAGCGCCGCTGGTTGACAGGAAGGACAATTGGCACGGCCATTTTGAATAAATATACCGTTGAATGGCAGGGGTCCGGGAGCCGGACTTGACTTAACAAACCTATGAGTGGCAGAGTGCGGCTCCCAGACCCAGTGCGATGCCTTATTTCGCGCCTGAAATAAAACCGTTAAAACAATTCCTTGCTTGCTCACACTTGCACGACGCATTCGTTATTAAACAAGGACGGCATTCGCCAACGGTCGAATTCTCGCACTGAGCGCTCTTTATTCTGAGTAAGAAAACTCCTCAAGAAATTCCCTCAAAATAAAACTAAATACTACTTTATAAAGTGAAAATGCCACGCAGAGAGAAGTGCTATACGTGAATTATGATAGCAAAGCAGCAGTCGACTCTGCATGTTTGCGCCCTAGAAAGCTCTATAAGGATATCTTGCTCTAACTTTGAGCGAGTTGCTTAGTGGCACGAGTCTAAAGCAAACATTACTTGGATCTCAACTCTCGTATCAAAATAAACATTGTTCTTTGCCATATCCCTACACTTAGCAGATGTTATTTTGGAATTTCACCGCATATCGCGATTCCGTGGGATTATAAAAAACCGGTCAAGTGCGAGTCGGACTCGTACAAGAAAGTTCGTACCTCCGTAATTTATTTAAAAACAGTTCATTAAAAAATCACCGAAATAAAAGCACCAAAATCGCAAACTTATAAGTAGATTAACATGGTGTTCGGATGTGGGTTGCTCGCTTTGCCCGTGATGCTTAGCAACCAAAAAACGCTGAAAAAAACACGTTTATTGTATGACGACCCCCTTTAATTTTTAATTTAATTTGATTTGTAGTGTTTTTTGTTATAGCGTCCACTCCACAGTAATACATAATCAGTGAAAATTTCAAGTGTCTAGCTATTACGGTTCAAAAGAGAGAGGCTGTGACAGACGGACAGTCAGTCAGCGGATGGCCAGTTATAAGGTTCCGCCCGTGCTGAAGTAGATTAAAGCGTGTTTTCCCGTGGGAATGAGATATTTTCCCGTGTTAAATCCTGTCACGCTCCAGCCCTTCAACTATGTCCATACATAAAATCACGGCAATCCGTCGCTCAGTTTTGACGTGACAGAAGGACATACAAACAAACAAACACACTTTGCTTTCAATTCAATTCAAATGATTTATTGCATAATATGTTGTTAAATTAGATGTTACAAAAATATAAAAAGTCCAAAACATAAACCCCAATAGGGCACAGCAATATTACAATTAACAATAGTAAGTTCAAATAATCCATTTTAAATAATTTAACATAATCAAAGCATAATAATAAAATAATAATAATAATAGTAAAATCATAACAATAATAATAATCAAAGCATTAAAATTTATATTAACATACCTACAGTTACAAAATTTACAAATATTCCATTCAAATTACATAAATCAACATTATCAAAGCACAAAGTAGAACAATTATAAAATAATAATAATAATTATAGCATTTAAATCCTCAAAGTATACAAAATTTTACAAATTTCCAATTTAAAATAAATCGCTGACTTGTGATTGAAAAACTCTTGTAAGCTATAAAAGCTATTTTTTAATAAAAAATCTTTTAATTTATTATAGAACAATGAGTCTTTCTCTATTTCTTTAATACTATTAGGAACCCCGTTGTATACTTTCACAGCCATATGGTGCGTGCCGGAACCTACCATTTTTAGTTTAGTAAATGTGCTGATCAACTTGTTTCTTCTTCTTAAATTATGTGAAAGACTACAGCTGTTATCCCGCGTCTTTCCGAATAGGTTTTTATTTTTCCGTACAAATTTACACATTTCGAAGATGTACACAGATGACAGTGTTAATATTTTCAATTGCGCAAAATGAGACCTACAACTTTCGGTTTGGGTTATATTCACCAGTATTCTAATACACTTTTTTTGGAGGATAAACAGATTGACAGCATGTGAGGTATTACCCCACAAGATGATTCCATAGCTCAGCCAAGCATGAGCGTAAGCATAATTAAGAATTAAACGAGCTTACCTGTAAGCGAAGTCTGATTCTAATTTTATGAATGGTAATCTGAAATATAATTGAATTAAACAGTGTAGTACCTTTTCCCTAACTCGTTGGCATCGCGGAAGTTTAGAAAAGAAAAAACGTCTAAATGTATTTTTTCTTCGTGTGACAACACTAGACATGTCACTTATTTTAGAGAGATGATGTCATGATGTGCTTTTACTCATTCAGTAAAGCATATTAAGGCTCCAAGAAGATTCACAAGCCGTTGTTCTACCTAAGTAGCTGATGTATTGTGAATGTACATCATCATTGCTGCATGGGTTCAGTCTAGGGCTGGGTGGGTAATTATATTTCAGATTACCATTCATAAAATTAGAATCAGACTTCGCTTACAGGTAAGCTCGTTTAATTCTTAATTTTATTTCATGGTAATCTGAAATATAATTGAATTAAACAGTGTAGATGTTCAGAGCTGACAGCAATGATGAGCAGATGGATAATGATGTATCTAGGTTTTCTGAAAGAAACATCGGTTACAATCATCATTTATTTCTAACTTTATTGAACTTTGTAGTTAATACAACTTTGTAGTAGTACAATTTTTTAACTACAGACAATAATTATATGTAACATTGATAATTTTCACATTCATACATGTACATGGATGTATAATCATGATGGAGATTAATTTATTTTATGCTAGAAAATAATTAAAGTTTGTTTGTCTTTAATTATTTTCTAGCACTGCCATAGCAAAGTTCCCCTGTAATGAGCTATCGTCAGTAATTGGAACATTATAAAATTTTGCGAATGTGTTTGAATTTTTTGTCCATCCAGCAGCTTTCCTAATAATATCCCACTGAACACCGCGCTTTTTTGCGGTTGAAGAAGCAGCATGTCTTGTGCTATGTGAGCTGAATGTGGAGGTGTCAATTCCACTCTCTGACATAACACATTTTATCCATCGACTGATGGTTTGACTTGATGCTCTTCTGTGGGGCTTTTTAAATGTAATCAAAAGGTAAGGTTCATTATTCCTTATAAGTTTTGTTCTATTTAAGTATTCTTTAAGGACTCTGGCTGGACAAGTTTGAGGGTTACATTCGAAAAATGGCAGGTGAATAGTGGGTTGAGATCTAGTACTAACTGAGGTTTTTATAATATCTGTGATGTTGATTATAATTTTTGACTCATATTCATTAATGTTATCAATTTTTATGGCCGACAATGTTTGAACCCGCTGAGCTGAAGCTAAAGCTAAAAGAATTGACAATTTTTTTGTCACTTTTTCCAATGTTAAAAAATTATTTGCTGGCCAGTTTGTTAACAAGCGCAGCACTCTCGAAGGGTCCCACATACTGACATATTTTGGGGTTGGTGGGCGTAGTCTGTACGCTCCTTTTAGGAATCTTCCGACCCTATCATCACTGCTTATATTGCCTTCTATCATTAGGGCTAGTGCCGACCTGTCCGTATTGAGAGTGCTATAGCTGGCGTTTTCCTCAAATCTGTATGTTAAGAATTGTAGTATTTGAGGTACTGATGCTTTATACACGTCTAATTTGTATTGTGTGCAAAAGGCCCACCATTTTGTATATGTAGTGTTGTATTGTTTAAGTGTACTTGCCGCTAAAGAGGCTATAGTGATATCTAATGATCCCTCTGGCAAGTTTCTGAGTCGGAATGCTTGCCGCAGAAGATTGCGGCTGCCAGGAAAAGCGATGAGCTCAGCGGGTGTGGAGTTCTGAAAGGTGATAGTAACAATTTTTCATTAGGTTTTAGTATAATTTGTTTTGATATCATTAGTGTTTTAGCTAAAGGATACCATGGCTGGGAGGCCCATACTGGGAACACCACAACGCCTTTTGCTTTGTCTTGTTTAATTTTGTGGAAACATCGGGATAGTATCGCAAATGGAGGAAATGCATAAAAGTAATGTTCCGACCAGTCAAGCGTATAAGCGTCGATGTTAAATGCATATGGGTCTCTCTTCCATGACACATATTTTGCACATTTAGCATTGATTCTACTGGCAAACAGGTCTATGTCTTGTGACCCAAATGTGGCACAAATTGATTTGTAGGCATCAGGAGATAGTTCCCATTCTGTGTCTATGTTAGTGTTTCTAGACTCCTGGTCAGCAATAACATTGTTTTTAGACTTGATGTAAGCTGCATACACATATATGTTACGTTTTTGGCACCACAGCCAGATTTTCCTAGCAACTGTGTTAAGGTGGGGGTATTGAACACTTCCCATTTTATTAATACATGCAATGGCGGTAGTATTGTCTATCCTGAGCAGTACTCTAGTATTTTCAGTTTTGTCAGTGAAGCATTTTAAAGCAAAGTATGCTGCGGTAAGTTCTAAAAGGTTAATATGAAGTTTTTGTTCGCTGTCTGACCACAGGCCTCCAGTACTCTCGCCATTGCAGTATGATCCCCACCCCGTAAGGCTAGAGTCTGAAAAAATTTCCATGCTAAATTTATTTTCTGACAATTTCCTTTTAGCATGTGGGACATTATCTAACCACCACTGTAAGTCAGAGGATATTTCCTTAGAAGGTGTCATAATAGTATCATAATTATCTTGTCCTTGGAGAAGGGCTAAGTACTTATTGCGCTCCATCCGTTTAGTGTACATTAGTCCATAAGGGACAGCGGGGCATGCCGAAATCAATGTTCCTAAAAGTTTTGCAAACTGTCTTATTTTACATTTTCCCAAGTATAAGTGTTTTCTAAGTAACGCTATTATGCGTGACTTTTTATCACTAGGTAGTTCTAAGCACATGTCCTTAGAATTAATAACAAATCCAAGATATTGACATTTCATACTTGGGGTTAAATTACTTTTCTCATAGTTAATGATTAAGCCTAGGCATTGGAAGAGTTGTATTGTAGCATTCATATTGGATATACATGCAGTTAATGATTGCCCAATACATAAATAGTCATCTAAATAGATGGTGGATATGTGACCTAGGTTTCTTAGGTAACCTACTACTGGTTTTAGTAGCTTTGTGAATAGCCCTGGGGCAGTAGATAAGCCGTAAGGCAAGCAAGTGAATTCGTATAATTGTCCCAAGTGTTCAAATCTGAGGTATTTCCTATAGGATTTGTGTACAGAGACAAGAAAATATGATTCCTTTAAGTCAATGGAGCACATGTAATAGTTTTCATATATTAATTTAATGGCCGTTCTTATGTCCTCCATTTTAAAATGTTTGGGAGAAATAAACTTATTAAGTGGTTTCAGGTTCAGAATAAATCTAAATTTTCCGTTAGGTTTAGGTCTTAAAAATATTTTAGACAAAAATTCGCCATCGGTATGTTCACAAGGGCTAATAGCACCGAGTGCAATTAGATTATTAATAGACTCAGCCATTGCTGTCATTTCGTTTGCTGGTAAGTTATTTACAGGTAATGATGCTTGGAATGGCTTTGTTACAAATGGTATGCGATACCCCCGAACCCACTGTAGAATAACAGGGTCAGAGGTTAAGGCTTCCCAACACTTTAAGTGATTTGTAATATTTCCAGCATGTACCTGGTTAGTTAGCGCCTGTATGCTGCACTGCGAGGTCCCTGTGTTGACTTCGCTGGGCGGCGCTGGTTCTGGTTCGAAGAGTATCGTTTCTGCTGGTTGGTTGGCTGGAACGACTGGGTAGGCTGGACCTCCCGTGTCTTTGGTCCGCCACGCGTCATCCCCTTGCCCTTCGGCCGAAGTGGCGGACCATTGCGGTTTCCCGGCTTTGTAGTTTTTGTACTTGGAGTGACAGTCTTCTTTATGTGGGCTATTGACTGCTGCAGTGTTTTTGCTGTTTTTATGGTTTCTGACAGGTCATCACCAAACAGAAAAGCATTTCTATTAGACTTTTCAATTGTTTGGATAAAGTTTTTATCCAAGGAAGGCAGTATCAATTTTTTCCTAGTTTTGGTTTGGTGGTAGTTAATGTCGTTTAGCAGTTTTGATGCGTCGCTGAGCAAGCTTATGAGGTGTGTTTTGTTGATCTCCTCATTATCCATAAGCTCTGTCATTGTTTTTCCAATGATGGCAGTTGCTAGGCCCAATTGAGCTTGACCTATCTCTATAGTCTTGTCCCTTAGTTTAGAGCTGTCTCCGAGCACATTTTTTATTTCAATGTTGATTGCTGGTGCTTCCAATATTGTGCAGTTTCCTGGAATCTTGTATTTCTTTGTAATGTTATCTCTTTGTTCCTTTGTCAAGCCGTTGACTATTATGTGTGTCCACCTGCGGGATATATCCTCATGAATGTTTTTGTCATACTTGGTTGTTTCTATGTAGTCGTCTCCGAGGGCTTCACTGAATGGGTTAGCGACTACAGCATCTGGAAAGCACAAGAAAGAAAGACACGGTAAGCTCCAGCTTGCAGACCATTTTGCTACATAGAAATGATAGCATGAGTATCTCGTACTCAATGGCCGCTAAGAGGAAGTTCGCATTAGGCATGCCGAAGCATGTCAAACCATTTTGCTACATAGGAATGATAGCGTGAGTATCTCGTACTCAATGGCTGCTTAGAAGAGATTCAGCGTTAAGCATTCCAAAGCATCTCCATCCATTTTGCCACATAGAAATGATAGCAGGAGTATCGCGTACTCGATAGTTGTGCACAAGGGTTGAAAGCATAGTGAGTCCGGTTATGTTATTGTGTCTTAGGATTGACAATGTAAGTATTTTAGTGTTCAACAGTTGTGAAGAAAAACCAAACCCAGTGAGTGCGTGAGCGTGTGATGCGAGCCATTTGCTACATCGAAGTGTTAGCTTGAGTATCTCGTACTCAATGGCTGCGTTGTCAGGTAATTTTATTACGCCATCATCCGGTGTAACAAAAACTGACACCTTGAGTATCTCACACTCGATAAGCAAACATGGAGGAAAATATTTGTATAATGCAAACACACAATATTACTCAAGTTTAGTATAACCGCAGGCGCATGTTGAAACTTTTTTTAGGTTAGTCTGAAAGTCAAAGTAAAATTTTTCACGAACTCACCTTCTGCTTTTTCGTTCTCGTCATCTTCCTGTTCTGCCTCATCCTGAGGAGTTGCCTCCGGCGACGGCGAGGGCTCGCGTCGCACGGAGCTACGACTACGAGATCTAGATCTGCCGCCGCGTGGACGGCTCCGACTTCGGCTCCGACTGCGTCTGCGCCGACGCCGATGACGATGGTGCCCCTTTTCAAGGGACGCCGCATATTCTTTTAGTATTTTAAGAAGTTTTCGTTCACTGGGCATAGTTTTTATATTTTAAAATCACTATTTTGCAGTTTTTATCCACGATGCCGTTGGGCGCGGAAAAAGAAGTGACATGTCTAGTGTTGTCACACGAAGAAAAAATACATTTAGACGTTTTTTCTTTTCTAAACTTCCGCGATGCCAACGAGTTAGGGAAAAGGTACTACACTGTTTAATTCAATTATATTTCAGATTACCATGAAATAAAATATGCACAAGTTGCCGTTTTAAGACCAGTGCATTTTTTTAACTCGTTAAGAGCGTAACTTTCCCGAGACTTTTTCAATGTGTGCTTTCCAATTGATTTCAGAGTCTATTTCAATTCCTAACAAATTACATGTACCGACAGTTACTATTTTATTATTTTTATATGAAAATTCTGTGTCAATTGGTGCTTTTGGTGCTTTAAGAGGCGAGTGTACAATTTGCTGCAGGGCCGATACCAGTGGATATCGCGTAAGGCGCTGCGAGTGTCTATGGACAGTGGTGTTCATTTAACATCGTGACCCACTAGTTCGTTTGTCTGGCCTCTCTACTCTAACATAAAAAAAAAATACTTTCACATTTTATAATATAAGTATGGATATGGATGGATTCATTTAAATGAATCCAATTTTAAATGTATCATGATAATGAGGGTCGACCGTGCGTTGACCGCGTCGTCAACCCCTATCATTTATTCATCGTCGCAAAGTGCATTGCAAATGGAACCACCTCGCTTCGTGCGTCTAATAAATGATACGGATTTAACGACAAAGCTGTTACTAAGAAAACCTAGTAACGCGACTACTTTTGGTTTCATTTAAGGTGCAAACATTAAAAAAAATGTTGCGAAATAAGTCGTAATGTATTAACGATCGGAAAAACGAAGACATATTACATCAGTAATTATAAACGTCTTTTCTTCCCGCTGCCCTTCGCATTGTTCGGATATCACTTTTTCCATTTCGCCTTTCACATAAATGTCAATCTTCCATCGATTCGAGGGGCTGTATTATGCTTGTTCACGATAGAATAATTCCTTTCGCAACATATAACCTGGAAAATAGTTTTTTCGTCTGACCTCACTCGATTTAGCCACAGTCCGTTTACTTCGGCCATCCGAGCAGGAGCCTTTGACTAAGGTTCCTCAGTTGCTAACACTTATCTTACACGATTGTTGTTAGTTAGTTATTTAGTCTAGTTTAGTTTGGGAGTTTCCTTTTTTAGCTCCCGATATTTGTACTCATTTGGATCCTAATTATAATTCAAACTCACCTTGTGTCATTATAGTTACATTTTAGTGGAGGAGCGGTGTCTCTTGACACAGGTATCTCGATACTTAAAAAGAGGCACCAACCTGTATTTTGTTAAACTGTTTGTGTTAATGAATAAAACATTTTTATTTATTTTTTATAAACTCGTTCGTCTCGACTTTTTTTAACAGAAACATGTACAATACAATATTAATATTCTTCATTGAACACCAAAAGCAGTAGGTACAGTGACAGTGACATACAAAAATAAAAATTATTACAGACAATAGACGGTCTTATTGCTAAAAAGCTAGATAAGCTAGCTAGCTGTAGTGCTGCAGATCAAGTCTAGACTACCCAAGGTACCCAAAACATCCTTATTTCATTGAAAACTTTGTACTCCACATAGTACCTACATTCGACAGTTATTCCTTTGATGGCTTTGTATATAGTCTACCAAGTAAGTGCTTGACCATTTTAAGGGTTCCGTACCCAAGGGATAAAAACGGGACCCTAACTGAAACTTCACTGTCCATCCGTCTGTCCGTATGTCCGTCAGTCTGTCACCAGGCTGTATCTCATGAACCGTGATAGCTAGACAGTTGAAATTTTCACAGATGATGTATTTTGGTTGCCGCTATAACAACAAATACTAAAAATCAGAATAAAATAAATATTTAAGGGGACTCCCACACGACAAACGTGTTTTTTTTTGTCGTTTTTGTAGATAATGGTACGGAACCCTTCGTGCGCGAGTACGACTCGTACTTGTTAGTGACAGTTCCTACATCAGAATAAAAACAATAAGGCTGATTGTCACATTGACTTGTGAGTGAAAATAGCCTTCAATGTTTTAAGCCGTACAGTCAGCAACAAAAATATGAATACACCCAAAGTACCAAAAATATGCATCCACGACTCTATTACCAGGGCATAAAGGCGTGTATACATATTTTTGGTACTTTATGCGTAGGTATTCATATTTTTGTTGTTGACTGTACCTACAACTGATATTGAACCTTACGGTGGTGAAAGAATCTCTTGGTCGACTTTACCTACTTAAATACATGAGGACTTACGAGGGTAAAAAAAACCCTTGTTAAACTGGTGTTGGTTTACCATCAGTTCGCCTTTGTTTGTCACTTTGTTATTTATCTTTAACTGCTTATCTAATACATAAACATCTCGTGTCACGGTGTTTATTATTGAAGTCCTCCGAAACGGCTTGACCAATTTTTATGAAACTTTTTTGTCTCGGATATTCGGTAGGTCTGAGAATAGGTCGTAGGCTATTTTTAATACCCCTATTCTTCGCAGACGGAGTCGCGGGCAACAGCTAGTTTATTTATATAATTAACATTTACAGGCTTACATTAAAGATCAAAGTACCTATGACTCTAGTATTGTAATTTATAACTTACTAGTTGTTGCCCGCGATTCTGTTTGCGAAAAATTCGTTAATGGGTATTCCGCGGGAACTATGCAATTTTTCGCGATAAATAATATCCTATGTGTTATTCCTAAAGTTTCAAACTATCTCCATACAAAATTTCATTTTTATCGGTTCAGCGGTAACAAGCAGACAACATTATACATATATTATTATTTAAGATTATTTAAAAGCGAAAAAAAAATCATAATAATATAATAAATAATATTATTATTTATTATATTATTATGAATTATAATTATATAATTTACCAGGAACGTTTTGGCTATTAATAAAATTGTCCCCAAAAACGTGTTCTTCCTGGCCGAACCGTAGTAGCTAAAAATTCCGGTCCCCCGGTGAGTCATTGTTTCTTACAGCGATGCGGCTCGAGTTGGACGTGCGATACTCAGGTTTATTTACCATAGAATAGATGCTATTTTTACTCTTCTCAATTAGTTCATTATCATCATCCCCCCTATATAGGTCGCGTCTCTCCTCTACACGTCGAAAAAGTAAGTAAGTTTTTGTAGTGGTAGAGCCATGTTGTAGCTAGCCGCTGCATTACGAATGGGCCGGCTCGTCCGGGGCAGTACCACCCTCTCACAGAGCACCGGCGTGAAGCAGCAGTAATCCTGTTTGCGTTTCGTACGGTCAGTGAGAGTGCCGGGGGCCCAATACCATAAGAATAAATAATAACAGAGTAGAAGGGAATCTCTTTTGACTGCGTCCAAAACGCCGCCATTTATAAAAAGTAAGTAAGTTTTTGTAGTGGTAGAGCCATGTTGTAGCTAGCCGCTGCATCACGAATGGGCCGGCTCGTCCGGGGCAGTACCACCCTCTCACAGAACACCGGCGTGAAGCAGCAGTAATCCTGCTTGCGTTTCGTACGGTCAGTGAGAGTACCGGGGGCCCAATACCATAAGAATAAATAATAACAGAGTAGAAGGGAATCTCTTTTGACTGCGTCCAAAACGCCGCCATTTATATACCTACTTCCCCCCTCACGTCGTTACACCCCTCTGACGTCCAGGCGTGTTGCTAGGGTTGCTTACTGTTAAATATTACTTACTTTAAAGATAATATCGCTAAAATATTAAGTTATTATTTACTTTGAAATCATTATTTTATTCTAGTTTTACAAAATATGAGATTTATAAATCATTAGGTTATTATTTTTGCCGTGTAATGCAAATCAGCATATACCAGTATAAGCGACTTCACCCGATTTGCATTACATGGCTAAAATGCAAATGCGAACAGTGGCAAGTGGCCTAACAATTAAAATCCTTGACTGTACGTACCTACATATTATAGGTAGGTACTTCTAAGTAAGAATTTATTACATGTGCCATACCAAAAGAAGCCATTTAAGGTGATTTGGCATCGTTTTTGAATTGTTTATACACCCAAATACACCACAATAACTTGACGTCATTAATTGTTATTTGTTTCCAATAAAACGAACGCGCAAACAGTTAACAGCCAAACGCGCGTGCGCCGACGCCGCCCGTGACACCCTGACTGAGTTCTCTCTTAGGGAGTACTCTAATATCGTGACCTTGAGTCCGGCCGGAGCGGGAGTTTCCCTTCTACTCTGTTATTATTTATTCTTACGCCAATACCTCACCCCTTCCCTCTCCCCCTTCCCTTATTCCCTCTCCTTTAGGGCCGACAACGCACTGGCATCGTGTAAAGCGCTGCGGTTGTCTATGGACAGTGGTGTTCATTTAACATCAGGTGACCCACTAGTTCGTTTGACTGGCCTATTAACATAAAAAAAGGCTATAGCCAGTATTTTGTAGTCAAGTCTATATAAGCGTGTTGGGCGCCTGGGCATCTCTCGGCCCATGTAAATAGATCTTAAGATTGCTGACTCCCACTAAACGGGACTGGCCTCAGAATGACAGGGCTTAGACCGTCCCACGCGGGCCTACAGTCCGACAAGCTCGTGCGCGGCTTTCCGCGGAACCCTGTCGCAGTCAGCATTTTTTTTTTTATGTTAGATAAGCCAGACAAACGAACTAGTGGGTCACCTGATGTTAAATGAACACCACTGTCCATAGACACCCGCAGCGCTATACACGATGCCAGTGCGTTGTCGGCCCTAAAGGAGAGGAAATAGGGGAAGGGGGAGAGGGAAGGGGTGAGGTATTGGGCCCCCGGCACTCTCACTGACCGTACGAAACGCAAGCAGGGTTACTGCTGCTTCACGCCGGTGTTCTGTGAGAGGGTGGTACTGCCCCGGATGAGCCGGCCCATTCGTGATGCAGCGGCTAGCTACAACATGGCTCTACCACTACAGCAGCATTTGCCGCACTTGTTAAAAACAATCTCGTTAAGGACAGCAGAGACTCCCTGCGACAGGGTTCCGCCGAGCGCCGCGCACGAGCTTATCGGACTATATAGCGGATTGGGAACTGCGCACACACCATTGAATTTCTTTACAGGTATGTGCGCAGGTACCTCACGATGTTTTCCTTCACTGTAAAGCTCATGCTAAATTTCGCATATACATATATTCAGAAAAACTCAAAAAGAGCCCAAACAAGGGTACTACGGCTATATCGACTTCCTTATCAAAATTAAGTATGGGCGTAAAAACCAGAAAAGATTAATTTTTGAATTATTTACCACTCTTTTATTGCTATTAAGTAGTACCTTGTTTCGGGCATAATTTTAAGTGCTGAATTGTTAGTTTTATTACTCTTTAGTTACTAAGCCATGTATTCGTTTTAAAAAATAAAGATTATATCTATCTATCTAAATTAAATACCCACCTACCTACTCTAAAAATAATCAGTAAATAGTGTGATATTTTCTGTATAAAAGAGATAAATAAAGAAAGAAACCCATTTTTCTTCATTTAATCTAATGTCAATCAAGCTGACGTAGGCGTTAGTGGATGACGTTTTGCGCTTGTACGATGACCCCCTTTAGTTTTTAACTTTATTTTATTTTTAGCATTTGTTGTTATAGCGGCAACCACAAATACATCATCTGTAAAAATTTCAACTGTCTAGCAATCACGGTTCATAAGACACAGACAGACAGACGAACAGTGAAGTCTTAGTAATAGGGTCCCGTTTTTACCCTTTGGGTACGGAACCCTAAAAACAGTCGATATCAATAAAGGAATTTTGATATTAGGTTGCTCAGTTCTAAACTGTCGAAGTGGAATACCGTCTGAAAGCATCCACAGCTTTTAAGAGCTTTGTATCGAACTTTCCAAATATTTGGACAAGCCATTGATGTTGCTTTTAATTTTCGTTTCGGTATCCGGTAACGATTTTTTGAATGTGAAGCCGGGCTTTTGTAGGTTATTCTAAACCAGTAAACACAGCGCCTGGAGGTGCCTTTAAAAAACTTCCTCTCAGATTAAGAGGGCTTGGGCCGTAGTTTTCACGCGGGCCTAGTGCCAATCGCACACAGCACTAAGTTTCTTCTCAGATGGGTCCAGGCTAATGGTAAATTTCAATTGTAATTTATACAGGGTTATTTGTAATTCACTAGCATCCTTTTAACCCTAAACTTCTACCACTTAACACGTTAGCTGCGGCACCAATTTTTGCATACTTTCCGTTCCTGCGGCACGAGGTATAATCGGCCCGTACCGTGACCAGACGTTAGGGCGACACGCGGTCTATTAGACCCCACCTCCTTTTACAGACTAAAATCCATTTTCTGGCGCGAAATCAAAGATAAATGAGAATTTTGGTCCTTATTGATATAGACAGTGAATTGATGAACCCTAATCCACCGTCGCCCCGGGATCTGATGGCTAGTTTAGGAATTATTAGCAAAACAAAATATGGGATCTTATACACCTCGTAACGCACTGAAATAGGGCAAATTTTCGCTGCGATTAGTGATGGGAAAAATAATATCGACGTTTTTAAACTGTCTTAACTACGCAACGACTTGACCGATTTTGATCAATTATATCTCATTAGATCGTTTTAAGGGCAAAACCTGGCAAAACAACACAAAGCTATCAAAGGATACATTTTTTTTTAAATAATCTAAATTGTGCTTGAAGGCGCCATAAAGAAAAAAAAACCGGCCATGTGCGAGTCGGACTCGCGCACGAAGCGTTCCATTCTATACCATTAACAGGCACCTATTACAGACTTATTATTGGAAAATAATGGATTACGGTTTATGCATAAGGTTTATCTTTCTATTTGTATATGAAAATCTTAATGCGGTTCACAGAATAGAAAAAAAAGGCAACCAGAAGTAGAAAAGAAACTGTCCTATTTATTCTGCCTCGGGCTTTAAAAATACACTTATTAGAACTTGAATTAACATTAAAAAATCAGTATCAATATACTTTTTTTATAAAAATCTCAATATATATGTTGTACTTGTTGTGCTCTCCAATCGACGTGATGCACAACACTGGTCGCGGGAAGCTCGCGTTCAGTGCGGTACGAGGTCAGGGGGGATATGGGACGTTTTAGCCTCGTTCCGCACTGCATTAAAATTATATTAATTCAGTGCGGCACGAGGCCTAAGACATCCGGTACCAAGGTAGGTACACCACCGAGTCCGGAACCATTTAGTGATCTCAAATATATATTTATCTCTTTCCTACACTGGACCAAACCAAAGCTATGCCATTCGCACGACAGAGAAATTCACTTTTTTGCTTGCCGCACCACAGGGAAGTTGCATCAGGGGTGATTTAGGCCTCGCTTCGCAGTTAACGTGTTAAACAAATGTTTTTTGTTTTACGGCTATTGTCATAATTTAATATTTTTGGTGTAATAACGTTTTGAAAATTTGAGATTTCCTCTTATTTTTACGATACTCTGTGTATTTGTATGGGAAAAAAGTGCTTCATTTTAAAAAGTCGTAAATCAAAAATCATTTGTTTGAGTGATAGGAATTCAGGGTTAAGAGGATGTCAGTGAATTAAAAATAACCCTGTATATAAATGGCGTTCGATTAACATCAAATGACCTACTTGCTGATTTTCTATCTTATGACTGTCATTAAAGTTTTCGTTTGGTTTAATAGTAACGTAACAAATTTTGATACTTACCGTCCATCGTAGATGTGCGCAGAACATCTCCCCGCCCAAGTTTTTTTTTAAGAAGCCGTGGTGGCCTAATGATTTGACCTAAGGCCTCTCAAGTAGAGGGTCGTGGGTTCAAATCCCTGATCGCACCTCTGGCTCTTTCGGAATTTATGTGCGAAAACAATTTGAAATTTACCACGAGCTTTACGGTGAAGGAAAAGAAAACATCGTGAGGAAACCTGCACACACCCGCGAAGAAATTCAATGGTGTGTGTGAAGTTCCCAATCCGCACTGGGCCTGCGTGGGAACTACGGCCCAACCCCTCTCATTCTGAGAGGAGGCCTGTGATCTGCAGTGGGACGTATATGGGCTGGGATGATGATGATGATGATTTGTTTCAGACTGTTATTAATTACCTATTGTACTTAGATTATTTATCCACTAGATGGAGTGTCAGTAGCAAACAAATAAATAAATAAATATTAGGGGACAATCTAACACAAATCGACCTAGTCCCAAACTAAGCAAAGCTTGTACTATGGGTAATAGACGACGATAAACATACTTATATAGATAAATAAATACTTAAATACATAGAAAACATCCATAACTCAGGAACAAAATATTTGTGCTCATCATACAAATAAATGCCCTTACCGGGATTCGAACCCAGGACCTCTTTCTTCGTAGGCAGGGTCACTACCAACTAGGCTAAAGTGGTCGTTAAACACTGGCATACAAAACGTCCAAAAACCCATTTGACAGCTTCATATTAATATCACGTTACGTACGTCATTCAGACTGAAGGGGGACACCTGACATAATAAGCCAACAGTTGGCGCCTAAGCTCTATCTAGTGTATAAATAATCTTTTCTCAAACATGCTTTGAAATGTATGCGTTAATGTCTCGAAATGAAGCCATGAAGTTTGTTGTTTATGGCTCCCTACATTACTTCTTGGCCTAGGCCATAAAAGTAAGTATGAAAAATCATTATTGTCCGCTGCTGTAACTTTTTAAATTTGCTTACTAACACTAAACTGAAAAAGGAAAAATTACATACAGCCAACTTAAGACATTAAAAAATATCTATATTCTTTTATTTCTATAAAACCGCCTAAACTACTGCTGATGGATGGATGGATGTATGGATGTATGGATGTATGGATGGATGTATGGATATATGGATGTATGGATGGATGTATGGATGTATGGATGGATGTATGGATATATGGATGTATGGATGGATGAATGGATGTATGGATGTACGGATGGATGTATGGATATATGGATGGATGTATGGATGGATGGACGGATGGATGTATGGATGGATGTATGGATGGATGTATAGATGTATGGATGGATGTATGGATGGATGTATGGATGGATGTATGAATGGATGTATGGATGGATGGATGTATGGATGGATGGATGTATGGATGGATGTATGGATGGATGGATGTATGGATGTATGGATAGATGGATGGATGTATGGATGGATGTATGGATGGATGTATGGATGGATGTATGGGTGGATGTATGGATGGATGTATGGATGGATGTATGGATGGATGTATGGATGGATGTATGGATGGATGTATGGATGGATGGATGGATGGATGGATGTATGGATGGATGGATGTATGGATGGATGTATGGATGGATGTATGGATGGATGGATGGATGGATGTATGGGTAGATGTATGGATGGATGTATGGATGGATGTATGGATGGATGGATGGATGGATGGATGGTTGGATGGATGGATGATGATGATGATGATGATGATGATGATGATGATGATGATGATGATGATGATGATGATGATGATGATGATGCATGTTTGAGAAAAGCTCTATACAATCCTCGGCCGGAAGAGGGATTGCTGGACTCGTTTTATCCGGCCTCGTCTACGACTCGGCCGTTACACCCCAAATCTCGTCCATCAATCCCTTACTTCACGGCCTCTGCAGTAATGTACTAAAGCTATGATGAAACACTATTAGGTTCTATTTCGGTCGTACATTATATTTGCAGCACGAGTACACTTAAGCTCCAAGTTCTCTAGCAGTACGTGTAGACATGTATTAAAACAAATAGTGCAATAAATTCTTAAGCATTTCCGCCGCAGTTCCTATTCGTGGTAAAAGTCGGAATATTTTTAAACAAACGAAGATTTATGAACACTAAACCGTAATTCTGGTTAAAATTAGCAATAACGTGTATTTACTACGTTGTTTTCTAAATTTCGTTTAGCATCGTACTGTATTTTAGTATAATTTATAAGACTCGCTCGCGTAAACCATTAAATAATCTAATATATAAAAATCTCGTGTCACGGTGTTTGTTGTCGAACTCCTCCGAAACGGCACGACCGATTCTCATGAAACTTTTTTCTCCATGCTTGGTAGGTCTGAGAATAGGTCGCAGGCTACTATTCTTCGCGGACGGAGTCGCGGGCAACAGCTATTATTTGATTATATAAAAATCTCGTGTCACGGTGTTTCTTATCGAACTCCTCCGAAACGGCTCGACCGATTTTTGAAAAATTTTTCTCTTTATTCGGTAGGTCTGAGAGGTCGTAGGCGGAGTCGCGGGCAACAGCTAGTATAAGTATATGGCAATTGAAAACCTGGAATTTTACGAAATTTCCGTCATCGTCATTGCAGCCGAAGGACGTCGCTGAACATAGGCCTCCCCCAAGGCTCACCAAGCCGACCGGTCTTGCGCCAACCGCGTCCAGCGTGTTCCCGCAACCTTAACCAGGTCGTCGCTCCATCTTGTTGGAGGCCTACCTACACTGCGTCTTCCATTTAGATCACACACGTTATTATTGCTCGCATCTCTCCTGTCAGAAGCCTGGCTGTCTGTTATGGCAGAAGTTAAGGGTCTGTAGCCAATATTTTTTACTCAAGTCTACATCGGCGTATGGGACACCTGGCCACCTTTCGACCCATTGAAATAAATCTTAAGTTTGCTGACTCAGAGTCGCTAATTCTATGGCCACAGGAAAACCAAGTTTTGTTTTATACATTGTGTATGATCTAGTTCGTGATTTGTTGAGATTTTCTCGTTACGTCAACATCATCATCATCCCAGCCGATATACGTCCCACTGCAGGGCATAGGCCTCTTCTCAGAATGAGAGGGTTTGAGCCGTAGTTCCCACGCGGGCCCAGTGCGGATTGGGAACTTCACACACACCATTGAATTTCTTCGCAGGTGAGCGCAGGTTACCTCACGATGTTTTCCTTCACCGTAAAGCTCATGGTAAATTACAAATGTAATTTCGCACATAAATTCCGAAAACTCAAAGGTGCGAGCCGGGATTTGAACCCACGAACTCTGGTCTGCTAGGCCACCATGTCGTTACGTACTTCGCCCAACGTGAGCCAACTTTGGGGGCGGCAGGCGTAAGCGTTTGCCTTTGGAATCCAAAAGTTTAATGGTTACTTGACCTGAAATGTGTTTTTATCACAATCATTTTTAATTATTGTGACATTGGAAGACATCTCCAATATTTTTATTTTTTATTTTTTCCTTTTTAATTTTTTTTTTTGACGGTGGAAGCATTCTACACTTCCACTTAACGTAGATAATAATATAGTTAAGATGTAATATTGTTTTAGTTTTTAACTAAGGGACCCAATACATCCCTGTATTGTTTTTTTTATATAATTATTTTTTTTTATTTACTTAATTCTATGTTTGTATGATTTTTTTAATTTGTAACTTATTATATTTTAATTTGAAAAGATGACTTTCTGCCAAGTTTCTTGCGGCGCATTCTTCTTGGCAATGATGGTCCTTATGAAAGCGCTGGTAGTTTAAAAAAAATGACATGTAAAAGAGCCCTTTGCGGCCTACTTGCAGAATAAACGATTTGATTTTTTTTTTTTTGCCCAAAAAAACCTTAGTTTGATCGCCCGTCTTCTAGCCACGCAGTAATAAGGAGCACTTACGATTCCAGATTAATATTAGAGCGCCCCGCCGCCGCGTTATGGTCGGCTTGATTGCGAATAAACTTTATCCGCTAATTTAGAATAATCTCGGTTTATCGCCACTTTTCTTTATGAATGTATACGTTTTTCTATTCTGGCTAAAACCAACAAGTCGTTTCTGGAAAGTTGCGTACGTTTTTAGGGTTCCGTACCTCGAAAGGAAAAAACGGAACCCTTATAGGATCACTTTGTTGTCCGTCCGTCCGTCCGTCCGTCCGTCTGTCAAGACCCTTTTTCTCAGGAACGCGTGGAGGTATCAAGCTGAAATTTATATCAAATACTCAGGTCTACTGTCCCCTTGGAGCTGTGAAAAAATCAATCTTCTAAGCCAACGCAATCAAAAGATACAGCCGTTTATGACGCAAATTTCCGCATATTTTCGAAACTCGCAAGGAAATTGTAAGCTGGCAGGCGACTGCTGTATGTAGGTTGTCTATGGATTGATTTAAATATGAAAAATAGAACAGCAGTCGAATGTCAACATGAGAAACAAACTCTGTAGCTTTGCAAAAGAGACATTCAATAAAATGGAAGCATATTGAAAACAAGTATCTTTTAATGAATAGCTTAAATAGTGTTAGGAAAGCTACACTCCCAGGATCATAATACGATCCCAACAGAATCAAAACCTACAGGGTACTTCCCGTGAACTCAGAATCTTGAAATTTGGTACGAAGCTAGGTCTTATAGCACAAATAAAGGAAAAATTGCGAAAAGCACAAATTTGTAACGCAATCAAAAGATAAAGCCTTTTATGCCGCAAATTTCCGCAAATTGTCGACACTCGCAAAGGAATCAAAACCTACAGGGTACTTCCCATGAACTCAGAATCTTGAAATTTGATACGAAGCAAGGTCTTATAGCACAGATAAAGGAAAAATTGCGAAAAGCATAATTTTTTTGTCTGTCTGTCTATATCAGTATCCAATCTACAATGATCCCACACTGCGCACATTTTGCTTAGGAGCAGGGGTCTGCTAAGACTGGGTGTTCATAGATACATATAAATTTGTACGGAACCCTTGGTGCGCGAGTCCGACTCGCACTTGGCCGGTTTTTATAATAAAATTCCAAAAACAATAACCGAGCAAACGGATACAAAATTCAAATCCACTGTGAAGAAAAATGGGATTGGTTTTTGAAATCTCTTGTAATTTTTGCGTAGTCCATAAAAGACTTAAAATGCCTCATAAGACCCACGTAAAGGTACTTGTCCGATAGTACCTACGTATAGACGAGTAGTATACTTCATTTAATTTAGAATTGAAAACCACAACATCATTATATTGCGGCTCGTCAACTATTTCTTACCTAGCAAATAGTACAGTACAATAGTCTGGGAGCCGCAAAATAAAATTGTTTTAATGTCACTTTATTTGCGTGTCGTCAATTGTTACTCTAGTACAAATTGTAAAGAGATTACAGTTCACGAGCCGCAATATAATGTTGTTGTGGTTTATAATTCTAAATTAAATGGAGTATAGTTGATTGATAACTTAAATATTCAAAGCACAAAACTAGAAAAATAAACCGAAAACGTGCATAGTTTTGTAGTCAAAGAAGCTTCAAAGCATACAAAGTGTTGCTGCAAAATGTACACAAACTTTAACTTGTTAAATCGGTCCATATATTCTAGTATAAGAAACAGTGTAAATACTGTGCTGTAAGCTGTGACTGCATAGCCAGCTTAGAATAACAAATTGAGCAGACAACTCGGCTGCCCTAAGTTAAAATCAAGTAACTCAGTTTCGACAAATTTTACAGTAGAGCGAAAAAACTAAATTTTTAAACATTTCCTCATTACATGCTCAAAAATTGAATTAAAGCATTCAAAATAACTGTATTTTTATTATGAGAGATATCATTAACCGTGTCCTTTAGTTTTTTTTTTTCTAAATGTGGTACATTAATTTTAAAATTCAAAAATGGTTTTCTGCGTAGAATGCGGTAAGACAATTTAAAAGGTTTTCTATATAAAAACAAGTATCTTGAGATGCTTTAATTTTGTCTTGGTAACTTCTTCTTGATAATTTTACAAATACAAGTATATCTAATATATAAAAATGAAACATTTTACAAAATAAAAATGTGTAAAAAAACCGGCCAAGTGCGAGTTTTTTTTCTATGTATGACCACGCATAACTTTTTACAGAGTAGTCCGATTTTGATGATTCTTTTTTTATTGGAAAGCGTATACCCCGAGGGTGGTCCCATTTAAATTTGGAAATAATATTCTTACCCTAAGGGTAGGAAAATAGGGGATGATTTATTGTTCAGTCACTGATTGTACTGTATATATGACCAGGCATAACTTTTTACAGAGTAGTCTGATTTTCATAATTCTTTTTTATTGGATAGGGTATACTTTGAAGTTGGTATTATATAAGTTAGGAAAAAAAATACCCCAAGGATGGGAAAAAAGTATAAAATAAAAACTTTTTAACAAAAAAATTAAACCGCCGAAAAAACGCCTGTAAAGGTAAGAGTTTAGTAAGATTTATGATAAGAGTGCATTATTGAACACCTATGTTACTGTACCTAAATTCTTCACAATAAATTGATTATTAATATTATTAAAACTGAAAAGCAAAAAATAATACCTTTTTTGTTTGACCTTAATCTAGGTACCAGTTTGAAGTCGGTGCCTCAGCACTAGCCAGGAGGAGTGGACCTATAATCGTCTACCTAATTGGCTTCTACCACTCCTCCTGGCTCGTGCTGTGCTGAGGCACCGACTTCAAACTGGTACCTAGATTAAGGTCAAACAAAAAGGTACTATTTTTTGCTTTCAGTTTTTTCGGTGGTTTAATTTTTTTATTAATATTTTTTTGTGAATATAATATGTTTGACATGTCAAATATTATGACTGTTTCCATAGTGAAATACCTAAATATATAAATAAATCTTTCTATCTATATCTATCTATCATGGCACTGAAACAGGTCACCTAGAAATTAGTATATAATTTAAATATCTGTATTTACAAGTTCACCGTGGTTAATTAAATCCAATGATTGTGAGTTTTCTTGTAATAGCGTCCAAAATGGTTGTCGATTGTTTAGCATTAACAGAACAATTTTTTCCAAAAAAACCTTTGTTTTAGTAGTTTTGACGCCTCCCCCACCTAAGTCATTGTTTTTTTTTTTCAGTAATTCATGCATCCACCCGATTCCTACCCAAAAGCCAAACAAATGTAAGGATTCATGCTGTAACATCATAACATGAACAACGTTAATTTCGACGCAGAAGTCAAGTAACTCAGGTTTCTATATGAATTACAAGTATCTCATCGCAAGATACTCGTTTTCAAGTTAGAATTAAGGTATATACTTGACTTTAGCGTAGAATGCCCCGTTCAAAAAAGATACTTGGATTTTCAAAACTTCTATATTTTGAAAAGTATAAATTATTTAAAAAAAAATACAAGACTGAAGGATGTATTTTTAGAAGCCGAATCGAAATGTATAAAAAAATAATTTTGCCCAAATTTTGAGATGCTTGATTTCTGCATAGGGCAGCCGAACTGTTTTAACCACAGAGCTAATAAGTAACAAAAGAAATAGAAATGTCACGTGAAATAAAAGCGCTTAGCACCCACGTGGGTAAAAAACATATTAAACTACCTGTTGCCCGCGACTCCGTCTGCGAAGAATAGGGGTATAAGAAATAGCCTACGAGCTATTCTCAGACCTGACGAATATAGCGAAAAAAGTAAGTTTGTGAAAATCGCAGTTGTCCGTTTACTCTTTGCTGCCGTCGATATACGGATCACGGACAGAATCACGTGGACCAAATTTGTTTTGTTCCGATAAAAAAATATCGGATTATCTTATTCCCATATACTTAGTAAAATATCCGACACCACCGACATAGCTCGAAGAATCACCAGACTCAAGTGGCAGTGGGCAGGGCACATCGCACGTAGAACTGATGGCCGATGGAGCAAAAAGGTTATCGAGTGGCGTCTACGGACCGGAAGACGCAGTGTAGGTAGGCCGGCCTCCAACAAGATGGAGCTACGACCTGGTTAAGGTTGCGGGATCGCGTTGGATGCAGATGGCACGGGACCGATCTGTTTGGCGAGCCTATGTTCAGCAGTGGACGTCTGTCGGCTGAAATGATTATGATGATGATGATGAAAATATCAATGGGGTCTTTGCAATTATCACAATTAACCCTTAATAACGCCCCATTTATTAGAGCATACCTACCACCACAGAATCAAAAGCAGCAATCGAATACATACCTGACAAAGGATACTTTTAAAGCTTGTTGTATTTTCAATACCTAATTACAATTGAAATTGTGACGTTTATTGAAAACAATAAGGTTGAATTTCTAACTCAATGCATATAGTTGCTGTACCTTATTCAGGGTTACCCAAGTTTTCTTGCTGACTTTATTTAGGTTGACTGTAATTGCATTGTTATCCAAACTAAGGACATAGGTACAAGATTCAACTCGACATTCACTCATCGTGACTATTAACTAGAAATTCACAGATTATTTTTATCACCAGACTTATACCAAATTTCAACTCAATGGGATACAATGAAATGATTGCAAAATAGTTTGCAAATTTCAAAACCACAACAAAGCTACATGCGGACGTTTGCAAGTTAAATAAAAGGTTGTACAAACTGGCCAAGCTTGATTTACTCGCGTGCCTCGGGTTTCATAGAAAATAATTCATTTAGTTAATAACTAGTCTATAACTTTCTCTTTTTTCCCATAGTAGACTTACCTACTTCTGGATAATTTCATAAAATCCATTTATGTGAATGGATAGAATATTCTTTGACTACTAATGAGAGCCTCTTTGAAAAATATCCGTTTTCACGTCTAAAAGTTCAGTCTGGGCGTTGATGAGTCGTCAGAGGTTAGAAAAGTTAGAGGGTTTAGTCACTTTTCAGTACTTTGGAGGACAATTTTCTCCAAATAGGTTGAGTTTCGGCAACTTAAAAAAATATGGGTCTGTTATTTTAGACTAGTCTCTAACATATCAAAATAAATACCTAAAATCGGAGCCGGACAGTTGGGTACTGTTCCTTGTTAGTTAAGTGTTTACTATTTTAACTTATTAGTACTATTTAATATCATTTACTTTGTTAAAATTAAATATAATCGGAAGTTTCGTATTTTTGTGAAGTGAGCGCTCTTAATTTAATTATTCATAACTTGTTTGTAACTTTCTCATGTTTTCAGTTCCAACTACATGCTGCAAAATTTACGTAACACGCAGTCAAGTGTGTTCGCAGACGTTATTTAAAACTAAAAAAATAAAAATAAATATTAGGGGACAATCTTACACAAATCGACCTAGTCCCAAACTAAGCAAAGCTTGTACTATGGGTACTAGACGACGATAAACATACTTATATAGATAAATAAATACTTAAATACAAAGAAAACATCCATAACTCAGGAACAAATATTCGTGCTCATCACACAAATAAATGCCCTTACCGGGATTTGAACCCAGGACCTCCCGCTTCGTAGGCAGGGTCACTACCAACTAGGCTAAAGCGGTCGTTACTAACGAAGTAAATTTTATGATTCAACAACTTGTTTTGACACTAATTGATAATTGAGTTGGATGAACTTACGTTAGCAAGGTCTTGTTTTAATGTCACCCTGTATGACATCATTAAGCAATATGTTTTTCAGTGTACTCGTACCTAAGTAGTATTTTATTGAAATATTTTTGCTCCGAGCGACCCGAATGTGACAGCTAGACTGAGTTAAATATTCAAATTTTAAGATCACATTAAATCTGTGTACCCTGAACACTGTAATATGGCTGTTTTCAAGTCTTCGGTGAATGAGCATTTACTAGGCAAGCGTATTCCATCAAAGATCTCGTCTTCGCTTTACATCATGCGTGACTGTGGTAAAACGCAAACCTATTGTATAAAAAAAAATCACAAAAAAGATCTAGCCAAAATAAGTACGATTGGTAACATAATACTAGTGGAAAATGTAGGTATACGACGAAAATCCGAAAAAGGTTATAAATTGATGATGAAGTTTTATCCTAACAAACTTTTTGTTTTGATAACCAATATGATTTACATTTATTATCGTATCATTAGTTATCGTTACAATATCGCCTAATATAATCGGAGAGATCAAGTCTGCTAGACTCCGTTGGCTTGGACACCTCGAAAGGATGTCGTCAGCATTGCCGTGAAGAGGGCCTACGTGGGACGGCGTGGGAGGCGTCCAAGTACCACCGCTGGTTGGATGAAGCGGAGAAAGACCTCCGCGCCCTACACGCAGGAAACTGAAAGGAGATTGCACAAGATAGGAGCGCCTTGGCGTAAAATCGTATCGGAGGCCAAGATCCACTTCGGGTCGCTGATGCAACGTAGTAGTTGTAGTAAAGTTTAAACAGACAAATATCCAGGTGAACTTGAACTTTTTTCCTTGTTACTCTACAGTAGGTGCTCCGGTTTATTGATCTTGTTGTGCCATGGATGTCTTTTGTATTTAAGTACGTACTTAGTATCTATATAAGTATGCCCATTCGTTGCCAAGTAACAATTAGTACAAGCCTTGCATTGCTAAAGAAAAAACAATGGGACAAAATTCCTAATTCTTCATACTTGTCTGATACGTCATTATTAGTATTTCGCTCTTTTTCCCTCTCTTGCTATAATTCATCTCTTCTTGTTGGCCTTATTTTAAGTCAACTGATGTACTTAAATCTTGTTTTCCTATCCTTCTCATCAAATAAATTTATTGAAATATTAGTAAAGCCTAACCAGAAATATATGACTATTCACCATGCTGTGGAATTTCATTGGAACTAATTTCTTACACTGGCAATAATTTTAATGATTGTCAGTGTCACTGTGGCGGTTTCTTTGAACTATAATAAAAAATGCCCAAAACGATTCTTAGTCAACAACGGATCATTGTAAAATAATGTTTATAATAAACTACTGGAATAAAACGCTTGGGGAATGAAACTATTTCGCTACAAAACCTTTCCAAATTAACATAAGAGCTAACAGATAAACGTTGTAGACAAGTCAAGATATCATTGTTCCGACTATACTGAACTATTGTCATATAAATAAGAACAATAGCGCCCTCTTGACAATAGTCATATATTTTTGGTTTACCTTTAATAATAAAGGATAGGTACAACAAAATCAGATCCGCAGCGCAGCAGGTTTATTGTCTAACGTTTCTGACGCTTGCCTTCGCAATTACTATTTCTTTCTGGCAAAAGCAAAGACAAGCGTCAGAAGCGTTAGAAAATACGGCCTCAGGCTTCGTCAGGCAAGCATTTTGCTATCCGCAACAAGTTTCGTCATAGCAATCCTTCTAATTAATATTTATAAAATAAAAAAATTCTCGTGGGATATATTTTAATTTTTAACAAGAATAGAGGGTGATGTCGAAGAATTACGACCTTGGCTTTCAAGATGGCGTGTTAACTTCTTCTGCATTCAATTGAAGGCGTCGTTCAAGCAAACGCTGTGCTCTAAAAATATTGCCGTAGCCTTTTTTGAGGCCAAACTTTAAGTGTCTTTCTATCGCGGGCGAACACGCAGGTAACAGTTAGTTAATAACATTTAGTATAAAGTTTTTATCTTGAGCAGAGCGGAACCCAAAAACAAGGCAGAATTCGCACTCCAAACACGCTTGCAGAATATTTCGAGAATTGTGTCCATTTGCGTCACTCGTAACATTAGCACATAAAGCGTCACATCATGATAGTCTGTTTCCACTACAAAGCTGATAAGAGATTTGTATGACAATTCTGTGTTTGTTTCCTTAAGAAGAGCGTGAGCTTTGACTACTATTGCAAAAAACTTTGGATGATCAAGATGGATGTCCCGACGAAATACCATGGTGACAAGGTTCTATGGTAGCTTAGGAACCAAATTGGTTAACTTTTGTCGCACAAATTCAAACAAGTATTCTAAATTTGAATGTTATCCCCGCACCTGGGCCCAGTTGCATAACAAAGTACAACTTATATTACAAGCGGAACTCCCTTTCTAGTTAATATAACTGAAGCGAGAGTTCCGCTTGTAATATTAGTTGTACTTTGTTATGCAACTGGGCTCTGGTAGTTTAAAGCGTCAGTCATGTTACTGCCATAAAGTTTTGAAGTATAACGAAAGCTGCAAAGGTTAACGGTTATCTACGGAATTGAAATTTTACAGTACCTACAGCTGTATTAAGAAAAAACTTAATATTTTTAAATTAAAGGACCGATTAAATACTGTTTTAAACTTTTGTGTTTTTCACTCATAATTATTAGTACCTGGGCGACCGAGCTCGGCTCGGGCTGAAACTCGGTACCAAGCGTTTTCCGGTTTCCCAGAGATAAGACCAAGCTAGATCAATTTTTCATCCCCGAAAATCCCCACATACCAAATTTCATCGAAATCGTTGGAGCCGTTTCCGAGATCCTGATTATATATGTGCGATGGAGGGGGGGCGGGGGAGGGGGTTCGGGGGTTCCAAAGGAGGGATGAAAATTTCATTGATTTTGCCGTAGAATGCACCGTTTTCAAGATATTTGACAAAAACACCGAAGGGGTGGGGGGAGAGGGGGGAGGGGTGCGGGGGGGATGCGGAGGAGGGAGTGCGGGGGCATCAAAGGGGGATGAAAATTTCATTGATTTTGCCGTAGGATGCACCGTTTTCAAGATATTTGACAAAAACACCGGAGGGGGTGGAGGGGTGAATCACGTTAAACTATCATCCGTAAACCGACTTTACAGACAACCGGTTTTTCCTGTTCTGTGCTCCCAATAGGGAACGTGCACATAGACGGTGCTGCCAACTGGTGCCATAAGGGTGCCATCAATTTGAATGTTTTACCTTGATAAGTTTGTTTTACTGTCCGCATAGTGTCTCTTCTGTCGCATTAGTGCTGCCGCCTATAGTTACTGCACGTTCCCTATAATACTTTTTCTCACAAAAAGTAACTTTTTCTCACAAAAGAAGAAACTTGACGTTTTCTCATGAAAAATAAATTTAAAAAAAAACTAAAAACCTTAAAAAAAACGTGGAATCGAACCGAGGTCGGCTGGATCCGCGACCACCCGATTTCTGCTGTGCTATTTTGATCTGCTCGAAGCCGGCGAAATTTAGCTTTGTATTCTAATGCAAACAAAAATAGCCGGAAAACACGAGTAAAAGCGATTTTCTGGAAATGAAACATAGCTAGATCAGTTTTTATCCCCGAAAACCCCCACACACCAAATTTCATCGAAATCGTTGGAGTCGTTTCCGAGATCCTGATTATATATAATACATATATACAAGAATTGCTTGTTTAAAGGTATTAGATTAGATAGATTAGATAGATAGATAATAAACGGGACTTATCACGCAAACAATATTTACCTCGACGTTTAGCCACATTGCAGTAGCCGTGGTCACGAGTTGAAGCAAATAAATTGGTAAATATTGTTTGCGTGATAACTGTGATAAGTCCCGTTTAGTATAATAATTATAATGGACCGATTCTGTTAGAATTTGGAGCAGTGCTCAATATTTTTATACTTTGTAGTTTATTGCCAATAAATATATTTGTATATTTACTAAAATAGTGTACAATACAACATGTCCTCATCTACGTTTGGGCATTTAATGGATTTTGAAGTGTGAGGTGTCATTAGATATTAGATTCGTCTCAGTTCCAAGAGTGACATATATAGGTACCCTATATATTTTCCTGGAAACCCTATGGGAATGAGAATTATACAGGTGGTTACGACTATAGGTACGAATTTATAGGTACGTTAGTCTCAGGAACAATATAGCTCATTGTAACAATTTAACTGATAGCCATCCTAAGTATCCCTGATCAACAAAGGTTAGTTTTCCCGGCAATCAGATACAAAGTTGCTGCCAACAGTCATTTATTTAACGCAAATAAATATCTACCTACATAGTATCTGATGTTTAATAAATATCCTTTGGAGGGCCTTGCTTTGGGTGATTCTTCCAATTCACAAAACTCAGTAATTGGACCATTTTCCATCATCTTCCGTAACTATACATTACGCATTTATATAACATATTTCAATGGAAGCCTAACGAATCAAAACATAATATTATTAGGCAAAATTGAGCAATCGGTTTCAATTACTCCGCTATGATATCACAGCCGAAATTGTTGTGATATATAACAACAAAATTTTGCGTCGTAATAGCAAGAAAACACCTATGGATTTATATATCTAAGTTGGTGGGTATTGTAAATACATTCCTTGTTGTTTTCCTTTGAAAATGGTTGCCTGGAAGAGAACGCTTCGAAGCGATAAGGCCGCCTATTGCTTACCTTGTATATATTTTTCCATGTACTTGTTTTTCTGTACTGTTTTCTTTGTGGTGTACAATACAGAGTCAATGTATTGTATTGTTAATCTTCTGATTTTTGTAATTTCCCGTGTTAAACAGTAGCCTACGGCATCTTGGATAGTGTACAGATCTATCTGTGAAAGTTTTTTTAAATCGGATCATTTGTTTCAGCCATGTTGGCCTAATGGCTTAACCTATGGCCTCTCAAACTGAGGTTCGTGGTTTCAAATCCCGGCGCGCACCTTTGAGTTTTTCGGAATTCATGTGCGAATTTACATTTTTAATTTTCCATGAGCTTTATGGTAAAGGAAAACATCGTGAGGAAACCTGCATTCACCTGCGAAGAAATTGAGTGGTGTGTGTGAAGTTACCGATCCGCACTGGGTCCGCGTGGGAACTACGGCTCAAGCCCTCTCATTCTGAGAGGAGGCCTGTGCCCTGTAGTGGGACGTATATAGGCTGGGATGATGATGACGATGATTTGTTTCAGACTGTTATTAATTACCTATTGTACTTAGATTATTTATACACTAGATGGAGTGTCAGTAGCAAACACTGGCATACAAAACGTCCAAAAACCCATTTGGCAGCTTCATATTAATATCACGTTACGTACGTCATTCAGACTGAAGAGGGACACCTGACATAATAAGCCAACAGTTGGCGCCTAAGCTCTATCTAGTGTATAAATAATCTAAGCTATTGTAGTACCTAAGCTTTTGCCCGAGATATCGTCTGCGCGGAATATAAATTTGTGGTAAAGCTTCTTCATCTCTTTCATTGAATAAAAGAAAATCCGATAACGGTAATATTTAAACATTCATCATGATTATCATCGGTATCAGATAGTCGTTACAGTTTCCGAAATTTTCTACTTTTAGGATTCTTCTAGAAAGTATTTGAAAATTTAAAAACCGGCCAAGAGCGTGTCAGACACACCCAAAATAGGGTTCCGTAGCAGGTACGAAAAAATCTTTGCATACTTTATTAATGTGGTAGTTTTGGTCCCACCCAACTCCCACCGCGTGCTAGGGTTAACAGCGCGATGTATTTAGAATTTCAACGTCGGCGGTACAGCGCCATAATCTATCGGCGAATTGGGTAACTAATCTAAGCTGCAGTCTACTAGAACTAGTAGTATGTTAGGTTGATGGTTTTTAGATGTAATTCATTATTCTCTCTTCTTCTCTCTTCTTAGTCGTTCACTCTTGACGGAGTGGTCGTGGTCATGAGGGGTCGCTCTCCGCTGCGGTCGCTGCCTTCGCGATCCTTCTCCACCGGTCTCAATTGGCTGCCTGGCGAGCGCACTCCGCCACAGGGATCTTGGTTATGGACTTAATGGTGTCTGTTGGTGATCGACCACGTGGTCTCTTACCTTCAACCGCACCCTGAATCACCAATCGTTCCATTGCGTTATTTTTGCGGCTAACGTGTCCAAATAACCTGAGAATTCGTAATTGCACAATCGACGACAGTCTTTGTTTAATGTTTAGCTCCTTAATGATGGACAGGTTAGTGCGATGGACGGTCCAACTTATTCTGAGCATGCGTCTCCAACACCACATCTCCAGGGCGTCGATCGAAGGATTCGGTCCTGCATCCTCAATGTCCAGGTTTCGGCCCCATAAAGAAAGATCGGGAAAACTAGTCTATTCATACATAAGGCATAGTTTGGTGTGTTTCGTTATAGTGTAATCATTATTATATGAACCGATTTCATATTTTTTTTATTTGAAAGAAGATACTGTTAGCGTGATCTTATAGTACTCAAAGAAAAGAAAATGCTTGCAGTGGCGGTTAAATTACAATCTTAGTTTAGAAATATTTTTTTACAAAAACTTAAAAACTGCTCAACTGATTAAGTTGGAAATAATTTTCCTAGAAAGTTTTTATTAAGTTTAACTTACGTGATTTTTTTCATATTTTTAAACATGCGGTTCAAAAGTTAGAGGGGAGGGGGGCACATTATTTTGAACTTTCGGAGTGAATATCTCCGAAAACATTCACTTTATAAAAAAAATAATTTAGCAAACCCCTATTTATATTTTAAATACCTATCCAATGATACCCTACACTATAGGGTTAGTCGAGAAAAAAAAATCACCCCCACTTTACGTCCATGGGAGGTACCAAAAAAAAATTTTTTTTAGTTTTTTTTATTTAACCACTTTGTCGGCGTGACTGATATATATATTCATGCCAAATTACAGCTTTCTAGTACTAACAGTCTCTGAGCTTAGCCGCAGACGGACAGACAGACAGACAGACGGACAGACATGGCGAAACTATAAGGGTTCCTAGTTGACTACGGAACCCTAAAAAAGATATGAATGAAATCGGTATAGTAAAAAAATAGGGATTCATTTTTATATATATGCAGATTAATTATTATGTAAATGTATTTCAACCTGTGGGTTGCGACTCCAGGGGTGACATGAAAGCTCTTTAGAGGGACGAAATTACTCCAAAATAAATGAGTATGTATCAAAGTGTATTGTTATCAATATTATTTGTATATACAGATTACTAAAATTGAAGGTAAATGAGGAGTAGTAGTTTTCATAATTATAATATACACATAATAAACTAACAAAGACTGTTGTATAATAATGCAACACCATAAACTGCACAAGTAGAATATTTTAAAAGCAGCGTAAGAAGCGCGCCTCTAAAATCAAACCGCGAGTTTCCCAAAGTGCTTCCAAACAGAAATTTCCGCGTCATTTAGAAGCTATTCCTACGTCGCAGTGACGCCACTACCAAACAGCTCGTAATAATTTCCAACGGGCTTTGTAATTAATTCCTTCGACTGTACGCCGTAGGTTTTTGAAAGGACTAAGCCATGAGTATTGAGAAACCTTCAGTCTGCATTTGGCAAGCGTGCGGCGCGCACGACGCTCTGACGCGGACCGTAACACGAAAAAACCAACCCACCCTGTCTTTAATACGAATAACAACTCAATAGATAGTTTCTTTACAGATTCTAAAAGTATTCAACTTTGTTTTAGTTGTGAAAAAAGTTAGAGAAAACTTTTTCTGAGTGTATTTTTCACTTCGAAAGTTCGAGGACTCGTTGGATGCTGTTTTTGAAAAGTTTGTTTTCAGCGACTTTTAGTGATTTTAATTTGTTGAAATTAACTTTTAGTGATGTTGTTTTGTTTTTAGCAGCTGTCCACATTTAAGGTAAGTCATTAATTGTTTTAAACTTTATTACTGAACTATGCACCTTCAATTATTCATGAGTTTCTTTAAGAATTCAAACAAAAGAATACTAATGATAAACAAATTTTCCATAAAAAAACAATAGGTTATAACAAATGTGCCATTAATGTGGGTATTGTAAATGGTACAAATGAAATCAACAGTCGATTAATCGCAAACAAGATTAGCTAAAAGCCACAAAAACATATTTTGTTTTTTTGTTTGTGGCTGTTTGCAAATTCGTTATCGCGTAAAACGGAAGAGCTCTCAATCTGATATGAATCCGGGTCAGTACTTTAACAGCCGGCTGAAAAGTGGTTCTATTATCTTTGGTTCGTCCATAATATTAATCAGTAGGAATTCATGGGCTATGGAAAAACAAAACGTATTTTAAAGCATTTGCGGGAAAAACCAAGCGTTTCATCTGCCAATTCAAAAATTTACTTTCGAATATTACAAGTTTTATTTATTTAAGTCATGTTCATTAAAGTAAGGATTGCTAAAGTCAATTAAACATTTTTCCTACCGTTTATCTACATAAATGTTACATACATGCCGTACACAAAATTGCCGTGTTTGTGGGCAGCAAAAAGAAAAAGTTATAACTATTTTTAAGGTAAACGTACCAATGCTCGACACCTCAACGCCCAGTAGATGACTCCCATCTGTCACCTCTCTTACTATGACATAAGATTGAAGTTGCCATGTATTGGGTCAGTGCCGAGCACAGGGACGTTTACCTTAAATAATTATTCTTAACTTAAGTAGTTAACAAAATAATAGGTCGAAATGAGAGTCCAAATATCTTTATTTAATTTAGGCTACATACAAAAAGCACTTACGAATGTCGAAGAATCTACCACCGTGCACCGGTCCAGAAAACTCCTGTTGAAAAGAATCCAGCACGAAACTCGAAAAAGAAATATAAAAACCGGCCAAGTGCGAGTCGGACTCATCATTTTATTTTGGTTGGTCGGGACACCCCTAAAATTTTAGAATAGAATAGAATTTCATTTATTGCCACAACATAAAGTACAATATAGAAAACTTATAACATAATTAATTAATGTTAAAAAAAAACTAAACTAAAACTAACACTGTTCCATTAGTTTTGGCAAAGGGGATGCACTCAGCGTATGCTGTGAGTCAGGTATCCACAGGAGACCCTGACTGGCACAGCGCTGATTTTCAGTACACCCCCTTAATACATTATGTACAATGTACATGTACATCCCTGTTGTCAATCGACGGGTGCTGAATGTTGAAAGCAACTTTAAAAATAAAAATTAAAATTAAAAACAAAACAATTGTAGGATAAAGGAATAATACTAATTGTAGGTACAGTCCCAACACGGGCCCGTCGATACACTGGCGGCCCGACTCCCCCGTGCTGCCACTGTTCCTACTGTAGCCGACATGCACCAAAAATACTAACTAACACACATTTTGTTAATATTTTATTATACCGGCCACAGTAATACATAATCGGTGAAATTTTCAAGTGTCTAGTTAACGCCATTATAAAGATCGAGTTAAAAACGCTGAAAAAAGAACGTTTCTTGTATGACGACCCCCTTAAAATTTTAACTTTATTTTATTTTTAGTATTTGTTTTTATACCGGCAACAGAAATACATCATGTGTGAAAATTTCAACTTTTTAGCTATCACGTTTCATGAGATACAGTCTGGTGACAGAGAGACAGACGGAGAGTGAAGTCTTAGTAATAGGTCCCCGTTTTTACCCTTTGTGTACGGAACCCTAAAAATTAATACTAACACCATGTTATTAGACAGTCCATATTGGCAATTAGTTTTTTTAATCAGTCTTAAAAGTTGTTATCGCTCTTTTCACAAATTAAATTTTTAGTAATGTAATTTAACAGAATAAGTACAATATTTTTATGTGAACTTTTCACAACATTTTCATACTACATTATTTTGTTTACGTGCCTTATTGCGGCGGAATATTTAAAGAACACATTTACAACTAAATGGATTCACTTTTTTACGAGCGATTGTTGACCAAGTTACGAGTATGCTGCCATAAAATGAAGATAAAACCATTTTTCTACTACGAAAATAGAGCAGTAAAATGTAGGATAGAAAATAAATTATTGAAAACTCACAGCTCACCCTTAAATTGCCGCTACGTCTTTATATTTTCATTTAACCGTCACTTACATACGCTTCCAATCTTCCACTTAAACTTCGAACTCACATATTTGGGAAGTTTATTACTCTCCGAACATTAAGTATAGTTGTTATCTAATACACTATTTATTTTATTATATCCTTAAAAGCTTTTGGATTCACTGTTTGTTTCAATCAGGGGCTAAATTCAGGAACGGGCCTTCACGGGCTTGGTAGCGGTAATTCAATCGTTTGGGTTGGGTTTGGCTTGAACTGCTATTCAGAAACGCCAAAAATCACTGGTTTGTGAGAGGTTTGGGCTGAGTTTGGAATGAGCCTTATTTATTTGTTTATTTATTTATTTACAAAGCGAATTAACAGGAAAATAAGGCTCAAACCAAGCTCAACCCATTCGTATCCTCCCGGGCCAATCAACTTTTAAACCGACAATAATCTGTCCGCGATATTTTTCAAACAATTGCAGATTTTTGTAAGTAAACATGTTTTTTCTGTAATTTAATAGATGAATAGCATGAATACATGCCATCCTACGTAAGTTTAACCTATTAAACCGTGAAATATCTTGTTGGAAGAACGATTTTCTGGTAACGCCAGAGACAATTTTGGTAACGCAGGAGACGCCAAAAACGTCGGTTTAAAAGTTGATTGGCCCTCCCCCAAAACATTGAATTACCGCTCGCAAACCGTTATGGGTCGTTCCTGAATTTAGCCCCTGATGGTGTAGGATGAGTAAAGAAAGAGATGTCGGCTACAATCGCGAGCACCCGCTTGTTTAACATAGATTATGGCCCCTGTACTCGTATATTTAAATTTACGTAGTTGAAAAGGAATAGAAACCGGCCAAGAGCGTGTCGGACACGCCCAGGATAGAGTTGCGCAGCCGTTACAATGTTTACTATCTGTATTCAAGTAGGTAATATTTTATAGTGAAAATAAACGGACGGGTTTGGCAGCCGCCGTAACGTGCGACTCCGAGAGGAAGGGCTACGGATTAGCCCGAAACATGTCGAGTTAAACTCGTTTTGAGACGTGAGTGATCCGTTTATTTTCACTATGAGTGAGTCTTACGGTAGTTTCATGTTTAAAAAGGTAATATTTTTCTAAGAATTTTGTATTTTGTATGGAAGTTCCCAAGTAGGTATATTTTATAAGTCAGGCTGCTATTTACTCTTATACTACCTACTAATACTTCTCAGGCTAACTTAGCCGTTATAGTTTACCTTGTTAATTTGATATATTTACTCTCAATATGATTTTTTCAAAATATTCATACCCCCACTACAAGGTTAGGTTAGGTTAGGTTAGGACAACGACGAGACGAGAAAAAAATAATCACTCCCACTTTAAGTAGGTACCATAAAAAAAAAATATCTAAATTTTATTTTATCACTTTGTCGGGGTATACTACATGTCTCTATGCAAAAATACAGCTTCCTAGCATTATTAATAGTCACTACACTAAGCCGCGGACAGACGGACGGACGGACAGACAAACATGACTTAACTATGAGGGTTCCGTTTTGCCATTTTGGCTCCGGAACCCTAAACACGGAATCATTATAGGATCTCTTTGTCCATCTGTCCGTCTGTCAGTCTACCTATTTATTTTTATGCTACCCCAAAAGTCTCCCCCGTTTATTAATCTCAAGTCTTAAGTGACCGCCAAGCTTAAGTGGGGTTAGTGGGATCCACCCTCAAAAATGGACACAGTCAGCCATGACGGGTACCGCACGAATCTTAGCGGTAAAGCAGGCCAGAAAAAGCGGCGATCAAGTGGTGAGGCGATCTAGACGCTAGCATATGGACGTTTGTATTTAGTTTGAAATATATGGACGTATGTCTGGACAGAAAGATATGGAAGTCAAGAAGAGATGCTTTTGTCATCTGGACACCAATTAAATCTAATAAAATTTAAATAAATACCTTTAATGTTGAGTCTTCCCTTCATTAATCGTCCAATAAAATTAACCTTTGGTTTCTTAATCTTATACTACGTAGAAATATTAACCTACGCCTCCAATCTCTTGTTCTACCTAATACCAAAACATTCTATTGTTGCTCATCTTTTGAACGGTATATGATTTCTGAGGCGGAATAAATCCATTCCGGAGGCATTTTTATCACGCCAATGATATGAACAAACACCTAATATTTTGTTCATTGAACAAGAATGAAGATATTTATTCGGTACTTAAATTCATCTTACGTAGCATACATACATTAATTTTGATTCGTAGGCTATTAGAGTCGTAACATGTTTTACCTAGGCTGCCACGAAAGTTTTTAGCTGTATGAAAACTATAAATATTTTATTCCTAAATTGCATGCTAAATTAAAGATAATTTATCTATTAACCTCTTTGTATAGTGACGTTGCAAACTGGCCAGTAACATTTTCTTTTTAAAAATTTTTTGTTGACAATGTCAGTCCAGTTTTGTTTTTTGCAATGGAGCTCTCGCGAGAAGCATTTCGTGCTATGATATTCTATGACTATAAAAGAAACTTAACATTCAAGGAATCTCACAAAAATTTAAACGTTGCATTTGGGACATCCGCTCCATCGTTAGCCACAGTTTCGTATTGGTACCGCGAGTTTAAACGGAGTCGAGAGTGCATCAAAGATGAGCCGAGACCAGGACGGCCGTCAAGTGCAGTAACGCCAGAAAACGTGATCAGAGCCGAGTGGTTGATTAAGGAACGAAGGAATATTACACAACGGGAAATTGAACATGAACTAGGCATTGGATCACCCGCAGTTTTAAGCATTTTACATGATCATCTTCGCGTCAAGAAGGTCGCGTCGCGTTGGATACCACATTTGCTGACCGAAGAGCAAAAAACCCAGCGTGTAGATTGGTGTCAGTTTATGCTCAGCAAATTTGACGGTGGCAATTCCCAGCAGGTTTCTAACATCCTTACTACTGATGAGTCTTGGATATACTGCTATAACCCCCTGACAAAGCAGCAATCTATGCAGTGGGTGTTTGAAGAAGACGGACCGCCTTTAAAAATTGCTCGAGGCCGAAGTGTCAACAAAAAAATGATCGCCGTTTTCTTTCGTCGCAGTGGGCCAGTGGCTGTAATTCCACTTGAAGATCAAAGAACAGTTACTAGCCAGTGGTACACCGAAGTTTGTCTACCCCAAGCGTTTGAAAAAACTGGGTGAGGAACGCCCAAAGAGCGGCATTCGGGGAATTTTTTTCCACCAAGATAATGCACCAGCACACACTGCAGCAAAAACAATAGAATTTTTGAACAGCACAGGTGTTCAGATGGTGTCGCATCCACCCTACAGCCCTGACCTGGCCCCGTGTGACTTTTTCTTATTCCCCAGTGTGAAGAAAATGATGCGTGGCCGGACTTTCATGAATTCGGACGAGGCAGTACAAGAATTTGAGCGGCTTTTCTTCGACCTACCGCAGAACGCGTTTTTTAAGTGTTTTGAGGATTGGTTTTTGAGAATGAGGCGATGTGTAGACCTTGGAGGGGTATATTTTGAAAAATATTAAAGTAATTTACAAAAAAAAAATGAATGGTTTTGATACAGCTAAAAACTTTCGTAGCAACCCTCGTAATTTGTAACTATGTATGCAGCTTTAATCCCACGGTTTCGCTCTCACAGACGAATATAAAAATAATCTAGTCTTCTATTCCGTTGGGATTTCTAAAAGTCCTCTCTCTCTTCGTTTATAACAATCAAGGTGTATAATTAATGTATGTTCTACGAGCAATGTGCCCTGCCCACTGCCACTTGAGTCCGTAACTCCCTTTGATTTTATTATTCTTATAGTGGCAATAATAATACACATTCGGGATTACTGAGGTGTATCTATTACGGTTTGAAAAATACAACCTTGCGATATATAGAAGCATACACAGCAAAGTATTTATGATACAGACACGTTGTCACTTTTTGGTCGCGAAACCTTTAAAAAATTAGGGTCGCTAGTTCCCGATGTACACGATGTGTATTGATAGAGTTTGTTAACATCCTTTTCGCTCTTCTTTTGTTTTGTCGTGGCAACAGATACTTCTTGACCACGTTTGCGTTAACGCCTCAATTCATCATTACCATCATCATCATCATCATCGTCAGACGAAAGACGTGCGCATAGGTGAAGCTCAAAAAGTTGGATCATGTTGATCGGTTGTAAGCCATACAAAACCATTTAGTGAAAATAAGTTCCATTGTGAATTGATCACATAGTGCATGACACTTCGTGAAGCATTCGAAACATTTAATGTCATAAACTTTGACGATTCTTACTCATAAATATCATAACTAATATTCTAACGTCGAGGTAATTTCAGCAATAAACATTTGTTTCGTGGTTAAGTCCCGCAAAATAAGTATTAGTTAATCGAAACAAAAATTACTCACTTATAGGTATGTTTTTCTTGAAAACAAAAATCTACATGACGATATTATGAGAGATGATGGTGATGAATGATGTCAGCGCGAAATGACTTGTTAAGCTTTTGCCAGATAAACGCCTATTTGTTTTATCTGTCACGATTATATATCATCTGTACCTATCATTCTAATAATTTTCATTAGTCATAAAGTGATTTATTTCTCAAATACAAAAGCGCAATGCATACTAAAGTACCCGACCCGCCACTTATGTCGGCAACATTTTGCTGACGGACTAGTCATTGACTTTTGTCGTTGACTGCTTGAGTGTTGCCGGTCAAATCAGCCTTTCCATAACCAAGTCGCCAACATGTCGGCGGGAAATACGCGCGGGCGCATTTTGCCGACATGATAGTCATGTAGGCCGCCAGGCTGTTTCGGCGGATTGGCGACTTTGGTGTTTATTGCACTTTAGGCCCATCGTACACAAGGCTAAACAAATCTTCGATACCCGGTTTTGGTGTTTCAGCGACTACCGCAATACAAATTCACAGAGGTTCGTACACAGGCACGCGTGTCGGCGACTGACGCGAGACCAAAATCGTAGGGTATCGAAGATTTGCGTAGCCTCGTGTACGAAGGCCCTAAGAATCGCAAAATCGAATTGTTTTCAAACACAATACGGAAAATCTGATAGATAACATTATATAAGATGACAAGGTAATGTATATACAAGATACTGCTTACGCACAAACATAATCTGTTCTTCTCTGATTGGTTAATCCGACACTCGATAACATCGGATACTGAGTCGGCACTTTAAAAGAAATCGATCACGCTTTCCATTTAGTTTTCCAGCTGCATTTTCCTCGTGATAAGAGTTGACGTGTTGCATATATTTATAAACAAGTCAAGCAACATGAATACTTGACGGCCAAATAACTAGACCCCGCTATCGGTGGTGCAATTTGGCAGCTTGACGTTCTTAGGGATGGGTAAAAATATTTTGAAATATAGGTATGCGATATTTTTATCTCTACCATAATGAGAGTCTTGGACTAAAAATATATTTTTTTAATATTTTATATGAATAAAATACGCTTGTAAACCCAGCCAAATAATCGGAAATTTTGTTGTAAGATGACGTTGACTATCTAGTGACGTAAATAATTGAATATATCTTTATATATCATAAAGATGGAGCTGAAGAAGTTTTACTTCAGTTGTGTGGTCTTAAAGCACACTCGGTTTCTTTTAAGGTTTCTTGGACAGTGTTGCGACACATGAGATAAACGGTATAACAATTTTTGGTGCAATGCAAAGAGAGGCTGATTTTCAGCAGTTTTTAAAAGCTTTTATTTAACTTACCGTGTTTATTATTGGTGTATTTGTAAATATATGTGTGTCAAATCTTGGAAGTCGAATTTCATCGTGATCGGGTCGATTTCAAATTTGATACGAACGTGTAGGTAAGATGATAATGCAAACAGCCAACAAAAAGTACGGCTAGCAAAAAATCTTGCATTAAACATAACGTCCTTGCAGTTGGGTTAAATAGTATATTTTTTATCGAGGGACTAAAAGAAGCCAATATATACCCGAGGTGGTTAACCACCCGAGCTTTAGCGAGGGTGTCTATTTATCCGAGGGTTTATATTGACTTTTAGTCTCCAGGTGAAAACTCTATTTTTCACTTCGAATGCGAGAAAAAAAAAATGATTATCAATTATGTCTTTTGCTCTTTGCTAGACATCATAATTTTCACTATCACTTGACGTCATTGTGAGAATAATCAATTTAAATTGATCAATTTTAATCAATTTATGCTCTACAACAATTTCAAAGTTTTCGCGGTAAGTATTTTTTCCAACCAGACACAGATATAACAAAATCGCATCGGCGAAATGGTCCATACACAAACTGGAAAAAATAGAATGACGCCACCTTCTATGCGGAAAAAGTATAGAACTAAGACCACGTAGACTAAGAACGTAACAATTTCGTCATGAAAATGGTCTACACAATCTTATTTTTTTATACCTACCTATATATTTTGTTTTGCCACTAAGCAAGTACTGGCTGTTTGAGTTTATCTAAGTCACTCGAAATGAATTAAAAAATTAATTACTTTTACTCCCTAGGGACTAAAGCACTCACTTTACTCCCGCCTCGTAAGGCTATATTGACCTTCTTTTAGAGCATGAGAAGTGAAAAACACGTTTTACGTACTCTTATGGCCTACAAAATTATTGATTTAGTGGCAACTGTAAGAAAAACGAGGAAAAAACAACAAAAGAGGCTGCACATAAAAATTAAAAACAAATTAAAATTAAGCTGCCAGTATCAACAAAAATTAGTTTTGTTTGCATTATATTCCAGTGCGCAGCAACCAGCAACTAAAGCATTTTGTAAATAAGTCTTAACTGTAACCTCTGCGATGGTTGTATGATAGCGGCGTAAGCTCATAATCCCGCGATACGTTATCAGTTCGTCGGGATTTAGGCGATATTTGGCAGTGACGGTTTATTGGGTATTCATAGATAGATACGCGTGTGGCACGGATTCAAGCCGTGAGTTTTGTTGGGAAATTTGTAATGATAGAGGGGTGTATTCTCTAAAAAAAGCGTGTAAAAACCTCGTCCGTGGATTCAGCGCTCCGCCCAACTAACAAACTTGGCTTAATTGAGACATCTGAGTCCATACAATGCCTTGAAAAAAACTGGTCAAGTAATGGCGTTCTAGTTACGGTATCTGTACTAAAATTACAAATACGAACGTGTGTCTGCCTGTTTCCTCTTCACGCTTAAAATGATGAACCAATTTCAGCAAAATTTTACATGGAGTTAGCTTGATACTTTAGAAAGTACAAAGGATAGTTTCCATCTCGGTAAATTGCATAGTTCTCGCGGAATAGCGATAAAAGAATTCTTCACAGATGGAGTCGCAGGCAGCAACTAGTATTTAACAAAATATGTTTCTAATGGGAAAATAATAATAACACAATATAAATATTCTTTCACCAGGCATTACAAATAACAACCATAAATATATATACAAAATTCCATTTGGGAAGTAAAATTTCCGAAGTTCGACATTGTCAAGTTGACATGTTCTAAATTACTTGTATAATTAATATTCTCATGAATAACTTTCTTCTTAAGTATTTAGTACTTAAACTGAGTCTGAGCTTTCTTGTTTGCATAAGTACTTTAGACAGGGTGATCTAGGTTTGACACGATGAAACCTAGAGTAATTGCTGTTATTTTGCTATAGATAAGGTAGTTTAGAATGATAGGCTAAAGTTCGATTGTTCATTTTAAATTAAAATCGCTGTTCCTGCATTTTTTTTACATGCAGCCTATAATATGTCCCACTGCTGGGCAAAGGCCTCCCCTTTCCTCCGCCATTCTTCCCTATCCTGGACATGCACCTGCCAATCGAGCTGAAAAGCGTTCAGGTCGTCCCGCCATCTCCTCTTGGGTCTGCCTCTGCTCCTTTGGCCATCCCTCGGAATCCATCCGGTAAACGTTCCTCCTGTACCTTGGAAACAAAATAAAATTCATTTTTGCTGTGATAATTTAGGAAAATTCCTCCTTAGCATTATATGATATACCTCTATGTAAAGTAGTCAAGATTAAAATACCTGCCTGCTTCAAGCCCCTAGATTCAGTAGTTTAAGTTGTGTCATCATCATCATCCCAACCTATAAGGCAATGCAGGGCACAAGCCTCCTCACAGAATGAGAGGGCTTGGGCCGTAGTTCCGACGCGATCCCTGTGCGGATTGGAAGCTTCACATACACCATTGAATTTCTGCCCTGGCTGGTGCAGGTTTCTTTTATCGTAAAGCTCATCGTAAATTTTAAATGTAATATTGCTAATAAATTCCTAAAAACTCAGAGGAGCATGAACCCATGATTCTCCGATTAAAAGGCCTTAGGTCGAACCACTACGGCTTCGACAAATATTTATGCATTACTTGTCTTGTTGATGTACGCGACTTTGTCTGCGAAGAATAGTGGTCTAAAAATAACCTACGACCTATTCAATACAATTAGTCTGGGAGCCGCAAAATAAAATTGTTTTAATGTCACCTTTATTTGTGTGTCGTCAATTGTTACTCTATAGTACGACAAACTTGTGCGCGGCTCTCCGCGGAACCCTCTCGCAGTCAGCATTTGCCGCACTTATTAAAAACAATCTCGTTAAGGACAGCAGAGGCTCCCTGCGACAGGGTTGCGCCGAGCGCCGCGCACGAGTTTATCAAGGTATAGTACAAATTGTAAAGAGATTACAGTTCACGAGCCGCAATATAATGTTGTGGTTTCTAATTGTTAATTAAATGAAGCATAATTAAACGTCAGTACAGATTTGCTCTCGTCAATCTAGGGTTTGTTTAGTGTTCGATTCACGCTAGACTAGATTTTGATTACCGGGTTTCGAAGCCATTACCCCGCTTTTTCACAGGACTAGGGAAAAACACTTTTCAATATGCAATGTTCCATTCATCCTTGAATTCATAATAAATTTCACGTACAGTGAAATACTGTTTCCGCTCGAAACTGTTTTTGTTTACGTCTCTATATTGCCTGTACTAACATGTAATAGCAAATAATGCGATATTTATTTTGTATCTTGAAATAATTATTACGTATCTCTTTTGTAAATCTCCTATGTTAAAAAATAGAAAGTTATTTCTTTAAATATTTACAGTAAGAAGAATGCATTTGGATTTGGTAGAGGAAAGGCTGCTGTTGAGGACGATTGATAATAAGAGAAGATAATGCTGTGGCATCTGATACGACATGACAGTTGCATAAAAACTATATTGGAAGGACGAATAGAAGGTAGACGAGTAAGACCGAGATGGGCGTTTATAAAATCAAGCCAAAGAAAAAGTCAATATCATGTCGTATCAGGAGCTGAAAACGTTGGTAGAGAACCGAACAGAGTGGCGATTACTCCAACGGCTAGAGCTGGGCTCTTCAGTTGATGATGAGGAATGCAAATCAACTCAGCTTGTAATAAGTTATTAGCTTTGCACGAATATTTAAAAATCATCATCATCTCGGCGCACTGGGACTCTTCTCAGAATGAGAAGGCAGGAATGAGAATTTAGCACCATTTTCGTTAACCGTAAAGCTCAGAGTTGCGAGCCCGGGTTCAAATACATGACCCTCTGCTTAAGGGATCTGTGATTTTTTTAATTTAAACACTCGAGGGTAGTTAAAATATCAAATATTTTATACTGCAGCAGCCTTTTGTGGGGCAATTTTTATTTTGTTGTAATTTTTATTTTTTAAACATCCGTGTGCTGTGCTCGACACTGACATGGAACCTTATCTTAGACATAGTAAGGCGATAGATGGATTGGGCGTTGAGCTTTCGAGCATTGGTATGTTTACATTTGGTTTGTTTTGACTTTTTTAGTTGGAAAATTTTATGTATTTTCTGCTCTGAACCACAAGCTTGTTCGATCCTACTAGGAGAACAAAAGTGTATCGAGTTTTTTTTCCTTAAGTTACGATTTTTCATACTTAGACTTTTTAATATGATAGTAACTAAATGGAAAAATCGAAAATTATATGGAATTGCTTAGTAGGATGCAAAATAGATCGTGATTCTGATCAGAAATCACTTACAATTTTCCAAATTACAAATAAAATCAAAACATACTACAACAAAATAAAAATTTGCCCTTGTAAACATCTCGTCAACGAATACGGCAAAAGCTGACTAAGGAAGACTGCCTTTGGTTCCACCCAGTTACCAGGCTCATCTAGTTAAGGTCATAAAAAATGTATATCCATCATACCCCATCAGGTGAGATTGCGGATCGTAAACCGCGCATGAGCGACATAAAAACATGCATGCACTTACGCACTTATGCCCTTGACCTATTTCCACGGAAATAAAAAGCCATTAGGCAATACACTACGCAATACTACGCATTCACTAGTTACGCATTTCTGGCAAGTTCAGTTAAGCAAAAAAGGATGAACTTGATATTGTAATCGTATAAAAACTATAACCGATCAAACAGGTCATCATCATAAACGTATTTAATTACGTTCCACTGCAGGGCACAGGCCTCCTCTCGGAATGAGAGGGTTGGGCCTGAGTCCCACGCGGGCCCAGTGCGGATTGGGAACTTCACACAGATCATTGAATTTTGACGGTCCCCAAGAACAAAGTATTAAGTGCAAAATTATATAGTTTCGAGAAATTGCCGTTTAAAGTTGGGCTCAAGTTAAAATCTCAATATTTTCGAAATAAGTAATCTAACACTAAAACTACTTATAAATACCTCTTGATATAGTTACACTTCTAATTTATGCAAGATTGTTTGTTTTATTTTTTTATATTTGTAGATACCTAAATGGCGTTTTTTATAACTTTACGACTTTGTTCTGTGGATTAAGAGGCGTCGCATATTCGTAAACGACTTTGTTCAATGGAGTACCGCAATTAACTAAAAGTCTTATTTGCATATAAGACATTATTCATCGAAGCTTTGTGTAAATATTAGGTCGTATGTAAAACAAATATATCAGAATATCTTAATTTAATAATTGCAAAAACTTACAATTAATTTACAAGCAATCAACAAAAAATAATGTTCACTTTAACTCGTACGATCTCCGCAGAACAACGGCGCAAATGACGTTGCACCGCGACGCGGCCGGTACGTCTTGTTTTGAACAAGATCGTAAGCGTTCATGCCACAGTGTACGTCGAAACGTTTTTCATTTAAGACTATGTTCAATTGGGTATCTCAGTAATACACAAAATAAATAAATAAAAATGTAGTCATGTAGTTCGTTTGATGCTTAGTTCAAATCTGTAAAAAAACCTATTTCGTCTTATTTTACTATGACTATTTATTTTACTTAGACTATGTTCGTGGGGACAGTCGATTTCTTTTCAGGTGTGTGCAGGTTTCCTTACGATGTTTTCCTTCACCGTAAAGCTCATGGTAAATTTCAAATGTAATTTCACACATACTCGTAATTCCGAAAAAGTCAAGAGGTGCGAGCCGGGATATGAACCCACGACCTTCTGCTTGAGAGGCCGCAAGTCAAACCACTATGCCACCATGGCTCAAACATCAAACAGACACCAAATTTAAATTCATCGTCAAGGCTTCTATCTAAAAGGTGTACCTATTATAAATTAACGACCACATTGTTGGTTATCTAAGAAAACATTGGCTGGTTCAAATTATATTTTAAGTGAATAAAAAACTAATAAACATAATAAGTAAGTAAATAATAATAATTAGAACAGTTCCATACGTTAATGGACAGTACTTTTAATTAAACGTTGTTAAGCAATATATTTGGACGCCTATGGCGTACTGTCCATCAAAGTATTAAAAGTCATTTTGCCGTGTTTTCAAAAGCACGTCATTTTACAACAAAAAAAACCTTTATTACTGTAACAATTTATTAAAGCTTTATTAAAGCTAGTATTTTATAATCTTAAAGTATGCAGGTTTTTGGAAAAAAAACATAGTTCTATCGATATTTTTTCTTTTCTAACAAAATTTCATATTGTGAGATATCAATGTGAACAGAAGAATAGTACGGCCCTGCTGAAGCAAGCTTTGATGACCAATATTTATTACCAATGTACCTAATCAAAGTTATTGCATTCATAATACACGCCTCTCTGTCATTTACAAGAAGATGAAGCAAGGCAGCGATTGCGGAAATATATTGAATGGAATCGTGTAATGAGAAGTAGCAATCAAACTAATGGCATTAGGAGATAAATCAAATTCATTCGTAAATACCATAAGTAAAATATTTACTATGTAAAAAACCGGAAAAATGCGAGTCGAACTCGCGTCGACAGGGTTCGCACCATATACACTGCGTCTTCTTTTTGGCTCCTTCGGCCATCAGTTCTACGAGCGATGTGCCCTGCCCACTGCCACTTGAGTCTGGCGATTCTTCGAGCTATGTCGGTGACTTTAGTTCTTGCGCGCGGATTTCATCATTTCTATATAGGTAATGCGATCCCGCAGAGAAACTCCGAGCTTAGCCCTCTCCAATCTCCATAGGTATAAGTTATGTAGGTATTTAAATATACTTTGTGAGCCCTTCCAGTTGAAGCATAGTACTTAAAAGTTTTTTTTAATAGCCTGTTTTAGTGTCCCACTGCTGGGCAAAGTCCTCTCCTCTTTTGCTCCACTCTTGCCTATCATACGTGATTTCCCGCCATCCCACGTTGGGCTTAAATTGCCATGGAGCGATGGATATCGTAATAATAGAGGCAGACTAAATCAGAGATGGAGGAATGACCTAGATGTTTATCCCCTAAAGTTTACAAAACTTTTATTTTAATTTTCTATTTTGTCACCAAAAAGTACCACCAAATTTTTTTTAACATTTTGTTTTTATACAATACCTATAGGCTTGTATTTGACAACAATCACGCCTGATGAAAAGCGAAGATGAGGCCTACGATACAACGGAGCACGCTTGCCTAGTAAATGCTCATTCACCCTAGACTTGTTTCTAGTACATTTGATAATTTAATTTGCATACAACTGACCCGTGATTGACTACGTGATAGAAACTGCAAATGAGGCCAAAGGTCTATCTCACTGGTTCAGTAACAGCCTATTACACCGGTCTTAAGAGCCCTAGGTTGTATCTATCTAGAAATACAGAGTATAGGAGTGAATTCCATTTCATAGTACCTATGTAGTTTGTATTAGGAACGAAAGGTGAACCGCTTTGTGGGGTCCAATGAAATTTTATTCACATAAGAGTAAAGATGCTCCTCCCGCCTGGATACCGGGTATGGTTTTTGAGGTCATCATCATCATCGTCATCATTTCAGCCGAAAGACATCCACTGCTGAACATAGGCCTCCCCCAAGGCTCGCCAAACAGATCGGCCCTGCGCCATCCGCATCCAATGCGTTCCCACCACCTTCACCAGGTCGTTGCTCCATCTTGTTGGAGGCGTACCTACACTGCGTTTTCAAGTCCGCGGATGCCACTCGAGGTAAATAACCCCAAAAACACTCGAAATTCGAATCGTTTCATGTATTAAAGCGCTTGAAAAGGTTGATGCCTCCCTCCTTTGATCCTTTCAAAAGCGATTGACAAATTGTGAATGACGTATCAGATGGGTTGAACGTCTTGCGAAGCATTTGATCCTTACTTGTTTTTATTGGGATCAAGTGAAAAGAGAAGAATTACTGCGTCTGAGGGAGGATAGTGAACATTAAAACACAGTCAGAATATAATAGAACTATTTCCACCGCCACCACCACCAGAAACACCAGACCACCATGAAGTAGGCGGGGTCTCCACCCTTACATTGTCAGTATTCCCAAAATGCGCACAAAGCGTTTTCGCTCTTCCTTCATCAACCGCACAGCTAAAGAGTAGAATTCCCTGCATGCGAATGTGTTCCCTGAACACTACAATTTGGCCGCTTTCAATTCTAGGGTAAATCAGCATATTTACTAGGCAAGCGTGCTCCATCGTAGGCCTCATCTTCGCTTTCCATCAGGCGTGATTGTGGTCAAACGCAAGCCTATATTGTATAAAAAAAAAATTGTGACAAAAAGATTTCATCCTTCTTTTAAACTATTGGTTTGAACATTTTGAAAAAATAAACATAATAAGAATAAATATATCAAATTAACAAGGAAAACTATTACGGCTAAGTTTGCTTGAGAATTATTAATTTCTAGTTTAAGAGTAAATAGCAGCTTGACTTATAAAATATACCTATCTACTTGGGGAATTCCGTGTAAAATACAAAAACAGGCGGAACTCTATCCTGGACGTGTCCGACACGCTCTTGGTAGGTTTTATTTAATGAGCTAAATCGGAAAAACAACTTGAACTCCCCGTTAGCCAATTAACTTGTAGGTAATTGATAGCTTAAATGAACTAAAACAATTACTTTGCTCACCCGCGACCAAAGGGTGAGCAAAGTAATTGTTTTAGTTCATTAATATGGACCTCCGCAAAGTAACGCCTGATTCAATAAATTAATTGATAGCTAATCAAGGCTTACCAAACACTAGGAAAACAGACCGCCTATGAATTAAACTTCCTAACAAGAACGTTTATACAGCCCTTAGTACGTAAAAGGTGCTCCAAATTAGGCCAAGTGTGCTTCGACTTAATACTTGCGTATTTTGCAAAACATTTAAGGAACTCGTTCTAAACACTTGGCCCTTTCAACACTTATGAGTAATGGGGCTATACTTTATAGGCGGTATATTAAAACTGTAGAACAATTTTGTTGGAAGTTATTTGATGAATTCATTGAGGCTTAAACGTTTTTGGCGTGCTCGTGGGATCGATGTATTGTTATTTAAATAGTTATCCAGTTTGACGGGCGAATATTAATTTAATACGAACACTTTGCGTGCATTGAAATTTTGTTAAACTAATACAGACAATAGGTATTTATAGCGTGTTACCCGTACAAAAATAACTAAAAAAACTACATTTAACCAAAATTAGGGTCAATCGTAATATGCTGTCATGTCAGTCAAGTTAACTGGCACAGACTAATTTTAACACAAGGATATTCAGTTGTTTCCATGATCCTTATCATTTGTCACTTAGGGGATATAAGGTAAAAATACAAACAGACTTTATTTGTTGTTTATTGTGCTATTCACGAAGGCGCGTGAATTTTTGAAAATTAGACATTAACGACATTGAAATAAGAATCACGGCACAATTTTTTAGTTTCACTGTAATAAAGTTGCGTGTAAATAAGGATAAAAATGTTTTTCACTTCTCATGCTCTTAAAATGTTACTTTAGTCTCTGCATATCGGGACTAAAGCTCTTTTTTGATCTCTAGGGATTAAAGTAATTTTTTTTTAATTGACTATGGAAACTCCTAAACTGCCAATCACGGTGTTTGTGAATGGAGGATTATCGCCATTTTCAGTAACTGGGTATAGACAATTTTAAAGCTTTCCACAGACCGAAGCGCGCTGCGGACACAATAGCGCCCTGCGCTTCGGTCTGTGGAAGCCTTTAGGGCGTGAAAATAACCTCAAAATGAAAACTGTATAAAAAATATTTGAAAAATAATTATTTCGTGAAAAACATTGAATAATTACGAATATTAATCTATTTAATTATAAAATATTAAAGATGAATTCATTTTATTTTGCATGTAAAGAAAGATTTCCTTTAGCTTAGGTGTTTTTTAATTTGTTTTTTTTTTACATACGCTGTCGGCAAAGCAGTTCCCTGCTCTGTCGATAAAATAGCAAAGCAGTGCTGGAGTGTACGGTAGATAGAGCAGTTACGTTTGAAAGTTAATATGGCGTGACTTCAAAATAATGCGATGTCAGTTGCATTTAATAGTAAATAGAAAGTATAATTAGATATAATTTAACAAAGAATTGGCATATATAAAATAAACTTAATAAGTCGTTTCTTTATTCACGGGTAAGTGTTTCAGTTAACAGTATATTTTGTGTGTGAACTTAGATCAATTAGGTTAATTTATTTGCCGATTCTAATGAATGAACAATTATCATTCTTACATGCATAGTCCAATTAGTTTTAACATAGTCTTTAAGTTAGAATCTGTTGGCTAATTATGCAAGCATTTAAAGCGTCACTTTACAAAAAAATATAAAAGAAAAGAAAAGACAGCGGTATTTTTTTTTTGCTATTTGAATTTTGAACAGATGTCCATTGCTCGTATTGAGCATACATTGTAAATAAGTAATTTTGTACGTCGTTTTTTTCCTCGCATTCAAAGTGAAAAGTAGAGTGTTTAACGCGGGACTAAACTACCATAATGACAACTCGAATTATAGCCTCCCTCGCTATCGCTCGGGTGGCTAAATATCTCGTGTCATTATGGCTTGTTTTAGTCCCTTGTTGAACAATCTACTATTTTCCTCGCTAAGTCTTGGAGTCATACCACGGTTTATATTGGCCAATGGTGTATTTACAATAGTCCTTTGTAAACAAACTGTGTAACCCTATTTTCGCTTCTAGAGTATTTTTGCAAATTTCCAAGTACGTATTCCGATATCTCCAATACGGCTCGAACGATTTTGATTAAGTTTGACGGCGAAAAATTGATCTAGCTAAATCATGTCTCTAATAAAAGTCATTTTAGTTGGATATACATCGACGGTGGAAAGGTTAAATCGCTAAAGCGCCCCATATATGATGTATGGCGCTTTAGAGTTTGCCGCCTTAGCGATTTTACCTTTGCACCGTCGTATTAACATTAATATTACCATCTTTTGAAGAATGGTTAAACTATCTAGAAAGACATCGAGCGAACTTTGCCGATCGATCAAGCACTCTTAAACATTGAGTGCTTTTCGGGTCCTTTTTGCTTGCAAATGCGTTTTCATTAAGATTGATATTTTATATTAATTCATATTATGTAGTCTTAACTTTAACACATAAACCTACAACCGCCAAACACATAATACGAACCCCGTACACACACAAACGCCAAACATTTCATATTTCGCTTCAGCAGTAGGTACAAACAAATATGAAAAATTTAAAAACCCCCAACGCAATTAATTCTAAGATCCCTTCCGCAGCACACAAAAGAGCTGATAACTTTGAAACAGCTGGACCAATTTTTATGAAACATGTCTAAGAACCATTGCCAAGTAACCTGCTTTCAAATAATAACCGCATCCAAATCGGTTCACCCGCCTAAGAGTTATGATGCCACAGACAGACAGACACAGACACACACACACACACATAGTACCACCGCTTATAACTTTTGTGTCGGGGGTTAATAAAACAGACCTTGACGTTCACTTTCGAATTTGCGTATTTACCCTACAAATAAAATATTAGCACGGTTTACCTACTCCAAATCATGATGGATGGTTACACGGAGACGAAATTACGCCGCCATAAAAATATAAAATATCGAAAAGAACTCAAGACGAATGTCGAAAGCAATTACCAGGTACACCGACAGGCACTTTGCCAATATACTTATCACCTAACCTTCGGGATTTGTACTTCAGAACTTGAGCTTTTATAAGCGTCGGAGCACATGGGCCGGGCCACACGCGATAGCCACAAAACGCCGCCACTTGAAGGCAGAAGCGGCTACAAATGTAATTGATCCACGTTTCAGCCACTTTGTGGCATGTGGTCGACACTTGCATTCGGTAGACGCTACTTTTTTAAATTCGGATTGATTGAAACAAAGGGAGAGAGGGTGGTCGAACAAGTGGCGCGTGTCGCCGTTTTGTGGTCGTTTCCGGCCACAAAAAGCGAGAAGCGACGATTTTCAGTGAGTGGCGACCACCGGGGTCAACCGCATGCGGTGAGTCCATATAAAATGGACGAAAACTACAGGAAATAGGTCGGCGGGCGGTGGCGGCGTTTTGTGCAGTTCCCGCAGGATAGCTATTAATTTATTAAATACGCCTACCCAACAAACAATAAATTAAAATTTTTAAAACCCTCGACGCAATTTGGTCACACATACTTTGAAAATAAAGTAAGTGCCTATTATGCGTCTAAGATCCCTTCCACAGTTAACAAAAGAGCTGATAACTTTGAAACGGGTCGGGTGAACCAATTTTAATGAAACATGTCTAAGAACCATCGCCAAAAAACCAGCTATCAAATAAAAAACCACATCCGAATCGGTTCACCCGTGTAAGAGCTATGATGCCACAGACAACACACAGACAGACAGACAGAGGCACACACACAGATAGCAGTCAAACTTATAAAACCCCTCTTTTTGTGTCGGGGGTTAATAAAATTAGACCAAGATTGATTACATTTATCCACATAATTATAGGTAATACGTTGTGTTTTGTCTGTATTTAAGTAAGTTTATCCGTTGCTTAGACTAGCACCCATAGGTAACTAAAGCTTTGCTTACTTTACAACTAGGTCTATTAGTGGCGTCCCGTATTATTTATTTTATTTTTATTCATCCCAAAAAACAACTATTCATGAGATCAACGAATCAAATGCAAAATGAGACGTTTCCAAGTCATAAATAAATTTCCTCGAGTGAATAACAAGGCTTGTGCTTCGGGCGTCATGAATAATATCATTATTTTTCTCATGATAATGTTTTAGGCTAACAAGGTCCCGTTGAAGATGTATCCTTAATAATCTCGTATAGGTCATCGAAAAAGCAGATACGGAAATAGAACAAGATTAAATAGAGTCGTAATAGTGTATCTAAGACTATGATAAGCGAATATTATCCTAATTAACATTTTGACCTCTTTTAGTTGCATTTTTTAGTTGTAAAAGTGGCATTCCTGAAACTGTTTTACGACAGCTCAAATTTAGTAATATTATTAATTAAATATTTATTTAACTTTTATTCATTTAATAAACAAATGTGAAATAAAAACAGTAAAAACTTAGGACTAACTTAAATCTAACTAAAACTAACTAAAGCTAAAGGTAAAAAATCTGTCCCAAGTCGCCGCCAATGTGGAGAGTGCCCAGAAGGCTGGCAGCATTGCCATTATTAATTGTAATATAAATTAATTTCTAAATATGTTAAATAAATGGTGAAATTAAAAACGGTTAATAAGTGGATTAGAACTATCCCGCGCTCTCTTATTATCAAAATGTCTGTGAAATATTGTGTAGTTACAGCATGTAACATTCGTATTTAACAGTTAAAGGAAGGTAATATTTGTAAACAAACGTGTGTATTTGCAGTCATGAGTTGTGTGATTTGTGTGTTTGTAAAGTGTGGAGGTGGAGGAACTGCATGAACACATATGTCTTGCATAAACGTAGCTATCATAATTATTTCAGTTCATTAATATGGACCTCCGCAAAGTAACGCCTGATTCAATAAACTAATTTAGTCTCACGTTTTTAAATTTCCTGTTTAACACGAAACTGATAGCAGTTGAAACCCACTTAGAACTACCCACATGCCAAAGCGACAGTTTTTTCATCTATTAAACTTTTAACTATACTGGTCTAATTATTCGTAAATACAATTTTTCCCAAGCGACAGAGAAAAAGGTTAGAATCCTGTTTTCCTTCTATTAGTGTCTCACTGCTGGGTAAAGGAGCATCTTTTGACTTCTGGCATTCACCAAGTGGCTGTTCTTCTTTAAGTGCATGCGACAGACATGGCGAGAGCTGAGCAGTATTTTTCTCTACGTCGGCTATGCGTGTTTCGTGCTAGTAAAATGTGCCCGTGGATTCGCTCCCTGAGAAGAATAAATAAGTTTCTTGGCTGACTATACGTTCTAAAACTAATAAATTAAATAGCTCAACTCTCGATTATAAGCCAGAAATTGTCCGACCGTCAACGCACTCACCCTTAAAAAGGGTCTTTTGAATAAATGAAACTAGTCTAGCCTACCAAGGCTGAGATGTTGATGAAAAATTATCTAGTTCTCTATCCCGTAAGTCTTAGTGTTCTTCCAACATAGTCGAGGTATAATGTCTACGTTTCAAGTCTCTGACTCCAGTAAAAATATGGTTTTTCTGTAGTAACTTTACTCTTAAAGGTATAAATATGAATCTTGTTTATCTGTAAACAAACAAATGATTAATATTAACGTGAAAAAATACACAGACCTGTCAATCAAAATTCTAAATGCGTTATCCCTATGTTATTTTTCCCCCATTTGACATAAAAATGGGTCACTCAAAGCATCAGGTCAGCAGACAAGGACAGCTGTCATTGACATGAGAAGCAAACAAAGCAGAATAAATGATTGTGATGTTATGTCATGTACATTATTGCTACCTACTTTGGGCATGCGCTTAGAGGTGAAGAAGGATAAAGAATAATATCTATAAAAGGCTTTGGAGTAATCTATCAACGCTCAGCTCAAACCACTGAATGGATTGTGCTGAAATTAGACACACAAATAGCTGTTGTGACGTAAACTTCCGCTAAGAAAAGATTTTCCAAAGTTCGCACCCTAACGTGGCTTCAAAGGTATGAACAACATTATAAAAAGAGAAAAGCCCAATTATATTAATTTAATAATAATAATGATGATGATATGAAACACTGTTCTCATAACACTAAAAAAACGGCTCAACTCACATTTATTTATAAGCATAAGTGACAGGTCAAGAACAAGACAGAACAAGATTAATAGAACCATATCTGTACAGTATTATTTAATTATATTTTTCAATTACATTTATAACAGTAACCCAAAATTGTCTATATGTCTCTCCACTTGTATGTATGTAAACTCCTTATTGTACAAAAAAAAATAAGATAAAAAACAAAACACTATTGACATGTCAACCGTTTTTAATTCGTTGGACAAAACTATGACAGAAATGCAACTAAAAAGGGTCTAAATGTTAATTGCGATAATATCCGCTTTAGATAATCGTAATCCTAGGTACACTATTACGAATCTATTGAACCTTGTTTTTTTTCCTTTTTTTTCAATGACCTGTCCGAACTATGATTATAAGGCAGGAACAATCTGACCGGTTTCGGTGTTTTCAGAAGATTTAATATCGTACGGAACCCACAAAAATACGTAATTTAATGGAATTTTGATTCCCTGGCGACCAACGCCGGCTGAAAATTGATCAACGAACAAATCAGTCTACAACTTTATTGTAACAGACTTACAAAGATATTTTAATTACCTTTCACCCTCAGAATTAAAGATCATGAATAATTGGAATTTCGTGAGGTATTCGTGAGATTCTTTTGTTACTTGAACTTGAAATAGTAAACTTTTGTGGTTGACTTCAAGATTTAAATGGTTTTGTTAATTTGAATTCCAAAATTTACTTTCCTTTAGTTTAATTAAAATCCAAGGTTTGAGATCAAAGTTTTGTGCATCTTTTATATCTTATGTATTAGTCACAAAGTTTTAATAATTTTCTTACCGTTAAATCTTTCTTTTCTATAAATATGTATACCTGTTTAATTCTTATTGATCTGATTTTCTTAAAATTTGATTTATATATTTAATTTAGAGGTTAGTTAGGACACATTTAATGAATAGCCAATGCGGGTTTCACTCACCCTCATAACGACAAACTCAAGACACAGATATCACACACACACACACACACACACACACACCCACTCAGATGCATACACTCAGACGCATACATAATACGCAACACAACACTCACTCATTGCACTTTTTAGGGTTCCGTAGTCAACTAGGAACCCTTATAGTTTCACCATGTCTGTCCGTCTGTCTGTCTGTCCGCGGCTAAGCTCAGAGACTGTTAGTACTGGAAACTGTAATTTGGCATTAATATATATATTAGTCACGCCGATATAGTCGTTAAATAAAAAAACTAAAAAAATTTTTTTTAGGGTACCTCCCATAGACGTAAAGTGGGGGTGATTTTTTTTTCTCGACTAACCCTATAGTGTGGGGTATCGTTGGATAGGTATTTTAAAACCATTGGAGGGATGCTTACATGATTTTTGTATTCAGTGATTTGTTTGCGAAATATTCAACTTTAAAGTGAAAATTTTCATTAAAATCGACCGTCCCCCCCCCTCTAAAATCTAAACTGTTGTATGGAAAAATTTAAAAAAATTCAAAATGGTAGTAAATATATTAAATTTACAAGGAAAATTATAGCGGCTAAGATTGCTTGGGAATTATTTGTAGTTTAAGAGTAAATAGTATCCTAAGGTATTAAACATACCGTCACTACTTTGAAAAACTCTTATCTCAAATCAGCATGTAAACAAAACTGAACCTTGATACGCGCGTAATAAAGTTCACTTTGCCAGATTAACGATTTTGAGATACGAGCTTTTTTCAAAGTATTGACGATACCTAACTTAGAAGATTCCGTACACATACGAAATCCTTAGAAAAATATTACTTGACTTTTTCGTAATGGCTACGGAACCCTATCTTGGGCGTGTCCGACACGCTCTTGGCCGGTTTTTTATATTTTAAGATAGGTACGTAATAATAATAATATTTTTTTTATATCTTCATTGCTTTTCGTTGTGCTTATTTTGGTACAGGTATTTGTTTATCTATAGAACAAGCAATAAAGCATTTCTATTTAACTAAATAATCGCGAGTAGCGACCGCCCCTCTTCTAGGGACAAGTCTGAAACCAGCGCTGGGCGTCGTGACTAGCATACGCTGAGATTGGGACCCATTGCTTAACCTAGCAGTAAGTTTAGCATAGTATTTTTGTAATGTTTTTAGTTTTACTTATCCTATTTTGTTTGTTTTAATTTCCACCACTTTTAATACCATTGCCATTTTGCGTTTGAAAATGTTAATCAGCAAAACCAATGTGCTTGAAATATTACACTAATCGGATCGACACTAATCTGAATTGTGATAAAGTACTTTTCATGCATTTAATGTAGTTATTTCTATAGACTTGTGATTGGTCTATTGCGTGGCACTATTTAGCGTTACTAGTCTTTAAGCCCAACACACACTGACGACGGGTGCGGGTCGGTAGCGGGTCGGGTCGGGAACGCGACGGGGCTAATTCACATGGCAGTATATGGACGACATCACACCGACGGCGGGCTCGGATCGGGCGCGGAAAAGGTCGAGCGCGGGCGCCGCGCCCGTCGCCCAAAGGCGCAAAGGTGCCCAACACACTAGCCGCACTGTCCCGCTGAACCGCGATGAACAACCTTTGCACCAGAAACGACCCAGAGCGATGGTCAAGACCTCTCTAACAAAGACGGCGTCCCACTTCTTTAAAAAAAAGTATTGCCTCGGAACCTCAACAACCAGTCGTCTGCCGCAAGAGGAACAAACAAATAATTCGTGAGTGCTGAGTACTTCTCGGATATTCTTCTATTATACCTACAGTTCTATACAGTTTCTATTAACGAATTCATATCTGTCGTAACACGACCGCTCAGACACCGACAGACACGAGCAGTGCCCGGCCAGTTCAGCGTGGAAAGAATATTTTGTCGATGTCTGATATGGCACGTATCAGACACGCTCGGTGTCTGTAGATGTGTATTGACCGTAATTCCTCGTCCGTATCTGACAATTCCGACGTCTATGTAAACTGTTCGGTTTTCAACCTTGATAGGAAAATACACCTCTCAGTGTATCCTTCAGAAATACTCTTCTGACCTGTCAAGGTGACAGTTCTAAAGCTCTCGTGAAGTCGGTCGGTACGCGCCAAGTGCTTGTGCGCATAATTAAATATTAAAAGTACGGATTTCGGGCTATATCGGACATAAAACATACATACACACACCCATACACCAACTCAAAGTGGATCGAGCTGAAGAGCGCCGTGGATGCAAGCAGGGCCCTGCGAGAAGCGACGCAGTGAAAGCCAGGTACACTTTCTTCACAGTATTATATCTATGTATTTATCCCTGTCCAACTCTGCCTAGCGCAGATCCATACATAAACACTGCCTCTCAATAGCCGCTGCGGACCCGTCACGAATCCGACCTGTACCTCTACCATGAGTTACACTTGTTTACAGTGACCGTACTCGCTAGCGACGGCGTAAATGATTTGTATAGAGAATTGTGTACAGCGCCTCTAGCGGTCACTTACGGAAGTACAATTCTCCATACAAATCATTTACGCCGTCGCTAGCGAGTGCGGTCACTGCAAACTAGTGTAACTCATGGTAGAGCCTCCGCACTGTGTGTGAAAACAACAAACTGCGCGGCTCACGCTTAGTGGACGTCTTTCGGATTATTTCAGCCGAAAGACGTCCACTGCTGAACATAGGCCTCCCCCAAGGCTCGCCAAACAGATCTGTCCCGTGTCCTCCGCATCCAACGCGATCCCGCAACCTTAACCAGGTCGTTGCTCCATCTTGTTGGAGGCCTACCTACGCTGCGATCAATCTGCTGAGGTCAATTGACGTATCCGGCTCGGCAGGGCAGCAATGCTCCGCAATATCTTGTCATCCAATATACCGCAATGTCTCAAGTCAAAAGTCTTTTACTAGTGTGTCTTGCCGGTGTGACTTATGGCACTGAGACGTGGCCGCTAACGATGGGCCTCATAAGGAAGCTCAAAGTCACTCAGAGGGCAATGGAGAGGACTATGCTCGGAGTTTCTCTGCGGGATCTGATATTCTAATGGTAGTTAATTAGGCACCTACTACAATACAATGACTCTTTATTGTACACCACAAATAATACAATGCAGAAAAACAAGTACATGAAATGTATAAGGTAAGCAATGGGCGGCCTTATCGCTTGGAAGCGATCTCTTCCAAGCAACCTTTAAAAAAGAAAGAAAGCAAGAACAAAAACAACAACAAATAACAAAAAAAAGTTACATTAAGTATCTGCTTATTTTTCTAGCATTTCTTACTCGTATATAAGAAAATTATTAAATTAAATTGCTTTCTTACTCACGATACGGGGGTAAGGAATAAACGGGGTATAATATTCGATTCAGAGTACCTAACCTCATTTCTGTAAGTTACTGCTGTACTTATCTGTTATATAGACTTGATATTTAGTAGTTATCATCTTTTAAGATCATAAAAGTGCAGCAAGAAGGGAGCTTGTCCATAAATTTTGTCTCTGCGCGGACCAAGTCACAGGCAAAAGCTAGTAATAAATAAACATAGGGTTCAGCCACCTTGTAAATTCTAGATCGCTCCCTGTTCTGTAATCGATTTGGCTTCTGGACCATTATCGGCATAAAGGCCTATCCGATACGGCTATTTGATATCGGTATCTAGTTTCAAAGTTGTGGAGCCCAAAACTTTAACAATAGAAGTTGTTTAATTGGGTTTAGTAAAAGCTATAACCAATGGGTTTGTTTGATCTAAACTTAAATTTTACTGTCTGTAATATTATACCTAGTTGTTACTCCAAAAGTCTTTAAACGGTGTTATAAGTAGTAACAATAGATCCTAGCTATAAACTCTAGTAAAAAAAAAAACATAACCACGCATGCACGCACGCGCACACGCACTCACGTACACACAAATTACATTAACTAAATTTCAATTATTTTATTAATTTGTTTGTATTTTTAAAACTTCACTTGGCATTCGCGATACCGACCTAGAGTTTAGTGCGAAGGCCACTGCAATGTCACATAGGTAGATGCTATCACGTAAGTAACAATATGTTTTATGTAATTTCCAGCACTGTTTAACTTCATTGGTTAGTAAAATTATTCTTATAGATATTATTTACCCATATCTCGTGCCGAGTATGCTAAATCCAATTGCACCATAGCGTCTCCGAATAACCCAATCGTATAATTTGATGCATACTCCAGTAGTGGCGCGTGGTGCCGTCTATCGAAACTAATAACGACGGCCAGATGGCCTAGTGGTTAAAGAACCTGACTACGAAGCTTGAGGTCCCGGGTTCGATCCCCGTGACGGGACAGATATTTGTATGAAAAATACGAATGTTTGTTCTCGGGTCTTGGGTGTTTAATATGTATTTAAGTATGTATATTTCTATATAAGTATGTTCATCCGTTGCTTAGTACCCATAACACAAGCTTTGCTTAGCTTGCTTTGGTTAGGTCAATTGGTGTGAATTGTCCCGTGATATTTATTTATTAATAAACCACGACTCCTATTATCCAAATTGCATTGGAAATACTATAAAAATTAATGACTCAATTAACGATGGGATGTTTGTGAATAATTCCGATCCGCATTGGCTATAAGTTTCAAATAGCGTGTCTATTCTTACATAAGGTACATATTTTTTGTTCGCTTCTCTCCTGTCGACATGGCAAAACTTAAAGTCAATATTTTTTAAGTCAAGTCTACATACGTCGGCAGGAGCAGGCTTATTGGCTAAAGTTTCTGACGCGTGCCTTCGCAATCACTATTTCTTTCTGTCAAACGGTATAAAATGATGACAGAAAGAGATGGTGAAAGCGAAGGCAAACGGCAGAAGCGTTAGACGATACAACCTTCAACTTTCGGCTCATAAGTTTAGTTAAACTAATTGCCGCAACGAACGTGTTAAATAAACATTTAGTATGCTGATTCGAAGCCGCTAATTTTATATCCACAGGAGAGACAACTTTTGTTTGTTAGGCTGTATATGTGTGATTCTTCGACTTTCATAAGTGCTTAGCCTAATCGAATAAAGATACCTATAGTGAAATATATGGATTTTACGGGATGACCGTAAAAGTAAAAAAAAATGGAGTTGAAGAAATAAAAATACAAAAAGATACTTCATACCAAACTTGTTAAAGTATGGCTTAGTAGCGACATCTTTTGGTCCGGGTGAGCGGTTAGTTCCGAAGGAGTGCTGACGTCTCTCGATGAGAGCTTAACATAGATGGCGCTGTATCATTGCACAATGTGATTCAGCAAGCTGAGATGTGCGATGCATAGGAAAAATTTGTATCTAAACTCCTGACCAGTGGTGGTGTAGGGGTTTAGCACGCATCACGGAATGCTGAGGACCTGGGTTCGATTCCCAGCGCTGGTCTTTTTTCTTGGGTTGTTTCGGTGCTTCCATGTTTCAGTTTGTATTTAGTACGAAATATACGAATAAAGATACTTGACTTTGACTTTGGAAAGGCGCAACAAATGGTGTAGTGACCACTTCTAATTTTTTTTTTGTAATTCAAAAGATTGGCTCGAAATAATTTTTCGGCTTTAACATAATTTAGATGCCATCGCGTTGAGTGGAGTTGCTCTCACTGACTGGGTTATGGCTTACGAAGGCAGAACTCATGCTTTTATTTAGATTTCCTCGAGCAAATATTCTGCTATTAGAAACAGTTAATAAATTAATAATGGTTGAGTAAGGGTGAGGCCACGCGAGCGTTTGTGAGTTGTGAGCGACAGAATTTCGGTGGTTTTTTTCCTGCTGTTTATAAATCAGAAAATTCATTTAAACTTACCAAAGAACGACATTAAGCGAGACTATTTCCTTTAACGTTTTACGAGATATTTTACAGATTTAAGTTCGTCGCTCGACTGTCGCTATAGAAACATTCCCCAAAATTCCTTTAATGCTCTCACTATCCCCATACAAAAGCCCGAACCCTTTTGGGCTTCTTTGGAGTCTCAGGACACAATAGAGTGGGATGCATGTAGTACGTGTGGGGCTTACTGATAGGGACCCATATGTGGCACACGTTGTCATCACAACAGATGGATCACTTAAAGTGGATGATTTAAGTACAGTGAAATACCATGAGAACAGAGTAGAGGTGCGCGAAATGTGTCACTTGATTTTAAAGAGCGATTACAATACAACAATACAATACAATGACTCTTTATTGTATGTACACCACAAATTATACAATACAGTAAAACAAGTACATGAAAAAAAAAGAAATAAGGTAAGCAATGGGCGGCCTTATCGCTTCGAAGCGATTATGTATCTTCGGTATCCTATTATCTCGCCTCATTCGTTTTTCGTTTAATTCTTATTTCATCTCATTCTGTATTCGTCAATCATTCTTTATTCGTCTTGTTCGCTATCCGTCATAATCTTATTTGGTCAAATTCTGTAACTTGTCTCTCTCGAGATATATCACTCATTTAGCTCGCTAACTCATAATTAGCTCTGTAACTCCTACGTGTCACCTGATTCATAAAATATAGTTAATTTCGAACACTCGCTCATTTACAGGTTGAATAACTAATCTGTGAATGGAATATTTTGACGCCGTTCGCATAGATATTGCTTGGTCTGATGATGTTGGCTTGTTAATCGTTTGTTCATATATATTTCATACAAAATACAAAGTGAAACATGGATGCACAGAAAAAACCTCAGAAAAAAGACCAGCGCTGGGAATGGAACTCAGGTCCTCAGCATTAAGTGCCGCGTGCTAAACCCCTACACCACCACTGGTCAGGAGTTTAGACATAAATTTTTCTTATGCATCGCACATCTCAACTTTGCTGCAACTCCTGTGACCAGTGGTGGTCTAAACGATAGCCATCAGTTCCTAGGCAACTCGAGCGACCCTATGCTGTTTGGATGTTTACCTACTTATAAGTTAGCGAGTTTAGTGCGTACGCTTCAGCAATTTTTTACTAAGTTAAATAAATAAATAAATAAATATCACAGGACAATTCACACCAATTGACCCAGTCCCAAAGTAAGCTCAGCAAAGCTTGTGTTATGGGTACTAGGCAACGGATAAACATACTTATATAGATAGATGCATACTTAAATACATATTAAACACCCGAGACCCGAGAACAAACATTCGTATTTTTCATACAAATATCTGCCCCGACACGGGAATCGAACCCGGGACCTCAAGCTTCGTAGTCAGGTTCTCTAACCACTAGGCCATCTGGTCGTCTAAAGTTGTTTAAAAAATTGAGTTTGACTCGCACTTGTTCGCTTTCTGAATACATTATGTAACTTGCACGATTATTCTTGCAGGTCTAAACTGGGTTTTAAGGAGACAAAGGTCTGTGAATATTGTCAGATCAATTTGCTAGAATTGCTATTTCCCAGCAGCAAAGTTTCCATTCGCATTTTCACCCAGATGCCTTTTTTCTCACACTGGTTTTTTCTGAAGTTTATTTTTACAGTAGCGTTTTTTTCTCAATTGGGGATGTCTATTTTTTGAAATGTATAGAAAATCGAAAACCATTTCGAGATAAATGCTTTTTAAATCGTTTTCTGTAGTTATTTAATTTTAATATTATGTAATGAATTTATTATATAACAAATAAGCAATGAACTTCATTTGACATTGGTGTAAATTGCGTGACCGGTCCAAGTCGTACTTTATTCTGTGTGGTTAGAATTCTTCACAATTTACGCGTGGATTATACTACGGAGTTTGATTTGGACCCGCTGTCTGACATCTAGCACTTTGTCAGTGCCAGTAAAGTGACACAGTGTATAGTGTACCACTACGCAAAAAATAATTAAAGGGGTTGCCTTATCGTAAGCATTTAGATAGATTTAGAAATTTGGCATTGTGGGAGCCCTCAATTATAATCTGACGTCATCAACTAAAATAGTTTCAATAATTAATTTTGAAAAAAGTAGAGAACTAAATGACAAAATATTGAAATTAGTTTCTTATAATTGACTTTTCTATACAAAAAAAAATATAAAAACCACTGGTAATTTTTTTTTAGACATTCCCAATTTGGGTTGACACAGAGACAGTGTCGACGGTCTGATGGACTTCTTCTGTGTGCTTTTGATCCTTCGGACTGATGCAAACTTAACAATAACCTTAACCTGTCTATGTTTCTGTGTCGATTAGAATTGGGAAAAAACGCGATTGCGAAAATAGGCTTCAGTAAAAAACCACTATGTGAAAAAATGCATTTGGGAAAATGTGAATGGAAATTTTGCTATTAGGTAATAACGATTCTGGCAAATTGATCTCACAAATCAGGGCTGTTTATTGAATGCCAGCCTGTCCAAACTAGTTGTATAGCCTACAAGTCAATTATCTTCGAGCCGATTAATTCACAAACCGAAACGGGAACGTCTCAAGTCATTAGAAACTTCGGCCGTTGGTATTTCAGGTGCCAGATCAGAATCCGGTTCACGCATCAATAACTTTGAATTGTGCTCAGCAAATTGTTTGTAGAACGGAGCTTTCATAATAGAGAAATAATGAAATTCATTATCATCATCATCATTACATGCCTCTTCTCAGATTAAGAGGGCTTGGGCCATAGTTCCCACGCGGACCCAGTGGCGATTATGAACTTCGCAAACACTATTGAATTTCTTCTCAGGTGTATTTAGGTTTCCTCACGATGTTTCCCTTTACCGTGTGAAGCTCATGGTGAATTTCAAATGTAATTTCGCAAAATAATTCCGAATAAATTAGAGGTGCGACCCCAGGCTTGAACCCACGACCATCTGCTTGAGAGGCTAAGGTCAACAACACTAGACCACCACGGCTTTTAATAATAATGCAAATTATGTTATTGGATTACCAAATTTTTTATGTTCCGTTATGGAATGAGATAAAATTATATACAAACACACTCACAATTTAATTACTCATGTGAGCGAAAATACGGACAAAGACTAGTATAAAAAAATTATGTTATCCATTCACTCGTATTTGCAAAAGAAACAGGAATAGATCTCATCTCTAAACCCCAATAGTGCTTGCATGTTCACTGAGCCAAAATAATCCCGAAGCATTGGAAATACGTAGAAATATTTCTTTATTTGTATGAATGCAAAGCCATACTTGCTCTGTGATGCGATTCTACCTATTGTACTCATATTGCACTTTATTGCAGTTGTATTGGGATTCCTCAAGGTACCGTAAACTGGGGTTACTTTCAAATGCAGGGGCTACTTTGAAAAACCGTTTTTACGCCGTGTTCTTATTTTTTTAGACCATCTGTGGCAGTGAAATAACTACCTTGATAAAAATGACCTAACTTTTTACGTCATTTGCTCAATCGAGCTATGAATATTTGCGTTTTTATAACCATTTTAAATCTATCAAAGTAGCCCTGAAATTTCCTAAAGTAACCCCAGTTTACCGGTATTAAGAAATAGGAATGACATACATATATATAAACGTAATGCTGATCTATCTGCTGTTCTCGATCTCGATATATTTAATCTCCCATTTACATAGTGTTCCCGCCAAGCGTGACGTATGACAGTTGCATCAAAGATTCAACTCATTCACTCATTCCTGGTCACGTGACTTCGTAAGGACCCGCGCGCCGGCATACATTCGCTCAAGCAATCGGAAATTAGCGCCGTCCAGTGAACACGTATCATTCCTTGCTCTCGATTCGCGCCTCTCGCTACTCACGTATACCGGCCGGTACTTAAAGTGTCTCGTGATACATATGTGGTGCAGTTAAAATCATCCAGCTCAATCCTTGGGGAAAGGAACCATCACCCTCAGCTCATCTACGCCGTACGACGCCATCATCAGCTCAACTGTAAGTCGTTCCTTCATTTTCTCCTAACCTCAAACCCCAGCTCATCGTCGAATGTGTTCCGCACCCAGCGGACACAAATAGTATTTTTGTATTTTATTTTGTGAATTTTCTGTTATAATTATTTCTATACCTAAACTACTACTGCTACCTGTTACTACTATTGCAACTACTATTACTACTAGCTGCTACTTCTTCTGCGTACGGCAATGAGAGCGCCGGGGGCCCAAATTAAATACCTCTCCCCTCCCCTATTCCCTCTCCTTTTTTAAAGGCCGGCAATCAGGGATCAGTGACTCTCTTTGAGTTGTTGATATTTTAAACAAATACCTGCCCCGACCGGGAATGGAACCCGGGACCTCAAGCTTCGTAGTCAGGTTCTCTAACAACTAGGCTATCCGGTCGTCAACAAATTGCCTTTTCAACTTACATTCTTCGAGCTCATAATACTACTAATTTATACATTTCGCGTCAATTATCAAAACAGCGTAAAGCTCTTGGCCCACTTTGCCAAGACGCGTAAACAAAAGTTTTGAATACAAACCATTTACTTTATCGGCAGGAAGTGAAGAGTTTTAATTGATCATAAACCTATTTTTGTAATGGCGGTACTTCCGCTAACGGTGGATTCGTGCAATGCATTAACATTGTTGACTTTGATTTTAAGATGCTTACAGTTTCTAAAAGACTTAAAAGCGTATAATTTTGAAAGAGAACCCTGTATAAACGTTCACTAGAAAACCGGTTGTCTGTAAAGTCGGTTTACGGACGATAGTTTAACGTGACAACGTCATAACAAAACATTAAAAAAAAAACCGGCCAAGTGCGAGTCGGACTCGCGCACGAAGGGTTCCGTACAATTATCTATAATAATCACGTTTGTTGTATGGGAGCCCCTTAAATATTTATTTTATTTTAATTTAATGATTTATTTTTAAAGTCAAATTATAATTAAATATTCTGTGAACATTTCAAGTGTCTACCTGTTGCCGTTATCAATATCGAGCAAAAACGAGCAAAATAACTATAAGTATACTAGCACCACCACAAAATGTGTGCAAAATTAGAACTACTGAGGTGATTGGTTGTCAACCAGCATCGATTGTTAGTTAATTAGCAAGCCATCTAGTTCGGCAAATACATTGTACATAGAATACATTGTTGCGCTGTAATAAACAAATCATGTTTGTTGTATGGGAGCCCCTTTAAATATTTATTTAATTCCATTTTTTAGTATTTGTTGTTATAGCGGCTACCAAAATACATCATCTGTGAAAATTTCAACTCTCTAGCTATCACGGTTCCCGAGATACAGCCTGGTGACAGACGGACGGACGGACGGACGGACAGCGGAGCCTCAGTAATAGGGTTTCCATTTATATCCTTTGGGTACGGAACCCTAAAAAAATGAAACCAGGCGGTCACCCATCCAAGTACTGACCGCGCCCGATGTTGCTTAACCTCGGTGATAGGACGAGAACCGGTATTTTGTCAAATGTCTTGAAAACAATGCATCCTACGGCAAAATCCAATGAAACAATGAAATTTTCATCCCCTTTAATACCCCCGCACCCCTCTCCCGCACTCCCCCCGCACCCCCCTCACCTCCTCAACCCCCCCTCGCCCCCGGTTTGTTCTGGGCTTAAGGCGAGGTTTGAAATCAACCAATTTTTCTTTCAAGTTTATACATTCAAATCTTTTTATTTGATCGGATAAAAATATTACTTATTTTGTTGTTTGACAAACGTTCTTAATTATTGAAAGATTCAAAATGAGACGCTTTAAGTTTCACTTCGAAAGATCCTTCTTGCAAAATTTGGATCACGTTAGAAGTTAAACATTCAAAACGACTGGTAGGTAAAAGTTCCTTTATGAACTTAAAATTAGTATAAAAGTTTATCAAAGGAAACTACGGAATTTTATACTGCGGAAAACTTTCATAAGTACTTACTAATTTAAACTACCAGCGTACTCTTATTAAGTACACCTTAGTGTCCAACTTTTTGAACTCCGCCTTTAAATGTTTTCTTAATCTAGTTTTTTTTTCTATGTATAATGTCACGTTTAAAGTGGACAGTATTTTATTTTAAGGATTTTTTTTTTCTTATAGGCAATACACAGGTACAGATAGAACGGACGATTATGCCAATGAAAAAGTAAGGAAATGGGCGGAACATAGTTAAAAAAATATCATTGGCTTTTGGATTTAGGTAGAAAAATAGAATCAGAATAGTTATACATATATTATGTGACGTGACGACTATAATAATACTGGAAGTAACATACGTAAATAGGTATCTTAATATCATTAGAATCAATAAATAAAAGAGGCATAAGAACATAAATACATGAATTATTTGACGTAATCGCATATAACGGATGTTGGTTGTCAAAACACGGTCATAAAGTGGGCAAAATAGAACTATAATTATTATGGTTTAGATCACCTACCTCCGAACCACATTCACATGCAGGGAGGCTACAACGAAATTCGAAGCTCATATCGTGCCGTTTCTTTTTCTATTTTGTTTAATACTATAAGCGAGAATGGAACGGCAAGACCGTAATTCGGAAATTGAATTTCGTAGTATAAAAAGCCAGGGGATGTCCAAAGAATTTTTTTTTTATCGTAGGTTTGGGACGTAACGTTTAACACACAGTGTGTGTGTGTGTTAGTACATTTCACAAAGTCCATTATTGTAACACTTTTCATACTCACTTGGGTTCGAAAGGGCTAGTGAAAAGTGCATTTTTACTCCCGTCGTCCGGGCTTATTAGATAATCGCGTGTCCGCTGTAATAAAGCTCAATTATGTGAAATATGCCACTCAATATTATAGGGAGAGTCACGCCATCTTACGGATCGATACAAAATTAAGCTAACGACCTATTGACAGCGTCACAGAACTATTAAAAATTATGGGGTTCATGGTGTCAATTGTCAAGGATTATCATTTTGATAACATCTTAAAAAGCACCCCACGCTTTTTTTACAATAAAATATTTTAAACTATTATTATTTATTTTATCAATATTTAGAATTGTTTACAAATTTTGATCTGGATATAACAATATAATAATTGCTTATTAAGATTTGTACTGCACTATAAGAAAAGTGAATTGAAATTTATTACATTTTTTTTTTTTTTTTTTTAAAGCGTGTTTTTTAGGTTTTTTAAACTATTATTTATTTTCTATTTTTTAGTTGCATTTTTTACACAGTGAGAGTTTCCATGTGTAAAAAAGAGACACAAAACGGTTTTTTGCTCGTCTTAAATAGAATCAGTCTATCTTATACTTGGTCTTTGGTGCGCGCGCACTGCTCTACACTACTAAACGTTAACCTCTTCCTTTCTAACTTTACCCCCCTCACTTACAACCCCCCAACCCCCAACCCCCTAAACCCAACCCCCCAAACTCAACCCCCCAATATCCCCCAACCCATTTCCCCAACCCCCCAAACCCCTAACCCCAACCCCCACACCCTTACCCCCAACCCTCTAAACCCCCCTTACCCCCTCCTCATTTTCCAAACCACCAACCACCTAAACCCGACCCCCCTAACCCCGGAACCCCACCCCATTTCCTCAAACTTCCCCCAAACCCCTAACCCCAACCCCCCTTACCCCCAACCCCAACCCCTGAAACCCTAACCCCAACCCCTAAAAATCCCAACCCCAACCCCCCTTACCCCCTCCCCATTTCCCACAACCCCCCAACCGCCCTAACCCCCGAACCCCTCCAAAACCCCACACCCTTAACCCCAACCCTCTAAACCCCCTTCCCCTCCCATTTACCCCCAACCTCCCCCCACCCCTCAACCTACCCCCCTTCCAACTCCATCATCAAACCCTTGTTACCATCTAGGCCTCTTACCCCCTCCCCATTTCCCACAACCCCCAAAATCCCTAACCCCCGAACCCCCACCACCCCCACCCTATTTCCCCCAAACCACCCTACCCCCTAACCCCAACCGCCACACCCCTATCCCCACCCCCCATTCCCCCCCCACCCCGCTACCTACCCCCCTTCTAGCTCCATCATCAGACCTTTGTTACCATTTAGGATCAAAGTACTCGTCAAGACAAATCAAAGGAGCCCAAAGTCGACGGGGTTGTGTAGTTTTATTGTTGAGTGCCTTTGGCCATCTTCCAGCTCCATCATCAGACCCTGGTTACCATCTAGGATCAAAGTGCTCGTCAAGACGAATCAAACGAGCCCAAACTCGACGGGCTCGTGTCGTTTTATTGTGGAGTGCCTTTGGCCATCTTCCAGCTCCATCATCAGACCCTGATTACCATCTGAGATCAAAGTGCTCGTCAAGACGAATCAAACGAGCCCAAACTCGACGGGATTGTGTTGTTTTATTACATAGTTCCTATGGCCACCATCCAACTCCATCATCAGATCAGCTCCATGTTACAATAATATTGCATTGTCATCCAATTTACACATATGCACGCGGCGGACACGACGTACAAATACGCGTTCTTGAATCTACATAAGCTTGACGACGTCTGTACACGCGTACGCCTACATACATCGCGCGCGCACTCTTCTGGATTCGGGCGGTTTCCGGCTATCTGCGCCTTGAGGGGTGGGGTAATTCGAATCGGTGCGGGGCGGACCGTTTCCATTCTGTACGTCAGTACTATTATATATTCTGTGACATATATGCAAAATTTCAGTTCAATCGGAAACCGGGAAGTGGGTCAAAATCGCGCCCTAAGGAGTCGGTTACAAACAAACATACAAATATACAAACATACAAACATACAGGTGAAGCTAATATAAAGCGTGTAAAAAGAGATGTCATGATTTTAAATTTGATAACGACCTTAACGTCAAATTTACGTCATCACTATTTTTTAATAGAGACTAGACAAAAGTTAATGGATCTATTCTATCGTTACGCTCTTGTAGAATAAGCACATCTTTAAAAAATTGTAATAAATTAATTAATAATCCTAGTGAAAATTTAAAACTATCAGCGTCTTTCTCTTTCCTAACAGTATACAGAGAACGAATCAAATTACAGTCTTAGAAATATGAAATGTTGTTTGCGAATTGATTGCGAATAAAAAACCGCGCGGTGAAACATCGCTGTGCGGACGGGGCCTAATAAGTTCGCAAATCGCCATTGTGATATAACTCTTAGTCTTGACGATCGGATAGCCGAATGGTAACAAAACCTGACTACATAGCTTGAGATCCTGGGTTAATGACGAACACAAATGTTTGATCTCGTTTCAAGTCTTGGGTGTTTTATATCTAAGCTTCTGTATTCGTTTCCTAGCACGCATAACATAACCTTTGCTTATTTTGAGACTAGGTCAATTGGTGTAAATTGCCCCGTGGTTTTGTTATTTATTAGTTCTGTGGACAGCTAATGCTCAGGCCAAGGCTATAAGAACAATAAATACTTTGGTCCTTCAATATGATATTTATATAAACTAATAGATTTAAAAAAAAAAAAGACTACATTTTTATTCCCGCAAAACACAGCCCATTGTTTGTTCTGCTCAAAACATGCAAGACAAATTAGTTCGTAGTCGATTAGATAGACTTTTTTGGGAACAATAAGAGACGTTTTCAAAAAAAGTGTACTCAATTAAGGGATTTAATAAAAACAAAACTTAATTGATTCCTTTATGTGACGAAAGTTACCCATATAGTTTGTATGACTAACTTTCGTAACACAAAGGAAGCGATTGTGATTTTGTTTTGATTAAGCCCTTAACTACGTACAATTTTTTTGAAAACAACTCATAATCTAAATTGGGTAAAAATCTGTTGTCAGTCTGTGTTTAAATTGTAGTAAAAATTATGACGCATGAACTCATGTTTATTGTAGTTTATTTGTATGTATGTTCAAATTTACAGGAAGCAATACGGGCTGATCTCAAAAAATAGTAGTCCGGGAGGCAGAGGCTATTTTGATTAGTGTTTTTATATCGATCGTTACTTCACAATACTAGTAAAGAAGCTGTCCCTAATAAGGAAAGTGAAGGTCAGTTGACGCACCTGCGGGGGCGCTAGCAATGAGACCCCATAGAACACGTCAAAAAAAATAAATCCGAAAAATATTTTATACCGCATGAAATTTTTTTCATGTGTAATTGACATTGATTAGAATAAAAAAAAAGTAGTCAGCTGCACGACAGAGGGGGGATTATGCGTCAGCTGAACATGCGAACTTGCAAAAAAAATTACAAAATCTAATTTTCTGTATTTGTCTAAAATCATGTAAAAAAATTTCAATTGGCATAAAATAATTTTATTTCCTATTTTTTTTTTGCAAGTTCGGACGCTCAGCTAACGCATAATCCCCCCTCTGCCGTGCAGCTGACTATTTTTTTAAATTATAATCAATGTCAATTACACATAAAAAAAATTTCATGTGGTATAAAATATTTTTCGGATTTTTTTTTTTAACGTATTCCGCAGCTTCCCACTCTCGCATCCACCGCAACTGGACCAGCTGACGATCGATTTCGTCATGAGCCACATGCATTCTCTTTTCTATAGTAACATCAGCAGGCATAAAATGACTTGTTTAAAAAGCCGCTGCCTCCCGGACTATAGCTATTTTCAAGCAATAATGATTTAAAGTGATTCGAAATTACGTAGGACTTTTAAACACTTTAACTTTCTTTAATAGCGCCCTCTATTCATGTTTATAGTTAATACATTATCTCACTGGATCGCATAACTGAGATATTAAGTATCCTTTGTTTCAATCAAGATCTTTGTAGGTATAGCTGTACGCCAAGCTTCATATAAAGCCCTCCAGCTGTTATTAAATGATCGAGTTACAAACATCCAAACATGCGAACATCTTCGAAACCGTTCCCATCTATACTATAATATTATAAAGCTAAAGAGTTGTTTGTTTGTTTGTTTGTTTGAACGCGCTAATCTCAGGTACTGCTCCGATTTGAAAAATTCTTTCAGTGTTAGATAGCCCATTTATCGAGGATGGCTATAGGCTATGTATCATCACGCTAACACCAATAGGAGCGGAGCGGAGCGGAAGAATGTTTGAAAATCGGGGGTTTTTGAAGTGAAACTTCCATAGGCGCTAATCTCAGGAACTACTGCACCGTTTTCAAGATATTTGACAAAAACACCGGGGGGGCGAGGGGGTTGAGGGGGAGGAGGTGCGGGGGTTTTTGAAGTAAAACTTCTATAGGCACGCTTGACTTGGGACGTACGCGGGTGTGCGGGGGGTGCTGTGTGGGGTGGTGTGCGGGGGGTGGTTAGCGGTGCGGGGGGGCGGAGGGTGCGGTTCTTGGGGTGTGGGGGGGTGTGGGGGTGCGGGGTTGCTGTGCGGGGGGAGTGGATTGGAGGGTGCGGTGGGGTTGCGGGGGGGCCGGGTAATTTTTTTTATCGAGGAACTAAGGAGAGCCATAATTTGATGAAAAAGCGAATTGGATAAAAAAAATAAGCTGCCCAAATTACTAATTCCACGCGGACGGAGTCGCGGGCAAAAGCTAGTTTAAAATATAAGTAGGATTATTTTGTAATAACTTTGTAGCAACGTGGCAAATTCAGACACGAGTGTAAATATGAAAATGCGTACCCACTGTATGTGTTCACCTCACTCCGCACAAAAATTTGCAGAAAAATATAGTGCAAATAAAAGCGAAACGAAACTAAGAGCTTTGTAAAGTTGCTGTTAGTATGTAGATAAATAAAAAGCGGTCAAGAATGAGTTGGACTCCTTTACCGTGTCTCCGTACAATGTTTTATAAACAGTTCAGTATAAAAATTGCCAGAATTTAAGCACTAAAATCGCAAACTCCTTCTTCTTCTTCTTTTTCCCATTCCACTCCTATCGAAGGTTGGACAACATCATGGCGATTCTGATTTTGGAGGCCGCTGTTCTAAAGAAGGAAGTGGTACTGCAGTTGAACCAGCCTCGTAAATTCTTCAGCCCCGAGTGTCTACTCCTGCCCACGCTCGCAAACTTATATGTAGGTAGGTAAACATCCGAACAGCAAGGGTCGCTTGTGTTGCCTAGTTACTGCTGCCTGTCACGTTGCCTATGCAACCGTATCCGGAGTTAAAAAAAACGCTGAAAAAAAAGAAAGTTTCTTGTATGACAACCCCTTTAATTTTAATTTTATTTTATTTTTAGTACCTTCTTCTTCTCTTGTTCTTCAGCCTTTTTCAACCTTCTTGGTGTAGGCCTCCTTCAATTCTTTAAACTCGTCGCGACATTGAGCTTTTTGGATCCAATTTGAACCAGCCACCTTTTTACATCGTCTTTCCACCGCATTTGTGGTCTACCCTGAGGTCGCTTTTCCCCCCATGGCTTCCAGTCTAAGAGCTGCTTGCACCATGACCCTTCACTTTGGGCCACATGGCCAGCCCACTTCCACATTAAACTCGCCATTCGTATAGTCACGTCTGCGACTTTGCTTTGATCTCGAAGCCATTTGTTTGTTTCGCGGTCCGTCAGCGACACTCCTACCAGCACCTACCTAGTACCTATTTAATGTTATAGCGGTCATAGTAATACATAATCGGTGCAAATTTCAAGTGCCTAGCTATTACGTTTCAAGAGATAGAGCCCTGTGACCAGACGAACGGACAGACAGACACACAAACAGCGTAGTCTCAATAATAGGATGCCACCTAAGTACGGAACCCTAAAAAAGCGGCGGTAGCTTAGTAAATTGACTCAAACAGGGAATCGTGGGGTCAAACGAGGGCTCGCACCTTTGAGTTTTCCGAATTAATGTACAAAATTACATTTGAAATTCAATGAGCTTTTCGGTACACGGAAACATTGCGGGTTAATCTGCACCTGTGACGTAGTCTAATGGCGTGTGAAGCTCCCAATACGCATTGGACCTGCATGTGAACTACAACTCTCTCATTATAAGAGGAGAATAGAATAGAATAGAATCATTTATTTCTGTTTAGTGTTATATTTAGGTACAATAAAATTGTATTAAATGTGCCAAACTACAGAGCAGTTTGTCGGCACTTTAGCTCTTGGTTTATGAAATTAAAAAATACAAGCAACGCTAAACATAGGTATAGTTAGTATTAAGATTTGAAATGGTTAGTGTTATGTTATAAGTTATAACTTATGACATTATACAAATTTAAGCTATTTAACTATTACAACAAGCATGAAACATATGCACCGCTCTTGTTGTTAAACAATTTATTTTCAATTATCTATAAAGTACTTTTTAATTTTAACTTATATTTCATACTAAATACAAACTGAAATATAGATGCACAGAAAAAACCCCAGAAAAAAGACCAATGCTGGGAATCGAACCCAGGTCCTCTGCATTCCGTGCCGTGTGCCATACCCCTACACCACCACTGGTCTAGAGATTAGACACGAATCTTTCCTATACATCATACATTTCAGTCTGCTAAATCATCACCTTATGCAGTGACAAGCATTCATCTATGTTACACCTTCTATCGAGAGATTTTAACACTCCTTCGGAACTAACCGCTCACCTGGACAAGAGATGGCGCTACTGTGCAACTTTAAACAAGTTAGCTTAGCTATGAAGTATCTTTTTGTATTTATTTTTTCAACCTCATTTTTTATTACTTTTACGGTCATCCCGTGAAATCATATATTTCATACTAAATACAAACTGAAATATAGATGCACAGAAAAAATCCCAGAAAAAAAAAATGAAGTTGAAAAAATAACTACTACGACCTACGACCATAATAGTTGGTGACATGACATATTATGGTTTAATCTTTTTGGGGCGACTTGAGTTTTTTTTTTAATATAACATTTGATTTATCAAAGTACTCCGTGGCCAAAATATATTTAATTTTCTTGTCAATTGGCAAAATTTTGCAAACTTTGTATAGTGTATCATACTCTCCATGACAATCATTTTTCGGTCACAAGACACTAATGCCAAGTGGTGAATGAAACGTATTAGTTATAGGGTGAAGATGATAACAGACTTGTTTTTCGTGAATAGATTTATTTAAGTGTTATTTTTAAGACATTGTCAATGAAGTGCAACCTCTTACTTTGCTCCTTGGCTGTCGCATGTAAAACAGCTACTGTTTTCAATAAGAAATTGTTTTTCTGTTTGACAATACATATTATGTGTCGTACAGACGTTACTATCTTGCACACACGTACCTACTATGCTAGCGAAGGCCAAAGTAAAAGTTGTGGTTTATTTTTACTGTGGTTCTTGAGTGGAGACCACGGATCGGCAAACGCAGCGTTGGACGTCCTCGGACTCGGCTGAGCGATAATCTTCGCAAGGCGGCTGGCAAGAGCTGGAAGAGAGTGGCCGAGGATCGTGCTCAGTGGCGTGCCATCGGAGAGGCCTATGTACAGCAGTGGAGGAACATAGGCTGATGATGATGATGAATTTTTACTGTAGTCAGTCCCCATCCCTAATAAAACCTAGCTAGCTGTGTGCCAGGGTTGTTTAGGTCACCTATAAATTATTGACAGTAAGGTTGTTTTTGTACAACTGAATTTAGCACATAAAAGCTTCCACCAGACCTTTTGATATGTTTTCATACTAATAAGTAAACAAGACCGCTGACTTAACGAAAACATGTTTTTATGTAGAATCGGTATCAAGTTTTTGTTTTTATTATCGTAATCATGACATATTCGGACGCCATGTCAAATGGTAATGTAAATATACGGACGGTTTACTGTTACATCGTGCTAAATTATTCTATAATCCTTTGGATTAAAGGCTTTGTCGTTATTAAATGTAAAGGTCATGTTTATGTTTCAAACTTTAAAATAAAAAGGCTTTCTTTGAACGAGGTTAGAGACGTTATCTATTTTAAAAATACTTTTTAGGATTGAAGAGTGGCAACGTCGCCTATTATTTTGGTGTGTTTGTTGCATTACAGAAATTTTCAGAATGATTTTACAAAAAAAAATTAAAATAAACAAAATTGACTGACTTTATAAAAAAAACTGAGGAATATAATGTTTTTAATATGTCAGGTTATGATGGTCCACGATGTACTTATAGGTAATTACAAACTAAGAGTTTAACATTCGAGATTTCGATGGTAAACAATGTCGTATGACAATAATTAAAAATCAACAATGGCAACATTGGCAACACATGGCTAAAGACACATATGTTTTTGAGTTATTTGATACTACAGGAAAAAATTCAAAAGTTAAATTCTTAAAAAATATTTAGTTTATTTTATTGAGTGTCTTTCCATTAAACAAAAGTATAATGTATATATCTGATCTTTTTGGGGGCTTCGCTGCCATAGACAAACAGTTAAAATACAAAGATTAATAATAATTAAAAAATGCTCTACAAAAGCCAAACATATAAATTCTCGCGATCAAGGAGGCCATATCAGAGGGAAAGCGCATTAGCTAACTCCCGTAATAAGTACTTCGATACCCACTGTTACACCGTAAACGGCGAAATATAAAACCATCCAAACATGGCGTCTCGAATAATCCACGTCATTAAGACACCTTAATTTAAGGCACAAATAAAATGAAAATGGAACGTTAAGGGGCCACTTCACAAACACAAAAGATGGCGCGATTAAATTCCAACACAAACAGTCTTCAGTTGACATTTCAGTGTCGGGGGGGACATTGAAAAGGGTCCTTAATGCTACGAGAACGTTGCGCAATCGTTGGGCAGATTTGTTTTTGTTCAGCTCTAGGCAAATGTAGTAATTTTGAGTGAATAGCCAAATTTGTCGAGACTAATGGGCGCCTAGAGTGTTTTGGGTATTCAGTGTTCTTCAATATCGTCCCCTTACTGCTAAAACCGACTAACTGCATCAATGATAGTTTCGAGAAAAACGCATTTAAAGGTTTGAGTGGTACGTTCTCTAATAAAACCTAACGTTAATTGAAGTGTTTTTGTGTTTTTATTTAGATGGGTTATCTGTAAGTAAAACAGTATGAAGAAATTTAGCCTATACCCAATATAAGTTGGTAAAATCACGCTTTGAGTAAAAAAAGTGGCGCAGATAGTCGGTTTTGCTTGTAGGAGATGTGTAACGCTTTGAAATTAAGCGCCGTTAAAGTAATAAAATGTAATTAGTATGTTTTGTCACTTAGCTAATTTTACAAACTGCACAGATCCAATGGGGCGAAGCGAAATCCTTTGTAACGATTGCAGTTATTTTGACTCTATTCTATTTGTATATAAATTATCATGGAGTTATATTTACAAATCTGACGATTATTTGACTATAGAACGACATTGAACATCAAACAAGATAAAAATGACCATTTAATAAATATTTAACAATTAATATTATGGAAATTAACCCAAAAAGTCCCTTGTAACCACAGGGAGGAATATAAAACCTAAAAAAAAAATAACGTGTCATCGAATAATTACAACAAGGAAGTTTTTGTTCACTATCCGAGGGCTGGTACGGTTGAAAGAAAATAAACAGCTCATCTGTATCAAAACCTTGCATTTGGTATAATTCAAAATATAACTTTAATAATATTCAACATTATAGATAGAAATACACATCATTACAATAAAATATTATTAAACACCAAAAATAATCATATTATAGGTATATCGTTAACCCACATAGTCATAAATAAAATAGTTCTCTTACATCCTTTTATTTACCTACGACCACAAAAAAATTAACTTCAAGCTGTGACAAATAAAACAAATAGGTACAGTAAATACTTTATTGTACAGAAAATAAACAAACAAAGAAAAGTTACAAATGATGAGATACAAGTCGATATGAAACCATAAAAATAAATAATAACAGATTATTTATTTATTTATTCTTATGATGAAACACAAATGTAGGTAGATTTAATACTTAATACGGTGTAATTCAATGGCCTGCTTGATTTTTTTGTTACTTTTTCTTAGTACCTCACCACCATCTGACGATTCGTGCTTATTTTCAAAATCTGAAACAAAACAATTTCGTTACTAAGGTACGCTGAGGTGCGCTAAGGTGCGGTCAAGGCCGTGCGATTTGCTGTCATTTAACGCAAGAAAAAAATAATCCCGAGACTTCAACGCTCACTTTTAATTATTTTCACTATTTATTGCATTTAGATAAATATAATTAAGTAGCTTAAAACTATAATCTACACTCTTCAAAGTTTAGGTAGGTTAGAAACAGTAAACAGTTAATTTGTACTTACTTTTATTCGTATCATCGCCTCCAAGTCTAGATTTAAAAGTTTTCAAGATCTTGAACTCATTATGTACACATAATATACGAACTCATTAGAAAATAAATTCAAAACGGGATGCGCGCGCGCGTGTGCTGTCTCAATCAAGGTTGAAATGCGACTAAGTACGGGGGGGGAGGGGCCGCTTACGCGCTCTTAAGCGGTTTTGCCTGTACTTCCTGTACTATAATTCTGCCGCCGATAGGAGAAACGTTACATTCAAAACCAACTATACTACGTTTAGTTTGTTTTTGCAGTTGAATATTTTAATCGATGCAATAATTTAGTACAGGAAAAAAATACTAAGGTTAGGTTTGATGGTTTTTTCAGACGTCCGAAATGCCATATTTGTTTTATAGTTTACAGCAAAAAACGACTATGTATGGTTTAGTCGCTTTATGCAGTAATAAAATTGCTATTTTATTCATTAACATACACTTGGTAGCTTTTGCTTGTTATTTATTTCTGAAAATCACCAATAACCTACCTTAAGCTGGAGGCTAAATCAAGAACGGAGCGGCGTATCAAAAAACGGGTTTTACCACCAGATAGAGCTTGGAAAGCGTATTCTAACGGTACGTATAACTCATTTTTGCCAAAAAGGGAGGTTAGTCGGTTTTAGCAGTAAGGGGGCGATATGATCGTTAGGTTTATAGAAAAATATTTATTAATTTTGTCTACGTTTAAAAATAAGTTATTAATGTGCGTGTAAATAAATTCTTTTCACAGACTAGTATTGTGAAGTTTTTTTTACGTAAAATGGCCCGTGATGACTCCTAAGTATCTCACCTGAGCCAAGGGTGTTTACTGGTTCAGTAACAGCGTATTCACTCTAACCTTGAGAAGGCCTAGGTTATATCTATTTGGAAATACAGATGATGGTAGCGAATTCCGTTCCTTAGTAGTTTGAATTAGGAAAGATTTAAACTGTTTGGAAATAATTCCGATCCGCATTGGCGATCTCTAGTCTCAAATAGCGTACCTATCTAATAGGTTAAAAAATTAGTTGTATTAAATACTTTAGATGTATATTAAGTATTTTATTTAATAGCAATTTTGTAGATCTGTTTGATTAATATACTTTGAGTTTCTTACCGGATTCTTCTCAACAGGGTTTTTCCGAATCGGTAGTAGGTAGATTCTTCGACGTTCATTGGATTATCAATGGATGCCTAAATTGAAAAAAGAATTTTGATTATGAGTGATTTATATGAGACGTGAGTAATCAGTATAATTTCACTATAAAATAAGCGACTCCGAGTCGGGTGCGCCAAAGTTGAACTAATTTTTTAATGTCGATTATCGGAAGTCCGAAAATGTTGTTCCTAAAAATTTACATCCTAATAATCACTACTCATAACTACTCTGTTCCTAACGTTCTGAATCTCTAATCATTCAACTTCATAATGTCCATTGCAATAAACATCTATCATACTACTATTTGTTTTCCTATATTTTCTCAACATAACCATCTTTTACACTATTATTCATCATCATATCTTTTAATGTACATTTGTTTTTATTCATAAAATTGAACATTATTATACATTTAACTTCATAATGTCCGTTGCAATAAACATTATCATACTACAATTTGGTTTCCTATATTTTCTCAACATAACCATCTTTTACACTATCATTCATCATCATATCTTTTTTTTACACCCTTTCGTATATCTTAATCGGTACCTCGCTGGCAGCGAGCGAGCGAAGCGAGCGAGCAAGACCTTTTAGGGCAGAAGCGACTCGGATAGTTTAGGTTCAGAAGGCTAAGGCGGGAGCGAAGCGTAGCGCAGCTCCCGCCTTAGCCTTCAGTGTTAGCTATTTTTTTTTGTAACAGCACAGAAAATGATTATTTCATTAGGTAATCCATACAGTTGAAATGCCGAAAATCATAAAAATATAATCCATGTTGATAGAACAAACACGCTTCGTAATGATATTATGCACTGCAGCGACGACATGAAGTTAGCCATTGATTGAGATCGGTATCGTAAGTAGTGCATAAATATTACAGATTTAATAACATTGAATGATTTTTAAAACGGCACTACCTATTAATAATAGGAGTAATAATATTATAAAAAAATACTTTATGGTTAAGAATGTTATGAAAAAAAATATTGTAGGTGTAATACATAAAGTTTCAACAGTGAAGTTATTACTTAAAACTTTCGGAAATTGAGTATTATGGACTACGTTAATAGTAAAATAAATTGTAGGAACGAAAACTTTAAGAAACAAAATTTTAGGAACAGTGATCATTAGGAAAATCAATTTTCGGAAAACTGAGTCTTATAGACTACGTTAATAGTAAAATAAATTGTAGGAACGAAAACTTTAGGAAACAAAACTTTAGGAAGAGTGATCATTAGGAGTACAAATCGTTAGGAAAATCAATTTCGGGTGATGAACTTTAGCGAACCCAATATGGACCCCTCTGAGTCAGCTAACTTTAGACATTTAAAAAGGGCCGAAAGTTGGCCAGGCGTCTCACACGCCGATGTAGACATTGTAGACTTGACTAAAAAATATTGACTACAGATCCTTAACTTTTGCCATGTCCACAAGAGAGACGCGAACAAAAAAATATGTATGATCCAGGTATGACTGGTAGTGTACCTACTCTTACTATTTTTGAGATGTTCAGAAATTAAATTTAATAGCTGAACCAGTGTAAAAGGTCCTTCATTACGTCCATTATTATTTGTCTATTAAATTTTGTTAGTGAAGAGTTTTCCATTCCTATTCGCTACAAGGAGAGCATTGAGACGAATTCGTTTTACATTACATACCTTTTTCTTTTATTATGTGTCACATCAATATCATAATCGTAAACATTAGTGTTGAATCAACGTGTGTTTATCTCAACGGAAAATGCCGCGATTAAATTTTTTTTATTCGATTTTGACAAAAATCAATATACCAGGTAGTTTGTGTTAATGTACCCAGCAACGTGTTGAATTTAACGAAACCCAAAAAACCATTAAAGATTTCGTTACTTACAGTAAATATTATAGTAATCCATGAAACCTTGAGGGATAAAGGCTTATAATGTAGCAGAATGTAGTCGTGTCCCATTAATTTAATGACATCCCTGTGGAGAAAGACGCAGACGCCGTAGCGGTAATGGTAATGACTCTGGCAACTCATTAACAGTTTTTCACTTTTGAAAGGGGATTCGAAAGCACCGAAAACAGCTGTAATGATACGACGCCTGGTATCAGAGATTTTTCTCTTGGGACGTGTTCTATCACTTTGTGGTATAGATGGAACCTTGGAAAAGACCTGTGCAAAATTTCATCAAAACATTGCAAGGAAACCTGCACACACTTATGAAGATATTCAGTGATGTGTGTTTCCTGATTCGCATCGGGCCCGCGTGGGAATTAAGGTCCGCTCTGAGAGGAGGCCTGGCAGTAGGACGTATACCTATAGGCTGGGATGAGACTGTGTAGGTACATATTTTTGTTGATCACGTCAAGTTACGTAGGTACATAATGTACTCTTTGTTTTCTTGTAATATACTTACTTAATATAACTTTTCGTAATATTACTAAGACGTGCCTAGTAAAAAAACACTTTATTTAAGCACTGAAAATCGGATACATTTTCAATTACCTACCTGCTAAATTAGCGTTTGACTACTTTAAAACAAATAAACAGGTAGCAGATTGAATTAGTAAAGAACTGACGTCGTCCCTGGGCATAGCCTTAAAAATCTATAGGAGAATTGAGTAAGTTCTGACAGGTCATAAAAGTACATCAGTTCATTGGTGGTATCAGCACTATTCTGTGAGCAAGACATTCCACTATCTGGCACGAAACCAGAACCCACAGCCATAAATATTCTTCAATCTATATCGAACATTAAAAAAAAAACATTCCAACGCGCTAATACTGCACACTAATAAAACTCATCGAAACTTTTATATTTAGATAGACTACGCAAATCGTTCAACCATCTGAAACAACAATCACTCACCTAATAACAATAGACAATCGGAACAACGGAGCATCGGAAATAAAACACTCTCGACGGTAAAACAAAATGAACCAGTTTGTTTGGTATTTATCAGTCGTCGCTGATCCGTCGCCGGTCGCCCACAGCATTCCAAAAGTCTTGTTTAGATAGCAGGACCAACGATTTATAAAAATTTTGGATATTCACATAAATTCGTGTAAAAATACATTTATAAACAGACATTTTCATTTTCTTAAGAGTAAGTAGGTAGAAAAGCAGTGGACGGCATTTGCACCTAATTTGGTTCACTTGCTTTTTTCCACACGCCCAAGGAGGGCCTTTTTTTAAATAATTCAGTAATGTTCCAGCGTATTTTTGTCGGTATTCTCTTTGATTTTAAATTCTTTATTTGATTGTAAGTTATTAATATTTTTTACTGTATGGATTTTTAACTTTCGATATACAAGTTTACCTTTGATTGAAGTCTCGATAGTGAAATTTTAAACGCTTATTTTACCCTATCTGAAAAGACACTTAAAAAACGTGCCTTATTACTAATGCCACCTAATTGCCACGAGTCACCAATGTTTATATGTATATATAAAAGTAAACCAGCTTCCGTTTTTTCCTTTTAGCAGCAGCAAAATTCTGAAAACAAATAGAGCAAACGATATGTTCGGTTTCTATGAACAATATTCCAGCTAAAGCTAACATTATTTAGGCAACAGACACAAAAAATCAAATATTTGACTTTTACAGTTAACTTGTATATTCCATACGGCGGGTTTACTTTGGTCTTCGATACCAATATCTAATTAACCCCATCAATATTAAATCTGATTGAAGGTCGACATTGATTGATGAAGCTCGTTTTGCATTGCGAATGAAATGGCTCCAATTACACGATTGCGTCACGATCATAACGCGCTTAAGGCAATTGTTACCGATGGTCCATGGACAGAGTCAATAAGGCTAAATAAAATAAGGCTTGTCAGTCAAATAATTAACTTCGTTATTCGCAAATCCGTTACCTAAAAAAGTTCAAAAATCAAATATCAGAATATTTTTTCTGTAAGTACGCCGCAAAAGATTCTTTTACATGCTACTTTTTTCGTACAATTAGCTTTTCGGAAAGACAATCGTTGTCTAGGATAGCAAATATTTTTTTAAGATCAACAATTATTCTAAAACTCATATAATTAAGTAGGTATTAGGTGGGCCCGCGTGGAAACTATGGCCCAAGCCCTCTCATTCTGAGAGGAGGCCTGTGCCCTGCAGTGGGACGTATATAGGCTGGGATGATGATGATGATGATGAAGTAGGTATTAATACAAGCAGGAAAAAGTTAATCAAAAATATTACAGAAGACAGAAATAACACGGATATGGAAACATGTCTCATTATTATAATTATCTAATTCTAAATAAATACCTTATATTAAAACATCTTTAGTTTATAGTTTTAATTATTGTTATTGTTTCCTAATATTTGTCTTCTTAGAGATACACATTCTCGACAGTTCACTGGAGCTGAGTTTCAACTATCAAATACTTAACTGAATTTTAGATGTACGTCTCCCAATATGCACCTTACTTTTGGGACACACATTTAAATATCGAAAGTTGATATATCAAATGTGATTACATTTGATATATCAAATGGTTATAATATTGAGAAGTTTTTTTCTGAAACCGTAAACTTTTTATGATTTTTATAAAACTAACCTGATCTAACCTAATGGGTTCTATACGATGTCATTTTACAATACAATACAAATATTCTTTATTGAACACCAAAAACAGTACAGTGACATTATAAAAATAAAAATTCGGTAGAAAATAAAAATGGTCTTATCGCTTGAAAGCGATCTCTTCCAGGCAACCAATTATGTACAGTCAGCAACAAAAATATGAATACACCCAAAGTACCAAAAATATGCATCCACGACTCTATTACCAGGGCATAAAGGCGTTTTTTTTCATGTTACATCACTAGTAGGGGTTTAGCACGCAGCACGGAATGCTAAGGACCTGGGTTCGATTCCCAGCGCTGGTCTCTTTTTCTGAGTTTTTTCTGTGCATCCATGTCTCAGTTTGTATTTTTGTGAAATGTATGGATTTCACGGGATGACCGTAAAATTAACAAATTGGAAGTTGAAAAAATAAAAAAATAAAATAAAAAATACAAAGAGACCCCAAAAAAACAATCTTGATTAGAATAACATTGTTTAAAAATTCAGAATTAATTACCTACATTATACTGTATGTTCGGTAGAATATAGACTGTGATTGAGAGCTCCCAATATTTCAACGCATCTGTATCTTTGTCACGCGTCCGTGACAAACACACCGTGGCATACTAAAACTTTAAGACATTTTATAAGCATAATCTCTGCTCGTATAGGATTCCGTGTCGGGTAATCTGCACGTGTGGTCAAGATCAAAAATAAAAACCGGCAAAGTGCGAGTCGGACTCGCGCACGTAGGGTTCCGTACCATTATCTACAAAAACGAGCAAAAAAATCACTTTTGTTGTATGGGAACCCCCTTTAAATATTTGTTTTATTTTAATTCTTTTTTTTTTAAAGTGAATGTATCCTTAACTAAATATTCTGTGAATATTTCAAGCGTCTACCTGTTGCCGTTATCAATATAGAGCAAAAACGAGCAAAAAAACTCACTATGGGAGCCCCCTTAAATATTTATTTTATTCTAGTTTTTAGTATTTTTTATTATAGCGGCAACCAAAATACATCATCTATGAAAATTTCAACTGTCTAGCTATCACGGTTCATGAGATACAGCCTGGTGATAGACGGACGGACAGCGGAGCCCCGAGCGGAGCGGGTCCCGTTTTTACCCTTTGGATACGGAATCCTAAAAATCACGTTTGTTTTATGGGAGCCCCCTAAAATATTTATTTTATTCTGTTTTTTAGTATTTGTTGCGGCAACCGAAATACATCATTTGTTAAAATTTCAAGTGCCTAGCTATGACGGTTCATGAGATACAGCGTGGTGACAGACGGACAGACAGACAGACAGACGGACGGACAGCGAAGTCTCAGTAATAAGGTCCCGTTATACCCTTTGGGTACGGAACCCTATAAAACCGCTTCGCCTTCATTAGCGACCAAATCTGTACAGTCAAGATAATAACAATAATCGACATAATTTCTAAACTGAATATCTGCCAGCAAAAGGGTTAATATGCATTTTAGTAGCCATCTGTTTGAAGTTTTAATGGTGGGCCGTTAAAAATGTGAATCTGTACTCGCTGAGGCAAACTGTACATTTTATGGGCTTGACTTACTTGACTTAAGGTCCTATGTCCCCTAGATGGGGCAGAGGGCGTCCACAGTGCATCGCCATCCCGTTCTGTCTTGAGCGTCTCGCTTGATTTCGCTCCAGGTTTTGCCAATGGCCTTCGCTTCGCCAATGATTGTCCGCCGCCAGGTTTGTTTTGGACGACCACGTTTGCGTTTTCCTTGGGGATTCCAGTCCAGGGCTTGCCTCGGGATGTGGTTGGGATCCCTTCGGAGGGTGTGGCCTATCCAGGGGGCTTACCATGATCTTTAAATAAACGATCCAAACGCAGAGCAGTTCAATTTAGGCACCTAAACTGAATCGTGAAATTGGTACCACGACGTCTATGTCTCAGAGCTGAGTCTCGATCGCTTACAAGTGAATGAAAGACAGATATTGTCTCTGGTCCGAAACTGAAACGCTAAGTCGCGAAAGGGATGCTGCTATATGCAAACCAAATATATCTATCTCTTTTAGTCTCGACTGACGTTTGGACGTTCGAAACCCAAAGTACTTCTAAAGTTAGCTTACGGTTTGATTTTTTCTTCATTTTTAAAGTACTGAAAACTTAAAAAAAAACTCACTTCCTTATATAATGTTTCTTTGTCATAAAATATGGCTTTTTTTATAACCAAATATAATTTTTAACACAGTGGTTGTGAAACCTTTGTACAAAATGTAGTGGTTATATTCTCTTTGCTTTACATTTTAAGCAATCTGCAGCTAAGATTCGGAACGCGAGGGCTATCGCGTATGAATTCGCCGCTGGAGGCGCTAGTGTAGCTTGAGGTCTTCGAAATGTCAAATGTCACTGTTTTTTATTTATATTAATATTGCGATATTTAGTAATACGTTAGATTAATTATGGCAAACATAAGTTACGGATCAATGAATGTGATTGCTTTAAAAGCGGAGTTAAGAAAAAGAGGTTCAAAATTAAACGGTCTGAAAGAACAGCAATTCAGAGGTTAGTTTTTTACTATTATAAACAAACTATTTTTTTGTCTAAAATTTGCTTGTTTACCTAGATTACAGCTGTTTTTTTCTTTTTGCAGGCTTCAAGACTATGATAGGAATAATAATTTTGTTGGAAACATAGGAGATGAAATACTAAAAACCGATTTGGCGTACATACTGTTGAGTGGCCTTCAAACAGTTCGTACAGCAGTGTAACATCGAGAAGTGTACTTATCACCTGACTTATCATATTTTATGAGCATTGCCTTTGAATAAGATGGAAAAATTGTTCAATCCATGTGTGAGTGTGCTGCTGGTATGGGACCAAAGGCAAAGCAAAAAGCAAAGTAGTCTGAATGGCGTATTAAGAAAACACCCACAGAAAACAAACAGATATGGCATGAGCCGAAAAAAAAGAAAATTAACTTGTCTCCTAAAAAAGCTGAAAATCTTACATTTGAAATACAAAAATATAATGTCACCAAACCAAAACGAAATAATATGTGTTTTGATCCACATCCTGATAACACTTGCAGCACTGTACAATGGTATGATAATATTAGGAACAATGTAATAAACTATTGCTCTTTAGAGAAAATACGGCTGGGCATAAAGTGGTGTGTTTGAAGTTGCTTCCCTGCATGTCACTATTTATGCACAATTGTTAACGAAAATAAATATTTTAATTTTCATTTTTTTCATTTTCATTGCTCTTTAGAGAAAATACGGCTGGGCATAAAGTGGTGTGTTTGAAGTTGCTTCCCTGCATGGAATATCTAATGACCATAATTACCTTAAATTAGTACAATGAAACCCTACCTACTCTTCTTCTACTATGTTATATGTGTCTATCTCATGTGTTATTTATACTTGAAAGGTTTAGGTAGTTAACTAAATGTAAACAAACTTCAGTTTCCAAATTTGGCACATTCAAGGATTCAAAACATTTTATTTATCTATCATTGTAATACAAACTAGACTGACGTATTTTAATACAGAAATAATAAAAAAAATAAAAATAATAAATAAATATCACGGGACAATTCACACCAATTGACCTAGTCCCAAAGTAAGCTTAGCAAAGCTTGTGTTATGGGTACCAGGCAACGGATAAACATACTTATATAGATAGATACATACTTAAATACATATTAAACACCCAAGACCCGAGAACAAACATTCGTATTTTTCATACAAATATCTGCCCCGACACGGGAATCGAACCCGGGACCTCAAGCTTCATAGTCAGGGTCTCTAACCACTAGGCCGTCTGGTCGTCTAAATGTAAATGTTTATATAGTTTAATGGGAGAATTACAGTATTTAAGACATATTATATTATCACACATATTTACATTTAGTTAATTACCTCAAACTTTCAAGTATAGTTAATTATTATAGTAGATAATAGGGATGATTATGTATTGAAAGGATAAATAAAAAGTTTAGATGATTTATTTTTGCTTTTATTTAAGTACCTATAATTAACTGTCCAAAATACTTATTTACATTATATTTTTCCATAATTTATTGAATCAGGCGTTACTTTGCGGAGGTCCATATTAATGAACTAAAACAATTACTTTGCTCACCCGCGACCATAGGTATAGGTCGCGGGGGAGCAAAGTAATTGTATTAGTTCATTTATATTTTTCCTGAAATTAGTGAGCATAAAGCATACAAATATGATTGTTCCTCCAAGTGGTACTAAATTAGATGATAACTTATTACTAAGAATCTTAAATGTTTTTCCTAAACCAATGACATGCTGAACATTGATAGGTTCAGATGATAAATTATTTGATTGTCTGAGTTGGTGTGCTTCAAACTGATTACACCTTTTTTTCAGAAACTGTGGCATGTTTACTGTAACATCCATATGTGAAACAAGATCATGAATATTAAAGCCACGATCACCAAGAATAATGTCCCCTTTGTCCCCTTTTTGAAGTAAATTTATTATGCCACACTTTTCGAATAAGTCTCTGTCACTGACAGATCCACCATATTATGCATCTGAAACAAAGGTCACACATCCAGAGCCAGAAATTTTTACCAATACTTTTAATGTGTTCGCTGATTTGTATTTAGAATAATGTAGCTAGTTGTGATACTGGGTTTTGTGGTTTTTCAATTTTTGTTTCTGTGCAATCTATTATTTTCTTACTTGTACAGTTATTATTAATCTTCCTTTGATACAATACATTTTGATCAATTGTTTCCTTCGGTACCCATACATTCAGATCCTTGAACTTACAGTAAAGATAATAAATCCATGTTATGAAGTACTTGCTCACAGAAGTTTTGCTTATTTCAAAATGGAAAGATAGCTCTTGGTTACACATATTTCTTCGCAATTTTAATAGTGTTAAATAAATCTGATCTGTTGATGTCACTGCATGTTTTACTCGAGCTGGCTGCATTGATGGATCCTTTAAATTGTTTACTTCATCACCAGAAAGGTTGAACACGGACATTAAATGGTTATAATTCTCAAAACCAGTGTAAAATTGTATGACATCACATCAGGCTTCTCTTTAAGATTTACAATGCGAAACATGTTTGATGTGCTTTTTCTATTACTTCCATGTTCTGACAATGTAGCAGTATTAGTTAAGCTCTCTTCACATTTGCATAAAGAGCATTGTACTGAGACATCTTTATTTGAATTTTCTATACTTATTTCTTCAAATGTTTCTTCAAAAAACTGGAAATTAAAAAAATTGTTTATTTGTTACATTGAAATAGGTACTCCTAACAACACTATTATTATTAAGATACGATACGCAGTTTATGACGACAAAAGCTGCTGTGATAAATGTGTATGAAGGAAGTTTTTCATTTACTTACAAAATGTTGCTGTTCACATTGATTTTCTTCTTTATTTGAAGCAAGTGTTGCAGTTTCACGTTTCTTTTGACGTTAAAGAGCTTCCTCGGTACGTTTTCTTTTAATTTACTTTCTCTCTTCACTTTCATGGTTCCAGGAAAATCGACTAGGCACCGCTTTTGGTTTTAGTAGGAATAGCTGAAAATTTTTAACAAAAGATGAAAGTATGCAAAACTTGCTCAGTTTCAAGGTTGGGGTAAATCAAATGTCTGATGCAAGCACGGTATTTAGGAATAAGAAAAATCATTACTTACGATTTTCTGTATTTGATTCTTTAGGTACCTAATGCATAATCGTCAAGGTTTAAATGTTTTTTACAAACACGTGAATGTTTTGGAGGGACATAGTTGACCATGCGAATCGCTACTACCACTGCTTTGAGACACTTTTATCTCTCGGAAACTTATGTCCGCCTTCCTTTTCCGAGCAAAACGGGACTGCGCAACACTGTGGCATGGCCAATACGCGTCTATTGTATTAAATATGAAATTAATAGTTAAATATTAAATGTAATTTTTTTTTGGCACCCGTAATAACAAACATTGACAGGCGTAATGAGTAACTTATACTCAATCGCTAAATTTGACACCATTTGACACTAAAACGATTCAATTCCCACTCAAGTTAAGCGTCATGGTACGAAAACCACTGAAGTGAGTGAATGAAAACGTCTGCATCGCTATCGCTGAACCGCACTTGAACTGAATCGCAAAAGTAACGTCGTGGTACGAAATAGCGATGCAGTTCAGTTTAGAGCCTAATCTGAATCGTATTAAGAGATCATGGTAAGCCCCCAGCTCCATTTGCGTCGTTTGATCTGCTGATCGATTGGGACTTCATCGCAGCGATCCCACAGGTGAGCGTTAGATATTCTCTCGGGCCAGAATATACCGAGTATATTGCGAAGGCATCGGTTCACGAAGACCTTATGGGCTTAGTAGGTATAATATGGCCCAGATATAAAAGGATTTGGTCATTTCACATTTTAACGCAGTGCTGTACGTACTTACAACCTTGTGTATGTTATTTAGAGATAAATTGACCTAATCAGTAACCCGTTCGATCTGCATTATAAAATTATGTTATTTTTGTCGCATTTGACCGGGTTTGTGCTCCGACTAAGAAAGGCGATTTTTCAAAAATCAATAAATGCAGTATAAACATGAAACTACCGTGAGACTCACTCATAGTGAAAATAAACGGATCGCTCACGTCTTAAAGACGTGACGTTTAAGACGTGAGTGATCCATTTATGTTCACTATGAATAAATGCAGTATTTTTTGTTTTTTTTTTAAATGGAAATGTCTTTTTTTTTGTATGGAATGCTATCCATCCTAATATTATAAATGCGAAAGTGTGTCTGTCTGTCTGTCTGTCGGTCTGTCTGTTACCTCTTCACGCTTAAACCGCTGAACCTATTTAGATGAAATTTGGTGATTTCGAGACTCCAAAAATGACATAGGATAGTTTTTATCCCTAATTGCATAATTCCCGCGAGATAGCGATAAACAAATTCTTCGCAGACGGAGTCGCGGGTAACAGCTAGTTTCCAATATTTAAGGTAGTTGCCCTAAGGTATGTGCCGTTCGATCTTTGCACCCTGTATATAGATTTACAAGTTAACCCCTCAAAACCCTGAGTCTCAGAGCAATAAAATCTCCTCCATAAGTTTATGAAATTCGAAATTATAACATACTGAATTGACATTAGGTTTGAAAAGTCGGTTTTCGGACGATAGTTTAACGTGACAACGTCATAACAGAACATTCGAACCCACCCCACACCCCGCACCCCCCCGCGTTGAAAATTACCCGAGCGCTAGTACTAAGATTGTATTATGTAATATTGCAACTGGCCTTCACTGCTCTGTAGGTACATGTAACGTTACGTAACGTTACATGTACGTTAAATTGCGTCATCCTTTTTCGTGTATGCAGCCGGCGTTCATCGATTATTAGACGTTGTCACGTCAAAAAAAAGGTTAATTTAAAACTTATAGAAACAGGTAGGTATTTTACGTACAAACAATACTTTGTAGTTTGTTTGAATTTACAAAACGAATTGTACAATTTCGTCTCTAAACAGTAAAGTTAATAAACGCGAGCAATATAGGTAAACTCATTTGTAACAATTCCGCGTCCATGAATACAAAAGTTCTAAAACAGCGAGTTTCGCGAACACGTAGAACTTTGTCTCAGTTATACACGTCAGTCATAAAGAAAAACTTGTTCTTACCCCTTAAATTTGGTATTTGTTTTTGAATACAGAACCACTGAACCGTTCAGCCCCCGGGGGTCGCTGAACCCCCTTGGGGACGTTGCAATAACTTCAGGGTATTCTCAATATATATTCTTAATTTACATGTACGAATATTTAATGCTACCTTTATTAACCGGTAACGTTAACATTAATTACTACATAGTATAAAACAAAGTCGCTTCCCGCTCTGAATGGTATCATTTTTCGTATAAGTATATAATATTAAATTGATAAAATTCTGACAAGTTCGAGGACGGCTTTTCAATGAAGTTTATTGCATATTTTATCTCGTCATTGATTATGGAACTCGCATGACTGGACGAATATTGAAATAATCTTGGATTAAGCTAAAACTTCGAGAACTAAAGTCCTAGTACGCACATTGAATTATTAAATTAAAATAATTTAATTAAATTCTGTGCATCAGAAGAAAATGAACTTTGTAAATAATAGCGACTCCATAGATCCGTGGCAGCTTACTGGTTTGACCTATGGGCTCTCAAGCCTTGAACCTGGTTCAAGGTTTGAACTTGGACTTGCACTACTACTTTTTCGGAATTCATGTGCGAAATTACATTTGAAACCACTTGGATTCGGGCACCGTAGGAGCGATCGTTGTGGAACTCTTCGGGAGAGCCATTTGTCCAGCAGTGGAAATGTATTAGGTGATATGATGACTAGGACCGTGTCAGAACTACAGTCCAAGCCCTCTCGATCTGAGACCTACGACACGATCTACATATTTTATACGGGTGCCTGTCGTATCGCATAATGTTGACGGTCCTAAAAATTTTCTGCCGAGTATGTTTGGCATAACGTTGAATGGCATACTCGTCAAGCATGTTTGTCCTAATATTGATAACTCAAACATCAAATTACCTAAAACCGTTTTATTAAAACGTAATATTCCTAATAAAAGCGGCAGTAAATGGCTCATCATTACTACATGAATGCACGAGGAAGGCAGCCATCAGAGAGGAGTGGCGGCGTGTTGTGATGCTTGCCACCAACACCTGAAATGATGACCACGACCACTCTGTCAAGAGTGATATCGACAAAGAAGAGAGAATATTCCTAATATTAATTGTCCTAAGTATTATTTTGCCTATTATTAAAATTGTCACCATTACTAAACTAAACTATGGTAGGTATGCTAGTTACAAAGGAAAAGGGGGAGGGGGCCAAAAACCCCCGGAGGGGGAGCATTAAATAAAACTTTTAAACCATCCCTAGTTTAATCGGCTCGTTTTCCTCACTGTCATATATATAAAAAAACCTGGTGAGGTTAGTTTCCTTGCATCTCTTAAAGCGGCACCCTCACATCTCCGACATTTAAAAAATCATTCCAAACAAATATTCTTTAGCCTGGTTAAGTAAAGTTCGTCATCATCATCACAATTATGCACATTAATCATTCGACAGTTGAATCTTGGACACAACTAACGATAGGACAAATAATATTCATGACAAAAAATATTAGGAACAACACTTTCGGCAAATATAAAATATGCGAAACAAAGCTTGTGCCATACGTTATTAGAAAAGTAGTTATGCGTCATAACAATAGGACTAACAATTTTCATGTCATCCGATATAGACTCGTATTATACGTGTCACAGCTGGGCACACCTCCTCTAAGATCGAGAGGGCTTAGGCTGAAGCCGGAACACGGCCCCAGTCTATCAGCCTATAGGCCGGAGACGACATTTTAAAACCACAGCGTGCTAGACAAATGCTAAATTTTAGTATCTATATCTATAGCCACAGTATAGCTTGTCTAATTTAAATTGACGCGCCCCACCACCGCATTTACGCACATCCGCCAAGAGAAATATTTCTCTATTATAGCTTAAATTGAGTTTCAAATCCTGTGCGTAAATGCGATGGTGGGGCGCGTCATTTTAAATTAGACAAGCTCTACTGTAATGCTACCGACTTATTTTTACTCGCTCAGTTTAATCGACGCTTGGATAGATAGACTTGACCGTAAAATAAAGGTTAAAGGGGTTACCGGATCAGCAAAACAACTAGCTAAGTGCTTTCTGACCTTAACCCAAATGAACTACACTTTGGAACAAAACAATACCGTTTATAAGATGCAAGATGTTTTGTAAACGTTTGTTCATTATGTCCTTGAGTAGGTTTTAAAATGATTAAAAAGCGGCCAAGGGTGAGCCAGATATACCCACGGTAGGGTTCAGAGATTGAATCTAATTTTATATTACAGTCCGCGAGCGCTAAGTTCCAAATTTTATTACCAATAAATTAGAAACGTAAAATTTTCTTGTGCAGCGGCCGGTGAAGCGCCATTTCGGCGTTTTGATGTTTGGCTTTTTGTTTTTGTTTTTGATGTTTTCGTTTGTTTTTGATGTAGTGAAATTAGATACAATGTAAATTCGGATTGCGAATAGGAGTACTTACCTGATGGAATTTTAGGAAAATAAAAAAAATCGGTTTTTTTTGATTTTAGGGCTAGTGAAAGTAGTGGTAGGTACTTAGTGAAAATAGCATTAAAATTTTTCGGGCAACAATAGAACCTGATTATTATGATTATGATCTACTTGTTATGGTTACTCGTATAAACCTTGACATACGGCGATAGTGGTAACCTATGAGATATCGACCCTACAGTAGATACGTAATAGATAATGAAAATAATACATCGAATGCTATCTGATATTGATAAAAATTGATGGATTGTTTGGCACCGACTCAAAATTACTTAGTTATACTTACATTAGCTTAAGAACTTAAAAAATGTTGATTATTGTTGCTTTTCAGTTTTTTCGACGGTTTAATTTTTTGTTAAAAAGTTTTTATTTAATGTTTTTTAGTTTTTTCGTATTACTCAGGGTCTATTCTGATTAGTTACATTGACAGTTCCATTGATGGAACTAGATGGATTTTTTTTCCGAGTAGTTACATTCAACGAAGAGGGTTTCCTTAATGTACCTAACTAGGTGGATTTTTTTTTCCGAGTAGTTACATTCAACGAAGAGGGTTTCCTTAATGGAACTAGGTGGACTTTTTTCCATGTAGTTACATTAATAATGCAGAGTTAATTTAATGAAACTAAACGGAGGGATATAGACCTATATTGGAATCCATTATATCTTTTGTCCTAATAACAAAATCCATAATAACTTTGGTCATAATGATCTTTTGCTATAATAACGTTTGCCCTAATGTAAATGCCATAATATTGTTTGTCCAAATATTGAATATCCTAATGCTTATCACTTTTATGATATATGATATATGACCCATTTTTTTAATTATTACAATAGTAGGGCAAAAATTAATGGGAAATGAGGGATAGTTGATTTATTGTTAATTTTTATTAAATGTTAATTTCCTTAAATACGGTCCAAATCCTCTCATTCTGAGAGGAGGCCTGTGCCCTGCAGTGGGACGTATATAGGCTGAGATGATGATGATGAGGAGTATAAAATTATTATGATAAATATGCATATATCACAAACATTGTTAGTACAAAAGAGATTATGTCAAACAATATTAGGACATGTGACTATTAAGACATATGATAATTAGAACTTAAGGAAATAGTGCAAATAAGCATTAGGATATTCAATATAATATTTAAAGTGACAGACAATTTTGAAATATTAATTTGAAAACTAGTTAAACTGCTTCTTTCTAACAGAAATAACTTGTTTATTTTGGCAATAAGAGGCGGTGTTCCCGTTGTTTAGTACGCAATGCAAGGGAACCGAGAACCGCATTGTAAACATTCGGACATCAAATGGCTTCGGAAATAACCCGTGCTAGACGTTTTCTTTGAAATTTTTGAACATAGCAAGTTTCAAACCACACACGGTGAAGTTCGTCATCATCATCATCATCATCATCATCATTTCAACCGAAAGACGTCCACTGCTGAACATAGGCCTCCCCCATAACATAGAAACATAAATATTTACTTTAAGCGATTTCAATCGTATTTGAAATAGCTTAGGAAATATCGTTTTTCTCCAAACTGTCTTTCTGTCGTATCAAGCGCAGACTGACTTTTATTTGACAGTAACTAAATTACATAAAAGGTGCCAATTATTTTAGAATTTTTAGTGTATGCAAAATCACAGCAATTAAGCGAACTCGACATCCCGTTCAGCAAGGGCTGTATCAAGCAATTTTACAAACCCTGACAGAGATGTTGATAAAACCGGACGTTGTGAACTTTCCGGGAAAAACGTACCTATTCAAGGGAAAAGTATTGGAGGAACAGACTTGAAATCGGACAAAAATATGCCTTAATAACTTTCATCATCAGCTGGAAGACGTCCACTGCTGAACAAAGCCTCATACGAGCACCACAGTGTACAACGCGCCACATCCAGCCAGTGATTTTCCGCATCTTTCGCGATGTCGTCATTGCGTGGCGCATGTGACATTTTTTCTTTCCCGAAATTCAGTTACATACGTATAAATAATGTCCGAAACGCAATAACTCGGTGCCCAACGAAAGACCATATTATAAAAGTTCTGGAATAAATAAGAAAAAATCCATATCACTTCGGTACGTGGTAATAGACATTTTTTCTAAAATAAATATCTAGTACCTGGGTGACCGAGCTCCGCTCGGGCTGAAACTCGGTACCAAGCGTTTTCCCAGAGATAAGACCAAGCTAGATCAATTTTTCATCCCCGAAAACCCCAACATACCAAATTTCATCGAAATCGTTGGAGCCGTTTCTGAGATTCTGATTATATATATATATAATATATATACAAGAATTGCTCGTTTAAAGGTATTAGATTAGATAGATAAATAGATGTAATACTAAAAGTGATATGTAATGTGACTCTATCGCTTTACTAAATGACATTTTTTTCCTGAACTGGTATACCTTAATCTCCTACCCGGTACCAGGATATTGTTGAGTTCGGGAACACCCTATTTATTCTGATGCGTTTTTTTAACTGATTCAGAATATGCATTTAACTCAAATCCGAAAAATAATGTCAGATGCGTCTATCTTCCGTATGACGCAAAATCATGTCATGATGTCATTTTAGTCACCAAGACGTTAAGAAGTTTAAAAGTGACACTTATAGAATCACAGATGTCTTTATAGCGAACGGTACAGTGATTGCAGTGAAGCTTGTATACATATAAATTGCTATTAAAAAAAACTGCGTTACCCGGACAAAAGACGACTCTAGCTTGGAAAAACAAGGTAGGTACTACAAATTTTGCCTTTAACGAGAAACTTAGGTGTGCTTTGAGAATTTTCTTCCTTTGACGTTTCATTATTTTAATTATGATTCTGATTAACTTTTGTGACTAAAATACTGGCTGAAATTTATTATTTGCTTTCTGGATTGACAAAGAAAATACTAATGGTTAAGATATTTGGGTCTAAGCACACTTTGCCGTAATGAAGCGATCTAAATTAGCCTGATTACTACTAGCAACACATTTTTATAAAACTCTTAAATAATTAAAGATTGTAACTAAATAAGAAAAATTTTTGGTAACACTAATTTGCAATAAATAGATTATTTTTTTTTTTTTTTATTTGCCTAAATTACATTAAATTACGCCACTTTTAGGGCCCTCGCCCACGGCGACATTTGTAGCAATGCAGTAGCGATGCTGTCGCGCGTTCGCATCGATACAGTCGCGATGCAAACGCGATACCGTCGCGATGCAAACGCGCGGTTCTCTACTAACGCGCCACCCTCCCTCCGTTCCCTCCCCGATGTCGTCCGACACGGTCGCGCGTTTGCATCGATACAGTCGCGATGCTGTAGCGCGTTATTAGCGCGTTGGCATCGCTTCTATAGCGCGTTACAAATGCGACTAACGCGCGTTAGTAGCGATGCTTTCGCGCGTTTCGTAAACGCGCGACAGCATCGCTACAAAAAGTCGCCGTGGGCGAGGGCCCTTAGCGTACAACCGAAATTCGGTTGAGCGTTAACCGAAGTTCCGCGACTGTATCACAGCGTGACCTTTTTTCGACAAATGCGTTGCTAGTTGTAATCGAAATGGCATTGCAGGCGTAATCACGTCGAATTTCTGTCGCATAATTTCACTCACTCGAATACATCGGAACGTAAAATCAGATGCGGAACTTCGGTCACGTATCTTCAACATAATGAGCTTAAACACTTAGTTGTAAAAGTATTTAAATAAATGTGATGAAATAAAATAAACCGGCCAAGTGCGAGTTGGACTCGCGCACGAAGGGTTCCGTACAATTATCTATAAAAAGTCACGTTTCTTGTATGGGAGCCCGCCCCACTTAAATACTTTTTTTTTTATTTTTATTTAATGATTTATTTTTAAAGTCAGTATACTTAATAATTAAATATTCTGTGAATATTTCAAGCGTCTACCTGTTGCCGTTATCAATATCGAGCAAAAACGAGCAAAAAGAGGAATAGAGGAGTTTTAGTATTAAATTTGTTGTTATAGCGACAACCGAAATACAACATCTGTGAAAATTTCAACTCTCTAGCTATCACGGTTCCCGAGATACAGCCTGGTGACAGACGGACAGACGGACGGACAGCGGAGCCTCAGTATAGTATAAATCTTCCCAGGTGAATTTTTCGCTTCGAGCCTTTACATTAAATTTGAACCTTAATACTATGACGATACCGTTTGTTTTGAAAAATAAGGGCTCGAAGCGAAAAATTCACCTGGGAAGATTTATACTTTACATGGTCCCGTTTTTTACCCTTTGGGTACGGAACCCTAAAAAAGGGAACTTATAATTATAACGTCAAATAAATTTTAATAAATCGACCCTTTCACGAATCTAATTTAATCTGACTTCCTGTCCAAAGCCCTACAAAACCTGATTTTAATTTAACCAAACAATACCGTTTGGAATTGTTCGACACAAATTGAAATTAACGATTTCCCCCACAATTTAGCTGATAAACAATCGAGTAATTAATTTGGCGTAACATTGAAGCATTTCGTTAATTTCCAACAACATTAATTCCTTTTTACGACGCAAGAGTGTATTTGGGACGACTATTACAACAATAAGATTGTTTGGCCCTATGTTCGGTGCCGAACAGTTACGTTTGTATAACCATTATGACATTTTGCCTCATTATTACTATTACACAAGTTAGAAATAGGCAATGCGTTAATTCAGAGCGAATTACAAAAGTAATAAAAGGGTCATTCTCTGGTCTCACGTTTTTTCGTGTTCTCAACTTCAAGTAAGTGTAAAAATTTAATTTTAACAGATATCTTTATAATTAAAATACCACATATAGTAAATACATTGTTCTGCTTAAAAAACTTCTAACAGTTTTATATAAGCTATATCTAATGGGAGAAAAAAAAATCTAAAGTCGCTGGAATCCCCATTTTGGCCTTGTCCCACCTCCAATTTTCACTATGTGTTACCGTTTATTTCAAAAACCAAGCAAGAATAGCAATAAATGTTACTGTTCACAGCAAGCCAACTACTTTATGAATTAGATTAAATTATCTAAATATTCCTTTTTACCTTATCTTTTTTTTTAAACCATATTACATAAATGTCCCGAGAAAAGTGAAAATCCAATTTCGTTCATAAAACTCGTCATACTGTTCTTACGCACACTCCAAGAACATTTGTCGATGGCTTGCCAGAAAGAACCATCCACGTTGCGTCGACTGAATAGGGCGGACTTAAGGTTTTTTGCGTCACTGCCGAATTATGAGGGTAAGAATCACGTTTGATATTTTTGGTACCTCTGAAAGTGATATCAGTGGCAATTTTTTCTCGCTTGAGTTGTTGATATATTGAACTCAAATTAATTTGGCATATTAATCAGTGTTATTACTACTTCTAGAAAAAAAATGGAGTTTCTATTCTTAACCGTTTTGAAGTAATTCGTTAAAAACTAAATTGCTCATGTGAATTCGGTGGCGGTGAATTCGGTGATTTGAATGAATCCGGTGGTATTACAGTTAGTCATGGATTTTTGAAACTGTTAAGTTTATTTCCTGTACATATTTATGTAAAATAATCCAAGTCAGTTGGTAATATTGGTAAATATTAATGATTTTACGAAAAAAACTTTGATTTTTGAACGTGTTTTCAGCTTTTATTAAATAATTATTTAATTATATATTGATGGTGGATTAAATATAGGTTAAATATTTCTGAAATTTATATCTTTTTTGTTTCATTATTTATTTGTTTCGCAAAAAAAAATTATTTTGGGTTTAGCCGATTTTTGATATCATAAATACTGTTGAAATAAATAATAAGTAGGGAATGATTATTGTTTTTAAGAGATTATTTGTTTTTATGAATGTGTGCTTTAACTACGTTAAATAATTATACTAATAGCTACTATTTGAAGCATAATAGCTTATAAACGAGAGCAAAGTTATGTAATTACTTTACAAGACTTATTTAACTAGTGAAACGTTCCAAAAATATGGTGATAATTGTTTAATTATAGTTTAAGTCCCTCATTGTAAGTTTGTAGTTATTACACATTGTCATATTAAACAATAAAAGTAATTTACTTCCATAATTCGCAGTTTTGTGATTCCGGTGGTATATGAAAATTTGAAATTAATTATCTCGATAACTGTGAGGACTAAAATGGTGCCTCCTTCTGCAAAACATTTCAAATAAACACTAGTTTTCGATGTAATTATAAAAAGTCGGATAATCATAAAAAAAAATCGTGCCACCGAAGGTCACGCAAAACTGCCTTGCTCAGAGAACGACCCAAAAGCAAAAAGAGTAGATTGTGATTCACAATAAATTCTCTCTGTTTTTTATTTTGTATGCCCAAAAATAGCCAGTTCATTGTCAGCCCTCAAACGCAAAAAACACGCGAGAACAGCGTTTTCTTTTACGTTTTTTGGTACCACGGAAACGATATTGTTAGTTGCTTTTTTACACAGATTTTTATGGTTTTACTCTTCGATCAACAGTTGTATTGTTGATCGAAGGTTTTACTCCAACAGCTGACGCTGCCAAACGTGAAACCTATTGCGGTATAACGTTGAATAAAACAAGTCCAACATTAAGATTACAGCAAAAACATGTGATTAATGAAGAAGAATTCACTGTGCAAAAACGCAAATAATCTCATTTCCTTCCAAAAAGATATAAGGTAAACGTCCTGTCTGGAGCTGCTGCCCGCGACACCGTCTGCTTAGAATTTCGTTAATCAGTATCTCGCGGCGACTCCCTATGTAATTTTCTGGAATTTCACTATCTTATGTCATATCCAGGGTCACAAGCTATCTCCAAACCAAATTTCTTCTAAATCGGTTCTGCAGTTCCGATTGAGTGCCGGAGGTTAGAGTCTAACTGAAATTAGTGGACGCCACAAAAAAGGTCTTGTACGCATAAATGCGTAGTTGGCACCAATTATAAAAACTACCCCATGGATGCTAGTCTACGCAATGCTAAGTATACGTAATATTTCGTAGTTGGCACTCAAAGTGTTAAGCGTAAATAGGTAACAGACAAACACTTTCACATTTATAATATTAGTATTATCTGAACATAAAACATTATCTCGAATACCCGACCATTGTTCCCACTCGCATTTGGCACCGCGCCTGTAAGAAACAACTTTGGCGTTAATGTTTTCCCTTTTACGACTTTACGACGACCGTAACAGTTGCCATGGCAACCGCCCACCTGTAACCTCTTCTCATTTTACCAATAAAATCTTTATTTAGTCCTTTTGTCACGATACTCTAGTGAAAATTGTTTTGAGGGACGTCGGAGTGCCTCGGTACGGAGGGTTCGGATATGATAACAAATCAAATTTTGTTTCATTTATCTTGGCAGAAACAAGGATAAGCCTACAAAATTTGCAATACCGAAATTAAGTTGTAATACTCTAATAAAATTGTTATCTAATATATAAAAATCTCGTGTCACGGTGTTTGTCATCGAACTCCTCCGAGACGGCTTGACCGACTTTTATGATTTTTTTTTGTCTAAACTCGGTAGGTCTGTCTGTTTCATCATAGCTCTTAAACGGGTGAACCGAATCGGATGCGATTGCGGTGCTGCTAGTACTGGAACTGGAACTTTTGGTTCCAGTGTGTGCCCGCCGCGTGCGCACCGCCGCGCGGATTAAATGCGTTGCACGCGTCCGCGCCAGTTAGCGCTGTTCATACTATTTCTTATTAGACGGGCGTCCGTTCCGGGTAATCCGCGTCAGCTAGCGTAGGCCCTAAATGACCATGTTTCCTTTCAAATTGTTTGTTTCAATAGCTGTGACTTATTTTTGAAAAGTGTTTTTCAATAAAAATACACGTCAAGATCGCTTACCTTCTTTCTAATGCTAAAAAAAAACGAAGTATAGGCCTAGTGACTTGGCTATCCGGTTGTTTAAGACTGGTGTGGCTTGTGCCGATGCGATGAAGGAATGTGGGCTTAACAATGTTCGCCGCCAATCTTGCTGAATGGCCACGGGTATAAGACTTTTAATAAGGTGTACATCGTCGCTCAAGTATTTTAAGCACTCGAGATAATGAGGAACGGATTCATGAGTAGCGCGGGTGAATTATAATATGAATTCTATGAATTTTTGGGGGTAGTTACAATAGAGAGATCTCTCTCCAGGTAGATGTTATGCCTGGGGACCAAAGTCCAATGGATGAAAGTTGGAAGTTGTATTTATGCAGCCGAGTTGAGAATATATATATATAGCGTGATGTAGGATTGTAGTAGTTAGTTCCTTATGTGATGACTAGATGGCGCTAGTAGTCGCTACAAATTTATGATTTTTTGACGACCGAATAGACTAGTTGTTTTGTTAGAGAATCTGACTACGAAACTTGAGGTCCCAGGTTCGATTCCCGGTCGGGGCAGATATTTGTGTGAAAAATACTAATGTTTGTGCTCGAATCTTGGATGTTTAATACGTATTTAAGTATGTATTTATCTATATAAGTATGCTTATCCGTTGTCTAGTACCCATAGTACAAGCTTTGCTTAGTTTGGGACTCGGTCAATTGGTGTTAATTGTCCCAGCATTTATTTATTTGATTGATTACAAATTTTTATGTGACAACGGGACATTTTATTTATGAAGGAATGAATCGTCATCAGGCATCAGGGGCTTCTGGCCAGAGTTAGCCAGGCTTGTCCACCTCCTTGCTGGCGGTAGTACGGCGCAAGTGCCAGACAACTTATATCGAACTTTTACGTAACTTGGCTTTAATGATAAACAATTTACAATTTGTGAACATGAAAATAACGTTAAGAGAAAATTTAGCTGCCAATAAAAATCATTTTCCGATGTACCTAGTCTCCCCGAATAAATAAGAGGCTGTCGATGTAAAAGTTTATTGAGTTCCCGTTGACTCTTTACGAGGGTGCCCGTGGTTTACTAACGATTTATCTCCTTGTTCGCAGATGGACTGGCAGCAATTTCACGACCCCTGTAGGACCCTGACGTAAAATGATGAACATCACAGTCTACGACGATGTTATATCGACGCTGGACCTGAAAAATGACCCAGCTATTATGAGTTTAAATATCTCCCACGTTGGCGGAGGAGTTCTGATCCTCACAAAGACACTCACCGGTGACACATTCAATGTGATTGACGAACCAAGATTGAATAAGACGACAGACTTAATCGACTTTATAGTCGTGCAGGTCGCTTTTAGCTTGCTGTACTGCATCATTTTCATTTTGGGGGTTTTTGGAAACGTCCTAGTATGCTTCGTAGTGTTCAGAAATCGCGCCATGCAGACGGTCACGAATCTCTTTATTACCAACCTAGCCCTTTCCGATATCTTGCTATGCGTTTTCGCTGTGCCTTTAACGCCCCTGTATACTTTTCTCGGACGATGGGTATTCGGAAGGCTGCTCTGCCATCTCATGCCGTATGCCCAAGGTACGAGCGTCTATATTTCAACTCTCACTCTAACTTCAATAGCCGTTGACAGATTCTTCGTCATCGTTTACCCCTTCCATCCTAGGATGAGGCTCAACACATGTATATTTATTATCATCTCCATATGGATCTTCTCACTGCTTGTAACATGCCCATACGGTCTTTTTATGGGAATTCAAATAACGAATAATAAGACTTACTGTGAAGAGAGCTGGCCCTCCGACAAATCGAGAAAAATCTTTGGAGTGCTCACCAGTGTATTTCAATTTATAATACCATTTTTAGTAATAGCTATATGTTATACTTGTGTTAGTATAAGACTAAACGACCGTGCGCGATCAAAACCCGGTGCGAAAAACACCAGGAGAGAAGAAGCAGATAGAGATAGAAAAAAAAGAACTAACAGAATGCTCATTTCCATGGTGGCCATCTTTGGCATCTCATGGCTTCCTATTAATGCTATCAATATTTTCAATGATTTCTACGCACAAATGACAGAGTGGACATATTACTACATGTCATTTTTTCTCGCTCATTCAATGGCGATGGCTTCCACGTGTTATAATCCATTCTTGTATGCTTGGCTTAACGAAAACTTTAGAAAGGAGTTCAAACAAGTACTGCCTTTTTTTGAAGCGACCGGAGGAGCCCGTAATAGTTATCACTCTGGACGCATGCCAACACACAAATCTGATAAAATTTGCAACGGCAACGATACAATTCAGGAAACGCTGTTGGCGTCTTCTTTCAATAGAGGGCCGTCGTTGAAGCATCGAATGCTAGAAGGGAACGGGAGAAAAGACAATGGTGTTGAAGTAGAAAGTATTATACTAGAGGATAAAACAATCTCTGCATCGTACAACACGAAGAACGAAAACGTCAATCTGCAATTAATAGACGAAGAATCACAGCTGAGCGAGCCTAAGGATATCACTATTGTTCTATAAACGTAAGTATTTTTTTCTTAAACTGTTAAGATAAGTTAGGATATGACTAAGAATCTAGATCAAGGAGGCGGATATGTGAGGGCGAGCGTTTTCATCTATAGGTAATGTGGTTAGTAGGTATTCCATTGGGCTTGCCTCTTCATCGGTTTCCTTAATCTTCTCTAACACGAACTGCTAAGGAATGGAATTTGCTTCCGTCGTCTCTTTTCCCAGATAGATACAACCTAGGCCTCTTCAAGGCTAGAGTGAATAGGCTGTTACTGAACCGGTGAGATACACCTTTGGCCTCATCTTTAGTTTTGATCAGGTGAATCAAGGGTCTGTTTTACGTAAATAAAATAAACGTATACACTGGATCCAGTAGGTACCTCGATAAAAACCTAATTTTTTAAGGTAATGTATTTTTTTTTACCTTTAACGCTAAACAAGGGGTGCTATGATACATGTATGTTTATACCTATATGGGTGTTGGACACAGTTTTAGATTAATCGCAAAAGTTCATATAATTAAGTTTTATTAAAGTCGGTCGCACCGTTTGTGAGATATTGGACTTTAGAAATAAAATGTCAGGCGTTTCACAACATTTCTAAATTGAAGTTATCTGGCTCTATTCTAGCTGTAATCACTAAGATATCAAACGATGTTTGTCACATCTCGGTGAGTTAGTAACCTAGTATAGAGTATTTTTTTAAACTTAAATCTGCCTTTATTTCATTAACAGCAGCTCCCCTTCTACGTAAATCTTCAATGTCAACGCCCACGCAACTCACATGCCTGCCTTCGTCCACTCCCGTCCTTACATAAATCAATCTCAGCCTAATGCCATCAGCAAGGTCCGCAACTAATAAGTCTCCAGCTCCCAATTCACTCGAGCAATTACTTCTAACAAAAAACATCTATTTTCCTCGCCAAAACTTCCTTGTTCGTGACTTTATTTGCACCTTCGACTCTTTTGGTTTCAAAAGCTGCCGATAGGAAAAGGACGAGTTTAACCAAGCAAACTTTCTTTCTATCGAGTTAGTTGTAGTTTACAGAAGTTGTCGTATAAAAGTTACGTTTCGGTAGTTTTAAGTTGAGATTAGATTAGAGATGGTGCGGATATCTTAGAAGTCTTAATGTTAAAATAATTACCTTCTTCGTTCAGATAATGGCTCGCGAGTTCAAAAGTTTATGGGTGTCGTGCTATAAAAAACATTCACGGAAAAAGTGTTCCGTATAATTTTACTTTTTCTTTGCATTTGAGTAGTTCTACGAGCATTTTAACCGCTATAATTTTCCCGACACTCATATTGAACAAATCAGCTAAATACACTTAGCATGAAATTTTAATAAATTGAAATTAAACCGCAAACACTGTATTGATTTATAGAAAGCTTCCGTACGGAGTAGAACTCATTTGTTAAACTTTGTATACATTATGTGTAAATAAAGAATAGAAGAAGAATTACAACAATTGCTCAAGAAAAGAACATTTGACGACCAGATGGCCAAGTAGGTAGAGAACCTGACTACGAAGCTTGAGGTCCCGGGTTCGATTCCCGCGTCGGGGCAGATATTTGTATGAATAATACGAATATTTGTTCTCGGGTCTTGGGTGTTTAACATGTATTTAAGTATGTATCTATCTATATAAGTATGTTTATCCGTTGCTTTGTACCCATAACACAAGCTATGCTTAGCTTACTTTGGGACAAGGTCAATTGGTGTGAATTGGCCCGTGATATTTATTTTTATTATTATTTTATTTTGGATACGAATTATGTCTTGAAAATTAATTCCTAAATATTAGATGTTTTTTTTTAATACAAAATTAAAATAAATAATTACAATAAAGGGTCGTTAAATTTACGTTTCTTCCGGAAGAGCTATATTCGCATAAAATATTCGCACTCCTAGATCAAGAGTCGACTAACACAAAATAATCCATCATTTTAATTTAGACCCTCCTGGATGTAAATAAGGTCTAAATTATAATGTGATAATATTTTGAGTTACCTTGATTCTTTATCCAGAGTACTAATCGAGATGTGCAATTTATAGCCGGATGTCCAAATAATTTTTAGCAGATATTTGTGTGGAAAATACGAATGTTTGTGCTCGAGTCTTGGATGTTTATTATGTATTTATCTATTATAAGTATGTTTATCCGTTGTCAAGTACCCGTAGTACAAGCTTTGCTTAGTTTGGGACTCGGTCAATTGGGATTGATCATTTTTTCTAACCCCCCCTTTTTATTTTTTTTATCAAAAATATAGAGCATTTTAAGAAACTAATTTGAATATTTCAGAAATTCACCACTCCAATATTTTTTTATAATTTATTGAAAATTTGAGATACGACTTCTCGTAAATTACATGCCGCGGCAGAATCTGTGCACATAAACCACAGTCATAATGACAAAAAAATGTGTCACAATCGATGGTTAGTTGTCATTCTGACAATGTCACTTTACATTACAATAACAATAACACTAAAGTTGCCGGTTCTTCCAAGAGAATAGGTAAAAAAAACGATTTACGGCTATAGTATTTTTGTACGTATAAAATAAAATGGTCAGAAGTATTCGCTTGAAAGTTCTTTGGCGGATTTAATCCATACTTACATTATAATGATCCTCGCAACAATAAGTACATCTTGTAAACTTTGAATTAACTTTGCGGCACCACTTCTCTTGTAAATCTTCTCTAATGCGAACCATTAATTTGTTTGGGCTATTGACAGAATCATTTCCACAAGGTAGGAATGAAACACTTCCTGTATAAATCCATTATTAAAATGTAAAAAACGCGAAGAATGTTTTTCAAAATAGTATCCTTAAACTGACAGATGATAACTACGTCGAAGTGACAGAGAATAGTCCTTATAGAGAAACTAGACGGACGGCTTTTTTTTTCTTGTTGCAAAGAATTTTAAAGTTAATGCCCACAGAAAGGTCAAACAAAGGTCAAACATTATTTTGCAAAAATACACACGATCATTTAATATTTTTTTACTACAATGTTATAAAATGATTTAAAAAACCTATTTCTCGAAATGGTTTTGGAATTAGACCACATTGTAAAAAAGTGATCAATGCCAATTGGTGTCAAATTGTCCCATGATTTATTTACATTTAGAACTCAACTAACTCAGTAAAAAAATATTTATCATTATATAATCCTAATATTCGCTGGTGTTTCATGTCCACAGAAAAGACATAAATACGACTCTATGTATAACACGATTCTAAGATTAATTTTTGATTAGTAATTACCACTTTGATTTACTTCGTGATCGCATTATTATCATAACATGGCAATATATTCTCAACCTCTTATGTTGCCGAGATATGTTACTCCAAAAACAACCTTATGGCAAAGCTCGCTGTGGTGCTAATAGTTAAGCAACATAGTACATAGTTAGAAACATAACGTTCACTTGGCTTAACCAATTAGGAACCTAATTAAAGGATTAATTAACACGTAGTCGAAACAGGTTCTTCACTACGAAACTCAAAGAAATTCGCAAGTTTCGTGTATCATGAGGGTCTATAATGACTCCCATAAAATTTTAAGTCATAATGTATCATTAGTCGTAATCAACGTTAGTCTTACAGTGATTTATTTCTGAAACAATTTATTTTTCGGAATTGTTATAAAACAAACCAACCTAATCTAACCTATTGCATTCTATAAGATGGCATTTAAAAAAGTCCTGAAAAAAATACCGTTTCAGAAATAAATCACTGTATGACTAACGTTGATTATGACTAACGATGCATTATGACTTAAAATTTTATGGGGGAAAAGGGGCACCGGTCAACGAGTTTTTACATATATTATGTACCTATTTAAACTCTTTATTTTACATCATCATCTCATCATCTCTGCCTGAATTCGTCCCACTGCAGAGCACAGGCCTCCTCTCATAATGAGAGGGATTGGGCCGTAGTTCCCATGCGAACCCAGTTCTGATTGGGAGTTTCACTAGCTTTAAAATTACCTCGACGTTTCAACCTCATTGTAGCGGCCGTGGTCACGAGTCGAAGGAAGGTAGTTCGTGATCAAGTCCCTAAAAATATTAGTTAGGATGCTTTAAATAGTTTGAGAGCATGTACTTGTAAGCAAAATGCCTCGAAACTTTTTAATGTAAATTCCAAGTAAGTAAGGAATTTTATTCGTGTTAATTTAATTAGAAAAGGTCCGCGTAGTCTACTAGGCGCGGTCGCGAAATGTTACAACTGCCATATTAAGGGTTACATTTAACCAAATACCTACATAAATCCTGCTAATATAAAAACCGGCCAAGTGCGAGTCGGACTCGCGCACTGAGGGTTCCGTACAAATTTGTAGGCATGTCCAAATATATGTAAATAATAACGTTACTGTCCCAAATTTTCGAAAGAACTATTTTATTGAAAGGATTAATTATAGTTTTTTTTCAAAAGGGTTGAGTCTTTCAAATAGCTTTTAAGGCTTTCGCCTCAAATATCTTTTTAGCCTTCCAATTCTCCGAGGCGAGCCTGACTAGGTGTAAAGCATAAACGAGACGGCTACATATAAATTTGAACAGTCTTGCTGATCGATTTTGTCGAATTTCACCGCGATCAGCTTGAATTTATCATTTTTTTCCGGATCCAAGTTAGTGAACAAAGTTAACCCTAAAAAGCTTAACCATAAGAAAAAGCTCAAGCCTAAAAATACATAGGTCTGAGCCTTAAAAAACTGAAGACTTTTTCATTACGACTAGGTTTACTAAAATAGCTCTTCGAAAGTCTCTTCCGTCACCCCAGCACTAAAATTTTAAGCTAAAAGACTTGTGAAACGCTAGGTCACCTACCCGCCTACTTCCCCTTTAACCATGAGTAACTAGATCAGCTCCTCGAGTTTCTTCCGCGTAGCAAAATTCCCAGTCGCATTTTTCCCCAAATGCTTTTTTTCTCACTATTGTTTTTTACTCAAGCTTATTTTACAGTACCTAGCGTTTTTTACCAATTTGAATTGACACAGAAACAGTGTCGACGGAGCTCCGCTCACGCGCTCCTTCCCCTGTATGCTTTTTGCCCTTCGGGCCGATGCAAACCTAATATGACCTACACCTGCCTATGTTTCTGTGTCGATTAGATTTGGGAAAAAACGCAATTGTTAAAATAGGCTTCAGTAAAATACCATAAAAGGAAAATGCGACTGGGAATTTTGCTACGCGGAACAAACAAGTTCGAGGAACTGATTTAGTTACTCAAATTTTTTCGTGTAACTAACGAGACATCCTGTTTAAGTCACCCTTGTAGCCCTCAAAGGTAACCGAATATCCGAAGCATCTCATCTGGGCCACTTGCTAGGAATCTGTCCCAGAGCAAGGAATCTAATATCGCCTTTATATTGATGAAACTCTGTCTCTTGTCTAAGACTGGTATAGAGGAATTACTTAAAGATTAATTAATTAATTAATTACTTATTACGGCCTTTCTTAATCAAACCTTCTTTCCTCCTTTTCCTGTTCTTTTTCCTTCTTTTTTCTTAAAAAACCGGTTTTGAGTGTATACTCTCAAAGTCAAAGTCAAAAGTCAAAATTCTTTATTCAATAAGGATGTTGACACCACCAATCAACTGACATACTTTTTATGAGCTGTCAAAGCCCAATTCTCCCATTCAATAGCGACTTATGACGTCACTTGTTTGCCAACTCAATCAACTAACTATTTATTTGTTTTAAAGCAACAAAAAATCTAATTTTGCAGTTAATCGACAATTTATCTGGTTTTCAGAGCTAAAATAAAGCTTAAGTAACATAAGTACATCTAAAGTTTTTAATACAACTCAATTTTTTAACACAGTAGAGACGCTTTCGCCAATGCGGATCAGAATTACTCTATAAAAAGTAACTAATCTAATCAAGTAACTAATCTACTACTTATTACAATGAGCAAATCCCTATTGAATTGTCTGGACTGTTCTCCAAGCAATAGAAGATAATCTGCCACCTGTTGCCAAAAGAACCAACTTAAATGACTCGGCAACATGGCAAGGTTTATTTATTAGCCACCTGTATACAATAAAGAACTTTAGCATCGTTATAACTAGGTTTATTATCGGGTGTGGCTCAGAATTCATGTGCAAAATTATATTTGAAATTTACCACAAGCTTTACGGTGAGGGACAAACGTCGTGGGGAAAACTGGACACAGTTACAAAGCAATTCAATGTTTTGTGTGAAGTTCATTGTACTGGTAGAAACTACAGCCCAGTCTCTCTCATTCTGAAAGGAACCCTGCGCCCAGCAGTGGGACGTATATAAGCTGAAGTCATGAGATGAAAAATGTATAGAAAAAACAAGTGCATATATTGATATACACTTGTCATAGCACTAAGAAGCAGTAGAGACAAAAAACTAGCTATTATCTTTGTATTCGTTTTATGTATTACTAACACTCGTTCTACGAAAAAAACACCATTCCTCCTGGAGATATTATCAGTTTAATTTTATTAATAACGTTTAAAGAACACGCATTTTCTTTTGTTTCAGAAACCGATGCCAACGCGAAAGAAGATTACGAAACGTTTGTCAAGAATCTGCATACCTTAATAAATAATTAAGTGAATCTTTCGAAATTGCAACAAAAGTGCTTGAATCTTTCATGTTAAATATTGTAGTGTGTATTTTAAGTGTCCGCTTTAACATACTGAGTCATTATTATGTTATGCCAGACGAATTGTGACTGAAAGTAAGCATAATTTTTTTACCTGAAATGAAAAAGCAATTCATTCCAAAACGATTTTGAAAACGAAAAGGAAACAATCATGTCACAACATTCGCAAGACCGATTGAGGAAAAAATTTTCAATAAATGGTATGTACAAACATTTTTTTAACAAAAATACTCGGGTTCACGAATTTTTAATGGATAAAAAGGTATCAACTAGCTTACCGACTGTTTTATTTTATTTAGAACACAAAAGGCTAGCTAAAATAATATCCAGTCATTAGGGCTATCAAAAGTTCACATTGTGAAGTGAGCATTGTCTTACTTAAAGCTTATAGCATTTTTATTCTGGTTTTAACTCTCAGCTGTTACATAGTCGAACTCATTGCAAATTATAGATTTGGTATTTTTTTATGATACATTCCTGCTTTAAACATCAAATGACAAGGAAAATAAATATTTTACACCACCCCTATTCCGTGGGAATTTCGAAAATTTATTTTTCCATCTCGAATGATGTTCAAGGTTTTAAATCTATAGCTCCAAGGATTTCAACTGTGCGTCATTTGTTAGGTAATAGCCAAGTTTCTGTTTGATACGTATATTGCCTGCAACATACTAGCATTCCTTGCTTTTCTCCTGGCATCAAAAGCAGTCTACATATTAATTAGAGATAGTATTGCTTTCTATTTGTGGCAGGACTTTAGACCGGTAGTTCGGTCTAGTACTTTCAGAGATTGCCCCTTACAAACGAAGATACAATATTGTAGTTACGTAATAATTTCAACGATTTCAATTGATAAAACCGGATGTGATATTGGTGTTAAACAAAAACGCGTGTTTGAAATGTTATTTCTATTAATCGTTAATATAGCTGTCATTCATTTAATAAGTTTTTTTATATTTACTGTCGTATTATCTTCAGATTCAGATATTTCACTGTAAAACAAAACATTTTTGTTCCAAATATTGAACTTAGTTCAAATAGCGTTAATGATTTCTTAGGAATGTAAATAATTACATTATAGTTACACCAGTAATGAGGCTTTTTAATATTGTTAATTACCTAGTCAACTCTATCTTAGAACCTGTAAATATCAACAAACGCAAGTATCCAGAAGGCCTATTCAAAACATAGAAAAATTTCATTTCCCATAATCGTGTATGTTCTTAGTAATACGAAGATTGTATTGGTGGTGTTATGTTTATTGATTGATGTTTTTAAATAAACATTGAGCCCAAATTTCAAACTTAATTTGCAAGTTGTAGAAATAAAATAATAAAATAAACATTTCCTTATGTACGTAGTAACGTTAGTTAGAATGTAAGTATTTAAACTCTTGTGAGACATAATTTATAAAAATTAGAAAATAAATGGTTTTATTCACTCTTATAAGTGGGAGACGACAGTTTAGGTGTTTTAGGAAGAACTTTTTCGAGGAATGAGTTCATAATAGAAACACAATCTACAGTTTAACGCATAGCGGTCTAGAAATAAGGGGATTAACAGAATAAATTCTATTTATACTGCATCGATCTCCGACTTATAATTGTGCTAATGTAAATTAAATGTGTATGATATTTATTTGAAACTACGCACATAAGGAACTTATAAGTTTGAGATTTTAAGTTTATAGTAAAACATCAATCAGATATATTTGTGATGTAGATATTTTCGTTTTGTACAGCGTAAGAAGCTTGAAGTTTTAGAGATAGTGAGTAAGCGAATGTACATAAAGTGTTTTTAACCGCTTGTGTAGACAAGGATAGATAGTAATATCATATGGTTTTGTATGTTTGTTGTTGTACAAAATTTATTACGGAATAAATGGAGCTGATTGATTTGTATGCATTGTTTTATTTCCTACTAGGTGTTGTCGACCACATCGTCTACAAAGACTGTTTATCGCTGTCCCGCGAATACTACTTTCCGGGATTAATTATTTCCTATTTCTTCATCAATATAAGTATCTAAATATATACCTGTCATCAATATTCATTTAGTAGTTTTTGCTTAAAAAGGTAAATCATTTCATAAATCCTTCAAAAAATCTCTTTTGTAATATTTATAGCATAGGATATTTCTCAGTTGTTTTATATTTTTAATACCCGTAGGTAAATTAGTATTGTATTCTATAAATCCAGCAATTAGGACATAATAACGGTTACGGTAACGGTTTCTTTCCGCATAGTTTTAAATGTACATGTACGTTTATACGTATATTTATAACGATGTTTCAAAAAATGTACATGGAATGAGCGTGATCACAGGCAAACAAATCAAAACACAATATAAGGCAGTGTGTCTTCACTGCAGTAAGTATATTTACATTAACCCTTTCGAGCGCTTTTTCCCGATATCTGTACCTTTTTTTTCCAGTAGGTTTAGAACATGACTTTTTACAAGTAGGTATGATCTAAGATTGCCAGGATACTTTTAAAAGCGAGTTTACATTAAATGGTTTGACTTTTATCAGTCACTGCCTGGCACCATTTCGAACTTACCAGTTTTCAATGTCACAGAAGAACTAAGCCTATTTTTCACATTTCCATTTTAAGTGGGTTTTGTAAAGCAGTAAAGCAAGTATCTGTGTGTAATTTACCAATGTATTTTTTTATCAATGTCCTCCCTTGAATATACATGTATTATAATCGCGACGAAAACATAGGGTAATTTGGGTTGTACCGGTATCGGTATTTATAAGAGGCCTTACATTACATTTTATGTACAATGACTAACAAGTTCCCATGGCTTCAGCCCTTCTTGCTTCACCCCTGTAAACAAAATATCGGTACCCTATCTCGTATTAATTTCGAAAAATACTTCCTATAATACTTAGGAATTACATTATTTAATTTCTCCATCTTCATTTTACCAAAGAACCTGCTGAACATCCAGGCGGGGGCAGCGTATTCACCCTTATGTGGTTAGCAGTCTACTGGCCGGACGATACGGTTTGCTTCATCTTTCCTAATACGAATTCCTAAAGAATGGAATACGCTCCCATCGTCTGTATTCCCAGACAACCTGGGGCTACTTCAAGGCTAGAGTGAATAAGGCTGTTACTGAACTAGTGAGATAAGCTTTGGCCTCATCTGCACTTTCCATCAGATGAGTTAAGGGTCAATCAGGGGTCAGTTCTAAGTAAAAAAAATCGTGCGTACAGCTCCTCCGCGCGAAAGAAGTGAAACTTCGTAATGTGGAAATGAAAAAGGCACTTATACATCAATAACACCGATACGACCGCTTTAGCCTAGTTGGTAGTGACCCTGCCTACGAAGCAAGAGGTCCTGGGTTCGAATCCCGGTAAGGGCATTTATTTGTGTGATGAGCACGAATATTTGTTCCTGAGTTATGGATGTTTTCTATGTATTTAAGTATTTATTTATCTATATAAGTATATTTATCGTCGTCTAGTACCCATAGTACAAGCTTTGCTTAGTTTGGGACTAGGTCGATTTGTGTAAGATTGTCCCCTAATATTTATTTATATTTATTTATATGAACCTTATTGCAATAACCCAAAGCAAAGAAGTGGCTAGCACGCAACCAACTACAGCGCGAAACAAGTTACATAACTCGTCGCTAGATGGCGTTGCTCCTCGTGCGCACGTTATTTTCAATAATTTTTCTTGATTTTTCGTAATTCTCACAGATATTCAATACTTTTTTTTTACTAAATACGTTTAAAGTACTTTATTCTACGATTTACCATTAAAATAGTTTTTATTTTTACAAGTTTTCATACTAAACCACGCAATTTTTCTGGATCGCACTGACGAAGTTTCTAACATCCGTTAGTATATATACAATGCGAACGTCTCGTAAACGTCAACTTGCGTTGCGTTGCGTATTTAACGCAACGCGTTCAACGCAACGCTTGTTGGAAGTCGCATTAGAAGTTTCACTTCAAAAAACTGCCCAATTTTCCAACACCAGTTTGTCGGTCAGTTCGTCAGTCACGTTGGCGACATCAAGGACCTACTTTCTTATTGATATTATTCAAGATAAGTGATTCAATGGTACATAAATTGTGTGAACAGTGAGGAAAATCGAGGTAGGACGAGGCATTCGATTTTTTCCAATTTTCCTCTCGATACAATAAACAAGGTAAAGTCAGCGAATTGCAATGTGTTATTTTGCATCTCACATTCTAACGAATTGGGGTAAAAAAACATTCCGGAAGTATTTTTACCACGTTGCATGATCATGATCTACATAGCCACTTAAAAAAAAAAAAAAAAAAAATATTAGGGGACAATTTTACACAAATCGACCTAGTCCCAAACTAAGCAAAGCTTGTACTATGGGTACTAGACGACGATAAACATACTTATATAGATAAATAAATACTTAAATACATAGAAAACATCCATAACTCAGGAACAAATATTCGTGCTCATCACACAAATAAATGCCCTTACCGGGATTTGAACCCAGGACCTCTTGCTTCGTAGGCAGGGTCACTACCAACTAGGCTAAAGCGGTCGTTACTTATGTATACCAGAAGATAGGTGGCAGAGGTGTGGCAGGGCAAGGAGGTGTTGGCGGGACGACGAAGGCGTGTTCCTCAAAGACACTGGTTAGACACTGCTCAAATTTGGGACGAACGTGGAAAATGCCTAAAAGTGGGACATTTCTTTAGGCTAATTAAAAATGATAATAAATGAGGTTTGTGAAGTTTGTTAGGTACTCAATCACGCAATAACGGCAAAACGGATTTAGATGAAACTTAGCGCACAGTTAGCAAAAAATCTGTAATAAGACATAGGGTACTTAATATTCCGGTAAGGCGTTCCCGTGGCAAAATACTTTTACTTTAAACAAGAATAGAGAACGCAGTCCAAGGGGCCATCCATAAATTACGTCACACCAATTTCGATCAATTTGGACCCCTCCCCCCCTCCTTGTCACACTTATTACTATGAAAATCGCCATTATTTTGTTCTAGTGTCACAGATCGCTTGACCCCCCCGTCCCCCTAAATGTGTGACGTAATTTATGGATGGCCCCCAATAACGTTGAAGTAGGTACCTCAACATTCAAGATTCCCTTATTTTCCATACGATTTTTTGTGTCCGTTCCGTAAGGAGCCATAAAAAGTATACAAAAAAACACAATATTTTAGACTATCGCGTTCATTACTAATTTCATGAGTTAAAATCGGGTTTTGTTCCGCGTATCTTGTTTTTGAAGAAGCCCGATATTTCGGCACAACTGCAAGCGCCATGATCACGAGCACAGAATATATAATAGTACTGACTGACGTACAGAATGGAAACGGTCCGCCCCGCTCCGATTCGAATTACCCCACCCCTCAAGGCGCAGATAGCCGGAAACCGCCAGAAACCAGAAGAGTGCGCGCGCGATGTATGTAGGCGTACGCGTGTACAGACGTCGTCGTGCTTATGTAGATTCAAGAACGCGTATTTCTACGTCGTGTCCGCCGCGTGTCACGAGACGACTGGAGAAATCTCCAGACTCCAGTCGTCTTGTGATCATGGCGCATGCAATTGTGCCGAAATATCGGGCTTCTTCAAAATCAAGGTACGCGGAACAAAACCTGATTTTAACTCATAAAATATACAAAAAAGTCACAAAACTGACCGAAGAATAAGGACACTTTTTTCTTTATGAAAATGAAGAGTGCTTGTGATTTTCTGAGTAAGAAAACACCAAAATTTCCTGATTTCAGAAAAGAGTTTTCTGCGCACTTTAAAGTCAATATGCCCGCTTGTTCTTCACCGTAAAGGTCCTTATAAATTTCAAATGTAATTTCGCACACAAACTGAAAAATTTAGAACGCTATACTTATAATGTTTTGCTCAAAGCATAAGCCACAGCTACACCTTCTCTGATGTCTAGTCAAGAATCTTTTAATAAGTAAACTTTTCTATTACTAAAGTTTCTATATTATGACACTATTCCGGAAACGGTCATAGACGATAAAATAGAACAGATGTTTCAACTTACTGCACAGTCAATACAGTATGTAATTGAACGAAGAGCAAAGCTTGGCTTCGCCTTGGCCGTCTCTTTCTGTCACATCTTATACCGTTTGACAGAAAGAAATAGTGAATGCGAAAGCAAGTGTCAGCGCGTTAGACAATAAGTAAACCTACTGGTTGATTAGCAAACTTTTAGTACTGTTTCCGTTTAGTCCCTCTAAAGTTTTTTAATATTTAATCTAGTTTTAAATGAACTAAACAAAAAAAATATTAAAAGTATCAAGCCATCATCAGGTATCAGTTCTTCGTACAGCTACAAACTTTATAAAACCAAACACGTTTTTGTTCGAGTAGCACACGATAAGTTCCGTACCTTCATTCTAAATATTGTTATGATCATAAGTACGAAAAATGCCGAAACACTGAAAAACGACATTGGCTTCAATAATATTGTCATTTAAGTGGAGACCATTTTGCTGCAGTAGGGACTATAATTTCGTTCAGTTGTGTCCTCATCCACCCAGTCTCCGCAAATGACAGTCTCTTCGCTTTTAGTCTTAATCTTTGGAAGGTACCTGAAGCTTAGCGTTAATGGGTTTTGTGCTTGCTGAGGCTTCGGCTAACTCACACTCGACAAGTATATGAATAATGTACGTAATATTTCTACACGCGTATGAAACTTGCGCGTTATATGTATTAACTACGCGACATTCAAGACTTATTTATTCTTATTCTCGGGGTTTATACTTGTGTCCAAGTCCCGGAAAGTAAGTTTTATTATGCATAACTAGCTTATGCCCGCATCTTCTTTTGTGGAAAATTCGCAATACAAGCTATCCTATGTCCTTCTTATGGTCTCAAACAATATCCATGCCAAATTTCATCTAAATAGTAAAGTGGTAACAGATACAAACAATTTCGCATTGATGATATTAGTATGGATACCAAACAGTTTTCTTCCTCGTTTTCATTTCTAATTATCATTTAAAATGACAGTTAGGATACCAATGACATTAGCTACACTAAATAATTGCGTAATTCAAAAATAAATTTCTCATAATTAAGTAGCAAAAAACTTCGCCAACGCACCTGTGATTCCCCTCGTGTTGCGGGTGTTCATGGGCGACGGTGATCACTCTCCATCAGGTGACCTGTCTGCCCGTTTGCCCCCTCTTATATAAAAAATAAATACATCTACTATTTAATCAAAAACCAATTACAAACGAATAAAAATAAAAATGGCTTTTTAGTGAAAATTAAGAATAACTCACGTCTTAAATGGAGTGAAGACCTGATTTATGTTGCGGGAACGCGTTGGATGCGGATGGCGAAGGACCGTTCTGTTTGGCGAACCTTGGGAGAGACCTATGTTCAGCACCGGACGTATGATGATGATGATGATGTCGAGCTAAACTCGATTTAAGACGTAAGTCATCCGTATCTTTCACTAAGTATGTGTGAGTCTTACGGTAATTTCATGTAACAGTCAAGTGTAAAAATATACCCATATTTTTACACTTGCACACAGATTGCTCATAAATATGTCCCATAGCTCTTATGTCGTCGAAATAAGGTATAGGTATATAACGATGGGAGGATTAAATCGATACTTAGGTATTTTTGCACTTGACCGTACAATAACTATAAATTAAAAAATTTAAAAACCCCCAACGCAATCAAGTCTAAGGTCTCTTCCGCAGCATAGAAAAGAGCTGATAACTTTGAAACGGCTTGATCAATTTTAATGAAACATGTCTAAGGACCATTTCCAAGAAAACTGTTTTCAAATAAAAAAAACCGCATCCAAATCGGTTCACCCGTTTAAGAGTTATAATGCCACAGACACATAGCGGTCAAACTTATAACACCCCTCCTTTTGTGTCGGGTGCTTTGATCAATTATAACTGTAGATCCACAGTCGCGCGCCCGAAAATGTCCGAGCCAAATGAGCGCCAGTGGCCTTCTTTTTTTTTCTCAGTACGTTGCGTGAAATTGTCAAGTTTAGCTGTCAAGTGTCAACCGAAATTCGACTGTAATAAAGTAAAGATTAGGTTCAAATTTCTGTGTAGGTGATGATTTTAATTGTTATGCAAACAAATAAAAAAGTTCGGACATTTTTCGAAGGGGATTTTGTTCGGCAATGTGTATCTTCAGTTATAATTGATCAAAGGTCGGGGGTTAATAATGCCTTCATTGAAGGAGTTCTCTACTGCCGCCATCTATGCTAACTTAACGTAAGCTGTCATCAATCTTGCTCTCGCGTTCCATCATGTTACGTGTACACAGTGTGACTCGCTGGCACTCATTTGATTAATTCGAACAAATCGCTTATTTGAATTGCTAAATTGGTTAGGTAAGCTTGGAATTTTAAAGGATCTTTGGTGACATCTTAGACATGTTGAACAAAATTTCTAGGGAAGTCTTTATCTATTGCGTACTTCCTCGCAAACATAATATTATTATAGTCCTTCAGTATGGAGGAATACTTGCGGCGTTTAAATTGGACCTGATTAAGATATTTCTTTCCTTTACATACATATCACAAATTATTTTATTTTAATTGGGCTCCATTTTTTTGGATACACAAACTTTACCAAGTTTGATAGAGAGATTTTATCCTTATGATTGACCCTGTCGATCAATGAAATAAAAATACAGGGTGCTCTTTTTTCATATTTTAGCCGGTTCGATTCCCGAGCGCAGCAAGCGAATTTTCAAAAATCTTTGAATGCAGTTTTCTTTCTTTTCAAAAATAAATAAATGTTTCCTTTGAGAAAAATTTACTATTTTCAGTATTTTGAGTACTTTCCCTAGAGGTGGCATTACAGTCGATTTTTGTAACACACGGGACATGACCGGCCTTATTATTATGTACATCATCATCATCATCATCATCATCATCATTTCAGCCGAAAGACGTCCACTGCTGAACATAGGCCTCCCCCAAGGCTCGCCAAACAGATCGGCCCTGCGCCATCCGCATCCAATGCGTTCCCGCTACCTTCACCAGGTCGTCGCTCCATCTTGTTGGAGGCCTACCTACACTGCGTCTTCCGGTCCGCGGACGCCACTCGAGAACCTTTCGGCCCCATCGGCCGTCAGTTCTACGGGCGATGTGCCCTGCCCACTGCCACTTAAGTCTAGCGATTCTTCGAGCTATGTCCGTGACTTTAGTTCTTGCGCGGATTTCATCATTTCTAATGCGATCCCGCAGAGAAACTCCAAGCATAGCCCTCTCCATCGCCCTCTGAATGACCTTGAGCTTCCTTATAAGACCCATCGTTAGCGGCCACGTCTCAGTGCCATAAGTCATCTCACTGGCAACACACACTGGTCAAAGACTTGAGACACTGCGGTATATCGGATGACAAGATATTGCGATATTATTATGATTGATATTATTATGTACGGAAGTACATAATGTCTGTCTACGTACAATCACTGGCAACAATATGGTGGTATCACCAAATGGTGGTGGTGTACACCAAAGCGCTCAAAAATACCTAACTGAGCTTCTCTAGCCGTTAGTGAATCAGATGTTTTCGAGTACCTACTCTGTGCTGTCCAATATTATTGCCATTGAATACCTACGAAGCTCGAACCCTGTAAGTGACATGCCTTGATCTGCCGCTATTTCCGTCTCTTTGTTACTACGTACCTGTCAACCGCAGGAGGACCCTACAACATGACTGGCAAGCTGGTAGGTAAATCTATTGTGTGTTGATTAAGAGGCCATGTGCAAAATTATGCTGATTTCTCTAATTTACGTGAAATAACCGATAAATAAGTTTTGTAAAAAAAAATACTTATTTAACTTTTTTATTGTCCTTAATTGACTATTAGGTATGGTTTTTATGTTAATAATAATAATAATTTCATTTATTTCGGATATTCTCCATAGGTTGTTAGTATTAAAAATAAAAATAACAATAGATTAGTACTTATAAAACTAGAAACAATACAATACATTTATCATCCACTAAGTGGCATCTTGGTGAAGTTTAATCCACCTCTCTAACAGTGGCGAGTCCCATCTGTCACCTAAAGCAGCGAGAATACTGTAGCTGTGTTATAGCCATCTAAATTTTATATTCATACCAAGTTTGGGTCAGACCACCAGAATAAAATCAGAATACCAGAACCTCGAGTACTGTTCCTCGGTGAGCTACCCCATTTACAAGACACACTCGGATAGGTTGGAGGCAATCCAGAAAAAGTTTCTTAGACATCTTTGCTTTCGGAATGGCACCCGCCGTACCTTGCCAGAATACCGCAACCGACTCCTTGCTTTTGGTCTGAAGTCATTGTCCAATAGGCGTCAGATTGCTGATCTTGTGACCCTTTATAAATATTGCATGGCGATCCCGATGGTGGCCTTGTTGATCATGTTTATTTTAGAGCCACTAGTAAGGCGACCAGAAATCGTAATTTGTTTGCCCTGCCGGTAGTATGTAACAATAATGTCTCGAATAACGCTCCAATTACAAGAATGTGTAGAATTTTAATAACATTGCTCTTGAGTTAGACATATTCAACATGACGCTGGCAAAATTCAAATCTGTCGTAAATGAACACTTTACTATTGTGTGATCATTGGCCTTCGTTTTTAGCTGTACATAATGTGCTTATTGCGATGAATTACCACTTTTGCATGTATTTTTATTTTATTGTTGTTTTTTTTTCCTTTTATGAGGGTTGTGTTGAATGCTGTGTACAATTATTATTGTGATGTATGCGCTGTAATGTCTTACATAGATTAAGTCACTAATTGTAATTTCGATAGCTTGCATTATGTTATTGTACCAAAGTTAATAAAATAAAATAAATAAATAAATATCTAATTTATTGAATCAGGCGTTACTTTGCGGAGGTCCATATTAATGAACTAAAACAATTACTTTGCTCACCCGCGACCTTACAATAGTTACGTTTATGCAAGAAATGTGTGTTCATGCAGTTCCTCCACCTCCACACTGTTACGAACACACACAAATCACATAAACACAACTATCACCACCACCAAGCTACACTGACGCGTTTCGAACTCAACCAGAGCTCATCTTCGGAGTTACCACAACCGTATGCTATGCTACCAAATGTTAAACAACAACAACAACATAACATAAACACAACACAACAACAACAACACAACACAACATTTAACATTTAACATTTGGTAGCATAGCATACGGTTGTGGTAACTCCGAAGATGAGCTCTGGTTGAGTTCGAAACGCGTCAGTGTAGCTTGGTGGTGGTGATAGTTGTGTTTATGTGATTTGTGTGTGTTCGTACAGTGTGGAGGTGGAGGAACTGCATGAACACACATTTCTTGCATAAACGTAACTATTGTAAGGTCGCGGGTGAGCAAAGTAATTGTTTTAGTTCATAAATAAATATCTGACTACGAAGCTTGAGGTCCCGGGTTCGATTCCCGCGTCGAGACAGCTGTTTGTATGAAAAATACGAATGTTTGTTCTCGAGTCTTGGGTGTTTAATATATTTAAGTGTGAATCTAATATATAAAAATCTCATGTCACGGTAATTGTTATAGATAGAACTCCTCCGAGACGGTTTATGAAATTTTTTTCTTTATATTCGGTAAGTATGAGAATAGGTCGTAGGCTATTTTTTATATCTCTATTCTTTGCAGACAGAGTCGCGGGCAACAGCTAGTCTTTCTATATGAGTATGTTTATATATAAGTGCGGGTAGTTCGAAAGACTCGTGCGGCTATACGAACTTGACACCCTACACTTCAGTTAAATGGTGACCACGGCTGCTGGAATGTGGCCAAAACGTCGAGGTAAATATTAATTGCGATCACGCAACTTACCAAAGACTTATCAAAGTCCCGTTTAGTATAGTAATTATGAGTGAAAATCACGAATGCTTAAAACAGTCGACATCTCGTCTCCGCTCCGCTTCAATGGAATCAGTCAAGTGCAGATGAGCGGAGCGGAGAGGAGACGTGTAGGGATCGACCAATCATATAAGTTCCACTCAGCTCCTCGTCTCCGCCTCAGTGGAATCACTTAACTATTTCAACAGCTCTGCTTCACTCAGCTCCGCTCGTCTCAGTGGAGCCGCAGCCTTAAACGGTTTAGCTATAGTTTTGACAACCTAACTAAGTTTATCGCCGCGTGAATGTAACCAAATTCCTGATACGACTCAATTTGTGCATGCGACGTCTGAAGATTAGTTTGAACATGTTGTTTAATTAATTTTGCCGAACTCCTGGTTGGCTTTAATTGCATTCAACGCTCGCTGTTTATGCGCTTAATCGCCTTAATAACTTCTATTGTATTCGAGTAATATATGTATATATTTCATACTAAATACAAACTGAAACATAGATGCACAGAAAAACCCCAGAAAAAAGACTAGCGCTGGGAATCGAACCCAGGTCCTTGGCATTCCGTGCCACATGCTAAACCCCTACACCACCACTGGTCAGGAGTCTAGACACGAATTCCTATGCATCATACATTTCAGCCTGCTATCATCACTTCTGCAGTGATACAGCGCCATCTATGTTCAGTTCTCATCGAAACGTCAACTCTCCTTCGGAACTAACCGCTCACCCGGACTAAGAGATGTCGCTACTAGGCCAGTATCTTTTTGTATTTTTATTTTTTTCAACTCCATTTTTTTACTTTTACGGTCATCCCGTGAAATTCATATTGTTTATACTAAATACAAAACGTATGTAATGTATGTACGTATCATTTATCTTCTGTCTGTCTGTATACCTATATAAGAGGCAACCGTTACTGACTGATCTATCAACGCACAGCTCAAACCAACAGACTGAACAGATTGTGCTGAAATTTGGCACGATTATGACGTAGGCATCCGCTAATAAGGGATTTCTTCAAATTCCCACGGGATAGGGAATAAATGGAATTTATATTTTCGTTTCAAAGTGGGCCTGTCTACAGTGAAGGCAAACATTATAAACCTGCCAAAACTTCCGAAGAAATTCAAAGATGTGTGTAAAGTTCCCAATCTGCACTGGGTCCGTGCGGGAACTATGGCCCAAGCCCTCTTATTCTGAGAGGAACGCCTTTAGTGAGATCGGATCCAGTTGACCTTAAAAGAACATCAGAAACAAGAGCAGGTAAGTATGCATGAAAGGTAAAGAGAACGGAAATTTGCGATGAAGGGGAACATTGTGAGGAAACCTGCAATCACTTCGGAACAAATTCAATGGTGAGTGTAAAGTTCCCAATCTGCACTGTGTCTTTGTGGAAACTACGGCCCAAGCCCTCACGTGCCATGTGCCTTGCAGTGGGTCGTGTGTAGACTGTGATGATGTTGATGATGATGATGAATTGAAACAGTTACTTTGCTCACCCGCGACCATTTATTAATAATACCACCATTCATTCATTTATTACATACCGCAGTGTCTCAAGTCAAAAGTCTTTGACCAGTGTGTGTTGCCAGTGATGACTTATGGCACTGAGACGTGGCCGCTAACGATGGGTCTTATAAGAAAGCTCAAAGTCACTCAGAGGGCGATGGAAAGGGCTAAGCTTGGAGTTTCTCTGCGGGATCGCATTAGAAATGATGTGATCCGCGCAAGAACTAAAGTCACGGACATAGCTCGATGAATCGCTAGACTTAAGTGGCAGTGGGCAGGGCACATCGCTAGTAGAACTGACGGCCGATGGGGCCGAAAGGTTCTCGAGTGGCGTCCCCGGAACGGAAGACGCAGTGTAGGTAGGCGTCCAACAAAATGGAGCGACGACCTAGTGAAGGTAGCGGGAACGCATTGGATGCGGATGGCGCAGGGCCGATCTGTTTGGCGAGCCTTGGGGAGGCCTATGTTCAGCAGTGGACGTCTTTCGGCTGAAATGATGATGATGTAATGATTCATTTATTAATATGGACCTCCGCAAAGGAACGCCTGATTCAATAGATGATGATGATGAAAGGAAGTAGCAACAAAACGCGGGCCTTACAATATGACAACAAAACCAGATGAAAACTTCTGAATACCTGAAGCCAATAAAACGTAGGTACACGAAGGGTGTAAGTTAAGTGAAAACATTCCTATTGAAAAAACTGTAATATTCATAGTAAAGTTACCGAAAAAACCCTTCGGATAACGTCATTTGCTGGGATTCGTGTGCCGTGAATGACTGATTGCTTTTTATATTGGAAAAAGCCGGGTGATACCATGGCCGAAAATTGTTTTACTGAATAAATCGTTGGGACTAATATGATACTTTATGAAATTTATTGGAGATCGTTTTTATGATGTTTAAGGACTTTAAATTATGAATATCACAAGTCATTTACGGGGTTGAAGTATGTATAATGGTGGCAAAAGATTTGCATAGTATGAAAAATAAATTTTTCGAGAAGACTGAGATTTCGCAATATAGGGTAAACCCTCCAGTGAATGAACAATTAAGAAATTTTTCTACTTTAAAAATTCATAACTCTGTATTTGTTAATAATTGTACCTAATGGTTTTATGTCATTTAATCAATCGTCATTTAATAAACAAGAATTTAATTTCTGCGATTTTTTAATACGTGTATAAGTATAAGGTTTTGAATTATGGAAGAATTTGTAAAAAAGTACCCAAAAACCTAGTCAGTGAACGAATAAGTTAATGAATGAACATAGTAAAACCCAGTGAATGAACATTATTTAGATAGTTTTAATCAAAATTTAAAAAAACATTTAAAACTTAAAACGAAGTCTTCTTCTTCAGTAATTATTTTATAAAAACTTGAGGTAGGTACCACGTAGATACAGTACCTTCAATATTCCAAGGCGGTGATCACTTACCATGTGGTGACCCGCATGCTCGTTTGCCAGCTATTTGACATAATAAAAATCACTTTCATCATTACCTACTCGTTACTTGTTTCCTAAGCCGAATCGAAATTATGCTGTACGCTTAGTATAAGTTTTACTTCACCAAAATACTTCTCGATCGCGTTTATGTAAAAAAATCAATTACTAGGGAAACATGGACAGCGCCTCCGCGCGCGCGCGTTCATGTTTCCATAGAATTGAAATTTTTACGTAAACGCGATCGAGAAGTATTGAAGTGAAGGAAAACTTATACTAAGCATACTGAGGAACCTATGGTTTCAAATTCGTCGGGTTATTCGTCGGCCATGATGTATTTAATTAAGAGCACATCACAGAAAGATGAGAAATTCGGTTTAATCCGTAACGTAAGCTATGCTTTTATAGCTTTAAATTATTAGTCTTCAAGCTAAATCAGTGACTTTAGTTCTTTGACGAATTTCCGTATTCTAGATTCTATCGCGCAAAGAAACTCCGAGCAATACGAGTAGGTTGATTACTTTCTAAATCAGTCTCATAATATTCCTTTCATAATTTATAAATACCAGTTACAAATAGGCTGCCAATTAAATGGGTTCTTGTAACCAAAAACCCTTCTTTACCTACCAAATCGAATTACGTCTGCCATACCTGTTCCATCCAAAACCAACTACGACTGATTCTTTTATTTTTCATTGCGTCTCTTTCGTTCTGGAGTAATTAAAAAAGGACGAATCCACTCAAGTTACAGTAAATAATATTCCTATGAAATAGGCAGTAAAGAAAATAATAGGCAACTGATTGATTTGACGTTGAACTAACATTAATATTTACTAACATTATCTAATACCTTTAAACGAGCAATTCTTGTATATATGTATCTCGGAAACAGCTCCAACGATTTCGATGAAATTTGGTATGTGGGGGTTTTCGGGGATGAAAAACTGATCTAGCTATGTTTCATTTTCAGAAATACGCTTTTACTCGTGTTTTCCGGCTCTTTTTGTTTGCATTAGAATATAAAGCTAAATTTCGCAGACTTCGAGCAGATCATAATGGCACATTAGAAATCGGGTGGTCGCGGATCCAGCCGACCTCGGTTCGATACCACGTTTTTTTTCAAGATTTTTAGTTTTTTTTTAAGTTTATTTTTTATGAGAAAACGTCAAGTTTCTTCTTTTGTGAGAAAAAGTTACTTTTTTGTGAGAAAAAGTTATTTTTTTGCAAGAAAAAGTTACTTTTTTGTTAGAAAAAGTATTATAGGGAACGTGCAGTAACTATAGGCGGCAGCACTAATGCGACAGAAGAGACACTATGCGGACAGTAAAACAAACTTATCAAGGTAAAACATTCAAATTGATGGCACCCTTATGGCACCAGTTGGCAGCACCGTCTATGTGCACGTTCCCTATTGGGAGCACACAGAACAGGAAAAGCCGGTTGTCTGTAAAGTCGGTTTACGGACGATAGTTTAACGTGACTCACCGCTCCACCCCCTCCGGTGTTTTTGTCAAATATCTTGAAAACGGTGCATCCTACGGCAAAATCAATGAAATTTTCATCCCCCCTTTAATACCCCGCGCTCCCTCTCCCGCATCCCCTCCCCCCCCTCTCAAACCCCCCCCCCCCCCCCACCCCTCCGGTGTATATAATCAGGATCTCGGAAACGGTTCCAACGATTTCGATGAAATTTGGTATTTGGGGGTTTTCGGGGATGAAAAATTGATCTAGCTTGGTCTTATCTCTGGGAAAACGCTTGGTACCGAGTTTCTGCCCGAGCAGAGCTCGGTCGCCCAGGTACTTTTATTTATTTTCGACACTCGCAAGGGAATCAAAACCTACAGGGTACTTCCCGTGAACTCAAAATCTTGAAATTTGGTACGAAGTAAGGTCTTATAGCACAGATAAAGGGGAAATTGCGAAAAGCATAATTTTTTGTCTGACTGTCTATATCATAACCAATCTACAATGATCCCATACTGCGCACATTTTGATTGAGAGCAGGGGTCTGCTAAGACTGGATGTTCATAGATACATATAAATTTGTACGGAACCCTCGGTGCGCGAGTCTGACTCGCACTTGGCCGGTTTTTTGAGATAAAAATCATCATCATCATCATTTCAGCCGAAAGACGTCCACTGCTGAATATAGTCCTCCCGCAAGGCTCGCCAAACAGATCGGTCCCGTGCCGTCCGCGTCCAATGCGTTTCCGCAACCTCAACCAGAGGCCGTATTGTCTAACGCATCTGTCGCTTGCCTTCGCTTTCACCGTCTCTTTCTGTCATCCCTTTATACCGTTTGAAAGAAAGAAATAGTGATTGCGAAGGCAAGCCTCAGAAACGTTAGACAATAAGCCTGCAGGTCTTTACTCTATCTTGTTGTAGGCCTACCTACACAGCGTCATCTGCGTGTTTGAGATAAAAGTACTTCCGTCCAATTTTAGGCGTAGTCATTTACTTTTCTTTAATTTTTTCATCTAACTTCGGCTACTAGACACAACGGTCTTCGCAAGCAAAGCCGCGGGTAAGAGTAGCTTAGAACAATAGTTAAAATTTCTCCATCGACCTATCACCCTGAAACTTTCACCGCGTTTCCATGCATCCATGGAATCGTAAAGCCTCCATAAATTGAATTTTACTGCTTTATTATTAATACATTTCGAGGCAATTCCGCTTGTACGCGTCTGCGACGCTTTTATTTCGTTCATTCAATTTGTTCGTGTTACGTTTCGATAAAATGAAGTAGGTATTATTGGTTTCGCAGGTGCGCTTAGAAGAGGACGTAGCTACTTTATCCAGCTAAAAAACTTATATCCGCTTTCTTACTCTATTTCCTTACTTTTCGCCTTATCGTCAATGATACAACAATGCCAAAAGCAATTGCTAAAAGTGCCTCGATAGCTAAATGTAACGTTTCGTATGCTTTGCCTACCCGTTTGGGAATACAGGCGTGATATCCATACACACTGTTGTGCAACAACATTGCGGAGGTCCATATTAATGAACTTAAACAATTACTTTGCTCACCCGCGACCTTACGATAGTTACGAACAGATAGCAAGTCAGATATGAAGTATCTTTTTTATTTATTTTTCAACTTCATTTTTTATTACTTTTATGGTCATCCCATGAAACCATATATTTCAAACTAAATACAAACTGAAATATAGATGCACAGAAAAAAGACCAATGCTGGGAATCGAACCCAGGTCCTCAGCGTTCCGTGCTGCGTGCTTACCCCTACACCATCACTGGTCTAGAGGTTAGCGACGAATCTTTCCCATACATCGTACATTTCAGTCTGTTATAATCGCTTTATGCAGTGATAAAGCGCTCATCTATGTTATGCCCTCTACCGAGAGACTTTAACACTCCTTCGGAGCTAACCGCTCACCTAAAGTGTTTAAAGTTGCACAGTAGCGCCATCTCTTGGTCCAGGTGAGCGGTTAGCTCCGAAGGAGTGTTAAAGTCTCTCGGTAGAGGGCATAACATAGATGAGCGCTTTATCACTGCATAAAGTGATTATAACAGACTGAAATGTACGATGTATGGGAAAGATTCGTCGCTAACCTCTAGACCAGTGATGGTGTAGGGGTAAGCACGCAGCACGGAACGCTGAGGACCTGGGTTCGATTCCCAGCATTGGTCTTTTTTCTGGGGTTTTTTCTGTGCATCTATATTTCAGTTTGTATTTAGTTTGAAATATACGAACAGATAGTTCAACAACAGACTAGAGGGTGTTAGAGTCTAACATTAATTTGGTAGCATAGCATACGGTTGTGACACATACTCTGAAGATGAGCTCTGGTTGAGTTCGAAACTCGCCAGTGTAGTTTGGTGGTGGTGATAGTTGGGCTTGTGGGTGTTTGTACAGTGTGGAGGTGGAGGAACTGCATGAAAACGCATTTGTTACACTAACGTAAGTATCGTAAAGTCGCGGGTGAGCAAAGTATGTAATTGTTTCAGTTCATCAATAAAATATACCTGCTCGTATGTGTCTGGGCTTTTTTTGGGCTTCGCACAAAAACATTTACCTTTTGAGCAGGATAGCTGTTAATACGTTACTTGTGTTGTGAGCACAGTATCATCAAGGTGATTAGTTTTAGTTTAAAAAGGACCTCCGTGATCATTTATTAAGCTTACAGATTAACTCAACATAGCGCCTTTGTGTAACATAATAAGATTATGATGTGTAGTTTCATGTACCTGAGGGTGGGGAGAGTGCCCTGTTGCTAGTTGGAGTTACCGTGTTGCGGTTTGAGTCACAATTTCACCAGGCTACAATAATTTTGTGTGGGGTGCTGTTTGAGTGAATTGTGTTATGTAGATATGTATGTGAAACTCTTTATTGTATAGGTATCAAACCATGAAATTGTTGTTTAATAAGAGAGACAGATATATATTTATAGAGTCATATTGGGAGAGTTTGTGGGAGCCCGCGTGCCGTGCGGTTCTGTATCGAATGATAACCGGGATCCACATAATATCAGCGTCGAGCCACCTTTAGTGACCCCACGAGTGCTGAGTGGACTCCTTTTTCGCATATATTGTATCTTATTTATATTTTTAATTATTGTTTTTATTTTTCTTCTTAGCATGACATGTTACTTATGCGAAATAAAGATTTCTTATTCTTATTCATATTTAGGTCTCAAGACGTAAATATGAAAGTTGACAAGTTTCAACTTCACAAAGACTTGAAAGAGTTAGCGGATATATCCAGTTGAGTTGTATGATTCAATTTCCTGGCGTCACAAAACGTCAAACGCAGACATTATTTTACGCAGTTTATAATTGAAATGAAATACTTTCAAGTTGAAGGAGTTGAAGGATGTTGTTGTTGATAAGTTAAAACTAAACTTGTTTACTTCACTAGATTTCTTTTTGTAGTGGGTTTAGGGACATGGACTCTCAAGTAGAGGGTTGTAGATTTGAAATTCCGAAAAACTGTGAGGAAGGAGTCTCAGTTTTTCGGAATTGTTGTGCAAAAATCTAAATTATTAATTCAATTTTCGCTGAATGAGAAACATCATCATAAAACCTGACACATGCGAAACAATTCTAAGGTGTGTGTTAAGTTCTTAATCCGCATTGGGCCTGTTTGGGAACTTTATACCAAGCAGTCTAAGCAGAGCGAACCTGGTCTTAAACTCACGACCTTTTACTTGAATGTCCGTAGATCAAACTACCAGGTTACCACGCCTTTCTTGTATTGACTTTTACTATGTAAAAACTCGAAAAATATTTGATCTGGAAAGCCAGATCGGCGAAGTAGTACAAATAGACACAGAAGTTCAGCTTACCGAATTTACCGATCACGACATGATTTTTTTCATTAACTGATAACTTAAGTTCATAAAAAATAATTATTAAAAATTGTTGACTTTTTTTAAATTGTATTTTGTGTATACCTCTGACTCTGTGTATTAAGTTAAATTATTAAATTTCTAAGACTATCAAAATAACTTTCTTGTCTAATGAAAATTCCTTTTTAATATCTACCGCCACTTCTTTAGCTCCAATGGCAGGACATTCGACATCCTCATATTTATGGAAAACTAGACTTGGTCTCTGCGGGATCGCATTAGAAATGATGAAATCCGTGCAAAAACTAAGTCACGGACATAGCTCGACGAATCGTCAGATTCAAGTGGCAGTGGGGACACCGATGGGGTGGAAATGTTCGCGGATAGCATCCACGGACCGGAAGACGCAGTGTTAGGCCTCCAAAAAGATAGAGCTAAGATCTGGTTAAGATTCCGGGAACGTGTTGGATGCAGATGGCGGAGGGCCGGTCTGTTTGGCGAGCCTTGGGGAGGCTTATGTTCAGCAGTGGACGTCTTTCGGCTGAGATGATGACGATGATGATGATTGATGAGACTAGGTCAACTGGTGTAAATTGTCCTAGGTTATATTTTTGTTTCACCTCCACAAAATTAAAACAAACAAATCGTAGCAAATAAAAGTCATGCATAACATTTTACCCTATTGCCCACGGGCGGGCATTGGCAGTGATACCCACAAAATGGCACACCTCAACTAGTTTCCCACTAAATAAATAGGGTTAAACCTATTTCATTTGCATTTTAATTAACTCTTGCGTGAAGTTAACCGAGATAACGGCTTTTACTGAAATAAATGGGCCGTTTTTTGTTCGCGTAGATATTTTATCGACGCAAATTGGCCTGCCAACTCAACCGTAACCGCAAAATATAGTGTTTTTAAGGTTCCGTACCCAAAGGGTAAAAACGGAAACCCTCAGTAATCTGAGGCTCCGCTGTCCGTCCGTCCGTCCGTCTGTCACCAGGCTGTATCTCGGGAACCGTGATAGCTAGAGAGTTGAAATTTTCACAGATGATGTATTTCGGTTGCCGCTATAACAACAAATACTAAAAAACGGAATAAAATAAATATTTAATGGGGCTCCCATACAACAAACGTGATTTTTTTGCTCGTTTTTGCTCGATATTGATAACGGCAACAGGTAGAAGCTTGAAATATTCACAGAATATTTAATTTTGTATTGACTTTAAAAATAAATCAAAAAATAAAATAAAAAAAAATATTTAAGGGGGCTCCCATACAACAAACGTGATTTTTATAGATAATTGTACGGAACCCTTCGTGCGCGAGTCCGACTCGCACTTGGCTGGATTTTTTATTTCCGTTAACTTTAAGGGAAGATTCTGGTCAAATAGAGTTAATTTCTCAAAGAAACTAGTGTTAATTCAGTAATTAAATTTAATGACTGGAGCAGTGGAAAAGGCCCTTCATTACGTCCTTTTATTATTTATCAACGTGTCGAATTTCAAGGAAAAAAAACACGGTGTCCATTATCGCTTAACTAAGTGACTTGGATTTTTTCTTTCTTTTTCCAGAACTTTTGTATAGAAAGTTGGCCTTACGCGGTAGGTTATCGTTGGGTATTGGGACACCCTGTATACCTACACAGGCTGGAGCAATTAATTAAATACATAAATAAAATAAATATAAATAAATATCACGGGACAATTCACACCAATTGACCTAGTTCCAAAGTAAGCTTAGCAAAGCTTGTGTTATGGGTACTAGGCAAACGGATAAACATACTTATATAGATAGATACATACTTAAATACATATTAAACACCCAAGACCCGAGAACTAACATTCGTATTTTTCATACAAATATCTGCCCCGACACGGGAATCGAACCCGGGACCTCAAGCTTCATAGTCAGGATCTCTAACCACTTGGCCATCTGGTCGTCTATTAATAATTAATATTAGTAATTAATTATTACTCGTTTTTCAATGTGTTCGTGGCGACAAGCCACGTTAGAGAGATACTGAACCAGTGGGATACACCTTTGGCCTCATCTGTATTTGTCATTAGGAAAAAACACAGGTCAGTTTTATGTAAAAAATAGTCTAACTGGAAAACCGATAAATTAAAAACAATAAAATAGCAGAACAATATTTACCACAGTCTATTAAAAAGTCGAGCATTTTTATACGCGCAGACGATATTCGAACCCAGTACCACTACGGAACCAGAACCGATCAGAACCGGACCATTACGGAACCCCAATAAGTTTCAATGATCGATTTTCAATCGAATACCTCAATTGCAGGCCATTTTATAACATAGTATGCTTAAACTATCTAGGAGAATAATAGGAAAGAACAAAGCGGACCATAGAATGGAGAACAATGAGCCCTCGTGTGGGTCAAGTGCTTGGACAAAGTATTTCCGTGTATAGGCGGTTTTATTCTGATATACCTATACCTATAGGCTGGGCTGTTCAGCCTGCTTTTTATTTTGAACTAGTTTTATGCCGCGGCTTCGCGCCCGTGGGAATTTCGAACATGAAACTACCGTGAGATTACCCTCGTAAGCTTAAGATAGATCCGTGCCCAATTTAAGGCATTTTCTTTTAATCTGTGTAAATGTATTGATATGAAACATACATATATTTCATACTAAATATAAACTGAAACATGGATACATAGAAAAAAACCCCAGAAAACCAAAAAAAAAGTTGAAAATAAACAAAAAAATATAAAAAGATACTTCATAGCAAACTTCTTGATAATGAAACAGTTGAGAATAGAAGTCACGATTTTTTTAATTACCCGCATACGAGGGATTAACTCACAGTGAAAATACGAGTACGCATTTTACTAGAGCTTTGTACGCTTTAATAAATAAATAAATAAATAAATAAATATCACGGGACAATTCACACCAATTGACCTAGTCCCAAAGTAAGCTAAGGAAAGCTTGTGTTATGGGTACTAGGCAACGGATAAACATACTTATATAGATAGATACATACTTAAATAAATATTAAACACCCAAGACCCGAGAACAAACATTCGTATTTTTCATACAAATATCTGCCCCGACGCGGGAATCGAACCCGGGACCTCAAGCTTCGTAGTCAGTTTCTCTAACCACTAGGCCATCTGGTCGTCTAAATAGAGTTTAATAGAGTTTAGCCGTCGAAAAAACTAATTTTTATTTTCTACAGATATAATTATGAGTCCGATTCCCGCGTCGGCGCAGATATTTTTGTATGAGTCTTGTGTGTTTAATTTTTATTTAAGTATGTATTTATCTATATAAGTACTTATGTTTATCCGTTGCCAAAGTTATTGAAAAGCTGTTAAACTCTCGGCTAATAAGTTATTTTAATAATTTCAACATGCTTTCTGAGGCACAATATGGGTTCCGTCAGGGTAGGTCCACAGAAGATGCAGTATTATCACTAACTTCTTTGATTACTGAACATGTAGATAATGGGAACAAATGCTTAGCTGTCTTCCTGGACCTAAAAAAGGCTTTTGACACCGTCTCTCATTCCATTCTTGAACAAAAAATGGAGCAAACAGGTATCAGAGGCAAACCATTAGATTTACTAAAGGATTACTTAGTAGGTCGAACGCAAAAAGTAAAAATCGGCAGCCACATTAGCAAAGCTGTTGATATCTCATTCGGCGTGCTACAGGGAAGCGTATTGGGCCCTACTTTATTTCTGGCTTATATAAATGGTTTAACGGACCTAAAATGAAATGTGGAAGGGTTTTTCTTATGCAGATGACACTGTCATAGTTTTTCATGGTGAGACTTGGGAGACTGTTTTTGGCGACACTGAGGTTGGTCTTCAGAAGGTAGCCTTCTGGCTTAAATCCAACTTTTTAACTTTAAATACAACAAAAACTAATTTCATCTGCTTTACTAAATATTTAAGTACGCAACCAAATAGTGATATGATACTTAAAATACATGACTGTAACCTAAAAGACACGAAACTATGTGCTTGTATAAAACTAGATAGGGTTGCCTCTACGAAGTACCTCGGAATTATGATCGACCGACGCCTCTCTTGGCATACACATATTGAGTATATCAATATTCGTATCAGAAAACTCATTTGGATATTCAAAACGTTAAGATTGTTGCTACTAAAACTCTTTTAAAACAAATAACTGCACCTTAGCTCAATCTATTATGTCTTATTGCATTCCTATTTGGGGAGGTGCTAGCAAAACGAGGTTCTTGGACGTAGAAAGAGGGCAAAGAAGTTTATTAAAAGTCATGTTCTTCAAGCCGTATAGGTATCCTACGAAACAACTATATGAAGACTGCGATATTCTTTCAATGAGAAGACTTTATATCCTACTCACTATTATGAAATTACATAACACATTAAGTTTTAATCCATCCCTTTTGACTCGAAGAAGAATTGGTAACGTTGCCCCAGCCCCTCTTGTAAATCATTGTTTGCAAAGAGACAATTCAGAGCTCAAGCCGTTCACTTGTATAATAAAAGTTCAATTGTATGCAGTCCTATAAATGCAAAGATGCCTTGCTGATTTGGCTTAAAACTATCAGCTATGATCAAGCGGAAGCGGATTGTTATTTTACTACTTTTTATTTTTTTATTCTTTTTTCTTTAAGATATTATTGTGTAAAGTTACAATAACTTTGTTTTGTTATAAACAACATATTATTATGTAATAGTTATGGAGGAGCCGGACCTCCTGTCACAGGTATGTCCAATACCTACTAGGAGGCCCCAACCTGATTTTTTGCTAAACGATTTTATAACGAAATAAACATTTTCATTTCATTTTTCATTTTCGTTGCCTATTTAGTATTTACCCTTAACACAAGCTATGCTTACTTTGGAATTAGATTAATAAAATTGGTGTGAATTGTCCCGTGGTATTATTATTTGTCGAAGTTAGCGGATATCAAAGAAAACACGGTGTATAATTTTAATCATTTAGGATTTCATATTGCTAAAATTAACTTGATGTTTCGACCACATTGCAGCCACCGTGTTCACGAGTAGACTTAGACTAGAATCTGCTCATCTCGTTAGTTACAAGTGAGAATCATCATCAATTCTGGCCTTATACTTATTACTTATATGAATATATATTATTATGTCCCAATCCCTCGTACTTATTCATATATGTCGCCTCCTCTCAAAACGAGAGGGCTTTGGCCGTAGTTCCCACGCGGGCTCAGCGCGGATTGGGAACTTCACACGCTGCATTGAATTTAATCGCAGGTGTTTAGGTTTCCTCACGATGTTTCCCTTCATTGTAAAGCTCAATTTGAAATATAATTTCGCACTTACGTAAAACCCAAAGGTAAGAAAACTGGGCTCGAACCCATGACCCTCTGCTTAAGAGGCCTATATGGCTTCAAGTGAGAAATGCGAAATTTTAAAACATCACCTTGTATATATGCATTTGTGAACAGAACAATATACAGTTTAGGAAATTTAATCGTTAAACGACCTAGCATGCACAACTCGATTATGAAAACGGCAAGCATACTCGCTTCAAACGTCGACACCAGTCTGTCCAATCAGCGCCATCTCTCGACTCGAGCAATTAGTTCACTAATCATGAGATCGCGTGCTTCACCCCGTTAGCGGCAAATGCCAGACTCAATTAAAATGTAAAAGTTATTGTCAAAAAAAAAGTTGATTGGGTACTTAAAATTCTGTAGTAAAAGTTAATAACAAAGAATATAATAATATCAATTTTTATTGTTGTTGTAGGTATCCCGAACTAACCCTACCAGTCATTTGACATCACAGCGCCTGACAACTTGAGTAATCTATAAACATCTGTAGCTCTCAATCTTGACGCTGGCATAATTGTCCCACTGGACTGACGCCATTTAAAAAAAAAAACAACAATAATATCCCACTATCCAAGTTTGTATGGATGGATGGTTTGTGTGTATGTTTCTTACTCTTTCACGCTAAAACAATTTGAAGGATTCTGATGTAATTTGGAATTTGGCTGGATTAACATAATAGGATACCTCTTATCCCGGAAAATTACATAGTACCCGTGGCGTAGCGGTAAACGAATTCTTTGCAGACGGAGTCTCGGGCAACAGCTATATTACGTATTGAACTTGTAATCATCATCATCATCATCATAATCAGCCAAAAGACATCCACTGCTGGACAAAAGTCTCTCCCAAAGAGTTCCACAACGATTGGTCCTGCTCCTCGCATCCAAATGGTATAAGTGGGATCGCTGTACCAAAATGAGAACAGCATTACCTATAACTATAAATTTTATTAAAAATTTAAAAAACCCCCAACATAAAGTAAATGCCCATTATGCGTCTAAGATCCCTTCCGCAGCTAACAAAAGAGCTGATAACTTTGAAACGGCTGAACCGATTTTGATGAAACCTATCTAAGAACCATCGCAAAAAAACCTGCTTTCTTATATAAAGAAACCGCATCCAGATCGGTTCACTCGCTTAAGAGCTATGATGCCACAGACAGACAGACAGACACACACACATAGCGGTCAAACTTATAACACCCCTCATTTTGTGTCAGGGGTTAACAAAATGCCAATAACTGCAGTGTAAGTGGCGGAACACTGAATTTGAACACAGCCCTGGCCAGTCCGAGTCGCCTCACGTCCCCGTCCCTCCTGGGAACTGCTGCAGCCGCGCAAACGCACGGCCGCCACTTCGATGTGCAGCTGAGGTGAGGGTGCAGGGCGAAAGGCGAATATTCTGCGCCTCAAAAGCCTCAAAACAGAACAAATCTCACTAGGAAGGAAACCCGAAACAAAACCGAGAAAGCCCACAGGCTCTGAGGTGGTCATCATCCATCATCCCAAAATGAATTCGCAAAATAAATATATAAAATTTTAGTCTGAAAAAATTAAAAAAAAACTTATTGCTAAGAAAACGTAAGAGTACTTATCGATATCGACATCATAAACTTTTTTACACATCCATAAAAACGTCCAGCTACCGAATTGCACAGACCTCTGATGGCGGGATCACAGTACTATGACAAGTCCACAATTCAAATATTGACAGCTTACAGTTGATTGAATACTACTTTGAAAATCAGGAACTGTTCAGTGAGATGAATAGGTACCAACCGCGGAAATTCGTCAAAGAATTTCTAAGAAAAAACGGCGTGTGAGCGAGTGATTTGACGCATTTTTACTTAGTTGACAAACACCGCTCGCATCGGTCACAGCTGAGCATTTTTGACTATGTTAACGACGACGCAAGGCGACAGCGGTGAAGGCGAGGGGAGGAGGCGTGTCGCAGGACAGATCGGACATACCGCCATACGAGACGCGCGCATCACTAATTATTATAATTTAATATTTAATTGCACCGGATTTTGAGTAAATTCAGAGTATCAAGAATCTGCATCTTTTTCTTTGTTTATCCCAAACAGACTATAACTTATTTATTACCCGACTGCGAAGAAGGAAGGGTTATGTGTTTGACCCGTATGTATGTATGTACCTATGTATGTATGTCCATTCCTATGTCCTCTCGTAACTACACAACGGCTAAACCGATTTTAATAAATGATACGTCATTTGATTCGTCTTGATAACGCGAGTAACACTGGATACATGAAATTTAAAAAAAATCAAAATGGCGGTTTTTGGCGCCAAATTGTGAGTCTTCAAAAAATTTTTTTATTCAGACCTATCGGGTAGGGTATCAAAATAAAGGAATTTTCAAATAGATTACAAAAATATATACAAGTCATGTGTTTGAATTTAATTTGGAATAGTAAATTGGCAATCAATGCATTAAAACGACGACGTACCTACTTACTAAGATATCTTTGAGCAATAATTTTCTCTATGAAACCCATGTGGAAAATTAAGTACCACCATATTTCAAAATTGGTTTTGAACTTTTACTAAATAGCAACGGATTCCTAATTCAAATACTCAATAATTTATCTGGGTCTCAGGAGGTTAACACTAAAAAGCAAGAAATAAAAAAGTAATTAAAAAACTAAAAACCCGCCTGCGGTGTAAATAAAACAATAAATTAAAAAATCAAAAACCCGCCTGCAGAAATACTGAAAAGGTGGAAACAAGATAAGTTCAGTATCAATAATAGGAATTTAAAACACGTCGATGGCAGTCTTTCAAAATTTAATACAACGATAAAATGCAGTCGGAGGCATGGGAGTCAGTGGCTGCATGGGATTTAATGTCACTGTTAAGTAGGGGGTTTAAATTGAAACATTTTTTAAATTCAACTCACCCTAGCCACTCATACTACAACTTTTCTTCAAGATTCGACCATACAAAATCCCTTTCTAACACTAGTTAGTTAGTTAGTTTCTAACACTACTAAAGTGCGATAGGGATGATTGCTCCACATCCGCAATAAACACTAGCGTACTAACCCTCTCTCCCCCTCACCCCTCCACGAACCTCGGGAGGCGTGAAGCGTAATTCGACAGTCAACTGACAATTTCCGCCGCTTTGCGGAAATTACGCGCATTAGTGCAACGTAAATATGCTCAAATACAATTATATCAATTCCCTTCCAGCGATGTATTGTTTGGGTTGTTTACTTTAAATTTAGCATAACGTTTTGACGTTGGATGCATTTTTATTATTACTTATCTTGACAGTTTACATTCCACTCTTCATCCAACTCATGAGTCAATAAGTTTACGTTTTTAATTTAATTTTTAAAGGAATCTTTTTAGCTGACTGTACTTTTGTTGATTTTACTTGCATTGTCATCAAACTTACATAAGTATACAAAATTTCAAGTGAATCCGACCACTGGAAGTGGGTCAAATTCGACTGCCAAGATTTGACCCTTACATACATAGGTACATTGCAAGCTAAATATAAGCATTTAACTTGTAAAATTAATGTGGGAGTCCTTTTTTTTTAATTAATGTGTGAATGTTTTGGTTCTGTACTGTGAGCTTGCATGTGATTAATTCAGTAAATAAATAAATAAAAAGTGTTGATGAAATGATAAAGGATAAGTAACTGTTTTAAACTTTCGTGATTTTCACTCATAATTAATAATTACTATACTAAACGGGACTTATCACGCAAATAATTTGCTCGGCGTCAAAAATATCGCCCCTCCGCGAAAATCAGATTCAAGCTAATCCTAGACTTTAGCGAAATTATGTTACCTAATTAATATTATGTAGTATCAATTAAAAGCACGTTTAATGTGTTTTAAATTAACAATGTTTAATTTATACGAAACATAATGGCTCGTGAATCAGAGTGTTTTGGAAAAAAGTGCACATAATATAGGGAGGCGATATTTTTGACGCCGAGTATATTTACCTCGACGTTTCAGCCACAAACAGCCAGCCGTGGTAAATATTATTTGCGTGATAAATCCCGTTTAGTATAGTAAAGGATAATTAATTGCAATACAGACAGTAGATACGCTATTTGACACTATGGTTGAATTATTTCCAAAGATCCCTTTCTATGATAAAATACCTAATCTGTAGGTAATTTTATAGTAAGTACGCTTTAAATCTTAATGTTCTGTTAACGATGGATTTGATTTTTTATACCTATCTGTTTAGTCGGTTTAAGTTTTTGGATTTTTTTTATTGCAACGTAAACGACTTTTTGGTTTTAGCCAGTCTGTATGATGGGATTTAAGCTTCCTGCGTTTTTAATAGCCTTTGGCTTATCGACGTTAGTCGGAAAATAAAATAACTAACTGTACTGTAAACGATCTTATTTAACATTCTCCAACACCAACGTTAATCAAAACGACCACAAAAGAAGCATTAATAACATAAAGCTAAATCGGTAGCTGCCTTTGACGTAACGGAGTTAGGAACTTCAGTACGTAGTTTACTTTACCGAACAAAAGAACGTGGGGAAGGTTTTGCATCGGTTATAATTAGTAGAGCATAACTAGGGCTGTGTTAAAGTATTTTTAGAGAAACGTAGGTAGTTCTACTAGCGATACCATCGCTACCAGATTTCTGTCACATAGGTAATTATTTAAGAAACTAGCCTTCCGGCCGCAGCTTCGCCCGCGATAAATTGATTTTCCCGTAGTAAAAGGTATTTTCCCGGCGGTAAAAAGTAGCCTATTTCACTCAGTGATAATGTAGCTTTCTAACGGCAAAAGAATTTTTGAAATCGGTCCGGTAGTTACATACAAAAATACAAATCTTTCCTCTTTATAATATTAGTATAGAAGTATAGATATAGATGAGCATGACAATTTCATCATCATCATCATCCCGGCCTATATTACGTCTCAATGCAGCCTCAAGCCTCCTCTCAGAATGAGAGGGCTTGGGCAGTAGTTTCCACGCGCACCCAGTGCGGGTTGGGAACTTCACAGACACACTGCAGGTGAATTTCAAATGTGATTTCGCACAGAAATTCCAAAAAGTCAGAGGTGCGAGCCCATGCTCAAACCCACGGTCTGCTCGTCATTACAAGGAAATGGTCGAAAAATGGTTTGCTAATTTGGAAACCATAACTTACGGACGTTGTCAATTAAATACAGACTTGTAAAACCTATTCGAAAAGCCGTGATAGGCCAGTGGTTTGCTATGACCTATGGCCTGTCAAACAGATAGTTTTTTCAAATTTATCACTAGCTTTAGGGTGAAGGAAAACATCGCGATTTGATATAGCCTGGGATATTGATGAAAACTTACACACGTTCGGGCAAATTTCTTAAATAAATCTTCTGTTATCGCTTACTCAAAATCATACCCAAAACCAACAGTGTGCATGAAGATATCGCAAAGTCCTTCGACAAGGGAATTTAATAAAAACGGATCAACTAAATGGGGATTTGCCTGAAATGAGAGGAATTATACGCAGATTTACCTGATTATCCTTTGTTGGAGAAAATAAGCTAGAAATAAAACCTAAAACGATGGTTTCATGCGCCTTATTGTTGTTTGTACAGTGTTCATAGCAAAGCAATTTTATGATGTCACAAGGGAGGAGTACCTTCAATCAAGTGTAATAAATATCTCAGTTCTTTTGATGTCGCAGGACTTAAGGGCTATATTGAAGCTTTATATAACTCAAAGAATATGATATGGAAGATGCGCTCGAGTCTTTGGACTGGGAAGAGCGTGGCATCAATGTAAATGACGAATATATCACTGACCTTCAATGAACCGACGATATGTGCATGGCTGAGACTTAGCGATGCTCACTGACCACGGAAGAGTCTCCAAATAAGTTGGTCTTAAAATGAACATGGATAAGACGACGGTCATGTCGAGCGCCATGTTGTTACAATCGGAGACTCTTCACTCGAAGTTGTTTACGAATATATCTAACTAGGATATACAATCCAATTACATAGGTCCATCTTCGTGGAAGAAGCCAATCAACAAATCCAACTCAGCTGGGCAGAGTTCGGGAAGCTCTGCAATATCTTGTCGTCAATATACCTACCACAGTGTCTCAAGTCAAAGTTCTGTGATCAGCGTGTGTAACCAGTGATGACTTATGGCACTCAGGCATGACCAATAACGATAAAAAAAAAAACATAAAAAAAGCAAAAAAAAGTTCAAAAAAAAAAGCACATAAAAGTTTAAGGTCACTTAGACGGCGATGGAGATGGCTATGCTCGAAGTTTATCTGCGGGATCACATTAGAAATAATAAAATCCACACAAGAACCAAAGTCACCGACATGGCTCGAAGAATTGCTAGACTAAATTGCCAGTTGGTAGGGCTGATTTCTCGTATAACTTATGGCTGATGGGGCCAAAAGGTTTTTGAATGGCGTCCACAGACCAGAATACCCACTGTAGGTAGGCCTTCAACAAGATGGGGCAATGACCTTGTTAAGGTTTTGGGAACGCATTGGATGCAAATGGCGCAGGGCCAGTCTGTTTGGCGAACCTTGGGGATTCTTATGTTCAGCAGTGGACGCCTTTCAGCTGAAATAATGATAATGAAGTACTATGACATAACTGTTCTGAATTGCGCCTATAGTAACATGCACTGTCAAACTTTTAAATTTCATCGTCAACCTATTTTCACCCGACTGTCGAAGGAGGGTTATGTTTTCGAGTGTATGTTTTTATGTATGTATGTATCATTCTTTGGCACGCCCTGCAGCTTAAATAGCTCAATGGATTTTGAAGTGTGAGGTGTCATTCATTAGATTCGTCTCAGTTCCGCGAGTGATATAGGATAATTATATATTTTCCCGGAATTACCATGGGAACGGGAATTATACAGGCGGGTTTTTTCATCTAGTATTGAAATTAAAGTTATTGTTCAAAAGAGCTCTGTGACAGACAAACGGGCAGACAGCAGTCTTAGTAATAATCCCATTTGATTAGCAAACTACCACTACCATTAGCAAGTTTAGAATTACACCGCTTCATATTCTTCCGTGGATGTCGTAACAAGCGACTAAGGAAACAGGTCAAGGTACATTCTCGCCGATAGGCTAGCAACCTGTTACTATTGTACCACTTTTATCTAACTTTAAACCTAAAATTGCTAAATAAATTTAGCGTTTCGTGAATTCTGCCTACAGTCTTTGGGATACAGACGTATGTGTATGTATAAGCAAACTTGCCATATTTACGCCACAACAACGCTACCATAAGTACATTACGTAAATATTTTAATTAACACGTGATGATGCTCTCGTACGAATCCCAATCACGAACTTTTGACGGGAGTTGCCTGTAGCATCTTTATCTACCTACATCCCATTTTTCGTGAGGACCTACTGCATAGCCCACGACTACTCTATGTTCCTACAAACTCGTATAGTCGACCAAAAATATGGCCTACTACCCTACGGTTGAAGTTTATTTGCACGTCACGGTACAACGAGGTCGATTTTCCCTTGCAATAATATAATGACAGTGACTAATGACCTTCAATCAGTTAGAAAAGTCAACCTTAGCGAAACTTTTGTCTAAACTGGTAGACCACTTTCTTGGCCGAAGGTACCAAAACAAAACTGTCACACGGAAAACACGCAAAAGTGGCTATTTGTGTATCTCGGCCTACATAATATACGTCCCACTGCAGGGCATAGGTTTTCTCTCAGAATAAGAGGACTTGGGCCCGGTAACTTCACACACAATTAAAATTCTTCGCAGGTTTGTGCAATCCTCACAATATTTTCCTGCAGTATACAGCTCACGGTAAAATTCAAATGTAATTTCGCAATTAAATTCCAAAAAACTCAGACGTGCGCTGGCTTGAACCTACAGCCCTCTGCTTGAGTGGCCATAAGTCAAAGTACTAAATAGGCTACCATGACTTTCAAGTGATCAAAGAAAGAAGAAAGTGGTCATTGCTTGACACATTTTTTGGCAGAGGTAGTGAGTGTACAGTAGCCATCTCCTGTCATGAATGCTTTGAGTTATAACACATGTTAAATAACAATGAGGGTTATGAACAGGATTCTACCTATAGTTACGGCGGTAAGGCTGTTTTAGCGATTTGTGTTTCCTTATATTTTTAAGTCTTATGTCATTAGTATTACGACATATTTTGGTCAAGACCCACTGCAGGATACAGGCCTCCTTTCAGAAAGAGAGGGCTTGGGTTGTAGTTCCCACGCGGTCGCAGTGCCGATTGGGAATTTCACATACACCATTGAATTTCTTCGCAGGTGTGTGCAGACTTCCTTACGATGTTTTTATTCACCGTAAAACTTACTGTAAATTTTTAATGTAATTTCACACGGAAATTCCGAAAAACTCAGATCAGCCAGGACTCGAACCCACGACCCTCTGCTTGAGAGGCTATAGTTGAAACCACGAGGGTACCATGCATGGCTATAACAATGAAATTTGGTTTTCACATAACTGATAATACCTTAAAGAAATACTTAGCAATATCACTATCAAACCCAGAAATGTTCACTTCCTGATTTTTGTATTTATTTTCACAATTTCCCCGTTAAGATTTTTGACGTGACAACGTCTAATAAATCGATGAACGCCGGCTGCACGCACGAAAAAGGATGACTCAGTGTAACGTACATAGCCGATGAACGATCGGAGCGAGAGCGCGGCACGAGCGAGCGAATCGACATCAATGTTTTGTTACGACGTTTTCACGTTAAACTATCGTCCGTAAACCGACTTTTTATATAGTTACTAGCTGTTTCTCGCGACTCCGTCCGCAAAGAATAGTAGCCTACGACCTATTCTCAGACCTACCGAATACACAGAAAAAAGTTTCATAAAAACTGGTCAAGCCGTTTCGGAGCAGTTCGATAACAAACACCGTGACACGAGATTTTTATATATTAGATGATATCAATTCCAAACCATCGCCCCAAAGTACCTATAAAATATAATAATACAAAAACCTCTCATAATAAAACCATTTTAATGGTCAAACTGACACTCACACCATGCTATGTATCTTTTAAATCACACTATATATCTTGTTTATCTAAATGGAGGTAGTGAAAGGGCCTAAAAGTAGTTATTTATGATAAAACCGCGATGTATGTCCCGTCAACATTAAGGAATTTAATGGTGTTATTTTGAGGTTTTAGATGCACTGTTACATACGTCTCAAATTTTCATTGTGTTGAAACCAACATTTTGAGTAAGCAGATTGAAACTTATTTCAATGTTTTCCAACAAAGGCTACGAATACACGTAGAGCCCGCGTAGCATGTGCTACGAAATGCTACGCTAGCACTTTCATATAAATTTAATAAGATCTAGACCGTACAATTTTACACTGACATTTTTCATAGATAAATTATGTTGGCTCCTATCAGGATCGAACCAAGCTGTGGTGGTTTGACCGATGGCTTCCTAAGTAGAGAGAGGGTCGTGGGTTCGACTACCGAAATTTTTCTGAATTTAAGTGCCAATATACATTTCAAATATACCAACGAGTTTTACGGTGTAGGAAAACATCGTTAAAAATCCTGCACAAACCTGAGAAGATAATATTCAATGGTGTGTGCCGTGTGTGTGAAGTTTCCAATCCGCACCTGGCCCGCGTGGGAACAACAGCCAAATCCCTCTCATACCGAGAGGACGCCTATGCCCTGCAGTGGATAGGCATAGTCTGGGACGGTAGGTAATGATAATTTTATTATTATGAAAAAAACATTTTTTTTTTCTTGTTTGCAGACCCCTTTAGTTTTCATATTTAATCTTTTTTTTAGTTGCATTTCTCGTCATAGTGGCCACATTTATACATAAATTGTAGCAAAATTCATTTTTTTTATTTTATTATAATCATAATCGTCATTTCAAATTCCGGCTCGCACCTCTGAGTTTTTCGGAATTAATGTGCGAAATTACATTTCAAATTCACCATGAGCTTTACGGTGAAGGAAAACATCGTGAGAAAACCTGCATACACCTGCGAAGAAATTCAATGGTGTGTGAAGTTCCCAATCCGCATAGGGCCCGCGTGGGAACTACGGCCCAAGTCCTCTCAATCTGAGAGGAGGCCTGTGCCCTGCAGTGGGACGTAAGTATACAGGGTTATTGGTAAGTCGACCTATTCCCGTTAAAGGGTTATGGGGGAGGTCATTTGCAATCATTTTTGTCCCACAATGCGCTATGCAAAAATTAACCATTTCTGAGATAATTGAAATTTAAGTTTTTTGTTATTTAAAAAAAAAGTTGGCCATTTAAGTCAATTTTTTTTATTTTCTTATGTACAAGATAAAATTCTAATGCAATATTAAATGTATCAATATGTACACGTTTAAGAACGCAAGACCAAAAAGTAAAAAAAATATGATTTTTTTATAAGGTTGTTCAAAATGAATGGCACAAGAACAGAAAATTTTACTATGAGATTTGGCGTGCAGAAAAAATAATCACAGAGGACGTAGGAAGAAAATCACGTCCGAGCATTTCTCAAAATCAACTCACTAAATCTATCAATAATAACTGTTATAAATACAACTAACAACAATAACTAATGTAAAATACCAAGTTGAAACAAAAAAAACAATTAAGTTTGAAATCCTACGATGTTTTTATTTTATTTACATTTCATACCCATTCATAAATGTTCCTTATTTGTTGCAGTCGCTGACTACGAAATTTGTAAGCACTTCCATTTTCAAATTATAAGAAATAAAGAATCTATTTGAAAATGGAACTCCTTACTTTGATAATCTTATGAAAAAAAAACATTGTGTATTTTTCATTTCAAAATCGGCGGCAAATTCGTTTACTTAATGCACAACATCGTACTATGCAGATTTCTATGTCTGGGATCATAATAATTACGAAAAATAATCACAGTTAACTATTTTTTTATAAGATTATCAAAGTAAGGAGTTCCATTTTCAAATAGGTTCTTTTATTTCTTATAATTTGAAAATGGAAGTGCTTACAAATTTCGGTAGGTTTGTTTTATAACAATCTTAAAAAGTTAACGGTTTCAGAAAAAAATCGTGTCGGTCTTTTGACCCATTCGATGTTTTAATACATTCGGTCTTTCGTACTTCGGTATTGTAATACATACCCATTTAGTTGGAGGCCTACTACACTGCGTCTTCCGGTCCGTGGACGCCATTTGAGAACCTTTCGGCCCCATTGGCCGACAATCGTATGAGCAATGTACCCTGCCCACTGCCACTTGAGTCTGGCGGTTCTTCGAGCTATATCCGTAACTTTAGTTTGTGCGCGGATTTCAGAGAGTTTCTATTTACTACGGTTCAAAGGATACATTCCTGTGACAGATGAACGGACGGATATATCACAATCTTATTACAGAATCTATTTCCTTATTAAACCTTAAAAACCAGCAGCGTATTTATTAAGCTGTTTCGTTTTCAATAACATTATTTAGCCGTCGAAAGTTTTCTCGTTGGCGAACCGCTATAAAGAAAATGGCCGACATCTAACCAATGGAGCGAGAAACCGAGCTTACGAAATTACTTAAAGTAAGTGTAGTGAAAGACTTTAGCCAACGTTTAAAATTAAGAGTTTATCAATTCAATCGTGTTTTTATGGACAGATATTTTGTACAGAAATATCTTAAACTCGGGAATAACACAAACAATTTCGTGATTCTGCCCAATATGGATTCCACACAGCTGTAATTGATCACATTTGTTATTCTTTACAGCCATTGTTTCTACACTATATTCTTTATCTTGATTAGCGATTTCGCACAATATGGATTCCACAAAAACGCGATAAACATAAACAATTTAATAAAAAATTAAATTAGTTTAGATGCTACTCGAATTGACGGTTGATATTTTGAAGCGGTGTTCTGGCTCTGAGACGTGGCTGTTAACGATGGGCCTCATAAGGAAGCAGAGCTTCTCTCGGAGTTTCTCTGCGGGATCGCATTAGAAATGATGAAATCCGCGCAAGAATTAATGTCCCCGATATAGCTCGAAGAATCGCCAGACTCAAGTGGCAGTGGACAGGGCACATCGCTCTTAGAACTGATGGCCGATGGGGCAAAAAGGTTCTCGAGTAGCGTCCACGGGCCGGAAGACGCAGTGTAGGTAGGCCTCTAACAAGATGGAGCGACGACCTGGTTAAGGTTGTGGGATCGCGTCGGATGCGGAGGGCACGGGACCGATCTGTTTGCTGAGCCTTGTGGGAGGTTATGTTCAGCAGTGGACGTCTTTCAGCTGAAATGATGATGATGATAATTTTGAAGCTAAAGGACGCAGGTTACGTACATTGAAAACGTCATTCTCGACTATTTTCTTTAGCTGAATCTTCTCGAGACTTGATAAATGCACCACTTCTCAAATTAAACCTCCAATTAAATGGTTCAAAATTTATGAAGTGATGCATTCTTTTTCCTATTACAGTCGTGTAAAAAGCGCGAAATCTCTCAAAGAAAATCCAGAAGCCTTTTAAAATTCCGTAATTTGAACGCACAACTGCGTAATCAAAATAACGCTTCTTATCAAATGATTTGTGTGAACAAAGGATCCGTAACAGACTGTAATTCCGATAGCCCGAACAAAGCTGTAATCAAATTGGAATTACCGTCGTAAAGATTTGTAATCAATTTGGTAAAAATGTCATCTTGTTATACTGAATAGGATTTAGACCGTCTTTTGCACCGCCCAAGGGCTGTTATCAATTAGGGATTGTGCTTGTTAAGTTTGCGAAGATTTGGATTAGTCCCTTCGACGACGTGGCAACCCTGGATTAATTATTTTGGGTAAAAAAGTAGCAAATTTAGGCTGCGCTGAGTGTCTACTCGTTTAAATTTCCAGTGATTATTATCGTAATTAGTCAATATTGAATGTCATGTATTTAAAATTCATATCCTTTTTTCTAAAACTTCTTTATAAGGCGCAGGTTAGGCCGCACATAGAGTACTGTTCTCATCTCTGGGCTGGGGCACCTAAGTACCAGATTCTTCCATTTGACCGCATCCAACGTAGAGCTGCTCGATTTGTCGGTAATCAGGCACTCTCTGGCCTACTCGATCCTTTGGCTTTACGGAGAGATGTGGTGTCTCTCTGCATATTATACCGTATTTATCATGGGGAGTGTTCTGACGAACTGTTCGAATTGCTGCCTGCGGCTAAATTCCACTGCCGCACTTCGAGGAACCGTTTGTCTTTCCATCCTCACCATCTTGATGATTGGCAGTCTAGTACCGTGCGTTTTAAGCGAAACTTCTTTCCTCGCACGACGAAGATCTGGAATCAGCTTACTGTGGCAGCATTCTCGGAGCGTTACAACTTAGGGATCTTTAAAAAACGAGCCTACCAATTCCTAAAAGGGTCGGCAACGCACCTGTGATTTCCCCTGTGTTGCGGGTGTTCTTGGGCGACGGTGATCGCTCTCCATCAGGTGGCCCGTCTGCTCGTTTGCTCTTATATATAAAAAAAAAAAACTAACTTTTTGTGCAAAACTATAAAACTACAAACGTACTGGGTTCTTTGGCTCAGTTAAGACCTTCTAGAAACATTGTGCATTGCGATAACGTAAAGGTAGTGAGTTCCGACTGCTCGATCACAAAAAACTGGGTATAGATCGAGTCATTCATGATGACACGTGCCGTGGTTCTTATTGCAAAGTTATTAACCTTTTGAGCGCCACACATCGTTTTTGTTACTAACAAAATTGATTTTTAAGCGGATGCAGGTAAGCTAATTTTTGTATTACCGTATTGTCGGCTATAGGCGACGCTGGCGTTCAAAAGGTTGTCTTATTTCGACATATTCATACGTCTTTGTGAATAGCACTAGCTATAGATGTGGTTATTGGAGGGAGGCAGGACAAATCAATAAAAAAAAGAAAAAAAAATGAAAATGAAAATATTTATTTCTTTAAAAAGATTAACCATACAGAGACAAGGTTGGGTCTTCCTATTAAGTATAGGGATACCTGTGTCAGGAAGACCCGCTCCTCTATAACTACTGTTATCATTAGTTTTACAAAATAAAACAAAAAAAAAAAACAATAATAATAATTTAGTCTAAATATAAATATTTGGAAGTTTTGTTTGCTTGTGTGAATGGATGTAGATCTGGGTGTGTGTGTGTGTGTGTGTGTGTGTGTGTGTGTGTGTGTGTGTGTGTGTGTGTGTGTGTGTGTGGGGATGTGTGTGTGTGCATGTGAATGCGTGGATGTGTATGTGTAATGTGTGGGAGTTTGTACGTGTTTTTATATATTAGTGTACACAATAATTCTATTTTTGCCAGCACATAATTACTGTACTCTTAGGATAATAGGAACAAAGACTCATTACAATTTACATTATACAATACTCGTATAATTTTATTTCTTTTTTAGGATGGATCTTAGGACTAGGATGTTACTTTATACAATAATAATTCAGTCTCATCATAACCAAGCTGTTTTAAAAAATCAGTAATGGCTTTCTTACATTTAAAGTGCTGTAGATCATAAATGCCAACTTCAGTGTTTAATGCATTGTACAGATATGCCGATTGTGAGGTGTACTGTCTTTTTGCGAACCTGTATTTGTATTTAGGGAGCGGGGCAACATTAGCTTTCCTTCTACGAGTTTGGAGTATCGGTTTATATTCTGGTGTTTTATGTACTTTTAGAGTTGCACTTAGAATGTACAGTTTTCTAATTGATAATTGGTCACTAATGTCGTAAAGTTCTTTTGTCGGAAATCTGAATGGTTAAAATGCATTACCTTTAACAGGCAGCGCTGTCCTCTCTCAACCTCAAGAAACTTACTTTTATTAGCCCCTCCCCAAACATTAATACAGTAGCTCATAATAAACTGCGCAAGTGTCACATAGAGATTGAGTAGTTTCTTTGCAGCAATATGCCTAAGTATTTTAAATAACCAGATTAATTTTCTTATTCTAGTGTTGACATATTCAATGTGTGTGCTCCATGACAGACGCTGATCGATCATGACACCGAGATATTTAGTGAAATGCACCTTCTCAATTTTCTTACAATCACATTGCCCATTTTTTTGACTACAGGAATGTATTTTTAACTCTAAACTATTATCAGGTTGGTTTCTGTTATATTTACTGAAACATATATAATTAGTTTTATTAATGTTAAAATGATTTGCCTACTAGCTCCTTCTGTAAGCGACGACTTGATTTTCAGTTTTTTTATATTATTTATTTATAGCATTAGGTACTAACATAGTATTTAATGTTCAAATGTAACTAACTTAGGACTGTATGGGCTGAAATAAACACGTTTCATTCTTTAGTTTTATTGTAATGTGGTGCAATTCACCACACTGCTACCACCACCACAACCACCACCACCACATCACCACCACCACCACCACCACCACCACCACCATCACTATTCACCACCACCACCACCACCACCATTCACCAATCACTTCACTTGTCACCATTCTCGGTTGTGGTACTTTTCAGAATTCACTCGAAAACCATCTTGCAAGAAAAAAATAAAAATTTTAGTCGTTCAACCTGGTTTAAGGCCGGCAGACCAGATGCGTGAGCGTGTCACGCACTAGTTGTAATGAATGAAACTATAATAAAGATGGCACATCAGCTAGTGTGCCGTCTTTCTTACAGTTTCATGTATTCCAATTGGTACGTGTGCGTTACGTGACACATAAACTTATAGAAATTTAGAATAATTCAACACCAATGCTGCATTTTATACGCGACACTCTTGTTATTCGTTCAGTCCTCTTTGTATGCGATAAAAATTATTTATCATAGATACAAAGACCCTGGTTTACACCAGTAATAAAATTAAACAACTGCCACATAAAAATATTATTTACTGCAAGCAAACTACAGCATGAGCGCATAAAAATTTAGTACCCGCATACAATATTCATGTGCTTTGTATTTCCTGGAATTCGTTGGAAACAATTCTGTATAAGGTACTTCGAATTAGTTATTGTTTGGAGAGGTCAAACTAATTCCAGTTTCATGTTCTTACAGAAGTCTTTGGCCCTACACAAACAATAGTCTAATCGAAAGGTGTGGATGCTAAATAAATACTATTACAATTTGGAAATCAAATGGAGGTAAATATTATCTCTGTTTTTACACCTGATTTTACTGGTCAAGAACTTCACTGCCTGCCTTCTTCAATTAACAAAGCTTATCCCCACTTGTTTGACAAGCTTTTATTTGACTTGGCCTGTTCGTATGGATCAAATCTTGAAAGTCACATGTAACCCATTTCACACAAACAAAAAGTACAGTTAAGCTGTCTTAAAAAATATTTGATCACTTTATCCCAGCCTATACACGTCCCAATGCAGGGCACAGGCCTCTTCTCAGAATGAGAGGGCTTGGGCCGTAGTTCCCACGCGGGCCCAGTGCGGACTGGGAACTTCACACACACCATTGAATTTCATCGCAGGTGTATGCAGGTTTCCTCACGATGTTTTCCTTCACCGTAAAGCTCATGGTAAATTTCAAATGTGATTTCGCACATAAATTCCGAAAAACTCAGAGGTGCGAGCCGGGATTTGAACCCACGACCTTCTGCGTGAGAGGCTATAGGTCAACCCCTAGGCCACCACGGCTTTTTAAAAAAATATATACTTATAAAAAATTCTCAGAATCGTGTAAAATGCCAAGTTTAATCGTTAGGTTTTCTTCTTACATTTTCTGCTCTATATTCTATGTAAGGGTTGGTTTAATCGCCTTAAAACAAAGCCTTAATGACCAATTAACAACGCATAATTAAAACGCTCCCTTTTAATTTATCTTTTCTCTTCCATGTTTTTGTTTCCTGTGTGGTTTCATTGCCAAAAGTAAAATTATAAAAATACTAGCTGTTGTCCGCGACTCCGTCTGCGAAGAATTCGTTTATCGCTATCCCGCGGGAACTATGCAATTTTCCGGGATAAAAGTATCCTACGTAGGTACCTATGTGTTATTCCTAGCCATTGTGGCCTAGTGGTTTGACCCACCAGTCTCTCAAGAAGCGTGGGTTCAAATCCCGGCTTGCACCTCTGAGATTTTCGGAAATAATTCAATGAAGTGTGTGAAGTTCCCAAGCCGCACTGGACCCGCGTGGGAACTACGGCCCGAACCCTCTCATTCTGATAGGAGGTCTGTGCCCTGCAGTGGGACGCATATAAGGCTGGGATGATGATGTGTTAATCCAGGTTATAAACTATCGGTGTGCCAAATTTTATCAGAATCCGTTCAACCATTTAAGCGTAAGGGCCTACGCTAGCTGATGCGGATTACCCGGAACGGACGCCCGTCGTGCGCGCGTCTAATAAGAAATTGTATGAACAGCGCTAAGTGGCGCGGGCGCGTGCGACGGATTTTCGGTACATTTTAGACCCGCGTGCGGGCGCACGCAGCGGACGTCCGCGTCAGCTAGCGTAGGCCCTAAAGGAATAACAAAACATCACACATCCATCCATACAAACTTTAACGTTTATAGATGGGAGTGGGATGGGATGCAATAATAATAAATACCTACATAAAGTATGTATTTTTTTTATTCTTAATACCGGCCAAGCGCGAGTTGGGCTCGCGCACCGAGAACTTCGTACAAATTTGTAGGTATGTCAAAATATACGCCGTAAACAGCCATGTCTGTAATTTAATTGTAACCATTGTTAGCAAATATACACAGTGTGGGAACATTTTATTGGTAAGTCGGGTCCCCTTTACAAAATTACAAATTAACAAGGACGATATAGACTGGATTGGCAGTCGCCATAGTACGGATCGGCCGCGTTTTTTGTAGTTCGATTATTAAATCTAGATGGCGCTGAAATGTAGCCAGAGGCTTTGAAGGCAAAACAATAAGACTACAGATGTTTCATATTATTACAAATGTATTATTTTTCAAAAATATTGCATAATAATACATTTGCAGTGATATGAAATATCTGTAGTCTTATTGTTTTGCCTTCAAAGCCCCTGGCTTTATTTCAGCGCCATCTAGATTTAATAATCGAACTACAAAAACCGCGGCCGGCCGATCCGTACTATGGCGACTGCCAATCAAGTCTATATCATCCTTTAAATTAATAGATTCAGATGTTTTACCTATACTTGTAGTGCAAGACGGTTTTACTTGCCAATCATAGTTCTAGGTCAACGGAAAATACTCTATAAATTTTGATTCCCTTGAGAGTGTCGAAATATACGTTTTTTTGCGGCATAAATGGCCGTATTTTTTTTTTAATTTAACTTCTAATTTTGTTTTTTGTCACAGCTTCAAGGGACTGTAGACCTGTGTATATGGTTTTAATTTCAACTCGATACTTCGATGCGTTCCCAAAAACAGCCTTGACAGACAGACAGACGGACGGACGGATGGACGTGCAGATGGACGGACGAACGGACTGACGACAAAGTGATCTTATAAGGATTCCGTTTTTTCTTTTGAGGTACGGAACCCTAAAAATGAGAGCGTGTCTTTTAACTAGTAAACCTCTTTTTAATATTTAATGTAAAATTGCTCCGTTTGAAGTTTATTTCTTACTATGCATGTAATATTTACTTTGAAGTATATTTTTGCTCACACGTAACTATCTCGAATGCTAGTGTGTACAACCGTCAAAAGGTCGAGATTATCTTTGCGTCAATAAGCTTCGAGTCCCACTAAGCTCACTGAACATTAAGTACACCAGCATTAATAAAAGAAAGCAAAGGTCAGAAAGTCGTTGTATAAACATACAGTCAATTTAGGTAAATCCATAAGAGCAGTTAGGAAAAAAGTTCCTACTCACATTTTTTTACGGAATGTAGATGAATTTATTATACGTCTCAACAGTATTACTTATAGGTACAATGTTTAGCTTAAGTCTAGGAATAGTAGGCATACCTACCTAATACTTAAGTTCACTGTTGAGGTGATTCCAAAAGAGGATTTCGCTCAGGATTTGTAGATACATGAAATGTAACGACGCCGATTTTCAACAATGAACTATAATAAACGCGATGATCTATAATGGACTCTCTATTTATAATGAACTCTCGGTATTCAAATCAAATCAAATCACAGGTAGGCTGAAGAAATTTAGGGAAATTTATTTAATCAAAAACCAATCCGAAACCCAGTAAATCATGGACTATTTTACGGTTTTTCTTTAAATTTATCAAAGCTTTCCTCGCAATTTGGTCAAGTTTAGTATCTAGCATCTGTTACGTTTAGCAATTCACACTAAATACATGAGAACAATTTTAATCTAGATAAAGCAAGAACATTGTATTCCAATAAATATAAATAAATAAAAGACTATAGTAATATTATTTTTTAAATATCGTGACCTACTTGAGGCAGCGTATGCCTTGCATGATTGCCGCATCCTGTCGCTTCACAGCAAGTCTCTATCTCTCTAAGAGCCGATCATGAGGCCACCATAGACGCCGACTAATTTATCCAACACTTCGCAAACTTTTTTGATGTCGTAAAACCACGGACCAAAAGTTTCTAACGCAAGTGCCGCAAATATATATGTAATCATTCGTTAAAAAAGCGCGGCACTTGATTGTCCGGTCGTGTTCAGCAGCAGTCGCTAGCTTACTGGCAGAACCTCTGACGTAGGACGGAGCAAGCGTGTGTGAACAAGTAACTTTCCACGCCAAGGTTTTCCCAAATGCCAGGGGCGGATCTATATAAGGGCTTTTTGGGCTGCAGCCCTGTGCCCAGTGGCTATAAAGCGCTCCCGACCCCCTTCGGAGATCTAGTATAACATCGAAGACAGTTCTTGACATTATCGCAATTGTTTGATTAATTAAGTAGGTCCCATCCCCGGTAAATAGGTAGTAGGGCCCAAGGCCTCACAAACTCACGGTCCGCCCCTGCCAAATGCCAAGGCACTAAAGTACAACAATAGGGTCTTTTTCCATCCGAGGCAGACAAGTCTTATAGCTCAAAGGTCGCCGGAATGGCCAATGTACTGCGTGCCCAACGAAAAAGGTCGTTAAGCGACTCGTACCTGAAAATACGACCAGGGGCCAGTTGCATAATAAAGTACAACTAATATTACAAGCGGAACTCTCGCTTCAGTTATATCAACTAGAAAGGGAGTTCCGCTTGTAATTTTAGTTGTACTTTGTTATGCAACAGGCCCCAGCTCTCAGTGTAAGCTGTGTCGGCCGAAAGCATCAACCATGTTGCCACACGGTAGGGAGTGTGGGTTCGCAAGCTTCTAAGCCTGCGGCGGTTCTCAGAGTTCCAGGGTTCAGAAGGGTGCCAGTTAATATATAATGACATTTAAAAGAAGGTTCGCCATCGTCCGTCAACGGGGTATCGCGGCAAGGATGATGGGTGCCTTTACGTCGGGAATTATGAGGTCGAAATATTTACCTAGTAAAGTTATACGTTTTAATTAGTATTTTATTTTGAAAATATATGTTTCAGCGACTTCGAAGGCTGACTGTTCAACTAAGCTTAGCTGTGCTGTCGAAGTTAAAACTCTGTAATATTTGGCACTAAATTATTGTAACTGTACAGGACCTTAGAATTCTGTTTTACTACAAAATACTAGTTTCAGTCAGACACAAAAATGCAATAAAACCAATTACGTAAAGAAAAAAACGTCCATAGTTTTTTTTTTGTTCTATCAATATTATGCGCGAAAGAGAGAATTCCTCTTGAATTTGTCTTCATCGGAATAATCCAGTCTTAATATTACAATTGCATAAAATAACTATCTTGTGACAATTAACCCCAAAAAATAACTGATTCTTAGCAAGTTCTTAAATGTTTTACATCAAAATACCGTGTTAATAACCCTTCTACGGTCTCTTCACGAAACTGGCGACACAGTAATCCAATCATCTGTTTTAAGTGGCTAAAAGGTTTGTTTATTTTCACCAAACCACGAAGCAGTAAACCGAACCTGCGTTGGTAACGAGATTATCCTAGTCTGCGATGAATAAAAGCCTTCCAGATTTGTTAAAATACTCGGTGGTAACCTCAAAGCGGAGTTACTCAGTATAAGTAGGTTCTTAGATTGAGCAAGTATTTTGTTTAATGCGAGTACCAACTTTATTCATAAAACGTAAAACTCAATTCTATATTTTTTTATAAATAAATAAATAAATAAAAATAAATATCACGGGACAATTCACACCAATTGACCTAGTCCCAAAGTAAGCTTAGCAAAGCTTGTGTTATGGGTACTAGGCAACGGATAAACATACTTATATAGATAGATACATACTTAAATACATATTAAACACCCAAGACCCGAGAACAAACATTCGTATTTTTCATACAAATATCTACCCCGACACGGGAATCGAACCCGGGACCTCAAGCTTCATAGTCAGGGTCTCTAACCACTAGGCCATCTGGTCATCTATGCAATAGTAAAGATTGCATCTATGCAATAGTAAAGATTGTTTTTTTGTATATATAAGACAAGAAGAAAGAAGAAGAAGGGTCTGTGCAGTTGTGCAACGCGCGCGTACCGGTTACAGTGGCCCGTATATTGTTGTACGGTTTGCACTGCTTGGAGGCGCGCGTAAGGGCCTACGCTAGCTGACGCGGATTACCCGGACCGCGCCCGTCGTGCGCGCGTCTAATAAGAAATTGAATGAACAGCGCTAAGTGGCGCGGGCGCGTGTGACAGATTTTAGGTAGATTTTTTACGGAGCGAGACCCGCGAGCGTGCGCACGCGGCGGGCATCCGCGTCAGCTAGCGTAGGCCCTAACACTGCGCTCAACATTCGAGCATTTACTAGGTAAGCATGCTCCATCGTAGGCCTCAGTTTCGCTTTCCATCAGGCGTGATTATGGTCAAACGCAAGCCTATCGACATCTACACTAATATTATAAAGATGAAAGATTTGTATTTTTGTATGTATCGAATAAACTTAAAAAACTAATGGACCAATTTCAAAAATTATTTTGCCGTTAGAAAGCTACATTATCACTGAGTGACATAGACTACTCTTTACCACGAGAAAATACCTTTTCCTACGGGAAAATTAATTTATCGCGGGCGAAGCTGCGGACGGAAGGGAAGAATTGTATAAAAATATATTAATGCATACTTTAAAATAACCGACAGCATTCAAAATTTTTCTGGACATTTTCAAAGTCTCTTTGAATAGATCAACTCCCATTTTTCGAAAGCTTTTATATAGCAGGGAGGTAAAAAAATGCTGTGAGTTACTTTGAGAAAATGATGGTGGATGGCTGTGCTCGACTTGACGGTGACACTACCGTGCCCCTAACAAATCGATTTAACCCACGTCTAGTGATCGTATTGACTTGAAATTTGGCATCGTTATGTTTGGATGAAAATACAAACAATTAGGTTTACAGTTAACAAAAAAAAACTTGTGGTAAAAATTATTATTTTTTAACAAAAACTAGTTAAAAACTAACTATCGTGTAGATTTCAATTTACGACGAGACACAGACATAATTATATCTACTGCAATGTATCTCGATTTATTTCTAACGTTGGCATGACATACTGCCGTGTGTATTGATTTTATTTACTTAAGTACCTACTCGATTGATTTAGGGCATATTTTGCGGAGGTACTTTATCCTTGAACTAAGTATAGGTAGGTAAGGTAGGTACAATATTTTCACCTTAGGTACTTCTCCGCTTCCCAAGCGGAGGCTGAATGTTTTGAAAGTAAATAGATAAAAGGTCAAATAAACTACTAAAGTAATTCTTCAAGCTACTTTGTTTTTGTTCGCGATATTTATTTAGAAAATAAGTATCGTAGACAACGTTGCGAGGAAGATTGATAGTCATCTTGGCGTAAATCAAAATAAAATATGCTAGCTAACAAACCGGCCAAGCGAATACCGGACCAGCAAATAATTCTATTAGAACATGTTCTTTTATGAAATAGTGCTGCCAACGAGCAAGTGGGTCAGCTAATGGTAAGTCAGCACCACTACACATGGATACACACAACGCCAAAGGATTTCAATTGCATTGCCAGCTTTAAAAAATACCTAGTGTGTCGATAATTTCACCGGCTGTTTTATATATTTATAGGTATAGCAGCGCAATTAATATACTTTAGAAATTTACAATACTTATTATTTATATTAATTTATTTATTTTCAATTAAAAAAAAACGCGTCCAAACAAGTTCACTCGTTTAAGAGCTATGATGCCACAGACATACACACAGACAGACCGACAGGCAGACAGACACACACACACTCACATATCGGTCAAACTTATAACGCCCCTCTTCTTGTGTGGGGGTTACAAATTAAAAAACCCGGCCAAATGACCTCAAAAACATTGGATCGAGGGATTCAGCCAGCTTGCACCTCTGAGTTTTTCGAAATTTATGCGTAAATTCACATTTGAAATTTACCATGAGCTTTACGCTGAAGAAAAACAAATGTAGTTCCCAATCCGCTCTGAGCCCGCATGGGAACTGCGGCCCTAGCCCTGCAGACTGAATGATTGAATTTTTACATAACCTTTTTACCTTGTACCTATTATTCATCTGCAGACGACAGCATAATAGGGATGTTCAACTGACGTACTTTTTATGAGCTGTTAAAACACAATTCTCCCATAGAGTTTGTATGACAATAGCAACTTGTGATGTCACTTGTTCGCCAACTCAATCAACTAACTATTTATTTGTTTTAAAGCAACATAAAATCTAATTTTGCAGTTAATCGAAAATTAATCTGGTTTTCAGGGCTAAAATAAAGCTTTCTTTTACTTGAGTCGTGCCTTAGAATTACTTTTTAATGGCGTCAACATCCCTATTACGTCAACTAAAGTTCGTGTTCAAGTTTCCCATTGTTCTTTTCACGATTGAAAACGTTCTTTTATTAGTTACAAGGAAGTCATCATAAGTTTTTTTTTTCATTTATGGTACCTAGCTATTCCGTGAGTCTAAATAAGAATAAAGAATAAGAATAAGAATAAATTTATTTATAAAAATCATTATTGAGAAATACAATTGTAGAATGATATCCGGCGGACCCCGAACTAGGCAGAGGCCTGTATCTCGGGGCCCAAGGAGTGCGTTAACAAAATTAAAAATAAGCAGAATGGTTACTTGATTACATTTTATAAGAGAGAAAAACAAAAAATAAAAATACTAATTAAAACTAATCAAACTAAATGGATACAAACAAAAGGATAAAACAGTCGGCACTTTAATGTGTGGTTGTGTGTTTGTGCGTATGTGTGTGTACGTGAGTGTGTATGTGTGTATGTGTGTGTGAGTGAGTGAGAGTGTTTGTGTGTCATGTCCGTGTATTAAGAAGAGCTTCCGAAGAGCGTCTTCATGAACAATAATAAAGCCTTGTCCGTTTTCTCCTAACTGCAATAGTTTGCCGCAGAACATTCCAGAAAATGTCAGTGCATTTCCTCTCGGACCTTAACTAGGAAGGCAGAGGGTTTATATTAGTATTTTATGGATGCCAGACATTGTACGTAATTTTCCAGGGTTTCCAGACGTACTACAATTCACTAGGTATTTAGTGCCAGTTGGAGAAGAGACATAAATTTGCAAACCACAAACATGCACTTCGTGTCGCCTGTAAAACAAATAGATGCAGGAATAAGAGAAACGGTCCAACGTTGGGGTTTCAGACGGTTTGTCGTGGACTACATTGTTGTTGCTAGAATTTAACATTCGGGAAAGTGATTTTGATTTTCATAATCCCATCATCCTAGCAAGAACGTCGCAGTGCAGGGCACAGGACTCCCTCACAATGAGAGAGCTTGGGCTGCAGTTCCCACGTGGGCCCAATGCGGATTGGGAACTTGACACACATCATTGAATTTCTTTGCAGTTCTGTGCAGGTTTCCTCACGATGTTCTCCTTCACCATAACCTCCTGAGGCCCACGAAAATATCGTTTCAATGAACTTTATGTCACTTATGAGTGAGTTCGATGTCACATTAGAATTAGTCCTTTTTATAGGACTTATTTCTAATGTGATATCGAACTCACTCAAAAGTGACATAAAGTTTAAAGTTCATTGAAACAAAATTTTCGTGGGCCTTAGGAGGTTAAATTAAATGATAATTTTCAAATATGTAATTTCGCGCAACAATTCCAAAAAAGTCAGAGATGCGAATCCACGACCTTCTGCTTGAAAAGTCATAGGTCGAACCACTAGGCCACCAGACTCAGGCTAAAACTGCTAAAACATTAAATAAATAAAATAAATAAATAAATATTAGGGGACACAATCTTACACAAATCGAACTAGTCCCAAACTAAGCAAAGCTTGTACTATGGGTACTAGATGACGATAAACATACTTATATAGATAAATAAATACTTAAATACATAGAAAACATTCATAACTCAGGAACAAATATTCGTGAGAATCACACAAATTCCCAAGGGCATTTGCCCTTACCGGGATTCGAACCCAGGACCTCTTGCTTCGTAGGCAGGGTCACTACCAACTAGGCTAAAGCGGTCGTTAAATTATAATATTTAGTAAATCTCAATTCCTGTTCGGCAAATAAAGTACGTACCGTCAAGGCCATAAATATATGTCAATTACCAAGGCGTTAAAAACTATCTATACAACTCTATGCCACTAACCATATACATATATTTGACGCGATGGCTGAATAGACATTTATACCTTCGACTGTACCTACCCAAATATTATCTGATGGTGTTTTAGAATTTAATTACTGAGTGTGATTCCTCAAACAAATAACAACCCTGCTACTAAATTAAATAATTAAGTAAATAGCATATATTAGTTAAGCAAGTAAATAAAACAGATAACAGGACAACGAGGGCGGGTCACGACGCCGTTAGCCACTAAGGTAATCCAATTATAAAGTTCAGCATTTTATAGGCTATTGGCTAGTTTAACTTAAATTTAAATTAAACTTTGAGTCTGGTGAGAGCACATATTAGAAACTTGATTACTTACAAACTTATAAATCAACTTGCTGTATTATTATCCTTTCTGGAGCTCCTTCTTTTGTATGCTTTTGGGCCTTCGGGCCGATGCAAACTTAATATAACCTAAACTTACCTACGTTTCTGTGTCGTTTAAAGTTGGGGAAAAACGCGATTGTGAAAATAAGCTTCAGTAAAAAACCATAGTGAGAAAAAAAGCATTTGAAAAAATTCGAATGGAAATTTTGCTAGTTAGTAGGAAATAACTTTTTTGGTAAATTGATGTAACCAGTTCTGTTAAATACTTAATCAGTTTTAATTAAAGTCAAGTAGTTTTTGGCTTTGACAGCCAAAATATTTAGATTTTATTACGAGGGTTGTGTTAATAATATATAATCTTGGGCGACCGCTATTATTGTACCTACGGAAATTGACCTCAGAAGGTGGCCGACGTTTGGTTTCTCTTTGATTAAATGGGTAAGGGTTTCAATTACACTGTAGCCTTTTAAACGGTGTAAGAATTAGCCTGACTGGCTTGACCTATGGGCTTTCAAGCAGAGGGGCGTGGGTGCAATACCGGGGTCATACCTCTAATTTTTTTTAGTTTTTAGGACTTCATGTGTTAAATTATTTTTTACAGTTAGATTTTTGATGCAGGAAAACGCATTGTCCGGAAACCTGAATATTCCCAGCAAGGCAAATTAATGGCGCGTGCGAAGTTAATGTTCTACAAATTTATACACACAATTCAATCACGAGTAAAGCCTTCGCGCCTTCGTGACGTGTAAGAATTATAGACAGCTTTTACTTGTAACTTGTTTAAGAATAAAAAATAGTGTGAAAAAGAAAAATAATAAATCGACTTCAGGTCTACACGGCCGTCAACGAGAAACAGCTACCTACTTACCTACTGGTACCTAGGTTTCACCGTCGCTAAGCTAACACAGTAGCTTGCGTCTGATTGTTTGTATACATACAATAATGTACACATCACTATAAGTATAGACTAAGATACGGTATGAAAATGTATACCCTCAACTGTTATTCGCTCAATGTCACTCAGAGGGCGATGGAGAGGGCTATGATGCTTGGAGTTTCTCTGTGGGTTCGTATTAGAAATGATGAAATCCGCGCAAGAACTAAAGTCACGGACATAACTCGAAGAATCGCTAGACTTAAGTGGTAGTGGGCAGGGCACATCGCTCGTAGAACTAATGGCCGATGGGGCAAAAAGGTTCTCGAGTGGTGTCTACGGACCGGAAGACGCAGTGTAGGTAGGCCTCCGACAAGATGGAGTGACGACCTGGTTAAGGTGGCGGGAACGCACTGGATGCGGGTGGTGCAGGGCCAATCTGTTTGGCGAGCCTTGGGGGAGGCCTGTGTTCAGCAGTTGACGTCTTTCGGCTGAAATGATCATGATGATTATGATGAACTGTTATTCGATGTCAAAGTTTAGGCATATGATAGACAGAACACACACGTGCATGCATGCACGGCATCCTGTCACAGGTTAACAAACCAACTAGAAAGTTCCAATCAATGTTATCATGTAGATTTAAGTTTTAGGAAAATAAACAATTTTCATTTCATTCCAAATGAATTGAGTTTCTACATATTTTTACTCGACTGCCGAAGGAGGGTTAAGGTTTTCGAGAGTATGTATGGTAATTATGTATCCATCCCAGCCTATGTACATCCCACTGCTGGGCACAGACCTCCTCACATAATAATCCTCTTATAATGAGGGCTTGGGCCGGAGTGGGCGGTGAAGGAAAACATCGTGAGGAAACCTGCATACACCTGCGAAGAAATTCAATGGTGTGTGAAGTTCCCAATTATGTATGTGTGTATAATATTATTATAATATGTATGTATCATTCTTTGGCACGCCCTGCAGCCTAAACGGCTCGATGGCCTTTAAAGTGTGAGAGTGACATCCATACTTAATATTATAAATGTTAAAGTGTGTTTATTGGGTTGTCCTTTTTCCACGTCGAAACTGAGCGACGGATTGCCGTGATTTTTTGTATGGATATAGTTGAAGGGCTGGAGAGTGACATAGGCTACTTTTTACCACGAAGATAATATCTCAAACCACGGGATAACACGTTTTAATCTACTTCAGCGGGGGGTGAAGCCGCGGGCATCCGCTAGTAGGGTATATAAATATATACCTACTCTAAAATATTTCATTTTTCCGGAATTCCCTTGGGAACCGGAATTACACAGAAAACACGGATTACTGATACTACTTATAAGATTTCAAAACTTTCTAATGATTTTAGTTTAAATTTGGTATTCTTATGTAAGTCGATGACCCTGAAACGGACGTGTAAGGTAAATAAATGAATTTCAAACATGCTTGGGAGCTACTTTTACCTATCGGTTAACAATATATTTTATTTTTAGTATTGAAATTCAAGTTATTTTTCTAAACAGCTCAACTGTTTCTATTGCCGTATCTCGTACTAACACGTGCCATTATGTTATGACAGCCTTATGTCAACGAGGGATTGTCAGGCAAACATCGGTGTTGATTCAGTGTTGATCACACAAACCAGGATTCGTTTGTCATTTGTTTTCATGGAATTTTCGTAATGACTAGTGGGAGGGTTAACGACCTGTGCAATTAGCATTGTTTACGAATGTGTGGGTACTTAAGCTGACATGTGATACGGCTTTTAAGCATACTTATTGGTCATCATCATCATCCTCGCCTATATACAACCCACTGCAGGGCACAGGCCTATTCTTAGAATGAGAGTTGCATTTCATTACGGGGTTTAAAAGTGGATTAGTTTGAAGTGGTCTATTGAGCGCCGCAATGTACTTAATGCAACTTGCACATTTTTGCAGATCTAAATTGGGCTTTTACATAAGTACCTACTTAGTTAAATACATACCAACATTGCAAGTTGAATAAAAGTTCGTAAAATCAGTTATCTCGCTACTCCTTCACCAGACGTACAAGACAGCAGCGATTATAATCATAACTTAACAATTAATTAAAAACCTAATGCAACAATCGTCTAACTCTTTTAATTTCAACAATGACTGAATAAAAACTCATAATTGTTCTGATAATTGGACGCAACGAGTTACGGAACTTTTCAATTACAACTGTTAAGATACAATTCCAAAGAGACTTATATCCCCTTCACAACACTTTTAATTCTAAACCAAGACGTATTAAACGTAAATCACATATTGGAAAAAGGTCGGCAATTGTTGTAAGTCATTTTACAAAGTAAACCCAACATACCGACGGACGCCTACGTAAAGTTTGACGTCTCTCTTTATTAAACAAGTTATCTTGGGTGTATTTTCAGAGCGACTTTTTTGGACGTCCCAAGTCAATTAAAAAAAAACCACTCAAAAAATTAAAACCACACAATTTTATATACATTGTACACAATATAATATAATGAGTTTTAACATTACAAACATTGTTGACTTCAATTAAGACTGCATAAAAAATATCCAAATCTTAGAAACACTAACTGCAGTAAGTCTGTGAGGCCTGTCCCACTGGGATGTCCCAATTTTTGGCAACGTATAATAAATCGAAAACCGTTTGGAGAAATAGGCTTTGTGAAGCGTTTTCAGAAATCAGATTCCAAAAATATGATAATCTGAATTAAATAAAGAAAATTTAAGTAATGACCTTCATTTGACCCCTGCAGTGAATCGTCACAAAGGCAGATATAAAGCAGGTCTACACTCTAAAGCAAATTGACAGTTTGAAATGTTGCTGTCCCGCTTATAATAGCAAAGAGTGACAAAAACAGAACTTTAATCACATGATGCACACCTGGCTTTAAACAGTTGTCATTTATCATAAAGTCCGAAATGTATACAATACTCGCAATGTATTTTTACAAATTTAATTATTGAATTACTACGTTACAGGTAAATATGAAAGAATTTAAATATCAGATTTTAATAAAAAATATCTATTTACTATCACACCATTAAACAAACAGGAATAATCGAAGCTAAAAGAAGAGAAATAAATAAAACTATTTTGTCATGGTTCATTTAGGACCCTAAGCCGTGTTTGTAATATTGACAGTGACAAGACAAATCAGGGGCACTACTACAAAATTCGAAGTTCGTATCGTATCATCCCTCTCACTCTCGTGTCAAATCATATTAGCGTGAGCGGGACGGCATGAAACGAAGTTCGAATTATGCACTTCGTAGTAGGGTCTCAGTAGTGCCGTGGTAGTGCCACAGATTATGTTATGTACGACTTGAATTTTTCTAGGCTATGGAACGTGGCTCTCTCACTGTGACGTCATCCAACGTATTTCTAAAAAAAAATATAAAAAATTAAATACTCAACCAAATTCAAAATCGATGAAAATGGTGTCTTAAAATACCCTATTCTTTCCAAAAAAAATATAAAAACTATAGGTTATTTTTTTTGGTGCATCCCAATTGAGCATAACTTTGTGTCTATGTGTCATTTTTCGACTTAATATATATCAAAATGAAGCTAATTACATAACGCATTCGATTATAACTTTTGTATACTAAATACAATTTTATTTAAAAATAGGTTGGCCATAATGTGTTTGTCCCACCTCTAGCTACCAATATTACCTTGCGCAAATACCTGCTAATATCTCATCGGTGAAGGATCATATCGCCATGTTCACATTTTTGTGGAAGAGTACGTTAGTTGTGCTCCGGCTGTCACGCGGAGTGGACGTCCTACTACTGAGTTTTGTATGCCTACAAAGGCGAGTCTTTCGCGCGATGTATTTTGGTTCGCTTAAAAATAAATTCCGTGGATTCCTGTTGTACGATATATAATGGTTTTAATTAAATAGTTAAATTTTTATTTACTAGTTGACTTAGTCCTTATTTCACAGTAAAGGGCTTATATTAATCATGTATATAGTTCAGCAGTAATCGCAAAAATACCTAATTGTCGTAATCCTCCGTGGCGTAATTTCGATGGCATTTTTGTTCATCGAAATTACAGATATGGCAGCGAAATTACACAACATGACTTATCTCGCAAAACACACGAGTACACCTCGACGTTTCGACCACATTACAGTGGCCGTGGTTACGAGTAGACCTCTAGTCTGTATTTACGTGACCACGGCCACTGTAATGTAGTCGAAACGTCGAGGTTTCATTTACCAACTGTTTATTTTTTCTGAAACTGTAAACTTTTCAGGATTGTTATAAAACAAACCTAACATAACCTAACCTACAGGATAGTCCTAAAATATATCCTAAATAGTTTACAGTTTCAGAAAAAATAAACAGCTGGAAAATGAAACATTTGCCAAATTAATCATTTGGGAAAAACATAGTTGCGAAACGGCAGTACTGCCGTGTCTCGCCTAAGTAACGTATCTCCAAAAACGACGATTAGAGAAAAACGCGATCAAAGATTTTGTTTATTCACATCTCATTGCTTGTTTACCAATGAAGTTTAAAATTTGAAATTTATACAGTAGGTTAGAAATATTATTGTGACGATGTATGTTTAATTTTAACACTGTGCTACGAATCAATTTGAAAAAAGACGGTTTTTAAAGTTTTCGCGGCCTTATTTTTCATACAAAATTCTGTAACGCAAAGTTGCGTATCTGCATATACGTTAGTTAAGCGTGACCATGCTCTTTTTATTACCCAAAACTGTGTAATGGCTATGACCTGTATCTTTACTTACATTACTTTTTGGAACCAAGAAACAGAACATTTAAGTAAATTAAAAGTGGGTTGACTCTTTTATCTAGTCCCGTTATTTTATTTTATAGATATACAAATAGGTAAGAAGGTTAATAATAAGTAAAGTGGAAGCTTGAAAACTTTTACTTAATTGAATTTTATCACAGCAACAGGATTTCTATTAATTCTTAACTTTTAGGTATCTTTTTTTACTAAATAATGCATTTGATATAATACAATTTTCTTGGAAATTCTCAATTTTACAGGATTTTCATAAAATAAACCTAGTCTAACCTAAACCAATCTGTAGATTACATGATTAAAAAAGTTCGTTTTATTAATAGTTTCATAGAAAATTTTAGTATGTATTATGACCATTATGTATTTCGTCCCTTATTCGTTTTAAACTTTATATATTTTGATACGTTCCTGTAGATTACACGATTAAAAAAGTTCGTTTTATTAATAGTTTCATAGAAAATTTTAGTATGTATTATGACCATTATGTATTTCGTCCATTATTCGTTTAAAACTTTATATATTTTGATACGTTCCCGTTTCAGAAAGTTTATGAAATATAATTAAAATGCCTTTTATAACATATAACAACAACCTGATTTGAATTAAACTGCACCAAAAGATTTTTCAATTTCGATTCTGCGGGCGAGTTCTGTATGACATATCTAACGTATTTGAAATACGGGCGATATCCATTACAAGTGCGTACAAAATTCCCAGATACGTTAGTTCGGCTATCGGTGTTTTTATTGAATTATGGCAAAAAATGAAAATCTTCGATATGTATCAGATAGTATAGCGTCAAAAATGTCGATTTAGCACTGTTAAGCGTAACTAACGTATCTCAAGTTACGTTACTTAGGCGAGACACGGCAGAGTACCCGGTTACATTAATAATAAGTTTGTAACCATGTTGATTGTGATTTTTTATATTAATAATGACACATTCGAAATTATATAATATTTATCACGTATTGTTCCTAAGAAAAACTTAAATAAATAGTTTTCCACTTTAATTTAATGTTTTATTAATCTAACTATACACGAATATGCACACGTACATAAATTTAATAGTAGTTACATACATAAATCATAGTAATGGTTTATAATTTTGTAATTATTTCCTATGTAATTAATAAAGACGTAATTTCGCTGTCACTATAGTAATTTCGATGGTGCTTTTTTTTTTATGTTAGATAGGCCAGACAATCGAACTAGTGGGTCACCTGATGTTAAATGAACACCACTGTCCATAGACATCCGCAGCGCTTTACACGATGCTAGTGCGTTGTCGGCCCTAAAGGAGAGGGAAGGAATGAGGGAGGGAAAGGGTGAGGTATTGGGCCCCCGGCACTCTCACTGACCGTACGAAACGCAAGCAGGATTACTGCTGCTTCACGCCGGTGTTCTGTGAGAGGGTGGTACTGCCCCGGACGAGCCGGCCCATTCGTGATGCAGCGGCTAGCTACATCATGGCTCTACCACTAGGTACTAGGCGTAGGCAGCCCTATCGTTTGTTCAATGTCGAATAACTACTAAATTATTGACTTTAAATTAGGGCCTTTTATAGCATTGAAATCCTAATCCGAAAGAGTATCTCAACGAGTGATCAATTTCACCAAAAGTAAAAAAAAAATTTTGCCCACGGAAATTACGTAAAAAAATTATTTCAAAAATCCACCCTCTTATTCTCTTATTTAAGAGCGAGTTCCCTGACCTTGAGAATTTATTTTTCGTACGCACATTGACAGTTTTCACTTACACAGAACCATTTTGCGTGATACGCTATACAGCCGTCAGCTAAGGGTGGAGTTCCAGTGTAAGACTTACAAGGGAACATTAAAGAGTCGCCTTCCGATTTTGTACAAATGTAATCTACATTATTTTGATGAGTTTCGATATTCAAACTTGGTGTAAGTAAGTACAAATAAAACGATTTTACATTATTAAAGGATCTTTTTATTAATATTCAGCACTTTAATAACATCAAAAAAATATAAACATCGAAAATGTCTTTATTCAAAATTACTATTATTGTTGACCTAAAATGAACTGAAAGAATCACGTTGCTGACCCGCGACCTTAAGATACTTGCGTTTATGCAAGAAAAGCAAAATAAATGTATATGCTTATGCAGCTTAGTAAACGGTTGCGATACTTACTCTGAAGATGAGCTCTGGTTGAGTTCGAAACTCAACCAGAGCTCGTGTAGTTTAGTGGTGGTGATAGTTGGGTTTATGTGATTTGTGTGTGTTCGTACAGTGTGGAGGTGGAAGAACTGCATGAACACGTATTTTTTGCATAAACGTAATTATTATAAGGTCGCGGGTGAGCAAAGAAGTTGTTTCAATTCATTGATATGGACCTCCGAAAGGTAACGCCTGATTCAATAAATTATTGTTGACCTGTCCGTGTATTCACAATTCCAATTCCAAATCTCGTAGTTGAGATCTAGTGCGCAGTTATTGCCAAGTCATCATCATCATCATCATTTCAGCCGAAAAACGTCCACTGCTAAACATAGGCCTCCCCAAGGTTCGCTAAACAGATTGGTCCCGTGCCATCCGCATCCAACGCAATCCCGCAACCTTAACCAGGTCGTCTTCCATCTTGTTGGAGGCCTACCTCACTGCGTCTTCCGGTCCGTGGACGCCACTTGAGAAACTTTTTTGTCCCATCGGCCATCAGTTCTACGAGTGATGTGCCCTGCCCATTGCCACTTGAGTCTGGAGATTCTTCGAGCTACGGTGACTTTAGTTCTTGCGCGGATTTTATAATTTCTAATGCGATCCCGCAGAGAAACTCCGAGCATAGCCCTCTCCATCGCCCTTTGAGTGACTTTGAGCTTTCTTATGAGGCCCATCATTAGCGGCCACGTCTCAGTGCTATAAGTCAGCACTGGCAACACAGACTGGTCAAAGACTTTTGACTTGAGACATTGCGGTATATTTTTTTTTTTTTTCTTTCTACAACCTATCCCCGACATGGGGTCGAGGCCTATTGCGGTATATTAGCTGACAAGATATTGCCCAGCCGAGTCTAATTCGTCGATTGACCTCTTTCTCGAAGTTAAACCCACTAATTGGATTGTACTTAGATACCAAGTAGTTATAGTCGTCAACAACTTCAAGCGTAGAGTCTTCAATTATGACAGGAAATGGTACAACATGGGCGTTCGACATCAATTCGTCTTGTCAATGTTCAATTAAAGTCCAACTCGCTCGGAGATCGTCCCAAGGTTAGAAAGCATCGCACTTAGGGCGAACGTGAGTGATGTATTTCGCCATTTACATTGATGCCTCGCCCTTCCCAGTCAGGAATCTTGAAAGCATCCTTCAGCTCCAGTGCAGCGGTGAACAGTTTTGGAAAAATAACATCTCCTCTCCTTGTCTGACTCCCCGCTGCAATAAAATAGGCTTCGACATCTGGTCCTGAAGTCGGACGGACATTGTGGCGCTATTATATAGACACTTCAACACTTCGATGCAATGTAGTATATCAGTAGTCTACTTGGCACCGTTGGAGGACTGCAGTGCAGCCCAAGTCTCGATCGAATCGAAGGTTTTCTCATAGTCTATAAATGTCAGGCAAAGGGGACGTTTATACTCCTCGGTTTTCTGTATAACCTGCTGCAACGCATGTATGTGGTCTACGGTGCTAAAGCCCTTTCAGAATCCTGCTTGTTCATCATCATCATCATCAGGCTATGTTCGTCCACTGCTGGACATAAGCCTCTCCCATGGCACGCCACTGAGCACGATCCTCGGCCACTCTCATCCAGCTCTTGCCAGCCGCCTTGCGAAGATCATCGCTCCACCGAGTCTGAGGACGTCCCACGCTACGTTTGCCGATCCGTGGTCTCCACTCAAGATTTCGTCTACCCCAACGGTACTGCTTGTTCAGGAGGCTGGAAGTCGTCTAACCTGCGTGCGAGACGATTCGATTGTTTATAAAGTACAACACGCATTTAATTAAAAAGTTGACATTGTCTTGATACAGACATCAGATAAATAGTATAAAGATATAAGATTTAACAATATTCTTATAATCAATCAGGTGCAATGTGTGTTTGACAAAGACGAAAGAACTTTCCTATCGACAAAAAGGACATTAGTAAAGAAGATGGCACAAGATATTCTGTTACAAACTTATTTTTAATTTTTCGTTTTTTTACACATACCAAATTTCAAGTCGATCCGATCACAAGAAGCGGGTTAAATAAAACTTGCAAGATTAGACCTAAGCTAACAGGGCAATTTAAATAAAAGCTTGTAAAAACGTGTTAAAACACACATAATTATATACGACGATTGCAATAATTACAAATAAAAGCTTGTAATTACTAAGAAAACTTACTTACCTTAGTAAAAGTCTGTCCTCTTTGACAGCTGAAATCGAACAGTTGGGATCCACCCTTACCCTACCACAGGAGTAGTATTTTGTGCGAGTGTGTGCGTGCGCGGCTACAAACGGAGCGTGCTCTCTCGTTGGATTCCTTGACAGCACTGAATATTTTTCGGCCGCGATCGCTATTTAAAAATCGAATTACGGGAAATGTTCGCTCCATAGTAAAAAGTATGTAAAACGGCAAACATTTTTGCGTAAAAAATTGATAATGTTTAGATGCATATCATCATTATAGAGATTATATTTAGCCTAAAATGAAACGGTGATAATATTTTTCATACTTTTGTGTTACGATTCAACCAAAGAGATTTTCATGAATTTATTTCATTATTATCTAAAAAGAGTAAATAGAAAATGATGATTTCGATGTTTTTGAAAGAATTTGGGATTTTATTTCTCGGAAATTAATTATTATTTTACAAATGTAGCGCGGTGAAGCTGTAGATACATCTATTAAGTTTCTAAAATATTTTTTGTAGTATTAATATACGGTGAATTTCGTTGCATTATTGCAAACTGCAAACATCTTTCAAGCGTTTTTTGGGGACTCACCCCTTAACTAAATTAATGTGTCAAACTTAGTCCGAATGTCAGACCGTCATTTACCATTATTGTGATATTCAGTTTACGAGTACTGAAGAAAATAAGTTTTGTTAAGAAAATTATTTTTTGCTTTCCTAAAATATGTAAATGGATTTTTTTCAAAGATGCAATGAAATGTTAACCTTACGGTCCAAATAATAGGCCGGGACGTATCACGTTGCGGGCGCGGTTAGACAAGTGCTATGTAATGGATTTTCATACAGAATTGCAGGCCTAGGCCGGGAAAGCGATATCTATTGTTTCATGTGACACAGCATCATGACGTTTATAGATTTATGGCATCATGGCATTCAGCCCTAAAAAAACATAAGCAATAGTTGCTTTCTTTGCAATTTTAATATCTTGAAGTTTTTTATTTATTTCATTGCATGTTTGAGAAAAGCACTTTACAAGCCTCGGCCGGAACAGGGATTGCCTACTCGGCCGGCAACCCCTTACTTCCCGGCCTCTGTAGTAATATACTATTTTGTGTTCTTAAACGCCTCAAAAATCAATATAACTGCAAATGTTAATAAAGCTCGTGATAATTGAAGTAGTGGACATGAAAAATTATAAATTCATAAAATAATAATACTAATGGATTGGTGATTAAGTACCTTAGAAATTATAGTTTTGCACTCAAAACTCGCGAAAGTTTATAACAATATTATATATTTACCTAAAAAAAAAAATCTTAAGAACTATCCTACTAATATTATAATACTTAAACGAGAAAGTTTGTTAGGATATTAGATATTTGGATGTTTGAATGTTCGTTAGTCAATCACTCAATAACGGCTAAATCAAATGGATGTAAATAAAACTTGGCGTACTGATGGAAAAAGATATGGATTGATATCTCAATCCAGCGCCCGTGCGCTAGCTAGAAAATAATGATCTTTGTTTACGCTTAGTGTCTAACACGCGAGCGCTTGCTTTTGCGTTCACTATCGCTTTCTGTCAAACGGCATAAGATGATGACAGAAAGAGATGGTGAAAGCGATAGCAAGTGTCCACGTGTTAGACAATACGATTCCTGGGGGCTTGTTGTCTAACGCTACAGAACAGAAAAAAAGAGCAGTAGAACGTCTTCATACAAACGGCCGGAACGCGAGTTTACCTACGCGCCACGAATTCTCAGCATACCTCGGCAACCATCAGTCGCGAGTGCCCCGCGCGCGGCTACGTACGGTCGGCACGGGACTCACGCGCATTTATTACGTACTTACCTAATTACGCCACGACGATAATTATAAACAGTATTATTCGGTGTACGGATGTTTAAATTCATCTATATAGAGACCGGAATTGAAATTTTTTAGATTACCAACTCAGTCGGAATTTATACTCTTAAGAGGCTGACAACACCTAATTTTGTTGAAATTGATGTCATTTAAACAGTTTTTTAAGAAAAACTGCTTGTTCTAGCACATCAAAAAAATTATATGTTAATATTCATCATATTTCAAAGACCGTGGACGGACTCGATACATAATTGGACGAAATCGGCTCGATAGAAAATAGTTGCAAAGATAGGTCTTAAAATCATCGTTAAACGGTTCTATGTCTTTATTTTTTTGGCGTATGCGTCTGCAATTAAAAACATGAAGTGAACATATTCATACCTAAACCGCTAACGAGTCATATTTCACAAATAATCCACAGTTTTTTTTTTAATTAAATATTTGCCCGATAAATTTCAATATACCCGGCTGCCCAGTAATAGCGGCATCTCGTTTACTCCGATACAAATAGACAGTGTGCGCCGACGTTGGTGTTGACAGCGTCTTATAAATCAACAATAAAGCTTTTCGCACATCCCAGAAGATGCGAAAATACTTCTCCGTGGCTAATTTGTAGGTAGCAAATATACGTAGTGATGAAACTAAATAAAACCGTTTAAAATGTATTTTTTTAAACACCATTTAGTCCATTCCTTCCATAATTTTATAAAGCTCCTAATCCTTTCCCTACTTTAAATTTCATAACATTATCAAAACGTAACTGAAGAGTGACTGTTAGTAGGCAGCCCTATCGCGAGTTTCTGTACCGAGCCGGCGTAGGTAATTATTATCAAGGACGCTGCCGAGACGTTATACTGCTCCTTTTTTCTGTACTGTGCTAACGCTTCTGACGCTTGCCTTTGCCACTTCTTTGCCATCACTATATCCTTCTGTCAAACGGTATAAGACGGTGACAGAAAGAGATGGTTAAAGCGTCTGCGCGTTAGACAATAGACGGTACAATCCCTGGACTTCATAAAATTAGCTAACAAATTGAAAGAGAACTGTCAGTGTCGCCTTTTCTCGTGTACCCAAAAACCGAATTATTCGTTGAATGTCACGCTTTTGTAATACAATATCATTGAACAATTAGAATTCCTGTACAGAATTCTAAACAAGGGGTAATCAAATGAAAGTAACCGCTTGTCTCGGTACAAATTCGCTTGTTCAGAATTAAGATAAAGATGATTTGAATCTCTAAATTTACGTAGGAGACGAAGTTTGCAACTTTAATTAATGGTGCAAGTACTTAACGTGGTTACATTTTGTCAGTTTTCGTTTTACAGAATTAAACCCTTCGAGATAATCTCCGATTTCAACGCAAATTCACCACTTAAGCATACAAAACGCATAGTAAAATCGTTAGGCAAACGAGTTGAATATTGCATAAAAAATGGTGGTAATTTCGAACAACTAAGTAGGTACTTAATTAAATTAAAGGAAATGAAATACAATATATGCTGATTTCAATTAAATCAATTTATTTAAAATAATCAACAAACGTATACTACATATCTAACTTAAAAACAATAACAATGAATAAAACTTAACTATAAACTAAATATCTAACTTAAAAACATAATAATAATAACTAAAATTAATTTAAAACTATAGAAATGATTAACAATAAGTACCTACAATAACAATTATCTTAAAACTAAAAACCTTAAAAAATACAATTTAAAAAAAAGCAGTCAGTCAAATACAATACATAGGTATTATTCATTTTCCATATCATGTTTCAAAGTAACATTTACTACTAATGACCTACACAATCAATATCCGAATAGAAATAATGTTAGTTTTATTTTTCAATACGACCGGTTGGATTCTCAAACTTAGTAAGTACAAGTTTTTTTTAAATTGTGTACACAGTTTTTGTTGTTACTAAAACTGATGACATAGTTTCTAAAAACAGATCTTTGTATGTCTTATAGCTTCAGACTTGGTCATACCTACTGACCGATTTAAATGTACCAACCTGTATGCAACTTCGGGTGTAATATCGATGTAATGACTCCTCTAGCACCTAAATAAATATAAGGCCGAATATAATTTCATCCCTTTCGGTGTCGAGACCCTTGGTCCGTGGGGCCCAGGAGCACTAAGCCTCTTCAAAGAGATTTCGAAGAGGCTTATAGATGCTACCGGTGACCGAAGAGCTGGCAGCTACCTCGCTCAAAGAATTAGCCTAGCGATTCAACGAGGAAATGCTGCCAGCATCTTCGGCACAATGCCACAGGGGCCTTTTTTAGATTTAATTTAGTTTGTAATAGTATTATTTTTGTTTGTTTAGATCTAGTTTAGTTTTTAATTTAGTTTGTTATATTTAGTTTATAGTTAAGTTTTATTCTTTGTTATTTTTTCTTAATTGCTTTAATTAATTTATACCAATAAATATATTATTATCTGTAAAAAAAAAAATATATAAGTAAATAAGATATTTTTAACATCATAGAACATCATTTATTTATTTATTTATTTAGACATGCCAACAGTCCATAAAGAAAACATTTCAAATCATAAGAATTACAAGTTTTGGCTTCCGTTCATGTACCAATCATGTAAGAAGTTCAAGAACCAATCAATAAAACTTTGTCAAACGCTCATATTGATGAAAGAAAACCGCGGCAAATCACCAATATCCACTTAAGAAACTAATTATAATAAATATAGTAATCTAACTTACGGATGTCAGAAAAATAAGGTGGCTCTAAACTCAGGCCAAATTAACTTCGTCCTCCTTATAATTTAGTGGAACTCCAACAAAGTTCGCCCGCTGTCAGCGCAATCAATGTTTTTTGGGGTTTTTCCCGTGACTGAATTGACCTATAGAGTAGGGTGACCGCAAATGTAAAGAGATGAGGAACAATCCCATACGAAAACGAGGTATTTCTATGATTGTTTTTTAGTTATCATAGTCATACCAGTTTGTATACATCTCACTACAAGGCACAGGCTTCCTCTCAGAATGAGAGAGCTTTACACACACACCTTTGAGTTGCTTCGTATCACTATACTTTCCTCCTCCGTAAAGCTCATGGTAAACCTCAAATGTTGGTTAGACGTTAAAATTCTTTATACCCTACTGTCTTCCCTATTCGTTGCGAATGGCTTTTCTGAAAGCATGTAGATATTTGTAGTTTGTAGACACACAGCACAAATAGTACAATACAAAACTACATCTTCTAATGTGTAAAAATCTCGTGTCACGGTGTTTGTTATCGAACTCCTCCGAGACGGCTTGACCAATTTTTATGAAACTTTTTTTTCTGTATTCAGCAGGTCTGAGAAAAGGTCTTAGGCTATTTTTTATATCCCTAATCTACGCGGACGGAGTCGCGGGCAACAGCTAGTAGTATTAGTCATGAAGTGTGCCGCGAGTCACAGCAGATGAGAAAAGAAGGCAAAGCCGAAGGATCTCGTATACAAACTCGGGAACTCTGAAGGTATAAGCTCCGAGGGATCGAAACTGTGGCACGATAATCTGATAGGCATACAAAGTGTCTTAATATTAATCCAGAGTGTATTTCAGGGGATGCTTAGATTAGTAGGACTGTTGGCGACTGCATAGCTCAGTGGTTAGAAAACCTGACTACGAAGCTAGAGGTCCCGTGCATCGAATCTGTCGAGCCAGATATTATTATGTATGAAAAATACGAATGTTCGTTCTCGAGTCTTGCGTGTTTAATATGAATTTAAGTATGTATCTGTCTATTTAATTATGTACCCATAACACAAGCTTTGCTTACTTTGGGACTATTAAAATTGTAAGTCAATTAATGGAAAGTATCCCGTGACATATATTTATTTATTTACTGAATACTCAAATTAAATTCTACTTCGAAATTTTTGATTCAAAACTTAGTCACGCCATGGACTCGGTACTGTTTGAACATAGAGCAATGTATGGATTTGCCAACCACAATTCAAGAATCCTAAAAAAAAAAAATACACGAGTTTTCCGATTCATTTTTAAACACAGTGTATAAAATGTAAATAATCTGATGACCTTATGGACGATACACATTTTTATGTTCGCGTCTCACCTGTGAACATGGAAAAAGTTAAAGATCTATTATATAGCCAATATTTTTGAAGTGAAACTTCTAATGCCACTTCCAACAAGGTTGCTAAACGATTAACGCTACCATGGAGGGGGTATGAAAGCATTAGTATATGTACTGCCAAAGCAAGTACACTTGGTACACAACACACATCTCGCATTGTATATTATACTAACGGATGTTAAAAACTTCGATAGTGCGATGCAGAACTCATACTGTCTGTGCAAATGTATGGGACTTGATAAAAGCGCCATCTAGTGAGTAATTTAAACACATAGATGCATTAGTAAATTTAGTTCTTTAAGTTATTGCAATAAGGTTCATATTGATGTATAAGTGCCTTTTTCATTTCCACATTACGAAGTTTCACTTCTTCCGCGCGGAGGAACTGCACGCAATTTTTTTTTAGGCAAGTCTACATCGGCGTGTGAGACGCCTGAGGCCGTATTGTCTAACGCTTCTGACGCTTGCCTACGCTTTCACCATCTCTTTCTGTCATCATTTTATACCGTTTGACAGAAAGAGATAGTGATTGCGAAGGCAAGCGTCAGAAACGTTAGACAATAAGCCTGCAGGCCAGCTCTCGGCCCTTTTAAATAAATCTTAAGTTTGCTGACTCGGAGTCGCTAATTTTATGTCCACATAAGAGACACCTTTTGTTTCTTACGATGTGTATCACTCTAATCATGGGATAGATTATATTAAAAATCGAATCCTATGGTCACCCTGGTGTCGTCCAATCTCTAATCACAACTTTTATTGCTTTTCGGCAGCTGTTTAGCATTCTAATATCCGGCTGGAACTGTCGTGTTTCTTACTAAGTAAACGTAAATCTTCAATCTTATGTCGTAGTATCAGAGGTGACAGTTGGGTGTCATCTACTGGGCGTTGAGATGTCGAACATTGGTACGTTTACCTTACTTTGCTTTAAGTTACGTTGCTTGTGATTTCGTAACATTCATTCATCATCATTATCATCATCATCATCATCATTCCAGGACTCAGGCACAGACCTCTCAGAATGAGAGGGTTTAGGTCGTAGTTGCCACACGGGCCCAGTGCGGATTGGAAACTTCACACACACCATTGAATTTCATCACAGGTTTATGCAGGTTTTCTAACTTTGTTTTCCTCCACCATAAAACTCATTAGTATATTTGAAATGTATATGTATTTGCACATAAATTCAGAAAAATTCCGAGGGTCAAACCCACGACCCTCTGCCATAGGTCAAACCACCGCCACCGCGGCTTGGTTGAATCCTGATAGGATCCAACATGTTGGCTTCTATCAAGATTCGTCACACACACCATTGAACTAACATTGCGAAATTCCAAAATTCGACCCACCCACTTTTCTAAAAATACAGTCCTATGACATACGGGCAGCGGAGCATAGTATTTAGTAAGGTCCCTTTGGCTGCGAAACCCTACAAAAACAAATCACCAAACAAACATTTTCTCTGCCATTGTCATTCCAAAACTAACTCGCAAAACGGAATTAGCAAACGGTTTGCATTGTAAAGTTTCCCATTCATATTACATAACCATCCAATTTACCCTCTCGCCGTGTAAGGCCCAAGTTTCTCCCGAAGCCACTTCGCGCGTCCGAATGCTCCCATTTGAATGTGTAACGGAAATAAAGGGGAACAACGTCAAACAACTGGAAACACGAGAAGCAATACAATTTAAAACAAAAACAAGTCTGTACATTTAATATTATTATGTACTAGAAAATATTCATAAATGAAATTATACTTGTTAATTATATGACAAAATTATCATATTAGCCAAAAAAGAAGATGAGATGATGGCAAGAGACCAGACGGAATGTCATTGATTCCGTGGAAATAGGGTCGTGTGCTGGTGTAGACACACTAGCTCCGTCCCACGTCCGCGGAACAGCAGATTTGTTGTTGCAGCAGCAGAAGCGGCAGAAAAACGTAAGAAAAACAAATACAAAGGTCTTGGCTCTGAATACAACTTTGTTCCATTCGGGGTTGAGACCTTTGGTCCGTGGGGCTCCAGCGCAAAAAGTCTTGACAAAGATATTTGTAAACGGCTTTGTGACACTACAGGAGACCGAAGAGCTGGCAGCTTCCTCGCACAACGTATGGGAGGTACCCTAAAAAAATTTATTATTTTTTCACTTTGTCCAGATCATTGCTACACATATCCATGCAAAATTACAGCTTTCTAGCCATAATTATCTCTGAGCTAAGCCGCGGACGGACGGACGGCTGGATGGACAGACAGACGTCATGACGAAACTATAAGGGTTCCGTTTTTGCCATTTTGGCTCCGGAACCCTAAAAATTAAAACTGAATCATTTTTTCAGAACTCAAGTGCGAAATCGTCGTCGAGATTTTCTGCCTCAGGCATTGACCCCAAGACTGGCTGAATTAATTAAGAATTTGTGTGCCAAATCTAGAGACCACTATGTCTAGAAATAAGAACTAATAATGCACTGTAGGTACTTAATTGAAGACAGCAGTGTACCTTTTGACTATAAGGATTTTTGACTATCTTTATTTTTTTTTTTTTTGCATCTGCCGAAATGTATTTCGTATTACGAAAATCAATTCGAGACACGGAACGCGAATGAGGGAGCTATTACGTAACTTAACAGACCAATTTATTTGTATTGGCTCGCCTGAGCCCACGCCTTCTTATTAAATACGAGCGTAAAAATAATAAACAAGCGTAAAAACAAACCCTGGCTTAGGATTTTTTAATATTTTATTATTTTTGATTATTTTTAAGGAATCATTGTACTTGTTTAGTGTTCATGATGTTGATTAGTGTTATTTTATAACTTAGAGGCCAACGGCCATCACCTAACATATTTTTTTTTATTTCATCGTCATGGTTTTAAGTATTGACTTTTTGCCCGTGGAGGTAATTGCCAGTTATTCCGCTAGCCTTTTGACTTCTTGCAACGACCCGAGGCGCTAATGTTTTCCGTGATTTGGTTAAATTTAATTTTAATCTTCTTTTTCCTAACCTCCTGTATTTTTTCTATTTATATTTCTAAAATAAATGGAATAAGTATTTATTTTGCTCCTCCGCGAAATAATGAGGTAAATTCATGCAAAATATCTACGTTTGTGTTAAAAATTATGTTGGATGTAAGAATGATCTAGATACTATTGTAGGATCGACAGACGCTGATGATAATGATGATGCTTCGGAGAGAGGCAATCGAACAGGTGGGTCATCTGATAGGAAATGATCATCACCACCCATAAAGTCGCAGTGTAGGTAGGCCTCCAACAAGATCGAGCGACGACCTGGTTAAGGTTGCGGGATCGCGTTGAATGCGGATGGCACGGGACCGATCTACTGTTTGGCGAGCCTTGGGGGAGCCTATGTTTAGCAGTGGACGTCTTTTGGCTGAAATGATGATGAATGAAAGGAGAGTCACTGATCTGTTGCCGGCCTTTAAAGGAACTATAAACCATTTTCTTAAAAGCCTCGATATCATGCGGAGGGAGAGTAAAAATTGCATGAAAAAGTATGTTTTCGAGGCAAAGGTAGATTTTGCTTGACTTAACCACGCGGCAGAGCAAAAGAAGTAAGTACTCCATTAATTTTAACATGACACTCCGCAAAATAACGCCTGAATATATACAGTATTTTAATATAGCGCAAATACACGTGGGGATTACAGGAGGCTGGTGGGTTATTGAGGACAATTTAAACGAGAAAGGCTCATTGTTTGTTCCAACGGCGTTGTCACTTGTTTTGCATGTACGTGAATTTGATCCGACAAAGGTATTGATTGTGGAACGATTGATCTCGGTAAGTGATTGAAACCTTAAGTGGCCCTTACGGTGAATGTGAGGGCTTTTTGAAGACGGCGTTTATACCATTGGGATTTGCGAGCATGTGTCGGGAGAATGGACGCGTCTTTGAAGGTCTATAAGGAATTTATGTTTAGCAATTTTGATAATATACCTACACCGTGTTTCTTTTTATTTCCGTTAACTTTAAGGGAAGATTATTCAGATTAAACATGAAACTACCGTGAGACTCACTCATAGTGAAAACATGTCGAGTTAAACTCGTTTTAAGACGTGAGTGATCCGTTTATTTTCACAATGAAGATTATTCAGGTTAAATAGAGTTAATTTCTCGAAGAAAATCTAGTGTCTTAACTCTTCTATTTTTGAGATATTCTATACCAACTTAATTGAATTTAATGGCTGGAAGCAGTGTAAAAAAAGGTCCTTCATTACGGCCTATTATTATTTATTTTATCTTTTAAATTTCATCAGTAAAGAGTTTTCCATTCATAGCTATTCGCTACAAGAAGATTATTGCGGCGAGTTCGTTCGACATTACATACTTTTTAATGATTGATAACTAATTAATATAGTTAAACATTTCTAAAAACCTTTGTACATTTAATTTCGTATCCGAATTTCATAAAGATATTTGTTTCCATATACACACGTAATTAATGGTCAGTAGGTAACAAAACACGTCTGGGCAGCGTTCGGGAAGCTCCGCAATATCTTGTCATCCGATATACCGCAGTGTCTCAAGTCAAAAGTCTTTGACCAGTGTGTGTTGCCAGTGATGACTTATGGCACTGAGACGTGGCCGCTAACGATGGGTCTTATAAGGAAGCTCAAGGTCGCTCAGAGGGCGATGGAGAGGGCTATGCTTGGAGTTTCTCTGCGGGATCGCATTAGAAATGATGAAATCCGCGCGAGAACTAAAGTCACGGACATAGCTCGAAGAATCGCTAGACTTAAGTGGCAGTGGGCAGGGCACATCGCCCGTAGAACTGACGGCCGATGGGGCCGAAAGGTTCTCGAGTGGCGTCCGCGGACCGGAAGACGCAGTGTAGGTAGGCCTCCAACAAGATGGAGCGACGACCTGGTGAAGGTAGCGGGAACGCATTGGATGCGGATGGCACAGGGCCGATCTGTTTGGAGAGCCTTGGGGGAGGCCTATGTTCAGCAGTGGACGTCTTTCGGCTGAAATGATGAAAATGATGAGGTAACAAAAAAGGAAACTTCCATACAAATGAATCAGGACATTTTTGAGGCTGTGCTATTCAGGTTCAGTTGCAACGCTACCTATCTATAACTTTCTATGCAATTTGGAGTCCAAAATTATTGCAGTTTTTGAAAAATTCTTAGCTGTAAATTTTAGTGATACTAACAAATTATGTGTAATGTACAATTTATTGTGTTGTCGGAATAAAGTATTAGTATCATTACAATTAAATACATAACCAACTTCTATTTAACAAATTACAAATCTTTTAGTTAAATACTTATATTAAATTTCCTTATATTTAGACGACCGGATAGGCTAGTTGTTACAAGCTTTGCTTAGTTCGGGAATAGGTCAATAGGTGTCAAGTTGTCCCATGATTTATTTATTTATTTCCTTGTAATTTAAGTCCTAACCTTGCAATGAAAAATTAATAAACATTTTGAATTGCTATCTGGAGAAATAAAAGTAAGTTTAATATATTTATTCGCATTTAAACAGATAATATATGTAGGTAATGAAACAGTCTGACTCAGACAAGACATACATTATACCTAATAAGACAAGATCTTGACACGTACTGACGCACCCCGGTTTAATATGCCGTGGCTTGAACAGCTCAAACTGAATAAACCTTTGTTTTGCTGGTTTATATCACAGCAGCGGTGTTACCACGAAGCAATGTCGAGAACGTTTCAAGTTCGAGTTTTGGATGACATAATTATCATACTTATACATATAATAGCGTAACAGTCTTCTGTACCTATATATAAAAAAGGCAATTACTGACTGATCTATCAACGCACACTCAAACTTCTAAACGGAATGTGTTGAAATTTGTCACACAGATAGCTATTATGACGTGGGCATCCACTAAGAATTTTTTGAAATTCCCACGGGTTAAGGAATATTATGTGATATATATTTTCGCTTCAAAGTGGCCCTATCGCCGTAACTATAATTAATTATTAGAGACTTCAAATTGGGCATGAAGGTAAGTAGGTGATTGTAACAGTAAATTTTTTCAATTTTTTCAGTTTTTGAAAGCTCATATTTCTTATGTTAATTGAAATATGGAAAAAAACGAAACATAGGGGCATAGCTGTGATAGATACAGATTACACAGTAAAAAAATTGGCTCTAAAGCCATTATCCAGGGAGGAAACAGGGGACTACGTTTGTATGGAGAAATGGTGCGCATCTACATCCTCTTAAATGTGTCCTCGCCCACGCGGTACAGGGGCTGGGGGGTATGACGACAAAGGGGGCCGGGAGAGGTGCGGGCGGCAAGGACTCATTTAACAGTTTAGCTCAGTGTTTTTTAAAGTGTGGGTCGAGATCCAGGGGGATCGCGGGGCTCAGCTCCGAGAAAGTCTTGTGACTAGATGGAATGAATTTTTTTTTAAGGATGTACATGGGTTTTAAGTTTAATCGTACAAATTGGGTTTTGGGGGGTCGCGAAGGAATTCTGATGGTCATTAAGGGCCGTGACGCCAAAAAGTTAGAAAAACACTGGTTTAGCTAATAGCATAGCACATCTCTGAAGTACTATGGGGAACTGCTTTCAGTACATCTCGTCGAAAATTACAGGCAGCAAGCTCATAAAGGTACCTAAGTTGTTTACCTATTTCTGTTTGAATAAGCTTAATATCGCATCCGATGTGGAGCAAGTAAACAAAGACAGAAGCATCGAGTACTGCTCTTAGTATGTCTATGTTTATCATTGGAATATGAGGAGGAGCAAATTCGAAAATTATAAAGGTTTTTGTTCTGTCTGTATAGACTTTTTGGGAATGTATACATCGGTATTTCGATTTATTGTGTTTCAATTTCGTAAATTACCTTTTTGTTTAACTGTATTTAATTTCTATGATTTGATGTTATAGTGAACATAGTACGAGTAATATATCTTCTTCTATTTGACCCTTGATAGAGCTAGTAGTGGTGTTTTATTGTTTTATGTGTTAGACGTGTGCTATGACCGTTTAAATGAGACTCGCCCACGCGGTACAGGGTTGGGGGTATGACAACAAAGATGCCGAGAGAGGTACGGGCGGCGAGCGCGCCTCGTGTGCCTGGCGCCCGCAACGCTCCGGCCCCCTTTGTCGTCTTACCCCCCAGCCCCTGTACCTGTATAAACGGTTTAGCTATAGTTAGCATTATTTCTGCGCCATCTCTATCTAATTTCTGCATTGAGTTCATAGTTGACGCTATTATGTAAAGCAGAGCCCAAAATGGCATAAAAACTGAATGGTATCTCTACCATCTGTCTGCAGTACACAGGGTGTTAAATCCAAATGGGTCAGTATGGCGAAATCAGAATCTATGAGAGATAGAAAAACCTGTTCTTAGGAACCATGGCTTCGATTTTAGATTTAAGAAAAATGGCATTCAAACATTTTTTTTTAACTCACATACATAACCGGGAATTGAACCTGGTCAAAATTCTGTACTAAATATTCACATGTCGTTTGTGTCATCCAGGAAAATGGCAAACATTTTGATAAAAAAAAAAAAAAAAAGTTATTTTGTAATTTTTGAATTTATATTACAATTATTTAAACAAAATTCCATTAAAAAATATGTTTCTTGGGACTTGTTTTGACCAGGTTCTATTCCCGGTTATGTATGAGAGTTAAAAAAAATGTTTGAATGCCATTTTTGTCAAATCTAAAATCGAAGCCATGGTTCCTAAGAACACATTTTGCTATCTCTCATAGTTTCTGATTTCGCCATACTGACCCATTTGGATTTAACACCCTGTATAGTAAACCAGCTACAAACAACACAGGCCGAATTGTCGAACACGCGGAGGCTTTGCTATCGCGTTCGCTATTTCTTCCTGTCAAACGGTATAAGATGGTGACAGAAAGAGATGTCGATAGCGATGACAAGCGCCTGCGCGTTAGACAATAAAGGCCACCACAAACTGAAGCGCGGGGCGCCGACGAACCGTGCCCGCGCGGTCTATAACACTGAATCATATATACGGTGACACACTCTGGCAGCGCGGCACAGCGTATATGATTCAGTGTTATGCAGCGCGCTGGGCACGCTCCGTCGCCGTCGCACTGGTTTATTATTTTAAACTAACGCGACAGTCATATTGAGGTCCTTTTAAATAGTAGGTAATAAATACCGATGAAAATTACAAATTATCTACGCTGCGTCCGGTTTTAGAATCATCATCATCATGTCAGGCGATAGACGTCCACTGCTGAACATAGCTCTAGGCATAGGTTTTAGAATAGGGCGGATTTATCTCTTCATCGATTTATCATCGGGTTATTAGTAAAATACAGTTCAATAACTACAACTTTGTGACAGAGGGATGGACGGATGCAGACGACGGATCCTAAGTAAATATGGACCCTGTTGCCATCCTTTTTAACCCTAAAAACATACTATTTGTTGCTCACTTAAATTCGGTTCGACGAGAACCCACGGTTGACTTGACAAGTGTAGGCGAAAATTGGATTTCCGTTACGACCACCCGAAGTTTACTGTTGGCTTGAGATGATATCGCGGACCCTTTTTACTAGTCTGTTGTTTTTGAGCAAGATTAGTGTGGCTTCTGACGGAAACTTGTTAGATGCACCGATTTACGACTTGGTTGAAGTCGTTGGCTGAAGTTCTATTTGCTTTCGTTTCCGCGTTGATTTTGTAAATAGTTTTAGATTTTTGTATTCTATATGTTTCTTATTTTTGTCTCAATTCTGTAGCGAAGTTTTTTAGCATTTTGTAAAAATTAGTCCAATTGCTGCTCTGCTGAAATGGCATTTTGCTGTTCGGCGACGGCAAACTACCCTCCTTTTTGTCACTATTTATTATTATTATATATTTAAAATATGGCTTCTGTCCCATTACAGGACAATTTCGCCAGTGTCAAAGTAAGCTCTCTTTGGGAGCGACGTTGAACGGTGATTGTAGTTTTTGCAACTTGATAGTAAAATTCCAGAAACCACGTGGAGACAACTTGCGCATTAAAAAATGTCAGACACGAGAGCAATATAGAATTTTGTGATCACTGTTAATTAAGGTTAATCGCCGCATAAAACACTATCAAAATTATACTTCAACTAGCCGAAGAAACAGAAATACCAAAATTATATACTTTCTACATCCTCCATGTTCGAATGCCACAAATCGAATCCTTTGTCACTATTATTAGGTAATGTGAAATTATTTTTGACAGCTGTCACCCGTGACGCTTTCACGACCAAGAATCCCATCTAGATTCAAAACTGCCAGGCAACCAGTTGTGCATGACTTGTGCTTTAATTATGTCTAAGGGTATTTTTATTTTAAAAAATGTAACATACGGCCAAGTGCGAGTCGGACTCGCGCACGAAGGGTTCCGTACAATTATCTATAAAAAGCCCCTTAATTTTTTTTTTATTTTAATTTAATGATTTATTTTTAAAGTTAATATATAATTAAATATTCTGTGAATATTTCAAGTGTCTACCTATTGCCATTATCAATATCGAGCAAAAACGAGCAATAAAATCATGTTTGTTGTATGGGAGCCCCCTTAAATATTTATTGTATTCCATTTTTTAGTATTTGTTGTTATAGCGGCAACCGAAATACTTACATCATCTGTGAAAATTTAAACTCTCTAGCTATCACGGATCCCGAGATACAGCCTGGTGACAGACGGACGGACGGACAGACGGACGGACAGCGGAGCCTCAGTAATAGGGTTTCCGTTTTTATCCTTTGGGTACGGAACCCTAAAAAGTGTCTTTATTTTTTCATAGAGTGTATGGCTCATTACGAAACGGACACAAAAAAATAGTATGTAAAATTAGGGAGGTCTTTTTTGACAATGAAATCAATAGCGCTCTAGATCCTGAGTAAGAAAAAACTAAAATTTTGTCATGAAAAAAAAGGTGATTGCGTCTTTTAAAATAAAAATACCCCTATTTAAGTGTTACGATAGTTTTCTACTCAAATAATACAACAGAAATAAATAATACTTTCGTTTCGTTTCGCTTTGACTTAACGTACGGACAAGATTTTTTTTATATGAGTGGGAGGCAGACGAGCAAGCGGGTCATCTGATGCAAAATGATCACCACCGCCCATAAATATCAACAACTCAAAGAGAGTCACCAATATCTACCTATACAATACATTTGCCGATATTTTTCAGGTATGTTTTAATATTACATGCGTCACAACTTATTTTACTGCATAAAGCTTTATAAGGAAGAGCGTCCATCTTCTTCTAGGTAACAGAAAACGTGGCGGCCATTTTGTCAATGTCGACCCTGTGGTCGGCCATGACATGAATCAAGTAAGCGGGATACCTTTTTTATTTCGTGCACAATAAATAGTATATCGACCGAGATTATTTTCTTACAATAGTTAGTTTTCGAATAACTTACATGTACCGACGCAAAACAGAAGTGAAGGGATAGATCATAGCACATAGTATTAAAAAAAGCGCTGCACGCTTTCACAAAAAAATTATAAAACATATACCTCCGACTTTGATAAAACACGTACGTTTCTCATATTAACACTTTTTAATATGCTTCATGCGACAACAAACGGGGAAAATGAGCGTCCCAGATGAATATAAATATGAGGTTGAAAATATGTATTTTCATTAATTCACTTACTCTTAAAATCATTCATCTCATAACGTACATATGTACCTACATCGATGTGAGTAGGAACAAATTATGAAAAGTTAAAGTATCAAGAATGCTTTTTTAACAGTAAGTAGGCTAGATGAAAACAAGTTTAAAAATAAATAATATATTTAGAAAAATAAATAAATAAATAAATAAAAAGTTTATAAAATAAAATTTAAAAAAAAATGTGCTACCGAAGCTCGACTTTTTAAGGAGCGTTTGGTGCAAACCAAAATATTATTTTGCTGTTTTAAAATTTGTATTGTTCCTTAAGTTGCACCGAATCGTAGTTCATCGATAGCTGTTGTATAGCTAAATTATCGATAGGACATCGATTGTATCAAACAGCTCGGCTCGGAACGAGACAACACTATTGACATAGTGCAAGTTTTAAAAAATAAACAACACTAGGTTTGCTTAGGTGTTACCCTATTTTTCATTTCATTTCTTTTTTTCTCTAAAATCTTTTTTAGTTAGAGGATGTAGATGCATGTGCATGTCGTTTTAAATAGGTAATCTAATACGTAAAACATAATAAAAACTACTATTAGAAGTAACTGCGATAGTATTGATATGATTACAGGATGTATCAACTGGCTTATCATTAGTATGGCTTGTTGTGGTTAAGAATTGTCAAAGTCAATGTCAAAATTCTTTATTCAATTTAGGCATCAATTGATGCAAGGTATATTTTTTCAAACAGATATCTACATTGTTATTAAATTACATACATCTAAAGTATTTAATACAACTAAATTTTTTAACACAGTAGATGTTGATTGTGTAACTATCGATATTGTGACAGTAAACCAAAATCCTTCGCTGCAACTGAATTACGATCACAATAAGCAGCCATAGACATTTGTTTTACGTCTCTATTTTATCTGTGTCGTTAGTGACGTGGTCTATTTGTGTCATTAAGTCCGGCGGAGTAAACTCGATGGTATCTCACGTAATAATGCTTCTGATGGCCCCAAACATCCGGGATCGCTGCTGAGTAAAGCTGTCTGACTGACTTGTGTAACGGGGTGTTAAGAGATGGATTACTAGGAGTATAAACGCTTTGTGAATCCTATTTGAAGGAATTGAGAAGAAACTTGTGATTAAACTTAAATCACAGAGTGATTTTGAAGACGTTATCGGTCATCTGTAGTTTTTCGGAATTTACGTGGGAAATTACATTTGAATGTTAGAATGAGGTGTACTACAGTGAAGGAAACATTGTGAAAAACCCGCATCTTCAAAGAAATTCAATGGTGTATGTGAAGTTCCCAATCCGCACTGGACCCGCGTGGGAACTACGGCCCAAGCCCTCTCATTTTGAGAGGAGATTTACGCTTTGCAGAGGAATGTATATATGCTGAGATGATGATGATGATAAATAGACGCTTTGTGCGCCCTACTTGACTTGATTTGGAGAAACTAGAGGATCGACCTTAATTACGGGGTAATTTCACGCAATAAAATGGCTAGTTCTAATAACTCTTTTGTTGCTAAAAACCCAGTAAAGTAAGTAACGTATGTAGATGGGTCATTGTCAAGCCTTGGAAATTTTTTCGCCAAAAAATGAAACACGTGATTTATAAGAATCAAAGGTATATTACGACTCTTACTTTACGTTACAACAAAACTGTGCATCAGTCTGAGATCAATAATTTAAAAACACGACTTATAAGGAAAAGTTCCACCAAAAAGACGTCCACCGAATGGACTTTTTTCGCAAAATCATTCACACCACCCGCCGTTTATAGATTATGTCAAAAGCCAAGGTATATTTATAAAGTTTAATTGTTTAACTAGTTATTAAAAATGTTTGATGAATTTATAGTGATTTATTTACCAAAATAAAGCAGTAACCGGAAAGACAACTCAACTTTGACACCACTAAATATTTTTCTTAACACAACAATAGTGCGATAGTGGATGCTTTCAATTTTACGTTCTGTTCCATTCATTTGCCATTTCCTTAATTTAGTCAGAATTTGAATTAATGTCCACCGCAAAGACAAAAAATGTTGTGACAAGATTCAATGATGCAAAAAGTGTGTTTAATTTCCATCTATTTTTTTAATACTTTTAATGTTAAATAGAAAACATAAGTAGATTAGGGGAAAAAACATTTTTGTACAATAATAAAAGACATGTATTTTTTAAAGCAACATTCTATTAAAAGGTGGAATCCGAACAGTCCACCGAAGTGGACTTTCAGTAGCATTGTGGTGATATAAAGTAAAAAGAAATATACATTTATAGTAAATCTGATATAGTATAGTTTAGTACGTTTCGTTTACTTTATTATTATGATATTATTGAAACGCAATCATTAAAAGTTTTTTAGGGTTATGACAATGACCCAGATAGTACCAAATGTCTTAAAATATAACCTTAAGAGCAAACGATACAATACAATACAATACAAATATTCTTTATTGATCACCAAAAACAGTACAGTAACATTACAAAAATAAAAAATTCAGGTAGACAATAGGCGGTCTTATCGCTAAAAAGCGATCTCTTCCAGACAACCAATTACTCAGAAATTAATAAATATCAACAGACTAATGTAGGTGGCAGAAATAACAGACAAGAGAAACTTAGTATTAACAGACAATAAACAATAAAATCAATACAAATATAATATAATTTTTATAAATAAACACATATATTCAATATAATACATATACACTACATATACTTAATACAAAATATCAATGGAAAAATGTCAAAAGGCCGCATGTGAGAAAAGGATTTAAAAAGGAAATTAAAGAAACAATATAAACAAAAAACAAAAAGAACAAAGAAGAACGATCTGTCTTATTTTAATTTAACTTCACAAGTATAGCCGAGAATAAGGCAATTAAAACTCAATCTTCTCATCGATTAGAGGTCAAATTGAAAATCTATCCATCCGTTAACCGAAAACCCTATTACAAAGCATCAGAGTTCTTTATCGGCCGCTCTTTCCTTGTAGCAGCTCTAATCCAGATATTAAAGTTTTTGTGAATATTCAACAGACAATTACGGTGTCACCTTTATTATCGCCCTTATGTCTTCATCTGTAAAGAGGACAAAATAACGTTATCCCACTAGAATCGTTTTTATGTAAAATGTTGCCGAGACGTAAACTTACCTCGCACTGGCAATAAGTTATCAGATCTCACGTAGAGTCAAGCTTAGAACTCTACAAGCCCTAACTTCACAAACTCTACACCATAAACCATAAAGTGTCTAATCGAATTTAATGGCATCCCTTTAATTTTATTGAATTTTAATTTTATTTGATATTGTTAAATTTATAAGTTTTATTTGTTTTATTGCTTTTATTATTTTTATTCAATGATGATTATACTTATGTATTTGATTGAAATAATATTAGGTACTTTTGAAAACTTGCATGTCGAGCTGACGGCTGAATAGTACAGTGACTGTACCAAAAGAATTACACTTAAGGCCTTGTAAACGTATTCTAGCAAATAAAGATGTACTTACTTACTTAAGTACTTATTTAGTCAAAATATTTGGCTTGGTCGTTTAGCTGACGATAGGATAGTACTTAACTACATAAACTCTGGAAAACATTATAGAAATTATTCACACCACTAAACAAATGTACAAAGTCCTATGCACAATAATATGACAATAACACTGGTTAAAAAGTAAACTGCAAAAACATAAAACAGATTTGCATTAAACCATTCTTCTAAAACTTTCGCGCAGCGAATAAAAACATTTGCTATCATAAGTTGTTCGCAACTCGGTGGAAGTTCACAACTGTTGCTGTTTACTATTGCCCCGGTTTCCTGTGTTTCAGCCAGTTTTGCAAACATTAATAAAGCCGTTTAATAACTGGTACATTTTTGTTTCACTATTCAATTACTATTAATTTTATCTCAACCTTTATTTTGTACTAGCTTTTACCAGCGGCTTCGATCGCTTAAACCAGTGATACCTAGGTGTTAACGAAGACATGCTAGAGGTTTACGTACGCGAAAAAAACACATGAAGTAGATTATTTTGCGATATCAATATAAGGTAAGCAGATCTAGCAAAAATAGAAAAATATGGCTAGGGGTTTACGAGATGCAAAAGTTTGGCGATCTCTGGCTTAAACCATTAGTTCTAGCAGTCGAATTGAGTTTTCGGGATTAACTTTCCATTAAATACATAGTAATACATTCGTGTAAAATTTCATGTCTCTAAATTTAGGAATATCGGGATAAAAAAATAACCTGTGTGTTATTCCAGGCATCCAGCTGTGTACATACCTTGGACTTTTAAGGTATTTAAATTAACTTTACCAAATTTCATTTAAATTAGTATAGCGGTTCAAACTTGAAGATTTAACTTTCGTATAAATTTATAATATTATAAAGGATAAGGGTCCGCCAATTCAAAATAAATTTATTTTTCATTCTTCCGGAGAATATTAATAAGGCAAACACGAACACGTTATGACAATAGGTAGGAGTTAAAGAATTAGGTAGCAGTTAAGAATTAGTGGATCGGATCCGGAACACCGACCTGCGCTCCATGACTCAGATCACTGATGCGGGTCGAACGACGTCTAAGCTAAAATGGGACTGGGCTGGCCATGTCTGCCGCATGCCAGACGAGTTGTGGGCCAAGATAACCACCGAGTGGAAACCCAACAACTCGAAAAGGCGACCTGGCTGACCCAGACGGCGATGGCGGGATAAACTGGATTTCTTATTGGAGGACTGGCCCTCGTAGGCAGCGGACAAAGAGCAGTGGAACAAAATAGGCTAATAATAATAATTATATAATGACAATACACGATGTTGTGTCTTGCGCAACGATGTGACTTTTTCTTTTTGAAAGTTGGCAAAAGGCACGTTTTCATTACAACATTTTTGGATTTAATTTCTCGACTAAGAGCCGATTTTTCAACCCTCAGATAAAATACATAGATATAAGACATTTTTTGTTTTACTCGTCAAAGATAAACTATTTCAATAGACTAAATTGCATTTTCATGCTTTTCAATTTCGAGCGCTATATTGCAACGGACTAAAAACAGAACAACACGTCCGCCTTGCATCTGGCGTCCAGAGGGAAACGGAATTTAAATCTTTTACAATTTGTTACTTTGTGATGGACAATATAAGCGATATTATTTAAAACCACACAATGAATCTTTTAAATGCTATAAATAAAAATTATATAATAATGAAATTGAGTTGTATTAAATAGGTACTTTAGATGTATGTTATTTAATAACAATGTAGATTTGTTTGAAAAAAATCGTGCGTGCAGTTCCTCCTCGCGGAAGAAGTGAAACTTCGTAATGTGGAAATGAAAAAGGCACTTAGGTATACATCAATATGAACCTTATTGCAATAACTTAAAGAACTAAATTTACTTATGCATCTATGTGTTTAAATTACCCACTAGATGGCGCTTTTATCAAGTCTCAAAATCAAAATTTGCACAGACAGTATGAGTTCTGCATTGCACTGTCGAAGTTTTTAACATCCGTTAGTATATATACAATGCGAGATTACTTGCTTCGGCAGTACATATATTAATGCTTTCATACCGCCTCCATGGTAGCGTTAAACGTTTAACGCGACCTTGTTGGAAGTCGCATTAGAAGTTTCACTTCAAAAATATTTTCCTTGTTGAGTTTCTTGCCGGATTCTTCTCAGCAGGGTTTTTCCGAACCGGCGGTAGATTCTTCGACGTTCATAACAGCATCAATAATTTTATTGATGCCTAAATTAAATTAACAATTTTGACTTTGACTTTGCTTTTTACTTCTTTTTTCGCGTTAACATTTTTTTTGTTCAATGCATCAGCGATATTAATTAATAAGATTCCTTTTGTCATGTTCGACTACGGAACGCTATTATACTACGTTGTCCGTCTGTTCGTCACAGGGCTTTATCTCAAGAACCGTAATGCCGCTACAACAATAAATTAATAATAAAAATTAAATTAACAATAAAGGGGGGTCCCCATGCAAGAAACGTAGTGTTTTATGTCTATAACGTTTAAACATAAGTACATAAAAACCTCAACCTCGAAATGACAATAGAATACATAAACTGAAACTAAAAATAAATAAAAACCAAAAAAGCGTCTAGTCAACTCAAAAAAGTCTTAGGGAAAAATTATAAAATTAAATAATTTGTTTATCAACGATTTTATTTCATCGAATTAAAAAGTAGTTAGTCACTTTGATTTTTTTTAGACATCGAGGGTTTATCTTTACTTAATATTATAAAGAGGAAAGATTTGATTGTTTGTTAGTATGTTTGTTTGTTTGTTTGCATAGAAAAGGCTCCGAAACTACCGGACCGATTTCAAAAATTATTTTGCCGTTAGAAAGCTACATTACCACAGAGTGACATAGGCTACTTTATACCGCGGGAAAATACCTTTTCCTACGGGAAATTTAATTTTATCGCGGGCGAAGCTGCGGATGGATATAATAATATGTTTGCCCTTTACTGTACGGAATCTTTTTTTTTTGGCCAGTGTTTGCTTGCTTTTAGTTCTTGTTTAGGTCACCTATTGTTACCTTATGGAGTTTCTCCATGTACCTAACTAAAATAAATAGCAGGAGAAACGATAGTTTTAGAATGGCGACATCGATTCATGTAAATAATACACATTTATATTTCTCTTATTAGTTTGCGTTGACCCTAGCTCTTTCACACCTCCAGTGTGCAACAAAAAAGCTGGCGCAGCGGCTGAATCGGCCGAGAGTAGGAAAGTATTAAAATACCAGGGTCTCGGTTCAGCTTACAATTTTGTTGCTGTCGGTTTTGAAACCCTTGGTTCTTGGGGTCCCGGCGCACACAACTTGATTAAACAAGTGCAAAAGCGTCTGGTCGACAGCACTGGAGATCAAAGGGCTGGCAGCTATCTCTCTCAACGAATCGCCATCGCCATTCAACGAGGGAATGCTGCCAGCCTTTTGGATACGATGCCACGGGGGCCTTTTTTAGACTTAAGTAGGTAGTCTAGTAGTTTTTAAGTTAGATATTTAGTTTATAGTTCATTTTTAGGGTTCCGTACCCGAAGGGTAAAAACGGAAACCCTTTACTGAGGCTCCGCTGTCCGTCCGTCCGTCCGTCCGTCTGTCCGTCTGTCACCAGGCTGTATCTCGGAAACCGTGATAGCTAGAGAGTTGAAATTTTCACAGATAATGTATTTCGGTTGCCGCTATAACGATAATTACTAAAAAATGGAATAAAATAAATATTTAAGGGGGCTCCCATACAACAAACATGATTTTTTTGCTCGTTTTTGCTCGATGTTGATAACGGCATCAGGTAGACACTTAAAATATTCACAGAATATTTAATTATATATTGACTTTAAAAATAAATCATTAAATTAAAATAAAATAAATATTTAAGGGGGGCTCTAACAAACGTGATTTTTATAGATAATTGTATGGAACCCTTCGTGCGCGAGTCCGACTCGCACTTGGCCGGTTTTTAATTATTTTTTCTTAATACTGGTATTCTATGAATAATTGTACATATATATAAATGTAGTTCTTAGTAGTTATGTTCCGAACATCTTGCAATGTTTAAATGAAAAGCATGTTATAATAAAGCGAAATAACTCCACAAATTTACCGGCATGCTTCCGTTTCTTGTGTGATAAGGTCGCAACATTCAAAACTCACGACCTACACAATTATCCAACATAAATGACTTCCAAGTAACATTATTTACGAGCCACAACGGAACATAGCTGCTTAGATATAATTTACTGAGGACTAAGGCGCATTTATAATTACTTAACTCCCACAATAATCCTTTCAAAATCCAAGATAGCTAATTTTTAAAATATGTACCAATAAATAACTTCAGTGTCAAATTACGTATTAAGTAGGATTTAGATTGTCTGCGTTTGAGCCGGGATGAAATTATAAATTGTCTTTGGGGAAATCTCTAAGCCGCCCGTTTTCCTGCAGCTTAATGGCTCCAACTTATTATTTAAATTTTATGTATATACTGCACGGTAATCGTTTCACTTAATTTTAAATTTCATCAACCAGGTAACCAAGTGGTTACAAAACCTGAGTACAAAGCTTGAAATCCCAAGTTCGATCCCTAGTCAGGGCAGATACTGTAAGAAACAAAAGTTGTATCTCCTGTGGACATTAACGACTCTCATCATTATCATCATCAGCCTATAGCAGTCCACTGCTGGACATAGGCATCTTCCATGGCGCGCCACAAAACTCTGTCTTCGGCCCCTCGCATCCATCCGCCGCCAGCGACCCTCTTAAGGTTATCCGTCCACCGCGCCTCAGGACGCCCTACACTATGTATCCCCGTCCGTGGTCTCCATTCGAGGACTCGTCTGCTCCACCGCTCATCAGCCCTGCGACAGACGTGGCCAGCCCAACGCCACTTCAGCGAACTAATACTTTGAGCAACAACGACTCTGAGTCAGCAAAATAAGTTTATTTAAATGGGCCATAAGTTGGCCAGGTTAATCATGGTGGCGGGTAAATATTCAGCGTTTTTACGGCGTTCTTTTTGACATTACCATTTGAGCAGAAATTATTAAAAAATGATGATGCTTAGGGTTAACTTTTTATGAAAACTTAAGACAGTACCGATGCTGAATCTAGTTTGATGAAATTTCGCGCGATTCGTCCTTAGGTTGTGGTAATAATCGTCGAATGGTAATGACGTTTAACCGCGCGGTCAAAACGCTCGAATATTTACCCTGGCCTTGTGGATAGCCGCGGTGGCCTAGTGGTTTGACTTACGGCCTCTCAAGCAGAAGGTCGTGGGTTCAAATCTCGGCTCGCACCTCTGTGTTTTTCGGATTTTTTTTATTATTACATTTGAAATTTACCATGATCTTAGCGGTGAAGGAAAACATCTTGAGGAAACCTTCATACACCTGCGAAGAAATTCAGTGGTGTGTGTGATGTTCCCAATCTGCACTGGGCCCTCGTGGGAACTAGGAGCCCTGTGCCTTGCAGTGGGATAAATATAGGCTGGAATGATGATGATGATGATGAAGTTGGCCAGGCGCCTAACACGCCGATGCAGACTTGACTAAAAAATATTGCCCCTTAACTTTTGCCATGTGTACCTACAGGAGAAAAGCGAACAGAAAAAAATAAAATGACCCAAATGCGGAAGATTCTATGGATGGATGGATGTATGGATGTTTGTATCACGCTAAAACAGAGACGTGATGAAAATCGGAACACAAATAGTTTATAACGTGGATTAACATATAGACACTTTTTATCCTGGAAAATTTATACTGCCGTCGTATTTATAAAAGGCGCAACTGCAAACTTGTTCAAAAAAGAAACAGCATAAGTTTACAAAGAACAAGGTGTGCACTTAGGATTTTTCTGTTTCACAAAAAATGCTAGTTGTACCCCTTTTTCTTACGACGGCAGTATACCTAGTTCCCGCGGGATAAACGATTTTTTCGCAGACAAAGTCGATGGCAAACAGCTAGTAATAAACACGAAGGTTGGTTGGTGGGTCTCGAGTCCTGGATTCTTAATGATATATTTAAGTATATTAATCCGTTTCCTAGTACGAACATAAGCATTGCTTACTTTGGGACTAGGTCGAAGTGGTGTCAATGTCCCGTGATATTTATACTGTTGAAGTGGATATTAACGCTTATTCACTGATGATCACGAATTCAGTGCCGTGCATCATATTTTAAATGAGAATCGCTGAGACTATTATCAATTGATATGATATATACCTTCATACTAATAAACTGCTTGCCAAATCCAACTTAAAAAATAAACTTTTCAAGTATCGTAATGAATAAGTAAGTAATCATATTTAACTAATTGCTTCAAAATTTATTCGCTCAAATGGATGTTGGAGCGTGTACCCAACTTCATAATGAAGTTATTCCTCGTTAAATGTTGAGTTAAGAATATTGCTCTAATTTGAGTTCTTACTGTTTAGTATCTTATTAACATGAAGTTTTGATCTCTTTGGAATGTTTTGTGATTATTCGCAGACAAATTTAAGTGAATAATTGTAATCGGCTATCAGGTCGGAGAAATAAGAGGTCGTGGTTGTAAAAGAAAAATGTAATAAATAGTATAAGAAATAGAAAAACACTGCCTAGACTTGCCGGACAGGTGGGAGGGCAGGGTAGGGTATTGAGGTTCCCCCCCGACGGTTACCCACCTTGTCGTGGTGGGAGGGCTCTTCGCCGCATGCAATATGTTCGGCCTGCGGCGGGGCCAAGAGGTACACAGGTGTGGCCGCTCCCGGTATCCTTCTGATCCAGCAGAGTGAACAGGGGATGCAGCAGCGCTTCGGCGCGAGGCGAGCCCGCAAGGGCACAAAGAACAGCCATGGGCCATAAATCCTCGCGGGATGGGCGGATGGGCGCGTACGTGCATGATGTGCCCCTGAATTTCGTAGGTGAATAGCCTCTGCCTTTTGGGCACTGGCTGCGGCGGTGCGGGGTGCCCTTCGACATGGTGGGATAGCTCCGAGGGCCTCCTGGAGGAAAAGTATCCCGAGGCCTGAGTGCCCCGGGTAGAAGAAGAAGAAGAAGAAGAAGAAATGTTTATTTGCTTTAGAATACGTAACAAAAGGTGACATAAATAAAAAAGGTAACAGTATTCAGCCGGCATACCAGCATGCAAATTATGATACAAAAACAAAATAAAAATAAAAAATATTGTCAAGTCATCACAAATAAAATTATAAATTAACATATGAAAAAAAAAAAATATATTAAAATGTCGAACTACAAACTAAACAAAATAATCAAAATAATAAAAATAGAATTTACAGGGATGACAAAATATAATCAATTACTATTCAAAATAACATTATAAATAAATTTATTATGACCGATTGCATCGCTTAGAAAAATCCAAATATTCCTTGACACTATAAAAACTATGCTCTTGGAGCCATACCGTCAATTTACTCCTGAAATTCGTACCATGCAACGACCTCAGTTCACTCGGAAGATTATTAAACAACACAATGGACATGTTAAAGGCATTCCTTTTGTAAACATCTGAATGACATGGTGGATGATGAAGAAGATCCCTATACTGTGCTCTCTGATGCCTCACGGAAACATCTGAACGCCACTGAAAATGTTGTGGTCTTAGTTATCAAACAAGCCTTCCTTATATACATACTGGCCAAAGGTAAAATATGTAATTGCTTGAAAATTGGCCTACAGCTATCCGTAATCCAAGCATTTGCTATGGCACGTATACACTTCTTCTGCAGAAGAAATGCTCTTTCCACATCAACAGTATCCCAAGGGTTGATGTCCTTGGGTCTTTTCCTGGCCCCAGAGAGGCGAGCATACCCCACTTCCCTCAGAGGGGCATCGGGTGGTAGATCGGGGGGGTCCGTCACCCGCCAAAGATGTCCCGAGGTTGTAAAACGCTCCAGGTGTTTCCGGAGCGCCTTAAACAGAGTTTGTGAGGACGGTGGGTATCCATGAGGATTTCCCCACGTAAAAAAAGGGTATTCAGGTTGCTTCGGCGCATCCAAAAGGGGTTCAGGCTTCACTAGCGATGGTAGAACGATAGTAGGTCGAAAAGAGGAGCGATGGGATGAAGTAGAAAAGGAAGGGCTGCAATAGCAGCAACCTTTAATAATACAATTAACTCGGTAAAATAGTATTTTTACTAAGTACATAAATTATATTTATTTTTACTCTTACTATTTATTATTAGTACCTACTCTGAGTCTATTGTTGACAAAAAGATGTGTATAAAATACAATTTCAGGGCAGTCTCCAATGGACTGTAACTGGTAAGTCCAACGGCACTCGCGCGACGAAACCTAAATCACGACGATTCGGAGCTAAATCACGCTTCTAAGTTGCTACAAGTTGTTTACGACCGGTAGACGGCGGTACTAGCCGCTGGGGTGGCTTTATGGCTCTTATTTTTCACGCCACGAATTTCAAATAGAGCTAAAACGGTGCCTGTGACATATCGAGGGCCTGGGATCCTTTGAAGATCAAATCGACCGTCGATTCGAGGGCATCGTCAATAAATTTAAGAATTTAATAAATTGGACTCTTCTATCCAACGATAAGTAGAAAACGCGTTTACTTTTACTTACCAGAATTTAATTTGCCTCAATTTCATCTGTTATTGAGTTTGCCATAAAATTAGTTCAGGATTTTTTGAAATGTTATCTTCTGGAATACAGTAGGTTAGGTTAGATTAAAATTTGTTTTATAACAATTCTGAAAAAAAATACTGTTTCAGAAATAAATTATGTCAAATGAAAATTATGGAAACGATATATTATGGCATATTAAATTATGGCAAACGACAAGAGACCCAAGTATTTCTAACGCGGACGAAGACGCGACTTAAAACTTGTAATGTCTGTACTTACATGATATAAATGAGCACACCTGCTGGCTTTCGAAAGTTAGTGCCCGCAAAAAGAAAACAAAAAGCCTATCCAAAACTGCTATCATATCCTGGCATCGAGCCAGGTTTTCTCGCGTTTAGGTCGTGCATATTTTGTTCTAAGCCTAGATTAAAAGCACTCGGTCTGGGCACAGCCTGGCGTAATATTCCACGGAGCCTGACCTTAGGGCACAGACATGGCCTTAGAATTTCAAGGACAAAGTTACAATAACTTAATGCTTTAGAGAGAAGTAATTAGAAACTAAGCGGATGCTATGATTGCCTTCATTGTTCGTTTGCCGAGTTCTAACTTCCTTTGTGGACGGCAAACTTATATACACAGCGGCAGCTAAACTACCACAACGCTTTTTGAGATGTTAGTGATCTTGATCTAAGTATATTGAAACCTAAAAAATGCGGAACAATCGAAGCACTCTCTTTAAAAAACCGAATTTTCAAAGTTACGTAAACCAGAAAGCGAATAAAATCTATACATACGAAAAGAAAAGTCTTGACTGATTGATCTTCTTATTTTTACAAGCTTTTATATTTTTCACTTCTCATGCTCTTAAAATGTTACTTTAGTCTCTGCATATCGGGACTAAAGCTCTTTTTTGATCTCAAGGGATTAAAGTAAAATTTTTTTAATTGACTATGGAAACCCCTAAACTGCCAATCACGGTGTTTGTGAATGGAGGATTATCGCCATTTTCAGTAACTGGGTATAGACAATTTTAAAGCTTTCCACAGACGGAAGCGCGCTGCGGACGCACTGTAGCGCCCTGCGCTTCGGTCTGTGGAAGCGTTTAGGGCGTGGAAATAACCTCAAAATGACAACTGTATAAAAAATATTTAAAAAACAATAATTTCGTGAAACACATTGAATAATTACGAATATTAATCTATTTAATTAAAAAATATTAAAGATGAATTCATTTTATTTTGCACGTAAAGAAAGAGTACCTGGGCGACCGAGCTCTGCTCGGGCAGAAACTCGGTACCAAGCGTTTTCCCAGAGATAAGACCAAGCTAGATCAATTTTTCATCCCCGAAAACCCCCAAATACCAAATTTCATCGAAATCGTTGGAGCCGTTTCCGAGATCAAAACACCGGAGGGTGGTGGGGGGGTGAGAGGGGGGAGGGGATGCGGGGAGGGAGCGCGGGGGTACTAAAGGGGGGATAAAAATTTCATTGATTTTGCCGTAGGATGCACCGTTTTCAAGATATTTGACAAAAACACCGGAGGGGGGGAGTTAAGTCACGTTAAACTATCGTCCGTAAACCGACTTTACAGACAACCGGCTTTTCCTGTTCTGTGCTCCCAATAGGGAACGTGCACATAGACGGTGCTGCCAACTGGTGCCATAAGGGTGCCATCAATTTGAATGTTTTACCTTGATAAGTTTGTTTTACTGTCCGCATAGTCTCTTCTGTCGCATTAGTGTTGCCGCCTATAGTTATTGCACGTTCCCTATAATACTTTTTCTAACAAAAAAGTAACTTTTTCTCACAAAAAAGTAACTTTTTCTCACAAAAGAAGAAACTTGACGTTTTCTCATGAAAAATAAACTTAAAAAAAAAACTAAAAATGTTGAAAAAAACGTGGAATCGAACCGAGGTCGGCTGGATCCGCGACCACCCGATTTCTAATGTGCCATTATGATCTGCTCGAAGTCGGCGAAATTTAGCTTTATATTCTAATGCAAACAAAAATAGCCGGAAAACACGAGTAAAAGCGATTTTCTGAAAATGAAACATAGCTAGATCAGTTTTTCATCCCCGAAAACCCCCACATACCAAATTTCATCGAAATCGTTGGAGCCGTTTCCGAGATCCTGATTATATATATATATACAAGAATTGCTCGTTTAAAGGTATTAGATTTCCTTTAGCTTAGGTGTTTTTAATTTGTTTTTTTTTTAAACGCTGTCGGCAAAGCAGTTCCCTGCTCTGTCGATAAAATAGCAATCCGCACTGTCGGCAAAGCAGTGCTGGAGTGTACGGTAGATAGAGCAGTTACGTTTAAATGTTAATATGGCGTGACTTCAAAATAATGCGATGTCAGTTGCATTTAATAGTAAATAGAAAGTATAATTAAATATAATTTAACAATGAATTGGCATATAGAAAATAAACTTAAAAAGTCGTTTCTTTATTCACGGGTAAGTGTTTCAGTTAATAATATATTTTGTGTGTGAACTTAGATCAATTAGGTTAATTTATTTGCCGATTCTAATGAATGAACAATTATCATTCTTACATGCATAGTCCAATTAGTTTTAACATCTTAGTCTTTAAGTTAGAATCTGTTGGCTAATTATGCAAGCATTTAAAGCGTCACTTTACAAAAAAATATAAAAGAAAAGAAAAGACAGCGATATTTTTTTTGCTATTTGAATTTTGAACAGATGTCCATTGCTCGTATTGAGCATACGTTGTACAAAAGTAATTTTGTACGTCGTTTTTTTCCTCGCATTCAAAGTGAAAAGTAGAGTGTTTAACGCGGGACTAAACTACCATAATGACAACTCGAATTATAGCCTCCCTCGCTATCGCTCGGGTGGCTAAATATCTCGTGTCATTATGGCTTGTTTTAGTCCCTTGTTGAACAATCTACTATTACTTTCACCTGTCCCATTGCCTGTGTGTCATCAAATCTTGCAAGTTAAATTTGACCCTCTTCTTGGTTTCCAATTCAGCTGAAAAATTGCTTACATATGTAAATAGGATAACAATGCAATTGGTATAATTATGACATGGAGCTGTTCTGATGAAGCAGCTGGAAGGTGGCCATAAGGAACTCTGTAATGAAGCGACAGGGCCCCATCTAGATTGGGCTCGTTTAATTCGTCTTGACGAGTGTTTTGATCCTAGATCCAGCAAAAAAATCTTGTATTAAGTAAAAATGGAGTTTTTACCAAAAACTTATTGAATTGAAAATCAAATTTTATTGAAATTTGAACTAAATCTTATATTCTTTACAAGTGCGGTACACTTAGTTGAGACCCGTTATAAATAATGTATGTTTGTAATTGCTCATTACAAACAGGTTAACACTCTATATAAAGAAAAAAATACATGTTTCAATGTTTTCCATTTTCTTTGTAACGCAAATTACAGGCCTAGTAAAGAGTAGGTATAGTCGACTTAATAACTGAACAAACATGAAAGGGTGCAAAAAGTGGTTACTATTTAAATAAAAACAGTTATTATGAGACAAGGTAACGGGGCCCATAAATCTCATTTAAAGTATTTCCTCAAAGTTCTATTTCAAGTCTCAAACCCGAATTTGTTTAATTTTCACATTTAAAACAGTTTCTTTACCTTTATATAATTTTACCTACAGTCAAACTTGGTAAGGTGTTCTTGATGATAAGCATTATTTACAACGTCGTTTATTCTCTAACCGGAATTCAACCCTTGTGGGTTATTGTTCACCCTATACACAAGAGTGGTAGTAAGGTAAGCATGAATAATTATCGCCCTATTTCTGTTCTCACGACCTTATCTAAGGTCTTCGAAAAGATTCTTAACAAACGCCTTGTTAATTTTCTTAATCGCCACAGCGTTATAGCTGATAATCAGTTTGGCTTTAGGGGGGGCAGATCCACGGAGGATGCTGTAGTTTTGCTTACGGATACTATTGTTAAAAACCTTGAATCTAATCGTAAAACTATAGGTGTCTTCCTGGATCTCTCCAGGGCTTTTGACACGGTTTCTATCCCCATTTTACTGAGTAAAATGGAATCCATTGGTATAAGAGGCCTTGCCCTGGATATTTTTAAAAGTTACCTTACATGTAGATCTCAGAGTGTGGTTATTGGTGGCAAAACAAAAAGTGACGAATTGCCTCTGAATTACGGGGTGCCGCAGGGAAGCGTTTTAGGACCGACCTTGTTTAATATTTACATTAATGATCTGTGCACGCTTCGACTACAAAACTGTGATATTATCGCGTATGCTGATGACACAGCTTTGATCATAAATGGTGAGAATTGGATTAGTGCTAGAACATTGGCTGAAAATGCTCTTCGTCATGTTTCTCATTGGCTTATGGCAAATCTTCTTACACTTAATGTAGATAAATCTAAATTTTTAACCTTCTCCCCTTCACTTTCAACTCAACCTAACAATGAGCTTGTTACGATTGTTGTCCATAGCTGTATTGATCAGTCTGATGTTTGTAAATGTCCGTCTCTCTCACACGCTGAATGCATTAAATACTTGGGTGTGATTGTGGATTGTAATCTGCGATGGAAGCTTCATATTGATAGTTTGGCTGCAAGAATAAGGAAACTTTTATTTGTTTTTAAAAATTTAAGATCTGTAGTTGGACACCAGACTTTAATCACTGTCTACTTCGGGCTCGCACAGTCACTCTTATCCTATTGCATTGGTGTGTGGGGTGGTGCGGCTAAGACGTTTCTTCTGCGGGTTGAGAGGGCCCAACGAGCAATCTTGAAGGTCATGACCAAAAAAACTTTTAGGTACCCTACGATTGATCTTTACCGTGAATGTCAAGTTCTAACAGTGAGAAGTTTGTTTATTCGTCAGGTTATACTTAGGAAGCATAGGGAGCTGAAGTTTGATGCAGAGCTTATTTTGAATGAGCGACGTACGGATCGTGTCTGTGCAATGAACATTTCTCGTTTGGCACTCTCCGGTCGCCTTTTCTACTATCTTAGTCCAAAGCTCTATAATAAAATTAATAAGCTGAAGAAAATATATACACTTACACTTAGAGAATGCAAATCTAGGATTACTAATTGGCTGGTAGGATTATCATATGGGGAGATCGAGGACTTGATCATGTTTCACTGACAGCGCCTGAGGGGCACATTTATACATTTATACATTTATACATTTATTCATAAACCAATAGAATTTTATAATATTACAGGTTATACAATACAAAATAAAGCACAACCCAACATCACATACTTAACTCAATTTATAAATCTACACTCACTCACAAATGCACACCTACACACATACACACACACACACACACACACACACATTCACACACTCACATACACACACACACACACACACACACACACACACACACACACACACACACACACACACACACACACACACACACACACACACACACACGCATGTACGCACGCATGCTCGTTTGCATGAGTTTGCATGTTAGTAAGTATAAGCTACTATTGATTTGTTTATAGCTTGTTGACCTCCTATCAACCTCATAATACGAGTACCTATGTTGTTAAATTGAAAATTGTACCTACTGAAATTGTCAGCACTTATCGGTGAGTTTCCGGGATGGGGGCCTGGAGATCTGTAATACAGGTTTTACCTAGTTCAGACTCCAGTCCCTCGCAAAAGTTACTAGTATCTAACTAATGTACTACCATAATGTTGTATTATTTATAACTTGCTGTTACCTATGTACTTTTGTGAGGAGAAAATATACGATTATTATTATTATTATAAAACGGATTTCCGATCACGGGCCCATGGGAACCCGGTCATTTGAAAGGCATTCATGGGGCCGAAGCCAACATGAAGAGGCCTTTGGTACCATATAATATAAATGAGATGGACGCCACTACGGAGGTCTATCCCCTAATACACCAATAAATTTATTATTATTATTCTCTTTATTTATATTTTTCTCTTAGGTTAGATTTTTACAATAATTATACAAAAAGTAAAATATAAAACTATACATACAAAACGTAAAATCATTATAAAAACCTAACCTAGGGTGCCACCGGCAGCGAGGCGGGGCCTAAGCTATCGGTGGTTAGGGCGACAGAGAGAGGAACCTCCTGACTATCCGCGCAGTGTCCAGGAGTACCGCCTTCTGTATCTGACCCTTGATCCAGCCATCTAGCGAGAGTCTCTTGAGGTGTTGGTCGAGACTCTTCGCTATCAGACCATTCGCAGAAACGACTATCGGGACAATGATCGTCGAATCAACATCCCACATGGCGGTTATCTCGTGAGCTAGGTCAAGGTACTTGCTGGCTTTGTCCTTCTCAGCTTTCACGAGGTTCTCGTCATGGGGGATGGTGATGTCGATGAGCATTGTCTGGCGTTTCAATCGATCTGTCAGCACGATATCAGGTCTATTGGCTAAAATAGTCCTGTCCGTGATAACAGACCGATCCCAATAGAGCGTGGCACGACCATTTTCGAGAACTGGCGCAGGTATATACTTATAGTAAGGCACTTCAAAGTCCACAAGACCGTATAGCAGAGCAAGTTGCTGGTGAATAATTCTGGCTACAAGGTTATGTCTGTGCAAGTACTCACCGTTAGCAAGATGACCACAACCGGAAATTATATGCCTGAGTGACTCCCCGGGACGGCGGCATGCCCGACAAATGTCGACCGTACCGTCCTTCAGGATATACCTCCGGTAGTTGTTCGTCATGATAACTTCATCCGCAATTGCACAGACAAAACCTTCGGTTTCCCCGAAGAGATCCCCGAAACGTAGCCAGTTCACCGACGCAAGCAGATCTACATCTGGCCCTGTGAGTGCCTTGTAGAACCGCCCGTGTAGCTCCTTGCTCTTCCATACCGCCTTGCGGTCCTCGATGCTCATTACTTTAAGTCGGCGCCAGTTCTCGTTTGCCAAGGAAAGCGGGGTGAAGTTTTTGTCTACTGCTACTACGTCGCGATGTACCCCACACTCGTTGTTTAGGAAATAATCCCTGAGATTATACACCTCGCGGTTGTGGAGGTCTTTGGCATTTAAAAAGCCACGACCTCCATACTTCCGCGAGATGTACAGTCTCATAACAGACGAGCGCGGGTGAAGCAAGCGATGCGCAGTGAGTAGTACACGAACTCTTCGATCCAAGGTATCCAGCTCAGTCTGAGTCCACCTTAGTATGCCAAAGGAGTAAGTGAGCAAGGGCATTACCCAGGCGTTGAAGGCGCGTATCTTGTTGCCGCCCGACAAAAGACTATTAAGTACTTTTGTCAGACGACAGAAGAAGCGCTCCTTCACCGTCTGCTTTACGACCTCACTCTCAATACCCAATGACTGTGACATACCAAGATACTTATAGGTTTCTGCTTCGGAAATAGATCTGAGGGACATTGTATCAGAAAGCTGCAAATTTGTTGAATTTACAACTTTCCCCCGCTGTACATGCATAACCGCACACTTATCGACACCAAATTCCATGTTGATGGCGCTACTGAAAACTTCTGTTGTTTTCAGTAACTCCAACAGGTCATGTTTATTTGGTGCAAATAGCTTAAGGTCATCCATATAGAGCAGATGAGAAATGACCTCACCCCCTCTTCGAAGCCGGCAGCCTAGCCCTGAATCCTTCAGCAGGGTGCTGAGCGGATTCAGCGCTAGGCAGAACCACATAGGACTCAGGCTGTCACCCTGGAAGATCCCTCGCTCAATCCTGATAGAGTCCTGTGGGCCAGAGGGGCCGTCTCCTTCCCCCGGTTGACGAAGGACTGTGGTCCACTGTCCCATGCAAGCGCCTAAGAAAGATCTCAGGACTGCATCAATTTTATACAGTTCTAAGACCCTCACCAGCCATGAATGGGGCACCGAATCATAGGCCTTCTTGTAGTCAATCCAGGCGACCGAGAGAGCCCCTTTGTTCCGCCGGACTCGTTGGCAAATGGTCATGTCTATGAGGAGGAGCTCTTTAGTACCACGAGACCCAACCCTACATCCATTTTGAGCAGGGGCCAAAACGTTGTTGGCAACAATGTGCGTGTTAATTTTTGCTCTCAAAATGGATGTAAGGAGCTTGTACAGCGTAGGCAAGCACGTGATGGGTCTGTAATTTTTCGCTTCTGTGGTACTACCGGACTTATAGAGCAGGGAGGTAATACCAGTTGTAAAGAAAGATGGTAGGGATCCGAGCTCAAGGGCTTGCTGGAACTGTGCTGCCAAACGCTGGTGTGAGCATCGAAACCATTTCAGCCAGAAGTTGTGCAATCCATCCGGCCCAGGACTTTTCCAGTTCGGAGCCGATCGGATGGCACAACTAACGTCATCGGGGCTAATGGTAACAGGCCCCATGGGTTCGATGGACTCGCACTCACGTTCGACAACACCTATCCATTCGCCCTCGGTGTGCTCGACAGGTACCGACCAGATATTACGCCAAAAGTCAATCATGGCAGTAGTATCCGGCCGCCGTCCGTCGGGCACACGAAGATCGTCTCCCTCCCACTTTCGGTATACCTTCCTTTGGTCGCTCTGGAAAAGGCGATTCTGCTGGTATCGGTCCACACGCTTCCTGTAGCGGCGAATACGGCTTGCCCATGCATAGACTTTCTGCTTCAGAAAGTCGATACGTTCCGTTACACAGGCATATTATTATTATTATTATTATTATTCGCGAATGATGGTTTTTCTCAGCTCTAGGCTGGTATTAACTACATTTACGGGTTATCCACCAAGTAAATGTAGCAAGAGTTGTAGAATATTATTTAAGTTGTATTTTCAGGGTCCAGTTGCATGAACTTTCTCACTATTCTGCAAGTGTTAAGAATTGCGGCTTTTTGTAAAATTGTGTACATGTATGATTTTATTCCTAATAATTTTAAGCTTATTTATTTTATTATTATTATTATTATTATTATTGTTCGGATTTACGAGTAGCGTCCATAGGAAAGATTTTCTCCCTTTTCAATGGTTCATGGTTATCTTTCACCTCGTTTTAAGGGTAAACGGCGCTTTGATGGAATTTAAAACACAAAGTCGGAAGACATTATGGAATTTTTGGAGAACATCAATCATTTCAATCATCTCAGCCTATAATATAGCATTGGACTCCTCTCAGAACAAGAGAACTTAAACCGTAGTGCCCACGCGAACCCAGTGCGGATTGGGAACTTCACACATACTATTGAACTTCTTCACAGGTGTGCTAAATGCATGTATGCATGGTAAATTTGAAATGTTTTTTTTTTTTTTTTCTTTTTTCTATACATCTGCAATCGGTCTAAAAACCATGAGCAAATCAGTTGTATGTAGATATGGCATTTGGAACGAGAAGTCCATTGACATAGTCTCTCTTCCTTATTATGCATGTTTCAGGGTTGAGGGGGTTTAAATTTGAAATGTAATTTCGGATATGAATTTTGACAAACTCGAGCCCGGGCACGAACCTTCGACCCTCTGTTTGAGAGCCAATAAACCACTAGGCTACCACGGACCACTAATTTCACAAGTCTCACCGTTACCTCTAAATAATTATATTAAAAAGCCGTCGGTCGATATATAAATATCGATAAACGATAGTATATCGTCCAATATTGTAAGTGAACCATTTACGTACAATAAAACAACTAGACTCCCAACGCTTAATAAAAGTTCCTCAAAAAACGTCCGAGCGGCGTTGTGTGTACGTATACATCAATTTATACAGATAACATTAACAGCATTCATTCAAATTAACACCTCATTTCGTAGCAGTAATGTTTAATGTCAATTGAATACGATCGTTAGAAGTAGTGACATGACGTCACGCGCTAGAAACCGCCTAAAGAGTAACTAAAGAATGCAGTGGAGTGGTCATGCGAAGCGGAAGCTAGACTGTCTGTCTCTTTTTTTCTCGTGAGTTTGATTTTGGTGCGAAAGAGACATATACGAATACGGGGCGAGAAGTGACGTTGTAATCAACGCGCGGTCGAAACACAATTGAACCAAAACTCTGCACAATAGACGCGTGTGCAGACTTCCAACCCGCGCAGTCTACCGTAAACACGTGGCCGGCAAAAGCTCTGAAACGTCGGGATTGGAATTAGCTATAATTTACGCAATATGAACTATTTAAGTACCCAAGTAGTTTTGAAATGAAATGAAATTTATTTATTTGCCTTAAATGTAGTGTAATACACGGTGTTCAATAATTTACTAGTCTCATACATTCAAACTTTAAAAGTCGTGCAAATATTGAGATTGGTTCATGCTTTTACTGTGCTAATAACAAAATTACCATAATAAAACCATTTTAAACATTATCCAAGAATTCCTGCAGAGAGTAATAATAACATTTTCACTTCTCATGCTCTTAAAATGTTACTTTAGTCTCTGCATATCGGGACTAAAGCTCTTTTTTGATCTCAAGGGATTAAAGTAAATTTTTTTTAATTGACTATGGAAACCCCTAAACTGCCAATCACGGTGTTTGTGAATGGAGGATTATCGCCATTTTCAGTAACTGGGTATAGACAATTTTAAAGCTTTCCACAGACCGAAGCGCGCTGCGGACGCACTGTAGCGCCCTGCGCTTCGGTCTGTGGAAGTCTTTAGAGCGTGGAAATAACCTCAAAATGACAACTGCATAAAAAATATTTAAAAAATAATAATTTCGTGAAACACATTGAATAATTACGAATATTAATCTATTTAATTATAAAATATTAAAGATGAATTCATTTTATTTTGCACGTAAAGAAAGAATCCTTTAGCTTAGGTGTTTTTAATTTGTTTTTTTTTTAAAAACGCTGTCGGCAAAGCAGTTCCCTGCTCTGTCGATAAAATAGCAATCCGCACTGTCGGCAAAGCAGTGCTGGAGTGTACGGTAGATAGAGCAGTTACGTTTGAATGTTAATATGGCGTGACTTCAAAATAATGCGATGTCAGTTGCATTTAATAGTAAATAGAAAGTATAATTAGATATAATTTAACAAAGAATTGGCATATAGAAAATAAACTTAAAAAGTCGTTTCTTTATTCACGGGTAAGTGTTTCAGTTAACAATATATTTTGTGTGTGAACTTAGATCAATTAGGTTAATTTATTTGCCGATTCTAATGAATGAACAATTATCATTCTTACATGCATAGTCCAATTAGTTTTAACATAGTCTTTAAGTTAGAATCTGTTGGCTAATTATGCAAGCATTTAAAGCGTCACTTTACAAAAAAATATAAAAGAAAAGAAAAGACAGCGGTATTTTTTTTTGCTATTTGAATTTTGAACAGATGTCCATTGCTCGTATTGAGCATACGTTGTAAAAAAGTAATTTTGTACGTCGTTTTTTTCCTCGCATTCAAAGTGAAAAGTAGAGTGTTTAACGCGGGACTAAACTACCATAATGACAACTCGAATTATAGCCTCCCTCGCTATCGCTCGGGTGGCTAAATATCTCGTGTCATTATGGCTTGTTTTAGTCCCTTGTTGAACAATCTACTATTTTTGTAAAGCCAACGGAACTTACATTTGAGTTTTAAAAGAAGTCAATGAGAGTACTTTTATGGACTTAGGTAGATTATTGTAAAGTTTTATGCATTTACGAAAATCTCTCTCTCTTCTCTTGTTCATTATCGTGCGTATCTTAGGTAATATCTAGTATCTAGTATTAAATTAAACTGTGTCACTTTTATTTGAGCATTTTTACAAATATACGCAAACCTCATTGAGTTGCTTATTACTCTTATGCACTGTTTCTGTGCAATAAAAACTCGATTTACTAACAAAGAGTTACCGCAAAGCAAAATTTCATACCATAAATTAGGTTTTCATTTATGCTACAATTTAAAATGCAGATTTGTAAATAAATATATACCTACTGTTTTGCACTTGTACTTTTGCGGACATTTTGTAGAAAAAATATTTAAGTGGCTGGATCGAGGACTTACCTATTTCAATCCATTACATTTACCGTGACAGATATTAATATTAGCTTCTAAAAAAAGCCTCGCAGGACCTATTTAAGTAAAATACTTATAACATTTTCACTGGACACACAAAAGGCACATACTGTAATGGCCGCAATTAACCGTTTAGTTCAGAATTCTAATGCGGCCATTTTGCTATCAGGGCAGGTAATTTACAATGTTCACGCGTTGTTGACAATCGCAGTCGGTTGGGTTCGTTGATGCCTAATGTTTCGCGGAAATCGTTTCGCCGAATAATGGTTCGCAGATTGATTATGTCGCAGATGAGTTGCTACGCAGAATAACGTTGATCAATTCAATGTTACGTAACATACTAAGATTTACAAAAATAGTTAAGATTTTAAGTACGCTTATTGTAAGCAGCTCATCTCTGGCTTATACATAATCCCACAAGGGATTATGTATAAGTCATACAGGCCTCCTCTCAGAGTGAGATAACTTGACCTAATATAACATTATTCAGACTTTGAATGCAAATATAAATTTTCTTTTCTTTCTTTTGGCCACCAGACCACCACCAGATGACCAGATGGCCTAGTGGTTAGAGAACCTGACTATGAAGCTTGAGGTCTCGGGTTCGATTCCCGTGTCGGGGCAGATATTTGTATGAAAAATACGAATGTTTGTTCTCGGGTCTTGGGTGTTTATTATGTATTTAAGTATGTATCTATTTATATAAGTATGTTTATCCGTTGCCTAGTACCCAAACACAAGCTTTGCTTACTTTGGGACTACCTAGGTCAATTGGCGTGAATTGTCCTGTGATATTTACTTTTTTATTTTTTTTGATTGGCTTAATGAAATTTAACCCAAAACTTAAGTCGACTCGTAGTTATTCTCTGTTCTAATCGGACAACTCAAACGATTACTCACGATCGCTCCGGGAACAAACTAAATCGCTGCCTAATGTCCCGGGAAACTGTAATGACCACTAAATTTCACTTTACTCCGATGTTTTTCCAATTACTAATTCAGGGTTAGCGCCGAAATTTGCTTACTTTACTACGAATTTATGGGATTTTACGGACTTCATCTGTTTCCGTTTAAATAACTTTTACTGACGATTCTAGATGCGTCTATAGTGCGATCGATTTTATGTAATTTATAAATGGGACTGTTTGGAAATGACAGCTGTCACAGGGCCTAAGCTAATAGGAAAGGTGAAATGTGTAACCGGGCACAGAACGTAGGCAAAAATCCCCATTGTGACTTGTTTTTTGTCTACTTTTATGACACTTTAACCGTAGTCAATTATGTCAAGGTCAACATTTTTATTTCAATACCTACGAGAATATTTCTGTGAAAACTAGCAAACAGTAAGATTAATGTGTCCCGGATCTTTTCAAGCAAGTAATTTTCCGAAAGGTAAGGCAGGTAATCTATTGGTTTTATGATTTATTTCCGAATTTGTGTGGATTCTTATAATGAAGCAGATATATTTCTTACTAGCCATCATTTGTCAAGGTATGGATTGATATTGTTGGAATACAATCGAGTGGAAAAGTATTTTGACGTGCTAGGTATACGTAAACAGATATTCTCCGAAAATGACGCGTATTTTCAAAACACACGGGCCAATTCTCGATATCGTTGAAATCGATCTATTAATCAAAACGTTTATTCGGCTTTTTATATATATTTTTTGCTAGCAGTCCTTTCGGAAAAACCATCATTGTCAAAAATAAATGTGCGGCAAGAAACTTGGCAGAAAACCGTTTTTCAAAAGCAAAAAATAGACATCATTTTGTTTGAAAAATACGAATGTTTGTGTTCAAGTCTGGAGTCAAGGATGTTTATTGTGTATCTAAGTGTAATTTTTGCGGTCGTATATCCTTGACGATATTTTTACTTTGTAGTTTTAGTTTTGTAATTATCTACATAAAGTTATCTACACACAAGGCCTCTTATATCTTGACAGATGATTCAAGAAGCAGCTTCGTTTGCGGGCTCTCAGTTCGTGTGCCAATAACTATAAATTAGGATTCGATTTGTGGCATTCAAACATGGCGGACGTAGACAGTATCTAATTTTGGTATTTCTGTTTCTTTGGCTAGTTGTAGTATAATTTTGATAGTGTTTTATGCGGCGATTAACTTAACTGTTACAGTGATCACAAAATTCTATATTGCTCTCGTGTCTGACATTTTTAATGCGCATGTTGTCTCCACGTGGTTTCTGGAATTTAATAAAATAATAAATAATAAGCTGATAACTTTGAAACGGCTGGACCAATTTTGTTGAAAAATATCTAAAAACCATCGCCAAGAAACCTGCTTTCAAATAAAAAGACCGCTTCCAAATCGGGTCGCCCATTTAAGAGTTATGATGGCCACAGACAGACACACACACACAAATAGCGGTCAAACTTATAACACCCCTCTTTTTGTGTCGGGGTCAAAAATGCGGGCGAACGTGCTGTTCCGGATCGGACTTTACAGTCACGAACGGCGTTGCCTCTCTCAAACGGACGCTGCTTGTACCTATTTATGTTTATCTGTTGTCGGATACCCATAGTACAAGCTTTGTTAATTTTGGGACTAAGTCAATTGAACTTGAATTCAAGTGAACCGTAATTTTATGATTCAATGGTGTTTAATGATAAAAATACCTACTTGAACAATATTTATTTTCTGTTGTTAGGTTATTTAGTTGATTATTTAAAATTTTAATTTCCAGATAATACATATAAAAAAAATTGTATTTTTAAATATTTGATATTGTTTTTTAAAGTCTTTCATTTAAAAATTTAGCAATTGTATAGGTTATTTGATCATGCAAATTTTTAGAACTAAATAAAACTTGTTTATTTTTAAAAAACGACCTGGCCCTATACTACGAAGCGCGAAATTCGAACTTCGTTTCATGCCGTTCCGCTCACGCTAATGGTATTTATTACGAGAGTGAGAGGGACCGCACGAGCCGAACTTCGAACTTCGAATTTCGTAGTAACCCCCCTGTCCCGTATTTTAAACTCGAATCCCGTATTTTCATTGCAGTTGTCCCATAAAACCGGAAATCAAATCTGGTCGCCCTAAGTACACCGCAATACGACCTTTACGCCAAAGTTAATTTACCACGTCAATCCCCATTTTCAACCATAAATTGCATTTTCACTCTAATTAGAAACCAACAAATGTGTTATAATTAACCGCCCATTATAGAGGAAAACGGCCATCGCTAACATTACAGGCTTGCCAAAGGCGGACATTTGAACAAAACAAAATAAATTAGAATTACCTGCTCGACAACGTAAGGCGTTGGTCCCACTGCTGGCGACGAGCGATAAACGAGTAGAACTAGAAACGAGTGAGCGAGCGGCGAGAAGCGAGTGTGTAGTTTCTATAGTTTTGTCGCTCTCGCTAGGCTATAAGCGAGTGTTCTAGTGCGACAGACGATTGTACGGTAGAATGATCGCTGTGATCGCCAAGCGTTCATCGCCGAGTACCGCTGAGCGAATTTTATCGTTGATAGCTTTTATCGCTGCGATCAACTAGTGAAAAGAGTCCTCCCCGGTAGTGTGAACAGCCAACGATGAACTATGAATATATATCACTCTATTTTATTTACTCGAGAGAGATTATCTTTTGTTTGTTTCTTGGGCGATAAAATCGCCGATAGCTTATCGCTTACTCGCCGGCAGTGGGACCAGTGCCTTAGCAACGCAATTTTGAGCGATATCTACAGTATCACATTAGTAAAGAAACTTAACAGAGGTTGTGGTTACAAAGAGCGTGCATAAATAGTACAATTTTGTTCGGGTTGGGTTAGCATAGGAGGACAAAATAAAATTAACATAGACCATAGGGGGTCCATTCTCACTAAGTACTTATATTATCAGTTCTATTGATGGAACTGTGTATTTGGATTTTTTTCACGGGATAATTCACACGAATTGACCTAGTCCCAAACTAAGCAAACCTTGTACTATGGGTACTAGACAACGGATAAACATACTTAAATACATATTAAACATCCAAGACTCTAGCACAAACATTCGTATTTTTCGCACAAATATCTGCCCCGACCGGGAATCGCACCCGGGACCTCAACTGGACCAGCCGTCTAGGTTTGGAATCAGTTTTTAGATTTTGACGAAGCATGTTGCTGATTTTATTTCATACATTTCTTGGCAAGGTCTGAATTGGAAATTAGATACTCTGCACTATCATAGAACGGTTGTATGGGCCTTAGTCTCTGATTCGTTTCTTTCCTTATGTGAACATAGCATAACTTGTTAGTCCTAACTATTGTGTACTATACACGAAGATGTTAGCGATTCCACCTATGGCTGCTATGCCATATTAACAATGGCATAATGGAATTGAACATTGAATTTGGACGTGCTAATCTGTTCAGAACAATACCACTTATGGTAACTAGCTTTTTGCCCGCGGGCATCTTGTACCTGCGGCCTTTACCAAGTCTCTTTTTACTCCAGCCTAGTGGTTTTATCTACATCGTCTCAAGTAAAGGGTCTCGAGTTCGAGCGCAGGCTCGCACCTCTGAGTTTTTCGGAATTTATGTGCAAAATTATATTTGAAATTTACGATGAGTTTTACGGTGAAGGAAAACATTCGTGAGGAAACCTTCACACACCTGAGAAATAGTTTAATGATGTGAACTACTTCCCAACCCCTCTCATGCTGAGAAGAGCCCTGTACCTTGCAGTGAGACGTATTTACAGAGGCTCGGCGATGAATTGATGATGGTAACGATGAAACTTTATTTATTATTTGGTTTTATGGATATAAAATTTAACAAGAGAATTGAGTCAACATGAATATACCTAGTACCTACCTACCTTAATTTAAGACCCAATTATTGCCTAATTGATAACCCGAAGTCTGGCTTTAATTGATACCGATGAGTCTACAGAGACATGCATTACACTAATTTAGCTTCGTTATGTATCAATGCGTCAATTTACAACAGAGACACGTAATGAAAATGAAAGGAAGTAATTAGGGAACCAAGTTTTTGTGAATACCGCATTTTCCTCTTTCCGATTTCTTTGTTCTTTTACCCACAGAATTAACATCTAACACACGTTTTCCGCATGTTACGTGAATTATACACAGTGTTTTTATTTATTTCTTTTAAATTCGACACGTTTCTTGGTACATTAACAGAAACTTGTAGTGGTAGAGCCATGTTGTAGCTAGCCGCTGCATCACGAATGGGCCGGCTCGTCCGGGGCAGTACCACCCTCTCACAGAACACCGGCGTGAAGCAGCAGTAATCCTGCTTGCGTTTCGTACGGTCAGTGAGAGTTCCGGGGGCCCAATACATCACCCCTTCCCTCTCCCCCTCCCTCTCCCCCTCCCTCTCCCCCTTCCCCTATTCCCTCTCCTTTAGGGCCGACAACGCACTGGCATCGTGTAAAGCGCTGCGGGTGTCTATGGACAGTGGTGTTCATTTAACATCAGGTGACCCACTAGTTCGTTTGTCTGGCCTATCTAACATAAAAAAAAAAACATTAACAGAAACTACCTGGTATATTGATATTTGTTAAAATCGAAATAATTTTCTTTTGTTTTTTTTTTTTACAAAATAAACCAATATTACAGTGCAAAAGGCCGTTTAGAGTTACACAAAAGTTAGTGTCAATTATGACATTAATGTCACACATAATAAAGGGGGTTTTCAGAAAAAAATGTGCCCATTTTGCCTTAATTATCCTTAATTTTCCATATAAAATTTATTAGTCAGTTTTGTGACGGTCCCAACATGTATATTAACTATGTCACAAAACTGACAATTAAAAGAGGGACACTTTTTTATCGCTTAAATCGATAGTGCTTGTGATTCTGAGTAGAAATAACCCAAAATTTGTTAGGTTTTCAAAAAAAGTACGGGGTACACTTTTTTCTGAAAACTCCCTAAAAGAAAAAGTATTTAAGAGTGAGTTCCCTGACCTTGAGAATTTATTTTTCGTACGCACATTGACAGTTTTCACTTACACAGAACCATTTTGCGTGATACGCTATACAGCCGTCAGCTAAGGGTGGAGTCCCAGTGTAAGTACTTACAAGGGAACATTAAAGAGTCGCCTTCCGATTTTGTACAAATGTAATCTATATTATTTTGATGACTTTCGATATTCAAACTTGGTGTAAGTACAAATAAAACGATTTTACATTATTAAAGGATTTTTTTATTAATAATCAGAACTTTAATAACATCAAAAAAATATAAACATCGAAAATGTATTTATTCAAAATTACTATTATTGTTGACCTAAAAAGAACTGAAAGAATTACATTGCTGACCCGCGACCTTATGATATTTACGTTTATGCAAGAAAAGCAAAATAAATGTATATGCTTATGCAGCTTAGTAAACGGTTGCGATACTTACTCTGAAGATGAGCTCTGGTTGAGTTCGAAACTCAACTAGAGCTCGTGTAGTTTAGTGGTGGTGATAGTTGGGTTTATGTGATTTGTGTGTGTTCGTACAGTGCGGAGGTGGAGGAACTGCATGAACACGTATTTTTTGCATAAAAGTAATTATTATAAGGTCGCGGGTGAGCAAAGAAGTTGTTTCAATTCATTGATATGGACCTCCGAAACATCATCATCATCATCTCTCATGGACGCCTGATTCAATAAATTATTGTTGATCTGTCCGTGTATTTACAATTCCAATTCCAAATCTCGTAGAGGAGATCTAGTGCGCAGTTATTGTCAAGTCATCATCATCATCATCATTTCAGCCGAAAGACGTCCACTGCTAAACATAGGCCTCCCCAAGGTTCGCTAAACAGATTGGTCCCGTGCCATCCGCATCCAACCCGATCCCGCAACCATAACCAGGTCGTCTTCCATCTTGTTGGAGGCCTACCTCACCTCACCTCACCACACCTCACTGCGTCTTCCGGTCCATGGACGCCACTTGTGAAACTTTTTTGTCCCATCGGTCATCAGTTCTACGAGTGATGTGCCCTGCCAATTGCCACTTGAGTCTGGAGATTCTTCGAGCTATGTCGGTGACTTTAGTTCTTGCGCGGATTTTATAATTTCTAATGCGATCCCGCAGAGAAAATCCGAGCATAGCCCTCTCCATCGCCCTAAGAGTGACTTTGAGCTTTCTTATGAGGCCCATCATTAGCGGCCACGTCTCAGTGCCATAAGTCAGCACTGGCAACACAGACTGGTCAAAGACTTTTGACTTGAGACATTGCGGTGTATTAGCTGACAAGATATTGCAAAGCTTCCCTAACGCTGCCCAGCTGAGTCTAATTCGTCGATTGACCTCTTTCTCGAAGTTAAACCCACTAATTGGATTGTACTTATATCCCAAATAGTTATAGTCGTCAACAACTTCGAGCGTAGAGTCTTCAATTATGACGGAAAATGGTACAACATGGGCGTTTGACATGACCTTCGTCTTTTCTATGTTCAATTAAAGTCCAACTCGCTCGGAGATCGTCCCGAGGTTAGAAAGCATCGCACTTAGGTCGAAGGTGAGTGATGTATTTCACCATTTACATTGATGCCTCGCCCTTCCCTGTCAGGAGTCTTGAAAGCATCCTTCAGCTCCAGTGCAGCGGTGAACAGTTTTGGAAAAATAACATCTCCTTGTCTGACTCCCCGCTGCAATTGAATACGCTTCGACATCTGGTCCTGAAGTCGGACGGACATTGTGGCGCTATTATATAGACACTTCAACACTTCGATGTAATGTACTGTACCAGTAGTCTACTTGGCACCGTTGGAGGACTGCAGTGCAGCCCAAGTCTCGATCGAATCGAAAGTTTTCTCATAGTCTATAAATGTCAGGCGAAGGGGGCGTTTAAACTCCTCGGTTTTCTGTATAACCTGCTGCAACGCATGTATGTGGTCTACGGTGCTAAAGCCCTTTCAGAATCCTACTTGTTCAGGAGGCTGGAAGTCGTCTAACCTGCGTGCGAGACGATTCGATTGTTTATAAAGTACAACACGCATTTAATTAAAAAGTTGGCATTGTCTTGATACAGACATCAAATAAATAGTATAAAGATATAAGATTTAACAATATTCTTATAATCAATCAGGTGTAATGTGAGTTTGACAAAGACCAAAGAACTTTCCTATCGACAAAAAGGACATTAGTAAAGAAGATGGCACAAGACATTCTGTTACATACTTATTTTTAATTTTTCGTTTTTTTACACATACCAAATTTCAAGTCGATCCGACCACTAGAAGCGGGTTAAATAAAGCTTACAAGATTTGGCCTAAACTAACAGGGCAATTTAAATAAAAGCTTGTAAAAACGTGTTAAAAACACACATAATTATATACGACGATTGCAATAATTACAAATAAAAGCTTGTAATTTTTAAGAAAACTTACTTACCTTAGTAAAAGTCTGACCTCTTTGACAGCTGAAATCGAACAGTCGGGATCCACCCTTACCCTACCACAGGAGTAGTATTTTGTGTGAGTGTGTGCGTGCGCGGCTACAAACGGAGCGTGCTCTCTCATTGGATTCCTTGACAACACTGAATATTTTTCGGCCGCGATCGCTATTTAAAAATCGAATTACGGGAAATGTTCGCTCCATAGTAAAAAGTATGTAAAACGGCAAACATTTTTGCGTAAAAAATAGATAATGTTTAGATGCATATTATCATTATAGAGATTATATTTAGCCTAAAATGAAACGGTAATAATATTTTTCATACTTTTGTGTTACGATTCAACCAAAGAGATTTTTATGAATTTGTTTCATTATTATCTAAAAAGCGTAAATAGAAAATGACGATTTCGATGTTTTTGAAAGAATTTGGGATTTTATTTCTCGGAAATTAATTATTATTTTACAAATGTAGCGCGGTGAAGCTGTAGATACATCTATTATGTTTCTAAAATAATTTTTGTAGTATTAAATATACGGTGAATTTCGTGGCATTATTGCAAACCGCAAACATCTTTCAAGCGTTTTTTGGGGACTCACCCCTTAATGTCGAACGAACTTGCCTCAATAACATCCTTGTAGCGAATAGCTATGAATGGAAAACTCTAACGACGAAATTGAAAAGATAAATAATAATAGAACGTAATGACGGACTTTTTTACACTGGTTCAGCCATTAAATTTAATTGTTGAATATCTCAAAAGATACACTAGTTTCTACGAGAAATTAACTCTATTTGTCCTGAATAATCTTTCTTTAAAGTTAACGGAAATAAAAAAAACTCTGTGTATCTTGGCTTCGCAATCCCAAAGCGTAATGTAATGAATACTTTATTGAGTAGGTATTCGGAATTTAAAAATACATCTGAAATTTGCTATGAGCTTTACGGTGAAGAAAACATCGTGAGCACCAGCACACACCTGAGAAGAAATACAATAGTGTGTGTGAAGTTCTGAGAGATGAGGGTCCGCGTGGGAACTACGTCCCAAGCCCTTTCAAAAAATCAAAATCAAAAAATCAAAACAAAGGGCTCTTTTTAACCGACTTCAAAAAAAAGAGGAGGTTCTCAATTCGTCTGTATGTTTTTTTTTTTTTTTTTTTTTTGTATGTTTGTTACGCGATTACTCCCTCAATTGTGAACCGATTTTCAAAATTCTTTTTTTGTTTGAAAGAGTATACTCCTGAGGTGGTCCCATTGGCACCAAGTCAAGATCTGATCATGGGATCCTAGAGAAATCGAGGGCAACCTTCAAATTTTACAGGCAAACCTATGGTGATTTTAGCATTTTTAGCATCAAGTGAAGTATTTGCATTCAGAAAGTATCATTTGGTAAACTGGACCTGCTGAAGAAGACTGTAGATGGCCAGATGGCCAACGGAACTCCTCAACGGGTCAAATCTTGCAAGTTAAATTTGAACCGGTTTCCAATTGAGCTGAAATTTTGCAGGCATATGTAAATTGGATGACGATGCAATATTATTATGACATGGAGCTGATCTGATGATGGAGCTGAAAGATGGCCATAGAAACTCTGTAATAAAGCGATACGACCGCATTGAGTTTGGGCTCAATTCATTTGTCTTGACGAGTACTTTGATCCTAGATGGTAACTATAGGATCTGAAGATGGAGTTAGAAGGTGACCATAAGAACTCCGTAATAAAACGACATAACCCCATCGAGTTTGAGCTCATTTGATTCGTCTTGAAGAGTACTTTGGTAACCAGGGTCAAAAAGTACAGTCAGCAAAGAGTTCCTGTTGTATCGCATAATGTAGATTGTTCTAAAAATTTTTGGCCAAGAATGTTTGGCATACTGTTGAAAGTCCTAAAGCATATTTGTTCGTTCTTTATTGATAACAAGAACATCGGATTACATCTAATACCTTTAAACGAGCAATTCTTGTATATATGTATATATATATATATATATATAATCAGGATCTCGGAAACGGCTCCAACGATTTCGATGAAATTTGGTATGTGGGGGTTTTCGGGGATGAAAATCTGATCTAGCTATGTTTCATTTTCAGAAAATCGCTTTTACTCATGTTTTCCGGCTATTTTTGTTTGTATTAGAATATAAAGCTAAATTTCGCCGACTTCGAGCAGATCATAATGGCACATTTGAAATCGGGTGGTCGCGGATCCAGCCGACCTCGGTTCGAGTCCACGTTTTTTTTCAAGATTTTTAGTTTTTTAAGTTTATTTTTTATGAGAAAACGTCAAGTTTCTTCTTTTGTGAGAAAAAGTTACTTTTTGTGAGAAAAAGTTACTTTTTTGTGAGAAAAAGTTACTTTTTTGTTAGAAAAAGTATTATAGGGAACGTGCAGTAACTATAGGCGGCAGCACTAATGCGACAGAAGAGACACTATGCGGACAGTAAAACAAACTTATCAAGGTAAAACATTCAAATTGATGGCACCCTTATGGCACCAGTTGGCAGCACCGTCTATGTGCACGTTCCCTATTGGGAGCACAGAACAGGAAAAGCCGGTTGTCTGTAAAGTCGGTTTACGGACGATAGTTTAACGTGACTCAACCCCCCCCCCACCCCCTCCGGTGTTTTTGTCAAATATCTTGAAAACGGTGCATCCTACGGCAAAATCAATGAAATTTTCATCGCCCCTTTAATACCCCCGCGCTCCCTCCCCCGCATCCCCTCCCCCCCCCCACCCCTCCGGTGTATATAATCAGGATCTCGGAAACGGCTCTAACGATTTCGATGAAATTTGGTATTTGGGGGTTTTCGGGGATGAAAAATTGATCTAGCTTGGTCTTATCTCTGGGAAAACGCTTGGTACCGAGTTTCTGCCCGAGCAGAGCTCGGTCGCCCAGGTACTACAATATTAATTGGCCAAAGCAGTCCTAAGAGTTGTGTAAGTCATTCACCTAAACTATAAGTAGGTATGGCACCTACAAAGAAAAGGGGGCAATAAAAAATACCTACAAACCACCTCCCGTTTAACCTGGTTAGGTTCGTTAGTTACCTTGCGCTCTTTAAAGCGGAATAGAGGGGGGGGGCTCGGGGGGCGGAGCCCCCCGCTAAAAAAATACTGTCAAACCGCCTCCCGTTTAACCTTACCAGATTCGTTAGTTATCTTGCGTCTCTCAGAGTTAAAATTGAAGCCTTCGTACTGGAAGGGGGGCTCGGGGGGCGGAGCCCCCCGTAATTTAAAACACCTTCAATCCACCCCCTGTTTAACCTGGTTAGGTTCATTAGTTCTCTAGTATCTTACGTCACTCAGAGTGGAAATTGAAGCCCCGCTCTTCGTGGGGGGGGGGGGGGGCTCGGGGGGCGGAGCCCCCCGAAACAAAAAAATATTCTTACACCACCTCCCGTTTAACCTGGTTGGATTCGTCAGTTATCTTGCGTCCCTCAGAGTGGAAATAGAAGCATCGCTACTGGAAAGGGGGCTCGGGGGGCCGAGCCCCCCGTAATAAAAAAAAACGTTTAAACCATCCTTCGTTTATCCTGGTTAGGTTAGTTAGTTACCTTGGATTCCTCAAAGCGGCCCCCCGCTATAAAAATACTGATGATATGGTTCCAACGGAAGACCAGCGTCAGCTGCATAGCCAACATCATGCTGAGTTGGGACCATTTCGTGATAATGTTGTATCTGTTACCGTTCATTCACCTGTTAATTTAAGATTATGTCACGAATAAATATTTTTTCTTTCTTTCTTTCTTTTTTCTTTCTGATAAACAACCTCCGATTTAACCTGGCTATATTCGTCAGTTATCTTGCATTCCTCAGAGTGGAAATAGAAGCCTCGGTACCGGTAGAGGAGCTTAGGGGGCGGAGCCCCTCGTAATAAAAAAATCCTTTGAAACCACCCCCCGTTTAACCTGGTTAAGGTTAGTTAGCTACATTGCGTCCCTCAAAGTGGAATTAGCAGCTGCGTTCTTGGAGGGGGGCTCGGGGGGCGGAGCCCCCCGCAATAAAAAATACAGACAAACTACCTCCCGTTTAACGTGGTTAGATTCGTCAGTTATCTTGCGTCCCTCAGAGTGGTAATAGAAGCCTCGCTAATGGAAAGGGGGCTCGGGGGGCGGAGCCCCCCGCAATAAGAAATACCCTCAAACCACCTCCCGTTTAACCTGGTTAGGTTTGTTAGTTATCTCGTATCCCTCAAAGTGAAAATAGAAACCTCGGTCCCGGTAGAGGGACTTGGGGGCGGAGCTCCCGTAATAAAAAAAAAACCTTTAAACCACTTCCCGTTTAACCTGGCTAGGTTAGTTAGCTGCCTTGCGTCCCTCAGGGTGAAAATAAAAGCCCCGCTCTTGGAGGGGGGGGGGGCTCGGGGGGCAGAGACAACCCGCAGTAAAAAATCTGTTAAACCATCTACCGTTTCATTTGGTTAGATTCGTCAGTTATCTTGCGTCCTTCAGAGTGGTAATAGAAGCTTTGATACCGGAACGGGGGGCTCGGGGGGCAGAGCCCCCCGCAAAAAAAAAACCTTCAAACCATTCCTTGCTTAACCTGCTTAGGTTCGTTAGTATCTCGTATCCCTCAGATTGGAAGTAGTAGGCTTGCTACCAGAGAGTTGGCTCGGGGAGCGGAGCCCCCCTGCAATAAAAAATTACCTTCAAACCGTCCCACGTTTAACCTGCTTAGGTTCGTTAGTTACCTTGCGATCCTCAGATCGGAAACAGAAGCCGGGCTTCGTCTACTGGCTTCGCCTACGCATCTTTTTTATACCAAAGCAACTAAAAAGCCAAAAATAAAAAATTTTAAATAAAAAATAGAACCGCCTTCAAAAACACCCAAAAAATATTATTTAAAAATTTAACCGACTATAATGAGCATTATAATATCTTTGTACTAATCTGTTTGAAGTCGGGCCTCAGCTCGAGACAGCAGGAGTGGACCTAGTAATTAAATTAATAAATAAATATCCCGGGACAATTCACACCAATCGACTTAGTCTCAAAGTAAGCAAAGCTTGTGTTATGGGTACTAGGCAACGGATAAACATACTTATATAGATAGATACATACTTAAATACATATTAAACACCCAAGACAAACATTCGTGTTTTTCATACAAATATCTGCCCCAACGCGGGGACCGAACCTGGGACCTCAAGCTTTATAGTAGTAATTTAACTTACCTACATAGATAGATACCTACTATCTATTGGGCGTCTACTACTCTTGCTAGCTCGTGCTGAGGCCCGACTTCAAACAGATTAGTACAAAGATATTATAATGCTCATTATAGTCGGTTAAATTTTTAAATAATATTTTTTGGGTGTTTTTGAAGGCGGTTCTATTTTTTATTTAAAATTTTTTTACATGTCATTTTTTTAAACTACCAGCGCTTTCGTAAGGACCATCATTGCCAAGAAGAATGCGCCGCAAGAAACTTGGCAGAAAGTCATCTTTTCAAATTAAAATATAATAAATTACAAATTAAAAAAATCATACAAATATAGAATTAAGTAAATAAAAAAAATAATTATATAAAAAAACAATACAGGGATGTATTGGGTCCCTTAGTTAAAAAACTAAAACAATACCTACATCTTAACTATATCTACGTTAAGTGGAAGTGTAGAATGCTTCCACCGTCAAAAAAAAAATTAAAAAGGAAAAAATAAAAATATTGGAGATGTCTTCCAATGTCACAATAATTAAAAATGATTGTGTTAAAAACACATTTCAGGTCAAGTAACCATTAAACTTTTGGATTCCAAAGGCAAACGCTTACGCCTGCCGCCCCCAAAGTTGGCTCACATTCTGAGATGAGGCATGTACGTGTGTATAACTCAAATGTATTGTACAGTCAAGTGTAAAAATATGGGTGCACACAAATTGCTCATAAATATGTCCCACAGCTCTTATGGTCGTCGAATTTAGGTATAGGTATGTAACGATGGGATGGGAGGATTAAATCGATACTTATTTTTGCACTTGATCGTACTTAACTCAAAACGAAAATTTTGTTTTAATCTTTTGGCATCACCAACCGGCCAGTTCTTTTTTAGGGTTCCGTACCCAAAGGGTAAAACATGACCCTAATAGGTACTAAGACTCCGCTGTTCGTCCGTCTGTCACCAGGCTGTATCTCATGAACCGTGATAGTTTACTACCCTATGATTTAGGCCTTATCTCAAGCAAACGCAGCAAGTGCTTAACCTGTCCATCTCAAAAATTTAACACACGTTTTACACACAGATTTTTCTGTTACCTTGGGAGTTTTCTGTACAATAAGATAAATGCTGCTCTGAATATATATCCCTTGGCTATAATATCCTGCAAAAATACTGTCAAAAACTGGCTCCTCACTCTTGATTACAGTATAACTGAAAAACTTTTGGTTCCAATTGTATAATATACACGCGCCCATACAAACACTAACACACACACTCCCACACCCACTCACACACACACACTCGCACACACACACACGCACGTACACGCACACACGCACACTCACTCTTTTTCTAGCTTTTGTACTCCACATGAATTCTACTTAAGTTCAGTTTTCACGGCATGACCTCTGTCACATCTGTGGTTGCTGACATCTGGGTTTTGGAGGCCTGGTGACCTGAAATACAGGTTTCCCCTAGTTCAGGCACCAGTCTCCACCGCACAAGTCTCGTAGCTTATTGTAAATTGTGAAAATTTATCGATTGTATTTACTGGAACTGTGGTGGAGTTAATAATAAATGCTTTTATTATTTATTATTAATATAATAAGACAAAAAAAAAAGTTAGACAGTTGAAATTTTCACAGATGATGTATTTCTGTTGCCGCTATAACAACAAATACTAAAAACAAAATAAAGTAAATATTACGGGGGATATCAAATAACCAATATAAAATGATCTCACAATACGTACATTTTACTTAGAAGCAGAGTTCTACTAACACTGGATTAATATAGTTTACTGTTTACGGCGTATTTTGACATACCCAAAAATTTGTTCGGAACCCTCGGTGCGCGAGTCTGACTCGCACTTGGCCGGTTTTTTTTAATTCCCTACCAAATGCGTCTAAACAAAGAAACTACACAACCGTATCTCTGCCAGCCTCCATTCTATATGTACCTATCATGCAAATGTGTGTGTATGTATATCATGCAAATTGATAGCAATTTTACATACTGGCAGCTTGTGAAAAGCCAAATTTATGCGGAGCCTCAAAATTGATGTCGATTCAAGATAAAAAAAAAAGTAAGCATAATAATGACGAAGGTCGGTAAAAGGATTGAGGTAATGTTTGCTTTTGTAGGCAGTATTTTCTGCTAAGCATTGTTGTAAAAGGGGAATTTCAGAAATAGGATAAAACTATTTTTTTTTCTCCGATTTTAGAAATTTTTGCATGGATCTGTTCAGTATTGATAATAATGGAGTAAAAAATGTATATCATACAAAAATAAGTGTCAGTTTTTAGGGTTCCGTAGTCAACTAGGAACCCTTATAGTTTCGCCATGTCAGTCCGTCTGTCTGTCTGTCCGCGGCTAAGCTCATAGATTGTTAGTACTAGAAAGCTGTAATTTGGCATGAGTATATATATCAGTCACGCCGACAAAGTGGTTAAATAAAAAAATCTAAAAAATGTTTTTTTAGGGTACCTCCCATAGACGTAAAGTGGGGTGATTTTATTTTTCTCGACTAACCCTATACACACACGTAACTTTCAACAGTAGGTATAAACAGAGATTTACTCTGATTAAAGTTACTTCAGCAGAAAATGGCGAAAGCGGCATCAATACTGTTCCAATGTCGTTTATTTATTAAATAAAGAAAATCTGTAAAACACACAGCACTATTTGTGAAGAGCTCTCCGTTGAGATTGCTTTTGTGCAAACGTGGGGCTGCGCTGCATTCTACCTACATTTTTAAATTATTTGATTTGTATTTGTAGTATTATTTTGCTTATCGCTTCGCAAGCTCTCTCATTCTGAGAGGAGGCCTGTGCCCTACAGTTGGACCTTTTCTAATCGATGTAGAATTTAAGACCTAGATAAGAGTCATAAGTTTTGTAACTTTGGAACTTATTTAAGCGTCTTTGAAGTTCTTTATTCATTGAATAATTTGTACTTTATATAGTACATTCGGCCGTTATTCTTACTGATAATTTGTTATTTATAAAGTACACTGGGACTCACGAGGATTAGGCTGGGATGACTTACTGACTGAAATGACTAGAAATTCGAGTATTAGCCGTTTAAAAAGAAATGATGATACGACGTACTTTTATGAGCTATCAAAACACGATTCTGCCATGGATTTTGTATGGCAATTGCTAGTTAGACGTCACTTCTATGCCAAATTAATCGATTAACTGTTACTTATTTGTTTTGTTTATACAGGCACTTATGAATGTCGAAGAATCTAACACTGGTTCGGAAAAGCCGTGTTGAAAAGAAACCGGCAAGAAACTCAATAAGATATTTTTTTTAAATAGATCTTCAATATTATTTCGTTACTCATAATATCTAAAGTTTTTGTTGACATAATATCTGAATTTTTAACACAGTAGATACGCTATTTGGAACTAGGGATCATCAATGCGGATCGACATTATTTCTAAACATCCCTCCCTGACCGTGATTATATTGGTTGTAACGGTTGCCAAGCTTTTGGCATGTTTGTCTTTCGATCCAGTTTTTATGAGTCTATATTTTCTGCCACCTCTTAGACAGTGCTTCGTAGATACCTACACATTATAATTCAGAGATCCCAGTAACCATGGAATGTTCGTTATGATTTAAGTAATAGGTCTATTCTACTGAAATAATAATAAAAAATTGGCAACATTGAATATGGAAGTGGCCGAAACGTGGCACCGTTTCTTGAAAATGTTTCCGTCCATTGTTCTACTAATGGAAACGCGACAAAAATACGCAAACAGCACTGATTAGCAGGGGATGGGTTATTTCTGTGATGGCACAGGTGATATTACACTAAACTAATACAAATACCTCATCACGTAACAAAATGCGACCACCTTTATTCCTGCTACACAGAGTAGGTAACTGGCTATATTAAAGAACGTTCATTGCTGAACGGTGGCCTCCCCCAAAGTTCACCAAACTGACAAACATACATTGCGTCTCAAGTACGCACGTACTCAACAATTATCTAACGCGCGGACGCTTACTGTCGCATTGACTATTTCTTTCTGTCAAACCATAAAGATGGTTACAGAAATAGATGGTGGAACCGATGGCAAGCTCCCGCACGTTAGATAATACGGCCTCTGGTCGCCGCTTCAACTTGTTTAACTTGAAATGTTCGTATTTAAGTAAATACATATATAGGTGGTCCTAATTCTTGCAATTTGAATTTCACCCCCTTTTTGCGATCAGATCGACTTGAAATTTGGTTCGGATATTATTATGTAGTTTACCTCTTGAAATACAAAACAGTCAGCAACAAAACAAAGCAAAAACTTTTAATATGGAAGACAATTTATAAGACTGCGAAATATTCACAGATATTTAAATTTAATTAGTATCCATAATATCAGTAGGTATTGGAGCTCACTACGGCTAAATTTTAATGCATTTTTATACGACAATTCAAAACATACGCTGGGCCCAAAGCGTGCTTGATACGACAGACAGATGATAGGTAATATTATAAATGCGAAACTGAGTCCATGTCTGTCTTTCTGTCTGCCTGTTGCCTCTTCACGCTCAAACCGCTCAACCGATTTAGATGAAATTCAGTGTAGAAATAGTTTGAGACCCTGGGAAGGACATGAATATCCCAGAAAATTGCTTAGTTCCCGCGGGATAGCGATAAACTAGTACTTAATTATATGTAGAATGAGGTTTAATGGGACAAAGGGCTCAATGCACGTAAGCGCATGCATTAGCGTGATGGGCTCGTGTGATCCCATTATCAGGGAACATTAATCATCTTCTAAGCCCCGGTTTGTTACACGAACCCAAACCGTCGAGTAACATTTTTAGGGTTGTTTCATACGTACGTTAAAATGCGGTCAAGCAGTGGTTACATGTGAATAGTCGGTATGCGGTCCGCAATATCTTGTCATCCAATATACCGCAATGTCTCACAAGTCTAAAGTCTTCGACTAGTGTGTGTTGCCAGTGATGACTTATGGTACTGAGACGTGGCCTCAGGGCCTACGCTAGCTGACGCGGATTACCCGGAACGGACGCCCGTCGTGCGCGCGTCTAATAAGAAATTGTATGTACAGCGCTAAGTGGCGCGGGCGCGTTCGACGGATTTTCGGTACATTTTAGACCCGCGAGCGGGCGCACGTGGCGGGCGTCCGCGTCAGCTAGCGTAGGCCCTCATAAAGAAGCTCAAAGTCACTCCGAGGGCAATGGAGAGGGCTATGCTCGGAGTTTCTTTGCTGGATTGCATTAGAAATTATGAAATCCGCGCAAGAACTAAAGTCACCGACATAGCTCGAAGAATCGCTAGACTCAAGTGGCAGTGGTCAGGGCACATCGCTCGATGGCCGATGGGGCAAATGCCATGATGCCATAGACCTATAAACGTCATGATGCTGTGTCACATGAAACAATAGACGATCTCTTTCCCGGCCTAGGCCTGCAATTCTGTATGAAAATCCATTACTAGCACTCGTCTAACCGCGCCCGCAACGTGATACGTACCGTTCTATTATTTGGAACGTAAGGTTAACATAATATTTTCATTGCATATTTGAGAAAATGATTATTTTCCGTATTGTTTATTTTGGAAGAGATCCCTTTAAGGGATAAATGCGCCTTTGTATATCTGTTCTCTTGTTAACTGTTAATTTCATGCTTTTTATGTACAATTATAATTATTAAGCCGTGCTGGCCTAGTGGTTTGATCTATGGTCTCTCAAGCAGAGGATCGTGGGTTCGAGTCCGGACTCGCAACTCTGAGTTTTTCGCAATTTATGTGACAAAAAACCTTTACCTGAGAAAAAATTCAATGGTGTTTGTGAAGTTCCCGATCCGCACTGGGCCCGCGTGGGTACTAAGGCCCAAGCTCTCTCATTCTAAGAGAAGGCCCTGAAGTGGGACGAATATAGGCTGGGATGATGATGATGATATACAATTAACAGTTAAAAAAAAAAATATGGGACAATTCACACCAATTGACCTAGTCCCAAACTACGCAAAGCTTGTACTATGGGTACTAGACAACGGATAAGCATACTTATATAGATAAATACATACTTAAATACATATTAAACACCCAAGACTCGAGCACAAACATTCGTATTATTCACTCAAATGTCTGCCCCGACCGGGAATCGAACCCGGGACCTCAAGCATCGTAGTCAGGTTCTCTAACAACTAGGCTATCCGGTCGTTTTCACATACATAAGTACATACTTTGTGGTGTTCAATAAAACTGCATATATTATGTTTGTAGTTTCAAAATCACGGATCAGCCGAGTAATTTCTGTCTGGATCATGTTCTATATGGAACTCGTTAGTTCCATATCGTAATCCGCCTCGATAAACCGGAACTCGGAAACGGGGTCGTGTGTATTATTTAAGTTTTCGGATCGCTAGGCTCGTTTCAGCTGTCAGTGATATGTGGGAAAGGGATGGGCAGTCATAATTATTATGGTTCTACCGTCGTCACATTTGTTCGCTGGATGGGTTTCACCAAAAATCAAATAAACTGAATAAAATAAATATTTAAGAGGGCTCCCATACAACAAACGTGATTTTTTTGCTCACTTTTGCTCGATATTGATAACGGCAACAGGTAGACGCTTGAAATATTCACAAAATATTTAGTTATACACTTCAAAAATAAGTTATTAAATTAAAATAAATCAAATATTTAAGGGGGCTCCCATACAACAAACATGATTTTTTGCCGCTTTAATAGATAATGGTACGGAACCCTTCGTGCGCGAGTCCGACTCGCACTTGGCCGTTTTTTTTTTCATTAGCGATCCGGTTACGGATGGCGCCGCCGGTTCATTTGCCGTAGTCAGGCATCCGTCACGGCTGACAATGCGGATGACAGACGAGCGGGCGTTAGTATACGTTTATGATTGATGAGCGTGACGTAGCACCAGTACAGTCTGGCGGTTGACACGCTGCACTGAAAACTTCATGTTTATAAACGTGGTTTCGGACCGTTCTGTCCGTTTCCCAAAACATCCGTTCCAATATAACAGTTTATTTAAATCACCGTAAGCCAAAAGACCCGTTTTTCATAGCATCAGTGCCTCAAAATACCCGATTCTCATAGCAGCCACGAGTCAAAACGCCCAGTTCTTAAAACATCCGTATTAAGGAAAAGATAGTGATGGGAATGGATTTTTTGGGAACAGGCGTTTGTATTAGTATCTGTTTCCTAAAACGGATATCAATACAAACGTATATTTTAGGAGAAGTACATTTTGGAAAACGGATTATTTAGGAAACGGTAGTGACGGGAACGATCATTACGGGATTAGGTCTTTTTGGGAAACAGATGTCAAGCCAAACGTATATTTTGGGAGAAGCACATTTTGGAAAACACATATTTCGTAAAACTCTTAAAAAACTGCTTATTTGGGAAAAGGTAACGACGGGAACGGATATTTTGAGAGCGGGTGTTTTGGGAAACCGATAGAATGGCCCGAAACGATAAACGTGCGGTTGCAACAGAAATATGTGCTTAACTTTATTTAAATGTTTAGTCGCTACGTAAATGTCTGCCTTCTTTTCATATTCATATTAATTCAGATACTATAGACACTATGTCCTATGTCACCGTGGCCTATGGTGGTTACCCGACGCAATGAACAGAGAAAATCCTCTGAAGTTGTGGCTGAACCGTTGGCCGGCTTGAAAACGTATAAACACCGCTGTAAAAAATCGCCGGACTGCAATGCTCACCACAACAAAACCTAGCACTCGATATAATAACTCGCGTTCGACAGCCTTTTGAATATCAATTTGCTCCCTTATTTTCAGTTCCGGACACTTCAACAGATTCTAGCTTTGGAACAAACGATCGCCCTGTAACTTACAATACCTCGTACTGCGTCCTATATTCCAAAAGTAATTTGAGCACTCTTCCTGAGGGAATAAAATTGTTTTTTGTACGAATTGGTTTATATAAAACGAGGTTTGTCGATGAAGGATTGCTAAGAGCTCGTGGAGTATTGTTATTGCTTCATTGAAAGGTCAGAAATGGTTCCGGAACGATTGTTTTTCGTATAATAATACGTATATTTACCCCCCTTTTTGGCAACCCAATCTCTAAGCTTACTTTTGGAAAATTAATGAGACCACAACGCCTCTCGAACCGATACTCTGGCAAAGAAATAGAGATGTTTCCTACGTAAAAAAATAATAATTCTTATTAGTCCGTATTTTACATTATCAAAAAATATTAGACACGTAATTTTTCTTTTGACAATTAAACAAAAAATGACGAAGATATGGCGCGTTGAAGTTCCGCGTGACGTGGCGTGACGTCACTTGTTCCTAAAACGCTCATACAAAGTGTAGGAACAAGTGACGTCACGCGAAACTTCAACGCGTCATATCTTCGTAATTTTTTGTTTAATTGACAATTTAAAAAATACGTGTCCAATATTTTTTGATAATCTAAAAGACTGACTAGTTAGGAAAGTAGCCAAGTAATGTTAGACAACGGAATGTTTGCTTTCCTCACATTCATTCTCACAAATTATTATTATTATTCTGAAATACTAATGGTATTCAAGAAGAAGCCGTGGTGGCCTAGTGGTTTGACCTATGACCTCTCAAGCAGAGGGTCGTGAGTCTCATCACCTCTGAATTTTTCGGAATTAATGTGTGAAATTACACTTGAAATAGGCTAGACGACTAAAAAAAACTGTTTAGTCCGTCAGTTAGATTATTAAAAAATATTGTACACGTATTTTTTCTTTTGTTTGACAAACAAAAAATGAGGAGGATACAGTGCTTAGAAGTTTCGAGTGACGTCACTATATGGTACAATTTTTACCTAAGGGTGACGTCACAAGCCCCCACTCCGGAAGTTTGATGATCTATATCTTTGTCGTTTTTTAATAATTTGATAAACCAAAAAATACGTGTCCCATATTTTCCCATAATCTAACCGACGGACTAATTAGAATGACAAATTTTTAACCCAGTCGTCATCCCTATTTACAATGAGCTTTATGGTGAAATTATTTCAGCCGAAAGACTTCCACTGCCGAACATAGGTCTCCCCCAAGACTCGCCAAACAGATCGGCCTTGCGCCATCCGCATCCAATGCGTTCCCGCTACCTTCACCAGGTCGTCGCTCTATCTTGCTGGAGGCCTACATACACTGCATCTTCCGGTCCGCGGACGCCACTCGAAAACCTTTCGGCCCCATCGGCCGTCAGTTCTATGGGTGATGTGCCCTGCCCACTGCCACTTAAGTCTAGCGATTCTTCGAGCTATGTCGGTGACTTTAGACTTTTCTCCATCACCCTCTGAGTGACTTTGAGCTTTCTTATGAGGCCCATCGTTAGCGGCCACGTCTCAGCGCCATAAGTCATCACTGGCAACACACACTGGTCAAAGATTTCTAAACCAGCACAACTGAGAAGATATTCAATGGCGTGTGTGAAGTTCTTAATCCGCACTGGGCCCGCGTGGATACTACGGCCTAAGCTGATTCTGAGAGGAGGCCTGTGCCCTGTAGTGGGACGTATAAAGCTGGGTTGATAAGTCAAAAAGAAGACCGAGAGCATTTATTATTTCCATATATTATCTAAGGGCCGATTTTTCTATAAAAGTCCTGTCAGTTAAAACTATCACTTTCCTTTTCTCAAATTATAGGAAAAAAAGGACAGGGCTTACATTTATCTGAAAGGTACTTTTATCTGGGGATTGAAAAATCGGCCCAAAACCTATAAAAACGTACCTGACTGATTGAAAGCGTGGAGGCAAGAGACTTAAAATTAAACAGACCTGTATCTGGGTGGAGAAAAAGAATTTGGACGAAGTTAAGTGAAAAAAAACGACTGAGAAAAAAACTTTTATACTAATTTTAAGCACCGGTAATTTTAGGCACTTTATTGACGTATAAGATTCTGTTCAAAAATAAATTAACAAAATGGCGTCCAGAAAATTGTTTTATACTTAGTAGGAATAAGATAATGTGGCGTCCACGGACCGGAAGACGAAGTGTGGGTAGACCTCCAACGAGATGGAGCGACGACCTGGTTCAAGTTGCGGGAACGCGTTGGATGCGGATGGCGCAGGACCGATCTGTTTGGTGAGCCTTGGGGAAGGCCTATGTTCAGCAGCGGACGTCTTTCAGCTGTAATTATTATAATGATGATGATGATAAGATAGTATTTGTCATGATACAATTGACTTATGATTTATTGGCACAAAGTATACACTACCTACACAAGATCAATCAGATCAGAGCGACAGAGGACGACGTCATCATCATCATTTCAGCCGAAACATGTCCACTGCTGAACATAGGCCGCCCCCAAGGCTCGCCAAATAGATCGGTCCCATGCCATCCGCATCCACTGCCAATTGAGCCCCCCTCTAATGATTAGTCCAACAGAGAACGTAGACTGCTATAATTAACAATTCATTATAAAACTATTTAAGTACCTATACAATTAACTCGCGTAAATAAACATTCACAAGAGTTTCTTGAATTCCAAACTCAACTAATCTCCATCTCCCGTTTATTTGCATTGCTTGAACTCCTCATCTTCTCAGTATATATGCAAAAATAATCCACAAAGCGCCATCCAAGAAGATTTTTATCACGAAACTTACTAAGAATAAGAAAAGAAGAAAGTAACAACTTGGACTACTAATTTTAAAGACGTAATTATTTTTAATTCGCTTGATTTTTATAGATCGCGACGCATGAATGACTAAGTCAAAATTTAGTTAAGTTTTTTTTTTATTTGATAGCAGGTTTCTTGGCGATGGTTCTTAGACATGTTTCATTAAAATTGGTTCAGCCGTTTCAAAGTTATCGGCTCTTTTGTTAGCTGCGGAAGGGATTTTGGCCGCAGAACGGGCATTTAGGTACTTTATTTTCAAAGTACGTGTGACCAAATTGCGTCGGGGGTTTTTAAAATTTTTAATTTATAGTTATAGTTTCATAAGTAATTGTTTTTGGCATATAGTAGCAACAAGTCGTCATCATCTTCCTCTTCTTGTAATAAAAGACATACTTAGTAAACTATCGGTCATTTTGTCCAACATTCTGTCTCGCCCTTCGCTTCGCTTCGCTTTGATCGAAGGTCTCGTGCGAAGGTACGCTTGTGACTGAGGCGGCAAGTTGTGCAGCCGCGGCAACTCGCCGCGTTTGGAATAAAAGGGGCAGACTGCACTGCGGTCAGCCGCAGCTGCTAGCCGCAGTGCCGCCTGAGGGTTACCTATCAAAATTTAGATTTTTTTTTTCAGAATATTTAAAATCCCGAATGCTTCATTTATCCGAATGCATTTTTTTCTGGAACTGTAAATATTTCAGGATTTTTATAAAACAACCCTAACCTAAAGGACACGATGGTCCTGAAATATATCCTGAAATATTTACAGTTTCAGAAAAAAAATGCTTTCGGACAAATGAAGTTTTCGGGATTCTAAACCTTCGGAAATAAAATTTTCTAAACATCGATAGGTTCCCCTGCCTGAGCTGCGGTTGCAGTCTGCAGCCCGTCTTGGAATTGTACCTTAAGTCCACCTTCCTCCTTACTTCGGCACGGGCCGCACCAATGTTTGCAGGTGTATTTTGTCTTGAACAATAAATACAACACAGTCAAACCTCGCAAAATACAAATTTTATACAAAAAGCTTTTACCTTTCTCAATACTGTTTATCTGGTAAAATTTTAGCAAACAAAACTAAACCAGTCGGGGAACGGGAAGAGCCGTAATGAGGTTAGTTTAAATTCCTTTTGAAATTTCCAGTTCAAATAGAAATTGGTAGAAATGCCATTCGCAGTATCAGTATAGCCTTAAGACCTTAAGGTTTGAGCTTAGTCTAAAGAACTTGGTCTCATTTTGAGGTTTAAAGCGAATCTTTTATAGAAAACGTAATAAAATACCTAAGAATATTTTAATCTAACTCTAACTAAGTAGTTTAGACGACCAGATGGCCTAGTGGTTAGAGACCCTGACTATGAAGCTTGAGGTCCCGGGTTCGATTCCCGTGTCGGGGCAGATATTTGTATGAAAAATACGAATGTTTGTTCTCGGGTCTTGGGTGTTTAATATGTATTTAAGTATGTATCTATCTATATAAGTATGTTTATCCGTTGCCTAGTACCCATAACACAAGCTTTGCTAAGCTTACTTTGGGACTAGGTCAATTGGTGTGAATTGTCCCGTGATATTTATTTAGTATATAAAAATCTCGTGTCACAGTATTTGTTATCGAACTCCTCCGATACGGCCTACATTTGGCAGGTGTGAGAATAGGTCGTAGACTATTTTTATATCCCTTTTCTTCGCAGACGGAGTCGCGGCCAACAGAAGAATTAACATAAAAGTATTTTTAGTCGACTACGGCAAAACATTTGACTTTTGTGTCTGGAAATAACACGAAAGCTAGTTATGTTTTTATTTAAATGTTTTCCAACAGAACACCAAAACTATTCGATCAATTTTATTAACTAAGGTATCAATCGATTTGTTGTCATAGTCGGGGTGATGTAGGCTACATTTTATCGAACGAAAACATATTCTTGGCATAAGAAAACATAAGTAACATCCGAATAGAAAAGCATGCGCAAGGAAAATACTTAAATATTTTTAGCATGTTTTTATAGGTGTTCAAAAATGTACTAGGCGATTTTTAATCGATTTTTTAAATGTGTTTTTCATTTTACAATTTGTAATTTTTTTTTGTAATTGTTTTTATTTTAGATAAATTTCATTTATTGTTAGTTTTAATTTAGTTTTCTTGTTCCCTCTTTTAAATTAAAAATATCTATCATCATCATTATCATCATCAAAGTTGATAATACTAGTAAATTACTGAAAAATTGTTTTACTAAAATGGATATTTCCTTGGGGATAGTGCAAATCCGCTTATCTACAAATACGTTAACACCATAAGTATAATCTGCACTACCAATATTTTTACAGGAAACTTCCTGTTTGTTTTATTTTAGCGAATTTGGAGTTTAACATTTCGAGACATTAGATTATTATTATTATTTTTTTTTTTTCCTTATTGACGAAGCCTTTTGCAGACAATATTTAATGTAATGTTATGTACCTAATTGAATTTTAATCACTATATTTTGATTGACATTATTGTGTACTTGAAATATTTTTTATTGATTTAAATTTTTGACTTTTTTTATTATGATGTATCAATTTCAATATTTGCATGATTCTGATTATTATTATTTTATTTTTTGAATGCTTTTTGGACATAAATATTGTACACCATGCATATGGTAGATTACGGCAGTGTTCTCAATTGTCTGTTACATCATATTGTTTTACCCGCTATCACAATAAATATGATTATTATTGATTATTGATTATTGACAAGCATTTTTGCTATCCCCGACGATTTGTAAAGTGAGAATTGCTTCCCTTCTTAGAAAAGTTTTGAGATCGCGCGTTCACTAGACACGTAAGGGGAACAAAAAACAGCGCTGAGCGGCTCTAGGAAACTATAGTAGATTGATAAACAAGGGTTGTAAGTGATCAATTACACCCAAGATATTTAGGCGCACGAGCGAGCAAAGCGAGCGAGGGCGCTTATAGATCGCGGGTGTAATTGATCATTTACAATCGAGTTGAACACTACTTTTCATCACAAATGCGAGGAAATAAAGAAAAACCGTTATGTTAAAAATATATACGCCATTTGTAAGAGAGCGCGTCGCGCCGCCCTTGCGCCCGGCACCGGCGTCGCGTCGCCGCGGCCGCCTGCACACCTTGAGCTCGGTGCGCAGGCGGCGAGGCGCTGCACGTGCAGCACCGCACGCGCGGCGTGGCGCAGCACGCGGCCACGGGGTTCGTGAATACAAAGGAGCACCATTCGATTTTCAAATTTACTTACATCCCTAAGGATGTAAATCGAATTTACATCCCGGATTTCAAGTTGAATGCAACCTACTTTCAGAGCTTGAGTGATGAAAAAGTAATTATATTACTAGTTGTATTCTTGACACACCGCTCGGCTTCCTTACACGTCTCTGTTGGATGCACAATGTTTAATAGTGTTTTTTATTTATGTATCGACGCTTGAAAGGAGAAATTATCTAAGCGACATCTTGGTCTAAATGGAGTTCGAACTTAAAAAATACTCTAGTTACCGCAAAATGTCGCTTAGATAATTTCGCATTTCAAGCGTCGATATACTCGTAAAAGCGGGAAATCTGTATCTCTCCGGGAATGCTGTCCTAGGAAGCTGGTTCCATAGCTGACCTGCGGGATGACCGTAAAAGTAAAAATGAATATAAAATATGAAATACAAATAAATACTTCACAGCAAACATGTTATGATTGATTTCTTTTTCGTCGTATTCCTGATTGGACATATTCTTGTTTCGGCACATTTCTGTTTGGACGTATTCCGTTTTTTCCATAATATTATTGTTTCGACACATTTTAGTAAATAAATTATACTATGAAATACTTATGACTTTGTTTGCTTAATAAAATAATATTTTTTAGTAAAATATTTCACTGCTCATTTTTGGAATCCAACGAAAGCATTATATTATACTTTTACTTAAAATAGTCGTCGCTACCAGACTACAATTTAATCAGTATATTTATACCTAACGTATTTTTGGAGTATAGGTTATCTCTCTACATTCCAGGCATTTTATAGGCATTCTCCTTTGAGAGAGTGATGAGAGAATAGGATTTTTTCCTCTATATCAAATTTCAATTTTTTATACCCAAGCGTACTTACTTCTCCTTTACGTATTAAGATTTCATTCCCTTTTTATCTCCAGTTTTCATTTTTCCAAAAACAATATTTTCAGCGCCAGGAAAGCCATTTTTCAAGAGACGTCCCGAGGCGTCCACGGTGGGGTTTGCCGCGAACAAATGGGCATCGTATTTTAATATATATGACAATTGGACGGAAACAAAGGAAAGAATATTTATTTTACTGAAAATTTACGGTATATTTCCTTTTTAACGAGGAACAAAACCGACGCCAATTGCAGCACCAGTTTGTTTGATACCATCATGTTATGTTACCCTATTACAGAGAACCTTCAGCGCGGCGTAAACAGTGATATGAAATCCAAGTCACTTTCCTAATTTGAAACCAATTTATCTTTCATCATCATCATAATCATTTCAGCCGAAAGACGTCCACTGCTGAACATAGGCCTCCCCCAAAGCTCGCCAAACAGATCGGCCCTGCGCCAATCGCATCCAACGCGTTTCCGCAACCTTAACCTGGTTGTCGCTCCATCTTGTTGGAGGCTTACCTAAACTGCGCCTTCTGGTCCGTGGACGCCACTCGAGAACCTTGCGGCCCCATCGGCCGTCAATTCTACAAACGATGTGCGCTGCCCACTGACACTTGAGTCTGACGATTCTTCGAGCTATGTCGGTGACTTTATTCTTGCAAGCATTTCATCATTTTTTTTATGATAGAGAGGCCAGACAAACGAACTAGTGGGACACCTAATGTTAAATGAACACCACTGTCCATAGACACTCGAAGCGCCTTACACGATACGAGTGCGTAGTGCGTGATTTCTAATGCGATCCCGCAAAGAAACTCCAAGCAAAGCCCTCTCCATCGACCTCTGAGTGATTTTGAGCTTTCTTATGAGGCCCATTGTTAGCGGCCACGTCTCAGTGCATCTTTACGGACACTTTACTATTACCTGCAGGAAGGACGTCTAAGTTTACGTTTTTTAGAGTAAGGCCACTGAAGCTTTAAAATATTAATAGCAAAGACATTTATTATTATTTACCTACATTTTGTTTCCTTTTTCTGAATTTGCCTACTTTTACGCTTTTTCGCTCGTATCTTGTGCAAATTGATAAATTGAAAATAACTTCATGAAACTCATTCCAGTGAAGCCAAATATTTGCTTAATTAGCGTTGTTTTGGCTGACGGCTGGATCGCGGCCAAATAAGTTCGCTGGTGAAACGATATTTTGCAGTCTTAAAGCAAAATATGTATTTGTTTTTAATGATATAGCTTAGTTGGACTAACCATTAGGGGGTTCAAGGTCACTAAGAGGGCGATGGAGAGGGCTATTGCTCAGAGTTTCTCTGCGGGATCGCATTAGAAGTGATGAAATCCGCGCAAGAACTAAAGTCACTCGAATAACTCGAAGAATCGCCAAACTCAAGTGGTAGTGGGTAGGGAACATCGCTCGTAGAACTGATGGCTGATGGGGCCAAAAGTTTCTCGAGTGGCGTCAACGGATCGGAAGACGCAGTGTAGGTAGGCCTCCAACAAGATGAGGCGACGACCTAGTTAAGGTTTGGATGCGCTTATACGCGTTGGATGCGGATGGCGCAGAACCGATCTGTTTGGGGAGTCTGTGGCCTCTCGAACAGAGGCTCGTCTCTGAGTTTTTGGAAATTTACCATATGTACTTCTATCATTCCAGCCAAATCTATATACTTCTAACAGCAGGGCACAGGCCTTTTCTCAAAATGAGTACTACTGAATTTAGGTACTTACTAAGTACATAAATATACATACAAATGATCTTTTTGAAAATACTTTATTCGTTCATTTTATACAAAGGATGGGAAACTATTTAACTGTAAGACATATCGATATTTTGTATACTTTCTTAATTATCATTTCTAAGAGTCTAAAAAATGCATTATACTGCTTATTTAATACCTATGACATTTTTATATACTTAATTAAATGTAAATATACCTACAAGGTGTTTCATAATTGCTCCGAAATTTTTCAGCAAAATGGTGGGTTAGTTTGGTTGAACATCCTGTATCGGATTTTTATTGGAATTTTTGATTAAAAATGTAGTCACACCTCTGACACAACACACTGTAAGTATTGATCTATGTATAGAAATATTTGTCAATCACAATTATAAAAAAAATTTTACAAGGGTTTTTCGTGAAATCACCCAAAATCTGCTGAAATATTTGGGATTAATTTTAAGGGTGTTACAACGACAATCGATCGAACGTCGATGTCGTCGATGGTAGAATGGGTTGGTTTATGTCGATCGACATTTTCTACTGCACCAATCGATCGATGTCGAAAAGTAGCCTAGATTGACTGTCCATAGTCTCGATCAACCATTTATTGGCCAATATCAGTTTATAAGCCAAACCTACCAGAGAAATCCATCAATGGTCGATGGATTGGTGTGGCAACACCCTAAAACGCCTTGTATTTTTAGTATGTAAACATAAAAATATTTTTACATATAAGTAGTATTTTAAATTTTAATATTATGATTTCAATTGTGAGTTTCAATTAAATTATGCTAATGTAAGGTAGTCCAATATAACCTTTTCAACTTATTGCTACGTAACTCTATAATGTATTTGTAACGACTTTTAAAATTAAAGACGTCTGTAGATTATTTCACATTTAATTTTCATTATAAGGCAGGGTACAATGCGTAAATTTACATGAATGCGTTCGAGACGTTGGTTACGGCGTAAACTAACATCAGTTTTATGGCCATAAACGCGCTGACAATCTGAAAAATTCATAGCGCGTACTATGTCTAAATAATTAGAGATCGGAATGTGGACATGACTTCATAACTAATTAATTTAATTATTTTTTTTTATTAATTTTTTTCTCACCTAAGATTTGATTTTGATTGCTAGTAAATAAAGAAATTCTTATAATTTACATTTAATAAAAAAAGTAAGCAATATTTTTGATAATTTTCTGTGATCAGTCTCTTCCTTTTCATCTAAAAAAAAACTAGTTTGTTATCTCCAGGAATTGTCATGTAATTTCAATTGAAATTAATTGATTAATTTTGGAATTATACCCTTTATAATGAGAACAATGACGCTAATCCATCCGATTCCGGTAAAAATGCAATGTTTTGTATAGCCAGCTATTTATTGATTCGTGACCCACCGGAGATTGTTTTCACATTTTTCACATGGTATGTACAGTCACGAGCTTTAAGTTGGGGTTCACTTAAAGTTGACACTCCTGTCATATCGTATAGGAATTCGAAGGATATTTTTTCTAGATCAATTTTAAAACACTTTGTACTTATGTTTTACTTTTTTAAAGATGTCATTTCACCGTCTAAGTTTAGAAGAAAATCATACCAATATACTTAAATAAATAAAAGTTAAAAGTAACAACCTACTTTTTACCTTTTTACCTCAGGATAAAAATAAATATTTCTAATATTGCTTGTGTGATGTTTTGCTGGAAGCGTAATTAAGGAACATAATTAATACAATTAGTTACTAATAATTATTAGTGGTACGAAAAATTCTCTCACTTACTTTAAACTAGATTTAGGTACCACTTTACTAACTCTAGCCGCAATGAAATAAGTGACGTGTACTTCATAATCATAAAAGAAATGATAAATTAACGACGTTAATAAAACTCGATAAAAAAACATCCATTTTTAATAGGTATGCATATAATTGTGCACGAAATTTAAATAAAATCATATCCATGTAATACTTGCGTCGAAAAATTGCTGCCGGTTGCCGATCACTAATAATCTCCTAAGAGGGTAGAGAAGACTTATTATGAGAGTTTGAAGTTAAAGCGACTCAATTTGTCAAAATACATAAATGTTCCTTGTTATAATTAATGTTTGCCTGAAATCGTCAACTTTACAGGATTGTTATAAAATAAACCTAATATAATTATGTAACCTAAACCAATCTGAAGAAGTCGTGTAAACGATCGAAAAAGTTCGTCTCCCGAAATTGCATTATAGCAATTGAATTATCATTTTATCATTTATATCAAAGAACTACTTATGCTTTTCGACTTTATATATTTTAGCACTTTCCCTCAAAATCAAAAATAAAATCTAAAAAAAAATACTGTATTTTTTTATTTGGTTTCTTATATCTTGTATAAGTTTTAACACTATTGAGTTTAAAAGAAAATTATATTGCGCATTTTGAGGTAGTTTTCTGCAAAATAGTCTAGTCACTCCAGTTTCTTTACTATTGCAGAACATATACCTTGGTACGTGGTACCTTGGATTTGATTTATATATCGTATCTATGCAAAGACTTCGTAAAGCCCAAGTAAATTTTTGACTTATTATTTGAAACTTACAGTTAATAAAGAAAGAAAGAAAAAGAAAGAAATACATTTATTTACAACATCACAAGACACATCATCAATATTTTGCAAAACAAAAGACAACACGAAAGCTAAAGATAGAATGTGTCATTGCGGTTGCAAATCAAGTAAAGTTGAAATTTGCTTTGACATAGTAACTAAAATTAGTAAGCTGGGCCTTACGAGGTTAACTCTTTCCATTATATCTTATGTTCTCTTTTACAAACATGTGTTAGCCTTTTTCCGGCCTCGACTTAAAATTACCACAATACTAGTCCATGCCTAAAAACGAGAATACAAAAACGTTACGTCACAATATCAAGAAAAGGTACTATTACAGGTACAAATTACAATATATTTATATTATTGCTTTTATAAAATACAATACACAGCCTGTTTAACGCAAGTCGTACTATTTGTACCCTAAGTTCGGGGTACTTTGATTCAATGAAGGGTAACTTTGACCACGTATAGTTTATTGCCGGATTCTTCTCAACAGGGTTTTTGCGAACCGGTGGTAGATTTTTCGACATTCATTCAATTCTTACATTTAATTGAAGCCTAGACTGAATAAAATGTTGACTTTATAAAATGGTCTAATAAAACACAAAATGTGAGTGGTCAGCTACTGACAGTGTGCAATAATAGAATTTGTACCAAATTAATCCCAATGGCTAAAGTATCCCTTTAGGGTCAAAGTAACCCGATCTTACAGTAATGCAATGGGGTAGGAACTACTCATTGTATTTGACAAGTCCTACCGAAAATCTCTGTATTTTCTGTTATTTGCTAAAAATGTGACATGAATATAAAGGTTACAAAAGGGCTAAAATGCTGCAACGTTTTGGTGGGTAATCTTTTTGAAGCGATTGCTCTGTTTGAAAATTAAATAAAGTTTCATAGAAAATAAACTGATTTATATAACGGAAAACAAGACATATCCAACGACATCTCATTTAGAAATTGTCAAATTAACAGGAAACTGACACCACCAGCCAGCAAGATGGACAGCACTAGCGTCAACTTATTCCCGATGCACACCACAACATATGACCTCATGTGTAGGTACAGTCCACGTACAGTCGAACCATTTGATTTCGACCCATCGGTAAGCACCATAACACGGTAAGCATCATAATCATTTTCCTTGTCAAGCAATGCGATGTCCACATTGAACCACGATTCAGTTTGTTTGACTGCAACTTTTTATTTTTGTCACATTTTGAATAAATATCAAATAAAAGTAAAAATTTACAATGAGATTTTTGGACTTATATTTAATTTTTTTTTTGTTTCGGTACGACTGCGATAATTATTTCCTTAATGTTCTCGAGGATAAAGCGCTTATTGGAGTTCAATTGCTTTTATGTGCTGCATTGAAGCTAATAAATAACCTAAGGTAACTGTTGTATGCGTAAATCTTTACATTATATCTATTCTTATCCTGATACATCATTGTTATTGATTTCTATATTTACTTAAACATATTCTTCCACAATTCAATTGTAACTTTTGCATTTCTTTCATATATCATTCTAGTGGTTTACTAATGTTTCGGCGAAAAACTTTTCGCAAAATGATTCATTTGGCAAATGTTTCATTTCCCAAATGTTTATTTTTTCTGAAACTGTAAACTTTTCAGGATTTTTATAAAACAAACCTAACCTGACCTAACCTAACCTACAGGATAGTCCTGAAATATATCCTGAATAGTTTACAATTTCAGAAAAAATTAACATTTGCCATATGAATCAGTTTGCGAAAAATAATTCGCCGAAAAGGCAGTACACGCATTCTAGTATTTAGTTTATACTTAACATAATTATTTACTACTAAACGCGGTCGAAATGAAAGAAATGACTATGGGTTATTTTAAGGGTTAGGCAATAATAAATGCCACAGCATGTTTTCAATGCCTCATAAAAAATTGTGCATGTTATTTCAATTAACTCCCATCTTTAGCCATTGCTTGCTCTTTTTTAAAAAATGTTTCGTATTAGTAGGTAATATTTTAAACACAAGTGTGAAATTAATTATAAGTTTGCAATAAGTAGTTGTTGTCATGTGTTAGTAGGAAACTTGTTTAACACATACCTATTATATTACTAAAAATACAAAAAATAATCATGCATATTCTTCAATAATTTATAAGAATGGTGTGCACTTAATTCGTTGAGAAAAACTCATGAAACTGTTTAATTTGTGCGTTATTCATAACAGATTTGCCGCAGTAAAAATTCACCTCAAAAAACATAATTTTACTCTATATTATTCTAATTTTAAATCTACCCTCTATTGCTTAACATTGACTCACATTTATTTGACACGTAGACACGTAGACACCCATGGAAATAGTTTGAAAGCGTAGCATGAACCAGCTCATCAATATATAATTATAAAAAAGTGTCAAAAAAGTAAATATGCAAATGTTCATACTAAGCTTACCAACCACTTTGTAGGAAAGCCAGCAAATAACTGAAAATACTTTGGAAAATATATGATTGTCAGGTTTACCTTGTTTTGGGTTTTTTTTTCATACTACACTTGCTTAGTAAGTTTATATCTACTAACGTAATAAATGTCTAGAATGCAGTTCATTAAGCCTTCTTGAAAATCTAGGTGCCACATCCATGTCACACATCAACATCATGTACTGTAAAGTTGGGGTACTTTTTTTTTTGGGTAACTTTGACCCAGATGAAAAGTCTAATAAAAAGTTACCCTTAAGGACCAAAGTAACTTAACTTTACGGTACATTTAGTTGCAGTTCTAAAAATTATGCTTTTTGATTGTTATGGCTACTAAGATTATGCCAGCAAGACTGGTTGTATGTTACAAATTATGACAAAAGAGTTACATGGGAACAATTAGTTGTGCGAAATTATTATTATTCTTATTGGCATTATTAATGGCTTAGGCCAATGTCAGTAAATTATTAGACTAATTTTTTTTGTGAAAAACTTGTTATGTGTAATTGTTTTCGGTCAATCAATATTATTACCTATGCAAGTAAGTGGCAACACATCTGCTAGAACTATAAAACGTTTTGTTTGATTTATTTAAATGATATTTTTATATTTATACAGAATGTCTCAAAACTATTCCGGAATATGTCATCAGGTGATTTGGTTAGTTTTACTCAACAGCCCTATAAGAATTTTTAATAGGAAATTTTGTTTCAAAATGTAGTTGCGCCCTTGACGTGGAATACTTTGAAAATCGGTGAGTGTATGAAAACCATATTTTTAATAACTAGTAAGTAAGCCTATGACGTCACCACGTAATTATTTCGGATTAATTTTGGGACCTCTTGTATAGGTGGTATTAACGTTGGTATTTTTCAGTTATTTACGCTCCTTTTCAATCTAAATCCCTGTTTCATTCATTGACTCTACATAAACGTTACATTCGTTACCTATTTTATACACATACAATATTCTAACACGATAAAAACTACCTCTCATTAAAATTACCAATCATGTCAGTTATAAAAGGAGTGTTTAATTTTTCTTTACTTTATTCTTAAGGTACTAAGTATCAATCACTGGTAGAGAGATTCAAATTAAATAAATATAATTATAATATATATCATTACACAAGATTCGTTAGGTTTATAAAATTCATAAGATAGAGGAACATTATTAAAATATAGCATTTTTTTAAATCTCACTCTCACTTAGAGAAAGGTCATAATTTTAAAACTACTAAAGTTGGGGTACTTTCGCCCAAAGGAGGGTAACTTTGGCCCATATGGAAACTACATTATAATAGGGTAAATTAAATGCTATGGTAAAACGAACCCTACGGCAGTTTACCTTAATTTCAAAGTTTTTTTTTTATAAATATAGGCTTAGGTACGTTTGGCCTCAATCTCGCTAGATGGAAGGCGAAGATGAGGCCTAAGATGGTACACGTTTGCCTAGAAGGTGTCTGTTCACTTTGACCATAAAAGATGTCCAGATTATAGCGTTCCGGAAAAACTGACCGCGGCAGAGAGTTTCGCTCCTTAGCCGTCCGCATAATGAAAGAAGAGGCAAACCGCTTCGTGCGTAATGAAGGAATACAACATAAGGGTGAAACTGCTCGCCGCGCCTAGTCGTTCGGTGACAAAGTAATAAAATCTGGACCTTGTTAATCCCTATGGGCAAACTTACCCTCAGGACCAAACTAACCCGACTTAACTATACTTTAAATTCTAAAAGTTTGCAAGAGAAAGGTTTGTTTCGTGTTTGGATTTTTGATATCATTCCTTAACTATTCTATACAACATGTATCCAAAAAATGGCAGTGGTTGTCTCCTACTGAAATCGTGTGTTGGCTTGATCGACTGACATTTCCCATATTTATTTGTGGTTAGGGACTCATAGCCTAGTGGTTACAGAACCTGATTATGAACCTTGAGGTCTCATGTTCCCCCAATCAGGGCAGATATTTGTATGAAAAATCTTAGATGTTTAATATTAGTACCCATAGTAAAAGCTTTGCATAAATTCCTCCGTCTTTTTAATTAATTCCCTGAATTAGTTATATCTTCAATAATGGATGATTTAAATTTAAACGAATCGTCTTTTTTCTAAAAATGGGTTTGATTTAGTACTTTTTGTTTCTCTAGGTTATATCGCAAGAACTGAAATAGATAGACAATTGAAATTTATACATAAGTAATATGTATTTATGTAGCCGCTAGAACAACAATACCGACTCGCACTTGGCCGGGTTTTTGTACCTGACATGCTTTTAAGAACAGCCGATCAAGCGAACGTGTTTAAATATTGGATTACCTATCTATTGGATTTAATACTGGATTCCTTCTCTTACTAACCATGGCGTACTATAGTCAACGGCCGTTATGAAGTTAAATCCTGGCATATTGCACAACTATGAAGTTTCCAAATATAGACAATCTGAAACATAGGAAAAAAATGCTTGTTACGTGTGACCGAATCGTAAGTACTTAATTTTTCCCTATGAGTCCAGATGAGTCGGTCTGCGCACGAGACCCCTTGCGCGCTTCAAGACTGGCCCATTAGGAATTATTCTCATTTCAAAACTAAACCTGTTGTTCTTATAACATTAAATTTTGAAATGAGAACAATTCCTATTGGGTCAGTCTCGTTCTGAAGGTGCGTTATATTGCGTCAAGATACCGCGTTTTAGGCGCGTTTCTTAGTTATATAGAGAGGGAGTACTGAACGCAGCAATGGCGCCCGAGTATATCAAGCCGCGCGGCGCTCGCGCGTGAAATGAGCGAGTCGAGTGTCCCGCTCATTGCACGCGTTTTACGCGCGAATGAGGAAACGCGCAGCGGCATCTGGACGGAGTATAGTCAAGCTCCAGTATCTCGGGAACGCGGGAGTGAATTGACTTATTCAGAAACTACATAGTTAAAAAATGTGTCTGGATTTATAATTTTCATAGCGTGCCCTTGACTAATGGAAATAAGAAATACTCTACATGAAGAATATTTTTTCTACAAAACCTAAGGTATCTAGTAGGTACACTTTCACTTTTTTAAGCGCATCTTTTTAGTTTTGAACGTTAATTGGGACGTGTTCTTAACTATATGTTTTGTGTTGCAGATCTTAGAAATTAAAAATATCACGAGTATCATTTCTTAAAATACGTTCATAAGCGTCTTGAAGTTATGGAATATGTTTATTAGAGAAGGGAATGAAGAAAATATCGTTTTTATTCTCTCTACGTACTTTCCTTCATTCCGTTCACCAAATAATCTTAGTTTTCAAAAATCCTGTTTAAAAATTTGATCCAAAAATATTGTACACTCTCAGGTCATAGTTTGCTCAGAGTTGAGCGCGCAACCAACGACGCACCTGTAAGCAAAATTGGTAACCTGTTTAAATATTCAATGAAACGTGCTAACTTCTGAAAGGCGATCGACAGCTGGCCATATTGCTATGAAACTTGTTATTAGTTTCACAAAATTATAAGGCAAACTAGGATCGGGCTGGAAAGCTACTGGCAATATTTAATAGAAAGTTCATCTTTAAATATTCATAAGTATTCTTTTTGATGTCAGTAAATATTATTCTTAGATGGAAGTATAGTCAATAGCGTAGGAAGCTGTGAAAAGTTCAACCGCAAAAATGCTGATTCTGCTTCAATTTAAACAGCTTCGTAAGGATAAACTTCTTTAGCATACCTAGTATTATTAAGGAGTACCTGTAAGATTTGAGAAAGAGGAAGACAATAATGATAATGAGGTTAAGGACGATAATAATGGTGATGATAATGATATATTTTGATTTTACTTACCCGAGAAATCAACCGTTAGAATTGACTCTGGGGCGGCGTGCAGTCGAACGACTCCTCGTTGATGAGACGAAGTTTGACAGACTCACGGCGCAAGTTATAACTGGTTGAGATATGGCAGTGCTTCACGTCCACCGTTAGAAGATCCTCGTTTAATTCCACCCCACTCCTCTCCACGTCGGCCGCAGCACTCGGCTTCCTCTTGTTCCTAAACGACGTCCCCCTCTGAGAACTCAAGTAACTATCCGTCGTCGTATTTCCATTGAACGTCTTCTCTGATGGACCCATTGGATCCAACTGAATATTAGCCCTCAAATGAGCCGATCTATCCATACAAGGCAATAACTGCTTAAACTCCTTGCGAAAGTTCTCGTTCATCCAGGCGTAAATAAAAGGATTGTAACACGTCGACGACATCGCTATCACATGACACGTGAAAAACGCCACCAGGTAATACTTCCAATGTATAGCGTACATGTAGTAATCATTGCACAAATTTATCACGTTCAGTGGCAGCCACGACATGCCGAAGATAGTCACCATGGCTATTAACATCTGGTTCGTCCGGCGTTTTCTGCTCTTGTCTATTTCTTCTTTTCGAGTGTTCTTCGCTACGGCTTTTGCTTTAGCTCTGTCGTTCAATTTAAAACTTACGCAAGTGTAGCAGAATGCGATTACTATAAACGGCAACACAAATTGCATGATCGATGTTACGGAACCGAAGACTTGTCTCAACTGTTCAGAGGGCCAAGTTTCTTCACAGTACTGTTCGGCTTCATAGTACGTCATAAATATAGCGTAAGGCATCGTCACAGTCACGGCAAAGGTCCATATCATAAAAATAACCGTTACACAAGTTCCTATCTTCATTCTAGGTCTGAATGGGTAAATAATCACAAAGAATCTATCGATAGCTATAGACATAAGTGTCAATGTAGATATGTATACGCTGCAACCTTGTGCAAAAGGCATAATGTGGCATAGAAGAGAGCCCCAGCTCCACATGCCGCGGAACGAGTAGAGCGGAGTGAATGGGACGGCGAAAATGCAGAGCAGTATGTCTGACAAAGCCAAGTTGGTGATGAAGAGATTGGTGACTGTCTGCATGGCTTTGTTCCTTATGACGACGTAGCAAACTAGGGTGTTCCCTAAAAGTCCAAGGACAAAGATGACGGTGTAGAATATACAGAAGCCTGTTTGAACCCATTTGCTGTCGATGATGTTTTCCAAGTCGTCGGGGTGAGGTAGCGATGCGTTGCGTGCCTTCCCTGAGACGTTGTGCCGCAAAGCGGAGTAGCCGAGCGTGCTGTTCATCTCGCTACAGACTCAAGCAGTAATTCACGCTTCGGCTGCAAATTGTCACTTTTACGACCCTTGACGGTGAGATTTAACACCGGCAATTCAAACCTGTAACAAAACAGATTACGCTTTAGAATTTTGTATTGTAGCGGAATGTTAAATTTTGCTAGTAAAATAGCAATTACTGCTGTTTCCAAGGTGTTCCAGTTTCAAGGAAATGCGGTGAAGGTTCTAACAAGGTGTCACATGCGAAGTCAATTATTAATTTGTTGTTTGGCTTGCGGAAACGTGAGGCCGAGTTTTTCATTATGCAGAAATGCGGAAGTTGTAATAAGTTTCTCATTTTGTGGTCGCGGAGATTACTATAGCATCGTTTATCAGTTTTACGTTTGGGGAAAATTCTAATTTGCGAAGAAATATGAATATTTTTTCGATGTAAACACTTTTACGTTTAATGCTGCTAAAAGATACAACCATTTATTTAAAACCGACAAACCAAATTGTCTGCTGCATCCAGCTGTACCCACGATGCAGCTTTATGTGTCTCGATTCATTTCTCTACGAAGGCTGTAGAGATCGTAGAATATGTACGAATTAAGACTGATTACACTCCGAGAGTTGAGCGGTTGGACTACGTGGAATATTTTAACTTTAAACAAGAATAAACGGCGCTGTCAATACCTTGGCTACAAGATGACGCGTTAACTTCATCAATCAATACTTAGAGGGCATTTTTCGAGCAAACGTTGTGCATTAAAAATGTTAACGCAACAATTTTTGAGGTCAACTCTAAAATCGTAAATGTTTTCGTGAAATTATTTCTAACGTAGGCGAAGTCCCAATTTAAAGCAAGTTCTGTGTGTGTAACATCAAAAAATCTAGACGCTGCTTTAACTAGAGTAAAAACTGCTGTTGCAGTGAGCTACATCTTTGGCATCTGCACTGCACTGTAGAAATCAATGGCTGGTTAGTTTGAAAAATAAAACCTCTCTAAGCAAGTAATTTTCCTGGTAAAACTGAAAGGAAGGAAGTCTCGTGAAAAACAACATAGAAATATTTTCAATACAACACTCATAAATATGTTTCAAATATCTTTATATAAATCAGGATTACCTGAACCAATACATTTCGAAGAGGAAGACGCTATAAAATGAATTTATGAACTAGCTCTGCAATGAAATACGGTTACCGCTGTTATATTATTCAGAAGCACGTAATGTATATTACTTACAGGTGTAAGAAATCTTCAAATAAACGGCATGTGAAATAATAGGTTAACCGTGAGACATATTTGACTGATTTAGACCTTTTTAATGGGGCAGTGAATATTATTTTGAGTTGTCCTGTATCGGAAGATGCAGTACGAATAAACAGGTTCATCAAACAGCCAGAGAATCTGGACATAGCGGGAGAAGTGTTTGATGAATTTGGCCATTGAGTCTCCCAATGAGGCTGGCATAGTCACACAGGTGCACTTAAGGGGGTACCGTGTTTTTGGCGCATTTTTGCATTCATTTAAACTCGTGCTGTATCATTACTAGCAATGCCTAGTCCTGAAATTCATATGGAAGATATTTGAGGATTGACTCCAGCGACTAGTCTTTTTCGAAAGACGATTACTTGTAGTTCGCTCGATAGAAAAAAATGTAAAAAACGTGAGTCTAAAATGTAAATTAAACTCGTAGTACGACGCTAATACTGCACGGAAAGTCATGACTTTTTGAATGTTAATAAAACAAGATGTTTTCTAGGGCGTAGTCTGGCTACATTTTTAAAATATGTATTTGTTTTAGTAATATGATGAAAATACCCAAAAACACGCGCAGTCCAACCAACCTATCTTGAGCCATCGTGCCTCCCAACGCCCGAAATCGCCCACACAAAATCAATTAGCGAGAAAAACGCGGTACCCCCTTAAAACTCGGAAAAAAAAGAAGAAAAAATAGGTTATTATACCTTGAAAAGCTCGTGCGCGGCGCTCGGCGGAACCCTGTCGCAGGGAGCCTCTGCTGTCCTTAACAAGACTGTTTTTAATAAGTGCGGCAAATGCTGACTGCGACAGGGTTCCGCGGAGGGTCGCGCACGAGCTTGTTGGACTATAGTGGAAGTCGGCGTGCATTAAAAAGCCGTGGTAGCTTAGCGGTTTGACCTATGGCCTCTAAAGAAGAGGATCGTGGGTTCAAACCCGGGTTCGCACCTCTGTGTTTTTGAGAATTCACGTGCGAAATTATACTACCACAAACTTTATGGTTTAGGAAAACATCATGAAACCTTCAAACGTCTGTGAAGCAATTCAATGGCGTGTGTGAAGTTTCCAATCCACATTGGGCCCACGTCGGAACTACTAAGTATTGATAATTTTTAGATGAAATTGTTAATAGGCAAGGAAAGTTATTGTTTGGCGAGTGTGTGTGTTGAAACCCAAGCATGCGAGGGATTCTAGAATTCTTGATAAAAATAATTCTGATTGCAGCGATAGTTTCAAAGCACGAGACGCTAAACCAGAAGAAGAAGGTCAAGAAATCAAATCATAAAATATTTATTTGTATGAATACGGTTACACGATCTTATGCAAATATAGCAAAAGTGTTGGTTATCAAACTGGAACAATTTCTTAATATATTAAACCAGTGGTTGTCCGCGACTCCGACCGCAAATCATTCGTTCATAACTTATATCATTCGTTTATAACTAGCCCGCGGAAACTACCCAATTTTACGGGATAAAACTACTCTTTTCCAGGGTCTAAAAATATCTTAATACTTATTAAAATGTATCTAAATCAGTTTATTGCTTTAGGAGTGAAGAGGTAACAGACAGACAGATAGACAGAGTTACTTTCGCATTTATAATATTAGTAATGATAACGTCATGAACTAAAGGAAAAAGCTAGAATTATAAGAAAGACAAATAAAAAATATAATTATCCTAAAATTAAAATAAACCTATAAAAATAATAAAATAATCGCCTTAATGTGTTGCTAAGCATTAAACTCGAAAATCATTGCACCAAATTGGATAAGTAATTCTTTTTTGTCATGTTCAAAATTAATTTATTGAATCAGGCGCTACTTTGCGGAAATCTATATCAATGAACTGAAACGATTACTTTGCTCACCCGTGGCCTTTAAGGTCGGTTTAAGGTCGCGGGTGAGCAAAGTAAGTGTTTCAGTTCAATGTGCGTAATTGTCAAAACAAGGTTTTGATGGAAAAAAAAACTTTAGTAACCATCAATTAGTTAATAATAAGAATAACCGTAACTGAATTGCGCTACTAAAACAAGTCCTTTTGGGCAAATGGGCCTGGTTCCGAAAATATTTCAAATAGATGTAGACGGTCCCAGTGGAATCAGTCGGCCGCAACATTTTATTGCCAGTGTTAATAATTAATGAACAACAACTTTCCCTTGCTACTTCTCTGCAAAACAACTATGTCTGTGCATCATATATTATCGGGAACACTTCGTTTTACACAATTAGAAATTTAATTAGATTCTTCGCAAGTATTTGAGAAATCTGTCATTATTACGATGGTGTTCCTAAATAATTATACTAAGTAATTACATTATTTTTATTCTAAAATTTTTATTTATAAGTATTTTTTTTTTGTTTTTTTAGGGTTCTGTACCCAAAGGGTAAAAACGGAAACCCTATTACTGAGGCTCCACTGTCCGTCCGTCCGTCCGTCCGTCCGTCCGTCTGTCACCAGGCTGTACCTATCTCGGGAACCGTGATATTTAGCTAGAGAGTTAAAATTTTCATAAATGATGTAATTCGGTTGCAGCTATAACAACAAATACTAAAAAATGGAATAAAATAAATATTTAAAGGGGCTCCCATACAACAATCGTGATTTTTATAGATAATTGTACGGAAGCCTTCGTGCGCGAGTCCGACTCGCACTTGGCCGGGTTTTTTTTGTACCTATTGAAATGTGTACCAAGTTTCCTTTATGTGCCCACTCTACCATTGATAATGTTATTGGATATATTAGTTTAAAAACGACTAATTAAGTGCTCAATCTTAAAGAATTAATGTTGAGTTGAATAATAATGTTGAGACCCCCGCGACCCCCTCACGTATTTACAATGCCCCCAGGCGTCGTAAACTACACGTTGAAAAACACAGATCTTAATTAAATAGATACTCTTTAGTTAATCATTTCAATGAAACACAGACAGAAGGAACGAACATGAAAATAAACAAAAAGAAATGACAAATGAACCGAAAATGTCAGTGAACTTCCAAAAGAACATGAACAATGTACTTATCAATCAATAAGAACCCGATGCTAAAAAGACAATCGACCGCCTTTCACGTTTTAGGGTGATTCTTCAAGGTCGTGATTTTTGTTTTATTCCTCTGTCGTAATTTTTTTTACTTAGTTGACAGAAAAAATCATGCTCCCATGAAAATAGATAATAAATAGATTTGTTCAGTAACATCAATTTTCACCCTTTACCTTTTGTTCCCCGATTTCAGAAGGTTGACTGAAAGAAATTTAATTTTCCTCTAAATAAAGAAAGTGAAAAGCTAAAAGCCTTTTAAGTCGGGCCAAGGAGACGTAATCTCGGTACAGCCAGGCGGCGCTTAGAGAGGCACGCTCCTTAAAATGATATTTAATGTCTTCAATACAAACAAGCTTGTAATATTGGCAATTACCTATAACATAATCCAAAGAACTTGAGCGACCGAACTTTCCTCAGAGTTTTTAGGGTTCCGTACCCAAAGGGTAAAAACGGGACTTCAAAGTGTAACCGAGCTAAGAAATCATTACGACGATGAACGTTTTCAAAAAGTTTCAATTTTTTTCTTAATTCCACGTCATCATATACACTGTGGGCACGGCAAACGGAGTCTGATTTCGAAGCCTCTGAAGAAAAAAAAGCAGCCAAGTGCGAGTTGGACTCGCGCACGAAGGGTTTCGTACCATTATCTAGAAAAACGGCAAAAAAATCGCGTTTATTGTATGGGAGCCCCTTAAATATTTGTTTTATTATAATTGTATGTATGTAAAATTATGTAATAAAGTATTTATTAATAACATAACATTAAAGTAATTAACTAATTATACAGAAATAAAAAAAAAATTATATATACTAGAACAATTAACCTAAAACTAAAAACCTTAAAAAATATAATATAGTAAATATTTATTTCATATTTTTCAACTTCAAGATAACAAAAAAATTTTAAATAAAAAATAGAACCGCCTTCAAAAACACCCAAAAAATATTATTTAAAAATTTAACCGACTATAATGAGCATTATAATATCTTTCTACTAATCTGTTTGAAGTCGGGCCTCAGCACGAGCTAGCAGGAGTAGTAGACGCCCAATAGATAGTAGGTATCTATCTATGTAGGTTAGTTAAATTACTACTATAAAGCTTGAGGTCCCAGGTTCGGTCCCCGCGTTGGGGCAGATATTTGTATGAAAAACACGAATGTTTGTCTTGGGTGTTTAATATGTATTTAAGTATGTATCTATCTATATAAGTATGTTTATCCGTTGCCTAGTACCCATAACACAAGCTTTGCTTACTTTGAGACTAAGTCGATTGGTGTGAATTGTCCCGGGATATTTATTTATTAATTTAATTACTAGGTCCACTCCTGCTGTCTCGAGCTGAGGCCCGACTTCAAACAGATTAGTAGAAAGATATTATAATGCTCATTATAGTCGGTTAAATTTTTAAATAATATTTTTTGGGTGTTTTTGAAGGCGGTTCTATTTTATATTTAAATTTTTTTATTTTTGGCTTTTTAGTTGCTTTGGTATAAAAAAGATGCGTAGGCGTAGCCATTAGACGACGCCCGGCTTCTGTTTCCGATCTGAGGATCGCAAGGTAACTAACGAACCTAAGCAGGTTAAACGTGGGATGGTTTGAAGGTATTTTTTTATTGCAGGGGGGCTCCGCTCCCCGAGCCAACTCTCTGGTAGCAAGCCTACCACTTCCAATCTGAGGGATACGAGATACTAACGAACCTAAGCAGGTTAAGCAAGGAATGGTTTGAAGGTTTTTTTTTGCGGGGGGCTCTGCCCCCCGAGCCCCCCGTTCCGGTATCAAAGCTTCTGTTACCACTCTGAGGGACGCAAGATAACTGACGAATCTAACCAAAGGAAACGGTAGATGGTTTAACAGATTTTTTACTGCGGGTTGTCTCTGCCCCCCGAGCCCCCCCCCCCCCCTCCAAGAGCGGGGCTTTTATTTTCACCCTGAGGGACGCAAGGCAGCTAACTAACCTAACCAGGTTAAACGGGAAGTGGTTTAAAGGTTTTTTTTTATTACGGGAGCTCCGCCCCCAAGCCCCTCTACCGGGACCGAGGTTTCTATTTCCACTTTGAGGGATACGAGATAACTAACAAACCTAACCAGGTTAAACGGGAGGTGGTTTGAGGGTATTTCCTATTGCGGGGGGCTCCGCCCCCCGAGCCCCCTTTCCTTTAGCGAGGCTTCTATTACCACTCTGAGGGACGCAAGATAACTGACGAATCTAACCACGTTAAACGGGAGGTAGTTTGTCTGTATTTTTATTGCGGGGGGCTCCGCCCCCCGAGCCCCCCTCCAAGAACGCCGCTGCTAATTCCACTTTGAGGGACGCAATGTAGTTAACTAACCTTAACCAGGTTAAACGGGGGGTGGTTTCAAAGGATTTTTTTATTACGAGGGGCTCCGCCCCCTAAGCTCCTTTACCGGTACCGAGGCTTCTATTTCCACTCTGAGGAATGCAAGATAACTGACGAATATAACCAGGTTAAATCGGAGGTGGTTTATCAGAAAGAAAAAAGAAAGAAAAAATATTTATTCGTGACATAATCTTAAATTAACAGGTGAATGAACGGTAACAGATACAACATTATCACGAAATGGTCCCAACTCAGCATGATGTCGGCTATGCAGCTGACGCTGGTCATCCGTTGGAACCATATCATCAGTATTTTTATAGCGGGGGGCCGCTTTGAGGGATCCAAGGTAGCTAACTAACCTAACCAGGATAAACGAAGGATGGTTTAAAGGTTTTTTTTTATTACGAGGGGCTCGGCCGCCCGAGCCCCCTTTCCAGTAGCGATGCTTCTATTTCCACTCTGAGGGACGCAAGATAACTGACGAATCTAACCAGGTTAAACGGGAGGTGGTGTAAGAATATTTTTTATTGCGGGGGGCTCCGCCCCCCGAGCCCCCCCCCCCCCCCTCGAAGAGCGGGCCTTCAATTTCCACTCTGAGTGACGTAAGATACTAGAGAACTAATGAACCTAACCAGGTTAAACAGGGGGTGGATTGAAGGTGTTTTATATTACGGGGGGCTCCGCCCCCCGAGCCCCCCTTCCAGTACCAAGGCTTCAATTTTAACTCTGAGAGACGCAAGATAACTAACGAATCTGGTAAGGTTAAACGGGAGGCGGTTTGACAGTATTTTTTTAGCGGGGGGCTCTGCCCCCCGAGCCCCCCCTCTATTCCGCTTTAAAGAGCGCAAGGTAACTAACGAGCCTAACCAGGTTAAACGGGAGGTGGTTTGTAGGTATTTTTTATTGCCCCCTTTTCTTTGTAGGTGCCATACCTACTTATAGTTTAGGTGAATGACTTACACAACTCTTAGGGCTGCTTTGGCCAATTAATATTGTAGGTAATCCGATGTTCTTGTTATCAATAAAGAACGAACAAATATGCTTTAGGACTTTCAACAGTATGCCAAACATTCTTGGCCAGAAATTTTTAGAACAATCAACATTATGCGATACAACAGGCACTCTTTGCTGACTGTACTTTTTGACCCTGGTTACCAAAGTACTCTTCAAGACGAATCAAATGAGCTCAAACTCGATGGGGTTATGTCGTTTTATTACGGAGTTCTTATGGTCACCTTCTAACTCCATCTTCAGATCCTAGTTACCATCTAGGATCAAAGTACTCGTCAAGACAAATCAAATGAGCCCAAACTCAATGCGGTCGTATCGCTTTATTACAGAGTTTCTATGGCCATCTTTCAGCTCCATCATCAGATCAGCTCTATGTCATAATAATATTGCATCGTCATCCAATTTACATATGCCTGCAAAATTTCAGCTCAATTGGAAACCGGTTCAAATTTAACTTGCAAGATTTGACCCGTTGAGGAGTTCCGTTGGCCATCTACAGTCTTCTTCAGCAGGTCCAGTTTACCAAATGATACTTTCTGAATGCAAATACTTCACTTGATGCTAAAAATGCTAAAATCACCATAGGTTTGCCTGTAAAATTTGAAGGTTGCCCTCGATTTCTCTAGGATCCCATGATCAGATCTTGACTTGGTGCCAATGGGACCACCTCAGGAGTATACTCTTTCAAACAAAAAAATAATTTTGAAAATCGGTTCACAATTGAGGGAGTAATCGCGTAACAAACATACAAAAAAAAAAAAAAAAAAAACGTACAGACGAATTGAGAACCTCCTTTTTTTTTGAAGTCGGTTAAAAACTTTAGAACGAGTTGGCAACGCATTCTTAGTTGTTATGGTGTTATCTGTTAGAATAAAACTTTTTTGTAACAGGTTTTTGAAGTTTTTTAAGATTTGTTTGCACTACAGAGCTTCTCTTAATTATTTCTTATAAAAAAAATTACTTCCAAACCAGTTCAAATCAACCTGACTTTATACTTACTACATTTTTGGCTTGAAATAACCTAAGAGTTTTTACGAGATTGCTAACGGTGTAGAATTCAGATAAACAATCGAAGATCTACAGAACTTTACAACGCCGAGCGAACGCCACGCACAGAGGAAACTGCTCACTAACTTCTGACGTAGTTTTCACTAAATGTTTGACAGAATGAGCAATCGCTCGTCGAATTCAGCCATCACTGACCTGAGTCATGTTCGGTTCGCTCGCTCAAGTGTTCAGACTGAATGAAAACCCAGGTTAATGATTTAAAGAGTTTCTTTTTCAGCTCTCAAACCTTTTTTGATAGAAGTAATTCGGCTAACAATGGCATGATAACAAGTTTGATTAAATGAAGAATCAGTCTGCTAAATTATTCCAGTGCAAAAAAAAAAGTTTGTTGTCCCTGAAACGTCTAATTAACCCCTCAACTGTGGGAGCGCCTTTCAGGCGGTCATAAAAATGGTAGTTAATCTGTGGCTCGACCTGCCAGGTTCGCTTTATTCGCGCCTAAACTTGTTGTAAAATAACAGTGAAACATAATGTTATCTCGCTTTAACTTATTTCATCGTGGAATGAATGAAGCGAGACAGCTAGCAAGCGAACATTTGAATCTTCAACGGTGGAAAAAGTCGTTGCTTTCGTCAGTCAAATCCAAGCCACTTTGCCGAGTAAGTTGTTAAGTGTTTTGACAATAAAATTGTGGATTTTTATGGTGAAATCTGTATAAAACTGAGGAAATGTAAGTAAACTTTTGTTATTATTATGTTTGAGTGTGTTTTTTGACTAATATCGGTGCTAAACATGTGAAGAAAACAACATGCCAAGTCATAGCCGGAACTTTCATGCTCGGTTTCTTGTTATTTTTATAAGTTTTACTATACCTCAAAACAATCATTATATGTCGTAGTCCATGTAGATTCTATTAAATATAATGAAATTACTTTAAAGTTTGTTTAAAGTGAAAAATTGCTCACAAAATAAATAACGGTCGGCATACAACCTCTCGGGCTGTCGTCACAGACTGGGCGAGAACCTGCCGGGCTGTCGCCACAGACGGCGCTGTCATGTTACTAACGCACGTTCGCATAACTTGGACATTCCACTTTCTGACTAATAATCGCCTCATTCACGGCTCAGGTGTAGAAGACGGTTTTTTTTCTTAAAAATTATCGTGTTTTCATGTTAAGATGAAAGAACTAGTTTATGATGTTTATAATTTTATTAGGTTTATAGTTTTAGGCTATCTTGCAACTGAATTTTAAACTAGTTCCCAGTATCCGATTGAGCCTCAAACCTTCATCAAACCTTGTAACCATTTTTACAAGCTTTTATTTAACTTGGAATGTATGTATGTATAATTATATGTAAGTATGTTTGTCCCGGTTGAATATTGCAACTTAATTTTAAACCAGTTATCTTCAACTGATTGAGTTGAAATTTTGTATACTTGTGTAAGTCGGATGACAATACAATAATCTGGTAGTAGGATTCCGGTGGCTTGGCCAGGAGCGTCTCCGGTATTACAACAAGCTGGTTATACCCGACATCGTCGACGAAAATGTGTCGTGTGCGGCAAAGCCACAATTTCATATTGTGAAGGGTGTGATGGCAAGGCTTTGTGCCTATCATCATGCTTTTCACTTTATCATCCTTAGAGGTCACAGCTGGAATATCTCTTGAGCGATAAGACCGGTTGTTGTTTACCTCTTTTTCGCACTTGTAATCTGTACTTGTTAGTGTTCTATTTTTGTTGTTTGAGGTGTAATAAAAAGCGTTTTTACTTTATTTTATTTTATTATTGTGCACCTGTGGTAAGGAACCCTTAGTAAGCGAGTTTGACTCTCACTTGGAAGGTATCAAATAAAAAATAAAAATAAATTTGAATACACAGATCGACCTAGCTCCAAAGTAAGCAAGGCTTTTATTATGTGTACTAAGCGACAGTAATGATGATGATGATGATGATGATAATGATAATGATGGTGATGGGGCTTGCTACTAGGATTTTTGAATTAGTCTAGTTATTTTACGTTTGGTGGATATTAGTATCGCTGACGCTCGCTCACTACAACGAGTTGCATTTCGAACAACAGTAACAATAACAATATTTTTCGTATCCAGACTTGTATAAGTGGCTTGTGACCTTACTAATAGAATAATCTTTTGACTATTTATAGATTTATTTCAAATAATAATTCTATTAACAAATGTGTTACTCTTCACACATTTGGATCCCTTTAATGCTCTTTATCTTACGGTCTAGGTAGGTATGTCCATATTAATCAAACCAAATAGATGTGATTTGGTCTGTATTTGTCTTGTTTTCAGATCAAGTTTTTAGGGGTTTTTGTTGAATAAGAACAAGTTCAATTATTATATTTTGAAAGTATATTTTATTAATATCCTGGAAAACGGAATTCCTTTGGATCAAGGCTGCTGGTTGCTGTGATTTTTCAACCTTTTGTGGGCTATCTATTTTGCATGAATAAATAAATGCATTTTTTTAACATCTCTTACCTTAGAACTACTGCACCTGCAAGAGTATTGCTTTGGTCACAGATAGTTCATAACTTAAATTTCTTGTTTATATAACAATTAAATACCTAGGGTGTAGTAGCACTCCACAATGCATGTGATTCGGAACCCACTTACGTGTGCCATTTCTAGGGGAGACATAATTTCAGTAAAGTTTTCAAGTAGTTTATATTATGTATTTAATTAGAAAGCCTGACATTTTATAATTTTAGTTGTGTATGATTACATTATGTAGATAATTAAAGTAACAGATAAGCCTCAAAACTGTTTATTTTTTAATTACAATCGAAAATATAAGATAAATTTCGGTACCCATAAATTTAATCCACCTGTACAGTTATTTCCTGTTATTTTTATGGTCGTAATTTTAAGTAGCACTTAGATAATTAAATAAAGGGCAGAAAAAATACAAACTATAGACTGTATAACTGTAAAAAACTGAATAAATCGTAATTTTCCACTTGCATTTGGACCTGGAAACCCTGTCTGTGGAGCAGACCCAGCAGGCTGCCACAGATGAGGGGGAGCGGCCATATAAATCTCCCACAGCTGAGGGGTTAAGGCAGTTGCAAGAATTACGCGTTAAAAATCAAAGTATAATCGATTGATTACATTTTGTATCAAAAATCATTGTATAAGCATGGCCCAAGCCCTCTCATTCAGAGAGGAGGCCTATGCCCTGCCGCGGAACGTATATGAGATGAGAAAATCTTTATGTAGGTGTTTAGTCAAACTAACTTAACCATAGTGAAAGAATACGGATTACTCACGTCTTCAAACGAGTTTAACTCAACATGTTTCCGGCTAATCCGCGGCCCTTCTCGGAGCAACACGCCACGGCGGCTGCCAAACGCATTCTTAACGTAGTATTCGTACGTGTATTCTTTCACTATGAGTCTCGTGGTAGTTTCATGTTTCAACTAACCTAACCATCAGAAATATACCGCCCTTATTTTAAAATGCCTTGTTAAAATATGCAGTTGTTTTCTCGTCCGAAAGCCCTTGAGGGTGGTAATGGAATTACTAACGACTGGCAATGGTGAAAAGAAAATGTTGGAAGGGGTGGATAGTATTGATTGCCGAGTCGTTCTGACAGGGTCTAGGTATACGATCAAGTATCTAGTTAGTTCTCTATTTTTTTAGCCAAGCCACTTGAGACATATATCGCCGGATGGAAAGCAAAACTCACTGAAATTTCTGTCGCTGCTCTTCAAAAAGTCGTATCTAGTTAGTAATTTCATACTGAGATACCAGCTTTGTTTTAAGTAGGTATTTGGTACTTCGTGACTTTTGCTTGTCACCCGACGATGTTTTATATTATAATATGTTATTAAATATGATATAAAAATATTTTCATCCATTAAACGGATGGGTAAGAAAGACCTTCCGTAAGATCTTAGGACCGACACGTAGGGAGGATGGTAGTTGGAGGATCCGCAAAAACCAGGAGCTGAAATACATAGTGTCCGAGCAAACATCATCGGAGAAATCAAGTCTGCTAGATTCCGTTGTCTCGGACACCTCGAAAGGATGTCGCCTAGCAGAGCGGTGAAGAGGGCCTACGTGGGACGGCTCACTGGGAGGCGTCCAGTTGGACGCCCTAAGTACAATACGTTTACTTTTAGTTTACCACTGACAGATGGCTTGCCTTCATTTCATTTCCAACTTAGCTTAGTGGTAGAGCCATGTTGTAGCTAGCCGCTGCATCACGAATGGGCCGGCTCGTCCGGGGCAGTACCACCCTCTCACAGAACACCGGCGTGAAGCAGCAGTAATCCTGCTTGCGTTTCGTACGGTCAGTGAGAGTGCCGGGGGCCCAATACCTCACCTCTTCCCTCTCCCCCTCCCTCTCCCCCTTCCCCTATTCCCTCTCCTTTAGGGCCGACAACGCACTGGCATCGTGTAAAGCGCTGCGGGTGTCTATGGACAGTGGTGTTCATTTAACATCAGGTGACCCACTAGTTCGTTTGTCTGGCCTATCTAACATAAAAAAAAAAATAAAAAAAAAACTTTAACACCATTCAAATCCCAGCTCGCACCTCTGAGTTTTTCGGAATTTATGTGCGAAATTACATTTGAAATTTACCAGGAGCTTTGCGGTGAAGGAAAACATCGTGAGGGTTTTGCATACACCTGCGAAGAAATTCAATGGTATGTGTGAAGTTCCTAATCCGCACTGGGCCCGCGTGGGAACTACGGCTCAAGCCCTCTCATTCTGAGAGAAGGCCTGTGCACTGCAGTCGGACGTATATAGGCTGGGATGATGATGATGATGAGGGTTCCTTGGCGTAAAATTGTATCGGAGGCCAAGAGCCACTCGGGTCGCTGAGCCAACGTAGTAAGTAAGTAAGTAAATAGATGGGTGAAGGCCGTTTCTAGTTTGGATATTAGATTATTCATTTAAAAAACTACCTAAGGGCCGGCGCCCACTGACGGCATGGCACGGCGTGGCATTTTATTACTATCAAGTTATTTTGAATCTTATTTCAAATGAGTTTAGAATTCATGTTACTTTATTAGTTATGCGTTGCGTCATCCCTCGGCACGTCGCGGCATCGTGGTATCGAAATAAAGAAACATTAATTCTAAACTCATTGAAATAAGATTCAATATAATTTGATAGTAATAAAATGCCACGCCGTGCCATGCCGTCAGTGGGCGCCGGCCCTAAGGAGAGGTGGGAGGTGATTCAACTTTTTCTTACCACCCGTTGCTATGGTTATGGTTACATAATTATGTTGTCTCTTGGACAACCTAATAATTTTTCTATAAAACAGTATGAAGATGTTACTTGGACAACTGGGGACTGAAACCTCACGAAAAATTTGATTCACCCACGAACGTAAAAACACGGAGTCAACCACTAAAGGCTATCACAGACCGCAGCGTGAGGCGTGCGCTCGACGCCGACAGAGAGGGCCCAACGCGTTGTATAACGCTGAATCATATATAACGGTGATACACTGGCAGCGCGGCACAGTGTATATTATTCAGTGTTATACAACACGCTGGGCACGCTCCGTCGGCATCGCACGCACGCCCCGCGCTGCGGTCTGTGGAAGGCTTAAGACTAGAGCCATTAAATTTTGCACGGGAGTTCTTCATGCTGCGTTAATAAATGAACACCGCCATACAATTTTCAGGAATCCGTGCCGTACTGAATTTCCGGAATTTCAACTCAAATGCATTAATGGTTTAAGAGCCGTGGTAGCTTAGCTTGATCTTTGACCTTTGAAGCAGAAAGTCGTGGGTTCGAGTTCGGGTTCGCATGTCTGAGTTTTTCGGAATTTACGTACGAAATTACATTTGAAATTTATAATGAGCTTTACGGTGAAGGAAGACATCGTGAGGTAACTTGTACACACCTGCGAAGAAATTCAATGGTGTGTGTGAAGTTCCCAATGCGCACTGGGTCCGCGTGGGAACTACGGCCCAAGCCCTCTCATTCTGAAAGGAGGTCTGTGACCTGCAGTGAGACGTATATAGGCTGGGTTGAATCCCTATCCAAAATTAGATTTAATAGATGTTGTCTCAAGCAATTAAGTATCTGTTTAATTATTTTAAAGGTTAAAACATCCTCCATCTGCCGAATGCATGGTCACCCGGTAAACTATCATTTCACCGAAAATAGTTTCATCGATTTTCGTTTCCCATAACATTACTCGCAGAATTTTATTAACACGTAGGAATCATTCATCGAACTTCGTTACATTGCTCATACAATTGCTCGAATGGTACGAAGCAACGTCTTATAGCACAAATAAAGGAAATATTGCGAAAAGCATAAATTTTTAGTTACATCGTATAATCCCGACTAACCAATCTAAAATATTCCAACATTGCGTACATTTTACTTGGAAGTAGGGCTCTGCTAACACTGGATTATTATAGTTACAGCTGTTTACCTAAAAATTTGTACGGAACCCTCAGTGCGCGAGCCCGACTCGCACTTGGCTGTTTTTTTTATATTAAATACGGTTCTTTTTTTCAAATTAATTTCACGAATCATATAAAACACGCGGATATGGATAGGCAAAACGTGATAATGGTTAGTGTGGTTTGGTATATTTTTTTACATCCGCAATTTCGGCAATCTTCGTTTTTTTCCGAATATATACGAACACGAGTGTCATCTCTTCTGACATGTTATTCCAACTGATAGAGATAATGAGTTGCTTGCAAACATTACAGAAAAGCGAAAACCCGTTTGAATACCTCTTGATATTAAAAATCAGATAATCGTTTGTTCTTAATTACCTACGCAAAAAACAATAGAACTTTATTCATCGTCCTACTGCCGTAAACCTTTGTACTATTTCAATTAGTTATTCTATTTCCATCTATAAGTTTTTACGATGTATAAATCCTTAACGACCACGTGCACTAGTTTGACCTTTTCAGAATTAAAAGCAGTACCTTCCGTAGGGCAAATTTATGGGGATATTAACCATGAGATATCTTGAGCATGATCCTAAAGATAAATTATCACACACAAGAAAATCAGCAGCAAGTTACTAAAACATTTTAAGGTTACATTGCACTGTAGGTAAAGGATTCATGCAAATATTTTACTTACGTTTTAAGCCACACCCGCCGCGCTTTTAACTTAAACACTGGCCACTGTTAAAAAGAAAAAAAAACCGTTCTAATTTGGAATTTGGAGGCCGAATCATATTAAAAATGTATTTGTTTTTGGCAGTCTCATGCCATGCCCGTGACATGCGCGGTGTGATCCGCGCATGCGTCGTAGCAGTAGGGCAATTACATGGGTGAAATTTCCGGCTGGGCGATTAAAAGCAATATCGGATATTAGCGGAGTTGACGAGTGCTGGGTTAACATACTAGCGTTTATCGCGGACAAAAAGCGTCCATCCCTATCGAATATGCTAATTGGCTAGATAAGGACAAAAGCTTTATGTCTACGACAAAATTTAGGGTGCTAGGCTCCCTGAGGCTTGCTAGCTGACTCAAGGCGTATTAGGGACAACAGGGGTAATTTTATTGTTATTTTTATGCTTTGAAAGGTGAGGCTTCTGATATTCATGAGTTGAGACAGTAAATTATGACGTCGTTTTCGTTAATTCTGAGGGAGTTCAGATTACTTTGCGTATAATTGAATTTAATGGCTAATATTAATATTTTGGGAATGGTTTGAGCAATTAATTGTTATTGGAGGTCAGACTATAAGAATAAGACCGCCTACTTATTTTGTTTATTGTTTTTAACTAACTTTGCGTTGACTTTTTCCTTCCACTGAATTTATAAATGCGTGCTAAAGAGTCTTAGAATTATTTAGAGTAATAAACTCATACCAATACCTACACATTCGTAAATTCTTTATGTACAACGTGAGAAAAGTGCACCAAGAATGTTGACTGTACCAAAGAATTCCTAGGTATTCCTAACTTAAAATAATAAAGCTTAAACAATAATATGAAATACTTAATTAAAAGGTATAAGCCGATTTTCATTTCACGTTCCATTTAATTATAAAAGCAAAACGCACTCGTGCAGTAAAACAAAACGTACCAAAAATTTAGTCTTGTCAGCATAACATTTTTATTCAAAATTCATCCTTATGACACAATTAATACGAACGTATCGTATTTTTACAACTGCACGTTTTGCAGTTTCACTCGTACCTTTTAAACACAAAAAGACATTACGACAAACAAAAACACAGCCCAATTTGAATCTTGTTCAACGTAAACAAATTTCAGAATGGTTAGTCTTTATTTTTATTTTCTTTTTTAATCAACGTACGTTTGCAGTATAATCAGCCAACCATCTGTAAGGCTGTGTACTGATAATATTAATGAATTAAATTATAGCAGCCGTCTTCCGAGCGTGTAGTCTGTCATAATTTGAGATTCTCTATTGTTTTCAACGATTAATATTCCAAATTTGATTTACTTCCCGTGTTACGGGGGAGAACATGAGGACTTTAATGTTAATTTGATGTAAGGGTGGATAATGAAGTTACAAAGTTACGTGCGACAAGTTTTAAGTTGGTGAAGCTGTAGGTGTATTCGGTGCGTAGGAAGCCTCTTGTGTTTAATGGATAAAACATTATTCTCTATTCCGTGTTTTTTTGTAAGATTATCAAAAAGTAAAGTTTCATAAAAAGTAACATTTTCTTACATCCTCTGTCATCTAATAAACCGGGAAGGCGGGGAACGTAGGTTCAAGTGTACGGATACGCAACTAACCTAAAATTAAATTTAATAAGTATTTTTATGTGGCCCAAAAGAAAATTCTTGAGTTATTTTTTTTTTAACAAAAACTTTCAAACTAAATACAAACTGAAATATAGATGCACAGAAAAAACCCCAGAAAAAAGACCAATGCTGGGAATCGAACCCAGGTCCTCAGCGTTCCGTGCTGCGTGCTTTACCCTTACACCACCACTGGTCAAGACCAGTGCATCTATATTTCAGTTTGTATTTAGTTTGAAATATATGGTTTCATGGGATGACCGTAAAAGTAATAAAAAAATGAAGTTGAAAAAATAAATAAAAAAGATACTTCATATCTGACTTATCAAAAACTTATTCATTTTAGTTTAGTGTGCAAGTTAGTTTGTAATTTATTTTAAGCACTGAATAATATTATGTTATTTTTATGATACCTAAATACTAATATGTGAAATACAATTACTTCTTCCACACATCCGGCAGGCCATTAACTTCTAACTTTGATACAGTAAAAAAAAATCGCTTATTTAATCTATCGATTTTCGCTATCGACAGTAAAACCACCCCTTTTAGCTATTTGTCATGATCGGATACCGCTTTGTGCGGCCGGACGCGAGCGTGAGCGCAACTATTTCCCGCGACATGTCGCAGTCTAGTCTAAATCGTTTTCTAGTTGATTTTCTCACAAGTAATCACTTGTAGGGTAAACTACCCAGTTATTGGCCATGCACCAGTAATTGACCACATAAAAAAATTAAATGCTAACTACCTATCTATTATTTGCATTTGATTAGTATTCACTAACTAAATGGCGTGGCCGCTAACGATGGGCCTCATAAGAAAGTTCAAAGTCACTCAGAAGGCGATGGAGAGGGCTATACTCGGAGTTTCTCCTCGGGATATATGATGAAATCTGCGCAAGAACTAATAGCTCGAAGAATCGCCAGACTCAAGTGGCAGTGGGCAGGGCACAACGTTCGTAGAACTGTTGGCCAATGAGGCAAAAAGGTTCTCGAGTGGCGTCTACGGACCGGAAGACGCAATGAAGGTAGGTAGGCCTCCAACAAGATGGAGCGACGATCTGGTTATGGTTGCGGGATCGCGTTGGATGCGGGTGGCACGAGACCGATCTGTACAATCAAACCGCCGCCTCCGGCGAATAAAATGATAATCGCAAAAACGTAACTTTTCAGGAAAAATAAAAAACACATTTTTGCCAATTACTTCTAAACAAGTGGACGTAAACTGATGATAGTCAGCGTTACGGAAAGCTAATTTTTTAAGAATTCTTTTTTTTGTAGTGTCACTTATATAATACATATTATAAAGGAGTTATTTAAAAAATTAGAAGTTAGTGGAAATCGATCATCATCTGTGATTTATAAAGTCGATTATCATTTTATTCCCGCTTTTTCAAGGGTTTAAAATACGTATTGTATGGTTGTTTTATCATTTTATTCTACTATTTTTACGGTTCGATTAGTAAAAATAATAGTTACATATCATCTTATTCTCGTTAATATTGTGAAATTTGTTTTATGATAATGTAATTTATCTGGTATTGCAATGAAACAATAACATGGTAATCAACTTTGGCTTTATTTCAATTATTAGGTTAAAATTAACAGAATCTCGAAAAAAACTAAAACAGTACAATTTATTAGGTACTTATTACTTGATTATTATTCTTGATCATCATCTTCATCATCATTATTCATTTCAGAGTTCTTGACATAAGTCAAGGACTCATAAAAAGCATGATAGTAGCTTGGAATATCACCTGCCTTACAAAGGCTAATCAGGTCGTCGTATAATATAATTGGCAAGAGCTGGGTGTATAATACTGGTCTGGTAGTTCGGTTTCAAGGACAGGGCTTGGGCTGACTATAGATTTAAGTGTCTGTCTGGTACCTCGCATGCTTCTTAATTTTTGGATTGACTCTGTGTTTATTCGGAAATATTCAGAATCGACGTCATATTAAAATTTGTATTTTAAAATTGACGGCTCTGCAGAAGAAACACTGACTTTCATTATTTTATTATTTATTATTATCGGTTAACTTTGAATCGTTGTTGTGCTTTCATTGCTGATCATCGTTTCGTGCGTTAAGATACTTTCTGTATTATTTTCTGGTTGTAGAGTTTCGTCCAAATCAGTAGTATCAAGGGTCCTTGTTTGTTTTTTGTGCTTGTCACCTTCGTAAGCATCAAAGGTCGAGGGCTGGTTGCAGTTCTGGAATATTTGATTTAGACATCGTTTTGATGACCGCTGCAATGAAGATTCATTCAACGCATGCTTTGATGTTGGTGTAAAATCAGAAGTACAAATCTTGTTATTTCCACTGACTGTCGGTGAAGGTGATGCTATGAAATCTGCTGCATTCAAAATAAGCGAAATATTTGAAATAGTTGACGGAGTTCTCAATATATTCTGAGTGGCATGTTCAAAATCGGAGGCAGGATTTGGGTTGACTAAGGAACTGCTGTTTGTCTTGGTTCCCCGCTTGCTTTTTGTTTTTTGGACAGGTTCTATGTTCATTAGAGAATATCCAGAATCAAAATCATATTTATACTGTAAAATTGAGGGCTGTGAGCAAGCGACTCTCACTTCCATTATCTGTGTCCATGATACTTTTTGCCCTACCTCATTTTTGACCCAATTTTAATTATTTATTAGTTCTTTTATGTTATAAAACTCCTTTTGAAGCATTTCTTTAACGTTGTACTTTTCTCCGTTGACTTTCGCGTTCATTATGATTGCGTACATCTGGTCCGGGGTGTACACGACTCTATTTTTTAATTCTCTTTCAATGTTGGCGTGCACAGAGTCTCCCTCACTCTGGCCATCGTTGTCAAGACTGTGATGGATAGGACTCTGAAGGTCAGGACTTTGGTGGCTGGGAGTGTACTGCTCAAGACTATGATGGGCAAGAGTTTGATGTGGACTGTAATCGGGACTCTGATGGGCAGGACTGCGACGGACAGGACTTTGGTGAAACGGACTCTCATTGTCAATACTGTGACAGGCAGGAGTCTGAGGGTAAGGACACTGGTGGCTGGGAGAGTACTGCTCTGGACTATGATGGGCAGGAGTTTGATGGACTGGACTCTGATCGGGACTCTGATGGGCAGAACTGCGACGAACAGGACTTTGGTGAACCAAGCTCTCACCGTCAAGACTGTGACGGGCAGATCTCTGAGGGTCAGGACTTTGATGGTTGGGAGTGTACTGCTCAGGAATATGATTGACAAGAGTTTGATGGGCTGAACTCTGATCGGAACTCTGATGGGCAGGACTGCAACGGACAGGACTTTGGTGAACCGGGCTCTCATTCCCAAAACTGTGACAGGGAGGACTCTGTGGGCCAGGACTCTGGTGGGCAGGTCTATACGTCATGCTTGAATTACCGATAATCGTTTTATCTGAGAGTACACTGGTACAATTACTATTCCTCTGTAATGTTTCATCTAAATCATTACCGTCAAAAGGCGACGCTAGTTCTTGTTCTCGGTTATCAAAAATACCTATAGAATTAGACGATGTTGACGGCTGAGCGTCGTTAAGGAATATTTGACTCAGACATCGTTTTGAATTCTTATGAGAGGGTCCTATACATTCATGTGTTGAGGTTGGTGTCAAATCAATAGAACAATTAGTGTTTGTTTCTGGAGTTCCCTTAAGTTGTTGATAAACGATTGAAGGTGATGCTATAAAATTCACAGAATTCAATACGAGGGAAATGTTCGATATATTTGATGGAGTGCTTATTATATTTTGAGAGGCTTTTTCTAAATAATCTGAGTCTCCTCCAATGCTTGAAGAACTCTTACTGCGCTGTAAATTTTGAAATCTCTCTGGGCTAGGCAAATATTCAGACACATCTGGTGAGAAATCTTGGTTCAATTCAGAATCATTTTCATCGCAATATTTTTTTTCTCTAGATATTTGTCTTAAATCATATATATGATTCGTAGTCACTACATTTTTATCCGTCGCAGTTTATTCATAATATTCATTAAACGCGATGTCCTTTGTTTGTTCATTGTCACTCACTTCACTTATACTCCAATCACACCAATAATTATATAGTTTTAGAAATCGAACACTAAAAAGCCGACACAATGTTTTCGCGAGCCGGTTTGAGATCACATTGAGAGGCAGTATGTTATTGTAAATAAACATTGCCACGTACCCTTAGCACTTGACATGTCGATATAGACCATTGCAATCTTTGATCAATTATAACTGATTGCAATTTACATTCGACCCGTGCAATGTGACAAAAGGATATGGCAAGACGTTTTAGAGTTCCGTTTCAAATGCGTAGTTTTGGTGAGCGCCATTGCACGAACAGTATTTAGCGGTTAGCGACGAGAATAAAAAGATAACTGCGCATATCATTACTTAGCGATCTAATTTTGACGAGAACATAATAATATAGATGTTTGTCAAGCGATGAGCTTTCAGTATTTTATGATAAAATTATTGCACACTTTTATTCTAGTTACAAGGTATATAAATAAAAAAATTGAATAGTATTGTATTATGTTTCAATTTTGTCATTTACCGTACAAAAATTACGAAAAAAATTGAGCTGGTGCATTGGCACCTACGGATTCCAAATATGGCATAAAAATAAAACTAAGATAATGGTGGTTATCATTTTGTTCTCCGGGGCCGGCGAAACGATCATAAAATAAGACACGAGAATAAAACTTATCATAAATTATAAAAACTTTCAATTGAAATCCCGGGCTTATAAGCTACTAGCTTTTGCCCGCGGCTTCGCTCGCGTGTACCATGAGTATTCCAAAGAACTAAGGTATCAAGCAAGCAAGCATGCACGCAAGCAAGCAAGCGTGCAAGAAAGCGTGCAAGTAAGCGTGCAAGCAAGCCCGACTAAACTTCAGGTAGATACGGTCCTTTACAGTATTTCTTTATATACAATGTTTTTCACTAATTCGGAAGCGGGCACTAAAATAACCAGGCTTGTTAATAACATAAAACCTATTATTACTTTCCCCTGTCCTGCATTAGGTATAAAATTCAATGTTTTCTTACCTTCTACGGAAACTTGAGTAACTGGAAGCGCTGTGTACCTACTTAGCATTGATATTATACATATTATAGTATTTTGTAAAGGTGTTGTGTGACCTAACCGCTAAGGAGTTATACCTTCCATCATCAGCTCATCTGAATAACCAGAAAGAATACAACCAAAGATCTATACGTGCATATGATATTTAAAGAAACTTCCTATAACTCCTAACCGTTAAGGAGTTTAACCTTCCATCATCAGCTCACCCGGATAACCTGAAAGGATACAACAATCGGTCTATACGTACCTATAATATTTGAAAAATTATCCACAACTCCTAACCGTTAAGGAGATTTACCTTCCATCATCAGCTCATCAACATGAGATGATGTCTACCAGACGCAAACACTTAAATAGCTTGAGAAAATATATGAAAAACGTAATGCGTGCCTATAAAATTTGAGGGTTGCCCTCGATTTCCTTGAGATTCCGTCATCAGATCCTGATTTGGTGACAATGGGACCATCTCAGAAGTATATTGTATTCTTTCGAATAAAAAAATAATTTTTATAATCGGTCCACAATTGACCGAGAAATCGGTGAACATACCTACATAAAAAAATACATAAAGTGGAATGCATAACCTCCTTTTTTAAGTCGGTTAAAGAAGCCTTTGCGGCCTACTTACAGTATAAACTTATGAATTTTGAAATCTTAGCTTTCTACAACCAGTAAAACGTAAAATCCCGTTTTTTCCCGTTCCCGTAAGAATTTCGGGAAATGCTTTCTTAATGCTCCCCTACACTCCCCAAGGAACCCACTTGCCAAATTTCAGCTTTCCATGACCAGTAAAACGAAAAATTCCGTTTTTCCCGTTCCCGTGGGAATTTTGGAAAGTTCTCTTTCAATGCTCCTCTAAACTCCCCAAGCAACCAACATGCCGAATTTCAGCTTTCTACGACCAGTAAAACGAAAAATCCCGTTTTTTCCCGTTCCCATGGGAATTTTGTAAAGTCCTCTCTTAATCCTCCTCTACACTTTGCATGCAACCTAGATGCCGAATTTCAGCTTTCTACGACCAGTAAAACGAAAAATCCCGTTTTTTCCCGTTCCCGTGGGAATTTTGGAAAGTCCTCTCACAATCCTCTACACTTTTCAAGCAACCTAGATGCCGAATTTCAGCTTTCTACGACCAGTAAAACGAAAAATCCCGTTTTTTCTTGTTCCCGTGGGAATTTTGGAAAGTCCTCTCTCAATCCTCTACACTTTCCAAGCAACCTAGATGCCGAATTTCAGCTTTCTACGACCAGTAAAACGAAAAATCCCGTTTTTTCCTTATCCCGTGGGAATTTCCAAAAATCCTTAAAACAGTTTTTTACTATTATAATTACCTACTTCTATGCCAAATTTCAAGAGTCTAGTAATTATAGTTCATAGGATCCCGTTGAACTGAATATATAAATCCCGTTTTTTCCTTATCCTGTGGGAATTTTGAAAAATCCTGAAATTAATGTTTTAACTAATGTAATACCTACTTGTGTATCAAGTTTGAAGAGTCTAGTTATTATAGTTACTGAGATAGGGTCACTCGGAATCGAATATATAAATCCCGTTTTTTCCCGTCCCCGTGGGAATTCCCAAAAATCCTTCCTTAGTGGATGCCTACATTATATAAGGTATCTATGTGCAAAATTTCAAGTCTCTAGGTCTAGTGGTTTGGGCTGTGCGTTGATATATCAACAGTCATTTAGTTTAATTAGACATTTCAACCCCATCGCACCCCATCCAAGGAGATGGTATTTTACGTCCGCCACGTCAAATTTTAAAACCGTTGTTGTTTTCATAACCAGCGACCCGATAAACCATAGAAACAACACCCATGTTGATTTTCAGAATTTGTTACCCCTTTTACACCTTTTAGGGGTTGAATTCTCAAAAAACCTGAAACACGTGTTTACTCATTTATCATTAGGAGTACTTCTGTGAAATTTTGAATAAAATAGTCGAACGAATCTTGTTTCCCCATACAAACTTTGGACCCCCGTTTCACCCCCTTAGGGAGTGAATTTTGAAAAATCCTTTCTTAGTGCACCCCTAGACCTTATAAGGAACCTACATGCCAAATTTGGAATCTCTAGGCCCAGTGGTTTGGGCTGTGCGTTGATATGTCAGTCAGTCAGTCAGTCAGTCAGTCAGTCAGTTTCTTCTTTTATATATATAGATATCCATACTAAACTTACGCGCCGAAGTCTCGAGAAATTGCACTACCTATTCCAATCACTGTTTACTTATTATTATTATTATTCTATACAAAATCTATGGGAGAATCGTATTTTGACAGCTCATAAAAGTTATGTCAGTTGATTGGTGGTGTCATTTTGAAAAGCATAGTAGGTACACACCTTATTAGGTATGATTATAAATGCGATTAAATAAGATTTATTTTCATTTCATGTTAGGTAACTGTACATTTTGTTTTCGCACCTGAGGCCGTATTGTCTAACGCTTTTGGCGCTTGCCTTCGCTTTCACTATCTCTTTCTGTCAACGTTTTATACCGTTTGACAGAAAGAGATAGCGATTGCGAAGGCAAGCGTCAAAAACGTTAGACAATAAGCCTACTGTTCCCCCTTCTATCGCCATTTCGCAGTATTGTTTTAGTGTAGTAACACGTGTAAGTGCTTTCAGAAATAACGTTTTTACGGAACCCCGAAGCCATGTTTGTGCAAAGTGTTTGTTCAGTAAGTAAACACTCATTTGGGAGGGTTCCTCTGCGAGAAATATACTTTGAACGGTATTAAACATTTGATATTTGATAAATGCACATGAATTCTTTTGCTTTTCTATAAACATTTTTTACTATTTCTTATAGTCAGACTAGCTGTTGCCCGTAACTCCGTCTGCGAAGAATAGGGGTAGGTAGGTATGCAAAACATAGCATATTCTCAGACCTTCCGAACATAGAGAAAAAAATATGTAAAAATCGGTCAAACCGTTTCGGAGGAGTTCGATAACAGACACCGTGACACGAAATCTTTATATATATTAGACTAGCTGTTAGATTTTACGAAATTAACTTTACTCCGTCGCTTTAAAGTTTCTTTTAAGTTTTCATATGGATTTGAGGTATGAGCTTTTTTCAAAGTAGAGGCGATTTCTATCTTCTGACAAAAAGTTAATTTAAAGTAACGATGTGTTTTGAGTACAGAATATCAAATTGCGGTTAAAAGATAACCTGGGATGAAAGAAGCGTCAAGATGCCATCTTAAAACGTCTCACCGTGGAAACGTAAAATTAAACGAAATATTTGGAGCTTCCAAAACTTTTTTGTTTGTTTTAAACGTTAATTGAATTTTACTTTGACGACTTGCCTGTTTATATTTCGGAATTTTTACGTATGAAATAACATTTTTTTATCACGTGTTTTTCGGATAAATGAAACCACGACACAATTTTGTAGTGATAGAGCCATGTTGTAGCTAGCCGCTGCATCACGAATGGGCTGACTCGTTTGGGGCATTACCACCCTCTCATAGAACACTGGCGTGAAGCAGCAGTCAGTATAGTACTCCTGCTGCGTTTCTTACGGTCAAAGAGAGCGCCGAGGGCCCAATACCTCTCCTCCTCCCATTCCCTTATTCCCTCTCCTTTTTTAAAGGCCAGCAGCAGATCCATGACTCTCTTTCAGTTCTTGGTATTATTTTATAGGCATTGGTGGTGATTTCCATGACCCGCTTGCTCGTTTTCTTCCCTCTCATAATAAAAAAAAAATCAGTGTTGCGTGTGAAGTTTTTAAGACGCACTGGGCCCGCATGGGAACTACAATACAATCGAAGCCCTCTGATTTAGAGGTTTAGGAGTGGGACATATTATCAGTATCATCATTTCAGCCGAAAGACGTCCACTGCTGAACTTAGGCCTCCCCCAAGGCACGCCAAACAGATCGGTCCCGTGCCATCCGCATCCAACGCGATCCCGCAACCTACATAGCTCGAAGAATCGCCAAACTCGAGTGGCAGTGTGGGCAGGGCACATCGCTCGTAGAACTGAAATTTACTTGTACATTTGTAATTAACCCACTTGTGTTGTATCATAAAAACCATTCAAATCAAAAACGAAAACTTTTTTTATTTCGTTTGTCGCCATTTCAGATACTTATCGCATACAGCCTGAGGCTAAGCCAACCCTCATCAAACTGACAAGTAATTAGGAGAATGGCTTTAAATACTGAAACCTAAATAACGTAAAGGTAACTGATTTATTATACGAAGATAATGTTTACTCAAAACGGGAAAGCTAGCAATATTCTGATTACTTTTTACGCAAAACAAATACATACTTTTCAATTAATATTAAAGTTGAAATTTCAAACCCAGCAAAAAATGTGTATTTACCTACCTTGTTTTCTATTTTCATAGTAATTTTATGATAAATAATGTTCTATTTTTTTGTTTTCTAGATACCTACATTTCTAAATTCAGATTATTCACGGTAGTTCCTTTGGCAGTTCCTTCGAAGGAAGTATTGCGTTTTTTTCACACTAGTTCCTTCTCAAGAGATGAAGGAAGAACTGCGTTCATTTTTTCGCCTTTGTTCCTCGTCACAGTAGCACCAGTCCAGTAGCAGTGCCAGTAGCTTCAGTTCTAGCAAAGGAACAAAGGCGAAAAAATAAACGAAGTTCTTCTTTCACCTCTTGTGAAGGAACTAGTGGGAAAAAAAAACGCAATAGTTCCTTCGAAAGAACAGCCAAAGGAACTACCGCGAATAATCCCTAAATTCTATGTATAAGAGAAGAAGTAAAAAAAAGCCGTGGTAACCTAGTGGTTTGACTTAAAGCCTCTCGTGCAAAGGGTCGCGAAAATTTGTGTGCGAATTTACATTTGAAATTTACCATGAGGTTTACGGAGAAAAGGGTGGGGCTGGGTGGTGCTAAACGAGCGATACAACTCCGGTGGTGGTGGCTTCGGCCGTGGCTACTCACCACCCTATAGGTTGAGCCAGGTCGCCAAGCGACTTTCGTCGTGTTCCGGCCTGTTGCCTATATAGAAGCCATTCTGGAGGATGGGTCTGAGCAGTTGAGCAGCGCGCGCGTACCGGTTACAGTGCCCCTTATTTGTTGTACGGGTTGCACTGCTTGGGGGCGCGCGAAACACCGCGCTCAAATGCCTTCTTTCTGCTTATTCCTCTAAATTCAAGTCTAGGGTGAATGAGCATTTACTAGACAAGCGTGCTCCATCGTAGGCCTCATCTTCGCATTCCATCAGGCGTGATTGTGGTCAAACGCAAGCCTATATTGTGATGCATTAGTATCCGACATATGATATTTGTGCTACATAAAAGACATCTCGTTGAAAGGTTTCTACAAAGCATACGCTGTAAACTACAGACGTATGAAAGTTTTAAGTGGACTATTGTGTAAGTTTGTAGAAAATATTATAGTGCCGAAGTTGCTCTAAATGTAACTAGATTTGAACTACTTACCGAAGCAAGAGTTTCAATTGTTTCAATAGTGATGAAACTTTGAATTATTTTATAACTATCGTTTGAGTTAGAAATCTTTGCTTGCACACAAGAAACGAGAGTTATCGTCAAAATGTCAGTTAAAGACACACAAACTGCAACTCAACTATTAAGTTTGTGTTCAATATTTCAATTTTAATATAAGATTATTTTTGCTGACTTTACTTTTCGTTGGATGTACTTGCATTGTCATTTAATCCGTTCAAGGCGCAAACCACTCAGAAGAGACGTGGGACGGGGGCGCGTCGCAGTCGCGGCGCCCCTTGAATCAGTTTTCACACTTAATGTATAGAAGCGTCGCGATCCAAATAATAGCAGACTGAAGAGACGGGGTGGAGACACGGCCTGCGAACAAACGACGTGGACTGCGACGCGTCCCCGTCCCACGTCTCTTCTGTGTGGCTTGCGTCCAAGAGTTCCGTCCTATTTCACTAACAAATTATTGTATTGTCGCCGGATTAAAATAAATGAATAAAACATGGGGCGATTGACACCAAATTGATCTAGTTCCAATGAGCAAAGCGTGTAATATGGTGGTAAAGTATTGCAATGTAAACTCATTGCGAGGATTATATTTGTTACTGGCAGCCTAGTGCTGAATTTAAATGTGTTTAAATTTAAATTGGAATCTTTTCAGTGGGTCTAAGACAGCTGTAGCTTGGAAGTGATTCAATAAACAGTATCAAGATTACAATACATGTATCTTTTAATGAAGACCCTAATTAGTGCCATATTATTATGAAACATCCAAGACTCGAGCAAAAACATTCGTATCTTTCATACAAACATCTACGGCCGTCATAACTAAGCTTACGTATGCCAATTTTCAGATCAATCGCACACTAGGAAGAGGTGGAAAAATGGTTAGCTAAATTTAAGACCACAACCTACAAAATACCTACAAACGTTGCGAATTAAATAAAAGCTAAGCACTTGAAAAACTACAGCAAAACGCTTAAATGCATTCAAGGGACTCATGTCTGTAACAGAAGGGGTTTGAATAAGGTTCGATCTTTATAAAGTTGACTTGAATACAGCTAACTAACCCTGCACGTCCAATTTGGACCCATTTTGCGTTTTGGCACGTCCGAATTGAATATCGAATAAAAACTGTGGAGGACGTGAATATGGCTTCACCGCAGACGTGATGTGTGTGGTGGATAGGTACTTCCATATTTCATGAACTGAATAACACAATATTTCGTGATTCAAGATATATTTTACTAATATGATAAATGTCGAAGTTTGTGAATGTGTTGAAGTGTGTGCAAACGAGCGAGAAATTATGGCTTTTTGAGCAATATGTGGCGAAGAGGTTGAAGTAATGAAATACATCATGTATAAATGTGATACAATCGCCTTTTTAAAAATAAATCTCTTTTACTATGGATACCCAGAAGACCAGGCGATCAGGAGACTTCAAGGCTTTACCGCTATGTCAAACCATCCAACTTATGAAGGAGGTGGCCAAAGCAACGAACTAACAAAAAGTGCGAAGGAGGGGTTAATATACAAAAGATCCCCGCGAGTCGAAGTATCCAATATTAAGATAAGATAAGATCCCAATATTCCTAAAGAATTTCCATTTTCACTGCTAAAGTCGCAAACTCTTAATCTCTAACTGCTGGGTGCTCTTCATTTAATGTTAATGAAGACCACGGTGTAATTTTTCGGGATTCCCATGAGAATAAGAAAAATCCCGAAATTTCATTCCAACTGCAAGATTTAACGGTTCACGCATGCAAAACCACGAGTAAAGACTAGTTACAACGTATTTCTGTGATATTTTCATGCGGTAAGATCGCCATTTTATTACGGTTCGGATGACGTTAAAAATGTACATTGTTGTGCTCAATCACGTGCGAGTATAATATTAAATTGAGAATTTGACTCACGCTCAGGGCCTGTAGTGTATTGAGATGAAAATATGGCGTAAATTGTGCATCGATATTATAACCGGGGTCACTCACATCTGCGCGAATGTTTGCATGCATGTGAAAGACCGTCAAGAACAAATAATTTGTCAACCAAATGCAAATAGATTCGCGTAAATTAAAACTTCGTATCGTCCCGCTCACGCTAATAGTATTTAGCAGGAGAGTAAGAGGGACGGTATGATACTGTAGGTGCTAGTTACAATATTTGCTTAAAAACTGAATATTGGTCTGTCAAGAAACAGATAAAATTAACACTTAGCCTAGTGCAAACGCTGCTCAATAAATTCCTCCACAACGCGAAAAAAAAGAGACAAAACATGTCTAATAGACCGACGACGCAACGTAAGCATTCGAAACATGTAAAATTAGCATCAAAAACGCAATAGCAACTACACTAGCTACCAGCTACAACAATACCAAGTTACCCAGCTCATCATCATCATCATCATTCCAGTCGTAGGACGTCCACTGCTGGACATAGGTATGCCTCCCTCATTGACGCCCAAGCATTACAGTTGGAAGCGACTTGCATCCACTCTGAACCTGCGGCCTTCACCAAATTGTCCATCCATCTCGTTGGTGGACGTCCCACGCTCCACTTGCCAGTTCGTGGTCTCCATTTGAGAACTTTTGAGCCCCAATGGCCATCTGATCTGCGTGCTATATAGCCTGCCCATTGCCATATCAACGAGCCCCATCAATTCCTAATAATGATTAAAAATTACGTACATGCCTGCATGCTTCAAGCTCGTAGTCCAATTCTTCAAGATAATACCGACTTAGACTTGCTAATTTGAAATGAGGAACGCTCCTTTGACTTCTAAGTCTTGTAACTAGCTCGGTTCGTAGCTTTTTAAAGCTTTGAGGATGTAATGAGCGATAAAAGAACCAAGAGAATTGGGTAGTGTCCTGGGTAAAAAGAATATAATTCCGCCAGCTAGATTATCAAAAAAAATTGGACACGTGTTTTTTCTTTTGTCAAGAAAACAAAAAATGGCGATGATAAAGCGCATCTACTTAAGTTCGAGATGGAGGTCACTGACATCACGTCTAATTTTTTTTTATTTTTTATTAGGTAAAGAGGTTTTTTAAATGACAAAGAAAAAAATACGTGTGCAATAATTGACATCGATTATCGTTATACACTCATCAAAAATTCCTAGGGATATTTTTTATCTTTAGACAGTTTTGTACATTTCGATATAGGCATAATTACTACAAAACATCAAAGTCTAGGGATAAAACTTTGGATGAGTGTAGTATCTTAGTGCAACTCACGCTTAGTTATACTAAAGTCCTAGAGCTAGATAAATAAAACCATAAAAAGTAAGAAAAAGAATATCCCACGAAACTCCACCATACAAACAGGAAATCATGCCACAATAAAAGTCAAAACTATCATGACGTTTTCCTATAACACTCTGAATCGAGATCACAACTTTCACCCTAGGGACTAAAACAACACTTTACAGCATAGATAATATAAGTTGTTACGGTTAACTTCGTTTATCATTTTTCTTTGTGGAACACAGTCTGCATAGATAAAGTTTTAGCAAGGGGCCGTGAAGCAAAAGGTCCACCGGTTAGGAAAAGCGGAGACGACTTAAATTATACAAGTATCTAATTTTTTTTCACTTCTTATGCTCGTAAAGTTGTTTTTTATGTCGAGAGAATGCGGCATAATAGTAGATTGTTCAACAAGGGACTAAAACAAGCCATAATGACACGAGATGTTTAGCCACCCGAGCGATAGCGAGGGAGGCTATAATTCGAGTTGTCATTATGGTAGTTTAGCCTCGCGTTAAACACTCTACTTTTCACTTTGAATGCGAGGAAAAAAACGACGTACAAAATTGCTTTTTTACAACGTATGCTCAATACGATCAATGGACATCTGTTCAAAATTCAAACAGCAAAAAAAAAATGCAAACGCTTTAAATGCTTGCATAATTAGCCAACAGATTCTAACTTAAAGACTACTTATGTTAAAACTAATTGGACTATATATGCATGTAAGAATGATAATTGTTCATTCATTAGAATCGGCAAATAAATTAACCTAATTGATCTAACGAAGTTCACACACAAAATATATTGTTAACTGAAACACTTACCCGTGAATAAAGAAACGACATTTTAAGTTTATTTTCTATATGCCAAGTCGTTGTTAAATTATATCTAATTATACTTTCTATTTACTATTAAATGCAACTGACATCGCATTATTTTGAAGTCACGCCATATTAACTTTCAAACGTAACTGCTCAATCTACCGTACACTTCATCCAGCACTGCTTTGCCGACAGTGCGGATTGCTATTTTATCGACAGAGCAGGGAACTGCTTTGCCAACCGCGCTTTTAAAAAAAAAAACAAATTAAAAAACACCTAAGCTAAAGGAAATCTTTCTTTACATGCAGAATAAAATGAATTCATTTTTAATATTTTATAATTAAATAGATTAATATTCGTAATTATTCATCGTGTTTCACGAAATTATTATTTTTTAAATATTTTTTGTACAGTTGTCATATAGGCAGTTGTCAGGTTATTTCCACGACCTAAAGGCTTCCACAGACCGAGGCGCAGGGCGCTACGGAGCGTCCGCAGCGCGCTTCGGTCTGTGGAAAGCTTTAAAATTGTCTATACCCAGTCACTAAAAATGGCGATAATCCTTCATTCACAAACACCGTGATTGGCAGTTTAGGGGTTTCCATAGTCAAATAAAAAAAAATTTACTTTAATCCCTAGAGATCAAAAAAGAGCTTTAGTCCCGATATGCAGAGACTAAAGTAACATTTTAAGGGCATGAGAAGTGAAATAGTTATTTGCGCAACAAGAGAGCAAAGTTGGTTTTTACTGCGAGTGTTGATTTTGAATCACGAGTCAGCGAAGGATTCTATAGTTGAATCACGAGCGTGAGCGAGTGATTCTAAGTTAGAATCCTGAGTGCGCGAGTGATTCAAATACACGAGATGCAAAAAAACTTTGGTCTCGTGTGACACATACAACTTTTCACCTCAGCAGCGAGAACATAATAAATTGTTAAAGGTATATAAACGTCGTCTTTGTTATGGTTTTCAACATTGAGTAAATACTCCATAATTGTACCTATATAACAATACAGTATCCGAAAAAGTGTTTGCACCCTTTGCTAGTCTCCATTGCTTAAAAATATCATAAGCTTTTAAATATTTTTCGCGAGACTTTTCAAGTAAGAAACTTAAATCTGCATTTTGTATTACTGCCTTAATTCGTCTGGTGTTCAATTGTTGACTTCGTCACTGGACTCACTCATATTCAAAAAATTATTAAATAAGTACTTATTACTACATATTCTTATAATTTCCAAATTGCCATTATCGTGTATCAAACTCTAGATATCGAACTCAGCAGCTAGCGAAAGAGCGAAACAGAAGAAGAAAAGAACTAAAATTTGAATCCCGATATTTTTTAAAGATGCGTTCCGATACTGCACCCGATATTTATCGCGATGTTCAAGATTGTTAAAATTATTAATAATTGTATAGATACATGTTAAACATTGTATTTTTCTACAACATTTTTACTATTTGATTACTTATATAAAAATATAATCCAATTATTAATAAAGTACCACAATTAAATTTAAAACCTTAACAGACGAATTACAATTTTTAGGTTAAGTACGTATTATGGTATCCGAACGTTCAATCGTTCGTTTATTTTTTAGGCCTACTAGGTATAGAATTCGAAATCGAACTTAGAATCGATTTGATCTTATCTCTCGCTCTTTTCGTATCGAAATGAAAGTGACAGATCAAACTGAAGTTGAAATCTTTCAAATTCAGCACATGGGAAGGATGAATGATGGCATTGTCCTCGATATTTAAAAAAAATATTTAAAAAGCTACTTTGTCTCACGCAGTGAGCAAAATCGGATTTTGCTCACTGTTTTTTAGTAGCAAAACCTGCCTGTTTGAGGTGCTGAGGTGAAAAATAGTTTTTTATGCTTTTGTGCATAAAGTAAAAATCTTCGTCTAAGACCAAGGCAAACAGCCGCAACAAGCAATAAAAGTAGACAAATCTTGTAAATTTAATTTCAAATGTTGCTGTTTAATTTCCTCGCAATCGAAGTGAAAAGCAGAGTGTAACCCATTTCCCCCTCAATGTGTCTATCCACCCTCGACGTACCGGCTCGAACTATTGAACCCACGATCCTCTGCTTGAGTGACCATTATGTCAAACCACTAGGCCACCACGGCTTCGTTTAATAGCATGAAAAACAAAAAATTCTTCACTAGTTCACCAGCGTGAAGCCGCGGCGGGTAGCTACTAAATAAATAAAGAAACGTTACATTTTCATGATAATCTTATGTGTCGTGAAATTATCTTCTTCCCTCTTATGTCCTCCCTGGCTAGTATTGAAGTATCGATACACTGTCGACCCCGGCGACAGTTTAAACTCGTTACCGACTCGGGAAGTATAATCTCGTTGATAGATCAAAACTTTAAACATTGATCTTACAATTTATATTTACGAGGTCCATATTTTAACGCCTTTCAGCCAAAGTTGAGACAATATTGGTTATTTGATTCATTGCGTTTTTAGAGATACGAAACAAAACAAAACAAAACTACTTAAAGGCACAAAAGTGACTACTCTTATTTCTGATGTCCTTATAATCGTTCAAAGGAATAAAAAAGCTGCTCTTAGTATCTGATAATTGTGTTTTTTTTGACAACTTGTAAAGTTATACATATAAAAATAAACAATTGTTTGTCTCTGATTTCTAATTTTTGTAAAGTACATGTGTGATCAATTCACTACGAAGATATTTTATTTAAACATACGATATTCTACTTTGGAATTGTTATATGAATTTCACTTACGCATTATTCAGTTGCAACGAATTTTTGAGTCGCTTTTTTTTACCGAAAGCTTTATTTTATGTTTCATAATTTATAGTTATCTATAAAATTAGTTTATAGTATTATACTGCGTTCATAGTTTTTTTGACTTGGTTGTAGGAGCTTTGAAAGTCGGAAAAATTTAAACCTTGACACATTAATCCAAATTTCGCTTTTATACATATAATTTTTAGAAACTGTTATTCGCATTCGTACGTTCCCCTCTGTCTAGAAAAGTGAACATTCATGACATTAGGTAGGTTATTTTCGTTTGCTAGCTTCTGATGAAGGGCAAACCGCCAAGAAATAGGAGCCCCGCAGTGCATGGCTCCGTCAACTTGTCTGCGATCAAATAAGCGTTTGCAAAATATGTCCAACATAAAAACATGCTAAAATTCGCTGCAACTAAATAAGGTCCCTGTGCTCGACACTGACCCAATACATGGCATCTTCAATCTTATCTCATAGTAAGAAAGATGACAGATGGGCGTCATCTACTGGGCGTTAAGGTGTCGAGCATTGGTAACGTTTACCTTATGTCTTTTACAAAATATACCTAGGTATCCAACATGAAAATTTGCTTCGCTAAGAAGTGATACTCTAAAATTCGCTATAATTAAATAATTAAGGCGTTCGCAAAATTCATATTACAAATCGCACAACATTGGCGTTAGCAAAATATTAAAAATCATAAGGTCACTTACTCATTGATATCGTGTTTCTGCTATGCAGCTGTAACGTCCATGTCTACTAGAAGACACTGCGTGATACTCGCTCCTTAAAAACATATTTTAAAAGGGGTGGGTATTCTCCTAACACGTCGCTATTTCAATGCCTATCGATTAATCAGTTTATCATCACCTCATCATATAGCACATGCCTCGTCTCAGAATGAGAGAGGTTGAGTCGTAGTTCCCACGTGAGCCCTCATGATCATGATGTTCTCGTTTACCGTAAAGCTGTTTTACTTTTTCAAATGAAAGCATCCATTATGAAGTTTGATTCGAAGGATCAGAAGCTGTGGCCAATATGTTTTTCAATTATAGTTTCCAAGGTTATCGTTGTTGTAATTTATAATTTGTATCACTAAAATTAGTACTGGACGGCAGCTGTCAATCCACTGACGTACTTTTTACGAGGTGTCCAAACGCGCTTCTGCCATTGATTCGGTCTGGCAATTTGCTAGTTAAAATACAGGGTTATTTGTAATTCACTAGCATCCTTTTAACCCTAAACTCCTACCACTTAAACAAATGTTTTTTGTTTTACGGCTTTTGTCACAACTTAATATTTTTGGTGTAATAACGTTTTGAAAATTTGAGATTTTCTCTTATTTTTACGATACTCTGTGTATTTGTGTGGGAAAAAAAGTGCTTCATTTTAAAAAGTCGTAAAACAAAAAACATTTGTTTGAGTGATAGGAATTCAGGGTTAAGAGGATGTCAGTGAATTAAAAATAACCCTGTATAACTTCACTTCTATGCTAACTCAATCGCCTTAATATTTGGGTCATACAGTCAGCATCAAAAGTAGCTGGACACTTTTGTACCTTGTCGCTCTACAGTTAGGTGCAAAACGTCATAACTTATATGACAATTGTGTTATTACGACAAAGTACAAAAGTGACCAGCTACTTTTGATGCTGACCGTACACACTAGAAGAAACAAAAGTTGTCTCCCCTGTGGACAGAAAATTAGCGACTCCGAGTCAGCAAACTTAAGATTTATTTGAATGGGGCGAAAGGTGGCCAGGCGTCCCGCACGCCGATGTAGACTTGCCTAAAGAATATTGGCTCAGACCTTTGATCAATTATAACTGAAGATACACATTGCCGAACAAAATCCCCTTCAAAAAATGTCCAAACTTTTTTATTTGTTTGCATAACAATTAAAATCATCACCTACACAGAAATTTGAACCTAGTCTTTACTTCATTACAGTCGAATTTCGGTTGACACTTGACAGCTAAACTTGACAATTTCACGCAACGTACTGAGAAAAAAGAAGGCCACTTTTATCAAAGTGGCGCTCATTTGGCTCGGACATTTTCGGGCGCGCGACTGTGGATCTACAGTTATAATTGATCAAAGGCTCAGACCCTTAAGTTTTGCCATTTCCACAGGAGAGACCCGAACGAAAAAATGTATATGACCCATTTCTTTGTTTTAAAACAGCTATTATGCACTTTATTGAAAAATTAATCTGTTTTCAGGACTGTAATAGTGTTTCTTTACTAGAGTCGAATCTTGGAATTATTGTTATACGGTGTCATCGTCGCTAAAAAAACTTTGAAAAAATTTTACTTTATTGATCTTGATTTACTTTATTGATATTACTCTTCGGTAAGTTAACAGTGATTTCTTACAAATTCGTAATCCAAAATGGCGATTGCCAACCCCCCTCTCTCTATCCTCTTTTCGTCTGCAAAGCGTGACAGCATTATTTATCGAAAAGTAACATGGTTTGGGTGTAAAACTGCTTCAAATTCTCGTTTCGTTCATAAGTTCAAACATATATAGTAGAATTAGTATGAAATTCAGAAGTATTACACCCGAAACTTATTACGACAATGTATTCATTAAAGTTACCTCGATATTTAGATCACATTGCAGCGGTCGTGGCCACGAATAGAGTAAGTGAACAGTATAGAATTGGCTGAACCTTTCGTCTGAACCGTCTGTCCGTCTATCCGTCTGTCCGTGATTTAAAAATAAATAATTAAATTAAAATAAAACAAATATTAAAGGGGGGCTCCCATACAACAAACGTGATTTTTTTGCCATTTTTATAGATAATGGTACGGAATCCTTCGTGCGCGAGTCCGACTCGCACTTGGGCGGTTTTTTTAATTAACATTGCTATTTTCGAGCATAAATTAATTCTGAAATTAATATTACAATGAAAAGCGTGGCTTTCATCTAACGACATTGAGACTATATTTATTAGCACCATCGATAAAATATCTTGCAGTCCAATAATAAACACCTTTTTCTGAGGTGAGAAAGCAGCCGAGAGAGTACACCGATTAAAATTGTATAGTTTTACTTTTGCACAAACTTTTAATCTTCCGTTAAATCGCCGTAACATAAAATAACTTGGAGGGTGTGGGATTTTTTAATTGTATGACGAAAATGTCTGATTTTTGGACTGTTTAACTCCTATCAGGACACGGTAACAATAATTTAAAATATTTGCGCTTCAAAACTTTTCTTAGTACGTGGGGCATACTGAAAGTTTCTGGAACTGGCTACTTATAAAAAGAAAATTAAAAAAGCAATAATAGGATTTGAAAAAGTAACTCTCTGGCAGTGTATTACTTTTTAATTTGCGAGACTGTCATTTGTTTTTTCATCGTGGTGTTGGATTGAAATTTGGGTGTCGCTGTTGCAATGAATTTAAGTCGTGAAAATTTTCGATCCATGATTTTTTACGATTTCCGATGTGGATTAAGTCAGCAAGAGAGTTGTCAAAGACTTCTCTTAGCATTTGGTGATGAAGCCCCATATCGTAGCTCTGTCTATTCGTGGTTTAGTGAGTTTAGAGGAGGACGTGACCATCTCTATGACGATGAACGTGAAGGCCGGCCAGCAACTGCGGTTACCGATATTAATATTAATACTGTACGACTACTAATTGAAACTGACAAAAAAATTATATGTCAGCAAATTCGTACTACCTTAGAAATTGGAATGAGCCAGGTGCAAAAGATATTGCATTTGCATCTGAAGGTTCGGAAACTTTGCACTCGATGGATACCGCATGATTTATCGGAAGACCAGAAACGACTGCGTGTAGAGTGATGCCGCAAAATGATGAAAAAAATTGATGGAGGACAATCAATGGTTGTATATAACATCGTGACAGATGACGAAACCTGGGTATACTACTTTGAACCGGAAAGAAAAGGTCAATCGGCTGAATGGGTCTTTCCTTTTGAAGACTTGCCGACGAAAGTAAAAAAAAGTCGAAGCACAGGTAAGAAAATGGTTGCTTCGTTTTTCGGCAAATCGGGACATTACACCACTGTGTCACTTGAAAACCAAAAGACAGTAACTGTAGATTGGTATGTGAACACGTGCTTGCCTAAGTGTTTGACAAAATTCGTGAAAAGCGTCCCCGTAGCAAAATAGTCCTTCATCACGACAACGCGTCGACACATTCCGCTAAAGCAACGAATGCGTATTTGGAGGCCTCAAATGTAGAATTAATGACTCGTCCGCCATACGGCCCTGATCTTGCACCTTACAATTTCTTTTTGCTCTCGAAGATTAAAGATAAACTTAGAGGTTTACGGTTTACAAGTCCGGAAATGGCAGTGAACGCTTTCCACGAGGCCATCGAAGAAGTCCCTAAGGAAGACTGGACCCACTGCTTTTCACAAAGGTTCCAGCGAATGCAAAAGTGTATATACTTTGAAAAACAATAAATGTGTCATAACGATAATGCGTAGTCTTATTTATAAGAATCCAGAAACTTTCAGTATGACCTAAGTACATATCAATTGATAAGCGATTCTGTGAATTCATATTTCAAAATTGTAAGGCTGTCTCTTTGTCCATCTGTGTGTTGCCTCTCTGCTATATACCAAATAACATTGCCATGTTTCATACGCGTGTACCAAACAACTTTGTTCGGCAAATAGGTTACACTTTTCTTTCTTTTGGCTGTTGTTCCGCTATGTCGGTTTGCTCTGGGGCTAAATTCAGGAACGGCCCATCACGGTTTGCGAGCAGTAATTCAATCATTTGGGAGAGGATAGGAATGGGTTGAGCTTGGGATGAGCCTTATTTTCCTGTTAATTCGCTTTGTTATAATTAAGGCTCATCCCAAACTCAGCCCCAACCTCTCGCAAACCAGTGATTTTTGGCGTTCGTGAATACTTACTTTACTTTACTTAACGGTCAAAGAATTGAATTTGTCAAATCTACGGTATTCTTAGGAATAACACTGGACTCTAAATTGCAGTGGGGATCGCACACCACAGCAATTGCGAATAGGTTGAGCTCTGCTGCGTTTGCAGTCAGAAAGATACGGCAGCTAACCGATGTGGCGACGGCACGGTTGGTGTATTTTTCCTACTTCAATAGCATCATTTCATACGGCCTTATTTTATGGGGATCTGCTGCAGACTTGGAATCAATTTTTATTTTGCAAAAGAGGGCTATCAGAGCGATATATAACTTGAGGACACGCGATTCTTTAAGATCTTTTTTTAAAGAAATAGGTATCCTAACCCTACCGTCGTTGTATATATTTGAAATAATCATGTATGTAAGAAAAAACATATGTGATTTTCCCACTAACGTCGATAAGCCAAAGGTTACTAGAAACACAGGGAAGCTTAAAGTTCCATCTTACAGACTGGCTGAAACTAAAAAGTCGTTTCTGGGAAGATGCATACGTTTTTATAATAAATTTCCGAAAACAATAACCGAACAAACTGATACAAAATTCAAATCCATTGTGAAGAAGACATTAATATCTAAGGCGTACTATAAAATTAATGACTATATCATGGACAGGGATGTTTGGAAATAATTCCGATCCGCATTGGCGATCCCTAGTCTCAAATAACGTATCTACTGTGTTAAAAAATTTAATTGTATTAAATACTTTAGATGTATGTCATTTAATAACAATGTAGATCTGATTGAAAAAATATACCTTGTTCAGTTTCTTGCCAGTTTCATCTCAACAGGGTTTTTTCCGAACCGGTGGTAGATTTTTCGACGTTCATAGGAGCATCAATTTGATGCCTAAATTAAATAAAGAATTTTGACTTTGACTTTGACTTTGAGCAGTTCAAACCAAACCCAACCCAAACGATTGAATTACCGCTACCAAACCCGTGAAGGCCCGTTCCTGAATTTAGCCCCTGTTCTTCTAGGGATTTCTATGTTTCGTACCTGATTGCCAACATAGGACCTCACAAAAAATATCTTGCCCACGACAAATTTAGGTCTGGCACCGCCATCCATATCCATACTCAATCGTCATCATCCCAGCCTATATACGTCCCACTGCAGGGCACAGGCTTGAGCTGTAGTTGCCACGCGAGCCCAGTGCAAATTAGGAACTACACATTACCATTGAATTTCTTCACAGGTGTATGAAGGTTTCCTCACGATGTTTTCCTTCACTATGAAGCTCATGGTAATTTCGCACATAAATTCCGAAAACTCAGTGTTTCGAACCCACGACCCTCTGTTTGAGAGGCCATAGGTCAAACCACTAGGCCGCGACGGCTTTTTTTCATATTTACTCAACGCTTTGATATTATAAATGTGAAAGTGTGTTTGTTTGTTTATCTGTCCTTCCTTCACGTCAAAACAGAGCGATGGATTACCGTGATTTTTTGTATGGACATTATGAAGTTGAAGAGCTGGAGAGTGACATAGGCTACTTTTTATCACGTGAAAGTATCTAATTCCCACGAAAAAACACGTTTTAATCTACTTGTTTATATTTGCACAAAACAGTGAACTCTCACAAATCCTCTCTGGTGCTATTAGAGTCCGGAAACGTACCGACCACTTGTTACTTGTCGAGATGATGGTGAGTGACTCCTTATATTGAGCAAATTGATTTATGATAGTCCATTACTGAGTTAAGACACAAAGCACTTGTTAACAGGGGTGGCAACACCGTTACTTTGGCCCTGAAGAGTAACCTTGACCATTGGTATAAACTCGGTATATATTTTATTATGGTCAATGGACCGGAAGACGCAATGTAGGTAGGCCTCCAACAAGATGGACCTGGTTAAGGTTGCTGGTGACGGGAACCTGGGAAGGTTGTTGGTTAATATTAGTAGAAGTGGGATTAGTGATTCAAAAATTAACCTTTTCCTTGCAGTCGGGCAAAAAGATGTCATAATTACTTTAGTTTAAGGTGAAAACAGTGTTAAAAAGATTCGCCCTTAGCACGAACTCGTGGAAACGTCGTGGTATGCGGTATGCAGCAGATAAGCGATACAATTTATTATTTCCTTTCCATAGCGTTTATAAGCGCCATTTGTAGTGGAAATAAATTACAGTTAAATAACACAGTGTAACTAGAATAAGATTTTCCCTAAAAATTATAGCAATAATGGCTCTGTGAGCTGTTGGGCATGTTTTTCAGCTCCGCCATTTTGAAGGTTTTCCAAAAGCTAAATCGACAACAAAATCCATAATATAACTATCGAACCTGCTAACAAAATTTCTGGAGAATCGACTGGGAAATGCAATCAATAGAGGAGAATAGATAGCTGAATGCGAATAGTCAGACATGCGAAAGCCCAAGCATAATAGTCCGAGCGCTGATGGACATTTTTGAGTAGGTATTTGACACATGCTGAAAACTCGTCTAATAGGTACTTCTCCTATGATACACAGCATAGAACCACAGACCCGGCTGAAAGGTGGCGGGGCGGGGGCTAAATCAACCCTCATAATATAATAAATGTATTTACATAAATGTTTTCGAGGCACGCTGATATTTTAAAAGAATATTATTTATAATTAAAAATAAATATTTTTAATAAAATATAGATAATTTCGGATGGACAATCGATATGTTAATAAAAAAACCGGCCAAGTGCGTGTCGGACTCGCGCACGAAGGGTTCCGTACCATTATCTAAAAAAAATTGCGGTGTACGATTTATGACGTATTAAAAAAAACTACTTACTAGATCTCGTTCAAACCAATATTCGGTGGAAGTTTACACGGTAATGTACATCATACATTTTTTTTAGTTTTATCATTCTCTTATTTTAGAAGTTACAGGGGGGGGGACACACATTTTACCACTTTAGAAGTGTCTCTCGCGCAAACTATTCAGTTTAGAAAAAAAAGATATTAGAATCCTCAATACCCTTTTTGAAGACCTATCCATAGATATCCCACACGTATGGGTCTGATGAAAAAAAAATTTGAGTATCAGTTCTATTCTAAGTATGGGGAACCCCCAAAATTTATGTTTTTTTTCTATTTTTGTGTGAAAATCTTAAAGCGGTTCACAGAATACATCTACTTACCAATTTTCAACAGCATAGTTCTTATAGTTTCGGAAAAAAGTGGCTGTGACATACGGACGGACAGACAGACAGACAGACATGACGAATCCACAAGGGTTCCGTTTTTGCCATTTGGCTACGGAACTCTAAAAAATGAGGATTGATTTAGCCCCGCTACCCGTCAGCGGGGCGGGCGTGGTTCTGTGCTTGGGTATTATAGGAGAAGCATTAGACAAATTTTCAAGGTCCCTCAAATACATGCCCAAAAATGTCAATCAGCTCTCCTACTATAAATGGAAATGCTTCGCGCTCGCTCGGTTAATAAACCAGTGTGTTAACATTGTATTCACAATAATAATTAAAATAACTAAGTTTAAAATTAGCTTAAAATGATACAAAATTATATTAAATTAAAAATTTTATTATAATCATGCATATAATACTATATTATTGATATAATTACCTATGTTAACGAGTTATTGAAATGTCATTTTAAAATAATGCTTATATTATAGATCTAATTTCAATTATTAATAACTTAAAATGTCAATGATCATAAAAATAATAATTTTACCCAATTTACTTTACTTAATAAATAATTAAGTTGCAGTTTGATCATTCAAGAACTCATCAACAGAGTAATAATTATTAATTAAGAATGTCTTGAAATTTTTTTTAAAAATATTGTATCGGGTCTCTTGTCTAATTGATTCTGGAATTTTATTCATAATTTTGTATACATTTACACTGAGGACCATTTTTAAACATTTTTATATTTGATTTTGGTAACATTAATCTATTTCTGTATTGTGTCCTAGTTGTAATTTTATCTGTTTTTACTTTAAATAGGTCAGGATGTTTACGTACAAACAATGCCGTTTCTAGTAAGTAAATTGAGGGTAGGGTCAACAATTTGTGTTTTATGAAGTGTTGACGACAGCTCTCTGGTATGCGTATATTGGCTAAGATCCGAATACACTTTTTTTGTAAGACGAATAATTGCTGGGCTTCTGTGGTCCCGCCCCACAGTACCACGCCATACCGGAGCCATGCGAACGCATACGCGTAATAAGCAGATAATGCACAATTTAGATCCGTGTTCACCTTTAGTACGCTTAGTGCATATACAAATTTTGATAGTTTCGTTTTTACATTTTGGATATGTGTTTGCCAGTTAACATTGGTGTCTATTGTTATACCTAACAACTTGAAATTGGTTACTTCTTCTATGTTATTGTTGTTTAGTTGTAACTTTAGTTGTAAAGGATTTTTTTGTTTCGATTTAAACTGTATAATTTTGGTTTTCTTTAAATTTATGTCCAAACTATTATCACCAAGCCAATCCGACACAGTGTTTAGTGTTGATGTGAGTTTTTGGTTGCAATCTGTGCTATTTGTGCCATTACATAAGAGTGATACGTCATCAGCAAATATTATGCACTCCGTGTCTGTGTCTAGCACCTTGGACAGGTCATTGATATAGACCAAAAACAAGAGACAAGCACTAACGCTTCCCTGCGGAATTGAGCAAAGATTTAAAGATTGGTCTACTCGTGATGTGGGTCATTGCAAATATTATAGTTGCAGCGTGCAGTGGGTCAAATCCGGAGTAGGTAGCTGGTGCCACCACCAAAGTCAAGACATCTAATCTTTATTTTAGGCAAAGTATAACAATCACTTATGAAGGTCGAAGAATCTACCACTAGTTCGGAAAAAAACTGTTGACAAGAAACTCAACCCCTCATTTGAAGCTAGGGATTAGATTTCATAACTTTAAAATGAACAAAAACCTGTTCAAGTTAGTTCCACTATGTCACTGTTTTAAGATATCAGCCAACCGCAGGCTAGTTACTACCGGCATTAGCCAGGGTCCTAAGTGCCCATGTCTGGTTAATTAACCCCAGAGGTCTAGATAAGGTCGTAGTTTCAGTCACATTTAGCATTACGACCTGATCCACAGGGACTGCTTTTGGAGACCCGCACCATATCGAAATAAGTAATGCCTATTTAATTTGTTTCAAAAATGGTCGGCACATTTTTTTAGTTTTTTGGTTATTTTTAATAAGTCGCACTCTTAGGTCAAGAGTGTATCAGCTCAAAATTATTCCACCATTTTCATTTAGACCCACCAGAAAATGAATAAAGCCCAAATTAAAAAAAAAATTGTCTTGTTACACTCTTGTTTTAGGAGTGCGATGTGTGCAAATAATGAACCCCTTTAGCATTTTCTACTACTTTCTAATGTATGTATGTTAAAATATTAATTTTAGCACTTGAATAACTCGACCGCTATTAACGCAGTAATATTATATTTTCTTACATTGAGCGACAAAAAATGACAATAAAAAAGCCATAAATCGTCCATGCAATTTTGACAGATTACCTAAAATGCTCTGTAATTGGCACTCTCTCAGTTATTTGGCGCTTTAAAAGAAGAAGAAATATATTATATTCTATACGAAGAAATATATTAACGGTCGTTGTGGAGTAAATTCTGACACATTGCACAACTATAAAAAATTCTAAATATTAACAACTACGGGCCTACGCTAGCTGACGCGGTCGCCCGCCGCGTGCGCCCGCTCGCGGGTGCCCGCTCCGGACACCCGCCGCGGGCCAGCGAGTCCGCGACGGGCGTCCGCGGCGGGCGCACGCCTAACTCAGCGCTACTGCTAGTATACTTTTGGTTCCCAGCGTGTGCCCGCCGCGTGCGCACGGAGCGGACGTCCGCCGCCCGCCGCGCGGATTATAGTCCGTCGCACGCGCCCGCGCCAGTTAGCGCTGTTCATACAATTTCATGTTAGACGGGCGTCCGTTCCGGGTAATCCGCGTCAGCTAGCGTAGGCCCTACTAGTTCTTGCCCGCAACTTTGTCCGCACAGAATACCAATTTGTAGTAAAGCTAAAAAAGTAAAAATCTAGCAAGACATCATGCAAAAGTCAGTATCAGTTAGTGAATATATAAACCCCTGTTTTCCTTTATCCCGTGGGAACTTCAAAAATCCTGAAATCAGTTTTCAACTGTCACAATCACTTGGACGCCAAATTTGAAGATTCTAACTGTCACACGGAATAGACCTTATCTGAATCGAACACATAAATCCCGTTTATTCCCTGTCCCGTGGGAATTTCAATAAATCCGTCCTTATTCCTTGCCTACATCATATAAAAGCAATCTCTATGCAAAATTTCGGTCTTTTAGGGCCAAGGATTTGAGATGGGTGCTTAATGATTCAGTGAATCATTGAATGAGTGAGTCAGTCAGTCAATCAGTCAGGAATTTTCTTTTTTTTTCCTGTAATTGGCTCTGTGTTACTATTGACAATACCTATATTATGTTATAAGCTGTTGGTTCTCCTTAAATAAATAAATAAATAAAATATGTATAGTTGAGAACCAATGCTATACACGGTGATTTTTAATCGGTGATCGATCAGGAGTTAAAAATATTAATCACTAGCCAAACTGGCATTTAATAGATGAGGTCTCAAGCAATTTAGTCTCTGTAAACATTTTAAAAAACAGTTATTGTTGAAACTTTCTCCATCCACCGAATGCACGGTCATTCTGCATTTGTTGAAGTTAAGTAGTTAAGTAGTTTCGTCAAGTTTAGTGTCATCGCTTTGGCGGGAAATTTGACGGGTCTCACGTCAAAGTTTGTTTAAGAAAATCAAAGAGATTTTAGGGTCATAGACGAAACCATTCGTAGGGTGACAGTGATTTTAGTTAAAAAATGGTTTCCCGAATAATTATTGTTTAAAAAAGTACCGCGTAGACCGCTTTAGCCTAGTTGGTAGTGTCCCTGCCTACGAAGCAAGAGGTCGGGTTCAAATCCTGGAAAGGGCGTTTATTTGTGTGATAAGCACGAATATTTGTTCCTGAGTTATGGATGTTTTCTATGTATTTAAGTATTTATTTATCTATATAAGTATGTTTATTGTCGTCTAGTACCTATAGTACAAGCTTTGCTTAGTTTGGGACTAGGTCGATTTGTGTAAGATTGTCCCCCTACTATTTATTATTTATTTATTATGATTATGTAGCTACAGAGTAAAAGTAGTATAAACTTGTATGGCATTAGTAAATATAACCCCGAAGTAAATATTTTAAATTTAAATTTGAATAGCAAAATCAATGTTCGTAGGTGCTTAAACAATGAAAATCATTTTCTACATTCCTCGACAAAATCCTCGTTAAAATACGGTTACATTTTATTTAAAGTCTTTGAGCGGCTTTCTTTTTGTTTTTTTTTTGTTTTATTGTTACTCATAAAAGAAACAATGAATGCTGTGATGGAGTGCCTGCAAATTCCTCAGTGCGCTGAAAGACTTCATTCCGTTATATTATATTATACTTATCCATAGACTTAACAAGAAGAATTGAAATGTTACCTTTTTTTTGATAATAATAATTATTGTTTATTTGTTTAAAGCGGGTTACCATGTAACCATGTTTATTTCCCCCCAAAATCAATATTAATGTGTTAAAAAATATAGCATTATTAAATACTTTCATGTATGTAAATTAACATTGTAGATTTGTTTGAAAAAAAAAACCTTGTTGAGTTTGTTGCTGGATTCTTCTCAACATAAGTGCTTGTTATACCTACCCTTAATTGAATTTGACTTTGATTACAAATATCTTCTAATATACAAAAATTTCGTGTCACAGTGTTTGTTACCGAACTCCTCCGAAACGGCGTGACCAATTTTTATGAAATTTTTCGTCTATATTTGTTAGTTCTTAGAATAGGTCGTAGGCTATTTTTTATACTCCTATTCTTCAGAAAGAGTCGCAGGCAACAACTAGTAAATAAATAGTTTTGTTTGATGCAAATTGCGCAAACAGGCGGCATCCAATCTTTAGGTTGAGAAACAGTACAAGCAGCCTTCTGAAAGCGTTGGTTGAGCGGTGGGACAACTCCATACTAAGATCGTGAGTGAAGCTGCACACGACGTCGTGTTGCTTCACCGGGAGGATTATTTAATTTTTCATCACACTTGCTCGTCAATGGTGTTATTCCATGTCTGTATACTAAATGTCAAAGGCCTAAATTGTTCTTAAGGGAGTTATGGATTTACGTACAATTTTTCTACCCAAGGGAGTTCTAACTTTAGTTTTAAAATTTGCAAACAAGTAATTTCAGACTAAGGAGGTTTCAAGTCAGCCAACGTTTTATTTATTATCTTTAAAACTTAGCTATAACCCAAATTTTACAACACAAAACTTATCTACGCTTCATGAAAATTCGTTATTTTTATATTTTAAATTTATAACAAATAGTTTTGCAATAATTTTAGTAATATTTTTTTAAAATGTTGGTAGAATCTGGCCGTATGACCTTTCGAATTCTAAACTAAAAACAGTTTACATTATCTATGGTAGATGACTCGAAAAAGTGACAATCTGATTGGCGGGTAGCCATTATTTTATTCAATTTAAGTGTTTAGAGACAAAATAATTTTATTTTTGGATTTTTTTTTCTCGCAATGTGATGAAAATCATTGTGTGTATCACGGGCAGTAAGGGGATTACAAACTCGAGTTATTAAAAGCACTCCGCCTTCGGCGTCGGGCTTCTAATAGACCCTCGTTAGTAATCCCCTACTTACGGCCCTAGATGCACAATGTACTATAATTGATTTTCTGAGAAGAGACCTGTGCCCTGCAGTGGGACGTGTATAGGCTGGGATGATGATGATGATGATTTTATTAATGTCAATGAGCACATTCAATCAATCGCATTTTGTACATTTGAGAGTATTCTGTCGTGAAAAATTCCAACCACAAGGACAATTAGACTAACAGAACATGTTGGCTAAAAAGCATATTCTGTCGTTATTTATTTTTTGCCGTTATTTTATACTTTGGGAAATATTCAGATAAAACGACTTCATCATTATTTCTGCCGTAGGACGTCCACTGCTGGACATAGGCCTCCCTCATTGCTACCTATTCACTACAGTGGGAAGCGGCTTGCATTTACCTTCAACCAGCGGCTTTTACCAAATCGTCCGTCCACCTTGTTGGTGTACGCCTGGTCGCATTTTAACTTGCCTGACATTTCTATTACTGTTATTAGTTCTGTGGTGGCATCCCCAAAGGCGGCTGCATCCATCTATAGGTATGCCAGTGATAATGAAAGTCTTGTAGACATAACAAAGAAGTGAAATTCTTACAACGAAGAATACTTTCTTGTTACAGAGGAAAAATAGCAGAAAGTAATCACGGAAAAAACAAAACAGGTTTTTTTGTTGCGTAATATCAGTAGCAAATTTAAAATGAATAAAGGGGTCATAAAGAATATTCGTATCATAACAATATTGTAATATTTTTTCGTGATACAATATAAGTGTACTCAGGTAAACTAAAGCTCAACAACATATTATAATGAAAATAAACGGATCACACACATCTTAAAACGAGTTTAACTCAACATGTTTCGGGCTAATCCGTAGCCCTTCCTCTCGGAGTCGCACGTCACGGCGGCTGCCAAACGTGCACTCAAACGTGCACATTTGGCAGCAGAAAATTAATCACCAAAATGTATTATATGCACATAACTTCCGATCGACTGCACCAAATCGGATAATTTTTTTTTTGTTGCGTTTGTTATTGTTAGGAGAAGGATTTTAAGAAAGAAATTTTAGGAAAAATACTATGAGTGCGAAGCCGCAGGCATCAGCTATTGTGTGTATTAAAAAACGTAAAAAAAAAACCCAAAATATAGCCTTAAGAATATTATATTACCTCTTCTTTAATTTCTTTTTTCCTTCGTGTCCAAACTATCATCGTGAGAACGAACACATGTTCCCAGCCGCCAAGCTTGACACAAATCCTACGACAAACGTTTAACAATACAACTTATCCGCTAATGTCCTTCGAATCCTGGCTCCTTGCAGGTTTGGCGATCACCTTCGTTCACCTACATCTTATTTTTTCGGAATTATTAAAGGTTATTCAGCCAATGAACTACAAGTAACGGTTTTGCTTGTACAGCGGCTTAGGTGAGGCTGTAAGATTGGCGGAAGTAGATCAAGAATAGTAAAAAAAATGTTATAGTAATAGCGGGCTGTTAATTCTTATGGCGTTTTTTTGTGTAACGAAAATTAATCATACAAACTACTTATAATGGGTAACTTTCGTTATACAAAGAACTCGACGTATGTGTGCGCCTATTTTGCGTAATTGGCTGTAGGCACCGCTGTGGCCGTGATGGCCTAGTGGTTTCACCTATAGCCTCTCAAGCAAAGGGTCGCGGCTCAGATCATACAAACGTATGATCGGAGGGTCACGGGTTCGAAGCCTAGCTCGCACCTCTGAAGTTTTTGGAATTTACGCGCACAATTACATTTGAAATTTACCATTTGCTTTACGGTGAAGGAAAGCATCGCGAGAAACCTGCGCATACAAACCTAAACAGTGTGTGTGAAGTTCCCAATCCGTGCTGGGCCCACGTGAAGCCATCTCTTTCTGAGAGGAAGCATGTGCCCTGCAGTGGGATGATGATGATGAAACAACTTTTAACCCGCGACTTCGCTCGTGTTAGAAATCCCTTGGAAAAGGGTTGTGGTAATATTTTTAAATGGTGGTGGCCTCTTGCTGTGGTGGCCTAGTGGTTTAACCTATGGCCTCACGAGCAGAGGGTCGTGGGTTCAAATCCCGGATCGCATCTCTTAGTTTTTTGGAATTTATGAGTGAAATTACATTTGTAATTTACCATGAGCTTTACGGTTGGTCGGCCGAAGTATCGCTGGGCTGATGCTGTGGAGGCGGATCTGCGACAGCTTCAATCCAGTAATTGGCGTGGAACTGCGCAGGATCGGGCTAAGTGGCGTGCTCTCGTTTCGGAGGCCAAGACTCACTTTGGGTCACTGAGCCAAACTAGTTAGTTAGTTTTTACGGTGAAGGAAAACATCATGAGGAAACCTATGCAGGTTTTTGGAGTATGCACACCTGCGAAGAAATTCAATGGTGTGTGTGAAGTTCCCAACCCGCACTTTTTTAGACAGTATTTTTTTTTATCGCACGTATTTTTGACTGTTTGCATATATTTGTAAATTTTCTCCTCTCTACTAACTCTTAGGTTATCAGGTTACTCTTAGGTTAGCAGGAATAGCCTTATTAGGGATAAGTTCGCCTTCGTACCTTTTGCTATTTATCTATGCTTTTATTTTTTAATTTTATGTGTAATTAAAGTTTCCAACAAGACGGAGTGTTGCCCTGGTTAAGGTTGCGGGGACGCATTGAATGCAGATGGCGCAAGATCGGTCTGATTGGCGAAACTTGGAGTCCTATGTTCAGTAGTGAACGTCTTTCGGCTGAAAAAATGATGATACTAGCGCCATCTAGTCATCACATAAGGAACTAACTACTACAATCCTACATCACGCTATCGAAGTTTCTCAACTCGGCTGCATAAATACAACTTCCAACTGTCATTCATCCATTGGACTTCGGTCCCCAGGCATAACCTTTGCCTGGAGAGAGATCTCTCTATTGCAACTACCCCCAAAATGGTGACCCACGACATTGGACAAAATCGCAACCTTCAGACACACAAGACGATGATGCAGTCTCACAGCAAGCCATACTCACCGCACTGTGCACCATTAGCATGTATCTATTATCTGCCTGGTGTCTACAGTTCGCAAATCCTCCTCCCACTACTTCCACTTGCCAATCAATCAACCAACGCTCGCCCGCCAACAAGGCTCCGAGCAATCACGCAACAGGCATGCATCCAGAAGTAGCAGAGGAACAACAATGCTCGCCGACGAGGCTCTGAGCGACTGGCCCTTGCAAGCGCCCACATGACGCACAGACTGCACTCCACTGCAATTCGTATCGACCTCCGGTCTAAAAGGGGCGCTGATGTAGCGACTACTAGCGCCTACTAGTCATCACATAAGGAACTAACTACTACAATCCTACATCATGCTATCGAAGTTTCTCAACTCGGCTGCATAAATACAACTTCCAACTGTCATCCATTGGACTTCGGTCCCCAGGCTTAACATCTGCCTGGAGAGAGATCTCTCTATTGCAACTACCCCCAAATACAGTATATTATTATACAATACAATACAATGACTCTTTATTGTACACCTCAAATCTATATATATAAAAGAAGAAACTGACTGACTGACTGACTGACTGACTGACTGACATATCAACGCACAGCCCAAACCACTGAGCCTAGAGATTCCAAATTTGGCATGTAGGTTTCTTATATGGTCTAAGGGTGCACTAAGAAAGGATTTTTCAAAATTCACTCCCTAAGGGGGTGAAAAGGGGGTCCAAAGTTTGTATGGGGAAACAAGATTAGTTCGACTATTTAATTCGAAACTTCACAGAAGTACTCCTAATGGTAAATGAGTAAACACGTGTTTCAGGTTTTTTGAGAATTCAACCCCTAAAAGGGGGGAAAGGGGTAACAAAGTCTGAAAATCAACATGGGTGTTGTTTCTATGGTTTATCGGGTCGCTGGTTATGAAAACAACAACAGTTCTAAAATCCGACGTGGCGGACGTAAAATACCATCTCCCTGGATGGGGTGCGATGGGGTTGAAATGTCTAAATAAACTAAATGACTGTTGATATATCAACGCACAGCCCAAACCACTGGATCTAGAGACTTGAAATTTTGCACATAGATACCTTATACAATGTAGGCATCCACTAAGGAAGGATTTTTGGGAATTCCCACGAAAACGGGAAAAAACGGGATTTATAAATTCGATTCCGAGTGACCCTATCTCAGTGACTATAATAACTAGACTCTTCAAATTTGATACACAAGTAGGTATTATATTAGTTAAAACATTAATTTCAGGATTTTTCAAAATTCCCACGGGATAAGGAAAAAACGGGATTTATATATTCAGTTCAACGGGATCCTATGAACTATAATTACTAGACTCTTCAAGTTTGACATAGAAGTAGGTAATTATAATAGTAAAAAACTATTTTAAGGATTTTCGGAAATTCCCACGGGATAAGGAAAACACGGGATTTTTCGTTTTACTGGTTGTAGAAAGCTGAAATTCGGCATGTAGGTTGCTTAGGGAGTGTAGAGGAGGATTGAGAGAGGACTTTCCAAAATTCCCACGGGAACGGGAAAAAACGGGATTTTTCGTTTTGGTGATCGTAGAAAGCTGAAATTCGGCATGTAGGTTGCTTAGAGAGTGTAGAGGAGCATTGAGAGAGGACTTTCAAAAATTCCCACGGGAACGGGAAAAAACGGGATTTTTCGTTTTACTGGTCGTAGAAAGCTGAAATTAGGCATGTAGGTTGTTTGGGGAGTGTAGAGGAGCATTGAGAGAGGACTTTCCAAAATTCCCACGGGAACGGGAAAAACAAAATTTTTCGTTTTACTGGTCATAGAAAGCTGAAATTCGGCATGTAGGTTGCTTAGAGAGTGTAGAGGAGCATTGAGAGAGAATTTTCCAAAATTCCCACGGGAACGGGAAAAAATGGGATTTTTCGTTTTACTGGTTTAGAAAGCTGAATTCGGCATGTAGGTTGCTTGGGGAGTGTAGAGGAGCATTGTGAGAGGACTTTCCAAAATTCCCACAGGAACGGAAAAAAAACGGGATATTTCGTTTTATTGGCCGTAGAAAGACGAAATTTGGCAAGTGGGTTCCTTGGGGAGTGTAGGGTAGCACTAAGAAAGCATTTCCCGAAATTCTTACGGGAACGGGAAAGAACAAGATTTTGCGTTTTACTGGTTGCAGAAAGCTAAAATTTCAAAATTCATAAGTTTACACTGTAAATAGGCCGCAAAGGGCTCTTTAACCGAGTTCAAAAAAAGGAGGAGATTATGCATTCCACTTTATGTATTTTTTTATGTAGGTATGTTCGCCGATTTCTTGATCAATTGTGGACCGATTATAAAAATTATTTTTTTATTCGAAAGAATACAATACACTCCTGAGATGGTTCCGTTGTTACCAAATCAGGATTCGATGACGGGATCTCAGGGAAATCGAGGGCAACCCTCAAATTTTGTACACACGCATTACGTTTTTCATATATTTTCTCAAGCTATTTAAGTGTTTGCGTCTGGTAGACATCATCTCATGTAGATGAGCTGATGATGGAAGGTAAAACTCCTTAACGGTTAGGAGTTGAGGATATTTTTTCAAATATTATAGGTACGTATAGACCGATAGTTGTATTCTTTCAGGTTATCCGGGTGAGCTGATGATGGAAGGTTAAACTCCTTAACGGTTAGGAGTTATAGGAAGTTTCTTTAAATATCATATGCACGTATAGACCTTTAGTTGTATTCTTTCTGGTTATTCAGTTGAGCTGATGATGGAAGGTATAACTCCTTAACGGTTAGGTCACACAACACCTTAACAAAATACTATAATATGTATAATATCAATGCTAAGTAGGTACACAGCGCTTCCAGTTACTCAAGTTTCCGTAGAAGGTAAGAAAACATTGAATTATACCTAATGCAGGACAGGGGAAATTAATAATAGGTTTTATATTATTAACAAACCTGGTTATTTTAGTGCCCGCTTTCGAATAGTGAAAAACATTGTATATAAAGAAATACTGTAAAGGACCGTATCTACCTGAAGTTTAGTCTGGCTTGCTTGCTCGCTTACTTGCACGCTTTCTTGTACACTCGCTTGCTTGCGTGCATGCATGCTTGCTTGCATTCTTGCATGCTTGCTTGCTTGCCTGTATGCTTGCTTGCTTGATATCTTGGCTCTTTGGAATACTCATGGTACACGCGAGCGAAGCCGCGGGCAAAAGCTAGTAATACAATAAAAGAAAAAGGTAAGCAATGGGCGACCTTATCGCTTCGCAGCGATCTCTTCCTGGCAACCGTAGGTACACGTACATATACGTACGTATATATACAAACCCCCTGCTTGCCACTGGGATCACATATGACAACTGGCGGTATTTTAATAAAAATATTATGTTGAACAAGAGCGTTCCCATCCCTTTTTGAGATTTCAAGAGTTAATTACAACGTAAATATTATTTAGACTTACGACCATCCGTCCATTGTATAGCCCAACATTCGTAAATTGAAGAGTTTGCGAGTTCTCATTGTAGATGAGTTTTATTTTAGCATTTTTGCGCTCGTGTATTTTCGACATCATCATGGCTTGAAGGCTTGAATTAATTTACGGAGAAAAGTTTTGTATTTTTACGAGGAAAACCGAAATAAATCCTTAGCAATTTGTTTTGTAATAGATTTCGTTAACGTTAAAGGTACTGTTCAGGAATGTTTAAATAACGCTGCATAAATAAACTCATCATCATCATCATCATCTTCTTCACCATCATCATCATCATCATCATCTTCATCACCATCATCATCATCATCATTTCAGCCGAAAGACCTCCACTGCTGAACATAGGCTTCTCCCAAGGCTCACCAAACAGATCGGTCCTTTACACTCGCATCCAACGCGATCCCACAACCTTAACCAGGTCGTCGCTCCATCTTGTTGGATGCCTACATACACTGCGTCTTCCGGTTCATGGACGCCACTCGAGAACCTTTTTGCCCCATCAGCCATTAGTTCTATGAGCGATGTGCCCTGCCCACAGCCACTTGAATCTGGCAATTCTTCGAGCTATGTCGGTGACTTTAGTTCTTGACTTTTGTTCTTAGAGGGCTATGCTCGGAGTTTCTCTGCGGGATCGCATTATAAATGATGAAATCAGCGCATCGTCATAATTCAGTCAAAAGACATCCACTGCTGGGTGAAACCTCCCCCAAGCAGTTCCAAACCGACTGGTCCTGCGGGGAACGTATCAAAATATATAAAGTTTAAAACGAATAATGGACGAAATACATAATGGTCATAATATATACTAAATTTTTCTATAAAACTATTGATTAAACGAACTATTTTAATCGTGTAATCTACAGATTGGTTTAGGTTAGGTTAGGTTTATTTTATGAAAATCCTGTAAAGATGAGAATTTCCAAGAATATTGCATTACTTATATCAAATGAACATTATGTATTTTGTCCATTATTAATTTTAAACTTTATATATTTTGATACGTACTCGTCCTGCGTTGCCCTCATCCAAGAGGTTCCAGCCACCTTTACCAGATCATCGGTTCATGTTATTGGGTGTTTCCCTGCGTGATCGAATCAGAAATGAGGAGATCAGCAGGTGAGCCAAAGTTGCTGACATAGCTCGGAGAATCGCCTGACTAATAATCGCCTGATAATTGGCACGACCAGAAAGTCTAAGAACAAGATTGTGATCACTCACGTTGCCGGATTGCAATTGATTCTCAAGAAATGCGACTTTTGGACTACAGATGGCGACCTCTGACTCTGCATTGGGTGACTTGAGTTGCTCACACTTCCCACGGCGTGTAACTTTGTGCACTTGTCGTATCTGCTTCCTCGACACTTCCACGGTAACATTTTCATCTGTTGAAATTCCAAGAAATTTAAGTTCGTCTAATATTTCATCTTTATGTAAATACATTAAATATTTTTGGACTGACATTTTTATTTAGTTTTATTTTAAAGTTAAAGTTAAAGTTAGGGTGATGATTTGATACAAATTTAAAAAAAAACTTAGGTATTGGTGCTACTTTTAACAATTAACAAATTAACAATTTTAAGTTTGATGTTGAATAAAGGTGGTATACTTAATAGTGACAGGTATACCTTAACCTATATATTTCCTTAGTCGGCTTTTACGACATCCACGGACGAAATGGAGAGGTGAAATTCTAAACCCGACACCCCACGGCACGAGACAACTGCATTTAACAAAGTTTGATATAAAGTAAATTTTTGTATTTTTTATTTTTCAACTTCATTTTTTTTTATTAGTTTTACGGTCATCCCGTGAAATCCACAATATTTCATACTAAATACAAACTGAAACATGGATGCACAGAAAAAAACCCCAGAAAAAAGAACTGCATTTATTACAAAAATTATTTTTTTTTTCAAAAACCCTTTATATTGACTTGTTTTATGACATATAATTTTCTCAGCCCGAAATACTTACATTGTATTTGAGAATTTTCGAGACCTACCTTAAGGCATCTACGGGTAATATTTAAAATAGTTCTAAGCACAAGCGGACATGTTAGCCAGTTCTCCGTTAACTCGTTGGAATACCATCTTCTCCTTCTTCTTCTTGCCCCCCTCCCATTTCAACTGGGGTCGGGCCTCCTTGTACGTCGGCGCCAGATCGCTCTGTCCTGGGTTGTCGTTGGTGAGATATTCAGGGCTTTCAGGTCCCTCTCAACATTAGCCCACCATGTAGACGGCGGTCTTCCTCTACCACGGGGTTTCATAGGGACATCCCTATATAAACATTTAGCGCTATATTTACGGAGTAGCTCTCATCTCTCCTTTTTATGTGGCCATACCAGCGAAGTCGACTCTCTTTAAGTTTCTCTGCGACTGGAGCCACTTTAAATGATCCTCTGACGTACTCGTTGCGGACTACCATCAATCAGCAAAATGTGAAAAATACGCAAATGGTATGAAAATAACAAAACATTTTACATATTTGACTCTAACTCGAGTTCAACTTTTCAAACCGGGAAAAAACTTTAAACTTTCAATTTGTTAATACAATTCAAGAATTATCTTTCCATTTCACTAATGCACTTGCTATGTTATTTCCGCAGAGTCCGTTTTTCTCTCCTCTTTGTTAATTTGATAAAATCTCTGGCTTTAAACCAGCACTGTAGATCTTATCTTAAAATCTTCATTTCGTATAAGTAGTTATGAACTAAATCGTTGAACTAAGACGTCTTAGCGCCATGCAGTACTAGCATAGAAATCTACACATTAAAAGATTTCAGCTGGCGAATTTCCTAGTTCTTACTTTTAAATTCAGGGCATGTGGCTATTTTCATGCTGCTTTCTTCGCTCACATGTGTTTAGGTGAGAGGAAATAGGACAGAAGGAGCGTAGTTTCTCGTTTAAGATGATCTTGTTCGAGATGCTTGAGGTTTTACTTGCAAAGGGTGTTTGGCATGCCGCCACAACTGCAAGCGCAGCTCAAGTCCTTACAAAATGCAAATTTATTGCTCAACTTTTTAATTTGTGCCAGTAATTTAATTTTAAAAACAGTTTCTCAGGTTTTATGAAACTTTAATGAGGGCGTACTTTATTCAGTTCGCGAATGGCTACTTTGTAAACTTCTTGGTGTTTTCACTTTGTAAGTAACCTTCGTAAAAATTTTTGAATGTAAACACTGGCGAACGCAACATTGTTATAGAATTTTGCTTTTCCAAAAATAATTTTCGTTCTTCTTTTATATTACATTCGTACATTCTTAAAGGATTTAAATGAAACTTGGCATGCAGATGTTCTAAAACGATTGAGACATAGAATACTTGATAAGCATTTTCAAAAAAAATGACTTTTATTCTTTTTCTAATGAGGAAATTTTGGGGTTTTCTTACTCAGAATCAAGGGCACTAATAATTAATTTTGATGATAAAAATATGTCCCAATTTTTTTGTCATTTTTGTGACATTTTTTTCACACAGTTTAGGTTAATCATAATACTGACACAAAAAAAAACTATGGAAAATTAGGAATATTTTTTACGAAAAGAGTACACTTTTTTTAATATGCCCATTTAACTTTAAACACGAATAGAATAGAATAAGAAATGCGTTTATTCAGATAACTACCCAAGAATCCTGTATTTTTTTAATATAATCAGAGTTTTGAGTGCAATAGTATTTTAATTTGTCTTTGTACCTTTTAATACTTTAGGTCAGCAAAAGCACGGTGGCGCCCCTGTAGTATTTTTAATTTTTTTACTTTGTGATTTTATTATTTTACTTTTTGTTTATTATTTTTTTATCCAAATTTCAACTTGACAAACCGAACCCCAGCTGAACCTTCACCCTGAGCAGCTGGCCGGGACATCATCACGCGTGGAAACACCTTTTCAACCACCTTCACACCTTAACATTTGTAATAGAGGATGATGTCCAAGTACATTGAAGTACCCCAGCTTTCAAGATGTCGTGTTAACTTCGTCTGTAATCAAATAGGTGGCGTTGTCCGAACAAACTTTGTGCTTCAAAAACATTAACGAACTTGACGTTTTTTCAGGAAAAATTCTAAGATTGTAAATATTGGTCGTGCCTGTTAATTTCGTGTCTTTGTGTACAATAAAGAAAGAAACGCACTAAAATTCATAGAAATCAGTTTATTTGCTTGCTTTCTCAGTATCGCTAGATATTGTTGAAGCAAAATATATAGCTTTAAAAATGGCTTTTAGAATAAATTTGGCAATCGCCAGCCCGTTAGCCTGTCGGGTAGAGTTTTGGAACCGGTCCAAGATCGGAAAGGCATTGATGCATATCGGTGGCATTACCCTATATGAGCTTATGCAAAAGTTTGCCACTTTCGTCCGTGACTCCCGTTGGGTGAATGTATTTTTCTTAACTCTATTCTTTAGAGTAAATTTATAGGTACTCCATATGCGAAGAATTCGTTTATCGCTAACCCGCGGAAACTATACAATTTTCCGCTATAAGAAAATAAGTTAAGTTAAACAAAAAGTGTTAGTCCAAGTTAGTTTCTTGTATGACGACCCCCTTTAATTTTTAATTTTATTTTATTTTTAGTAATTGTTGTTATAGCAGCAACAGAAATACATCATCTGTGAAAATTTCAACTGTCTAGCTATCACGGTTCATGAGATACATCCTGGTGTCAGACTGACGGACAGCGGAGTCTTAGTAATAGGGTCCCATTTTTATTACCCTTTGGGTACGGAACCCTAAAAATTACCCCACCCACACTGCGTGCATTTTGCTTAGAAGCAACCGCCTTGCTAATACAGGATTTTTATTGTAGACTAGCTTTTGCCCGCGACTCCGTCCGCGTAGAATTAGTAATTTGGGCAGCTTATTTTTTTATCCAATTTGCTTTTTCATCAATTATGGCTCTCCTTAGTTCCTCGATATAAAAAAAATTACCACTCCCCCCCCGCAACCCCCCCCCCCCCCCCTCACCGACCCCCCCCCCCCCGCACACCCGCGTTCACATTCACCACCGTACCTACTCCCAAGTCACTACTTCTAAAAACTGTTCTATAAATTCTTAAAATAGACGTATCTTTCTTATTTGTGAACCGATTCAAATGAAACAAACACTAAATGTTAATCCAAGAAAATACCAACATATCAGTGAAAACCGCATTCTTCTAGGTTATGCCGTTTTGAGATTAGCGCGCACAAACGCACAGACAAACAGACAAAGAGATAAACAGACAAACAGACAATAATTCTAAAAAACAGTGACAGTTTTTCTCAAATATCTTCAATGTACAGACACCGACTTGTTACAGATTTATTATTTATTTATTTATTATTATTTATTATTTATTTATTGTGAACACTGTTTTCCCGGCATTACAGTAAAACCAATTCACCGAGAAACGTAAACATATTAAAAACTTAAGTAACTACTATAAAAACTTACAGATTTACAGAAATTACAGAAACTTACAGAAATTATATGTATAGAAGATAGATAGATACGACCGTTTATAGCGTAGGTACATTTTGATAAGCTCACAATTTTTAACGAAAGTCTCGTTGTGCGAGTCTGACACGCTCTTTATCTTCTAAACAAGTAACAGCAACACAAAATTATCTTCTGAATAAGTAACGGCAAAGAAAGCTTCCCCTTTCTATATGTAAATTTGGTCCACACGTGGTATTAAGAGACTAAACCGTAATCATTTTTTACGAGCCACTTCCCAGTCAGGGAACTATCAATTTCGCCATAAAACTGGTTGGAAACGATTTTCGTAACGGTGTTTTGCTTTGAACGCCCATTTTGATGGGAAATTTTCTTATAGAAAAATTTGCGAAAATGTAGCGTACAGTCGGGGAACAAAACGGTTGATCAATTTTCAAATACTTTAATTAACACATTGTTAATAATAATACTTACAATAGAATTAAAAATTATTTAACTTACAGAACGTTTACACATGTCAACTATTAAAGAAAAAATAAATAAAATTAAATGAAATTAAAACCAAATTAAAATAAAACCAATTAAATTAAAAAATATATATACCCTTAAACCTAAAACAAAACATAATAATAATAATTTAAAAGTGAGAAAAAAAATATCAAAAATCCCCGTCCCGAACCGCGACGAAAAAAATTAATAAATATTAGATTAATCCACGTTATCTTTCTAAACTAAAACACACCATACTGTTACAAAGAAAATTAGGTATGCTTAACTGCTCGACTTTAAGATAACAAAACCTTAAAGATTACCTAATAATATTTTCAATTTTCATGTTTTTTTTCTAAAATGCTACATAATAATATAATATGCAGTGATGACTGAGAGATGGATAATTCACCGCCTAAATCATAACATAAGTTCCAGATAGGAAGTGCTTTCTACAAATTGAAGAAATCTATACATATAATAAATCTGTAACAAGTCGGTGTCTGTACATTGAAGATATTTGAGAAAAACTGTCTCTAGGGCTATTTATTAGCGCAATAGAACCCAAAACAATGATTTTTAGAATTATTGCCTGTTTGTCTGTGCGTTTGTGCGCGCTAATCTCAGAAACGGCTTAACCTAGAAGGATGCAGTTTTCACTGATATGTTGGTATTTTCTTGGATTAACATTTAGTGTTTGTTTCATTTGAATCGGTTCTCAAATAAGAAAGATACGTCTATTTTAAGAATTTATTGAACATGGATAGTACATAGAAAAAAAATCCAACATAAAATGAGCTGACAACAATATAGTAAAGTATACTAAATAGTGTTCATCTTAAGTTGGACATGCACACAGGCGTGGCAGGGCCTATATAACACCAATAGGAGCGAGCGGAGCGGAAGAATGTTTCAAAATCGAGGGTTTTTTTGAAGTAAGTAAAACTTCTATAGGCACGCTTGACTTGGAGTACGGTGGTGAATGTGAACGCGGGTGTGCGGGGGGGTTTGGTGGGGGGGGGGGGGGGGGTTGCGGGGGGATATTTTTTTATATCGAGGAACTAAGGTGAGCCATAATTGATGAAAAAGCAAATTGGATAAAAAAAATAAGCTGCCCAAATTACTAATTCCACGCGGACGGAGTCGCGGGCAAAAGCTAGTACTAAATAAATACACAAATTTATTTACATGATAATTCTTCCATAAAATATAGAACTAATAATAATATCGGTTTGTTTTCATCACAAGACTTGATCTAATTAATAAATGTTAGCGACCAGCGTAAAGATAAAATTAAAACCTTTTTCCGTCCGCCTTTCACGTGTTTTAGCCTAAATTAGATTTAGCTTTTAGCCTAATTCAGTCGGGTATTTTAGACTCTCCCGTTTGCCAATTAGCTCATGCGGTTAAAGTGTCAGATAAACTCAGTTAAAATCTGCACTAATTGTCATGATATCAGTTCAAATATCTGTCGGATTTGTGGTAAGTAGGTACACAACGTGTAATGTCATGATTCGTTAATATTTTGACTAGCGATAATTTTGTAGGTTGGTCTTACGTTTGCCAAATAGGTTCTGAGTGGATTAAAAATATCGTCGATAACGCTAATGCCGCGTAACTAACAAAATGTGTCAAATTTAACCGTTTCAACGCCAACGACACTTATAGGTGTCACAAAGTACAGTGTCAAAGTGATCTTGACACAATGACATAAGATTCAAAGCAGGTTTACGTTTTGTCGAGGCGTGGCGTTGAAAGGGTTAAGTTTGGGTAAGTCTGGCATCAACAAACACAAAGATGTTAAATTTGAATGCTCTTCTGTAAACATTGCCACAAGTCACTTATGCGGCATTTGAGATTGTTGGTTACGTGGTATTGCAGTTTCATCGACGATATATCGAATCTATTTATCGCGTAGAAGATAATTTAGAGAGGGACTCTGAGGCGCTTCAACCGCCGTATCCCGTATGTTACGATAATCTAAGTAAGTATAATGCCCATGAATTAATAGTAGATTGATAACCAAGGGTGGAAAGTGACCCATTCAACCCGAGATATTTCTGGCGCTCAAACGAATTGAGAGCACCAACAGTTCGAGGGGAAATGGGTAATTTCACCCGAGCTAGACACTCTACTTTTCATTTCGACTGTGAGGAATGTAAAATACTACTAAAAAATGAGACTAATAATAAATTGAATTTACTTATAGCCAACCTCCAACCTTTTCGCCCTGGCCACTTGCCAACGGCCGAAAAATCGAGTTGGTCACGACCAAGGAGCTTAGATACAAAACTGGAGGTTGAACGCCAAACGAAGAAGTTTTGACCTTTATTACTTATTTATATTTTTCTTTCATTGCGAAGTTTTAAAGAAAATCGCATCGCATCGCGACATTTTACGTATACGTGTTGGTATTTTCCGTTACCGACATTTGTAGTCCTCAGTTTCACTTCGAGTTAACTCGTTTATCTTTTTCATCGTGATGAGGAAAAAGCTCGCGGACATCGTTGGCCATTAATTTCAATTAATTTGAGTAATAATGCACGAAAATAATGAATTACACTAACTTGCCAGTCAGTCGGCCTGTTAATTAGCACATATGTAGATAGGTAACATAATTCCTAGCTATACGCATTGTACCTATTGTAAGTATCTAGTACATAGATAAACTTAAATAATTATATAGATCGAGTCATTCATGATGACGCGTACCGTGGTTCTTATTGCAATGAATGTCATTCATTAATCTCTAATTTTGACAAATTCACGCGTAGTGAAAATAAACGGATCACTGACGTCTTGAAACGAGTTTAACCCGACATGTTTCGGGCTAATCCGTAGCCCTTCCTCTCGGAGTTGCACGTCACGGCGGCTACCAAACGCGCACTGCGTGCTACCGCCCTGGTCGTGCGGCTACTCGACGAAACTGATAACGACACACAACTACCCCCGTTTTCATCATCACTTAAGGCTTCCGTAGGTACTTGCGAGAGAAAAATTTTTCATTCCGCGGAAGGTGCGTGAAGCCATTGAGATTGATCGTAATTCGAATTTCAACCGAGGTAGTGGTTGGTCAGTATAGGTAACACCACCAGAGTTGACGCCACGCACACAACCACATCTCATGTAATGACAGCGGGATTTTGACGTTGTGTTGACGTTAAACGCCAACACAACGTCAAAATCCCGCTGTCATTACACGAGATGTGGTTGTGTGCGTGGCCTCAACTCTGGTGGCGTTACCATTACCCCCAAGTTGGAAAACAGTGTTGAATGTTCGTACTGCGTCAACGGTGAGTGTGAGCAAACCTTTTCAAAGTGATGTTGTTAGTGTTGTGTGCTAGTACCCTACATTTGACAATGACAATAAAAGTGATGATGAAAACAGGGGTACTTGTGTGTCGCTGTCAGTTGCGTCGAGTAGCCGCGCGACCAGTACCTCTACCATGAGTTACACTAGTTTGCAGTGACCGTACTCGCTAGCGACGGCGTAAATGATTTGTATGGAGAATTGTACTTCCGTAAGTGACCGCTAGAGGCGCTGTACACAATTCTCTATACAAATCATTTACGCCGTCGCTAGCGAGTACGGTCACTGTAAACTAGTGTAACTCATGGTAGAGGTACAGGGCGGTAGCACGCAGTGCGCGTTTGGCAGCCGCCGTGACGTGCGACTCCGAGAGGAAGGGCTACGGATTAGCCCGAAACATGTCGAGTTAAACTCGTTTTAAGAACTGAGTGATCCGTTTACTTTCACTTTGAGTGAGTCTCACGGTAGTTTCATGTTTAAATTCACGCGTCTTCGTGAATGGCACTATGTATAACTAAACCGTTTAACTAAGTTCTCGCCCGCGCGGTACAGGGGCTGGGGGTATGACGACAAAGGGGGCCGCGAGAGGTGCAGGCAGCGAGATAGTTGTATATATACCGTAATCATGCGCGGTACATTATTTGATACACTACTTTGTCAAAGTCAACTCGCCTTATTATTTGTCATGAGCGATGTATGACTGATTGTGTAATAATAAATAAATAAATATCTATGTTAAGCTGTACTGTCGAAGTTAAAACACTGTCAAATTTAAAACTAACTTTCTTATTCCAAAGAAAACCTTTATTACCTACATGTACATCCTTATTGTAAATGCAAAAGTAACTCCGTCTGCCAGTCTGTTACCACTTCACACTTAACCGCTAAACCGATTTAGATGAAAAGTCAATACTTACGAGTACATGTCGCCACTTTTTCGCATATTCCGTCCAGTCATTTAACATGCATGCATTATTCAGCTATTAACATGCTACAGGTGTGTTTTCAAAAATTTTAAAACAAAGGTATAGATATTCTATTCTGTAAAGAAATGTAGGTAATTCTTTCTGATTCACAATCTCTGCGTCAACCCGTTTTTCAGCAATTAACTTCGTGGCGGAGAGAGCTGGGAAAATACAAACATATCGACAGTGGAAAGGTAAATGTCGCTAAAGCGCGATAGATATAAAATATAGCGCTTTAGCGATTTTGCCTTACCACTGTCGAATTATGAGTATATGGCTTGTTGGTCATATAGATGCTTCGCGATTTTAGTTTGCATGACATTGCTATTCTTCATATTATTTCTGTGATTAAAAGGATACAATTTTTTTGCGGTTTTCTGCTGACTGTACCTAATCCATTAGAGTAAGAGTCTAAAATGTCTACGTAATCATTTCCAAGCAAGAAAAAGGTTTGATTCCCCACAAATGGCCGCGGCCTTGATTTCTCCAACGCTGCTTAAATAATTCGACGATCCAATGATAAGCGTAAATCTGGGGGCTGCCCTGAAATTCGAAAATCGAAGCTATAAGCGCGAAACGGCCGGCACGATACGATGTTCGAATTTTCAACTTCGTATAAGGCCTGGAAACAGAGAATTTTGACCTTTTATATGGTAACTCTACAAAAGATAGTTCATTGATATGGACATCCGAAAAGTAACGCATGAATAAATCAATTATTTTCAAGGTAATTGTTAGTGCATCGTCATCATATAAAAAAAAAAGAAAATTCATCATTTCATAGAGCGTCCGCTGCTGGACATAGGACTCTCTCATTGATACCCAATTACGGTTGGAACCGGCTTGCAGCCACTGCGAACCAGCGACCATTACCAGATCGTACGTCCATCTCGATGGTGGTCACCCCACACTGCGCTTACCAGTCCGTGAATCCGTGATCTCTATTCGAGTATAAGGGAACGCGATGGATGCGGATGGCACAGGACCGATCTGTTTGGCGAGCCTTGGGGGAGGCCTATGTTCAGCAGTGGACGTCTTTTGGCTGAAATGATGATGATGATGATGATGTATACAATATAATACGATGACTATTTATACATAGAACATCACTTAGAAAAATTCACAAAGTATATAATAGACGGTCTTATCGCCTCACGCTCACTTGGGGGCATCTCATGAGATATAGGTCACAATAAAATCAATACTTTTATAAGGAACATTTTAATGGTCAATTGACATAACGTTCGTTTTATATAATGATGGATATATAATGCCAGGAAAGTAGGTTAGGTTAGAACTGCAACCCTTTTACATAAAACTAACTGGTGTGTCTCACGAGATATAAGAACAAAATATATATTTACGTTATTACCGTACAAAATTAGACATTTTGAAATTATACCTTTCATTCATTATAACCACTGAACATTTTAGTAAACGAACGTCATACAAAGTGAGCGTATACATATGTATATTATGAGTCATTTATGACTATTAAATACAGTATCATACGTTCTTATTACTTACCTCGTTCACTTTGCCGTTCTTAGAACTTCGTCTGTACTTTTTATTCAGTCTGAGCCTTATATACTATTTAATTTCATGTCACGGGCTGTCACAGCCCAGAGTGAGTCTTGTTCATGCGAGTGGTCCATCATACCGCGTGACAAAAGGCGCGCGGCTACGAGTAAGCCCGCATAAACAAGAAACATGCCCCCACCCCATCAGTCTTGTCGCGGCGTACTTACCTTCGAATCTATTATGTGAAGCAATCCGGGGTTGCCACCAAGATTCTTAGAAAACTTTGGGGGTCTTCGACTTCGGGGTTAGTGTGTGCCCCAGCTTGGACACAGGGATGTAGCTTCTTCTTAATGACTGTTATAAATTAAAAGCAGAGATAATCTTCAGTTGGACTTTATTCCGTGACTGGTGAATCACGAGTGTGTGATCTTTTGGCAAAGCTGACATTCGATTGCTGTTCTAAATTTGAATTTCAATATTACCATAGAGCACTCGCGTGCCAGCATCGAATGCCCGCTAACAGTTCCGACTAAACTTAGAAGTCTTCCTTTCGCGTCAGTGATGAGCTAACTTTTTCCTGGCCTTTTTTTGCCACCGAGATACCTGGAAAACTTAGGGGTCTTCAACTTTGGGGGTTTGGGGGGTCAGTGGTGGTATTGTGCGAATGCGCAATCACAATTTCACCTTTTCTTTCTGTCAATCTGTACACAATGAGAGTAGAAAGAGACGCTGAATGAAATCGCGAACACTAAATAAAAAAGGCCTTGTGCTTTAAAACGTTGGCTGCGGCGCTGATTTTTACGTACATTCAGACCGTGCGTTAATTACGCGACACACAGCCCCGCCCGCACAGGCGGTAAGACGCATACCGTGCGGAAAAGACATGGTTTCGCAGCCAACGTGTTAAGGTTTATATCTACATGGTATTTGCTATATAGCTGTTATAAAAGAGAGGTTATGAGAAACATGTCCTCACCCCATCAATGTTGTTGTGGTGTATTGACCCCGAATCCGTTCTACGAAATAATCTGGAGCTGCACCAAGACTCTTAGTAAACTTAGGGGGTTCAACTACGTGGGTTCCAACAAACTTAGGGGTCTTCTTTTACTGTCAGTCAATACCATCTTTACCATAAAGAGCACACGAAGCTCGTGCCCAGGGCCCCCCCCCCCAGCGCAGGGGGCTCCCGAAGGGTCAATATATATTTTTGCAATCAGACAAAAAGTATTGAGAGTCGGGCTTGCACTATGAAGAATCACAGCTAGCGTGCAGTTTACGTGCAGTTTTGCCGACTGCAATGGAACTGCAATGCAAAATGTACGGGCAATTGACAGTTGCAGTAATGGCAACAATAAATCCCCAAAAATCTTGGGATTTTAGACGACCAGATGGCCTAGTGGTTAGAGAACCTGACTACGAAACTTGAGGTCCCGGGTTCGATTCCCGTGTCGGGGCAGATATTTGTATGAAAAATACGAATGTTTGTTCTCGGGTCTTGGGTGTTTAATATGTATTTAAGTATGTATCTATCTATATAAGTATGTTTATCCGTTGCCTAGTAGGTACCCATAACACAAGCTTTGCTTAGCTTACTTTGGGACTGGGTCAATTGGTGTGAATTGTCCCGTGATATTTATTTATATTTATTTATTTTTATTTGAGTTAGGTTACATCGGTGACGTGTTTTAGCAGTTGGCAACCCTAACAATCTTTCTGGTCGGAATATCTCACAATTAATCAGCCACATTTACAGACCTATTTCTTTGCGATACGGTTCAATTTCGCAAGGCGACGAGTAAGTAATGAAGCGCAAGCTGGCAAACAAAGTCCCTTATATTAGCTATTTGTAATTCAGTTGAATTTGCCTTACGTTTTTGTGTTGGCACATTTTTGCTTCGAAATAATACTACGGAAAAATAAATTAGTCTTAGATATTTTTAAATGAACTAGCTTTTGCCCGCAATTCATCTGCGTGGAATTAGTAATTTGGATAGCTTATTTTTTCTGCATACTGTTTATGTATGTATGTAAACTCTTTATTGCACATAAAAATAAAAATACAAATAAACAGAGAAGAGAACAAAGGCGAGCTCATCCCTAAAAAGGGATCTCTTCCAGCTAACCTAGTAAAGAGAAGACAATTTAATATATAATGGATAAGCAGACAGTTAAAAATACGTGCAGTAAAAAGAAAAACAGAAATACTCAAAAGAGAAAGGAAAAAATAATAATAATAGTAATAATTACATAAGTACAAAAGAAAGTAAATACAAAATTATTTACATTAAATGCAACATAAAACAGATAAAACATATTACAAAAACATATTACAAAAGCGGACACAATCTCGCCTCAGATGTCAGTGTCAAGCCATAATTTCTTTAACCTCTTTAATTTCGGGGATAAAAACTATTCTATATCCTTCCCTACAACTCAAGTTATATCCTACTAAATTTAATCTAAATGGGTTCAGCGATTATTCATTCCCCGTGCAAACTTCCGCACCCCTTTTCACCCCCGTAATGGATAATTTCTGGAATAAAAACTATCTTATGTCCTTTCCCGGTACTCAAACTATCTCTGTACCAAATTTTATCTCAATCGATTCAGCGGTTTTTAGCGTGAAGAGGTAACAGACAGAAACACTTTCGCATTTATAATATTAGTAAGAAGTATCTATGGATGAAATAATATTTAGTCATTAAGGAAAGGAAGGGATATAATAGTAGATTGTTCAACAAGGGACTAAAACAAGCCATAATGACACAAGATATTTAGCCACCCGAGCAGAGCGAGGGTGGATATAATTCGCGTGTCATTATGGTAGTTTAGTCTCGCGTTAAACACTCTACTTTTCACATTGAATGCGAGGAAAAAAACGATGTTTTATACAAATCTACAATATTCTTTTATACAACGTACGCTCAATACAAGCAATGAACGTCTGTTCAGAATTCAAATAGCAATAAAATTTGTTCCGCGGTTTTTTTTTGTGAAGTGACGCTTTAAATGTTTGCATATTTAGCCAACAGATTCAAACTTAAAAATTATTTTAAAGCTAATTGGACTTAAGTATGCATAATAAAATGAATTCATCCTTAATATAATTAAATAGATTAATATTCGTAATTATTCATCGTGTTTCACGAAATTATTATTTTTTTAAATATTTTTGCACAGTTGTCATTTTGAGGTTATTTCTACGCCCTAAAGGCTTCCACAGATCGAAGCGCAGGGCGCTACGGAGCGCTGCGGAGCGTCCGCAGCGCGCTTCGGTCCGTGAAAAGCTATAAAATTGTCTATACCCAGTCACTGAAAATGGCGATAATCCTCCATTCACAAACACCGTGATTGGCAGTTTAGGGGTTTCCAAAGTAAATTAAAAAAAAATACTTTAATCCCTAGAGATCAAAAAAGAGCTTTAGTCCCGATATGCAGAGACTAAAGTAACATTTTAAGAGCATGAGAAGTGAAATAGTTATTTATGATACAAGTGCGGAAAGTAGGCTATTCCCAACGAATGGCGGAGACCTAAACAAACGAGCGAAGCGAGTTTGGTATAGCCGACATGAGTTGGGAATTTCCTACTTTCGACACGTATATCATACAACATTTTACAATGCATTAAGCGAGGAAAAAAATTGGGGCTAAGAGCGCGCGCAGACAGAGAGCGGTCTGGAGTACTGTGTTTTCATCGCTCGAGAGTTCCAGTCGCCTGCTGTGTGCGTTATCGTAAGAGACTCAGTACATTCGAAAGAACGCAGAACTCTGAACTCGGAACTCCAGACCGCTCTCTGTCTGCGCGCGCTCATAAACATTTTCGGAAAAAGATGTTGCGTTCTTATTTACCTTTCATTGAGGGAAAGTCTCGTAGATGTTTACATATTTCAGCATCGGTTTAGTCAGCAGGAGGCTATCACATTTAATTTTGTGCTTGGTCTAGGACGTCAGGCGGCGTTAAGTCCTATGGAAATTCATCACTTGAACTCTCCATTTTAATTTCCTAAACTTAAATTAATTCTCCGGACTGAATTCATAAACATTACTGTGGCGGGTTTTCATGACAGACGCGAACGGAACGAACCATGATTGGTTCGTGTTACGCCATGCGCGCGCACTGAAAACTCATTGGTTGACAGGCGCGAACGGGTAACCGTGATTGGTTCGTGTTACGCCATGCGCGCACACTGAAAGCTCAAGAATAAGAATAAGAATAAGAATAGTTTATTGTTCAAAACTGTGTACATTTGTGGTAGTATTTATAGCTTAAATCGTCTCAACAGCTTGTCCTTTTCGGACGTACAATGTCATTCGTTGGACTCAAATAACTTTAATATTTTTCACAGAAGTATTCATTTAAATCATAAAAACATTTACAGAGAAGAAATTCTTTAAGCTTCTTCTTGAATTGCGCACCATCTAGTGATTTGATATCTTCCGGCAAGTGATTGAAAATTTTTACTCCATTACAATATGTGCTCTTTCTAAGTATGTAGCTAGAGGGCCGGACTGTGCATAAGTCGTTTCTATGCTGTGATCTTATATTTTTCTTTGAGTCGCTTTTTCTGGCAAAATATTCGCTATGTTCTTTAGCAAATAAACAAATTTCCAGTATATATATACATGTCAGTGTTAATATGTTATTGTTTACAAATACATTCCTCAAAGAATCCATATTTTTGAGATTATATATAATACGTAGACATTTCTTCTGCAATATAAATGTGGATTGAACGTTCACCGAGTTACCCCAAAAAATTATACCATATGTCAGAAGAGGATAAACATTGCCGTAGTATGCCCTCTTTGCTACCTCTGTTGAAGTGACATTGGTTAGTATTGAAATTGCATAACAGCTCTTGGACAGCTTTTTATTTATTTTCTCAATGTGCGTCTTCCAGTTCAAGTTACTATCTATTGTAACCCCTAAGAAATTTGTGCTAGTTACTTGTTCAATCTTTTCGCCATCAATTATTAAATTTATGTTCTGTGCCATTTGTTTATAGTTAGTAAATTGTAATATTTTTGTCTTGTCCAAATTAACTTTTAAATTTATAGATAGCAACCAGTTTTTTACAGTTTTTAATGTGTTATGTAACGAATCCACAACATTTCCCTCTAGTTTATCTTCAGATATAAATATTGTAGCATCGTCAGCGAACATAATACATAAGTGATTTAGCACTAGGGGGAGTTCGTTAATATAAATCAAAAACAGAAGCGGTCCCAATACGCTGCCTTGGGGAACACCTTGGTGATTTTTACTATAGTTAGATTGTACTCTTGTGATTGTTTTTGAATTTTTATTGTATGCATCCAATATGATAGCTTGGTATCTATCCGAAAGATAACTCTGGATCAATTCTAAAGCCATTCCACGAATACCAACATGCTCGAGGGATTTAAATAAGATTTTGTGCTCAACACAGTCGAAAGCCTTTGACAGATCGATAAAAACTCCAACAGTCACTTTTCTCCGGTGCACATCTGTCCATATCTGTCTTAAAATTTTGAATATAGCTAGGGTTGTATTCTTTCCTTTTTGGAATCCAAATTGGTTCGTGTTTAGTACGTTGTTTCTGTTAAAGAATGAATTAATGCGATTATATATAACTTTTTCAAATATTTTCGAAAAATTTGGCAACAACGCAATAGGTCTGTGATTACCCATTTCCGTTTTTGCTCCTTTTTTATGTAAGGGTTTCACAAGTGCCTTTTTTAAATCATCAGGAAAAATTCCACTTTCAAGTGTTAAATTTATAATATGTGTTAATGGCTCTACTATGAATTCAATACTTGTTTTGATTAGTTTCATAGGTATACTGTCATGACCAGTGCTCCTTTTATTTTTTAGTCTTCTGACAATCTCCTTTATCTCATACGTGCAAACCGGGCTCATGAAGATGCTTGTTACATTTGGTTGAGTTAATGTTTTATTAGCTGTAGCCTTTAATGTTTCATTAACATTTATAAAATAATTATTCATTGTGTTGGCTATGTCTACAGGTTCACCAATTACAATGCCATCTTTTTTAATGTGATCAATTGTGTTTTTTATGACATTTGTTTGTGACGTGTTCTGTTTTATTATTTCCCATGTGGCTTTACTCTTACTAGAACTCTGATCGACATAATTTATATTTGCATTTCGTTTTGCTTGCTTTATTACAGCTTTCATGACTTTACAATATTTTTTGTATCGGTTTTTTGTCACTAAATCATTTGATTTCATTGTTTGTAGATAAAGTTGCCTTTTGTGTCTACTTGCTATTACAATTCCTTTAGTTTTCCACATGGGTTTTCTTCTATGAATAACTTTAATTTTCTTAACCGGCACGCACAGGTCGTAAATGAGGCTGAAGTTGTCGATGAACGTTTTATATGCATTATTGGGGTCTGTTGAAGTATACACATCTGAAAAACTTATTTGTGATATGTATTTTAAGAAGACTTCCATGTAATTGTCTATGTTTCTACTATAAACATACCAATACCGTTCCTTGTACGCCAAGTCAGTCGGGATCAGAATAACTTGACATGTATGATCGGACAAACCGATATCCAATACTTCCACTTTGTAGTTCTTTATATTAGTAAATATGTTGTCAATGCATGTCTGGGAATGTGTTGTTATTCTGGTGGGAACTGTTATTGTAGGATGTAGTTTATACGATCGGAATGTGTTCAGAAATAACTCTGTTTTTTTCGTTTTCTCTAATATGTTCACATTATAGTCACCCAAAATAAAAATCTTTTTGTAGCTGTTCCTTGTCCTAGTTGCTAGCCTGCATAACAGTAGTTCCATATTAACCAAAAAAACATCCAAATTACTATTCGGAGCTCTATAGACACAGACTACTAAATGATTGAGTTCACATATCGTAATGCCACAGCATTCGAAGTGACTTTCCACGGAGATTTCAGATAACCATTGCAATTCACGGCAGTTTATTGTGTGTTTGGCATATATTGCAACACCTCCCCGCTCCTTTAGTTTGCGACAGAAATTTGCTACATTTTTATATCCGTCTATTTGCAATATATTGATATATTCTCGGTAGTGAAAATAAACGGATCACTCACGTCTCAAAACGAGTTTAACTCGACATGTTTCGGGCTAATCCGTAGCCCTTCCTCTCGGAGTCGCACGTCACGGCGGCTGCCACACGTGCACTCGCACGTCACTAGTGCACGTGTGGCAGCCGCCGTGACGTGCGACTCCGAGAGGAAGGGCTACGGATTAGCCCGAAACATGTCGAGTTAAACTCGTTTTGAGACGTGAGTGATCCGTTTATTTTCACTATGAGTGAGTCTCACGGTAGTTTCATGTTTAAAGTATATTCTCGGTGTTTAAAAAACGTCTCACTAAAGCAACAAACGTCTACGTCTTTCTGATGTAACAGTAGTTCCAATTGATCTACTTTTGATTTAATACCTTGTATATTGATATGAGTTATGACCAGGTTATTTTGAATGTCTTTACAAAGCTCCTGATCCTTGCTCACGAAAAAAATCTGATTGTGTTGACTTTTTGCTCGATGATGCGTTTGCTTGGCCATCGTTCTTTTCCATTGTCGCTTGTTTTGATTTAATTTTGTTAAAAAGGTAGGGAATAGTATTTTGTCGTCCCTGTTTGTTACTTCTTATTTTACTTTTATCCATTTTTCCTTCATTCTTATCAGCAAAATATTGAGTAATGAGTTTCTGTCCTGTGCTCACTTCAGTTTTCTTAGACTTTTCTATTATTTGAGTCTTTTCAATTACATAATTTATTCGCCTGTTATTGTAGCCTATACGCAATATTTCTCTTAGCAATAAACCACACATATTCCTTTCACGATCTTGGTTTTGAACATTATATTTTATTGGTATAAATGAGGCATGTGAAAACTGAGAACAGACCACACGTAGTATTTCATTTTGTTTACGTTCATTTAAATAGTCATTATGATATATTTCACCAATAATAACATTTGTATTTGCAAGCAAAGATAAATAATTATATACGGAGCATTTGAAATTTAACGGGTTTCAGTCATTAGATCCACCCATGATTACTACATAGTCTGAAGTTGTGAAGCTTTTGCATACTTCGTCACATGTTTTTAATACTTGTTCAATCGGAGCATTGGGTTTTATGATAGCAGTCACCATATATTTATCGCCTAGTAAAATCTGTAGTAAGTTACGAATTTTCTTGCCATGTTGATCACCAAAAACAATTACTCTTTGTTGCCCATTGACACTTTCTTGTTCGGATTTCGACAGATTTTCATCATGTTTTCCGTTTTGCTTGGTTTTCTTATTAGGATTTAGCTCAGAACTGTGTTTTTCTTTGATTCTCATTGGATTTTGCTCATTGGTTGACAGGCGCGAACGGGTAAACATGATTGGTTCGTGTTACGCCATGCGCGCGCACTGAAAGCGCAGATGTCGTACGGTCCGAAATGGACTCAAGGTACTATTTTAGTACTAAATTTTTTATTTCAAAACTTTTGACGAAATTGAAATTTGTGTGTTTTAATATTAAAACAATCTGTTTTATTATTTTATCAGTAAATATTCATTTGGTTGCATCAAACATTTTCTTATTCGTGCAAAGCTGAATTATGAAGACACAACGCTCTAGTCTTATTTTTTAAACACTAGTTTGGACACAACTTTTTGAGAATTGGCAATTTAAAAAGTTACTTTTCCGCACGCGTGTGGAAAGTAAAATCCATACAATTTTTTTTCACACTTGCGAAAGTGTGCTGGGATGACTAACTTTCTATAGATATGTTGACTCGCGTCAAGAGGCACTTTCCGAGCATGTGCATTGTAAAGGTTATTTACTCTTCAAGGTAAAGCCTCGAACACCATCGTAGAGTTGTTTGTTTGTCTGTTTTTTTGCCGGATACAGTCATTTGGGTGAGTATAAGCGCAGGAATTACATAATTTATTTCCTCCATCTCCATTTTACGAACGGACATGCAGGCGGGGGGAGTGTCTTCACCTTTATGAGTCATCCACATTTTTCTGTTCGCGTCTCTCCTGTGAAGATCGCAAAATTTAAGGGTCTATAGCCAAAATTTATTAGTCTAGATCGGCGTTGGGACCCCTGTCTAACTTTTGGCCCATTTAACGACCGCTTTAGCCTAGTTGGTAGTGACCCTGCCTACTAAGCAAGAGGTCCTGGGTTCAAATCCCGGTAAGGGCATTTATTTGTGTGATGAGCACGAATATTTGTTCCTGAGTTATGGATGTTTTCTATGTATTTAAGTATTTAATCTATATAAGTATGTTTATCGTCGTCTAGTACCCATAGTACAAGCTTTGCTTAGTTTGGGACTAGGTCGATTTGTGTAAGATTGTCCCCTAATATTTATTTATTTATTTATTTATTTATTTAAATAAATCCTTAGTTTGCTGACTCTGAGTTGATAATTTTATGTCGACAGAAGAGACAACTATCGTAGCTAGTATTTCATTGGCCCGCTCGAAGCGATTCGCTTCATCTTTCCTAATATGTACTGCTAAAGAATGGGATTCGCTTCTATCGTTTGTATTTCCAGACAGATACAACTTAGGGCTCTAATTAAATGGAGAAAAAAAACTTATTCTGTTGACCTTCATTATAGCATGCATATACTTCTATGTAGGTATAATCAAATCAATCATACGTTGCCCCATTTGTAATGTCTTTCTAACGTTTTTTCCAGTTACATCTTACACAGACCGAGATAAGGCTCCGAGACAAATATCGCGTCTCCGACACATTCAGAAGATGGACGATTGCTCTTAACCAGAGCTGGCAACCAAAGCTATACTTGCCATCATTTTTTTAATCTATACTAATACAACGTGTTGCCTGTAACAATAATTAAAAGTAGAAATATTTTATTCCATCACCAAACGTGCCCAGTAATTTTAATTCAATTGTCATTAAAATTATATCCATACAACAAACGTGATTGTTTTGCCGTTTTTATAGATAATGGTGCTGAACCGTTCGTGCGCGAGTCCGACTCGCACTTGGCCGGTTTTTATATACTTAATCTGTTTTTTAACCGACTTCAAAAAAATGAGGAGGTTATATGTTCCACTGTTTATATATATTTTTTTTTTTTTTTTTTTTCTATGTATGTTCATATCTCCGCCAATTGTAAGCCGATTTTCAAAATTCTTTTTTTGTTTGAAAGAACATACTTCTGAGGTGGTCCCATTGACACCAAGTCAAGATCTGATGATGGAATCATGGGTAAATCGACGGAAACCCTCAAATTTTACAGGCACAACTATGACGATTTTAGAATTTTTAGCATCTAGTCAAGCATTTTCATTCAGAAAATGTCATTTGGTAAACTAGATCTGATGAAGAAGATCACAGATGGCCAACGGAACTCCTCAACGGGTCAAATCTTGCAAGTTGAATTTAACCCACTTCCCGGTTTCTGAATTGAAATTTTGCATGTTTGTGTAAATTGGATGACAATGCAATATTATTGCAACATGGAGCTGGTCTGATGATGGAGCTGGATGGTGGCCATAGGAACTCTGTAATAAAACGACGCAACCCCGTCGAGTTTGGGCTTGTTTCATTCGTCTTAACGAGCACTTTGATCTCAGATGGTAAACAGGGTCTGATGATGGAGCTGGAAGATGGCCAAAGGCACTCCAAAGTAAAACGACACAATCCCGTCGAGTTTGGGCTCGTTTTATTCGTCTTGACAAGCACTTTGATCCCAGATGGTAACCAGGGTCTGATGATGGAGCAGGAAGATGGCCAAAGGCACTCTACAATAAAATGACACAAACCCTGTCGAGTTTGGGCTCGTTTGATTCGTCTTGACGAGCACTTTGATCCCAGATGGTAACCAGGGTCTGATGATGGAGCTGGAAGATGGCCAAAGGCCTCAACAATAAAACTACACAACCCCGTCATGTTTGGGCTCGTGTGATTCGTGTTGATGAGCATTTTGATCCCAGATGGTAACTAGGGTCTGATGATGGAGCTGGAAGATGGCCAAAGGCATTCCACAATAAAACGACACAACCCCGTCGAGTTTGGGCTCGTTTTATTCGTCTTGACAAGCACTTTGTTCCCAGATGGTAACCAGGGTCCGGTGATGGAGCTGGAAGATGGCCAATGGCACTCCACAATAAAACGACACAATCCCATCGAGTTTGGGCTCGTTTGATTCGTCTTGACGAGCACTTTGATCCCAGATGGTAACCAGGGTCTGATGATGGAGCTGAAAGATGGCCAAAGGCACTTCACAATAAAACGACACAACCCCGTCGAGTTTGGGCTCGTTTTATTCGTCTTGACAAGCACTTTGATCCCAGATGGTAACCAGGGTCTAATGATGGAGCAGGAAGATGGCCAAAGGCACTCTACAATAAAATGACACAAACCCCGTCGAGTTTGGGCTCGTTTGATTCGTCTTGACGAGCACTTTGATCCCAGATGGTAACCAGGGTCCGGTGATGGAGCTGGAAGATGGCCAATGGCACTCCACAATAAAACGACACAATCCCATCGAGTTTGGGCTCGTTTGATTCGTCTTGACGAGCACTTTGATCCCAGATGGTAACCAGGGTCTGATGTTGGAGCTGAAAGATGGCCAAAGGCACTTCACAATAAAACGACACAACCCCGTCGAGTTTGGGCTCGTTTTATTCGTCTTGACAAGCACTTTGATCCCAGATGGTAACCAGGGTCTAATGATGGAGCATGAAGATGGCCAAAGGCACTCTACAATAAAATGACACAAACCCCGTCGAGTTTGGACTCGTTTGATTCGTCTTGACGAGCACTTTGATCCCAGATGGTAACCAGGGTCCGGTGATGGTGCTGGAAGATGGCCAATGGCACTCCACAATAAAACGACACAATCCCATCGAGTTTGGGCTCGTTTGATTCGTCTTGACGAGCACTTTGATCCCAGATGGTAACCAGGGTCTGATGATGGAGCTGGAAGATGGCCAAAGGCCTCAACAATAAAACAACACAACTCCGTCAAGTTTGGGCACGTGTGATTCGTGTTGACGAGCATTTTGATCCCAGATGGTAACTAGGGTCTGATGATGGCGCTGGAAGATGGCCAAAGGCACTCCACAAAAAAACGACACAACCCCGTCGAGTTTGGGCTCGTTTGATTCGTCTTGACAAGTACTTTGATCCTAGATGGTAACCAGGGTCTGAAGATGGAACTGGAAAGTGACCATAAGAACTCCGTAATAAAACGACGTAACCCCATCAAATTTGGTCTCGTTGGATTCGTCTTTATGAGTACTTTGGTAACCAGGGGCAAAAAGTACAGTGAGCAAAAAAAAACTTGTATTAAAAATAGATTTTGTAACAAACTTATTTCGAGGTCAAACTGATGATTTTATCCTACGTATCTAATTATACAAATACAACTAAAAAGCAAAAAATAAAATAATTTTTAATTAAAAAATAAAACCGACTTCAAAAAACACCCAAAAACTAAAACGCAAAAAATAAAATAAAAATTGAACCGACTACAAACAAAAAGCATAGAAATATCTTTCTTCTAACGGTGAGGCCACACGAGCGTAATTTTGTGAGTCGTGAGCGGCAGAATTTCGGTTCGCGCCATACAATATGCGGGCCATCACGTGACACTCACATGACACAATGTATGGCGCAACCGAAATTCTGCCGCTCACAACTCACAAAATTACGCTCGTGTGGCCTCACCCTAATCTGTTTGAAGTCGGTGACTCAGCACGAGCCAGCAGGAGTGAACCTAGCCATCGACCTTACGTACGTACTATCTATTGTGTTTCTTTCTACCACTCCTGCTGGCTCGTGCTGAGGCACCGATTTCAAACAGATTAGGGTGAGGCCACACGAGCGTAATTTTGTGAGTTGTGAGCGGCAGAATTTCGGTTGCGCCATACATTGTGTCATGTGAGTGTCACGTGATGGCGCGCATATTGTATGGCGCGAACCGAAATTCTGCCGCTCACGACTCACAAAATTACGCTCGTGTGGCCTCACCGTTAGAAGAAAGATATTTCTATGTTTTTTGTTTGTAGTCGGTTCAATTTTTATTTTATTTTTTGCGTTTTAGTTTTTGGGTGTTTTTTGAAGTCGGTTTTATTTTTTAATCTGTACAGAAATTTACCTAAGCAAAATGTGAATGATAATTTTAACTTGCTGGAAGGTCATTAATTTCTTCTGAGGTTTTAATAGCTACAGTTCGTTACCGAAAATAATGAGTTTGTTCTTATTTTATCCGCAGGCAGCTTTCCTGGAATAAGAGCCGGGTATACTATGATGTAAGTATTTTATTTTATACCAAGAGTTATTTGTGTTCTTCCAAAGTAATTTTAAATAATAATATCCTGCGGCCACGCATCTGTGGACGAATGTTTTTTTATCCCATTGAATTTTGAAAAAATCCTCCTTAGTGCACCTGGCAATAACAATATGTATTGTATGTAGTAAGCAGTACCTACTGAAAACAAGGTATAGTCGGGGTAAGAAAAGGTTCGTCACTTTTCGACTCTATGTCAACGAATTAAGGTTGAAAAGTGACGAACCTTTTTTTACCCCGACTATACTTAGAGGAAAAATACAGGGTATGCAACAAGCGGCCTCATAGCTTCAGAGCTATTTCTTCCAGTTAACTTTTAACAATAGAAAGAATAATTAATATCTAAGGCGTACCATACTATAATGACTATCTATCTATATCATGGGCAATAATTTCGATCAAGATTGGCGATTCCTAGTCTCCAGCGTATTGTGTTAAAAAATTTAGCTGTATTATTAGGTAATAATATTTTAGATCTATTTGGAAAAAATATACCTTGTTGAGTTTCTTGTCGGATTTTTTTCAAAAGGGTAGTGGTAGATTCTTCGACATTTATTATTGCTCGAATTGAAGCCTGATTTGAATAAAAATATTATGACTTTGACTTTGAATTTGAATTGAGGAATAGATTTCGCAGGGTGTGCAATTTACAGCAAAACAAAACAAACAAATTACAACGACCAATATGTCTCAAATATGATAAAACAAATGAGGTTTTCAATATGGAAATTCAAATGAATAATTTGGTGCTTAGCAATACGCATTTCTGTGAACAGTAACGGGAAAACATGTTTTGATACCAACAAGGGGTCCATTCTTAGAAGTATGAAAGCTTTCAGAATTTTCTTTTAATAAACAATGCTTTTGAATACAAATGAGAAAAGAGCTTCCTACGTCACTAAAACAAAAGATTTTATGAGCAATGAAACAAAGTAAATACCTAGTGATTAAAAATACTTTATTAATCAAAATCATAAGGATTATTTTGTAAGTAAGCTCCAAATGGCTCTTTTACAAGTAGTTTTTTATCCCTCCATCCCTCCTCCAGCGCTTTCGGAAAAAAAATGCCCAGAAAAATGCGCCACGAGAAACTTGGAAGAAAGTAATTTTTTCACAACAAAAATTATATTAGAATTCTCTCAACTATTGACAAATTAAATTAAAGATACATTAAAGACAAAAATCACGTGGATATCGAAACATATTTCATTACCGCTATACCTAGATTTTATAGGGATGTATGTATGGGGTCCCTTAGTTAAGTAGGTAGGTACTTAATTCAAAACAACCTCTACCAATCATGACAAAATTTTATACTATTTTATAAATTAATTGGAGAAGAATTATTAGACCTTTATGCCATTATCATTTCTTCCTATTCGCGATTCTGCACAATATGGATTCCACACAACCGCAATAGACCACAATCGTTATTCTTCACAATCATTGTTTCTACGGGTATGTATTACAATACCGAAGTACAAAAGACCGAATGTATTAAAACATCGAATGGGTCAAAAGACCGACACGATTTTTTTCTGAAACCGTAGACTTCTCAGAATTTATTAAAACGGCATCATACAGAACCCATTAGGTTAGGTTAGGTTTGTTTTATAAAAATCTCAAAAAGTTAACGGTTTCAGAAAAAAATCGTGTCCAGATGACGACCAGATGGCCTAGTGGTTAGAGACCCTGACTTTGAAGCTTGAGGTCCCGGGTTCGATTCCCGTGTCGGGGCAGATATTTGTATGAATAATACGAATATTTGTTCTCGGGTCTTGGGTGTTTAATATGTATTTAAGTATGTATCTATCTATATAAGTATGTTTATCCGTTGCCTTGTACCCATAACACAAGCTATGCTTAGCTTACTTTGGGACAAGGTCAATTGGTGTGAATTGTCCCGTGATATTTATTATTATTATTATTATCGAATGGGTCAAAAGACCGACAAGATTTTTTTCTGAAACCGTTAACTTTTTAAGATTGTTATAAAACAAACCTAACCTAACCTAATGGGTTCTGTATGATGCCGTTTTAATAAATTCTGAGAAGTTTACGGTTTCAGAAAAAAATCATGTCGGTCTTTTGACCCATTCGATGTTTTAATACATTCGGTCTTTCGTACTTCGGTATTGTAATACATACCCGTTTCTACACTATCGCCCTTCTTCCTATTCGCGATTCTGCACAAAAGTATGGATTCCAGACACACAGTTACTATATCCCAAATTAATTATAGAATGCAATTCTATTTAAATTAAATAACGAACAGACATTTATCCACCAGTGGAACACTAATACAGACAAGGAAAAAAACGAACAATATGTTTTAAAAGCGTAACTACCATATAATATTCCACATTTATAAGCGTCAAAAGCCTGAAATAAACGTTTAATTAAGTATCACTATTTAAACGTCTTGTACTTAAATCTAAAACCGCCATGTCCTTAAAGGTGAGAGTCGCGAGTCGCGGAATTGAGATAAATGACCCCTGCCATCTATCACGTGGTAAGTGGATTTTGTCAAGCTCCTGGCGAACCAGCAATTTGTCTGCTTTTCAGCGGGAATCTACGGACGGACGTGAATGACGATACGGTGCAGACTTGAGACGTATTAATTTATTTTTCAGAAGATCTGAGAGGTTTATTGTGGCGATTGATTTTAGCCTTTAGCCAGTCATTGAACGGTGAATTGTAGACGAACAATAGGAAATTATTGAAGGGAACGTCGTGGAAAGATGCAGTTTTGTGCATTATTTATTTTGTTTTTATTGAACTAGTGGAAAAATAAAAATAAGCTAAGTAAGTGCCTTTTTCCGTAAGAATTTAGAAAAATCTCGACGAGATGAGTGTGCAAAGTGTGATTGAATCCGGAATACGGAAATTCGCCTAAGAACTCTAGTTACCGATAGCTCGAAGAATATGTACCTACTTACATATTCTACAACTTAGGTATTTAAGTAGAAGTGGCAATGCGCGCCACATCGCTCGAACCGTTGGGGGAGAAAGGTTTTCGAGCGGCGATCACGAACCGGAAGGCGAGACGTGGGCAGGCCTCCTGCTAGGTGGAGTAACAGCATCCCGAGAGTTGCAGATAAGATAACCAATGGATGCAGATGGCCAGTTGTCGTTCATTGTGGCGTTCAAAGGGGAGGCCGATGATCCAAAGTGGACATCTTTCAGCTGACGATGATGATGAGATTAGATAATAACGTCACGCACACGCACCCGTTGTAATAATTGAAACTGTAAGAAAGATGACGCATTATATACGAGGACATGGTGTGTCATCTTTCTTACAGTTTCAATCATTACACCTGGTGCGTGACACGCTCGCATCTGTTCTGCGCCGACCTTCTTCAGTGAACGTCTTTCAGCTAAAATGACGATAATAAAATAACACAATCCTTTTAATGTTTTGACGTGTAACAAAATTACATTAGATACATCCCTTGCTGAAGACGACAATTGTGTTGCTAAATTCGTAGTGTGATTGATCAAATACCGATTTTCGTGAATAATTAAACTGTCGTTATATTACGTCCCTGGGCGATGTGCGGTCTGAAAAACATGGCGTCAAACAAATCTCCCCGGGGCAGGCTTTATTTGATCCGGTACGATTTTTGGTGCTCCGGATATCCTTGCGAGATATGGGTTACTATTTGATCATGAAAGTAATTGTTTTTTAGGGTTTCGTATCTCAAAACAAAACCTTTATATTATTATGTAGGATCGGACCATTTTTTGTACAGCAACCTACCGCTATTGGACACTCGCAAATAAATCAAAACTTGCACGTCTGCCTTCAACCACGAATCAGCGATGAAGGTCGTGAAGCTTTATTTACAGTACACGTTATGAAAGAAATCCGAAAATAGTATTCGGGCAATTTCAATTTAAAATGTACCTGCTACTTTTTTTTTCAGAATAAGTAGTTTTTAGGTTACCTTGCTCAGAATCAAGAACGATGTTGATATTGACGATTTCATGGGCTTGTGTCATCCATCATTTTGTATTAAAGACAGCAAAACATGTCGGAAAGGTGAAACACTGACCTATTACATAGGGTACACCGGTTCAAACACTGCTCTTCCCCGGGACGAATTCAGAAATGAACCACAGCTCTTGGGCAAACGAGGTTACCCGACACGCACCCCAGTCGATGGTTTACCACGTCAAGTAATTCCCGTTTGTTACATTCAAAGATGAAAGTTTCAAGTAACACAAAGTCGAAGGAAATTCAAACTCCTGCTAAGTGTCGCTCTTTCCTAGTACAAGTGGAAACAATGTACTTGCTTCGTTTATGTAATAGTAGAAGCTTAGGGTTTTTTTTAGAAGGTTAAACCCCTCCACAGACTCTGGTAGAGTAGTTGTCGCGATGCTGTCAGTGAAAATATTTAGATATTGTAAATATTGTTGTTAGTTTCTTTTTTTTTACAGCAAAATTTTAATGTATTTCTCAGTGTCAGCTGTTGAGTCGCATGACATTTATTTAGAAGAATTTCTAAATCTGTTTCTGTTTGTTCATGGAATGAAACTATAAAACTACACGATACAAATTTTATTTTCCTATCCTGGCCGACTCAATCTTATTACTGTTTGTATACAGATTTATTTTGTTGGGATTAATTTTTTGTCATTCTCTCCTGTTTCCTTCTTGTGTTGTGATTTATTAACTTTGTCTAATTTAAATTTGACTTTTTTGCCTGTCGTAATATTTTTCGCGGGTTGGAAATATGAAATTTACCCCCTTTTTCACCATCCATTGATCAAATTTATTTGACGGATAAATGTGATGCCGTCTCTGTTTTTTTGTTCAGAATCAGAATCAGAATAATTTATTGTATAACTGTGTCACATACAATTAGGTGGTAGTGCATATATTACAGGTAGTTTCAACAGTTACCCGTTCCGGGCGTACAATATTGTTAGTAATATACTTAATGTAATTTGGTACTTTAAAGTTAAGTCTAATTTTAATACTTAATGGCTATTTACAATTAACTAGTTCTATAATACTCTTTTATGTTATAAAATGCTTTATCTAAAAGCCAGTTTTTGAGCCTTCGCTTAAATATATCCCCTTCCATAACCTTCAAATCAACTGGGAGATTGTTAAAAACACTAATAGCTGTTACATAGGCACTCTTTTTAACACGCTTTTATTAGGTCGTCGTGTATGTAATTATATATAGAACTATTTACTTTCGGTAGCTGAAAATTATACTTATATTGCGTCCGTACATTTAATTTCAGTGAATATTTTTTTGTAAAATGATGGGATTGATTTTTAACAAATAAGCATAATTCCAATATGCAAATGCCGCATAGCGTCATGAAGCGCTTCAATGTACCACATGTTCGAAAAACTAAAATTGGAGATCGTCTCCTATGTGCGGGCGGACTATCAAATTGTAATCAATTCAATGGATGATAAATCTGTTTCGTTAAAATATGTTTTGTAGTTGTTAAAACAAGCATTCTTGGTTATTTAACGGTTCAAAAGACTATCTGACTAATATTAAAAACGCGAAAGTTTGTATGGATGGATGTATGAGTGTTTGATACACATTCAGGCTAAAACCGTTTGACAGATTGCGATAAAATTTGGCACTCAGATAGTTTATAACCTTGATTAAGATGCTTTAATATAATAATTTCATTCTATCAAATTTAAAGTCTTTAAGCAAATTTCTTCTATTATTTTTAACTATTATAATATATTTGAGCAAAATATTCTAGGGCAATTTACACGTGTACGAAAATATATCAATTTGAAATTTGGTAGCCCTTTGACGTAAGAATCCATTAATCTTAATGACTTCTGGCACTTGCGGAATTTCACGTCGTACAGGCCGTCAATCTGCAGTGAGACCTTGATTTATTTCTTTCTCGAGTAAAAGCCCTTTGACACTAATAGATGTTAAAATCATTACACTTCCTTTGGCTTTGCCGTAGTCGTGTAAAAAATAATCAATAAAGTGAATGAATTACTTAATTTGCTGCCTGCTGTAAAATTCCACCATCGCACTTCCCGCCGAAAGTCTAAGTTCCATTTTCACCATCTCGATGACTGGCAGTCTACCACTGCACGTTTTCTTCGGCACTTCCTACCACGTACGGTGAAACTGTGAAACCAGCTTCCGGCAGCAGTGTTTCCAGACAACTATGACATCGGGGCTTTCAAGAAAAAGATACTTCCTTTAAAGGCCGACCACAGATTAGTGACTCTCTTTGAGTTGTTGATATTTATGGGCGGTAATGATCATTTTCCATCAGGTGACCCGCTTGCTCGTTTACCTTCCACTCATAATAAAAAAAAAAATTTGCCCGTACGAGTATTAATCGGTTTTCTTGGATATATCGCGCCGCCTTTTGTTTTATTTAGAAGTTAACAAATTCATGAGCCTCGTTTTGTCTGGAGTTGAGTTTATTCGGAAGCAATTTAGCTCCGTCGAAGGTAAAACTTTGGAGTACTCGGTTTTGTCTCAACAGGCAGATTAATTAAAGCGCGGAGGCGTAGAGTCATGATGGCGTTTTCGTACAAAGTTTTTCGAAGGAAATGAAAAGAGTTTTAGTTCCGCTGAAAAAAAATATATTACTTATTAAACGTACCTACATATATGAATATTATATGATGAGTCTGATCTGTTGCCGGCTTTTAAAGGAAGTATAAACCCTTTTCTTGAAAGCTCCGATATCATAATTGTCTGGAAACACTGCTGCCGGAGGTTGATTCCACAGTTACACTGAATGGCAGGAAGTGCCGAAAAGTTTTCTTGCACGTTTGTACAGCGGTAGACCGCTATTCATTGAGATAGTGACGATGGAACTTAGACTTTCGGCGGGAGGTGCGATGGTGGAATTTCGCATCAGGCAGCAAATTAAACAATTTTTCTGAGCACTCGCCTTGGTAGAGCCTATAAAACAAAAAGGGAACCTACTCAAATTTCAGCAGCAATTGCCCACATACCGGTAACGCTAAAGTGAATAAATATACTGATACAATATCCGTGCAATATAATACATACTTTGCAATACGCTCCGCGATGAAGTTAATATCGTTTCTCTAATATACGTATTACGTGCGCTCGTACCGTCTATACCTACAAAGGATAGTCACGAAGGTAGTCTCGTACTCTTTGTTAAGTGTACAATTACTATAACTACTACCACCCTTTTAAACCTACGTTCAAATAAAAAAAGTGCAATCCTACTATATCATTAGGTACTTATTGTGATACATTATCAAAGAGAAAGTTTGTGAAGATGTTAAAATGATTGGCTGGTAGTAGCTCAATCACGCAAAAACGGCTGAATGGATTTAAGCGAAATTTGGCGTTCGGTCAGATATACAAAGATCCAAGACAAGATGTTGAAGACAACTTACAAGATGACATGTTAGGTTCGTCTGTAATCAATAGATATGACGTTTTCTAAGCAAAGTCCCTTTAAAAATGTTACTCTAACCTTTATTTAGGCTAAGCTCTAACCTTTATTTAGGCTAAACTCTAACCTTTCTTTAGGCTAAAATCTAAGACTGTAAATGTTTCTCCTGAAGGTATTACTGACGCGCAAGTTCAAGCAAGTAATTTATTAATACGAAAGTTTGTGTGCGTGCGTGCTTGCGTGCTTGCGTGTGTGCGTGCGTGTGTGTATGTGTGTGTGTGTATGTGTGTACCTATTTATTGAATCAGGTGTTACTATATGCTTGGGCGTTTCAGGTGTATGTGTGTGTTTGTTATTCTCCCATTAGCCAAGCTCGTCCATCCATACCCCATACTAATCCATGCTAATATTATAAATGCGAAAGTGTATGTCTGTTAAGAGGGTTTATACCTGCTGAGCTGGCAACGTTGCATTTTTGTTAGTTTATCTCGATTATTCCATAAAAATTGAATGAAAATTAAAAATGTTTTGAATACAAATTGTTCTAATATATAAGTTGAACAATTTGTATTCAAAACATTTTTAATATTCATTCAATTTTTATGGAATAATCGAGAAAATAGTTTTTCTCGATTATTCCATAAAAATTGAATGAAAATTAAAAATGTTTTGAATACAAATTGTTCTAATATATAAGTTGAACAATTTGTATTCAAAACATTTTTAATATTCATTCAATTTTTATGGAATAATCGAGAAAAACTAACAAAAATGCAACGTTGCCAGCTCAGCAGGTATAAACCCTCTTAACTCTTCACACTTATAGCTGAACAGATTTAGAAAAATTTTGGTATGAAGATAGTTTGACCCTGGAAAGACCATGGAATAGATTTTATCCTGGAAAACTGCATAGTTCTCGCGGGGTAGCGATAAACGAATTTTTTCGCAGCCGGAGGCGCGTGCATCAGCTACTTCCATATAAATAAATACATGTATTTATCAGAGCCCGCAGAGGCCGCAGGTTCAAGTTGGATGCAAGTCGCTTCCACCGTAATGATTGGGTATCAATGAAAATGAAGGAGGCCGATGTCCAGCAGTGGACGTCTTGCGGCTGAAATGATGATGATGACTTACCAGAGACGTTGCTATTTTCCACGTATGATAGCAGAGTAGCAAGGAAAAAGGTAGTTTATGGGTATTTTTTAAAGGTATTCATTAGAATGGCAATTTAGTCCTTACGGTTTAAATTTAAGATATGGTTTGCACCCGTTGATTGCGGATCCCTAAAAAAGGTTGAATTCAAATTAACACGTCTTCATAGCTTGTTTTATTTCTGTCATTTACTTAAATGACTTCTTATTACAATATAATTAAGATAATATTAATCTCTCATTAACATTAGCAAATATTCACATTTGATTGTAACAACAACGATCATAAATTAACTAAATTAAGAAAATACGCATATTTACAATCCTTTGTATTACTTAACATTGAATTTTGCTATCACATCTAAGTATAAACGCTATCTCGAAGTCAACATCAGTTTACTAACAACTGTGGTTTTCTTTAACTGTAAGGTAGCAAAGATAAAATTAGTTAGTTTTTGCTGATAGTAAGATCTTGAAAAATACACAACCAAAGTACACTTTTAGCGTGAGCTGCACCGAGTTATATTTAACTGGAAATTTTACATTGGTTACAGCAAGGACGTTTATATCAAGAAAACCTTGTGGTTAATACACAATTAATAAGGCTCACCGATGTACCTGCGCAGAAAATACGTTTTCACACCTTTCATTCGGAAAAGTAGATTTTGCTCCCTGACGACAGGGATCAAAATGCTACTTTTCTGTTCAAGCTACTTTTTTAATTTATTCATTGGCAATGGTTGTACGCAATGTGCCAATGAACATAGACATTAATAAAATAATCGATTGTATTGATTTCATCGTAATCGATTAAAAATGAACGTATTTCATATTTTAACTTTAACAACGTTATATGAAAATTGATGAATTTTTCGTAATAGTTTCGTTGATTGTTATTGTGATTTAATGAATATTGATATCCGATACCATTGTAATATTCGATTCCATTCGATTATTTCTTAACATTGTTAAAAGTAGCACAGGAATACTTTATCTGTGGTGACCTTTCCCTATCACAACAATCCATCTTCCTCATAGTCGGTGTGAAAAATTGTATGTGTCACTCAGGAGCAAAATTATTTTCGTGTTGGGCGTTAACACTTGAATCCTTCGTTACGCTCAGGATTCTAACTTAGAATCCCTCGCTGCGCTCAGGATTCTATTGTAGAATCCATCGCTTCACTCTGGATTCAATGTACTGCCCTCGCCGTAAATACGTCATTTTGCTCCCTTGTGACACAAATAACTATTTCATCTCTCATACTCGGAAAGTGAGGCAAATCGTATCTGACATACGGGAGGATAACTATTATTTTCTTCCCTAGGGTAGATATGAATTAAAAAAAATAAATGCATTGGCTGTCAATGGAACACATACGCATTCAGCCAAGCATTACGGCATATACATGGAATAATTAAGTATTGAATTTTTTTTTCTTAATGTTTCATATTACAAATGCCAGTGAAATATTATTAAATTAAATTATTTATTTTTACATTAGTTTCTTATTTAGTGACTTAAACCAGAAAAGTTAAAAAATGTTAAGAAAAAAACGCGGTAAACGACAATCTTATATGTCCACACAGCCTATCTCTATACAGCTTAACTCCTTGGTTCAAATTGGTTATTTACTTATTTTACAAATAAATTTACTAAAATACCTACTTTGTCTACTGTTTTCATTGATTATTATGTTGAATATATTACATTTTGTTAAATTAATTATTGCTTAACAATAAACTCTATTAAAATATTTTACAACGGTCATATTGACCGGTTTAGACATTTTTATTTATTTATACTTATATTTTCTTACTTTCCTTGTAGTCGAAATGAAAAGCAGAGTGTTTAACTCGGGAAAAACACCAATATCACCCTCGAAATATTGCCACCCTCGCTGTGCTCGGGTGTCAAGTAACCTCGTGTGATATTGGTTCTTTTCCTCCCTTGTTGAACAATCTACTATTTAAAAGCGCGGGAATTGCAATTGACCAAATGGGCATACTCCATGCACACTTTTTCATTAGGAACCAAGTCATCCATTTTAGTGACAAGAAAAACTGCATTCATAAGGTGACAGCACCAGTAATGGACAAGAACTAATTATGGACATTGAAAACTTGACACGCACGCGTGTCCAGATTTCTCACAATAATATTTTCCTTCACCGTAAAGTTCATTCTGTCCTTTGATTTATATTATAACAAACCTTATTAGGATATTTTTTTTTTTTTTTTACAAAAAACTGACCCGTGATTGACCACTATCTCACCTGATGGAAAGTGTAGATGAAGCCAAAGGTGTACCTCACTGGTTCAGTAACAGCCTATTCACTCTAGCCTTGAAGAGACCCAGGTTGTATTTATCACAAAATCAATATTATTAACCTAAACTCAAGTAAAATCTAAGTAGGTATATTTTTGTACGTTTATAATATTTATGTTTAAGAAATAAACAATTGTTTCTACACAATTATTGCAAGTACAGGACTTCACAACTATTTTTTAATCTCACTGGCCCGTCATCACACGTCGGTCTTTTTAATAAAGTTTAAATAAATTATCGTTTTGGACTTCACTTCGTAAGATCCACGTCAAATTATGATTATCAGAATTTGAAACTTAAAGTCAACGGAGAAGAGTCGACATTAGCTTATGCAAGGGGTCGGCAATCTTTTGAGGTGGAAGGAAACAAAATTTAAAGTTTACGAAATTTCCCAGCTTTTAAAGAACCACTAAGAAATCACATTACAATATCATAGTACTTTCTTATATCAATTTAATTTGTATTTAATGAAATTGCTGAAAGATAAACATGGTAGGATCAGTCACGGAAGGGTTTTAAAGTATTTTGATAATAACAAAAATAAGATTATTCATTTTTGCTTACCTAAGTATGTAATAGGAGGCATAAATTAACATTTGGTAATAACAGGTGCGATTATTGTACGGCCGAGTATTTGTCGACCCAGAATACACGACAATAATGTGCGGCCTGATAAGATAATTCATGCACTCATATAATTTGCGATAAAGACACGTATTATTAGATCGTTAATTATTGTAGGTCATTCCGGTTCGACAATTACAGGTCGTACATTAATTGTCCCCAACATCGAAAGCGCTGCATGCAGCTCGCGAACCGCAGGTTGCAAACCCCTGGTATAAACGTATGTACACTGGGTCTTGTATTTAAGAAGTCCTGCACTCAAATAAGCAAAATATTGTTTGATATTTTTAATACATAATGAGATCACACCTAATGGTCTAATAAGTCTTCAGCCTGTTTCACCTGCAGGTACAGCACTTCGCTATTGCTTCTGCACTTCTTCTGAGGAGGCTCCTCTTCCTCCAGAGGCCCGAAGTGATACCCTCGAGCCATGAAGTGGAACAGCAGTATGGATGAGAACATGAGGCCTGTGTACACGAAGAATTGGGTCTCCTGGGGAAAACAAGCAAATAATTGGGTGAGTCACACCGAGACAAGACGCGTGAAAATACTCATTTAACGTATGTATTTTCTTAATGAAAAATGCAGCGTTGCGTGTCGGTGTCACCTAACCTTTTAAGGATTTGCCACACTGGATGCGTTCTGCGGTTGCGTCAGGTCAAATTGAACGCAGCCCGCATTATGTATGAGCAACATTGTCGGTCTCTATATATTGCGCGCGCGTGCGATTTGACCGTGCGGACCGCACGGTCAGATCGCATATCTATACAAAATATATAGGACCGACAATGTTGTTCATGTGCGTGCGACCGCAGAACGCATCCAGTGTGGCAAATCCTTTAGATTAGATTAATTGATTCTCTATTCTTGGCTAGATTGTGTGTGCAATAATTATCGTTTTCCCTAATTAGTATTCAGTATAGTATTTTTTATTATTACTGTTACAGTAAATAGATTATTTAAGAAATGTTATTAAACTAACTAAGTAACCATGCATTATATAAAAGGATATTTTAAATCCTAATTAAGTAAACATATTTTCCTACTCCTGTACTTTTATCTGTTTTTTACATGGTTGCGAACAAATATATAAGAACATAGATAATATGACTTCAGAAAGTCTATACTTAATCTATTCGCCATAACAGCACTTGTGTCGTAATGTCGTTATTACGATACACCTAGCTGCCACATAATATTAAATGTAGGGTACACTCAACACTAAAGCCCAGTTTAGACCTGCTGAGTTGAGTAGAGTAGGGTACAGTCGGGTACAGTAGAGTAAAATAGGGTACAGTAGGGTACAGTCGGGTACACTAGGGTAAAATAGGGTACAGTCTGGTACAGTCGGGTACAGTAGGGTAAAATAGGGTACAGTCTGGTACAGTCGGGTACAGTAGGGTAAAATAGGGTATAGTAGGGTACAGTAGGGTAAAATAGGGTACAGTAGGGTACAGTCGGGTACAGTAGGGTAAAATAGGGTACAGTAGGGTACAGTCGGGTACAGTAGAGTAAAATAGGGTACAGTAGGGTACAGTCGGGTACACTAGGGTAAAATAGGGTACAGTCTGGTACAGTCGGGTACAGTAGGGTAAAATAGGGTATAGTAGGGTACAGTCGGGTACAGTAGGGTAAAATAGGGTACAGTAGGGTACAGTCGGGTACAGTAGAGTAAAATAGGGTACAGTAGGGTACAGTCGGGTACACTAGGGTAAAATAGGGTACAGTCGGGTACAGTAGGGTAAAATAGGGTACAGTTGGGTACAGTCGGGTACAGTAGGGTAAAATAGGGTACAGTAGAGTACAGTCGGGTACAGTAGGATAAAATAGGGTACAATAGGGTACAGTCGGGTACAGTAGGGTAAAATAGGGTACAGTAGAGTACAGTCGGGTACAAAAAGGTAAAATAGGGTTAAATAGGGTACAGTCGGGTACAGTCGGATACAGAAGGGTACAGTCGGGTACAGTAAGGTAAAATAGGGTACAGTAGGGTAAAATGGGGTACAGTCGGGTACAGTAGGGTAAAATAGGGTTCAGTAGGGTACAGTAGGGTAAAATGGGGTACAGTCGGGTACAGTAGGGTAAAATAGGGTACAGTAGGGTACAGTCGGGTACAGTAGGGTAAAATAGGGTACAGTAGAGTACAGTCGGGTACAGTAGGGTATAATAGGGTACAGTCGGGTACTGTACTGTACCCTATTTTACCCTACTGTACCCGACTGTACCCTATTTTACCCTACTGTACCCTACAGTAGGGTACAGTACAGTACAGTCGAGTCGTAGAAAAAATATTGTATGCAACGGCGTATAATTTGGTCTTAACGGCTCGTGCCGTCTTCCATTGCGATACTCGCATTCGCTCGTATCGCAACTCACGTCACTCGCCTTTTAAGACCTCACTTATACAACCGTTGCATAAAATACTATTTCATATTTCTTTATGGCAACCACAAATTCTTTCCCACTATGACGCAAAATGACCAATACGTCTGTCGTCTAATGACCTAATGACCAACTCATTACTTAAATGATAAATCCGTGAAATAACCAAGAGCCAAAAATGTATTTAAATAATTTCCAAGCTTACTAAACTGGTGGCTCGAGAGTTCCTAAGTAGGTAGTAATTTTGTTTAAAAAAGTCGGGACTCAAGAGGATAAAATGATTTATTCGCGGATCGAATGGTTTTAAAACTTTGTAAAGTTTTTATCAAACGATTTAATTTCAACGGTATAATGAAGTAAAGGTATTGGCTCAATCTGTATTTGACAAGCAGCTATTAATTCAGTCTCTTTAAATTTACTAAAGCATATCAATGCGATCTGTCTTTGATTTAAACTTCTGAGAGAACAAATGCAAAATTATAAAGAAAGGGGCGATTTTCTGAATCTTACAATAATTTCAAGCATATTTTTCATCATCTACTTATATTTTGGCAAATTAAACTGAGAATAACTGTCACAAATACGAAATCAAATTGATTCTAAACCGTAATTAATATTTATTTTTATTATTTTATTTTATTTGTTATAATTTATTGAATTATACAAAGACATGTATTTAACGATAGTAAAAATTAACAATCTAGGAATAGAAAAAAAGAGGAAACAAAATAAATAAAAACTACACAAATATACCTAACTATAAAAAGAAAACACCATCAAGAAGGCCCTCCTGCGGCATAGACCCCAACACACTGGCGGCATTACCTCTCTGTACAGCCAGAGAAATTCGCTGGGAGAGGTAAGCGCCGGCTCTGGGGTCTCCTGAGGTCTCTATCAGCCGGGACGACAAGGCCCCCATGAAGGCCTTCATGTCAGCCGACCAGGGACCCATTGTCTCCACTGCGAGCGCCGCAAACTCATAGTCCTTTAAAAGAGAAGAGTATTTGCGGCGCTTGAGAACTTGGGCCTGGTCAGCTGCAGCCCCGGCTTGTGAGCGGGTTGCTTGGATGTGGGACTGCGCGAAAGTGTCGACACACGTTGCGTCCCACACCAGAGCTCTACCCAGCTTCCATGGCACCAGAGTAGCCCCGTCAGGGCGCTTACCATCGTCTCTGGCCATGCCCACGGGTTCAAGGATTGCGGGCACAGAGGCGGTGGCAAGCGAGCGGCGGACTAGGTCATTAATAGTGCCATGACGGAAAAAGCGACCAGCGCTTTTGGAGCATGAGAGGCCGTGACGACCCAGCTGATCTACGTCCTTACCACAGGTACAAGTGTGGGAGATACATATTCTGCAACCAAGCCTTAAGGATATTGCTATCCTCAAGGTGCTTGGATCCAGAACAGTACCTATCTGACGGGAAGGGAGCGCGTTGAGCCAATGGCCTGACTCCGGGGCTGATACCGCCAGGAGACGGGCACGTTACGTTATTAATTAATTAATCGTGAGTAGTCGTACTTTGCGAGTTTACACTACACAGATGTAACAGCATAGATAACAACCATGACAACCGTTGAGATATACATGTAAGTACAAAACGAACTTATACCTTTAGGAAATAGCGGTCAACTTGTGAGTGGATGAGAAAAGCATTTAGTTAGATAGCTTCAAGACAGACAAAGAGCGAGCAAAGCGAAAGCTCCTAGATACAATATTACACTATATTATTGTCAAGAAAATGTACAATTCTATAACACTTATTAGGTGCGTAGACTTTGTACTTGAGTATCAGAATTACTTCTAACACAAAAACCATGAAACAGACGGTCAAAGACAATGTCTGTTCGAGTTTGTGATTTAGATGACTTATTGTTTAACTTAGCCTCGTTAATAACACTAATGGCTTTTGTTTTAACCGAAACTAACTTTAGCTTAACAAATACACATAGTTACGTAAGTTACGTGGAAAGTTTACCTGTAGATTACCAAAATGTTATTGTTCTGACTATTTACTGAGAGTGCCTGATCAATTTACCGAAATCTTTATTTCGAAGTATCTTTATTTCCATTCGCATTTATTCCCAAATGCTTTTTTTTTTATGTTAGAAAGGCCAGACAAACGATCTAGTGGGTCACCTGATGTTAAATGATCACCACTGTCCATAGACACCTGCAGCGCTTTACGCGATGCCAGTGCGTTGTCGGCCCTTAAGGAGAGGGAATAGGGGAAGGGGGAGAGGGAGGGGGAGAGGGAAGGGGTGAGGTATTGGGCCCCCGGCACTCTCACTGACCGTACGAAACGCAAGCAGGATTACTGCTGCTTCACGCCGGTTTTCTGTGAGAGGGTGGTACTGCCCCGGACGAACCGGCCCATTCGTGATGCAGCGGCTAGCTACAACATGGCTCTACCACTACTAAACTAAACTAAACTTTCTTCTCATTTTAGTTTTTTACTGAAGCTTATTTTCACAGTAGCGTTTTTTCCTAATTTGAATTGTCACAGAAACAGTGTCGACGGAGCTCCGCTAGCGGAACGCTAGTTCTTCTGTGTGCTTTTGGCTCTTCGGGCCGATGCAAACTTAACATAACCTAAACCTACCTAATGTTTCTGTGTCGATTAAGTTTACCTAGGTACTCGACGACGGTTCTTAAAATTTTTATGAAAGTTTTTTGTTGGAACACCAAAAATACCTAACCATACAATCATAGGTGTAAAAGGTAAATTTCGTGTCACAAGCCTTTCTTGGTCCACTATGCTCGTATAGAGTTTGAAACGTGGTTTGTGATAGTTGAGTTTGTGTGCTATGTCGATTTATGTGGACGTAGAGGAAAACACACATTAACGCATTGCTGCCGGGAACGAATATAAGCGTTATAGTGACTCGCCTAGTGCCAATGTCATAGTTGGGCAGTAATTTGAAAGCGCGTATGTGTTTGCGGCACCTGAAGATATCTCGAGTATGACAAGCGAAAGCGAATGCGTTAACCTAACAAGATAGCTTGAAGGTAAGTGCAAATAAGGTTAACTCACTGGTTCGTTAACACCAACCGAGTTAAAAACCCTGAAAACAATACGTTTCTTGTATGACGACCCCTCTTAGTTTTCAACTTTATTTTACTACTAGCGACCCGCCCCGGCTTCGCACGGGTGCAATTATGCATTTATTATACATATAAACCTTCCTCTTGAATCACTCTATCTATTAAAGTTAACCGCATCGAAATCCTTTGCGTAGTTTAAAAGATCTAAGCATACATAGGGACAGACAGACAGCGGGAAGCGACTTTGTTTTATACTATGTAGTATGTATTATTGTTTGTCATAGCGGCTTCAGTAATACGTAATTGGTGAAAATTTCAAGTGTCTAATTATCACTGTTTATGAGATATAGCCTGGTGGCAGACAGACAGGCAGACAGACGGACAGTGGAGTCTTAAATAGGGTCCCGTTTTTACCCTTTGGGTACAGAACCCTAAAAATCAGCCTCTTAGATAATATGACGAAGATAAGTTATACCAAAACTGACCTGTTTGTAGTTGACGAAGATGCGTGTGACGATGATGATGATGACGTTCCCCACGGCTTCCGTCAGCAGCCACACGGCTGTCATCACTGCTTTCATGCTGTCGGGTGCTTCTTTGAAGGCAAACTCGTTCCCCGTCACACCGAATAGAACCTGAAGAATGTTCAGTCTAAATAAAGATGGGGCCAGAACCGGTCTGTTTGGTGAACCTTGGGGGATGCCTATGTTCAGCAGTGGACTTCTTTCATCGTCAAAACTTAATACTAAGTACAGTAAAATTACATAAAGTTTACCACTGACAGATAGTTTGCCTTCATTTCATATTCAACTTTAATGTTTGCAGATTTTGTAATAGCTACTTTATTTGTATGGTGTTAAAGTTGGAAATGAAATGAAGGCAAGCCTGTCAGTGGTAAACTAAAAGTAAAAGTATCAAATTCATAAGATCATTATACGCAGTGGTGGCCTAGCGGTTTGATCTATGGCCTCTCAAGCAGAGGGTCGAGGGTTCAAATCCCGGCTCGCACCTTTTTTTGGAATTTATGTGCTAAATTAGGTACATTTGAAATTTACCATTAGCTTTACGGTGAAGGAAAACATCGTGAGGTAACCTATATACACCTGCCAAGAAATTCAATGGTGTGTGTGAAGTTCCCAATCCGCACTGGGCCCGCATGGGAACTACGGTCCGAGCCCTCTCATTCTGAGAGGAGGCCTGTGCCCTGCAGTGGGTCGTCTTTAGGCTGGGATGATGATGATTATACCAAATACTTATGTTATGATTTTGCGTATTTTTTATAATTATTAACAATGAAATCAGGATTAACTACATTCCCGGGTAATTTCCTTCTAAGTATTTTTTAAGAGGGTTTATACCTGCTGAGCTGGCAACGTTGCATTTTTGTTAGTTTTTCTCGATTATTCCATAAAAATTGAATGAAAATTAAAAATATTTTAAATACAAATTGTTCTAATATATAAGTTAATGTGTCTACTGCAATAATAATTCGTGATAGACTTTTATTTTTTTAAAAACGAACAAATTATTACCTATGGGTTTTTAAAGAAAATAAAAGTCTTATCACGAATTATTATTGCAGTAGACACATTAACTTATATATTAGAACAATTTGTATTTAAAACATTTTTAATTTTCATTCAATTTTTATGGAATAATCGAGAAAAACTAACAAAAATGCAACGTTGCCAGCTCAGCAGGTATAAACCCTCTTAAAACAACGTTATTTAAATTTCTCAAATAAGACGGACCCTTCGTTGAGTAAATAGAACATTACAGTCCCTTGGCGCAAGCGGCTATTCGGGGCACTTTCCAGTTTAATTTTTAACCGACTTCAAAAAAAGGAGGAGGTTCTCAATTCGGTTGTATGTTCTTTTTTTTTTTTTTTTTTTTTTTTTTTTTAACGTGTGTTACCTCAGAACTCCGTCATTTAAGAACCGATTTGGAAAATTTTTTCGTTGTTTGAAAGCACATGCTTCAAGGTTGGTCCCGTTGTTACCAAAATCCTGTTCTGATGATGGGATCCATGAGGAATTGAAGAAACTCCTCAAAAATTCAAGAGAAACGTATAGCGATTTTAGTATTTTCGGTGACAAGTCGAGCATTTGTATTCAGAAAGTATCATGGAACTCCGTAATAAAACGACATAACCCTGTCGAGTTTTAAAAATAGAATTTTCAACATAAACTTATTTCGAAGTCAAACTGATGATTTTATCCTACGCATCTATTTTATACAGAAACAACTAAAAAGCAAAAAATAAAAATTTTTAAATAAAAAGTAAAACCTCCTTCAAAAAACATCCAAAAACTATGAAATAATAATTGAACCGAACCGACCACAATAAGCATGAAAATATCTTTCTTCTAATCTGTTTTAAGTCGGTGCCTCAGCACGAGCCAGCAGGAGTGTAGAAGCCCTATAGATAGTAGGTATGTAGGTAAGTTAGAATACTAGGTCCACTCCTGCTGACTCGAGCTGAGGCACCGACTTAAAACAGATTAGAAGAAAGATATTTTCATGCTTATTGTGGTCGGTTCGGTTCAATTATTATTTCATAGTTTTTGGATGTTTTTTGAAGGAGGTTTTACTTTTTATTTTTAAAATGGTGAGTTTGGCTAATTGTATCCCCTAATTTATCCATTAGGCTGCGTATCCAGCAAAGCTGTGACTTCCCGTGTGACTCCCCGACCCGTACCCTGACTTTACGGTACTTTTCATGAACAAAAAAAATTCCAATTTTGATCTATGTAAAAGGCTAACTGTTTATTTATTCCAAAGCAAGTAAAGTCTAATTTTGCAAATATTTTTTAGATCAGTCGTGGTTTCAGGACCAGATAAGCTTTTTTTTTATTAGAATAGTGCCGTGGAATTATTGGTAAATGCCCTTTTCCACCAGAGTCACAGATTGCATAACAGTTACTGCGTAACAGATCCCACACTCGCGTTTGACAGCCGCTATATTCACCTATACTATAAGGGTTTAGGTACTTTACTAAATGTAAACAAACATCAGCTGACAACACGAACTAAAGTTACGGCGCCAGGTTAACCAGCTAAATGCAATATTTGTAATTGACTTTCACGCGTCACATTTTCGACGTACTCTTTAGTTTAGTGGCATAATATGGAGTTTGTTTAGTACCTAAACCTTTATAGTATAGCAGCCAGCTCACCGGTAACGGTGTTAGAGGTAACGCCACCAGAGTTGAGGCCACGCACACAACCACATCTCATGTAATGACAGCGGGATTTTGACGTTGTGTTGACGTTTAACGACAGCACAACGTCAAAATCCCGCTGTCATTACATGAGATGTGATTGTGTGCATGGCCTCAACTCTGGTGGCGTTACCTATAGTAGCAGTCACAGATTTAGTCGCAGTTTTAAGTAAAATCTGCCAAAGAGAATAGAATCGCTAAATGGCAAGGATAGTGGTTGGAACTACTCTATTGTATGCAATGACGGATTGCAGCGCTGACGTACGAAGATAGAAAAGTACTCTAATCCCATTGGCGGATTTTCCTCGTCCATCGCTTCTCGAACCTCACATCGCTTCAACTCAAATAGGTCTAGTGGATACACAGCCTTACATAAGGGCTTTGCGGGTAATAGAGGAGTGGTAATTCGGTAATAATTAGGGTAAGAGAACAGAAACATTTTTAAATGTGTCCGTGAAACAATGGAAATTGTAGAGACTTTAAAAGTCTATATTTAGGTAAAACTACTCTAGAAAACGTCAACAGGACATCATTTCTAATCAATTAGATATTGTAATTGATTGATGTTATCTTTGGGTGCTTGCTGAAGACTGACTTATTTTAATGTATAGATTATTGATATATTAATATTACAACCAGTTTTAGAGAAATCGGCTAGCTCGTAGGCTGAGGTGAAAAAGTGGGCAGTGTTGTCAACACCAAATATAATGGTTTACTTTTTTTAAATTAAGCTCCAATACATCATCTCCTTTTGCAAAAAAAGATTTAGTACATTGCAGTTTGCAATCGCCTTTTCATAATATGTTTTAGTTATAATAATATTATTAACATCATGAGGAAACCTGCATACACCTGCGAAGAAATTCAATGGTGTGTGTGAAGTTCCCAATCCGCACTGGGCCCGCGTGGGTACTATGGCCCAAGCCCTCTCATTCTGAGAGGAGGCCTGTGCCCTGTAGTGGAACGCATATAGGCTGGGATGATGATGATGATAATTATAATATTATTGTTATTAAATATACCTACATTTTGTTTTCTTTTTTGTGCACTACTTTTAGTCTAGGATAGTTGTGTGTAAATATTTCCATACAGTAGATGTTCAAAGAGCATTTCAATAAAGTTGTAACGAATTAACTCAGTAGTTAGGTTAGGTTATTGTTTAAGAAAGTCATTAGGTATCTAAAGTGTGGGATAGAACACGGTAGATTATGATTTACTCCAGGCAGATGTTACGCCAATGAAAATATTAATCAACTTAACATGAGTTTATTTATATAGTAAAAACCATTTTTCGAACTAAGCAAACAATGTTACTTCTTCAGGTCATAATCTCATGTCTTAAGCGGGTACGATGGCTGAGAGACTTTTGAGAAATAGGTATTTTAATGAAATGTCGCTGTCTCGCCCGAACCCCTCCGTGTCAGTACAGCGAGAGCGGGACAACTGCAGCTCAGACCGTTAATAGGCGCGTAAAATTGATCAAAACAGCATTTCGTAATCCCCTGTTTTCTTCTCGAAAACTGGACCAGACTCTCAGACTATTACTTATCGGGGCAGATCTTATTGTTTCGACAGAGCATGTAATGCTCCTGAAAAGTTGTACTGAGAATGAAACGTTTCAGTTTTATTTGAATTGTTCTGTAACTTGTAACATTGTAAGTTTAGAGCTAGTCTAATTTGTACCTATTTGAAGTTCGTACATAAATTAAGAGGATACGATGCGCACCATTTCTCCATACAAACGTAATCCCCTGTTTCCTCCCTGGATAATGGCTTTAGAGCCAAATTTTTTTACTGTGTAATCTGTATCTACCACCGCTATGCCTCTAGGTTTCGTTTTTTTCCATATTTCAATTAACATGAGAAATATGAGCTTTCAAAAACTGAAAAAATTGCCCAATTTCAACGTCATTTTCGGACACTCGTCAGAAAAGAATCCCTCATATAAACAAAAAAAGGAAAACATAGGGGCATAGCTAAATCTAAATCTAATTATATTTGAAAAAAATAATTTTATTGGTCCAGTTTTCGAGAAGAAAACAGGGGATTACGAAATGCTGTTTTGATAAATTTTACACGCCTAATAACGGTCTGAGCTGCAGTTGTCCCGCTCTCGCTGTACTGACACGGAGGGGTTCGGGCGAGACAGCGACATTTCATTAAAATACCTATTTCTCAAAAGTCTCTCAGCCATCGTACCCTCTTAATTCATAATCTGGCCGGGAATTTTTTAGCCAACCCACTGGTCGCTTCTAGTACAGATCTTAGACTATAATAGCTATAAGAGACTAACACCGATATTTCGTTCGAAAAACAAAAAGAAAAATGCGAATATTCAAAACAGAACATCCTCCACTTTGAAAGTTAGCAACTTTAGTTTCTTGGCGCTTTGCCTAAATACTACTGCTAAGCAAAGTTTCTTTTATATCGGCACGTAAAACTATATTTTCACTAAGTACCTCTTGGCGATGAATAAATTGTGAACCCAAAAGAAGTTTAAAGATCTAATGTAATTAAAAGTTACTAACAAATAAGTTTTCGTTAAAAATGTCATATTAAATACTTTAGGTATTGAATCAGGCGTTACTTTGCGGAGTTTCATATCAATGAACTAAAACAATTACTTTGCCCACCCGCGCGACCTTACGATAGCTACGATTATGTAAAAAATGCGTGTTCATGCAATTCCTCCACCTCCACACTGTATGAACACACAACAATCACACAAATCCAACTATCACCACCACCAAACTACACTGACCCATTTCGAACTCAACCAGAGCTCATCTTCAGAGTACCGCAACCGTTCACTGTGCTACCAAATGTTAGACTCGCATTCATTGCTTCGCATTGTTGTTTGTCTAACATTTGGTAGCAAGTCGTCGCTACATCTTGCTGGAGATTTTGAAATTATGGCACATTGCCATAATATGATTGGTTCCAGCTCACCGCCCACGTTTTCATATTTTTATTAGACACTTTTACTTACTTATATATAGTTTTCATATGGGCCAAAATTACCCCCCATTGGGTCAAAGTATGTACATATCTACCAAGACTTTACAACACCCACTTTTTTGTTGATTGTATTTTTTGTTGGCTGTAGTTGCATTCTCCTCCAATCCAATCTTCATTTCCATGCCAAATTTCAAGTCAAATTTAACTTTTAACCTCTTCACCGCCACAAAACAAAAGAAGTGACGTGCTCTTTACGCCAAAGAAAACCCAGGGACAATTCAACTTGATTTTTAATTCCATTGCAGAAGGATTAATTTCGAGTTGAATGTTGGTCATGTATAGATAGATGACCGTGGCATGTGAGGCATTCCATTGGTTCTCATGACTAGATGACTAGGTGAAGAGGTTAATATTGAATTACAGGGAGAAACTGGGACAGACGAAATTAAATAAAAACTTATAATATATTTTCTCAAACATGCTATGAAATATTGACGTTATGTTCTTTTCTCAAACATGCTATGAAATATTGACGTTATGTTCCTTATAATACGCCACAAAGGGTCACGTTGCAGGTGCAGGTGCAGCCGGTGGTGGGGGACCGCCTAGACGAGAGGTCAATAATGGAATTTCATACAACTTTGCTGGCCAAGGCCAGCAAAGTGATCGTCTATTGTTTCATACCAAGACGATTATAGGTCTATGGCATCATAGCATTTAGCCATTAAAAAATATTGCTTATATTTGCGGTTTGGTTCATTTCTTATTTAAGGTAAGGTAAGATGATTATGATGATGATAATGGTGTGATGATGATGGTGATGATGATGATGATGGTGATGATGATGATGATGATGATGGTAATGATGATGATGATGATGGCGATGATGATGATGATGATGGTGATGATGATGGTGATGATGAGATGGTGATGATGATGTTGATGATGATGATGATGGTGATGATGAAATGATGATGATGATGTTGATGATGATGATGATGATGATGATGATAGTGATGATGATTATGATGATGATGGTGATGGTGATGACGATGATGTTGATGATGATGTTGATGATGATCATGATGGTAATGATGATGATGGTGGTGATGGTGATGCATGTTTGAGAAAAACTCTATACAAGCCTTGGCCACGAACAGGGATTGCCGGCCTCGTATCTCTAGATGGCCTCGTTAACACTCGGCCATCTATAACTACTCGGCCGGCAATCCCCTATTTCGCGGCCGCTGCAGTAATGTACTATTATAATACGCCACGAAGTGTCACGTTGCAGGTGCAGGTGCAGCCGGTGGTGGGGGACCGCCTAGACGAGAGGTCAATAATGGAATTTCATACAACTTTGCTGGCCAAGGCCAGCAAAGTGATCGTCTATTGTTTCATACCATGACGTTTATAGGTCTATGGCATCATAGCATTTAGCCATTAAAAAAAAAACTATAAGCAATATTTGCGTTTTGGTTCATTAAGACATTCTGCCACTACGGTTATTTAAGGTAAGGTAAGATGATGATGATGATGGTGATGATGATGATGATAATGGTGATGCATGTTTGAGAAAAACTCTATACAAGCCTTGGCCACGAACAGGGATTGCCGGCCTCGTATCTCTAGATGGCCTCGTTAACACTCGGCCATCTATAACTACTCGGCCGGCAATCCCCTATTTCGCGGCCGCTGCAGTAATGTACTATTATATACTCTTATTCTTAGGTATTGCTAATGTACAAATAAAGGCAAAAGTATTACAGCTATCGCGGTGAATATATTTTATGTAATCATCAACCTTATGGTTAGTGGCATAAAGTTGTATTGATTGACACCTTGTTAACGCACATATATTTATGACCTTGACTGTACCTAATTAAAGCAGATAAATTATATACTTAGGTACTACCCAGTGATTAGTCAACCCTTCTAAAAATAATTTGTAACGAAATATAGAAATCTTAAATATATTTACGTGTTTATTTTAATTATCTTTACTAATTAACGTGTAAATTATGAATATACTCGTAGGCTGGTAGGCTTACCTCTAAATTCACTTTGTTATAATGTATCTAATTTAGGTTCATTATAATTCAAAAAATACACAACATAATCATGTCAATGTAATTAAAAATGTAATTGCCACCAATTAGCGAACTTTATTATTATCATCTGTCCGCGGCTTCGCACCTGTAAACCATTAGGTCTGCCAGTCGAATTGAAATTCCAGGATTTCCCGAAAATTCCCAAGGGTAATTCCCAAAAATTACTTACACTGCGCTCTTCATTACCGTTTCATAAAAAACACCCGTTTCATGTCTCTGAACGTAGCGTAGCGGTTGAGATTTCAAGGTTTTTCCCGATCCCGTGGGCACATCGGGAAAAAAGTATCCTACGTTACAATGTAGCTGTTTTGACATGAAGAAGTAACAATCATACACACACACGCACTCACGCACGCACGCATGCACCCACGCACGCACCGCGGATAATTCCGAAAATCCCTTTTTGCCGCATCTCTATGATTCTAAAGGAACTTTTACTGAGATAAGGTCTCATTAAATTGAATATATAAATCTCGTTTGTTTCCTTATCCCGTGGGATTTTTGGAAATACCTAAAAATAGTCTTTTAGTGTATCACCTACTTGCATTCCAAACTTGAAGTCTCTAATAATTATAGTTACGGCGATAGGGCCACTTTGAAGCGAAAATGAAATCCCATTTATTCCCTATACCGTGGGAATTTCGAAAAAAAGTTCTTAGTGGATGTCTACGTCGCGTCATAATAGCTAACAGTGTGCTATATGTAAAGTCGACCAAGAAATTCCTTTGTCATCCTAAGCTTCATCTATATATATAAAAGAAGAAACTGACTGACTGACTGACTGACTGACTGACATATCAACGCACAGCCCAAACCACTGGGCCTAGAGATTCCAAATTTGGCATGTAGGTTCCTTATAAGGTCTAGGGGTGCACTAAGAAAGGATTTTTCAAAATTCACTCCCTAAGGGGGTGAAAAGGGGGTCCAAAGTTTGTATGGGGAAACAAGATTAGTTCGACTATTTTATTCGAAACTTCACAGAAGTACTCCTAATGGTAAATGAGTAAACACGTGTTTCAGGTTTTTTTGAGAATTCAACCCCTAAAAGGGGGGAAAGGGGTAACAAAGTCTGAAAATCAACATGGGTGTTGTTTCTATGGTTTATCGGGTCGCTGGTTATGAAAACAACAACGGTTTTAAAATCCGACGTGGCGGACGTAAAATACCATCTCCCTGGATGGGGTGCGATGGGGTTGAAATGTCTAAATAAACTAAATGACTGTTGATATATCAACGCACAGCCCAAACAACTGGATCTAGAGACTTGAAATTTTGCACATAGATACCTTATACAATGTAGGCATCCACTAAGGAAGGATTTTTGGGAATTCCCACGGGAACGGGAAAAAATGGGATTTATAAATTCGATTCCGAGTGACCCTATCTCAGTAACTATAATAACTAGACTCTTCAAATTTGATACACAAGTAGGTATTATATTAGTTAAAACATTAATTTCAGGATTTTTCAAAATTCCCACGGGATAAGGAAAAAACGGGATTTATATATTCAGTTCAACGGGATCCTATGAACTATAATTACTAGACTCTTCAAGTTTGACATAGAAGTAGGTAATTATAATAGTAAAAAACTGTTTTAAGGATTTTTGAAAATTCTCACGGGATAAGGAAAACACGGGATTTTTCGTTTTACTGGTCGTAGAAAGCTGAAATTCGGCATGTAGGATGCTTAGAGAGTGTAGAGGAGGATTGAGAGAGGACTTTACAAAATTCCCACGGGAACGGGAAAAAACGGGATTTTTCGTTTTGGTGATCGTAGAAAGCTGAAATTCGGCATGTAGGTTGTTTGGGGAATGTAGAGGAGCATTGAGAGAGGACTTTTCAAAATTCCCACGGGAACGGGAAAAACAGAATTTTTCGTTTTACTGGTCATAGAAAGCTGAAATTCGGCATGTAGGTTGCTTAGGGAGTGTAGAGGAGCATTGAGAGAGGATTCTCCAAAATTCCCACGGGAACAGGAAAAAACGGGATTTTTCGTTTTACTAATTGTAGAAAGCTGAATTCGGCATGTAGGTTGCTTGGGGAGTGTAGAGGAGCATTGTGAGAGGACTTTCAAAAATTCCCACAGGAACGGGAAAAAACGGGATTTTTCGTTTTACGGGTCGTAGAAAGACGAAATTTGGCAAGTGGGTTCCTTGGGGAGTGTAGGGGAGCACTAAGAAAGCATTTCCCGAAATTCTTACGGGAACGGGAAAAAACGGGATTTTGCGTTTTACTGGTTTTTAGAAAGCTAAAATTTCAAAATTCATAAGTTCACACTGTAAATAGGCCGCAAAGGGCTCTTTAACCGAGTTCAAAAAAAGAAGGAGATTACATGCATTCCTCTTCATGTATTTTTTTATGTAGGTATGTTCGCCGATTTCTTGGTCAATTGTGGACCGATTATAAAAATTATTTTTTTATTCGATGAATACAATATGGTAAATGATAAATGATAAATGATAAAAGTTTATTGTACGAGAAATGCTTACAAGAAGAATCATTGACACTGGATCCTGTGCTAGGGGTCCCTGTGTTACAAGATCCAGGTAAAAAAAAAAAACACCAAATAATGAGCACACATCGTACAGAAAAAGTGAATACAAAGATACAAAAACTATTTGCTAATCATTTAGGTCTACTTATATCTAACCTAAAATTAACATATATCTATTTCTCCACTGCGCGTGTGTGAGTGTACATTTCAGGGTGAATGCGTGGATGTTCATGTGAGTGAATTTGTGTGCACAAAATGGACACCAACATGATGGCCACCGGGGACAAGATAAAATACTATAATATACTCCTGAGATGGTTCCATTGTCACCAAATCAGGATCTGATGACGGGATCTCAAGGAAATCGAGGGCAACTCTCAAATTTTGTAGGCACGCATTACGTTTTTCATATATTTTCTCAAGCTATTTCAGTGTTTGCGTCTGGTAGACATCATCTCATGTAGATGAGCTGATGATGGAAGGTAAAACTCCTTAACGGTTAGGAGTTGAGGATATTTATTCAAATATTATAGGTACGTATAGACCGATAGTTGTATTCTTTCAGTTTATCCGGGTGAGCTGATGATGGAAGGTTAAACTCCTTAACGGTTAGGAGTTATAGTATGTTTCTTTAAATATCATATGCACGTATAGACCTTTAGTTGTATTCTTTCTGGTTATTCAGATGAGCTGATGATGGAAGGTATAACTCCTTAACGGTTAGGTCACACAACACCATAACAAAATACTACAATATGTATAATATCAATGCTAAGTAGGTACATAGCGCTTCCAGTTACTCAAGTTTCCGTAGAAGGTAAGAAAACATTGAATTATACCTAATGCAAGACGGGAAATTAATAATAGGTTTTATATTATTAACAAACCTGGTTATTTTAGTGCCCGCTTTCGAATACTTAGTGAAAAACATTGTATATAAAGAAATACTGTAAAGGACCGTATCTACCTGAAGTTTAGTCGGGCTTGCTTGCTCGCTTACTTGCACGCTTTCTTGCACGCTTGCTTGCTTGCGTGCATTCATGCTTGCTTGCATGCATGCTTGCTTGCATGCTTGCATGCTTGCTTGCTTGCCTGTATGCTTGCTTGCTTGGTATCTTGGTTCTTTGGAATACTCATGGTACACGCGAGCGAAGCCGCGGGCAAAAGCTAGTTGTCAATAAAATTGTATGGCTTAAAACGTCAAAGTCTCTTACAGCTCAATGTGAAAATCAGCCTTATTGTTTTTATTCTGATGTAGTAACTGTCATTAAAAATGGTATTTAAGCACTTACTTGGCCGACTATACATTTGAAAGTATGATGGATTCGTATCAGCTCGAGAGTCAGCTTAGAGTCAGAAAATACTAAAATTAACATACCTCACGCGATTATCGCCCCGAGGTGTCCATGCACTTTTGCAGCCCACCGTACACTAGCTTCAATATTATGTTGGTGACTGTCGTTACTCGTAGCTTAGGGTAGAAACTTTTGAAACTTACCTCAGCTATGGAAATGATCAGGAACTGCGGTAGTAGCCACGCCATTGTGATGGAGTTTGGAGCAGTCATCACCATCACCTCTGATTTCTATTGATGAAAGATAAAAAATATGTAATTATTATATACCGTTATGTCCGGGTACTTTGACACAATGGAGGATATGCCTATAAAAAAACTATAATTATATAGAAGAGTCTAATAAAAACACAAAAACGTGGAACCTTAATTTCAATGTAATAGTAAAACTTGGAACGGAATGCTTATATATTCTGGAATACTTACATATTCATCACCCACTTTATCAATCAGCACCGTATACACTCCTCCGCCGCTCATAACGACGTCGCTCATCACCATCTCATCATCCACCCACACAGAATAGGTCGACGCAAACACTTCGATCTGGGAAGACACTCCCACATTTATGTACGTTTCAATCTCACTCCTCTTTTCGTTGTAGAACTTTATATCCGTTGCATTTATCCGTCTTGTGACTAGAAATCTGAAAAGCATTTTTCATAAATAATTGGGAGTCGAGGTTTTCAAGAATAATGTCCTAAGTTATACATATTATATTGGCCGATTCTTTTGTTTCGTGGTGCAATATTCGTGCAAGCAAAGTTACGCGAGATTTTCATCTATAGTAACATAATAAATAGGTAAACCTCGTATTTCTTTTTAGGAGGTAATCTCTGGAACTGCTGAACCGTTTCTTAAAATTATTTTACCAATGGAATGCTACGCTTTCACTTTTTATCCCGAGAAATTTCAACATTCTTTAGGGACGAAATAGAACGCAAACGAAGTTATGGACAACAGCTAGCGCGTAATCTTCACTTATCACAGATAGAAGCACCAGAAAAAATATTGTCTGTGTTGTAGAATAAGTATTTGAATACCAAACAAAATCTTTTTAAAATCGTAAAAATACGAAGCGTAATGAAAAGTGTCTTGGCTACTCTTTAGTACATCGAATATACTTAGTCTGGACTCTACGGAAGTCTATCCTAACCATTTCAATTCGGCAAACTAAGAGCCAACCGAAACTCAACAATACCTACGGACATTCAATAAAAACCAAAAGCCCGATTGTGGTGTATTAGCACCCGAGTCCTGGGCAACCGTTACCGGCCACAATGGCGTCGCTTCCGGTCTATTTCGTTCAGAAATCACGGCCTTATTTCCGGTCAGTCTCAGTTCTACACTTGAGAGATTTCGGAAACAAGTGTAAGGGATTATTCGGGATTGTTGGATGGTAAAGTTATTGTAAGAACGGACTTAGTACGAGCCTTTCCTTGCGTAGTGAATTGAAAAAGGTTTAAGGTCGGTTTATTTTGCTACAGCAATCGGGTAGGGATTTCTTTGTTTTTTGATGTTATGCTCGATTTATGCTATTGAATCCTAATAAAAAAAACCTTACATTCAGTTAGTTGAGCCTTTGGTAGAAAATGTATTCAAAGTTTTCAAATTACTGGTCATCCTTTTATGTGTCTTTGATTTCAGCATGGGTAGATTTTAAGTTGTAACGATATAATCTTTTGAAACCTTAAAGCTTACTCGTTCAAAAAGTGCCAGTTAAGCTTCAACTCACAGCAAATGGTACATTCCCTTTGCCACAGCAAACTCTTTTACTAGTAATTATAATGTTTGTAGTATAAATAAAAAATTACAATAATTACAGTAGAAAATACCCTCGTACTAAAAAGGTAATAAAATAAAATAAAATTCATAAAATGCTGTCAGTCAAACAAACCGCCCCGGATCGTACCCAGCGCAAAGGTGACCAATACACTAGCTGCATTGCCACGTTGAACCACGATGGACCTTTGTACCAGAAACGACCCAGAGCGAGGGTCAAGACATCTCTCACGCAGACGGCGCCCCACTTCTTTAAAAAAAACCTTTGCCTCGGAACCCCAACAACCAGTTGTCTCCACCGCAATTGGAACAAAGAAATAATTTACTACTCGCGCTTTTTAGTATTAAATCTTGTTTTGCTTGTTGTTTTTGAGTTTTAATAAAAAAAAAATCAACTTACCTCACCACCGGCAATCCAGATTTACTCTTATCCAAATTATCAAAAAATCCATGCACTTCATCTCCATCTAGGAAATAAGAATTCGCTTTCTCTTCTGCCAGTGTAAAGACCTCATTTCTCGGTGTGACACAGCCTTCACTTAACTCGAACGTGATATTGTCATGCCCATCGACTTTGAAGTCCTTCTTAACGTAGTGCGAATGGGCTGGTATGGTGTAAGTGATATTGTCGTTGTGTATTGCTAAGTTGCAGGGGTTCCCGTTAAAAATTCTTAATTGTGCTAGTCCTACTGCTGGTAGTTGAGGATACGTTGTCTGTAAGAGATTGAGATATAAATGTATGGATAAAATTCCATTGGCTATAAACCTTTCATCTTAGTCTTCTAAGTTGGCAACGCATCTCTGCAATCATTTTTGTAAAGGAACCGCTATTATCTTCTACGCTACTAAAATTATGTCCATGAATCAAACACAATGACGTTGCTTGCTACAATGACAGCTACGTACACATGGAATGGAGTAAAAAAAAATAGGTTTTTGCTCATGGACATATTAGACAAAAGATACTTCGTTTGAAATACTTCGTGGCCTTACCCAGGCACGCTTGATCACTTGTCAATAGGGCACACGTTAGTCTTCTATGTCTAAAAAGCGTTTTTTTTTAAACCGGCAACGAGCGAGTAGGACTCGTGCACCGAGGGTTCCGTGCAGATTTGTAGGTATGCCAAACTATACGTTATAAACGGTCATATCTATAAAAATCCAGTGTTAGCAGACCAAAATAATACACAGCGTGGAGTCATTTTATAATAGTTGGAAGGAACTCTATTAATGTTTCGTTGTATTTTATATTTATTATTTGTTGTTATAGCAAGAACAGAAATACATAGTATAAATTTCAGCTAAGTATATATATCTATTACGGCTCTTGAGATACAGCACTGTGGCGGACAGACGGACGGACAGATAGTGTAGCAACATTAATAGGATTATGTTGGTCACCCTTCGGGTACAGACCTCCAAAAAGGAGGAAAAAGATCAAATTGCATAGGCATACGTAGCACCCATATTTCAAATGCGGACTTTAAAGAAGGCTAAGATGGTAACAGTGGCGTAGCTACCGTAGGGCAAGCGGGGCAGTGCACCGAGGCCTCCAAGCTCAGGGGGCCCCTCGGACTCTGACTTACAAACTATAAACGCGGACCTTTGAGAAACGCAGCTATAAAACGCTACTAGTGAATCATCCTTGTTGTATCATGTAAACAAACACGGGTTGGGGGGTTTATTTTTGCCCCAGGGCCTTTGGTTAACTAGCTACGCCACTGGATGGTATGTCTCTCGTTTCAAAGTTTAAATATTAGAGATGAAACCAAAACAGTTTGTAACTAAAATAGCCTTAAAGTAGAATAGGTATGAAATTTCTCGTGAGCAAAATCAGGTTTAGCTGGCAAATCTTTCTCAGTAGGTATTACTCCAACAAACGATTACAGGCACGGTAAATTTGAACAGAAAAAGTTTAACGCTTCTCAAGATATAAACTTTAACTTTCTAGAACTTCAGTCGCAGAAACGATTCCAGAAACTTAAATATATATCCGATTCTCTTCTATTTTAGTACAGAGTTCTTCTTTCAGGAATTCCCTAAATAAAAGAGACTTTGAGAATAGCTTTTATAAATAACAAAAATTCTTAATGTAAAACTGACATAGGTAGGTATACAGTTCTTGAATAAAATAAGACACTCCTTTGACGAAAAACTTGATTTAACTTCGATTTCAAGCCAATAATAGGGATGTTGACACCATAAATCAACTAACGTAGTTACCTACTTTTTATAAGCGGTCAAAACACAAATTCTCCTACAGATCTTGCATGCCAATAGCTAGTTATGATTATGATATCATTTGTTTGCCGACTCAACGGAATAACTATTTATTTGTTTTAAAAAAGCAGCTAAAAATCTAGCATTGTATACTACAATTTGCAGTAATGTGGTAGCGCGAGCGAATTATAGTAAGAAAATTAACACACACTTGACAGCGGGCAGTTTTTATTTATATACTAGCTGACCCGACAATCGTTGTTTTGCCATATACATATATCTATCACCTAGTGGTTTAAAAAATAGCCTACGACCTATTTTCAGACCTACCAAAATACAGAGACTACGGAACCCTAAAAATAGCGTACGACCTATTTTCAGACCTACCGAATATGGAGAAAAAAATTCATAAAAATCGGTCAAGCCGTTTCGGAGGAGTTCGGTAACAAACACCGTGACACGAGATTTTTATATATTAGATATCAAAGAATGATTGATAGAGGCGTGCGTAAAACCACGTGGCGTCAGGGGCTTCTTGCCAGCGTTAGCCAGACAAGCCCACTTCCTAGCACACAACCAATATAACTGTACCGGGTTATGCCCGTTTAAAAGAACGCCGAAAAACAAAACGCTCCTGTTTTTTTACGAAGTAAAGTAGTTGGCATACCTTTAAGTAAATCTCCACGAGGCCTGACACTATGAAAGCCAGGCCGGCCAAAATTCCACCCAGAGTCAACTTGTGAAGAGGGTTTACCAGTATATTGCGCTTCTCACAAAACGGGTAGACGTACTGCAATGAAAAACAACTTTAAACTGATTTACGTGTGATGGTCAGTATTGGTATTGCTGATTTCCTCTCTGTTGAATAGACCTATACCTTTATACCCCTTATTGTCTTTACTAGCTGATCCCCGCGGCTAAACCCCCGCTGAAGTGGATTAAAACGTGTTTTCCCGTGGGAATGAGATATTTTCCCGTAGTAAAAAGTAGCCCATTTCACTCTCCAGCCTCTCAACTATGTCCATACAAAAAATCACGGAACTCTGTCGCTCAGTTTCGACATGAAAAAAAGACGAACAAACAAACACACTTTCACATTTATACTATTAAGTATGGATACCCCAGTGAATTATCGTACAAGGTTTTTATTACACGTTGTATAGAAGGGTCTAATAAAAAACATACAAACGTTGGCAGTCAGCTAAAACCAACCATAAGGCAATGTACCATAATTTCAATCCATACTAATATTATAAATGCGAATGTGTGTCTATCTGTCTGTTACCTCTTCACGCTTAAACAGCTGAAGCGATTGATGAAATTTGATATAGCGATAGTTTGAGTCGCGGGAAAGGACTAACCCGGAAAATGCATGGTACCCACGGGATAGTATTAAATTATTTTTTCGCAGACGGTGTCGCGGGAAACAGCTAGAGTATCCCAATAGACAAGGGTATCCTTCTGGGTCAAAACTAACCCAAGCTTACTGATACAACTGTTGAAAAGATATACAAACAGTGCAAAATAGAGCTTACCTTTTGAGAAATTGGTATCAGAATGAGAATAAAAACTGGCGCCATGACTTGGAGCTGATCTGGTTTGACCGTCAGGAATCCGAGCTTGCCGTTCATCTTGGTCGCTTGTAACGTCCACCGAGAACCCTGTAATCAAAGATAGTCGTTAGCGCAAGCGACACAGAAGAGACGTGGGACGGGGGCGCGTCGCAGTCCGTGTCGTTTGTGCGCAGGCCGCATTTTCTCGTGCCAAAAAGCAGCCTATATCACTCTTCAGGGCCTACGCTAGCTGACGCGGACGTCCGCTGCGTGCGCCCGCACGCGGGTCTAAAATGTACCGAAAATCCGTCGCACGCGCCCGCGCCACTTAGCGCTGTTCATACAATTTCTTATTAGACGCGCGCACGACGGGCATCCGTTCCGGGTAATCCGCATCAGCTAGCGTAGGCCCTCAGCCCTTCAACTATGTCTTATAAATCACGGCAATCTGTCCCTCAGTTTTAACGTGAAAGAAAGACAAAGAAACAAACATTGGCAGACGCGTCAAACTAAATGTAATCGCGGTCAACATCTCGTAAAAGATGTATAGTTTAATTATTTAAGTATTTGTTTATTTTTAGAACCAAATATTTCAAGGTTTTAGTTGCAAATGTTTTTCTAATTTCTCTCTAAAGGGAAACCCAATGATAAAAGGGTCACGTAGCTGAGGATAATTGTTATTCAGACGTTTTAACCGCCATCACAATCGTGCCCGCAATATTGACGAAATGGGTGGCCAGCGTAGACTCTTGATAAGCCCCTGTTCTTGGGTCACTGATTGCCTTTGATTGCCTTAATTACTAGTGCGTTAAGCAAGTTCCTTCCACTTCAACACGGCGACATCCGTGAAACTTTAAGTGCCAAGTGGCTCAACAATTAAAGTTGTTGACCGTACGAGTAATACTCGCTCTTAAACCCTGTATATTAAAGCATACCATCTGATCCAGTAGAGCCCAGAAGACCGGCAGGACTGTGAACAGCATCAATATGGAGAGGGTCTTCTTTATGTCTCTGATGAAACGTTTGTCGTACTGATGCTGCGTAGTGTCCAACCAATGGGAGTTCTTGTCCTTCTTTCTCCTCAGTACAAGGTTTTTCAAACCTAACTGAAGAGAAAAAACAAATTCGTAAAAAACAGTTGGAACTATCTATGCACCCCGATTTTTAAAGGAACTGATCGGTAGATTAAACTTAGGTAAGGCTGAAATGTCCGCATTTCCACAGTAATCTTATCCGTAAAACATTTGATTTATTTTTTACGCGCAACTTTTATGTCTATTTATAAAAAGGAACGGTTAGTCACTTCGTTTTCCAAGAAATATGTCGGCCGTTGTTTGGCATAATAATTCTATAGACCATCCGGTCTCGGGTTATTTATAAATGTTCCATAATTGCCGATGCCCAGGATGCATCGGCCCAAGAACTGCTCTTCCCCCTGGACGGATCTCTGGGTCCATAGCCACAACTCTTGGACACACGAGGAGGTTACCCAACACGCATCCCTTTGGTAGACTTATAGTAAAGTTCTGTGAGCCATGTCATGTGATGTCAAAAAGTCGATAATAATCTATTGAATCAGGCATTACTTTCCGGAGGTCCATATCAATGAACTGAAACAATTACTTTGTTCAGCCGCGACCATATGATATCTTATGCTTATGAAATCGATAATGTTTTTTTCATGAAGGTATGTTTAATGTCAACAAGGACCAGGGGCGTAGCTATCGCCGTATCAGCTGTATCAATGATGCGGGGTCCCCGGGCTACAGAGGCCCCTAACGTGTGTAAGCAAAAATTAGTAAAATGTTATCCATAATGTCACTTAATCTCGTGCTTCCCGGGAAAGCCCCCCAACTAATTTTGATACAGGGCCCCCCCCAAGGCACGCTACGCCACTGACAAGGATCATCGTAAAATGACTCTATCATAGCTATTGGCCGTAACTTTGTATGTCGCAATGTTGTATGTGGCGTAAAAAGTAGCTTAGGTTTTCTATTAATGTAAAAATTATTAAATTTATTTTGTAATTCTAGAGGTTATCCCTTACACCCAAAACGTAAGATTCAAAGTTTATCTCTCTACTAGCTACCTATAACAGGCGGCTTCTGGTGGTAACTTGGAAAAATCTCTTTTTGGTGGCTTGGTGGTTGGTTGATCCTCGAGGAATGCATCTACCAATTTTCTAGCTCTAATGCATTGGTTTAAGCTGTCTATTGTCTCTCACTCAGTCAATCAGATACATTATCTACGTTACTCTTTTATATGTATACGTTATGTTAAGACATGTACAACTTCATGTTAACCGCCTTAAAAATGCCTTTCCGATAAATTAAATTTGTAAGCACAGGGAAATACATTGAGACGACATTCATCATGTACATTGACGGTCGCTTTTACGACAAAGTTTTATGGGGGCAATAAATTATTTTATTTTACGAATACGAGTTACGGCATAGAAAACCATCAAGGCCTTTAAGTGGACCTCGGTAATTCAATTAAGTTCTTCTTATGGATATTACAAACGCGGATCTTTAAAGTACGTTTTTTATTTACTTATCCTAATAGGCTAGACGACTAAAAAAAACTGTTTAGTCCGTCAGTTAGATTATTAAAAAATATTGTACACGTATTTTTTCCTTTGTTTGACAAACAAAAAATGAGGAGGATACAGTGCTTAGAAGTTTCGAGTGACGTCACTATATGGTACAATTTTTACCTAAGGGTGACGTCACAAGCCCCCACTCCGGAAGTTTGATGATCTATATCTTTGTCGTTTTTTAATAATTTGATAAACCAAAAAATACGTGTCCCATATTTTCCCATAATCTAAATGACGGACTAATTAGAATGACCAATTTTTAACCCAGTCGTCATCCCTATTATTTTTAACCACGGCTTTCCGTCTAGATTTGTTTTCATAATGTTATTTAACAATGTTGTTTATGTTTAAGTTTGATTGTTATGTATTGGTACATCAACTGTCGTCGTAATAAGGCACGAGTACATATTACTGAGATTTTGTTGAGGATATAATTCACTGTCATAGTCATTGACTGTTACAGATCACTTCGGTACTAAACAAACAAAATACAGCAAAGCTACTATAGGACAATGAAGAGTGAATAATAGGTGGCGAAGAGGTTGATACAATGGAATACATCGTGTATGAATATGATTCCCTCGCCAGATTAAGAATGATACTCTGTGCAACGGATAGTTCGTACCAGGAGACTTCAAGGCTTCAAAACTTCAAGGACAAAGTGACAAAAGCAATGGACTAAGTGCGAAGAAAGTAACACAAAGGTTCCCTACAGGTTGCAGTTAAGATAAGTGTCATTGAAGCCGTGGTGGCCCAGTGGTTATACCTATAGCCTCTCTAGCAGATGGTCGTGGGTTCGAGCTCAGGCTCATTCTGAGAAGAGGCCTGTGCTCTGCAGTGGAACGTATATAGCTTGGGATGAAGTATCAATGACTGTAAGTCATCAGCTGATCTTTGACGAAAATAATTATGTACTTACCTACCTACATTATGTAGATCGCCTGTATTTGAATTAGGCACCTAACTCAGATTCGCACAACTCCTAAATTTGCCGTTTAAATACAGGTCTGTGAATATAGGTATAAACAGCACATGGGTTTTAATGGGATGTAACTTCTAAAACCTCACGAGTTATAGAATACGTCACAAATTGTTCCATATATTAATTAGTTAATTAGCTAAACATACAAATTAAACAATAACAGCGTGGCTAAACAACCTCCAACTGTTGCTAAACTCCGTTTAGACCCCTAACGATTATTGAAGTGGTCAAATTTCCATGTAAACGGAGAAAATATTAACTCTTCTCATACCCGCAGGCCAACGAATAATCGAATAAATTAAATTAACTTTGTATCCACTCAATATCGACCTGATGGAGCGGCAAAATTTGTTCCGGCTCAATAAACTCCTAGAGATTAGAGTTTTCAATAAAACAAATATATAGCCATTTGTCAGTAAATACAAAATAGGGCGTAAAAATAAATTAATCTTAGGCATAAAATATACAACGGTGCTGGCTGAAAATCAGCGCTGGGGTGCTTTAAACGCCTCAGCATTATGCTGAGCCAGTGTCCGATTTGCAACCGCAATGACACATTCTATATTTAGCTTTAGTTTTGCCTTTTGGTTTTGTAAAATATTGATGATGTGTCTTGTGATGTTGTAAATAAATGTATTTTCTTTCTTTCTTTTCTTTCAAATATAGCAATGCACCCACACTCAAATTCACTCAATACACGCATTCACACAAACACACACGCGCACGCTCGCGCACGCACGCACATACGCACGCACGCAACGCAAGCACGCACGTATCACGTTCTACGAGTTCTACGTTTAAAGTAAAATACTTACGTTTTTTGAATTAAATTAAAATTAATCACTACTTGGAGACGCAAAAAGAAGAAAAGAAAAATAATAAATTTGTGAAGTTATTAAACGTGATCGTTTCGTTCTAACATAATATTCTAGTTACAAAAATCTAACTAGCTAGCAGTGGCGTGGCCCCGTAACGTTTCCTACCAGTAGCTCACATCTCTCACTGGCACGGCAGTACCTTAAAGCAGCAAGTACAAAAGGTTGTACTCACTGCTTTAAGGTACCTACTGCAATTTTTCCTCCGGGTTGTCTACTGAAAATTTTTGCACCACGCCACTAGTCAAGTATAGAAATTCTGCGAAATATTAAAACCCTAATAAGGAACTACAATTTCGTCCAAGACTGGAATATCTGGTGGTTACGAAGTGACTCGTTAAATTTAAATTTTTTGTTCACTAGTGATGTCACTTAATTAGTAAAATTTTCGTTTACACCCGGTTCATTAAGTAGATAAGGTAAACGTAACAATAGATACACCTCAACGCCCAGTAGATGACACCCATCTGTCACCTGTCTTACATTGGAGGTGCCATGTATTGGGTCAGTGTCGAGCAACAAGAAACAATTGGATGCCTTTGAAAAAACACTGAGAAGTTTAATTTAAAATGTTTGCAAAATCTAAACTATTTTCAAGCATTTCCAAAAAAAATCGCTGCATTCATCCAAACCAATAGACTACGAAAACCAAAATAAAACAATACAGCGGCGAAAGCCGTCTGTTGTGAACCATGCTCTCGCCTGAATTGAATATACGGAATTTCATTGGAAAACCTGCCTTTCAAAGTAATGTGCCTTGACCACCCAAATAAAAGTGATTTAGTTTTAATCCATACTAGTAATATTATTAAAGCGAAAGTATGCCTGTCTATTTATCTGTCTGTCTGTAAGAACAGAGCGCGAACGAAAACTACTCGTACCGATCGGAATTATAAGTTGAGTCAAACTTGTAAGATCCCACCAAAAACACTTTCATGTAAATATATAAGTATGTATGTTTTCATGTGTTTCATGTATGTTGGGGTCTCCAAGAGCCCAAGATACAGGCTCTGCCTAGTTTGGGGTCTGTCAGATATTATAATTTCTATATTTATTAAATTAAATATTTAATAAAAAAATTAAATATTTATTTACCTCGACGTTGCAGCAGCCGAGTTAACGAGTTAAATCGTGACCGCGGCTGCTGGTGTCGAGTTAACTCGTTAACTCGGCTGCTGCAACGTCGAGGTAAATAAATATTTATTGCGTGATAAGTCCCGTTTAGTATAGTAATTATGAGTGATAATCACGAAAGCTTAAAACAGTATATGTTAGATATTAATTTTGTATATTGCTGATGTATGTTTTTGGAAATAAATTTATTATTTTTATTAAAAGGTTGCCCAGACGAGGCCATATTCCTTGCACTGTCAAAATGTTATCAGATCTCATATAGAGCCAAGCTTCCTAACTCTACACGCCCTAATTTCACAAACTTTACACCTTAGTCAAAATATCTGGCTTGACCGTTTGGCTACCGTCACACGTAAAGTGAAAAGTTTACTATTATTTTTATATCAATTTATTGCTGTTCATTACTTTTCTATCCTAACAATAGTTCTTGTTCTAAGTAGGTAAGCCACATATTTTGACAAAGGTAAATTTTGTGAAGTTACGGCGTGTAGAGTTAGGAAGCTTGGCTCTATATATTATGAGATCTGATAACTTTTTGACAGTGCAAGGAATATGGTATTGTCTTGGCAACATTTTACATGAAAATGTTTTTGGTGGGATTTCACTTCTTTTTTTGAGGCAACTTTACTTTAGACAATTTTTTTTCAATAGTTCCAAGTTTTATATTTTTTTTATTGTTTGTGTACTTATACTAGCTGGGGAGGCGAAATAGAAGGAAATTTTAGGGAGTCTAACCTGGTTCGATATTCTTTCCCTCGCGTGCTGGATCTTGTTGGACACTTGATTCTCCTCTTGGCTTCTTCCACCCCAGGGTGATTTATAATGATATTCGCCACTTCTTCGCGGGAAATCGTCGAAGGGAGCAGGAGCTCGACCCAACGCGCCGCCGTGATGAAACGAAGATGAAGGAATGTTTTTCTACCCCCGGTTAGACCGTAGAAAGTTGGATTGGATTGGTAAGGAAAGGGAGGGTAGAAATAGTGTTTAGTGATGGGATGAATCGGTATTCGCCATACCGCCTCCCGAAGAGCAGACGTGCTCTTGAAATTTCTGAGAACTTCAAGAAAGAAAAAAAAAAAGATATATAATGAATTATAAAGGAAATGTTAAACTGATACTCAACAATTGAATCTACGTTATCGGTTGATAGGCCGTTAATACGTTGCTGAGTTGACAGTTGGCATGATGTTATGAAGAAAGTAATATTAAATTAACTAAAAACTATCTAAATATTTGAGAGTTGTATGACATAGCTAGACTTATTTATATTAATTGTCGTGAAGCAGCGGGCACAGCTTCACCACAGGTCGCAAAAGCGTACCGCTGGAAGTTTTAATTTCCACTACTCGAACTATTCCGTCTGTGCCAGGGCATACTTTCGTGACCCGTGCCCTGCGCCATTGCAAAGGTGCGATGTTAGGTTCAACGAGAAGCACTAAATCTCCAACTTGTAAATTGGGACGAGAAGTTAACCACCTATGGCGCTGTTGCAGGGTGTGAAGGTACTCGTTGTGCCATCTTTTCCAAAGATGTTGTGTAATGTGCTGCAAGAGCTGCCAACGACTTAGACGATTGCTTGGTGCTTGTACTAGATCTTGTTCGGGCAGGCAAAGAAGCGGCTGTCCAATCAAAAAATGTCCTGGAGTCAATACGTCGAAATCGTTGGGATCAGAGCTGACTGGGCAAAGCGGTCTCGAGTTTATGATGGCCTCGACTTTAGTGAAGACAGTGTTGAGCTCTTCAAAGGTGAGAACCCGCTCTCCAATAATGCGCAACAATAGAGTTTTAGCCCCCTTTACGGCACTTTCCCAGAGTCCGCCATGATGCGCTCCTGCGGGAGGGTTGAAATGCCACTTGATCTGCTGTGGTGCAAGCCTTTGTTGAAGTTGAACTTCATCAATTTGGTCATAAATTTTTTGCAAGAGGTTGCGAGCGCCCACGAAATTGGTGCCGCAATCAGAATATATATCCGACGGCAGGCCCCTCCTAGACACGAATCTATCTAGGCATGCCATAAAAGCGTCGGTAGACAACGCAGACACAACCTCCAAGTGCACGGCCTTGGATACGAAGCATATAAAAACGCAGAGGTACGCCTTGTAAGTCTTCGTGGTTCGAAGCTGAGACACTCTAACTGTGAAGGGGCCGGCAAAGTCGACGCCGACTCTTTGGAAGGGTCTGGTCTGAGTGACACGACTAGCGGGTAAGTTGCCCATGAATGGTGCCAAAGGCTTAACTTTGAGGCGGTAGCAACGTAAGCATTTGAAAATCCTGTGCCTGACGACTCTTCGTGCGGATAGAATCCAGAAACGACGATGGATAACCGTGAGCAAGGTGGCAGCACCTGCATGACCAAACAGAATATGGTAGTGGTCTATCAAAAGATGAGTGAAATGATGTGAGTGAGGAAGGAGCACGGGATGCTTGCTATTAAAAACTAAGTTCGAATTCGACAGTCTCCCTCCCACTCTCAAGAGCCCACCATCCTTATCAAGAAAGGGGTTTAGGCGGATCAAGTTACCCTTGATTGCTTTGTGCTCCCTCAACGATTTGATTGCGTCGGGAAAAGCAGTAGCTTGTACAAGTTTAATGCAAGTATTTAAGGCGGTATTTAACTCGGCAATAGTTAAATATCCCATGGTCTTGTGATGAGGCTGGCGAGCATTATTGATGAAACGCAGACACCAGGCGACAGTGGTTTGAAGCTTTGTTAAGGAGCTAAACCGAGATAAAATTGAGGATTCCTCGACGGTTTGCGACGTGCTCGCAGAAACCGGAGGGGTTTCCACTGCTTGCACCGGATGCGCAGTAGCAGATTTGATTACAGGGCGCTCGACGGCTTGAGTTGTGTAAGCAGAAACCGGAGCCTCGTCTTTTAGCCATTCAGGCCCCCACCACAGGCCATGGTTCAACAGCTCAGTAGGGAGCAGTCCTCGGCTGGCCGAGTCCGCAGGATTCAATTGCGAGGGAACATGTCTCCAGTAAGCATCTGGAACCAGTCCCTGTATCTGAGAGACACGGTTGCCTTCGTATGTCTGAAGTTTATGCGGAGCTGTTTCTAACCAGGCCAAAACTATAGTTGAATCGCACCATGCTGTGGTAGAGCTGATAACTATTTTGGCTTTCAACACCTTATTTACGTGCGCCAGTAGTCGAGCCAACAGAAAAGCACCGCAGAGTTCCAACCTGGGGATCGTTAGCTTCTGCTTAACGGGCGCGACACGTGACTTTGATAAAATTAAGTGCACGTTTGATTCCGACTCAGATTTCACGAGGAGGTACACGCAAGCGGAGTAACCCCGCTCGGACGCGTCGCAAAAACCATGAATATGGTATTCATGTGGTTGAACAGCGAGCACAAACCTTGGAATGCGGATTTGATGTAGAGCCTTGAAATCCTCGACGAACTTCGACCACTGTTGCTGCGCCTCAGATGGAATTGGATCATCCCAACCCAGATCTAGAAGCCACAAATTTTGCATGAAAGCCTTCGCAAAGAAAGTGACAGGCGTGATAAAGCCACACGGATCGTACAAGCGAGCAATGTTCGACAAGATTCCGCGCTTTGTGTTTGTGCGTGACATTTCGGACACGCGATATAAAAACACGTCCTCGCTTGGATTCCACTCGATACCAAGTATCTTGAACACATTGTCACCGGACTCTTCGAAGCGGAATGGGCATTCGCGATGATCCGCCGGCAATCCTTCTAGGAGTTCACTGCGGTTACTTGACCATTTTCTCAACTGAAAGCAACCTTGACCCAACACTTCAACCAGCTGCAATTGTAGAGCCTTAGCTTTCTCTAGTGTATCACAGCCACTCACGATGTCGTCAACAAATATGTCTTCGCGTAGAGCACACGAAGCTTCAGGGTAGAGTTCAGAGTTGAGATTTGCCAACTCATGCACGGCTCGGATTGCCTGGAACGCAGAACTTGAAACTCCGTATGTGACAGTGGTCAGTTCGAATTCTTGCAACGGCATTTCCGGAGACTCGCGCCAAAATATGGTTTGATAGCGCCAGTCCTCAGGATGCATGCGCACGTTGCGGTACATTTGTTTGATGTCGCATGTAAACACGACGTTGTGCAATCTAAACCTAAGTATTATGTCTTGTATATCTTGCTGTAACTTAGGTCCTGACATTAGGTTTTGATTGAGAGACACTCCCGTTGTACTAGCTAGGGATGCGTCGAAGACAGCCCGAAGTTTCGTAGTGCTGCTATCCTCCTTTAAAACTCCGTGGTGGGGAATGTAGACCCTCTCACCTCCGTCGTCAGACTCCTTGAGTTGCATGTGACCGGACTTCTGGTAATCACGCATGAACTCTACATAGAGCTCACGCAACCTCGGCTCTTTGGTAAGTCTACGCTCCAAGTTATGAAAACGCTTGAGAGCGGCAGGACGAGTTTCACCAAGTTGCTTGTGCTCTACCTTGAAGGGTAGTCTTACCACGAATCTACCATTTTCATCGCGGCTGTGCGTCTCGAAAAAATGCTTTTCACAGGCGATGTCTTCAGGATCCGGAACATGCGGCACTGGAGCCTCTTCGTGTCTCCAAAATTGCGTAAGAGCCAATTCTAGATTAGAATTACCAGAAACTAAGTTAGCACTTTGATAGGTACAGGATGTGACAGGTGAGTGTCCCATAACAACCCAACCGAATATTGTTGAATGAGCAGTGGGCAAGCCCTCTCCTAGCCTGCATTTGGCACCTGTGAATATTTCATCGAACAGGTCGACACCTAATAATAAATCTATGCGTCCAGGAGTATCAAAACTACTGTCCGCTAACCCTAAGTCTCTACATTTGTCCAAAACGCAAGAGCTTATTTGATTTGATGGTTGATATCCAGTGATGCGCTTTAGAATGATGGCAGCCGTGGATAAACCATGATGATGTGGATCCATAAGTGAGGTAATACGGCACTGTACCCTACCATGAGTGGGTTGCTGATGTTCACCTACACCAAATAAATCACACGACCTCTGACGTTGAAGATGAAGCTGTTGAGCTAAGCACTCTGTCATAAGAGATACTTGTGCACCAGGATCAATCAATGAGCGAACAACATGAACCTGACCGTTGGCATCCTGGACTCCGACAAGAGCAGTACCCAACAATCCAGTTGACAATGGTTCTGAATTGTGTAAGACAAACTGTCCGTCAGCCTCGTATGGCTGTGACGGTATTTGTTTACTAATTACCGATTTTGATGTGTGTACGTAGTTTGTATTGATACAATTACGGGCATCAGAATTATGTGCATTTGCCTGCGGCGGAATCTGAGTGCTATTTGAACTGCCTACAGCCTCAGCTGTGTGCAACTTAGTGTGATGTCTACCACCACAAACCTGGCAACATGACTTTGACAAACATTTTGATATGTGATGTGGCCGTAGACAATTGTAGCAAAGATTTTTATTCCTAATGAATGATTTTTTATCACTCATAGAATCAAACTTCTGGCAATGAAAAATAGGATGACTTCCACCACAGCAGATACAGGTGGTCTGTGCAACATGTAAGGTGGTGGGAGCATCGCTTGAATGTACATGTACTTTATTTACAGTACTTGAAGAAACCTCCAAAACACGCAAATGATCTTCAAGGAAAATCAACAATTTCTCAAAGTCCGGTATTTCATTAGCTTTTAGTGTAAATTCAAACTTAGTCCGCAGTTCAGTAGGCATTTTCCTTGATACAAGATGAAATAGAATAAAACTCCAAGATGTAACATCAAACCCGAGCGCTCTGAGTGCTTGTGTATTTTCCTTCAAGGTATTAATAAACCTGCGTAGGTTTTTGTGCACAAGTGTAGGACAAGAAACACTAAGTAAAAGTTCCAAATGTTTGGATGCAATCAACCTTTTGTTTTCATAGCGCTCTCTTAAAAGTTCATAAGCAACCTCATAATTTTCATGCGATATGTTTAAATGGCGAACTAAACTCAAAGGTTCCTGCTCCAATACACTCAACAAGTAATGAAATCTCTGTATTGAACTTAATTCTGGGTTATTATGTATCAAACTATTGTATATGGCAATGAAGTTTGGCCACTCTGTATGCACACCTTTGAACTTAGTTAGTTCAATTTTAGGTAAATGGAAACGCGTACTTTCCATACCGGACGCTTTGTTTGATTGATATTGTGAACCAATAACTTGTGTTTGAGACTGTGTCACATCTAAATCCTCATACATAGTTTTTAATGAGTAGAACATATCATAAAACTGACGGTATTTAAGCTCCAATTCCGCTTTGGTTTTATCGTCACTTATAGCTAAAATCTGTGAATACGATTCGTCGAATTGATTTCGCATACGATCTGCATCGGCGAACCGCACTTTAAAACCTTTGATTTGATCCCGTGTCGGCGATTTAAAATTAGCTGCCATGTCATACAATTCGCCAATAAAATTGTACGAAGTATTGAACTTCACAATTAAAACCTGTGCTTCCATTGCGAAATTAGGCGAGCAAAGCCCAATACTAGACGTAAACAAAAGTACGAAACAGACAAGACGAACGAGAAAAAAGGTTATCTTTGATTTAACTGTCAACTCTGAGGCGTATTTCAACCTTTAACCAAATAAGTGACTTTAATTATTTTTAATAGATATACGGAACTGGCAAAGGGAACGTATCCCATACAACCAATGATATTACTTTGACGTATGTCACAATCGAGTGTGAGCTAAGCTTAATGGGACTAAAATGACAATGCAATTTTTTAGGAAAAAAATGTAAAATTGGGAAATGATTTGAATTTGGAATTAGGAAATGAAAATGAATGTAAAATTTAATTATAATTCTGTTCGAAAGGACCAAAAATGGGGAGGCGAAATAGAAGGAAATTTTAGGGAGTCTAACCTGGTTCGATATTCTTTCCCTCGCGTGCTGGATCTTGTTGGACGCTTGATTCTCCTCTTGGCTTCTTCCACCCCAGGGTGATTTATAATGATATTCGCCACTTCTTCGCGGGAAATCGTCGAAGGGAGCAGGAGCTCGACCCAACGCGCCGCCGTGATGAAACGAAGATGAAGGAATGTTTTTCTACCCCCGGTTAGACCGTAGAAAGTTGGATTGGATTGGTAAGGAAAGGGAGGGTAGAAATAGTGTTTAGTGATGGGATGAATCGGTATTCGCCACTAGCTTACATACAAAATTTCAGCTTTCTAGGACTTCAGGAAGTACCCTATGAATTTTGATGATCAGTGTGTCAGTGACAAAATCAGGGTTTTTAAGATATCAATAAAATTAAAAGTATAAGAGCTACGCAATTGAAACTTTATATTTTTAACGAGTCTACTATTGACGTCATGTCCCGAGAAGTTTGTTTATCTGGCATAATCCAAACTCAAGTTATGGGGGTTCAAAAAAAACGACGAAGCGCTTCGAGAAAAGGTATGTAGTGCCCTTGCGCATCGCTTGGCTCGTCTTGGCGGTGGCACTACCGTGCCCCCAGATACTTACAGTGATACATTTTATGAAATCGATGACCACGTTTCCTTCTGGTTTCTTCATAACATATCGGCTTTTCGCGCTCACGAATATTACTGGAAACAAATAAAATTAAGTTTAACAGTTAATTTGGAAACCAAACAAAACGGGATCAATGGATTTACCAGAAGCTCGTGGATTTTAAACCGAGCTCGTACTTTAGAGTTTCACAGGAATTTCTATGTTATCATCAACATCATCTTAGCCTGTATACGACCAACTGCGAGGCACAGGCCTTTTCTCAGAATAAGAGGCCTTGGGCTGTAATTCCCACCCGAGCCCAGTGCGGATTAGGAACTTCACACCCACCATTGAATTTATTCGTAGGTGTGTGTTTCCTGCACCGTAAAGCTTAAATGGTAAATGACTTTAAATAAAATTTTATACATACCTATAAAGGTCGTGAGTTCAAGCCCGGGCTTGCACTTCTGAATTTTTAGGATTTTATATGCAAAATTCCATTTGAAATTTACCATGAGTTTTACAGTACTCGTATTTCAAATTCAGCGTAATTTTAACCCTTTGAGTGACGCTATTTCGAAAATGGCCCCCTTAGCTACGAGACGGGAAATTACATTTCCCATTTCAAAGTCAACTAATTTAGTTGCGAAAAGGGACTAAAGGACAAAGTTTCATCATCATCATCATTTCAGCCGAAAGACGTCCACTGCTGAACATAGGCCTCCCCCAAGGCTCGCCAAACAGATCGGCCCTGCGCCATCCGCATTCAATGCGTTCCCGCTACCTTCACCAGGTCGTCGCTCCATCTTGTTGGAGGCCTACCTACACTGCGTCTTCCGGTCCGCGGACGCCACTCGAGAACCTTTCGGCCCCATCGGCCGTCAGTTCTACGGGCGATGTGCCCTGCCCACTGCCACTTAAGTCTAGCGATTCTTCGAGCTATGCCCGTGACTTTAGTTCTTGCGCGGATTTCATCATTTCTAATGCGATCCCGCAGAGAAACTCCAAGCATAGCCCTCTCCATCGCCCTCTGAGTGACTTTGAGCTTCCTTATAAGACCCATCGTTAGCGGCCACGTCTCAGTGCCATAAGTCATCACTGGCAACACACACTGGTCAAAGACTTTTGACTTGAGACACTGCGGTATATCGGATGACAAGATATTGCGGAGCTTCCCGAACGCTGCCCAGCCGAGTCTAATTCGTCGATTGACCTCTTTCTCGAAGTTGCACCTACCCAATTGGATTGTATGCCCCAGATAGATATATCTATATCTATCTATATCTATATCTATCTGGGACAAAGTTTACTTGTTATTAATAATTGACCGAGCAAACGCAAAGCATTTCCTCCGCATCAACCTTCGCAAAAATGCTTTCGTATGTCTGTACGACTGCCTGTAATATAATAATGTAAACACCAACCTTATGATTAGTGATAAAGAGGTGTACAGATGTTTTTGACTTCTGGGTACCGTGCGTGTGTTTGTGACCTTGACTGTATGTTACACAAAAAGACTTCTTAACTCAATAATATTTTTAAGTTAAGATTAAGTAGTTATGATAATGCATGTAATATTGTATTTTTTTTTTTAATGAAATAAACAGTCTAAGTTTTTTTTTTTTTTGTTCTCCTACAGGTACAGATTACTTAATAGTTACTTGCTACAGGTGGCATTTTTCTACCGATTCTAGAGAAATTTTGTGAGAAGGTTCGATAGTTAAAAGTAATTTTTTGTTAATGCAGTTTTTAGATTTTTTTCTAAATGGCGGAACCACGGGGGTTGTTAACGTAAAATAATCCTTTTTGCGACTAAGTTCTAAAAGGACATTATGACTAAGTATAAAAATGACGACATTTTGGTTAGATCAATTTACCAAAATCGTTATTTCCTAAATAGTAGCAAAATTACCATTCGTATTTTTAGGATTCAGTAGTCAACTAGGAGCCCTTATGGTTTCCCAGATGCTTTTTTACTCACTACCTACCTACCTATAGTTTTTTACTGAAGCTTATTTTCACAGTAGCGTATGTTCCCAATTTGAATTGACACAGAAACAGTGTCGACGGAGCTCCGCTTACGCGGGGCTCCTTCTTCTGTGTGCTTTTGGCCCTTAGTCGCCAAAAGGAAACAAATCAATCAATGTCAATTTCAGCCATTTCGAAAAAGTCGCGAGCTGTACCGTTAATTAATACACATACGGGTCATACACACCGAAAGAATAAAATCTGTCTCTCTTGTGGATATAAAATTAGCGACTCTGAGTCAGCTAAGATTTATTTATTTAACGACCGCTTTAGCCTCGTTGGTAGTGACCCTGCCTACGAAGCAAGAGGTCCTGGGTTCAAATCCCGGTAAGGGCATTTATTTGTGTGATGAGCACGAATATTTGTTCCTGAGTTATGGATGTTTTCTATGTATTTAAGTATATATTTATCTATTTAAGTATGTTTATCGTCGTCTAGTAACCCATAGTATAAGCTTTGCTTAGTTTGGGACTAGATCGATTTGTGTAAGATTGTCCCCTAATATTTATTTATCTATCTAATACCTTTAAACGAGCAATTCTTGTATATGTATATACAGTGGTGGTCATACAATTAAGAACGATTTGAAGTTTCCGATTTTTTTTTATCTAAATCATGTCATATGTCTAGTTGTGTTCCTTCTTAGAAGTAACAAGTTATGTTATAAAATAGCCACATGGATAGAGCAAACGGGATTAAGAATAATAGTGTATAATTGCTAACATTTTTTTTTACAAATTTTATTTGTTCTCTATACTAATAAATTCAAATAGTAATGAAGCTGGACAAATAATTAAGAACGATTTATTAAACTGCTCGAGAGTTGTTTTATATGAAACTTAGATTAAATAAATCATATTAATGTGAAGTTGGTATAGAAAAAAAAAGCAATTTAATACATTTGAATTAAAATTAATAGTTAGTAGCATGTCCACGGCTTTTAATTACGGCTTTACACCGGCGAGGCATTGAATCTATCAATTTTTGACATTTCGCAAGAGAAATAGAGTTCCATTCTTCTAAGAAAACGTCGTACAGCTCTCTCAAATTGCCACACTGTCGATATGAAACCTTTTTCTTGACTTCGCACCAAAGATGCTCTATTGGGTTAAGATCTGGGCTGTTGGCTGGCCAATCTAAGACAGAAACTGATTGTGATGTGAGGTATTCCTTAACGGTGCGTGCAGTATGCTTTGGATCATTGTCGTGCTGGAATGTCCAAATAACCGGAAGCACGTCTTCGGCATATGGTAACATTGTTTCTTGCAGTATATTTTTGTATTGGAATTGATCCATGTTTCCTTCTATCAGCCTAACAGGTCCAACGCCATGTCCAGAAAAGCACCCCCAAATTTTCACATTTCCCCCGCCATGCTTTAATGTCACTTTTGTGTACTTTGGGTCGAATGCTTTATTCGGAGGGCGTCGTACATATCGTTTTCCATCAGAACATACCCTATTTATTTTTGTCTCGTCAGAAAAAAGAACGTTTTTCCACTGTCTGACTGTCCAGTTTTCATACCTTCTTGCAAATGCAAGTCGGGCTTGCCTATGACATCGTTTCAACATAGGCACCTTCCTCGCTATCCTTCCGTTCAACTTATTTTCTACCAAACGCCTTCGAATAGTGCGTGCAGAGATTGCTGAAGGGTTGTTTTCGCCAAAATATTCTTTTCTCAACTCATTAGACCCTTTAAAAGGATTTTGTTTTGCCAAACGAACGATATTTCGATCATCTCGACGAGATGACTTTCTTTGTCTAGGTCCACGTGGAACGTTTGAAGTAGTTTGATACGTGGAAAAATGCTTTACGGCATGGAAAACCATTGTTTTTGTACATTGCAGATAGTCGGCTATCTTTTTATACGACCAATTGTAGATTTATCACAACTTTTATTTTTCCCCATTGTTTTTATACGAAGTAATCACTTTTAAGACTTTAACAGCACGAAATGGCGCCAAAATTATACGAATAATAATCTACAACCACAGAGCCACACAGTGTTCTCTATTTAAATTTGAAAAAATAATAAACTATTCCAGCGTTCTTAATTACGTGACCAGCCAGTAAGTACTAATACTAGGTTCAGATCGAATGTATAAAGTTTCTCTATTAATTTTTTAACCAACTATGTTGCATAAATGAATGTACCGGTAGTACGGAAAAGTTTCGCAGTACAGAGAGAAATAAAAAAAATACGGGCAATTAGTTATACTTGTTACTTTGAAAAAATCATCTCAATAAATAATCGTTCTTAATTATATGGCCACAACTGTATATAATCAGGATCTCGGAAACGGCTCCAACGATTTCGATGAAATTTGGTATGTGGGGGTTTTCGGGGATGAAAAACTGATCTAGCTATGTTTCGTTTTCAGAAAATCGCTTTTACTCGTGTTTTCCGGCTATTTTTGTTTGCATTAGAATATAAAGCTAAATTTCGCCGACTTCGAGCAGATCATAATGGCACATTAGAAATCGGGTGGTCGCGGATCCAGCCGACCTCGGTTCGATACCACGTTTTTTTTCAAGATTTTTAGTTTTTTTTTTAAGTTTATTTTTTATGAGAAAACGTCAAGTTTCTTTTTTTGCGAGAAAAAGTTACTTTTTTGTGAGAAATAGTTACTTTTTTGTGAGAAAAAGTTACTTTTTTGTTAGAAAAAGTATTATAGGGAACGTGCAGTAACTATAGGCGGCAGCACTAATGCGACAGAAGAGACACTATGCGGACAGTAAAACAAACTTATCAAGGTAAAACATTCAAATTGATGGCACCCTTATGGCACCAGTTGGCAGCACCGTCTATGTGCACGTTCCCTATTGGGAGCACAGAACAGGAAAAGCCGGTTGTCTGTAAAGTCGGTTTACGGACGATAGTTTAACGTGACTCACACCCCCCCCCCCTCACCCCCTCCGGTGTTTTTGTCAAATATCTTGAAAACGGTGCATCCTACGGCAAAATCAATGAAATTTTCATCCCCCTTTAATGCCCCCGCGCTCCCTCCCCCGCATCCCCTCCCCCCCTCTCACCCCTCCCCCCACCCCTCCGCTGTATATAATCAGGATCTCGGAAACGGTTCCAACGATTTCGATGAAATTTGGTATTTGGGGGTTTTCGGGGATGAAAAATTGATCTAGCTTGGTCTTATCTCTGGGAAAACGCTTGGTACCGAGTTTCTGCCCGAGCAGAGCTCGGTCGCCCAGGTACTTTGTTTATTTAAATGGGCCAAAAGTTTGCCTAGCGCCCCACACACTGATGTAGATTTGACTTATAAATATTGGCTATAGACCCTTAACTTTTGCCATGTACCCATACACAGGAGAGACCCATCATCATCATCATCATTTCAGCCGAAAGACGTCCACTGCTGAACATAGGCCTCCCCCAAGGCTCGCCAAATAGATCGATCCTGCGCCATCCGCATCCAACGCCCATGACCCAACACAACACTTTAATCTTGTTCTTGTGAATTTGCCAACCCTCAGCTTCATCTGGCTAGTTAAAGGCTTCACTATAACCGCCCCAGTCTTTATTATGAGAGGATAAGTATGCCCAGCTACTGAGAGAAAATTTATTTATCTAAGTAATATTTTATTCTGTCAATAACATTTACTAAGATTTACATTACATTTACATTTACATTTACATTTACATTTATTTATTTATATAAGTATGTTTATCGTCGTCTAGTACCCATAGTACAAGCTTTGCTTAGTTTGGGACTAGGTCGATTTGTGTAAGATTGTCCCCTAATATTTATTTATTATTTATTTTTATTACTTAGTTACAATGAATCATTACCTTCTATTTATTCACCGATTAACACATTTTTTTACTAAAATAAATCTAATAATTTATTTATTTTAATAAAAAAATGATTTAATATTAATTAACCAGCTAATTTGTTAAATAAATCCAAACACACTACACGCGTGTAGCGTACGTGTCAAATCACTCTTAAATCCCAATAGAGTGTATGTTCCACTTTCTATAAACCAAAATTCACCCGTGTTACTGAGTGTTAAAGTTTAATTTTAAATGAATAATAATTACAATTAGAACGTTTTCAAACTTGGTTACAGTTCAAAGTCTCATCACGTCGTGTTGAGATTTCACGCGTCGTGTGACCTTTCAGCTTTCGTAGGAACAAGCTGATGAATAAGAACTAAGGTAAACCTTAACAATTAAATTAGAGCGTGTCTAAACGAAGAACAGGGATGTTGACGCCACCAATCAACCGACGTACTTTTTATGAGCTGTCAAAACACAGTTCTCCCATAGAGTTTGAATGGCAATAGCAACTTATGACGTCACTTGTTCGCCAACTCAATCAACTAACTATTTATTTGTTATAGCAACAAAATAAGTAATTTTGCAGTTAATCGAAAATTAATCTGGTTTTCAGGGCTAAAATAAAGCATTTTTTATTGGAGTCGTGTCTTTGATTTATTTTTAATGGCGTCAATGTCCCTACTCGGAAAACAGAATCTGTGATAGGTAGGCGAGAGGTTGATCTTGGGCAAAAATATTAATTACTTAAATAATCATACTAATCATTCATCAAGCGTAATTTTATCCTGGTCAAAGGTGACGTAAGTATAAAAAACCGGCCAAGAGCGTGTCGGACACTCCCAAGATGGGGTTCCGTAGCCATTACGAAAAAATCAAGTAATATTTTTCAAAGGATTTCGTATGTGTACGGAATCTTCCAAGTTTAGGTATGTTTTATACCTTAGGCTACTATTTACTCTTAAACTAAAAATAATTCCCAAGCAATTTTAGCCGCTATAATTTTGTTTGTAAATTTAATATACCCAACAGTTTAGATTTTAGACGGGGGGGACGGTCGATTTTAATGAAAATTTTCACTTTAATGTTGAATATTTCGCAAACAGATCACTGAATAGAAAAATCATGTTAGCAACCCCCCAATGGTTTTAAAAGACCTATCCAACGATACCCCACACTATAGGGTTAGTCGAGAAAAAAAAATCACCCCCACTTTACGTCTATGGGAGGTACCCTAAAAAAAAATTTTTTTTATTTAACCACTTTGCCGGCGTAATTGATATATATATTCATGCCAAATTACAGCTTTATAGTACTAACAGTCTCTGAGCTTAGCCGCGGACGGACAGACAGACAGACAGACGAACAGACATGGCGAAGCTATAAGGGTTCCTAGTTGACTGCGGAACCCTATAAATGACCCGAGTTTTTGGGGTGTTTTTCTACGTATGCTACGCTGCATCCATATGCGTTTGCTTAAGCCCTCTCATTCTGAGGAGAGGCGTCAGATTTAGAAGAGGGAGGGTTCTGAGCAGGCAGGCAGGATAGGGGGACGTATCCTTAAAGATCTTTCAGTTAACCTTAAAACGATTGGCAGGACATCAGAAACAAGAGAAGACATGCGATGAAAGGTAAAGAGCATCGAAATCTAAAATTAACCTAAATAAACATTGCAATGAAAAATACACATACAGACACATAGTATTTAACATAATAATATGATAATGTTTGTAGATGGATCTATTCTAGACAGGAAACGCTACTGCTGATCTAGACAGAGATAAATAAGAGCAATAACCTTCTGGAAATAAACATCATCAAAGGTCGCGTGTAAGGTTAGTGACTTTTTAGTCTTGACTGTAACATATTAATTCAAGTCAAAAGAATTGACGTTCATAAAGACACAAACAAACGTTGCAATTTAAATAAAAGCTTGTAAAAAAGTAAAGTTGATTTTGCAAATGCTATGTACAAAAGACTGTTTTGCGTGTCTTTTTTTTTTATATAATGTACAGTAAGCCAAAAATATGGTCTACCACCCTGAAGATCATTTGCACGTCATCATACAACGAGGTCGAAACTCCCTTGTAATACTCGTAATATTGTCACAGTGAGATGACTTCACTCAGAAAAGTCAACCTTAGCAACCTTTTGATTTCACGGAAACTTTTGTCAAAACTTTCTTGGCCGACCGTACACCAATAAGCATTAAATAAATAAGATCATCACGATACCATAAGAAAATGGTGGAAGTAATCAATAGAATATCAACTGACCTATTGAACTCAACACGACGAACCCCGGCGCGCCAAACGCGAGTGAATAGCAATCCTTATCCCCAAAGCATGACACCTCAGACCGCAATATAGGCGAAACAGTCTTTGCAATCAGAGCCCCCATGCACGAGTTGAAGTATAACACGCTGAAGTATATGGCCAAGTGGTTTTCCTGGCGGGGAAGGTCGAACTGATCGCCGCCGAAGGCCGTGACGCAGGGCTTGATGCCTCCAGTGCCGATGGTTATTAAAAACAGGCCGATTATAGTGCACAACCTGGAAATAAAGTTTTATGAATGAATGTTGGTGGCATGACAGTAGAGGAGTCATTGTTCAATCGCAGAATGAAAAGGTTCGTCACTTTTCGATCTTAACTCGTTGACATAGAGTCGAAAAGTGACGACCCTTTTCATTCTGCGATTTTGAATTTCGTAGTAGCCTCCCAGTTGGTATGAAAAGTCTCTGACGGCTTAATTTCAACTCAAGTAACAATTGTAATGACTAATCTTGGCGAATGTATAATTAATTTAATTTTAACTCACTATGCAAAGAAGTTTCAGTTTTTTAAGTCTATCTATCTACATATATCTTAAGCTTCTTTAACCAACTTTTGCCCTTAATTCATTTAACGTAGAACAGTTGCACAAACTAATTCTTACAGTAGCGACTTTTCACGGGTGGACAAAATTAACTAAAGTTAACGATACGTGAAACTAATGCCGTTAACTCGGGTTATAGACCCTTAAGACCCTTTAATTAGCAAGTTTTAAAACTAAAGCAGTACAGTACCTAGTACAAAACTAAATGAACACGTCTTTATTGCCTAATTATTTTCTCCGCTTTTTACAGTTCTAGCCATGCTACTCGCGTACTTAGAACTAGGTAGTAGAAATAGACTGAGAAAACATTTGCATTTAGGAAAAAGACTGGTCTCTGATGATGTCATCCATGACGACTGACCAATTAGAAAAGCTCTAATGTGGGTAATGTATTTTGACTCCTTCCGTATAGTAAAATTTTGGTGGCGAGGAGGCCACAAATGCCAAAATGAAGGGATCTCTCTCCATGCAGTCGTTATGCTCGGGAACCGAAGTCCCAAGGAAGAGAGGTGATAAGTGTATTTATGCATCCAAGCTGAGAAACTTCGATAGTACGATGTAGAATGTAGCGATTTTTCTAAGTTTTGAGTCCCCAAATCTAGTCGCTCACACTCTTCAAGCAAGCCCCTCTTAGTAGGTACCTAAACCACTTTTACCCGACAGCGGCACTATTATTTTAAGAGGTTGTTGTTATTTTAAAAATACAGATTATGTTTGCAATGTACCTACATACTTAAGGGATGCGATTAGTTTATGACCTCTTATTTCACGACCCGGAATAAACGACAATAATGACAATTACATGAGGATTTGAGTCAACAGGTCTTACCTATACAGTTGAAGGCATAAATATCTAAACAGCCATCGCGTCAAATACATAATTGAACACCGACCTTATGTTTACTGACAAGGAGATGTATAGATAATTTTGATGCATTGGTAACGCAGGTACATTTACGATCTTGACTGTACATTATTTTCTGGGTCGACAATTACAAGTTGTACTTTATCCGCACCCGACATAGGTAGTAAGTAAGTACTTCTTTTGTTTTAAGAAAATTCCGGACTGAAACTTGCAGAGACACTGTGCATAGTTTAGCGATGCCATTGCCAGTACTATTGAGTTTCCAATTAGCAATTGTGCAGTGTCCGTTTAGCCGCGCCGAACATCAAAGATTTTCCGCCTTCACAACACAAAAGGACGTAACTGCTGTGAGTTTCCTATGCAGATTTGCTACTTTGTATTAGCACGGCAGCATTGTACCTATACCTACTAGTACTAGACAAGATTAAGTAGGTACCATCGTAGCGTACCTTGCTCAATTGCTGCAACCGCATGTCGTAACTACACGTCTGTGACAACGTTTGTCGTGTGTCAAACAACACTATGTGTAATTTGTAATTTAGGAATTTAGATGACAATGTAAGTTGTAGTCATTTTCTTACTATTTTGTAAATTGGGAAATTTATTCATTAGGTAAATAACTTACTTTGTCATTCATACATACCTATATAAACAGAAAATTATTAAGAAAAAAACCTATTTACACAAACTCCACGGTTTTCATTACGTGGTTTGGCTTTTTCGTATTCGAGTAGCAGTATTAATATGTACCTACAGTCAAACTCAAAAATGGTAATTTGGCGCACTCATGCCATTAGTGAACAAATTGAGCAATAAGTTTGTAATGTTTCAAAAGTAACAAGGCACTAAACTTTACTTAATTTTAAGCTACTGAATTTTCCCGCTTATAATTATAATTTTGACGGTTCGAAAAAAACAGATTAGCCAATCTAACGCTGATCAATTTACTGTCTATGGTTTGGCACTTAAATTTATTGCTTAGTGATGTGACCATGAACGTAACTTCAGAATATATCGTTAAATAAAATGTTTAAAAGTGAATAACGATCCAATTGGTACAAAAATAAAAATGATTGATACTCACCTCCCAGGAAGCGCTAACGGGGGAATAGCTGTTATGGCAACCAATAAATTTCCAACAGCATATACAAACATCATATACAAAATTGTTCTGAAACAAGTTTACATACTCATATTATTATTATTCTTACTAGTTAATGTCCTTACTACGATAAATAAGAATATATAATTTATTGAATCAGGCGTTACTTTGCGGATGTCCATATTAATAATTTATTGAATCAGGCGTTACTTTGCGGAGGTCCATATTAATGAACTAAAACAATTACTTTGCTCACCCGCGACCAGACGCGCGCAAAGCAAAGTAACAAAGTAAGCAAAGTAAGCGGGTGAGCAAAGTAATTGTTTTAGTTCAGTTCCATATTAATAAACTGAAACAATTACTTTGCTAACCCGCGACCTTACGAAAGTTATGTTTATGTAAGGAATGCGTGTTCATTCAGTTCCTCCACCTCCACACTGTACGAACACACACAAATCACACAAACCCAACTATCACCACCACCAAACTACAACTACTTGCGGGTGAGCAAAGTAATTGTTTCATTTCATTAAGAATATATAGTCGCTCTGAATTACCTGAATTTCCCGAGGTAATTGTCGGCAAGTATTCCACCAAAAATGGGAAACAGATATACGAAAGTAGAAAATGCATGATACGTTTCAGTAGCTCCATCGTCCGAATATCCCAATTTACTTCGTAGGTATAATGTCAAGAAGGCTGTAAATAATATTGGTATATTATATAAAGGTAGTGAAACTTTAAGTGCTATTCAAAATAATCAATGAAGTGCCATGATATTTCTCACCTCGCATTCCAGAGTAAGAAAGTCGCTCGCAAAATTCGGCGAGCATTATAATTATTACAATACGAGGAAACCGGTCATTGACCTAGAACAAAATTTGAAGCAGGATAAGTGTTCAAGCTATGAACATTTTTAGATTTCCGTAATTCTAAAGGAAAAACGGAACCCTAATGGGTTCACTTCTTTTTCCTATTGACTTAAATGAAGCGAGATAAGAAGCAAGGTATTTTGGCACAAACAAAATCAAAATCCGTAAACCGCTCATTATGTCCACCCGTGTTACGTGACATTAAAACAATTGATTTGCAATTAACAACTCGCATCTGCAGTTTTTAGAACCAACCAGACTCAGACTAAGGCCTGATTTTTTCGACTGTAAAGTTTGTCTTTCAGACTGACTAGTCTTTTTGTCAGAACCATTGGGTCTATATAAATTTGACTTATTTTAATATTGTATTAGATGCGTGATTCCAACTTATACTTATACTTGGCTGTATTTGGATTAATCAAGAATGATGTGGTAGCCGCTTATCATTTGATGAAAGGAACACTCGACTCCCTGAGATTTCTAAACGTTCATTAAAACCTAAGTGGTGGCCGCAACTTCACTACCGTTTTAAAGGTTAGTAAAGTCTGTTAACGATGCTTTTTATCGCTGGAGAGTTTAAAATGGGATTTATTAGAGAAAGTTGGCGTCCGTTAGGCTTATTCCAACAAAGTCTACCTAGTTATTCGAGGTATTTTACCAGAAGAGGATCATGTCATTTACATTCATGGACCTACCTAATTATGGACATAACTCGTTTAAAAAGGGTCGTGAACTTTAAAATTTCTTATACAAATGCTACTTCAGTTAGTTTTCAGAAAATATTTTAATCCTTAGACATGGTTGAAAAGGCGATCTTTTTTAACAGGCACTTTGTAAAAAATACCACAAAACGGAAACAGTCTCCTACTAATTCATCCGGGGATAAAAATAGCTGACCTGTGTGAGCTGCAAGGCGATAAGTTTCGTAATATAAGTTTAAACAACAGTAGGCTTATTGCTTAACTCATGCACGATTACAATTGCAGTCACCATTTTTATCTGTTATTTAGTATAATTTCGTTCAGAAGGAGATGGTGCGTGCAATTGTGATGGCGAGGTGTTAGATGTGGATATATTTTATATTAATTGAGATATATATGTCATGATACAAAAGTAACCATAACAGGACTAAATAGTTAATTTTTATGTGCGAGATTTTTTTTCTAATTCCGGTCGTGTCTTTTCCTAACAATAATTTTGCTCTTGCTTGATTTTATTATAATGATTCAAGTAAATGTTCGTGTAGTAAGAAGTAAATCTTTTTAATTTGTAACATGAATTGTTTAATTTCTGTTTACAAAGCTTTTTGAATGCTGCAACTATTGTCAGGAAGCTTCTGAAGTAGTTACATACTCAAAGAAAGCAACAAAGTGTTTGAATACACTTATCTATCTTCTTAAATCCTAACTTTATCTAACAGATTTAGAAGATAAGATAGAGAAGAGAGTCACCAGCTATTTAATTTTGGAAATTATTTCACATATTAAAAGTTTTAATTCATTGAATGATTTGTACCTCATGCAAATACGTTTGGCATTTATTTTTAATTTAAAATTATCTGTAATTTAAAATGTCTGCTAGGACCCAAAAGACTATATAGCACTGGTGAAGATTACAAAAAGATAAAATTATATCAGGAAAAAATTAGAAGTGCGTTCATTTTAAATTATTTTCTTATAGCGTATCCTGCTTTCAGAGTTTGATTAGGGTAATGGTTTTTGTTCTCCAAAAATAATTGCTTCGAATAATTAAATACTAAATGCCAAATAATTAATTGTGAATCTCGCTGCCTATAGAATATTGTAAGAATATTAGCATAGCATTTTTCCGTTAGTGAATGTTAAACATTAAATTTACGCGTCGATATATCCTTTAATTAAGTGTTTAATAAGACTTGGGTTCAGTTGTCAATAGTGTAAATAACATATTTAGATTAGAAATATCATTTGCCAACTTATCTTAAGAACATTTTAATAATAAATACGCACCGGTGGTTTTAAATCACATTCCGAATCCTCTTTGTTCGTATCGCTCATCTTGGAAGAACACAACACTCTTAGGAATTAATGTGACAAATAATTAAACAAAGTACGATGTTTCATTTATATTGTTTTCTATTACACGTGTTTTCACAGCAAACAACCCTATCGCATCACGGCTCGACTTAACCAATCAACTTAATTAATATCAACACAAAGACAAACAGTGTTCTCAGTCAATGCTACGCTAATTTTATCATGTGTCGTTGCTTAAATATTGCGATAGTTGCAGAAATAACATTAAAAACAAAAATATGATATAATGAGAAATATATTAAAATTTTCAGTTGACGGCAGTTAATCTTTTCAAATGCCTTAGCCTTCCTTCCTCTTTCAAAACATTAAAACGGGAAGCATGTAAGCAGAGCCGGATCAACAATGTTGAGGCCCCCATACATTCTAACTTTCGGGCCTCCTTTCAGCCAAATATCAACCACATTTTTTAAGAAGTCAGATCAAATCGACTGGTGGCATATTAGTGGTCAAATACACATACCACCTACTTAATAGATGTTCAATCGTGTCAATCGTATTATAAATTGGCAGCAATCTAGCTGTCAAATTGAATGTCATTATGACATTAAGTTAGTTTTGATTTTGACAGTTAACGATATTTCATTCGAACCACCGACTTCGTAGTAGTAAGTTGTCGGTCTAAGAACTCTCTCGAAGACAGTCGCTCGTTATTCTCGTTTACGGAACCCTCAACCAAGGTGTTCACGAATTACTTTCAAGTGTCTAAAGTACTATTTAATACCATCCGAGTTAAAGAACGATTAAGATTGCGTTCGTGCTATATGTGGAGTGTGCTTGTGGAGTTTAGCAGTAAGGGAAAGATCTACACTGGGCCCAGCTCTGGATTTAACCCTACGGGGCTGCTCGGACCACCGCCGCTTCAGGAGATCAGGTGAGCGCGATCGCAATCGAATATTTCCTATTAACTGTGTCTAATTTCAATCCAGGATCGTGAAACACACGTAATAAACCACCATCGTAGAAATACAGTCCACTCATAATTCGTCTTTCTCTACATTTCTCGGGCATCGTGCCACATTTTTTTGGTCATTCGAACGGATTTTATTGAAAAGTTCCTTTTGTCGCGATTTCTTACGTGTTTTTCTACGATTTTATTGATTTTATTTTTATATTTTTGTGTTGAGGGTAGTTTGGAACAGTACCTTGGTTGAGATTTTACGTGTTTGTTATAAGTTGTACGGCCATCTTTTTCTTGTCGTTATCGTTCGTAAAGGTGGTACACAACTTATTACCATAGACTAAACTTAATTATCGGTTATTTCGTTGTGTTAGTATTTCACGAATCGGTATTATTTAAATCGTCGTTCGAATTAGGTATCTAATCTATATCGTATCGTTTGAAATGTCAGATCACGATGAAATGTATGGTCGCGATTCTGAATTTGAAGTTGACAACAACAAAATCGCGCGTAACTATGCAATTATGCGTATTGAATTTATCGCGGAAACTAACTTGTTGGGATTTGAAGAAAGGGATTTAAAGGAAATATCGGATCAATTTCATGACGCGCAACGGAAAGTTTTGTCGTTGTTGGAACCGTCCGCGCGGACTAATGAAATGAAAATAACGTACGAGTTTGAGACTAAAGTGTCCGATATTAGATATAAATTGCGCCAAAGATTAGTACCGCAAATAAGTGATTCCAAACCTTGTGTTGGTGAGGCAGTGATTGCTAAATTGCCTAAAGTTTCTATAAAACCATTTGATGGAACTTTGGAGAATTGGGTAAGTTTTATACAGTTGTTTAATTCTTTGATTCATAACCGGAATATCTCGGGAGTTGAAAAATTGCACTACCTTTTGTCGAGCGTGCAAGGTACCGCTTATGAATTAATAAAAAATTACCCACTTACCCAAGAAAGTTACCAAGATGCATATGATTGTTTATGTAAATATTTTGATAAGAAGCGACAAATTGCTACACATTATTATGAAAAGTTATTGTGTTGTGAACCGATTAGAACAAAATCTGCTAGTGACCTTGAACGTGTTTATAGAACTTTCTCAGAGAATTTATCGGTATTAAATAAATATAGCTTACCAGACAAGAACTTTATGCTTTTTCATTTGTTGTGGTCTAAGCTTGATAAATGCACTCGAGAAGCATTCCAACTTGAGCATAATAGTGACGACATCCCACAGTTTAGTGATGTTCAAGCTTTCGTTGAAAAACAATACAAAGCGCTTAACTTATCGAATATTTCGTTGTTGCCTACTACTAATAACTCTGTGGTAGTAAATAAAAAAGTAGGTATAAATAAACAGATTCATAATAGTGTGAGCAAAAATAAAGCATCGTTTGTCGTTTCTCGTCAGACTTGTAACTTTTGTAATGGCCAGCACAGTCTTGCCACTTGTAAGGATTTTTTAAATATTGATCCTAAATCTCGTTTTGATTTTGTAAAGGAAAAGGGTTTGTGTATCTTGTGCTTTTCGAACACACATCGAGTAAAAACTTGTCGTGCCTCTCGTTGTAGTGTGTGCCAGTGTTCACATCACACATCCTTACATTTTACTAGACTGGTGCAGACAGTTCCTCTTATGCACCCTCCAGTGGAAGGCAGTGTGCCACATAGTTCGGTTAGCTCTGGTAGTAATACGGTTTTGACTTCACTGGGTAGTGAAAGTACAGTTTTGTTTTCAACTGCTAGGATTGAGATTAGGGATGCGTATGGTGACTTTAAGTCAGTGCGTGCGCTTCTCGATTGTGCTAGCGCCTGCAATTTTATTACTGAATCCTGCGCTAAGAAGCTAGGACTCAACATTCGTCGTGGTCCACACTCCGTAAATGGAATTGGAAATTCTGTCGCTCAACCGCTCGGTTCGCTATCGTGTGAAATAAAGCCGGCGGGTGATAAATATTTGTCGTCCAATATTAAATTGGAAGCTCTCGTACTGTCGTCAATATGTGCTGACCAGCCTAACCAACCTGTCGACTCGTCAAGGTGGTCTCACATATTGAATCTTCGGCTTGCTGATCCAGACTTCACTCAATCTGGACCAATAGATATGCTGTTAAATGCAGACATTTTCGCGTCTTCGCTGTTGCCTGGTCTAAAGAGAGGAAAGCTCGGGCAACCACGAGCATTAAATTCTATTTTCGGTTGGATTGTTATGGGTGAGTGTGACACTAGTCAACTCACAGAAAGTACTGTCGATCGCAGCAATAATAACTGCCTTTTCGTGTCGAATCATTCGCCAATATTGTCGTTAGATAATTCCATAAAAAGGTTTTGGGAATTAGAAAACATTAATCCTCCAGTTAATTGTTTCTTGTCGAAGGAGGACCAGCGTTGCGAAGATTATTTTGTCAATAACCATTCTCGTAATGAAGAAGGTAGGTTTGTTGTTCCTTTACCTTTTGTCGACCCCACAAATAAACCTCTTTTTCACAACTCTCGCGAAATTGCACTAAAGCGATTTCTATCGTTGGAGCGTAAGCTCAATTCTAATCGTGACTTCAAGAAATCGTATGTCGATTTTATGGAGGACTATCAGTCCCGTGGTCATCTCGAGGAGGTGGATCCTCCTACGGCTGTCGTCGGTCAGTTCAATTATATACCTCATCATGGTATACAGCGTGTTTCAGTCACCACACCTCTTCGCGTTGTCTTCGACGCCAGCGCGAAAGACAGTAAAGGTACTTCGTTGAATGACACTCTTCTCGCTGGTCCTAAACTTCAGGCTAATATTTTCGATTTACTCATGCGTTTTCGTTGGCATGCCGTTGTATTCACAGGCGATGTGAAGCAAATGTACAGGCAAATATTAGTACCTGAAGAGGACGCTGACTACCAGCGTATCCTATGGAGGCCCTCCCCTGCTGGACCCGTGCGTGACTATCGTCTGTTAACGGTTACGTATGGCGTTTCCTCGGCTCCATTTCAGGCTCTTCGAACAGTGAATCAACTCGCTAAAGACTCCGCTGATAAATACCCTGCTGGTGCCGCTGTTCTTGCTCGTGATATTTTTGTCGATGACGTCGTCACTGGAGCGGATTCAGTTGAACAGGCTCTTTCGCTTCAGGCAGAGCTCACAAAAATATTATCGTCAGGAGGTTTCCATTTAAGGAAATGGACTTCAAACAATCGTACCTTTCTCGATAGCCTGCCACTGTCAGATTTATACTCTGAAGAGCTGAAGCATTTCGAAGAGCTGCCTGATGTCTCATTAAAAATACTGGGGCTCTTGTGGCAGCCTCGGTTTGATTCATTTCGTTTTCGGGTGGCTGAATTCGGTGAATGTCGTTGCACAAAGCGTACAATTCTGTCCGAAATCGCCCGCATTTATGACCCTCTGGGTTTCCTCGGTCCCCTTACGTTTTACGCCAAATATATTATGCAACTACTTTGGACCGCTGGTGTTGCTTGGGACGACGACGCGCCTTCTGATATCGCTTCAGAATGGCGGCGTCTAAAATCCGAATTGCCGTCGTTAGCATCTGTGTCCATCCCTCGTCGTATCGTCGGCCCTTTCGTTTCGCTACAGCTGCACGGTTTTGGAGATGCCTCTGAGCGTGGCTACTGCGCTGTAATTTATTGTCGTTTCGTAGATTGTCATGGACCATGCTCAGTCGTCCTTTGTTGTGCGAAGTCGAGAGTAGCTCCTCTTCGTAAGCAGTCCATTCCAAGATTGGAACTGCAAGCTGCCGTTCTTCTTTCCGATCTTATGAAGTCTACCACGGAAACGTTGAAACCATTTTGCTCTGTCGATGAAATTTACGCCTGGTCGGACTCTAGTGTCGTCTTGTCATGGATAAAATCGTGTCCATCGAAATGGAAAACATTCGTGGCAAATCGGGTTAGCCACATTCACGACATTATTTCTCCTGATCAATGGAGGCACGTCGGAACTCACTCGAATCCCGCAGACTGCGGTTCGCGTGGTCTTTTACCCACTGATCTCGTCAATCATGACATGTGGTGGAGAGGTCCCTCGTGGCTTGCCGATTGCGAGGAAAAATGGCCAGCTATCAATACTCTATCGTTTTCGAATCCGGCCCTACAAGAGGAGCAACGGATCTTTAGCCTTGTCGTGTCCAACGAACCTACTCTTATCGAATCGTTGTTGAACAAATTCTCGTCGCTTTCAACATTGAAGCGAACTTTATCGTATTGCTTTCGATTCATAGATAATTCGAGACAATCTGTTCCTGGAAAGCGTCTTAGCGGACCTATACAGTCTTTTGAATTACATAGGGCATTTAGAATTTTATTAAAGTCAGTGCAGGAGAGCGTGTTTTCGTCGGAGATTGAGCACTTGAAGAAAGGTTCTCCTAACTCGCTTCCAAGAAGTTTAAGAAAGCTGTCCCCATTTATCGATGAAGAGGGTCTTCTCAGGGTGGGCGGTCGCCTTGCCAATGCTAAGGTTGGATTTGAAGTCAAACATCCATTGCTGTTGCCTCGCTCGCATCGCCTCACTTATCTTCTAATCACTGAGTACCACACCCGCTTCATGCACCCCGGTGCGCAGACTCTTAAAAATCTTTTGTCTCGGCACTTCTGGATCCTATCGTGTAAACGCGCTATCCATTCCGTTATCTCGAGCTGTCTTAAATGTTTTCGTGTTCGTCCACACCTCGCTTCCGCCCCCCTTATGGGTAACTTGCCTTCATTTAGGGTAAACCAAATTAAACCTTTTTCGAGTTCTGTCGTCGATTATGGTGGACCCTATCTTGTTGCCCTTGGGCGCGGTCGCGGTGCAAAAAGCTTTAAAGGTTACATTTGCGTTTTCGTCTGCACCAGCACGAAGGCGATCCATGTCGAGCTGGCTTCCGAGTTGTCGTCGGAAGCTTTCTTAGCTGCACTGCGGAGGTTTATCGCTCGTCGTGGTCGTTGTAGCCATCTTGTTTCAGACCAAGGTCGTAATTTCGTTGGCGCTAGTAATTACCTTGGTTCCATAATGCAACAAGCCGCGGCATCTGAGGAGATTAAGTTTTCGTTTAGCCCTGCTGGAAGTCCTCACTTCAATGGCCTGGCCGAGGCCGGAATTAAGTCTGTCAAGACACACTTGGCTCGTGTTATCGGTTCCCAACGGCTCACCTTCGAAGAGCTCTACACAGTGCTAGCTCAGATAGAGGCGATGCTAAATTCGCGCCCCCTGACACCACTCAGCTCGGACGCTAATGACCTCTCAGCCTTAACTCCAGGGCATTTCCTTACTCTAGAGCCTTTGTCGATCATGCCAGAAGAAAATCTCGTAGATTCAAATATTGGTGTTTTACAGCGTTGGAAACTCATACAAAAAATGCATCAAGACTTCTGGTATAGGTGGCACCGCGAATATATGCACACGCTACAACAAAAGGCTAAGTGGGACAAGCGTAGTTCCAACCTCACTATAGGAACTATGGTACTTATCGTTAATGAAACACTAAGTCCACTTAACTGGCCGTTAGGTCGCATTGTCGCACTGCACCCTGGTGCAGATGGTATATGTCGAGTGGTGACTGTAAAGACTGCAACTGGTCAATACAAAAGGTCTCTCTCAAAGATCTGTCCTTTGCCTTTGGCCTCAGACATATTCTAATTAGTTAATATTTTTCTCGCTTACACTGCCTTACCAATGCAAGGTAGTTGTAACTTATCGTAATTAGTTCGTAATCTTTGGTAGCATTAAGTTAAACATAGTTTCTAGTAACAACCTCCCAAGGTTTTTAGTTATCGTTTTTTTGTAGTAAATGCCGTGATACGTCCCGGTATACCGTCGCATTTAGGTGGGCGGAATGTTCAATCGTGTCAATCGTATTATAAATTGGCAGCAATCTAGCTGTCAAATTGAATGTCATTATGACATTAAGTTAGTTTTGATTTTGACAGTTAACGATATTTCATTCGAACCACCGACTTCGTAGTAGTAAGTTGTCGGTCTAAGAACTCTCTCGAAGACAGTCGCTCGTTATTCTCGTTTACGGAACCCTCAACCAAGGTGTTCACGAATTACTTTCAAGTGTCTAAAGTACTATTTAATACCATCCGAGTTAAAGAACGATTAAGATTGCGTTCGTGCTATATGTGGAGTGTGCTTGTGGAGTTTAGCAGTAAGGGAAAGATCTACACTGGGCCCAGCTCTGGATTTAACCCTACGGGGCTGCTCGGACCACCGCCGCTTCAGGAGATCAGGTGAGCGCGATCGCAATCGAATATTTCCTATTAACTGTGTCTAATTTCAATCCAGGATCGTGAAACACACGTAATAAACCACCATCGTAGAAATACAGTCCACTCATAATTCGTCTTTCTCTACATTTCTCGGGCATCGTGCCACAATAGATTTAAATCTCTGAAACCTCTAGTTGCAGTAGTTCGGTTGATTTGTCCGGGACCGAACTGCTGCAACACTTTTTGTCTCAGTAGTTCGGTTAACACGTCAAACCGAACTGTTGGGAAGACTTTAGTTGCAGTAGTTCTGTTGACTGTCCGGGATCGAACTACTGCCACAATTTTAGTCTTATTAGCTCGGTTATAACGTCAAACCTAACTACTGAGAATTGAAACGACTCTAAAGGACGTTTAAGGATTAGATTGTACAACAAGAGCATAAAACGAGCCATTTTACCCGAGACGTTTGGTTGACATTGACGTTGGATTTAATGCTAGAGTTTTAGGTACACTCTTCTTTTCACTTCGATTGCAAGGAAATGAAATAAGTAGCAACATTGCAAATAAAATTAACTAGCTCTTATTTTTCATGGATTGTGTATTTAGCTATATTTTTAATCGCGCTTTTGAGTCGTTTCAATTTTCAGTAGTTCGGTTTGACGTCACAACCGAGCTAATGAGACTAAAAGTGTGGCAGTAGTTTGGTCCCGGACAATCATCCGAACTACTGCAACTAAAGGTTTCCCAGCAGTTCGGTTTGACGTCTTTACCGAACTACTGAGACAAAAAGTGTTGCAGCAGTTCGGTCCCGGACAAATCAACCGAACTACCGCAACTAGAGGCTCTGAAAACTTGAGTGTTTTCATATACATTATGATTCACATAGTTTAAATAACAACCATTTAAAAACACAGGTACTCGTATCCTATCAAAGAAAATGTACATAACTATGATCATCTTTCGAATAATTTACAAATTTATGTTGGAACTAGTTATTTGTTTTTGTTTTATATGCATTAAAAACAATATTTTACTAATATCTACGTTTCCAGAATCAACAATATGCCACTTTATTCCAAATAATAACTTGTTTACAGGCTAGATCACCGTACTTCTAAATTTTCCAGTTCAATGATCGTCTTTACAACCTTTTTTATGTAAGGTCGTTAAAAAAACACTTGAATGCAAACATAAAGGTTTTACAGAAATTTGATTTTATTAGGGCATAATAAGTTATGTGTTAGTATAATAATATGATTCTCGTGATTTATTGAATAAACGGTTTTTTTAAGCTTACATCGTTCTATTATTAGATCACAGAATAACAGATATAATGATGATTACCTATCTTATCAAGTGGGTGGTTTCCTACAATGGTCACACACAATACAGAGAACTAAAGTCCTGGAATAAATACTTCGTATTGTGGTTTAATCTTTTCATTGATGTAAGATTTTTTAAATGAGTGACGTTCTTTCGGCTCTTGATAATTATCCTTAAAAACTCAGCTATTTTTGAAATATAATTCCCTTTCTAACATTGCAATTTTAAAGCTAAGAAAAGAAGGAAACATAATATTTTATACATGAGATACATTTACTTTGTGTGTAGGTAATTTACAAAGTGTTTACATCTGCCACTTTTGCTTGTGATTCGTCATAAAATTTCTAGCGAATTTTCTATTATTTAAGTATATCCGTGTAAACGGTTTATTTACAAGTGAGAGTCACGCCGCTGAGATGACGTTGGTTGGTAGGTGTGCGCCTGCGACTGCTGTGAGTAAACACAAGTTTAAGACTGGATTAATTAATTCAAATTTCTTTACGTGTAATATAAACAAGAATTAATTTGACAAATGTTCGGCAAAATAGATATTTAACTCACATGAGTATCTTTTTCATAGGAAATTTTACTATGATAGGTAATGTGGAACATTCACGATGAACTGGTTTGTATGAAATGAGATAAAACCTTAAAAATATTTTGTTTTGCTATGGATGTACCTTACTCTCTCAGAAAAAAATTTGGAAATAAATTTTAGTTATTAGTTGATTGAAAATAATCTTGAAATTAACAACAAACAAACAACTTTTGTCAAACCCAAGTTTTATTTAGGCTGGTATCAATCAATTTACACTTTATTAAACCTAATGATATGTGTTACTACGTTTTAACATAGAGGCATCTAAACCATCATCATTGGCTTAATATTTTTTTAATAATCATCTTATATTGTTTAAGACAAATCACTAAGCCAAAGCCACGTTACTCAATAAATATTTAACAAGTTTAAATGGAAACGAAGATACGCTAAAATCCAGACTTTCTTATCTTTTTGTTCCGCCTTAGACTACCCAACCCCCCCCCCCACACACCCCGCATTTTACATCCTGGCGTTCGCCACTCTCTTGCAACTGGCCTTCACCGCTCTCTTGCAACTGGCCCTCGCGGCTCATGTACTTACATTGCGTCATCCTTTTTTTCGTGTATGCAGTCGGCGTTCATCGATTTATTAGACGTCGTCACGTCAAAAATTAAGGGGTGAACCACCATTAACATTTAGGGGTATGAAAAATAGATATTGGCCGATTCTCAGACCTACCCAATATGCACACAAAATTTCATGAGAATTGGTCTAGCCATCTCAGAGGAGTTCGGTAACAAACACCGTGACACGAGATTTTTATATATTAGATGATTACAAATTTATTCTACGAAAATGGGAAAATGTGACTCCAAATAAATAGGACAAGAAGATTGAACAAGTCTATCTTTACAGTAGTAGTATCTTTGCAGTTATAGTGTTGTTGTAGTATCTAACAAGTTGAGTCTATCTTTACAGTGCTGGCTGAAATCCAGCGCATGTTAGTGAAGTTCTCATTACACATGCTAAGCTTTAGCATTTTGCCATTACTTCACCCAGTGAAAAAATGTTTATCTTTTAATTCTGGGTTTGCAGACTTTCAAACTTGTATGTTGTTAAGTAAAAAAAAAGTAATTCGTGCAGTGAAATTTTTATTCGTTTTTACTCTAAGCAAAATACGATCGTGGAAAAAGTTTCAGATTTGAAAAGGTTCACATTGAATTCTATATTACCGTCCATTGTAGAACTAAGCGATATAGCAGAGCTACTTTGACCCAAGGTCATTATTATTAAAAAATAAACAGTACCTATTTTTTTTATTATGACAAGAAATTACAGAAACGCGATCATTATTTTATATCATACTTACATATAAAACAGTAAATAATATAAACATGTAAGACCGATGGCTACGGATTAGCCCGAAACAAGTCGAGCTAAACTCGATCGTAGACGTGAGTAATCCGTATTTTTTCACTACGATGTATGACCAAAGTTCGATAAATTTTACAGAAAATAAATACATACACGATTTAACTGAAAATAATCGAAACCGTAATAAATAGGTAGTGACTAAATTTTTTCACACAAAATTGTGTTGACGCATTTCAAACTTGCTTTAGTCTTTATAAATTAGTACCTACTCCGTTTTGAGCTTTATTTCTTAATTATCTTACTATTATTATGAACGTGAGAGTTTTTGAGAATGGCTGTATGGAGTTTCGTTAGGTACTCTTTCAAGGTAAAACGGCTGAGCTAATTTGGACGAAATTTGATAACCTGGATTTACATCATAAAGGATATTTTTTATCCAGAAAGTTGCACACATTGGAATACGCTTTTAACAAAGAAGGGACAGATACTGTTTATGGTGTTGGCCGGTAGTTATAAAAAGAAAAAGTTTAACAAAACGAGCCCTCGTTCAAATTTGTCACATAAGCCCATAGGACAAAAAAAAGACTAGAGACAAAAAGCGCTTGCTTACAATGATTATTACATCCTTCTCACATCAGCCAAACAGAATAGCATCCCCCCCATATCTGAAGAAAAATAAGATTCATAATATAACGTTAATTAATAATAGTTAAAAAAAGGTGTAATTATTGCCCGTTATTGAGCAGACTTTAAATTTACGATTGCATCACATCACTATGCCGCACTTGACGTCTATGACTTGAAAAGCCGACTTGACAGTTATTCAATCCATAGACTAAACGGTTAAAATTCATTTGATGCTGTCAAACAAAGTTTGAAAAAGTGGTGTTGTGAACGGCATTAAAATGTTATTACTAGTTTACATTCTGGAAATGGCTATCGTTTATTGATAAATAATTAGTATTTATGGTGCAAATAATAATTTGTATTGTTTCTTAAGTATAGTAGTGACTGTTTTGTTTTGTAGTTGTTTATCGATACCGCTGTGCGATGGTTATGTTTAATCGTTTCGTATGCGTGAATTAGAGTTTATTTCGTAATTCTAACTAGACATATTGAGTCTTCTTGATCATCTGGCCGTGGCACGGTAAGTGAAGTGATGTTTTTTCTATATCTTAGTTATAAAAGTCTCTTGCTTTAAGCCTTACGCATATTCCCTTTGAATCAAAAAAGTGTTGTTATATGAAGCCCTGCTGTCGAAGCTGTCGATATCAATCAATCCTGGCTATTTTATTCTTTCACAAGATGTATAAATTGTCATTCTGAAGTAACTTAAGTGTCACAAATCCTACAATTTTAAATGTGGGGTCACCAAGTTTTGTTCTACTAATCAGTGGAATGCACATGTTATTTGCTACAAAAGTCAATGTTAAAAATGTGTGATGAACTTATTTTAACATGTCCAACACTCTTATTGAAATCTCAACATTTATTTTCAGAGGTGAAACTATGTCACAGTCCAAATCTAAGATACCGTCACCTTCACGGTCCCAGGGGGCACCTATTACACCCCGTAAGCACAGAACACGTCGCACCTTAAGTGTGGCATCTCCAGCGAGATCTGATACCTCTGGCAGGCTGACAAATGTTGTGGAGCAGTACCTCAAAAATGACAAGTTTACTGTGTCTCCAATGAGAAGGAGGTCTGTGCTGCCGGATGACACTGATATTGAGATGCCGAGACGTAAGTACATACTGCCATATTATTACTTTAGTAGGTTGGATCCTGCACCCTTAACCCCTCATAAGCGGGAAGTGAAAAAAATCGAGCTTTCTGGGGCATGTTGCATAACAAAGTACAACTTATATTACAAGTGGAACTCCCTTTCTAGTTAATATAACTGAAGCGAGAGTTCCCCTTGCAATATTAGTTGTACTTTGTTATGCAACAGGCAACCCTGGTCTCAACTTTTTCACATAAATCCAATTAGACAGATTAAGAAAAAATGCAAAAAGAATGCCTTAAATTAGGTCTATGCAGTTTACTTCATGATCTTTTCTTTCACATGGTAAATTCATGGCCAAAGTATTGGTATACTTTGATTTGGTCATCAAAGGCAGAAACGGTTGTAAACCTTGAACCAAAAATTCAAACTAACTGAACAATCTGCTTAAATACTTCAAATTAATTTTGGAACACCTTGCCCCTGTACCACAAGAATTACAAGTTCACAAATCAGTATAATTATTAAATTCTCATACAAAAAGTGGCAATTATGAGGAAGGGGTCTTGTATTTGTTTAATCATTTGCACAACCAAGAACTTTTTGGCTCATTTGTGTAAGTGTCCTAGTTAAATGGTGATTGAAAGTAGTATGGTAAAGTAATAGAGGGCTGACAACTCAATGTCTATGTGTAATGTTTTAAACTTTCGTTATTTTCACTCTTAACTATTAAGAGTTGACTTTTAGAGACTGTGGCCATTGAAACATGGTTGAAATATTGAGGTATATACATTATATTAAATGTGTGATAAATCCCGTATATAGTAATAGTTATAAAATGTCTCTGTGTGTATTTTGCATAATTGGCTGTAGGCACTGTTCATGCCAGCCTTGCTCCTGGAAGAAGCCCAATCAAAATTAATAACTAAAATTGATAAATTATGAACAGTTTGTTACGCACCACTGGCATGTTGGATGTCACACAAGTTTAAATCCATGAATTGTACTCAAGCTCCACGGCACTTAAGAGGATACGATGCGCACCATTTCTCCATACAAACTTAATCCCCTGTTTCCTCCCTGGATAATGGCTTTAGAGCCAAATTTTTTTTACTGTGTAATCTGTATCTACCACAGCTATGCCCCTAGGTTTCGTTTTTTTCCGTATTTCAATTAACATAAGTAATATGAGCTTTCAAAAACTGAAAAAATTGCCCAATTTCAACGTCATTTTCGGACACTCATCAGAAAAGAATCCCTCATATAAACAAAAAAAGGAAAACATAGGGGCATATCTAAATCTATCCTCTAATTATATTTGAAAAAAATAATTTTATTGGTCCAGTTTTCGAGAAGAAAACAGGGGATTACGAAATGCTGTTTTGATCAATTTTACGCGCCTATCGCGGTCTGAGCTGCAGTTGTCCCGCTCTCGCTGTACTGACACGGAGGGGTTCGGGCGAGACAGCGACATTTCATTAAAATACCTATTTCACAAAAGTCTCTCAGCCATCGTACCCTCTTAAATTTCATGACAGAGTACCACTACCTACAGTAAGGGTCTTTAACCGGCGGCCCGCGGTTGCGTCCATGGCGGCCCGACATTGTATTGACAAAATTAAATTCACATGTCTACAAATTATACATATTTACAGATTAAAAAGAATAGAAATTAAAACAATATAGATTTATTATGTTGCGGCCCACCAAACCAATATCAGAGTATACTAGGCCCTTGACTTCAAAAAGGTTGAAGACCCTTGACCTACAGCATCAAGGGCCGTGTGTTAAATCTCCCATCTTTCAAACCATACTTACTTGTTTGCTTGAAATTTTATTAACTTTTATCCATTTCATTCATGTTGATTTGTAATTTTTCATATTCTTGCTTAGAGAATAAACCTGCTGAATCCGTTTTTACAGTCATTTAATTTTTGAATTTACTAACGCAACACATTTTACAAAATTTATAACGATAATTCGACATATTTGACAAATTTTGCCAATTTCCATTTTCTACTCCAAATTCGTTAAAGTAAAATAAATATGAAGTTAAAACCATCATCCCTCTGTAAAACTATATGTACGATGGGCTGCAAAAGTGCATGGACATCTCGGGGCGATAATCGCGTGAGCAGTGTTTGATCGTTTTATGTTATTAAAATACCCGCGCGAGCGCGCGCTCGCGCGATTATCGCCCCGAGATGCCCATGCACTTTTACAGCCCACCGTACATATGTAGTGCAGATACGCGGTATTGACGTATGATAGATCCTTATTTTTGGACTTGGGTTTGCACTATCCCCGACGCATTGCTAATGCAACTAACTAACAAGGTATTTTCAGCAATCCAAAAATATGAAAACTTATTTTGTTTAACTAATTTAAGGATTTTAATAGCATATGCTCCTGGTACTGGATTTCCATACAATCTCAGTACCGGGAGCAAACCCTAGATTTTAACCAAATGAAATGTAAGATAAACACACTAACTATTCTTTATTTATACTTTGCAGAGTTAGTACTTGAAAAACTACATTATAAATAACCATAACCAACTTGATACTATGAATGTCAGTGTGTGTATAAACTTAAAAACATATTATTATTAATTCAGGTGCAAGTTGGTGGAAGAGGCTGGAAGGTAGCTCCAGGGACGTCCTAGAAGCCCTAGATACCAACCAGATGCAGGGTGATTTGCTTGAAGAATATGAGTTTGAAGTACCACAGTAAGTTTATCAAAAGTTAATTAGTAGAATTGATAATGCAGCACAAATATTTTTCGTAACCACTCCGAAGTCAGATTTTATTTTGGGCCTAATGGCAGGGCCGTGTCGATATATTAAAAACATAATCTTAATTATTTCAGAGAAAAACAGACAGTTCAAACAGTACAAGAAAACAGTGACAATGATTCCGTCGCTAGCATAGTAGTACCCCATCGAAGGCTCTTCAATCAGAAGAAACAACCTCAAGAAAAGTTTGCTGAAGTCGCTGGATCACGAAAGTCCTTAGGGAAGACCCTTTTAGATGATCAGGATCAGACTATCAAAGAATTACCAAAGAACCTTTTCAGTAAAGGCCAACCTAGGAACCGGCCAGTTTTCCCTGCTGCTCTACTTAATTCTACAAATAAAACAATGAACAAAACTGTAGAACCTGAACCTAATAAACAAGGTCGTAATCTCTTTGGCCAAGCAGGAACAAAACGAAAAAATATGTTCACTGATTTTGTTCTATCAGACAGTGAGGATGATTCTTTAGTGCAACATAAAGTGTTTGGCTTTAAAAAGAACAACAAAAGAGTTAGTTTAGCTTCTCGTAATAGGCGAATGCCCTCCTTGACGCCTAGTGTGACTACAGACATAGACATTGATGACTGGAACCTTTTACCGTCATCTACAATGATTGGCAATGGTTCCGGAGCTATGGAAGAATCTAGAATTATAGCTGATGAAGAAATAGAACAAGCTCAAGCTGAGAATCAAGATGTGACACTCACAGAAGCTAATGAGTCGTTAGAACCGGAAGCAGGTAGTCTTAATACTAGTAATAAGAGCAGAAAAAGTAAATCACTTAATAGGACGAGACTCAGTAAAAGCAGAAAGCTAGATGATGATTTTGATAAAACACTCACTAATGAAAATATTGAAGCACAACTAAGTGAAAATAAGCAAATTGAGAATATTGCAAAATTAGACGAAATTAACAAAAGTCGTCTTCATAACAAGACCGTGGTATCAGAAACTCGTAACAATAACACGATTCATGAAACTTCAAAACAAGAGAGGGGTAATAAAGATCAAACCTTACAACACGATCAAAATGATATTGATATCAATGAACAAACAACTGAGAATGAACCATCAATTGAAGACAAAATAGCTGAGATGCATAAAGAAAGTGAAGATAAAAGTGAACAAAAAATCGAACCTAGTGTCGATCAGGAAAATAATAAAGAAATGAGTCGTGAAGATAATGACGAAGACATGGAGGAACCAGAAAGTAGTAAAGAGATTAGCGATAATCAAGAGGAGGATATAAATGAACCAGAAAATAGTAAAGAGATTAGCGATAATCAAGAGGAGGATACAAATGAACCAGAAATTAGTAAAGAGATTAGCAATAATCAAGAGGAGGATACAAATGAACCAGAAATTAGTAAAGAGATTACTAATGATGATTCAAATGACACAAAGGAAGCGGAAAGTAGCAAAGAAATTAGTAAAGAAAATCAAGATGAAGAAATAGATGATCAAGATGACACAAAAGAAGCTGAAAGTAGTAAAGAGATCAATAATGATAATCACGATGAAGAAATGGAACCGATGGTATGGAGTGATAATGATGCTGAAAAGGCAAGCAATGAAACAGATGAACAAGAGGCGGAGAAAAATGTTGAAAATTATGACAAAGAAGAGAATGATAATAAACAAGAAGTATCAGACCATTCAACACCGGTTAAGGAAATACCAAACAAAAGCCCGAAAGTAGTAGAATCATCAGCAGAGGAGGATGAGGGCGAAGAACACGAACAGATGGAACAAGAAGATGATGTTGTAGACGATACGCCTAATTCATCTTCCGACACAACCGGCCGTAATAGAAAGAAGCTTGAAATCGAACTCAATTCCCCAGAAACCGTACTTAAAAATACAAGCAAAGACGATATGTCATTTAAACCGATAGGCCGAAGCACTAGTTTCAGGAAAAGTAAAAGTGCAATTGAAGACATCAATGTTAGACCTACATTGATTCCTATTCAAGAGAGTACTATTGGCAGTGAAGGATCGAGAAATTCAAGTACAGAGGGTTCTGGATGGGACTCTCATCGTACTACACGACGAACCTTACGACAGACGTTCGGCAAAGATTTTACACCGCGCAAGTCTTTGCGAACTTTAGTTATGGAACAATCTGCTAAACGCCAAATGGCAGACATAAATACCTCAAAAGCTAACAAAACTAAGAATAAGACAATAGAAGATGTCGCCGATCATAACATACGCGATCGACGCGTGTCAAACCGCAATATATCCAGCGATCAGTTGCCCGATCCAAAGTCCTTAGTACCTGATATCTCAACCCATCATGAGATAGATCCTCTCATTTCTAAAGCACAAGTATCTTACCATAAGTCACTTCACGATATTAATGAGCCCCACATTTCTCACCAAACAATATCTAATGAAAAATCGGTTAGTGGCCATCAAGCTACAATTGATTCCGGTCCAGAAATATCTATTGACGCATCTTACGGCCAAGGAATGTCAAGAGAAGCATTTGAACAAGAAAACGACCAAACAGCAGATAAAACAAAGCACCATGAGAAATCTCGCCATAACATTACTGCCAAAAAAGGTACTGTACCAATGGAAACCGACCAAGTTATGCAAGAAGAATTAGACTATGACCCTTCTATCCATGATTCGGTACACGACGCCTCTGTGGCCGAAATATCGGAAAATGAAAACACTGAAGAATTATCAGAAAAAGGAAATTCTGATCAACATGAAGAACTGTCAGACCATGATGAAGAAGAAGAAAAGGAAGATTCTGAGCAGGAAGCGGAAGCAGGAGAAGCAGAAGAATCAGAACGAGAAGAACAAGAACAAGAGTTAGAAGACGAAGAATCTCAACAGAACATAGAGCCAGAATCTGAAGAGGAATTGGAACAAGAGGAATCCCAACAAAATGAAGTCGAATCTGAGCAAGACGAAGACATTGAAATGTCGCAACAGGAAATTGAATCTGAAGATGAGGAACAACAACAAGAAGACGTAGAACTCGATTCTGAAAGGGAATCAGAAAATGAGCAATCTGAACGAAATCAGTCCCAAGAATCGGTGAATGACATTTCAGATCAAGAATCAGAGCAGGAAAGTGATCATGATATTTCTGATGTACCCCAAATTGAACTTGATTCTGACAACGAACAAAATGATCAAACGTCCGAAAAGCTCACCGAACGCATTGTATTTGACAATGAAATGTCCGATCAAGAAATTGATTACGAAGTATCCGATAGGATTTCGAGGCAAATCACAGAAGATGAGGTTACTGAGCAAGTTTCCGACATTGAAACTGATCGGGAAATATCTGTGTCTAGGGTTTCGGAACAGGCTAAAGATCTTGACGAGTCTATAGGCACCAAAAAATCTTTACTGCTAATGCAAATGCAGAGAATTGCGCAACAGAATATGGAGATTAAAATGAAAATTGTAAGTATATTTTTTATATTACTTCAGTAAAACTTATGCATTTCTATAGTTCAATAAGATGTTGCTATTAATTTTATTAAAAATAAAAGCTCAAATCCATATTTACAAATGATGTGCACTTAAAATCCTTAAATTCGATATCAAACATTTATTTTTATTTTATGTAAAAACCTCTCATAATGTAACATCACACTATTTCAGAGAGAACAAGTGAAGAACTCATTAAAACCGACAAACAACAACAAATTCATGCCAATTCAATCCAAGTTCCCGGTTCGACGTGTTACTAAGCCAGAGTCCAAAAAACTTAAAGGCCAACCCAGGCAAACGACGCTGGCGTTCGGGGCCCTACCCAAAGAATTTGTGGAGGATCTGAAGTACAAACCGCCGAAGAGATACCAGCCAGCCACTGCGCCTTGGATAACGAAGCGGCTGTACAAGTTCTTGGAAACGAAATTGGAGCCTAAGTGAGTATTTTGTTTTCTTGTTTAACATTTTTTGCCCAGCAGCGGAACCTCCTATAGACTAGTAAAAAAAAAAAAATTGTCAAGAATGGAAAGCGCAGTTCAGGTAAAGACCAGTCTTAATAGTATTCTGTAGGCTTTTATCTTTTACCTGTGTATCCTATGTATCTGTATGATAGATGATACCATTAAAACGATAATTCCGAGATCCAACTCTAATAAAAAAATACTATTTTAGCCCTGAAAACTGAAGCTACCGTGTTCCGGGCGCGCCGAGTTTCTGGCGCTTTTATTGCAATCATTTAATCACTTGCTGTATCATTACTAGTTAAGCTTAGTTTTGAAATTCATGTGTGTAAGATATTTGAGAATTCCTTCTATAAATCATGCACTCTACAGGGTTATTTGTAATTCACTAGCATCCTTTTAACCCTAAACTCCTACCACTTAAACAAATGTTTTTTGTTTTACGGCTTTTGTCACAACTTAATATTTTTGGTGTAATAACGTTTTGAAAATTTGAGATTTCCTCTTATTTTTACGATACTCTGTGTATTTGTATGGGAAAAAAAGTGCTTCATTTTAAAAAGTCGTAAAACAAAAAACATTTGTTTGAGTGATAGGAATTCAGGGTTAAGAGGATGTCAGTGAATTAAAAATAACCCTGTATAACTAAGCCGTTAGCGAACATAAGCGACCGAAAAAACCGGTTGTCTGTAAAGTCGGTTTACGGACGATAGTTTAACGTGACAACGTCATAACAAAACATTCAAAAAACAAAAATGAAACCAGGCGGTCACCCATCCAAGTACTGACCGCGCCCGACGTTGCTTAACCTCGGTGATCGGACGAGAACCGGTGTTTTGTCAAATATCTTGAAAACGGTGCATCCTACGGCAAAAACAATGAGATTTTCATCCCCCTTTAATACCCACCCCCCCATTAAAATTACACGAGCGCTAGTACTAAGATTGTACATCCATCGCGCGCTACTCTCTTATACATCCTGGCCTTCACTGCTCTCTCTTGTAAGGAACATTGCGTCATCCTTTTTCGTGCGTGCAGCCGGCGTTCATCGATTTATTAGACGTTATCACGTCAAAAATGATTTATTTCTTTTGTAAGTTTATAGCTGTTGCCCGCGATACCATCTGCAAAGAACTGCATTCAGTGACTAAAGTCAATCGCAATTCCAGGTACGATTATCGAGCGCGTGTAAGAGCCGAGGAGTTAGTCCAGACGATCCACAGCTTCGCTAAGCTGGTGCGGCGCCGCGACCTCGCCCCGCAGAACGCCGTCGACGAGCTGAAGAAGGAAATGGCGCGGCTCAACGTCGTGAAGACGCACTTCGAGTTCTATGAGTTCTTCCACGACTTCATGCCGCGGGAGGTCCGAGTTAAGGTGTGATCTTTTTTGGTACCTACAGATTATAATATAATTGAAGGGGTGTTTACAAAAACACCCCTTCAATTAGTAACCCCTGTAATTAGTTTGTGGTTGACACTTGTAGAGAAACAATTTTTCTGACAACAGGTGCCAACCAGTCTAGTCAGTTATGTTGTTTTTAGGGTTCCGTATCCAAAGGGTAAAAACGGGACCCTATTACTGAGGCTCCGCTGTCCGTCCGTCACCAGGCTGTATCTCATGAAACGTGATAGCTAGACAGTGTAAATTTTTACATGAGATGCATTTCGGTTGCCGCTATACTAAAAAATAGAATAAAATGAATATTTAAGGGGGCTCCCATACAAAAAACGTGATTTTATTGCTTGTTTTTGCTCGATATTTATAACGGCAACAGGTAGACGCTTGAAATATTCACAGAATATTTAGTTATAATATTCACTTTTAAAATAAATAATTAAATTAAAATAAAACCAATATTTAAGGGGGGCTCCCATACAACAAACGTGTTTTTTTTGCCGTTTTTATAGATAATGGTAAAGAACCCTTCGTGCGCGAGTCTGACTCGCACTTGGCCGGTTTTTGTAAACATCCCTTCAATTGGACGTAGTTAACTCGTTCGCTTTAGGGCCTCGCAATGTAATGCAACTTGCACAATTTTTCTTGCAAATCTCAACTGGGCTTAACGCGTAGCCTAACTTCCTCCGTTATTTCCAGGTTAATCCAGACGTGGTGAACAGAATACCGATGCCAAGAAATGGTATCTTCGGGGACATTCTGCAATCACGCACTGATGCGGCTTGATCGTAGGAGGCACCATTCACACTGTTATGTAATGAAATGAAATCTAGTTTTATTTTGTTAAGACTGTTGTGGCCGTGGCTATTTAGTTATTTAGCTGTCTAATATTGCCGGTTAAAATACGGTTATTATAATTTATTCCAATAAGAATAATTCAAATTCAAAAATATTTACTTGTCAAACATAGGTAAAAAAAGGTATGGACATATATATAACAGGTCATAAGTATCACTATGTTGCGCCGTAAGGCATACAAATAGCCACAGCTTGACATGCAGCATGCTTCTTACGAACTAAACTTTAATAATTTTCTATAATTGTATTATATAATTGAAATTATGTCATAAACCAAAACTAAGAAACTAGACTACTATCCCTAATATACTCATTGACATTATAATAAGCCTTTGCAACCAAAAAAGAAAATAATGTTTTTTTAAAATGTTTTAAATTCTCTATTTTCAAAATTTCTGCTGGTAATCTGTTAAAAAGTCTTGGTGCCATCCCAAAGAAACTCTTTGCCATCAAAGCGGTGTTAGAAGGTTTGGTGTTAATTTTACCTTGCTGTCGCAAACTATTAAACTTTGGAAACTGTTCCATATTGCTTTTCACATAGCACATAATCATTCGATTATTCGTCATTCGAATAAATTTTACCCATCTCTGCACGCATTTATGTCGTTTATGCGGATAGGTCTCATTTGTACTATAGAACCGTGAAATCGTAAAGTAATAGAGTTCAAAATAGTACCAAATATATCAGCTCTATAGATTCTTGATGTAGATTTATTGAATTTGAAACCAAATGTACGCCTGCATCGTGTGAATCTTCTGTATGCAACATATTAACCAAACAGACTTAAGTCTGCTACATCTTTTTTTTTTAATCTCTTCCTACCTATAGCTATTCGCTGGTATAGGTGTTCGAAATAGCACTTTTCACTTGTTGCTAAGGTAGGCATTTGACAAAACAGTCTAGATGCCCACCGTAAAAAAATAGTGGTATTTTTTTAAATTTGCTGTAACTGTGTCGGAGGTTTATCTGTTGTTGATAGTCCAGGAATAGTCTACCAAGTTCCTTTACCACCCTAATGTCAGTTGTACGGCTATTTTCACTTAAGGCCACAACAAACCGGAAGCGCGGGGCGCCGACGGACCATGCCCAGAGCGGTCAATAACACTGAATCAAATACGGTGTGCCGCGCTGCCGGTGTGTGTTGGTCTTAACAAGTGACTGTGACAATCAGCCTTATTACTTTAATTTGAATGTAAGAACTGCCATAAAAAATGGTAAAACACTTGGTAGATTATACTTAAATTAACTAATATATATATTTTTTTTGAATTTGCATGGACTTTGGAGTATCGATTGGTTTTGTCCTTTTTGAGTAAACTATAAAATAAAAATACTAAAATCATGTAACAGTCTGTCAGTCACCTTACTATTGTAACTGGTACAATTATTTTTAAGTTTTTATTTGTATTTTTATAAGTATGATGTACAAGAGCTTTTAAATAAAAAAACTTCAAACTGTAGGACTTGTTTATTCCGAAAATCGTAGAATACAAATGTAAACCTATGTTACATACCATGGAGCACCATACACATAAAATTATATTGCAATACATATTAGGTACAATTATACAGAGAACGTACACGCTACCAACTTAATACGAAAAATACATCTCACTTACAACTATTTGTATAGAAGGGTTATAAAGGCAAAGCTTAGTCTTCGGGTTTTAAAGTAATTGGGGCATATTCAGATTGAACACTAAAATAATACTAAGTGACTAAATGTAAAGGAATAGCTAACTCAAAGAACTCGTTACACATCGGAAATAGATGTGTATAAAAACTTTCCGCTGCACAACGAGCGCTTCAAATCGATCCTAAAACTAATTTACTAGTAAAACGTGTCTTATGAGTTATGATCCTTAGTTTGAGAAAATAATACAAATGTGGCAGTGCTTTCGTGGTTGTCTCAGGCTATATTAAATGCTGTACAATGTCTAGATCTATTCATAAAAAAATAATCTCGTATTCTCGTGCTTTATTGTGACCTTTTGCGGGAAAAAATAGAAACTCGATCGTAAGCTTAGTAGCTCTGGTAATATCAAATTACAGCAATTTATTATCGCGTCCGATAATTGGGCAATAAGAACAAATGAGTTTTGTCTACTGTTCTTAATCTTCGCCGTTACCATAGCAACTCGAAGATATAAAATTAATATCAGTTATCACGTTATCAGGTAAGACGTTACTTATTGCACTATTGAATAACCAAGAGGCCAATTGCATAGCAAAGTATTAGAAATAATAGTAGTTTTATATATAGGTAAACTAATAATATTGGCTTGTAATTTGCTTTAAAACTCGTAACTGGTATTTCGACCGAAGACAAATTGAATATTGAAATTTTTATTTTTTTTTTTTTTTTAAGTTTCGTTGACACGAAAATTACCAAGAATGTGCAATTTTCGTATAACTACGGAAATCTTTCATACAAATTTGAAGTACCGTCGTTAAATGTCTAACTTTTGACCTCCATTCGTATCTTATCCAGGGGGTGTTTTTGTGTAATTTATCTACAATTATGTGAGAAAGTGGTATATGTTATATTGAATCAATTCGGATATGCGTTTTAGATTTACAAAAATAAATTTCTCTTACTTTATCCGTGCGATATTTGAGATTGTGTATTTAAACGATTAGTAATGGATATTTCAAGAGTATTTGGCACTACATTAAGACACGATTCTGAGGCTACTCTGTATACTAAAGGCAAAATTCTATGTTTTGTGTATTTACAAAGACTAAAAGTTTGTGACATTTTATTGTGACAGGCAAAATTAGAGAAAAGATAAAACCATAAATTAAATATTCCTGGATGACTGATAATAATGAAAGGTATAAAAAATAGGTCTAATAATTAAATAAAATAACCTAACTAATTCTATAAACAGTCCAAATAAAGTTAAAAATACAACCATTATGGCCGCGTATGCGGTAAATATACACTAAATTGTAATATATAATATGCACTGGTTATTCCAATACAAGTCTCAAAACATCCCATGGAATAAAATTAATTTAATTATTCATAATATAATTGATTAGAAAATTATGCCTGAAATTTTAAAGTAAAAGACACTGGATCGTATGAATAATGATGTTTGGAAAGAAAAATAAATCTCATATCAATCATAAAAACATTAATTATTAAATAGATTTCAAAAATTTTTTGAAGTATAAAATTGTAAGTGGTAAATTCTAAAATACTCGAAAATAAAAAGGTCATTATAAATTGTATGACTTAGTTTAGCAAAATCGTTAAATAAATATCTTAATAAATTAACAAATTCTGTGCCACTAACCAACACGAATTTAACCAAAAATATTAAATATACTGACTTATTTCAGTACCTTTACAATCATATAGTAGTTACATTGGTATTTATTATTTCTGTATTGTTCTTGAAGACATGATTATTATGGCGATTGTTCACTTTTACAAAAATTGGGCCCCGTTACCGAACTGAAGTAATTCTGCAACATAATGCATTCTCGGCCATCATATTATGCATCTAAATTTAAATTTCAAAGTCCATTTTACATTGTCTTTGCCATATACATAATTTTATTTAAGGTATGCTACATTTATAAATCGGTTTGATTGAGATCTCAATATAGCTAAACTGAGATCACATTTTGAGCAGTCAGAGTTAGTTCTACTATCGATCATGTTGTATCAATGTTATCCGGAAGAATAAAATTGATTAATTTCTTTTATGACATCAATTTCACGATTTATACGTATACGATTTATAAACTAAATAATGTCTTTAGGTTTGATAATAGTAGCGGATTTAACACAAAATTGATTATTGATTACACAAATTGAACAATTATGTTCTTTGCACGTTATAAAAACAGAGTACATACGTGAAATAGGTCACAAATGTGAAAAATGGGCAAGGAAAATATCTGAAAGAACAGTGTATTAAGTTTAAATTCATAACTCATTAATCCAGCCTTTAGCATGTCCCTCTGCTCTCTCATATTTAATTCATTGAATGAAGGTTAACCTTTTATAAGATAGAAAGGATATTATAACCACCTTTTTTTTACTAAACATTTGCAGTGTCACATCAACTTTTAATTATGTTACTTTTTTTTCTGTGGAAGTTGATTTGTTAAGATTTTATTTAGGTGGAATAATATCCCATCTGCCTTATTAAGAGTTAAATTACAAATTAAAATTGAACCACGCCATATTAACTCTATCCCACCCAGCCCTGAAGACATGGTTCTTTAGAACTTTTTGGAGTTCCTCATGTATGGCCCATGGATTTCAATGTTCGAACCTACACATACCGATGTATTGCTTATGACCTGAGTGTGGAGTGAACGTTTTGCCACACTCACATTAATACTGTCTGTTACTTGCATCTCGACGCATAAACCCAGTAAGGAAGATTAACGCGCCAAATCTGCATTTGCATAAGCGCTATTTTCATAAAAGTTGCAACATAAATTTTCGCATCCGCTCACCTAGAGAGGGTATAGCATTTACACAATATCCGATCCGATATCGGTATCACATGTTGAAATTTCATTACCGACCACATGCATTGCTTTGGAAATTCAACCTTATTGCTTTTACGATACGTCACAATATCGATTGTAATTATTGAAAATACGACTAACTTACTTACGCCGACACGGATCGGATAGTGTGAACAAGCTTTAAGAGCGGGTGTGGTCTTGGGCGAGTGCAAAAGGCATAGTACGAAATGTATAAAAAAAAATTGATGATTGTATAAAAGTAGATACTCGATGGTTTGTTCAGAAACACTTTCGCGAACACATATTTGAAGAAATTGTAGAATATTCTTCATTCATTCAATTCGTAAAAGATGTGACCACAAAAATGAGGCGGTGGAAACGCTCGAATAAACCCTCGAACGGCATTAAAATCAGTGTTATTCATCAAAGATGCATATCGTCACTATTAAAAAAGCTCGCATCTAAACATCGATAATCTTACCAAGTAAACTTTACCCCGTAAGCTTTAAGGTTCATTTCAGTTTGCACATTAATTTGACTTCAAAGCTTTTTTCAAAGTGACGAAATGTAACTTCACAGTTCTTTCCATACATTCCGTGCATCCAATAGCTCGTTGCTCACAAATTGCTTATGTTTAACAACCGTGTGTTACCGTTGTTTAGCGCGGGTGGTCCGGGTGACAAGGCAGAAGTTCGACGTAGTTGGCGGGGAATAGGCCAAATGTGCCCCTTGGACCGACGCCCTGCCACCAGCCCGCGTCGATTTGCTCGATGTGGGTTATTATGTCGCCGGGGTCGAATGTTATCTCTGACTCGTCCGCTGTAAAACAAAATAACACGTTCACTGTTATACAAAATTATTTGATTAAAAAATGTCCCAATTTTCCATACAATTTCTTGTGTCGGTTATGTGACGAGATAAACTGTATGACAAAAGTCAGAAAACCGACTCAAAATATAAGATCACTTTTTTCTTGATTTAAATCATGGGACGGTTGATCGAGTCCCAAACTACGCAAAGCTTGTACTATGGGTATTAGACTTAAATACATATTATTAAACAGCAAAGACTCGAGCACAAACATTCGTATTTTTCCCACAAATATCTGCCCCGACCGGGAATCAAACCCGGGACCTCGAGCTTCTAGGCCAGTGTTCCGCAAACCTTTTGTGTTCAAAGTACATCTAGGGAAGCGAAATTTTTTAAATAATAAATGTAAAATCATGTGAATCAGCGTGATTTACATCCGTGTATTTTTCTTCTGTCCGTTTATTTAGCTTTATTGTTGTAATATAATGCGTGCAATGAAACGCGGCGCCCTCACGCGGCTGTAACTTGAACTAACGGTCTATATATGAATGTCAAAATCTTAGCTTTAACGGAAACTGTTCTCTCCTGTCTGTAATATTTAAATACTTGAAATACATTAATATCATCAGAATTACAAAGTCGTTTCCTTAAATATAATAGAGATAACATTATTTTTCCGAGGCACACCAACTAATGACCACGGCACACCAGTTTTCCGCGGCACACCCTTTGCGGTACAATGTTCTAGGCCATCCGGTCGTCAAATCCGTCGAAAAAGAATATTTAAGATAACCACAAAATTTTCTCATTTAAAAGTTAATGGTGTACTTTAAATTGAAAATGCCCGTAAAGCAATCACCAGGAATCACAGAACACGGTTTAACCCTTAATAAGGTAGAGGCGATTAAGCGACCACGTGCACTGAGTTGGAAATTGAATCTTATTAATTTCTTAATACGTCACAATTTCCATTGAAATGATTTAAAGTACAACTAGCTTTAAAAATATCCTGTGTCAGGTATGCAATCGTTAGCTGCTTTTGATTCTGTGGTAGTATGCGCCAATAAATGGGACATTATAAAGGGTTAACACCTTGGGGGTAATTACCTCAAAGTCAACAACTGGGATGGAGAATAGTTTAGGAACTGACCTGCTTGGTAATCGTACAACGCTCGAGCGGTGAGTCCGGGGTCGTCGTCCAAGTCTTCGTATATCGTGCCCTCGTCCAGACCCTCGGGCGACACGTCTGTGGACAGTCAAGCTTGAGGCCCAATCCGCATAAGAGCTTTTTGAACGTTCGTTAAAAAACCGTTCAAATAACACTAATTGATCTTTATCTTTATACATGGATGGGTATTTATCGAGTGCGGTTAAAATAGTTACTACTCCGTATTTGTCGACCCGGTAACGAACGACCTCATAATCCAAACCGTTATGGCAGTAGCATGAGGGTCGAAAAGATCATGTATCGTGTATACCGTTGGATTTTTCGACGATAAGTCGAATCGACTAAAATAGCTAACGTTGGGTTTTAACTATGGCGAATTTGCGTTGCATTTTCGGGTTGCTTGGCATCACTGCTGCTCGCGTTGAAAACGATATATCGTCGGGTGACAAGCAAAAGTCACTAAGTACCAAATACCTACTTAAAACAAAGCTCGTATCTCAGTATGAAATTACTAACTAGACGCGACTTTTTGAAGAGCAGCGACAGAAATACTAGTGAGTTTTGCTTGTCATCCGGCGATATGTAGTCTATATTTTTCGCTTAACCGAGTAGTAATGAAATGAGAGTGAGAGAGAGTGTGGATATTGGAGAATAGTTATCAGATTTTTAAATTATAAAATAAATAACTATTATTTATTTTATTTCGTATATTTATGATTGATTATGACATCATCAATCAAACTGGATGGTGTTGACTTGGTGAACGATTCCTTTAATATACTAACTTGAGAATGAGATGGCAAAAATTATAGTAACTTAAACGAAGATATATGCTAAGATAGAGCTGAATACAATAGGGATGTTGACACCACCAATCAACTGACGTACTTTTTATGAGCTGTCAAAACAACTCTCTCATAGGGTTCGTATGGCAATAGCAACTTATGACGTCACTTGTTCGCCAACTCAATCAACTATTTATTTGTTTCAGAGCAACAAAAAATCGAAAATTAATCTAGATTTAAGTGCTATTTTAACCCCCAACACAAAAAGAGGGTCTGTATCTGTGTGTCTGTCTGTGGCATCTTAACTCTTAAACGGGTGAATCGATTATGATGCGGTTTTTTTATTTGAAAGCAGGTTTCTTGGCGATGGTTCTTAGATATATTTCATCAAAATTGGTCCACCCGTTTCAAAGTTATCATCTCTTTTGTATGCTGCGGAAGAGATCTTACACTTAATTGCGTTGGGGGTTTTAAAAGTTTTCAATTTATAGTTATTTACTGGAGTCGTGTCTTCAAATTATTTTTTAATAGTGTCAACATCCCAATTGCGTATTCTAGATTTGATAAATAAATAAATATCACGGGACTATTCACACCAATTGACCTAGTCCCAAAGTAAGCTAAGCAAAGCTTGTGTTATGGGTACTAGGCAACGGATTAACATACTTATATAGATAGGTACATACTTAAATACATATTAAACACCCAAGACCCGAGAACAAACATTCGTATTTTTCATACAAATATCTGCCCCAACACGGGAATCGAACCCGGGACCTCAAGCTTCATAGTCAGGTTCTCTAACCACAAGGCCATCGGTCGTCGGTCGTCATCGTCGTCGGTCGTCATCGGTTGATAGTAGTGATAAAAACTTACCATCACTAGTATTAGTGCCATTAGGCTCCTTCTTATAGTTAACGTTCTCTATAACAGTATTCTGCCTACTCAGCTCCGCCTTGCCATTCTCTTCGGCAATATTGTTCTTGCTATACGGCGACCGCTTGATCGTGCTGAATTTGTTATCGCTATCATCATCATCGTTCTCATTCGAACTGGAATACGAAGCGTCAAACATGTCGTTTTCTAGAATGTTCTGTTTAATCATCGGCTCGCTCTGCTTGAGAGAGTCAACCGCTATGTCCCGGTAGACCTCGTTTTCTTTCATTTCTGAGTAATTAATGGCACTGAAGGAAGTAGGGTCGTTCTCTGTACTAGGACTTAGATCCACTGTTGGGTCTATGATGGGTTCATATTGGATCTGCGAAGGGCTTTCTAAGCTCATTTTTATTTTGTCTATGTTCTTCAGCGGGCTCGTTTTTGGTTCCTGGGGTTCTTCGGGGAGGGATATCTTTTTGGGGGATCGGTTGGAGGGGGAGAGAGGGGGGAGGGAGGTCGGTTGCTGAGTGAAGGTGTTGATCCGCTGCGCTATCACTGAACTGCGGACTGGCTTCTCCGGTATTGAGTTTGTTCTGTGGAAAAGTATAAATATGATTGAAAAAATCTAGTTAACTGTTGGTTAGTTAAATGGGTCCCACTGAAAAACTGCGTAGCGTCTTGCCGCAACATTATAATAATAATAATAATAATAATAACAACTACCGGAGGTATATCTTGAAGGACGGTATGGTCGACATTTGTCGGGCATGCCGCCGTCCCGGGAGTCACTCAGGCATATTATTTCCGGTTGCGGTCATCTTGCTAACGGTGAGTACTTGCACAGACATAACCTTGTAGCCAGAATTATTCACCAGCAACTTGCTTTGCCGGTCTTCTGGACTTTGAAGTTCCTTACTATAAGTATATACCTGCGCCAGTTCTCGAAAATGGTCGTGCCACGCTCTATTGGGATCGGTCTGTTATCACGGACAGGACTATTTTAGCCAATAGGCCTGATATCGTGCTGACAGATCGATTGAAACGCCAGACAATGCTCATCGACATCACCATCCCCCATGACGAGAACCTCGTGAAAGCTGAGAAGGACAAAGCCAGTAAGTACCTTGACCTAGCTCACGAGATAACCGCCATGTGGGATGTTGATTCGACGATCATTGTCCCGACAGTCGTTTCTGCGAACGGTCTGATAGTGAAGAGTCTCGACCAACACCTCAAGAGACTCTCGCTAGATGGCTGGATCAAGGGTCAGATACAGAAGGCGGTACTCCTGTAGGCTTATTGTCTAACGTTTTTGACGCTTGCCTTCGCAATCGCTATCTCTTTCTGTCAAACGGTATAAAACGTTGTGAGAAAGAGATAGTGAAAGCGAAGGCAAGCGCCAAAAGCGTTAGACAATACGGTCTCTGGACACTGCGCGGATAGTCAGGAGGTTCCTCTCTCTCTGTCGCCCTAACCACCGATAGCTTAGGCCCCGCCGCGCTGCCGGTGGCACCCTAGGTTAGGTTTTTATAATGATTTTACGTTTTGTATGTATAGTTTTATATTTTACTTTTTGTATAATTATTGTAAAAATCTAATCTAAGAGAAAAAATATAAATAAAGAGAATAATAATAATACGTTTATTTCAAGCTCGTGGCTCATAATTATGTTAGTTACAATAAAACTTAAAAACTATGTTAGTGATACATTTTACAATTTTACACTGCTGTTACTGGGCCTGTGAAGTCCACAACAGTGCATAACGTACGGACAGTCAATCTTGTCCGCAATCATTGATAGGGTGGTGTCGGGGCTCTCGCGCACGCGCCGCATTAGCGACGCGGCTCGCAGGCGCATTGTCGCCTTAAAACAGGTTATGCTGAGTCCCATTTACACTATTCCGTGTTTTTTATTTGTATCTCTTTTCCTTCCAATAGTACATTGTGCATCTAGGGCCGTAAGTAGGGGATTACTAATGAGAGTCTATTACTATTAGAAGCCCGACGCCGAAGGCGGAGGGCTTTTAATGACTCGAGTTTGTAATCCCCTTACTGCCCGTGATACACACGGGTGTGTTTTACAATACCGAAGTACGAAAGACCGAATGTATTAAAACATCGAATGGGTCAAAAGACCGACACGATTTTTTTCTGAAACCGTAAACTTTTCAAAATTTATTAAAACGGCATCATACAGAACCCATTAGGTTAGGTTAGCTTTGTTTTATAACAATCTTAAAAAGTTAACGGTTTCAGAAAAAAATCGTGTCGGTCTTTTGACCCATTCGATGTTTTAATACATTCGGTCTTTCGTACTTCGGTATTGTAATACATACGCATACAAACAATGATTTTCATCACATTGCGAGAAAAAAAAACCAAAAATAAAATTAATTTGTTTCTAAACACTTAAATTGAATAAAATAATGGCTACCCGCCAATACAGATTGTCACTTTTTTCGAGTCACCTACCATAGATAATGTAAATTGTTTTTAGATTAGAATTCGAAAGGTCATACGTCCAGATTCTGCCAACATGTTTAAAAAAATATTTTTACTAAAATTATTGCAAAACTATTTGATATAAATTTAAAATATAAAAACAACGAATTTTCACGAAGCTTAGATAAGTTTTGTGTTGTAAAATTTGGTTTATAGCTAAGTTTTAAAGATAATAAATAAAACGTTGGCTGGCTTGAAACCTCCTTAGTCTGAAATGATTTGTTTGCAAATTTTAAAACTAAAGTTAGAACTCCCTTGGGTAGAAAAACTGTACGTAAATCTATAACTCCCTTAAGAACAAATTAGGCCTTTGACATTTAGTATACAGGCATGGAATAACACCATTGACGAGCAAGTGTGATGAAAATGTTTTTTTCCTGTTTATCGAATATGGCAATCAAAATTTCTCTCTCTTATAGATTCCTGATTGATAACCTAGCCTACGGCCTCTGAAGCAGACGGACGTGGGTTTGAGCCCGAGCTATCACCTCCCGAGTTACAGTTAAGGGGCCTTGTTCAACAGTGGACGTCTTCCGGCTGCTATGAGATTGCAGATGATGGTTACTAGACTTACTTGGGGCTGGCGATCTGTCCCTGCGCAAGGTTTTGCTGGAACAGCGCACGCGCGGCCGCGGTGGAGGCTCCGATGAGTTGGCGAGCCTCCGCCGAGCGCTGGCGGCGCACCGCCTCGCTTGCGGAGACGCCCGTAGGGCTCAGAGGCTCCGGACTGGGCGCCCTGACGGAAATAAATCGCCATAATACACATAATCTAGGGCTCTTCAAGGCTGTTGCTGTACCAGTGAGATATAACTTTGGCCTCATCTGCACTTTTCATTAGGTGAGATAGAGATCAATCACGGGTCAGTTTTATGTAAAAAACGAGCCTAGACTTCCGTACAAATTTTTGGGTATGTCAAATATACACCGTAAACAGCCGTAACAATAATAATTCAGTGTTAGCAAAACCCTTATTCTAAGTAAAATGTACCCACGCAGTGTAAGATAATTTTATATTGGTTAGCCGGAACCCCCTTAATATTTAATATAACTATATTAAAAAAGGGAACCTATCGATGTTTAGAAAATTTTATTTCCGAAGGTTTAGAATCCCGAAAACTACATTTGTCCGAAAGCATTTTTTTCTGAAACTGTAAATATTTCAGGATTTATTTCAGAACCATCGTGTAGAACCCTTTAGGTTAGGTTAGGGTTGTTTTATTAAAATCCTGAAATATTTAGTTTTAGAAAAAAATGCATTCGGATAAACGAAGCGTTCGGGATTTTAAATATTCGGATTTTTTTTCTAAATTTTGATGGGTAACCTTAAAAAAATATGGAAATTATCCTTAGATAAGTGCATCCAAGCCATCTATTTATAACTTGTTACTTTTCTGCGTTAAAATCGTCTAAGAAAAAGTTCAAATGTCACACCATTGCTATGTGTCTACCTAAAATCGGGGGCGCAGAGGCAATAGAGATTGGCATAAAATTTAAAGTCCGTATTCATCATTTGTCATAATTTATCATTTCACCAAACTCTTTTTTCTCAGAAACCATTAATTATTCAGGAATTTTGAAATGGTTATCCTGTAGGACTCTATAGGTTAAGTTAGACTCTATTCTATAGGAAATACTCCAACATCCGCACATCTCCTCTTGCGCTCTTTCTTCGGCTGGCTGCCTGGAACCGAAGACCTCTCCTTGCTCCTACGGCAAGACCTACTCCTGCCGCTTGCTGACCCTGGGGCCACTACCTGTCTCCAGCCTTCGTCCAGCACCGGCAGTCTACGCTTCGGATACTAATCCAGGGAAGCCTTGCCAAGAAACGCTTTCCCACTCAACTCTCGAATCCGCGACCCTTGAGATCTATTTTTCTGTCAGTAAAGCCCTAGGGGCAAATATACGTCTTAAACCTTCATTTTGTTTCACTCAATCTAAACCCCTAGGGTCTCACCTGCTCTAACCTGACCCCTATTTAGTTAGCGATGTGAGGTCATGTTTTTTTATGAACTGGAAATAATTGTAAAGTACTAACTTTTGCTGTTCAGCCTTTGCTCTCTTTTGCGCCGCGAGCTCGTCTTTCCTTCTGGCATCTTCTTCCGCTTTCTTTTTTTCCTGATAAAGAAAACTAAAAGTTAATAAGACTGGATTACACGTAGAACTACTAAGGTACCTACACTTTCCGCTGGCGTTCATGCCGTTACAGTGTAAATGTCATAGTGTTTAGTTTTTAAATGGGTCCCACTGAAAAACTGCGTTGCGGTTTGCTGCAAAATTATGCGGATTGGGGCCCAATTTATATGTTTGTTATTTATTCAATGTTTATTTGGGCAAAAAATGGAACATAATAAAGAATTAACTTATAGAAAAACTTAAATTATACAGTTTTAACTTGCTAAGTGAGACGTTGAACATATCTAGTTCCGAAAATGAATTTGTAAGTTTTATTTGTATATTTTCCTTCTAAATGTATTTTTTTTCTGTGTATCGAATATCAATTTCCTAATATGCAAATTAGAAATGGGCAAGTGTATCTGTACTATCTGTCTTTTACCTCTTCACTCTTAACCCTTTCAACGCCACGCCTCGACAAAACGTAAACCTGCTTTGAATCTTATGTCATTGTGTCAAGATTACTTTGACAATGTACATTGTGACACCTATATGTGTCGTTGGCGTTGTAAAGGTTAAACCGATGAACCGATTTAGACGGGTATGGAGATAGTTATAGACCCTGGGAAGGACATAGGACAGTGTTATCCCGGAAAACTGCATAGTTCCCGCGGGATAGCCATAAAAGAATTCTTTACAGACGGAGTCGTGAGCAACAGCTAGTGTGTATATAAATTTCTCCCTCTCTCTTGTTGATGATGATGATGATGACATCATCATCTCAGCCTATATACGTCCCGTTGCAGGGCACAGGCCTCATCTCAGAATGAGAGGGCTTGGGCCGTAGTTCCCACGCGGGCCCAGTGCGGATTGGGAACTTTTTTTTTATGTTAGAGAGGCCAGACAAACGAACTAGTGGGTCACCTGATGTTAAATGAACCCCACTGTCCATAGACACTCGCACACACACCATTGAATTTCTTCGCAGGTGTATGCAGGTCTCTTTTATAGCGCCGTAGAACTTCATCAACCAAGTGCGTACGTGCGTACGGACGTAATTTTATAGCGCCGTAGAACTTCATCAACCAAGTGCGTACGTGCGTACGGACGTAATTTTATAGCGCCGTAGAACTTCATCAACCAAGTGCGTACGTGCGTACGGACGTAATTTTATAGCGCCGTAGAACTTCATCATCATCAACCAAGTGCGTACGTGCGTACGGACGTAATTTTATAGCGCCGTAGAACTTCAACATCATCAACCAAGTGCGTACGTGCGTACGGACGTAATTTTATAGCGCCGTAGAACTTCATCATCATCAACCAAGTGCGTACGTGCGTATGGACGTAATTTTTTTCGTAAGTCAGTCGATTTTGAAACCTACCTCTTCTCTCCTTTTCCTTTCGGCTTCGACTCTCTTCTTCTCTTCCTGCTCTTCTTTCAGCCAGAATTGATCTCGTTCTTTTGAGTTGATCTCTTGTACTGAAACAATTAGCTATCAATTAATAAAAAATAAATATGCGAGATTGGGCGGCATGTGTGCCGGATGTATCCACATGTCATGGAGGGTGACGCACAATGCTTTGGTGTTAGCTTGATAAATAAGTATTCGAGAGTTTTAAGCCGCTCGGATAAACGTCATTACCAGAACGGAAGGACAATTTACACAACAACTTCGAAATTCGTTTTCATACTCTGAGATAATCTTTTTAACAATTTTTGGTAAGAGGATTAAAAACTAGCCAATTTCGAGGCGGACTCGCGCACCGCGGGTTTCGTACAAAGTAGGTATGTCAAAATATACGCCATAAAGCATTCACTGCCGACAACGCATATCGTTTTCTTTACTATCGCCCAGTGCCGCTGTCATAATTATGCAGCCATCTGAACGCATATGTGCGCTTGCGGCACCTCAAGGAGTCTCAGGTGCAGCGAATGCGTTATCCGGCTGTATCTATTTACTTCGTTTTTTTTAGCATTAGAAGGATGGTAAGCGATCTTGACGTGTCTTTTTATTGAAAAACAGTTTTGAAAAATAGGTCACAGAAGATATGTAACAATTAGCAAGGAAATAAGGAAATATGATAATTTACACTTTTTTGGTTTCACAAGTAATAGTTACTATTTTTAAAGCGTTTTTCAATAAAAAAGATTGTTTACCCCATTTCTAATGGCAAAAAAAACGTTTACGCTACCCTATTTATTTCTAATGCTAAAAAAGTCAAGGTGTTTGTGGTCGCACTGCTCTGAAACGACTCGACCGATTTTTATGATTTTTTTTTAACTACATGATTTAACAAGAGCAAGTAGGTATGTATAATATAATTCAAGATCAAGATTACGGGACGCAATGTGTCTGGCAGTAGAAGTAATTGCCAATTTTCCTAATCCAGAATGTAGTGACAAAAAAACTGAAAACGAGTAGAACTCGTATACCGGATCTGAGAGCTCATCGCACAAAACGAGTTAACTCGTCAGCCGCACTGAAATGGTTAATTATGGCCGCACCGAGCTTGCGAAAATTGATTTTAGGTATTCTATGAACTCGTATGTGTGCGTGAGAGCGGCTAGAATCAAAACCGTGCGTGCTTACGCAAGCGACGCAAGTTACCCGTCCAATGGCCGAAGGAAAACAAACGTAACTAACTATACGGATAAGGGGGAAGCACGACGGCTCAAGATAGGTTGCTCAGACCGCGCGTGTATTTAGATATTTTTATCGTATTACTAAAACAAATACAAATATAAAAAATGTAGCAACACTAGGCCCTAGAAAAATCTTGTTTTATTAACATTCAAAAAGTCATGACCTAACTTGGAGTATTTACGCCGTACTAAGGATTTATTTAATTTTTTAGAGACGACTTTGGATTTTTTTTCTATCGAGCAAACCACAAGTAATCGTGTTTCGAAAAACACTGGTCACTAGAGTGAATTCTCAAATAACTTACACGTGAATCTCAGAACTAAAGCTTTGTTAGTAATGACACAGCAAGGGATTAAATGAATGCAATAAATGTGCCAAAAGCTGTTCTCTGAAACAGCGTAAAGATAAAATCAGGATGACAAACCTCTACGCAAAGTTTTCCTCCTTTTGAGAATTTCTTCCGTATCTTTGGGGGGAATGAATCCCGAATTTTTGTTAGCTAAGATGGGTGCTAAGACCGACATTTCTCACTAACTCAAACACGATACCATTCCCTATCAAGACACGAATCACTGTGCCGCTAAACAACGCACTGTGAATGTTTACAATTCAACAAAAAGGACAATGTTGACAAATATTGTTCTCAATAAATATAAACTATGCGGGGCCGTATCATATTTTCGTTGGTGGACGCATTGTTAAAGACGGTTTACGTTATTGTTTTCCGATTTGATTTTCTCAGTGTTATTTTGGTAGTGACGGTATCGAATCGTTTTAGTTAAACCGATATGGTTTCTATTATACCCAAGTGTTGTAAGTTTTCAACAATCAACCATTCAATATCCGCAAAACATGATCATTCAGGAATTAGGTAATTCAGATAGTTTTGGTCGCGTTATTGTTGTTGTTTTATCGTTTTTTTTGCACAATCGGTCGTGTGAAATGGCGGCGGCGATAGACGTCAGCATTCGAGTTACCTGCAGACTCAACGGTACACGTGTTGCAGTTTTTGGTGTCAATGGTTCATATGAATGAAGACAAGCATTTACGTCAATCATATCGGCCTATATACGTCCCACTGCAGGGCACAGGCTCCTCTCCGAATGAGGGATGATGTAGTTCCCACGCGGGCCCAGTGCCGATTGGGAACATCACACACATCATTGAATTTCTCCGCAGTGTATACGGGCTTCCTCACGATGTTTTCCTTCACCGTAAAGCTCATGGTAAATTTCAAGTAATTTCGCATATAAATTCCGAAAAGCTCAAGAGGTGCGGGCTCGAATCTGAACCCATGACCCTCTGCTTGAGAGGCCATAGGTCAAACCAATAGACTACCAAGCTTTGCTTTCCGCCGTGGAAAGCTATGAACATGGCTGGCTCCCTATTCCGTAGAAATACCGAAAAATTCCTTCTAAGTGTACTTATGGAATATGTATGAAAAAAAATAGGTTGCTATTTCCTATGGTTTAATTAGGCTGTGTGGTGTCTATGAGTCAGTGATTCAGTGACGTTACTTTTTTAAAAATATAGAGGAAAGTAGATTATGAATTCAAATATTAGAAGTGAAGTGAAATGAAAGCTTATATAACCTAGTATTTTTTATTCATATAACCTTATGTCAATTAAAACGCAGCCACATCTACTTTTTGATGTGAAACTTCTAATGCGACTTCCAACAAGTGTTGCGTTAAATACGCAACGCAAGTTGACGTTTACGAGACGTTCGCATTGTATATATACTAACGGATGTTTAAAACTTCGCCAGGCGATCCAGAACAATTGCGTGGTTTAGTATGAAAACTTGTAAAAATCAAAACTATTTTAATGGTAGATCGTAGAATAAAGTATTTTAAACGTATTTAGTAAAAAAAAGTATTGAATGTCTTTGAGAATTACGAAAAATCAGAAAAATTATTGTAAATAACGTGCGCACGAGGAGCAACGCCATCTAGCGACGAGTTATGTAACTTGTTTCGCTAGCGCTGTAGTTGGTTGCTTGCTAGCCGCTTCTTTGCTTTGGGTTATTGCAATAAGGTTCATATTGATGTATAAGTGCCTTTTTCATTTCCACATTACGAAGTTTCACTTCTTCCGCGCACTATCTTTTTTATAGTCAATTCCGCCTAATTTTCTAAAAGCAGTAGATAACAGACAAGGTGTGGCATCCATATGCTCTAAACCTTCATTCATGAAGTTTAAACTTAAGTACTCTAAGGCGCAAGCCACACAGAAGAGACGTGGGACGGGGCGCGTTGCAGTCCACGTCGTTTGTTCGCAGGCCGCGTCTCCGCCCCGTCTCTTCTGTCAACATTGGATCACGACGCTTCTATACATTTAAGTATGAAAACTAATTCATGGGGCGCCGCAACTGCGATGCGCCCGCGCCCCGTCCCACGTCTCTTGTGTGGCTTGCGCCTTTACATGTTTCCAACCTACCTGGATTGACTTTTTGATACGCAGTCCCCACTGGCCCACTCGGCGGTAGCTCCTCAGTCCTGGCCTTAAAATTGAAGGCGGAACCAGCCTTAGCCAGTTTATCCAGGATGACTGTTTCATCCAGGTCGTCTTCCGTTCTCGCGTGCATCGTGAGATGGAAGCCGGGGAACATTTGGGCGACATGTTTGATGTGGTTTGCGCACGTGCCTTTCCGAACAGTTGGTGCTCCTTCGCCCTGGTGAAATAAGACGGTTTGGTGAAAGGTAACATACTGCATGGTCTCTTCAACCCTTCATCATTTACAGTAAAATTACATAAAGTTTACCACTGACAGATGGTTTACCTTCATTTCATATTCAACTTTAACAACCTACAAATAAAGCCAATTTTGGAATACATGCCCATACCCATGTTTGCAGATTTTGTAATAGCTACTTAATTTGTATTGTGTTAAAGTTGGAAATGAAATGAAGGCAAGCCATCTGTCAGTGGTAAACTAAAAGTTAACATATTGTACTAGCACCTTATATAAATTATGCACGAAATTTATATAATCATATCCATGTAACACTGTTGAAAAATTGCTACCGGTCGCCGATCACTAATAATCATAAGTCAATATAAAATTATGTTTTCCATATCAACACAACAGGATATGTTACGGCAATTAAAATAAAACAGAGGAAGGAAAGGGAATAAGTAAATAACTCTATGTCATGGTTTTCCATACTTTTGTGCAGATTATAAGTCATACATATTATTATGTACTTACATTCTTTCATTCACTTCATCATTTTTACATACCCCTTTAAAAAAACTGAGTCAAGTATTAGTCAGACTTACACCAAAAGGTTTCATATCAATTCATCATATACAAAATTGGGAATGGTTTAAAAAACATGTTTTTTAACCCTTTATAAGGAAGAGGCGATTTAGCGACCACATGCATTGAGTTGGAATTTCAACTTTATTGATAACATTATACGTCACAATTTCCATTGTAATTATTGAAAATACGACTAGCTTTAAAAATATTGTTTGTCAGGCTTTGATCAATTATAAATGAAGATACACATTGCCGAACAAAATCCCCTTCAAAGAATGTCCAAACTTTTTTATTTGTTTGCGTAACAAATAAAATCATCACCTACACAGAAATTTGAACCTAGTCTTTACTCCATTACAGTCGAATTTCGGTAGCGGCAAAACTCCACTTGACAGCTAAACTTGACAATTTCACGCAACGTTCTGAGAAAAAAGAAGGCCACTTTTATCAAAGTGGCGCTCATTTGGCTCGGACATTTTCGGGCGCGCGACTGTGGATCTACAGTTATAATTGATCAAAGTTGTCAGGTATGCATTCAATAGCTGCTTTTGATTCTGTGGTAGAATGCTCCAATAAATGGGGCCTTATAAAGGGTTAAGAGGGTCCTATACTTTTTATCTTGTGTTATTTTCGTAAAATGTTGTTATTGCAACCATTGTAACACAATTTAAGTGAAAATTTGTGCTTCCCTGCCATGGTTTAAAAAATATTGACAGACAGATGGAGAGTGAAGTTTTAATAAACTGGGTACTTTGGGTACAGAACCCTAAAATGAAAAGATAAAACCACATAGGCATTTATATCATGACCAAGCCCATTTAAAAATACTAGGTACTAGTCATTAAGAAAACATTCACTAAAAACAACTTTATCTGATATCTCACCTGCCAGTTGATAAGCACATACTTAGATATGCTGTTGTCTGGTACGTCTAGTTTTAGGAATGCATATTGTATTTTACCGCTGTTAAATTCATCAATGAGCTCTGTTAGGCCTCCGTCTCCTTTGCTTACCAATTTTAGGTCATTTGTCAAACCGTCATAGCTGAAGAGAGCCCTGTGAATACGAAAATACAGTTTATTTACAGTCAAAGTCCTCCAATATCTGTACTGCCAACCGTACATAAATATCTAAACATGAACCTTATGTTATGGTAATAAGGTCTATGTATAGATATTTATGAATGGTTGGCTGTACAGATATTGGCAAACTCTACTGTAAGTCAGGATATGTAAGCCTAGTCTAAGGTAGAGGTGAATTACTTTGTCTATGGGTTTCTCAAAATATACAAAACATTTTCAAGTAAAAACAATGCTATTGATATATATGAGACTGTTACACCCATTGAAAAACTTGGTTATAAAGAAGTAAAAACTTTCATGGGTTAATAACTCCATTTATTGTCAAATATAAATACATGTTTTAAAAGAAAATACAATATTAATTAAATTAGTCACATCCCTTAATCCTATGTTAGTACTTATAATAAGTATAAATATGTATAAAAATGTCAATATAAAAAAACAACTATACAGAAAAAACACAGGCTTTAAAAAAAAAAAACTGAACAAACAAAAGCCCATCATCACCCCGAGGCAAGGAACCCAAAACACTGGCAACGTTACGTATAACCTTTGATCAATTATAACTGATACACATTGCCGAACAAAATCCCCTTCAAAGAATGTCCAAACTTTTTTATTTGGTTGCGTAACAAATAAAATCATCACCTACATAGAAATTTGAACCTAGTCTTTACTTCATTACAGTCGAATTTCGGTAGCGGCAAAACTCCACTTGACAGCTAAACTTGACAATTTCACGCAACATTCTGAGAAAAAAGAAGGCCACTTTTGTCAAAGTGGCGCTCATTTGGCTTGGACATTTTCGGGCGCGCAACTGTGGATCTACAGTTATAATTGATCAAAGCGTATAACCGTAATTGTAAATATACATAAATCAAATTTATAAATTTATTTTCCTGCATTTCCTGTGACACAGATCTTGAATTACATAACATCAGTTAATTTAAAAATAAGTTATCCTTTTTAAATTTTACTTTTGAACTACCATAATTTAATTCTTTGTCCACCATAGATTATTCCAGCAGTCAATGTAATTAAGATATTTTCATAGAAACGGTTCCTCAGTGGCTCACAAACCAAATGATTTGTTAATAATTACACTAAGTATTTCATGTAATTGAGTATCTTTAATTTGTACCTTTTATTATGGTTTGTGTGTATTGTATTGTATAATATGTAAAGTAGTACAAAACTATTAAATTGTAACATATATATATATTATGTATTAAAATAGAGTAGAACTAAGTTTCTTATAGTAATTATTAAAACTGATTTCAATAAATTCTCATCTGGAAAGTTAGTGTATGTAACTAACTTAATGAACATGAATGGATATGCATCTGAAGCAGCAAAATTTTAACGTAATGTTTTCTAAGTACATTTTTAAGCGATCGCCGCTTTATCCTTCTGAGTGTCGAATAGGATTAGTGAAAGGATTGCAGTCGGCGTCAGAACTCTTTCCAATTAGAATTAATTATCCTTGCAGGCATTCTCTTCAAATATGGGCGTGTTGTGGACACAACTCTAATTGATTCAGCAGATCACTGTAATCAGCTTCGTGTTTATTAAATTCATTAGCAAGTAGGTCGCTATTGTGTAAAACAACTTGTTATTACTCACCAGTCAGTATCAGTTTTCTCGTCCAATACATCCTTCCAAGCAGCCACTAAGGAGTCTCTATATTTATTTAAGTTTATAGCCATTTTACATTCTTCGAATAAACGAATTTAGAGTGGTAAACAGAAGAATCTAAGGCAAATCGTTATGAAAGCCAACGGGCGGCCTGACTCACAACAATTTCGACCGACAACAGCCAGAGACTAGATAGATTGAGTGATGAGTTGACGGCGCGGTCGACAGCTAGGTAGATGTTGCTATATAAAATAAATCAATAACCATAGTCAAACCATAGTCTATGATCCTTAAGCAAATTTGCACGATTTTAATGATATCTGGGTTGCATAGTTTCGAGCGTTTATCTTTTCACCAGGGGAAAAAGCATCTAATAATGTTCTATATTGTCTTTGAATTTCTTTAAAGGCGACCACAAGCCGAAGCGCGGGGCACCGACGAAGCGTGCCCAGTGCGGTCAATAACACTGAATCATATACACGGCGACAAACACCGGCAGCACGGCATAGCGTCTATGGTTCAGTGTTATGCAGCGCGCGCGTCACCGTTGCGCGCACGCCCCCACTCATCCCCCACTGCGGTCAGTAAAGCAAAACCTGTGAGCAAAACTTGCTTATGCTTATTATTATATTATTAGTCTTTGGCATAGAGTAACTTATTGTTGGTTGGTTCGGCATCTGTTTGCGAGGCATTGTATTGTATTTAATTTATAATAAGACATTTAATTTAAGGCTCTTTTTAAATGTAACTACTTGTGTAATATTAATATTTAATCTTTCGAAGTTAACATACTACATCCAGAATGTCCGACAAAATGGGATTCGAAGCTCTCCGGGCCAAATATAAAGCAAGTCTTTTGGTAACCTCTTCAATGTTTACCCTACTGTTTACCAACCATTTTATTACTAAAATTCACTACTTTTTCAGGATTTACTCTCAAAAGCTTTCGGCACCAACAACATTGATTTGTTGGACTCGTTCTCAAAGAACATTAACGATTCGGATAGAAAAGCCGCCATGGACCAAGCATTTCGGGACAAATTATTAGAACTGCTTACAGAGGATGCAGAAACTTTGGAGAACTACGTATGTTTCTGTATAGAGTCATGCAGACGGCAAATGGTGACTCCTACGATGCCGGTAGTGCTCCTCGGAGACATATTTGACGCCCTCACACTGAACAAGTGTGAGAAAATGTTCACGTATGTAGAAAACGGCGTAAACATTTGGAAAGAAGAGTTGTTTTTTGTCGCCTGCAAGAACAACTTACTAAGAATGTGCAACGACTTGCTACGTCGTTTATCTCGGTCACAAAACACTGTATTTTGTGGGAGAATCTTATTATTCTTGGCCAAATTCTTCCCATTTTCTGAACGCTCTGGCTTGAACATTGTCTCAGAATTCAATTTAGAAAATGTCACAGAATTTGGGGGAGACAACTCGAGTAACCTTAAAGACTCTCTAGATGAGGAAATGATGGTGGAAGAAGAGAAAACCAAGTTGAATATAGACTACAACCTATATTGTAGATTTTGGAGCCTGCAGGACTTTTTCAGGAACCCCAACACTTGTTACAATAAAATACAGTGGAAAACTTTTGTTGCTGTAAGTGCTGTACTAGTGTACTCATTAATAACTGAAAATGCAACTAACACACTAAATTAAGTCTATTTTTTTAGCATCAGGCCCTTCTTAGTATCTATATCTTATTGGCAATGTCTTATTGTTTCAATCTTTAATTATAATGTAATCAGATGGTTATTATTACATAATTCTTATTAAAAAGTTACTTTTTCAATAATCATTCATTATTTCAGCATTCCGGTAGTGTTCTGTCTGCTTTCTCATCATACAAGCTAGAGGCTATTGAGCTTCAAAAATCTAAACTAAATCGTCTGAAAGTTGTCCACGGAGATGACAACATGCACGGTCTGAACAAGGAACAGCACTACTTTGCCAAGTTCCTGACCAATCAGAAGCTACTAGAATTACAGCTGTCAGACTCTAACTTCAGGAGATGTGTGCTCATACAGTTCTTGATACTGTTCCAGTACTTGTCATCTACTGTTAAGTTTAAAATGTAAGTATGGTTTTTATGTTGAATATTTTCTGCCCTTTTTCACAAGGCTAATGCCAAGTTGTGAAGCAGTGGTAGTGACGTAGTGGGAACCTATGCAGCGGCAGTTTAAGCTCGTCAGAGGCCCAGGGCCAAAAAGCTGAATGTGGCCCTGGCTTGCAAAAGATAGGTACTAAGCACATTTATAATGCCTTGCTTAGGATTAAATCAGGGGAAGTGTTTGGACGCCCCCCAGGACTGGAAAACCTGGGGCGGGCGGCCTCTTCTACCTCCCTGTTAGTCCACCACTGCACCTATGGCATCTCAAATCAGAAAATTGTGAGTTTAAACCAGAAGCCTAACACACTTGGAATTGCAAACATTTTCACCATTTCTTTCTTATACACAATATGGATAAATATCGAAAGAGACTGAATGTGATTGCGAGTGGCCAGGCGTTTAGACAATCCAGCATCCATGTATGAAATTGCATTTGAAATGTACCATGAGTTTATGGCAACTTATTCTCACAATGTTTGTGAGAATAAGTTGCCATACCATACACCTTGCTTTGACTTCCATATTCTTTGGGCTATTTATGCTATGTGCACTTATTTGGTTTTTCAGGGAAACTCAGGAGCTCAAATCTGACCAAACTGAATGGGTGAGGGAAACCACTTCCCTGATATACAGGCTGCTTGGTGAGACTCCGCCCAGTGGAAAACAGTTTGCAGAGTGCGTAAAACATATCCTGAAACGGGAAGAGCACTGGAACACTTGGAAAAACGATGGTTGCCCTGGTATGTTCATTTTTGAAAAAAAAATTTTGTCTACAAGAAAAAAGGGTAATAAATACATGTTGGTTTACGTATTGGATCAATTTTTGTGCCATGGCTTTATAGTAATAAACAAAACTGTTTGCTCCCAGAGAATGTTGAAAAACTAATGATTATCTACTCCTATCACCATTAGACGAATAAAACGCCATGTGCTGCTGTGTGTACTAACGTGGATTACGACAAAGAAATTGAATATGTTTCTATATAACTTCATACAAACTATGTATTAGGGTGTTTCACTTTTGTAGGTAAAAAAATTTTTGTGATATTTTTTCTCACTTTGCTCAGCTTTCGGGTCTAGCTTATGTTAATAGAATATTTTCCAAATTTCAAGTGGATTGGACCATGTATAGAGGTTGCACAGAATGAACAGCTCTAAATAAGAATCGAAAAAAGAAGTAATTACTTTTATTTAAAGATAGCACAATATGGTAGCCACACATCGTTTTTAAGTGAAATAAAATTAAATTAAGCATAAAATAGAACATTAACTACTCGATAAATAATTTACTCCTTAGATTACACAAGTTACAACCTCATCTTTGGTTCGCTTGACCACGCATTTTCTGTTGCATGCTTGTTTCTGCTATTCGTCTCTGATCGAATCATTAAATAAAGAATAGTTACTCTGTCTTCTAGAATCTTACAGGATGCGATTGATGGCAACAATTTACAGTTTCAATGTTAGAGTAAAGGTTAATGATGCTTAAATTTTTTGAGCCATTTCGCTTCTTTTGGTCACCCGAGTTCGATGAATAGTAGACGGCGATATAGAAACATCTGAGACATCGTGACCAAGGCTTTTAACAACTGTAATAACCGAAGTACTAGCTAGCCGAGTGGAGAGTAAAGTTGTTCACGGTCCTATGCAGCTATGAGTGTCCAATCGAGAGATTTTAGTTTACTTATAAATAGGACGAGACATTTTTGCTGGTGGTACAGAGAATAGAATTATTTTCATCGTCTTCATGACTTGATGACTACTTAATGAATAGCATTCTTGGTCCAAGGTCACTGTCATGTTGATTTATTTAATCGATTTTAATGCTACATTTTATAAGCATCCACTTTGTCTTGTCTCTTACGCTTTCGGATAATTTCTAAGGAAAACGTTAACAAATTATGGTAAGTGTTCCTTATAAAGTTATTAAACGTTAGCTCAAACGGTTTCTGTCTTGACATATGTATTAGCCTTCTTCCACACTTCTTGCAGTTTAATACTTGTCTACTTAGTGGCGTCCGAAAGAGTTTTTTTTCCTTTGTGATGGTGTAAAATAAATCAACAGCACTTGTTCCTTGGAAGGAAGTCCAGCTCCTAACAAAATATCACAAGGAAACTTATTATTTACGTTAAAATATGCTTCAATCTTTTAAACGACACACTTAAATCACTTATAACCCTCCAATTCAAATAAAAAACTTGAAAATTTTGCTATCCTCTAATACACCGATATCAATTACTTGACATAAAAGTCATCAAACTGTGCAACCTTTAGATGATTATCGATTTTACTGATTTTTGGCGAATGAACTTTACATATGAGTGGAAACAAGAATTCGAGCAAAGTCAAAGAAAAATCAAAAATTTTGAAAAATGAAACACCCTACTATGTATGTTTTTTTATGTTGTATTGTATAGGTATGTTATTTTATTTGGTCACGTTTTTTATTCTATTACACAATTATCGATATTGATAAAATGATGTTTCTATCACTAGCCAGATTACGATAGTGTTTTGTTTTGCCATGAAAAATCTGGGCTCTGCATATTACTATGATGGTCAACTTTGACAAATTAATATGTTATTGTATTTTTATGTAGAATTCCAAAAACCCAAGCCACCTGTGCAGACTGAAACGCCTGACGATATACGCAAGCTCAAAGTCCGTCGCAGACCTGTCGGGGACATAATAAAGGAGTATGAGGGACAACAGAAGTGCTATATGGGCAAGTGAGTATCAACTAATATGATCTAAACTAAAGTTAAGTGCTGACTTTTGTTTTATTAGTTGATCAAACAAAATTTTTATTTGTTGATACTGGAAATGGATGAAATAATTAAATTCAAAATAATGTTTAAATTTCTGTGTAAAAATATATACTATTCTAATCAGGAATATTGAAATGAAAAGTTATATATAAGATTATTTGATTCTGCATACCTATCATAATGAATCTAAAAAATATTAATAAATAGTTATGCTGCATGTTTATAGTATAAATCTTCCCAGGCTTTGATCAATTATAACTGAAGATACACATTGCTGAACAAAATCCCCTTCAAAAAATGTCCGAACTTTTTTATTTGTTTGCATAACAATTAAAATCATCACCTACACAGAAATTTGAACGTAGTCTTTACTTCATTACAGTCGAATTTCGGTTGACACTTGACAGCTAAACTTGACAATTTCACGCAACGTACTGAGAAAAAAGAAGGCCACTTTTATCAAAGTGGCGCTCATTTGGCTCGGACATTTTCGGGCGCGCGACTGTGGATCTACATTTATAATTGATCAAAGTTCCCAGGTGAATTTTTCGCTTTGAGCCATTACATTAAATTTGAACCTTAATACTATGACGATACCGTTTGTTTTGAAAGATAAGGGCTTGAAGCAAAAAATTCACCTGGGAAGATTTATACTATACATATTTCTGTATGCCTTGTATGATTTTTTTCTTATGAATACAAATATTGTTTTCAGTAATGATTTGACTAAGCTATGGAATTTGTGCCCCGACAATCTCACAGCGTGTCGCACTAAAGAACGAGACTTCATGCCATCACTACGTAAGTAATATAGTTCAATTTATACCAAACTAGCTTTTGCCCGCGACTTCGTACGCGAAGACAATAACGTTAGAGTTGCATGAAATTTGGCACACAGGTAGTTTATTACGTGGATTAACACATAGGGTAATGCCAGGAAAATGTAAAGTTCCCGCGGAATTTGAATAAGTGAATTCTAAAGCCGGTAAGCCGCGGTGGCCTAGCGGTTTGACCTATGGTCTCTTAAGCAAAGGGTCATGGGTTTAAGCCCGGGCTTGGACCTTTTGAGTTATTCCAAATTCGTGTGCTAAATTACGTTTGAAGTTTACCATGAGCTTTACAGTGAAGGAAAACATCGCGAAAAAAGCTGCACACACCTGAGAAGAATTTCAATGGTATACACCCGCAGTGTACAAATCGCACTGGGCCCAAGTGGGAACTAAGGCCCAAGTGTTCTCGTTCTGGGAGGAGGCCTAATTGAAACAACAGCATTCTATCCCGGGAAAGTGTACAGCATACCGCGGGATAGAAATAACTGTCAAACAAAACATTTTGAAAATCAGAGACAGTGTAGCTTTTTATTAGTGAAATATTCAAAAAATCAGCCCCCACGTTCAATTCACTTATTTCTATCCCGTGGGAATTTTGCATTTTCCCGTAAAAAAGTAGCCTATGCCAATCAGGGATATTGTAGCTTTCAAATTGTAAAATATTTTTAAAAATCAGCCCCTAAGTTAAATTTACTTATTTCTATCCCGCGGGAATTTTGCATTTTCCCGAAGAAAAAGTAGCCTTTGTCAATTGGGGATAGTCATATTAAATCATATGAAATAATTTTTAAAATCAGTGCCGAAGATGAATTTACTTATTTCTATCCCATGGGAATTTTGCTTTTTCCCGGAGTAAAGTACCCTATTGCAAACAGGGATACTGTAGCTTACTATCGGTGAAAGAAGTTTTAAAATCAGCCCCAAAGTTGAATTAAAAAATTTCTATCCCGTGGGAATTTTGTATTTTCCTGAAGAAAAGTACCCTGTGTCAATCAAGGATACTGTAGCTTACTATTGATGAAAGAATTTTTAAAATCAGCCCCAAAGTTGATTTCAAATTTTTCTATCCCGTGGGAATTTTGAATTTTCCCGAATAAAAAGTAGCTTTTGTCAATCGGGGATAGTCATATCACATAGTGTGTAAGAATTATTAAAATCAGCCCCGAAATTGAGTTAATTTATTTCTATCCCGTGGGAATTTTGCATTTTCCCGGATAAAAAGTAATCTATGTCAATCAAGGATAGTGTAGTGTAGCTTTCTAATTCTGAAAGAATTTTTAAAATCGGCTCAATAGTTTCTGAGATTCCGCTACAAACAAATAAACAAAGAAAGTTGAGATATTTCCCTATCCCGTGGGAATTTCGAAAAATCCTTCCTTAGTGCACCTCTACAATACTCAAGGTACATGTGTGCCAAATTTCAAGCCTCTAGCCCCAGTGGTTTAGGCTGTGCGTTGTCTGTCAGTCATTCAGTCAGTCACGGTACCTACTGTTTTATAGGTATAGATAGATAGCATAGAGTTAGTCATTTTGCAATTCTTCAAAATGAATGCTTTGCAATTCTTTGAATGCAAAGTGAAAAACATTACTGAACAGTCTGTTATCAATATAACAAATGCTGTATTGTAACTGTTTAGTGAGTTTTCTTTGTATAGTGCATGAAATTATGTATTCTGGAATAAATAATGATGATTGATGAAATTTGTAATCTGTTTTTAGAAAAAAATACTTAGTGCCAAGTTTCTTGCGGCGCATTCTTCTTGGCAATTGATCTAGTCCCAAAGTAAGCAAAGCTTGTGTTATGGGTACTAGGCAACGGATTATAATAGATAGATACATATTAAACACCCAAGGCTCGAGAACAGACATGCATATTTTTCATACAAATATCTGCCCTGACGCAGGAATCAAATCGTTTAGACGACCAGATGGCCTAGTGGTTAGAGACCCTGACTATGAAGCTTGAGGTCCCGGGTTCGATTCCCGTGTCGGGGCAGATATTTGTATGAAAAATACGAATGTTTGTTCTCGGGTCTTGGGTGTTTGATATGTATTTAAGTATGTATCTATCTATATAAGTATGTTTATCCGTTGCCTAGTACCCATAACACAAGCTTTGCTAAGCTTACTTTGGGACTAGGTCAATTGGTGTGAATTGTCCCGTGATATTTATTTATTTATTTATTTTTTAAATCCACCTCGACCGCAAGCTTTGTTCTCTAACTACTAGGCCATTTGGTCGTCTAAGGTGACATTGAACCTTAGGATGGTAAAGGAATTTCTTGGTCGACTATACTTAGCTGATTTCTATTGTCTCGCGTGGGCGTTAACGATGGGCTTCATAAGAAAGCTCAAAGTCACTTAGAAGGCGATGGAGAGGGCTATTATTATTATTAAAGTCACCGACATAGCTCGAAGAATCACCAGACTCAAATGGCAGGGGGCAGGGCACATCGCTCGTAGAACTGATGGCCGATGGGGCAAAAAGGTTCTCGAGTGGCGTCACGGACTGGAAGACGCAGTGTACGTAGGCCTCCAACAAGATAGAGCGACGACCTGGTTATGGTACGGGACCGATCTGTTTGGCGAGTCTTGGGGGAGGCCTATGTTCAGCAATGGCGGCTGAAATGATGATGATGATGATTGTCTCTAGAAACGTACATGCTGACTGCGAACGATGGACGTGAGGGTGCCGCGCGTCGCACCGCGTCGGGCAGTTGGGGATGGCGCGCGTTGCGTCTCCTCGCACGTCGCTCGCCGCACTTCTTCATACACACCAACACGCCCATCGGCCGACTGCCTGACTATCTAGACGACATGGTAGGTACAGCCATACACCCTGTAGAGAGAGTTGAGGGGGGACGAGCGACGCGAGTGCCCTGAGCAGTTGTGGCTGAGATGTGTTGCGTCTAATCCCGCGTCGCTCGCGGCACTTCATACACACCAACACGCCCATCGGCCGACTGCCTGACTATCTAGACGACATGGTAGGTACAGCCATACACCCTGTAGAGAGAGTTGAGGGGGGACGAGCGACGCGAGTGCCCTGAGCAGTTGTGGCTGAGATGTGTTGCGTCTAATCCCGCGTCGCTCGCCGCGCTTCATACACACCAACACGCCCATCGGCCGACTGCCTGACTATCTAGACGACATGGTAGGTACAACCATACACCCTGTAGAGAGAGTTGAGGGGGGACGAGCGACGCGAGTGCCCTGAGCAGTTGTGGCTGAGATGTGTTGCGTCTACTCGCACGTCGCTCGCCGCACTTCTTCTTACACACCAACACGGCCATCGGCCGGCTGCCTGACTATATTGACGACATGGTAGGTCATTGACAAACAGTCCTAGACTCTGTAGAGACTGGCATATTGAGACTTGAGAGTGAACGAGGACACTGGCAGTTGAGGCTGACACGGCGCTCGCCACACTTCTTCATTCACACCAACATGCCCATCGGCCGCCTGCCTGACTATCTTGACGACATGGTAGGTCATTGACAAACAGTCCTAGTCTCTCTAGAGAGTTGCATATCGTCGGCTTAGGGAGTAAACCTGCTAAATCCATTTCAACCGTCATCCAATTTTTGAATTTACTGGCATATGTAACTAGATTGAAAATTTAACGACTGTAGAAATGGATTTAGCAGGTTTACTCCGTAAGCCGACGGTATTGAGAGTGAACGAGGACACTGGGCAGTTGGGGCTGATACGACGCTCGCCACACTTCCTCATATACACCAACACGCCCACCGGCCGTCTGCCCGTCTATGTCGACGACATGGTAGAACACTAACATGCAGTCTTAGTAGAGAGTTCCATGTTAAGGATGAACGAGCGACGTAAAGGCGCCCGGGGATTCACGGTTGGCGTTTGCTACTTACACTTCTTGATACACACCAAATAAATTTATATAGAGATTATAAAGATGAAAGAAATTATTCATTTTAACAATATTTCTTAATTGCTTTAGGTGAAACGCGTCACGCGTGAAGTGGCAGCGCTTGCGGAAGCTCACAACACCAACGGAGATTCTAGTGCTAACAACGCGGACAAAAATATTAAGCAGGTACAGGAAAATTTGTTCAAGCTTTTGATCTGTCTCTACAATTGACACGACTTTTTGGTTGACTGGTGCATACAGAAAGCGATTGTTTCTTGTTAAAATTGGCATTGAAAACGCTAAGACTTGTTAGCCTGGTAAATCTAGTCCTAAATTTATACTTTAGTGGTACTGTGTACTCGTAATCTATGACGTTATCGTTGCATGTTAGCGTCAAAAATGTTAAGTCTAGTGCCAGCCCATCATTAACCTAATGGACAAAGTTTCTAATAGACTTGCGTAAATTACTACTTTTACCCCCTGTTTCACCATCCATTGATCAAATTTATTTGACGGATAAATGTGATGCCATCGTTGTTTGTTTTGTTCGAATAGACGGAGACGGATATTAATCAACGGGTGGTGAAACAGCCCCTTAGCTTCCTATTGTTACCAGATGATGATATTAAGTACAGACTGAATGTAACGAATGGGCCAGGTAGGTAAAGTGCCCTAAAAATATGTTCAAATTGGCATAGGTATTTTTTTAATTTACCTGCCTTATTGGAAAAGGAACTAAAACACTAAACTAAAACTAGTCCAAACTGACACAAAGTCACCATGTTTATTAAAAATAAAAAATAAAAATAAAAATAAATATCACGGGACAATTCACACCAATTGACCTAGTTCCAAAGTAAGCTTAGCAAAGCTTGTGTTATAGGTACTAGGCAACGGATAAACATACTTATATAGATAGATACATACTTAAATACATATTAAACACCCAAGACCCGAGAACAAACATTCGTATTTTTCATACAAATATCTGCCCCGACACGGGAATCGAACCCGGGACCTCAAGCTTCATAGTCAGGGTCTCTAACCACTAGGCCATCTGGTCGTCTAATCTAGTCTAGTACGTAAATAGGTTGTTGATCAGAATTATTTCCAGGAGGACCGTTAGAATATAAATATAATTTGCCTTCATTATTTTGAAGATGTTTTCGTAGGCATCTTCAAGGAAACGCTGCGTAAAAAACATACGCTTCTATTATATTGTACCTTTCTTTCAAGGGTCACTTGTTTCATAGTATACAATAACAGCGTGTATTTTTTACGCACTGTCTCCTTGCTCTATACTGACCATAAACTAAACTTACTGCCCCATGAATTATAACAAACATTCTATCATCCAGGAGGCTGCTGAAGAAGAGATAACAGAGGAGCAAATGGAAGCCGACCTTATCAAGGAAGACGACCACAATGATATGGAACAGGTTTGTAACACTACTGTCTTATACTCCATTTAATTTAGAATTATAAACCACAACAACATTATATTGCGGCTCGTGAACTGTAATCTCTTTACAATTTGTACTAGAGTAAACAATTGACGACACGCAAATAAAGTGACATTAAAACAATTTTATTTTGCGGCTCCCAGACTATTGTACTGTACTATTTGCTAGGTAAGAAATAGTTGACAAGCCGCAATATAATGATGTTGTGGTATTCAATTCTAAATTAAATCAAGTATAGTTACAGGCTTTTATTGAATAAGTCAAGGTGGTATAGCCGCGGTGCGTAAGCGAGAGCCGTGTGTTTCCAAGCAATGTGTTAGAGTGAGACAAACGCTATCTTTCTAGCGCTACTTTTATTTTGGATAACAAGGATTTTTGTCAAGAAGAATGTTAAGAAATCGTAATGTCAGATTGTCAGTTTTTGATTTTTTCTACAGATATAGTGCGAATAAGCTAAGTCTGCAAACGTCAACCACGACCTAATGTGTCCATCAACCTCTTTCTGTGGTGTGACAAAAAATTCCAACTAATTTCATTGACTCTGATAATAGGAACTAATGAAGTGTTGTACAAAGACTTATATCAAGCTGTAATGTCCAGGTGCCTGATTCGACGAACCTCGACGAAGACTACGACAAAGCGTCTCGCTCCCGCGTCACTATGATATCCCCCTCTCAACTCGACGCTGTCTCGGCAAAACTGACAGATTGGAAGAAACTAGCCGCCAAACTAGGCTACAAACCCGACGAAATACAGTACTTCGAAACAGAGAACGCCACAGATGTGCTAAGGGCTAAGAACATGCTGCAACTCTGGTTCGACGATGACGAAGATGCCTCGGTGGAGAACTTGCTTTATATCATGGAGGGGTTGGAAATGGGGGAGGCGTGCGAAGCTCTGAAGAAATAGGTGTAAGTTTCATTAATAAAGTTGATGAACCGATTTTGGGATTTTGATTTGCGAGTTCCTTTAACCTCTTGACCGCCACAAATTCTTTATTTTATTATACATAAAAAGGAAGAACAAAAGCACATAAAAACAAAAGTAAGTTTCCGCATTTTTCCGCGAAACAAACGAAGTGACGTGCTCTGTACGCCATGGAATAAACCATCTAGTCGATAAATTGATTTATTTTCATTGTAGAAGGATTTATTTAGAGTTGAATGTTGGTCGTGTATTGATGACGTTAGCGTATGAGCCTAGTCAAGAGGTTAAAGTATAATGATTCTTTGGTTAATTGTGATGGTATGAAGGGCGAGATAGGGAGACATGTGGAAGCTTGAGGAATTTGCCTAAAAGGATTTGAGATAGACTCAACCATTACGGCTTCTCAGTGCGATAGTGAGTTTTAGATATTTTGTTACGTGCCGACCCTACTGTTCTGCGATCTTTACCTACTTATGTTCATATAACAATGCAGCGGCGCTGCCAAGGTGCTTAAATATATGTGCAAGGCCGGATTAACCACTAGGCACAGTAGGCAATTGCCTAGGGGCCCCGCATCGCCAAAGGGCCCCGCGCGCAACAAAGAAATTAAAAAGGTTTTGGAGTGAATTGTATCCTCGACGACTATAAGTGTTCTTGCAATTTTTTGATGCATGCTACCAGTTGATTTGATTTAACTTCTTAAAAAATAAGGTTGATATTTGGCTGAAAGGAGGACTTGAAAATTGCATTGCCTCGCCCCACCCAACATTGTCAAATTAAACCGGCCCTGAATATGTGACTTTCTCGACTTATCCATTGTCGAGGATCAGTTTTGAGGACAAACGTGATCCTCGTGATCCTGAAACTATAAATGAAAACACGTCGATAAAAATGCTGTCTACAAAATTCCAACATTCCATTTGACCAGTAACCAACCCACTTAAATTCTAGTCAAAATCTTCAAATCTATTTTGACTACTCGAAGATTCTCAAAATTATTCCGCGAATTGATGGAATGATAAATAGCAACGAGACGCCACAAATCCCCCGGGCTCAGATAGAAAATTCTTCCCGCCCATAAAGATTTTTACCAGATTTATAAACCCATTCAACAATGTCGGCCGCTTCCAAATTATAACTTGCACGCATTTCCTCATCGCTGACTCACGGCGTCCCAAAACAGAACTTATCGCGTACCAATTTCAAACAAAACGGCGTCAAACCAAAGTAAGATCTAGCGCGAACCGCGTAAAGTTCTATGAGCGAGAGCGTTTTGCGTGGTGGGCTGGTTTAAAACCGCCAGTTTAGGTTGACCCATCACACCTCCCACGTTCAGTGATATTCGAGACGATAACAGTCTGGGCTCCCCGCATCCCGGAGGTCAGCGTTTATTGGTTAGTGCTGCCGCCGTGTTTATAGTACCGTGGAATATCGCTGCAACGAAATTAGTACGAATGCGTCAATGAGTAGACGCGCCGCGCGCGCGCGAGCGTCCGCACCGGCATTATCGATACAGATTTTTATGATTCGATGCGATATTTTTGTATTTAAATTAATAGCGTCTGAGTTCGTGACGTGCACGCGTGTGAAGGATTTTGCGCGAGAATTTAGTAAGTTTTTTTTTTTATTTTTTTAGAATTAAGGACTCTTGATTTTTGATTAAACCGCCAGTGTCGTATTTAGTTGTTTGTTTGTAAGTGTTTTTAAAGAATGTAGAAAATATATAAAATTTTATACCAATTTATTTTATGTTATGAGTACCTAGTAAGTAAATTGGATAACATATTAAAGCAAAGAATATTTGTTAAATTAAAGTGACGAATCCAGAAAATCCGGATTTATAACCTTCCAATTAGAGGTAAACGTACCGATTCGTCCGAAGTAACTCGCGGTTATTTTTAAAATATAAGCATCAAAACTTGGTATGCCAGGCCGTAAACTTTTATGACGAACTATATGATCTTTAAATATAGTATGTAGGTAGGCATAAAATTAGATCTAGTATACTGTATGGCTCATATTTTTGATGAACGGATGTGATGTACCGACGAAAGCAGTTAGCAACCATGTTGCGTTTTCGTTTAATATCGAAGTGCTACCAAATGGTGGATATAATGAAGTGTGGACATAAATATAGCGGTTATAGGTTTGATATATTTATTTGTCTGGGAAATAATAGATTACAGGTATCTTACTATGATTCCAAGACAACATCAAGGAGGCAATCAGAAGCATCTGCAGATCAAAGAAACTCCTAGTCTCTATCTATACTATGTAAATGAGTAGGTACACCATTTCGATCTGCGCTTGATTACAAGTATCCTGCTTAACTGATGTAGGTAAAAACGCAGCAGGAGTAGATACATCGATTAGATTTGCTCTTACAGGGCCAGATCTAGAAACCAGGGGAGTACCTACCCGTTGCCTGCCCTGGGCGGCATTTTCAGAGGCCGCCGAAATCATACTGAAAAACAAAAACATTTTTCTTCACACGCGGCACGTTGCTACGGAGAAGGGTAGAATATGTAGAATTGTAGATCGAAGGGCACTAACATACAACCTAGCTCTACCCCAATCAAAAGCTTGAACAGAGAGCAAATCTAACCTAACTGACATACTCTTGTGTTTAACGTGGTATCCATCCATGCTTTTCTCTATCAGAGGGTGCATCATTTTCTCAAAGTCAAAATATTTATTCAATTTAGGCTATAACAAGCACTTATGAAAGTCGAAGAATCTACCGCCGGTTCGGAAAAACTCTGTATTTAACACAACTAAATTATTTTAACCCCCCGCTTTGAGTATCTTTCCTATCTGGTCAAGACTAATCGACGCACGGGAAATCAAGAGTACGTGCTACGAACTGATTGCTAATCCAAAGAACCTCAACGAGCTTTGTTGCTCAGCGCGTCCTCAGCACAGTCTCTAATCCCTGATCAGGGTAGAGCTAGGTTGTTTTTAGGGTTCCGTACCCAAAGGGTAAAAACGGGAACCCTTTTACTGGGGCTCCGCTGTCCGTCCGTCTGTCTGTCTGTCTGTCCGTCTGTCACCAGGCTGTATCTCGGGACCGTGATAGCTAGAGAGTTGAAATTTTCACAGATGATGTATTTCGGCTGCCGCTATAACAACAATACCAAAAAATGGAATAAAATAAATATTTAAAGGGGCTCCCATACAACAAACGTGATTTTTTTGCTCGTTTTTGCTCGATATTGATAAAGGCAATAGGTAGACGCTTGAAATATTCACAGAATAATTAATTATAAATTGACTTTAAAAATAAATCATTAAATTAAAATAAAAAAAATATTTAAGGGGGCTCCCATACAACAAACGTGATTTTTATAGATATTTGTACGGAACCCTTCGTGTGCGAGTCCGACTCGCACTTGGCCAGTTTTTTCAAAACCAAGTCACGCGTTCAAATTTACTTTCCGCGCTCATTGCTTCTTGCGCTTAGAGCGGCCACTCTACATGGGAGGTCCTATTGCATCCCTAACAAAATAACCACTCTTTAAACTTTGAACCAAAATGTTTTTATTCAAATTAAACTTTACAGAAAGGTAAGGAATCTTTCATCACTCATCAGTTGGGCAAAACCTTCCGTGATAAGACACCGGGAATTCCCTATCCTCTTATAAGAAAAATTAGGTAGGTATAAAGTCAAAAATTTATGGCAATCACGTTAAAATCGCTGTAACATGGAACCAAACTTTTTTTGTGTAATAGGTATATCATATATCCAGTGGTTATTGGTTAGTGCGTGAGGGGATTGCGTGACACCTCATCTACTGAATTAAATTTTGGCTTGTTATTAATATTCTTCTACTCCTTATCACCGATTAAAAATCATCGTATATATTTGCAGAGAAACCTCTACGTTACGGTATTTCAACTCCGCTTTTTCTTCTTTTATAATCGTAAAACAGCTAAATAATCGATAGAAACAAAATAACCACTTTTTCGTGACGGTAGGTACTTGGGCGTTATCTTTTTATTACAGTATCGTGACTGCAGTATGGTCTAGTTTTCTGTCTCCATAGATAATAACCCCTGAATAGTTTTATAAATGTAATATACGTAGGTATGTACCAGTACAATTTTATCCTACGAGTATTAGGGATAGGCATGGTGCATTGGTTTCCCTTTATCTACACTACCGTTATGAGACTTTGTGGGTTCGCTACCTTGTGTTATTCGTCTCCTCGCGCACCGTATGGACCTTTGAACGAGTAAAACTAGGTACTATAGTGGGTGTAGCTGAAAAAGAAAATAACTGCCTAACTTAAACTATTTAAATAAAAACTTGCTTTTCAAGACTCTGGTTTATTTGACATTCGATTATACACACAACAATTCAATAGCACCGCTTATCTAAGAATGGCTGCCCAGCCAGACCGTCTGCTGTCCGCTGTTCGTTTCTTGATTCGAATTCTAGAAGACACAAATTAAAATTTACGAAACAGCAAGCGGCGAACACGACGTACAAATACGCGTTCTTGAATCTACATAAGCACGACGACGTCTGTACACGCGTACGGCTACATACATCACGCGCGCACTCTTCTGGATTCCGGCGGGGTCCGGCAATCTGCGCCTTGAGGGGTGGGGTAACTCGAATCGGTGCGGGGTGGAGCGTGTCCATTCTGTACGTTAGTACTATTATATATTCTGTGGAAACAGCAACACGGTCTCGGTGGCCAGTGTCTAGCAGTAGGTACAATACGTTTACTTTTAGTTTACCACTGACAGATGGCTTGCCTTCATTTCATTTCCAACTTTAACACCATACAAATAAAGTAGCTATTACAAAATCTGCAAACGTGGGTAACAGTATTCTAAAATTGGCTTTATTTGTAGGTCGTTAAAGTTGAATATGAAATGAAGGCAAACCATCTGTCAGTGGTAAACTTTATGTAATTTTACTGTAGGTATAGTCGGGGTAAAAAGGTTCGTCACTTTTCGACCTTAATTCGTTGACATAAAGACGAAAAGTGACGAACCATTTCATACCCCGACTATACTTATTCAATTTTTTCTTGGAGACTAAAACGACAAAAATATGTAGCATACCTATTGCAATAGGACCTTCAAAACAAAATTTGGTTTTGCGAGTCATGCTCGCGCTCATGCAAGAGCCCAGGCGAAGACGAGCTAAGGGTGTCGCCGTCGACGGATACGTCTGGGAGGACATCATCATCACTATACTTAGGTACCTACGTAAAAAAAATATCAGTTTCTTCAGTAGGTATGCCAGTCAGATTCTGGCACCGAAAAGTTCCCAATCAAGCTATGAAACTACGAAAAATACAATCAACTCTAAAGAAAAGACAAGTCGGCCCAAAATAAAAAGAACTTTTTAATTGAGAAAATCTAATCCCCCACACATCGATTTTATGAAATTTTATCTTCACATTGGTAGGTCTGAAAATAGGTCGTACCTACGCTGTTTTTATACCTACCCCTATTCTTCGCGGACGGAGTCGCGGGCAACAGCTAGTCCAATATATATAATTCTCGTGTCAGTGTTTGTTATTGAACTCCTCCGAAACGGCATTAACGAATTTTATGATTTTTTTTCTTTATATTTCGTAGGTCTGAGAATAGGCCGTAGGCTATGTTTATACCCCTATTAAATAAGTGATAAGAAATAATTACTATGGCAAAACAACGTTTGCTGGGTTAGCTAGTCCCCTTATTTTCCCCTGCAGCGGGAAAAAACCTGAATGCCATTTAACTTACTGGAAACATAAGTATACAGTTGATATGACAGTGACGTCTACGTAAGACTTCCTGAGGTGCATAACCTCGACCGATCTCATAAAGTATTCCAGGTAGAGGCCGCAGCAGCACATGAGATGCAAATCTTCGCATGCTGCATTGCAATGACGGAAATTTTAACATCAGTGTTCAATTGACCTTGCGTTTTATATTTATTTTAGCAAACATCTGAAATATTTATGTTCAAGATTCGAGTTAGAGTAGACCGGAAAAGAAACGTGATAGTTGGTAGGTATGAATATTTTAGTGTGTGGTGACGGTGACAGTTCAAGTCTGACCGCATGGTCGAAACTATTCGGTAGGTTGAGTTTAGAGTGAAGCCAGAAGAGCGTAATTTTTAAGTCGTGAGCGGCGTAATATCGGTTGCGTAATTTCTGCTACATTCGGTTTCAATACAAAACTCATGTTTCGTTCACACAGCGACGCAAAATGAGTTTTACACAAATAGGACTTTTTAGCCTTTTAAAGTGTCCCACTGCTGGGCAAAGGCCTTCCCTTTTTTCCGCCATTCGTCCGGGACAACTATCCTCGCATCGGTGAAGGACAACATCGTGAGGAAACCTGCATACACCTGCGAAGAAATTAAATGGTGTGTGTGAAGTTCCCAATCCGCGCTGGGCCCGCGTGGGAACAACGGCCCAAGCCCTCTCATTCTGAGAGGAGGCTTGTGCCCTGCAGTGGGACGTATATAGGCTGGGATGATGATGATGACCTCAAGAATCTCCCCCTGCATTTAACGCCTTGCTACTAAGAGATACTCGCGTCCGAAACAGACATCATACGGAAGCTAAGTAAAACCAACAATCCCAACTTTACAGCCGCACCGTTTTGGCTATATTCGCGCTTAGCGGTATAATAATATATTAAAATCAAATTAACTAAACAGACAAACAGCCGTTCCTCAGTCAGGAATGCCAACTTCAAAGACCTGAACTAATCCTGTAGAGCTAGAAATCGTTAAAACGAATGCTAAAGGGGTTAATGATGCATATCTGCATAAGGAAATGGGATCTGGTAGGTAAGTATTTATTAGGGATTCAAACATTAGAATAGGGTTGTTGACACCACCAATCAACTGACGTACTTTTTATGAGCTGTCAAAACACAATTCTCCCAAAGAGTTTAAATAGCAACGATTCGCCAACTCGATCAGCTAACTATTTACTTATTCTTATTTGTTTTACAGCAAAAAAATCTAACTTTACAGTTAATCGAAAATTAGTCTGCTTCTTCAGGACTAAAATAAAGCGATTTTTTACTGGAGTCGTGTCTTCGAATTATTTTTTAGTGGCGTCAACATCCCTATTGGAGATTTTGGTTATACACCTGAACTACAGGTCAAAACTTTCAATCTATTTATGTATTGGCTATGTGTTTGTGCGAAGCTGGTGGTGGGGTACAGAAAACGATCGCAGCGCACAACATGGCAAAAATTGGAAGTAAATGAGGATGAAATGTTGTCAACGCTACGCGGCGCCACAGTCATGCACGTAGTCAGAAGCGGGTGGTGGGGGTACAGAAAACGATCGCAGCGCACAACATGGCAAAAATTGGAAGTAAATGAGGAGGAAATGTTGTCAACGCTAAGCGGCGCCACCGTCATGCACGTAGCCAGAAGCGAGTGGTGGGGGTACAGAAAACGATCGCAGCGCACAACATGGCAAAAATTGGAAGTAAATGAGGAGGAAATGTCAACGCTACGCGGCGCCACCGTCGTGCACGGTCCCAATATGACAGTATTCGAACTTCGTATGTGTAGGTAACTTCCTTGAAGCCGTGGTGGCCTAGTGATTTGACCCATGTCCTGTCAAACAGAGGGTCATGGGTTCGAGTCCGGTCTCGCACCTCGGAGTTTTTCGGATTTTGCGTGCGAAATTAAATTTGAAATTTACCATGAGCTTTAAAGGTGCAGGAAAACGTTGTGCAGAAACCTGTGCACACTTGAGAAGAAATTCAGTGGCGTGTGTAAAGTTCCCAATACGCACTGGGCCCGCGTGGGAACTACGGCTGAGAGGACGCCTGCTGTGCACTGCAGTGGGACGTATATAGACTGGGATGGGGTGCGGGTAGACACATTTTGACAATAAAACTGTTGCTGAAACCATACTGAAAAAACAAATAATTATATTAAAGTGAGGTACAAACGTACCAATGCTCGACACCTCAATTCCCAGTAGATGATACCCATCTGTCACCTCTCTCACTATTACATAAAGATTGAAGGCGCCATGTATTGGGCTGACCCAGTCGACACTGATGTCGAGCACAGGGACGTTTACCTTACATACTCTACTAAAACAAGATCTAGTTTGCAATTCAATTACTTATACCCGATAGAAGAAAGTTTACATTACATCGATCTCACTTTAAATCTTTAGTCGTTTAAAAATGGGTTAATTCGTCTTGTAAAATAAACCCTCCGAAATGTTTCCAGAGTTTCCAGACGAACGCTTTCTAAACAAACAGAAAAAGTCCATCACGCGCCGAAATAGAAACGAAGTGAGAGTTTGAAATCTAGGGCGTATTACTGATGCTGTAATAAGACGTACGGAACTGCTAACACATACATATTTTTCTAACAAACATCCGATGCTTGCAGACCGAATTTCAGCAGCCCATTTTTCACAGGATTTTCAAGACGTGTATTTTGGTAAAGTGGGGCGGGCGCGGTTGGTTGTAAACATTGTCCGTAGCCGACTATATCTACATTTGTGCATAAATCCGTAAACACAATGCCGAAACTGCTGCGTGTGATGCTTCACGCGCCCAACTGGAAAGTTTTGATTTAAAATTAGCAGCCGGAGCGACTGCCCCTCAACGCACAAGCATACTTATGGTGGAATCCAGTTGAGTTCAAAGTACGCGCTCAAAACTTTACTGCCGAACGAATTCCCAACGCAACTTGAAGTTGAAACTTGAAAAGTTGAAAACTCGTCTTCAACTTTTTTTCATAGACAATAATTTTGACAGTTGATACCTGCTCGTACTTTGCCGCCATTTTTAACTTTTTTTTTTAATTCTTAAAGCAACAGATCTGAAGAACGAGCGGTTTTATTTCTGGAATCTATTAATATCAAGCGTTAAGGACACCATGATATAATACGGTACTTATATCTCACCCGAAACTGACACAAGTTATTTATAGTTAGAATTAATTTAGTGGCGCCCAACTAATTTCGAACAGGAACTGTAAGTGTTGTCAGCAACTACCGGCAAGCAATTCACGTCAGCCCGCATCTCTAATTAGAGGTCCCTGAGATTTGTGACACATGAATGTAGAATTAGGATTAGTACCTAGCTTAAATTTAGACGGTTCCATTAACTGTTGCACGTTGCTATGTGGGTATGCTTTACGCCGCCACGCAGCGATGCTTAATTTAAAAAATGCAGGTTTGTTATTTTTTAAACAGATAATATTTATGGAGGGACATTTTCAAGTAATATATTCATTTGTAAAGCTACATGCCAAAGAATATTATAAGTCTTAATACTCTTATCTTAGGATAGAGATCGATAATATTTTCTCACTTCCATCTTCATTTTCCACTTTCTTCGCACCCATGCGAGTAATTTTTCCTTGGAGAGGAAACAAAGTGGATCGAGTTTAACGGAACCAAAATTTGACAGTGTTATTAAGCCCTATATCAATGTGAAAGCTGGGTGTCCACTTTAGATGTCTCCGTAATCCCACTGTCCACAATAAACGACGATATCAACTTGTAATAGTCCATTAATGTCAACACAAGAATGAAACGGTGAAAAAACTTTTCTCCTATTAATTTTCTCATATTGTGGAATTTTTTTTATTCAAAATGTCCGTGCTTTCTGGATAGTTGAGTAAATCGTTTCGTCGGTGATTGCGTATTTTAAAAATCTTACAGTCTTGCTAACATCTACATAATAATGTAGAGTGAGATGTTGTTGTTGAGGTAAACCTCATCCGGAGAAAGAAAAGTATATACCTACCTAATTAGATTTTAAGAAGGGCCTTTAACATCCATTAGCGAACGTCTTTCCATTATTAAATAAAAAACCATTAAAAAACTAACTTTATCTAAGGAAAGCCGCTGTGGTCCGAGACACAGCTTCTTTCTACTAACTAATAAAGACGTCATACTTTGGGCTAAACTTCATTAAAAAACCTTAAGAACGCCTGAAACTCATATCATGGAAAACACTCAATTTTCGGTGACTCTCATCCCACTAAGTTTACAAACTCACTCAACATCTTCTAAATTCGTATGTGGCAATTTCATCTGTTGACACAAGTGAGAAACGCGCCATCCGATCTCATTCTGGGAATGAATTTGGAAGGGCGATACCCGACATCTCAGAAATAAACCAATGTTTTATACACTGCACGTTATTTAGGCGTTTCCTCTTGACTTCCGCTTGCGTTTTTGATGATGCTATTTGATAACACATTTAATTTTAATCACAGAGCAGTGGCAAAGGGTATTAACAACCCGATTCCCAAACGCTTCTCTTCCATTACTGTACAGTTTTCAAGAAGAGGGAGGATAAATGGGGTTTTATGTTTTTTTTTTGCTCCAGCTTTACTTACTTGTAAAAAATTTCACGCCCCGCCGCTGTCACAGAGTTCAATATAATCTTAGCTTGCTAACTACTCTTCCTTCAGACTTTGATCCCCAGGCACAACATTTGTCTGGAGAGAGATCTCTCTTATGTAGCAGTTCCCCAGACCATTAATCGACCAAAAACTAATTTTGGTCTACTTATGCACGTACAGCGACACTGTGGAATCAACTCTGTTTCAGCGGTGTTTCTTAATTAACAATGACATGTCACTCTAGATAAGGTACCTACTCGCGGTATTTCAAATCCAACACATTTTCATCACTTTCGAGTTGACCTATCGAGTGATATGTTTTCTAAAATTTAAAATACAGGGCGCTAACAAATTATAGGCACCAATATTTTCTATGGCTTAATCTACTCATCAAAACAAGTCACTTTTATTCTTAATCTCGATTTTCCATTACCTATACTACAGCAGTATATAAATAATCCGTTTGAATGGATAAGTATGTATGAAAAGTTGGCGTTTTTTTTTTAAATTTGTCAGAGTGAAAGTGACTTGTTTTGGTAAGTAAATTACGCCCTGGAAATATTGGTAAGTACCTAATTTATTAGCATCTTATGTACATATATAGTTATCCACATGAATTTCGACGACATCTTGACTACAATTGTAATGCTGAAGAGTTTGTTTGTTTGGTTGAACGCGTTAATCTCAGGAACTACTGGTTCGAATGAAAAAATATTTTTGTGTTGAATAGTCTATTTATCGAGGAAGTCTCTAGGCTATATAACATCACGCTACGACCAATAGGAGCGGAGCATCAATGAAGGTTCACTTCGTCCACATTCCCATTTCGTTCACATTCCTACTTCGTCCACAATCCCACTTCGTCAACATTCCCACTTCGTCCATAATCCCACTTCGTCAAAATTCCTAGCCAATTTTAAAGCGGTTTTCGCTATCCCTTAGTTTAATTTTTAGGGAAGATTTTATTTTGTGATTTAGGTAAGTATTCATGTTAAGAAAAATGCTTGCTAAAACGGTGCGGCTCAATACTATTCAGATACAGATATGGGAATATGGACGAAATGGGAATGTTGACGAAGTGGGAATGTGGACGAAGTGGAAATGTGAACGAGATGTGAATATGGACGATATGGGAATGTTGACAAAATAGGAAGTGGACGAATTGGGAGTTGATTGTGGACGTAATGGGATTGCCGACGAACTAGGAAGTTGACAAAATGGGAATGTGGACGAAGTGAACCTAAACGAAAAAATTTAACATTTCTGCACTGAGTCAACCAGCTTTGTAGTAAAAGACCTAATCTAACAAAGATAGAGCTAATTATAAAGATGCCAAACCAGAAGTCTTTATGTTAGGTGGTTTCTGAACGATAGCACAGCAGCGCCCTCTACACAACCTAAATGTCAGAAGGATGGACACGCCATCGTTGTTATGCCATCGAACTGATTTATGTATTCTCATTAGTTATTACCTTTGAATAAAACATAGTCGTTATACGGATCTATTATTATTACATATACAACAGATTGGCGACGAGAACTGTGGATTATGAAGAAGAATAATGAAAGTGAAATCACGCGTACACAACTTTGACAAGTGCTGTAAAAAGCCCAACGCGCGCCCGTGCACCTTTTTCCTTTTGTTCCAAGGGTTCCAATACCTGTGATGATAACCCGCATCACACCTTCCCTTTTCCAAAATTTACGTACAAATACATTACCTACGCTACAATGGAGCAATTAGGACAAGTTCTATCACAAATGATGGAAACTATGAAAGGTATGCAATTACAACAAGTACAAATACAACAAGCTTTACAAAGCAACGATAAAGCAGTTGGCGGTATCACATTACAACCGTATGATGAGCAGAATGAATCATTCTCATCTTATTTACAAAGACTGCAAAACTACATAACCTTAAAAGGTGTAACAAATGCTACAGTAAAAGTGCAAATCTTCCTCAACTGTATCGGTCCTAAGTACTACCAAATACTGAAAAATATTACGGCACCAGAAACTCCAGAAAACAAATCATATGATGAACTTGTACAATTATTACAAAACCACATCGCCCCAGAACCCGGTGAAGTGGCCTTGCAGCACAAATTCTGTCTGAGGCAGCAACAAGAGTGCGAAAGTATAGCTAACTATGTAGCCGGTTTGAAAGAAATAGGCGGAAAATGTAATTTCATTTGTAATAATTGCAAACAGAGTACGTTCGAGACACACCTTCGTGTCCAGTTCATACGAGGACTATGCAATGCCGAGATAAAAGAGAGGCTATTACAAGAATCTGCTTCTAAGAAATTCGACGATCTAATCAAAATTGCATTGGCAATAGAAACTGCAAAATCGGAAACCAGAGAAATGGGACCAGATGTACAATCAAATATAAATAAAATATCGGTGTACTCAAAGAATAAAAATAATTACAAACCAAATACAAAAAGTACATATAAAACAAATACACACGAAGAATCTACATACAATACAAAGAATACATACAACAACAATAAAGAAAGAGAAATTAAATGTTTTCGATGTGGAAAGGAAAATCATACAGCGACACAGTGCAAACTGAAAAATAAACTGTACTGTAAGAAATGTAATACAAAAGGTCATATCCAATCTGTATGCTTCAAAGATCAGAGACAGTTAGACCTAGTATATGAGCTATCTATGGATGAAAATGAAGAGGAAATATATGAAATACAGAAAATAATTCAAGGAAATAATACAGAAAATGATAAATTCAACATTACATTACAAATAAATGGAAGTTTACATACCTTAGAGCTGGATACGGGTGCAGCAGTCACAACCTGCTCAGCAAAATACTTCAAGAATAATTTCAGCAACTTGAAACTGACAAATACATTAGTAAAGCTACGTACATACACTGGAGAAATAATACAACCATTGGGCACTTGCAAAGTCAATATAAAATACAAAAATATAGAAGTAGAAGGACGAATATTTGTGATTGACAGGGAAGTAGACCCAGTAATAGGAAGAGAATGGATAAGGAAATTAAATATACAACTGGACATAAATTCAATACATAAAGAAGAAAATGATATAACAGAAAAAGTATTTAATGAAAAATTACACAAACTATTTGAAGAATTCAAAGAAATATTTTCTGAAAAGATAGGAGAAATTAAAGATTATCAAGCAATATATAAATTAAAAGAGGGGGCAGTACCTGTATTTTTGAAACCACGCCCCGTACCATTTGCATTGAAAACTCAAGTGGAAGCAGAAATTGATAGATTAGAAAAAGAAGGAATATTACAGAAAGTTACATACGCACAGTGGGGTACACCAATTGTTCCTGTAATTAAGCAAAATGGTAAAGTCCGCTTGTGTGCAGATTATAGAGCAACTTTAAATAAAAATCTGGAAAATGACAATTACCCGATACCCCGAATCGAAGAAATATTTTCAAAATTGAGTGGGGGAAAATATTTTTGTACATTGGATATTAATCAGGCATATTTGCACATGAAAACTAATGATCCTACCTCAGAAATGCAAGCTATAAGCACATGCAAAGGTACATACAAAGTACAAAGGTTAATGTTCGGAGTGAAAATTGCACCAAATATTTGGCAAAGATATATGGATCAGACTTTACAAGGCATCGAGGGTACAGCTTGTTTCTTCGACGACATTGCAATACAGGGACATACATATGTACAGTTACTTCAAAGAGTCAGGAAAGTATTTGAAAAACTACAGAAATGTGGACTACACCTGAATAAAAATAAATGTCAATTTTACAAAAAATCAATAACTTACCTTGGACATACTATAAATGAGAAAGGATTACACCCGACAGAAGAAAAGATTAAAGATATCAAGAACAGCCCACGTCCTACAGATGTTTCATCTTTACGTACATTTTTGGGAATGGTAAATTATTACCAGCAGTTCATCCCCAACTTAGCATCAAAATTAAATCCATTATACAGATTACTACAAAAAGATATAAAATTCACATGGACTACAGAATGCGAGAAGGCATTCTGTGAATTAAAAAATGAAATCACGGGAGAGAAAGTACTTACACCGTTTCATGAAAACTTACCGGTCACATTGGCGACTGACGCATCACCAACGGGATTTGGAGCTGTGTTGTCACATATTATGCCAGATAAATCTGAGAGACCCATAGCATTTGCTTCTAGGTCACTTTCAAAGGCAGAGAAAGGTTACAGCCAATTAGACAAAGAAGCCGCTGCACTAGTGTGGGGACTTAAGAAATTTTTCCAATATTGTTATGGCAGAAAAATTACACTGATTGTGGACAACCAACCATTAGCCAGAATCTTACATCCAGAGAAGGCAACACCAGCAACTCCAGCTATACGACTCGTACATTATGCAAACTTCTTAGCCGGGTTTGACTATGAAATAAGAGTTAGAAAAACTACAGAACATGCAAACGCAGACTACTTTTCACGACTACAGAATACAAAGAATGAAAAAGAAGATACACTCACGGATGATGATGTTTTCTACCTAAACCAAATTGCAGAAATGCCAATTACTTTACAAGAGATTAAAGAAGCTACAGCGACTGACACAGAATTACAAAAACTATATTTAGACATACAATCTGGAAGAGATGATCCAAAAAGACTACATGAATTTTCATTACAAAATAATTGTATATTTTATGGCATACGAATAGTTATACCCAAGAAACTACAATCCAAAATTTTAAGCGAATTGCATACAGCTCACACTGGTATAGTGAAGATGAAAGCATTAGCCAGAAGCTATGTATGGTGGAAAAACATTGATACAGACATTGAAAATATGGTCAAGCAATGCAATGCATGTTGTTTATTGCAAAAGAATCCTACAAAAGTGCCTGTACATAGCTGGGAATATCCAAAGGAACCGTGGAGCCGCGTTCACATCGATTATGCGGGACCATTCATGAACCAATATCTTCTGATTGTAGTAGATGCCTATACAAAATGGCTAGAGGTCATACCAACTACTTCAATTACGGCTACAGCAACTATCAACATTTTAAAGAAAATATATACTACATTTGGCCTACCAATAACACAAGTTTCAGATAATGGAACACAATTTAGATCAGAAGAAATGCAAAGATTTTTAAAAGGAAATGGAATTCAAGCAAAATTTACAGCACCATTTCACCCTGCCACGAACGGACAAGCAGAAAGATATGTCCAAACAGTAAAAAATAAACTTAAAGCAATGATTAAGGAAGAAGGATCTTTACAAGACAAACTACAGAGATTTCTAATGATGTATAGGAAGACACCCAACAATGCTACAGGGTTAAGCCCGGGAGAAATGATGTTTAAAAGAATATACAGAACCCGGATTGACTTAGTAAAAAGAATCCCAGACATAAGAAATAACGGAAATGAAGAAATAATAGTAAAGAAAGAGTTTCAAAAAGGAGAAAGAGTGCAGATAAGAATGTACTACAATAATAAATGGATGTTTGGAAAGATAATTGATAGGAAAGGAAAATTACATTACGAGGTGGAAGTAGATGGTAGAATACATCAAAGACATGTGGATCAAATTCTGAAGACAGCATGCATGAGTAAAAATAATAATATTGCCGCTAATTACGTGATCATGCCAAGGGATCTACTCGACAATACACATACACCAAGATCTCCTGAAGAACGATCTCCGAGCCCTGAAGTACAGACACATGACAATCCAGCACCAGGAATAACCAGGCCAGATACGCCTGAACCTGCAACGTCTACAACGACGCCTACATTGCCGGTGCATATATCTACACCGCCCAGGCTGGAGCCACGTCGAAGCACGAGGACTAGAAGACCACCAACTCGATTGAACTTGTAAAATAAATAACGAGGGAGAGTGTTAGGTGGTTTCTGAACGATAGCACAGCAGCGCCCTCTACACAACCTAAATGTCAGAAGGATGGACACGCCATCGTTGTTATGCCATCGAACTGATTTATGTATTCTCATTAGTTATTACCTTTGAATAAAACATAGTCGTTATACGGATCTATTATTATTACATATACAACACTTTAGTAATAATTAACTAGAACTTCCTTAATATCAATGAAGCAAATGAGCACATGGCATGATGGCACCCACCCACTTACTATTAGCTGACGATTTACAGAGCCGTTCAACTCATTAGATGTATTTCTAGATTGCACATGCGTTCATTCATAATATTGCTTGGACAGGGCGCAACTGGGAACGAGGCTGCTTCTCGGTCTAGATTTATACTTCATTTTTTTTCTAATTGGTCTGTCAGATGAAGATAGAATGTCGTAAAACAACTGCTTCATTATAGAGAAGTATTCATGAATCACATGACTCTAGCACCCAGAAATCGGACAGTATCAAGAAGACATTTAATTTTAATTATTTCATAATTGTGAATTTTCGTATTTGTGATTGCTACTTAGTGGTAAAGGGTTTTGTTTAGTGTTATTTTTAAACTCAGTAAGCGCTGAATGACAAACTGGCTGAACTGACATTAGTACACGGCCAAATTAAAAAAAAATGTTGTTTATGGAAAATGTGCAAAAAACTATTGACTAATGCTACACGTGCGACGAAGATATACCTACCTACCTCTCCTCCAACAACACAATGCCCTCTCAGACAGGTTAACTAAGTCCAAAACACCCAACAATTTGCACGTGTGCTGTTCAAATAGACTCTATTTATAAATTGCATGGGCTCAAGTTTGCGTCACATCTACCTACTTCCGTTGCAGTGCTGCCAAAATAGCAGGCGGAAGCCGCCGTAATTAGGTGATTCGTTTCAAATAATTAATAAGACATCATATGTCATTGTAATTGTCAACCATAAACTTAACGCTGTTCCATCACTTGACATTCCTGGACGTGAGAAATGGCCACATCAGTTTATTTTCAGGTAAAAGGTGTGGCACATTTTTTATTCTGTTTTTTTTTTCTTTGCTACAGTTGTCGACAGGATGAAGTATAAAGTCTTAAGACAGCGAAATTTTTGTATTGTAGGAAGAAGATGATGTTATGAGTTAAAATCGGGTTTTGTTCCGCGTACCTTGATTTTGAAGAAGCCCGATATTTCGGCACAGTTGCATGCGCCATGATCACGAGACGATCAGGTACGCGGAACAAAAACTGATTTTAACTCATAAAATTAGTAATGACCGCGATAGTCTAAAATATTGTGTTAAAAGATATGTAAGTATTTAAAAGCTTTGATCTTCTGATGTAGAAAAGCAGAAATTAGTTATTTACGATTAAATAAAACTAGCAGTAGATAACTAAGTACATATGCTCGCTACGCTCGCTATCACTTACTAGGTCAAACAAAGAATAAGAAAAATACTGTCTTTCCCGTAAAAAAAAAGGTTGACCCTATACATGCATACGTAAAGTATGTACGTGCTGCATATATTTTTTCGAAAAAAGAAATGTAGACTGTTAAGAGGGTTTATACCTGCTGAGCTGGCAACGTTGCATTTTTTGTTTTGTTGCCAGCTCAGCAGGTATAAACCCTCTTAATCAGAACCAGTGATTTTTAGAACTTTCATACCCACAACAAATCAAAATACTTATACATAGGTATGGTGGGTAGAACGGTTTTTTGGGTCGCCAGTCCTTATAAATACTTTTTTTTTTAGATTGCAAAATTAACTGACAAATTCGCCTAGATATCTACCTACGTTTCTAAATGAATCTTCTCATTTTTGAAAATTGCGTTATCTTCTTCATTTACAACATAATTACCTACGTGTATAAATTTCGTAATAAGTGTAGTAAGTACTATAAGTCACTGACCTATCTGTTCAGTTATAAGTATTATAAATAACTAAAGTTAACAGGCACAGCTTCGGTTATTTGTCTCATCAAAAATAACAATTAGATTGCTCTTTTCCTTACTTTTTTTCGTGCGTCTGACAGCGTCTCCAACAGTGCCGCAAACTACGGCATGAACACATTTATTTGCCACTGTTCCACAGTTTATGGGCGGATGTTAGTAATAGCCGCAGTGACAGATACATGTAAAAACTTGTAAAAACATTGGATATGCTGTAAAAAAAGTATTGTTTTCTTATAATTATTTTTAGTCTTCAAAACATAGAGCTGCCACATCCGTATGCGAATGTTTGAAATTTAAACCGCACGAAATTAAAAAATCGATATATGTCCAACGCGATATTTTTGTTGCAAATAATCAGTATAATTCTGGGGAAGTAGGTTGGTCGGAATCAAATAGGTATGTCAATTACTGTTGTCTGGGACTCTATTTTTATTGGAATCAATACTATTTTTATCTTTAATTGTAGATTTAGGTTAGGTAGGTAACATTGACGTGGCGCTGCAACAACTCTATTTCCAGTGACTTGTCAAAATTTTCTACGTGACGTCGGTGATGACAAATATGGCAAAGGTTGTATACACTAACTTTGCATCCAAGACATACCTAAATCACGTTTCTCTCTGTCTTCAAATTAAAAAAATACGTAAAACTAAAGCAATAGTTTAATTTAATGGCTTCGAAGTTGGTACATATTTGATAATGACGTAGGCACTTAGGAATGTACCTACTAGTTCGATTCAGTACTACCTGATCGAATCAAAGAATTATGAGTAGGTACCTATTGTGCCTGTTGGTCGTTTTCGAATGCTCATTTGAAAAAGTGACTGTCGACGCTTGTTTTTTAAATACCAGAAAGTTTAATCACCCCATCAAAATTGTGCTGCCTACCCACCTAGTCTAGATTTAATTCAAGCAGATAGGTACAAAAATATAAGTCATGACGGTCGCAATGACGCAAAGCCATTCACGTCAAACGGAATCGTTGAGAGATTTTAAAAATCCGTTGTAACAATTCGTTCTTTAACCATACCTACTTCAAAAGCAACCCATAATAAATAGGCGTTAATTTGCTGTTAACTTTAAAAAGAAAACAATTGTTACTGGCCACTACTCGACATTCCGAAAAAAAGTTTTCATTCCAAGTATTTTTCTTAATTTCTTAATTATTCTGCTTCGAGGAAATAGCTAGCCAGGCAGGATTAATTTCGTTATGATAAATAATTGTTAAGGTAGTGGTCCTATTAATTAATTCACAGATGGCACTCTATTAACAGCACAGACAGATTATATAAAATGATCTAAGTAAGTCTAAAATACACTAAAATTTATCTGTTACTAAGCAAACTAGGTATTCATGGATTGATTATTGAGAAGATTCCAGGCACCGAATTGAATACAGTCGCAACACTTCTAAGCGATAATGACGAATAAGATAATCTCAACGTGATAATGTGCACAAATGATCAGATCGTTAAGAATCTTGACAGTATTGAAGCTTGTATCTACTTACTACTAAAATCTTTGAAGGTTGTCCTAAAGAGCATTATTTATTAGCGCTATTTGTCCTATGATAGTTGACAACTATGATAATTATCATAACGTTATCTAGAAATTTACTACGATATTAATTTTTCACGACATCAATGTAAATTTTGCTCCCTAACGTTGGACGACTTGTTAATCAAATATAAATGTGGAACAATTTCATTTCCACGCACATAAAACGTTTAACAAATGTTACAAATTAGAAGTAGGTAACAAAAATGGTTTTGTTTTCTGCTACATTAATCTAACATCTAATAAATTACCCTAACTTTCTAGTTTTGTTTAGATCAATCGAGCAATTGCACTAATTTATGTTTAAACATGGGATAGAGGTAAATAAAAACATTACTGGTCCGTCTGTAAAGTTTAATCCTACGCTTTCCTTCGAAACGTTGATTATTTAGAGATCGACCTTGTGCTATTTTGGCTTCGATCCGACCGGCAAAAATACTTTTACTTTGATTTCAACGTATGCAAACGTTTTCGCCATTTTTAAATCAAATAAACAACATTTTTCTTGTTGATCAAGATTATCAACACAACTAGGAAGTTGTTATTTTAAGATTGAGAACTCATGATGAAAGAGAGTGGCCAACGTTGGCCCACATTTTATTTGATTTTTGTTCCCCTTTGGGTTTATCAATAGAACTAGCTTTTGCCCGCGACTTTGTCCGTGCATAATTCAAAGGTAGAGCTCTTTCTCTTTCATTGAATAAAGCAAATATCCGGCAAAGCCACATCCATAAATCCATCATCGGCATTAGTTAGTGAATATATAAATCCCATTTATTCTCTATCCCGAGGGAATTTACACAAATTCACCCTTATTCCTTACCTATGTCATATAAAGGCAATCTCTATGCAATATTTCAGCTTTCTAGGGCCAAGGGTTTGGTCTGGGCGTTGATGAGTCAGTGAGGACTTTTTATATATTTTACTAGCTGTTGCCTGCGACTCCGTCTGCGAAGAATAGGGGTAGGTATACAAAAAAATAGCCTACGATCTATTCTCAGACCTACCGAATACAGACAAAAAACCGGCCAAGAGCGTGTCGGACACGCCCAAGATAGGGTTCCGTAGCCATTACGAAAAAATCAAGTAATATTTTTCTAACGATTTCGTATGTGTACGGAATCTTCCAAGTTAGGTATCGTCAATACTTTGAAAAAAGCTCGTATCTCAAAATCGTTAATCTGGCAAAGTGAACTTTATTACGCGCGTTTCAAGGTTCAGTTTTGTTTACATGCTGATTTCAGATACGAGTTTTTTAAAGTAGTGACGGTATAAATAAATAAATAAATAAAATAAATATCACGGGACAATTCACACCAATTGACCTAGTCCCAAAGTAAGCTAAGCAAAGCTTGTGTTATGGGTACTAGGCAAGTACAATAAAAAAAATTTTTTTAGTTTTTTTTATTTAACCACTTTGTCGGTGTGACTAATATATATATTCATGCCAAATTACAGTTTTCTAGTACTAACAGTCTCTGAGCTTAGCCGCGGACAGACAGACAGACAGACAGACAGACAGACGGACAGACATGGCGAAACTATAATGGTTCCTAGTTGACTACGGAACCCTAAAAAGTTTCATAAAAATCGGTCAAACCGTTTCGGAGGAGTTCGATAACAAACACCGTGATTTTTATATATTAGATTGGCGTGTTTGATATAGGTATAAACTACCGATGCCAAATTGCAGCTTTTTAACACTAAAAATCTCTAAGCTAAGCCGCGGACGGACGGACACGGACGGACAAACACAAACATGGCGAAACTATAATATGGGTTCCTTGTAAACTTTAGAACTCTAAATAGCTAAGTAGAATCCTTGTGTGAATTTTGTATGTCGTAATTAAACTCGCACATTTTCCCTGTACATCAGTGGCGTGACGTTGTAAAGCTGCGTACGGACTGCGCGCACTGTACGTGTACCCGGGCTTGCGTGTCCTAGAACGCCATGTCCGTACGCCATGTACACGTACACGTACTGTACACGGGTTCATAAAGATCATCATTTCAGCCGAAAGACGTCCACTGCTGAACATAAGCCTTTTTTTATGGTGCGGAAAATGCACCATATCCATTCGTCTCTGTTCGGAGAAACAGAGGGTATGTGGGGCTCTCCCACGGGGGCCTACCCACTAATAACCGCACGGATTCCCTCGTTGCCGTTGTGAACGCCACGGGAGCATGAAGAGACACCGCGACGCCCACTGGCCGCCCCGGGATGGGGCTGCTTTGTCGGCACCGTACAATGCGGGCTCGGCTTCACCTGAACATAAGCGTCCCCCAAGGTTCGCCAAACACCCCATCCCCCCAGGTCGTCGCTCCATTTTGTTGGAGGCCTGCCTTCACTGCGTCTTATGTCTGCGTCTCTCTGGGTTGGCTAACGAAAATGTTCACCCCACGCTACTTAACCATGCATTCAAATTAAAGCTTTTGTCTTTGTTTATCACTCTCCTCGTTATCTGTCGTTTCTAATAAGGCATTACATGTTAGTTACGTACGACAGTAAAGTTGGCATGGTAAGGAGAGAGATGACAGGCATGTAGTAAATGACAGTTTAGGGGACGCCTCCTGGAGGCCACTATCATGGACTGTTAATAAACCTATAAGCAATAAACCTGTCACTATTAATAATTCATGTTCTTTCCTGTTACATTATTTTTGATTGTTCGCGGCTGAGTTCTAAGAGTGGCCCGCCCGGCATAAGTACCAGTAAGTAAGTAAATAGGATAAGTAGGTAATAGTAAGTGCCAGTGGTAATAGTAGTGTTTTCACTCGTGCCTAAAATACCACGATTCCAAAATACCACATTTTAAAAATTTAAAATTTACCTTTAGATTTACCTTTAAACAGACGGGTACCGGGACTGGATGGAATGTAAATAGGTCTGATTCCCGAATCAAGTAATTTTTTTTTAAATCAATGAATGCAGTTTTTCTTATCACTAAAATCGATGACATCATTCATTTCTTAAAACAGATCTTTCTTTTGAAACTATATGTTATAGTTCCAGAAGGTCACATACTGATCGATCTAAATGTGCCACCTTGTACATACCGACATTAACTACTTAGCATGGCATGCATTTTCTTCTTCGAACCAATAGCCATTTGTAGCTTCTATAACCAGCCAGACATTTCTCCTTGTGCTCAAGATAACAGGTCACTCCAGACCCCACCTGTAGAAGCATTTGGCCGCAAGCCAGGTTGATACGGCGAAGCTGAAACAACTCTAGGAGGAATCCACTAAAACAACAGCCACCGGTGAATTATCTACGAACTGATGGATCTACTATCAAGTGCTTCAATATACTTAGAAATTCTACTTCATCATCCCAGCCTATACCTATACGTCCCACTGCAGGGCACAGGCCTCCTCTCAGAATGAGCGGGCTTGGGCCGTAGTTCCCATGCGGGCCCAGTGCGGATTGGAAACTTCACGATTGAATTTCTTCGCAAGTGTATGCAGGTTTCCTCACGATGTTTTCCTTCACCGTAAAGCTCATGGTAAATTTGAAAAACTCAGAGGTGCGAGCCGGGATTTGAACCCAGGACCCTCTGCTTGAGAGGCCATAGGTCAAACCACTATGCCACCACGGCTTTTTAATCCTAGTAATCCTATCGAACTGATGTTATAAATTAGAAAGTTTTTTGTAGACGTTTGGATATTTGGATTTTTGAACGTATGTTAGTCAATCACGCAATAACGGCTGAACGGATTTAGATGAAACTTGGCGTACAGATGGAAAAAGATCTTGATTGAGTAATCTATGATAATTAATTTCTCGGTAACGATTTCTCGTGGGTTAATATATTTACTTTAATATATTTATTTACTTTTCAAGAATATAAGTAGGGAATACGGGTGAAGCCGTGAGATAAATCAAGTTAATAAATACCTAAATATCACGGAGCATTTGACACCAACTGTCCTAGTCCCAAAGTAAGCAAAGCTTGTGTTAAATGTGTATAAGGCAACTGATAAACATACGTAAGTACTTAGATAGATACAGACTCGTGAGCAATTTTTTTTCTCTTTCATAACTAAAGTACATACTTACATACTAAGTATTTGCCCAAGTGGAGATTAAACTTCTAAAAAGTATACTTATGTTAGTGAGATGAGTGCCCTTTCAGCCTTCATAATTTCCATTCGATATTAATTTTAAGGACATGCCACCCCACAAACACATGAACCACAGAACACCATAAGTAATTTTGGCATGAAACTGGTGAGCTAATATTAATAATATATTAATAATAGGGCCACTCTTACTATCACTATCACCGATCCCCGTAACGACTTCGCCTTACGTAATACCCAAACGAAGATGATATTTAACTTTCAAAGCAGGAGGAATACAAAACGAATTTCTTTATCCGAAAGTCATCCTTGTCTCACGAATTGGGCCACGACAGACGTAATTTATTAACATGACATCACTTGATAATCTTGACACCGAAATGGGACCGGGAAACCACAGGGGGAAAGACTAGCGACTTCAAAGCCGAGAACCCAACAGATTTATAACCTGCTGTAGTGTGAAAAAGTATGAAACATTTCTCAAATTAAACAAGTCAACGTAAGGCGTTTCAACCACCTGTTTGCTATAATTCTGCTTCCCGAATTAATAATTTTTGAATCAAAACCGAAGTCGTTTTGCGGTTAAAATAATTCATAATTATTAATGGCGGAGGCATAAATAATCTAAGTGTTGGAGACGTTACGTCGTGATAGTTTCAGCTCAGTCAAACTCTCCAAAATGAAAAAGCCAACGAAATACTTTGGTTAAATCATTGAAAAATATTATATTTAAATTGTATTTATTATCATGATTATGACATCTCATGGAATAAATAACAGATTTCCAAGGATAAAGGCACTATTATCATTCAAAAGTCATGCCGATGTTTACGATAATGTTTAATAATGCGGTAAACTGGTTTCGGTCGAAAAATGTCAATGAAAATCCATCTTTTCCTCAAGATCTATAGTTACATTAATTGGTTGAAATAGGTCGTGAAAGTCGGCGTTATTCTTTTGTAATGTTGTAGGATTTCCGTCGCACTACAAGTATCTCGAGAATTAATTCAGACACACTCGTAAAGCTGTCTTTCAGATTAATCCAGAAGACGAATCATTTATTTCTTCAACGCGTCGAAATCTAAACATACTGTGAAAATATATTTCGGTTAGGCAGCAGAACGGATATTCCTGAAGGCTTGCTCTACTTTGGCATGTAGCGGGCCTTGTAATGGTAACGGAACCTGCCTCTTCACCTGTGCCGGTTTTTTTTTAAATTTTGCACACATTTTTATGTTTACATATAATATAGAGAATGAGCTAAGAGACACCGAATCGTCCCATCCGTAGGTCCAGCCGTTATATTACGTACCGTAGCGTAGTTTGTAATCAATAAAACGTCAGGCAGTTTAACTAATATTTTGAAAAAATACGGAAACATTCTGATTTGTGGTTACTTGTTTATTGACGCATCTACATATTTATGTTGATAACATGGTGCATTGCGCGTTGCTCACATGACAAACAAAAAATGTGACGAGAGAGATAACCAATCTTACTCTTGCTGTCCAAGGTGTGTGTGTGTGAAGTTCCCAATCCGCACTGAGCCCGAGTAGGAACTACGGTCCAACCCAACCCCTCTCATTCTGAGCGGAGGCCTGTGCCCTGCAGTGGACGTATTTAGGCTGGGATGATGATGATGATGATAATGATAATAAAGCCATCTATTCTGATTGAACTCTTTTTACAAAAGTCTAATTCCGGTGTGCCTTTGGCACAGGCCACTTTAACAGTCTCCACTCTACTCTGTTATTTGCACTCTTGTCCTTTGCCGCCCCAGGGTCAAGCAGATGTCATCCACATCTCATTAAAGCTCATTAATTTGTCAGGTGCCGAAAACGCACATCTGCGTTCATTTGCCTGCAAAATTATAAGAGCGGCACTGGGTGAAAGTCAAGAAAACGCACCTATACGCGTTGCTGGCACTCGACCTCTTTTTCTGTTGCCGTCCCTAGGTTATTATAGTATGACCTGTTCTTTTTCTGCGCTTACCAGCTACTTATTTCTGTACAATGAAGAAGCACCGACGCCTCGTTATATAACATGTAAGTACATAAAATCATTGGATCAGTTGCCAAACTATGCGAATGTATGCGTTTACAAGATTTAAAAAGCTTTCGATCAATAAATATGGCTTCAAAACACGCGTGGGATGGAAATGTTCACGGGTTCGTTCACTTGCTTTAACTCGCTCGTTTACTGGAATTCGGTGGAGTTATTTATTGCTAAGCTATCATTTATTTAGTAGATAGTTTTAGAATTAAGAAACGTAGAGTTTCCGTCTATTAAAAACGCCTAAAGCTCAAGAGTTGGACCAGTCATAAACAAAGCACAAGCACAAGAAATATGCATTACCTACATTGCGGAGGCCGCAAAGCGAACTAGTTTGAAGTGGTTGATAGAACGCCGCAATGTAATGGAACCAAGGTTTTTGTTGCATGTCTAAGCTTGACTTAAAGTTTTCCCCAAATCCATGAGTCCATGACGCGGAATCGGCATAAAAAAAGCTTCACAACACTTTAGGAGCGCAAAAGACGTCGAATCAGTTGACGTCTTTTTCGCTCTTATTTCGTGTGAACTAAACTTTTAAACCGATTTTTAAAATTAAGAGGGTTTATACCTGCTGAGCTGGCAACGTTGCATTTTTGTTAGTTTTTCTCGATTATTCCATAAAAATTGAATGAATATTAAAAATGTTTTGAATACAAATTGTTCAACTTATATATTAGAACAATTTGTATTCAAAACATTTTTAATTTTCATTCAATTTTTATGGAATAATCGAGATAAACTAACAAAAATGCAACGTTGCCAGCTCAGCAGGTATAAACCCTCTTAAACCGATTCCGCATCGATAAACAGCAGAAAACCCTAAAATTAGTTCATTTTTGAATTTAGAATCCAGAACATTTGTCTATGCGCAATGGACCGTCTTCAGGTACTTAATCAGGGTGACACGTTAAACAAAGGCAAACGTTGGATAGAAAATAACCGTGATGAATTTATGTCATCTCTAGCTAGAAACAACAGCAGTGTTAACAAGGACCCCTCTATTTGAATTAAATAACCGTTATATACTTAATGGTTTGCTAAATTACTCAGAAAATAGCTTTTGGCAGTGTTAGTCGTTCTATTTAAACAGTGTACATCGCTTCTTAGAGACGGAGACGTGTAAACAATCTTGTTAATGTGCAGTACCTTAAACTGTTACGGGATGAAGGCATGGAGAAATGTAATTATGGGCGCTGAATGAGATGAAATGTAAATAAATATTTGTACTTAATATATGCATTCGAAAACGGATAGATACGGCATGTTGCGAGTTGACCAGAGATGTGTCGAACGTAAACTAGAGCAATTCTTATAATATTAGTTTTTATCAGCACTATTGACTCTACGAAATTTTAGTTTTTTTTAAAACTAATTTGTTTTTCGTGTGTTCTGAACTGGATTTAAGCCATATCTCCTGGCTGTTTGCGCCAATAAGTGTGCTAATCAATTGCACGACGAGACTCTCGGCTCCCGCCCGACCAACCCTAACGAAACTTTAATCGCTTGCATACGCCAGTGCGTGACGTGTGGTGCCATCTATCGCAACTATCATGAACTATCAAAGTCCAGCACAAACCGAAAACATCTTTCCGATATCTATCATATTACCCTGAACAAGCTTCGTCATGATAGAGATCCTCAAAAGGCATTAAAATCAAAACCTTATTTCTTTATAATCAGATTGTTTATTAATCTTTATCTAAGGCACTATGCATCCCTAGATCATAGTCCCAGAAAACTTCAGGGACAACCAAGAATTAAACTTAAAACATGGAACTACTGTGAGACTCACTCATAGTGAAAATATACGGATCACTCACGTCTGAAAACGAGTTTAACTCGACATGATTCGGGCTAATCTGTAGCCCTTCTTTTCGTAGTACTTCTTCTTGGCTCCGAGAAGAAGGGCTACGGATTAGCCCGAAACATGTTGAGTTAAACTCGTTTTAAGACGTGAGTGATCCGTATATTTTCACTAAGAATTAAACTCGGTGCAGACAAGGTCTAGGCTCTAAATAAGACTGAGGACGTATTGTCCAACACGTGGGCGCTCGCGATCGCATTCACCTTTCTTTCTACCTTCATTATATACTATGTGACAGAAATAAGTGGTGAAAACCATTGTGATTTAGAGTGCGTCAGACGATAAGGCCTTTGGGGGCTACTTGGTACTGCGAAATTCGAAGTTCGTATCGTGCTATCTCTCTCACTCTTCTGTTTAATACTATTATAGCGGAACGGCACGTAAGAAGTTCTAATATCGAATTATGTAGTATAAGGCCAGGTCGTTTTCACTCAATTTTTTTCGATTTATGTGATACATAGTTACTCTAGTCTGTCCGATTAGTTTAATTCCTTGAAGTTATTGAGCACAAACTAACCATAAAATCATATGTTTCAGGAACGCTGAAAATAGAGCAAATGTTTCCTCTATTACTTCGTGGTCAAGTTAGAAGAAGATGTAAGATTGAAGAAGTTGAAAATAAAGAAGCGAAAGTTCTGCATAGAATTGTCTTTTTCCGCTTTGCTGCTGATTGTTAGACGAATGTCAACAGCAAAGTGAAAAGGTCTCCTTTATGAGAACTTGCACCGTGACGTCATTGGAAGAATCGAAAATTCCAGAAGATATCTAATCCTGTATAAACTTGGCTGTCAAAATGGTCTATCGTATCTTGAGAATGTTTGTTTTCGATGATTTATAATAATAAATATGTAACGGTATTAAAACAGAAACAATAATAGGTAGAGCCAAATTAAAGGAACTTAATTTAGTACTTTATTTTTATCCGAAAAATATAGAATTCTATTTTGTGGGTACTTGCAATAGAGAGCTCCAGGCGGATGTTATGTCTGGGAACTGAAGTCCGATAAATGAAAGTTGGAAGTTGTATTTATGCAGCTGAGTTGAGAAACTTCGATAGTAGGATGCAGGATGTAGTAATTATTTTCTTATGTGATGACAAGATGGCGCTAGTAGTCGCTACACTATGAATAGTTTTACGCATCGGAGATCAATTAATATCGCTACTTTTCTAGACGCGGTAGCATGTCAAGCTAAGTTCAAAGAGAGAAGAAATAGGTAGAGACACAGAGCAGCCGTGTGTAATACGTAATAAACATAAACCATTTGGAGCTATTTATGTAAATTTATTTCCCTAATCCTTACATTCCCAAATAAACATTAAACATTAATTGTTGTAGTAATATTTTTGTTTCTTTGATAATATTTTTTACCTAACCACGATTGATTTTAGTCTGAATCCCATTTTTACAGAAATCTTCGTGTTAAATTTTGTTTTTAAAATATTATCTCGCATTGCCGGAATATTAAATAAAATAAAAATCATGGGACAATTCACACCAATTGATATAGTCCCAAACTAAGCAAAGCTTGTACTTTGGGTACTAGACAACGGATAAACATACTTATATCGATAAATACATACTTATATACATATTAAACACCCAAGATCCGAGAACAAACATTCGTATTTTTCATACAAATATCTGCCCCGACACGGGAATCGAACCCGGGACCTCAAGCTTCGTAGTCAGGTTCTATAACCACTAGGCCATCTGGTCGTCAACCAGATTAACCTTTGTCTAACGTGAACTTTTGTGTTTTACGCTAAGATTCATCCAAATCCGTTCAGACGTTAGGTATTACATGACTGACTAACAAACATCGAAACATCCTCATAAATTTTCACATTTAACTATACCTACTAATTATACCTATACCTATTTAATGTTAGTGGATGTAAAGTAAAGCACAAAGTCACTTCAGAATGTCGTCTCCATATTTCTCTTCAGCAGTTTAATATCTCAATACAACATTTATAAATTATGCCAGTCAACCACGTTTCACAATTTTCTTGAATATTAATATTCCCCGTTATTCCGAGTTAAAGGCATTACGTATGTATTACGATTACGACTTGTCTGAACGTAAATTAGCTTTTTGTGCCCACCAACTGCCAGAGTTGTTCTGTTGGGATCGTAAACCAGCCACTTGTCTTAAATTAGCGGGCAATAATGTTGTAAATCATATATCTGGAGCACTACCGGACTATGGCGGAAGGGGATACGGCTGGAATCAAAACAACGGTGTTGTCAGTGGCAGATTTACCAGCAGGTTAAAGGCCAGCCTACGCTATGCCTAGGGCGGCAAATTTTAGGACATTGACAAAGAAAAAAAAAAATATATTAGGGGACAATCTTACACAAATCGACCTAGTCCCAAACTAAGCAAAGCTTGTACTATGGGTACTAGACGACGATAAACATACTTATATAGATAAATAAATACTTAAATACATAGAAAACATCCATAACTCAGGAACAAATATTCGTGCTCATCACACAAATAAATGCCCTTACCGGGATTTGAACCCAGGACCTCTTGCTTCGTAGGCAGGGTCACTACCAACTAGGCTAAAGCGGTCGTTAAAACGAATGGTGGGCAGATACATATGGGACCCAGTCTGATCACTAGGGTTTGCACCCGGTACTGGATTTCCATACAAATACGGTAAAGAATTATCTTTACCGTATTTGTACCGTGTTTGCATTAGCATGTAAACATTGTGAAATAAACAGTTTAAATATTTTTTTTACCGGAACCGGGAATTCCCGGTTCTCGCCGTACAAACTCAGTACCGGGAGCATACCCTACTGATCACCAATAGAATTATAAAGTACTAGCTGTTGCCTGCGACGCCGTCTGCGAAGAATAGGGGTATAAAAAACAGCCTACCACCTATTCCCAGACCACATACAGGGTTATTTGTAATTCACTGACATCCTCTTAACCCTGAATTCCTATCACTCAAACAAAAGTTTTTTGTTTTACGACTTTTTAAAATGAAGCACTTTTTTTCCCATACAAATACACAGAGTATCGTAAAAATAATAGGTAATCTCAAATTTTCAAAACGTTATTACACCAAAAATATTAAGTTATGACAAAAGCCGTAAAACAAAAAACATTTTGTTTAAGTGGTAGGAGTTTAGGGTTAAAAGGATGCTAGTGAATTACAAATAACCCTGTATATCATACCAAATATAGAGAGAAAAATCATAAAAATCTTTCGAAGTTGTCCTGTAACAAACACCGTGCCACGAGATTTTTATATACCTGTAAATCTTTTTGATATTTGCTCTTTGATATTTACGTCACGAAATCGCATCTCGACTGTTGTGATGCTAATAAGAGCATTACGGTTGTACTAGCTGCTGCCCGAGACTCGGTCCGCGAAGTATACGGGTTTAAAAAATAGCCCACAACCTATTCTCAGACCTATCAAATATAGAGAATAAAAGTTTCATCCCACTTATATATATGTGTAGGGGAGAGTAACCTATATTGAACCGGCGCTTAAAAATAATAATAATTTAATTGGACCACTTCCGTATTTCTACCAAATTTCACTATTTATTTACACTGGCAACAAATAATGAAACGATGATGCAAAATGGCGAACTGTTTGTGGCGCTGTCATCGCTTCATTTTTTGTTGCCAGTGTAAATAAATAGCGTAATTTGGTAGAAATACGGAAGTGGTCCAATTTAAGCGTCGGTTCAATATAGCTTACTCTCCCTTGTATTTTTGCGCTTGTCCGTACCTATGATGAAAAAAGTCGCTGTCATGTATGAAATTGGCTAGATTTAGCGACTATGTCTAAGCTCTAAGTTGGCAACACAGCTGCTACGTATTAAGGATTAAGTCGATAAAAATATGTCTTTGCCACCCTACTTAATGTTCAATGTTATTTGTACCTACGGCTTAAAATATCACAGGCTATTTTCACTTACAAAACAATGTGACAATCATTTTTAGGGTTCCGTACTTCCGTACCCAAAGGGTCTCAGAGGCTTCACTGTTCGTCCGTTTGTCACCAGGCTGTATCTCATGAACCGTGATAGCTAGACAGTTGAAATTTTCACAGATGATGTAGGTATTTCGGTTGCCGCTATAACAACAAATACTAAAAAACAGAATACAATACAACAAACGTGATTTTTTTTGCTCGTTTTTGCTCGAAATTGATAAAGGCAACAGGTAGACGCTAGAAATATTCACAGAATATTTAGTTATATATTCACTTTAAAAATAAATAACTACATAGTTAATTAAAATAAAACAAATATTAGTAGTACTAATAGGGGGCTCCCATACAACAAACGTGATTTTTTTGACGTTTTAATAGATAATGGTACGGAATCCTTCGTGCGCGAGTCCGACTTGCACTTGGCCGGTTTTTTTATGTTAGTGAGGCCAGACAAACGAACTAGTGGGTCACCTGATGTTAAAATGATCGCCACTGTCCATAGACACCCGCAGCGCTTTACGCGATGCCAGTGCGTTGTCGGCCCTAAAAATACTGCATAAACTATGTATGTATATTTTTCTTCCGAAATGGTAAAGCACTTATTTGGTCGACTATACTCTGCAGTATATTAAGGAAGCTATGAAATGCTCTGGAGTTTACGGTGCAAGTTAACGATGTTTACCCGGATTTGGCTGCACTTTCGTCAGCGTAATAAAACAAAAAACTAATAATACATTGTGGGACTATGACCTATTAAGCAGGTCGTGGATTCAAGCCTGAGTTTTTCGGAATCCGCGTGCGAAATTACATTTGAAATTTACTATGAGCTTTACGGTGAATGAAAATATCGTGAGCAAACCTGCATAAGCATGCGAAGAAATAATCCACGCTGGCCCCGCGTGGGGCTCTCATTCTGAGAGGATGCCTGTGCCCTGCAGTGGGATGTATATAGGATGGATTTTTGTAAAATCGCTTGTCTTAGTCGGGAGTCGAATCGGTCAAATGCGACAAAAAAATAACATCACGTATTTTATCATGCAGATCGAAAAAGTGCATTATCTCTAAATAAAATAGACAGTCGAAATAACAGAAGGGCTTGAAAAAACACCAATGGCATACTGAAGCGATGGGATTTTTCGGAGCGGTTAGCTGGGAGCACTATAGTGTACTTGGTATAGCACCACGGCACGGCACGGTGAGCCTCATAAGATTCGGATCGAAATCCTTGCAAGCGAAAACCGGATCAAACTAAATAATATAGCCATGTTCTAAATGTTTAATACCTTTTTATTTATTCCTTCAGAAACTGTTATGATTATGAAAGATACATAATTAAACGCAGGACGTGATCATATAGTTTACAGACTATAAAACTTTATAGGCATCAGTGTCACAACCAGGGGAATTATGTTGTGGTTTACAAAAATAGGTTGCGGAGTTCTTATATTACAATAAAACATTATAAATAAAAATGCAAGGAACATCCATTTGTAATAGAAATAATAACAAAATAACACGACAATAGAGACGACATAAAAAAGTAGAAAATGAGGAGGCCATTTTGTTCACAGCCGTCATTTTTGACGTGAAATGCTTGAACACTGCAAATTTCGTATGTCAATTTATAGTTCCTTTTTCTACTGTTTTTCATCATACTCTATGAACTAACGACAGTAGGCTTATTCAATTAAATTAAAGTGGCGATCTGGCTAGGAAAAAAAATTGAATCTGGTGGTACTTTGCGAAGGTCCATATTAACGAACTGAAACAATTACTCTGCTCACCCGCGTCCTGCTTTGTACAGACCAGACTAGACAGAGACAGACAGACAAACAGAGAGAGAAAGACAGAGGTCGATTTAGTTTGTAATAGTATTATTTTTGTTTGTTTAGATCTAGTTTAGTTTTTAATTTAGTTTGTAATATTTAGTTTATAGTTAAGTTTTATTCTTTGTTATTTTTTCTTAATTGTTATAGCTTAATAAATAAAATTGTTTCTGTTTATTAAGAAAAAAAACATGGTTTGTTTTTTTTTCAGCGGCGGTCTACCTAGTGCCGCTGCCGCTGCAACTTAAGGTCGATTCATATCTACAGCGGTGGTTTGACATATGGCCTCTCAAGCAGAGGATCCTGGGTTCAAATCTCGGCTCGCACCTCTGAGTTTTCGGAATTTATGTGCGAAATTACATTTCTAATTTACCATGAGCTTTACGGTGAAGGAAAACATCGTGAGGAAACCTGCAACACCTGTGAAGAAATTCAATGGTGTGTGTGAAGGGAATACCTTCTCCTTCCATTTGACCGCATTCAACGTAGAGCAGCTCGACTTGTCAGTGATCAGTCATTGATTTCCGATCGTTTGGATTCCTGGTCCATGCGAAGGTACGTAGGTTCTCTTTGTGTGTTCTATAGGATCTACCACGGCGAGTGCTCTGAAGGATTGTTTAATTTGCTGCCTGCTGCAAAATTCCACCATCGCCCTTCCCACCGTAAGTCTAAGTTCCATCGTCACCATCTCGATGAATGGCAGTCTACCACTGTACGTTTCCTTCGGCACTTCCTGCCACGTACGGTGAAACTTTGGAACCAGCTTCCGGCAGCAGTGTTTCCAGACAACTATGACATCGGGGCTTTCCAGAAAAGGGTTTATACTTACTTTAAAGGCCGGCAACAGATTGGCGACTCTCTTTGAGTTGCTGATATTTATGGGCGGTGGTGATCATTTTCCATCAGATGACCCACTTGCTCTCACAATAAAAAAAAAGCTAACAATAACCAAAGGCAAAAATGGATACGACACGCATCTGACACGCTCTCGGTGTCTGTAGATATAAATCGACCTTTACATAGTCTACACAGGAAGATCGGGTTATCAAATATCTGAAGACATGACCTAGTGCTGGTCTAAATGCGCATACACTCGTCTCAGCTTCTCCCTCTTGTTTTTGTTGGCGTGTTTCTTCTCTAGCTTCCAAGGTTTGGTAACCATGTGCTCTGCTGATTGGGCCCCGACGACACTGCAGGAAAAAAAATTGATGATAAGGTAATATTGAGTAATTAGATGATTAAATAATAAATAAATATTAGGGGACAATCTTACACAAATCGACCTAGTCCCAAACTAAGCAAAGCTTGTACTATGGGTACTAGACGACGATAAACATACTTATATACAGTTGTGGCCATATAATTAAGAACGATTATTTATTGAGATGATTTTCTCAAAGTAACAAGTATAACTAATTGCCCGTATTTTTTTTATTTCTCTCGGTATTGCGAAACTTTTCCGTACTACCGGTACATTCATTTATGCAACATAGTTGGTTAAAAAATTAATAGAGAAACTTAATACATTCGATCTGAACCTAGTATTAGTACTTACTGGCTGGTCACGTAATTAAGAACGCTGAATAGTTTATTATTTTTTCAAATTTAAATAGAGAACACTGTGTGGCTCTGTGGTTGTAGATTATTATTCGTATAATTTTGGCGCCATTTCGTGCTGTTAAAGTCTTAAAAGTGATTACTTCGTATAAAAACAATGGGGAAAAATAAAAGTTGTGATAAATCTACAAGAGAAGTAATAATAAAACTTCGCGAGAAGAATTGGTCGTATAAAAAGATAGCCGACTATCTGCAATGTCCAAAAACAATGGTTTTCCATGCCGTAAAGCATTTTTCCACGTATCAAACTACTTCAAACGTTCCACGTGGACCTAGACAGAGAAAGTCATCTCGTCGAGATGATCGAAATATCGTTCGTTTGGCAAAACAAAATCCTTTTAAAGGGTCTAATGAGTTGAGAAAAGAATATTTTGGCGAAAAAAACCCTTCAGCAATCTCTGCACGCACTATTCGAAGGCGTTTGGTAGAAAATAAGTTGAACGGAAGGATAGCAAGGAAGGTGCCTATGTTGAAACGATGTCATAGGCAAGCCCGACTTGCATTTGCAAGAAGGTATGAAAACTGGACAGTCAGACAGTGGAAAAACGTTCTTTTTTCTGATGAGACAAAAATAAATAGGGTATGTTCTGATGGAAAACGATATGTACGACGCCCTCCGAATAAAGCATTCGACCCAAAGTACACAAAAGTGACATTAAAGCATGGCGGGGGAAATGTGAAAATTTGGGGGTGCTTTTCTGGACATGGCGTTGGACCTGTTAGGCTGATAGAAGGAAACATGGATCAATTCCAATACAAAAATATACTGCAAGAAACAATGTTACCATATGCCGAAGACGTGCTTCCGGTTATTTGGACATTCCAGCACGACAATGACCCAAAGCATACTGCACGCACCGTTAAGGAATTCCTCACATCACAATCAGTTTCTGTCTTAGATTGGCCAGCCAACAGCCCAGATCTTAACCCAATAGAGCATCTTTGGTGCGAAGTCAAGAAAAAGGTTTCATATCGACAGTGTGGCAATTTGAGAGAGCTGTACGACGTTTTCTTAGAAGAATGGAACTCTATTTCTCTTGCGAAATGTCAAAAATTGATAGATTCAATGCCTCGCCGGTGTAAAGCCGTAATTAAAAGCCGTGGACATGCTACTAACTATTAATTTTAATTCAAATGTATTAAATTGCTTTTTTTTTCTATACCAACTTCACATTAATATGATTTATTTAATCTAAGTTTCATATAAAACAACTCTCGAGCAGTTTAATAAATCGTTCTTAATTATTTGTCCAGCTTCATTACTATTTAAATTTATTAGTATAGAGAACAAATAAAATTTGTAAAAAAAAATGTTAGCAATTATACACTATTATTCTTAATCCCGTTTGCTCTATCCATGTGGCTATTTTATAACATAACTTGTTACTTCTAAGAAGGAACACAACTAGACATATGACATGATTTAGATAAAAAAAAATCGGAAACTTCAAATCGTTCTTAATTGTATGACCACCACTGTAGATAAATAAATACTAGGCAAAGGAGATGGCAGGACGGTTTGAACGTATGGCACATTTTCAAGTTTTTAACCATTTACTGGAAATTTTGGGGTTTCCTTATTCGAAATCACGAGTACCATTAATTTTTTTACAAAATACTGTCTTTTTTTTTATTATTTTTTGTGTATTTTTTTCATGCATTCTGCCGTCGTAATTATAAAAGGCACAACTGCAAACTTGCTCGACAAAGAAACAGCATAAGTTACAAAGAACAAGTGTGCACTTAGGCTTCTTCTGTTTCACAAAAAATGCTAGCTGTGCCCCTTTTTCTTACGACGGCAGCATTAGTGTCTTGCGTTTTTGGGAATAAATGTATTTCGTTTTCTTTCCTTCAAAAACATAGGTAGGGTAAAACATAGGTAGGGTAAAACATAGGTAGGGTAAAAAACATAGGTAGGGTAAAACATAGGTAGGGTAAAACATAGGTAGGATAAAACATAGGTAGGGTAAATCGCCAATAACTGGCCACCGTTCAATGACTGGCCACCTCATACTAAAAATGACCTCTATTCACCCATAATATAATTCATTTTTAGTGTGTGTTAATTACTGTCCACCCTTCAATAACTGGCCACGTTATACTAAATTGAATTCTGTTTGTAGGGGAACAGAGTTCATTTTCAGTATGAGGGGGCCAGTTATTGAAGGGTGGCCAGTTATTGGCGATTTACCCCTACGTGTCCAATCGTTATTGGTAATCTAACTGACAAACTAATTATATTTTTTTAGGAATTCTCTCGATGAGGGTATAACATAGATGGCGCTGTATCCCGCAAGTGGTGATCTAACAAATTGAGATATGAATTTGTAGGAAAAAAAATCGTGTCTAGTGACTCCTGACCAGTGGTGGTGTAGTGGAATGGCACAAGGCAAGGAATTCTGAGGACCTGGGTTCGATTCCCAGCGCTGGTCTTTTTTCTGTGCATCCATATTTCAGTTTGTATTTAGTATGAAATATAATTCTACTGAATCATGCCATTTCAAAAGTAAGTTCCCCGCGACGCTATCCATTCTAGTGTTTCCGCGATAAAACGCTAAATATAAATAAATTGGGTAAACTATTACACCCTGGAGAATTCCAAGCAAATTAGCACGTCCGTATTCACTTCTAGGCCAATTTCCACGATCGTTAACCCCCATCGTAAAGTCAAAACTTTGCAACAGTTGGCTAGTGTCCAGAGGCCATAGTGTCTAACGCATTTGCAATCACGATCGCATTAAGGATTTGCCACACTGCATGCGATCTGCGGTCGCGGTCAGGTCAAATTGAACGCAGCCCGCATTATATAGATATAATTACACACATTCTACATTTTATCCGCATTTTATCTGTTGTGAATGCTCCTAGGGTTCCTGCTGAGGATGAAGAGGGCTTCATTGAAGTCCAGAGAAAGAAGAAGAGTACGCGTCGCGGTACTCCGTATCAGTGCGGCACCGCAGTCTCCGGGCCCAGCCACCGGCTGCGCGTCGAGACTCCGACGACGGCACTCTACCTGTCTCGCCTGCACTACACAGTGACGGCGAAAGATGTGGTGGAGTACATCCGGAGCGCCAAGCAGTACACCGTGAGGGTCCAGCTTTTGGAATCGAGCCATGAACGAACGTTTAACTCGTTCGTGGTGTTGGTTCCGACGAAGGACTGGGGAGCCTTGACGATGGAGCAGTTTTGGCCTAAAGGAGTAGTGTTCCGGCGTTTCCGTGGGCGACCTCGGGTCTCCGGTGCTACTGACGCGACACCGGCTCTGCGGGTGTCCTTTTTTTTTTTATGTTAGATTGGCCAGACAAACAAACTAGAGGGTCACCTGATGTTAAATGAACACCACTGTCCATAGACACCCGCAGCGCTTTACACGATGCTAGTGCGTTGTCGGCCCTAAAGGAGAGGGAATAGGGGAAGGGGTGAGGTATTGAGCCCCCGGCACTCTCACTGACCGTACGAAACGCAAGCAAGATTACTGCTGCTTCACGCCGGTGTTCTGTGAGAGGGTGGTACTGCCCCGGACGAGCCGGCCCATTCGTGATGCAGCGGCTAGCTACAACATGGCTCTACCACTACAAAAACCTCCTGAGTGTTTGATGTGTGATGATTAGTTTTATGTAGTTTTAAGTTTTAAATTTGAATATGTGTGTTAGTTACTCTGTAAGGTATTTATCTATGGGCCTATGCAGCCTGAATTAAATGTTTATTATTATTATTATTATTATGTATGAACAACATTGTCGGTCTCTATATTTGTATAGATATGCGATCTGACCGTGCGGTCAGATCGCACGCACGCACAATATATAAAGACCGACAATATTGTTCATACATAATGCGGGCTGCGTTCAATTTGATCTGACCGCGACCGCAGATCGCATCCAGTGTAGCAAATCCTTAAGTAGTTTCGTCAAGTGTCATCGCATTGGCGGGGGTGTTGACAGGTCTCGCGTCAAAGTTTATTTAAGAAACTGACTTGTCAAAGGGGTTAAGCTCATAGACTAATCATGTGTAGGGTGTCAATGATTTTAATTAAAAAGTGATTATCTAAATAATCATTATTAAAAAAAATGACGTTTTGTGTCATGTAACTGCGACTTAAACGTGATCGCCGCCGAATACTGATCTAAAAAAATTGGTTCCTAATCACCGTTTAAAAATCATCGTGTGTAGGTAATTTTTTTGCTGGCTGTACTTTTGTTCACTGTAACGAATTTCAATCCATTCCAATCGCTAGGTGAGGGTGAAACTCGACATGCAAGATAAACTCCTTAGGCCAGCTTGCGCAGACCCGAGTTAACTATATAACTCCGAGTTAAGTTAGGACCCAGGGTTAAGAAGTGTCAAAATGTATGGAACTGTCATCTTTAACCCAGGGTTAACGATTTAATTTTTTAGCCCTGGACCGTGCTAGTGGATCTTGTTAATGCATATAAATAAACATTGCAAATTAGATAGAATGTTGTTAAAAGCGCCCTTACCCCATTATAGGTTTCCCTTTAACATGTGCAGAGCTTTTGTTCATGGCAAAAAATTCATCATCGATTTCTGCCGCCTTGCTCACCCAGCCCTGTAAATAAAAGAAAGCTTTAGTATAAAGCTTATTACATAAAGTAACCTACCTAAACTTAGATAAATGTAGTCTACACTAAAACAAACTTATGTCTAAACTAAACTTAACCTAAATCTAGTCAAAGGATGAGATCTGAAACATCTGCTCAACGGAAGGTGGAGGAGGAGCCCCGGTGGTAAAACGCCGTTTTAAACTAAACTAACGTTTAACTTCAATTAACGTTTTTAAGCCTAATCTATATCTAATTTGAACTCCAAACTCAATGACATCTTACATCTAAGATTTTAACGTAAGTAATCGTAGCAAAAATTCTGGTTCATAACTTGTTTATAACCTGGATTAACATATATATATACGGGATGTTTTTTATCCCGGTAAATTGCATAGTTTCCGCAGTTTATCGATAAACTAATTCTACACAGACAAATAGTTTAGTTTAAACCATAGGTTCCCAAATTTTTTTTCTCTTAGACCACTCAAAATTTTGCTGGTTCCGGTGGATGGAGTGGACCCCCTGCATTTAGATTTCTACCATATTCCCAAATCCCCCATTTTTGTCTCGCCAACGTAGACCCCCCTAGTCTCCCGTGGACACCTGGGGGTCCACGAAGACCACTTTGGGAATCGTAAGTTTAAACTAAAGCTAACCTAAATCTACTGACCACGACATCACGCCTCTCCCGTGGCGTAGGTTTCCTCTTTGTGTCCTTGAGAAGTTCCTCGACGGGCGGCGGCGGAGCACCCGGTGGTAGAGCGGCCCAGCGGAGGCGCCCACTCGCCGCGTTTTAATAAGAGCCTCACTGAGCGGGGCAGGTCCATGCTCAATGACATCTTACACCTCAAATCTTAATGTATTCTAATCGTAGCTAACTTACTTTAGACGCTTTAAATTGTATTAACGTAGCTTAAAACTAATTTAAACTTACATAGTCTAAACTAAAATAAACTTAAGTCCTAGTAATACTGTAAGTACTTGCGAATGTTTGGGTGTCTGTTACTCCTTTTCGTATAAGCGATACACAGATAGTTTACAGTGGATTAATTGCATAGTTTCCACGGGATAGCGATAAACGAATTCTTCGCAGAGAAAAAATTTAGTCTAAACTGAAGCTAACCTAAATCTACTGACCACGACATCTCGTCTCTCCCGTGGCGTAGGTTTCCTCTTTGTGTCCTTTAGAAGTTCCTCGACGGGCGGCGGCGGAGCACCCGGTGGTAATGCGGCCCAGCGGAGGCGCCCGCTCGCGGCGTCTTTAAGTAGGAGCCTCGCCGACCGGGACTGGTCGGGTTGGCCAGCCGCCGTCATGAAGCCGCGGTTGACTGGGAGAGCAAATAATATATGTATTGTAGGATTTGTTTCGAGTTTTATTTTATGCGTTGAACAAATAATGGTACAAGTCAATATAACAAAATAGAATTTTTAAAATAAGTAAAATAAAAGCTATTTCAGATTGAAATGAGATTTACCCCCTGTTTCACCATCCATTGATCAAATTTATTTGACGGATAAATGTGATGCCGTCTCTGTTTGTTTTGTTCGAATAGACGGAGACGGCTTCACACAGTTAAAAATAATCAATGGGTGGTGAAACAGCCCCAAAATATAATAATAATGAGCACCAAATCAGTGAGACCCGAAGCTGTCTTACCACAATATATGCTAAACACCAAGAACCCAAGAGGACCGATACTACGTTGCGATAATAAACAGTTTTTCCAAAATATCTAATATACTAAAGTGATAGTGAAAAAATACGGATAACTCACGAAACATCATAGATCATAGACGACTTATCCGTATTTTTTCACTATGAGCGAGGCTCAAGGAAGTTTTCATACTAAAAGTGATACTTTATGCAACTATTATCGAACTAAAACAATTACTTTGCTCACCCGCGACCCCGCGGGTATGTCGCGGGTGAGCAAAGTAATTGTTTTAGTTCATTAATATGGACCTCCGCAAAGTAACGCCTGATTCAATAAACTATTATCGCTTAAGTGACATATAGTGGCATAACTTGACATCTCGTTACCAGAGTATAGTTTACAAAAAAAAATTACAAAGTTAAGAGATATAATTAAAACAAAACTTAATTGATTCCCTTGTGTAACGAAAGCCACCCATATAGTTTGTATGACTAACTTTCGTTACACAAAGGACGCCATCGTGATTTTGTTTTCATGAAGCCTTTGATAATGTACATTTTTTTTAAAACAACCCACGTGTTAATAGTTGAGTTTGAGGACACCCTGTATGCCCATTGGAGTGTCGTGCACTGCCTTGTGTCTTGATTAACATTTAATAATCAGTGTTGGTAAAATACTCACAAGCATGTGCAGTGAGTATCTGCCTGTAGTCCAATTCCATGTTGCCATCGTCTTGAGGGAGCAACAAGCCGTACTTTTCCTCGAATATGTGTTTACCAACCAGTTGGCAGAGGCGAGACATTGCAGCGTCGTGGGCTCGCATCTATGTACAGAAATAAGGAAATGATTGAGAATTATGACCGTTGGGGAGTTTCTATGAGGAGACCTTGACAAAGAAATGGGTATCCGAAAAAGATCACGCAGCTTTATGGGAGATACGAGGGTTTGTTTATGAGATATCACGAGTATTTTTTATGTTAGGTAAAAGCAAAGCTCATTGAAAGATCAAGCAACAAAAATATTACCTGATTTTGGCGCGAGGGCAAGGGCAAAGGCGGAGTACCATCAAGGTAGGTTAAAAAAAATTAACAAAAAAAACCACGTGATTAGTGTTGCAAAAAAACTATTTTTTTTTTCTATTGCGAAAAAAAACTTTGAAAAAAAAACACGTTTTTTTTCTGGAGCATGTTTTTTTTCAAGAATACAGAATTTAAAATTAAAAAGGCAGTTTCCGTAAAAGATTAATACTTAACAGTTAATATTAGAGTTTTTTATTTATTTATTATTCTACCATACCGTTTTGGTTGAATAGTACCAAGTTAACATGAATATATTGGCAACATTGACACTGAAAGTGGTACTGGCATTGACACAGAGGAAGATTAAATTTTTGTTTAATTGATTCATGAGTACTGAATTCGATTTGTTATTTTAGTAGAATGTAAGAAATTAGAAAACATACCTCAATAAAACAATTAATTTCCTATTGATTTTATTTCTGAAAAAAAAAAACAAATTTAGAAAAAAACAAGGCTACCGTTTTTTTTCATGTTTTTTTTCAACATTGTGAAAAAAACAAACGCGTTTTTTTTCATGTTACATCACTACACGTGATTTATGGGCACCTACTTCTAAAAACGAAAAACTTTAACGGTCTTATTATTTCAATCGGTAACACGGTAGCTCTAGTCCCGGACAGTCCAGCAATTCCAGCCCAGAGTCCAGCACTAGACTGTACTGTCCACACGCACTAACACACTCCCCACACTGTTACCTAATCAATGTACAACACTGCAGCAAGCAGCAGGTCTGGCGGGACGCAAACGCCGGTAGCACTAGTCCTGGACATTCCAGCAGTTCTAATCCACTCCAGAGTCCAGAAGTCCCAGCCCAGAGTTCACCAGTTTCAGCACTATAAACTGTACCTTCTGTGCACACGCACCTAACACACTCCCCACACTGTTACCTGATCAATGTGCAATACGACAGTAAGCTAGTCTGGCGCGACGGCATACGCCGGCAACACTAGTCCCGGACATTCCAGCAGTTCTTATCCAGAGTCCAGAAGTTCCAGCCCAGAATTCACCAGTTCCAGCACTATAAACTGTACCTACTTTGCACACGCACCTAACACACTTCCCACACTGTTACCTGATCGATCGGCAGCACGGCAGTCAGCAGTAGGTCTGGCGCGACGGCATACGCCGGCAGCACCAGTCCTGGACAGTCCAAGAGTTCCAGCCCAGAATCCAGCACTAGAGACTGGATATGCCGCGTGTGTCCCGGCATTGAACTCACGCTCACCTAGAGGCAGTAATCTGGTTACGTAAGTTCAAAAGACGGGTGTTCGAAAATCCTGATATACAGGGTAATTTTTTAATAAGTGCACAAATTTTAATGTGTGAAACAGCGACGTTAAAATAACAAATTTCAGTATTTTTCGTTATAATATCTATCACTTATTTTTTGTTTTTCATAGTAACTCGACCAATATTATTGGATGAATTCATGGACTTAATAGCGTAGCGGCCTGGGTAGCGGCGGGGCAAGGGGTGCTAAGAATCCCCGGAAGCGATCCGGCTACCATCAGCAACGATCCCTGGCCCTGGCAACGTATAACTGCCGTACACTGCGGACGGATGATAGGTTAATAGAACTGGAGGAAGAATTGAGCAGGTTACGATGGGGGATAGTAGGGTTATCAGAAGTCCGAAGAGAGGGGGAGGACACGATAATCCTGAACTCTGGTAACATGTTCTATTTCCGGGAGGGCGACCAACAGTCCCAGGGCGGTGTCGGGTTTATCGTCCACAAGTCCCTTGTAAACAACGTCGTGGAGATCGTGAGTGTGTCGACCAGGGTAGCGTACCTTGTACTAAGATTGACCAAACGGTATTCGTTGAAGGTCGTACAGGTTTACGCTCCGACTTCGGCACACTCCGACGAAGAGGTGGAAACTATGTATGAGGATATCTCCAGAGCCATGCATAGCTCCGGAACTCACTTCACGGTTGTTATGGGGGACTTCAACGCAAAACTGGGTAAACGGGATGGTGAAGAGCTGCGAATGGGGCAATTTGGAGTAGGGCGTAGGAATCACCGGGGCCACCTACTGGCCGGCTTTATGGAGAAGGAGGGACTCTATATGATGAACTCCTTCTTCAAGAAGCGAGAGCACAGGAAATGGACTTGGATGAGCCCTGACGGTGTAACGAGGAATGAGATAGACTTTATTATGTCGACGAGGAAGCAAATATTCAATGATGTCTCCGTGATCAGTGCGGTTAAAACCGGGAGTGATCACCGTATGTTAAGAGGCACATTGAATATTCGGTTCAAGCTTGAAAGATCGCGACTGATAAAGTCTACGCTCCGCCCGGCACCAGCCCAGCTACAAAACCTCGAAACGTTCCAGCTCGAACTTCAAAACCGTTTCGAATGCCTAGGAAGCGACATGGATGACTACAATGACGGGTTTGTGGAAGCTGTCCATACGGTTGGGTCAAAGTTCTTTAAGACTCACCGTACAAATAGAACCAAAAAAATCACACCTTCTACTCTAAAGCTCATGGAAGATCGACGTAAAATGATCCTACAGACATCCGGTGACGCTTGCCAATACCGGCGGCTTAACAGACAGATCTCAAAGTCTCTGAGGCGCGATATACGCCAGTTTAATACTAATAGTATTGAGGTGGCGATAGAGCGCAACAGAGGCTCTAAAGTTTTTGCCAAGAATCTGTCTGTTGGGCAAAGCCAATTGGCAAAGTTAAAGACCGATGAAGGTAGGATCGTGACCTCTAAACCGGAGCTATTGTTAGAAGTTGAGAAGTTCTATGGACAGCTGTACACATCAACGAAGAAACCCGTCATGGATCTAGCTGAAGACCCGAGAGCTAGATTAACCCGGCACTATACCGAAGACATCCCGGACGTCAGCCTGTACGAGATTAGTACGGCTCTCAAACAACTAAAGAATGGCAAGGCCCCTGGTGATGACGGAATAACAGCCGAGCTTCTGAAGGCGGGTGGAAAACCGATCCTCAAAGCCCTTCAGAAACTATTCGATACCGCCATCCGTGAAGGGAAAACACCAAAAGCATGGAACAGAAGTGTAGTGGTGCTGTTCTTCAAAAAAGGCGATAATACCTTATTGAAGAATTATAGACCCATTTCACTTCTGAGCCATGTTTACAAGCTGTTTTCGAGAGTCATCACGAATCGTCTCGCGCGCAGGTTAGACGACTTCCAGCCTCCCGAACAAGCCGGGTTTCGAAAAGGCTTTAGCACCGTGGACCACATACATGCGTTGCGGCAGGTTATACAGAAAACCGAGGAGTATAACCGCCCCCTTTGCCTGGCATTTGTGGACTACGAGAAGGCCTTCGATTCGATCGAGACTTGGGCTGTACTGCAGTCTCTCCAACGGTGCCAAGTAGACTACCGGTACATCGAAGTGCTGAAGTGTCTGTATAATAACGCCACAATGTCCGTCCAACTTCAGGATCAGATGTCGAAGCCCATTCTATTGCAGCGGGGAGTCAGACAAGGAGATGTTATCTCTCCGAAACTGTTCACCGCTGCACTAGAGGATGCGTTCAAGACTCTGGACTGGGAAGGGCGTGGCATCAATGTAAATGGCGAATACTTCACTCACCTTCGATTTGCCGACGACGTGGTGCTTATGGCTGAGACCTTGGAGGACCTCAGTGCGATGCTCGCTGACCTCGGAAGAGTCTCCGAGAGAGTTGGTCTTAAATTGAACATGGACAAGACGAAGGTCATGTCGAACGCCCATGTTGTACCAACTCCCGTCGTAATCGGAGATACTTTGCTCGAAGTTGTTGACGACTATATCTATCTGGGACATACAATCCAATTGGGTAGGTGCAACTTCGAGAAAGAGGTCAATCGACGAATTAGACTCGGCTGGGCAGCGTTCGGGAAGCTCCGCAATATCTTGTCATCCGATATACCGCAGTGTCTCAAGTCAAAAGTCTTTGACCAGTGTGTGTTGCCAGTGATGACTTATGGCACTGAGACGTGGCCGCTAACGATGGGTCTTATAAGGAAGCTCAAGGTCACTCAGAGGGCGATGGAGAGGGCTATGCTTGGAGTTTCTCTACGGGATCGCATTAGAAATGATGAAATCCGCGCGAGAACTAAAGTCACGGACATAGCTCGAAGAATCGCTAGACTTAAGTGGCAGTGGGCAGGGCACATCGCCCGTAGAACTGACGGCCGATGGGGCCGAAAGGTTCTCGAGTGGCGTCCGCGGACCGGAAGACGCAGTGTAGGTAGGCCTCCAACAAGATGGAGCGACGACCTGGTGAAGGTAGCGGGAACGCATTGGATGCGGATGGCGCAGGGCCGATCTGTTTGGCGAGCCTTGGGGGAGGCCTATGTTCAGCAGTGGACGTCTTTCGGCTGAAATGATGATGAATGATGATGGACTTAATACCTAACCAGGACTGAGTACTAACTTTTATTAGTCAATCAAAAGTGACCCATATTGCCAAGCCATACAGTTTAATAATGGCAACTAGAGACAGCGGTCCGAGAGATTCCATACAAACTAGAGAAACTAGAGAATTGTGTCCTACTCGCACCAGTACTTGATCACCCTAATTAGAACGAAATGCAATTCTCTGGTTATTTTTTTTCGGCCTCACTTTTTTGTCGCAGTACTAAGTCCTGGTAGGTATCAAGTCCATGGATGAATTACTATGAACAACACAAATTTCAAAATGTAAAAAAAAAATCTTGAACAGATAATCGTGATCTATCAATGATACTGACTCACGTATCAAAATTTGTGCACTGATTACTGTATATGCCTGTTTTCACTTTCTTTCTCAGAAAATAACAAGTCAAATAAGTTTAAAATAGAGCTTAACATGGTCAAGGTCAAATCCAGTAAACCATGTTGGAGACTTGGAGAACTCAATTCTCGACTCAGAAAGCGTACAGTCGGTGCCCTAACATAAGTATCCAACTTTTCTATACAACTTGTATGAAATAGTGGATACTTAAGTTGGGGAACCAACCGTACTATAGGTAAAAAAACTTAAAAAGTCCCCTGTAGAATGTAATTGTAACACGTGTCCATAGAGACAAGTTGGCGTCCAAAAATTAAAAAAATATTAATTAAAGGGTGTATGTACTATAAGAATGTTGAATTGAAAAAAAATGGTAGTCATTTCGAACACCTACTAAAATAAATGAAAGGATATGAAAACAACGCATTTTATTAATTTTAGACATCATGTCTCGTAGTAAGAAATAGTGTTAGTTTTATTCTTCAAAACGTCCGTATTCGATTCCCGAGCTGAGTAAAAGTTTTTTTAAAATGTATGAGTGCAGTTTTTCTTGTTACTAATCGTAACATGAAAAACAATGACATGGTTCCTAAGAACAAATCTTCGTGTCTTACAGTTTCAGACTTTCCCATACTGACCAATCTAAATGTATATAAGTTCCATTTCTGCGCACTACTACATGCAAGAAGAGGTTTTCTTAAGTTTTTCACCCTACCTATGTTGGAGTCAGGACGCAATTAAAAATACGTGTCTACACAGGAGATATTTGGCAAGAAGGACAGATCTATTCTTTTGATTTTACTGCACTGGGTAGAATTTGAGATATACTGCAGATAGTAATTAACACAGGAATGACAAATAACATTAATTACCTTCTTGACTTGCATAAGAACATTGACAGTACTAGATTTCCCCACATTTGGATAACCAATCATCCCCACAGTAACTCTAGGCGGATTCTTCAGTTTGCCTAACTTCTGTCCTTTAAGCACTTCTAGCAATCTATTTCTATCAAAGATCTCATGAGAATTATCCACTTTATCGTCATCTTTAATTTCTTCTGATTCCTTCTCATCATTTTCGTTTTCTAATATTATTGGTTTGCCCAGTCTTAAATTTTCTAGAACAGTATCTAATGTATCTTGGATTTTATTCAATCTGTCAGCAGTATTAGAAACAGCAGTATCAAGATCTTTGATTTGTCGCTTAAACAGTTCTATGTCCTCTTCTGTACTCCGTAAGGCTTCTTTTTCATCGACATCTTCTTCTGAATCAGCTGATTCCGTGTCCGAATCGATGTCATTATGTTTTAGTGTGTCACTCTCTTCAGATATTTTTCTTTCTTTATTTGTTTCTTTAGCAGCTGAGAAAAATATGATAGAAACATTCTGGAAACAAATTTATTCAATGAGATTCCATTTCTGTGTGAAGCTTTGTACATTTGAAATTATTTTTAAATTGATATTGATATCTTTTTAACCGACTTCAAAAAAAAAAAGAGGAGGTTCTCAATTCGTCTGTATGTTTTTTTTTTTTACGATATAAAATATCTTCATGGCCTACCATACTAATCTGAGATTATATTGAATTTACACACTTAAAATGTATTCTAGTATCCGTAACACGAGCTTTGTTTACTTTGGAACTAGTTTAATTGGTGTCAAGTAGTCTTAATAAATAATTATCACTGGTTTCCTTGGTTTTTATAAATAGGTGCATATTCTCAAGATGTATATCATAATTTTTATTAATAAAACCGGTGCCCCTTTTCTCCCATAAAATTTTAAGTCATAATGTATCATTAGTCATAATCAACGTTAGTCATACAGTGATTTATTTCTGAAACGGTATTTTTTTTCAGGACTTTTTTAAATGCCATCTTATAGAATGCAGTAGGTTAGGTTAGGTTTGTTTTATAATAAATCCGAAAAATAAATTGTTTCAGAAAAAAATCACTGTATGACTAACGTTGATTATGACTAATGATCTGGGGGCACGGGAGAGCCCCCGCCAAGACGAGCCAAGCGGAGCGCAAGGGCACTACCTACATTTTCTCGAAACGTTTCGTCGTTTTTTTGAACTCTTATAACTTTGCTTTGGATAATGTTAAATAGTTGAAAATTTCAAGATATAATGACACTAGTACAAACATGAAACATATAAAGTTTGAATGTCGTAGCTCTTATACTTTAGATTTTATCAATGTCTAAAAACCCCCGATTTCGTCACTGATCACTGATCATCAAAATTCAAAAGGTACTTCCTGAAGTCCTAGAAAGCTGAAATTTGGTATGTAAGCTAGTAATAGTATACAAACAACGAAAAAATCTTAAAACTTGAAACTTTTACCCCCCCCCCCCCCAACCCCTTAAACTAGGGGGTGAAAGCTTGTATGAGACTTCCGCAAATTTTGATGCTAGAGGTCTGAAAATTGATATAGAGGGTCCTTGTTATCCTTGTTATAAATAATAAAATATGTATTTCAGGATTTTTAGTAAATCATCCCCTACCAAAAAGAAATGAAATCCCACAAAAACATTTCATGTTAAATGTTGCCAAGACGAGACCATGTAGCTCGCACTGTCAAAAAGTAATCAGATCTCTTGTAGAGCCAAGTTTCTAGCCCTACGTGCCCAGCTCTAAATCTATAAGCCCTAATTTTACACTAATTAATCTCGTAGGCGTGCAAACCGTGGACTAAACTGGCGAGTCGGCCGCACGGAAAGAGTTTAAAAGATTGAATAGATTTTTAAGTTCAAGCCCATATACCGAATTGCAAAAGGTTTGTGCGGCCGACTCGCCAGTTTAGTCCACGGTTTGCACGCCTACGAGATTAATTAGTGTAAAATTAGGGCTTATAGATTTAGAGCTGGGCATGTAGGGTTAGAAACTTGGCTCTACAAGAGATCTGATTACTTTTTGACAGTGCGAGCTACATGGTCTCGTCTTGGCAACATTTAACATGAAATGTTTTTGTGGGATACATAATGACTTAAAACTTTATGGGAGTCATTATAGACCCAAAACAAAAAATAAAACAATATTTGCTTACCTCTTTCCTAAAGTACTCCGCCCAAGATTTTCGTTCATATTCAGTGGTCAGATCTGCCTTATTCAGTAGTAGTATACATTTACAATTTTGTTCAGAAGCATACTTTTCGAGATCAGTGCACCTGTAGGTAAATAATAGTATAAAACTTGCGTTTCAATTAAAAAGTAAAATGAAAAAAAAAATACGCCTACCCCGCTACGCCGCTGTTGAAGAATTTCTATCCTGTTAGAAATTTTCGAAGGCCATCTTTATTCCTTATTATATTTGCATAGAGATGCAAAATTTCCGCTCTAGATAGCCAAGAAGTCCAAGGGTTCGTTCTTTGGCAGCGCTTGCGAAACGTGAGGACCCAGCAAAACATGTCTTTTTGACGAAGTATATGTCTTAAGATTACACAAACAAACAAATTACAGTTACTAATATAAGGAACACGGGTCCCTCACTTAACCCCGAAAAGTTTAGAATCAATCCGTGATCTTTTTTCAAAAGTTTGTTTAAACGGAAAGTGACTGTGAACTAAATCTCACGGTAGTTTTATCCTTGTAAGTCCTGGGATACTTTATAAAGAACAAATCATTTGTAGGAATAACTGCCGAGTGTACTACATAAAGTACAAATTATTCAGTGAATAAAGAACTTTAAATATGCTTAAATAAATTCCAAAGTTACAAAACTTATGATTCTCATCTAGGTTTTAAGAGTGTTTATACTTGCTGAGCTGGCAACGTTGCATTTTTGTTTGTTTTTCTCGATTATTCCATAAAAATTGAATGAAAATTAAAAATGTGGTCTATAAGAATTGTTCTAATATATATTAGATTATTGTTCTATTATATATGGCAACGTTGCCAGCTCAGCAGGTATAAACGCAAGAGCGTAAGTATTTTTTTTTTTAAAAGCTAAAGTTAAAAAAGTTAAGACTTAGGAGGTTATTTAAAATCACAGCTCATTAATAAATTACCTAAACAGCAGAGGGTTCCTGGCGTCCAGAAATATCAGCACAACATCGGACTTCTCTAAGGTCCGCCACAGCTGCTTCCACAGCTCGAGGTTCCGTTCGTACGGGGTCACCGCGGCACCCAGCTTCGTCTGCAAGTCGTTGAGGTGGCGACGCCACTCCAGGAAGGCTTCCCGCTCACGCTGAAGTTGCTCTTCCGCTGTTTCACCTTCCCATGTGGGTCTGGAACACGTGGCAGATATTATTGTGTGAAAAATATCGAGTCATTCATGATGAAGTGCCGTGGCTCTTACTGCAAAGTCATTAACGTCTAATTTTGACAAATTCTCGCCTCTTCATGAATGGCACAAGCTATACAAAAGTTTGTTCTTGAGTCTTGGATATTAAATATGTGTTTATCTATACAGGATGTCCCAAAACTCAATGCTAACCTGGTAATAATAATTCTGGAAAAATAAGTAAAAAAAACATTTCATTCAGTTAAGCGATAATAGACATATTTTCGAAAATATAACTTAACTTCTGCCTAATACCAAATCATCATTGAAGTTTGGAACACCCTGTATAATTGTTAACCTATTTCCTTGTACCTATAGTACAAGCTTTGCTTGATTTGAGGCAGGGTTAATTGGTGTCAATTGTCCTATGATTTTTACTATTTATATAATTACTAGCTGTTGCCCGCGACTCCGTCTGCGAAGAATAGGGGTATCAAAAATAGCTTACAACCTATTCTGACCTACCGAATACGGAAAAAAAAGTTTCATAAAAATCGATCAAGCCGCTTTGGAGGAGTTTGATAACAAACACTGTGATACGAGATTTTTATATATTAGATTAGAAGATTTACATAATCGCTAGAGATGTAGGCATGATTCTTTTCATGAGCATATTGTTTACAACAAATATTGGAAGTTAAATGAAAGCTAGTAAAAGAGCAAATGTTAACAAGCCTACCTTCTGGGAACTGTCAGTGGCTCATCAAAGTCAGGCTGTGACGTTGCAACCTCAACTTCAACTGGCACAGACTTCACATATCTTAAGTTCATTTTCTCAGCAGTAAACTCTCGCTGCGCTAACTCTGCCGTTGACAAGAACTCCTGGAGAGATGACTCTGCAGTCACCGATTGGAGGTTTAACCGACCCCAATCGTAGCCATCGTTGATCTCCGTTGTGTGTAACTGGAAATATAATTAACACTAAAGGTTATAAAAGTTCAAGGCAGTAGTGGTCTGTTTTTGCAACATAAATGTTATGTGCAGTAGCAGGCTGTTTTTTGCAACTCAACAACTTTGCGGTTATTTTTGCGCTTTGGAATTTGGAATTATCTCTGTAGCACTGCATAAATTGGAAGCCTGAATGCTTGGAATTCTAAATTACTATATTTCTTTCAATGAAATCACTACAATTTGGTAGTAGTAGTTTTTTTATAGAACTAGGTGTTGCCCGCAACTCTGTCTGTGAAAAGTTTGTTTATCGCTATCCTGTGGGAACTATGCATCTTTCCGGGATAAAAACTATCCTATGTCCTTTCCCGAGACTCAAACTGTCTCTATACCAAATTTCATCTAAATCCATTCAGCAATTTAAGCATGAAGAGGTGACTGACAGGCAGACACGCTTTCGCATTTATAATCTAATCTAATCTAATCTAATCTAATACCTTTAAACAAGCAATTCTTGTATATATGTATATATATATATATATAATCAGGATCTCGGAAACGGCTCCAACGATTTCGATGAAATTTGGTATGTGGGGGTTTTCGGGGATGAAAAACTGATCTAGCTATGTTTCATTTTCAGAAAATCGCTTTTAATCTTGTTTTCCGGCTATTTTTGTTTGCATTAGAATTTAAAGCTAAATTTCGCCGACTTCGAGCAGATCATAATGGCACATTAGAAATCGGGTGGTCGCGGATCCAGCCGACCTCGGTTCGATTCCACGTATTTTTTCAAGATTTTTAGTTTTTTTTTTAAGTTTATTTTTCATGAGAAAACGTCAAGTTTCTTCTTTTGTGAGAAAAAGTTACTTTTTTGTGAGAAAAAGTTACTTTTTTGTTAGAAAAAGTATTATAGGGAACGTGCAGTAACTATAGGCGGCAGCACTAATGCGACAGAAGAGACACTATGCGGACAGTAAAACAAACTTATCAAGGTAAAACATTCAAATTGATGGCACCAGTTGGCAGCACAGTCTATGTGCACGTTCCCTATTGGGAGCACAGAACAGCAAAAGCCGGTTGTCTGTAAAGCCGGTTTACGGACGATAGTTTAACGTGACTCAACCCCCCCCCCCCCCACTCCCTCCAGTGTTTTTGTCAAATATCTTGTAAACGGTGCATCCTACGGCAAAATCAATGAAATTTTCATCCCCCCTTTAATACTCCCGCGCTCCCTTCCCCGCATCCCCTCCCCCCCACCCCTCCGGTGTTTTGATCTCGGAAACGGCTCCGTTCGATGAAATTTGGTATTTGGGGGTTTTCGGGGATGAAAAATTGATCTAGCTTGGTCTTATCTCTGGGAAAACGCTTGGTACCGAGTTTCTGCCCGAGCAGAGCTCGGTCACCCAGGTACTATTATAAATATACGTAAATAAGTGTAAGTATGAATAAGAGTAGAGTTCAAAAAGTTGAGTAGTTTAATTCTGGTAGTTGTATTTGTAATACTAAAGTATGAAAGTAATCCAATAATTTTTGTGTTTCAATGGAACTTTTCCAGCCAGTTTTATTTGTATGGTTAACATATCGACGACTGTAATCTAAATTGGCGTAAGGGACAAAATAGCGAAAATGAGATGAATCCTAGTGTAACTCATACTACAGTTCATAACTCATCCTCGCCACTCTGTCCCTTACGCCAATTAAGCCTACAGTCGTCGATATATTTAACATGGTCCTACATTTTTGTCTCTATCTATAAAATCAAGACAATGCAAATATAACAAATGGAAAAATTCAGGTGTAAGTATTAATGACTTGGCTGTATATTGTTTAGACATTGCACAATTATGTGAAATTATTTGCCTGAATTAAAATAAAGTATGTAATATGGATAACATCTCATTTCCAAGAAATCTATTTATATTATTTAATTAATTAAATCTGCTTATAATTTGAAACTCTCTTGCTATTCAAACATTTCCTTTCCTTTATAAAATCAAAGATTATACGAAAAATAAGTATGTAAACAAACAAAAACTGTTACTAAGCAGTGAAAATAAAAAATAAATAAAAAATTCAGTGTGTAGTGAGTAAGGCTACCCAATTTCTTCTTACTCGGGCACTGTAGAAACCCAGTGGACAGGTAGATTTCTATCAAAAACCTAAAATATTGGATGGTAGGTTAGTTTCCATGTACGTGATAATTATTTCTAGCAACAACTGTTTTCGTATTTCCTTTAAAACGAGAAGAAAACTTCAATTAATTAATGCATTGACACATTTTAGCCTTTTATACATATAAAAAACCGGAAATACTAAGAAAAATAAACAACTTACCATTGTGTTGTCTGCGACATGTTTCTTGTTGCGATTCTTGGAAAATCTATCTTTGATAAGGGCGCGACCCAAGGACTCCTTGTTTTTCTTTCCCATCTTCACATATATGTTTAACGATTTACCTAGTAAATTTATGGTATAAGCAGTATTTTAAAATTAATTTAAACTGCGATACAACTAACGACAGACAGTGCAGCACCAAACTAGAAGTGTCAAAAAACACATGTTTAGAAATACCTGACGTTTCACATAACCATAAAGTTTAAGGGGAAGTTTGTTTGGTAGGTTCTGCTATTATTTGCGGCAATTAAAGGTTTACACAACACTAGTTAACATTCCGTTCTACGTAAAACCTTCTTCAACGTCAATCGATTCCTTGCTTAGACTAAGGATTCCTTGGGCTCCATTTTATTTTGTTAATGCAAATTTAACAAAAACGGAACGGATAAATACGGAGCATGGATATTGAAGGCAGGTTCTTCGATTTCGATTAGATTTTTTCGTGATTTAATACGTGTTTTAATACAGGTAAAATACTACGGAAATCCGTATTTAATTATTCGTTACAGCACAAGTGTTTTAAACAGCTAAATAGTTGCGTATCGGTCAGTTTCAGGAATGATGTCCGGGTATTATGATCAGCACCATCGGTGGGAGCCACTTGCCGAGTTTCATTTTAACTTCGACAGTGATGACGACGAGCTGTTCGACGAGGATAACTACATCTACTGCTTGTGCAGCAGAGTCTGTATAAGGTATGCCGCTTGCGTTATAATTTTCCAAATTAGTATTAGTATAGAAGGGACTATACTTATCACTCAAATGAAACAACGGTTATTTTTTTCTCGGATAACAAAACAATGTTTGCAGGTTTGTTCTGTTGCTTGTTTGTGCTTGAATTTTACTGCTGGCAGTCTTTGTTATGTGAGGCCTTTTCTGAACAACAAAGCACTCGTGAACTGTTGATCTTTTGTACCTATGATTATTTGTGTAGAAGTCAGCAGGAGATGTCTCCTAAAATAAAAATAAAAATAGTTTATTAAAAGAAGGTATCTTTACAAAAATGTTTACCATTGGTCCCATACTAGGCAATGCCTGTCACGTGGCAACCAGGATTTGGGGTACATACAAAAAACTAAAAAGATTTAAATTAAGATATCAACTTATAAACAGCAACAAAATTAAGGTAGAGATTACATAATATGACAAAAGCTTTAATTTAACTACAATAAGAAAGAGGGGGTTGGTTAGACCGAAACAGAGTGTGTTTGTTGAGTGTGTGTGTGTGTGTGCGGTGCTATGTGTCTTGTACTATTAAACCATTTGATTGCTGAACCCTCCGTAGGATATTTTTTCGTTTTTTTTTTTAATCTAATATTTTAATGAGTCTTGAGTACACCTAATCTGTCTATGTCAGCCTCACGGGAAGCCACAAGAGTCTTTGTATACAAAAGCATGTCTAATAAATTTGTACACCAGTATTGCATCATCTGACAGTGGCTTAATTAAAATCATATTACACCACCATAAATCATAATACATATTCAAATGATCCAAATATTTTTTCCTAATGTCTTTAATCTGGTCACATTCCAGAAGGAAGTGTAAGAGGTCCTCAGTTCTGTTACAATCCATACATAAGGGTGTCTGTATGACTCTCCTCAAATTAAAAAAATAATTAACCTTTTGAACGCCATGCATTGTTTTTATTAGGAACAAAATTGATTCTTATGCGGATGCGGGTAGGTTTAATTTTGTATTACCATACTGTTGTCTATAGCCGATGCTGGCGTTCAAAAAGTTAAGTGGAATTTGGCCAGATCGAACATGTAATGCTGACACAAGCAGGTCCCTGGGATCAAACCAGGGACTTCCAAATCAATTCTCTTGTCAATGTAATAACACTTAAGACTTTTCTGTGAAAACTTTCCACAGTATTTCACTCTATATATGTAATATGGGTGATATAACATACTAGCTGTTGCCTGCAACTACATCTGCAAAGAATTTGTTTAATACTATCCCACAGGAACTATGCAATTTTCTGGGATAAAAGTATCCTATATGTTAATCCAGTTTATAAACTACCCATGTGCCAGATTTCATCAGAAGCCATCAAACCGTTTTAGCATGAAAGAGTAACAAATTTCCAGACATCCATCCATACATACTTACATAAAAGTAAGATTATATTTCACAAAAGGTTTAATTGTTGTCTGACTAAAATAACATTACTATAAATATAAATTATCATGCTTCTAATTTATTCCAGTATATATATTATAATTAAGAAGCGATGACCTGGAGATAATAAATGCATTAGAGTGACTAATTATTGTAACTATTAATATAACACCAAATGGACTTTTAATGTTTTTTGAAATTACGTTTTTTGACTTACATCAAATTGTTTGAGATGTCACCAGGGTTCAGAAAAAGGACCGTCATTTCAAAAACTGCCCTTTTTATGTAATGAATGATAAATATTTTAATTATTTTATTTTGATGATTAAATAAAAGGGTCACCAATTCGTAATTACCATTTAACTATCTAAACAAACTGAAACATTTACTTTGCTCACCCGCAACCTTCGAGGTCAAAAACAAGGCAAGGGAGGCTCAAGGTTTAAGGCCTTTAAGGTTGCGGGTGTTATTAATATAGACCTCTGCAAAGTAACACCTGATTCAATAAATTATCATTTATTTAGCTTAGCCTGAGGAACATAAATGTGATATTTTATTATTTTCATTAGTGGTAATTGTAACTAGTTTTTTGAAAAATGAAACTTTTTTGCAGCTGGTTCTTTATGGTGACAATGATCTCTCATTGGCATTTTGTATGCATGCACGCATGCACTCACAGATTGAATAAATTACATCTAAAAACTCTTTGCAGCGTATTTGCAAAATGTTTATGTAGAAGAATTTGCAATCATTTATATGAGGGTTCCTAGATATTATGAAGCATCTTTTTATTTAAATAATTTTTCAGTACTTAGTTAAAATTCATAGTGATGTGTGTCTATTAACAAGATCTTGATTAATAAAACAGATCCCCGCATTCCTGTTGTTCATATTTATTTATTATTTTCAGAGATGGTGTCAGAAGAAATATTGAGAAAGAAGAAGGCAGCGAGAGTGATGTAGAGGTGCTTCGAGACTCACAATCTCAAGAGTGGGATGATGAATCTCATGTTCATTTCTCAATGGACACCTCTTATAAAGTGAAATGTGAGGTAAGAAACAACTTAGCTCAGCTCATAGATAAGTACCTAATAAGTTGCAAAACATTACTAACCAAAATTGATTCTAACAACTCTTGTGTGTGGAGGTAAATATGTTATTGGATGGATAAATACTTGTAACTCTTAAACAACAATACATTTTAGACTTACTCTGTTGTGTTATTCATATTCAGAAAGATGAAGGAGCCAGCTGCTATTGCAGTGCATCTCACACTGACAACTATTGCTCGACTGACGAGCATGATGCAGCACAGGTCCACGGAACCCTGTCCCATGCACTGCAGCCCAGCGACAGCGGGGCAGACCTCACCTACCCCGACTGCCATTCTGACTACACAAATCACTATAAGTTAGAAAAAATGGACCAAGACTTCCCTCAGACAGAGATAGACGAAAACTATCAATCTGAAAACAATTGGGACAAGTTCTGGGCAGTAAATGGCGAACGTCTCATTTGGGCATCCTGGATTAAAAAATATAGTGATTATATTAACCCCAATTATTTGGATGATAACAATGAACTGTCAATGGATGAACACAATATACCCAAACAACATTCGGCCGATGCTATATTTGAAAAAGAAAATGATAAGTTCAAAAAAAATGTCAATGAAGAAGAAAGTATGAGAGATCGTAAGTTTTCCTATGATTCTAAGGTCAATCCATATAAAAAGAAGAAATCAAATCAGCAAGTGATGGAGAAGAATGATAAAAATAATGATGGAAATAAGGATGATACTTGGCAGCCTATACGTAGAAGGAGATCATGCTCAGAACATGACAGAATGCTCAGCCCTAGAACTATAGCTGGTACAGATTCTATGACTAATGTAACCAAAATTACGCTGTCCAGTTATGACGTCACGTCCAGCCATGTCACTTCGGAGTCGAGCCCAACTGATGACTACAGTGTATCTTCATCTACATCTGATGATCAATCCAATGATCAGACAAGAATCGCGAACATTGATGACAATCAGGATCAACCACTCTCAGAAGAATTAGACACTGAACAATACTGGCAGTTTCTGTGGAAGAAACATTTTGGTGAACAATATGCATTTCACTATGCAAACTACATTGAATCTCAGAACATCCAAAATCAGGATGTGCCAGAAATTGTAGAAAAGATTACAGAAAAGAAAATAGAGGAAAAACTACTTGATGTAGAATGTGAGAACAGTGAAGGCAATTCTCAAGAGATGCCATCTGTTATAGAAGTGCAAGCGCAAGTCGACAAGATAAAGCTTGATGATAATGTTAACAAGCCTAGGAAAAAGAATAAGAATGCAAATTCTAGGTATATTGGCTCTGTTGGTGTGTTACTGCAGAATTTGCTCAAAGAGGAGCAGAAGCAAAATGAATCAACTAAAGATGAAGTGGTTGATGCAGCAGAAGGAAATAACAAAACCGAAAGTGAGCCTGTCAACTTAGAAGGTGACACAATTGATGGTCCTTTGGAAAATCCTACTGCACAGCAGAATAATAGTTTCAATGCTTACAATTCCAATGATGACGGGAACGATCCACCTGAAGAAAAGTCAGTTTCGTTAAAAAGAAGGTAAGCAATTTGTCTTGCATAGTGGCTTTTTACACATGATGTTTTAATATTGTTTTTGGTTGTTTCCAGCCATGAAATTGATGACGAGGAAGAGGACACGTCAGATATAATTAAAGACGCATTTGAAACGATGGGTTTCTGTATAAATTCTATTCGAATGCCGAAAGGACAACTTGTGTATAAGAAGCGCGTTGCGCGACTTCGTCCGCCGCGGAGCAAAAGGTTTGGAATGCCCCGGAAAACATATTTTGATGATGATGGCAATCCTCATGAGATTGATCAGGTAAGTCTTAGCATAGCAATGATTAAATGTTAATTAACATCTCATTACTTTTTGTACTAAGTCCCAAAGGTTAGTAAGCTAGCTTGACGTACCAATATCGTAGAAGTCATATACAGCATAAGGAACAAAAGTTGTCTCTCCTGTGAGCATAAGATTACAGATTAGCAACTCCGAGTCAGCAAATTTAAGATTTATACACGATGATTCAAATGTAAGATGAAGATGATCATGCATTCGGAGAATGGAGAAAGTTTTACCAATAATGATTTTTATTAATTAAACAGAGACTCCATTGCTTTTAGACGTCGTCTATTAAATTCCATTTTGGCTATGGATTAATATTTTTCAACTCCTGATCACCGATTAAAAATCATCGTGTATAAATGGGCCAAAAGTTGGCTGGGAGTCCCACACGCTGGTGTAGACTTGATTAAAAAATATTGGTATGGACCCTTAAGGATTTGCCACACTGGATGCGTTCTGCGGTCTGCGGTCAGGTCAAATTGAACGCAGCTCGCATTATGTATGAACAATAGGGTGTTTCACTTTTGTAGGTGAAAAAAATTTTTGTGATATTTTTTCTGACTTTGCTCAGCTTCCAGTTCTAGCTTATGTTAATAGAATATTTTCCAAATTTCAAGTGGATTGGACCATGTTTAGAGGTTGCACAGAATGAACAGCTCTAAATAAGAATCGAAAAAAAGAAGTAATTACTTTTATATAAAGATAGCACAATATGGTAGCCACACATCGTTTTTAAGTGAAAGAAAATTAAATTAAGCATAAAATAGAACATTAACTACTCAATAAATAATTTACTACTTAGATTACACAAGTTACAACCTCATCTTTGGTTCGCTTGACCACGCATTTTCTGTTGCATGCTTGTTTCTGCTATTCGTCTCTGATCGAATCATTAAATAAAGAATAGTTACTCTGTCTTCTAGAATCTTACAGGATGCGATTGATGGCAACAATTTACAGTTTCAATGTTAGAGTAAAGGTTAATGATGCTTAAATTTTTTGAGCCATTTCGCTTCTTTTGGTCACCCGAGTTCGATGAATAGTAGACGGCGATATAGAAACATCTGAAACATCGTGACCAAGGCTTTAAACAACTGTAATAACCGAAGTACTAGCTTGCCGAGTGGAGATTAAAGTTGTTCGCGATCCTATGCAGCTATGAGTGTCCAATCGAGAGATTTTAGTTTACTTATAAATAGGACGTGACATTTTTGCTGGTGGTACAGAGAATAGAATTATTTTCATCGTCTTCATGACTTGATGACTACTTAATGAAGAGCATTCTTGGTCCAAGGTCAATGTCATGTTGATTTATTTAATCGATTTTAATGCTACATTTTATAAGCATCCACTTTGTCTTGTCTCTTACGCTTTCGGATAATTTCTAAGGAAAACGTTAACAAATTATGGTAAGTGTTCCTTATAAAGTTACTAGCTTTTGCCCGCGGCTTCGCTCGCGTGTACCAGAAGTATTCCAAAGAACCAAGATATCAAGCAAGTAAGCATACAGGCAAGCAAGCAAGCAGGTCCACAATTGGCCGAGAAATCGGTGAACATACCTACATAAAAAAATACATAAAGTGGAATGCATAACCTCCTCCTTTTTTAGAAGTCGGTTAAAGAGCCCTTTGCGGCCTATTTACAGTATAAACTTATGCATTTTGAAATTTTAGCTTTTTACAACCAGTAAAACGGAAAATCCCGTTTTTTCCCCTTCCCGTAAGAATTTCGGGAAAAGTTTTCTTAATACTCCCCTACACTCCCCAAGGAACCCACATGCCAAATTTCAGCTTTCTATGACCAGTAAAACGAAAGATCCCGTTTTTCCCGTTCCCGTGGGAATTTTGGAAAGTCCTCTCTCAATGCTCCTCTACACGCCCCAAGCAACCTACATGCCGAATTTCAGCTTTCTACGACCAGTAAAACGAAAAATCCTGTTTTTCCCGTTCCCGTGGGAATTTTGGAAAGTCCTCTCTCAATCCTGCTCTACACTCCCCAAGCAACCTACATACCGAATTTCACGACCAGTAAAACGAAAAATCCCGTTTTTTCCTTATCCCGTGGGAATTTCCGAAAATCCTTAAAACGGTTTTTTACTATTATAATTACCTACTTCTATGCCAAATTTTAAGAGTCTAGTAATTATAGTTCATAGGATCCCGTTGAACTGAAGATATAAATAAATCCCGTTTTTTCCTTATCTCGTGGGAATTATGAAAAATCCTGTAATTAATGTTTTAACTAATGTAATACCTACTTGTGTATCAAGTTTGAAGAGTCTAGTTACTATAGTTACTGAGATAGGGTCACTCGGAATCGAATATATAAATCCCTTTTTTTCCCGTCCCCGTGGGAATTTCCAAAAATCCTTCCTTAGTGGATGCCTACATTGTATAAGGTATCTATTTATGTGCAAAATTTTAAGTCTCTAGGTCCAGTGGTTTGGGCTGTGCGTTGATATATCAACAGTCATTTAGTTTATTTAGACATTTCAACCCCATCGCACCCCATCCAGGGAGATGGTATTTTACGTCCGCCACGTCGGATTTTAAAACCGTTGTTGTTTTCATAACCAGCGACCCGACAAACCATAGAAACAACACCCTTGTTGATTTTCAGACTTTGTTACCCCTTTTCCCCCTTTTAGGGGTTGAATTCTCAAAAAACCTGAAACACGTGTTTACTCATTTATCATTAGGAGTACTTCTGTGAAGTTTCGAATAAAATAGTCGAGCGAATCTTGTTTCCCCATACAAAGTTTGGACCCCCGTTTCACCCCCTTAGGGAGTGAATTTTGAAAAATCCTTTCTTAGTGCACCCCTAGACCTTATAAGGAACCTACATGCCAAATTTGGAATCTCTAGGCCCAGTGGTTTGGGCTGTGCGTTGATATGTCAGTCAGTTAGTTTCTTCTTTTATATATATAGATTAAACGTTAGCTCAAACGGTTACTGTCTTGACATATGTATTAGCCTTCTTCCACACTTCTTGCAGTTTAATACTTGTCTACTTAGTGGCGTCCGAAAGAGTTTTTTTTCCTTTGTGATGGTGTAAAATAAATCAACAGCACTTGTTCCATGGAAGGAAGTCCAGCTCCTAACAAAATATCACAAGGAAACTTATTATTTACGTTAAAATATGCTTCAATCTTTTAAACGACACACTTAAATCACTTATAACCCTCCAATTCAAATAAAAAACTTGAAAATTTTGCTATCCTCTAATACACCGATATCAATTACTTGACATAAAAGTCATCAAACTGTGCAACCTTTAGATGATAATCGATTTTACTGATTTTTGGCGTATGAACTTTACATATCTACACATCTTTATGTCTTTACGTATCTTTATGTCTATGTTTGTACTCTTATTTTTGCCTGTGTATGTGTTATTGTTGTTATAAAATAAATGTTTTTCTTTCTTTCTTTTTCTTTACATATGAGTGGAAACAAGAATTCGAGCAAAGTCAAAGAAAAATCAAAAATTTTGAAAACTGAAACACCCTAATGAACAACATTGTCGGTCTCTATATATTTAGGCAGGAGAGATGCGAACAATAAAAAATCTGTCTGACCCATAGCTCCGATTTTAAGTTGTTTATTGGTCGTATATTGTGCCGCGTCGGCCTTGGCATCTCAGGGACTATGTCTTTGGAAATCTATTGCACTCTAAAACTTATAATTTACGAAATCACAGGCTCAGGAATCTAACGATGAGCGTGAAATGCAGACAGACGATGAATGTCCAGTTGTTAAGTCAGACACTGAAAAGGAACCAAAGAACTTTGATGTACCAAACGCAGTGTTAGAACCAGAAGTAGACGTGGCCGCAGTAGCGGCGTCCGTGGCCCTCCCATCGGACCCAGACGACCAAGACGAAGAACAAGTAAAGAATACACAAGATGCTGTGTTAGATATCTCAGGTAAGGTGGTAAGGTTAAGAATGTATAAGTAAATGATAAATGATCATAAGTAGTGATCGGATGGTTGAGTGCAAATGACATAAGGAACAGAACTACGTGGGTGGCACTGAAAGTTTCGGGAATACAAAAAAAGGGCCAGTTTAAAGAGTTAAATGTACATTTACTGTTTTTTAAAGTATTCTCCAAGCATATTTATAAATTTTTTCATTCGCTTAGACCAATTATTTAAACCGTTATTCCACTCCAAAGATGTAGTCCCAGAAATGGCACTTATGAAAGCGTCCACTGTTGCTTCGAGTGACAGGAATCGTTGAACGCGTAGCTTATCTTTAATTTTAGGGTATGTATAGAAATCATTAAGACACAAGTCGTGGCTGTATGGTGGATGGGTCATTAATTCGGCGTTATAATAGTCCAAATACTCATATCTTTGACGAGCAGTGTAGTCGCTAGCGTTGTCGTGATGAGAATGATGCATCGGTTGCAGTTTTCTATTTTGAGTATCTCAACGATTTCAGGCAGACTAATTGTAGTACATCAGTCTGCATTAACCGTTCTGCGATCCACAAGTGCAATAGTCGCAACTTGCCCTGATTTCGAGACAAAAGTGGCGACCATCTTTTTCGCCGTGCTTCGGGAGTGAACAATCTTGGTCGCTCGCAGTTCGTTTTCGAACACCCAAACTCGTGATTGGTTTTTATTTTCAAGTTCGTAAGTATGTATCGACGTTTTATCATCCAACACGATTTTATATACTGCGTTGGAAGTTCAGAAAGTAGGTGTGAAACCCAACGGGGAAATAACTTTCTCAGGACCAGTTCTGTTTGCAAGATAGTTTGGATTTAACTTATTGCAATCCCTAAACATGACTGAATTTCACGATATGTGACATGACGATCTTTGATGATCAGGTCCCGCACTGCATCGACGTTTTCTTGAGTAACCCCAGATTTGGGCCGCCCTTCACGAAAATCATCACGGAGTTTCACACGATCGCGGTAAAATTCGGAAAACCAGCGATACACGGTCGTCTTTCATGCAACTCCCTCCGTAGTCGTCCGATAAAGGCAATATTTTTGAGATAAACCAATCTTAAAATCATAAAAATTCATAGCTCTTAAAATTTCTCGCGTTAATTCCATTTTGGCGGCAACGACTCTTTAAAAAATAATTACTAAAAAGTGTCTACTTTTTTTCAAACTGCCTGTTGTAATGAGTTGACAAGACTTCTATGGTTATAAAAAGGTTAAATTTGAAACATTATTAAACCATTAAATAATCAATTCCCGAAACTTTCAGTGCAGCCTAGTAATGGAGTAGAAATCAGTGTTATATTTCTTATGCAGTCAACAAAATTTGTCATTTTCAATGGCGTCCTAGATAAAATTTCTACGTTATTATTTAATCATTGGAGGGTTTTCTATCGTTTGCCCGAATTTCATATGCCATAATGTACCTATATGCCATATTTATTAAAATTACAGTTTGATTATATGTTGTCTTCTTGTTTACCACTCAGTTACTGAAATCAGATGTATTGTTATTTAGCAATTAATAATAACATCAAAGATCAATCAATGGTACTTACTATACTAACGAAAACCTGATAACAGGCGTATCTACACGTTGATGCGTTAAGAGTGAAAGGCAGGTTACTACGTTCTTTGTCTTAACTGACTTATGGAAATCAAGAAAGGTAGGGTGACCACACAATTAGTGTACATAATGTTTTATCACTTTATTGTTAATTAAATTATTAATTACTTTAACACGCATAGTTAGAATTAATTTTGCCCAGGCAGTAAGTTAAGGTGGTTCCTGTATACCAATTCAAAATCACCGTGTATATTTTACGGCAAACGTTAGAGCACATGAAGTTCGGGCAAATGAAACTCTGGCAAGTAAAGGTAAATTTCATGTACTGTATTGCAGTGGCAAATTCGGAGTCAACGAAACGCAGGAGGCGTCAAAAGAGGCACGCGAAAGCAGACGACGTCACAGACATGCCTATAGAGCTGCAAGGCGAGCCCAAAATGCTGAAGTACTGGAAGAAGCGACACTCGCTGTTCCACAAGTGAGTTTGGGGCTATCCCAGCTGTCACTTCTTTATTCGCATGGGGTTTTTTCCAATTGTTCAAGGATCGTTTTCAAAAAATTTGTACATAGTTAACGGCTTAGTCGAAACAAAAATCACGATCGCTATTTTTGTGTAACGAAATTTAGTCATACAAAGTATATGGGTAACTCCGTTACACAAAAATAATTAATTAAAATTGTGTACAAATTTTTTCAAAACGACTCTCAAACTAACCAACATGAAATTTTGATTTACTGTTATTATAATTAAGTACAAATGGAAAATCGTCCACTTGAATTGAATTCTGAATTTTGACCAAAATTATTTTATGTAAAATAGCCATGTTGTAATTTTTGAGAATTTCCGTGACAAATGTGACCAAATGTGACAATGACCGGGGGAGGGGACAAAAATCACGAAATCGGCGTGACGTAATCAACAAAACCGAGGCCTGCCCAGTTTCAAAACAAATTTGCTTGCAGCCGTTGAAGTTCATTGGTGGATCAAAGCGGACAGATGTCTAGCCACTGCAATTTTAAGCAAAATGGACATTTAAAGTGTCAAGGTGACCTTTTTGTTGATGGTACTTTGTGAATCACCCCTACTTAACTGGCACATCTGACGCAGTAAAAGCTAGTCGTTAGTAAATACGTATGTCAAAAAACACAAGAATCATTCGTTTTAGCGGTGGTGGTTTAGTGGTTTGACCTATGGGCTCTCAAGCAGAGGGTAGTCTCAAACCCAGGCTCGTACCTCGTGAGTTTATCGGAATTTATGTGCGAAATTACATTTGAAATTAACCGTGAGCTTTACGGTGAATGAAAACATCGTGAGGAAACCTGCAAACAAAACATAAGAGGATACGATGGCTGAGAGACTTTGGAGAAATAGGTATTTTAATGAAATGTCGCTGTCTCGCCCGAACCCCTCCGTGTCAGTACAGCGAGAGCGGGACAACTGCAGCTCAGACCGGGCGCGTAAAATTGATCAAAACAGCATTTCGTAGTCCCCTGTTTTCTTCTCGAAAACTGGACCAATAAAATTATTTTTTTTCAAAAATAATTAGAGAACAGATTTAGCTATGCTCCTATGTTTTCCTTTTTTTGTTTATATGAGGGATTCTTTTCTGGTGAGTGCCTAAAAATGACGTTGAAATTGGGCAATTTTTCAGTTTTTGATAGCTCATATTTCTTATGTCAATTGTAATATGGAAAAAAAACGAAACATAGGGGCATAGCTGTTTTAGATACAGATTACACAGTAAAAAAAAATTGGCTCTAAAGCCATTCCAGGGAGGAAACAGGGGACTACGTTTGTATGGAGAAATGGTGTGCATCGTATCCTCTTAATGGTGTGTAAAGTTCCCAATCGGCGCTGGACCCGCGTTGGAACTACATCCCAAGCGCTCTCATTCTGAGTGGAGGCCTGTGCCCTAAAATGATGATTATTTTTAAAGGTTCGACGAGGGAATTAAGCTAGACTACGAGAGCTGGTTCAGCGTGACGCCCGAGAATGTGGCGTGGCACATCGCCGACAAGTGTCGCTACGACGTGGTGCTCGACGCGTTCTGCGGCGCCGGCGGCAACACCATACAGTTCGCTAAGACCTGTAAGAAGGGTGAGTCGGCCATTTGTTTCCGCGTTTTCTCGTGGTCGCCCTAATTTGTCCCACCAGGGGGAGAAGGACTTGTTTCTCAGTCCCTGCTTTCTATGGTAATGAAATACTTCCTGTATATAATATCTATATAAACATCCATACTGCGAAGATGTGTCTGTCTGTCTGTTACCTCTTCATGCTTAAGACATTGATTGAACCGATTTAGATGAAATTTGGTATGGGGGGCATTTTCAAAAAAAAAGTGTACCCCATACTTTTTTTTAAAAACCTGACAAATTTTGGGTTATTTCTACTCAGAATCACAAGCATTATCGATTTAAGCAATAAAAAAGTGTCCCACTTTTAATTGTCAGTTTTGTGACATGTTGTATGGACCGTCACAAAACTGACTAATAAATTTTAAAGCAGTGAAATCGTGTCTGTAGATTGAATTAATTTGTAAAAAAATTGTGTGGACCATAAAAAAAGAGTAACAAACACGAGCTAGTTACATATTTACCTTCTTCTAATATATAAAAATCTCGTGTCACGGTGTTTGTTATCGAACTCCTCCGAAACGGCTTGACCGATTTTTATGAAACTTTTTTTCTCTATACTCGGTAGGTTTGAGAATAGGTCGTAGGCTAATTTTTGTCTTCGCAGACGGAGCGAAGACGCGGGCAACAGCAAGTCTAATATATAAAAATCTCGTGTCACGGTGTTTGTTATCGATCTCCTCCGAAACGGCTTCACCGATTTATATGAATTTTTTTTTCCCCATATTTGGTAGGTCTGAGAATAGGTCGTAGGCTATTTTGTTATACCCCTAGGTGATATTTGCGGGCAACAGCTAGTAAATAAATAAAATTATTTTGTATCTCCAGTGATAGCGGTAGACATAGACCCGGCTAAGGTGGCGCTGGCGCGCCAAAACGCCGCGGTGTACGGCGTCACTGACCGCATAGAGTTCGTGGTGGGAGACTTCTTCGAGCTAGCGCCCACTCTGAGTGCCGACATGGTGTTCCTGAGTCCGCCTTGGGGCGGGCCCAAATACTCTGAGGTGAGGTTACCTCTAGCCTCCAGGTTAGCCCTCTCATTCTAAGAGGAGGCCTGTGCCTGGGCCTGTGTGTTTGTGTGTGTGTAGGCTGGGAGAATGATGAAGGTTATCCCTACTCTACGCATACTAATAGGTATTATAATTGTAAATGCAAAAGTGTTTGTCTGTTACCTCTTCACTGAAATTCGGTGAAGAGACATTTTGAGACACTGGGAAGGAAAAAGGATAGTTTTTATCCCGGAAAGTTGTATAATTCTCGCGGGATAGTGATAAACGAATCTTGTGTAGTCGGAGTTGGGGGCAACAGAAGTAACAGAACTACGCAACAGATTTTTTTTAATGAGGTTTTCACCATCCGTAAAGCCCATCACACACAGCGCAGATGCGGTAAGATATCTGTTTCTGAACAGATATCTGTCAATATCGCTCCCTATACAATTCAATGGAGGACCACACACAGCGCAGATGCGGTAAGATTTTTATCTGCGCATCTGTGAGCACCGACATATACAGTGGTGGTCATACAATTAAGAACGATTTGAAGTTTCCGATTTTTTTTTATCTACATCATGTCATATGTCTAGTTGTGTTCCTTCTTAGAAGTAACAAGTTATGTTATAAAATAGCCACATGGATAGAGCAAACGGGATTAAGAATAATAGTGTATTTTATAATTGCTAACATTTTTTTTTACAAATTTTATTTGTTCTCTATACTAATAAATTCAAATAGTAATGTAGCTGGACAAATAATTAAGAACGATTTATTAAACTGCTCGAGAGTTGTTTTATATGAAACTTAGATTAAATAAATCATATTAATGTGAAGTTGGTATAGAAAAAAAAGCAAATTAATACATTTGAACTAAAATTAATAGTTAGTTGCATGTCCACGGCTTTTAATTACGGCTTTACACCGGCGAGGCATTGAATCTATCAATTTTTGACATTTCGCAAGAGAAATAAGAGTTCCATTCTTCTAAGAAAACGTCGTACAGCTCTCTCAAATTGCCACACTGTCGATTTGAAACCTTTTTCTTGACTTCGCACCAAAGATGCTCTATTCGGTTAAGATCTGGGCTGTTGGCTGGCCAATCTAAGACTGAAACTGATTGTGATGTGAGGAATTCCTTAACGGTGCGTGCAGTATGCTTTGGATCATTGTCGTGCTGGAATGTCCAAATAACCGGAAGCACGTCTTCGGCATATGGTAACATTGTTTCTTGCAGTATATTTTTGTATTGGAATTGATCCATGTTTCCTTCTATCAGCCTAACAGGTCCAACGCCATATCCAGAAAAGCACCCCCAAATTTTCACATTTCCCCCGCCATGCTTTAATGTCACTTTTGTGTACTTTGGGTCGAATGCTTTATTCGGAGGGCGTCGTACATATCGTTTTCCATCAGAACATACCCTATTTATTTTTGTCTCGTCAGAAAAAAAGAACGTTTTTCCACTGTCTGACTGTCCAGTTTTCATACCTTCTTGCAAATGCAAGTCGGGCTTGCCTATGACATCGTTTCAACATAGGCACCTTCCTTGCTATCCTTCCGTTCAACTTATTTTCTAGCAAACGCCTTCGAATAGTGCGTGCAGAGATTGCTGAAGGGTTGTTTTCGCCAAAATATTCTTTTCTCAACTCATTAGACCCTTTAAAAGGATTTTGTTTTGCCAAACGAACGATATTTCGATCATCTCGACGAGATGACTTTCTCTGTCTAGGTCCACGCGGAACGTTTGAAGTAGTTTGATACGTGGAAAAATGCTTTACGGCATGGAAAACCATTGTTTTTGAACATTGCAGATGGTCGGCTATCATTTTATACGACCAATTCTTCTCGCGAAGTTTTATTATTACTTCTCTTGTAGATTTATCACAACTTTTATTTTTCCCCATTGTTTTTATACGAAGTAATCACTTTTAAGACTTTAACAGCACGAAATGGCGCCAAAATTATACGAATAATAATCTACAACCACAGAGCCACACAGTGTTCTCTATTTAAATTTGAAAAAACAATAAACTATTCAGCGTTCTTAATTACGTGACCAGCCAGTAAGTACTAATACTAGGTTCAGATCGAATGTATAAAGTTTCTCTATTAATTTTTTAGCCAACAATGTTGCATAAATGAATGTACCGGTAGTACGAAAAAGTTTTGCAATACCGAGAGAAATAAAAAAAATACGGGCAATTAGTTATACTTGTTACTTTGAAAAAATCATCTCAATAAATAATCGTTCTTAATTATATGGCCACAACTGTACCTATCGACAGAATCCGACAGATATGAAGATTATATCTGCAGATAAATACAGGTGGATGCGCAGAAGCACACTTTCATCATCATCATCCCAGTCTATATTACGTCCCACTGCAGGGCACAGGCTTCCTCTCAGAATAAGAGGGTTTGGGTCGTAGTTCCCACGTGGGCCCAGTGCGGATTGGGAACTTCAGTGTATAATAAAATAAATATAAAATTACGTACTTACTACTTAAGCAAACAACAAGTCATCCTTGCGTAGAAATGCATTTTCGCATTTTTTTACATTTTGTCGTGAAGAGAAATAAAGAAAGTGTAACGCGCTTTCATTGAAAATTTATTGTAGCCTATCTATCTCTCAAAGGGATGGCAACGCACCTGTGACACCCTTAATGTTGCGGGTGTCCATAGGCGGCGGTGATTGCTCCCCATCAGGTGACCCGCATGCTCGTTTACCCCATTTTATATAAAAAAAAAACACCCTGTATAAGCCATCCGCACCACAAAACACGTCTACTCAGCTCCGAAATTTTAGAGTGAATATAAAACCTCGCATCTGCGCTGTGTGTGATACCTGCAGACGGATAAGTTTTTATACGCAGATAAAATCTTACCGCATCTGCGCTGTGTGTGACAGGCTTTAGATATTTTTCTCGGAAGGTTAATGTATAATAAATAAATGTACAGGTTGTCGCAAAACTCAGCGATAACCTGGTACCGGGCGAGAGGTCAAGTTTGGGGAAAAAAAGAAAAAAAAACCATGTCATTTAGTTAAGCAATAATAGAAATTTTTCGAAAATATCTAGTACTAAATGTGATATGTTGTTGACTTTTGGGACAACCTGTAAAATTATTTTACGGTGAAGGAAAACATCCTGAGGAATCCTGCATACACCTGCGAAGAAATTCAATGGTGTATGTGAAGTTCCCAATCCGCACTGGGCCCGCGTGGGACCTACGGCCCAAGCCCTCTTATTCAAAGAGGTGGCATGTGCCCTGCAGTGGGACGCATATAGGCTGGGATGATGATGATGATGAAAAATTGTTAATCTATTGCCTAGAGTACAAATACAAGCTTTAGATTCAATGCCGCTTATTCGGTTTAAAACATTAACTTACAAATCAATTTGATAATCAGCCTTATTGTTTTTCTTCTAATGTACTGTCATAAAGAATGGTAAAGCACTTTGTCAACTAATACCGGAACTCGCATCGTCTAAATAAGACTACATCTCTTACTTGTGCCTTCAGAATGTGGAGTACGATTTGGAGACGATGTTAGAGCCGCGCCCGGCGTCCGAACTCATGGAGGCGGCGAGAACCATCAACAATAACATCGCACTCTATCTGCCCAGGAATACGAGGACAGACCAGGTAAGCTAACTTACATTGTATTTACTAACCTGTCACTACCAGACCAGAGATGGCCATTAATAAATACAGAGTGGCCACCAGGTTTCCGCGAGACTTTAACAGCATGTTCCTGACCTTATTTAAAGTTAAAAATGTTCATTTCATTAGTTTTTTCTAAATTCGGCTCGATTTTAGAGATATTTCCATTTATGTGTAAAAATTTTGAAGTTAAATCTTTGATCAATTATAACTGAAGATACACATTGCCGAACAAAATCCCCTTCAAAGAATGTCCGAACTTTTTTATTTGTTTGCATAACAATTAAAATCATCACCTACACAGAAATTTGAACCTAGTCTTTACTTCCTTACAGTCGAAGTTCGGTTGACACTTGACAGCTAAACTTGACAATTTCACGCAACGTACTGAGAAAAAGAAGGCCACTTTTATCAAAGTGGCGCTCATTTGGCTCGAACATTTTCGGGCGCGCGGTTGTGGATCTACAGTTATTATTGATCAAAGATCAAAGAGATCTTTATGATTGCAATGTTGCGAGACTGAACCATCTATACTACATTTAATTTAGAATTATAAACTACAACAACATTATATTGCGGCTCGTGAACTGTAATCTCTTTACAATTTGTACTAGAGTAAGAATTGACGACACGCAAATAAAGTGACATTAAAACAATTTTATTTTGCGGCTCCCAGACTATTGTACTGTACTATTTGCTAGGTAAGAAATAGTTGACGAGCTGCAATATAATGATGTAGTGGTTTTCAATTCTAAATTAAATGAAGTATAATTTGGCTGCATTATTCGAATAAACAATAAATCATGTCATGTTGTATCAGGAGCTAAAAACGTTGGCAGAGAACCGAACAGAATGGCGATTACTCCGCCGACAAGAGCTGGGCTCTTAAATTAATGATGATTAAACAATAAATCATGAATATATCCACTAATAAATCACTCGGCCTCTTTTCATATTATGACGAATTATTTATTCGTTATTTTATTCGGATTCGAGAAAAGTTATTAAATAAATAATTATTCGTGGCAAATCATTCGACGAATAAATGATTCGAATAAGAATTCGGTAATTTTATTCGTCAATAGCGAATAATTTGGTTATTCTTATTCATCATGGGAATAAATTTTGCCCAGCTCTGTACCAGACCAGGTATGGGAAAAATTCGTCGCTAACCTCTAGACCAGTGATGGTGTAGGGGTAAGCACGCAGCACGGAACGCTGAGGACCTGGGTTCGATTCCCAGCATTGGTCTTTTTTCTGGGGTTTTTTCTGTGCATCTATATTTCAGTTTGTATTTAGTTTGAAATATATTTATTACTCATTGCAGATACTGTCTCTAGCAAAAGAAACCGGGGGATCTGTTGAAGTTGAACAGAGCTACCTGGACCGGCGGTTTGTGGCCATCACGGCGTATTTCTACTAAGACTGTCACTTTCCTTGTGTTACAAGTGTATTTAAAACACTCTTATAGCAAAAAAAATCCAAGGTACAATGTACGCTGGTGTATTCCTCAACAATTTTACTTTTTGCTGCACATATTATTATTTTATGGTTTACTTAGAGTATAAAATGGAACAACGAATTCCTTTCGGGGTTCTTGCATTTAATTAGAAAAAAGCTTGGATTTTCAATTAAGAGCATCTGCATTCTTTTATATTTACGTATACATTTGTTGAATCCGTCGAGAGACAATCCACTGCCAAGTTTTTATTTAATTTTAGGAAAAAGCGCGTGTTTTATTCCTCGCTTTAAATTCAATAACGTTTTTATGCCGCTAGTTTTCATAATTATATTAAGTAGTATTTTTCAAAAAATAGACGTTGCTTAAAAATTCTGGAAATTACTACTAAAACTATATTTCAAGAACTGCAATAAGTTAAAATGTGTAACATTGTGAATAGATTAGATTGGTGTTATGTAAATAAATAAGTAATGGGTAAGCGACAAGGGATTTATATATAATATTATATGTATTGAAGTCCTTTTTTTTGCAATTCTTATCAAAATAACTATTATGTTTAGTTTTTTTTACCTGAGTCTAGTGCTGTTTGTCTTAACTTCTCAAATATCTTTGCGAGATATGGATGTGTGATTTGAATTTCTCAAAATATTTACATACCCTACATATTCCTTAGACGTCTTGTGTATGTCAGTAGTATGTTACCCATCATCTTAAATATCAAATAGATGTGCATTTATGAGGAATTCGCAAAATGCTATATCATAAAAATCAGATAAGTTTACAATTAGATGTGTCAATTTGAAAAAAATTGTCTAAAATTACAACAAATACCTATGTACCTTTGTTCAAAACTTGAACTTATAACTTTAATTTACTTTAGGCTGTGTGTTTTGTTTATCTGCATATTGACTGCTATAAAAGAATTTGGCAATGTGAGCTGCTATCGTCTGACACACTGGTTGTGATTGACCTTGATGATTAAACAGCAATGGTGTGTAAAACACTAAATACAGATGTCACTGTCAGATAATATCAGAGTACATTCCCTAAACATGTGAAAAGCTCTAATAATGTATCTGGTATTGATTCAAGTTTCTACTACATAAAACAACCGCTAGTCGACTTTACACTTCTTTACTTTGCCACACAAATGTGCATCATTTTTATGTGAAGAATTCTCTTTGTGATAGTAACATAATGTTTAGCACAATTATATTTCACATAGTTTTAAGATTGGGAAATGCAGTTGCTGGTGCAATAACAATTTGATAGTATTAGGAATTGTCTAAATTGTTTTTGCACAAACAAAATACTAAAATGTCTGGTGATGTGGTAGAATCCAAATAATCATTGGAATAAGTATGAATTTTGTGTGATCTATTGCCAATGTAAATAACTGTTAAGCAAAATATAACCATTAACCAAACTTTAATTTTTGTTTCATTTAGTGTTTTGGTAAATTTAATAAATAATAGTCGGATGTTGGAATAGCTTCTTATATTTAAGAAAAATCACATTCTGGTTTCAACATAGCGAAATGCAATGTTTTGAAGTTATTATTTAGAGACAGGAAATCCATAGACATTTAATTATTCCGCTTAACGGTATACTGAATGAACTTATTTTCAAACACATGACTTTATTTGCTCACTCAAATACACTTTCAGAGTCATCCATTATAAACAAGAAAGATATAAGTTGCTTATCTAATAACACTGCACAAGTCAAAAACTGACCATGTGACGTGGTACCCTATTTAGGTAAGAATTAGGGCCGGCGCTCACTGACGGCATGGCACGGCAAAGGATTTTATTAATATCAAGTTATTTTGAATCTTATTTCAATGAGTTTAGAATTCATGTTACTTTATTTCAATACCACGATGCCGCGACGAGCCGAGGGATGCTGCAGTAAAATTCGTATGTAACCTGCCGTGCCATGCCGTCAGTGAGTGCTGGCCCTAAAGTATAAAATATCACACAGCCACTCTCGGACTTGTGCGGTTTTGTTAGATAAGCAACGTTATATCAGTTTCATGCTCTCAAAGTATTTATAGCCTAGTGAACTTAGCATAACTTATTAACCAAGAAAATTTACTCCTTCATTTCCCCCTCTTCATCTTCTTCTTCTGCACCTCTGACATATAAGACATTATTGCATCTGATCAATACTTCTCCAAGGTTTCCTGGAAAAGATACACCAAATTACACATTTTATGCTAAAAAATCAAGACAAATGACAACTTTACTATCATCATCACTATCCCAGCCTACATACATCCCTCTGCAGGGTACAGACAGGCTTCCTCTCAGAATTGCGGATTGGGAATTTCTTCTTAGGTGTGTGCAGTTTTGCTCACAATATCTTTCTTCACTGTAAAGCTCATAGTAAGCGAACATCACACAAAGCATGGTATTTATTTTACTATTTAGTTGAATATGGATAAAAAGCAATGTCGCATAAGTGAAGTCATTATAATGCAACATATTATTAAATAATTTTGTATGGAAACCAAACTTTGCACTGCATTAACTTCACCTTAAGCGGTTGGTCAATATAAGCAGATTCCACTGTAGTTTCTGCTGTGGGATTGTTGACTATCACTTATTTTATTCATATTCCATTGCTGTTGCATTGGGGTTATATTTCTAACGCAAAGCTATTGGCATCTTAGCTAGGAAAAATAAATGAAGAATGCCTTTCATTTTCAATTCTGTATTTGGGTAGATGAAGTATAGTTGGTTCCCTCGAATAAGTATAGTAAACCATACTAAATGCGTAGAAAAGTGGATACTTTTATGTTAGGGAACAGAGTGTATGTACAGTCACGCTTATATGTCAAAAGTAAACAAAAGTTCTAAGGCCAGTTGTTAAATGATATGGCACTACCTAAAGTGCTGAACTACTTTCCTGAAACTAACCAACCAGTTACTGCAACAATATACAATCAGTAGGTACAACACGGATAACTTCCTGAAACTAACCTGTGACTTTGCTGTCAACAATTTCCTCTGTATTGGCCAATTGTAAATTCATGTAACCATCGGCAGATACTAAAAGGCCTTTGTATTCATGGCCCCATTTTAGTCTCACGAGCACAGATTTGCCCGTCAAACTGTTGAGGAACGGTTTAGGATTGATAGGCATAGCCGCCGCCATTTTCAGTGTTTTGTCTGAAAAACGCAAAAATAAACAATGTAAACCAAACGGACGGGACATATAATGCGAATTTTAAACTGCAAATTATTACCTTTTTGTCTATAAAATGAAAATTATATTAACGAAGTTTCACTGGTTACTCGTTATAACCTAAAACTCGATCAATTCCGCTTCGCTTTGTAATAGATGATGCCGTGACGTGATTCTGCCGGCCGCCGCGCCGCCGCTAGCCACTAGTGTTGCCAACTTTTGTTAGTATTCCCGCCGCTTCAATCACCCACCAGAAACCTTTGAGCCATGCATTTTCTACAGTGTAGTGTAGGTAGACAGCTACACAGCTAGACAGACAGCTACTCTAGTCATTGAACTATCGATAGTGGTCCATTACTAAACTAAGCCTATCGATAACATCGATACTATCGATAATATCGATATAAATTAGAATCCAATACTATTGATAGTCATCAATTTCAATTCAATTCAATTTATTTCCATAACAATTTACATTGTATCGGATATTAAAGAGTATGGAATATAGTCTCGTTCTAAAAATCTTAATGAATTTAAATCTTAATCTAACAAACATAATACTTTTAACTAATATAATTTACATTGCACTTCAGACAATATTGCATAATTGAGCAACTAATAGGAACTGTACATAAAATTATTTTCTTTAAACTAATTTAAACTATTAATAATAAAATCATTTATGCCATAAAAACACTTACTCAATAAATAAAGTCTGAGTCGTTGTTTGAACAGTTTCACATTATTTATGGACTTTAAATCAGTGGGAAGGCTATTGTACAATTTTACAGTCTGGTTTCGTGTGCTATGCTGTACTACTCCTGTAGGGTTGGTGCAATGGATTTAGTTAAATATTTTCTACGAGTATTTTGTCTATGTATGTTGTACTCTTTCATTCATCATATATGTTTCAAATTTATCTGGATGTTTAACAACATCCGTTAACAACAAAATGTAAAGAGAGGGTACGGTTAAGATTTTAAATTAATGAAACGTTCTCTGCAGGATTTCCAGGATGGGATTCGCATTATGGTTCTTATGGCTCGTTTCTGTAAAGCGAATGCTTCTTTGGTATTGTAAGCAAAACTTTGACCCCAAAATCTAATACTATATCGTAAGTGCGATTCTACTAGAGAATTGATACTACCGATAGCATTGCTTTTCGATAGTATCGATACTATTGATAGTTCCAAAAACTATTGATAGTATTGGATTATCGATAGTGTGTAAAAATTAAAAATCGATTGTATTGATGCCTATCAATAAGTCCATGCTATCAATAGTATTGGATTCTTATTACTATCGATAGGCCTATCGATATTATGACTATTTTTCAAGATCACTATCGATAAACAAACTATCGTCAGTTATGCAACGCTAGTCTACACCGTAAATATTGTACGAAAGGATCTTCTCTCTCGTTAAGGCTATCACGCACGAGTGATTTTTGTCACCGTGACAGTACATCTCTCTTTTTTCATTTCGAACCCTTAAAAGAGACATGCATACTGTCACAGTGGCAAAAAGTCACTAGTGCGCGCTAGCCTTTATATCACAGATTACTTAATAGTTACTTCGTAACAGATACTGCATCCCGTACAAAATCTTGGTACTTACCGCGATTGTAGCCACAGATTATACTACTCCGTCTCCTTAAGAATGTGTGCGTGCCGACAGTGACAAGGGCTGGCAGTTTGGATTAAATTTTTTTTTTCTACATGTTGTTTTACCATTTTGTCGGGATAATTGCTATATATTATATCCATGCAAACTTTCTAGCACTAATATTCTTTAAGCTAAGCCACGGACGGACAAAGAGACAGACGGTCATGGCGAAACTATAAGGGTTCCGTTTTTGCCATTTTAGCTCTGGAATCCTAACAAAAAAGGATATTTATTGTAATGCGTAGAACACATTGCCATGCTCATAGTACCCTAGCGTTATACTAAATACGAAGGTTAACTTTCGAACTTCGCTTCGTGCCATCCCGCTCACGCTTATGGCTTTTTATAGAAGAGTAAGAGGGACAGCACGATACGAACTTCCAAATTGTTATATTAGCTATTAATTCTAGCATAGTCATATTAAAATTTGCCCCCTGTTTCACCATTCACTTATAAAAGTTCAGGCGGCATATTTTTTCCGTGGAACACGAATGAACGTGCGTCGGCGCGCGCTTGTGACAACCTACTGGAATTTCGATCGCAGGCGATCGTCCCCGCGCGGCTGCCCTACGGAAAAAGAAAGTAACTAACATTTTTGTCAAAACCGGTGTTTTTGTATTTTTGGCACTTTTAGATGATAACGGATATTGCTACATTCTTGGAATCACCAAAAGAGCCTTAGTTTTAGAGATAAATTTTCACCAAACAAAGTAACTGCAGGCACTGACTCAAAATATCTACGGAAAAATAAAGTAAAACGCAATTACAAATCATAAATGAAGTAATTGCATGTCGTTTACTTTGTTTTTAAGTTGTAATTTGATCCACTTTGTTTTTTGTTTGGTAAATAGTTTTTTATTGAGACTCTGATTTAGTCAAAACAAAAGTAAATAGCATTACTTCATTTTTGTATTGTAAAAAAGCGTCAAAATTACCAATTTATCTCGGCAAAAACAAAGTAACTAAATGTTAAGGGAAAAAGAAAGTACTTGAATGACAGTTACTTTCTTATTACAATTTTATTTTAATAAACTTCGTTTTTAAGCATCATTTACATTGTTTCTATATTGTTAAACTGCTTCATTTAAAAATTTTGAAGATACTGTTTTGGCATTTGCTTTATTTGTTTGTTGCTTTCAGAACGCACCCCGTAACGTCACAAAATTACGCGCGCGAAATATGACAGAATCTGTCATGTTTCGCTAAATCTGATTTAGATCTTGTCAAAATTCATTCTCAACGGAACTTTTCGAGAAGTTTTGTTTCGAAATAGTTGCTTGAGATTAAGTAAATAAGAAATGCGTGGTAGCAGTTTACGTTCGAAGTTTATTTTGCAGTTAGCTCAAAGGTAAGTAGAAAAGTGAAAATTACGATGCATTTCATTGGTATTTCGATGATAGTTATTAGTACAATACCTGATCAAGCAAAATATGACCTTGCAATTGCAATCGTACAAATAATACCTAAGTCGTTCGATTGTTTTATCACCCAACATATTCATTTATCGAAACGTATTCAATTTTAATTTACAAAGAGGGTATATTGCTTTGTTGTAGGGCCTCTAGGCCGCCGGATATTGTCGAGGCGAGCTCCGAAGTGGGCGATACTATAAACAATAATGATCATGAGAACTGTTTAATGGGACAGCCAGATCTTTCTTCGATAGAATGTCTTGTCCAGCACACAAGCCCTCAAAGACCAACCACATCAGGTGAAGAAATTATTGAGGATATTCTTCAAAATTTCCCGATTCTGCTTGACGAGTAAGGTGAAAAAGCAGTTTGCGTGCTATGGCATGAAGAGATTTCCGAGAGAGACGCCAGAAATATTGTAGATGCGTTTTATAAATTCATTAAAAGATAAAGAGATATTAAACATTTCATATTTTGGGCTGACAATTGCTCGGCCCAAAATAAGAATTGGTTCTTGTATACAGCATTTGTTCAAATTGTCAATATGGTAGAATCTGAAGTCGAAACAATTACAATGAAATATTTGACTAAGGGCCATACCCACAATGCTGCCGATAGTGTCCATGGCAACATAGAGAGGGCTTTGATAAAGAACCGAAATGTGTACGATTTTGATGACCTAAAAGGCGTAGTTTTGCATAGCAGAAAGAACATGATTGTAGTAGAAATTGACGCTGCCAACGATAAATTTAATTGGATTAAGAAAAAAAGACAGTTAACAAAAAAACCAGATGATCCTTTAAAATCGTTTTATTTATCGGACTTAATAAGTGTTCAGTTTCGAAAGGGATCGAAGGCTTTGTACTATCAAACAATGCAAGAGTCAGAATTTAAAGAAATATGTTTTTTACAGAAAAGATTCGATATAACTACGCTACCGGAACGTAAAGCTGGGCGACGGGGTATTAAACCAAGCAAAAAACAAGCTATTATAGAAAAGTTGGTCCCTTTTATGCCGGAAAATCGGCGTTATTTTTGGCAAAATCTGCAAACTGATAAAAATTCTCCTGATTTGATAGCGCAAGAAATAACACAAGAATAATAATACATATATAATAAAATTTAATTGTAATAGACTTCATCTATAACTAAGTATATTTATTAAATATACATATAACCTAATTATGATATAAAAAAAAACACGAACTAAACGCACACACACACACACACAACACCACACACACAACACAACATAACACACACACACACACAACACTAACTTAAAAACTAGATAATGTATAGTACTATATTTCGTAAATTTGTAACTTTTTGTATGTTGGTAAATAAAAATTTCTTTTATTTATTTTATTTATTTATTTATAACAAGAAAACATAATTGTGATAACAATATTATTAACCCTTCTTTGCATGTTTTTTTTATTTTATTTGTGAAATTACTCGGATAGTTAAATTGATCTAATTTATGTGAATGTTATGATGGAAGTTTCCATCACCATGCAAAGAAGGGTTAAATGGTAGATTACTTAAAATTTCTGGTTTTGTAATAAAATGTGTCAACAATATACATAATGATTATGAGGGATAAGACTTAAAAAATATTGTTACCAATGTTAATAATAACTATAGTTACTAGTGCCTTATAATTGCTGCTATCAGTAGAGTGGCATAGTCATAATTGATAGCTATTTTTATTGTGTTTTTGAATTGATTCGTGCAATAAAAATATTAGAAATTTACACCTATATTGTTTTATTGTATATTGGTACCTATAATAATTTAATATCTTATCACACTAAGCAATCCCCCGGGTCCCCCAAATGACAATCCAAGTGCCCCCCCCCCTCCCCCCAGCCCTATGTTTGCCTATTAACCTTGTTACTTATTAAGCGATTTTAAAAAGTAAATGATTATACGCTGTATAGAAAGAATTTTTAATCTTTAAAATTCTCCCTAACACTTGTAAAACAAGGTAAGTACTATTACTTCATTATTTAAATTTAAACTTGTGTGAAGAATATGCTTATTTGCAATTAAAAAATAAAGTAAAAGTATTTACTTTGTTTTTGACTTGACACATTTATTTAAAAATAATTAATTTACTACGGAAAAACATTTTTTGGCATTTAAAAGAGAACTAAAAACAAATTGTCATAAAATTGTTATACAATAAGTAGAGCAAATTATTTGACACATTACTACATTTAAAAAATCGTGGAATAGTTAATAGAACGTTTAAAATTAAGTTTTTTCGGTTTTTTCGTTCTCCTGTAAAATTTACTAAACTGCAGTTACTTTCTTTTACCGTAGAGCAGCCGCGCGGTAGGTAAATATCGCGCGTAAGTACATGGCATGCATGAGGCCTGCTTTATATATTTAACTAAAAAAAAAACATTGTTTTCATGCTGTTGGTATCACGTCTTGCTATCACAAATTGATTAGAAATTCGGACTTTCAACGTTTTGACAACTTTTATTTCAAGCTAATAGTTTTATTCTTAAAAAACTTTACACAATAATATAAAGAACACTGTTTTACAAGCGCAAATACCATATGAAGTTAAACAGTTACACCGTTTACCCACAATAAATTAAAAACTGTAAAAAGTTTGAATTTCGCGCCTAGAGCGTGCGCTTCCACCTTAACTAAACCACTTATTAAATCTGTCATTCAATTAAAGAGTATTGTATTGTAATATTGCAAACTATGTTAACAAATTATTTGTTATTTTTACAAGCGATATTTTTTCGCTAAAGGGTCACCAGTTTTAGTGGAAAATTTACTAAGTTGGCAATAAATAAGTTAGCCAGAAACAACTTTTTCTTCCATTGCTTATACCTAAATACATGGACTTAATACCTAAATATTACTATTAAGTCCATGCCTAAATATTACTAGTATGAAACTAGAACTCAGCGAACTAATGACGAATAATTGACAAAGATAAATATTCGTGTTTCATAAATATAGTTTACACAGACATTCGAAATTGCTCCATGGCGGTCAATTCGAAATTCTAATTCTATGTGATGTGATTGACATTTTGCCATATCGTTTCGGAACGGAACCTTCATTCATAAATTCATAACATAATCTATCTGTGTATCTGTCACAAATGCACTAATAGTTACGCACGTCATCCGACTTTTGTCCAACCGCCTGGCTCGTTGGCAAGCACTTCGCATTTCTTACAACACTACTTTTAAAAACATTTTTGTAACTATCATGAACATTTTTATTAAAGGTATAAAATAGAACTAGTATAATTGAAATAGTTCAAATAGTAGAACTGAAGCTATACTTGGCAAAACAGAGATGTCTTCAACGTTCGCAGGATTTAGTGAAGAGGATTTGAAACGGATCAAATCTGTGGAAACAGACTCAAACATCGGTAAGTACTTCTTTAATTTAAAAGTAACTTATTGCGTTGTGTTAAAAGTAACAAAATGAACGTAGCTGTAGAAAAGTTACCAGTATCAAGCTGTAAACTGACCCCATTTCACTGTCTCAAAAGCTTCCTATGTAAACAGTTATATTCTAAGAAAGTGGTGAACCTAATCTAATAGCAAACCAATTCTTGTAAGGCATTAATTCGATGTGCATTAGTTTTACTTAACATCTCTTATTTGCTATTACCAACTTTATTTTCTGCATCTAATTACATGCAAATTTTTGTTTTAACTGAATAATGGTACTTACCACGTAACAAGTAGACCCTCACGTCATCATTAGATCATCTTGAGATGTGCAATTTGTATTCCATGTCATTGTTTTTTTTTTAAAGTTATATTGTGATTATCTGTGTTGTTGAAATCATTACTCTGCAGCTATTTTAGCATTGTAATAATGCCAGTATTAAGTAAAACTAGAAGATTATTATTAATTTCCTTAATATCAAAGTAAAAATATACCAGGCATACCAGGCTACCAGCTAAAATTAATATAATAGAACTTTGTTTTTTTTTTCTTGACAGAACCTAAAGTGACATCAAACTTCAGAAAAGCTCAAATTGGTGTCAAACCTAAGAAACCAACTCCCCAATATAAGCTACCACTGCAAAAGCAGAGCTCTGATGAATCCATCAATATTATGTTTGATAAATGTAGACTTAGTTTAAAAAACAAGCCAATTTGTGAAGACAGCATAAGTAACAATGATTCTAGTGATCTTGATAATATAAGCACAGCAAGTTCAGTTGATTTAAATATTCATGACAACGTATTTCCTGAAGAAACAAGTGAAGTAAATACTGAGGATAAAATAGATAGTAGGAAGAACAGTGCAGACGTGACACCGGATTTGGTGAGAAGCAATTATATGGAGGATGAGCCAGCAAATCACAGTGTCAAGATTGGAGAGTTACAGTTGAAGCAGAAGATAATGGAGGAGCAGAATAAGAAACGGAAAGAAATGCTAGCTAAAGCCTTGGCTGATAGGTAAGGTTTATTGAGCAACAAACCTGCTAAGTGGCTATATTAACCCTTTACCTAGTATAAAATAGACTTTCTGCCACTGCTGTTTGGTAGAAAATTCATATTTATTCAGCTTATGCCCGTAGCTAAAGGGTTAATGATGCAATTTACTCAGAACACAATACATAGAGCTTTAAAATAAGAAGACACTACTGGGTAAAATAAAAAAAATTTAAACTTCATGCTGCTGTTAAAAAATGTTTGTTCTGCAACATTCTGCTTGCTAGAATAACTTTAAAATCCTTTTTTACAATTTTGTTTTTGAAGCATGCCAAATGTGCACTGGACAATGTGAGTCTTGAGACTAAAATTTTATCTCATCATGATTCATGTCATGTTATCACTCATTGAAGTATGTAGTTTGATTTCTTATCACTGTCAAAATTTCACACACTCTCCACTATTGTATTGATTGTAAAGCATGTTTGGAAGCAAAATAGAATTATGTTCAGCAACAAATTCCTTAATCTTATTAGAAAACCTATATGGTATGTGTCTATACAAAATATTTCATAAACTTTAATTTGTATGATCTGACTTTCAATGTTTGTTTTTTTAGGACAAAACAAACTGAAGAAGAGGTTATCCGTTTGGAGAAGATAAAGAAGGAATTGCAAGTGTTAGATGGACAGTTCTCGCAGGATGTGTCTGTTTTGAGGAAGAAAATAGATCAAGCGTGCTTGAGCTATGCTGATGCAGAGTAAGCTTTTTTTGTAAAATATTATACATCTGGAAACGCCCCCAAATACTTTTTTCTAGACATTTTTCTGTCTCTTTCATTTGCTAAGTTAATGAATAAGTGAGGTAGCTGGGCATTTCTATTTTTCGTAATACTCAAAGTTAAAAAATTGTTAACAGGGAGTTAAAATTAGTCCGTTTGTTTACGCAATTTTCCAAGTCTTTACAATAAAAAAAACATAACAAACTGGACAATTCTTAACTTCTTGTTAAACACTGTTAAACTTGTCCGATTTGTTAAGTTTTTTTTTTATTGTAAAGGCTTGAATAATTGTGTAACTAAACGGACTAATTTTAACTCCCTGTTAACAATTTCTTAATTTTGGGTACAACGAAAAATAGACATGCCCAGCTATAAATTCATTATTTCAAATGAATTTTAGTTCAGGTTTAGTTTACTGTTTAAGCCATCATTCTGCTGGGAATCTTTTGGTGTAACCAATATTTAATACCTATCTGTTGTTTAGTCTTCTAGTAAACAGAAACAAACTTTCAGACATCTTAGAATTCTGAGTTGGAGTGCATTCAGTATAACCATAAGCTTTATACTAGTTTATGATTATGACATAAAACTTTTGTTCCAGAAAACACTATTTAAAAGTGGAGAAAGAGTTCTTACAAGCTAAAATTAATCTGCAGAAGGAGAAAGAGAAAAAAGAACTCCTGACAGAACATTTATGTGCCTTAATAACTCACAATGAAACTAGAAAAGCGCAGAAACTAGAGACTTTAATGCTAGAACTTGCCACTGATAGAAAAGCTTCAATAGGTGATGTTATTGCACCATCACCTGCAGAAGATGATGAGAGTGGAGTGGTAGTGGATGGTGTCTGTGAGAAAACTGGTAAGATGGTAGAGATAAGAAATGATTCAACAAACTAAAAGTAACAATTCATAATTGCTTTAACCAAATTTTTTAAAAGTTAACTATTACAAAGTATTTATTGCATTTAAAATGCTAAAATATATTAAGTTTTAAAATAATTATTTGTGCCTTAATTTAGTACACATAGATGAGACTAAGAAATTTACAAATTAGAGGTCAGTGTAAACAAAAAATATTACATAAGGATTATCTAGTAGAAACAATTACCTATAATAAATGTAAGTTTAAGATATCTATTTTTATACAGTCAATAAGATTAAAGCAAATTTATATTTTTGTTTAAGCATGACAGTTATTTTTACAAAATAACCCTAAAAAGCAAGACACTAAAAACAGGTATCTGTAATACTACAGGCTACTATTTTTGTATTTATTTATTGAAATTACTTAACAATAAATTTAAATAAAACAAAGGAATACTCAAATATCTACTGAATTTTATTTTCAACGTTGCTTAAAATATTTATATCGTAAGGTCTAGGTACATAGAACCAATGGAGGATAAATTTGGGCCATATGAAAACCATATATAAGTAAATATAGAAGGGTTTAATAAAAAACATAAGAACGTGGGTGGTCAGCTAACAACAACCATATGGCAATTTGCCATAACCTCAATGCAATAATAAAACCGTACGCTAATTGTCTATTAACGCAGGGGCGGGCCCTTGCTATCGCTTTTAGGTGAATCAACTTTTTCGTGTTATTTACTCTGTCCCCAGTTGTCCAAGTGACATCTTCATACTGTTTCATAGAAAAATGCTTAGGTTGTTCAAGAGACAAAATTTGTGTAACCATAGCAACAGATGTTAAGAAAATGTTGATTTACCCATTTATTATCTGTTTCTGTCTGGGTGGTGACTGAAAGAGATGGTGAATGCAATAGCAAGCGCCTGCTGCGCGTTAGACAACATGGTCTCTGGATTTGGTTAATCCTAATGGCTAAAATTACCTTTCAGAGCCAAAGTAACTCAACATTACGGTGCTTAAAAACTATATCTAAACAACTTAATTTCGATGATGCATTGACAAATTGGAAGTATCCTTGAAAATACTCTTTGAATGCTGTTTTTTATTTAATACTGTAATAGGTACTATTCTTCATAACATTACATTATGATGATGTCTATTGCATTGATAATAACATCCTTTGTAAACGAAGTAGGTATTAATTTTATAGTCAAGTCCATTCTGTAGTCACATTTATCAACAAACTATCAATTCTTATTAACAGTAGGCAGTTCCACTTCAAACATATCCATGATCACATCACTTGCATTGCTAACGCTTCCCTGTACGATAGCAAATCAATTCCTAATTTGCCAATGGCAAAATATCCTGTCGTCTACATAAAATCCAAACCCAAAACAGCCCCTAAGAAATCTAGTTTCACAGAAGAACATTCAACGGCATTTACCAAAGAACATCCTCCTGCCTGTATGCTATCCCCAATTCCAATATGAAAACTTCTTGTCGTGGTCTTTGAGTATAGCTTTAATATTTGCGTCTGCGTGGTGTATTTCTTTCCGTTTGTCTCTCTCCAGCCGTATTAGTTCGAGACCCCGTTTGGCAGCGCAGTGGTACCGCTGGCTGAGGGAAGCTTCCGAACCCTTGATTCGAGGTATGTGCCCGGTGTAGCCCGCTATTGGAGGGAATTCTGGCGATATCGTATTTTCTGTGAATAAAATCATTAATTAACATTTTTCAGGATTTTCTACTTCAAACAGCATTAAATTTATTATTACTAAACTGAGAAGCACCAGCTACACCCGAACTAGTAGTCGAAGTATGCCTAACATGTTTCGAAACAATCGGTGCTTTTTTTCAAGGTTGGTTTGATTGAAAAGCCAACCGTGAACTTACATGAAGTATGGTCTCACGGTAGTTATCATTCAAAGATTAACAGACTTATTCGTCTTTAATGGCGATTTGCAATTAATTACCTTTGATGCAACATCTGTACAGGAAAAATGCAATATTGGGTTTCGTAATTACACGTCGAACATTATTTATCATATCAAGATGTTATTATTGTTTCGAAGTTTTCCTTCCTTACCCTTTCCAACTTAAATATACAATCTAGCCCGGACTTTCCTCAAAATCACCGCTATAATTTATTTAGTACCTGTTGCCCACGACTCCGTCCGAGAAGAGTTCGTTTATCGCTATCCCGCGGGAACCTTCCAAATTTCCGGGATTAAAATTAAGTATTATCTTTGTTAATCCAGGTTATAATCTGTCTGTATGCCAAATTTCATCAGAATCCGTCAAACCGTTTTAGTGTGAAAGAGTAACAAATATCCACACATCTATCCATCCAGCCACCCATACAAACTTTCACGTTTATTATGTTAGTGGGATAGTATTTAGCGGTCCCTCGGAAAATTTGCATGTTCTCTGGATAAAAAGTAATCTATGCTGATCTGCAGAAAATATTATCTCCCAATATTCATCGCTACCAACTACCCACCTTTGTACTTATTAATTTCTCTGAACCGGTTGAGATCCCGCCTTATTTCGTCCCGCGAATGTACGGTCTCCATCTTGGGCGCACTTCTGGACCGGACGTAGCTTTTGTTTAGGTCAGCCCTTCGTCGCAAGTCTCTTTGGTTCTCTGTGAAGTCCGCCATGCAATCGTCTGCTGCCCGTCCGTAGGATTTGCCGTATCTAGAACAAACAGGTAGGACTTTGGTTAAGTAGATACTTATGCGGTGCAGTAATAAGTCACTTATTAGGTATTGCACGGCATAAGTACCTTACTGGCTTACTTAATTATTTGTGTGCTGGATGTTAATGGATATCACATCAGGAATTGTTCACAGAATTTCGTATTACAAAGCGCTAAGGAAAAGAGCTCCTGCGGTGTCAAAGATGTGGCATTTGAGGAATTAGTAATTAGGTGTGAGTTTGTTTGGGATGCTAGAGAATATACCTTCAAATCTTAACCACTATTATTTACATTTACAAGTCAATGTGACAATCAGCCTTAGTGTTTTTTCTGATATTGGAAGTGTCAAAATAATGGTAAAGCCTTAGGTACCATCAGCCAAAAAAATGGTCTACCACCCTACGGTTGAAGTTCATTTGCACGTCATAATACATCGAGGTCGATTTTCGCTTGAAATAATTGGGTGACAGTGACTAAAGACTCAGTTTGAAAAGTCGACCTTAACGATATGAGATGTCACAGAAACTTTTGTTAAAACTGGTAGACCACTTTCTTGGCCGACCGTACTTGGTGCCTATCTCCACAACAAAAATTATCGTAGCGTGGGAATACCTCGTGGCTGGTTTGCAGTGGACGTCTTTCGGCTGAAATGATGATAATGACTTACTTGGTCGACTATACCCCGGCCGCAGGTTCAGTCCGTTGTACACGTCGCATCGCGGCATAAGTTCCAGCTAGTAGTTGTCACCGCGACGGTACTCCAGTATCGTACTCTGAATCTAACCTATTAGCCTAATACCTGTAGTTCATTCCGGGCACATAGCCCGTGTATCCGGTCATGTACACCGGCTGCTGGTTTAAGTCCGTCATACACGTCCCGACGCGGCGCGTCGTATCGCGGCATACGGTCCAACTCGTAGTCACCGCGATGGTATTCCAGGTTCGTAGTCAGAATCTCTAACTTAGTGGTTACACTGCACTAGTGTCTAACTGGCCATCATCGTTTACCTAAATTTCATCTCGGGGACTTAGGATGCGTATCAGGTCATGTAAGTAAACAGACACCGGCGGTTATGTCCATCATAATACTCCCCGCCGCGGCGCGTCGCAGGCGACGTGCGGTCCAACACCTTGTCACCGCGATGGTGCTCCAGCTTTGTAGTCAGGTTCTCTATGCACTAGCCTAACCGGTCGTGATAATTTACCTAAAGTTCATCCCGGGCACATAGCCCGTGTATCCGGTCATGTACACCGGCTGCTGGTTAAGTCCGTCGTACACGTCCCGACGCGGCGCGTCGTATCGCGGCATACGGTCCAACTCGTAGTTGTCTCCGCGACGGTACTCCAGCGGTTTACTAGATAGACATCAAAGAGTATTGTAATATTATGATAGACATGTAGATAAATCAATTTGTATGTATGCAATTCGCGTTCCACACTATGTATAATCGATTGTGATAAGATGCTTGCTCTGTTTGCATTTAATTGGGTTATCACTGGAATTTTATCATTAAAACATTGATTTTTTGTTTATTTACAGCGTTGTATCGGTTGGCGAAATAAATATAAGTAAATAAAATAAAATTAAGAAAGAAACCTTTTAGGGCCGCTTGCACGGTCTACTGTGAAAAAACTAAAAAGTTAACCCTGGATTAAGGATGACGGTTCCATACAATATGATAGATTTTAACTCGGAGTTACCTACGTAGGTTGTTAACTCTTAGTCTGCGCAAGCCCTCTTTATTGTGCAGAAAAAAAACACAGATGACAAAGTTTGAGATAGGTTCATAAATTATTATGTAATAAAGGTGAACTGCAAATCCTATTATAAATTGGTTTTTACCCGTGGCTGGTCTATTATATTTAATAATCATAAGCTCTGACAGTTAAATAGAAATTCCGGGATTTTATTAAGCTTTTATGGAAAACCCCAAAAATTACCTGCATCTTGGTATTCATTTACATTGTAAGAACACCATTGCAGTATTTTGTCTCTAGAAGTCTGAACTACATTTAAAATACAACTCTAAAGTATAAGTAAAACAGTACAGTAACAGTAGTGTAAGTAAACTCTATCTCAACTGTAAAGTCTCTATGAATTTTTGCACGAGGCCCTTCGATCAACATTGTTGTAATTTAATTTTCAGGTTCAGATCTAATGGTTGACGCGAGAAAGCGTTCGTTAAAGGCTGTATTGGTATATTTGAACTGAGCTTATCCTGTATTTTTAATGGATCTTACTTGAACAATCCTTTGGACTTGATTTCTCTGAGTATTTGCCGCGTGTTATCTCCGTAGCACTTGCCGTAACGGAACTTCAGCATAGGACAGTGCCCCGTGTACCTGCAACAAATTATGTTATTTAATTATTTAGTAGGTAGGTGATCTTCGCAAGGCGGCTGGCAAGAGCTGGAGAAGAGTGGCCGAGGATCGTGTTCAGTGGCGTGCCATGGGAGAGGCCTATGTCCAGCAGTGGACGAGCATAGGCTGATGATGGTGATGATGAATTATTTAGTATATCTACATCATAATTTATTACAGTCTGAGCCATAAAACTAGTTACAAGTAGGTAATTTGATCTGATATACATGGCGGTTTGGTACGGATAAGTTAAAAAAATATGCTATTAATGTCTAATGCTTTTCTCTTATCCATTTATGAGTAGCTTTACCACGTTTATTTCGCGTTGATTCATATACGGGTAGGATTCGCAAGGCTTGTATCATTAATCATTATAATCTTCGGCATGCCATTGCATCTTCAGAAAATGCCGACTCGAGAACAGTGGTTTAATTTTACCTAAGTCCGAACTTTCAACCGCATTGTAATTGCTATTCTAGAATAACATTTGCGGCTATTACATTGAGTCGATTTTCGCAAGGAACATTGTGGTAACCGCAACAGTAAAGAACAAGTTGGGCGGCCGTATTCGGTGATTGACAGCTGCCACCGCCTAATTATGGCCACCGCAATAGGTGGACAGCCTAATGTGCAGACGTCGTTCGTTCGCCGAAGTTGTCTGAAGCAAGTTCGGCGACCACACTTGTGTACCTAATGCAATTGACACATTATTTTGTCATGGTTCGTAACTTTTTCTTCTAAAATTTGAAGTAGGTAACTGGCATAATAATAATAAACAACATCACAAATTAGTACCTACCTATCTTTAATTTATTTGTTTTATTTAGGTATCGTGATTATGATAAACGTCTTATAAAAGTATCAAACAGATCTGTGCTGACATCGCCTTTCAAACCCAGCATTTCCAAACATAACTCACATAAAAATATTTGCAAAGGGTAAATCTTAATGATACAAAACGAACTCGATTCCGCAAGCATATTTATTCATCTGTAAATTCCATCAGGCATCGCATCTTCAATCCCAATTCGATCACGGGCAATCTTCGTAAGCGAAGCAGTATCCCGAAGCCGAGTGGAGTACGAACGGGAAGTCGCAGTCGCATCGCGACCAGTCGCAGATGACTCCCATTGGCGTTGCGACTGGCTCATCGCACGTCCGCTGGGAGGGAGTCGATCGGCACTCGCTGTCCAATCGGTGCATGTGCTCTGGGCATTTTTCTACGCCTGTAATTTTAAGTAAGTTAAGTACCTTGCAGATAATATATAGAAACTTAAAATTCTACCTCTAACGCCTCAATAAATTAAAGCCAAAGAGACCGTGCCAGGTGCGATACCGGTTTCTTGTATTTTTTTGTATAAGCAAGGATGGTATAGACTGGATTGGCGGTCGCCATTGTACGGATCGGCCGCGGTTTTTGTAGTTCGATTATTAAATCTAGATGGCGCTGAAATATAGCCAGAGGCTTTGAAGGCAAAACAATAAGACTACAGATATTTCATATCACTGCAAATGTATTATTATGCAATATTTTTGAAAAATAATACAATTGTAGTACTAGTAATATGAAACATCTGTAGTCTTATTGTTTTGCCTTCAAAGCCTCTGGCTATATTTCAGCGCCATCTAGATTTAATAATCAAACTAAGATAAAAACCGCGGCCGATCCGTACTATGGCGACTGCCAATCCAGTCTATATCATCCTTGGTAGGTATAAGATACAATTCAATAATAATATAGTAGATAGTAGACAATTGTAGCTTAACCCAGGGGTCCCAAACTTTTTCAGTTCGCGGCGCACTTTGAGGTTTCGTATCTTGTTTCGGCGCCCCAAATAATTGAAAGAATGAAAAAATCGATCAGCAAGTGAGCGTTACACACAGTTTCACGGCGCTTCTCTTTACCCTGTACGGCACCCCAGGGCGCCGCGGCGCACACTTTGGGAACCCCTGGCTTAACCCCAAGACACGGATAAAATGCTTATACGCAAGTAAGCCCATCCGTCTTAAAACACCTAAGAAAAAAAGTCCGTACCTACTTATACCTAATTTTTAGTTAGTATAATCAATTAATCACAGAAGAAGCCTTAATTACAATAAGTACTTACATGTGCCGTTAAATGACAAGCATCCCGGTTCGCCCACTGTACTATAATACAAAGCATTTATAGCACTTATTAATACGGAGAATAAAAAGACAGCGTAAAACTCCATATCGTCAAACTCTACCAATGTTTGCAGACGAGTGCCCAGTAGTCCAAGCGTTAGGACTGAAGATTGTTTCTGTTTGATATAATATTTCCGCCTTTTGTTGGAGAGTTTTCAAACTCAGTAGGTCATGACAGTGGTTTTGTTGTGACAATGATGTCATCTGCTTCCTCGTGACTCTAGATGTGTCTGGGACGTTAGAAGGGTTTCATTCGTGAAAACAATCTAGTTGAATCGAATGTGTGTGCACTTCTCGTAGCCATCATTTGTTTTTAATTAAAGGCAAATAATCTCTAGGTGGATTCAGGCATAATAACCTAACCTACTTTGCGGAGATCCGTGCTATTAAAAAGCAAAACAAGGGAAAGGTACAAGTGAAGAGCAAAAAATTTTGCAGAATTTCTATAGGTACAATAACTGGGCAAAGTTTATTTAGCGAGGAAATATCAGATTAAAGCATTGTTGTAAAGTCAAAGAAAATTTCTCGTTCGTACTTTAGACATATTTTCTACGGGATATAGATCATGATTACTTTCAATGAGCTCTCAATATTTAGACGTTATCTACCAGCGTCATGATCACTGACTGCCTCATAGGTACTTTGTTCTTTTAAGCTTTATTCAAGAAGAGACAGTTTGTAGGTACCTACCGCTCGCTAAAGTCAGGGCGGTAAATACTTAGTTAAGATAATTTATTTGGCCATACGCCAATAACTGCTACTTAGAAAGTAGGCCGCCCTGAGGGAAAGTTTATTCCGCGAATCAGCATTGTCAAACTCTTAACTAATTACAATTGAGTGATAGATAACAACAATGAAAATAGAAGAGTAGAAGTTGATTCGTAAAGAAAGAACAACATTTCGCTTGTTTTGCAACAGTCCAATAGTGTAGGCGTTCACGGCAACTTATTTTTAGAGCTTTGAGGGTAGGATTTTTGTATGAGTTTGGAAAAGAAAATAATCGGTAAAATATAATACAAAACTTATTTATTAGATTTCAAAACAGGTTACATTATTTCTCAACAGAATCAAATCCTCGGTTAACAATACCTATTTTGTTTTATGGGTCTTTTAACGGTACCTTCGTAGCAGTAAGTAATTATGCAGATACTTACATAGGTATTTATTGCTGTTCAGACTTTTACTATCGGTACATTTCTAAAGCATGACACAACACAACCAAAACTTTTTCTTTTCCTGTCTTATGTGACATGAAGGCGTTGAATACCTAGGTAAAGTTTAGCTTAGATTGCTTGTCTTATAACACGGAATATTTTACGGATTCTGAACATTTATTGGTAGCTAATTGATTGATTTAAATTGGTATGTATTGGTAGGTACCTAATTTTAATAGGTTTAACCATTTATTTTCCGACCCACGAAACGTAAGATAGAACGATTACACAGTAAGTGGCCAAATCGTCTACGACTCTACGTTATCATGCAGGTAATGCGGTGTTACGCCTTGCCATTTTCTGTGAAAAGATTCCACAGTGGGTCACGATTTAGTTGGTTTATACAGTTTATAGTGTGTTAATTATGGTCCCATTTAGGTAATCAATTTCTAAACTTCTCAATACCCTTAACTTCTAAAATCTCCTCTGGTCGGCCTTATAACTCAACTCTCACTAAAGCATTGATTACTCGCAGGAACAGCTCTAAATATTAGGGATCGTTTCTTCATCGTCCTCTTTTAAACGCAGCTTCCTGGATTGTTGAGTTTTCTTCGACATGCGTCTCCGGTTCCTGATGGCTTCGCATTCCTCCAGCGCGATACACGTCCAGCTTTCCTCGTCCAGGACTTTATCCCCGTTGCAGTCGCAGCGGGACCAGCCGCAGGTGTAACCTAGGAACAGTAGATTGAAGAGGAAAGAGTTTTCAGACTAAGGATATCGGGCTTATTAATAACAATACGTTCGTACTAAATCAGTATTCCGATGTTGGCGAATGCGACCAGGTTCAGCGACCTACTCTGCTGTGCTAAGCGTAAAAGTGGTATCTCTAAAAAAACGTAAAGTTGATTTTTATGCCACCGGACTGCTTAAAAAAAATAATCGATATCTAAATAGAAAATAGTGTTTGTTTTCTTTTTCAAAACGTCCGGGTTCGATTCCCGAGCTGAGTACAGGTTTTTTTTTCTTAATGTATGAATGCAGTTTTTCTTGTCTTGTTATTAAAATCGATGACATGGTTCCTTAGAACAGATCTTCGTACCTATGTCTTATAGTTTCTGACTTTCCCATACTGACCGAACTAAATGAGCCACTCTGTATATGTACTTTTATTGCATCACCGTCCCTTATAAGGTCCTAAAATACTCTTATAATTATAATTAAGTATCATATTAAATTAACCTAGATTATAAACGAAGGGAAAGGTACAAGTCCTCTGCGACAGGGCGTCTTGGTCGCACCGCGTGTGGTAGGCGTGCGTGCCTCGCGGGCAGTGCGACAAACCTGGAAAAATATTAGAGGAAATAGTTAACGAGAAAATACTTTAATAAAATATATATCTGTAATCTTCTAACGGAGTGAAGACATCTTATGCATATAAGATGTCTTCACTCCGTTAGAAGATTACAGATATATATTTTATTTTCTTATATATCGACGAATAAATATGTACAGATAAGGTCAAAAGCAGCTGAAGTTCTTAGTCCTACTTTGTCGCGATAAACAGCAAAACTGAGACGCTTTGAAATGTTGTAGGTAAACTACTCAGGGGTTAAGCTACTGTTAAGATTGATTGTACCTATTGAACTTATTTTAAAACTCATAAGTTTAATTAAGTATTTTTTGTCGTGTGTATTTGCTTCCAGCGTCAATGTCGCCACTTTTCGCATCACCTGCTATTAATGCGCGCACGTCTTTTTGTGCTTTCACAAGTTTTAGTAAATTTACAATATTCGCCAATGAAATTTATTTATTTTTAAACCACAATCTCTCTAATATAATAACCCATTTTTGACAATTGATTTCGTTACAGGCTGTGGAAATAAATTTATATCGCTTTTTTTGTAGTATGGGTGTCTAACGCTTTTATCTGGGTAGTAAAAATAAACGGATCACTCACGAAAGAAGGAGGAAGGGCTACGGATTAGCCCGAAACATGTCGAGTTAAACTCGTTTCAAGACGTGAGTGATTCGTTTATTTTTACTATGAGTGAATCTCACGGTAAGTTTCATGTTTAAAGCTTTTTATCTGGCCTGAAATTTCCAATCCTCTAATTCAGAGTTAGCTTTTTTCACACAAATTATGGATATTACCTCATTATTTTTGCTCGTCAGTGTAGTGATTTTTTTCTAAGGTTTTTCGAACGGTCTCTGACTCGCTACACGATACAGACGCCAATTTTTGCACGCTTCAACCAAGCAGTTTTGTGAAAGCAAAAAATATAAATCTTACCAGATATGAATCAAAGTACCTACTTACATTTTTCTTTGAACAGTAGACATCGAAAAGTGCTGAGTCCATCGGCGCTTCGCAACATCAAAAGCAAAGAAAGTAACACAAGAAACCGCATTGTTCCCGCCGCGACACGCGACTACATAATGGTGTATGAAAGCGATATTCCGTGGATATTCCCACGGTACGGCGCCTGATTTTCTTAGAGTTCAGTTGGACAATATGGACACCGCGTCACGGTTTATTTAGATGTCGTTCACACGATTTAGCTATATTAGATTGTAGTTACGTAATAAATAAAGAACACGGTACTTAGAAGCTCTCGCTTTGCGTGCCTGAGGTGACTTTAATGAAAATTTCTTCGGAATAGAGCCAAGCCAGTATGAAAGTTAACTTGCCTCCACTACTTTATGTGACTTGGTAATGATTATTTCCTGTTATACTCGTAATAGGGATAAGAAAGGTAAAGCGAGTTTTAGCAGCTGCTGATATATGTATAAGTACGTAAAGATACTAATTTTGACGCTAACTTTTGAATATAAAAAAGTTAAGTTTGTGAAGATGTTTGAATGTTTGTTAGTGTTAGTCAATTATGATTATTATTTTTTTCTCTTTTACAAGCAAATGGCGGTAGTTATTTTTAATTTTTTATGTACTTACGGGTTTTCACAAGGTCGGGCTGTGTTCCCACCCAATTAGGTTTTTGTTGCGAACTGTTCGCCGGCGTTCGTGTCGTTAAAGTGTGTATGTTTTTTGTGTTTAGTTTTAAATGGGTCCCACTGAAAAACAGCGTTGTGGCTTGCCTCAACATTATGCTGAGTGGGGCCCAATTTATACTATTCGATATTTATTTGTATATTTCCTGTCAAATGTATTTTTTTTTCTGTGTTTGTATCGAATATGTGTAAATAAACATCTCTCTCTCTCTCTCTCTTATGAAATAACGGCTGAACCGATTTAGATGACACTTGTTGTACAGTTGGACAAAGAACTGAATTAAGACATAAGTAGAATACTTAATATCCCGGTAAAGAATTCCCATGTGATAATATTTTTACATACAAGAATAGAGGGCGTTGTCCATGAACATTGAAGTACCTACCTCGACTTCCCATGACGTGTTAACTTCGTCTGCAATTCCTAGATGGCATTGTTCTAATGCGGGCGAAGCCAGGGGATAAAGCTAGTTATCCATATGTAAATGACTTAAAAGTGAAGAAAAAGGAACCCTCGGTAAAATAGCACAGTTCTTCCATTCTTCTATTGTTATCTTTACTTTTTCTTTTGTTTTGAAAACTGTGAAACGTAGTTCACTTATTCAAGTTACACAAGTTTTATGTCAGCGGTTAGGTAGGTATGTATTAAAGGCGGTACTTAACGGACTGCCTAATAAGTATTACAAAATTGAAAACCAAAGAATCTTTCCACCATAAAAAAATAATAAATGATCACCAAAATTCGAATTCCATTTTGGCTGATCCAATTAAAGACAAAAATATCCTTAGGTAGTTACTGCATTCTTTAGCTGGTGCAGCTTCAGAAGCGGCTGAAAAAGCGAAAACATATCTACAAATACAGGAGTCTAGGTATCGAATACTACTTTGTCCCATTTAGTGTTGAGACCCATGATCCGTGGAGTCCTAGCGCTATGAGACTCTACATTGTTGTAGAGTCTACAAGGTGATTCAGGAATCATAAGCAGGAGTGAAAGGGGTGCTGAGGAGATTCATACTGAGCAAATTTTACTATGGGACCAGCCCTGAAATCGCGAAAAAAAACACATAATCAAGAATTAATTGATCGCTAGCTGTTCACAATGTATGGAGCAGCAGATTTTTTTTATTATTTTGTGGCTGGTCTCTTCTCCAAGTGAAAGTTGCTCAGTGTGGCCCTCTTCATCGCCCCTTTCACCCTGGATCAGCCTGTATAAAGAAATAGTCGACGCCACCAGAGAGCGAAGAGCTAGCAGCTACCTCGGACAAAGAGTAGCTTAGCTATTCAAAGAGGGAACGCTGCCAGTGTCTTCGGAAATTTACCTAAATAAGAGGACTTCTTTTTTTCATATGTTTTATTTCAACGACCGCTTTAGCCTAGTTGGTAGTGACCCTGCCTACGAAGCAAGAGGTCCTGGGTTCAAATCCCGGTAAGGGCATTTATTTGTGTGATGAGCACGAATATTTGTTCCTGAGTTATGGTTGTTTTCTATGTATTTAAGTATTTATTTATCTATATAAGTATGTTTATCGTCGTCTAGTACCCATAGTACAAGCTTTGCTTAGTTTGGGACTAGGTCGATTTGTGTAAGATTTTCCCCTAATATTTATTTATTTATTTTATTTATTTTTCTTTTTCATAATGTAGGTACTTAGTACTTATTACCCTTTTAATTTAGGATAGTTGTACGTACAAATATAAAACTGGATTGGATGAAATTTGGCACACAGGTAGGTACTTAAGGTATTACATGGATTAACACATAGGATAATTCCGGGAAAGCGCAAAGTTTCCGCGAGGTAGAAATAATTCTTTAGATCGATATAAAAAGACTTCCACAAATAGAGAAGCTATACCGTTCTTGATTTACTTTGGCTACCTAGTTTTCCTCGGGAAAATGCAAAATTCTCGGGAATACAATTTAGACCAATTAAAAAATCTTTCACTTATAGAAATCTACGCTGATTCTGATTGACATAGGCTACGTTTATCCGGAGAAAGTGTTAAGTTCCCGCGGAATAGAAATAACTGTTTTGACCTATTTTGAAAATTCTTAAACGACCTATGATCTATTTGAAAAATTCGTAATATAGCTTTCTATAATTTGGTGTAAGAATTTTTAAAATCAGCCTCGAAGTTGAATTTACTTATTTCTATCCCGTGCGATTTTCGCATTTTCAGAAAAAGTAGCTTATGTCAATCAAGGATAACTTAGTGTAGCTATTTATTAGTGTTTTTTTTTAAATCAGCCCCGAAGTTGAATTCACTTATTTCACATCCCGTAGGAGTTTTGCATTTTCCCGGAAAAAAAGTAGCCATGTCAATCAGTGATAGTATAGCTTTCTATTGGTGAAATAATCGGCTCAGTAGTTAAGTTTCAGTGATTTTGATATTTTCCTATCCCATGGGAATTCCGATAAATCCTTCCTTTATGCACTTCGATTCTTTAGGTACATAGGTAAGGTACGTGTATGTCAAATTTCAAGTCTCTAGCACCAGTAGTTTAGGCTGTGCGTTATGTCTGTCAGTCAGCAAGTATACTTAAGTATCATCATATTAATATTAGTACCTATTAAGTATTCTCATTTCATTCTACTTAATAAGTTTGTACAGCACTTATTTGCCCAAAGTGTAGCTTTGTGCCTACCTACTTCCTCGTTGCCGCGAATCAAAGCGCCTATTTGCAAATATTAACTGAGCCTTATCACGAACTTAGCCAATAAAATATAGGTGAAGAGGTAAGCTTCTATAATTACTAAGTATACTAGGTATGTGTTCATAGATATGGCTTAGGTTGAGATAGCTGGAAATGTGCCTGGCACGAAGATCGCCACGACGCCGCGAGGCCGTTTACGGAAGCGTTGTTGTGCCTAATGAAATGATAAGAATTCCCTACGTCACTGGATTAGGTTATGTGATATATTAATTTTATTGCTCCTAGATGACACCATTCGTTGAATGTTTGACGCAACTCAGACCATTTAGATAGTCATCATCATCATAATTTCAGCCGAAAGACGTCCACTGCCGAACATAGGCCTCCCCCAAGACTCGCCAAACAGATCGGTCCCGTGCCATCCGCATCCAACGCGATCCCGCAACCTTTACCGGGCCGTCGCTCCATCTTGTTGGAGACCTACCTAAACTGAGTCTTCTGGTCCGTGGACGTCACTCGAAATTTTTTTTTGTATTTAGATAGTGGAACAGTTTATTTCCTGCCTGGGTCATACTTAAGTGTACAAATTTTTTTTGTGTCTCTTCTGTTGTCATAGCAAAAATTAAGGGTCTAAAGCCAATATTTTTTAGTCAAGTCTACATTGGCGTGTGAGACGCGTGGCCAAATTTCATCCCATTTAAATAAATCTTAAATTTGCTGAGTCGGAGTCGCTAATTTTATGTCCACAAGACAAGTGCTTATCCACTTTTCTATGCAGATATCATGGAAAAGCGGTATCCACGTCTCCGTAATTGGTAGAAAAACCACGCGCAGTGTAGGGATCCATACTAATATACGTACGCCAAATATTTAATACTAGCTATTGCCCGCCTATTGCGAAGAACTCGTTTATCGGCCGTCTTCCAAGCACATCAAGTAAAGTAAAATAAAATTATATGTCAAGTGAAATAAATTAATTTGAAATTGAATTTACGGGAACTAGATATGCAGTCTATGCACTGTTCCGGGATAAATAAAACTATTCTACATTATGACCTTCCTAATTCTTAAACAAAATCCATACCAAATTTCATCTAAATCATCCGTTCAGTGGTTTTAGTGGTAAATCACTAGTAATCACAGGTACATAGTATAAAACAAAGTCACTTCCCGCTGTCTGTCCCTATGTATGCATAGATCTTTAACTACGCAACGGATTTTGATGCGGTTTTTTTTAATAGATAGAGTGATTCAAGAGGAAGGTTTATACGTATTTAGTATCAGCATTGAACCCGTGCAAAGCCGGGGCTGGGATGTACCAAAAAAAATAACCTATAGTTTTTATATTTTTTTTGGAAAGAATAGGATATTTTAAGATACCATTTTCATCGATTTTGAATTTGGTTGAGTATTTAATTTTTTATAATTTTTTTTAAGAAATACGTTGGATGACGTCACAGTGAGAGAGCCACGTTCCATTGCCTACAAAAATTCAAGCCGTACATAACATAATCTGTGGCACTACTGATTTGTCTTGTCACTGTCAATAATACAAGCATGGCTTAGGGTCCTAAATTAACCATGACAAATAATTTTATTTATTTATCTTCTTTTAGCTTCGATTATTCCTGTTTGTTTAATGGTGTGATAGTAAATAGATATTTTTTTACTAAAATCTGATATTTAAATTCTTTCATATTTACTTGTAACGTAGTAGGTAATTTAATAATTAAATTTGTAAAAATACATTGCGAGTATTGTATACATTTCGGACTTTATAATAAATGACAAGTGTTTAAAGTCAGGTGCGCATCATGTGATTAAAGTTCTGTCTTTGTCACTCTTTGCTATTATAAGCAGGACAGCAACATTTCAAACTGTCAATTTGCTTTAGAGTGTAGACCTGCTTTATATCTGCCTATGTGACGATTCACTGCAGGGGTCAAATGAAGGTCATTACTTAAATTTTCTTTATTTAATTCAGTTTATCATATTTCTGGAATCTGATTTCTGAAAACGATTCATAAAGCCTATTTCTCCAAATGGTTTTCGATTTATTATACGTTGTCAAAAATTGAGACATCCCAATTACAGATTTTTTTAGTATGTACCTACTAAAAGTTTTTGAACGAAGCCTCCCACAGACGAACGGACGCACATGGAGAAACTAAGTACCTATTCCGTTGCAGCCTGTATTCCGTTGCCTGTAGGTCACTGAAAGCGAACTCTTTCTATCCTTTACCTCGCAGTTTGCAAAAGATTTTGACTTTTCCAACGTTCGTGCGTAAAACCATAAAAAAGATACCATTTACGACAAGGAGGATCCGCTGATTTGATATTGTTGTCATGAACTTTGTCTTCAAGGTTACCCGCTGAAACAATTTCTGTCAAATTTGATTTGTAACGGAAACAATTTTGTTCTTTGTATTTTTATTTTTCAAGGTTTCCTCTTTTACTGGAGCTACGCGATCTTCAAAAACACATAGGTAGGTACCTAGACCCTACCTAGTAGGTACGCAAAATGCGCAGAGCACGATAGAAAGAACGGTACCACTTTTTTCGTAACTGTACAAAGGGAAACAAAAATTAAGTATAGGGCAAAAACTTAATTGCGAGTAGGTAGGCACCTAAAATATACTTTGAAGGAACGCCAACTGTCCAAATGATGTGGATAGAAGGCCTCTTTGCGGCGATTCGTCCGGTGGTGGAACTCAGTGGCTGGTATGGTTGAATATAACTCCTGCGAGAACTCTCCATTGCTAGAATATCTTCTATCTATCTATACATATAACTGTCACTAGGGCTATTTACTAGCGCAATAGAACCCAAAACAATGTTTTTTAGAATTATTGTCTGTTTGTCTGTTTATTTGTTTGTCTGTTTGTCTGTGCGTTTGTGCGCGATAATCTCAGAAACGGCTTAACCTAGAAGGATGCGGTTTTCACTGATATGTTGGTATTTTCTTGGATTAACATTTAGTGTTTGTTTCATTTGAATCGGTTCACAAATAAGAAAGATACGTCTATTTTAAAAATTTATAGAATAGTTTTTAGAAGTAGTGACTTGGGAGTAGGTACGGTGGTGAATGTGAACGCGGGTGTGCGGGGTGGGGGGGGGGGGTTCAGTGGGGGTTCGGTGAGGGGAGGGGTGCGAGGGGGGGGTAATTTTTTTTATATCGAGGAACTAAGGAGAGCCATAATTGATGAAAAAGCAAATTGGATAAAAAAAATAAGCTGCCCAAATTACTAATTCCACGCGGACGGAGTCGCGGGCAAAAGCTAGTTAGGAATATATACTAAGTATATGCGTGAAAATACTAAGGATGCAACATCATTTCGTTAAGCTAGACTCTAGCTTCTAACTGCTAGAGAGTCCTGACGTTCGGAATGCCAACCACCAACAACCCGAGACTTCTCTAAATTGATTGCGATCAAATGTGAAGAGCTAATATTGGGGTAATGTGAGAACAGTATTCAACACTCAGGTTTCAGTAAAGTATTATAGCGTTTTGGTGTAACGATCTATATACTACTAGCTGTTGCCCGCGACTCCATCCGCGATAAATAGGGTTATAAAACTAGCTTACGACTTATTCTCAGACCTACCTAAAAAATATACTTAGAGAAAAAAGTTTCATAAAAATCGATCAAGCTGTTTCGGAGGAGTTCGATAACAAACACCGTGACACGAGATTTTTATATCTTAGATTTATTTTGGCAAAAAATATAAAACATGAGATCTTATTCTAGCCCTTAGCTTAATCGTACATGGTAGGGTATATCCATAGTTATATTTTAACTTAAATAGCTAAACAGTTGGATATTTTAAATATTAGGTAGGTATTTTAAAACTTTTATTGTAAGTATAATAGCTGTTGCTCGCGACTCCGTCTGCGAATAATTCGTTTATTGCAATCCCGCGGAAATTATGCAATTTTCCGGGATAAAAACTCCTGTCCTTTCCTGGGTAGGACTCAAACTATCTCTCGGTCTAATCGGTTCAGGCGTGAAGAAGTAACAAACAGGCAAGACAGACAGACAGACAACTTTCACATTCATAATAGTACATAGTAGTATGGATATGGATGTTAATGAGCATTTTCAGAAAAAAGTGTATACCCTGTACTTTTTTTAAAAAACCTTACAAATTTTGGGATCACAAGCACTATTGATTTAAGCAATAAAAATGTGTCCCACTTTTAATTGTCAGTTTTGTGACATGTTTTATGGACCGTCACAAAACTGACTAATAAATTTTGTATAGAAAATTAAGGATAATTAAGGCAAAACGGGTAGTACATTTTTTCTGAAAACCCCCTAATTGATCAATGTTATAGAATAATCTAATAACTGTCTTTTTCTGCTATTTTTATACCATAAAGGCTGTGCTCATTATGTATACCTAATGATAATGACAACAGTCACCTGACTCAGCGTGATTAAATTGTAACAATGTCGTGACTATTTAAATTAACTTTAGTCAATGAATTGCCAAGCATTATCTTTGCTATCAAACGGCTCAATCTATAGATGTTCTCTTCATTGAATTATTCATTAAACGTGCGAATCGGAGAAATTGAGCGGATCGTGACCGAGGACATATTTTATCGTGTTTTCTATGATAAAATACTTAGCTCTTTACTTTGTAATTGTAATTTAGCTGGTAATTACATCAATGATTGCTTAATTTGCGGTTTAGAAGTCGGGCTTCTATTTAAGTATTTATCTGGTTGTCTCGATAGATAAGTTAAACGATTTTTGTTCCTCTAGAAGTAGAACTAAACAAGTTGTTATGATATAACTATGATTTATACTTGATGTATAGAACATATTAAAATTCTTGTAATCAACACAACATAATACGTAGATGAAAATAAGTAATTAAAGCAGATTATAGTATTACGAAACACTTTTGGCTCCTTAAAAATGTAAATGGGCCCATAACCTTTTATAGAACACGCATTTTTTAAAAACATGCATCGTGTAGGTAACGGTTATTGATCAGATTATGTCAATGACAAGTCAAATTGTTTGGGAATTTTGTAAGGTTTACAGAGTTAGGCGTATAATTGGCTCTTTACATGTATTATTAACTTTTTAACTGTAGAAACTTTACGAGTCAGAGCCTTGGCGACCTATATTACACGAACTGCTTTTGGCGGGATTACATTATGCGTTGTGTAATTAATAAAATGGCCGCTCGTAAAACGTCCCTGTAATAAATAAACCTATAACAATTTCAAGATATTGACGTAGGTATCTATCTAAATATATGTACATGCTTTCATAACTTTGCAATAATAGTACCCTTCGTTGAAGCAATGCAACTATTGTTCTTGGTTATCTTCAGCTAGCTTGCATGGATTATCAAATCAAAGTCTGATCCTATCTCATACCCAATCTGTTACGTTCGCCCACACCCCCAATTTAGATAGGAAGCGTTGAAAGCCTTGACCCAACCATGATATTAATATTCATCGTGTCAAGGGTAGTTTTTCCGGTTAGCTGTAATGCCTGTAATGCTTATAAAATCTTAATGACGTGTTTTGACGGTTTGAATAACTAGGGCACTCTTACACGCATTTGGTCGAGTTTAATTTCTTGTGTTTATTATTTTATTTGGAATGCGGGTTTAATTGTATAAAGCTCGGTGAGAAATGACCATTGAGTGTGTTTTAATGCGACGAATGAAACCACGAATGCACGATGTTGATTTCTTTGGAGATTATAGTAGGTACCTTGCGGTAATAGGCAGTAGCCAAGCAAAGCCACTTGTCACAGTATATAGGTATAGGTCTTGAAGAGAAGAATTAAACCATAAAACAAAGTCTAGACGTTTATTTAGTACGCTAAAACTGTGAGCAAGCAAGAGACTAGAGGGTCAGAGGGTTCAAAAAGCACTTGAGTGGGATACGCTTTTTCTGGACAGACACTGCCCTAGTTTCAGGAGACCGTAGGACGCGCTGCGGGCGCTGCAGGTGGCTCTCAGGGAAAGATGCAGTTTTTGCAGGGGCTGAGGCCAAGGTGCTTCAGGGCTCGGAGTGTGCTGGTGATGTAGTGCCGAGAGGTGGAGACTGCAGAGTTGCTCGAGCGGTTTAACCCCAACTTTTAGCAAGTATGCTATATCGTAGTATGTCGGTCTTCTTCATAGGTCGAGAATTAGACTGTCCACCGTTAGCGTTTATTTTATTTGCAATGTTCGTATACCTATTGTTAGTTGAAATTCACCCACTTATTGTAATCGAGCACAGTCAACAATAACCCTTCTTCGACAGTCGGGTGAAATGTACAGCAAGAAAAAAAATGCTTGATTAAAAACATTCCTTTGGTTGATGTTTTCATACAATACAAGGATACCACAACAATTTCTTGATTACATTTATCTCATTGCTTACCAGACTGTTGTGTATTAACAACACCATCGCGCTTCAAATTTTGTAAATAATTTGTCAAGCAATATTTCTACTCATGCCTAAACTTGTATGTGTCGGAACTAACGATAACGTCGGTAACACTACGTATTGAGCGCTAACATTTTAGGTCGCTCGTGCTGGCTGACCTAACCGCATTGCTTATTATTTACTTCAATGAATGTTGTACTAGTGCACGTGTTGAGAGATAGGTAAGTAAATGAATTTCAATACTTTAAGAATAACTTAGTAGTATGAATACGAATATCTTTAAAAAGCCTTGGTGGCCTAAGTAGTGGTTTGACCTATGGTCTCTCAAGCAGAGGGTCGTGGGTTTGAGTCCGGGCTGGCACCTCGTGAGTTTTTCGGAATTTATGTGCGAAATTACATTTGTAATTTACCAAAAGCTTTACGGTGAAGGAAAACATCGTGAGGAAACCTGTGTACATCTGTGAAGTTCCCAATCCGCACTGGGCCCGCGTGGGGACTACGGCCCAAGCCCTCTCATCCTGAGAGGAGGCCTGTGCCATGCAGTGGGTCGTGATGATGATGTTGACGAATATCTTTGACAACTTCTAAAACGTAGGGTGAGACGTCACAAGACTAATATTATTTGTTTTTTTCAGCATCTTGCATAGATGGCACCACACGCTACTATTGACGTATTCAAACGATCAACATTTTCGAGTAGGTTGTCGGGAGCTCCATGGTGCATTTGGTAGCACAATTGGCGCGTACGTAGCTAGGGGATGAGGATTCGAATCCCGTACGAAGCGTCCGTTCGTTTTAAAAAACCTCAAAAACTAATTAGATACAAAAGTAAACCTAGATTCAGTTGTTCAACCTGTTTAAGTTTGACAGTTCCATACATTTTGACACTACTAGTTTGAGCTTAAAACTAAATCGAGTTATTTTTTATGCTACAAGTAAGCCAAAGTCGCTAATGACTATATTCAGCTTGTGATCCTGACTACGAAGCCAGAAGTCCTGGGTTAGAATAAACAGTAAGGGCAAATGCTTGTATGATGAATATGAATCTACAACCTGAAACATAGGACTTAATACGTACCTGGGTCACGAATACTTTGTATTTAAGCATGTATTTGTCTATATACCTAACGGTAGTAGAAGCTTTACTCAGTTAAAGTCAGTTGGTATATAAATACTCTCACGATATATATTCAGGTAGGTACCAATAAAAAATTATCAATACAAAGTAGGTTAATACTTACCATATTTTCTAGAATATTTTGTCTGGATCTACTTGATCTGATTAATTTCATCAATGGGATTGTTGGGTCGGAACACTTACTCACTACAAAAATAAGAGCAAAGTACGAAATACAAAAAGCAATGCAACTCTTTGACTTAACCGGGTATTAAAAAACCCTGTTCAATATTCCCTAATCCCTGATATACCTACTTACTTACCTTATAGGTAAAAGGCATGATATGTTAACCTTTATTTCTGTTCAAATCTTTTTATAACTAGGTATCAAGCTATTTCAGGGTTTTGGGTGATTAGTTCATTCCGTTTTTCAGAATTTTGAAACTGCAACGGCTTTGTTTAAGTTTTAATCGTACAGAAAAACCTTATTTATCTATTAAAATGTGTAGAATATCCTATAGGTACATCGCACATCTAAAACAGAGTTATACTTAGTCACCGAAAGAAGAATCTGATAAGATAAATCACCCAAAATTATGTAACCTTTATAGTTGTTAGTTATACAAAATATATATACTTACTTAATGGGTGTCTTACTCGCAAAATGAAAACACTACATTGAAATTATCCTGTTTTGGAACGCTCGACACGCATCACATAAACTAGGACCAAGACAAACAACGCAATTTTCATGCATTATTTAAATGATAAATGACTAATACTCACCCCGGTATGAAGGAACCGTTGGTTTGCGTTAAATATTTATGCTTTTCGCGCCCACTGACGTCCGTCCACATTTTTAAAGTTTGTTTTGTTTGGTTGTAAACATGGCTTGTTTGCGTTAGTGTCGCGAGAGGGGTTTCCCGTGACTGGCACGACGGTTGAAAGTAAGCCTATTGAGTGCAAAGAAAGGGCTACGAATGCGCGCGCAAAAACACCGGAAGGGACAATCAAGTTTACTTCGGCACCACACCAATAAGTACACAAAATTTAGCATATTAGTCGTGCGATGCACGAACATTTTCAGTGTTCTTAAAAGTAAATAGTCTAACTAAGGACAACGTTAATCATTTATATTGAGATATGTACCATTTAAAAACATTTTAATCACACTTTTAGTGTTACACTCTCGTAGTTAAAACAGAAACTAAAAAAAAATATGCTGGCTGCAAGTAAGTAACTAGTGTCGTGCTAAGAATGAGAAAGTAGCTCGTTCCAAATTTTTTAGCGGCAAATATAATTATTTAAATTTCGCGCCTTTCTAAAAAGACAGGCAATCTTTATACAGGCTTAGTATTGCTTAGACAGAAGACATTCTATGTAAACGATATCAGGGTGAATTGCAAAAAAAGTGTACATTTCATAAAAATTAAATGTCCTCGAACTTCAAACGTGTATAAAAAAATATTTTTCTTAATTTATTTAAATTCTAGTAACTTTTTCTAATAGTGTACTTTATATTCTAATACGATCAGTACAGTTTTACCGTGTAACTTTGTTCCAGTACTTATAAAGTCACATTAACGAAAAAATCGTATTTCTTCTCCCATACAAATTGCATGTGTCCTCTCTACACCACTCGATAAACAAGAAATCATAACTTTGTTTTTTGATTGGATCGGCTTATAAAAATTTTCAAGGTGTTTAAAATACGTAATGGAAATCCTCGTAAATATGGTTTTTAGGTGAATACGACATAATTTCATTAAGTAAATTTAATTTTAAAGTTCGGGGACAGATTTCGAGTTTTTGTGTAACACCACCTGTGTAACGCCATATCATGCTTTTAAACGTAGTTTTGAACGCATCCGTAATAATAATTAGGTCTGGCAACATTCATTCTATGCCGACGCGAATGAACGCGTCGGTAGCCATATTGGTTTCGTGGCAGCGAAGCAAACAAAGTGCGCTCTAGTATTTGGGAAAAAATAAATTTAATTTTTGAACCTGTTTAAAACCGTTAAGTATTTCTTTTTCTGCTGCCGTTTTAACAAAATCTGATAGTAAATTTACTCGGCTAAAGGCTTAATATCTGCGAATTCCAGAATTATTTTAAATTTCATTCTTACACGTGCTGAAAGTTTTTGCGACTTCATTTTTTGATACCTTTGTGTAACTTTGTGTAACGTTACACAGAAAATTTAAGGCTAAGGTTCGTTCACATTGGCAGTTTAACCGACTTCAAAATAAGAGGGGGTTCTTCAGTTCTCAATTAATACAATGCCTTTTGTAGAGCTCCAAACAAAAATGTTAAAAAACCGGCAAAGTGCGAGTCGGACTCGCGCACCGAGAGTTCCGTACAAATTTTTCATCGTTGAATAGTCGTACGACAGTGCCCAAAATAATAGAATTAAAATATGCAGATTTAATTTTCTTCTGTTATAGTAATAGTACAGTTGAAAACAACAATAATGTATACAGTCATCGTATGTAAACATCAACCTTACAATTAATGACAGAGTTTTAAAGATATTTTTGACACCTTGTTAACTTGTTAATATATATATTTGCACTTGACCGTACCTTCTTAAATACTACCGAATATTCATAATTAATTATGAATAAACGCCAAAAGATTCAAAATTGTGAAAAAATATAAATTGGTATTTTTTTTATTCTTCGAAAATATATATGTCGACTTTTTACTCATATGAACATCTCCTTATTATTTTTTTTGTGTAACAGCCTTCATTTTTGTGTAACAAATGTGTGAATACTCCTTTGTGTTACGTACAATTTTTTTGCAATTCACCCATCAATCATATACCTTAAAAAACAAAGCTTTTTTTAATTTCTTATTGGAAATTAGTTATCCTTAACACCTTGCGTACTGCATATTTTATGTTCGAAGTGTTTATTTAGACGTAGTATCGGTAGTATTTAGATAAGGTGAAAAAACGCCGTTAGGCGATTGGTGTTTCTATTTGGCGCAACATATTCCAACCAATAGCGAGACACTACAGCACAGATTTCAATGGATTTGTCTGTCCAAGTTGTAGTAGGACGTTTCTTCCTCTATTCCAAACGTTTAAACCCTTTACGTGGTTGATTTTATTAGAAGGAATAGACGCTCAATTCGGACTGTAGCATTTGTTTGACATATGTTTTGTGTCGTGTCGTTCGTTTCTTGTGCGCGTACGTACGGTGGCGTCCTATTCCTATTTATCTTTCTTGTGAACTAATTAATTTGTATTATAATTATTTGTTCCCCATATTGTAATCAGAAATGTATTGAATTTTAAATATTAAGTAGGTTAAGTTTTACCTAAGCTAGAAATATCTAATCACTGAAGCAGTCCTGATTGTTTTAAAAACATGGATAGAAATAATATGAGGTAAGATTTCATTGTGCTTTCGCACGTTTTAGCTTACTTTCACCTTACGTGGCGTGCGTTGTAAACAATACCATGATTAGTTGTTATAGATTTGCAAGTTATACTTCTTGATTTTAAGACCGTAGTCCAACTCGGTCAAGTTTTTCTTTCTCCCGTTATGTGTTATCGAGCGAATAATCGTTAGAGTATGTACTTGTGTAGTATAAGTAGTTTAGATCTCATGAATCGTTTTTGTGTTTGTTCATTGGGTAGGTATGCTTATTGTTTTATTGAAGCGTTACTTTGTTATCGCGTTCCCCGCGTGCGCTGGTTATCGTCTGTATTTAATAAATTACGCACATAATGTTTATGTAAACAAAGCATGGCTGCATTATCAGTGTTAGTGCTGCAATTTTGTAAGGGCACCATTTTTATGTCATGCATGAGGATAAGATTGATGTATGGAAGGGCAGACATCATGTAAGCTTAGTAATCCTTTGTCTAGATTTTGGTATTTTTATTAATTTATACTTTTGCAATAAATAGGTATATAGTTTTAAAGTTACCTTAGTTAAATAGACCATTTAATGTTTTTGCTGTAATTTCTGATTGAATTATTTTTTAAATAATATAGGTATTTTCTTTATAGATTACAGCAAAACTTATAGTACCTATCTCTGTTCTTAAAATAACTTTGAAGATTTCCCAGTTTGGGTTCCATGCACAATGAGCAGGTCAATTGTTGGCTAATAGAGTCATCATCAGACAAAGCAATATAGCATATGTGTACCATTTTATTGATATGTCCCAAAAAGGGAATTGAGTCGAGGGAAAGGGGATCCATGAGGCTGACATGATCATCTGGAATGTTCAAAGCCTTGACGAAAATTAGAAAAACAAAGATTACCCAATATTTGTGCCTTCCTCAATCCTCTGTGTGCGAGTCCAACTAGCACTTGACTGATTTTGAACATTTTCGTTGATGAGTGAACTACATTTTACCAAAATATTTTAATTAAAAATGCTACTGCGCTACTGCTAATGGGTTAAAAGACTAACTAGTTCTTTTTTCTGAAACCGTAAACTTCCCGGAATTTATTTAAATGGTATCATATTGAACCCATTAGGTTACTTTATTTCAACTGCATCATACCCATAAGGCTATGTTAGGTTAGTTTTATGTATAACAATCTTAAAAACTTTTAAGACTAAACTAACAGTAAACTTACGGTTTCAGAAAAAACCCTTTGCTCTTTTTGACCTTTTCGATTTAAATACATTTGGTCTTTCAAAAGCTATGCTTCCAATGATTGTGTATCAATGAGGGAGGCCTATGTCCAGCAGTGGACGTCCTACGGCTGAAATGATGATGATGATGCCATAACTGGCATGCGTGCAATTCATTCACCATTCCTGGTCTATGCAGTTATAGATGTTTTAATACTTCTGACTTCAATACTTTAAACTTCTATTTACATTGTAATTTTTAGTTTTAATTTTTGTTTAGCTTTTTTAAGTTAGTTTTATTTATGTTAATTTTAAAATTAGTCCCTGTTTTTATACCTACTTTTATTGTTAAATTTAGTTACAAAAAGTTAGAGAACCCGGAGTTATGGCATGATTTTCTAACTTCAATAGCTCCCTCTTTTCTTTTAGTTACTATGTATAACCTCGCAATTTTCTTTTCATTGTTCTACTGCCACTGCTTCCTGAAATCCTTCAAACCTTTAGTCTTTTAATTAAGGCCTGGTGAATTATTGACTATCTGAGCCATTGTCAGACAAGGCAATCAGTATTTACCATTTTATTGATATGCCCCTTGAATAGGGAATTGAGTAAGCACCCATGAGGCTGACATGATCACCTGGAGTGTTCAAAGCCTCGACAAAATAAGAAAAAAAAAATAATAACTTAGTGTCATCCTCTCATCTTAATCTCCATGATAAAAATTACAGATCGAGCTATGTCAACAGTGGCCCTCGAAGTCTGCCACATATGGGCAAGCGGCACTCCAACGGGCACAGCGCTAGACTCAGCCCCCCGGCACAGCCTCCTCCGCACAACAACAACAATAACAACAACACCAACCAACAGGATGACATCATTAATTACATATATGATTCATGGAATAAGGTGAGGATGATATTGCACCCCTATACTCCGTTTTTTTTTAGCATTAGAAAGAAGGTAAGCAATCTTGGCGTAAAGCACTTTTGAAAAATAAATCACAGCAAATATGTAACAATTAGCAAGGAAATATGCACACAACCACATCTCATGTAATGACAGCGGGATTTTGACGTTGTGTTGACGTTTAACGTTGTTTGACGTTGATGTGGTTGTGTGCGTGACCTCAACTCTGGTGGCGTTACCTATAACAGTTACTATTTTTTTAAAGCGGTTATCAATAAAAACGCTCATCAAGATTGTTTACTTTATTTCTAATGCTAAAAAAAACGAAGTATAGGTCAGGACCAGAAATCCAATTAAGTCTAAATAAAACTACTATTATTTTGAGTTGATACACTCTTGATCTAGGAGAGTGATATGTTTTTCATGTTTTATCACCTTTGCAGGAATCAAAGACGAGATAGCCTGCCATCAAGACTGTCTCGTCGATGTTAGGACGTTATGAAATAAACTGTGTTAATTTAAGTCTTGTTTATGGCTATAAAAACTAATTTAATAAATAAAAGTACAAAAAACTTATTTTCTTACAGTTGCGCGATCATAACCTTAAGAGTTTCATATTAATTTCTATTTGATGCCTGATGTTGTGGTAGCTTAGTGGTATGACCAATGGCCGCTATGTGAAATTACATTTGAAATTTACCATTAGCTTTGCGGTGAAGTAAGAAATTGTGAGGAAATTTGTACACACCAGCGAAGATACTAAATGGTGTATGTAAAATTTCCAATTAGTACTGGGGCTGCGTAAGAACTACGGCTTAAGCCCTCTTATTCTAAGACGACGCCTGTGCCCTGCTGTGAGACGTATGTAGGCGAGATGACCTCAAGTCAAGAAAAAGGGTCTTTACAGATAGAGACAGACCAACAGAAAAACATGAAATTGATTGATGCACATCTAGGGTTGCCAACCGTACTATAATATATAGTATTGTACTATATTTTGACTCTGTGTACTATATACTGTTGAAGAAATATATAGTACGCAAAAGCACTATATTTCAGTCAGTCCTTACGCATGTGGTTTGGGTAGGCCATTTTTACTATACTAATGTTTAATGAATCAATTTTCAGTCTTTTCAGTATTTTGTACTATTTTTTTATTCTGAGTACTATATTTTTTGTACCTTGGGCCAGAAAATACTATATTTGCTTAAGAAATAGTTGGCAACCCTATGCACATCACTCGTAGAAGGTTCTCGAGTGACGCACGTTCAGGTAGGCCTCCAACAAGATGGTGCGACGACCTGATTAATGTTGCGGGAACGCGTTGGATGCGGATGGCGCAAGATCGATCTGTTTTGGGAATCTTGGGAGAGGCCTATGTTCAGCAGTGGTCGTCTTTCGGCTGAAATGATGATGATGATGATTGATTAATTGAAAGACTGACTACAAAGTGATTCTATAAACTTTACTTTTCTTGAGCCATATGCCATACCCTCAAAATGGGTAGGTAACTGGTATGTTAAACTTACCTTTCTCCCTCTAACTTTCCAGGTGACGCGAGAGTTAGACAGGGGCAGCGAAGATGCGAGGTATTACCAAGAGGTAGCGGCTCCCCGACAACTGGCCAACTTCAGACCCTTCAACCTCGAGGAGTGGTGGGGCCGGCGGCTTCTGCAGTCTATAAACCGTAACAAACACCGCTCTTAGTTCCCGACGAGAAAGCTCTCACTGCTGCTGTTGTAATAGGATGGTCTGTGTTGGTTACTCTATGAAGATCCGTTGGATAACTTGTGGAATAGATTTACAGCATCACTAGATTTGTGCCATGGGTGTGATTGTCTGTATGCATAGCCACAGACCAGTAATTAATTTTTACTTAAAATACTGGGACTTGCTTGAACATCTGTTTTTGTGGACAGTTGCAATATCTTACTTTTATTATCTCTAGATAGAGGGGCATAAATGCAATAATTCTGGCTTCACATCAGCTTTTTCGCTCAATGATAGCAAAATCCTACTGGAGACTTATTGTGCCGCAAACGCATACGAGCGTTCAATTAGCTGCAAAATTATGACAGGACTGGACGAAAGTCTCGAATGCATATATGCGTCGTTGGCACCGAATGCGATAATAACATAAAAATGAAGCAGCAACTGTTCCGATTAAACCCATTTACAGTCATTTGTGGTGCTATAAAATCATCCACAATAAATAATTTGTATTTACCATTAGGTATAAAATATGGCATAAACACAAAGTGATGTTGCTGTGAAAAATCTAATTGATTTGTTGGAAGATCTGTAATATTTTGCCTTTGAAAGATGTTGGCTTGGCTATCCTATTATAATGTCTCGCGTTTGATCTGAAGCCTGAATATGCTACTTGGTTGCAAGTTATGGAAGTGTTGACAGTTAAACTGTGGTTATTCCTTAGCTCTCCATCGCGAACTGCGCGGTGGAGAAATGGGTATATTTCTATGTTTATTCGACAATCCTAACATTAATTTGTCCATGAGGTAGTAAGGTGATATCGAAAGACATAAAGTAAAAGGAAACATTTATCTACATTCCTCCTGTCTTCTCGATAAACAACAAGCAAGCTTTGAAAAGATTCAGCGCGATTGAAGGCGTGTGTGCATTTTGTCATTTAATTCATGTTTTGTTAAGCGCAGAAAAATATTGAATTTTATTACTTGACACTTGATCGGAAGTCGACTGCGGACTGGGATGAACTGTAAATTTAAACGTAGCCTTTTAAAGTGTGATTGTGTCGGTGAGAAATTAAGTCTTGTTGCTATTTGAAAGTTTATAATGTCAATAATTGATTGGTTCAAGCGTTACTATGTGGAGGGCCATATCAGTGAAATGCTATCTTTTACCTTGGTCCTCTTCTACCAAGCAATAGGTAAGGTTCATTTATAATGTCAATATTTTGTGATTTACCTTTCTAAGGGCAGTTGGTTAATTAAATAAAAAACACATGGGTTAACTTCTCAATTGTACAAAAGGTCAGAAATTAACTTGGTTTTAAAAAGATAAAATGTACAAAGTACAAACGTACGAACATAGATGTACCTACTTAGATTTTGAGGTCTAGGTGCTATAAGACCAAATGTCCTGCTTGCTTCATCCTTCTAACTTTTGCTGAATACGTTTCTTCGCAATATCTATGCAGAACTGTCTTAGTAAAGCTCTAAAATTAAACATGCATAATGTTCTGCAACAAGATTTTATTTCTCACAAAAAATATTTTGATATTCCTCCATCAATTAGGTTTCCCTTGCTTGTGTTGTTTAGATTTTAACTGTATTCTGAAATGCAAGAAGGAAAGCTATGAAAAAGTACTTTTTTCCATTCTATAAGGAAAATTTTTAAAATATACAAAATGAAAATAATAAGGGTTAGTCCAAACCCAATAATAGGTTAAAAATATATTAAATTATATATAAATTGAGTTTCTTAATGGAATATAATTAAGAGCCTGATTCACCATTCTTACAGGCGATAAATATCTGTCCTGCTGTCTTTGTTTATTTTGTTGGAATAAATAGAGATGGCATTACTCATATCTGTCAAAATAAATATCAGGTGGTAATAAAACAAAAGCAATAATTATACTAAAACACAAGTAAGGAAACAATATACTTAAGACGATGTAAATATTTTAGCATGAATTTGTATTTTTATTTATGTTTAAGCGGAACAGTGACAGTGCCCTGGTAGAATTGGCTAAGTAAAGTTTTTTTAAGAAGTGCTAATTATATTTTTTTTCGACAGTCGGCGTTCTGAAGATCGAGAAACTGCAGCTGTTTTATTTTTATCTCCTATTGTTTACTGAAAATATTTTTTTAAGTGTTCGAGTTGACATTTGTGAGATTTAATGGCTGACAAGCGGTTCGTGCTCAGTACTTAGTAGAAACAGAAAAAAAACTAAGTCATCTGTCACTTTTGTCCATGTCAAACCGTTTGCGTTTCGTTTGCTTTGCGTTTTGGTGTGATTTTTGGACTATTTTTAACAACCTCCGCACAAAATCCGGATTTACAATTTTACCGCATTTCTCCACGACTTATGCACGATAATTGAATCACGATTGAATATTTTTGATCATTATTTTGGAACTGCTTTTTGGACAATGCAAAGTAAACGAAACGCAAACGGTTAGATTTCATTTGACATTGACAATTGACTTCGTTTTTTTTTCTATTTCTGCTAAGTACTGAGCACGAACCGCTTGTCAGCCATTAAATCTCACAAATGTCATCTCGAACACTTAAAAAAATATTTCCAGTAAACAATAGGAGATAAAAATAAAACAGCTGCAGTTTCTCGGTCTAGAAGAAGACTACTGTCGAAAAAAAATATATTTAGCACCTCTTCAAAAAACTTTACTTAGCCAATTGGTTAGAAAACTTTTTATTATGACTCATGCTTTTAAAAACCATAGGGCTGATTTGCCGGCTTTAAAATTAATATACCTTATTAACATACATTTGAAAAATGTACTTGCGTATTTACAGTTGAGTTGTGTCCGACATGTACCTATTCGTCTCGTCTATGACTATTTTCGTGTCGGTATGTAGTTTTGCAAAATTCTTTTTCATGGCAGAGCCGGCAAATTGCAGTAATTTTAAACCCCATTACAGATTGAATATTTGAATTATAATTATGATACGGTTGACATTCCATACAAGCCTGTACTTAGACTTTGAAGCTGTTGTAAATAGATTTAAGTCACACAGTGCTGCCAGATTCTGGATTTGAATAAAACGTTTTTACTATCATTTCCGTTTTTTTTTTCTAAAGAAAGCTGCTCCTAAAGTTTTAGACTAGTAAATCATCATTCGTCAACGCACAACAAACAACAACGCTCACATTAGAGTGGTCGATGTGGATTATAGAGTCGCCAAGCTAAAATTGGAATCTTTTTACCCCCAGTTTCATTTGCACCATTGACTAGCACCGTTACTATACATAGCAGTACCGTAATGGTGCTAAACAATGGTGCAAGTGAAACTAGGGCTCTTTTTACAAAAAAACAATATACAAACATAATATGGACTTGTTCTGAAATAATTTTTTTTTTTTTATGTTAGAGAGGCCAGACAATCGAACTAGTGGGTCACCTGATTATTGGGAAAGAATCAAAATATATAAAGTTTAAAACGAATAATGGACGAAATACATAATGGTCATAATACATACTAAAATTTTCCATGAAAGTATTGATTAAACGAACTTTTTTAATCGTGTAATCTACAGATTGGCTTAGGTTAGGTTAGGTTTATTTTATGAAAATCCTGTGGAGTTGAGAATTTCCAAGAAAATTGCTATATATCAAATGACCATTATGTATTTCGTCCATTATTACTTTTAAACTTTATATATTTTGATACGTACCCATTATTATTTACTGCAAATATCATCTGATGATGTCCAAGTGGTTTGACCGTCACCTCTCATGCAGATGGTTGTGGGTTCCCGGGCACAAGAGGGTTTATACCTGCTGAGCTGGCAACGTTGCATTTTTGTTAGTTTTTCTCGATTATTCCATAAAAATGGAATGAAAATTAAAAATGTTTTGAATACAAATTGTTCTAATATATAAGTTAATGTGTCTACTGCAATAATTATTCGTGATAAGACTTTTATTTTCTTTAAAAACCGTTAGGTAATAATTTGTTCGTTTTTAAAGAAAATAAAAGTCTATCGCGAATTATTATTGCAGTAGACACATTAACTTATACATATATTAAAACAATTTGTATTCAAAACATTTTTAATTTTCATTCAATTTTTATGGAATAATCGAGAAAAACTAACAAAAATGCAACGTTACCAGCTCAGCAGGTATAAACCCTCTTAAGTGCGAGATTACATATCGCACACCTATACTCCATTTAATTTAGAAGTATAGATCAAAAGAACGTCAACTCAAATTAATAGTTACAAATTAATACATTACGTTAGTACTATTATATATTCTGTGCTGAAGTCTAAATTAAAATGGTACATTATTTTGAGTTGATCCTCTTTTGAATCTAGAATCATTATTTTGATCTAGGAGTGCGATATGAAATATACCGTGAGTTTTATGGTGAAGGAAAACATTGTGAGGAGTGCATACAGCTGCGAAGGAATTCACTGGTGTTTGTGAAGGTTCCAATTCGCACTGGGTCATTCTGAGAGGAGGCCTGTGCCCTGCACACATAGGGGTGAAATCCAAATTTAGGCGGCCATAATTATTTTGTCGCTCCAATGTAATAAAAATACATTATTGTTTATTTTTAAAGTCGACAAACATATAAGAATAGTCATTTACATAAAAAAACTACAAAATGATATAAAAAATTGTATATTTCATACAAAAGTTAAATTAAGCAGTATAATAGTTATTAATAAAAAATAAATATTCAGTTTCCTTATTCTCCACCTTCATCTGAAGATAATTCTTCAGCGGAACCTTCATTTTGTGTGGGTCCAGCAGAAATAAGCAGTTCTAACGCTTCTTTGCTATGCTGGGTGGATCGGTTTTGAGGTTTCGGCCTTGTACTAGACATATAGGGATCCGAACTAAGCAGTAACCTATTTAATACGTCCATATCGCACTCCTTTCTGGAAAACTTTCGTGCAAAATGTTGTCGGTATTCCCGGAAGTGCTTATTACGTGCCTCTGCCGCCTCTTCGGATAATAAACCAATTGGTAAAAGGGCTTTTTGCATCACAGTTGCACCATGGATCAAAATCTTGTGCATTGTTGGAGTCATCGGATGCCAAGAATACAATTCCACATACAGTTTGGCTGTTTCATATCCATAATCTGCAAATTTTTTTAAATCGACTTTATAGCCACTGGTTATTACCTCCAATTTCTTGCCCCTGCATTTTCTCAAATAGAAATTTTCGGGTTACTACTCGAGCTTCTGCAACTCCCTCTGATCCTAAAACATGAAAAAACGATTAAAACTGCATAATAAACAAAATGAAAAAATTCGAGATTTTTGCATCATGGCTTTCAATAGTCTCTAAAAAGTAAAAGCACGGGAGAGCACACCTAAAACTACTGTATTTACCTAATATAAAGACCCCGCTTTATGATAAAACTAATATCTTTGCTTGGACGCGATTGGAAATATAACAAAAACCTTTTTTAATTTCTAACTCGTGGTATTTTTATCACCATTTTTGATGCTGTTTTCTATCTTAAAAAGTAATAAGAATTATTCAAAATATGTACATGCAATTTAATGAAAAAAATGCTCTCTTACCTGTAGTATCCAAATCCATCACGACTTTTTTCAATATATTAACACACAAAAAAAAACTGAGCTTCGAACAAAATGCTTTTTCACGAATGCCTAGAATAAATTGTGCACTTGGGATGACTATCAAGTTCCGATTGACGTAGCGATGAAAGTACTTAAATAAGGGCTAGGGAGGGGGTTGTTTATGGTTCTAGGACTATTCAACCTTATCAGGAAGGTATTATTGTTCAAGTAGGATTAACTTTTGAAAAACGATTTATGGCCGCCTAAATTTGGATTTCATCCCTATGTGCTGCAGTGGGATGTATCATATTTATATTCCATACAACTGCCTAAGAGTACATCGAAAAATTTAACTTCTTGAATTATTTTTGCATACTATATGAATTATTCTGTTCAACAGTAGATGGCGCTTTATTCACAAAAGAAATGGTTTTACTAAAAAAAAAAAAAAATACGTCTTGGATGTGCTTATAATGACGACATGCGTTAAACACATGTTCAACAGTTGTCTTAAATTTTTGTAGTAACACGTTAAATGAGGGCTTGGGCGGTAGTTCCCACGCGGGCCCAATGCGGATTGGGAACTCTCATTTTGAGAGGAGACCTTTCAAATAGTCTCTATTAGAAAACTTTAATTTATCTGTTAGAGAATTTGTGCCATACTCTAACTGTTAGAGCATGGCATAAAACAGAAACTAAGTGAGGGCGCCACTTCCTTCGATCGAATGTTCGAACATGACATGACATGACTGGCCAGCGATCTTACGTTCCGGGACCACATCACCAATTGCTGCAAAAAGGCTTATAGGAATCTTGGTTTTAGGAGTCACTTAGAGTGCAACGCAGTGATATGGGCACCCCATGAACAGAAATACATCAGGATGGTGGAGAGGGTGCAGAACAGGTATGTAAGGTATTTGTATCTTCGATACTATGGGGTGTATCCTTTCTAGCCTCTGATGTATCCAACGTTGTTTATTTTGGGCATGGTGGGATACAACGAACTGGAATGAGAAGAGAATTGGCACTCGTTTCGTATATATGGAAAATCTTAAGAGGCGTAATTAAAAATGCAGATATTCTAGGGAGAATGGGGCTGTGTGTGCCGGAGCGGTACGTGTGGCGGCGGCGGCGGCCGCGGCTGCTGGTCGAGCCGCGCGGCAGAACCAACTTGTTCAACAAGGCGCCGATGACACGAGCTATACACACGCTCAACCGAATAGCCGAGGAAACAGATTTGTTTCTCTGTGTTCTGAGTGAATTCACAAGGGTAGCATTAATGGTTATTTGTTACAAAAGTTAATATTAAGATAATGTTTTAATTTAGGACTTCTCTGTCGCATTAGGTTAAGCCTGTAATGATAGATGTAAGTGTGTTTGAATAAATAAATAAATAAATAATAATAAATAAATGACTAAATTTTTGTATGAAATATTTTAGTTCTTTTTTCATCCGTTTCGTCTTCCCACTATTGTTTTATAACGTACTAAGTACTGTAATGCTGTATTTTTTATTGATAAATAAATAAATAAATAAAATTTCACATACCTACAAATCTGTATAGAATTCTCGGTGCGCGAGTTCGACTTGCACTTGGCCGGTACCACATCACTTCTACTATCATTCAAAAGTGGGAAATATACGAGTAAAGTAGTAGAAAATGACAGCTTTTAATTAAAATCTCTTGTCACCGAAGTCAGCTTCGAGTGACTTGATTTCAAACATCGCCGGCAGATGGCGCAGGTTGAGAAGTCCAGAAATGTTTTGGAAGTTGCCACCTCACGTGAGCCAGTGTTGATATTGTAAAACACAAGTTTTTTTTTAATTTGAGGTAATTATCTAGGGGAAACTACGTAGTTTTTGCCCATGCACCACCACCACCGTTGGTAATTGATAAAAGATGCCGCGAATACTCGCTATTATTCGGTATTTAGTATTAACTGTGCCGAATACCGAATAATAGCGAGTATTCGCGGCATCTCTAGTAATTGACCATTTTAAGAAAAACATTGAACATCATCATCATCATTTCAGCCGAAAGACGTCCACTGCTGAACATAGGCCTCCCCCAAGGCTCGCCAAACAGATCGGCCCTGTGCCATCCGCATCCAATGCGTTTCCGCCACCTTCACCAGGTCGTCGCTCCATCTTGTTGGAGGCCTACGCACTCTGCGTCTTCCGGTCCGCGGACGCCACTCGAGAACCTTTCAGCCCCATCTGCCGTCAGTTCTACGAGCGATGTGCCCTGCCCACTGCCACTTAAGTCTAGCGATTCTTCGAGCTATGTCCGTGACTTTAGTTCTTGCGCGGATTTCATCATTTCTAATGCGATCCCGCAGAAAATGGGGCGTAGCTACCGCCGTATATGCCGTACCAATTATACTGGACCCCAGGACACGGGGGCCCCCGACGTGCGTAAGCAAAAATTAAGTAATAAAAACTTCCCAAATTTTTTTTATTTCAGAAATGACAAAAGTCAAAAAAAAGCAAAAGTGACAGATGGATAATTATAATGAAAATAAATATTTCTTTTAATTTTATGCAAACATTTTTTATTTTTTTATGAGAAATCTTTACCCTTCTTAAGGGCCCCCAAACAAATTTTTATACGGGGCCCCGCCAAGGCACGCTACGCCACTGAGAAAAACTCCAAGCATAGCCCTCTCCATCGCCCTATGAGCGACTTTGAGCTTTCTTAAGAGGCCCATCGTTAGCGGCCACGTCTCAGTGCCATAAGTCATCACTGGCAACACATACTGGTCAAAGACTTGACTTGAGACACTGCGGTATATTGGATGACAAGATATTGCGGAGCTTCCCGTACGCTGCCCAGCCGAGTTTAATTCGTCGATTGACCTCTTTCTCGAAGTTGAACCTACCTTATTGTATTGTAGATACAGCCCAGGTAGATACAGTCGTCAACAACTTCTAGTCTCTCCGACTACGACGGGAGTTGGTACAACATGGGCATAAGAAAAACATTGTCAAGTGCTAATTAATGGTTATCATTTGCATTTGTTTATCATATTTATCATTCACTAAATGGTGCTGTGATTACTTTATAGTCAAGTTGTGTAGCTAATCAAACGCAAATGATAGACAGCAGTTTTTCTTTATGTGGTCAATCACTGGTGCATGGGTAATAAATAACTGGGTAGTTTGACCCTACTATTGGGACCGTGCACGACGGTGGCGCCGCGTAGCGTTAACAACATTTCCTCCTCATTTACTTCCAATTTTTGCCATGTTGTGCGCTGCGATCGTTTTCTGTAGGTACCTACCCCCACCACCCGCTTCGCACATAGCCAATATAGTGGTAAGTATGATTTGGTATGATGGTGACATTATGACTTTTTTTTATTATGAGAGGGAGGCAAACGAGCAAGCGGGTCATCTGATGGAAAATGATCACCACCGTCCATAAATATCAACAACTCAAAGAGAGTCACTCATCTGTTGCCGGCCTAAAAAGTATAAACCCTTACTTAATAGGAAGTAGTGATAAGAATTAAAACCCAGTTTAGACCTGCTAGAAAAACCGTTCAAGTTGCGTTACATTATAAAAAAAATTTTAGTTGTTTATTTCACAAAATACTATTACAAGACATTTTAGATTCTAATCTTACTCTTTTAAGATTTTGTTGAACCTAATTCAGAATCAAACACTAATTTATATCTGACAATATTATTATTGAGACTATGTACTAGAAATGCTCACAATAATGCTTCAAACTTCAAACTCGTTCGCTATACTGTCTCGCAATGTATCGCAACTTGCACGTTTTTTTTCTTGTAGATCTAAACTCGGCTTTAGAGCGATTGCAGTATGTACAATGTACATAGTCAAAAGTAGGGCCGAATGACTACCGTATCCAACAATGTTTTTTCAGGTCGTGATAGGTAAATACTGAATTTGCGGGTGCTACAAAATTTACTATTACCTACACATACCTTGTTTTAGTTCTAGTTAAAATCGTGTATAATGTCAACGGGAACCTTTGTTTACGCGTCAAAGTTGGTACCACCGTACAAGTTGGAGTATGCGAGGAATTCATATCGCTGTATGGCTGAACGTCAAACATCTCGCTTCAAAGCGCTGTATTCTGTATTTATGTTACGCGACCGCGCCCCAGGGCTTACAACTTACAGCACCTAATGAGTTTGGCGAACTCCTCAAAGGAGGTTACGCGGGAAACTTTTGTTTTTTTTGGAGGTATATTTTTGTGACGTGTAACGCGTGTGTTTTTCTGTTTGTTATGTTAAGCGAGCGTTTAATTAATTAGTCGTTACTTTTACTTTGGACTTTATGCATTTAGTTTATGATGTGCTGTGTTATTAACTTATTATTATACGTGCCTATGGAATTAACTTGCCTACCCTACTAACCTGGCGGCGAAATGTAGATTTTTATACGTTTAATCAGAGTAGTTTGGCGAGGCGTTAAGTTTATTTGTACAGTTTATAACTCCTCTTTCTCATAGAAAGACATTCTTTGTATGAAAATGATACTAGGTTACCTGCCTGTTTAATAGCGATTTTAGAACTCTTTATTGATACACGCTAGAAATTTACAAAAATAAGAAGATAAATGTGTGCAGACAGATTTATTCTGTTACTTCTTTTTATATTCATTTTAATTAAGTTTCAATTGGTTGGAATCTGAATACCTAAATCAGACCGTGGTAGGTAAAACATCTGATTTTTCTTGAACGCATAAAGAACACTTTCTTCATCTGAAAAATACTCGGTGACAATTCCCGCTAACGCGATCGATTAGTTTCCCGTTGTCGCCAAAATCAATTAGCGTAAATCTTGTAGGGTTCATTCTTAAAACGACCGGCGAAATTTAATTAACTGGTAACAAAGCGGGAACAGCGCGCGGGGACGTGCTGAGGCCAGCGTGATTGCTGTTCACGTTTCAGTGCAGAAAAATACGACTCGTGCTGGCTGCTCGTTTAGCCTCAGTGCGTCCCTCTCTGTGAAGAGCAGAAGAAAAGAGATCAAGTTATATGTAAAATAAAATTGATGCGATAACTAGAGCTATTTTTTACTAGGCCATTAATACTAGGTATTTTTTTGGGCGTGCTTTCAAAGATTGATCTCCTGTCCGGAAAAATACGACTAACGAATGACACGTTTTAGTGCGTCAGTTCGTCTCCCTTTTTGTTGACTAGAATGAAAGAGAAGACCTGAGTGATGAGTGAGAACAAACCGAGCGTGATAGCCGTTTAGATAATGGGGACCGATTTGTAAAATCACATCACTCGAGAATACCATTCGAAAGTGGTAGAAAAGTGTGCTGCATTAAAATAAAGAGTAGTAGAAAAATACAGCTACGAGTTGTAGGTAGTTTATTAATTTAGATATTTTCAAGTGATATTATTTCAAAAATCGGACCCTGCATTTTTTGAGACCAAATCGTATCCAAATACCTTTAATGTGGTCAGTCGCCGCATGCAACATTCATCGACCGAAACCGTAAAAATCGCGGCAGTCGGCAGCATTCGGCAAACAACTGAAACCGTCCTAATTGACCACCGCCCGTCGCAGTAAACATAGGTACATATTCAATCTATTTTGTATGGGCCACAAATGTCTCGTATCCATGGCCTGTCAACAAACGTCGTTGTCTAGTTCGAAGTAGTTTGAAACAAGTTCGGCGAAAGCATTATGTGAACGAAGCAGTGTAGATGGCGCATTATTCTGCGAAGCGATGAGCCCGCGCCACCGAACGTGTTAAATACTTTTAAAGCCTCTTTTAATAGATCAGTCGTTTTCAAAATAAGTGCCACATAAAAATTCAAATGCGGACATAAAATTGTCTTCAGAGACAATCGAACGCGTTTCATTCAATGCCCATTCCGATAGGCGTTTTAAGCTTTTGATTTACGCCTGACCTTTGTCTAAATATCTTAGTATCAATAATTTAGTCTTTGCTAGTCTTTACCCGCTGCTTTGCTCGCGTTATCTTCAGATCTGACAGTATAATTAAAATTCCAAGATACAACAAAATTTCCAAAAATTACATCGTGATAAATTTCATATTTTCGACTTAGCAGTGGAGATTTGGGTTTTACATGCGTATCTATATCATATATAATAATGTATGTGTCATTCCTGAAATCCCAGCCAGCTTTCAAATAAAAAAAATCACATTTGAATCGGTTCACCCCTTTTAGAGTTATGGTGCCACAGACAGACAGACAGATAGACAGACAGACAGACACACACACACACACCTAGCAGTCAAACTTATAACACCCCTCTTTTTGTGTCGGGGGTTAAAAAGACAGTATGATTTTGACCATAAAGTTTGGTTTATCTGAGTAGAACTGTCACATTTGACGACATTTGAGTCGTATTCATCACAATGAGGCAATACATTATTTTGGTCACGTAAACGATATAGACGTGAACCATAATAAATGCAAAAATCGCACGATTTATCGCTCAAAAATATCTTCTTTTGACTATATTGTCAGCTAACGCCTTTAATGCCTTGAACGGCTGAACGCATATAAGCGTAAGCCACAGGGTGAAAATTTTATACGTATAGTCGAGGTAAGATAAGGTTCGTCACTTTTCGACTCTATGTCAACGAGTTAAGGTCGAAAAGTGACGAACCTTTTCTTACCCCGACTATACCTAGGTACATGTTTTAGGCATTGAGCAAAGCCCAGTCACCGGCGGAAGATCGAAAATAGTTATTTGTGCAACAAGAGAGCAAAGTTGGTTTTTACTGCGAGTGTTGATTTTGAATCACGAGTTTGCGAAGGATTCTATAGTTGAATCACGAGCGTGAGCGAGTGATACTAAGTTAGAATCCTGAGTGCGCGAGTGATTCAAATACAAGAGATGCAAAAAAACTTTGGTCTCGTGTGACACATACAACTTTTCACCTCAGCAGCGAGAACATAATAAATTGTTAAAGGTATATAAACGTCGTCTTTTTTTGTCTTTGTTGTGGATTTCAACATTGAGTAAATACTCCATAATTGTACCTATATAACAATACAGTATCCGAAAAAGTGTTTGCACCCGTTGCTAGTCTCCATTGCTTAAAAATATCATAAGCTTTTAAATATTTTTCGCGAGACTTTTCAAGTAAGAAACTTAAATCTGCATTTTGTATTACTGCCTTAATTTGTATGGTGTTCAATTGTAGACTTCGTCACTGGACTCACTCATATCATATTCAAAAATTTATTAAATAAGTACTATTCGTATAATTTCCAAATTGCCATTATCGTGTATCAAACTCTAGATATCGAACTCAGCAGCTAGCGAAACAGAAGAAGAAAAGAATTAAAATTTGAATTCCCGCTATTTTTTAAAGATGCGTTCCGATACTGCACCCGATATTTATCACGATGTTCAAGATTGTTAAAATTATTAATAATTGTATAGATACATGTTAAACATTGTATTTTTCTACAAAATTTTTACTATTTGATTACTTATATAAAAATATAATCCAATTATTAATAAAGTACCATAATTAAATTTAAAACCTTAACAGACGAATTACAATTTTAAGGTTAAGTACGTATTATGAGTATCCGAACGTTCAATCGTTCTTTTATTTTTTAGGCCTACTAGGTATAGAATTTGAAATCGAACTTAGAATCGATTTGATCTTATCTCTCGCTCTTTTCGTATCGAAATGAAAGTGACAGATCAAACTGAAGTTGAAATCTTTCGAATTCAGCACATGGGAAGGATGTATGATGGCATTGTCCTCGACATTTAAAAAAAATATTTAAAAAGCTACTATAGCGTGTGACAGGGACGACACGGTTTCTGCCAGGCTCCCTCCTAGGGCAAACCGAGGTAGACCTCCAGCTCGCTTCTTGACGGACTGAGCCGCAGGTCTCCAATGGCTGGTCACTTGCGCGCGCGCCATGTTGGCAGTCCGCGCGTAGATGGCCGGCAGTCGGCTTTAGCGCGAGCAGGCGAACGGACACGCTTTTGATTATATTTTTGTTTAACGCTTACGACTTACTACTTACTTACGCACCTTACCCCTGCCTGTCGCTAAACTACTTTGTCTCACGCAGTGAGCAAAATCGGATTTTGCTCACTGTTTTTTAGTAGCAAAACCTGCCTGTTTGAGGTGCTGAGGTGAAAAAAAAATTAATGAAATGAATGAAGTGAATGCGTTAAGAGGGTTTATACCTGCTGAGCTGGCAACGTTGCATTTTTGTTAGTTTTTGTCGATTATTCCATAAAAAATTAATGAAAATTAAAAATGTTTTGTATACAAATTGTTCTAATATATAAGTTAATGTGTCTACTGCTATAATAATTCATGATAGACTTTTATTTTCTTAAAAAACGAACAAATTATTACCTAACGGTTTTTAAAGAAAATAAAAGTCTTATCACGAATTATTATTGCAGTAGACACATTAACTTATATATTAGAACAATTTGTATTCAAAACATTTTTAATTTTCATTCAATTTTTATGGAATAATCGAGAAAAACTAACAAAAATGCAACGTTGCCAGCCCAGCAGGTATAAACCCTCTTAATAGAGAATGAAGATATTCTTAGGTTAGTAGTGAAAGTGAATTTAAGGATTTTAACGCATATAGGTATCGTGACTTATCTAGTGCCGTTGTCATAGTTTAGCAGTAATTTGAACGCACATGGGCGTTTGCGGCACTCGAAAAATTTTCAACTCTAACACCGGGCAGGGAATGCGTTAGCCCTCCAAAAGACTAACTACCAAATAAAAACACCATTACTCATTGCTGTATTCAACTTTATTTGCTTTAAAATCATTAGCCGTTGTCGTTGGGATCGGTTCGTATCTTTTTTTTGTTATTTTCATGTATTGCTGCCATTGTAAAAAAAAAACGTGGCGTCATCGAAGTCCATTAAGCGAGCACGTCATTATTCATATATCAAGTCAAATTAAAATACACCTAAGTTACACATAGTAGAGATTCGTACTTAAAATTATAACTAGAACCTGAGCTCTGGAAGTTTAGCCTATGAAAATGTTTGGTATACAAGACAAGAGGCTGATTTTTCAAGTTACTTAGTAAATTAGCAATCTCGTGGCCCTGGCTTCATGTATGCGGAACTGTATCTTCTTAGTTTTGCGCACACAAAGCCAAAGTTGCTAGCTTGCTATCCGAGCTTGAGAAACTCGTATATCATAACTGTTAATAAACTAAGTAACACTTAGAACTGAAGCAATCAATACAAGTCCTTTAAATTTATATTTTATTGAAAATTTCTAAAAAAAAGCGACCTGACAAATGAAACTCTGTTTAATTGCTAAAGATAATAAATCATGGAAGCGTGATTTTGGGCAGTAATAATTTCTTTTATTACGAACGGCGCCATCTCTTTGAATGTGAAATACAGATTCGTTAATGTTTCCATTATCTTTGGGCCTCGAGGGGCCTAGGAGCGGGTGCTGATATTCTGCTCCAAAAATCCCTTTTAATTTGCAGCAAGTTAAACATTTTACATTTTACCTGGGTGTGACTTGCTTTTGGGAAGGGCGATGAAAAATTCTGATCTGTAATTCTGTTTTTGATTATTTAGTTTAGCAGCTTTATTATTTAAAAAAAAACATAGTTGACAGTGATGGACTTCATTCATTACAATAAAGTGACTTTGATTGTCAGAAAAAAGTTGACTTTACAATCAGTTAATTCATGTTTTCTTACCTAAAAACAGTAGAAAGATTATATTTTTTATTAAATAGCAAAGGCATTTAAGCTAGCTTGTAGCTAAAAAGAGCTTTGCTATTCGGGAAGCTTTAGGTGTAGTAAAAGCCAACCCGGGATTTTCATACTTTAGGTTAGCAGAGTTATTTAATTAAAAATGTTTCATTGAGACCTGCATATATACTTTTGATTTGTGGTACATAGTTTTAGTTAGAGAACATAAACGAAAGAAAAAAAGACCGGCTACCAAAATTTAGATTTCTTCAAATGTCGCTAAGCTTCCTTTTAAAATTGGTTCGGTAGAAAGCATTTACAGAACAATTGTGTTCTAACCACTGGCTTTTTAAAGCGTGTGTAGCGACCAATGGTAGCGAAAAGTAAGTTTCAGAAGCGTATAACATTTGTGGGATTAGGAACTGCTTTGATTGCACCAGTCAGGTTTTTCAGGCTTCTGCTTGCGGCTGCGGCGTGGCGGTGGCGACGCTTGTGGTGGTGGAGACAGCATCAGGGTCCTGCTCACGGACTCCCAGCCAGGGGAGGCGCTTTTCCAGCTCCGCCCTGGACCATAAAACATCAAGACCTCAGCATAGCTTACACCCAATATTTATAGTTAAGATATAGAGAAAATTAAAAGAAGATTATAGGAGTTTTGAAGAATAAGTTGTGTTTTTCAAGCGACGCCAAATAAGGGGTTTCTCAATTTGGTTGCAGTGTGCCATGTTTGTTACCTTAAAATAAGCAGAAGCAGAGGATCGTGGGTTGAAATCCTGGCTCGCACCTCTGTGTTTTTCGGAGTTTATGTGCGAAATTACATTTGTAATTTACCATGAAATTTACAGTGAAGGAAAACATCGCGAGGAAACCTATACAGGTACACACACCTGTGAAGAAATTCAATAGTATGTGTGAAGTTCCCAATCCGCACTGGGCTCGCGTAGGAACTACGGCTGTGGCCTGCTGCGGCCCTGGGGCGTATATAGGCTGGGATGATTGACCTCAAAACTCAGTTATTGACGAACCGAAAGGATTTCTTTGTAATAAGGGTACACGGGAAATTCGGCGCTGAGCCCTAAATTTTGAGGTCCGTGATAAATAGTATGGCGAAGTTTGTGTACTCTAACTGCAAGGTGTTGCATCCGCAGACGTAGACTTAACTCACGCTTCTCTCACTCTCCTGTAAATGCTTATTCTACGCCAATGGCGTGCAGTGGGCCTTTTCCTGGATGCCTATCTACTACCACCAGCAGCTGCTTAGCTGCTGCCTACCCTGCTAGTGGTGGTCCTGCCCTGAATTTGACCTACTGCTCTACGCCACTGGTAGTCACTGACCTGTATCTCGGGTGGTTGATGGCATACACCCAAGGATCTATGCAGGAGACAACCTTAGCACAGACAGCAGGGATCATTGTGGCCACAGGAGTCAAGAGGCTCCTGTTGGAAAAATCAAAATTAAAATGTTTATTCTTTAAGGAGGCTGCAACGGGCTCTTTTATGTCTATTTTTATACTGCCAGCTCTTTCGGAAAGACCATCATTGGCAAAAAGAATCCACCGCAGCTTGGCAGAATGTAATTTATGTCCAAAAAATTTTAATACAAAGTAAATTAAAAACATGTAAAAGTTAGAAGAATTATTGGTAGGTACCTATCGTAAGATATTTCATCGTTATTACATCAAATTTTTACAGGGATAGGTATGTGTTGTGGGGTCCATTAGTTAAGTTCTTAATTCAAAACATCTTGGCTCTACCGATCATGACAAAATGCGAGTAACTAGTATCTCTAAGTGAACTTCATTTTGGCACCAAAAACGCCGTAGTTATGTAATTATTGATGCTTTATTGGCTGACGGGGATATAACTAGAATAGAAAATTTTCGTCACATAAATACAAAATGGCATCAAAGTAGTAAGCTGGTGAAATATATAACTGAAGTGTGTGATACTTTACTCCCATATTTCGTAACCAAATTTGGTAACCAGCTTCGAAATAGGAAATGTGATTAACGGTTCGACTACACTGATGTTCGAAATACGCTAAAGCATTGTAAACGCAGGGAAGTGACTTATGCGTTAGGTTTTTTGACGCTTGCCATCCATGTCACTGCTCAAAACTGCTTGGTTAAAGTCTAGACTTTAAAGGCGTGCTTTTATGTTTCATTACCTGTCTCCAAATGCCCCTGTCATAGCAACGAAGGCGTACGGCGTCCAGGCGCAGATGAACAGGAAGAAGATGGTGAAAGCGACCTTAGCGATCCTGATTTCGACACTCTTGCCCGCGTCCTCCTTGTTCGCTGCGAGAGACTTTACATTCATCTTTTTCGCTTGCTCTTGGAGCATTCGCTCGTGGAGGCGTACCTTTGAAAATTATATAAATTAAAATAGTTATTTTATTAAAATGTATCGTTTCACAAGATGCTTGCCTTTGCTCCAGGTAATGCCTGTCACGTTGCAACCAGGATTTGGGGTACAAATACTTTACTTAAATAAACTTAACATTAAAACAAAAACTTCGCTAGAGTATTTTAGCATGGTTTTTAGTATGGTTGGGTTAGTTCACTGAAATGGCTGTGAACCATTTTCCATTACATTTAAAAAGCAAGTAACGTAAGAATTGTCCCACAGTTACCTAAACGTCCTGAAAAATAGTTATGTTTTAGGGTTGTTTAGTAAAACTTGCCTGCTGTTTTTCCCAGATTATAATCAAACTAGAACACACTGAAAAAAACCTGAAATATATAGTTTATTGAATCAGGAGTACTCTTTACTTTGCAGAGGTCCATATCAATGAACTGAAACAATTACTTTGCTTACCGGCGACTTTATGATAGCTACGTTTATGCAAGTAATGTGTACGCAGAGTAATTCTTTCAGTTCATTGAAATATATCGCTGGATCTTGGAACCGTGTTTTCCATAAATACCAACCCGAGTGTTGGCATAAAATCTCTCAATGTGCTCTCGGAACAGTTTTCCGGGAAAACCATAAAAATAAAAATACTTACTAAAAGCAGGAAGTAAAATTTCCGAGTTTGAGGTATCGTTACTCTAATATGCCAAATAAACGCTCGGGAATAATGCATTCCCTATTTCGGAATTTCGAACAACAATGTAAATTGCGGGCTCTAGGTATATTTATTTATTTTGTGCGATCACGATGTTAGTGTTTCCATCAGCTATGGGGTGGGTGTTTGGTTCTATTAAAGTGTTATGGGAGAGAAAGGTCTTGGGAAAAAAATATTCAGCAAGTACATTAATAAAAAAAAAATTGTAATTAAACGAAGAAACTGATTTAAGTGATCACTGTGCAAAGTTATACTTGCTATTTAACACTAGCAATCCTAAGAACATAAAAAACATAATCAAGTATTTATTTATTAAGGGCAACACATAGCATAGCAATTAGAATCTTTAAAAATAAAGATTAGCTATATATATCATAATTGTATAATTGTTATGAAATAAACATATATACTTTTTTTTATTTAAGGACAAAATTCGTTCTTGTCGAAAAGAAAGGGTGAGTGAAGAATTGAATTATTTCATCGTTCTTGTTCAGGTACACACCATGTTTCTATACATTGATCGATGCTCAAAGTGTACCACATCAAAGGCGAGACTTATTTGACTTACAATTGAAATAAAACTATCCTAAAATTAACTTAACTATGTGTACAAATCGGCCCTTTACAGCGAGACTGACACAGTTAGAATTATTGTCATTTCATATCTAAAACTGTTTTTCTTTTTACATAAAGTTTATTAAGTACAAACTTTTATTTACTTTTTTTTTTGAAATGCGAATAATTCGAACTGTGTCAATATTCTTCTAAAGGACCTAGGTATATACCAAGTCCTATCCCCGCGAGAGTTCCTTGAGCTTTGTTTACTTTGGGACTAGTAGGTCAATTGGTGCCAATTGTCCCGTGATATTTAGCTAAGTATTAAATAAAGACAGATTACTAACCAAATAGGTATTAAAACATTTTTCGACCTTTTACGTTTATATTGAGCGGCTTAGTTTGTTAAATCAGAGTGAAGGGAAATCCACTTTGATCTTCAAAATAAATTAATTTCGGAGCGAAGCCTCTCCGTTTCAAAGAGATCTAGATACATTTCAAAATCACGCAATCCTACTTATTATATCAGCCTTAATTGGCCTTAACTTCTTAATTGGCTTGCATTCCCTAAAATTCGACGAAAACCCCGATTGATATTGGAAAGGAGAAATTTAATTAAAATTTGATGTTTCGGCCTAAAAAACTCATTACGGTCGTGCACATTATAGATTCAGGATTAGTTCGAAGATAACACAGGCAATTAAAAATATATATGAATATTTTCAATTTAAGAGATGTTAGTGACAATATGTAGACGACTAACTTAATTGACCAATGTCATTCCACGAACGGGCTTCTTTACCTGTCACAGATGTAGAACAGACCATTATTATCATCATATCAGCCAAAATACTTCCAATGCTGGACAAAGGCCTCTCCCAAAGAGTTCCACAATGATCGATTCTGCGCTTCCTGTGACTGTTACCAGATCGTCAGTCCATATTGGGAGCCTCCCGATGCCGTCTTCCAGTTCGTACAGAACAGATAAAAAACAAATACCACAATTCTACAAAAGACGCTTATAGTTTTTGAAACTTTATATTATTAGAATCTCCAAAAACGGTACTGGCTGAAAATCAGCGCTGGGGTGCTTTAAACGCCTCAGCATTATGCTGAGCTGAGATGACTGAGATGTCCGATTTGCAACCGCAATGACACATTCTATCTTTAGCTTTAGTGTTGCCTTTTGTTTTGTAAAATATTGATGATGTGTCTTGTGATGTTGTAAATAAATGTATTTTCTTTCTTTCAAAATATATAACTTGTAGTATTTTTTTTTAGTAAGTATGAGAGGGAGGCTAACGAGCATGCGTGTCATCTGATGGAAAATGATCACCACCGCCCATAAAATATATCAACAACTCAAAGAGAGTCACCAATATGTTGCCGGCCTTTAAAGTAAGTATAAACCCTTTTCTTGAAAGCCCAGATGTCATAGTTGTATAGATTTTCGATATTCATAAGTCCTTGTTATAGCCCTTTTTTTGTCATTCAACTTTTCTAATCTACAGGTGACTATAGGGCTGGTTCTGTACTTGGTTAACGTAATGGCATTGCCATACAAAGAGGAAATGCAGCCAGCCTTATGGGCACAGGGGCCCATTAGCAGCGATCTGGGCAATATTTGTAAACATAGGTTTTAAGGTTTAGATAATATTAGGGGACAAATAATATTAGGAAAAAGAAAAAGATTAAGTTAAAGTTTTTTTTACAAATCGTTTTGTAAATATATGAATATTGATCACCATCTATATAACACCAAATCCTAGCAGCTACTACGTTTCAAAAGGGTCCACTTGAAAATGTTCCCGTGGTTTGCTTCGAGCCTGATGCTGAGTGGAGGAGTCAATATGCTATAGTATACACACATCCACCTGTATGGTGTATACATACAAGTATCGGGCCGGTATTTAGCATAATGTAAACAGTATATCCTAAGCTGTCGATATCACTACCAGGAGGAAGCAGCGCATAGCTAATAGATGACCGGCGGTTCCGCTATTCAAGTACAAACAATTACTGATAGTACACAAAAATGTTTTACATAAAAAAATCTGACAATTTTGCGACTTGAATAAACAAAAATAAAATCCTACTAATATTATAAATATTTACTTTGATGTCGGAGGCCAAGATCCACTTTGGGTCGCTGAGCCAGCGAAAGTAAGTAAGTAAGTACCTAATATTGTAAATGCAAAAGTTTGTGAGTGTTTGTTATTCCTTCACGCTAAAACGGTAGCACAGATTTAGATGAAATTTGGTGTGTAGATAGCTGGACGTCTGGAATACATTGACTACTTTTATCCCAATATTCCTACGGGATCCCAAAATCATAACCGCTTAGTCCAAAGACATGAAATTTTGCGCGGGTGTCCGTCATACAACGTAAATGAAGAACATACAATACAATACAAATATTCTGTATTCCAAAGATAAAAATAAGTAAAGTGTAAGTAGTATATAAATAAGTTTTTTTTTTATGTATGAAAGGGAGAAAAGAGCAGGGTCACCTGATGGGAAGCAATCACCGTGGGAAGTTTTGGTAAATCCCATGGAAATTTAGTAAAACTAAACATTTTACTTCGATTTTTGGCATTTGGCCACCCTGTGATTTTGAAATATTCGGAGATCTGACTAAAATTATTATTTGCATGTCAATGAACAAATATGAACTTAAAACTTACGATCGTTTATACCTGCTGAGCTGGCAACGTTGCATTTTTGTTAGTTTTTCTCGATTATTCCATAAAAATTGAATGAAAAATAAAAATGTGGTGTATACGAATTGTTCTAATATATAAGTTAATGTGTCTACTGCAATAATTATTCGTGATAAGACTTTTATTTTCTTTAAAAACCGTTAGGTAATAATTTGTTCGTTTTTAAAGAAAATAAAAGACTATCACGAATAATTATTGCAGTAGACACATTAACTTATATATTAGAACAATAGTATACACCACATTTTTAATATTCATTCAATTTTTATGGAATAATCGAGAAAAACTAACAAAAATGCAACGTTGCCAGCTCAGCAGGTATAAACGCTCAAGTAAAGGGTCATCATACACAGCGTAAGAAACAAAAGCTGTCTCTCCTGTGGACATAAAGTAAAATGGGCCGAAATTTGGCCAGGAGACGCCGATGTAGACTCGACTAAAAAATATTGAAGTATAGATACTTAAGTTTTGCCATCTCCACAGGAGAGACGCGAGCAAAAAAATGTGTATAACTCGGCGACAGACGGACGGACGGACGGTACCTCTACCATGAGTTACACTAGTTCACAGTGACCGTACTCGCTAGCGACGGCGTAAATGATTTGTATGGAAAATCGTGTACAGCGCCTCTAGCGGACACTTACGGAAGTACAATTCTCCATACAAATCATTTACGCCGTCGCTAGCGAGTACGGTCACTGTAAACTAGTGTAACTCATGGTAAAGGTACGGACGGACGAACGGACGGACGGACGGATGGACGGACGGACAGCGGAGCCTCAGAAATAGGGTTTCCGTTTTTACCCTTTGGGTACGGAACCCTAAAAATGAAACGTTTAATTTAGTGGACCGACCGTTGTTAGCTATATTTTCGTGGTTCAGCAATCTGAATCAATAGCCCATGTATTCGTAGGTACTATGTTATTTGAAACAGGTTAACTCCGTGTATGTGCGCTACTTCGGTTGTAGGGTGTCATACTCATAATAAATATCATATTAAATAAGTTTTTGTTAAAAAAATCATTTCTAATGCAAGCTGTTTCGATGACTGTACTTTTTGTTAACTGTACCCACTTTATCATCCAACCTACTTAAGCATGCTGAATTTCAAGTTAATCCGACAACTGAAAGTGAGTTACATTCGATGTCCAAGATTTTGTGTATTCGAGCCCGAGCTCGTATTGTGCCCGTATTTTTCGGAATACGTGCGAAAATACATTTGAAAAATACCATGAGCTTTACGGTAAAGGAAAACATTGTGACGCACCTGCACTTTTAAGATTGAAATTTAATAGTGTGGGAAACTCCCAATTCACACAAGGAACGCGTGAGAGCTATGGCCCACAAGACCTCTCATTCTGAGAGGCCTGAAGGTATCCAGCGGGACGTACAAAGGCTGGAATTTGTATGTGTGTGTGTGTGTGTGTGTGTGTGTGTGTGTGTGTGTTTGCGAAGCCTTTCGTGTACCCGCGAGACTTTAATATTTCGGTTCTGAAGCTAGTGAAACATTGTATCAAAGCGAACCGAGCAACAATAATTCTGTACTTAAACATTAATTGTTCCCGAAACAACTAGAATACATAAACCAGCCAACAAACGGACCAACAAAACCTGTCATCCCCCCACAAAGGTAAAATGGTAAAACAAAAGAGAGCGTAAAAATGGCCGCTCCTGATTATAAAATTAGGAGGCACGTGGGTTGTCAGTTCATCTGTCAGCCGCAGCCGCAAAGATTACCTGTATTATAAAGAAAATTGCTAACCCGATTTTGTCAGCGATTGTGCACAATGGGAACGAATAAAGAGGCAGACGGTCGAAGCTGGAGCACATTAACATTTTTGCCAACAGTAGTCTTATGTGTGTGGAAGGCACGTCTTCGTGAGCACATTTGGGTACATGGGAAGAACATGTCGCACTCCTAGATCAAAAGAGCATCAATTCAAAATAATGTAACCATTTTAATTTAGACTTAATTGAATTTTCAGAGTCAATTGAAAGGTCTAAATTAAAATGGTACCTAAATATATTATTTTGAGTTGACGCCCTTTTGATCTAGGAGTGCGATTTCTCGTCACAAAAGCAACTTTTTGAGTTATAGCGGTTTGAAAGTATTACTCATCACGAACAGTTAACCATTTCATTAAAAATGAAAAACTAAATATATATTTAGACGACCAGATGGCCTAGTGGTTAGAGAACCTGACTACGAAGCTTGAGGTCCCGGGTTCGATTCCCGTGTTGGGGCAGATATTTGTATGAAAAATACGAATGTTTGTTCTCGGGTCTTGGGTGTTTAATATGTATTTAAGTATGTATCTATCTATATAAGTATGTTTATCCGTTGCCTAGTACCCATAACACAAGCTTTGCTAAGCTTACTTTGGGACTGGGTCAATTGGTGTGAATTGTCCCGTGATATTTTTTTTTTTTTTTTTTTTTTTATATTATTTTCAGATATCCATATTTAATCCAATGGTAAATTAAAGTACCTACTTTACGAGCTCTACTTTTCGAATTAAATAATCTCATTTTTCAAAAAGGTGATGTTTGCACCGTGGTTCCGCAATGAAAGGAAAATTACGTATTTTTTCTTACACGTCTAAACTGGGCTTAACAAATAACTGAACTCTGTAGAAAAGTAATACAGCAGCTAACACGCTGTTTTATTTCCAATACACTGTGCACAGTCGCCAATACAAGCTCGGGGCTCGCCGTTTTCTCCTTTATAACATTCTTGAGCCATTCCGTTTAGGAATTCGTGTATTCGATTCGAATACAAATACCTAATGCCACTTCTATTCTGCCCAAGAAAACACTGGTTAGGTTTAAACTAATGGTGCAGAGGATTTGTTGGAAGAAATGTTAAAAACCCAGACGAGAGAGTACTTGAGAAAAATCAAGGAAAAATCTGATATTTATAAAGGCTAGTTTGCGTTTGCAGTCCGTTTAAAAGTTAATCTCGTAGGCTTGAGTCATATAGAGTAGGTACTTAGAACGATGCAACAAACAAGTTTCTTGTATGACGACCCCCGTTAATTTTTTAACTTTATTTGATTTCTAGTTACGTATTTGTTGTCATAGTGGCCACAGTAGTACAGTCGCGGAACGAAAAGGTTCGTCACTTTTCGACTCTATGTCAACGAGTTAAGGTCGAAAAGTGACGAACCTTTTCATTCCGCTACTATACATAATCGATGAAAATTTCAAGTATACTATTACGGTTCCAGAGATAGTGCCCTGTAACAGGCGGACGGACGAACGGACAACCGACGGACGGATAGACAGCGGAGTCTCAGTAATAGGATCCTGTTGGCACACTTTGGGTTACGGAACCTTAAAAAATGTAATAAACACCGTCTCGGTTTCTGAGCTAACTGAAAGGCAAAGTTCAAAGTTTAAAAGTCCTTGATCAATTAAATGCCCAACGCCCTAAGTAGAACGCTTTGGCTAACGATGGAGTCCCGTAAAATACAGTTCAGATTAATAACAGTTCTGAACTAGTCTATTGTAAAATAGTTTCCAGAATTAAAAGAATTTATGAATGAGCAAAATGCATTCACGAGGATTGTAAGATGACGAACAGAGTGACTGATTTTCGATGTTCACTTGTTCTAGTTACATATAAAATAATTAAAGAAAGAAAGAAAGATATCTTTGACCCCTACTATACATAAGTATTTCAAAAACTATCATCATCATCATCATCATCATCATCATCATCATCATCATCATCATCCCAGCCTATATACGTCCTACTGCAGGGTACAGGCCTCCTCTCAGAATGAGAGGGCTTGGTCCGTAGTTCCCACGCGGGGCCAGTGCGGATTGGGAACTTCAAAGACTATAGTAAAAATATTTTAACTTAGCCGGGACAACAAGATTAATCTTCAATGAATGTTAAGCAATAATACCATTATTTACATTTGATATATTCAACTAGCCTTCCGTCCGCAGCTTCGCCCGCGATAAATTAATTTTCCCGTAGGAAAAGGTATTTTCCCGCGGTAAAAAGTAGCCTATGTTACTCAGTGATAATGTAGCTTTCTAACGGCAAAAGAATTTTTGAAATCGGTCCAGCAGTTTCGGAGCCTATTCAATGCAAACAAACAAACAAACAATCAAATCTTTCCTCTTTATAATATTAGTTAGTATAGAAGTAAAGATTAACTGTAAAACTAGATTTGTAGTTGCTTTGAAATAAATACGTGGTCATTTGGAACTTTAAATAAGTTGGTAAGTGATGCCACACTATTGCTCTACAATATCTATGGGAGAATTGGGCTATGTTTTGACAGCACATAAAAAGTATGTCAATAGATTGGTGGTGTCAACTGTCTAGGTTCCAATTGAGATGGATCGCGATAGCTCTAGAACCACAGGTCGCTGTCCTTTTATTAGAGCCAGTAAGAATTATTTATTGAAACAAACAGTTTTTGTGGTAAAAATGGATTTAACCCGATTTTTTCATCGAAACTCAATCCACCCCCTAATTTGTTCTTATCATAGATCGCTACCGCTTATTCACCAGTAATGGACTTCCAATAGCCTCCCAGTGTCCCGTAGCAGTTCTTTAATTTGAAATTTAATTAGCAAAGTTACAAACAATTTAGGGATTAGAATCCTTACAAAGTGGGCGGCCTCTTTTTACAAGAAATCTTGGACGGAAAGAAAATGGGTGGTGTTGCCAACTTATTGGGCAAGAAATGGCTAAATTTTGCAAGTGGCTATGTCTCATCTCAGTCGAGTTACGGGATTGACACATTACCAAAATGAATTTAACTACTAGCCATTTTTAACCCCCGACACAAAAAGAGGGGTGTTATAAGTTCAACCGCTATGTGTGTGTGTGTGTGTGTGGGGACTGTGGGGCATCATAGCTCTTGGGTGAACCGATTTGGATGTATTTTAATATTTATTTATTTGACCATAAAACTAAAATTAGGTACCATTTAACTATTTATCATGCGTGGGGCGTTTAATGTTGATAACAATCTTACACGTTTGACATTAATCACATCAAAAAAAAAACAAGCAAAATTGTGGCTAAAATGTATCCAAAAAAGTTACCAGATCTGACCAAACAATGGCACAGCTAGCCACACTTATTGCAGGCCGGCTTACGTTGAGCGACGGGACGGAAATCGGTTTTAAAGTTTGTCACCTCCCGAACGGGGAGTGGAAATGGAACAATCATGGACATTACAGGGATATTTAGGTTACATTTCCTGTAAGCTGGGAAAGTTGCTTTATTCGGAAATTGGTGGGATCAAATTGCGACGTACTTTTCTTGCTCGCCTATTTTTTCCACAGGGAATAATGGAAGAAAAAGTAGACGGAAAAAGAGAACGCGGAAGGCGGAGAATATATAATAATTAAGTATAATTAAACCAACTGCATTTAAAATAGCCAAGGACTGGATACCACAAGATGGATGGTGGCGACGAGGTAGACCCAGGAGGCGTCGGCAGAACGACCTAGACGTGTACTTTATGGACGGGAAGGACACCGCTCAAAGTCGGGACGAATGGAGAAAATGAGGGAACCTTTTTCCAAGCAGTGGGACATTTCTCGAGCCTAGTTTTTATATAATAATTATTAAATAAATAAAAAGATAGACGCAGCACTAAGAAGAATCGATTGGAAAGAACTACACCGATACAAGAGAATCTCAAATATTGAAAGAATTAATGAGATTGCGGTCCACTGAGGTATTTAAGTAAAATAAACAGATAAGTTCCTAACATTAGGTAGTCAAGTAATATAAAGTAATATCAATTTTGCCATGTGTGTTGGTTGTGTCAAATAAATATTGAATGATGACTGAACTTAGTACTTACATTGTACGATTTCCGGCAAGAAAAACATAACAATACATATTGAACAGAATTTTGTTCAATAGTCATACAATACCAGCATGTTTTTCGATTCATGATCCAGTCGAGACACTGGCTTTTAATTTTAAATAACATAAAAAACTTCCAACTCGACGCAATTAAAAAACATTTCTTTCATACGTTGTCTTTGTTAATGTAACAATTAAATGAAAATGAAAGGAAATTACTGACCATAAGTTTAATCACAGACAAAGGAACGTTGAATAATGAGCTTGTATTGTATCATCCCGATATTGAAATAAATTTTCCAGTAGGTACGAAGTACCGTCATTAACCGACTTCAGATGTGAATAAAATTATAACTATTGAGTCGATTTTAATAAATTTGGTGTGGGACCACTGCTGAAAATACACTCAAACTAAAAAATAACATGGAAATCAGTTCACAGATGTCTAAATATATCGCCCGGACACATAAAAAAACCTTTTGAATTGAGAACCTTTTCTTGAAGATAAAGTAAAGCCATAAGTGATACTAACATAATACCTAAAGTTAAAATGATTCGCTGTTGAATTTTTTACAGAGATAAATCAAAATTACATAACAATATATTATTATATAAGACCATCGTTAAACCATACTGGTTTGTCTCGATGCTCCATTCCGCACATTAGACATGTAATTTTCTACGAAACGCAAGTAAACACGTCGAATTAATTATTTAAGATCAATGCCGCTGAAAAAATACGTACTGGTTGAAATATGTAAGTGTTTGAAGTAATTCTCTTCTAGTAACGATGATGTGACTCGTTTCGAAAGGAATTTAAGTTGGTTTGGGGATGTAGAGAAGATGGATGAACGCAGAATTACGAAAGAGATATATAAGGGGAGTGTAGATGACATTGTTGGAAGGTGGAGGCCATATTCCATGGTCAAATGGGTGATGTCTTGAAGAAAGGTCAGGTCACGAGTACCTAACCGAAACTGGAACAAAAAGACTAAAGAGTGTAGTGGAAGCGAAAGATGTATGTCGGCTGGAAGGTGGAAACAAATACTTAGTCTCTGCCTACCCCTCTGCTAGGAAGTAGGCGAGATTGTATGTATCTATGTGTTGCACGTACAGTAATTGGCAGAGTCGAATTTGGTTTTCTACCTATAAGCAGGTATAGAGCGGGCAGCATCATAACTACAAGAAAATTTTCCATGGAAAACAGGTTTCAAAATAAAAAATGCTTCTAGGCCGCAGATACAAGACTTGGGTACTTCGGCAACGTTCAATCGTAGCACAACCAACTTAATCAGATAGTCGAATTTCTTCCCAATTTTAAAGCGATTTGTTCCACCGACTCGTTTATTCCTTATCGGCTGTACTATTCCCTTCGCAGTCCCAAAGCCAATTAAATAGACGGAAGCAGTCCTTCCGGGAATCGTCAAGGAATCGTCGGAAGAAAATTGTTAATTGTTCTGCGAACACAACAGATAGATTCGATTTTTTTTCAGAAGACCGTTGGTTGTTTCATTGCTGGGCAAAGTCGTCGCCACATTTCTCGAGTTTGGCAACATCGGTTTCTGATTACTTGATAAGGAGAAATGCCTAACAAATTATGAAAATATAGAATAACAGATAGTAGACACTATTAACCGATTATTCCAAGATACTTACATTTTTTTCTAATAACTACCTACTCGTTTTATCGCCTCGAAAACCAGTCTAATTTTCAATCGACTGTAAAATTAAATTTTTAGTTGCTTTAACAAAAAAAGTTAGTTAATCGTGTTGACAAACATGACAAAACCTAATTGGGATTTGAATACGAAATTGTACCCAGTCGTCTCCTCTACATTTCACAAAATCGAGTTATGCGCCTAACACCCCCAAATATCGATAAACGTCAATTTTTTTTGGAGCAAACTGAAACATCCCTATTGAAAATTTAAGCAGCCATTTACTCAAAATGATGATCGCGTGGGTTGACATGTTATTTATTAACATCCAGTTTCGCTACGCAATTAATTGTTTGCTATTTTTTGGGTCAATGAAATGTTCACATAATATAGGCTATATTACTTATTTCTAACTCTCTCTGTCAACGCTCTCTCAGCTGTCATCCTCAGACCCGCGAACTCAAGCGGCTGATTGCGACCTCAGACGTCATTTTAAAACAGGGGAATTAAAATTTCATGGCGTCCTATCAGGGTTGAATGTTATTTAATAAATAGCTGCTGTCCTATCACATGGTTAAGTTGGGACAAAGTTAGATAGGTAATAGGGATGTTGACACCACCTATCAATTGACGAACTTTTTATGAGCTGTCAAAACAGAAATTCTTCCCTAGAGTTTGAATGGCAATAGCAACTTATGACGTCACTTATTCGCCAAATCAATCAACTAACTATTTGTTTTAAAGCAACAAAAATCTAATTTTGCAGTTAATCGAAAGTTTATCTGGTTTTCAGGGCTAAAATTAAGCGTTTTTTTACTGGAGTCGTTTTAATGGCGTCAACATCCCTTGTCTATCAGTAACAGTGATCACTTTCCTACCTTTTTTTAGGTTTCCGTACCTGAAAGCTGAGGTAAGCCGTGAGAAGTCATGGTAACCTATACTTCATTTAATTTAGAATTGAAAACCACAACATCATTATATTGCGGCTCGTCAACAATTTCTTACCTAGCAAATAGTACAGTACAATAGTCTCAGAGCCGCAAAATAAAATTGTTTTAATATCACTTTATTTGCGTGTCGTCAATTGTTACTCTAGTACAAATTGTAAAGAGATTACAGTTCACGAGCCGTAATATAATGTAGTTGTGGTTTATAATTCTAAATTAAATGGAGTATAGTAGTTTGACCTATTGCCTCTCAAGCAGAGGATTATAGGTTCGAGCCCGGGTTCGCACCTCTGAGTGTTCCGGAATTTACGTGCAAAATTATATTTTAGAATTTACCATGAATACCATGAGCTTTTTGGTGAGGAAATCTAACACACTTGCGAAGAAATTTAATGGTGTGAGTGAAGTTCCCAATATGCATTGGACCCGCGTGGGAACTACGGCCCAAGACCTCTCATTCGGAGAGGAAGCTTGTACCCTGCAGTGGGACGTATAGTTGTAGGTATGTAGGCTGGGATGAAGGATGTCACTTTTTAACCCCCGACGCAAAAAGAGGGGTGTTATAAGTTTGACCGCTATGCGTGTGTCTGTGCGTCTGTGTGGCATCATAACTCTTATACGCGTGTACCGATTTGGATGCGGTTTTTTTTAATTTGAAAGCAGGTTTCTTGGTTATGGTTCTTAGACATGTTTCATCAAAATTGGTTCAGCCGTTTCAAATTTATCAGGTCTTGTTAGCTGCGAAAGGGATGTGTAACCAAATGCGTCGGGGTTTTTAAAATATTTAATTTATAGTTATTAATTGGAAAAAACTTTAAACATGAAACTACCGTGAGACTCACTCATAGTGAAAATAAACGGATCACTCACGTCTTAAAACGAGTTTAACTTGTCATGTTTCGGGCTAATCCGTAGCCCTTCTTCTTGGAGTCAAAAAAGAACCAACAAGAAGACTCCAAGAAGAAGGGCTACGGATTAGCCCGAAACATGTCGAGTTAAACTAGGACATGAGTGATCCGTTTATTTTCACTATAATTGGAAAAAACACGTACTTGAACTTTATGTAAGGATTTCTTTAAATTTATTCGATCAGTCTAACAAATTAGCGAAAGATAACAACGCTCGTGCCGGTTCCGAACTGCATAACAAGTATAACAACTATTTTCATCAGTGGATAAGACTCGATCGCGAGTCGTTTAAAGTTTAAAACAGTTTAGTTTCAACTCGGTTCGGTTGTCGGCTGCAGAAACTTATCTCGCTAGATTTTATAATATTCTTAACTTGGCCAAGTATCTGTACTTTTTAGGGTTCCGTACCCAAAGTGTACTTACGGGTATATGGTTTCGCATAATTTAACAAGCCATTAATAAACTATCTATAATCGACGTTAGTCATAAAATGATTTATTTCTGAAACTCGATCCTCTTGCTCTCCGCAGAGACGTTAGCTCCCTTTGCGTGTTCTATAAGATCTACAACGGGGAATGCTCTGAGGAACTCTTTGACCTTATTCCAGCTGCGGGGTTCCATTACAGATCCTCCCGTCGTAAGCGTTCATTTCATCGACATCATGTTGATGAATGGCAGTCTTCGACGGTGCGTTTTAAGCGGTCTTTTTTGCCACGAACTGGCAAAATCTGGAACGAGCTTCCCGCTGGGGTCTTCCCATCGAGTTACGACCTGGGTGCCTTTAAGAGGCGAGTGTACAATTTTCTGCAGGGCCGACAACGCACTGGTATCGCGTAAAGCGCTGCGAGTGTCTATGGACAGTGGTGTTCATTTAACATCAGGTGACCCACTAGTTCGTTTGTCTGGCTTCACTAACATAAAAAAAAACAGTTTTTTCTGAATTATTATAAAACAAACCTAAACCTTCTGCATTAAGCTGCCATATAAGAGGGCATTTAAAAAAATCCTGTTAAAATATTATTTCAGAAATAAATCACTTTGTAATGTTGATTATGAAGAATCATACATTATGACTTATTATACTCCATTTAATTTAGAATTATAAACCACAACATCATTATATTGCGAGCCGTAAACTGTAATCTCTTTACAATTTGTATTAGAGTAACAATTGACGACACGCAAATAAAGTGACATTAAAACAATTTTATTTTGCGGCTCCCAGACCATTGTACTGTACTATTTGCTAGGTAAGATTTAGTTGACGAGCCGCAATATAATGATGTTGTGGTAATCAATTCTAAATTAAATGAAGTATAAATTATGGGAAACCAAGGTGCTGGATCCTATTAGGTACTGAGACTCCGCTGTCTATCCGTCCGTCTGTCTCTGTCTGTATCTGTCTATTGATGCTTGAAATTTTCACCGATTATGTAATTCTGTGGCCGCTATAACAACAGATACTAAAAATAAAAAAAGTTAAAATAAAGTGGGTCGTCATACAAGAAACTTTTTAACTCGATCCGGCGCTAATTACGAGTAGATCCTTGAAATTTTCATCGATTATGAATTAATGTGGCCCCTGAAACAGAAATACTTAAAATAGAATAAAATTAAAAATTGAAGGAGTACGTCATACAAGAAACATGTTTATTTTCAGCATTTTCGACGTTTATAATGACAATAAATAGATCTCTATTTATCTTGTTTTTGTTGCTGAACTATTCTTAAAACATTGTACGGAGGTACAGAACGGATGAGTCCGACTCGCACTTGACGGGTTTTTCGCTTTATGAGCGTTAATTCCAGTGAAGTGCAGAATCTGGGATTAACTAAGCCTTCGGGCTTAAAATCGGTAATAATTTTAAAAGTTTACGAGAAAATATTTGTACCTGTGGAACAACAACTTATTGACTTTCCAATTTATACACGTGTTTAATTACTATTATTATTACTAGCTGACCCGGCAAACGCTGTTTTGCCATATAAATTATAGCCTACGACCTATTCTCAGACCTACCGAATATAGAGAAAAAGTTTCATAAATATCGGTCTAGGCGTTTCGGAGGAGTTCGATAACAAACACCGTTACACGAGATTTTTATATATTAGAAGATGTGGTTGCTATTTCTATCACTATGTGACATAGCTCGAAGTCGCTTGACTAGAGTCGCAGTGGGCATGGTATATCGCTCGTGGAACGTCAACACCAAAAGGGTCAAAAGGGTCTTGAATGGCGTCCAAAAAGATGAAGCGACGACCTGGTTAAAGTTGTGGAAACGCATTGTATGTGGATGGCTCAGCATAAATCACAAACTCAATGTATCATCATAATCATCATCATTATTTCAGCCGTAGGACGTCCACTGCTGGACATAGGCCTCCCTCATTGATGCCCAATCATTACGGTTGGAAGCGACTTGCATCCACCCTGAACCTGCGGCCTTCACCAAATCGTCCGTCCATCTCGTTGGTGGACGTCCCACGCTGCGCTTGCCAGTCCGTGGTCTCCATTCCAGAACTTTTGGGCCCCAACGGCCACCTGTTCTGCGTGCTATATGGCCTGCCCATTGCCATTTCAACGAGCTAATCCGTTTGGCTATGTCGGTGACCCCGCCCGCGGTTCTTCTACGGATCTCCTCAACAACTCAACTCAATGTATGGGCATCTCTAATTAAATGAGAATAATTAAAATATTTGAGAGTATTGTCGAGCTTTAACTAAGTTAGAAATACTAATTCTATATATTATAACGTTTAAAATGTCACCTTATATACAACGTAAGGAACCCTTCAAAGTTATTCACAGGCCCCAAAAATCGTGAATGAACAAAGGCGCCCACTTGGAATAGTACCTGGAAACCTTTAGGGTACAAGGCGACGGGTGTGCCCATTTCTATAGGGACGGCGGAAGCTTTTGAATATGAGTATGAAGATGTAATTGTCGTTTGTTAGATTAAGCTAAAAATATTACTAATATTATAAATGACACTAGCTTTTGTTCGGGGCTTCGCTCTCGTTAAATTTTGAAAAAGCCAATAGGTACGCATATTTGCTTATTTATTTAGCCATTTTCAAAAAAGTTAACCCTTTTCTTAAAAAAAATGTTCCTAGTTTTCCATAAAGAAAATTGTGTCAGTTTTGTGACGAGCCATATAAAGCTTATGAAAAAAACATCACAAAACTGACAAAAAATTGCGCTCTTGATTCTGAGCAAGAAAGCCCCAAAATTTCCTTTTTTTTTAGCCTATGTTTGTGTCCCACTGCTGGGCAAAGGCCTCTCCTCTTGACTTCCACATGTCCCTGTCCAGAGCTATACTGGGCGAATCATTCGATTCCGCGTCTAGGTCGTCCGCCATCTCCGCCTCGGCCTGCCTTGCCGTCGGTGGCCGTCGCGCGGCACCCACCATGTGGCTGAGTGCGCTCACCTTTGTGGATGTCTGCCGGATGCATCCACAAAATCTCCTTATATGAAAAAAAAATTTTGAAAATGCTCATTTACAGGAACTTACTTCTGCAAAGTTTCGAATAAAAAAACCGGCCAAGTGCGAGTCGGACTCGCGCACGAAGGGTTCCGTACCATTATCTATAAAAAATTGCGGTTTACGATTTAAGACGTATTAAAAAAAACTACTTAACACTAGATCTCGTTCAAACCCTTCCTTTTCAACTTTAAACAAGAATAGAGGGCACTGTGTAAGAACGTTGAGGTTAGGTGCCTCAGCTTTCAACAACACGCGCATTCTTCTTGGCAATTATAGTATTTATGAAAACGCTGATGGTATAAATAAGTTTTAGTTAAAAATTCCATTTATAACACAAGCTTTTATGCTAACTGTACTTTTGGTCCCTGGTTACCATTGTGGACCAAAGCACTCGTCAGACGAATGAAACGAGCCCAAACGGGATGCGGCCGTGTCGTTTTATTACAGAGTTCCTATGGCCACCTTCCAGTCCATCATCAGATCAGCTTCATGTCATAATAATTTTGCATTGTCATCCGATTTTTACACATGCATGCAAAATTTCAGCTCAATCGGAAACGGGAAGTGGGTCAAATTTAACTTGGAAGATTTGATGACACACAGACAGCGGGACAGCTGAAGGTAAATAAAAGATTGTAAAAAGTGACCTGTAAAAGAGTGCATTGCGGCCTGCTTAAGGAATAAACATTTTTATTATGATAAGTTCCCAATCCGCACTGGGACCGCGTGGGAACTACGGCCCAAGCCCTCTCATTCTGAAAGGAGGCCTGTGCCCTGCAGTGGGACGTATGTGGGCTGGGACGATAATGATGATGATTATGATTTTTATGATTTAAGGCGAGTCTAGGCAGCGTAGGGTAAGTAGGTGGATATCACTACACTGGATATCACTGGATTTACTGGTAGTACCGAAGTCCCTCGGGATAATAAGCACCTCGGCTTAAGAGCGAATGAAGATGTGTCACTGCAATCCAGAATCTTATTCTAAGTAAGTAAATCGCAAAGGATCGATCATAATAACACCTCATGTGTATTTAGGTGTGTGCGAACGGCCATTCCAGACAAGAAAAAGCTTTTTTCCTGTGCGTTGGTAAATACGAAAGTATTTCGGAATTGATTCGTGGAACGAATTTGCGTTTATGAATAAGTGAGGGAGACTATTGTGTAGTTTAGGCGGTTAAGGTGGAGAAAAGCTTATACTTCGTAAATTGTCGTTTAAAACGTGTATAAAATTGTGAATTTACTGCTCACTGTGGGCGGCTTTGCTGAGTTTTTGAAAACCATTGTCGGATGATTACGAGTTAATAGATCAAAACTTTGATATTTTCTAAAACGCCGATAGCAGCTCTATTTTTTTATGTCAACAATAAATAGGTAGTCACTGTGGACAAAAATTAAGTAAACCTAGTCGACCAAGTAAGTGTACATTCTGTATGTCAGTTTCTACATCAGAAGAAACAATCACATTGTCATGTAAGTGAAAATAGCCTTTGACGTTTTAAGCTATACAATTGGCATTGAATCTTAGGATAAGGAATTACCTGGTCGACTATACTTTTTTGGCATTAACTGTGGACGACAAAATGTTATCTATCATACATTGAACGACGTTCAAACCGTACCGCAACAAAAAAATGACTACATTTTGAACTAAAAATACCGATGAAAACCTTTACAGGGGTATTTAGTTAGCTAACCCAACCATCTTTGAAGTATCACGGATTAATTTAAAAATGCTTTTATGTGTAAGTATTGTGGTGAAAGATAGGCACAGCCATTGAGACTTACCGCACTGAAGAGCTGCGAGTAAAAGTAACAGATGAGTGACATGGGGATGCAGTAGCTCCAGACGAAGATACACGCCACGAAAACCTTCGTGTCCTGGTCGTCTGTGAAGTAGTCAAACGAGCACGTTGTCAGGAAACCCTCTGTGAACAATGCCGTTAAAAAATAACATTAATTTCAATTTTACGACATAAAAAAACTCGCCTCTATATTTCTCGTTCCCATGGGAATTCCGAAAAAATATAAGTTGGTATACCCACTTTCGGAACTGAGACGAATCTAATGACACCTCAAACTTTAAAATCTATTGAGCAGTTTAGGCTACAGGGCGTGCCAAATAATGATACATACATATCCACATACATACATAAATACATACGCTCGAAAAACATAACCCTTTTTCAACAGTCGGGTGAAATAAATATAGCAGTTTTTGCCTTGTTTATGTAGAATATGTAGGTACAATATACGACTTAAATTTGTACTTTGAGTGACACCCATAAGTTTTGTGCCACTGCCACGTGTAAGTAAAATAAATTGAAAAGAGGATTGAAGCTGGGAAACAATGGGTTCGACAGTAGGAACAAATAATGTCCTGAAAAAAGTACTGGCGTTGAAATCGTGGAATATGTAGAATATTTTAGAGTTGTTAGTCAATATAATAATTTCGAAGCTCAACGTATGTTACTGGATACACTATAACCTCGCTAATGTGGAAGATTAACCTAGGTCTTAGGGTTTTTACTTAGTACAAAAAAAAACAGGCTTTCTTAGTTAAGAAACTACTAACGTACTTAATTACGTTATAACCCATCCGACTTCTTTTTCTTCTTATTCGCAACTTTCAATATACTTATCTTCAAAGAACTCTTTACAACTTATTACTACGGTATTGCAAATAATTTACTCCTTAAAAAATGAAGTGTGAAATAATATAAGAACGAAAACAGGAGAAATTCTCCAACAGGAGCCGAACCATTTGTAGAAAATATCTATCAGAATCTAAAATAGAACACCATATTTTACCAGACGGCACGCGTGGAGGATAGCAGTGACCCGCAAACCGATGCTGAGGATGATAGCCTTTTTAGTTGGGATTGATTGAACAAAATATTTGTCTCTGTTAAAAACTTTTCTTTAATTTTTTTTCTTAGAAAGATGCGGGATTTATGTTGTTACTTCTTCGTAGTTACCTCATGAAGTTGAAAAAAAACAAAAGAGTGCTTTTTAAATTAGGTATTTAGTTTTTTAGTTACATGTTTTATCTTGGTCTCTAGTTAGTGTTACGTAGCAACTTCGTGCATAAAAATAAGAATGTTGGCGCTCGAGTCTTGGGTGTTTAATATGTATTTAAGTATGTATTTATCTATATATTATATAAGTATGTTTATCCTTGTCTGGTACCCATAGTTCAAGCTTTTCTTACTTTGGGACTCAGTTGTCCCATGATTCATTTATTTATCGCTACGCTAGTGTAAAATTAACTTAAGTGTCTAAATTGGGATGCACCAAAAAAAATAACCTATAGTTTTTATATTTTTTTTGGAAAGAATAGGATATTTTAAGATACTATTTTCATCGATTTTGAATTTGGTTGAGTATTTAATTTTTTATAATTTTTTTTAAGAAATACGTTGGGTGACGTCACAGTGAGAGAGCCACGTTCCATTACCTAGAAAAAATCAAGTCGTACATAACATAATCTGTGGCACTGCTGAGGGGCTACTACGAAATTCGAAAATCGAAGTTCGTATCGTATTATCCCTCTCACTCTCGTGTCAAATCATATTAGCGTGAGCGGGACGGCACGAAACGAAGCTCGAATTATGCACTTCGTGGTAGGGCCTCTGATTTGTCTTGTCACTGTCAATAATACAAGTTAGTACCGCTTAGGGTCCTAAATGAACCATGACAAAATATAGTTTTATTTATTTCTCTTCTTTTAGCTTCGATTATTCCTGTTTGTTAAATGGTGTGATAGTAAATAGATATTTTTTATTAAAATCTGATATTTAAATTATTTTATATTTACTTGTAACGTAGTAATTTAATAATTAAATTTGTAAAAATACATTGGAAATACTCGTAATACATTTCGGACTTTACGATAAATGACAACTGTTTAAAGCCAGGTGCGCATCATGTGATTAAAGTTCTGTCTTTGTCACTCTTTGCTATTATAAGCAGGACAGCAACATTTCAAACTGTCAATTTGCTTTAGAGTGTAGACCTGCTTTATATCTGCCTTTGTGACGATTCACTGCAGGGGTCAAATGAAGGTCATTACTTAAATTTTCTTTATTTAATTCAGTTTATCATATTTTTGGAATCTGATTTCTGAGAACGCTTCACAGAGCCTATTTCTCCAAACGGTTTTCGATTTATTATACGTTGTCAAAAATTGGGACATCCCAATTACTTAGTAGAAAAGTGTTCAAATTTCCGCCGTGTTTTTGCGTAACCTAGTTTATATTTGAAATAGCAATCCATTGAGAAATAAAACAGCGCTTCCATCCATACATTTGCCCCTTAACTTTTATTTCGTTTGCGCTGGCCCCGTAACCAATAAGTGGAAACATTAATTGTTGCGAACAGTTCACACGAGTGCCGCTCTATTCAATAGAGGACAATATTCAGGATATTACGGAACTAACCTTCTATTTAATATGTTAGTAGCCATTATTGAAAATGTTATGTATTAGTTTCTGACCAACTTTCTGTTATTGTAAATACCTACCTACCTTGTTTCTGCGTCACAAAAGTAGCATAAAATAATAAAGCTGGGTAGTTCTATTAGCGTTACTACCCATATTAGTAGCGGAAAGTTTTCACAAAACTATAGTGTGCTTGCAGTACAATTTTTTTTTAATTTATGAGTGGGAGACAAACGAGCAAGCGGGTCATCTGATGGAAAATGATCACCACCTCCGTCCATAAATATCAACAACTGAAAGAGAGTCACTGATTTGTTGCCGGCCTTTAAAAAGGAGAGGGAATAGGGGAATTGGGTCCCCGGCACTCTCACTGACCGTACGAAACGCAGCAGGAGTACCTACTGCTGCTTCACGCCGGTGTTCTGTGAGAGGGTGGTACTGCCCCGGACGAGCCAGCCCATTCGTGATGCAGCGGCTAGCTACAACATGGCTCTACCACTATTAAAAACACTATTAAGTTTATTAAAATTTCATACTAACTTCAGCTCATTCGTTCAGTATATGCGATAGGAAACTGAAAGACGTTGAAACGCTAGTAGAACTTACCACTTACCTTTTTTGCCAATTAAATAAAAAATAAACAATTAGTAAACAACTGGCAAAATCAGCTACTCTTATTAAATGTAAATTATAAGAAAATGGTTTTTTTGGCCCTACCAAATTAAAATTTCAAATATTAATCGAATTCTGAAGAGATTTTTGTTTCTCGATCGTCCATGTGTCGATTCTGCCATCTCTACAGATAAATCAAGATTTTTGATTCTTTAATTTTTAGTCGTGTAACATTTTTAGGGTTCCGTAGTCAACTAAGAACCCTTATAGTTTCGCCATGTCTGTCCCATAGACGTAAAGTGGCGGTGATTTTTTTTTCTCGACTAACCCTATAGTGTGGGGTATCGTTGGATAGGTCTTTTAAAACCATTGGGGGATTGCTTACATGATTTTTGTATTCAGTGATTTGTTTGCGAAATATTCAACTTTAAAGTGAAAATTTTCATTAAAATCGACCGTCCCCCCCCTCTAAAATCTAAACTGTTGGGTGGAAAAATTAAAATAAATTGAAAATGGTAGTAAATATATTAAATTTACAAGGAAAATTATAGCAGCTAAGATTGCTTGTAAATTATTTGTAGTTTAAGAGTAAATAGTAGCCTAAGGTATTAAACATACCGTCACTACTTTGAAAAACTCGTATCTCAAATCAGCATGTAAACAAAACTGAACCTTGTTATTTTTTCTTAAGAAGGTTCGTAATAACCTTAACCGTCAATTCCCTTCGCCAAACAATTTTCCAAAGACGCATAATCATAAATCGCCATAAGCATAAATTTCACGTGTTTACGCAAGAATTACGCTTCAATTTACCCTTTCCGCGAACACCTAATCGTCTCTTAAATTACTGTAATTACGTAAACGCTTACGTTTGAGCAACAATGGCATCGTTTGTTTTGTTTTGAATTAGAACCCAAATTTCGGAGGCCTTTTAGGCCCGACGAGCAAATTTGCGCGAAGCTTATTAAAAATTCCTTCAAGAAGAATGTTTCTTGGGAAGACTTAAAAGATGTGTTAGAGAGATATGTTACTTATCACGGCGAGGCTGTCTTATATGGCCTCGTTTCTTCTCACTTGGAAACCAAAGAGGGTGGAAATAGTTTTACGTAGGTAATCTGGGTCTGTAAAACCAATAGGAGCTTCCATTTTAAGATGCAACTTTTTAACCTGTCTACTACTGTGTAGGTTTTAGAATGAGCACGTAAAAGTCCGGTTCATAACCAAAGGAGAGATGGAACACTATCGATGTCGCTACACTGTCTGTCTTAGGGCTGTATCTCAATAACCGTAATAAATAGACAGCTAAAATTTGTACATAATGTGTATTTCTATTGCTACTAAAACAATAACTAATAAAAATTTAATTAAATTTCAAATTAAAAGGGTTCCGAGGAACTAATATAAAATGACTCCACACAGCGTATATTTGGTTAGAAGGAGGGCTCTGCTATCACTGGATTTTTATAGATACGGCCGTTTCTAGCGGATACCCTACTATGGCGTATACTGCTATAAGGTCGGCATTCTTACGTTACGTGTCGTAAGTAGGTACCCGCGAAGTTTCACCGCTTATTTTCGTTACATGAGCCATAATTTTTGGACGCACAGCGCTGTAACTACATAAGGTAAACGTACCAATGCTCGACACCTCAACGCCCAGTAGATGACACCCATGATATAAGATTGAAGGTGCCATGTATTGGTTCGGTGTCGAGCACAGGGACGTTTACCTTAATTAGTAGACGAAGTGGTCGCTGTCACCGAAATGGGTCGGACGGATAAAAATATGAAATATGTACTTTATTCGGAAATTCGGTGCACGACTTCAATTCACAATTGGCCCGTTTTTGGCATATTTATTTCTATCCATTGCTTGTGCTGTCAGGTAACCACTGTGCGGCAATTATCTCTAGCATGCAATGAACAATTATGATCATGACCGAGCCGTAAGAAGAACGTGAAAAAAAAATAGTACAATGAACCTTTTATGGATGCGTAGGTAATATAACGCGTTGAACTAACAACACAAAATTAGACAGTGAACAGGGCGGATGCATGCAATTTATCACACAATTTGCACTCCGGCCAGTTGTCTCAAATTATGGGTGCCAAACAACATTTCATCCTCATCAGGACATCGAGCCGTCGACAGTTCACTGAACTTTACTTATTAAGGAACTACAAACTTCGATGTCCTTGTCTGCGAGAGGATTGCCTGTTATATCGATCTTCAGCCTGTTGGATAAGACTTTAAACTATCACATTGAAAAAGGAAAGACCTTTACTTTGTTTGTACAGTACAATTAGCTGCAGAAAACTGTACTTAAGTATGTAAAGGATTTATACTTCATTTAAAGGCCGGCAACAAACCAGTCATCACTGACTTATGGCACTAAGACGTGGCCGCTAACGATGGGCCTCATAAGGAAGCTCGAAGTCACTCAGAGGGCAATGGAGAGGGCTATGCTCAGAGTTTCTCTGCGGGATCGCATTAGAAATAATGTAATCCGCGCAAGAACTAAAGTCACCGACATAGCTCGAAGAATCGCCAAACTCAAATGGCAGTGGGCAGGGCACATCGCTCGTAGAACTGATGGCCGATGGGGCAAAAAGGTTCTCGAGTGGCGTCCGCGGGACGGAAGACGCAGTGTAGGTAGGCCTCCAACATGATGGAGCGACGACTTGGTTAAGGTTGCGGGATCGCGTTGGATGCGGATGGCACGGGACCGATCTGTTTGGCGAGCCTTGGGGGAGGCCTATGTCTTTCGGCTGAAATGATGATGATGATGATGAACAAATCAGTGACACACTTTGAGTTACTGGTCTTCAACGTGGGTGGTGCTCATTTTCCATCAGCTGCTTGCTCGTTTTCCTCCGTCTAAAAATAATAGAGAAAGGTCTTACCTGGTACATAGCGACCCCATACTTTCAGCCAAGGTAGCACGGTAAAGGGCAAAGCCCAGAACCACGTGAAGACGATCAGTAAAGACGCCTGAACTTTGTTGATACGTCCGTCGAGCGGGCAAGATATTGTCCTGGGGAATACAAGGACTGCGTCTAGTTAATTATCCAAAGTGTATCTACTAAATGTACTAGAGAATAAACTGAATAAGCCAAATGGGATTTACTGAAAATTCATAGTAAAGATGATCAGTCACACCTTATAAACTGTTGTGGAACCAAACGTATACGTAGAGGATAATATCATCCTAATGCCAAAGCAAAGCTGGCAAATTGGCTGTATAACATTTTTACAAGCTTTTATTTAACACAATGATTGTATATATTCGTACTATGTAACTCGTTAGTTTCAGATTTTGCAAGTAGGATGTCACTCACTTTTACTCAACGGCTGAACTGGAAATTTGGTACTTATTTATGTACGTACATACCAGTTCTGTCTACATTATGGGCAAGTAGGTACAATTAGCAAAACAGCTTGTATTTATACTTAATGAAATTTTTAGGAAAAAACTTCACTACTTCGTTGACCTAGGTATGTAGTACGTTCCCCTAACTTATTTCAAACTAAGTACTTCAGCCAACTAATGTCGTCTTCACATAAGCCTGCCCCCGTACTGCGATGACCATATTAAGTTCCCCGAATGTGGCTAACTACCATGTTCTTTATACAGGGTGAAATCAAAATGGTGATACAAAATAGTGTTTCATACTCAGTTAGTGCTAGACTGTATAATGCATTAACTCAATTGTTAAAATTAGTCTGCTAATATTTAGGACGTTCATACTTAGTTGAAATGAAATCACGAAGACAATGTATGGGCACCTCAAATTTAATAAGACTAATTAAAACAAATGAGTTAGTGATTATTTAAAAGCGAAATAGGGTTCTTGCAGTACAATTCGAGGGGTTCGAATCCCACCAGCGCACCCGAAAACTTTTCGCTTTTAAATAATCTTAGATTCGGTAAACAGCCGTACTGCTAATAAAATAAATAATAAATGAGTTAGTGGATTATAATTGTCCAGCAATAACTGAGTAAGAAACACTAAATTTGTAATCACCATAATCTGGGACCTTAGTGAAAAAGGGGTTAATTCTGCAGAAGTTGAACAGCTGATTTCGACCTAACCCCCTTTACACATAAAATTGAAAATAGCTGTTTAATTTCTGCAGACTTAACCCCTTTTTCACTAGGGCCCCAGCATTTTGATTTCACCTTATATACATTGTCGCGGTGCATATTGCATGTGCGGCGATCGACTTAATATCATGCCGCCTACTCTCCTCATTTAAAAGTTAAGCGCTTATTTAAACTTACTTGTATCTATCAAAAGCTATGACAGCGTTGGTGATAGCGCCGCCTATGCCTGATAGCGAGCCGAGCGCAGCGTATATGTCGCAGCCAAGCTGGTAACCAATCGTCTTCTGGTAGAACGAGTTGATGATGAGCAGCGGCATCTCCAGCATCATCATTAAATCGAAGACAGCTAGGTTGATCACGAACATGTTGCTTGCGCTTCGAAGGGATTTTGAACTGTGAACAATTAGCGCGAAAGTTTGTATCGCCATCGATACAAACCCGTCAAACCGTTTTAGTGTGTCACACTAAAACGGTTTGTCGGATTCTGATGAAAGACAAATAAAATCATAACTCGGAAAATAACAATGATAAGAAGCTGAAACTTAGAGGAAATAATATCAGTCACAAGGGCTCATAGTTATTATAATACGGTTAAAATTTGGTGAAAGGGCGGCTTTACCATGCATACACGTCTGTGCTCTTTGGCATAACCTGGATTTTTCTTTTTTTTTTCCAGAACTGGTATTAAGTATAACTTCACCGTTAATTACTATACTTACTAAACGGGACTTATCACGCAATAAATAGTGAACTCGTGACCACGGCTGCTTCAATGTGGCTGAAACGTCGAGGTAAATAAATAAATATTTATTGCGTGATAAGTCCCGTTTAATATAGTAATTATGAGTGAAAATCACGAAAGTTTAAAACTTCACCGTTATCGTTGAGTTTTGGGACATCTATATATATAAAAGAAGAAACTGACTGACTGACTGACTGACTGACATATCAACGCACAGCCCAAACCGCTGGGCCTAGAGATTCCAAATTTGGCACGTAGGTTCCTTATAAGGTCTAGGGGTGCACTAAGAAAGGATTTTCCAAAATTCACTCCCTAAGGGGGTGAAACGGGGGTCCAAAGTTTGTATGGGGAAACAAGATTAGTTCGACTATTTTATTCGAAACTTCACAGAAGTACTCCTAACGATAAATGATTAAACACGTGTTCCAGGTTTTTTGGGAATTCAACCCCTAAAAGGGGGAAATGGGGTAACAAAGTCTGAAAATCAACATGGGTGTTGTTTCTATGGTTTATCGGGTCGCTGGTTATGAAAACAACAACGGTTTTAAAATCCGACGTGGCGGACGTTAAATAATCTCCCTGGATGGGGTGCGATGGGGTTGAAATGTCTAAATAAACTAAATGACTGTTGATATATCAACGCACAGCCCAAACCACTAGACCTAGAGACTTGAAATTTTGCACATAGATACCTTATACAATTTAGACATCCACTAAGGAAGGATTTTTTGGAATTCCCACGAGAACGAGAAAAAACGGGATTTATATATTCGATTCCGAGTGACCGTATCTCAGTAAATATAATAATTAGACTCTTCAAATTTGATACACAAGTAGGTATTACATTAGTTAAAACATTAATTTTAGGATTTTTCAAAATTCCCACGGGATAAGGAAAAAACGGGATTATTCGTTTAAATGGTCGTAGAAAGCTGAAATTCGGCATATAGGTTGCCTGGGGGGTGTAGAGGAGGATTGAGAGAGGACTTTCCAAAATTCCCACGGGAACGAGAAAAACGGGATCATTCGTTTTACTGTTCGTAGAAAGCTGAAATTCGGCATGTAGGTTGCGTGAGGAGTGTAGAGAAGCATTGAGAGAGGACTTTCCAAAATTCCCACGGGAACGGGAAAAAACGGGATATTTCGTTTAACTGGTCGTAGAAAGCTGAAATTCGGCATGTAGGTTGTTGGGGAGTGTAGAGGAGCATTGAGAGAGGACTTTCCAAAATTCCCACGGGAACGGGAAAAACGGGATTTTTCGTTTTACTGGTCATAGAAAGCTGAAATTTGGCAAGTGGGTTCCTTGGGGAGTGTAGGGGAGCATTAAGAAAGCATCTCCCGAAATTCTAACGGGAACGGGAAAAAACGGGATTTTGCGTTTTACTGGTTGTAGGAAGCTAATATTTCAAAATTCATAAGTTTATACTGTAAGTAGGCCGCAAAGGGCTCTTTAAGGGCCGGCGCCCACTGACGGCATGGCACGGCATGGCATTTTATTTCTATCAAATTATTTTGAATCTTATTTCAATGAGTTTAAAATTCATGTTAGTTTATTGATTATGCGTTGCGTCATCCCTCGGCACGTCGCGGCATCGTGGTATCGAAATAAAGTAACATGAATTCTAAACTCATTGAAATAAGATTCAAAATAACTTGATAGTATTAAAATGCCATGCCGTGCCATGCCGTCAGTGAGCGCCGGCTCTTACCGACTTCAAAAAGTTGTATTTTTTTATGTAGGTTTGTTCATTGATTTCTCGGTCAACTGTGGACTGATTATGAATATTATTTTTTTATTCGAAAGAATATAATATACTCCTGAGATGGTCCCATTGTCACCAAATCAGGATCTGATGACGGGATCTCAGGGAAAACGAGGGCAACCCTCAAATTTTGTAAGCACGCATTACGTTTTTCATATATTTTCTCAAGCTATTTAAGTGTTTGCGTCTGGTAGACGTCATCTCATGTTGATGAGCTGATAATCGAAGGTAAAACTTCTTAACGGTTAGGAGTTAAGGATATTTTTTCATATATTACAGGTACGTATAGACCGATAGTTGTATTCTTTCAGGTTATCCAAGTGAGCTGATGATGGAAGGTTAAACTCCTTAACGGTTAGGAGTTATAGGAAGTTTCTTTAAATATCATATGCACGTATAGACCCTTAGTTGTATTCTTTCTGGTTAATCAGATGAGCTGATGATGGAAGGTATAACTCCTTAACAGTTAGGTCACACAACACCTTAACAAAATACTATAATATGTATAATATCAATGCAAAGTAAGTACACAGCGCTTCCAGTTCTCAAGTTTCCGTAGAAACTAAGAAAACATTGAATTATACCTAATGCAGGACAGGGGAAAGTAATAACAGGTTTTATATTATTAACAAGCCTGGTTATTTTAGTGCCCGCTTCCGAATTAGTAAAAAACATTGTATATAAAGAAATACTGTAAAGGACCGTATCTACCTGAAGTTTAGTCGGGCTTGCTTGCACGCTTGCTTGCACGCTTACTTGCACGCTTGCTTGCTTGCGTGCATGCATGCTTGCTTGCATGTTGTTTGCAGGCTTGCTTGCATGCTTACTTGCTTGCCTGTATGCTTGCTTGCTTGATATCTTGGTTCTTTGGAATACTCTTGGTACACGCGAGCGAAGCCGCGGGCAAAAGCTAGTCTTCTATATCTCTTGAAAATGTCTCATGTTATTAAACGTGAATCGTTAAAAACTTAAATCCTCAACGAATTCCTGGAATTTCCTGGAAACTCACAGGGAAATATCAATAGAGAGCAAAGGTCGTGTCAATCCGGTTAGGTTGAAACGTCCGTTGCCCGCACAGACCATTAGTAAACGGTATAGAAATGTCAAGCGAGCTAAAAACGCGACGCGCATATGCGCCATATGGCCTAAAAGCTATATTTACTTCCTCCACTCAGTCTGTAACAAAGTTAATTGCTCAATAATTAGGTTGTTGCAGCAATGGTGGTTCAGAAAGGACATTTCATTGGTGATTATGGTAACATAATATATATTTCATACTAAATACAAACTGAAATATAGATGCACAGAAAAAACCCCAGAAAAAAGACCAATGCTGGGAATCGAACCCAGGTCCTCAGCATTCCGTGCCGTGTGCCATACCCCTACACCACCAATGGTCTAGAGATTAGACACGAATCTTTCCTATACATCATACATTTCAATCTGCTAAATCATCACCTTATGCAGTGACAAGCGCTCATCTATGTTACACCCTCTATCGAGAGATTTTAACACTCCTTCGGAACTAACCGCTCACCTGGACAAGAGATGGCGCTACTGTGCAACTTTCAACTTGTGTCAACAAAAGATACTTCATAGCTAAGCTAACTTGTTTAACATAATATACTAAAAGGGTCTCTAACGTTTACTTTGTCCGAATTTCACATGCCGTAAGGTATCGTTTTCCTGTATTGTTTTCTTTGTGGTGTAAGTTCATTGTATTGTATTGGAATCATTGTATTGTATTGCATTGTTATCGATAATTTTCATTTGTCATTATTTAATTTATTTCTGGAAAAGTATTTTTTTTTGGCTATTAAACTAATTACTTAACCTAACCTGACGTATTTTATAAACAAGATGACATTTGAAAAAATCCTGGAAGCAGCACAATTCTTTTATTTTAAAACAAATGTTGGCATGGCAACTAACTTTTACTAACTAGTTATTTACATACATACATATATGTTTGTATGGAACCCTCAATGAAGAGTCCGACTTGCACTTCACTTGACTGGATTTTTTTTAGTAAAATGTGATTTAATTCCCTTTTTTTACACTTTCTGGCCCCAGGGGTTATAATAGTCTAATGAATTCGGAATCACAATCAGTTTCACCATTTCATTCTGTCAAACAGTACATAGTGAGGGTAAAAAGAGAAGGTGAATACGATTGCGAGCGTCCTTGCGTTACACAATAAGGACTCGCTTGTCAGACTATAAAATTTCTATTTCTTGTATTAATAGGTCTATGGTCACAATTTAAAGGAGCGGCGGCTATTTCCGGACCGGCGACGAGCGATAACTGCCGAGAACATGTCCACACGACGTTCAATGTGCTTTAGGAGCCACTACAATTTGCGAACCGATGTACCATGTCGTAGTGAACCGTCGCTGTATTTACAAGGCCGTCACTGTGATATTTATTGTGAAATAGCGTCATGCGGGTCGCAATTGTAATTTACGCCGTTGCGGAGAGATGACATAGTAGGAGAAATTTCTCTCCAGGATGATGTTATGCAATGCGGTGGCCGAAATCCGAAAGATGTAAGTTGGGTATTTATTTATATATGCATCCAATTTGAGAAACTTCGATGTGCGATGTAATAGCTAAATCGTTTAAATGAGCCCTCGCCCGCAGGGTATACAGAGGCGCGGAGGTAGACGACAAAGGGGGCCGAGAGAGGTGCGGGCGGCAGGCGCACGAGGCGCGCTCGCAGCCCGCACCTCTCCCGGTCCCCTTTGTCGTTTTACCCCCAGCTCCTGTACCGCGCGGGCGAAGACTCATTTCAACTTTTTAGCTACAGGATGTAGCGGTTTCTATAAAATTAAATGTTGGTCCAAAAAATACAATACCATGATTCTGGATAAATGTGTAAAACTCGATAAGTAAAAGGTCTTATTTATTAAACAAGGATTATTATAGCCAAACGGATTAGCTCGCTGAAATGCCAATTAGGTGGTTCTCGAATGGAGACGACGGACTGGCAAGCCCAGCGTGGGACATTCACCAACGAGATGGACGGACAATTTGGTAACATGGCCGCAGTTTCATAAGGTAGTTATGCAAGCCGCTACCAAACGTGATGATTGTGTATCAATGAGGGAGTCCTATGTCCAGCAGTGGACATCCTATGACTGAAATGATGATGATAATAATGAATCTATTGAGAATAAAAAAAGGTAGAGAGACCCGAGGCCGAGGCCGTATTCGGACAATAGACAATAGTCTAACTAACGCTTCTGACGCTTGCCTTCGCTTTCAACGTCTCTTTCTGTCATCATTTCATACCGTTTGACAGAAAGAAATAGTGATTGCGAAGGCAAGCGTCAGAAACGTTAGACAATAAGTCTGCAGGCTGGGGCATAGGACCCTCGCCGTATTTTCTATGTGCACTGCGAGACTCAGCCTTTGGGCAAAGTAAAACCCTGTTCTGGAGTCATAGACGCCTTCGAGTTTTTTGGACATTTATTCATTTTTTTATGTTCGACGACCGAAAAAAATTTAAAACTTTGAGCTCATCCGAAATACATGTTCTTCAACTCATATTGTCAATGCTTAAATCACAAAAGCACAAACACTTCCGCGTCAAACTTCACCGAAGTTTCCACACGGAAAGGACATCAAGCAAACATTTTTAATATAAAATTATCATAATTCACGTTTCGCTTCGTCTATTGTCTTTATTCGCGTCCCAAAACGATACCCGAACGGGCCTCGGCGGCGGAATTTTGAATAAAACGACCAAGATAAATAGGATTGCGTATAAAAATGTACTTTGTGAACATTGAAAACGTTTCTCGAAGTTGTGGCGGTGGCGAAGTTTAGCGATGCTGCGAGTCTTTGAGGCGGATAACGAGAGATATAGGCGAGGCTGTTGTCAATTTGATTTTCATTTGGCGGGATTTTTTTTGGCTGTGCTCTATTTATGCTATAATTAAGTATGAACTGAGTAAAAATTTTCAAGTTGCCACTGAAAAATTATGAACTTATAGCATGAAACAGCCAAATCGTTTACTAGTGAATTTAGATGTAATGGTTTGATCGTTAACAATCAGTGTTTGGCACATTTTGTGATAATGATAATACCTACTACTTTTTGTGTCCAGCGAGATGTTAGCCGTTTCTTGAACTGATTTCAAAAAAAGGAGGAGGAGGTTGTCGATTCAGTATCCTATTATCTCGCCTTATTAGTTTTTCATTTAATTCTTATTTCGTCTCATTCTGTTTTCGTCACTCATTCTATATTCGTCTTGTACGCTATCCATAACTATCTTATTTGATCAAATTCTGTAACTTGTCTCTCTCTTAACAAGTCTTATTCATTTTTCGTCACGGTCTTCGTTGGACTCATTCGTCGTTCATTCCTTTCGTATTAGTCTCATTTACTTACGAACATTTATTTACCAACGCCGAACGTATCGAAATAATTTTGGCGAATAAAATAAGTAAATGAGACAAAAAACGAAAGGGAAGAACGACGAATGAGTCCAAGGAAGACTGTGACTAAAAACGAATAAGACGTATTAAGGGATTGACAAGTTGCAGAATTTTACCAAAAAAGATAGTGACGGATAGCGAACATGACGAAGACGAATACAGAACGAGACGTAATAAGAATTAAAACGAATAACGAATGAGGCGAGATAATAAGATACCGTCAATTCGGCTGTCTTTTTTTTAATTGCATTTATCTTTTTGGTAGGATTTGTCATTTATGACTCCGGAGAAATTTTAAAAATTTTTAAAAGACTGTCCTGTGTCCTTATCTCTTTAATTGGACTAAGATGGGGTTACACTTCGATGATTACCTTTACTGTTTGAAAATCTACAATAGGTTAAGGTTTCATAGCTTAGAAATATACGCGTGAAAGTGTATGTAGGCGTCTTCTAGTGGGAGGGCGGGGTTCAACGTGCCGCGGGTAGGTTGTGCCGATGAGAATATCTCAAAGAGGAAAATAGATAGACATATTCCGTTGTTGCGTCGAAAACTGCTTTACCCACGCGCACATTCGGCGGCCATTTTAGTTGCGTCTGCGCCGTGGTCTGAGGAGCTCGCCGCCACGTGCCTTCCCGGTGCTACGTAAGTAAATATTTTCTTGTTTATGTTTTTTGGTCTGTTTCTGTCATTTTGCAACCTATTGTTTGAAGTGTGTGGATAAAGTGTTGACAGTTTATTAAAGAATCGTCAGGTTAATGTGTAATAACGCTGTGTTCAACTTGTTTTTTGATATCGGTTTGTTGGTTGTTGTATTGCTAAGGGCGGGGGTTAAAAGTGCCGATGGTTGGAGGTACATTGTGCCGCGGCACAACGAACCCCGTTTAGGGCACAACTACATGATTCTAATTATTATTTGTATTGTTTTTAGGATGAGAGTTTACAAAAGGAACGTGTTTGTGACTCCTATTCTAACTCGCGACCAGGAGAGCAGTGGATACAATGCACTATATGCAAACACTGGGCACATTCAAAATGCACCACTGATGAAAATTGCACGATATATACTTGCCCAAATTGCTTTTCTGACTCTGACTAATAAAAATAATATAACTTTGTAATATCTAATAAGATACTACCTCAGGTTTACCTATTAGACTGATTTATGACTGATTAACGTTATGTAGATTTTTTTAATTAGGTAACATATGATATCCTGTTGAGATATATAAATTACTACATTAGCAAATGTGTGTTACAAGAAGAAACTTATGTTTATTTTGTTAATTTAGAAAAATAATTGCTAAATATTAAGTTTTATGTTTATTTTTTGAAGTTTTGTTCCAAATAGACAAGTTGCTCTATTGATCACATTAAAAAAGTACCTAGGTACCTACAATGTTTTTACATATACAAATTTATGTAAGTTACAAGTTGTTAATTTTTTTATAAATATAGGCTATTATTAAATTACACATTTTATTGCTGTTTTAAAACCCAAAAAGTCTACTTTAACATATTATAGATATAAGCGGCACAACTTACCTCATCATCGACACAACCCGCCCCTTGATGGGGTAAGTTGTGCTCCTCTGACTTTTTGTATAACATTGCTTATAATTTAATTAACTAAGCATATGATTAAAGACAGTCTATTGTTTCAAAAACTACATAAAATTTCACATAACATACTTCAAAAAAGATATTTTTTACTTAGATAATGCGGAAGATATCTTGCGTTTTAGTGAAATCGGCACGTTGAACCCCGCCCTGCCCTACTACTATTAGCTAGGGTAGGAAAATAAGTCTCTTGACACGATATCCGTATTCAAAAACTTACGAGATGTCACGAAAATAATGTACTGTAGCTGTAATAAGTAGCTTCTTATTAAACTGTCATGTCAAATTCTTTTAGCAAAACTCTAAGGATTAAATACGCAGAATAACGAAACATCAGAATGTTCACTAATATCGTAAAGTCGGGGTACTTTGTTCCCAATCCGCTCTGGGCTCGCTTGGGAACTACAGACCAAGCCCTTTTATTCTGAGAGGAGGCGTGTGCCCTGCAGTGGGACCTATATAGGCTGGGATGACGATGATGAGGAGTTAATCCTAATGGCCATCGGTACTCTCCAGAGCCAAAGTAATCTGACTTTACGGTAGTCAATTTAATTTCGAATCAAAAATATTTTGCCTACCCATATTTAGATCTTGCTTTAAAAAAATTACCTATGGTAGGGGAGCCCAAGAGGGGATTTTTGAAGATACTCGAGCGCGGCAGATTAATATAGGTACGGGAGGATACCTTATACCCTCTAGATTACCCCCATTGAATATGAGCACTTCATGTGGGGGGTTTGCCTGGGGCACCCCGTCAAAAAACTGTAAAAAATTTTATAAATCTTTAAAATATTCGAGCGCGTCAGATTTTGATAATTTGATACTCCAGCTTGCCACTGATAATAAATGTATGATAATCTGCCACTTTGCATGGTGGGGGTGGCCATACGGAAGAGCGCGCGTCAGGTTTTCATAGGGGATGTTAATTCCAAAGACTGACGACTTGGAAGTGAAATGAGCATTGTTCTGCTAATAATTAACCCACCTTATCCTAATCTGACGCGCTCGATTATTTTAAAGAATCAATTTTTTTTACTAAATATGTTGACAGGGTGCCCTAGGCAAACCCCCCCACATGAAGTGCTCATATTCAATGGGGGTACTCTAGAGGGTATAAGGTATCCCCCCGTATATTAATCTGACGCGCTCGAGTAACTTCAAAAATCCCCTCTTGGGCTCCCCTACTACTAGTATTAAAATCGGAACTGCGATAAATTCTTGATCGCTAGATGGGTTTAGTGTCAATTTCGTAGCGTTTTCTCATTACACTCGACCAACACTCGACTCTTTCAAACTGTCAATTTATCTGTGAGTTAGACAAGCAGTGCAAACCAAATTGTCCTATATTTAAAGCACGAAGTTGCCATTATTCCAGTTGTCGGATATCTGAAATATCAACTTCCCCAAAATAACAAAGGCTTCTCCTGTTTCAACGGCGGAATCAGAAGTTTTTGGTTTCTGTTTTTTTAGTACGGCAGGTATCAATGTCAGCGTATACCGTATTATTTCCACCACTTCCAAATAAGTTCTTGATATTTTATGTGGATTCCAAAAATTATTAAAAATAGCAATACTTCAAAAACCTAAATGCGATAATCGCTCAAGTATATGTGTGCATGTAAGCCCTTTATTATACAAAAATAAATAAAGAAAAACAATTGACAACCGTTGAGCTATTAGGCAAATTAGTCGCTTTCATAGGGGATTTCTACGAGTCAACCTTTGACCTACAGACCCACAAAGAGCGGAAGACAAAGAGTGAGTTTGAAAATCTAAAAACTTGTAATTGCCTGGTCGGTACTTTATTTTTTTTAGTTGTTAACATCGGGACTCTGATACCTTCCTAGAAAACAATAGAACACCGCATACTTTAGCGGAGTTATGTACCTACCGTCTCGATTTTTTTATGTTTTTCTGGTTTTATTTATTTTACCAAATGAATGACATGGTCAGCAATTACCAAAGCTCATTTTTACAGCCTAATTAGAATCCCGCTGCTGGGCAAAGACTTCTATTTTCTTTAGAGAGAGAGTCCTGCCTGCGGCACAGGCTTAAAACATCTAGGTCGTACCACTATCTCTGATTCGGTTAGCTTCTGTTCCTAGTCCATTGATTCCTTCGTTGTTATTTTTTCAAAGTTTTTTTTTGTCTTTTAGAATAATTATATTCTCAAACAAGCCGACGCTGGCTGCTCTGTATCTATCATGTCCCGCCGGGCCGTTCAGAAACTTAATTAAATCACCGCCGGCGCGACTGACGGCTCTCAGCAACACTCGAACTGATCAGATTGTTCCACATTATTAACCCAGTTGTTGGCTTAACTAATTCCTTCCGAGTTTTGTGAATTTAATTATAAAGGTTTTCGAACGGGTGCGGCCGTGGCGGGGTGTCGCTCTGTGGTAATGTTTTTAAAAGTGAACTTCTATCTTGAAATTGTCGGTTAAGTATTCCTTGTAATGCTTGAAGTAAGCTCATGATAAAAATGCCAGTAGGTGACAAAATTGTGGTTAATTTAGCACATGATGGTTTTTCGCGTAGATTTGTAAAATTATTGAGATATTAAATATTAAATTAAAATACTAATGTGAATGCTTGCCAAAACCCGAAATTGAGTAAGAATATGTTGAGCTTTATGGTCACTTGCTAGATATAATAAAACTAGGTTTTAGTAGTTTAAGCTTGTTTAAGCTTTTAGTTGTTTAAACCTAGTTTAAGCTTGATAGTGTCCATTTTGATTGTACGGTCAGAATCAAAAGTAGCTGGTCACTTTTGTACTTTGTCGTAAAGCACAATTGTCAATCAAGTAATGACGTTTTGCACCTAACTGTAGAGCGACAAGGTACAAAAGTGACCAGCTATTTTTGATGCTGACTGTACTAAAGTGCTTACTACTACTTATACATATAATGAAAAACAAAATCGAACAGAACTTTCGTTCTTGTTTGTTTTAATGCGTGAATAAATAAGCACTTTACTTTTGTTATTTCTTAAAATCTAAATTATCTTCTTTATTTCGACAAAAAGTGTTCAACGATAGCCGAGACTCTTGAAGAGCAAAAGTTAAAGCCATTGTAAGTGAAGGCACTCGGTCATACCGGCTTTGTACGTTATAAATGGGTATTTGAGTACCTTGTAAATAGCCGCAAGTATTTAATTCAAAGCCTTCGTGATACACTCCTATTTAGGGTAAAATGAGGCAATGAGACGCTTAATGCTCATTTTTATTTGCTAACTTTTTACTTTGTAAGATGCGAGAGGAGGGTATAGAGTCCAAATAAATCCCCGTTGAATGATGTCTTAAGGTCTCTCGTACGGAAGTGCTAAGGGTACAATAAAACATATGCCACTTTTAATCCCGATATGTATTCCCAAGAGATTAAAATATACACATGTTAAATTCCGAATTCTAAATGGATAAATTTTGCACGGATGTTTTCCATATAACATAAACTGAATGAAGACAATGATGTAATCTTTGGGAATCCCCATGGGTTTTAATAAATTTCCGCAACTCTAATCCAGCTAGATCTAATATGACCTAACGGTTTACGTGACAGAAGCCGCGAGTAGAAGCTAATGAAATATAAAATAGAATCCTTAAATTGAAATAAATTTTGAGTTATGAAGGACTCAAAAGTGGCTCCAAATGGTCTCCAAAAGGCTTTGAAAGATTCTGAAAAGACGAGAGATAGCGGGAAGCCTAGAATAATATTTTTAAGCCAAATAAAGGAGACTACCTCGTATGAAAAACTCAAAACACTTACCCAAAGAGGAGAGGATAAGCGATTAATTCACCGACAAGAACATAGCTCTTAAGTGAATGATGATGATGATGATGTATTACTCTCGGCGCTGCTTCGCCAGTTCCTTTTGCTTGAACTTGGCTCAACACGCTGCCGCGTATCTTGATTCCTCTTATATTTTACTTCGCTACTCTGGAGTAGTGATGATCCGGAAGACTTGGCGTGGAAAGCCCCCACAACAAGATGGACTGACGATCTGGGCCCAATTACATAACAAATTACAACTAATATTACAAGCGGAACTCTCGCTTCAGTTATATTAACTAGAAAGGGAGTTCCGCTTGTAATTATAAGTTGTACTTTGTTATGCAATTGGGCCCTTGTCAAGGTCACAGGAACCACTTGGATGCTTGACCGATCGTTGTGGAACTCTTTGAGGGGAGAACTTTGTCCAGCAAAGTCTTTTGGCTGATATGATGATGTTGAACTAGAAATTTGTACTCACGTTCCGAAGATCCAGATGACAATGCCGTTTCCAGTGAGCGAGGTGATCATCAGCATGGTGTAGATGAGGGCCATGCAGTAATGCCAGTACTTGCTGACTGCGGGGAAGTTACGCCAGTGCTCGTGGACCATGTCCTGGTGCTCTTCTGGAATGTTCCATCCTAGCATATGCTCTTCCACCTCTTTGGCTACCCTGGGAAAAAGAGAATAGTAGGTAAGGCCGGCATCGGTATGGCAACACTCTTGTGGTTGCTGGTTCGCTTGGGTAGCTGTGATCAATTACCATCTTGTGGCCCGCTTGTTAACGTTTCCCCTTTCTATAAAAAGAAACGTGGTGTGTAATCAATTTAAAATATCTTTTTTTTTTGTTTTGTGACCTAATTACGTTGGAAATACTAAGTCATTTTGTACTATATCTCAACACTTGCTTTAGAGGATAACTAACTAAAGGTATACTAAAAAGTGGCTGGTAATAAAAAAGAACAGATATGAAATACATATGTATTTTGGAACTGCCCTGTCGGTAGGAAAGTCATCTTTACTATAATTTTGTTACTTAAATAGCTAGTACCAATCTTCTAGCTTTTAGATTAGCTCGGCGATGTAACTTAAAGAGGTAGTGTTGTTTCTAATGGAAGAATTGAATTCTTTCTGTTGATAACAATTCTTGGAAAATAAAAATGATTGTGTACTTCCGGTTTAAAATTTTTCGAAAACTGCGGGGTTTAAGCACAGTAAGTAGCCTTTATGATGGAAAATTTATACGTATAATATCATCAAATTATTAATAATGAATTACTGCTTAAATGTCGGACTACATGGCTGATGATATTGCTTAAAAGGGTTTAAGTACTTTATCTATAACTAGGTAAGATAAGTGTTTTACTTGACATTTTAAGACAAATTCAAGCACATGAAGGTAGTGAATCTCGAGTACAATATTTCAAAGGGACATGGGATGTGGAAATGTGTCGACCATCGATCAAGTGGTACGAGTTTCCGAAAATGAACGCTGAAAACGGGACTTTGTGAAGACAGTAGTAGAATCGAAACTGCTTTGAAATGGCTGGTTCCAATAGATTACGGGTTATGCAGTACCATTTGTCACTAACAATAGCGGTGATAATTGCCGATCGAGATAAAATTTAGGATAAACATATAAAAAAACGGGTATATTACAAATGAACGGCATTATTTTATAGAAGTAAAATTAAAATTTATAAAAGCATTGGGAATTATATCGATGAAATCTTTGTGAAATATGTGTTAAAATAGCAAGAACTGAGTATGGTAGGGATAGAAAGCGGCCATCAATGTAAAGATTTTTACTTAAGCGGACTAATTACTGGACATTTTATTAAAAAAATACGTTTTCAATATGTAATTCTGTCTGTATAAGTACAATAATAAATACCGTCACTGAAAGTCAGCATCACAATTTAAAAAAAAAACGGAATGGTGGTACTTCATTTAAGTTGTAATCTGCATGTGTGAAATTAGTCTGAATTTTGTCAACAGTTTTTATTTTTATAACGCGAAATTTCAAAGTTAAATGGATGAAAAAAGATACAAACATTTTCAATGGGTATGCCATTGGCCCGATGACATCTGTGTAGTTGACTGCCATTTTGCGCTCGAACTCACAACAAAATGGCGGATTAAATATGACCTAAACTTTGAGTACTAATCTTAACATTTGTGGATGTTAAAATAAATAAAACTGTATTAAAATAAACTTTTATGGACGAAGTGAGTAGTCCGACATTAGTCGCTTCTCACTTGTAGCGGTTTGAGTGCGGCGGCCACTTTTATATAGAGCAAATAGTGCGTGCCAGTTAATTCCTTAATTAAATAAGAATAGTAAAGCTTCTTGTTTATTTGGTCAAGCATGAATTACATCAATGCCGGGCACAGGTTCTCAATCTGTAATGAAAAGTTACGACATTTTTTATTAGTAATGTACAGGGTCTTATGGTAAGCCGGGCCCTTGGCCATCAATGAATATGCGGTCCCGTTGGAAAGTATTGAAGTGAATATCATTTCCAACAAAATAATTATTTTTGTGTCATCATCATCATCAAAAGAGCCAAAAATATACGCTGGTGGAGAAATGCCTCCCCTAAATATTACAAGTCCTCTCCTCTAGAGATTATCAAAAAGAAAAATAAGTGCGTTTAAAATTTCGAGGTATAGGAAAGATCGTACAGGTTATATACGTTTGTCAATTATGTGTAGCAGTTGGCATCATGATTGAATGCGCTAAATAATACTAATTTACTACGGCTACCATTTTGTTAATCAACATCATCATCATCATCATCATCATCATTATCTCTGCCCATTTAAAATCCCACAACAGAGCACAGACCTGTCAGAACACGAGGGCGTGGGCCGTAATTTCCCACATAAATTCCGAAAACTCATTGTGCGAGCGCGGACTCGAACCCACGACCCTCGGCTTGAGAGGAACGACTGCCATTTAATTAGTTGTGGCATTATCCAAAAAAAAGTATATCTAATTAATTACTCAAATTAAATGCTAAACTTGTATTCCAAGAAAGTCAATCAAACATTATTACAGTATTAACGGCTTATGCCCCATTAACAAGGATTACTTAGTGTTTGATGCCGACATTAAAATTTAATGGACCTCTTACAAACTGCGTGTTAATTAGTATACTACTATAGAATATTGGGGTTTTGCTTAGCCATGCTCGCGCCCATGCAAGAGCCCAGACTAACTGAACTTGACAGAGTGTCACGTCTACGTGTGTGTACGTCTAAGTATACGTCTGGGAGGATATCATCATCATAGTGATAGCACACGGCGGCCACGACGTACAAAATACGCGTTCTTGAATCTACATAAGCACGACGACGTTTGTACACGCGTACGCTTACATCCATCGCGCGCGCGCCGACTGGATTCAGGCGGTTTCCGGCAATCTGCGCTTTGAGGGGTGGGGTAACTCGAATCGGTGCGGGGCGGAGCGTGGCCATTCTGTACGTTAGTACTATTATATATATATAGAATATAATAAAGAATTATTAAAAATAATAGAATATAGAATTATAGAATCCATACTTAATATTATAAATGCGAAAAAGTGTTTGTTAGTCCTTTCTCGTCGAAACTGAGTGACGGATTGCCGTGTTTTTTTATACGGACATAGTTGAAGAGCTGTACAGTGACATAGGCTACTTTTTACCACAGAAAGTATCTCATTCTCACGGGAAAATACGTTTTAATCTACTTCAGCTATTAGTAAGATAAATTAACTATATAACTGTATAGCTGTATTAATTTGGACTACGCTACGCGTTATCATAGTGCGACTTTGTATTCAGTAGAGATTCAATACGGCATCTGTTTTAATAGAACATCATGATGATAATCATCATGGTCAGCCAAAAGACATCTATTTTACTGTTGGACTGGCCTCCTCCAAAGAGTTCGAGAATGATGGGACCTGCGCTGCCTGGATCCAAGTGGATCCTGGTACTTTTACCAGATCGTTTAATAGAAAATATTTACTATGTATGAATGTGCCGCCCTGGCCTGGTCGCTAGACGTAAAATGAAACTCTTTGACGACAGATATAACGTACCAGAAGACTAAGGCCAAAGAGTCAAAGAGCGACGACCAGATCGCCTAGTAGGTAGAGAACCTGACTACGAAGCTTGAGGTCCCGGGTTCGATTCCCGCGTCGGGGCAGATATTTGTATGAATAATAACGAATATTTGTTCTCGAGTCTTGGGTGTTTAATATGTATCTATCTATATAAGTATGTTTATCCGTTGCCTTGTACCTATAACACAAGCTATACTTAGCTTACTTTGGGACTAGGTCAATTGGTGTGAATAGTCCCGTGATATTTTTTTTGTTTTTTTTTAAAGAGTGTTTGAAAGGACTTCCAGTTTAGTACCCGCTCTCCTTCACATAAATCATACGTTGAAATACAAAATCAAGGAGTAGCGATGTGCCGAGTACGGCTTGACTCGATTCAGACTCGATTCCTGCTTACGAATCGCCTACTCGAGTACAAAAATATTTTGATTCGAGTACGCCAGACTCGATTCGGTACTCGAGTCAGAGAGAATCGGTTTTGGACTCGCTGACTTGATTCTATTATGCGAGTACAACTGACTCGAGTCTAATATTCGAGTCAGATAGACTCGCTTGAATTCAATCTCTTTTTACTTAAGCAATGAATGATGTAGCTTAACTAGGTATTTTCTGTATTTATTTGATGTTTATATATTTAAAAAAGATGATTTATTAACTTTGTGTCACTATACTAAACCTATACTATGCTGTTTGAAGATACTCCTTTTCGATTTTTCCTCTTTGTTATAAAATTGGTAACGGACTTGATTTCTGGACTCGAATTTCTTGACTCGAGTAAACATTCGAATAGATACCAAACATTAGACTCGAGTAGGTCTTCACTGGACTCGAATCACGGAATCGAGTCAGGATTCGAATAACATATTAACTGACTCGAGTCGCGGAATCGAGTCAGGATTCGAATACCACATAAAATTACTCGAGTCGACTCGATTCACCAAAACAGCGACTCGGCACATCACTATCATGGAGTCCGGCATGAAAACACATGTGTGTCAGTCCTACTTACATGCGTGGTAGTGTAGTGGAGTAGTAAAAGTTGGTTCTGTGCAAAGTAACGCCTGAAGCAATCAGAGGACCTGTCGAGCGTCTTGTGCGCACGGGTGTGCACACAACAGTGGGTAGCATTTAGAGCGGGACGCTCCACGGCTAAGTTAAGTAAGGCACCTTATAATTATTGAATATATTAAGAATATAACATAACACAATCAGTTTGACAGTGACAAACGTCAGTTTGTCCTCATATCCGTTACCTTTCTCTCTCTGTAATGGCAACCTCCGTACAAGAACTTCTCGTTGCGAGTGTGCTTTGCTTAATCTAAATAGTATTAATGTATCTGACAACTATAATTAGTGTTTTTATTTTAGAATAAAAGCTGCTACGTTGTAGACTGAAAAACTTTTGGTTTATTTCAAGATTCCTCAAGTTTCGTTTCTGCCTAACGGCGGTGAACGCGTTATCGATACCACTGGCCTCTTAATAATAAGCTTGTAAAGTTAGTTCTAAAATGTGTTCTTTTACTAAGGTAAACGCCCTAGTTTGTGACATGCTAATTGCCCAATAGACGACACTTTGCTCGCACATCGCTAATGACGTAACATTAAAGATGGCTACTGGCACAGATTTTTTTAAGCATTTTTCTGTCACGTCGTGTTCACAGACAGTTTGCTCCACTCTCAAAGAGATCCACTATGGCTCGTCTCCATTACCGCGGGATTGTGAAGCCGTCAGGCATCGCGAGAATCCCGCGTCACGAGGCACGTGCTTGGAATGCTAGTGAGGCGCTGTGGACACCAATACTACAATTATGACTTGGTTCGTTTGAGTGGTTTGAGTGGTACTTTGCTAAGTAGACGACCACACACCTGTTTCGGAGTAGAGGTGAATAATTCCACAAAAAACTGACTTCAATAAACTTCTTAGTTTATTTTTTCCCTTAAACTTCCGTAGGGGTGAGGAGGGGTAGGAGGTGTTGTGCTCTAATGACAGCTTGCACTTCGTTTGTCATAATTTTATTGGTCATAATTTCACTTGCCATATATCAACATTTGTCATAAAATATATAGAAGCGTATTGATTCAATTTTTATTGAACTTATAGAACGCAGTTGGTTAGGTTTCTTAAGTTTAATAACAAATCTGAAGAAAACACTGTTTCAGAAATAAATTACTTTATTGATACACTAGATATGACATTTGGGCAAACGATATAGAATCGCACGGTCTTGTATTAAAAAAAACCGTTATCTGAATTAGGGGTGACAGTTCAATACATTTTGACACTACTTAACTCTGGGTTAGCAGTTGAGTAGAAGGCCCAAAAATATGTTCCAAATCGGATCACAAATACAATGGTACAACCGAATTTAAAACCTGCTCTTTTAAAACGTGTTAAAAACTAAAGAAAGACTTCTTGCATGTAGTCCTAACGTATTTGTATACCCAAGTTGACGTTCAAAATTAGGTACAATAAGTTTTTGTAAAAATTTCATTTTTTTACAAGCTTTCATTTTTATCAACCAAATATTGCTGACTGTACTTTATGTTAACTGTACTAGCGTTGCCATTATAAATTCATAATTAACCAAGTCGTTTCCACGGTAATGTTGTAAAATTCATATCTCATTAGGCCTCCGCAAAATATGTTATAACAGAGAATCTGTAATAACGTACTACTACCTAATACCCATGTACCAGTGTATTCTGGATCTGTGGAAATATTTTAGTAACGGGAATTACAGATTTCATTATTTACTTTCATATTCATAAAAGTAATAAACCTGTTACAGCAAATTGTGTCTGGCAAAGCGAAATGTCAAAGTGACAGAAAAAGACAAGTAAGTGAATGTCAATTCAAGGGGAGGAGAGAAGCGTTTGGGCCGGTGCTCCCTGAGCAACAGTTATGAAGCTTAGGACAGCGAATGATCATTTCTACTGAACAACAGCTAAATGAAAACTGAATGTCATATTCAACGTCGACTTTGGCGGAGTCATCATAAGTTTTTGTTCAAATTAAGCAGGGCAAAAATTCGTTTTATAAACCGCGTTCTGACTCGACACTAACACCTTCAATCTCATGTCATAGTAAGAGAGGTGACAGATGGGTGTCATCTACTGGGCGTTGAGGTGTCGAGCATTGGTACGTTTACCTTACTACACTTTCAATAAATAATATCGATAAACATACGTGATAAGCACACTTAGACCGACGCAATGGCGCCTGAGTTTATGAATACTATCGTAAGTCTTGCGGGACGGGGGTTATTTGAGTTCAATACCACGCCATGTCGATCTTGTGTACCTACTGCCATCATTTGCACGAATAAATGATGAACCAAATTAATCATGAAACGTAATCTAATAATATCACTTAGTTAAATTCATGTAAACTTAGTCATTCAAAATAGTCTGCTTCAAAGAACTTCTTTCGGAGCGACATTACCCTTACCCTCTCTCTATACATATAATAAATCTGTAATAAGTCGGTGTCTGTACATTGAAGATATTTGAGAAAAACTGTCACTAGGGCTATTTACTAGCGCAATAGAACCCAAAACAATGCTTTTTAGAATTATTGTTTGTTTGTCTGTTTATCTGTTTGTCTGTTTGTCTGTGCGTTTGTGCGCGCTAATATCAGAAACGGCTTAACCTAGACGGATGCGGTTTTCACTGATATGTTGGTATTTTCTTGGATTAAACACTAAAGTGTTTGTTTCATTTGAATCGGTTCACAAATAAGAAAGATACGTCTATTTTAAGAATTTATAGAACAGTTTTTAGTAGTGACTTGGGAGTAGGTACGGTGGTGAATGTGAACGCGGGTGTGCGGGGGGGGTTCGGTGGGGGGTCGGTGAGGGGGGGGGGGGGTTGCGGGTTGCGGGGGGGTGCGGGTAATTTTTTTTATATCGAGGAACTAAGGAGAGCCATAATTGATGAAAAAGCAAATTGATAAAAAAAAATAAGCTGCCCAAATTACTAATTCCACGCGGACGGAGTCGCGGACAAAAGTTAGTACATAAATAAAATCCAAATCACACAAAAAATATATAACTAAATTGATTGATTTTTGCAGTAGTTAAAAAATTATATCAAAAAGTTATTACGTCAAACACTATATTAGGCCTTAGGCCAACTTCATTATGAATTGTAGCATATGTTCGTAGCAGTGTAGCGGTGCTACGAACGCTACGAAGTTAAAGAGTTTAAATTGTTTCTTAAAGCTCCAAACACACAGACAGCCAAGGCGTGGCTGTGCGGTGGCGGTGACGGTTGTAATCTTATGCCTTTAAACGAGCAATTCTTGTATATATATATATATATACGAGCTGCTGCCCGCGACTCCGTCTGCGGAGAATTCGTTTATCGCTATCCCGCGGGAAGTATGCAATTTTCCGTAATAAAAAGTATTCTATATGTTAATCCGGATTATAAACTATCTCTGTGCCAAATTTCATCAGAATCCGTCAAACCGTTTTAGCGTGAAAGAGTAACAAACATCCATCCATCCATACTTACAAACTTTCGCGTTTATAATATTAGTACGTAGGATATATAATCAGGATCTCAGAAACGGCTTCAACGATTTCGATGAAATTTGGTATGTGGGAGTTTTCGGGGCTGAAAAATTGATCTAGCTTGGTCTTATCTCTGGGAAAACGCTTGGTACCGAGTTTCAGCCCGAGCGGAGCTCGGTCGCCCAGGTACTATTCTAACTTGTATGAACGAGTACGCGGTACAATACAGCACAACCGTTCATACAAGTTAGAATATTACAACCGTCACCGCCACCGCACAGCCACGCCTGTGCTGTCTGTGCGTTTGGAGCTTTAACTTTAATATAGAAAACGATATAATAATTATCTACCTTAAAAAAATATAATTATACCTTTTTGAGTTTGTTGCCGGATTCTTCTCAACAGGTTGGCTGGTGGGCTTGGTTTTTCGAACCGGTGGTATAGTCGGGGTAAGAAAAGGTTCGTCACTTTTCGACTCTATGTCAACGAGGTTAAGGTTAACTTAACTCGTTGACATAGAGTCGAAAAGTGACGAACCTTTTCTTACGTCTTTAAGGTTCGTCACTTTTCGACTCTATGTCAACGAGGTTAAGGTTAACTTAACTCGTTGACATAGAGTCGAAAAGTGACGAACCTTTTCTTACCCCGACTATACATTCTTCAACATTCTTAAGTGCTCTTTATAGCCTAAATTAAATAAAGTTATTTTGGACTTTTGATTTCGACTTTGTTTTTTTTTTGTGAACAGTTTATATTTACGCATATCAATCCTGTCTAGTCCCCAATGTCTTTTCTCTTACAAGGATTTTATTTGAAATTTCATATCTTTCATATCGTATCGTTTTTCGTATTCATGTGACGATTTTGTTTTGGTGTGACATTGGAGACATAAAATTAATAATTCCCTTGGTGGCAAAAATGTAGCGCAAATATTAAAGGTCACTGGCTTGGCGTATTTGGCAGACTTACACGTTGTAAGCTTATGTAAGTGTTGTCTGTAGTCCATAGGTCAACGAACTCAGCCAATGTTATATTCTCTTTGAATATGATTACGTTTCTCCTACATGCGGAGATTCGTCGAAAATACATATAAGCACGTGTATGCTATTTAAGCAAAAAGAAGAAGACGGAGTGTTTTAGAAGTGGAATAAATTGATTACTTACACATTTACAAAGAAAAGTTAAAAAGGTCAGATGTATGGAAGAGTCTAAAATTATTGAGAAAAGAAACGAACTCAGAAATATATTTGGAACTACGTAATTATAAGACAAACATTCAGGCTACAAAACGAAAAAATTTACACATAAACATGAAACGAATTAATTTACTTTTCCTAAACTAACATTTGAGCGAAATTCGGCACATAGTAAACAATAAATTGAAAATAAAACATAATATAAACCCTTGAGAAAAATAAGAAATAAAATACATTATTTTGTTACAGAGAAACACACATAAGGGTCGCACTCAGCATACTGCTGCGACAATATTCTATCTTAGTTTTATATAAGCTAAATACCTATATCTGTGAAATAAATTCCTACATGACATTATCTAAAATATAAAAAAAATTGAGAAACCCGTATCTTTTTCATTTTCATATATATGTCGAAAACGGCTGAACCAATTTTCAACATGCTTTACTAAGAACCGTCACCATTTTACGGACTTTCTTATACTATAACAGATTGAACTGAACCTAATTGGGTTAAAGCTACTCGCCGGTCAGTTGTTAAAAATGTTGACAGGGTATATAAGTAATTACCTAGTACCTACAAAATAAATCATGTTTAATTGTAAATAAGTAAATCAAAAATTTTAAAAAGAAAATGGTTTTTGTGCGTTTTACTGAACAATTCTTCTTTTAAATCTTAAATACTGCAGAAGAACCTTTTTGCTACTAAAATGACAACTGTGAGTTTAATTTTTAGTTAGTATAACATTCTTACCAAAGAAAGTAGCACCGAAAGGCATTTATGCCAGTAATTAGCGAGCTTTTTTCTGGCCACAATGGAGGCTAAACATTCATTTGTTTTTTGCTCGCATCGACTAGTTGCGCGAGGCTACGATAATGTCTTGTTCTTTCAGAAATGGTACTTTTTCTTTCCTTCTTTATAATAGAAGGATATTCGTTGCCATTAATTTCCCTTGAAGCCGTGGTTGCCTAGGGGTTTGAACTCCACTCCTCTCCGTTAAAAAAAAGAGGTTTGAACCCATCAGGCCCCTCAAATGGGCCAAAATGCGCTCAAATCAAACTAATTACTTTTTATGAGCTGTTAAAACACGTTTCTCCTATAGATATAGCTAGTTATAACGTCACTTCTTTGCCAACAGAATCGACTAACTATTTATTTAATTTAAAGAAACTAAAAATCTAATTTTGCTTTTAATTGAAATTTAGGCTGGTTTTAAAAAATGTACTTAAGTACATAACGTGTTTTTTTACTAGTGTTGCGTCTGTATTTTGCTAGGGTAGATGAGCAGCAACCGTCTAACCGTTCGGGTAGACGAGTTCTTGAGTGGGAACGTGGGACGTTCTCAGACTCGGTGGAGCGATGATCTTCGCAAGGCGGCTGGCAAGAGCTGGATGAGAGTGGCCGAGGATCGTGCTCAGTGGCGTGCCATGGGAGAGGCCTATGTCCAGCAGTGGACGAAGATAGGCTGATGATGATGATGATGATGAGATGATGAGATGTTCAAGATATAGAGCTCTATGTCAGACTGACGGACGGACAGACAGACAGACAGCAGAGTCTCGTTATAGGATGCCGTTAGCACCCTTTTGATACGGAACCCACAAAAAGTATGTAGATGAACTCAGATGGGTTTCTGGAAACTGAATTTTTTACACAACTTTTTTATCGAAATATATTATCCATTTTTTTTTATTTGAAGGTTTAATTCTTAGAAAACATGAAATTTCATCGTTTCGCATTAACGATTCCAAATATGCTCTGATAATTCTCGAGTCGAAATTGTTGACTTTGCTAAAGTTTACCAATTACAGGTATACCTATACATGGTACATAACTGTTATCTTATTTATTCCAATTTCGCGAGTTTCCAAGAACGAACTGTTGGAATTTCCAAATCAGTTTGAGTTTTCATTCGAACTTTCAAATTTATCGGGAATATCTGCTAGTAATGGTGAAGCAAGAGAAAAGAAAAGTGTTGCGAGCAAATTTTTGATTATCTAAAGACGGAATTCGATTTATATCGTGGCAAAATCGATTTTAACACGGAAAGAAGAAAAGTATTTGAAAGTATACAAATAGAGCGTAGTGTAGACATTTCCGAGAGGGAGACAAAGGTGAGTTAGTATATTATTATCTTGGATGCAACACTTCGCAGTTAGTTAGTATAAGTCGATCCAAAAAACCTGGCATGAATGAAATGACTGAGTGAATGATAATGTCTGTGTGCGTGCACTACAAAAAGATTAAACACAGGTTGATTTAATAAAAGACAATTGTGTTTTGAGACAATTTCGTCTCATAACTGCCCGCCCAAATGTATAAATTATGATCCGTAGTATTTAAGGTCGCGGGTGAGCAAAGTAATTGTTTCAGTTCATTTAATCCGGTTTCAGTAAAAAGTCAACTACTTACATAATATAGAGGAATTAGGGATAGTAAGTAGGGTAGGGTAGGGGTCTTTAGATTAATCCCTCGAGTGACCTAGGCAGACACGGCGGTGCCTAAACTAACTGTCAAAATTTGCTAATTTTTGTTTCTAGTTTCGATCACCTTTTAACATAGGGTACTTAGAAAAAATTACCCAAAAAAGTCACCGATCGCGCAACGGGTTAAAGGAAAATGTAAATTTTACCGTTCTGGCATATATTTCACCTGCTTAGTCCTAATATTGTGCATATTAGGAATAAGTATGTAATATTTTTTTTTCTTGAATAACGACAAAGTATTATGAATTTCTTTACAAAATATTAGGAGACCTTGTATAAGAACGGCACTCACAAAGTGACAAGTGACATTACTTTCGTTCATTTGTGCCAGCTCTTGTGGATCGACCTATACTTACAACTTTTTCCCTACTTGTCATCATTCATCACTGACGTCAACCTACTGACACACCGGTGAGAATCTAGTTTGTTACGGCACCACGCCACTGGTAAGTACCACTTAAACTAAGTTTAAGAAAGATCTCAGTTGTACCTGTTATTTTATCTACAATCTCGTAATATCTGGTAATTGCTCTACAAACTTAATTTAACTTAATAAGCCTAATAAAAACGAGGAAATTCATAAAAGTAAGTGCCTACAAAAATGTAATTTATAAAGATCTTCTAGAACAAAATTGAGTGAAGTATTCAAGGAAACTTCCCGAACGGATAACCTAAGTATTTTCTTACACAAGATAAATTATTTTGAAATGCCTAAGCTTAGGATCGGTAGCTTAGATAAAGCTTGTTGAAAGTTAGATGTCTGAATTTAAATATCTTAGCGGATCGGCTTTCAGTATCTCGAATATTTTGGATACGGTTTCAAGACTGGAACAATTTTGTTATGAAACCGAGGGATTTCGTTTCAAATACACTTCGGTGAATGTCGGTTTTTATATCACGCGACGTACGTTACGATGTCTGTAAGTTTTGCTGCTTATATTTTTATTAGGTACTCATCTTGAATGTATTGAAAAGATATAAAGAACAGATGTCATAATATTGTATGTCGGAAAGTTTTGACGTAGCGTTTACGAAAGTAAAAATTATATCTGATTAGGTTGGTTCTAGTCTACTGGTTCTGGTAATGGTTTTGTTTGCATCAATATTCTTCATATTGCCGCCGTATTTAGAAATGCCACCGATTGTACCAAATAGAAGTTTGTAATTTCCTAGTTATTAGCTGCGACTCCCTCTCCAAAGAATTCGTTTATCGCTATTCCGCGGGAACTATGCAATTTTCCGGGATAACAACTATCCTACGTCCTACCTAAGTTCTCAAACTATCTCCATACAAAATTACTTCTAAATCGGTTCAGCGGTTTAAGCGTGAAGAGGTAACAGACAGAACGACACACTTTCGCATTTATAATATTAACTATGAATATGGATTCACTAATGGAGTTACTAATTTCAGATTTCAGCATGTTAAAATCCACTAGCCTGTTAGTATTCCACCGTCGCGTAGATATACATATTGCTGCCCTAGTGTTTTTGACAGCAGACGCAACGAGCGTACTCAGCAAAATACAATTAATTCGTTTTAGAGGACTTGCGGTGGCTGCGTTTGGTTTTGTTAGTAGGTTTTATTTCTTTAACGTCTCAGCCTATTGAATAAATACGGGTGAAGGAAAGCATTGAGGGAAAACCTGGATACACTAGGCCCACATGTGAGCAACGGCCCAAGCCCTCTCATTCTGAGCGGAGGCCCTGTCTCCTGCAGAAGTACTTTAATAGGCTGGGATGATGATGTGTATCTATATTGGATGACAGTACAAGTACAAAAAGTTTTAGTTATAAAATGTTTTGTCACAGTTTTTTAGGGGGCTGCCTCGTGCCTTTCTGCGTAGTTGCCCTGTCTAGACGGCCGAGTATCCTCACTAGTTGTTATTATTACTCTATATGTGTATTTTAACCCTTCACTTTAACGCCCCACCTATCTATTCACTAGTTCTGTAGGTATATTTTACAGCACCTGCAGTTAAATAACCGAACAAAACCTCATAAAGGGGTGGCAAGCCATTCTTTCATGCGCTTTCCATTTAAAAATTGCGGCGAGTGCGCTCAATAAGGACGACAGAATTCGTGCGGTTGTACAAATTTGAATAAATGGCGGTTCGAGAGGCGGGTTGCAGGCGCAGACGGCGGCTGCATCACTTGTGAAGGACATCAGTTCTTATACTTAGTACGAAATTCGATTTTCCAACTTCATATTGTGTCGTTCATGCTAGTAGTATGTAACAGTAGAGTGATAGAGACGGAACGATATGGATTTCGTAGTAGCCCCCAGTACATAGTCCTAATTTTGATAAAGTGCTTTACTTTCTTAATATCCCACAATATTTTAACGTTCGTTGTTTTATTTTCTTCATTGTCTTCGATTCTATAAGTTGGTTTGAAGTCAAAATGATCTTACACTAGTCGCTCTGTTCTTTTTTTTGTGTTTCGAATCTATACTCAAAAATATTGCCGGTAAAAATATAGGCCAAGTTGGGTCATACAATTGAACACATTTTTTCTTTGTGTCTCTCCTGTGGTCATGGCAGAAGTTAAGGGTCTATATCTAGCCAGTATTTATTAGTCAAGTCTACATCGGCGCCTGGGACGCCTGGCCAATTTTCGGGCCATTTTAATAAATCTTAAGTTTGCTGACTGAGAGTCGCTAATTTTATGTCCACATGAGAGACAACTTTTGTTTTTTTTATGCTGTGTACGAGCCAGTTATAACAGTTCTGAACAAAAAGTAACATGGTTTTTGGTCACTTATTGTTATCAAGATTGTTTTTTTGGAGTCTTTTTGTAGGTATTTTTTATTTTTCAACTCCAAATTTTTCTGGGTTTTTTCTGTGTATCCATGTAACAGTTTGTATTTAGTATGAAATAAACTTATTGTTAGTTAAGTGACAATATCTAACACGACTCTATTATCGCTGAACTAAGAGACATTGATGTTTTCTTTTTTTTCCAGAACTGGTAGAACTTGACTTTTCGCCCTATACCAGGTTTAAAACCCTGTATTTAAAAATATTTTTCTCAAACATGCTCGGAAATGTACGCGTTAATACACAAAATCGGGGCAATGCGGCTAGTGTGCTGGGCACATTTGCGCCTGGTGCGATCCGGGGCGGTTTATTTGACTAACTTTATATTTTGATTTTTATTTTATTGTATTATGTGTGTATTGACAATTTGTTTTATTTTGAATAAATACTTCTTATTTGAGAAAAACACTACTTATACAATCTTCGGCTGAAACAGGGATTGCAGGACTCTTAACAAGTTAGATATGAAGTATCTTTTTGTATTTATTTTTTCAACTTCATTTTTATTACTTTTACGGTCATCCCGTGAAACCATATATTTCATACTAAATACAAACTGAAATATAGATGCACAGAAAAAACCCCAGAAAAACCCAGCATTCCCAGCATTGGTTTTTTTTCTGGGGTTTTTTCTGTGCATCTATAATATTTCAGTTTGTATTTAGTATTGCAGCACTCATTTAATTGACCCCAAACTCGTCCAACAATCCCTTACTTCACTGCCTCTGCAGTGATGTACCTACTATATTTTGTAATTTGTAAGTAATTCGAATACTATGACCTCTAAATCTTACAAAATATAATAGGATCAGCTATTCCAACTCATTGTTAACTCTCCGCCAAGTTGCTTACTCGACTAATATTCCAATTTGAAATCTCAGACAATGCCGTCACTTGTCTGGCTCTCTGTTTGAGATCTGCTCTTCAAAATTACAATAATTACTTACGTCTGAGTAATTCAGGATCTGTCTTAAACCGCAAGATAACAGTTTTTAATAATCCACCTTAATTACATTAAATATTTTGTTAGAGGATGTAGACCGTGATTACCTCAGAGGCGACGCTAGGCGTAGGCGGAGTAAACCACCACCTACGTCCTCGCAGTCTGAGGGGCCTCGTGCCTCTAAAGTTTTTAGTTTTTTTGCTCATTTAAACATGTATAATCTAATGTGTGGTGCGATATATGTGTGTGGGCGTCGTAAAATAGGTATATCTTCCCTACACCAAATTTAGGTTCTACGTGGCCACTAGATTGATTACCTTAATCAGTTCTCAATATTTCGATGCAGTTGTATCATGATCACAGGTAGACTGAAGAATTTGCGGGTTAATAAGTATTGTAGAATGTAGACCATGCTTGGTCACACCCTATCTTCATTCTGGACCGTTGACCACGTGCACTCTCATTAGACGCACTAATACTATACTATTTGCCATTTAACCCTGCCTAAAAGTTCATTACTCCTCAAGTATTATGTTATCTCAAGTTTAAAAACGACTCGCTAAATGTATGAACATTATCGCTAAATCAACTTTACGCGGTTATCGTGGTACAGGGTTGAGTTCATTTGCGGTCATTGCAGAAACTGTCAACATTTTCTCACTATTAGCAATGAACTTTTAGGCAGCGTTATCTGGCACTTAGTATAGAAGCTACTACTTACAACTCTTTGCTATGTTCTTGAGAAGCTCACAAGAGTCCATAACTTTTTAATACAAGTAGGTAATTTATTGAATCAAGCATTACTTTGCGTAGGGCCATATCAATGAACTGAAATAATTACTTTGCTCACCCGCGACCTTATGATCTACGTTTATGCAAGAAATGTGTGTTCATGCAGTTCCTCCATCTCCACACTGTACAAAGAAAGAGTGTAAAATGTGTGTGTGTGAAGTGTGGTGGTGGTGACAGATGGGTTTGTGTGATTACCTATTCTCACAATCAGACCTACCATCATCATCATCATCATCATCATCATCATCAGCCTACGTTCGTCCACTGCTGGACATAGGCCTCTCCCATGGCACGCCATTGAGCACGATCCTCGGCCACTCTCATCCAGCTCTTGCCAGCCGCCTTGCGAAGATCATCGCTCCACCGAGTCTGAGGACCAAACAACCAAACCAAACATAGAGAAAAAAATCATAAAAATCGGTCAAGCCGTTTCGGAGGAGTACGATAACAAACACCGTGACACGAGATTTTTATATATTAGAAATACCGTTTGACAGAAAGAAATAGTCAATGCGATAGTAAGCGCCCGCGTGTTAGATAATAAGCATGTGTTGACAGAATCAAAATATCATAATCAAAATTTATAGTAAAATGTTAATCAATCCAAAGAGCGAAAGCCAAGTGAGGCAGCTGTTAATTTACCCCTGCCATGCTGCAGTGCACTACCCTTTGTTCGAACACTCTGCATCTTTCCTACATGCATCCTGGGTTGGCGACACATACTGTCGTACTCCGTTTTAACTGAGCAACAAGTCCGGCTAATTCTCTATTGGAATTAAGACCGTCGCTTTTCAGTTGCGACCATTTGAAATGTAAGGCAGTGAGCGTTTCTACAATGAAGGTTTGGAATGGGAAGATAGCGAATGTTTAAATGAATTTTATGGGGAATCTGACCAAAGTCACTGTTGAGAATCCTAGTGGGGGACAAGGGACTCGAGCCCCCCTCCCCCCAAAGCATTTAAGTCTTTTTTTGATGTATCCTTTTCTAGTATTTACTTTGGTAAAACCATACCCTTAGTGAGGTCAAGCCTTTTCCAAACAACAATCCTGGATTTTTTTTAGGCATAGTGCTTATATCAACCATATAAATCTATACAAATATTCGATCTTGCTTCCTAAACAATATGATTCACTTTAAATTTAATCCTTGATAGGGATAGGTAAGCAATATAAAACTTCTCGTATGATAAATTTTGTAAATCGCGTTTAAATTTAGCTACTTGCCTGATAAAGGATTAAGATTTCCGAAAAGGAATGGGAAAGCTCTTAGCATCGTTGTTGTGTTAACAACGCAACGCTACATCGGTTCTACAATGCTTCTGAAAATTTAATCAATAATAAATAATAAAATTCCTCATTAAAACAGATAAGTACAAATAAAACTTGGAAGTTATGAATAATGAATTGAAATAGACCCTAGTTTGCGGAGGCACAGATTAAATAACAGTTACTACGTTACAGATTGGACACTCGTATTTGACAGCAGCTATATTCACCTACCAGCCGGCTCACGGCCAACGGTGTTAGTAGCAGTCACAGAGTAATTTTCGTATACCAACTAGTACCAAAGATAATAGAATCACTGCGTGTTAGCAAAATCGAAGTGGAATTATTCAATTTGTTTGGAGTGACGGAGCACTGGCGGAGCTGTATCCTCGTCCTGCCCAAGGATTTTTAAAGGAACTTCCGGATTCTGCCCAATGTTCCTTATGAAGACCTATTTTATTTTGATGAATTCTGCCCAAGAAAATTTTCGTTTAAAATTAAAGTGTTACAGACAAGTAAGTAGAATTATTGGCCTACGCTTCACCCAATCAGAAACGAGAAAAACAAAATGCCAACTGTCGAACGTTCCACCAGTAGGTGGCAAATTCGATATATAGTTAAAAACACTGGGAAGAATTCGAAAGTTCATTTAAAGGTGTCGGGCAAGAACTGCTAACTCCAATATGATCCTTATTGAGGACGAGGCTATATCCATCCATGATCTAAACACCAATTACTTGTCTTATTACTTGGCAACTATGCGTAAAACGTGTACCTAACATGTAACCAAAAATGCAGTGGGTGAGCTGGTTTAAGTACGAAAGTTAAGTTAGCCATAAACTAGTTATTCGAAGCGAATATTGTTAAAGACTGACAAAATACGAAAAAAAACATATGCTGTGCTTTATCAATAGTAGTATAACTATAAATAGACAACACAGTCATGATACAAGAAAAGCCAAGCAATGTTATCGTTACCATTACAAAATCGGCCTTGACAAAAACTTGAATAAAGCCGCACACCTCAGTTATCATAAATCTGGAACTTCCCCATTCCTCCCACGGGCCTCTTTTCAACAAAAAGAGAGATACGTAATTACAAAGCGCCAAAAAAAGGTAAACCGAATAAAAAGGCAAGCACTTCAAGTTTCCAACTCGCGACGTTGACCCTAATTTTTTATTGACCCATTTAAGCGTTGCTTGTCCAAAATCCCGTTATTCGGGAGTGTTTTCGTTAAAAGGGACGCAAACTGCTGAAGTTTAATGTTTTAATGTAATTTAGAGGCCTTGTTCTATGATGGGATTGGTCGTCAGTGTTTACTGCCTTGTTGGAGTTAATTTACAGTGCCGTGATGACGATCTACGAGATTGGTTGTAGTGACAAGACAACATCGTTTCGGCGTGAAGGGTTTGTTTCGTGTATAAAAATACTACGAAAAAATTTAATGCTCTCACAATCGTTTACATTGGAAATCACGTGGTCGTATAAGTAGTTATCAAAAGCGTACGTATCCAGAAGTTGAGTAAAATCAACCTAAAGGTGGCAAGACAGCGTGTTTCAGGAATTTATGAGTAATGAAGTTTTAGTTAATACGTCAGTTACTATGTATTCTGGAGAGGTTACTGCAGCACTAACGATAATGTAGTTATTGAATAAGTAAAATAATTCAAAGTGATTGAACACTCAAATAATTAAGCGGTCTAATCCACTAGAGTACTATTCAGTAATAGACTTGCCTCGACGAGTAATAGGTTACTAGTTCTGTCTAAGTGACCGAAAACAAGCCGGATAGCTTTCAATAATGGCCTTAGTTACAGCCAGGCTTAGTCGACGTTCGATCGAACGACAGTGTTTAGCTATTCAGATAGCTTGCGCTGGAAATATATTCCTTTTAGGATATGAAGTAGTTATTTTTGGGAATATGCTGTTTTAAGAACAACTGATGCATAGACCGTGGAAATTTCAAAGTCTAGTATAACATTAACTGAAACTATTTGCTTCAGATTTTAAAAATCTTGTTTACTTTGTTTTTATTTTTTTTTTGTACACTATTTAGCGAAATTATTTCTAATTTCTTCAAAACCCACAAAAAAAAAATAACCACCATAACTATTACCATAACCATAACTATTTCCAGCTTAGTAATTATATGAGAACAGGACAAGTTAGATAAGTACCGTACGAGTAGATATATAGATAAAGAAGTATACTTACTGGCACTGTCCCCATGTAGATTTTATTTTTGATAAATGAAAAATGACCATTAAGAAAGCAATTGTCTATCACAGATTCGCTATTCCAAATATTTTTTCACGACACTGCTCCAAAATGTAGTCATAGATAACCTAAATCCTGTACCCAAAACTGCCTATATTATGTATTATGTACATTTAACAACTGACTCATTTATGGCGCGCAAAACACGACAGCAATGTAACACATTACGAAAACAGGACGTATCATAATACGATACGACTTTTTGAAAGATAATTTCTGAATTTCATTCCCGGCGTGCTGAAACGGCAATTGGACCAATCAAAAGTAATCGTCTGCTGCATGTGAAATTAAATTGACCAATGAGAATGCATCATTTATGACTTTAATGAGGTGTTTTTTTTCCTTAAACGCATAATATGCAGAAAATGCTTTAATTTTGTAAGTATGAAAAAACGCCACAGCATTAACTTTTTAAGCCTGCTGCACACTGCACTGAACTGGCTGAACAGCCAGGCTCGTCATGGCCATCGTGCTGCCGCAGCCAAACTGCTCAGTGCGCGAGAATACATCCTCGTCATGCCCGACGTGCTGCCGCAGGTCGGACATGACGAGGATGAAGTTTTATTTATTAATTATGTGGTTTTGGGTACTGGCCACTAAGAATGGCCTCGCTCGTATAAAAAAAAATAATTATGTCACAAAAGAAAAAGTAATATCGGCGGGAGCAACGCAGTGGTTCGATTGTTCAATTGTTATTTCCTCGCATTATTCGTGAAAAGCACAATGTTTAGTCTCGGCCAAAAGTGCTAGATGGACTCGTACTTCCGAGGGCCTCCGCTACGCATCGGCCCTCAAACTAACTCGTCCATCTATTGCTTACTTTCTAGCCTCTACAACAATGTACTATTTCGCTATCGATTTTAGCACCGGCCTTACTGTTTTTCACGGCCATGGCAATTTATAAGCGATCTAAAATAAAGGACTCGCTTTTACCCCTAAATCGTCGATTTTATTTCCACTCTCACAGACTCCGGCAGTCAGCAAGGCCTTTATCCTATTCCAGCTTAGCATTAAAGAGGATGTATCCTTTGTACGTATAGAAATATGGTAATGGTACTCGTCAACATTTTTGTTCCGGGACGAGGTAGCAACGAAATTCCAGTCCTGCATATTTTTACATCATTAATGCAAGGATCAGTTAGAAACGGTGCAAAGGTGAGTTTTGGACGCGTCTAGGGAATTTACCTTTGAAATGTCTGCTTTTAGCGACACTGGGGTTACGTAATTTACAATGCTGAATATTTTTGCAAATTTTCAACATTATGTGTTAGCGAAGGGGTTTTTAGATAGCCGGAGATTCTCGCACTTAATAATCGTGAATATGCTTTTGCTAGGTGAGAACTGTTTTATGGTCCGGGGAAAGAGCACGATTCTGAACATCGAAATTTAATATATCGATTGTGTTAAAATATCATCGAAAAGTTTATTTTTATACTTCTCAAGATTTATTAAAACGGCATCGTCTGCATTCCAATATTGCCATCATGCGAAATTAAATAGATTTTTTAAATGAAAATTATGTTTAAGTAAATAACTACTTACAATTTTATCTAAAACTGAAAGTAGGTTTGCACAAAAACCGTCTCGCTTACAAACTCTTTGTAATCCTTCCTGCAAAGACGCACCGCGTTTCGTTACGCCTCAAAAAACCGCTCAAAAGCAGTGCAGCGGTTTTTTAATAATACAAAGCGGAGCTGACAACAAAACGCAGCGCTGTTAGTGTTTTTTTTTGTGAAAGCGGGAAATTGGTGCTTAGAATAATAGTGCTGTACTAATGCGGGAAATAAATAATAGCGTAAAAATATTGGACGTTTACTACGGAAATTTTATTGCTAGCAAAACATGCCAGTTTAGTTTGTTGAATTTAGAGTCCTAATATTTAAATTATCAGACCCACTAATAATCCATAAAGCAAGCAATCAAAAACTCTAGAATTCTGCCGAATGACAAATCAAAAATGTACTGATATGATAAAAAGTAATATCATCATCATCATTTCAGCCGAAAGACGCGCGTCCAACTGCTGAACGTAGGCTACTAAAGTATAATATAGTAAATATTTATTCATGTTGTTAAATAAACTGGGAAAGCAAAATAACCCCAGGCAGTAAACTGTTAATCGATTCGAATCACGTCCTCAATTCAACAGTTAAATATTATGCAAGTTGACCGCAGTGATATGTTAAGCCCCAAATTCGAAACCGTTTTAACTTCGCACAAATAAATGGGAGTAACAAGAAAACCATCGGAAAACCGCCGAGAGCGGGAGGAATCCGAGCTCTACTCAAACTTATAATGACATTTAGATGTCCTTGTCAAGCGAGCCCAGAGAGGAAAGGCGGGGCGAGGGGGTACCGGGTAAATTATCGGGGAATATTTCTGGATTTCTACCCATTTGACATGTAATTTAGCCGCCTTCAAAATGATTCGAGGGTGTTATTGTCTCAAGATTTAATGTTATTAGCTCCCCTCAAGTTTTCTTTCGCTTATTGAAAGTTTAATTTGACTACATCGATAAAGATCGGGGTGAATTTTAATGTTGAAACTAACAAAGTCTGTGTTATGATTAGAGTTCTGGCGGGCGTCGGTAAATTTGTTTTGAAGGGTTGGGTTTAATTAAGCGCTTAACTTTTAATGTCTAAGAATAACATTTGAAAGTTTCGTCGGTTAGATTGTTTTTGGTACTCAAAATGAGGCAGGTAAATGGAGAACTCGCGTAATTGATTCGTGGGTGATTGATTATTATATTCAATAGCCTTCTTACTCCAGCTTTAGCAACCAATAATGTTAGATAAAATTATATCGCTCTCTGATACCTTATTTTATTACACAATTCAGTTGTTTTAATATCGGTAGAATACTTATTTCAATATAAACCACATTTACACACAAAGCCTTGAAGAGACGCCCCAGAAAAATATTCTTAAAAGCTTAGGTTAGGTAATTGTTTTATACTCTAATATTATACTTTGGTCAGCACCTTTCTTAATTAAGGCTTAATAGATTGAGAAAAACAGGACCTCTATTAGGTGACCTGGCTTTGCTCGGTCTACATATTAGCATCGTCATATAACGAAAAAACGCATCCAGCCTTAAAATCACCCTCCCCAATAGCAGTGGTCTTAGTATATGTTTTTAGGTTTAGATCCCGTGGTGGCCTAGGTGGTTTAACCTATTGCCTCTCAAGCAGAGGATCGTGGGTTCGAATCCGGGCTCGCACCTCTGAGTTTTTCGGAATTTATGTGCAAAAGTATATTTATGGTTTTACGGTGAAGGAATTGCGAAGAAACCTGCACATACCTACTTGAGAAGAAATTCATTGGTGCGTGTGAAGTTCCCAATCCTCACTGGGCCCGCGTGGGAACTACGGCCCAAGCCTTTTCACTCTGAGGGAAGGCCTGTGCCCTGCAGTGGATCGTATAATATAAGCTAGGATGAGGTTTAGATAAAGTTATTTTCTTTCAGACTTTTCTGATCATTTCTTATATTTTGTGTGGAAAAAATATTCTTCTTTTAGATCATTAAAAAAGAAAGACTGTAGTATGATTTCCGCTTACCCTTTCAGCAACTTCATTTACAACTTAAAGAAAATACAGAACACACAAACGTAGATTAACATTTCGCACCTCGATCATGCCACACCTTCCAGACATATCACATCCAATTGTCATTGATAACGATGCTTTCGATAGGCATGAATGAGCCCCGAAGGGCCATGAAGCCGTTATCTATGCAATAAACAGCCGACGTCACTTCTCGAGAGCTCTTCTTAAAAGCCGCGCGTGACACGGCATGACGTCACGCCTCGCGAAACTCCTCCAAGGCATACGGGAGACAACTAACAGTGAACCATCTACAATCCAATGAGGGCGCCACTATCTTCGAAACTGTCAGATTTTGAAGCAAGCTATGTGTTTATGTGACGTGAACGCAGAGTGCCACATTAGCACATTACTAACGCGATTTGAGTAATATTTATGTCTGTTCGTTCCTTGTATTCTGTCGAACAATCTCGTTCCTTAGCCACCATGGCTTCTTAGAGCGTGCTTTTTGTGTGCTTTCACCCGCCGGCCGTCGCTGTCGTAATTTAATACCAATTTGAATGCACATTTGTGTTTGTGGCACCTGACGAAGTCTTGAGCCTCATAACTGGCAGCGAATAAGTAAAAATGTGACTCTTTTGTGCTCTTACTAGTTCAATGTGCAAATCAAATAACGCAGAGTACACAGTAGCTTTTCTTTCAGATAAAATTGTTTTAAATAATCGATAGATTCAGGTGTTATTTTGCGGCGATCTTTATAATTGAACTACGAAATCTTTATTTTGCTTTTTCGCTACTACTAAAGTATCCGCTTTTAATGCGGAGAAGTAAGGTAACGATATTGTACTTCATTAAAATTCCTTTAAATTTTCTAAAATTTAATTGACCTGCTGTATTTCTCTGCCTGTCGCGGGGTGACATCCTGTATTTGTCATACAGTGTGACACATCATCCCAACAACTAATGTGGGGTACACATGTACAAACAGAGACATTATGTCGGGCTTTCCGATGTAGAGCCAAGTTTCTAACGTGACATGTTTTGTAATCATCTATCTTGATATCTGGCCCATTTTTCTCAAGTCTTACTGATAGAAAACATACACTGTGCCATAAAATTAATCCGGATTATTTCAGCAGATGGCTGAGCAAGTTTCACTGAACACCCCCCTGGAAACATTTTTTAGGATGTTCAAATTCTGGGTAAATCATCAAAGACATATTAAACTACATCTTGTGCTGTTTACGAAGAAAAGTATTTGAAATATGTTCTACAACCGTTCTTTATTTTTATGCTCTTCAATAAATGTAGTTTGCGGTGCCAAAATCAATGCGGTTACAAGTTTTAGCAATAAAATATCAAAACGGAAGAAAAAATGTGACAGATTCTATTTGCACTTACGCGTTGAAATTGTTTTTCTACGCATTGAAATTGCTTTTAAACGTTTTCATCAATATTTTTTACTGACGGTATTTTTTGTTGACTGCACTTGTATTTTTATCCAACCAAACTAGATATCCATACCAAGTTTTGAGTCAATGCCATTTATAACCGTTGAAGACTTCTGTTATGAACAGACGAGCCTGGCCAGACCTTCAGGCTTTCACTACCCGATTATTGTATTGCCACCAGAGTCACACCACACATGTATGCCGAATTTCAGCTCAATCGAAAACCGCGAAGTTTTGGAAAATGGTTTTGCTTTCGGATCCACAACTTACATTGCAAGTTAAAACTTACAACGTTGCTGGTTAAATTTAAGCTTATAAACAGTAGCGCAGTAGCAGTAGTATGTTTAATTTGATAGTTCCAGCTGTTAAAACAACAAATTTCATCCAAATCCGTCCTGCCATTTGACCGTGAAGAAGTAACAAACATACGCACAAATAATCGCATTTATAGTAAAAGCAGGATAGAAGGATTAGAAGGAATAGGAAAAAATGTGAACTATTGACATTTATTACGGTACAAGGATAAACGCCAGAGACCCCTTTAATTTTTGTACCCTACGGAGAGTCCCTTAATTATGACATTCCTGGATAAAGGAACTTATGTATGTAAATGGACAGCCGAATTACGCTCTGACGTTTGTAATTATATCGTCCGCTATACTGAAAAGAGTTACATCCTTATTTCCAAGTTTAGGGTCCTTATTAGGACTTTCTCTAAGGCTGTACATGTACAGTCTTTCCCATAAAGGCATACGGAGCCCGTGCCCAGCCTAGGGCTCCCGACCTGGGGGGACCCCAAAAGTTAGATTTTAACCTTTTCAACGCCAACGACACATATATGGGTCACAAAGTACAGTGTCAAAGTGACCTTGACACAATGACATAAGATTCAAAGCAGGTTTACGTTTTGTCGAGGCGCGGCGGTGAAAGGGTTAATCGTCTCGGCCTATATATATATTCCACTACAGGGCACATGCCTTCTCTCAGAATGAGAGGGCTTTACGCCCAGTCCGAATTGGGAATTTCACACCCACCATTCAATTTCTTCGCAGGTGTGCGCGATCCTCACGATGTTTTCCTTCACCGTAAAGCTTATGGTAAATTCCAAAAATATAATTTCGCACATAAATTCCGTAAAACTGAAAGGCGGGAGATCGGGCTCGAACCCATGAATCTATGCTCGAGAGGCTATAGCTCAAACCACTAAGCTACCACGGCTTTTTTTGTACCTCCTAGGCCCACGAAAATATCGTTTCAATGAACTTTACACCTTATCTCACTTATGAGTGAGTTCGATGTCACATTAGAATTAGTCCTTTATATAAACAAGACTTACATACTTCTAATGTGATATCGGACTCACTCAAAAGTGACAAAGTTTAAAGTTCATTGAAACAAAATTTTCGTGGGCCTCAGGAGGATACAGTGTATAGACAATTTGTATACTTAGTTTAGATGCATTAGTGGTTCATTTTATGGCTCAGCAGGAACAAGTTGTCTATATGAACGTACTGAAGATAGGTACGGTACTTAAATCGTTCAAGTAATCTTTTAAGTACATTAACATAATTAACCATTGTAATATCAAACAAGTGCCCGAATCTGCTTTTAAACGAGTAAACCCAACGTAATGCGTTCGTTAATATTCCAAATTGTTTATTGTGAAGGCTTTGAAAGGGCTAGCTAGGGTTGCCAGTATTGGATCCGGCTAATAGCCGCGATGACAGAGGTAAAGACAGGAGCTTCTGAAGTCATTATGCTGACAACCCTACCCGGAAACCGGGTAATTCGAGATAATTTGCGGCCAGTAATTTATGGCACGTACAATGTTTACATGCTTTATAATTGGGATGTCTATTTTTTTGTAATGTATAGTAAATCGAAAACAATTTCAAGATAAATGCTTTTTAAATCATTTTCTGTAGTTATAATATTTTTAATTAATGTAATGCATTTATTACGTCATATCAAATAAGAAATTACCTTCATTTGACATTGAAATATATGTCGTGAAATATAAGTTGTACTTTTATTGGCAGAATCATCGATAGTATCGATGGAGCTATATTTTTAAAAATTGAATTGAATTGAAGTTGTACTTTATTCTGTGTGGAATAGAATTATTTAGGATCGACCGTAATGATTGGGTATCTATGAGGGAGGCCTACGTCCAGCAGTGGACGTCCTACGGCTGAAATGATGATGATGATTGTGAATTTAATTTAATTTTGAAGTGAACTAAATGAAAATATATTGAAATTAGTTTCTTGTTATTGAATTTTTTTAGACAATCCCAATTCTTACGGTTGATTTATGAGGGTTCATCGCCTCACTTTCGTGGTCCACATTTTTACGAATTGACTGTAGATTTTGATGGCAATTTTGGTTATTTATTAGAGGTCCTGTGGTACTTCTACCAGATAACTGGCAATTGTATCAGAATCATCTGCCATTTCAACAAAAATGTGTCCACGAAAATGATTCCGAACAAACGCTCAAATAATGACCCAACTCGGATACAAACTCAAAGTCTGTAGCCGTATTTCCTTTCCAACGGCTAAAACACCATCTCAAAACGTAATAAGTTAGGGTTTTAAAGCGGCAACGCCACCGCGTTTATTCACTCGAGCTAAACGCGTCTGCATTGCTCCATCATACTTACCATGTCGTTGAGATAGAAGTCGGTCACTTCGAAAAGTTTACACAAAGCGTTTTACCGCTGGTGTTGCGACGAAGTATGACAACATTTTCAGTTAAAGATTATTATTAAGTCGTAGTAGCCTGGTGGTTTGACTTATGGTCTCGTAGCCGAGGGTCGTAGATTCGAGTCCGGGCTCTACATTCAAAAGTTACCATGAGCTTTGCGGTGAAGGCAAATAACGTGAGGAAACCTGTCCACATGCGAAGAAATTCAACGGTGTGTGAAAAATTCCTAATGCTCACTGGGCCCGCGTAGGAACCATGGTCCAAGCCCTCTCATTCTGAGAGGACGCCTGTGCCCTGCAGTGGGATGGCTGTCTTGACCGATGCGAACGAGACATATTCGTCCACAGAGTTCTAGAAATTAACCAGATGTCTATACTAACTGCTTTTATTAAACAGAGACGATGCTGGGATGGTAAAGAATCTTAAAATGCGTGAATTAACATCTACCTGATCTACCCACGGTGTTAGGTATAGTCTAGACCAGCTATATTTATATCCTGACTAGCTTTTGCCCGCGACTTCGTCCGCGTAGAATTCCAATTTGTGGTAAAGCTTCTTCATCTCTTTCATTGTATAAAACAAAAATCCGGCACCGGCAACATCCATCATTATTATCATTTCATCATGAGTATCAGTTAGTGAATATTATAAATCCCGTTTATTCCCTATCCCGCGGGAATTTCAACAAATTTGTCCTTATTCTTTGCAAAATTACACTTATTTTTATCCCGCGGGTATTTTGCATTTTCCCCGAGAAAAGTAGCCTATGTCCTTAAAGCTTTTTACCGATAAAAGAACTTTTAAAATCAGCCGCGTAGTTGAGTTCACTTATTTTTTTCCCGTGGGAATTTTGATTTTTCACGGAGAAAATAGTCTATGTAAGTAAGGGTTAGTGTAACTACTCACTAATAGGTGAAAGAAATTTTCAAATCAGCCCTGAAGTGAAATTCACTTCTTAATATCCCAGGGGAATTTTGCATTTTACCGAATAAATAGTAGGTAGCCTATACCAATAAAGGATAGTGAAGCTTTCTATTGGTGATTTTTTTTTAAACTCAGCCCCGAAGTTAATTTTACTATTTTCTATACCGCGGGAATTTTGCATTTATCCGGAAAAAAGCATCCTATGTTAACCAAGGACAGTGCATCTTTTCTATTGGTGTAAGACATTTTAAAATGAGCTCCGAAGTTGAATTTTCTTTTTTCTATCCCTTGGGAATTTTGCATTTCCCCGGAAAAAAGTAGCCTATGTCAATAAAGGATAGTGTAACTTTTTACTGGTAAAAGTTTTTTTTTTTAATCGGCTCGGAAGTTTCAGAGATTATCTATCCCACAGGAATTTCCAAAAGTCCTGCAATAAGTTTTTTTGTTGTTATGGTCATTTTCGTTAATACTGTATTTGAAAAGATTAGTAATTGTAGTTACGGAGATATGGTCCAGTTGATTTGAGTAACCTACATATATAAATCCTGATTTAACTTTATCCCGTGGAAATTTTCAAAATTCTTTATATTCGCTTTATATTCTAATAGTCTAATTGCATGCCCAATTTGTACAGTTTAGTAATCTTCGTTATGGGCATAGGGTCACTCTTGATGAAATATATAAATCCCGATTATTCCTTATCCCGTGGAAATTCCGGAAAATCCTTTCTTATCGGATGCCTACGTCATACAAAGAACACACCCTCCACGTTTTAGGTCTCTACATACAGCGGTTTAGGCTGTGCGTTAATCCGGCAGTCAGTCATTTAGGACTTCAGGACAAAGCATTTTATATGTATTTGCATTGCACCAAGCTTTTATGCGAGTTCACCAATGATATTTGAATACTCAATTCGATTTTATTCGAAAAAGGTTGAACTCGCATAAAAGCTTCATCATCATCATCATTTCAGCCGTAGGACGTCCACTGCTGGACATAGGCCTCCCTCATTGACGTCCAATCATTACGGTTGGAAGCAACTTGCATCCACCCTGAACCTGCGGCCTTCACCAAAACGTCCGTCCATCTCGTTGGTGGACGTCCCACGCTGCGCTTGTAAAAGCAAAAGCTTGGTGAAATGCAAATACTTAATACATATAATTAGCTATTATCAGAGATCAGATCAAGACGTGGTTGACAAACGTAGACAAAAATGGTTTGCAATATTTGAAGTTTCGTTTCGTTTACAATGTGTCAAAATAAAATGTAATTTAAATCAAAAGCACTAAGGAGTATTGATATCAACTTCGAAGCAAATCACCCCCAAAATAACTTTCTACTACTTTTTGACCCCGTCAAGGGATGAATTTCAATAAAATACGAAACACGTCTTCCATCAATTTTGTTAAAGAATGTTTATGCAAAATTTGAAGTAGATTGGACCAAGGAATCACGATGTCTCATACAAACTTTGCCCCCCTTTTTTACCCCCTTAGACGTAGAACTACGGAAAATCCTTTCTTATCGGATGCCTACGTCATACAAAGAACACACCCTCCAAGTTTCAGGTCTCTACGATCAGCGGTTTAGGCTGTGCGTTGATCCGTCAGTCAGGACAAAGGATTTTATATGTATAGAAGATTACTTACTAATATGGACCTAGATTTTTTCATTAGACTAGTTTTTAAATGAATGCATTGATTCAATGCGGTCAGCTTAACCAAGTAAGTAGGTACCTAATAATTGTACGTAAGTATTTTTAATGTAAACTTAGTTTGTTAAGATATGGCCATTATTTTCTTCCGATATTTTATTCAAAGTAATAATTTTTTGATGTTTCGAAAACGCTTACAGCGTTCTCTTATATCTGAATAACTCTTTTAAAAATATCATAATATATTTTGTCCAAAACCCGAAAAATGCAAGAAACTTTCTAGCTAAAATAAAAAAATATAATTCACAGTTGCATCAAGATCCACGCTAAAATCGCACCTATACCACTTCACCCACTGCACTATTTCAGCATCCCGTGAATCAACGCCGGAACAGAACGCATCCCGATGACAATGACATGAAAATGGCGCCCGGCCGTTGCCGTTGGCGGGAAACGTAAATCGCGCAAAAGCCGTCGATGGACGCCATTTTGTTTCCGCTGCGGTTTGGCGGTCGAACGTTTTTAATGGAAACAAATGTTTGGCAGTAGATTTTAATGCCGGTGGCTATTGTTCGAGTTGTTTACTGCTTTAAATTTGCGTTGCGTGAATCTAGCGTTAAAAGTAAGCAATGGAGGCAAGCACGTTTTAAAGTAATTACCTATACTTAAATATTTCTTTTGCCAAGATTACGTAAGGTAAAGTTCGAAACTTCACCCCTTTCGCAGCGAGTTGTTATCATCGAAAAGACTTAGTACATAAGTACCTACTAGTAAATAATAAGCCTATTTTCTTTCTATAAAAAAGTATAACTTACACGAACTTTTTTAATCTGTGGTAGACCTAAACGTAAGCTTTGTATTTTGTTTGTTGTGAAAGTCTAACTCTGAACAACATCAAAGTATTAAAAGGAGCGACTTCAAAGCCGTACTTACCAATTTTACCGCAATGAGATAATTTTCCACGAATTACGAAAATAGAAGATGGTAGTAACGTGAAAGCTCCATACTCTTTTAAAGGGTAAAACGTCGTATTAATTATCGCTAATATAAGGCCTAGTAAAATATTACAGGCTGAAATAAATTAGGTTCACCTGATATTTTAATTATAGCTATATACCTATATCTTTCCGAAGTAAAGATACCTACTAAAAAGTCAGTACTTAAGTAATAGGACTTTATAAATACAGTTCAAAAAGATGTAGCGCGTATGTCTACATAGTACAAAACAAAGTAACTTCGCCCGTAACTCCTTCTAGAGCACTCAACGGATTTTAATGCGGTTTTCACTATCAGATAGATCAATTTTTACGGTAGGTTAATTAAGTACGTTTTATTATGGAAGGAATTTTCTTTTTGCATCTATTCGCCGAAAATATTTGTAAATTACACCTGTGCGAAGCGGGGGAAGGTCGATAGTTAATCATAAATTTTATGAAAGCATGTAACGAAACACATAATAGTTTTATGAAGCAAAGTTTAACGAGCACTGGCACTGCTAATTCAATAGATTTGTACAAATCGCTTTTGTTAAGTGGTTTATTATCAAATTAATTGGTATCAGGGAGATTAGAAGCGTTAACGCGTTAACCGCGGATTAGCTATCGACTTACGGCGTGTTTCGATCGCTTGGAAACTTTAATTTACCGGCGGCAGTTGCCTTGAACAGTTAGGAGTTGATAGAAGAGAACAAGGAAATTTACTGAAGACATCGTCTAAACCTGTCTAGGCTTTCGTGTTGGCCGATATCTTTGGTAACTGAGAGACGCAGTATGCGTTAGTGTAAACACCACGTAATTTCATCTTACTCTAATAAATAATAATGTATAATGGCGTCCTTGTTGACAAAGATACTTTGGCTAAAGTGTGAAGTAGCCTATTGAGAGAGAATGGAACAATACTAGGTCAGTAGACAGGCAGCAAAAGAAGTGGGTAAGTCACAATTTATTCATACAAATATTGGACGATTAAAATGTTGGAATTTACCTATGAATACATTAAATTAAAAAACGTTTTGTTCCAGACAACCACAGTAGTCGACGTGGTTGATCAATTCTCGATACGCGGCGTACACTGGGATGACAGTTGTCAAATAGTATTTTTTTAAATAGCAACTAGCTGACCCGGCAAACGTTGTTTTGCCATATAAAATAGCCTACGACCTATTCTCAGACCTACCGAGTATAGAGTAAAAGTTTCATAAAAATCGGTGAAGCCGTTTCGGAGGAGTTCGGTAACAAACACCGTGACACGAGATTTTTATATATTAGATATACAATTTCTGATAAATAGAATGGACAGCAAAACCTACTACTACTAACTCTTTAGAATCTCTAATGGGTCAGAATTTGATACGTACCCAACAAATTGCATAAAGCTTGAAAATAATAATCGTCAGGCATTTTATATAATAAAATTTTCTCAAAAATCATCAACTTTACAGGATTGTTATAAAATAAACTGGACCTAACCTAAACTAATCTGTTGTTTACATAATCAGAAAAGTTAGTCTAGTTGTCAGTTTATATAAATGACATAGGGTATTTCAAATTATCGTTATTTAATTGGTCCATATGCATTATAAACATTTTGATTATGTACCCGAAATTTGCTTATGCGGTATCTAATCATTAAACGCAAAGCCCATTAAACGCTTATTACAGTTGTTGTAATCAAGTTCAATTATTCAACAATTATGCAATTAAATAACCATCGATAAGAACAGGAAAACTAAATAGGCCAATTGAAAGGTTAGAGGAAACCACAAATTACCTACTTAAAGGCGGGTAACGGGATTCATTTATCACGTTTGAGTTCCTTGCTCTATAAGGAAATACTTAGAATAAATTACGGTAGGTTAGAGTGTGAAGACACTGCGTCATATACACTTGTATCGTCACTTCACTATCCAATAACATTGACGTCAACTAAGCTGATAGCTTTTTTTTCTTTCTGACCATGTGCAAGATAACGATTTACGAATAATTTATACACAAAACGCGCAAAAAAATTGCAATAATAAGTGGAAGACATAATTAATGTATAATATAATAATGCTTTCAAAAATCGCATATCGATACAATACAATAAAATACAATGACTCTTTATTGTACACTACAAAGAATACAATATACAGTAAGCCTAGCGGCCTAATCGCTTCGAAACGATCTCTTCCAGGCAATCTTTCAAACAGAAATTAAGTAAGGAAAGGATTAAAAATATCGACGATATACGATTAATTTCTAAAAAAATATCGATATTTTTGCCCATCCCTAGTACAAGCCCTTCCCCGGGATTTTTTATCGGTTTCTGTTGGAAACCCAAAATACCCTACAAATCTCGTTTTTCATTTTCCTTTTGACTTCCCAAAAGCCAACATTCCAGCTTTGTTGATGGTTGATTGTTATAAAACGTGGTTAGACCAGACAGTAGGTATAATAAAATAAATATTTCAAAGGGTGAACAATCATAAATTGAAACAATACATAGTTATAATCACATTAAAAAACAATCTAAATATGTAGGTAAGGACCTCTCTAATTTAAAAAACCGGCCAAGTGCGAGTCGGACTCGCGTACGAAGGGTTTCGTACAATTTTCTATAAAAATCACGTTTGTTGTATGGGAGCCCCCCTTAAATATTTTTTTTATTTTAATTTAATGATTTATTTTTAAAGTCAATATATAATTAAATATTCTGTGAATATTTAAAGCGTCTACCTGTTGCCGTTATCAATATCGAGCAAAAACGAGCAAAAAAATCTCGTTTGTTGTATGGGGGCTCTCATAAATATTTATTTTATTCCATTTTTTAGTATTTGTTGTTATAGCGGCAACTGAAATACATCATCTGTGAAAATTTCAACTCTCTAGCTATCACGGTTCCCGAGATACCTACAGCCTGGTGACAGACGGACAGACGGACGGACGGACAGCGGAGCCTCAGTAATAGGGTCCCGTTTTTACCCTTTGGGTACGGAACCCTAAACAGCTACCTTTATCCCAGAGACGTCCAGAGTACTTAATTGCGTTGTCACTCAAATTGTGACATGAGAATTTCCGCTCTCAGACAGATTTTACTTAATACTTACTTACTTAGTGAATAGTAGACGAGTAATCAAGTTTTTTTTTTAAATGAAAACCGTGTGAAATCTCGGTAATAATTAATTGACGACTACCTCGCTATTTGGAAGTGCTTCGAACAACCTAAAACAAACGCAAATCAGAGTATTCTAAACCCCTTGTTCAAAGCTGTGAGAATGAAAAAATGGGTGCTTTTATATTTCACCGTGGCACGGTAGGGATAATAATCGTCGCAGTATCTTTCATCGGGCTTATAATCTACCTACTATATTAAAGAGAAGATTTGTGTGTACCTAGGTATATGCATACGTTGGTGCATGCGTGCGTGCGTACGTACGTGTGTGTGTGTGTGTGTGTGTGTGTGTGTGTGTGTTTTACTGCTTTACTGCTGCTTTATCCATTTATACGGACACACACAACTAAAACCGCTAACTATAATTACGTTTTTTCCAAGTGCCACTCCAAGGCGAAATATAATAACCCAGCTTCGGCAGTAGGGTAAAAAGCGTTCAATCATGTCTCGCCCATCCACTCACAAGCGCGAAACACGGCGATAAACTCATACGAAAGTTATTATTATTATCCCAGCTTACACTTGGCTTGGCATTCAACAAATAAACAATTTCTCCCGCCCTGCATGCATATCCGGCCGTTTAGGCCCAAAATTCAAATATAAACATGTGAACGCGTCTACCATAATAAGCTGACATATTGTGATGCTTTAGGGAGGTGAATCAATAAGAGACGAGAAGAGATAGATTATGAGGGAGCGGTTAAAACATGACCTGAATTTGTCGAGCCGGAATGAATGACAATAACGTCATCACCATCTTATTGTGATGAAATCTACCCTATGTACTTCCCAGGGTCTCAAACTATCACCATACCCAATTTCCTCTAAATCCGTTCAACGGTTTAGCGTGAAGAGGTAACAGGCAGACAGACACACTTTCGCATTTATAATATTACTTACTTAGTATGGATTAGTAACAGGTAAAGGTAAAGTTTTGCGGGCAAAAGCTAGTAATAAAATAAATGTTGTTAGACAAATAAGTAGGTAGTTTAGAACAGTAAGTGTTGTTTGTGAGACCATAGAATAACACTTTAATATAATTATGTACTATCTAGCCATATGATGTTGATGATGCGCTGGAAGCGTTGTCTTAAATAAATTAAAAAAAAAAACAAGAATGAGCGACGACCTGCATGGTTAGGTGCAGGACCGATCTGTTTGGCGAACCTTCAGAGAATACTATGTTCAGCAATGTATGTCTTTTGGTTGAAAGTTGTTGATGATGATAGCAAATATTGGGCAGTGGATTGGCGGTTAAATATTACAATCAACTCACTTCACTATAAAGAAAAACGTCGCATACAATTCTCGTTCGAATTCTTAAAAATATTTCAAATCTAAAGTTGCGTCGCCATTGTAACGCTTAAGAACTTTTATTCGCCCATAAATTGTTATCCACATCTCGCGCTCCATTTGCCGCGTTCATTGGCTGTTGTTCACAACAAACGATTTGTTGCACACTTTTTAAAATTTCAAAGGAGTTTTTTGCTTTCAGTAATATCTCGGATGAAGTGGAAGAATATGTTAGCTTTGAATTTTTTAACATTAAACTTACACGTGATTGATCCCTATCACACCTGATGGAACGTGCAGATGAGGCCAAAGATGTATCTCATCACTTCTTCTCCTTCTTCTCCTTTCAGTGCCACTCCAACTAGTGAAGGTTTTTTTTTTTTTTTTTTTTTATGTTAGATAGGCCAGACAAACGAACTAGTGGGTCACCTGATGTTAAATGAACACCACTGTCCATAGACACCCGCAGCGCTTTACACGATGCCAGTGCGTTGTCGGCCCTAAAGGAGAGGGAATAGGGGAAGGGGGAGAGGGAGGGGGAGAGGGAGGGGGAGAGGGAGGGGGAGAGGGAGGGGGAGAGGGAGGGGGAGAGGGAAGGGGTGAGGTATTGGACCCCCGGCACTCTCACTGACCGTACGAAACGCAAGCAGGATTACTGCTGCTTCACGCCGGTGTTCTGTGAGAGGGTGGTACTGCCCCGGACGAGCCGGCCCATTCGTGATGCAGCGGCTAGCTACAACATGGCTCTACCACTTCAAAAAGCTGGCTAGGTTGGTCGTTAGCTCCGTGTACTTTTTCTTGTCCTTAGCGAGGCGGAAAAGCTCGGCAGCGCTCGCGATCCCCGTCCACTCCCTGATGTTACGGAGCCAGGATTTCTTTCTTCGCCCAACTTTCCTCTTTCCTAGAGTGAATACTGTGAATAGGCTGTTACTCATCACTTCAGTAACAGCCTATTCACTCTAGCCTTGAAGACCCATCTATGTGGAACTACAGACGATAGGAGCGATTTCATTCCTCAGCAGTTCGCGTTAGGAAAGACGAAGTCAACCATTTTATCTGTTGGAGTATGTGGAGTCTCAAACCTATGGCCTCTCAAACAGAAGGTCGTGGGATCGAGCCCGGATTCGTACTTCTCAAATTACCATGAGCCTTACGGTGGAGGAAAACATCGCGAGGAATCCTGTATCACCTGCGATAAAACTCAATGGTGTATGTGAAGTTCATATTTATCGCACGGGGTCTATGTGGGAACTACAGTACAAGCCTTCCCATTCTGACGGCTTGTGATGGATTATCTAAGTATACTAAAGCCTATTTACAGGGTGTGAGAAATATAATCAAGTTTTCGTTATATTGAAGTGTAGGTAGGTATATATAATATAGCAACTACCTACTATTTAAGTTTGGAAAAACCAAAAGGCTGGTTGAGGCTGGGATACTATCTAACTCAACTGCTTTTTCTCTTCTTGTCTTACTAAATATCCAAAATAGTGTCAAACTAGAGGCTTGACGACACTTGACCCTTAAATTGGAAGACGCAGTGTAGGTAGGCCTCCAACAAGAATGAACGACGACTTGGTTAAGGTTGCGGGAAAGCATTGGATGCTGATGGTGTAGGAACCGTCTGTTTGGTGAACCTTGGGGGAGGCCTATGTTCAGCAGTAGACGTCTTTCGGCTTGACGAAGTCAAGAATCAAGTTGTCAAATAAGATTACCAAGGGCAATTACACACAACAAACCGATCCTATTGTTTTGTATGACGGAGTAGGTATGATGTACCGGCAACCAACAAAGGTAGGTGCTACATAGCGGCGGGTGCAGCAGACAATATTGGCGGAGAGGGCTTCAAATGCAATTACAAGCCTGTGTCATAAAGTGACGTATAAACTGAATAGAAGCGTAACACTTTTGATATCCAGAATACTAATGGTACTGTTGTAATAGAAAAATATGAATAACTTGCGCGTCAAAATTTTTACATGTGTACTGGGTGCCTCAAAACTTAATAACGATAACCTGGTGAGAGGGTATTTAGAGAGAGATCAAGTTGTGCCAGTTCTGAGAAAAATAAGAAGAAACATCCATGTTACTTAGTTAAGTGATAATAGAGTGATATAACATACCTAAGTGGGCCAATCAACTTTTAAACCGACGTTTTTGGCGTCTCCTGCGTTACCAAAATTGTCTCTGGCGTTACCAAAAAATCGTACTTCCAACAAGATATTTCACGGTTTAATAGGTTAAACTTACGTAGGACGGCATGTATTCATGCTATTCATCTATTAAATTACAGAAAAAACATGTTTACTTACAAAAATCTGCAATTGTTTGAAAAATGTCGCGGACAGATTATAGTCGGTTTAAAAGTTGATTGGCCCAAGTATCACTTTTAGTATTAGACACCGCGCTCTACTTTACACCTTCTTCCTGCTTATTCCCCTAAATTCTACTCAGTGTGAATGAGCTTTTATTAGGCAAGTGTGCTCCATCGTAGGCCTCATCTTCGCTTTCCATCAGGTGTGATTGTGGACAAACGCAAGCCTATATTGTATATTAAAAAAAAAAGATACTAAGTGACTTGGATTATTCCTTAATGTTTCCAGTACTATTGTAACTTGGCCATTCGCGCTATAACAGTTTATCGCTGTGTTTTAAGGCCACCTGTATTGCTATAGAAAAGAATTTTACTATACATCCAATGTCACATTTAAAACGTTGGAAATAGCATTTGTCAGGAAGTACAAATAATACTAGCAGTATCAGCTTCTTTTTTCTAACCGAATTATTGTGCATGGTACATACATGTATTTAAGAGTTATTCAAAAATAACATTTAGGTTACAGCGGCAGTACATAAGTCGTCAGACTTCCCTGAGTTGGACCTCGCATCAAGTAACTAAAAGGGGCTTCAACTCTATCCAGTCTGTCAGTTTTATTCTATGGTAGTTGTCGCCTCAGGAAGTCTGGATGGCTATGAGTGTGTATCGCACAATAAAATGCCCGTTATGATGCCATCGAGGAAGATACGGGCGGTGGTTTGAAATGGGACTTTACTCTCACACAAACACAAATGTATAATCATCCAATGAGCTGCTTCATGGCTTAAAATATACTTACAAGGTGTCTTAAAATTGATCTGGAATATTCCATCAAGTGGTTGGGTTAGTTTTAATTAACACCTCTGTAAAGATTTTTACGCGGTACACTTCGAAAATCGACCAATGTATGACAGTAAAATTTGTTTGTAAGGATATATTTGTCAGCCACGATTTAAAAATCCTGAAAACATCTACTTAAGTACAGAAAACATATACAGAGGGTTCCTACTAACCCCTTCACCTGATGAAATATTCCGGGTTAATTAAAACACTATAGAGGTGAAAATCAGGGATATCCGCGCTCACTCGCTGGAGGCTTACCTTGGCAAACATCGTTAGAAAACTGCTCACACCTGCGAAGAAATTCAATGGTGTGACGTTCCCAATCCGCATTGGGCCCGCATAGGAATTACAGCCCTAGCCTTCTCATTCTGAGAGGAAGCCTGTGGCTTGAAATGGGACGTAGGGGCTGGGATGATGATGAATCTAATGACTACGGATGTAAAGTCCAAAATTCATTGTACCTACATTTACTGTAGTTGTAATCTGTTTCATAAGTAATTGGGTGGGTGATTACGAAAACACATGTAAATAATAGCATGTATACATACAAATGGCATTGTATTATATGTTATGGTAATGAGATAAACTCAGTTCAAAGCGCTAGCAGATATAACGCGGGTAATTTAAAGCTTATATTTAGGATCTAGAAAGGTTTTGATAGAAGGTAGACAGGTATCAACTTGTCTTATTTATAACGCGAAGGATTTAGAAACGCGAAGCCATAAAAAAAATTATTGCTTCATTCAACATGACGAGAAACCATACAAACTCCATTAGAAAATCAGTAAAAAGAAGGCAAGGAAATGCTCAGTGGAAAATACTTTTAAACGATTTTGCAACCTTGACTACGGCTAAATATAACGTATCTAGAAACGGTAGACTACACAATTTTATTCGAGTGGACCTAAAAAGGTCCAACATAAATTAAACCTGTTGGACCCCAATATTTTTCTCAAGTCCGGCAAATAACTTCACAAAGTCGTTATCAGTGTGTCCTCTTCCTTCGTAACTGTTTTATTCAATTTGCATTCAATTACTGGAGTTATTCTTGGCTGGAGTCAACCCTTATCTTTATTTAGGTTCTGGACGCTTGGTATTTAGGTGCGTTAGCGCATTTAAAAATGTACTGACAGATCGGACAGCGCCATCTAGCGGAAGATGTCTCTGGAAAAGAAAAAGTTAGACATATTTTCTTCGAGATGTAAACTGCAATTGCTTGCAACGAGCTTGTGATATTTCGACGCATTCACTTGCATTTCTTTAGGGTGAGGCTCCACTGGTGCGTTGCGTTGCGTTGCGCTGCGTCGCGTCATCGTAACGAATCAACGCACTGTATGCCACACCTGCGCTGCATCGACGCACGACAAATATGTAGAGACGCAAATGTAGAGGCGCAAGGGCATCACCCTCCCCCCAATTCGTCTTTTGTCCGTCGATCCGTTGAAACGTCGCGTGCGACGACGCAACGCATTAATGTGGCATGACAAATAATAGCCATAGACCATGGCACTACTTAACGCAAGTAGCACACATGACAGCCATAAGTGTTGCTTCAGCAGAGTCCGGTGCAGGCAGTGAAGCATTGGAGCGAGCTTGAGACAAACGAATACCGAGGAACTGTCTTACGTTTAGTAGTGTCCATTAGCATAATTAGTTTACAGTAGTTAATGATAATTAAGACATTTACAGTAGCTTATAGTGTAATTAATAAGAAGCCATAATGCAAGACAATTAAAACTGTTATTTAAGATTACTGTGTTTGACAATATGAGTGATATCCAGCGAGAGAGACCTCCTTCTCCGTTAAATATATGTAAATAAACGCAACGCACCCGTGACTGTGGAGCCTCACTCTTAATCTACCCGTGATAATGACGTTAACAATACGTCAAAATATCGGGAGAGCTTCCGATATTTCAACGAGTTGAAATCCCTGTCAGATGGTTAAATTTCAAAGTAGTCTAGGCGTAGATTTTTTATAGCATACCTATCTACCTCTAGCATATGTGGGCGACCTGATAGTTAGCAATCTCCTCTTCTTATGGGCACTTGGGACTGTGGAAGTCTCTGGAGCGATTTTGCGGATATCGATTAATGTGACTGATCGGATTTTGTTTGCCTTCGTTTCGTTTACAGAAGTGCACCCTTACTAGTACACAAATACTATAGTTCAACATCCATCGACTAACTATAAACATATTGATTACATTGTTATAGTCTTTCAAATAGGCCGTAAAACCGATCATAAGTCGTAAAACACCGATGAGCGTGTGAATACACTAATAAAGGTTTAAGTGGCCATCGCGCTCGTTGGCTCAATGTAAGATTATATTGTTATTTATCGATAACAGTCGTATATTTATTAAAACGACGAGATGTCCGTTAGACGTTGACAGTTTTACTTGATATTGGCTAATTTCGTTATTAACCTGCAATGCCGCGTAACCCACAATGGCTAATACCTCAAAGTGGGAGCGTGTCTGTTGGCATAAAATTTTTAGTCATAATGTAATGTTTGTCATAGTGTCCGACCGAAACATGTTTTTTTGCCGAAACCGAAACCGAAACCGAAAACATTTATAAACGTGATTAAAATGTTGAATAAAATCCAGATAATGATACATCTCGCTAGCCTAATAATACAGGGTTTTACGTTTCACTTTTATCCAATTAAAATTTAACGTTGTCATAGTGACACTGGGTTTAAATTAAACTACCCAAAAAAGTGAAAATTAAAGCATGTCTTGTCTACAATTATCAATTCCATTATAGTCTAATCTCTTTTGGAAATTTCATGATCATCTGGCCATTGTAAAAGTTTACATCTAGATGTTAAACCTGGAATCGTGGCCTGAACAAGGTTTTGGTTATCACAACTAGAGGTTGATGCATGTGCGATGCAAAATATGTCAAACTTCTTTTATCTAGATCTTGAGAAACATGAGCTTATTGGCTATTGCCGACTATAAGTACTTCTTTTAGAAAAGTGTAATCATACAACTACTACCTACGTCTGTCTCCTGTATTCATCATGAAACCAGCTTGATCGGGTCATTATATCGAATTATCGGAAAAATCAATACCAAGACTATGAAGCTTGAGGTCCCGGGTTCGATTCCCGTGTCGGGGCAGATATTTGTATGAAAAATACGAATGTTTGTTCTCGGGTCTTGGGTGTTTAATATGTATTTAAGTATGTATCTATCTATATAAGTATGTTTATCCGTTGCCTAGTACCCATAACACAAGCTTTGCTAAGCTTACTTTGGGACTAGGTCAATTGGTGTGAATTGTCCCGTGATATTTATTATTATTTTTTTTTTTTTTAAGACTAACCGTAAGCGTACAAATTCGTCAAAATCCCTACTCAAATTGACCTTATTTAACTTTTTTTCAATGGTCATCTGTAGAACTCTATAGGTTAGGTTTGTTTTACAACAATTCTGTACAATTAATGGATTCAGAGTAAAGAGTTATGTGTAGCATTACATTATGACAAACATTACATTATGACCTTCAACAATTATGTTACCCGATGTGGACCCCCTCAAAGTATCGAAAATATTTAATTTTAAAGCACTCCTGTAATTAATTCCTCTAGACAGATATCCGTCTTTAACCATTGTTGGTTATAACTCCATTTAATTTAGAATTATAAACCACAACAACATTATATTGCGGCTTGTGAACTGTAATCTCTTTACAATTTGTACTAGAGTAACAATTGACGACACGCAAATAAAGTGACATTAAAACAAATTTATTTTGCGGCTCCCAGACTATTGTTCTGTACTATTTGCTAGGTAAGAAATAGTTGACGAGCCGCAATATAATGATGTTGTGGTTTTCAATTCTAAATTAAATGAAGTATACGCAGCATTGCAGTATCATTGACGAAATGTCAAACAGACCTCACGACACTAAACGTCGTCTAGTCGTCCCAGCCTATATACGTCCCACTGCAGGGCACAGACCTCCTCTCAGAATGAAAGGGTTTGGGGTCGTACTTCTCACGCGGGCCCAGTGCTCATGGTAAATTTCAAAAATAATTTCGCAGTTAAATTCCTAAAAACTTAGAGGTACGAGCTCGGATTCGAACTCACGACCCTCTGCTTGAGGGGCAATAGCCAATAGGTCAAACCACGGCCACCACGGCTTCATGATATTTCAACTGTCAGAAAACCATGATTGGATAATTGACACCACCAGTCAACTGACGCACTTTTTGTTAGCTTTCAAGATGCTATTCCGCTGTACATTTTGTATGGTAAGCAAGCTGTAACGTCACTTACTTTGAAACTCAATTGATAAACTATTTGTTTCTAAATCTAAAATTCCATGATATTTTTTAATAAATTCCGCCGGTTCCTTCAATTTGTCATTGCCACAATATTCAGTTCATCTGAACTTGCACATTGCCATAAAAAAAACATTTTTTTTTTTAGAGCAACTAAAAATGTTTCGACACCCCCTCCTCTGACGGCCAGTATCACTACTGTGACCACTCTACTTACAGCTCATACCATAGTAGGATCTGATACTGATATGATCTGACACTTGCCGTAATAAATCACTCGAAAAAATAAACATTTTCTTTATAAGAAAAAACTCCTTTTCTGTATCTACACCAACAAATAAATGAAAATTGCGCCAAAGACAAACAAAGAACACCCTCCATATGAGATATCCTCAAAGTCCAAAACATCCATAATTTTGCAATACGGTAAGGTAAGTTTGGGTGAATTAAGATGGCCAAAATAATAGACACGGTGCCAAATTGTAAACACCAGGAGAATGCTTATTTTAATTATTTTTTTTAATTATTTATTTCACTGTAAAGTCACACTCGAAATTAAAAGGAGCATTATAAGAGCGCTTTTGAATCTTACTCGTATACTCCTTAAATATATAATTTTATAAAACATCAATTAAATACCTAGTTATTAGTACCTATGAAGATTTTGTTTCACTGTTCGTACTATTAAACTCTGAAAACAATCAATCGTACCACAATCGTATATGGTTGGCTCCATCCAGCTTTAAAGATATGATAGTTTGGACCTGATAGGTGGTGCCAGTGCCGGTGCAGGACTTATATATTTTGTAAGGGAAAGATAAGATATATTTTCACCATACATTAAATGGCGGATTTTTAATTAAGCAAAAAACGAGAACCTTTACGAGACTACGCTACTGGGTGGCGCTGTTGTTGAATGTGACGCAGAAAAGTACATCCCCACGAGGGATATAGACAAAAATACGTCAAATATACGGAGGTTACCATAACAGCTATTTGCTACGAATTAGTTCATCATCATCATCATTTCAGCCGAAAGACGTCCACTGCTGAACATAGGCCTCCCCCAAGGCTCGCCAAACAGATCGGCCCTGCGCCATCCGCATCCAATAAGTTCCCGCTATACCTTCACCAGGTCGTCGCTCCATCTTGTTGGAGGCCTACCTACACTGCGTCTTCCGGTCCGCGGACGCCACTCGAGAACCTTTCGGCCCCATCGGCCGTCAGTTTTACGGGCGATGTGCCCTGCCCACTGCCACTTAGGTCTAGCGATTCTTCGAGCTATGTCCGTGACTTTAGTTCTTGCGCGGATTTCATCATTTCTAATGCGATCCGAACGAATTAGTTCTTGGCTAGAAAATAGGGTGAAGCTTTGACAAAGACAAGCAAGCAAGTTTTTTGTCTTATTGAACATTTACCTTCACTTTCAGTCTTTTTATTATTATTTGAAACCCTTTAGGAACTGTTCTGGCCCGGATCATCAAGTAAACAAGTGTGTCAGTCAGAGTAGGATGGAGTGGCGACCAATGAACGGTATTGTAAACACTTGCGGTCGATGCCACGTCAGCGGCACTTTGAAACGGGTATTTATATATTAGTCCCCATATTCGAGCATTTATACTTCTATTAACTTAACATTTGTTTATTTTTATCTGTCAATTTGTCATTTGCCTTTGCCAGACATAGGAAAAACCTCCATTTGCATCCAAGTTAGGAACATTTGGTCAAAAAGGTGATAAATTTTGCTCGAAGCATTTGGTTGTTAGTTTCTAGTGGTGGTAGTAATAGGATTAATTATAAGGTACTACTAGGTAAGGTATTCTTGTATACGAGACTTAATCCGGAATATTTCACCAGATACTTAGTTAGGTTAGTTTGACTAAACACCCCGGTAAAATTTATTCCTTTGACGCCGTACATTTTGATTATTGTCCAATGTAGGTATGGAAAAATTTATCAACTACAGTATGAAAATCCGAAAAAAATTACGATGGTACTCAGATAAACATTTTTTTTATTATGAGAGGGAGGAAATGAGCAAGCGGGTCATCTGATAGGAATCATGGAATCAAGGAGAGTCACGGAACCATGTCATTGTACTTAGTAATAGGAAATTATGAAATCTAAGTAGATAACATTTAAGACGCAGAAATGTATGATTAGAAGAGAAAGAAAGATTTATAAAACTCATCCTAACCAAATCTAACCTGCATGGCATCTATAAGGGTAGTACACACTCGCCTATATTTCCCAACGGCACTATAAAGCTATGAACACAATAGCGATATCCGCAGGGAATATTACGGATGCAATGCACTTGTGCGTGCGGAGTAGAGCAATCACCAGGAATAGTGTTGTGCTCTCTGATTGCAGCTTTCATGATTGCAATCTATTCGATTGTTGCGTTAGAATTAGAAAATCGGTAACGAAATTCATAACTGGCGCACTCATAGTCTACTTGATCCTACTAATCCTTATAAGTAATAAGGATGCCGGCAACACCGTCCCGGTATCGTTTTTGTATGGCTCCGTAATGGTAGTTGATTAACTTTAAGTCGATCCTCTAAGTTATCGCTTATCTTAGCAGAATTTAGGTATTCATGGTTCTAAAGTTCTAGCTTAATAGAACGGAGAATTGAGAAAATCTGATTAAAACATGTTCAAACTATTTACTCAAGCACCGTGGGACCTTTTCGCAGTAGATGACCTAAATTAATACATAGTAATACCTTCCCGTTTCTATAAAATGTACTTAGTTTATAAAAACGTGAGCTTTAGATAGGTACCTACTTAAAAAAGGCAATACGGAATTTAATTTAAATTGCTAACATGTGTTGGTTATTGGTTGCGAATATTGCTTGCATTCCGTTGCAACATGTAAGGGTTTTTCATTTCATTTTATTTCCCTAGTTAATAAATTATTTTCGAAACACTGCAGGCAAATCGTTTGTATATTTTATCTTTTTATCTTTAGTAAAGTTATGTAGTTAGAAAGCATCACTTTGCACAAGAATCTAACTGTCGGAACGTGATGCCAACAAACTGTTTCACAGTTTGGCGTACTTAAATATATTGTTATGTATTGTGCTAATATAAAAAAAAAAAAAAAACAAAAAAAAACTTTTTAGTTTAAAAGTAAAATAATAAATAAAGGGCATTTCTAAGTTTTATTACCTGCACAAACCGAAATGAGTGATTATTTATATTTAGGTAAGTAATTCAGTTGGTAAGTATAGGTAAAATATCTAACTCCCAAAAAATCTTCAGCTCTTTGGTAAAAGATATCATTACCACAATCTAGTAAATAATACCCAATTCGCGCCGTATCTAAACAGAGGCCGTTGACTTGAAAGATATAATATCGGCTATCCCTTTTCCGCATGCATCTACACTTCTCCGTAAATCGAAATCAAAGCTCGTCGGGATTGGAGCGCAGTGAAGTTGCCGCGTCAACCGCATTCGCTTGAAATGAGCCGCAAGTCCTCATGCGTTCTGAACACAAGCACTGCGAAAGCGCTGTTTTGAAACTACGTTTATTCGTGCAACTGTCACTGTGACGTTATATTTAACTGGTGCAATTTAGTCGATTTAGATTAATTCCAACTGCGGATAGTAAATTTTTCGTATAATTACGCATTTTGAACTCATTATCGAGACAAGATTTTAACCAAAAAAATATTGAAATGTTAAACTCCGTTAACAGATGACATTAAACCAGTCAGTTTCAGAGCGCAACAATAGAAAAATATTCACGGGTCGTATGTGCAGAACGTACCTGCATATGGCGGACGCTCAGTTTGTGTTTATGTCAATAAGAAACTGATTTTATCATTTGCGCGGGTGTGGATTTCATAATTTATAAATGGTGTTGTGCTAGTGGAACCTGTGAATTGTGTGTGTTATATGTGATGATGGTTTTCCTTGCTGGACTGTTGGACATTTTCATTTCACCAGCGTACTTATAAGGGTACGTATTTATAATGTTTCGATATATATTTAAGAAGTTATTGGAAAGTATTAGGAGCTTTGGTTAGTCGGTAAACTATTAGGTATCGGGCATTCACATAACTGCGACTTAAGATACCAATATTAATTTAGTAATGTATTAAATTGATTCGAGAAATTATAACTCCTTGGCCTAGTAGGTTGCAATGCGTGAAGTAATTCCTATGTATCACTCGATATCTAAGACATTATTTCAATTGAACTAAACAAAACAGTTGCGCGGCCAGAAAACAGTAGTCTTCTATTCTATTGTAGCTATGTTCCTCATAAGGATTGTTTGGAATTTTGCTATTTATTATAGACTTATTATTAGTGTCAAATTATATCTGGCTAGCCAATCATTTCTAACTTTAATTTATACGCTTATCGTAAATTACAAAATTACGTTTCGTTAAGTGACACTAGACTCGATCCTTCATCTTCCAGAAGGACTTGCTTTTTTTTCTTTACTGTCTGAAATTTAGTTTGTTTCAGTTAAGTTGATAATATTTCACCTAAAAGGGAACAAATGTTTAAAACTTCCTATTTACGACATTTCAAGTTTAGAAGCAAATTTCTAATCAAATTTTATGACAAGAATCCTTCTTTTTCTGCAATTTTATGGAAATCTCTGTGAAATTCTAAATTAAAAAAAAATACAAGCCTATCAAACTCTTTTCAAAATCTTTATAGAACAAGAAAGAAGAGTAGCTGAAAACCAAACTGAGTACATCTGAGCTAAACAATTACAAAGCTAAAAAAACAAACTATTCAAGATTATTTACAAAACATCATGCCATGTGAGAAGTGTTTATGAATAAGACACATGTGTATGATTCAGTGCCCATCTGTGTCTGTGATTTATAATCATGCTGCTAAGATTGTTCACTCTTAAATGTGATAGGAAAAAAGTAATTTGTGCTGGGGAGTGATTATAAGGAAGATTGTTTGATAAGTTAATTATTATAATTTCAGAACATAAAATTTATGGCTATCTTTTTCTATTTTTATTTAAAACAAATGTTGAAAATGAGATAAGAATGCAGACTTTTTACTTCTTGCATATGGACTTTTAATCTAATGCCTTTAAACAATAAATTCTTGCATGTTTACTTATTTATTTTGGGAAATTGCTCCAACAATTCAATGACATTTGGTATGTGGGGGTTTTTGGGAGTGATTAATCAACCTAGCTAGGAAAACATGTGTTTTCGAATTTTAGTCCGTTAGCTCACACAGGAAAATCAAATCAGGGACCAGTATCAGGAAAATATTTAGTAATCAAATAGATTTTCTAAAAAAGCCAGCTATAAAATCAATTTTATCCTAGTGGGCCAATTCATTAATAAGTTATTAAAAGTAAATGGTTGTAGGCATATAGGTAGGTAAGACATTGGCAAGATCTATTCTGATTATATTGTTCTGCATGCAGTTTGGGTATGTTCCACATGCCTGACCTACATATATAGGAAGGGTGACTTTATTCTTATCTGGTTTATGTTTTACTAGTCTACCCTTGGCTATACACAAGTATACATACATGCATAAACCATTAGGGATGGTACTAAATTCCTATGGGAATTCCCACTAATTTAATGTCTTTAAACTTAATGATTAAGATTTTGGGATTTTACATAAATCCCATGGGAATATCGGGATAAAAAGTAGGCTATGTGTCATTCCAGACATCCATACCTACATATCAAATTTCATCCAAATCATTCCAGCCTTTTAAGCAGAAAGGAGTAACAAAAACAAACCCACATACAAACAACCTTTTGCATTTTTATTTAAAGGTGGGATTTGAAGCAAAATTTTCAGAATCAATATTTTATTATGATTTAAACCAATAAATTTGCTTAGGTCATTTTATTACTTACTATTTTGTTTATTATGTAGTTTTAATTTATTTAATTATCGGTTTTAAGTATTCAGTTTATACATATTGTTTACTTTGAATACTGTGACGGGTTAACTTCACTAAAATAAAATATTCCAATATTTTAAGTCGTTCTAAAGTAATTAGAAAGTGGCTTTGCTTATCTAATTTCTTTACCTTTCACTTAGTAATGCCCTTAACATTCTTGGTGGTTACATTTGGACCCAACTTCCCAACTAGATATCTCTAACACCACAAGAACAAGTGTTGTGTCATGATAATATGGAACAAAGATAACTTGTGGTACAACCTTCTACGTACACTTATAAAATTACTAGGTTTTGCCTAGAACTAGGTTTCCCTCCCGTAAAAACTGTACTTTACCATGATAAAAAAAAGTTAATATTAATCTGGAATAGTGTAGCTGTAGCTTTTAAGTTTGAAACAATTTTTAAAACTGGGTAGGGGGTGCAACATGCAAACTAACACAAACAAAGAAAAATTTATCACTTGATTAAACATCTAATATATAAAAATATTGTGTCACAGTCTTTAGACGACCAGATGGCCTAGTGGTTAGAGACCCTGACTATGAAGCTTGAGGTCCCGGGTTTGATTCCCGTGTTGGGGCAGATATTTGTATGAAAAATACGAATGTTTGTTCTCGGGTCTTGGGTGTTTAATATGTATTTAAGTATGTATCTATCTATATAAGTATGTTTATCCGTTGCCTAGTACCCATAACACAAGCTTTGCTAAGCTTACTTTGGGACTAGGTCAATTGGTGTGAATTGTCCCGTGATATTTATTTATTTATTTATTTTTTTTATTTGTTATCAAACACCTCTGAAACGGCTTGACCAGTTAGACAATTTTTTTTTACTAGATTTGGTAGGGTTGAGAATAGATTGTATGCTATTTTGACAAGCTTTTATTTATTTAGCTCACCCCGTTTGTTTTATTCTTGGGTCAAATCTTAGAAGTCGAATTTGACCCACTTCCAGTGGTTGGATTCACCTGAAATTTGGTATATTTATGTAGGTTGGATGACAATGCAAGTACAGTCAACAAAAGTACAGTCAGCTAAAAAGCTTGCTTTAAAAATGAAATTTTTAACAAAACTTATTTATATCCCTATTCTTTGCAAACAGAGTTGCGTGCAACAGCTAGTATTAATATAAGATTTGTCCTGATTGAGATCTGAGATAGATATCGACCTACAGACAAGACTACTCTTAGAAAGTATATAATTTGAACAGAGGATTCCTTTCAAAGCATAAATGCATACTATGAATGGACTTTTTAAGTGTTGAGCCAACAAGCATAAGCTAGCTATACCATATCTAAGCTAAATAAAACTGTATAACAGAGTAATCACATAAAACAACTAGTATCTGCAATTTTGACTATCAGTATTCAAGAAATAAAGTTAACTCCACTTTGTTTTGTTTTTTGTTGTTTTGCTCTAATTGGTACAGCTTATCACTGCATAGTATAAAACAAAGTCGCTTCCCGCTTTCTGTCTGTCTGTCCCTATGTATGCTTAGAAATAAAGAAAACTATGCAATGAATTTTGATGCGGTTTTTTTAATAGGTAGAGTGATTCAAGAGGAAGGATTAATATGTATAATACATGCATAATTGCACCCGTGCGAAGCCGGGGCGGGTCGCTAGTTATTATATAAAACTGATCTAAGGTGGTTTTTTTACCATCTTATTTTTATTTTCTAATTTTTCATTTGACGGGCAAACACATTCTTTCCAGCTCTCTTGTTGCATCTTTGATGTGCAGTTTAAATACAAACAATAATTTGTTCATGCCCAGATATGAAAGGGGGTTACTAGTAAATGTTGAAGAGTTGTTCACCTCCTGACTACATCATCATCATCTTCATCAACTGTAGTATGACCAAATGAGGCCAAGCATGAGTGGTTTACTATCAATGTGTGAAGAGTTCCATTGTCCACCTCCTGACTCCATCATTGGATCCCTCAAATTATCATTAGTATTGTCATGGGAACTCAATGTGTGTGCAAAGTTTCATAACTATCAGTCGAATAGAGAGATGGATTAAGGACTGGTTTTTCAATGTTTAGTAAACAGTATCTGTCAAATAAATGTAAGCTCTGTCCTTTTTTTTCCTATGACTTGAGAAAAGGAAAGTGATGGTTTTTATTTTTTAGTGATGGATTGAAAAATCGGCCCTATGCCAAATCTGTTTAAAATTTGCATGGTTTTGGTTACTGTGAAATTTTAATATTTTATAGCTTAATAAATAATTAGTAGGATATTACTATCTGTTTCCGGGATGTCAGTTATCTGTAAACCAACACACAGGAATGTACAATAATAGGTGCTCAGTTTTGCTGTTGTATTTTCTCAACAATTTATTTAGTTTGTTAAACGATTCACCATAGGCGGTTTGTGTCTGTTATAGAGGACATCATCATTTATTTCACTGTATGCAAGTAGGTAATTTTTGTTTCTTGTTAATAAATATTGCATTAAAATTTTCTCTTAAATCAATATTACTTACATCTAATCGAGATTATAATTACTAAACTAAACGGGACTTATCACGCAATAAATATTTATTTATTTACCTCGACGTTTCGGCCACATTGCAGCAACCGTGGTCGTGGTCACGTGGTTGAGTTAACTCGTGACCACGGTTGCTGCAATGTGGCCGAAACGTCGAGGTAAATAAATAAATATTTATTGCGTGATAAGTCCCGTTTAGTTTAGTAATTATGAGTGAAAATCACGAAAGTTTAAAACAGTAAATCGAGATTAGTATAGCATAGATCTCATTGGCATTGTCATTAATAAACTTAACTATTTTTCAACATTTTTGCTTACTTTGAAATAAACACGTTTATCAACTCTACATTAATACAGAGATAATGTACAGTCAAGGAATTTAATTCCATACCCATTTCGTAAAAATGTCGTTAATCATTCGCAATGAATTAAGGTCGAAATGTCAAATCCAACACGTCAAAGCAACATCGTAGCTAGCTTTTATGATGACAGTTTGCTGTACGATATTCCAACTTAGGTGGGTTGGAAATTAAATTCTTTGACTGTACGGTCGCATGCTTTAATTTGGGATATATTTCAAAAAAATATCCTTTGAAATCCTATACAATATGACAGGACTTTACCTTAAGTGGGTCCCAAATTAAATTTCGCGACTTTACCTCTAAACCTAGATTCATATTATATTTTTACACATGTCATTGACTTCCAACATGTGGTGATTGTGATCTTTAAGACTTAATTAGCTAGTGTTGTAAAAAGTTATAACATCTGTTGACCTAGGTTGGTTCAATTCAAGTGCCATTAAGTTCTCACGAAATAGCTTTATACATTTAGGTTGAGGTTTTTTGTTGCAGGCCAAGAGTTTTATGTGGTTTTTGGGTACAATTAAAACATTAAATATCTGTAGTCATCGCGTCAAAATATACAAACATGAACCTTATGGTTAATGTAATGACATAGACTTCTGTAGAGGTATCTTTGACACCTTGTTAACTTATATTTTTGCACTTGATCGTACATACTTACATTACTTACGTATGTGCATTTAAATTGGCGCTTTTCGAAGTAGATTCATTGCAATAACTTATTATTTGAGAATTAACTTAAGCGGCGATTCGTCACACTTCTAAAACGGGTAAATTAATGCATGGCTTTTTAGCCAGGTAGGCGTCCTTTTTACTAATTTATGTATACTATTTTATGTTTAAATTTTTATGTTGCTAAAGTGGGTATGGTATGGGTCGCTACGTCCAATCGGTGGGGTAAAATAGCCACGGTCTGGATACCACAAGATAGCGACGAGGTAGGCCCAGGAGGCGTTGGCGGGACGACCTAGACGTGTACCTTAGGAACTGGAAGGACACCGCTCAAAATCGGATGAATGGAGAAAATGGGGGAGGCCTTTGCCCAGCGGTGGGACATTTCTCCAACTAGTTAATAATACATTATACATAATGCGTGTCCGCAATAGCGTGCTTTAGCTTTGGGGCATTTGCCGGGCAAGGTCGTAGAAAGCATCTTTCGTACTACGCTTTAAGTAAGAAACCAGAAAACTCTTGTTACAAGTATCCAAGCAATCCAAGGAACCCGAATGCTAAAGAACTAAACCTGAAAAGGGCGGCTTCGACATTTTTTCCACACGCTAAAGCCTGAATTATTTAGGGCTTGCGTAATCCTTGTTAGTTTTAGGAGTTTTCGCAAATTTAGGCCGATTTCCATATTATTATGGCAGCCTAGCCAGCCAGGATAAGTATGTAATCAGCTTGAATTCTTAAGCTTCTTATCTGTTTGCGTCAATTTTAGTTTAGAAATTGTACCTACTAGGTTAGGTTATTAAATTAGGTATTATAAGCACACGCAGGTTAATACTTGGAGTGTTATCTAATTATAACACTAAAGGCCATTTGCGCGATCTAGGATTAGAAATTAAATTAAATTGTGGGTTATTCCGTGCATTTTGACACTAATTAAATCTGAGTTAGCAGATAACTGAAGTAGCGGCATCGGATGATAGCACTATTGACATCTGGCAATAGCCGGGTCTCCACTGAGCCAACTGCCTTGCGAGGCAGCTATTTTCTGCGCGATTTTGAACCTTGTGTCGAACAAAATTATGCCTCATGCGCTAGCCTCCCGAGCAGCTCGCTCAGTGGGGACCCAGCTAAAAGTGTTTTATTTAAACACTCCATTTTTGCTTCACTCCAAAGTGCCATCACTCCGTCCCGCTACTTTAGGGTTAATACACTGTCTTAAAATTAATCTGTAATATTTCAGCAGATGATTAGATAGATTTCAATGTTTTTCAAGTTTGTTTATAACTAGCTTTATCCCGCCGCTTTGATCGTGATAGAAATCCATGAAAAATTGTTCGGTAACACATTTAAAGCACAACGTACGCGCGGACTACGCCTACTGTGGATTACAGACGAAATTGTCTAAAGGCCCATTTAGATTATACAACTTTCTTGCACATTCCATACAATAAAATTGAGACAGTAAATCATTGCTCAGTCTCTAAACCTTAAAAACCTTAGGTTTAGACTGAGCAATGTTTTATTGTCTCAATTTTATTGTATGGAATGTGCAAGAAAGTTGTATAATCTAAATGGGCCTCAACACGTCATCTTGAAAGCCGAGGTTCTTCATCTTTCTATTAATGTTTAAAGTAAAAATATTATCCCATGGGAACTCAGTATCCTGGGATACTAAGTATTCTATTTGTGTCGCAATCCAGATCTTTTCCATCTGTACGCCAGTTTCATCTTTTTTTTAGGGTTCCGTACCCAAAGGGTAAAAACGGAAACCCTATTACTGAGGCTCCGCTGTCCGTCCGTCCGTCCGTCCGTCCGTCTGTCACCAGGTTGTATCTCGGGAACCGTGATAGCTAGAGAGTTGAAATTTTCACAGATGATGTATTTCAGTTGCCGCTATAACAAAAAATACTAAAAAATGGAATAAAATTATTTATTTATTTTATTTATTTAATTAAAATAAAATAAATATTTAAGGGGGGCTCCCATACAACAAACGTGATTTTTATAGATAATTGTACGGAACCCTTAGTGCGCGAGTCCGACTCGCACTTGGCCGGTTTTTTAAGTTAATGAGGCCAGACAAACGAACTAGTGGGTCACCTGATGTTAAATGATCACCACTGTCCATAGACATAAATTAATTTAGCCTTTATTGCGTGATTTACTAACAAACATCCAATCATCTTAACAAACTTTCCGATTTATAATCCTACTAGTATTATATTAGTAGGATGGTTTGTCAAATGTTTATTAATCGGTGTCCAAAATTGTACGGCGTCGAAGGCGTGATTACGTCTTGTATCAAAAATCACGACGAAAAATTTTTAAAGAGGTGTTTACTGGAGCTAACCCAACAATCACCAGACTTTAGCATTAATTTTAAAACACCTTGTACAGTCCGCCTAAGCATAATACTTATAACTTTCTAAACTCCAATAGCATGTAATTGAGGAATTTGCTTCATTCATCCGTTTTCAATTTAATCTAGTCTACGGACTGGAGACTCAACTCGCTCTTTCGAGTCCATGCACGTGCATCTGTATTATTTATCTATCTACTTTATATAGTACTCACTTCACTGATAGTCTTTCGTCGATAAAGTCTGGATTTGTTTTGGCTTGTCATCGATACACGTTTACGTTCTTTGACCTGTGTTTTTCATCATTTGACGTAGTTCGTATAACTCGTTCATAGTTATTCCGATCTTAGTACCTCATGTAGGAACGAAAAAACATATCGCATGATGAATGTAATTGTTAATACAATCCGTCTCTGAAAGCCACGCCAAAACTAAGAGAGGTAAAAGTTCATAAGCTATCAGAATAACGAAATTTGACAAATGAAAATTCCATTCGTTCAATTCCATCGAGATAGGACACTTTTGTACAAATGTTGTTTTTTTTTGTTTCACTAAGGTAAAATTGACCGTCGTGTCGTGGTATCCTAGTGACCTCTGAGTTTTTTGGAATTTAATGTGCGAAATTACATTTCAAATTTACCATGTGCTTTATGGTGAAGGCAAACATCGTGAGGAATCTTGCGCACACCTGCTAAGAAATTCAATGGTCTGTGTGCAGTTCCCAATCCGCACTGGACCTGCGTGGGAGCTGCAGCCCTACACTCGAACGTATGGTGGGATGTTTTTGACGGTTTATGCTGCTCTCTGCTGCTCTATCATCCCTTTTAAGTTTTGGCGTCGATTTCAGGGACACTGTTATATAATAATCCATATAGACGTATCGGCACGTCTCACAAGTCGACGACATCGGATTAAAGTGAGAGATAAATACAGCGCGGCCGCGGCCAGATCCCTGCGGGACCCGTAGTCGACTTCGGGAGTTAAATCTAGAACATACTCCGCTGTCACCAACTCTAGAATATACTTCGGAATTTGCTACTGGCACTACATATCGCATATAATGTCAGGCGAACGACGACATTTATGTTTTAGCGGGTCGTGCAATTTGTTTATTTACCTCTGGCTTTTTCTCGCAACTTTGTTTGCGTCTATTCTGGGATGAAACTTAGCCTAGAGTAATCTGAAACAGCTAACTAGCTAGCTTGAGTAGCTTTCTATTACTGAACTATATTTTGGGAATCGGTTCAGTAGATCCTGGGATTATCTCTTCCATATTGCATATAAATAAACAAAAACAAAATATTTACCCCTTTCAAAGTAGACTTATAACAAGCATTTGAGTGTCAAAGAATCTGCCATCGGTTCAAAAACCTTTGTTGAGTCCGGTAAGAAACTTGACAAAGGATTTTTTTTTTTCAAGTTGATCGGTTATTAACGTAAATACAACATCCAAAATATTAATAAGCCAATGCGAATCAGAATTATTTCCAAACATAGATTTGAAATTTGGTACTGTTTGATGGGTGATATTTTTTAGAATTCTGTTATAAAAATGCTTAGGTACAGCTTCTCACAAACGACTTTTTGGTTTTAGCAGTCTGTAAGATGGAACTTTAAGATTTCTTGTGTTTCTAGTCGCCAGACCAGTGATGGTGTAAGGTTTAGCACGCAGCACGGAATGCTGAGGACCTGGGTACGATTCCAAGCATTGGTCTTTTTTCTGAGGTTTTTTCTGTGCATCTGTATTTCAGTGTGTATTTAGTTTGAAATATATGGTTTCACGGGATGACCGAAAAAGTAATAAAAAATGAAGTTGAAAAAATAAATACAAAAAGATACTTCATACCTAACTTTCTAGTCGCATTTAGCATATCGATGTTACTGGGAAAATTATTTTTTTTCTTCCTTGAATACTTACATGAATATTTCAAAAAATAAAATGACGGCATGGCATTGGCAATTGGCATGTCAATTTCTTTAAAAAAATATAGTGTACAATTTCTTTAAAACACTTGAGCCGACTCGAAAAAAGTTACTTTCTTTTGGTCCCTTAGCACGAGCCAGCAGGAGTGAACCTAGTCGACTACCTTACCTACTATTGGGCTTTGCACTCCTGCTTGCTCGTGCTAAGCCACCGACTTCAAACATAATAGAATTTAATCTATTCATCAAATCGGTTTGTAAATGACGGTGTTCTGCAGTAACAAACATAATAGAAAAACGTACAATCGAATTAATAACCACCTCCTTTTGTTGAAGTCGGTTAAAAAAAGATAAAGATTCGCGTGTCCTTAAGTGTCTCTTCGACATAAAGTATAGGCTATATATAGCAGTTATTTATCCACCCTGAGGTCCACGATAATAAAAATAGAGCGTTAATTACGAAGGCTTCAATAGAGGCGTGAAGGTGAGCGCTTGGTTTTTTTAGGGGTCCGTGGCAATTATCGTGAAGTCAAAGTGGGAAAGGCTTTGTAAAATTGTGACGAATAGCTGTGCTACGTCGTCTTCCGTCAGCCTTAGCTCTCAAGTCGCACTCGTAATCCTAATTACAACAACTACTTAATGCAACAAGGTGCACGAAAGAGTATGTTGACAACTTTTTTTACAAGTACTATATTAATTTACTAATCTACATTAACCTGCTTTAATCCGCGGATACATTCGCTTTAAAAATCCGTGAAAGGTTACGGTAAATATTTTCGAGTATAATGTTCGCTCGGATAACGCCATCTATTTATCTACTTACGGGTTTTCACAAGGCCGGGCTGTGTTCCCACCCAACTTTAGGTCAAAAGAATGTTTTATTGTTTTTGAGTTTTTTTATTTTTATTCGAAGGTTATGTGATGCATTACAGTATCAGTATTATTGAAATTGTTGATGATTCACTGCAATAGCCATAACAAATCTTGGCTTAATTTGTTACGGTTTAAAAGTTCAAATGCGATTAAGCCGATCAAGTGTTGCCATACATATTTACTTCCAGCTTCTAATTTGGTTTTTGTTGCGAACTATTCGCTGGCGTTCGTGTCGTCACAGTGTGTATGTTTTTGTGTTTAGTTTTTAAATGGGTCCCACTGAAAAACAGCGTTGTGGCTTGCCACAACATTATGCTGAGTGGGGCCCAATTTATACTATTCGATATATTTTTTTAATTTGTAAATTTCCTGTCAAATGTATTTTTTTTTTCTGTGTTTGTATCGAATATGTGTAAATAAACATCTCTCTCTCTCTCTCTCTCTCTCTCTCTCTATTGTTCGTAGACGAAGTTAGCACGTCATCTTGAAAGCCAAGGTACATGAACGTTTCTGGGCAGCGCCCTATATTCTCGTTTAATGTTAAAATATTATACCACGGGAACTCATTACCGGGATATTAAGTACAATTATCTTATGACTCAATCTTGGTCTATATGTACGCTAAGTTTTATTTAAATCCATTCAACCGTTATTGCGTGATTGACTAACGAACATAACAAACATCTAGATATCCAAACATATATAAACATCCAGACATCTTCAGATCAGTCATTTTCTTAGGTTTAGAATATAAGGATAGACTGGGAGAATTAGTTAGATATGACAGATCAAAAAGACTCCGAAGCCTAGATGATAGTAATCACTTCACTGTTCCAAAATGTCAAAATATTTATGGCAAAAAGATCTGGTCCTACTACCTTCCTCAAATCCTATCCTACTAATATTATAAACGCGACAGTTTGTAAGTATGGATGGATGGATGTTTGTTACTCTTTCACGTAAAACCGGTTTGACGGATTGTGATGAAATTTGGCACATAGGTAGTTTATAACCTGGATTAACATACAGGATACTTTTTATCCCGGAAAATTGCATAGTTCCCGCGGGATAGCCATAAACAAATTGCAGACGGAGTCGCGGGCAACAGCTAGTACTAAATAATTTTCCCAGGACTACAATTGATAAAATAACTAGCAATCCTAAGAACATAAAAAACATCATCAAGAATTTACTTATTAAGGGCAACACATAGCCTAGCAATTAGAATCTTTAAAGATAAAGATTAGCTAGGTATACCTATCATATAATTAATTTTGTATAATTGTTATGAAATAAACAGATATATATATTTTTTTATTTTTTTTTAGAAAGTTTCTCGTTTGTACCTACCTAATATTAGTAGGATAATTAGTTAAGAGGTAAACTTTGTGCTGGTTTACATACTACAGGTACAATGGCCCTACATACTATAGGTACAATCTTCTATAACTTAACTAGGGAGAAGATTTAAAAGTATGTATTTCATTAATAGAAATATACGTTGTTTTTAAATTAACATAGGGACGCAGTTCTGAATATCGAACGTTAGGTAATATATCGATTGGTTAAAATATCGAAAAGTTTTTTGCTGAAACCGTAAACTTTCAGGATTTAAAGGCATCGTAATAGATCCCATTAGGTTAGGTTAGTTTTATAATAATCTTAAAAAGGATATGGTTCTTGAAAAAATCTTCGATATTTTAACCATTCGATATTTTAATATGTAAGTACACTTGATATATTAATGTTCGATATTCAAATATGTGCTATAACCATAGGATATTTTTTAACCTGGAAAAGTGCAAAGTTTCCGTGGGTTGTAGACGGAGTTGCGGGTAACAGTTTTACCGGCGTAACTAAGTATCATGCAAAACCGGCCAAGTGCGAGTCGTACTCGCGCGCCGATGGTTTCATACACATGTGGATATGACAAAATATACGGCTGTGTTCTAGTATATAATAAATCCAGTCTTAGCAGAGCCCTGCTTCTCACCAAAATTTAAGCAGTATGGGGTCATTTTATACTGAACTAGCTGTTGCCCGCGACTCTGTCTGCAAAGAATTCGTTTATCGCTATCCCACGGGAACTATGCAATTTACCGGGGTAAAAAGTATCCTATGTCCTTTCCAGGGTCTCAAACTATCTTGATACCAAATTTCATCCAAATCGGTTCAGTGGTTTGAGCGTGAAGCGGTAACACACAGTTAGACTGACAGACACATTTTCGCATTTAGTATAAATGGTAGAAATAGGAAACCTCTTATTTTTTAATTTAATTTATTTTTATTGTTTGTTGTTGTAGCGGCAATAGAAATAATAAATAAATTTATGTATAACTAGCTTTTGCCCGCGACTCCGTCCACGTGGAATTAGTAATTTGGGCAGCTTATTTTTTTTATCCAATTTGCTTTTTCATCAATTATTGCTCTCCTTAGTTCCTCGATATAAAAAAAATACCCCCCCCCCGCAAACCCCCCCCCCCCCCCCCCTCACCGACCACACACCGAACTCCCCCCCGCACACCCGCGTTCACATTCACCACCGTACCTACTCCCAAGTCACTACTTCTAAAAACTGTTCTATAAATTCTTAAAATAGACGTATCTTTCTTATTTGTGAACCGATTCAAATGAAACAAACACTAAATGTTAATCCAAGAAAATACCAACATATCAGTGAAAACCGCATCCTTCTAGGTTAAGCCGTTTCTGAGATTAGCGTGCACAAACGCACAGACAAACAGACAATAATTCTAAAAATCATTATTTTGGGTTCTATTGCGTTAATAAATAGCCCTAGTGACAGATTTTCTCAAATATCTTCAATGTACAGACACCGACTTGTTACAGATTTATTATATGTATAGATAGATAGATTTCAGTTGCCTATCTTTTATTGTTCTTGAGATACAGCCCTGTGTATGATAGACAGACAGACGAACAGTGCAGCGACATTACTAAGGTTCTATTTGCCACCCACAGACAGATTAAACAGATGGATTTGTAACCCTTTAATTTCATGTCTTTGAGGTCACTTATGTGTAAATATTATAAACCACCTACCATCTACCATCCATCCCCGACATGTTTACTGCTCTTCATTAAGGAGTTCCGTTTTCATATTGACTTTCCTGTTCGAGGCGGCGGGTCAGGGTCGCCATTTTTGTTGTTATCAACTGAATTTCCAATTGTTAAATAGGTAGCGCATTTACTTAGGTACGTCAAAAAGTTACGATTACGAGACGCCTTTAGTAGTGATATGTTATTTTAGAAACATTGACGTTTAGGTGTGTGAGATGGATGATATACCGTTTAAAACTTTCATGATTTTCACTCATTGTTATATTAAACTTCACTTCAAAAATCAGAGTTCACTTCACACCCTACACACACACTCACAACTCGCGACCACGGCTGCTGCAATTTGCCCGAAACGTCGAGGTAAATATCGTTTGGGTGATAAGTCCCGTTTAGTATAACAATTATACGTCCCAGGCATTATCCTGCTGCAGGTCTCCTCTCAGAATGATGATGGTGACATACAATGCAACGGCTGCGCTGCAATGTGATCGAAACGTCGATGTAATTTTAGCAATAAAGTTCGTGATTAAGTCCCGAAAAATATTAGTGATGAGTGAGTGAGAGTCGCGAAAGTTTAAAACATTTAATTCATATTACAAAAATACTTGCGATACATACAAAAGGGAGACAAATGTTGTAAATTTATTGTGTATCATGTTGTGAACTTGTGACATTTATTTTGCATAAAATCAAATGGTATAAATAAGTTAGGATACGTGAGATTTTTTAAATGTTTGATCATATAATTGTGGCCGAAAACACATTGCATGTATGTATATCCACATAAAAAATGAAGTACAGAGATAATACCTTAAAAAATTTTACCTATCATAGAAAGCTGTTGCCCGCGACTCTGCGCAAATAATTCGTTTATCGCTATCCCACGGGAACTATGCAATTTTCTGGGATAAAAACTATCCTATGTCATTCCCAGGGTCTCAAACTATCTCCACCCACACCAAATTTCGTCTAAAACGGTTCAGCGGATTAAGTGTGAAGAGGTTAACATAACAGACAGACACTTTCGCATTAATGAACTAAAACAATTACTTTGCTCACCCGCGACCTTACAATAGTTACGTTTATGCAAGAAATGTGTGTTCATGCAGTTCCTCCACCTCCACACTGTACGAACACACACAAATCACATAAACACAACTATCACCACCACCAAGCTACACTGACGCGTTTCGAACTCAACCAGAGCTCATCTTCGGAGTTACCACAACCGTTTGTGTGTGTTCGTACAGTGTGGAGGTGGAGGAACTGCATGAACACACATTTCTTGCATAAACGTAACTATTGTAAGGTCGCGGGTGAGCAAAGTAATTGTTTTAGTTCATTAATATGGACCTCCGCAAAGTAACGCCTGATTCAATAAATTACTTTCGCATTAATAATATTAGTATGACAGTATTAATCTTATACCTGTTGTACGACAGTTGTTGCATCATGAGGAAACCTTCACACACCTGAGAAGAAATTCAATGGTGTGTGTGAAGTTCCCAATCCGCACTGGGCCCGCGTGGGAACTACGGCCCTAGCCCTTTCATTCTGAGAGGAGGCCTGTGCCCAGCAGTGGGCATATAGGCTGGGATGGATCTTACCTCGTAACGAAATTATTTTATACCGTTTAAATTTATTCCTATCAAGTTTATAACGTTTTATCTTAAATGAAATAAGGTTCATACATAAAGCCCATTAGTACGTTATATACAGTGACTGCTAACGTTACCACACGATCACGTCGTTACGCGGTCTGTATGTGAAGACGTATTTATTTGGTAGTCACAAATGCGAATGTTTGCGAGTTTCAAACAAGTAATGATACTCTAACCGGACCCTCACGAACTTAACTTAAATTGCACGTAGATGTATGTATGCCTAACTATATATTTATTACCACTACATTACAACATAAGACAAATTAAATGCGATCGTGCTATTATTGTACATACATTATATTTTGAACTGAAACAATTACTTTACTCACCCGAGACCTTTATGATAGTTCTGTTACGTTTATGCTAGAAATGTGTCTTCATTGTAGTTCGGAGTAATCCGAGGATGACCTTTGGTTGAGTTCGCAACGCGTCAGTGTAGTTTGGTGGTGGTGATGTTGGGTTTGTGTGATTTTCTTGATTATTTTAAAGACTGCTGTTTCTTTACCGAAGTTTACGAATTGAAAGCTTGATATTTTCAATTTTTATTCACCATTTTTTAGTTAAGTAGTAGGAATGCCTTCTGCTGAAGAGAATTTTTTGGAACATGAAATCGATGTCCTTACCGAGTTGTATTTGTTTTCTCTGGAAGGAGAGATTACTGATTACGTATACCTTGCTTGTATTCAGTGTTGAATATTTTGAAAATCTTAACGCTACTGTTAAACTTGTTTAATGTTATTTGCAATGAAGTATAATTATGCTAACGAGAAGAAAAGTTCCAACACCCTGTGGATCCGAGCAGACAAATAATGTACTTACATTAGGTTTTTCTTCGAACTTGACTCGTGATCATCGAACAAATAACCAATAGAGTGGTAATACTGGCCATCCAATTCCTAAAACTCGTTAATACTTTCTAATGGGTTTTAATTTTGTTTACTCAGTCCCCAGTTGTCCTAGTGACATCTTCATACAGTTTCATAGAAAAATGCTTAGATTGTCCAAGAGACAAAATTTGTGTAACCATAGCAACTAATTTAATGAAAAAGTTGATTCACCCTAATAAGTTTAATTAATAATTACACACTACATTGCAATACAATTATAGTTGTAAAAAATCCGTTAGCTACCGTTAATTAACCAAATTTATGGTTAGCTACCGATAAAATGCAGTTATTAACGGTTAATTATCCGACTGCGACAACGAAAAAGGGTAATGTTTTTTTATTGTGCAGTCAACTCCTAGGTGAAGTGAAAAATCGGTATCCGAAGGATAAAGATTATATTTTAGATTTTAAAAATCATATTTAAAGAACATAAGTATACTGACTGATTATTTTTTGGTTGTCCATACCACGCTGTGCGAGTATTTAACCGTAATAAAATGCGGTTAAATAACCGTTAATAACGAAAAATGCGTTTTTAACCGCTTGGTTAAAATCGTTAATAACTGGCTTCGCATCTGTAAATACAATACAATGACTCTTTATACATCACATTGTCATAGAAATCAATACAGGAAAAGAAGTACACGAAAAAATATATGAAAAGTAAGCAACAGGCGACCTTATCGCTTCGAAACGATCTCTTTTAGGCAACCATTTATAACGTACCTAAAGAAAAGTAAGGAATGGATTTCACACTAGTTATTTTGCATTACTTTTTATTTTATTACATACATAGAACAAAAGCATTTTAGTTATATATTACAATTATCTGGTTCATTCATGGATCATTATTTGGATAAAATTTGGCACGTAAATAGTCAGGCATAGGATTGGCCACTTTTTATTCCGACATTCCTACAAGATTCCCACAAAACTTACGCAAGTAAAATCTAAGTCTAGCTAAAGGCATGAAAATCTACTCGGATGTTCTTAAATGCAAATAAAGTAAATGAAGTTCGTTTTGTATGGTTAACATTTTGGTCTCCATCCATTTAGACAGCTCTTGAATTATCAGCCAGTGAAGGTATTTATCAGCAGATCCGAATCTAAATCCTAATGTTCGTTGAATCGCTTAAATGACAATTCCACTCTATTTGCTAGGTGTGTACTCGATCCTTGTGGCTATGTGAAGCATCTCAGTCTCAGAACCGACGTAAATCTACTCTGGGAAAGTTTTTATTCATTAGACACGAACTTCGCTATCAATTACGGGTTTACGGGATTTTATGAAAACGTCTTACTTTGTTCAAGGGAATATTCTAGAAGGTTTTCACTGGCAGACATTGCTTGTCTTGCTACAAAGCTGGACTGTGCGGCCGTAATATACTACTAATTGGGGGCTCTATCTTGAAGAGATTTTAGCCTTGAGTTAAATGAATAAAAGCTCGTGAAATGGATTTAGGACTCCTAATGAGGTCTTACAATTTAGGACAGTTTATTTTACGATTTATCTTGCTATCCCGCGACATGACTATATTATTCGCTACTAGAGATGATTATCGCGATCATTATCGATCTTAAGTCGTTGTAGCTTGGTGGGTTTGACCTATGGCCTCTCAAGAAGAGGGTTTTGGTTCTTGGCTCGCACATCTGAGTTTTTCGGAATTGACTATGTGCAAAATTGCATTTGAAAACTATGAGCTTTTTGAGCGGTGAAAGAAAATCTACGGCCGCACGAAGAATTTTCCAGTCGAACTAGGTCAGAAGGAAACTAATATACGCAGAATATAAAAGAACACGGTTCCACGGGGCATTGTCGACAATGTTAGAATTCCAGTGGTCTATATTGCGAAAAAAGTGCAGTGTTTCCCTACATCCATCGCAATATTCGCAATATCCCGGCTGCGTGAACGCCGAGCATCGTTTTAATCTTTCCCTGTGCAAAATATTATCGCGAAATGCTTCCATTGTGTTCTACCGGTGTAAAGTACGTTGCACAATGCATTTTAACCCAATTAGCTTGTTAGTGAGAAAGGTTATTAAGCTCCCAGCCATATTTTGGTCTCTGGAGGGAAATATTGCTGTAGAGGAAAATACTCCATCGCCTCAGGGGTTGGATCTCATCAATACAATGAGATTTAGCTACCAACTTACTTGATAGTGGAAAAATACCGACTAACTTTATCTTACTCGTTCACCCTCGACTTGTTATGGATTTAAGCGAAAAGTATTTATTTTAATGGCAAAGTAACGAGACGTCTTTATTGATCTTGCGGTGAGAAACTTAATATATTTGGAAAGCTGTTACTGATATTGAGAAAAGTAATTTATTTCGTACCAACCTTAAGCTGTTTCGTATCCCATTTCTTGGAATGGGAATCGCATCCTTCGCAAACAAGCACAAATAAATATACAGCAAGATATTTACCTGTACCTGAATAATTAATTATAATTATCTATCAAAGTTGGTAATAAAATATGGTTGCGAAAAAAGTTCTAGTTTTTACAAATATGTTAAAAATAAAGTCTATGCGCTGTTTTATTGTTGATTTAATCTAATACCTTTAAACGAGCAATTCTTGTATATATATATATATATATGTACCCCCACATACCAAATTTCATCGAAATCGTTGGAGCCGTTTCCGAGATCCTGATTATATATATACACAATATATATATATATATATATATATATATATATATATATATATATATATATATATATGTGTATATATATAATCAGGATCTCGGAAACGGCTCCAACGATTTCGATGAAATTTGGTATGTGGGGGTTTTCGGGGATGAAAAACTGATCTAGCTATGTTGCATTTTCAGAAAATCGCATTTACTCGTGTTTTCCGGCTATTTTTGTTTGCATTAGAATATAAAGCTAAATTTCGCCGACTTCGAGCAGATCATAATGGCACATTAGAAATCGGGTGGGCGCGGATCCAGCCGACCTCGGTTCGATTCCACGTTTTTTTTCAAGATTTTTGGTTTTTTTTTAAGTTTATTTTTCATGAGAAAACGTCAAGTTTCTTCTTTTAAGAGAAAAAGTTACTTTTTTGTGAGAAAAAGTTACTTTTTCGTAAGAAAAAGTATTATAGGAAACGTGCAGTAACTATAGGTGGCAGCACTAATGCGACAGAAGAGACACTATGCGGACAGTAAAACAAACTTATCAAGGTAAAACATTCAAATTGATGGCACCCTTATGGCACCAGTTGGCAGCACCGTCTATGTGCACGTTCCCTATTGGGAGCACAAAACAGGAAAAGCCGGTTGTCTGTAAAGTCGGTTTACGGACGATAGTTTAACGTGACTCACCCCCCCAAACCCCCCCACCCCCTCCGGTGTTTTTGTCAAATATCTTGAAAACGGTGCATCCTACGGCAATATCAATGAAATTTTCATCTCCCCTTTAATACCCCCACGCTCCCTCCCCCGTATCCCCTCCCCCCTCTCACCCCCCAACCCCTCCGGTGTTTTTGTCAAATATCTTGAAAACGGTGCATCCTACGGCAAAATCAATGCAATTTTCATCCCCCCTTTGGAACCCCCTGAACCCCCTCCCCCGCCCCCCCTCCCCCACACATATATAATCAGGATCTCGGAAACGGCTCCAACGATTTCGATGAAATTTGGTATTTGGGGGTTTTCGGGGATGAAAAATTGATCTAGCTTGGTCTTATCTCTGGGAAAACGCTTGGTACCCGCCCGTGGGTTTCTGCCCGATCAGAGCTCGGTCGCCCAGGTACTTTAAATTAAATCTGGCAAGAGAAAAGCAGATACCTGCAACTATGTAATTGAAGTCCCGGCGAATATTCGAAAGGCCCTGATAGTGAAGGAGCGATTATTTATCAATTGGTCTTCATGCCCCGTAAGGGATTTCACTGCAGTCACTAGGTGCTACAAGTGCCAACTGTATGGCCATGCCGCCAAGTCGTGCCGGGAGGAAACTCAGCTGCGGCCACTGCGGAGAAGTAGGCCACACCATCAAGGAGTGCGTTAAAAAAGCTGAACCAGGGAGGTGTGCCACGTGCTACAAATTTAAGAAGCCGCATAATCACAAAACAGGTGATTCTGAGTGTCCCGCCAAAAAAATCGCCGAAAATCGATACATAAATTCAGTTGATTATGAAGGCGTCTAAGAGCGCCGCGCCCCTTTATTTTATTTTTTCGGAACTTTATTTCAGTTAATGACCTCACCTTCACAAAAATAGTACTAAGATAAATTTTGATAACCTTGAAGACGTTTTATGTAGATTTCAATTTGACCCATTTTACTATTCTGATGACGCGGATGCCTGTATGTCTAACCTGGCGACTAACAACCACAATTTTGTATCTCTGTCGTTTCTCATGAGTATAATGTAATCTATTTTGAAGTAAAAAATAACGAAGATTTTGTGCCTCTAAGTAAAATAAACAATGACCAGATTTCTGACCTACTAACATTACTAACACAAATTTTAATGTATCTGCATATAATTTATTTACGTTAGGCGTAGTCAGCAAACTTCGCATCGGTTTTGACCTAGTCTCAATTGATATACATACTTACATATTATACTTACTATTGTAATTAGTTTTTCGAATAATTTGTTATTATTTTTAAGTGTTTTTGGATTTCATGTTATTATATGTCTACATACTTGCATTATACCTATTTGTACTATTAAGCTTAGATAATTATTTTTAATTTTAATTTTATGCTCGCTCGCTTAGCCTGCGACACAGAGTTCTTTAGTAACCCTAGTGCAGGCCCACGTGTTTCATAGCCTTTTTGTAAGAAATTGTATTTATTGCTGTTAACTTGTACTACAAATTATTGAATAAATTATCTTATCTTATCATATCTTATCTTAATTTGAAAAAAAAACAACATATGACGTAGGGTCAACGACATAAATAAGTGATCACTTTTGTACCTTGTCGCTTTAACGTCATGTTTGAAAAGCCATACAAAATTATGTAACAACTGAAAGCGACAAAGTACAAAAGTGATCACCAGACATAGGAATTTAGGGGCCAAAATTTAATGACAGGTAGGGAGTTCCTTTATCGATAAACTCAACTATCGACACTTTTCCCATACGGTAGTGATCGCCCCCAGCTTTGTTTGCAAGTTTGTATTATTTTGGAGACAAATATGATAAAGTTTACACAAAGCATATTTTAAATAATAGCTGGGTAATGAGTATCATTGCACTATAAAATATTTACAATAACCTCATAAGGCCCAACATGCTAAATTTAATACACATGTCAAAGCAAATGTTAACTTCTCTTGATTGACAATAAGTTTCAAATTATGATATTCGAAATTTGACGTGGGCTTTACGAGGATAAATAAGAGAATTGATTTATTAGTTTGTTTCATTTTTACACTTTCTATAATATAATAATAATAATAATAAATCATTTATTTCAGATCACAACGAAGTAACCATAGTTTTGTTAGTATACATTTACATTCTATAAACTATGTTAGTAATGAATTTAAATAATGATAATAATATTCTATAAAATTATATTTTTACAATAAAAACTTGGAGCGATCACTAGTCCCTACCAGTCATTAAATTTTAAATTTTGCCCCCTAAATTCCCATGTATGGTGATCACTTATTTATGACGTTGACTGTACTATTTCTATATGAACTATGCTTTAATTTTCAATTAACTGTAAAATTTGATTTTTAGCTGCTTTAAAACAACTAGCAATCGCCATTTAAAATCTATGGGAGTATCGTGTTTTGCCAGCCTATAAAAAGTATGCCAGTTGATTGGTGGTATCATTATCTGTATGAAAATTAAGTTCAAAGCACAACTATTGTTTTGATGTGTCTGTGGTACTAAAACTTTGGTATATACAGTGTGTAAATTTCATACGATCATATAATTTAACAACGTTTAGTATACATACTAATTAACGTAATTACATGTGTAAAATCAACATTAGTTGTATTTTATTTTTCTTACAAATTAATTCAGCAAGCAATGTACAGCATAATCCGTCGATGAATTAACGTACCTACCTGAACATGACGTTTACGAATAACGTCATAACACGAACGGTTCGACATTTGTTTAGTTCAAAAATAAAAGTAAAAATAAAGATCATTAATTTATTTCATTTTTAATTAAAATGTTGTTCACTCGCCTGAGATATTTGTTTTCTACATTGCCTTGCTCTTGAATACAGGCGACACTACGACGACTGATGGACGTTCTCACATTTCGTAAATTCACTTCTTGAAGTTTTTGAAAAACTTCCGTGATTTTCTCCCTTAGCTGCTCCACTAATACTCGTGGTTTTGAGTAGGTAAACTTCGTTTTTCACAGCTCCCCATAGAAAAAAATCCACTTCATGCAGGCCATCGGCAAGGACCGAACCTCCCAATCCATTGATTTCGAACGTATTCAGCAAACAAAGCTGCACACGTTCTTCAGCTGGTAAAGAGTGATCACTGAATCTCCCAGTCAGAGTCAAACCATCGCGAATACGCTGGAGAGCATTGATGATGACTCGTGAGTTTCGCGGAGGTCGCCGGTTCGGAAATCGCTCTCTGTAGATTTCTAATACTCTTCTTCCACATTGTCCAGCTTCACCATATGCCATTATTATATCAAAGAGTTCATTGGTACTAATATTCGATTATCGTATCGTTTACGAAAACAATCTTATTGATTTGTGTCGGCGGCGTCATGACAAATTATGTCAGAAGAAACACCACCAATGAGTTCGCTCTACATTTGCTATTGAATTTTGTGGTTTTATTCTTAAAGGTTGAATAGAAAAGAAAACAAACGCGACAAAGACAACGAATTTGTAATACTACCTAGTACTAATTACCTTCATGGCGTTGGATATTTATGTTATCTAGGCTCATTATGAAAGTGTCAAATAAGGAACGTCAAGATTAGGTACTTATTGATTAAGATAGTTTTAAATGTAAAGAATGTTATTTAAGTGCTAATGAAATTGAAAACTCATGTCATGCTATCACCACCACCTGCTTGGAATGCGAAACATTTTTTTAATGAAGTGATTTGTAAAGACTCGCAAAAGGAACTTTAACACGAAAGTATCTCCATTGCCTCCGACAGTCACTAATAAGTAAATTACGATAAGATCTTAGCAGAAAGTTAGCAAGACGGTTTTCAGTATTGTGCTTTATGATCGTAGCATCAATTTTATCATAAGTTCAGAAGATCTTTCTGCCTAATAATAGGGTTTGACAACATAACATGAGGTAAATAAACACTCATGTCAAATGAAATTGTACGCGTTACATTGCTCCTTAGATTTTTTAAAAAAATTAACTACGCTTCATTAACAAAAGTTATTAACAAAATATCTATTTCACGTGATTTGTATGGTCGTTAACTATGTCTGGATAAAATATATGCCCTTATGAAATTTACACACTGTATACCGTACAAATCGTGTCATGACTGTCACAGTTCTATTACAGAAGTAACTTAAGTCCATTGCCACCGACGAAATATTTTAACAGATCAAAGCGATATGCAAACTGCATTGTGCACTCTGTTTAGCGATCGTTGACATGCCGGCCGACCCTGTCTGGAGTATCTTTGAAATTAGTTTTATCTAGTGATGTACCGGATATCCGTATCCTTATCTGTAACCGTGGATGTCCGAGGGAGAAGAAAGATCCGTATCCGTCACTTTTTCGCGAATCTTTTACCCTATTAATTTTCAATAAGTACATAAAACTCTATTAATAGGTTATTAGGTAGCGATGAAAAACTGTTAAATTCCATTAAACGAGTTAGCTTAGCTATGAAGTATCTTTTTGTATTTATTTTTTCAACTTAATTTTTTATTACTTTTACGGTCATCCCGTGAAATCATATATTTCATACTAAATACAAACTGAAATATAGATGCACAGAAAAAACCCCAGAAAAAAGACCAATGCTGGGAATCGAACCCAGGTCCTCAGCATTCCGTGCCGTGTGCCATACCCCTACACCACCACTGGTCTAGAGATTACACACGAATCTTTCCTATACATCATACATTTCAGTCTGCTAAATCATCACCTTATGCAGTGACAAGCGCTCATCTATGTTACACCCTCTATCGAGAGATTTTAACACTCCTTCGGAACTAACCGCTCACCTGGACAAGAGATGGCGCTACTGTGCAACTTTAAACAAGTTAGCTGAGCTATGAAGTAATTATCTTTTTGTATTTTTTTTTTCACTTCATAGCTAAGCTAACTTGTTTAAAGTTGCACAGTAGCGCCATCTCTTGTCCAGGTGAGCGGTTAGTTCCGAAGGAGTGTTAAAATCTCTCGATAGAGGGTGTAACATAGATGAGCGCTTGTCACTGCATAAGGTGATGATTTAGCAGACTGAAATGTATGATGTATAGGAAAGATTCGTGTCTAATCTCTAGACCAGTGGTGGTGTAGGGGTATGGCACACGGCACGGAATGCTGAGGACCTGGGTTCGATTCCCAGCATTGGTCTTTTTTCTGGGGTTTTTTCTGTGCATCTATATTTCAGTTTGTATTTAGTATGAAATAAAAAATCCATTAAACGAAACAAAAACCTTGTAGGTTACCCTTGCATATCTTATTTATTTTACTATTATTAAATTCGTCTATTATTTATATTTAATTGAATTGTATTGTATTGTATTATATTGAATTGTATTATGTATTATTGTAATTGTGAATGGGATTATTGCCTAAATAAATAAATAAATTAATCAGGTATACTGTTCGTATTAAATAAGCAATATTTTATGGGTCAGGTTGCTATTTATTCTTAAACTACTAATTCTTCTCAAGCAAACTTAGCCGTTATAGTTTTCCCTGTTAATTTGACATATTTCCCCATCGATCCATCACCCATCCTGATTTTTTCAAAATTTTTACACCGTGTAGAGGCGGGGACGGGGTCGGGGGACGGGACGCTCGATTTTAACAAAAAACTGCCCTTTAAAGTTGAATATTTCGCAAACGAATCACTACCTATATCGAAAAATCGTTTTCACAACCTTGATATGATTTTAAAAGACCTATCCAATGACACCCTACACTATAACTATAAGGTTAGACGAGAAAAAATAATCACCCCCCACTTTACGTCTATGGGAGGCAACCTAAACAATTTTTTATTCCATTTTTTTTTTCATTTTTGCAGATAATTTCTACACATGTCCATGCAAAATAATAGCTTTATAGCCCTAATCGTTTCTGAGCTAAACCGCAGACGGACAGACAGACAGACATGGCAAAACTATAAGGGTTCCGTTTTTGCCATTTTGGCTCCGGAACCCTAAAAAAAATGAGTTATACCAAAAAATAGTTAAAAATAGTTAAGTTTACCCCTGTTAAAAATCTTCAGCGGCTAATGTCTCAAAATGATGTTCGTGTAGGTTGACATATTATTGCTTATCAGCATCAAGGTCACGCGCGCCAACGCCGATTGAGCAAAACTTAGGTAAGGTAAGATCCGTAGCTCATCCACAAATCTTGACACCAAATATCCGTATTCCTATATCCGTATCCGCGGATATTCATTTTTAACGATCCGGCACATCACTAGTATTATCTTACTCATTATGTGAGAAACGTGACAGCTACCACGCAGAACACTGATTTAAAATTTGAGTTCACGGACGTTTCGATAAAGAATTCAGTGCCATTGGAGTCTTTATTTAATGAGAAGATTGATATGCAGATGAGCTGACAATGCTCCGTCTCAGTCTGTTGTGACCGAAATGAAACATTAAAGAGGCACTCGCAGATACTCAAAGGAAGTTATTCATTTATTAAAGGAAATTCCGCGCTGACTCATGCGTGCTCTAAAACGACTGGACTAGGAATTCGAAATTTACTCCCATGACGTAATCTCATCATAATAATAAGAAAGCCAGAGACGGAAATCCACGGCATTCTAAGATTATTTTGGCTTTACGATGACAATAAATAAACCGTTGATGATGAATCATAAAATATCCGTCTCAGGAACAGATGGGGCTTTTTAAACGTGGTCTCGGTTCGAGACATAATTTTGCGCAATGTAGATGTCCTGGTCTCATGGGAACATTAATTTGCGAGAATCATTTATCATTCACCGTCGTAATTAGCGTGTGAATTTTACCCCGCTACGGCATTTGAAGCGTGATAGACGAATTTAATTATAGGTATTAGGTAGTAAAACTATTAAGACTGTCGGTTTAATCATAGACCATAGTTATTTATATTTGGAAAGTTAGATAGTGTTTCTTTGAGATTTCTGATACATTTGAATAATAAAAGTGTGTAAAAACAATTATTGGCTGGATCTGGCCATGGCTACGATTTTAATTAGACAGTCATTTTGCATTTATTGACACAATATGTATACGTGGCAAACATAACTATGTACTATGCAACTGCAAAAAACACACGAGCGCTAACATGGGTTTTATATTAATTTTGATTTTAAAATTTTGTTAGTCCTTAGTATACATATTTCGCATATAGCATGCAATATGTATTTTGAGTATCTAATATATAAAAATCTCGTGTCAAACTCCTCCGAAACGGCTTGACCGATTTTTATGAAACATTTACGTCTATATTTGGTAGGTCTGAGAATAGGTCGTAGGCTATTTTTTATACCCCTATTCTTTGCAGTCGGAGTCGCGACCAACAGCTAGTAATAGTATATTTATAATAGGTTTTATTTGTATTGTATTAATTAAAGAATTTTATTGTAGTGTTTAAAATTTCTAACTTTTAAACTTACTCTTTGTCGGTCCTATACTACATGCTCCTTTCATCTACGGTAATGATCCCTTAAACGGATAAGTTAGGTAGCCATTGTGCATGTATCTCAACGGTTGTAAAAAGTGTTTTTTCCTTTTTTTTTTAGTACAATAAAGAGTTTACATACATATTGCCCATTTCTTTTTAAATACCACCAATATCGTCTTAATAAAATAGGCAGATTAGTGTCCGAAACAGTTGTTTATTTTTTGAAAGAAAATCTACGTTATGTTTATTTGTACTAATGAAACACGTTATGGATATCAAAAATTTTCTTACCTGAAGCTTTTCTTTTCATTTTACTTTAAATATTCATTAACATATATCTATCTGTCGCTCGCAGATACTTAAATTAACTTGTATATGACACCGTTAAGTCACCCATTAGCGACAGACTATTTAACTGACACCCCTCTTTGCGGCAGCGTTTTTGATTTCTTAAGAACTAAAGCATTTCACTAAAACGGGGAACAGTTGATAAACAACGGGTTGACAATAATATCATCAACGATCTTTTATCCAGCTGAACAAATAAAACAGAACCCGTAATTGTTGTTTGGACTTTCAAGTCGTATTTATTTAGTAAATCAACCATTTCAATACGATTTTTTTGTTTCAGACAATAGTTCCAGTTACAAACAAAATGGGGCCCGACACCATATTCGTAAGTAATCTTTTACTTAGTTGTTCATAATGCGGTTATTGATCTAAACGCATCCCTGATTGAATGCCAAATGTAATGCATATCATCACAAATCCTCTTCAATTTATATATATGTTCAGTCACGCCATCTATTGCATCTCTTAACAACCAACAAGGGACCCTCTACAGTGTGCTCTACCGACGACTCCATTCCATTTAGTTCACTGTATAACAACGTGAAGGGAGGAATCTGTACTAGGTGGCGCTAATGTTCGCGCCTACATCAGCTACCGGTTTAAATTGTTAGGTGGCGCTATAAACGTTGAAAGCTGCTCGCAAACATCTGTTCAGTTACATACAACTGTGCCATTGGAAGTTCAACCACCACCCGTTAGATGTCGCCTGAATAGCTCTTTGTTTAAATTGTTTTCTATATAGAGGTAGATTATAAAAATAACTGCGTTGATAATACCTTCAACAAATTATTTCCAACTGAATCTCAAGCGGGTGTGGATTTCAACTTTCACGGGATAACAGTAGAGCACTTTAAATTAAGATATCGAAAGCGATATTAATATTGAATTTATTGAACCATTCGAAGTCCTTAGGGAATTTTATTCCCAATGCGGCATAGCGATGTAACGGTCGGCACCAATTATGTAATACAGCTAATGCATTTCATATAAATATGCACAGTACGGTACCGAGAACGGTTCGTTTATAAAACGCTTACAAAAATATACCTCACTTGAAAGCCGTCCGCAGAAAGGCTTAATTTAATGCTCTATATGGACTGCGCACGTTACATTTTTCGCACAATTTCACGAGGCACGTTGCGTCCAAGCCTCGCTACATAAGTGCCAAATTAAAATATTTTGGCACGGGCCTTTACTTTTAAATTATGTTAAAAGATTGCACATGGCACGAGTAGCCCACTGGCACAGTGTCCATTGTCCGCCGGGCAAAATTCGGGAAATTTATATAAACCGTTACGGGGTTCATATTGCTCGGTATCAGTTCATTAATTAACAACATCCCGTTACCGCACTGTACAATATGAAATCAACAGAGGATTCGGGACTCGTTTTGCATCGAAAAACACAATAGTAATTTTTCATTCGCTTTGGTCCAACTATTGTTTGTTCCGGACATACCAATTAATTAGGGATATGTACGCGAAACAATAAAACGAATCCTAATAGGCTAAAGTCTAGGCTAGCATTTGTGTGAATAAAGCCATGTCGTAAATTCAGCTGGCGCGAGTGGCTCCGCCTCGGGCAAGTCACTGCGCGCCCTGCTCACGCCTGTTCCGGATATTCAACGTTACGAATGGCTTTATTAAGACTAAGTATTACAATTTCCGAGCAACTATTGCGATGGTTAGAATTGCTAATGCACCGCGGAAGGAACCGAGTGAAAAGATGCGATTGCAACGAACCCGGCAGAAGCTTCTCGCTTCCTGTTTTATGAGCGGCGAAATTGCAGTTTCACGCCGAGTTGCCAACTACCGGCTGTACACTATGTTATTTTAAACATTTATATAAGTAAAACCAACGCTCATAATTCAGCTAGATTATCATAAAGTTAAATGAGTAAATAAAGAGCAATTTGTACTAATTATTTCTAGTAAACGAATCCAACGGAGTTAATTTACGATTCCTATCTTGATTCGCTTATCACTGTTGAACCAAAGTAACAATAATGCTTTGGTATTCCGGCGCCTAGAAAGATAACTCGTTGGAAAAGGGGCTGCGTCTTGCAACCACAAATTACTATGATTTAATATTGCTTAGTTATCTGCGGGTTGGTAATTTGTTAGCGCGCCTCTCGGGCCCCGCGTTGGGCGCCATTGTTGCTCCGCCGCCTTTTGTTCGTCGCCTACTCCGCGCGATACGATCTTGAGTTATTATGATTAGGATTCTTTGCCAAGTGACGCGGACTCGCTAATTCCTTCATTATCGTTTAAGTTTAACTCACTCAGTAGCGTTTACTAACCCTTTTCTTCCCAGTGCAAATAGTTGCATGTTCGGAATGATATAATATTTGGTAAAACGGTTATCCATCCCATAAGTCAGCGATTTCACAAACTTAGATTAATGGGCGATGAGGTTTAGCCGTTAACACGTCATCTTTCAACGGTACATTGCCTTTTAACGTCAATCAAAACTTCGGGGTTCCTGGTTCCTTAACATTCCGCGTTTACCCGTTAAACTATTCAATTAATTCACACACAAACGTACATTTTGAGGTGACCTGTTAGATTAATAAACGTCACCTGCCCTCGTAAAGTCAATGGAGTTAATATATCAGCGAGCATGTCACGCACGCCACGCCATAGTCCAACTTTCATTTCATATAGTGCTCTTAAATGAATCGATCTACGTGTGGCTTTTTCAATTAGTGGAAACATTCGGTTTTCATTGTGTTTATAGTGTAATTGCCGGATTGTTATCTATCCATCTTGACCGGTTTAATGGGTGGCCATCAGGGAAATGAATCGCCCTGCTGTCCGGCCGAACGGAATGGGAGCCTTGTACAAGTGTTCTCCGCGCGAAATTGCTTTCCGTTTTAATGCTCGAGGTATCAAGGGATGCGGTGTTTCCGTGCTGATTGTTTTGCCTTTATTATTTATAACCGCGTATTTAAAATGCAGTTGGTGTACTGATCTCGGCTCCCTTTTATGCTCCTTTGCCTTTATTTATTCTATGTTATTACAGTTGTTCTTCTGCTTTTTCAGAATCCTAATCCTGCATGTTTTCCTGCTTCCTGATTGCAAATTAGAAGACCTCAAAGCCTTAAATCAAACAAACTCAGCCCTCCATTAGTTTCCATTTTGCGAATAAAGTGTATTTCCTTGCATGTGTTTCATTGTTCCTAACCAGCATTTATTATTATGTTATGGGATCGGTGAGCTGTAAGCGGTTTGTGGTGCGAATAGTGTGAGCGTCGTAAATTTCTCCGTGTTATGGTATGGTACGGTATGGCATCGCAGTTAGCAAGGATTGCAGATACTGCAATGGCATGCGCCGTGCGTGCCACACCCCATTAATTAGGCCCAGAGTGCTTCCGCGCATTTATCAATCTGCCCCCGCGTCGGCAACGCCTCGCCGACCTCTTGAATTTTAACAGTTATCCGTTAGATGTGAAGAAAGTTAAAGTAGAAAGAAATATAACCGGCATTAACTATCTAAGTTAATCGCATATTAAATACGCTTATATGGTACAGTAGTAGATACGCTTATATGGTATAGTCATTAAAAAAAACAACCCGAAATACGTTTGCGGAGCTTTTAATTTTACTGAGACTTTGTACACCTTTCTTACACGGTAAAAGCAATGCATTTCAAATATATATTTGCCTAATTTTAAAATGTAACACCATATACTGTCGATATAGCTAAGTTGGTCTAATTCCAATCAGTCAAGGGCTTGCACATGCCAAAGTTAACTAAAACCCAACCTATCTACCCTTCGAGAAGTGAGCCAAATTCATTTATAAAGTGTGGAGCAAAATGATCGGTTCCAGCCGTTTGGGTCCCGCACCTGCGTCCTTGATCCAGGATTAGTATGGCCAACCACTCCCCGGATAAATACTAAGATGCCGATACTGATAAATCACTTGCCATTAACTTGGGTTGGAATTAGCATTACGAAGTAGCTTTTGTCTCCGCAAACAGTCGATTTGTTGGTTAATTACTTGGTTAACCAGTTTCTCAGATAATTTGTCAGCTGTTATTTGATTAAACGCGTGGTTGAAACTGGTGAGATAAGATATAAACAAAGGAATATAGGACGCTGCAATTGAAACTAGGCTAGGTTTGTTCGCTCACAACATTCGACTGCGCTCAGTGGCTCGGGAGTATACGGTCAGCAAGCCAACAATCCCTACGTGTACTGCAATTTTAGACCTGACACGATGGCAATATTTAAGTTTTAATGTGATCGATTGAAATTATTTTCATGCGTTATTTAAACGAGCACGTATGGGAACGGCGTATCGTTTAGGTATTATTACGGTGACATTATTTTTGTGAAATAACAATCCCCCTCTGAGTGATGCTGATGGCACCAATTGCTGTGTCGGAAAATTTAAATCCTTGTTTATACGATAAATATATCCACCACTGTATAGATAGATATGTTCATGCATGCGGGCTTCAGGATTGCATTATAAAATCCAGTAGGAATAATCAGTTTGAAATCAGGAATTGTTGATCATGGTTTACAATAGTTGATGCAATAATACCGAACAGGTAAGCAAGATAATCCTGGAAATTGTGCTGCTACTTAGATAGGTATGTCAACAGATAAGTCACTAGGTCTGCATTGCGAGGGAACGTTTGCTATTCAGTTTAGCCGGATTTGCGGAAAACCGTGCGGCGGCCACGAACTGTGAGCTCGAAACACGCGTCATGGAGATATTCAGTGAAATTGGCTCTATTCATTCACTGCCAACTGGAACATTACCTGCTTCGCTAATGTCCGCAAAGGTCATTACCCCACAAATTGAAGATATTATGTATCCTAACAAAATCCAGTCGTGGCTAATTCATCATGAAAGTTTACTGAAGAAGATATCCTTATCACGTAACATTAAAAAAACATCTCGGTAGACAAGATTGGGTAACTCGATTAACCTTACTCAATATAGAAAATTGAAATGCAGAATTGAACTTGTTGACTGAGTGGGATACGCGCACGTCAATCTGAGAATTGCGGACGAGTCAACAGTAAAAAGAGTAGTATATCATCCATATACGTGATAGCGGGCCACCGTCGAGATATGAGGGTCAACTCTCATTTGATATTCCGCTTCCAACCCCAGTAATGGAATATCGTTGTGAACCCGCCGCCGACGCCTGATGCGATCAATCTATATTTTATTTTTGTAAATTGTACGAAATGATGACCGTTTGCGAGGTTATTATCTGTTTGACCATCCACATTTAACAAGTTATTCCACCGCATACTATTACACAAATAAATGAAGACGACTTTTAATGCTATTATCTATTTGTACCGTACCGAGCAAATAATGAAGCACAATTTGGTAATGGACTATGAAAACAAAATGACTAAAAGAATGATAATAGACACGCAAGACTACGGAACATTTCAAGTTTACGCGACTACTGTCTAAACAATCGATGGTCCCACACGCCACCGTTTTATTAACTCACAAAACTAGCTACAAAAGTAATTTTATGTTATTTGCTAAATACGTTCCTTAACCTTTTCGATGTCAACGACACATATATCAGCACCGCAGGTTCTACGCCAACGACTCATATATCAGTCACGGCGTGCAGAGCGATATCTACCTACATGCATTTCTGTAGGGTTCAACTTCGCGTTTGACATTCCGATGTCATGGCGTATGAGTGAGAATTGTTGCATTTGACAGAGCGTTGAAAAGGTTAAAAACATTAGGTTTATATGAAACGCAAAACAAACCCAACGTTTTGTTACCCATAAGTATTCTAAGTTATAACAATTCACGATCAAGCGGACCACGGCGCTGACAGGGCGCTTTGTGTCCATTGTCTATTGAATTGGTTAGAACACAATTAATTAAAGTCGCGATTTAGTGTGCATACAAAAGCATCGCGTGTGTAGTTAGAAATTCAATAGTCCCATTCACTCGATGGACTTAATAGAGCTTCACTTTAATTTGAGACACAAAGCACAGTTAATTCAAAATTAGTTAGTTTTTTTTTAATATGACTGTCCAGTCCTACAAGGAAAATATTTGAGAATGTCTAGTGTTATCATATCATCATCATAATATTATCAGCTAAAAGTCATCCACTGCTGGGAAAAGGCCTCCTCCTAAGAGTTCCACTACGATCAATCCTGCGCTTTACAGTTAGTTCAATAGATGAAATTTTTTATCACTATGGTCGCTGCTCAAATTACACATGCATAGCCTAAAGCGAATGTTATAATTATTCTCAAATTCAAAAACTATTGTAGATTGACCTAATTATGTCAGAAACATAAGATAACGTTTATTTTTTTTAAGATCGTTACGTTGAGCTGAAGAATTATGTTTCATAGGTCCACAGAGTCGACAAATAATAAATAACGTCTGACTTGCGACGCGGCCGTGGCCCGCTGTGCTCCGGCTAACCCACTCCCTCTTATTTTATACGTTATTGAGGCGTTTATCTCTTAACATAAACTGCAGAAAATGGATAAGTTACCACAAAGACCTCGGTTGCAGCACATGTGACTATAACTAGGGTGCTTAACATAAATTTTATAGTGAACAGAACAAAACTGCTGAAACGCTGATAATTCGAGAAGGCATAGGAAACCATCAAAACTGAATTTTCCGTAAAAACGTGTATTTTTCCAATGTGTACAATAGACCTCGTCTTATTACATTTTATAAACGCCTATTAACACTATCGTCTACTAACACTGCTGACAAGTAAACGTTGTAATAAAATAGGCAAATTTAAATCTGTTGCTACTACACGCTCGTCCTAATCCAATAGATAGAATTTATTGGCTACACAAAACGCGTTAGATGAACTGCATCGTTCTATTTTGCGTTGCGGAAAAATAGTGTTAAATCAGACGCGTTAACACGTCGCTCAGCGGGATTGCAGCGAAATTGTTTCGCAGTTTGTGTGGAGTTTAAAAGCGTTTTTACTGAGCTGCTAATGGACGCGGACTTTACTTACCGCCGTTCCGTTGTGCGCTTGTTTAGTATTAATTGCGCCTTTTGTCGCTTACGGCGAGTGTGCACTTACATTGTAAATTGTTAAAGGCTACATTACTTATGTCACTTTCGTAACTGCAGGCCCTAATTGGGCTGAAACGGCCTTTGACATAGCTTGGAAAAATAATTACTACCTAATGAAGTGCTTAGGTTGATAAAAAGCACAGAGAATGAGTTTCGCGTCTAGTAGAAGCACGAATAATAATTATAAATAAGATTTCAGCTTAACATGATTTTATTTCAAATATGCTCTAGAAATAGTTTGACCTTAATGCTAAATACGACTTCACAGAACTTAAATCCCTGCGCTCTAGACAAGTTGCGGCGTGGCTACGAATAAACCTCGATAAACAAGAAGTCCAACTGCAACGTTGTGACGCGGGCAGTAAATAGCATGCAGTTGGGATCCTGCTTTAATTTAACCTTTTTTCAACCCGCGAAATAATTTTATTTATCGCTGACGGGTTCCGTTGTTGCGGGGTTAACTCTCCAAGTTTTAAATTAAATTATTCGCTCGATAATTGTTGGCTCTCAGCTGATGGCATAGCTGTTTTCTGCAGTTTATGTTGTTATTGCGGACATGAACATGCTGGAATTTGTTTAAAACATATTTGATTGCCGTGGCTTTTCATTTCATGTCTGTGGAATGCTTAATCGTGTTAAGCCCTAATTTTATCTGTTTGGGGAATGCGTATTGTTATTTTTTATACGCATGGAAACGAGAGCGCGACAATACACTGCAGTGATTGTGGAAAATTAATTTAAGCATCATGAGGCGTTTTTGGTCGGTAAAGATATGCGATTGATTCTGTGCTATCCCATAATGTTAATCGCTTATCCACTGGAATATGATAGAGCAACGCTACCTAAAAATTAGCTTTAATGACAAATCTAGTGATAAATCAGACAAAGCTAGCACAGTTCTTGTAAAGATATAAACTTGGAGCTCCAAATAGGCCGATGAATTATGTAGCAGTCTACGAAAGGACTACGCCAGGCCAGACGCTTCAAGACAAGAGTTATGTATTCGCTATGCATATCAGTTTTATCGGCCATGGAAGAGCGATATGTTATACGAATAAACGAAACTAAAGGCTCTCGTGCCTTCGGTTATAGCCACAAGTTACGTAATGAGCTTATAACATCTTCTATTTATAACAATATCAAGATAAAGAAGCCCTTTTGCGAACGAAATCGTTGTTTTTCGTATTTGTTTGTTACGGACTTTCTTGTAAACAAATGCAAATGAATTTAACTACTTTTAAGTTACCTTATTTAATAGAAACAGAATAATTTAGAAGTAAGTATCACCGGGTCCTGTACCTTTTTGTCAAGAATTATTTTGCATCTATCTTAAATTGTTACGATATTTCGTGAACTTTACTGTCTCAAATGAAACTGCGCCAAGCGCCTGTCTCTACTTCAACTTTATCGTGGCATTTATGTTGTCTGTCTTCATGGCTTGCGCTTGATTGCATTGCCTTTAATTTGCATTAAACAAGTATTCCTTCGAATCAACGCGATTATAACCTACATAAATACATTTTAGTTTTATAAAAGTTTAAAAAGATATACGCCGAATAGTTATATTTAGTTTTAAATAGGCGTATTTCTTACTAGCTTTAATTACTTAATTATTCGGAGAAGATAAAACGGTTGCGTTAAAGAACGTCCACACATAACGGTAGTTACCTATATGTGAAAATTTTTCGTCGCCATGCTTAATTAACGCGTACAAAGAAACCACGTTATAATTCTCATATTTTTGACGCTGTCAACGTCACAACTTTTCAGACACTTGCAAACTTTTGGTTCGCGTCGCGACTTAACATAAACCAAGCTGTATTTTATTGCCCTTGTTGAGTTAATATAAAAGTTGGCTTATTCCGCGCCATCGATTAAAATTACCAAGTTCACAAAATTCGAGCAGATTTAATAAGTTCAGCATAAATTCGGCCCGACCAAAATATTTGTAGCCCTCCAATCTAAGCGGCTTCATGTAATTGGAGTTCGTTGTTATTATGGTGCTCTCTACCCGTCATACGGTAAATAAATATTGTTTTCGCAAGCTTAAGATTCAATAAAGGAACTGTTGTTGAAATTTACGCTCCGTACCTTTTGGATAATGAGTAAGGTGGGCTGCTGCCTAATTTACGAACGGCCGATTCTGCGCACCAAATTGATTAAAACTTCTATCGGAACGCTGCCGCGCGCCGCTTCCTGATCAATTTATTATAGCATCAGTACTTCCGTATTATATTAAAAGTATTACAGCTCACGATATCAAGTTGATTTTTTCAATAACTCACGCTGAATACGACGAATTCTTCTACTTATTTCAGTTTTCAACGTCACGTTAAAAATTATTATGATTATGAAAGTTGGATTAAATCGCCTTATTTTTTTTAATACAGACGGCTTAAAAGTTTTCTCTAAAGGTAATTTTATTGTGATAAAATGGTGTTAATTAATTTCACATAGTTAATTAGGCCATTCTACTTTTAAGTAACCATTAATCTATTGTGAAATATAAGGCATACCTGGTAATTTTTTTCAAGTATAAAAAACTAAAATAAAAACTGAAATAAATAAATTTAATCTTAATAAAAAAGCTTAAAATTTAAAGAAATTTTGTGGAAAAAATTGGTAACTCAGCGGAAAATACATTAATTTCCATACAAATGGCGGAGACATGCATGTCCACTGCGTTACCTCCTTTATAGATAAAGGGGTGGATCAACTATTTCTTGTTGTTATTCTGTCCTGTCAGCGAGGGGACGAAAGTAGTACAGTTTGATTAGAAGAAATGTTGTGTCACATTAACTAACATGCTTTTTAGATGACCAATTGTAGAAGGGGTTTAAAACTACCACAAAAATGCATGTTTGGCAAATTTTTATCAGATAAACTTACGGTTTAAAGAGTTACTCAGGAGACCGTCACTATAGCAACGAGTGACAAAGAAAAGTTGATCGACCCAAATAATGATTACTTTTTATACGTAGTGATATATTTAAATGTAAGCTTAATTATGTGCCTATTTAAATGATTAATGTAATCATAAAACCGAGCACATCACCGTTATTGTAAAAAAAAATATTTGAAGAGCACATTACAAAAAATTACTGGTCAACAAAAAGTAGAATGACCCAATTTTGTTTACAAGTGAATTAGGATTTCAATAGTACCTACTAATCTTAAAACTCAAATTTGTACTGGCATTTAAGTGAAGTTCATATGATATAAATTTTTTTGACGGGCATTTTTACTAATTAAACCGATTAAGTTTAGTTAGTATAATAATAATAATGCTAAATTGTGTATTTGTTTATTTGTGTGAAATCGTGAGTATTTTTTTGTTTTATTAGTTCCTATGTTGGCGTACTAGATGGTGCTGCGTTGTCGCAACATGTGCCTCACTTCTGCACAACAACAAAATGGCGAAACTTCAGTGATCGAAGTCACCCAAAACAATCTTCTTCTTTTCATGCTCTCCATTTTAAGAAGAAAAAGGCAAACGGATGAATGATCGTACATATTAGCTCGTTTGCCTCGTTGCCGGGGGCATTATTTCGCGTGGTAATAGATGGGGTAATAGCGCGGCGGGTACGCGTGGCGAAGAGCATACGGTGCAACACCTGTCGCCCACGCCATGAGGTAGGTTGCTGATGACATAATTATCTAGTGAATTTTTAAACAATTCTTATGTCTGACCGGAACAATAATCTCAAATCACGAATAGATATAGTTAAAATAGCCCATTGGTTGAACTTGTGGCGTTCAAGTAACGGATCGTGCGTTCAAACTCGGATTTAGGTACACCTCTGCATGAGCATGAAAACTCCATACCTATTTAAGGGGTGTGTCTCGTCACGTCACGTGGAAACTACAGTCGAAGCCGTCTTTAATTTATGGCAACAAGAGAAATTTTCAAGAGTGTAAGCCCAAGGTGTTCGTACACCCACCTAAGTCGAAACCAACGGTATCTCTGTGGCCTCATAACTCCAGATCGACTGAGCCGATTTTAATGTGGGCAGTTAAGATTGCTTCCAGAATCACGGAAGATTGTTCTGTTTTTTTTTTTTTATTGTGGAAATCACTCTAGTGGATATATTATATGTAGGTAAATCTTTACAAAATGGTAATAATGTGCGAGAAGTAATTTTTTAATGTAGGTACCCCAGGACCGCGGGATGCTCAGGTCACGGCATGCGTCTATTTTGTTTTATAAGGGCGTCAAAAACAGGGTAGATGATAACACATTAAAGCAATTATGCCAGACGAGGTTCTAGTACAAAAAAAAAAACACTTTAATTGAAGTTAACTCCAAAATTACATTTTTAGTTGCTTTATAATGTCAAAAGATTTATTAAGACCTACATCTGGAGTATAGCATTATATGGGAGCGAGACTTGGACATTGACTCAGCGGGACCGAGACAGATTGAGTGCGTTTGAGATGTGGTGCTGGCGGAGAATGGAGGGGATTAGCTGGACTGAAAGGAGAACTAATGAGGAGGTTTTAGAGTTGGTGGAAGAGGAAAGGCGGCTGTTAAGGACGATTGAAAATAGGAGAGGGAATATGCTGGGGCATCTGATACGACATGACAGTTACATAAAAACTATTTTGGAAGGGCAAATAGAAGGCAGGCGAGGCAGGGGAAGACCGAGACGGTCATTTATAGACCAAGCCAAGGAAAAAGTCAATGTCATGTCGTATCAGGAGCTGAAAACGCTGGCAGAGAACCGAAAAGAGTGGCGATTACTCCACCGACAAGAGCTATGCTCTTAAATTAATGATGATGATGATATAATGTCTATAAAAATAGTAAGTCGGTTGAGGTATTGCCGTATACAATTTATGGAAGAATCGTGTTTTAACAGCTCGTGAAAAGTATGTTCGTTGATTGGTGGTCTCATAATCCCTATTACAACCTATACAGTAGTCGCAGTATTAAAAAGGCTGAAAGCCCCTGAGTTACTAAATAATCTTTGTTCCTATTAGAAAAAAGAATGAAGATGAGCAAGTAAATGCCGCAATATTATATACCATTCTAACTCACGTGTAAGTATTAATAACAGCTACAAGCCACATTGCTCCAGGCCGCCACTTTAGCTTGCAGATTGGATGCCTCATGATTTACGTAGCCGTACGCTTACCTCACTGCTCCCAGTTCTTTCGATAATATGTAACGCCTTAGAGAATATTTACCATACATATCATGAGACAAAAAATATTTTATAAGCACATTGGTTGCGTCCTCGGGGAATCAAAATATTAGCTTGAATCTGTTCCCTTATACAAATATGCTAAGTTTGTATTTGAAAATAAAGTACCTATATATTTTAACCTAAGAAAGCGCTTGCACGCATCGATTTTGCATTCTCTGAACTCTAGATTTGAACTGAAGTAGTTTGTAATGAAAACTACTTAGAGCGCGCTGTTGCGAACTGCTTATTTTTTATTTAAAAGCAAATGCTTCATTCCATTGTTGCACAGTTAATGAATTTTGCTTTTGTTTATTTCTATCAACAGACTTTGTCTAAATCTAGAGTTAAAACTAGTAATCGGGTCGATGTATTTACAAATAAATACAATTGTAAGTACCTACATAGACAGTAAATCATTTCAAAAGAACTTGGAATTATTAAACTAATAGGTTCGTATCTGTGGGGTGGATACACGGAATAGAAAAAACTAGAGTCATATATTCCATTTAATATGAAACAGATGTAGCCGAAACTACACAAATGCGCTTATTTTTTCTATTCCATGAAAGGAAACATCAAACTAAGCAAGCAAGTGAAATTTAAATTGAAATGATCGCGTTTTAAGTCGCAGCTATTTGATAACTAACTTTTCGCCCTTCGCATTATGCACTTCGCGAGGGCTAAATCCCAATTAACTCAAAGTTCCAGTCATAAAAGGACAGTTCTCAATTAATTAATGCTGTGTTAACTCCCAAGTATAGTTCGACACGCGAGGTCGTTAACTATGACAAGTGCTGTCAGTATTTACGAAATGTAAATGTGCGGTGTAACGCCCCGCTAGACGTCATCAATCGTGAAATTAAATAATCTGTGGCAGTTGTGACGGAACACAATGGAGACCTTTCCATTTTCAAACATTGAATCCGTAAATACAGATTAAATAAACTTTGGAACTAATAAACACATCAAAGCCAAGGCGTTTCTGCGTGTCATTTATGCATCCTGTCGATAATGCTATAATAACCTTACAATAAGGCTAGACCCTACTTCCTCGACGTATACGGCTCGGCATAATTATTCTACCTTCGTAATACCAGCTCAGGTGCCGAAAACATCGGGAAGGGCTGTTTTTGTTTATCAAAATCGTTTAATTAACCTCTTGAGGACATTCGAACTGCGTTTCGACACGCAATGCACGTGTCAACTTACAATTGCGCCCGGCGTTAATTTACCTCTTTTAACATTTTTTCGACTGTAAAAACGCAAAAGTTGTGTGCATGGGTTATTTATTGTCGCTTTATGGGTTTTATTTCTGCTGTCCGGGCGCTACAGCGGAAGAATAATGAGTTTAAAGCATACGTTAAATTTTTCAATGACTGCATAGAAGTTTTCATTTATAAATAATGAAATAGTACATTATGATACAAGTGTGCTACGTTGGTCATTAGACATGAGGCATTATTGTAAGCGCGAGCCGTCAGGCGAGCGCTATAAGGAAGCCGAAGTGTGTAATGATCAATGCACACGAGTTGCATACGACGTTTTTCAACACAATTGCGAGGAAAAAAACAAACTTGTATTGTTAGTAACTTTTGTAATTTTTACAAGGAACATTTCACCGTGGGTTTCTACATCCTTGGTTGTAATATTTATTGAGCTCCTGACGTCTAAACGCACCAGTAATACCGAATATTAACGCAACCTGCAAAGAGATCAAATAAGTATATTAGTAAAGTTGTAGGAACGTATTGCCATAGTACTTAATGCAATTATAGAGCTGATACATAAATTTATATTTATAATGTTCAACTTACCTTTGTTGTCAAGTACTGACTGTCCGGAGCTTCTTTTAAAAACTTTTCAACATCGGTTGGTGACGACACCTTTGAATTTCGACCAATAGATCTGCCAGGATGTCTCTTAAGAAATGCCGTCAAGTTACTAAGTATTATATGTTTACCAACTTCATTTTTGGTCTTTACTGTGTTTTTCAACATGGATATAACGAGCTGGTCTTGTATTTATTTGCCAGTTTATGCTATCACTCGCGTTCGTGCCTCGATAAGTATTTCCGGCGGGGTTGAATTAATATTTTGCTCGTCTTCACTATTTGAAGTAGATGTTTTTGATAGTAATTAACCACACAGCAGCAACTTTACCAAATATTTACGTAAAATGACACACTAGTTTTGTTTTTTTCGCGCGCCGCACTTTCGATGCGCGCGCAGGTTCAATAAAGGCACTAGAAAAACGGCTATTCAGCAGAGCAGCAGCAATATAAAAAATAAAATAAACTATAAATTTAATGTTTGTAAATACGATAATTAAGTTAATTTGTGTTTATAAATATATAATTTGATGAAATAAAATGTTTATTTGTCATCTTAACCCTAAAATAATTTAATATTCGTGAAAATATTCAAGACATAAGCTTTTGCTCAAATTAAAAAAAAGTTTATGTTACAGCACTTGTACGGTAATGTTTTTACAGCACAAGTGTGGTAATATGCTGAATTATGAAACTAAAAACGGTGTAATAAGAGTCAATTTACGAGCAACTGTGTTGAAAAAAATCTTTATTTCGGCCATTCAGTCCATATTCAATTAATGAACTAAAACAATTACTTTGCTCACCCGTGACCTTACAATAGTTACGTTTATGCAAGAAATGTGTGTTCATGCAGTTCCTCCACCTCCACACTGTACGAACACACACAAATCACACAAACACAACTATCACCACCACCAAGCTACACTGACGCGTTTCGAACTCAACCAGAGCTACAACACTTCTAAAATAATAGTAACTATTACATAATTATGAAAACAAAATAATGTAAATGACAATATTTATGCCCTTGCTAATTGTTATAATATTTTCAAAAGTTTCTTTCAATAAAAAGACACGACAAGGGCCCAATCGCGTAACAAATTATTTATAAGCTAATAGTAAGCTGAGTTTTTCGGAATTTATGTGCGAAATTACATTTGAAATTTACTATGAGCTTTACGGTGAAGGAAATCATCGTAAGGAAATCTGCAAACACCTGCGAAGAAATTCAATGGTGTGTGTGAAGTTCCCAATCTGCACTGGGCCCGCGTGGGAACCACGGCCTAAGCCCTCTCATTTTGAGAGGAAGCCTGCAGTGGGACGTATAAAGGCTGGGATGGGATGAGTTTTAGCTATTTTGTATTGAAACTATTTAATTTATTCACTAATACTATTTGCTTGTACCTATTTTACAGTTATACAGTTATGCTAAAAGTAAGAAAAACCATGAAGCCAACCATTTAGTAAGTCCGGAGTATACAGGGTTATTTTTAATTCACTGACATCCTCTTAACCCTGAATTCCTATCACTCAAACAAATGTTTTTTGTTTTACGACTTTTTAAAATGAAGCACTTTTTTTCCCATACAAATACACAGAGTATCGTAAAAATAAGAGGCAGAATCAAATTTTCAAAACGTTATTACACCAAAAATATTAAGTTATGACAAAAGCCGTAAAACAAAAAACATTTGTTTAAGTATGAAACTACCGTGAGACTCACTCATAGTGAAAATAAACGGATCACTCACGTCTCAAAACGAGTTTAACTCGACATGTTTCGGGCTAATCCGTAGCCCTTCCTCTCGGAGTCGCACGAAACATGTCGAGTTAAACTCGTTTTGAGACGTGAGTGATCCGTTTATTTTCACTATTTGTTTAAGTGTTAGGAGTTTAGGGTTAAAAGGATGCTAGTGAATTACAAATAACCCTGTACATCTGTTTGATGACTTAGTATGAAAAGCGATTAGTTCTCTAGATAGTGCTTCAGTGTCGGTCCTCATCTCGCGAGAGCACGACAGTATCGTACGAAGTTTATTGACACTGGAAGCTGACACCTGACTAGAGCTAAAACATTTTTAGTGTTTCAGCGGAATACCAATGCGAGCACTTTACTATTTTTGCATTCTGATATCGATACGTTGGGTAGTAAGCGTTTAACAGCCTCCTTTTTACACAATTTACACATTAACCTTTCGTATGCCGGAAGTAAAAAAAAAGTCGTGCATTCTAGTCTCAACAGTTTCATATAAATCCAAAATGCCTTAAATTGGGTACGGATCCAGTACAAGGCATACGAAGGGTTAAGGCGTTACTTTTATAAAGTAATTGTCTCAGTTCTTTCAGTAACTACTGTTTTTATCTTGCGGCTTCGCTTTTCGGGAATTTCAGAAAAATCCTTGGATCGTCAAATGTTAAATTTTAAGTCTCTAGCCACAGCGCGGTTTAGGCTGTGCATTGTCTATTTGTCATTCAGTCAGGTAATTAGTCTTTTTTTTTATAGGTTAGGATAATCAACAGGGAAAATGGCTCAATCATTATTATTGTCAGTCAGACGTCAAGTTTATGTTGTTGTTGGGTATCTTAGGTCTTTGCAACTTGCAAGATAGCCTCAGGTTTCTTGCATTCTTTCCGCTTTTCCCTTTTTACACGACTACGGCAAAGCCAAAAGCACAAACAACACAAAACACACAAAAACAGTCTATGTATGTTTGTATTTACGGATGTTCCACCGTAGCGTCGACTACTCGCCTCATTTAATAAATAAGATTTCAATTGATTCGTTATTATTCTTGTCTATAGCAAGCGAGGTATATTATAGGTGCAACTCGGGGCAGAATGAATAATTATTATTCAAAGAAATTGCGTCCTGATCCGAACATATGTAGGTTCATCCTGTTTTAAACTTTCGTGATTTTCACTCATAATTACTAAATTAAACGGGACTTATCACGCAATAAATATTTATTTATTTACCTCGACGTTTCGGCCACATTGCAGCAACCGTGGTCACGAGTTTCACGTGACCACGTTTAACGTCGAGGTAAATAAATAAATATTTATTGCGTGATAAGTCCCGTTTAGTTTAGTAATTATAGGTTCATCCGTTCGGATGTTACGATGCCACGTACAGGTACAAAGATTCACCCCTTACTCGCGTCGGGTGTTGAAAACAAGAAAGTTACTTTAACGGCATCCGCCAACGCCAACTCTGTAAACGGCATTAATAGTACAGTCTGCTGCAGAGAAAAATAACCATAACAAGGGGGGTTATCTTTTCTCTGCAGCTGACCGTACATAAACATATCAAAGATGGCGTCGTCAAAACACAGCAAACACATTTTTGCATGCATCGCAAAGCCTCAGCTGCATGCAGTCGCCAACTGACTGCACTTCGTATTCAAGAGTACATTATCATGATGAGACCATCATAACACAGTTATGTCATGTTGTGCTGTTGGAGCCGGCACGCCACTTGACAAATGCAGCTTGTTTGCCCCCGCCTCGATGACTTTTTGCTCGAAAAATTGGGTCACATATGATGCATAAATTAATATGTTAGGGAAGTATCCTTTAGCCTTTACCTGCGGCTCCGCTCGCTTAACCGTTAGATCTGGCATCTGCGATATCGCAAAATTCTCATGGAAATTCTCAAAAATTACATCGTGATCGCCGTGGTTTAACATTGCATGAAAACCACCCATGCCTAATGCCATGAAAAGTTTATTGATGGAAAAATATTCATTATCATCATCATCCCAGCCTATATACGTCCCACTGCAGGGCACAGGGCTCCTCCTGCCTTGAATTATATCTCAGGGTGTATAATAACTATATAAATATAATGTAGTTTTAGAAAATCAATACTATAATATTAAAAATGTGAAAGAAACTGCTTGTCACCTCTTCACGGTAAAATCGATGCACCAATTTCAAACAAATTTAGCGACGAGATTGTAGGTACGATGAGGAATAAATTGGGCTACTTTTTATCCGGTTAAATGGCAAACTAATTTAATGAAACTAAATGGAACTTGGAAAAAATAATTTCAATAACTAAAAACTTTGGTTAATTATTTAGCCACTTAACTACCGGAGATTGAACAAAATAAGTTCTGCATTTAGAGGAGTCATACCAGTGTTTAACCTCTTAAGCCCAGCGTACTAAATTTACAAAAATTTTACGTACGTTAAATCAAATGTCAACTTTTCCTGATTGACAATAAGTTTCAAATTATGATGGTCATAATTTGACTTGGGCTTTACGAGGAGCTAAAAATAAAGTGTTACTGTTGATTTTTTCCCTACTGTTCGCGGTGCAGCCGCGCATGGCGTAAACACGCCGCTCGCAGCAAATTAAAGCGCAGTCAACGTTGATAGAAGGAGCGGGTAGCTTGTACGTATTTAATATTTTCACTACACTACAGAGGAGCTACTACGAAATTCGTAGTTCGTTCGTGTCCCTTTCACTCTTTCTTTCTTTCTGTTTACTACTATTAGTGTGAACGGAACGGCACGATACGAAGTTCGTAAATCGAATTTCGTTAGGCCAGGTTACTAAGATCGACTCCCTGCGGAACATCATGAAAATGTCGGCAAATCCGTCCTTCCTTCTCCAGGTCGTTAGGGACACCTTTATGTAAAATTTCAACTTCAGTCCGGAGTCGTTTTGTATTTTTAATGCAGTAAAACTTTTTGTAGATACTTATTGTTACTCCGCAAATTTTGTTTTAACGGAGTAGCTAGATAAAAGTTGTAGTTCATTGATATGGACCTCCGTAAAACAGTATTTCGAGCTTTAATTTTAAATAAGGCTAATAACAATACCACAACAAAAAAACTGGAAATCTGAAAGGAAAACCAAGTTAACAATAAAGCAACGCAAAGTTACTGTGTTCTATATTTTTTTACATACCTACTAACATAATTGACAGTTGTTTTCCTACTTCTCAAACCAAACTCTGTCAAGCGCTACGCATGAAAACACTGGCGTTTCACTTGAAACTGTTACCGATCTGTATTAAAAATCTTCTATGTTAGGTAATGAATGTCTAATGTTCATCGTTTCAAAATTACTTCGAGGTATCCCTTTCGCTTCCTCCTTCTACTCACTCTCATTCACTCGCTCACTCACTCTTCTTCTTTTTACTTTTGTACGTCTGTTGCTCTTGTTATCTGTCTATTTCATGTTTGTAGAACAAGAGAAGTGAAAAAGAGTTTTAATACGTATCAGCCACATTGCAACAGCCGTGATGACGAGTAACTTTAAGTATAAGGTATCGTTCGTTTAGCCGCGCGAGTTTTTCGAACTAACCACATTTAGGGTTTGATTTTACTTAAGAGTGCAAACCGCGAAATTTTAAAACAATGTTCACTGATTGACATATTGATCTTTCGTGCCTACACTAAGCTCGCATCCTTATATCTCTTGATCACCAGCGTCATTAAGAGGCGGTGCGTGAGGCCGACACCGCTCGTGCGGTCAAATGTGACGCCGACACATATTGGGATTAACTTCAGGATTAACGGGAATTAAATACAACCTCGGCTGATTCGATACTGGTTACGAGTTCAAATGAGGGTGATTTACACTGTCAACGAGCGGTTGATATTGTTTAATTAACTGTCTGGATCGTTCAGGTCACTTTTAAACTTAAGAGTGAGAGGTTAATCGCGTATGAAAATCTGCTTCGGGAATACGGTTTTTATAACACGATGTGAGTGAAGAAATGGATAAACATGGTTTGTGGAGTATTGTTCAATGCGATGATAACAATTAACTTCCAATGAACTGAAACAATTACCTTGCTCACCTGTGACCTTACGCTTGCGCTTTTTTTTCGTGGGTGAGCTAGGTAATTGTTTCAGTTCATTAACATGGACCCCGCAAAGTAATGCCTAATTCAATAAATTAATTAACTTGCACTATCATCATCATCAATTCAGCCGAAACACGTCTACTGCTGAACATAGGCCTCCCCCAAGGTTCGCCAAACAGATCGCTCCTGCGCCATACGCATCCAACGTACTCTCACAACCTTTACCAGGTAGGGACATGATATCGAATCCGATACTTTACTCATATCGATATTTTACATACGATACTAGTATTTAAAATTACGATACTTTTAATCGATACTCAGTACTCTAGTGAGTACTTTTCATCAAGTATCGAATCGATTTCAGCAAGCGATTAACCTTAAAACGGAACGGAGCGGACAGAACGCCGTGTTCTGAACGCGATCAATCAGACTATCTATCATTACCTACCTACCAGTAATTTACGGTAATAAACGCGATGCGAAATGCGTATTGATTCTCTCCTTCTAACTTTATGACATAGAAAGAGAGCTCCGAGACTAAACCAACTTTTTTCTGTTGCCGTGTAATACAGCATATGATCTGACTTGTTTTAGAAGTAGACATCGCAAAATAAATGTAAGGAAGACAGCCCTTTGTTTATGATCTTCATGAATATTTGATACTTACTCATATCGCTATTTTGGTTTCGATATCGTGTCCCTATTACCAGGTCGTCACTCCATCATGTTGTAGGGCTACCTACACTGCGTCTGCCGGTCCGTGGACGCCACTTTACTGACCCCATCGGCTATCAGTTCTACAAGTGATATACTGTAATTATGCTTTGTTTAGCGACATGTTACCGTTCTTTGTTTCTGCGTATTGAAGGTCGTCACTTAATAAGTTTACCGATAGCTATGTCATGCTCAAAGTATTGCTCTAGTATTTGGGATAACTGACAATTGATTTGTTCGAAGCAAAAACTCGAAGTCCAAGTGTGACGATGGTGTGCTGCAGTTACTAGTACCTGTGACCACAATACATATTTAGCACAAACCTTCAGAGAATTCACATGTGCACTCTGAGACAGGATGCGGGTTAATTATTCTTCGCGCGAACAAACAGAGTGTCGCTTGATTACTGTTCTGCACGCGAAGCTAAAGCTTACCATTCACTGGCGATCACCGATAGGACAAACTTGCTATTTACTTAGGCCGACAGGCAAATTCGGTCTGTCGCCTGGACATTACAAAGATTATTTTCGAAAATATTTTTTTAAAAAGAGTTTGAATCCTAACTGAACAATGGCTTTGTCGAATCTGTGTCTCACGCAAAAATACACTGTTGTATGTATGTATAAATCTTCCCAGGTGAATTTTTCGCTTCGAGCCATTAAATTAAATTTGAACCTTAATACTATGACGATACCGTTTGTTTTGAAAGATAAGGGCTCGAAGCGAAAAATTCACCTGGGAAGATTTATACTATATAAACTGACCGATTTGCTGATGAAAAGTGCTTTTGGCGTTTATTGGTGTACGCTGCAGTTTTTCCATATTTTCATATAGAAAGTAAAATATTAGTGCCGCTTGGGTTTAGGTTTAAAAATATAAATTGTTTACCCAGGCTTATTTGTGTAATATAAATGACAGTTCCACGTAATTTGGCACTACTTAACCCTAGGTTATCACTTAACTCGGCGATATATGTATGGTTATCTCTGGTCCATGCAAGTCCGTCTTAGAGTAGGTACTACATTTTAGTAGGCAGTAGAAGGTTAAACGTCGAAATTTTGCACTAAACGTACTGTTCGTATGTCACACGAATTATGTTTGCCGCGTCACTCCGTATATTGTTTCCGGAGCGTTGCTATGAGTTACGTTCTATGTGCACGAAACACTTGTCATCAGGCAACTCTGACATCATCATCATCATTTCAGCAATATAACGTCTACTGCTGGACTTAGGCCTCCTTCATTGATAACCTATCATTACGGTTGGAAGCAGCTTGCATTCACCGTGAACCTGCGTTCTTTAACAAATTATCCGTCCATATCGATGGTATCCACCAACGTTACGCTACGCTTGCCAGTTCGTGGTCTCCATTCGGGAACTCTGACAACCAACTGTAATTTGCAGTTTTTGATTTTTATTAAGGATAGCCTTCCGTCCGCTGCTTCGCCCACAATAAATTAATTTTCCCGTAGGAAAAAGTATTTTCCCGCGGTAAAAAGTAGCCTATGTCACTCTGTGATAATGTAGCTTTCTAACGGCAAAAGAATTTTTGAAATCGGACCAGTAGTTTTTAAGTTTATTCGTTACATAAGAAAAATACAAATCTTTCCTCTTTATAATATTAGTGTAGACTAGCTACCCGTCCCTGCTTCGCACAGACTGTCAAACTCGCTAAGGTTACATTGGTAAAGTTTATATAGTCGTTAAGTTTTCTTAAACTTTCCAATTTTCTGCGGTTTCAGATTTTTTTCTGTCAGAACCTCTGCAAGTATCAGAAAATTAAAAAAAAAAACTGAAAAAAATCGGTTTTTGTGTTGATGTTTGTGAGTAATAAAAATTCACCTACCACCTATAATCGTAGTTAGGTACGCAAATCCACTTAGTGCAAACAAGATCCTGTGGTTTCTAAGTGAAGTTTTAGACAGACTAGACGGCATTACATAGGTGTACTTTACTTACTCTTCTTACGAACTCTCGTACCGCCATTGCTGCATTCAGATAAAAATATTATAACTAAAAATAAAATCGTGCTCCACGTTTACATGTAATTACGTGAATGTTTGCCTTAACGAGTTACAATTTGGTGTAAATTAGGTTGCCCTGTTACCTCACTAGACGTTAATTGTCCCCATAATAATTCAAATTATGACATTAACATGAACGTACTGACGGACTGGCCACTTTTCTTTATGGCCATTGGATGCTAATAAAGAAAAAAATCGATGTCATTCTATTTTTGAACTACGTCTTTTAATTGGTTGGCGGCATTAGATTGGCTTTCTTTAATGGTTATGAAAAGTGAAGCGTTTTTAGGGTTCCGTACCCAAAAGGTAAAACCGGCCAATTGCGAGTCGGACCTGCGCGCAAAGGGTTCCGAACAATTATCTATAAAAATCACGCTTGTTGTATGAGAGCCCCCCTTAAATATTTATATTATACCATTTTTTAGTGTTTGTTGTTATAGCGGCAAACGAAATACATCATCTGTGAAAATTTCAACTCTCTAGCTATCACGGTTCCCGAGGTACAGCCTGGTGACAGACGGACGGACGGACAGCGGAGCCTCAGTAATAGGGTCCCGTTTTACCCTTTGGGTACGGAACCCTAAAAACGGGACCCTATTACTGAGGCTCCGCTGTCCGTCCGTCTGTCCGTCCGTCCACCTGTCACCAGGCTGTATCTCATGAACCGTGATAGCTAGACAGTTGAAATTTTCACAGATGATGTATTTCGGTTGCCGCTATAACAACAAACACTAAAAAACAGAATAAAATAAATATTTAAGGGGGCTCCCATACAACGAACGTGATTTTTTTGTTCGTTTTTGCTCAATATTGATAACGGCAACAGTTAGACGCTTGAAATATTCACAGAACATTTAGTTATGTATTCACTTTAAAAATAAATAATTAAATTAAATTGAAACAAATATTTAAGGGGAGCTCCCATACAACAAACATGTTTTTTTGCCGTTTTTATAGATAGTACAGAACCCTTCGCGTCTCTTCCAAACAACCTTTGGAAACTGAAAGAATCCTTTAATGTAAACTGCGACCTCAATTTCATGACAAAAATATGAATCGGGTGTAGTCTGTTTTATATCCGCAAACTCATAAGTCATTATAAATAAAATAAATAAATAAATATCACGGGACAATTCACACCAATTGACCTAGTCCCAAAGTAAGCTTAGCAAAGCTTGTGTTATGGGTACTAGGCAACGGATAAACATACTTATATAGATAGATACATACTTAAATACATGTTAAACACCCAAGACCCGAGAACAAACATTCGTATTTTTCATACAAATATCTGCCCCGACACGGGAATCGAACCCGGGACCTCAAGCTTCATAGTCAGGGTCTCTAACCACTAGGCCATCTGGTCGTCAAACCAGTGGTATAAACTAAACTAGGCCAGATGTTGCTAATTTACAAAACTTCTATATCCATACAAGCCCCCTGATCCTAACACAACTAACAATAGCAATCAATAACACCTATTACCCCGAAGCATTTCACGGCTTATTAGAAGTGGAAGTGCAAGGTGGGTTGTGTTGACTTTCGGCCAGTCAACAACGTTATCGGCGCGTCAAGCTGACGTGTCAAGCGACGTGACAAGCGGTCAGTGGCCACAGATTATACAACGCAGAACATACCAACAATTAAGATGCCTACATGCTTGCTGAGCGTCGGACAAGATGTTTAGTCTGGCATCACGGTCTGCTTAGTTTAGTAACTACAAATACCCTTGGACATGGCGTTTACTAGCATTTACTACTTGACTTGTCTAAAGGCACAAAACTGATAATAATAATAAATAATATACCTATCACGGGACGATTGATGACACCAATAGACCTAGTCCCAAACTAAGCAAAGCTATGGGCCACAGATAAACATATTTATATAAATAAATAAATGCATACTTAAATACATATTAAACATCCAAGACCTGTACCACTACCATGAGTTCACAGTGACCACACTCGATAGCGACTGCGTAAATGATTTGTATGGAGAATCCATACAAATCATTTACGCAGTCGCTATCGAGCACGGTCACTGCAAACTCATGGTAGTGGTACTGGGCCCTTAAGCTCCGTAGTCAAGTTTTCTAACTACTAGGCTATCGGGTTGTCATAACTCGACACATTTAGTGAAGTGACTGTGAGGCACACTGAGCAAAAAACGAGTCGTGGCTTGGCATACCATCCTAGAGGGTATAAAGGGTGATTGACTCGCTTGTCGCTCAGTGAGTCCTTAGGGCCTAAGCACACGGCGTTTTTAGAACGCGCCGTCGACGCGCGTTTTAGGAACGCGCGTTTACAGCGCGTTTTTCATTCCATTAGAGCAGCCTTATGGCCCCTAGCATAAGGCGTTTTTTAAAAAACGCGCCGTGTGCTTAGGCCCTAATAATTAATCAAGAAGGTACGTATTGAGCGATACCGTTCTGATGATCATGAGAAGGTGCATAGCATATGGGTATGTATTACAATACCGAAGTACGAAAGACCGAATGTATTAAAACATCGAATGGGTCAAAAGACCGACACGACTTTTTTCTGAAACCGTAAACTTCTCAGAATTTATTAAAACGGCATCATACAGAACCCATTAGGTTAGGGTAGGTTTGTTTTATAACAATCTTAAAAAGTAAACGGTTTCAGAAAAAAATCGTGTCGGTCTTTTGACCCATTCGATGTTTTAATACATTCGGTCTTTCTTACTTCGGTATTGTAATACATACCCATAGCATATGCCAGGCCGAGCTTCTTGATTTTAAATATTGATGATTTTTTTAGTGAATATATAAAAGTAAAAAACAAATAGCTAGTTTTAGTTCACAGTTTCGCTTGTGCTAAAAATAAATAAAAAAAGGTTGTGGTATTATTTTTAAAACGACTAATAAACATCCAAATATCTTGAAAAACTTTCTCATTTATAATATTAGTATAGTAGCATTTTTGTAGGAGTAGTAGAAGATTCTGATAGTTTATAGTTATCTAGTAGAAGTACAGGACTTGAAATAAAAGACCAAAAACGTCAACAAAATCTACAGCCAATACGTAAAAAAAATACCACGAAAGTGAGGCGGTTGAAACGCTCGAATCTTCATAATAGTAGGATCAGTAGGATGTCGCATCTGCGCCGATAGTCTGTGGGCTGTGAGCCGTCGGCTCGTTACGTCCACGGTAATGACAATGACGATAATGTACGCTGTCTGCGACCGGACTTGAGATTATTGCTTTTAGTTGCGGGCTGATGTTGTTGCGTTCACTAATGCCGTAGCTGCTACGACGTAGACTGCTACGTGTAACTTTGCTACGCTCATTGCTACGCGTTTGTAGAATAGGGATGTTGACACCAACCACCGACCAACTGACGTACTTTTTATGAGCTGTCAAAAACAATTCTCCCATAAAGTTTGAATGGCAATAGCAACTTATGACGTCACTTGTTCGCCAACTCAATCAAATAACTATTTATTTGTTTTAAAGCAACAAAAAATCTAATTTTGCAGTTAATCGAAAATTAACCGGTTTTTCACGCGGTAATCAGACAAGTGCACAGGAGAATGAGAATGGCTGTTTGATTTAATTGTCTTTGACTATTATGATTAATTTGCATTTTGAAGTTGGTGAAATATTTCTTGAGTTCGTCAGTAAATATTTAGATTGAATGGTTATCTTGATTACATTGAAAGAGAGGCCGTATTAAAATGTTTTAAACTTACGCGATTCTTACTCATAACTAAAGAGCCCTAGAGGCCGTATTGTCTAACGTACGGGCGCTTGCCATTGCTGTCACTATCATACACCGTATGACAGAAAGAAATAGTAGTAGTAGTTTTAGTAGTGGTAGAGCCGTGTTGTAGCTAGCCGCTGCATCACGAATGGGCCGGCTCGTCCGGGGCAGTACCACCCTCTCACAGAACACCGGCGTGAAGCAGCAGTAATCCTGCTTGCGTTTCGTACGGTCAGTGAGAGTGCCGGGGGCCCAATACCTCACCCCTTCCCTCTCCCCCTCCCTCTCCCCCTCCCTCTCCCCCTTCCCCTATTCCCTGTCCTTAAGGGCCGACAACGCACTGGCATCGCGTAAAGCGCTGCAGGTGTCTATGGACAGTGGTGATCATTTAACATCAGGTGACCCACTAGTTCGTTTGTCTGGCCTTTCTAACATTAAAAAAAAAAAAAAAAAATGCGATAGCAAGCGCCCGCGCTAGACAATACGGCCTCTGTTTTAATGTAGGTAATCAAGATAACCATTCAGTCTAAATATTAACTCAAGAAATACCTATTTCATTAGCTTCAAAATGTAAATTAATCATTATAATCGGTGTCTATTTCACAATTGTTTTCTATTGTAAGGGAATCGTATTGTTAGTATTTTGGTTTGTTACCCGTTTATTATTCTCCCTAGTTATTATTGCTGGGTTACCTACTCATAATTATTTATTGCTAGGTGGAATAACATGAGCCAGACAGTAAATATAGCTTAAATATACCTTGGAGGGCATAAAGAAAACAAATAACCTGGAAAACATATTTCTGCGTTGCCTTGCCTACCTTTTATTTATTTTGCTATATTTCTTTGTATGTTTCATTAAATTGAACTAACTTTCACCTACTTCTAACGATCAGGGCCCAATTGCAGAACAAAGTATAGGTAACGCCACCAGAGTTGAGGCCACGCACGCAACCGTTTGTGTTGTCGTTAAACGTCAACACAACGTCAAAATCCCGCCGTCATTACATGAGATGTGGTTGTGTGCGTGGCCTCAACTCTGGTGGCGTTACCTATACAACTTATATTACAAGCGGAACTCCCTTTCTAGTTAATATAACTGAAGCGAGAGTTCCGCTTGTAATATTAGTTGTACTTGTTATGCAATTGGGCCGTGATTGAATTAAAATATACTTAGATGACAATGCAAGGGCTACAGGTAGCAAAAAATACAATAGCAAGACAGCTTGTAATAAAAACCGGCCAAGTGCGAGTCGGACTCGCGCACTGAGGGTTCCGTACAAATTTTTAGATAGACAGCTGTAACTATCATAATCCGGTGTAAGCTGCTTCTAAATAAAATGTACCTACGCAATGTGGGATCATTTTATATATTAGTTAGTAATGTTAATAGTAATATTAAGGGGGTCTTAATTATTTAATTAAATTATATTTTTATTATTTGTTGTTGTAGTGAGTGGATGGATACAGTAATAAACAATCGGCGAAGATTTCAAGTATCTAGTTAAGAAATACCATTATAGAAAACGAGTTAAAAACCCTGAAAAAAATATTTTTCTTGTATGACGAACCCCCCTTAGTTTTAACTTTATTTTATTTTTAGTATTTGTTGTTATTGGGGCAACAGCAATACATCATCTGTGAAAATTTCAGTTGTCTAGCTATCACGGTTCATGAGATACAGCCTGGTGACAGACAGACAGACGGACATTGGAGTCTTAGTAATAAGGTCCCGTTTTTACCCTAATAATTATCACTTATTAAAACTTATCATTATCAGTCAAAAATCTTTTAGAATAAGTACTTACTTTCTACCTAGACACTAACTCTAAAGGCAAAAATTGAAATAAAAATTTGGCTACAAATTTTTGTGGTTCCGATCCTTAGCCGAAATGGCGACGGTCAATTGCCTATTTCCAGGCCTGGGCAATAATGTGCTATTAATGATTCACGATTAATTACATTAGATACAATACCAGAAACATTAAACTATACTTATTAGAAAATAAAAACGGGTATTCGCGCAGTCTACACCCTGTAGCAAATATTAATCTTTGATTGAAAATTTCAAAAGTTATAAAAAAATTAAAATAAAAAAGTTGAATACATGAAATCTGAGTTTTTAGCGCACAGCGATGTTATTTGTTAATATTATTTGTTCCGCAAGTACTACTTACGAAACACCCGGCTTTAAAAACATGTTTACCTACTTTATCTCGTTGTTTTAAAGTGATAAAGATGCACTGCACCCCCATATTTTACTCTGCCAGCCATATTGTTTACACTGTTGTGTAACAGCAAAGTAAATACTTACCTACTTGTAAAACTCCAGGCCAATTCTCAATTTATTCGATATGATGTCCGATCAAATAGGAATAGTACGAATTTTATAACTCTTAAAATGTCACATTGGTTACAATGTGTTCAACAGACGGTTCATCATCGTCATTACGCCTATATACGTCCCACTGCAGGGCACAGGCCTCTTCTCAGAATGAGAGGGCTTGGGCCGTAGTTCCCACGCGGGCCCAGTGCGGACTGGGAACTTTTCACACACCATTGAATTTCATCGCAGGTGTATACAAGTTTCCTCACGATGTTTTCCTTCCCCGTAAAGCTAACACCACCGTAAACAGACGGTTGTGATTGATAAATCTTACTAAAAAGAGTACTCTACTTTTTTTTTGAAAACCTAACAAATTTTGGGTTATTTCTACTCAGAATCACAAGCGCTATCGATTTAAGCAATAAAAATAGTGTCCCTGTTTTAATTGTCAGTTTTGTGACGCAGTTAACCATACATGTTGTATGGACCGTCACAAAACTGACTAATAAATAAATAAATAAATAAATATTAGGGGAAAATCTTACACAAATAGACCTAGTCCCAAACTAAGCAAAGCTTGTACTATGGGTACTAGACGACGATAAACATACTTATATAAATAAATAAATACTTAAATACATAGAAAATATCCATAACTCAGGAACAAATATTCGTGCTCATCACACAAATAAATGCCCTTACCGGGATTTGAACCCAGGACCTCTTGCTTCGTAGGCAGGGTCACTACCAACTAGGCTAAAGCGGTCGTTAAAAAAATCGTTAATAAATTTTGCATGGAAAATTAACGATAATTAAGGCAAAACGGGTACATTTTTTTCTGAAAACCCCCTAATTACGCTAAAGTCTGTATGTGTGGATGGATGTTTATTACTCTTTCACGCTAAAACGGTTTGACAGTTTCTGACGAAATGTCGCACACAAAAAGCTTATGACCCAGGATACCTATTGTCCTGGAAAAGTGTATAGTTCCCGCGCCATAGCGGGATTGAGTTGCGGGTAACCTAGTGCTTCCATACATTGGTTGGTGTTCAGAGTGTACGGCGTCAAAGGCGTGACGTGACTACATTTTGAATCAAAAATTCCGATGAAAAACCTTATCGAATTTTGACATCGCTCTTTAAGAGCTATTGTTGTGTAACAGGGATCTTTCTAAAGTGGTTTTACGACTCTTTAACTACTAAGATTTCGACAATTCATACCGAGAAGATTTCTCTTAATCTTAAGAGAAATCATCTAGAATTTTCCTTAGACATGTCTCGCTTTCGACTTACGTTTCACTCTGAATCGCACTCGCATTATAACAGTTGCATACCAATAACAGTGCAGGCTTTTGCCGAGCCCCTGGAGGGTTCACCCATTAAAGAGAGTGCGTCGAAGGCACTCGGAATATGAATAAACGCCACGGATGGGTGCCCCTGCATTAATCATCCGCGCGTCCGCCTCAAAGCCACGATTTACGACCCCTGTACACTTTTTTGGAGTACATTTCCGAAGATAGCTGGTGACCTGTGTGAGAGGGGAATAAATTTAGCTGATTCTCTGGAGCATCATGTTTGAAAGACTAGTCTTTGGATGTGTTCGTAAAGGCATCCCGTTGCGATACAAATAGTAGAATCTTACTTACATAATATCCTGTGGAAAATTGTTACTCTTTCACGCGAAAGAAATTTAATGGATTCTAATAAAATTCGGAAAATTGCTTAGTTCCTGAAGGATAGCGATAAAGAGACAGAGGCGAGGGCAACAGCTAGTCATGATATAAAGTCGCCTTTTCCTGTTCAATTCTTTTTTGTTTGAAAATAAAGGAAATTAAATTTCCAGTTAGACCGCCAGGTTTATCTATCTATCTAATCTAATACCTTTAAACGAGCAATTCTTGTATATATATTTATATATATATATATATATATATATATAATGAGGATCTCGGAAACGGCTCCAACAATTTCGATGAAATTTGGTATTTGTGGGTTTTCGGGGATGAAAAATTGATCTAGTTTGGTCTTATCTCTGGGAAAACGCTTGGTACCGAGTTTCAGCCCGAGCGGAGCTCGGTCGCCCAGGTACTTAACGTTTATTACTTGTGAGGAGCTCAAATATCTGTCTTATGAATCAAGTGCGTTTTCGGTACCCACGGTCTATAATAATATAGCGACGCGATCAGTAACGAACCTGCCACAAAAACCCATTTTTGAAACCAAGGCGTTACACAACAAGATATAGTACTACTATCACCTGATGCCAATAGCCGGCTATGTTCAGAGAAGCAATAAATCTGTAAACTTTTAACGTGCAATTTCCGACGGTACACGGCGCAAGATACATGATCTCAAGCGCAGAATAAAGATTTCATTCGCTCTAAACTGTGGCTTTTAATCTGGGTGGATAAAGCTAACCACTGATTTATAATTTAAAGCAGTTTTAAGCTTAATAGGCACTACCTACTAAAAACAAGCAGCTATTTGAAGTATCTATCACGTGTTGCTGACGCAGCGTAGGGAACAAGACTTATTTTTGGCTAACAGTATAACAACTCTAAGTACTTTTTTTTTTTGAATGAGTCGCCAGAGGGGCGAAAGACGCGAAGTCTTTGCTGTTTTTTACTTTAGGGTAGGAAGAGTGACTTGTGCTCGGGAAAAATCCCTTCGGACGAACTGGGAATGGAGGGCCCAGACAGTGTCCGACTTGCACGGACTAAAAAACCCGGTCACAAGTCCCCTTCTCTATTGATTATTAATACAAAAAACGTGTGCTTTATATTTTGAGGAGGGGAGAGGGGTAGGGAGGGGACTTAATCTACCCACAGTGTCCTGCCTCAGCCATTTGCTGGAAGGCCGGGAGAGGAGCATGTATTCTCCCGCTGGGCACTGGGGGGTGCTTAGGTCGGTCTTTTATGTTTTTACCCGTTGGTTTATTCCTTGACCGACCCTCGCCCGTTTCTGTACAATTACTTAGAGCTATTGGTTGGGTTGGTGGGATTTCTTGTCATATGCATTTATCTATAACTACGGGCTTCCTTTCTTTTGCCCTGCGATGGAAGGGTGGGTCGGAGATCTTTATGCCTGATGGTTTTTTGGCATGCTGTGTGTTTTTTTGCGCTTGTCTCCTAGCGCTACCCTCTTTTCGTTACCGCTTCCATCGATAGTTTTCCTGCTATAATAATTCGGAGGGACGAGGAGTGTCCCCCGGACAGATGGACGCCCCAGTGTCTCACAAGGGTCATGTGGAGCCCAGCGGATCCATACCCCAGCCAATGCTGAAGGGCCAGAGAAGAAACTTTTAGTCTCGATTCTCTGTTTAGGCTTCCGCCGTTGCTCCCACGAGTTCACCACCGAAACTACCGGGTGCGTCCTCCGTCCGGAGCTCACCTGTCGTATGGGCGGGAGATGCATACGTCAGGAATTCTTAGATCTAATTATACACTAACCAATGTTATACAGAAACTACTATACAATCCAATCAGTAAAAAAGGTTTGACAATTTTTTATATATACTGCAAACAGTGTCTAGGTCCAGGGGAAGCGAAAAGAGAATGGTTTTATAAGGAGGGAATATTGAATGTGTGTTTGTTTGTGTGTGTGTGTGTGTGTGTGTGTGTGTGTGTGTGTGAATGTGTGTGTGTGAGTGTGTGTGTGTGTGAGTGTGTGCTACTTATTTCGAAGACATGCCACGCGAACCACTCTTTCCAGGAACTCTTTAGTGTGGTCTCTGTTCTTTGCCGATCCAAGCAAATCACTCCAGGTCGAGCTATCTTGAGTTACCTTGACTCCGGTTTTTTGCTCTAGCTCGAACCTTTGTGTGTCAAAGCGGGGGCATTCACAAACAATGTGCCAGACGTCCTCGTCTTTAGCCGAGTCACATATGCACGAGGGTGCATCTTTGATTTTGAAACGGTGTAGATAGGCTGCGAATCCTCCGTGCCCGGTAAAGGCCTGAACCAAGAAATTTGTGAGTTTGAGTTTCTTTATGATGCTGTTTGCATCTCTCACTTGTGGGAAGAACTTCTTGGTTATTGCACCGGTCCCGGAGGCCTCGTAACGGATCTGCCATTTTTCGACCGTCTCTAGTCTTATTGACCTTTTGACGTAAGATATCGGCACCTCGTCGCCGAAATTGCTGCTTGCTTTGCCTGTTCATCTTCATTCACTCTATGTACTTTAGATATTATCATTATTAGTGAGAACGTGAGTTATGCTCGGAGTTTCCCTGGCGTGATCGAATCAGAAATAGAGAGCTACGTCAGTAACTAAATTTTTCGGGTTTCCCATCTTTTCTAATTGCTACACAGTCATCAGATATCTGTGGCTACTAACTAGATAATCACGATGAGTACGAGTTCAAAATTGCATACATCAGTTCATTTGAAATAGTTGGGCGTAATTTGGAACCCATCAAAATTTAAACCGATTTTATTCAAATAAGATATCCAAACGTCCTCTGCTGTAAATCAGGAGCATAGAAATATCCCCCGGAGCGGACAGAGATGACACACCTCTCACTCAGTACCAGTGTGCTTACCATTTAGAATGGCAGTAGCCTAGTGCTAAATATAATAAGTATGAGTCGTTAAGTAGACTTGTGCGTGCTCCTTCACTGAACTGATCGCTTTCAAACAGTACAATCGTGCAAATGTACTAGTTGATACGTAATAGAGTATAATGCAAGTGCATGGTTTGCTCCCGTGCCAATAACTGTTCCAATTCTTTTTGCTATCTCTTTCTTACTCGAACTAGTACATTCAACAAACCGTTCACTGATTCCAGACCGTTCAGTTTCATTCGGTTGACGTGATTGGAGCTATTTGGAGTATTTTTGAGCGCTCTCGTTCGATGGCTCACTCTCGAGATATTTTATTATACTAGGAGTAGAAAGGAGATGGGATAGTTTATTCTAGTACAGTGTCAGGAACTAATTCTATTTAGTACTTAGCACGTACTACACAAGCCTATTACTGAGTAAGTACAGCCACCTCCTCAGCGGTTGGTATTTATACTAAGATAAAGAAGAAATAGCTACAGTTAAGCAAATTATCCATAGTAGAATAAACATTCTTAAAGCGACAACAAAAAAAATTATCCGGAAAAGATATAAAAGCGTATATTTATTGTTTTAGATATATGTTCACATGCACAACATGAATAATAATGTATGAGAGCATGCGGAGAAGCAAGGTAAATATATTATAGTTCATTGATATGGACCTACGCAAAGTAACGTCTGAATTAATCAATATATTTTATATCAGTTGCAATATGTGGACTATGACGCAAAAGGATAGGGAGAGACGCAGGCATTTAAGATGTTGACTACCAGTGGCGAAGCGTGAAATTTTTTTCAGGTAAAGCCGTAGCGAAAACCTGTGGCGGCGCAGGACCTAAATTTGGTGTGGGCAAGACAAGACACATTTTGTGAGGCCCTGTGATGGCGCGCCACACATTAGATTACGGATGTAATGAGCAAAAAACGGGAAACTTTCGAGGCGCGAGGACCCTCAGACCGCGAGGCCGAGGACGGTGGCCCACGTCGCCCTTACCCAGCGCCGCCTCTGGCGAAAACTATTAACCTTTATCTTACCCTTTTTATTTATTCTCTTCTTAAAAATTAGGACATAACTTCTAAAATCGTCACTCAACAAATTCGCATCCACAATCAGTTTTAATTAAAGGAGCCTTTTCTACTTTTATTAAGCCTAGTAAATACAAAATAATTTATCTAGCGAGTCCAACCGAAGATAAAATATAAATTAAACTGACCACTTGACACTATAAGTTTGCACAATCCGATATTACGAAATTTCACTGGTTTCGAGCATCAACACTAATCTGGCTATGTATTTTTTTATTAAATTAAAACAATATATGTACTACTAATAACAAACAATAATAATACTTCACAACAAGAAACGAAATATGAAGTTTGTAATCAATGACAAATCAATCGTAATGTTGCCATTACAATTATTTCCAATAAGTGACGGTGTTATTTTATAAAATTCTAATCTAATATTAATTTCGCCAGTTTATAAACCTTAATAATAAAAGCAGATAAAATATAATTATTTTTGTTTTACACTAAATCATCGATATTTTACGTTCCATTTCGCTGCAGTAATTTTGTATAAGTAGGCGATCGTAGCGCCAAAAATGTTCCAAGAAGCCGCTCACGGCTCGCGGCTCGCGGCTTCGGCAGGCAAAGTGAAAGTGAGCCTTACGCACAACACACAAAGTCTTTTTTTAAATGTAATAAGCCGCTTAATCCCGGGTTATCTAAGTAGCATAAACACACGATGTTTCCTGGAGTGGTGTGGGTGTTTGTCAATGAATTATTTAAATGTCTGAGTGTACAATTTCTAATATTTCCGACCGGCATTTACTATTAGAGATCGTGAATGAATCGTTTTTGTGAGAGTATTACGTTGCGTTTTGATTCTGCATCGTGTTGAAAAAAAGTTAAGTTTATTAGGGAAGAGTATGCCTGTATTACAAACAACGGGTTATTAATAGAAGCGTTTGATTACTTCAAAATTTTAGGCAACCCGGAAGGAATCGGGTTGTTAGCACCCTTCGCCACTGTTGACTACGAGCTAGAAGCTAGAGGCTAGAGGGACTAACGAGAATGTTCTGGAAAGAGTAGGGAATAAAGAAATATCCTTGCTATGGCGGAATGTAGGCCAGATAGAATGGTGGATCATTTGAAACGATATGACGAGCATTAGCTATTGTATTGACAAGCAATAACCGAATGAAGCATGTTGAAGAAAAAAAATAAACAAAACTAAATTGAATTGGAACATTGTTAGGATTACACACATACCACAAGCAAGCGTACCGTGAAATATAAATAGGAAATAAAGGTAAGATGTGCAGGCACGAGTTTAAAAATTACATATCGACCATAAAACTTGGAAAGCACGTCATAAGAGTCAAATAGAATTGGTTATATAGGTGGGTGAGGTCCTGAAGCGTTTCAACCGCCGTCTCACGTGTGTTAAGATTGTTTTATGTTCGTAACAGTAAGCTTTAGGAGCATACCGCACAGCAAAATTTAACGAGTTTAAGGCTGCGTATCCACCGGAGCTGTGCGAGGATGCGTAGCGAGGGATGTGTTTGTCATGAACCAATAGAAACACTTCATTAAAAAGGTCCTAAGTGAATGAAGTGTTTCTATTGGTTCATGACAAACACATCCCTCGCAACGCATCCTCAACTCAGCCTTAGGCACTGTTTTACTTAACATCCATCCGATGGACCACTGAAATAAAATAAGTGCATTAATTTTTATATCAAAACCTTGATTTACTGAAATAAACAGCAAAATGTAAATTAAACACACAATAGTCTAAGCTTATGACGGTTCGTTGGGCAGACCGACGCCAACCATGTTGCTAGTGAAATTTAGTGTTAAACAAGTTCCCGGGACAATCAAACTTTTAATTAAATTATAAAAACTAATACTCAGCTTCGGAGGCATTACTACGCCATACTATTGCTGAGGTACCTATACGACGTCACTGGAAAATCAATAACCTAATAATATGTCCATCATTTCAGCCGAAAGACGTCTACTGCTGAAAATAGGCATCCCCCGAGGTTCGTCAAACAGCCCGGTCCTGCGCCATCTGCATCCAACGCGTTCCCGCAACCTTAACCACGTCGTTGCCCCATTTTGTTGTCCAACTAAATGAATAATGTTGCCCGTCCATCTAAAAATCGCCAGGACCACCGCCACGCGTGATGTGGAGTGTGGTCGCAGAATTGCAATTGGTTCATGGACAATTAATTATCCATAGATTTCCGTAACCCACGGAATAAAACAGTTGAAACTCTTCAGAGCTCCACTCAGGTCTTGTACCTGGTCGCTCGACGTTTCTAAACTATCCACGATCAGTAACAGTGAACAGTAGCAAAGCAACTTTCCACGGGCCTAAATGAGCTAAGTAAAAGGCCTGTAATGTCTGTCCCGGGCTGAAGTCGGGTTTGAGTGAATCCAACCCATATTTCAGGGTACACGCCGCAATTTACATAATTAACTAACTTCCCGCGACTTTCGCCTCGCCTGCTTGTGTATCGGAGTTAAACGCTCACTCTGAATTTTAACCCGGCTTCGAGGTCTAATGCAGCGGCGCTTCTGTCCAATTTTGATGTTAGGATGTTAGAAATAAAAATGTATGTATTAATCATACGAATTAAAATACTGTAGGTATTCGGTTGTGGCGGAGACATTTCTATTAGCACTTAGGGCTTAAATATTCGAACAAAATAAACATTTTTGGTTCTAAAATAAATAGGATTAAATAGTGTTAAGTTTATTTTAAGTGCTTATTTTAGAACCAAAATTGTTTTACAACTTGTCTTTTATTCAAAATGTATTCAAAAACATTTGTGTTTAGGTATTTTGCATTTGATTATTTATGTTAGCATTTTAAGTCCTATTATAAATAAAATAAAAAATAAATAAATATTAGGGGACAATCTTACACAAATCGACCTAGTCCCAAACTAAGCAAAGCTTGTACTATGTGTACTAGACGACGATAAACATACTTATATAGATAAATAAATACTTAAATACATAGAAAACATCCATAACTCATTATACTTGAAACACAGGATTATATTTTATCCTAGTTCAGGGTGTGTATTATTTTCATTTTTACTGTGTTTGTTTATCCTTTTAGTTATATTTGTCAAATACGATGTAAAAGTTAATAAAGATTATTATTATTATTATTGAGCACCGCAGTTATGTGTCACATAAAATGTCAAGATCTTATCAGAGGATAGTGAAACAGCAGTTTAAAGTAAATAACAGTAATTTGTTTTTATGAAGCCAGAGCAGAGGACCATAAGGAGGAATAAATTCTACTTTGACTAAGAGGGAATATGTTGGCTCGTAGATTTGCTGGTAGTACACTTGAAGTCAAGATCACACTTTTTAAGGCATTCTGCCAAACTTTTTACACCAGCAGTTTATGGACTAGCTACTCCCAAAAATCTTATAATACCTTGCGGGTGTTGTACAATAATTTGTTCCGTACGATGGTGGGGCTTCCTCGCTACTGCAGCGCGTCAGGCATGTTTGCCGACGCGCATGTAGACGATTTTTATGCGCTTATGCGTAACAAAGTCGCTTCACTGATACGCAGAGTGAGAGGAAGCTCCAACAGTCTTCTGAAGGTTGTGGCGGAGAGGCAAGACAGTGCTGTGCTAGGCAGGTTCAACACGCTGCACGCCGTACTTGCATCTCGGTGACAACCTTGTTATTTGTTATTTATTTTATCTAACACTCACCTATACTAACATAGTTCTTAGATTGCTCTTGTTAACTAACACTCTAACACAAGGTACTATTATAGTTCTTAAGTCATTTTTGTTACTAACACTCTATGGACCTAAATGTTGTCTGAAAATAAAGATATTTTATTTTATTTTTTTTTTATTTAAGCGAGCAAAGCGTATTTCAGTCAGAGTCTTCGGTTGTTCTCCTATACAAGTCACATAGCTCAATGGGTTCGATAAAATTAGGTATGTTTTGGATTTTTTCTTAGGAGACTGCTTCATCACTCTTTGAGAAGTACTCGATATCTGTTATATCGATATGTTTTTTTTTTAAGGGCCTGTAATTATTTCCCACTGGGCAAAGTCCTCTCCCCGGACTTGACCCTAGGACCCGCCTTGTCTGCACTTATGTCCAGCCAGTCGCTTGAGAACACGTCTAGGTACATCCAGCCTTCTTCGTTATGGTCTGCCGCGATGCTGAAAGCCATCACGGCACCCACAAAATAGTTACACGTGCCCGTCTCTTTGAGTGCATACCTCTTTGTTTTTTTAACAAAATAAACAAAGACATCTATTACTTACAATATCAGAAATTTATCGGGAATGGCGAAACAAGTCCTAAATGAATTAAAATTTGCCTTTGCTTAAAACATCAACGAAAAACCTCAAAGTAACAGAAGTACTCAAGTATTCTGGCTTTAACCCTTTGATTAACAGCCCAACAACATAAACTTGCGATTAGATAACCCCGTCCCACTCTAATCTGATAGAGGGAAGGAGATAGCGGTATCTTAATGCACGATTTTGTACGTAGTTGTCAAGAGGCGAGGGGCTGGCAAAGTTTCAGCATCGTCGAAACCCGAAAACGACAGTGTAAGTGATTAAAACAGTACATTACGTTAGCAAAATTTAACAAAAACAATTGGGATGTACCAAAAAAAATAACTTATAGTTTTTATATTTTTTTTGGGAAGAATAGGATATTTTAAGATACCATTTTCATCGATTTTGAATTTGGTTGAGTATTTAATTTTTTATAATTATTTTAAGAAATACGTTGGATGACGTCACAGTGAGAGAGCCACGTTCCATTGCCTACAAAAATTCAAGCCGTACATAACATAATCTGTGGCACTACTGATTTGTCTTGTCACTGTCAATAATACAAGCACGGCTTAGGGTCCTAAATGAACCATGACAAATAGTTTTATTTATTTATCTTCTTTTAGCTTCAATTATTCCTGTTTGTTTAATGGTGTAAATAGATATTTTTTACTAAAATCTGATATTTAAATTCTTTCATATTTACTTGTAACGTAGTAATTTAATAATTAAATTTGTAAAAATACATTGCGAGTATTGTATACATTTCGGACTTTATGATAAATGACAACTGTTTAAAGCCAGGTGCGCATCATGTGATTAAAGTTCTGTCTTTGTCACTCTTTGGTATTATAAGCAGAACAGCAACATTTCAAACTGTCAATTTGCTTTAGAGTGTAGACCTGCTTTATATCTGCCTATGTGACGATTCACTGCAGGGGTCAAATGAAGGTCATTACTTAAATTTTCTTTATTCAATTCAGTTTATCCTATTTTTGGAATCTGATTTTTGAAAACGATTCACAAAGCCTATTTCTCCAAACGGTTTTCGATTTATTATACGTTGTCAAAAATTGGGACATCCCAATTGCTACACGTGTGTATTCCTTCATTTATTTGAGTCTCCACAAATATGTAATTAGAGTTAAAGTTTTCAATGCAAGTATTTTACATTTAGGTTTATCAGAAATTAACTTGAGCTTCGCTGCAGAACTCCCTATCTCGTGATAGGGAGGCATTTAAGGCAAAAAATGCCAGAAAAATTTAACACGTTAACGTCTCAAGTTTTATAGGCAAATTAAATAAGCCGCTAGTGCATATATCGGTATAAAAAGTTTTTATTTTATTTTAAACTGACCAGCTATTGATCCTACCTATAATAGCCGTAAAGATAGATTCTACCCCTGATGGAAACTGAACCTGAGGCCCAAGATGTAGCTCACTGATGCAGTAAGAGCTTATACTTACACTCTGGCCTTGAATAGCACTAACTTGTTACTTTTCGTTTTAAAAAATAATCCATTCGTAAGGAGGAGTCGGCATTACAAAAGATAAAGCAAAGAAATATTTACAAGAAAAGGATACTAAGAATGTATAAACCGAATGTATAAAACATCGAATGGGTCAAAAGACCGACACGATTTTTTTCTGAATCCGTTAACTTTTTAAGATTGTTATAAAACAAACCTAACCTAACCTAATGGGTTCTGTATGATGCCGTTTTAATAAATTCTGAGAAGTTTACGGTTTCAGAAAAAAATCGTGTCGGTCTTTTGACCCATTCGATGTTTTAATACATTCGGTCTTTCGTACTTCGGTATTGTAATACATACCCTATTTGAAACTCGTTATTTGTGTCAAATAAAGATTAAAACAAGAATTATTTCTAGAAAGCGTTGGAGACGTTTACGACGAAAACCTCACACCCCAGAATCTTCTGAAGCTTGTTATACTGAATCGTCACAAAATCTGTGTACCGTTGCCACAATTCTGTCGACCCGACCGATGCTGCTCCGGAGTTACGGCATGTCCGACCGCCGGCAAAAACTCTTTCCTGTTCCGACCATTCCTAATTTACCTACCTCCTCAAGACAGTAATGGTATAACTTACTAAACTTAGCTTAGATAGCAAAACACGCGAATAGTTCGGGGATAATTTCGAATTTGATAATTTTAGTGGTTAAGTTTACGGTTGAAGTTACTGGGTAGACGTGGCAATGTTCCTAGTTTTATTGCGTGTTAAGATTTTTTTATAGGCGTATGTTTACGACTGTTTTTAGTAGTATTAAGTTTTTTAAGTAATGTGGTCGTTATGCCAAATTACTGGCGATTAGTCTTCAAAATAGGATGTTTTTAAAAATTTAACACACTGAAGTCTCGTTGCTTGTTTTATGTACCTAACGAGCTAACTATAAAAAAATACTTTTTTTCCTATACTCGCTGTACGATGTTTCTAGTCAAATTTAATTATTTTTTTCGGTTCTTCACAATGATCAGCTGTTTTTTTCTGATAAGTCTCAAAGAAACTTTGTACCTAATTGTATTTGCTGAAAGGTATTCAGTTTGTGAATTGATAAACAACAAACTAAAACTACATACTCGTTTTTGGACAATTAAAGCAATAAGTTATATCTTTCAAGAATTTATACTTCTAATTCAAAGATATTCAAAAAATCGTGTTAATCTAAGGTTTAATTAGTGGTTCGCATGATAATGTGCCTACTATCAGATTCTTTATAAATTTTACAGTACTTAATGTATGCGTAACTTCTAAGACGAGCGGTACCCAGGGGTGATGAAAAGTTGTGATTAAGGTTTTAACATTTTAATATAATTTTTGTAGCTTTTCCAACCTTAATTTGGCCATCTTCCGCTTAAATATTAATCGTAATCTCCATAGGCTAGGAGTTGACAAAGAAAGTTAAGCGCATAGGCCTCTCCAAATTCTTATTAAAAAACGCCATTCCGTAAAATATAATTTGATAATATGTTTTTGATGTCCTTTGTTGTGGGGCTTTGTTGTATTAATTGGAAGGAAAAGTTTGTAGACGTTTGAAATGCCTCTGCCTCGCTCTCAGTTATTACTATTTGATTCAATTGTCCACTCGTGTAGTTTAGAGTGGAGCGTAAGCTTTAATATTACATGCTAAGCTGACTCTTCAGCTTTCAATTCTTGCGAATTCTCTGTCTAGCAATTTCTTAATTTAATTTTTCGGAACTGTAAGCAGCATGTAACAGTGAAGATTTTATAATCAAGGGACGATCGGATAGTCAAGTAGTTTGGCAAATTGGCTATGAAGTTTGAAGTCCCGGGTTCGAACCCCGGTCGAGACAGAGATTTGTATGAAAAATACGAATGTTTGTTCAGCAAGTTTTTTGTTTAACGCTTATGACGCTTGCCTTCGCAATCACTATTTCTTTCTGTCAAATGGTATAAGATGATGACAGAAAGAGATGGTGAAAGCGAAGGCAAGCGTCAGAAACGTTAGACAATACGTCCTCTGGACGTCTAATATGTATTTCAGTATTTGTTTACCTATACAGGGTGGGCCCTGTAAGTGAAGCTAAAAATTTAAATATAGACCCTTTAACTAATCAGTAATTAAGTCCAAATGGTTACAATTCATTAAAATGAAAAAATAATTTAATGTTATTTTCTAACAAAATTAATCGAGCCAGCAATGTACAGACATGTTGTGTCCAGTCGGAACACTTGACATTGACATTTACGATAGTTTTCAATAATAATAAAAATCCTACTAAATACATCAATATTACTTAAACGTACTTATGCAGTCCTTTTGATTTAAATAATCAATTCTTTGAACACGACGTAACAGTTTTTTTTTATCAAGTATGTGGGGACGGACGAAATTAATAAAACACTTGCTAGTAAAAGTTACGACTTTTAACTGTTTATTAAGCAGTTCAAACAAAAATAATGCACTATGATAAAATCACTGTTAATAATTAGGTATGCCAATCTTACTGGGTAGTCCTTTCACAGGGTAACTTGCATTTTCAACAGTTTGTGAAGATGTTTCTTTTTCACGACCATGACTACGATGAAACGTCGTCCTGTGCTTCGTTTGACATCGTTCCGACACGACATGTGTAACACTAAGTGTAGTACTTTTCCAAATTAACGAATAATTTCAGTGCTGATCTGGCTGCACACCCATAGTCACAATCAGAATTACATTCGGCGACCCCGCATTCGTTGCTCTGAGTTGAAAATTACGCAGCTATTATCTAACCGGAGGGTATTCGTTCACAATATTTAACACTAAGCTCGATTTGCATTAGCTCTTGTTTCGTCATAGCATGTTGTTTTCACGTGCATTGTAATTTAATTCATTAGTGCCATTTTGCATTACTTTGATTTGACAATTTGACGTACATTGTCAATACAGAGTACCTTACTCTTTGCAATTGCGAGATTTATGGTCTTTGGAGGTTTAAGATAATAAATATGAACTTTTTGAGTTTAAATTAAATTTCAAAGAAAAGGTCGGCAATGTGCAACAATGTCAACAAACTCTTACGTACTACCATAGTTCTAAATCGCGAAGGTATAAGGACTACTTTTGTTCGTTTTCATTTTAAAAAGAATTCACATTAATACATGTTAGATACTGTCAAAATGCCCGGTACCAAGACATCTTACGACCGTAAAGCGACAATGTCGCATTGTGAAAATTCATTGATTGTAACTCTTAACTTTAAATGACTATTTCTCCGAACTTAAGAACTTTGAAACATCAGGACCACTTTGTAATAACTTTAGGTACTTTAAGGAATCTCTATTTTAATTTTTATCCTTAGTTACAGGGCCCACTCTGTATAAGTCTGTTTATCCGTTGCCTAGTACACTTCTAAATCTTTCATCTAAATCTGCTCACAAACGTTCTCAAGTAGGTAGGATGTAAGATAATATACTTATAATAGTATTAGTATGATTCAGTATAAATCCTCCACTGGCAATAGTGTATGCTCCCAACGTTTAACGAACGCAGGAAACACTTCAACCGAATTTAGTTAATTAAAACAAAATTAATCTTTATAATTAAATTAAAACGGCTATCATCCGTGAATTCATTTATCTGAACCAGCGCAACGTAATCGATTGAACAAATTATGACTAAAGTACCTACCTACACTTCATTCGATCGGTGTCAAAAATTAATTAAGGACACCCAATGTCCAAGTAAGGGGTTTGTTAATTACGCCTTACTGTTTACATCCGCCATTTGAGTCTTTGTTTCAATGATTAACCTCTGACATTTTCCACGAGCATTAGACTAGCTTTTGCCCGCGACCTTTTCCTCACAGAATTAAATTTTGCGATAAAGCTTCTACATCTCTTTCATTCGACAAAGCCAAAATCCAGCGAAGCAACACCTGAAAAAGATATCATGACCATCGTCGGTGTCATTTAGTGAATTTACAAATCCAGTTTTTTCCATATCCATTTCATACCAGTTTTTTACTATTATGATCACCTAAATGTCTATTAGACTCAAAGAATCTGGTGCCTAATCATATTTAGTTACGGAGATAGTGTCGCTTTGAATCGAATGTAAATCCCGTTTGTGTTCTCTTGATAATTTCAACAAATCTGTCTTTGTTCCTTGCTTACATCATAAAGGTAAACTATGCAAAATTTCAGCTTTCTAGGACCAATGGTTTGAGCAGAGCGTTAATGAGTCAGTCAGTGAGTTAGTGAGCGAATGAATCAGTAAGTAACTTTTTTATGCATAATATATAGACACGCGGCTAACTCGCATCTACTTCCCGCGCCGCTTATATGAAGCTATCAATAAAAACGATATTTCTCAAAGCACAATACAACTCAACTTATGAAAGCCCAATGTCAACTGCAAAAACAAAAGTGCCCACCAAAAACCAAAACTATAGACAGAGACCAGTGATTTTTTAGGGTCCGAATGGACAATAGAGGAGCCTGGCCACGCCTTTGCGATTCATAAGTCACCCTGAGATTAATGGTGGAAGGGACATAGGGCCCTTCGACTAATCGTAGTGCGGTGGCAAGAGCTTCTGATGGGCCCCAACTATGTCTGCTATTTATTTTGCCAGCAAAGTATCCTTTATTGAATAATTATACTGAATGAGGGTGCTGTGGGTTCATTGTGTTAGGGTACGAGGGCGGGAGTGATAGTTTTGTACGTTCGAGAGTAAAGAAAATGTGACGCATTACAGTAAATTATTGAATTTGTTAATTATTAACTATACAAGACTGGTTTTTTAGAGTCTTTGTATTTTTATTTTTCAACTCCAACTTGTTATTTTTACGGCCATCCCGTGAAATCCATATATATCATACTAAATACAAACTGAAACAAGGATGCACAGAAAAACCCAGAAAAAAGACCAGCTCTGGGAATCGAACCCAGGTCCTCAGCATTCCGTGCTGCGTGCTAAAACCCCTACACCATAACTGGTCGGGACTTAGACACTAATATTTCCTATGCAGCAAACCTCTCACCTTGAAACTATCTACTAAAAACTTCTCTGTTTAGTAGGTAAGTGTCTGCCTACACGTGTGGCTTTTCACTTATCTCCAAATAACCGATGTATTCCGAAGTATCCAAAACCCTAACGAAATCTTATCGGTAAATAAACACTAGTGTGGAGTTCAATGGGCTCTCACCGTGTTTAGCCCTACCAAGTTGTCGAGTGGCATCCGATTTGTCGGCCGATTGATAACCCGATCCGCCAACGATACGGCCCTTCAAGTTTCAAAGAATTAGCCGTTTGATCTTAAGTTGGTGAAGTTGTGCATTTTTGTAATAGCTTTAATGTTCTTGATAGATTGGAGTTTGAAATTGTTGGGCGTGTTGGTTGCAGAGTGATTTCTTGCAAATCTTGTATATTAAGTTGAAGCAGTTTACTTCATTGATAATTTTTTTAATTTCGTTATATAAAAAATAAATAAAGACAATTTTTAACTAGCCGTTTAGTTTGCCTATGTTAATCCTCAAAATGCCAATCTAGGCATCAAACAAGGTCGAGGAAATTGGGTTATTCCGATTTTGCAAACACCGAGAGAAGCACATTCACCCACGTACCTATTAATATTTATTATATCTTTAAAAGTTCAAACACCTCGCACAGTGCGTGCGTAACCCTTATCTAATAATGTTCACCGCCCTTAATCCCTCGCGGCACATTTTTCCGCATTCATATTTACGCGTCGGATTAAGCCCTGACAACTAGTCTATTAGGCCTTTTTCATAAATGCCAGTTTTGGTCGAATCCCGCGCTTACAGCCTATGCGGACGGGAGAGGTGCTATTCTGAAGATTTTTCACGACGTGAATCTGGTAACTTTGGGAAGTCTACTTTAATTTCTGATATTTGCGTTACGACCATTAATGACTTTACTAGTCGTAACATTGATGATAGCAACTTTAGTCTGCTCTATAGGTAGCACGCCGATGTTATTTGGATTCAGGTAAATCTTTTTGAATATTTAATTAGCCAGTTTACATTTTTCTTAAGGTCCCTCTTCAACTAATGAAGGTTAGCAGTCAGTTCTCAGCATATTTGACTCGATCTCTCGTGTGGTTAAAAATTCTGCAGCACTCTCTACTACTTTCTGGTGTTTCGTAATCATGAATCTTTTCTACGACCGTCTTTTATCTGTATACAAACATTTATAATCATCATTTTTCACTAAAAATTTTAGACATACGACAATGTTAATTGTTATGACTATGACAATAACCGCATTGCAACTAATGCGATGCGGAGTTATAAAAACAAGAACCCTTTTGATTGATAATTTAATCATAAACGATGAAATGTTCCTACATTATGTATTCAAGAAAAGATTGGCGATCTCCTATGTAATAGGTGCTTGAATTTATGAAGTTTGAAATAAGGATAGTTATCTTACTAGAGCCATGCACTATTTTATTTTTCTAAATTTTATATCATATACTCACCGAAATTCATGCGGAGTACGCTCCCCATAAAAACGGAAGCTGAACAGATAGCGTAAAATTTAAAATACTCCAGAATAGGGCGCCATCATCCATCTCCCTGCGACATAAATCCACGGAGGTGCGCCGACTCGGAAATTGGGAATATCCGGCACCTCCAGAACTGTTTGTCACCGCGGCCACGTCCCGATCGGAATTACTGCCGCATTGACACCCTTGTCACGTCACGTTATTAGCTTACATCTAGTTGTTAGTGATTGTACCGGGTTAAACAATAAATCGTGTGCGATGCTTGGCTGGAGATATCAATCTCGAACAGCAAAGCATAGGTAATCAACATGTCAAGCCACAAATTTTCCCGCGCAAAAAAGTCTCGATATATCCTTTAACATAACATCTGTATTTGAATTGATCTCAAGCAATAAAATGGTTTGAATTGAATTTCTTATTTCACCTACTGTAATTTTTTTTTGGAGAAAGTTTCTGTAAAAGTCTGAGTTTTTTTCTTAAATTTTAAAAATTCTGAAAATTCTTCCCTTTTCGGGAAGTTTGGGATATGATACATTGTAGTAGAAATGTGTAGGTTATTAAACGATTTCACTGAAAAGTGCATTTTTTAAATTCCAATCTCTTATTCCCATTGCAAATGAAGGCCTAAAAGGGGTTTCAAAAGAGTCCAATTTTCAGGTATGTAATAAGTATATCCCAACAGATTTTATGTCATACCATCCCAGGCTTTGTACGTCCCACTGCAGGGCACACGCCTCTTTTCGGATAAGTGGGGTTGGGCTCACGCACGCTGTCTCATTTTATGTACTTCTACGTAATTCAGTAAAAGTAAATTCGTTGCCATTCGATCTGCGAAAGTAGAAGCTACTTGTCAAACCATCGGTGTAGTACAAAAATATTCAAGATACATTTATTATTTCAGTATGAGAAGGATCCCGTACACCATACTGTAAGTCATGTTTAAAACATGGACTATAGTGTATTGAATTTTAAATGTTAAAGCTACTCAGTGGTTTTGCAGCTGTTTGAAACATCATCTTCTGCATACATAACGACAAGCTTATGTCCATGGAAGAAAATAGTAGATTGTTCAACAAGGGAGGAAAATAACCAATATTACACGAGGTTACTTGGCACCCGAGCATAGCGAGGGTGCCAATATTCCGCGGGTGATATTGGTGTTTTTCCCGAGTTAAACACTCTGCTTTTCATTTCGACTACAAGGGATGTAAGAAAATATAAGTATAAATAAATAAAAATGTCTAAACTGGTCAATATGATCGTTGTAAAATATTTAGTTTATTGTTAAAGAATAATTAATTTAACAAAATTTAGAATGTTTAATATAATAATCAATGAAAATAGTAGATAAAGTAGGTATTTTAGTAAATTTATTTATAAAATATGTAAGCAACCAATTTGAACCAAGGAGTTAAGCTGTATAGAGAAAGGCTGTGTGGACAATAACATTGTCGTTTACCGTGTTTTTTCTTAACATTTTCTAACTTTTCTGGTTTAAGTCACTAAATAAGAAACTAATGTAAATTATTAATTTAATTTAATAATATCTCACTGGCATTATAAAATTTGTAGTATGACTAATTAAAAAAAAATCTCAATACTTAATTATATGCCGTAATGCTTGGCTGAATGCGTATGTGTTCCATTGACAGCTAATGCCTTTATTTTTTTTAATTCATATCTACCCTAGGGAAGAAAATAATAGTTATCCTCCCGTATGTCAGATATGATTTGCCTCACTTTCCGAGTATGAGAGATGAAAAAAAAATTCTTTATCCCGTACTAATCTCTAAACATCCCAAAACCTAAGTCCCAAGCTACGTTGGTTTAGGTTTTGTAGGGATCAAATTAGGGTTGATGTAGTCATGTATGACAGTTATGATCCATGTCTGATTGTTTTACTGTCATCCGAGCTAAATATGTAAACATAAATGTGTCCGAAAATACCATAAATTTAATCCTGATAGGCGATAAAAAATGTACGCTTGGAAGTAGTGCTTTTGTCATTCATGACAGTTGGTATGAATAATATGTTATTCGCTCGCCAAAGATAAATATCGCCGAATTTTTAAAGTGCCTGCTATTTTTAGCGTTAACATCGTGATTCGCAAAATTCATGAATCAATTATGAATAGACGAGTAAGGGTGTGTCTGTAAGTTTTTCCAGTGATGTAAATGCTATTTTAGAATTTCGACCGCTCTGATATTCTCAAAGCAATGTACAAAGAACCTTGATTGGAAATCATATAAGGGCAATTTTTAGTTATTATTACACCAAGGGGGTTAAAAGCGACATATTACTGCTAAAATTACTTCGACGTTTCGACCACTTTACAGCGGCGTTGTCTACTCGTGACCCGGCAGTTGTGTAGTCGCAATTGTTTGTGTAATAATAGCCCTGGTGCAAATTAACTGAGTGTAAATTGTGGAAGTTTAAAACAATATAATACATCTTTTATTTGGTTAATAAGCAAAGTGAAAATATTTCTTGAATACTACCGAATGTTGCTCCATTTTGTCTAAACCTAGCTCAACTCGCAATACATACTATTCCAAAATCCTCTGCGTTTTAGCGTACCTAGTTAAAACATGATTTTATGCTCAAAAACTGCAGGATGAATTTTCATTCGCACCATTATTTACATACGACCATGTTCCTGTATACGTATGTAAATTTAAGAACGTAGCAAGTACTTTGTAACTTGATGGATGGCCTCAACACATATAATGCGAAAGGAAGCGTCCAGCAAAATCCTTTGAACTAACGTGGGTAACGTGAATTTTAGCGCTGGCTTTTATGAAGAAGTAAGAATGGAAATACCGCTCGAAGTACCTCGCAAAACGGAGGGTTATGGGAGCGCTAGGTAAAATGAATCAATTGCTTTATTACTATTGAGGAAGGTTCACAGGACAAACAATAAGAGAAAAAGAAATATCACGCGAGATAAAACTAAAAAACTGTGTATATATTTAACCGGCTTAGTCTGTAACGAAGCGTCGCTTATGTTAATTGCTCAAAAATAGGTTACTGCACAGATTGCTGCTTCAAAATGAATTACATTTCACTGGCGAGTACAGTAATTTAGTAAATAACTAACTAACCCATGGCTCCGCTCGCTATAGACGTATCTTCACGAAAAAAAATACAATCTTAGATCAGTCAACGCCATCTTTCGAATGAAAGCTAACTGTAAGCTAGCTAGCTGTATCTCAATGGCCTGGAACAGCGCTCTCTATTTTTCTTCAAAGTAAAAATATTATTCCACAAGAATTCATTATCGGGGTATTAAGTAGTATCCTATGTCTCAATTCAGATCTTTGTCGAGCTGTACGCCAGGTTTAATCTAAATCCGTTCAGGCGTTTGTATTATTATAGCGCGAGGTAAGGGAATGTGCAACACTCGCACAAACTTGTGTAAAGTTTATGAGTGTGAAGTGATACAGTGTAATTTAATTAATGTTTGTATTGATATAATAAATAAATAAATAAGGCGTTATTGCGTGATATTGACTAAACATTCAAACATCCAAGTGTCCACACATATTCACGAAATTTTCTCATTTTTAATATTAGCAGGATAGGTTAGGTTTCATAAAAGTGTCATGCAACTTTTGATAATATTCTACTATCTCATGCTGTAGCGTAGAGGCAGTCAGCCAAAACACATACGACACTACATGTAAATAGAAGGTTAATAAGTATGTCATGTGCCATTACATCCTCGTGAGCAGTGTTGCCACCTCAGAAATTTTTTTTTACCCTAAAAATTATTAAAATAAAACATCAATTTACGTTTAAATGCAATTTATTAATCTCTCTTTCGCGTACACAAAACTTTGCGTGTGAAAGAGAAAAATATATTCTTGTCTTTTGCTAGCGAAAGAGAACAAGTTAGGTACAAGGTACAATACGTTTACTTTTAGTTTACCACTGACAAATGGTTTGCCTTCATTTAATTTCCAACTTTAACACCATACAAATAAAGTAGCTATTACAAAATCTGCAAACGTGGGTAACAGTATTCTAAAATTGGCTTTATTTGTAGGTCGTTAAGGTTGAATATGAAATGAAGGCAAACCATCTTTCAGTGGTAAACTTAATGTAATTTTACTGTACGTCTGGAAACACGTATTCAATCAAACGCCAATTTGCTTGCAAGGAGTTTTAAACATTCTCTAAAAAATCAAGAGTTAAGAATAAAGGCTGAATGTACTATATGAAAATCAAATTGTTCAATAAATTAAGAAGTTAAAAGAATCAGGTGTCAGGAATATGTGTAACCTTGGTAAAAAAGCAAAATCAGGGCTGCCAAAAAAATGCCATAAAAATACCGGTCGTATTTTTGGACATTGTCCGCGAAACATAGCTTGTGTATACATGTAAAATGCATGTTTGTCGTGATTTACACAAGCCGTGAGCCGAGATGGATGGCGCTCGACGGCGACCCGCCGACCCAATGATATAAATTCTCACGTTCTGTAAAACAAATAATGTATGCTCTTACAAATAGGGCTGTCGAGTTGTCATGTTTTTGTGGGATACAAAGTGCAGCACGTGGGACTCGGTGCCAATAGTGGAGATAAGAATATCATTTGTTCTTATTAAAATTATTCGGGACTCTGTCAGCGAAGAATTCGTATATCGCTATGGCTATCTAATTAACCATGCAATTTTCAAGGATAAAAAGAATCCTATATGTTAATCCAGGTTATAAACTATCTAACGACCGCTTTAGCCTAGTTGCTAGTGACCCAGCCTACGAAGCAAGAGGTCCTGGGTTCGAATCCCGGTAAGGGCATTTATTTGTGTGATGAGCACGAATATTTGTTCCCGAGTTATGGATGTTTTCTATGTAATCAAGTATTTATTTATCTATATAAGTATGTTTATCGTCGTCTAGTACCCATAGTACAAGCTTTGCTTACTTTGGGACTAGGTCGATTTGTGTAAGATTGTCCCCTAATATTTACTATTTACTATCTGTGCAAAGTTTCATCAAAATCCGTCTAACAGTTTTAGCGTGAAAGAGTAATAAACATCCACACATCCATCCATCCATCCATACAAACTTTCATGTTAATTATATTAGTGGAATTACATTTTGAAAGTAGCCTTGAGAGTAGCATTTAGCCTTATAGTGGTTGTAGGAAGGTTTATCGTGAGGAAATCTGCACACACCTGCATTTCACTTCTGTGTGAAGTTCTCAATGCGCACTGGGCCCGCTTGGGAACTACGCTCCAAGCCCTGAGGAAGCGTGTGTCTTGCAGGGAGACATATAGGCTCGGATTATGCACTATCAAAATGCCAAATATCGAAAATATACCTAACTAATATAATAATATATAATAATAATATATAATAATAATGTATAATAATATGTACCTATAATAATATGACATGTAAAATTTTTAATTTTATCAATAAATGAATATGAATATGAATATGAATATGCCTAACTAAATATACCTAACTATTGAAATAAGCACTATCAATTAAAAAGTACCAAAATATGCAATAACGATATAAAAATAAATTATATGCATTTGCATATGCAAACATGCAAATGTATGTAAATGCATATAACCCGATGTCTAATGATGATGATGATGTATTAGCTAAAGAACTACCTCGAATTGCCAACCCTAGGCTAAATGATATTGCGACAGTAATACGGGCTGATTTGGACACCTGTCTACTGTGATTTATTAAATTAAATATTTTTTGCGTAAAAAAAGATATTTACGAAATGATTTGTCATCTCATCACAATCATTTCGGTCTATATGCCGTATACACGTTCCACTGCGGGGCATAGACCCAGAATGAGAGGACTTGGGCCGTAGTTCCCACGCGGGCCCTGTGCGGATTGGGAAGTTCACACATACCACTGAAATTCTTCGCAGTGTACAGGTTCCGCCGCGATATTTTCCTTTAAGGTGAAAAGCTTATGGTTAATTATAATTTTAAATGTAGAGGTAACTTCATATAGTCGACCAAGAAATTCCTTTATCACCTTAAGGATCAATGTCAGTTGTGCGACGTAATAGGTACATCAAAGGCTATTTTTAACCCGCGACACAAAAAGAGGGGTGTTATAAGTTTGACCGCTGTGTGTGTGTGTGTGTGTGTGTGTGTGTGTGGCATCATAGCTCTTAAACGGGTGAACCGATTTGAATGGGTTTTTTTTTATTAGAATGCATCTTTCTTGGCGATGGTTCTTACATATGTTTCATCAAAATCGGTTCAGCCGTTCTAAAGTTATCAGCTCTTTTGTTAGCTGCGAAAGGGATCTTAGAGGCATGATGGGCATTTACTTTATGTTCAAACATACTTATGACATAATTGCGTTGGGGGTTTTTTAAATTTTTAATCTATCTAATACCTTTAAACGAACAATTCTTGTATACTATATATAATCAGAATCCCGGAAACGGCTCCAACGATTTCGATGAAATTTGGTATGTGGGGGTTTTCGGGGATGAAAAATTGATCTAGCTTGGTCTTATCTCTGGGAAAACACTTGGTACCGAGTTTCAGCCCGAGCGGAGCTCGGTTTCCCAGGTACTTAATAGTTATCACTCACAAGTCAATGTGAGAATCAGTCTTATTGTTTTTATTCTGATGTAGGAACCATCATTAAAAATGGTTAAGCACTTACTTGGCCGACTATACATAAAGAAAAATTGCTCGTATTTTTATTACATTTCCAAATGTCAGATTTAGTGACCTTATGAAATTCTCTACCAGTCACTTTCTAGGCTTTGGACAGAAACTAACGTCAGTACTTATCATAAAAAAAATAAGGTGAAGAAAATATAAAATAAGATAAAATAGGTGTCATACTAACTAGTTACTTACTTAATATTTATTAGTCCAAAAACCAACTACTCCTATTAATTCGATCGTAAGCTTTTATTTTAACAGAAAAAAGTTGAACAGAGAACCAAATTATGATTTACGCAGAAAAATACTCCTCGGGAGAGACGTCAATGGATTGATATTTATGCGCATATCGGTAATTTTCGCAACATAAATCATACGGGGTACATAGTTTTCCACTAAGGGACCGTTAACTTTGTAGCTCTTGTATATTATGGTTTCATGGGTAGGTATGATTTGCAGTGGTGTGCGTTTCTCCAAGCAAGAAACCCTTTTTGAGTGTGGAAAATGCACACAAAAGTTTTTCAGCTATACGCGCTAAGGCGCGTTGGGACCGAAAAGCTCTCGAACGGAGACCACGGACTGGCAAGCGCAGCGTGGACGTCCACCAACGAGATGAACGGACGGTTTGGTTAAGGCCGCTGGTTCAAGGTGGATGCAAGGCGCTTTGATTGGGTATCAATGAGGGAGGTGTATGTACAGCGGTGGACGTCATGTGGCTGAAATGATGATGATGACGTGCTAAGTGTGCTAACCAATTGCGCCAATGGGCTCCCGATCAACCAACCCATCCGACACTTTGATCGCTTGCATATTTCAATAGTGGCGTATAGCGCCATCTATCGCAACTATGACATGTCACGACTCCTATATTCCAAATTGCATTTAAAAGGCGCAAAAAATTATATACTTGTACCACGTATATTTTTCTAATTTTGCCTATTTATTTTCATCAGCAGTACTCGTAAGTTATGCATTTTACGCATCCGCCCTCTGGGGTATTTCCAAGTCAAACTTTTTACCGATTATTAACGAAATTATTTTTATCGATAAAACCATTAATACCTTCTGCCCGTGTAATAATTTTAATTGCATTTTCGTACTCACAAGTGAATTAGTATAATGCGTGAATTAATTTCATTTTCGTTAAAGAAACGCCAGTTCATTACAGAGCTTCCCTCATTAATCATTTCACGCACAAAAAGTCAATAACGATTTCATATTAAAGCAATAAAATAAGTGGCTTAATCGACTAACAGCGGTTACTATCCAATTAGTTATACACAGGCATGTACAGACACGTTCAGTGAGCGTCAAGTTGGCAGATACGGTAATATTTTCGATGGTTCTATCGTTTGCCTGAATTTCATATGCCATAATTATCATTTGTCATAAAGTAATTCTTGTCCCATTCTGAGAGAAGGCCTGTGTCCTGCAGGGTGAATAATATAGGTTGGAATGATGATGATGATTATAGTAATTTATTTCTAAAACAGTATTTTGTTATTAATCTAACATAACCTAGCCTGCAGTATTCTTAAGACGACAATTAAGAAAATCCTGAAAACAGCACGCAACATTATTATGTATTTTACGGAAAATGTTGATAATGCCAAGTGGAATTATGTCAAATGAGAAAAGAAGTGATTTGATTTTCGGAGCACATCTTGATTCGAACGAAATGCGTTGATTTTGTTTAAAATATTATGAAATACAATTAAAACATCAAATTTAAACATAAGCTGAACTAAAACTTTAAAGTATACAAACGTCTAGATTTTACCTCTGGACTGCTATTCCTAATCACTGAGACAGGTAAGTGACTGCCCCGGGGTCGCTAGTTGCTTTTGTTTTTTTTTTTTAATTTGCTTGATGAAATGAACTTTTATAAATAAAATACGAGAATAAATACTACATTTTTTTATTAGTTTCAGAGCATTTACGCTGTTTAAAGTTATAATACTTAGGAAATAAAATAAATGCGCAGAGGACCGATTTGGCGCTATATTTAAGGAAAAGAGCGAGAAAGATATTTAGGAGTGACTGTTAAATTCTAAATACCTACGAAGAAAAATACCTATGTATCATGTCAATCAACATCATAAATCATAACACAGGTACAAAATAACCAAATAAGAATTCGAATAAGTAGCTAGTCTTCTCTATAATATAAAAATGAATCGCTGAATGTGTTGCTAAGCGCATAACTTCCGATCGACTGCACCAAAATGGATAATTCTTTTTTTATTGCGTTTGTTATTGTCAGAAGAATGTTCTTAGAAAGAAATTAAAAAGAAAATACAACGGGGGCGAAGCCACGGGCATCAGCTAGTTGTTTATAATCTAACATGCCCTGTATTAAAGTTTCATATCTTTAGATACGGTGCAAAAGTTTTCCATCTAGAACATAGAGGCACGCCACCCTGTCGCTCACATATGTATACGCATATACATTGTACAAGTACATAGAGACAGCGTCAAATAGCTACACTCGAGGTTATTCCAATAATTGACGTGTCCATGTACTTGTGATTCGCTTATGTGTTATCATGCCAAGGTGACATGTGACAGCCACTATCGGGTAATATGGTTACACGAATGAACTTACGATGGCATGGTGGAATGTTTCTTGATAATTTCTTTACATTACATCAATAATAAGAGAGTGGATTAGTATCACGAGATCCGGATGATATCAGTACCTTGTACAGATATTTCTGTAAGGTTTTTCGAGCAAATATTATATAGGTATATTATAGAATAGAATAAAAATTATTACTATTTATTACACACAATTTTAGGTAGGTTCAATAAGATTTTGGAACATACAGAGTGGGTTTCACTAAAATCTACCCAGCAAGGCATGCGAAATTGACAGTAAGAAAAACTTATCCTAAGTGTAGTCTAAAAATTTCTGTATACTGTAGAAACATTTTACTGCAAGCCATTTTTTAAGACTCCTTCTAAATTTTACGATTAATGTAAGATTTTTAATTACATCTGGCAGTTTATTAAATATTTTTATACACATTATACAACCATTTTTAGCAACCAGTGACAAATGTGACAACTACAATATAGCATCCAGCAATACTTAACCGCAGATCCGCGTTCCATCTCAATTAACTTACTAACTTACTCGTAATTCAATATGTCCGTCGTTTAAATGCATTACGGGATGATTTTTTACTATTATATAGTCGGTACATAGGTACTCTTCAATCAATCAATCAATTTTTATTTCGTCATCACTGGTAGATTTTGTACAAGTGATAGGTAATACACTGTTCCTTTTGGCTTACGATAATCTTTACTTAATATTATAAATGCGAAAGTACCTCTGTTAACTCTTTACACTTAAATCGTTGGACCGATTTATACTTCACTTGCCTTCCGTCCGCAGCTTCGCCCGCGATAAATTAATTCTCCCGTAGAAAAAGGTATTTTCCCGCGGTAAAAAGTAGCCTATGATAGTCAGTGATAATGTAGCTGTCTAACGGAAATAGTATTTTATGCAACGGCTGTATAAGTGAGGTCTTAAAAGGCGAGTGACGTGAGTTGCGATACGAGCGAATGCGAGTATCGCAATGGAAGACGGCACGAGCCGTTAAGACCAAATTATACACCGTTGCATACAATATTTTTTCTACGACTCGACTCTGCTGTTCTGGACTGTACCCTATTGTAGGGTACAGTCGGGTACAGTAGGGTAAAATAGGGTACAGTAGGGTACAGTCGGGTACAGTAGGGTAAAATAGGGTACAGTAGAGTACAGTCGGGTACAGTAGGGTAAAATAGGGTACAGTAGGGTACAGTCGGGTACAGTAGGGTAAAATAGGGTACAGTCGGGTACAGTAGGGTAAAATAGGGTACAGTCGGGTATAGTAGGGTACAGTAAGGTACAGTAGGGTAAAATAGAGTACAGTCGGGTACAGTAGGGTAAAATAGGGTACAGTAGGGTACAGTCGGGTACAGTAGGGTAAAATAGGGTACAGTTGGGTACAGTCGGGTAAAATAGGGTACAGTCGGGTACAGTAGGGTAAAATAGGGTACAGTCGGGTACATTAGGGTAAAATAGGGTACAGTAGGGTACAGTCGGTTACAGTAGGGTGAAATAGGGTACAGTAGGGTACAGTCGGGTACAGTAGGGTAAAATAGGGTACAGTAGGGTACAGTCGGGTACAGTAGGGTAAAATAGGGTACAGTCGGGTAAAGTAGGGTAAAATAGGGTACAGTAGGGTACAGTAGGGTAAAATAGGGTACAGTTGGGTACAGTCGGGTAAAATAGGGTACAGTTGGGTACAGTCGGGTACAGTAGGGTAAAATAGGGTACAGTCGGGTACAGTAGGGTACAGTCGGGTACAGTAGGGTACAGTCGGGTACAGTAGGGTAAAATAGGGTATAGTAGGGTACATTCGGGTACAGTCGGGTACACTAGGGTAAAATACCCTATTTTACCCTACTGTACCCTATTTTACCCTACTGTACCCTACTGTACCCTATTTTACCCTACTGTACCCGACTGTACCCTATTTCACCCTACTGTACCCGACTGTACCCTACTGTACCCTATTTTACCCTACTGTACCCGACTGTACCCGACTGTTTCCTATTTTACCCTACTGTACCCAACTGTACCCTATTTTACCCTACTGTACCCGACTGTACCCTATTTTACCCTATTGTACCCGACTGTACCCAACTGTACCCTATTTTACCCTACTGTACCCGACTGTACCCTACTGTACCCTATTTTACCCTACTGTACCCGACTGTACCCTACTGTACACTATTTTACCCTACTGTACCCGACTGTACCCAACTGTACCCTATTTTACCCTACTGTACCCGACTGTACCCTATTTTATCCAACTGTACCCGGATGTACCCTATTTTACCCTACTGTACCAGACTGTACCCTACTGTACCCTATTTTACCCTACTGTACCCGACTGTACCCTACTGTACCCTATTTTACCCTACTGTACCCGACTGTACCCTACTGTACACTATTTTACCCTACTGTACCCGACTGTACCCAACTGTACCCTATTTTACCCTAATGTACCCGACTGTACCCTATTTTACCCAACTGTACCCGACTGTACCCTATTTTATCCTACTGTACCAGACTGTACCCTACTGTACCCGACTGTACTCTATTTTACCCTACTGTACCTTACTGTACCCTACTGTACCCGACTGTACCCTACTGTACCCGACTGTACCCTATTTTACCCTACTGTACCCGACTGTACCCAACTGTACCCTATTTTACCCTACTGTACCCGACTGTACTCTATTTTACCCTACTGTACCTTACTGTGCCCTACTGTACCCGACTGTACCCTACTGTACCCGACTGTACCCTACTCTACTCAACTCAGCAGGTCTAAACTGGGCTTTAGTGTTGAGTGTACCCTACATTTAATATTATGTCGCAGCTAGGTGTATCGTAATAACGACATTACGACACAAGTGCTGTTATGGCGAATAGATTAAGTATAGACTTTCTGAAGTCATATTATCTATGTTCTTATATATTTGTTCGTGACCATGTAAAAAACAGATAAAAGTACAGGAGTAGGAAATAGTACATTACTGCAGAGGCCGTGAAGTAAGGGATTGATGGACGAGATTTGGGGTATACGGCCGAGTCGTAGACGAGGCCGGATAAAACGAGTCCAGCAATCCCTCTTCCGGCCGAGGATTGTATAGAGCTTTTCTCAAACATGCATCATCATCATCATCATCAACATCCATCCATCCATCCATACATCCATCCATACATCCACCCATACATCCATCCATCCATCTATCCATACATCTACATATACATCCATCCATCCATACATCCATCCATCCATACATCCATCCATACATCCATCCATACATCCATCCATCCATACATCTATACATCCATCCATACATCCATCCATCCATCCATCCATACATCCATCCATCCATCCATCCATACATCCATCCATACATCCATACATCCATCCATACATCTATACATCCATCCATCCATCCATACATCCATCCATACATCCATACATCCATCCATCCATACATCCATCCATCCATACATCCATTCATACATCCATCCGTACATCCATACATACATCCATACATCCATACATTCATCCATCCATCACCAGTAGTTTAGGCGGTTTTATAGAAATAAAAGAACATGGATTTTTTTTTTAATGTCGTAAGTTGGCTGTATGTAATTTTTCCTTTGTCAGTTTAATGTTAGTAAGCAAATTTAAAAAGTTACAGCAGCGGACAATAATGGTTTTTCATACTTACTTTTATGGCCTAGGCCAAAAAGTAATGTAGGGAGCCATAAACAACAAACTTTATGGCTTCATTTCGTGACTTTAACGCATACATTTCAAAGCATGTTTGAGAAAAAGAATTTTTGAAATCGGTCCAGTAGTTTCGGAGCCTATTCAATGCAAACAAACAAACAATCAAATCTTTCCTCTTTATAATATTAGTATAGATTTAATTTAGAATTGAAAACCACAACATCATTATATTGCGGCTCGTCAACTATTTCTTACCTAGCAAATAGTACAGTACAATAGTCTGGGAGCCGCAAAATAAAATTGTTTTAATGTCACTTTATTTGCGTGTCGTCAATTGTTACTCTAGTACAAATTGTAAAGAGATTACAGTTCACGAGCCGCAATATAATGTTGTTGTGGTTTATAATTCTAAATTAAATGGAGTATAGATGATATTTGGTGTGGAGGTAGTTTTAGACCCTGAGAAGGACATAACATGATAGTTTTTATTCCGGAAAATTGTATAGTTCCCGCGGGATTGTGATGAATCAATTCTTCGAAAACGGAGTCGCGTGCAGCATCTAAGTATACTTCATTATTTAGCATTGGAAAGCACAACAACATTTTATTGCGGCTCGTGAACTGTAATCCCTTTACAATTTGTACTACAGTAACAATTGACGACACGCAAATAATATGGCATTATAACAATTTTATTTTGCGGCTGTACTGTACTATTTGCTAGGTAAGAAATAGTTGACCAGACGCAATATAATGTTGTTGTGCTTTTCAATGCTCAATTAAATGAAGTATAGTATAAGTATAAAAAATAGCTGTTATTAACTAAATCTACCGACATAGCTTGAAGAATCGCCAGACTCAAATGGCAGTGGGAAGGGCACATCGCTCGTAGAACTGATTTCCGATGGGGCTAAAAGGTTCTGGAGTCGCGTCCGCGGACCCGAAGACGCAGTGTGGGTTAGGCTTCCAACAAGATAGAGCGACGTCCTGAGGCCATATTGTCTAACGCGCGGATGCTTGCCTTCGCTTTTACCATCTCTTTCTGTCACCGTTTTATACCATTTGACAGAAAGAAATAGTTATTGCGAAAGCAAGCGCCAGCGCGTTAGGCAATAAGCCTGCTGCACGCATATAGTCTAACGCGTGTGCGCTAGCTATTGCGTTCACTATCTCTTTCTGTCCAACGGTATAAGACGGTGGTAGAAGGAGCTTAATATTAGTATTAAATTGCCACCCACTTAATGTGTAAGCCACAAGGCCATAAAGATAGGCTTTAATAAAGGTGCATTAATACTGGAGCCCTAACAATGTCTAGATTCGGATTAGGCAATTTAGGAGTACTCAGCTTAGTGTGAACACGGCGTTACTAAGTATGCTTTCATTACACACCCTCTATTCTTTTCGATTCCCGCAAGTGATGTTTAGTTTTTAAAGATTAACCGCATCGTTGACAGATGGCGCTCTTTCAGTGTTGCTAACATAATTACTTAGATTATTTATGCACTAGATGGAGCGTCAGGAGCAAACATCGCGATACAAAACGTCCACCATCCATTTGACAGCTTCATATTACGATCGCGTTACGTCATTCCGGTTGTCACTGTGCGTGCTTAATGATACCAGTTAATTTCACATTCCCCAAAATGTGGGGAAAAAATATTAGAGGCCGATAGACGCGAGTAAAAGTGACTGTAAATGGTAATTAATAATAATAATAATAATAAAATAATAAAATAAATAAAGTATGAATAAATAAAACTAAAAACTGATTATGTATATTTTTTTCTGTGGCAAAATCGAAATTTGAGCGGCCGCGGGGAAATCTAAACACGCGGTAGTGTGTCAAGCTAAGTTCAAGGAAATGAAACTGGCAAAGCAGCGCTGTGTGAATATTACACGAACCAATTGGAGCCACTTTTGACCCCTTCATAACTACAATACAAATAGATAGTAGATTGATAAACAAGGGTTGTAAGTAGAGATGGGCTGAGTACTCGTTTACTACTCGGTACGGCAGCTCGGTGTACTCGGCAGTTTTTTTGATACTCGTACTCGGCCGAATAACTCGGTTCAAATGCCGAGTATACTCGGTCTAAATAAAATTATTATTAATCATGCGTATTAAAATAAAACGGGCTTGTAAAACAACCAGATTCGCAATCTTTTGCGTATACTCATTGTGTCAACAGTCACTGTACACAATCATCTATTTCCAATGTTTTTAAAATATTTAAGCAATTAATGTGCGGACCAAATGCGTATTACTCGTTAAATAAAAACTGACTAATTTGCGGGGAGAAGGCGGGGATCCCCGCGACGTTCGTTCGCGGTGGCTGGTAGCGCCGCGCGAACCTGTCTAAACCCGTTTTCGCGCCTCAAAACAGAACCGAGTAACTCGGCCGAGTACTCGGTTTGAGAAACTTTGAACCGAGTATACTCGGTAATCGGTTACTCGGTAAAAGTTGTACTCGGCGCATCTCTAGTTGTAAGTTGTAATTGATCATTTACACTCGAGTTGAACACTACTTTTCATCATAAATGCGAGGAAATAAAGAAAAACCGTTATGTTAAAAATATATACGCCATTTGTAAGAGAGCGCGTCGCGCCGCCCTTGCGGCCGGCACCGGCGTCACGTCGCCGCGGCCGCCTGCACACCTTGCTGAGCTCGGTGCGCAGGCGGCGAGGCGCTGCACGTGCAGCAGCGCACGGGCGGCGCTCGCGCGGCGTGGCGCAGCACGCGGCCACGGGGTTCGTGAATACAAAGGAGCACCATTCGATTTTCAAATTAACTTACATCCCTAAGGATGTAAATCGAATTTACATCCCGGATTTCAAGCTGAATGCAACCTACTTTCAGAGCTTGAGTGGTGAAAAAGAATTTATTTCCAAAAATAATAATGAAACACGGTTATATTACATTTATTTATTACACATTTAGTCATTTTTATAACGTTTCTCGCGCTGTCACAATGCAGACTGAAGGGAAAATGACAAATGAGTGTTGCCAATGTGTGCGGCAAACTGCGGGGAAAGCGAAGCTGATTGGCGAATGTGTGGGGAGAGCTTCAATTCTGGGAAAATGAGGGGATTTTAAGTATGAACACAAATACACGACATTTGACATCAAATTTCTGCTAGTCTTGATTAATTTCCCACAATTCACTATTCGCAACAGCTCGAAACTAAGTCACTCGGCCCACATAATTTTTCATTGCCCACCCGTGGGGAATTTCGACAATGCGTTTGGGGATTTTAGCATATTACTATTGGCAACCCTATCATTCGGAATGACGCAATTGACATATAAGCCAACTGTTGGCTTATATTTTTATGGGACGTTTTCATGCCGCCTATGCTCCATCTAGTGCATAAATAATCTAAGCATAATTATCTCGAAAATAAAAAAAAGAAAATCAACATACCACAAAAAATCAAATAAAAAATCACATTCCTATACCTACCTAGGTAATGCTCAAAATCATGCCTAACGGTAAGCGTATATAAATAGAATGAGGTAAATTGACAATAATGAATGTATTTTCTGTTGAAAATTAAATCTATAGAAAAAAATACCAAGGCTGCTTATTACGGCAGTTGTGTATTCTAGTGGATACCGGCCCTTATAGTAATAATGGCCTTAATGAAAAAATGTATAACGGGTTTCATAAAACTTTTTATTGTTTCTCACGCCGTGTAACTAAACTTAATGAAATAATAAAGTAAATTAGGTAATTTACTTATACTTTGTACGTAATATTTAGTACAAAGCTAAATTAAATATATATGTTTAATTTTTCAAATACTTTATTTACGATATCGCACTATTTTTAAACCAACATAATTTGTCCACGGTAATTTTTAATCGGTGATCAGGAGTTGAAAAATATGAATCCCGAGTCAAAATAGAATTTAATAGATGAGGTCTTTAGCAGTTTATTCTGTTTCATTAAAAAAAAGTTATTGTTATAATAATCCTCCTAGATTCGTTGAAGTAGTTTCGTCAAGTGTCAACGCTTTGGTGGGGAATTTGACAAGTCTAGAACCAAAGTAGGTACTCGTCAAGGCGAATCAAACGAGTCCAAACTCGATGGGGTTTTATTACAGAGTTCCTATGGCCGCTTTCGAGCTCCATCATCAGATCAGGATCATGTTATAATAATATTGCATTGTCATTCCATTTATATAATGCACGCAAAATTTCCGTTTAATCGGTAATCTAGAAGTAGGCCAAATTTAACTTGCAAGATTGGATAGGACAGGTGGAGGTAAATAAAAGCTTGTAATAAAAATAGTAGTTCGGTTTTATGTATAACTGCTACTTTGTGTACCGAATTCTGATCTAGAATAGTTGGTTCCTGATCACCAATTAAAACTCATCATGTAAATACTGTACCTACTGTAGTTTACGACTCACGAGTCCAACCGTTATTCGAGCCGCATAATACGCACGGTACGGCCATAAGTTACATTGCTACAAGATGTTATGATATACTGAAAACTTCTCGATCCACAAAGGCGAGCTTTATCCTACTTGTTCCTTTAGATTCGTTGTTTCTGTGTTGGATTCCGATCGTGTGAGAACTCATAGCGTGCGTGCGTACGTGATCACGGATCATGGAATAGCGGATTTAAAATTATAATTTAAAAACGCTCACAAGTCTAGTGGAACTACGCCTAAGCTCTCTCATTCTGAGAGGAGGCCTGTGGTCTGCTGTGGAACGTATATAGACTGAGATGATGATGATGATGAAGATGATTATAATAATGATGATGAACAAAACCCTAGTTAGAGTAACAAATTGAAGAATCTCAAAATAGACGTAGGTACATATTTCTTACGCCCTGTACAAAGTAAATGAAACAAATCAGAAAGTATGTCGTTCTACTTCAAAAGCCCCTTGCAATGTTTTTTTACTGAAAAATTTCACTAAATATAGTATCACCTCCCTGACGCGTTACATTTTAACATCGCTAAACCTACTGAAACAATTGACATTGTCAACCTCAATGAAATTTTCTTGATAAACTTTTCCAAGGGTATTCAACTTACCTGACCACCAACCAGGTAGGCTTTTTGATTGATTATTTTTATAAAACTTAAGGAAAAGTAGTATTGATAAGTTTCTCTTTTTTTATAATAATTATATAATTTGTGTGTTTTGTGCGGCCTTCCGTGATGTTGCTGTACTGTGGCCCGGCGGAAGACCAGTGCTGGTTTTTAACTAGCGACATGCTGAGCCGGGTCCCTTTTTGTAGCAGCACTAATATGTACCTACATTCCTATGTCTATGTCTATGTTTGTACTCTTATTTTTGCCTGTGTATGTGTTATTGTTGTTATAAAATAAATGTTTTTCTTTCTTTTCTTTCTTTTCTTTTATTTGCGTTACTAGCTCGAAGTTTGTTACGGCCCTAACAGGGCATCACTTTATTGGTTGAAATGAAATTGAATAAATGCTGAATACTGAATTGATAATTTGATGCACAGATATCATCGCCCAAAAACTAACGTTCATAATTAAAAACCAGTTATGTAGTTCAAGACCCATAGAAATCCTAAGACATCGAAAAGTCCAAACATGCAAAAAAATATATAAAATTTTACCACAATACCTACACAACACATACATATAAATTTATGTGGTAAATGATTAAAAATTGTACTTATTTGTATATTATATTATGTATGGCATTTAAATTGAATTGGATTTAAAAAAAATTTCGCACGGCAACTGATCACTGATCAACGAACATTCATCGAAATGTTTTTGGGATTATTCAGTCAACTCTGATTTAAAAGCTGTTTCTGGCCTTTATGACTGCTAAGCCATGTCATGTCATAATACAATTTATTTATTACGGCTAATTTATAAATAAACTAACTGACCCTGCAAACGTTGTTTTGCCTTATACGCCGTCAATAGGGGTTTAAAAAATAGCCTACGACCTATTCTCAGACCTACCGAATACAGAGAAAAAAGTTTCATAAAGATCGGTCAAGCCATTTTGGAGGAGTTCGGTAACAAACACCGTGACACGATATTTTTATATATTAGATTTTAAATTTCAATACCAAATAAATAAACAAAATATTTGCGTAATCATTTGCGAATGCGAATATATATTCGTTACATCACTAGACAAACGTACCATTGGAACAAATCCAAAGTCATATAAAGCTGTCCATCAGTTTTAGCGTCCTTTGTAACACGTAGCATGTATCATGGACAATGGGTAGTCTATCAAAGCTGATCTGGAGGGACAAATAGGCATAGCCCACGGCGGGGATGAAAGGGCCCTTTCACTTAGAGAATGTGTGAAGTTACCCCGCTTTTCACATATTTACTTTCGGTAGTTCTTATTTACTTTGAACACTGCCAAGTATCTAATAGAACGAAAAGGTAAAGTTCCGGAGGTTTTAGACTTTTCCTGTTTTAGAAAAACTTATGGAAACTTAGCTCAATCCCGTGTCTACGGGTATCAGTAGATATAAGATTTAAGTGAGAGAATGATATGATAAATGAACTGAAACAATTACTTTGCTCACCCGCGACCTTATGATTATGATAGTTACGTTTATGCAAGAAATGTGTGTGCGAGTCTAACATTTAGTAGCATAGTGAACGGTTGCGATACTCCGAGTATGATCTCTGGTTGAGTTCGAAACGCGTCAGTGTAGTTTGGTAGTGGTGATAGTTGGGTTTGTGTGATTTGTGTGTGTTCGTACAGTGTGGAGGTGGACGAACTGCATGAACACACATTCTTTGCAAAAACGTAACTATCATGAGGTCGCGGGTGAGCAAAGTAATTGTTTCAGTTCATTGATATGGACCTACAGAAAGTAACGCCTGATTCAATAAAATAATGATATCATATTTTTGGGCAAGTACTAAAACTTCTATATGGTAGGCACCCGCATATTTTTAAGTCTAATTCTGTCCTCAAAAACATGTTTTCCAGATTTCAAAGTTGCTGAGTTCGAACCAAGATCCTGATAATGGATGGGGGCTCCAAATTTTCTGTTTGATGACTTAATTGGGGCCAGGCAAACGAGAATAACTAATGAAACGTCAACTCCAACTGTCACAATTGTTAATAAACCTTCGAAGGAGGATTTTTGTCGCGAAATTGAATACTTCGATTATTATCTACTCAGGGGAGCTGAGCTTCAAGATGTTTATTACGCTAAGTTTTGTGCAAAATTAAAAGGATAAGGAAAAGTAACTACCTTTGTTAAGTTAGAGACAAACAGACCCTCACGGATTTTTTTCGCTGTGCGCAATCTACACTCCCATTTATTTAGAGCTTAACAATTTTACGATCATAGGTTTTTTTAATTTAAAATGTACCATAGCGAAATAATACGGGTTACGTCTCAAAACTAGTATACCTTGACATGTTTCGTGCTAATCCGTAGCCCTTCCTCCCGGAGAAACATGCTACGGCTGCTGCCAAACGCGCACTACGCGCCACCGCTCTGTTAGCTCGGCTACTCGACGAAACTAATTCCGGCAGACAACTGCCCACGTTTTCATCGTAATTTTATTGCCACTCTCAAATGTACTCAAAAGTAGCACACAACACTAACAACATCACCATGTAAAGGCACGTTCAGAATCACCGTTGACGCAGTACGACTATTCAACTCGAGGTACCTACCAACCAATGAAGGTGAGGTAGAGGTCACTTGCCGGACATTAATTAAAAATAATACAATAGTAATGTAATACAAATATTAATGTTTAAAAGCTGTTTTCGAGAGTCATCACGAATCGTCTCGCGCGCAGGTTAGACGACTTCCAGCCTCCCGAACAAGCCGGATTTCGAAAAGGCTTTAGCACCGTGGACCACATACATGCGTTGCGGCAGGTTATACAGAAAACCGAGGAGTATAACCGCCCCCTTTGCCTGGCATTTGTGGACTACGAGAAGGCCTTCGATTCGATGGAGACTTGGGCTGTTCTGCAGTCTCTCCAACGGTGCCAAGTAGACTACCGGTACATCGAAGTGTTGAAGTGCCTGTATAATAACGCCACAATGCCCGTCCGACTTCAGGACCAGATGTCGAAGCCCGTTCTATTGCAGCGGGGAGTCAGACAAGGAGATGTTATCTCTCCGAAACTGTTCACCGCTGCACTAGAGGATGCGTTCAAGACTCTGAACTGGGAAGGGCGTGGCATCAATGTAAATGGCGAATACTTCACTCACCTTCGATTTGCCGACGACGTGGTGCTTATGGCTGAGACCTTGGAGGACCTCAGTGCGATGCTCGCTGACCTCGGAAGAGTCTCCGAGAGAGTTGGTCTTAAATTGAACATGGACAAGACGAAGGTCATGCCGAACGCCCATGTTGTACCAACTCCCGTCGTAATCGGAGATACTTTGCTCGAAGTTGTTGACGACTATATCTATCTGGGACATACAATCCAATTGGGTAGGTTCAACTTCGAGAAAGAGGTCAATCGACGAATTAGACTCGGCTGGGCAGCGTTCGGGAAGCTCCGCAATATCTTGTCATCCGATATACCGCAGTGTCTCAAGTCAAAAGTCTTTGACCAGTGTGTGTTGCCAGTGATGACTTATGGCACTGAGACGTGGCCGCTAACGATGAGTCTTATAAGGAAGCTCAAGGTCACTCAGAGGGCGATGGAGAGGGCTATGCTTGGAGTTTCTCTGCGGGATCGCATTAGAAATGATGAAATCCGCGCAAGAACTAAAGTCACGGACATAGCTCGAAGAATCGCTAGACTTAAGTGGCAGTGGGCAGGGCACATCGCCCGTAGAACTGACGGCCGATGGGGCCGAAAGGTTCTCGAGTGGCGTCCGCGGACCGGAAGACGCGGTGTAGGTAGGCCTCCAGCAAGATGGAGCGACGACCTGGTGAAGGTAGCAGGAACGCATTGGATGCGGATGGCGCAGGGCCGATCTGTTTGGCGAGCCTTGGGGGAGGCCTATGTTCAGCAGTGGACGTTTTTTGGCTGAAATGATGAATATAATACAATTAATAAATTACTTACTTACTTACGCTGTGCGAGGCATAGTTAGTTTTACCAACCTCGTTTCCGTCTTTATTTGATTTGATCTGTCTGTGGATTTAAGCCCCGTTTGAAATTCTACCCTCGGGCATCCCATTTTTAAAAAAGAATAGAATAATATTATCATTTAGTGCCACACACAACACATCTTACAACATAGAAAACTTATTACATACTAGCTGACCCCGCGAACTTCGTACCGCCTAATAGTCGATTCTTTAATTTTTTATTTTATTTTAATACTTATTCTGCTATTCGGGACGCCGGGTCAGCTAGTAAGATAAAAAAAAGAAAGTTAATAAGTCAACAATTAAATTATGTCAAAAATAAAAATTATATAACACCTAAAATTCTTTTAATAGTCACTAAAAAATCACAATGAAAATTACAATTTCAGATCTCTTATTATGATACCTACTTATTATATTTCATTTTATTTTTACTTATTCTAAATTAAGTTTCATTTTTATTGTAGTACTTTATGGTACACGATATTTTTTGTTTGATTACCTGGCGCGTAAACAAACAGAGCAGATGGTTTTCCAACACGGGAACAGGCAACATACAATCGACCATGCGAGAAACATGGGTTTTCTAGATTAATACCACAAACACTTAATGACTGCCCCTGGGATTTGTTTACAGTAGGGTCCAGTAGGGTACAACCCTATTGTACCCTATTTTATCCTACTGTACCATATTCCACCCTACTGTACCCTACTGTAACGTACTGTACCCTATTTTGCCCTACTGTACCCTACTGGACCCTACTGTACCCTATTTTGCCCTACTGTACCCTACTGGATCCTACTGTACCCTATTCTACCCTACGGTACCCTACTGAACCCTAGAAGACCCTCCTGTACCTTACTGTACCCTACTCTATTCAACTCTGCAGGTCTAATCTGGGCTTTAGTGTTGATTGCCACTCAATTGTTTTGCCTTCTCGGAACCTCTCCACTAACAATTAAACTTTATGGTATGGTATTAAAGTTCAAATTGGCTTTTAAGTATTATTACGAATCGTTTGTATGGGAGTATAGAAAAGTGTTGTTTTTAGAGTTTTTCAGGCATTTTTTTTCAATTTTCTCTCCGTAAGAACCATCCTCGTAATTCAAGGAATATTCTAAAAAAAGAATTAGCGAAATCGGCTCATTTGCGCTTAGCAACACATTCAGCGATCCATTTTTATATAATAGATTTAATTAATATAAAAACTAAACTATAACTAACAATGTTACATTACCTGTGGCAAAGGAGATGAATATTGAAAGAAAGAAAGAAATAAAATACTTTTATTTACAACAACACAAGACACATGTCATTAATAGCATTCATCCATAGTTGTCTTATTTAGTAAACAACTTTCTAACCACAAAATATAATGCGTAACAGCTAAAACATAATATACTTTCTCGTAAATAAAGCTAAAGCTACTTACCGCAGTCAACATTTTGGATACCATATTAACTGACAAAATAAAATCGTCTAGCATTAGAAATAAAACAAAAGTCGTTGACATTATCCAAAACATAAGAAGATTTAAATGGCGTTGGGCAGGCCATATTATAAGAGGAAAACAAAAGTAGTGCAAAATAGTCACAGAGTGGTATCCAAGAAGGACAGAGAAGGAGAGGCAGACCACAGAAGAGATGGGACGACGATATATGCCGGGTGGCAGGAAAGACGTGACAGAGTTGCACGCAACAGACATGAGTGGAAAAGGATGGAGGAGGCCTTTGCCGAGGGGCAATCAGATTTACAAAGGAAGAGCAAGATGCAAATAGTTCAACTAAAGAAACCGGCCAAGAGCATTGCATACTTTATTGATGTGGCTGTTTTGGTCCCAACGTCGGCGGTACAGCGCCATCTATCGGTGAATTGGGTAACTAATCTAACTGAAGTCTACTAGAACTAGTATGTATGTAGATTGTTTTTCAGATGTAATATTTTTTTTTATTTGAAAGTAGATACTGTTAACGTGATCTTATAGGTATGTACTTAAAGAAAAAAAGTGCTTGCAATGGCGGTTAAATTACAATCATAGTTTAGAAATATTTTTTTACAAAAACCTAAAAACTGCTCAACTGATTAAGTTAAAAATAATTTTCCTAGAATTTTTTTATTAAGTTTAACTTGCGTGATTTTTTTCATATTTTTTAGACGTGCGGTTCAAAAGTTAGAGGGGGGGGGGACACATTATTTTGAACTTTCGGAGTGAATATCTCCGAAAATGTTCACTTTATCAAAAAATGGTTTTCGAAAACCCATATTTATTTTTAAATACCTATCCAATGATACCCCACACTAAAGGGTTAGTCGAGAAAAAAAAATCACCCCCACTTTACGTCTATTCCCATAGACCCTCCCTAAAAAAATTTTTTTTGTTGTTATTTTTATTTAATCACTTTGGTGGCGTGACTGATATATATATATATTATTGTGAACGCGAATGAAAAGCAGATTTTGGGAATAAAAGTTTAATTTGCGTCAGTCCGCACAACACACACATTCACACATAAGTAAGATTAAAATATAAGAACACTTAAGTTTGTTGTTGAGAATAAGATACAGTAACACAGAGATAATAACAGAGATCGGAGAAAGGAAACAATACCGCGGAGCGAGCTCGGTCTCTTTCGGAGGTCACGCGCTAACTAACTTTGGCGGGCGCGGGGCGGGCAGCGCTTGGGCAACGCTTCTCACGACTGCCATTTCTAGGAAATGCGCCCGTTAAGAGTTTCGCGCCTAATTCAAATAACGGCCGGGCGGACGGCGGCGGCGAGTAGAACGGCGGGAAGATGATGGGTTTACTATATACTCCCCCTCTAGACTAGGAGAGCGCCCTCGCTCCTGGTCTAGCACCCCATCAGCCTTAGCTGGACGTCCACGGTTTCGTTTTGGAACGATAGGTTTAGGAGGGGATCCATCACTACCCTGGTAGCGGGTAAGGTCCTGGGAATGATATTTCCCTAAAGCAATGTCAGGTTGGTCAGTACTGGCGATAGTATACGAAGTGGGACTAATCTTCTCCGCAATAAGATATGGACCATCCCGACGAGGGAAAAACTTAGCGGTGAGGTCTTTAGACGCATTGCTCAACAGGTGTGACTTTATGAGTACCAAATCACCTTCCTGGAACTCATCGGCGGGTCGGCGAAAAGCATCAGCATACTGCTTGGCTTTATCTTGCTGGATCTCCACGCGTTCACGAACACCGGATAGTGATTCCAGGAACTGTCTGAGATACGGGGTTATCTGTGGGATAAAGTTATCCTTATCTAAAATGGCACGGTGGTCGTGAATAACTTCTGTGGGTGACCGCATTTCCCTACCAAAAGTTAGATATGCTGGTGACTTGCCTGTTGTACGGCACCGTAAACTGTTTAAAGCAAAACGAATTACAGGAAGCTTCTTCGGCCAAGAAGTGTGGTCTCCCTCCACCAGCTGTGCCAGCATCGCCTTCATATCACGGTTCTTGCGTTCTGCAGGATTTGCTTCTGCGTGATATAATGGGACAAGATTTTGCTTTATACCCAGAAGAGACATGCACTGACGCATCACCGCAGATACAAACTGGACTCCATTGTCTGATATAATCCTACGAGGCAGTCCGTAACGCATAAAGTACTCTTCGACGAGTACCACAGCACATGCTTCAGACGTGGCTTCTTTCAAGGCAAATACTTCAATCCAACGAGTAGCTGTGTCCTCGATAAGAAAGATCCACCTCTCTCCCAGGTCTCCAGTTGGCAGTGGGCCGAATAAATCCATAGCCAACACTTCAGTACGCTGATTCATAACTGGTGTTTGCAGAAGACCTGGTGGTTTGGCATTTGTAGCTTTGTAGCGCTGACAGTGTATGCAGGCTTTGACATAATCCATGATTATTCTCCGCATACCTGTAAAATAGTATAGCTGAGCTACTTTTTGATAGGTACGATCAATGCCAGGGTGTCCTGCCATTGGTGAGTCGTGACATTCTTTAAGGATCTCTGCCCTGAGACTAATGGGAATGACGAGCTGGGGAGTCTCACTATCAGAATCCGGATTATATCGGTAGAGTACTCCTTGGTCCATCAGGTAACCGCGCTCCGTCCATCGTCGAGTTGCCACTTCGTCAGTACCTTCAACTTCTTTAACTATCTTCTCCACCTCGGGGTCAGCAAGCTGTTCATGTCGTAGCTCTGAAGGATCCTTCTTAGGCAGGTCCACTATCACTGAGCAGATACCACAGTTCTCGCGAGAATCCTCGGAACAGATTGGTCTACTCAGGGTGTCAGCTACTACGTTAGCTTTTCCGGGGGTGTACTGAAATTGAATATCAAATGACTGGAGCTTTAATGCCCACCTAACCAGTCGGCCTGTAGGGGACTTAAGCGTCAACAGCCAGCGGAGCGGTTGGTGGTCGCTGCCAATGACTACTGGGTGTCCATCCAAGTAGCATCTAAATCGCTCGACAGCCCACACTACGGCAAGTGCTTCACGCTCCGTAGTGGAGTAATTCCTCTCAGCGGAGTTCAATAAACGGCTAGCATATTCGATAGGCCGCTCTTCCGTACCCTCCCCCTGCAGGAGAACTGCTCCAAGAGCGTAGTTACTCGCGTCGGTTCGTAGAACGAAGGGTCGGGAAAAATCAGCTTGAACCAAGATTGGCGCGGTGGTCAACAACTGCTTCAGCTCTTTAAACGCAGTTATTTGAGCTGGACCCCACGTCCAAGTCTGGTCTTTCCTGGTTAGTCGGGTGAGGGGTTCTGCCACTTGGGAGAACCCAGGAATAAACTTCCTAAACCAGGAACAGGTTTGTAGAAAAGTACGAAGATGCTTTAAGTGATTGGGCTCTTTCATCTGTAATACAGCCTGTACTTTGTCTGGATCCGGTGAAACGCCTTGTTGTGTAACGATGTGCCCCAGGTATTTCACACTCTCTCTGGCGAAGACACATTTATCCCGGTTCACACAAAGGTTGTATTCTCGAAGGCGGCTGAATACAGCTTGCAGGTCTTGCAGGTGTTGCTCGAATCCTTCGGAAATGATGAGAAGATCATCAAGATACGCGAGGAGGGTTACGTTGGACAAGGATGAGCAAGAACGTAAGCGGTCTATCAGGCGCTGAAAAGTCGCTGGGGCGTTCTTCAAGCCAAACGGCATTCGCTTGAAACGGTATGTTCCGAAGGGACTAATAAATGCCGTTTTGTCGCGGTCTTGCTCACGAACACTCACTTGCCAGTAACCTGATCTGAGGTCCAAGGTGCTCATAAAGCAGTTCCTCTTTGTGGATTGCAGCAGCTCATCAATAAGAGGCATTGGATAGTGATCTGACTTGGTTATGCTGTTAAGACGCCTGTAATCTACGCAAAACCTCACGTCTCCATTACGAGACGTTGGTTTCGGCACCAAGAGTGCCGGCGAGCACCAAGCAGATTCGCACTCTTCGATGACATCTTCTTTGAGCATCTTGTCGATTTCTTGTCGCATAAGCTCTTTTCTAGCGGGAGTCATGCGGTATGGCGGCACGGACACGGGATGATGGTCACCTGTATCGATACAGTGTTCGGCGAATGGTGTAGGCGCTCCCCCTGGACGAAAGACATCTGTATTGTCTACTAGGATTTGCGCGAGAACTTCCCTATCACGTGGATTTAGCAGTGAACCTTCATCACTTCTAAGGACATCAGCAGCTGCGCAAGAAAGTCCACGTCTCTCCTGTTCACGTCGCAGCTGGCGTTCCTGACCGTCAGTACCGTCGACAAAATGCCACGACCCACGTGAAAAATCAATAGCGACTTGAGCGGCAACTAAGAAATCGATCCCGAGTAACGTTTCATTTTCTCTTGCTTCCGGAAATACTAAAAATTGGGTCCTTATCACTTTACCTTCTAACTTAACGTCAAGAGTGGTGATTAGCACGTCAATCTCACGCGGGTGTCCGTCAGCAAGCTTTATTAGCCGTCGCGCTGGTTCCAGAGAGTGACCCTTACGGAGGAGGAGCATATGTAAAGTGTGACCCGCAATACACTGTTTAGCACCGGTATCAATAAGCGCTGTGCCCCGCGAACCCAAAATTTCAATATCGAAAATTGGTCGTAATATGCGATTTTGACAATGACTCGAGCTCGGACCGGTAGCGTGCGCAGTACAAATATTTTCAACACGACAACTTGAAACATTTTGATGACACAAACAATTTTGCTGCGTGGATTCTATACTATTCGAATTTACACAATAAAAAATATTTTGTCGTGTGGATTCTAGACTATTCGAATTTTTACAATTAAATTTATTTTGTCGTGTGGATTCCAGACTATCCGAATTTTTACAATAAAAATTATTTAGTCTTGTACATTCTAGATTACCCAAATGAAATTACTTTGTCTCGATTCTACATAATTCGAACTCTTACAATCAACATTATTATTTTGTCTTGTGGATTGTAGACTACAACTATAATCGGTATAGGAAGTATTACAATAATAATTCTCATTTTGTCCCATAGGCGTACCACCGGGCGTGGGCAATGTATTATACTTATTATATCTAAGATTATTATTGTCCGACATGTCTAAACTATAAAAACACTGGTTTTCGTTACACTTCGAACAGTTTTCGCGAGAAACATTTTTAGAACCGCACTGATAACACGATATCGGCACTGAATCGATATTATTAATGTTTGTGGACTCACCCCGTTCTGCCAACTTACGGCACTGGTCGCGCAGATGTCCATACCGTTTACAGTACACGCAAAAGGGGCGCTGCCGGCTGGGCACGCCGTCGTGGTACTCGTAGGTCGGTGTTGGTGGTGGTGGCGGGAACACGGGCGCGTGGGGCGCCTGGCGCGCGGGCGGCGGCGCGGCGGCCGGCGGCGGCGGCGCGCGCACGGCCGGCGCGGCGCGCTCGGGCTGCGGCGGCGGCGAGGTGGCGTGCGCGTGCAACGCGCGCGTAGTAGATGTATTTGTAATAAAGGCGTGCGCGCGCGCGCTCGCAGGGCTGCGCGTCGATGCAGGTTGCGCGTAGTTCACTGCGGCCTTATTCTGCGCCTCCACAGTTTTACGGTGGCCCTTTTCGTCGCGAATTTTGTCCTCAATGACATGGGTTTTCTTAAGTAAATCTTTGAACGTATGGAATTCGTCTCGACGTAAATATTTCGTTATTCTCGGGTGCATCAGACTGAATATCATGTCGAGTTGCACCTTTAACGATAAGTCTTTAGGGGGAAGTTTTGTGAGGAGGGCTCGGCTTCGTGCGATAAATAAATCGGTGTTTCTATCTTCACGCTGTTCCGTGCTGAATAGCTCTCTATAAATATGAGACTCCGAGCGGCGGTCTCCGTAAGCGTCGCGCAGGTACGTCAACGCCTCTTCCCAGGAGGATATTTCTGCGCGGACACTCTGCCACCAGGTCGCGGCCTCACCAACTAATAACATCGACATGCCTTTGACTGCCCTTTCATCAGGGACGTTTGCCGCTTCCTTGTAGGAAACCACGGCATCAATAAAAGCCTCGATGTCTCCCTGTCCTGCGAATCTCGCCGTGCACGTCGCGAAGGTGCCGGACGGCGCGAGAGCCTCGCCCGCCGAAGGACTCAGCGGCGAGAACGGCCGCGGGGCGGGGGGGCTCTGCGCGGTCAGCGGCAGCTGGCCGAGGCGCTCGAACACGCGGTCACATAACTCTGCTTGTGTCTGTTGTATAGTAGACAAGAGAGAAGCGAAATTTTCTTGTGACATCGTCACGACGTTGTTCGGCGCGGGCGGCGACGCGCCGTCAAAAGATTGTCGTTTACGCGGCATTGTTACTGATCACTGAGTATCTACGTGTAATTTCACTTCACGAACGAACACTTTTAGTCACTGTAGAATGTAGTAATGTACTAAAACGTGGGCTTTCGGGCCAGCAGTTGGGACGCCATTTATTGTGAACGCGAATGAAAAGCAGATTTTGGGAATAAAAGTTTAATTTGCGTCAGTCCGCACAACACACACATTCACACATAAGTAAGATTAAAATATAAGAACACTTAAGTTTGTTGTTGAGAATAAGATACAGTAACACAGAGATAATAACAGAGATCGGAGAAAGGAAACAATACCGCGGAGCGAGCTCGGTCTCTTTCGGAGGTCACGCGCTAACTAACTTTGGCGGGCGCGGGGCGGGCAGCGCTTGGGCAACGCTTCTCACGACTGCCATTTCTAGGAAATGCGCCCGTTAAGAGTTTCGCGCCTAATTCAAATAACGGCCGGGCGGACGGCGGCGGCGAGTAGAACGGCGGGAAGATGATGGGTTTACTATAATATTCATGTCAACTTACAGCTTTCTAGTACTAACAGTCTCTGATCTTAGCCGCGGACGGACAGACAGACGGACAGACATGGCGAAACTATAAGGGTTCCTAGTTGACTACGGAACCCTAAAAAGGGAAGAAATCTGAATATAAGGCTAATAATAATAATATTCACTTACTGTCTGGCATTGCTTTATTTATGAAACAAAATAGCTATTTTAAAAAAAGTGCATTTTGAGGTTATAAGCTTGTTTACTAAGGGTCACTTGCACTTGCTAGAGCGTTAAAATGTTAAATAGGTAACCCTGGGTCAAGAATGACAGTTCCGTACATTTTGACACTTCTTAACCCTGGGCTAGGAGTTAACTCGGAGTTAAGTAGCTAACCCAAGTCCGCGCAAGACCGCTTAAATAAGAAAAGTATGAATGAATTGAATAATCAGCGTATGCTGTGAGCACAGCGCTGATTTTTAGTATATCCCCTACCAGTTCCCATTTTGTATTCTAATTGAAATTAAACAGCTAACAAAAGTTATTATTAGATGGGATTAATCCTGGCAAGTTCTAAGTAATCAAACACGATTGCGTAGGGTCGCACTGCAAGGGTTTGAGAAACCATCCTAGTGCAGAGGGTTCGATTAACTCTGCACTGATATTATATTTGGTTATCCTTTCCTTGGGGATGCGTATCATATTAGGGGGATTAATTTATACTGTATTAAAATTACGGTGTTCTTACGGAAAATAGCTATTGGATATTGTGAAGATGTAAAAGTGGTCAACGTGCGATAAAGGTCGAACTTTTTGTTGCTGTGATGTGAGGCGCTGGGAGCAAGTAATACCTACTAAGAAGTTATAGGTAAATGTGGGCAGTGTTTTCTAAATTTACGACTGTTATATTATGGGAGCGTGTGTGTGGCGCAGCTCACGCTACACCTCCCCTGTTGAAAAAGAAAAAAATGCTGAATTGTATATTTTTCACGGACATCTAAGCTTAGGCAAAATAAAAGAAATAATTAAAAATTGACCATACATAAAACAAAATTGTTAGGTATCTACAATTTTTTTTATAATTTAATTTTGTTGATTTTTTGACATTCATTGGAAGGTTTTTTTGCTGGAAAACTTTTATTTTACGTTGTAACACGATAAATAAAAAAGATATCCTTTGTTTTTCATTTTTTTCAATGTTTTCCATGTCCATCGACGGTATTAATATACTGGCAGATGGGCAGAGTTTCCTCTTCGAATGCTTGGCTATACGCTATATGTGATTTTTCGATTTCAATGAATTGCAGTACAACTAGTAGGTACAATTGTCGGAAAATCCCTCGGTAGCCATACAAGAGCTCCCGTTTTAACTCCTCAAGCGCTTGGCTTATCTTGTTTTGGCACCGGACAGTGATTGCGGATGTCCGACTTCAAGCCCTAATAAGTAACAGTCACGCCACTGGCAACAATTTTATAGAATTAATAAGATACATAACGCCTTTTTTCTTAGTCTTCATCAAAAAAGTTTTTTTTTACACAGTACATGCTTGCGTTTAACAAATACGCGTTTAGCAAATCTGCGTTTCCAAATGTATCAATAATTGAGTGTACTAATGTGCGAGTGTCAGCAATTAAAATTATTTTGAATGGCGGATCCTTTTTAGTATTTAGTGTGTATATGCCAGTTAATAAAATGGATAATTTGCCTTTGTTCTCCGAGTGTCTCGGATGTATAAGTGCAATAATCCAGGAAAATACGGACACAGAAATAGCGTACATCCTGGGCGACTTTAACGCACATCCCGGGGAGTTATTTTGTGATGAAATGTTGCAATTTTGTGAAGAACAGGACTGGTGTTGCGTGGACCTGGAAATGTTGGGAGCGATGGGTGCAACATATACGTTTACCAGTGACGCGCATGGCTGTAACAGGTGGTTGGATCACTGTATAATCACTAAGGCTGCTCGTAAAACCGTGAGTAAAGTATACATACAGAATGATATATATTGGTCTGACCATCTGCCGATTATTATACAGTGTAATTTGAATAAAATGAATATAAAATGCAATAATAATATACGGACTTGTAACAGTATTATTTGGGGTGAAAGAAATGAAGAACAGATAAGACTATATCATAATTTATGTGATGAAAGCCTCAAAGACTTAAATTGTCCTCCTGAATTGAATGAATGTGCAGATAACTTATGTAATCAATGTAGTCATCATGTAGTGCCAGATAAAATGTACAGTAATATAACAAATATTTTGACATATGCGGCTAAGCAGAGTACTAAGCCAAAATGTAAGAGAAGGGGTGGTTATGTGATAGGGTGGAATAAATACGTCGCGGACGCTCACAGGACTGCCAGGGATAGCTTTCGGGATTGGATCTTTGCGGGAAGGCCGTCTCATGGGACCATTTATGACAAAATGTGTGAAAGTAGAAGGCGTTTCAAGGCCAAGCTTCGATGGTGCCAAGATAGACAGGAGCAAATTAAAAGTGACATATTAGCTTCCAACCATCAAGCAAAAGATTTTAGGGCTTTCTGGAAAAACACAAATAAATTCAATGTGGGGCCCGGAGTACCTGTGAGCGTTGGCGGGGTAAGTGATCAGAGGGACATTGCCAATAATTTTAAAAAACTTTTTCAGATACAATCGCCCATAGCTTCGTCCCAAGTTGAGATGAACGATGTTGAGACCATTGAAGGAGTGCCTAACATCACAATCACTGCTAAAGATGTAAGATCGATAATCAAAGATATGCAGCGAGGCAAGTCTCCTGGGCACGATGGGCTCAGCATCGAGCATCTTAAATACGCAGGTGTACATCTGCCGCGAGTGTTGGCAATGTTCTTCACACTATGTTTGAGGCACGCTTATCTTCCTGACCACCTAATGAGGACTATGGTAGTGCCTCTAGTTAAGAGCAGAGCGGGGGATGTTTCGGACATTGCAAACTACAGGCCAATCTCACTTGCTACCGTAATAGCGAAGGTGCTTGATGGTTTGCTTAATGACCACCTTATTAAAATAATTACAGTGCACGACGCCCAGTTTGGTTTCCGAGCGGGGCTGTCTACTGAGAGTGCCATATTATCATTAAAGCAAACTATCAAGTACTACACCGACAGGAATACACCAGTATATGGGTGTTTTCTGGACCTGTCTAAGGCATTTGACCTGGTTGTCTATGACCTGCTTTGGCAAAAATTAGAGCAGGAGGGAGTCTCCGCAGATTGTATAAATATACTGAAGTATTGGTACGGCAACCAGGTCAATCAAGTGAGATGGGCGGGGGTGATGTCTGATGAATACAAACTACAATGTGGGGTGAGACAGGGCGGTCTATCGTCTCCGGTTCTGTTCAATCTCTACGTCAATAAGCTGATTGAGGGGCTCAGTAACACTCATGTCGGATGTTTTATTGATGGCAAATGTGTTAATAACTTAAGCTATGCGGATGATATGGTGCTTTTGAGCCCCTCAATCAAGGGTATAAGAGATTTGGTCGGCATATGCGAGGGCTACGCGGGGCAGCACGGTCTAAGGTACAACTCCAAGAAGAGCGAAGTGGTAATTTTTAAAGCTCATAAATTTAACCCTTCAGTTGTGCCTTCGATTGTGCTGGGTGGGGTGGCTCTTGCTGTTGTGGACCAGTTCAAATACCTGGGCCACATCGTCACATACAACCTGAAGGACGATGTAGACGTGGAGAGGGAGAGGAGAGCGTTGGCGGTCAGGGGGAACATGATTGCTCGCAGGTTTGCTCGATGTACGAGGCAAGTTAAGATCACTTTGTTTAGAGCCTATTGCCAGGTATTCTACTCGAGCAGCCTGTGGGTGAGTCATACTAGGCGTGTATATAGTGCATTGAGAGTTCAATACAATAACATACTCAGAATGCTGTTGAGGATGCCGCGCCACTGTAGTGCGTCTGCTATGTTCGCCGAGGCGCACATAGACGACTTTTATGCAGTAAGACGAAAGAGAGTCGCCTCATTGCTGCGACGTGTGCGCGGCAGCAGCAACGGCATTCTGGGGATGTTTGCAGAACGTCTCGACTGCCCTATCACTAAACACTGGGTGGGGATCGTGACTGGACGGTTAAAATAAATAATACGTACCTACTTAATAATAATAAATAATGTATGCATGTATAAACTAACATAGTCTAGTAAATTTAAGTTTATGTATCTACTAACAAGTTTATGGGTCTTCTGGCCTGAAATAAAGGATTTTTAATTTTTTTTTTTTTTTTAACCACAATCACGCCTGAGCTACACAGACACAGGTAGGGAATACCACTCCTTAGCTGTACGGTAGACGATGGAAGAGCGAAAATGCTTTGTGCGTATTTTGGGAATATTCTTGTGGTCGACTTAAGAAAGAAATAAAAGGAGCAGGTAGAATAAGGTCGTGCAGTTCCGAAGCTCTTTCACCGAAATGTAGCCTGTAGAGAACTGATAGGCAAGCTGCTATTCCTTGGCGAAATATTGTTTTTCTTTATCTTTCCATATATGGTACTGCGCTGATATAGGGACAAATTAATACTTACATTCATTTTAATGAAAACGGACATTAGCTGCAGGTGTCAGTAGGTCTGTAATATTAAATTTTAATTGATTCTGGCATTTTCTTAGTACTCGTATTTACCTTCCTAAACAAACATTCATAATATACCGTTTGCAATTTTCATTGTTTAGATATGACTTTTTTTTTGGCGCAAAGGCGTCATGTTGGCTAATCTTTAAATGTGAGCGTTTTATTTCGTATGATGTAGAACTATCCTCAAAATACCAGAAGACTTATGCGACCCGAGAATAAGTTTCGTCTCTGAGGTGCTTCGTGTTATACATGAACGTTTTGCCGCAATTTACCGGTAAATCAGCTCTAAATACGGTAACTATCGAAATTTACGGCAATTTCGACGGTTTATTACGCTTGCGGGCAGCTCTATCTGCTCTGTAAGCTTACTTTTAATTTACGTTGGCAAGTTTGCTTTGCTGTGAATGCCGTTAAGTTAAACGAAAACGATGCCCCGTAATACTTTGTTATTTATATTATAATATTCTCATTTTTGGCAAATTGGGTAATTCTTTATTCTAAATGGCAACTTTTAGATGGTCATTTATTTATGGATGGAAACGATATTTTTTTTAAATTTAGAATCAAAACTCTGGTTAAGTACCTTTCAAGTTCCTGGCCGGATAGAAAGTATTATTAACAGATGAAATCATTGTAATAACCTGCCCTTAAAATTTTACTTTTTAAATAGGTAGGTACTGAATACGTTGTGAACTTACCCATTGATATATTGAAGTGCAGAGCCCCGTGCAGCTTGCATTGTAAATTAATTCTCAAACTCATGGGTAACAATGGCCTCAAAATTAACATTAACATCCATCGCTGAAGGAACACAGCTCGCGATAGCTAGCAAGACGAGTAACTCTCCTTTAAATCACTTGTTATGTTTGTGCAGCAGGGAGCTACTGTGACTTGAATAAATCTCACATTTGGCGTCCGAAAGGAACTGCAAAGTCTACCGCCGAATGAATTTAGCATAACCGCCATTATAACGTACACTTCGGAAATTCCCGGGCTTGCATTAAATTACCCTTTATAACTTCGTCATAAGGCCCGTGAAATTGATCGGCGAATAGTGCTAGGCTATTACGAAATTCTAAACTCGAAGTTCGTATCGTGCCGTCCCTCGCGCTTATTTATTTTAAAGGCTATTAGTGTGAACGGAACGGCATGATACGAGATCGAAAATCGAAGCTCGTTAAGGTCAGCTCAATGAAGGCTCGTGATTTTAATAAAAGGATTTCGCGAGATAAAGGGAAGAAAGCGATGGTTATAGCGATTTGCATTTGTTTTTATTAGGTTTTTAATCTTTACTAATATTGGTAGTGTTTCGGTTTGGGCACGACTGCGTGATTGGCGGCGCGGCGAGCGTTTTTTCAGTGCATTGCGTATGCTGCGAGGTAACCACTGTGCGGGCGAGCCGGGCCGAGCAATGAACAGAGAAATCGCTCGCCACGCCGCCGGTCGCCCGTAGCTGGAGGTTTTCTAACCATATATTTGACAGGTTATATATACGAAAGTTTGCGAATTTGTATTTGTTGCTCTTTCACGATAAAACACTTGGAGGATTTGTGGTGAAATTTGGCACGTAGATAACTGGATATCGGGAATAATACGTAGTCTATTTTTTATTCAGATATTTACATGGAATCGAAATGTACCTACGCATGTTAAATCCTGAAATCACATCCTCTATGTCTAGATACATGAAATATTGCCCCGCTAGTTCTACTAATATAAATGCGGATGTTCAGATTGAACTATTAAGTTTTTGTCTTTGACCTTCTTTCTCTGCTACTTAATAAAAGTTTAGATATGATTATAACCGATACTTATCATGACAATTTATTTCTTAAATTATCTTGACATTTCGACCACATTGTCGTTTGATGGCCTAGTGGTTAGAGAACCTGACTACGAAGTTTGAAGTCCCGTTTTCGATTCCCGTGTCGGGGTAGATGAATAATAAACGCGTGTTAAAAAAATACGAATGTTTGTTCTCGGGTCTTGGGTGTTTAATAATATAAGTATGTTTATCCGTTGCTAAGTACCCATAACAGAAGCTTTGCTTAGCTTACTTTGGGACTAGGTCGATTGGTGTGGATTGTCCCGTGATTTTTATTTACTTATTTATTGTAGCGGCTGTGGTCATGAGTTGCAATGTGGTTTAAACGTCGGCGTAATTTTAGCAATATATTATCGTGATTAGTCCCAATATATATGTATATATTTCAAAGTTTACAAGTTTGAATAATTGTTGCTCCATCATGCAAAAATCAACTTTGGATGAAATTTAACATACCTAGTATTAGTAATTTTTTGATAGTTTACGACCTGGATTAACACAGCATATTTTTTATCCCAGAAAAAAGCGTAATTCACGCGGGATAGCGACAAACATCGCAGACGAAGTCGCGGGCAACATCTAAGTACCATTTCATAATCCAATAACGTTACGCACGGGAATGAGACGCTGAGACGTCGACGATTCCGCTCCGGCACACTTTTCAATTTTGTTCCTGCGCCTTCGATAATATTGACCTCTTTCGTAATATGTGTGCTCTATTAATGGCGCGAGCGGAGGTACTTAAACCGGAGTGTTCAGATCATTTGATCCCCGTTTTGTTTTGCCGTTCGCTTTTTATGGGCATGCTTCGAACGGAACGCTTGGGAGATTGATGCCGCGCTATTATTTTTAATAAGTACAAGGGTACTTTTTTTGGATAAATTACCAGAGTTTTTATGAAATTACAATTGGCTAAGTAAAGTTTTTTGAAGAGATGCTAATTATATTTTTTTTCGACAGTGGTTGACTTCAACACCAAGAAACTGCGGCTGTTTTATTTTTATCTCCTTTTATTTTTTGGAAATATTTTTTAAGTGTTCGAGATGACATTTGTGAGATTTTACGGCTGACGAGCGGTTCGTGCTCAGTACTAAGAAGAAATAGAAAAAAAAAACGAAGTCAACTGTCGCTTCTGTCAATGTCAAATGAAATCTAACCGTTTGCGTTTCGTTTGCTTTGCGTTGTCCAAGAATCAGGCCCTATACTACGAAGCGCGAAATTCGAACTTCGTTTCATGCCGTTCCGCTCACGCTAATGGTATTTAATACGAGAGTGAGAGGGACCGCACGATCCGAACTTCGAACTTCGAATTTCGTAGTAACCCCCAGTTCCAAAATAGTGATCGAAAGTATTCAATCGTGATCCAATTATCGTGCATAGGTCGTGGAGAAATGCGGTAAAATTGAAAGTCCGGATTTTATGCGGAGGTCGATAAATATAGTCGAAAAATCACACTGAGCACTCCAAAACGCAAAGTATAACGAAATGCAAACGATTTGACATTGACAGAAGTGACAGTTCACTTCGGTTTTTTTTCTGTTTCTACTAAGTTCTGAGCACGAACGGCTTATCAGCCATAAAATCTCACAAATGTCGTCTCGAACACTTAAAAAAATATTTCCATTAAACAATAGGAGATAAAAATAAAACAGCTGCAGTTTCTCGGTCTCCAGAACACCGACTGTCGAAAAAAAATATAAATAGCACCTCTTCAAAAAACTTTACTTAGCCAATTGAAAACCACGAGGTTTACGGTGAAGAAAAACATCGTGTGCGACACCTGGGAAGAAATTCAATAGTGTGTTTGAAATTCCCAAGACGCTCTGGGCTCGTGGCTGGCGCCGTGGGCCGTGGGAACTATGGCGCATGCCCTCTCAGTCTAAGATGAAGACTAAGCTAGGGTTAGGCAGTGCGGCGTATGTAGGTAGACTGGGAAGATGATTACGATGGCGGTGGCGAACAAGTTAGTCGGTCACCTAATAGTTAATCAGCACTACTACCCATGGACACCTGTGACCCCTGAACATTGCCAATGCAGTTATTATGAAGGCATTTGAGTAACAAAAGTCAAACAATGTTAATTTAAATTACAAAATAATGAACATCGTTACCAGCAACTATAGACTGATGATGATGATGGTGATGTTGTTGTTGATGATGATGATGATGATGTTGATGATGAATCATCGTGATTCTTGTCTTGGAAACGTGGAGAGATTGCAAGAAGATCGAGTCGCGAAAAAATGGATGACGTAGATCAGTTGGTCGTCCCAGGTACTGCTGGAGTGATGTGGTCCAGAAAGTTCTTTAAGAGCCCAAAATTACTAGCTATAGCATAGTATGATGTCGTAAGACTGAGTTCGGTCATTGCGCCTAACTGGTATCATCAAAATAACAAAACAAAGCAAAATATATTTACTAACTTTAGGCTATAAACAAGCACGTCAGACCGGTTGAGAAAAACCCTGTTGAGAGAATCTGGTAGCTTTGTTATGTAATTCCTGACAACGTATTCAACACAATATTTTTTTTATAACAGCAGATACACTATTTTACGTATTAATGCGAACCGGAATTATTTCCACTCATTAATGAATAATGAAAATTATTTTCGAATATTAATTAAATTTGTCCGCTTTGATGCGTATTTTCTGCAATCCAAGTACTGTTAATTCAGGCCGATCTGATGAGGTAGGTACTTACATATTTTGTTTGGTAATGGTGCATTCAAGGAAACTGAATCGCGTACCAGGGTGGAACCTTTTCATAACCGATTTGACGATGATTTCTTTAACAGATGTACGGAACGTCAACATTAAATTTACAGAGAAATGGTTTTACTCTGGTACGAGATTCACTTTCTTTGACTGCGTTTTTAATGCGGAATCCTAACGCTGATGTGTTAGATGGGCGTTGAAAGTGCTTCAAGATCGCTCTTGTTTGTCATGTAAATATGTACCTACGTACAGCGTCGTACACGTGTTACGCGTATATATATTGTGTAAATTGCAATGCAGTCCTTTCTTTCTTGTTGCTTCAATGATATCTTCCGAGGGAACTTCCTTATGTATAAATATATAACTGGTCAAGAATAAAGAAAATACACTTCAGTACATTCTATATGTGAGTTTCACCTAGTTACTATAACGATAACTATATAATACCCTCGTAAACTTTCTCATCTGTACCTAATATTATGTAGGATGTATTAGGTCGGGGTAAAAGTATTTTCGTATTTTTCATGCAAAGGAAAATGTTTCATACTAAAAAAATCATCTTTCACACTAAAATTTCCAGACTTGAAACGCTTGAACCACATTTGTGCTACTCTTATTGATACCGCATTAGGTCCATAAACCGCACAAATTTTATTCGAGGAGTTCGTCGCATTTTTACCTTTTTTTTTTAAACTTTAAAAGGTACCGAATTTCTACGTCACATACATTCATTTTGCTTGCTTGAAAAACAATTGAAAAATGGCGGGAACTAGTTTTCTTTTTTTATTTATTGCTTCTTCAGAATGTCAACATTTAATGGTATTAAACCAGCCAGTTACATTCAGCACAGCCAAAGAGGTTTGATTTCTAATAATACATATTATGTAATTTATCTTACTAAGCCCTTGATATGACAATGAAAACAAAATTAAACGCCAAATCGTGTAACTAAACGCGACTAGATTAACAAACTCACGACTTGACTGGCCCTTTGCGCGTCGGCAAACTACAAAAGGGCTCTCGACAGTTGTTTTTATTACTCGCTGCAGGCAGTACGGGAAATGTTGTTTCTTTGCCCTCCGAAACGGCACGATGTAAATTGTTCCCTGAAAGTTTGCGAAGGTTGTATATTAAATTAAGGCCGTCCGAGGACGATTCGAGTGTCACGCCCGCTGTGAGCGCAGCGGGGTATAAGCGGAAAGCGATTTTAATACCGGCAATAATATTGAAACCCATACAGCATAGACGAAAGTCTTCTTGCAGTGTCATCTATTTCCGTAAATCGACAGTTATCATGTCTATCGTTCTATCGCGACCCTTAAGATGGCAGCACGGAACTGACCTTGTGCTTATTTTGATCTATGCCCACATTAGTCCTTAGTAGTTTTTGTCTTATTTTCAACCACATTAACTAGACTACCGTTTTTAGTGAAAGTGAGGAGGGGGTATCATTCAATCGGCTTACTTTGAGTAAACGTCAATTGTTTCATCGTCACCCACCATCTTGATGATTGGCAGTCTAGCACCGTCCACTTTAAGCGGAGCTACTTCCCACGCACGACGAACTTATGGAACCAGCTTCCTAAGACAACATTCCCGGACCGATACAACTTAGGGATATTTAAAAAATTAGCCTATCTATCTCTCAAATGATGATACCCTACGTATTGCAAGGGTCTATGGGCGGCGGTGATTACCTCCCATCAGGTGACCAACATGCTCGATTTCCCCCTCTTATATAAAAAAAAAATGTTGGGCAATGCGCGGGCGAACGGACTCAACGTAACAGGCTCACTCGTTCGTCAGATTGAGCCGATAGATGGCGCTATAGTACAACTTTTAGCGGTTGGTTCCTTCTTCGCCGAATCCCAAGTTTGTCGGATTCCAAACTCGTCGGATTCGTTCGTCAGATTATAAGTTTGTCGCTGTACACTCGTGTTCGATTTGTTCCTAATTTGATGACAAATACCTATATTAGGTATATTATAAGCTGTTGGTTCTCCTTAAATAAATAAATAAAAACAACTAAGTAGGTATTTTAAGTTTCACACAGTCTGCTCAGGCACAGTGTTTATATCTTTGACCGTACACAAACCGACAAGTTTGGAGTCCGACGAACTTGGAATCCGACGAGTACGGAATCTGACGAACTCGGAGTCCGACGAAGAAGGACCCAATCCTTTTAGCGAATTTAGCGTATCGCCTTTGATCCGGCCCACCGCCTGTTCTGTTCCCCAGCCGGCTAGTAAGAGCTTGCTCGCTCAATTCGATTATTCACTACGTCATGCTCTACCAGAGTGCGTGTCGCAGCACTATGACAGACGGACAAGGTATTTTCAGATTATAGCTAAATTGGGTTAGACATTTCACGTTTTTAGGATTACCTCAAATGGAAAAAAATCCTTGTAGCATCACGTCTGTCTGTCTGTCTGTATGTCAAGCAAGACCCTGAATGCATAGAATGAAGTTGAAATTAATCCTCGATTCTTACAGTTGATTTGTTCCTAGGACCCACGAGGATATAGTAGAGGCGACGTAGAAAAACATCATATTCGATATTAAATTATATTCACCTAGTAAACAGAAGGGTTAAGTTAAGTAAGATCCTAACCAACTTTCTACAATTGCGCATTTTTTTTTAAATTAATTATTTTATTTTTTTTTACAGACATCGGATCCCGGCCAAAGCAAGGGCTCCGAAACCACACCCGTGAGTACAAATTGCTTTATTTAATACATAATTAAAGAAAAATATTAGTTTGAAAATAATTAACTACAGGTCTTACTTACGCTTAACTGAGTCTGCTCCTGAGGTATGGGAGTGACGTGATATGACGCCCGACTGAAGTTCCGTAAAGGAAACCCCTTGAATTGTTACACCCCCTCCCGTACCGCTCCCATACCTCAGGAACAGACGCAGTAAGCGTAAGACCTGTAACTTGATTTTCAGCTGTACATATCACAAAGAGTTTTGCCTTTTTGAAATTCGACAACCGTAAAAGTTTCAAGGAAAATATGTATGTTTCGAAACGTTACATATAAGCCAATACGCTAAAAGTTATACTACTGCGCCATCTATCGGCTCAATCAAGATCGGCCAATAGATTTTTTTGTAAACAAACTACGATATATTAAAGTTAAGAAAATTATATTGGCACATAGTACGATTATTTACGTAACTTAACTATATATGTACTTATAAATAAATTAGTAGTCGTTCGCAACTTTGTTCGCATCCCATGAGTATTAAAAACACGTTCTTGAGATAAAATATACCTTATGTTAGCGGGAATACGCAATGAAACGGACTCAATAGATATTAGATAGATTGGTTGTTGGAAACACTGATGACCAATAGATAAAACCACAATAACGACAGATTCCGGCAGCCATTATTTTGTTTACTTTTTCGCACTTTTTTGAAGCGCATGAGTTTTATAAAAAATATTGCTACAGAATTGTGATGGTTTTATTTTGTTGTGACATATTCTCAAGAAGATAAGCAATGGAGAGTTATAACACTTATAACCTTATCAGTAGGTACTTAATTATTTGGAATTTGGTTGAAAGGTTTTTATGTTAAATTCGCAATGAATCGTATGAAGGTAGGGTTCAACGTCATCACTTTTGTACCTTGTCATTTTAACGTCAGGTTTGAGAAGCCATACGAAATTATGTAACGACTCAAAGCGACAAGGTACACAACTGATAACTTATTTATGACGTTGACTACTACAGTACTGTCGCGTTGAAACGGACGTCCAATGTAGGTAAAAATTATAGGATAAGTATAAGAAAACATTTTGTGATTTATCAGTTTTAATATTCACTAACGATTATTTTTAAAACCTATTTATTATATTGTTGCGAAATTGAAACCAAGGCTAAGAAGTCTAATTATTTAATGTTGCTTTCAATGTCCAGACATTTTTACACTCAGTCTCATTTCTTTAGTTGCGTAGGACACGTATGTATACCTTCATTTTACATAAATTTGTAGCTAGAAAATATAATAAGTGCATCAGTCACAGTAAATAATCTAGCTGCGAATTCCAGTCAACGATTGATAAAGCGTTGAATTTGTTCAATCTATTCCTTTGCACTATTTATTCTGAAGTAATCGTTCGAAGCGAGGAGAGCCCGCGTTATGTATTCAATGAAAATGTCTTGCGAGTTTTTTGCGAAATGCAATAATACTTTAGTGCACAAGTTGCTTTTAACTCCGAGCCAGTAAACTCTTTTGTTCCCAGAACTTACCATGGTATTGTGAATTGTATCTCCACTGAAGATTATTTATTGCATTTTCATTGAGTTATTTAGTTTTCGTACAAACTAATGGTATTTTCGAGAAAGAACTGAGAGAAATCTTTAAAATATATAAGTTTTCTGCTACAATGTTCCTGCAGATGCTGTTACTTAGAAGTTCTTGCGATGATATTGAATATTGGATCGGAAATAGAGTTTACATAGTTTATCAAACACAGAAAACAAATTTCTTACAAGCAAAAAGACAAAGTAAATTTAAAATATCTCTCAAATTCAATGGCTCCGAGTCGCTCAACTATGGAGAAGGCTAGGCTCGGAGTTTCTCTACAGGATCGAATCAGGAACGAGGAGATCCGTAGAAGATCAGAGGTCAAACCAAAGAGGATATAGCCAAACGTATTAGTTCGTTGAAATGGCAATGGGCAGGCCATATAGCACGCAGAACAGATGGCCGTTGGGGCCCAAAAGTTCTCGAATGGAGACCACGGACTGGCAAGCGCAGCGTGGGACGTCCAGTCCACCAAAGAGATGGACGAACGATTTGGTGAAGGCCGCAGGTTCAGGGTGGATGCAAGTCGCTTCCAACCGTAATGATTGTGTGTCAATGAGGAAGGCCTATGCCCAGCAGTGAACGTCCTACAGCTGAAATGATGATGATGAATTAAAAATATGTGGAAGACAATAATTACATGGGTATCGAAACACATAACTATGACCAGGGCCCAATTGCATAACAAAATACAAGCAAATAGTATTAGTGAATTTCAATACAAAATAGCTAATACTAAATAGCTTGTAATTTGCTATGCAATTGGGATGTCCCAATTTTTGACAACGTATAATAAATCGAAAACCGTTTGGAGAAATGGGTTTTGTGAAGCGTTTTCTGAAATCAGATTTCAAAAATATGATAAACTGAATTAAATAAACAAAATTTAAGTAATGGCCTTCATTTCACCCCTGCGGTATGACGACCCAGCAGCAGTTGTAAAGCAGGTCTACACTCTAAGCCAGATTGACAGTTTGAAATGTTGCTGTCCTATGTCTAGCAAAGAGTGACCAAGATAGAACTTTATTCACATGATGCGCACCGGGCTTTAAACAGTTTAGTCATTAACTTGACAGTGACAAAACAGTAGTGCCACAGATTAGATAATGTACGATCTGAACTTTTTCTAGGAAATGAAACGTGGCTGTCTCACTGTGACGTCATTCAGAGTATTTCTTAACAAAAAAATATAAAAAATAAAATACTCATCCAAATTCAAAATCGAAGAAAATGGTATCTTAAAATATCCTATTCTTTCCAAGAAAAATATAAAAACTATAGGCTATTTTTTTTGGTACATCCCAATTATGGTCCCAAAGAAAAATCAGCGCCCGTCCCAAGGGTGGCACTTAGCTGATTTAGGACCATTTCGTGATATGTGCATTTTTTGTCCTAGTTTAATTTTGCTGTTACTAATAAATGTTACTTTCTTTCGTTTTTTCGTACATACTTTCTTTGAGGACACATCCCGACGCGGTGATGGTTCAATATACGCGACTGGTGGTTCAGAGTCGTGTCTAAGGCACTCAAGCGCGGGGAAGCCTGTGAGATGGATCGACCAAATAAAAGTTGCTGTGGACGTTCCATGCACGAGGAAAGCAACTGAGACGAGTGGCGGCGGATAGTGACGCGGGTTACAAACACTAAAAAAACAAGTGCCAGTCGGACTGGTACATCAAGGGTTCCGTACCTCCATACAATGTTTTAAATAACAAAGATCGAGTTAAAAAAACTCTGAAAAAACACGTTTCAAGTATTTGTTGTTATAGCGGCCGCAGTTATACAGGGTTATTTTTAATTCACTGACATCCTCTTAACCCTGAATTCCTATCACTCAAACCTTTGATCAATTATAACTGAAGATACACATTGCCGAACAAAATCCCCTTCAAAGAATGTCCGAACTTTTTTATTTGTTTGCATAACAATTAAAATCATCACCTACACAGAAATTTGAACCTAGTCTTTACTTCATTACAGTCGAATTTCGGTTGACACTTGACAGCTAAACTTGACAATTTCACGCAACGTACTGAGAAAAAAGAAGGCCACTTTTATCAAAGTGGCGCTCATTTGGCTCGGACATTTTCGGGCGCGCGACTGTGGATCTACAGTTATAATTGATCAAAGACTCAAACAAATGTTTTTTGTTTTACGACTTTTTAAAATGAAGCACTTTTTTTCCCATACAAATACACAGAGTATCGTAAAAATAAGAGGCAGAATCAAATTTTCAAAACGTTATTACATCAAAAATATTAAGTTATGACAAAAGCCGTAAAACAAAAAACATTTGTTTAAGTGGTAGGAGTGTACGGTTAAAAGGATGCTAGTGAATTACAAATAACCCTGTACTATATCGGTGAAAATTTCAAGTGTCTAGTTTAGTTATTACGGTTCAAGATATAGAACCGTGTGACTGACAGACGGACGGACAGGTGGGACGCAGTAATAGGGTCCCGTTGGCACCATTTGAAAGAAAGAAAGAAAGAAAGAAAATACATTTATTTACAACAACACAAGACACATAAATATTTTTACAAAAAGAACAATACAAAAAATATTTTTACAAAAAGAACAATACAAAGGCTAAACAAAAAAAAAAAGTGTCATTGCGGTTGTAAATTGGACACTGGCTCAGCATAATGCTGATTTGGATATGGAACCCTAAAATCGACCTCGATTACTGTGACATTAGTAAAACGAAGAAGTAGAAAACCTAACATTACATCGTAAGTTTATCTCTCAGTGTATTTTTAGTCCATTCTTGGCCTGCGACATCTGGCGGCCCATCGATCATGTGCGCGTGCAATTTTCCTCGTGGACCCTCGTTGCCCGGCGCTAATGTGTCATGACACCCATGACGCTGATTTACAGAATATTCCATTTTTAGGGTTCCGCTCGAGTACGGGACTCTTGATGGGACGAGTTTGTTGCCTGTACAGACTAATATTCATTCAGGATTACAAATATTCCTTATTGAACACCAAAGTACAGTGATACAATACAATGCAATGGCTCTTTGTTGTCCACCACAAAGAAAAAAAAAAACAAATACTTGGAAAAAATACCTATATAAGGTAAGCAATAGGCAATAGCAAAATAAGCACTATAGGGTGATATTACAAAAATAAAAATTTAAGCAGACAATAGGCGTATCGGTACGAGTATTCACTTGATTTTTCTTCACCGAACACGAACAGCTCTACCGTATATGACCATAATCCGGTCTGGCAGTATCTTATCCAACCTCGATATTGGCGGAATCATCGCGCCATTCGATTGAAAAAATTGAATTCAATCGACTTTTTTTCCTTTCATGTAATATCAAATAGTCTAGTCTAAGCATTAAATGAAACAAGCTAAATAAAAGCAATTAAATACCTAGGCTATTTGTATCGCATATTATCACTCAAAACTGTTAAAATAAGTGTAAAGTAGTTTCCGGTGACAAAATCATGGATGTCCAGAGGATGTATTGTCTAACGCGCGTGCGCTTGCGATCGCATTTACCATCTCCGTCTACCCTTGTATCGTTCGACAAAAAGAAGAGTTGAAAGCGATTGTGACGTACGTGAGACAATAAAGCTCCAAACGCACAGACAGCGGTAACGGTTGTAATATTCTAACTTGTATGAAAGAGTTCGCGGCACGGTACCGCACAACCGTTATACAAGTTAGAATATTACAACCGTCACCGCCACCGCACCGCCACGCCTCCGCTGTCTGTGCGTTTGGAGGTTAGGTAATGCCTCAAGTCTCGTTTCAAACTTAAGTATAGTATAAAACTTCCCAGGTGAATTTTTCGCTTCGAGCCATTACATTAAATTTGAAGCTTAATACTATGACGATACCGTTTGTTTTGAAAGATAAGGGCTCGAAGCGAAAAATTCACCTGGGAAGATTTATACTATATGAATGTACACATGTAAATATTCTATCGTACAAAAAGAAACAAACATGGCTGATAAACAAAAGACACGCACAAATCTAATTTGGCAAACAGCTTGTCGGTGTAGTTTGCACGGAACCATCGCTTCGCTAATCCGACTCGCGCTTGGCCGGATTCATCTGCATGGCGTAGGTCGGAGTTGGGTGAGAACATCTGCTCGGGGCTGACGCATTTTTGGCGCAATTTGGTCGTTTTAAAAAGTTACATTGAATTTAACATTTTTCGTAAACAGGCTTTTTGCACGTAACACCATATAGTAGCGAAATACCTGATTGCCGGATACATCACCAGATTTTATTTAGTAAGTATCGCATTCCTTCGATCAACAATGCTACTGTTGTATAGGAAACGTGCAGAAACTATAGGCGGCGGCACTAATGCGACAGAAGAGACACTATGCGGACAGTAAAAGAAACTTATCAGGGTAAAACATTCACAATGATGGCACCAGTTGGCAGCACCATCTATGTTCACGTTCCCATCAGGGAACGTGCAGAAACCATAGGCGGCAGCACTAATGTGACATGTGACAGAAGAGACACTATGCGGACAGTAAAAGAAACTTATTTATCAGGGTAAAATTTTCAAATTGATGGCAGCACCGTCTATGTGCACGTTCCCTATAGTTGATCGAAGTCGCATTCCCATAATACCACGTTTGCTATTTACTTTATTCATTAAAATCAGATTTCTATATTGCCATATTTTCAATACATCATGTTTCCGTTACTCAAGATCACATATTTAAAAAGAAAACAGATTTCCTATACACTATATGTATGTATATTCGTAAAATATAAAATATGTCTCATATTTTTGCAATCTGATACTATCGGAATGGAGTATTAACGGAAGAATGAATGAAGAACTGGTAATAAACGATGCCGGTAAAATGCAAATGTGGTATTTTGGGAATGCGATATTAAGGGGCTGTTTCACCACCCAATGATTAATTTTAACTGACGGATAAATTTAATCAATGGATGGTGAAACAGGAGGTAAATGTATCTGGTATATCCTGCAATGTGGTATTTCGCTACTTAATCATGGTGTTACTTACGGCCTCGAGGGATCGAAATATCGTCTTCTAGTTCGTAGGCGCCACTGGGGTATCTTTCTCCTGAATCGGTTATCTGTTCTCCGAGCAATATGGCCTCATCATCATCATCCTATTAGCTAAAAGCTGGATTAAGGCCTCCCCGAAGAGTTCCCCAGCGATCAGTCCTGCGCTGCCTACATCCAATTGGTTCTTGCGATGTCTAGCAGATCGTCGGTCCATCTCGTTAGGGAACTTCTTAGACTACGTCAACCGGTTCGCGGTCGCCACTCTGAAACCTTATTGCTGCATCGGCCGTGGCTTCTACGGGCAACTTGCCCTGCCCACTGCCACTTAAGTCTGGCGCGTCTTCGAGCTATGTCAGTAACTTACATTATATGACCTACATACACATTGCCATTCAACTTACATTTTCAGAGTTATGTCGACTGACTTTATTTCTTCAGCGAAATTCCGTAGTCCGTGTACGATGTAGTTATCCTATGATCAAAGATATGCTATCCTTTGTTATTTGTACGTAGAAAATAGTTGCTCCTGTTACGACGCTAATAATTTGAATACCTCTTTTAAGTGTGAAAGCACAATAGAGTGCTTAGCCGTGTTTAAATTTAAATTTGGCTTTTACAAGAATAAAAAGCCACTTTAAAATATGGTAATTTCTTCACCAGACGCTAGAAAATAAAACGCTTATGTCAAATAGCACCTATTTCAGGCGGCTTGAAATTACTTTACTACGTGCATTAACCCCACTTTGTAGCCACAATGCTAAAGCGACCGGTTTGAAAGAAATACAAAAGTTACTATCGGTAAGTATAGTGGCATTATTGTTAATTTTTCGCGTAATTTTATCTATGTCTTGAAGTTCTACGATAGCTGTCTGTTTGATGAGATACAATTTGAAATGTTTTTGCTTTTTGATCTGTTTCTTTATTGATATTCCTTTATCAGTTTCTTACATTTCAAATATAATTGGTATGCAATGCAACCGATTCCGCTCTAACGTGTCATGTCACGACACCTCAGTCAAATACAATACGACTTTATCTAAGTTAGGCCTCCAACGACTGTAGATAACATCGACAATAGATGGCGGCACTATCGTAAGTTTCGACCCTAATTACCTTCCGTACAGCTATTGCAATTATTACTAAGGATAATATCAATCAACGTGAACGCGCGTCATTACATTTGATATGCGTACATAATCGACGCAATTTACTGCGCTTAGGCATCTGCATAATAGGCATCTTAAAACATAAAATAAACTAGAGATGGGCTGAGTAGCAATGAGAGTCACCGACATAGCTTGAAGGATCGCCAGACGCAAGTGCCAGTGGGCCGGCACATGGCTCGTAGAACTGATGGACGATGGGGTCAAAAGCTTTTCGAATGGCGACCACGGACCGGAAGACGCAGTGTGGTAGGTCTTCAACAAGATGGAGCGGCGACCTGTTTAAGATTGCGGGAACGCGTTGGATGCGGATGGTGCAAGTTCGGCCTGTTTGGCGAACCTTGGCGGAGGCCTATGTACAGCAGTGGATGTGTTTCGGCTGAAATGATGTGATGAAGACTCGTAACATGAAGTTTTATTTGAGAAGCAAGGATTAATATTTAATATTACGAAAAGGTAGAATATTGTGAATGAGCTTTTCAGTAAGTTCGAATCACATGATTCAGAATGCTTCGAGAGCGATCTTTAACGCAGGTCCGATAATTTTGCCGGTCACCAGGCTACCCGGCAGGGGCTTACGCCGGATATTCGGAAGTAGGATAGAAGAAAAAGAAAACAAAAATAACACATACACAAGCATAAAAACAAACATATTTATATATTTACAAATTAAAACTAGAACAAATAATTTAAATTATGATAGTAATTGTAGCTTTTTCCCATGGTTCACATCGTCAATATTCAGAAACGCCCGTTGAATGTAATCATAGATTTCCGTTGTTCCACTGTCTTTCCATTTAACACTTTAAAAGCACCGTCTGTGCCTACATGTACCCATTTGTTACATTACTCGCCTTATTCTAATGATGAGACGGTTGTGATAAAAATCAAGTGTCACCCAGGGACCCTAATAAGTCTGCGTGACGCTTAGCCCTGTACCGACCCGACGGTTACGGGACCCACTTAGAGGTACGTGGATGCGTAAATACTGGATATGCTTTGAAAGACTAATTGATACAGTGTGAGAAAGTACGAGTAACATTGCGGCGTCGATAGAAAACCTTTAGAGCGAGCCTGCTTCGTTACTTTATAAAAGCTGAAAGTTTCACTCTTAGCCTACGCAACACAGGTAAGAACAATCCCGACTATGCTCGTAGAAATTATATATATTACTACGAGCTTATATAAGAGCCCCCGCAAACCTCAGACTTTCCATCGGCCGATATTTTAGTTGGGCTCTTTAATCAGTATAAAGATCGGCCGATACAGAATCGTTATAGTGTGCGCACTTGGTTAAGAGCCCAACTGAACTATCGGCCGATAGAAAATATGAAGTTTGCGGGGTTCTTACGGTAAAGAAAAACATCGACATCTACAGTATGTGTCGATCTGCATCTGCAATGAACGACAATAATGCATGGCCTGATTATTAAGACCCTTATGGCGTAATTATCATTCATTTCTGGTCGACAATCACATGTCGTTTTTGTACCTCCCCCATTTAACCGATGAGACTCGACCATTACAGTCTTATGACCATACCACCTACTATGCCTATACCCATTGCTTATACTACCCTCCCTACAAAGGCAAATACTAACATTCAGTGTAACTCCAGACGCTTCTTCAAGATGGTATTAGGTCAGGCAATTCTTATAAAAGTCTATTGAATAAATGCTTCAATAACTCACAGACCTATCTTCTGATCGCTACAGACTTTTCGTATCGTATTTGACATAAAGGCCCTTCCAGACACCTTTAAAGCTGGGCATAAGTCGCTGCATCGTAGTTATTCGCTGTCCACACCTGGGCCCCCTAATTGCCTGGCGAGATCATGTTAATGTCCCCTTTAAATTATTCAAGGCTTAGATTCCAGTTAAATCGTAGGTATCTCTCGTTGTTTTATGAAAGCCCCTTATTAGTTACTGTTACACCAATCACATCCAACAATTTATCGCTAAAATTACTTCGACGTTTTGACCACATTTACAGCGGCCGTGGTCATGAGTAGACGGCCGCTGCTATGTGGTCGAAACGTCCAAGAAATTATTTTTCAATTTAGCTACAAATGGTCGTGATAAGTCCCGCGTGTAATCTCACTAATATTATAAACGTGAAAGTTTGTATGCATGGATGGATAAAAACGGTTAAATGGAATCTGATGAAATTGAGCACACAGATAATTTATCCTGGATTAACATATACAATATTTTTTATCGCTGAACATTACATAAGTCGATAGCAATAAACGAATTCTTGCTGACGGAGTCGTGGGCAACAGCTAGTAATAACTATTAGTGAAAATCGTAAAAGAATATAAAGTGTCTAAATAAGTAAATGTATAAAAATATTACTTATTTAGACTTATGAAGAGATAATAAAAAAATGAAACTACCGTGAGACTCACTCATGTCGAGTTAAACTCGTTTTAAGACGTGAGTGATCCGTATATTTTCACTATGACATAATAATAAATAGTGTTTGAGAGCTCTTGCGTGATCTTGGAGCCGCTGCAATATGATCGACGTTTCGACCACATTACTGTGGCCATGTCCACTAAGTAGACCGCCTTCTTACTCGCAACCAAGACCGCTGCAATGTGATCGAAACGTTAATGTAATTTTAACAATAAATTGTTGTCATAATTCCCAGTTGTGATAATGAGTATCATAGATAATATGAGGCAGCGCTAAGACGGGAAACAAATTCCGACTTCCTGTATAATTTTAATGTCGTATAAACGCACGCGTGCCTTCTTAAACTTCTTATGTTCAATGGGAACAATTAGAACAAATTACAAGCACGTCCAATAATTACAAGCACTCCCAATGTAACGATTTGCCAACAAAAGCCGAAAACTTAGCGGCTTAACAAGTAGGCAGGCTTCGGGTTCAGGATACAACTTCTATTGTCCTTGGTATAGCACACAGGAAGATACAGTACGAATGACCTCATTATTGCAGACGTGACCATGTTGAGCGTAAGCAGAGGTTTGATTCTTGGCGACGTTGCCCGCATTAATATTGAAATGACACCAAATATTGTGATCAATCGCCCATAACTTAAAAAGTTATAATGTATCCTTCATACAGTGATTTATACAGAAAAAGTTTATTATCTGGATTTTTTAAAATGCTATCTTGTAGAATGCAGTAGGTTAGGATAGGATTATTTTATAACAATTCCGAAAAAAAAACCGTTTCAGAAATAAATCACTTTATGAATGTCGTTGATTATGAAGAATAGAGACCCATTGCCATTGTAATCAATTGATGGAATCAGGATACAACTTCTATTGTCCTTGGTGAGCAGAGGAAAACAGTAACAGGACAGTCGGTAACAGTAAGAATGACTCATTAGAGACGTGGCCACGTTAAACTAAAATAAAATGGTTGGTAGAGTGAGAAATAATGTAACCAACTCGTTCTATTAACTGTAAAGCTTTTGCCAGCAAAAAATACCTGTTTTAAAAACTATCCTGACCTGACATACTGATTACTGCTCTACTGAGAATGTAGTTGATGTGGCTGTCGAAAACTAAACGACTTTGCAAATAAGCCAACTGTACGCTTCGTGTTAGGAGCCACCTCAAATTTTACAAGGGTTGCCTCATTCCGTACTTTGTTCAGTTGTGTTCGTGTATTCGCCCTAATTTGATGCGTATTGTCCACTTTACACATTGATACACGCTATAAATAAATACACGTGGTTGTCACAAGACAGACATGAAAATTTTATAAAGAGAATATTGATTTTGAATACTTGTATCCTAATAGGCTAACAGGTCGTCTGTTACTTAAACGTGACTTAAGTAAAATATTGCGGAAATTATTTCGACGTTTTCATCACAAAACGTCATGTGATCAAAACGTCGAGATAGTTTGACAGTATTTGAAGTCCTGATTAAGTCTATCAGGCCTATTGTCTAACGCTTCTGACGCTTGCCATCGCAATCACTATTTCTTTCTGTCAAACGGTATAACACACACTTGCTACCGAATTCACTATTTCTTTCTGTCAAACGGTATGAGACGGTGACGAAAAGAGATGGTTAAAGCGACGGCAAGCGTCCGCGCGTTAGACAATACGGCCTCTGGTTGAAATTTCTTTTACGAGTGAAAATTACGAAAATTTAAAAATTTGTTTGGTAGGTTTTTTTGCGAATATTTTCAAATTAGAGAGCTTTCTAACTGTTCACGTCTTTCGCAGCATTTCACACCAATAAAGTATTAGGTAAATGAAATGAATTGGGATGCACCAAAAAAAATAACCTATAGTTTTTATATTTTTTTTGGAAAGAATAGGATATTTTAAGACACCATTTTCATCGATTTTGAATTTGGTTGAGTATTTAATTTTTTATATTTTTTTTTAGAAATACGTTGGTTGACGTCACAGTGAGAGAGCCACGTTCCATAGCCTAGAAAAATTCAAGTCGTACATAAAATAATCTGTGGCACTACCACGGCACTACTGAGACCCTACTACGAAGTGCATAATTCGAACTTCGTTTCATGCCGTCCCGCTCACGCTAATATGATTTGACACAAGAGTGAGAGGGATGATACGATACGAACTTCGAATTTTGTAGTAGTGCCCCTGATTTGTCTTGTCACTGTCAATATTACAAGCACGGCTTAGGGTCCTAAATGAACCATGACAAAATAGTTTTATTTATTTCTCTTCTTTTAGCTTCGATTATTCCTGTTTGTTTAATGGTGTGATAGTAAATAGATATTTTTTATTAAAATCTGATATTTAAATTCTTTCATATTTACTTGTAACGTAGTAATTTAATAATTAAATTTGTAAAAATACGTTGCGAGTATTGTATACATTTCGGACTTTATGATAAATGACAACTGTTTAAAGCCAGGTGTGCATCATGTGATTAAAGTTCTGTCTTTGTCACTCTTTGCTATTACAAGCAGGACAGCAACATTTCAAACTGTCAATTTGCTTTAGAGTGTAGACCTGCTTTATATCTGCCTTTGTGACGATTCACTGCAGGGGTCAAATGAAGGACATTACTTAAAAATTCTTTATTTAATTCAGATTATCATATTTTTGGAATCTGATTTCTGAAAACGCTTCACAAAGCCTATTTCTCCAAACGGTTTTCGATTTATTATACGTTGCCAAAAATTGGGACATCCCAATTATTTATTGTATAGAGGATTCCAAACTAGACTGAATCTGAGACCCGGAGACAAAGATTGACAATATTATCAGTTATGGTTTACAATAAAAATAATTAACGCTGTGGTAATACAAGGATTTTCCATACCTTAACATACATAACAATACATAAGATCCAAATCATAACTATAGTAAATAACTAAATTTTTCAGCCTGTGTAGTGTGCATGCAGTGTGTGCGTGGGTGTACATATGTGCGTGTGTGTGCGTGTAGTGATGTTGAAGTTCGCACAAAGCAAAGAAGTTACAAACCCTTTATCTAGCAGTTAGAGGAAAGTAGGCCGTATTGTCTAACGCTTCTGTCGCTTGCTTTCGCTTTCACCGTCTCTTTCTGTCATCATTTTATACCGTTTGACAGAAAGAAATAGTGATTGCGAAGGCAAGCGCCAGAAACGTTAGACAATAAGCCTGCCGGAGTTAACAGATTGCCAATATTATCAGTTATGGTTTACAATAAAAATAATTAACGCTGTGGTAATACAAGGATTTTCCGTACCGTATATACATAACAATACACAAGATACAAAATCATAATTCAGTCTGTGTAGTGTGCATGCAGTGTGTTCGTGAGTGTGTGTGATGTTGAAGTTCACACTAAGCATAGAAGCTACAAACCCTTTATCTAGCAGTTAGAGGAAAGTAGGCTGACATATTAAACTGTTATGTCCGTAGGATTTATTTTCCTTCTTCACTTCTATCATCTCAGCTTAAATCAGCTTAGGACTTACATCGCTTTCGTTGAGCTTTCCTGGTGTGGGCAATTTTCTTCGACTATTATTTTCTCGGGAGATTTATAAGTCGATCGTGCCAACTTGGCTCGAGTGGCGGGTCGTGGCAGAAACTTTCATAATAACGCCATTGACTTACGTTTAGTATCACGGCAGGACATACCCTTAAGAGTATCTATCTCTTTCTTGATATATCAATTAGAAAGAAGAAAAGAGTTTGATTATCCCAAGGCCAAGCCTACAAATGGTGAATGTATTTTTTATTGATTGATGACGAAATAGGTTGGATGGGACCCTGGCTCATTCCCACTACAACTACTATACCCTTTCCAAGTTAACGAGCTAGTACTAAGAGAACACGGCCGCACGTGATTGTTTAAAAACAAGTTGCTGAGGCCGCGTAAACCAATCCAGCGGCTTTAGCGGTGTATCTCGAACCAATCACGTGCAGCTGTTTTCCTTCAGTACTAGCTCGTTAAATTGAATAGAGTTGTTTTGACTCTATTAATAGGCTGCCAAGGATTTATTATTTTACGGCTTCTTGCAAATTATGCAATATCAATTGCTTTATTCCTTCAATCAATGGTCAACCCTGCAAGTTTATTCACATTGTCAAATGGCCTTCGTACGTACTTTATAGTCGAAATCATTACGCAAAGTGCTGCCTGAAGTAGTATTAAAACCGATAATATATAGCCTTTAGATTCCTATCCTCAATGTAGGTTAGACCATGAGTAATGTATCAGACCATTAACTCGACGTGACATCAACTCTGACGGCTGAAGTATCGTAAATGTATCTTTATGATGTCCATTTACGATCGATTCGTTTATTTTTAGTAAAAATTTTAAAGGGTACATAGTTGGTGTCATTTTGTTGAGACGTAAAATTATATCAGAAAATCTCAGTTGACTCTATTATTATTATATGTATATAATATTTGTCCCAGTCCCAGAGCTGGGCAGAGGTCTCTTTACAATGTCTTCTACGCGAATTTCGGACTATTAATAGGTTCCTAAGAAAATAATGAACGACATATTGATTAAAAAAATTAATCGTTAGCGGGTTAAGGATGACAGTTCTCTACCTATACATTTTGGCATTACTGAACTCTGGGTTACCACTTAACTCGGACTCGGCGTTATACAGGGTTATTTGTAATTCACTAGCATCCTTTTAACCCTAAACTCCTACCACTTAAACAAATGTTTTTTTGTTTTACGGCTTTTGTCATAACTTAATATTTTTGGTGTAATAACGTTTTGAAAATTTGAGATTTCCTCTTATTTTTACGATACTCTGTCTGTGTGGTTTTGTATGGGAAAAAAAGTGCTTCATTTTAAAAAGTCGTAAAACAAAAAACATTTGTTTGCGTGATAGGAATTCAGGGTTAAGAGGATGTCAGTAAATTAAAAATAACCCTGTATAGTTAACTCTTGCCTGTGCAAGTCCGCCTTAATATATTTATGTTGCGTTTGACTCAATGAATTTAATCGCCAACCGTACATAGTTAACTAACTTAAGTAACTTAACCCACCATCTTCCTATCTCACAGTTCCGTAACAAATTTAAACAATGATTAGACCGCTCGACGCAACCGCTCGCCACGTGTATAGAAATAGGATAAATTATCCGTACCCATCTCGTGTCTGTAATAGAAAGCATAAATCTTATAAGAGACAAATTGGGCCCCGTCCGGCGGCCGCGGTCTAAAGACGCGGACACTTCGGACTGCTTTCATGCCTTCTGACAACCCTTTAGTGGCGTAAGTAATCCTCTAACACTTCTTATAACCATTAAAACAAAGCCGCAGAGTCTAAGTTCCACTGTCCGGACCGTAAACGCTGTGTTCCTGCGATGTTCGCGTGCATACTCACGAGAGTAGTTGTGCTGGGTTTTATTGTGCTAGGGAAAGGTCGTGTTTGGCGTGTGTCGTGTGTGGATGTGTTTTAGGGCTGCGCATGTCTCGTTGGAGTTAATTCCGGGCCGGTCACGTCCGTACCGACTTTGGACAGACTAGACAGGCTGACATAGAGAATTCTACTCAAGCCAGCGTCGTCGGGGCCTGGACGTTTTTCTGGTGCTTGCAATTCCACACGACACCACAGTAACCTTCATCAATAAATCATATTAGTTGTAAGTACTTGTGATGGTTGGTTTACTTACTGAGATAAAGCATCACGATCCTTTTATTACAAACTAGCAGCCCGTCCCGGCTTCGCACGGGGTAGACAATTATTTATTTTTGGAAATTTGGATATAAAACACTTTTTTCACAAATATTTTTATTTATTAAAAAATTATTATTTATTATTTGCCCCACTCCTGTATTTCAGTGCCCCCTCCACCCCGCCTGCCGCGATGCCCGGCGCGCTTTTCAGACTGCATCGCAAACAACGGCCACGGCGCTATGGCGGTTTTGTTTACTGTTTGAATTTTTTAATTCGTAATATCTTTTGAATGGAAAGTCCAATTTAAATAATTTAAAAACTGTTTTATAGCTAGTTAAATGGTCTTGACCATAAAATAATTTATTTGGATAAGGATTAATATAAACACGTAAATAGCATGGTTTGAATTTGGTTAGCATTTTCATTAATGTTTAAAATTAAAAAAGTTGTTGTAGTGACATAACTACAATAGTTGGACATATGCTACCGCGGAGTTTTTTGTAGACATTATGATGTTCTTCAATATTGTTGTACATTATTTTGTTCTATCGCTAATAGATTCGGCAGCGCATTCGACGAAAGACATTTTAAGACTCATTATTCTACACCTTCGGTTACATTGTTCAAATTTTACCAAGGATCCCTAATTTTTTTCAAAATGAAATGTAGCCTATGTCAAATTGGAAGAATGTAGCATTCTATTGGTGAAAGAATTTTTTAAATCGGCCTAGTAATTTTGAGCCTATTCATTACAAACATACAAAAATAGGTACAAATCTTTCCTCTTTATAATATTAGTGTAGAAGTGTAGATATTCATTAGTATTTTTCTTGGATTACTGGAAACAAAAGTCGTCCGGCCAACCACGTGTTTGGTTTTTATTTTTATTATATCAAGTAGGCAGACGAGCTCACAGCACACATGATGGAAAGGAAAGTAGAAACTGAAGCCCTTAGATGTCAGGCAACCAAACAAATATCTTATGCGTACTAGCTCTATGCTAGTAATTTCACCGGCTATCTTACCTACGAACCGGAACACTGCTATTTAGGGGAAGGTTAACGGGTTAGACGGTTATCTAATTTGGATAACATTTTCAAATTTCAATGTAGCCTTGACAAGCTAGCAAACAAAAACGAGTAAGAGTAAAGCCAAACAGAAGCAGCAACCGAAGCAGAACATTTATGGACTTACCCATAAAAAACTTAAAAATGTTTTAGACATACCTGAAGTGTTCACTTTGAACGTCAAAATTTTTTTATTTTATTTTATTTAAAACATGGCTTCTGTCCTATTTAAGGGCAATTTCGCCAGAGTCAAAGTAAGCTCTCTTTGGGAGCGACGTTGTACGGTGATTGTAGTTTCTTCAACTTGATAGCAAAATTCCAGAAACCACGTGGAGACAACTTACGCATTAAAAAATGTCAGACACGAGAGCAATATAGAATTTTGTGATCACTGTAAATTATGGTTAATCGCCGCATAAAACACTATCAAAATTATACTTCAACTAGCCAATGAAACAGAAATACCAAAATTACTGTCTACATCCACCATGTTCGAATGCTACAAATCGAATATCTTTATTTAAATAAGTTTAAAGCAAGCACTCGTGAATGTTAAAAGAATCTACCAATGGTTCGGATAAGCCACGTTGAGAAAAATCCGGCAAGAAACTCAACAAGGTTGTTTTTTTCAAAACTGTTTAACAATGTTATTTTATTACATACCTACATCTAAAGTATATTTAAGACAACTAAAGTTTTTAACAAAGTAGATACGCTATTTGAAACAAGAATACACAAAGTAATTATTTCCAAACATTCCTGTCCTTGATATTAATATCTTTTGACAACGGATTAGAATTTTTTTATATAAATAAACGTATGCAATTTCCCAAAAACGACGTTCTGGTTTTAGGCAGTCTGTAAGGTGACAGAATGACAGTTTTATATAAAATACAAGTTGAAATTTAAGTGGTAATACAATTTATCGCTTAAAATGTTTTTTTAATATTTAATCCACTGAAAAATAATCCAAAAATCCTTTCCGAAAATCTGTCTCTTTGCAATTCAAGGTAACGTAAACCCTTTATTAAACTACCCTGTCATTAGCTCGAATATTCAATCAACTTTTTCGCTCAAAGACGAAATTGTAGCTGCAAATTGAGGCTATTCACTGCTGACTGTCGACGTACTAACCATTTTGGAATTTTGTCACAAATAAACTACATAGCTGCATTCAGGTTGTTTGTATGCCGGAGATGTCCATTTTTAAATTCTGCGGTTGGATTTTGCTGGTTGACTATTTCAAATGCATTTGCTATTTAGGATGCTGAAATACCTGCTACTGTTTGCAGTGCTTTTGCTATCATTCCAAAGAGCGAATCAATTAGCAGACAAAAGCATGCTTGCTTTTGATCTGCATTTAAAACATCTACTTTGCTTTACTTAACAATAAATACGACAGCAAAAACTTAACCACATCTTAGGTATGTCTGAAAGGTATGTCTAGTTTACTGATATTGCTTTTACTGAAACATATGGCAAACATTGAAAGAAATTAAGATAACAATACTACCAGAACGTATGGTAAATATTATTCTAGTATAAAGAAACAGAATTAAGTTATATTTTACCAGATTGACTTTTAACAACAAAAAATCGTGTTTTAATAAATACCAGAATATTCTAGTAAGTACATTTTAGTAAACAATACTTAAAGTTATTTGTAAGTACATTTTGGTATTGCAAAGAGAACAAAATTTTAATGATGTGTACCAGTGATGTGTACTGTGCACAAATTTTCATGATGTGTACCAGAATTATGTTTAAAATTGTGCTAGATATTCCTGTAAGCTATTACTAGATTTTTCTAGTATACTCAAAAAACAGTCTAGATGTCGTATATATTACATGACAATCTGGTTGAGTTAATTTTATTCTGGTTACCTAAACTAGAATTTTCTCTCAGTGAAGGCTATCTCCAAACAGTCCCCTAAAATTGTTAAAACTTCCTTTCGTTTTCAACTTGTACAGGGAATTTGTTCTAGCATAATTGAAACGGAGTTGCTACGCCTCAACTCATTCGACTCCTATCCCTTTATAAACCTGTAACGTCTGCAAAGCTTTGTAACATTGATCGTCGCTCCCTTTGAGCGAAGTACAGTAACAAACGAACTTTTTGTCGCTCGAGACTGTTCGCTGTCGATAGTGAAGTCACTTCTGAAAAGCTGATCGCTTTCTGTTCACATGTTTGCTTTTGGTAATTTTCAGTTACGATATGTGATGATTCGGGTATGTATTACAACACCGAAGTACGAAAGGCCGAATGTATTAAAACATCGAATGGGTCAAAAGACCGACACGATTTCTTTCTGAAACCGTAAACTTCTCAGAAGTTATTAAAACGGCATCACACAGAACCCATTAGGTTAGGTTAGGTTTGTTTTATAACAATCTGAAAAAGTTAACGGTTTCAGAGAAAAATCGTGTCGGTCTTTTGACCCATTCGATGTTTTAATACATTCGGTCTTTCGTACTTCGGTATTGTAATACATACCCGATGATTCGATTAATAGCTTGAGGTCCCGGGTTCGATTCCCGTGTCGGGGCAGATATTTGTATGAAAAAATACGAATGTTTGTTCTCGGGTCTTGGGTGTTTAATATGTATTTAAGTATATATCCATAAGTATTTTTATCCGTTGTCTAGTACGCATAACACAAGCTTTGCTTAGCTTACTTTGGGACTAGGTCAATTGGTGTGAATTGTCCCGTGATATTTATTTATTTATTATTGCATAAGTACTGTCTTCGAAATCTAATGGACTCGAAAAAATAAACCGAAAATCTACAAAACTGCTTTCTCTTACCATTAAAAACCTGTTTCGGTCCTAAGTGCAATTACCAAGTCTATCCCTATGGAAGAGCGAATAAAAAACATTTCCGCTTTTAAAAAATGCTTTAGTTTAGTTCTGCCAATAAAGATTTTCAACACAACACCTTTTGGAACACAAACACAATCACAAAAAGCTACGCAAGAAAATCCATACACAATTCACTAACCCGAATACTTGCGCGTTCACCGTGAAACCTCCAAAATTAAACATTAAAATAGAATGCTCGAGTGTTCTTAAATAGAATTCCTACAAAGACGTTCGGGCTAAATTCGGTCATTCGTAGAAGACGAAGTTTGCCGAGCAGCAAATTAGTGGGCGACGAAGAAACTACCGTTTTGCATTCTGGGTACACCGACCGACGATTTCGTGCTGTAGCCAATTTAACACCATCCCTGTCGCTTATTTTAATTCACACTTCCCTAATGTTGTTACCGTTGTCTCGGACAGGCCGACGCCGTCTTGCGACGTTAATTCAAAGAGCTGTTACTTTAATTTTTACATTTAAGAGGAACTATTCTTGTTTTGCACAGCACAGTCATTCTTGAGCGTTTCTTTCTACCGTTCAATTAGGAGCTGAAAAACGTTGTAGACGTAATTTAGATAGCTCTCAAATTTATTTAGTTCTGCATACGAAGTACCTAGATTCAGTACACAGCAGCAATTTAAACTAACTTATCCTTAATCATCATCATCATCATTGTCGTTGTCGTGATCATCGACATCACATGCCTCGCGTAATGAGAGAACAACTTCACTCAAACCACTGTATTTATTGCTTCTCGATGATTTCCCTCATCAATACTTCGTGGTAAATTTTTAAATGACGCACTCGTAATTTCACGAATTCCGAAAAACTGAGATACCTAACCTACCTACTCTTAAGACACCTAACGTCAAACAACTAGGGTAGCACGGCTTTTTTGGCTTTTTCTTTTATATAAGATGAGAATCGCAAGTCACGTCAGGATGAATGAGAGAAGGAGGAAGTAAGCTATTATTATAATACTAATTGAGACATAAATATACCCGGAAATAGCTTCCGAAATTTATCCGCGCGAGCCGCGAAAGAAATGGCGAAGCATGTTGAATGTAGACACAGTGACTTTTAGTTTCTAACCGCTACACACAGTCGAACATTTCACCGAACCAAAGAAATAAAATAAATGTCATGTCATCGCACAATTCACACCATTAAAATTGATTTAATACCTGTGTTATGTATGTTTACTAAGCATGATTGGGAATTACATATTTAAATAAATATTAAACGTCGAACAAACGTTCTAATTTTTCATACTGCTGCCTCTAGTATTTTTTTTTTATTATTTACGTACAATTTCATCATGAAACTCATGAAAAGTTTGACAAATTGAGCCACTATTTAAAAAACTTTTGGGTTTAAGTAATAGTTGGCAAGATCACGCACATCGATGCACATATATACATATGTGAATATTTACTTAAATTAATACATTTATCAAAACAGCCCTGTTTTGGTTCACAAGCCGAGTACTTAGTGTTTTTTCAGCAGCAATTTAAATTTTTTGTGCGTGTTTACAATGCTTAAGAGGTCACGCAGGTCCTTAGGTAGGTAGTTAGGAATGAGATCCGCTACTCCTTTGGGAGAGTAGCAAAAGAAGTGCAAACAGTAGCAGGTATTTCAACATCCTAAATCATCAATCGTCACTACTTTGAAAAAAGCTCGTACTAATTAGTCAACAAACCGCACAAAAAAAAAACACCTGAGAGTGGTCGTCTCTGGTATAGTTACAAAAAACTGGAATGCTATGTTTATTTCAAACTAAATTCAGTGCGACGCCGGGGTGGGTGTCGATGTACAGATGTTTCGTACCGATTCCAGTAAAGGCTGTCTGTCCTTCCTGCCAATACATCCCCCCGTGGTATTTGTTAATTTCGCGACGTGCTTGCGTTGCTCTCGCGCCGGCATTAGATAAGTGAATTTATTCGCTTTCCTTCTTATAGTCATGTGGTAATGTTTTCCTGTTTATTCTCCTAGAATTAAGTTATGCCACTAAAAGCGGCGGCTGTGTAAGCAGCTTTCAGATGTTTATGTAATTTTATTTGATTTGCGGTGGCTATGTTTTGCCGGGTTTTTCCTTGTGGTGCTTATGCGGGTACTTTGAAAGGACGCATTAGATATGCACCTTGTAAACAAAATACTTGGAATGATTTTTTTTTATGACCTCACTCTTAGTAACTAGTATAAATCTGAGTTAGTTTCGGCGTCTGTAATTCGCTAAAACATGATAAATATTATTACTACTAGCTTATTCCTTGATGCATGATAAAGGGAACTAACTATGGAAGACGATGACCGATATACTTACTAGCTAGTGGAAGCTTAAGGGTCCAAGTTCAATTCCTGTACTTATTCCGAAATATCTCCAAAATGCATTTTTATCTAACCTATTGTACTTATTTTTGAATATGCGAAGTGTCCCATTTTGTCATACCACGGATTATCCACTCATAGTGTTACAATCATTTGATAACATCAAACGTTAGAACCTTCATTTTATTTTCGGTTAGTACCGGTTGTGGCACTTCACTATTTATGAGATGTAAAAAGGCGACTACACATGAAATGAAAGTTCAGTGTTCAGAATAAAAAAATAGACTTTAATACGATTTACTAATTTTATCACTTTTAATTGCATTTGAGTACATTTTCCCATGAGTTTTCGCGCATACCGCGTGCATCCGTGCAATGGCCGCTTTCCCCAACTATGCGCCAATAACCACGTTATTTACGGTCCCCAGTAATTGCAACTTACCATGATTTGCGGCGCATCTGAACTTCGCCGGGAAAACTGCTCTAGCACCCATGGGAGATAGGTATAGTCGACCAAGTGCGAGTCAGACTCGTACATGATGGGTTCCCTACCTACCTCCGTACATTATTTTTGTAACAATCGCTATAGCAATATATATTCTGTGAAAAATTCAAATATGTACCTAGTTAATGCCATTATAAAGATCGAGTTCAAAACGCTGAAAATGAAAACACGTTTTTGTATGACGACTCCCTACAATTTTTTAATTTGTCTTATTTTCTCTTCAATGTACGTCTAAGTGTAAGTATATAATGTATAAAAACGACTCCATTCTTTTTTACAAATGAAAAAATGTTACCCACGAAAAACATTAACAAGACATTAATCCTAAAAGGGTCCTATTCTGAAAACAAAATTTCACTTCCCCATCAATTAATATCGACCGTCTAGATCGGGCTGGGTCTGATAGCGAATAAAACACGTCGTTCTGATCCGTTAGATAAGCTGTCCGCTTTATACCGGTATATACTGGTTTATACCAGTCCGGATCGGCTTGTTCCGGTAATTGTTTGCCTTTCAGCCGGACGCCGAATTTATTCAGTAGAGATAACAGGAATAGGATCTTAGGTTATTGGTTAATTTAGATTCAATCAAGCGGAAAGCTGTGACGTAATAATATTTAAACAGCCTAATCGAAGTAATTCCTGTATCTTGGTACCCATTTGGGAAGAGCAAAAAAAAAGACCTAGTGAAAAGGGAAGAAACATTTTCGACTGTGAGACGAATGACAATGACGAATGTGAGAGGATCGGGAAAGAGATGTATGGAAAGGTTTTAGTCGCAGAGGTGACTGCTACTCATATAAATTAACTTATTTACATTATAAAATGCTAAACCAACCTCAAGTCAAGTTTAAACCGAAGTAATTGGCAATTTCGGTTATACGTGTCATTCTACAGATTATCAGATACATTTTTAAGATTATCTGTGCTAAGGTCATAGTAGCCAATGTTTTCCTAGAAAGAAGAATGATTATGCAAATAATAGTATTTTAACCCCCTGTTTCACCATACATTGATCAAATTTATTTGACGGATAAATGTGATGCCGTCTCTGTTTGTTTTGTTCGAATAGACAGAGACGGCATCACATTTATCCGTCAGTTAAAATTAATCAATAGGTGGTGAAACAGCCCCTAAATTAGTTACTAATGTAATAATTTACAATTGCTCGTACCTACGTGTACCTTCGTAAGGTAAATTTCCTAGTGTTTGACATGCTGATGCCCAATATATGGCACACTGCACACTGCTGTCACCTCTCTTACTAATGACATACAATTATAGATGTCAATTATTGAGACTGTGACCAGTACTCTGACGACCTTAATAAACAACACAGTATTATTACGGTTTTTTTTTTGTGTATTGTGTCATTATAGCGGAATATCATTTTTAAGTAAGGTAACCCACTGTTTTTAGTTGTTTACTTTGCCTGAACGTTGCTGCAACGGTGGCTGTCTCACCACTCCGTCACTCTGGCCACTGACAGCTCAGTGACGTACCCTTTAGTGATATCATACTCAAATCGCTTAATCACAGCCCTCCTGTCCCTCATGGCATCACTAATGAACCTGACAGGGGTCTTATTAGCCCTGTCGCACTTTCACCTATCACTTGAATTATTGAGTGTGTCATTGCCCTGTTCAATTTGACCTACATTGACCTAAAATAAGCTTCAAATTTTGAAATATCTGACAAGAAATAGTAAAACAAAATTTGTTTCTCAATAAAAAAAATTTTGCTTGTGTTTTGTTCCACTGCTGGGCAAAGACATCTTCCTTCTATGACTGTGCTCTATTGAGCACACACTCATGGAAGTTCAAACGAAAGGCTCAGGTCATACCGACATTTTCTTTATATTTGTGAAACTTTAATATTTAATTCTGAAGTCCTACAACCGAGCTATAAATTAGTATTAACTGCGCTCTATAATCTCATCTGGCCACACTTAGGCTAACGACTTACGTGTTTTGGCTCACAAGGCGTCTCAGGTTAAATGCAGCAACTGTAGGCCACCTGCGCCGATATCCATGCGTGATATATCGCACGGACGTACCGAACGATTTGAGAATACAAGCACTTAGAAAGTTCTTGAGAAGCACTTAAGGGTTAGAAAAGTCAGGAAAAAGTAATGTCTGATTTTTAGTACCTGACCTTTTGACGATCAATTCCTGAAAAATGAATGTGTTTCTGGTATAGCGCTTCTCCATTTTTCATTCATCCAACAACTCATAGGTTTCTACAATATTAAACTTAGGTCTAAACAATGTAAAAGTGAAGAATTACAAACATGCCTGAACTAGGAGGATCCTGTGAATTATAGTGATCGATTAAAAACTGATCTTAAGTAACCCAGGCGTTTCTAGTTCAAATCTGATTTTTGGAAACTCGAATATTTATCGAACTTATTTTCACTACGTACCTGCTTATCTACTGACGACTACAGTTTTCCTTACATCATATCGATACATTGTGCCATACACTAATAAAACTCGAGACTCTTTACTCCCTTAATGTGCAAAATGTTTTACTTGTGTACGTACCAATTGCTCTGTAATAAACGTTCTGTAAATTTGAACTCACGTAAAGTATGAGTTCGCCCATACCCAGATGCAAGACGCCTCATTGGTCGAATGATACTCTTCAAGCTTGTAACCAGTGGCAACGCTTCTGAACTCTCACCCGTTACAGTCTTGCAACCCACGCGGTATGAACATTAACTGAATTACACACGAACCCTTGAAAGGAACGCAAAGTAGCGTAATAGTAAAACGGAGCAAAGCATGTTACACGCTTACACCTCGCACGCCCTGTACTACCCACAAATTAGCGGGTTGTGGGAGAGCGGAGTAAAAATAGTAAAACTACTGCTGCGGAAATGCTTGAAAAAAATACGCAAGTGAATATTTAGATGCCAGAAATCGATGTAAGGAAATCGCAAATCTTCGCAAGACTTTGAAAGAAAATATTGATTTTCAACTTTATTGCTGGCTTTATGTGCTTTGTGTGTTGTAAAGATTTAACAAAAGGTAACAAAATAAGGATTCCGACAATGCAAAAATATAGGAATTCCGACCACGATTAATAACTTTCTGTTTAAGTACATTAATGTGAAAAGTAAACTAAGTATCTAAATGTCTAAGTGACAAAATAAAGTTATATAAGTCTTAGTGTCTAACATTTGAGCACTTTCTTAATTCATACTAGCTATTTCTACAATTTCTTACAGTTAGAGAAAATTAAGACGCATAGTGGTTCCCGGTGGCCTCAAACTTCGTCTAATCGATTGTGGTGTTTATGACTGCTTTAAATTTAGAATAAGCCTCCGCCCGGGAACGTCTAGACGTGTTCGAGAACAATTTACATTGTTCCTGTTTGGAGACTTGAACATTCTAATTAATAAAGCATCGTTTGTAGGGACGCTGGTTAGTTTGGAAGACAGTTTTCTTTTACTCTTAATAAGCTTATTATGAACAATGCCTTCTGCATTATTCCATTTTGTTGCACAATATTGCAGCGGTCGATAAGCTCCGTGGAAGGAAGTTCCCCGGTCTATTCCGTAATGGATGCCGTACTATTAAAAAACAAACTTTAGTCATTTGGGATTTGCATTTTGAGTCGTTTAATGGAAGCAATTTTTAATTTCATGCTTACCTGGCAAAAAAGTATTTTAGTATAGCATTTTTTTTCAATGTTCACTACGAAACGAAACGTACTCGTAATATGTACCTATACTTATATAATTTCCTACAGAAAATCGCTTCACTTCAATACAATCACTTTTAAATGATAATTATTATTATTAATAGTTTTAACTGATAATCTTCTTCTTTCTTTCATTCATTAAAAAACTCGTCACATTGTTTGCTATCGAACTACTCCGAAACGGCTTGACCGATTTTTAAGAAATTTTTGTCTATATTTGGTAGGTCTGAGAATAGGTTGTAGGCTATTTTTTATACCACTATTCTTCACAGACAGTCCAATTTATATAGTAATCAGTGGCCTGTGGGAAGTATATAGAATACAGAAAAATATCGGAGTTTAAGTCTTCAAAATCATTACTGACTTGAATTTATTAAGAAATTAAAGTCAGTTTATCTCTTGTTGAACAAAGTTAACGTTAAGATAAAAAAAGGATCCGATGTTATCCAAGTTACATATTGACAGGAAGGACCACATAATGTTATATATTTTATTACTGTACATACATATATTTTACAACCTGGGGTACGAGATAAATCTAATTACTAAACTAGAACTTATGAAGATTATTTTGCCGATGTTGTTGCATATTTACTGGTCAACTTTAAAATACTTTGCACCTCATTTCTTCTCGCTTTCTGTAAACGGGCTTACGAAGCAGTCCATTGTATCTATTTATAAGCGCTTCGTTCTTTGCTAATAGCTTGGAAAATACCGCTAGAGCAGTGTAGATTCTTTTTTTTATCTAGGATAAGATATTGACTAATGTTAATAATTATGATAGCTAATTGTCCAGTGTCTATTCATTCAAATAGCCAGAGGAATCATTAAAAATATGATAGGATAGGGAATAGTGGCACATGACTGTCAATTACTCCACAAAAACACAAATATGAGCTAATATAAATAAATGATATCAAAATTCAAGAGTCCATCAAAAAACTAAAGCTTGATTCAAATTAAAATCGAAAGCTTTGTCAGATGAAGTCTACGACATGAAGTTTAAGATACCATTTTTGGAATATGTGAGCTATTTTCATTACATTGCCTTTCAAATTATGTACCAACCAACTGACCCTGAACATTAACGTTATCATACTCGTTGTCGAATATGTGAAACCAATTGGTCATTATACAGGGTGTTTGGTAGCTACGTGCAAAGCTTTAAGGGGGTGATAGCCGAGGTATTTTTGAACATTTTTAACCATATATGTCTTAGCCGAAATTTGTTTTTTTTTTTTTAAATTGAAGACTTAAAAATTTTAGGATAATACCCAGAATTTGATAGTCACGAGTCAATATTGCCCCAATGAGTGTTAATTTGGAAATTTTAAATATGGCACAGAAAAATGACGCAGACTTGTCTTTTTCACATGTTATTTACTAGTAAAATTTCAAGACTAGTGCATTCTTAGCGAGTGCTCCCTGAGTTTGGTTTTTACTTTTTATCTCAGATTTAGCAAGCAATGTCAATGAGTGATACCTTAAAAGAAATTACAATAAACAGGCATGTTTCTAAAAATGTTTGAACATTTCAAGGATTTTTTTTAATATTTTTTTTATGGCACAGAAAGATGAGTCTGTTCCAACCTAAGACATTTTTAGTATTTTCGAATGCCTCCATTTTGTGTTTGTGGCAAGAGAGACACTTAAAAATTATTTCATTTGGTCCAATACACATTAAACTATCCGAAATGAAAGATTTGGTTTCCAAATTAACGCTCATTGGGGCAATATTGACTCGTGACTATCAAATTCTGGGTATTTTCCTAAAATTTCTAAGACTTCAATTTAAAAAAAAATCAAATGTCGGCTAAGACATATATGGCTAAAAATGTTCATAAATACCTTGGCTATCACCCCTTTAAAGCTTTGCACGTAGCTACCAAACACCCTGTATATCTAACAATTCATTACTATCTTAGAATGTAGGTTATAAAGGGCCCAGCCTGTCGCGTTGTCATCTTATATTGCTGGCTGAATGCTAGACTTCGTGGCATTTCTAATAAAAGCCTAGAGCTAAATAAAACATAGGAAATATTTCATAACCATGGGAATTTTTGATTATGTATTGGTCTGATGTTCTGTCTGACTGACTGTCCGCTGGGATATTTCAAAGATTAAAGGCATTTCAAATGAGAATGTTCAAAGATCCGTAAAACATTAGGATTTTTTACTATCCCTTCTAAAGATGCCGTTATAATAGCTACTTTAGCATGTAGGCACATCGGAAAACTAAATCAACCAAATAAATAATATCGATTATATCGAAAGACTAAACCAAAAAGCTAATAATGCTTAAAAAAATCACTGAACAAATGATGAGATCAAGGTGAGTTTTTAACGAAAATTTTCTTAGTTTTAATTAAAACTTAGTGCTGGAGTGTGAATCATATTCATTGTTCCGAGCCGTAACGTCTCCCAGGGGGGGCATCCGACTACCCCCTGTTTTGCAAAGTACCGTGCTAGTAGTTCACTGAAATTTTAATTTAACGCTGACTTTAGATCAGAAACTAAATGCACCATGACGTCGTTTTACTTATTAGCTAAGACAAAAATGCGTCTTAAAAATGCTAAAACTTATTCAGCAAATTCTGGTATTTTGGGGTCTGTTAAATAACGTCTGATGCAATAAATTTAACTGTCTGTTAATTATTTTTAGACAAAGGTAAAAATATAATACTTAATGACCAAGACTAATGAGAAAATTTGTATTTCGTTTAGTAAGGTTAATTCGTGTAGAAATAATAACTAAAATTCAAATTATTCATTATAGAATATAAGAGTCCTTATTGCCCAAAGTCCTAGTAATTCTCTTGTTTTTACCTTTGATGAAAATGAAACCATATATTCCATACTAAATACAAACTGAAATATAGATGCACAGAAAAAACCCCAGAAAAAAGACCAATGCTGGGTAATCGAACCCAGGTCCTCAGCATTCCGTGCCGTGTGCCATACCCCTTCACCACCACTGGTCTAGAGATTAGACACGAATCTTTCCTATACATCATACATTTCAGTCTGCTAAATCATCACCTTATGCAGTGACAAGCGCTCATCTATGTTACACCCTCTATCGAGAGATTTTAACACTCCTTCGGAACTAACCGCTCACCTGGACAAGAGATGGCGCTACTGTGCAACTTTAAACAAGTTAGCTTAGCTATGAAGTATCTTTTTGTATTTATTTTTTCAACTTCATTTTTTATTACTTTAACGGTCATCCCGTGAAATCATATATTCCATACTAAATACAAACTGAAATATAGATGCACAGAAAAAAACCCCAGAAAAAAGACCAATGCTGGGAATCGAACCCAGGTCCTCAGCATTCCGTGCCGTGTGCCATACCCCTAAACCACCACTGGTCTAGAGATTAGACACGAATCTTTCCTATACATCATACATTTCAGTCTGCTAAAATCTCTCGATAGAGGGTGTAACATAGATGAGCGCTTGTCACTGCATAAGGTGATGATTTAGCAGACTGAAATGTATGATGTATAGGAAAGATTCGTGTCTAATCTCTAGACTAGTGGTGGTGTAGGGGTATGGCACACGGCACGGAATGCTGAGGACATGGGTTCGATTCCCAGCATTGGTCTTTTTTCTGGGGTTTTTTCTGTGCATCTATATTTCAGTTTGTATTTAGTATGGAATATATGATTTCACGGGATGACCGTAAAAGTAATAAAAAATGAAGTTGAAAAAATAAATACAAAAAGATACTTCATAGCTAAGCTAACTTGTTGAAAATGAAACCATCAATGGGAAAAATGTCGCTATATAAGTTCGCTGCTTTTCTAAAACAACGGACTAATTCGAAATGATACGCTGCGCTTTGTAATTATGCACCTTATTTGCAATAATTAAAGTATTAAGTTGCACACCGTAGTATTATGGATTAAGGCGTTGTTTAAGAAAAGCAGCGAGTTATCGATCTGATCTTGTTTTATTACAATTTTATCCCTTTACACCTTTGAGTATTCAACTAGATGAATACTCAAAGCTTTACACCGTTTATATTTAACTTGTTTGTCCACAACATAGTCTTTTGATATCGAGCCCGCCCGCACAAATATGCGTAAAAGATCCGCTTTGAAGTAATCTGAGTACCAGCAAATATCGAGCAACATTATTTACCCTACAATAAAGCGAGGAAGTGGGCTTGATAAATGTCAATTTCTTGCTGTTATACTCGGTCCAGTAATAAAACTTTACCCATATGCGGTCATCCTCTCCAGAAATTCAAACCGGTAACTTCACAAGCTCAAAATTCGCTCAGTTCATTCCGACAAAGTACTGCCAATTGTTGTCAAATGAAGATTCAATTGGCCCACAATAAATTAGTTTCCTTGAACGGGCCAGTCCCTTCATTTGCACAGTCGCAGTCACCAGTATCGCCGAGCCATTGTGTAAGAGGACCCCTAGATAAACGTGCACTATCTACCCTTTATTGTTATTTGGGAATGTATTTGGGTTACCGTTTTGTATTGAAATGGTTTCCGAAGTCTATTGCTAAGTTGTAATTTTGCTGTAGGTATACCTGTATTTGTGCGCGGGGTTCGAATGTTTTCTAACGTGTTTAAGTGGCCATTTATGTGATTTGGGATAGGACGCCCGGCCCCCTTTAGGTTAGTGGAGCAAACATTCAAAATAACAATAGCTTTGGGTATCCTTACATCGGCGATAAAAAATGACAGGAACCCTCCCCATCCAACCGATTCTTTTACTGACACCTGGTAACACCTTATAAATAGGGTGGGTTATTGTAGTCAGTATCCAAATTAAAATGAAGAATATTTGTAAGCTATTAACATGTACACGAGTCGTTTGACTTTTGGTTATCATACCATACATAGGTACGACTTTCCAATGAGGGCAAACACGTTTAAAGGAACACTATTTCATGTAACAGCACGCATGTAGCAGTACGGAGCATGCTCCGTTGCTATTGAATATTCCAAACGATCACCTGTCTGTAATATTTGTACCAAAATATCTATGTAGACACTGTTGACATTGCAACCAAATATGTATGCGTTCATTCATTGTGTTTGTTAATAATCCAAATCCAGACGTTCGTGCCTATGTATTTACCGACGAAACATTCATTCAAGTAAGCGTTGAGTGAACATTGAGAGAAGCGTGAATTAGGTATGATTTTGAATGAATCACCTGCAGTTTAGTGTACAATAAGCTTTGCTACTTCATCACTGACATCACGTAAATAAATAGCAATCTGATGAAAAACGCATTGTTACAGCGCGACGGTTTTGCGAATCCTTTCTTGATACATAGACTTTTCTAAAAGGTAATCGTTCTTCCTCTCACTGTACCAAAAGCTTTAACGTACAATATAACCGCTCTGTACTAACGTTACCTTTCCTAAGCGGAATCCGCAGTTTGCCTAGTCAAATGTTAGGAGTGACATGGTCCATTATTGCCTTCTGCGCAAACAGTCCCATGGCTTACCCGGCTTAAGCATACGCTTTTGTGCTGGCCGAGAACAATTCTAATAGTTTCGGTGTCTTTTTCTTACAAAGGAAGGACTTAAAGTTAATACTATAAATCGCACCCCACACTGAATTTTAAGCCGCTCAAAGCTTGCGTGAATCTTTGATATTAGATATGTTGTGCAAATAAACCTATCTAGCTTAGTTTAGTTTAGTTCAGTCCCTTGTTTTTGTTGGTTAATCTAAAACCGTTTTTGCAGACGACAAAATGTTAGAGGTTCTTTGCATTAACAGTTTGAATGGGCGTTTTGGGTTGGTAGTTTCCACGTGTCAGGCTAGCACGTACAGCTAAACTGCCTGACCCGTCCCTTTGCAGGACACGGGTCACGCACAGTCTCGCAAAAAGTTCTCACTGATTTGCTGCGAGGCTTAGGGTAAACGCTTAAAGTCTGAAGTCTTTTTCCACGATGGGTCTAACTTATAGCTTTAAGATAATCTTATCGTAAAGTTAATTTAGCTTTTTGTTTAAACGAGCTTTTACCCGTGGTTTTGCGCGCGTGAACAGTTAGATCTGTCAGGTGAATTTTTAACTAACTACTACTACTAACTACAAGTATGCTTCTTCGTGGATTGCGGGCGGGTACCTGCGAAGTAGTAATGTTTAAGTTTATGAACATGGACTCCGCTGAGTAACTCCTCATTTCATCAGTTAAAGAAGTCCTGTTTTCATTTGTTTCTTGTCGCTTGCTTGTTTTGTAAACTAGCCCAGGGGTAGTCTACAGCTGGTGATGTAGTAATGCGTTGGCCGCTGCTGCTGCGTCGCCATGCGTCATGCTGGTATCGCATGGCGGAGGAAGCGAGCACTTTCCACCGGTTTCTTTGTTGGCCGCGGACGTCGTATGGTAATTTAGCTTCCTTCCTAGTGGCCGGAGCCCCCATAAATTAGGTGCCAACGCCCGGCCTCGCTGCTGAAAAATTACCAACTAGTGCGGAGTATTGTGGCTGGATGTGGTAGGGTGAGAGAGTAATTTTGCTGTCTGTTTTGTTTGTAGCAGTGTGAGGTTTTGTTTTTCAGTTCCTGAGTGTCAGACGCCAACACAGGCTGGCCGGATTGGAGCTTTCTCACTGTCTGTAATATCATGAAAAACGTATCCAGATATTTCGTTTATTGGCTGGCCTCGTCAAAACGATGCCTCTTGCAAAAATGTTCACGGTAAATTTTTATCTAAGATCATTTCACGTTTTCGGTGCGTTACATTTTGACCATAGGCTTTTGTAATGAAAAGTTTGATAACCTCAATTAAATATTTTTCTAATAATTACCTACATGTGACATAACTTATGCGAGTAATCGTTAGTATAGTTAACCCATTTGACTAAACTAAAACTTATTTTCTTGTTATTCCGTGATTCGAGGTCGATGTGTAGAGTAGCAAGGCAATTGGGTATGGACGGACCTCCCCAAAATAACGTCTGGTTTGCGAATGGCGTACCTAATAGATTTTATCTAGCTCGAAGTTAAAATATTAGAAAATATGTTTAGCTTCTGCTTTAGTATCTATTTTCTTTTCAAGAGACTCTGATTCAGTTGTACCTGCATCTATGTAAGCACCGAGAACATCGCCGCCATTGCAGGAAATAAAAGGAAGCGAGCCACTTCTAGGAGCTGCATATCTCCAGCAAACCCAATATACAAAGTAATGTGAGTTTCGGTGCCGGTTTACGGATCGTTTAGTCAATAATGCGAAATGGGACGAGAAACTTTCCTGATTCTCGCCCGTATTATATTCCGTTGCCTAACATATTTGTAACTTTTACAACACATAATGCTTAATTTAACGGAACCGGCGTATTTTAAATTAAGCTACCTAAGTTAATTCGAGCGTAAAGCTCCCTCAGATCGGAATTGTAATTAATGACGCATTGTAAATTGAAATTAAGAAAGCTTCCGTTCTTTGCGCCCAAAACACTAGCTCGAAATGGTAGCTGGATAGAATTTATTTCGAGATTTCATTTGCGAATTTACAAGTTTTGCATTGTTTCGGCGAAACTCGGTCTGCTATTCAATGGCATTCGCCGTGAACACGACTGGCGCAAAATGCAGATTACTTACATTCGCACGTCAGTGAAACTAAGCTCAAAAGATAAGCCTGAAATAAGTTTTACTCATACCGACTTCACAAGATGTCCCCGTAATGGAGTTCCAGCTGATATTCAAATGTCTATTGGCCGTTGGAGAATATCCGGTTCTTTCTCTGAAGCGTCGCGTCGCAGTTACTTTTTACAACTCTGATTGTGTTTAAATGTTGTTGCATTTCCTTTATAAAAATCCGTCTCTGCTTTTAAAATGTTCTAGAAAGTTTCTAGAAATTGTGTTGCCTCTCTACTTATAGAAGCTACTAAAGTACCTACCTTTACCCATATTATCATACCTACAAGCTTCTGCCCGTAGCTTTGCCCATGTGAATGAATAGTAACTATCTCTTCTTAGTTTACCTCTACATACTTAAAGTTTTCAACTCTTTTGTTTCAGCTAAAAAAAAATAGAATAAAAATTCAATCGACTTCAAAAATCAATGAAAATAACTTTCCACTCATCTTTTTGATGTCGGTGCCTCAGCATGAGCCAGCCCGAGTGAGCTTAGTCATCTACTCTAACTACATACCATCTTTTCTAATCTATTTATCACTCCTGCTGGCTCGCGCCGAGGCAGCGATTTCAAAAAGATTAGTAGAAAGTTACTTTAGTTGTTTCTTTGTAGGTATAGATTTTCTTAAATTGGAAATCAAAACGCAGCTGTTAATTGAGCTCGCGAATAATAAATTGTTCTTTTATTTTGGCAACCATCACCATGATGTTAAACTTTCAAGATTTTCACTCATAAAATTAATACCTCTCCTGAGACTTAATCACGATTGCTAAAAATACCTCGACGTATTAGCCACATTGCCCACAATTCAGTGCATTCGTGACCGACTCGAGGTAATTTTAGTAATATAGTATTGTCAAGACTATGTCCCGTTGTATTAATTAATCACCATACTGTTGAATAAATTGCCTACAGTCTGCTCGTGATCAACTTAAGGTAATTTTAGCAATATTATTATTTTATTATATCGTCAAGATTAAGTCCCGTTGTATTAATTAATCATCATATTGTTAACCGAATATACAATTTTAAAATGAGTTCTATTTGACGACCGGATAGCTAAGTGGATAGAGAACCTGACTAAAGCTTGAGGTCCCAGGTTTGATCCCCGGTCGGGGCAAATATTTTTATGAAAAATACGAATGTTTGTGCTCGAACCTGGGACGTTTAATATGTATTTAATTTTATATTTGTTTATATAAGTATGTATGTTTATCCGTTGTCTAGTACCCATAGTGCAAGCATTGCTTAGTTTAAGACTAAATAATGGATGTCAAATGTCCAATGATATTTATTTATTTCATTTATTTGTCTTACCTATAAGAACTATTCATCTCTTTTGCTAACTATTTTCCGAATTTCTGTAAGCTGCACATGGGCGTAGGTGCAGTATTGATCGTTAAACAAAAATGTCTCCGTCGCGATTCCCAATTAGGGATGACATTGATTCCCTCTACAGGCAGAGCTGGACGCCGACCGAAATAACCGCGACCAGAGCCGATCGATTGAATAAATACCATCTCACTTTTACATCTGCAACGGACCAAAATGAACCTAAACTTCACAAGATAAACCTGTCGCAAAATGCGCAGTTAAAACGATGGAGTAACTCAAAACTTGGAGCAATGTTTAGTTGGAGATAGTAAAACAGTTTTGGAAACGGCGTGAGTGAAACGGAGTAACAGGTGAGGAGGTGAATGCGCAATTAGTTGCAATATTCAGACAATTTGAATGTTTGTTTTAGACGTCAGATAACCCGAGTGAGCAATTAAATAGGGTTACCTATAGGATAAGGAACGATGCAATAATACGCGTGGTTTGTGACTACTTTTTGTAATTTTACAAAAAACATAGATGTGAGGTGGGTGATGAGTTTTGAGTCATAAGTTTGTTTAAAATTATTGAATTTAAGGGTTAGATTATTTGATTCGATGTAAGTTGATTTAGGTTGAAAAACTTAATTGATGATTTTTAACGTAATTTTGAGGAAAGGGGACTCTCTGCATTAGGTAGGGTACTCAATGACGCAGTAAACATTCAATCAGATCCTCTACTAATATTTTATTACAATCTGGACAGTGGCACGAGCGTGTACTTCATTAAAAGACGTTGTAGCCTAGTGGGTTGACCTATGATTTCTATGATTTTGAGCCACGGTTCTCATCTCTTTTGTTTTTTATTACATTTTGAACTTTACCATGAGCTTTACCGTGAAGGAAAACATCGCTTGCAAACACTTACGAAGAAATTCAATGGTGCGTGTGAAATTTCCAATCCGCACTCGGCCCGAGTAGGAACTACGACCCAAGTCCTCTCAGTCTAAGAGGAGGCCTGTGCCCTGGAGTGAAACGTATATAGGCAAATATGATGAAGACTATATTATGCTATCCGGCCCAAGGGATCCCGTTCTTTCGCTTTTAGCTAAGTGCGTCCTTTTCTTACTAATCCGATAAAGGAATCCACTGAGATATTGGCGCCGTTCGATTGACACTTAGCAGTCACTGGTTCTGTAGCTGATTTATCAGGGATGCGTGGTAGCTGGTTAAACCGCGTCAGCAAATTAACGTTCATTGATTGTGTCAGTGTTAGTGTAAATAGATGTCGGAACCTTTGATTGGTTTGCTTTAGTATCTATACAGGGTGACATCAGAGACGTAATCAGAAACCACTTATTCGTATTTCTTTTCTTGTACCCCTTACTATTTATTAGCGATGAAATTGAAATAGGAATGTTGACACCACCAATCAACTGATGTACTTTTTATGAGCTGTGAAAACACAGTTCTCCCATAGAGTTTGAATGGCAATAGCAACTTATGACGTCACTTGTTTCGGCAACTCAACCAACTAACTAATAATTTGTTTTAAAGAAACAAAAATTCATATTTTGCAGTTAATCGAAAATTAATCTGATTTTCAGGGCTAAAACAAAGCGTTTTTTTAATGGAGTCGTGTCTTCGGATTATTTTTTAATAGAGTCAACCTCCTTATTGTTTATTAAAAATAAATAATTGTTTTACACGAGTTGTTAGTAAGCGCTGGGGCTCTATATCTGAATCCCTAATGATTATTTGTCCTAATGTAATGTTTGTCCTAATGATCGTTTGTCCTAACTCTTTTTATTTAAAATCTATTAATTGTTCTGGATTTTTATAAAACAAACCTAACCTAACCTATAGAGTTCTAGAGGATAATCACAAAAAGTTCCTAAAAAATTCACGGTTTCCGAGAAAAAAAGTGTTAGGACAAACGATCATTAGGACAAACGATCATTAGGACAAACATTACATTAGGACAAACGATGTTAGGGATTTAGAATGACACCCGAATGGAACACTAACTACCTAAACATAATACAATACCGTGCTACATACATAATTAAATTAATTGCCTAAACTAGGATACTAAAGTAGCCTGTTTCTAAGGCAAATAAATACTACGTGTGCTTAAAAGATAAATAACATAAATATGAATTTATTTCATCGTCTTTCGCAGATAAAAAGTTAAAAATTAAGCTACACAAGTACACAACTATCATAAGCAGGTTTTCAGATTCCTCGTAAGACATGCTTTTTAGCCACTCTATCTATTAGTTTCATGGCAGCTACCATAGTTTGAAGATGAAGAGCGGTAATCGAATGATCTAGCGATTAACTGTGGTAGTTAGCTTGAAAGAGTAATACATCCATACAAACTTTCGAGTTTGTCATATTAGCAAGACGAAACTGAAAAAAAAAACCGGTTAAGTGCGAGTCGGACTCGCACACGAAGGGTTCCATACGATTATCTATAAAAAATTGCGGTGTACGATTAATGACGTATTAAAAAAACTACTTACTAGATCTCGTTCAAACCAATTTTCGGTTAAAGTTTACATGGTAATGTACGGTCAAGTGCAAAAATAAGTATCGATTTAATCCTCCCATCGTTATATACCTATATCTTAATTCGACGACATAAGAGCTATGGGACATATTTATGAGCAAGTTGTGTGCACCCATATTTTTACACTTGACTGTACATCATATATTTTTTTAGTTTTATCATTCTCTTATTTTAGATGTTACAGGGGGGGGGGGACACACATTTTACCACTTTGGAAGTGTCCCTCGCGCAAACTATTCAGTTTAGAAAAGAATGATATTAAAAACCTCAATATCATTTTTGAAGACCTATCCATAGATACCCCACGTAGGTATGGGTTTTTTTTTTTTTTTTTTTTTTTTATGTGAATGAAGCCAGACAAACGAACTAGTGGGTCACCTGATGTTAAATGAACACCACTGTCCATAGACACTCGCAGCGCTTTACGCGATACCAGTGCGTTGTCGGCCCTGCAGAAAATTGTACACTCGCCTCTTAAAGGCACCCAGGTCGTAACTCGATGGGAAGACCCCAGCGGGAAGCTCGTTCCAGGTTTTGCAAGTTCGTGGCAAAAAAGACCGCTTAAAACGCACCGTCGAAGACTGCCATTCATCAACATGATGTCGATGAAATGAACGCTTACGACGGGAGGATCTGTAATGGAACCCCGCAGCTGGAATGAGGTCAAAGAGTTCCTCAGAACAAAAAAAAATTAGATGAAAAAAAAATTTTTGAGTTTCAGTTCTTAGTATGGGAAACCCCCAAACTTTATTGTTTTATTTTCTATTTTTGTGTGAAAATCTTAAAGCGGTCCACAGAATACATCTACTTACCAAGTTTCAACGGCATAGTTCTTATAGTTTCGGAATAAAGTGGCTGTGACATACGGACGGACAGACAAACAGACAGACATGGCGAAACTATAAGGGTTCCGTTTTTTGCCATTTGGCTACGGAACCCTAAAAACATTGTTTCTTCGAAAGAGGCTTACCTAGCAAGGGCGTCGGTTATTGATTATTTCTGCACGGACGTAGCCATGGACTAAAGTTAGTCTAAATAATCGTAGGAGAAAGGTCGGAGGTTCTATTAGGTTTCATTACGTTGCTTAGTGCCGGAAGCCATAGTTGAAAATGGAATACTAAAATTGCTACCGTAAATTTTAGAAGTAAACCGCACGCCACGAGACTTGCGCGGTGTGAAGGTTTTTCTAAAAAAATTTTAAATAAAAAATAAAACCTCCTTCAAAAAACATCCAAAAAACTATGAAATAATAATTGAACCGAACCGACCACAATAAGCATGAAAATATCTTTCTTCTAATCTGTTTGAAGTCGGTGCCTCAGCACGAGCCAGCAGGAGTGTAGAAGCCCTATAGATAGTAGGTATGTAGGTAAGTTAGATTACTAGGTCCACTCCTGCTGACTCGAGCTGAGGCACCGACTTCAAACAGATTAGAAGAAAGATATTTTCATGCTTATTGTGGTCTGTTCGGTTCAATTATTATTTCATAGTTTTTTGGATGTTTTTTGAAGGAGGTTTTATTTTTTATTTAAAATTTTTTATTTTTTGCTTTTTAGTTGTTTCTGTATAAAATAGATGCGCCTTTCGTAAGACTGGCTTTGCTGATTGGGGACCATTTTTTGACATGCGCATTTTTTTTATTTTTTTGTGGCACAAATAGCGTTTTCTTTCTTTCTTCCTTCAAACATTAACTTCTGATGAAATCTCAAAAGAAGACCACGGACTGGCAAGCGCAGCGTGGGGCGTCCACCGAGACGATCGGACGATTTGGTAAACCACTTCCAACCGTAATAATAAGGTATCAATGAGGAAGGCCTATGTCCAGCACTGAACGTCCTGCGTCTGAAATGATGATGATAACTCTTAAAATAAAAAACGTCAACTATAATCCCGTTTTAATTGCAAGGGATGAAATCTAGACAAGACTTTATTTAGAACAGCGGCCCAGCTAAAAATGCCCGCGCTCGATATTAAAGCTTCTATTCCCTTATGGAGATTAAAAGTTGGATCCTTTTAATTGGTAGTTCACCATACAACCACCATACAAAACGAGTGTCTGGAAACATAATTGCATGTCGCACTATGGAATATTTCATACTATTTTTAACACGTTCCTATTATTAGCTGTACTTGTATACCTGTGTATCTATGTCATCGAACATCCGATCCGGTATGTTCCACTCCACGGCACTGGCCCTCTCATTCTTAATGCGGATTATTTTTTTTACAATGCGCAATGAAGACGAGTTTACATACATACATTACATACACACTTTTCATCGTTTCGAACATAACACTACCGTGAGACTCGCTTACGGCGGCTGCCAAACGTGCATCCACGCGTGCCGTGACGTGTGGTTCCGGGAAGAAGGGCTACGGATTAGACCGAAACACGTCGAGCTAAAATCGATCATAGACGTGAGTTATCCGTATTTTTCCACTATTAAGGCATCGACCCGAGTCTCAATAGAGTTACGTAGTTTGGATAACGCAAGTAAAGGCAATAATACAGTCAGCAATAAAACTTGTGTTAAAACTTATTTTTTAACAAAAACTTATTTAACTACCTACCGGTGTTAAATGTCCAACTTTTTCAACTCCACCGATTCTCCATTTATTGCAATCGTTACTAAAAACCAATGAATGCCAAATAATTAAATGAAAACCAAATAAATCAACGTAAATGCGACCCTCGGAGATTATCTGTGTTTGTATTTAGAACACGTTGGGTTTAAATTAATTTCGTTAATTTAATGCGTCAATTTATCGTCATTTTGCGTAAAATCGTATTGGATTTGAGAATTTATTGCAAATAAATGTAATTAGTTTAATACACATGCTGGAATTAAGCGAATTCAGACGTACAAATGGCAGTTTTGGATGAATCATAACAAAAACCGTCAGTATCATCATTGTCGTCTGTTTTTCCGGATCAGTTTAGTTTTGGGCTATACAAGGCCAGAATGAATAGGCTGTTACTGAATTTCATTCCTTAGCAGTTCATATCAGGAAAGATGAAGCGGATTGCTTTATGCTGGGCAATGGAATACAAAACAATACAAATAATCTTTATTGAACACCAAAAACTGTACAGAAAAGTTAACAAAATAAAAATTCAGGCAGACAACAGGCGGTTTGATCGCTCAAAAGCGATCCGTTCCAAACAACCTGTAGATACCTGTAGATATGAACAGATTTATGTTGGTGGCGTAAATCAACAGACAGGAGAAATGCAGAATTATTAACTACAAAGTACTTAATACTAAACACATTGTGTGAAGACACTCCCCCTGCCTCGAGATCCGTTGGTAAAATGGAGATAGAGTTTTATAAGGGATCAGTTCGCTTCTGTGCAGTCAAGGTCATAAATATATGTAGGTACGTTACCAATACGTCGAAAAGCAAACCAAGATTTATGTGCAAAATAACATACATTTGAAATTTACCATGAGCTTTACGGTGAAGAAAAACATCTTGAGGAAACCTGCATACACCTGCGAAGAAATTTAATGGTGTGCGTGAAGTTCCTAATCCGCACTGGGCCCGCGTGGGAACTACGGCCCAAGGCCTTCCATTCTGAGAGGAAGCCATGCAGTGAGACGTATACAGGGTGAAATTTTGAACGTGATACAAAATTAGTGTTTCAAGCTTGCAAGCAATTGTTGAAATTGGTCGGATAAAATTTTGGTTTATCATACTTTGTTGTAGTTACATTATGAACTAAATGTATGGACACCTCAAATTTAACAATACTAATGTACATGTTGGTATTTTAGTCCATTTGTGTTCGAAATACCGAGAAACGTGTGTTACAATTTGACCGTTAATTCAATCAAACCTTAAATTATACGAAGTATAGGTAAGCTAAAAAGGTTCGCTTTAATAATCTTCATCAATCACTATTAATATTAAAACTTGCGCAAATTCTAGGTCTTTTGAAAAACCGGCTTTCGAGGCTAGTTGGGAAGTTGGGACGTATATTAAATCCGCGAACCGTAGCTCCGTGTCGGTTTCAACTGCTATCAGTTATTGTTATAAAAGTGGTCGTATTTCATGATAGTTGCGGTCGGGCTGGGTCGCATCGCTATTTCTACTCTAACGAACGAGTGCAGTTCAGTTGTTTTCTACCTCTAGAGGTACCTACAGGATGTAATCTAAATAGTGATACAAAAGTAGTATTAACACAATTAATTGTTAAAATTAGTCGGATAAAATTTGGGATGTTCATACTTTGTTGCAATGAAATCACAAACTCAATGTATGGACACCTCAAGTTAAATAAGACTAATTAAAACAAATGAGTTAGTTGTATTATAAATGGTCCAGCAATAACTGAGTTAGCAGCACTAATTTTGTATCACCAATTAGGTTGCACCCTGTATAATAAAAACATTAGTAAAGGTATATGATCTGACCGGTCAGGTCACACGGTCAGATCGTATATCTGTATAAAATATATACATAGAGACCGACAATGTTATAATATACTATTCTTCCGTCCGCAGCTTCGCCCGCGATAAATTAATTTTCCCGTAGGAAAAGGTATTTTCCCGCAGTAAAAAGTAGCCTATATCACTCAGTGATAATGTAGCTTTCTAATGGCAAAACAATTTTTGAAATCGGTCCAGTAGTTTCGGAGCCTATTCAATGCAAACCAAACAAACAAACAAACAATCAAATCTTTCCTCTTTATAATATTAGTATAGTATAGACATAATGCGGGCTGCGTTCAATTTGACCTGACCACAGACCGCATCCAGTGTGGCAAATCCTTTAGGGTTCGCAAAGGACTTCTGATCCAGTAGGGACTGCGACAAAAAAAAACAACTGAATTAATGGGTAATCATCACCACCGTTGTCAGCCGAAACTCTACTCTACTTTTGACTATTTAATAAAAAATTCTGTTGAAACTCATTTCAACTAGCAGTCAGACTTCACAGTTCACAGCATTAGGAGCATCTGTCTACAGCGTTTTATTACTGATGGTAATAAACTCCGTGTAGAAATATGAACGGACCTCGCTTAATAATGATTTAGTGAAGCTGGATATTAATCATAAAAAAAATTGTTACTGATTCCTTGGTTTTTTTTATGAGAGGTAGGCAAACGAGCAAGTGAGTCATCTGATGGAAAATGATCACCACCGCCCATAAATATCAGCAACTCAAAGAGAGTCACCAACCTGTTGCCTGCCTTTAAAGTAAGTATAAACCCTTTTCTTGAAAGCCCCGATGCCATAGTTGTCTGGAGACACTGCTGCCGGAAGCTGGTTCCACAGTTTCACCGTACGTGGCAGGACGTGCCGAAGAAAACGTACAGTGGTAGACTGCCATTCATCGAGATGGTGACGATGGAACTTAGACTTTCGGCGAGAAGTGCGATGGTGGAATTTTGCAGCAGGCAGCAAATTAAACAATTCTTCAGAGCACTCGCCGTGGTAGATCCTATAGAACACACAAAAAGAACCTACGTCCCTTCGGATGGACCAGGAAACCAAACGATCGGAAATCAAGGACTGATCACTGACAAGTCGAGCTGCTCTATGTTGAATGAATGCGGTTAATTGGAAGGAGAAGGTATTGGGGTGCGAAGGTAGTGGGGTAGGATTCTTCTTTCACCGAATTTCGTTTTGTCGAAATCTCGTTTAGTCCAACTAGCCGATCAAGTGTTGCCATTAAAATCGATCCGACTGCAGGAAGTACTTGAAAAAAAATGCAAGTAAAGAGACAGTTTTTTTTTATTTAATTAAAACTTTTTAAATAGTAAAGGCTAGTTACTCATCATCCCGCCTACGTAGTTTTAAGTACCGTAAAACCATATAACTATAGTCCTAGCCTGCAACAATAGTCCAATTTTCGTCCTTATATTATCCTTAAAATATTATAGTTTACTGCTATTATTTCTGGGTATATAAGTTGTTAGGCCTAAAACAATCCTACAATACAATCCGCCTACAATCAAAGTGTCTGCCACTGTAGCTTAACTTTTTCTTAATTTAAACTGTGTTTCTTTGTTTGTTATAATTTTAATTTTAGATCTGTTTCCCAGATCAGAGGAAAGAACTGGTTTTATTTAGTTTAATCGGGTTATGATTGGGTTGTTGTTGTTGGTTCTACTTTTTTCTTTTTTTTTGTTTCTTTAGTGTTCCGTGTTCCGCTAGGAAGAGGCAAAGGTCTCAGGAACATACAGCCAATTCTTTTAGGGCCACCACAAACCGAAGCGTTTTCGTTGCCGTCGCGCGCGTGCCTCGCGCTTCGGTCTGTGGTAGCCTTGAATGTTTGAATGTTTAGTTTTTAGGGTTTCGTAGTCAGTTAGTTTTATGTTAGAATGATAAGTTTTTCTTTTTTTTATAATAATTATATAATTTGTGTCTGTTTTGTGTGGCCTTCCGTGATGTTGCTGTACTATGGCCCGGCGGAAGACCAGTGCTGGTTTTTAACTACCGACATGCTGAGCCGGGTCCCTTTTTGTAGCAGCACTAATATGTACATTCCTATGTCTATGTATAGACAATAAACACAACAGGCAAAAACATAGGTTTGTACTCTTATTTTTGCCTGTGTATGTGTTATTGTTGTTATAAAATAAATGTTTTTCTTTCTTTCTTTCTTTTCTTTCTTTTAAAATAATTTGCTTTAGTCTAGCCATGAAGCTATCATATTTTAAGGATAATGTAAGGATGAAAATTGGACTATTGTTGCAGGCTAGGACTATAGTTCTGTTATGTGGTTTTACGGTACGTACTCGTACGATCCTTGCAAAATATAAGCTTGTATATAAAAACCTAAGAACGAATCCTGAAAAACTTCAAACATATCCGGTTTAAACCAATTTTATCCGGTTCAAACCGGTTCTGTCTGGTCTTCGTCGGCGCGAACTGCCCCGAGCGGGCAGTTGAACTCGCGCGGCTGCGCATCGGATTGACATGCAATTCCGTTCGCAGACGAAAAAGACACGCGCCAGTGGAATTATCGGAAAAAATGTGTGTTAAAGTTAGTAAATACTTTTTAAGATAATAAATAATAATAATAAATTCATTTATTGCCACAACCAAACAAAATAAAAAGAAATACAATGAACATAAAAAAAGAACAAGAAAAAAAAACATACAGAAACACACAAAGAAAAACTTCGTGGCAATAGGCCCCTCCCATAAGCCATAAGGCCGCCGCCCATTGCTTACCGTGTAATTTTTCTTAATATAGTTACTATTCGTCGTGAATAGTGCAAATCGACTTAACTGACATTGGATTATTCCCCGTATCTGAAAACTTTAGCCAATTTCCAATTTTTAATCCAAATTCATTAAAATAAAACAAAATTACTTATATTTCATACTAAATACAAACTGAAATATAGATGCACACTGCACAGAAAAAACCCCAGAAAAAAGACCAATGCTGGGAATCGAACCCAGGTCCTCAGCATTCCGTGCTGCGTGCTAAACCCCTACACCACCACTGGTCTAGAGATTAGACACGAATCTTTCCTATACATCATACATTTCAGTCTGCTAAATTATCACCTTATGCAGTGACAAGCGCACATCTATGTTACACCCTCTATCGCGATATATCGCGTGGTGGTGTAGGGGTTTAGCACGCAGCACGGAATGCTGAGGACCTGGGTTCGATTCCCAGTATTGGTCTTTTTTCTGGGGTTTTTTCTGTGCATCTATATTTCAGTTTGTATTTAGTATGAAATATATGATTTCACGGGATGACCGTAAAAGTAATAAAAAATGAAGTTGAAAAAATAAATACAAAAAGATACTTCATAGCATAGCTAACTTGTTTAAAATTACTTATACAAAGTTTAAAACATCCCCCGTAACCGTAAAACTACATACAGTCCAGATACGAGATATTTACGTAGCTACGGCAGAAAAACGGATTTGCTTGCATACTTAGTACAAACAAATTGACGAATTGCTCTAAACTGTTTATTATCAGATTTACAAATAAAGAGTTATCGTACATCGTACATTGTTGTAGAGGGCCGACGCGTAGCGGAGGCCCTTGAAAGTACGAGTCCATCTATTGCACTTTCGGCCGAGGCTTAAGGGGGTACCGTGTCGCATTTATTGCATTCATTTAAACTCGTGCTGTATCATTACTAGCAATGCTATAGTCCTGAAATTCATATGTAAGATATTTGAGGATTCACTCTAGCGACCAGTCTTTTCCGAAACACGATTACTTGTAGTTCACTCGATAGAAAAAAATCCAAAGTCGTCTCTAAAATATAAATTAAACTCGTAGTACGACGCTAATACTGCACGGGAGGTCATGACTTTTTGAATGTTAATAAAACATGATGTTTTCTAGGGCGTAGTCTGGCTACATTATTAAAATATGTATTTGTTTTAGTAATATGATGAAAATACCCAAAAACACGCGCAGTTCAACCAACCTATCTTGTGCCATCGTGCCTCCCCCAAGCGGCCCCACGCCTGAAATCGCCCACCCAAAATCGATTAGCGCGATAAACGCGGTACCCCCTTAACACAGTGCTTTTCACGACTACTGCGAGGAAATAAAAATCAATAATTGGCAATCGATGAAAATTTTAAATGTGCTTGAATATTTTTATACCGGTAGGAATAACGTTCCTTATTAACAGGAAAAAATTACAGATTATTTGGTTGCGTTGCGTCATATAATTATAAAAAATAAAAACAATTTATTAAATCTGGGACAGGAAATCTTAGTCAGTCGCATATTGAAAAAAAAAAACCAGATGTGACATTGATAAACTGAGATAAACACGCGATTAGGTTGAGTACAGTACTTACATTAGAGCTTTAGCACCTCTAATTTCAGCGACATTATACTTGTCACTACTCTTCATAAACTCCATGAGCATAATCATATCTACTTTTGGCAGATTTGATGAGTCCGCTCTAACAAAATCAGTGTTTCTATTCATATTTCACAGTTTTAAAATTCGAGTTAATCAGTATATCAGTTCCAAGTCGTCGTAGCAGCTATAAAGGTCAGGTCCAGGGTACAAAGCAAGAGTTATCGTCGTAGCAGGCAATATCAATGGCCCGGTGTGGGTAAGCAGTCGAAAAATTAAAAGATATCCAGGGAAAATACCGAAAACTAGCGGACGCAAAATCGCAAGCTAAGGTTATGTACGTTTGTTTATGACAAGCTGTCAATGTCACATCTGGTTTTTTTTTTCAATATATGCGACAGACTAAGGTTCATGCCCGTATTGAGCTGTCCCAGACGAAAATGGGAAATTGTTTTTATTTTTTATAATTATATGACGCAACCAAAAAATCTGTAATTTTTTCCTGTTAATAAGGAACGTTATTCCTACCGGTATAAAAATATTCAAGCACATTTAAAATTTTCATCGATTGCCAATTAAAAACAGACATAAAATATATGGCAGTATGGAATCTGATTCCTTTGCCTATCCGTGAAGAGATGAATATTATTAAAAAAATAAAACGACTTCTCATTGGCCAATTTAATTTCATATGCAGCACAAGTCGTGCTTTGATTGGTCGAATCAGTGATCAGCGGACCGATGTGATTGGTTGACTTGCTCAATGAAACAGGCCAACAATGTTAACATTGATGTCGTTTAAATTCATAGAAGGCCTGCTTATTCAATGTACAACTATTGATTGTTTTGGGGCTCAAGAACAGACCATCTTTCGCCACATTTCCGAGCAGTGACGTGAAAAAATACAAAATGTTTCTCATCTAGGATTATTTCGTAATCAAGTCCATAAACAGCAACAGACGCGGAAATAAGGTTTCAGTTTTTAATCTTCGATTAAGAACGTCTTCCTTCACTGACATTAAGGCGATGAGCACGTGCTTAAGTTGTCATCTCGGAGCGCGCCGTGTAATCCACCTAATGCTCGCCCGAACTATGTGTTCTTTGCGAAGCATGCAAGCGTGCAACATAAGCAGCAAAATAAAAGCGATTTTAGCCGATTACTTCGGTGATTTCGATGATTTTTGTAACCCCCGACGCAAAAAGAGGGGTGTTATAAGTTTGACAGCTATGTGTGTGTGTGACTGTCTATCTGTAGTATCATAACTCTTAAGCGGGTGAACCGATTTGGATGCGGTTTTTTTTATTTGATAGCAGGTTTCTTGACGAAGGTTCTTAGACATGTTTCATCAAAACGAACGTTTGTATGAACGGACATACAAACTTACAGACCTATATGTTTATTATCAATTCCTGGGAAAGTGTTTGAGTCCTTGGTCAATTCTGTTTTGAATGCTCACGTTAAGTCGCTTTTAATTCCAGAACAACATGGTTTTCGCAGTAAAATGTCAACAGTTTCAAATTTAGCTTTGCATGTTTCCGAAGCAGCTGAGGCTTTAGATAAAGGCTTGCAGTTGGATGCCATTTACACCGACTTTAGTAAAGCTTTTGATCAGGTTGATCATTGCCTTTTGATAAGTAAGTTGAATGACAGTGGTGTTTATGGAAGGCTGTTGGACTGGTTCTCATGTTATCTCACATCGAGATCTCAAAAAGTTGTAGTTTGTGGTCATAAGTCGGAGGTTTATGAGGCTACTTCCGGAGTGCCCCAGGGCTCGCATTTGGGACCAACACTATTTTTAATATTTATTAATGATATGGCTAACGTAATCCAAAATTGTGAATTTTCATTTTTCGCTGATGACTTAAAATTAACCAAGGTTATGGTTGGTCCCTTTGACACCCAACAGATGCAGGACGACTTGAATCGCATTTCGGATTGGTCTGTGAAAAATAAGCTTCCCTTAAACATCGGTAAGTGTAAGCATATAAAATTCACTAAAAAGCGATTGCCTTTGAACACATCGTACACTATCAATGGTGTTCTCTTGGAGGAGGTTTCGCACATACGAGACTTGGGTGTAACATTAGACAAAAAATTATCATTTAATTTGCACATTGATAATATTATAAAAACGTCAAATAAACTCTTGGGTTTTATCTGGCGAAACTGTAGCAAATTTAGATGCTTTTCAGCTTTAAGATCAGCTTATTTCGCCTTAATCCGCAGCTTGTTGGAGTACTGTTCTAATGTGTGGAACCCCGTGTACAGATGTCATGTTGAGAGAATTGAACGCGTTCAAAAAAGATTTCTATTTTTCACAACCCTCCACCAACGAAAGCTTCGTTCACTGCAATCGTATAAACAAAGATTGACCCACTTTAAAATGCAACCCCTTGAAGATCGACGTTGGGTCTCGGATCAAGTCTTGTTGCATAAAATAGTAAATGGGGCCATAGACTGTCCCCGTTTGTTACAAAAAATTAATATGACCGTTCCGAGACAGCACGCTCGTGTGGCAAATTTTCGACCATTTGCTACAAAAACTTACAGGACCAAGGTTGGATCTCATAGTATTATTCCAAGGATTTGCAGAAATCATAACGAGTTTTTTAAGGATACAAGAGTCGATGTTTTAAACGTTTCTATTAATACATATAAGACGCTTCTGTATAGATTTAAAATAAATAATTAGCATAGGATCGAGACCCAGTAGTTGTAATTGTCTTACGCTTTCAAAACTGTAGTAGGTTACTTGGGTAACGATTTAGTTCTTATTGTTTGCCGCTGCTTCTGGTTGAGGTAGGTATAGTTATAGTTGTAGGATCACTTTTGTTCTCACTTAGTTTTATTATATATTATATTGTTTTTTCATATTTCTATGGTTACTAGCTCATGTCGTAAGTGTTGTTTTGTAGTAATTTGTCTTTTGCGACATGCGTATGTTTATGTTTAATGCATGCTGTGTTTGCCTGTAATTGGGTGAATACTCTTCCATTTCTTAACTATTAATATGTTGTAGTGCAAGTTTTATAGTATTTTACCTGTTGGCAAACCATAATAAATAAATAAATAAATAAATAAATTGGTCCAGCCGTTTCAAAGTTATCAGCTCTTTTGTATGCTGCGGAAGGGATCTTAGACTTAGTTGCGTTGGGGGTTTTCATTTTTTTAATTTATAGTTATTGTTAGATAGGGTATGTCCCAGACGCCATTCTGTATAAATTTGACCACACTGGAAAATTTCACTTCAGTGACATTCAGTGTTTTTCATTTCATTTCAGTTTTTTTTAGTATCTATATCTGGAGTTGGGAATAAAATCCAGTTCCGAATCATGCCGTGATGCGTGCTTTACCATACACTAACCCGAGCAATTGATAATATGGCGAAATTTCTTAATGTGTTTTTCGAAAAAAAGTTGTTTTAATCTTTGTACTGGCTCTGAATATTAGCGGCATCTATTGGTAAATTTACACTCTTAACTCGATCTAACGCGAGCAACGCCGCGGGAAAATACTAAAGACGTATCTCAAACCTGTGATAGGGGCGGTAATGGAGATGTACGGCTAGGCACAGACGAAAATGGGAAATTGCTCTTTGTACTTAATGCTAGCGGGAGAGTAGTTTTTATACATCGCGTTTCACTTCGAGAGTAGAAATAAAATAAGATTTTAAACCCTCGGTCGGTTCATTTCGTTTCAGATACAGTGAAATGTGTCGGGACTGCGGCTCTTGAAAGTGTTATTTTGATTTCAACGAGTTTTGTTTCATTGGGTTTTGTTTTGTTTTGTGGAGCTTGTGAACGTTGCGCTTTTTGGTCATCTAGTAGAAGACGTCGTATCATCACCGCATCTGCATATTTTATAGCTATTGAAATTCTGCAAAAAACTAAAGTAAGCGACGACATAACCCAAAAAATATCAAACTTTAAAGTCTATCGCGAAAGTGGGCGCGACACATTGTTCGAATAACTGATGGCCGTTGGGGACAATATGTTCTTCAGTGCTGGCCACGTACTCCTAGACGTAACGACATGACAAAAGTCGAAAGAGTCCAATGGATGCAGGCGGCGGTGTATCAGTCACCGCATAGTTCTTTCCTGAAAGCATCTGACCCGGCAGTGGACCAATGACGGCTTTCAATGATGATTTACACTTCAAAGATAGGTTTCGTGATAAATAAATTATCATTTAATGATCATTATTTTTCAATACTGATAATCTTACCATGACTAAAATAGAAATACGAGACCGGACGATAAAATTTGACACACCAACGGTTTTTCGTTTAAAAAGGTTAGAATACTTTTTTTCAACACGCATCCGTACAACGCGAGCCGATCGGTTCTCGTATCCTGCCTGAATGCAAATTTGAATTTAGAATGGAATCGACTAATTTCAATTTTAAGTGAGTGCGATCAGGTTATTATTAATTTTTGAACGCGCTCTCCGATCTGCGCACCTTTTCTTTTTGTACTGGCTGTTAAAGAATTAAGCAACTAGAATAAATTTTCGTCACGAGTACGCTTTATTCATACACAGTTTGGTTCGCCCTTTTTTTTTCCAAAGAAAGTAAACTCTTTTAATCTTAGCAAAAAGCCTCCCACACCCAGCCAGCATTTTGACACGCTGGCGACATACGCGTAACTCGAAACTGCGAAAGAAAATACGTTACCAACTAGAACAAAGGGAATATAATTTAAAGACAGAAGTGCTGCATATATCTTGCTTTGCACGTTGAAACTTACACACGTAGTCTTCATTCTTTTATAAACTTGCACCAGGTGTGACTTTTAAATAAGATCGTGTTACACGGGGGATATTTTTCAAGGGAGCGCTTCGGCGGCCGTTTCTTGATCTCTTTTTTGTATGCAAATCGGATACGGTTGAGTTTTGCTCTCTATTGTTTATGCTGCCCTGGTACCTTTGTCAGAGAATACGGTGGTAAAAGTTAGGAAGTTTAACATATCTTGTAGTTTTTGTTGCGGGAAAAGAGTTTTATTAAAGAGTTAAGCATAAGATAACTCCAGTCTACATTCTTCGTAGAATAAAAATAATAACACACGATTAAATTAATAGAAACCTATATTGTCGTTTTCGCTAACGATGTAACTTGGACCTTATCTATCTATCTAATACCTTTAAACGAGCAATTCTTGTATATATGTATATATATATATAATCAGGATCTCGGAAACGGCTCCAACGATTTCGATGAAATTTGGTATGTGGGGGTTTTCGGGGATGAAAAACTGATCTAGCTATGTTTCATTTTCAGAAAATCGCTTTTACTCGTGTTTTCCGGCTATTTTTGTTTGCATTAGAATATAAAGCTAAATTTCGCAGACTTCGAGCAGATCATAATGGCACATTAGAAATCGGGTGGTCGCGGATCCAACCGACCTCGGTTCGATACCACGTTTTTTTTCAAGATTTTTAGTTTTTTTTTTAAGTTTATTTTTTATGAGAAAACGTCAAGTTTCTTCTTTTGTGAGAAAAAGTTACTTTTTTGTGAGAAAAAGTTATTTTTTTGCAAGAAAAAGTTACTTTTTTGTTAGAAAAAGTATTATAGGGAACGTGCAGTAACTATAGGCGGCAGCACTAATGCGACAGAAGAGACACTATGCGGACAGTAAAACAAACTTATCAAGGTAAAACATTCAAATTGATGGCACCCTTATGGCACCAGTTGGCAGCACCGTCTATGTGCACGTTCCCTATTGGGAGCACACAGAACAGGAAAAGCCGGTTGTCTGTAAAGTCGGTTTACGGACGATAGTTTAACGTGACTCACCGCTCCACCCCCTCCGGTGTTTTTGTCAAATATCTTGAAAACGGTGCATCCTACGGCAAAATCAATGAAATTTTCATCCCCCCTTTAATGCCCCCGCGCTCCCTTTCCCGCATCCCCTCCCCCCCCTCTCAACCCCCCCCCCCCCACCCCTCCGGTGTATATAATCAGGATCTCGGAAACGGTTCCAACGATTTCGATGAAATTTGGTATTTGGGGGTTTTCGGGGATGAAAAATTGATCTAGCTTGGTCTTATCTCTGGGAAAACGCTTGGTACCGAGTTTCTGCCCGAGCAGAGCTCGGTCGCCCAGGTACTGACTATAATAGATACAATACAATACAATACAAATATTCTTTTCTCAAAAATATCCGTAAATGTTAACATTATTCTTAACGCGAAGTGCATAGCATAAAATAAAACAAATATTTAAAGGGGCTCCCATACAACAAACGTGTTTTTTTATTTGCCGTTTTTATAGATGATGGTGCGGAACCCTTCGTGCGCGAGTCCGACTCGCACTTGGCCGGTTTTTATAAGTAAATAACGAACTTTATAGTCTAGACTAAATTATCGCTGCCATTATTTAACAAAACTCGCTTTTTCAACTGCCATATCTGTAAACAATTTACGCTCATATTCAAACATCTTCAACGCCATAAACAATATTTTTGAGCCAAACGATTCACAGACCACCGTCTTCACTATTCAGAACGAATAGTTCCCACGAGCGAAAGCTGTCTTCATCCCATCTTGTCCGGGCCATCAATCTTCGCTCGGTTTTTACCTTCGTTAGAACATTAAGACAAACTGACATGATAATTAGATTAATCGTCATGTTCGTTACGTTTTTCTTGTTTTGGTACCCTGGATTAGTGGATGCTTGTTTACGTCATGTTCAATCAAAGTGGGAACTGAATGTACCTAGTTCATCATCATCATCCCAGCCTGTAGGGCAAAGGCCTCCTCTCAAAATGAGAGGGCTTAGGCCGTAGTTCCCATGCGAGCCCAGTGCAGATTGGGAACTGCATACACACCACTGAATTTCTTCGCAGAATTCTTTCAGCGTGCTCATGATAAGTTTCATGTGATGAAGGAAAACATCGTGAGGCTGCACACACCTGCGAAGAAATTCAATTGTGTGTGTGAAGTTCCCAATCCGCACTGGGCCCGCCTGGGAACTAGAAAGAAAGAAAAGAAAGAAAGAAATACATTTATTTACAACAACACAAGACACATCATCAATATTTTACAAAACAAAAGACAACACGAAAGCTAAAGATAGAATGTGTCATTGCGGTTGCAAATCGGACACTGGCTCAGCATAATGCTGAGGCGTTTATAGCACCCCAGCGCTGATTTTCAGCCAGCACCGTTGGTGACACCCGGATCGCTGTAAGTATAGATAAATAAATAAATAAATAAAATAAACTGCACACTAATAGCTACATAAGACTACATGCGTAAATAAATAATACCTGGGCGACCGAGCTCTGCTCGGGCAGAAACTCGGTACCAAGCGTTTTCCCAGAGATAAGACCAAGCTAGATCAATTTTTCATCCCCGAAAACCCCCAAATACCAAATTTCATCGAAATCGTTGAAGCCGTTTCCGAGATCAAAACACCGGAGGGGTGGGGGGGGTGAGAGGGGGGGGAGGGGATGCGGGGGAGGGAGCGTGGGGGTGTTAAAGGGGGGATGAAAATTTCATTGATTTTGCCGTAGGATGCACCGTTTTCAAGATATTTGACAAAAACACCGGAGGGTGTGGGGGGGGGGGTGAGTCACGTTAAACTATCGTCCGTAAACCGACTTTACAGACAACCGGCTTTTCCTGTTCTGTGCTCCCAATAGGGAACGTACAGTGCACATAGACGGTGCTGCCAACTGGTGCCATCAATTTGAATGTTTTACCTTGATAAGTTTGTTTTACTGTCCGCATAGTGTCTCTTCTGTCGCATTAGTGCTGCCGCCTATAGTTACTGCACGTTCCCTATAATACTTTTTCTAACAAAAAAGTAACTTTTTCTAACAAAAAAGTAACTTTTTCTCACAAAAAAGTAACTTTTTCTCACAAAAGAAGAAACTTGACGTTTTCTCATGAAAAATAAACTTTAAAAAAAAAACAAAAATGTTGAAAAAAACGTGGAATCGAACCGAGGTCGGCTGGATCCGCGACCACCCGATTTCTAATGTGCCATTATGATCTGCTCGAAGTCGGCGAAATTTAGCTTCATATTCTAATGCAAACAAAAATAGCCGGAAAACACGAGTAAAAGCGATTTTCTGAAAATGAAACATAGCTAGATCAGTTTTTCATCCCCGAAAACCCCCACATACCAAATTTCATCGAAATCGTTGGAGCCGTTTCCGAGATCCTGATTATATATATATATACAAGAATTGCTCGTTTAAAGGTATTAGATTTGTAGATTATAAAAAAGCAAAGAATAATCACTCAAACATATGTAACTACGGTCCAAGGCCTTCCATTCTGAGAGGAAGCTTGTGCCCTGCAGTGAGACGTATACAGGCTGAGATAATGATGACGATGAGTTAAAATCCCTATAGAAACCCCCCTGCCTGTATGTATGAATGTATTTTATGCATAACTTTTACGTGTCATAACACGCTAAGCGAGCATTTCTAGCTATTTGTGGAGTAAATGGCAAATGTATCAAATATCGAAAAGTCGGGCAGTATCCACTTCATAAATCTTTCTTCGCGAAAATGTTAGAATACGCGTCATAAAATTGATAAATTGTACTTTGTTGTATTTGTCATATGGTATGTACCTACTTGGCCAAAATGTTTCGGGCTATAAGTTTCAGATGGTATTTGTTCAAATATGCCGTAATCTATCTGTCTTTTATAACAACAACAATAACAATGAATCGCCAAATATGTTGCTAAGCTCAAAACTTGAGAACCTCTGCACCAAATTGGATAATTCTTTTTTTGTTGTGTTCGTAATTAACAGGACAAGGTTTTTATGAGAAAAAAACTTCAGCGGGGGCAAAGCGGCGGGCATCAGCTGCTATCGAACAAATACGGTTTGAAGGTAAGGTAAACGTACACCTCAACGCCCAGAATGACACCTATCTGTCACCTGTTTACTATGACGTAAGATTGATGGTGCCATGTATTGGGTCTGTGTCGAGCACAGGGCCGTTTACCTTAGTTATTTTACCTGCGCATCATGTTTTTTGAGCCAAAAATTAATCTTACAAATGTTTCTCGTGAATTTATTTCTAACACGGGCAAAGCCACGGGATACAGCTAGTACTTTCCTAAAACCATCAAAGAATATTTTCAAATGCCATAAAATAACGCCATTGGCCCGTAAATCTGAAAATAATCACCATAATTACGTCATTACGCCAAACGAAGGTCATCTCATCAATAGAAGAGATACTCGAAATCGACGGGGCTCAGATTTCGCATTTGTAAAGGAAAAAATACCAAAGTCAGTGAATCGGCACTCATAAAGCCGGAAGCTTGTAATTGAGTTAGCGTGGCACTCGTGGTTCCCCTTAGGGTTTGCCTTCCAAAATGGCGGATTTTGTTGGGCGGCCAAGGAAAATTACTATTGTCGTTGTTAGTTTGATATTATCACTATTTTTCCCAGTTGACTTTTGACAACTTTAAAAGAAAGAAAAATCATTAATTCTTGATAAACATGAAAAAGAAACAAGAATAAAATAAAAAAATGTGCATGCCACGAAATGGTCCCGGATCAGCAAACTGCTGGTCTTGCGAACCGGCTGATCTTCCTTTGGGACCATCAAGTCGACACAATTTTTAGACTCCAAAAAAAATAACAACAATAATTATAACACTATACTATACATACTAACAATGACTACCCAAACCGCCAAAAGGCCAGTCTCTTCTAGGTACCCTTCTGGATTATAAAAAAAGAAAAAGAAAGAAATGTAGAAAAATAAATTAACACACACCTGGAAAATGATCCTAAGTCACTATAATGCCATCCATACGACCTGCGCTGGTCTTCCGTTGTTTTCTATCAAGCTTGATCAAGTTTATCCATTTTATTGCTACATTGTAATCTAAATGGTAGTATCTCTTCAATCCGCTGTTTTACTAGCCCTTTCTTAAGAACTCGCAGCGGATACGAATCAATGCAATGCGATGAATAGACCAAACGAATTGCGAGAACTGCCTCAAACTGGAGACAAACTAATGTGGTGCTTATCTCTTCACACGGCAGTGTGTCTAGCAGTGGCGTAGCATACCTTGGAGGGGCCCTGTATCATATGCATAGAGGGCCTTATCGCTACAGAGCAATCTAATCCTGGCAACCTTAACAAAAGAAAGTGAATACCAATTTACAAAAAAACAGTCAGTGTAAAACTTGGGACCGTTTTAAATATCACTTATTTTATTGCCACGGGAGAATTTCGCCTATTTTTTACATATAGTTTTTGGTAAAATGGTCGGTAGTAGGTACGTAGGTCGGGCTTAGGGCATGCTCCCGGTACTGGATTTCCATACAAATACGGTACTGGAACCGGGAATTCCCGCTTCTCGCTATACAAACTCGGTACCAGGAGCATGCCCTAGTCGGCCTGTTACCTTGCCACCAGTTCTATTATTGGTTCTAGAAATTGAATTATTTTTGTGCAAGCAACGGAGCTGATTTTCGGAACAAATCAGCATGTCTACCACTTTTGTGTGTTAAAACAGACGATATTACGGGCAACAAAGCAACAAGCTCCATATTAATGTTTTGCAAATGATGTAAGCCCGAAGTTTTCCTCAGTATAATCACGGGTACGGTACAATTACTGCGTAGTTTCTGTGTGAGCGTTCATCTTAAAGAGCTTATTCATTCTCCCCAGCAACACCGGGAGGCATGAGGCTACGCAGTATAAGTGGGCGTTTAATTGGCAAACTAAGTTATCTAAGTCAGATACCCAATGAACTCGATCTATTATGGACTTGGCATCGCCTATAACGAACCCATTCAACTTACGGACTGACTTATTTCCTGATATTGCTGAAGTATCGGGATGGCTTTAATTGGAGCGCGTTTGGTTTAATTAAGCCCTAAGGTTTGATTACAGGGCAGCTAGGTAATTGGAAAAAGTTAGTATCCTTTGGAATTGTAAGGTATGGTAAGGTAGGCAGCAGTCGCGCGGAAAGAACTTGTAATCTGTCTATCTATGTAGGTATATAATAGTTATTTATGATACAAGTGCGGAAAGTAGGCTATTCCCAACGAATGGCGGAGATCTAAACAAACGAGCGAAGCGAGTTTGGTTTAGCCGACATGAGTTGGGAATTTCCTACTTTCGACACGTATATCATACAACATTTTACAATGCATTAAGCGAGGAAAAAAATTGGGGCTAAGAGCGCGCGTAGACAGAGTTCCGCGTTCAGAGTTCTGTGTTTTCATCGCTAGAGAGTTCCAGTCGCCTGCTGTGTGCGTTATCGTAAGAGACTCAGTACATTCGAAAAAACGCAGAACTCGGAACTCCAGACCGCTCTCTGTCTGCGCGCGCTCATAAATATTTTCGGAAAAAGATGTTGCGTTCTTATTTACCTTTCATTGAGGGAATGTCTCGTAGATGTTTACATATTTCAGCATCGGTTTAGTCAGCAGGAGGCTATCACATTTCATTTTGTGCTTGGTCTAGGACGTCAGGCGGCGTTAAGTCCTATGTAAATTCATCACTTGAACTCTCCATTTTAATTTACTAAACTTAAATTAATTCTCCGGACTGAATTCATGAACATTACTGTGGCGGGTTTTCATGACAGGCGCGAACGGAACGAATCATGATTGGTTCGTAATACGCCATGCGCGCGCACTGAAAACTCATTGGTTGACAGGCGCGAACGGGTAACCGTGATTGGTTCGTGTTACGCCATGCGCGCACACTGAAAGCTCATTGGTTGACAGGCGCGAACGGCTAAACATGATTGGTTCGTGTTACGCCATGCGCGCGCACTGAAAGCGCAGATGTCGTACGGTCCGAAATGGACTCAAGGAATTATTTTAGTACTAAATTTTTTATTTCAAAACTTTTGACGAAATTAAAATTTGTGTGTTTTAATATTAAAATAATCTGTTTTATTATTTTATCAGTAAATATTCATTTGGTTGCAACAAACATTTTCTTATTTGTGCAAAGCTGAATTATGAAGACACAACTCTCTAGTCTTATTTTTTAAACACTAGTTTGGACACAACTTTTTGAGAATTGGCAATTTAAAAAGTTACTTTTCCGCACGCGTGTGGAAAGTAAAATCCATACAATTTTTTTTCACACTTGCGAAAGTGTGCTGGGATGACTCACTTTCTATAGATATGTTGACTCGCGTCAAGAGGCACTTTCCGAGCATATGCATTGTAAATAAAATTGAATCGCTAAATGTGTTGCTTAGCGCAAAACTCGAGAACCATTGCACTAAATTGCATATTTCTTTTTTGTTGTGTTTGTAATTGTACATAGTTTTAGTTTCATCACTAATTTCGCCAGTTTCGGGTTTGTCTTTTTTCTTATAATTTTTACCTGACTTTTAGGTAAACCAGTACATAAACTCACTATTCTCCATAAAACCTTTCCATTCGCAGTGCGGTGTGCAGATTTTTCGGTAATTTTACTCGGCTCTCGGCTGGATGGCAGGAGGAAATCACTTTTGCATAATACCGCCCAGTTTGGTTTCAGGCTGATCTGCTGTAACTTAACCCTTTTAGTAGTACCTCCATTTGCCTCCATGCTGTATTAACTATAACGTAAAATATGGTTTAAAGAATGAAAACGACTAAGTATGAAGGGTATACGGAATGAACAGTTCTAGTCACCTTTTTTGAAAATGAGGTTTTAATTAATTTATTGAACCAGGCGTTACTTTGCGAAGGTCGTAACTGAGATTTTAATCTCAAAATGTAGCGCTTGCAAAGTACTATAACATACCATTGGATTAAATATGGATATCTGAAAATAATATATATTTATGGTTACCATAGTAATTATTCGTGATGACTAACTTTCAAACAGTTACAACTCAAAAAGTTGCTCAGGTGGCTACACATGTTCTTTCCCTGTAACCTTCATATGCAATAGGCGCTCAAGCCCTCAATATGATGATAAATGGACTATTGAATCAACTACAAACAAGATTTCACTACCAGATGGTTCTCTTTGATTAACAAGATATATTTTTATCTTAGTATTAAGGACTTAGACGATGTTGTGAAATGCTAGTCGCTTATAAAATAGTTGTAGCAGCAACAAGGCCGTTAAGTACCCGCTCTCATAAAAACTATATTTAAACCGATAAGCACTGTATTCTGAATATTCCGCAGGCGCGAGCGCCAGTCCCATTACTACGCATTACGTATTAATGCGCCACCCGCCCCCCTAAACGGCTGCAGACAGACACTATCGACGCAGTAGGAAGTTTGAAAACAGTAAGATATTAGGGTTCCCACACAAAACCGCCATGCGGTGCGATGCGACGCCGCATCGCGGTTTTGTGTGGCAGCCCTTAGACAGGTTTTCTACGAGATATACACTCCATTCCACTGCACAATTGCACTTTTGCATTAAGGTAAGCAATGGACGGCCTCATCGCTTCGAAGCGATCTCTTCCAGGCAACCTTTTAGACAGAAAGAAAGCAAGGAATGGATTTCAGCAGGTGGTGCAATATAAAATAAATAGTACTTAATAGTAGTTATTATTGTAATATTCCATATTTTTTGTTTGTTAAAAATAAATTAATAGTAAAAAAAAAACAACCAAAACGTACAAATACATAAAACAGATATAGATAGATTCATAGATTCTTCAGTTATATGCAAGACTGATGTTTGTACGTTATCTATCAAGCGAGCCGCTTGTATATTTTTCGAAATATCTATGTACTTGTTTTTCTGTACTATTTTCTTTATGATGTACAATAAAGAGTCACTGTATATTTAAGTAATTCGAAAAATATACAAGTGGCTCGCCTGATAACAAACAACCATTAGTCTTGCAATAACTGAAGAGTACCTCGGTCAGTTGCCAGCCTCTTTCCCCGTTTAGGCTTACTGTTCAATCTTACTGTCAACGCGTATACTGTGCATCTGTGCTATATACTATGTTATGCCATGCGATTGGTTGACACTGCTCTGTCCCTCAGGATTTCCTTCAACCAGTAGGTTGCCAAACATGCTCAGATACTGATTAAACCGCATTCGACTATCGTAATGCTTTTGTAGGCATTGCCGTGTAACGTGTCTAAAGATCTTAATTCAATTCGTATTTGCTTGAAATCAGGTTCGTTAAAAATCGCATTTTTAATCGAAAAATAATCTAAATACGTCCGACCGTTTCACCGTAATGCGAGCAGCGTGAAGCATGAAGGCCGGCGCAGACCCGATGTAATAAATGAAACTGTAAAAAAGGTGGCGCACTAGATGCGTGCACATGGTGTGCCATATTTCTTACAGTTTAATTCGTTACAACTGGTGCGTGACATGCATAAGCATCTGGTCTGTGCCGGCCTTGAAGGAGTAACACACACATACACTCATATACTTCCCTATCCCTTAAAGAGATAAGTTCTCCTTTGTAGGATCAACGTCATAAATAAGTGATCACTTTTGTACCTCGTTTAACGTCATGATTGAAAAGCCGCACAAAATTATGTAACTACTAAAAGCGACAAGGTACAAAAGCGATCACTTATTTATGGCGTTGACTGTTCATGATCTCAAAGTTCTCAATAGTGTTTATTTTTTCTTTATTTTTGTACAATAAAGGGTGTACATACATATACTCGTACCTATTCACAAGTTCTCGCATTGTTAATATTAGTCGGAGTAGGATAGCTGAAATTGAAATAAAAATGGCCGCTCATCGCCGCCATATTGATAAAATGCTCCGTCAGAGAAGATAATTCAAGGGCTGAATCCTAAAGAACCCTTCACGTAATATTAGCAATATTGATGATTTGCAGTTAACGGCTACCGAGGTTGATGTAACACTGCGATTATTAAAACTGTTAGTGACTTGCTGGTTTAAGTTTCAAGATCGAGATGGTACAGCGTATTGGTATTCTCGAACGAGCACGTATCTGAACAATGAAAATTACCTACTACAGGGTGACATCTAAAACGTAATACAAAATTATATTTTCTAGATCCACTCATGATAACGATTATCTTTTATTTTGAAAACGTAAACACAAAATCGACGTCTCCATACAAATTGCGAAACCAGTTGATTGCTTTTTGTATGGGAGGCTCAATTTTATTCTACCGATTTCCATATTTAGGTACTCCCATAATAAAAGTTGATCGTAATCATGAGTGGATCCAGAAAATATAATTTTGTATTACGTCTTAGATGTCACCCTGTATATCCAATGTATTAAAATAGATGACTAGATTGATTGATGAATAGATTGATGATGGATGATGATGAGATGATTTATTTATTACTCAATATAAAATTACAGCATTACTGTATAACACCAATGCGCTGTTCTTTATGCTTCCGAGTTGTCGTTTTAATGAAAACAAAATCACGATCGCGTCCTTTGAGTTACAAAAGTTAGTCATATAAACTATATGGGTAACTTTCGTTACACAAAGGAATCAATAAAGTTCTGCTGAAATAAAAACCCCTTAATAGTGCATAATTTTTTTAAAATCACTCCTGTGTCACTCAATTCTTTACGCTTCCGCCTTAGATTATTTATGCACTAGATGGAGCGTCAGTAGCAAACATTGCGATACAAAACGTCCACAAATCCATTTGACAGCTTCATATTACGATCGCGTTACGTCATTCCGGTTGACACTGTGTGCGTGCTTAATGATGGTGGTGCTTAAAATGTGGGGAAAGTGAAGCTGATTGGGGAATGTGTGGGGAGAGCTTCAATTCGGGGAAAATGAGGGAATTTTAAGTATGAACACAAATACGCGACATTTGACATCAAATTTCTGCTAGTCTTGATTAATTTCCTACAATTTTATTATTCGCAACAGCTCTAAACTAAGTCACTCGGCCCACATAATTTTTCATTCCCCACACGTGGGGAATTTCGACAACGCGTTTGGGGATTTTAGCATATTACTATTGGCAACCCTGTAAATGACGCAAATGACATATAAGCCAACAGTTGGCTTATATTTTTACGGGACGTTTCCATGCCACCAAAGCTCTATCTAGTGCATAAATAATCTAAGCCTTCCGCGTATTTTTAAATTAATGAAGCCTTAAATTTACACAAACTCTTTCCTAGGAAATAGCATTAGGCATTTTTTGGGCAGATTAAAGATTCCGTGCCACTCGATTCTTACTCGGTCGCTTACTCGGAACTTCGAAGGCAATAAATTACCTGCATTACAGCGAAATGCATTAAAAATACAAGAAAAAAGTAAGAGAACCGTTTCTCTTGATGACGTCAAACACGGTAGGGCTTAATTTGCGAAGTGTTTCTGACTTCCAAGTTATTTTAGCTGCAAGACTTTTATTACCTTGTTCTATAGTTTGATTCACGAGAGCTGGCACGAATGAATTGAACGGAAATGTCACTTGCGGATTGGCTCGTTGAAATGGCAATGGGTAGGTCATATAGCACGGAGAACAGATGGCCGTTGGGGCCCAAAAGTTCTCGAATGGAGACAACGGACTGGCAAGCGCAGCGTGGGACGTCCACCAACGAGATGGACGGATGATTTGGTGAAAGCCGACGGATGATTAAGTATTTTATGATCTGCATAGACGTCTGCAGTTTCCAAGACGTAGGTATTTTAACAAAATGAACGGATCAGATCGCATAAATTATTTTTTGAAAAATAATTTAGCTTTTGTACTCTTTATTATGGCATGTGCTATAAAGAATTGATGTTGGTATTTAATTGTATTATAATGATTATTATGTGATACGGTATGTGTAAGCACAAAAACCTTCACAAACGCAACAATACCTGAACAAAGTAAGAGGAATTATGCAATTCTAAAGTCAATAAATCCAACGCAATACATTTCATCAGATATAGGCGATACCGTCACGTCTGTCAGATAATCTCAAAAATTCGTTAGAAAATGATAGATTTATTTCGTACAGCCACAAAAACCAATTCTGCAGAGGCAGTCGTTTCATCAAAACAGACAGACTCATCACGTAAATAGCACTAAAAGTGTGCAGTAAAATTACATAAAGTTTACACTGACAGATGGTTTGCCTTCATTTCATATTCAACTTTAACGACCTACAAATAAAGCCAATTTTAGAATAGTGTTACCCACGTTTGCAGATTTTGTAATAGCTACTTTATTTGTATGGTGTTAAAGTTGGAAATGAAATGAAGGCAATACATTGGACAGTGGTAAACTAAAAGTAAACGTATTGTACCTATCCGGTAATAGTACTACAGTACTAGAATTTATCAGTTTATGTATCTACTAGCTGATGCTCGCGGCTTCGCCCCCGCTGAAGTAGATTAAAACGTGTTTTCCCGCGGGAATGAGATATTTTCCCGTGGTAAAAAGTAGTCGAAGTCACTCTCCAGCCCTTCAACTATGCCCATACAAATAACCACGGCAATCCGTCGCTCAGTTTCGACGAGAAAGAAGGACAAACAAACAAACACATTTTTACATTTATAATATTAAAAGTATGGTTATGGATTAAAAAAACCGGCCAAGTGCGAGTCGGACTCGTGCACGAAGGGTTCCGTACAATTATCTATAAAAAATCACGTTTGTTGTAAGGGAGCCCCCTTAAATATTTTTTTTATTTTAATTTAATGATTTATTTTTAAAGTCAATATATAATTAAATGTTCTGTGAATATTTCAAGTGTCTACCTGTTGCCGTTATCAATATCGAGCAAAAACGAGCAAAAAAAACATGTTTGTTGTATGGGAGCCCCTTAAATATTTATTTAATTCCATTTTTTAGTATTTGTTGTTATAGCGGCAACCGAAATACATCATCTGTGCAAATTTCAACTCTCTAGCTATCACGGTTCCCGAGATACAGCCTGGTGACAGACGGACAGACGGACGGACGGACGGACAGCGGAGCCTCAGTAATAGGGTTTCCGTTTTTAGGGTTCCGTAGTCAACTAGGAACCCTTATAGTTTCGCCATGTGTGTCCGTCTGTCTGTCTGTCTGTCCGCGGCTAAGCTCAGAGACTGTTAGTACTAGAAAACTGTAATTTGGCATGAATATATTAGTCAAGCTGACAAAGTGGTTAAATAAAAAAAACTAAACTAAATTTTTTTAGGGTACCTCCCATAGACGTAATGTGGGGGTGATTTTTTTTTTCTCGACTAACCCTATACTGTGGGGTATCGTTGGATAGGTCTTTTAAAACCATTGAGGGGTTGCTTATATGATTTTTGTATTCAGTGATTTGTTTGCGAAATATTCAACTTTAAAGTGAAAATTTTCATTAAAATCGACCGTCCCCCCCCCCCTCTAAAATCAAACTGTTGGGTGGAAAAATTTAAAAAAATTCAAAATGGTAGTAAATATATTAAATTTACAAGGAAAATTATAGCGGCTAAGATTGCAAGGGAATTATTTGTAGTTTAAGAGTAAATAAGCCTAAGGTATTAAACATACCGTCACTACTTTGAAAAACTCGTATCTCAAATCAGCATGTAAACAAAACTGAACCTTGATACGCGCGTAATAAAGTTCACTTTGCCAGATTAACGATTTTAAGGTACGAGCTTTTTTCAAAGTATTGACGATACCTAACTTTGAAGATTCCGTACACATACGAAATCCTTCGAAAAATATTACTTGATTTTTTCGTAATGGCTACGGAACCCTATCTTGGGCGTGTCCGACACGCTCTTGGCCGGTTTTTTTTTTACCCTTTGGGTACGGAACCCTAAAAATGACTTGCAGATTATGTCAAGATCTAGATGTTAAGAGAAAAATTAAGAGCAGTGTGAAAAAAAATACGTATGAAATAATTAGACTCGTAAAATCTAGCGTAATTGGCTTGTTCGTTGTCTAGTAGAAAATAATTGAATTATGAAACTCAAAAAAGCATATTCATGAAGCTCATGAGTAAGTTTAAGGCTTTTGACATTTTGAAAATACCGTAGATATTTTAAATGTTTTTTTGATAAAAAAGTACCTATGCATGTTTTTTTACAGTAATCCAGCCACCCCGTAATGCTCCTTTTCTGTTTCACTTATTAATACAAACAGGGGCGGAAAGAAATTGTTTTTTTAAGTTGCTGCTCGAGGCAGCAAAACTGGTTTTCCATACATACATATGCGTACGCTTTTCAGGTTAAATCTGTGTTCAAAAATGCGTGGCATTGCATATTGCAGGTATTTCAATCTCTTATGCTTCATTTAGGCGGTCGGAAAATATCATTCAAGTTACGTTACAATACGAGGTCGCATGTCCTACTAATACTATAGTTGAGAAACTTTGGGAATATGCTGGGATGTTTAGATGTTTGTTATTCAATTAACGGCTGAATTGATTTAGCTCAATCTTGGCGTACAGATATACAAAGATATAAAACGAAGACATAGGGAAATATCATGAAAATGCACTCCCGTAGGGTATTTTTCTAAATTTAAACAAGAGGGCGGCTGTCCAATAAACTAGCCGTAAGGGTTCCGTAGCCATTACGAAAAAATCAAGTAATATTTTTCTAAGGATTTCGTATGTGTACGGAATCTTCCATGTTAGGTATCGTCAATACTTTGAAAAAAAGCTCGTATCTCAAAATCGTTAATCTGGCAAAGTCAACTTTATTACGCGCGTATCAAGGTTCAGTTTTATTTACATGGTGATTTGAGATACGAGTTTTTCAAAGTAGTGACGGTATGTTTAATACCTTAGGCTACTATTTACTCTTAAACTACAAATAATTCCTAAGTAATCTTAGCCGCTATAATTTTCCTTGTAAATTTAATATATTTACTACCATTTTGAATTTTTTTTAATTTTTCCACCCAACAGTTTAGATTTTAGAGGGGGGGGGGGGACGGTCGATTTTTATGAAAATTTTCACTTTAAAGTTGAATATTTCGCAAACAAATCACTGAATACAAAAATCATGTAAGCAACCCCTAAAAAAGACCTATCCAACGATACCCCACACTATAGGGTTAGTCGAGAAAAAAAAATCACCCCCACTTTACGTTTATGGGATGTACCCTAAAAAAAATTTTTAGTTCGTTTTTATTTAACCACTTTGTCGGCGTGACTAATATGCCAAATTACAGTTTTCTAGTACTAACAGTCTCTGAGCTTAGCCGCGGACAGACAGACAGATAGACAGACGGACAGACATGGCGAAACTATAAGGGTGCCTAGTTGACTACGGAACCCTAAAAAACGAGTTGTATGTGGAATGGGTATAGAGTACACCTACTTTTATCGGAACGTTAAAAAATTAATGGAACAAGTAAATAAAAATCGTTAAGCAAAAAGCACCATCGTTACGACGACAATTAAAACGAAAATCGTGATAGGCAGCGATTTGAAAAACCGTGTACACCTACATTGCCAGACACGATGACAAAGTGGTTTCGGCCTCGTCACTCGGATATTGTTTTTAACGAATCACTTCATGAATTATTCCCATTTTAGGCTTGCCTTGACCTTTGCCATGGCATCGATTGCCTACGCTTTTTTAGTGACAATGAAAAAGTGATATTTATTTTATATTTAATTGAAGACTATGTAGTTTCGTGGATGTTCAAAGCGTTTTTCTTTTGTTTCTCGAATAACCTTAGTTATAAATAGGAGTTGGCAGAGTTAATTTAAATGATTACACACCTGCAGGCTACAGAGCCTCGAACACCGCCGTAGAGTTGCTTGTTTGTCTGTTTTTTTATCGGTTACATTTTGGTGAGTGTGCGTAGGAATTACATGATTTATTTCCTCCTTCTCCATTTTACCAACGGACATCCAGGCGGGGGGAGCGCCTTCATCCTTGTATGGTTAGTATTTCAGTGCCCGTAAGAAGCGCTTCGCGTCATGTGACCTAATGCGAACTGCTAAGGAATGGAATTCGCTTCCGTCTTCAGTATTTCCAGATAAATACAACCTAGGCCTCTTCAAGGCTAGAGTGAATAGGCTGTTACTGAACTCGTGAGATACACCTTTGGCCTCATCTGCACTTTTCATCAGGTGAGAAAGTGGTCAATCAATGGTCAGTTTTATGTATAAAAAAAAAACACACGGCTACATAAATTACCTACGCGTTGCAAAAAAAGTAGTGATTGAGCGAATGATTGGGAGTGATTTATATGCACAATTGCATATATTTAACTTTGTCCATTTGAATGATTTCCAACGACCCGTCGTTTCATTAGAAAACTCCATAGGTATTTTCATTATAATTCAAATTACCTTCTAGACCAAATTACGTTTTCGCACTCGTTAAAAATGCAGTTGTCAATAAAACAACGAGAAAATAAGTTAAAAAAAAACCGAGACACATTGAGTGCCGAGAACACGCCAGGCGAGTCTGCGTTCGTAGGCAGTTTTTGCTACAAAGCGGAAAAACACTGCTACTATTTACGAGCATAGCGCGTGAAAAATAAAGATCTAATGTCATCATCATCATCATCATTTCAGCCGAAAGACGTCCACTGGTGAACATAGGCCTCCCCCAAGGCTCGTCAAACACATCGGCCCTGCGCCATCCGCATCCAATGTGTTCCCGCCACCTTAACCAGGTAGTCGCTCCATCTTGTTGGAGGCGTCTTCCGGTCCGCGGACGCCACTCGAGAACCTTTCGGCCTCATCGGCCGTCAGTTCTACGAGCGATGTGCCCTGCCCACTGCCGCTTAAGATCAGGTACTAAAAGCTAAAAAATAATTTAGTAAGTTCTAGGTAGCAGTTCATCACACCACTCTCCTCATCCGTCTAGGGCAATGATCATGATCACACAAAAAAAAACGTGGCGGTAGGTACTATACGAACTTCTATTTTCGAATTTCGGGGTAGCTTCTGGACTTTTTAACAAATTCTATGCCAACTGTCAGACTCGACATTTCTTCTACTTCCACAAACGCACATGAGCGTTCAAAGGACTGCCGAACTGTGGCGCAAAGTCATGAAAATGCGTTCCCGGCAGTGAATACATTAACTTGAGTTTTTTCTTCTCAACAGGATTTCTCCGAACCGGTGGTAGATTCTTTGACGTTCATAGGAGCATCAATCGGTGCTTAAATTTAATAAAGAATTTTGTCTTTTCAAAAGCTTTTTATTAACTTGCAATGTATGTAAAATATGTATGTTCGGGTCAAATCTTGGAAGTTGAATTTGACCCACTTCCAGTGGTCGGATCAACTTGAAATTTGGTATACTTATGTAGGCTGGATGACAATGCAAGTACAGTTAGCAAAAAGTACAGTCAGCGAAAAAGCTTGCATTGAAAATTAAATTTTTACACAAACTTATTTTGACTTTGAGCTGCACAATGGAAACGTTTCACAGTCCAACTGATAACCAACCAATTTCCCGTAACAAACTTGTTAACAAAGCGGGCGTGGCCGCGTCACGATGACACGCCACTCACGGACAAATTGTTTGCCTGATAGCTGATATCCCTTAATCTGAGATAGCTTGGCGCCTGCCTTAATGGAGCCTTCCTAATCCTAATACAACGGGTGGCTGCCCGGGTGGAAAGGCGTGGTGATACCAGGGAGATGCGGCTAATTGTCGCCATTGTTGGCTAATTTTGATGTGGACAAATGAGTCATCATAATCATCATATATAGGTACGTCCCACAACAGGTCCAACAGGTCTCTCAGTGCGGATTGGAAACACACCGTTAATTTTTTTCGCAGATGTGCCTTACGATGTTTTCCTTCACCGTAAAGCTCATGGTAAATTTAAATTGTAATTTCGCACGTAAATTTCGAATAACACAGAGGTGCGAGCCGGGATTTGAACCCACGACCCTTGCTTGATAGGCCATAGGTCAAACCGCAGGCCCAGCTTGGGCTTTTTTTTTATGTATTGAAGAATTGTTTATCTAAATTATGTACGGTTAATCCGTTGCCTAAGTCTACGAATTGTAATTTCATTAATGTATTTTTTTTATTTATTCAAAACGCTCAGTGTATTTCCCAAAAAAAAATAAGTTAAAACATAAGAAAAACCAGAAATACAGTTTTCAAATGGATACTTGTCCGATATCTATGATATTCCAATCGTGATTTCTCTCCGTGCCCGTAGTCTATTCTAGAACATGGATATAGTTCTGTCAATTCGGAAATGGGCAGTCCTCGGCATAGCCTTTGGGCATGGAACCGGCCGAGCAACGCTCGTTGCCGTCTGCGGGAAAGTTTGCCTTTGGTCCCAATCGTCAATTAAGCAATGAATACATACCAGGCCGATCTGAAGATCGATGTCCGTACATTGCATTTCCATAATTGCAATCAGTTCAATAGTTTTTGATTTAAATTCACTTTAAATGGAGCAATAAATTTTTTTTTTAATGAGGTAGTTTGTGTTTCCTTACTCAGAATCAAGAGCGGTATTATAAAAAAAGTGGCCCCAATTTTCAATTTTTTTTGTGTCAGTTTCGTAACGAGCCATTCAAACTATTATGAAAAAAGTCAATTTTTTCTTTATAAAAATGAATAGAACTCGTGATTCTGAGTAAGAAAACAGCATTAAATTTCTTCATTAAAAATAGGTTTTTTGATTCATCATCATCATTTCAGCCGTAGTAGGACGTCCACTGCTGGACATAGGCCTCCCTCATTGACGCCCAATCATTTCTGTTGGAAGCGACTTGCATCCACCCTGAACCTGCGGCCTTCATAAAATTGTCCTTCCATCTCGGTGGTGGACGTCCCACCTTTGTTTGATTGTTAATACGGCTGCGAAGAATTATATCGTTATTTCTTGGATAAAATCTATTCTTTGTCCTTCTGTTAGAGTTTAGCAAGCTAATACCCATAAAAGGGTAAGAATTCTATACCTAACGCTGTTTATTAAATAAGTATATTTAGCTGGTTGTTCTACTTCACATGACATACCTGACAGACAGCTGAAAAACCTAAAACTAACCATACACGAAACTACCGTAAACCTCTTTGATGTAAAATCATATTCTACACCTTCCCAGGGTCTCAAATGATCTCTATACCATTATCTTAATCGGTTCAACGGTTTAAGCGTGAAGAAGTTTTTACCTCTTGTCATACAGGCAGACAGAGTTACTTTCGCATTTATAATATTAGTAAGGATTAGTAGCCGAACATACAGCCAGACATGCCAGACATGTTTCGAACCAATTCGTGTTTCGTTGTCAAGGTGAGCTCATTAAAGTGGAACATTCTTTTACTTTAGTATACAACTGCATGGCTTGATTCATAAACATATTTAAGGTAATTTACTGAATCTGAGTGGTGTGCATTTGTGCCGTTTATACGAATAAGATCGCAAGTATAAAACTGCAATTTATCAGACCAAAAGTGGGTAATTGCTGCCCGATGAGCATGAAAACCAATTGCTGGTCTAATGGCTTCGGGGTAAATTAAACTTATACTTCGGCACCCATTGGAAGTGCTCAATTTTCTTCGCAAATTAAAAGGTATTCAAGCTCTCAGAGCCAGTTGAATTTGCTCTGCTTCGGTGTCAATCTGTGTCCAATGAATGGTTTAGGTTGATGAGTGCAGCGTCGAAGTCCTCAGAAAGTTACATGCAATTTTATATCAATTGTGTCAATAATTGCTAATTACTTGCTGTTAAAATGGAAATAGAAATAAATTAACATTTTTAAGGAAGAAAATTGTCCATTTAAAAAAGAAAATTATCTATTTGTGATTAGCTGAAATATGTTATTATGAACTTAGTCGCGCGACACGGTCGCTTGCATTCGTCAGGTCGCGCGACTCGGTCGCGGTCGCTAGTTCTGGTCGCCAACATCGGAATGCTACTTTATGAAGGCATATTTCGAAATTCCAACGAGATAAGGAACTAGCCTATATTTTATTCTTTTAACTAGTGTAATAAAAAGTGCAAAAGCATACGGGCGAATTCAAATTGGTGAGCCAAATTCGTGAATCACTCGAACTCAATGTATGGACGCCCCAAATTTTATAAGACTAATTAAAACAAATGAATTAGCTTATTATATTGTCCATTATTAACTGCGTACGAAACACTAATTTTGTATCACCAATTTGAATTCACACTATATATTTTATAATCTACGAACTCCAAACATATCCTTTTTCGAATAAATCGTTAGCGACCAACGGACCCAGATAGCGTAATGCGAGAGACACGTCGCAAAAGATATAAATTATAAATTTAATTTATCAATGTTTGCGCATTAATGTTATCGGCTCTTTCCAAATAAATTAGAACCATTTCGCGTATCCCATTACCTGTCAAAAGAGGGATGGCGGAATTTCAGCGCGGTAAATATTTGCTCTTAGATAATGCTTCTGGGATGCTTAGGGTTGCTGCGTAAATTTTACACATATTTTGTTACAAGTCTTTTTTACTTTCATAACACGATTTTTTTATCTTGTTTTAGTAGGTACTTATACATTCATACGGCACTGAGACTTACAATGGGCTTCATACGAAAGCTTAAAATCACTCAAAAGTGATGAAGCGAGCTATGCCCGGAGTTTCCCTGCGTGATCGAATCAGAAATGAAGAGATCCGAAGGTGAACCAAAGTCAATGACATAGCTCTGAGAGTTGCCAGACTAAAATGACAGTGGGTAGGGCACATCGCACGTAGAACCGACGGCCGATGGGGCAGTAAGGTTCTACAGGAAGACGTGGATCAGGAAGAACGAAGACGTGGCGTAAGAAGACCCCCAACAAGATAGACCGACGATCAAGGTCGTAGGATCTACTTGGACCCATGGGCGGCGCTGGACCGTACGTTGTGGTACTCTTTGGGGGAGGCTTTTGTCCAGCAGTGGACGTCTTTTGACTGATTATGATGACTTATGTTATGATGCATGTACCACAAGTCAATCCGAGCCTTGGAAATAGGTCCAAATTCACATGCAAGATTTAAAGTAAAAAAACTTGCGTAACAGGTCCCGGTTTTTAACAGTTTAGGAATTGTAATGAAATTGCACGTGTACTAATAGTACTAAAAAATTAAAAGTAGTACATATAAGAATTTATTTACTAACTTAACTAATACGCAGGGTCAGGTATACACAAAAGGGTCACATTCTAAATCCCTAACATCGTTTGTCCTAATGTAATGTTTGTCCTAATGATCGTTTGTCCTGACACTTTTTTTCTCGGAAACTGTGAATTTTTCAGGAACTTTTTTTGTGATTATCCTCTAGAACTCTATAGGTTAGGTTAGGTTTGTTTTATAAAAATCCAGACATAGCTCGAAGAATCGCTAGACTTAAGTGGCAGTGGGCAGGGCACATCGCCCGTAGAACTGACGGTCGATGGGGCCGAAAGGTTCTCGAGTGGCGTCCGCGGACCGGAAGACGCGGTGTAGGTTGGCCTCCAACAAGATGGAGCGACGACCTGGTGAAGGTAGCGGGAACGCATTGGATGCGGATGGCGCCTTTCGGCTGAAATGATGATGATGATGATGATAAAAATCCAGAACAATTAATAGATTTTAAATAAAAAGAGTTAGGACAAACGATCATTAGTACAAACATTACATTAGGACAAATAATCATTAGGGATTTAGATATAGAGCCTACACAAAATACAATAAAATAAATCAGTCAAATAAACCGCCCCGGATCGTACCAGGCGCAAAGGTGCACACACACCAGACGTATTGCCCCGCTGAACCGCGATGGACAACCTTTGCACCAGAAACGACCCACAGCGATGGTCAAGACCTCTCCAACAAAGACGGCGCCCCACTTCTTTAAAAAAAAAGTATTGCCTCGGAACCGAAAGACTAGAGTACCTAGTACATTATGTTTTAATCTATCTATCTAATACCTTTAAACGAGCAATTCTTGAATATATATAATCAGGATCTCGGAAACGGCTCCAACGATTTCGATGAAATTTGGTATGTGGGGGTTTTCGGGGATGAAAAACTGATCTAGCTATGTTTCATTTTCAGAAAATCGCTTTTACTCGTGTTTTCCGGCTATTTTTGTTTGCATTAGAATACAAAGCTAAATTTCGCCGGCTTCGAGCAGATCATAACGGTACATTAGAAATCGGGTGGTCGCGGATCCAGCCGACCTCGGTTCGATTCCACGTTTTTTTCAAGATTTTTTTTTTTTTTAAGTTTATTTTTCATGAGAAAACGTCAAGTTTCTTCTTTTGTGAGAAAAAGTATTATAGGGAACGTGCAGTAACTATAGGCGGCAGCACTAATGCGACAGAAGAGACACTATGCGGACAGTAAAACAAACTTATCAAGGTAAAACATTCAAATTGATGGCACCAGTTGGCAGCACCGTCTATGTGCACGTTCCCTATTGAGAGCACAGAACAGGAAAAGCCGGTTGTCTGTAAAGTCGGTTTACGGATGATAGTTTAACGTGACTCACCCCCCCCCCATAATCAGGATCTCGGAAACGGCTCCAACGATTTCGATGAAATTTGGTATTTGGGGGTTTTCGGGGATGAAAAATTGATCTAGCTTGGTCTTATCTCTGGGAAAACGCTTGGCACCGAGTTTCTGCCCGAGCAGAGCTCGGTCGCCCAGGTACTTTAATTTAATATGCAACGAGTACCACTACGTAGACCACGATCGCCGCTACAATGTGGTGGGAAAGTCGAGGCAATTATAGCAATAAATTATCGTGATAAGTAATTTCCGTGTCTAATAATCACTGAGTAAAAATAGCAAATATATTATACAGGCTGCTTAAATTGAAATCAGAATTGAAATCCATGACATTTCCAAACAATAAATAAATCCGCACTAACTTAACGGAACTTCCCCCTTTTTTGTCCAAATATGAAAATATGAAGGTCACTTTACGACGGTATTATAATTTCGGTCACACATGTGTTAAACTGTTGTTGAGGGGATGCGACGGCCCGCGTATTGATAATAACTTCACTACGTGAACTAGGTACCACGTTTTCATGAGACTTGGAATTAGGGCCTATATTGGGAAGACTTTCTGATACTTTGATACCTACGCACCAGTGTCATGCAGAACACACGTTACACATTATTTTATTAGATAAATACTCTTAGTTCTGCCATATTCTATTTGTCTATTTCAGGGGACTGTTGAAAGGATCATTAATTAAACAAGTAGCTAGCAAAATTTTAAAACGCAAGCAGTGTTAGCAAACTATTATTTTGTACAGAGATTTATACTTTTTAAACTTTCGTGATTTTCATTTATAATTATTATTATATTTAATTTTAGTAAGTACAGCTTTGCTTACTTACCTCTAAACCTAGCACCATTTTTAGGGTTCCGTAGTCAACTAGGAACCCTTACAGTTTCGCCATGTCTGTCCGTCTGTCTGCCTGTCTGTCTGTCTGTCTGTCCGTCCGCGGCTAAGCTCAGAGACTAGAAATACTGTAATTTGGCATGAATATATATATCAGTCACGCCGACAAAGTGATTAAATAAAAAAAGTAAAAAAAAATTTTTTAGGGTACCTCCCATAGACGTAAAGTGGGGGTGATTTTTTTTTCTCGATTAACCCTATAGTGTGGGGTATTATTGGATAGGTATTTGAAAATAAATAGGGGTTTGCTAAAACCATTTTTTGATAAAGTGAATATTTTCGGAGATATTCACTCCGAAAGTTCAAAATAATATGTCCCCCCTCTAACTTTTGAACCGCACGTCTTTAAAATATGAAAAAAATCACGTAAGTTAAACTTAATAAAAACTTTCTAGGAAAATCATTTTCAACTTAATTAGTTGAGCAGTTTTTAAGTTTTTGTAAAAAATATTTCTGAACTAAGATTGTAATTTAACCGCTATTGCAAGCATTTTTTTTCTTTAAGTACCTATAAGATCACGCTAACAGTATATTCTTTCAAATAAAAAAAATATATTACATCAGAAAAACAATCAACATACATACTAGTTCTAGTAGACTGCAGTTAGATTAGTTACTTAATTAACCGATAGATGACGCTGTACCGCCGACGTTAGGACCAAAACAACCACATTAATAAAGTATGCAAAGATTCTTTCGTACCTGTTACGGAACCCTATCTTGGGCGTGTCCGACACGCTCTTGGCCGGATTTTAATCTTGTGACCAAACACAGCCGAACGAATGTATCCCTAAAATCGATACTTAATGAAGTCAAAAGAATCCTCCTAAAGCATAATACAAAAAGCATTTAATCAAGGCAGCATATTTAGGCTCATTTATCATTGTCTGCTATATGTTACCCGGACAATGGCCTTGCTGCTGCTTCCCTATCTATAAAGATTACCATCTGGCGTAATAAGTATGTGAAAAGGGAAAATTATTACGGACCAAATCTTAATTACGTTTGCGTTATGAGAATACGCACGGGTTTAATTTTAAGAAAAACGTTTTGGCGTTTTTGGGACACGCTGTTCGGTTAAAAACATGCATGTATTTGGTCTCAGAACTTGAATGTTTAATATGTGTTTAAGGATTCTCTATCGTTTGCCCGAGTTTCATATGCCATTATGTATCTTTTTCCATAATTTTATTCGCCATAAAATTATTTATTTCTGAAGCATTGTTTTCTTCATAATTATGAATAAACTCACTTAACCTAATCTACTGCATTCTATAAGAAGACATTTAAAAAATCCTGGAAATAATGGGTTCTATATATTTTGACAAACGTTGGTATAGCAAATAAAATTATGACAAATGAAATTATGGGAAACGAAGTGACACCTTGTATAAATAAGTAAGTGTCTATTTTTCTATATAAGTATGTTTGTCCGTTGCCTAAAACCCATAGTACTGAGTTGGTTAGTTTGAGCGTAGGTCAATTTTGGTGTCAATATGTTATTTTATTTATTTTTAATTTATATTTAGTATAAAACATGACGATGACGCAAACTACATGAACTCCTAACACCTGTAACATTATGAATATTTAATTTATCAAACCTATACTAAAAATGTTGACGTAATTGACATATGAAAATTTATAGATGTAAATTTAGTTTGCAGTCGAACGCATTTAGAATACATCAAATAATGTCCCCAGGCCGAACCGAAAGCCGAATAAGCCGTCATCGTACGTCGAACTCCTAAAGACAAACCCAATTATACAGACTTTAGTTTTTACCTATCACATCGGATTCAACATCACATAAGACGACGAGACGAGAAACGATGCGTAGCATTTCGCCATATAAACGTAGTCCCCTGTTTCCACCTGGGATAATGGTATTAGAACAAATATTTTTTTACAATATAATCTACATCTACCATGGTCATGCTCCTGTTTTGTTTTTTTTTCCGGCCTTCAAAAACTACGAAAATTGTCTAATTTCAACGTCATATAAATAAAATAAATAAATAAATATCACGGGACAATTCACACCAATTGACCTAGTCCCAAAGTAAGCTAGGCAAAGCTTGTGTTATGGGTACTAGGCAACGGATAAACATACTTATATAGATAGATACATACTTAAATACATATTAAACACCCAAGACCCGAGAACAAACATTCGTATTTTTCATACAGATATCTGCCCCGACACGGGAATCGAACCCGGGACCTCAAGCTTCATAGTCAGGGTTTCTAACCACTAGGCCATCTGGTCGTGGTGGTGATTCAGACACTCATCAAAAAAAAACTCACTGCCTTCCTCTACTTATTTTTGAATATTAAAATTATTGGTCAAGTTTTTGAGGGGAAAATAGGGAACTACGAAATGCTGTTTTCATCAATTTTATGTACCTATTAATAGTCTGAGCTGCAGTTGTTCTTTTCTTGCTGTATTGATACGGAGGGGTTGGGGCGAGACAGTGACATTTAATGAAAATACCTATTTTTCAAAAGTCTCTCAGACGTCGTATCCTCCTCTTAACTCAGTGAATCCAATTATAAAACTTTGCGCCAAAGCAGATGTCCGCGCCATATCCAACAGAAATAATTGATCAGCATATCCAGGCAAACATCCACCTGGTCGGTCATGATTGCCTTCAATAATACACCCTCCGCAGCACGAAACGTACTAGCCGACCAAATCAAATACTCTGCCTACTTTAGCTGCTGTTTTGTGAAGCGTTACTCCTCTATTCGGACGGGTTGTTACCATTGATAATAAGCGAGCTGTCGTGTGGACGAGGCAAACAAGGTGAATGCACGCGCTATTAAGATATTCCAGCCGATAGGTACCTATCAAATGATCACTGGGCTGAGTTTTCAACTAGTGACTTTAAGTATTGAGCCTATCTTTTGTTGTCAGTGACATCGAAGTCTGAGGATATGAATAGGCTACGCGTTTCTAAAACTGTTTTAACAGCTAGTTCAGAATTATGGGTGCGCAACGACGCCTATAATTTTGTTTTATATAATAATAGTCGCAATAACGCTCTTTTGATATAATTGTTCCGTAGAAGAACAGGGGTCACCGACATAGCCAAACGGATTAGCTCGTTGAAATGGCAATCGGCAGGCTATATAGTACGCAGAACAGATGGCCGTTGGGGCCAAAAGTTCTCATATAGCGACCACGGACTGGCAAGCGCAGCGTGGGACGTCCACCAACGAGATGGACGGACGATTTGGTGAAGGCCGCAGGATCAGGGTGGATGCAAGTGAATAATAATTAATGAATGACTGGGCGTCAATGAGGGAGGCCTATGTCCAACAGTGGACGTCTAACGGCAGAAATGATGATGATGATGAAAACATCAGTCATTAACTCGCTGTTGCAAGCACAGAATATATAATAGTACTAACGTACATAATGGACACGCTCCGCCCCGCACCGATTCGAGTTACCCCACCCCTCAAGGCGCAGATTGCCGGACACCGCCGGAATCCAGAAGAGTGCGCGCGCGATGTATGTAGGCGTACGCGTGTACAGACGTCGTCGTGCTTATGTAGATTCAAGAACGCGTATTTTGTACGTCGTGTCCGCCGTGTGGTTGCAAGGGACTTTGTTTGCTCGCTCGCTTTCCCATGAGCAGTGGCATAAAACAAAATGGAATACAATTGCATGTGTTATTATATCTTTTACTTTTACCAGTAAGATTTTATATCGAATTGCATTGTTCATGAGCCACTGTTCATGGAAAACGGCACACTAGCCTGCGGGACTCAATTTTCCGGGATAAAAACACTAAAGTGTCAAACTTTCATAATGCCAAATTTCATCATGCAACCAACAAGCAAACTTACATTCAGATTTAAGTATAATATTAGTTATAATTTCCACAAGTTTTGTGTAACAAAAAATACCTCAAGGGCTTAAAATTAACAAGTTTTAGTTTACACAAAATGTAAAGTTTAGCGAGATTAAACTTTGACTTTATGAATTATGTAAAGTTAACATAGACAAGCTTTCATGGAGTAAATGAATGAATAAAACGTAGGTACGACAAATTATCGAGTGATGTTTATTTAATTAATTGATTAAGACGTCACTTTGATAATAAAATACAAGTTACTTGCTTTGATAATAGAATACAAGCTTTTGGCTTGCTACTCCGCACTTACACGTGCGAGACAGCTACGTTTTTGCGACACATATGTTAGGCGCAGACCCTATGTGGCTGTGTGTATGTAGACGACAGACATATTTTCCCGGGCGAATCTCATTTAAGTCACTTCCCGAACATCGGCGATTCGTAGATCGTTTATACGCTCACTAAATAATTTTTAACATGTATGGATCTTAAAAACGTACCAACAACTCACGTGAAAAAAAGTGCTATTTCCTCATTTTGTGGGAATTTCGTAAAATAACTTCTAAATGCACTTTCATCATTAAGGAATATGTCTCTAGCTCTAACGAATTAGGCCTTGCGTTGTCTATCAGTCAGCCAGTTACTTTACTGATTCCTAGATATAGATAGATTAATTCGTCAGTAACTAAACCCTTAAGTCCGTCTGAACGAGGCATCGATATTCCAATTAGCCGTTTAGATACTGACAGTAAACGGAACAGTTTTTAAGTCGCCCGTCAATCATCCAAGACTATCATCATCCAACCACTTGCTGAGGATCAGTAGACACCTGTACCCTATTAATTACTCCCCAGTCTCGCTAATTATAAATGGAAGCAATATATTATATGCTTAACAAATTTGGTAATTTCCCCCCAGAGCCTCGTTCGCACGGGCTAGTTGAATGTTAAGTTAGATTTATTTAGTTGCGAGTTTTTTGTGTTGCCGTATTTTTAACGAATTCATTATTTGGTGCAAATAAATCTCTATTCTACGTTGCGTTATGTTTTTAATATAGTTTAGTAACTTAAGTAAGTACTTTCCACATTAAGTTGAAATTTTTGAGACATACAAAATTTATTAACTTTTTAATATTTATCTGTTCAAATTCATTTTGCTTAGAATGACATTTAGTTTCCTAGTAGATCTTATTTTCTTATTTGTGTTAATGTTCACATACTGAAACTTCATTCTTGCAAGGGCACCTAATATTTTACTGTGTTTTGGTGTTCGCTATCCTTTTTGTTCCACAAAACAGACGCCTCTCAATTTGCTGCTAATTAATTAATTGGAAATCGGTCGGACTCAATTGTTCACATTGCATAATAGCTCGACCGTATCAGTATGTTTGATCAAAAAGTTTATCGGACAAGCGGATCATCGTACTAGTGATGGCTACTAGATCGACGCCAAAATAGTTGAGTCAAGTAACTGTCCTAACGTGTAGTACGAACGCAGCACAGCCCATAACGACATGATTATGATTAAATCGTCAAATTACAACTGGCTTCGCGTTTGAAACAAGACCCGGGTAATTTAACGGCATGCATCTCTGGAACCCGTAAACTTGTAACCTCAGATGGGATCTACACGTTGGGGTTCCCATGACTTTCACGGATTACGGGGAAATGGTGGGTGCAAAGCTGATGATTATACCTAGAGATTTTTCTAGCACGAACAACTTGTGGTTGGTGTTTGACATAATATTAACATCGATTCGATTTAGTATTCTTATTCTATATTTTCAAACGTGTCTCATTGATATAATGCCACTTATAAGTCATCGATAAACTAAGTATTACAAGGAAAAGTATTCGTTCGTGCTAGAAAAATCTCTAGGTATACTGATGGTTGAAAATTGAGATGGTAAAGCTGACTGCAAAAAAATAGTTAGATCTAGGATAAATAGATCTAGGAGTCTGTTCAGTGGTTGTGGCGCATTGTTTTTTCACCTGTTTGTTTTGCTAACATGTGTGAGTTTGCGAAAGGGACGAATGATTTATGTCTACTTAAAACGCTAGTGTGCTTGCAATTTTTAATGATTTTTTGACACAAGCGGTACAGTCAACCAATTTGATTCCTAGGCCGTGTAATAATGAATCAATTTGTTTATCTTCTACAACAGTGATTATTGCGTGATGTATGGCATGATGACATCTCGATCTTTGCGAATACGTGTCAACGATAATGATTAGGAAATGAGTTTACTTGTGTATAAGAGCTTGAATTGTCACTGTCCGTCTGTCAAAACTTCTTTTTCTTCTCATGTCATGGACCGAAAACTTTTATAAACTGTTTACGTTTATTGCACTTTGTGATCGGAAAGTTGATAATCCTTTGACCCGCACTGACGTTGTAATTATCTCGAAGTTAATACACAAATGTTCTATAGTGAGTGGCCTATTAACCAAATTGGTTGACTGTACATTATTCTTAAATACAAACATAGTTTTATGACAATGCACATAAACTAATGAAGCTGACATCGTTTTAATACACTTACGTATAAACAAGCTAACACGAAAAACATAACCGAAAACAGTTTTTCGGTTAAAAACCAATATAGGTGGTATTGGTGTGCTAATACGATTCGGTGCCTTCCATCTAGAAGGGATAAAATACAGAATAAATTAAATTTAGATAAAGATATAATATGAAATATATCCACCCGACTAAATGTTGTATTTGGCTTTAGGTACAGGCTCCAATAACAAATGAGTTAGACATACATGTATATTTTTCGTTGTAAAGGTTTCTGAAATAATTAACAGTGGAACAGCATTGATAGAGAAATAATAAATACATATTAACCAATATCTTAATAAAAATGTTATAGCTTGTGGTATAAAGAACACCAAAACTAAAAAAACTGTATTTTGTGTATAGCTTGTCTAGTTTGAAATGACGCGCCCCACCACCGCGTTTGAGCACGGGATTTGGAGCTCAATTTGAGCTACAATAGAGTCTATTGTAGCTTGAATTGAGTTTCGAATCCTGTGCGTGAGTGCGGTGGTGGGGCGCGTCATTTTAAACTAGACAAGCACATAGTTCACGATTTATTCATTAATTTACCGAACAGCCTGTATAAAAACCGATATCATTATCAAAACGAATTAAAATAAAAAACAAAGTAATAAGTTGTAATAACCCATGTACAATACAACAAAGCCGTCTTCCTTGTTCCAAAGTACCAGCGAGACTGGTTAGCTCATTTAAAAAATAATTGTGCAAGCAGATTTGCGTCATTATTTCGTTTAGTATTTATAATTTACATCGTAACTGCGGATTTCCTTGTTTTTGCTTTAAGATACTTTAAGGGAGCGATACGGGGAAAGTCGCAAATAATGCGGTCAGATGGGGCCTGATCCGGATAACATTAAAACGAGGGACTGAAAAGGCGAATTATATGAGTTTGTAGATTGTACACAAATTATCAAGGTGATACCATCTTTTGCTATGTCAATAAACCCTCTCTGAACCCAAACTAATGATGATGGCTGATAAAGCATCATGTAAGTTGATATATTACGCATAAACATGTCACAAAAAAAATTAGGCGTTAGTTTGTGTAGGTCAAATTACAACTGGCTCTGAAAAATTAACCTGTTTTATGGTTAGGTATAGACCTAACCATAAAACAGGTATTCATATTCATATACATATTCATTTATCCTTAACTTATTCTAGATTAATGCTAATATTATTATTTATTTTTCAAAAAATGACCTCAGTAAAAGTCACACCGTTTTCGAGAAATTTCGATATTTCTGATTTTTTGAAAACTACACCCGCACTAAGATAGTATAGATAAATAATACATCCTCATATACATATTAAACATCCAAGACTCGAGAACAAACATTCGTATTTTTCACACAAATATTTGCCCCGACTGGAGATCGAACGCGAGACCTCAAGCTTCGTCGTTAGGTAGGTACTTAAACAAAAGGCGATCCGATCGTCAAATAATTAAAAACTTTTACAAGGGCATTTAGTTACTTCGTTTTCATCTTCTTTTCTTTTGTAATCCAGGTAGATATCTTTTATACTTATAATAATACTAGCTGGTGCCTGCGACTTCGTTCGCGTTGATCATTGATGCTCCGCTCCTTTTGGTCGTAGCGTGATGTTATATAGCTTACAGGCTTCCTCGTTAAATGGGCTATCTAACACTGAAACAATTTTTCAAATCGTACCAGTAGTTCCTGAGATGAGCGCGTTCAAGCAAACATACAAACAAACTCTTCAGCTTTATAATATTAGTATAGATTAATTAGTTTATAAAAGCTTCTCCTACGTGATTAGGATTTTAAATAGCTCACATTTTTAATCTACTGTGTTTCAGGTTGAAAGGCAAATTTAACTAGTTCGATCAAAACTTCAAATGGGTTCACTTCGTGATTAAAATTGTCTAATTGGCTCATTGTAATTAAAGTAACTAAAAGTTAAAATTGAAAATGTAATATAGCTTTCAGTATTGTTTTACAGTAACTAAAAGCTTTAAAAATAAAGTGATACCTTCGGTTAATTATCATTTCCCTTTGATGACAGGCTAAGTGCTCATATCGGCAAGTTCACGGGAGATTCATTTATTTTAAAATCCTGTATACCTAATGGACATCATGACATGACCGACTTTCATGAGTAAAACCCATTTTTATTACCTACTAGCTGTTACCCGCGATTCCTTCTGCGAAGAATAGGGGTAGGCACAAAAAAAAATAGCCTACGACCTATTCTCAGACCTACCGAACACAGAGAAAAAAGTTTCATAAAAATCGGTCGAGCCATTTCGGAGGAGTTCGATAACAAAAACCGTGACACGAGATTTTTATATATTAGATTTTTTTATTCTCAAAGAGGTACATAATTCTAGCTAGGTACATCATTAATTTTGTCCATTTTGCTCACTTTAACACTACACATTCAACCTATTTATATAATTTTAAGGTTTCGTACATCAAAAAGAAAACAGTCATGGGTTTCTGAGAAAAACATCTTGGCAGATAGGCAAAATATTTTTCTCAGGAACGCGATATATATATCTCGACTTGGGCCCCACCGTGCGTCTATGAATGGCCCACCTGCCCTAAACCATAGCCAGAGTTCTATAGATTTTATATGGTTTTGATTTACTGACAATCTAAATAAATAAATAATTTGGACGCGTGTAAAATTCTGAAAAATTAACCAAATTTAAGACTTAGGTCATAAAATTTAGCATCACTGTTCTTCATACTACGTAAATGAAGATCACAGTGTACGTATGCATGTATGTAAACCCTATGTTGTACAACAATAGAGAATGAAATACAATTTTCATTGTCATTGGACCGACAAAGGGCAAGAAATAGTGAAAGCTATAATACAATGCTTTACATAATACACTATATTATATGAGTTGATAAATATCAAACTCCAATATGTCCGCAATATGATTCTTATAATGATGAAAATAAGGATCATATCTCCATCTCATTTATTGTGGACTTATTGGAGTTTGATATTTTATCAACTCATATAAACAAAGAAACCTAATCCCTAATGCCTAATTGTAATAACAAAGAAACCTATAATAAAATACACTTAAAAAAATACTACACGATGTACTGTCAGACTATGAAACGATAAATAATCTGTGACCAAATTCAAAAACAAAAGACGTTAGAAACAAAACATTCAAATCCGCACACAGCCAAATCCGTTTAACAGATAATTTATCCTGGGCATAGACACGCGCTTCGTTTTTTTTCAGACTATAAAGTGTTTTCACTTGTCAGCTCGTAGATAATTCATTTCGGACAGCTTAAGCATTTCATTATTCTTGTTCTCTTTGGGTTCCGTAACTTTATAAAAATTATATGTTAGTAATAGTTTTGAACTGATGCCTTCGGTTTGCCGACGATATCGTGGCCATGGCAAAATCGATGGAAGAACTCAGCACGATGCTTGAAGACCTCAATCGAGTCACTCGACGGGTAGGACTCAGAATGAATATGGACAAGACGAAAGTTATGTCTAATGTTCATGTTGTCCCTGCCCCCATTGTGGTCGAGAACTCGGTTCTTGAAGTTGTTGACGCATATGTATACCTAGGACAAACCGTCCAGCTAGGTAGGTCCAACTTCGAGAAAGAGGTCAATCGGCGAATCCAACTCGGATGGGCAGCGTTCGGGAAGCTCCGCAACATCTTTTCGTCCAAAATACCTCAGTGCCTCAAAACAAAAGTCTTTAATCAGTGTGTGTTGCCAGTGATGACATATGGATCCGAGACGTGGTGCTTCACTATGGGCCTGATAAATAGGCTCAGAGTAGCTCAGCGAGCTATGGAGAGGGCTATGCTTGGAGTTTCTCTACGGGATCGAATCAGAAACGAGGAGATCCGTAGAAGAACCGGGGTCACCGACATAGCCAAACGGATTAGCTCATTGAAATGGCAATGGGCAGGTCATATAGCACGTAGAACAGATGGCCGTTGGGGGCCAAAAGTTCTGGAATGGAGACCACGGACTGGCAAGCGCAGCGTGGGACGTCCACCAACGAGATGGACGGACGATTTGGTGAAGGCCGCAAGTTCAGGGTGGATGCAAATCGCTTCCAATCGTAATAATTGGGCATCAATGAGGGAGGCCTATGTCCAGCAGTGGACGTCCTACGGCTGAAATGAAGATGATGATGATGTTGAAACAATTACTTTGCTCACCCGCGACTTTTAGATGCTTACGTTTATGTAAGAAATGCGTGTTCATGCAGTTCCTCCCCCTCCACACTGTACGAACACACACAAATCACACAAACCCAACCATCACCACCACTAAACTACACTGACGCGTTTCGAACTCATCCAGAGCTCATTTTCAGAGTTGGTACCACAACCGTACGCTATCCCACCAAATGTTGTGGTACCAACTCTGAAGATGAGCTCTAGTTGATTTGTGTGTGTTCGTACAGTGTGTATATATTTAGACCCAAGCCGCAGTAAAGGAGAAGTGGTGGTGATGGTTGGTTTTGTGTGATTTGTGTGTGTTCGTACAGTGTGGAGGAGGAGGAACTGCATGAACACACATTTCTTGCATAAACGTAACTATGGTAAGGTCGCGGGTGAGCAAAGTAATTGTTTCAGTTCATTAATATGGACCTCCGCAAAGTAACGCCTGATTCAATAAATTACTAGCTTTTTATTAGCTTTCCTTTTTAAATAAAACTGACCCGTGATTGTCCACTATCTCCCCTGATGAGAAGTGCAGTGCAGATGAGGCCAAGGGTGTACCTCACTGGTTCAGTAATAGCCTAATCACTCTAGGCTTGAAGAGCCCCAGATTGTATATATCTGGAAATACTGACGACGGGAGCGAATTCCATTCCTTAGCAGTTCGTATTAGGAAAGAGCTTCTCTTCTAAGTTTAACTTTTATTCACTGTAGTTGGATATCATCCAATCATCACTATATCCATACTGCATACCTAATTTCAAATCAATTCAGCCTAGAAGTGGGTTAAATTCGACTTACGATATTTTGAACTCAACATTTGTTATAGAATAAATATTGCAAATTAAAGCTTGTAAAACAACCAAGTATTTATTTTTGTTTAATTGGTTAGCATTAAGGAACCCTAATCTATGCGCGTGCGCCACAAACTTGGCCCATTTTTTGCCTCCCGATTGGCACGAGATTCGGCGGCTTTCGTGCTTACTGACTTTGATGGTTTGTAATTATTTTCTTCACATTAACTACGTTATTCTCGGAAATACTTGTTTTTCTCGTAGAAATAATAATTTACTTGAATTTGTTGTTTAAAAGCTTTTGGTGTATCTAACTGACTACTTGCTGTGGATAACACACGCCTGGTATGGCCGTTTTTGCGTCATTTGGTTCTAAGTTTTACTCTAGTTAATGAACTGAAATAATTACTTTGCTCACCCGCGAAAAACAAAGCGAAGGTCGCGGGTGAGCAAAGTAATTGTTTCAGTTCATTGATATGGATCTCCGCAAAGTAAAAAAATATTTATTCAGTATTTTGCTGTACCTAATTTTAGCAATCATAATTTTTGAAATTGTGTAGTATTTTTGTTACTTAATTTAATATAAATATGAGATATCGATACCGGAAATCTCAAATGGCGTAAAGGACAAAAATGCGAAAATGAGTCTTAAATGCCATCGTATACAGCTTTTTTTTCCCTATCGAATGGCATTTAAGACTCATTTTCGCATTTTTGTCCTTTACGCCATTTGAGATTTCCGGTATCGATATTTTATTAATCTTCTAATATACATATAAAAATCTCGTGTCAAGGTGTTTGTTATCGAACTCCTCCGAAACGGCTTGACCGATTTTTATGAAACTTTTTTCTGTATTCGGTAGGTCTGTGAAATAGGTCGTAGACTAATTTTCTTCGCAGACGGATTCGCAGGCAACAGCTAGTAATTTATAAACGAAAGTGTTGTTTTTTTTTCTTGTAAAAGTTATTTTTTATATAAAAATAATGCAACCAGGAAAGCAACTCTCTCGATAATTTTAGACTGAAAAAGCGACCAAAATCGGCTTCCCTTTGTGACACAGAAGCAACAAAGCAGTTAATTGAAACAGTGAGGCCCCGCCGCGCGTCAGTGCTACGGCGGTCGCCGCGTAGAGCGCGCGTAGACCCTCTACGAGCTACGAAACACGTAGCCATCGGTGTGCGAGTGAATAAAATTCATGTATGTGCATTTGTGTTGTGAATACCGACTTGGAATGCGCTTTAAAATGTGGTAAAAAGGAATAATTAAAATTTTAATTATATATATATATTTTTTTTTAATGTATATTACGTCGTATTGTAATTGCTGTATCATTTATTTGGAACGCTTGCGTCGTTATAATCGTCTTTCACTTAATTAAGTAAGTAGTTTACGATTAAATTATTAATGTTTCGATAAAAATAGTTCGGAAAACTGCGTGTTTCCCTGAATATTATCGACGGTCGACTTACAGGTCGGATTTCCTGTTGTCAATTATTTATATGCTTCTTTTATAAGCGGTAAATTATTTATATACGGTGTAAAAAGTAATGGAGTGGCGTTGATGCCATATCTATAAAAATACGTTATTATTGTCTGTGTTTATGTGTGTATTTACTGTACAAAAAATGAAAAAAAAATGCTTTTGACAACCGTCGAGATATATGTACAAAGGCGAACTTATCTCTGACGGATTTTTACCAGTCAACCTTTGAGTGGATGAAAGGAGCATTTTAGCAAGGGACCGACAATAAGTAAGGTAAAAAGTCAGAAATAGCTACAATACAATTTTTTATAACAAATACAATACATAAATACACACATACATAAATCGTTTACTAGATTATTTAGTTTTACTAAGATACATTTATAAGAAAAATTCATAATTATCTTGATAGTCGATTTAATGGTTAGCAGGATGGTAAAGTAACTCAAAATTTTCTTTTTTTAGATTGCTTTATATGAAAAAGGAAATTTTAGACTGATTGAGTTATCAACGACCTGCCTGGGCTCCTGGCTCCTGGTTTACCTACGAGTAAATATGTAGTAGGTACTTAGATATTTTGGATAGTCTCCATTCATAGTTTAGACGAGGAATCATCCCAAGGCATAAGAGGGGTTGGGCCGTAGTTCCCACTCGGGCCCACTGCGGATCGGGAACATCACACGCATACCATTGAATTTCTTTGCAAATGAATGCAGGCAGGTTTCCTCACGATGTATTCCTTCACCGTAAAGCTCATGGTAAATTTCAAAATTTCGCACATAAATTCCGAGAAACTCAGAGGTGTGAGCCGGGATTTGAACCCACGAACCTCTGCTTGAGAGGCCATCGGTCAAACCACTAGGTCACCACGGCACACGCACACACGCACGCTCACGCATACTCACAAACACACTCCCGCACGTACTCACAAACATATAGTAAGAGTAGAAGAAGAAGTTTTGCGTATAGCAACCAGTACGCTTAGTATAAGTTTTACTTCACCAAAATACTTCTCGATCGCGTTTACGTAAAAATTTCAATTGTATGGAAACATGGACAGCGCCTCCGCGCGCGCGCCTCCATGTTTCCATAGAATTGAAATTTTAACGTAAACGCGATCGGGAAGTATTTTGGTGAAGTAAAACTTATACTTAGCATACAGATGTGGTTTCGAAACCTGTCAGGGTGTACTAGAAAACTCTTTCATGTAAAAAAATAATCTTGGTTAGCTATACCTTAGCAACCCTATTTTGTCTGTAATTTTGACCATCTCACGCCCATCGGTCAATACAGCAGCACGCAACACTGTTATACTTAGTAATTATTCTTGCCTTCATCATCTTCATATCAACCGAAAGACGTCCACTGCTGAACATAAGCCTCCCCAAGGCTCGCCAAACAGATCGGCCCTGCGCCATCCGCATCCAATGCGTTCCCGCCACCTTCACCAGGTAGACGTTCCATCTTGTTGGAGGCCTACCTACACTGCGTATTCCGGTCCGCGGACGCCACTCGAGAACCTTTCGGCCCCATCGGCCTTCAGTTCTACGAGCGATGTGCCCTGCCCACTGCCACTTAAGCCTAGCGATTCTTCGAGCTATGTCCGTGACTTTAGTTCTTGCGCGGATTTCATCGTTTCATTTTTTTATTGTTGCCTTACTTAGATTTAATGAATAACCTTTTACCTACTACCGCGCAACCTTGTGAACTGACAAGGTAAAAGGTTTATTGATATGGACCGCAAAGTGATTAATTGTTCCTAATTCGTCATATTCCAAATGGGACACTTTCCAAACTGGTCATTTTCCATTCTCGTCATATTCCAGACTAGCGGTTGCCCGCGACTCTTTATCGCTATCCCGCGGGAACAATGCAATTTTCCGGGATAAAAACTACCCTGTGTCCTTCCCAGGGTCTCGAACTATCTCCATACCAAATTTCATCTAAATCGGTTCAGCGGTTTAAGCGTGAAGGGGTAACACACAGACAGACATACTCCATTCACATTTATAATATTAGTATGGATTCATCATACCACGTATGTACATTTGTCTGCATAAACATAACGGATAGTTGAGTGGTTAGAGAGTCTGACTATGAAGGTTTGAAGTCCCGGGTTTGAACCTCGGTTGGGTCTATATGTATGAAAAATACGAATGTTTTGCTCTCTAGTTTTTGATGTTTAATATCTCTGCGTATTTACGTCCCGCTGCAAGTCATATAGTTCCCATGCGGGTTGAGTGCAGACTAATACATCATAAATACCATTGGATTTCTTCCCAGGTGTGTGCATGTTTCCTCGCGATGTTTTCCTTCACCTTAAAGCTCATGGTAAATTAAAAATAAATAAATAGATGGTTAAAATAAATCCTTTTGCAAAGAAAATTTCCATTTTCGGTGGGAAACACACGGTCCTAGTAGTCCTTTATGTTTTTAAAAACATACAAGCAATCGTATCTTATTTAAATAATAATATTATAACTAGGAAGGATTCGCTACTTATCATAAGGTTCTTGCTTGCTGCGTTCCATCTTTATTCAAATTTGAACCCTAATCGCAACTCAATAAGTTCCATGATGTCTATCAGCTTCAGCAACGTTATATAACTTGTAGCACCCGAGCGCTCTTGAGCCTCTTGATATAAAGCATAAATTTGCATATCCTAAGCTCCTTACATTAACGTAAGAACACCCTGTAGAGTACACTTAATGTTACACTGCGAGTGAAATTGATCTTTATCGAATTTGTCTTAAAATCTGTTTTCGATTGTAGACAATGTTTGAAGTGACCCTCTGAGCGATAGAGCTTGAAATATGTTTATTTGATCTTGGTTTAATTGAAATGTAATACGAAAAATATCATTTATTTTTTGTACGTATTTTTTGTGATACAACTACGTACGAGGCAGGTAGTTAAGAGAACCGTGTAAATTTTAAAAACTTATATAAAATTAGCTTCTACTACTACTAGTCTACTAAAGGTAACGCCACCAGAGTTGAGGCCACGCACACAACCACATCTCGTGTAATGACAGCGGGATTTTGACGTTGTGTTGGCGTTTAAGGAGAGGTCTTCGGCCCCAGGCAGCCAGCCGAAGAGCCGAAGAAGAAGAACGTTGTTAAAGTGTTTTATGTATTTAGATTTTAAGAAATCGATTATTTTACGTACACTACTACCTACGAAAAAGCGGAATGTAGAATAAGCTGGAAATTACTCCACCGAAAAGAGACTAGCTCTTAAATATATGATGATGATGATGAACTATTCTAAAAAGCCGATAAAGCGGAGATAGCCTGGTGGTTTGACCTAAGGCCTCTTAAGCAGAAGTTCGTTGGTTCAAACCCCGGCTCGCACTTCTGTGTTTTTAGGAATTTACATGTGAAATTATGTCGCAAGGAAAACATCGTGACGAAACCTACTACTATTTGAAGAAATTCTACGATGTATGTAAAGTTCCCAATTCGTACTGGGCTCGCGTGGGAATTACGGCCCAAGCTCTCATTCTAAGAGGCCTGCGCCCTGCAGAGGGACGTATATAAGCTGATAACAGTTAACAGTGATGATGATAACAGTTTTCTTTGAGACGAAGATTTCTTTGTCAGATGTATGGAACGTCAGCATGACATTTGCAATAAAAAGGGTTCACCCTGGTACGTGATTCAGTTTCCTTGACTATCCCTACTGCATTTTAACTTTTGTACTTGTACTCGTAATTTACTTCGCCCCTTCATCTTGTTTGCCATCTAACCGCCGGCTGACTGCAATTTGCGATGTTCCCTTAATTTTATACTAGACCGCACACCAACGTATGCAATGTATGCGGTGCATACATATAATCGTGGAATAGGTAAACATTGGCCTAAGGTCGACACAGTTGTAATGTATGCGTTTGTAATAACGGAACGTGGATGTAAGGTAAAATACGTTTCCAGGACAGACGAAAAAACCATGACCTATGGTCATACCAATTTGCTACACTGGTGTGACTATGGTTCATTTTATTTATCCGTAGTCACACCACACCACTATAGACCAACTTATCCTAGACTGAATTTTTTTTTTTTTAATAACCTGTTTCAGTGTCCCACTGCTGGGCAAAGACCTCTCCCCTGGACTTCCAACTCGCCCTGTCTGCACTTGTGTTTGACCAGTCGCTCGAGAACGTGTCTAGGTCATCCCGCCATCTTCGCCTTGGCTTGCCGCGGCGCCGGCAACCGTCCTGGGGCACCCATTGAGTGGTAACCTGCGCCCACCTCTCTGGGTGCATGCGGCAGACATGGCCAGGCCAGTCCCATTTCAGCCTGGCGGTTGCTTTGCCTACATCTACAATGCATGTTTTGGAACGCAGTACTCGAGTCTAGTCCGGACTCGAGTCCGGAACACTTGACTGAATATAAATGTTTAATTTAAACCAATTCGACAGAGGATCCTAAGTATTTCTGGACGGTTTGCCCTTCGGGCAGAAGAAACTACTTAACTAACCTACCTATTTTCTGAACTGAATTATGGTTGGGGGGTGAATTTTAGTAACAATGGTCGGGTAAAATAAACGGTAGTCACACCAGTGTGACTACGGATAAATAAAATGAACCAAGTCACACCAGTGTAGTAAATTGGTGTGACTACGGATCGGTCGCTGAAAAAACGGACAATGACACCAAGTATTAAGTTAACATCGAAACACAAATACGTATCGCTCTCCATGCATTATTTCTGTATTGTTTCCGCGTAGTAGTACCTACTGCGTTTCGTGGTACGGGGTTGAGACAAACTTGTTTATAATAACGACCAGTTTCTTTTATTCCATACATTGATACGATTAATAATTTTTGAACTTATACAAGAAAGTTGATGTTCCCAATCCGCACTGGGCCCGCGTGGGAACTACGGCCCAACTCCTCTCATTCTGAAAGGAGGCCTGTGCCCTGCTGTGGGAATATAGTGACAATAGTTACAATTACTTAAAGATAATAAGAGCCAGTTTCACTTCTTTCTGATAATTCACTAATATTTTAAGTGATCGGTAATGCCATCTCTGTTTAATCAAAAAGTTAAACGGGGACGGCATCATATCTACATCATAGATATACTAAGACATACTGTTTGAAGATTCTAGTTTGCAGGCACGGCTAGTTATTACGCTATGGCAATACTAAGAAACGGTTGCGTGTGCCGCCGTGCGTGCCGCGAGCCGTTATCGCGCCTTGACCTCATCCCGATGGTTATACTTTACGACATACGTAATGCTATCGCGATGCCAACATCTGTTCGATTAGCTTTGTATCGACCCTATTGAGGTCGACCAGGCGCTAGACAAGATGCCTAAACACTTTTACAAGCTTTTATTCATCGTTGAGTGTATCATCATCATTTCAGTCGAGAGACGTCCTATGAATTTATTGAATCAGGCGTTACTTTGCGGAGGTCCATATTATTGAACTGAAACAATTACTTTGCTCACCCGCGACCTTACGGTAGTAACGTTTATGTAAGAAATGCGTGTTCATGCAGTTCCTCCACCTCCACACTGTACGAACACACACGCAACAGCTAGTTTAATTTCAGTTTTTTCTTATATAACAAGTCTTTCGTTGATGTTATCGAGAATTGTTTAAGTGATTTAATATTTTATATGTTCCAATAAAACGTTAAATATTTTCTTTTTCACTATTATCTCTTGTAGAGGTACTTCATGAAATATTGGTTCCGAAACTATTTTAAGTTTTGCGAAACTAATTTAACTTATGAACTACGCATACAGGGTATTACGTAGTAAGTGGATAATCCGTGAACCGTTGATATTCGCTTAGGCAGTTAAGAAAATGTATAAATACTCGTAGTTGTAGTTATAACAAGACCGCACTTTATGTCAACGATTTTGTTGAAATTCAATCAAGTCAATACGATGATGTCTATGATGATGATGAGGCGGATGGATGTGGAGGATGGCTTTCGTCATCGTGAAATCCTTTTATAAACAAATTTAGGTGTCGGTATGAATGTTCGGAGAGATTGTCGGATGTTGTGTGTTGTTGTGTGTCGTTAAAAAATCTTGAGCAAGTGCGGGTAGTTCTAGATACGGGTGCTGATTCTAATCGGGATAAAGTGCGGGTAGTTCGAAAGACTCGAGCGGCTAAACGAACTACACTTCTTACAATATAAGACTATAGTTGTTATTAATATAACATGTTTTGTCGTAGTGTTACGTGACTCCCGCAGCAGAGTTCGGCCGGAAAAAAAGTCTTAATTTTTTGTTTTGTCAAAATTATTTTCTTGCTGCTGTCAAAGTGTTGGCGTTCTGCAGATTCAACCGCAAACCTCTCATCGTAACTGACATTGGCCCAACCCTTAAGGCCGCCACTAAGGGAAATAATAATAACACCCTACACTTCAGTTAGCTCGTGACCACGGCTGCTGCAATGTGGCTGAAACGTCGAGGTAAATATTATTAGCGTGATAAGTCCCGTTTAGTATAGTAATTATGAGTGAAAATCACGAAACTTTCAAACAGTATATAAGTCAATACGATCACTAAAATTAAATAAAACAGGATTTGCAAGATTTGATCTTAACAAACACATGTATACAAACATTGCGAGTTAAATAAAAGCTAGTAAAATGGCGGAGATTCCCTACGAATCAAGATAATTCGCTTCTTGTTTATGACAGTATAAAAATTACGCAACTTTTTTATATTACAGTAAAAATGTATTTAAATACTCAAAAATTACAAAAAGGCAATAATAAAACAAAGCTTGAATTTAATCTAAACCTACAACCTATATTTACAAATATCACCCAGATCTTGCAAGCTGCCCCTATAAGGATGGCTGCATTTCTTCGTTGTATGCCAATTCCAATACGTTGACCGAGGAAAGAACCAGCCCTATGGTCACCTGCTGATCGCACAAGCTTTACTTTAATTAAAAATGTCAAACTTCTCTCGCGTTAGATCAGAAGCTTATACAATACCCATTAACATCGTATTTAACCTCAAGCTCCTAAAATAACCAAAATTATCCGAAGCAAAACATGAACTTGGAATACTGAACATCGACCAGAAATTGTAAAACATTATACAAATCATTATTAGTATAAGATAAGCAGCAATTCGGCCAAGTTACCGACGCTCGCGGCGAGAATTTCGGAGTGGGCACAAGTTAGACCTTTTTATTGTAGGGAAACTTTTCGTTCAAAATAAACCGACGTCGAGTTTTTCAATTTACCGACGAGGACCTTCGTCGAATATTTTGACCCCGATCATTATATTTTCGGATATATTTGCGGTTGCCTTCGCCGAATTGTTATTCGGGGTAATCGGTGAATTTGTATGCGTAAGAAGTTTGATTGAAAGGGTAAGGAATACTGTCTGGGTTAGATACTGGCGTGGCGTGTACATGGAACTTTTCGTTCAGGACGTAAAAGTTCTTACTTAATAATCATCATCATCCCATTCCATTATACGTCACAGGCCTCCTCTTAGAATAGAGGGCTTGGGCTGTAGTTCCCACGCGGGCCGAGTGCGGGTTGTGAACTTCACGCACACCATAGAATTTCTCCTGAAGTGTGTGCAGATTTCTTCAAGATGTTTTCCTTGGTAAAATTCAAATATAATTTCGTAGGTACATAAATTCCGAAAAACTCAAGACGTGCGAGCCCGGATTCCAATCTACGACTCTGCTTAAGAGGCAATAGGTGAATTCACTAGGCCACCACGGCTATATATCTATTAATAATAAGTGTTACTAAAAGATCTTGTGATAGAATGGAAAGATACACAGTAAATCAAGCTGAAACTTATATCAAATACTCTGTCCCTTGGAGCTGTGAAAAAAATCAAACTTTTAAGCAAACGCAATCAAAAGATACAGCCATTTATGCCGCAAATGTTTCGACACTCGCAAGGGAATCAAAACCTACAGAGTACTTCCCGTGAACTCAGAATCTTGAAATTTGGTACGAAGCAAGGTTTTTTTTTGTCTGTCTATATCAATAACCAATCTACAATGATCCCACACTGCGCACATTTTGCTTAGGAGCAGTGGTCTGCTAAGACTGGATGTTCATAGATACAAATAAATTTGTACGGAACCCTCGGTGCGCGAGTCCGACTCGAACTTGGCCGGTTTTTATTATATTTAAAAAATATGCTATATGACAAAAAATTGCTAAATCTAGCGTCAAATAGGCTGAATAGGCAACACGGCATGTAGGAAATACCTTTCATGTTCCGTGAACGCCTGACTGTGCCGTCTGGTCCTCATCTCCGCTTTGTCTCCGCAATCCACGGAACTCTTGACACTTATTACACCCTGCCGTATTAGCTGACTGTTGTTTGCGGAGGTGACCGCCCTTCCTGATCCTAAGTAAACAGAGAAAAGATAAAAGTAAGGAAATTCCGGCCATTCGAAATATAGTGGATGGCTTTTGGATACGTAATGGTATTGGGCGGTCTATTGTTTTATTGAGTGTTGCGGAGATGAAATGCTACTTGTCGGGTTGTGACTTGTACGTTGGTGTTTAGATGCAATAAGATCTCCAGGGGTCCACGGGAGACTCGACGGGATTTAGATTTAGATCCAATCTTCACATTTTTATCGAGTTTTCGGAATATGGTACAAATGTAGCTGCAAGGGGAACCAGCTAAATTTTGAAAGTGGTCTATGAGAAAAAAAGTTTGGGAACTAATGAGGAAACATTTTATTTTAGCCCTAAAACCAGGTTAATTTTTAATTAAATGTAAAATTACATTTTTATTTGCATTAAAACAAATAAATAGTCGATTAAGTTGGCAAAGAAATTACGTCATAATTAGCAATTGACATGCAAAATCTATGAGATAATCTAGTTATGGCAGCTTATAAGAAGAACGGCAATTTATTAGTGCTTGGTACATTCAAGGACTTTAATTCATGAGCAACCATGGAACCTTTTCAAAGGAAAAGTCATTACGATTTTCCTTGTTAATTAATGCTATGGCACTATGACGTTTACTGTGAAATAATTCCATGGTGGCTCATGAATTAAAATCCTTGACCGTACCGCGTTTACGCTATATTTTTTAACTAAATACTAAATAAGAACCAAGAAGGAAGGACATGTAATAAGAGGCTAACTTCTTTCAGATTGTACTAATAGACATTTTAAAAGTTAGTTAGCGTTGTGTAAAGTGCGATGACAATGATGGTCAAAGCTATGGCGACTGCAAGCGCATAAGGAAATATTACCTCTGCGTTGACATCTAGTGTCACGCTTCGCCAAATGATAAAAGTATAGCAGGGGATATACTAGGTGCCAGATAACGCTGCCTAAAAGTTCATTACTCCTCAAGTATTTATTATGTTATCTCAAGTTTAAAAACGACTGTCGCTAAATGTATGAAAATTATCGCTAAATCAACTTTACGCGGTTATCGTGGTACAGGGTTGAGTTTACTTGCGGTCATTGCAGAAATTTACAACATTTTCTCACTATTAGATTACACAGATTAGGCAGCGTTATCTGGCACCTAGTATAACTAAATCGTTAAAATATATAATATTAGGTAGTAAAGGGGCCGGTTGAAATGAAAGAAGCGTTAGCATTGTGTAGGGTAGAGAGGACGACTCTGCAAGTGGCATCCCCAAGACAGCGATGCTTGTGGAAATGGATGTTTTCAGAAACGTTCAGAAATTGTGAAGTGCACAATACGCGAAAAGAAGTTGACAACACAAATAAAAGTGCAACGAATTTTTTACTAGCCTATTCTGAATAAAAATTTCATAAAACGGAATTTTAGTCGTTAAAAAAAGTAAGTCCTCGCCAACTCAACTTAGCCTATAAATCAACACGCCGTGTCAAAGGCTAGTCGGGAACGCGAAACGCAACTTTAATCCTGAATTCAATTTAATCTGGAGTTAAATTTCGCGCAAACCCCCTAGGCGAAGTTAAGTCTTTATTTCGCCCGCACGGAAAAATCTGACCAGGAATAACCAAACGTTTTTGTTAGCTTGACAACAATAACCTGAGGCTCGAAACCGGTTCGAAATGAATGGCCTTTTTATTCTTAATTTAAAAAATGGAATGGGGTGAGATCGCTCGTTGGGGATCTTTAACAGTTCATTAGGCCCCCAAATTGAACTCGCTTGAAATATTAAAATCGACAAATCTTCGCGGAGACAAATAAGTACCTTATTGAGTCTTTGGGTACACTTAAAGGTTTCGGGGAATATTAAATGCCACTGTGTTTGATTAGATTAGTACAGTTTGATTCTGGAGACTTGATCGCTCGATCGATGTATCAATCTAATACCGAAGTACGAAAGACCGAATGTATTAAAACATCGAATGGGTCATAAGACCGACACGATTTTTTTCTGAAACCGTTAACTTTTTAAGATTGTTATAAAACAAACCTAACCTAACCTAATGGGTTCTGTATGATGCTGTTTTAATAAATTCTGAGAAATTTACGGTTTCAGAAAAAAATCGTGTCGGTTTTTTGACCCATTCGATGTTAATACATTCGGTCTTTCGTACTTCGGTATTGTAATACATACCCCAATCTAACACAAGTCAGTAAACAAGTCGTTTACCGTCGCTAAAAAATAATCTACTTGGTTCGGGAATCGAACCTGGTCGTATTGAAGAAAAATATTTACATTCCAGTCCCGATGACCGTCTGTCGGTAACCAAATCTAGAAAGTTTAATTTGACCCACTTCTCTGGTCGAATTTATTTCAAATATGGTATGGTTTACCTATGTAATTATGTAGATTACATAGATTGGATGTATCTATACAAATACAATTAACAAAAGTACAGTTAAGTAGTGTCAAGAAAATCGATGACATGGTTCCTAAGAACAGATCTTTATTTTTTTTACAGTTTCAGACTTAACCATACTGACTGTTCATTGGTGATCTGAATGTTCCAACCTGTATATAGATAACATCTCCGGGTGCATAACATACCACAGACATAAGCACAACTACCATCAATGGATAAGGGTAGATAGCGGAGAATACACCATAAGGGTGTCCTCTAACTGACAAGTAAGGTATGTTACGCTATTTACCCGAATGTAGCTGACAGACACGAAACAAAACGAAATCAAAGTCGAGCTCAGAAACCGTTCCGTTTGTAGGTCAGTACGCTTAGTATACGTTTTACCTCACCAAAATACTTCTCGATCGCGTTTACGTAAAAAAATCAATTACTATGGAAACATGGACAGCGCCTCCGCGCGCGCGCGTTCATGTTTCCATAGAATTGAAATTTTTACGTAAACGCGATCGAGAAGTATTTTGGTGAAGTAAAACTTATACTAAGCGTACAGATGTAAACGAATTTATTTGTTTCCTAGTGTAACTCTGACTAATTCTGCAGTACGTTAGCACGAATCCAAATGGAATCAATATGCAATTTTAGTCGTTGTGTTCCTCGCGTACTGTTATACTTGGGTACCCTGAAAACATTGGTAGCAGTTGCACATCGAACTTATAATCGAACGGAAATATGACTTACTCTGTTTAAAATAATACTGCACTCTGATTGGCTGGCTCAAGGTCAATCATATTACCGCAGATTACTTAATAGTTACTTATAATACTAGCATTGGGGAAAGCAGTTAGTAATAAAGACGTCCGTTATTTAGATTGCCAGTTAGTATTGTCAAGCTAGACTAAGACTACGGCTATAACTAGAGCTACTAAGTATACCTAGCTTATATTTGGTTGTTCGAGTTAATTCTTTCACGTCGAATTTCACCTACTTTTAGTGATGATCGACTTGTAATTTGATATGCATATGTAATTTGTATACCTAGATATTTTTCTAGCACGAACAACTTGCCATTAGTTTTTCATATAATAATAACATCGATTTTTTTTGGTATTATTGTTTTATATTTTTTAAGTTATGGTGATGGGACGTATGTTTTTTTTTGTTTTAATTAATTTGTAATTTGTGTGTACTTTTTGTAATTTTTCAAACGTGTCTCATTGATATAATGCCACTTATAAGACATCGATAAACTAAGTATTAGAAGAAAAATTTGGGTTCGTGCTAGGATAATATCTAGGTATAGTAATTTGGCTAACAATGCGAATCAGCAAAAAGTCGTAAAAAAAATTTTTTTTTTTATTTTCTTGAATTAGTATACATTCAGAATTCAAAACAACCCAGCTATTTTCCATGCACCAGTAATTGACCTCTTTAAAAAAACATTGTCAAGTGCTAACTGTCTATCGTTTGTGTTTCTTAAGCTACACAACTTTGCTATAAAGTAATCGCAGCACCATTTAGTAGATGCTAATCAAACGCAAAATAAATGATATACAGTTGGCAACAATGTTTTTCTTAAAGTGGCCAATCACTCGTGCACAGGCAATAACTAGGTAGTTTACCCTATTAAAAACTTATTTGTTTGTGTTCCACTACTGGGCAAAATTCTCTCCGCCATTCGTCTCGCTCGCCAATCTATTTGGTACAATTTTTCAAGATCATAATTACTCTCTCCGTTACGTAATTAAGTTAAATATAAGATCACAAAGTTTCCCAAGCCGATTGTGCGCTAACGGGGGTTGTCACAAAGAAAAAAAAAGTGTAAAGAACTCGCTAACGAGAGTTCCGTCGCTCGAGTCATATTGAAATGGATAACGATAGATGGCACAATACGGGTCCTAACAACCCCGATATCTTGCTATTTAGGTAGCTACTTGTACATACTGTGTTTGATTTTAAATTTGTTCGAGGGCGTTTTCACTTTAGAATTCACAAAAACTTTTTTTGATAAGTAGTAGTACACATAAGCAGTGATTTCTTTCATATCTGTTAACTAAAATGGCTTACTTACTACATCGATATAAACTATCTGGTAAATTTAATTTTGACCAATCCGAAAAATAACTTTAATTTCAATACTAGATGAAAAATAACACGCCTGTGTAATTCCCGTTCCCATGGGAATCCCGGGAAAAAATATATCCCATGTCACTCGCGGAACTGAGACGAATCTGACACCTCATACTTCAAAATCCATTGAGCCGTTTAGACTGCCGGGCGTGCCAAAGAATGATACATACATACAAAGACAAATACAAAAACAAAGAAAAAGACAAAGATAAATACATCCGGTCGAAAACATAACCCTCCTTCGACAGTCGGGTGAAAAAGAAGTTGACAGTCATTGTAAAAGTTCCTGTTGTGTGTATATTTACCAAAAGTTAGTGTCAAAATATGACAATATTTTGACTTCGACAGCACAGCTAATTTAGTTGTATCTTATGTAATGTACCTCGCTTATGTAATTAAAATTAAAACATAATTATCTTTTTAGCGATAAGAGTTAGGACACTGGCGTCTGCGAGTCGCCTTCATTTGACCTGTTGAAGGTTCCCTTAAATAAAGGAAATCAAAAATGGCACGGTGTAGAGTTAGACCATGTAAATTGGTATCCAGATTTCCTATGTTTGGATGAGGTACTACCGTTGTGACAATGATTAATGGTTATTTTGCTAATATTTTTTACACTGCCTTCAGGGAGTTATGAGATTGTCTTAAAACATGATTATCATTTATTGAATCAATCTGTATTTAATCATTTTGTGATGCACACTAAACATCATTTGAATGCTTTGTCAAATCGTTTTATCATTCACTCATTCTGTTAATTCGTGCCATATCTTTTGAATCGACTCATTTGATACCTTCGAATTGTAAGGTGCATTTTCTTAGATTCGTCGGGGATACAGATAGAAAAGTTCTAAATCTTACTTTCCGTTTGCCGATGCAGCCGTTTGCAATAGTCTCTCTTCGCTTCATATAAAATCTGTTACGTCGATCCGTAGTTCTGTCTTTCCAAGCTTTCAAATCAATCTTCATGTGTATGCACTCTATCTTAGTCTGAACACGTATATTTATTTATTATCTTGGATTTAAGAAACTGTCTTCAAATGGGAATTTATTCGTTGAAGGTTGATTATTTATGTTGCACTTACGGCTACAGCCGTGGTGGGCTAGCGGTATGACCTATGGCCTCTCAAACAAAGGGTCATTCGTGGGTTCAAATCCAGGCTCGCAAATCTGAGTTTTTCGGAATTTTTGTGCGAAATTACATTTGAATTTTACCATGAGCTTTACGTTGAAGGAAAACATCGTGAGGTAACCTGCATACAGTTGCGAAGAAATTTAATGGTGTGTGTGAAGTTCTCTATCGGCACTGGGCCCGCGTGGGAACTACGGCTCAAGCCCTCTCATTCTGAGAGGAGGCCTGTGCCCTGCAGTGGGACGTATATAGGAAGGGATGATGATGATGAACGGCTACTTTTGAAATTGACCATGGGCTTTACGGTGAAGGAAAACATCGTGAGGTAACCTGCACACATGCGGAGAAATTCAATAGTGTATTTGGAGTTTCTAATCCGCACTGGGCCTGCGTGAGAACTACAGGTCAAGCCCTCTCACTCTGAAAGGAGCCCTGTGCCCCTGCAATGGGACGTATATAGGCTGGCATGATGATGGTGATTATCGGCTATATCGGATAGTCGAATTGAAACTCCGGGATCATACTAAATTTCCATAGGAATCCCCAAAATATAGTAGTCTTCATTCACATTGTAGATTTTGAGATAAGAACTAGCCTTAGCCTAGCCTTTGTTTTATTCCAGACGTCTAGCTATATATACGCCAAATTGCATCTAAATCTATCATACCATACGGTTTTAACGTGAAGAACTAACAACCACACCCACACACGTACGCAGGTACTTCGCAAATATTATATTCGTTAGATTAAAGGGATTTTGTTGCGATAAAAGAATAGAGACAAATATAATATAGTGAATAATTTTGTACCAAAATTGGCTTAAACGTAACTGACTCAAATGTATAACTGTAAGACGCAGGCAGTTATTGCTTCTGAAAAGGCCTTTATGCGTGAAACAAAGAGCCCGTTTAAGTAAGATGCGAAGAGATAGGAACCTCCCCGCGTCTTACTTAGTTTATACAACAAGCAAAAAAAATCAAGGGTAGCAATATAGCCTTATCGCTTCAGTGAGATCTCTTCTAACCTTTTGCAACAGAAAGAAGGAATAGAAAAACCAAATTTCGATCACCTACTGTTACATTTGCAGTCTATCCCCCTCTTAGGTTTATTTCAACATTCATTTAAGCTCTAAGATATATTAATAAATAAATAAATATCATGCGACACTTGACACCAATTGATCTAGTCTTTAAGTAATCAAAGTAAGTGAGTAAGCAACAGATAAACGAACTGAACTAGATATTAAAGAACCCAGACTCGGGAATAAACATTCGTATTTCTCATACATAATATCTGCTCCAGGACTATAATATTTGTAGTCAGGTTCTCTAACCATTTGGCTATACAGTCTTAAAAATATGAACGTATAGTCGGCCAAGTAAGTGCTTTACCATTTTTAATGACAGTTCCCACATCAGAATAAAAACAATAAAGCTGATTGTCACATTGACTTGTGAGTGAAAATAGCCTTTGATGTATTACGCCTCACAACTGACATTGATCCTTAGGGTGGTAAAAGAATTTCTTGGTCGACTATACAACGTGGGCACAACTATCGTGGAATTAAGACGTTATTTTCAATTGTCTTTAACCTAGCGATATACAGTTCGTTTATAGCGACACACACGCATTGTTTCCCCGTTGTGATTTAGCATAACACGACCCTTCCCATTACATCTCGTAACCGAACCACCAGAAACAATCCGCCACCGAACAAACAACAAAACGTTAACGGCATAAAAGTAAATCTCGCGCGAGACCCGGAGCCTTTTAACGCACACCAGACGATCGCAAAATACGAAAAATACATTTCTCAGAATTTACACTAAATCGAACTAGAGCGGGAGCGGGCAAATTGAAAACAGTCGACTCTCGCTCGTTATGGGAGTCGACTGCACCATTTATCTTTATTCGGCCTTTCAATAGAATTGCCGGCGACGTTTTCCGCAACTCAAACGGTGGAACTACTTATTATTTCGAACAGCTCGAGCTTAACGATTTGGCTTGGCGCACCTGTCTCTTGCCTGCTCTCGTTGCGTCTGTGCTCCCGATCCGTTATTTGCAAAGGTTGCGTGTTATTTTGTGAGATAATCTTGTATTTGTTTGAAACTGAAGCCGGTAGATTTTAGATAAGCTACCAATAGTTAATCTCCTTTCTTCTCTGCAGCATATGTAAAGGCTCCATTGTAAGTGTGACTGTACTACTTACAATGCATCAGTGACACGGGATGAACATTTTCTTTGAGTAACCTGACGACTGTGAGAGAAGTGTGAGTTAGTTATGTCGTCGGATGCAACATCTCATAGTGTACACAAACTTTTCCATATTTATTATCACTGACAGCACTATGGGAATCGAGTTGTTATGGCGCAACTTCACCTTGTTTCTCTTCTTGAATAAAATAGTTTTTTTTTACCTTGTTTAGCTGCATTGTTTCGTCTACATCTTCACGTTCCATCAATAAATGTTTATTTGACTTCAAATCTAAAAGTGTTCACAACAGCAACATTTCTAGAAAATATCACACTTGCTTTCACCCAGTAGATTTCGTAGTCAAATTGAAATTCCGGGAATTTACTTAATTCCCAACATTTATATCATGGTATCATGAACAGCCGTGCAAAGCTTTATGTGTCTAGAATTAGCGGTCAAGACTTTGGAATTTAATATGAATACCGGAGGAATATCAGGATAAAAAGTATCTAAGGTATTTGATATTATGCCCGTGATTCATTCATTCCACTTACCGGCTTAGTGAATTTAGACCAAATCCATCCAGCCGTTTTAGAGTGAATTTATAATATTAGTAGGATTTCCTGTCTGTTAGCATTCCGACAATTCCATTACCATTCTATTTAACAAACGCAAACTTTCGACGCAACCCGTCCTCGGACAACACTAAATTAATTAGCCGTTCTATTATACTAATGGCGTTAAAAAGGCCGTGGCAGCCTAGTAGTGTAAAACTATGTCCTCTCAAGCAAATGGTCGTGAGCTTGAGCCCTGTCACATCTCACTGTTTACAATTTATGTTTTAGATTACATATATATCATACTAAATACAAACTGAAACACCATGTCCTCGGCAACCCGTGCTGCGTGCTAAACCCCTGCACCACAACTGGTCGGACTTAGACACTATAATTTTTCCTACGCATCACTCATCTCAGGTTGCTTAATCACTTATTGCAGCGATACTAGCGGTTCTAGAGTACATTAGAAACAGCACGAGCTATAGATAGAATTGGTTACGTGTGATGTCAAGTATGGTAAAACTTATGTATTCTAACAGGGAAATATTACATCTGAAGACGTACCTATTTCAACGTCTGCCAATTAAAGGGATGTTTACAAAAACAACATAACTGACTAGACTGGGACACCAGAATATTGTTCCTCTACAAGTGTCAACCAGTCTAGTAAGTTATGTTTCAGAAAACATCTCTTCAATTTGTGTGTTTCTTTATTCTTGTACAGTAAAGGTTATACATAAGTAGATAGGTAGCTAAAAAGCTGTGGTGGCCTAGTGGTTTAATCTATGATCTCAAGCAGAGGCAGAGGGTCGTGGGTTCCACCCCGGGCAACCCTGAGTTTCTCGGAATTTAAATTTATGTCAAATTACATTTGAAATTCACCATGAGGTTTACGGTAGCAAATTGAAGAAACCTGCACAAACTTGCGAAGAAATTCAATATATTTAAAGTTTCCAATACGCACTCTCATTCTGAGCGGAGGCCTGTGCCCTGCAGTGGGATTTATATAAGCTGGGATGACGATAGTGATGATGATAGCTTACTCGAGCTTCACTCACGCTCCGAGTGCCCTAACAAAAATATGCCAAGCCTGTGATATACACATCTACCTTGCGCCCATAATTTGTACACAAATAGGCTGGATTATTATCGTACCTAATGACATCAGATCTGTCCGGCACCGTATCAAACGCTCCCGCAGGATACGCTGACATAATTTGGATAATGCAGTAGCCATGAACAATAGGTGCATTAGGCAGCGGAAAATGCTACGCCGCAAGTAATGAACGTAAGCCTTACATCTTCCCTCTTTGTCAGTATCTTGATTTCTGAAAGTCGTGTCTTGTTTGCAAGGGTGTGGTAACGTTGCACTATGCTTCTTCATGCTGTCTTATTTTCGACAGTCTTTAACGCTTCGTATAGGCAAGACAGTGAGAGATTTACCAAGGGTCAGAACTACGTAGATGAGCGTTTGAGTGGTCTTTTCAGACTTCAAGGTTTTGTAAGCCTTACGTCAAAGCCAGAAAGATTATGTGAGTGACGACATAAAGTCTGTAGATGGAACATACTCTTTAGATGACAGTTTTGTCGACGTTTTGAGATTCTTTCTTTTTACAAGTTTTTATTTAACTCATATAATTGGTATGCTTATTTGTTAGTTGTGGTTACAAAATTAGTCAAACATTTTTCGACCACTTTCTGGTATTCGATTGAGCTGAAATTTGGCATACTTATATAACCGGTGACAATAGAATTCTGTTGACTCGGCTAGGATGGTCTCCGCACGACGGAATTTTTCAATGATTAATGGTATCCACTAGGAACTTGGTACGAATATGTATGTAGTTTGGACGACAATGCAAGTAGAGTCAGCAAAATAAACTTACAACAACAACTTACTTAATTGAACGTTTATTTGGTGTTGCTCTTACGTGAGTTTAACCCCGTTGCCTTTTTACGTTTTCGATGACAATTCGATTGCATTACATGCATGCTTATTAAATTTTCAAATTATTTATCTCATGTTCTGCCTTGTCTCTCCGTTATTTTGGTCACTTTAAAAACTGGCTCACTGGCCAGTTTCAAAAAATGCGGCAGCAACTTCGCTCCCTTCGTATTCCGTTAAGTTTCCATTATCCTGACCGCTTGCACCAACTGCTTTAGCGTGAAAAGATAATCGAGAAGTGAAAATATACCTTTCTAATCTCGTGACTATACTTTAGGCTGTCACTTAAACCGTGGCAACCTCGGCTAGCTTTTGTCCCGTCCTTTGTCCGGCGTCGCACGTGACCAGGGTTGTAACGCAGCGCGGCTTAACCAACGTTTGTCGGGACTAAACGGATCGTCCCTGTTCGCTGTTTGCCAACCCTCGTTTTGATTGACAGAGATACAGCGATAGGTAAGTCTTGGATTGCGTTAGACAGGTTTGTTCGGTTTCAATTTTAGTCTTTGGTTTTTGTTGCGAAGTCTGAAGAGCAATGACGTCGTTCGTTTGTTTTATTATTTTTCTGCATCGTGTACAATGTCACTTGATTTCTAAGACTACGTATAAAGAACGCGAAATTTTGTGCGTCGTAATTAAGAACGTTTAGTGTGCTTTCAAACTGTTAAAACTATTCCAGACTAGTATAGGCTAGTTTTAGTCTCGGTAAAATGCAAAATCCCTGAATTTAACTCAAACAGCGTAAAATATAACTAGAGCGATAGAAATATAAGGCGAGCATGTTGTAACTTTACATTTAAATCCGTCCTCGTATAACAAGATCCACGCCAAATGGCTGTCTGAAGGCAACAAGTATTTATTGTACTTATTTGTCTCAACATGAACAGCTGGATGAGATTGCTGTCGTGTTTTGATGGCGTTTCGGATGTGGGTGAGTTTGAATTAGGGGATCACATTTTAGATGTTGAATATTTAATGGTACTGTTAACTTTGTTTTATATTTCATACATGCTTCTTATTCGCGAGAAGTTAAACTTACCCGGGGTAAAAAGTTGTCTTTAATTTCGGGTAGGTAAGATTCATCATCCGAGCCTAAATACGTCCCACTGCAGGGGACAGGCCTCCTCTCAGAATGAGAGGGCTTGGGCCATAGTTCTCACGCAGGTCTGGTGCGGATTGGGAACTTCAGACAACTATGACATCAGGGCTTTCAAGAAAAGGGATGATGAAAAGGGAAGATGTGAAAAACACATCATTACTTCGCACGTGTGTAGGAAACTCACGATGTTTTCCTTCATCGTAAAGCTCATGGTGAATTTCAATTGTAATTGCGCACGTATATGTCGAAAAAGTCAGAGATGTCAGCCCGGGGTCGAACTCACGACCCTCTGCTTAAGAGGTCATATGTTAAACCACTAGGCTATCATGGCTTTTTAATCCTGACATTGCTACTAACAAAATACCAGCGTGTATCTGTGATGATAGTCTTTTAAGCAAGTCATTTCTCAGCCAATGCCTACCACTGTCCAAAACAAAAGACACTCAAACATAAGTTATAAGTTTCATAAGTATTACATGCTCGTATCTTCGCATCTCTTAGGGTAAGTAACAATAAACCGTACTAGTACAGGACGTACCGGACAGTCTAAGTCCCGCGGGAGAGCTAAGTGCCTGCAAAGAGCTTAGTGATTTAGGACCGCTTACATTCCGGTACATTAACTTTCTCACGATGTACTGATATTGAGCTGATGCGTAACAATAGTTTGGCTTTGAAATAATGATTTGTGTGTTGTGTCTGTGTCACACAGCGGGTGTGTGGGTTGCGTGTGATCTCTCTCTACTGTCCACAACGTGTAGCTGCATAGACGCTGCAAAACATGCGGTGTAGCTTTCATGCAGCCGATTTACGTTGTCTACGAAGCGTAGCTTAAGCGTTTCGTAGCCTACATTTTCTTTCATTCGTGATGATGTCGTCCAACGAAGAAGACTTTATTTGGCTTATTATAATATTCGAAGTCACCCAATACGCCTTTCATAGTAGATACATCCATATACTTACATATTGAAAGGAACATAAATTATAGACTGTACGTAGCTGCAAGAAAACTATTATAGGATGATAACGTATTTCATTCATTTAATAGAAAAAGTAAAAGTACATGAGATTATAACTTTAAAGACACGGATATTTTTCCACTACTGACACAAATTTTGCAGCCGTCCCCGCCATTTTTCATTAAAACACAACCTGCTATTCCTTGCGATGCAGCCCGTACGACAAACGGTACGCTAAGTGACGTGAAGCATGCATGGAGCGTCACTGACGCGACGTTGCCCCTTCGTGGACACAGTTGCGCGGTTTGGCATGTAGGCTGCAAGCAAGCGTACAATGACGAATACGCGTCTATGCATCTACGCCTCCGTGGACAGTAGGACTTACTTGCTAATCCTGCCGCGAGGAGTGCTTGAACTGAGCGTGGAGAGTAAGACAACCGATGAAATTACCAGTCCACGAGGCGTTCTATCTTAGCCTTCTAGGTTGGCAACGTATCTGCAATTCTTCCCTTGTTTCAAATAGCGTATATCCTGTGTTATAAATAAAATAAATAAATAAATATCATGGGACAATTCACACCAATTGACCTAGTCCCAAACTAAGCAAAGCTTGTACTATGGGTACTAGACATCGGATAAACATACTTATAAAGATAGAATATATACTTAAATACATATTAAACACCCAAGACTCGAGCACAAACATTCGTATTATTCACACAAATGTCTGCCCCGACTGAGTATCGATCCCGGGACCTCAACTTCGTAGTCAGGTTCTCTAACAACTAGGCTATCCGGTCGTATAAAAATATTTGTGACTCTGACGCCACAACGAATAGCCATGATAACACCACCAATCCACTGACGTACTATTCATATAAGCTCGCAAAACATGAGTCTTGCATAGTTTAGAGTTATTTATAATATAACGTCACTTCTATACCAGCTCGAGCGACCATTTATTTGTTTTAAAGCAGTTAAAAATCAAATTTTGCAGTTTATCGAAAATCAATCTAATTTTCATGGTTAATATTAAGTTTTTTTTAACAGAGTCGCGTCTAGGAATTATTGTTTTATGGTGTCATCATCCCCATTTATGAGCTTTTTAAGACCAGACGCCATATTGTCTAACGTGCGGGTGCTTGCTATCGCTTTCACCATCTCTTTCTGTCACCATCTTATTTAACAGAAAGAAATAGTTAATGCAATAGCAAGCGCTCGCGCGTTATAAATGTCAGCCGCAGGTCCCTATGATATTGATCCATTATCCGCTACCTTTTGGTTTCTCTGTGTGAGGTAAGATTTAATGAGTTCTAAAACGAGATCACGAATACCATGGAAATTTTATTTTAGACAATAAGCGTACTGAAGAGATTGTCACTGGACTTGTGACTTACGAATACGGCCTCATCTGCACTTACTATCACAAGAGATAGAGGTCAATCATTGCTCAATCAATCACGTAAATTTCTTGGAGATTGGTGACTGGTTTTCGCTTACCATAATATGACAAAAAAACGCCCGCAAAACCAACGGGCGCTGCAAACTTTCGTAATTTTTTCCCAGTGCATATTAAACATGTTAGCAAGCCGCAGACAGCTAGTAAATAGCAGTCAGAAGCATGTTTATTTACTACCGTATTACACATAAACGCCACCGCATGACTGTTTGCTGTCTCGGTATTAAAACTACTGGTTTTGTGTACTATCTTTGAATTTATGATAACTTTGAGGTAGTCTGGGCTTGAACAATACGGTTGGATTAACCATGAAGAAAGAGTTTGTTACCTTGAAGTAACTTAACGTTGGCCTAGTAATAATAGGCTTTGGTAATGTTAGCTAGTCTTAAAGCTTCTATACCTGTGATTAAAAAATAGTATCGTGACAGCGTAGACTGAGACCACTTCATTCGTTAAATATTTTTGTATCATAGTGTAATGTTTGATCGAATAATCTTTTCTTGTATTTTTTCTCTCGTTGAAACTGAAAATGTTTCTTTATATTTTACATGAGCTACTTAGAATAAACCAACGGTACAGTTCAGTTTGAAAATGCCTGAATTGAAGTTCTTTTATATTATAATATACGAAAGTCCATAGGTCAAACCACTAGGCATCCACGACTACACGACTGCAAAAAAGTATCTTTCTAAAATTAATATTAAAAAGATTTTTTTCTAATTAACCTGTTAAAAACTCAACCTTACCTAACAGACTTCAAACGAGACGAGCTTAAAGGAGCTATTACTTTACTGTGCAGAGAAAAGTGGTTGTCATTCGCATACAGTAATAGCTAATAGCTCGTCTCTTGTTCATCTAATTTCAGCGTCTCTATTCTATGCATCAACTGTCCTTAACAGCTCGAACTCCAGACAGAAGATTATACGACGAATAGCAAAAGAAATTACGCCTCCTTTTTATAGAAAAGTAGCTGATCAGCTTCTCTTCTGATAAAACGTCGCAAAATTTTATTCCTATCTGCAAGTTATTGAGTTACTAATGGTTTCTTTCTGAGAGTTTCAAATTCTACTTCGTTCGATTCCATTATTTGTTTTATTCGAAATTTGAACGCAATTTTCTTCTTCATTATCATTATGTAGTTGTTACTTACTGGCCAGTAAGTAACCAAAAAAATTACCCCTTAATTTGAAACAATCGCTAGGCCTCAATATGCTTTTATCTTTATCTGTCGCTTTGATACAGATAAAATGTACATTTTACTTATTTTTTGTTTTCATAAATCATTAATGTAAAATGAATATTACTGATTTTCATTAGCTTATTGCCGTTCACTTTTAAGTTAGTTGTAATCATAAACCTTAATATAGTAAATGCGATAATAACTCTATCTGTCTGTTACCTCTTCGCGCTTAAGCCGCGGAACAGATTTAAATGAAATGTGGACCGTTTTGCTTTTGCGGGGACACTCACATGCAAAATTGTGTATTAGTTTAACTATTTTCATGTTTGTGATTTTTGTTTAGCGGCATGAAATTGTGTGTATTTTCGTGTATACGTGTGTCTTCTTATGAAAGTGAATATATAAATGTCTTCTTTCTTACATAGTTTGAGACAGAAAATCGGATAGTTACCCCGGGATAGCGAATTCTTCGTAAACAAACGCAACAACTACCTAGTACAGTACACTCCGGAGTTGGAGCCATGGTAATACGCCAATAAACGAATAAACCGGCATTCATAATTTCTTAGCTCAAGTTTTTGACTTCCTAGCAAACATAATATTAATATACTCAAACTCAATATTCAGGCCTTGGATGGTACACAATTTCTAAGTACAATTTATGTAAGAGCATAGTTACAACCTCCCTAGTTACGTAGCTTGTTATACCCCCACGAGAGATTGTTACAATTACCTATGTTTATTGTTAATTTTAGAAGCAAGCTGTGTGGTTTCGTTTGTTGTGCGGTGCGCACGGCGTTGTTGCTGGGGTAATTAGGATTTATGCACATTTACCCGATTACCTGGAAATGTGCTAGAGAAGACAATCAGATTTGGTAGATTCAGGGAATATACATCGTAAATCAAGTGACTAAATTCTTCTTGCTAAGTTCATGTTATTATAATTATTGATCGTTTGGCGTGGAAGTACCAAAATGAATGTGATAAATGTGATAACTTCAAATTCATTTATTCAAGTGACACGACTCATATAACATTTGCTGTTTATTTTTATAGACATTTTTGATTCTAGACTAAATTTTTACAGATTATTCCTTTTATGTATGTCACTCCTTAGCCACTTCTTACCAAATTTCATTATTAGGTACGCAAAATTTTTGTTAAGTGACTTTGAAAAGGTGTTTTATTTTGACATAGAAACAATATTTTTAACAGACCCTCTTGGATACAATCTCTTGGTCGTAACTAAGTTCGTCATGGTCGTTAAATCTGGTTTAAGTTTTGATACTATTAAACAGAACTAGATCAAGATTTTTTCTATCAGTACCTGAGACATATTTGTCTTTCCAAACAGACGCACAGACGGACATTATAGTAATCTTATTAAGTTTTAGTTTTTCCATTAGAGGACCAAATTCTGGACAATGCCAGTTTGCAAACAAAACGTACCCTTTAAAAACTGTCGTGTTTAAATTATGTAAAATTAGCCGTGCGTCAACAAGGACACACAATCGGTTTCGCACACACATAATCACTTGTGCACACACATAAATTGTCGGCAGGGTTTTGTGTGCAAAGACTAATTGATTCCGAGTTGTTCCAAAGACACGGCGATAATGGCGCGATTGTCCTACCGAATAATTAATTAATTGATGATAAATCAGGGTGGCTCTAATTGTTGGCTTGTTTTAAAATTTCCCTTTTAGAGATGCTCTCAATTTACAGGTTGATGATATTGAATCATGAATAAAGTCAGAATTTTATTTTTGTAATGTAACTGCACTGTTTTTGGTGTTCAATAAAGTATGTTTGTATTGTATTGTAATCAACGATAGCTTGAAGGATCGCCAGACTAAAGTGGCAGTGGGTAGGGCACATCGCAACACACAAGCCGTGGTGGCCTAGTGGTTTGTACCTACGGTCTCTCAAACAAAGGATCGTTTGTTCGAGCCCTGGCTCACAACTTGAGTTTTTCAGAATTGAGGGCCTTACCACACAAGCTTTTTTCTTCGGCGATTTAACGTCGGAGTGAGATCGCGGCGAGCACGTTATAGCCCGCGGCGTGCACGCCGCGATTTATTAATCGTTGTAATACCGCCACACATCCGCGGGGAGAACGCGTACGGGTGAAAAAAATCGCCGTGTTATAGGTCTCGCCACGAGTGTTGAGGCGAATGATTACACACACAGCTACATAAGAATTTCCCATCATAATTCCCATAAGAATTTTAACTTATCTACTAGAATGCGAATTTCGCGCGAGTATAAAATAAAGTCGCGTTTAAAACTTGTTAATGATAAATTAGGGCGGCTCCTAATTGTTGACTGCCGTTTTTTAATTTCCCATTTATTGACGGTCTCAGTTTACAGGTTACTTAGACTAATGGCAAGCTTTTAAGTGGGCGGGGCTTGAGGTTAAAAGTATTTGGTTACTCGAAGAATGTTCAATAAAGACGCGACTTTTTCCCCCATTGCGTTGTAAGCGTTCTCTTTGTTCATTGCATCTCTTAAGGTAACTACTGGTGGCGAGCTTCGCTCCCACGACAGATAACGGGTCTCGTACAAAATCTTTAAGTTTTTATGCCACCATTTGCAAGAAAGCGGCATACCTACTAATAAAAATAATTCTATATAATTTAAATGATGGCACGAAATGATAAATTTACCTATTTGAGTCTACGCACTAAACAAATTGCTTATTACTAATTTTCTCTGTAAGCGAATTTGTACATATATTCCTAAGAGGAAATAAATATTCTAAATCTATAAATGGAGCGCCGGGTGCGTGGCAGTTCCAACATTTTTTAGACTGATAGATGACAGAATTGCCCTTACTTGCGTCACTGTCAGGGATTACAATCCAGGGTGGAATAGATCTGTTCTTGACCAGCTTAGCGAACTTTCTTCTGTTTCGAGGTCTTTGCAGAATACTTTGCCTGTTAGTAAAAAAAAAACCAGTTGCCACTCTACTTGTTTCCCATACACCAAACCAAATACTTTTAAATCAAGTTTAGCTAATTCTTAAGTTGCACAAACAGGCACACTTTCGACTTCATTTTAAGGCCAAAATTAAAACGAACCGTCACTGTTGAAATAACTTCAGAAATAAATCATTCCAAGTGGAAACTTGAGCCAGCCTAAAGGGAAAACTAACGAGAAAATCTTAAATCCGCCAAGTAATTAGTAGTTGGCAACAAGTAACAAACGTTAGTACAACACCTACCCGCGGCGGCTTTAATCCTTTAAGCTAAAGCCATAAAGCCATATGGAACGTTTTTTACATCTTACATGCGAACTATAGGATTCTATGCTACTAGTAGGACACGAATTGAAAAAGAGTTTGTACCAGTAGCCTCTTTTTTGCATTCAGCCAGTACAATGTCCTAGATAGAGGCGAGGGCGATACGTTAGAAGTTAAAAGTACAAATATGAGATTTGATGTTATTGTCGGTCGTACGGAGAGTGAGTAACGCGACTGCCGCCGCGACATAAATTTTGAAGTAATACACATTAAAATGTTGAGCCCCTTTGACGTCATGTACGGGACGAATGTAGCTCTTATATGTCCTACTCAACACTATTCCATACTAAAATGCGGCGAATATTCTATAATAGTCTTTTCCCGCGACTTCGCTCGCGTGATCCATTTCACTTAATTCGCTAAACTTACATTGGGAGCTTCATTTACGTTGTAAGACGAACACCCGCGCAAAATTTCTTGTCTTTAGACATAGCGGTTAAAATTTTAGGATTTTCCATGGATCACGTTGGAATATCGGGATAAAAATTAGCCTATGAGTTATTCCAGATACCCAGCTATCTACATACCAAATTTCATCGAAATCCGTCTAACCGTTTCAGCGTGAAGGAGTAGCAAACATACTTACACACACCCCATGTTTTTGAAACAACTACTTCACAACGATAGACGATAAAAAAAGTTTATCTCCACTGTACGTGTACTACCGTAATTCTTTAAAACGTAAAACATTTACCGAGATTTCCGATACTAAGTAAGTAGGTACTTAGTATACGATTATATACGCACGGTATGTACCTATACGATTTAAAACCTTGAAATTTTAAGTTGGTGACCAAAGACGGACGTAAGAAAATATATGAATTTTAAAAATGGCGCCTATCTAATACAATGTTATTTAGGTCATATAGCGAAGGTCCGGGCACCAAACTAGATAGAAGCAGTACTTACTCCTCTGATAAGGTATTAGTATGCGCATCGAAGCGCCAGCGCTTGATCTACGGCCGCCCCCGTTGATAAATGTATGTTTAATAGTCTATTCAGTTATATCCTGGGATAGTAGGTTATCGTAACATGAGCTACCTATACCTAATAAGGTCCTTTGAATGACTGCAATGTTGTATGCTGATGTTGTAATTATATTTAAGTAATTTTGCTATTTTTTTATTCGTTCTCAGAGTTTATATATTATCTAAATATTCATGTAGTCTTATGTATATTAGTGTCCAGTATATGTATATAGCGATCCGAGTGTCCCCAACGGTGCTGGCTGAAAATCAGCGCCGGGATGTTATAAACGCCTCAGCATTAGGTACGTTGAGCCAGTGTCCGATTTACAACCGCGATGACACACTGTCTTCATTTTTCATGCTGTATATTTGTAATAATATTGATGTGTCTTGTGGTGTTGTAAATAAATGTATTTTCTTTCTTTCTTTCAATGCAATTTAAGTATGTTTCGATACTCACGTAATAGCATGTAGTTGATTTCATTGTTTTGTAGCCTTAGTAATTTCTGACTTCTAAACTCTTTGTTGGCTCTTGTCGGCGCAGAATAGATGCGTGTGCGTGTCACGCACCAGTTGTAATGAATGAAAATGTAAGAACACTTAATGTTATGTAAGTTTGTATTTAGTATGAAATATATAGATTTCACGGGATGACCGTAAAAATAAAAAATTGAAGTTGATAAAATAAAAAAATACAAAAAGATACTTCAAACCAAACTTGTTAAAAGTATGACCTTGTAGCGACATCTCTTGTCCGGGCGAGCGGTTAGTTCCGAAGGAGTGTTGATGTTTCTCAATGAGAACTGAACATAGATGGCGCTGTATAACTGCATAAGTTTAGTGATGATGGCAGGCTGGAATGTATGATGCATAGGAAAAATTTGCTTGTAAACTCCTGACCAGTGGTGGTGTAGGGGTAGGAATGCCTTGCACGCGGCACGGAATGCTGAGGACCTGGGTTCGATTCCCAGCATTGGTCTTTTTTCTTTGCATCTATGTTTCAGTTTGTATTTAGTATGACATATAGGGATTTCACGGGATGACCGTAAAAGTAAAAAATTGAAGTTGGAAAAAAAATAAAAAATACGAAAAGATACTTAAAACCAAACTTGTTGTTGGCAGTGAATGCGTTAATATGGATTCCACTCCACTCTTCGTAATTATCCCAACCAAAACTACCTCCTAGTATTATTTTAATACCACAATTAACTCATAATTAAGTGCCTCTTCCACGATTCCTGTCCATGATGTTATTATTCTATTCCACTACGTCTACCACTCTAATACAGACTTTAAGATTTGCGTCCTAGTGTTGGTATTGCAACAAGGGATGCTCCTTTTTGATGAATGATACATATGTGGGACTCGCCATATTATTGTGCACTAGAAGCCACTGGAATATCAAAATGATGCAGCAGATTTAATGAGGGTTTACGGCGCTGCAAAATACTTATGTAAATAACAGGAATTCAATTCAGAAATACTAATATTTATTCAAAGCTGTAGTGAGTAGCTGCTATTGAAACTGTGAGCTATAACTTCGGCCTCCTATTTATTTACTATCATGTGAGATTTCTATTATCTATTGATTTCTATCAATCGTTCATCAATTTTAAGTTAAAAGAAAGAGTATAATTTAAACTCGCGATTCTCACTCATAATAAATATCACCAGGGACTTAACGAATCACTTCGTTTCCTATAATTTCATTTGTCATAATTTCACTTGCCATTTCAATGTTTGCTATAAAATATATAGAACCGTGCTGTTTTCAGGATTGTTTTCAATGTCATCTTACAGAATGCAGTAGGTTAGATTAAGTTAGTTTAACAACAATTCTGAACAAAACTCTGTTTCAGAAATAATTACTTTACTTGCGACCCGCCCCGGTTTCGCACGGGTCAAACTATTATTATGCATGTATTATACATATAAACCTTCCTCTTGAATCACTCTATTTATTTAAAAAAACCGCATCAAAATCCGTTGCGTAGTTTTTAAGATCTAAGCATACATAGGGACAGACAGCGAGAAGCGACTTTGTTTTATACTATGTAGTGATAACAAATGAATATTGCGGAAAGCGCTATACTAAGATTTAATAATAATATGAATTCGGGCAAACGAGTTCGTTTTCAGAGGTTTGATCAAGTGACTAGAGAATTTGTGATATCACTGAACGTGTCTAGCTAGTGAAATGATAAAACGAGTTCACTTTGCGAGTTCGTTTCGTCAACTCACCGATGTGTCTCAGAGATACTATCAGACCACTAAACAAATCTGTTCAAATGAAAAATGAGTTGCCTTTCTGGCTGATTTTGTCATTTCACTAAACAAATCTAGAAATTTAATTTTGAAAGTGACTGTTTTTTTTTTTCTAGGCAAATGATAAAAGGGCATTTATTCAAGCGTGTACTGCCTCATTTATCTGGTCTCATTTTTTAAGAAAAGGCTGTAGATTTTGATGAGGCTTCCGGTTATAATTAGAGGTCCTGTACGTCTACCATATAGCTGAAAACTGTACCAGAATCTTCTGCTTCTGCCAGATATATGAGGCATTTGAGGAGCTCGAATAAATGCCCAAAATTGATTCCCCATTTTAACATTCTGCGTGATTTGGTCACATCCCTTTGTTTTTTTTTTATGTTTTTAACTCCCGACGCAAAAAGAGGGATGTTATAAGTCTGACCTTTATGTGTGTGTGTATGTGTCTCTGTCTGTGGTATCATTGCTTTTAAACGGGTAAACTGATTTGGATGCAGTTTTTTTTATTTATTTGAAAGCTGGTTTCTTGGCGATGGTTCTTAGACATGTTTCATCGAAAATAGTTCAGCCGTTTCAAAGTTATCAGCTGTTTTGTTAGCTGCCCCTTCCGCAGACTTAGACGCATAATGGGTATCAAGCCAAGTTCAATTACTTTATAATCAAACATATTTGTGTTCTATTAGCGTAGGGGTTTTTGAAATTTATAATTTATAGTTATGGCTATTTTTCTACGACATATTCAAATCTCACGGAGGCGAATTCGCTGCTTAAGCTAGTATTAAAGTAATACGGATACACTTATGTCGCTACGTAATAATAGCACAAACCCCGAAAACACTCGAAACTCGTTCGTATCTTAACCAATCTCAAACAAAACGGTCAGGTACGCAATCAGCAACCCAGAAAGCCGAATTAGAGCCGTCTCGAGAACTCTTTCAAAAGAACCGTACTAATGAAGGGTGAGCGAACGCTGCATTGAGTGTTCATATCCCATTAAACATGTAATAACATATAATTCGGATTCAAAATGAATTCGTCTTAGATTATTTATACACTAGATAGAGCTTAGGCGGCATGAAAACGTCTCGAAAAATATAAGCCAATAGTTGGCTTATATGTCATTTGCCCCCTTCAGTCTGAATGACGTAACGCGATCGTAAGATGAAGCTGTCAAATGGGTTTTTGGACGTTTTGTATCGCAGTGTTTGCTACTGACATTCTATCTAGTGTATAAATAATCTAAGGAATTCGTTTATTTAAGGGTATGTAGAAATTTTAAGGTTTAAAATTCTTAATCTTTACTTCCTTACCTTATCTTTTATTACCTTTTCACACTTAATCGCTGAAGAAATTAGGTGAAATTTGATATGGAGTTAGTTTGAGACTTTGGGAAGGACATAGAATAGCTTTCATTCCGAAGAATTGCTGCCCGCGACACGGTAAACAATTAACTTTTTAATTTATTTATTAGAGGAAGTCCTCTAATAGACCCGTAGCGCTACGGTTTAAGGTTTCAAAAATATTAAAGTTGTTTAAATTTTGCATATAGTTTTCAGACCATTCACCCAACCTAATATATTATTTTGTGCCATCCTAGGTACTTGCTTAGGTAGAAATTTAGGTATTTGTCCTTTCGATCAGTACAGGACGAAAAAAATATTACAGATGAAAATTTTCCTTTCATGATAATAATAAAGTAGTAACTGATCTACAAATGAATTTTGTGCCATCTCTGTCCACGGAAATCCTGAAATTAAACCAGTACCTAAAAGTCACTCAGCTACCTCTAAAAAAAAATTACAATTTGTTATAAAGGTTTTATGTGTTTTAGAGTACTGATATCTGTTGTTTAAAATATTTTGTGCCAAATTCGTCCACGGCATTTATAGATATATATTTTTTTTAATATAACGCCCTGTAAATGCCACAAAAGAAAATTCAAGTTATTAGAGTTTACGTGTTTTTGATTATTATGGTGTAACAAAACACTATTCATAATTTGTGCTGTTTTTATCCACGAAATCTCATAATTTGGAAAAAAAAACAGTCTTTTTCGCACTACGGGCGAGCGCGGGGAAGAGCGCGGGCGGCGGGCGGCGGGCGGTGGGTGGCGGGCGCCGGCGGCTGTCGGCGTTTATTTGATTAGACCCATAGCGTTGGATAATATTGAGGTTAGGTATATAAGTTTCAAAAACTCTAAAATTGCTATTTCTTGCTTGTGCGATACGGTCGTACGTAAGCAACTTATAATTGCGTTTTTTGTCACAACTGTTACCTACCTGCATTTTAGCAATTCGATGATTAGTCGTTGATTCTTTTTATTCAAATCCAAACTGATAAAAATATTTTAAATTTTAAAATAATTGTACTTACATATATCTGGGATGGAATTACTTACTCTATTATGGCGTATTCGCAAATTGCCAGGTTTCTAAATACTTACCTACTAACTACGAACTAGTAATTAATGCGACAAAAAATAAACAATTTATAGAACAGTTATTCAGTATTTCTTTTATTAAACAAAAACCAAATAAAGCTAATTCGTATTATGTATTTTTTCTTATACCTACATATGTCATATCTTGTGCATGCATACAAGTTTGCAGATTTCTAGTAATTACACTTTAATTAGGTACTCAAAACCTGCAAACTTGTATGTATTCCCATTAGTATTGGTGATCTGAAGCTCCATCACTATATTCTATGTCAATCCAATTTAATGACGATGTAAATAAAGACTCCAATAAAGCACCAAACGCACAGACAGCGGAGACGTGGCGGGGTGGGGTGACGGTAACGGTTGTAATATTAGAGCTTGTATGAACGAGTTCGCGGTATGGTACCGCACTGCCACGCCTCCGCTGTCGCTGTCTGTGCGTTTGGAGCTTTAAGGCCGGCGCCCACTGACGGCATGGCACGGCGTGGCATTTTATTACTATCAAGTTATTTTGAATCTTATTTCAATGACTTTAGAATTCATGTTTCTTTATTTCGATACCACGATGCCGCGGCGTTCCGAGGGATGACGCAACGCATAAACAATAAAGTAACATGAATTCTAAACTCATTTAAATAAGATTCAAAATAACTTGATAGTAATAAAATGCCATGCCGTGCCATGCCGTCAGTGGGCGCCGGCCCTTAATTTGGTCACAGACTACTTAGTGATGTGAAAATCTAAAACCAACAGTAAAATAAAATCTTTCCAATAAATCGGACCATGTTTTCTCCCATATCTACGCTACCATAGATCGCGCGCTTGTTTTAACCCGTGACGCGTCCTAGGAACTACGTTAGTCCCTAACTTTTTTTTGCGGGAAATGTCCTAGAGACTACTACTGAAGTCTAATTTTAGTAATTTTAGTATGGTGGACGCGTGAAGGGTTCAAATTTTAATAATTTTAATGAAATAGGTTTGTTTACACTTTCATCAAATTGGATTGACATAGGGATTAATTTACTGTAGGCCTGTGCAATCTTCAACAAGAACGACATTTCTATGTTGCTTTTTGTTCCTTCAACCCTTTTGACTTACGCCAAAATAATCAAGGTGGAAAACGTTTCTTGCATTTCAATAATTATAAGTACCTATAGTATTTCCAATCATTTATTTTCTCGTTGACAGCTCCCTTTAGAATGTAACTGCGTTTTTACGCAAAAATTAACTTTTAAATGCGAGGTATAAAAAATACGACAACTGCCTAATTTTGTTCCTTGATCCCTTATAATATTCATCTAAGACAAATTGAGTCCATATATGCAGTATTTTTTTTTAAAGTACGATAATAAACGTTTTAATAAAGTTACATTCTATGGCAATACAAATAGTGATGTTATGATTGAAATATCGATATTGTATCGGTATTGTATATGTTGAACTAGATGTGTTCCCGTGACTTTGTACAGTCAACGTCATAAATAAGTGATCACTTTTGTACCTTGTCGCTTTCAGTCGTTTCGTAATTTCGTATGGCTTTTCAAACATGACAAGGTACAAAAGTGATCACTTATTTATGGCGTTGACCCTACGCGTTGTAATTTTTTTCCCGGGATATAAAATAGCCTATGTTACTTAAGTGAAATAATTTTTATTTGTCCAGTAGTTTTTAGCTTATTCATTACAAACATACAAACCTTTCCTCTTTATGATATAAGTAATATAAGTATAGATAGGTAATCGACAATGAAATGAAATAATTATAATAACAGGTAATTTTTATATATTAATTTTAAAATTGGATCGATATCGTAATCTACTGATCACTTATTTGGTCACAACACTATAACGTTCAAACTAGATCTGTCATCGAGAAAATAAATGATTGGAACTACTATAATCTTTATTGTTATTGACATCTCTTTCGCAAACCACAAATCGCAAACGTGCTTAATGTATTTTCTAATAAAAAAACGCCTCAAGATTTGTTTGTTGCGTTGATCTGATTGCGCACGCTGAGTTGGCGATAGTCTATGCCCAGCGGAATGTCAACAGTGTTTTATTTAAAATTTGGACTTTTAAAGCATGTGAATGAGTAAAATGGAAGCAGAAAAATGTGTTATATGTGGTTTTATATTGGACACCAATACAGTGTTAGTTAAAAAAAGAGGTTTGCTAAAGCTTTAGCACCTAAAATTTCAGCGACATTATACTTGTCACTACTCTTCATAAACTCCATGAGCATAATCATATCTACTTTTGGCAGATTTGATGAGTCCGTTCTAACAAAATCAGTGTTTCTATTCATATTTCACAGTTTTCAAATTCGAGTTAATCAGTATATCAGTTCCAAGTCGTCCTAGCAGCTATAAAGGTCAGGTCCAGGGTACAAAGCAAGAGTTGTCGTCGTAGCAGGCAATATCCTAGGTCCGGTGTGGGTAAGCAGTCGAAAAATTAAAAGATATCCAGGGAAAATACCGAAAACTTGGAGAAAGACGCGGGTGCATAATCGCAAGCTAAGGTTATGTACGTTTGTTTATGACAAGCTGTCAATGTCACATCTGGTTTTTTTTCCAATATGCGACGGACTAAGGTTCGTGCCTGTATTAAGCTGTCCCAGATTTCATCATCATCATCATTTCAGCCGAAAGACGTCCACTGCTGAACATTTAATAAATTGTTTTTATTTTTTATAATTATACGACGCAACCAATAAATCTGTAATTTGTTCCTGTTAATAAGGAACGTTATTCCTACCGGTATAAAAATATTCAAGCACTTTTAAAATTTTCATCGATTGCCAATTGAATAAATCGTTTATTTGGTACTTGACGGAACCATAAAAACGAGATTTATATATTAAGTAACTGATAGCGATGATGATAACGGTGAATTTAGGATTTTTGCTTTATTCAACGAAAAATAATGTTGATGATTTACCACAAATTTGAATTTTGCGCGTACAAAGCCTCGGACAAAAGCCAATTCAATTTTATTATAAAAGCTGTACTTATTTTTTAATTGTAAAAGTAATTATTTTTTGCTTATTCGATCGATGATTAATCGATATTCAAAATGTCATGTTTTCCCCCATCTCTACGCTACCACAGATCATACGCTTGTTTCAAGCTCCAAACGCCCAGACAGAGGAGGCGAGGCGTGGTGGTGCGGTGGCGGTGACGGTGGTAAATAACTTGTATGAACGGTTGTGCGGTACCGTACCGCGAACGAACTCGTTCATACAAGTTGGAATATTACAAAAGTCATATCCACCGCACCGCCACGCCTCCGCTGTCTGTGCGTTTAGAGCTTCATTCAAAAAACCGGCCAAGTGTGAATCGGACTCGCGCACCGAGGGCTCCGTACAAATTTATATGTATCTATGAACATCCAGTCTTAGCAGACCCCTGCTCCTAAGCAAAATGTGCGCAGTGTGGGATCATTTTAGATTGGTTACTGATATAGACAGACAGACAAAAAAAAATATGCTTTTCGCAATTTTTCCTTTATTTGTGCTATAAGACCTTGCTGCGTACCAAATTTCAAGATTCTGAGTTCACGGGAAGTACCCTGTAGGTTTTGATTCCCTTGCGAGTGTCGAAAATTTGCGGCATAAATAGATTGGTTACTGATATAGATAGACAGACAAAAAAATTTACGCTTTTCGCAATTTTTACTTTATCTGTGCTATAAGACCTTGCTTCGTACCAAATTTCAAGATTCTGAGTTCACGGGAAGTACCCTGTAGGTTTTGATTCCCTTGCGAGTTTCGAAAATTTGCGGAAATTTGCGTCATAAACGGCTGTATCTTTTGATTGCGTTGGCTTGGAAGTTTGATTTTATCAGCTCCAAGGGACAGTAGACCTGAGTATTTGATATAAATATCAGCTTGATACCTCCACGTGTTCCTGAGAAAAAGGGTCTTGACAGACGGACGGAAGGGCGGACAACAAGGTGATCCTATAAGGGTTCTTTTTTTCCTTTTGAGGTACGGAACCCTAAAAATAACGTCAGTTTTTGACGAAGATTTTTTAAAATAAAAAAATAATATTGAAATCAACTGAATTTTGGTAACACTGGATAGTTACGGCGTATATTTTTCCTTAAAATTTGTACGGAACCCTTGGTGCGCGAGTCCGACTTGCACTTGGCCGGTTTTTTTTCACATACGAAGGATCATTTTATGTTGATTATGATTAACCCCGTTAAGTAGATCGTTAATCGTCATTGACGGTGATGTCTCTCCCTTATTCCCTCATTCCAGTTGGTCTTATTAGAAGGTCATGATATGATGTAATAATAGAAGATAACTTTTCACGAGACACTAGGTAGGTACCTACATTATTTGTGTTTAAAAGTTGTACAAGAATTTTGAACACATTTGTTGATTACGTAGATGAGATAAGACTCCACGAAGACTCAATATGATACTCGTAGGTATTAGTAATTTTATTTGTGATCGCTTCGACCGAATGAAGCGAGTGAGCGTGCGTGCGTATGCCTCCCGCCCGCTGTCGCATGCCCGCGTCACCCGCTTCGGCCACAAACATTGTTTTTTGTTTTATTAATTTAAATATCGTGGGTGAAAATGGCACAAACTTACAATGTCGATTTTTCATGCACTTATGATATTGAATATGCGAACTCTAATAATTGTAATATTTTTTTTAATCTTTTGTAGCTTGGAAACACAAAATATTTAAAAATCTTAAAATACCGTGGTCTAAATTGGCACAAATTTATTTAATAGACATGTATAAGTGATCTGAACTAGGAAACAGTCATGTAATCAATTCTAATTTTTTTTTAAATATTTTTTTTAAGTACTGACCCTATGTCAGTTTGCAGTGGACGAAAATGGCACAAACTGGGTTTCCAAACTCCGCAGGCTATCCTAGATACAATACCATAATTATTTTAAACTTTAAATTAATTTTGCCAGTTTTATTTTAAATAAAAATAATTAACCACAAATCATCGAATTTCTGAAAATGCAAGTGACAGATGTCGCACAAAACGCAATAATAAGCTTCATAGGTATGACTGTACCCACAGGCAAGATATAATAAACTTTAGAGTTTTTGAAACTTATACCCTCAAAAAAGCCTAGCGCTACGCGTCTATAAGGCATGGTTCCGACGATACGATTTCCTATTTGAATAGCTGACCTTTGGGGCACATAAATAAATATAAATTTTTAGCTCTTAAAAATATTTCTATAGCGACCCAACTTATTTACCTAAAGGCTAAAGGGAACTTTTTGATTCAGATTTTATTTATCATTCGTTTGATTAAGTACGTCTGTGTCTAACAAATATAGAATGCCTAGTATTGAGGCTAACTTAAAATATTCACGAAAAACGAATGCAGGCAGAGAACGAAAATATTTTTTATAAATATTCACATTATACAATCACTGAAATATCCATTTGGTATTGCAAAATCCTCATTCGTACACGTTGCCAATAGAAATCGATGTAGCTTTATTATATCCCGATTTTACAGTTCAAAGGCTTAATCCAAACCTGTCTTGTTAGTGTAATGGTGTTACATTTGCGCAGAACATCGAGCTGTGCATTTTTAGTGAGCTATTTGGCAAACATTCTCGCACCTTTTTTTAACCGCCGACACAAAAAGAGGGGTGTCATAAGCTTGACCGCTATGTGTGTATGTAACTATGTGTGTATGTGTCTTAAACGGCTGAAGGGATGCGGCATTTTTTTAATTGAAAGCAGGATATCTGGCGGCGGTATTTAGGCATGTGTTGATTTGATTTGATTTGATCTGATTGTTTTTAACGAGCAAATGTTAACGTACTTTCCTTCAATTTCTGTAATTAAAACCCATAAAGTTATATAAACGCAGTTCCATCGTTGTAGAAAAATAAAATGATTTGGGTTGGATTGGAGTGCATAGCAATTCTGTATGCGGATGTAGAAGGGTTTTAAAGTGCACTTTATGACTAGATTTGTACTAGAAATGTAAGGGAGTGAACGCGTAGACATTAAGTTTACCATATTAAATAAGTCTTTGCTATAACTTTCAACCATCTTATAGGTACTGTGAAAGCAATAGCAAGCGCCCACGCGTTAGACATTAGCGTCCACTCCCCTTATCTTATTTTAACGTTTTTACTACCTATTTCGTTCTTTCAAACGGTATAAGATGGTGACAGTGTCAAATTTACCCTTCACGCCCAAAGTAACCAGACTTTTTACATTATCTTAACAAAGTGCTGTTTGGAAAATATTATGAATTAAACAACTTTTTCATAAACGTAGGCCTAACACAATTTATCAAAGCCATAATAAATAAAGTTAGGAAAACCTTTACATGAACAATAACATTCGTAGTAAAGCACTTGACGGCTCAGTGATAGGAATTATTTTTCACTTTTTAAATGATCGATTTTCTTTTTATATGTAAAATAGCAAATCCTATAAATGCAGCTGAATTTCTGCTTCGAAATATCATGTAGGTAATTAAAACAAAAACGTATCATGGCTTTTTTTGTATTGAATGTGGTACTTCAAAGCGTTCAGCTTTCTGTTCCTGATTCGGTTCATCTCAATTAAATAAACCGTTAGATCTATCACTTCGCGATAATGGCACAGTTACATTGAAGGTGGTGTTTAGTTCACGCATTGCATTGGAGTCTGCTCCAGATTAAGCCAGTGTAGTTAATGGGATTATCGACTACGTCGTTATTTTGCGCAGTGAGCACTGTGAGCTGTATCGCCATTTGTTGCTGCATAGATTTTTAGGGTTAGCCTAAATGTTTACAAAATTAGGCCTTTCTTTCCCCCATATACACTGTTTTTTTGGGCTCCGGAAACTTCGACAAAATGGTTTACTAAGTGTTGTCGAACTAACTGGATCGTGAGCCACTGTGGAACCTTTTCACAGAAAATATCACAGTGACATCGCATAGCTTGATAAGGAAAATTATTAAGACGCTTACTGTGATAACGTTATACGGTGAGTCAGAAAACAAATGGTTCGACTGTACATCAACAGAATCTACCAATTAATTTTATTGGGCAATACTTTATAGGAAACTTTATAATAGGGCACCGAGAAAAAAATATACAAAATAATGGTTTGTTTCTGATCGCGAAATATGAAGTTGATTATGGTTGAACTGAAACAATTACTTTGCTCACCCGTGACTTTTCGCGGTTAGGTCGCGGGTGGGCAAAGTAATTTTTTAGTTCATTACATATTATGGACCTCCACAAAGTAACGCCTCATTCAATTAATTAATTATGGTTATTTATGCAATGTTCTTTAAGATCTGGGTTTCTACATAAAATCGGTATCTTATAAGAATTTTAATGCGAAAAAATCTGCAGTGCCCTAATGGGATACCTACTGATGTTTTAACAATTTTACGACCTACAGAGAAAATATTAAGAATTCCAATTAATTCATAGCCAACTACAACTTAAATAAAAAAAAGAAAACTATTTCCAGTGTGAAAATCCGTGACAATTTTTGGTGAGAGTCAGTCAAGTCACACACAAGACTCAATCCTTCACCGACAGCACGACTGCGGACCTCAGCTTTCGTTTCGAATATATTTTAAACAAGACTTTTCCTAAGTTTGTAGGACACATGAAAGCGTGCATTAACCTTATTCTTGACTGCGGATCCCATTTCGGGGTTATAGTTTGCCTCTTAGCGCACCGCATAACCATTCAATCCAGCCCAGATCCCGCGGACGTTAGCGTTACCACCGCTTGTTAACTCGCTACGGGTCAGTTGGTATACCTGTTTCTGTATACTTTTGTTTTATGTTTAGCTGGATAATGTGCAAATATGGTTAGTCGTTCGATGCGTGTGAAAAAAAACACGGTCACAATTTATTGAATCAAACGTCACTTTGCGGAGGCCCATATTAATGAACTGAAAAAAATACTTTGCTCACCCGCGACCTTACGATAGTTACGTTTATGTAAGAAATACGTGTTCATGCAGTTTCTCCACCTCCACACTGTACGAACACACACAAATCACACAAACCGAACCATCACCACAGCGTTTCAAACTCTAACCACAGATCATTTTCAGAGTACCTACCTACTTACTCTACCACAGCTCATCTTCAGAGTACCACAACCGTTCGCTATGCTACCAAATAAAAGTGTTGAAGAAAATGTTGTGTGTCTAACATTTGGTAGTATAGCGTACGGTTGTAGTACCTGCTCTGGAGATGAGCTCTGATTGAGTACGAAACCCGTCAGTTTAGTTTACTTTATTTATTTATTCATTCATTACGAACGTTTTCACCCTTTCAACGCCACGCCTCGCCAAAACGTAAACCTGTTTTGAATCTTATGTCATTGTGTCAAGATCACTTTGACACTGTACTTTGTGTCACCTAGTGTTGTTGGCGTTGAAAGGGTCAAACACAGTCAATAAAGATACACCTCACCACATACACTCAGAAAAAAAAGCTTATTTATGATATTCCCTCATGCTACTTACCTCCCTGCGCCCGCGGCCATCGAAGCGTGCTGAGTGCAGGAAAGGATCCAAAGTGAGCTAAGCCAATCCCAAATGATGTTCTCCAGCTCACGGGATAGTGAATTTCCTCTCGAAACGGGAATATCGCCCGCTCGGAAATGCAGCAATTGCATCTGCATTGTGAATGTATTTCTATAAAACTACCGTGGGACTCGGAAATATCAAAGTAAAATACAACAAATATTTGTAATCGTGGTATGTCAGACCGTTTCGGATTATCCGTGGTCCTTTGTCAAGGTGTACTCGAGTGGATAGCAAAACGAGACACGAAACATGGCCTTTGTTCGAGAATTAAAGACATAAAAGAAAGACATCAAAAATCGTAACGTTTATTCTGTAAGTAAATAGTCCGCAGAGGGCTCAAGCTCAGTTTAGAACTGCAAGAAAAAACGTGCAATTTGCATTACATACATTGCGGCGATCGATTGAACACTTCAAACTCTTTTACCTTTCTCCATCGCATTGTAATGCGACTTGAACGTTTATCTTGCAGGTCTAAACTCGGCTTTATACGTTTAACTTTTTACTACCAGCGCTTTCGGAAAGACCACCAAAAAGAATGTGCCGCACGCAAGATTCTTGGCAGAATGCAATTTTTTCAAAACTAAAATTCATCATCATGTCAGATACGTCCCACGGCAGGAAAAAAAAGTAAAAGAATCCTTTGCGGTCTACTAGCAGCATAAACGTTTTGATTTTGACTTTGATTTTTATACATTATACAAAGCTTGTCAGTAATTTGTGCTTCAGACGTGGTCCGTTTCAGTATTTCTAAAATTACCAATGTCGTATTTTTCCGATGAAGTACGCTTTAATCCTATGCACTGAAGGCACAGTGTTTTGTTTTACGTTACCTACTGTTTATACGGTTTTCTGTTCGTACAATGCAGGTGGAATTATCGATTAGCCAAACACGACTTAACTTGCCCCACAGTCGCATTAACTTGGTATATGCAATTACACGTATCGTTATTACGTATCTATAACACTTTTAAACGAGATATTGTCGTTTATTTATGAGTATATCAGTTTCCAATCGGATATATTAAAGATATGAGCAACAGATAGTCTGAAGTTTTATAAATTGAAATTGTATCGCAAGCCTACCTGTATCGTTTTATAAAAACCTTCTTCTTCTTCGGGGATGTCGAAAACGATTTCTGTGAGGTTTGCTGTATGGAGGTTTTCGGGAGTGAACGAAGTCAAAACATCTTTATTAAATTCAGGCTATAACAAGCGTTTTCTGTCCAAGATTCTACCACCGGTTCGGAAAAACCCTGTTGAGAAGAATTCGGCAAAAACTCAACAAGTTAGCTCTCAATGTATTACTTAACAATCGATTAAGCCCGAGCGAAGCTTAGTTGGTCAGGTATTAGTTATTTTTAAACATGCATTTAAATTTAAACCATGGCTAAACACTGATTTATGTGTTAGTTTATGCGCGAATTTACACTTGAAATTTACCAAGAGCTTTTCGGTGGAAACATTGTTAAGATACTATTCGAATGATGAGAAGCGCAGCAATTCAGTGTAGTTTCCCAATCCGCATTGGACCCGCGTGGCTACAGCTTAAAGCCTCTTAATTCGTGAGAAGGCTTGTGCCCAGCCACAGCTGATTTAGGACATAATATAGTCTAGATGTTAAATGTGGGTCTATAATGACTCCCATAAAATTTTTGTTCCGAATTTTCAAGCCCATAACGTTTTCTGTCATAATTTTTCTTCGTCATATTATCGGAAGTCATAATATTAAACAACATAAATTGGAGTTACTATTTTCTTAAGTCATAATTATTGTAAGGAACAATAAGTAAAGTCATATCATTCAGTGTCATGAATGCATCACTGTTCATAATGTTAAAGGTAATAATGCCACTCATAATAATTATTGCATGGTCTTTTTTCGCAGGTCATAATTATTTTTAGGCATAATATTACTTTGTAATAACATTCAGTGTCATGGTTGTATGATATTTCATAATATAAAAGGTAATAATCCTTTTCTGTGCTGTCATAAAAAAAATACCTAACATCGAAGGCTAAGGCGGGAGCTACGCTACGCTTCGCTCCCGCCTTAGCCTTCTGAACCTAACCTGTCCGAGTCGCTTCTGCCCTGAAAGGTCTTGCTCGCTCGCTTCGCTCGCTCGCTGCCAGCGATATGCCTTACAATGTTTCTGAATAATTATCGATATTCCTTTAGATGTTATAGATTTCGATGTATATGCTTAGTGCATTTTAGGTAATGCAAAATTATGACTGAAAACAATTATTACTTTAAGATATATGCCTTACAGTGTTTCTGAATAATCAACGATATTCCGTTAAATTTTATTGATATCAATATTATGACTTTTTAAAGTTATGATCAATAGGATTATGGGTCATTGCAGTAAGAACTATTAAGCGATATGCTTTAAAAAAATTATGACCATCGATATTTATGAGCAAGAATATTATGGACATCGACTTCTGACTTTCAAAATTCGGATAAAAAAGATTATGGGGGAAAAGGGGCACCCGTTAAATGTGCTTAACCAATTCTTCTCGTATGAATACTACTGATCATGGATGCATTCGCTACATAACTATTATAAACCTCTAGGCAATTTTCAATTACAGTACGGATGTTATTCTTCCTCTGAAACTTCGGTGAGACCGCGAAGTAAACACAACAATCTAGATGCAAATAACTCGACTCCGTTGTGTTTAATTGGCTCCATTTCGTAGTTGTTAATTATAAGTTCGTTACTGTAAACGATACTTTTCCGTTTTAGTTCTGCAATTTGAAAATGTTTGCGGGGAAAAATATTCTTTCAGCACTAACTTGACAGTTACTTCCTTCTTCCAATACTATTTATTAAAATTAAAACTACACTATTTAACAATACTTTATTCAAATTCAAATACTTTTATTACAGATAAACATCCATATCGGGTTAGTTACAGTAAAAATTGATTATTTATGTTAGTAAGACACTATTTTATGTAAGTACTTAATTAGTTTAATTTTAACTAAGTTTTGAATGTTTTGTAGGTTGAGATAGAGGTTATAATACTCGTCGGCAAGACGCGACGGATATACGATACGCTAAAAACCGGTCAAGTGCGAGTCGGACTCATAGGTACATAAAGGCTTCCGTATCTTCTTACAATGTTTTAAAAATAGTTCAGTAGAAAAATTATAAAGATCGAGTTAAAAACGCCGAAAAAAACACGTTTTATGTGTGACAACCAACTGTAACTTTTAATTTTATTTTAGTATTTGATACTTTGAACATGAAACTACAGTGAGACTCACTTATAGTGAAATAATCCGTGTGTAAATATTAGTATTTGTTGTTATATTTTGGGTACGGAACCCTAACAATGATACAAATGCGGGCCCACCCTGTGAAGTCGTACAATATAATATATACACTAAGAAACCTAAACGTCTCGTATTTATACGGAGCACTCGAGTTTCCCGCCTGCGGCAATTTCAGGATATAAAGGTCGATCAGCGGGCCAGCAAATTGAACGGTTGGGCGAAAGATCGGTCGCATTTCTTTTGTACCGCCACTGTCGATCCGATTTGAAATATATATGGCCATGGTCATGCTCGCCGTTCATTGCTTCTACGTATAGGTATATAAGAGAAGCACGACACATATAAGTAGAAGGACGACGCTCTATAAACGCCGAACCTAACCGCGCAATCAACTTTCGATGCGTCACTATCGTACCGTCCACCATCCACTGCGGTCTTTGAATTATATTGATATTTATAACCAATAAAAACGGAGCAATGGACATCGATTACTCGTTTGGAACGTGTTGATAGCGGTCCACCCCTTGCCCGTGTTTGCAGACCATTGTGCCCTGACGTCTCAATAGAACCTTTTGTTATCGAATTCTGCGAACATGAATGCGTAAAGGGATTTTGAGTCTCCGGAAACATTGGGGTTATCGAGCGACACCTTTAGGTCCAATGCATGCTTTCGATATAAGAAGTCACTATCAAAAGACTTGGAAAGTACGTATATGGATAGTTGTGGAGTACAATAACAAATATGCATCAAAACATTCACACTTAAAGGTTTGTAGAATTGCCCAGAAACAGAAGTCATGTTTTTTTTAATGGAAACGTAGTTTTTTTTTCTTTAATAAATAGGCGTGGTAATCAATGTCTTAGATAAGTTCCAGAGACGAAACTGATTAAAAATTAAACTAGGTACGTCAGCGACATTATTTGCCGTCGCGAGAAACATTAAACTGCAACTATTAAATTTTAGCTTCAAATACATCTTCAAATTAATTTCCTTCTCTACTCAAAATATCTTGGGATCAAACGTGTCTGATTAATTCACTCTTTAACATTGATTCCTCGGGTTATTTCAAGCCACAAATGTCATACAAATTCAAGTCGATTTAGATAAGTTTGGAAGATATTTAATTTTGTCAGTCCCTAATGAAAGGCCATTGCTATTGACACTCTTTACCTTAAAATGTCCATTTATAACAGACTAGCTGATGCCCGCGGCTTCACCCCCGCTAGATCAAAACATGTTTTCCCGTGGGAATGAGATATCTTCCCGTGATAAGAAGTAGCTTATGTCACTCTCCAGCCCTTAAACTTAGTATAAAAACAACGCAAACCGTCGCTCAGTTTCAACGTGTAAGAAAGAAAAACAAACAAACACACTTAAACATTTATAATATTACTAGCTGACCCCGCATACGTTGTTTTGCCATAAGTATATCACCTAGGGGTATAAAAAATTGCCTACGACGTATTCTCAGACCTGCCAAACACATGCAAAAAGAATCATAGAAATCGGTCAAGCCGTTTCGGAGGAGTTCGATAACAAACACCGTGATACGAGATTTTTATACATTAGAAGAAGAAGATAAAACGTCGTCTTACTTAACGTTATCTTGAAGTTCGACATAAATAATATTTTTTTTCTTAAAACAAATGACAGTTAAAATTATCGATTTGACCTCAGGTTCATACAATTATTTTTTCTACCTGTGTGGTTCAAAACTGTCTATGACTCTAACGCATTTGCCGTAACCACAGTGCAAACAACTTGTTTCTAAGCTTCTCGTTTGTACGATAAGAAATCTTTTTAAAATAAACTTGTATGGCCGCCGACTCTGCAACATTGATTAATAGAGGATCCTCTTTGTATCCTTTTAAACAATTGAACTGCATTAAACAGTAGAAACTCCATGATCCTCTTGAAACGAAATTCAATCATTTAGCCCCCGCATGCCGCGCCGCGCTGGTTACTTCCTAAATCAAACACACTTATCGCTCCGAGTTGGACGGGCACTTACCACAGCTCTACTACGTATTTATGGCTATGTAATAGTAATAGACCAATTTTTTTATGCTCCCCAAATTGCGTGTGTATTCCATGGAAGCCTCTCCAAACCAACAAATAGGGCATAAAAAGGCTATTTCAAGCGAATTCACGCACACAAACGACTTCTATAACTCATCCGGTCGCGGGCCGAAGAAAAAAATTACCCAATAACTAACTCCTTGGAAAAGCCGAAGTAAAAACCGAGTAGACGGACAAATGTGTGCTTAGCGACTTATTTATCTCCCGGCCCCGTAATTAACGGAATTCCTTCGGCGGAACAACCACGGATTTCTTGGCGGGGTTTTTTTCCTCCCGCTTCGAAAAGTAGGCACAAGACTGCTCTGATATTCATTAACGACGTGACAGGCAAGAAATACTCCCTAATTATTCATCGGGCCCGTCGCTAAATCGTCAGCCTGCCCCGCCTTTTAATGGAGAAGAAAATAAAAAAAGTTTTAAACATAACAAGTGAGGCGTGGCGGGGCCCATAAGTTATTCATGAGAGCCTGAAAAAGTTTTTACAAGAGTATTTCCAATGAAATTTTGATTACATAGACCAAGCATATGCAAAGACGGAGGCGGTATGTCTTTTTCGCGAATAATTAGGTAGAAGGTTGCTTTTGAACCACTCTTACTAGATTAACCGTATTCTTCTCGTGATCGCTTTTCAAAAAGATTAACCTGGTTTTAAGTATACGAAACTAATTAAAAAAAAATTCAGACGCACATTTTTCCTGTGATATTGTACTGGTTGAGGCCAGCGAAGCTTGCTATCTTCAGCAGAATCTAAGTGTAGTGGGTACCTATCTGATAAACAAACATTATGGAAATCGGTTGAGCATCGATAAGTACGGGGAGACACGAACGAAATGGCGAAATGGAAATGGACTCTGGCACACTGTTCCGTATACATTTTACAATAGTTTCACATTTCTAAAACACATCTTGCATAGGATCTTGTTAGCATTTTGTCATTCACATGTTCTTCTTTACATAGAAACCAGTAATCACTATCAACTTCAACTAACTTTAAAAATGAGCAAACTAAACAATTCGCCTTTTGCATCATTTGTTTAACAACGACCGGAAAAATCACTTTAAATAGACAAAAGAATGAAACCATGAGACAAGATAAAGTTTCAATAAAAAACTAAAAGAAAACATAAAACCGATTATTCAGCCCTTATCCGTATCCGTTCGGTTCGGATCGTAGGCCTCATCTTCGCTTTCCATCTGGTGTGATTGTGTTCAAACCCAAACCTACATTGTATAAAAAAAAAGTTCGATTTTCAAACTTTATAGATACTTACTCAGATCGAATAGCTTCTACAGAAGATGCACGAGCAGAGAGCAGAGATATTAGTTTCTAAAAAAGTTTCCTTTCTATCACAGGACGTATTGTTTTTGTTTGATTTAAACTTTTCATTACCTAATGAAACGTCTATCTATTTTTTCAAGACCTCTTTCTTTATTTTCACCAGCCTTCCCTTTCTTACTCTTTGGCGAAGATTTATCAAACTTTTTAAAGTCTTATAAGAGTCCGTGGAGGACAACACTTGATAATAATGAATACCCTTGTTTACAAATGCTTGAAAGCGTTGCGACTGTTGACGTCGCGGTGACTCACAACTGTGACGATTTTTAACAATAATTGGAAATATTCGATAGGTGTACTAAAAAGCTCGGTTACACGCTAATTCTGGCGTCAGTTCAGTCCATCATTCTGGTTAGAATGACAAGAGAAATATCGTGTAACCCTTTTGGATTGAGAGACTGATGGCTCGGACATATGATAATTAAATATTTTAAATAATATTCGTCAACCGTCAACAGGAAAAAAGAATTAAAGTGTAAAGAAGTAAAGTGTGTAGTGTGTGTGGTTTTGTAGTGGTAGAGCCATGATGTAGCTAGCCGCTGCATCACGAATGGGCCGGCTCGTCCGGGGCAGTACCACCCTCTCACAGAAAACCGGCGTGAAGCAGCAGTAATCCTGCTTGCGTTTCGTACGGTCAGTGAGAGTGCCGGGGGCCCAATACCTCACCCCTTCCCTCCCTCATTCCTTCCCTCTCCTTTAGGGCCGACAACGCACTAGCATCGTGTAAAGCGCTGCGGATGTCTATGGACAGTGGTGTTCATTTAACATCAGGTGACCCACTAGTTCGTTTGTCTGGCCTATCTAACATAAAAAAAAAAAAAAAAAAACCGATGTCTAACACCCACACTTATTGAGAAGTTTTCTTTAAGATTTAAGAAATACGAAAAAGATTTTCGAGTGAGCCGAAAAAGACTCCAACCCACCCACTTGGCTATAGGCGTCACGTGCACACGTTGTTGGTAGCACTACCAACTGCACCACAAGCTTTTATTCACTTGCAATGTTTGTACGTCTGTTAAGTTCAAATTTCGATAGTCGAATTTAACTCACTTCTATTAGTCGCATTGACTTGAAATTTGATACGGATATGAAGTTTGGATGACAATACAAGTACAATCAACAAAAAGTCAGATAAAACTTGAATTAAAAATTATTTTTTGCAAAACTTTATACCTTACGTAAAACACTCTCCAAAATTAAGCATTTAACAAAATAATGTATTATCAAATGAAATGAAATCAAAAATTATTTATTTTCAAATAATAAAATCCTTAGATTGTTAATTGATGCCTAAGAACTAGGTTAAGAGATGAAACAATGCAATACTATTGTTTATGTCACTGAACTAATTGATTAGGTAATTGATATTTCAATCCGATAAATTAAATAATTTCTAACAAAATGTCCGTAAAATTTTGTTTTAGTGAGATATTAAATTACTAATAATAATAACAAAAATAACAATAGGTGCACTTATTCTACGACATGAAGCCCTACCCTTGATTTATTTGTTTATGACTTGACTTATTTTTATTTACGAGTAGGTATTAACCGTCTTGATGACTGAACCCTTAAGAAACAGGCGTCTGCACTCAGCAAAAATACCTAGCTGTGTATTGCCAGACAGAAATGAACAGAAGATAATGAAATCTGAAAGGTCAAGCAAAGTTTTATTATTGTAGAAGGATGGATACTCGGTATATTTGCATCTAAATGACGTTCGTATTTTCTTACGAATTAACGATGTCTATGGAAGGGACAAATTATTATGGATTTATTTTGTTTGAACTTGTTAGGAAATAATTTGTTTTAAGGATCGAGACACAGTGGTTTGACTTTGCTGTTTACGCAAAAGCAGGCTATAAAATCGAATTACCTATTGCAAGCTTTTATTAGCCGACTTAAAAAAAGGAGGTTCTCAATTCGTCTGTATGTTTTTTTTTAAATAGCTATGTTCGTATGTAATGTACAGTAAAAAAAGTCAAAGAAAAATATTTTAAAATTTAACTATATCTTCTCTCAAAGACATCATATCACACTTAAATCAATTAATATATATCATATTGTTAGACGACCGGATAGCATAGTCGTTAGACAACCTGCTTACAAAGCTTGAGGTGAGGAGGTGTAAGTATAAAAGTTAGAAAAGTTAGAATGTTTTGTTTTCGATTCTTGTATGAAATATGTATTTCAGTACGTATTTATCCACATAAGTATGTTTATTCCGATGCCTAGGTACTAGTTTTGCTCAGTTTTAAACTAGGTCAATTGGTATAAATAAAATTATCCCACGATATTTGTTTGATATTTAATAAGACTCAACAGCGTAAAATAATTTAATCAGTCAGACAGTGAACCGATCCAAGCAGTGAGAGAATGAAATTAAATTTCCTCGGTCGTTTGTTGAGTGCTAAAACATTTCTCGGATCGCAAAGTCAACGGTGCTATACTGTCCGAGGACTATAATTAATGCAAGAGTGTCTCGAAGAGTGCAGTTGTTTTAAAGTTAGATTGAACGCAGTAATGTTTAGAGCATGCGATGTGGTCAAAGTTAGATGTGTGGACAAAACATACCGGAGCATCGAGGGTAATTCTCAACCAGGGCACGGTGAGCGAAAATTAGTAGTTTGGCTACGTGAACATGAAGGAATTGCCCCATTCGCATGAGTTGGCTTTACTTAATTTTTCTTTTACAAACCGTGGTGGCCTAGTAGTTTGACCTATTGCCTCTCAAGAAGAGATTTGTGAGTTCGAACCGGGCTCTATGTTTTTCAGAATTTATAAGCGAAATTACATTTGAAATTTACCATGAACTTTACGGTGAAGGAAGACATCGTAAGCAAACTTGCACACACCTGAAAAGAAATTTATTGGTGTGTGTGAAATTTCCAAGCTGCACTGGGCCCGCGCCCTCTGATTTTAAGAGGAGGCCTGTTCCCCGCCGTGGGACGTATATAGGCTGGGATGATGATGATGATTATGATTACATTAATTCTTCACTGCACTGCTTGCTTTGCGATCATTGTTCAATCGAACTTTGCTTGCAGGATGCTGATCTCAAGTCTCTCCTTTTGGATTGCCGGCGTCAAAAAAAATACATAAAATAAGTTCCTTGCATTTCTAATGAACCGGCAATATATTTTTAAATGTTTTGCTGGCAGTGGCCAGGGTGCGCCAAAGCCATACAGAGGGTTCTCGATCGCGATAATTCCAATCGGATCAATTCAAAAATCGAATACAACATAGCGGCTAAACTCTGGCCATAAATATCGCCACGGTCGACAGTCGTGCGATAACGTGTCGTCCGGATTGACGTATTGCGATATTATTCAACGCGGTACGATTGACGAGCATTAACCCAGGGTTATTGATGGCTAGGACTGTGCAAGCGCAGGCTCAATTATCTACGCACAAATTTTAACGGACGGGTGAAAAAAATCTATTCGACGCTTCAAAAGCACTCGTGCCTGAAATACCACGTTTCCAAAATACCAGATTTCAAAATACTACATTACCTATTTACCACATTTCTAGCTTATTTGATTCTCGTTGCACTAAAAAATCGAAGATTACTCAAGGAAGTGTTTTTTTTGGTGGAATGCCTTATTTTGGATATCTGGTATAATGGAAATGTAATTAACCCTTAATTCACTCATTCATTCCATTCATTCATTTGTGTTGCACTCACTGTAGGGCTGGTCCACAAATTTAAAGTTGCTCAACGTGCTATGGAAAGGGCTATGCTCGGAGTTTATCTAACTAAAAGATCGAATTCGAAGCGAAGTGATCCGACAGAGAACCAAAGTTATCGACATAGCCCACCGCATTAGCACGCTGAAGTGGCAATGGGCAGGCCATATAACCCGAAGAACCGATAACCGTTAGGGTAGACGAGTTCTTGAGTGGAGACCACGGATCGGCAAACGTAGCGTGGGACGTCCTCAGACTCGGTGGAGCGATGATCTTCGCAAGGCGGCTGGCAAGAGCTGGATGAGAGTGGCCGAGGATCGTGCTCAGTGGCGTGCCATGGGAGAGGCCTATGTCCAGCAGTGGACGAACATAGGCTAATGATGATGATGAAGGCCCCATTTATTAGAGCATACTACCACAGAATCGATAGCAGCAATTGAATATATACCTGACAAAGGATATTTCTAAAGCTAGTCATATTTTCAATGATTACAATGGAAATTGTGACGTATAGTGAAACCAATAAGGTTGAATTTCCAACTCAATGCTGGTCGCTAAATCGCCTCTACCTTATTAAGGGTTAATAGGTAATGTAGTATTTTGTAAGATCTGATATTTTAGGAATGTGGTATTTTAAGGCACGAGCGAAAAGAAGCAGTACACGTCGACAAAATGGCCGCAAATTGGCGCGAATGAAATCGCTGTATTAAAGCTCACAGAAGGCTCGTAAAATAAATCCGAGATATTTCAGCGAATGGTTGAGTTAGTCCAAATAAATAATAATGCAAAGATTTTTCACAGGAGGTCTTTTTCGAACACAGACCATGCACTATCATGTTTGTCAATATTAATTGACATTTTCGTGAAAATGTTCACTAGGGTGTTCAGTCAAATTTGCTTTATACGTATGTTTTACAAATAAATACATGATTGCTTGATTGATTTGATTGAAAAAATCGTCTTACGTAATAAATTAATGGCGTCCAAATGTTGTAACCTAGCCATCACCCATTATTAGTTTTTCGTTGAGTTTTGGGAATTACGTGCCGGTTATGACATCCAAAATAAAATTACTTTGAAGACAGCGATAAATTCAGTATTCCGAGTCTCAGTAGCTATAAATAAATCAAGCATTGCTCAGAAGTAAGCATTATGTGTTGACCTAAACACGACTTAAATAACAGGTCGCCCCAAAGATATCGTCTTTCGGAATTATTCATACGGAACCCTTTGTAAAAACCGCTCATTTAAATATTTCACACAGCGTTTGAAGTACCGGATGCTTGGTTTATGATATTTGACTAAAATAACGGTTTGATGAATTGGTAAAAGACGGTTGGTACATTTGAATAACTTTGACTACTGGGTAAGGAAAACATACGGAGATCCGCGGAAATTAAAGCGCGAAACTTCTTCATTGTTTATGATGGACTTGGACAGGTCTCATACTACGAAGTTCAAAATTTTAATTTTGTATCATGCCGTTCTGCTCATGCTTATAGTATTTATTACGGGAGTGAGCGAGATGGTAGGATACGAACTCTATTTTCTAATTTGGGCGTACCTCCTGAGCAAACACTATTTAAGATTATTGGGTAGCTCCTTACACTGAAATGCGGGAGCCTTCGTCATCGCAGAAGAGTGGCTTCCCTATCGGTATTCTACAGACTACATTTCGGTGAATGTGCCTCGAAACTGCACGACCTTGTTCCATACCTGCTCCTTCCACCCTTACGTTGTCAGTAGTCCCAAGATCGGCACGACGCGTGCTAAGGAGTGGAATTCCCTGCCTGCAACTGTGTTCCCTGAACACTACAATTTGGCCGCTTTCAAGTCTAGGGTGAATGAGCATTTACTAGGCAATCCTATATTGTATAAAAAAAAAGAAAAAAAAAGCTATAACAAATCATACTCTAAATAATAATATAACTAGTGAGTTATATTATTATTTAGAGTATGATTTGTTATAGCTTTTTTTTTCTTTTTTTACAAAGTGTTGTTTCGCCTTAGAGTACCCCCTCCCCCGCATTGTACATTCTGGCGTTCGCCGCTCTCTTGCCACTGACCCTCGCGGCTCATGTACTTACATTGCGTCATCCTTTTTCGTGTATGCAGCGGCGTTCATCGATTTATTAGACGTCGTCACGTCAAAAATTAAGGGGTGACCCACCCTTAACATTTAGGGGTCTGAAAAATAGATGTTGGCCGATTCTCAGACCTACCCGATATGCACACAAAATTTCATGAGAATCGGTCGAGCCATTTCGGAGGAGTTTGGTAAGAAAAACCGTGACACGAGATTTTTATATATTAGATTAGTATTAGATATTTTTGAAAAAATGTATGATCGCTTAAGTACTTGTTGTTGTTGAGTTTTAGGACATCCTGTATAGTTAGATATATTTTCCATAGGATGTAGACCGTGATTTGGCGATGGACGTGAACGGACTAGTTCATTGAACGGTCCATGTAGAATCAACGTTTGGGCGGTCCACCGACCGAGCGTCGACTAGCCGAATTCTAAGACGGCTAAACTAAGAGGTATGATGATGTAGGGGACGCCTTGTTGAGCCAGGCGGGCTGTCGATCGTTATTTCACGTTCATTCAGCCCAATTCCCCGCGGTTGGAGCCGACGGTTACTGTCCCAGCAGCGCTCCCACACAGCATCTCTCCTCGAATCTTCCCGTTCTCCTGCTGAACATAAGGACATCTTTGAGGCTGACATCCTGTAGCTCCTCCTCCCTCAGCTCGTCACTCCCGAATACATCACGCCGCGCTGCCGCGTACATAACACACTCGGTTAGGATGTGCTCACTCGTTTCCTCCTTCCCACAATGTGGACAGGAGGGGTCGCTTTTTATACCTATTACGCTTAAGTGTCTAATTTAACAAATTATGGCCAGTGATTATGCCAGTTATAGTTCTTAAGCTACTCTTACCTAGATTTAGGAGATACCTTAGTCCTTCTGTGGTTTATACCATCCAGCATCATCTTCGATTGTCTGCACCCTTCAGCCTGTCTCCACTCGCTGTTTGCTTCCTGTTCCTTCATTCTATCTATAACCCTCTTGGTGACGTCTGCAGAGATTGGAAGTACCGGTTCGGGACCTATGAATTCCGTATCCGCTCCCTCCTTTGCTAGCTCGTCAGCTAAGAGGTAACTCTTCCTTCGCTCATATCTACTAGGAACGCGACGTCGACACAAAATTTTATTGTAGTCGCTTAATACAGTTCATTCATACAACCAAACAAATTTGAACTATGTTTCAAATGCAATTGAGTTCATATTTGAATAAGAGTTGTACTGTAGACTACTGCAACCACAGACTAGTGATTCATAGAAATCGAGGGGCCGTTAAGTTGAACATCTACACAACGCAGACATCACGTCGACTAGTCGAGGAGTTCAACTAGTCTATGGACTAGTCGATGAACGTAAATAAACGGTCTAGTGGTGTTAACGTTAAGGTCGTGGACGACATGGCGACTATTGTACTAAGACGTGTTGCTTAAAATGTAACTTTTTTGCTAATAAACATTACATAACACAAAAACAAACACTACCGACATGAAAGCTGCTGAGAGTGTATTTACACTAATCTCGCCCACCTTTTAATAAACGACCTCCACTTTTTTCGTCTAGGTCGCAACCAATTATCACAGTCAGCCAAGCAAAAAATATACTTTACGAATTTTGCTTAAGTAATTGTTGTTGCGTTAAATACAAAAATTAAGCTATTTCTCAGTAAAAGTTACTGACCTTACTGAGAACCTTGGAGTGCTTTGCGAGCACTATAATAAATTAAAAATTAGCGCGTCAGCCCGCATTACAATAGTAAACAGATCACAACAAACTTTTGAGGAAATTAAACATCTTTTTACCATCAAGAAGAAGTTACATTAATTTCATTATTGTCCGTCTCAACACTTACAATTAGTAGGTATGTGAATATACCATAGAATTCTGCGATCTATTCTCAGACCTACAGAATATAGAGAAAAAAATTTGATAAAAATCGGTCAAGGCGTTTCGGAGGAGTTCGATAATAAACACCGTGACACGAAATCTTTACATATTAGAAGATTTTACCAAACTCGATTAAGTTAGCGCAAATTCTCGAAATAATAATTAAAATCCCTGTCAATAGCTAGTAGACGACCCTTCATAATTCACCCCTAAATATTCTTCTATCATACAGTTTTAAAAATTAATGTTATAATAAACATGCACATACTTAAGTTTCTTTGTACGCAAATACTGCGCAACCCCCGTCTAGTCGTACATGAATAATAATGACTTTATGAATATTACTCAGTTGTTTTGTATTTTAATAAGTTACGTTAATTATGTGCTGCTTAGTCTTTAGTTCCGACGTTTGCTTCAGCACGGGACAAAGCTGGTTTTTGTTGGCCATTTTTACAATGAAACAGAAAAGGCTGCTGAAAATCAGAACTAATCTTACTCAGCTCAATTTGTGCTACTTTGGAGGCGTATTCACGTTAAACATGACTGATAAGTAGTGGTTGCCAAGTGGTTTGACCTGCCTCTCAAGCATTGGCATTGGATTTTAGCGCGGGCTCGCACTTATGAGTTTTTCGGTACATGTGAGGAATTACATTTGAGAGCTTTACGGCGAAGAAAACCTGCACACGCCTACAAATAAATCAAATGGTGTGTGTGAAGTTCCCAATCTGCACTGGGCCCACGTAGAAACTACGGCCCAAGCTCTATCATTCTGAAAGTAGGCCTGTGCCCTGCAGTGGGATGTATATAGGACCAAACTATATAATGATCATGAGAGAACGGCGTCGTACTTTCTGTATGAAAACATATGTCCCACAGACGTCTTGAGCGTGGGGTAGCTAAAAAAGAAACTTAAAATGTTGTAGTCAATCGGTTTAAAATACATAGCAAACGTTGTGAAAGCGTATTCTTTAATAAAACCGGTACCATACCTAGCCGTTACCTTTAATGAGCCCCCGAAATTTCGAAGCATCTACCATCATCCTGCTCACGGGGGACTCAATAATTGGCGGGTATCCATTCGCAAAATCTCAATATTTCATAAAGATTTTTTCACCTGACCAGGTATAAAACGATGACCTCGAAGATTCAAGCAGGACTAACAAACAAAGTTGAGTTGTCTTTACCCAGAGTTACTTAGCCTGGACCCTAGAGAGCGGTGATTATAGGTAAAAAGCTGCTTAATCTCAAGAAAACTCTTGATTACTTAGCGAAGTTTTCTCTCGACTTTTTTCGTATTGGTTATTTTTGGTTAGGACGCTCCGCTCTCAATATTTGATTGCGGCATTTACGCGTTAGAGGTAGACTAAAGCCATTAATGGAGTGTTTTGAGGCTTCAAACAAATATTTCAACTGATAAAATGTATTATAATGCTAGTAGTATACTTAGGTCATTTTGAAAGTTTCTGGATTCTAAAAAATAAGACTACGCATTATCGTTATGACACATTTAATGTTTTTCAATGTATATACTTTAGCATTCGCTGGAACCATTGTGAAAAGCAGTGGGTCCAGTCATCCTTAGGGACTTCTTCGATGGCCTCGTGGAAAGCATTCACTGCCATTTCCGGACTTGTAAACCGTAAACCTCTAAGTTTATCTTTAATCTTTGGGAACAAAAAGAAATCGCATGGTGCAAGATCAGGGCTGTATGGCGGATGAGTCATTAATTCTACATTTGAGGCCTCCAAATACGCATTCGTTGCTTTAGCGGAATGTGCCGACGCGTTGTCGTGATGAAGGACTATTTTGCTACGGGGACGCTTTTCACGAATTTTTTCAAACACTTTGGGCAAGCACGTATTCACATACCAATCTGCAGTTACTGTCATTGGTTTTCAAGTGACACAGTGGTGTAATGTCCTGATTTGCCGAAAAACGAAGCAACCATTTTCTTACCTGTGCTTCGACTCTTTTTTTACTTTCGTCGGCAAGTCTTCAAAAGGAAAGACCCATTCAGCCGATTGACTTTTTCTTTCCGGTTCAAAGCAGTATTCCCAGGTTTCGTCACCTGTCACGATGTTATATACAGCCATTGATTGTCCTCCGTCAAATTTTTTTATCATTTTGCGGCACCACTCTACACGTAGTCGTTTCTGGTCTTCTGATAAATCATGCGGTATCCATCGGGTCCAAAGTTTCCGAACCTTCAGATGCAAATGCAATATCTTTTGGACCTGGCTCAATCCAATTCCTAAGGTAGTACGAATTTGCTGACATGTAATTTTTTTGTCAGTTTCAATTAGTTGTCGTACAGTATTAATATTAATATCGGTAACCGCAGTTGCTGGCCGGCCTTCACGTTCATCGTCATGGAGATGGTCACTTCCTCGTCTAAACTCACTAAACCACGAATAGACAGAGCTACGACATGGGGCTTCATCACCAAATGCTAATAGAAGTCTTTGACAACTCTCTTGCTGACTTAATCCACATCGGAAATCGTAAAAAATCATGGATCGAAAATTTTCACGACTTAAATTCATTGCAACAGCGACACACAAATTTCAATCCAACACCACGATGAAAAAACAAATGACAGTCTCGTAAATTAAAAAGTAATATACTGCCAGAGAGTTATTTTTCAAATCCTTTTTTAATTTTCTTTTTATAAGTGGCCAGTTCCAGAAACTTTCAATATGCCCCACGTATTATACAGGGTGGCACTTTACTATGATCTTTGCTGAAATGTTATCGCATTAATTGTCAATCAATTTATTATCATTTTAAAGCCAGGATTAGTAAAACAAAAAGACATTGATAATTAAACGTTTAATTATGTTCGTCTCTGTTTGGTCATTAAAGTATCATTATTATTATAGGTGACAACCCTGCCGCTATAAAGTTACTATTTACATTTGCAAAAGGCAGGATGTCATTCACTTCACTTCTTCATGCTATAAATATTTATTTACACATATTCTATACACTATACACAGAAAAATACATTAGAAAGCAAGAACAAATAAAAATGGGAAACTAATAAATTAATAAACTATGAAAAAATTGTCAAGTCAGTCTGTCAGTCGGAGTGTGGTGCTGTATCATGAAATCCAAACAGCTTCGCTGCTGGCTTCCGTTTATGACGGGTGCCTCGAATGCACATGCTAGTCGCTCTAAGTAAATATGGATGTTATTATTCGAGCTCTCAGCCAGCCCGAGACGCAAGACAAAGATCGGTCCCAGCGAGATGCAAGTGCTTCCCCGAGGTGTTTCACAAATGTGGCCATTTGAATTTGATCTTCACTTCTTCAATGCCCGATCAACTTGCTAAGGTTGAAACGAAACAGGCGGATTTTTGCACTAAAGATTAACAAGCTTTATCTCGTAAACGGTACAGAATATTGAAATAGTTTATTTCGAAAAAATGAAGCTCTTGAACAATTCCCCGTTTTGTAAAAACTCTTTATTCTGTTCCACGCGGTATAGGTCGAATGGTGACCGCGAACCGGACAGCATAACGGAGGAAGACCCAGACCAAGATGGACCGTCGACCTGGTACTTGGGGCGCGGGCGGCGTAGGACCGATCGGTGTAGAACTCTTTGAGGGAGGCCTTTCTAAAACAGTAGACGTCTTTTGGCTGATATTATGACGATGATTCTAAGAAACGTAACGAAATGATGACTTTAACGAAGCTAAGCCTTGCTACTCGTACACCAAAACTTTGATAAAGTGTAAATACCTGTTAATAAATCTGTGTAATAAAATACTGTTACTAAGGGGGTGTTTCACCACCTTATTGTCAAACTACTGGCTACGTAACCAATGAATAAACTAAGTACTGGACAAATCTGTCAGCTAGAGTTTTTTCAGTTTCACCACTCCGGTCCTGTACAAACTCACGTAAATAAAATCACGTAAAACGAATCCAAAAGTGGCGCCAAGCCATATGACAGATTAACTTTTTTTTAATGGCGATGTACAAGTTCAGGTAGAACAAACGAATGTGCCACTAAAGAAAAGTCTATAATTAAAAAATATTACGAAATTTTGGATTTATTTTTACATACTAAAAGCGTACCTACATTTTTTTATTCAAATCTTGACGTTTTTATTCTTGTTTGCAATTTAGCATGACTTCTTTCTTTAAAAAGTAAAAAAAATACTTTTATTTATTTTTCTGGAACTGAAGGGCTCTCCAACCATGGCCACAAAAAAATTAACTGTCTAATTAAAAAGTTATGTGACGGTTAAAAATGCTAAATGCCACCTGATCTGATGGTCAAATTAAAAAACAGTTTGTCCGTCACTTAGCGCTAATCAAGACTGGTGAAACAGAAATTTTAAGTCCATCTGTCAAATAAGGTTATGATTAAGCTAATCCGAACTTTAAAAAAAGTGGTGAAACAGCCCCTAAGTCTCGTGTTTTGACAATCATAAATAAACTGTAGATGATTTTATTTAGTTAAAATTTATAGGTAAAACTTTGTTCAAATAAACAGTTGCCATTTATTTCAAACTGATGTTTAACTACAACGTCCAGAGTAATTTCAACAATTTAATAAAGCGTATTTTCTTGTTTTTTTTTTGTGTTAATCCTTGTTTTCTGTACGCCACTCACGTACTCTTATTAAAAACAGCTGGTTGGGAATAACCAAGTTGAACAAATTAATTCTAATCTTGTTTAAGAAATGGTCAACATTTTGAAATTAGTACTTGTAATTTAGGTCACTAAAAGTTCTGCGGTGAATGGGCTATGGAGAAAGGGTCTACTAGTTTTTTAGTGAAAAACTACAGACTGTGCCATAAAACTTCCCAGTGCTAGGCAAAGGCTAGGCTCTTCCTTTTTCTTTCCACCCATCTCCATCTTTTGCAAAATCTTGCCAAAAAATAAATCAATCTTAATAATCCAGTATTCTCCGTTGCGGTCTGCCTCTGCGCCGGTAACCGTAACTTGGAACCAAATTGATATCGATTTTTGCCCAGCGATCCGGGTACCATAAATACGAGCATGTTTAAAAAACTCTACAATAGTCAGTGTTTGAATACCTCTTTTAACGCACGACTGTTCTAGTGAAAAGCATACATTGCCCCACTTTTTATCAAACACAAGGAGAAAACGTTTCTTTTTCATTTTATTTCCCCTCAACCTGTAATAAAATAACTCTTCGCCCCGAGCCAAACCCAGCCTGAATTCAGATGGCAAATATCAATTATCGGCCATGCACGGTGCCAAATAGTGTATAAGGCAATTTAAAAATTATATCCACCGCTTTATTGGGTTTCCACATCTGCACCTTCTCAATATTGCCGTTAAAATTTATATTCCGAGCAATTTCGGTGCCTGCATGGTTTTTAAAGCTGTGTAAATAGTGGTTGCGGATATACTTAATGGGGCAATTTCGCTTAGGATGCAACTGGAGCTGGAGTGTGGGAATAGAAGTGTGAAAAGAAGCATAGTACATATAAGCACACAAGAGTGTATTATGAGTAACTTCCATTGGCATTACTGGGTTCCCTAAATTTCCCCCTCTAGTCCAAGTTTTCTCTCATTCACACTTTCTTCACTCGCTGCTCTAAGATAGTTTCTATTGTTGCTACGGCTTTTCTACCGAAAATTTTCACGTAACGCTACCGGTGTTTTTAGACAAATAAGATACACTGTGTGCAAAACAATGGAATGCGGCTCGGATTTAACGTTCACGTAAAAGAATCAAATTTGAAGCCATAGCCTCTTGATTAAAAAAAAATCGTGATAGCCTAGTGGCTTGACCTATGGCTTTTCAGAGCATGGCAGAGAGCACAACTTGCACCATAGAGTTTTTCGGTAAATGCGAAGTTTAATTTGAAATTAACCATTAACTTCATTCAATAGTGTGTGTGAAATTCCTAATCCGCATTTGGCCCGCGTGGGAACAACAGCCCGATCCTTCTTATTCTGAGAGGAGGTCTGTGCCCTGCAGTGGAACGTACAAGGCGTTAGACATATTTTCTACTTAACGTAGATCACGATTACCTTTATACCGCAGCATCTGTACGAGAACAATTTGATCATGAACGTGGTAGATGCGTCAAAATATTGGTATATAGCTCTTTAAAAGTCAGAAAATATGTGTAATGTTATTCAGAGAAAGTGATTCAAAACTAATGTGGTTTTAGTTTCCAAATTTTCAAGAAAATCATCACCTAGACTAGTAAAAATCCAGACGCTGGACGTCAAATGGATACTAGTAAAATATAGTCGCACATCGCTGTATCTTCTCGAGAGCACATCTGTTCCTTGCGAGCCGGGATCGTAAAGCGACGTCGTGGCTGTGCATTAGCAGATTACATCGATATACGTGATAGGAGAATTTAAAACTTACAAGGGTTGCAGTGGCAATGCTGGGGAAGACTTAGCTGATAAAGTACAACAAGTAAGAGTAGAAAGAAATAAATGGAGGTTGTAACTTTTTTACTTCGCTACTCCGCTCTCACAAAAGTAGTAGTAATGGTGGAGCTAGTAGTGATATTATGTATGTAAACCCTTTACTGTACAAAAATAAAGAAAGAAATACCATCAACAAACTTAAAATACACTTATAAAAGTAACCAGAGTAGGATGGGTGGGTATGTATGTACTAGGGTAGTAGCAGGGGATCAAGGCAAAAATTGAAATAAATAATCCAATCAGAATAGATTGGCCATAATATCTGCAAAATATTCACACTACTGCATTGAAAGTGCATAAAATTATAAGCTATTTATTATTCGCTAGAAATCTGGCTATATCTACAAGAGTCGAGGCGTTAACAGTATCCGTGTTTACCACACAAGCAACTTTCGTCATCTGCAACACGATTTTGTCATTTCCGCTACCCGTACGAAACTTATTTACTATTTCTTTATTGCCTTCACCTTAAATTGAATTGACCTGCCTGATGGCACATGAAATTGCAGCATCCAGGGTACCAGAAATCCCGTACTTCGCATTACATTCGCGGTTTTGAGCGCTCAAGTGTATGCGGGTCAAATTCGAGGTTCAAGTTTTCCTCTATGATTCTCAACTCGGAATTTTATCTCGAGTGCATGCGAAGTTTTATTCTCGAACAAAACTTTACAGAATTTGGCACAGGTCTCACTTGCTCGAGTGAAATTTTGTGTTTCACGGCGTGATCTCTTCAGACCCGTTTCCTTGAGTATCAAAATGCAATAAGACTGAAATATGTTTGTGGAGAGCAATTTTAGTGAGTGCAACCGCCTGGAGCTGAGAGAGAACAACAGAAAGTTTATAGCAGTATCGAAAATTAGTTCCAAGTGGGATTAATATAAACAGAACAAATTTGCGGCCGGTTTAAAACAATTATGAAAATCTGAAGACCCTTTTTGAAACAGACTATTAAACTAAGCTTAAAAAGTCGTATGAAATGTTTATGTTAAAGAAACACAACGTTACAAGCTCTCTCTCTCTCTCTCTCTCTCTCTCTTGAGTCGGCACGAAAAATCTTAACACCACCAAAACATCCAGCAATCTTGAACACGCAAAATACTCGCACGCGATAGTAAAACAATTTATAGGCGAACCAGGTTCTATATTGCACATAATAGCTACTAAGCACGATGCATGTGAGGTGCAGAATAGTAGATAATAACTACTCGTTGCCTTGCTTCATCAAGCTGCAGTGTAATTACAATTTTAATTGGATAAAGTTATTCCATTTACTTTGTGATGTTATTGAAAAATAGGTAGATTATAACCCACAAAACTTACGTGTAATCTCAGTTATATGTATTTACTAATAAATAATAATAGGAAGTTATTTCAACGTCCTTCGTTTGGCAACTAGCCAACTAATTTAGAAATAAACAGAATTTTGCTATAGGCTTTATTATAGTTTTCATGGTACCTAAAATTACTTGTCTTGTTTGTCAATTTGCTTACTTAATTATTCATATTGTTCAAAAAGGTCCTTAGGGTACAACTTTACATTTTTAGTTTTGCTTTAAACATTTAGAAACAGTTTAATTTTTAGACTAACTTCATTTTGTGCTGCAAACTTTAGTTGGTTTATTTTCTCGTTTTAGTTTTTTCTAGAAGCGTTGTAATGTTAAAATTGGTCAATTTGGCTTTAAAGTGAATATTTTCGAGCGACTTGAATCGGCGTTGCTCGCATTAAGCCACTCTCGACTTTAGTTTCAAACTTACCTCAGAATATTTTAGCGATTTAGTTTAGCGATTTTTGATAGTTAATAACTACATTAAATTTAAGAAAGAACGTACGTATCTGGTGGTTTTGTAATTTTCATTCCTCAAGCAAATATTTGATGAACTTATGCGTGTTCATAATGACTGAGTACTGTAGGTAGCTCTGTCGTTTTCATTTTTCTTCAGTAAACTGATTCGTCATCAACACTTCATACTGAAAACCACATATATGTACCAACATTATCTGTTTTATTGTATACTCTTAGTACTACTCTAATAATAATAGCTCACCAACATAATGCCCGTGTTGCATCAACTCCGCTGCAATATGCATGCAGGATGTCACTGCACAATGGTGTCTGCATATAGGGCATCGGGGACCCACTGATGGAGATTTATGCTGTCCAGTTAAGAAGTTGCTTTGGTCTGTTAGTTGTAGGGATGTGAGAGTGGTTTGTATTTCGCAGGGTTATTAAATTGTCTGGTTACACTATCTGCATATTTGGATTATACGCAATGGTTTTGAATCGGTAATCAGGAGTAGAAAACTCATAATCAAATTGAATGAATAAGGTCCATACCTACATGACATGTATCAAAATTCTTATGATATGTTCTTGTGAAAGAATTAATTTCAATTTTTAAATTAGCTCTAGGTTTTATTTAAAACGAGAAACCACTACATACACTAGTATGGTACATATATTATAGAAAAAAAATTGGTTCCATGTAACTGTGACGTCAACGTGATCGCTGATCGAAATAAATCTGAATTAGAAAAATTTGTACTTTATCAAAAATCATCGTGTATTGCATTAGTTTATCTGATAATGTCTTTCAAAAATTTTTAACCTAAATTATTCGCAACATTTACAAATAAGATATTTGTACATTTTGAATTCCTCTAATTTCATTAACTCTCCGTTTAAATATTTTCGTTGAAGGGCTCCGTTGCTTTTAATTAAACTTGAGCGAATGTTACAAACTTAAATAATTGAAGAGATAACCATGCTGCCCTAATGCATTTGATAAACAACTCTAAATAATTTTAAGTTAAACACAACATCCGTTTCCTACCTTAAAACATTAGCAAGTCGTTTTCATTACCGGTCCCATGAAACTTTCCATAGTCGCCTCTAAAAGCTTTCTCGATCGTGAATAATTAAAGCTTTTATTACAAACTCCAAAATTGGATTAATCAAAACCTGGTTTGCGTTCCTTCGGTTTATAGCTTCGGAGTGACAGGTTTTTTCCTCTGCTAGCTTTGTAATTGGAGTTTGTCCTCCAGCGGTATAGATGTTTTTTATTTCAAACTAGTTTTTTGAGTACGAAAGGGATTTAACGACCTGAAGCAAATTACTATTTGAAACTTTAATTTTTAGGAAATTATGAATTATTCAATGAACAACGGATTTCAGGGTTCTAATAGGTTTTTAAGTTAAGTATTTCATAATTCCCACTTAACAAAAATGAAAATCGTATATCCTTTTTACTTTGTAATTTTAACTACCTTTATTATGTACCTAACTGATTTATTTGACGAATTTTGTTGTTTTGTGTGTTTCATGGTAGTTTTAATTCAAACAATGCAAGTTAAATAAAAGCTTATAAAACTTTCTAATTACCAGTTCTGTTGAACTGCTGTAAACACCCTACGATTGCCTGAAACTTCGTCACGACTTCGTATTCAGTGTTTTTTAATTTTTACGAAATCTCTCGGCCCTGTGACTTTCTGACAATCTGTTGCTATGCAAGATGCAAACTAAAAGCGATTTGTGTGGCGATTTCACTTAGAATAACCCGACTTACTTGTTTTGTTAAATCACCATCATATCAGCCAAAAGACGTTCTCTGCTAGATCGGCCCTGTGCCCGCACCCAAATAGATCCTACCTGAGACTTACCAGCTCGTCGGTCTATCTTGGTGGAGACTTTCCTACGCTACATCTGCCGGTTCGCGGTCGCGACTCTGAAACCTTACTACCCCATCGGCTGGCGATTCTACTAGCAATGTGATGTGACCTGCCCACTGCTACTTAAGTCTGGCGACTCTTCAATCTATGTCGCACCTTTGGTACTCCTGCGAATCATCTCATTTCTCATTCCATACTCCGAATAAAGCTCGCTCCATCCTCCTTGTATTTTGAGTGTCTTTGAGCTTTCTTATAAAAGCCTAAGTTAGTTAAAGTTATTTTGCAAACATTTTTGTTAATTCATGTAGGTATGTTTTGTGAGTAAATTTGATTGATTCAGGGCTTATTTGTTGAAGCTTTATGTTCGCGTATCCGACAAAAATGTTCAATGCCTTTAAAAATAAATATCAAACAATTCACACCAATTGACCCAGTCTCAAAGTAAGCTAAGCAAAGCTTGTGTTATGGGCTTGTGTTAGTCAACGGATAATCATACTTATATAGATAGATACATACTTACATATTAACACCCAAGACCCGAGAACAAATATTCGTATTTTTCATACAAATATCTGCCCCGACACGGGAATCGAGCCCGGGACCTCAAGCTTCGTAGTCAGGTTCTCTAACCACTAGGCCATCTGGTCGTCTTTAACTTGAACCACCCGGCCGCGTGTAGCCGTCGTCCGGTGTAGTCTAATTAAATTCTCTTCAAGTTTAGCGAGTGACGAGTCGTCCCCTGCTAAGTCAGAATTGCAATTTCTTTTTAAACTCCATAAGTTACGTTTTAATTTAATTATGGGGACGTTTATAATTTTTGCGTTGCCCTCTGCGAAGTAAATTGGCAAAGTTTTATTATTTATTGTCGTGATTCTGTCGGGTTGTGGTGACGATGTGGCTCTGCTTATCGTTGATTTGAAGATTTAAGGCTTAAGTAATTTGTTTACTCGTAGTTTGGTAATATTTACGCGTTTTTCTGATGCCCGAATTGTGCTATGGATTGAGGAAGTACTCTAGTAAGAGTTTTTAAATACATTTTTATGCATTTGATCTTTATTGAGGTCCAATCTTGCGTGTATCTTGAGTCTTGCGTAGTGGCTTAGTGGTTTGAACTATGGCCTCTCAAGCTGCGGATCGTGGGTTCGAGCGCGGGCTCGCACCGTCTGAGTTTTCGGAATTTATCCGCGAAATTACACTTGAAATTTACCATGAGTTTTACGGTAAAGGAAAACATCCTGAGGAAACCCGCATAAACCTGAGAAGAAAGTCTACGGTGTATGTGAAGTGCCCAATTCGCACTCCGAACTACGGCCCAAGTCCTTTCTTTCTGAGAGGAGGCCTGTGCCCTGCAGTGGTACGTACGCAGACTGAGATGAAGGATAAAGAATTATTATTATTATTATTTAGGAAAACCCCCAATACTTACCACTTCCTTTGCATTGTTGACTGACTGACATTGTTGACGGAAATTGCTTGAACATAAAAAATTCATGAGAATTTTTCATTCCCTATTTATCTGTTTCGTTTTCTTGTATTATAATACCTACTGTGCTTATCGTACCCGTGTTTCTAAAGCCAAAAACAATACCAAGGGCGACCTCATCTGTCTAACAACGATAGGCCCTGACTACGACAGCGGAGGAAACTTGACTAATTAACAACACATGGCCAATCTAAGACAGACGAAACCCTTCGCGGATCTCCTTTATTCGCCGGCTGCGCCTAATGTGGGTCCGATTCATACATGTACGAAGAAAGTGAACCATAATCATACACTATAACTGAACTTTGAATTTATGTAGAATTCTTTACATGTTCAGCAAAGCTACACTCACTTAAAACGAAATTCAATGATGTGTGTAAGTTGCCATTCCGCACTGGGCCCACGTGAGAACTACTTATTCTGAGGTGAGGCCTGTGCCCTGCAGTGGGACACAGTAGTGGGACATAGTAGGCTGGGATGATGATGGTGATACCAATAATCATATATTCTTACGCTCTATGCCGGAACATAGCTGCGCAAACAATCTTGCTTGGGTTATTCAGTAGAATGATCGCTATGATGAATTGAATATAGTATCGTTTGTCATCCTAGCTAGAAGATGCTAGAGGGTACAGAAGTGCCTCCTCTTTGACCGACCGGGTGGCATTTTACTAGGTATGATCTTTGCTGAAAGTATAGTTTTATCTAATTAATTGTCAATCAATTTATTATCTTTATAAAACTAGGTTAACTATAACAAAAATACATTAAAAATTGAACGTTTTATTGTAGGTGACAAACCTGCCGCTATAAATTTACATTTGCACATGAACATGACACATGTCATTCACTTCACTTCTTCATTGCCCGATCAACTTGCTAGGGTTGAAACTGGCGGATTTTTGCAATAAAGTTTAACAGGGAAGGTTTGGGAAAAAATAAAGCTCTTAAGGTGAACCATTCCCCGTTTCTATAAAAACTCTTCATACTGTTCCACGCGGTATAGTAGCAAATTAAAACAGTGTAAACAGGTATAAGCGTCCATGGTTAGTTATTAATACACCTCATTTTCCTTATTTTTGTAGCTACTTCTACTTCAGCTCAATCTAAAAAGTAAAGCAGTTCTAAATACTCTTAAACTATCTCGTCCCAGGCAAGCTTCAGAATCGTCATAAAAGGCGCCTATTTTAAACTGTCGCAGAAACTATCATAACTGGAGTTATAGTGCGATGGTGCAAAATTGTTCCGGCTAAATAAGTACGCCCACAAACCCGGTGAAGTTAGCGCATCTAAATGCAGTGAAAGGCTTTCGAACCGTCTAACCTAGCCGCGCAGCTGAACAAAGTTTTTGGAACTTTTAATATGGTTTCGTACCCTCTGTTCTATTTGCTTAGTCTGTGTTTAGAATCGGGGGGAAATTTCACTTCGTAATAGGCGAGATTTTACATTCTATTTCGATCTTAAATGTAACTAGTCTTTACCCGTGGCTTCGCTGACAAGCTATGAAGAGGGCTATGCTCGGTGTTTCTCTACGGGATCGAATCGGGAATGAGGAGATCCGTAGAAGAACAAGGGTCACCGTCATAGCAAAGCGGATTAGCTTGTTGAAATGACAATGAGTAGGTCATATAGCACGCAGAACAGATGGCCATTTGGCCCGAAAAGTTCTCGAATGGAGACCACGGACTGGTAAGCGCAGCGTGGGACGTCCACAAACGAGATGGACGGACGAATTGATGAAGGCCGCAGTTTCAAGTTGGATGCAAGTCGCTTCCAACCGTAATGATTGGGTATCATTTAGGGAGGCCTATGTCCAGCAGTGGACGTCTTGCGGCTGAAATGATGATGATGGTGATGATGTTAATGACAACAATAACACGAACACAGGCTAAAAGTAAAAGTACAAACATAGACATAGGTACATATTGATGCTGTTACAAAACGGTTCCGGCTCAGCGTGTCGCTGGTTATAAACCAGCACTGGTCTTCCACCGGGCACAAAATGTTAAATTCGTAACACGAACGAACGTTTTTAAAAGCGTATTCTTTAATAAAACCAATGCCGCACCTAACCATGTATCTCGCCAACACTGTCATATATTTTAGGGACCCCGAACACCGGCGGCAAACAAACTACGTTGATGGCGCGAATCAATTTGGGAGCGGTAGTTAGATTAAGCACTTTTTCAGGATGTCGCATAAAGTTATGCGTCCACACGCGCTTCTGAAATTGTTGCCCTGACTTAACGAGGTGGGGTGTGACTCCGGCTTTGCATAGAGTACCTATCGGATCTTTATTTGGGGTTATAGGATATTGCTTTATTTGTGGAGTTGTCTCGAGTGACGTTTTTTTTCAGTATTTTTCATCACTCATAATCCATTCCATACTAATATTCATCATCATACCAGGCTATATATATGTCCCACTCCCCAGGCCTCCTCTCCGAATGAGCCGGCTTGGGCCGTAGTAGTAGTGCGGATTGGGAACGCAAGATCCCAACAGGATCAGCAGCAAGTAGCAGGAACGGAGGACGCACTGCAGGGCGTGCCATAGTATAATACACTCATACATACCTACGTAAATACGTATGCATGTATGTCGAGCGACTCGAGCGTATGCTCGAAAAACATAATCTTCCTTCGGCAGTCGAGTAAAAATATGGTGTAATAGACATTTCGGAACATGACCATAAATCTACCACATTCATGGTGTACAATTACGTTTTTATTTACTAAGCGTTACCAAATAATATTTAACGAATTAATTACGAAATTTTAAAGTCAATCAAAATAAATTGCTTACAGTTTAGTATAATGTCCACTTTCGTGCAGTCAATGGTTACCGTTTAGTAGCCTGAGACCTTCCACTGCTGGAGTAAGGCTCCCCTTTTTCTTTCCACTCGCACTTTGGGACCAAATAAGGATAAATAAATAATATATTTTAAGTAATTTTATTGAAAACTCATTTGGCACAGTGCAGGCGGAATTAGTTTGCCTCAGGGTACCCAATAATATAAAAAATAAACGTCTACTAGTTCGTGTTCAGTTTTGGCTCTGTTCCATGTAGGTTGGGTATGAGCTACCTGTCTTAACTAATTGAGAACTGCGGTTAGAATTTCATTTGATTCTACTAATTAACGTTAAGTCTGTTTAGATTTGACGTTATTAACTGCCTGTTTCACCGAATTGTGTTCTTGAGATGTTATGTGACATATCTTTGATGCTGTCACTGTTTAATCAACCAAAACAAGCAGAGACGACATGATATCATGAGATAACCGGATCTTAACAGATACCTGTGGCACAAGCTGTTAGAATTTTAATAGGCTCGGTACCGTTTGCATCTACTTGAGAAATCGAAGTGATGTTTGAAATAAAGTTCTATGAAAATAAAAAAGCATAATTGCATACATACTGTTTTAATAAACAAGTAACTCGAAAACACGCGTTTTCTCAGAGATAGGACCAAGCCAGATAAATATTTCCGCCTCCAAAAACCTATACCAATTAGAAACCTGTAGCAAATTTCATCGAAATCGAGCCGTTTCCGAGATCTCCGAAATAATAATCGAAATAATCGAATAATGTACGAAATAACTCGTACAAAGATAATTCCATTTATTTGATAAATAATGAAGAAGATACTCTTTAATGTTGCCAGGAGTCAATGGTAGTGTGATTGCTAACCTATAGCAACCAGTTGCCAAAAACAAAAAACAAGAAGGTGAAGTAATTATTGCTATTGTTGGAGCAACTAGATACTTGGAATTCACTTAAACCGTTCCAATAAAGTACCTTGACTCAGTTACTATAATATTTAACAAACTCATTACTTCAAAATCATCATAGTACACTTGTATCGATTTACACAATTACAATCGATTCCAATGACCATGCAAAATCGGAACGAAACGAAAACTTAAAGCGATTAAGGCCTTTTTGTGGAACCGAACGCAATAGCAAAAACCAATTAACAGAAATAGAGCGTGTGCCTTGTTCAGCAAAAACTAATAGAGCCCAGGAAGGATTGAATAGGCTACAGGTGTTGGTTTTTTGTTAAGGTAACTCTGCTGCAAGTTTTACAGGTTTTACGGCGGGTTCGTTTCGTGCATTCATGTATTTTGTACAATTTAGTAGGCTCAATTCATTTCTTACGAGCTGTAGTGGGACAGAATAATAGTTTTTTTTTCTTGTACGATTCTGTCGGTGGCCAGAATGATTTTAAGTCTTTGATAGTTTGATTCTAATCTAATCACTACATAGTATAAAACAAAGTCGCTTCCCGCTGTCTGTCCCTGTGTATGCTTAGATCTTTAAAACTACGCAACGGATTTTGATGCGGTTTTTTTTTAATAGATAAAGTGATTCAAGAGGAAGGTTGGTATTTATAATACATGCATAATTGCACCCGTGCGAAGCCAGGGCGGGTCGCTAGTGTATCTTAAGTTTTTTTACGATGTTTGACTATTCCTACCAATATAATTATTGTGATTATGTGCGTGCGAGTGTTTGTGTATTAGTTACTACTTTACGCTAAAACGGCAAGCTGGTTTTAGAAATTTGGTACGTAAATAGTTGGACTTCTGTAATATTTAGCATATAGTATGGGCTACCTTTTTTATCCCGAGTTTATAACAATACTAACCCTTTCATTCTGAGAGGAGGCCTGTGCTTTGCAGTGTGACGTATATAGGCTGGGATGATGATGTTGATGATGGTGACCCCGGGATTTGAGTACTTCGATCCCGGGATTCCGATATTTTTTTAGTAAGTATTAACCTATCCCGGGATCAAAGTACCGATTCCGGGATTGAAGTTACGTGATCAAGGGATCCCGATATTTTTTTAGTAAAAATCTCGGTTTTTAAAACTCTAGTCGTACCTTAATTCTGAAGATTCTCTTACGTGGATCCTGACTATCCAACCACCAACTCATTTCCTGAACAAAATTCCGAATTAAACCTCTTACACCTCTTCGTAGCACGTTCCTTAAGCATAAGTTGAAACTATCAAACACGTCTAATACTAAATTAAACACACGTACTTACGAACACGTATCTTGAGAGTTGGGGCACGTACTGGCAATTTGCAGTTTTTGATTTATGCCTTCGTTCGTAATTATTCCGGATCGTGTTCGTCACCCCAATGTTGGATTTTAGGATATATGGCGGCTGGGGTAAGCGGATATACAGATAATTCAGATTAGGGTCATAAACGGCGCAAGAAACAAAAGTTATCTTTCCTGTGGACATTTATGTCACTAATTTTAATTAGCGACTTCGAGTCAACAAGCTTAACCCATTATAGACTAGCGGTACCGTATGGGACCATTTATTTGATAGTGTCCGTTGGCGAAATTTGGACAACTTGCGGCGCGTAAGACGAGGTCTGATTGGTGGAATTTGATGTAAAAGATATCAATGCTGCCAACAGTTTACCTAAAACCGTACTTATCGACATTAGTTGAGTGTAATTGAAGGTCAAAAATAGTGCATTGAAAATTTGGCGGAAATTTTTTCTCGCCGTTCAAGTAAGTCATAATATTTTGTTTAGGAACCGATTAACAACCAATGTTATTGCAAAACCGTATGATGTAGTAATGTTGCTTTTCTATAATTTATTTCAAATAGCGATAGTGGGTGGAAACATTCTAAATACAGTGCATTAAAGTTGCTGGTACCGTACGGGATCGCTAGCCGTTTCCCGTGCGATTTTTTGAATAAAGTTTTTTTGTGTAGTTTTATTTTTTAATAGAAAAGTGATAATAATTCAACATTATATTGGATAGTTATAATGCAGTATTATTTAATAATCATAATCGTATTGTATTTAAAAAGTTTTGTTTTATTTTAGATGCAGTATACACGAGACATTATCGATTTTGAAGTACAATGAGGACCTTGAGCCTCAAAAAAAACTTATAGAGCAACAAAAAAAATTGTCAAGCTCGGTCGAGATTGAAATGCTCGAAATGTGATGTGAGATAAATGATAAATTTGTAGGATTATATCCTGCATGCAACTACAAACTTCATGTGAAGCAAATTTAGTTTTTTTTTGACATCCTGGATACAAATTTATTAAATAAATATAATTTAAAAAATATCTAAAGTAGGCACCTATCTTATTATTTTAATATTCTGAAGGTTGATTTATAAAATAAATAGAAATATACAAATCTGCAGTATCCTATTCATTCCGTAATAATTTCACATCTTTACTTAGTAAGAGCCTAGCGGTCCCATATGGTACCAGCTTTTTTTTTTTAAACTGAAGGTCACACCAATTTTTTAATATCCATATATCGTCAAGTATACTCTAATAAACAATTTACTAAATTACTATAAAAATCTGACACCTCAAAAAAATTCAGTCTATAATGGGTTAAGATTTATTAAAATGGGCCGAAAGCTTGCCAGTCGTCCCACGGTCGCCGCGCACGGTTGCCGGTCGTCGATGTAGACATGACTATTAAATATTGGCTAGACGCGATAAAAAAATGTGTATCACCCACTTAATACCTAATAACTTCCAATTAATTTCATTGAACAATATATTCCAGGTTAAAATTTAAAATTAATACGGTTATTGCAAGGACAATATAAGAAAAATCGTGAAAAATGATCTCAGTAAAAAACAGTTGTTTTAAAACGATATTCAAGTAAGTTTCATACTAATTTCTTCACAGTTAGTATTGTGTCTGGAACTTTTTTAGGAATAATTTGAAGAAGAATTTCAAAAAATTACGAAATTCTTCTGCGACCAAGATTTGACTTCACTCAACCGACCTTTAAATTATAATGACGCAATTGTAGTCCTTCAAATTTATAAAAGATAAATGAGATGGTTAAAGACAGGAGTTGACTTCCCCATTTGAAAGTATAATTGGCTCAGACGTTTACAAGATAGGTATTAGAAACCGGACTGCTTGGTTCATATTGGTTTAATTCTTCAAACCAAAGTTGCACGATAGACCCTCAAAGAGAATTATAATCCAGTGAGGCGCTCCATAAATAAAACAATTGCACAACGAATTAAACAATTGAAGGCAAAACAATAGTAGACCGTCACATCCAAAAATACAAATTCATAATACTTTCAAATAGGCAACTAAAACTTTCTAATCTTTGAAACTGCTGCACTTAACTTACGAATTTTTTAGCTGATAGAAAGCTGCACTATTCCAGACTAACTTAGCCTAACTAAACCTAACCCGGGGAAGTGTTATATCCCGGCAGGTCACTCACTGCCGTATACGCTAGATCATTACTTAAAAATAATCAAAACAAATAACATCGCGTGCATCAAACATTCATCCTTATCAGGGCTCGTTATTACGAAAATTTAAATTAATTTAGTTTCGAGTATATACTCAAATACAAAACAAAAGCGAGTCGCCTCTCCTCTCGAATCGTCTGAAAACGTACAAACGACTAATTTCAAGGCAAACTCGTACTAGTCGGCCCATTAATTGTCAAAGTTTGTATTAACAACCTATCTTACACGGGCACACAGGCTATACTTTATGGGCGTGACGATAAGGCTCAATTTGCCATTCTGTAACCGCATTTCGGGACAGCTATAGATATGCGTAATCAAAAGGTCGTAAGAGCATATGAGTTGCGTGTTTACTTACGCCGTTTAGTTATAGTTAGGAAGATCCCCGGGCGACAGGAGATATCTGGCCTGTTGGGTAAACTTCAAATTACGCTAAGACTATTAGGAAAGCGATATTGGAAATAAATTTCGCATTGACACTATTTCACGGTTGATTTCAGACGATCCGTGAACTTCTGCGTGATGTTCAACTTCTTAAAACTCCGACATAAAATAATAGAATACTGTCAAGTGAGGAATATTCATTCATACATTTTTTTGCCATATTCAAGCATTATACATTAAATCTAGCGAACATGTTTGCTTAACATAATTTGAAATATTACCATATATTCTCCGACTCTAACAATATTGCCTTCTGCTATGCAAACCTTCATGATGGGCCGGAAAAATAGTTTGTTAGCCAAAGACATCATGACTCCGTAACATAAGACAGTGGACCGGTATCAAAACAATGGAACAGCTACGAGTTTTTATGTTGGCTGTAGACAAGGCCAGATTAACCACCATTGCCTTGTAACCTACTTACTTTTCGTATAAATGAACCTTTGACTTTGATTTGAGGAACGACTGCCAACCTTCAATAATGAAGGGGCATTATAGGAAGATGAAGATCTACTTTTTAGTGCTTATTCATAATCATACCTGTGACCAACGCTGTATGTAAATTAAAAACCATGCAAGCGTGTGTTGTTGTTCGTTTAAAAGTTTAAATGGCGTGCGATGTCGTGACGTTAGCGACGTCATTTGGAAATAAAGCACAAATTAAAGTCGGGCGTCAGACACGCATGTGGATATAATTACGGTTATTGGATTAAAACACTGTGGTTTGATCTGTGAGAATTTGGGGGCAAATAAATTAAAGTAGATTCTGAGTAAAATTGAGACAAACGGGCAGACAGACACAGGGGCGATCCTATAACAGTTTCGTGGGTTCACTCGGACTCCTCCTAGAAAAGCAAAAAAGTCTCTTTTGTAAGTACATTTATAAAACCTAATTTCGTTTTCTTACTGTCAGAGCCCTCGTAGGGCAGCTAGTTTTTTTTTGTACACGGATTTTTAGATCAATGAGTAGACAGATAGTATGTTTATTTGGTATAGAACCCGTGTTTCGGTTCAGTCATGTTTTTAGTTGTACGGTTAGGTTTTTACAGTTAATGTCCGTTGTTCAGTTCTTGAAGGTTTTTTGAAAAAAAAAACTATAGGTACTTTTAAAAGTCATAAATTCAGATCGTAAAGAAACGTTAACGTCATTCTTTAGTACTGTCAATGATAGCTAGCTAACATTTATAAACAAAAGGTGACCATTTAACTATACAAATGGATTATTGGTGCAGTTTTTGGAATTTTTTGGTATGTTTGCATTAGAAACTCTGTTTTTATGAAAATTCACGTGTTTACTTTAATTTCTGAACAAACTACAAAATAATAAAGAGCTTAGCAGTACGGATCTAAATAACGTTTCAAGTATTTTCTCATACCAAAATCCAATTATAGTGAAATAAAATATGCAAATGCTTTCTCATCTTGCATACTTAGTTAGAATTTTGTACGTTAAATTTTCACCAACAAACTGTATTTTGGTCGTAACGTATTCCATATATCTCGCTTTTTGTATTTTAAAACTGTGTTTATATTATAAGCCATTACATTTTGCTGAGTCCATTAGCTAATTTATTGGAAATATAAAGTGTATTAGTATTCTTAACATGATTTGCATTATTACGTTTAGTTCCAGTGTATGTCAGTAAACATTTTTAAAATATATTTCATGCATCACTAGAAATCGATTGTCTAACAAATTAGCCTAGTTCCATAAAGATATCACGAAAAGGCATTTTTAAATAATAATGCGTCTTAAAATTACTATGGAATTTTTAAGTAGATTGCTGACTTACAATGTCTGAACGTCTCAGACAATGTTTCTCAGGATTCTCTTAATTGTGGTTGACAAATGTTTTCATGCAGTGGTCGATGTTCAAAGGGGTTGCTTCAAAAAACAAATCCGATGTAAAATCTTTACAAGGCTGTGTATGTGTTAGACAAACTACAACGATCTACTAAAATATTCCGAATTTATTTAAAGATGCTTTGTTATATTTGACAACGAAATTACGAACCACTTCGTTTTAACTAATTTCTTCACAACTGGACCGAATTGCACCAACAAACGTATATTTATTACCGTCCATATAAAAATATCAGCTAGCATTACGACTCGTACGGGTCCTAAGTTGCGCGAGTAAACACAACGGGGACGCGCAAACAACTCTGTACAGTGTAAATGTTTTTATTCTGCACAATACATACAAACCTCTCGAGGTTACGTGTTTGGGTTTGGATAAACTACAAAAAAGGAATTGACGGTACATTTGTCAAGCTTCCTTGTTATCAAACGTGTAAACACATTTCGCCACGTGTTTCCTCTCTGATTGACGCTGACTTTTTTGTCTCCTGTTGTACGAATATAAAGAACCACTGGGCGTCTATCCTACATAATCGTTAAACCGCGGATAGGTGCAAACTTTAAACAATTTTCAGTAACTTGATTTTCCGTGGTCATAAATAAAACCAAGGTGTTATTTCACAGAAACTTTCGACGGTGCTTCCCACAATTTCTTTACTGCCCCATCTGCCACCTTTACGGCTAATATAACAGGCCTCTGTTCAAATTCAAGCTACACAGAAGCACATAAACATACGTAACGATCTAATACTCTGCCAGTTCTAATATTTTTACGTCAAAATTGGCCACAATATAACTTCAACTCCATTTCACATAAAACTTTTTACTTGTCGTATGCGGTGTGCAGGACACCTCGGACCGTATTATGCTTTTATCTCGTGAAAAAAAAATGTGATTGAAATAATTATAATGAACATCGGTAGTATTTCTATTAAATATAGCAGAAGTTATGTGCTTTCCAGTTTCATTCAATATAATTCCGAGTCAGTTTAAATAGTCAATCTGGCCCCCAGTTGTCCTAAAATCTGATTGACATTACGGAATTTCATTAATTACTATATCATAACTTTCAACACAATTTGTCTTGGCACCATTTGTAAGTTACTTGCTATCGTTTCCGCTCGCCACGTCTCGTCCCAGTTTCCCCGTGCCACTCAGGCCAACGGAAGTTAGTCAGGTGTCGGTCTTCATAGCCACTCCGTTATTGTTCCATGGCAATCCAATAACTAGTTTCTTGTTCATGTTTTTCTTTGCTTCCATTACCTCCGCTATAGATATCCATCTGTTTATTGTTCTCACAACTTCATCCACAACTTGCGCTTCTAATTTAACTATTCCATCACGATGTAAATTCGGTAACTACACAACTCGGGAATGTTAATCAGTAAACACAATGATTAATTAAGTCTGTAGACGAAGGATCTTTGTCATTGTAATGAGAGGTGTCTCATTCTCATGCAAACATCTTGATGCTAAATGAGTGTGAAACGGAAGGGGTGACTTGTTAACTTGCACTACGCATAACTTGTGAACTGGCTTTCCGCGTCGGAAGTTCGTGAGGTTAACAATGATGCATGCTGCCTTGTGTGACAATGTTCGATCTCGAGATGTGCGCTGAACCGAGGGGTCTCCCAAGGCTCTGTGTTTAGGCTCGTGCTTCAATTATAAAGTTAAACTGGCGCCGAGACCAGAAGTAAAAGTACAAATAATACTGATACTCCTTTTGAATTTTAATATCAGCTTGCATTTTTTATAAACTGTATCAGTCCAGCTTGTATGCATAAAAATGTAAACACGAACGCGTACTGCAAACAAAAGACAACAAAAAAGCCACGACGGCACTGACGGTACGTGACAAATTGAGAAAGGCCGGCCTCAAACAGAATCCGATGCTTAAAGCCCTTTATTCAGTAACAGTAAATAAAACGTAAACGTTAAATGATTAAGAAACTTCCCCCGGAACGAAAAGCCGTAACGAATATAACACAATTCATTCCGCATAGTAGCTGGCTGCACTCCTCCGGTCGGTACAACGGATATTGAATTTTCATACAGATCGCTTGTTATTGCAAATCCAGTTTTTATTTATCGTAACATTTAAACCGTTCGTTTGTTGACAGGAAATTAATGCATCAACTGATTCGGTTTGCGCTAACGAGTGAGCGGGACGGAGATATTTGGAGGTCGATTGAATTAGTTCTGGATCTTTGGAGATTTTATTTATATTTCTAACTGTTTGAATTTAACGTTCTGTGGTTGGAACTGGAAATACTGGAATACAGTGCGATGAATTCAGTTCAAGAATCGTTTATAGCAAATTGTTTTTCAACATTGAAAATAAATTGATTCAGGCGTTACTTTGCGTAGGTCCACATTAATGAATTTTGTAAATCCGCAACCACAAAAGGAAAATAAAAAGCTGCTATTAAATACATAACCAGCATAAGATTTTTACAATAGTTTAGGTACTATCAGTCTAGGAATTTTTCCCTTTTTCTATTTATGTTTTATTTTATATTTTTAGTTTTCCCCATTAGATGGCGCTTGGCGACAATTAATTCTTAAGTAATTTTTAAAATAACTTTTTCGAGAATACATTGAAGTTGTTTATGCTTACTGCTCGGATAACTTATACACAGGTTACGACTGATTTTTCAAACCCCCGATAAAAGTACGTATCCGTCAGTTAAAACTATCGCTTTCCTTTTCTCAAGTCATTGGAAAAAAAGGACGGAGCATACATTTATCTGACAGATACTGACTAACGACCGCTTTAGCCTAGTTGGTAGTGACCCTGCCTACGAAGCAAGAGGTCCTGGGTTCAAATCCCGGTAAGGGCATTTATTTGTGTGATGAGCACGAATATTTGTTACTGAGTTATGGATGTTTTCTATGTATTTAAGTATTTATTTATCTATATAACTATGTTTATCGTCGTCTAGTACCCATAGTACAAGCTTTGCTTAGTTTGGGACTAGGTCGATTTGTGTAAGATTGTCCCCTAATATTTATTTATTTATTTACTGTTAAGTGAACATTGAAAGTTAGTCCTAGTTTTGGAGATATGTTCACATGCAAAACCAATATGGCGGAACGCTGTCACGATATTTAGTTGTAAACTTTTATTACCTACTATATACATTAACGTTACCATTATAGAAATATACGCAATTCGCAGGTATCGGAAACCGCTAAAGTTTTATGCTTACCTATTAAATTTTATTGTGAATATCTTTTAATCTCTCCATGCTTAGACGCATGCAGGTCGTTCAGTCAGCAATTAAAAATATAAGACATTTTTGTAGCACAATAATAAACATACTCCACGGATCGGAAAACGTAGCGTGGGACGTCCTCAGACTCGGTGGAGCGATGATCTTTGCAAGGCGGCTGGCAAGAGCGGATGAGAGTGGCCGAGGATCGTGGGCTAGCTCTCAAGCAAAGGGTCGTGAGTCCAAGCCCGGGCTTGCAAGTCTGAGTTTTTTAGAATTTATGTGCAAAATTACATTTGAAATTTACCATGAGCTTCACGTTCACGGAAATATCGTGAGGAAACTTTCACACACCTGAGAAAAAATTTAATGAAGTGTGTGAAGTACCCAATCCACACTATGCCCTCATTCTAAGAGGAGGCCTGTGACCTGCAATGTGACGTCTATAGGCTGGGATGATGATGATGAGTTTGGTGGCCAACGCGACCTAGCCGCCACGGATTGTCCGCCACGTGCTGAACGCCTAGTCGCGAACACACTCTACAAGACAATACAATACAATGACTCTTTATTGTACACCACAGATAATACAATACAGAAAAACAAGTATACAAAAAATATATAAGGTAAGCAACGGGCGGCCTTATCGCTTAGCGATCTCTTATTCAAGTTATAAATATTTTAATCCCTAACGCAAACCTACTGACAAACCTCTCTCACGTTTTCAACCCCATTAAGCATCGAAATGATAAACGAACCCACTCATAGTCAATTGTTATATTATTTATCCACAAAAGGCGCGGTACACATCTAATTTCAGCTAATGACGCTCGTAAAACAGGAATGATTTCTACATCGTGTGTTCCACACCTAATTAACGCACCCTACTAATGTGTAAACTGCCTTCAATTATTCAACACTGCGGCCGACGAAATGGACCTGCAATTTTCAAGTAGCGGTTAGGTATAATTGGAATGTGCAATCGCTCTTCCGCTCACCCCAATAATAGCTCAGTTTTTCATTTGTACCTTTGTTTCACTTCCATCAAGTTGTCAACTTGAGTAAGATATTGACCAAAACTATTAGAATTTGCTGAGAATAATAATTTGTAATATAATATTTATTTAAAATTATATCTAAAACTACACAGAAGACAGTGACAGACAGCCTTGTACAAAATAAGATAGCCTAATGTATTTGGCCAGCGTCAGGTACATTCAACACCACTCCCCCATAACGGGGACACTTCGATCACCACTGAATAGGTCAGTTGTAGATCAGTTGTGTTTTGTCTATCGAAGCTTGGACAGCATCAGTCTGTCTCTATGTCACACCAAGTTGGCAGGGCCTATAAACCTATTAAAATTTCCTCAAATACTTGTAATATAATATTCATTATTAAAATTAGCCCAAATACTTGTAATATACTTATTTAAAACTACTAGAAAACCGCACAGAAGACAGTGACAGTTATTCCTTGTACAAAACAAGACAGGCTAAGTATAGTATTAATGACCAGCGTTAGATACATAAAACAAAAACCCATATTGTGAAACGCGCTTGCAAGGACAGTCGCATTTGCTATCTCTTTTTCCGTCGTTATATACAGTTTTACAGATAGAAATAGTGAGTACAATTTTACAATGTCATACATTGTATATCTCCCGATTTGTACCGACTAGTAATCCAACACAGGAACTCAAGTTTCTAACCACTAGGACATGCGGTCGTTTAAATAAAATAAATCCTTAAACGGGCACACACTCAATGTTTATTGCACCGTTTTAGTCACAACTTTGTATACTTGTTTCTAAATCCAAATTCATGTCAGAAACAGACTGAAAATCCACTTTTAATCTCGGGAAATGTTGCAGTCCCGCGAAAATCGACTGAGCGAGGTTTCGGAACGAGAGGCTAGCGAATGTAGCGAATCATAAATTTAGTACAGGGCACGTACAGCACAGCCCAAACCGCTGACACTACCGTCGCAGATGCGTTGCTCTGCACTGTACCAAACAGTAGGGCTGGCGCCATTTTGAATCTTTTCCATTCTATAATCGTAGTCATCTTCGTCAGCCGAAAGACATCCACTGCTAGACGTAGCTCCCCTTCACCAGAGGCCGTATTGTCTAACGCACCAACATCGCAAATATTTTTTCCATTTCTTTCTGTCACACATATATAATACCGGAAGAAGGAGATGATGAATGCGATCCTGCGAAAGGCCTCAAATAATCATGCACCTTTCCTTGGTTGAGCCACCCATGCATATAATTATTTTCCCTTACAACTCTCGATTTAATCATAAAAAATATTTTTTAAAGCTAGCAACACCAAATAGAGCCTAGCAACCCTCGCTAAATGGTGATGTTCGTAAATCAACGGTACATTCTGCAGCCGGATTACACTACGTCATCAAATCATGGCTGCGTGTATTTTGGCGGCAAAGCGCGGTTTTGCGATTTTTCGCGCCTACTATTTTCCTACGTATACAGGCTGTTGTGTGTCGGGGATTACAAGCAATGCTCTTTTTATTTTGTACTGAGAAAATGTAAGTCTGCTCAACCGAATATTTTTTTATTATTTCCATCTGAAAATAACTTTTTTTTTGTTCTGGTAAACTCTTAGTACGAAGGAACTTTATTATTGCCGATTAAAGAAAGAATTGTACTTTCAGCGTTGTATTGACTAACTTTGTTTTTATACTGGCGTGATTACAATACGCAAAATTAATGGTTTCAATGTCCGCCTACGTTAAACCTTTCCTAATTAACGTTTCATTGATTTAAGTAACTAACTTCCCGAATTTACTGACAAAAGTGTAAAGTAAACTTCTTACTTATCTTATCTTCAATCGAAGTATTATAGGCTTCATCAAATACCTCTTTAGTCCGTTTATCCAAATTCTATATTGTTTAATTTATTGGGTAGTTCTACGAGCGTTCCAACCGCTATCGGTTTCCTGTCGCAGATGTTGAAGAAATGAGCGGCAGTCATTTTAACAAATTGAAATTGTACCATATACACATGGTATCGTTTTATAAAAACCTTCCGTTTGGTGTGGCTTTTTTTATTTTCTTCAATTTATATGCTGCAGGAAACTAATACCGGTTGAAACGCTTGTAGAACTACGCTATATAAACTGTATATCATTTACCTCATCGAGCCAGCTAGCCATCATCAACTATCTAACAACGGCAATCAGTTATCTGGCCAATTAACCAGAAGCTGCTATGTTAACTACCCTAACTAGCCAAACAGCCAGTTAGATATCGCGCTCTTTCACACCTACCTATTATCAGCTGCGACGAAAAACACACAATAGGCTAGACGACTAAAAAAAACTGTTTAGTCCGTCAGTTAGATTATTAAAAAATATTGTACACTTTTTTTTTTCTTTTGTTTAACAAACAAAAAATGACGAGGATACAGTGCTTAGAAGTTTCGAGTGACGTCACCATATGGTACAATTTTTACCTAAGGGTGACGTCACAAGCCCCCACTCCGGAAGTTTGATGATCTATATCTTTGTAGATTTTTAATAATTTGATAAACCAAAAAATACGTGTCCCATATTTTCCCATAATCTAACTGACGGACTAAATAGAATGACATATTTTTAACCCAGTCGTCATCCCTATTGAAAACTCTGCATTAGGCTGTGTACGCCGCGCTGATATGACATTTAAAGGTATTTTCAACTGGCAACACCAAAGCTGCGGATTAGCTGACGTGGTGACAGCCTGGCAACATTTGTTTTCGCTCACAATATAGTTAAAAACCGAATTTAAATATTCTGAATCCTATTTCTCTCGAATTAAGGCTTATGACGTGTGAATGTTATCGCTGTAATGCGGGCATTCGTTTTGACAATTAATTTTGGTGAAATGTGTTCTATTGTTTAAGTGCGGGATGTGGTTGAGAATTTATTTGGTGAAAACTTGGAGCTTTAATTCCGTGACGTAACTGAATTATAATTTAACTAGCTTTTGCCCGCGGCTTCGCTCGCGTGTACCATGAGAATTCCAAAGCACCAAGATATCAAGCAAGCAAGCATACAGGCAAGCAAGCAAGCATGCAAGCAAGATGCAAGCATGCATGCACGCTTGCTTGCTTGCGTGACAATGGGACCATCTCAGTAGTATATTATATTCTTTCGAATAAAAAAAGAATTTTTAAAATCGGTCCACAAGTGACCGAGAAATCGGTGAACATACATAAAAAAAATACATTAAAAGGAATGCATAACCTCCTCCTTTTTTTGAAGTCGGTTAAAGAGCCCTTTGCGGCCTACTTACAGAATAAACTTATGAATTTTGAAATTTTAGCTTACAATCAGTAAAACGCAAAATCCCGTATTTTCCCGTTCCCGTAAGAATTTCGGGAAATAGTTTCTTAATACTCCCCTACACTCCCCAGGAAACCCACTTGCCAAATTTCAGCTTTCTACGGCCAGTAAAACGAAAAATCCCGTTTTTTCCCGTTCCCGTGGGAATTTTGGAAAGTCCTCTCTCAACGCTTCTCTACACTCCCCAAGCAACCTCATGCCGAATTTCAGCTTTCTACGACCAGTAAAATGAAAAATCTCGTTTTTCCCGTTCCCGTGGGAATTTTGTATAGTCCTCCCTTAATGCTCTTCTACACTTCCCAAGCAACCTACATGCCAAATTTCAGCTTTCTACGACCAGTAAAACGAAAAATCCCGTTTTTTCCCGTTCCCGTGGGAATTTTGGAAAGTCCTCTCTCAATGCTCCTCTACACTCCCCAAGCAACCTATATGCCAAATTTCAGCTTTCTACAACCAGTAAAACGATAAATCCCGTTTTTTCTTTATCCCGTGGGAATTTCCGAAAAATCTTGAAACAGTTTTTTACTATTATAATTACCTACTTCTATGCCAAATTTGAAGAGTCTAGTAATTATAGTTCATAGGATTCCGTTGAACTAAATATATAAATTCCGTTTTTTCCTTATCCCGTGAGAATTTTAAAAAATCCTGAAATTATTGTTTTAACTAATGTAATACCTACTTGTGTATCAAATTTTAAGAGTCTAGTTATTATACTTACTGAGATAGGGTCACTCGGAATCGAATATATAAATCCCGGTTTTTCCCGTTCCCGTGGGAATTTTTGAAATTCCTCTCACAATGCTCCTCTACACTCTCCAAGCAACCTACATGCCGAATTTCAGCTTTCTACGACCAGTAAAATGAAAAATCCCGTTTTTCTCGTTCTCGTGGGAATTTTGTATAGTCCTCCCTTAATGCTCTTCTACACTTCCCAAGCAACCTACATGCCAAATTTCAGCTTTCTACGACCAGTAAAAAGAAAAATCCCGTTTTTTCCCGTTCCTGTAGGAATTTTGGAAAGTCCTCTCTTAATCCTCCTCTACACTCTCCAAGCAACCTAGATGCCGAATTTCAGCTTTCTACGACCAGTAAAACGAAAAATCCCGTTTTTTCCCGTTCCCGTAGGAATTTTGGAAAGTCCTTTCTCAATGCTCCTCTACACTCCCCAAGCAACCTACATGCCGAATTTTAGCTTTCTACGACCAGTAAACCGAAAAATCCCGTTTTTTCCCGTTCCCATGAGAATTTTGGAAAGTCCTCTCTTAATCCTCCTCTACACTCTCCAAGCAACCTAGATGCCGAATTTTAGCTTTCTACGACCAGTAAAGCGAAAAATCCCGTTTTTTTCCTTATCCCGTGGGAATTTCCGAAAATCCTTCAAACTGTTTTTTACTATTATAATTACCTACTTCTATGCCAAATTTCAAGAGTCTAGTAATTATACTTCATAGGATCCCGTTGAACTGAATATATAAATCCCGTTTTTTCCTTATCCCGTGGGAATTTTGAAAAATCCTGAAATTAATGTTTTAACTAATGTAATACCTACTTGTGTATCAAGTTTGAAGAGTCTAGTTATTATAGTTAATGAGATTGGGTCACTCGGAAACGAATATATAAATCCCGTCCACGTGGGAATTCCCAAAAATCCTGGATGCCTAAATTGTATAAGGTATCTATGTGCAAAATTTCAAGTTTCTAGGTCCAGTGGTTTGGGCTGTGCGTTGATATATCAACAGCCATTTAGTTTAATTAGACATTTCAACCCCATCCAGGGAGATGGTATTTTACGTCCGCCACATCGGATTTTAAAACCGTTGTTGTTTTCATAACCAGCGACCCGATAAACCATAGAAACAACACCCATGTTGATTTTCAGACTTTGTTACCCCTTTCCCCCCTTTTAGGGGTTGAATTCTCAAAAAACCTGAAACACGTGTTTACTCATTTACCATTAGGAGTACTTCTGTGAAGTTTCGAATAAAATAGTCGAACTAATCTTGTTTCCCCATACAAACTTTGGACCCCCTTTTCACCCCCTTAGGGAGTGAATTTTGAAAAATCCTTTCTTAGTGCACCCCTAGACCTTATAAGGAACCTACATGCCAAATTTGGAATCTCTAGGCCCAGTGGTTTGGGCTGTGCGTTGATATGTCAGTCAGTCAGTCAGTCAGTCAGTCAGTTTCTTCTTTTATATATTAAGATTAAAAATAACGCTTACCGGTATTGGACGTTATGATTAAATTTCGTATAAAATTTAATGATTGAATTTTCCACTACTGAGCATTATAAACAGTGTTCACATCCTCAATTTATTATTAAGTTGTTGATGATGATGAATTACATACGCCGATGTTCAACGTAACTACATTGTGAATGAAAAGGCACGAGCTCAAGTTATGCCAGTTCTGGCAAAAAAGTAAAACAATCCATGTCACTTAGTAAAGCGATAACAGTCACATAACACATCAATTTTAGTGTTAGATATTTTCCAAAAATTCATACTAATATTGTAAATGTGAAAGTGTTTGTTTATTTGTTTGTTTGTCCTTCTTTCACGTCGAAACTGAGCTACGGATTGCCGTGATTTTTTGTATGGACATAGTTGAAGGGCTGGAGAGTAACATAAGCTACTTTTTACCACGAGAAAGTATCTCATTCCCGCGGGAAAACACGTTTTAATCTACTTCAGCGGGGGCGAAGCCGCGGGGATCAGCTAGTGTCTATATATAGCTTAACAACATAAGTGACATGGATTGCTTTATTATTTTTTCCAGAGCTGTTATAAATAAACCTGTCGCTCGGCAACAGATTATTGTTGAGTTGAGGCCGAGATGATGACGATAAAACTAATTTAATCTTATACCTAAAATTTCATACTAAATACAAACTGAAACATGGATGCACAGAAAAACCCAGAAAAAAGACCAGCGCTGGCAATCGAACCCAGGTCCTCAGCATTCCGTGCTGTGTGCTAAACCCCTACACCACCACTGGTCAGGACATCAAACACAATTTTTTCCTATGCATCGCACATCTGAGCTTGCTTTAATCACTTTTGCAGCGATACTAGCGACATCTATGTCATGCTCTCATCGAGATACGTCAACACTCCTTGGAAACTAACCGCTCACCCGGACCAAGAGATGTCGCCCTTAAGCAATCTAATCAAGATTGGTTTTGTGGAGTCTTCTTGTATTTTTTTTCCAACTCCAAATTTTTACTGAAAAAAAAATACAAAAAGACTCCACAAAACCAATCTTGCTTATAGCTAACGTCCGTAATGAAAACGAACCCCACCTTATGTTTTAAACGAGTCACGCCAATGGACTAACGCCTAGTTTAATAAGGAAACTTAATTAGTGCTCCGTCGAACTCGTAAAATCACTTCGACATCGAACACATCTGAAGCAGAACTGAACAGTCCAGACCAACTTGACGGCACCGGCTATATAACAACCAAGTTATATTACCTAAAGCAATTCTAGTAGGTTCTATGCAAATAGCTCTATTCGAAGCATCTCCGGTCACACCTGGTCCGTTCTTATTGAAGTTATAAGTTGTGCAAACTGCTACAGACTACGCTCTATCCTATCATTGAATATTTAGCTCGAGACGGGCGACTACCCCCCTCGGAAATTGATCTTGGCACGTGAACTTTGGTCTCAAGAATTTCGCATTTACTTTAAGTTTGAGTGGTATTTTCTTTTACTGAGACCGACGAACGGGCATGCCATTGCTGAAAGGTGGCGTCTGACGTGAGTATTTGCTCATGTGAATGTTCGCATCGAGCATTCCTTCTGCTCCATTTTTTCTAAAGCAGCTGCTCCGCTCGCTGTACTGACGTGCTGAATATTCGACTTGTAATGTAACCTGTTCACATCGAGCAAATGCTCACGCCAGTCCCTTCTTTATCACTATCTTATTACTACCTACCATGGAGAACTACAGCACCATTAGTAAGGTGGTGCTTTACCGACCTTGGAAGAAATGGTAAAGTCAGCTGCAGATAAAAAGGAACCTTTCTGTAACGGCGGCAACCATACCAGGGGGGTACCTTTTCTCTGCTGCCGACCGTACTTTCGTCTTTTTAAAAGCACCCGTATCTTAGCATGTTGGCAAAACCGCGGCAAATTGTACATAATTAAGGGCATAATGAAAACAAAATCACGATCGCGTCACAGAATAAGTAATATGTAACCAGTAATCCAACTTCATACTAGAGCGCCCGAATCGACGCACGCACACAGCCAAGCGTCTTACACGGCGCGAGCGTGGGAACTGCATTGTTTTGTCTAGCGAAGATTAGTTAGCGGCCGTGTAAGACGCTTGGCTGTGTGCGTGCGTCGATCGGGCGCTCTAGTATGAAGTTGGTTTACTGGTTACATATTACTTATTCTGTGATCGCGTCCTTGGTATAACAAAAGTTTGTCATACAAAATAATATGAGTAACTTACGTTGCACAAAGGAATAGATTAAGTTTTGTTTTGATTAAATCCCTTGATTTTTTACAAATTTTTTGTAATGGTCTTAGATGTCAAAATTGTGAGATAGACCTCGCCATACTAGCTACCTTCGTAAATTTTTATCTTTCTAAGTACTAGGTTAATTGGAAGAGATCTATGTAAAGGATAAATTTGCCTTTATATTTTTTTCTGTTTGTCATATAATGCTTACATACATACATACTAGCGCCAATTAGCTTGTCAGAGAGAAACCCTCATTGCTCTGATGTACAGATATTTTTTCTCGTTTCATTTCTTCAGTACCGTGTCGTCAGTAAATACGGTTTAATTGAAACGATTCTTTCCAAACTAGTCGAGATCCGCATATACCATTCAAAGTCGGACAACGTTGGCCGTGACATTTTACTGAGCTTTATTTATCAGCCTTGATGAAATTGTACACTGTAGCCGGCCGCAAATGAAATACACTTCCTTTATTAAAAGCTACAAGTCGACGATCCCGCAATATCATTTCTCAGAAGATCTCTCGGTCTCGACGCGTATCTTACTTAGCTTTATTAATTTCGGACCCCGAGATCGCGCTATAATTACGCAGTTCTGTTTCAGACTAATATAAATCCTTAGGCACCTAACGTGTTACAACTAATTCGAAATTCTGTGTAGATTTAATTGGATGCTGGCCATTTTGACCACTACATGTACCGTTGTACGAGTTGAATACTGGATGTTCTCTTTACCTCGTAACGAATTGGGTTCGCGATCCTAAACCTAGGCAGAAGTCGGATCACGTCGACTTGTACGTTGAACGTTAAATAAATTTATCGAGGTTTAGAATTCCTTTATATCGAGAACAAAAGATTTTATGAATTGAAAGACGATTGTAACGCGTATTTTGGTTGATTCAATAAGCGCATTCCAAGTCCGCGAGAAGTGAAATGTTATTTGTTTGCCTTTTCGGCTGACATTTAACGTTTGGTTCGTTGTGTTTTCAGGTGTGAAGGAAGGCAGCCAGCGTCAATGATTCTGGGTGCAAACGATAAAAATGTGTTTGATTGAGAAGAGTTTTATCGTGTATTGTAAATTGAGACGAACGTGCCAGTGCTGTGTTCCCCAACGCGAGTCCAGTTGAGAAGACCGAAACAGTGCTTATAACAATGGAATATGGTTGAAACACCACCGCTGCGGCTTCAACCAAACTGTGCTTCCAAAATATGATCACGCGCAGTGAAACCCTTGCTTAGCTGAACTGTACGCCCTAAAAAATAGAACAAATCTCAAAACGTGTTAAATCTTTGTAAATAATAAAATCTAAAATTATCTTCGTTGTCTACGTGTTATTTAAAATCTTATACAAGTCGGATTAAGTAGCTTAAATTTGAAATTTCGGAAAATTTTAATCATCGAAGCGGTTGTCGTATTTTTGTGATAAAAATATCATAGGTTAATTAAGTGGCAAAACTCGGTTGTGATGTGTATAGATCGTAATAGACTGTATTGTAAGTAATATTAAGGTTTGTCGCTTGGTTCCGACCGAGTGTTTTATGGGGGCGCGCGCGCACGCCGCGCGGTGATGGGGGCGAGGCGAGCGGTGCGTTGTCACGTGGTCTTTGGCGCAGGCGCGGTCCGGCGCCGGTAAGATGCGAGAGCGGCGTTCCCCGCTCCACCGCACCGCTCTACTGATCGCCTGCCTACTCTTCCTCAACCATCGAGTGGACGCATCCGGTGAGTTATACACCTTTAGCTACTTAAGTACCTATACTATACGAGGTAGCGATTGGTCGAAAAGGTTTTGCCAGTCAGCGAGCGCTGAGCGATGTGATTGGCGTAGAAAATATGCTGCGCTTGCGCTACTAGACACAGTATTAACAAGAGGAATAGAAATGTCATACCAATTTTAAGTACGAGACGCCTGTATGGCTGGCTGAAATCGAAAGTGCCGTCCGAGTTAATTATAAAAATAGAAGTGTTACATCATTTCTTGGACTTTTCCATTAAATTTCGGAACGTAGGAGTCGTGATAGGTGCGATAACCACACCACACGCCACAATTGGTATATGCAAACGATTAAAGTTTCGGGTGGGTTGGACGGGAGCCCTGTAGTGTAATTTTAGTTAGCATAAGTACGCGAGTGCCAGTCCCGTCTGCCGCAACTGAAAAACTATTTTGTTTTTAAAAAATATTTAATTTAAATTTAATTTACCGACGACCGTAATTTAGTACAACGGATGAAAATACATACAAGTAGGTAGCAGTGCAGAAAACAGGCAGACTGAGAAAACATTACACGGTAGGCGGTAGGCGTAAGTTCTTCATTTCTATTCCTCTGTACAGAAATTGACGCCCTAAAAGGAACAAGAAAAAACATCAAGTATTGCCAGCGACCGCTGTGTGGTAAAGCCTTTAATCCTTTAGGTGAACCCTGAACTCTCATTTCGAAAACGAAAAGATATTTCTATCAGCAACGGCAATAATATCATCCACGTACCTACGCATTATCAGGAACACTGTGCTTCCATATCGATTGCGTGTAAAGCCAAAGTAAATTGGACGTATTTTCGTCACAATGAATGAAAGTTCACGGCAGATGTATACGGTGTATACCCTACAATTACTTAAGTACTTATTTATATTGATATATGTAAAAATGGGCTAACGACGCAACGACAGATATAAATAATTTGTACAACAAGATTTATAGTTTATAACCTCAAAACATTTTAGGTGACATTCGTGGAAACCTTCACAATTGACGCACGACTGTTGGTCATATTATTGCTTCACATGATGGCTGGCAATTAATGGTGACCGCAGTGAGGTCGTCACGCCACGAATTCCTCGTTTTTAGGGTTCCGTAGTTCTACTAGGAACCCTTATAGTTTCACCATTCAAAAACATTATATATATATAGGTTTGGTAAGATCATTCTTCGATTTAGCTTGAAAGTGCTGATTTTTGTTAGAGTCAAGTGTTCCCCTCTACAAAGTAAACCATTGGCTTGAAAAATCTGAAAAAAATCATAATAGTAGTGTATCTATGTATATAAGGAATTTAAAAGGAAAATATGAAAGCTTACAAGTTAGTCTATCAAAAGTGTTAGTACGGAACCCTATACTGCACATGACACTTTTTTTTAAATATAACTACACTACTCAGTTATTACACTACGTATCTACTTCTATTTTTCCACGACCGCCAAAGGTTGTTTAATGAAGCTAATAATTAACACATGGAGCCGAGAAACGACGCCCTGTTTGACGTAATATTAGTTAACTCGCGTTTTCACATGACTCAAATGTCCTGAGTGGCTTAGATTGCGGGGCTACTAAACTAGTTAAAACGTGATAGATTAATCTAAGCCCGTAATGTATTGCTACTCGTATGATTTTACTCGTTACGTGAAAATCCCGCTTTGCAGCGCGAGAACAGGCCACGATTATTATTTAAATAGTAGACCTACCTACAGTTGTTGATTTCATTCAATCAAGAAACCGTGGTGTTTTTATGAATTAACATATTTCCCCCTTCACTCAACATTGTAATTATTCTTATGTTGACTCATAACATGAGTCCGGAGGGTTGAATAGTAGTTCCGTATGAATACGCCTCTCATATTCCATCATTAGCATAGAGGAGCGTCGGGTGTAAATTAACATAAAACTTCGACCAAAAATCGCACCGCGTCCTGAACCTACCCTTCCCGCATAATTAAATGTAACACTGCTTTATCAAAATGAGAATTGAGCGGTTTTATGCGCGAAATTAACGTGTCTGCTTCTGATTTTTGAAAATTACGACTCTCAATCCAACCTCAAACATGGTAATGAGGTCGGGAAGTTTGTAGAGTTGCATGTTTTTTTAGTTGCGGCGGTTCACATTATTCTCCACGAGATTAAGGTCTGCGTAATATTAGGAATACTTATTGTTGTTTTACTTCTTAAATTGTTATAATGCCGACATTAGGGACACGCGGCGCTTATCATTTGCATAAGCGAGCGGCAGCGGGCGCGGCTGCGGGGGCGATAAAACGACCGCCGTCGAACTTATGAAGGCAATTAATGAACCAAATGATACAACAATGCTGGCTGCCTCCAAATTACGCTTTTTACAAACCCTTTCAGCCTCCCAGCAAAAATGCTACTCTATTACCCCCGAACAAGTTTGATTTGGGATTAAGCGGGTATTTTACAACCGTTTGAAATTGGTTTATGTCAGCACATGTTGGAATAAGTAAAAAAGATTTCGCATTCAATGTCTTTACGACACCCTAAAAAATATATTAGAGACGTGACTATGCCCGTCGATCTCGATTACGGCTGTCGGAACGATTCGCTGAGAGAAAAAATCCAACCACCGGCCTTCATTTGCATTTTAACATGCACTGGGGGATAACAGGGAACGAACCTGTCATATTGTGGAAGTGATCGGATGTGGACTAGAGGGGTGGATCGATGAGCATGCAAATTTTTATAGACTTTGTCCTAGCGGTGTACTAAAGGCATTGCTTGCTACTGTTCATTTAAAATACTTAGATTACAACAGTACTAGCGAAGTCTCTATTCAGAAAATTTTAAGGCATTTAATTTATTGCATCTGAATTCAAAGTTAAACAACGGTATATAAAAAAAAGAATAAGAATAGTTCACTGGCTGACAGAATACACTTACATGAACAACAAACACATGAACGCTAAACCTACCAGCCAAACTGGCCGCTACTCAACTGAATCTCACGAAACCACTGAGGATAATTTCGTGACCCTAATTGTCAGTGAAGTCAGTTAAAAGAAAACATCTTTTTTTAAATAAATTAATGTGTATATTAGTTCCTACACTAAAAGCTACTGTTCCATCTCTCTGTCATTACGTGGAGGTGAAAACAGAGAAAAGTAAAAGAGGTGTTTACCATTTGCATTGTCAAAAAATAGTCAGTGGCGCGGCTGAAATCCTCATGATTCAATAAATATTTTCACTCGCAGATACCATTACAAGCATCGCCGTCTAACAGAACGTTCCTTTTCCTTTAATCTCCAACGCAACATATTAAAAACTCTTCACCGCCCCCGATAGCTTAGGAATACGCCAATATCGCTAGCCTCGACACCATGTGTCTCGGTGCGTGCACATTATCTAAATGCTAATATATCTCCGTCAGGTTACAGTAAACATCTTTGACGTCGAGTTTTACCGCTTACAGGTAAAGATATATGTGCAGATGATATGATTTAAAGCTCTCTTATAAGGAAAAAATATTGGCAACTCGGATATGGTGTGATTTGTGATGTTATTTTTTTCCGTGTAATGTTCACGTTCGACGTTCATTAGAGCTTGAGAGCTAAAGAAAAACGTGGCCTCTCAATGGTTGAGTCAAGAATTTCGTATCACTACCACTTGAAATAGGTATAATAGAGTGATTATACCGTAACCTTGCGGAGGTTTATATCAATGAATTACAACTTTATTAAATTGGTCCCACACACATTAGCCAGAAAAAAGTTAAACTACATATAGCTAAGCTATAAAGAAGACGTAGTAGTCTAGTGGTTTCACCTGTGGTCACTCAATCAGAGACCGTGGGTTCGAGCCTGGGCTCGCACCTCTGAGTTTTTCGGAATTAACATACGAAATTACGAAATTTTCCATGAAATTTACGGTGAAGGACACAATCGCGAGGAAAGCACCACCTGCGGGAAAGTCAAAGGTGTGTGTGAAGTTCCCAATTCGCACTGGGACCGCGTGGAAACTACGGCCCAAGCTCTCTCATTCTGAGAGATGATGATGATGATAATATTTCAAACTAAATACAACTGAAATATAGATGCCCAGAAAAAACCCCAGAAAAAAGACCAATGCTGGGAATCGAACCCAGGTCCTCAGCGTTCCGTGCTGCGTGCTTACCCCTACACCATCACTGGTCTCCAGACCAGACCAGACCAGTGATGGTGTAGGGGTAAGCACGCAGCACGGAACGCTGAGGACCTGGGTTCGATTCCCAGCATTGGTCTTTTTTCTGGGGTTTTTTCTGTGCATCTATATTTCAGTTTGTATTTAGTTTGAAATATATGGTTTCACGGGATGACCGTAAAAGTAATAAAAAATTAAGTTGAAAAATAAATAAAAAAGATATTTCATACCTAACATGATGATGATAATGATGATGCACACTAGATTTGAAAAGAAATAAAATCGCTGTTATAATTGCAGTAGACACACGTCACGTAACTTAATAATATTCCCATTAGATTATCTGTTTCAATGTCTTATTCTGAAGTAAGGCATTAGGCAAACTCATTCGGCCATCAGTCACAGAGACGTCTCCAGTCTATATTTTGTTTGGAACTCCAAAGTATCGTGTTCTATTTTGGTTTAACACTCAATGTGTCGCGGCAGCGCCTCCGGGCCCGTCATTCAGTCCTCATGAATATGAATGAGCGATAATTCCGAGCCTCTTCTAGATAACTGTTATTGTTATACAGAATAGCAAAATTTCATATCAAATATTTGTACCATCATTTTGTTGATTTTGAGCTTCCGTTATGGTAATGAGTTGCTTTATTTTAACATTTTGCATCGTCGATATTATTTTCGGTAAATCGAGTGTTTGGTCTGGTTGTTTGGGGGTAAACAATTGATTTTAATCTTTCCGTTAGTTCTAGGGTTTTTGATAAAGGCATAGATTAATACTGAGTAGAGGTTTCTTGTTTAGACAATGGCCTACCCTACATACCGTTCGGTAGCCAGATGTCTGGCTCGATAATTAAACGCACTACGAGTGTAGGTAATAAAAGTTTGCGAATTTTGTTGCTCTGTCTGTTTATGTAATGAAGATATTGGTAGATTTCAGTATTTTTTTTCGTAGAAAGAGTTTTGTATACACTTATTACCGAAGAACCGATAATCGTTGGGGTAGAAAAGTTCTTGAGTGGAGATCACGGATCGGCAAACGTAGCGTAGGACGCCCTCAGACTCGGTGGAACGATGATCTTCGCAATGCGGATGGCAAGAGCTGGATGAGAGTGGCGTGCCGTGGGAGAGGCCTATGTCCAGCAGTAGACGAGTATAGGCTGATGATGATGATAATACAATTAATACATAATTAGGTTTTAGATGTCGTATCTCATTTAATCTACTCTACCAAGCCTCGAGACCTAATCACGGTACCCGATTTTAAGAAGCCCTTTAACGTATAGAATAAACTACTATTTAAGATGGATAAAGTAAAAAATTATAAAGGTATCGGATGTAAATATGACAAGCTAACATTTTCCCCGATCAAAACGTGTACCATCCCAGCAACGCGACTAAGTTGACGTGCCACGATTATCCGTTCAGACAAGAACGTCTTGTTCCTCCAAAGACGCTCTTATATCATCCTCGAGCCGAAAATAAAACGAAAGTCATCGCAAACACAGACTTTGCCGGTTAAAAATCCCATCTAGCTCCGATAGATATTAATCCCGCCCCAATAATCGCTTCTGATAAAGGATTTTCTTTCTATCCCCAGTAATAGGAGTTTCTGCATGAAGGAGCACTTATTTAAGTTTAATAATATTTTACAGCGGGCTCGCTAGGCCCACGTGAGTGAAATGCAGTAGAATCCATTGTTAGAACTGCGCACTGGTTCGGTAATGCAATCAATGATACATGAGGAAATAATTGTATCGTTAGCAAATGGATGGAAGAGAAATCTATTGTGCTGCAACCACGACTTTCAATAAAATCTTGCGAATAGTAAATAAAAGCAGTATTGTAGAAAGAAATGTTTACGTTCTTGTCGTTAAGAATAAAAGTTGAAGGATTTGTTTGCTACGGTAGAAGTATCTATTATTATAACAGATAATAGTTTCTTACTTGGCTGTAGTATAAACGACCGTCTTCTATTGTCTCCCGTTTATCCAAAGAAATTTACTTCCGTGCCATTAATTTTCCATTTCGCTTCGAAACCAGCTATTGAGCGGCTCAATCGGCGGATTTTGAGCGGCGAAATCCCCCTTCATAACTTATTATTGGGCCTTTGATAGGTCAGTGATCGAGTTTTTACACTCTTATTGACATAAACCGGCCCTAAAGGGAAGATAATAAATAATAAAAACAATCGTGGATCTAAAAAGACCGTTCTCAAAGGTGGACGGGGGATCTTGTGTTGCGTTCATAATTTGCAGCTAACTTTAGAAAAATTGGCGCACAGGATGCTAGGTCTTTTACCGAGGGTGCAAGCAAACAAGCCCGGAGATAAGCTGTATTCAAGGCGAAATTGTGAAAGCGTCGAGGGCCCCCAACAAAGAACCTTATTAACCTGCCACTAACTAATGGACGACGATAGGGTTACTGAATGACCCGGGCACAAGGAAACCTTTGTAAGGGTAATGCGGAATGTCCTACTTTGGGGCCGATTTTGGACACCGTTTTAGAATGTCGTGGCTAATAAATATACTTTGTATGAAACAATCAATAAAAACCTATCTTGCAACAAAGCAGTAAATCTAGTTTAGTTTTAGGCTCAGTTCGAAATGTGTGGAACTGTCATCTTTACCAGGTTGAAAGGCTTAAACCAGATTAAATTTATCGCTAGAAAGACGGCTTTTGTGAAATTTTGATTTTATTGAAGTTAAATTTATATTAAAAACTAGCAGCCCGCTCTGCTTTCATACGGGTGTACCTACTACTAATTAAAAAAAAATTGTTTTATACAAACCTTCTCACAATAGTTACTAACACAACAAAAAAATAATTAGACAAAAAGGGGCGTACATGCATTTTCTGCAGTTGAGTTTTATTTATGTAGTTAGATTAGATAGATCTTCTTTTGTTTCTATCTTCTCTAATGCTATAACTGACAGCTGACCGTTTCGAGGTCTCAATTTTATTGTTCTATACATATTTTGAAAATGGAACAACTTTTTTTCACCGGCCAGTGAGTTCCGCGAATGCACGCCCATTCAAAAGCTGAGGGAGCAAAGAGATCGAATTCGCGCCCCTCTAAAGATGGCATCTCGAGTGTTGGTAAACCTGTTCGCTTTGAACGGACGTTTTTTCATTCCTTTTTGTAGGCTGAATGTTAACTAGTGCCAGGCGCGGGCAGCGTTGAAAAGAGATGCACATAAGATACATACATAGTTTAGAAGCCGCCTTTGCTGCCAAAGTTAATGGAACCTTTAAAAGGAGCGCGATGAAAGCGTCTGCCTTATCTTGGCAGTTTAAGAGTTTCGCGTGTTACGTTTATCGTTGCTGCTTACTGCGGTTATCTTTTGGTAATACTTTTGTTTTCTGGACTTAGTAAGGAAGGAGCTCATTTGGCAAATGTACACGGTGTATGATAGATATTAGATAGCCCGTGCAGGTATTGGCTGGACAAAAGTGAATAGAGGTACTCAGCCCGTTCTATAGAATCGATAGTTCCACGATTTTCATGTTTGATCATCATCAAATACAACTGATTGGGTAATTTTTAACTTTTTCCATCCAGTCGTTTCGTATGGTTATCTATCATTGGGCATGGCCCAACTTTTTGGTCCTTATTAGGTACGTGTAATGGTTAAATGAACGGTCAAGTGCAAAAATATGTATGGATTTAATCATTTCATCTTTACTCACCCATGATACCTTAATTTGACGGCATAAGAGCTATGGGACATTTTTATGAGAAAGTTATATTTTTACACTTGCCACCTTGATTGATCTATTGTCATTAATTAAATAAAGTGGAAAATACCATTTAAAATTTTGCAGTGAGCCTTTCAGTAAAATACAACATCATGAAGAAACGTGAATAGATTTGCAAAAAGATCTATAGAGTGTTTTAAACTACAAATCTGTACTAAACCCTTGTGAGAACTGTTGCTCAATTTTACCGTAAAGTTTTTCGGGCAAACTCTTAGATTGTATTTTTTTTTGTGAAGGTATATCTAACGCGGATAAAGCAGTGAGATGAAGCTAGTAAATCATAAATAGATCCATATTGAAATGCAATACACGTCAAATTCAGCAAAAGCACTCAATTACCGACCGCGTGCCGTCATAATATTTTCAATATTAATCCAGAGTATATCCAATATATTACGCACACAATATCCGCTCCCGATACGTTAACTACTCGCAAACAAAGACTCCATTTAGCTCGTAATTTAATAAGAAAAACTCCATTCGAAATTTATTTAACCTTTGCACGCAGCTTCGTTCGTGTTAACCGATGGGTTTAGCAGTAGAATTAAAATTTTGGTATTTTTCTAAACTTACACGGTTATCTTCATAATGTTGCATGAAGACTAACTTACATGCAAAATTCCATCTCTCTACACGTGGCATGGTTTATTTGCAAAATATGACGATTGTAGGTTTACAATTACAATTAGAATACTGAATCTAATCAATATACTGTAAGGGCACTGCGAAAGTATAATCTTCCGTATATATATTATGTATGTAAAAGGAAACCGTTACTAATGAATCTATTAACGCACAGCTCAAACCACTGAACGGATAGTGCTGAAATTAGGCACACAGATAGATAGCTATTATGACGTAGGCATCCGCTAAGAACGGATTTTTCAAAAATTCCCACGGGATAGGGAATAAATGGTATTTATATTTTTGCAAGTGACCCTATCTCCGTAACTATAATTATTATAGACTTCAAATTTGGTATGCATGTAGGTAATTATAACTGTAAAAAATAATTTCAAGAATTTTGGGAATTCCCACGTGATAAGGAGAAACCGGGATTTATATATTAACTTACTGATATCGACGATGATGAAGATGGATTTTAGGAAACTGCATTCTGCGCGGACGAAGTCGCGAGCAAAAGCTAGTAGTAAATAAACCTTAGGTAAATATAATTTGATACAAAGTCAAGCAGGCAAAAGAGAGAAAAAAATAAGAAGATTGAAGAAGTTTCTTCTTCAATCTTAAAATGGATTCCCATATAACAATGCAGCCACGGGACCAGAATAAAAATCAATATCAATAAAATATATCACGATGCAAACACAAATTTCGATACGCGAAAGCCCACATGCATTTGCTATGAATATCAAATTGCGTTTAAGAGCATTCGTCCATTTTGCGGTGCGCCATTTTGAAATGCACTTGAGTTGTTTGACGTTAGTAGCTATGAGTAATATAAAGTGTATACATTTTGATAGACGACCTCGTTGTTGTTTGTTTAGATGGCCTAGTGGTTAGAGAACCTGACTACAAGCATGTGGTCCCGGGTTCAATTCCCGCGTCGGGCAGATATTTGTATGAAAAATACGGATGTTTGTTCTCGAGTCTTGAGTGTTTAGTATGTATTTAAACAAATATGTATTTAAGTACACATGTTTGTCCGTTGTCTGTAGATAGTACAAGCTTTGCTTAGTTTGGAACTATAGTCAACGATGCTAAGAAGTAAATCGTGGCACATTGCACAACTATGAAGTTTCTGAATAATTGAAAATGTGACCCATACGGAAAAAATGCTATACTTACTGTTCAGTCACACGCAACAAGTATTTATAGCATTTATTTTTGTATGGTTGACATTGTCAATATTCAGAAACTTCATAGTTGTGCAACGTGCCAGGATTTACTTCTTAGCGGCCGTTGACTATAGGTCAATTGGTGTGAATTGTCGCGTGATATTTATTACTTATTTATAACATACTTAGTATAAAACAAAGTCGCTTACCGCTGTCTGTCTGTCCCTGTTTATGCTTAGATCTTTAAAACTACGCAACGGATTTTGATGCGGTTTTTTTTAATAGATAGAGTGATTCAAGAGGAAGGTTTATATGTATAATCCTACTAATATTATAAACGCGAAAGTTTGTAAGTATGGATGGATGGATGGATGGATGGATATTTGTTACTCTTTCACGCTAAAACGGTTTGACGGATTCTGATGAAATTTGGCACACAGATAGTTTATAACCCGGATCAACATATAGGATACTTTTTATCCCGGAAAATTGCATAGTTCCCGCGGGATAGCGATAAACGAATTCTTTGCAGACGGAGCCGCGGGCAGCAGACTTTATTGATAGTCTTCGCTAAGTAACGTCTGAATCAATTAAAACAGCTCCTTTTAACCAAATTTAACCCAGTTTTATCGTATCGGCGCTCTTCTGGCTGCCTATCAAATGCCAAATTAACATTTCCAGAATGTTAACCATTAAGTTTAGCAATGGTTTCTATTCACGACTTGTCTTTATTAGCTCGTAAAATTACCTACTTACTTGGAAAACCCTTTTATAAAATTCGATTGAATAGCAAAAGACTAATAAATTCTTGCCGCCTTCTCGTTAAAACTTGTTAAGGGATGTATCTGTCAAATTTTCGGTCTCTAGCTCCTGTGTTTAGGCTGTGCGTTGTCTGACAGTCAGTAACGTTAAACATAGATCTTATATGCATAGATGGATTAGTTTAGAATTAGCTGGTCATTAGTAACTTAGTCTCTTAAAGCTGGGCGCGCAAAGCCGAAACAATTTCCTCGCATTCGATTTTATGTCCTATTAATTGTACGATTCGAATGCAACGTAGGCTAAATCTCCCTTGATAAATAGCTGAAACCCAGCTTAAACGTTCATAATAAAATGTTTAATCCCGATGTCTCGAGTTATCGGAGCACACGAGAAGTGCCGAAGAATCGTAAACGGGGAAGTGTTAAGACTGTTAAGCCGAGTCTGGCCAACTATCCACATTACCAAGTGTTGTAAAACGCGCATACTTAGTGTTTCGGTTTACGTCTTCTGTTGTCGGTGTTACGCTAACTTTAGCCGCATCGCAGCTTCTAAGGCTTCCGCATAAGGACGGTTTCAGCTGGGACGGTTCGTGGATATGCTACCAAGTTTTATTTCACTTCTGGGGAATTTAAAACTGTTCTGTTTTAAAGAGACTTTTGGGTAGCTCGATTTGGGAATTTGTTTGAATAGGTTTGTTTATGTGTGGAACGTGGTTAAGAATAATGTTCTATCCTTCTTAATCACACCAAAAAAGAATTGTTAACAAAAACAGTTTTCAGCAACTATTATGCCGCTTACGCATCTACGTATTTCATTGTAGCTGTTTTAGAAAGTCCAAGAACAATACTAGCATATCAGCAAAGCACTGGCCATATAGGTTGTTTTGAAGTTTCTCAGGCCAATTTCACAATTATATAAATGACCCGTTTATTTTAAAAAGCTGTTGCGAATAAAATTGAATGAAACAATAGAAAAAAAGAGATCATTTCGTACAAAAAGCGCGGCATTCGTTTACAATTGACATAATATTCGATCCTCTTTGTTTCATTATTTTTTTCCATCGTCCGCCATCCATTTTATTACTGACCAGTAACGTTTTTTTATATAAAATCTCAAACACACAAAGAATACGACGTCTACATATCCTGCCAGTATGTGAACAGATAATATAAGTCTTTTCTTTTGATTCGAAAACTTCTGAACGGTCCCTTTTACCCGGTGATATGACTTATCATGACCTCTTAGTGACATAAACAAACGTGAATATATCTCGGTCTAAAGTAGGACCCAGGATCAAACAAAAGGTAGGAAATCCCCCTAAACCTTACAATAGGGAATCTTTACGGGAGCTTACTCCAGATTAAGGGCGACGCGGCCTCCTTACAAACGCTGCCGAATTATTAAAAAAAAAAAGTTGGTTCTTTTATTGTATTTGGGATAGTATTGCGTGACATTCATGCTGTTGTTCTAATGACGTGATTAAATCCTCATGGGCAAGTATTACAATTTTTAAAACGTTGAAGTGAATTAAATTGGACTTGCAAGACATGAAGACAAATTACGCACTTAACGTTAAAAATTCATGGCCGTATTTCTGTGAACAATCCGAAATTTTTCGTGTCGAATGAATGATTTTATAAATAAGTAAAGATATGCATTATACTCACAAAACAACCGAAAAACATACTCCAAACGTAACGCAGCACACATTCATTCACTTCAGACGAAATTGCCTTTACTAAAAATTCCATGTGAAATAATGTTATTATTATTTTAGACAGTTTGTATGGAAGCCGCAACGCTCATGCTAATCTCATGATTAGACAACGTCATACAATGTCTCAAGTCAACGTGGGTCGCAGTAGACCGAGATTACGTCCCTTTGTCCCGACTAATACGCATTTTTATTATTCCAACTATGAAGTTTCATAAAAAGGAGGGAATCATAAAACAAATGAACGCGATTCACCACTATCCCCAGTCCTGAAATATTGTATGTTTTATTTCGGACAGCACTGACATTCCAACAGTTTTTACTACTTTTTACAAAAGATTCCGACGAATTGAGAACCTCCATCTTTTCTGAAGTTGGTTAAAAAAGTCGTTCAATTTCAGATTTTCTAAAAAAAACTTTAAAATGAGTATTTGGGGTTTTTTAATTCAAAAGGGCAATAACAAAACTAAATTACGAATATAACGATGCATGTAAAATATGACGAAACAAAAGTAAAATATACTTAATTCGAGCTTTGAGTTAAATACCTTGTACCTACTCGTACGATGATCCGGTTGATAATATACGTTCAATATTCATTTTTTAAAAAATGGAATCTTTCTGACTTAACTACTGATTAGTTGAAGGGTAAAAATTTATTGTAATTTATTGCTCCTGTCACAGACAACACCCTATGCACTATATCTATGGTCACAATCGATTTGGCCTTAGCCAATAATACTACATACAGTACTAACATGGACTCGGCAATACTACACTCCTTTTTTTCTCGTTGGGCTGTTCTGTTAAGCAAGATTAAGTTAAGTCAGCGCAAGAACAAAAACAAAAGCGCACGTTCCAATTACAAAACTTGCGGACCGTTAAAAATTATAAAGTGCCCCCTTGTCCATAAAAAAGTCCAGTGAAATCCAGTTTCTATCCCCAATATGGGTTTTATTAAGTCACAGATATGGGGTCGTTATTGCGGTAGCTTATGTCGGTCAACTTCGGGGGAACTCGGACGTACGCGTTAGGGTTGGGTACATAATTTACATCCGTGACTTCGGATTTTACGTGCGGTTAGACGTTTTAAACGAGGTAGAGTAAACGTTACTTTATACGTTCAAGCGATTTTAATTTGATGATCATTTTGGGACTGTCGTAGGGTTGGTGTCGCTTAATGGTGTTTTGTTGTGATTGCTTACTTTTCCAGATTTATTACAGAGGGATGTCTTTAAGAAAGGTCAGGTGAAGAGTAAGTATATACCCGAAACCGGCGAGCATGTGTGAAAGACTGATGAGTGTTGTGGAAGCGAAAGATGTATGTCAGGATCGTTGCAGGTGGAAACCAATAGTCTCTGCCCTTTGCTGGGAACGAGGCGTGATTGGATGTGTGTCTGTATGTTTACTTTTAAAATAACTGATTGCTTCAGGTGATTCATATTAAAAATATTTCAGGACATGCTTTCATATGTCTTCTCCATATTTATCCGCATTCACATTCCCATTCCCATCTTCACCTTAAATGGCCTCCATACGCACCCGGAGTATATTTCACGCGCCCCAGATTAAAGGGAAGTTTTGTCCTTTATCCGGCCCCTTAAAAGATCCCAATTGTTCGGCCTTTGACCGATGTTAAGAGTCCATTAAAAAAAAGTTAAGCGCGAGCTTTACTTCGTAACAAATATCCGAAATGCTACACGGTCCACGTCTGTTGTAACATTTTTACTCGCTTTCATTATTTGCTTCACTTGTGACTATGTTTCTGTACCTGTAAGGTTTTTAATCAAATAACTGAAAACCTGAAAGTACTTTGTTCACAATTGAGAGTTAGAATCGGCTACACTATAATACTTTAAAGCTGGTTGTGTTTTTTTAATACCTTTAAATTAAATGTTTTAACAAAGGTTGCATGTGATTAAAATAATTTATTACTGGCCATTTTTATGTCAGTTTTGATTTTCTTCTAAAAACGGCGATGCGCAAAGTCAAGCAGAATTTTATTACAGGCTTAGTTAAACGTACGGATGTTTTGAAATAAGTAGTTAAGCTATTATACCGCTGGAGTATCTGAGGTCCTTAGTGGTATTGACACGAAACTTACCAAATTATGCGTAGTTTTGATTACAATACTATAATATGGTACCATCGAGCTGATCTCATGGAGCCGGAAACCAGCACTGGAATTCCAAGACAGAACAACGTGATCTAGCCCATTTTGGCGTTGAAACATCGTGGTCTTAATTGCGTTGTACGAAGAAAACCTCCTCAAAACTCTGTGTCTCTAGACTTTAATGATTGTTGCAAAGTACATCATGATCCCTTGGGAATATCCGAATAAAGGCAGCCCGAGTGTAATTTTCGAGACGTACATCATCCAACCGTTTTAGCGTGAAATAGTAGCAAACATAATTTATTGAATCTGGCGTTACTTTGAAGAAGTCCATATTAATGAACTGAAACAATTACTTTGCTCACCCGCGACCAAAGCAAAATACTCGTAGTAAAATTATGGCAAAATGGTCGCGGGTGAGCAAAACTATTGTTTCAGTTCAGTAGCCAACATACACACGCAAGGTTCTCATTAATGTTAAGTATTAGTGGGATAAATACTATTTAACCGACTTCATTTCATAAACATGACATTATGATTCACCTCATTTTTCTAAATCAAAACATAAAAAACTAGCCATGTCTCGTGTTCCAAGTATTTGTTTTAGTTCCATATCGCGTTAAGCTTTGAAAATACAAACGAAATAATATTTAAGAGCGTAGTATTTGTAGAGAATTAAAACAAAGATAGAACGAGTATTTTCCGACATAATACTTCATGTTGTAACGAAAATAGAAACGTTTTCTAGCAACGTCATAGCCGTGTCCTGTTTAGTTCGGTAGAGTTGCCATTGTTCCCTGTTCACATTCCGGGAAATTAGAATTAAAAGCTTATCATTATTGTTAATCTTTAGTTCCAGGGATTCATTGTAGTTTGGAAAACGGTCGTGCTAATAGCTTAAATTACCATTTATCTAGACACTGGGTAGCCTGCGCTTTCTTTTACGAGTTTTTCTGAATATTAAGTAGAAATGAAATGTCGATAATGATTATTAATTTAGACCTCCAAGCTCAAATAGGATTGAGCCGGGCATAATGTGCCGCATGCACCTTCAAAGGTGGTTAAAATGAAAATCCAAATCGTAAAACAACGGTCAATGTTATTTAGTTAGTTTACACGAGTGCAATCTTTTGTCGCCAAGCGCCTTTTTATTACCAAACATGCACGCTACATAAACAACACACGTCTATAGAGCATAATATACTAATAAGCCCTGTGCTAATCTGGTTACCAATGCCGTGGCCATCTTTTGCTCCGGGTTATCTATCCAAAATTTTGCACGTCAGAATTGATGTGACTTGAAAATGTGGTTTGAGGAGCTGGCTAAAACACAGTATGATATCAAACGCCCTGCCCAATGACTCATCTCAGCATTCCCAGTAGTAACTTCAAAGTAGGGCCTAGTTCAAAACTAGAACGGGCCAATACATTTAGCTTCAAACGGTTTCGCGTGGAGGAACATAACCGACGTCAAAACTTTAATATCAAGTTCACAGAGTCGTAACGTTTCATGCTACATAACGTTTCTAAATTTAAGGTTAACCTCTTTTTTAAGGTTCTTCCTGAAACCCCCATAGAAATATATTACATTGCTTTTTCAACTCATCATCATCTCGGCCATGTGCATCTTGAACATCGGCAGTGCACAGGCCTTCTCTCAGAATGAGAGGGCTGGGTCCGTAGTTCCCACGTGTTCCCAGTGCGGGTTAGGAATTTCACATACATCATTAAATTTCTTTGCCTGTATGTTTTCCTCCATCGCAAAGCTCATGTTAACAACATAAATTCTACAAAAACACAGAGGTTTGAGCCCGGGTTTGAACACACGAAACTCTTGGCTTTTTATTATTGTAATCGCGCTTCATCCTGAAATTTAGTTTGCTGTCAATGATCGATCTATTCTAAATGCCAAGCAATGTAATCTAAACTCGTACGATTAGCGTACGTACAGTCTAAATGAAGCTAACCCCGGGAAATCCATCCACACATTCAAAACGTTTGCAATTACGTATTTCGTTAAGTTCATAGTTCTTTTTCTTCCAATTCTGAACTACCGGTCAAATTTTGATAAACCTTTTTATAATTATAGATTTTATCATTCCAGTCCTTGTTATTCGGCCCCACAACGTATTCTAGAACCTTTTCATGAAAAAGAGATTAAACTTCAAAAAACCCGTTACTTTGCTTTACCGCCAAAAACTCCGCTTCAACTGATTCATCACAACACAAATGCGAACCCCGACTTTTTTTAATTACAGTTGCGTGCGCGAGTTCTTTTACAGATATCGTGACTAAGTGTCACTTTTACACAACACTGGCTGTTGCCACAGGCTTTGAAATAATTAATACAATCAGAAATTTTCATGTAAGAGTCTGCGTGTTTCAATAGTTGAACATCAATCAACCGTGCGTAATGTTGGTAAGCCTGTTAGTTGCTTTGAATTCGCTTCAAACATGACTACTCAAATGTGTCTGGGGGCTTAGTACCTAAAACATAACTCAGAAAAACATATTAGTGATGATTGAAACGACTAACAGGCTTCCATCAAGTTGTAGACTTTTTATTTCGTGAATGGTTGACCTAGTTACCTCTGAAAATAGAGGTCGAAACCATTTCTTTGAAGGCGCCCCGACGCCGACATATGTTTTTGTGTAAACTTTAAATTAACTCTGTAACACGAAACTCCAATTCGCGAAGACCCATCTTAAAATAGCAAACACTATGTCAAGCGCGATTAACGAGAGCTTAAATTTAAACTGCTCAAACTTCAACGGTACACAATTCAGGTACAAAACACACACGCAACAAAGAGGCGGTCTCGGTTCGGGCTAATAACTCCTGGGTAGTGGCCGCCGAAAGTGTAAAATTTCCTTGGGCCGAAACCGAAAGTTTGGGTTGGATCTTTTGGCCGAAAGTGAGCGCCGAACTGAACATGTTTTCGTAGATAAAAGTAATTCTTCAATAGCATTGTGTAATATTGTGTATTGATAAAAGGGTACGTAATTTTTGAAGGAGCCATGAAAAAAAGTACATTAGCATCCCAGTAAATATAGTTGTCACAATAACCTGTTATGAGATAGAAAAGAAAACGTTTCAGAAATTGGAACATCCGTATTATTTAAGAGCTCAAATTTTCTGAAGTCACTTTTAGTTTCTATTTCTTAAACCCGACCACGGGAAGTAGGCTGGGTGTCTTAGCTATGAACCGTTCTTCCAAAAAAATGGGAATATATCCAAAATGTTCGATGATGTCCACATGAAAACTACAAATATATCGGGTCTTGAGTGTTTAATATGTATTTAAGTATGTATCTATCTATATAAGTATGTTTATCCGTTGCCTAGTACTCATAACACAAGCTTTACTAAGCTTACTTTGGGAATAGGTCAATTGGTGTGAATTGTCCCGTGATATTTATTTATTTATTTATTTAAATATACATAACAAAATGCATATGAGACAAGTATAGTCTCCAAAATTGACGGTGATATCTTCATGAAAACTACAAATATAATGAATGGATATGAGATAAGTATAAAGCCTCTAACTATTTGAAGCAGGTTAAAAACTCATGGCTCCAACACTTGATTGACCTTTTATAATTCTTTAATTCTTTCAACCAATGCATTCAGATCAGACAGAATATTGTTAACAAACGAAACGAAAACGAACACAACACACGGACTAAACCGAAACCCGAAACCTACCCCACAATCCGGCACCGCACTACACCACGACTGTGCTCAGCGTCCGTATAATTATTTATGTCGTAGCGTCCTCTGTTTACCTTGCTCGGGCTTAGAGAGTTGACGGGTCCGGCCGAGATCTCGAATGTTCTAACGCTCTGCGGTCGATCTTGGTGCACGTTAATTTGGATACCGTGGTTGATAAATCTAATTGTCTTAAACTTAAGAATGACCGTTGGAATAGAGACTATTACTCCTAGAAGCTTAATTACTTAGTTGACACGGAAGTAGGACAGCAGCGACTATCTAATGAACTGACTGGATTTTATATGGTGTGTGACGTGCGTAACGAAACATGTTGGCATCTTACCTTATTAATAGGGGTCCTTCGAATACACTTCAACCTTTCGAGTAGGTACAGTGGTGTTTTGTGTCTGCGCACTTATCTCCCATGGTTTTACAACTTCATCCGTGAATTGGATGATCTGGTGCAGCGGTAGTGCTGAGAACTGTCTTGATATCTATCACCAAAGATATAAATAAATGGTGAACACTAAGCAAGGATTATCGAAGTCCAGAATCTCATTCTGTTTGCGCACAGAAATATATAAAAATTGGGTACAATTGTCATGAGAACGCGTTCAATATGATACCTTCACTGGACAATGTCATTCATTATTCTCCACTTAAGTTTGGCGACTCTCCGAGCTCTGTCAGTGACTTTGGTTCTCCTGTAGATCTAAAAGAAAATATGTCTAACACAATAGACCACCAACATATTGACACTGTTGGCAACATCAACAAACATTTAACTCATTCACTTCCTCTGTTGGCCATATTATTTTACTAATACACTTCTCTTACCACGGCTGTGTCAATTTCACTGTCTCCAAGCTTTTACCTGCGTCCTCCAAACTAGTGTAATACAAACAACAGTTCACCTACAGACACTAATGCACAAACAACGTAGCAGCATTAAAAAACTTGTACGACTGCTGCACCCACTTCGCACTACGATTTTAGCATACGCGTATATTCTCGTAAAGTATGAGGTCGAGAGCTAATTAGCGAGTCAGTTTTATTTCCGCGAGCTTCACGCTGGGCCCAAATTAAAATGCGGTCGCTACTTTGCACTGAACTTATCATAAGTTTGCAATCTCATAGTTAAGTAAACAAGAATTTACAACAAATTAAATTTAAACAGAGTAATAGACTTAAAGCTAATAATAAAAAATAATAAGCAAGAAAAAAAATTCCCGTTCCAAACTGCACCCGGCCCAAAGGTCCCCATGACGCTGGCAGCGTTGCCCCGCTGAATAGCCAAGGAAATCCTTTGCACCAGGTACGAACCTGAACGGGGATCACTCCTCCTGTCCCTCAGCCTGCGGCCTACCTCGTCCACAAAATTACGCGCCTCTGTACCCCAAGGTCCCCCTTTTTCCACCGCTACATGTACGAACTCATATGCTGATGCCAGAGCCGCATACTTGGCGTGCTTGAGTTTAGCGGCGTTCTCCGCAGCGAAACCGGGTTGTTTGCTATACATGTGCATGTTGATTGTTAAGTTGTCATACATGTGCAAAGGCGTGTAGTGGGTCAGTTCCAGGGTCAGTTGCTACCCCACTACCAGGGCTAGGAACCGATATAGATTATAGGTTTTCTTCGTTTTGGTTCCAGAGAATTGGCAAAGAAAAAATACTGGTATTAGCACCGAAAAATACCGGTTGTCTATAATGGTTCTTAGACGTGTATGGGACGTTGCCGTTTAATGCAGTACGATGCGAGTGAGTGGTACCTGCTTCCAGGGGAAAACTCGCGATGTGAGTGGATAACTTATTGTGTTATTTTTCCCTCTCATTCACTACACGCACACTTTCGAGTACCGCTATTTCAACTTCTTAAACCGATAAATTTACCGGTTCTCAAGGTATCTGTATCATGTAGGTCCTATGCTTGGTACCGGTACCAAGATTAATACCGAATCCTGGTGTAAGGCCATGATACCGGTCCCGGAACATACCTGTATTTCAAGCTGCTCAGTTCACGCCATTGAGGAGAGTCACCAGACTTAAGTGGCAGTGAGCAGGGCACATTGCTAATAAAACCGAAGTCCGATGGGGTAGTTAACTACAATAAAACATAGGTATGATTTCCTTCTTATATCACCTACCTTTACAAATAATCACTAAACATCAAGTTAACAATCGACATTGTTCTCTAAACAACAATAACAGCTGAAAACCTAATCGAAACTATAAATAACTTATTAAATTAAATACAGCTTTCAGGTCCCAATAGACATTGGGTTTAAATTCAAAGCCCTGCCGTATTCATGAACTGCTGCCGGTCATTAAACCCGTAAATAAATTTTATAGAAGCTTTAATTGCCTACCGTATGCAAATCGTGAAGGTTTCATCAATCATTAAAAATCCGGGCAAGTTCGAAACGGACTGTCGCTAAAAATTTTACCACCGTCTCGAAATAAACACTTTTATACATACTTTTATTACTTCATTAACTTCTGAGCCCATTTGATTGAAATCCTAAAATAATCTAAAAAATAATCTTTTTCTCTTGTTAACTGTCAATTTCATGTTTTTGTGTACATTAAAGAGTACATACACTAGCTGTTGCCAACGACTCCGTCTGCGAAGAAGAGGGATATAAAAAAGACCTGCCAAATATAGACAAAAAGTTTCCTAAAAATCGGTCAAGCCATTTCGGAGGAGTTTGATAACAAACAACGTGACTCGAGATTTTTATATATTAGATACATACATAATAATTATTAAAAGTAGAAATCCTTACCTGATCAAAATGTGTCGTAGGTATTTGCTTTTGCCACTCAGAATGAACTTGAACCCGAATTTATCGTCACTTAATTCTTTCTACTACTTATATCAAAATACAGATATTTTTTTTACTCTACTTATTCGTAACAATCATGCGAATTCTCGCGTCCGATTTTCTTTCATATTCTCGATGCTCCGAACATCTTGTAATTGAAAATATAATAAAAGGCATCGGATGCAATCCAGACATTATAATACAACGATGAAAAAATATTTTTACTTATAACCAGATAAATATTTTCCATGTAGCTTATTTGACCCACTGCTGGCACCAAATGTAACATTGCACATCTAGAAAGAAAGAAAGAAAGAAAGAAGACATTTATTCACTTTCACAAGACACACATATACAAGAAAGTAAACACAAAAAAAAAAAAAAACTAAGATAACAAACAATGGAGGAATAAACATGTACAATACACAGCTCAGCATGTGTGTCCCCGCAAAAGTGAAACGGTCGCTGACTCAGCATCTCTCAGATTCATCTATTATTTCTCTTAGATTTAGCGGCTGAAATTCGGGATTTCGCTTGTGTAAATCCGGGAAATAACGGGACAAAAAGAAGCCTATTGTGTTCCAGAGATTTAGGTGCATACCAAATGTCATCTATTTAAATCCACACACACTAACACTTACAAAGTTGCACAGCTATATTATTAGTATTAGGATAAATTACACCAAGTTTTTCAATACACATCTTATCTCTTACCTTCAAAATTAATGAATGATGACACCAAAACTCCACGATCACATCCAAAATTTCAAAGTCAACATACCATACGAAATAAGCGGACAAATCAAAAGGGAACACCGAAATAATGTAAGACGCACCAAAAGACATTAACCGAGAAAAACGTGCAAGCTTACTGAGTGCTTTGATTACTTAAGTTATTCGAAGCCGAGTAGCAAAACACATTTACCGAGCAGAAACAGGGAAGGCACTTCTATAGCTCCTTTTTTTGACGTCTTCCATTTATCTCATATTGCGAGGATAAAGAGGATATTTATGCCGTCGATCTATGTACCGACATTTCGGATTTTGTTTTTTAAACTTCTTTTTTTCACATTACAATAATTCCGGCGTGGCGTTACGCAGTTAATGAAATTACTGTCACATGAGGTGTTTTAGCTCTTTAGGCTGGCATAGCACCTGAAATCATTTACTGTTGCGTGAGTTCATAGATTGTGATGCTTTGCTGATTTACCTTCAGGTAGCCCAATTGCTCGTTTTCTGCTCTATGTCATTAAAAAGAACTAAAAAGAATCTAGACAATCCTCCAGAAAAACTTGGTCTTTCTGCATGACGACAATGGCTTTACGCCGATGTATTTAAACAGCAACAGCTGGAGAAACTGAATGCAACAAACTGAAGACAGTAAAATGATGCATAGATATTGGGGAAGTCCAACAATTGACAGCTATGGGCAAACGATGATGGCCTTTGAAATGTGTATTACCTTGCCAATAAACGACCCTTTCAAATCGACCGTAAAACTGTATATTAAAATTAATGTACTACCTTATACGGCGTCGCCTTATTCAGCCTCTTGGCATAAAAGCGCATGCAGCGATAACCTCCTAATAGTACTTATAATATAAATTGCTGCATCACACCCGCTGGTATTACGGTCTGGCAGTAAACTGCGTCTTAGGCAGTAATCGTAAAAGTTCACAACAGGTGAGGTACGCATCTGCTTTTGCGTCTGATCTTAGCCCTCGACTCTATGTATATAAATTTATAATGGCGTCTTGAGGATCCTCTTAGTACTTCGTGAATAAAGAGTTATGACGAGGAAGCTCCTTCAGCTGCAGTCGTTTTACATTTGGACTAAGACGTATATGATTTTCAGTAGTAAAGCTAAAGTGCAACTATCCTCCAGATTTTTTTTAAACATGTGACGCAGGAAGGTGGTGAATTTAATTTGAATAAATTGGTGTAAATATTACTTAGAATATACTTTATATTATGTTATAGAGACAATAGTGATGAGGCACATTCAACAGTCCTCAGCAAAGGTCTCAGAATTTGTCGACAACACACAAACTAATAATCCCTTAGCAAATACAGATGCAAATATTAACTCGTTACTTATTACTTAGTCAACTTTGCAGAGTTCATGAGGAGCCATTAGATAATTTGCTGCCGCACGCAGAGGCGACAATTTACTGTAATGACTCTTAAGTTCTAAATTTGTTTCTTTTTCAAGTTTTTGAGTTAAATATCGTCGGTAACATGCCATTTAATAATGATTGACGTGGCAAACTGCCGGAAAATTTCTATCAAGATCCATTTTTGCATTGCATTTTTGTTAGCCTATCCTATTCCATCGAAATAGACATATCAGTTAAGTCAATCACGTCTGGAATGATTGTTTAGCCGCATTTTTCTTTTGTTTTGTGCCTGCGAAGTAAAATTAGCCATTAGAGCCGGGTTAATCCGAGACGCCTATACTGGCACAGCAGGCGACCCTGTTCTGTAAAGAAAGTTAGCTTAGCACGGAAACATAATTGAGTGGTTCGATTTCTAAAAGATGGCGTCACCAATGTACTTTTTTATTAACAGATTAATCCGAGCATTTTTTTGAATTCACTCCTTCCGTCTCTTTTCCTGAACTCACGCCGATCTTTCAAAAAGACTCGAATAAGTTAAAATTATGATACAAAGAAGCCAACGCTGGAAGTAATTTTAGCTGCCATAAACATAACATTATTTTATGAGCCATAAAATTTTTCGTCTGCTCTGATAAGGCGGCATTGTTTCCTTTTTAATGCTTTTTATGTAATGCCACTTAAATCGGTCCACGATGTCTTTGATTCTTAATTCTTCCAATACATTTGAGTCTAGTCCGCAAAAGTGAAAATATAAACCGAACTACAAGGTTTAAAATATTGTAAAAAGGCGTTAATCCTGAAGGTTCTGAGCGGGATACCGAGGCAAGCTATTTATTGCAATATTTATGGCAAAATTATTGCATTGTCATCGGCTCTAGATAAGTGCGTAAAGTTTCAAATTAATCCGAATAATAATCATGGAATAATAATAAAAAATATCTGGAGTCGTATTAATAACTGATAGTTAGTTGTATTTGTATACTCCAAGAGTGTTCTATTTTATTTTTATTTACGCCGAGATGATGATAACGTATGAAAATAAATATGCTAAAGTTGCAGCAAGCTTTTTTAAACCATGTGCCACAAAAACATGAGCTGATATTTATTTATTTATTTTAAAAAAACTTACACAGCATTACAGTATAAAACTAAGGCACAAGGTAAGTCAAATAAACAATAAGAAAAACTAAGAATAGAATAGAAATTAAAAGAAAAAAAAGAAAAATATTTAACAATTACATAATTAAACTAAACAAAAAAATCTATCTATATATAAAATTCTAAACTGACTGACTGACTGACTGAGTGACTGTTGATATATCAACGCACAGCCCAAACCACTGGACCTAGAGACTTGAAATTTTGCACATAGATTATACAATGTAGGCATCCACTAAGGAAGGATTTTTGGGAATTCCCACGGGAACGGGATAAAACGGGATTTATAGATTCGATTCCGAGTGACCGTATCTCAGTAACTATAAGAACTAGACTCTTCAAATTTGATACACAAGTAGGTATTACAATAATGAAAACATCAATTTCAGGATTTTTTAAAATTCCCACGGGATAAGGAATAAACGGGATTTATATATTCAGTTCAACGGAATCCTATGAACTATAATTACTAGACTCTTCAAATTTGGCATAGAAGTAGGTAATTATAATAGTAAAAAACAGTTTTAAGGATTTTCGGAAATTCCCACGGGAAAAGGAAAAAACGGGATTTTTCGTTTTACTGGTCGTAGAAAGCTGAAATTCGGCATGAAGGTTGCTTGGGGAGTGTAGAGGAGCATTGTGAGAGGAATTTTCAAAATTCCCACGGGAACGGGAAAAAACGGGATTTTTCGTTTTACTGGTCGTAGAAAGCTGAAATTTGGCAAGTAGGTAGGTTCCTTGGGGAGTGTAGAAGAGCATTAAGAGAGGACTATCCAAAATTCCCACGGGAACGGGAAAACGGGATTTTTCATTTTACTGGTCGTAGAAAGCTGAAATTTGGCATGAGGTTGCTTGGGGAGTGTAGAGGAGCATTGAGAGAGGACTTTCCAAATTTCCCACGGGAACGGGAAAAAACGGGATTTTTCGTTTTACTGGTCGTAAAAAGCTGAAATTTGGCAAGTAGGTAGGTTCCTTGGGGAGTGTAGAAGAGCATTAAGAGAGGACTATCCAAAATTCCCACGGGAACGGGAAAAACGGGATTTTTCGTTCTACTGGTCGTAGAAAGCTGAAATTCGGCATGAGGTTGCTTGGAGAGTGTAGAGGAGCATTGAGAGAGGACTTTCCAAAATTCCCACGGGAATGGGAAAAAACGGGATTTTTCGTTTTACTGGTCGTAGAAAGCTGAAATTCGGCATGAGTTGCTCGGGGAGTGTAGAGGAGCATTGAGAGAGGACTTTCCCCGTATTAAGAAAGTATTTTCCGAAATTCTTACGGGAACGGGAAAAAACGGGATTTTGCGTTTTACCGGTTGTAAGCTAAAATTTCAAAATTCATAAGTTTATACTGTAAGTAGGCCGCAAAGGGCTCTTTAACCGACTTCAAAAAAAGGAGGAGGTTATGCATTCCATTTTATGTATTTTTTTATGTAGGTATGTTCACCGATTTCTCGGTCAATTGTGGACCGATTTTAAAAATTCTTTTTTTATTCGAAAGAATATAATATACTCCTGAGATGGTCCCATTGTCACGCAAGCAATCTTGCTTGCATGCTTGCTTGCTTGCCTGTATGCTTGCTTGCTTTATCTTGGTTCTTTGGAATTCTCATGGTACACGCGAGCGAAGCCGCGGGCAAAAGCTAGTAATATAATATGACTAGACCACAGTATTAATTCACCAAGCGAAGCGTATCCGTTTCAGCTTGAGCAAAAATGCTTTCAGAATATTCTTTCCAGCGGTCTGTTTCTACAAGCCGCATGTGTCAGCCTATTTTTGTGAAATTTTGGGAACAAGTTCGATTTTTTTACAGCTTTTATTTTCGTAGATTCAGTTTTTAGAATTTTTTCAAAATGGCATTACGGTTGAAAACTTAAAACATATCATTCATACATTCTAGCCACTTCAAAAATCCGTGAGGTCCTGCTCACATAGCGCAGGGCAGCTACTAGTATTAAGAGATATAAAAAAAATCTGGCTTGTATTTTTTTCCACAGTGTATGTCGAAAATTTGTCAGCAACTAGCAAAAAATACACGCTATTGTAGGCCTACGCGTGCAAACGAAGGACGTAATTGCAAAACATAACACATGACTAGTGAGCAGCCAAGCCGGCAAAGTGCAAGCAAACCCCAGTCTATAAAGATGTCATCTCGAAGGTAATTCAGTTTATGACGCTCTACCGTGCTTATACATAGGTATGAGTTGTTTCTTCGGGACTCATCGAGTTAGCTGTAATATGATTTAGCGGCCACTGTTCGTACTTAGGCGCGGACTTCTCCATACGTTGCCTAGACTTTCGTATAGCTCACGTTTAGGAAATATGAGTACCTAGGAAGTTCATTAATAGGTACCTACTATTTTACAATGATTGCGGCATATTTACCTGTATACGTCCCAATCAATACAGGACACTGTTAATATAAACTGAAAAGCTATAACACTTTTTTTGTGTTATACGTAGAGATAAACTCCGAATTACTATTTCAATGTGTTACGTCACATCCTTACGAAAGAGTGTGTATGTAGTAGTCTGCTTTTGTTTGATTGCTGTCTCAACACGCACACATGCGTTGAAAGTTTTGGTGGTGCTTTATACCTAAACATTACCATAAACATTATTGTACTTTCACAAATACATTGAAGACTTCTTGAATTTTGGAGGAGCGGGCCATGTTATCGTAGTTATTCTTGAAATTTGGTATGGATGTGTAGCTACAACTACAATGCAACAACAGTTAGCAAAAAGTATAGTCATCAAAAAAGCTTCTTCTTATAGTGCCACTTCATTCAAATCCCTTCTATCGTCTTGATGCCAGCCCACTCTCTTATGGTACGAAGCCATGTCATTTTGTTTCTCCCGCTCTAACGTTTTCCGGCTATTTTGTCCATAAATAGAAATATTTGAAACCCATATTGTTACAATAAAAAATCCTACATATTTTTATTCATGGATGCCATATTGAAATATTACATGCCTGGTCACTCCGACAATCAAGACAAGTCTAATGGATAGCCGTTCAGGCTACAGAGGACAAAAAATAGACAAACAGTAATTAATAATAGGTGATTTCCACTTTGACACTCGGGACGTTACAGTCACAGAATATATAATAGTACTGACGTACAGAATGGAAACGGTCCGCCCCGCACCGATTCGAATTACCCCACCCCTCAAGGCGCAGATAGCCGGAAACCGCCAGAAACCAGAAGAGTGCGCGCGCGATGTATGTAGGCGTACGCGTGTACAGACGTCGTCGTGCTTATGTAGATTCAAGAACGCGTATTTGTACGTCGTGTCCGCCGCGTGTTACAGTTTTAATCTAAAACTATTTAATGTAATTAATAACAAAACCTCAGCCTAAGTATTGCACTTCCGATCTTTCTCGCTGTATGTAGAGAATTGCCGAGTGTCAAAGTGGAAATAATCATAATGTACATACGCTCGAAAAACATAACCCTGCTCCGGGCAGTCAGGTAAATACTATCTGTGTGTAAACGTAGACTGATTAAGTTAATCGATGTGACGTCACTCTATAATTCGTGCCGGATAAGCGGAAATAGTAGGTAATATAGTTACGAACATGCCTCTCCCGAGTGAGCGCTAGTTTGGTTACGGTAGGGTTTTATATGTACAGCAACCCTCAGCTACGCCTAGAGGGCTCCTACTTCTAAAGATCTGGCTTACTATTACTATACTAATATGTGGTACGGAGCCTACAAATTAAATTTGGAAATTAATTTTACGCATTGCTGTTGCAGCTAACGCAATACCTTGTTTATTAATTAAATAAATAAATAAATATTGGGGGACAATCTTACAAAAATCGACCTAGTCCCAAACTAAGCAAAGCTTGTACTATGCGTACTAGACGACGATGAACATACTTATATAGATAAATAAGTACATAGAAAACGTCCATGACGCAGGAACAAATATTCGTGCTTATCACACAAATGAATGCCCTTACCGGGATTCGAACCCAGGACCTCTTGCGTCGTAGGCAGGGTCACTACCAACTACGCTAAAGCGGTCGTCAAAAACCTTATTAATATGAGATTAATATGTGAACGTCAACCGTCTAGGTATCTGGCTAAAATGGTATTCGTATGAATAGCCACTCGAATTATTTTTTATTTTTTTATTTATTTATTCTCAAAAAGGAGTATTTTTTATTAGTATAATCAATTAAAATGACTATAACTTGCTATAACTTACACTGAGACACTAATTTTACTGCGCTAAAAATAACTACATAATTAAACAAATACCTAACATTCCAACCCCGACTTTGTCACTCCGCCATTTCCTCACCCCGAAACAGCTCTCGATAAAATCTTGTACAAGTTTTGTAAAATTACTAAACAAATAGCGGTGGTCGAGACATGCGGACCGAAGGTCGTATCGACCGCCCTATTACTCGAGGAGCGTGATAAGCCCCACCCATTTCTTAATATTTATGTGGCTACATACTCGTAAGCGTGGTACAGATTATATCGATTAAATCCACGGTGAACCTAAACAGCTAGGGTGAAAGCAAGGAAAGAAAACGTGTAGACTTGTAGAGTAGTGTTTGATTGATGTTAAGACAGATGTATACGTGTGAGGTAACACGATGTGTACTTAGTATTAAGTAGAAAGGTGCGGTAAGAGCACAAACTCGTTTAAACGTTATGAACGATAATAGTGCACGACCAGTAAGCTTATTATCAAAAAACGCGCGAGCGCTTGCTATTGCACTCACTATTTATTTCTTCCAAATGGTAAATATAAGATGGTGATTATGACATGTACTGGTACATAATTAATTACACAGAAGAGTTTTATAACATTTCTTGATTTTAATATAAACATTCTAGGAAAGGGAACAAACAACGACTTCCTTATTCTGGCATGTACTATCTATAGGCGGTTGCCTGTTACAAAGTACTATTGTTTCCTTAATCTGTTCTATAAATCAAACAAAAAATGTCGATGTCAAACTTGGTTGTCTGCCCACATATTTGTTGTTTGGCGACCGGACCCAAAGTACTTACAGTTTCTAAGCTCACAAACCTTGGTACAGGAGTAAAAATATGTACTCAGCCAGTGTTTCAGAAACATACAAATTATACTCGTATCAGCCTAATGTTTTAAAGTCGATAGATATAAAGATAACTAGATTGAAGATTATATAGAAAGTTAGTGTTTAAACTTGGTCGTAAAACACGATCCCCTGGCCTCCCCACGACGACCACGAGCTGTTTTGAATGGAACATGGTGTATTGAAAACAAGCTTTTTTGGCAATCCGATATAGAGAAAAAAACGGTGACAGGAAAGTCTGTTATTCTGGAAATTTGGTATTTTAGAAATAGGGTAAGTCGGCAATCTAGTATTTTGCAATTCTCATATTTAGGGAACGAACTTTTGGGACTAGGTCAATTAGTGTCGATCGTCCATGTTTTTTTTCATATAAAATTCTAATACTTAGCAAAATATCTGCATGTGTTGTTGGAGTGTGAACACAACCTCTATAAAGCCTATTGTTTTATAAGAAGTATATGGTATTACCGTTCGGTAAAGCCTCAGTACCGACAACAACTCTCTGCTTTTTATTTCGCTGTACACTGACTCATACGTCCATTTACTTATATCATATGTGTTATACCATCATAGCTATTTCTACTTTAGTTGATTGGCTGGTAATGCTCAAAGCGGCAATGAATGCGTTCCACCAACAAACTAACACGCAACGTTATGTCGAACGGAACATTGAGGTTCCAATTGGCAATTGCGATCGGCTAGTGAAACAGAGGCACAAAATTTAATGCACTTTGAAAGAGTATTTTTCTTTCTATTTTAGGACTTATTTTAATTTTAGCTTCATCATCATCATAATAATGTCCACTACTGGGTACAAGCATGTCTGCTTTAGTGAGAGTAGTATGGAGTATTTTTTTCCATTTTTGGAGTATTTTTAGGGTTCCGTACCAAAAGGGTAAAAACGGGACCCTATTACTGAGGCTCCGCTGTCCGTCCGTCTGTCCGTCTGACACCAGGCTGTATCTCGGGAACCGTGATAGCTAGAGAGTTGAAATTTTCACAGATGATGTAATTCGGTTGCCGCTATAACAACAAATAAGTACTAAAAAATGGAATAAAATAAATATTTAAGGGGGCTCCCATACAACAAACGTGATTTTTTTGCTCGTTTTTGCTCGATATTCACAGAATATTTAATTATATAATAACTTGAAAAATAAATCATTAATCATTTTAACGACCGCTTTAGCCTAGTTGGTAGTGGCCCTGCCTACGAAGCAAGAGGTCCTGGGTTCAAATCCCGGTAAGGGCATTTATTTGTGTGATGAGCACGAATATTTGTTCCTGAGTTATGGATGTTTTCTATGTATTTAAGTATTTATTTATCTACATAAGTATGTTTATCGTCGTCTAGTACCCATAGCTTTGCTTAGTTTGGGACTAGGTCGATTTGTGTAAGATTGTTATATTTATTTATTTATTAAAATAAAAAAATATATTTAAGGGGGCTGTACTAGATAATTGTACGGAACCCTTCGTGCGCAAGTCCGACTCGCACTTGGTCGGTTTTTTTATGAGTATTTTGTTCTCACCACTAACTAGTAAAATCAACATTCGGTACTTGTCTAACCTTATCAGATTATTTTTCTTTCTATTACTTAAATTCTATCTTTATCATCATCACCTAAATAAAGTCCACTGTTGGGAAAAACCGTTGCTTCATCTATAAGTTTTCTGCTACTTCCATTAGATCTGCGCTTCCTTATTCTGACAATGTAAAAGAACGTAGTGGTAAATAAGGTGCAACTTAATTTTAATACCCAATGCTCCACAAAAAATTGGACAAATTGAAAGAAGAAAGAAAGAAAAACATTTATTTATAACAACAATAACACGTACACAGGCAAAAATAAGAATACAATAGACATAGACAGATAGATAGATAGAGCTATGTACACATTAATGCTGTCACAAAAGGGACCCGACTCAGCATGTTGCTAGTTAAAACCAGCGCTGGTCTTCCGCCGGGCCACAGCGCAGTAAACTCACGGAAGGCCACACACAAAACAACATAATACTAAAAACTAAACATATTTGTACATTCAGGGCATCCACAGACCGAAGCGCAGGGCGCGCGCGTGGCGGCAACGGTAACGCTTCGGTCTCCGGTGGCCCTAAAATAAACTAAGCTGCATGGTTCTGTGACCTTTGCCTTTTTTCTATAAGGACACTAACAAACAAAAAAAAGAAAAGAAAATATAACAAAACCATCAATGACAACCCGCTCATAACCCAATTAATCCAATTCAAACCAGTTTTTCATTTTTCCTCTGACTAAACTGAGAAACAGATCACAAACTAAAACTAAAATTATCACAAACAAAGAAACATAGTTTAAATTATGAAAAACACAGATTAAGAAAAAGTTAAACTACAGTGGAAAAAGTGGAAAAGCAGTTACATCCACTACATCCGCTCCGATGCATATGGGACAAAAACTCAAGGTATGTATATCTATTTGAGACATGAGTTTTTGACAAACAAAGAAACACTCAAAATACACTCGTATCATGGCTCAGCAGTTCTTGAGCCCTTTGGTGCTCAAACATCATTTTTTTTATCTTTAATTTAAAATTTTGTGTACATTTTAGGTCTCTGATCGGGGGCGGAATGTTGTTCCAACATTTCGTGGCTGCATACCTGAAACTGCCTCGAAAAGCAGCAGTTTTGTGTCGAGGCATAAGCAGTTGTGTGGCACGCTTTCGCTCTCCACTTGACCTCAGGCAAGACGAAAGTGTGAGTTTACTGACAAGATACATTGGGGCTCTGTGTTTAAGTACGTCAAAAAGTAGACAAGCCAGATGAAGTTTACGTCGGTGATGCATTTTAAGCATTAAGTGCTTATTTAGGAAAGGAGTAACATGAGCCCTTAACGGAACATTAAAACAGAAGCGTGAACAGGCATTCTGGACTCTCTGGACGAGTCTTTTAGTTTTTGCAAGCAAACGCGGTCCGTACACTACATCCATGTAATTTAATTTCGATAGCACCAGTGACTCAACAAGCTGTACTCTCAACTTTTCACTCAAGAACGCCCTAGCTCTATACAACACTTTTAGCTTATAAAAGCAATTTCGTATTGTGTTTGCAATATGCTTTTCATATCGCAACTCACTATCAATTAAGATACCAAGATTTCGTGCCTCATACACCCGTTCTATACTTTCATTTAGTATTTTAACATCAGCAGTATATCTCAGATTAGACAACTGTTGCTTACTTCCAATAACCATATATTTGGTTTTTGTTGGATTGAGAAGCAGGGAATTGCTTGACGCCCAAGTAGTTATTCTATTGAGGTCCTCATTTAGCTTACTATTGCATAGTCAGCCTCTGAGGGTTTGCAAGATATATAAACCTGTATGTCGTCAGCATATATATGATACTTAGCATTCCTTATTTGTGTTTTTATATCAGCCAAATACAAAATAAAAAGAATTGGGCCGAGGATCGATCCCTGCGGAACGCCTCTTTTTACCACCTCTTTTTCCGAAATCTGTAAAGAACCATCAATTCGAGTCATATTTACATACTGGCATCGATTGTCAAGGTAGCTGTCAAACCAACGCAATGAATTACCATCAAACCCATAATAACTTAATTTAGACAATAACAGGTCAATATTTATAGAGTCAAACGCCCTTGAAAAGTCTAGCAGTACCAGAAATGTACACATTCCTTCATCCAGAGCACAAATCATATTGTCAGTAACATCTAATAATGCAGTTACAGTACTCCTGCCTTTCCTGAAACCTGACTGTAACTCTGGCAGGATTTCATTTCTCTCCAAAAAATTGGTTAGTTGAATACATACAGACTTCTCAAGTATTTTAGAGAGGCAGGGTAAAATACTAACAGGTCTAAGATCCCTCAACTCTGTAATTGAGATACGTATTAAAACTATTAAAGTGACAACGACGGTTTTATGCATTATTTTGAGATAGCAAAATGCCAATAGTAATTTGTGTAACAAAACATGCTCCGTTACCAGCTTAGCCACAAATCAATACTCGACAGCCAATCAACAGAACCAATATTGTTTTTGTTCTATCTGTATCAAACCTTACATGACGGCTGTATTGATTTATGCATCAGCGGTTTTTATTCTAGATTAATTGAACGTTGATGAAGAAACGCAAACGTTAAAAACTCTATACGCGGCGGCGGGCGTATTGCCAGAAACAAAAGACGATCGCTAACTTCTAAATCTGTCTGCCCCAGTTGCTTAAAATAGTACGTTGCCTCACAATCCCGCTCGGAAAGCCTTCCGCTGTGGTAACCTCAGTAATAATTACTAACAAAAGCTGCGAAATAAATCTAATAAACACACCTAAGTTCCTTACGAATTTGCTCAACTATCTACACAAAGGAACTTAGTGTCTGAATGTAACTCATGGTTTCAACTCGCTACACTTATTAGCTAACCAAAGCGGCGCTGTACAGACGGATTCTCTGACACGTTCTAAAATGCTTTAAATTGCGGTATCATCATGTTAACACAGCTACATTTTAGTCAAGATTCTCTCGGCAAGTACGAGTAACGATAGTTTAGCAGACTTTCGCATCAACTCATCAAAATTAAGGTGTAACTTCACTTCCTTGACGGTAACATTTACAGATTTGGCACTCCAAGGGAGACAAGCGGAACCTTATCGCTGTACTATTGCTGCACTGTCCATCTGTCTGTCACATTGCTATATCTCAGAAACCGCAATACATAGACAGATAGCTAAAATATTGTACATATTGCGTATTTCTATTGCCACTACAAAAAATAATAGTGTAAAAAACGTGTGGTGGGCTAGTGGGTTGACTTATGGCCTTGCAAGCGGGTGCCCCTTTTCTGCCATAATCTTTTTTATCCGAATTTTGAAAGTCAGAAATTGATGTCCATAATATTCTTACTCATAAATATCGATGGTCATAATTTTTTTAAAGCATATCGCTTAATAGTTCTAACTGCAATGATCCATAATCCTATTGTTCATAACTTTAAAAAGTCATAATATTTATAACAATAACATTTAACGGAATATCGTTGATTATTCAGAAACATTGTCAGGCATATATCTTAAAGTAATAATTGTTTTTAGTCATAATTTTTCATTACCTAAAATGCACTAAGCATATACATCGAAATCTATAACATCCGAAGGAATATCGATAATTATTCAGAAACATGGTAAGGCATATCGCTGGCAGCGAGCGAGCGAAGCGAGCGAGCAAGACCTTTCAGGGCAGAAGCGACTCGGACAGGTTAGGTTCAGAAGGCTAAGGCGGGAGCGAAGCGTAGCGTAGCTCCCGCCTTAGCCTTCGATGTTAGGTAATTTTTTTTATGATTGCACAGAAAAGGATTATTACCTTTAATATTATGCCTAAAAATAATTATGACCTGCGAAAAAAGACCTTGCAATAATTATTATGAGCGACTTTATTACCTTTAACATTATGAAGAGTGATGCATCCATGACACTGTTTGATATGACTTTACAATAATTATGACTTAAGAAAATCGTAACTCCAATTTATGTTGTTTAATATTATGACTTCCGATAATATGTCGAAGAAAAATTATGACAGGAAACGTTATGGACTTGAAAATTCGGAACAAAAATTTTATGGGAGTCATTATAGACCCCTTGCAAGCAGAGGGTCGTGGGCTCAAGTCCCGGCTCGCAACTCTGTTTTTTTTGGAATATATGTGCGAAATTACATTTATTATTTACCATGAGCTTTACGGTGAAGGAGAACATCGTGAGAAAACTTGCATACGCCTGCGAAGAAATTCAATGGTGGTGGTGTGTTCCCAATCCGCACTGGGCCCGCGTGGGAACTATGGCCCAAGCCCTCTCATTCTAAGAGGAGGCCTGTGCATTGCAGTGGGAGGAATGATGATGGTGTAAAAATAAAATCTAAATTAACAGGTTCATCAATCAATATAAAATGCCGATTTGGTAATGGTCACAGGAACCCTTCGATCAACAATACAACATAAGTATATACATACAGTATTATTGATCGAAGCAGGAACCACTCGGACTCGGATGCGGGCTTTGTAAGACTGATCGTTCTGGAGCTCTTTGGGGGGAGTTCGCCCAGCAGTAGCCGTCTTTTGGCTGATATGATGTAGATCAGGGGTCACCAAATAGCGAACCGCGGTCCGGATCCGGACCGCCGACCATTTTGTGCGGACCGTCAGTACCTATTACTGAGGACGTAATTCAATAAAATGTGTCCCGCGCTTGGTCTGTGTTGCCGTCAATTCGACTTACTGATGAACATCTCCAGGATTTATTGCCAATAGCTTACACCAACTTTAGTCCAAACTTCAGACAAATAGTCTAACCACACGCCACTGTTGGCTTATGTAAGCGATTAAGAATTTCGGGGGAGTCGGTTGGATGCGACGTGGTTCAATTGGTAGAACACCCGTTGGGGCGCATACCCAGGAGACGTGGGTTCGAATCCCACCGGCGCACCCGAAAAAAATTTTTCGCTTTTAAATAATTTTAGATTCGGTGAGCAGCCGTACTGCTAATAAAATAAATAATATTTGAATAAATAGTCTAAGGCAAAAAATTACATTTTTTACATTTTTTTTATACCATATAGGCTTGCGTGTGACCACAATCACGCCTGATGGAAAAAAACGTTGATATGTAAAAAACAGGCCAAGAGCGTGTCGGACACGCCCAAGATAGGGTTCCGTAGCAGGTACGAAAAAATCTTTGCATATTTATGTGGTTGTTTTGGTCCCAACTCCTGCGGCCGGCGGTACAGCGCCATCTATCGGCGAATTGGGTAACGAATCTACTGCAGTATACTAGAACTAGTATGTATGTTGATTGTTTTTCAGACTTAATATATTTTTTTTACTTGAAAGAAGATACTGTTAGCGTGATCTTATAGGTACTTAAAGAAAAAAAATGCTTGCAATATCGGTTAAATTACAATCTTAGTTTAGAAATATTTTTTTACAAAAACATAAAATCTGCTCAACTGATTAAGTTGAAAATAATTTTCCTAGAAAGTTTTTATTAAGTTTAACTTACGTGATTTTTTTCATATTTTTAGACGTGCGGTTCAAGTTAGAGGGGGGGGGGGGACACATTATTTTGAACTTTCGGAGTGAATATCTCCGAAAATATTCACTTTATCAAAAAATGAGTTTAGCAAACCCCTTTTTATTTTCAAATACCTATTTAATGATACCCCACACTATAGCGTTAGTCGAGAAAAAAAATCACCCCCACTTTACGTCAATGCGGGGTACACTAAAAAAAATTTTTTTAATTTTTTTTTATATAATCACTTTGTCGGCGTGACTGATATATATATTCATGCCAAATTACAGCTCTCTAGTACTAACATTCTCTGAGCTTAGCCGCGGACGGATAGACAGACAGACAGACGGACAGACATGGCGAAACTATAAGGGTTCCTAGTTGACTACGAAACCCTAAAAACCGTGTTACTTTTATACATTGCATTTGCTTATTGTTATAAACTCAAGTAGAAACGGACGGCTTTTCAAACTGGCAAAAGACCGAGTTAGAATGCGGAGCTGACTGCCAACCTCCACTAGTTAGAGAGGCACTTGTAGAAGAAGAGGAAACGGACCGCGATATTAATAATATTTTGAAAACCGGATCCCTGAAGAAACTAATTGGTGATCCCTGATGTAGATGATGAATAAAAAATGACCCCCACACTGCGTTCATTGTGCTTGAAATTAAAAACGGCCCTGCTTACACTGGATCTTGATAGATACCGTCGTTTACAGCGTATATTTTGACATACGCGAGTCTGACTCACATTTTGGCCGGTTAAAGGGTCTTTAACCGATTTAATGGGTGTGTTTTACAATACCGAAGTACGAAAGACCGAATGTATTAAAACATCGAATGGGTCAAAAGACCGACACGGTTTTTTTCTGAAACCGTAAACTTTTCAGAATTTATTAAAACGGCATCATACAGAACCCATTAGGTTAGGTTAGGTTTGTTTTATAACAATCTTAAAAAGTTAACGGTTTCAGAAAAAAATCGTGTCGGTCTTTTGACCCATTCGATGTTTTAATACATTCGGTCTTTCGTACTTCGGTATTATAATACATACCCGATTTAATAAAGGTTTAAACGGTAAAGCGATTCACTCTTTGACTCAGCCCACTGTAGTCTTAGAGAAGTTGCAATTACGTGTAAACAAAGAACACCCGAAAATTTGCTGGTCCTTAGTAATCATTATACGGTTATTAATCACATCCTGTATTTCCCTCTTGGATTTCCTTTTTTTAAAACGCGGGGTAATAATAAATTTTCCTCATTTGCATTTCATTTTGGACGTAATTTCTCGGTTCGGCCGGCACTCGACCTCCTTTTATGGTATCTATTCGTGAGACTGTCTATTATAATGAGACGGTGAAATCGTTCATTGTATGCGAGTCATTTTATTCTGACTTTATTACTGGCATTTATTTGGTTTTCAGGAAAAATGTGAAACCAATTGGTTTGGTTTCAGGCAAATGAAGATGACAACGTAATATTGGGCCACTCACCTCAATTCGTTCTTTTTTTTATTGTGTCATGTCGCTAATAGCAATGATACTTAATAAGACCAGAACACTATCTTAGATATGAATAAGAAAGGCTAGGTTAGTTACTTTATTTAATTGCAAAATTGAAAATAAAATCACGCAATTTTCGACTTAGCAGCATTGTTGTTAAGCGATGCACAGCCGCCTGTGCGGTGCTGCTCGAACTCGAAATAGTCGCGATTTTCTATCCCTTTCTACAAATGGCAAAAATATTTTGATATACTTACGAGTGGGAAATGATTACGTAGGCTTTGTTTTTTGCTCTGGAGCTATTAGTGTACCTCATAAAGGTTCACGAGGGCATTATCTATGCCTTTTGCCAATAGTTTTCCACCTTGTCTCTAAATGTGCTTGACATTTTACACGTGCGAACCAGACCAGACCCGAGTGACTAAGGTATGTTTTGTGTGGTGCCCCTATTTTAAGTGGTCCACGCGCGAGAAGCTAGTGACATATCTACCCTTTCTTATTTATATCTATGCATTATCCTTTAGATTTCCTATTACACCATTAACAAACATCAAAACGTTTCGCTTATCTTCCCCTAGTGCCAACTTGCCTCAACCATGACGAACTGAAACAATCGACATCATCGATTACTACCAACTTACGCCAAGTTTGGGTGAATCCCTAAAAATTCTCGCTGGCCAGTGTCATCAATCATTAGCCCCTTTGCCCGAAGGCTGATAGATGTAGCCTCTGTGGAGATTGCGCTGCCCTTCCTTGACGTATCAATTTATAAGACGAAGAATGAACTGTCAATCTCTCAATGGATTAACGTTAAACATTCACAAGTCTCGGGTAGCACGGTACTATATAGCTTAAGTGGCTTCCAAGACGAATCTATTTTCATTTTTGTTATGAGAGACCACTTTTTTGGTTAGGTAATAGTTGGTTAAGATTTTAATGTAGTCTTGTCCTTTCATGAAGTTGTCCTAATTTTGAAAAGGCGGGTGGATTAGTTTCAGTAGCTTGTAAAAATTTAAAAAACTAAAGCAAATTTGACTTTTTAAATTATGACATCAAACCGTCACAGAGTAGAAATCCGATGAGGTATTGAAAAAATTGGAAATAATAATATCGTCTACGTGTCTTAAATTGTATCTTAAATCGTTGTTGGCTAAAGTTCCAAATACAAGACGCATGTATTACGGTTGCCTTAATATCGACCCAAAATATCTTTCAAGCATCGCATTTTATACAGAAGGACCTCTGGAAACCAGCCAGATACCCCCAAATAATGTTTCGCAAAACATGTTTTCAATTTCGTTACGAGTAAATACCTAGCTAGACCGATTCATAAAGTATGTATCACGGTACGTTTGCGGTCTTTTGCACTATCTTTTTTAGTATATGACTTAATAGCTACGTATTTTAGAAGTAATAGTATGCTTTAATATTTAATAACAATCATATGCTTACTAAACCTAAGCTAAGAAATGGCTTTCGTGCAGAACGCGAAATTTAAAGGTACACAAAAATCCAGGTCAGTATTAAATGAAACTACGTTTTCAACAAGTTTCGAAATTGGAACAAATGTTTAGTTTAGAAAATTGTACAACTAAATAACTAATAGAATTGAAACATTTACGAAGGAGAAAAAAAAATTCTCTTGTACAAAGCCTTTAATTGTGCGTCCTTTTCATTTGAATGCCGAAAAATTCAGGTCGAATTGTTTGTTATAAATTATAATTTGTATGTGAATGAATACGAGAGCGAAATTAATCTGGAATCCAGATCGATCTACGAGTATTCCTTCAGCCGCTGTATCAACTATAGCTTGATAAGCAGTGGTAGTTATCATTGAGCACATTATCATGTACATCCTATTACTAGAAGTCCCGAAAGTGAAACCCAAATGTCTGTTTTTATAAGTTGATTAAAAGTCATCTCGTCGTCGTCGTATCGTCAACGTCGTCGTCTTTAACCGTTGCCTTAGGCACAACTTAGTTCAGGTTCGCCTATTCTCGACCACAAGTTTGTCGACGTATTTAAGTTCTATGCCTATTTAGGGCTTGATAAACTATGTAGTTGCTCCAGTTTCAATCAATACAATAGAAACACGATATACTTAACATTCATGGAACATACTGATTAATATAGAGTGAACTGCATAACCGCTCGCGAATTGTGGTCCAAGAGTAAACGGAGGCGTTATTGAATAACTCGCGCACCGACCCACCCGCATTGGCTCGTGGCCGTAATAGCTTCTCTACACGATAGGCCATTGAATGGTCGGTGCGATGGCCCAGCGATGGCTGCAACGCATCTACACGATGACGACGTTCAGTTGTGATCTTTTGATGTGCGGCCAAAAACCGACACCGTCGCCACCGCACGCGCCATAAGCCATCCGACACCACTACGCGCTCCACACGCTGGCTCACCATAGTGGACCATCGCGATGGCCCATCTTGTAGTGCCAGCATAACACCATAGTACTGAATTACCAGTTTGCCGGATACACCAGATTCATTTAATATCGTATTCCCATAATTTGCTTTTTACCGATAAGCTTTAAAATCAAATTTCCAAATTAACTACCATATTTTCAATACATCATGTTTGCGTTAACACACACGCATTCTCAAGACCACCTATTTAAAAAAAAAACAGATTTCCTAATTATTATACTTACTATTTTGTTCGAAAAATTAACAAAACAAATCTGCTATTTTCGGAATGCAGTATTAACGGAAGTACTTATTTGCATAGAAAATTATGATTTTCTGTAAATCTGGTAATAAACGATACCGGTAAAAAGCAAATGTGGTATTTTGGGAATGCGATATTAAATGAATGTGGTGTATCCAGCAATCTGGTATTTCGCTACTAGGTATAGTGTTACGGCCACGAGTGCATGCATTCATTTACTCCGAAGCCTAGATAATAGTAATCACTTCACTGTTGCAAAATGTCAAAATATTTATGGCAAAAGGATCTGGTCCTACTATCTTCCTCAAATACTAAATAATTTTCCCAGGACTACAATTGATAAAATAACTAGCAATTTCTAAGAACATAAAAAACATCATCAAGAAACTTATTAAGGGCAACACATAGCCGAGCAATTAGAATCTTTAAAAATAAAGATTAGCTAGGTATATCATATAATTAATTGTATAATTGCTATGAAATAAACAAATATATTTTTTTTTTTTTTACCTATACTTTCCATCGTTTACCATTTGTCAGTAAGAAGGGAACGTGATTGCGATGAACCGTGCATTAGACAATAAGCCGTTGTGAAAACCTTAGCCCGGGCCATCCATCATGGGGACAGATCGCGCTGGCCAGTAATAGATTTAAAGGCCGCGATTCGGAGATAGATCAATTTGTAAGCACGACTGATGACCTTTCTTCAAGTCATGGTGCGTGCTGAGGTGACAGCGTGTTTGATGGATCTTTTCTTTCCATTCTTTGTTGGCAGGCTTGCAGTGGACCAATAGAGAGAGTAACGTGGATACAAATTTTGTTACACGGCCAGATTTTTGTATCATAATAGCTAGACTCACTAGTATTCGAGCTATGCCCGACTTGTTTTGATCCAATCCATGGTTATTTTTCAAGGTTCGAACAGAAAGCCGACGTGAAACCTCGGGACACCGAGGTCGCTCCTGGAAGTCGTCGGCAACGTGAAGGGTCTGCTAGGCTTCCTTAAGGAGTTGGGCTGGCATGAATAGTGCTTACAGCCAGTTACGCAAAATAGGCGCGTAGAAGACGTCGAGTTGCGGAAATTAGCCCGTTAATACCAATACCAAGCCGACGTGAACTGCGCTCCAGCGTTCGTACAGCTCAAAACCGTTTTCCAACTCGAAGGCACTGAACATCCACTATCACGATTTACCTTCGGATGACGATTAATCTCAATGGGCTTTCTGTTCGAACCTTGAAAAAGAACATAGTGAAAATAAACGGATCACTCACGCAGCGCGCGTTTGGCAGCCGCCGTGACGTGCGACTCCGAGAGGAAGGGCTAAACATAAACATGGCCCAAAACATGTCGAGTTAAACTCGTTTTAAGACGTGAGTGATCCGTTTATTTTCACTATGAGTGAGTCTCACGGTAGTTTCATGTTTAAAGTTTTAAAAGAACCACGGATTGGTTCGAAAAATATTGGGCATACCCCGATTACTAATACGTAAGTGACACGTGTTTCTTATTTTTGTAATTATGTCTGGATATCACGATAGTTTTAATTCAAAGACCATAACTAACTGCTTGTGTGACTTTTCAACGTGTAGGTATAAAAATATTTGAAAAATATTGCAGAAATGACGCAGTGTAGACCTCCAACAAGACAGAGCGACAACTTTTGGCCGTTTTGTCTAGCGCGAGGGAATTGCCATCACTTTCACCATCTTTTTCTGTCACCCACCATCTTATACCGCTTGACAGAGAGAAATAATGAATGCGATAACACATAGCCGCTATCGAATTCTCTCATTCAAAAGCCGTTAAAAAGTAAAAAATAAAAGAATGCTGTGATTTATTTTTAATTTTTCTGGACCATGAAGGATGCTTTAAAACGGTCGTATACACAGAAATATATCGAGATAGAAGGAAAATGCTCGGCAATTTGTAGCGAGACCGAGCCTGTAACATCTTGCGTAGGTACTTTGACGTCACGAGTGTAATTTAGTGATGGGAAACATAAGCCGCGCGAAATCAATTCAAAAGCATCGATTCACAGATCGATTAGGGAACCGATTCTTATGCACAGAGGAAATGATAATTATTTTCGACAGAGGAAATGAGAAACGTCAGAATTTCAAATCGAAAAATATAAATGTAGGTAGGTACCTACCTAACCAATAAATTGCTTTACATTTGTCAATACCTACTATAGCCGCTGCAGTTATTCATCATCATCATCATCATTTCAGCCGTAGGACGTCCACTGCTGGACATAGACCTCCCTCATTGACGCCCAATCATTACGGTTGAAAGCGATTTGCATCCACCCTGAACCTGCGGCCTTCACCGAATCGTCCGTCCATCTCGTTGGTGGACGTCCCACGCTGTGCTAGCCAGTCTGTGGTCTCCATTCGAGAACTTTTGGGCTCTAACGACCATATTTTCTGCATGCTATATGGCCTGCCCATTGCCATTTCAACGAGCTAATCCGTTTGGCTACGTCGGTGACCCCGGTTCTTTTACGGATCTCCTCTCTTCTGATTCGATCCCGTAGAGAAACTCTGAGCACAGTCCTCTCCATAGCTCGTTATTACCTACCTACCTATAATCGTGTAAATACTACACACACACACGCACATTTTTTAAAATAATATTTAGCCTTATGTAACTGTGTACCTTTTCATCATATGACATCATCACTACATCAATAGTTGGATAAGCTGTACTGATTACTCGTCGGTACTTTGATGGGCCAGTAAAGGTGTCTTCGTGGAAATGTATAGAACAATTCTTGCTGTTTTTTGTAGATTCCTTTTTTTTTTAATATGAGGATCATTCGGAAAACTAAAATAAAATTGCAATATAGAAGTAACCATAACCTGTTTGTTAATAATATTTGCTTTGCACTACGTACATTATATAGCTACATAATAATATAAAAACGTAATTATCATTTCCTCTGCTTTCAAAATCGATTTTAATCGAGTGAGAACTGCGATAGTGTACTTGTACATCACTATTCTTACTATTGACAGAAAAAATGATAAATTGACCTTGGACGTGACTCGATAGTTTGAATAGCTTATTTTTACAATGCTGGTTTTGAACGCACGCCATGTCTGGCTCGTCAAATTAAAGCCGCAATGGAAAGCTAGCGTGGACACACTATCGCCCGCTACTGTTCTGATGAAAATAATAAAATAAATCGTTTTTTAATTAATAACAGATATTTTAGGACAAATAGTACTTACCAATGAAAGGAAATACCTCGACTAACAGCTCCAACTTTATCTGTAGTATTTGAACAGTTAATTACTGAACAACGAGTCATTTTATTTTTAAAACCTGACGTCGCACGCAGACCGCGGTCGGGAGCAGACTGAAGTTCGCGGCGAGCATTGGGGCTTATAAACTCCATTTGGCCAGTCAACGTATGTAAACTCGTTCCTTCTATCTCGATATATTTCTGTGGTCGTATACATATTTTCAGGCAGTCATACGTAACTTTTGACAATAGGTACTTATCAAACAGCCCTCGTAAATAAATCTATAAGATACTTACATAACTCCAATAGCAACATTTCTTCTTTTCACTGTTCTTCTTAATCGTTTTAATTCTTAATAGTTTTTATAACTACGCAATCACAAGGTCCTATTATTATTTCAACTACGTTCATAAAAAATATAAGCGGACTTTAAGCTTCATATCGTATAGGTATATCAATAAAATAACAGACAAAGTCCAACACATTAGTATCTCTAGCCATGTTTCAAACGTTTACCACCCCAGTCGCGGTTTTACCTATGGTGGGGTGAACTAAGTTGTCGAATAACATATTACTAACAGAACATTATGAAACTATGTTTCACAGCACAGTATAAAACTTGCTTGAAAATTGGAGGCAATAGTTAATTGTAAAAGTTGGCATCAAAACTAAGTATTGGTATTATTTTTTTATTATCTCCTTTGTCAAATTTAGTTTAAGTTATCCTAGATTAGTTTTTTTTTTAAGTGAACTTCTAATGCGACTTCCAACAAGCGTTGCGTTAAATACTTGCTTGGTGAAGGTAGCGGGAACGCATTGGATGCGGATGGCACAGCGCCGATCTGTTTGGCGAGCCTTGGGGGAGGCCTATGTTCAGCAGTGGACGTCTTTCGGCTGAAATGATGATGATGATGAACGCAACTTGACGTTTACGAGACGTTCGCATTGTATATATACTAACGGATGTTAAAAACTTCGTCAGTGCGATCCAGAACAATTGCGTGGTTTAGTATGAAAACTTGTAAAAATCAAAACTATTTTAATGGCAGATCGTAGAATAAAGTATTTATTTAAACGTATTTAGTAAAAAAAAAGTATTGAATATCTTTGAGAATTACGAAAAATCAAGAAAAATTATTGAAAATAACGTGCGCACGAGGAGCAGCGCCATCTAGCGACGAGTTATGTAACTTGTTTCGCTAGCCCTGTAGTTGGTTGCTTGCTAGCCGCTTCTTTGTTTTGGGTTATTGCAATAAGGTTCATATTGATGTATAAGTGCCTTTTTCATTTCTACATTACGAAGTTTCACTTCTTCCGCGCGGAGGAACTCCACGCATTTGGTTTTTTTTTGTGTATCATCACCACCATTTCAGCGGAAAGACGTCCAATGACGAACATAGGCCTCCGCACAGACCAAACAGACCGGCCCTACGGCATCCGCATCCAACGCCTTGCAGCATTTACTTATCTAACTAGGTCGTCGCTCCATCTTGTTGGACTTGGGAGTATGGTGGTGAATGTGAACGCGGGGGAGGGTGTGGGGGGGTTGTGGGGGTTGGGGGGTAACTATTCCACGCGGACGAAGTCGCTGGCAGAAGCTATTTAAGTATAATATCCTAACTTAACCTAAATTTATTCCAGTGTTTATGGCGTGCGTGCGTGTGTGCGTGCGTCTGTATGTGTGTGTGTGTGTGTGTGTGTGTGTGTGTGTGTGTGTGTGTGTGTGTGTGTGTGTGTGTGTGTGTGTGTGTGTGTGTGTGTTGTGTGTGTGTGTGTGTGTGTGTGTGTGTGTGTGTGTGTGTGTGTGTGTGTGTGTGTGTGTGTGTGTGTGTGTGTGTGTGTATCATACTATGAAACTTGGACTGCAAACACATTTATAACAAATAGGAGAGTATTCACCCAATTACATGCAAACACAGCTCGCATTAAACAGTGTTAAGTCAGTAAAATTATGTTAATTCAATACAATACTAGTCTTGTATACATATTTTTGTAACTTTGACTGTATCGATCTCTTTGTAGCCGACTGTACATCTTGAGTATTTACTGTAAAGGTCAAGACGTTAGTAAAAAGGCCAATGGGTTTAGGCATATTCAATAAACTTTGTAAAACATTTTTTCGTATGTAGATGTTTAACATGCTATAATGAAATTAATTGTTAAGATAGACGTTGAATTGTATTGTAAAAATGCATATTCAAAAATAGATGCAACATAATTTTATACTAATCCATAATACTTTTAGCACGTTGGCGACCGAGCTTTGCATGGAGTTCTTTTTTTGCGAAAACTCGAAAACTCGCGTTTTCCCAGAGATAAGACCAAGCTAGGATTTGTCGTCCCCAAACACACAGCAAATATCATGGAAAACGTAAGAGCTGTTTTCGAGATCCCCGAAATAAATAAATATACATGAATCGCTCCTTTAAAAGTATTAGTTTAAAAGTTAAAAACACCATTGTGCCAGACGTGGAACAGTAACGGGATCCAATGAACTTTACACTGAAGTTCCCTAACAACCCAGCATCCAGGTCAAATTTCCAGAATTTTCGATGTGTTATATCCAGTTTAGGTGCGAGCTGTGTTAAGCTGTAATGGAGAGGAATCTCGCAATCCCGGCGCGAGCCAGCGATCCGATTTGACGCCGCAGACATTCTGGAACGCAGATTTGTTCTCAAATTTATTTCCTTTATTTTGGGGAATGGGACTCGAGGATGTGAATTTAGAAGTTCATGCTTATTAAAGTAGGTACGTGAAAAATAGCAAATGAGATTGAATCCATTTTTATTCGGGAACATTATACGAATCCTATACAATATGTATTTAAATTATTCCGGAATGTATCCACAGACGATTGGATTATTTTGACTGAACAGAACACGACTGTGTAGCATTTTGAGATTTTTAAATATAAATTAAATTAAAATTCTATGATAACATTCGCACTCTCATTATCAATCAGAGCATCAACTCAAAATAATGTTACATTTTAATTTAGAATTCATTAAATTTCTGAAAGGTCATAAAGTAACTATTTATGTAAAACTATCCTGAACTAAAAGTAAATTAAGAATAATATTTTTGACTGTGGATATCAAATATTTCCATACATTTATCGATGCTCAAAGCTACATTTTGAATCAAAAATTCCTTTTAAAAAAGCCTTCACAAGAGTGTTTAGTGAATCAAACCATCTGCTTAATTATGCAAGATAAAGTTTAAAACACCTTGTTTATTCTGATGACATCGCTAAAGTACCTACAATAGGTTTTTTTTTATTAACTTGTCGTTTTACAATGCACAAGGTTCATTAAGCTTCAAATACGTTGTAAAAAATCAAAAAGATAATCTAAATGTTAATTCATACACAAACGCGCCGTAATTAATGCTGAATTATCAACACATTACACACAAAAGAAACGATTCGAACGTGCATCCGAAACAAACAAAGAAGTTATGTTAAAATTAAAACAAAAGAGCAAGAATTCCCAAAGACAATTCACGGAAATGTAACAAGGGAAGATAATTGTTTTCTTGATTAATTCAGAATACGAAAGCATTCCACTCCCGAGCGATCCGACTTTACACCGACTTTGTAATTAAAGCGATCGATGTTTATTACTGAATAAAAGGCAACTATTAAAACAACTAATAAAATGTTGCGCTTCGGAATGATAATCGATAATTACAAAGGGGAAGACGGAAATAGATTTATGGGAGACGACGTCGAATTTGATTCGAGCCGTGATGTACAATTTTCATGAGGTTTCACAGAAAGCCACCACTTGTGTACTTAATATAAGAGTTTGTTTTTCGAATTCCGTCTACAATTCTCATTGAATGTCAAGGAGGTATTCAACTTGAATAAACATTCAAATTTGATTAAAGTCGGTAATGAAATTGGTATTTGCGCATTTTACGTATAACCTTAGGCATCTAATTGGTAATAAATAATGTAATTTTTGTTTATTATCTCCTGGTACAAAGGTAAACTGGATGTATTTACTAATCTTGGAATTGCTACCTGCATTCGTGTCTTCATTATTGCTTAGCTTTTGTATCATCTCTCAGTAAGGAACATCGAAATAAATATCTTTAACACTTTCTGTTATGCTTTTATCTTGAAATTGAAACAGTGTAAAAGTCAACTCACAGGACAAACAAAATAGTGAAAATAAAACGTTATCCGGAAAAAAGAACTAACAGTGGACGATTATTAATTCGACAGTTTAAAGTACCTAAATTTAGCTTTAGTCCAAACGAAGATAAGCTACGCAAAAATGTAATAAACTTAATTTCGTCCTATTCACCGTTTGCGTCTCGTACTTCATGTAATAAAGTAAAATGTTTTGCTTATTATTACTTTAGTTCTTGTAGCTAGCCCGTTTCAATTTTGTTAGATTAAAGTTAGTTGGGGAAAATATGTCTGGAAAATTTTCAGATTTGTTTTTGTTTTACGAATAGGTATTTATTTCGTTAAAATTATTTAATTTAGAATAGTTTTCTTTTGGAATAGATTGGGTGGCATAAATGTTGATTGTTGCTTTATCGAATATTGGAACCTAACCTATTAATGTTTTCCTGGTTATTTTGTTGTCTTATAACAAATGAATTCTTGATTATTTCGCGACACTGACTTAACTTAAAATCGAGCTCTTAGACTGGTATAATCTCATCAAAATGCTTGAAAATGCGCACTGCAATTAAACAGGTAGCTAATGTTACTGCCGGCAGAACTAGATTAATTTTCAATTTACAACCTCGCTGTAAAGCTTCGCGAAACTTCTCAACATTTACAAAAGAAACTACTCGTCGCCGTTTTTTTCTTAAACTGTCTTCCTCACGCTGTACGTCGGGATTTAAAGACGAGACAAAATTGCTTCTACACAAAATCTTCCGCCATTATTCACGCTATTGTCTAAATTGTAAGTACCTAGATATACAACAATATTCTCGAAAAGTCTGGCTTTACTAAACCCACTTGATGAGAACAAAATTTTATGGAAATGAGTAATATTCTCTCCGAATTCAACTCCGGTACATATGTATTATTACGAATTTGAAACGGTCGGCCGCTATTCAAATGTCGACGAATACAAATGCTTCCGAGCTCATTATAGTACTAAGGCATGCCCGTATACCTACCATACGTTGCTTAGATTGAATGAAACGAGCCTTTTCTTTGTATGTTTTTAATACTTGTTCTTTTTGCTCTTCATTATCCTCGTCTTCTATTGGCTGTTTATCTTCGCATTGTGCAACCTCATTTAGATGTTTTGTAGATATCTTTTTGTGGAAAATATTGAACTGTGTAATTGTTAGGTCACCGGCGCACCCGGAAAACTTTTTCGCTTTTAAATCTTAGATTCGGTGAGCAGACGTAATTGCTAATAAAAATAAATAATATTTAATTGTTAGGTGTCTAGAATTTTCGGGCTTTGCCGAGGCCGCGGTTGCTGCGCGTGAAGGCGCCCCTATGGCAGAATTTCTGTTTGCCTATCTACCTACGCTTTGGCTCCGTACATACAATTTTGCTGAGTGCTTGACTGTAAACGCTGTATTATGCAGCTGGATTACACCGGGAATTCTGGAAACGGCACTTCACTTTTATGTTTATAACCAGAATATTGTTTAAACGGAGTATGTGTGACGATAAACACGTGCAGTGTGACCGTTGACGCGAAAATAATCCTTACTATTTGGCTTATGCTCAGTCCATGCATGTTGCTAACTTGTTTTTTTGCTATAACCTTACCGAATGAAAGATTTTGTACTATCACGTTATATTAAACGCAACGATCAGTATCAGCATTATTCACACCTGCTTCTTGGAATTAGGGTTGATCCGAGCCTGTTGAGCGCAGCTTGCTTACAAATGATTCCCTAATTGTGAGATATCTTATGTTGTTGCTCGGCGCAGTATCCGAACACATGTTTAAGTACGTCACTTTTCGTTTGTGTTTATTTTGTTGTAAACATGCTATCGAATGTCAATCCTGATAATATTATGATTGCGAATGATTGTTAGTGTGTGAGCATGCGTGTGTGTGTGTGTGTGTGTGTGTGTGTGTGTGTGTGTGTGTGTGTGTGTGTGTGTGTTGCAACTCTTTCCCGTTGAAACGGCTAGACGAATGAAAGAAACTGAATATCTGAACGTCTGGAATAACACATACTCGTAGGCTACTTTTTATTCCGATATTCTTACAGGATCCAAGAAAATCCCAACATCTTCCGTTAATACCTTTATCAATGTAAACGATGTAGTTGAATAAGAGTGTCGATAAATAAACTAATGGCATGAATTTATTGCGGTATTATTCAAAAAATTGCATATTTTGGGGAGTGCTAGTGAGCGTGTTTTGTAAAATGGTATCCTAAAACAAACTTTCAAAGAATTACATATCAGTGTTTCCAAAACCCAACTTATACATATGCCGAAAAGCTGATATAGAGTAATATCACTGAGCTAGAGACGCTAATGTATATTTGAAAGAAAGAAAGAAAATACATTCATTTACGACAACACGAGACACATCAATATTTACAAAAAAAGACAACACGAAAGCTAGAGTGTCAATTCTCCAATGTAGGTTTAGTCTTAATAGATATTTTATGGTCATTTTCTTTCTATTATGCCTGTTTTATCAGCATTGTTACAAATGTCGATGATACGCTTTACGTAATCCGAAAGCGTCGTGTTTCGTGCTTCGAATCCTCGAAGCCCGTCGTATTCAGATAGTAAAGAGTTGCCTTATCGCCATTTTTATGTTATACCATCTGTATTATTAGGCCCAGTTAATATCGTGCGATGATTATGTTGGAACGCTCAGTAATTTGTGCTATCGCTCCGTTTGAATAGGGCTGTAGATTTTTATGTGTAGTTTCACGATCACTATCAGCTTTATAGTTACCGTTTGTATAAAAGCCGGTTGTGTTATCTTTTATCTACACTACACGCTTTATATTAAGCATACTTGTTAGCTGCCGATGGTTTATTTTAATGCACGTTATTTTAGTATTATTTTGGGTGTGTATGTTATTATGATGTCTGTGTAATTTTCAGTTACTATGTGACATAATAAATCTGTTTAACCTGTTAAAATTGCATTATTCTTCTGCTTTTTGGGTTTATAAAATGTACAACTATTTCTAACAAAGAGTCTTCTGTAAAAATATTCGCGAAGTAAATGTTATTAGTCCAGTGTTGTAGCAACCATTTTACTTGCACCGGTAAACATTAAAACTTCTAAAGACTTCGTTAAAAGCAAGCTTAAAAAACCTTAAAATGCTTCATTAAAACGACGCCAACGGCACCAAAGCCCAACATTGTTATCATAGGCGAAGATTCAGTAATTTCACCATTAAGAACAATAAAATGAAACGAGCTCAGTTTTACAACGTTTTATGCAATTTTCTTTCGCGCGGCTATTTTTGTAATTTCGTTTGCATGGTCACGCGACGGCGAATCGTTGAGGTTAACGCGGTAGCACATATAAGCTCTATAATGCTTATAACTCGTGTTACTCATTTGTGGTTTATATCGCCGTTTAGTGGCAGTAGGGTTCTGTGAGCGGCTCTGTTTGTGAATTAATTTGTTATCAACTTAATTAACTTGGTTAGGTACTGTGAAACCACATAAGTCGTTACATTTTGATGATACCGACACAGTATCATTATTTCTGTCATGATCAACACTTCTGTCTTTGAGATTTCCAGCAAAAACTCGTCGTTTTCTGTGATCTTATTTTAGCAATATTTTTGCGCAATGAACGGTGGTTCAATCGCCTGTAAAGCACCCATTGCCTGAATGCGCGTAAAAAAATGACGCATTTAAAATTCATAAATCCATAAAACGTGTGTCGTTTGTTTTTAAACTGCAGATTCAAAATGTTTGTTCCAATTTCTCTCCGGAATGGCAACAAATCTGCGCTTGGAGGGAATTAACATACACAGTGGTATTTTTTTCGGAGTGCGCTGGCCTTTACGGTCGGCCATTACTACTAACGGCCGGTCGAATAGACGCCAACTAGCCCCAACTGCCCTAGGGTTGCCTACTGAGCTAACTAGCACTGTGACAACAGACTATTCCGGGCTTCTTTCATCATTTCTTCCGTAATATATTTCTTGCGAAACATTTTTTACGTGACCTTTAGGCCCATTTTTTAATATCTAACTTTACCGAGGACTTAGTTTTGTAAGAAAATAATATACTGTGGAATTATTTACATTCAATAGCGAAGATAAAAGCGTAGAGACATCTAAAGAAACATTCATGTCTCGTTGTTAAAAGTGCTGTACGAAATTTTGTTAAGTATAAGCGTTTCTGCTTCAATAACCTGTTATATTCCCATCCTCTACTTTTTCGCTTCATGTAATCAATTTGATCCTCTAACTTCCGTAAACTTTGTAAATTTTCGTATCGGGAATTCAACTACCTTCTCCAAATTTTGATCCAGGGCCAACCCTGCTACCCCATTCGATTCAGTTGGGAAATCGGGAGTTCGACATACTCCTTTTTGTTACAATCGAACGTTGGTTTCCAGTACAAATCGTTGTTATGAAGAACTTTTCAAATTCAGCAACTGGATTTGGCTCATTTTGTTTTGAACAATATCGTTCATAAATGATGCATTCCATTTTTCATGCTCTCCGGTTTCGAATCAGAAATATTTTTGAAGTTAGATTGAGATGTTTTACCTTTTTCGCGCAGCTTTCTCCGAATATCTTGGCCATTCTATGAATAAAGCAGAATTTTGAGCATGAGAGAGGTAGGTACAGCTAGTACGGGGTGAGCTGTAGAAGTATAAGTTTTTTTTAATAGAACAGATCCTTCACAATGGATCTTGACATAGATTTCAAATTCTGACAAAATTCTTCGCAAATAACATTTAACAAAGAAGGAAGAAAAAAATCCTAAAACAAACTAAAACAAAAACGGACAAAACGTTTCTTTTTTTAAACGAAACATTCTTCTAATACGATTCATTTTGCTTCAGAACGTACTTTTTTCTTTTCCGTAGCCTCTATTAAGACTGGCCATAAAGAGAATGGCCACCGAAATGGCGAGCCAAAGTTACCTTATGGGCTTTCGATGAAGCTGATGTTACGCCTTTTTCGTTTTTCGAAATGGGATAGATACCCTTATGTGAAATCGAGGAATAAAACGTATGGTGTGACAAACATACGTTTAAATTGATTAGACCCTCGGTAGTGTAGCTACAGTAGCTACAAGGGTCATTACTAATGGGATAAGCATTTTTTACTCGCGACAGAACGGAGATGGTTAATCCGTTTAACCTATAAAAGGTTGCGTGCGTGCGTTCGTTGCCATTTTTTCGAGACCTTTTTTGAGTACACTGTTTATGTTTATATCTATGTAGTTTCTGAGTTCCGTTGTTTGTTTTGTTACATAATCACAAGTAAACTTTTATTTGTTACAAGCTTTTTATTAACTTGCTATGTATCTTGTAACTTGCAATGTTTGTACCTATCTATGTATGTACGGGTCACAGCTTGCAAGTTAAATTAGAGCCACTTCCTGATTTCCGTTTGAGCAGAAATTTTGCACGCATGTTTAATGGGATGACAATACAATATTATTATGACATGGATGATGGAGCTGGAAAGTGGCCATAGGAACTCTGTAGTAAAACGATACGAGTGCATCGAGTTTGGGCTCATTTGATTTGTCTTGGCGAGTAGTTTGGTAACCAGGGGCAAAAAGTACAGTCGGCAAAAAAAGCTTGTATTAAAAGTAGAATCTTTACTTATTTTATAAAGTTTTTAGCGGGATGTTCTGAATCTCTTGCAAGCACTTCCAGTATATTTCTAGGCCCTGTAATTGCTACATTAACACAGACCTATTCTGCAATTTCGTTGAGCTGTGTTTCTATAAAATGCTCATTGTTGCTTATTTTCGCTGTTTTTATGATTCTTAAACGAGCATTTAATTTCAATCAATCGCCTCGCCGCCAATGCTTTTGACTTCGTGTGTAAATATATTTCATGGCGCTCACTAATTGATTCTCTAAATACGCTTTTGCGTGACTGAGCTATTTATTTTCGTTTTTAACGATACAGCCTGAAATTACGTAGTGAATCGTCCTGAAATGCATATGCCATTGCTTTATGGTTCCGGCGTGGAAATTGAATTTGATTAACCTCATATTATTTCAGATTTCTTTATTTGCATTTCAAAAGACTGGAATAAAATAAGAACAAAAAAGAATCCCATTTTAATTCCCGTATCCAAAGAGTTCCAACGGGACCCTATTACTGAGACTCCAATGTCTGTCTGTCCGTCCGTTACAGGGCTCTATCTCTTGAACCGCAAGAGATAGAGCCCTACCTAGATTCTTTATACTTTTATCCCTATTAGAATTATCTTTGTCTAAGCGATTCGAGCAAAAACTACTAGTTAAAACAACATCTGTATAAATCCATTATGTACCAAAAGACCTAAATAATATATCCATTTGACTGTTCCCCTTTTACTATTTGAAAGATCATCCATTATAGACATAAAAGGTTTTGTTAGAAGTCCTTATAAACCCATTCGACCGTTGCCTCCGGGACCCTTATGTGATCGAAGTTCAAACAATTACAAATAGATTGTCTAATAAAATTCCTCTTTAGGTCAAAAAGTTAGCCAATCCAGACTTTTATCGAGCCACAAAAACTTTTAACACCCACACTTCCACAAAGCTCATCATCATCAGCTTATATACGTCCCACTGCAGGGTAAATTCTTCTCTTAGAATGAAAGGGCTTGGGACGTTGTTCCCACTCGGGCCCAGTGCGGGTTGGGAACTTCACACACAGTGTGCGCAGGTTTACTCGCGAGTTTTTCCTTCTCCGTAAAGCTCACAGTAATTTTCAAATGTAATTTTGCACCTAAATTCCGAAAAACTCAGAAGCGCGAGACCGGGCTCCAGCCCACGACCCTCAGCTTGAGAGGCCTTAGCTCAAACCACTAGGCTACCATGGCTTTTTTATTTCAAAAAGCTACTTTTACGAATCAACTCCCGTTATTAATAATAATAGACATCAATTTTAGCTTTTAACGTTGGCAGTTTTTTACTTAATAACAGTGAACGCTTGCGGTTGTATGCAAATTATCATTATGAGTGGCGGCCGCTGTGCGGTTTACTTTGCACCGTTCAAACATTGTCCCCGGTCAGCCTAACCTCTATTTCCACTTTACAAACAGTATATAACATAGAGTGTGTGTGCGAAACCATCCATTATTAATTATTATCTATGGTCCCTTAAATTGGCGCCCAACATGTGGCTCCTGTTGTTAATGAATTATGATTACAACTTTCCAGGATAATAAGAGTAAAAAGGCTTGCGTTCGTTTTAATTTAAATTAGTAAAGTATTTTAGACAAAATCTCGGCTTCAAAGGAATAACAACATTGACTTGGTTGGTATTCCATTTTGTATGCGTAAACTTTCCTACACATAAAATAAACCTACCCATTCAAAACTAAACGGTTCCGCGAACTAAAAAGCAACATTTTTGGCCAAATATTATCATTTTACGAGCAACTGAAATATTTTTATGTTCTATCGTAAAACCGCTCTTGAAATACGTCAAAAGAGTGTTTTTGCCACACACAGTTCAACATTCGTAAGTTGATTTCATTTTCTAGATATTGCATTTTACGACATAAATCGCTATGAAATGGGTCACTCGATACGCAGTTTGCTGCTGGGTCTCTTACTTAAAAGTTAACTTTATAGATACTGTCTTGAGCCTAGAAGGTAGTTACTACCATTTCATTTCTTATTAATAAATAGAAGAGCTTTTTCTAGGGTAATTCTTTTGAGAGCAAATTGTAATGGAGTAGTCTTACGCTTTATTTTACTTAAATAAATGAAAATGTAAAAAAACGAGTCCTTACCTTAGCGGTATTGCTTGCGTGTACCATTAGTCTAGCATTTGAATTTAAATTTCGGGATTTTACTAAATTCCGATAAGAATCCCCAAAAATTACATCACGGTCTTCATTCTCTTTATATAGCAGTTGATTTTTATGGGATTTTGTATGATTACATCCCGATCCTGTGGAGATTTCGGAAATAAAAGTAGCAGTAGTTAATACCAAATTTCATCTAAATTCAGCCGTTTAAGGGTGAAACAGTAACAAAACAAACACACTCATAAATTTTCGCATTTGTGATATAAGAAGGGCAAATGTAAACAAGTTAGCTTAGCTATGAAGTATCTTTTTGTATTTATTTTTTCAACTTCATTTTTTATTACTTTTACGGTCATCCCGTGAAATCATATATTTCATACTAAATACAAACTGAAATATAGATGCACAGAAAAAACCCCAGAAAAAAGACCAATGCTGGGAATCGAACCCAGGTCCTCAGCATTCCGTGCCGTGTGCCATACCCCTACACCACCACTGGTCTAGAGATTAGACACGAATCTTTCCTATACATCATACATTTCAGTCTGCTAAATCATCACCTTATGCAGTGACAAGCGCTCATCTATGTTACACCCTCTATCGAGAGATTTTGTGTATGGCACACGGGACGGAATGCTGAGGACCTGGGTTCGATTCCCAGCATTGGCCTTGTTTCTGGGGTTTTTTCTGTGCATCTATATTTCAGTTTGTATTTAGTATGAAATATAAGGGCAAATGTGTTTTCAAGATTACCTTCGATTTTCTGCTTTCGCGGCTTGCGTGTTGATAGCCAAACATTAAATCTATAAGCTTCCCGGTTATCCCGCCTTCCATTTTCTATTCCGCGAAAGAGGTAGGTAAGTGCCAAACCGGATTGCCTCCTCAAAAGACAATACATAACCTCTTAGTCAAAGGTAAAGAAAGAAAAGCGACGAATCTAATAAACGGTCCCCCTATCCATTCAGTTTGTTGCCACGCATCCAATAAGTGAAGACCTGTAGTACGAGTTCAATTTCACCTCTCCCGTCGTTTATCAATATGACTTTTGGACGGCACAGGAGGTCAATTTGGAATGGTTTTCATCCGCGTCCAATTTTACGAAATGGAAGGGTGCACCCTTAGGAGATCTCACAATAGATCCGACTGAGTGAGTGCTATTAATTCGTATCTTTGTTTTATTGCGTTTAATGTGAATTTTAGGAGGGTTTTGTAGCAAAAAGCCTGTTGCGCGTTCGCCTAATCTATGGCATAATCGGACGCTTCAGTTATCACGCGAAGAAAGACTGAAGGCAATAGATAAGACGCGTACGTTGAAATAAATCACGTCCACTGAACAATATCATGTTTGTATTCTTCTTTTTTTTATTAAACCGACGGGTCAGAGCAATGTGCCGGATTTACGACTGTTTGCGGAGAATCTGTTCATACCGTCCCGATCTTACGGCCCGCATGGACAAACATAAAATCTCTCCTTGTATTGGGCCTTCAATAAAATTTTCGATTTTATTTCCTCCAACGATGAATGGCCGCTTGGCGGAATAGTATGGACTTGTTTAAGTTGGAGCAATATGTTATTGAATTGAACTCGTGCAATAATATCGCTCGATTTTTGGACGGTATGATCCTCTGAGGTTCTATAGAAGCATTCTTCCTTTGTTACGGCGATCCCTATATAAAGCTAGACGATTAAATGTCCTGTTTTAATATTCCTCGGAACAGCAAGGTAAACGTAACGAGTAGGTACTGGAATAAAACCGCGCGATTACAGCCATTCAGAACGCAAGCCTTTGTCGCATTACGGCGCGTAATGGTCCAAAAAACGGTTCCACCAAATTAAACTAAGCCCGAACTCCCTGTCTCCGTTAGTCTGAATACGCTTTACATCGATACGGGCCGAATTTTAACATTTACTGCCTGCCCGTTATATTTTTATAGGCGGTTCATAAAATAACTTTTCCGAATACATTAGAAGGAACGTTTAGCCCGTCGACGTTTGCTCTCAAGTAATATTTTTAACGTTTATTGGTCTTTTGCATAAGCCCCGGGTGTATAAAATGTTTTTCGAATAAAGTTGGCCGTTTTCCGGGAGGACTCTTTTTTTCTTTCCCTAATAGTCTATTAGTTCTGAGGTGTGATTTGGGTAATCCTTGAAAGGGTTTCCTAACGAACAACCTCTGTGTAGATCTTTTTGTTTCGTTAGAGTTCATTTGCGAGCGATTCTTAAGAAGATCTTCTGTCCTTGAGGTAATTTTTGTTTTTCTTCGTTGATCTTTAACAAGGGCGGCTTTTTTATTATTCATGTATACTCTTCAGTTGTTTTACTTGTGTTGCTGCGTGTGATTTAATGTCTTATTTGTTACTATGTATAAAAGTTTGATTTAGACGTATTTTTTTATATTTAGCGGACAATGGGCAGCAGACATTCGTGATACTCTGTTGTTGTTAATTGTTGCTGTCTACCCCCTAAATTTTAAGAGATAAAATAATGGAGCTTAGAAATTGCATACCAATATCCTTGAGTTATGTACATAGTGTACCTACCTACTTTAAATCTGCGTCGTATTTTGACCAAATCACAATTACAAATTCAAACCATTTCCTTGGGTCTATTGACATTTGAGTCAAAATCAATCACCACTTCTGTGAGCCATCCTGACTCAGGTCGATTGATCTCATGATAAATCGTGAAACAATCGAGAAAATGCGTGAAATGTGTGAAATCGAGCGTTAACACCAACGAAATAACACTTTGAGGCGCATCCTTGCTTTTTCATGCCGCTGTGCGTCCCTCTCATACTGGGCTAGTAGAAAGAGATACTCGAAGCGTTAGAGCGAACTTGTGCTAAGCGTATAAAACTGAGGGATTCAAACGGATGCCTCCCGCGATCTCGCCCATTTTTCACGCCACTCTGAAATTCATAACTCGTTCCGACGTACGACTCGCTTCGTCTTCGCTAGTGTGACCAAGAATCTTGTTTTTTACAGATGAAATGAACAGACAATGTTGTTTGAAGGTTGATAGTGGCTTCTATATCGTTATTGTGTTTGTGGAAAGGCTTTTAGTCGCTCATGTAACAAAATATCGCTGTCTATATTTATGTTTAGTGGACCTTTCTAAGCACAAACTCGACTAGTTTTCAAAATTGCATAGATCCCACGGGGAAAGCGATAAACGAATTCATTGCAGACGGAGTCACAGGAACAGATAGTTAATCTAATCATAAACCTACAAAATACTTAGGCAACATTCATTCTCACAAGCACTTGAAATTGAGGAAAACAATTGTCTCTATCAAGTCTATACATATTATGCTCAGCCAAATGCCGCAAATTACATTTTGGCACGAGTCCCAGTTACGTCCAAGCGTGTGGTCGCATTACTCTTAGCTCATTCCCTAAGGACCACTACTTATGTCGCTGTCTCGACTCTTTCATACAACTCATGGATACCAGACAAATGCTTATAGACTGGTGAAGTTATTTTTACGTATTCCTGTGCCATTCATTGACTTAATTGAGGAGACAAGTTTACTTTTACTCGTGTTTTCTTAGGTTTCTGATCCGTGTTCAAGTCATTTGTACAAAATAATGTTTTGAAGACTTAACATCCGGATCAATAAAATTTTCACGTACTTTATTAGCATAACGATTTGGAGTGAAAAGGGGAAACAGAAATTAAAAAATACCAGCTTCAGTCGTGGCGTCTCTACGTACTTTATTTACCTTCTAATTAAGTGAAGATGAAACATTTTTCGTTTGATTCCCAAAGGGGAGCTCGACCGCGGCAACAAGATTTGTTGTTATTACATTAATTAGAAATGAACAAAAAGTACAAGCGCGAGTTGGCTTCTGCGCTATAATTGGTGCGCCTGTTAATTTATTGGGAAAATTTAAATTATAATTTCGACAACCCCAATATTGGAGGACTTGCAGCCTTTTTTTGTTTGCCAAAAATGTTGCTGAACGTACTGGCTGTAAACAAATGAGCAAAACCCGACGCATTCATTTTTATTTTGTTGACGTGTTCTATTTTCAAAAAGTATCCGAAAAGCAGTCGCTTTGCGAAGATGGCTGCAGACATCGATTTGTTTCCTTTCCCGCCTCACGACCGATAAAGCAATGGAACGAGCCGTTCAGCCTCGCTCAATATACGGCAAATAAAGCTTCATCATGTACCCAATATACCGCATCCGCGAACGAATATGCCACTTCGCACGACGCCAGGAATAAATCAAATTTCCCGCCACAGGGGCTCGCTTTTAGACATCTTTGCGCTAAGTCGACTGCCGTACAGAGTTACCAACCGAGCCCGTGCAAAATAAACGTAACAGATTATCGATTGAGGACTAATGAGTACGAAAATGATTGAGGTTACCGGTTTACTTATTGTTATTTTGGTAAAATAAAAAAATGTAGTGATCGCCTGCTAATGAATGTTTGTCACAGAGTTATTGATGTTTATGATTAAGTGTACGTATTTATACAAAGGAGCGTATTAAACCTCTCTCTAGTCATTGGACATAGTATAATCTTTACTTAGTGTAGGATCCATAAAAATAACTATAAATTTAAAAATTTAAAAAACTCCAACGCAATTTGGTCACACATATGTTTGAAAATAAAGCAAATACGTATTATCCCTTCCGATTACAGAAGCGTTGATAACTTGGAAACGGCTGAACCAATTTTGATGAAACGTGTCTAAGAACCATCGCCAAGAGACTTGTTTTCAAATTTAAAAAAAAAAACACCCCTCTTTTTATCAGTTAGATTACTTTCTGAAACAACGCTGCTGTGATACATTGCCTAAAGTTTGATTTATCTGAAAAAGCGGAATAATAATGAGCACCTAACCTATATTCGATCATCATTATTATTATCCAAGAGTCCATTGCTGGACCAAAGTCTCCCCCAAGGAGTTCCACAACGATCGGTTCTACGCTGCCCACATCCAAGTGGTTCCTATGAACTTATGAGCTTGATGAATAGATAAAATCCTCGAAGATTTAATCCAAATAAACTTTCAGATACCAGCTCTAAATTCTGCATGTGCTTGAAACATTTATAAATAATAACTGAATTTAGTATGCGAGTTTATTTCAATAACTGGATTCCCAAACTACGTTGTGGTAGTCTGCGATGCGCTGTAAATTGTAACGGAAGCCATTTGCATTTTGTTGCCAGTTGTTTTTGGAAATACTGCGCTATACCGTTTCGGTGGTTCTGGATGCAGTGAATTCTCTGGTCATGATTTACTTACGGATGTAAAATAATATATTAAAAACTGGCTAAGTACGAGTCGGACTCACGCACCGAGCGCAATGCCATGGTGTGTGTAAAGTTCCCAATGAGTCATACTTACACATTATTTGTTCTCGTGTCTCCTGTGGACATTGCAAAAGTTAAGGCCAATATTTATTGGTCAAACCTACATCAACGTTTGGGTAGGGATACGCAAAAAGTATCGATGCCTTGAGGTATCGATACTTTTGTTCCGATACCTAGTACTTTTGGTATCGATACTTTTGTACCGATACTTATGAGGTATCTATACTTTTTTTCTCTTCTCCCCATCGCAAGCAAATAATTATTAAGAAAGTTAAAGAATTCAAAACAAAATATTTGTCACACAAACTTACTTACTCGTGATAACAAACAACTTTCCCAAAGAAAGAAAACTTGTAAAAAAAATGTTTATGCTCACTTAATTTAAGTTTTTGACATCCAAACTTTTTTATAATTTTTCTTTCTTTGGGAAAGTTGTTTATTATCACGTTGCGCGCAAATATTAATTACAACTCTTCATCTATTTGGGAGCGGAGCGTCAACTATTCCGTTAACTATGATCAGTGTGTAACATCACGATCGACAAATCGCTTGAAAAATCCTGTGCCTAAATGCGGTGGTGGGGCGCGTCATTTAAAATTAGATAAGCTCTACCAAAGAGACGGTGTCTAGTAGTGATATTATGTTTTGTTACTTATTCTATTGTGCGTTAGATGGCGCTGTACGGAAAATCGGACTATGCTGAATCGCGCTGTTAAGATTTTTCCGTGACAGTATAAATAGATTGTCAACTTTTAATATAATGTTACGTATGATTCACGTCTAAGGCGGCGTTTGATCAGACGCTTTGTACCTAATTAGGTAAAATCCTGGAATTTAAATTCGACTGCGACATCTAATGGTTTACGCAAGCGAATTTTCGATTTTTTAATAAATGGAGGATTCATTTCGACTTATAACTTATTCGAGTATAAGTTTGTTTGGTGAAAGCCACGGTACAGAGCACTTCGAAGATTGCCAAGAAGCCGGTGGAGCAGATAAATCAAATAAATACCGCAAGGGCGAGCAGTGACATTATAAATAATAGACTTTCAACAGTAATGTTATGACATCGTCGAACATCCACAAACCGTCTTAGGTAATAAAATTGATCTGTGGTTAAAAATAATGACGTTATTTCTGTCTTCTTGCGAACTTAATTTAGATTGGATTAGGTTTCATTCACGGAAAACTGGTTTGCCATCACACATTTTTGCTATACAGAAATTAAAAATAGGCCGCAGTAATTATCTTTAAATTCTTATTTTATACTAGCTGTTGCCTTCGACTCCGTCTGCGAAGAATAGGGGTAAAAAATTACCCTACGACCTGACCTGAAAATACTCAGACCTACCAAATATACATACACAAAAAACAAACGATAATTATGTAGTATGGAGTATGGATGATTTTCTAAATACAGTCACCGAGAAGTACAGCCAGCCAACAAATTCGTTTTAAAAATAAATTTTAAAAAACACTTTTTATCACACTTTTCGAAAAATGTGTATTGATAACCTTTGCGGGTTAAACAACGCCTTACTCAAACGGACAGACGGCAATACATAACGACAAACCCAAACCCTCCTTTTTGTGTCCGGGACAAAAGTATTCGTGTTAATAGTAGCACGCTCGATTATTCATTGCGGCAGTAATCCGGCCATCGCTTACTCGGGTCCGACTCTAGTTCCCGTATTTTTTTATTTTTCAACATCAACAAGAGATGAAAACTTCCCCGGGCCCGCGAAACTTCCCATCCGTTAATCCCGCGGTGGCCGCGCTAAATTCCCCATTTACTTTGTTGCTGAGTTCAAGCTTACCCCGCAGCATATTTTTCAAGCGATACCAGCAGTTCCATAGTGGATTTAGTCGACGTTTGTTATCGTTACTTGCCGAACTTTCAGCGTGAAAACTCGATAATCGATACTTACTCGATCTACCTCGTTCCCAATTTCACTCGTGTTTATCTTATTTTTCATTCCGCGTACCAAATGAAATTTGTTTCGTTTCTTTTATATGTGGAAGCAATAAAAGTCGGCTCGCTTAAGTTTATATAAAGATAGGAGATAGTCCCAAGGTAAAATTACTTTGAAACTTTTATTGACAAACTGCGCAAATCCCGGCCGTAACAAAGTTTCAACTGACCAACGTCCAACTTTTACATCGTTTGCTTCTGTTATTGATACAGGGCACCCAGCGGGGACCGCGCCAGCGGATTCCTGCGAGCCCAATACGAGGCCTCATTCCGATAAATAACGCGGAAAATTCTCTGCTTATGTTGCCATAATATATCATCCGTTGTTTATATCTCATGCGAGCGTCCTCTTTCTTTTCCATAACTTTGCACCCCGGGAAAACGTAATACGTAGGCGTGTGGGTAAATAGTATAAAAAGTAAGTTTGTTTTTATACTCCATTTTTGTGTTGCGCGGCTGCCATCACTTGCGATCCAGCCTCCGTGCCGTCTGCACGTGCCGATTTGATTTATGATCTCTTGAATAAATAACTTTGGATACTACTTTTCACATTCCGCCCGTATTCACTAGCGTGAACAATATACTGCTCTTTATTTAGGCGCCCGAGTCGGCCCGTGACGCGCGTCGTAAATCAAATGAAATAATTTATTCAACAAATAAGCCGCATGTTTTTTACCTGAACATCAGATTGAAGGTTCTACTGCGTTTACGGGAATAAAAGTGATACGTGAGGAGAACAAGCGATACGCGAGTAACCGGAACATTTGCTTAGTTTAGGTCTTCAGCGCGGTCTGTGAAACATTCCCCTTCCACAAACACAGAACATTTTAGCTATACATATATAAAACAATACTAATAGAAATAACGATACATCAGATCATTAATTTAATTAATGGACACTGAAGTTATTTGTGTGCACTGGCTGAGTTATGGTTTAAATAATTCGCAAATATCAGTAATTGATTCCAAGCGAGATGGCTCATCATTTTATCTGCAATATCGGGTGTGTGGTCATTAACCAAATCTGAATAATTAATCCATTTTGTAAGCGTTTGCGTAATTTGCTGAGTTGGTACAATATGTATATGTCAGTTAGTTATACCATTTTCAACAGTAATGATGCGGCGTATTCTAATCAAGTATCTAAAAGGAAAATTCAATGTTCGCCAATATTTATAAGTGAGGCTTTAATTTCGAGCGGTCTTCGTCGAATTTAATAATTGAACTCGTAGCTTACGAGCTGAGCTTATATTTTATCAAATATAAGTCCTGTGATGTGCGGGCTATTAATAATTCATATCGCAGTCGGTAGCAGAACATATGAACATCGATATTTCGATGTATTTCCTTCCGAGTCTCGGATAGGAATCGAAGTGTACATAGACGTGTTTATTCGTGACTCTACGTGGCTTTAACCTTATTTTGGTTCCGAGGATTTGAATGGGAGTTGGCTTCGCGCCTGTCGCTACGTTTTAGAATGGCTTGCCGAGTCAAACTTCCTGCCTTAATTCCCGGTATTGCAGAAAATGTTATCGCGGAGTTGTTACAGCGGTGTGGTCTGAACGCTCTGACCGTTTGTTTTCAACTGTTCGGTTTTATTGCTTATAGTTTGTTAGTTTCAATTTAAATTTCAATTTAAATATGCATCATTAAAAAAATTAAACGGAATGAAATTTTAAGTAATTTTACATCAAAACATTTTTTTAAGTGATACAATCAGCAAATTATTGTTTTAAACGAACAGTTCACTCTTATGGCAGACAGGCGCCATAGGTGTTACCAACGTAATTTGGTGTTAAACAAAAACAAACTTTTCTTTTCCCAAGTTAGGCTAAAGACGATAACCAGTTTTATAATATTGGCATCGCTTTTAAAAAATATATATCTTTTGAGTGTGAGTTGCTGAGGGATATTGAATGACTGACTCACTGATGGTCAAACAACGTACATACTTAACCATTGGTGCTAGATTTTAGGAATTAAGCAAGCACATACTTTATTATAGAGATGCACTAATAAACGAATTTTCGAAATCAGCATCAAAAGCTAGTGTATTATAATTATTTAAATAAGAATAACCTGTATCTTTCATTTTATTTCCGGGTGAATCAACTTTTTTGTATTGGTTACTCTCCCCGGTTCCCGGTTGTCCAAGTGACCCTTCATACTGTTTGATAGGAAAATGCTTAGGTTGTCTAAGGGACCAAATTTCTGTAACCAAAGCAACGGGTACAGCTCGCGCGATAATAGTTTGGCTTTGACCTTCGGGTGGAGGGGATTACTGCGCATGGGCTGCGCATACCCCGCACCCCGCTGATACCCAATTTCTGATTTCTGCGCAATAACGGTCAAAGCCAAACTCTTATCGCGCGAGCTGTAGCACTAAAATGTTGGTTCACCCTTCCTGATGAACTGAATGAATGAACTAACATAATAACTTAACCTTTTAGTTTGTCTTCCGCTGATAACAAAAAGCGAGGCGATATCGGATATAAAATGTAGTAAGTAGTTAATTAAGATGGACCTCTGGAAAGTAACTGCTGAATCAATCAACTCCTCTCTTAACCATAGCTCATAGAAACATGAATCAGTAACTTTAGGTTTGGTGATTTCCGTCACCAAATCTCTGTATTAACAGTAATTATTAGACCTCACGATCGGCCATTACCGTCGTCTACCGTAATATCCGAAAATGGCTAACGTCCAACAAGTTTTTCGATCACGTTTCACCGGGCGTAGTACATCATACGTATATTACGAAAGTGCTCAAACAAAGGGGAAGAACGACGCAAACACATCTGTGCAAACGTTTTCAATAGTAATCGAAAAGATATACCTTCTATCGTGTTTAGATCTACGGTCTCGCATGCAATGCTTAGACATTCTATCATTTTATGAACATTTATTTATTTATGATGCGTACATCAAATATGAGTGTGCCGATATTGTGTTCAAATGATATATCTTCTATCTATACCTATAAAACAGTACCGTGACTGACTGACTGACTGACTGAATGACTGACTGACTGACTGACTGACTGACTGACAGACAACGCACAGCCTAAACCACTGGGGCTAGAAACTTGAAGTTTGGCACACATGTACCTTGAGTATTGTAGAGGTGCACTAAGGAAGGATTTTTCGAAATTCCCACGGGATAGGGAAATATCTCAACTTTCTTTGTTTATTTGTTTGTAGCGGAATCTCTGAAACTATTGAGCCGATTTTAAAAATTCATTCAGAATTAGAAAGCTACACTATCCTTGATTGACATAGGTTACTTTTTATCCGGAAAAATTCAAAATTCCCACGGGATAGAAATAAATTAACTCAATTTCGGGGCTGATAATAAAAATTCTTACACACTATGTGATATGACTATCCCCGATTAACAATTAGGCTATTTTTTATTCGGGAAAATTCAAAATTCCCACGGGATAGAAAAATTTGAAATCAACTTTGGGGCTGATTTCAATAATTCTTTCACCAATAGTAAGCTACAGTATTCTTGATTGAAACAGGGTACTTTTTTCCGGGAAAATGCAAAATTCCCACGGGATAGAAATAAGTAAATTCAACTTTGGCACTGATTTTAAAAATTCTTTCATATAATATGATATGACTATTCCCAATTGACATAGGTTACATTTTTTTCGGGAAAATACAAAATTCGCACGGGATAGAAAAATTTGAATTCAACTTTGGGGCCGATTTTAAAAATTCTTTTACCAATAGTAAGCTACGGTATCCTTGTTTGACATAGGGTACTTTTCTCCGGGAAAAAGCAAAATTCCCACGGGATAGAAATAAATTAACTCAATTTCAGGGTTGATTTTAAAAATTCTTACACACTATGTGATATGACTATCCCCGAATAACAAAGGCTACTTTTTATTCGGGAAAATTCAAAATTCCCACGGGATAGAAAAATTTGAAATCAACTTTGGGCCTAATTTCAAAAATTCTTTCACCAATAGTAAGCTACAGTCCTTAATTGACACAGGGTACTTTTCGCCGGGAAAAAGCAAAATTCCCACGGGATAGAAATAAGTAAATTCATCTTCGGCACTGATTTTAAAAATTATTTCATATGATTAAATATGACTATCTCCAATTGACATAGGTAGGCTACTTTTTCTTCGGGAAAATGCAAAATTGCCGCGGGATAGAAAAAACTGAATTCAACTTCGGGGCTGATTTTGAACATTCTTTCACCAATAGTAAGCTACAGTATACCTCATTGACATAAAGTTCTTTTTCCGGGAAAATGCAAAATTCCCGCGGGATAGAAATAAGTAAATTCAACTTAGGGGCTGATTTTTAAAAATATTTTACAATTTGAAAGCTACAATATCCCTGATTGACAGGCTACTTTTCTACGGGAGAACGCAAATTTCCCGCGGGATCGAAATAAGTAAATTCAACTTTGGGGCTGATTTAAAAATATTTTACAATTTGAAAGCTACAATATCCCTGATTGGCATAAGCTACTTTTCTACGGGATAATGCAAAATTCCCACGAAATAGAAATAAGTGAATAGAACGTGGGGGCTGTTTTTTAAAATTATTTCACTAATAAAAAGCTACACTGTCTCTAATTTTAAAAATGTTTTGAAAGTTATTTCTATCCCGCCGTATGCCGCTGTACTTTCCCGGGATAGAACGTTGTTGTGTCAATCAGGCCTCCTCCCAGAACGAGAACACTTGGGCCTTAGTTCCCATTTGGGCCCAGTGCGATTTGTACAGTTCGGGTGTAAACCATTGAATTTCTTTTCAGATGTGTGCAGCTTTTCTCGCGATGTTTTCCTTCACTGTTAAGCTCATGGTAAACTTCAAACGTAATTTAGCACACGAATTCGGAATAACTCAAGAGGTCCAAGCCCAGGCTCAAACCCATGACCCTTTGCTTAAGAGACCATAGGTCAAACCACTAGGCCACCGCGGCTTACCAGCTTTAGAATTCACTTATTCAAATTCCTCGGGAACTTTACGTTTTCCTGGCGTTACCCTATGTGTTAATGCACGTAATAAACTACCTGTGTGCCAAATTTCATGCAAACAACTTATTACGTTGACGTTATTGTCTTCGCGTACGAAGTCGCGGGCAAAAGCTAGTCGAGTAGAAAATTTTTAGGGGACATTTTTTTTTTATTAATATAAGTTGGTTATAGTAAAAAAAATTGCAAAACAAGTAAAACAGACAAAACTAACTAAAGAGACGTATACAGAAAACCAGTAGATTTATTTTTAACTACTTTTTAGAGTTCAAGGAAGGCTTATAATTTCGCCACGTCCATATGTCTGTCAGATCATCTGCGGCTTAGGCTGGCGACGCTCTAGTCTAGGAAGCTATAATTTTGTATGTTTTATACAAATCAATCATGCAAACAAAGAGGTAAACTAATATTTTGACAAAAAAATTTTTTTGGGTGTTCCCCGTGTGCTTGACTGCTTGCCAGTGAAGTGGATATCATTTTTGTTACTTGTTTATATCCATAGTGCAGGTATCGTTGGGTAGATCTTTCAAAAACACTGTAAGTGTACCATTTTTTCGATCTAAGGAACCGTTTCCAAAATAAAGCTTTAAGACATTTGCGGCCACATATCGCTACGCGCTACGCTCGTGACCAGTAGAAGCGTTTTCCGCTTCGAAGCGAAATTGCCTAAGAACACAGTCGCCTGGTGGGTTCTTGGCACTGAATGTGTGGTGCTAATTTTTGTTGAAAGTAAAGTGGCTACAAACTAAACCCTTAGCATGAAAGCTGAAAATAAGAATCAGCAGTAAATACAGGGTAATTTTTTAATCAGTGCACAAATTTTCAGATTTGATTCAGTATCGTTGATAGATCACGATTATCTGTTCGAGATTTTTTTTTACATTTTGAAATTTGGGTTGTTCATGGTAATTCATCCAATAATTGGTAGAGTTTACCATAAAAAACCAAAAATTTAAGTAATAAATATTATAATGAAAAATACTGAATTTTGTTATTTTAATCACATATTAAAATTTGTGCACCTATTAAAAAATTACGCTGTATAACGCATTTAAAGAAAACTATCGGATCTTTACTCTTAAAAATTTATTTATAATACTGATGTATTCTGCTTTATTTGTTTTTAGTTTGTAGCAACACTATAGATTTCCAACCGTAATTTTTAAATAAAGAATCGATTCAGTGATCAGTTCGCGACACCAGTGTCCCATTTTAAAATGCTGAGCGAAGGTGTGTTCAAAATTCAAATGCTATATTCGTCTTTACAATTTAAAACATAGTGCTTTTGGCTTCAGTTTATAAGGCTTTGTTTGTCAAGGTGAGTAAGGTTGGTTTTACTTTAACCCGTATCGAATTCTTTGTTGCTACGCTTCGTGAATATTGAGCGTTACTCTCTGAAGTTCGGAGATGACACTGAGACAACAATGTCTGGAACTACAGAGCATACAAGAAAGCGAGCTGTGTGCTTAAAAAAGTGTTTGTGAGTGCTTAGTCACTTATACTTCATTTAATTTAAATGTCACTTTATTTGCGTGTCGTCAATTGTTACTCTAGTACAAATTGTAAAGAGATTACAGTTCACGAGCCGCATGAATGTAAATAAACTAAGCCTTTGTATTGAACTAAGAAGATAAAAAAAAAAAAACTGTAGTAAAGTACCGACCTTGACTTAATTATGATGAGTAAATTTAGTTGTTTTATTGCTTTAAGTAAACTTTTCTGTCTTGTTTTATCAACGAAAATACTATTTGACACAACACTATATTTATTCATGTTTGCTTTATGTGAAATTTGCCAAGTTTGGAAACATTTCTATTGCCATTTTAAAGTGTGTGATACTTACTTAACAATCAAAAATTATTATCAAACGCTGAACGAAAGAGAATTAGCCGTCTTCAATAACAGACTAATTTGTTGAGCCTGTATAAAACCTTGTCGTAGGCCATTGTTTTAGTTTGTTTGATAATAATAATTTCATCATATCAGCCAAAACACTTCCACTGGTGGAGAAAGGTCTCTTATCGGTCCTGCTTTGTGCACATCCAATAGGCTCGTCCGACTTTTTCCAGATTTGTTAGGAGCCTTCCCACGCCACGTCACTCTAGAAACTTACCGCCCCCATCGGCCGTCGCTTCTATGAGCAATGTCCGCTACCCACTGCCACTTAAGTCTGGCAACCCTCCGAACTACGTCAGTTGGTAACATTAATATATTGGCTCAATAATTTTATCATTATTATGGCAATATTACCGCTAGCTATCATTTTTAGGGTTCCGTACCCAAATTTTCACCGATGTGTTTATTACTGTGGCCGCTATAATATCAAATACTAAACACTACTATATGGTTAAAAATTAAAAGGGGTCGTCATACAAGAAACGGGTTTTCTTCAGCGTTTTTAACTCCGGTGAAGGTTGCTAGGCAACGTGACCAATCCTATGCTCTTCGGATGTTTACCTACCTATAAGTCTACAATTTTAGTGCTTACATTCCGGCTTAGTTCCATTATTTATAGCAGTTCAGAGAGGTAACGTGGCCAGTGTCTTGGGGTCAATGCCTATGGCGGAAAATTTGGACGATATTTTTACTTTGTAGTTTTAGTTTAGCTTATAAGTTTTCTAATTATATTACATTCATTTTGTATATATATTTTTACTGAATTGTTTTTAAAACATTGTCGGAGGTACGGAACCCTTCATGAACGAGTCCGACTCGCTCTTGATCGTTTTTTTTTATATTACCTGAACTTTTATTCATCCACGAACTTTGCAAAATCGTTATCTAGAGCACAAGGAGCGTGACGGAATACGCATTCAAGGAACCTCTATTAGTGTCAGTAGCGTAATCACCGAAACTACCCTCAGGGACTCCCTACACTCGTTAGCCGGACCTGGAGCAGTACCCAAAGCCAGCGGAACCCCTCGGGGCGAAACAGGAATTTTACAATACCAAGATCCTTAATTAATTAAGTTAATACTTTACTAACGAATGTTATCGGGGCCCTTATTTTCTTCTAATTAAGGGGAAATCTTAGAATACGGGTTCGGAGATTTTTGCTTGGAGGTTACGTATGAGGCTTTGGTTACCTTTAGAAGGGTAAATGGACGGATTTAATTACGATTTCGGCCGAGTGATTCTTTTTGGCTGATTAATGGAGTAAAAGCGAGTTACCGTTCAGTTTAATTTTTGTGTTTCATATTTACTCGGTAGCCGTGGTGGCCTAGTGGTATGACCTATGGCCTCTGAAGCAGAGGCTCGTGCGTTCAAATCCCGGCTCGCACCTCTGAGTTTTTCGGAATTTATGTGCGAAATTTCATTTTAAATTTACCATAAGCTGTGAAGGAAAACATCGTGAGGAAACCTGCATAAACCTGCGAAGAAATTCAATGGTGTGTGTGAAGTTCCCAATTCGCACTGGGCCCGCGTGGGAACTACGGCCCAAGCCCTCTCATTCTGAAAGGAGGTCTGTGCTCTGCAGTGGGACGTATATAGACTGGGATGATGATATTTGCTCGAGAAATAACTGACTGGTTTAGGCGTTACTTTTCGGAGGTACATATAAATAAATAAATAAATCATTGGACGATTAACACCAATTTACCTAGTCCTAAACTAAGCAAAGCTTGTACTATGGGTACTAGACAACGGATAAACATACTTATTTAGATAGATACATACCTATATACATATTAAACACCCAAGACTCAAGAACAAACATTCGTATTTTTCACACAAATATCTGCCACGACCGGGGATCACGAATCAATGAACTATTGAACTTTTCACCTTACTTCCTCCGCCGCCCACAACCTACATGTTTATATTTAGAACTCGCCCACCACTTCCGCGTCTTACTAATAATATAAACGAGTTGATCGATGGATTTGTCAATATTTATTTCTCTTTCACGCTCTAACCGCTGAATCGGACATTTTGTTAGTTTTAACCAGAAAAGTTACACTAGTACACTAGGACACTAGGGGGCGCGGCAGACCACCGCAGCGCTGGGTGGACGACATTCAGCGACACGGAGGTCAGAGGCCGTATTGTCTAACGCTTTTGGCGCTTGCCTTCCCTTTCACTATCTCTTTCTGTCAACGTTTTATACCGTTTGACGAAAAGAGATAGCGATTGCGAAGGCAAGCGTCAAAAACGTTAGACAATAAGCCTACAGGACTGGATGAGACGGGCACAGGATCGCCAAGAGTGGAGGAAACGGGAAGAGGCCTACATCTAAGATTGGATCAACAAGAGGCCAACATAAATAAATAAATAATAAATAAATAAATATCACGGGACAATTCACACCAATTGACCTAGTCCCAAAGTAAGCTAAGTAAAGCTTGTGTTATGGGTACTAGGCAACGGATAAACATACTTATATAGATAGATACATACTTAAATACGTATTAAACACCCAAGACCCGAGAACAAACATTCGTATTTTTCATACAAATATCTGCCCCGACACAGGAATCGAACCCGGGACCTCAAGCTTCGTAGTCAGGTTCTCTAACCACTAGGCCATCTGGTCGTCTAAATCTGGTCTGGTCTGGTAGTCTGGTCGTCGTTGTGAGTATTATGTGTAAGTTAAGTTTTACATGATGATGATGATGATCCAGAAAAGTTAGTTCCCGCGGCATCGATAAACGAATTCATTGCTGATGGATTCGCGTGCAACAGCTACTTGTACATAAAACACAAAATCAACAGATAACAAGAGAAACACGTAGGCCTCATCTTCGCTTTCCATCAGGCGTGATTGTGGTCAAACGCAAGCCTATATTCTATAATAAAAAGAAACCGATGTGCAAAGGCTAAGTTATCCCTTGAAGGGTTTCATTAATTTTGGAATGATTGACAGGACATCAGAAATAAGAGTAACATGCAATGAAAAGTAAAGAAAACCTACGCATAGGCTCAAATATCACAAACACCGCACAAAATGCTAACGTGTTTCTGTCTACGAGTACACTCGTTGCCAAACAAAACGAATGTCGTACATTCAGACGTAGCTGTTAGTGCACAGTTGTGGAGAAGTAAGGTAACCTCCTTTGAATTGACTTTGAACTTTAACTAAACAACAACAAGGTTCCTAATTCAAATACACAATAATTTTTCTGGGTCTCAGGAGAGATTTAATAAGTTCATGCTCGTGAAGGTAAAAAATGCGGCACAAGTTGACAAGGGCCTTTGCTGAGCGTCGCGTCCGACAGCTCTCCTCTGCCGGTCAGCTGTAAAAGCCAACAGAAGCTAAGAACAAGTCTGTTAAATGAACTAAAACAATTACTTTGCTCACCCGCGACCTTACAATAGTTACGTTTATGCAAGAAATGTGTGTTCATGCAGTTCCTCCACCTCCACACTGTACGAACACACACAAATCACATAAACACAACTATCACCACCACCAAGTTACACTGACGCGTTTCGAACTCAACCAGAGCTCATCCTCGGAAGTAATTGTTTTAGTTCATTAATATGGACCTCCGCAAAGTAACGCCTGATTCAATAAATTAAACAAGTCTGTTAAAAAAAGCAAACTAGTGACTATTCCATTTAACCTCGGTCTCTAGTGCCCAGTTTCTTCTTTTGTTTTTTCTTTATCGCGCAAACTCGAGTTTTTAAATATCAATATCAAAGCGTTGTTTGATCTTGATGTACTTAGTATAAGTTCTGAGGCCAATCATTATTTGCAAACACGAAAAAAATATTACACTAAGGGGCTATGTGATGCCGTCTCTGTCTATTCGAACAAAACAAACAGAGACGGCATCACATTTATCTGTCAAATAAATTTGATCAATGGATGGTGAAACAGGGGGGTAGATTAAATTAGTGCTACTCAAACAACCCCTTCCCTTTATTTCTCACTTTCTACTTTAATTTAAATTTACCTGGACCATGATCGATTGTTGTCGTCTCACCGCCCCTACAAAAGCGTAGTGGTTTGACTTATGACCTGCAAAGGATCATGGGTTCAAGTCCGGGCTCCCACCTCTGCATTATTCGGAACTCTTGCGCGAATTTACATTTGAATCTTTACCTACTCTGAGCTTTTCGGTAGTGGAAAACATTATGAGCGGACCGGTATACACCTGCAAAGCGATGGTGTATGTGTGAAGTTCCCAATCCGCATCGGACTCATGTGGCAACTTTAGCTCAAGTCCTTTCATTATGTATGTATGAGCGTAGCTTGAGCTTGAGTAAATAGGTCAGAGATAGAGATGCTCATCATTGTTAACTACATACCTTTCCTAGATTTCCAACGATACTTGATATCCGTTTTTAATGGCCGAACACAAATTCAAAAGCTAATGTAATGAAACATATCTCCCACGTTACATTATCCCCGTAACCATGGCAACGGTCGGACCCCGTCAAAGGCCGTAACATTTATTTATTATTCTCTTTACAGTTTGACGCGGGCAGGTAAAAGGTTTTTCAGATTAAGCGATGAATCCTAATGATGATAAAGAGTTGGCTAATGGTGTACAACTTTGGTAAAAGAAAACTGTAAACATTAATGGGCGGTCGGCTAATTGGCGCTATGCTCTCTCAGAGATTTATAACTTAATTATTCACCCTGTGTGCTGGGGCCGGAACTCATGGTAATTAGGCTTAAGCGTTGTGAGTATTATGTGTAAGTTGAGTTTTACTTGTAAATAAACTACACTTTTTATCTTGCTTTACTGCTACCAACTGTTGATGTTGTTGTTGGGGATGTAGGTTAGGTTGGTGGTTTGGGCCGTAGTTTATTATCTTCATTATCACAGCCTATATACGACCCACTACAGGCCTCAGGCCTCCTCTCACGCGGTCCCAGTGCGAATTGGGAACTTCACACACGCCATTAAATTTCTTCTCTGTTGTGTCACAGAATATATAATAGTACTGACGTACAGAATGGAAACGGTCCGTCCTGCACCGATTCGAATTACCCCACCCCTCAAGGCGCAGATAGCCGGAAACGGCCAGAAACCAGAAGAGTGCGCGCGCGATGTATGTAGGCGTACGCGTGTACAGACGTCGTCGTGCTTATGTAGATTCAAGAACGCGTATTTGTACGTCGTGTCCGCCGCGTGGTTGTGTGTAGGATTTCTCTCCATGCTTCCCTTCACAATATAGCTGGACACGTTTCGGGCTAACCCGTGCTCGCGTTTGGCAGCAGCCGTGGCGAGTGCTCCGTGATGAAAGACTACGGATTAGCCCAAAACATGACTCGATCATAGACGTGAGTTATCTGCATTTTTACACTGATGATGATGAAGCTATGGAGAGCCTGTTCTATTACAGTCAAACGTTAATGTTGAGGCATAATTTGCGCTCCAAAACCCGAAGCCTATTTACCCTCTCGCTACACCAAAGCAATCGTATCCTGGTCAAACCCACAGCATATTAATCAGGGCTAACATCTTAAAGTCAATTCTATCCGCGCCCGCCCCTTCCGTGTAGCTTCCATGCTGTCCATGTTAATTGCTACTCGCATGATTGCCTTGTCGGGTAACGTGATGTGATAATGACTACGTGATAGCTGTCTGATTGAGAGATTGACTTGTATGAAAAAGACTTTTATGCGGAATCGCAAATAAGACATCTGATTGCAAATGGGTCTCCATATTTTGAGTGATCTTATTGTGGCCGCGGTGGCCTAGCGGTTTGACTTATGGCTTCTCAAGCTCCCGGCTCGCACCTCTGAGTTTTTCGGAATTTATGTGCGAAATTACATTTCAAATTTACCATGAGCTTTACGGTGAAGGAGGACATCGTGAGGAAACCTGCTTGCATACCTGCGAAAAAGCTGTGAAGTTCCCAATCCGCACTAGACCCGCGTGGGAACTATGGCCCAGGCCCTCTCATTCTGGTGCTGTAGTAACCGGGTTGGTTGTCAGACCTCAACTTTATCTTCTGTTGTTTTCAATATGTTCTTGTTTTACTAGAAATACTTACTCGTCTGGCCCAATGGCCCAAAGTGTGTCTTTGCCTCCAATACGAGTACACCCCAATGGTCCCGGTCCTATGCCGTGACTCGCCAGTCACCAGCCTACTAGTACTATAATAGATAAATAAAAAAAAATATGGTACTTAGTTGAATAGTACAGAAATAATTCCAAGGCACAATTTTAATAAAAAAAACTTTATTTTTAGATAATTTTTCAGGTAGGTAACTGTCAAATGTTTGCTTTGAAAAAAAAACATTAGTCATTTGAGTTGACAAATAAGTAATATCACAATTCACTGTTGTCATGTATCTAAATCTACAGGGAATCGCGTTTTGACAGCTCATAAAAAGTAGGTAAGTCAACTGATTCATGAATCAGTTGACGTGTTTGTCATCGTTTTTTTTTTAATTAAGTCAAGTACACTAGCTTTTATTTAAATACTTTCAGTTGCTATTAATTAAATACCATTTTAATTTATCTAATGTCGGAATAGCCAAAGAAGAACCTCGCGAGTAAACAATGTAAAGTATTAAATTTCAATCTACGTATAGAATGGGTTATTAATTAGTTGGTCCGACGATTACACAGAATTAATTGCGTAATCCAATATGAATTAAACAGCTATTCTGACGCAACTCGCTTATTCGACAATATTGGACGCTATTCAAAAGGATGACCGAAACAGTGTGAACTAAACTAAGCTAAAATCTTTTAATGACTTTTAAGGTGCACTTAATAAATAGCCATGTTTTTGTAACGCCGTTGTCTTGTCGGGGGGGTTTCACTCCGCAGTTTAGGTATATTCGGCCGGCGCGCCTCCCGGGCAGGCGTATGGCAGTAGGTTGTCGCTCGGCTATTGGTTCGCACGCTAGCGGCATCGCGCGTAATTAAGCCTCTTTTTTCTGAGATTTTTGCAACATAAAATGATAAAAGGTAGTATACTGTATTAATACACGCACAGTGTTATCTTTTTTTTGATTTATATATCGGCGAGTGGGAACCCTGTGCTCTTGGTTTCGAATCAGCGTTCCCAACGGAATATGAACGCTGGTATCACACGATAAGTTTCAATTTCGCGTGCAAGTGCAAGCAGTTAACGGTCGTAAGAGTAGGCAAATTTTTATACCTAAAGTTGAGTTTTGTTCGAGAGTGATCCTTCTGTACGGTAGTACTATTAGTATCTCCGGCACGTAGTACGGTAGTACTATTAGTATGTTCCACCGCTGGCACTGAATGAATCTGAATGAGTCTTGGACCAAGCTGTTCATAAATTCCATCTGCAAAGTACCTACTCGTTTTTCGTTATCTCACGGGAATTGTGCTATTTTCATAGGTAAAAACTATCCTATGTCCTATAGTCTGACAATATGAACGTAGTTTTGATTCTGTGTGAATTATATAAAGACTGAGCCATAACAGAATGAGCAATCTTAACGCAATTTGGTTCCATGGACCAAGCCGCTAGCTAAAGCGTATTTAAATCAGACTTCGAATCGAACTACTTATTAATATTGAAATGATATCAGCTATATTGGTGCAGTGCGAAGTACGTTCGTCAGTTTTTCGTCTCAACTGTCCGTTATTATTTCGTGTAAATCCGACTATTCGTTTAAACTTAACGGAATATCTGCAAAATTGATTTTGTATTTATCCATTAGCAAGCCTGTCACGCCGCATCAACCTTCTACCAATACTCCGCCACCGCAGCTTACAGATTGCGGAGTAGCAAAGTAATTGAAGTTCATTAATATGGACCTCCGCAAAGTTACGCCTGAATAAATCAATCATTTGATAAGGTAGTTGACACCATAAAACAATAATTTAAGAATTAGCCCTGAAACTAAATTAATTTTCAATTAACTGCATAATTGGATTCTTAAATAGGTACCTACACAAAGATTCATATAAGTGCATACCCAGTTGACCATGCACTTATGAACGTTTACTGTACCTTGTAACCGACTGAGTTGACAAATAAGTGACGGCACAGGCATTGCAATACAAAATCTATGAGAGAAATGCCTTTTAACAGCACACAAAAAGTATTGATAAATAATTTACCGAGAGCCTGGAATTGCATATGTAGTGGTATTGTGTGTTTATAGGCATTGGAGAGAGAGGGAGAGAGAGAGAGACAGATCTATAGTGTTGTCTCACTCTCACTAATTTGGAATTAATATATTAATTAATAATATCATGGGACAATTCACACCAATTGACCTAGTCCCAAAGTAAGCTAAGCAAAGCTTGTGTTATGGGTACTAGGCAACGGGTAAACATACTTATATAGATAGATACATACTTAAATACATATTAAACACCCAAGACCCGAGAACAAATATTCGTATTTTTCATACAAATATCTGCCCCGACGCGGGAATCGAACCTGGGACCTCAAGCTTCGTAGTCAGGTTCTCTAACCACTAGGCCATCTGGCCGTCTAAATGCCTATAAACACACAATGCCAATACTTTATGCGCTCACGCTCTCGGTAATTTATCTATACGTTAAGTTAATTGATTGGTAGTGTCAACCCTATAAATAAGTCACTATCAAATAATTCAGTTTTAGTTCAAGTAAATTTGATAAATATCAATATAATTATTTAACCGCAGTTTACTTTTACAAGTAGGCACTTCACAGACATCCAACCTCCAGACATTCTCCAACGCAATGTCTTTAGTTTTTCAACTTCTGGCCTCCCTCATTCCATTCCCTTACACCCCCTTTGAACGAAAATTAGTTAACTCCGAGATCGCGGCTTACCATTATTTAATTTAAATTTGTTACACTTGGAATAATGAAGGGTTTAGTTAGTATTCGAGCGAAGTCATTTTCAAGAAAGCTCCGAATAGAAATACCTACATGTACCTACACGTCTTATTTTAGTTATGATGTTTTGAAAGACGGTATCTGCCTTTATACTCGTAAATAAGATGACGATACAATCAATCAACTGACGTACTATTTATGACCTGTCAAAACATGATTTTCTCATACATTTTGTATCGCTATAGCTAGTTATGACAATACTTATTTGCCAATCAATTGACTTACTATGTATTTATTTTAAAGTAACTAATAATCTAATTTTGCAGTTAATTGAACATTATTCTGATAAAATAAGTGTTTTTTACTAGAGTGCTTTCGATGTCAAATCGATAATATCGGTAGCGACGTAACAGGCAATTATCAAGTTTTCATTAAAAATAGTATTAGATTTTGCTGACTGATTTTGCACCAAATTTCAAGTCGATGCGACTACTAGTAGAAGTGGATGAAATCGAACTCACAAGATTTGATTACAAACAGGTACATATTTTGTTTGTGTTTTTAAAGTTTTATTAGTAAATAAAACTTTAAAAACAACAATGCAATTTACTGCTTTTTCCAAAACGGCCAGCATCAAAATATCGTTTTAAAATTAAAAACAAAAGACGAACCGTGAACGCACCGAACGCACCCATGTGTGCTGCACACATGGACGCGCGCAATACCTAACGTCTCACAATAACGTCTTTTTTCATCGCTGCCTTAAAAATCAGTCGCGACACGCATTAAGCGCTCCCTTATGTCGGGACATGGCGGAATTCCATTTCAATTACGGGCCTCGACTTAGAGTGAATTTAAATAGAACGAGAGGATCCCGAGATGTACCCATTTAGTTAATCCCGCGTTTTCTTTCGCGAATCTAATCCGATTCCGAACGGTATCAGTGCGTACTTCGAGAAGCAAACAGCCGAATATCTTGGTGACGTTTCTTTGATACTTTTAAACGATTCGGAATAAACGTCGGGATTGGGGAACGGGATTGGAGCGAAGATTACTCTGTCTCGGTTTTGAGACCTAGCGCTTTTTGCGTGCTCAACGCGTTCTAAGCGTAAAATAAAATTAATGTCTTGATTAAAGAATATTCATTCTTATTTGGACTCTTTCAAGTAAAATTATGTTAGCAATCCATGACGTCTAAAGTCATGATAAAAATACTTACGACGCGTGAATAAACTCGTTGTGTTGTGGTCGAATAAGCACGATTGCGTTGTTTTTTTATTACATTTTAATATAATTTTTGTTCATCAATGACGTTTGCCTAGAAAATTCTAACTGTTTTATGCACCTTCTCGTAAATTGGTAAACTGAACCTGAATTTAAGGATTCCTTTTAAAAATGTTGTCGGCTATCTACCATCACTAACAAATGGGGCTCTAGTGAACTCGAAGCCACATAGTACACTTACTTCGGCAATATTTCAAATAGATAATACCGTATTACCATAGGTATTACTCTGTTCGCTGGAGTTGCCAGTTGATTAACGGCGCAAATTTCTAGTTGCAAAATAGTTACGCTTTTTATTTCGATTGACAACACCTGTATAGGCGACGCGTAAATTCATTGTAGTCAAAGTTTTTTTTTTTAATAAAGATGGGTGGGTGTAAGCCGGAGTGGTAGGTATGTGTCAAAAAACTGAGGGTATATCGGGTTGCATCGCTCTCATTGGCCGTGGCTCCAGTCGCTACATCTGTCTCTACGAGCTTAGACACACGCCGCTCTCTTACACTCTCCCTTACGTTTGTTTTGCAAAAATATTCGTTTACTTTCGCCTCATAGTCTACAACACCGAAAAAATTTATTCGAAATTCGTAAAGTACTCACTGGCAGTTTTGCTAGATGAGTAAACAATCACAAACTTCATAAAAAAAATATGACTGCATAGAATGTGAATACTTTTTATACAATTATTCATTCATGCGTTTCAATCCATCGAGCCAGTACGACAATTTAAGCTTTGATTATTTTAGAAAAACTTGTTTACTGACACTGAAACGTTCTATATTTTATTTTTTCAAAAATGTTAAAAATTTAATTGTTAAATACTACACAGTAGACGGCGAAGTGTGTTGCTTACAAATTAAATATAAAATGAACGCACAAAACTTTATACACCAATTAAAAAAAATGTTAACGTTTTTATCTGTCTGCAATAGCTTTAGGTGTTTTGGCTTGTAAATTAAATGACTATTCAAATGAAATTGCCGAAAACAGGCAGCGGATTGTTTTGTTTATATTTACTTAGGTGCTTACCTAGTTTATTGTCAATGATATTTCAATATTTCTTATTTGTTGTTTATTTTGAGAATAGTACTATATTCGCCTGGGCTGGAACAGCAATTAGCTACATACTTCCATTATCATTTTCTTCAGAATTTTTTCAGTAGAATTCAGCAGCTATAAAATTTATTTGCTTAATTTGGTCGCGGGTGAGCAAAGTAATTGTTTTAGTTCATTAATTTGGTGAATCTAACGCGTAAAATGTGCTACATATCATTTACATTACTAACCTATTACATAATGCAATTGTACCGTGTCAGTCAAATCTCTAGCGAAACGGATTAATTTCGTTACGTGGGCGGATTTAATTTCCCGACAACACGGTACATTTCGTTTTTATTTTGTTGGTACTGCCGGCGGCGCGACGCTTAGCCAAATTAAAGGTAAACCTAATCCAGAAAATGGTGCCTCCAAGATCCCGTGATACTTAATTAATACGCTGTCACTTTAATAACGGAACTCAGAGTACGTAAATGCTTATTATTGGAGTAATTCAATTATGCGTGATGAAAATTTTAGTGGCGTCTGTTTTACGTTGCCGCGAGGCTGTCGGGAAATCTACTGCGGTAGTAATTGATTTTAAAATTTTCGTGTACTATTTTGTTTTTAATTGAAATTGTATTTGTGGCATCCGCATAAACAGTCAGATAGATTTTTGCTGGCGGCTTGAGCGCGCAAAGAGTAGAAACTGAATGAGGGCGCCACCTTCTTTGTAACTGCCACATTTTTGACGTAATATGCTTGAGCATGGCAACAATTTCGTTTTTCATATTTTAGTTCCATCCGCTACCGAGCAATGGCCAACTGAGAAAGATCTCAGGCTCAACACTAGTATCGATGAAGGTATATTTAAAAAAAAAATGTTTGAACCGTTTTCTACTTAGGAAGGTGTTAGTCGTAACTAGTAAAGTATGGTACGGGGGGTATGGTATGGTACGGGGCGTCTTGTTTAGGATCCAAAGAACCTGTTAATGAATGATGAATGAGGGGAACTAATGAACTTCTGATCGTCACTTGTTATTCAAGCGACAGCTCCTGATTATTGGCGTAATTAAAAGTGCTACGGTAGCTGAGTAACTGCCGATTGATTGTCTTACCTTTTATCCTCACTTTGCTGCGATCCATGAAGTTTAATAGAAGACTTGAATTAACAAGATTTTCTGAAACACCAGTAACAGAAAGGACACGGTTTATCTAAGTTATTAATGTTGTAAGAGAGTAAGAGACTAATAAAAACCCTCTATCGATAAAGTTTAATAATTACTTACGTTTGACGAAGGCTAATTTCTCAAAAGAAACTTGAAAAGAGAACCGCTGTTCTTTTTTTTGGAACAACAACTGACCCGTTTACGATCTCCTTTTGTGTTGCCATCGCTTACACTAGTCGATGCTGAAATTTACAAATAAATATGCATACTATAGAATACTGAAATATAATAAAGAAATAAACATTTTCTGTTCGTTTTCATATCGGGTTTAATCTCTGGAACTTTAGACTTGATTTAAAAATTCTTTCGCAAATGGAAAGCTACAGTCGGCAACAAAAATATGAATACACCCAAAGTACCAAAAATATGCATCCACGACTCTATTACCAGGGCATAAAGTCGTGTATACATATTTTTGGTACTTTAAGTGTATTCTTATTTGTGTTGCTGACTTTACGAGTATGAACAATCCATTTTATACCGGGAAAGTACAAAATTGCAGCACGGCTCAGACGAAGACGCAGATAACAGCCAATTTAAAGCAGTATTGTTAGATTTGTTTTTTTTTTACCCTTTATAGATGCTGTTTTTTTTTTGTTTCCTTTTAAAATCACATCGGATCCGACCGTTTAAAACGATAACCCTTGACACCGTGTTTTACTACAGAATTCAATTTGTTAGAGCAATAAACAGTAATGTAAATACACTTAAGATACGCGTCTACAAGAAATGTAAAGAAAAACCAATATTCGAGAAAAGGCACAATGCGGCGACCGGGGCCTTTATACGCATTAGATGGGCCAAACTTGAGCGTCAGGGCTGCCAGCGTAACGACATTAAAATTGAGAAAGTACCTACTAGAAAACTTTTTTATATGTATAATTGTTTGATTCAGGCGTTAGTTTACAGAGGTTTTCATCAATAAACTACAACTTATATTTTATAAATTTCTAGTGTTTGTGGCTGTTTGCGCATGATTGCCTTGGTCTTAAAAAATAAAAATATCACGGGACAATTCACACCAATTGACCTAGTCCCAAAGTAAGCTAAGTAAAGCTTGTGTTATGGGTACTATAGGCAACGGATAAACGTACTTATATAGATAGATACATACTTAAATACATATTAAACACCCAAGACCCGAGAACAAACATTCGTATTTTTCATACAAATATCTGCCCCGACACGGGAATCGAACCCGGGACCTCAAGCTTCGTAGTCAGGTTCTCTAACCACTAGGCCATCTGGTCTTAGACGAAGATTTTACTTAATGCACTAGAGCATATACCCATTTTATGCAGCATTCTCTCGACATAAAGAACCACCTTACGAGCATGAAAAGTGAAAAAGTAATTTTGATTACGATGATAATTATTTTAGTATCCGCATATCCGTGAACTTAACAGATTACCTTGCTACTCCGTAGCTACACGCGAAAGGCAGCGCTACCACATTGTATCGCACTTTTTTTAGTTATTGTACTTCACTCTCAGTTTGAATGTTTTTTTTTTTGCTGAATAGTTAGACCGGAAGCCATGTTCTCTAACGCATGGCCGCTCGTAATAGCTTTCACCATCTCTTTTCTGTCACCATATTATACCGTTGTTGACAGAAAGAGTGAATGAGATACCAAGCTTTCGCGTGTTAGACAATGAATTTACATTTGATGAAAGTTTGTCAATCAACCCTAGTAAAAGCTGTTTTAAGAAATGGCCAAATATGGAAAATTCTTATACTTCAGTACTTTGTATTTTAAAGCTCGTTTCTCACTTTTATTTGCAATTGCTGCTTTGAATTTTATTCCATATACAGTAGAGAAATTCTAATACGTATTCTGAGAATTGGTCGGCGATTGATATTTACACGCTTTTGCTTTTTATAAATAAGTATGGAAAAGATAGTAGGTAAAAGAGATTTTTGTGGTCTGGCATGCAACGGGGTTTTTAATTTTAAAATGCTCTCAGTATGAATTTATAATAACTGGTTACTGGAGGCTCAAAAAAGTACTTCTAAAGCGGCTTTACACAACACGTGTACTGTAAAAAGAAATAAAACCATACATCAAGCAGTAAAGCCGAGTTCACACGCGCCGTGCGCGCGATAGCTTGAAATTGACACCAATTCCTTTGATGTTTTGTTAAAAACGCTTCGTTTTTTACGGCCAGCGCTTTTGGTGCGTTCGGAGTGTTTGAACGAATTTTACACCCTCCGGTACCGGTCGACTGACAGTTGTTTGGGGTGGCTATACTGAAAAAAGTTTTGATAGACAGGAGTATTTGAGGAATGTTTTTCATTATATATGTGCATTTGAAACGTTTCACAATAAACCAACCAAATAAATCATGACATTTATCACGAAAGAGTTTTTAGATGTCGAATTGTTTGATTTAGCTGTTAATGAGGTATAATAAAACTTATGAAATAGTTAACAATTGGCCTAGTCCCAAACCAGGTTACGGTAGCCCGCTTGTATTGCATACTTCAAATACAAACTTTATTTAATATTAGATATCGAGAACAAACATGTATGATATCTAATCTAATCTACCCCGATCGTCGATCATAGAAATGAAAATATTTGGAGTCTAGCATTTCGAAATCATAGTTATTTTTGATAGAGTTTTGTATCCAACTAGAAGTCAACTTGCAAATAAATCGGTTTCGTAATAGATACTGGAACGTTCTATTTGAAAGTTAAAAATTTAAGCGAAATCGCGCAGCGTATAATTTTAAAACAAAGAGAAAACTCACGATCGTCATTCTTTTCAGTTCAAAATCCCTTTTAGCGTTCCATTTATTCCATATTCAAAAACGGCACTTCAAAAGTCTTAGATAAATTGGTTCAGACTTTCGCTCCATTCTCCGTTGACAATCCCTTGACATGTTTTATGTCCTAATTTAAATTGCTTTTATCGCGAACGCGACCGTTACGCTTTCCTAAAATGGCCGACCCCAAAATCCTATTTTTCATTCGCAAACGCTAAAATTACTGCTCTTTGTCGTTCCTAATTGTTTAATAATTAATAAAGAAGTTAATTTCTTTTTAACGCCTATGAGTATATGAATGTTTAATTATTGCCGGGGAAGTAAAGTCAATTTAAAAATAAACAATAATCATGTCTGAAATGTTTTATTTCTTTATAAGGTTTATGGCGAATGGTCTTTCATTTCCAATTTAACCGTATTGTGAGTAAAATATTCGTTTTAAACTTTATTATCCGATATTTCATCACATAAATTCAATTTTTAATTCAATCGATTATTAATTATTTACTCATTGGACAGAACAATGAAGGTATAAAAAAGTATGCAACCAAAATTTTACACAAATACATTCTGCATTGCATATCACTCAACTTAAAAGAAGCCGTTATTGTATCTCTTTCCGACATACGTAAAAGAAAAGGAGGGCATGCGTCAATCGAGACTATTCACTGAATTGAAATAAAACAAATGCGTTCTGACGTCAAATTCGATTGTATATTTGCTCTCGAGTTTCGAATTCAATATTTTCCGAAAGCGAATATTGGATGCAGTTCCAAAATTAAATTTAGAAATATGAACGTTAAAGTAACTTGAAACTATTCTTTGTTATGGTTTTAAAATAGAGTATTGTTATTGATCGAGCGAGCACGAAGCGTCTCTGTTTCAGCTTGGCCAATAATGCTTTCTTATGTATGTGCTGTCTTTTCTCCTCTACTGGTCGCATTTTTCAACCGATTCTCCTGAATTTTTGTGAGTAGGTTCGTTAATTATGTAGTTTTTATTTTCGACCCGGTATTTGGAAAATTTTAATTTTTTTTTTGGAAAAGCCAAATTCTTTGGGATTGAAAAAGTAATAATATTATATGTCAGCCAGTTTAAAAATCTCGCGAGGTCTACGTCCCACAAAGCCACTTGTTGTAGCTGTCTGTGATTGGTCATAAATAAAATGTTTAATTTTTCAGGTTTGTGTGAGCGTAACCTACGATTAAACATTAATTTCGATGTGATTACCTTAGACAATAAATATTATTAATTCATTTTATATTTAATTATACTACAATTAGAACATATCCCGCACTTTACACGTCTCATCGCATCTCAATTTTGCAGTTACCTACTTACTTTACAGTTACATACAAAATAAAATAATAATGTATAATTAAAAGAAAGTATGCAATTCCTAACGGGAAACCGTTAGAATTAAACACAAAAATTGGAAAGTAAAATTTCCGAGTTTGATTTTAACAATTTTACGATTGAGCGTAGTTTTGCAAACATTTTTTTTATGCAATATAGGCTTGCGTATAGGATTGTTTGACCACAATCACGCCTGATTGAAAGCGATTAATATTTTTTTTGAATCAGGCGTTACTTTGCGGAGGTCCATATTAATGAACTGAAAGAATTACTTTGCTCACCCGCGACCAAAGCAAAGCGCTTGTGCGCAAAGAGCAAAGTGATTGTTTCAGTTCATTCACATTTTCTTCTTTAATTTCGCTTTTGTTGGTACTGAAACTAGTTCCAAAATCAAAAACGAATTGTTGAAGGTTAAATCGTTTTTGCAAAACTACGTCCGATTATAGTACCTATTTCCACCATCTCTATTAAAATATCGTCTCAAAATCTAAAGACGTAACTCAAATCATAATCACGACAAAAGCTATAATATAGCGTGGTCCGCCGTAAACATTTTCTTTTTAGATCAACATGTACCATAAAGAATACAGGGCACGCCGTTCTAAAGAAAACCGTTGGAGCGTGAATGAGGAACGTAGAACGTACTTCATTATAGTTTCGCATGGACGGCGGGGTCACGACGCCATGGTTTTTCTTATTTTCGCGCGTTAACTAGTGCAGTGTAGACTCGTCTTAACATGGTCGCAAACTATAAAGGTCGCAGGCTATTATGGGAGGAAAGTATCATCATCTCAGCCGAAAAACGTCCACTGAACATAGCCCCTCTCGCCTCCCTAGTTTCGCTAAACAGACCACTCCTTCGCTTCCGCAAACTTAACCAGATCGTCACTCCATCTTTTTGGAGGCCTGCCTACACTGCGTCTTCCGGTCCGTAGACGCCATTTGAGAACCTTTTTGCCCCATCGGCCATCAGTTCTACGAGCGATATACCCTGCCCGTGCCCACTGCCACTTGAGTCTGGCGATTCTCCGAGCTATGTCGGTAACTTTTTCTAATATGGTCCCGCAGAGAACTCCCGAGCATAGCCCTCTTCTCTGTTTTATTCTACGGGTAACCTAAAAATACTTTTGCACTAAGGTTCTAATTTGATCAACAATATTGCACACTTATGCCTTCCCAGCAGACCGCTGGACCAGTGGTCTGGTTAATTAAAATCGGTCTTTATAGGCAATCGCTGCGGATTGCGCAAATGCAAAGATTAAACCTCCGATTCAGTTCGTCCTTTCGTTTTGTAGGGTCTCGTACTCGTAGTTATACAAGGAAACCTTATACTTTTACCATGTCCGTCTGTCTGTTTGTCCGTTCGTGGCTTAGTTAATTATACAGTCGAGAGCGACGTAGATGGCGTGGAAGCCATAAAAGAGAGAGAGAGACTGCAATAGGTCCGTCTAATTCGGAAATAACGTAAAATGGGGATGACTTTTTTTCTCGTCTAAACCCATAGTATGACGTATAGGTATGTCAAAGACATTAAGTATATGAAAACTTAAGCCATTCTCAGGTTTAGCGATTTGCTACTGAATATTAAAGTTTTAAAGTGTTAATTTTCTTTAGAGCAAAGTGCACCCCCGTATTGGTATTTTAAAAGCCCTCTCATCCTAAGAAGCCTATGTCCAGTTGGGACGTACGTACAGGCTGGAGATGATGACGATCATGATGATGATGATGATGATGATGATGATGATGATGATGATAGAAAAACCAGCATGTCATAAATCACTACGCCCCTAGCCATATGAATACGCATTACGTTCCCATCACTCATTTAGTTTACGAGTAGTCACAAGTAATTCCGCCCACAACAGTCATTTGGGCGCCATCTTTGACCAAATGGACGCGGGCTTAGGCACGTTTTATCTTTATTAAGAAATACGACGTTTTCATAGGATAATTTACAATTATACTTTGATCGTTTAGTATTTACTTTGCTTTCTAAAATTAAAAAGGGGTACTTCAAATTTAGTCCCGAATTGTGTATATTCTCCGATATTAACCCCTCGTATGCTTAAGATTCGTGCCCAATTTAAGGTATTCTTTTTGTATTTTTTTTTAAATCTGTATCATTGGATTTATATGAAACTGTTAAGACTAGAATGCACGATTTTTTTCACTTCCCGCATACGAGGGATTAAAAAATGGTTTTTAGTAATAGAAGTGTAGTAAACAAATTTTATCAGGCTTTCTATACATTTTTTTTTAAATGAGGAACAGCAATTGATGATGAGCAACAGCAATGATTCACATCATATTATTATGGTTTCATACGTATTTTTTTAAAACTTCTGTTAATTTAATTGTTTATCTTATTTGACTGGCTAAAATCACTGAAGAGCCTGTAGCTAGTTTTTCAAATGTCAACACCTAGGTCCCGTTGGAAAGTATTAGTGAATGTCATTGACAACGAGAATTAATTTCTTGACTAACAAAACGCCACTCTAAAACCTTATTGCTCCACCAGCCGTCGTTTCTAAGAGCAAACACTGTGTCAAATGCCTTGCCCACTGCTACATAAGTCTGGCGACTCTCCGAGCTATTTCAGTAACTTCGGTTCTTCTGTGTATCTCCTCATTTATGATGAGATCACGCAGGGAAAACTGAGTATATCTCATTCTATCTCTCTTTGAGTGTATTTGATTTTTCTTATGAGGCCGATTGTAAGTGACCAGTTCCGTCGGTGGTAGTAGCTGAATCTGTGCTGGGGATTCTTCCGCGAAACGGAAGGCGTGTCGTGGGAAGAGTCCCGGCAAGATGAACTGACGATCTTGTGAAGATCGCAAGGAACCATTTGAATGCGGACATCGCAGGACCAATCGTTGTAGAACTCCTTGGAGGAGGCTTTTGTCCAGCAATGGATGCCTTTTGGCTGATACGTGATAATATAATGATGAAAGGAATATATCTAACTAGTCCGGGGCCTTGGGAACGGGTCCTATGTGCCCTTTTGGGAAAAATGGTACAGAAATTAACGTATTAATATTTCAATAGGTCGTCAATTTAGTTAAGTAAGATGTTAAACTTGGTGTTGTCGCGTAATTTATTTCGTTTACCAGACTCTGAACACAGTCCGGGTTACATAGATGTTTTTCTGTTTAATATCGGGGTTGCCAGGTTTGTAAAACGGCGGGCGCGGGAATTAAAAGAGTAAGATAATTTACCGGGCAACTTTATTTGAGCCGTATTACGCTTGTTGCGGTTTATGCTGGGCTTTTACGTTTTATGCTTCTTTTAAGTCAACATAAAGATTTTTATTTTAAAAGGTAAGTCTTGTTGTGTTTACTTGATGTAAATTCGAGCCTTTTCCGATCGCTATCTAACTTATTTGTTGATATTGACTGAAGTAGTCAGTTTCGGAATGTACCCATTTTGACACGACCCAATATCCACTGTTCAATGGTTGGGTAGAGTGTGTATTCAAACGTTGAAGTGGTTTATGTTGAAAATTTAATTTTTGATATTATAAGATTTTTTGCTGATAGTTTTTTCATTGTAAAACTTGCACATGCTTTTTAAATTTTAAGCCAATTAGACCACTGGAAATAGGTTGAATTCGAGTTTCAAGATGTGACAGACACAAATATAGTAACATAGCAAATTAAACGATGATTTAGGTTGACAATTGTTTTACTTATTGTCTTAGCACAAAGTAACTACCAAGTACTGGTAACTTACGTAACATTTTAGCCCCGTTAAGTTAAAAGCTTTCAACGTAAGTATAGTAATCACAGCGAGATTCAGAACAACACTGTCTTTGATTTGTATAACGGAGCACTCTTCCCTAAACCCAGTAATGGAAAAAATACAGGTGTTTAGGCGAAGGTAAAGTTTTCATTTAATATTCCGTCTCACGATTTCCATTTCATGTGCTATGCGGATTACATAAAGCCCCAAACTTTTCTTATAACTCATTTTTAGAAGTTCACTCCTCTAGTTCAGTGAATATCTTGGCTGAATATCGCCGCGTTGGTGTTTTTTTCTTAATGTTAGACTTTGAGTGCAACTTTAAGGATACTTGGAATTCTTGCCTCTTCTTGGATTCATCATCATCAAATCAGCGAAAGGACGTTGACTGCTGGATAAAGGCTCCCCTCAAAGAGTTGGGTGTTCTAAGGGAAAAAATAATTTCCCGTGATCTACTAGGGTGAGCTATAGGCAAAAATATTTTTCTGTGGTAAACCAAGTGAACCAGTGTTGCAGAACTATCGATAGTTTGACTATCGATCGTTGACCTCGCAAACTATTCAGAATATCGATGTTACCATAAGCAGTATAATTGATAATGGCAATACCATCGATACTATCGATAGTTTTATGTCCAATACAATCGATAGTATCGATACTATTGCAATAATGTCCGAATACAATCGATACTATCGATAGTTTTGTACAATCGATAGTACAAAACTATCGACACTATCGATAGTATCGATTTTTTTCGGTCATTATTGCCTAATTTTGCAATACTATCGATACTATCGATTGTATTGGACATAAAACTATCGATAGTATCGATAATATTTCCATTATTTAGACGACCAGATGGCCTAGTGGTTAGAGACCCTGACTATGAAGCTTGAGGTCCCGGGTTCGATTCCCGTGTCGGGGCAGATATTTGTATGAATAATACGAATGTTTGTTCTCGGGTCTTGGGTGTTTAATATGTATTTAAGGTTGTATCTATCTATATAAGTATGTTTATCCATTGCCTAGTACCCATAACACAAGCTTTGCCCAGCTTACTTTGGGACAATCAATTGGTGTGAATTGTCCCGTGATATTTATTTATTTATTTTATTTTTATTATCAATAGTATTGCTTATAAATCACTATCGATACTATCGATAGTATCGATAGTATTGACACGTGGTGATACTATCGATAGACTATCGATAGTCTATCGATATCGGACTATCGATAGGCAACACTAAAGTGAACCACGAGAAAAAATACGTTCCTGTTGTAGGTGAACTAGGTGGATGTACCACGGACAACAGAGGAGTTCCCCTCTACGGCGATCGGTCCTGCTCTAGATACCAGTATCCAAATGGTTTTACCAGGGGCACAGAATAAGTAATATGTAACCAGTAATGCCGCTAACCAATCTTCACTAGACAAAACAATGCAGTTCCCACGCTCGCGCCGTGTAAGTCGCTTGGCTGTGTGCGTGCGTCGATTCGGGTGCTCTAGTATGAAGTTGGATTACTGATTACATATTACTTATTCTGTGCCTGGGGCCTGTTGCATAACAAAGTACAATATTACAAGCGGAACTCTCGCTTCACTTATATTAACTAGAAAAGGAGTTCCGCTTGTAATATATATATAATCTTTATTCTCCAAAACAAAGACATGGCTTCGTAACTAAAGAATAATAAAACTAACAATAGCAAAGAGAAACATAAAATAACAATTAAACATATCAGACACATATTAGATGAGAAGCCATGTGATGCACTGAAGAATAGGCGCTGGCTCAGCATAATGCTGCAGCAAGCCGCAGCGCTGATATTCTGCCAGTACCCATACCGAGTAAGGACTCCGACCAACGTGATAAACTCAGCCCAATCTCGTCATATAATGAGTTTAATTATTAAATGGGAATCAAAAAGTATCGGCGAAAATTCTGAATTTAATTAATTAGGTACTACAAGCATTTCCTTTTATGTATAAATTAGGTACTACCCATATTTATAAAGGCTTTAAATTAAATTGTCTAAGAAGTGAAGTGAAAAACGAAAAGGAGATATAGTTGAGGTGAGAGGGTTCAGAACTTTTCAAGATAAGAGTTTCTGGAGAGACAGTAAATGCGATCTGAGCTTAATACGAAAGTTGGATTTCGATTCAATGTTGCGGAGTGGTGGGGGAATATTATTCCAACACTTAGTGGATTGGTATCTGAAGCTCCCCCTAAAAGCGACAGTCTTGTGTCTGGGCACGCATAACACTACTTTTCGCGAAGCACGAATTGAACGACTGGAGGAGGACCAAACGAGTTTTTTATAAAGATAGCTGGGTGTTTGCCACTTAATAGTATCAAACAGCAAGCAAGACAATAAAAGTTCGTAATATAAGTTGTACTTTGTTGCAACAGGCCCCTGATCGTTGGGACCTTCTCTCGCCACGTCTCCCAGTTCGCGGCCAGTACTCTAGAACCTGCTGCCCTATCGGCTGCCAGTTCTAAAAGCAACGTGCCCTGGTGACTCGGACAGGCTATTTGTCTCTGTCTGGGACAACGGCAACTGTACCTAGAAAAGCCAGCCAAGTGCGTGTCGTCCCTACACACGAAGAGTTTTGTACCATTGCAGCATTATTCAATATTTAACGCTTTAGCCTGTATATTGTTATTTATTACTAGCTGTTTCCCGCGACTCTGTCAGCGAAGAATAGGGATTTAAAAAATAGCCTTCGACCTATTCTCAGACCTACCAAATATACAGAAAAAAGTTTCACAAAAATCGGTCAAGCCGTTTCGGAGGAGTTCGATAACAAACACCGTGACACGAGATTTTTATATGTTAGAAGAAGATTAAGAATGCTAACTGTTGCCCGCAACTCCGTCCGTGAAGAACAGGGATATAAAAAAATAGCCTACGACCTATTCTCAGACCTACCAAATATACAGAAAAAAGTTTCATAAGAAACGGTCAAGCCGTTTCGGAGGAGTTCGATAACAAACACCGTGACACGAGATTTTATCTCTACGGATACAACTGACAGCTAGGCAACAGACTTTTGGCACACTTTGGGTACGGTATCCTAAAAAACACATAAGGGTCATACACACCGTAAGAAACAAAAGTTGTCTCTCCTGTGAACATAACATTAGCCACCGACGCATATATGCGTTTTCGGGACTTCGCCCAGTGCCACTGTTATAATTATTCATACAGTTTGAACGCACATGTGCGTCGGTGGCACCTGTGGAACTCAGGTGGCAGTGAATGCGTTAAGTAAACTTTAGATTTATTTGTAAGGGCTGAAAGTTGGCCAGGCGTCCCGCACGCCGATGGAGACTTGACTTAAAAATAATGATGCTATAGATCCTTAACTTTTGCCATGTCCACAGGAGAGACGACGCGAACGAAAAAAACCGGTTGTCTGTGATCCATTTGCGGACTTAAAAACCGTCGGATTTGCTCGCTGGCTCGCTGTTGCATACTTGAAATTCTAAAGTCCGCAGACTTTTAAGTGCTCCATTGGCGGTTTAGACCTTTGGCACGCGGCGGACACGACGTACAAATACGCGTTCTTGAATCTACATAAGCACGACGACGTCTGTACACGCGTACGCCTACATACATCGCGCGCGCACTCTTCTGGTTTCTGGCGGTTTCCGGCTATCTGCGCCTTGAGGGGTGGGGTAATTCGAATCGGTGCGGGGCGGACCGTTTCCATTCTGTACGTCAGTACTATTATATATTCTGTGCCTTTGGCTCGCGAGTTCGTTGGCGTACCGGCGGTTTTGCTCGCCAATGGATCACCCCCTTAAAGTCACTTTACGGACGATAGTTTAACGTGACAACGTCATAGCAAAACATTCAAAAACAAAAATGAAACCAGGCGGTCACCCATCCAAGTACCTACTGACCGCGCCCGACGTTGCTTCACCTCGGTGATTGGACGAGAACCGGTGTTTTGTCAAATATCTTGAAAACGCTGCATCCTACGGCAAAATCAATGAAATTTTCATCCCCCTTTAATCCCTCCGCGCCCCCCTGACCCCCCCCCCCCGCACCACCCATTAAAAATTACCCGAGCGCTAGTACTAAGATTGTATACATCCTGGCGTTCACTGCTCTCTCTTGTACGGGACATGTACGGAACATTGCGTCATCCTTTTTCGTGCGTGCAGCCGGCGTTCATCGATTTATTTGACGTTGTCGTTGTCACGTCAATAATGTGTATAACCCATAATTCTGCTGATTTTTACTTTTTGGTGCACGTCTAGGTCGTGAATCATGAATGGTTATAATTATACTTTTCCTGCAAATTCAAACGACCAGATCTGTGCACGTCAAGAAACTTGCAACGTTACGCTGTAAATCATCGTTAAGGGCCCACATTACGATTGTAGATAAAGTAAATAAACGTGGGATTGGTCGTAAAAGCTGAACTTATATAATTACGCCGTCTTGCGGTCACGGCATACTCGGCACTTTGGCGGAAAATACATTAATTATAGTGTATTTTCCACTGTAAAAAGTAGTAAACAGAAATCTCGTAGTGTTTTCGTCTTGGTTACTTTTAAACAGAATTTTGATTATTAATTTCAAGTACAGCCAATTTCATTCCTAGGCACCTTTTCGTCATTTGATAAGCATAATATTGTCTAAGATAAATAACATTGTTTACAAAGATAAGGTTCTACGCTGCTCCAGGAATCAAATTGAATAACTGTACATGGAGTACTTTTTAATATTTAAAATGTTTTAAGGCAGTTTATCCGCGGTGCGAAATTTTACGAAGCAATTTCTCATAAAAAAAAGTATGAAACGTAAAAGCACCCTAAAAGCAAAACCGTAACGAAACATAACTTCCAATTTTTGCCTTAATTTTTTAATAATACCGGTCCTCTTTAAAAGTATAATCAAATCAAACGACACCCTTTAGGTCTGAAGATAAATAAAAAAGGGGGGCCATAAATAACTTTAGAGGCCAGCCAGACGTGGGGCCTAATGAGTTAAAGGGGCGGTGGGGCACAATTGAAACTGGGCCAATAAACCATTTGTATTCAAACGGTCTGTCTGCCGGCCGCATTTTAATTTACTTACTCGAATTAAAACTGCGCGTGCTTCGATTCCTATCCGATTTTACTTCGACACTCCGTTTTTATCGTTGATTGAAGATGAGGGCTTTCTTACCCACTTCGAATTCAATCGAGTTTACTTGCCCATATTTCCTGGGGCAATATTTGGCAAATTGACTATAACTTTGAACTCAATTGTCCCTGTTGTTCTTTCAATTTGCGTATTGGATGGTCTTTGTCGGCACGAAGAGGCTTTCAGCCACTCGAGCGCTTCGCAAATGAATGACGAATATTTTAATTGAAGCGAGATTTGCGTATTTCGTGTGAGTTCGATTGTTTCTATCTAGTGGTTTGTTTGAGAGCACTTAGACAGAACTCGGGGCCTGAATGCTCGAACAAACACTTACGATCGCTTTTAATTTGAAGACGTTCGCAACGTGGAAGTTTTTGTGATGGTATTCCAGGAATATATTTGGTACCATTTAGAATGAAGCGTAGTTAAGTGGGTAAGTATTGAAGTGTACATTCCCGAGGCAAAACATTATACCTCTTTCGTTAGATGTATAATAAACCAAGACCGATGAGATGGAGTTAAAAATTTGGACATTTAACACCGGTATTTAATAACTTTAATTTCAATACTAGATGAAAAAAATCCCGCCTGTATAATTCCCGTTCCCATGGGAATTCCGGGAAAATATATACCCTATGTCACTCTCGGAACTGTGGCGAATCTAATGACACCTCACACTTCAAAATCCATTGAGCCGTTTAGGCTGCAGGGTGTGCCAAAGAATGATACATAGGTACATACATACATATGTACATACATACATAAATACATACGCTCGAAAAACATAACTTTCCTTCGACACTCGGGTGAATAAAATATGAAACATTTCGTCGTGCAATAGACAAATAATCATTCTGTTGTTGTTGTTGTGTTGTTTTCATGTCACACGGATTTTTTTCCAGTCAACCGTTTTGTGTGGAAACGAAACTAACTTTTTGAACCACATTGATTAAAGATTTCAAATAAATGGAGTAAGTACTTATTTTGCTCTTCAGCGTAGTAGTGAGGACAAGTCATACAAAATAGCTACGTTTGCGTTGAAGTTTTGCTTTTTCATACAATTTTCCCGCGCTCTGTCCGCATAAAAATAAAATTAAGCTACGCTAACGCAACTAAACCTAGAACCAAGAGAACCTACACCATAAATAAAAATCCGGACACGTGTTTCGCTTCAAAGTCAAAGTCAAAATTCTTTATTCAATTTAGGCATCAATTGATGCTCCTATGAACGTCGAAAAATCTACCACCGGTTCGGAAAAAAACCCTGTTGAGAAGAAACCGGCAAGAAACTCAACAAGGTATATTTTTTTCAATCAGATCTACATTGTTATTAAATGACATACATCTAAAGTATGCTTCTCTCCGAAGCATTATCATCATCATCAGCGGTTTTTGATCCCGCGACATACATGAAGCACACCGTAGCGACATCAACAGCGTTCCGTTTGTCACCTTTTGAAAACGGATCCCTAAAAAGTACATGCGTGGTACAAAGACATGGCTGCATGGACCAATTGCTTTTGCCCCTTCATTTAACATTACAATATCATCGACATGTTAATAAACTGAAAGTTAAAAGTTACGCGCAGCTTTAACCGACAAACGAAAACGGATCCCTAAAAAGTACATGCGTGGTACAAAGACATGGCTGCATAGACAAATTCCTTTTGCCCCTTCATTTAACATTACAATATCATCGACATAGCAACTCGCATTCAAACTATGTTAATAAGTTGAAAGTTACGCGCAAGTTAACCGACAAACGTGCACAGTTCAGGTAAGTTAATGTTCACTGATGTGTTTTAGTACAGTTCCTTTAACTTCAAACGATAGACTTCGCCTTCAAGTTATATTAGTAGCTAGCTTGAACCTGCGGCTTTCCCCGTTAGAGTTTAACATAGTTCTTAACCGTACGATATTATAAAGGGAACAAAGAAAATGTACTGCTTTCTAGGTCCAAAAGTTTGGGCTGGACGTTGATGTGGGAGTTACGGTCCAAGCTCTCTAATTCTGAGAGGAGGCTTGTGCTCTGCAATGGGAGGTATATATACTGGAATGATTACTCAAAATTAGTAGGATAGTTTTTTAACTACGGAGACATGACTCGAGGTCAGTCAATGACATCAATTCATAGACCCGATTATTTCGAAACTTTCCTAAATATCACTGTATCATTAATAATTCAAATACATCGCACAAAGTTAAATTGCTTCGTATAATTAAAACCAAAACTCCAATAGAGTTCCGTTTGATTGAAAACTACTTAAAACAACGATTAGGTGTTTTTGGTAATTCGGTATATCACAGTATTCCTTTTATTTTAATGAATCGTTGATTGATTCAGTGTTAATGATGTTTCGATGTATTGCTGTGAAATTAATGGATATTTGGCTAATATTCAATACTAGCTGCACGCGGCGGACACGACGTACAAATACGCGTTCTTGAATCTACATAAGCACGACGATGTCTGTACACGCGTACGCCTACATACATCGCGCGCGCACTCTTCTGGTTTCTGGCGGTTTCTGGCTATCTGCGCCTTGAGGGGTGGGGTAATTCGAATCGGTGCGGGGCGGACCGTTTCCATTCTGTACGTCAGTACTATTATATATTCTGTGCTAGCTGTTAACCGTGACATCGTCTGCGAAGAATTCGGTGATCGCTATTCCGCGGGAACTATCCTATTTTCACACACAGACAGACAAACCCACTTTCGTATTTATAATATTAATAAGTAAGTATAAGTAAGGATGTATAAAGATTCTCAGAGCTAAACTGCGGACAGAAATTCTTCTTCTTCTATTCTTCTTGTGCCTCTTCAATTATTTATTGACCTTCAATTTCCTGTATTTCTCTCTATCGGAACAACTCTTCGACGGAGGCGAAACCAACAAGCAATAGGTCGCCCACGACTTTAACGTTAACACCACTAGATCGTTTATTAACGTTCATCGACTAGTCCATAGACTAGTTGAATTCCTCGACTAGTCTACATTATGTCGATGTTCAACTAAACGGTAGAGGTTGTCTAATTTAAAACGACGCGTCCCACCACCGCATTTACGCACAGGATTTTTCATGCGATTTGTCGATCGTGATGTTGCACACTCATCGTAGTTAACGGAATAGTTGGCGCTCCCAAATAGATGAAGAGTTGTAATTAAATTAATATTTGCACGCACTCGTCCAAATCAACTGAATTAGTAAAGGGGCGCGCGTCATTTTAGATTAAACAAGCTCTACGTCTTTTTACTAATCGCTAGGTCTGTGGTTGCAGTACCTGCAGGCTTATTGTCTAACGTTTCTGACGCTTGCCTTCGCAATCACTATCTCTTTCTCTCCAACGGTATAAAAGGATGACAGAAAGAGACGGTGAAAGCGAAGGCAAGCGTCACAAGCGTTAGACAAAACGGCCTGTCTACAGTACAACTCTTGTTCAAATATGAAATTTTTAACATAATATGGAACATAGTTCAAATTTGTTTGGTTGAATAAATTAACTGTATAAAAGACTATGATTTTGTGTCGACCGACGTCGCGTTTTTAGCCGTCTAACAATTCGACTAGTCGACGCTCGATCGGTAGACCGTCCAAACGTTGATTCGACATGGACCGTTCAATCAGCTAGCCCGTTCATTCAACGCCCATCGCTAATGTTCACTTAAGAGGCTCTGATGTCCGAGTAATGGCGTGATACCGATACAACCGACCAGGGAACTGGTTCTGGAAATCTATATAATTCCAAAGAGGTCTGGTACAGAAGGCAACGGGAAACCACTGCACCAAATTCCCTAGAACTTAGTTAGTACTAACTAAGTAGTAAGTAGGTTTTTTCTTTTATTTTCTTTTTTTTTTTAGTAAATATGGCAAGTATTTTGTAAACTTTGTGTGATAAATTAAGATTTATTTATTTTTTATTTTTAGGCTTCACGGACAGACAAACAGACGTGGCGAAATTTTAGGGTTTGACATTTTGACTACGAAACCCTAAAGAATGGCTTATTACAAAAGTCTTGGAAGGAAAACGAGGAACGTCGAATGTCCTTTATCCTCTTCACGTTCAATCCTATCTAATAGCTAATCAATAAATAATTTCTAATAAAAGTAATCTTACTAATACCTATTATAAAAATTCTATCTATCCGATCTATCTATGCTGTGTAGCAGCTTGTTGGCAGAAAGTGTATATAAGTCTAGATCACTATTTCAATTTTTTATTTACTACTTTATTTCTTGATTATGATGAAGTATGATTAACGACCACTTTTTTCCTTGTAATTGGATTCGGGAGCAAACAGTACTCGTAACAGATGGCAAGCACCAACTCATCATCAACTCAGCCTCTATACGTCCCTCTGCAGGGTACAGGCCTCTTCTCAGATGAGAGGCCTTGGGCCGTAGTTCCCACGCGGGCCCAGTGCGGATTGGGAACTTCACACACACCATTAAATTTCTTCTCAGGTGTATGAAGGACTCCTCACGATGGTTTTATTCACCGTAAAGCTCGTGATAAATTTCAAATGTAATATCGCACATAAATTCCGAAAAACTCAGAAGTGCGAGCCCGGACTCGACCCCACGACCCTCTGCTTGAGAGAGCATAGGTCAAACCGCTAGGCCACCACGACTGACAGAACCAACTGACAGCTGTCAGTTAGATTATTGCAAAAGCGAAAAATTCTGTGCGTGTGTCTTTTTGAAATTTGGTACGTATGTAGATAGCAGGATAGCTTCCTAGCCTTGTGGTTCGACCTATGGCTCCTCAAGAGAGGGTCGCGGATTCGAGGCTGGGTTCGTACCTCTGAGTTTTGAGCTTAAGATGCCATGATACACACTGCCAGATGCCAAGGAATTTTCTCAAGTCAATTTAATCCTGCAATTAGATAGGTTATTGGTACTTTTTTTTTATGTTAGTGAAGCCAGACAAACGAACTAGTGGGTCACCTGGTGTTAAATGAACACCACTATCCATAGACACTCGCAGCGCTTTACGCGATACCAGTGCGTTGTCGGCCCTGCAGAAAATTGTACACTCGCCTCTTAAAGGCACCCAGGTCGTAACTCGATGGGAAGACCCCAGCGGGAAGCTCGTTCCAGATTTTGCAAGTTCGTGGCAAAAAAGACCGCTTAAAACGCACCGTCGAAGACTGCCATTCATCAACATGATGTCTATGAAATGAACGCTTACGACGGGAGGATCTGTAATGGAACCCCGCAGCTGGAATGAGGTCAAAGAGTTCCTCAGAGCATTCCCCGTTGTAGATCTTAAAGAACACGCAAAGGGAGCTAACGTACCATTTGTACTATTGGTATAGTTCACAAAAAAATTTACAAATCAACGCTCGCCTAATTTAAAATCTCAACGCCCCATCAAGCTCATATTTGCACATGCCAGTTCAAATCGTCGTCAATACTCCACGTATTTTTCCAGTGGCGCCCAAACTTTGACACCTTATTGCTTCTCATGCAATATGCATGTTGATACCCCCCGAAGACACAGCCCGCGCGCCCCCATAATTGGTGAAAATCAACCCGCCCCTCCCCACTATAACTTCAACGAAAAATGTGCCCCGACCAATCGAAACTGATCCCGCAGTCGAACTCAGAATCCACAGACGAGAAGGAAGTATCAAGTTCAATTTAAAATGGACTCGAGGTATATCCACTCCGATTACGCTTTGCCGAGTCTATCTACACGTTAAATAAGATAAGCCCCTGGAAAGTCAACCGTGGTTCCCGGTTATTGTATTGGATTTTGAAACTGTTCTGGATTAATTTATTCATAACTGTCGCTTCATGCTCTTATCTGTGGTTTAGCTTTTAATGTTGGCTATTTTCTACCAGCTGTCGCACTTCGTTATTCTTAGTTTTAATTTTATGGCTCACTGGCGTTCAATTGCTTTTACCAACAGACGTACTCTGCTTGGATACGCTCTCATGTATCAGTAACCTAGTAGCGTAACGGTTGACATGCCGTTCTTTGAAGATTGGGCCGTAGTTCCCACGCGGGCTCAGTGCGGATTGGGAATTTATGTTGTCGTTCTTTAAGTGTCAGTTTTATTATACACAGGGAAGCCTTGAATTTCCTTACAAGACATTATGCACCGTTTTTTTTTTGTTTTCCGTTAACATCAATATATTACTTGGTACACTCACAAACTTAATAAAGCCTAAACGGTTCAGTAGATGTTTATGTGTTGGACGTCATTATTGGAAGTCCAACACGTAAACAAACAACACAAACAAAGTTTACCCATTTATTATGTTATTATACATTGATACTCAACACTATACGTTAGAAGTCAAAAAGAAGGGCCACGTTACGTCGTAGTAGACGCACAAAATGATTAGCTGGAAAAAGTTCCTTCGCGAGACGCAAATTAATCATACAATTATAAGAGACCCTTTCATTAAAATTTTAACTGCCGTCGTTCAGGTGTTAACTACAACTGTTTGAACTGCACCTGTAAAAAGTATTCTATCTAAATAACCAGGCGTTCGAATTTTGCTTGAAGTTAATTCTGTTTCCTGAAACTCATAACATGCGTTTTCCCAGAGATAAGAAAAACTAGATCGATTGTTCACTCCCGAAAATCCCAACATAGCAGATGTCATCGGCATCGTTTCCAAGGTTGCCGAAATAAATAAGTACAAGAATTGCTCAGAAAAAATAAAATCAAATAAAATTTTAATCGTACAAGGATTAACTGGAAGAGATCCCTTTAAGGTATATGTTTACTTTTGTACTTAGGTAAGTCTGTTTCTCCTGTTATCTGATAATTTCATGTGTTTTATGTCCAATATATTGTCCCACTACAAGGCACATGCGTCCTCTCAGAATAAGAGCGCTTTGGCCGTAGTTCCTACGCGGGCCCAGTGCGGATTGGGAACTTAATTTCTGTCCTTTGTATCTTATCTTTTTTTTCCTTTTCTTCCTTTTTTCCTTTTTAGGGTTCCGTAGCCAAATGGCAAAAAACGGTACCCTTATAGATTCGTCATGTCTGTCTGTCTGTCTGTCCGTCCGTATGTCACAGCCACTTTTTTTCGAAACTATAAGAGCTATGCTGTTGAAACTTGGTAAGTAGGTGTATTCTGTGAACCGCATTAAGATTTTCACACAAAAATAGAAAAAAAATAATAAATTTTGGGGGTTCCCCATACTTAGAACTGAAAGTCAAAAATTTTTTTTCATCAAACCCATACGTGTGGGGTATCTATGGATAGGTCTTCAAAAATGATATTGAGGTTTTTAATATCATTTTTTTTAAAACTTAATAGTTTGCGCGAGAGACACTTCCAAAGTGGTAAAATGTGTGTGACTTCTAAAATAAGAGAATGATAAAACTAAAAAAATTGTATCATGTACATTACCATGTAAACTTCCACCGAAAATTAGTTTGAACGAGATCTAGTTTGTCTGTCTGTCTATATCAGTAACCAATCTTTGACGACCAGATGGCCTAGTGGTTAGAGACCCTGACTATGAAGCTTGAGGTCCCGGGTTCGATTCCCGTGTCGGGGCAGATATTTGTATGAAAAATACGAATGTTTGTTCTCGGGTCTTGGGTGTTTAATATGTATTTAAGTATGTATCTATCTATATAAGTATGTTTATCCGTTGCCTAGTACCCATAACACAAGCTTTGCTAAGCTTACTTTGGGACTAGGTCAATTGGTGTGAATTGTCCCGTGATATTTATTTTTTTTTTTTTTTTTTTTTTTTTTAATCTAAAATGATCCCACACTGCGCACATTTTGCTTAGGAGCAGGGGTCTGCTAAGACTGGATTTTCATAGATACGAATAAATTTGTACGGAACCCTCGGTGCGCGAGTCCGACTCGCACTTGGCCGGGTTTTTTTAAAGGCCGGCAACAGATCAGTCTCTTTTAGTTGTTGATATTTATGGGTGGTGGTGATCATTTACCATCAGATGACCCGCTTGCTCGTTTGCCTCCCACTCATAATAAATAAAAAACATACATACATTGCTCGTTCAAAGGTATTGGATGTGAGTATATAAAAATGTCTTTTACTTAATAACTCACCCGAAAAAGTTATAAAAACTCTCTATTATGAATAACATTAGGAGAATATTCTCAAAACAATATCAACCTCATGAACTTGAGCACTAAAGTTTGTTTATGTTTTTCATGTTGCCTCTCCGCCGAGAGTAAAGTGTTCTTTGAAATAATATGGTTTATGGTAAGCAGGAAATCTTGTCATTGCTTTATTCAGCGCGCATCCATCGTCATACGTACATACCCTTAGGAGCGTTAGCTTATATGTATGTCTGCGTACACACTGTCACAGAGTCTCTAGCGGATTGGAAACACAAAAGTGTCACTTTTCTGGAGATACTTCGAACTAATGCTAAGCTTTAGTGCTGCAGATATAAACCACTTTCTAATAAATAAATGACTGCTGCGCCGTAGAACTAGTGTCACTGATATAGCTCGAAGAATAGGTATGTAAGTTGAAAATGGCAATACCCCGGACATATCGTTAACCAGTGGGGGGAAAGGTTATCGAGTGGCGGCCGCAAGACGAAAGACGTAGCGTTGGCAGTCCACCACTGTATGTTTTCTTCGGCACTTCCTGCCACGTACAGTAAAACTGTGGAAACAACTTCCGGCAGCATTGTTTCCAGACATTTATGACATCGGGGCTTTCAAGAACTCTCCTTGAGTTGTTGATATTTATGGTCGGTGGTGATCATTTCTCATCAGATAACCCGCTTGCTCGTTTTCCTCCCTCTCATATTAAAGAAAAGTAAAAAAAAAGGTGGACCGAGGTCATCCCGAGATTTGCTTGCAAGCGGTGGATGCAAGTGGCAAATTGATTTCATTGTGCCATTGTTCTAAAATGGACACCATCCGGATGATTACGAATTGCCTGATTAAGACGTTATTTTGCGGAAATCTATAAGATACTAATTACCGTGTTGTGTTGTTGTAGTTCATTCAAACTCTTTCTTATACTACACTCTCTAGAACTGTCCGTATACATGGTAAGCCTTGAATTTTTTGCTCGTCAGTATTATAAACTTTTTTTTTAAATTAAAACAGAATTGTAAACTGACTCCATATATGGATTAACCTCATTTTTATACGACGTAAGCGGCAAATAAATGTGTACTTACTCGATCGTAAGCGGTCACCGTAGCCTGAAAACGCTTGCAGCTCCAGGGAATTCGCATGCACGTTGCCAATTATTTAAAAACCACACAGTCCGTTGCTGCACCATCGTCATCTATAACATTGTATTGCGAAATGACGACTATTCATAAAAAGTTACAAATCTTTTATAGCAAAATACTATAATGTTTTGTCTGTGCCTGGCAAAAGCAACTATTGTAGTGACAGGTAGACAAACGCACGTTAAGTTACCATTAGTGTGTTTCATGTTTGTGACTCCAAGGGTTGTTTGATTTGTTTCATCTGCAATTTATAAAGCATTTTTATTTAGAGATTTTATTTCAATGATATATTTCAATTAGGGGTTTAGTTTATAAGTAGCGTACTTGTTCATCCGAAGGCCGGGCTCCCTTCGGTAAACCTCCAATATTTCGTAAAATTTGCGCCGATTTTTAAGCTCTTATTTTCGTGACAAATTTTCCTTGTAGATCTCTTTAACACCTCGTAATTTTAAATTAAACCTTTTGTTGAGATAAAACCGGATACGGGATCCCCCAAATCTCTTCCGAGGACTTTGTTTTATTTTATGCCTTTTTTATAGTTTCAATTTCGAAGCCAAACTATATTCTACGTGCGTGGAATTGTTTGCATTTTTCTCATTCTGTTTTTGTAACAGAAAAAAGAAGGTGAACAACACTAAAGGAAATACAAAAGGTGTGAAATTATACTAAAATTGAAGAATACCGGAAGATAGTGTAGGTAGGCCTCCAACAAGATGGAGCGACGCCCTGGTTAAGGTGGCGGGAACGCGTTGGATAGGGCAGGACCGATCTGTTTGGCGAGCCTTGGGGAGGCCTTTGTTCAACAGTGGACGTCTTTCGGCTGAAATGATGATGAGTCTGTATTTATTTACAAAAACTTAACATTCGATTTTCCGGATATCTAGCTAATAATAGTTACCACCTCTGTAATAAGGCGATGCTGTAATCAACACCGGTGGAATCACTTAATTTGTATGGGGCGTGGGAGCAACACTTTAAGTACTTAGTTGTGGTGAAGTATGGTGGGCAGCCAAAGTGTTACCGCGAATCATTCTCAGCCGTTATTTACTCCCCACTATTTTATCCGTTAATTCGCACATGACCACGTACATTTTATTACAATGTAATCAGTGTATTTCATTCAGTTTATTAGCACGCGTGCGGTGTCCGTGTGTCACGAGTAACGACAGGGAGCTTGTAACTCCTACATAACTTTATGTTTTTATTGTGCGATAACTTCCTTTATAGTAGAACGTGTTCTAGAATACTTCAACAATACTGTGTTGAACTAGGACGACCGAGGAATAGTAATATTTGGCGTGAGATATTCAGTGGTTGCTGGTTTTTATTCACTGGCAAGTGCGCTAAGTTCAAGCCAAAGCTTTTGTTTTGATGTTGATAGTTGATTTAAAATGCGCGGATTTGTTTTAGATACAGTAAAAAAGATAAAGAAAAAAAAACTGTTTATTTACTTTGAACCTTGATGAGATGATTGTAGAGATAAAATAATATTACGGACTAAAAGAACGGAGTTACGGGGTCATTGTATTTTATTGTAATTGAATTGTTCATAGATGGTGCTCGGATTAATTCCGATGTCGACTCATTTAATGCACGCCATCTAACCGTGAACTTAGTAAACAGCGATCCTTTTCATTTTTTAATCTTCTTCTAATATATAAAAATCTCGTGTCACGGTGTTTGTTATCGAACTCCTCCGAAACGGCTTGACCGATTTTCATGAAACTTTTTTTCTCTATATTTGGTAGGTCTGAGAATAGGTCGTAGGCTATTTTTTTGTTTACCTACCCCTATTCTCCGCAGACGGAGTCGCGGGCAACAGCCAGTAAATATATAAATATCATGGGAAACTTGATATTAATTGACCTAGTTTCAAATTAAGCAAAGCTTGTGTTATGCGTACTAGCCAACGGATAAACATACTTAAATACATATTAAACACCCAAGATTCGAAATCAAATCGTATTTTTCAAACATAATATCTGCCACGATCGGGGATTGAACCCCTCAAGGGGCTATTCGGTCTTCACTCTGAATGGCACTTTATAATATGCTTCGTAGCCTGGAATTCGTTTCTAACAAACATTAGGTATTCCATCTACGCGTACGTTATGACTACAACAACATTGAGCTTTGTAAAATACAGCTTCAAATAATCTAAGACCAGACAATATCTAGATAGTTCAGTAAAGTCATTACCTAGTTCGATTAAGTCATTTGTCAAGCAAGTAGACAACCAAGAAGAGCTATACAATACCTATATAGGTACATATCTTTTAACTAACAAAGATTCGTACGGTGTGTAAGGTTGGTGACGTATCATTGTGAAGTATTCTTATCTAAACAAAAGTCTCACATTAAATTAAAGATTCTATGATTCTAGAATCTAGAGGCATTATTCAACCTGTCGTTGCGTTTTTAGACCCATTTATGTACGACTGTATATGTAATACAAAATCTTGTTTAGTATGTAAGTTTTTTCTTATTATTTAAGCATAGTTTAAGATATTTCATTTCACATCATTATAAATGAAACTGTTGTCTTTAAAGTGTCTCAATTAATATTGTATAGTGCATCATCAAACTTATTATTACAAGCTTTTATTTAACTTTCCGTATTAGGAAGAATGTATGTGTGTGTGGATCAAGTTTTGGACGTATTTAGGGTCAGTCTACACCGAGACGAGAGAGAAGCGTTAACGAGCGAGACCTCATTTTGAAAAAAAAAAAATCAATGTCTCAATGAAAAATGCAGAATCGCGACACGTCTCGTCTCGGTGTCAACTGACCTTTAATCCGCTTCCAGTGATCATTGACTTGAAATTTGGTATACATAAGTAGGTTTGATGATAATGCAAGTACAGACAACAAAAATAGAGTCAGCAAAAAAAGCTCATAGTAAAATCGTTTTTTTTACATAATCTTATTTTATCCTTTACCTGCTAAAGGTGAAAATGAAAACGTACGTGAAAGAACTTAGAATACTTAACTTAACTAGATTCTTGTCTGTATTTTTCTATTCAGTTTGTGAAGACAGATACTTTAGAGTTTGCTGAACTCAGCGTTGTTATAGAAAGCTTGGATATGGCAAGTGCAAGTCGGACCCGTACTCATGAAGGGTTACGCCTCTATACCGAAGAAATCTTTTATTTTTATTGTTTACTGTTATAGAAAACACATTCGACCATAAAAGCCGTGGCAGCCTAGTGGTGTGGCCTATGGCCTCTCACTCAAGTAAAGGATCGTGGGTTTAAATCCCGGGTTTCTCGCAACTTTATCTTTTTCAGAATTCATGTAGAGCCTGTCTAATTTAAAATGACGCGCCCCACCACCACATTTACACACAGGATTTGAAAGTAGAAAATGGCCCTAAATACAGCTTCAATAGGTTCAAAATCCTGTGCGTAAATGCGGTGGTGGGGCGCGTCATTTTAAATTACACAAGCTCTAGTTTTGATCACTAATATACACTACTACGAGTATCATTATATGTATAGTTGCTATCATTTCGGCCTATGTAAGTTAAATACGTTCTATTGGGAACAGGCCTCTTCTCAGAATGAGGAGGCTTGGGCTGTATGTTATTCCCACGTGAGTCCAGTGCTGATTGGAAACTTCACACACATCACTGAATTGCTTTGCAAGAGTTAGTCCTTCACCGTAAAGCTCAAGACATGACAAATTTAAAGTGTAATACCTGGGCGGCCGAGCTCCGCTCGAGCTGAAACTCGGTACCAAGCGTTTTCCCAGAGATAAGACCAAGCTAGATCAACTTTTCATCCCCGAAAACCCCCACATACCAAATTTCATCGAAATCGTTGGAGCCGTTTCCGAGATGCTGAATAGATGCTGAGAATTGCTCGTTAAAAGGTATTAGATTTCGCACACTATTACATATTATGTTGTTGTGTTAATATTAAATATTATGGTTAAAAAGATACAGCCCTGTAACAGACAGACAAAAAGACAGCGGATTAGTAATAGGTTCCGGTTAGACCTCTCTAGTTACGGAACTCTATAAAGGTATCAAACGTTGATACTCTCATCGTAACATCAGGCATACGATATACTTTGAGTGCACTCTAGAAACCATATTATGACGCTTTATAGCCGTGCATTGCGAGCATCCAAATGAAATAATGATAAGATGCCATACAAAGTTCCTTCACAATGTAGTTTTTATTGTCTCCACAACACTAAGTTATGAACTACGTTATAATTTTAAAAGGAACGTTGAGATTGTAGTAGTAGTAGGTAGTGGTAGTTTAAAAAGAGGAATTTCAATGTGTGTGTGTTGTGCACGAGTTGAGAATATTCCTAAATACTTTTATTAGGTTGGCTCATAGCTCTCTTTTCTCAAGTGGCAGTGGGCAGGGCAACATCATTTTAGCCGAAAGACGTCCACTGCTGAAGATAGGCCTCCCCAAGGCTCGCCAAACAGCTCGATCCCGCGCGATCCGCATCCAACGACCTGGGATCTTAATACCAAGGAATTGTGAATAAATTTTAATGATGTAGGTATGCTGAGACGTGGCCGCTAACGATGGGCCTCATAAGAAAACTCAAAGTCACTCAGAGGGCGATGGAGTTTCTCTGCGGGATCGTATTAGAAATGATGAAATCCGCCCAAGAACTAATTAAAGTCACCGACATAGCTCGAAGAATCACCAGACTCAAGTGGCAGTAAGCAGGGCACATCGCTCGTAGAACTGATGGCCGATGGGGCAAAAAGGCCAAAAAGTTTCTCGAGTGGCGTCCACGGACCGGAAGACGCAGTGTCGGTAGGCCTCCAACAAGATGGAGCAACGACCTGGTGAAGGTTGTGGGAACGCGTTGGATGCGAATGGCGCAGGACCGACCTGTTCGGCGAGCCTTGGGAGAGGCCAATGCACAGCAGTGGACGTTTTTCGGCTGAAATGATGGTGATGATAGCTCTCTTACCTATCGTGATGTGGGGCTTTCGGACCTTAACGACCACTTTAGCCTAGTTGGTAGTGACCCTGCCTACGAAGCAAGAGGTCCTGGGTTCGAATCCCGGTAAGAGCATTTATTTGTGTGATGAGCACGAATATTTGTACCTGAGTTATGGATGTTTTCTATGTATTTAAGTATTTATTTATCTATACAAGTATGTTTATCGTCGTCTAGTACCCATAGTACAAGCTTTGCGTAGTTTGGGACTAGGTCGATTTGTGTAAGATTGTCCCCTAATATTTATTTATTTATTTAATACCAAGGAATTATATGATGTAGGTATATTGGAGTAATCAGTGTTTTTACATAAGTAATACCTCCATGTTACATAATAATTTAATCTCAAAAAAAATTGCATAGTTCACGTGGGACAAATGAATTCTTCACAGACAGAGTCGCGGGCAACAGCTAGTGTGTAATAAAAACACAAATTCTAAGCAGAAGAAGTTGCTACGCTAGTACTTCGTTTTTTCTTTTTTCTATGTAAGTCATGACGTAAAATCTTGACCTACTTTTCTTTAACACGTTAACTGCGAAGCGAGGCCTAAATCACCCCTGATGCAACTTCCCTGTGGTGCGGCAAGCAAAAAAGTGAATTTCTCTGTCGTGCGAATGGCATAGCTTTGGTTTGGTCCAGTGTAGGAAAGAGATAAATATATATTTGAGATCACTAAATGGTTCCGGACTCGGTGGTGTACCTACCTTGGTACCGGATGTCTTAGGCCTCGTGCCGCACTGAATTAATATAATTTTAATGCAGTGCGGAACGAGGCTAAAACGTCCCATATCCCCCCTGACCTCGTACCGCACTGAACGCGAGCTTCCCGCGACCAGTGTTGTGCATCACGTCGATTGGAGAGCACGTCCTTTTACAAGATAAACCTTATGCATAAACCGTAATCCATTATTTTCCAATAATAAGTCTGTAATAGGTGCCTGTTAATGGTATAGAATGGAACGCTTCGTGCGCGAGTCCGACTCGCACTTGGCCGGTTTTTTTTTCTTTATGGCGCCTTCAAGCACAATTTAGATTATTTAAAAAAAAATGTATCCTTTGATAGCTTTGTGTTGTTTTGCCAGGTTTTGCCCTTAAAACGATCTAATGAGATATAATTGATCAAAATCGGTCAAGTCGTTGCGTAGTTAAGACAGTTTAAAAACGTCGATATTATTTTTCCCATCACTAATCGCAGCGAAAATTTGCCCTATTTCAGTGCGTTACGAGGTGTATAAGATCCCATATTTTGTTTTGCTAATAATTCCTAAACTAGCCATCAGATCCCGGGGCGACGGTGGATTAGGGTTCATCAATTCACTGTCTATATCAATAAGGACCAAAATTCTCATTTATCTTTGATTTCGCGCCAGAAAATGGATTTTAGTCTGTAAAAGGAGGTGGGGTCTAATAGACCGCGTGTCGCCCTAACGTCTGGTCACGGTACGGGCCGATTATACCTCGTGCCGCAGGAACGGAAAGTATGCAAAAATTGGTGCCGCAGCTAACGTGTTAATGAAAAAAGCTATTTACCGTTATTTGTAAAAAAGCAACTACTAAACTATATCCCATTTTGTTTTTCATTTTGAGCGTTTCCCATTTGCTATTTCTCGTTTTATAAAAAGATTTTTCATTAAATAGACAGGTCAGTATTTTACTTTCTTACCTTCTTCCTAGTGCCGTTATACGACGTAGCGTCCAATTATGTTTGCAAAAAGGTATCGCATTCGAAATAGCTTGTAAATCTAATATATAAAAATCTCGTGTCACGGTGTTTGCTATCGAACTCCTCCGAAACGGCTTGACCGATTTTTATCAAACTTTTTTCTCTATACTCGGTAGGTCTGAGAACAGGTAGTAGGCGATTTTTTACACCTACCCCTATTCTTCGCGAACGGAGTCGCGGACAACAGCTAGTAAATTAATAAACAATTTAATAAGCAGGCATGACCTCATCATCATCATCATCTTAGCCTATATAAGTCCCAGTGAAGGGCACAGACCTTTTCTCAATATGAGAGGCCCTGGGCCGCAGTTCCCACGCGGGCCCAGTGTAGATTGGGAACTTCACACACACCATTGATTTTTCTCGCAGGTGTGTACAATTTTCCCACAATGCTTTCCTTCACTGTAAGCTCATGGTCAATGTCACATAAATTTCGAAAAATTCAGATGTTTTAACCCTGGTTCGAACCTACGACCCTCTGCTTGAGGGACCATTGGCCAAACCACTACATTACCAGGGTATCACGAATTCATGACATCTTGAAACTAGATTAATAATTCAACACTCGACCACCTACAGAAAACGAAACATTACATTTCACAAAAGCCAAAAAACACGATGCCGTGACCGAGCTAGCCCACCGATTTAAGAAACTCGGCTACTTATCTACCCTCGGTAAATAGGTCGCCGTAAACACAGCTCCCTCGCCATAAAAAATATTTCACACGAGGAATTGAGTTATAAATCAGAGCATATAACTAATAGAGTATTCTTCGAGACCATTAAGCACGAACGATGCGCTTATTCTAGTCAATTTCCTGTGACGATCGACTGTGTAAGCCATCTTTTTTAAGGAAATCAAATATATTATGACACGATCGTATCGGGGAGCTGGATGATTAATATGAAATGGCCCAGAGCTTTTTGTGAGGTAATGGTGATAAAAATAACAGGTCAATTACAAGCGTTTCGTTTGCGATGAGTAGAATTTTTGTTTGGTTGCTTTTGAAATAAATGTGTCGTTGATTTAGAACGTTATAAAAATAAAGCTTTCACATTTTCTAGCGTTATTTTTTGTTAACGATGGTTTTAAAAATTAGCGGTTGTTTTGATGGGTTTGAAAAATCGATACCCATAAAAACTAGGTACCTATACCTATTTTAAAATTTTTGGTCTAATTTTACACTTAAATACTAGGTAAGAAGAAAAAAAAGAGAACGAAAGTACCACTCTCTTTGCAAAAGATACTGATTTCAAACATACAATTAACAGTAATGAGTGTTCATAGAAAAGATGGTTCGCTTACCGTATTCAGTAAGAGCATATTTAATGTGACACTAACTAACGAAATGCCCAACACCCTCAAAACGCCTTAGCCATCACCATCAGCCAAGAAAAATGCTCCCTGAATAATGCAAAGATCTGTAAACAATAGAGCACGTGGTGCGAGTTTTATATTAATGTCTACTATTAACCGAGGAACGGTCGATAAATCTCGCAAGAGCGATAGAAAAGCTATTTGTTTGCATGTATCGAGCGTGGGGCGTGAAATATCACGATTCCGCGGATCGCGCCGGTGTGTGCTCGGCTTTATGGTCTGCCAATCAAAGGTTCGGAAACTAATGGGCAGGGTGCCGGTGCCAACGTCGATCGCGTAAGTTAAGCAAAGTTTAGTTCCGCCAGTTTGTGGATGGGTGACCGGTGAATGACTTTTTGCTTTTATTTTACTATTTTTACTTGTTTATAGAGTGTTATTGCTAATTGTCACGGCATCGGCGAAAATAATGACATGGTAGTTTCAAATAAAAACAAATAAAAAAAGTCAACCTACTACAGAGCATTGCAGAAAAATATACGTTTGTTGCTTTTCGATTTCCCGCTCTTTTTTTCACACCAAAGCTCCTTTGAGGGAAATCCGCTTTGTTTAGCGGCCATTGTTATAATGCCGCCAAGTTAACTTTGCTGTCCACGAAATTAGGAACTAGCCCGAAGGCTGTGGAATTTAATGCGAAATCAGTTCGTGTTTGAGATATTTAATGGCACTGTTAAGTTGGTAACACTGTACGTTCTTTTTTTTAACCTTTTTGTCTAGTCTCGAATGCCATTCATTTAGTGTTAGTAGACGGTGGCATGTTATGATCCTTATCGCTCTTGTGTCAAGCGAGTTAAGATTGATTTTTATTTAATTTATTTTGTCGGTCCTTTAATAGCCTCATTTTAGGGTGCTCATACGGAAATTTTGTAGCAATATTTTTCATAATGAACGTTACTATTTTTTATTAAATGAATTTTTAAAATTGGCGTTACTGTTTGGATAATACTTCTTTGTTGAATATGTTTGTTTGTGCACCAGTTGGAACTGTTAAAGTTTTTTTTTAATTGACTTTATTTCTGGCCTACTTAACTTTAAAGGGTTCCGTACGAACCAAGTGTGTTTGCATGAAACGAAGTTGTACTTTATTGACTCCTTTAGCTTGATATAGCGTGGAAATTTCGATATTATTTTCATGGGCATGAAAACTGATTATCATACATATGTCACCTCGTACCGTATGCGAGAGGTAGGTAAAAATCACGACCCTCTGTGTATTCGCAAAATCTACCCTCTTTGTCCAATTTGGTGCTCCTTAGAAAAAACGTATAGGTACGACTTCCGTGTAAGCCACCAACATCTGTTCATATTGCAGTACTAATCCTAACGCTTCATTATTATATTTAAAGTAAAAAAAAAATTGCGCAAATTTTTTATGCGCTAAATTTTGTGCCAATTTTTTTTCTTCAAATTATTAGAATGAAAAATTGGTATCACTTACAGATAATCTTCCATATTTACAATACGATATAAATAATAAAAAAGTTTTTTTTATAAAGTGGTGAAAAGTTTTAACATAAAACTATCGTCAACTCACTCATAGTCACTTTAATTTCAATACTAGATTTAAAAAAAACCCGCCTGTTTTATTCCCGTCCCGTTCCCTTGGAATTCCCTATGTCACCTCAGTTCCCGACGGTGCCCGAATAGCCTACACGTTCAATCTTAACTCGCAGCAGTAAAGGCGACATGCAGGGTGTCGATTATTGGAATTAAAGTGTCGAACACTGAGCTATTTACCTTACCTTATTTCTATTCCAAAAACAACGAAGTATAGGTGACGCGTCGTTCTAACGAGTACCAGTTTGAGAACTCTCAACATAAGAATATTGAATGAACAGTTTTTATTAAATTCTCCAGAATGTGGGTTACATTATCAATGCGAACACATTGAGTCCCCGAATCCGAACAACTCAGCCCCGAACTTTCGATAACTCATTTTACATAATAAGAGAGTACGAACGCTTTTCCAAGCGCGTAAATATACTTCCTCCCGGAATAAATGGGTACCTTTTTGTTTCCAAATTTCCTAAGTTGCCGTGTTTTTATTACGATTGCATTGCCGTTGCGTATTTGTTTTTCCGCTTAAATGTACACTTTTTACTTGCGAAGAGCTCAGAGGATGGGTGCGCTCCACCCCGTGTGACAAACGCATGCGACCCATTTTTTTCCAATTGAAAAAGCAAGTCTTTAGAAAATTGTAGGGTGGTTGGTGTAGGGGTGAAATATTCAGCTAAAATTCGAATTGTTTTATACTTACGTCACTGAATAAAAGTTAATATTGGCTTTAAAGAAACAATGTATGTTTATAAATGACTGAATAATATTTACATTTGTTTTTTAACAGTACATTTGCCGTATGAAATATAATATATTTTTCGTTTTTTAAAAACAAACCACCATTAGGTTATTTAAATTTTTTAAATAAATACATTTTTGTAAATTGTTATGGTAGATTTATGTGCAAACAAAAGTTTCGGTGTATCAGATCAGGATTGAAAGATCTATCGTTTCATGTACACATAAACTGTGTCATATGAATATTTCAGCAGATGGCCGCGTAAGTTTGACTGAACCCTGTAAGTGTTATTGAGGATTTTTGTAAAATCGTGAATAGCAAAAAATGTTAAAGAAGTGTGCAGCTTTTCGACTACATTTTGAATCAAACACTCCAAATAAAACCTTTAGAAGTGTCTTCAATCAAGCTAATTCATCCATTTGCTAGAATATTTTGGATACATTTTACTAGCAGTTACATTCCCAAACTCATCGCGGTCTAATAACACCAAGTGGTAGACTTCAATGAATTCGCAAACGCAGGTGTATAGTAAGCCACAAAGCCGTTGTTATCAAACAGCCACTACAAACACATCCGTCATTCTGTTTGAAAGTAGCTTCATTCCAATATGCACTCTCATTACTACATTTGCATTGTGCACAGCAAAGCGCGATACCAATCGTTTCATATATTCGACCTACTCGAACCATATCCGTAACAGGAGTACAATAGCACTCTTTATATGAGTAATGATCGTAACTATGCACGTCAAAGAACTAGATATAAATCTTTTGGTAATCGATGTGCCTCCGATGTTTATTTATTGCATCGATACTCAAGTATCGAGATATCGGCTGAGTTTTTTCTCAATAATAACAATGGATGATTTATAGAGCTGTTGTCGGGGCGTATTGAGTTTGCTTAGCTTTTGTAGCGATTCTGCTGAACTGTGTAAAAAGTTCATAGGTACACTAACCGTTTGTAGGTCAGCTAATTGTTACAAACGTCGCTCGTAGAACTGATGGCCATTGGGGCCAAAATATTTTAAAAACGGCGTCCACGGATCGGAAGACACGGTGTATGCTTCCAACAAAATGTTGTCACGACCTTGTGTTTAGGGTTGTGGGAACGCTTAGGATGCGAACGGCGCAGCACCGGTCTGTTTGGCGAACCTTGGGGAGACCTATGTTCAGCAATGGACGTCTTTCGGCTGAAATGATGATGATGATGATGATATAAAAGTTTCACTGGCCTTTAATGAACGAAGCGGCCGTGCTAATGTGAAACTAATATGGTCGGATGCCCCCTAACTTTGTTGATTGATACGATATTAAAAAGTTTTACGAATTTTGCTAACATGAAACGCAAACTGTTTTATGATGAATATTGTAGAATGATGTGGAATGAAATGAAAATGGTTACTAAATTTAGATTTTTTACATTGTAAATTCAATTTTGTAATATTTATGACTTCGTGCGGTCAAGTGCAAAAATATGTATGATACCTTAATTCGACGAAATAAAAGCTATAGGACATACAAATAATTAAGTTTTTACACTTGTCTGTACAAATGTTACATTTGAATATAACTTAACCAAAACTGTATTTAGTCCGTAACTAGTTGATAAGACAAAACATCTCACAATCAAAAACTAAAAATCGAAACGCCCAATAACAAAAACATAAATACGACAACCGCTCGCGTTCAAACAATAACTATTTCCAAACAGACGAGACCGAAGAACTTGAAGAGACCGAGCCTCCAGAAGTATACCTACAGAACCTACCCAATCTACCGAATATACCGGAACTACCGGATCTACCAGACCTACCAAGTCTACCGACGTCACTGCCTACTGAAGAGAGGCCCATCATAATACCCCCCCTGCCGCCAGTTAACGATTCCGGAAATATTTATATCAGATACTTAACCCGTAAGTGTACTAACAAGATTTTGTCAGTTTCAGAAATCCAGAGGTTTGCAAGCCGAGCTTCAATTAAGTTATAATCTTAGTTTTAAAATTCGAATTTTCTGAACACAACTCTTTCTAAATTAGTTCACATACTGCTTTATATAAGTCCTATGAACAGACTGCAGCAGAAGGAGGCTTATGCTTTTGGTATACATGCGTGTTCGTCATAACAGCATTGAGAAAGGTAAGTGTGTTTAGATCTTTTGAGCTCTTATACCTACTGTATAGATCAGTTTAATACATACAGCAACAACAAAGCTTATTTTGTCTATTTATCAAGTACAATACAAGTCAAGTATTTGGTTCATCAAAAAAATTATGTACATCATTATTCCATTATTTAAATATTACAAATCGAAATCCTTGAGTAAATCGTTGATGTGTTAATTCCTATAAACGTACAAAGTCTGTTGTGTTAAAATGTGCGTTTAATACCCGAATATAAATTCCTGGCTCCATTCTACTCGCAAAACCGGATTTGGGTGGACACGTTCATATTATTGTCATAAATTGCCTTTACGTTCGCTTGCATTCGATTAACAGTTGCACGCCTTAATGAAATGTGCTCTACATTAAAATGAATCTGGCAACTGAATGCGATCATCCTCAATAATCATTTCGATATAATTACAGAGGCACATAATGTATTGATTCTTAAACATTATTCGATGATACGAGGATTTTACTAAATTCCCATAACTTACATCATGGCCTGCATTTACGTAAATCGTTGTATGAAAGAAGCCCGTGGAAAATTTGATGTCTCTAAAATTAGCGGTTGATATTTTGTAATAATATTTTGATCCCGTGGAAATATCGAGATAAAAATAAAAATAAATATTTGTTATTCCAGAGGTCCAGACCAAAATTTCATCCAAATCCATCCTGCCTTTCATATTTACAAGTGCGATTTTTTCCTGCGTTTTAAGAAATCACAAACGTAGGTATGCTGCGTGGATAACCATTTGATAATATAGATATTCCTAACATATGTGTAAATAAGATCTTCGAAAAAGTAAATAAAAAGAGAAAAAAGGTGAAGAGAGAGTGTGTAGCTTCTTTACTTAGATAAGATTACAGTTTTAAATGTTGTGATATCCATTTCTTCGTCATACAGAACCTTTCCTAAACCTACTTATCATGCCGACGTCCTGTAAAAGAATAAGGCAATCTGGTAGAAGGCAAGGTGAAAATATGCAACTCAAAAATAATTTTCATCTCTCTTCAGTGAAAAAATATCACGTCACGACATTTAAACAATCGTGAGGTTTCGATTCCCAATCAATTATGTCCGTTTTATTACGCAGTCGTTTTATAAATTTAAACAGCGGCGTGCAGACTCAGCGCGTCGTATTTATAATAGTTCGCATCAGAACGATTTTGCTTCGCTGAATAATGGATACTCCACAATAAACGACAGCAATATTTCTCTTTGTTATGCGTTCGAAGTGATTTTTTCACCGACAGTTCTGTTGATTGTGCAAGATAATGCATTCTGTTCTAGACCTCGTTTGTCTGTTTGAATTCGTTTGAAAAGTAATTGAAAATATATCTTTTTTTTAATTATTGAAGTTTAACTAGGTAAGTTTAGGTAGATTTGTTTTAAAGTGGGGTTAAAAAGCTTATCCAGATATTTTGTCGTTTCATATGCCTAATACCTGTTCCAATTTTTTGGACTCTATATGTTTTCCTGTACTTCAATCCCTTGTTCCAATTTCATTTCCGAAACGTGCGTATTTTCAAATCGAGTTTTGATTTAATCCCATTCGTTTGTCTAATAAAAAAAGTTTTATTTGTCATATCACACAAACCGTTGATCGTTTTCACTTTTTCATATTCGGTCTTGATACTATCGCACCTCTATTAACATCTATGTATATGAAGCCTTAATAATTTGGAATATCTTGCGGTTCTTTACTAATTAACTACGTTCTACTACGTTCTTAACTAGTTAGTTCTTTAGTGTGACTAACTTAACTATAACGAATTACATTATGATAATGCCATGCCATATGTATCAAAACACAGTACTAATGTTAATGTATGTTTCTCTTGTCATACTTCGTAATAATTTGATGTGTCTAAAACAGTGGTCATGCAACTGCTTTCGATTTAGGTATGTCTTTATCAGTTCACTAAATATTTCATTTTTTGTACCAAATGTACCTACATATTCTCTTATACAAGTTTTGATTGTATCCGTCATAGTGTAAAAAACTTTTTTAGCCATTTCGTTCACGTCCCGAGCCCCGTTTCAATTCCGCTCATGAAACGTGACCATTCACGGGGGTCCGTGGAGGAATAAACATATCCGTCACCCGTCGTGTCTACCGACTTTTTCGGTCATATTTCGATAATTTTTGCTGTGAATTCTCCCGTGTATACTTGTCGTTGCCCTCGTCTTCAGCCAAGTTTAGACCTGCAAAAAAAAATTGCATTTCGAGTTTAAAATGGCCAGTCGGACGCCGCAAGGTTTGCACTTGCAGGTGTAAACTGGGCTTTAAGGCGCTCGAACGTACCATGAAGTTCTTTCATTGACGCTTATCAATTGTGAACATGCCTTTTACTCCTTATTCGTCGCGATTCATGAAGCACAAAATTGTCACTCCATTTTGCTCCATCACTTGAAACATACATCCTCACAAAAACGGTTCATTATTCAACTTCTACGAGTATAACAACTACGATTACAGTCAAGGAAACTGGATCGCGTACTCCAACCGTTTCATAACTAAATAATTTACGATGATTTCTTTGGCAGATCCATGGAATATCGACACCCTGGTCCAAATTCAGCCGCACCAGGCCTTATTAAAATTTATGAAAAGACAGTAAACGATAAATTTTAACATGCTTATAGCTTCACTTGTATCTATCTGTGTATGTAGGTAACGGAAACTTTGAACTTGATTTTCACCCACTTGTTATTTATGAACCTTACGAAACTTAGCAATTATGCGTAGCTCTGATTGACAATACAATACCGGTACCAGCGAACTAATCCGATCTTTGAGCGGGATGCTTAGACACTAGAACTCCAATACAAGAACGTCCCCTAGCCGTGTTTGGGCTTGTATGGTGTATTTTGACCAAAAAATGGTATGGTCAGAATGATGGGGCAGTCAGGCTGGCACTGAACTCCAAGATTGAACAAAGCTAGCCGTGTTTGGTCATGTTGTAAGTCTTAGGGTGCAAATATGGTATCTAGGGTCTGATGATGGGCCCATCCATCTTTATCATTTAGGCTCGTTATTAGTTCCTTAAACTGCATTTAATTAATTTAAATATACTTAGTGATCTTTTGTCAGTTTGCCAGGATAACTCTGTACGTATGGTTTTGAAGATTTTGAAGGTTAAATTTTCATATAATATGAGTAATATAACTTTCATGTAACCGTTTCCATGAAAATTAAATGGATAAGACGTCAAGTTGTTTATCATAACAATTTACCTTCGACCTCTGATTAGCCTCTTGAGGGTTTTAACCTTCAGTTTGCTACAAAAATACGGGTAGAATAGGGCGAAACGGCTCACGCTTCTTATTACAAAAGGGGTCGGGAGAAAACCGCCGGCTACTATTGGAGTCGGTCGTTCATTGTAGTCAGGGGTATCTGGCACTGAGAGTAGAGCACCTTGATAATTTAACTGGCGACAATTCTTGTTAGCGGAATTGCTATGAGACGAGTAATTGGAGTTCGAGTGGAGTGTCATTAAAAAGGAGGATTTAAGACGCATTTTCATTGCTTTTAGGAAACGTTTCTTGATACTAGTATTGAAACGCGTATGTTGGTTGTTTACATCCTCAAAAATGTCAGCATCTATTGACACCTTCCATTCTATCTGGGCAATAAATTTAAAGTCGATATAGCCTTCGAATATCCACAATTGACCAGGAAATAATTGCCAAGGATGTGCTTCTCTTTACCCCGATTGAATCTAGAAGGAAACCACTCTTCTTGAGCAAACGAGGAGGTTACGCGACTAGCCAGTCAGTAAAAAGCGCATAAACAGCCATCAGCTAAAAATATGCGTATGATTTTTGTGAAATACGTACACAGAAAAAGGTCGTATGAAATTCGTAAAAAACCCCGAAGAGATAGTAAAAGCAACATATCTCGGTGCCCTGCTTTTATGACGAGTTTACTATGAGATTATATTGCTTTGTGAAGACTTCTCTTATGACGTGGATTTGCTTGCGACGTTCTTATAAAAAAATGGATGATTTTTTTCCAAACAACTTTATTTAATCTTAATAATATCGAAGTAATACAAGCCCTTAAAACGAGCTGGCAAGGCAACGCATTTCAAATTGTTATGACGTTATCTGTTATAAAAAGTCTCTAGGATTGATGAGTGGCAACGTTGCCTGTCCGAATTTTTTCAAATTATTTTTTACAAAAAACTTATTATTTCTCGACTAGACTTTGTTTCGGAAATCGGTCCCCGTCAAAATTTATTCAATGAACTTTAATAAACTTTATGTCACTTCTTTGAGGACACCGCTCAATATCGGGATGAATGGCGAAAATGGGGGGAGGCCTTTGCCCAGCAGTGGGACACTACTCCAGGCTAATTATTATAATATAATATAATATGTTGGGGAAGATGATGAAATGCAGAAATGTGGGAAAGCAGCCCATGAGGTGGACTGACGATCTGTCACGAGTGGCGGGTAAAGACTGGATGAGGAAAGCACGCGACCGCAAAGTGTGGAGAAAATTGGAAGAGACAACAGTGGGTAGAGAGAGGTTGAAAAAGAATATAATAGTATGTCACTTACGAGAGAGTTCGATGTCACATTACAATAAGACTTATATATGGGGCACTGGGCCGTAGGAGTGGAGTACCAGCCAACCAAACAAAACACTATTAGCATAATCATCAATATCGTATAACCGAACAGGAAATCATGGGACATATTTATTTACATTTAGGCTTATCACGGGACCACCATTGTTATCGCATAGGGACCTAATCGGAATTGGGGTCTGTATTACATCGGCGATCTTTAAGGGCTGGCGCACACTGTAATCAAAAGTATGCCATTAATAATGCTAGAGGTAAATAAAAAGCTATTGCTCCGTTTAAGGGTCGGGAGAAGATAAAAACAAGTAAATACGTTAATAATCATTTATTTCTCCCGAACGCCGCAAGCACACGAAAAGGTCGTAGGGGGTAGGTTCGAAACGCCAGTCTGATTTTACTCTCCGGATAAAAAGGGGTTGTGCTTCCACCACGCTAGTACTCCCCTGGATCTCGGAGGCGCCGTGGAGATGAAGAGCCGAGGAGCCGTCAGCTTGGCTGGTAACGGGGAGGTTCGCGCGCGAGCCGTAAGGTAGTGGTAGGACCCCAATATAGGGGTTTAACACTGATTTTGATAACGTTACTAATACGAGCAACACAAATTGAGGCTAGTTAATGCCCAATATAAAAGATTATAAAATAATTAATCTGCGCCGGCGCAACGTATGAGGACGCTCTCGCTGAGAAAAACGAACGTGCGCCTGCGTCAATAACAAATTTCTGTCTAACGTACGGCGGCCGCGGCCGGCGGTGAGAGGCACCGCGCGGTCGGCAAGTTTTATTAAAACCAAGAGATGCGAGTCTAGTACAGTGCGCCAGGGAAATAAGGTAACGACGAGCTGTACAATAACTGTCATCATCATCATCACTAACTATATATTAATTTAATTGTTAATTTATTTTATTTTTAGATTATTATATAATTGTAAATAGTTAATATTTAGGTAAGTATTTATTATAAGTAATTTTAACCGTTTCATTATCATCTTTTTTTAATTAATATTATTTTATTAGATAAGTTTTCTGTAAACCGAGGTTACGTAACGCGTCTACGTTACACTATGAAGCAGTACGGTGTTAAGATTCATACATAAAATCACGCATGTATTCCCAAAGGGGGTAGACAGAGCACACGAAACGTAACATTTACGTTTCGAGGCCACTTTTAGCAAATTTAGGTTTAAGGGTAAAAGTAGTATAATACAGTGTTAACGGTTAAGTAATTACGGAGATTACACTCCATAAACAAGCATTTATTGAAGTTTCGTTCGAGAGTAAGTTTGTTGTGGTTTTGAAGTTTGTAAATCATTTTTCGATCACTTTCTAGTATTCGGTTGAGCTGAAATTTGGCATACTTATTTAAGTCACATGACAATATAGTAATCAGGGCACAATTGCATAACGAAGTACAACTAATATTACAAGCGGAACTCTCGCTTCAGTTATATTAACTAGAAAGGGAGTTCCGCTTGTAATATAAGTTGTATTTTGTTATGCAATTGGGCTCTGGTAGTGTAATTCCGGTGGTCTGACCAGAATCTTCTCCGCAGGGCGGAACTTTTCAACGGTTAATGGTATCGACTTGAAACTTGGTAGGTACACATAATTATGTAGTTTGGATGACAATACCACTGTTCTAGTACAGTATAACCAGTAAAAAAACCTTCTATTAAGATTTTTTTTTAACAAAATTTATTTGTTGTATGTGACCAAACAAAAACTAACGGCGTTTGATGTCACATTTTTTTTAACTTTAGCTTTGTCATTTTGAGAAATTTCCAGAAACTGAATCGACAAAAAATAAATTAATGTAATCATCAAAGTTCTCGACTCTTGAAACACGCGACCTGTAGAGAACAGTCGGACATAGACAATGGACGTCTGTCGGACAGACATACGAAAGCATTTTCTCCAAGCTGACAAGGAGCCGCTTCGCTCGTGTTTCCTGCTCGCTCGTTCAATTATAATAATCTCATAATAACGTTGCATAGCCATCGATCATGGGTGTCTCTCGTTAACTTACAGCAAGACGCACTGAGTTTGTATTCCTTATAAAGAACATTTTATGGAGTACTAGCTGTTGCGCGCGTCTGCGAACAATTCACTATCGCTATCCCGGGGGAACTATGCAATTCTCCAAGATAAAAGTATCTTGTATCCTTTACGGGACTCAAACTATCTTCGTTCCAAATTTCATCTAAATCGGTTCAGTGTGAAGAGGTAGACAGACAGATAGACAGATCCACTTTGTTTGTTGGTCAATTTTCAAAGTGTACAGAGCCAAAATTTGCTGAAATATTCCGAATAAATTTTATAGTATTTTGTTTTTAGGTTTCATGAACCGTGATAGCTATAGGCAGTTGAAATTTTCACAGATGATGTATTTCGGTTGCCGCTATAATAGCAAGTACTAAAAAACAGAATGAAAGAAATATTTAAGGGGGGCTCGCTCCCATACAAAAACCGTGTTTTTTCCGTTTTATTTAATTATTTATGTTCTCAAATAAAAACAAAGAATTAAGAAAAAGGTTATTAAGCAGTTTGTTGGCAAAACATACGATAAACACTAGTACTTGCAGTACCTATACATACAGATTATATCTAAATAGGTAAGGTTACGGAGTAGATAAGCCATGTTAATCGAGAGTAATCATCCACGTAATTTGAATCGTTAAACGCAAAATCAATAGCTCATTACCTAATTTCAACTATATTTAGTAGAACTTAGTGTAGTAAGACGCGTTCATGTTATCAGATGTAACACAAATTAATGCACCGACGAGCAAAAATTAGGTCCACGGAAAGAACATGTCACCTTTCGAAAATTGAGATTTTAATCTCAAAATTTAGAGCCCGCTAAGTACTTTGACTTAACGTTGAATTAGATATGGCTATCTGAAAATAATATATATTTTTTCACTTTTAAGTAAACGGTTACCATATTTTGTGTTCGTGATGACTAACTTTCAAACCACTTTAACTCGAAAATTTGCTTGTTGTATTTTCCGGGATTAAACTATCCTAAGGTCCTACCCAGGTTCTCAAACTATCTCCATACCAAATTGCATCTAAATCAGTTCAGCGGTTTAAGTGTGAAGAAGTAAGAGACAGACAGACCAACGGACAGACAGAAAAATACACTTTCGATATTAGTGTGGATGGGATGTCAGAATTTAATACAAGACAAAAAAGATACCTTAAACCTACCTACCTAGATACCTACCTTCTTTTAATAAACTATTTTTTTTTACAAAAACTTAGCTAGCTGTGTTCCCTTTACAAGTAATCATAGGAGAGAATCTCAAAAGAATCATATAGATGTCCCGGCTTCTGCGTACCCGAACGCCTCCAACTAAACGAGCCGAAACGAAAATACCTAAAGGGACTCCGGGAGGACATTGGAGGCACGCGGAAACGTTTGATTCCTGAACTAGAAAATGAAATCCCATTTAGTTCTGCGTACGCTGAGGTCACTCCCTGGGGCGCAAGGATCGATGTGACATTAATAAACGAAAGAGTAGCGTATTTTCGGTACTGTCGGAGTTAAAATATTCATGGAACGGACACCGTGGCGGTTGGGTTGAGATTAAAGATATGTGAAAAAAGGTGGGTCGGCTTTGACCGTAGTATTAGCTGGGGAGCCGTCAAACAATTCATATCGAACGCGTCCCCCGGCGATGCAAGCGATTTGAGCCGCGTTTGGGAGAGCTGAGGTTTTATAGGTGCACTAGATTTATGTTTTTTTCTGATCGGGATATCGAAGTTTGGAAATTACTGGCTGGATAGACATATTATGGGCATACATCATGGAAAGAGATGTTTGGAAATAATTCTGATACGTATTGGGGATCCGCATCAAATATAGCGTGTCTACTGTGTTAAAAAATTTAGTTGTAAATCTTGTTGTCGAGTTTCTTGCTGGATTCTTTCTTATCAACAGAGTTTTTCCGAACCGTTGGTAAAGGGCGATCTAGTTTGGTAGCATATTTTTACGCATAAATCATTATTTAGCATAATTCATCATTTCGCATAACACCTTATTTATCAAAACCTATTCATTATTCAGGACGTTTGAAATTATTATTAATTTTCTCCTGTAAAACTCTATCTATAGATTAGGGTAAGGTTCATTTTATAACAATTCTGTTCTAGTTAATAGTTTCTGAAAAAAAGAATTATGCGAAATGACGAATTATGCGATCCAACACTGTAAATGGTAAATGGCCTACTTTAAAATACATCATGGTCACTTATTATTATCAAGTTCAACTAGAATTAATAACGTAGTCGGCGAGTGAATCCCGCGCAAACATAATTGTTCCGAGGCAGCGCATTTTTTCGCGAGATAATACTATTAATCTCGGCTCGTAATGAAAATGTACCGGGCTGCGTCAGCGGCAGGGCTGCTACAGTGTTTCACATTATTCTACATTATAAATACGGAATTCTCTGAGTCACCGTCATACCAGCATACGTTTGCTAGGCTTGGACCGTAGTTTTCGCGATCCCACTGCGGATTGGGAACTACACACACACCATTGAATTTCTTCGGAGGTGTGTGCAGGTTCCTCACAACGTTTTCGAAAAACTCAGAGGTGCGAGCCTAAAAGACGCGAACCCACGACCCTCTTCTCTGGTTAAACAACTAGGCTACCACGACTTTTCACAAATTCTTTGAGTGTTTTAAAAACAGGAAAGAAGATGTTTATTTGTGACATTACGTTTGTTTATTTGGTGATTCAATCTGATAAGTAATATCAATTTTTTACGCATAATTCATCATTTCGCATAACTTTTTTTTTCTCAGAAAACACTAATACTTATTTAGTTAAATCTAAAGTATTTAACACAACAAAATTATTTGACACAGTAGATACGTTGGAACTAGGGATCACCAATGCGGCTCGGAATCATTTCCGAACATTCTTATGATATAATTATGCCCAATACCTCACCCCTTCCCTCTCCCCCTCCATCTCCCCCTTCCCCTATTCGCTCTCCTTAAGGGCCGACAACGCACTGGCATCGCGTAAAGCACTGCAGGTGTCTATGGACAGTGGTGATCATTTAACATCAGGTGACCTACTAGTTCGTTTGTCTGGCCTTTCAAACAAAAAAAAAAAAAAAATACGCCTTAGATTGTAGTGTATTCTTGACAATGGATTTGAATTTTGTATCTGTTTGATCGGTGCTAGTTTTTTGAATGTACTACTATTAATACTATTTAGGTCTACATATGCGCCTGTTGCAGACGAATTGGATTACCTTGCACCGATCTGAGACCTTAAATACTGTTGTCTGACTATGCTTTTTATTATTTGCATTTTATTTTATTTTTACATTTTATTTTTTACTTTTACATACATAAATATTGTGTAATGAATGGGTTATACCTAAATAAATAAATTATTATAGCGTATGTGGCTACAACGTCTTAAGTGGCTGATTAGCCAGATGCGAGAACGACATTGTTCGTCTGCAGGCCTGACTAGAGAAGTTAGGGGAAATTGGAGCAGAACCGCCTTGATAGACTTGATATAAACGGTTTTCTATCGTTTGTCATAATTTCATATGCCATAATGTATCGTTTTCCATGATTTTAATTTAACATAATTTAATTTATTTCTGAAACTTTATTTTCTTCAGAATTGTTATAACACAAATCTAACCTAACCTACTGTAATCTATAAGATGACATTTCAAAAAGTCCTGAACAACGCACGCTACTATATTTTTTATGGCAAACGTTGTTATGACAAGTGAAATTATAGCAAATTATACTATGGCAAATGAAAGGATCGGTATATAAACGTATGCAATTTCTCAGAAACGACTTTTTGGATTTACTGTATTTGTATTGTTCTTGAACAACCCTATCTGCGGCAATGCATTAGGGAACCATTTCGCCGAATGCCGCCCGTCATACGACGCTCTAAATTCAGGAAGCAGACTAAAAATGTACCAATTATAACGAGACCATCGTAAAACATTTAACTGGTGAATAAAACTGAATGGGATGAATAATTGTCCATTTAGTTTTTTTTTTGTTTTTTTTTTTTAATTTACAAATAAATTAAAAAAAAGCTCAAACTACACCGACCAGTGGATGAAATTTTGCTTGCAAGATTAGAAGACAACACTGATATTCTCATATGTTGCTAGTAAAAAAAAAAGCTTGCAGTAAGCTTTTTAGAGTTACGTAGCCAAAGGTTGCCAACGGGACCCTATTACTGAGACTCTTCTGTCTGTCCGTCTGTCTGTCACAGGATCTCTATCTCTTGAACCGTATAAAATTTTCATCGATTATTTTTATGTATTACAGTGGCCGCTAAAACAAATACTAAAAATAAGATCAAGTTATCAATTAAAGAGGGTCGTCATACAAGAAACTTGTTTTTTCAGTGTTTTTTCGGCGCATGGCATTTAATAGATACTTACTTGAAATTTTCTCAAAAATATTTTACAGCACTATATATTACAGCGAATAGGTAACAATAATAAATTGTGTGGAGGTACGGAATCCTTCATGTACGAGTCCGACACACACTTGACCGATTTTTTTAAACAGGCTGATCATTTAAGCTACTTACTCATTTACTACTAAGCACACAAATTTGCCCTCTTCATCCACTTCTAAGTCCCAACAAAAACTTCCAAAATTTAATATTTATCTAAAGCACTGTACCAAAGTCGGCCCTTAATTTATTCATAGTCGAAAATAGGGTCCGAATGGTCCAAAACAGTAACGAGTGGTCCATCGCTCGTAAAAGAGGACCCTTGTGGTCTTATACATAATTCATCAGCAACTTGGGCCCATATTCCTACCACAGAACATGTGGCAGACAGATAGATTACCCGGATATTTATGCTGCTTTTTTCAACACTTTTTACAGTAGATCGGGATTTGATCACCTGAGGTGTTTAGCATTGAACAGAAAAATAAGACTACTTATTAATTAAATGAAGGTGCCATTGTCTTCGTCACTATCACATATTTGACGTAAAATACTTGAGCATAGCATCAATTTCCAGAGTCAAATATTAGGTCTTCTCTCACTTTTCTTCTTTATTCTTCTTTTAGTCATGATAATAATCACAGTAACGAATGGAAAACCTTTACCTTAACATGTTCTTGATATATATAAAAAACATATAAAATTAATTTCCAAAAATACATCTTCTTTTACTTTTTGTGAAAAACACCTCATCAAATTCCATGACTACTTAACTCTTATGATTTTACATGCGTACTACGTTCATCTCGATCCATGGGAATAAAAGAATAAAATGTATTAGGTAGGTATCTCGAGATCCAGCTGTTTATGTAGTAATTTTCTTCCCAATCTGTCCAGCCGTTTGACCGTGAAAGAAAAACAAATCAACGCACACACGCATACACACAATCGCAAACTTTTGCATTTTTAATATGACATCTATAGGATTCATCAGCCAATTTAAAATCATCTCCCCTCTCAAAATTTCTACTGTGCTGAGAATGTCGCCGTACGTAAAGCGTTATCATATCGATCACCTAATAACTACGATTATCAGATGTTTCGTTTAAAATGTCCGGTCTGTTCTAATCTATATTTTTAGATTAATTTAACAAGAGTTATAGTTCCTTAAGTTTAGGATCCTCTCGCATTAACATACATATATGGTGAGGAAAGATTAGTTCTTTATTAGATTTACCACGATGATATTAACAGAACTATGATAACAAGCTTATGAATATGGTAACTTCAGTTTACCACTTAATACTATAGTTGCTAACTGCGACTTCTTTGTTGGATTAGTATTTTGCTGAAAATTATTCATAATAAAATGATGCGTTTTTTCATTCATAATAAGCTATCTCTATTTCAAATTTTATTCTTATCTGGCCCGCCGATTTAGCATGAAAGAGTAACAATCGACAATCGAACGCATACATTTACAAATTTTCACAATTATATTTTTTTCCGTGTTGAAGTCTATTTGCGTTCCACTTTTCTTCAAGATTAATTGAGGCGTAGAAGTTTCAAAAGGGAACAAAGTAACAAACTTTTTCACTTTTATGATTAACATTTGAAACCAAAAATTGGCTAGAGCTTGTAGCTCAAATGTTATTGATATAGACATTCTGATTATATTATAAAGTTATTAGAATGAGGAATGTCAAAGATGGGGTTTCACGTATTTTCCATCGTCATCTTCATGGCCAGCTGATATATCCCCCCCCCCATATCTTCTGAAGCAATGATAAGCTAGGGCTTTAGTTTCCCAGCGGACCCATTGCATATTTAAATTACTTTGCATTGCAGGTTTAACTTCACTGTTCTTCTTCCACTAAAAAAAAAGCCTGATTTCAAACCTACATCCGTCTACTCTAGATACGTTTCAGTTTAGCTAATATAATTTTTCCCCCTTGCAAATCGAGTTGTGTTCAGAATTTTCCAATCACATGTGTATTTTTGTCAACCAGTTCCTTCGCTAATTTTGTTTTTTTTTCTGCGCAGATCCACCAGAAATCACTATACGGCCGCGCAACCTTCAAGTGCGCGCGAACGGCATCGCGGCTTTCTACTGCGCAGCGCGCGGTGACCCGGTGCCCAACATCCAGTGGCGGAAGAACGGCAAACGAGTCTCAAGTAAGTTCTTACGATGCCATCTCCTACCCGAGGTTGGCTATCATTATCGGGATGCTGATGCCCGGAAGAGACATTCATCATCATCATTTCAGCCGTAGGACATCCACTGCTGGACATAGGCCTCCCTCATTGATTTCCAATCACTACGGTTGGAAGCGGATTGCACCCACCTTGAACCAGCGTGGAGCAGCCTTTACCAAATCTTCCGCCAACCTCGTTGTCAAACGTCTCACGTTGCGTTTGCCAGTCCGTTGTCTCCATTCAAGAACTTTTCGACCCCAACGGCCATCTGTTCTGCGTCCCATTGCCATTTCAACGAACTAATCCGTTTGGCTATGTCGGTGACCCTGGTTCTTCTACGAATCTCCTCATTCGTGATTCGATACCGTAAAGAAACCCCGAACACCCTTGGCCTCAACTGCACTTTTCATCAGGTGAAATAGGGCTCAATCAAGGGTCAGTTTCATGTAAAAAAATTGACATTGAGCCTCTTAACAAAGAGGAAGCAGAAAATGAAAGCATGGAAGAAACGGGCTCAGAGCGATCAAAAGTTTATCACAGACCAAAAATCATTTAATCAACACGATAAACCCGACACTTCCGATAAAACGGCCAACAAAGAACCGTTACACAACTCACCACCGAAGGCAGATTACACGTTATGACGTCTATAATTTTCGCCCTGATTGAAATGTAAAACCCCGGGTTGCCGCCCATAAATATCTGGACCGGTAACGACATCTATAAGCCGGGGCAATGAGCTGAAAAAACGAATCGACCGGCCACGCACGCGAAAACCCCCCTTTATATTCCCCCCTCCAAATAGTTTCATCGCCTCCCATGAAAAATGTAATCTGTTCTATCATTCCTGTCTTGCTCGCGGACCGTGAGAGACTAATGGTGTCGATCACACCTCCGCTCTTATTCATATTCTGCGCCCTTTGTCAACCTTGATCTTGATTTTCGTCAGTCTTGAATTCGATTTGTCGTTCAACTGAAAGTTAGTTGTTTGATAGCTATTCACACGGAGCGGAACGTTTATAGGTTCCGTGGGCAAAACGGTAAAAACTGAACTCTTGTACATACTTAGCTTAGCTTTGTGTGCGTATGTTGGGAAAGGTTCTTCAGTTTTCAAATAGTCAATTGTTTAATGTAACCTCTTGAGACCTGGAAAAAATATTGTGTACTTGAATTAGGAATCATTTTATTATTTCGTTAAAGTTCAAAGTCAATTTTGAAATCTGTACAAATAAATTATATACGGAGTGTTAGGAGGTTAACACCCTGCAACTTGCAGGGTGTTAGCACATTTTACCTTTCTCAACAATACAACAACTGACAGATTGACAGACAGACTGAGTTACTTTCACATTCGCAATTATTGAAGTTGAGGTTATTATTGCGTTAAAACAATCAAAGGCCTAGGATAGCCTAGTTGGTCGAATCCTGACTACAAAGCTTGAGATCCAGGGTTCGATTCCCGGTCGGGGCAGATATTTGTGTGAAAAATACGAATGTTTGTGCTCGAGTCTTGAATGTTTAATATGTATTTAAGCATGTTTATCCGTTGTCTAGTACCCATAGTACAAGCTTTGCTTAGTTTGGAACTAGGTCAATTTGTGTGAATTGTCCCGTGATATTTATTTATTTATTTAATAACGAAGCATTCACGTATTTACAACAAAATTAAGCAAAATAATAGTGTAATGTAGCAAATGAAAAACATTATGTCTCACTGGTTCGCTTTGCAACTAATTATGATTAAATTGTTTGCGAACAAGCCGATATGCGTACTCGCGTGATCTAATTATAAATTTTCGTTATTTTTTAGACACGAACAACTCTTGACTTTCATGACCACTTTTAATGCCCTCTTCTGTGTTTGTGAAACCGACCTTTCCTGTGCGAAATAGGGTTAAAATTTGAAGCAAGCTTGAAGTTAAGATACGACTTTGAGGGCTTTACTGGTGTATGTTAAATGCGTGGTTATTTCAGCACTTGCGTGATGACATTTGTTTGATTCGAAATGTTACGAACACGCCTGTAGGCATCAAAATATTAACTAGTAGCTTAAATTAAATTGAACAAAATAAATGGTATTTGGGATATTTGAATTGTCAGAAAAATTGGGCCACTTTGCTTTATTTTAACGACCGCTTTAGCCTAGTTGGTAGTGACCCTGCCTACGAAGCAAGAGGTCCTGGGTTCAAATCCCGGTAAGGGCATTTATTTGTGTGATGAGCACGAATATTTGTTCCTGAGTTATGGATGTTTTCTATGTATTTAAGTATTTATTTATTTATATAAGTATGTTTATCGTCGTCTAGTACCCATAGTACAAGCTTTGCTTAGTTTAGGACTAGGTCGATTTGTGTAAGATTGTCCCCTAATATTTATATTTTTATTTTTTATATTTTATATATTTATCGGCCTAGCACATTTTATTTAGTACGGTGCTTACTAGCCTACTCGTAGCCCTTGCTGGTTTGTCAGCTTATTTTTAAAAAAAAATACAACGTAAATATAATCTCACCAAAAACATTACATGTAAAAAGATGCAAGTCTCGCTAGGCAGTTCTTATACTGCAAAAAGTTTTGAGATGCAATATTAAACCAAGTCGGTTATCTTAGTCAGTACCGGGGGTGCCCATAGAACTCGTTTTCCACCGACTTACTTATTTTAAAACAGTTAAATTAATATTAGATATCTATCTAATACCTTTAAACGAGCAATTCTTGTATATATGTATATATATATGTATATATATAATCAGGATCTTGGAAACGGCTCCAACGATTTCGATGAAATTTGGTATGTGGGGGTTTTCGGGGATGAAAAACTGATCTAGCTATGTTTCATTTTCAGAAAATCGCTTTTACTCGTGTTTTCCGGCTATTTTTGTTTGCATTAGAATATGAAGCTAAATTTCGCCGACTTCGAGCAGATCATAATGGCACATTAGAAATCGGGTGATCGCGTATCCAGCCGACCTCGGTTCGATTCCACGTTTTTTTTCAAGATTTTTAGTTTTTTTTTTTAAGTTTATTTTTCATGAGAAAACGTCAAGTTTCTTCTTTTGTGAGAAAAAGTTACTTTTTTGTGAGAAAAAGTTACTTTTTTGTGAGAAAAAGTTACTTTTTTGTTAGAAAAAGTATTATAGGGAACGTGCAGTAACTATAGGCGGCAGCACTAATGCGACAGAAGAGACACTATGCGGACAGTAAAACAAACTTATCAAGGTAAAACATTCAAATTGATGGCACCCTTATGGCACCAGTTGGCAGCACCGTCTATGTGCACGTTCCCTATTGGGAGCACAGAACAGGAAAAGCCGGTTGTCTGTAAAGTCGGTTTACGGACGATAGTTTAACGTGACTTAACCCCCCCCTCCGGTGATTTTGTCAAATATCTTGAAAACGGTGCATCCTACGGCAAAATCAATGAAATTTTCATCCCCCCTTTGACACCCCCGCGCTCCCTCCCCCGCATCCCCTCCCCCCTCTCACCTCCCCCCCCACCCCTCCGGTGTTTTGATCTCGGAAACGGCTCCAACGATTTCGATGAAATTTGGTATTTGGGGGTTTTCGGGGATGAAAAATTGATCTAGCTTGGTCTTATCTCTGGGAAAACGCTTGGTACCGAGTTTCTGCCCGAGCAGAGCTCGGTCGCCCAGGTACTCTTTATTGTTTTAGTACACATAATGACTTGGCAATCGCACACAGCGCTTTACTCGTACTCGTACTTGTGTATTGCTCAAACTGCATGGCATTAGGGCTAGCGCTATGTTCAATTAGGATTGTTATAAATATAAATAAATAGTTGACGTTGACGATTATTCTTACCAGGATTGTTTTTTTTTTATTTGAATCTTTTTGTATATTTTTCACTTCGTTAGGTGACCGGCAAGCTACAATTTCATCAACATAATTATAACGTATAACGATATAGTTTTTTATGGAATAAGCACAGTGATAAAGTTGTATTTGTTTACAATTTCAATTCTCGTTTACTGTCATTCCCTAATACAATTACCCCGCTGTCAAAAACAACGAGAAAGCCAATATTTCTTTGTTTTCAACTTTTGCAGTGCTGCCGAACTGTTGACACGTGTACAATATCTTTTCAATGGTTGTCAACTCTTAGATAATGCTAAATAGTTGCGATAATTCCAGTAGTTTATAATTGTAGAGATATTCTTTATTGGTACGGTCACGTGCAAATGCACTTCAACGTGTCGACAACACTTAATGGGAAAAGGATGCACAAAATTGAATCGTCATGCGAACAACAGAGACTTGGGTAATGACCAAAACACGAAGGCTCCATTAGACAAAATGCGTGCCCAACAAATTTCTCTTACAATTTATAATCCTTCTGCATTGATTAAGCCGTACCAATTGCCTCCCCGACGCGTGTAAGCAACGCATCGCAAACAATTTCCATGCCAGTTCCCAAGAAGCTGAGCAATAAAATCTACGCGAACAAAGTCACTTGAAGATTGACAATCAGGCGACGCGTCGACGCGCCGCCATGATGGATAACGCGTGTTGCCAGCGTTGCGAGAAAGTTTTTTTTTGCTAAGGAAGTTAGAATTTTCAGCCTGTTGAATTTATTTTATGGTTTTTGTAACGTTTATATTATATTGGATCTATTTTTATTTATAAAATTAAATAGAGGGATTCGTTTCGGAAAATTGATATTTTTTGTTTTTTTACCAAGAAGGGCACTAAAAGGAAACTTATTTATTTATTTATTTATTTATTTATTTATTTATAACCGCTAGTACACTTATAATATTAATTATTATAAGTGTACTAGCGGAAATTTCAGCCAGCGTATTCAAAATTGCCAACAAACAAAAGAAATTATGTCTTTCAAGGGTTTAAATTTGCTCAAAATATATTTTTGCAGGTTTCAACGACATTAAAACTATATTATTTCATCAAGTAATCGATAAAACTTAAAAGGCAACAATTTACCAGCTGCGTGGCTTTTACAGGGTAAAAAAGCGTATCTAAATATTGAATGATTGGCAACCCTGAGCCTGAGACATGCGTGACGTTCACGTAGATTGGCTGCAATCTTCTCCCCTACAAATGCTCTGACATATACAAAATACAAACTTGACATTTTTCCGCGTACCGTTTTCTGAGGCTCGCTTTAGCCGTCTTTGTTTATAGGTTGCATTGCATTTATGGTCGTCCGAACCGGATTTTTGTAACATACCTAAGTCATCTTCGACATCATCATCATCATCCCAGCCTATATCCGTCCCATTGCAGGGCACAGGCCTCATCTCAGTGCGGATTGGGAACTTCACCCACACCCTTGAATTTCTAGGCAGGTGTGTGCAGGCTCACGATGTTTTCCTTCATCGTAAAGCTTATGTTAAATTTCAAACGAAATTTCTAACATAAATTCTGAAAAACTCAGAGGTGCGAGCTTGCTTGAGAGGCCTTGGTCTGTATAAAATAATTTTAAAATAAATTAGCAGATTCGTGAATAGTCACTTAAGATGTCATGACTTAACAATTAATCATCATATCAGCCGTAGGACAGGTAGGACGTCCACTGCTGGGCATAGGCCTCCCTCATTGATGCCCAATCATTACGATTGGAAGCGATTAATAATGAAATGAATGAATGAATGATTAGTAATGAAATTGCCATGCCGTAATCCAGCTGTTAAATAGTTGCTTTATAAGTTTTTTAAAAATGATCATTAAAAATAAAATTTAGTTATTTTCTAAGAAAACTGTACTAAATTTCTTTTGAACTATAAATTCTGAACCTCGTGTTGTAAACATAAAGTTGCACGACAAACCTTTTGAGAAATATTATTCCCAAAATTAAGAAGTAACAATACAATACAAACACTTTGTGGTTTACATTGTTAATACATTGTATAAATAAAAATCTATGCAATGAATTAACAAAATGAAAAAATAACACAAGACGTCACTATAAGCGTTTTTATCGCTTAAAAGAAAACAGTCTTCGCTCAAACGAAAATGCAGCAAAATAATAGCTTTCGAAAGCCCAAAATCTTCAAGTTATAGTGTCGTTATAGTCGGTATTTTATAGATGTCGTTCTGTAAAAACGACAGTGTATTACAGCCTCTAATGATTTCCTTAACAGCCGTTACGATGCAGCCACATCAATGTTTCTCTTTAATTAACCTAATTTCAGGTCGAAAGCCGTCCATAAAAGTTTATTGTGCTCGATATGGCTTTGGAAATGTTCTATTTGAGCATTTTAATAGGATTGTGTAAGCTCTATCGAATTTAGTTCAAGGTAGTTTGAAATAGACGATCAAAGTTTTTCGATTGTTATATCGTTATTCTAGTAGTAAGACCTTTGCCTTCTCCAACAGAAAGTCCTCGTGAGTTTTTCGGAATTTATGTGCAAAAGTACATCAAAAATTTGGCATGAGCTTTACGGTAAAGAAAAACCTATACACGCCTCCGAAGAAATTCAATGAAGTTCCCAAACCGCACTGGTAGTGAATTGCAGTGGGAATTCCCAAAAAATACACGGTGGGCTTTACTCAAGAACATCAGTGCAAAATTTCAAGCTTGTCCCAATAGTTCGGGCCGTGTGTCGAAATGTCAGTCAGTCACACATCCCTTTTCTTTACATTCACAGTATTAGCAACATTACATAGCTCATACGCTGATACTTGTGCGTGCTCGATCATTGTAAACGGGTCGCTTCCAACTAGTACAATCGGGCAAATGAACTAGTTCGGTCTAAACATAATTAAAGTTTGTGTATTTTTTTTTCTAATTTAGGACATCCCTGATCGATACAGAAGATCATCATTATCATCATTCATCATTTCAGCCGTAGGACCTTCACTGCTGGAACCCTCCCTCATTGACACCCAATCATTACGGTCTGAAGTGACTTGCATCCACCCTGAACCTGCGGCCTTCACCAAATCGCCGTCTATCTCGTTGGTGGACGTCCCACGCTGCGCTTGCCAGTCCGTGGTCTCCATTCGAGAACTTTTGGGCCCTAACGGCCATCTGTTCTGCGTGCTATATAGCCTGCCTCTTGCCATTTCAACGAGCTAATCCGTTTTAGTTCACTAGCACATAATATAGTCTATGCATTGTTTGCTCCCGTCCCAATATCCATTCCGTCTCTTTCTGCAGTCCACACCGTTCAGTTTGATTTGGGTGGCGCTGGACTGGTCGCTCAATCGGAGCTATTCGGAGTACTTCGCGATAAATCCAGCTCAGTTGTTTGTTGTCCAGATATTGTACTTATATGTACTAAGGCCAGAAAAGAAATGGGAATAGTTCATTCTAGTACAGTGTCAGGAACTAGTTATTTTTAGTTCTTACTACGTGTACTAAACAAGCCTACTGATACTCATCTCAGCATCATAAACCTTTTACCTTTTATAATTCAATCCTGCGAGAGAAATAGCTTGCAACCCTCTAACTAGGTTAGGAATTCGTTGTAAAGAGGGCCCAGATTTTCTAAATCTTTGAGTCCGTTATCCGAGCTTTAACGTATTTTCCGTGGAATCTCAAGTTTCTAGATAATTCTGCACTACTAGGCTTCAATTTACCATTTAGGAGTAAATTCCCATCAACCTTTTCGTGATTATATTCTAAAACGAAGATTACATTTTCAAATGATTGATAGCAAGCTACTTCGCGACGGCACATATGTTACACATATTTGTTTTTGTACGCTCTCCTTCAATTCCTCATAAACCACCATATAACACAGATCCTACTACCACAAACACTACACAAGATTTTAACGCATTTTAGACTGAAGAAGTTCATTCTCAAAGCTGAGCACACAATGGTTCCTAAACAAATGTAATGACGTAATAACCAGTAAACATTATATAAATTTCAACTAGCTACTTTTGAAGTGGAGGTTGACATACTTATGTATATAGATCAGACGTAATTGTCAATTATGTGTTTGATCACCTACCTACCGGACACTGGCCCACCGATAGTGCCTTTTTCAACCTCGATATTGGCAGAATCATCGATAGTATCTATGGAGCTATATTTTTAAAAATTGAATTGAATTAAAATGTCACAAATAAAAAATGTAATAGTTCACCTACATTTAGGAAAGTCGTTTTTATACCAACCGGCGTCCAAACAACCAGTGTTGTAATAAATGTGCTCCGATTTCTCTCCTACATTTTCATCACCATTCACAATTTAGCTATCTCTGGAGCGGCGAAAAACTAGATAGAAAAAAACACTCACATCACCTCCCCTAGAACAATGATTACAGTAATAAATTTTCCAGCACAATCTTGGCCAGTGTATGAGAATTCGGGCATTTTGTGGCAATAACAAATGACGGTGGCGCACAACTGATTAATCGCTTATTGTTCGCTTTTTCGCGTTACGAGACAAATTAATCACAGTACGGGATGCACATATATTTGGGGATATTAGGATGGCCAGATGGATTTTATCTGTGGGTGTCGATTAGGGAAACGTGCCGTTGCTAGTAGGAAGTCGTTTTATGAATGTAAACTGTATGTTAAGATCAGATGTGGCGTCTTAAATTACAAATATTTGGAGGTGTACGCAAAGGACTAGCTAGCCTGACATTGCGCCAGACCGGGAGCTGTGGATGTCAAGAGGGAAAGTCTTTGCCCAGCAGTGGGAAACTACTTATGATAGCCTCAATAAATAAAAATACGTTGGTATTCGCAAATTTTGTTCTTCAAATTAAGTCTATACGGCGCTTTCTTGAAACATAACAACAAAAAAAGACGCTTAACACAACGTATTTTCATCTAACGCCACTAGACAACACGCGACCTAAATCGAATCTCAAGTACATCCATTTAAAAAATTCAGAAAAAGTCAAAGGAAATTTTCACGGAGTAAAACCGATGGTTTAAAACGGCGGTCACACGACGACAGCCCGATTATTCTCACTTGTTGTGAGATACATTTCCTTGGCACATGCAACGAGTGGCGATTTAACTCTGTCGACCCTACAGGGCTGCCAAATGGAAGACAGCAATCGTGTGGCTTGAAGCGTTGTTAAGTTAAGAAGATAAGACCAACTTCCTCTTGGAATAACCCAATCCTTCATCATCATCGTCATCATCCCAGCCTATATACGCCCCACTGTAGGGCACAGACCACCTCTCAGAATGAGAGGGCATGGGCCGTAGTTCCCACGCGGGCCCAGTGCGGATTGGGAACTTCACACACACCATTGAATTTCTTGTCAGACCCAATCCCACCCAATCCTTACTAATATTATAAATGGGAAAGTAAATCTGTCTGTCTGTTGCCTCTTCACACTTAATTTTATTTACACTTAATCGATACATGAGAAAAAAATAAATCCTTTGTGCTAGCTATGTGCTATATGATATGTGTATGTATATATATATAAAGTATAGATACCGAAGTGAAAATCGCGAAAGTCTGGTCACGTAATAAAAAAAATAAGCGTTGTTCGACACATAAACAGGCAGCCCTGCTCATCGGATCCAACTTTAACGGCCAACTTGTCCTCACAACTGCTACAGCAATTTAAACTTAACCCCCTCGAGTTACAAGTTGTGGGGGACGCAATCCGACGCGTTGTTTTTGTTGCAATCTTGAGTACGGAAAATGCAAAGTGCAAGGGTGCTTTACAAAGGAACTAGGAGATTACCCCTAACGTTTTAAATTTTTCATTGAAAATTACGTATTCTTTGTTGGACTCGGAAAGGAGGAATGCGAACCGTCAACAATGGTTTTGAGATTTATCTTGGCATTTTTGTTCTATGCATTCCGCAATTTTTAATGATACTCCCAACTACTTTGCTTTAGATTTCCGGGATTTAATCTCGTGGTTTATTTACCTCTATGTTTTGGTCGTTGTGGGCCGTCTTCTATCTTTTATGCTTCGGCATATCATCAAACATCATCATTTAGGTACAGCCACAGAATATATAATAGTACTAATGTACAGAATGGACACGCTCCACCCCGCACCGATTCGAGTTACCCCACCCCTCAAGGCGCAGATTGCCGGAACCGCCGGAATCCAGAAGAGTGCGCGCGCGATGTATGTAGGCGTACGCGTGTACAGACGTCGTCGTGCTTATGTAGATTCAAGAACGCGTATTTGTACGTCGTGTCCGCCGCAAGGTACAGCGTAAGAAATAAAAGTTGTCTCTCCCGTGAATGTGAAATAAACGACTCGGAGACAGCAAACTTAAGATTTATTCAAATGGGCCGAAATTTGGTCAGGCGTCCCACACGGATGACTAAAAATTATTGACTATAGACCCTATAGACCCTTAACTCTTGCCATGTCCACAGGAGAGACACATACAAAAAATGTGTATGACCCGAATAGTCGCGACATGGTCAACGGCTATTTACCATTTCAGCACACAATATCATGTGTATGTGGGCAGGGCACATCGCCCGTAGAACCGACGGCCGATGGGGCCGAAAGGTTCTCGAGTGGCGTCCGCGGACCGGAAGACGCAGTGTAGGTAGGCCTCCAACAAGATAGAGCGACGACCTGGTGAAGGTAGCGGGAACGCATTGGATGCGGATGGCGCAGGGCCGATCTGTTTGGCGAGCCTTGGGGGAGGCCTATGTTCAGCAGTGGACGTCTTTCGGCTGAAATGATGATGATGACACAATATCAGCAAAGCAATTCCATGGTGTGTGTGAAGTTCGCAATCCGCACTGGACCCGCATGGGAACTAATTCCAAAGTCCTCTCATTCCTGAGACCTATGCAGTCCACTGCAGTGAGACGTACATATATAAGGCGAAATGATAATGCACTCAAAATCTTTATAAAATATCACCATTACATTATTATTATTTATATTATCAGGCAGGCAGTTGGGGGCGACTGACAGGTGCCTGGCCTGTATCTAGCTGTTCCTTGGTCAAGTATTCTTTGTACTGCTAATGTGTTGGTCTAGCCGGTTTTTAAATTGATTAACTGTCAGTGCTGAGACTACATGTTTATATATAGTTAGTTACATGTATACCTAGGTATTTAATTTATAAAAATTTCTAGCCTGGTCAAATCTTGAGCTTCGATTTATCCTTAATTATTAGCTATCCAGTGTAGGTAAGCCTCCAACTTAGTGGAGGGACGACCTGGTTAAGGTTACGGGATCGCGTTGGATGCGAATGGCACGGGACCGATCTGTTTGGCGAGCGTTGGGGGAGGCCCATGTTCAGCAGTGGACGTCTTTAGGCTGAAATAATGATGATGATTAGCTTTATCATTTTACGATTACCTGAAGAACTAGGCGTCAATTCAGGTCTTAACTCTTTTGTCGGCCAAGTCGATTACCGCGCTAATTCTTAATGGAGGTATTGAACTCGACTCCTATATCAACATCTATGTTTTAGATGAGATTCCAATTACCCAAGTGATGATTTCAGGCGTCATTTCGTGAATATGGGGAGCTCACAATTTCGGTCTTCAATGACCACGACACCATTAGATCAGTAATAGCCTGTCCTGCTATAACGAAACCGTTTCGGAGCATGAATAACGTCGTATGCCTTAATTACTGTCATTCAGCAGTATACGGAGCGTTTCTATTTTAGTAGCTTGATGGGAAAGCAGTTAAGGAGTTCAGAAGCTTTCCGCTGTGAGTTTTTTGGGAAATCGAGGGTAACAATGGGAACGGGTTTCTATGTAGGTAGGTAGGCCGCTGATTCAGGGTGGATGCATAAGTCTCTTTCAACCGTAATGATTGGGTGTCAATGAGGGAGGTCTATTTCCAGCAGTGGACGCTCTACGGCTGAAATGATGATGATGATGATGAGGTACCTACCTACTAAGGAAACTATAAGCCGTTCTCGTATTCATGATTCATGATCCTTGATATTTGAGATACTAGAGAGAGATAGGGAGGAGAAATATTCGAAACACAGGAAAAAAAATTTGGCAGGAAAAGATGCAAATAAAAACATCGCACCATCAACTGCTGCAACTTTACCAACTAGCTACATTACTCGTTTTGTAAAAATATGATTCTCTACCAAAGCGTTATCTATTTTTTAATTTTATTAATGGGAGAAATACTATTATTTACCTGGCAACCCATTTCAAAAAAATATATATGGCAACACTGATAGTTTTGAACGCAGTCGCTGTCAAAGCTTGAAAAACGGCCATGTGTTTTTTCGGTTTCTCCAAAACTTTTATCACTTACTTTAGTTCCGCTGCGAGTTTTTAAGGAGTTGAGAAGCTTTTTCTGCGGTGAGAAATCGAGGGTAACGATGGGAACGGGTTACCTTTCTATGTAGGTGACTAGGTGTACTACTTATCTAGTAAGAAAACTATGTATACAGGGTGCTAACAAATTAGGTACCAATATTTCTATAGCTTAATCTACTCATCAAAACAAGTCACTTTTATTGTAACGACTTTTTAAAATAAAAAAAAAATCTCGATTTTCCATTACTAAAGCAGTAATACGTTTGGATGGATATGTATGAAAAGTTTGCGTTTTTTTTTTAATTTTGAAAAGTTATCTGAGTGAAAGTGACTTGTTTTGATGAGTAAATTACGCCCTGGAAATTCATATTGGTAACTAATTTATTAGCACCTTATAGTGAAGCCGTTCTTGTATTCAGACAGATAGAGAGAGAGACATATTCGAAACAGGAAAAAAAATACATTTTTGCCAGGAAAAGATACAAATAAAAAACATCGAATAGTATCCCTTATTTATCCCCCTTTTTCAGGCATGCAGTCCCGTTATCAAGTATCAGGCATGGACCAAGTGACGGACCCCGGGGCGAACGGAGCGGTCCTGAGGATAGAGCCGGTGCGGGCGCAACGCGACGACGCAACCTACGAATGTGTGGCGGAGAACGGCGTGGGAGACGCCGTGACAGCTGTCGCCACGCTCACCGTTTTTGAAGGTGAGTCATAGATGGCGCTGATTTCAATTGTATTAGATTTTTAGATAGTCAAGGATTTAGCTACGGCATTGTACGATCGGAGGCTTACATAACTTAATATTGAAGATGGCACTGGAAGTAATTTATTATGGTCGATAGAGTTAGGTATATTAATCTCATAATGTTTTCTATAACCATCCTTTTCTACAAGTGAAAAGTTTTCTAAGTTTTTGTAGTCTCTTTATTGGTATAGGTCTTGGTATTACGTCTTGTAAATACACGTTGTCTTCTTAAAACCCTGTTGAAGCATTTTTGTTGTTTTTTTTTAATTTTAGAGATTAGATAGTAACTTTTTGCTGTATTTTGTTTTTAAACTCTACTTTGACGTACAGAACCCATCAGACTTACATAGCTCGGTAAACTACTTCACTTTAAGATTAATTGTAGCTAGCTGAGATACGAGCATATCGTAGCATCTGTCTGGCTTAAAACTAAAAATAACCATTCTATTTCAATGAAGGAAAACTGCCAGTAAGATTCTCAATATTACACAGACGTAATGGCAGTCTTTCCACTCTAAAGAATGACGCGATTCGCAGTCTCATATTGCATATTGATGTCAAAGTGCATATTGACACTCGGAACGGTCTCATTTTTACCGAAAGTAAGTGCGACTGTGTTACCGATTTAGATTTTACACTCAAACAAAAATAGTTAAGATAAGTGTACTTGTAGTGATTCGTAAAGCCTATAACAAATTAGCAAAGGCTATTGAAGCGAATGATATCGCATACGAAATAAAAAACAAAAAGAGGTATTTAGCTGAAAAAGCTTAGGATAAATAAGTACTTACCTACCTATTTAATTATTGTAAATTAAACGAAGAATAATAAGGCATCATAAATTTGAATTTGATTTGATTTGAATTTTTATAATTTACCATGAGTTTACGGTGAAGGAAAACATCGTTAGGAAACCTGCATACACCTGTGAAGGAATTCAATGGTGTGTGTGAAGTTCCCAATCAACACTGAGCCCGCGTGGGAACTACAGCCCAAGCCCTCTCATTCTGAGAGGAGGCCTGTGCCCTGCAGTGGGACATATATAGGCTGGGATGTACTGGCCCTATACTACGAAGCGCGAAATTCGAACTTCGTTTCATGCCGTTCCGCTCACGCTAATGGTATTTATTACGAGAGTGAGAGGGACCGCACGATCCGAACTTCGAACTTCGAATTTCGTAGTAACCCCCCAGGGCTGGGCAAAATACATGCTTTGCTTTAATTAAAATACAAATTACAAAATACTATCTCGCATGTATTTAAAATACGAAATACAAAATACTTTTCGAGTATTTGAAATACAAATTACAAAATACTAAGTAGAATAAAAACGAATCCAACCTGGCATGGGCAAGCAGAGTAAAAGAAAATTACTCTCTTTAAACATGAAAGTACCGTGAGGTCGTGAGACTCACTCATAGTGAAACAATACAGATTATGGTCCGAGAGCTGGCACCAATTTTTGGGTAGGTGTTTGAGGCAAGCTGAAAACTTGTCACATACTTCTCCTATTATACCCCAACACAAAACTGCAGACCTGGCTGGTGAGTAGCGGGGCTAAATGAAACCATGACTTTTTAATTTTTTTTTTGGTTCCAAAAATATATTTAGGCAATATGCAATTTATATATGTTGTAGTTTAATGTTTAAAGAATAAAAAAATAATAAGCCAGATGATTTAGTCGGGTCTTTAAAATTGCCAAGCGCGTGCAAATATATTTTTCGAAAAAATATAAAAAATGTGGTTGATGCAACTTGAAATTTTAATAGAGTATATTATTTATAACTAAAAAAAAAGATTCTCAAAAAGACAAGTCATTTTGGTGGGACTTTCTACCTGCCAGGTGATTTAACAAATATACTCACTCGCACGGATATATCATTTGTTAGATCACCTGGCAGGTAGAAAGTCCCACCAAAATGACCCGTCTTTTTGAGAATCTTATTTTTTAGTTATAAATAATACCCTATTAAAATTTCAAGTTGCCTCAAATAAATTTTTTATATTTTTTTGAAAAATCAAAATATGTTTGCACGCGCCAGGCAATATTAAAGCCCCGACTAAATCGTCTGGCTTATTTTTTTTATTCTTTAAACATTAAACTACAACATATAAAAATTGCATATTGCCTCAAATATATTTTTGGAACCAAAAAAAAATAAAATTAAAAATTCATAGGTTCATTTAGCCCCGCTACTCACCAGCCAGGTCTGTAGTCTTGTGTTGGGGTATAATAGGAGAAGTATGTGACAAGTTTTCAGCTTGCCTCAAACACCTACCCAAAAATTGGTGCCAGCTCTCCTACTATTACTCACGTTTCAAAACGAGTCGAGTTTAACTCAACAGTTTCGGGCTAATCCGTAACCCATTCCTCGCGGAAGAACACGCTACGGCTGTGCCAAACGTGCACTCAAGTACGCTACGGCCTGAAATACCTATGTCGACTTAAACTAGTTTTGAGACGTGGGTAATCAGTATTATTTTACTAAAAATTACTCTCATTAAAGGAAACTAGGTACTTTTACTGATTAAAAGCAGAGTTTCCTTTCCTAAACACCAGACTTAAGTGTTATCTGCCTCTCATAGGGGAATGAATAAAGTCATGTCTACACCGGTGCGTTTTCATGTTCAACTTAAGATCGCTAAATGAAATCTAAATGTATTTTGTTAAAATGTATTTTGAAGTCATAAGTATTTGAAATACTAACTACAAAATACCTTAGCGTCAGATATTTGAAATACGAATTACAAATTACATTTTCAGCGAGTAATTGAAATACAAATACCAAATACGTATTTCAATTACAAGTAATTCAAATACTGCCCAGCCCTGGGGATGTATAAGCATACATGTTTATAACGTAACAGAAGGAATTATGTATGGAACGCCGTGGGACACTATTTTGAACAAAATGATAATTAATCAAAAATATTTCCGGCTTTAGGGAATTTGAGTTTCAGAGAGTTATACAATTTGTGATGATCTTTTATTGAGTGGATTTGTGTGCACCAGTTGAAGTTATTTATGGATCATAGGACCGCCATCTAGACACGCGGCAGCGTGTCAAGCCAAGTTCAAGCAAAGGAACTGGCTAGCCAGCGCCGAGTGTACACGAACCACTTGGTGCCACTTTTGGACCCTTCTATAACTCAAAACCTCCTTAACGTAAACACATAAAACTACGTGTGTATAATTATATCCATAAGGACATCTAGAAGCCCAAATTTCATGAAGCTAGCTCAAACGGTTATAAAGATATGAAGGTCAAAAAGTCGTAAATTTTAGCACTGACTGACTCACTTGTCAAATGAAATTTGTAATCCTGCTTTCTAATTGTGTGTAAGCGTAGGAAAAAATCTAAAAATAAAAAAAAGTTAAAAAGTAAGGGGTCCCCATACAAAAAAAAATATTTTTAATTGTAGCGTTGGAATCGTTACAAGCAGATATTTGAAACTATCCCAATATATGTATTATTGACAAAAACACGGGGAGGGGGTGGGGGGTGCGGGGGTTTAAAAGGGGGGATAAAAATTTAATTGATTTTACCGTAGGATGCACCGTTTTCAAGATATTTGACAAAAACACCGGGGGTGTGGGGGGTGTGGGGGTGAGGGGGAGGGGGCGGGTTTAAAGGGGATATAACAATTTAATTGATTTTGCCGTAGGATGCACCGTTTTCAAGATATTTGACAAAATCTCCGGGGGGGGGGGGTGTGGGGGTGGGGGAGGTAATAGTTTCAAAGGGGGGGTGAAAATTTCATTGATTTTGCCGTAGGATGCACCGTTTTCAAGATATTTGACAAAAACAACTGAACCGAACCGAAAAACTTCTTTAGGCACGCTTGACGCTTCCGTAACGTATTCTACTCCCCAAGTCGAGCGTGCCTAAAGAAGTTTTACTTCAAAAACACAAAATGAAACCAGGCGGTCACCCACGCGCCCGACGTTGCTTAACTTCGGTGATTAATTTCTTTACAAAAAGTAATGATATCCCACCAAAAACATAAATGTAAAAAATGTTAGCCAAGTTCAATACTAAAAATATACTTGATTATGGACTTCACCGACAAAAGGATTGAGATCTAAATAGGTGCCAAGTTCTGCAGGTAATACTGAAATCTATTTGTAAGAACAAATAACATCCTAAACAAGTATAACACTCTATTTCTTTGGTTTTTTCTACTCCACAAGTGTTTTATATTTAAAAATATAAATTCCTAAATTTAACTATCTAATAATTTACACAAAGTAGATAACTTATGTTAAATTGAAGCTTAATATTTGACTTGGCTAGTTTTTACCAGCAAATTGAATGTAGAAGATAAGTTGATTAGCCAAAATTTATAAGATGATTTGTATATGTTTGTTCTTACAAATAGATTTCAGTATTACCTGCAGAACTTGGCACCTATTTAGATTTTATTTTGTTTTTTGTTTAACATTTGGTAGCATAGCATACGGTTGTGGTAACTCCGAGGATGAGCTCTGGTTGAGTTCGAAACGCGTCAGTGTAGCTTGGTGGTGGTGTTAGTTGTGTTTATGTGATTTGTGTGTGTTCGTACAGTGTGGAGGTGGAGGAACTGCATGAACACACATTTCTTGCATAAACGTAACTATTGTTAGGTCGCGGGTGAGCAAAGTAATTGTTTTAGTTCACCTATTTAGATCTCAATCCTTTTGTCGGTGAAGTCCACAATCAAGTATATTTTTAGTATTGAACTTGGCTAACATTTTTTACATTTATGTTTTTGGTGGGATTTTACCTACAAGAAGCTCAGCCGGTGAAATTACTAGCAAATGAGGTATTCTATCTTTCCACTATTAGCTGGGAACGTATCTGCAATCCTTTGGCGTCGAGGGTAGTTTTCTTGTTTGTTTCCATCCTATGCCAAAAAAATACTTCGTCATAGTGAGATAATTGCTTGTTAGTATTTACAAACATGTTAACAATGTTAATGTGACAGCATTTTAGAGTGGCTCAACAATTAAATGTTCGTGACATGACATGCCGTATTTGTACACTTGTCCTATCCAAATACCTACATAGAAAACCCTTACCTAGCAACGAAAAACTAACACAATAAAAGAAGGATTTCACCGCTTATTACGCGAAACAAATTTACATGGCAACTAGCAGCCGACCCGGAACATAATTACATACCTCGGAATTCTTAGAAACGGCCGCGTAAAGTGCCATTCAACTTGTTTCAATGCCAAGGACCTTAAAACTTAATAATGTAACTGACTCCGTTGGCCAAGGACGTTAGAACGTAACCTCTGCCGGGGCAAAACTTTAAAGAAAGGATAGCACCTTTCGCGGTAAGAAGTTTGTTCTCATTGTGGCTTAGCGTTACGACCCCCGGCCACATAAAACTCCCCGCGCTGACACAGTGATCCCGCCGGAAAATAACTCGACCAACCGCGAAGACAGAAGCCTTTCAATAAATAAGCATTAAAACCACCCTCGGACGACGTTTGCCCGATAATGAGGCTCTCTAAATTGCAACTAACGACAGACCCGAGCGATATAATACAGCGACAATTTCTGTTGTAAATGAGAAGAATTATTGTCGCTTCTTAAGTTCTCGATTTACGGAGCGCGAGTCGAGTAATTGACGACTAAATCGTGATAATTATGTCATATTTCAACTCTGTTCCGGTACAAGGCACACAACTTCTGTATATATTTGGGGAATTAGCGAGTTGCGATGCCACACGATATTTAAGAGGCTGGTTGTAGGCCGTAATTAAGGTAACTTTAATGAGTTATGAATATTCATATTGAATTACGTTATTGCAAGCGAGACATTCGTGTTTACGTAAAAGGTAACTACGTAACCTCTTATTCATAAACGTGTGTTAAGCTTATGTTAATGTCACATCTGTCACTTTGGCATTTGTGTGTATTTGGTTTGTAATTGCATGGTTAAAGATTTGGCAGAAATCAGGATATAACATAGGAATGTGTCTGTGCTGTTTTCCAAACGAAGATCAAAAGAGTGCTATGTAGAAATTTAATGTGAAATTTTATTCTGTGCTTTTGAATACACGAGTTGCTTTGTTAGGTTCATTGTATCCTCTTGTCAAATATTTCAAACTAAATACAAACTGAAATATAGATGCACAGAAAAAACCCCAGAAAAAAGACTAATGCTGGGAATCGAACCCAGTTCCTCAGCGTTCCGTGCTGCGTGCTTACCCCTACACAATCACTGGTCTAGAGATTAGCGACGAATCTTTCCCATACATCGTACATTTCAGTCTGTTATAATCACTTTATGCAGTGATAAAGCGCACATCTATGTTATGCCCTCTACCGAGAGACTTAACACTCCTTCGGAACTAACCGCTCACCTGTACCAAGAGATGGCGCTACTGTGCAACTTTAAACAAGTTAGGTATGAAGTATCTTTTTTGTATTTATTTTCAACTTAATTTTTTATTACTTTTACGGTCATCCCGTGAAACCATATATTTCGTAAAAGTAATAAAAAATGAAGTTGAAAAATAAATACAAAAAAGATACTTCATACCTAACTTGTTTCCTCTTGTCAAAGTTTCGACGCGAAGTCGATATGGAAAATCGAAAAATTACGGAAATCCTCACTTACTTATTCGTGGAACCATGCCTTTGATAGATACGTTTTGGCAAAACATCGAAATGCGTCACATCTAATTTCGTAATACTTATTTAATTTCAGGGAAAAACTCATTATATTCTTCTGAGTTCATAAGCTGAAGTTAAGTATTATTTATTCAAAAACTTTATGTCTGGAAATTATCAACACGCGTAATGTATCCGTGGAGTAACAATAATATTTATATTTACCCGAGGCTTAATATGTAAGGATGAACATAATTATGGCACGGAGTTTCATACTTCGCGGAACTTCCTTCGGAGTTGGGGAAGGAAGCAAATAATAGTATTGCGGCGGCCACGGCCAGCCGCTGCCAACATATTTTTATTGCACTTTAATATTTCAAAGCTTTTTACATAGGATACTTGGTTTTATTTATGGCTTTTCTTCCCAACAGTCTCGCTATGAAATAAGAAACATTTTTAATTTAATAACTGCTAGCCAAGCACATGATACTTATTGCGCGCGGTGATTACTCCTATTTTGTAGCAGCTTGCATTAAACTGACCGGCTTTTTACCCAACTGCCGAAGGAGGTTTATGTTTTTGAACGTATGCAGTTATGTTTGTATGTATGTATCATTCAATCGACCTGGTAAAGGTGGCGGGATCGCGTTGGATGCGGATGGAACGGGACCGATCTGTTTGGCGAGCCTTGGGGGAGGCCTATGTTCAGCAGTGGACGTCTTTCGGCTGAAATGATGATCATACAATGGCACGGCCCCGCACCGTAAACGGCTCGATGAATTTTAAAGTGTGAGGTGTCATTAGAATGGACTCAGTTGTGAGAGTAACATAGGGTATTATATTTTCCCGGAATTGGAAACACGGATAATTCCGATACTACTATCCGATTTCAAAACTTGCTATTGGATTTGAGTTTAAATTTATTACTTACGTGTAGCGTAAATAAATGAATTGACAACATTTCAAAAAAAAAATCATTCTTGTTATTTTGCTTTTATAATAGCTGGTTAAAAATCAGACTACCCGTGTTTCTCGGTTTTTCTTTATTTTGCTTAAATTGGTCGTTAATAATTAATTAAAGAAATGGTCATTAAAAAGTCCGTATATACAAAGATAGGAATAATAATGTCACAGTCTTAGCATGATATAAATTTAAAAAAAAAAACATAACTGTCATGTCATTATATCAATTCGCGTCACATATTTTGTCAACAATCCGTTGCAAATTCCCGAATTTGTTATTTTCTGAGTTTGTTGCTTTGAGTTTTCAAATATTTCTTTATAATGACGACCGGAAAAAAGTAGCATCAAGATGCCTTGACCATTTGTTTCGTCCGAAGTTGCAAAAACACGGCATTAATGGAATTTAATGGAATTGGATGGAATTGAAAATTGAAGAACTTTGAACTGTAACCAAATAAAATATAAATATTTTTTACATGTATTGTTACTTTTTGCTCCTAAATACATAGTAAATAAAACACTGTAATCTTTATTTGTTTATCCTTCAGACCTACCGGTATTTCAAAGTTGACATAACCTACCACGGACTACTTAGTCAGTAACTTTAAACAGGTAACTGGGGAAAATATTCAACTAAAACAGTATAAGCAGGTACCTAATGTTGTGAACTTGAATTTTCTGAAATAATTATAAAGTGACTCGTCTTTGTGCAGTACAGTACACGTACAGGATAAGTTCCCTTAGATAGGTATGATATTTTTTAATGGATAATGTACTCATAATGTAAACATAAGGGTTCATGACTTGATGTTATTGTAATAAAAAACTTATTGAATTTGTGGGTTAGTATTGTAATATAAAAGTAACACTTTTACAATGTAGTAGAATCACACGTTTTTCTAGTATAAATATTCTCCGAGATTCTTCTGCACCAGTTAACGTATGATTGATGTTATGAAAGCCGATAATGCTTGATTACTTTTATTCTCTCTAAACTGGGATCAACCACACGAGATCATGTCTTACTTTTTACTGTAGCGTGCATTTGTATTTTGTACTGCTACTGGTTTACTGGTTACAAGCGTAGCGTGTAGAATGTGCTAGAGGATATGAGAACCTTCGCTCCTTAAGTTTCCGCCACATTAAAACAGTAATTTTTTCGCATGAACTGTAACAACATCCATTCGTCGACGTTGGGCAGATTGGGACTATCAGATTTTACGAATCTGCCAGTCACTACCATTTCAAAATGTTATCAAAGCGTAATAATTCAAAACAATGATATTAAGAGAAGCGAAAGCAAGTCGCTAGAATTTAAGTAATCAGTCAGACAAGACAGATAAAAAATGAACTGACAGTTGTTTTTTTTTCATTTTATGGTAATAAATGGACTAAGAGCCGCTAAGTGTATGCCTAACATTCACAATCCAACTTTTTTTACTCTTTTTCCTAGATATAAAAAAAACTACTGCATAAAAAAATCCCAAAATATTTTTCCTGTAATCAGCAGTGAAAAATCTACAAATGGTTTTTTTATTTTACTTACTTAGTACATTTGAATTGTTGTCAATTTTAAACATGAAGGCCACTTTTGGGGGTAAATAAGCAAATATTTGTATGCAGTCTTTTCATTTCTATTCTATTTGATTTAATAGGTTTTCTTGTTAGGTATATTATTGTACCTAACAAACCACTGCGAGCGACTTTGTTAAAATTTAAACATATCACGCTCTTACTATGAAGAATTTTAGCTTAAAAACACAAAGTAACGGGCTTTGGATGTTAGATGTAGTCAGCTAATTACTATGCTTAATGAATATTTAATGTCGTTGTTCCCATCTTTTTGTATTCCTAACTTCAATTTTGAGTTAAAAGATATAATGTTAAAAATTACACTGCTTTGGTTCATTACTACATACCTACTTATAATTTTCTCTAACCTTAGATTCTTTCCAATTTCAACTGACATCGTTTCTATCGAGTCTCGCAAACTACTCAAAACTCTCAAATTCCATTTAGGAAATCGATATTTTCTTCAAAACTTGCACGTATCAGCAAGCAGTCTCATAAATCAAATGTAAAATATACTATGGCTACAAGATAACAAATAAACATTTATACTGCTTTTATTTGAAAGAGTAACGTGAGATTCCTACGGGATCGAGAGCTGGGCTGGGATGCCACGGCATGCAGCAAATCACCAGCAAATAAATAAACGCGTAAGCACATGGCATGCAGGAGGCTGTTAGAGTGATAGGAGTTCAAAGACAGGTCTCCTGTTCATCAGTATTACACACGAAATGCGTTAACCAATAACGACCAACAGATGGCGTTGTCAGTTCAAAAACCTATGCTTATACTAGGCTTTGTAACAACGTAACACGGTAAACAATGGCCGTCTCTTTGACAGCACTCCGCTTGGTTGCAAGCGACACTCGTGGTCACATTTTATTGCTGCACTCGGCTATTGACACCGGAGCGCCGTCGCTAGCTCAAAGTGGAACAAATTGAATTCAGTTATTTGAAGGTAACAGGATTAACAGGTGCAGCATTACGCTGCCGGTAACGAACTTTTTTAACACGCGAAATTGAAATGTTCCTGGCCGCCTTGTCAGTGTCAATAGACAAGTTCTAGACAAAAGGTTTCGAGTTTTGCACGACTGAGATTGATGTTTTGGCTGTCAAGCGATTGAATTACTCTAAGACGAATAAGATTATTTTTTATTTGATAAGAATTAATAACGTGACCATATTGAAGGCTGTCCCACGGAATAATAAAGGGTTTTTTTTTTGGTCTTATTTGAAGAATCGAACCATCAGAACTGGATATAAAAATAATTGGTTGGAACCGTTTTTAGCGGGTATGTATTTTTTTATCATTTTCCATATCCACCGCTTCTCTTCCCATACTGTGCCTATTTCCTACCAGTTTATATTTCTTTTACAGTTCCACCTCCACCCCAAACCTACTCACTTCTTTCTCGTTGGAAAATTCATCAAAAAGGCAGCTAAGCGATAAACATTTTATTTAATTTATTCGGAATTCCTTCTTCAAAATTTTTGTGTAATTTTTATATGATTTTTTCTGCTTTTTTTATATACATTTTGTAAGTTGACGAGTGGGGCCCATTCTCCAACAGTTTTTAGTTAGGTTTTACGTGTACCTAAATATTTCTTTTTCATATCCTTTCAAAATTCCAAAAGACGCAAAGCCCGTCGTTCATTTGTTTCAGTATTATTCTTTAAATTTCCTTGGTTAAGTTGGTTAAATTTTTTTGGTTAAAATTGGTTAATTTTTTTTTTTGGTTCAAATAAATATTGTACAGTTTGTAGATTCTTTTTTTTCTCTACAAAAATTGGCGCCCGAACTAAAAAAGATTTTTTTTTTTTTTATTTTTTTTTTCTTTTGTGGGGGATGGTCTGGCCGTTTCTCGGTCATTGTACATATATATATTTTTTCTTTCTTTTTCCTTCTAGTTTTATTCTCTTAGTAGATTGCTCTTTTCTGTGTCAGTCATGTCTTTTAACCACTCGGTTAATACAAATCCGTTCATAGTTCTTGAGTCTCACGACGCAGAATATTTAGAGGGCCGTGCAAGTTCGAACCCTTTTGTTAATCCTGATTTTCGCGACGAGGAATATTTTGATTCCGCGACATCAGTGAACATGAGACCATCGCCTGCGGATCAAGTTTATGTACCGGTTAGAGGGGAATCACTTACCAAGTGGGGTATCGTGTTTACCGGTAAAACATGTGTGCGCGAGTTCTTTGCTCTCGTCGAAGAACAGGGAGTTGCTCGTGGAGTCGACCCGTCGTATATAGTGCTGAGGTTTCATGAACTGTTAGCTGACAGCGCTCTTAAATATTTCCGAGCTATCAGACATCCTCGATTATCCTACGCTGATCTGAGGGCTGCGTTCTTGAAAACCTTTGATGTGGTCGATTACGACTTCAAAGTCGAGAGTCAACTCCGTGCACTTCGGCAAGGGAAGGATCAGTCTGTTGTTGACTTCGTCATTAGTGCGCGAGATCTTAATGCAAAACTACGCGTGCCGATTTCAGAGGAAAATCTCTTCCTGATAATTAAATATGGGTTGCATCCACGTTATCATGCATGCCTTGCAACCAATCTGATTGACAATTTGGATGGGCTTCTGGAAATCGCGAAAAATTTTGAATCATTTCAGGGTCAGCGACCTTTAGGTTTTTCCGTGGCACCTGTTCAATCTGATGCAGCAGTAGTCTGTCTTAAGTGTAATGTTGCAGGTCATCACTTCCGATTGTGTCCTAACATAACAGAAGCCGTTTGCTTTAAATGTAAACGTGTTGGTACTATAACGCGTGATTGTCCACAGTGCTTTCCGAGTTCTTCAAAAAACTAATCCACGGTGACACGTCTTGCCCAGCGTTGTCACCTCTTGTTGTAAACAATACTTCTGATAATCGTTTATATGTTGAACTTTTGATTTCCGGGTCGAATGTGAAGGCCTTACTTGATTCTGGTGCGCAAGCGTCATTAATTGATGTTTCCTTATTGTCAAGATTAGGTATCAGTTTTTGTAAAAATATTCGCCCGTCAGTGGTATCCGCTGATAATTCTCCAATTACAATTTTAGGGGGAGTCAATATACCTATTTCTTTTAACGGGTTTTGTTTTGCTCACCCTTGTCTTGTAAGCGATGGTTTGCCAACACAATTTATTTTAGGAATTGAGTTCTGGAATAAATTTGGACTTACTTCTTTATTGTGTAAAGCTTTTAGTGATGTAACGAGTGGTAAGCTTTTCGTACCGCACCCGCTCGATGTTAACACTGAGTCCCTTGAGGTTAGTGAAGCGCGTTATATTCATCCACGTGCTGTTTTATCCGCTGATCAAGAAGCTCGTCTTCAGTCCGCGATTGATTATTTTGAAGAGATTTCTTCCGCAAAGATTGGTCTAGGATGTACTTCGTGGCTTTCCCACAAAATTGAGACCGTCGGTCCACCAATTCGGCAACGATACTACCCACTTTCGCCTGTTAAGTTGAAAATCCTCAATGAGGAAATCAATAAAATGTTAGAGATGGGAGTTATTCGTCCGTCTCGCTCTCCATGGGCTAGTCCTGTGGTAATGGTCACAAAAAAGGATGGAAGTATTAGATTCTGCGTTGATAGTCGAAAACTTAATAGCGTCACTATCCGCGATTCTTATCCGTTACCGCGTATCCAAGACATCCTTAACAATCTTCGTGGAGCTCGGTATATGACTTCTTTGGATTTTAGGAGTGCGTTCTGGCAAATTCCTCTTGCTGATAAAGAAAGCTGTGAGAAAACTGCTTTTATTGTACCTCAGCGAGGGTTATTTGAATTCGTGCGTATGCCATTTGGTTTAACCAATGCGGCATCTGAAATGCAGAGACTGACAGATCGGATTGTTAATTTTGAGTTCACGGCCGAATCAGATGACTTTGTTTTTGGTTATGTTGATGATCTTATTTTGGTATCACGTGATTTTGATAGCCACTTACGTCTCATCCGCAAGGTCTGTGATAGGCTGAAAGAAGCAGGTCTTACGGTCAATTTAGACAAGTGTGAGTTTTGTAAATCTGAATTGAAATATTTGGGTTATGTTGTTAATGAGCGTGGGCTTCAAACAGATCCAAAAAAACTCGAAGCTATTAATGACTATCCGACTCCAACAACAGCTAAATCTCTTCGCTCTTTCATTGGCATGTGTTCATATTATCGTCGTTTTGTGGATAATTTTTCCAGCATTATAGCTCCGATGACAGCTTTAATCGGCAAAAGAAAGGGTCGTGAGCCTATAGAATGGAATGGGGACGCGGCAGCCGCCTTTCGGAAACTGAAGGACGTTTTGATAGGTTCACCGTTAATGGCCTGCCCAGATTTTTCAAAACCTTTTGTTTTGCAGTGTGACGCAAGTTTAGTCGGTCTTGGGTCCGTTTTGGCTCAAGTAATCGATGGTGTTGAGCATCCAATTGCCTATTACTCTCGGTTGTTCACAAAAACAGAAAAGAATTACAGTACTTCAGAACGCGAGCTTTTGGCTGTTTTGGATTCTATTAAACACTTTCGCGGGTATCTTGATGGCATGAAATTTACAATAGTAACTGATCATATTGCGTTAAAATGGCTTATTACTCTGGATAATCCCACGGGCCGTCTAGCACGTTGGGCAACAATTATCTCTCAATATAACTTCGAAATTGAGCATCGAAAAGGCGTGTTAAACGTAGTTCCTGACGCTTTGTCTCGATACCAAATCGGCTTGATAAATTTCGTACGAGGTACAGATGATACTACCGATCCATGGTACGAACGAATTTACAGAGGTGTTTCGGACACGCCACAGATGTTCCACGCCTTTACAATTCGTGACGGCATGCTTATGCGCAGGATGTCTGTTGAGAATCCTTTATTGCCAAACCCATGGCGGATCGTTTTACCTGCTACGAAGGTGAGAGAAGCTATTGCGGAGATTCATAATGGTTTTCCCAATGTACATCCCGGCGTTATGAAAACCTATTTGAAGGCTAGGGAGCTCTATTACTGGCCCAATATGTATCGGGATGTTGCTTCATTTTTATCTGAATGCACGGTCTGTAAGGCGTATAAAATTGCCAACACGCAGCCTCGTGGTCAACGATTATTTCCCAGGTCAGTTAATGCGCCTATGGATCTTTTGTCTATTGATCTTATTGGACCATTGCAGCGAGTGGATGGTGGTTATCGATACATTCTTACCATGGTTGACGTATTTACCAAGTTCGTGTGGCTAGTTCCTTTAAAGAAATATGACGCTAGATCTATTTCTAATGCTCTGGAGGTAGAAGTTTTCTTGCGGTATGGTTTTCCGTCTAATATCCTTTGCGATAATGCAACAGTCTTTCACAGTGCTGAGTTCCTTGAATTTTTGTCTTCTTACAATATCCCTAATCCATGTTATACACCTTATTATTCACCTCAAGCGAACGTTTGTGAGCGCTACAATCAGACTGTAATTACGACGCTGAGTATTCTTGTCGATGGTGATTTTCGTCGTTGGCGTGAACATCTTCCTAGAGTTTCATTATACTTGAATTCATGTATAAATCTGGCGACGTCTTTTACCCCGAACTTTCTCATGTATGGCCGTGAGTTGACGACTGGTCAGCAGCGTGCAAGCAATCAGACTGAGGATCCTGGTTTGGCACTCAGTCGGGTTCAGCATGCAACGAACCTTTCAACTCTTCGAGAGGTATATGCTAAAGTTGCGGACGCAATGACCCTTGCTTTCCACCGTAATTCTGTTAAGTTCAATGCAAATAGGAGTGCCGTTAGGCTTCGTATCGGTGACGTAGTTTGGCGTCGGAACTTTCAACGGGGTACTAGTGATGGGATTAGAGGAGGTAAATTTGCTCCCCGTTTCTCAGCCTGCCATGTTATTAGGATTGTGTCGCCTCAGGTTTATGAGTTGCGTGACGTTGATTCACCGCACGTGGGGGTTTATCACATAAAAGATATTTTAAAATGATCACCCGCTGCTCCTTTATTTTTCCAAATTCAAACCGACACAATTAATGTCTGTCTTTTATACGTTTCGATTCATTTCAATGAATTCCCTTCATTTTTTTTTCTTTGCTTCGCTTTCAAACCATTTGTACATTTTGCTATATTTTATTACTCGTTACGTCACAGAGCTTAGGTTAAGCTTCCTTTGGTGGTTTTGGGCAGCCATTGACAGAGGTGCTTGCTTTAAGCGATTGGTTGTCAATAGTTTCCTGGTATAGATGGAAACTTATATGCCGATGCATATTTTTTTGTTAATATTATTATATATATTTTTTTTTTTGGTTGGGCGATGTCTGCAGCATTACGCTGCCGGTAACGAACTTTTTTAACACGCGAAATTGAAATGTTCCTGGCCGCCTTGTCAGTGTCAATAGACAAGTTCTAGACAAAAGGTTTCGAGTTTTGCACGACTGAGATTGATGTTTTGGCTGTCAAGCGATTGAATTACTCTAAGACGAATAAGATTATTTTTTATTTGATAAGAATTAATAACGTGACCATATTGAAGGCTGTCCCACGGAATAATAAAGGGTTTTTTTTTTGGTCTTATTTGAAGAATCGAACCATCAGAACTGGATATAAAAATAATTGGTTGGAACCGTTTTTAGCGGGTATGTATTTTTTTATCATTTTCCATATCCACCGCTTCTCTTCCCATACTGTGCCTATTTCCTACCAGTTTATATTTCTTTTAGCGGTTCCACCTCCACCCCAAACCTACTCACTTCTTTCTCGTTGGAAAATTCATCAAAAAGGCAGCTAAGCGATAAACATTTTATTTAATTTATTCGGAATTCCTTCTTCAAAATTTTTGTGTAATTTTTATATGATTTTTTCTGCTTTTTTTATATACATTTTGTAAGTTGACGAGTGGGGCCCATTCTCCAACAGTTTTTAGTTAGGTTTTACGTGTACCTAAATATTTCTTTTTCATATCCTTTCAAAATTCCAAAAGACGCAAAGCCCGTCGTTCATTTGTTTCAGTATTATTCTTTAAATTTCCTTGGTTAAGTTGGTTAAATTTTTTTGGTTAAAATTGGTTAATTTTTTTTTTTGGTTCAAATAAATATTGTACAGTTTGTAGATTCTTTTTTTTCTCTACACAGGCTAGGAATTGCTTTTATTCCGCAACGGCGCCTTTGAATAGCAATTTTTGAAGTGTCCTTTGTCCTGAAGCGGGATTTTTTGTGAAGGTTTTAAGGGCCTACCGTGTTTTTGGCGCATTTATTGCATTCATTTAATCTCGTGCTGTATCCTTACAAGTAAAGCTATAAGGGCCCTCGCCCACGGCGACTTTTTGTAGCGATGCTGTCTACTAACGCGCGTTAGTCACATTTGTAACGCGCTATAGAAGCGATGCCAACGCGCTACTAACGCGCTACAGCATCGCGACTGTATCGATGCAAACGCGCGACCGTGTCAGACGACATCGGGGAGGGAACGGAGGGAGGGTGGCGCGTTAGTAGAGAACCGCGCGTTTGCATCGCGACAGAAGCGGGACGGTATCGCGTTTGCATCGCGACTAAATCGTGTTATGTGGGCGTGGGTACACAGCTAGCGACCACATCGCGATTGTATCGATGCGAACGCGCGACAACATCGCTACAGCATCGCTACAAAAAGTCGCCGTGGGCGAGGGCCCTAAGTAGTCTTGAAATTCATGTGTAGGATTAACTCTAATGACAAGTGTTAATCGAAACACGATTACTTATAGTTCTCTCGTTAGAAAAAAAAACCAAAGTAAAAATCCAAAAAATAAAATAAATTCGTAGTACGACGCTAATACTGCACGGCAAGTCATGACTTTTTGAATGTTAATAAAACAAGATGTTTTCTAGGGCGTAGTGTTGCTACATTTTTCAAATATGCATTCGTTTTAGTAATAAGATGGAAATACCCAAAAACACGCGCAGTCCAACCAACCTATCTTGAGCCATCGTGCCTCCCCCACGCCCGAAATCGCCCACCCGAAACCGATTAGCGCGAAAAGCTCGGTAGGGGCAAGGGTAGGTATTACAATATTTTATCTTTGCTTTTCCAATTATAATCGTGCACCACAGACACGTGACTAGGCCACATGGAAGCCGTGGTGGCCTAGGCGTTTGACCTATGATATCTCAAGCAGAGGATCGTGCGTCCGCGCACAAGCTCGCACTTCTGAGTTTTTCAAATGTATGTGTGAAATTACACTAAAAATTACCATGTACGGTGAAGAAAAACATCGCGAGGAAACCGCGCACACTTGAGAAGAAATTTAATGGCTTGTATAAAGTTCCCGACATAGCTCGAAGAATCGCCAGACTCAAGTGGCAGTGGGCAGGGCACATCGCTCGTAGAACTGATGGCCGATGGGGCAAAAAGGTTCTCGAGTGGCATCCACGGACCGAAAGACGCAGTTCAGGTAGGCCTCCAACAAGAGAAATAAATAAAAAAATATCACGGGACAATTCCCACCAATTGATCTAGTCCCAAAGTAAGCTAGGCAAAGCTTGTGTTATGGGTACTAGGCAACGGCTAGACAGATACATACTTAAATACATATTAAACACCCAAAACCCGAGAACAAACATTCGTATTTTTCATACAAATATCTGCCCCGACACGGAAATCGAACCCGGGACCTCAAGCTTCGTAGTCAGGTTCTCTAACCACTAGGCCATCTGGTCGTCTAGATGAAGCGACGACCTGGTTAAGGTTGCGGGATCGCGTTGGATTCGGAGGGCACGGGACCGATCTGTTTGGCGAGCCTTGGGGGAGGCCTATGTTCAGCAGTGGACGTCTTTCGGCTGAAATGATGATGATGATAAAGTTCCCAATTCGTACTGCGGGATCACGTGCCCTGCGTTGGGACGTGAAAAGTGCTAACATTTTCGAAATATTGTCAAATCACTCATCGTCCCAGCCTATATACGTCCCACTGCAGGGCACAGGCCCCTCTCTGAATAAGAGGGCTCGGGTCATAGTTCCCACGCGGGCCCAGTGCGGATTGAGAACTTCACACACACCATTGAAATGAAATGAAAATGAAATGAAAATTTATTGCGTATGAATTAAGGTTTTAGATTGCAGTTACATATGCATAAATGTAAGTTACACTTAACCCTACCTTTACAGATATATAGTATGTTCCAGTTAAAATGACGAAAATGCACTTAACATGGGATTTTACAACTTCTTTTGTTGATGAATATTAAAGGAAATGATAACAAAGAGACGTAATAAAACTGACCGAAGTATGGCCTACCGACCGATTCACCTGCATAATTGTTTTACAAGCCCACTTGAAGATAACAATTAAACAATAGATGTTGGTTTTAAGTACTTTTCGTCATTTTAACTGGAACATACTATACACGCAGTTAAAAATTAAAAATCTAAAATAAGAATACACATAATCATATCATTGTAAGATGAAAAATAGAAAATTATACTCAATCATTTTAAATTCGATGTCATTATTATTTATCATTATTATATAATAATGCCATTGAATTTCTTCTCAGGTGTATGCAGATTTCCTCGCGATATTTTCCTTCACCTTAAAGCTCATGGTAATTTACAAATGTAATTTCGCACATAAATTCCGAAAAACGCAGAGGTTCGAGCCCGGACTCGAACCCTTGACCCTCTGCTTGAGAGACCTTAGGTCAAACCACTAAGCCACCACGGCTATCACGAACTACTTATTACTAAAATTGCCTTCGTTTCGACCACATTGCAAGATCCGTGGTCACGAATCGACTGAAGTTTAGAGTATCACCCGAAGTAGAGTGGAGCGGAAAGGTAGAGTTGACACGTCTGACGACACCGTTGTTGTAAAATCATTCCCTTCGAGTATAGTTTTGTGATAAGTAAGTTAGTAGTTCAAGTCCTTTCACTGTCCATTTCATACGTCAATGTCACCTCATCATCATCATCATCATTTCAGCCATAGGACGTCCACTGCTGGACATAGGCCTCCCTCATTGATGCCCAATTATTACGATTGGAAGCGATTTGCATCCACCCTGAACCTGCGGCCTTCACCAAATCGTCCGTCCATCTCGTTGGTGGACGTCCCACGCTGCGCTTGCCAGTCCGTGGTCTCCATTCCAGAACTTTTGGCCCCCAACGGCCATCTGTTCTACGTGCTATATGGCCTGCCCATTGCCATTTCAACGAGCTAATCCGTTTGGCTATGTCGGTTACCCCGGTTCTTCTACGGATCTCCTCGTTTCTGATTCGATCCCGTAGAGAAACTCCAAGCATAGCCCTCTCCATAGCTCGCTGAGCGACTCTGAGCCTATTCATCAGGCCCATAGTGAAGCACCACGTCTCGGATCCATATGTCATCACTGGCAACACACACTGATTAAAGACTTTTGTTTTTGAGGCACTGAGGTATTTTGGACGAAAAGATGTTGCGGAGCTTCCCGAACGCTGCCCATCCGAGTTGGATTCGCCGATTGACCTCCTTCTCGAAGTTACCTAGCTGGACGGTCTGTCCTAGGTATACATATGCGTCAACAACTTCAAGAACCGAGTTCTCGACCACAATGGGGGCAGGGACAACATAAACATTAGACATAACTTTCGTCTTGTCCATGTTCATTCTTAGTCCTACCCGTCGAGAGACTCGATTGAGGCCTTCGAGCATCGTGCTGAGTTCTTCCATCGATTTTGCCATGACCACAATATCGTCGGCAAACCGAAGGTGAGTGATGTATTCGCCGTTGACATTGATGCCTAGTCCTTTCCATTCCAGGAGCTTGAAGGCGTCTTCCAGAGCGGCAGTAAACAGTTTCGGAGATATTACATCTCCCTGTCTTACGCCTCTTTTCAAGGGAATCGCCCTCGAACTCTGTTCCTGCACTCGAACCGACATAGTGGCATTTTTATACAAACACTTCAACACTTCGATGTACCGGTAGTCAATATGGCACCGCTGGAGAGACTCGAGCACCGCCCATGTTTCGACCGAATCAAAGGCTTTCTCGTAGTCCACAAACGCTAGACATAGCGGCAAGTTATACTCTTCGGTCAATGTCACCTGCCGCATGCAAATACTATTGAATTATTGATTGCACCGAAGTAAGCGACAGCTATTTACGTCCACGAACCGATTTAAGATATAAATACTCGATCAGGTTCCAGAGTGAACAAGCCTGGGATATCGAATCAGCTAGCTTCAACCAAATGTAGGTCAAACCACCGCAAACTAGTGATGTTATAAAACATCGATGTTTTTGATGCATACGCTGCCATAACATCGCTTGAAATTTTGGATAAAGCCAAACCAACCAAAGAATTTTTTTTTTTTACCAAATAAAGAATTTTGGTGTATGTAAATGTTGTGTCCATGAAGAAATTAGATGTGCTCTGTGCATTGAATCGTATTTGCCATTCTCAATTACGAAATGAAAATGTACGGTACAATGGAGAGATATTTTAAGGCTAAACGAAAGTGTTATGAAAGTAGTGACAATTTTTGTTTCGAAACACTTAGATATTGTAGAAAAATCACTGTTTCAGAATTTTGGGCCAAATTTAGTAGTGCTTCTGATCAAGGCTTCAAGGCAAGCTCGCAAAATGCATGTTCTCAACTAAAGAAAGTTGACATGTTTTTTTTATGAGAGGGAGGCGAACGTGCAAGCGGGTCGTCTGATAGAAAATAATCACCATCCGCCCATAAATATCAACAACTCAAAGAGAGTCACCAGTCTGTTGCCGACCTTTTATGAAAGTATAAAGCCTTTTTTGAAAACACCGATGTCATAATTGTCTTGAAACACTGCTGCCGGAAGATGGTTCCACAGTTTTACCGTACGTGTACGTGGCAGGAATTGCATGTCGAAAAAATAAAAACACTGACACTATTATATAGCGCTCGCTTAAATTGTATACTTCGCATGATTCGACAGATGACTGATCCAGGAGTTATTTTGTAGAGGTCCATATTTACGAACTAACAACCTTTATACTTACATTTGTGGTAACGGAGTAGCAGAATAAGCGTGAATAAGGTATGATTTTGGATGGAACCCCTCGCAGTTATGCCATAATGAATTGTTTTCCATATTTTTTACTTGTCATAAAATTATTCATTAGTATTTCTTTCAGAATTTTTATTAAACTAACCTAACCTTACCTATAAGACCATACCATTCTATAAGATGACATTTCAATAATCCTAAAAACAGCACTCTTCTAATGGTATACATTTTATGACAATCGTTAATACAGCAAGTAAAAATTATGACAAATTATTAATAATTATTATTGAATTTATGGGAAACGAAATGATTCGGTGCACAAGCTTTGAAATATTTGTCATCAAGGACATCACATACAAATTCAGACAAACCTGTGGGAATCGAGTTGCAAAATTGTTAATTGATTCGATAGATGCAATATTTTGCAAACATCGATGTTTCCAGAACATCGACTACGGAACAGCCCTACCGCAAACTTTAAATGGGGCTGACCGCGAGGCTGCAATCATCTTACGTCACACGGTCGCGTCTTCATTTGGCGCCTCGGGGAGCGGGAAGAATGTTACGAACGACCAAAATACAGGATGATTCAGAAGACGTGATACGAATCAACGTGTCGTAATTGTACACAGCTGTATAACATGACAACTGCGAAACGGTTCGGTAACCTCGAAGTGTAAATATAATAGGCGAGTTTTGGCTATACACTGTATATGGTTACGGCGGGTTAGGATCTTTAAGACTTCGGTTTTAGTAGATAAAATCGCGAAATCTATAACAATTTCGTAAAGAACTAAAGAAATGTCCACGGGCAACTAAAGTATTACAAAATTCAGTTACCTAAATAATAATATGAATAAGAGCCGTATACGCGAGATTTACATTTTTGTTTTTTTTTTTTATAAAAATTACAAAATAAATGGTTCATTTGAAATTTACTTACGGTTAACCTTTACGGTTAGGGAACCTGTACCTCTACCATGAGTTACACTAGTTTACAGTGACCGTACTCGCTAGCGACGGCGTTAATGATTTGTATGGAGAATTGTACTTCCGTAAGTGACCGCTAGAGGCACTGTACACAATTCTCCATACAAATCATTAACGCCGTCACTAGCGAGTACGGTCACTGTAAACTAGTGTAACTCATGGTAGAGGTACAGCACACAGAAACGGAGACAACAGCTAGTAGAAAATATTTTTCAAAGTTGTTATACGTGTGTCGCTCGACAATTTTATTGTCACTCGACATAAAAATGTCATTGAAAATTTTCACTTTGGTATAACACGGGCTTTTGATCTTGTCTCCAGAATCAGCCTGTAGAGACATTGAAGTTACTAACATCCAAATGTGCTCTATAAATACTTCTATTGATAGGTAAAAGGTAAAGGGTTCGCTTTTACGTGTATTGGATGTTTGATGATTACCTCTAATAAAAAATGTTACCATGGCAAAACAAAATCAAAATGTTATCTTTGAAAGTGGATAAATCTGCTCACAATTTTTTCTATTAAAAATTCGTCATAGGATCAGTTAGCCCCATTGGATCCTTCTTGTGCTTCAATCAATTCATTGTTTATCATCATCATCATCCAAAAAATTTCCATTGTTGAACACAGGCCTTCTTCTATACTTCATTTAATTTAGAATTGAAGACCACAACATCATTATATTGCGTCTGGTCAACTATTTCTTACCTAGCAAATAGTACAGTACAATAGTCTGGGAGCCGCAAAATAAAATTGTTTTAATGTCACTTTATTTGCGTGTCGTCAATTGTTACTCTAGTACAAATTGTAAAGAGATTACAGTTCACGAGCCGCAATATAATATTGTTGTGGTTTCCAATTCTAAATTAAATGAAGTATAAGAACTATAAAATCAACGACAACCTGCCATTCGAAATTCGTATCGTGCCGTCCTTTTCTTTCTTTTGTTTAAAAGAAACTAATACGTGACAATTAATCAATGATTAATTGTCACGTATTTTTTTTGATAAAAAGATGCAAGTTACTATCAAAGAGGTCAAATTTAATGTTATAGAATAATGTCGGTAACATGCGAAGAGATCCGTTAAAATCGATAATTGGACTAGTCGATAAATATATATATATATATATATATCGACTAGTCCGATAAATAAATAAAAAAAATATATATCATGGGACATTTCACACCAATCGACCTAGTCCCAAACTAAGCAAAGCTTGTACTATGGGTACTAGACGACGATAAACATACTTATATAGATAAATAAATACTTAAATACATAGAAAACATCCATAACTCAGGAACAAATATTTGTGCAAACAGGCACGCCTTTTTCCTGTACCGCTATTGGTGGGTTGCTGCCTCCATGTTAGAGCGCGTCGCGTGGCATGTTAAATAGTCGGCCGCCACCCTTCCGAGTGCACTGTAATTTGCACCTTGTTAATATTCGACATAAGACTGATTTAAAGTTTGAATCATACCTTCGGCTATCTTCGTCATAGTTTGTTCGTGTCTGCCTGCGCGGCCGAAAATGCACGACGCGCCATATAAAGTGTTTACTACTGTACCCCGCGTAAACCAAGTATTCCACCTTGTGTTCGAGAACGAAACTAGGCTGCTCGCTCATTAATGTTGCGGGTTTTAAATAAGCTAAACTTTCCCCACCGTTACAAGGTACAAGAAAATTGATTATTTACAGCAAGTTTGCGAGCTAGTTATCTTTATCCACTTCAAACTGTATGTTAACGATCAAGTTACCTGATACTTTGCTTGCTCACCATTACCGACTATAGTTACCAAGTTTAACGAAAAGCTGCGGTCTTACTCGTATAGTATGTAACATACAGCACTGATTTCCATTAGGTAAATGGGCATTTTCAGAAAAAAGTGTACTTACCCTGTACTTTTTTAAAAACCTAATAAATTTTGGGTTATTTCTACTCAGAATCACAAGCACTATCAAGCACTATTATGAGTATGTATTGTATTTACTAAAAGTTGTATTGTAGCCTTTGCTTTGTCCGACTGTATTATTTTTACTTACTCTTTGTCGGTCCCTTACTAAATGCTCCTTTCATCCACTCAAAGGTTGACTGGTAGAGATCCCTTAAAGGGATAAGTTTGCCTTTGTACATGCATTTCAACGGTTGTCAATAATGTATTTCTTTTTTTTCCTTATTTTTGTACAATAAAGAGTTTACATACATACATACTATCGATTTAAGCAATAAAAAAATTAATTGATTAATTTTAATTGTCAGTTTTGTGACGCAGTTGTACAATACATGTTGTATGGACCGTCACAAAACTGATAAATAATTTTTGTATGGAAAATTAAGGATAATTAAGGCAAAATGTGTACATTTTTTTCTGAAAATCCCCAACTGTAACATCGTATTTTTAGTTTTTTTTACATATTTACGCCGCTACTTGTACTTGGTTAAAACAAAAAAAAAAAAAAAAACAAAAAAAAAAAATAATAATAATACAATTTTAGCACTCATAAGAAAAAAAACTTACTTAATTAAACAAAAATTTGTCCAAAAAAATATAAAAAGAAAACCCCATCTATAAGAATTTTAGTTGCTTTGAAATGAAGAAAAGAGTTGGGCAATTGAGTTTTCAAATAGCTAACTATTTCTATACAAATTATGAGGGTAATCGCATTTTGACTGTTTATAAAAAGTACATACGTCTTTTTTTGGTGGTGCCAAATACCACACACACAACACACACAAAGCGCAATTAACCAAAGCAAAATTAATTTAGCATAGGCACATTTAAGGCATCATGAAAACACTAGAATGCTTTTTTAGGGTTGCGTTCGCGAAAGGTGACAAACGGAAGCCTATTACTGACGTTGCACTGTTTGTTTGTCTGTCTGTCAGAGGGCTGTATCTCAAGATCCATAAAATATAGACAGCTGAAAGTTAACTAAACCAAGAAACAATAAAAAAAATGAAAGGAACATAAATATGTATGTATGTATGTATATGTTTAATGTACACACAAACTCAGAACGATAAATAGAGATAAATATACTGTATACAAGCAAATAAAAAACCAGTCAAGTGTGAGTCGCTGTTAGGGCCAAAATTAAAACTTTGTAATTTGCCTGTCAGCTGTACCTACTCAGTTTGATTAAGAGATACACGGTACCCTCGGGCCGCGAGTCCGACTCGTAATTCAAAATGCAGTGTAAATGCGGGCAGAGATGTATAAAAATAAACAAAATAGATACAGAATCAGATGGTTCACTACAAAACATGCATAAAATTCCTCTGTTAGACTAAGGTGTCATCGCCAAACCACGTCGCCTGGTGGCAACTTTTGATTGGTTACGCAAGTCTGATCCGATTACCGGCCAAGTTATAATGGCAGCCGCTATTTTAATAGCGTCTTAGACGTAAGCTGTGGCAGTGGCAACGGCTTAGAATAACTATTGTTAGGGATAAAGAGATACTACGGAACGGGTGAAACGGGTAGTCTACTAGTTCCTCTTATGGCCTCTCAAAAAGAGTGTCGTAGGTTGGAGCTCGGGCTTACACCTCTAGTTTTTCGAAATTTATGTGCGAAATTACGGCTGCGATTCCACCAGAGATGTGCGAGGTAGCTAAGCAGTGCGAGGCTGTGTAGCGAGGATGTGTAACGATATGAATGTTTCCACCAAAGATGTGCGAGGTAGCTGAGCGGTGCGAGGAGGCGTAGCGAGGATGTGTAGCGGGCTCTTTTCAAATAAGCGGGCGGGGTGCGGTGAGGCGGGAGCGAAGCAACGCTGCCTAGCAACACATCCCTCGCAACACATTCCTCGCACACATCTTTCCCTTCTTTTGTATGTACAAACACCTCGCTCCGCTGAGCTGTTTCCACCAGAGCCGAGCTGAGCAAGGATAGGTAAATGAAGTGTTTCTATTGGTTCATGACAAACAAATCCCTCGCAACGCATCCTCGCACAGCTCCGGTGGATACGCAGCCTTACGGTGAAGGCGTGAGTAAACTTGTATGCAGCTGCGAGGAAATTCAATGATGCGTGTGAAGTTCCAAATACGCGCTGGGCTCGCGTGGTAACCACGGCTCCACGTCGCACTGTAGCACGGCAGCATGTGGGACGGATTGCACACCTAGATAAAGAGTCGACTGACTCAAAATAATCGCCATTCTAATTTAGACTTCATCTACTTTCAGGAGGGTCTAAATTAAATGGTGGATTTTTTGAGTTAGTATACTCTTATGTGTATGTGGGCTGGGATAAAGACACGTCATTATTATGACTTTTTGCATGGAGACCATAGTAGATATGTCGCACAACTATTTAAGCTGTAGTCACATAGCGGTAAGGTGAATGGTTTTAGTTCATGCTTTAATATTGTTTCCATTACTATGAATGAATGGTTATTGGTGCAAAAGGGATTACTGACGGTTTATACCCGTACGTTACCACTAAGCTGGTACTGTTCTGATCTTGATGGCAGAGTGCACTACAAGAATATGAAGTATTTAAACGAGGAGTTGTTATGGTAATTAAATCTCGTGTATTAATATAATATACAGTGTCCCAAAAATCAACAATAATCGGGCTAGAGATCAAGTTATACCAATTCTGGAAGAAATAAGAAAAAAAAATCATGTCACTTAGTTAAGCGACAACAAATCACTTTCAGTATTACATATTTTCGAGAAAATGTCTATTATCGCTTAAAGTGACGTAGTATTTTCTTTTTTTTAGACTGTCATGACTTAGATTTTCGCCCGATACCAGGTTCTTTAAGCCCTTGATTTTTATGTAAGCCCTTGATGGTAGTTTTAATCGAAAATTTCATGGTAAATTACAAGTGTAATGTCGCATATAAATTCCCAAAAACTCGAGAGTTCCAACTCCAGATTTGAATCGACGATCCTCAACTTGGGAGGCCAAAGGTCAAACCGCGATTTATTTTTTTTGCATTTCGGTGTATACGGTACCTCCATCCTATTGTCATCAAACCACTTCATCACCACTTAATCTTGAAGTTGCTATTTGGCGAACAATATGTTAACAGCCTTACTGTACCAATTTAATACCGCTCTGATTCGTATCAAATGCCGATTTACGAGCAAAGCAATTTGCATCTTACGGCCGTAAATATACGAAACATTGTAGCAATCAACTATAGCTTATGACATGCGGTATACGACCGTCTATTAGGATTATGCGAGAGCCAAACCTCCACTAATATCTATTATTATAAATCAAGCTTATGAATATCGCCGGTTCGCAGGCTGTATTGATCTGGTTAACAATATTGAGGTGACAATTTCGTTACATTAAGCTGGCGACATATGGTTTTGTACATCGTAAGTTCGAGTGATTTTGGCCCCGAGGGGTAACTTTGGCCATTGGGGTTAAATCCGTTTCAGGTTTTATTATTGCACTGAAATTATGGTACATCGATGGTTGTAGTTGGACGCCCAGGTTATTATGTTTTTTTTAATGGGACAATTGACATCTATTGACATAGTCCCAAACTAAGCAAAGCTATGGGAACGGTCGGCCAAGAAAGTGGTCTACCAGTTTTGACAAAAGTTTCTATGAGATCTAAATATAGCTAAGGATGACTTTTCTAACTGAGTGAAGTCATTAGTTACTGTCATCATATTATTGCAAGGGAAAATCGGCCTTAGGTTGTTGTATCATGTCGTGCAAATGAACTTCAACGGTAGACCATATTTTTGGCTGATGGTACTAGACAACGGATAAACATACTTAAATACATATTAAACAAGACTCGAGAGCTAACATTCATATTATTAATACAAATATTTGCCTCGATCGGGGTTCGAACCCAGGATTTCAAACAACTTAGCTATCCAGTCAAACCATATAATATAATATAACCAACGGATGCTGAAATAATGTTTGTCGTTTCATATCAAGTTTCCCACGTCAAGTTTTTTTATCCTCTACGACTGTAAAATTAAAGGTATGATTAGACCGATCCCCACGTATTCCCACGGAAATATGTGCTATCCGGACCAACTATTCCCATTCCCATGAATTGTAGCGAGCAAGTCACGCGCACCACCTGCCGGCCGTTCTAATCTGAATATAAATTATCCATAATTAAAGAGGACTAGGACATGCGGGGAATAAATGCGACCACTTGAAACAAGGAGGGCGAGGCACGGGAGATAGCGGTCTTATCGGCTTCAGGGGGGTTTTCCATCCAAATATGATTCTTATACAGGGTAATTTTTTAGTCAGTGCATAAATTTTGATATTTGATTCAGTATCGTTGATAGATCACGATTATCTGTTCGAGAATATATTTTTTTGCATTTTGAAATTTGGGTTGGTTATAGTAATTCATCCAATAATTGTTCGAGTTACTATGAAAAACAAAAAAATTAAGTAATAAATATTATAATGAAAAATTCTGAAATTTGTTATTTTAACGTTACTGAATGACCATATTAAAATTTGTGCATTTCTTAAAATATTACCCTGTATTGCTTGTTAAAAGTAACAAAGGGGTTAATTTGGTCGTATTTGCATATACGCTGAAGTTTTCTTTTACTACACGTAGTGCCACAAATACTCTAGTTGAAAACATGAACGCATTTACTACCGGGTTTTATTCTCCCAGATTCAATGTCCGACTTTTTTCAGTGCCTCAAACGCATATACTTCGCTTGCACTTGATTTTAGCCAGTACATTTAAGCCAGTGCGTACAGTCGCGATATGAAAAGGTACGTCACCTTAAAGTTTACATTTCCCGCCAACATTTTATTTCAAACGAAACAGAACATCGCATTGACGTTTCCCATTTTTGACTCTATAAAGGAATCAATTTAATAACTGACGAAGGCTTTTGTACCCTGGCTGTCTGTACGCTAACGTTACGTAACGTTAGTGCAATGCTTATTATACGTTTCAGGCACTTAATGCGTTAAATATTCGGCGTTAATAAGGATCACAATAATTTCGACATTAATATGAATCTGGGGTTTCATTCAGTAAAATGGATTCACTCGGATAAGTTGGAGTAGTGTAATTGTGTTCTAAACTTAAGAAGAAGCTACTAGAAATTTCAGTTTACATTTTAAAGTTTTCTTATAGACAAACTTGGGCGAGTTCCCTTTATGTACGAACTGAGTATGTGTTACGTTTTACGTTAAAGCACTCTTATTTTCAAAATAGATGCAATTTGACGTCGTCATGTGTCAAATGTGGTTCGCATTGTACACTTAAACATTTTAATATATGCAATAGTACCCTCGCTATTCCCATGGTTGTTTTACGCTGATTTTATCTGTTCAAATTGGGATCCTGACATTTATATGAATATGGATATTTTCAAGGAATATCCTGTAGAACCCTCTAGATTAAGTTAAGTTAGTTTTATAATAATCCCGAAGTACTTACAATTACAAAAATAAAATCGTTCGTGCATATGAAGCAGTTGGGAAATGAAACATTTGGGAAAAATATATTTAGAGAAAGAACCATTCAAACTACAGTTGTTACAACCGTACTCGTATTTTGGTGCAATTATTACTTTGACTTGGTTACATACAAGCCGTCTTTGGTTAAGGTTACTTTGTATAGATCCTCACAAGTAGGTGTTACAGTGCATTTTTTATTCTCAAGAAACTGTGTTTGTTAGTTTCGCTAGTAAGTTTATTTCATTTCATGTGGTGAAGCTCGGTAGTTTAATGTTTCAAAGCATTGGCGCTCGCGTAGCACAACTCTTTATTTGCTACTTTTTTATTATTAACATTTAGTTGCTTCTAATGGTCCCAAAGGACGATCAGCGCCGTTCACAAGATCGGCACTTTGCTGATTTGGGACCATTTCGCATTATGCGATATGCGCGTTTTTTTATTATTGTCTTATTTTTGAAATGGTTTGATATCACGAATAAATGTATTCTTTCTTTCTTTCTTTCTAATAATTACTAACACTTCCGGAACTTAATTATGCCTTTTATATCGCTAAAATTACCCCACGAGTAGACTGAAGTGTGTAAAATATCACGTACAGTGGGAATAAATAAAAATACGTGGCATGGATATAGCACGTTAATCTTTCATGCACGATAAGGGGAAAACGAGCTGATGAGTCACCTGAAGGTAAATAATCCCCGCTGCCGCCGCCTATGGACACCCACAATACAGGTTGAGTTATGGATGCGTTGCCGACCCTTTGAAACAAGAGTTGGCTCGTTTTGTTGTTTTGGAGACATCACCCCAGGAGCAGCATTGCTAACCACGTTTACTCACCGTTCAAAAACCTTTAGTATTCTCAGAACATAGACAAGTCTGTTTCATACCATTGTTAGTCCTAGCATTGCTTTCTCAAAGCAACAATTTGTTAATTTTTCCTTGATCTTTTTAATATGAAATATCAGTTGCATTACTCAGAACTTCAACTCATATACATGTAATTAATATTACCTCAGAACTCAAAGCACGTAGCATCTTAACTCAAACAACTTTCGCGAGTACGCCAAATGTTAAAGCTACAGTTGCTAAAGGACTCCGATATTCAACTTGCTATCACTGCCTCGGTATCACAAGGTGCTGTTCGTTTTGTACATTATTCGATATTGAACCTTACGTTGCAGACTTTAAGGCAAAGTTTGATCAATTTAAGAATTAAATATAGAGATACTTCAAGGAGTACTGCCACATAAGTTAACACGCGTATACTTGCGGTTATAGTTGAACGTTCAATGATATTAATATAATAACTACACTACAGCGGAACTTTATAACAATATTAGTTTTCGTAACTTTGTACGTACTTAGTCAATATCTGAAGGAAGAACAATGAAATAGTGAATATAGACAAATAGACAAATAGACGTATACAAGTAGGCATACATTTTGATCCCGCATAAGGGGTCTACGTGAAGCGGTAATTGGGAAGCATCAGTCCGAATGGTAAATTCAATGTTATCTTTTTTTCAATAGGTATTCAATTCAATTCGATCATTTCATGTCATAGTTGTAAGTTGTTCTTTTCAAATCGAACAAATTCTCTGAATTATCGACGATATACTATTACTACTACTATTTGATGTATCTACGGTAAAGCCTAAAATCATTCTGATTTGAAGCTACTGGCGTATTGTAAGCGAAGAGAAGTAAAGTAAAAGGAAAGGTTACCGGCAAACAGATATTTTTTACGCAGCAAAATGTACTAAGTATTTATTCAACTGTAAGAACATTGCGTACATTCAAGATAAAGTGACACAGGAACCTGTATTCTGTCACTTGCACCGCACCGTACCCCACTGAGCCCTTGTAATGCGAGCTCAAACGACGCCATATTTTTCGAGGCTTTTGTGGCCGGCTGTTCTTTCGGCGGTATGGTTTAAAATGGATTTTGGATAGTGCTACTATTGAATTTATCCTCGCAATTTCCGGTCCGCTTGTTTGATCAGAACAATTGATACAGTCATGCTATGATATGTTTTTTAAACGTGGTATATTTTAGCTTCTTATGGAAGGGGTGCACGCGTTACGTAACGTCAACAAGCGTAATGATTTAGTTTCTTTCTATCTCTGTCTGTATTTGTTTGTTTTTTCTGCTATCGTAATTCGTGATCGTCGTAGAAACAAGAAGATTAGCTTTAACAACGGTTTATTCATTTGAAAGTTGGTATTAGTTGACGACTTTTTTAAAAGTGTATGATTGACTGGACGTCAATAATTACCTAACTGGCTCTTAAATTATATTTTTTTAATTTTTTTTTCAGATATGTTTCAACAAAAAGTATAATCAGTTAACAAGCTTAATCGAAGATTTGGAGCGAATTATGTGCTGTAAATTATTTCGATTTAGATTTTTGACCCCGCAACCCTGAGTAAAGTTAGTAATAGTTATTGTCCAACCGAAAGAAGATTTCCAATCGAAACCGAATCTTCGGCTTTGGTTTCAGTACCAGCCGAAACAGAAACCGTAAACCATACTTGTTTTAGCATTTCAAATCTAATGTATTTTAAAACTATGTAAAAGAAAATCACGTGTATGTTCTTTGTTTCTGGTATATTCATCATCATCACCATCGTCAACCAAAAGACTTCCACTGGTGAACATAGGCCTCCCCCAACCGACCAATAATTGGCGGAAGTTTCGGCCAACAATTGGCTGAAGCCGATATTATTTCCGGAAGTAGATTTCTTAGCCGAAACTGGCCAAAACCGAAACCGACTTTCAGTCAGTCACTAGTAATAGTGTACCATAGATCACATCGCTAGTGATGGGTCAGTAACATCTGCATTGCACTAGCGGGGTCCCTCCGGACCAGCAGCGCACACGTCTCTTTTATGAGGCTAAGTGAGATGGATCGACCGTTCCGTTTTATAAAGCCTATGTACGTTTTTAGAGCACAGATATTTATAGTTTCTTAAAGCAGTGTTGTGTTGTTGGAATAATTCAAGGTTATTGGAGAAATCAATAGTCTAGCTATCACGGTTCATGAGATACAGCCTGGTGACAGACTGACAGACAGACGGACAGTGGAGTCTTAGTAATAGGGTCCCGTTTTTACCCTTTGGGTACGGAAACCTAAAGAACACGCAAATACACATCTATAGAAAAGATCCCGCCGTCTATTGCGTCCGTTGGATAACATTTTTTTTTGTTAAAATAATTCTTTCCTGCGTTTCTTAACATGTACCAAAAATCAAATCAATCTGAACTGTAAGAATGGATAAAATTTGACTTGCAAGATTTGAAACGGATGATTTACTAACACATGAATATTGCAAGTCAAATAAACGCTTAAAAAACACTTGTAAATAGAAAAACATTTGATTTATCTCACAATCAAGACTTAGGTATATACTAAAAAAATCCCGGGCAACCGAGCCCAAGGCATATTGATCGGACTTCCGAACTAACCTTTTAGCATATTTCGCGACACGTTTTACGGGTACTTCCACGAAACATTGGATAAACTTCTACAGAAACTAAAACTTATTACGAATACTTCTTACGTGAAGTATAAAAAGTTTCCAGTTAGAAGTAGTATCCTCTTTAGTGTAGGATAGGAAACGTGTCCATGAAGTTTGAACTGCGACAGATTTCACGCCACGTGAAATCACAACATGAGAGAACCGTGACAATACAATGTGACCAAATCCCTTGCGTCAAATGGAAAAATATAGACAGTCGATTTGTGATGTTGTTATCAATTTCTGGGTATTAATATAATTATGGCTCCTATTGTTCTTTTCTTGGGATGGTTTTTGAGTTACATATAAAATATCCAAGATATCATGCCATAAGTCAAACTAGGTATTAGGCTACTAGTAATTTATGTCGTACCCAAGACGTTTAATTTTCACCTCTCTGTTAGTTTAACTGTGGTAAGTTTACGCGGTTTTCATGAGGAATTTACTTTTGAACTCGACCCGCGTGGTAACTACGCCCCAAGCCCTCTCATTCTGAGAAGAAGCCTATGTTCTGCAATGGGACTTAGGTGATGATGATCGATTTAAAAGTAATAAATGCTTGGTAAATCTTTATCCTCGTGATATTCTGAAAATAAATATTATTTTTAAAAATAACACAATTTCCCTCGACGTAAAATATGGATTTTATAGTGAAATAACTTGATATAACTTAGTTTGGAGCTTCTTGAGACGCCGCAGACATTTATTTCCGATCGTGGAACGTCGTCTCCACAATACTAAATTTACAAATGTAAGAATATCAGAAAATGTATTTAGCCATATCTTTTATCATATACGTAAGAGCAGGCTATTTTCCGCAACTCGACGTCTATTTGCGCCTATTTTGCGTAATTAGCTACAGGCACTATTCGTGCCAGCCTAGCTCCTGGAGGGAACCTAGAAGACCCTTCACGTTGCCGACGACTTCCTGGAGCTACCTTGGTGTCCCGAGGTGTAGTGCCCTGTAGCTGGCCACACTAGTGCATTCCAGTCAAATGTGTGTGGCCGATTCTTCTGCCTCTATGCATGCTCTGCACAGGGGATAGTCTGTAACATCTAGATTATGTAAATTTTAATGTTTGTTAAGCAAGGCATGTCCTGTTAGAGTTCTCCCATATCCGCGAAGTTTGTGGGACAATCCGGGGTTAATCGTTGGAAGAGCTTCTCTGGTCTGCCTAGAGGTATCTAGGTTTGTCTTATCTTTTATCATTTAAACGAACTGACTGTACTCAGAGTTCTGTAATTAACGTGCAAAAATATTTTGCTTAATCATTTCGGACTATATACGTCCCATTGTAGTGCACAGGCCTCCTCTCCAAACGAAAAGGTTTGGGCCATAGCTCCCACGCGGGCCCAGTGCGAATTAGCATTGAATTTCTTGGAATTTGTGTGCAGGTTTGCTCGATGTTTTCCTTCAACATAAAGCTCGTGATAAATTTCGCATATTATTTGGAAAACTCTAAAGCCCCAGTTTGAACCCACGACCCTCTGCATGAAAGGCATAGGTCAAACCAGTAAGCTACTTATGCTCATAAATGGAAATAAAATATTCATAAACTCTAGACTTTAATAACATCAAGCATTTACATTTATAAAACATGATCTTTTTACATACTCGTATATGTCAGCCATTACGACGTGAAATTAAATTCTACGAAAGCATCTTCAAAAGGTTTACGTTTTCAAATGAAAATAATCCTACATTGAGGACGATTGTTAGTGAAGCAAAAGAAATAATACCTACCTAAAGTTTATTCGTTTATTACGATTGATGACAATCAGCAAAGGAAAAACTGTTTGCGCTTTTTTCCTTTTTAGGTTAGTTAACTAAGAATCCTTATAGTTTCGCCATGTCTGTCTATCTGGGATGATCAAAGTCTTTTAGAGCTATATAGCTAGTTTCTGAGTTTTTCGGAATTTATGTGCGAAATTACATTTAAAGGACCATGGGCAGTTATGTCCCCACCCACCAACAGAAATGATACATGTCTCATTTGATAGATTTTGGCAACGGGGTGATTTCTTACTGTGACGAGGATCGCCCTATGTGTGGGGTTTTCTTAGAAAACCGTATTTTGTTTTTTATATATTTTTTGCTCATTTCCTTGAAAGTTACAGGAAGAAGGTTACAAAGTAAGTTGATTGGTTGGTTGGTTGTAGTTATAAAGTTGCATCAAACATGTCGGAAAATAATTCTTGTTTCAACTGTATGTCGGCTTGCATAGTTAAATTAAGGCTGTAATTTACCTGCATTCCGTTGTTTACGTTTCCTGTAGAGATGTTTGCAGCCAGTGTTTGGAATGCTGGAGCCAATATTTGAAGTTTGCACTCGAGGCTAATTAATGCACAAAGGGATCTTAAATGCACTATAATGGAGTGGAGAGTCACTTCGTTACCGATTCCAGCCGAGCTTTTCGACACAAAAATGCTTCGGGTTGTGACCTGACGTGATAAACATGGCAAACCATTTAATCTTTTTATGGATTCTGACATGTCATAAAATTTCAAGCCATAAAAGCTAGATTAAGATTTGAATACGATACGATACGATATTAAAAGATAGAACTATAGAGTAGAACTAATAATTACTTTTAACTCTCAAAGGAGGAGAGTTTAAAAAAGGTGTGGGTGTATATTACTTCATGGCTAGAATCATTAAGATAAAATTTGATATGTATTATTTCAGGAATAATACATGTATTAGCCCACTTGATACATATCAAATTTTATCTTAACGATTCTAGCCATGAAGTATACACCCACACCTTTTATAAACTCTCCTCCTTTGAGAGTTAAAAGTAAATCAGCAATGCGCTCGCATTTCAACTTTCGCGTCGAAATTTGTCACACAAATGTTCAAAAGACTTTAAAATTCGTGCCAAATCTCCCATTTGTCGTTCCAACTTAAAATCAAGCCCTTATCAATGCAAAGTAATGAGCCCTCACGCGTGTTTATTATGTGAACTTTCCGCAAATTACAACGTATACAGACGCGAAGTTGCAATCTATGTCCCTTGGTGGTCCAAGATTAGTATGAAAAAGCATTTTTTCTCTTGCTCGACAAGTCTTATCTTGTTTGGTTATTAATCCTACTAATATTATCATAAAAGATGGTGCCCGGGACTCCATCTGTGAAGAATTCGTTCATCGCTATCCCGCGGGAAGTATGTAACTTTTTGGGATAAAAACTATCATTTCTCCTTTCCCGGGACTCGAATAATCTCTATACCAAATTTCATGTACCTAAATCGGATAAGCGGTTTAAGCGTGAAGAGGTAACAGCCAAACAGACAGACGCTTTCGCGTTTATAATATTAGTATGAAAGTATAGTAAATAAATTGGTAATTCATGTTACACAATTTATGGGTTGTTTAAGCTGCAATAACTTACGTAAAATAAAATAAAAATTTGGACCACCCTGATGTCCCCGGTTTATTTTTATACTTGCCTTCAGTTCCGAAGACGGGCCAAATTACAAGTGCTAGCGGTTAGTAAAGTTATTTAAGCTTAGCGAAGTAATTTCTAGTTGCGCTTACTGTAAGGTAAACCCATTTTTTTAAACACTGCGTAACAATGGGTTTTTGCCTTTTTAAACACTGCGTCCCTTTTGAGCATACGAAAGGTTATCCTACTCACGCCCCAGCTTTTGTTTCTTAAATTAGTTTAAGTACAGCTCTACTCGTATGATAGAGAGACACAAACGACTTGACCCATATTTTGACTTTTTGGTTACGAAACCTAAAAAGAGTTAGAAGGAACTTAAACGGTCAAAACCGTTCTGTAAGACTACATTAATAAATAATAATAATAAATATCACGTGACAATTTACACCAATTGACCTAGCCCCAAACTAAGCAAAGCTTGTATTATGGGTACTAGACAACGGATAAACTTACTTATATAGATAGATACATACTTAAATACATATTAAATACCCAAGACTCAAGCACAAACATTCGTATTATTCACACAAATGTCTGCCCCGACCGGGAATCGAACCCGGGACCTCAAGCTTCGTAGTCGGGTTCTTTAACAACTAGGCTATCCGGTTGTCAACGTCTATACCACGTTGAAATGAAAACACCGGTTCTCGTCCGATCACCGAAGTTAAGCAACGTCGGGCGCGGTCAGTACTTGGATGGGTGACCGCCTGGAGTCATTTTTGTTTATTTTTTGGAAGCGTATACAAAACACTACCACATTGCTTAATTTTATTGCAATCGCTTTTCTAGCTTAGACCGCGTCTCACAATATTGCGAATCGTCTTCGCTCTGAAATTGTTTGTGATTACAACAGTTTGCGAGGTGTAATTTTCCTCCGTATCATCTTGAGCTTTACTCTGTACTGTTATTAAAATATTGTGCGCACTTGTGTACAATTTTGTAGCGCAATTATCTAGGTTTTCTAAAGTTCGCAGTTAAACCATTGTGGTAGATAATTGCTATCCTTTTTAACTCCCGACACAATAAGAGGTGTGTTATAAGTTTGACCGCTATGTGTGTGTTTGTGCATCATAGCTCTTAAACGGGTGAACTGCTTTGGATGAGAGTTTTTTTATTTGAAAGCAGGTTTCTTGGCGATGGTTCTTAGACATGTTTCATCAATATTGGTTCAGCCGTTTCAAAGCTATCAGCTCTTTTGCTAGCTGCGGAAGGGATCTTAGACCCATTATGGGCATTTACTTTATTTTCAAACATTTATTTATACGTGACCTGATTGCGTTAGAGTTTTAAAATTTTTGAATTTATAGATATTTATTATTATTATTATCTTTCAAATAGATTTTCACTCATTTCTACTTAGTGGTCGGATTCTTCAATCATATAATACGTAGACGCAAGGTCCTATATAAAATTAAACTCAAAAATCGTCTCCGTCGCGCCAGTACTGACTTATGACAACACTGACAGATGCAGAGTGATATAGTAAATGTATTACATTTTAGTAACTTACGTAGTAGAACATAACGCCGTAAATCATCTCTGTGAGTTTCAGCTTTGTCACCTTTGGTACCAATGGAATGACAACATTGACAATGCCTGACTACGGTGTTGAGAAATAAAACAAAAGGGCCTACAACGCACTGGCATCGCGTAAAGCGCTGCGGGTGTCTATGGACAGTGGTGATCATTTAACATCAGGTGACCCACTAGTTCGTTTATCTGACCTCTCTAACATAAAAAAAATATATCTATTAGAATATTTATTGTAAAATAACCTTAAAGTTAAGTGATAAGGTACAATCACAATACTAAAACATTCGTTATTTTAATATGAGAACGAAAGAAGGCAATACAGGGTTATTTGTAATTCACTAGCATCCTTTTAACCCTAAACTCCTACCACTTAAACAAATGTTTTTTGTTTTACGGCTTTTGTCATAACTTAATATTTTTGGTGTAATAACGTTTTGAAAATTTGATTCTGCCTCTTATTTTTACGATACTCTGTGTATTTGTATGGGAAAAAGTGCTTCATTTTAAAAAGTCGTAAAACAAAAAACATTTGTTTGAGTGATAGGATTTCAGGGTTAAGAGGATGTCAGTGAATTAAAAATAACCCTGCAGATGATTTACGCCTTAGGGTGAGGCCACACGAGCGTAATTTTGTTAGCTGTGAGCGGTAGAATTTCGGTTCGCGCCATACAATATGCGGGCCATCACGTGACACTCACGTGTCACAATGTATTGCGCAACCGAAATTCTGCCGCTCACAACTCACAAAATTACGCTCGTGTGGCCTCACCCTGAAGGTATAAGTTAGCAGACGACTCCACGCAGCAGCAGCAGACGACGTGTCGCTAGCTACGGAGGGCATTTCATAGAAATAAGGTATAAGTTCGCGTAGCTAGCGACATGACACGACACATATGATTGAAGGTAAGATTGATCTGAAATTGCTACGGCAAGCTTATTGTGTAACTCGCGGGCGCTAGCTTTCTCTTTCACCGTTTCTTTCTGTCAAGCGGTACAAGATGGTGACAGGAAGAGATGGTGAAAGCGATAGCACGCGCCCGCCCTTTAGACAATATGGCCTATGTGTTATTTGAATGACAATACAAGCAAAAGGACAGCTGTTGGAACTGTCCGACTAGGGCAGTAGCGCTGTTGAATGCACTCGTGTCTGAGGTCCAAGATACTGACGTGTCTACAGACAAATGCCAGACGCAACTTTCTAATATTATGTCATATTTAACGAGTTAGTTGTTTTTTTTTTATTTAGTTCGACGGTCTTGAGGGTTAGTGGTTGATGGGAGTTTTCAGAAAAAAATGTATCCGTTTTCCTTAATTATCCTTAATTTTTCCATACAAAATTTATTGGTCAGTTTTGTGACGGTCCATACAACATGTATGGTTAACTGCGTCACAAAACTGACAATTAAAAGAGGGACACTTTTTATATTGCTTAAATCGATAGTGCTTGTGATTCTGAGTAGAAATAACCCAAAATTTGTTAGGTTTTTAAAAACAAGTACAGGGTAACTTTTTTCTGAAAATGCCCTGATGACTAGGTCAATTGGTGTCAATCGTTCCGTGATTTATTTAGTATCGTCATTATTTTTATTGATTAGAATTTGTAGATAATTTTTATGTTTGTTTTCTTTGTCAATAATAGTTATTAAAGTTTTGTAAATTTATTGTATTCTAGCATTATGGGCTTTTTGGTTCTTACTGTAAGCCCGCAATTGTGAATTTAATAAATAAATAAATAATAATAAGAAAATGAAATTTTTGCAAAAACTTTTGATATTTTGTTCGTCACGGATACTGCTCTTTTTCGGTCGGTTTCCGTATCGCTAAGACCAATATTGGCTTAGGCCAGGATTTGCTAACCTGGGGAATACGCGCGCAATATAAAAACAAAAGTATTAATTACGAAACCAGGAGCGTAGGCACTTAGTTGTTTAGGGTTCCGCGCCTTAGCAGATATTAAACAGAACCGATACAATCACTTTAATTTTATTGTCCATTTGTGTGTCAGTCTGTGAAAATTATTTCACGGTCTTCAAAAAAGGACGAGGTTATAGAGAGGACAAGGCAGGCCTCACAGAACAAGTAAAATGTGTACAAATGAAATACAAACTTCTTTTGGCTCTTTTGTGAATTTGTACAGAAAGTAGCAGAAGCACTTGATCGATTTTTTTATGCATTGAGTTTGACCTCAAAGTGACTTAGAAATAGACTGGCTTAGTTAATTATGTTACAGTACAATGACAAATCTTAGTAGGGTAGGGAGTCATTGAGAATTTAACAAATTAAGAGGAATAATAAGTTAAAAAAAAATTTCGCCAAGCAACTGCGACGATTGCTGCGCTCTGAATGACCGGCACTAGGTCAAGCAGACACTGGATTTGAGCAAACATAATATTATGTTATGGTCAATATTAATAAATAAAGTCCCGATGGATAAGGTCGGCGCAAGACCGGTCTTTGGAGAAGGAGGACCTATGTGCAGTAGTGGTCGTCTTTCCGCCAACGACAATGATGATGAAAACTTCCACATCCAAAAGCCAACATTCCAATAACCTCATCTGTGATATACTTGTGCTTTATAATTTCTGAATTACCATCTCAAACGCATCAAAAGGATGTTGATTTAGAAGCGGGTCATTAAAAAATCAAGTGTGTTTGATTTGTGTTGGAGCAGCGTTTCGCCTGTCTCTCGTCTCTCGTTTGGTGTTTCTGAGAGCCCTTAAGTCCGCTAGGGATGTCAATGCAAACATAGGGATGTGCAGCGTGTGGACTCAGCAACATAATTAGTTCACGAAGACATCTCAACTTGATTATTTTACACGGTTTGCCTGGAGTAACTTTTTGCAAGCTCTGTTGCAACTTGCGAAATTGCGATGTTCAAACAAACATAATGTAAGTTGTTTTAAACTTTCGCGATTTTCAGCCATATTTACTATTACACTTATTATTTTATTGCTAAAATCATCATGATGAGTCCCGGGTGTAATGTAATAACTATAACGTATTGTATGTAAGTTGATTTCAAAATTTGCAAATAATTTTTCGACCACTTTTTGCTATCGGATTAACTTAAAATTTGGTACGGATGGATATGTTGTTTGGATGAAAAAATTTGTTCATCGCTGTTCCAGAATTTTCTGGGATAAAAATATAAGTACTAAGTAGGTATCTGTGTAATGTTGTAAAGTCTCGCAATTTTCATTCGTAATATAATAATTACCTTACTCACTCGGCCACATTGCAGCGGCCGTGTTCAAAAGTAGACCGAAATGTCGAGATAATTTAAACAATATCGTCGATATTATCACCGGGTGTTTGTGTCTATTACTGTGTGCCAAATTTCATTAAAATTCATAGAGAAATACGCACAGATATACATACTCGCATACTTTCGCATCCAATTAGTGAGATTTAATACGTCGTATATATCAAAATGAACATTTGATAAATTTTAATGCAGTTTTCTCAGAAATTGCCAACTTTATAAGATTGTTATAAAATGAACTTTCTAACATAAACCAATCTGTAGATTACACGTTAAAAAAGTTCGTCTAATTTATAATTTCACCAAAATGTACCAAACCATGTATGTGTCGTCCATTTTTCTTTTCAAACTATATATCAGATATTTTGACATGTAAATAAATTACCGAGAGCGTGGAATTGCATATGTAGTGGTATTGTGTGGCATTCCACTTCAGTGAGAGAGAGAGACAACAATATACAGATCTCTCTCTCCAATGCCTATAAACACACAATACCACTAAATATGCAATTCCTCGATCTCTGTAACTTATCTATACCCGATTTACCCAAACACAATTCGGATGTCTTGAGAGGCATCCAGCGGGCACATCCCTACCCCTCAAGTAACTGTAGCCGCTAGTGGCGACACTTGCGACACTCCCGCTCATCCTCGAGAAACCGACGTTGTGTTAAAGGCTCCGTCTTTAATTAGTCGCGGGAAAAACTAGACGTTATTTGGGATAAACAAATCAAAATAGGTACTACAAAAAAAAATATCAACTTAAAAAGAAACTAGTAATTTTTTTTTTAAATTTGATTACACGTAGAACCTGGTCAGTGGTCATGACGCTTTTAGATGGCCATTTTCGATTTAAGATGTAAATGCTACTTTTTAGAATTATGTTTTTTTTGAGATATTCTCGTGAGGAAACCTGCATACACCTGCGAAGAAATTCAATGGTGTGTGTGAAGTTCCCAATCCGCCCCGGGCCCGCTTGGGAATTACGGTCCAACCCCTCTCATTCTGAGAGGAGGCCTGTGCCCTGCAGTGGGACGTATATAGACTGGGATGATGATGATGAAAGCAAATTTTCTTTTTTTTTGTCTTTTTTGTTTCAGAGATTATCTCCTCCATAGAAACAAAGCTTACAATATTTATTATTTATTTTTATTATTTATTTATAGAGATAAATTAAAATTACATAACAATATATATAAGACCATCATTCAACCAGAGTGGTTTGTCTCGATACTCCATTCCGCAGTACTTAAAGTTTACTAACAAAATCATGCAATAGTTACACAAATACCTATCTAACAACTTATGATGCAAAATTTCAATCTGACACACCGTGCACTATTTATTTATTAGTTTGTTATCTTATAAGCTCGCACAACCACGCGGCTTCGCCCCAATGGAATCATAAAAGTAGCCCAGTTCCAGAAGAATATATAGGGCGGAATAAACTTCTGAATTTTTAATACTTGGCACGTGTATACCCGTCCAGGAAGTAGATCCGTTCCGAGTGAATAATAACACAAAATGCCAGTTCTTTAGACGCAACCCTAAAAAGTTTCGGAATGGGTTTATAAGTTAGCTCATTACTGCTCCAATTTACATTCCTTTTGATCCCATTGGAGTTAAACAAGCTACACATTTTCCCTGATGACGAATTTCCTTATTTTTCTTGTACTGATAACTATTCATGTAACTTATTTTGTAGAATGACTTTACGTTGAATAAAAAGTCTAAACATGAAACTGCCGTGAGACTCACTCATAGTGAAAATATACGGATCACTCACGTGTGACTCCGGGAAGAAGGGCAACGGATTAGCCCGAACCATGTCGAGTTAGGGCTGGCGCTCACTGCCGGCATGGCACGGCGTGGCATGGCAAAGGATTTTATACTGATCAAGTTATTTTGAATCTTATTTCAATGAGTTTAGAAATCATGTTACTTTTATTTCGATACCACGATGCCGCGACGTGCCGAGGGATGCCGCGGTAAAATTCGTATGTAACCTGCCGTGCCATGCCGTCAGTGAGCGCCGGCCCTAAAACTCGTTTTAAGACGTGAGTGATCTGTATATTTTCACTATGAATAAAAAGTCTCTTGGATACTCAGTGAACGTTTCTATGTTTAATTTTGTAACCTAACTGAATCTCACTGCGGAATCATAAAATCGCCAATTAAAATAATAGTTTAAAAAACACGCATTGTTATCGGTCCTTGATAAGTATGCCAAATTTCGAGTTAATTAGACGTTTTCAAGGGGTTCAAAATCATGTTCAAAGTTTCTGTTACATACTAACATACATATGAAGCTAATAAAAGCGTGTTAAAAAGGTCGTAACTGGAAATCAATTAGTTTACTTTGTATACCTTATCACGAATTACTTAAAGTTCACATTAGTGTAGCCACTTATTTTCAGTAACATTGCATTACCTGACGAGGAAGTCCATTTTGTAGGTATATCATTTACTACGAGAAGAACTTTCTACGCCGTGACAGCAGGAATCAAATGGCTAGACTGCATAAATAGCCTCAATAGCGTACGGTGCAACATATTTTTAAGTGATTCTTGGCAAACCGGCAAATTCTGTTCACATTTTTCATAATACAACTTTTGAACAGAATTTACGGGACACAAAAATACATATATTTTAAAGGCAACGTGACAATACACTGTTTTTTCCTGAAACGTTAACATTCCGTGCACCTATCCGGGTAAACCTGAGCGCTGCCTTCAAATTTTATGCGCATTTGTTATACGGCCATTTTCCATGAAATATGTCGCTCCGTGTGAGTTACCTTTGTGATTCAGTTATAAAACCTACGAGTAAACAGAGGTTGGTGTTATTTCTAATACTAGTCTTTAACCGCGGATTTGTTTGCGTGTTTAGTCCAAGGCAGTAATATCTGCCGACCAAATGGCCTAGTGGTTAGAGAACCTGACTACGAAGCCCCGGGTTCGATTCCCGGGTCAGGGCAAATATTTGTATGAAAAACACGAACGTTTATTCTTGAGTCTTGAATGTTTAATATTTATTTAAGTATGTACATATCTATCTACATAAGTATGTTTATCCTTTGCCTTGTACCCATAACACAAGCTTAGCTTACTTTGGGACTAGGTCAATTGGTGTGAATTGTCCCGTCATATCTATTTATTATTTTGTTATCTATACTGTACAGCCATCGTATCAGATATATTTAAGATTCAACCTTATAGTTGATGACATAGAGTTGTATATATATTTTCACACGACTGTCGAAGGAGGGTTATGTTTTTCGAGCGTTTAAAATTCGGAGATTATACTTGTATTCGCTTGGGAACTTCCAAAGATTGTAAATCATCATCCCAACCTCTACACGTTTCACTGCAGATAGGGTTACCATATTGAAATAGAGGGATGCCTGACTATGGTACCTAAAATGCCTGATTTTTCAGAAAAATGCCTGTCTAAAGCAAAACGCTGTAAGTAATAAGTAAAAGCCAACAGATAATAATGAAGAAGGATGTTTATTACTGATATTTGTCAGAGAACAAAAATGCCTGTCTCAGACCAATGCCGGCCGCACGCCTGTCTAAACCCTAAAATGCCTGTCAAATGCGGCAAACGCCTGTCATATGGTAACCCTAACTGCAGAGCACATACCTCTGGAGATGGCTTGGGCCGTAGTACCCACGAGGGCTCAGTGCGATTGGGAACTTCACGCACCCCATTGAATTTCTTTGCAGATTTGCTCGCGATGTTTTCCTTCGCCGTAAAGCTCATGGTAAACTTCAAATTTAATTTAGCACATAAATTCCGTAAAACTGAAAGGTGCGAGCCCGGACTCGAACCAACGACTCTCCGCTTGAGAGGACATAGGTCAAACCACTACTATGACTTCCTTCACTCGACTTGACTTCTTTTTGTTTTAATATAATAATGATAATAAATCCATTCCATTAAATTTCGCCAATCACTATTTCTTTCTGTCAAACGGTATAAGATGATGACAGAAAGAGATGGTGAAAGCGAAGGCAAGCGACAGAAGCTTTAGACAATACGGCCTCAGATGGCCTAGTAGGTAGAGAACCTGACTACGAAGCTTGAGGTCCCGCGTTCGATTCCCGCGTCGTGGCAGATATTTAATAATACGAATATATTTTGTTCTCGGGTCTTGGGTGTTTAATATGCATTTAAGCATGTATGTATGTATGTAAAACTCTTTATTGTACGTAAAACATGAAAAATAACAGTTAACAAGAAAAACAGATGTACAAAGGCGAACTTATCCCATAAAGGGATCTCTTCCAGTTAACCTTTGAACGATTGACAGGACATCAGAGACAAGAGTAGGCATACAATGCTGAGTAATAAAAAAGAGTCGAAATCAAAAGTAAACCCAAACCAATATACTTAACATAAACAATACACATACATACAAAGAATACACGCAACTACACACTAATATATTATATACTTAATAAATACAATAGACTAATACATATCATATCAACACAAATAGACTACCTACATAAAAACTACATACATTAATATACGCATATACACTAAACAGAGAACACAATAGAGGTTGTCTCTATTTAAGAGGAACTGTCAAGCCAGTACGCCCTTAAGCGACTCCGGAAGATAGCTACCGACTGCGACCGCCTGATTTCACTCGGCATCCGATTCCACAGACTAACAGCGAGCACGGAGAAGGATTTGGAATAGGATTTGGACTTAGTTACAGGAAAAGCTAACAAAAGAAAAAAAAGAAAGAAAGAAAGTATGTTGCCTTGCCGTTGTTTTGTACCCATAACACAAGCTATGCTTAGCTTACTTTGGGATTGGGACTAGGTCAATTGGTGTGAATTGTCCCGTGATATTAATTTATTCATTGCTACAGAACAGAAACGCGATTACACAAAAAAGAAGCAAGCACAGAAACGATTTGGATGATTATTTAACACAACAGGTGTATTAAGTGTCCGTCAGCTTTTTTGTTCAAAATTTCCCTTCTTACTCACAAATCCTCTCGCTCCATGACATGTTTTAGTGAATTACTTCAAAAATGTATTTTCAACGTACGCAAAGGTGGTTTGTCAATGCCATGTTCGTTTAAACAATACAATTCATTTTATTATGGTAAACAATATTTAATTTTGCACAAGGTACAATCATTTCAGAAACAAAAATTAAAAGAATAATTGCATCCAGTCCTTTAAATGCTTGCAGCTTGTTCAATTGTTTTTTGTAATTTCATTTGTTGATTGATTTCATTCACGACTTTTTAGCGTCCATTGTTTCTCGAATATTTACGTTTCAATAATAACTGCCCCATTCTACTTTTAAGTAACCATTAATCTTTTGTGAAGTATAAGGCATACCTGGTGATTTTTTTCAAGTGTAAATAACTTATATAAAAACTGAAATAACTAAATTTAATGTTTTAAAGCAAAAAAAACTTTAAATTAAAAGAAATTTTGTTGAAAAAATTGGTAATTCAGCGGAAAATACATCAATTTTTTTTGTTACAAATGGCGGGGACATGCTTGTCCACTGCGTTACCTACTTTATAGATAATAATAATGATTACATTTTATACGTAGTGATAATTTTAAATGTAAACTTAATTATGTGCCTATTTAAATCTTTAATGATAAAACCGAGCACTACAGTTTTTGTAAAAAAAAAATATTTTGAAGAGCACATTACAAAAAATTACTGGTCAACTAAAAGTAGAATGACCCAACTAACTAACTAGCACCGGCTGCTTTGCCCACGTTGTTATAAATACTATGTTAAACGTTTACAAACTTGGATTTTTTTCTGAAAAAAAACGTTAACAAAACATTTTTAAAGTACAACGTTCGCTCTGACAACGGCTTCTATTGATTGCAGACGAAGTTAACGCCTCTTCTTGAATGCCGAGGTATAGTATAAATCTTCCCAGGTGAATTTTTCGCTTCGAGCCTTTATCTTTCAAAACAAACGGTATCGTCATAGTATTAAGGTTCAAATTTAATGTAATGGCTCGAAGCGAAAAATTCACCTGGGAAGATTTATACTATACTAAATACCTGATTCAAGGGGCGCCGCGACTGCGACGCGCCCCCGCCCCACGTCTCTTCTGTGTGGCTTGCGCCTATAATCCTTTTCATATTGCTTGGATTGCTTGGGTGAAACATTCAAGGCGTGGAATGGAAAAAAAAACAAATGTCACCGTGCCCAAGCTATATGAAAATTCCGTAAGAAAAACACACTATAAGACTTCGTTGTTTTCAGAGTTCCGTACCTCAAAAAACGAGGGAAACCCTTATTCATTACTTCGTTTTAAGTCGTTCATAAAAAAGTGCAAAATTAAGGGTTAACACCGTTGAAGCGTCCGTTTTCACCTCGCACGGTGTTAATTCATGTAAAACACGCGCGCTGCGTCAATGCAGCCAACTTGAAAATAATTAAAAGTGCACAGATAATCTTTAGAATAGGAAGCATAAGAGAGTTATTTTTTTTCTGGATGAAAACGAACAATTTATGTTATGATTGTCAAATTGAAAACAATTCTGTTTTGAATTACTTTAGTATACTGTTCGTTTCAAATGTAATCAATTTCAACTGCGCTAATTGATTGGCTATCAGATTTTAAAATTTAGTTTAGAGTTAAATGGAAAAAATCGTTTAAAATCCGAATTTAATTAATTTGTGGCTTAATTTATAGAACATAGGACAGATTCTACAATACATACTACCACTGTCTGTAGGGAAATGAAATATTTGGCGAATTTATTTCAAAGTGCTCAATATTTTTGTAAACAAAAGAATTTTTTAAAGTACAGTCGCGCACAATCGGTCCTGTGTAAAAATGTCCTCAGTCGACGTGCGCTAGTTAACACTATCTCACAGAACATACGTACTGTCGCGTTCACAACGGCTTACTCACTTTTCTACAAAATTGAATTAAGCATTTATCTCTGCTACACATTACACCCGAAAAACTTAAAAACCAACTAAAACTTTCTTTTAAATTGAACGTCTTCTGGATGAATAATTATTAGAATAACAAATTCTAAATAAAGATCATTAGCATTCATTTAACTAGTTACCAAAAATCAAATTAATGACTATAACATATTAAATAAATTATCTTTTAGTAGGTGTAATAAATTATAAACATTTGTGTACCTACGATTTGTGCGGCATTTTTTTACTCTCACGAAGTTACGACATTTTAGTAACACAATAAATTATTTACATTGCATAAAATAAGACTGTACATGTTTGTATAACTCCGAATGTTCCTTTTTTGAAATGACATATTTTCTTTTATTTAAAAATGTCAACACAATATACTTGAACATTTTCTCACCAGCCAGTACGCCCACGGAACTGCCGAAGTGTCTCGTGGGTAATGAAAAGAAGTGTTCTCGAGGAACACGGAAGCTTGCATTACCTCGCCTTAGTCTCTTTTTAAAAGAAAAAAAATTAAGCACGCCTTGGGAAATCTTTGTCTGCTGTTTGAGAATACGGAAACTTAGCAGTTTTGTCTTTACGTTTTATTATTTAAATGTTTTTATTGTTATTCAGAGCAACCCATTATATTATAAACTCGATGTTGCCCGCAACTTGGTATGTTTCCCGTAGGAACTTTACACTTTCCTGGGATAAAATATAGCATTTACTAAGAACGATAGTGAAGCTATCTATTAGTGAATGAATATTTAAAATCGGATCTTCAGTTACTCTTAATTATTACTCGTATTAGTAGGTATGAGTATAGTTGCTATTACTAATTTTAGAAATTATTGCTAGTTAAGTGAGTAATTAGTCGCCAAGTTTCCACGTTTGACTTTTCGAAACAGAAATATTTTTTTACTGCCTGAGGAAGAAAAAGTTGAACTGTAAATTTACTTCGCACCTCGCTACATGCAATTTGAAAAGAAACTTAACTCACGGAAAGAAGAGACAAAGGTTTTAAATTTTACTGCAAAACGTTTTACTCGCAACAAAAGAGTTGGAATTTTCTTTTTATTGCATAAACTTAATGTTAAGACTAATTGTACAATTTTGGTATCAAATATGACCAACCAACTACATACACAAAAGGCAAAGAAGTACAGTAAAATTAAATAAAGTTTACCACTCACAGATGGTTTGTCTTCATTTCATATTCAACTTTAACGACCTACAAATAAAGCCAATTTTAGAATACTGTTACCCACGTTTGCAGATTTTGTAATAGCTACTTTATTTGTATGGTGTTAAAGTTGGAAATGAAATGAAGGCAAGCCATCTGTCAGTGGTAAACTAAAAGTAAACGTATTGTAAAGGGGTCTCATTCTAAATCCCTAACATCGTTTGTCCTAATGTAATGTTTGTCCTAATGATCGTTTGTCCTAACACTTTTTTTCTCGGAAACCGTGAATTTTTCAGGAACTATTTTGTGATTATCCTCTAGAACTCTATAAGTTAGGTTAGGTTTGTTTTATAAAAATCCAGAACAATTAATAGATTTTAAATAAAAAGAGTTAGGACAAATGATCATTAGGACAAACATTACATTAGGACAAATAATCATTAGGGATTTAGATATAGAGCCATTGTAAAGGCTGGTAGGTGTCACTCTGAGAGACCGAAAAATAAAGAAATTTCTCAGACAGAAAACAGAATTGAGTCCCTGACATCATTGTTGATACCCTAGACTCAATTGAGAATGGGCTGGCCACAATACTAGAAAGCATGGCTCTTGGTGCGTAGAAGACCTCTTAGAAAGATATATCATACTAGTTTTATGCAGCGGCTTTGTACGGACATAAAACTAATATGATATATCTTATTTTTGCTATGCAAGAATAGATGGTGTTGTCCGACCGAACGTTATGTTATGTCTTAAAAATATTACCGTAACTTTTTTTCATGGATTTCCAGTTATTGCGTGACTGACTAACAAACATTTAAACATCCAAACATCTTGGCAAACTTTCTCATAATATTAGTAGGGATTTTTGGAATTAATTACAGGGTGAAATCAAAATGGTGATACAAAATTACTGTTTCCTATTCAGTTAATGCTGGACAACAAAATCATCATCATCATCATTTCAGCCGAAAGACGTCCACTGCTGAACATAAGCCTCCCCCAAGGCTCGCCAAACAGACCGGTCCCGTGCCATCCGCATCCAACGCGATCCCGCGACCTTAACCAGGTCGTCGCTCCATATTGTTGGAGGCCTACCTACACTGCGTCTTCCGGTCCGTGGACGCCACTCGAGAACCTTTTTGCCCCATCGGCCATCAGTTCTACGAGCGATGTGCCCTGCCCACTGCCACTTGAGTTTGGCGATTCTTCGAGCTATGTGCCTTTGACAACAAAATGCATCAACTCAATTGTTAAAATTAGTCTGATAAAATTAAAGATGTTCATACTTAGTTGAAATTAAATCATGAACTCAATGTATGGATGGACACCTCAAATTTAATAAGTTTAATTAAACAAATGAGTTAGTGCATTATATTATCCAGCATAAACTGAATACGAAACACTCATTTTGTATCACCATTTTGATTTCACCCTGTATTATTAAAAAAAGCATCATTAAAAACGAAACGTCGTATCTCGGTACGGTTTCAGAAATAAATCGTGTCGGTCTTTTGACCCATTCGATGTTTTAATACATTCGGTCTTTCGTACTTCGGTATTGTAATACATACCCGTACGAAGTATGTAGTTATATTATTCACTATACCTGCGGCAGACACGTGGCAGCAGGTACACGCAGACCCCTGAGGTTCCCTTTATTTTTCATTAATATCTTCCCCGTACGTTAAGCTTGTTTGCGAACACACCTACGCTCTCACCGCTGCAGTAATCCGCCACTCTTATCTGGAAATCAAATATAAACAGTGTTGTTTATATGATATAAAGCTTTTCGGAATGGATTTGGGTGCTTGTGTTCTTTGAGGCTCTGTGGTGCTGTTTTTCGAAATTTTTGACGCATTTTAGAGTAGGTATAGCTAAACCGTTTGAGTCCTGTTCGCGCGGTACAGGGGCTGGGGACTAGAACTCATTCAAACGGTCTAGCTATAATTCCTAAGCGATGGCTTTTGAGGTTGGTCAGCTGTCCGGCGAGATAGAAAATCTTAGCAGACGATTCCTGGCAACATCTAAGTAGTAATATTACAGGGTTATTTTTAATTCACTGACATCCTCTTAACCCTGAATTCCTATCACTCAAACAAATGTTTTTTGTTTTACGACTTTTTAAAATGAAGCACTTTTTTCCCATACAAATACACAGAGTATCGTAAAAATAAGAGGAAATCTCAAATTTTCAAAACGTTATTACACCAAAAATATTAAGTTGTGACAAAAGACGTAAAACAAAAAACATTTGTTACAAATAACCCTGTATAAATGCGAAAGAACCTCTGTTTGTCTGTTTGTAATATTTTCATGCTTAAACCGCTGAACCGAGTTAGATAAAATTTGGTATGGAGATAGTTTGAGACCCTGAGAAGGACATAGAATGGATTTTATCCCAGAAAATTGCAAATTCTTCATAGACGGAGTCACGGAAAACATCTAGTGCTTTCAAAATTACTTTTACTTGGACAAGCTTTTGATCGGGATTGCTCTGATCAATACGAATGTTTGTTTTCAATGCTCCATCTATTCGTTCTTTCAACAAAAATAATAAAAAGAAACCAATCTTCATTGTCAGACAATAACGTAAAAACAAAATTTTAAAATATAGCTTCCATAAAGACGTAAATTCACTTGTTTTTCCGCGCAAAGAAAACAAAATATCAACTCGAGAAACCTACGGATTAATCTTGGGAATACTTAAGATGGCGTCTTTATTTCATACAAAAAAAACAGGAATCTGCGACATAATCTCGGCAAGGCCACACTCATATAGCCCGCAATCATACACTTGTATGTTAATATATGAGGTTAATTAGGCTTTTCGCATGCGTGAAATAAGCTTGGATTTGAACTGAGATGCAGAGATTTTTGTGTGCTTAGTTTTGCTTAGTACTCGGAACTAAAGAGTCATATGTACCTTTTTAAGAAATACACTTTGCGTTTAAGTTTTAGAGTTTATTTTCAGTTGAGTTAGAAATAGAAATTACCGTATACACAATATACAGGGTATCCGGTAAATCGTAGATAGCCTGCCGTGGGTTTTAGTAGGTGTCAAAAAAATAATGACTGATATATCAGCCACGTCCAACTTTCAGAATTAAAGGTTCACAAAAGGATAAGTAAATCAAAAATTAGAAAGCAAGCACTAAGAGGTTTAAAATGCAAGCAAAATGGAAACTTAATGAAAAAACTAGTTTGAGGATAATCCGCGGGAAATGCTTTTTCATGATTAAAATCTTGACTTACCTAGCCAGTTTCATGACAAATGCTAGATAAAACAGTCACTTAAATTTAATAACTTGATGAAAGTCTTCTTCAGGCAATATTCGTAATGCTTTTGTTTTAATGTAATCTAAGTACTTGGGATTATTTTGCAAAACTTTAAACCTTCATTAAAGTTGCCAATTTTAAGGAAAGTTGCACTTAGAAAATCTTAAATTTTTTCCACCATGGCTGTTAGAAAATGCTGCATGATTTTCAAAATATTTTAATTTTTAAGTTTAAATAGAAAAGAAGTCTTTAATTTTACTGAAATAGTTTTGAATTCAGCTTTAAAAAAGCCTATTACTAGGTCTCCTTTTCGAGTTTTGAAACTCTAAAACTCTTAAATTTGTGACCGTAGCACAACAAAACCTGGTTAAAGGTACCACAATTACCGAAGATACCTCTAAAACAAGGGTTCCCCATCTTTTCTTGGTCAGGGACCACTTTTATATTGTTCTTGTTAGCAGGGACCACTATGTAGGTATATACTTAATAAAAATAATAAACTGTAATAATCAAACTGAAACTTTGACAAAAACTCAATGGGAAATTAAAACTTAAAATCATTCGCGAACCATATTTTGGCTTCTGCGGACCACTGGTTGGGAACCACTGCTCTAAAATAACGTATGCCATAATGAATCGTTTCCCATAATTTTCATTTGACATCAAGTAATTTATGTCTGAAACAGTATTTTCTTCAGAATTGTCAGAGTTCATTATTATGGACCTCCGCAAAGTAACGCCTAATTCAATAAATCAAAATTGTTATTAAACTAACCTAACCTACCGCATTCTATAAGATAACATGATTTTTAACCCATTAGGTATAGACTGAATTTTTTTGAGGTATCTGATTTTTATAGTAATTTAGTATATTGTTTATTAGAGTATACTTGACGATATTTGGATATTAAAAAATTGGTGTGACCTTCGGTTTTAAAAAAAATGCTGGTACCATATGGGACCGCTAGGCTCTTACAAAGTAAATATTTGAAATTATTATGGAATGAATAGGATACTGCAGATTTGTTTATTTCTATTTATTTTATAAATCAACCTTCAGAATATTAAAATAATAAAATAGTTGCCTACTTTAGATATGTTTGAGTATATTTATTCAATAAATTTGTCTTTAGGATGTCAAAAAAAACTAAATATAGATTCTCATGAAGTTTGTAGTCGCATACAGGAAAAAACCTACAAATTTATCATTTAACCCACATCACGTTTCGAGTAATTTAATATCGATCGAGCTTGGCAATTTTTTTTGTTGCTCTAAATGTTTTTTGAAGCTCAGGGTCCTCATTGTACTTCTTAATTATACCTACTGCACCTAAAATAAAACAAAACTTTATGAATACAATACAGTTATGATTATTAAATAATACTGCATTGTAACTATCTAATATAATGTTGAATTATTATCACTTTTCTATTAAAAATGAAAACTACGGGAAAAAAACTTTATTCAAAAAATCGCACGGGAAACGGCTAGCGATCCCGTACGGTACCAGCAATTTAATGCACGGTATTTAGAATGTTTCTACCCACTATCGCTATTTGAAATAAATTATAGAAAAGCAACATTGCTACATTAAACGGTTTAGTAATAACATTGGTTGTTAATCGGTAACTAAACAAAATATTATGACTAGACATCGGTAACTCGTGGCATTTAGGTAGCATTTGACGTTTCTGACATACTAGTGAAGTGACTATGTTTCTCTGTAGGACTCGAGCAAAGAAACCAATTACAACAAATCTTTTCAACCATTTAATATTTGACTTTCGTGATAGACAATAAATATTTGTTCAAAATTTTTAGAAGTTATCCTACGTCTCCTATTTTGAGTGTGTTGGTTAAAAAAAAGTTTTTGTTAAAAAATTCATTTTTATTGCAAGCTTTTTTGTTGACTGTGCTTGCATTGTCATCCAACCTACATAAGTATACCAAATTTCAAGCCAATCCGACTACTGGAAGTGAGTCAAAATCGACTTCCAAAATTTGACCCGTAAATACATACATTGCAAGTTAAATAAAAGCTTGTAAAAAGCATTCTTGCGTAAATTTGTTGGTGTTCTCTTAGATTTCAACTTCTTTATTTTGTAATAAGCTATTAAAAATTACTATTGTAAGATATTCTGGATTTTTTGATAATGCTGTTTTTAGCTTTTGAAAAATAAGTTTACCTTTTGGATGTAGTCTCGGTAACAAATGTGACCTTTTAATTATTTTATCTTATCTGAAAAGGCACTTGAAAAACGTGTCTCATCACTAGTGCTACCTAATTGCCATGAGTTACCGATGTCTAATTATGACTTACTTGAACGGCGAGAAAAAAAATCCGCCAAATTTTCAATGCACTATTTTTGACCTTCAATCACACTCAACTAATGCCGATAAGTACGGTTTTAGGTAAACTGTTTGCAGCATTGATGTCTCCTACATCAAATTCCACCAATCAGACCTCGTCTTACGCGCCGCAAGCTGTCCAAATTTCGCCACCTATCACTATCAAATAAATGGTACCGTATGGAGTACCGCTAGTCTTATAATGGGTTAAAAAAATCTTGAAACAGCACGCTTCTATATATTTTATGGAAAACGTTGGTATGGCAAATGAAATTATGTCTAATGCAATTATGAGAAACGATGTTACACCAAAAGTTAAATAACTCGAAATATTGGTGACTTTTATAAAACTTACATTTTAACTCAGGTTTCAACTTATAATCCAGCCACGATATCTAGTATATCCACTACTTACCGCACACCCTGTAGTAGTATAGGTATAGATAGACTAGCTGTTTCTCACAACTTCGTCTGTGTCCCGCGGGAATTTCCACTTTCCAGGATTAAAGTAAATGCAACTTTCTATCAATGAAAGACTTTTTACTATTTTATTGATACAATAGTTCCCAAAGATTATTTTTCTTTAATTAGATTAGAGTATTATAATCAAGATAAGTTTTGTTAAAAAATAAATTTTTAATGCAAGCTGGACTTTTTATTTACCGTACATGCAATGTCGTCCAACATATGTAAGTATTTATGTAAGTATACCAAATTTCAAGTCAATCCGACCATTGAAAGTTCCAAACAAACAGGTCAAGTTAAATAAAATCTTGTATAAATGGTGTAATGTCTTTACAGTAAAATTACATAAAGTTTACCACTGACAGATGGTTTGCCTTCATTTCATATTCAACTTTAACGACCTACTAATAAATCCAATTTTAGAATACTGTTACCCACGTTTGCAGATTTTGTAATAGCTACTTTATTTGTATGGTGTTAAAGTTGGAAATGAAATGAAGGCAAGCCATCTGTCAGTGGTAAACTAAAAGTAAACGTATTGTACTTAGGTATTTATCAAACATTCTAACAATAGAAAGTCAAAGTTCATCAAAATACTTGTAACTTCAACTACCCTTTGTTAAAACAAGACGTTGATAAACTAACATAACTTGTAAAGCTGGAAAGGTTTTCGACATTGTTAGCCGCAAACTTTTCTAGTTGTGGTTCAAAAAATTTGTATAACAATCCGGCAGTCATGCTCGCGACTTGAACCACCCCATTGTGTGGAATGATACTGAATTACTTGATGTTACGTTTGAACTCGTACAGCAAACGAACGACCTACTTGCATTACTATGAACATTCTTATCTTTGAATCACTACATAATAAGAGGAAGGTTTATATATATAATACATGCATAATATGTATAATACATTAGAGAAACACTGATAATTTTAGATGTTTCTAATGTGATATCGTAAATAAACACACTTTTGCGCTTACATTGCAAACGCTGGCTGAACCCTACGAGATACATCAAAATAATGTACTACCTACAGTATTGTACACCTTAAAAAGGTCTACAAAAAAAATCCACAATGGTATATATCTATCTCTTAGGGATAACCCACAATAACCATTTTTTATCCTTTATTTAGTATCAGCATTGCACCCGTGCGAAGCCGGGGCGGGTCGCTAGTAGACTTTAAACAATTTGATTAATGGAGACTTAAGTGGCAGTGGGCGGGCACATTGCTTGTAGAAGCGAGGGCCGATGGGGCAGTAACCTCCTGCGGCCCATGTCAAATTTTCTTTCAATGAACGTTAAACTTTATGTCACTTATGAGTGAGTTCGATGTCACATTAGAATGATGCCCTAATAAAGGTCACGGGACCTCAGGAGGGTAAGGTTCTAGAGCAGCGATCGCGAACCAGAAGACTTGGCGTAGGATGGCCCCCGACAAGAAGGAACGACGATCTGGTAAATGTCCAGTAGTGGACGTCTTTTGTCTAATTTGAAGACTTGGTTGATTGATGAGGCTACTTTAGGAAGGCCCGTATCAATGAACTAAAATATTTTGATCTTGCTTCTCTTCTGCCAACTGCTACTGTTGCCCGCATCCAGGTGGTTTCTGCGATCTTTACCAGATCGTCGGTCAATCTCAAACAAACAATCAGATAAAGGTGTAAAAAATATCTGGGGCATTCATTCTAAGAAACGACCGGTACCGTCTCTTGCAAACCATAATAACGGGTAAAATATCTGGAAAGCGCAGGATTGGTAGGCGTAAGATGTCGTGGTTTTGGAACATCAGAGAGAATGGACCAGAATAAAATCAGAGGAACTGCTGTTCAGCCTTGCTTTGGACAAGGAAAAGTTTAAAGAACTGACTGCCGGCCTTCAGTAATTGTAGTGGCACTTAAAGAAGAAGAAGTTAAGAATTCAATGCGTTTCCTTATTTCTCGATACGTTTTTCGCTGTATCTTCCCATTTTCTTTAAGTTCCGGCTTACACGTGACATAGTAGTTTAGTGACGATGCGAGCTACTCGACTCCTGCAAACGCTCCCTGAGGTGAGAATAGCAAATGGCAGGCTATTCCTAGCGTAAAGTTACACGTGTCGAGATGATTTTTAGCGACACTCGACATATCTAATGGGGCCTCCGTGTGCAGAAATATGAGGTCCTTTTGTGGATAAGAAGTTTCAGGCTTTTCGGCTTTCGTATTATGACGGCCGACTCGTTATTTTGTTCGCTTTATGGTACGTCATTAGGCCAGCCTCAAGTTGGATTATTCGCCCTCGACTTTTACATTGTGTGGGTTACTCAAAAAAGTTTCTTTATTCCTCTATATTTTTGAGGTTGGCATCGAGGACGTTTTTTTTTAATTAGGTGCAATAGACCCAGGCCACGAGAGTAACTTTTTTTGCGAAGAAAAAAAGGGCATGTGTTTGTCTGGGGTATTTTGGAAATTTATTAGTGTCATTTATATGTATAAAGATACTTCAATGATCATTTAGTAAAAACTTTTTTTAGTATTATCTCGCTAGAAACTCTCTTTTCATATGGGTATCCTAACCTAACTGTGGCGTTGAGTAAACATTTATTACTATAAAGTATACAGGGTAAAATCAAAATGGTGATACAAAATTAGTGTTTCGTACTCATTTATTGCTGGCTCTTTTTTTTATTAATTAATGCATTAACTCAATTGCATACGTCGCACTCAGGCAGTTTGGGGGCAAGGTAAGGTTTACAAAAAAAATCTTAACTTACGAGTATTAATGTACTTTGTATTTGTAACATAGTTAATTAGTTACTCGTTATCATTTATTAGTATTTATTGTATAAATATTCTTTGAAGTGATAACTGATAGCCCATTTAAGTGGCCACAATAAATGTACCACATACTATTCAATCTTATTTTTATTTAAAATTGAATGGATATAAAAAAATAAACACCTAACTAACGTACAGCCTTAGTTGCTAAGATATTTGGATTGCACATTACAAATACTAGGTACCAAATACTAAGTACAAAAACCTTATTCTGACTACTCGAAAATGAATTGATTGGTTTGTGATTGTGAACCTTAACTATCATTCTGACATGCCACCACTTAAATGGGCTATCAGTTATCACTTCAAAGAATATTTATACATTAAAGACTAATAAATGATAACGGGTAACTAATTAACTATTTTACAAATACTAAGTACATTATAATACTCGTAAGTTAAGATTTTTTTTGTAAACCTTACCTTGCCCCCAAACTGCCCGCTGGAGTGCGACGTATGCTCAATTGTTAAAATTATTCTGATAAAATTTAGGTTGTTCATACTTCGTTGAAATGAAATCACCAACTCAATGTACGGACACCTCAAATTTAATAAGACTAATTAAAACTAATGAGTTAGTGTATTATATTGTCCAGCATTAACTGACTAAAACACTCATTGTGTATCACTTGTAATAGTAGGATTATTAGGTACGTAATCTATGCCACAGTTCGAATGCGATAAAAAATGGCATCGAAACGCAAAAACAAAAGACGCGATCGAAACAACAAGGAAGCTATGTAACTACACAAACTTGCGCATGTAGACGAGTATTAGCACCAACCATATCGTATACGGTACCTTGTTAGCTTATATCTCGGTTATACCTGTGGCTTATACGCGGGTGGCTTATACCGCGCTTATACGGCGAGTGCCGGTTTACTTCTACATTTTGTCTGAGGTAGCAAATATTAATTTCAAGTTTAGCTCTCACGTTTCTCGAGCGTTAAGTTACCGTCTAGGGTTGCTGCTTTAATTGAATAATTTGAATATTTTATTAATAGACACTTGAGTCGATGTTTAGGGATTCGAGCGAATTGGTTTTTGGAAGCCGTTGGTGTCGAGTTTATTAGTTAGTCTTACTGAACTAACGAAATGAAGACGGACTTTTCTCAGTTTTTAATGATGAACTGATTTGATAAGGAATAGATGACTGAATTAGGTCATCATCAGTCCACTGCTCAACATAGACCTCTACTAGCCTATGCTCTATGGGTCGTCCATGATTTTAAAGTTAACGAAACTAGACCGTTCATTTACGTTCATCGACTAGTCCAAAGACTAGTTGAAATCGTCGACTAGTCGACGTTGTCTGGGTCTATAATGACTACCATAATTTAACAAGTCTTAATGTTGATACATTCTTCATAATCAACTTTAGGCATAAAGTGATTTATTTCTGAAACAATTATTTTTTCGGAATTGTTATAAAACAAACCTATCCTACTGCATTCTTTAAGATGGCATAAAAAAAATTCCTGAAAAAATACTGTTTCAGAAATAAATCTCTGTATGACTAACGTTGATTATGACGAATTATGACCTATTAAATTATACGTAACAAAGGGACCCCGCGTTGTCTGCGTTATGTAGATGTTCGATTTAACGGCCAGTCGATTTCTAGGAATCACTAGTCTGTGGTTGCAGTACTCTACAGTACACAGTACAACTTTTATTCAAAATATGAACTAAAACAATTACTTTGCTCACCCGCGACCTTACAATAGTTACGTTTATGCAAGAAATGTGTGTTCATGCAGTTCCTCCACCTCCACACTGTACGAACACTCACAAATCACATAAACACAACTATCACCACCACCAAGCTACACTGACGCGTTTCGAACTCAACCAGAGCTCATCTTCGGAGTTACCACAACCGTATGCTATGCTACCAAATGTTAAACTGTTTGTAGTTTAACATTTGGTAGCATAGCATACGGTTGTGGTAACTCCGAAGATGAGCTCTGGTTGAGTTCGAAACGCGTCAGTGTAGCTTGGTGGTGGTGATAGTTGTGTTTATGTGATTTGTGAGTGTTCGTACAGTGTGGAGGTGGAGGAACTGCATGAACACACATTTCTTGCATAAACGTAACTATTGTAAGGTCGCGGGTGAGCAAAGTAATTGTTTTAGTTCATTAATATGGACCTCCGCAAAGTAACGCCTGATTCAATAAATTATTCAAAATATGAACTGTATAAAATATGGAACATAGTTCAGATTTGTTTGGATGAATGAATGAACTGTAACTGACTACGATTTTGTATCTAAGTCGCGTTCCTAGCAGATATGAACGATTGTGAACTCTTGGTTTTGCCTTCTAAGAATTCGACTACTCGACGCGCGGTTGATGTACCGTCTAAACGTTAAGAGCGTTTATAGTTGCTGAGCTGGCAACGTTGCATTTTTGTTAGTTTTTCTCGATTATTCCATAAAAATTGAATGAAAATTAAAAATGTGGTGTATACGAATTGTTCTAATATATAAGTTAATGTGTCTACTGCAATAATTATTCGTGATAGACTTTTATTTTATTTAAAAACGAACAAATTATCTTATCACCTAACCTAACGGGACGAAAATCCCAATGTTGCTTTTCATTTTTTTTTAAATACTTCGAAGTTACTTTGCGTCAATACGCAAAGTGCCACCCCTACTCTGTTCGTACAGATTTCGTCATTAAACCAAACGAGGAGGTTTATTTTAAAACCAACTCCGCACAGATATTAATGTCTATTTACGAACTAGAAGCCTGGCTTAAAAGCCTCTAAACGTTACTCTGTATATAATATAATACGTATTCTCTAATAAAGGTAATGGTGGCAGCTCTTTGTCATATTATTCTCATATCCCCGCCTGTTTGCGCGCATTCTAAACCCTGGAGGCTTTAAGGTATGAAAATTGTAAAAAGGCAGAAGTTTACTTACTTTAAAGCTAAGTTCACACACCCGAGGCCGTATTGTCTAACGCTTCTGACGCTTGCCTTCGCTTTCACCATCTTTCTGTCATCATTTTATACCGTTTGACAGAAAGAAACAGTGGTTGCGAAGGCAAGCGTCAGAAACGTTAGACAATAAGCCTGGGCGTCCCTGTAAGTCGCCCCGCGGTTTAAAATTCTGTAACAGAGTTATCGTTCACTTACATGCCCGCGCGTACCACTTTATTTTATTTATTTAAAACTTTGTGTACTTGGCCTACTTCTTCTGGGCCTGTGAACGTCGTCGGGTAGAGGTCTCCTCTCAGATTGAGAGAGCTTACACCTCACACATGGTATCACTTGCCAAATTTCATAGTTCAACGGAATATACCCTATAAATTTTGATTTCGAGTGTCGAAATTTACGTTTTTTGCGGCATAAACGGCCGTATCTTTTTTTACGTTAGCTTAAAAGTTTGATTTTTAACCGTAGACTTGAATATATACACCTCGCGTTTCCAAGATAAAAGGTCTTGACAGACAGACGTTCGGACGGACAACAAAGTGATCCTATAAAAGTTTATTTTTTTCCTTTTGAGGTACGGAACCCTAAGAATAGGTGCATACAACTTGCTAATAATTATGTCCCATAGCTCTTATGTCGTCGAAGTAGGTATCGTTAGGCAGGATAAGAGGTACGGTGCAATCGACAATTTAAACTTTTATCTTTCCAAGCAAAATAATATTAATAATTTTGATCATCAAGACAACAAGGCATTAGAACGAGCTGACAACGCATTCTAAATTTTTATAACATTGTCTGTTTTATGAAGACTTTTTAAGATTGAAGAACGGCAACATTCTATCTATCTACAGCCATTATCCGTCCACTGCTGGACGTAGGCCTCCTTCATATCGCGCCAACACTCGCTATCCTGGACTTCCCTCATCCAGCCGCTGCCAGCTGTCCTCCTTAGGTCATATTCAGTCCAACGTGCCGCAGGGCGTCCTACACTACGCTTAACCAAACGTACTGGTCTCCACTTATGGACACGTCTGCTCCAAAGATTGTCGGTTCTACGGCAAACGTGACAATGGGCTATGCCACTTCAGCGTGCTAATCCTTTGGGCTATGTCAATTTTAACTGTATTGTGTGTGTGTGTGTATTTGAAGAATGGTAACATTGCTTATCATATTAATATGTTGCATTGCAGAATTTTTCAAAATTATTTTTCACAAAAGAATAAATATCTCTCAGACTACGCCAAATCGGCCTGACTTTATACTACATTTTTGGCTTAAAATTACCTGAAGAATCTATGTTTTCAATCTGTCGGGTTACTTGTTTGTCACGGTGTATAGGTATGTATATACAGGCTGATTCAGGAGTCATGAGCAGGAGTGAAAGTAGTGATGAGGAGGGTCACACCGAGCAACTTTCACTATGGGACCAGCCGCGAAATCGCAAAAAAAAACAACTGTTCTATACATTTCGGATAGTTAGCAATCAATTAACTCTTGATTACATGTTTTTTTGCGCATTCGGGCCTGGTTACATAGCAAAAGTTGCTCAGTATGAATCTCCCCATCACCCCTTTTTCTCCTGCTCATGACTCCTGAATCATCCTGTATATTATTTTTTCAAAAACAACGGCAGCCTACTGTTTTGTAAAGATTAAGCACAACCATTAAACTGTAATTTAATAAATGTGGACGTATAGTTACCCAAATTAAGCCATTATTATGTACGCAGGCCAGCCAGTTAATTATACATTAAATTTTATATCAACCGGTATATAATTGAGCCGGGATATTAATTTTCGGACGTAAAGTGATGGTTTGTGTTTTATTTTACGTTTTCCATTATTGTAATTGCAAAGATACGTCATTTTTGAACTATCGTTTAGCACGAAACTTTGGTGTTTACATTCGGAAATTGATTGCTCGATAGAAACTGAATACATAAGAGCTGAGCCTTTGGATAGAAGGTTAAAGATCCTTACAGAGCCGACAAAGTAAGCACACGGTTGTCATTTTAGACGACCAGATGGCCTAGTGGTTAGAGAACCTGACTACGAAGCTTGAGGTCCCGGGTTCGATTCCCGTGTCGGGGCAGATATTTGTATGAAAAATACGAATGTTTGTTCTCGGGTCTTGGGTGTTTAATATGTATTTAAGTATGTATCTATCTATATAAGTATGTTTATGCGTTGCTTTGTACCCATAACACAAGCTTTACTTAGCTTACTTTGGGACTAGGTCAATTGGTGTGAATTGTCTCGTGATATTTATTATTTATTATTATTTAGATAAGTGAGTATGGAAAACTCGTTAACTACAAGACATAAAAAGATCTATTCTAAGGAACCATGCCATCTATTTTAGTAAAAATAAAAACAACATTCATAGATTTAAATAAAAGTCGGACTCGTTTCTGAATATCGAAAGTTAATATATCGAATGTACCTATTAAAATATTGAATGAGTTATAATTTTTTTTTTTAATTACAATCTAGCTCACAAAGGCTAATAAGCAATATTCATTTAACTTAATCGACTATTTTGTTTAAAGTCTCTAAGAATAACGTCCAATGACTTTTCTTAGTGTCTATTAAGGCGAAGCACTTTGTTCATGTGTCCTTCATTTACGTCACTATCACTGTAACACTATTTCGAGTATGATTAACACTACACTAACTCAAAGAGGAGGATTTAGATATTACCTCGTCCACGAGGTAATATCTAAATACGTCGAAGCTCATGAACGCAGACTTCATCATCATGTGAACGTTGAGGCAATCTAAATCCTTGACAACACGGACCTAGTGAGAAGACTGAAAAGGACTAATGAGTTATAATATCGCAAAGTTTTTTTTTAAACCGTAAACTTCTCAGAATGTATTAAGACGGCATCGTGTAGAACCCTAAGTTAGGCTAAGTTAGTTTCATAATAATGTCAAAAAGTTTTCGATTTTAGAAAAAACCTTTTCGATTTTTTAACCCACTCGACTCGATATAAGTATTTCTGATATTCAGACCAAAAACTCATACTCAGTTCGGTAAACCTGGTAGCATTGAAGGAAGAAACTTACATTATTTTCTATTTCACTCCATTGTGTAGACCACACGTATATAAGTATGATATATGAATAAAATGCATCGTATTGCGTAGGTATTCTTTACTTGATTTAAATGTTCAAATGACAGCCATTTTTTTAAAATACAAGATCACCTCCTCCTTGTCGTATCCCCAAGAGTTGCTGTTCTCTTCTTGATCAGTCCAAGGCGAAGAGCGGTGCTTGGAATGAAGGGCCTTGGACATCGATCCATAATTTCACAATGGGTGAGGCCACACGAGCGTAATTTTGTGAGTTGTGAGCGGCAGAATTTCGGTTGCGCCATACATTGTGTCACGCGAGTGTCACGTGATGGTCCGCATATTGTATGGCGCGAACCGAAATTCTGCCGCTCACGACTCACAAAATTACGCTCGTGTGGCCTCACCGTAATAATAATTTAGTTCACTACAAGTGCGAGTTGGACTCGTACATAAGTGTTCCGTACCTCCACACAAGGTTTAAAAAATAGGACAGCAAAAAAAAATTACAAAGATCGAGTTATAAACGCTGAAAAGACACGTTTCTTTTATGACGACCTTCTTTAATTTTTTATTTTATTTTTTTATCATTAAAAGTTGTTATAACGGCCACAGTAATACACAATCGGTACAACTTTCAAGTGTCTAGCTAGTATGGTTCAAGATATAGAGCCCCGTGACGGATGGAAGGATGGACGGACAGACAAAAGAAGTTTTTAGGGTTCGTACCCAAAGGGTACAAACGGGACCCTGTTACTGAGACTCCGCTATCCGGTCATCACAGTCTGTCTGTCTGTCTGTCACCAGGCTGTATCTCATGAACCGTGATAGCTAGACATTTGAATTTTCACAGATTATGTACCTATTTAGGTTGCCGCTACAAATACTAAAAACAAATAAATATTTAAGGGGGCTCCTAACACTTCACTTTAAAAATAAATAATTATATTAAATAAAAAAATTGTTTAAGGGGGCTCCCTTACAACAGAGATGATTTTTTTGCCGTTTTTATACATAACCCAACCCTTAACCCTTCGTGCGCGGGTCCGACTCGCACTTGGCCGGTTTTTTAGATACTATTTTCTTATGTACGTGGAAACTTGATCCAGATCGCGAGCATTTATTTTAATACCATCACTTTTGATATACAGCAGTTTTAATTGCTCCAATCTCCGCACTTTGCCCACGTTCATTCCTTCTTTAATTAAATTTTCAAAGCTCTTTTAGACGGCTCTAATTTTCGGCTTCTATTGTTAATACTTAATTTGTTTATGTACTACAATGCTGTACAATTATGGTGGGTTAATTAAGTCTGTAATGGAGGCGTTCCGTACTATTTGGTACTTATTAAAATTGGAGTGTGTGTTAAGTAAATCCACCATCATGATGCCGAAAAAAAGATCCACTGCAGGGCGGCTTCTACGAAATTCGAAGTTCGTATCGTGCCATCCCTGTCACTCATCTCTTTCATACAATTTTCTTGAACGGAACGGCACTATACAAGTTTCAAAATCAAATCTTAACCAGCAAGCTTACTATCTAACACTTCTGACGCTTGCCTTCGCAATCACTATTTCTTTCTATCAAACGGTATAAAAGGATGACAGAAAGAGACGGTGAAAGCGAAGGCAAGCGTCAGAAGCGTTAGACAATACGGCTTCAGGTCATTGTTTCAGTAAAAACGCACCCTTAAAAACAACCCAATCACATTGCATCGCACGCTCTATAGATATGAACCTTTCATCCCAGCCTATATAAGTCTCACTGAAGGGCACAAGCCTCCTCTCGGAACGAGAGGGCTTGAACCATACTTCCCACGCAAGCCCTGTACGGATTGGGAAACTTCACACACACCATTTAATTAAATCGCAGGTTTCGTCAAGACATTTTCCTTCACCTTAAAAGTCATGGTAAATTTCAATCAATTCAATTCAATTTCTATTTTTATTTTTTATTTTCATGCAATTTCGCACATAAATTCCGAAAAACAGAGCTGCTATCCCAGCTCGATCCCACGCCCCTCTGACACCACTAGGCTACCACGGCTTAGCCTAACCTATATTTTACAGTTTAGAAAATAACAGCAAGGCTTAACACGCTCCCAAAGGTAGTAAAAACGCGCCTCCTAAAAGCAACTCAATCATATTACACCGCGCGCTCCGTAGATATGAACCCATAACATTCCAAATCCAATAGGGGCCCGATAATCCCGTGTCGTCTGACAAAGGCGTCGTGTTCCGTCATCAACGACGCAATTTTTCAGCGGAGACGCGGCGTCCGATGACGCGGGACACCCGACGCCGACGACGGCGAAACGGGACGCTGCTTACGGATGTCTAAACAAGTTTTATATGGTGGCATTAAGCTCATAACGGGGCGGCAAATTTTGTACAAAAACATTAAATTTCCCCTTCATGAAATAATTGCATTACTGTCGTGATGACTTTCCGCACTTACTTTTACTTTTTTCTATCTCTTGTTTCTGATATCTCGTCAATCATTCAAAGGTTAATGGAGATCCCTTTAAGGGATTAATTCGCCTTTGTACATCTCTGCTAATTTCGTGCTTTTATATACCTACCGTAAACTACGTAACTATAGTCCTAGCCTGCAACAATAGTCCAATTTAACGACCGCTTTAGCCTAGTTGGTAGCGACCCTGCCTACGAAGCAAGAGGTCCTGGGTTCGAGTCCCGGTAAGGGCATTTATTTGTGTGATGAGCACGAATATTTGTTCCTGAGTTATGGATGTTTTCTATGTATTTAAGTATTTATTTATCTATATAAGTATGTTTATCGTCGTCTAGTACCCATAGTACAAGCTTTGCTTAGTTTGGGACTAGGTCGATTTGTGTAAGATTGTCCCCTAATATTTATTTATTTATTTTATTTATTTGATTTTCATTCTTACATTATCCTTAAAATATTATGAATTATGATACCTATATGGCTAGACTTTAAAGCAATTTATTTTAGGCCTAACAACATAATTATATACCCAGAAATAATAGCAATAAGCTATAAGGATAATATAACATCCGGCACGGCATGTTTGCCGAGAACAGAGTGGATGACTTTTTCGCCATAATGCGTAAGAGGCACTGGTCTTTTATAGCGAGGGTTAGCGAATCGGCAAACTCGATAGTTACAGTGGTGTATGAGTCATGCTACCTCGTGAGTGAGATTTCAGTCTTTCGGCTGTGGTCTCCCGCATGAGATATCATGGTTATTTACGTGCACGTTAGTAATAAGTTACAATTTATTTTATTGATTTAATTTATTTACATTGAATTTAATTGAACTTATTATTTATTTATCTTTGATTTAATTTAATTTATTTTTAGGATTTGACATTTGTAATTTGTAATTTTAATTCAATGGGTACATACCTTAATAAAGAAAATTATTATTTATTATCTATATATATAAAATTCTAAACTGACTGACTGACTGACTGACTGACTGTTGATATATCAACGCACAGCCCAAACCACTGGACCTAGAGACTTGAAATTTTGCACATAGATTCCTTATACAATGTAGGCATCCACTAAGGAAGGATTTTCGGGAATTCCCACGGGAACGGGAAAAAACGGGATTTATAGATTCGATTCCGAGTGACCGTATCTCAGTAACTATAATAACTAGACTCTTCAAATTTGATACACAAGTAGGTATTACAATAATGAAAACATCGATTTCAGGATTTTTCAAAATTCTCACGGGATAAGGAATAAACGGGATTTATATATTCAGTTCAACGGAATCCTATGAACTATAATTACTAGACTCTTCAAATTTGGCATAGAAGTAGGTAATTGTAATAGTAAAAAACAGTTTTAAGGATTTTTGGAAATTCCCACAGGATAAAGAAAAAACGGGATATTTCGTTTTACTGGTCGTAGAAAGCTGAAATTCGGCATGAAGGTTGCTTGGGGAGTGTAGAGGAGCATTGAGAGAGGAATTTCCAAAATTCCCACGGGAACGGGAAAAAACGGGATTTATATATTCGATTCCGAGTGACCCTATCTCAGTAACTATAATAACTAGACTCTTTAAATTTGATATACAAATAGGTATTACATTAGTTAAAATATTAAAATCAGGATTTTTCAAAATTCCCACGGGATAAGAAAAAAACCGGATTTATATATTCAGTTCAACGGAATCCTATGAACCATAATTACTAGACTCTTCAAATTTGGCATAGAAGTATGTAATTTTAATAGTGAAAAACAGTATTAAGGATTTTCAGAAATTCCCACGGGATAAAGAAAAAACGGGATTTATCGTTTTACTGGTCGTAGAAAGCTGAAATTCGGCATGTAGGTTGCTTGGGGAGTGTAGAGGAGCATTGAGAGAGGAATTTCCAAAATTCCCACGGGAACGGGAAAAAACGGGATTTATATATTCGATTCCGAGTGACCGTATCTTTGTAACTATAATAACTAGACTCTTCAAATTTGATACACAAGTAGGTATTATATTAGTTAAAACATTTATTTCAGGATTTTTAAAATTCCCACGGGATAAGGAAAAAAACGGGATTTATATATTCAGTTCAACGGAATCCTATGAACTGTAATTATTAGACTCTTCAAATTTGGCATAGAAGTAGGTAATTATAATAGTAAAAAACTGTTTCAAGGATTTTCGGAAATTCCCACGGGATAAGGAAAAAACGAGATTTTTCGTTTTCTGGTCATAGAAAGCTGAAATTCGGCATGTAGGTTGCTTGGGGAGTGTAGAGGAGCCTTGAGAGAAGACTTTCCAAAATTCCCACGGGAACGGGAAAAAACGGGATTTTTCGTTTTACTGGTCGCAGAAAGTTGAAATTCGGCATGTAGGTTGCTTGCGGAGTGTAGAGGAGCATTGAGAGAGGACTTTTCAAAATTCCCACGGGAACGGGAAAAAACGGGATTTTTCGTCTTACTGGTCGTAGAAAGTTGAAATTCGGCATGTAGGTTGCTCGGGGAGTTTAGAGGAGCATTAAGAGAGGACTTTCCAAAATTCCCACGGGAACGGGAAAAACGGGATTTTTCGTTTAACTGGTCGTAGAAAGTTGAAATTCGGCATGTAGGTTGCTTGGGGAGTGTAGAGGAGCATTGAGAGAGGACTTTCCAAAATTCCCACGGGAACGGGAAAAAACGGGACTTTTCGTTTTACTGGTCATAGAAAGCTGAAATTTGGCATGTAGGTTGCATGGAGAGTGTAGAGGAGAATTAAGAGAGGGTTTTCAAAAATTCCCACGGGTATGGGAAAAAACGGGATTTTTCGTTTTACTGGTTGTAGAAAGCTAAAATTCGGCATGTAGGTTGCTTAGGGAGTGTAGAGGAGCATTAAGAGAGGACTTTCCAAAATTCCCACGGGAACGGGAAAAAACGGGACTTTTTGTTTTACTGGTCGTAGAAAGCTGAAACTCGGCATGTAGGTTTTTTGGGGAGTGTAGAGGAGCATTGAGAGAGGACTTTTCAAAGTTCCCACGGGAAAGGGAAAAACGGGATTTTTCGTTTTACTGGTCATAGAAAGCTGAAATTTGGCAAGTGGGTTCCTTGGGGAGTGTTGAGGAGGATTAAGAGAGGGATTTCCAAAATTCCCACTGGAACGGGAAAAAACGGGACTTTATGTTTTACTGGCCGTAGAAAGCTGAAATTCGGCATGTAGGTTGTTTGGGGAGTGTAGAGTAGCATTGAGAGAGGACTTTCCAAAATTCCCACGGGAACGGGAAAAACGGGATCTTTCGTTTTACTGGTCATAGAAAGCTGAAATTTGGCAGGTGAGTTCCTTGGGGAGTGTAGGGGACCATTAAGAAAACATTTCCCGAAATTCTTACGGGAACGGGAAAAAACGGGATTTTGCGTTTTACTGGTTGTAAAAAGCTAAAATTTCAAAATGCATAAGTTTATACTGTAAATAGGCCGCAAAGGGCTCTTTAACCGACTTCTAAAAAAGGAGGAGGTTATGCATTCCACCTTATGTATTTTTTTATGTAGGTATGTTCACCGATTTCTTGGTCAATTGTGGACCTGCTTGCTTGCTTGCCTGTATGCTTGCTTGCTTGATATCTTGGTTCTTTGGAATACTCATGGTACACGCGAGCGAAGCCGCGGGCAAAAGCTAGTTATTTATAAGGACGAAAATTGGACTATTGTTGCAGGCTAGGACTATAGTTGTGTAGTTTTACGGTACCATAAAGACTTTTGCCAAACTGCAAAGCTTAGTTTAGTGAAGGAAAAGTAGAAGGAAGACGAGGCAGAGGAAAGCCAAGATTAACCTATTTTAACCAGGTGAAGGAGAAAGTGGGTGTCGAGTCGAGTCGTATCAGAAAGTCAAACAACTGGCCGAAGATCGTCCGGAGTGGCGGTTACTCCACCGACAAGAGCAAAGCTCTTAAATTTAAGAAGAAGACAAGTTTAGTCAAACATCTGTCTTAAATTGCGCAAGTAACTTATTAGCTTTTAAGGTTACTCTCTCTTCACGAACCAAACAAACTAAGTCGAAAATTGGTTTAATAATTCGATTTCAATCTACTTCCTTTTGATCTTCACCGATATAATTTCGTTTGCCGACACGTGCTTCACAAATCTTCAAGTAAAGGGGTATAATATCTAATCCTTTACATTTGATTTGTTAAAGATAACGTCCGTAATGATATCATATCTAGTCGGAGGAGAGCCAAACTCAATTACACAACGTCGGAAACCCAGAAAAGTTACATTCCAAATGCGATTTGAGTCAAACGGCCATCTGTATCAAAGGATAGGAATCGGGATAACTTAATTTTTAGAACCGTTAGGGGGAGGACAGTGAAGCTACGCTAGCAAACGCGTTGAAATTTTTTTTTCTAGGCTCATAATCATACCTACTGAAATAATCATCATGGAACAACAACATGGAATAACAGTTAGAACAGACAATTGGTAAGACAAAACGGTTACACATAGTAAGACAGTATTTACTAAAAAATATCAAATAGTAGGTACTCGAAGAGTTTCCTGAATGCATCAAACAAATGGAATTTATAAGTTTAAAATACACTGGGTTTTTTGAATTATATTAAACTTCAAATTATATTTCTTGTAAATCTCCATATTTGAATAACTTTCTATATTTTCCTTTTACTTTATCCAAGAACATATCGCTGTGATTCAAGTAAAGCCATCCTTTTTTCACCATACATCTATAAAACGTCCATCGCTTTGAAGGATTATTGAATTAATTCTCCTTAATATCTGAAGGGCTTTTATACGACATCAGGTAATATGCCCCATAGAAAGGTATATAAATATAAATAAATATATGCTACATATTTGCAATGAAGCTAAAACCCTCACCCTTCATTTGCTAACAGGTATAATGAAGGTTTGACAAATTGAAATACAATTTTAAGCACTGTTATGATGTTCATTAGATAACTCGTGCTTGAAAATTTTTCAATGTAACTAATTACTTAATTAAATATTTTTTGTCAACGGTAACTAACGGCAAGCAATGTCAAAGAACATCTAAACATTTACCAAATTTCAAGCTAAACTTTTAACTTTTAGTTTTTTTTAACGACCGCTTTAGCCTAGTTGGTAGTGACCCTACCTACGAAGCAAGAGGTCCTGGGTTCAAATCCCGGTAAGGGCATTTATTTGTGTGATGAGCACGAATTTGTTCCTGAGTTATGGATGTTTTCTATATATTTAAGTATTTATTTATCTATATAGGAATGTCTATCGTCGTCTAGTACCCATAGTACAAGCTTTGCTTAGTTTGGGACTAGGTCGATTTGTGTGAGATTGTCCCCTTCCCCTAATATTATTATTATTATTATTATTATTACTTATCAATAAAATAGGTCAAAATTTTGCTTGTAGATAAGTTGTAGACATCAGCGAATAGGATTCATAACTTCGTTTATGGAATTATCGACTTTGTTTATAAAATATTCAGAGCAAAGAGATATCTTCGACTAACACGCTTCTTGTAAAGATCCCAATTATATTTAAATTCATTTTATTTTGTTTTTACATATTAAGTATTTCTTGTTACTACTATATATACTATTATACACGTTCTTTAAAAAAAATACATATGTATCTATCAAATTCTATTTCGGATCGCAAAATATAGCTCTTGTGATAGACAGACGGGCAAAACTGTGGATCTTTAGTAATTAAGTCCCCTTCGCACTTTTTGTGTACAGAACCATAAAACGTGAAAATTCCAACCTGCTGCATTTTAGTTTCAGTTAATTACAATAATTGCAGGCAACATCAAGCCATCAGCAAACACTCTAGTCGAGTGTTATCGGATACAATGTAAAGTATAGATCATTTTTATAGGCAGGTAGACAAAAAGCTATTGTCTGATACAGCTAATAGCATATAGACAAACGTTTCAAAGGAACTTTTAATGAAACAAGAGCAAAACGTAACCTGAAAACTGTTGCGAAACCTATAACGAACGTAAAATATATTACAATTTGCGGCCACTCCGCAGCTTCTGTAATTAATACCAAGTTTGCGGCAAATTTATGAAGGCACAGCGCTTCTGCCCACAATTTACGCCCATATTTTTACAGCGTTAAAGTCTCTTTTTCCCAAGCCCATAACAAAAGAATTGCTACTATGCAAGTTCAAAATTCAGAGGTGAGATGAATTTGAAATGTACTTTTTCAGTTTTTATTTGGATTTAGCCGTCCGTACTTGAGCTAATAACCAGCGATAGCTCCTCAGTACCCATTTACATAATTAGTTTGTTCATGTCTGAGTGTTTAGTGAAATAACGAATACATTTTATTTATTTACCTTCAAAAGTTTGTAGAATTTTTTAGTTACAAAATGTTGTAGAGAACGTAGTTCTTTTGTAAGTTATTTTACTTGTAGCCAGCGAGGTTCTCTTGTTAGTAGTTTAATTTTAAAGTATAAAATTTACCTTTGCTAATTCAGATAATAAGCTATAACATGAATAAGCAAAAGACTATCTCTAATAGAATTTTATCATAAAAAAGGTTCTTGTTTGCAGTATTGAATTTGTGTCCGTATTTTTGTAATAATCTCGTAAAAAAATACTATCAAGGATGATATAGACTGGATTAGTAATCACCATAGTACCTATAGACCGACCGTGAAAAAATAGTTCGATTATTAAATCTAGATGGCGCTGACATTATAGCCCGAGGTTTTGCTTGCAAAACAATAAGACTACAGATGTTTCATATTACTGCAAATGTATTATTATGCAATATTTTTGAAAAATTAATATATTTAATTAGATCGTGTGTTCACTATTAGTAATAGAGGGTTCAAATTTTCTATGACTTAAGCAAATTCCACGATATCACAAATTAATCAGCCAAACTCACATCACGGCGCGGATCAGAACTGGCAACCCCAAATAACGCAATTTATTCAAATCCCCAAATTCCCGACAAGCAAAGAAACCCCCAACAGAACTGTTCAAACTTGGGATCTGCCCGAAATAATGTCAGTCTTACGAACATAATCAAATTTCACCTCCTTTCGCAAGATGAGATTTCATTTTGTAAATTAACATTTCTCTATACATATACATTTCACGGGCGTTTTAAGATTTACGGATGGTATTTCCGTTACAATCCGGGATTGAATTAGGCTTCAAAGGATATTAACTTCGTTCGGAACCTACCTGAGATTTTTGTCGTAGCTTTGTTTTCGATTTAGAATTAGTGAATGTTCAGTAATGAGATCGAATGATAGTGTCGTTTTAACTTGAAGTACTCGTATTGCACAATTATTATTTTTAATGTGTGTTAACTATAGACATGAGAAATCTGCTTGATCTAACTATCTGTAGGTACTATTGTAGTAAAAAATAAGAGTTCAAGATTTTAAATGTTTATTCGGACACAACTGGTGTAAAAAAACTTGCAACCTCAACACGCATTCATAATAATTAAATAAACTCAATAATTAAATACCTAATACAAACAATTTATTAGTCAGATACCTTCACACAAAATACAATTAAAAAATGCAGCCAGTCAAATATCTAAACCGCCCCGGATCATAATACAAACTAGTTCATTGCCAATATGACGACGACCACTTTAGCCTAGTTGGTAGTGACCCTGCCTACGAAGCAAGAGGTCCTGGGTTCGAATCCCGGTAAGGGCATTTATTTGTGTGATGAGCACGAATATTTGTTCCTGAGTTATGGATGTTTTCTATGTATTTAAGTATTTATTTATCTATATAAGTATGTTTATCGTCGTCTAGTACCCATAGTACAAGCTTTGCTTAGTTTGGGACTAGGTCGATTTGTGAGTGTCGATTTGAGATTGTCCCCTAATATTTATTTTATTTAAATAATATAAGGAGATTGAAATTTTTTAAAACGAAATTCAGTCTCCGATTGCTTCTGGAATCACCTTTTAAAACACGAAATGGACTATCTTCCATACCTTACACATTCTTTCTTGTTCCAGCTGACAAGGTCCCACCTGGCTTCCCGAGCATAGCGCCTCCCTCTTCAACGATGGTGGTGGAGGTCGGGCACACGGCCACGCTGCCATGCCAAGCCACAGGCACTCCGACTCCGAGGGTGCGGTGGCTCTGGAACTCCCTGCCTCTCGACATCGCCTCCAACCCCCGATACGCGCTTCTGAACGACAAGATGCTTGGTAAGTACTAATTCTAAGTTGCCTAATTCTTCTAATCGCTCTAAGAACAGATCAGAGGTGTTGCTGACATTCGCATACGCATCTTCAATAGCGGATTATCCGCATTAATTTGAACATCCGCATTCGCATAAAATCAATACGGAGCTTATACGGATGCGGAATTGCGGATGTTGAACAAGTCGGTAGGTACTGGAACGACTTAGAAGCGGCGCGTGTAGCGCACGTGATAAGTATTTTCGCTTTTAACCTGTGACAATAATCGTGGTTCCTAATGAACAATTTTTAGTGGTGCGGGACTAATTTACGACCCTTTTCAAAATCGCCTAGGTCTATGCCAAAAGGAAGCCAAGTTGCGCTTCATCAAATATAATGCACCCATTCATCAAAACAAGTAAAGTTAAAAATTTTAAAAACCCCCAACGCAATTATGTCTAAGATCCCTTTCGCAGCATGCAAAAGAGCTGGTAACTTTGAAACGGCTGGACCAATATTGATGAAACATGTCTAAGAACCATCGCCAAGAAACCTCACCTCACCCGTTTAAGAGTTATGATGCCCCAGACAGACAGACACACACACATAGCGATCAAACTTATAACACCCCTCTTTTTGTGTCGGGGGTTAAAAAATCAATATTTTTTGGTTTTTTTTTGCATCCGCGGATGTGAGCCTTGTCATATCCGCATCTGCGGATGTCAAAAATTCTGCATCCGCAACATCCATGGAACAGATAGCTGTTAAAGGGGAAAGATTCTCGACAAGACACTAATTTCTAAGGCTTATTACAAAATTATTGATTATATCATGGACAGGGATGTTTGAAAATAATTCCAATCCGCATTGATACTGTGTTAAGAAATTTAGTTTTGTTAAATACTTCAGATGTATGTTATTAAATAACATTGTAGATCTATTTTGGAAACTGATCTGGATCTGGTTTGTCGCCGGATTCTTCTCAACAGGGTATTTTCGTGCCGGCGGTAGATTCTTCTACATTTATATATATATGTATGTGAGCCTTAATTAAATAAACATATTTTCACTTCGACTTCGACTTTGACTGACGGCACGTTACAAATAAATAACTGCATTTATTCAATAATTAAATAGTAATCAGCATGGAATCGTAAAAAGCCTACTAAATTTCCGAGTTTTGGGTAACCTTTATTCTAAAAATCAGTCATCGTACAAACGTCAGTCCTTATTTGATTAACAGCGCATAAAGTTTTAAATTCGTGCGTCGAAATGAAATCGATCAATTAACAATTTTTTAATTACGGAGCGGCCAGGTCGGCAAAAGATCGCAGACTGATTTTATGCCAAAAATGCTTACCAATCTCTGACAATCCAGGCGAAACAAAATTAATCAAGGGATCAAAAATAATGTTCGACAAAGCCTTAATCTAACATGTTTCCAATAAAGCCAACTTAACATTAATAGTCGAGAACTCACGACTTTGAATACCAAACAGTTATGTAGAGATAATTTATGATTTCGATTAATGTATTAATATATCAATAATTGATATATTAATGTTATTATTATGTAATGAAATGATTAGGTAATAGATAAGATAGGATGAGATGGGGTAAATTTAGGGTAAGGGGAACCTGCAAGCAGACAAACTTCATGGCTCAAAAATAATAAAGACAACCAAAAGAAAAGTACGAGTATCCCTTGAAAACACTTCTTAACTTATCGCGTTGTGAACCCGTGAAACGCACTCGCCTAATTTGTGATTATCATCATCATCAACATCATCATCATTTCAGCCGTAGGACTTCCACTGCTGGACATAGGCCTCCCTCATTGATGCCCAATCATTACGATTGGAAGCGATTTGCATCCACCCTGAACCTGCGGCCTTCACCAAATCGTCCGTCCATCTCGTTGGTGGACGTCCCACGCTGCGCAAATTTGTGATAAGTCATTTAATTAGACTAAAAGCACGAGTGTATCACCTCAAAGAGCTACTAGCGTATTATTTTAAGTAATAGTACATGAAGTCTAGATTCAGTCACTTGACTTGGTATAAACCTTGACATTCAATTTTGTGACTACCGAACTGAGTTTAAAATTAAATAGAGCTTTATTTTTTCAGCATGTAACCATTACCTACTTAAGTTTACCTTACCTTTTTAACACATCTTACCTTCTTATCCAACTTAACACAGTGAAAAAAATGCAGATGAATAAAAACCACTTAAACAGTCTTAAAATTATTTTGTCCTAAGGCTAAAATGATAAAAAACGTGATATGAGCACCTGAAGTCACTACATTGACGTTAATTCAAGATGTTTATCCACATTTTTAATGACACGATCCCCTCGCTGCAGTCATTTCGTGCTCTTTCAGGAACCGACGCTCGCTATCTGAAATGAGATCTTAACATCAATCAAAGGTGAAAGAGGGGCCGTCAAATCATATTCAAGTCTAGTGTCTGACTGAACTTTCGGTTTCGGTTTCGATGAGTTTCATCGTTAAATTGTAATTTCGGTTTCGGCAGAAAATTTGCCGTAACTAGGACTGAAACCGAAACTGGGTTCGTGGGCTTTCGTGTGGCGTTCGGGACTTAGGGAGCAATCAACGTCGTGGAATGGCTCCGCCACCCGCACATCTGCTAATTGTTTGTGGGTACAAAAATCAAAATCATAACGTTAATTCTGTGAGCAAATGGCTACTTGTCTTTTTTGTTGTAGTTATTCCATATTAAATAGAATTGAATGCTCACCTGCTAGTGATATAAAACTATAAATTTATCGGCTAATCGTTTATAAGAACACAGCACAGATACATATTTACAAACGCTAAAATTAACACTTAAATTAATTAATTAAAAAGTACACTAGAGCAGCCCTCGAATAAAGTTTTAATTTCGGTTTTGGCTGAAACTGAAGCAAAACGGAAAATTCGGTTTCGCTCGTAAATACTGTCAGACACTATTCATGTCATTATTGACACGTAGTATTTAAATGCTAAAGGCTGGTATTGACGAAACGATTGTGTGAAATTTTACGGAAATAACTGTACTGTCAGAGACAAATAAGTGTAGCTACCAGTTTTTATTACACGTTCCTTATTTGAAGTATTTTTTTTTTAGTTCAAATCATCATCATCATCATCCCAGGCAAAGGCCTCCTCTCAGAGGGCTTGGGCCGTAGTTCCCACATCGGCCCAGTGCGGATTGGGAACTTCACACACACCATTGAATTTCTTCGCAGGTTTCCTCACGATGTTTTCCTTCACCGTAAAGCTCATGGTAAATTTGATATGTAATTTCACACATAAGTTCCGAAAAACACAGAGGTGCGAGCCGGGATTTGAACCCATTTTAGTTCAAATGTGAAAAAATTAAATGTGTGTTATTGAAAGGTTGTCAAATAAAATAAAATCTAGGTGTGTACATACATACATACATACAATCACCCCTTCTTCCCAGCAAGGGGATAGGCAGAGACTATTTGTTTCCACCTGCTACGATCCTGACATACATCTTTCGCTTCAGCAACACTCATTAGTCTTTTCATACATGCTCGCCGGTTTCGGGTACTCTTGACCTGACCCTTCTTCAAGACATCCCCAATCTGTTCATGGAGTGTCCTTCTTGGTCTCCCTCTTCCAATATTTCCATCTACACTCGCATCTTTTAATATATAAAAGAAGAAACTGACTGACTGACATATCAACGCACAGCCCAAACCGCTGGGCCTAGAGATTCCAAATTTGGCACGTAGGTTCCTTATAAGGTCTAGGGGTGCACTAAGAAAGGATTTTCCAAAATTCACTCCCTAAGGGGGTGAAACGGGGGTCCAAAGTTTGTATGGGGAAACAAGATTAGTTCGACTATTTTATTCGAAACTTCACAGAAGTACTCCTAACGATAAATGATTAAACACGTGTTCCAGGTTTTTTGGGAATTCAACCCCTAAAAGGGGGAAATTGGGGGACAAAGTCTGAAAATCAACATGGGTATTGTTTCTATGGTTTATCGGGTCACTGGTTACGAAAACAACAACGGTTTTAAAATCCGACGTGGCGGACGTAAAATACCATCTCCCTGGATGGCGTGCGATGGGGTTGAAATGTCTAAATAAACTAAATGACTGTTGATATATCAACGCACAGCCCAAACCACTGGACCTAGAGACTTGAAATTTTGCACATAGATACCTTATACAATGTAGACATCCACTAAGGAAGGATTTTTGGGAATTCCCACGGGAACGGGAAAAAACGGGATTTATATAATCGATTCCGTGTGACCCTATCTCAGTAACTATAATAACTAGACTCTTTAAATTTGATACACAAGTAGGTATTACATTAGTTTAAACATTAATTTCAGGATTTCTCAAAATTCCCACGGGATAAGGAGAAAACGGGATTTATATATTCAGTTCAACGGGATCCTATGAACTATAATTATTAGACTCTTCAAATTTGGCATAGAAGTAGGTAATTATAATAGTAAAAAATAGTTTTAAGGATTTTCGGAAATTCCCATGGGATAAGGAAAAAACGAGATTTTTCGTTTTACTGGTCGTAGAAGACTGAAATTCGGCATGTAGGTTGCTTGGGGAGTGTAGAGTAGAGAAGGATTGAGAGAGGGCTTTCCAAAATTCCCACGGGAACGGAAAAAGGGGATGTTTCGTTTTACTGGTCTTAGAAAGCTGAAATTCAGCATGTAGGTTGTTTGGGGAGGGTAAAGGAGCATTGAGAGAGGACTTTCCAAAATTCCCACGGGAACGGGAAAAAACGGGATTTTTCGTTTTACTGGTCGTAGAAAGCTAAAATTCGGCATGTAGGTTGCTTGGGGAGTGTAAGGAAGCATTGAAAGAGAACTTTCCAAAATTCCCACGGGAACGGGAAAAACGGGATTTTTCGTTTTACTGGTCATAGAAAGTTGAAATTTGGCAAGTGGGTTCCTTGGGGAGTGTAGGGGAGCATTAAGAAAGCATTTCCCGAAATTCTTACGGGAACGGGAAAAAACGGGATTTTGCGTTTTACTGGTTGTACAAAGCTAAAATTTCAAAATTCTTAAGTTTATACTGTAAGTAGGCCGCAAAGGGCTCCTTAACCGACTTCAAAAAAAGGAGGAGGTTATGCATTCCACTTTATGTATTTTTTTTGTAGGTGTATGTTCACCGATTTCTCGATCAATTGTGGACCGATTATAAAAATTATTTTTTTATTCGGAAGAATACAATATACTCCTGAGATGGTCCCATTGTCACAAAATCAGGATCTGATGATGGGATCTCAGGGAAATCGAGGGCAACCCTCAAATTTTGTAGGCACGCATTATGTTTTTCATATATTTTCTCAAGCTATTTAAGTGTTTACGTCTGGTAGACATCATCTTATGTTGATGAGCTGATGATGGAAGGTAAAACTCCTTAACGGTTAGGAGTTGAGGATATTTTTTCAAATATTATAGGTAAGTATATACCGATAGTTGTATTCTTTCAGGTTATCCGGGTGAGCTGATGATGGAAGGTTAAACTCCTTAACGGTTAGGAGTTACAGGAAGTTTTTTTAAATATCATATGCACGTATAGACCTTTAGTTGTATTCTTTCTGGTTATTCAGATGAGCTGATGATGGAAGGTATAACTCCTTAACGGTTAGGTCACACAACACCTTAACAAGATACTATAATATGTATAATATCAATGCTAAGTAGGTACACAGCGCTTCCAGTTACTCAAGTTTCCGTAGAAGGTAAGAAAACATTGAATTATACCTAATGCAGGACAGGGGAAAGTAATAATAGGTTTTATATTATTGTATATAAAGAAAGTTTAGTCGGGCTTGCTTGCACGCTTACTTGCACGCTTTCTTGCACGCTTGCTTGCTTCCGTGCATGCATGCTTGCTTGCTTCCGTGCATGCATGCTTGCTTGCATGCTTGCTTGCTTGCCTGTATGCTTGCTTGCTTGATATCTTGGTTCCTTGGAATACTCATGGTACACGCGAGCGAAGCCGCGGGCAAAAGCTAGTTATATTATATCTAGATGTTTTCGTTTAGATTTTAGGATTACGCGTCCAATGAGTGCCAACGGGTCCCTGTTACTGAGACTCCGCTGTCTGCGCATCCGTCTGTCACAGAGCTATCTCTTGAACCGTAATAGCTGTCGTAATAGGAAAATTAAAGAACAGAGAGAAGTTGTCGTACCGAGGCTTTACCGAAAGTAAAAGGTGACACGTGTAAACTTGTTAAAAAACTTCAGGGTTCATCTAAGGAGGTTGCCTTCACACTCCATCAAAAACACAAAGCACATGTTACTAAACAATGTTCTCAGAAAACTACAAAACGCAATCTACTTACAATCATCTTCGTTCCCTAATCGCATAATACGTCATCATTATCACGGTATTAGCACTTCTACCAAACATCCCTGTCAAAGGTCTAGCAGAATTACGGGCTTAGGCGACTTACGCTCATCCCCAGAATCCCCACTACTTAGGGCGTAATTACGATACCCAATTTTATTAGTTCGTTAAGTTACGCCCTTCCTAAATGCCTCTCTGACTTGTGGGTGTTTAAATTAAAATGAAATTGAACGAATGAATTGTTACTTTACGAGTACTCCACTAATTTCAAGCTTTGGAAGTGGTTAAACTACTTTTTAGTAGGTATTTAAAAGGCATGTTTGCGGCAGATTTGACATTATCTAATATGGCATCTAAACGAACAATAGGCTAGACGACTAAAAAAAACTGTTTAGTCCGTCAGTTAGATTATTAAAAAATATTGTACACGTATTTTTTCCTTTGTTTGACAAACAAAAAATGAGGAGGATACAGTGCTTAGAAGTTTCGAGTGACGTCACTATATGGTACAATTTTTACCTAAGGGTGACGTCACAAGCCCCCACTCCGGAAGTTTGATGATCTATATCTTTGTCGTTTTTTAATAATTTGATAAAACAAAAAATACGTGTCCCATATTTTCCCATAATCTAAATGACGGACTAATTAGAATGACCAATTTTTAACCCAGTCGTCATCCCTATTCTTCTGTATTTATTTGGAGATCTCAAAAACGCCTCTAAATTCGATGAAATTTTCTGTGTTGGAGTTTTTGGAGGCGAACAATCGTTGTAGCTTGGTTTTGTCTCTGAGAAAATCCATGTTTTTGAGTTTTAACCCGAAATCGCCTTGGAATAGATAGATTCATTTATGATGACGCGTGCCTCTGGTTAAAAATATCTACAGCCATTATCCGTCCACTGCTGGACGTAGGCCTCCCTCATATTGAGCCAACATTCGCGATCCTGGGCTTCTAAGTTAGTCCTACTAATATTATATAGGTCATATTAAACATTGAGACATAACAACGAATAGGTAATAAATCAAACGGATTAGTGTCTAGGCCAACGTCGCTAGAGACCTAAATAATCAAACAGCCAGACGTCAATTACAATCAACGTCAAGTGCCTTCACTAAAGGATAGTCCTACTTTATTGCTTTCTCATTAAAACGAGACGAAAATCCTACTAATATAATAAACTAGCTTTTCCGCGACGACTCCGTCTGCGAGGATTTCTTTTCTCACTATGAACTATGCAGTTTTCCGGGATAAAAGGGACGTAGTTTAACGAAAAGGATCCAAACTACTGACATTTTCTTCTTTAATTTCTCTTTGGTTGGTACTGAAACTAGATCCAAAATCAAAAAGCGACTTGTTGAGGGTTGGATCATTTTCGTTAAACTACGTCCAATGTATCTTATATTATGTTATTCTTATATGTCTTACTAGCTGGTACCCGCGACTTCGTCCGCGTTAATAATTGATGCTTCGCTCCTATTGGTCTTAGCGTGATCATATATAGCCTATAGCCTTCCTCGATAAATGGGCTATCTAACACTGAAAGAATTTTTCAAATCGGACCAGTAGTTCCTGGGATTAGCGCGTTCAAGCAAACAAACTCTTCAGCTTTATAATACACTGACGAGCAAAAATAAAGGGTCGGTTACAAAAATGACGATAACTACAAAACCCGCTGTGATAGCTTCTTCGAGTAAAATGAGTTTAGTAAAGAGTTTTATTCTTAACAAGAGAAAGTGCAATTGAGAATAAGACTCTTTACTAAACTCATTTTACTCGAAGAAGCTGTCACAGCGGGTTTTGTAGTTATCGTCATTTTTGTAACCGACCCTTTATTTTTGTTCGTCAGTGTATGTGTTGGCACGCGGCGGACACGACGTAAAAAAACGCGTTCTTGAATCTACATAAGCACGACGACGTCTGTACACGCGTACGCCTACAGACATCGCGCGCGCACTCTTCTGGTTTCTGGCGGTTTCCGGCTGTCTGCGCCTTGAGGGGTGGGGTAATTCGAATCGGTGCGGGGCGGACCGTTTCCATTCTGTACGTCAGTACTATTATATATTCTGTGGTGTTGGTCAAACCACTAGGCAGGCTACCACGGCTTTTCACTCGCGACACAAAAAGAGGGGTGTTGTAAGCTTGACCGCTATGTGTTTGTGTGTGTGTGTGTGTGTGAGTGCGTGTGTCCGTCTGTGGCATCATAACTCTTAAACGGGTGAACCTATTTGGATGCAATTTTTTTATTTCAAAGTAAGATTCTTGGCGATAGTTCTTAGATATGTTTTATCAAAATCGGCCGAGATGTTTCAAAGTTATCAGCTCTTTTGTTCGCTGCGGAAGGGATATTAGACGCATAATTTCAAACATATAAGTGCCCCTTAATTGCGTTGAGGGTTTTTAAAATTTGTAATTTATCTTCTTCTTCTAATACACGATGATTTTTAATTGGTATACAGGAGTAACAAAAAGCGATAAAGACGATCATACTGAATAACTTTTCCCATGGAACCAATACGAAAATCGGGAAAAAAAATCAGCTGTTTCATAGAAAACTTCAGGGCCTCACCAGCCTCCATGAATAGAACCACGGATTTTATTTCCCGATTTTCGTATTGGTCCCATGGGAAAAGTTATTCAGTATGGCCGACTTTGTCGCTTTTTGTTATCCCTGTATACCAATTAAAAATCACCATGTATATAAAAATCTCTTGTCACGGTGTTTGTTATCGAATTCCTCCGCAACGGCTTGACCGATTTTATGAAATTTTATGTTTACATTTGGTAGGTTTGAGAATAGGTCGTAGGCTATTTTTATGCCCCTAGGTGACATATGGCAAAACAAAGTTTGCTGGGCTCGCTAATAGTTATTATACTTTTATGTATTTAATTACAATTAACATTTTTTTATTATATAAAACGATTTAAAATTTTATAGACTTTGTTGCGGCTGATCAAAAAACGTCCGCGCACAGAATACAATTAGCAAAACTTAATGAAAGTTCGGCGCATGCTCTGTTTGCCACGATATGATAAGCTCCTGGAAGACGACGAAATGTTAATTATAAGCGTTGTAGGGAGGCGACAGTTGGGCGGTTGGAACGCGGCAGTTTTTTTCCGCTGTAAAATAATAATAAATATAATAATAATATTAGGGGACAATCTCACACAAATCGACCTAGTCCCAAACTAAGCAAAGCTTGTACTATGGGTACTAGACGACGATAGACATACTTATATAGATAAATAAATACTTAATTACATAGAAAACATCCATAACTCAGGAACAAATATTCGTGCTCATCACACAAATAAATGCTCTTACCGGGATTTGAACCCAGGACCTCTTGCTTCGTAGGCAGGGTTACTACCAACTAGGCTAAAGCGGTCGTTAAATCCACTTTCTATTCTTAAAGATGAACTTTTTGTGTTCAAAATAAATGCCTAGCTTTCTTTCTGGCTATCATAAAAATTGGAGACCGAATACGCCATCACAGCCATTCTGTTACAAGTCATCATCATCATCATTTCAGTCGCAGGACGTCCTCTGCTGGACATAGGCCTCCCTCATTGACGCCCGATCATTACGGTTGGAAGTGACTTGCATCCACACTGAACCTGCAGCCTTCACAATCGTCCGTCCATCTCGTTGCTGGACGTCCTACGCTGCGCTTGCCAGTCCATGGCTTCCATTCGAGAACTTTTGGGCCCCAACGGCCATCTGTTCTGGCCTGCCCGTTGCCATTTCAACGAGCTAATAATCCGTTTGGCTATGTCGGTGACCCCGGTTCTTCTACGGATGTCCTCGTACACAACAAGACAAGTTACAAGTATTTTACGTAAATTACTTGGATGACAGGGGATCATTGTCTACAATTACAACTTGTCTTTAATATGGGACTTGTCTTAATGGATTTATCTTCTCAAATACCACTTTTGAGAAACTCATGTGTAACGTACAAATATTTTATTTATTTATTTCTTTAACTGTTCTACAATTAGACCACAGTTAACCTAGCACGATAGAAAATCAAAAAATTAACTTAGTGAGATAATTCATTTTATAAAAATGATTTGGCTTATTTATATATAATATATTATTTTATAACATACTACAAACAGCGTATATGTTTGTGAATTCCCTAAGAGAACAAGAGAAAAGATGTATTTATGCAATGAAGGCGATAGTGCGGATAGCGCTTCAGCGGCGCCTCAGACAGCAACATAGTGTGCCTTCCCACATTTAATAGTATAAAATATAAGCTTCAACATGGAAAAAATTAGAAAAATAGGAACTTCTTGAAAACGGTGTGAATTTTACTGAGGCATTTTTTGATATTGGGTAGATGACCTGCCCACCTATCTCCTATTTCAGTTTGTCCTACTACTTACGGGACACCCTGTATACATACAAATGCACGACTAGAACTCGCATTTGTCTATTTACATCGGGGTTTTCGGCGTCCCAACCGCCTGACTGCCGGCGGCCGATATGCAAATAATTTCACTAATAATGCCATTATGCACTTGGCGGGAGGTGAGAACCACTTTAAATTCAGTTAAAGCAAGACCGCGACCGTGGGCTCCTCCAAATCTCATTAATTTTAATTTATTCCATGGATTATTTCTCCTCGGTTGCGTTTGTTGCGTAACTTTTGGTTACGTTGATTATAAATAAATTGTATGATAGCGATGCAAATTTGGACGTTAATAAAATAAATAGGTCGGCCACTGCTCCCCAAAAAAAGATAATCTCTGGAAGTTATAGCTTAGTTACATAATAAAGTTTTAACAATTTGAAAGACCTAAAATAATTATTTACACAAATCTTTATTGTATGCTTAGTGCGTTACAGTAAAATTAAATAAAGTTTACCACTGACAGATGGTTTGCCTTCATTTCATCAACTTTAACGACCTACAAATAAAGCCACTTTTAGAATACTGTTACCCACGTTTGCAGATTGAAATAAATAATAATAATAAAATTGAAATAAATAATAATAAAAAATAACTAACTCCCACTATAATATATGTATCTTTTTATTTGTTTACACTTTTTATACAGAATTTGTTTGTGCTGATTCCGGTCCAACAAGTTTGATGCAGGGATATGAAGGGTTTGACTGAAAATCAGCGCTGTAGCAGGCATCTACTGCAGCTTATGCTGAGTCAAATTCCTTTTCGACATCTATAATTATGTTTTTTGTTTTTATTGTTATTATTGTTCTTTTTATTTTTCTCAGTGTATTAGTCAGTGTATTTTCTTTTTTGATGTCGAATAAAGTTATGTCTATGTCTATGTCTATGTCTATGTCTATGTCTATGTCTATGTCTATGTCTATGTCTATGTCTATGTCTATGTCTATGTCTATGTCTATTTTGTAATAGCTACTTTATTTGTATGGTGTTAAAGTTGGAAATGAAATGAAGGCAAGCCATCTGTCAGTGTTAAACTAAAAGTAAACGTATTGTACTATTATTATAAATGCAAAAGTATCTGTCTGTCTGTCACCTCTTCACGCTTAAACCGCTGAACCGATTTAGATGAAATTTAATAGCGAGGTGAAAAACTTAAGTAATTGACCTGTTGTATGTAGTAGTAACGTGTCCGTATAAACAAATTGACGTTCCAAATTAGAAAAATGACTTAAGCTCCATATCGATTCTGTGCACTACTACGTACAACAGAGGCCCTATTGTCTAACGCTTCTGACGCTTGCCTTCGCTTTCACCATCTCTTTCTGTCATCATTTTATACCGTTTGACAGAAAAGAAATAGTGACTGCCAAGCAAGGATGATATACAGGGTGTAATCGTTATGTGTGGCCAGGCCATAATTCCGTAAATACAACAGATATCAGAAAACTTCCAATTGATATCGAAAGTGCGTTACCCAATGAGTAAAATTACATTAAAAACTTTTTAAATAGATGAAGTAATATTAAAAATACTAAGTTAAAACACTCCCATACATTTAGTATGACGACTTACAGCCTCAAAGAATGTCGGGTGTCGTAAGAGATAAAACTGTTTGAGATTCGTTATTTGTACGAATACATTGTAATAAAATAATAAAACAACCGTTTATGAAATAATTAATCGAACATTTATTTTAAAATGAAAAATTATTTTATTTACAACAGTTGCTCGATGTGACGTCCTACTAAATGTATGGAAAGGTTTGAAGTTAATATTTGGGATATTTCTGCTTTTATTTAAAAAAGTTATTAATGTAATTTTACTCATTGGGTAACGCACTTTCGATATCAGGTGGAAATTTTCTGATATCTGTTATATTTACGGAATTATGGCCTGGCCACACTTAACGATTACACCCTGTAGACTGGATTGACAGTCGCCATAGTACGGATCAGCCGCGGTTTTTGTAGTTCGATTATTAAATCTAGATGGTGCTGAAATATAGCCAGAGGCTTTGAAGGCAAAACAATAAGACTACAGATATTTCATATCACTGCAAATGTATTATTATGCAATATTTTTGAAAAATAATACATTTGTAGTAATATGAAACATCTGTAGTCTTATTGTTTTGCCTTCAAAGCCTCTGGCTATATTTCAGCGCCATCTAGATTTAATAATCGAACTACAAAAACCGCGGCCGATCCGTACTATGGCGACTGCCAATCCAGTCTATATCATCCTTGCTGCGAAGCCAAGCGTCACAAACGTTAGACGTGCCTGCAGGTTATTTTCTTAAGTTTTTCATCTATATCATATTACCATACATCCAGCTCGAGTTGCTGGCAGCCAAGTAGTAACTCCTCGCATTCAGTTCAGCTGTTTTGCATTTAAAGAGATAATCATTGGCAATCTGCCAAGTGACAGATTCGCCATGTGTTCAGTATTACGGTCATTATGCTCCGCTTTGAAGTGCCATGTCAATCTGAATTGATCATTTTACAGGCTCTATTAACGAATTGAGGAATCTATTAACGATTCAATTTAAGAGACGTTTTAATAATGTCACTGATGAACAACAATGATAAATTAAAAAAAATAAAATGAGCTTGTGTTATGGGTAGTAGTAACTAGGCAACGGATAAACATACTTAAATAGATAGACACATACTTACATACATATTTAACACCCAAGACCCGAAAATTTTAAACATGAAACTACCGTGACTCGCTCATAGTGAAAATATACGGATCACTCAAGTCTTAAAACGAGTTTAACTCGACTGTTTCGGGCTAATCCGTAGCCCTTGTTTCCGGAGTCACACGTCACGGCGGCTGCCAAACGCGCACTTAACAAGGAAGAAGGCTACGGATTAGCCCGAAAAATGTCGAGTTACGTTTTAAGTCATGAGTGATCCGTATATTTTCACTATACATACCCTAGAATTTGGTCGTATTTTTCATACATAATATCTGCTTTGACCGGAATCGAACCCGGGACCTCAAGCTTCGTAGTCAGGTTCTCTAACCACTGGGCTATTCGGTCGTCAAACAGTAAACATAAACACGTCTTTGCCAAATTCCCTTTTTAAAGCCCCGTATTCATGGTAAACATTTCTTGAGCAACAATAGATCAACTGGCACAAAGTTGCTGGAAACTTTGTTTACGGTATGAGCTCCTCCTGTCCACATGCCAATCCGCGTGAAAATTTTGCCCGAAGAAGTCATGTTGTTGTGCTCCGTTGTGTATTTAACGTATAAACTACGAAAAAAAAGGTGATGGGCAGGAAAGTATTTGTTGCCATAATACACTTTTCGATTGAAACAGTTCTATTAAGCTATTAATTTCATTAATTTTTCATTGCCCCACACTACGGCCATGTTTCCAGAAAAGTTACAAACCTGTCCACGTCAACATTAGTTGCTCAACTGATGTTTTCGTTCACCAAGCGACAACACGGCAACATGCAGTTAGCAACTCAGCAACATGTTGTTTGGAAGTTGCTCAATAAATGTTTACCATGAATGGGGCTTTATTCTAATGACTGTACTTTTTTACCTAAAAAAGGCAGTGGTGACAGCCCGGGCTCGAACTAGCGACCATGCTTTAGAGGCCATAGGTCGACCCACTAGCTAGGCTACCAAAATGACTAAAAGCAGTAATATCGGAGAACTAGGAAAGTCAATTTTCATTTATGTTTGCTCGGACAAAGTCGCGAGTAAAAGCTACTTTATTATAAAAGCTTTCGCATCACTTGATACTTGCAAATATTAGCCACTTCCTATTTACCCTTCTAAATGTACGTAACAGAATTACGTTGCTGTTTAAACAATTCACGTCGTTCATCGGCTTACCTGAGCGGAATCTTTAATATTGTTACGAGCCGTAGGGTTCGTTAGATAGATAATACGCCTTTAACGTAAAACTAATTTAATTGAACAAAAAGGAATCACTTTCAACACTAAACTTATTCGCTTAAATCACTTAGTAATCACTTTGATCTCTCTTCGATGTTTATCTCTCGGTATCTCTTCGAAAACTGACTGTGTCGGCACCTTGTCTGCCTTTATATAGGTCCAGTGAATCGGTCCACAAAGTTCGAGAACATTCCAGCTAGAACTCTCTGGCACATACGTCTAGAATATTCCGGAAACAGGATCATCTGTCTGTCTCTTTCACGAATACGCTATGCTATCCCGCTCGCACACTTTTCTAGAATGTTCCGGAACAAGATCGTCTGTCTCTTTCACACATACAGGCTATCCTTGTCACACACCTTCTAGAATGTTCCGGAAACAAGATCGTCTGTCTCTTTCACACATATAGGCTATCCTTGTCACACACCTTCTAGAATGTTCCAGAGACAGGTAGACTGTAACTTGGCCTGAAACGGCCTGAAAACGGGTTTTCAGGAAATGGTGCCATGTGACAGTTAGTGTCCTGAAACGGCCTGAAAACATGTTTCAGCCTGCTGAAAATAATGCTAACTTGGGGTAATTTCTGATTTATCGTTATGTGTCAGGACTTCTTCCAGAACGGCCTGAAATCAGATTTCAGCCTGCTGAAAACGACTGCAAGTGCTACTAATTTCATAAAAATGTTTTTGCGGGTTTCTCGTGGACCCATCTCCGTAACACTGCCCCCTCCTTAGACATGCTCGTCCCGAGCATCATTAGATCCATTGAAACGTGCCAATCGATTCACATGCACAATCTTGGGCAGGTTCCTGGCGTTACCCATTTTCTTTATGCGATAAGTTACATCATTAATCTTCGTAATTATTGTGTAAGGACCGTCCCAATCAGCTTGCAGTTTGGGAGATTTTCCTTTACGTCTTACAGGATTATGAAGCCAGACGAGTGAGCCTTCTTCAAAGTTCACGTGATGCATCTTCCTGTCATATCGAGTTTTTGTCCTTTCACTCATTTTGCTTTCTGACATCCTGACATGTTCATGGATTTCGTACAGTTTTTGTCGTAATTCCGCGGCATAGTCTGTTATACTCACTGGTGAATCTGGGACTCTTCCGGTGATTATATCCGCTGGCAATCGAAGCTGCCTACCATACATGGCAAGAGCTGGAGTCACATTCGAGCTCTCATGAACCGCAGATCGATATGACAGTAAAAATAACGGAATATACTTGTCCCAATCCTTCTGATGGCTATCCACTAATTTGGCCAGGTGTCTTTCTAACGTTTGATTAAACCTTTCGACCATTCCATCTGACTGTGGGTGGTAAGGCGTAGTTCTTGTTTTGTGAATTCCCATTATTCGGCACATTTCTTGAAAGAGTTGGGACTCGAAATTTCTTCCTTGATCACTATGTATCTCTAAGGGCACTCCAACTCTACAGAAAACCTCGTTCACTAGTACTTCGGCTACGGTCGTTGCTTCCTGGTTGGGAATGGCGAACACTTCAGGCCACTTTGTAAAATAGTCCATCACTACCATTATGTACTTGTTTCCTTTTTCAGATACCGGGAAAGGTCCAGCTATGTCAATTGCAATCCTTTCCCAAGGAGCACCAACGTTGTATTGCTTCATCCCAGCTCTACTTCTGGTCTGTGGTCCTTTTACAGCTGCACAAGCTGTACATTTTCGGCACCAGTCTTCTACATCCTCGCGGCAGTGTATCCAATAGAATCTTTCTTTTATTTTCATCAGGGTCCTTTTTATCCCTAAATGTCCACCCGATGAACCACCATGAAACATTTCTAAGATATCACGGATCTTGGATCTTGGTACAACTAGCTGTAAATGGGATGCATCACTACGAGCATTTTCCCATTTTCGGCATAACACATCGTTGTGAAAAACCAGGCTATCCCATTGAGCCCAATAACTCTTAGTTGTGGTGCTGGTGTTGGCGATGTCATTCCACCGTGGCTTAGTATCGGAAGATTTCATCCAATCCAAAATTGGCTTAATGTCGCTATCTTCTTGTTGTGCCTTTTGTATCGCCTCCCCACACCAATCCGGACTAATGGTGTCTGTCCTGAGTAGCCTCACGTGAGCGAGTTCTTTGTCCTCGTGCCTCACGCAATATTTACAGTCAACATCACATGGCCTTCTGGACAGAGCATCTGCATTTCCGTGAGACTTGCCCTTGCGATGCTCAATCGTAAAATCATACTCTTGCAGTTGTTCAATCCATCGAGCCACTTGTCCTTCCGGGTTCTTAAATTGTAGTAGCCATTTCAGTGCAGCGTGATCAGTTCTCAGATGAAACTTACGTCCAAGCAGATATTTGCTAAAATGTTGTAGCGTCTTTACAACAGCAAGTAGCTCCCTCCGGGTGACACAGTAGTTCCGTTCTGGTTTCGATAATGCCTTACTGAAGTAGGCTATTACTTCTTCGCGTTCGCCCTTAATTTGGGACAGTACCCCTCCAATGCCAGTCCCACTGGCATCTGTGTCCACTATGAATTTGTGCTCTTGATCAGGATAGCCTAGAATCGGAGTCTCACACAGGCGATTCTTGAGCTCTTCAAATGCAGCTTCACATTCTGCGTCCCACATAAACTGTCTTTTCTCTTCGGTCAATCTGTGCAAAGGTTTAGCGATGTCAGCGAAGTTTTTCACAAATCTGCGGTAATAGGAACACAATCCTAAGAAGGCGCGCACTTCGGTTTTATCTTTAGGAACTCGCCACTCTTTTACGGCAACTATCTTCTCTGGGTCAGTTCGAACTCCATTTTCAGATATAAGGTGACCTAAGTAACTAACTTCCTTTTTAAAGAACGAGCATTTCCTTGGGCTTAGTTTTAGATTAGCTGTGTGCAATCTAGTAAGTACTTGTTGTAGGTTCCTGATATGATCATCAAAATCCTTTCCAATAATGACCACATCATCCAAATACACTAGACATGCTTCTCCAATTAGTCCTGACAGCACTCTTTCCATTAATCGTTCGAAAGTGGCAGGCGCATTACAAAGACCAAATGGCATAACTTTAAACTGCCACAGTCCTTTGCCCGTGGAGAATGCAGTCTTCTCTTTATGACTCGGATCTATTTCCACCTGCCAGTAGCCACTTTTCAAATCTAACGTGGTAAACCATTTTGCCCCGCTAAGTGTGTCCAAAGTGTCATCGATCCTTGGCAGTGGGTAACTGTCCTTCTTTGTGATATCGTTCAAACGGCGATAGTCGACACAGAATCTCAGACTGCCATCCTTCTTCTTTACCAAAACCACCGGAGAGCACCAAGGGCTGGATGACGGCTCAATTACCTTGTTTTGCTCCATGTCGGTTACCATTTTCTGTATTTCACTTTCGTACGCGACAGGAACTCTGCGTGGTCGGAGCCTTATGGGTGATTCCGTTCCAGTCTCAATTCTATGTTTGACTATGCCAGTCCTTCCTAAATCTCCATCATTAATTGCAAAAATATCGGAAAATTGCCGCATCAGTTTCCTTGCTTTTACCATTTCTTCCTTTGACAAGGTCTCTTTGCACGTCTCAAGTATAGCAACCAGTTGTTGTTCGCTACTGTCATGGCCTTGTGAGCTTCCTGAAGCAATCGTTCTTTGAAAATCGTAGACACCTTTCGACATTGCACCTTTTAAGGCGATTTCCTCTAAGTCACATTTGAACATGCCGCTTTCTAAGTCAATTTTGCAGCTATGGTTTTTCATAAAATCTAAACCAATGATGCAGTCATCAATTATGTCTGCAATCACAACTTTGTGTCGGTAGAAGTTTCGACCAATTTTGAAAGTAGCGACACCCTCTCCTCGAACGGTTATGTGCTGGCCAGTAGCTGTCAGGAGTTGAATATTGCCACGTGAGGTTGGGTATCTCTTGCCAAAAGGCTTCAAAAGCTGGTACCTGATTACGGTGCGAGAGGCTCCGGTATCTAAAGTTAACTCGCATTTAGTCCCATTGACTTCGCCTTCGATGACTAAAGTGTTCCCATCTTGAGTCTGAGAAATCATGATTTTTGGGGCCGTCCTCACATTACCGGCCAGCACCTGCCCCGCGGTCCTGGCGTTCATTCGTTTCCCTGCCGCATTTCTGCGGCAGCGCCTGTTACCATATCTGCAGCTCTAAAATCACTGTGATGGGTTTCCACATCACCTCTGGGGTCGTTCTTAGGGCATGAAAATCGCATATGCCCTACCTCCCCGCACGCATAACATGTAGGCCTGCTTCGAGGTTTCGCTTTGTCCGTCACACCTCGGACGCGGTAAGAGCGATAATCCCTGCGAACTGCCTCTACTTCTAATGCGTGAGCGAGTGCATCTTTTAAGGTCTTGTGATGACCGAGACTCACAGTTGTCTTCACTTCACGGTCTCTAATGCCATCTATAAATGCCTGCACTAGCATGCTGTCCACTAGAGACGGTGAGGACAGGTACGCCTTCCTGACCAACTTCTCAATTTCCAGGCACCATTGCTGCAGACTCTCATTAGCTAGCTGCATTCTGTCCTTCAACTGAGCCCGGTAAACGTGTTCCAAGTGGGAGTCACCATAACGCGACTCTAGGGCATCCTTCAGACGTTCTAAAGTCACTTCTCCCGTCATAGTGTCTAATACTGTCAGGGCTTGATCCCGCAGCCCTAACATAAGGGCGGTTACCGCTTGTTTATCGGTCCAACCGTTCGAATCGGCTACAGTCTCAAACTGGAGCTTGTAGGCCCCCCAAGAAGAAGTACCGTCGAAAGGGGGCGCTTTTAGTTTGCCTGCAGGCGCACTAGAGGTCACAATTCCGTTAGACTTTAAACATTTTAGCTCTTTTTCCACACTTAAAATTTGCTTTTCATGCTTTAAAAGTCTGTCGTCGTGCTCTTCTACTTCTGATTTTAACTTCTCTATTTTCTCCTTGAATTGCACGCCGATTGCCTTCAAGTGCTTTTCTAAGAAAGCACGAGTGTTTTCCTCTTGACGGTTAGCCTGCTCCTCTTGACGGCGAGCCTGCTCCTCTTGACGTCGAGCCTGCTCCTCTTGACGTCGAGCCTGCTCCTCCATCAAGCTACGAGTTTCCTCTTGACGGCGAGCTTGCTCCTCCATCAAATTCCGAGTTTGCTCCTCTTGACGTCGAGCCTGCTCCTCCATCATGCGTTGCATGGCCAGTAGCAGACTGGACTGATCTGTATTTTCGCTTATGGCGCGGTTGTTGTCAAAACTTTGACGACGAGCGGCGTCACGTGCTGCTTGTGCCCGCGTCTGCATCGCTGGCGCTTCTCCGCCGGACTCCTCCTGTTCGTCCCTCGGTGTTATAGGCATTTCTCTATCCCACTTCTGACACCAAATGTTACGAGCCGTAGGGTTCGTTAGATAGATAATACGCCTTTAACGTAAAACTAATTTAATTGAACAAAAAGGAATCACTTTCAACACTAAACTTATTCGCTTAAATCACTTAGTAATCACTTTGATCTCTCTTCGATGTTTATCTCTCGGTATCTCTTCGAAAACTGACTGTGTCGGCACCTTGTCTGCCTTTATATAGGTCCAGTGAATCGGTCCACAAAGTTCGAGAACATTCCAGCTAGAACTCTCTGGCACATACGTCTAGAATATTCCGGAAACAGGATCATCTGTCTGTCTCTTTCACGAATACGCTATGCTATCCCGCTCGCACACTTTTCTAGAATGTTCCGGAACAAGATCGTCTGTCTCTTTCACACATACAGGCTATCCTTGTCACACACCTTCTAGAATGTTCCGGAAACAAGATCGTCTGTCTCTTTCACACATATAGGCTATCCTTGTCACACACCTTCTAGAATGTTCCAGAGACAGGTAGACTGTAACTTGGCCTGAAACGGCCTGAAAACGGGTTTTCAGGAAATGGTGCCATGTGACAGTTAGTGTCCTGAAACGGCCTGAAAACATGTTTCAGCCTGCTGAAAATAATGCTAACTTGGGGTAATTTCTGATTTATCGTTATGTGTCAGGACTTCTTCCAGAACGGCCTGAAATCAGATTTCAGCCTGCTGAAAACGACTGCAAGTGCTACTAATTTCATAAAAATGTTTTTGCGGGTTTCTCGTGGACCCATCTCCGTAACAATATCAACCAATTAAAATATACCCGGTTGCAAAAATATTAATAATTCAAATAGCGCTGCGATCCCTTTACTTTCTCTCAAAAGCTAATATCGCCGCGCTTTATTAAAAGCTAAAGAACCATAGACAATGGCCAGTTTAATTTTCACGTAAAGAAACATTAAAGTTTCTTTTGTAAGGGGAATAAATAATATTTGATTTTTATTATGAGATTGGTTCGAGACAGACAGGGTATCTTAATGAGTTGGCTGGTCTACAGCGATAATACGTGAGCGTGAGGCTGTGTGTGTACTGTAGACACTGGCCACCGAGACCGTGTCGCTGTTTCGTAAATTTGAATTTGTAACTTCTAGAATTGGAATCAAGAAACGAACTGTTCTAATTCTAAATGTAAATATGACAGTCTTAGTGCTTGTTGTTTGATCAGTAGTTAAAGATAATATTTAATAGTCAAATTGCCTTTAAAATGCGTTAACTATTGTTATGTATGCCATATATTTTAACTATTAGTTTGTTTAACTATTGATCAAACAACGGGCTCTAAGTTACTTGAAATAAATGGATTATCATTTTTAGTATTATTAAATTTCATCCAAATTCGTCTCGTCAAGCCGTTTTTGTGTGATGGAGTAACAAATATCCAAACATCCAAACATTCACATTTCACAGTTTTTCACATCTATACTAATAATAGCTGTTGCCCGCGACTCCGTCTGCGAAGAATAGGGGTCGGTGTAAAAAATAGCCTACGATCTATTCTTAGACCTACAGAGTGTAGATAAAAAAGTTTCATAAAAATCGGTCAAGCAGTTTCGGAGGAGTTCGGTAACAAACACCGTGACACGAGATTTTTATATATATACTAGCTGTTGCCCGCGACTCCGTCCGCGAAGAATAGGGGGAGGGATAAAAAATAGCCTACGACCTATTCTCAGACCTACCGAGTGTAGAGAAAAAAGTTTCATAAAAATCGGCCAAGCCGTTTCGGAGGAGTTCGGTAACAAACACCGTGACACGAGATTTTATATATTAGATTAGATTATAAAGAGGAAAGATTTGATTGTTTGTTTGTTTGTTTGTTTGCATTGAATAGGCTCCGAAACTACAGGACCGATTTCAAAAATTCTTTTGTCGTTAGAAAGCTACATTATCTTATCACTGAGTGAAATAGGCTACTTTTTACCGCGGGAAAATACCTTTTCCTACGGGAAAATTAATTTATCGCGGGCGAAGCTGCGGACGGAAGGCTAGTTTATAATTATTCGTAACCCCTCATTTCTAAGAGGATGAAGCGAGACAAAAACTTATTCAAAACGTTAAACAATTAAAACGAAACGTGTTTTCTCGCTATTGTTTCCGAAGGGCGATGTGTAAAGTGCATAAAACGGGAGAAGAAGTGGAAAAACGAGCGCTGGATGTGACGCGGCGTGGGCCCGTAATCCGGCCCGCCCACCACTGTTATTGTTGTTGGAATTAAACCCAGCTTTTTGCTATAACAACAACCAACCGTTGCGTCCCATTCAAACTTCCCAGGATTCAGCATTTGTATGTAAATTAGTCCTAATCTGCGTCGGTAGGTCGCAATCACGGCAGTGTATCTGCGTCCCTTAGGGCGACGAGGTGAACACGGATCATAATATTAAACTGGAAGGGCGAGTCCTCCAGGACATAATCTATGCCATTGTTTTGAGGTTATAAAGCATGAACACACGCGCGTAATTTATATTCTTGCTCGACCTTTTCGTTTACGAGTTAAAGTTAATGCTGGATTTAATAAAGGGCTGGTGGCATTTTAACTACGGTATCAAAATTTAAACTATCCCAGGATTACCAACTGGCCGTTTAAAGCTTGAAATTTTGATGGAACTATCGTTAGTTATGAACTTGTGACATTAACATTTAAATCACACGGTTTCTACATGACATAATCTGAGTAATATTCTTTATCATCCCAGGCTATATACGTCCCACTGCAGGGCACAGGCCTCCTTTCAGATTAAGAGAACTGGGGCCGTAGTTCTCACGCGGGTCGATTAGAAACTTCATACACGCCATAGAATTTCTTCGTAGGCGGTTGCAGGTTTGCTCACTATGTACAGTCAAGGAAACTGAATCACGTACCAGGTTTTTCACAACCAATTTCACGATGATTTCTTTGGCAGAATGTATGCTATGTCAATATAACATTTGCAATAAAAAGAGTTCACCCTGGTACGTAGTTCAGTTTCCTTGGCTGTATGCCTTCACCGTAAAGCTCATAGTAAATTACAAATGTAATTTTGCACATAAAATCCGAAAAACACTGAGGTGGCTCAAACTCATGACCCTCTGCTTGGGAGGCCATAAGTCAGACTAGGCTATTACGACTCTGAAAACATTTTAAGGGCCGAATTTTCAAAACCCAGATAAAAGTATCCGACAATTAAAACTATCGCTTTCCTTTTCTCAGGTCATAGGGAAAAACAGGACAGAACTTACATTTATCTGACAGATACTGTTAACTGAACATTGAAAAACCAGTCCTAAGTATCATAAATTCTAGCGTCAACGACCTAATCCGACGATTGTGATCTAATCTACTTTAATGAGCTCCCGCTATTTCGACACATCTACCAGCGTCATGAAAAGCAAATACATATGTCTAATACTAGCTGTTGCCCGCGACTCCGCCTGCAAAGAATTTGTTTACCGCTGTCCCGTGGGAACTATAACATTTTCTGGTATAAGAAGTATCTTTTATTTATGTTAATTCATGTTATAAATTGTATGTACAAATTGTTTTTAGCGTGACATAGTAACAAGCTAACAAGCATCTTTAAATCCATGCTATACAAACTTTTGCGTTTATAATATTACCTAGTAAGATTCATCATCCCAGCCTATATAAGTCCCACTGCAAGGCACATGCATCCTCTCTGAAAAAGAAGGCTTGGCCGCAGTTCCCACGCGGGCCCAGTGCGGATTGGGAACTTCACACACACCATTGAATTTCTTCGCAGGTTCCTCACGATGTTTTCCTTCACCGTAAAACTCATGGTAAATTACAAATGTAATTTCGCATATAAATTCCGAAAAACTCAAAGGAGTCGGGATTTGAACCCACGACCCTCTGCTTGAGAGACCGTAGGTCAAACCACTAGGCCAGCAAAATACTTCTATTGCAAGTTGTTTTAAAACTAGTGTAACCAATAAACATCGTAAGACCTTAGTCTGAACTCTGCAAGTTCCCGATGCATCGCCAAAGGAAATAAAGTTTGCACCGCCTCTCTGGGGTGTACAGGATCGTTTCCAACTATTGTATTAAACCTACATGAACTGCTTATAGTAGAGGAGACGTGGAAGATCGACCTTCACCGATCTAATAACTCGATGAGGCATATTTTTTATGAAATATAATTTATAAACAAATATGCCTATGATATCTTGCCTATCGAAAAGAGTGTTCATAGATTTTTTTTTGTTTTATTGTGGGAGTGCCTTTAGCCATCTTCCAACTCCATCATCAGACCCTGGTTACCATCTGGGATCAAAGTACTCGTCAAGACGAATCAAACGAGTCCAAACTCAATGGGGTAATTCGTAATTTCATTAATTCAGTATGGCCAAAGGCACTCCACAATAAAACGACACAACCCCATCGAGTTTAGACTCGTTTGATTCGTCTTGATGAGTACTTTGATCCCAGATGGTAACCAGGGTCTGATGATGGAGCTGGAAGATGGCTAAAGGCACTCCACAATAAAACAAAAAAAAAGCTATGAACACTTTTCGATAGGCAAGTTATCATAGGCATATTTGTCTATAAATTATATTTGATAAAAAATATGCCTCATCGAGTTATCAGATCGGTGAAGGTCGATCTTCAACGGCTCTTAGACCATTAGACATTAGTCTTGTGTAGTGTATATACCAGCCCACGCGTATACTTAGTTTCATTTAACACTAGTCTATAGTTAGACCGTTTAAATGAGTCCTCGCTCGCGCAGTACAGGGGCTGGAGGGTATAACGACAAAGGGGGGCCGAGAGAGGTGCGGGCGACTGTACTGTATTTTAATAGAATTAAATTTTTACTTCAGTACCACAAACATCCCCTTAGACAGTGATTGCTCCTGACCCGTCAAACTTTTCGCACAAACGTCAAAACACTCCAATAAAGTTTGTTTCAAACACGGGACTCGATGAGAACTGAACTGAACATAAGATGGCGCTGTATCACTGCAGAAGTGATTATAGCAGGCTGAAATGTATGATGCATAGGAAAAATTTGTTTCTAAACTCCTGGCCAGTGGTGGTGTAGGGGTTTAGCACGTGGCACGGAATGCCAGGGATCTGGGTTCGATTCCCAGCGCTGGTCTTTTTTCTGGGGTTCCCCTGTGGATCTATGTTTCAGTTTGTATTTAGTATGAAATATACGGGACCTAAAAACGTCCTTTTTCAGCTTCCTCTTGATTCCCTTTATATTCTCTCATTCTTTACTACTTACATACATATTCCTTTGTCACGCGGCTATTTACTCTCATTTCCTTGCCTTCCAGCGCGGCGATGACCATCCAATTTATTTAGTTAATACATATTGCCTCACAAATTATTCTTTACGCGTTCATTAAGACAGCTTTAGATGTCCTCATATAAGTCCGGGAAATAACATTACCTCATACTTAATCAACCGTTGTGGGAGTAAAGTAAATCGACCGTTTCCTCCTGTCCGCCTAAGAGCTAGATTAAACGGGCCCCTGTGATAAAGCTATCTTAACCGGCGTTAGTTGACCCCTGAGCACCTTCGAGGAGCACTATCTTGAAACGAACCGGCAAAGTGTTACAGGGAGCTCGGGGGCCGCACGTGGCTGGTAGGAGTATAATGCTGCGACGACCCCGCTATTCCGCTGGACATTTATGAATAACGCTTATTTTTCTTTTAATTACGCCTCCCCGCTGGAGTTGTTGACGCATTCTGTTATCACTAGGAATGAGGCTTTCTTTGCTAAGTTGGAAATTGCTTCATATTGAGAGTGGAGTCGAGATGGGAGAACTTTGCCCCGCTTTGTTGAGTCTGACAGCTATTGTGAGCTCGTTTTGTAAAACCTGTCACGACCGACAGGTGGTTAAGGTCGCTGTAGATAAGATTCGTTCGCGATAGACACTAAGGGCGAGGTTTGCACGGCTAAAATGTCTAAATCCGTATTCGAAAGGGAAACTTATCGTTATTTTATTCGGGTCCAATTAATTGAATCGGCTTAATTTTAAATGCCTATTCAATCAGTGAAAGTTTCCCGTCTTTTACTGTGTAGGGCTGAATCAGCTTCATTATCATTAAAAGCTTGCGGTAGATTATGATTATATTATATTGTCTTAATGGTTTTCGCACCGACCTCACCGACTCACCATAAAACGTGCTAATAATTTTGTGAAAATACGTCTGGTGCGTTGGGTCACCATTTTTCATGCTGGACTTATTTTGAAATTATACATTTAAATAAATAAATAAATAAATATTAGGGGACAATCTTACACAAATCGACCTAGTCCCAAACTAAGCAAAGCTTGTACTATGGGTACTAGACGACGATAAACATACTTATATAGATAAATAAATACTTAAATACATAGAAAACATCCATAACTCAGGAACAAATATTCGTGCTCATCACACAAATAAATGCCCTTACCGGGATTTGAACCCAGGACCTCTTGCTTCGTAGGCAGGGTACCTAACCCTACCAGATACCTAAATTCTTCACGATGTAAATATAAACATTATTGTAAGTATGTACGGTGAAGATGGAGCGACGAGCTGGTTAAGTTTGCGGGATCGCGTTGGATGCGGATGGCACGGGACCGATCTGTTTGGCGAGCCTTGGAGGAGGCATATGTTCAGCAGTGGACTTCTTTCGGCTGGAATGATGATGATGATGACTGTTACAATACTCCAGATATGCTTACAATATTGGTCCATTTGTTAAATAGTATCTGCATAACTTGCTTTTATGCTACATTCCCTATGCCTAATAACTCTACCTTCTACAACAATTACACGGATTGGGAATGTCTAAAAAAAATTACCAGTGGTTTTTATATTTTTTTTGTATAGAAAAGTCAATTATAAGGAACTAATTTCAATATTTTGTCATTTAATTCTCTACTTTTTTCAAAATTAATTATTGAAACTATTTTAGTTGATGACGTCAGATTATAATTGAGGGCTCCCATCCCACAATGCCAAATTTCTAAATCTATCTAAATGCGTACGATAAGGCAACCCCTTTAATTATTTTTTGCGTAGTGGTACACTATACACTGTGTCACTTTACTGGCACTGTCAAAGTGCTAGATGTCAGACAGCGGGTCCAAATCAAACTCCGTAGTATAATCCACGCGTAAATTGTGAAGAATTCTAACCACATAGAATAAAGTACGACTTGAACCGGTCACGCAATTTACACCAATGTCAAATGAAGGTCATTGCTTATTTGTTATATAATAAATTCATTACATAATATTAAAATTAAATAACTACAGAAAACGAGTTAAAAAGCATTTATCTCGAAATGGTTTTCGATTTACTATACATTGCAAAAAAATAGACATCCCCAATTACCGTGTAATTGTAGCCTTTTGGCTGAACATAGGCCTTCCCCAAGATTCGCCAAACACGGTCTGTCCTGTCCTGCGCCGTCCGCATCGAACTCGTTCCCGCAACCTTAGCCAGGTCGTCGCTCTGTCTTGTTGGAGGGCTACCTACACTGCGTCTTCCAGTCCGTGAACGCCCTTTTAGTCACATCGGCCATTAGTTCTATGAGCAATGTGCCCTGCCCTTTGCCTCTTGAGTCAGGCGATTCTTCGAGCTATCTCGGTGACTTCAGCTCTTGCGCTGGCTTCATCATTTCTAATAATGATCCCGCAGAGAAATTAAGAGCATAGCACCATCGCTCAAATCAAATCAAATCAAATAAATTGTATTTATTTACCAAAACACAGTACAGTACTTAAGGTCTTATACGTATAGTATGGTTGTTCACAGTTATTCAACCTGCAAGCAGGCATACAAATATTTCATTGAAAGGCGATTAATTAACAAGATACAGATTACCAATGTCAATTATAAAATTAATATACATTGGACTCACAATAATAATCATTTTTTTTTTATGTTAGATAGTCCAGACAAACGAACTAGTGGGTCACCTGATGTTAAATGAACACCACTGTCCATAGACACCCGCAGCGCTTTACACGATGCCAGTGCGTTGTCGGCCCTAAAGGAGAGGGAATAGGGGAAGGGGGAGAGGGAGGGGGAGTGGGAAGGGGTGAGGTATTGGGCCCCCGGCACTCTCACTGACCGTACGAAACGCAAGCAGGATTACTTCTGCTTCACGCCGGTGTTCTGTGAGAGGGTGGTAAAATATAAAAAAAAAAAAAAAAAAAAAAGAAAGATAAGAAGAATAAGATAAATTCACAAGTTCAATAAATAATCTTAAGCTCCAAATAAATATACCATCACTATTATACCACATTTATGCTCTCTGAGTGACCTTAAACTTTTTTATAAGACTCATATTTAGCGGCCGTCGCAGAATCGAAAGTCATCACTGGCAACACACACTTTTGACGTTAATAATCCCTTTGAAAAATACAAAAACTATCGTGTCCGTATTCACTATTGGATAGGGCGTCCGAAACCAACATCAAAGGGTTTACTGAACAAAGGGAAGCTTCTAAACGCCCCATTGAACCAGCACACCTGCCCCGTTTCATAACCGTGACAGGTGCGACTACGTGACATAATTGTCGACGTTAAAGAAATAAAGTTGGCAATTATTTATTTTTAAATCTTAAATGTTACTTAGCAGACGTGTCAAGGCGTTTACCTATGAATATTGCGGGCAGGATTTTTACATCAGGGAGAGTTTTCTGATCTCGTTGTATGCTCTTTTTGTAAAATCTACTATTTGTGTTGAATAGTCCATTTATCAAGGAAGGCTATAGACACAAAAAACTAACAAAAATATGGATCATATTGTCTGAATAAATAAATTTATTATTATTTATTATATTTATTATTCGAAATGATGAAATCCGCGCAAGAAATAAAGTCACGGACATAGATCGAAGAATCGCAGACTTAAGTGGCAGTAGGCAGGGCACATCGGTCGTAGAACTAACGGCCGTTGGGGCCGAAAGACTCTCGAGTGACGTCCGCGGAGCGGAATACGCAGTGTAAGTAGGCCTCCAACAAGATGGAGCGGCGACCTGGTGAAGGTAGCTGGAACGCATTGGTTGCGGATGACGCAATGCCGATCTATTTGGCGAGCCTTGGGGAGGCCTATGTTCAGCAGTGGACGTCTTTCGGCTGAAATGATGATGATGATTATTATAAACGCGCGTGAAACCGCGGGCACAGCTACTAGTGTATAACTTAGACCAACACAACAAGATATTTTTATCCTTGAAAATTGCACAGTTGCCGTAGGATAACGATAAACTAATTCTTTGCAGACGGAGTCGCGGGCAACGGCTAGTGGATTATAATACCGATTTTTTTTCTAAAACAATAACTTTTTAAGATTGTTCAAAAATTAAAATTAACCTAACCTAACTTAACGGATTCTATATGATACCGTTTTAACAAATCCTAAGAAGTTTACGGTTTCAGAAAAAAAACTTTTCTATATTATTACAACTATAATCCATACGATATATTAACTTCCGATATTCAGAAACGTGCCTTCCAAGAATGAGGTGCTCATTATTTATCCCGTCACTTTTATATAACGCCTTTGCCATTGAATGTCTTTTAAAAGGTCAAAGTTACCATTACCACTTATTTTCTGTACAAAAACTAATATTAGCTAACCTTTCTTATGCCCAATATACGGTGTATTGTATGAACGTCCGAGTCGACCTAAAAGCTAATAAATCACTAGAGTAAGGCAAGCAGGCCAATGTTCCTAGCACTAGTGAGCCTCGTAATCCTGTACACAGAAACTGTCTTCCTGGACTTTTGGCAGTATTAGAGACATTAAGGGGATGGACGTATTTCTACGTTCACTAGTCGTTATATTACATTTATGTAAACTAGTTTGTTATAAATATATTTAAGAGAAACATTTATACCTTAGAGTTTGGCCTGAAGAAAGGTAACGATAATAGTAGATTGTTCAACAAGGGACTAAAACAAGCCATAATGGCACGAGATATTTAGCCACCCGAGCGATAGCGAGGGAGGCTATAATTCGAGTTGTCATTATGGTAGTTTAGTCCCGCGTTAAACACTTTACTTTTCACTTTGAATGCGAGGAAAAAAACGACGTACAAAATTACTTTTTTACAACGTATGCTCAATACGAGCAATGGACATCTGTTCAAAATTCAAATAGCAAAAAAAATACCGCTGTCTTTTCTTTTCTTTTATATTTTTTTTGTAAAGTGACGCTTTAAATGCTTGCATAATTAGCCAACCGATTCTAACTTAAAGACTATGTTAAAACTAATTGGACTATGCATGTAAGTATGATAATTGTTAATTCATTAGAATCGGCAAATAAATTAACCTAATTGATCTAAGTTCACACACAAAATATATTGTTAACTGAAACACTTACCCGTGAATAAAAAAACGACTTTTTAAGTTTATTTTCTATATGCCAATTCTTTGTTAAATTATATCTAATTATACTTTCTATTTACTATTAAATGCAACTGACATCGCATTATTTTGAAGTCACGCCATATTAACATTCAAACGTAACTGCTCTATCTACCGTACACTCCAGCACTGTTTTGCCGACATTCCGGATTGCTATTTTATCGACAGAGCAGGGAACTGCTTTGCCGACAGCGTTTTTAAAAAAAAAACAAATTAAAAACACCTAAGCTAAAGGAAATCTTTCTTTACGTGCAAAATTTGTTTGTAGTGGTAGAGCCATGTTGTAGCTAGCCGCTGCATCACGAATGGGCCGGCTCGTCCGGGGCAGTACCACCCTCTCACAGAACACCGGCGTGAAGCAGCAGTAATCCAGCTTGCGTTTCGTACGGTCAGTGAGAGTGCCGGGGGCCCAATACCTCACCCCTTCCCTCTCCCCCTCCCCTCCCCCTTCCCCTATTCCCTCTCCTTAAGGGCCGACAACGCACTGGCATCGTGTAAAGCGCTGCGGGTGTCTATGGACAGTGGTGTTGATTTAACATCAGGTGACCCACTAGTTCGTTTGTCTGGCCTATCTAACATAAAAAAAAAAAAAAAAATAAAAATAAAATGAATTCTTCTTTAATATTTTATAATTAAATAGATTAATATTCGTAATTATTCAATGTGTTTCACGAAATTATTATTTTTTAAATATTTTTTATACAGTTGTCATTTTGAGGTTATTTCCACGCCCTAAAGGCTTCCACAGACCGAAGCGCAGGGCGCTACAGTGCGTCCGCAGCGCGCTTCGGTCTGTGGAAAGCTTTGAAATTGTCTATACCCAGTTACTGAAAATGGCGATAATCCTCCATTCACAAACACCGTGATTGGCAGTTTAGGGGTTTCCATAGTCAATTAAAAAAATTTTACTTTAATCCCTTGAGATCAAAAAAGAGCTTTAGTCCCGATATGCAGAGACTAAAGTAACATTTTAAGAGCATGAGAAGTGAAAAACTTTTTAAGAACAACGTTCGCTCGAATAATCGCCATATATTCATTGCAGATGAAGCTAGCCGTTATTACTTGATTGAGTACCAAACATCTTTGCAATTCTTTCTCATTTATGTTTTGATAGTAGGATAACAATCAATTGAGGCATATAGGTGAAAGACGAGTAGGTACGGCGCCAACGATTGGACTTACTTTTTGTTGTGTTTGTAAGTTTCAGAATAAAGTTTCGAAAGTAATAAGAAAGTGTCTGACTCCGATGCACGACTAGAGTTTAATTATTATCTTTTAATTTAGTATTAATTATTGTCTTTTAATTTGCAATAGGTAGAGGCTAAATAAATGTATATCTCTTATAATCTATCACATGATTTCTAAGTGAATGGTGCGCGAAGTAAGTTGTATAGAAAAACGTAACGATTCTGAGTTAATGCTTGTATTAAAATCAAAAAATCATCTGACTTAAAGTGAAATTCAGCCTAACAAATCACGATTCAACGATCCGCCATATATTTTTTTTCGACAAACAGAAACAAAACACGTCCGCAGCTTAGCCCAGCTGTGAAACATCATTTACAAAAACTCAACTTTAACTGCTGGCTTTTGTCTTCAATTCAAAAAGCGAGGACCTTCGTCAGAAGCGTCCCAACCTATCGTCGGGGCTGTCACAAGATCCCCTGGTCCCAACCACGTAGGGGTCGGTAGTTTCATTTTATTACTGTGAGCACCGCGAGGGGATCGCCGCGATTTTGGCGCCCAACATGGGACCAACGTTGGCGACGATTATCCTTATTTTTTATTTAACTGTCATCACTCGTACCGACAATCCAGTTTATTGTTTCACAACAGCGAGATCGCTAACTTTGTCAGCTGTTTAAAACGAGAAACTTGAACGCTTCGACAATGTAATCTCCAATGGAACTTAACATTTTATGTTGTTTAAAATAGAAATGAAACGTATGGTTCATCAAATGTTTTATTTTAATAACAGCGTATCAATTTGTAGGAAACATTTTTCAATTTGTCGTTTCGCCACAGAAATTGATAGCCATAAACTGCCCCGCTTGGCCCGAGCCCGCCGCGATCATATATTCTACTTCCCGCTGACGATGTTAACTTTATGAAGAAATATATCGCACACGAAGCTATTATCATTGTTTAAATAATTTCACATAAATCTAACAACGTTTTTACCGCCCCTTTTGTGGGAAAATGTTTGGAGCTTCGGATTTAAAGGGCGAAATAGGACTGGCCGTGTAAAACGCGATTACGAGTGGTATTTGAAATATTATGGGGTCAGAACGCATAAAAATTGTAAAGCGAACTTCTTTTCACAAGTTTTGGAGTCCTTATTACCATTATCTGATAAGTTTAGGCATGTGTAGTTTTCGTATCAAGTACTAATAACTATAAAATAAAAATTTTAAAAACTCCCAACGCAATTATGTCACAACTTTATTTGAACATAAAGTAAATGCCCATTTTTCGTCAAAGATCCCTTCCGCTTCCTGATAACTTTGAAACGGCTAAACCGATTTTGATGAAACATATCTAAGAACCATCGCCAAGAAATCTGCTTTCAAATAAAAAAAACCGCATCCAAATCGCTTCACCCGTTTAAGAGTTATGATGCCATAGACAGACACACACACATAGCGGTCAAACTTTAACACCCCTCTTTTTGTGTCGGGATTTAAAAGAAGTAATTCAAATTATTTTCATATTATTACTAACCAAAGCTGTCTCGGTTATAGTTAATTTTCTTGTAGCCTGTTTTCATCTCTGCTTCACAAACTAACTAAATTATTTCGTTTCTCGTTTAAATTTATGTCGACGATTCGTAGAGAAGTCAAATCAGAAGATAGCAAAATATACATTAAAAAAAATCCTGGCTGACTAGTTAGTTGAGTCCAACTCCTAGCCTAAACCCTTGGCCCTCGAAGGCTGAAATTTTGCTTAGAGGTTTCCTTTATGATGTAGATAAGGAATAAGGACGGATTTGTTGAATTGCCCACTGTACAGGAGACGGGATTTATATGTTCGATTTAGACCATATCTCCGTAATTATGTTTACTAGACTCTTCGAACTTGTCCTGAAAGTAGGTACCTAATTGTAGTAATATAGAAATCTAATTCAGGATTTTCATGATTTTGGGAAATTTCGACGGGATAAGGAAAACATGATATCTATACTTAATATTATAAAGCTGAAGAGTTTGTTTGTTTGAACGCGCTAATCTCAAGAACTACTGCTACGATTTGAAAAATTCTTTCAGTTTTAGATAGCCCATTTATCGAGGATGGCTATAGGCTATATATCATCACGCTATCACCAATAGGAGCGGAGCGGAGCGGAAGAATGTTTCAAAATCGGGGGTTTTTGAAGTAAAACTTCTGTAGGCGCTAATCTCAGGAACTAAGTACTGCTCCGATTTGAAAAATTCTTTCAGTGTTAGATAGCCCATTTTGCGGGCTTGCTGTAAGGGGTGCGGGGGGTGGGTAATTTTTTTTATATCGAGGTACTAAGGAGAGCCAAATTGATGAAAAAGCAAATTGGATAAAAAATAAGCTGCCCAAAATACTAATTCCACGCGGATGGAGTCGCGGACAAAAGCTAGTTATTTATATATTCAGTAACTGATACCGAGGATGATGAATTTTTGAATGTTGTTTTGCCGGTTTTTTTTTTATCAATTAAAGAGACGAAGAAGCTTCTCAAATTCTTCTGCGCTGGCGAAATCGTGGGCAAGAGCTTTCTTTAGGTTCTCAGTCAACCTTCAAAGTTTTTAATTTCATCCGGGTTGATAAATAATATTCCGCGACCGCGACCGGCGGCTGTGGGTCACGTTGTATGTTTTTATTAAAACTATGTCTGTCCGCCCAGTCCTCCGTGTTTCAGCGTAATTACATTTTCTTTGTGCTTCGCTCCGGGCGCTGCACGGATTATTTTTTTCCAGTGCCAGTATTTTAGGAGTCCCTGGGAGTCGCCGTCTTGTTTTGGGAATCCCAAATCAAGAGCATTTTTCAATTACGTATACTTTTAGCAATAGTGCAAGTTTTGCTTAGTTTGGGACTATGTCATTTGATGTCAACTGTCCCATAACATTTATTTATGTCATCTACTGGCTGCCCGCCCCGGTTTCGCACGGGTATATTACTAATTAAAAAAAAATCTTTCATACAAACCTTCTCTTAATAGTAAGTTACTAACACAACAAAAAAAGAATTAGATAGATGCAAGCGTTCTAAAGTTATACAAGTACGTTTTCTGCAATTGATTTTTATTTATATAGATTTACTAGCTGATGCCTGCGGCTTGGCCCCCACTGATGTACTTAGATTAAATCGTGCTTTCCCGTAGGAATAACATAATATTTTCCCGTGGTAAAAATGTCAAACCCTTCAACTATCTCCATACAAAAAATAACGGCAATCCGTCGCTCAGTTTCAACATGAAAGAAGGTCAAACAAACAAGCGAACACGTTGTCATGTTTATAATATTAGTACCTATGGATTATTTCGTGCACCTAGCATAACATAGCTTCACGATCTAGAATATTCGACGCTACAATGTTTCCAAGCATGTACTTTGCTTTGACTGAGCACCACAGATTCATCGAGCTTCACTAATTGTTTCCAGATGATTGGCAACTCACTAGATGGCTGATCTATAATGGGAAGCTACTGTTATTAATTTCAATCATATTAACTGGGAATTAGGGTCGCTTTTCAAACGCATACGTAGATAAGAGGTGAAATGGCGACGGTAAAATCAAGGTGCTTGACGTTATGGAATTTATTAAACTGTAATGAGTGTTGAAATTAAGGATTTATGAGATATTAAAATATACTTTTTAATTTTATTAGCAGGACGTTCTCTCTGCTTCTCACGGCGCAGTAAGCTAAGAGTAACGGGTTCAAATCCCGGCTAGCTCACTCTAAAAACAAGATATCGATACATACTATAATCGAGAATAAAAATATAAAACAAGATATAGGTTAACAAGAGTTTCAACCATTATCTAGAATTGGAACAGAGACCTTATTGTCTAACACGTTCATTCTGGCGTCAGTTCAGTCCATCATTCTGATCAGAATGACGAGGGACTGGTCGTGTAATCTCTTCATTTTCTCACAAGGTGGAATGTGAATAGAGACAGATAATAAAGGCGGTCGCGAGTGATATTATGATTATTTTTGAGCCATGGAAAATTTCACAGTTTCTCCTTAAAAATATGGTTACGATATTGGCTTAATAACTGCTATGTGCCCCGCTATAAACACCCCGCGGGGTGAGGCATGGCCGCTGGCCATCCCCTAATGGATCCCGGAGGCGTGATGTTATTAAGTCGTAAATCTTTATCTATTTACATTACATCGTGAATACATGTTCGGAACGCAAACTAGTAAGGGCGGTATATCATCTGGTGTATGGTTGCCTTGTAAAAACAAGCTTTTATTTAAATTACAGTGATCGTATGCGTGTCTTTGAACTAAACTAGCGGCATCGAGTGATGGAACTTTTGACAGCTGGCAATAGTGTGGTGCAAGACTTCATTTTATCATCGTGAAAATTTCTATCAAGTTCGAGAAGTATTTTTTTAAAGTCTATTAAAGTATTACGTGTAAAAATAAACGGCCATATCCCATGATTAAGCAAAGTGTTTACTGTATTGTTATCCGTTTAAATTAAATCAATATTACTCCTTGAAGAGCAATCGTCACTCCTATCATCTCCTACGTTAATTATGATGTCACTGCCGCCGGATATCATACTACAATGTAATTCTCAATAATGATTTTATAAATAAATTTATTCTTATTCTTATTCTTTTATTCTTACTGTGTAAAATATTGTCTACGTTTACATCAGTTTTTTGGTTAATCTTCCCTTTTAACTATGAAATTCGATTTTCAAACTTCGTATCGTGCCGTTCCGCTTACGCTGATAGTATCAAACAGAAGAGTAAAAAAGGACAGGACGATAGAAACTTTGAAAATGGAATTTCGTGGTAGCTCTCCTGTTTACCGCCCATCTCCAATATGTTTTAGTGACATGTGTACAAGCTTCCCGTAATAATAAAAAAAAATGCAAATGAAAACAATCTCAAGATGTAACTAGTTACGAAATGCGCTTCGGTAAATAACAGCCCCAGCGGTAGGTACTACTATTCCGGCACGAGCAACAATGAAGTTTGTCATTTGTTCCTTTATACTTGCTGTCAATATTTAGGTAACTACATCAGTGAGCAAACGTCAAAAGTGCCATCACTCGATGCCGCTACTTTAGTAAGCTTGGGCGGTACATCATCTTGTGATTGTTTTTTTCTAAAACCAAGGTTTTATATAACTTGCCATGTATGGAAGTTGTCATCAAATCTTCAAAATCGACTTGAAATGTGGTTTGTACTTTTAGTTTACCGCTGACAGATGGCTTGCCTTCATTTCATTTCCAACTTTAACACCATACAAATAAAGTAGCTATTACAAAATCTGCAAACGTGGGTAACAGTATTCTAAAATTGGCTTTATTTGTAGGTCGTTAAAGTTGAATATGAAATGAAGGCAAACCATCTGTCAGTGGTAAACTTTATGTAATTTTACTGTACAGACAGTTAATAAGATGATAATTCAAGCACAGATAACAAAGAGTCATCATCTCGACCCTATACGTCCCACTGCAAGAAACAGGCCACCTCTCAGGCTTAGACCGTAATTCCCACGCTGGCCTAGTCCGGATGGGGTGCTTCACACACGCAATTTAATTTTAATAAAAGTCAGCTTAAAATCTATACATAAAAAAAAATCCTGACTGATTGACTGATTTACTGATTGACTCATCAACGCCTAGCCCAAACCCTTGTCTCTAGAAAGCTAAAATTTTGCGTAGAGATTGCCTTTATGACGTAGATAAGGAATAAGGACGAATTTGTTGAAATTTTCTCGGGATAGGGGATAGGTATGAACTATTGTTATAATACAGCCATACTCAAAGTGTGTTCTGCGGAACCCTAGGGTTCCGCGATACCCCTGTAAGGGTTCCGCAAGACTTGAAAAAAAATTCAAAACACCTGCCTCTGGTCGACCGTTCTGACGCCTATTAATAAAGAATACACTTTTAAAAACTATTGTTTTATTGTAGGGTTCCGTCAAGTATTTCGCTTTCCAAAAGGGTTCCGTCACCAAAAAAGATTGAGAACCGCTGTTATAATAGGTAGTAAAAATCTAAATTTAGGATTTTTGAATGTTTTCACGGGATACCAAAAAACGCGAATTATTTGTTCACTGACTGATGCCAATGATAATGATGGACGCTTGGATGTCACCGTTGCCAGATTTTTGTTTTATCCAATGAAAGAGGTGAAGAACCACATACCAAAAACTAGAACTCTGCGTGAACGAAATCGCGGGAAAAAGTTAATATGCATAAATAAATATTCCCAGCATAACCGATGTGGGTGAATCAACTTTTTTGTGTTGTTTACTCTGTCCCCGGTTGTCCAAGTGACACTTCATACTGTTTCATAGAAAATGCTTAGGTTGTTCAAGGGACAAAATTTGTGTAACCATAGCAACGGGTGGCACTAAGAAGTTGATTCACCCATGTACGTTCAGCTAATGACTATAACGGCGGTAACCACACTGGGGGTACCATTTCTCTGCAGCCTGTACATAACAACGATACAATTTTATTTATCTTTCCAGGTACTCTGCAAATAGTTAAAAGCGAGGAAGAGGACCAGGGCAAGTTTGAGTGCGTCGCCGAAAATTCCATCGGCACCGAATTTTCCAAACCTACTTCACTATACGTCAAAGGTAAGTTTTTGTTTTTTTTTCGTCTGCGGGACAATTCTTTTACAAGCCAGTTTTTATCACGTACCAACTGGAAATAACGGAGCGAGGTACAGTCGATCCACTGAATCGTAACTCACTGTGGAACCCTTTCACAGCAAATGTCACAGTGATATCGCATTGTTTGACAAGGAAAATCATTACGACGCTTACTGTGAAAACGTTCTTCGATGAGTGAGAAATCAAATGGTTAAATTGTAGTTAAAAAATGTGAACCATCATTTATTTATTTATTTATTCATTCAGATTCATGTTCATTACATTAATAGATGGTAGTTTTACAAGATGGTAGGTACATGACACCCTGTCAGGGTATAGAATGTTAATCTATTATAACAATATGCATGCATGGATGAATTATTTTATGTCAATACAATTTATATTAAATATTAATTCAGAAAAATAAAAAATATATTAATGTCAATCTTCTAAAATTATTATAATTAAATCTTATAGATATAATAGTTCGCCAAAATAACTCATTTAAGTCAGTCCATGACGCCCTGTAAGGGCACACAATACTTAACCAATAACTTATGTAACAAATGCAATAAAATAATTAAAAAAGACGATGTCAATAAAATAAAAATTTAAAATAATCAATTATAAGAAATAAAACAAAAACAAATAAATGTAAAATTAAACAGGTCACGTGTAATGCGACTGTGTGTGTGAGTGTGAAGTATGAGTATGTGTGTGTGTGTGTGTGTGAGAGTGAGAGCATGTGTGTGTATGAGTGTGTGTTGTGTTTGTTATTTGTGTGTGTGTGTGTTTTAATCAAGGCTTGTGTCAGACATAAACTCTTCGATGGAATAGTATGTTTTTTTAATTAAAAGTGACTTAAGCCTGCTACGAAACACATGAATTTTTTCTTCCTTTTTAATAATTTCCGGTATTTTATTGTAGATTTTTATCGATCTATAGTACGGGCCGCATTTATAAATATTTAATTTAGGTTCTGGGAGTTGCAATTTATTTTTCCGTCGCTCACTTTTAACAAAGTGAAAGAAGTGTAAGTGCTTCCTTACAAACAAGCCTACCTCCAGTATGTATATGCAAGGCAAGGTGAGTACGCCTTGTTCAAAGAAATATTGTCTACAGCTTTCAGGTTGTCTAATATTAACTATTATACGTAAACATTTTTTCTGTAAGACAAACAGGTCGTGAGCGTTTGTGCTATGTCCCCATAATATTACGCCGTACCGCAGCCAGGCATACGCGTACGCATAATATGCAGTTAGTGCACATTTACTGTGTGTATTTCGTTTTAGTACCCCCAGAGCAAAAACAAACCGTGATAGTTTATTTTTGGTGTCTTCGATGTGTCTTTTCCAATTTAAATTAGTGTCAATATTAATTCCTAACAAGTTAAAATCACTCACCTCTTCAATATCGGTTTCGTTACATATTTGCTTTAGATCTAAAGGGACTCTCTGATATGGTCTAAACTGAATGAGTTTTGTTTTGTTGACATTCAGTTCGAGACAGTGGTCACGCAGCCAATTTTTTATTACTTCTAAGGTTTCTTTTATTTCACCATTAATATTATGATTTTTAGGGCACTTAAAGAGTATGGATACGTCATCTGCAAAAAGGATACACAATTGTTCCGTTATCTTAGCCAAATCATTAATGTAGATTAGGAACAGGATACATCCGAGCACACTTCCCTGAGGGATTGACCAATTTACTGTCAGTGGATCTGATTGGACGTTTAAGAGCTCACCCGTGACTTTATCATAGTGTGTTATTTGGACACACTGCACTCTGTTGAGCAGGTATGATTGTAACCATTTATGTGCTTCACCTCGAATGCCCATTCCATATAGTTTGGCCAAAAGGATAGGATGAGATACCTTGTCGTAAGCTTTCGTCATATCCAGTAACAAACCAACAGCATAATGTTTTTCTTTAAGGTAATTCAGTATTTCATTAGTATATTTATACACAGCAAGAGTTGTAGAATGCTTTTTACGAAACCCGTTTTGATTATTGTCCAGGAGATTAAATTTTTCTAAAAAGTTATATATCCGGTTTGCCATGGTCTTTTCGAACAGCTTAGACATCACAGACAGGAGAGCAATAGGTCTATGTTGACTGACGTTTTCGGGATCTCCCCCTTTTTTAAGGATTGGTTTTATAAGCGCAATTTTAAGCTTTTCTGGGAAGATAGCTTGCGCGTACGATTGGTTTATTAGCTTCACTATTATGGGCACAAGTTCGTACATGCAAGTCTTGATCAGGATGGTTGGTATATTATCAAGTCCGGCACTACGTTTATTTGGCAACCGCTTTATAATAGAATAAAGTTCATTTTCAGTGACAGGGCTGAGAAAGATAGAGTTTACAGCAGGTGTTATCACCGGCCTGCCCGACGATTGCCTCGCTTGCGCGGCGGGCAACGCACCCACAGATGAGAAATATTCATTAAACAGATTGGCAACTATTTTGGGACAGTCTATACTTGCATTTTGGTGTTTTAGTTTAATATTATTATTTACAAAATTGTTTTGATTAGGCCGTGTCACATTTTTTACTATACTCCACAAGGCTTTCGTTTTATTTTCCGATTTTTTAATTAGTTGTACATTACTAAGTTTTTTAGACACCTTAATGCTTTTTTTAAGAACTTTTTGATATTTATTGTAATGTTTTCTCAAGATGAAATTATTGGTTTGATTTACCAATATCTTTAACAATCGTTTATGTTTGCAGGATCGTTTAAGCCCTCGAGTGATCCAAGTGTTTTTCTTTTTGAAATTAATTTTAATAATTTTTTGTGGGATATAAATGTCTAATAATTCCTGGATTTTATTATCAAATGCATTGTAATTTATATTTGCATCTAGTGACTCATCAAATATTTTGCTACAGTCAATTCTTCTCAGTGCCTGTTGAAGGTTTGCAATATTTTTAGCAGTAAATAACCTTTTTTTAGTGAAAACATTTAAATTTGAGCGATTTTTATTTATTTCAAATTCGTAAATAATACCTTTGTGGTCTGATATGCCTATGTCTTTCACAAGAATAGTGTGTTTATTGTAATTTGTGAAGATTAAATCAATGCATGTTGAACTCGAGTTTGTTACTCTAGTTGGGTCCTTAACTACTTGGTTCAAATTGTGCTCTAACATTAAATTTTTAAGTCTACAATAGTCTTTTGAATTTTCAAAATAATTAATATTAAAGTCCCCAACTACAATTAAATGCTTATTAATATTCAATTTAACGCTATTAAACAATTTATTCAAGCAGTCAAAAAATACATCAATGTCACGATTTACTCTGTATATAGTTATCAACAATATATTAGGTTCTAGTTCCACTGCACAACACTCAACAATATTATCTATAGATAAGTCCGATACGTCGTCCCTTTCGGTGAACGGTAGATCGTTTCTTAATAGGATCGCCACGCCGCCGCCTCTGCGCTCACTCCTGTAGTGCGCGGCAGCAAAAACATAGTTTTCAATTTGTATAATGCCTTTTTGTTGTACAGAAATCCATGTTTCAGTGAGGCAAACAGCATGGTACTGATTATCGTGAAGTATACTTTCAACTAAATCCGTTTTGTTTTTTAAGCTCTGTACGTTTTGGATCAGTATGCTCATGTTAGAGTTGGTACGATTACTGCTAGTAAGGGAAGCTACGAAAGGAGCTTTTGGACTGCTCTATTGACACTTCATCTTTTTGTTCAAAATTTATGATAGTATTTTCCATGCCGTTTGATGTCCGTGCCGAGCTGCAACTGACGTTTAGGCCAAACTTAGGGCAACCGATTTGCTTGCAATCATTGCTGCTCACAGGCGGCCCAGGTTCCACATATGATTTGCCATTTTTTGTTGGAGTATAAGATTTCCCGTTTATATATAATATATTGTTTCTTATACGGGCATGATTACCATTTCGTCTTGCCTCAAGTAGACATTCTCTTAACTGCCTTCTTTTTTGCAAACCCTCGCTGTTCAACAGCTCAGAGACTGCATATCCGCTATTTCTAAAACAGTACCCATTTTCCAGTATAAATTTTGTTATTCTTTTATTTGTCAATTCAATAATAAGCGGACGCCGGGTTCCCATTCTTCCGATGCGAACAACAGATTCAATGTAGTTGTTAACGTCAAAGTTCAGGAAATCACAAAACATATTAGTTATGCGAGAGATCAGATCAGACTCATTTTCACGATGGAACTCATCCAAGCCATAAAGCACAATTGCTTTCTGATGGTTCCGTTGGGATAGATTTTCATTGCGTGCCCTGGCTTCCAAATCTCTCAGATCATTTTTCAACATATTATTCTCTTCCTGTAACAATTCCATCTTCCTATTTATCTGTTTTATCTCATTTTCTAAAAGTTCTTGTTGTGATATAATTTTTTCATTTTGCTTCATAAAGTCGCATTTTAGCTCGGTAATAGCAGTATTAATTTCACTTCTTATCATTTTCTTCATATTTTCAGTAATTTTTGTGTTATTTTCTTCAAATTTCAAATCGAGCAAGTCGCTTATTTTTTGTAAACTAAAAGTTTCACTCCGATGTTCGACTAGAATTTCTCTTGTGTCTCCAGATACGTTATTATCATCCAGAATCATGTCATCCACTGACTCAACGCTGCTGTCCTTAGATGACACAAGTTCATGCTGACTAAACGATGGGAGTTCTTGTTGATTTCGGACAGGTGTGCTATCATTTTTACGACGAGTCGTAATATTTGAACATGATGGACATCTCCACAACCGCTTTAATTCATGATTTTTCTCTCTAAAGTATGCCGAGGTCAAGTTAAGGCATTTATAGTGATAGGTGCCTTTACAAGGAACACATCTCAGCAGATCCAAAACATCAATTTTCGTATTACAAGCTAGACAGTTCATTTTCGTGCACACTATTTTGCTAAACCAAAACAAATCTAGGCCTATTTATTTCGCTTGCCGTCGGAAAGATGCAGTGATAAGCGGCGGGACTAGTTTATTATAATTCAATTAGATTGAGTAAACTCGGTTTTGTTCTGTCACTCATATAGCTGTCTTCCTTTCACATGGAGTTATTGATAACGAGTTCGCAAACTTTGTGGTGCGTCAATAGATGGCGCTTTGATAGTTATCATATGAAATGTATTGTTATTTTCGTAGTTTCGAATTAGTTAACAATGCACTGAACTTACGATTCGCTTCAGAAAATCGGTTTCGACATCAATCTAGTTTAATGTTTATGTTAGCAATGCTTAAAATTGTTTATATAAGAACTCAATGTCAGATCAGCTTCTGAGACTTTTCATATAGTCAAATTCGGTTATTTCTGCACAAATGCGTAAAAAAACAGCTCATACACTTAACGTTGGTAATTTTATTAAGATTTGGCATGTTTTAATGTGAGAACAAAAGTATAATGTTGGTTCAAAGTACACTGTAACGACTTTTTTGAAGTACTCTGGCAGCCTAAGTTAATGTATTGTTATGCACTGTTCACTGTAAATTCTGTTCACTGGCTCCAATATATATCTTTAGTCACTCGATAAATTTGACTTTCACACACATTTGGGTCAATTTACACCTTTCGTTGTTTTTATAATTTAATAAACGTAAGGAGACGATTTCTATTTATTTATGTACTACCTTCAAAAAAAAAAATCATTTCAGCCGCACGTCCACTGATGGTGTATTTTATTTCATCTAAAATTTAAATGATATAAAATTACTCGCTATAATCACAGACGATTAAATCAAGAGGAATGTCGGGTTCTTTAGAAATAATAAACAAGCTAGTTTCACTGTAGACAGAACTCAGTGCCATCCATTTTTAGGGTCCCCTACCCAAAGGGTGTCACGGGACCCTATTACTGAGACTCCGCTGTCTGTCTGTTTGTCCGTCCGTTTGTCACAGGACTCTATCTCTTGAACGGTATCTAGACTTGAAATTTTCACTGATTATTTACTGTGGCCGCTATACCAAGAAATACTAAAAAAAAGTTAAAAATTAAAGGGGGTCGTCATACAAGAAACATCTTTTTCAGTGTTTTTAACTGCGACGCTGGTTGCTAGCCGACAGCTGACAGTTGCTAGGTAACGATTTACAGCCATAGCCATCGTTGCGCATACGCGCCAGTAACCCTATGCTGTTTGGATGTTTTTCGAAACCTACCTATAAGTTTGCGATTTTAGTGCTTAAATACATTTTTCATTCATTTTCGGTGATTATTTAGCTCATGATTCTGAGCAGAAATCAAAATTAAAACACAACAAAATAAAGTGGGCCCAATACCTGTTTACTCGTTTTTGAGGAAGAAAATGTACTCCCGTATGTCACTTGCACGATGTGTTTACTACAAACAAATGTGCAGCAAAGAAACTAACGTTGGAACGTATTTTGTATGATAACGTCGCGCAGTAAACTGTCCCGCGCCTAACAGCCACACATTTAGATATGTATGACAAAATAGTTACAATTAGTTTATCTAAAAAAAGTATACACGATATTTTGTACTGTAAAATACATGTTAAAGAGAGTCACTTTTATTTATTTACTAGCTGATCAGCCTGCGACTCCTTCCGCGAAGAATAGAAGTATTAAAAATAGCCTACGACCTATTCTCAGACCTTCCAAATATAGACAAAAAAATTTGATAATAATCGGTCAGTCCTTTTCGGAGGAGTTCGATAATAAATACCGCGACACGAGATTTTTATATTAGAGATTACTAGCTTTTGCCCGCGACTAACATACGGTCGAGGGTGAGCAAAGTAATTGTTTCGGTTAATTTAAATAAAAACAAAACAAGATGAAATCATAATAATGTTAAACAGTATAATCCAAATTCGACTTTGTATTGTATAAAATTGAAAAAAAAATTTGGTTTTTCGAGATGATTGAAATATACCATCAGTTACCTAAACATTACCTATTTTACCTACCTTAGATAAAAATTGATTAGTATGTAAAATGATCCGTCTAAGATCCCTTCCGCAGCTAACAATAGAGCTGATAACTTTGAATTCGCTGAACCAATTTCGATGAAACATGTCTAAGAACCATCGCCAAGAAACCTGCTTTCAAATAAAAAACCGCATTCAAATCGGTTCACAGCTACGATGCCACACACATACCTACCCACACATAGCGGTCAAACTTATAACACCCCTCTTATTGTGTACGGTTGAAAATAAAACCTGTCATAGTGTTTGCCAATCGAAATTCAAACTCACCGCAAAACGCAAACACGTAACGTAAACGCTCAAAGTTCAGTTTACGTCAACAGCGATCAATAACGGCAAGACAAACGGCAAACGCACCAAACTAAGTTTAAGTTACAGCTCGTTAACTATCAGCGATATCGAGTTCGGTTCGCACTCGCTGTTTATACTTAGATTACTTTCAATCAGATATGAGATGACAGATGAGTGATAGACTACGAGTCCAATCATGCCTTGGAATTTTCGGATCAAGAAAAAAATCATCATTTTCCCAGCTAGCTCCCTTTGCGTGATCTATAAAATCTACAACGGGGAATGCTCTGAGGAACTCTTTGTCCTCATTCCAGCTGCGGGGTTCCATTACAGATCCACCCGTCGTAAGCGTTCATTTCATCGTCATCATGTTGATGAATGGCAGTCTTCGACGGTGCGTTTTAAGCGGTATTTTTGCCACGAACTTGCAAAATCTGGAACGAGCTTCCTGCTGGGGTCTTCCCGTCGAGTTACGACCTGGGTGCCTTAGAGGCGAGTGTACAATTTTCTGCAGGGCCGACAACGCACTGGTATCGCTTAAGGCGCTGCGAGTGTCTATGGACAGTGGTGTTCATTTAACATCAGGTGACCCACTAGTTCGTTCGTCTGGCCTCTCTAACATAAAAAAGCCTATACACGATGATTTTTAGGGTTCCGTACCCAAAGGGTAAAAACGGGACCCTATTACTGAGGCTCCGTGTCCGTCTGTCTGTCACCAGGCTGTACCTCATGAACCGTGATAGCTAGACCGTTGAAATTTTCACAGATGATGTATTTCGGTTGCCGCTATAACGACAAATACTAAAAACTAGAATAAAATAAATATTTAAGCGGGCTCCCATACAACAAACGTGATTTTTTTGTTCGTTTTTGCTCGATATTGATAACGGCAACAGGTAGACGATTGAAATATTCACAGAATATTTAGTTATAAATTCACTTTAAAAATAAGTAATTTAATTAAAATAAAACTAATATTTAAGGGAGGCTCCCATACAAAAACCGAGATTCTTTGCCGTTTTTATAGATAATGGTACGGAACCCTTCGTGCGCGAGTCCGGCTCGCACTTGGCCGGTTACCGGTACGGAATGGTACTGTTCTAAATAATTAAAAAGGTTTTACTTATGCCCGCTTATTAATGATAGGATTGTATAGTCTAAAACTGGTATTATTAGTAGGAGGAATAATCAGTTTGATTTATTGTTTCCATAACAAGCAACGTTCGGTATAAAAAAAAATCAATAGATAAGATTTTTAAAATTAACCAAATTATTTTCCGGGCCATATGTTTCTTGCCAATCGTTGTTTGCAAAATACGTCTTCCATTTATTTCTTTTGGCGTCCGTTCCTTTGTTCTACGATGGCCTCCTTAATCAATCATTCTTTAATTCGAAAACAATTACAAACGAAATTACTTTACACGTGGCGCTACGAGCCTCGCTACGTGGCTACGAGCCGTAGCACCGTAGAACGGCTACGATATTGCTACGAACTTACTTTTAATATAGCTTCTTAGTTTTGTAACACTATTTGATACGTATACAGTTTCTTGCAGCTGAAAGTTGTAATAAATATGACAGTTCCGTTAAAAATAAACTAGAGAAAAAACCGGCCAAGTGCGAGTCGGATTCGCGCACGAAGGGTTCCGTACCATTATAGCAAAAAAATCACGTTTGTTCTATGGGAGCCCCCCTTAAAATATTTATTTTATTCTAGTTTTTAGTATTTGTTGTTATAGCGGCAACCAAAATACAAAATCTGTGAAAATTTCAACTGTCTAGTGTAGCTATCACGGTTCCTGAGATACAGCCTGTACCTCTACCATGAGTTACACTAGTTACAGTGACCGTACTCGCTAGCGACAGCGTAAATGATTTGTATGGAGAATTGTACTTCCGTAAGTGACCGCTAGAGGCGCTGTACACAATTCTCCATACAAATCATTTACGCCGTCGCTAGCGAGTACGGTCACTGTAAACTAGTGTAACTCATGGTAGAGGTACTGGTGACAGACGGACAGCGGAGCCTCAGTAATAGTGTCCCGTTTTTACCCTTTGGGTACCGAACCATAAAAATAATTTTCCTCTCACCTGTTAATAACAACAAAAACTCACACTAGTATTTTTTCTGTTAAAATTGTTTTGTAATTTATAAATTTATTTGATTCGTCCCAAAAAAATCATAGTGAAAAATAATCGTGACTTTGTCACGCTGGTCACTCTTATGTGAGTACAATACGTTTTGGTAGATGTTAGACGTAGAGGAGGACGGCAACAAAATTACATTTTGCGAATCAGTTCGGAGTACTCGGAGTGATATGCAGGTACAATAACATATTATCGCCTTATACTTATTTTATTGTACAGGGTAATTTTTTAATAAGTGCACAAATTTTAATATGTGATACAGTGTCGTTAAAATAACAAATTTCAGTATTTTTCGTTATAATATTTATCACTTTTTTTTTTCATAGTAACTCGAACAATTTATTGGATGAATTACTATGAACAACCCAAATTTCAAAATGTAAAAAAAAAAAATCTCGAACAGATAATCGTGATCTATCAACGATACTGAACCACGTATCAAAATTTATGCACTGATTAAAAAATTACCCTGTATAATATGAGATGAGATAATAGGATGCGCTAGGTTACGGATACCAAAACGTTATCGTTGCGAGAGAGCCGAAACCTAAAAAACGAAGGAACGACCTACGTTATTTTCGTAACGTTGTTCCTAATGAATGAATGCAGTGATACTTTTAACGGCAGATCACTGTGATTTTTTCATCGTGACTTTATTTTTCACCCGCCTCTATGCTCGTAATCCCACCTCAACCGAAGGGGCTATTAATGGTTAATCTATTTATCTATCAATATGCGGGCAGGAAATGCGTGCTCCCTCGGGATAGTTCGATCAAACTTTGCTATCTGTATCTGCGACAACTGGATTATAAGCCAAATGTTCGTGGATATCGTTAATGCGTTTCTGTTGCGGCGTTGGCGCCGGGTGGGTATTTCAGGACCGTCAGACTTCCTTATCATTTCAACAAACATGACGCTTGAATCACTGTTGCTAGAATCGTCGAATAAACTTTTGATAAATGCACATTTTATAAAAACCGGCCAAGTGCGAGTCGGACTCGCGCTGGAAGGGTTCCGCACCATTATCTAAAAAAACGGCAAAAAATCATTAAAGTGAATATATAACTTGATATTCTGTGAATATTTCAAGTGTCTACCCGTTGCCGTTATCAATATCGAGTAAAAACGAGCAAAAAAATCACGTTTGTTGTATGGGAGCCCCCTTAGATATTTATTTTATTCTGTTTTTTAGTATTTGTTGTTATAGCGGCAAATACATCATCTGTGAAAATTTCAACTATCTAGCTATCACGATTCTAAGATACAGCCTGGTGACAGACGGACAGACCGACAGACGGACGGACGGACAGCGCAGTCTCAGTAACAGGGGCACGTTTTTTTACCCTTTGGGTACGGAACCCTAAAAATCGGCCAAACTAAGCATGAATGTGTATAAATTGTGGATGTCACACCACCATCACCTCAGCCGAAAGACGTCCACTGCTGAACATAGGCCTCCCCCAAGGCTCGCCAAACAGATCGGCCCTGCGCCATCCGCATCCAATGCGTTCCCGCTACCTTCACCAGGTCGTCGCTCCATCTTCCATCTTTTTTTTTTTTTAATTGTGGATGTACTACGAAGCAAAAAGAAAACTTAACAAAACCGTCCGAAAGCTAGAAATCGTTTGAAGAGGGACATAATCGCCCCCTTTCCACTTGCGAACTAATTTAAACAGACTTGGACAACTAAGTTCGGTAACTTTGTTACCCGGTTTAAATCGTAAGATGTAGAGTATATAAAGCAACAGACGTTGAGTGAATTTCTTGTTTTTAGGTGTAAGAGTTACGGCGAAAAGTAACGACGGCAGTAGAACGAGGATTTTTCATTAGACAAATTCACGGGGCGAAAGTCACGATTGCGTTTGATAAGTGTCGATATTTTGACGCATCTATCGTCAACCATTAGATTTTGATTATCCAATTTTATATAGGTAGGGGGCGTCTATTAATTACGTGAGGTATTCAGGGGGGAGAGGGTCAAGGCACTATTCTTTGTCAAAATGCGAGAAAATTAGGTTAAATTTAAAAGTTTGGAAAATCTAATTGTACACATCTCTGAATAATCTCACAGGTCTTAATAAAAGTAATAAAACAAATTGTGTTTTTTTAAATAAATCAACGCATTCAAACTAAATATTATTTTTTGAAAAATCTCACGTGAGATTAGGGGGGAAGGGACGGGTTCGAGGCGAATCTCACGATATCTCACCTGGGGGTGGGGGGGGGCAAATAAATCCTCAAAAACGCCTCTCGTAATTAATGGACGTTCCCTTAAAGGTTTGATTATGACACTTGTAGATGCGTCAAAATATCGATATTAGTAAAGAAAATATGTATATCTAGTAAAACATATTCACAGAAAATACCTTTCGTGCGTCGTTTAATCGTGTATTAATTAAAACGGTTAAGCCTTTATTTGTATGTAGGAAGTAATCTAAGAAACTACTGAACCTATTTAAAAATTCTTCCATTAATACAAAGCTACACCATTCCAGAGTAATATGTACAAAGTACCTGCGGGACGCAGACGTAGTTAAGGGAACAGCTAGTTGTAAATATTTTAATAACAGATGGCGCAGTTATACAGCGTATGGTAGAAACAAACTCGAAAGACACAAAACATATCTTAGTCGCCAAGTACCTACTATAGAATTAGCTTAATTTAGAACATGCGCGTGCGAGAAATAACATACCAATATCATTACATCTCTGGGGGCACACGGCGGCCACGACGTACAAAATACGCGTTCTTGAATCTACATAAACACGACGACGTCTGTACACGCGTCATTGTGTGCGTAAGATACACAGGGCTGCCTGTATAGCAGCGTAGAAAGAGATAGCTGCGGAAAGTGAATCCGTTCGTTGAGCGCGAGCAACGTTTTAATGTAAAATAAAATGAGTAGGTAATCGAATGATCGTATGTACATATAATTAAACTTATCATTTGTCTAAGTGTTTAAAAATAAGTGAATGAGTGTATACCTCATTTATTTTGTAAAGACAATTAGAGAATGTAATTGTAGATATTGATCTATTGATAAGAAATAATTAACAAATCAATTTTACAAATACCTACTAATATAAGACATCTATTTATACATTATAGGTACCAAACTTTTAAACCTAGTGTTTCTTTCCCTAGTTACCTACACTGTACATGTTGCTAATTAAAGTTGGTTATCTACCTTCTTTTGTCGTTCGGAAATCGAAAAAAACTCCTTTCCTTACCTTTGGCTGTTGCCAAACACCCATACAATGCACAGTATATTACTATTTCGCAAAATTATTGCTCCCGAACTTAGTTCCGTGCGGCCGACATGCATCGTGTTGCGTACCCGACTAGTTTCTTACGGTTTTCTTGCAATCTGCGCTTGAGGGGTGGGGTAACTCGAATCGGTGCGGGGCGGAGCGTGGCCATTCTGTATGTTAGTACTATTATATATTCTGTGCTGGGGGCTACCCGACATTCGAAAATCGAAGTTCGTATCGTAGCGTCTTCTTGCTCCCTCTCGTATTAAATGCTATTAGCGAGATCGAGGCGGCACTATAAAAAGTTCGAATTATGACCTTAATAGTATAATATTATGTATGATGTTTATTACTTAGTCAATTACGCAATTACAATGAGACTTGGCGTACTGATAGACAATAATCTGGCTTGAGATGTAGGACACTTAATATTCCGGTAATCAGTTCCCCTGGGATGATATTTTGACTTTAAATAAGAATAGAGGGCGCTGTCCAAGAGCGTTGAAATACCTCGGCTCTCAAGATGACGTGTTAACTTCGTCTGCAATCACTAGATGGCGTTGTTCGAGCGAACGTTGTGACTTAAAAATGTTACCATAACCTTTTTTCTTTTTCGTGAATAAGGTAAACTTACCAATGCTCTACACCTCAACACCCTTCTGTCACCTCTCTTGCTATGTCATAAGATTGAAGGTTCTATAGGTAACGCCATCAGAGTTGAGGTCACGCACACAACCACATCTCATGTAATGACAGCGGGATTTTGACGTTGTGTTGTCGTTAAACGTCAACACAACGTCAAAATCTCGCTGTCATTACATGAGATGTGGTTGTGTGCATGGCCTCAACTCTGGTGGCGTTACCTATATGTATTGTGACAATTGGGTCAGTGTCGTGCACTGGGACCTTATCTTACCTTCACTTCCAACGCAGGCGAAGCAGCGACAATCTAAATAAGGCTTTATTATACAGTTACCGAAATCCTCCTAAATCAAGAACAACAATCCGCCTAAAAATCTCACCCGGACGTCATTAATAATTCAATCGAACGCCCAAATTAGGGCACTCAGGTCCGACCTATTTAAAGGCTCAATTGGAGCATAGAGGCCCCGTCACATGTAGAGGCCTTCGGGGACTTTTTTAAACCATTATTGGCGCATTTTCCGGACCTTTGTCAATGTCAGCGGAGACAGTGTTACCAGCACGCGCTGTTTTTGCGGCCACCTGACTACACAAAAGAACAGCTGTACAGCGTCTGGTCTCGGGGGACGGTTGACGGGACGGACACTTGCTAAACTAGATGGCGCTTGAAGCGTTTTATTTAGAATGTTACTAAGCGCGTAGCATATATAGGTAACGCCACTAGAGTTGAGGTCACGCACACAACAACACTTCACGTAATGACAGCGGGATTTTGACATTTATTCGTACCGATAGCAAGTTCAACAGACTCAACATAGAATTACAAGATTGACTAAAAATTTCTTCAACCTATTTCGTCCAGAATAATTCAGGAAAATACATCCAGTTCAAACAAAACTGAAAATAAAGTATTTTGATCTATTTTATTTCATTCAGATAAGCATATTTTTCGCTATTTTTAAAATACTGATTTTTTTGGAGCAAATATTTCTTATCAGTTCCAAATTGTTTTATTTCAAAAATAGGTTATATGAAAATAGAAAAATTATAATATGCATAGTATTGCGTAAGTATTTCATCATAAGATTATATAACTCACATTTTCATTCTCACTCATTTCATTCATTCACTACCTTTTTTGCAATCAGTAGTTTATGTAGCTGTGTGTAATCATTCGCCTCAACTCTGGTGGCGTTACCAATACGCTATTTGAATGATTGGATACGTTGTGGCCTAGCATTTTGTGCTGACGATTTTTTGAAAACGCTAATCGGTCAGCGCTTTACTAAACGCAATGCACTCTTAGGCCCCGGCCACGACATCGCGCGACAGGCGGCGCGGCGGTCGTTTTCTCTGTTCGTTGCGCGGCCGACACGCTCACCGTACAGTGGTTACCCGGCGGCACACGCAATGAACTGATAAAACGCTCGCCGCGTCGCCGGTTACGCAAAGTCGTGGCCGGGCCGGTATACCAGGACCGAATTGCATAACAAAGTACAACTTATATTACAAGCGGAACTCTCTTTCTAGTTCTGTTAATATAACTGAAGCGAGAGTTCCGCTTGTAATATTAGTTGTACTTTGTTATGCAATTGGGCCCAGATCAGCATGTTAGTCAACCAACATACTTACGTCTACCGTCGTGTTAAGAAAGTTGTGTTAATACTTTCATCATCATCATCATCCCAGCCTGTATACGTCCCACTGCAGGGCACAGCTCAGAATGAGAGGGCTTGGCCCGTAGTTCACACGCGGGCCCAGTGCGGATTGGGGACTTCACACACACCATTAAATTTCTTCGCAGGTGTATGCAGGTTTCCTCACGATGTTTTCCTTCACCGTAAAGTTCATGATAAATTACAAATGTAATTTCGCACATAAATTCCGAAAAACTCAGAGGTGGGTAAATTGTGTAATATCACCTCTACGTAAATTACTTGACACATAGTTCGTAAAGTACTTAGTACAATCAGCAGCAGAAATAGATGAATTTGCGGTGCACACAATGATCTACACACTACTCTACTGCCAAGTTATAAGGGGGTATCTGATCATTTTGAACACCACAACCGCTCCTCCACTCCTGCTGCTGACTGTACACTCTGAAAATATTTTTCATAATAACATTACAATGTGAATTCTTGTTAACGCTCACTTCACTGTGCAACGTAAAAAGACGTCACAAAAGCGCAATTATTTTAATTTAAAATAGAAAAGACAAATTGATTTCTCTTCAAAATTATTCGCCAGTTTAATTTACAAAAACCCTTATCCTTATTTCAAATTGAAAATTCCTTCCCCGATTTAGGTATTTTGATCTGGAAAGCAATTACTTTCGCCGGATTTCGTCTTACGTTGTTCAGGAAGTGTCACCAATCGGTGTGAATTTTTGTATTTATTCAGGTCTTGTTTGTTAATACGTAATTAAGCTAAAGGGGCTTAAGGTTGTGGGCAGAGTAGAATTGAAGGCCGAAAGGTTTTCGAGTGTCGTCCGCGGACCGGAAGACGCGGTGTAGGTAGACCTCCAACAAGATGGAGCGACGACCTGGTTAAGGTTGCTGGAAAGCGTTGAATGCGGTTGGCGCAGGACCGATCTGTTTGGCGAGCCTTGGGGGAGGCCTATGTTCAGCAGTGGACGTCTTTCAGCTGAAATGATGTTGATGATACCTACTTGATTCAGCAGATCTTGTTGGCCATACCTACAGCAATATAGGTTTTGTAGTGGTAGAGCCATGTTGTAGCTAGCCGCTGCATCACGAATGGCCCGGCTCGTCCGGGGCAGTACTACCCTCTCACAGAACACCGGCGTGAAGCAGCAATACCTCTCCCCCTCCTCTACTCCTTTTCCTTTTTCCTCTCCCTTTTAGGGCCGACAACGCACTGGCATTGCGTAAAGTGCTGCGGGTGTCTATGGACAGTGGTAATCATTTAACATCAGGTGACCTACTAGTTCGTTTGTCTGGCCACTCTAACATAAAAAATAAGCATAACCTTGTACGAGTATGCCACGATTCTACGGAAACAAAGTTGCTAAACTCTAAAACGTGACGTCACCCTCAATTTTCATACCCTTGAAGTCAAGATGTTACTTCTACGGATATTTTGATTAAGGCTTATGAAAATGTTATTCTCACTTTATTAGCCGACCTTCGAGTCTGAGTAATAATTGAACGCAGTAACAGCGTCACTCAGAGGGCGATGGAGAGGGCTATGTTCGGAGTTTCTCTGCGGGATCGCATTAGAAATGATGAAATCCGCGCAAGAACTAAAGTCACCGACATAGCTCGAAGAATCGCCAGACTCGAGTGGCAGTGGGTAGGGCACATCGCTCGTAGAACTGATGGCCGATGGGGCTAAAAGGTTCTCGAGTGGCGTCCGCGGACCGGAAGACGCAGTGTAGGTAGGCCTCCAACAAGATGGAGTGACGACTTGATTAAGGTTGCGGGATCGCGTTGGATGTTGAAGGCACGGGACCGATCTGTTTGGCGAGCCTTGGGGGAGGCCTATGTTCAGCAGTGGACGTCTTTCGGCTGACAGCGTACAATATAGATTTACGTGTGACACCTCTCAAAGAAGAGGGTCGTAGGTTCGAGCTCGGGCACCTCTGAGTTTTTCAGGATTTATCTGAAAGAAAGAAAGAAAGAAAAACATTTATTTATAACAACAAAAACACGTACACAGGCTAAAATTAAAAGTACAAACATAGACATAGGTGTTGCCATGTTGATGTTGCCATAAAGGGTCCCGACTCAGCGTGTCGCTGGTTAAAAAAACCAGCACTGGTCTTCCGCCGGGCCACAGCATAGCAAAATCACGGAAGGCCACTCAAACAAATATTACACTCACATAAAAATAATGGCGAAGAAATTCAATGGTGTGTGTGAAATTAAGGTATAAGGTGGCAGCCGACCGCACGCAGCAACAGCAGATGACGTGTCGCTAGCTACGCTAGCTACGGAGGGAATTTCATAGAAATAAGGTATAAGTTGGCGTAGCTAGCGACACGTCGTCTGCTGTTGCTGCGTGCGGTCGGCTGCCAACTTATACCCTTAGCGATCCGCACTGGGTCAGCGGTCGTAAGTATGGTTAACCAAGTGCCTTACTATTTTTAGGGTTCCAATGTGACCCTATTACTGAGACTCCGCTGTCTGTCTGTCTGTCTATCCGTCTGTCACAGGACTCTATCTCTTGAACCGTAATAGCTAGACACTTGAAATTTTTACCGATTGTGTACTACTGTGGCCGCTATATCATCAAATACTAAAAATAAAATAAAATTAAAAATTAAAGAGGGTTGTCATACAAGAAACGTGTACTTTTTTCAGCGTTTTCAACTCTATCTTTATAATGGCATCAACTAAATACTTGAAACTTTCAAGGATTATTTATTATTGTAGCCGCTATAACAATAAATAGTAAAAATATAATTAAATTACACATTAAGGGGATCCCGACTAACCAATATAAAATGATCCTACACTGCGTACATTTTACTTAGAAGCAGGGCTCTGCTAACACTGGATTGTTATAGTTACGGCTGTTTACGGCGTATATTTTGGCATGCATAAAAATTTGTACGAAACCCTCGGTGCGCGAGTTCGACTCGCACTTAATCGGTTTTTAATGACAGTTCCTGCATCGGAATAACAATAAGTTGTTAAAAATTTCATTTTTAATGCAAGCATGTTTTAAGCCATACAACATACATTTAGCCTTAGGGTGGTAAAGAATTTAGTCGACTATACTTTGTCGCAGTAGAGCCCCGCGAAATTATTGACAGAGAGCCTCTCCTCCGCCTCAAAACATACACTTCCATACACACGTTACCTCAACGTAATGGAGTGGGCCACGGACAATAACTAGGAACGCACGCCACTTAATTAACATAATGGGAACGCGGGTAAATGTTTTTCCACCTTTGTCTTCAGTTACTTTGACGTCGACAAAGTGGCCACTCCGCTCCACCTCCGCCTTCCTCGTTAACAATGTATTTAACATAATGAGATTTGTGGAATTTAAGAAAAAGTGTACGGAAATGCCTTGGCTGTGCCCGTGGATTTGAACCCGGACTTTCACGAGTTTTTCGAAATGTATGATCATTCTATAGTATTTCCAATCATTTCCTTTAGAATATAACTGCATTTAGTTACGCAAAAATTAACTTTTAAATGCGAGTTATAAAAAATACGACAGCTGCCTAATTTTGTTCCTTGTTTTTTTTTCTACATAAATTGACCCGTGATTGGCCACTATCTCACCTGATGAAAAGTGAAGATGAGGCCAAAGGTACACCTCACTGGTTCAGTAACACCCTAATGTAATATTCATCTATAGGTATATATGATGTGCAAAATTACAATTGAGATCTACCATGAGCTATACGGTAGGTACTGTAAGAGAAAACACCATAAGTTAGATAATTTCTCACGGAAGCTTTCTTTAAAGACTTCTTCACCTCTTTTTTTTCAAAATTAGACCCGTGCGTAACCACTGCGATTCGCCAGTACGTACTTACTCTTACAAAAAAGTTTTGATTATTTTTTTATCAATCTGTTCTTGTTGCAGTGCGACGCGTCGCGCCTCAGTTCTCCATCCCGCCTCCGCCACGCACCGAAGTCATGCTCGGAGGCAATGTTACCCTGAAATGCGTCGCCTTCGGCTCCCCCATGCCTACTGTCAAGTGGAGGAAAGGTAAGTGCTACTAACCTAGGCTTGCAAGTTTACTAAACTGTCGGTTAAGGGTATTTATTCGAGCGTTTCAACCGCCTCATTTATTTGTCTCATTTTTTAAGAAATGGCTGTAGATTTTGATGGGACATTCGGTTTATTAAATGTACATGTCTGTAACAGAGTCATCTGCCATTTCTTAAAAAACGGGAGCTCTGATAAATCCCCGTAAATGTAATACATATGCGTGATTCATCGCTCCACAAATCACCATATTAAAAGGTTCATCGCTAATGATTCTTATACATAGGTACTATTACGTAATATAGAATTATAACCCATTAATAAACATTAAACATACGTAGCCAAACTATGCGCATATCTACGTCTTTGTGACGTCACCTATAAACAGGGTAAGTGCCATGATGTGCGCTGTCTCATTTGCACGTTTTATACACCGTCTGCCGCGAGTCTTACTTTACATCATAAAATTTACGTTGTGCTCATCGTTGTCTCAATTTTTCGTCAGGTCTAACAAAATGGCTGACACCCGAAGACAATCCGCCGCTCGGTCTCAACACCCTCAAGCTGGAAGATATCAGGGAGTCGGCCAATTACACCTGCGAGGCTGCCAGCGTTCTTGGTGTCATTGAGAAGACTGCTGAAGTCAAAGTCCAATGTAAGTAATTAGAGCTAGACCGTTTAAATGAGTTTCGCCCGCGCCGTACAGGGGCTGAGGGGTAGGACGACAAAGGGAGTCGGGAGAGGTGCGGGCGGGAGGCGTAGGAGGTGCTGTAACAACTTAATTCCTACCAGGTAGCCTAAATATTTTCTTGTTAGTGACTACAAGAACGGCAAAGGTTAGTATAACTGCGAGGTGTTGGACCCGAAGATACCTTACCCACGCTTTTCTCAATCTCTTGGTGGAACGAAAAAGGTCACCTTGCACTACAGGTACAGTCACGAGCTTTAATTTGGGACCCACTTAAGGTTGACAGTCCTGTCATATTGTATAGGAATTCAACTCACGCTCCCGCACAAACGCGCGCACACACACACACACACACACACACACACACACACACACACACACACACACACACACACACACACAAAGCTTTTTTATTTTTTGCGCTCTAAGAAAAAAAATGTGGAATTTAAATTAAAGCCCAATTAAAACTTAATTCCTTCATGCGCCTTTAAATTAACGCTTCAGAAGCTGTGAGTAAAACTTAATTTCAGCTACAAAACGAAATTACTTTTATTTGCTTCTTTGTAAAGAAATTGTCAAGTCTGTTTGTCTTGTTTTAAAATTAACTTTGAAGTCGACTTACAAGTTGTTTTGAGGGCGAATACGGCCGTGGTGTTTCAAAAAATTAAACCACGATTAAGTAATCACGATTAAGTAGTGATTTAATTTAGTAGTGGTAGAGCCATGTTGTAGCTAGCCGCTGCATCACGAATGGGCCGGCTCGTCCGGGGCAGTACCACCCTCTCACAGAACACCGACGTGAAGCAGCAGTAATCCTGTTTGCGTTTCGTACGGTCAGTGAGAGTGCCGGAGGCCCAATACCTCACCCCTTCCCTCTCCCCCTCCCTCTCCCCCTTCCCCTATTCCCTCTCCTTTAGGGCACTGGCATCGCGTAAAGCGCTGCGGGTGTCTATGGACAGTGGTGATCATTTAACATCAGGTGACCCACTAGTTCGTTTGTCTGGTCTGGTCTTTAAAGTGGTTTATGTTGTGCGTTGTCTGGCAGTCAAACACGTTATTCTTCTTTAGGTATATAATTACTCTTTAACGCATGCGTCCCGGCTGTCAGACTCGAGACTTCTTCAGGTGCCACAAGCGCATGTATGCGTTCAAATGTCTGCCATACTATTACAGCGGCACTAGGCGAAAGTCAGGAAGCTCCGCAATATCTTGGCATCAAATATACCGCAATGTCTCAAGTCAAAATTCTTGGACCAGTGTGTGTTGCCAGTGATGACTTATGGCGCTGAGACGTGGCCGCTAACGATGGGCCTCATAAGAAAGCTCAAGGTCACTCAGAGGCCGATGGAGGCTATTCTCTGAGGCTCTGCGAGATCGCATTAGAAATGATGAAATCCGCGCAAGAACTAAAGTCACTGACATAGCTCGAAGAATCGCCAGACTCAAGAGGCATTGAGCGGGCAGGGCACATCGCTCGTAGAACTGATGGCCGGTGGGGCCAAAAGGTTCTCGAGTGGCGTCTACGGACCGGAAGACGCAATGTAGGTCCTAACTCCAACTCCAACAATATGGAGCAACGACCTGGTTAAGACTGCGGGCACGCGTTGGATACGGATGGCGCAGGACCGATCTGCTTGGCGAACCTTGGGGGAGGCCTATGATCAGCAGTGGATGATGTCGTTCGGCTGAAATGATGATGATGATGAGGGGATAGTTACGAAAACACATACTAATATGCATTCCCGGTAATGAACGCGTTAACATTTCCAATTCCAGACTATTTATATCCCATCACGTGGTTTCCAGACATCAAGCTGTGTGGTTGCTACGGCCTTTGCAAAAAAGATCCAATTATATTTCGTACTGTGGGAGTATGCCTTACATTAATTCCAGGCAACCGATATGCGAAGGATGATATTGGGTGGGAGTGTGTGCGCCCGAATTCAGAAACTTCTAATAATAATATGTGATATTGCACTAAATTTAAATAGAACTCGCGTGACGTGTTCGTACTGGTTAGATATAGATGGCGTTAAATCGTTTTCACATTATCTGATCTGATATCGGAGTTGATACTCTACTTTACCTATCCAAAATGCAAATACCTACATAGTTTATGTATTTTGCTTATCACGATATTATTGCAAGCCTTTACATCAAAACACGTAGCTATAATCTATAAACTGTCTGATCAGATCACCTACTTAATTGCATCGTGTTAAAGCAAATAAATAAATCTGATGAAAATTAAAACGTTCTTAGAAGTCGCTACCGCTTCAACAAAACAAAAGAACGAAGCAAATATTATTAACCAGCCAGCCACAACCGCACCCTATTTACCCTTTCCGATCTCGAATCTCAAATCCATTACAATGGGAGAGTTTGAAGAGTGACTGAATCAAATTACATTCATAATTTCTTTGAGTAACTGTTGCAAATTTATGGTAATAACCCCTCGGAGGTACAAAGAGGGATTTAAGGGAATCAAATTGATAAATTACGGCAAGTCGCAGACATTGATTATGAATTAGTGTTATAATTCATTAATTGAAAGGGCTGCGAAGTTGCCGCGCCTGGACAAACGAGTGTCATGCTGATTAATGATTAATGCTTGTCGCGGTTTCCACGTTTAATTCAGATTTCACGGTTAGTTGGAGTTGGATTTCGTATTTGTTTAGCAGAAAATTTGTTGTTTCGGTTTGAATTATTATAAGGGGTGTAATAATTATAAAGAGTGATGTCTAAAGCTTGTCTTTTTGGTGCCGATTACGGCAATGTCGACCAATTCTGCACGTCTCTGCTGCACTGTGGTTCTTAGTAAGGCGACCATTTGGCTTCATATGTGTTTGGCAAGATAAACATCTTACTTCCGCAAGTATTTACTCCTTCTCAACTCCATTGAGGGAACGCGCATCTTCAAATAAAATAACTAAATCATCGATACCTCACAAAGCGGTGTCATAAAAATATGGTTCTTTGTTATTGATACACTTCAATAGTTACAGAATCCCTTTGTTAAATTGAAGATAAAAAGCTTATGTTTTACGCGGAGTCACAATAAAACAATATCTTTTTAAATTGGCTTAGGAGTTTTTGGCAACTTTCTTTTGCCGGCCCACTCGTCAGGGCGAAGTAATCTTTTTAAACACTGTTGTTTTGAGCGCTCGAACAATAGACTATTATATATTTTTCAGTAAGTTTATTTTTGATGTTTTAGAGGTTTTCTTAGGATACTAGCTGTTGCCCGCGACTTCGCCCCGCTGTTTTTTTTTTTCATACAAACCTTGTCCTAATAATTACGAACCCACTAAAAAGAATTAATACTTATCCAATTTGGTGCCGTCGATCGGAAATTATGCACGAACATACATTTCGCTGATTCATATTTGTTTAAAAATATCGAAAGTACCTGGCCAGATATAAAAATAAACTTTAGTTAAAGGTTGTGTACGACTACATATGTGGGAAAAAAAATAAAAGGTAAGGTAAGGTTGTTTTTGAGTAGTCTGTGGAAGTAGCGAGGAGAGGGAATTAGGCTCTTTACAAGCTTTTATTTAATTTCACCTGTCTCAGTTTATGTGTGTCTGTCAGTAAGCAAACCTTCGAAATCATATTTGACACACTTAACTAAGTGGGATTAACTTGAAAATTGGTAGGTATTTATTATATACTTGGATGATAAGAAAGTACAGTCAATAAAAGTAGTCAGCAAAAAAGATTACGTATTAAAATCGAGAAATTTGTGTTACGTTAATCTCTTTTTACGTACGTGATTTGGACAGTTTAATTTGGATCATGCATTTTCATTTTAATCTTCGTTGTATAATTGAACCCTCTTCCCCAGCACTACCGGGCCCCCCGACGGAGGTCCGTGCTTCGGAAATTACCGCCACCAACGTGCGTCTGGCGTGGTCCTACTCCGGCCCAGAAGAACCACAGTACTATGTCATACAGTACAAACCCAAATACGCCAATCAGGTAAGCCAATTCTTTGACTGAAAAATTGTTTGCGTCTAAGGCTGCGTATCCACCGGAGCTGTGCGAGGATGCGTTGCGAGAGATGTGTTTGTCATGAACCAATAAAAACACTTCATTTAAAAGGTCCTAAGTGAATGAAGTGTTTCTATTGGTTCATGACAAACACATCCCTCGCAACGCATCCTCGCACATCTCTGGTGGGAACACAGCCTAATTCTGACCGACAAAACTTCAATAAATTGAGATTAATGCTACTTAAGCCAGGTAGGGAGCGTTCACTAATCTCGTGATGTTTAAAATAGAGGAGGGGCTGGAAAATAAACTAAAAATCAGATTTTTTTAATTCGTAAAAATCTCACAACGTTATAAAAACCACACGTGATTTAGGCGCTGGTGTAGCGATGATAAAAAATTCACAAAGTTTCACCAGAGCAGCCTAAAGATCAAAAAACATCACGTGATTATAGTATAAATCATCCCAGGTGAATTTTTCGCTTCGAGCCATTACATTAAATTTGAAACTTAATACTATGACGATACCGTTTGTTTTGAAAGATAAGGGCTCGAAGCGAAAAATTCACCTGGGAAGATTTATACTATAATGGAGCGTCAGCTGCAAGATTGACATTATGCTGAGTTAGGACCATTTCGTGACAATATTTGTCTCAGTTTAATTTTCTTTGTTTTTATAAAAATGTCACGAGTAAATGTTTTTACATTCTTTCTTTTCTATTAATGCACCTACTATTCAGTGCAGTAAGGCACGTGCCTTACTGCACTGAATAGTAGAATACCAAGAATTTCACTTCGCTCTTCTATTTATTTACCTATATGCGAGTGTGGATTTAGTCTTAATCCGCTCAAATAACGCTAATAACTTTATAGAAACACTAGTGTTTGGATAGTTTGAATTATAAGTGAGCGGGATAATAGATTAATATAATAAGTTAAATACAAAAACAATAAACGTTAAAGTATCAATCCAGATTTAGCAGTGCACGGAGCACGTTAAAATCCTTAAATATTATAGTAAAGCTATTCTTGGAGCAATCACAAATTCTATTCGTATTTCGTGTTCACGACTTGTCAAGAGTTGGTACTGTATTTATAACATGTCGGGTTGTACCTAGTCCTTCATTCCGAACTGTAGTTTATACTAGAAACATTAGACAATGTAGGTACAGCACTGGTGTTACAGGGTTGTTCTTCGGCTGATTACAAAGATATCCGTTTCTAAACATTTCGTTTTCGTTGTTTGATCAATCAGTAAAAGAACTTTTGCTGTTTTGTCGCCCGTGCAGGTTTGCTACTGTTTTTTTTTTATTATTGAAGGACGCTGTCTTCATTGGTCACTATGTGATGCAGCGAAGTAGGTACGCTATGTGTGCGGCACGTGCGATGAAAATGCCGCTGGTCGGACTGCATTGTCGGAAAACCGTCAATTAGGCGTTTAGACAGACATTGACATTTTTGTTCGCGAACAATGACCAATGAAGATTTTTGTGATAGGGTATTTAGCGCTAGTAGGTACCGTGCGATCCGTTTCACATTAATTTTATTACCCAATCTAAAACAAGACTGTCACGTTAAACAAAGCCAGCGTTGCCAAATTTTTTTCGGGCAAAGCGAGTTTCTTAAACATTTTGAGTAAAAAAAGCGGGATTCTTTCGTCGAAAGCGGGACATACTAAAAAACGTATAAACTTGGTGGTTTTTAAGTTCCATCCTTTTATTTGAATTCCAAATTACGTTTTATATGACAATAAATGGCCAAAAAATCCCTAGAAAAGTTATTTTAATAAAAACACGTTATTTTACCATACGTCGTCGCACTTTCGAGCAATCACCTAAAAATCGGGACGTCCCGCCATCGCCCTAATAGGACAGAGTCTTAGAGTCTACCTAAAGTCTGCAAATATTTCTTAATCGTCAGTTACTTTAAAAGAAATCCTGCAAACTATTAACTGGGTAAACCTTTTTCTCTCTACACAGGCATTCAGCGAGATATCCGGCGTGATCACCCAGTACTACTCAGTAACAAACTTGTCTCCGTACACTGAGTACGAAATGTATGTGATAGCTGTCAACAACATCGGTAGAGGGCCTCCATCCACGCCAGCCGTCATTACTACAGGGGAAACCGGTATGTACAATGTTTAATGTTCCTCTCCCTTGAATCGGTATCATCCATGTTAATACTGCAAGAATAGCAAGGAAAGAGGCCTGATTATCTTATCAAAACAAGGCTGCTCAACCCTTTTTGGACCTGATACACATTAAGCATTTCAAAGCGCGTTCTTCGATTATGCTCGTTTTAAGAACTAAGAAATCCGAATTTGATGTAGTCATTGTAGTTATGCCGACTCGCGCGTTTAGGCTATTCTGAACATCTTTTTCTGGATCGAGCGTTTTCAAAGCACGTTTTTTAAATGCCTAGTGTTTACTAGCTTTAAATAAAATTAACGGTTCATAAATAGCCCGCGATAGCGAGTCGGAATATTCCTATCAAATTGATTGTGTTGCGTAAGCGGTCATTGAAGGACCTCCACCCACATCGAACGGACTCCTCTATATAGTTCATAATATTGTTTTTTTTTATTGCACATATCTTAAAAGTAATTAAATAGTAGTAACTGTTTGTGGCCCGCCTACACTGTTTAAATCGTCCGTTTGGCCCTACTCCTAAAAAGTTGAGCACCCTTGGTCTGAGGCTCCTTGTCTAAAAAGACCTCATCATCTCTTTCAAACACTGATCTTATACTGTTGGAGAGAAAGAAATAGTGAATGCGGTTGCGATGACGCGCGTGTTAGACATTTAAGTATCAGGTTAAAATATTACTTTGTAGTTATACCTTCTTTAAGTATTTAAACAAAAAGCGAGTTACATTTTCGTTATAAATAATAGTCAAGTCTTTACTTCGTATTGAAACTTTACGGTACTAACCCAATTCGTATGGAAGCTTTAAGCGAATAAGCATAAAAAATAAAAGAGAATTAGGTTGTTTAAGATTTTGATTAAGGTTATAACGTCCTGTTCCCAATTAATTTTTCAATTTACGAACAGAATAGTCTCTCCCGAGTTATTAATGTTAGTAGAGAAATGTCTCCCTCGTAGCAAATTGCTTCGGCGTACCTACCGACCTTCTGTTGTGTATTTAATAAGTTTTCATATACTCGTAATCAAGAAATCGACTCACCTGACATGCGATATTACGTTTACCTAATCTAACTCGTGTCGTGGACAGTTTCGACAAGAAACCTTTATTAATTGGACGTATCAGTACAGATATCAAAGTAATTTATTTGTCGAACGGTCGGATTTGTACGCATTCATCCATTCGCTTGTTTCGTTTCATTAGAACAGTATCGCTTATATCTTAGGTAATTTGTTTTTGCTTTGGAAACCATTAAATAGACTATTTTGTTTTCTTGCGCTAGTCTCAGTTTAAGGTATTTGTTTTATCGTCTTTCATGCCTTCGCGCTAATGCGACGAACGACTATCGCCGCCGCTTCATGTAAGTTCGGTTTTTTGATAAGATAGTTTTATTTGTTTCATTTGCACATATTTTTTTATTTTTATTAGATAGTAGATGTATTGCGTGACATGTTTCAGTTGTTTATTCATGCACCAGTATCATTTTGTAAATGCTAGGGTCGTTATTTTTCACACCTTCTTTCTCGTGTTTGCACCGATTTTGTGATGTTTTCTATTATTATATACTATGTATTCTACTGACTAATGCTCTTTTTTTTCGTGCGTCCTTGCAGTGGATTCCTTGTATGGAGGTGCCAGTAAGTATATGAGAAACCTGAAATACGTTGACGGGAAAAAATAATGGGTACACTTTTTGTGAGATTTCCATACAAAGTGTACCAGTTACTTTTGATCGTCAGTATAATAAATGTAAATTTTTAATAAAGGGATTTTTAACAGCATGATCTGTTACTGTGGCGTCAATAATTTACTGTGCATGTCTATCTATGATGTTCTTAATAAAAGTAGTCATTTCGATGATTCTAACAGGGTTTCTCACGCAACAATATAAACTAACACGTTCACTTTTCCGCCCATTAATTACTTACCAAAGCGACTATCTTATTTGATTCTCCTTAAGCCTCCAGTCGGATTACTTACAAATAATTTCGTAATAAAAGTCCCCTTGTTCCTGCAACATCGGATACAAAGAAGTAATGGAATATTTTCTCGTTGTCTGTCAAGGAGCTATCATATCAAATTTATCGTCGTTAAATATTAAAATTGAGTTTTTTTTAAATTCCCACTCGGTTCGTCTCAGTTACCGCGCAGTCGAGACACAACAATAATGGCGCTATGATGAGATGCTAATAAAAACGTTGTCATACAAAAATTCTCGCAGTTTTTTTTTGTATTTTCTTTACATTTCTAATAAAGGGAAAGTTTATGCGGGCGTCGGGAGTGTCCCGGAACGAGATTATATCGTTTTAATATCGCACCGTGCCCGAAAAACTTTTATTGTTTCGTCCTTTCCGAGTATTATAGCAGAAAGGAGATTTTTCATTAAGTGACGCCCCTTTTTCGTGCCGGAGCTGCGATTACGAACCCTGTCGGGCATTGTGCCCTCACCGCTTATTGCCGTGTTTTTATTTCAATTTTGTTCATAATTGACAGCATCCCTGTCTCATCTTAATTTGATATTGCGTTGTTTGCGTATTATTACTTTTACGACAATGGGCTTTTAATTATTAGGGCTCTATGGGGAAGACCGAGGGTCTTTGTCAAAATTTATGCTTCTGCTGGAATTACTCCCGTAGTTGATTTCAAAGATGACTTAACGTCTACAACTTTTGTAATATTCATTAAAGGACGAAACATCGTGAAGCTATTAGCGTACTTAGTATGCATTAGTTGGGTATTTAGACATTATGCTTTTCTTCATGGGCGTTCGCATGGCTGAAAACGTGTTACTTTTTAAAGACGGGTTATATCGTTGATAGTTGATAGTAGGTATAAATGTGACTTGTTTAAAATATGGGATCGTTGACTCGACATAAAAGTTATTTTATAGCTATCACTTGTTCGAGGGGTTGTAAATTGTGATAAACAAATGAAGTTTGCAAACTATTTCAACAATCGTAATAGAATTTTATTAATTTTATAGATAGTCGTAATTACGATTATTTGAATAGTTTGTAATCAATTTTATCGTAGCGGCTTAGTTGAATGTGCAATTAAATAGTTATATGAGTCAAAAAAGGGATAAGTCAGATCTGGCGACATAAAATAATATTACTAATGTAATAACGTACTATTAAAGTGTATTGTTCTCAGTTCTAATCAAACTTTTAAAAAATATTGAATTAATTTGTAAATAAATACTTAAATTTTAACTAATATGGTAACCAATTAATTTTATAAATTCAAATTTCCTAAAAAAAAACTGATTACGTTTTGGCCTATTAATTAACCGATCAACCAATACTAATACAACGTAATACCTTCAAAATCTAAATTTCTTCTTCTTTTTCAAAATGTAAATTTTCATTTACAAAGCGTCAAATGCAACGACAAGATTAGTATATACTTTGTACAGAGGTATAGAAATTTTGATAAAAAAAAAAGTTTTCTGGGACTCAGTGCTAAAACCGCTACTCACTCAGTGTTAAGTCCACGTGAAAACCAACTGATTTATATATAGACTATATTTTAAATTTAATACATATTTTGACACACCAATCACGTAACCCATCTCCATTATAAGCATTCGCCCGCCAGTCTAAAATTAAATGTTTTAATTAAGGGTTAATGTAAATATGGGAAACCGCGCGTCTTGTCCGAGCACATTGAAATGGTTATTATTTTTTTAGAACCTGGTTCAGCGCCGAGGAACGTGCAAGTGCGGCCGCTGAGTTCTAGCACGATGGTGATCCAGTGGGACGAGCCTGAGACGCCTAACGGGCAAGTCACTGTAAGTATTAAGACCGCAACGAGCTTTTGATACATTTATTGCATTCATTTAATCCCTTGCTGTAGGTATCATTATAACAAAGCTTTAGTTTTGAAATTCATGTGTAAGATATTTGAGGATTCACTCTAGTGACCAGTCACTTTCGAAACACGATTACTTGTAGCTCTATAGACAAAAAATCCACACTCTTCTCAAAAAAAAATCCTTAGTAGGCAGTAGGCAGGCCGGAGATGGCGAGACGACCTGGACGCGGAATTGAGCAAGTGGCCAAATATAACTGGATAGGGGATGTGGAAGTCGAGAGAGGTGTTTGCCGAGCATTGGGACACAAATATAGGCCAATTGTTTTTCATTATATTGTTTTTTTTCCACAGGGCTACAAAATCTACTACACCACAGATCCATCCCAACCGCTACAGTCCTGGCATTCTCAGATGGTAACCAAAATCTTTTAAGTATCTTACTTTTATTTTTTTTATTTCACAAAAGCAAGCTTTCTAAGTAGCTGTAGACGGTTGCCTACGCATTGCCGAGCCTCTGTAGTATTACGAATTATATCGTGTAGGTCAAACGTTATCCTTGTGACGCCCACCGGCCACCAGTATGCTTAGTATAAGTTTTACTTCACCAAAATACTTCACGATCGCGTTTACGTAAAAATTTCAATTCTATGGAAACATGAACGCGCGCGCGCGGAGGCGCTGTCCATGTTTCCATAGTAATTGATTTTTTTAAGTAAACGCGATCGAGAAGTATTTTGGTGAAGTAAAACTTATACTAAGCGTACAGGTATATACAATTTGATATTTTAGTACTTCAACAATACATTTGTACTGGTATTTAAAAAAACTTAACAAGTACGTGAATATTATTTATGCGACAACTAAGCGACTTGTAAGCATTATAGAGGGTGTCCCAAAACTCAACGATAGCCGTTAGAGAGCAAGAGCTCAACTTCGAATTATTCTCATTTCAAAACTAAACCTTATACTTTTTACATAAAGTTTATTTTGAAATGAAAATAATTCGAATTGAGTCAGTTTCTTACTAAGCGTGCGTTAAGTATATCAATTCTAGAAAAATAAGAACAAAAATCCTTGTCACTTAGTTAAGCGATAAAGATATAGTTTCGAAAATGTCTAATTACTAAATATGATAATGTTATGTGACTTAATTATAAGTGGCATGGATTTTTTTCTTATTTTTTTCCAGAACTCTTATAACTTGGCTTCTAGCCCGGTACCGGGTTATCGTTCAGTTTTAGGAGCCTTGTATACCTAGAGTTTCAAAGACTTAACCGTTGTTATTAAAGATAATCACAGTCTAGTTAGTCTCAGCCCGGCCACGACTTCGCGCGACCGGCGGCAGCGGCGAGCGTTTTATCAGTTCATTGCGTGTGCCGCCAGGTAATCACTGGGCGGTGAGCATCTCGGCCGCGCAATGAACGGAGAAAACGCTCGCCGCTGCCGCCGGGCGCGCGATGTCGTGGCCGAGCCATTAGTGGTGTAGGCCGCGGGTTCAAGGTGGATCCAAGCCGCTTCCAACCACAATGATTGAGTATAGGGTTGCAAAATTACGTAATTTTACCGAAAAAGCTGGTAAAATACGGTAATTTATATAAATTACGGTAAAATTACCGGCTACTTATGTATGGTGAATAGTGGTATCGGTGGTATGACGGCGCGCGCGCGCGAGCGTATAGTTGCGTGCGTGCGACGTTGCCGATTAGTGTAGGTAGTCTGCCATAATATTTTGCGCTGTCGCCGTACTTGCAATGAGTGACTGGCTCCATCTGTTGCACAGAGTCGGAACTTTTCTTAGTAGTAGTTTAATTCTTTTTTACCCAATCCCGTATTTTACCGTAAAATATAATACTTTACGGAAAATATCGTATTTTACCAAATTTCACGAAAGTAATTTTACCGCTTTACATCCCTAATTGAGTATCAATGAGGCCTACGCGCAACAGTGGTGGCCCTGCTGCTGAAATGATGATGACTATGACAGTCTATTTCATAGCAAATATGCCTAAAACATCCGTTGTCTTCTGCCAGATGGACAACAGTCATCTGACGACCATCAGCGAGTTAACACCTCACACGGTGTACACCATTCGCGTCCAAGCCTTTACATCCGTCGGCCAGGGCCCCATCTCCGCTCCCGTACAGGTCAAGACTCAACAAGGTAAGTGAGAGAGAGAGAAAGAAATTTACACATATAAAAAAAACATAGAATTGTATAAATTGACGAGATTTCATTTTTTTGACACTTGAAAATTACTACAGGAATAGAAAGAGTTTTGTCTCCAGAACAAGGAAAAATATTTATTATAATTTATTTCTCCATATTTAAAAAATACAAGAAATTAAAGAAATAAAATATATCTGAATTTACCAATACTACCACAGAATAGATATGTTGTCCTTTGCCATTTTCACCAGAATAAAGAGCTGTCATAATTTAAAATTTGACATTTGCATTGACACTTGACAGATACATAAATGATCTATTTTTATTAATGTTAATGCACGAACGACGTGTTAAGTATTGATTCAAATAAGATTTTAAAGGATCCCGTAGTTGTGATCGAAATGGATAAACTGCCTATGCAAACCACACAACACGCATAACAAAATTTTGACAACGTCAACGTCAGATTTACGTCATCACTTTTATTTAATGTAATGGATTTATTTGTATGGAGTTTTGGAGTTATGCCCTTTTAGAATAAGCACATCTTAAAAAATTTGTAATAAATTAATTAATAATCCTAGTAAAAATTTAAAACTATCAGCGTCTTTCTCTTTCCAAACAGAATACAGAGAACGAATCAAATTATACCTACTCTTAGAAATATGAAATCTTGTCAATTGGGCCCCACTCAACATTACGTTGTGCGACAAACCGCAGCGCTATTTTCAGTGGGGGACCCATTGAAAACTAAACACAAAAACATAACTCTCCTCCAAAAGTCGAACAGTCGAGTGAAAATACACACTGTGACGAAACAAACGCCAGCAGAAAGTACTTATGTGGTAGGTAGGTTGCATTCGTAAGAGGATATCTCTTTAACAAGAAACACAAGGTGGAAGGCTTCAAAAATCTGGAAGGGGACAGATGTTATTAAATGCCCTCCGAATGGTGCCTCTCCTTGTCTTCAACTCGGCGACTCTAGCAACACCGTCGCTCCCAGGATACAGCTTAAGGACTCGTCCTAAGGACCAGAGCAGTGGTGGAAGAGCTCTATCCTTAATCAGAACAAGCGAGCCCAGTTTCAGCTCCTGAAGTGAAGACTGCCACTTTAATTTTTGCTGCAGAAGATGGACGTATTCCAACGAAAAGCGGCTCCAAAAATGCTGTTTTAAATGCTCAATCCTTTTGTAGCGATCGAGGCGATTGACGTTCGTGTCCGTCACTTGTGGGTGAGGAATAGACAAAAGCGAGCGTCCAATTAAAAAATGAGCAGGAGTTAGAGCGGAAAAATCTGAAGGATCAGAGGAGAGTGGGGTAAGAGGACGAGAGTTTAAGACAGCCTCTATTTGAGTGAGGCACGTAGCCATCTCCTCATATGTTAAATGAGTGGTTTGAAGTAACCGTTTAAGGTGAAATTTGGTCGAACGCACTGCGGCCTCGGCCAGGCCATTAAAGTGGGGCGTGTATGCCGGAACAAACTTAAATTCGATGCCTTCTTGAGCTATTTGACCTTCAAGGTCCGACTGTACGAGGAATCGAGCTAGCTCGTTACAAGTGCCGACGAAGTTTGTGCCATTGTCGGACGTAATGCTTTGAGGTTTCCCCCGACGCGACACGAAACGATTCAAGGCGGCAATGAACGCTTCGCTAGACAACGACGTAACGAGCTCGATGTGACAGGCTTTCACCGAATTGCAGATGAAGATTGCCAAAAAAGACTTAATAAGTTTGCAACCTCTACCTTTTCTATCGGCTATCAACACTGGCCCCGCGTAGTCGACGCTACAATGTAAAAACGGAAACTCTAGTTCCGTTCGAGAGGCAGGTAACTGGCCCATGATGGGCTGAAAAGTTTCAGCTTTATGCCTGAAACATGTAACACATTTGTGAACTATGTTTTTCGATAGATTTTTGCCACCTAAGGGCCAATATGTTTGCTTTATGTTACTTAACAGTAGCTGAGGTGGGGCATGTAAATATTTCACATGATAATGTGCGAAAATAATTTTTGTAAGATGATGCTTACTACATAAAATGATGGGATGCTTAGTGTCATAGCAATAAGGGGAATTTACTAGCCTACCACCAACCCGAATTATATCTTCAGAATCGATAAAGACACTTAAAGAAATTAATCTATTTTTGTTAGGTAGTGCCTTGCCGGCTTTCAGAATAGCATATTCTTCAGGAAACATTTCAGATTGAGCCTTTCGTATGATTAAATTTAATGAATTCTGAAGCTCTTGAACCGAAAGAAGACCATTTAATTTATTGGTAGGGTTACGACAGTTGTATATAAATCTTTGTAAATATGCTATTGTATTTTGTAAGTTAGTTAGTTTAGATTTATTTATTATTAAGTTAGATATCAAGTCATGTGCATTATTTTTGTTATCAAGCGCGAAAGAACAAGTAATCAACTCGGGTAGATCGTGTCTCTCGTTTACGTTGGGCATTTTGGGCCAGGTGGATTCATTATCTGCCAAATAAGACGGCCCTGTCCACCACAATGATGAACAGCTGATGAGGTCAGCCTTCAGCCCGCGAGAAACGAGATCCGCCGGATTATCTTTCGACGGTACGTAGCTCCACGTGTGACTTTCAGTGCTCTCCTGAATTTCATGCACACGGTTGCGAACAAAACTTTTAAGATTAGTGGTTGGAGTATTCAACCAACCTAACACAATAGTAGAGTCACACCAAAACCTACATTTTGTGATCTGTAAGGTTAAAGAGGTAAATATTTTATTACACAGCCTTGCAGCCAGCAAAGCTCCGCAAAGCTCGAGACGTGGAATTGTCGTTGGTTTTATTGGCGCCACCCGACTTTTTGACGTCAAGAGGTGGACCGTGATAAGACCTGATTGGCTTACTGACCTAACGTATACACAAGCACCGTACGCTCGCTCCGATGAGTCTGAAAAAACATGAAGTTCATGGGAAAAAGAGTCTTCACTAAGTACCCAACGAGGAATCTTTAGGTGATTAAGAAGAGGCAGTGTATCGGTAAACGAAAACCATAATAATTTTATTTCGTGCGGAACCTCGGCATCCCACGAACATTGCTCAATCCATAATCTTTGCATTATGATTTTCGCTTCCACGACGCACGGGCCCACGAGACCAAGTGGGTCAAATATTTGACTAATTACAGATAAAATATGACGTTTTGTGACCTTTTCTGGAAGGTCAATGTTAATAGAATAACTTAACATATCTAGATCGGAAATCCAATTCAAACCTAATGTTTTTGAAGATACCTGCATGTCGGCCGTAGAAATGTCTAAAACATTTTCAGATTGAGGGGAAGAAGGGGAAATTTTGTCAAGTATTTTCTGATTATTGGACCGAAATTTTCTCAAATTAAATTTAGCTGATTTTAAGGTATTAATCACACCCGTACAGAGACTTATAGTACTGTCAATAGTTGAAGAGCCACCTAAATAGTCGTCGACGTAGAAATCTCTTTGAATCGATCGTTTAACGTTGCTATCAAGAGCGCTAGAGGCTAAACTAACCAAACACTTAGTGGCTAAGTATGGAGCTGATGCCGTTCCATACGTCACCGTATTTAGAGTGTAGGTTTTCAAGGGCTGTGATGAATCATATCGGAAGATAATTTGTTGAAGAGTACGTTGGATGGGATTCAGTTCAATCGCTCTATACATTTTCTCTATGTCGCCGGTTACGACGTATCTGTGCTGGCGAAAACGTAATAAGATGGAATAAAGATCCTCTTGTACAGTAGGACCGACCATCTGGATGTCATTAAGCGACACCCCAGAAGAAGAGGCGGCAGAAGCATCAAAGACTGCACGAAGTTTTGTAGTAAGACTCGATTCACGGATGACACCATGATGAGCTATAAAATAAGAGACCTGTTGAAGACAGCTTAGTGAAGGCTCCTTGTTTTCGGTCATGTGACCTAAGCGTTCATATTCACGCATGAACTCCATGTACCTATCTTTGAAGACAGGATCTCTAGCAAACTTTCGCTCCAACGATAAGAAACGGCACTTTGCCATTTGAAAGGAATCGCCTAAGACCGAAGGATCGTCCTTCAGCGGCATGGTGACTACGAAGCCACCGTCTTTGTTGCGCGTAGTATTTGCCAAGAAACTCTGCTCACATGCACGCTCTTCAGAAGACAAGGAGTGCTTGGCTGATACAGTGTCAAACTCCCAGAAACGAGACAAGTCTGGATTGGATTCCTCGTTTAAAAAATGACAAACGGGAGATGAAGACGGTGCTTTAAGACGGGCGACGTACCCGGACACCAACCAACCCAGTTTCGTTTCATACAACTTAGGTTGATTCTTACCTAAGTTAATGGAATTGTTACATAAGACGGACCAAAATACGTCGGCCCCTACTAAGATGTCTATGACTGACGGTATATTAAATGAAGGGTCAGCTAGACTTATTCCCATTGGAAGAGGAATATTTTCAATGTTTATGAACGAAGACGGTAAAGTTTTAGTGATCTGAGGTAAAATAAGACAGTCGACAATAAGACTATAGTCACTGTAAGACGACTTTATAGTAAGGCTGCAAGACTGTGCAATATAAGAAGTATTATTATTGATACCTGTCACCGTGGAGCTCGCACTACGTCGCGATAAACCCAGCTTACCGCACAGCGATTGCGTAACGAAGTTAGCCGTGCTGCCATTGTCGAGCAGCATTCGAGCAGAGTGCGCGGCGCCCGTGCTGTCGATTACTTTCACGAGCGCTGTGGACAGCAAAACATGCGGAGGGGTAGTAGGCTGCTGTGATATATTCGAACTAGCAAAGTTATTGATGTTGCTAGTCGATGGTATAGGAGGCTCAGGCACAGATCGAGCCTCATGCAAATGTAGCAGAGTATTATGCCTTTTTTTGCAATATTTACATGGTACAAGATTACAATTGTTTTCTATGTGCCCTGGACGTAAACAATTAAGACAGACCTTCGTTTCCTTGGCCTTTTGAATACGATTTTCAATAGGAAGGGCTCTGAATGTTTCACAGCTAAATAGAAAATGATTTTGATTGCATAATGGACATGTAAATATTTTTTTATAAGATTTGTTAAATTGTTGATTTGTATTATTTTTTTTATGACAATTATGTTGACTATTCGTAGCTATAAGTAAATTTGTATTAGTTTTATAAGTTTCTGATTTATTTTTACCTTTACTTTCTTGCAATGTCTCCAATAAAACTGCTCGGTTGCTAAGAAAAGAAGTAAACATTTCTAAAGAAGGTGGATCAGTAAGCGTATTTCTATATTCTTCCCATACCCTATGAGTGACACTATCAAGTTTTTCGGCCATCATGTGAATTATTAACGTGTCCCAATGTTCAGTAGGTTGATCTAAAGTGGACAAAGCACGAAGATTTTTATTCGTGACATCTATAAGGCGCCGAATAGACGAATAAGATTCACTGCGCATGGGCTCAACGTTAAAAAGTTCCCTGACATGATTGTTTACGAGCAACCTTTTGTTGTCGTACCTATTGCACAATAATTGCCAAGCGGACTCATAATTCTCGGCTTTAAAATCTAAATTGTCAATAACAAGTAAGGCACTACCTTTTAAAGAAGCACGGAGATAATGCAATTTATTAATGTTATCGATATCTTGTCTGGAATGGATTAGAGAGGTAAATGTATCCCTAAACTCGAGCCAGTGTTGATAGTGACCATGAAAGACGGGTAAATCAATTTTTGGCAATCGAACACAATTGGTTTTAAAAGCTCTTGCCTGTGCATCCTCGTAGCCCGAGACGTCGAGGGCGTCGTGCGCGTCGCGTCCCGGCGGACGCGCGCCGAGCAGCGCACGCGCAGCCGCCACCAGCAAGTGATACTGGTCTTCAAATTGCTCACGCTCCATTGCCTCCTTGTCGGGTTCAACCGAAAGCATTTCGATATTGTTCTGTAATTTATCATATTCCTCGTATAAGGCATCGAATTTAGTAAAACGGCTTTCTAAGTCTAGAAGTTGCAAGCTACTAGGTTCTTTGCAGGTTTGAAAGACTTTAATATAGTTACTAAAGATAGTAAGCTTTGATTTCATACAGCTACGTTTTTTTAACATTTTTTCGTCAGCCATAATAGCAGTTAACAACAAGGTTTAAAGAAATGAGGAAGAAAAATATTATTTATTATGAATGCAATAAAGTGCAATTGATTATGAGGTGAAAACAAAGAATTTGCTGCGTAAGCGACTCGGTGCGACCGGCCGGCTAGTTCGGGTATCGAGCGCTTAGCGTAAACAAGTTCCCGTTATTCGAGATTTATGCTTCGTGCAAGAATAGGCTTTATAAGCGTGACATATGATTGATATTGCTATGAATAAGCTAGAAAGACAAATAAATTTCTATTAAATATGAATCTTGCTAGAAGGTTGAAATATGGTTTAAATGAAGTGAAATACGAAAGTGCTCACTAAAATAGATGCTGTAAAAAATTTGGGTACAGAAGAAGTTTTTAATACGATAAATTTTGGAAGAAAAATGGGAAGGATAGATGGAAAAAATGGAACGAACTCACGAAATTGTCCAAACCGTCCACAAGTGAGATTTCTTTCCTCTAAATTCTTCTTATTTCTCGATGTTGTAGTATATAAGATGACTCGAACTTTCGATGGTTCCAAAGTCCGTCGCGGTTGACCTCCAAGCGACCTCCGTTGCGATGCTGTCTCTCGGCGTGTGTGGTTGCTACTCAAAAAACCCTCTGCAGGTTAGATGTAGATTTGCTTGAGGTATTCTTCGACTGCTGAAGACCACAACTGAAGAGCTTCGAGACACGTCGACGCGTAGACCGATTTTAATCGCAAGATCAGACGGTGAGAATCCTAAAGGACCAATGTTAGGGTCCTACGGGACGTTAAATAAAATCGTGGACTGTATTTCTATAAGGCTGGTTTATTAGCCGTCTTTACAATAAAATTGGTATTAATGTAACTAAGTAAATTAAATAACGCGGAGGTTGACCGACGCCGGTGGTGAGTGAAAGGCGAGTCCGTGGCCGGGGCGATACGCCGTCCTCCCGCGCAGCTCGTCCCGCCCGTTAGTTGAGCCGGTTCTTAACGTTCCGGCCGGCCGGTCTCTTCCTACTAATATTATTATGAGAAAGTTTGTGACGATGTTTGGATGTTTGTTAGTCAATCACGCAATAACTGCTGAACGGATTTGGATGGAACTTGGCGTACAATAGGCAGAAATCTAGATTGGGAGATGGGTTGACCAATATTCTGGTAATGCCTTTCCATGTGGTAATGTTGCAACTTTAAATAATACAAAGGGTGCTGTCCAAGAACGTTGAGATTCGTACCTCGACTTTCAAGACAACCATTGACTTCATCTGCAATTTAAATATCTAGCCGTTGGATAAATTATCACACCACAAACAATGCTAAAGGAAATAACAAAAAATCTAGTTATTTTTACAAGCTTTTATTTAGCTCACCCCATTTGTTTTATTCTTCTTGGGTCAAATCTTAGAAGTCGAATTTGACCCACTTCCAGTGGTTGGATTCACCTGAAATTTGGTATACTTATGTAGGTTGGATGACAATGCAAGTACAGTCAACAAAAAGTACAGTCAGCTAAAAAGCTTGCTTTAAAAATGAAAATTTTAACAAAACTTATTTCCTGGGAATTTTGTCTATTCTAAAATCAGTATTTAACACGTTATTTAAAATAACTATCAGGAGTATTTACAGTCAAAATAAAAACTTAAAAAGTAAAAAAACGTGTCATCTAAATCCAAAGAATGAAATTTACAAGTCGTCAATGGTTATCCTTCTTTCTGTTAAAATATTCCGTTTCGCGAGAAAAGTAAAAATAATATTGTTACTGGATTTAAAATTACGAAAGATTGAAAATATATTGGATTCCGAATTCAATCCGCCATCGGTGGGTCAAGCCATCAATTAAGTATCAATAAAATACAGAGGAAGTCTGCGGTCATCTGATATTGCTTTCGCATTGGCATTATCCATTTTTAGTTGACTTTATATATTAAGGATTGGCAATAAAAATACTTGAAGGTTAGATTAACCACCTAACCTATGTTTCTTCCAGAATTTGAATAATACTGACAGGCAGATAATTTCTGGCCAGTTTTACATCCAGCTGTAATCCTTACTTACTTAATTAGAATTATTCTCATTTCAGAAATAATATAATAATATCACCTACGAACAAATTCAATGGTGTATCCGAAGTTCCCATTCCGCACTGCGCTTGGGAACTACGGCTCAAGCCATTTTCTAAGAGAAGGCCTGTGCCCTGCAGTGAAACGTATATTCGAAAACTTGTTTCTGTAAATCTGTTTAAAAAAACCTTGTGTCGCAGGTGTCCCCTCCCAACCGTCAAATCTGGTGGCGGTGGAGGCGGGTGAAACGTCGGTCACGCTGTCGTGGCGACGTCCCGCCCATGCCGGCGACAACATCGTGTCGTACGAACTTTACTGGAACGACACGTACGCCAAGCAGCATCATAGGAAGTAAGTCCTATCAATACCTCTAGATACTTTTATTTCACTGGAAAGCCGAATCGTTACAGGATCAGACCTGGCCGGAGCACATATTCGCAGCCATAATTTCAATGCTCTACTTAGTTAAATAATAGTCGCTTAAGATCTATAACGATACCACCACTCCCTGACTAATTCCTGATATTTTACGCAGCAGATATCTGTGATTTAGTCCCTGCTTATGTAAACCAACTTAGGTGATAGAGTGAGCAATAGAGTAGTGACACCAGCCCTTAATGACTCATAAGACAATAATTTTAATCACACTTAACTAACCCCCAAAAGGATGTTTATCCAGAAATGTGGTGTAGTTCAATATTAATACCACACTATAATTGGTACACCCAAGCCACAATTTTCCACAGACAATGCAAACTGCTTGCAAACTGTTTTATGCCGTCATTAAGTTGACGAGCAATAAAACTATTTTGCAGCCTGCATTAAAATTAACAGGCCTTTCAATCTAAAACACCCCTTAACTTAACGGCCATTTTAATTGCGGTTTTTAAATGTGACGAGTTCAAGAGTTGAAGTGACTTGAGCGCACTCAGATGATGACACGAATTTTGTGAAGTAATTTTAAATGGTTTTAGTTAAGTGACGCACTTGGCGGTTGAAGCTGTTTCTCAACTGCTGAATTGAGTTTGATTTAAATGAGACGTCAAAGAACTGTCTCGTCTGTTTTTGAATAAGACAGTATTTATTTTGGAGGTTGTGTACTTGGTCTATCCATTTATCTTTTAAAAGTAACTAACTTGGTTTTTAAAGGACGCATACTAACCACTATAAATATTTCAATCTGAATTTATTTATTACATAAAACTACCGTCTGGTTTATTCAGGAAATAATACTGATAAAGTTTTAAACGTACTTCGTTAAAACTAGTAAAGGATGAATCAAAATTGGATAAATTGTACAATTGGGGATGTCTATTTTTTGCAATGTATGGTAAATCGAAAACCATTTCGAGATAAATGCTTTTTAACTCGTTTTCTGTAGTTATTTAATTTTAATATTATGTAATGAATTTATTACCTAACAGTTAAGCAATGACCTTCATTTGACATTGGTGTAAATTGCGTGGCCGGTCCAAGTCGTACTTTATTCTGTGTGGTTAGAATTCTTAACAATTTACGCGTGGATACAACGGAGTTTGATTTGGACCCACTGTCTGACATCTAGCACTTTGACAGCGCCAGTAAAATGACAGTAGTTACAGTGTACCACTACGCAAAAAATAATTAAAGGAGTTGCCTTATCGTACGCATTTAGATAGATTTAGAAATTTGGCAGTGTGGGAGCCCTCAATTATAATCTGACGTCATCAACCAAAATAGTTTCAATAATTAATTTTGATAAAAGTAGTGAACTAAATGAGAAAATATTGAAATTAGTTTCTTCTAATTGACTTTTCTATAGAAAAAAAATATAAAAACCACTGGTAATTTTTTTAGACATTCCCAATTGGCGACACTCTCGACTAATTGTTAACATTTTTTTCGTCGTACCTAGCAAGGCACTAGAAGTTGAGCATCTTTGAAGTCTTTCACCAAACCTGAAACTTGTACTTGTACCTACCCGCCTGCAAGTCAAACACTCGCTGTCTGCAGCAATAAATAAAGCAACTACCACACGCCAATGCACTCTATTCATTCATATAAAAATCGATAAGCGACTTTTGATAAGTGACGCACCGCATACGTCTATTCTGCCGTGCTAAGCCAAAAGGACCTATGTCCGTTTTAACGGTTTCGAGGAAAACGTGTTTTTATGTTTTTGTTTCTTAGTATTTGAGTGAAAAATAAGCCTTTCTTAGCTATTTTTAAGGCACTTCTGATAAAAATACGACTTTTTCGTTAACAGAACTTTATTCCTTATAAGCTAAGGAATCCAACGCAAAAAAAAAAAACAGAATTTGGTAATTTTCGGACGTAGGCCCTTTTGGCTTAGCACGGCAGTATTACTATCGCACCGATGACTTATAGGCACCCTAGGCAGCGAGTGTTTGAGATTAGCATAGCTGTTCTTAATCCTGTGTACTGACAAAAATACTAATTCCTCAGACGCATACCAATAACGGAAACATACACTCTTAACGGGCTGTATCCAAACACGCTATACTACATCTGGCTGGCGGCGAGATCGCAAAGGGGCGAGGGCGCGACCACGCCGCCTATTGCCGTGCGGACCAAGCAATACGGTATGTCAGGTGCCTCCGAGGGACGTGTGATGTGACTGTGGGGAACGGGTCTCTGTGAAACGGTTAACATGTGAACATAAATAGCGCGGTTTCAGAGTACGTTGTGATAGGCAGTGTTGAAACCAGGGAGTGAAACGTTGCATGAGGCGAGTGACGTAACGTAAATGCGAAAATAGTACTGCCAGTTGTAACGTTTGAGCCAGGCTAAAATTGCTCGATAAATAAATTGTTGGTACGTTTATACGACCGACAAAAGACCGAATTCGTAAACCAATCTTTTCAAACGCAATAGCTAAGAGCAGCAACAAAATTGGTCCTCACATAGTCACTGCTGATTAACTTTCCTGCCAAACAAAAACAAACCGAGCGTCGTTCGCGGTTGTCAAGCTAGCGGAACAGAAAAAAAACGCTCCGCAACATATTGCGTTTTTCACAAACAGATTTTTATCTAACATGTACTCGCGTTCACAGAGCCCCTTTCCGTAGCTTTGACAGTGTGAGTGTTAGCTAAGGTTTACAGGTAACTCGTAATGTAATTTCACATAAAGCACCTGCCCGGCACGCTGCCAGTATTACAGCACAAGCACCAAGTTTTATATCACAATATCTGTTTTGTAATTGTAAATCTGTCGATGCGGTAAAGTGTACGCACACAGACTTCACCCTCGGAACCGGAGACTCGTCCAACGATCTGTGAATAAGTGTGATGCGTTCACGGTACCTCGGTAGTAGCTTTATGTCGTTTGTAGGTCCGAGTTTAATCTGAGGTCTACACCTCGATTATTTTATTTTTATTTGAATCCGTTTGCCATCGACACGAACGCAACGGGAACAAGTATATACATCAAACATCATAAGACGAGGTACAATCAATTACGTCTCTAATAAATCCACCTCTCAAGGCGTGTGTTCGCGTCGTAAGCAACAACATAATAAGCACAAATTTCTTCCAACAGGAGAAAAAGTGACGGATGATACATAGAGACGTATGGGCGAGCGGATCAAACACACACAACACTAACAAAATGTGCATGCTCGTTTATTTTAACGACTCGCGTCGTTTTCATTTTATTTGGGCACAGTTTTGTTTCAATCGCATTCAGTGATTGCATCGGTTAGGTCGGGTCTAACGGGGCGCGTGACGCTCGTTTGAGTTTCAGGTCCTAAGATCCTGCGATGTGTTTTTTCTTATAACTGAGCTTTTAGTTCCTGGAGCGCCGCCGATGAATGTGACTGCCGTGGCCGTGTCGCCGACCGCTATTCGAGTGTCGTGGCAGCCGCCGCCGGCCGAGCGGGCGAACGGAAGGATCGCGTATTACAAGCTGCTATGCGTGGAGAGTGGGAGGGGGGATTCGGAGGCGACGGTGGTCAAACTGAACCAAACGTCCTTCGAGTTGGATGAACTCCGCCGCTGGACGGAGTACCGCATCTGGGTCCTCGCGGGCACCAGTGTGGGCGACGGGCCTGCCTCCTACCCAGTCACCGTTCGAACTCACGAAGACGGTACGTGTCGCTATATTCATTGGTCATAACTTTCAATTGTATTAACCACGTGGTCAAAATAAATCAACTCCTATTTTTCTGGTTATTTTCTTCTTTTATTCCATTTCGTTGAAAGATACTTACAGCGAGTAACCATAAAATTATGATGTGCCATAGTAACCTAGTCATTAATATTGTTATGTATGGTTTCATAATGTACCAGTAACTATAATAATATTATTTTAAACTTTCACCGTTTTCACTCGTAGTTATTATTACGCTCAGGACTTATGGCGACCATTTATAGCTAAAATTACTTGGACGTTTCGACCACATTGCAGCGGCCGTGGTCACGAATAGAAGTCGAGGCAATTCTAGGAATAAATGGCGGGGATAGGTTCGGGGACTAATGATAACTATGCATCAGTAATTATTTTTTAAAAAGCCTTTTAAAAAAAAGAAATGTCAAGATTAACTCATTTCTGTTGCTAAAACAACGTAAGTAAAGAATGACTATATTTTGCTCCATTATTCACAAAAAGTTAAAAACTTATTAGTCTTATTACAGCATAATAAAATAAATCTTTGGTAATTGCAAAGGTAAATGTCGAAGTGTTTATGGATAAAGAAGTCAATCTGCACAAGTTTGTTTTATAGTTTTAGTTTTTAGTTCCGGAAAACCAGTGAAAAACTGTTGCTTGCAGTAGCGATAGCGATACGCTGAGTGAAGTCCCATTTGGGTTATAAAAATTTGTATTTGCGTTATAAAAAGAATATATTATAAATAAGTGTCATTTACATGTGCGATAACCTATAACTTTAACTCTTTACTTTATTTAATCTGAGGGGGTTTATTTATTTTTACCGTTTCGACAATCGTTCAATTAAACTGACGTTTGAACTCTCAAATGAAACAAACAAGCAAGTTTAAGTCTAATGAGGTAATGAGTGTATGAATTATTTAATTAATTGAACGATTTTTGAAACAAAACCACAAAGAATAACTTACTCAAACTCGAGTTAGCCTTTGGTACTGTAACATCAAGAGAAAATTTTGAAATGCGGATATTTGTGCAGCTCTTATTTCATTTGCGAGTCTCTTACGTCAACTCTTCCACCTGACTAAAAAAATTCACAATGTTCTGCTGATGTTACATTATAAATTCTTTAAAATTTTAATGACTTTGAAATGTTTTCTTTTCTACAATTAATAACTATTAACATTACTATTTTCTGGTCAAATTTTGGAAGCCATGACTATAATATGAGTTGTTTAATTTAACTAAACTATTTTTAATCATTTTCAATTTTCTGGATTAAAACTGCGTAATATTGTGTATGCATCAACGGTTTTATGGATGATTTTACTGTGTTTGGATTAAGCAGAGTGAATGGAAACATTTTTAATTACACACCGAAGTGGGCTCGTAAATGTGGGATGAGAACACCAATATAGTTTCCATTTTATCTGTTTATTTTTACAAACTGTTCACTTATTAATATTGGTGGTGGGCTACTGTAAATTCATCGAAAATATCGTTCCAAAAATATTTTATGACCACATATTCGAATTCCTGAAAGCGCAACAACTTCTATCAAAATTACTAATGTCATTTTTTCTTTTGTTCCTTTTTTGTGAGCACATAGCAGGAATCTAAACAAGGAGGTTTTATTCTCGTAACCACGTTTTACTATGCTTGCCGATAAAGTTCCATGTATATTTATCATGTCACAGTCGACCATGTTGATTGCACAGAATTCTGGCCGCTGTCACTAGCGGCATAGAGTTGATATACCACTCACTGTCACATGTAATGATTTATTTTATGCCGCGTTGATCCGTCATTCGATCGCATAAGATGGCACTCACTGAAATGCAAAGTTTATACTGCACTTGGTAATTCGACGGCACCGTTATGATTTCATTTTGGCGCACACTTATTGTTAAGTATTTAGCGATGGACACAATTTTGCATGCTTTATTTACCCACACAGCACCGTTTTCGTTCAGTTTATTTCACTGGGCACCAGATAGGTACGTCTTGCTGCACTCAATCGAGTAATCGCTGGTTTTAGCCAAACTATGATTGAATGCAGTAACGACTGCACTTTTAGGAAGCACTCAGCACAACTAGCGACGACACAAGGTGAGAGAACGAGTGCGTGACACAACAACAGGCCGTGGGGGCGGCGCGCGAGCCGACACAGTAGCGTCGCGCGCCGCGAGCCGCTCGCGAGCCGCTCGCGCGCCGCCGCCGCGCCGCGCGCGACACGCACCACGGCCCGAGCGCCGCATTTGAATACCAATACCGTCCCCACACCACACGCGCGCATGCTCTACTACTCACATCTTCTCTACTCACTATACTCTATCTGAATACTATACTATTAGCGGAACGGCTGCGGATCGAAGCGACCATGGTCCCGAGGATCCGACCCAAATTTTTCACTTTCCACGATCGATTGGCCAATCATACCGGTATCCGAAGGATAGATCCGCGCCACCCCCTTCGCCTGTACAGACTGTTCAGCTCAGTGACTAGACTTCGCACTCCTTCTTGTCTTTATCTCTGTCTCTCTATCTCACTCGCTCTCAAGCTACAATTTCTTGCCAGTAGCGATTTCTGTCTCTTCCTTTCTTCTTCTGTAATCTTTATCAGACTCTATCGTGCATGCACACTAGATATTGTGACATACAAATACTATGCCTTAAAGTTCGCTATCGCCGTAAACTGCGCACGAGCCGGTCCAAAGAACGCAACGAGACATTTCGGCAACGATCACTCCTGTAAAGTACAACGACCCTATACTGAACATTAGAGGAGCACAGGCGAGAGACAATGACACTCTGACACTGCCACAAACCTCACAGAAGACAACAACACAAGGTACGAGCCACCACACACACCGGAGCAGGATGGCGCACACAGCAACCTCCACACTAGACTAGCGCCGCCGTCGCGTTAATCAATACATGTGCGTGTGAGTGACTTCTGAGCGCCGAGGGACAGCCACAATTAACTTCAAGTGCAAAGCCTTTTTCTATTCGAACACGGCTCCCCGGGGAGCACGGAGCCGAACAATCGTTTGAAAATATTCCACATGCATAATTCAGTTACACACAAAGAATTTTCATCGCGACAAGAAAAATGTATCGCGCATTTCCAAAGACATTTCAGCTCCATGCGAGAAATGAATTCCCACTCGCATTTGTTCGACGTACTCGTGAACAGAAAAAGGCAATGCACGCGAACCTAGACTGCCGCCGGTGTCCCAAGCGGCTTAACCCGAATGCGTCTCCTAAAGAGCTCAAAATACACAAGGAAATAAAGAGCGCCCCCCATTTGCCGACAAGCGTTCTACTCGTAATCTCTCACTTAGTAGTTCCGTTCGCCCTGCAATGTTCGCACAATTTGTCTTAAATGTATTTGAATGCGTTTTTCTCTTTTTTCTCTCGTCACTGACTTTGTATGGGCCGCTGGTAATCCCGTACAGCCGTAAGGAGTGAGTACACATTACTATAGTGCTTGTATAGATGTGCGTTTGTGCTTGTGCCTACGCTTTACTGTAGATTACTCTTCCTAGAGTGTAAACCTAACGATCTCTTCGAAGCAGACTGCAAGCGGTAACCTTTTGAGAGACGCATGTCTTTTTACAGTATACTTGATGGGTTGTTAAAGACTTGGTGTGTCCCCTCTGTAACTTGCAACTGATACTCCCAAGTCTTACGCCCCGAAGCATGAATCCCTTGCAGTGTGTGACTAATATTAAAATTAATGCTGCTTTTGGATACCTAACTATAGATATAACTTACTAAATGTTGACTCTTTGTGAACTGCTTGACAATTTTAGTTGTTCTTAACGATGTGGATTGGAAGGTAATGGATTTTAATTGGTTATGGTGATGTAAAAGGGCGTAAATGATATCTCAGTGTGTGTTGGTATTCAAATGCCCGATCGAGATGCTGAAAGGCCTGTGTAGACACTCGCCTCGGCCAAAATACTCTATCAGCATTACGATGGCGACTACCGACCGCACTCGCTGCGAAAACTTGTTTCTAAATCCGCAGTGCTTGACGAACCTTTGACGCCAACGCTTGATCCATTTTAGGCCCTTAAAAGTTTAAGCTTTAGGTAGTTTATTAGCACGCTCCCGTAGATGCTGATAGGGCATTTAGGTCTCTATTAGAACGGGTTCGGTCCGGTTGTGAAACATTTTGTTTGTGTGTACAGTGCCCGGGGAGCCCCAGGATGTCAAGGTCACTGCCATCAACTCGACGTCACTGCACGTCACGTGGAAACCACCCAGTGAGAAGGAAAAGAACGGCATCATACGAGGCTACCATGTTCACGTCCATGAAGTTCGAGAAGAGGTGAGAATTAAACAATAGTTTAATACGAAAATTCATTTGAGAAAAACCCTCTGAGCTCGTTAAATAAATTGTTTATTTTCTTCTTAGGGTAAAGGCCTGCTGAATGATCCGATGCGTTTCAACGTGTTGGACGACACGACGCTTGAATTAAACATATCAGGGCTGCAACCCGATTCGAGGTACAGCGTACAAGTGGCCGCTCTGACGAGGAAGGGAGACGGGGACCGAAGTGCGCCGGTGTCGGTCAAGACACCCGGCGGTGTGCCAAATAGGCCTACCGTTAACCTGAAGTAAGTACAACTGAGAAACCAGCCAAAATTTTTTAGGAGGAAGGGAGGAAGTGATGTTATCCCCTTTTATCCTCCCTCCCATAATAAAAAAAAACTTGCTAAACATTTGATATTGTTTTAGGGTTTTGGAGCGAGAACCAATTGTATCAATTGAACTGGAATGGGCAAAACCTACGCACACTTATGGAGACTTACTAGGTTATCGGCTTAGGTTTGGAATCAAGGATCAGCCATTAGAAGAAGAAAACTTTTCTATTAAAGTCACTTCACATAAGATTACCGATTTAGAACGGGGCGTCGAATACGAATTTAGAATAGCAGGTCGGAACCATATTGGTATCGGTCAAGAGACAATCAAGTATTGGTTAAGTCCAGAAGGTGCACCTAAAGGACCTCCGGCAAATGTTACATATCATTTCCAAACGCCAGATGTCATTAGTGTAACTTGGGACCCACCGACGCGAGCTGACCGCAGCGGTCAGATAAAGAAATATGATCTCCAGTTCTTAAAGAAGGGCGATCAGACGTCACTTGTCGAGAAGACAACAGAAGTGACTAAAGCTGTGTTCACTGGTTTGGAAGAGGATGCTCATTACATATTTAAGGTTCGCGCGTACACCGTCCAGGGCCCCGGACCATATAGCAAAGAAATCACGGCTCACACTGAACGGGACATCGGCAGAGCGCCTATGTCAGTAAAAGCCGTTGCCACTTCGGAATCAAGCGTAGAAGTATGGTGGGAGCCCGTCCCTTCGAGAAAGAAGATTTTAGGATACGTCATATTCTACACTATGACCCCAGTCGAGGACTTAGATGAATGGCAGCAGAAAACGGTTCACGTAACGCATTCAGCTGATTTGGAAAATCTTGAAAAGTTTGCAGAGTACGCTATCGCTGTAGCGGCGAAAACGGCGGACGGTCTTGGAAGGTTGTCCGAAAAGGTTACGGTCAAAGTAAGACCGGAAGAGGTGCTTTTACACTTAAGAGCTCAAGATGTGTCCACGCACTCCATGACTTTGTCGTGGGCACAACCGTTACGCTTAAACCCCGTTAGCTATAAGATTTCCTATAATGCGATAAAAGAATTCGTTGACTCTCTAGGTATGACGCAAACGCAAGAAATTCCTCGGAGAGAAATAATTGTGAAAAGTGACAGGACGTCATATTCGATTAATGACTTGTCTCCGTTCACTACCTATAATGTTAATGTTAGTGCCATACCCAACGACGACTCCTACCGGCCGCCAACGAAAATTACTGTGACCACACAAATGGCAGCGCCAAAGCCTATGGTGAAGCCAGACTTTTACGGCGTTGTTGAAAATGAAATACTTGTTATTCTACCTCAAGCTTCGGAAGAATACGGCCCGATCTCACATTATTATCTAGTTGTAGTACCTGACGACAAAGCCCATAATCATAAGAATCCGGATCAGTTCCTAACAGAAGAGTTGATAAAAAACAATGCTCGCACTGATGATGAAAACGCTCCATACATAGCTGCCAAATTCTTGCAAAGAAATATCTTATACACATTCCACCTCGGTAATGATGAAAACTACGAAGGTTTTTTGAACAGAAAATTAAATCCGACTAAACAATATAGAGTTTTTGTTAGAGCAGTTGTCGATACTCCACAAAAACATTTGTACACATCAAGTCCGTTCTCAGAGTACTTGTCATTGGACATGCGTGAAGCTCCCCCGGGAGAGGAACCAAGCAGGCCTGGGCCCGACAAAGACCTCCATGGCGACCCAGAAATAATAATAGAAGAAAATAGAAAGGAAGCAGGCATGGTTTGGGTTATCGGTCCGATCATAGCAGCTCTGATGCTATCTCTTTGCTTAGTAACATTATTCTTCGTGAAGAAACGGCGACAACCTTGTAAAACACCCGATCAAGCAGCAGTGACACGACCTCTCATGGCCGCTGATGTTGGATTTGGAGCACCGTCTGATCCTGTAGAAATGAGAAGGCTTAATTTCCAGACACCTGCAATGATTTCTCATCCACCTATTCCCATTTCGGAACTGGCTGAGCACATCGACAGACTAAAGTCTAACGACAATCTCAAATTTTCACAAGAGTATGAAAGTATCGAACCTGGCCAACAGTTTACCTGGGACCACTCCAACATGGAAGTCAACAAACCTAAGAACCGCTACGCAAATGTTATCGCTTACGACCACAGCCGAGTCATTCTTCAACCGATAGATGGAATTCTTGGAAGCGACTATATCAATGCTAACTACTGCGATGGCTATCGCAAACATAATGCCTACGTTGCTACTCAAGGACCTTTGCAAGAAACGTTTACAGATTTCTGGCGCATGTGCTGGGAACTGCGAACGTCCACGATAGTAATGATGACCAAACTTGAGGAGAGGACGAGGATCAAATGCGATCAATACTGGCCGAGCCGCGGCAGTGAAACGTATGGCATGATGACCGTAACCATCGCGGAAGTTCAGGAACTTGCTACTTATTGCATCAGGACTTTCCAAGTGACCAGGAATGGAGGTGCCGAACGTCGGGAGATCAAACAGTTGCAGTTCACGGCTTGGCCTGACCACGGTGTCCCGGACCACCCAGCGCCATTTTTGCAATTCTTGCGTCGCGTTCGCGCTCTCAATCCGCCAGATGCCGGCCCATTGGTCGTTCACTGCTCCGCCGGCGTCGGCCGCACTGGCTGCTTCATCGTCATCGACTCGATGCTCGAGAGAGCAAGGCACGAGCGCACCGTGGACATCTACGGTCACGTCACTTGCTTGCGAGCTCAGCGCAATTATATGGTCCAAACAGAAGACCAGTATATTTTCATTCACGATGCTCTTCTCGAGGCGGTCGTCTGCGGCGATACTGAAGTCCCAGCCCGCAACTTGCACGGGCACATCCAAAAACTGATGCGTATCGACACTATCGAAAACATCACCGGTATGGAATTGGAATTCAAGAAGCTCGCTAATATGAAAGCGGACTCCACACGTTTTGTTTCTGCCAGCTTGCCTTGCAATAAGCATAAAAACAGACTGGTCCACATCTTGCCATTCGAGTCGACCCGCGTGTGCCTGACACCGAGAGACGGTTCCGATTACATCAACGCCTCATTCGTGGATGGCTACAGATACCGGGCAGCGTACATCGCCACCCAGGGCCCGTTGCCTGACACTACAGATGACTTCTGGCGTATGCTTTGGGAACACAACTCCACCATCGTCGTGATGCTTACGAAACTAAAAGAAATGGGCAGGGTAAGCATTAAAAAAAATCTTATATTCCTTCTTGTAACTCCTTTTAATATTATTGCTGTTTTAAATATGATTTTTCTTTTTCAGGAAAAATGCCATCAATACTGGCCGTCAGATCGTTCTGTGCGCTACCAATGTTTTGTCGTGGATCCTATCGCTGAATACAACATGCCACAGTACATCTTGAGGGAATTCAAGGTAAATTTTAATAGACTTCAATCACGGGACATAACATCCACTTGTTCTTTAGCAATAAAAATAGCCTACTCGTTTTTGATCACTCACAACTCCAGTGTTTCTTCTCTGCCGTCGCCCGCATTTCTTAACCACCTTTGTACCTTCGCAGGTAACAGACGCTCGTGACGGCGCCTCCAGAACGGTCCGCCAGTTCCAGTTCACGGACTGGCCGGAGCAAGGCGTCCCGAAGAGCGGCGAAGGCTTCATCGACTTCCTTGGCCAGGTGCACAAGACCAAGGAGCAGTTCGGCCAGGACGGGCCCATCACTGTGCATTGCAGGTGCGTTGTGGGTTTGGGAATCAGTTCTTCTATTGCTGTGTTAAACTTATCTGAACGATAGATTTTTAGTCTAAAACTGCAAATTCGTGACTTTGCCACAAAAGTGAAGATATTTTGATGTTTATAACTAAATAATAACAAGAGTTAAAGTTACAAATAATTATTTTAAAGCGCCCTGTCACATCCTCGTCAACATTTCTGGCGCTAAAGCGTCAAAGTCAAAGAGATTAAACTGGCAAGACTTCAAAGTTGCAGCAACTACTCTGATAAACTTAAATACCATAAGGAACTATCCAAACAAAGTGTTTGATTGCCGAGTAAAGATTTGGCAGCCCATATTTAGGCATTTTTAGTAAAGGTACACCTTTACTTTTTTTAATGAGGATGTTTATTTTTGAGTCTGTTTTGTGGCTTTTTTTCATACAGTTTATATAGCTCACCACAAAACTGACACAATAAAAATATATAATGCTGCCAAGTACATCTCTAACCTAACGTAGCTTAAAACTACATAGCAAATAGTATACCTACATATTCTCTGTATTCTCCTCTTTTACCTGGCTATAATTGCAAAATTATAGTCAAGTTTGTACTTGTGAGTAGTTTTTGTACCTAATTTATTGAATCAGGCGTTACTTTGCGGAGGTCCATATTAATGAACTAAAACAATTACTTTGCTCACCCGCGACCTTACAATAGTTACGTTTATGCAAGAAATGTGTGTTCATGCAGTTCCTCCACCTCCACACTGTACGAACACACACAAATCACATAAACCCAACCATCACCACCACCAAGCTACACTGACGCGTTTCGAACTCAACCAGAGCTCATCTTCAGAGTTACCACAACCGTATGCTATGCTACCAAATGTTAAACTCTGGTTGAGTTCGAAACGCGTCAGTGTAGCTTGTTGGTGGTGATTGTTGGGTTTATGTGATTTGTGTGTGTTCGTACAGTGTGGAGGCGGAGGAACTGCATGAACACACATTTCTTGCATAAACGTAACTATTGTAAGGTCGCGGGTGAGCAAAGTAATTGTTTTAGTTCACATAGTTTTTGTGTTTGTCTTGATTCTGAGTAAGAAAACCCCAAAATTTCCTCATTTAAAAAAGGAAAACTTACACTTTCTATTGGAAACTACGCACTTCTCCTGACGGTGTGTCAACTAGCTGACGTAATGTTTGGTGACAGCGCGGGCGTGGGTCGCACGGGCGTGTTCATCACTCTGTCGACGGTGCTCGAGCGCATGCAATACGAGGGTGTCGTCGACGTATTCCAGACGGTCCGCACGCTTCGTACGCAACGCCCCGCCATGGTGCAGACTGAGGTAAACTATAATTTAGTTATTCCTCCTAATACAAGTGCTTTATTACTTAAAAGGAGGATTCGACACCACCTGTCGTTTGTTAAAAAAAAAAATAGTTTTTTTTTTCATTTTTTTTTTGATTTAGTATTGCTGATCACATCTCACCCTATGCGTCCCACTACAGGGCCCAAGCTCTCTCAGAAATGAATGAGATTAATTAAGAATAAGAGGCCCGATTGGGATTGGGAACTCATACCAAGGATGATATAGACTGGATTGGCAGTCGCCATAGTAAGGATCGGCCGCGGTTTTTGTAGTTCGATTATTAAATCTAGATGGCGCTGAAATATAGCCAGAGGCTTTGAAGGCAAAACAATAAGACTACAGATATTTCATATCACTGCAAAATCTGCAAATGTATTAATATGCAAAATTTTAGAAAAATAATACATTTGTAGTAATATGAAACATCTGTAGTCTTATTGTTTTGCCTTCAAAGCCTCTGGCTATATTTCAGCGCATCTAGATTTAATAATCGAACTACAAAAACCGCGGCCGATCCGAACTATGGCGACTGCCAATCCAGTCTATATCATCCTTGCTCATACACACCATTGAATTTCTCGGCAGGTGTGTTTAAGTCCTTCGCGATATTTTCCTTCGCCGCTCGTGGTAAATTACAAATGTAATTTTGCACATTTATTCCGAAAAATAAGAGGTGCGAACCCGGATTTGAACCCAGGACTCTCTGCTTGAGGGGCCATAGGTCAGAGCACTAGGCCACCATGGCTTCACGGGGTATTGCCGATCGATAGTCGAACAATGTCAGTGGCAATAAAGTCTTTATTGGTTTATTTTTTAGTTCAGCTCTGTGTTTGCTGTCGATTGCAAGATGGCTACCTAAATCATGTGCCGTAATGTATTGATAGGTTTCTACTCATTGGATCCTGACTAAACGAGCCGCATCACTGAGTCAGCATATGCCAAACAAAACCTGCCCTTTGCAACTGCCTTGCCGAGCATGCTCGCACAGCCAAGTACATAGTTATCGAGTGTCTATACTCTGAACAAGAATATGTTTTTACTAATTACTCGCGCGCAGATTTCATCAATCACGAGTCATTTTAGCGAGCGAAAAATCATCGTTTTTGTCTCACAATTCTAAGTTTATGAACCAAATGTCAATTAAAGTCCGAGTACAGCTAGAAATATGACTGATTCTACGAGGAATACTAAAAATTGTTTATGTTACAGGACCAGTACGAGTTTTGCTACCGCGCGGCGCTCGAATATCTGGGCTCGTTCGACCACTACGCCAACTGACGCTGAGACATGCTCGTCTAGTCGAACTCACGCTTAGCACTACGTATGTACTTAACTGTATTGCATTTACTCTGAATTAGGGTTTGAACGGGTGGGTGGGACGTCGCAGGCCGGTCTTCTATTGTTTAAATACACCAGTCTCTTGTTTAGAATTTTGAAGTCAGTTTACAACACGCGTTGTTTTCTCGCTGGTTGCTCAGTGCGTCTTGTACTGACTCGTACAAAAAGAAAAGGACGCTTTGAGTAACTATTAGATAATACATGTAAATCCATGCCATGTAATGCCATGCCGATCAGATAACGGTTTCTTTTTTAAATTAGTTTGTTGTCAGTATTCAAAATTCAGTGTGTTGTCACAAATTTTGACGAAGGTAAAAGGTTGGCGGGACAGTTTTTCTAACTTAGTTGTGTAGTTTTTGACACTTTGTCGCATATTTCTTTTCTATAACGTCCCCGCGCTCATTTAACGAACGTCCTATAAATACTGAATTATCAGGGGTCAGACGAAATCGAGTTTAGCGGCATGAATTTATTATACTTTCCTAACTTTTATTGACATGTTTTGTCAAAGTTGTCTGACTTTCATATGTTGTTCGCGAAAGTTAGCGCTCACGCCGGCCCCCCGCCCTGTCAACTCGCCCTGCCGTAGTGATGTTCGACCTCGTGTATTGTTAAATCAATGTGTAGCATACAATTATGAGGCTAAACATGTATGAGTGCCTAGGAACGCTACTTATGACATATATTATAGAATGTGACCACTAACAAAATCATGATTGTGAGTCGGAAGGGTAATAACTATTAATACTTAATTATCCCGTATCTACTTATGATAACTTATACGATGCTGTTCGCGCTATTTTTGTCTTCAAATAGGAACAGTTAATGTTGAATTCCATATAAACCAGTTGAAGAATAGATGCATTTAAAATATTGAGACAAGAGTTCCAAATGGAAGGTATTTAAATCAGTGTAATATGCCAAAATGTATAATTTGCTATCGGGTAAAGTAATTAGGGTATAAATTCAGTGCGCTTAGAGAGTCAAAGCCTTCGCAGGAAGGTTTCTATACGGTACGGGGAGACGTTGAATTGAAATTAAGATCCGTTCTTTTTCAATCAGCCCTTTGAGATCTGCCTGAAGTAATTACCTTACCAAATGTATAGAAGCTTCCCTGCGTAGACGATTAGATGATTTAAAGCGATATGATAATAAATACTGGTCGTCACATCACATATACCTACTACATAATATTATAAAATGTATAAATAGTTATTGCAGCTGTAATTTAGAAGTTTATTTTTCATATCGTGTGTTAAATATGTTAAGTAGTGTAAAATGACGGTAACTCGTTTCATTATTGCAATACACGTTAACCCTTAGACGAATCGGCTGTGTCGTGTGAAATGAAATACTGTGTCAGTACTGTGCGTAGTACATAATTATTTGTGTACATAGTGGTATGTGACGTTGATTCGCTTTATATATACACCCAGTTATACTTAATAATCAGCCAGTGATATTCGTAGGTTAATTTTGTTATTAAGGGTCCGCAATCGGTATACTTATTTGGATGTGTCAATTGAAAAGATTGAAGTTTTGATTTTGATTGTATATGAGTTAAAGTAGAAATTAGTGCATGTACTTACTATGTGGGGAGTTAAAATAAACATAATACTATTGCTATGAAAGTTACCCATTGTGATCCCTTAATCTTCAACGACTGCTGTATACTATTCATTCCGTTGTCTGCTTGGACAGTCACTCTTGCTACACGTCATATACCTTTTAGAATTACTAGGTAGTATTTTTTTTAATCACTGCTTGCTTTTAGATGAACGTGATTCGATGACATATCTATATTTAGGTAGAAAAAAATGTTTCGTCGGTGTGGTAATGTTTTAAAGAATACGAGGGTAGTTATAAAATTATTTGCTTAATTTTGGGGACGAGATGCGAGAGAAACGGCGGCTAAATGAAAATGAGATAAATTAATTAAAGTGTTGAACGTGTTATTCGAAATAATCAATTTAAAAATGCGATAACTTTAATGTTTAAATTTCGTTTAAGTACCTTTTTATAATATTGCATAACATGAAAACTTCCCAAGTAAGCGGACTCTGTATTGAAGGTCCCGGCGACTCTGTAACCCTACATTAAGCTATCTCTAAGTGTAGTACGTTGATTAATCTTTTACAGTAATCCCTTGCCTAGTGTCGTGTAAGATTTTTAGGTTTTTCACTCATTTTATACAATATACCTACTACCTACTTATACCTATCGATGTACGTATAAGTTAGTATTTAAAGTTGAGCTTCTAACCTAGGAAATACGACGCGTCTATGATTCCAACTAGAGAGGCGAATTTAAAGTGTTTTCCGAAATAACTTTGCGGGTACTCGATTTGGTCGTTAATTGGTCGTAACTGCCAATTTCTCCTAGCTATAAAATAACAAACAATAATATACGAAACGTACGTAGAGTTAATGAGATATTGTTAAATTGAGGATATAGCGAAATTTTAATACTCGTTGATGAATCACATGTCGAGGACCGCGGCATCGCATCATATTGCCACTGAATGGGGAGATTTATTTTATCTTTATTTTTTAAGTCCATGTCAGCTTAATTGTAACTTTCGTCCACATTGCGTAGTCTATTTATTATAATTTTTGTTTTACTTAAACTCTAACGTCCGTTCCGCTATAATTTGATTTATTTTTATACAGTATTAAATTGTAATCGATTGCATTCATTTTATTAGCAAAACTTTTTTCTTATTTTACTTGTTTTATATAATCCTCACAGTTTGCCGTGTCATGTATCTGTAAGGTTCCCAACGCACACTATCGATCTCTTGTAAAATAGTTCCCATTTTAAGCTTAGGTAACCAAATATGACCTATTGTTAATAATCCATTATTTCCATAGCCAATTTTTCGTTAACTTATTGTATGTAAAGCCATAGAAACGGTGCTGGTATTTCGTTCCATTGTATAGTACAAATATTTCATTAATTTGTCAATATTGTTTGATCGCTCCTATCCTCAATAATTGTATTATGTTAATCGATAACGTAAAAAGACTGATAATCATTTTGATGTGTTCTTAATTAATTTTGTTTCATGATTTCTGCATGTTTAAATTTTAAAATTAGCCTTAGTTTCTTTTATCGATTGCCAGTTTATGATGGTTAGGGTTAAACGTGATTTGTACAAATGCTGTCCAGTGTTTTGTTGATGAAAATAATTCTGTAAACGTGAAATGATTTTGCTTTCATATAATGCCAATTTTACTTTTCGCAAACAACTGTATGCTATTCTGTGCTATCAATGAAATTGGCACTATGTCTCCGCCTTCGCTTTAAAAGTAATTATTTCAGTGCAATTAAAATGGCGGACGCAATATTGCAAATGGCTGGCGGGCGACGTGTAAATGTAGTTGTAAGAGTTTGTAGGCGATGTTTATTTTGTAAAAATTCCCGCGCTGCGTCTCGGGACACAGTGGATTCGCAAAATTATACATATGTATATGAACAAATAAATTATGTGAGACCATATTATGGTAATTTTATTTTATTATCCTGATCTCCTTTATATTAACTATTCCTTTTAACAATATTAATTAAAAGAGATTCGAAGAATAACTAAATGCGTATAACTTTATTCCAGTCTACTAAGTATATTTTTTCTGTGCATGAACTGCAAACTAAAGACTTATGAATTAAATAAATAGATAAAAAACCGCCTGTATAATTCCCGTTCCCATGGGAATTTCGGGAAAATATATCCTCTATGTCACTCTCAGAACTGATCGTGAGACGAATCTAATGACACCTCACTTCAAAATCATTAGCTCTGGATTAAAGACGTAGGTAAGTTCACTTCTCTCGCGGCATATTCAGAAAAACGTAAAAATCTCACCATAGACAACTACAATTCAATACAAAAGCATTTAATAAGAGAAATATTTTCAAAGGCTTAACAGAGAATTAAACTATACCTACATTTCATAAAGCAGGAAATCCAAACCACGGCTTAACCAATCGCCATAAATAATTATTTATATAATCCAAAATATATTAATAGTTGTTAAGCAAAGGCTTCAACATAGGTTCAACCCAACCATCTAATACCCAGTAATCCCATTATGAGCAAATATTTGTAGTACCCGTTGCCTGGTGTCAATTATAATACCTTGCGCCTCGTGAGATTGGCCAGTCATTGTACGTCTCGGGCTTCGCTGGCCTTTGAATTGGACGTAAATGTAGATGTATGGAAGAGACACTGAAACAGCAGTTGTGAAAGTTTTTGGCGGCGAGCGGTTACATAAAATACATGAGACTATTGACACTAATTTATTTAGTCCCATAAGCAAAGTTTGTGTTCTACTTATAGGTACTAGGCAACGAATAAACATACTAAAATAGATAAGACACATAGTACACATTAAACACCCAGAGAGACTTGCGAATAAACATTCGTATTTTTCATACATAATATATATCTGCCCCGCCCGGGCATCGAACCCGGGGCATCAAGCTTCTTAGTCAGGTTGTCTAACCGCTGGGCTATCCAGTCGTCTAACTAAACATAATCTCATAAGGCCCAGAGTATTAAACTTACTACATTTGTCAAAGCAAATGTCAACTTTCCTTGATTTACAATGAGTTTTGAATTATGATAGTCAAAACTTGGCTTTAGGAGGATAATAAGAATAAGAAAAACGAGGTTGATTGATAATATGGTCCACCGCAAAGTAACGCTAGAATCATTTAATTATTCAATAGGGTCCTTCTAGTAAATCTAGAGCCACGCTGTCATTGTGAACTCAAGCAAGTCGGCCGCCTTTGAACGTTCAACGTGCCCGTACCGCTCTAGATTCTAGAATATGGATTCAGATTTACGAAACCATCTTAAGTTAGCATATCAATTGGTTGTGGGCACTTGAAGATGACAATTGACCGAATTACCTGCTCTGAGAACCAAGACGCACCTAATGGCTTTCTGTAGATAGGCACCACTGTCGAAATAGCATTTTGTTCTAGTCAAGAGAATCTTGCAACATCTGCTTGGAATTGCTTGGATCTTGCTTGACATGTACGAGTATTCTACTGATCATCTGGGGTTCAGATATTTAGTCTTGAAGCAGGTTATATCTATGGATATCAATGGCCCTAAATAGGTAATTGCTAAATAAAGAGAATCAATAACTGAATCAAAATATAAATTTAATAATAATCTATGTTAAACTATATCTTATATATAAAATTCTCGTGTCGCGGTGTTTGTTACCAAAATCCTCCGAAATGGCTCGACCGATCCTCATGTAATTTTGTGTGCATATTGGGTAGGTCTGAGAATCGGCCAACATCTATTTTTCATACCCCAAATGTTAAGGGTGGTTCACCCCTTAATTTTTGACGTGACAACGTCTAATAAATCGATGAACGCCGGCTGCATACACGAAAAAGGATGACGCAATGTAAGTACATGAACCACGAAGGCCAGTTGCAAGAGAATGAAGAGTTGGAATGTTTTTTAATCATAATAAAAAATTGAACTTAATAAAATCCAAAATCTGCTCATTTATTGCCTGTACTCTAAGGCGGAACAAAGTTCGCCGGGTCAGCTGGTATATATATATATATATATATATATAAATTAATGCTATTTCCCTTGGTCACGGCATCACACGTGAACGGCTGGACCGATTTCTCCAATTAATTTTTTGTTGCGATTATTATTGTCAGGAGAAAGTTATTATGAAAGAAATTTTAGAAAAAATACAACGGGGGCGAAGGCGTGGGCAACAGCTATACTTTGTGCGAGATAAACCTGGAAAAAAGTTCATTGACCCGCCTTCTACCACGTTTCACACAAAATGTACGTTCTCTGTCGCTCGCTATACAAACTGTCGCTAATCATGTCGCGACACGAGTTTCATAATACTCTGACCAAATGTGAAAAGAGTAACTTCGAAAGTAACACTTTTTAGGATTTTTTGTTGATGTATATGACATTATAACTATTTTCTTATTTATTATTGTAACATAAATTACGGTTGATGTGATTGCTAAATTTCACAATTTTCATAATTTTTGATACAACTGATTTTTTTCTTACTTTTATACACTTTAAAATAAATATTTTGTAAATTGAACCATCAATAATATATGCGTAGTTCATTATATACTGTAATTACTTCATTACATAATATTAATCAACAATTGTATTTTACACACTCAAAACTCGAAATTTTAAGTTACGCGCTTACGTTTGCAAGCGTCGTTCGGGCAGGGACGCGACACCCGTGCGCTTAGTATAAGTTTTACTTCACCAAAATACTTCTCGATCGCGTTTACGTAAAAATTTCAATTCTATGGAAACATGGACGCGCGGCCGTGGAGGCGCTGTCCATGTTTCCCTAGTAATTGATTTTTTTACGTAAACGCGATCGAGAAGTATTTTGTGAAGTAAAAACTTACACTAAGCGTACAGGTCGCCAATTTGGCCGTCTTTTACTTTTGTTTCGTTTCCATTCCTCGTTTGGCAAGCGCTTGCGTTAGACGTACTTGGGAGAATTCCACTTTGTTGTTTGTTTGCTAAAGGTGTTGTTATTTGTTATTGTTAATAGTTTGATATTCGTTTTTGTTAATAGTTTGTTATTTGTTTTTGTTAATAGTTTATTAGTTGTGTTATTTGATAAGCTTGTTGAGCGACAATGGAATTGGAGAACAAAAATAAAACTCGGCGTCGAAGGATTATTGAACCTCAGGCAGGTGAGTACTTACCTAAATTTCAAATTCAACTTGCAAGATTTGACCCGTTGCCGGCGGTACATACAGAAAGCGCGCGCCGACACGATCGGGTAACGAGTGTGAGTGAGAGAGAGTGGCGCGGTTTCCTTTGACGCGCCGCCACGGCGGGCGCCGCGTCAAAGGAAACCGCGCCAGCGCACAGTGGGATATTTTGCTATTCCAGCTGGCCAAAAGTCAAAAATCTCAAATTCAATGCATGTAAAAAAAAATACTACCTGTCCTAAGGCCCATACTACACGGGCGGTTTCCCGCCGCGGGAAACCGCTCGACAGAGATGCGCAGTGTAGTTTGCACCATAGAACTTCCGTATAAAATTGTGTCTAGTGGCGGTTCAGAAGCGGTTTCCCGCGGCGGGAGAACCGCCCGTGTAGTATGGGCCTAAGCCAGGTGGTCGCCGAACAATAGACAACCCTTCATACCACTCTCACTCCTTTCTGGACCCGCGCCGCAGCAGTCGAAAGTTGATCGTTGTCTAAACTGCACGCATCGCTTATTGGCATATTTACCGTACGCATCCTTTAACATCGAATATTTTTAACTTGTTCACTGTTATACAAAAAGTGATAATGGGTGACGATAATCTAGGTAAAAGTACAATTTATTTTATAGCTTTTTGCATATTCTTTGCTGTTACATTTACAATATATAATACTAAACAGAGGTTGTTTTAAGTTAATTTTTTTCGGTTTGTTAAAGTTATGAGGGGTTTTGGCTAGAATCACAAAATATCCCACTGTGCAGCGCGGCGCCCATATCTACTAGGTACTTACTTAGGTTATTAAATTTAAAAATAAAAAAAATAACTAGCATGAAAATGTTTGTTACGTCTGGCGAGGTCAAGCGCTCACCCTGCCTTCTACTACGTTACGCAAGGTAAGGCGTATTAGCGATAATTGTCATAGATTGTGTATCGTATCGTTTGTAAAAATGACGTACATTGGTAGACAGGCGTCAATGAACTTTTTTCCAGGTTTATCTCGCACAAAGTATAGTATAATATAAGATAAAAAGTGTAGGTAGGTACCTACCTACCTACTTCCCCCCCCCCCCCCCGAGGGTTGCCCGCCTTGTCGTGGGGGGGGGGGGGCTTAGTCAGCTTTGGTCATCCACGGTGAAGCTAAGTGGCAACCTGGGGCCTGTTGGGGTCGCCGGCTGGCCCGAGGAGGGCGCTCCCAGCGGGCTGAACAAGTCCGCTGCGGACGCGCCTGGAGGTGGGACCGCAGAAGAAGAGGAGTGCCGGTATTACGGTGCGCCGTTCTCCCTATCTTCTGCGGCCGTGGAGGGATCGCAGGGGGAGAGGCGTGTTGGTATTACGGTGCGCCACTCTCCCTACCCCCTGCGAGCTGGCGGGGCCGTTCCGTCGAAACGGCACTGGTGGGGCCGCAGAGGAAGAGGCATGTCGGTATTGCGGTGCGCCGCTTGCCCTATCCTCTGCGGCCGAGGTGTGGTCTGGTGTGGTGTGGGGTAGCTCCGGGGGCCTCCTGGAGGAAAAGTATCCCGGGGCCTGAGTGCCCCGGGTGGCCCAAGGATTCCTTGGGTCTTTTCCTGGCCCCAGTGAGGCGAGCTTTCGCCGCTTCCATCAGATGGACATCGGGTGGTGGATCGGGGGGTCCGTCACCCGCCAAAGATGTCCCGAAGTTGTAAGGCGCTCCAGGTGTTTCCGGAGCGCCTTAAACAGAGGTGGGCCCGCAAGGGCAACCGCCGGTGGGGGCCGCGGATGGCGTAACCGTTCCCGTAGCCCCTACCTAAGCGGAGAGAGGGAACACCATGGGGTTTTAGTCAGTAGGAGTCTGACATAACCCATCGTCCTCCCCCGAGGACGGTGGGTATCCATGAGGATTTCCCCACGTAAAAAAAAAAGGTATTTACCTACTTCTCTCTTTTTAAAAAAAGGTATTTTGGGTTTTTCTTACTCTGACTTAAGAGCGCTGTTGATTATGATTACAAAATGTCCCTAATTTTTCATACATTTTTTTGTGTTAGTTTTGTGACGACCCGGATATAAACTGTATGAAAAAAACGTCACAAAACTAACCCAAAGAATAAGGAACTTTTTTTCTCTATGAAAACCCTAAAATTACCGCATTCAAAAACAGTAAATGGTACAAAATACCCTATGCTTCTGATTCAGTTATTTTATTTATATATTATTATTTATTTATATATTTATCACATTACATCTATCTTAACAGTTACCCAATACGATAGAGTAGCACATTATTATTGATTCTCAAGAAAATTAAAGTGTAAAACAAGGATAACAAAGTAGAAGTTATGCCGACATAAGTACCTTTGATTCCAATTTCCTGTTGCTAAATTAATATTGTAATCAACGCACCGCTATTAAAATTTCTAAAACTCCATAAAAACGTACCTGGAATGTTTCATAATTTCACTTTCCCTTTTATACTGTACTTACGCAAAGTCTTCTAAAAGGGGCTAAAAATATGATTAATGCGTCTCGCGTTTTACCAAATCGACGGGCTTGCGGCTTAAATCATGGGCTTACCCGCCATATTGGCCAGGCGTTGCCGCGCTAATCCCGCCATAAATAACTGACTGACACTTGTCTATGGTACCTAAGCAAAGAGTTTCGTTCGTCTATGGTAAGCACGAAGAAAGGTGGTATTGAACACTGTTGAAGAGGTTATGATAAATTTAAATTGACGTGACTTTAATAGTGTTTTAATTAATTTAAATAATCAACAATTTGCAACTTGATCGGTCAGATGGTTTTTGTTTTTGGTACTAAGTATTAAAACAATATAGCGGAACTAAACAAGAGGTCGGCACTTTAGCTATTTTTAATGACTAGGACTATGCCTATGTAGAAGTTTATTTCAAATATTCTTTCCACTTAAGGCGGCACGGGGCACAATTAACGATATGACTCTGAGTTATCTGACAATTCAGGGTAAGTACTGTCAAAACGTAGGGAACTGTTGTCCTGTCCATGACCCAGGGTAAACGACTTAAATTTTTAACCCTGGACCATGCAAGTTGCCTTAAACTAACAATTGCTGTATCAATCGGACCTAAGTCAATTTAAAATATGAATTATAATTATAAACTATACGATGAGAATAAAGGCTGTAAGCCAGTCACCAAAAGTAACTACGTTTATTTTTTCCGTAATTTCTCTCAACTTCACCTGATTAGTTTATTCCATTAACAGAGCTCTTCCTATTAAGGTTATTTAGGCAGAAAGAGTACGCTGTTGTTTCCATCTCGGTTATTATAAACACCGCCATTAATCTTTCTCCCTGCAAATGAATTGTGTCACTTAATAAAGATCTTCCCCACCCACCGGGAGAAAGAGTTAACTAATAAATAATTTATGCGACTAAGGGAAATATTATATTTCGTACTTCGTTTAATTTGAAGGGGTTTTCTAAAGCATCATCTAGTTTCATTCCTCTTAATGTTTAAGCGGTATAAAATACTTATTTTAAGGAAGTACCGTAATTGGGATACTAGGACCCAATGGGGGGTAATTTGACCCATATCAAACCCACATACCGGGTCAGGAGTCATGAACAGGAGTGAAAGGGGTGATGGGGACATTCACACTGAGCAACTTACTATGGGACCAACCCCGAAATCGCGAAAAAACTAACAACAGTTAATTGATCGCTAATTAACCGAAATGTATGGAATAGCAGATTTTTCTTGTGATTTCGTGGCTGGTCCCATCTTGAAAGTTGCTCGGTGTGACCCTCCTCGTCACTCCTTTCACTTCTGCTCATGACTCCTGAATCAGCTGTAGAGCTTGTCTAATTTAAAATAACGCGACCCACAACCGCATTTACGCACAGGATTTGAAACTCTATTTAAGCTACAATAGAGAAATATTTCTCTTGGCAGATGTGCGTAAATGCGGTAGTTGGGCGCGCGTCATTTTAAATTAGACAAGCTACAGAATAATCTAATAAAAAAGTGGTGCGGTCAGCAAGAACCAACCTATACCAATGTACCATAATCACAGTGTAATAATAAAATCTAAACTGAGTTAATCCCAAAGGCTAAAGTTACCCTCATCAGGGCCAAAATAACCCGACTTTACGGTAACTGTAATTAAGTGTTATATGGTTGCTATATTTTATAGAAAGAAAAGAAAGAAAGAAAATACATTTATTTACATCACAAGACACATCATCAATATTTTACAAAACAAAAGGCAACACTAAAGCTAAAGATAGAATGTGTCATTGCGGTTGCAAATCGAACACTGGCTCAGCATAATGCTGAGGCGTTTAAAGCACCCCAGCGCTGATTTTCAGCCAGTACCGTTGGAGACACCCGGATCGCTGTTTAGATAGATAAATAAATAAACTGCACACTAATAGCTACATACATAAGACTACATGCGTAAATAAATAATTTGTAAATTGTAAAAGCAAATAATAATAACAAAATTTCTTGAACATAATTAGTATATCTCACATGAGAGTATATCTTACTTTGTATTTTCGAGGCAATACCTACTTTTTTTTAAAGAACTGGGGTGCTGTCTTCGTGAGAGGTCTTGACCATGCCTCTGGGTCGTTTCTGGTGCAAAGGTTGTCCATCGCGGTTCAGCGGGACAGTGCGGCTAGTGTGGTGGGTGCCTTTGCGCCTAGTATGATCCGGGGCGGTTTATTTGACTGACTTATTTTTATTTTATTGTATTTTGTGTGTACCTGAGTCTATGTATGTGTGTGTATTAGTTAAATTAATAAACTATCACTTTAGTAACTGAAAAAAAAAAGTAAAAAATAACTAAAAATAAAAAAATTTAAAACCCCCCAACGCAATTATGTCACACGCATGTTTGAACATAAAGTACCTAGATGCCCATTATGCATCTAAGATCCCTTCCGCAGCTAACAAAAGAGCTGATAACTTAGAAACGGCTGAACAGATTTTGATGAAACATGACTAAGAACCATCGCCAAGAAACCTGCTTTCTAATAAAAAAAACCGCATCTAAATCGGTCCACCCGTTTAAGAGTTATGATGCCACAGACATACACACAAACACAGACATATAGCGGTCAATTTATTCATAATATCCCTCTTTTATATTTATATTTATGGTATATAACCATAAATTAAAAATGTTATATTTATGATATAAACAATAATCAATAAATATTATTTATATTTATGATATAAATAAATAATAAATATTATTTATATTTATGATATAAATAATAATTTCGTATTTTAATTGAAACAAAACTTAGATATTCAATAGATTTTTCTCATAATCAGATACATAAACCAATGTTTGTGACGCTGCGAACGAACATAATGGGGTATCGTGAGGAATCCCCTCCAGGTTAACTTTACCGTAACAACGAAGATTAATAACTCCGGCCGAGCACTTTCTCCGTAAAAACCCCATAATATCCGTACTGTTGGTTTTGAGACAATTTGTCGAGCCAATTTAATTTAATCTAAGATCCGCCCCGGAAAGGAAACAATGAGAGCGTAAAAGCATTTTATTTTTTAAAAGAGTAAAAATTGCTGAGCGGCCCGCACCTTGCCAGACTATGTACTTATCTTACGTTTTAAGTAATGGAACCCGCTAGTAATATCCATTACTTTAGCCAAATTAAGTCTTATTCTGCGTGACACCGTTTGCCTCTCTTGTTTAGGAATTAAGTAGAAAATGCCTCGCTATAATTACTTGCCCCGACAAATTGCATATTTCTCCTTCAAGGTGCAAATAAAGGTGAAATTTTTCCCTTGTTTTTTTTTCATAATTAAACGGAGGCCTGTACATTTGTCAGCCGCCGCATATTAAAAGTAAAATGTTTTCTTTTGTTATTTGGAAAAACAAATAAAGTCAGCGACATTGTGCAGGAAACGACGTTACTTAGCTTGATTGCTTGATACTGAACTTGGGATTTGGCGGGTAAAATAAAGTCAAACTCTGGCACACGTTAATTTTTATCACGAAAATCAAAATTCGAACGTTATTTGAACTTCAAGCTTAACGACTTGTGTCGTACAGATTCTCGAAAGTGTATAGTCGGGGTAAGAAAAGGTTCGTCACTTTTCGACTCTATGTCAACGAATTAAGGTCGAAAAGTGACGAACCTTTTTTTACCCCGACTATATAAGTACCTAGTTACAACTTATAGGTGAAAAACTTAAGTAAAAGACCTGTTTTATATTTTATAGTAGCTGTTGTCTATTATACAAATGACGTTCCAAGTTAGATAGACGTCGAGTCGAAATCGTCGAGTAGACAAAACTCGAGAACGCATTCTGTTTTTGTTTTTTTTTAGGGGTCGGTAGTACTACAAGGAACCCTTATTGTTTCGTGATGTCCGTCCGCGAATTAGCTTCCTTAGAGACTGTTAGTGCTTGGAAGTTGTAATGTACCGTGGGTACCTATATTAACCAAGCGTACTATTTAAGTACCTACTACATACATATAATCAAATTTAAAAAAAAAAAACTTTTTTTTAGGGTACCTCTTCTGCACGTATTGGGGACGAATTTGTGTCTCGTCTAAGTAAGCCCATAATGTGGGATACTCATACCTTTGAATAGATCTTTCAAAAACATTAGGCATACATACCTAGGTTTGTTGAGATCATTTTACGACTTAGGGCATTTGCAAAATAGGTATTTAGACAAAGTGCTATTTTTTGCTACATACAATTATCTCCCCTTCTATAAACAAAACGTTGCCTTGAAAAATCTGAAACAATTCTTAGTAATGAATTTAAAAGGAAAACTATCACAGCTTATTAGGCTTGAGAATCAAAACTTAATATTGTATATTTGTCACCATTGTACTCGTAGGTATATACCTACAACGTAAAGAGTTATTTTATGGGTGTTCATACATTGGAGGACCGACAACAGAGATTAAATGGGTAATAATAAGTAATCCATGGCGTTCCAAAAGCACCTTCCTATTGTTAGCGAAGAATTAATTGTGTCGCACCGCCCTTCCCATATCATATGTAAATTAAATCGGGTGAGCGCCTATGGAAGTCGGTGCATTTCATTTTCTAAAGAACCTTGGGGTATAAAGTGGGAATTAAATAAGGTGCCGCTTGTGAGCGCGGTAATTTGGCAACGGGTTATTGAATAGGGGGCAAATAAGTACCTACCTATACTCAGACAACGTTGATTTTTTTAAGCTGTAGCCTGCGACTCCGTCTGCGAAGAATAGGGGTATACAAAATATCCTACAACCTCTTCTCAGACCTACAATATAGACAAAAAGTTCGTAAAAATCGGTCAAGCCAGACGGCCGGCTATCTTAAATATTTAAAGATTGTAACTAAGTTTAAGAATATATTTTTTTTTTGTAATTAATTTGCAATAAACAGATTAAATTTAAATTTTTTTTTTTTATCTATATAAAATATCTTTCTTGCCAATCTATTTTACCAAATTTCATCAAATCCTTTAAGTGTGGCGTGGGGTTGCGCCCGATTGGGCAATGAGCATAAGACGGCTCTCGGTTATGGCAAACACTATAATTACTAAATAGCTAAGAGTTTATATAGGTGACGTTTAACGACAACACAACGTCAAAATACCGCTGTCATTACATGTGATGTGGTTGTGTGCGTGGCCTCAACTCTGGTGGCGTTACCTATACACGATTATTTGTAATCAGGAACTAATTTTTCTGTGGCGATCACGTTTAAGTCGCAGTTTTTGAAACTACTAACTTCAAAAAATGTAGGAAGACCATGCACTCGGTGGTTGGAGGAAGTTTTAAAAATAACTTTTTTTTTAATTAAAAGTGACTTAATTGCTTGAAACTTCACCAATTAAGTTCAGTTTCGGCTAGGGATTGATATTTTTCAACTCCATCACCGATTGTAATTCATCGTGTATCTTCAGTAGAGGTAGGGGGTAAGGCTGAAGCATGTACCTATTCAGCGAAACAGTAATGCTTCCAGACAGACTGGTTCGAGGTAGTAGGGTATTGATACTTATTACTTATAGGCATTCCTAACCACCTTGGTCTTTGGGAAACCTACCACAGTTACCTTCCACACAAGCCAGTTTAGCTTGAAACAGTAATAAAAACACACACACACACAAACACACACACACACACACACACTCGCGCGCGCGCACGCACATACAAACTGTCGTATTTATAATATTAGTAGGATTAACGAAATACAACACCAACTAATAATTATGTGGTTAGGGGCACACTAGACTAACTTATGAGATTATTACGATTTCAGAGCTTAAAGCTAATAATTTGAACGTCAATGTTTGCCTGAACTTCGAGATATGAACTAAATATAACAATAACACAAGTTATAATAGATACCAGGTTTATTTGTAACTAGCTAAATATGCATATGTGTAGATATAACCCGGTGTAATATATTTAGCTGAACTTATACTAGAGGCACTAAAAGTTATATGTAAGGCAAGATTTGATCAAAATGAACAATCAAAAGTCAAAAGTCTTTGACCAGTGTGTGTTGCCAGTGATGACTTATGGCACTGAGACGTGGCCGCTAACGATGGGTCTTATAAGGAAGCTCAAGGTCACTCAGAGGGCGATGGAGAGGGCTATGCTTGGAGTTTCTCTGCGGGATCGCATTAGAAATGATGAAATCCGCGCAAGAACTAAAGTCACGGACATAGCTCGAAGAATCGCTAGACTTAAGTGGCAGTGGCAAACATCGCCCGTAGAACTGACGGCCGATGGGGCCGAAAGATTCTCGAGTGGCGTCCGCGGACCGGAAGACGCAGTGTAGGTAGGCCTCCAACAAGATGGAGCGACGACATGGTTAAGGTAGCGGGAACGCATTGGATGCGGATGGCGCAGGGCCGATCTGTTTGGCGAGCCTTGTGGGAGGCCTATGTTCAGCAGTGGACGTCTTTCGGCTGAAATGATGATGATGATGAACAATCAGAGCAGTCCTGAGGCACGCCGTACAACTGCCAACGTCTGTACCTACCTATATTTTTTTCAACCTAGATACGTACACAGCTAAATTATTTTTTATGCAGAATACTTAGGCATGCTTAAGGTGCGGCGATATGTATACTTTATATATACTTTTTTTTCGGACAGACTGTTGCTGTAAGCCTCTAATGAATTTTACAGCCTAGCCTACCGGACAGAGGCCAGTCTGCGAGACGGGCCGCTCAGCTAGGAACTTTATATCAAACCAAACTGAATCACTTCGTTTGTCTACATTTCGTTTACTACAACTTCATTTATAAAAATATGTATACGGAACCATGCTGTTTTCAGGATTTTTGAAACGTTTGTCTTTTAAAAGGTAGACCAAATAAAGAAACAGTAAACAAAGCAAGTAGGTAGGTCATATATTTAAATAAGTTGGGTAGAGCTGCGCCGTTGTCGAAAATGTCGAACCCAAGGAAATATTTTGTTGATCTGAATCTGTGCTATGTCCTTAGAATACACATACGCTTGGGTTATTGAAATTATGATTTTAGATCTTAACCAGGTCGTTACAGCCACGTCTGTCCCAAATTTCCCAGTGATTGGCGATAGCGTCACTGAGATGTTTAATGGTGGCAAACATCTCATAAAATGCAGTTGGATCGGTTAGGTTAGATTGATAAAAATTGTAAAAAATACTGTTTCAAAAATAAATCACTTTATGACAAACGAAAATTATGGAAAACGATACTTTATATAGCATATGAAATTCGGTAAAAAAATAAACTAAACCAAACAAAACAATATCACGTACCTATTCCTCGTCCAATTATTGAAAATTCATAAACCCTACTAATGCGTCCCAAAACTCGCGCGCCGTCCAACCGTAGGTAAGTATAACTTTATCAGAAACGCACATTTATCAATTACGGGAATAGGTCGACATCGAACGGAATTGAAAAATAAGTCACTCGCGAACAACTTTTCAGCTTGATTGTGATTTATTGTCCACATTCAACCTTCCATTGCGGTGTTGATTTATAATAGTCAAGTTAGAATCCGATTCACCAATCTAACTCAGCTAAAAACGGAGAGCTATGGTGGGATTTCATTTCTCACAGACAAAAGAAACATTACATTAACAATGGATCGTATTCTTCTTAGTGGCGCATCTCCTAGTGATGGTTGGCATTCAGTTCAGTGGATACCGCAAATGCGCTAGAGGGGATCCATTTGTTTTCCATACAATTGAAAGTCATAATGTAATGTTCGTCATAATTTTTTTCCCGTTGAAACCGTAAATTTTTCAGAAATTTTTATATTGTCATCCTGTAGAACTCTTTAGGTTAGGTTTGTTTTATAACAAAACTGTACTATGGATTCAGAGCAAAACGAGTTATGAGTAACAGCAGCACATTATGACAAACATTACATTATGACCTTCAACAATTTTATTATGCGATCGGACCCGCACCCATGGACGTACCAGGAGTCATATTTAGACTGATTTCTTCAGATTTAAACTTGCCTTTCTTTTCATACAAAAAAATATTAATAATTTCAAATGTCAAGATAATGAAGCCTTAGAGCTGGCAACACATTCTAAATTGTTGTAACGTTTTCTGTTATTAATATAATTTTAAAGTTTGAAGAGTGGCAACGTTGCTTATCATTTAATGTGTTGCACAGCAGAATTAAATTTTTTACAAAAAATTAAATATAAAACTAGCCAAAATCATTCTGACTTTATACTACATTTTTGGCTTGAAATAACTTGAGGAATCTATGATTTAAATCTATCGAGTCACTCGGCCAAGGTTTGCATGGTGTAGGTATCCTTTCAGAAAGCTAAAACGTTTTGGGGCACTCGTTATGTCTGTCCGCCACTGTCTGATGTTTCGTAAACCAAGACTTTTTTTCCTACGATCGACTTCTTTTCACCCGACTGTTGAAGGAGGGTTATATTTTTTCTAGTTGTAAGTATCCAATATTATAAATGTGAAAGTGTCTGTCTGTCGGTTACCTCCTGGAACCGATTTAGACGAAATTTGGTATGGAAATAGTTTGAGGTACTATAGGAAGCACATAGGATAGTTTTATCCCGGAAAATTGCATAGTTCCCGCGGGATCGCGGAGTCGCGGGCAACAGCTGCTGCAGCAGCTAGTGACATTAATGGATTAAGATAACGTCCACAATCAAAAGTTCGGTGCCTGTTTAAAGCAGTAATTAAGTATTTAAGAAAACGTTTATAAAATACACGGATGTGGCATGAAGGCAAAAATAAAAGCAATATTATCATTATCGCACACACCCATACGAACCGTTTAATTCAAGCCGAAGCTTATTTAAAATCCAACACATCCTTTAAAAACAGGCAACCCTGTTTTTTCAGCTTCCCACATTTGTAAATTTCTGTTTCCATCAGCGTACGTATGATTTTTTTTGTGTAAAAAAAGGAAAACATAACACGGAATTTCGCATAGATATATTCTCTCAAAGAGCCTTTTTGCGTTTATTACTTGTTAATCAGCATTTAGAACATGCCTGAACAAGTAAACAAACGAAACTACTTAGTGACTTACCGAAGGAGTAACGAAAACGTCGCTAGCCCAAGAGGTTATGTATTGGCGGTACGGTGAATAAATTCCCCGTTCATTGCGTGGTCGATATGCTCACGGCGTGCCGGTTAACTGACAATACACGCAATGTTATAGAAATCGCAAGTTGTGACGCTAACTGCGCATAGTCGAGCTGTAAGTGTGGTGGCGGGAATCCGAACGAAACTTACGCAATGTACAACAAACTACCAGGGCCCTATCACCAACGTGACAATCGTCAGTGACATATCTCGAGAGACTGTTGTACTACTAGCGGGTTTTTGGCACTGAATGTTTTAATGAATATTGTGAAACGAGATTTTTTTTAATCGATATTGTTGTGTGAAATCTCGATATGAGAAAGCTATGTCAATATTGCGTTACAATTGTAGTATTTCGTGGTTGACATACGCGTTTATTATTCGCATGTAATAATATGTATTTATAGGTGTGACAATTGTCACGTTGGTGAAATAGGGGCCTGATATTCTTCGTGTTGGCCTAGAGGTTTGACCTATGGCTAAGCAGCATCGTGCGTTCGACCATATGCTTTACGGTCAAGGAAACCTGCGCACACCTGCGAAGAAATCTAATGGTGTGTGAAGTTCCAAGTCGGCACTGGGCCCACGTGGGAACTACGGACCAAGCCCTCTCATTCTGAGCGACCTGTGCCCTGCAGTGGGACGCATATAGACTGGGACGAGGACGAAAGTCAGATTACTTTGGCTCTGATGGGTAACTTTGGTCCTTGGGATTAACTCAGTACAATACTTTTATACAATACAATACTTTCATCATCATCCCAGCCTACATACGTCCCACTGCAGGGCACAGGCCTTCTCTCAGAATGAAAGGGCTTGGGCCGTAGTTCTCAAGAAAAAAATAAAATTAAAATTAATTAAATTTAAAATATAATTTCGAACAAAAGTTCAAAAACCTCAGAGGTGCGACCTCGGATTCGAACCCACGACGCTCTGCTTGAGAGGCAATAGTTCAAACCACTGGGCCACCACGGCGGTCTTTACAGTTTATAAAATACATGGGAACAGACGAAAATAATGTATACTCCTTTTTTGAAGTAGTTTAAAAGCCACGGGAACACCCAAACCTAATAGGTACTTTAAGAAACACGAACAGACAACCTAATAGGTACTTTAAGAATCAGAAATGAACCGAACTCCAATCAATATTCGGTCTCGAACTCTGGAAATTTTAATTATACGCCTATTGGCAAATATTCAAATCCACAGCTTCTAAACAATGGTGGAATTCATTCGGATTCCAATTTAATTTGGCCAGCAGGCTTAACGGTCAAACGTCGGCGTCAATAAAATGATATAGGTTCAAAATGATAATAAAACCGTAATAAAACGTTCTTGAAACATTGTTTAATAGTATTTCCCGGTATTTTAACGGGCTGATTACTTTAGGGTAGAAAAAAATTTTATTAAAATAATTTTCAACGTGCTAGAAAAAAATACTGTAGAATTGCTTTCGGGCCGAAGCAAAATTTTATTTTGCGAATTTCAATATTTATTTTTCAACGTTATCTCCTTAGCTCAATGCACTTAGTCCAGCGTTTTTTTAGCTTTTCGATCCCTTCGATACAGTACAATTTCCCGAACCCTTCAAAACACGCATTGGTTTCTTCGATAATTACCTACTTACGTTGTTGATTCCAAATCTTTTCCCACCAAGCCTTTTAAAATTCAAGTTTGGGAAAAGAAAATAGCCGCAGGGTGCCAAATCTGGAGAATAAGGCTGCGTATCCACCGGAGCTGTGCGAGGATGCGTTGCGAGGGATGTGTTTGTCTTGAACCAATAGAAACACTTCATTTAAAAGGTCCTAAGTGAATGAAGTGTTTCTATTGGTTCATGACAAGCACATCCCTTCCAACGCATCCTCGCACATCTCTGGTGGAGACGCAGCCTTAGATGGGTGCAAGAACAATTCGTAACGGGTCTCGTTGATGGGTCAGTTTTTATTTTGCTGTACTTACTTATGTTATGCCATTTTTTTATTTGGAAAATTTTATGTGATTTCTGCTTAGAATCACAAGCTTTTGCAAGCAAGTGAGAAGAGTATTTCCAAGTTAAGACAAGAAGTAAATTTGTCAAAACGTAAACATCGTGTCTAGAGACGCGCGATTTTAAAAGTGCGTGTAAATAAATTAAGTTATTCCAAACCTAAATTTGTTTGTTTGCTTTTGGCTCAATCACGCGTACCAATACATGGGTCGAATTGAGATAAAAGTTTTCATTGTATGAAAAGACAGTGTCCAATGGTAGCGTATGCAGGTAAAGAACAAAAGCGAAGTAGGTGTAAGTATTCATCGAAATTCAAGCATATAGGTGTTTTCCGAAAAGCACATTATTGTTGTCATTAGCCTGTATTAGTGTCCTATTGCTGGGCAAAGCCTCACCTGGGCTTCCAAATCGCCATGTCTGCACATAGCCGACCAGTCACCCGAGAACATGTCTAGGCCATCCCGTCCCGCCCCTTCCGACCCTGTGGGTATAGGTATCGCCAAGAGAGTTGAGGTCACGCACTCAACACAATGTCAACATTGGGATTTTGCATTCCAGGCATTTTATGGGCATCCTTTGTCTACCATTAAGGCAGGTTTATACAGGGTCAGTGCACAAGCATAAGAATAAATAATAACAGAGTAGAAGGGAAACTCCCGCTCCGGCCGGACTCAAGGTCACGATATTAGAGTACTCCCTAAGAGAGAACTCAGTCAGGGTGTCACGGCCGGCGTCGCCGCATGCGCGTTTGGCTGTTAACTGTTTGCGCGTTCGTTTTATTGGAAACAAATAACAATTAATGACGTCAAGTTATTGTGGTGTATTTGGGTGTATAAACAATTCAAAAACGATGCCAAATCACCTTAAATGGCTTCTTTTGGTATGGCACTTGTAATAAATTCTTACTTAGAAGTACCTACCTATAATATGTAGGTACGTACAGTCAAGGATTTTAATTGTTAGGCCACTTGCCACTGTTCGCATTTTAGCCGTGTAATGCAAATCGGGTGAAGCCGCTTATACTGGTATATACTGATTTGCATTATACGGCTAAAATACTAACAGTGGCAATAGGGTAGTGTCCTGGGTAAAAAAAACACTATTACAATTAGTCCGACATTTAAATTATCAAAAAATATTGAACACATTTTTTTTCTTTTGTCAATTGAACAAAAAACGACAAAGATAAAGCGCGACAAAGTTCGGGAGTGGGGGCTCGTGACGTCACGGTTCGCTAAAAAGTGTAGCGAATCGTGACGTCACGCGGAACTTCAACATACAATATCTCCGTCATTTTTTGTTCAATTGACAAAAGAAAAAATACGTGTCCAATATTTTTTGATAATTTAAATGACGAACTAATTAGATTTTTTTAGGAAACTAGCCTATTGGCCTAACAATTAAAATCCTTGACTGTACCTAATCTACACTAATATTATAAAGAGGAAAGATTTGTACCTATTTTTGTATGTTTGTATGTTTGTAATGAATAGGCTCAAAAAGTACTGGGCCGATTTAAAAAATTCTTTCACCAATAGAATGCTACATTCTTCCAATTTGACATAGGCTACATTTCATTTTGAAAAAAATTAGGGATCCTTGGTAAAATTTGAACAATGTAACCGAAGGTGTAGAAAAATGAGTCTTAAAATGTCTTTCGTCGAATGCGCTGCCGAAACTATAAGCGATAGAACAAAATAATGTACAACAATATTGAAGAACATCATAATGTCTACAAAAAACTCCGCGGTAGCATATGTCCAACTATTGTAGTTATGTCACTACAGCAACTTTTTTCATTTTAAACATTAATGAAAATGCTAACCAATGTATAATATAGTTGTACCCGTGCGAAGCCGGGGCGGGTCGCTAGTGATTTATAAATCTCATATTTTGTAAAACTAGAATAAAATAATGATTTCAAAGTAAATAATAACTTAATATTTTAGCGATATTATCTTTAGAGTAAGTAATATTTAACAGTAAGCAACCCTAGCAACATGCCTGGACGTCAGAGGGGTGTAACGACGTGAGGGGGGAAGTAGGTATCTAAATGGCGGCGTTTTGGACGCAGTCAAGAGCTTCCCTTCTACTCTGTTATTATTTATTCTTATGCCGCTATACAGACTTCAAATCAATTTACATTGGGTATTTCTCGGGTCAGCGCTGACTTGTCTCGAATTCGAAGTCAGTTACTGACCCTGTATAAACCTGCCTTTGTTTTGAGTTTTAGGATGAAGGAAAACGTCGTGCGAAACCTGCACACACATGCAAAGCAATTCAATGGCGTGTGTGAAGCTCCCAATCCGCACTAGACTTGCCTGTTCTGAGAGGAGACCTGTGATGAAGCGTACCTATCTTATCTTAACCCTTTAACCCTTTCAACGCCACGCCTCGACAAAACGTAAACCTGCTTTGAATCTTATGTCATTGTGTTAAGATCACTTTGACAATGTACATTACCTATATGTGTCGTTGGCGTTGAAAAGGTTAAACGCCAAGAACGCCTAAAGGGGTCGCGTACTGCCGTGCCTACCACGCCACCGACGCTTATAGTGGTCATGACGTTTATTGTCAAAGAAACTTAGACACGCGACATTACGATTGTTTGCGTTACTTTTCGTTTACACTCGGCGTTTTGGTGACACATTTGCACTCGAAATGGGGCGTTCAAAGGGTTAACATAGGAACTTTCCCTATCTAAAGAGATTTAGCAAACAATCAATAGATGGTCAAAATATTCTGAATTAAAATACGTAATGTAAACTTAAAATGGTTTTATTTACACAACAATATCACAATCACTTAATTACACTCACGAAATCATCAGGACTCATTTTGTCCCATTCAAGTCATAAAAATGCTACTATGTACTTGTAATATTAAGTTAAAACTTATATAACGAGGTAGTTGTTTAATTAAATATCTTCATCTCTTCAGTACTGGCCTGAAACAAAAGATTTAATAATCCAATTAAAACAATTTCAGTAATAACTTCAATTTAAATACTAGATGAAAAAAAAACCGCTTGTATAGTTCCTGTTCCCATGGGAATTCCGGGAAAATATAAATCCTAACTGAGACGAATCTAATGACACCTCACACTTCTAAATCCATTGAGCCGTTTAGGCTGCAGGGCGTGCCAAAGAATGACACATACATAAATACGCTCGAAAAACATAACCCTCCTTCGACGGTCGGCTGAAAAAGCAACCATGGTGGCCTAGTGGTTTGACCTATGGTCTTTCAAGCAGAGGGTTGTGGGTTCGACCCCGGTCTCGCACCCCTAAATCGTTCGGAATATATACGAAATTACATTCGAAATGTACCATGAGCTTTACGCTGAAGTAAAACATCTGAGAGGAAGCTTGTGCCCTGCACGTATATAGGGTGGGATGATGATGATGATGATTAGTGACAATATATTTCATACTCAATACAAACTGAAACATAGATGCACAGAAAAAACCCCAGAAAATAGACCAATGCTGGGAATCGAACCCACGTCCTCGGCATTCCGTGCCGCGTGCTTACCCCTACACCACCACTGGTCAGGAGTTTACGCGCAAATTTTTCCTATGCATCATACATTCCAGCTTGCCATAATTAGACCCCGTTATCTAATGCTCAGTTTGGGGGCAAGTGATGGGGCCGGTTTCGATAATCTGAATCGATAAAAAATTAAGTTTATTTACTTACTCACTAACATAATTATCAAAAAGATCCATACTTACCAGAGCTCTTCTATAGTGATTTTTTAAATTACAGTCAAAACCGTTTACAGCGACACCAATTACAACGACATATTGGATTTAACACTGGTTACAAAGACCAACCGTGTTTAACGACCAAATATTGTTGTCCCTTGAATGTCGTTATAAACGGTTTTGACTATTATGAAAAGAAAGAAAAAAAATATTTTATTTTTGTAAGTAGGTATGTTTCATAATAAATTAACAATATTTTTTCCAAATTATATAAAATCAAACTTCGTCGTCTGCTTGTAAAGATCCATTTTAAAAATGAAAATGGTTTTTCGACCTCTACAGGTGTAACTGGCAAAAACCGTAGTTTTTTGTAATGCTTTATGCAGCTTTTGTTTACAATACTTTCTTAAATTTGAACTTCCTTAAAACAACTGATTAATATTTTTTACAGATTTAATGCCTGGATTTTTATTTAATACATTTGTTAATTCAATAATTGTCGAATCCGATCAAATAGATGCAATGAATGAGTTATCTCAAGAACATTCACAAAAGAATAATTTACAACGACAAATAACTATTTATACGTATGTCTTCACATAATTATTTGATTCACATTTACTTCACTATTACTACATCACTATTTTAGCTTGCCCCCAAACTGAGCGTTAGATAACTGGGTATAGCCATAATCACTTAAGCAGTGATACAGCGCCATCTATGTTTAGTTCATAACAAGAAACATCAACACTCCTTCGGAACTAACCGCTCGCCCGGACAAGAGATGTCGCTACAAGGCCCAGCCCAGCAAGCCAGCAGCAGCAGGCAGGATTAGTAACAAACTTACTTTTTCTGGAAGCCGAATTTGCCCAACAAAGTGGGTTGGTTGCTTGGTACAGAGGCAGTCCTCTTCAAGCCAGGAACTCTGCAAGTGGACTTCTTCAAGCCGTTGCTTTTGGTTGGCTGACTCAGCGAATGAGACTTGAAGCTCGCGTGCCATGATGTCTTGGAGGGAGAATCGCCGAACGACGCCTGATGGAAGGGTAAATAGACGGTTAAAAAGCAAATTGTTTCAAGCGCCATCTTGGACGATATTGAAGTTATACCTAATTGGAATGAGCATCTAATATATAAAAATCTCGTGTCACGGTGTTTGTTACCGAACTCCTCCGAAACGGCATGACCGATTTTTATGAAACTTTTTTCTCTACATTCGGTTCGTTTGCCGGGTCAGCTAGTAATGTATATAATTCAATAGGGAGCCCTTTTTCTCCCATAATCTTTTTATCCGAATTTTGAAAGTCAGAAATCGATGTCCATAATATTCTTGCTCATAAATATCGATGGTCATAATTTTTTAAAGCATATCGCTTAATAAATAGTTCTAACTGCAATGATCCATAATCCTATTGATCATAACTTTAAAAAGTCATAATATTGATAACAATAAAATTTAACGGAATATCGTTGATTATTCAGAAACATTGTAAGGCATATATCTTAAAGTAATAATTGTTTTCAGTCATAATTTTGCATTACTTAAAATGCACTAAGCATATGCATCGAAATCTATAACATCTAAAGGAATATCGATAATTACTCAGAAACATTGTAAGGCATATCGCTGGCAGCGAGCGAGCGAAGCGAGCGAGCAAGACCTTTCAGGGCAGAAGCGACTCGGACAGGTTAGGTTCAGAAGGTTAAGGCGGGAGCGAAGCGTAGCGTAGCACCCGCCTTAGCCTTCGATGTTAGGTTTTTTTTTTATGACAGCACAGAAAAGGATTATTACCTTTAATATTATGAAATGTCAAACATCCATGACACTGAATGTTATTACAAAGTAATATTATGCCTAAAAATAATTATGACCTGCGAAAAAAGACCATGCAATAATTATTATGAGTGACACATTAACATTATGAAGAGTGATGCATTCATGACACTGAATGATATGACTTTACTTATTGTTCCTTACAATAATTATGACTTAAGAAAATCGTAACTCCAATTTATGTTGTTTAATATTATGACTTCCGATAATATGACGAAGAAAAATTATGACAGAAAACGCTATGGGCTTAAAAATTCGGAACAAAAATTTTATGGGAGTCATTATAGACCCAATTCAATATCACACAGGACGGCGCTAGAATCAATTCGCCTTTTAACCCTTTCACCGCCGCGCCTCGACAAAACGTAAACCTGCTTTACGTCATTGTGTCATTGTGTCAAGGTCACTTTGACACTGTACTTTGTGACCTATATATGTGTCGTTGGCGTTGAAAAGGTTAACCGTATGATTAGTATACTAGCTTTGAGGTGGTTTTAGGGTTTCTGTTTCGAGGATTTTCTTGAGCAGAGGCCTCTGCTTTACAGTAGAACGTTATAAATAGACATATTATACATCATATCCTCCAATCCTACAATGAAAGTTTTTGAAGATGTTTGGAGGTGATTTTTGTCTATTTGGATGTTTGGATTGAATGGATTTAAATGAAATTTGGCGTACAGATAAGCAAAGATCTGGATTGAATAACATAAGATACTTAATATACGTTTGGGAGTAGCTGCAATAGAGAGATCTCTCTCCAGGCAGATGTTATGCCTGGGGACCGAAGTCCAATGGATGAATGTTGGAAGTTGTATTTATGCAGCCGAGTTGAGAAACTTCGATAGCGCGATGCAGGATTGTAGAAATTAGTTTCTTATGTGATGACTAGATGGCGCTAGTAGTCGCTACATACGTATTAACGTTTTCTGGGGACAATATTTTAACTTTAGACAAGAATGGCCGCTGTCCAAGAATGTTGAAGTACAGTCGCGGAATGAAAAGTTTCGTCACTTTTCGACTCTATCTCAAGACTTGTACAGAAATTTTAATTCCATTGTGTCAAATAAGGTTATGATTAAGCTAATCCGAACTTTAAAAAAATGTTAGCCCCTAAATGTTTTTCGAGAAAAGAAGGTATTTGTAATATTGTAGGTTAAGGCTTGATTTATAATATTTTTACCTGAGAATCCACAGGAGTGACTAATTGTTCCATTGGATATGTGTTTTCTATCACAGAGTCTTCAGTCAACACATCAAACACAGGAACCTCATTGTCAATCTTCACTCTAAACGGATTCTTTCCTTGCGGACTAGGCTCCACAACGGGACTTGGCAATTTCATAGGACTATTACACGGAGAGTTTTCTTTCTGTGAATTCTCTTGTGTATCAGGAATCTCAGAGCATTGAGAATCTATCTCTATAACCTTTGGTTCAACCTTGAACGGATTTCTGCTCACCCGTTCTGGTTCAGTTACATTAAAGAACTTGCTTTCAACAACATTGTCAGCGTCTACTGTCGTTCTGGGGAACTTGCTCAGTCTTTTAAGCACGGAATATGTGTTAGTCAAGTTTTTCTTGAACGATCGTCGCTTGTTCTCCAGTATAGGTGACTTGTCTTGTTCCTGCTTGATTTCTTGTTGGGAAGCGCTGTTGAAGTTTGATTGTTCGGTGTATGTTTCGCTTAATTCTAGAGTTGTGTTGTTGTCTACTTTTTGTTTTTTCAGTGCTGGTTCCACGCAGTATATTTTGCGTAGATTTTCCATTGATAAGCTGAAATAAGACAATTGTATGAGAACTAGCTGTATAAAAATCGGTCAAGTTGTTTCGGAGCATTTCAATGACAGACACTGTAACACCATTTTTTTTATATGTATATTAAATAAACCTCTAGCGTCCTGTGCGCACGGGTGTGCACACAACAGGTTAGGATTTTTAGAGCGGGACGCTCCACGGTTTAAATTTCTTTTATGTTAGTTGTACAGCTTAAAAACAAAACTAAAATAATTAAGTATCTATAATTAATGAATATAATAAAAATTAATATGAATATAATAAATCTCTGAGTTTTTCGGAATTTATGTGCGAAAGTTACCGTTAGCTTTATGGTGAAGGAAAAGATTGTGCACCTGCACACACCTGTGTAGAAATTCAATGGTGTGTGTGAAATTCCCAATCCGCACTACGCCCGCGTGGGAACTACAGCGCAAACCCTCTCATTCTGAGAGGAGGCCTGTGTCTTGCCTGCCTGCTGTGTGCTGTGTGGGATGTATATAAGCTGGGATAATGATGATGATTTGATTAGTGACAAACTTACTTTTTCTGGAAGCCGAATTTGCGAATTTGAATTTTCTGAGTGAGACATATTTATACTAAGTTTTTTTAGCATTAGAAATAGGGTAAACAATCTTGATGAGTCTTATTATTGAAAAAGGCTTTATAAAAAATATTAACTATTACTTATGAAACCAAAATGATGTAAATAACCATATTTCCTAGCTAATTGTTAGGTAAGTACACATTTTCTGTGATTTATTTTTCATTAGTGTTTTTCAATAAAACGACACGTCAAGATCGCTTATCTTCTTTCTAATGGTAAAAAAACCGGCTAAGCCCGGCCGGCCGGACACGCCCAGGGTAGGGTTCCGCAGCCATTACGACGTGTACTATCTGTATTCAACAAGTAATATTATTCTAAGGATTTTGTATTTACGGCATAACATCTGCCACTAATAAACTACTAATAATTCTCAAGCAAAAAGTGCCGTTATAGTTTGATTTTTTCCAAAATTTTTATACCAACGGTTTAGCTTTTAGACGGGGGGACGCTCGATTTTAACAAAAAAATTCACTTTGACGAATCACTGTATCGAAAAATCGTCTTCACAACCCCATAATGATTTTAAAAGACTTATCCAACGATACCCCACACTATATAGTTAGACGAGAAAAAAAAGTCACCCCCACTACGTCTATGGGAGGTAAAAAAAATTGGGATAAGCCGCGGGCAGACAGACAGACAGACAGACAGACAGACATGACGAAACTATAAGGGTTCCGTTTTGCCATTTTGGCTCCGGAACCCTTTGATCAATTATAACTGAAGATACACATTGCCGAACAAAATCCCCTTCAAAGAATGTCCGAACTATTTATTTGTTTGCGTAACAAATAAAATCATCACCTACACAGAAATTTGAACCTAGTCTTTACTACATTACAGTCGAATTTCGGCAGCGGCAAAACTCCACAACGCTTGACACTTGACAGCTAAACTTGACAATTTCACGCAACGTACTGAGAAAAAAGAAGGCCACTTTTGTCAAAGTGGCGCTCATTTGGCTCGGACATTTTCGGGCGCGCGACTGTGGATCTACAGTTATAATTGATCAAAGACGGAACCCTAAAAACGAAGCATAGGCTGGAATAATAATGATTACCTATGTTATTATCGAACCATTACCTGTCATCCTGATCCTGTGTCTCTGGCACCATCTTCGCCACTAAATTGACGACCTTCCTTGCGATAGGCCTCATAGTGGGCGCTCCTATAATGGGCTCGGGCTTCTTAACCCTCTTCTGCCACGGGCAGTTGTCGTTCAGATGTTGCGCGAAGTCCTGGTGCCATATGCTGGGGTGTGGTGCGACGCCTGTGTCTTTCCAGCTCACAGTTTTGATATTGTTGGTCTGAAAGAAATCACTGATATTGCAGTTATCTTTACTAATATTATAAACTAGCTCTTTTTATCGCTTTCCCGCGGGAACTATGCAATTTTCTGTCATAAAACTATCCTATATCTGTTAGTCTAGGTTAAAACTATCTGTGTGCCAAATTTTATCAGATTCATAACAATCAAATATCCATCCATACATACAAACTTTAGCGTTTACAATATTAGTAAGATACTACAGGAAAAATAGCATATTATGTTGGCAAAATATGTACCTCAATGAAACTTCGTTTACAACTTTATATTGGCAATACGCCGAGTCCTACCAAAATTTAAGGGTCCTACCCCCTCCCGGGTATGGGCAAAGGGGGGAGTTTGAAAAAAATGCAAATTTTGCAAACTACGCGATTATTTTCTATATATTTTTTTTTCACTGAATCGATCGAGACCATACTTATAATAATAGGAGCAATATTTTCCAACATTATGTAGGGTTTTTGTTGAACAGCCATAGAACAATCTAAACATCACCAATTTTTGGTTTAAGCAACAATATAGGCTTCTCGGGATCACTGAGAGCAATCAATATTAATATTACCATCACATCCACATCATGAGAAACTATTGTTTGTAAGTGCAGTTTCAAATTGTTTATTACATAAATACAGTGTTCAACAAAAACCAAATATAAGTATGGATATGGTCCCATTCGATTCAGCGCAAAAAAATACATATAAAATGATACTTCACTCGCCTAATTTGTAAACTACCTGTAACTGTAACTATGTAGTAGAAGTAAGACTGTCATTTACCATATTATTTGACTTACCGCAGGTCTGTGGTCAGGATGCCAATCGTCCATTTTCTTCAGAGAGAATGGGTCCAAATTGCCGAGGGCCAATTGGAAAGCGGTCTTCGGATCCAACAGCTCGCCAGCGTTCACACACAACGCTTTTTCGATATCTGTAATTTTAGAGAACTTCGTTTGCACTCTTATTTAACTTGCAATACTTATTTGCAAATTTTGCAAAGAGCAAGTTTCTTTTAAACTTTTGGTTGAAAAGGAATCTAACCAGCTTTACATCTATAGTTACAATCGAACCAAATGAATCGTGACTCACTGTTGCAACCTTTTCACAGGAAATGTCACAGTGACATCACATTGCTGACAAGGAAAATCATTATGACGATTACTGTCAAAATATTCTACAATGCTATTGAAAGAAAGAAAGAAAACACTTATTTGTGACTAGCGACCCGCCCCAGCTTCACACGGGTGCAATTATGCATGTATTATACATATAAACCATCCTCTTGAATCACTATCTATTGAAAAAAATCGCATCAAAATCCGTTGCGTAGTTTTAAAGATCTAAGCATACATAGGGACAGACAGACAGACAGCGGGAAGCAACTTTGTTTTATACTAGTGAAGTGATATCAAAAAATAACAAGGGATTAAAAAAAATGCGTATATCAGGAAATGGTCCCAAATCAACAAAGTGCCAATCTTCTCGGAGTTTCTTTACGTGATCGAATCAGGAACGAGGAGATCCGTAGAAGAACAGGGGTCACCGACATAGCCAAACAGATTAGCTCGTTGAAATGGCAATGGGCAGGCCATACAGCACGCAGAACAAATGGTTGATGGGGCCCAAAAGTTCTCGAATGGAGACCATGGACTGGCAAGCGCAGCATGGGACATCCACCAACAATATGGATGAACGATTTGGTGAAGGCCACAGGCTCAGGGTGGATGCAAGTCGCTTCCAACCGTAATGATTAGGCGTCAATGAGGGAGGCCTACGTCCAGCTCAGTGGCGTGCCTAGGGTATCAAGCTATGGCAAGCCGAGAGATATGTTTTATTATTTTTTTATAATTTAATGTAGGTAAATCCATCTTGTTGCCGCTTTACTCTTCAGTTTGGACAAGCTTACCAAAGCACACTTCATTCTATTTTTTTTAAGATCACTCATTATATTGTGCCGTTTTTTGCCGAAATAAACATTAATCATTAAACATTAAACATTCTATTGCTAGACAGAATTTTACAGACTCATTCTCACACGCACCGCACTGTACAAGAATACCTATTTATTTTGTAATTGCATCAAATCACGCATTTTACAACGCCTTGCATGGCCCACGATTCGATATAAACAATCGTGAAGTTATTCATCTCGCCCGCGCACTCGCGTTCCAAACAAACCAAACGCAACAAACTTCACACCGTAAGCCAGATTCAAAATTGCAAAGAAAGTGCTATATATGCAGCTATACATAAATATTTGCAAAACTAACGTTTTCCTAAGTATGAAGAGAGCGCTTGGAAGCCCCGTAAAAGCCCACAAGAGCGAGCGAGATGTCATGCTATTTATAACGTCGCTACTATCGCCGTTCAGCGCCGCCGGGCCGCGCAGCGGATTTGTTATGCAATTCTTGGTATTTTACGTAAAATAAACCGCGTTATTATGAAAGTGTTTGGTTTTTATTTTTAATCTTGATTTGAGATTTATAAGGCAAGCCCGGCTTTTGGGCTTCTATGTAAGGTTCGCCACTGGTCCAGCTGTGTACGTCCTACGGCTGAAATTATGGTGATGATGATTCTAAAGTGGGTTAGAAATCAAATGGTTTGACTGTACAATGTGTGTCCCAGGTAATAATACAGACCAAAAGTGAGTTACCTTCATCATCAGGCTCCGTTAGTCTCACCATCGTCCTCTCTATGGGATCGTAAACGTACTGGTGTTTAAAAGTCGCCTCGGCCTTCAGGAAGTTTTCTCTGTATTCGTCGGTAACAGTCAGCGAGGAGCGGTTGAAGAAACTTGGTAGCTTCCTGAGAGCCTGCATACAGAATATAAATACAAGAATAAACAATAATGATGGAATGGACAATATTTACGACAGACATTGAAACTATCTTGTAGCTGGATGAATCAAATTTTACACAAACACTTAAACCCCTGAACCAATTTGGTTTAAACTAGGTATAAAGATAGTTTGAACTTCCGCGAGGTAGCGATAAAAGAATCCTACGCAGGCAGAGTTGCTGGAAACAGCTAGTGTTCTTTAGATATTGCAGACTAAGTTACTTCGAAAAATCTGGGTTAGGGGATAGCTAGAGATGTGTCCTTTTGTCACAATACGTAACCGAACACGCTGAATCCAATGGTGTAATAAAAACATAAGGGCATAACTCATCTTATTCCCCTTTTCACTGGAGGCACTGTTATATATGTCCCACTGCAGTGCTCCCTCCAAGAATCGGAAGCTCAGTGCGGATTGGGACTTCACACACATCATTGAATTTCTTTGCAAAAGTGTGCAGGCTACCTCCGATTTCCTTCACTGTAAAATAGTAAATTTCAAATGTATTGCATACTTACATTAGCAAAATTAGAGTCCTGAGTGGCATTAACGAACTGCCTAGCCTTGGCCAGCCCGATACCAGGCAGAGAGGCCAAATAGTCGCATCCAGACATTATGCACATCTGCCGGAACTTGTCGAACTTGTAGTGTTCTATGGGACACCGCATCACAAGGGGAAGTTTGCATGTTTCCACAAGCGTACCCGTACCATCGAGGTCCATTTTGAATAGTACCTGGAAGTGTGATTGTTGTGAGCCAGCCATTCTGTTCTGTCTTGGCATCAATCATTTGGGTTGAGCTCAGGTTATGCAGGTCGCAAAATGACTACATAGGTTGGTTGACCACATTGCATAATGACTAGATCGCAAATTGTCCAGATCTTTATTTGACCATATCGCACAATGACTAGGTCGCAAAATGCCTAGATAGCTTATTTATGCCCTTCCGTACCCGTGGTCCAACTATAGTTTGTCCAACTGCTTTTCGACGGAGCTACCTAGCCATTATGCGATGTGGTCAAATAAAGATCTGGGCAATTAGCGATCTAGTCATTATGCGATGTGGTCAACCAACCAATCAACCCAATCATTCTACATACAGGTTACAATTTTTTTTTAAATGAAATGAAATTGAAATGAAATTTATTTATTTGCCTTAAATGTAGTATACATGGTGTTCGATAGTTTATCAGTCTCATACATTTAAACTTTATAAGTCATGCAAATATTGAATTTAGTTCATGCTTTTACTATGCTAAATAACAAAACAAAATAAAATTACCCTAAAATAAAAAAAAAAAAATTATTTACACATTATCAAAGAATTCCTTCAGAGAGTAATAACATTTTTTATGAAGCCAACGGAACAGTTGAGTTTTGAAGGAAGTCAATGAGAGCACTTTTATGGACTCTGGTAGATTATTGTAAATTTTTATGCATTGTACGAAACTATTTCTCTTCTTCATTGTAGTGTGTATCCTAGGTATAACTAGCCTATCAAGATATCTAGTATTAAATGAAACTGTGTCACTTTTTTTTTAAACATTTCAGGGTACATTTTTACAAATACGCAAACCTCATAGATGTAAATAGAGTAGACAGTTAGCAAACCATATTCTAGAATATTCATACTTTAGTCTAAACATGCATTTTATGAGAACAGTAACAGAACACTCGCGTTCTGCTAACGTTTTATTTTGTTCCGAGGCATGTTAAGCATGGGATTTGAATAATGAGATCTTTTACGGATAGATGAAATACTAGAAATAGGTGATTAGGTAGCAATGAAAAACTATTAAATAGGCATGTCCCGCAAAACATCAAGTGGCGTCAACTATCATCGAGGTCTTCAAGGTCACGCGCACCGTAACTGATTGATTGTTTGATTGATTGATTGAGTGTCCGCGCATCTTGATACCAAATATCCGTATTCGGATCCGAACATTTTTGACGATCCGACGCATCACTAATCAGTAATCTATACTAACTAATATTATAAAGAGGAAATATTTGTATTTTTGTATGTAAAAAATAAAATTAAAAACTACTGGAACAATTTTAAAAATTCTTTTGCCATTAGAAAGCTACATTATCACTGAGTGACATAGGCTACATACCTTGGTGCAGCCAAACAGTATCAAATCAGAATCTTCCGTTATAACCAATTGCGCTATATTTTTGACGTTCAAATACGCCAACTGAGCGTCGGCCTCGTAAGGCGCCACGATGCAGTCCACATTCCGCTTCCTGCACTCCTTGATGAGACTTAGAGCCATTGCGTGGGTTATGTCTACACTGCGGCGCATGTAAGAACGGGCCTCCTCTATCTGGAAACGAATAATGAAATGATCATTAAGCCCGCAGACTAGACGTCAGAGGGCAGCGGTACGGCAAGCGTGTTCTCTGTTCATTGCGCGGCCGAGACGCTCGCCGCACAGTGGTTACCTGGCGGCACACGCAATGAACAGAGAAATTCTCGCCGCTGAGAGTGCTTTTCCACCAGACATGTTCTATACTACATTGCTATGGATGTGTTACATATACGCCAGTCATATTCATTGGTCCACTTAGCATAGCACTGATGGTGACAGATTCAACTAATTCGAAGGAGTGTTGTTGTTTCTCGATGAGAACTGAACATAGATGGCGCTGGCTGTATCACTGCAAAAGTGATGGTAGCAGGCTGGAATGTATGATGGATAGGAAAAATTTGTGTCTAAACTCCTGACCAGTAGTGGTGTAGGGGTTTAGCACATGGCGCGGAATGCCAAGGACCTGGGTTCGATTCCCAGCATTGGTCTTTTTCTGGGTTTTTTTCTATGCATCTATGTTTCAGTTTGTATTTATGTATTTAGTATGAAATATTGGATTTCACGGGATGACCGTAAAAGTAAAAAAATGAAGTTGGAAAAAAATAAAAATACAAAAAGATACTTCAAACCAAACTTGTTAAAGTATGGCCTAGTAGCGACATCTCTTAGTCCGGGTGAGCGGTTAGTTCTGAAGGAGTGTTGATGTTTCTCAATGAGTACTGAACATAGAAAAAAAAAAATATACCTTGTTGAGTTTCTTGCCGGTTTCTTCTCAACAGGGTTTTTTCCGAACCGGTGGTAGATTTTTCGACGTTCATAGGAGCATCAATTTGATGCCTAAATTGAATAAAGAATTTTGACTTTGACTTTGACTTTGATAGATGGCGCTGGCTGTATCACTGCAAAAGTGATGATAGCCGGCTGGAATGTATGATGCATAGGAAAAATTTGTGTCTAAACTCCTGACCAGTAGTGGTGTAGGGGTTTAGCACGTGGCACGGAACGGTATCCACTTCACAACCTTGATTTGACAACAGCAATAAAAAGAAAGAAGTGGACATGGGCAGGACCCAATGCAAGAATGATTACGGAGCACATCCAACAGCAAGGTAAATCTGCTGAGTGATTCTCTCACTCTTCGAGCTGTACTCTCTGCCAATCATGACAAAATTTAATAACTGCTATGATAAGTTAAGGATTATTCTTTCTCCTCTTAAGTTTAATAAATATAAAAATACCTTTCCAAGGCTCAGTAATTCAGCTGCCCTTTTCTTTGATATATCTCGAGATCTGAAATCATTTTTTTTTCATAGTAAAATTAACCAGTTTTGAGTATTATTTTATCAGACAGAGCCTATTCAATTAAAAATTAAAGATAACACTTAATTATTTTTCCATTCCATTTGTCTTATTTCTATTAATGAACCTAAGCCAGTTAGGTCAGTACAAAGTTCACATGGACCTTTACAAAATAATTTCTGACACAATCAATAATTTTTTATTAGCCCTAGCTAAATTGTAATTAATGAAAAAAAAAACCATGTTTATTATTTAGTACTGAAGTCTAATAATATTTGAATAAAAAAAGCCTTATTGTTGTGTTTACTAACTTGTGGGACACCTGTGTGCACAGTAGCACAAATAACTTTTTACCATAAGTATGTGATAATATATAGTGTGTCAATTTACACAACAATCAAGGAAACATACTGCATTTTAGTGATAGACAAGCAGAAAAATAAAAATTAGTAAAATAGAACAGGAAAAAGTAGTTATTCTACTACTAATACTGTACAACAGTGTTTTTCAATCTTTTTGAATATGCAACCCCTTTACAAGTTCAAATATTTGGGCAACCCCCTATGGTCAAAACCAAACAAAATGTTAGTGATTTGAAAAATTCAATATCCAATAACCAGAACTGACAGGACATTCTTTTATATTGTGAGTGGCATGTGGCACTTCCAACACTATGAATTGACATTCTCTTCAATGGTCGACTTTATAACTAATAAAAGGAGAAATAGTCTGCAACTTAAAAATAACTTTGATTATTAATGTCTCATTTTGAATAAGTTTTATTAAAAATTTCATTTTTGAAGCAAGCTTTTTTTAGCTGACTGTACTTTTTGTTGACTGTACTTTTTGTTGACTGTACTTGCATTGTCATCCAACCTACATAAGTATACCAAATTTCAGGTGAATCCAACCACTGGAAGTGGGTCAAATTCAACTTCTAAGATTTGACCCAAGAATAAAACAAACGGGGTGAGCTAAATAAAAGCTTGTAAAAATAAACAAGCCCACCCTTTGCATTTTTTTATTATAGTGTAGATTACACCTATCTACCTAGATACATATGCTTTATTTTATCTGGGACCCCCTGAATAAACCTTCACAATCTCCTTAAGGGTCACAACCAGCAGTTTGAGGCCGGGGCCGCACTGGTAAGGCGACCGGCGACGCGTCGCCACGGCGACTAAATCAAACATAGTTCGAGTTATGTGAGCGGGCACAGCGGCCGCAGCGGCAACGGCGACTAAATCAAATATGTTTGATTTTGTCGCCGTCGCGCTGCGTTGCCGGTCGCCTTACCAGTGCGGCCCCGGCCTGAAAAACACTGCTGTACACTGTAATACTTACTCTCTCCTCTTGGCTTCAGTCATGGCTTTAGCAGGCAAATGTCGACCATCAAACACTAATATAGGCTTGATGTTCTTTGAAAGCAGCATTGTCACATACTTGAGGCAGTACTTTATATGACTGAAAAGTAAGAATCAATACTTTAACTTCAGGATATGTTAATTACTATAGCCAGACCATTTAACTGAGTCCTCACCCGCGCGTTTCAAAGGCGCAGGGGTAGATGACAGAGGGGGCTCTCCCGGTCCCCTTTATCAAGAGAGGGAGCAGATACGGGATTTATAGGTCCTGAGCCGGTACTTCCAATATCTGCAGACGTCACCAAGGGGGTAATAGATAGATTGACGGAACAGGAAGCAAACAGTGATTGGAGACAGGCTGTTGGGTGCAGACAATCGAAGATGATGCTGGATGGTATCGACCACAGAAGAACTAGGTATCTCCTAAATCTAGGTAAGAGTAGCTTGAGAACTATAACTGGCATAATTACGGGCCATAATTTGTTAAATAGACACTTAAGTATAATAGGTATAAAAAGTGACCCCTCCTGTCCACATTGTGGGAAGGAGGAAACGAGTGAGCACATCCTAGCCGAGTGTGTCATGTACGCGGCAGCGCGGCGTGATGTATTCGGGAGTGACGAGCTGAGGGAGGAGGAGCTAAAGGATGTCAGTCTCAAAGATGTCCTTATGTTCAGCAGGAGAACGAGAAGATTCGAGGAGAGATGCTGTGTGGGAGCGCTGCTGGGTCAGTAACCGTCGGCTCCAACCTCAGGGAAATGGGCTGAATGACTGTGCAAAACGGTCAACAGCCTGCCTGGCTCAGCGAGGCGTCCCCATACATCATCATCATCATCATCCCCTTTATCATCATACCCGCAGCCCCGTACTGTGCAGGTGAGGACTCACTTAAACGGTTTAGCTTTAGCACACCCTCCTTGGTGTCAGGTTAAGTCCATATAAACAAGCCTTTTATACTGCTAAAAATACCATGACATGTTGGTCATATTGCAGCAGCCAGTCACCAATAAAATGACTTTTAGATACCCATTTAAGAGTATGTTTGATAAAGATATTATCATTATCTTGGCTTATACATGTCCCATTGCTGGGCACAGGCCTCCTCCCGGATTGCGAAAGCTTGGGCAGCAATTCCCATTAATACTGAATTTGTTTATCTACAATTTAACTATCAATAACTTTTAACAATGATATGCCATACACGTGTGAGGACAAGCCGTTGCGGCAGGTTTTAAAATAAATCCATTCTGGTTTTAGCACTTGTATCATTCATAAACTTACAAAAGATACAAAAGCTTGAATACTTACATGTCGGTTTCCTCACCGCGTACCAGTTTGTCAGCACAAGCAAAGGCCCCCTTGTGGAGCCAGCAATAGCTGTCTATGACGACTGTGCATCCACCGAACTCACCTACATTGGCTCGCCTAGAGGCCTTTTCCAAAAATGGGATCAAACCTGTGATACCCATACTGAAGCTTTCAAATCACTTCTTAACACGATTGAATCATTATGATAGCTTAATTATATTATTTAAATAATAAATGCAAACATAATACTGAGCAAGAGATTAATCTAATCATAATTTCTTTCTAAAATTAATGAGCCCCAACTTCTCAAAAATATTGTGCACGCAGAGAATGCACAAAATGCATGACATTGACAGTCGATGTCAAAACAACGAAAAGCCCGCCGTTTTCTAGAGCATTTACGAAGCTACCAATCAATTCAGCTTACTTTGTTATCCCTGCCCAACGTTTTTAAAGTTTCAATAACTCATTATTATGTTATATTAATCATCAGAAATCAATACTTACATGTGTTTATCTCTCGTCGATACAAGATATGGCTAAAATTTGTGTATAATGCCGTTATCAATGACTTTCAATACGAAGTAACTGGGGGTAGTTAAAGAATTATCGCCATTTTCCCGTTAAGAGTTAAGTACTAGATTATAGCACAGATTGACCTCTTTATTTTATTTGAAACTATAAAATTAAAAGACCGGTTGCAGTGTGCGCCTATATAGTTCTATTAATGTTTTAAATCAGTAAAAATGAGATTCAATCCATATTTCTTGTCGTCGGCTGCCGCGGTCGCGTTGACTTGTGCTGTGTCAGTTGCAGCCTTATATTATAACAGTCGGAAAACCGAAATCAATGAAGTGATGGTGTTCTGCAAGCTACAGCACAACGTTTACAATTACTTCGACAAATTGCTCAGCTTCATTGATTCTGCTACGAAATTCGTCAACGTCTGCATGCCGAGCATCCACAACCCCGCTGTACAAGGCCGCCTGGTGCGGCTGATCAAGAGGAAAAATATTAAAGTTCGCATTATAATTGATCGCACAGGATACAATGAATCTACGGAATTTTTTCTCAAAGAACTCATTGATGCGGGTAAGTCCAAACAGGTCGGGCACGCACGAAACTGTACTTTCGTAGGTAGGGGACAGTCAATGTTATAAATACTTAATGTATCTATAGATTTTTTAGAAAATTATGAAATTGCTATGTACTTTTTATGTCACTTTAAACATTCCTTGCTTGACATTGTCCCTGTGCGAGTTCTGTGCCGTAGTGTGAAATAATTACTTACCTATCTTGCAATGAGGTGAAGTGGAGCAAAGACACCTACTTGTCTGATGGTGACTATGAAATAACGCAATGGTCAGCTTAATGCCTTTCAAAATATACCTATTAATTATTTTACAGGTGCAGAAATAAGATGCAAACTAAACGAACCGAACCACTTCAAAATGCAACACAAGTTCTGTCTAGTTGACGACCAGATACTGATGACGGGAACTCTGAACTGGGGGAATGACCGCTCTTTCGATCATTGGAACTACGTCTACATCACCAGCAAGAAACAGCTAGTCAATCCTGTGAAATCTGAGTTTTACCTGATGTGGAATGACTTTACGAGTAACCTGCAATTGAACGCCAACTCTCCATCCAATAAAAGCGACACCGACACAGAGGATGAGCTCGAATTTGTCCCACATAATGATAATGACCCTATCGGAGTTCTGCATGAAAGCGTCACTCCAGAAGACAGGGATACCCAGGTGACACCGGAGCAGATTGTGTAGATAACTTCAGCCCTCCATAAACCGCAGCACGGAGCGTGCCCAACGCGCTACATAAAACTAAATCATATACGCTATGCCACGCAGCCGGAGTGTGTCACCATATATATGATTCAGTGTTATAGACCGCGCTGGGCACGCTCCGTCGGCGACGCGCCGGTTTGTGGTGGCCTTAAAACGTAAAGATAAACCAACATATAGGTAACGCCACCAGAGTTAAGGTCACGCACACAACCACATCTCATGTAATGACGGCGGGATTTTGACGTTGTGTTGTCGTTAAACGTCAACACAACGTCAAAATCCCGCTGTCATTACATGAGTTGTGATTGTGTGCGTGGCCTCAACTCTGGTGGCGTTACCTCTACATAACCAGCAAAACGACAGTTGCAGCAACTTGTTACTGCAACAGTTACGTCCCATGTAATTGCTGTTTGGTATTAATAATTACTAAAAATTGTCTAATGAATTGTTATTTAATTTTATTTATATTTTATGCAAGAGACTTAATTTATTATGATAATTAATGTAAATGCAATTTTAATTCAAAAACATAAGTTATTTTTTAGGTAGAGCTAACCTATGCCTGTTCATTGTACTAAAGCTCGTCTTTTTAATTTTATATTTCAGCATTGATACCACTTTTTAAGAAGAAAAGTTTTTCTTCATTTCTGTTTTTGTTGTTATTCTTAATTTCGATTTTTTTTACTTAAACTGTCTATATTTCGTTTTTGTAAATTTTCCATTTTATGGTCAGCTTCGATTTATATTTTAACATTAAATTAAATTAAATTATAAAATGTCACTGGAGTTTCATTAACAAAGATTGAGAACCGGAATTGACCACATAAAAAAGGACTAAAGAATGGTCAACTACATGCACAAAGACAAATTCCATCTTAGCCGTCTAAAGCCTAGTTTAGATCTACAAGTAAAATTGTGCATGTTGTATAGTTCGGCTCACGTAAAAAGAGTGCTGGCGATATACCTGCGCAGTGAGCAATTAACCGACCAAACGGGTGGAAAGACGTGAGGCGCGGGGAGGGGACACGCGCCGCTTGGCGGTGCCGTCGCGCTATTGGTTCGGCAGTCGACCTTTGCTTTCCGCACCATACTCGCGACGGTACCCCTGCGCAAACACATCCCCTTCACTGTCACCCAGCGCTCTTTTAACGTGAGCCGAACTATATCACATTGCGAGGACGTAAAGAAAATGAGTTTGGAAGTGGTCAATCGAGCGTGGCAATGTAATGCAACTTGCACGATTTTTCTTGCAGGTGTCAAGTCAACTGGGTTTAAGGGAGCATTGCTTCTGCAAGCCCTCTGGTATTTTAGGCTGTGGGTAGAAGTACATCAATCACTATTCGGACTGGACATACTCGTTTTCCTTCAGGTCTCATAAAAAACTGTGACATAATATGTGTATTAGTAGATATAGGGTAGTTATTATTAAGTATATTTCTCGATGTGGGTAGAACACCTTTTGTTATGGTTAGCCAGTTCTGCAATAAAATAAATGTTGTACGTATTACTTGTGTGTTTCGTTCACCTCGACGCTGAAGGACCTAAGTACTAGATATTACAAAAACAAGTAAAAATTGTATACATATTTCTGACCTTGACTGTATTTTGTTCACTTCCTACAGTCCCACCTACAGTCTACACATGCATAAAAGCATTAATATACTTAAGCGAGCTTGCGCAGACCTGGGTTAACTACTTAACTCCGAGTTAATGGCTAACACAGGATTAAGAAGTGTCAAAATGTATGTACCCAGGGTTATGAATGTTATGATTTAATTTTTAACCCCGAATCGTGGAAGTTGGTCTAACAATAACAAAAATGTAATAACATAATTATCATACATATTTATTATTCACTCTGCAACCCCAAAATTATGTGCAGATGTAAATTGACACAACCAGTGGAACTACGTTTTTTAAAAAACCGGTTGTCTGTAAAGTTGGTTTACGGACGATAGTTTAACGTGACAACGTCATAACAAAACATTCAAAAATCAAAAATGAAACCAGGCGGTCAACCATCCAAGTACTGACCGCGCCCGACGTTGCTTAACCTCGGTGATCGGACGAGAACCGGTGTTTTGTCAAATATCTTGAAAACAGTGCATCCTATGGCAAAATCAATGAAATCTTTAACTCCCCGCACCCGCCCCCCATTAAAAATTACTTGAGCGCTAGTACTAAGATTGTACATCCTGGCGCGCGCTGCTCTCTTGTACATCCTAGCGTTCACTGCTCTCTCTTGTATTTTTTTTTTCCTTTGGCTTTCACCCTTGTTTTTTTAGCAAGGCGTATTTTACCAATGTCGACGTAAAGACATGACACACATGAGGAGACTGTTTGGTTTGATCTGTTTTTATTTATTTATTAACATTGTCCGTCCGTAAACAGACTTTTTTAAAGATTTAGTGGCCTCTAAACTGTGTCCTTTAAGCCACGTCTATTTTCTTTTTTTTTATTTTGTAATTTAGTCTATTTTCTATTTTGTGAACAATGTTGCCAGCAAAGGACATTAAAACAAAAAAAAACTTATCCCTCACCTCTTTAGACTAAACTGGGTAAGTACAGTTGAGAAAACTGAATTGCGTATCAGGGTAGAACCTCTTAGTTGCAAATATCATGTTGAAAGAAATCATCAGGAAATTGACTGTGACGAGGTTCCACCCGGGTACGAGATTCAGTTTCCTCAACTGTATATAATTAAAATACAATTCAATTAATTACTTAACACATATTTTAATAAACATACAAATACACTTAAAAAATATTTGATCTGAATCCTACTCACCTCCCCTAATAGCCTTGTATTTAGCTATTTCATTGGGGAAGGTCTTTCCGAGCTCTCCAAGAAGGTGGCTCTTAAAACGCTTGTAGGAGTCTATCTTGCCTTTGACTTCTTCATTCTTCGCTAGAGCTTTGTCTATGCAGTCTTTTGTGTAGAGCTGAGGATTCCGACCTTGGTCAATGTAACTAAAAAAAAAACAAATATTTTGTTTTTGGGGTATGTTTCATGAAAACTTGTAATTCATAAATTAATTTCAAGATGGCGAAGGTACTTTGGAACACATATTTATGGAATGCTCAAAAATGGCTGTATATCTAAATCCCTAATGATTATTTGTCCTAATGTAATGATTGTCCTAATGATTGTTTGTCCTAACTCTTTTTATTTAAAATCTATTAATTGTTCTGGATTTTTATAAAACAAACCTAACCTAACCTATAGAGTTCTACAGGATAATCACAAAAAAGTTCCTGAAAATTCACGGTTTCCGAGAAAAAAAGTGTTAGGACAAACGATCATTAGGACAAACATTACATTAGGACAAACGATGATAGGGATTTAGAATGAGACCCCTCAAAAATATCTGTCCCACTATATGACCTGCTACCCGGTAATATATTCCGTCCCGTTAATGTTTATTTCCCACTAACCCTAGTCTCTCTATTTCTCTCTCTATTTTGTAGTATAATAGACTCATTTTTATCCAAAAATAACATCAGATTACAATATAATTCAAAAGTCCAATATAAAAAAAAAAAAAAAATTTAAACTGTTTATTACTTTCATAAAAATACAAATTAATTATTAATATTATTAGTACAATCTTTTAAATTTTAAGATTATATAAACAGACTTTTTTAAAGATTTAATGACCTCTAAACTGTGTCCTTTAAGCCAAGTCTATTTTCTGATCAAGTCTATTTTGTTTTTTTTTTGTAATTTAGTCTATTTTCTATTTTGTGAACAATGTTGCCAGCAAAGGACATTAAAACAAAAAAAAACTTATATAGTTATATAGTATAGTTTCTTTCCAAATACATTTCTTCTAATCCATTAGATATGTCCCAAAATATGTTCCTAACTTAGTTGTTAGTTAAAGTATGTACTTAGTGTGATGTATAGCAGTGGCAGTTTTTAACTTTTTTGTTCTAGATAGGTTGTGGCTGGTATTCTACCAAACACGGACAGCTCTACAGTACTTGACCAAAGGTCATCTGGCAGTGTCTTATCCAACCTCAACATTGGCGGAATCATTGCACCATTTGATGGGGCAATTATTATCCCAAAAATTTAATTGATTTCAATATGCACAACATCATTTGATGACATATTGAATACCATGGAATGAAAGAAAAAAGAAGCATTCACTCTATCTAGCGAACATTCATTTAAGTGAACTGTCTGACATCACCTTAACTTTTTTGTGGCCTCTTACCCCAGATTTAAACAAAAAAGTACACTATGAAGTTTGACAAAAAATTGTTTTGGATGCAGAGGTGCCATTATTGTATTGAGAAGATATGAATTCATGTATTTGTAGAATTATACTTACTCAAACACTTCTGTAGGAACATGGATATCTTGCACTTGAGATTTTAATTTGTCTACCTCCTGCAGGCCAGTCACGAGCGATTGTCTGAAATATGCAATAACATGATGAGAGCATTTGCTACACTTTTAATTAAGCAGGGTAGCATAAGAACCATACTTACATCTTTTGGTTTAGAACGCTCTGCCCTTGAGGCTGGAAATCGCTGACGATAATACGTATTTGACGCACATTTTCTATGAACATCTCCAGCTGCGTTTCTAGGTTTTCGAGAGGAGAAGTCATGATTATTAATTAATTTGGTGGAAGGTAATAATTACAAATACACGCAATAAACAAACGTCACGTCACGTAAACACAAAGCGAAGAATTTTATTTTTCTTTGACATTGCTTGCACAGTGTTGCCAATTCGTAGCAGACAAAAATCATTTATTTTGACGCGGATACTAGAAGGGCATGTATGTACAGTTTGGAGAGACTGAATTGCGTACCAGGATGTAACCATTTTGTTGCAAATGTCATGTTGACATTCCCTACATCTGCCAAAGAAATAATCGGGAAATTGACTGAGACCAAGACGAGCGAGGTTCCACTCTGGTACGCGATTCAGTTTCTTCAACTGTACATTGCTTGAGAACCTTTTCCATTTATTTGTGTCGTTTAAAAAGAAGCTAACTAATTGTTAACAACATTTGAATTTTTTTTATGTGTAGCAAAAGGTTGATTTACTTGATTAACCTTTTATCTATAAGTAAAATAAATATCACGGGACAATCTTACACAAATCGACCTAGTCCCAAACTAAGCAAAGCTTGTACTATGGGTACTAGACGACGATAAACATACTTATATAGATAAATAGGGTATGTATTACAATACCGAAGTACGGAAGACCGAATGTATTAAAATATCGAATGGATCAAAAGACCGACACGATTTTTTTCTGAAACCGTTAACTTTTTAAGATTATTATAAAACAAACCTAACCTAACCTAAGGGGTTCTGTATGATGCCGTTTTAATAAATTCTGAAAAGTTTACGGTTTCAGAAAAAAATCGTGTCGGTCTTTTGACCCATTCGATGTTTTAATACATTCGGTCTTTCGTACTTCGGTATTGTAACACATACCCAGATAAATAAATACTTAAATACATAGAAAACATCCATAACTCAGGAACAAATATTCGTGCTCATCACACAAATAAATGCCCTTACCGGGATTCGAACCCAGGACCTCTTGCTTCGTTCGTAGGCAGGGTCACTACCAACTAGGCTAAAGCGGTCGTTAAAAACCGCCGGTCGGTATGAAAACTTATTTAATACGTAATAATGCTATTATATACTATACTTTAAGAACCAAATAACAAGCACGTTAGTATACTAGTAGCTCTATGACCTGTAGACCTCGCGAAACGGCTAAAATATTTATATGTCTTCAACTCCCTTTTCTCTGCCATTTAGAAAATAACAATATTTACAAATAACTATCGAACTTGCTCACAAAATTTCACGAGAATCGGTTGAGATGTAATCTGTAGTAAAGAGCATAGGTACAGTCGAGTGTTGAAATATGGATGCATACAACTTGCTCATAAATATGTCCCCATAGCTCTTGTCTTAGGTATCGGTACACAATTATGGGAGGATAAAAAAATTCAAAAAATATTTTTGCACTTGACCGTACAATCAGACAGATAGACATACGAAAATATTAACCAAAACAACCAATGCAAACTAGTACAAGAAGCGTGCGTGCGTGCTTTCAATGTATAAGAATAAAATTTAGTAGGGGCTAGATTACAATTACTCCAGCAATTTCTTTTTTTTTTCTAGCTACATGTCCTGGGAAAATTTGAAATTTAGGTAAAGAGGCTAAATTGGCAACACAAAAATCATTTTTTTTATCGCTTTTTAGACAAAGGAGATAGTCTCCATCCATAAAGAAGGGAATGAAATGAATTGTTCGTGTCGTTAAGAGCAAAAAACTTTTATTCGAATTCCGTGCATGGCGGGAAGAAGTTGATATCTCAACTTGCATGTTTTTTTTATTATCATATTCGCTTCCTACGGGTTATTTTTTTAGGTTTTATTTGTAAAAAAATGATGACTCGTTTCATACGTTTCCGGAGTTTGCCTTTGATTTGATCTTACATGGACATCTCGATATCGAGCATGTATTTCGTAAGTACAAATTATTATGATCGACCAACACAACAAATCACCAAGCATCCGGTCTTTTAACTATATAGATAGATACCGCAGTAGGTATAGATTTCCCAATTTTCCCATAGCGAAAAAACGGGAACCTATCGATGTTAAGAAAATTTTATTTCAGAAGGTTTAAAATCCCGAAAACTTCATTTGTCCGAAAGCATTTTTTTCTGAAACTAAATATTTCAGGATTTATTTCAGGACCATCGTGTTAACCTTAAGGTTAGGTTAGGGTTGTTTTATAAAATCCTGAAATATTTACTTTGTCAGAAAAAATTGCATTCGGATAAATGAAGCATTCGGGATTTTAAATATTCGGATATTTTTTTTCTAAATTTTGATAGGTAACCCTAAAAAACGCGTTAAATAAATGTCAATGTTGACTGACGTTTTACCAGGCCTCATGCATGCCATGTACTTACGCGCGATATTTACCTACCGCGGGGACGATCGCCTGCGATCGAAATTCCAGTAGGTTGTCACAAGCGCGCGCCGACGCACGTTCATTCGTGTTCCACGGAAAAAATATGCCGCCTGAACTTTTATAAGTGAATGGTGAAACAGGGGGCAAATTTTAATATGACTATGCTAGAATTAATAGCTAATATAACAATTTGGAAGTTCGTATCGTGCTGTCCCTCTTACTCTTCTATAAAAAGCTATAAGCGTGAGCGGGATGGCACGATGCGAAGTTCGAAAGTTAACCTTCGTATTTAGTATAACGCTAGGGTACTATGAGCATGGCAATGTGTTCTACGCATTACAATAAATATCCTTTTTTGTTAGGATTCCAGAGCTAAAATGGCAAAAACGGAACCCTTATAGTTTCGCCATGACCGTCTGTCTCTTTGTCCGTCCGTGGCTTAGCTTAAAGAATATTAGTGCTAGAAAGTTTGCATGGATATAATATATAGCAATTATCCCGACAAAATGGTAAAACAACATGTAGAAAAAAAAATTTTAATCCAAACTGCCAGCCCTTGTCACTGTCGGCACGCACACATTCTTAAGGAGACGGAGTAGTATAATCTGTGGCTACAATCGCGGTAAGTACCAAGATTTTGTACGGGATGCAGTATCTGTTACGAAGTAACTATTAAGTAATCTGTGGTTTTACGTACATTCATTCTATTCTCAGACATTCTATTTAATTTATTAATAGTCTGTAGTCTGTGGTTCGTTTCATTTTGTGTTTTGAAGGTCGAAAATCAGTCTTATTTTATTTTATCTCAACTCAATAAATAAATACTAAGGAATATGAAAGACCAATTTTGCATTTTACCCACATAAGTGCTTCCAGGAGTTGCATCCTTGTGTTTGTGAATAAGTTTGTGTTATAAGATATACATACATTGCTGTGTTAAGGTGATATTGATGCAGCACCATGAATCTAAGGTTACCGCTCTTCAATCGGCGCTCGCCGGCGGCGGATCGGGAGCATTCACTAGAGCCGTCGCCCAGCCTTTGGACGTGCTAAAAATCAGGTTCCAACTGCAACTGGAGCCTATACAACGGGGCTCGAAATACAGCTCAATCTTTCAAGCCGTTACTTCCATCGTGAGGGAAGAGGGACTGTCTACATTATGGAGCGGTCACATACCCGCGCAATTACTATCCATAACCTACGGAGTACTTCAATTTACGACGTTCGAAGAGTTAACACGTGTCTGCCAATATGCTAGTCCTCAATTTTACGATATGCATAGACATGGAATTATATTTTCAAATGGCGCCATAGCGGCTAGCGTGGCTACCATATTTTCCTTTCCGTTTGATACTGTAAGAACAAGACTGATAGCTGAACAGAAGACCCTAAGAGCTTACAACGGGTTCCTTCATGCAGCCTCAACTATGGTCAAAACGGAGGGCCCATTAGCCTTATTTAAAGGTTTAGTTCCTACTTTAGGGCAGATTGCACCTCATGCTGGCATCCAATTTGCTGTGTACAAACTTTTTACAGATAATATTTTAACTAAGTTTCAATATTTCCAAAGAACTGATAATTTTAAATCTGGTACCATAGAGTCATCTTTGTCAGCTAATTTAATAGCGGGATCTGTAGCAGGTTTTGTTTCTAAAACCGTAATATATCCATGCGATTTGATGAAAAAACGAATGCAAATCCAAGGATTTCAGCAACACCGGAAAAACTTTGGCCGACAAATGTACTGCAACGGTTTATTGGATTGTGTGAAACTAACAATAACGGAAGAAGGTTTTTGGTCACTTTACAAAGGTTATGGGGCCAGTGTTTTAAAGGCTGTCTTAGTGTCTGCATTGCATTTTGCTGTATATGATGAATTAAAACATATCCTAATGAGGGTGCAGATTTAATTGTGTGATTAATTGCTATTAGAATTTAGTAGTCCAATTTATATAATGTTGATTATTTTTTATTGGAGATTGTTGTTATGTGTTGGAGTAAACCTCAGTTATATTGAATATGCCATAGTACTGCACTTATCCTAGGATCTTCTCATTTAGGTGAAACAGTGATTATTTATATTGTTTATTTGCTCTTATAACAATCTTATCTGATATTTACCAAAAGCCCTGTGATAGAGCAATTTAATTGTAGTTTGTAAGATTAAAAATTTTACATGTTAGTATTTCCATTAAATAATTTATTCAAACAAGTTTGTTATCTCATTCAAACTCAACTTTAACAACTAATTTTGTAATTTGTAATGAATCAACACCATTTATTTTAATCACAGTTTTTAATGATTCACAGTTAATCATATTAAGACATATTTGCTCCAGGGTGTAAACCATGATTACTCATTAACTCTAGAGCTCCTCATAAAATCATGCTTCATGGTCATAGGAGCTGATTAAATGTAATGAATGACATTCTTCACCCAGTAGCAAATATAACCCACTTATTTTAATTATAATCAGAGACCGGACAAATGGTTCTCATTACTCGCAATAACGTGGACATGACTCCAAAGATTAATTAATGAATTAATTGATTTCTTAGTAATAATTGCCAAGACTTCAATGGGATAATAAAAGAAAGATATCACACCTCTTTTGATTTCCTTCTTAAAAATACAATCATTTTTTTGAAATTGACATTAATATGCTGACATTCATTAAATTTACTTTGTGATTCTTTCATTCTTATGGTATATGTGTATCACGAAAGATATCATATAACAAATAAAATAAACCCATGGATTTTTTTTGTCGCCTTTTGAATATCGTCAATTTTCCACCGAGCTCATGGCGAAAATTGAAGTAAATAAAATACGACGGCGAAATGGTATGTCAAAATTGTTTTATTTTTTATTGCTTAACTTATACATTTAGAATGAGAACTCAATAATATTTTGGCATAACGGCATTCCCATTAAACTACTTAAGTTTGCTCTGTTAACTTCAGTAGATTGCGAATGGAATTTTTCAGCTCATAAGTATATTTTGGATGTGAAAAGGAACAAACTCACCCCTGAAAATTTAGAAAAAATAATTTTTACGGTAATAAATCTACACAATGAGTCTGTGTTTAATTTATTGATTAATATTTTACGAAGTAAGTATACAAATTAAATTACAGGTATAAATAATTAATTGATCTTTGGAGTCATGTCTATATTATTGCCAACAATGACATCCATTTTTCCGATCTCTGATTATAATAAAACAACTGTAAACAAGATTGTTTTAATAGTGGCTTATTTATTAACAATTGTTAAATATAAAACAATATGTAATATTCTCATAACTTAAAATATTTTTATATTCATAATGGGTTAGGCTCGTAAAACACATTTTCCCGAAATGTGCACTTTCTCTAAAGAAGGTGCACTTGTTTAGATAGATCACTTTCTCGGAATGTGCACTGTCTCAAAAAGTGCACTTCCCAATTGGTACACTTTCTCAGATAGAGCACATTCTCAGAAGGTGCACTTTCCCAAAAAGTGCACTTTCTCAAATAGAGCACTAGATTTGGAAAAGTACGTACTATATATCTATATATAGACTATTCGATAAACGGTAAAAATGCACGAGCACGAAGGATTTATCTAGGTAAGTACATAGGTAAAAATGTTAACATCGCCATCATAGCTTAGGATCTTCATCTAAGGAAAACTTTGTGGTGAAGATGACATTTTTGACTAGTGTACATTTTGGGAAAGTGTGCGTTTTGAAAAATGTACATTATGGGAAAGTGTGCGTTTTGATAAAATGTACTTTTTGGGAAAATGCACTTTGGGGAAAGTGCCCTTAGTGGGAAAGTGTACATTTTGGGAGTGTACATTTTGCGGAAAGTGCACCTTTAGAGAAATTGCACATTTCGGGAAAGTGTGTTTTACGAGCCTAACCCTTCGTGACTATAGCTAACCATATGATATCACATAGCCCATATTCCGCATCAGAGTATCTTTGATTGCAGGCTGTAATTCTTTCTTCATGTAAGTGGTCAGAAGAGTTCTAATGCCTTTAGTGAAAATGTCTTCCATCTCTCTTGAGATATCCTCTACTTCATCTAAATCATCTCCAGGTCTGAACAGTTTACTTCTTTCATAGTTAACCCTGTTTGTCCGTGGCTCATATATGCTGTCCCAATTATTGTCAGCTGATCTGCTATCAGAAACTTCATAGGGCTGATCTAATCGCGGATCAAAGGAAAACTCGTCAGATCGTCTCCTTCGTTTTAATGGAAGATTGTCTTTGTTTCTCACAGAGTTCCTATTAATATATTTCTCGCAGCCATACGCGTAAACACTTATGAAACCTGGCTCGACAAACTCGGAATCAGTTTTCACGTTGAATTTTCCCGGTTGCTGATGTAACGGCCGCGTGTGGAAACCTATTCCAGCTTTTCGGAGTCTTAGGATCATGTTGCATCCGTTGCCTCGTCTCGTGTAGGAATCATCATACGGACCATCGTATCGTCTGTTATCGGCATAGTGCCTTCTCAATCTTCGGCTTGGCGGTATGTGTCTGTCCAGCTCGTTCGCGTCAAACAGATCCACGTTGCCACTGATGGTTATATCATGGAACAGAAGCATCGTGTCTAGGGAAACGTTCCTTGGGTCAAAGTAGCACTTCTCGACGCGCACCCAGTTGGCATTCTGAGGAAGTCGTACACGCATCCTTGTGACGTACATGTCCACTGGAGCGCTTCGCATTTGCTGGTACAGGCTGTAGCCGTTGAGATCGATGCTTTGGCTCTGTAACAAGGTTGAAGGAAGGCATTGAAATATTAGACCAAAAAGTGCAGAAAAGTTAGCCGTTGTATCGTATCGTAATGACATAATGTGTCCCGTTCCCTGTGTTAACGAAAACCTGCAAAATATCTGATGGATCTGACTCAATATCAAATGCCAGTATGCTATTGGGCTTACGGGTCCATTTTCCAGTTTTTCTTCTTTCCAAATCCCCTATGCATAAGCTAGTCTCATGCCGGCGCAACCGGCGAAATGCATTTGGAGCTTTCATGATCCCAATTTATATAGATAGGTTAGTGGCGAGGTGACTTCCATTTATTCCAGTATCTTGGGCTGGCGGGTTCCACTTCCGTCTCGTCAGCTAGTCTAAGGCCGACTCTAGCTGTTAAGGGCTACGTTCCTTCTTGACGAGCACGGTTCTCACCGGTTACTTATCAACGGACCACGACGGTTGTCTTGGGCTGGTTCCTTTTCCGTCGCTTCAACTGGTCCAGAGCTGACTCCAGCCGCTGAGAGCACTGTTCCCGTAATGGATACTATTTTCAGTGACGAAAAACTTACCAACTGACTAGGTGATTCCTCTTCTGTTGTTTGAGCTGGTCCAAGGTTAATTCCAGCCGCTGCGAGCGTCGTTCTCCGCAAAGAAAACTTGACAGTGTCGACAGACTTACCAACGGAGTGTCCAGTGTCTTGGGCTGGTTCCTCTTCCGTCGTTTCAGCTGGTCCAGAGCTGACTCCAGCCGCTGAGAGCATCGTTCCCCGGCTATGGGCACAGTTGTCAGCGGTGGCAAGCCCCCTGGTCCGATGCCGGGTCTGCTGTCGAATCTCTTGGCTTCGAATAGTGGGAGGAAACGAGACTCTGCAAGACCAAAAGTCCGATTAATCAGATTATATTCCGACAAGCTCGTGCGCGGCGCTCGGCGGAACCCTGCCCTGTCGCAGGGAGTCTCTGCTGTCCTTAACGAGATTGTTTTTAACAAGTGCGGCAAATGCTGACTGCGACAGGGTTCCGCGGAGAGCCGCGCACGAGCTTTTCGGACTATAGCTAGCGTTTCAACCTTTCTTAACACACCGTTATTTTATTAGGTAGTCTTTTTCCAATTCAGTTTAACGGATCTAAGGGCCGCTGGCATGGGCTTCAAAATTTAAATCGTTATGAATGACAGTTCTAATATTTGACACTACTTAAACCTGGGTCAGGAGTTAACTCCGCTCCATGTAAGTCTGTCCCAGCAGTTCACTGCGACAACTTGGAATAATAGGAACAAAACATATTTTTGATACCTATAAACTTATTATCTACACCTCTTTTGCCTCGGGAGGTTCAGGATAGCCTATTATTTATTTTTATTGATTTAGAGTCGCCCCGCCCCAGCATACCCACACAGTGAGCAGGACGTGATGTTATATTTGTAACTTAGATCATTTGATTAAAATAATTTTAAACGGTCCGTCGAGCCAGATAGCTAAACGTACTATTAAAAACAGCAATCTCTTTGAATTGTAATAGAAAAGGATCTAGATAAAATTGAAAGTTGTATGTTGGTAATTATTTTCTTTCTCTCTATTGTCTCGTGCTCGTAACCGTGAAATAGCTGCGCTGGGTCCAAGTATGATTCAACGTCCAGTGTTCAAATTATGTTTGTTTTAGTAATAGTAGGTAAGGTAGATGTCTTGCTCGAAATTACTTAAGAATATGGAAATGAAAAGTGTAATGTCGAAAGCGTGGGAAGTTAGAGCGGTTTAAAGTGAACCGTGGAATCGTGATGACTTTGCGCTTTGCTTTCTTTTATTTACGTCCATAAAAAATACCTCAAAAGTCAAAAAGTGAGTCATACGAAGAAGTAGGTAGCTTAAGATAATTTGCCGTAGTAAAGTTATAAATGAACAAGAACACTTTTTCGTTTAGTAACAATTAGGCATTAACGGTTCAGTTCAAAAATTTACATAGCTTAGACAGACAACTTTGACAAATATTTAATGTAGCCACAACTACCTAAGTATGTTTATCAACAGCTGCCTATATAAATAAATAAAATAAATAAATATTAGGGGACAATCTTACACAAATCGACCTAGTCCCAAACTAAGCAAAGCTTGTACTATGGGTACTAGACGACGATAAACATACTTATATAGATAAATAAATACTTAAATACATAGAAAACATCCATAACTCAGGAACAAATATTCGTGCTCATCACACAAATAAATGCCCTTACCGGGATTTGAACCCAGGACCTCTTGCTTCGTAGGCAGGGTCACTACCAACTAGGCTAAAGCGGTCGTTAGCGGTCGTAATATAAATTAATTATTAAAAAAAAATAATTATTAATTTATTAATTGCCTATTTTAGCATCTTAACTGACTGTACCTACATAAAAGTGTGTGTGTGTGGTAGGTACCTATGTTTATAAAAGCATCTTCTAATTACCTAGAATATTTATTAATACTAAATAATAATCCTGTCATAGAATGGAAGATAGGTAAGAAAGAAGATAAACAGTAGGTACACATTCTAAATAGTTAAGTAGCATGTGGATTACCATCTACAAGGGCTTTTAAAGGTAAGTAAACAAACCTTTTCCTGGCTCCGAATCAGATAGCTCGTTGTCACTGGCCGAAGCAGTTTTCGCAAACAAAACAAACATCCACCAAAATCTCACCATGGCCACAGACTAATAACATTAAAAAAACACTGGCCGAAAATTTTGAAAAGTCCAGAGTCGAACGGCGTAGAAAAAAAAAAACTGCCAAAAATGCGCGCGAAAGGAACCACTCGCGGCGGAACAGAAAAGCGAAATAAATTACTGAAGGCAAGGGACAATAAGAAGTGCAGTCTGCGGAAAATGGTCCCCCGCTAGTCGAAGATGAAACTTGTACACGGTGTTCTAATAAAGTGCGGCAAGAGGTTATTAGAGCGAAGATGGAGATGCTTAGAATTCTAACCATTGTTCGCTAAGTTTATTGGAAAAGCGGTTAGTACTTCGTTAAAATATGCGTGTAAGATTTAGGTAATTAATTAACTTAGGATTGGCCTAAATACATTAATAAATTTTCATATTAAATTTGTTAAAAACTGATACCTTTTTTCGTCAACCATTTCCTGTGATCATTGTGCGCAATGTTGTGTCAGTGACAGAATTGAGAACTTTGTCTAGCGATAATTCATAAACTATATGGCATAATTATTAGGCATATTGGCAATATAGCCAGTTACAGTATGTCCTTTTGATACTAAAAATTTAATTGAAAGTTATTGCTTTATCCACAACAAAGTTAGACAGGTGGACATAGCGAAGCTATAAGGGTTCCTTGTAGGACTACGGAACCCTAACAAAAAAAAAGGTTCCGACGAATTAGGGAACCTGTGCTTTTTTGTTCTATACACTACCACATGCAAGAAGGGTTATAAGGGATCTTAAGTTTTTCGCCTATACCTGGTCTACTTCTAGGTACATACATACATGCGCGCCGGTGTGAAACAAAGACCAATAAATCCTAATTCCTGATGCAATTAACTTAATATTACTAAATTATCTCGCAAACGTTCAAACATAATAACAATGCCCATGCGCAATCAAAATCTTACGAGTGACATTAAAGCAGTTTTTTATCTGCGACATCAAGATCGTCTCGGTTGAGACAAGTAGACTGCGTCGTAATTATGAAAAGAAATTGGGTTGACGCTTGAAATCGCTGCAAAATCAGAGGTGAGCGACCTCAGATGTGACTGCAGCAACAATGATGTGATTCTCAGCACTTGACTTGAACGTCCCGTCTTACCACTCCTAGTCAAGGGCTCTAGGCTAGTTTTTATCATGGACATTACTGCTGCATCATTTGTATCGTATCAAATCAACCGAAATAAGCACACTGACTTACTTAACTTTTGCTCTATGTCCCGTAGATGGGGCAGAGGGCGTCCACAGCTTAGTGCGTCGCCATCCCGTACTGTTTTGAGCGTCTCGCTTGATTTCGCTCCAGAGGCGTATTGTCAGCGCACGGGCGGGCGTTCGCGATCGCATTACCCCATCTCTTTCCACCCTCATACTGTAACGTGTGACTGAAAGAACGTTAGACAATAAGACCTGCCAATGATCTTCGCTTCATCAATGATAGTCCGCCGCTAGGTTTGTTTTAGACGACCACGTCTGCGTTTTCCTGAGGAATTCCAGTAGGGCTTGCCTCGGGATGTGGTTGCGGGATCCATTTGGAGTATGTGGCCTATCAAGTTCTATTTGCGAAATAAGCATACTTAGTATACAGGGTGGTCCAATAACTGACGTCCAAAAAAAAATTTAGATCCCTCACATCCGGGACTATCCGAATATACCCCATGTATGTTGGCCGATTTTTTGTAGTTTTCGAGTAATTAATTTTTAAAGATTTTTTCAAGAATTTTCGGGCCGAGCAGTTTAACATCATGTAAATTTTTTTGGTTACGTTTTTTCTGAGTGTTTTTTTTTTGTGACATTATCCTCACAAACTGTACTTTCACACATAAAATAATCAGCTTCCTAAGCTTGACGCAAGTTACAATAAAATTGACCGAAAGTGAAAGTTTTACCTTTGAGCAAATCGAAGTTTGATTTTGTAAAAAAAAAAACCTAAAAATCTCAGAATTCAAAGACCAGAAGTAATTTTAAAAACTTTGCCAGTCTCTAAACTTTCAGAATAATACAAAAAAAGTGACACTTAATAGGGCATAATTTGCTGGATTCGACTTTCAAACGTACTAAGGTAGAATCTTAATATATAAAAGAAGAAACTGACTGACTGACTGACTGACATATCAACGCACAGCCCAAACCACTGGGCCTAGAGATTCCAAATTTGGCATGTAGGTTCCTTATAAGTTCTAGGGGTGCACTAAGAAAGGATATTTCAAAATTCACTCCCTAAGGGGGTGAAACGGGGGTTCAAAGTTTGTATGGGGAAACAAGATTCGTTCGACTATTTTATTCGAAACTTCACAGAAGTACTCCTAATGATAAATGAGTAAACACGGGTTTCAGGTTTTTTGAGAATTCAACCCCTAAAAGGGGGAAAGGGGTAACAAAGTCTGAAAATCAACATGGGTGTTGTTTCTATGGTTTATCGGGTCGCTGGTTATGAAAACTACAACGGTAATAAAATCCGATGTGGCATACGTAAAATACCATCTCCCTGGATGGGGTGCGATGGGGTTGAAATGTCTAAATAACCTAAATGACTGTTGATATATCAACGCACAGCCCAAACCACTGGATCTAGAGACTTGAAATTTTGCACATAGATACCTTATACAATGTAGGCATCCACTAAGGAAGGATTTTTGGGAATTCCCACGGGACCGGGAAAAAACGGGATTTATAAATTCGATTCCGAGTGACCCTATCTCAGTAACTATAATAACTAGACTCTTCGATACACAAGTAGGTATTATATTAGTTAAAACATCAATTTCAGGATTTTTCAAAATTCCCACGGGATAAGGAAAAAACGGGATTTATATATTCAGTTCAACCGGATCCTATGAACTATAATTACTAGACTCTTCAAGTTTGACATTGAAGTAGGTAATTATTATAATAAAAAACTGTTTTAAGGATTTTCGGAAATTCCCACGTCATAAGGAAAACACGGGATTTTTCGTTTTACTGGTCGTAGAAAGCTGAAATTCGGCATGTAGGTTGCTTGGGGAGTGTAGAGGAGGATTGAGAGAGGACTTTACAAAATTCCCACGGGAACGGGAAAAAACGGGATTTTTCGTTTTAGTGATCGTAGAAAGCTGAAATTCGGCATGTAGGTTGCTTGGAGAGTGTAGCGAAGCATTGAGAGAGGACTTTCCAAAATTCCCACGGGAACGGGAAAAAACGGGATTTTTCGTTTTACTGGTCGTAGAAAGCTGAAATTCGGCATGCAGGTTGTTTGGGGAGTGTAGAGGAGCATTGAGAGAGGACTTTCCAAAATTCCTACGGGAACGGGAAAAAACGGGATTTTTCGTTTTACTGGTCGTAGAAAGCTGAAATTCGGCATGCAGGTTGTTTGGGGAGTGTAGAGGAGCATTGAGAGAGGACTTTTCAAAATTCCCACGGGAACGGGAAAAACAGAATTTTCCGTTTTACTGGTCATAGAAAGCTGAAATTCGGCATGTAGGTTGCTTAGGGAGTGTAGAGGAGCATTGAAAGAGGATTTTTCAAAATTCCCACGGGAACGAGAAAAAACGGGATTTTTCGTTTTACTGGTTGTAGAAAGCTGAATTTGGCATGAAGGTTGCTTGATGAGTGTTGAGGAGCATTGTGAGAGGACTTTCCAAAATTCCCACAGGAACGGGAAAAAACGGTATTTTTCGTTTTACTGGTCGTAGAAAGACGAAATTTGACAAGTGGGTTCCTTGGGGAGTGTAGACGAGCATAAAGAAAGCATTTCCCGAAATTCTTACGGGAAAGGGAAAAACGGGATTTTGCGTTTTACTGTTTGTAGAAAGCTATAATTTCAAATTTCATAAATTCACACTGTAAATATGCCGCAAAGGGCTCTTTAACCGAGTTCAAAAAAAGGAGGAGATTATGCATTCCACTTATGTATTTTTTTATGTAGGTATGTTCGCCGATTTCTTGGTCAATTGTTGACCGATTATGAAAATTATTTTTTTATTCGAAAGAATACAATATACTCCTGAGATGGTTCCATTGTCACCAAATCAGGATCTAATGACGGGATCTTAGGGCAATCGAGGGCAACCCTCAAATTTTGTAGGCACGCTTTACGTTTTTCATATATTTTCTCAAGCTATTTAAGTGTTTGCGTCTGGTAGACATCATCTCATGTAGATGAGCTGATGATGGAAGGTAAAACTCCTTAACGGTTAGGAGTTGAAGATATTTTTTCAAATATTATAGGTACGTATAGACCGATAGTTGTATTCTTTCAGGTTATCCGGGTGAGCTGATGATGGAAGGTTAAACTCCTTAACGGTTAGGAGTTATAGGAAGTTTCTTTAAATATCATATGCACGTATAGACCTTTAGTTGTATTCTTTCTGGTTATTCAGATGAGCTGATGATGGAAGGTATAACTCCTTAACGGTTAGGTCACACAACACCTTAACAAAATACTATAATATGTATAATATCAATGCTAAGTAGGTACACAGCGCTTCCAGTTACTCAAGTTTCCGTAGAAGGTAAGAAAACATTGAATTATACTTAATGCAGGACAGGGGAAATTAATAATAGGTTTTATATTATTAACAAACCTGGTTATTTTAGTGCCCGCTTTCGAATAGTGAAAAACATTGTATATAAAGAAATACTGTAAAGGACCGCATCTACCTGAAGTTTAGTCGGGCTTGCTTGCTCGCTTACTTGCACGCTTTCTTGCACGCTTGCTTGCTTGCGTGCATGCATGCTTGCATGCTTGCTTGCTTGCCTGTATGCTTGCTTGCTTGATATCTTGGTTCTTTGGAATACTCATGGTACACGCGAGCGAAGCCGCGGGCAAAAGCTAGTGTGTAATAAAGATTCTGTTGTTAGTAAAGTAACATAAAAACTGTTTTTTATTTGGCCGAACCTAATTTGGTACTGGCTATCAATAAAGCCATGTAATACTTTTAATGAACAAATAAATTTGTTCTTCTTCTGTCTGTCTGTTCATGTCGGGCGCCGGATTTGAATCCCATTGACTTCTTTGTCTGGAGATATTACAAAGAACTGGTCGTTTAGGTTCATTTCGTCCACATTCCCATTTTGTCAACATTCCCATTTCGTCAGCATTCCCATTTCGTCCACAATCAATTCCCAATTCGTCCACTTCCTATTTTGTCAACATTCCCATTTCGTCCATATTCCCATTTCGTAAACTTTCGCACTTCATCCACATTCCCACTTCGTCAACATTCCCATTCCGTCCATATTCCCATTTCGTCCACATTCTCATTTCGTAACAAAATAGTAGGTAACGAAATTGGTAGTGTATCTGAATAGTATTGACCCGCACCGTGCTTAGCAAGTATTTTTCTTAACATGAATACCTAAATCACAAAAAATAAAATCTTCCCTGAGAAGTAAGCTAAGTGATAGCGAAAACCGCATTAAAATCGGCTAGGAATGTTGACGAAGTGGGAATGTGGACGAAATGAACCTAAACGACCAGTTCTTTGTAATATCCCCAGACAAAGAAGTCAATGGGATTCAAAACTGGCCGACACGAACAGACAGACAGAAGAAGAACAAATTTATTTGTTCATTAAAAGTATTACATGGCTTTATTGATGGCCAGTACCAAATTAGGTTCGGCCAAATAAAAAACAGTTTTTATGTTACTTTACTAACAACAAACTCTTTATTACACATTCTACCTTAGTACGTTTGAAAGTCGAATCCAGCAAATTATGCCCTATTAAGTGTCACTTTTTTTGTATTATTCTGAAAGTTTAGAGACTGGCAAAGTTTTTAAAATTACTTCTGGTCTTTGAATTCTGAGATTTTTAGGTTTTTTTTTTTACAAAATCAAACTTCGATTTGCTCAAAGCTAAAAATTTCACTTTCGGTCAATTTTATTGTAACTTGCGTCAAGGTTGGGAAGCTGATTATTTTATGTGTGAAAGTACAGTTTGTGAGGATAATGTCACAAAAAAAACACTCAGAAAAAAACGTAACCAAAAAAAGTTACATGATGTTAAACTGCTCAGCCTGAAAATTCTTGAAAAAATCTTTAAAAATTAATTACTCGAAAACTACAAAAAATCGGCCAACATACATGGGGTATATTCGGATAGCCCCGGATGTGAGGCATCTAAATTATTTTTTTGGACGTCAGTGTTTGGACCACCCTGTATAGTGAATATGAAGTCGACAAGTCTTGAACGATTGGTTCGAACAACCCTCTTTGAGTTTCTTCGACTCTCAACCGGAGACCCCCACATTGGCTTGATCCACCTTGATAGAGAAGCCAACGTGTAAATAAGAGGACTAATTGACTGATTTATGCGTTTCTTTGTTCAATACCAATGAACCACAAAAACTAAAACTACCTACGAGGAGAGTAGCTTTGCGAGGAATATACTTAGTCCCACATTTTTGTTCGTGCTTATTACTCGTATTGGCAAGAATAGCGCTTAACTACCTACAGTTCAGGTTTAGTAGTCCGCAGGCTGCATCCAAAACAAAGTTAGAATAGGGATTCAATGAAGGTTGAGAGGAATTTTTTTAACAAGTAAGATAATTCTTTAAATTTCTTTAGAGGATAGGCTCAACGAACTCTGGTCCTAGATTTGTAGGTGAATGCCCTCGATATTAAAACTCGTTATCTAAGGAATTTGTAGGCAACTGACGAAAGCGCGATAAGAGCTTAAGAATGTTAGCTAGTATACTTATACCGTGCCTACACTCCAGATGACATAAGGATCTCGTAAGATGGGCGCAATTATACCTACCGACAGTCTTGCCTCAAGTATAAAGATAGGAAACAAGAAATATATACCTATAGCGTTCCGTGCCGATACGAAACGAGCCTACTCGTACTGTGATTTAAACACTGATTGTATAATGTAAATAAGTACCTACCTACCTAGGTGTTTAGGATGGGGCTCTGAAACATTTCAACCGCCGTATATCCCGTGTGTTACGGAAATCGACTAAATCAGCAGGATTTTCAAGTATTCGTGGACCCACATCATGATAATGGTGGGGCTATAGGAATTGAACATAATTTATATCTCCACTTCTGTTGTAATAAGTTTAGGTTATTTTTTTGTCCAGGTATAAATAATATATACAGGTGCATATATTATGCACATACATTCAAAAATTTTACATAGTCATACAGGGTTATTTGTAATTCACTGACATCCTCTTAACCCTGAATTCCTATCACTCAAACAAATGTTTTTTGTTTTACGACTTTTTAAAATGAGCACTTTTTTCCCATACAAATACACAGAGTATCGTAAAAATAAGAGGAAATCTCAAATTTTCAAAATGTTATTACACCAAAAATATTAAGTTATGACAAAAGCCGTAAAACAAAAAACGTTTGTTTAAGTGGTAGGAGTTTAGGGTTAAAAGGATGCTAGTGAATTACAAATAACCCTGTATAGGTACCAATCCTTAAGTCATAGACGTATTTAAATCAAATATGGCCAGTGGAGCCACTAGTCCAAAATAATAAATAAATAAATAAATATCACGGGACAATTCACACCAATTGACCTAGTCCCAAAGTAAGCTAGGCAAAGCTTGTGTTATGGGTACTAGGCAACGGATAAACGTACTTATATATATAGATACATACTTAAATAGGTACATATTAAATAAACACCTAAGACCCGAGAACAAACATTCGTATTTTTCATACAAATATCTGCCCCGACACGGGTATCGAACCCGGGACCTCAAGCTTCATAGTCAGGGTCTCTAACCACAATAATACTATAATACAACATATACAACCTAAAACTAATATTGTTGGTTCCACTCCGTAAATGGGTCCCGCCCCAAGTAGCATTACAAAAGATCACTTTGGGTATAACTGGGAACTTCATGAATTAATAAACAGTTAATATGGTTCAACCGAGAACTTAGAGCTGCGTATTACGCTTTAATCTGTATAACACCATCATAAAAGTAGAAACGGATACTATTGTTACGGATCAGAGTTAGTGCAGATGTCAAAAATGCCTTCTTACAGTCTATTTTGCCTTGGTTGCTTAAGAGCATTTTAGTGGTAGTAAAATATGGTAATTGCTGTTTAAAGGCGTAGAATTATACCACTGAAATGCTAGCGTCTTAAAAGTGTCACTGTGAACTACCGTACAGCCAACAGTTTTAGAGTAGTGTACACTTAGAGTGATTTAACACAAAAAGTTCCACATCGGTTCGCCTCAGCTCTGTTATAAGCCTATTTTTCAAAGCAGTTAGAAGGTGTTTTATTAATACACGTAAACACCAAAGATATTACAAGATCCTCGTTTAACTCAGCAATACAGCATTTGGCTGTGAAATATACCAATATATTGTTTCAGCCTGCATAAAAGAACACTTTACATATATTATAACGCACGAAGCTGCAATCAGGTTCACGTTAAACAATCATTAATTCTTAAGCGGTCATTTCAACAGTTAGCGTGGATCGCGTATTAAATTATACAAAATGCTAAAAAAAATTGAAATATTCAAGCAAGATTGAATTAAAATTAAAAGTACTAAATAAATATTAAAAGGTAATACGTTTAAGTAGTTCACATAAATGGCTTTAACGTTTATGTGAACCATAATAAAACTAATAACAGCTGACAGGCTGAATATTGGTTCACTTGAACTCTTATTTACTGCAATAAGCATAATAGAGGAACTGGGGTGTACTCTTGTACAGCCATGGTAATTAATTCAGGATAAAAAGAGTTCACAAAAGTTTTTTAAGAATGCGCCATTTTGTTATAACCTAAACCTAACCCTAACCTAACTAATTAATAAGTACCTGGGCGACCGAGCTCTGCTCGGGCAGAAACTCGGTACCAAGCGTTTTCCCAGAGATAAGACCAAGCTAGATCAATTTTTCATCCCCGAAAACCCCCAAATACCAAATTTCATCGAAATCGTTGGAGCCGTTTCCGAGATCAAAACACCGGAGGGGTGGGGGGGGGTGCGAGGGGGGGAGGGGATGCGGGTGCGGGAGCGCGGGGGTATTAAAGGGGGGATAAAAATTTCATTGATTTTGCCGTAGGATGCACCGTTTTCAAGATATTTGACAAAAACACCGGAGGGGGGGGGGAGTTAAGTCACGTTAAACTATCGTCCGTAAACCGAGTTTACAGACAACCGGCTTTTCCTGTTCTGTGCTCCCAATAGGGAACGTGCACATAGACGGTGCTGCCAACTGGTGCCATAAGGGTGCCATCAATTTGAATGTTTTACCTTGATAAGTTTGTTTTACTGTCCACATAGTCTCTTCTGTCGCATTAGTGCTGTCGCCTATAGTTATTGCACGTTCCCTATAATACTTTTTCAAACAAAAAAGTAACTTTTTCTCACAAAAAAGTAACTTTTTCTCACAAAAGAAGAAACTTGACGTTTTCTCATGAAAAATAAACTTAAAAAAAAAAACTAAAAATGTTGAAAAAAACGTGGAATCGAACCGAGGTCGGCTGGATCCGCGACCATCCGATTTCTAACGTGCCATTATGATCTGGTCGAAGTCGGCGAAATTTAGCTTTATATTCTAATGCAAACAAAAATAGCCGGAAAACACGAGTAAAAGCGATTTTCTGAAAATGAAACATAGCTAGATCAGTTTTTCATCCCCGAAAACCCCCACATACCAAATTTCATCGAAATCGTTGGAGCCGTTTCCGAGATCCTGATTATATATATATATATACAAGAATTGCTCGTTTAAAGGTATTAGATTATTGTATTGTTTTTTATATTTTACTGCCTTACACGTTAATTATACACTTATTATAGTATAATATAAAACTTCGTATAATTTTATGTAAATCACTCAAAAATGTTTACATATATTTTTGGTGTGTTACTTTTTCACAACATTTCTACTTAAAAACGAGATATTTCCAAGGCGCGTAAAAATTTTGCTAAAAAACTATATAAACATTCACAGTAAACTTGCATTCCCAAATGTTTTCACAGTAGGTTGGCTATAAAAGTGTCCTTTTCTGAGTTAACACAAATTCTCAAAAAAATTGTGACATTCACTTCGTCATTTACACATCACACTTTGAAATTTATCGGCACCGCTATAATACTATTAAAAGCAAATCTGCAAATATAATAAGCAATTTCAATATGAACGAAGGGTAATGTAGAACCTAAAGCGTTATTTAAGACTAGCAGTCACCCAATCCTAACGCTTAGTCTGTATAACAGGACACTCGTATTCTGTTAAGCTGCTGATAAACAGCCTGGTGACCCATAATAATTCCAATATAGTGCTACTGTAATGCTGTTAAACAGAAATGTAAACTAAACTAGAACTATAGGCTGAATAATTTGTGCCCAAATAAGAGTTATTTCAGTATTAACAGCGCTGTTAACACCATTGTAACACTGTCTTGTACAGCTTCAAGTTTTCGTGTACACCAAAAGTGATTTCTTATAATGCTACTTGTGCTACTTGAAAATCCTGCTAGCCCACCAGTGGTACCTATTATTATATTATAGCAGTGGAACTAACAGTCCGGAAGGCTCAATACCTATATCCGTCAACTTAAAATCCCGATGACCACGTGTGGTGTGGTGTGTGTGTAGTCGCAGAATTGCATTTGGATTTAATTTATGAATATTGTTCTTTGATTTTCGTAACACACGGGATACTTCGGTTCAAACGCTTCAGAGCCACACCAAACGATATTAACCCAAGTACTTTTAGATTTTTTTGGGACTACAGTGCTAAAATAACATTGCACGAAAAATTAAGCTGATTCAAATTCCTCTTCATGAAGTCGGTTTAAAATTAAATAAAAAAAAACTTGTCCAGCAAAGCGAGAACTGAATACGTAGGCATCGCCATTACAATAAGGTACTTACGCGTATTTAGGAAGCATCCTGTACCATGAGTCCTCTACTACCATGAGTTACACTAGTTTACAGTGACCGCTAGCGACGGCGTAAGGCGGCCCCTACACCTACAATAACATTGTACAATACTTTTTATTCACTTTTTATTGTACAATAAGTTTGAAAGGCGCTCTGAATCCAAACGAGCAATTATATTGCACAATAATACGAACTGCACAATGTTCTCGTGTTCAGTCGGATACTAAAATATTGCACAATACTGACCCTACACGATGCAATGGAAAAATATTGTGCAATAAAAATTAAACTCGCTCAAACTTTCGGTCAATCATTGCGCAATCTTCAATATTAACCCTAAACGGTCAATAATATTGCACAATTCGCAATATTGCGCAATATAATTGACCGTTTAGGGGCCGCCTAAATGATTTGCATAGAGAATTGTGTATAGCGCCTCTAGCGGTCACTTCCGGAAGTACAATTGGCTAAGTAAAGTTTTTTGAAGAGTTGCTAATTATATTTTTTTTCGACAGTCGGCGTTCTGGAGATCGAGAAACTGCAGCTGTTTTATTTTTATCTCCTGTTGTTTACTGGAAATATTTTTTTAAGTGTTCGAGATGACATTTGTGAGATTTTACGGCTGACAAGCGGTTCGTGCTCAGTACTAAGAAGAAATAGAAAAAAAACGAAGTCAACTGTCAGTTCTGTCAATGTCAAATCGTTTGCGTTTCGTTTGCTTTGCGTTTTGGTGTGCTCAGTGTGATTTTTGGACTATTTTTATCGACCTCCGCATAAAATCCGGACTTTCAATTTTACCGCATTTCTCCACGACCTAAGCACGTTTATTGGATCACGATTGAATACTTTCGATCACTATTTTGGAACTGCTTCTTGGGCAACGCAAAGCAAACGAAACGCAAACGGTTATATTTCATTTGACATTGACAGAAGCGACAGTTGACTTCGTTTTTTTTTCTTTCTTCTTAGTACTGAGCACGAACCGCTTGTCAGCCGTAAAATCTCATAAATGTCATCTCAAACACTTAAAAAAATATTTCCAATAAATAAAAGGAGATAAAAATAAAACACCTCCAGTTTCTTAGTGTTGAAGTCGACCACTGTCGAAAAAAAATATAATTAGCACCTCTTCAAAAAACTTTACTTAGCCAATTCTCCATACAAATCATTTACGCCGTCGCTACTCGCTAGCGAGTACGGTCACTGTAAACTAGTGTAACTCGTGGTAGAGGTACAGACTTACCAATTTTTGGGCAAAGCTGACGCGAGCTTAGTAGAGACATACCTGATTTTATTTTACTGTGGGTACATTTTAAAATTGGTTCTACTCCGTTCCGCCTATTGTTTGTCGTGCAAGTAATTTGTACTAAAACATTTCGTGTACTTAATTGTGGCCGCCCCATTGTTAACTTAATAATATTATCTTTTGAAATTTCCGCGAAATAGTTTTGAATCTGGTTTTCCATTAATTTAATTATGATACGCAATGTGTGTAGGAAACAAACCCGCGTTATTGCAAGAGTGGGCCCAATTTGGTGTAAAGTTCTTTATTACCACGTTATGTTAGCTTTTGTTATACTTTGTACATACAATACAATAAATTGTAAGAATTGTTGCAATCAAATGAAATAGATACCTACCTACATAATACTTAACTTAAGTGTCTTAAGTACGGTAAAGTCGTGGTACTTGACCCATGGATATGAAATATCATATAATATATACCTACTTACATATACATAAATAAATACCTCAGCATTATGCTGAGCCAGTGTCCGGTTTGCAACCGCAATAGCACATCTATGTACCTAAGTATCTTTAGCTTTCGTGTTGTCTTTTGTTTTGCAAAAATATTGATGATATTGTGTCTTGTGTTGTTGTACATAAATGTATTTTCTTTCTTTCTTTACTTCCTTACAGTGCTTAGGTACTAGATTCAGTTTCATTGACTGTACATTGAGCTCAGTCTTTCCTAAACCCTCAGTTGCTCCACCATATTTCGGAGATGTTACATACCCCGTATGACAGCGAACAATGTCATTGTGTCGGTTGTGCAAGCGTGTCCGACGGTGGTGCAAGCTGTGGCCATTGTGGCCGAACAATGGGGAAAGCCGTGGCTGGTGGTGGTGGGGCCAGGGAGGGAGCGGTGTATGATAAAGCTACGGCCAGAGATGTAGCGCAAAGAGTAAGTAAGTATTGTAATATTATATTATGAACAAGAGTGGCAACTCTATGGTCAAATATGCATGTATGGAAGAAGCTGCCGCCCTACGGCTGGCTACTCAAGAACTAATGTGACGTATCTATAAATGTATACCTATCTATATGTATATGTTGGTAATGATGAACAGCTATAGATACGCGTAATTTTATTGATAGGCTAATTGCCACTATTCGTATTTTAGCCGTCTAATTCAAATCAGCATATACGAAGTATAAGCGGCTAAACCCGATTTGCATTATACGGCTAAAATACGAACATTGGCAAGTGGCCTATCAATTAAAGTCCTTGACCGTACAATTTGGTACGCCAATGGTCATGGCCGATGAATGACAACTGACAAGTTTGACAAGTCAACCAAGATGGCCTCTAATTTAGTTCTTCGTCAAACACCTAAAGGTAACGCCACCAGAGTTGAGGCCACGCACACAACCACATCTCATGTAATGACAGCGGGATTTTGACGTTGTGTTGTCGTTTAACGTCAACGGCCTCAACTCTGGTGGCGTTACCTATAACACCAAAGGTCGCTGCAGTCGCATGAAAAGTGTGATATAAGCAAGTGTGCCCCCCTGATGTAGCGGTACATTAGACTATAATATGACCATTAAGACATTGTTTATGGCTGTGGTGGCCTAGTGGTGTCCTATGGCCTCTCAAGCAGTGGGCCTTGGGTGCAAAGACCGGCTCGCACCTCTGAGTTTTTCGAAAATTATGTGCTAAATTACATTTGAAATTTACCATGAGCTTTAAAATTACGGTAAAGGAAAACATCATGGGGAAACCCATACACCTGCGAAGAAATTTAATGGTGAGTGTGAAGTTCCCAATCCTCACTGAGCCCGGGTGGGAACTACGGCCCAACCCTCTCATTCTGAGAGGAGGCCTGTGTATGTGTATAGGCTAGGATGATGATGACGACATTGTCTTACTTGGGAGTGCTCGAAATCACATTCATTGTCGCTTTCTCTGTCTACCCGCATCATATTCCGTTTGACAGTAAGAACTGAAAGATGTGATTCTGGCCTTATACTACGAAGTGCATAATTCGAACTTCGTTTCGTGCTGCCCCGCTCACGCTAATAGTATTTAATACGAGAGCGAGCGAGACGGTACGATTCGAATTTCGGAGTAGCCCCCCAGAGTGTTGACATTGACAACATAGCCCCAGGAAATGAAGAAAGGGAGCGGTTGTGCCTGTGCGTGCTCGTTCACTAAACGGATCGCTCCCAACTAATACCAATAAGCAAGTTTACTAGTTCGGTCTTTGCCTTTTAGTTATTTTAGTACACTAGTACGTAAATAAAAGAGTAAGTATATGCATGCTTTGCTCCCGTTCAATTATTCGTTAGTTTTTGCTATCTCAAGTAAAGTATTGTTGGTCGAAGGCTATCTCACTCAAACTAGTGGATTCAAGGAATCGTTCACTAAGTCCACACCGTTCAGTGTGGTTCGCTTGGCGCTTGGCTGGTCGGTCAATCGGAGCTATTCGGAGTATTTCAGGGCGATTTAGTTCGACTGCTCGGTCTCGAGATATTGTACTAATATAGTACCTACTGAGGCGGACTTAATACCACACGGCATGCCAACGCACAGGCAGGGTTAGTTCTAAGAAACGCCGCTCGCGCTCGTTCCCCCGCGCAAGTAAGAGCAGAAAGGCGATGGAAATAGTTCATTCTAGTACAGTGTCCAGGAATTAATTATTTTTAGTACTTAGTACGTGTACTACACAAGCCAAAAGACATCTCCCCGCCCTTGTGGTTTTCCTTAATGGTACTTAATCCGTCGATTTTATAGCCCAACAACAATAGTCGGAATTATTCCAATTCATAGCCATTGTCATATTACTGTCCATTTGGAAAAAATCCGCATCCGCGTATGTAAACACAACAATCGAGACATTACGAGATCCATTGAGCCTTCATAACAACATAATCATCATCATATCATGCAGAGACTGGTAGAGAATGGCTACGTAGGAATTTGCATACTCAAAAAAATTTCAAAGAACGATTGCTGTAATACATATCCCACCAAGAACATTTACATGTAAAATGTTGGCATACGAGACCATATTCCTTGCACTGTCGAAAAGTTATCAGATCTCGTATTAAGTAGAGCCAAGCCAAGCTTCCTACCTAACTCTACACGCCCTATCTTCACAAAATTTACACCGTAGTTAAAATTATGTGGCTTGGGGCTTGGCCGTTTGGCTACCGTCACGCGTAAAGTCACACGGCGGACACGACGTACAAACACGCGTTCTTGAATCTACATAGGCACGACGACGTCTGTACACGCGTACGCCTACATACATCGCGCGCGCACTCTTCTGGATTCCGGCGGTGTCCGGCAATCTGCGCCTTGAGGGGTGGGGTAACTCGAATCAGTGCGGGGCGGTGCGTGTCCATTCTGTACGTTAGTACTATTATATATTCTGTGGTAAAGTGAAAAATTTATTACTTTTGTATCATACAATAGTTTTTGTAGTCTTTCAGCCAAACGGCCAAGCCACATGTGCACCTACTTATACTAGCTTACATACAAAATGTCAGTTTTGTAGGACTTCAGTGACGAAATCAGGGTTTTTTAGATATTAATAAAATTTAAAGTATAAGAGCTATTTAATTGAAACTTTATATTTTTAATGAGTCTACTATTGGCGTCACATCCAGAGAATTTTATTTATTTGGTATAATCCAAACTCAAGTTATGAGGGTTAAAAAAACGACGAATCGCGAGAAAAGGTAGTACTTAAGTAGTGCCCTTGCGCATCGCTTGGCGCTTCTTGGAGGGGCACTGCCGTATCCCCAGATTTATTTATTCGACTGTACAAATGTATAAAATGTTTATTTTGCTTTTTTACATAAATAACATGAACATTTGTAACAACTTGATTATGTTAATATGGTTGCGTTGATGTCTTTTTAATCGTGCTCCTCGTATAATGCTATAGACATCAACGCATAAAGCAGCGAATTTTTTTTTATTTTAGTTTTTTGTGGGTACAGTCGCATCGTATGGATCGAGATCCATTATAGAACCTCTTCACACTAAATTTCGTGACATTGGTTCATATGCCGTAAGTACGTCTAATTTACGTAATCTATAATCTAATAGACTCCTGGAAAGAAAAATAGAAGGGAGACGAGACTGAGGAAGGCCAAGATTGACCCATTTTCACCAGGTGAAGGAGAAAGTGGGTGTCGTGTCGTATCAGGAAGTCAAACAGCTGGCCGAAGACCGTGCGGAGAGGGGTTACTCCACCGACAAGAGCAAACTCTTAAATACAATACAATACAATACAATGACTTTATTGTACACCAGCAGGCTTATTGTCTAACGTTTATGACGCTTGCCTTCGCAATCACTATCTCTTTCTCTCCAACGGTATAAAAGGATGACAGAAAGAGACGGTGAAAGCGAAGGCAAGCGACAGAAGCGTTAGACAATACGACCTCAGGAATAGTAAGCAATACAGAACACAGGTACACAGGAGAAAGATACAAGGTAAGCAATAGGCGGCCTTATCGCTTAAGAGCGATCTCTTCCAGGCAACCCTTTACCAGAAAGAAGGAAGGACTAGTTTACAGCAGGTGGTGCATCAAATTTAAGAAGAATAGATATTACTAGTTTCTGCTTTCCTGCGTGACGGGAAAAACGTAGTCATATTTATTATGTGGTATTACTTTTTTTTAATACTGGCACTATGTACCTACTTTTTATACGTAGATACAAGTATCATGTCAGCAGAAATGTGTAAACATTATGTGTGTTATCGCCGTGCTACCGATTGCTTCATTAGGCCTAACTTTGTGCAATTGTGATAACAATGAAGTAACATTGATAAATAATATACTTACAGTATCAGTATCAGTACTGTTGGAGAAATGTTTTTTTCCAGTAAGTTTTTAATAGTCGACCCGGAAGACTTGGCGTGGGATGGTAAGCAACAAGATGGACCGACGATAGGTAAAGGTTGCAGGAACCATTTGGATGCGGGAAGCGCAGGACCGTTTGTTGTTGAACTCTTTGCGGGATACCTTTATCCACCAATGGACGGCTTTTGGCTGATATGATGATGTTGATGAGTTATTTAATCATTGAAACTATAAATACGACAACATTTAAAAAGTAACTGTCAACGGATCTTCTACTACAATAATCTAAACGGATACTAAATACTAATACTCTGTCTGATTTTGATTCTCCGACAATTAAGACAACATCACGATAGATAAGCAATAGGTACATTATTTAGTAGGTGCAGTCAAGGAAACTGAATCACGTACCAGGGTGAACCTTTTTCTTTTCAAATGTCATGTTGGCATTCCCTACTTCTGCCAAAGAAATCATCGGGAAATTGACTGTGACGAGGTTCCACTCTGGTACGCGATTCAGTTTCCTAGACTGTATACGCACATCTATGCAATAGTACCAGAAATCAATAACCAATTATATTGACGCGTGCGTACTGGTTATGACCTAGCTTAGGTATGTATGCAAATTTCGATGCCCTAGACTGGCCTAGACATAACGAACAATGAATCACCAATGATTTTGAGTCAAGGTGGCTTGCTCATCATTGCCTGCCTCTAGTTCCGCCCACGGCCATTCTGTTTCAGTTTATAAATAATCTCTATCGTGATTGGACGCTTTACGTCAATTATTTTTATATTTGTCGGTCGACTGGCTCAGTACAATATCTAGAACTCGAACAGAGAGATGCAGGTCGTGTGACAACCCTAATAATGCAACGCTGCTAGTTTAAATTCACCTCAAAAGAGAGCGCTAGCGTGCCACATTTAAAAAGTAAAAATGGTAACTAATATTTTATAATTTTATTAAAATTTAATAGGCTTATTCGTAATTATTGTGTTTAAAGTAAATTAATCTTATTAACAATTTACGTTACAAAGTTATGAGCTGAACTTGCTGTTGAATGTTCATAGATGTCACTACAAACTGCACCAATCTTCTTGCACCAATTTAATTCTTGACAAACAAATGACGTTGCCCTGTCTCGCTCATCCTCAAGGCATCTCCCTCGCGCAAACTGAAACAATTAAATTCGTGATCACACTAAAATTACGTCGGTGCATCTAACTTAAGTGTTCGTGAAGTAAATACGAGACTCGAAAATGGTGTAAATTGACGCGAATGCAATAGATCTCTTGATCTTTTAGCACCGATACGTGTTAAACAATAAGTCATCATAACAAGGTAACGAGGATGTTTCTCTAAACAAAAGGCGGCGTCCTTCACACATTAGTAAAGAATCATTTGTTTGAATTAGTTATCTCTGCACGCCCCGATACTAAAGGTGATTACTGAAGGCATGTAAGTACAGTACGCACTCGACTACGTCGCACCCAAGTCCCTACTAATTATTCTCCGGTGGTGGTCTCTCGCTTAGTAACAATTAATTTTATCCGGACAGGGATTAATATAGAGGCTTACTAATCACTCAGACCAGACATGGCTAAAACTAGAGAAAAATCTAAGAAAAAAGATAAAGATGATAAGTTATCAACAGGTAAGAAAAAGAAACAAATGACTCTGCAAGAACTTAAGTTTCTATCGCCGGACGAAAAAATGCAATACCTACTAGAAAACGGTCATATGGTAAAAGATACGTTGTTTAACAAAGTGGCTATGAAGAGGGGGATCGTTCAGAAAGACGCCTTGGTCATTGGACCAGAAACATTCATGTCTAAAAGCGGCAAACTTAAAAAAAGGAAAACACATCATTTGCAATTCTTGGACCACATTTTAATGGATGAGCTTAAAATTGATATGAACAACAGGCATAATAAACACAAAAACAAAACAAATGGGGATAATAACAATGATATGGATATTAGCAACCAAAATAACACTGTAAATAGTTCAAAAGATAAAACAAAAGAAACTGAAAAAAGTAAAGGTAAATCTAGTGACAGTAATATAACTGAACTGACTGGAGAGCTTTCCGAGAGCATAATTACTAACACATCTAAAAATCCTATTAGTTTGAAAGAAATCCACGAGGTACCGAAAACAAAGAAAGACAAAACCAAAAAGAAAATCAAGAAACTGGATAAAGAAACACAAGAATTGCTCACTAAACGACTCGAAAAGCTTAAGACGGTGCAACTCAGTACTGGAACCGTTTACCTCGGTCGTTTTGACTGTGACTACTGTGGGAAATCATTCAATGCTAAATCATCTCTACGGAGACACATAAATATGCACCTTGATGTGAAACCATTTAAGTGCCGCTACTGCAACATGAAGTTTGGGCAGTGTTGCAACTGGCGCTCTCACATGAAGAATGTCCATCCAAAGCTCACGATGGAGAAATACATTTGCCGCAAATGCCGCAAACCTTTTTTGCTCAAAGAAAATCTGACCTTGCATTTAGCTGCACACATAAAAAAGGAGAACTCGCACAAATGCGTGTTCTGCGATAAAGTTTTCTCCAGCCACATGCTGCTGTCTCAGCACGAGAAGCAGCACATGACCCCAGGCAAATACAAATGCTCAATCTGCACCATGAGCTATGAATCCCGCAGTCGCTTCTCCCTTCACATAAAAAGACATTTGGAGGTCAAAGATTTGAGTTGCCAGTACTGCGGCAAACAGTTTCTGAGGCCCAGTTCTATAAAGAGGCACATTCAGATATGCCACGGTGGTATAAGAGTGCAGTGTCCGGTTTGTAAGAAGAAGTTGAAAGGGCATTTGACCGAGCATATGAGGACTCATGAGAATGAACGACCGCATGAATGCCAGGAGTGTGGGCAGAGGTTTACTCAGTCTACGCAATTGAATGTCCACATGAGGTCTCATACTGGGGCTAGGCCTTACCCCTGCAGGATTTGTAAGCGCCCGTTCACACACTCCAACGCCCTTATGCTCCACATAAGGCGCCATACGGGCGAGAAGCCATTCCAATGCGCTATGTGCCATATGTCCTTCTCCCAGCTACCGCATATGAAAAGTCACATGCGTAAAATTCATGGCAAAGAAAAGTATTACAAATGCGAACAGTGTAACAAATTCTTCAGACTCAAGGCGGAGTTGGAAATGCATGAAATCAACTGTGTAACTAAAGACAAGGACTTGACTTTCGATGAACAAGTGCAAGCTTCCATGGAGTCCGGGGAAACACAAATGAACATTTCGAAAATGCGGTTCCTGCTAGCTCTGCTTTTTACCAAGATTGCGTCCAAAGAAAAATTGAAATATTTAGGTGCGTATTTTTTTTGCATATACTGTCACATGTTTTAATGGATGCACAATTTTTAATTTGCAGTGTGGATATCGCTTCCTGTGTGTGCGCAAATAACAGGAATCCATTTCGAAAATTGGCAGTACATTCATAACAATTGAAAAAAAAAATATATTGGTAAAAAATCCCTTGCATTAGACATCAACGGGTTTTCATACCATGGCATTATTATTCATTGATTCAAGTCACTGTAACGAGGTTGAACAATAACAAATTTATGGACTGTCATTGAAAAACGACTGCCATTAAAAGCATTCTTTAAATTGTTTTACGATGGGTTGAAAATCGTTTGCATTTTAAATGTGTCGCTTATGTGAGTTATACCGACGTAGCTTCATCATGGTCACAGTATGAAAGAAAGCGCAGTAAGGACACTTCAACTGGAATAAATTTAACAAAAAAAGATACGTATTGTGAAATTTATTAAAGCAAGCAAGTAATTGTTTGTTTTCGTAATTTTTTTTTAAAGAATTCGTTATGCGAAATATTTCACAATTTGTACCTAAAGGCACACTATATTTGGATTTTGCTGCGTGAATTTGTAACTACTTTTTGGGATACTCATTTTAAGTTCCAGTTTATTTTTATTTTTTCTAGCATATCATAAATTATCATTTTATCAGCAGACAGCGAGCGGCGTGATCATTGGTAATAGAGTGAGTGATATCATTTCCCATTCTTAATTCGGTGAAGGTTGGTGAAGGGAAATGGCAAATGGTTATTTTTGGACGGGATTGGTTAATTTAAGTTAAAAAATTTAAGGTGTTGGTAATAAAAGTAGGATTAAGTGGCAGCATGAAACGAAAGACTACATTTACTATCCCTTTGTAAATATTGCTTAATTTCAGCTCATATGATTTCTAAGAGAATGAGCTATCCGTTTGGTATACTGTTCAATGTAAATTATTAATCTAAGTCTCTTATTACATTTTTGAGTTCTCTTTTGCGGTACTCCAAGACATGCGAAGGCGTTGCCCGTACGAGATCTCATATTGGTAATAATTAATAATTTCTTCATAAAATATGCTGTATAGTTTCTTAAAACTTCAAACTTAATCAATAAAAAAAAATATCTTTTTAATATCCCTACTAGACAGCGTCGTTGAACTATTTTTTGTCTTTAGAAATCTCCGCAGCTGGGGCTGCGTCTACCGCTGTTTAGCGTATCTGTACAACTATTTTAATTTTTTTTTCTCTGCCAGGTTTCAACAAACGTCTCATAGACGATATTCTGGTGGAGTCAGTCGAAGCAATGGGGCACACGCCATGCACGGACAAATTCCAATCTCCCTTCATGCGTCTTAAGACCAACATCTCCATATTAATGCAAGGGACCGTGCCTAAAGATGACTTGATCAAGTTCAGAGAATCAAAGAAAACCACCGAAGAATTACTGGAGTTGCTGACCGATGATAAGAAATAGGTTTGTTTTAAGACATGGTGCAATTTTTAACTTTTTTTGTTTTGGGACAATATGAACTGCCGCGTTCTGATTAAAAACTTACGAGTGTTCGGACATCTGTTAAACTTCACGGTATACAGACAGAAGAAATGGCTGAATTTGTTACGTTAAAAAATCTGTGCGTTCTTGCAATCACAGCCTGGGCGGCCATTACAGATAAATTATTTTATTGATTTTATTGTAATTAAACACTACTATATTAAATAGTAGGTACGCACGCGCCAAAATCGCCCTGTTCTTGAGAGTAGCCCTGGGCGGCAAGTTTCAATCAACGTGGTAGACCACGTAAATTGTGCTTATCTTATTTACGGTGCAAGAAGACTTATATGTCACAGAAGTTATACATATTACAATAAATACCATATTTCAGTTTAAAACTAAACTACACACTAAGGGGCATCACATCATAAAAGTTAAGTCCTATATATTCTAAACCTGTGACAAGGCCAAAGCTGTAATAGTGACCGCCTAATGATAATTAAACAAAGATATTAAGTAATTATTTTATGCGTAGTTATTTAACTACGTGGTCGTATTTGCATGCTAAAATATTGTGTTAGGTTATAGACGTTAAGATTTTATTTTATTGATTTTCTTTTATCTATGACTTGCCATTGAATACAAAGTGATTAGTCCAAAGATGATTATATTCTTGCATTTTACTTATTTATTGTAGTTTTAAGTCTTCATTCCGATATTTGAATGATTGTGCCATTTGTTGTTATCCGTTTTAAGATTTTAAATCGTTTTAGGCGTTATTTCAGAATTAAATTTGAAAATCTATAGGTACCTATTATGTTGTTTTATATTATGACAGCGTTTGAGTCATGAATGAGAATCAAAATACTACAACCGGTGCAAATTCTCATAACAACACTTTTTGTCAGTAAAGTTTACTATCCACTTTGCTAAATAGGAAAATAGTTTTTGAAAAAATGGTCTTGGCAATAAACAAAACTTTTATACTTGCAAAATAGTTTTAATTATTTTTTAGCAAAACAGTGTAATTGGCAAGTGACGTTACATTTATTATGAAAAAGATTTTTGTTGAAATATTATTTTAGTATTTACACAGAAATGGATATTTAAATAATGGATTGGGTTGTCAAAATAAGATTCATTTTTAATCGAATGTGTGCATCTATTTATTAGTAATAATTGTATTGATTAAGTATAGTTTAAGGCCCATTTACATTATACAACTTTCTTGCACTTTCCTTCCATACAATAAAATTGAGGCAGTAAAACATTGCTGTCTAAACCTTAGAAACCTTAGGTTTAGACTGAGCAATGTTTTATTGCTTCAATTTTATTGTATGGAAAGTGCAAGAAAGTTGTATAATGTAAATGGGCCGTTATAATGATTCAAACAGTGTTGTGGTCTATGTCTAGTAGCATCAATGTTCAAACCGTAACCAGTAAACTTAAACGATTCTAGTAATAGTAGTAATCTTATGCCGGGTTCACACTTTTGGCAAGCGTTGACAATCGCACGCGCAAATATGGCTGCGTCCAGTGCTATTACCGGCGCTTGCCTTGTTTCATAAATCAGTCGGTTTTTCAAATGACGACCAGATGGCCTAGTGGTTAGAGAACCTGACTACGAAGCTTGAGGTCCCGGGTTCGATTCCCGTGTCGGGGCAGATATTTGTATGAAAAATACGAATGTCTGTTCTCGGGTCTTGGGTGTATAATATGTATTTAAGTATGTATCTATCTATACAAGTATGTTTATCCGTTGCCTAGAACCTATAACACAAGCTTTGCTACTACTTTGCTTTAGCTTTGTTACTTTGGGACTAGGTCAATTGGTGTGAATTGTCCCATGATATTTATTTATTATTTTATTCAATATTAACTTCGCCTTTCTTTAAATACTTAATGATCCTATATTACTTTTATGAGTACTTAGAACACTAGTCTATAACATATTAAGGGTCCTTGTTCTATCGCACAAAACAAGCTCAATCAGCGCTTTTTTTCTGCATTTTTCCCACTAATCTTAAGTACTTCAAACACTTCTATTCAATATACATCATAATATAAAACCATCAATCTGATTTTGCTATCTAATATTGATTAATAAACCATTAATATAAGAATTGCAAAAGTCCCTTCTAATCCAACCTATTTTAATATTGGACATTGTGTGTGACAGTATAATGATCTTGATGTTAATTCCTGGATATCTGTTGTTTGTATCCATCGCCGTTTACTATAAGTGTAACCTTTAATTAAGACTTACGCGTAATGTTATTAAACCGGTGTGATTGTACTGAATAAGCAGAATATACGTTGTAGTATATCTTTAAATTTATTTATTAGTCTGTCAATAATTATTATATCAAAAGCTAATAACATTATTATGTAAAAAAATCTTGTGAAGAACAATATATTTTTAACACATTTTAGCTTTTTGGCAAATGAACCTGGATTTTGTCCGTCTTCATGGTGAATAATTCGAAAGTTCATAATTTTATCAATTTGGGCTGACCAAAGATTTAAAACCCACCAGGTGTTAAAATTATTCTAAAATATCTAGAATTATTAATTAAATTTAAGTAACAATAAACTTAAGGTCAGTTAAAATGGAATTATTTATTTATATTTTTAGGAATTACAATTGAACTGAATGTTTTTGTTTTTATTTCAATGATTATCTGACCTGAAGTACCAAAGAGTGTAGATAAGACTAATAAACTATTTAACTATGTGTATGCTTGTAATTTTATTTCAATCCTTTTTACTAAGACGAATATCTAATGGGAACAATTTTTGCACACCTGTTTTCAAATAATACTAGGTCTGAGTGTTGTTGAAGCGTGAAACAGGCAGACAGACTGGAGTTATATGCAGCGATATTACAATACAATACAAATATTCCTTATTGATCACCAAAAGCAGTAAAGTGACATACAAAAATAAAAAATCAGGTAAACAATAGACAACAACAAATAATAATAACAATAAATAATAGGTAGATATTAGTAGGGGAATATTCTCCTGAATTAAATTACTTATTTTAAACAACCGTTTATAGAGATATAAATAATCGCAGTTCATTATCCAGTTGAAGACTTGCCCCGATTTTGAATTAGGCTTCTGTCTGATACTATACTGTGACTGTGACGATTGTGCGATTGTCTTTCAATTTCCTAAGTTACAAAGGGTAAAAGTAAGGTGTGGGGAGGACGTAAGATATTTTTACCATTACGGCCACATAGAAATTTATGTACATAATTTTATAATAAACGAGTCGATTTTATAATCGACAAAATTTTAAAAATACGGCCCAGCCAGGGTTGCCAACTGTACGTGGTTCTTTGTACAAAAACGAGATTTGTTGTCTACTGGCAAGTATTTATATCGCAAATAGATTGTTTCAAAGCAAAGTAACCACAGCAAACCGGGAGCGCGGGCGGGGCGCTACCGAAGCGTGCCCAGCGCCGTCAATAACACTGAATCAAATACGATGTGCCGCGCTGCCAGTGTGTGTCATCGTATGTTTGATTCAGTGTTATAGAACGCGCTGGGCAAGCTCCGTCAGCACCCCGCGCTACCGGTTTGTGCTGGCCTTTAAAGTAGACTGGTGGATTTTAACATTTTAATTCATGCCTCTTCTTTAATGCCGTTCTTATTGCCCATCCGTACGAGATTTGAAAGCCAAAGTACGATATATTTAACAGTCTAGACTAGACAAAAGAAAGTACGAGAAAAAGTTCTACGGCTGGCATGGCAACCCTGGTCAGCTGTCACATCATCAAATATGTCATGTCAAAAGAAAGAGTCAAGTCAAAACAATCTGTGATGTGGTGGAATTTTGGTTTGTAGGCGTATAATTTAAATTATAAATTGAATATAAACAATATACCATGGGTACAACGGGCCAATCGATCACCCTTGCTAACAGTATTATTGGCGTAGGCATATTGGCTATGCCTTTCTGCTTTCAACAAGTAAGTTCCCATTTCTAATAAGACCAATCATTTGATTCCATATTTCTTGAAATGTAATCACTTCAAAACGCATGTGAAACCAATTTGATTAGCACATTATTAGTTGAATTTTAATTCTACACTAGTCGTTGCCCCCGAATCCGTCTGCAACAATTGTTTATTGGTACCCCGTGGGATCTTTATCAATTTTGTCTTTTCTTTCCGGGTATCAAACTATCCCTATACCAAATTTAATCTTAATCGTTCCAGTAGTTTCTAACGAGAAGAGATTACAGACGGATGGACAAAGCAAGTTACTTTCACATTTGTAATACTATGGATTAATAAAGATATTTAATGAATCCAAATGTTTTGATGTGTTGGCATTTGTTTTCAGTGTGGAACTATACTGGCTACGCTGATATTGCTGTCCATGGGGCTGGTCTCCAGACTTTGTTGTTACTTCTTGCTCAAAGCGGCTCTCCTTGCTCGGAGGAGGAACTTTGAGTTTCTTGGTAAAGTATAATATTGTGCATAGTTGCTTATCAAACACTTAGCAATAAATTCGCGTTGCTCTCGATAAAGGGGATTGGAAAGTCAGTAGTTAAGGCCAAGCTTGCCAATAATATTGGCAAAAATGAAAAAGGCCTTTTGTTTATTGTAATTACGAAAGAGTGCCAAATTGATGGCTCATCCAAGGTGCCTAGTTGACAATCTTCTCATGGAAAGTTTTCTTAGTAGACCTTTCAATATTTCCATCTTCACAACAAAAGTTATAAGTGTAATAACTAAGGCCCGGAATTTTGCGTGCGGCTAATGACAGATCATAGGGAGAGAGCACCGCTTTTTATAGATGTTATCGACAAATTGACAAACTGTTAATTAAGTTGTAACTTTAATACATACTTATAATTGTAAATATATTTTTGCTTGGAATATTATTTCAAAATAATTTATATTGGCTATGGTAAGAACTTATGGATGCCAAACATGGTCCCTCACTGAAAAAACAAAACTAAAAATAAGAACTACGCAAAGGGCCATGGAAAGAAGTATGCTGAATATAAAAAAGAAACAAAAAATTAGAAGCAAAGACATACGGGACAAATCCAAAATACAAGATGCACTCACTCAAACTTTGAAACTAAAATGGCGGTGGGCAGGACACTTAGCTCGATACAAGGACAAAAGGTGGACAATACTCACAACTAAATAGAAGGGTCCAATTGGAAGAAGAAGAGTAGGCAGACCCTATAAAAGATGGAAAGATGACATAGTGGAGACAGCCGGCAATGACTGGTTAAAGATGGCGGAAGATAGGGTGACTTGGATGAAGCTGGAGGAGGCCTACACCCAGAGAGGGGTCCAAATCTACGGAAACTAACATTAACACAATTAACTAAACTAAGATATACTAACAACACTAATTACTCGTAGTCTCTTTTTTTGTAATGGATGTTTCGTTACTCCTGTATTTGGAATATTAAAGGCTTTTTTATTTTTTTATTTTATTTTTTATTATGGTAAGAACTGAAGGAATAAAAAACAATATTTTCTCTTTTATTTTATCAAAGGGTTGGTAGGGGGTAGGCAAACAAGCTACCTAACGTTAAGTGGTCTCAGAGGGATCTTTTCTCAAGTTATAAAATATAAAGATATTCGTAATTATAGTGATTTCAATAAAGTAATCTAAACGGAATAAACTTTCCGATATTTCAAACTTTTTTCATCGTTGATAGCTGAAAAAAGTACTTATCATCGGAAAGTTAGAAGGTTTTATCTAATAAAAACATAAATAAAAAAAAAAACCTGTTGATTTGTCGATAACATCGATAAAAAGCGGTGCTCTCTCTCTACGATCTGTAATCAGCCGCACGCACAAATTCCGGGCCCTAGTAATAACCAGACATAGGAATTTAGGGGGCAAAATTCAATGACAAGTAGGGAGTTCCTTTATCAATAAACTCAATGTCTGGTAATAACCTAATAACAATATCCATTATTGGTTGTTTATTATGTCATTATGATTAGTTTGAACTTCTTTGCTTATCTCTTACAAGGATGGTACCCAACTGTCTGGCTCCAATTTGATTTATTTTGATATTTAAGAGTAGTCTAAAATAACAGACCCATATTTTTTTTTAGCTGCCCAATCTCAATCTATTTGGAGAAATTATCCTCCAACATACTGAAAAGTGACTAAACCCTCTAACTTCTACAGAATTTTTTTTTCAAGCAATTTGCAAATTATTACTGGTTTGATTATTTTGAGAACATGAAAAAATAATGAGCACGTGTATTGTTGTAATATAACAAAGCTGTTATTATTGGCTCAAATTAATATTTTCCTTCCTAAAAAAACCGGTTATCTGTAAAGTCGGTTTACAGACGATAGTTTAATGTGACAACGTCATAACAAAACATTCAAACCCCTCCCCCCGCCGCTCTCTTGCAACTGGCCCTCGCCGCTATCTTGCAACTGGCCTTCGCCGCTATCTTGCAACTGGCCTTCGCCGCTATCTTGCAACTGGCCTTCGCCGCTCTCTTGCAACTGACCTGCTTCGCTGCTCTGTAGAATGTAACGTTACGTAACGTTACATTCTACAGAGCTACAATGAGTCCTGTTTTTTCGTGTATGCAGGGCGTTTATCGATTTATTAGACGTTGTCACGTCAAAAGCACCGATGAGAAATATAAAACCTTGAAGAGTGTTTTTTTTATGAAAATACGAGTTTCAGCCGATATAACCCCCCCCCTGCCCCCACTATGCTACGCCACTGGCCCATGTGCAGTCGCCTACTGTGGCTAATAGTTAATCCGCCCCTAATTTTAGTGTGAAAGAGTAACAGACACACACACACACAAACACACGAACTTCCGCATATTAGTAAAATAAAGGTAAAAAAAAAATTTTAATGATAAAATGTTTTCAGCGTTCCATGTGTTTGGCTCAGCGGGCAAGATGGCAGTAGAGCTCGGCATCATCGGTTTCCTCATGGGGACCTGCATCGCCTACTTTGTGGTGGTCGGTGACCTCGGACCTCAGATCATTGCTAAGATGTTTAATATTAATCAGAGCGACATATTAAGGTAAATAGAGCGCAATGTCTAAGGTCATAACTAGCGACCCCCTCGGCTAAGTGTAATTAAATAAAAGTTAAAAAAATTACGAAATTCTATAATGAATGGTATTACTGCCTAGGTCCAGAGCTTTAAAATTCGGGCTAAAAAGGCTCGAGTCCTATGGAGTGTTCCAAAATCACAAGAGCAACATTTTATTTTATTTTGGTTTATTAACCCTTAATAAGGTAGAGGCGATTTAGCGACCACAAGTATTAACTTAAATTCAACCTTATTTTTCAAACTAAATACAAACTGAAATATAGATGCACAGAAAAAACCCCAGAAAAAAGACCAATGCTGGGAATCGAACCCAGGTCCTCAGCGATCCGTGCTGCGTGCTTACCCCTACTCCATCACTGGTCTAGAGGTTAGCGACAAATTTTTCCCATACATCGTACATTCCAGTCTGTTATAATGACCTTATGCAGTGATAAAGCGCGCATCTATGTTATGCCTCTACCGAGAGACTTTAACACTCCTTCGGAACTAACCGCTCACCTAGACCAAGAGATGGTGCTACTGTGCAACTCTAATACAACCTTATTGTTTTAGTAATAAGCTACAATATCCTTTGTAATTATTGAAAATACTACTAGCTTTAAAAATATCCTTTGTCAGGTATGTATTCGATAGCTGCTTTTGATTCTGTGATATATGCTCCAATAAATGGGGCCTTATAAAGGGTTAAATCGCTCATTTAATTTGATTTATTTAGTGATTTAGCACTGATCAGTGCTTTGGCGTGCTTCAGGGGTGGCACTGATAAGTGCTAAGTCATAATTATGAAGGGTTTAGATTGTTAATTATACTTATGTTTCGCAGGACATCAATAATGGTGATAGTGTCGTTAGTGTGTGTGCTGCCCCTGGGTTTGCTCCGGAATGTGGACAGCCTCAGTAATGTCAGTGCCGCCACCATTGGATTCTACTTTTGCCTTGTTATAAAGGTAAGAGTGAGAAATATCTCGATTTATTAAAGTCTCTGAGCATGGCAGTAAGTGTTGTAAGTTAAGACAGAAAATATGCATGTACTAAACTGTTTCCTTTGAAATCCGTCAAGTCAGAGTCATATATATTTTTCAATTTAAGCACTTATGAATGTCGAAGAATCTACCACCGGTTCGGAAAAACCCTGTTGAGAAAAATCCGGCAAGAAACTCAACAAAGAATAATGTTCAAAACAGATCTACAAAGTTATTTAATTACTTACATTACATCCAAAGAATTAACGCATTCGCTGCCGGCTGTCAAAATCGGGTGTTTGTCAGATGCCCAAACGCACATGTGCGATCACCGATCAGTTGTCTGCGAAATTATGACAGCGGCACTATACTTCATTTAATTTAGAAATTGAAAACCATAACATCATTATATTGCGGCTCGACAACTATTTCTTACCTAGCAAATAGTACAGTACAACAGTCTGGGAGCCGCAAAATAAAATTGTTTTAATGTCACTTTGTTTGCGTGTCATCAATTGTTACTCTAGTACAAATTGTAAAGAGATTACAGTTCACGAGCCGCAATATAATGTTGTTGTGGTTTATAATTCTAAATTAAATGGAGTATAGGCGAAAGTCAAGAAAACGCATATATGCGTTGCTGGCATTGAATGTTTTAAAAAGCATAAATAAAATGAATGCTGTTCCATTAGAGTAACGCAGTGACGAAAAAAACTCTGATCTATAACTAAAGCGTAAACCACACTACTTTACTTTGATTTCATTTGTCCGATGTAACAATTCGTTTTCTTAACTTTTCGGCTTTTCTCAAATGGACTTTTTAATTTTTGACATAGTATCGTTTTAGCAACACTATCTAATTTACACATCGCACATTTATTATCGGCGTTATTTTTTATCTGGCATACTAGTCTGAAGAACATTACCTACCCACTTTGTCCTTTGGAAAAGATAACCCTACCTGCCACATAAATTTTGCTATCGCGTATTAATATACTAACACAGTGAGTAGCACAGTAGGATAGTAAAGTTGTAATTAATTGTATATTTTCCGGGTGGTCATAAAAAAAATAACTAACAGCGTAGCGGAGCAGAGCTCCCGCATTAGCCTTTGAACCTAACCATTCCGAGTCGCTTCCGCCCCGTACCGCCTTGCTCGCTCGCTTCGCTCGCTCTATGGTTATGTTTGTTTGTTGAGCAATATGTTAAATGTTATTCCAAATAAAATTATATTATTCTTACCCCACCCACCTTTACTACCATAAATTTAGCTCAGTGAGTAGACAGTGTAGTAATTATATTATAGGGAAAAATATCTTTGTCGAAAAATAATTAGGGATATCGTTAAAAACTGAACTGAAAATTTGTCTAAACGTGTAGGTACGTACTGTCAAAAGTATCATTGGGTAAATGAAAAATTGTCTAAGAAACAATATACGTATCAATTCATAGGGCAAGTGAATGAGACGGGAAACGTTTTTCGGGCAAACGATACTTTTACTAAACGTGAAATGGTAAAAAGGAAAAATTACGAAACCTGTCATCGGACAAACGATAATAATTCGAATAGTTTTCGGGCAAATGAAATTCGGGCAATAATTTTTAGTGTTTGAGATAGGTTACCGTCTGAAGTGTATTGCAGGTAACATCGGAGGCGGCGACACAGCTGTTCGCCGGAGAACTGAGCGCGCGCATGGAGTATTGGAAGCCGCAGGGGGTGCTCCAGTGCGTGCCTATATTCTCAATGGCGCTGTTCTGTCAGACGTAAGAATATTTATATATTTCTAGCTAGTGTCCGCGGCTTTGCCACCGCTGAAGTAGATTAAAACGTGATTTCCCGTGGTAAAAAGTAGCCTATGTCACTCTCCAGCCCTTCAACTATGCCCATACAAAAAATCAAAACGAACACATCTTCACATTTATAATATTAGTATGGATTTTGTTTTTAGGGTATTTGACACGAATAACCAATAATTTCACTACTGGAAGAGATCCTTTTATGGGATAAGGTTGGCTTTTGTACATTTGTTTCTCTTGTTACCTGTTAATTTCATGTTTTTTTTTTTATAACTATCTGATGCTCGCGGCTTTGCCCTTGCTGAAGCTTTTTTTCATAAAAACCTTGTCCTGCCAATTGCGAACACAAAAAAAATAATTATCCAATTTAGTGCAGTGGTTCTCGAGTTTAGCGTTTAGCAACGCATGTGATTGATTTTTATTTTAGTTTTTTTTTAAATGTTTTTGCATCTGATAACAAATTCGATCAACAATACTGTTTGTTGATCGACGTATAACAAATTAAGTATTCAAGATTATTTTTAAATAAAAATAAATACTTACAAGAGATAATTGATTCCGAATATCACGACTCAAAATCTTAAGCCCAACACACAGAGAGCGGGCGCGGGGCGGGTCGGGTCCGCGACGGGTGTATTTTGGTCAATCAACTTTTTTTTGTAAATTTCTATTTACTCCTTTACAAGTAACTCTGTAATCTCTGGTTAGTGAAACCATTATTTTGTAGTAATTAGATAAACTGTTTATCATAGTGCGTATGTGAAAACCAATAAAATAAGTATTTCTATGAAAAAATCCGGTCACCCAGGGGACATACCACTATTTTCATACAAATCTCGGGGACATCATTGTCCCCTGGGTCACCCACGAAATAGAAGCTAAAGAAAATAAAATAAATATGGCAATTATACCATTATTGACTACAAAAATCTAGGGTTTTGAAAAGTATACTTTAAATAAGGAAAAATAATCAGTTTTTTCATTATTTCGGTTTTCATAGAAAGTAGCAGAAAATCGTTAACAAAAAAAAGTTGATTGACCCATTTACATGGCGGTGTATGGACGACATCACACAGACGGCGGCCGCGGGTAGGGTGCGGAGCGGGTCACGCGCGGGACCGCGTCCGCCGCCCGACGTCACAAAAAGCGCGCGGGCCAGTGCAGTGTGTTTGTTTTTTTTTCACTTCTCATGCTCTTAAAATGCTACTTTAGTCTCTGAATATCAGGACTAAAGCTCTTTTTTGATCTCTAGGGATTAAAGTAATTTTTTTTTAATTTACTATGGAAACCCCTAACTGCCAATCACGGTGTTTGTGGATGGAGGATTATTGCCATTTTTAGTGACTGGGCATAGACAATTTTAAAGATTTTTAAAGAATAATAATTTCGTGAAACACCATAAATAATTACGAATATTAATCTATTTAATTATATTAAAGATGAATTAATTTTATTATGCATACTTAGTCCAATTAGCTATGAAATAATTTTCAAGTTTGAATCTGTTGGCTAAATATGCAAACATTTATAGCGTCACTCAACAAAAAAAACCGCGGAACAAATTTAAATTGCTATTTGAATTCTGAACAGACGTCCATTGCTCGTATTGAGCGTACGTTGTATAAAAGTAATATTGTAGATTAGTATACCTAAAAGATCGTTTTTTCCTCGCATTCGAAGTGAAAAGTAGAGTGTTTAACGCGAGACTAAACTGCCATAATGACACGCGAATTATAGCCACCCTCGCTCTGCTCGGGTGGCTAAATATCTTGTCATTATGGCTTGTTTTAGTCCCTTGTTGAACAATCTACTATACTGTTATCTAGCATATTTCATATTACTCTTGTTGGCAACACAGCACTGGCCCGCATCCTTTTTGTGACGTCGAGCGAAGGGCGCGGGCCCGCGCGGGACCCGCGCGTGACTCGCTTCGCGCCCGCTCTCTGTGTGTTGCGTTTTAGTGCGGGTATACGTTTTTCAAAAAATCAGAAAAATCGAGATTTCTCGAAAACGGTGAGACTTTTACTGAGGTAATTTTTTGATATTTGGTAGATGACTGAGACTGAGAATGCCCACCTATCTCCCATTTAAGTTTGTCGTACTACTTACGGGACACCCTGTATAGAGAAAGAATTTTACATGAGTATTTTTTTCGCAGACAGCTGTTTGAGATTTTCGAATCTCTGCCAACGTTGTCGCTCGAGAAGATGAATGTGGTTACAAAGAACGCCATCAACATATGCACGGCCGTTTACTTTACGCTTGGACTTTTCGGCTACATCGCATTCAGCAAACACGACATATCCGGTAAGTCAGTAGGGCACAGGCCTCCTCTCAGCGTGAGAGAGCTTGGACCGTGCCGAGATAATAATTATAATAAATATGTTATAACTAGCTGTTCCCCGCGACTCCGTCTGCGAAAGGGTATAAAAAGTAGCCTACGACCTATTTTCAGACCTACCAAATATAGAGAAAAAAATCTAATAAAAATCGGTCAAGCCGTTCCGGATCGTTCGGAGTTCCATAAACACTGTGACTCGAGATTTTTATACACTGACGAGCAAAAATAAAGGGTTGGTTCTCAAAACTCTTTACTAAACTCATTTTACTCGGAGAAGCTATCACAACGGGTTTTGTAGAGTTATCGTCACTTTTGTAACCGACCCTTTATTTTTGCTCGTCAGTGTAGGTATATTAGAGATGAATCGTGGGACAATTGACACCAATTGACCTAGTCTCATACTACTTTGATAGATTTGAAATGGTTATAAGTAATTATAAAAACGCAAATATTCATGGCTTGATTGAGCGAATGACGTAAAAAGTTAGGTAATTTATCAAGGTAGTTATTTCACACGTGCGTAAAAACTGTTTTCCAAAGTAGCCCCTGCATTTTAAAGTAACCCCGTTTTACGGTACTTTATATTTTTTTCCATGTATGTACTTATTTTTCTGTATTGTTTTCTTTGTGGTGGACAATAAAGAGTCATTGTATTGTATTAGTGGCACAGCGTAAGTAAACAAAATGAACGTCCTTGCATTATTTCGTAGCGGTTAGACTCGCGGCCTTGCGTCCTCAATTTTCCACAGCACTTGTGTCAATATAATATAAACATTGTTTTACTTTCGGAACATGCTGCGAGCTTTTCGAAAGAAAAATATTACAAAACATCGCGACAGTGTGTGGCTCATTCAATTTTTAAATATAGCAGGGGTCACAATTGGTTTCGATCGGAGTCCGTTTTAAGAAATGAAATGACCATCGCGGTCCGCACATCATTTTATAGAAAAAAATATTTATTAAACAAATGTTAATTACGGAAATAGCTAAGGTATTTTTTTTTACATATATGCATATAAATGAGAAAAATTACATTTTTTGTTGCGGACTATCTGTCTGAAGTTTGAAGTCTTTCTCGCTTGTTAGCTCGTTACTTCGTCCGGCCGTTTTCGAATTGACGTCAACAAAGATAAGATAGATAAAGACGTTTATTTGGTACTGCAAGCACACACAATCAAGATTAACAAAAATACAGAAAACAGTATAAACTTAAAAGTAAAACATTTAATATTGTCTGTATGCGCTGCAGTAGTGCAAAAGGGCCGTGGCTCAGTGGTCAACATTGCTCATAGGAGCAAAACACTGATATTCTGCCACAGCCCAGAGGATCGAGAACAAAATATTACTTACTAATTCAAATAATTATACAACAAAAGATATGTCCATTTTTATTGAATTACGTACTCTGTAGTGCAAGTTGCTGTGTTCTCGCGGTCCGCACAAAATGGGTCGGCGGTCCGGATGCGGACCGCGGTCCGCCATGTAGTGACCCCTGAAATATAGCTTCATCGATACTGTCGATGATTCCGTGTAGGTACCTTTTGAACACCACACATTTTTGTTATGAACAAAATTGATTCTTATGCGGATGTGGGTAGGTTAATTATTCTATTACTGTATTGTCTATAGCCGCTGGCGTTCAAAAGATTAAAGTACGATTCTTTGATCAATTATAACTGTAGATCCACAGTCGCGCGCCCGAAAATGTCCGAGCCAAATGAGCGCCACTTTGATAAAAGTGGCCTTCTTTTTCTCAGTACGTTGCGTGAAATTGTCAAGTTTAGCTGTCAAGTGTCAACCGAAATTCGACTGTAATGAAGTAAAGGCTAGGTTCAAATTTCTGTGTAGGTGATGTTTTTAATTATTATGCAAACAAATAAAAAAGTTCGGACATTCTTTGAAGGGGATTTTGTTCGGCAATGTGTATCTTCAGTTATAATTGATCAAAGGTACGATTCGTAATTGTCGACCTAGAATTAATGATAAATAAAAATGAAGCAAGAAGGGAGCCCTACTGGCTTCAAACAGATCAGTAGAAAGTTATTTTCGTGGTTTTTTGGGGTAGGTTCAATTTTTATTTTATACTAGCTTAGCTAGAATTACCAATCAGAATAGCTTATTTTTTATCCAATCTGCTTTCTGAAGCAAGCAAAAGTTGATACACCCTTATAATATTAGTCGACGGTTAAAAGGCGAATTGATTCAAACGCCATCCTGGGCGATATTGAAGTAAAGGCCACAACAAACCGGGAGCGCGGGGCGCCGACGGAGCGGTCAATAAAACTATCAAATACGGTGTGTCGCGCTTTGTTGTGGCCTTTATACCGTTTCGTAGCGTGCCTTGGAGGGGCCTTGTATCAAAATTAGTGGAGGGGCCCTAATGAACGGTAAAGATTTCTCACATAAGAAACGTAAAAGCTACAGTTACACACGTTAGGGGCCTCTGTAGCCCGGGGGCCCGTATCATTGATACGGCTGATACAGCGGTAGCTACGCCCACGCCCCTGCCTTTATAGGTACCTAATTTGAATCAGCGTAATGTATAAATAAAATTCAATATCAATCAGGATGGCGTTTGAATCAATTTGCCGTTTAACCGTCGGTCCGGATTTTTTTCAGGGAACATTCTAATGAGCTTAAGTCCAACGATGGCCAGTGATGTCATCAAGCTGGGCTTCGTGATGTCGCTCGCGTTCAGTTTCCCACTCATCATCTTCCCCTGCCGAGCCAGCTTGTACTCCTTCCTCTATAGAAAGGTAACTATAATTGTCATCATCATCATCATCCCAACCTATATACGTCCCACTGCAGGGCACAGGCCTCCTTTTAGAATAAAAGGGCTTGGGCGTAGTTCCCACGCGGGCCCACTGCGGATTGGGAACTTAACACACACACACTATTGAATTTCTTCTCAGGTTCTGTTATCCTTCACCGTAAAGCTACTGGTAAATTTCAAATATAATTTCGCACATAAATTAAAAAAAACTGAGATGCGAGCCCGATTGTACAGTCGAGGTCAAAGATATCTTCACACTTTTGTACCTTGTCACTGTATGTCTTCTGACAATTTCATATAAAAGTTTAAACACGAAGTGACAGCGACAAGGTAGTAAAGTGTAAAGATATTTTTGACCTCGACTGTACAACTGGAGCGATTGTTGGAACTCCAAATTGTACACAGTGTAATTTTCGATTTCCTTTAACTTTAAAAGACCATTTAACAGGTCACATATAAATTATCTAAGTTACTAGTATCCTAACTTATATTGTTAAAAAGATAAACAAAAATTAAATTGATGTAAAAGGTCCTTCATAAAGGATAGATGTAGCGCGCCCTTAACGTTATTTGCGAACGCAACCTACCGACCTTCTCGCTCGCTCGGTACCTCTCGCTCGCTCTCTCTTCGGCTACCATCCGACCGAGCCGCGCGGACGCTCCGCGAAATCTTCAAGACTTTATTGTGTATAATTACTTTCCTGTGAAACCTACCAACCTTTGCGGAACATTAAAACATCTTTTCCACACCAAGAAGGGTTTTCAATCGTCCTCCCATACAAATGGCGCCCAACTGAGGGCCAGGAAAATTTTATACACAAAAAGTTCGAAGTGACGCGACGCCATCTTCACCGAGTTCTCGGAATATTCCTATCCGCCAAACTACCACAATGATGACCAGGAAGCAACGCCTTGAAGCCGGTCAACATCAGGGCGACGATTCCGAAGACTTTCTTTCCGGCGAAGACGACGGGGCTTATTTGTCAGTATGAAATAACATGAAGGGTAAACAGAAAGAAAATGTCCAGTCACCTAAGCAACTTTTTCAGTTATAGCGGTTTGAATGTTAGTCATCACGAACAAACACTAATGTAACCATTTCCGTCCGTCTGTCACCAGGCTGTACCTCACGAACCGTGATAGCTAGACAGTTGAAATTTTCACAGATGTATTTCGGTTGCCGCTATAACAACAAATACTAAAAAATAAAATATTTAGGTAAGGGGGCTCCCGTACAACAAACGTGTTTTTTTTCTCGATATTGATACCGGCAACAGGTAGACGCTTGAAATATTCACAGAATATTTAGTTACATATTTACTTTAAAAATAAATAATGAAATTAAAATAAAACAAATATTTAAGGGGGCTCCCATACAACAAACGTGTTTTTTTGCCGTTTTTTATAGATACGGAACCCTTCGTGCGCGAGTCCGACACGCACTTGGCCGGTTTTTTTTCAAAAAGGCGACTAGAAATAGTCATGTTCTTTTCGTGTACTCCTCACATAATCGATCCATCGAACATATCGAATGATGGATCAATTTGTGTCTAGCATGCTACCAATTGGGATGTACCAAAAAAAATAACCTATAGTTTTTATATTTTTTTTGGAAAGAATAGGATATTTTAAGATACCATTTTCATCAATTTTGAATTTGGTTGAGTATTTAATTTTTTTAAGAAATACGTTAGATGACGTCACAGTGAGAGAGCCACGTTCCATTGCCTACAAAAATTCAAGCCGTACATAACATAATCTGTGGCACTACTGATTTGTCTTGTCACTGTCAATAATACAAGCACGGCTTAGGGTCCTAAATGAACCATGACAAATAGTTTTATTTATTTATCTTCTTTTAGCTTCGATTATTCCTGTTTGTTTAATGGTGTGATAGTAAATAGATATTTTTTACTAAAATCTGATATTTAAATTCTTTCATATTTACTTGTAACGTAGTAATTTAATAATTAAATTTGTAAAAATACATTGCGAGTATTGTATACATTTCGGACTTTATGATAAATGACAATTGTTTAAAGCCAGGTGCACATCATGTGATACAAGTTCTGTCTTTGTCACTCTTTGCTATTATAAGCAGGACAGCAACATTTCAAACTGTCAATTTGCTTTAGAGTGTAGACCTGCTTTATATCTGCCTATGTGACGATTCACTGCAGGGGTCAAATGAAGGTCATTACTTAAATTTTCTTTATTTAATGCAGTTTATCATATTTCTAGAATCTGATTTCTGAAAACGCTTCACAAAGCCTATTTCTCCAAACGGTTTTCGATTTATTATACGTTGTCAAAAATTGGGACATCCCAATTGCACCACATAAATCGCATCCCCAACCGAATAAAGCGGTAATATGAAATGCCTTAGTTTGTAAACTAAGCTTTATCCGGTCGCTTTAGGGCTTAGTTTGTAAACTAAGGCATTTCATATTACCGCTTTATTCGGCTGGGGGTGCGAAATATTGTATTCTTCTCCTCAGGTCCACCCGTCCCAACACGACCACATAATCAACCACTCGATCCCCGAGGGCACCTTCCGCTGCATCACCGTGGCCATAATAGCCATGGCCTTGTTCGTGTCCCTCCTGATCCCCAACATAGAGCTGGTGCTGGGATTGGTCGGCTCGACTATCGGAGTGCTGATCTGTGTCGTGTTCCCTGCGGCGTGTTTTGTTAATGTGACGTTCAAGAACACTAATGAACGTGTCCTGGCCAAGGTGAGGAGTACTTCGCGCGTTTGGCGGCGCGGCAAGCGTTTTCTGTGTTCATTGCGCGGCCGAGACGCTCGCCGTGCAGTGGTTACCTGGCGGCACACGCAATGAACTGATAAAACGCTTGCCGTGCCGCCAAACGCGCGAAGTCGTGTTAACTTTACCGAAACAAATGAGGTTAATTTCTCAGACTCTAATGCCCTAACTTTTATTGTTAGAAGGATAATCAAGAATTAAGTTTAATTAATTATGCGTTGTAAAAGATTCTGAATTTATGACCTCGAAATTTAACACTGTCATATTTAACACTAACTTTTTGTAACTCAAAAGGACTCTATACAATGATTACGATATACGTCTGTCTGTAGTACGATGATAATACGTCTTAAAAAAACGATTTTGTAAAAAATATGATTCCAGATAGTTTATATTTATAGACTCAGTCATTTGTCGAAATTAACGGAAATCAAAGAAAACATGGTGTATATTTTTGAAAATTGTATTCATAATGTAACGTCTAAACTCGATGAAACTGAAAGCTCGGTCGGACACAGTACCAATATAGGTCTGTCGCAGACAAAGCACGGTATACGACATTGATGATATAGTATAACGGGAAAAGACCTTGAGAAAGCTAATGAGATAAATAATATTTTAAGACTCATTTTCTGTACGTTCAGCATATTTACTTTTCCGGAGACCGGTAAAAAAAATCTCGATTGTTTATTTGATATAGTATGTATCTTAATTTCAGGTGATTCTAGTACTAGGCCTTGTTATAATGGTACTCGGAACTTACGCCAATCTTCAAGCCGCTGAGAACTCGCATGACAAATACGATGACAAATATATCACGCAAGAGAAAATCGACAAAATTGTAGAGGACTTCTTCCAGTCTAAGAAACTTGAAAATGAAGGTAATCACACTTCTCAAAACATTATCATTTTATTTATATAAAGGTAAAGTGTCATCTCTTATTGATTTTATTACATTTGCAGGAGTAGTTATTAAACCGCCGCAAAAGATTGAAACAGAAGTAAAAGAGGAAATTAAAAACGGCAATGAAGTAGTGGTTGATTCAGAAGTGCAACCACCAAATCCAGTACCTCCTGAATCTCAACCGGTCGAAAACAACGACCCACCCCCACCAAATCCTGACACAGCTAAAGAAATTGAAGATAAAAAGATAGAAATCGCGAAAGAAATTAACGATAAAAAGAAAGAAATAGCTAAAGAAATTAACGATAAAAAGAAAGAAATAGCTAAAGAAATTGATGAACAGAAAAAGGAGATAGCTCAAGTAATTGCCGATAAAAAGAAGCTTAAAGAATCATCGGAAATCATCAATCAAGAAATCGATAAGGTATCCGAAACACATCCGAAGAATCTAAACAAAATTGCCGATGCGAAGCTTTCGAATGGTGAAACGAAAAATGACGAAAAAATCATACTTACTAAAGATGACGTGAAGCAAATGAGCAATCAGCAGAAAATCGACTACATCAAACAAGCTCAATTTATGGAGACCATAAAACAGCACGGAGAAGAACAAAAGGAGTTGCTCAAGGAGCAGAAAGAGATTCTCCATAACATTATGAAAACAAAGCAAGAGTTGCAGCAAAATAACAACGAAGCTAAGAAGATAGCCGTGGAAAGCATACAAAAGATCGCAAATATGGCGATACAGAGCTTAAACGCCGTATCTGAACAACCAGCTGATCCTGTTGAGAATATAATGGAGCCAGTTGATAATACTAATGATGCTGTTAAGAAGATAGCTGACGTTGCTGTTGAAGCTATTAAAGAAATTAAAGATAAACCTTTAGTTATTGCGCCTGTGGTCAATAAGGAAAACATTATTGCGAACGAAATTAAGGAAGTCGATCTACTTCAAATAAACAATCAGGTAAAAAGCGAACCAATTGTCGCGGAGCCAGCTCAAAATGGTAACAAAGAAATAAAACAAAACCCTCCAATCGACGTTCCAGTCAAAAATACTGACAAACTTATGAAGCAAAACCAACCAGGTAATGTACAACAACAAAATAGTGCCAATGAAGTAAAAGTAAACGAACCAATTGCTCAAAATCCATATGTTCCAGTTCAAAATGTAAATAATATAATTGCACCTAAATCTCTAGACGTAAACGCACAGGAAATAAAGAAAGATCAAGTTAGTAATGTTCAACCAGTAGCAAACATTGTTCCAGCAAATAAACCTATTGAAAACTTAGTATCCAGTAATATAGTTGATAAGTTAAAAACAGAAACTAATCCAAATAATGAAGGCCCTCAAAAACCAGTAGAGCAAAGTAAAGATCATTCTCATTCTCCCGATGAACCTCAATCTTATAAACAAGGCGAAGATGCGCAAAAAAGATTAGATACTAAAGCAAATATACTGAATAACGTACCTTTGCCTATTGCAATGAACGGTAACAGTATAAAATCTGCAGAGAAAAAACCAGAACTCGTAAAAAATCCGGAAATACACGTTCAAACAGATCGTAAAGAGGATAATATTAAAGCTAATGATAACTTGCTAGGCAGACAAAAACGAGAAGTAGTAGATTGTGCAGATAAAGTATCGCTTAAAGCTGAAGACAAGGAAATTTGCAAAAATTTACTTAATTCTAAAGATTCACAAGAAATACTTCCGAAAGTAGATCTAAATGACGCAATAAAGAATGGCGTGCCTCTGGTTGACATGGATATGGTGCATCACATGCGATCTCTGAAAAGTTACAATGAAGAAAAACGAAGATAGAAAACTACTTTTTACTCATGCTGTGGCTACTTCTCAAGTGATCACTTTGTACACAATTATCATCACTGTACAAAAGCGTGATTTCAAAAGTTGACAGGGTTTCATTATTCTGATGTCATTCTGTATATTTCAGCAAAAAGTTGCTCATTTGATTGAGCATTAAACTCAGTTCAATAATTCCTAACATGCTCGACAATGAACAAGAAGCAGAAATTATAAAGTTGCCACAGAAAAAATTACAACAGTTCCTTAAGCAATGAAATTGCAAACAAGATTCTAAAGTCAAGTAACGCTAAATTAAGGTATCCTAGCCGCCCGGCCACAACTTCGCGCGTTTGACGGCGCGGCAAGCGTTTTCTGTGTTCGTTGCGCGGCCGAGACGCTCGCCGTACAGTGGTTACCTGGCGGCACACGCGATGAACTGATAACACGCTTGCCGCGCCGCCAAACGCGCGAAGTCGTGGCCGGGCGGTAAGGGCTTTTTACACATGGCGACTTTGGTGGTTGGTGATTTCGATTTTATTAGCAATAGAAACGAAACTTATGAAATAAGCAACAGCAAGTAACAAATTATGATGTAACATAATTTTTCATATTGTTGTGGTTTCATATGTACCAGTATTTTATTTTTGGAAAGCTTTTTTCATCAAGATCGTGTAGTCATTTCTAGTGTTAACAAAATCGAAATATAGGTACTCTGTATACCTACATACATAGGCGCCAAAATTCGGAACGTGTAAAGCCCTAAATGATTTTCTTTGTAAATTAAGTCTTTATTTAAAATTCTAAATAAAAATTTTATGAGGGATCAGAGTATCATTAACGCACAGATAATTGTCTAATTAAGACATCGCATTCGAGTGTTGTTAGAAAAAGCCTTATTTACACGGTACGAAAATGAACGTAATGGTTGCGTAACATTGCCGTCCTCGAGCTATTCTTCGGATAAACCGTAGTTTCGCAGCCGCAATGTAACGAAACACCGCGTAAATAACGCTTTCTGTGCTTATTCGAAATGTTTGTAAGATATCGTGTTTAAGTTGCGCATTTATTTTACTAATTTATTGTTATTTATTGTAATTAGTGTATTTTCGATTTATAAGTAACGTGGATAAGATTTATCGAATAAGGTTATTGACGTGATCTCATACGCGATTTTTCTAAAATTTTACTGACAGTTTTCAAGCCATTTATATTCCATCGAACGATCGTACGCATAAACTCCACGTTTACAAGGCACTGACTGAATAAAGTTAAAAATAAAAAACTTCTATTGAACCTTTGACTTTTATTTTTTTAGTAAAAAATGTACATCATATAAATAAAACAAATGTTACACTATAACTACAGACTTGAAATAAGCATTTAATATGACCCTGAGATCAAAGACACAGTCATAAATACCGCACTAAATCAGCAGCAAAGTACATCAGTTAGATCTAGGGGGGCGATACCGAAATTAGCAGTTCATATAGTATCGTCTCACTCACTCTCCTATTAAATACTATAAGGATGAGCGAGACGGCATTATACGAAATTAGCATTCTGACCCTCCTAGTATAAGGTCTGCTCTATTTTTTTTTATCTTGGTTCCAAGAGTTCGAAATACTGAGCTGTATATTTTTTTTTCGCGGTTTCGTAAGTCGTCATGCACTACCAAACGAATGTCTTAGGGCTTAGTTGTTAAGTGATAGTCGATAATTGTGTCGCACGTGGTGACAGTCTTCCGGAATAATTATTATACACCTTAGCTCTTCTAACTCATTGTATCCAGGATTAGTTAGAACCGATCTAACTGTTTTCTCTTGCCGTTTTTACACAATACCTGAGCTTGTCTTCGGTCTGTATACTGGCACATGCCTTCCTAGTAATTATTTCCTAGTTTTAATCGCTTATTCATTTCTAGCCAGATTACACGTAAATGCAAACAAAAAACAAAAGGAATATTTTATACACTTATTTAAGTAATAACGATCACTAAATTAATTTCTACTCCTTGACATCACTTCCTTCTACTGCCAACAATTTTTTGGATCTGAAACAAAAAGCAATGGACATGTTGAAAAAAAAATCAAAAGTTTTTCACTAAAGGTTGTATAACAGAGACAGGGATAGAGGAGCAGGGGGAGAGAGGGATAAAACTCCGGTCCGGTTAGTACTGGCCACTTCTGTGAACATTAACTTTGGTTTTCTACGAGTACCTGTCTGTGGTGCAGGTTACCAGAACGATTTCTTACTAAAAGCCCAAATCTAGCATGGGCATCTAGCTACGACTGGTATCGATGATATTCAAATATATTATCATCTTGCGAGTGAAAATCAAGAAAGTTTATAGTATAAATCTTCCCAGGTGAATTTTTCGCTTCGAGCCGTTACATTAAATTTGAACCTTAATACTATGACAATACCGTTTGTTTTGAAAGATAGGGCTCGAAGCGAAAAATTCACCTGGGAACTTTATACATATAGTTACGTAAACGTCAAGCTCGTTACCTTTTCCCGGTTTCGGATTTAGTGGCGCTGGCGTTGGAGGCACGGCGCGGGCGGCGCGACGGCGTGGCCGGCCCGGAGGCTTCCGAAGCCGCCGGAGACCCCGGCTGGCTGTCTGGGTCCTTCTGTAAACAGGATATTTGGGACAATTAACACATTTTTTCAGCCGGATTTGCGGGCAACATTAACGCACTGGTATCGCGTAAAGCGCTGCGAGTGTCTATGGACAGTGGTGTTCATTTAACATCAGGTGACCCACTAGTTAGTTTGTCTGGCCACAGTAATATAAAAAAAAAATCTAATATATAAAAATCTTGTGTCATGGTGTTTGTTATCGAACTCCTCCGAAACGGCTGAACCGATTTTTATCAAATTTTTTTTCCTGCATTCATTAGGTCTGAGAATAGGTCGTAGGCTATATTATTCGCAGACGGAGCCGCGGGCAACAGCTAGTTTGTATATATATTGATAAAATCTAAACAGTTTAGGGGTCCCCAGTTTTTTGCCCTAGGGCCCTTAGTCACGTAGCTACACCATTGCTTACGGATGGCCCCAAAAAGGTACTAATACTAACCCGTAGTTTTCCCCATGTGGTGTCGGGTTTAGAATTACCATTTCCGTTTCTTCCGTGGCTGTCGTAAGAAGCGGTTAAGGAAACAGGTTCAGGCATATTGTAGGCGATAGGCTAGCAACCTGTCACTATTATACCACTTTACCTTTAAACGTAAAGTTGTCAAAAGTTGCCTCGAAAAGTAAATGTAACGTTTCGTGTGCTCTGCCTACCCCCTTTGGGAGTACAGACGTGATTTTATGTATGTATGTATTTGACGACCAAATGGCCTAGTGGTTAGAGAACCTGACTACGAAAAATACAAATGTTTGTTCTTGAGTCTTGAGTGTCTAATATGTATTTAAGTATATGTGCCTATCTATATAAGTAAGTACCCATAACAGTGTGAATTCGTCATTTCAGCCGAAAGACTATTGCTGAACATAGGCCTCCCCAAGGCTCGCCAAACAGATCGGCCCCGCGCCATCCGCATCCAACGCGTTCCCGCTACCTTAACCAAGTCGTCGCTCCATCTTGTTGGAGGCCTACCTATACTGCGTCTTTCGGTCCGCGGACGCCACTCGAGAATCTTTCAGCCCCATCGGCCGTCAATTCTACGAGCGATGTGCCCTGCCCACTGCCACTTAACCACTTGGTGTGAATTGTCCCATGATATTTATTTATTTATTATGTATGTGTATTAACCCGTAGATCGGTGGACGCGCGACGTCCCTTGGGCGTGTGGAGCGCTTCGCACGCGCGGTTAAACGACGCTCGCCGGCTGGGACGCGACGGGCTGCCGAGCGCCGGCGAACCGCGTTCAGAATCACCCACTGTACAATACAATATTTATTTGTGCACACAAGTACATAAAAACCGGCCAAGTACGAGTCGGACTCGTGCACCAAGGATTCCCCGCAAAGAATCAATCCCAACCACTTGCTATAAATTGTTATTAAGACGACTAGACTGTGAGGGCTGGGAGAATCGGCATATTTTACATAGTGCGCAGTGCTAGTTTTAGGACGCAACTCACACATAAATTAATTCTGAAACAGCTAGTTGACAATAAGTTTCAAATTATGACAGCCAAAATTTGAGATGGGCTTTCCGGGGTTATAGTAAACTCAGGCGTCCATCAGGCGTGATTATGTGGTCAAACGCAAGCCTATATCCAGCCATACTAATATTATAAATGCGAAAGTTTGTCTGTCTATCTCTCTGTTATCTCTTCATGCTTAAACCGCTGAACCGATTTAGATGAAATTTGGTATGGAGATAGTTTGAGACCTTTGGAAGAACATAGAAAAGTTTTTATCCCGGAAAATTGCATAGTTCGCGAACGACTTCTTTGCAGACGGAGTCGCGGGCAACGGCTAGTTGTATATAAAAAAAACTTACCGACGTCTGCGGAGACTCTCCTGGCCACGGCGCGGGCTGCTTTCGGTATAGTCTTGGATTCGGACGCAGCACGCGTACGTGCTAGAAATAACATTTAACATAAACATAAGTTAAAATACAAAAGATATTTTATATCAAACTTGTTAAAGTTTTGACAGGTAGCGACATCTCTTGTCCGGGTGAGCGGGTAGTTCCGAAGGAGTGTTGAAATCTCTCGATGAGGGTATAACATAGATGGCGCTGTATCACGCAAGTGATGATCTAACAAAGTGAGATATGAATGTATAGGAAAAATTCGTGTCTAAAACTCCTGACCAGTGGTGGTGTAGACAACGGCCGCTGCAATGTGGCCGAAAGTCGAGGTAATCTTAGCAATTAATAGTTCGTATTTAAGTCCCGAGGAATATTAGTTATGATATCAAATCACGTTGCAAAATTGCGGACCGCGCAGTCAGATCGCATATCTATACAAAATATATAGAGAGCGCCAATGTTGTTCATACATAATGCGGGCTGCATTCAATTTGACCTGACCGCAGAACGGATCTAGTGTGGCAAATCCTTGACATGTTCAGTGTCACGTCTGTGATTTATTTACGAGTAATCAGGCGTTAATTTGCGGAGGACCATATCAATGAACTGAAACAATTACTTTGCTCACCCGCGACCTTATGATAGCTACGTTTATGCAAGAAATGTGTGTTCAGCTCAGATTTAAAATCGTACTCGTCCAATAATTGCTTACTTACTGGTCTCTTCTGTAATGTAAGACTCGCTCGATCCTTAACCCTTTCAACGCCAACAACACTTATATATAGGTGTTACAAAGTACAGTGTCAAAGTGATCTTGACACAATGACATAGATTCAAAGCAGTTTTACGTTTCAGTCTAGTACCTAGTAGTTTAGAAGTATAGTTCTTGTAAGTCACGAAGGCCAGCGGGGTTTACGTCTGATTGAACGTGTTTAGTCACATTATGGTAGTATGCGTATGTGATAGATAGTGAATTTGTTAAATAATTCTTTTTTTTTATACTACTAACTAACTAAAGCTCTAAAATCAAGCAGAAGCAGTACTCACGCATACGTTTGCTGCTGCCCGAGTGTATAGAGCTGTTAGACTCGAGGTACATCTCCGAGGAGTCCGGCGAGCCTGGGTGTTAGGACATTAGTGCTAATTGCTGTTTTAGGTATTAGCAAAGCGTAAGAGTATTCAGGGAAAAGGTGTGCAACAAAACGCAATGTTAATTTTTTTTAAGACGTGGCTTAAGATTTCCCAGAACTTAATTTTAGATATGAAGAACTTCGTATGTATGTGATACTGATATGCAGGGCTCGAACTTCTAGTACCGATGACGTTGCACCGCACATAGGATGATTTCAAGTACGTAGGGGCTGTTTCACCACCCATTGATTAATTTTAACTGACGGATAAATGTGATGCCGTCTCTGTCTTTTCGAACGAACCAATGACCAATGGATGGTGAAACAGGGGGTTAGTCTTTTCGCAAAGAATTACCACTTGTCAAACTCTTTTATTAAATGATATGGCCACTTGAAATGAGCAATACTTTAATGCCTTGACTGACATTGTCAGTCAGATTAACAATAAATTTACTTAGTGATAATAGATTTGACAATATACTGATATTATCACAATATCTACTTTTATTATAGTTACAAAGACAGTGTATAAACTGAACACAATTTCATTAAATAATCGTGCATTACGGTAGCAAATTTTGTAATTTTTTTTTATTTAGGTAGGTACCACATCATCCTGAGTTCAAAATGACGTCATTTTACGTCATCCGCACCAATAGTTCGAGCCCTGCTGATATGATTTTTGGATATATTTTATTTATCATCATATACTATACTATGTCTTAAAATTAATCCAGAATATTACAGCATTTGGTTGGGTGACTCCCTTGTAAAGATTTTTCAACCACAATTTAAAAATCCTTGCTGATATATTTCGGATCAGTTTTAAAAAAATTGCATAGGAAGTCTTACTGGGGCCTCTTAATTCAGACAAAAGTAAAAGTAAAGACGGAGTTTTGTATAGGGCATCGCGAGGCCCATAAAACTACGCTTTACCATGAGCATAGTTGAGAAAACCAGCCTCACGTTATTGGTCGAAGAATTCAGTCTTTACTTTTTACTTGGTCTCAATTTTTAAATGCAAAATAAACAAACGAAAAACTGCACAAAAAGAAAACAAAATCACCAAACTTGACGATCTATGGAGTACGATCAAGTGTTAAAATATGGGTGCATAAAACTTGCTCATAAAATATGTCCCATAGCCTTCATGTCGTTGAATGAAGGTTCATTATTGTGAGATGATTAAATACATATTTTTGCACTTAACTCTAAACGGTAAATGATGGCGATAGAAAGAGATGGCTAATACGACAGGATAGTTCACACTATTAAAAATAATTACAATACCCGACTCTAATAAAAGATTAACTGTAAAAATATTTTTGAAATTGATTTGATACCAACAAAATAGTTGGTTTAGTCGATTGAGTTGTCAAACGAGTAACGTCACATTACAGCTTTCTATATCTATAAAAAAAAGTGCGGTCGGATAGCGTTTTGACAGTTCATAAATATATGAACTCCTCGGGTAAAATGGCTTGTTTTATACTCTTGCTGTACAGTCGAGGATTTTAATTGTTAGGCCACTTGCCACTGTTCGTATTTTAGCCGTGTAAAGCAAATCAGCATATACGAGTATAAGCAGCTTCACCCGATTTGCATTACACGGCTAAAATACGAACGGTGGCAAGTGGCCTAACAATTAAAAGTACCTGGGCGACCGAGCTCTGCTCGGGCAGAAACTCGGTACCAAGCGTTTTCCCAGAGATAAGACCAAGCTAGATCAATTTTTCATGCCCGAAAACCCCCAAATACCAAATTTCATCGAAATCGTTGGAACCGTTTCCGAGATCCTGATTATATACACCGGAGGGGTGGGGGGTGGGGGGGGGGTTGAGAGGGGGGGAGGGGATGCGGGAGAGGGAGCGCGGGGGTGTTAAAGGGGGGATGAAAATTTCATTGATTTTGCCGTAGGATGCACCGTTTTCAAGATATTTGACAAAAACACCGGAGGGGGTGGAGCGGTGAGTCACGTTAAACTATCGTCCGTAAACCGACTTTACAGACAACCGGCTTTTCCTGTTCTGTGTGCTCCCAATAGGGAACGTGCACATAGAAGGTGCTGCCAACTGGTGCCATAAGGGTGCCATCAATTTGAATGTTTTACCTTGATAAGTTTGTTTTACTGTCCGCATAGTGTCTCTTCTGTCGCATTAGTGCTGCCGCCTATAGTTACTGCACGTTCCCTATAATACTTTTTCTAACAAAAAAGTAACTTTTTCTTGCAAAAAAATAACTTTTTCTCACAAAAAAGTAACTTTTTCTCACAAAAGAAGAAACTTGACGTTTTCTCATAAAAAATGAACTTAAAAAAAAAAACTAAAAATCTTGAAAAAAAAACGTGGTATCGAACCGAGGTCGGCTGGATCCGCGACCACCCGATTTCTAATGTGCCATTATGGTCTGCTCGAAGTCGGCGAAATTTAGCTTTATATTCTAAAGCAAACAAAAATAGCCGGAAAACACGAGTAAAAGCGATTTTCTGAAAATGAAACATAGCTAGATCAGTTTTTCATCCCCGAAAACCCCCACATACCAAATTTCATCGAAATCGTTGGAGCCGTTTCCGAGATCCTGATTATATATATATATACATATATACAAGAATTGCTCGTTTAAAGGTATTAGATCATTGACTGTACAATGTACGATAGTACCTATATAGGTATATACGAGTATTTTTTTACGCATTCCGATCCTCATTCAGCTTTGCCGCCCCGGGCCTTACGGCTTACCGTCAAAGTCCTCCTTATTCAACAAGCTGATTCTGTCGATGGGTTGCACGTCGAACGCGGGCGGCGCGTCGTCTACGGAGCTGTCCGATGCGCTCGTACGTCGGCGGCGTTGCACGCGTTGCGGCTTCGTCTCAAGCGACGCGAGCATAGATTTCTGGTTACGCGTTAACCTGGAAACCACTTATCATCCATCACCATCATCCCAGCCTATATACGTCCCAATGCAAGGCACAGGCCTCCCAGAATGAGAGAGCGTGGGCCGTAGTTCCCACGCGGGCCCAGCGCGGATCGGGAACCTCACACACACTATTGAATTTCTTCGCAAGGTTTCCTCACGAGGTTTTCTTCCACTTTAAAGCTCATGGTAAAGGAGAGTGGACTAATTGGCCTATAGGTGAGTGGGGGTGGGGGGTAAGATGCATAAAAGCAGTGTAAGATGAAAAAGACTTTGGTGCTACGAGTAGTGTTTCATCTTACACTGCTTTTCATCTTACCCCCGCTCACTATATATGACCAATAAGGACAAGCGATATGTCACTACTAGTCCCATCTTTGAGTGAAAAAAGTTATCGCTGCATAAAAGTAGTTTGAGTTGAAACTATTATGTGGTTTTTTTTCAATACTATGTTCCTGTATCGCTTTACAGATTATTATATTATATGATTAATTTTGTTTTTATGCGTTTTCATATGTTTTTTTATCTTGCCATACTTTTTTTATTGCACAGCGATTCGAGATTTCCCACCAAACAAACAGGTTGTAGAATATGAAAAAACCTTTCCAATGATATATGGCTTTCAATGATATTGGTCCCTCCTTAGGCCAGAATCCATAAAAATCTGCCCATCCTCCTTAGAAATTAAAATTTGCATATAAATTCCGACAAACTCAAAATCAAATTGAAGTAAAAATAAAAAGATTACCTTCTCGAGCTCGAGTATTCACTTATATCAGCTTTAGAATCTTCAACCGACATTTCGGGTATAGCACTCAACTCTGGCTTCACCGCGACAATTGACTTTCTACCTCTTTTGACAGTCTCGCTCTTTTCACTCGCTCTACTTCTAGTAGATTTGACAGACCCTTCGGACGCCACGCTTGCATTATCATCTATATTTTTACTTCTAGTTCTTGTGGAACGACGTTGAGGTGTGACAGGACTTTCAATTTCTTTGCCTTCTTCTAAAAGCTCTATTTCTCTTGACGCTCGGCGAGTAAGTATTTTTCTAACTTCAGGAGTTTTAGCGCGCTGTTTTGGAGTTTCTAATTCTACGTCCTCTGATTTGTTGGAAGCGGTAGATTTCGCACGTTTTCTGGTAATAGGCGTTTTTGGTGTTTCAAGAACTTTATCTTTTGTTTCTACTTGTTCTGTATCAACGTCCATTTTGTCTTTATTAGACTTGTTAGAAGATGTCGATTTGGCGCGCTTGCGTAGACGAGATTCTGGGTTATCTTTTTCTATAGGTTTATCTTGTTTAATTTCTGTGGGTAAAACAACAGGATTTTCTTCTGGGATAGCTGTCGATTTTTCTTGTTTTTCTTGCGCGGTCTTTGTGTCTAGACTGGTTTTCTCATCACTTACACTAGTATCCTTTTTATTTACATTTGTTTCAACTTCCAAAGTATTCTTCATTTGTTCGTTATTATCTACTACATCAACGCTCTGTGAACCAGATGACGCTTTTTCTGTTCTACTATCATCATCTTCCAATTTTTCAACTACTACATCGAGGGTTACTGGCGTTTCTTTTTGTTCATCAATAGCTTCTATTTTTTCAATTACTACATCAACGCTTATTGGATCAGATAAGACTTCTTCTTTTTTGTCATCAGCAGTTTCCACTTCTTCAACTATTACATCTACATTCAAAACATGGTGAACACCTAGAAAAAAACATGCGAAAAATAAAAAAAAATAAAAAAATTTGATGAACATTATACAAATATGAATAAATTATTACCTGGTTCAGCATTCCCTTTATCATCTTTATTTTTCTCATCAGAATAATTAAGTTCTGTTTCGTTATCCGATATATAAGAATTATCATCAGTAAGCAATGAAACTTGACCTTGATTCATTGCATCTACACTCTGTTCACTTGTTTCTTTTCTAGACGTTTCCACATTATCCGCTGGTGCTTGTACTAACTCTTCACATGCCTCCGTTGCGGGAGCATGTATAACTAGTTTATTACTATCGGAAGATGTTTCTTCGTCTAATTCTATGCTATCTGATGAGGTGTTATCGTTTGATGAATCTCCTATTGAAATTATTTCTTCATCATCGTTCTCTGACAGCGAGCCCTGGAAAGTTTGTAGATTGTTAGCATCAATGTTTATGAACATTAGTACATTTTGTCAAAGTAATACTACAAAAGCAAATTCCAGAAAGTAACAAAATGTGAGAATTACAATAAATGCAAGGTTATTTTCGATCTATCTGCTCCGATTACGCAACTAAAAATATTGAATTAGATGTTTCAAAATTTATCATTAATTGTGTTTATACTTACAACACCATCATCCTCTTCTGAGCTTTCGTCACTTGAGGTATCTTCAGCTCGCTCTACAATTTCTTCATCCGTCGACTCGCTCTCATTGCTCATATCTCCCTCTATCTCATTAATCTCCATCTCTATCTCAACAATCCTTTCTTTTTCTTTCTGAATATCTTTAGCCGTACCGTCTTCTTTCCAATCTTTGTCAACAATGTCACTATCATTAGTAATGAGGCTAGATTCATCTGGTAATACCGATTTGCATGACAGAGTCGATACTTCAACTGTTTTAGTCTTGATCTCCTTGACTGATGCTTCATGAATCAAGCTTGTTGATGATTCCGCTACGCTACTCTCGTAACTGTGCAAAACTGATTTAGCAAATATACTTTCACTCATTGTAGTAAATGCTGGTAAAGATTTTATGTTCACCGACTCATCTCTATCTTTATCTTTTTCTGGAGTTTCACCGGCGCTGCTTTCGCAGCTTTTTAGTACTGATTTACCGAATTGGGTTTCGTTGATTTTGGGTAGGTTTAGAGGTTCTATGTTAGTCGTAGTGCTGTCAGCTGATTTGATTTCTTTGTCTGAAGTATCAGCCGCGAGCACTGATTTGTTGACTATAGGTGAGAATGAGACATCTATTGTGCTCGAAACTAGTTTTAGTGGTTTCATTGGAGTGCATTCCATTAATTCGGGATTTAATTCTTCAGATTTTTCTGTAATATCCTCAGATTCTTTTTCAGTGTTTAATTTAGTTTTAGCAAATGCGTTAGCTTCCAATACGATTCGGGAGAGAGATCTCTTGCCTTTCCCGGTGCGATCAGCTTTAGGTGACATTAGTTTTTCTGGTGTTTTTGATCGGCTTCTACGAAAATATAAGGATTTATCATTAGACTTGACTTTCGATCATAAATTGGCCCAATAGCACGATGATGTTTACCCGTCACACTCAGAAACGTCAATTGAAATCTGACTTGCCTCACTAAAATATGGAAACGGAGAGATTTTAGGATCTAATACAGTTAATTGACGTCTTCGAGTGTGGCAGTTGGAGCAAGACTGGTTTAAGAATACAAGTAACCTATAATATTGATGTTGTTAATATCACCACAATCAACCCTGTGACTTCGGTCCATGAACACACGAAGACACATGAGCGTGCAGATCCTAGGACAAAATACAACCGTCTATGTAAAGATTGGTACAAGTATTTGATTGAGACTACTGACCTTTTACTTATAGTATATTCTGTAATCTACATGTACAGGCAAGGTCATAAATATATGTATGTTAGCAACACGTCAAAATTTTCTTTTATTTTAATTAACCTTCTTAACGCAAAGCCTAGCAGAACGTAATATAATGATGCTTTCAACCTTATGTCATTGCGTGAAGATCACTTTGACATTGCACTTTGTGATGCATATATCCGTCGTAGGCGTTGGAAAGGTTAAATAATTAAAAACTGAAACAATATAAATATTTGAGATCCGCCTCATTAGACGTTTAATTTTTGTATATATCACAAGGCACATACAGCTCCTTAAAGTGTCGGCAATTCGAAGTGCATAAATGTCAAATTTCAACTTAATCTGTTCAATAGTTTCGGAGCATATTTGCTGTGACAGATGGACAGACTGACACACGAGTTTTCCTAAAAGGGTTCCCTTTTCTCGCTCGATTGTATGGAACCCTAAAGACGAGTACAGTAAAATTACAAAAGTTTACCACTGACAGATGGTTTGCCTTCATTTCATATTCAATTTTAACGACCTACAAATAAAGCCAATTTTAGAATAGTGACAACCCACGATTGCAGATTTTGTAATAGCTACTTTATTTGTATGGTGTTAAAGTTGGAAATTAAATGAAGGCAAGCCATCTGTCAGTGGTAACTAAAAGTAAACGTATTGTAAGCTTTACCTCAAACTACGTGGGCTCTTGGGCGCTTCGGCCTCCACTTCGGGGGTGCGCGAGCGGCTGCGCAGTGCCCGCCGCGGCGGGGATTCCCCGTCCGACTTAAGCGGGGACTCCGTGATGGGATCCAGGCGCGGGGACTCTGCTACCTTGTCTATACGCTCCGGGGTGCGAGAACGGCTCCTGGGTGAAGATAACTTATTCAAGCTAAAGAATATGAGAGAGAGAGATGTTTATTTACACATATTCGATACAAACACAGAAAAAAATATATTTGACAGGAAATTTACAAATAAAAAAATATCGAATAATATAAATTGGGCCCCACTCAGCATAATGTTGTGGCAAGTCACAACGCTGTTTTTCAGTGGGACCCAAAAATAATAAAAAAAATAATATGACATTAAGTCAGAAACTATAAGGAGCGTGTCTGGTGGCATAACATTTTTAGTCATAATGTAATGTTTGTCATAATTTATTTTCCGTCGAAACCGTAGAATTTTCAGAAATTTTTAAATGGTCACCTGTAGAACTCTTAGTAGTTTAGGTTAGGTTTGTTTTATAACAATTCTGTTCAATTAATGGATTCAGAGTAAAAAGAGTTATAAATAACAATACATAATGATAAAGATTACATTATGACCTTCAACAATTATGCAACCCGATATGGATCCAACTATAAGACGTAGAAAGATCTGTTTTAAGGAAGAACGTCATAGAAATGAGGAAGAACTGTTACTGCATGTGTATCAGAATTTATAAAGATATAACAGAACTCTCATTTAACCAATCGAAAGGAAATGTACAAGTGGCTGCATGAGAAACTGTTCTACTCAGTGAGTGAATTGTTTTCAACTTAAGAAATGTAATTTCAGAGGTATAAGTTTTGAATGTTAAGCCTTTGTATTTGTTCTTTTTTTTCAAAAAATCTGTGATTAAGATTATATTCGCGCGAGAGTTACAGGTATAACCTAGTGTTAAAGTGGCGATATGTGTGGTGTGTTATTGGTGGTTTAATTTTGATCATGTACAGTCGAGGAAACTGAATTGTGTACCAGGGTGGAACCTCTTCACAGTCAACTTCCCGATGATTTCTTTGGCAGATGTCAGATGTCAACATGACATTTGCAACAGAAAGGTTCCACCCTGGTACGCAATTCAGTTACCTCGACTGTACTTGTTCTTCTGTATTGTATTTGTGGTGTACAATGAAGAGTCATTGTAATGTATTGTATTGTTACTTCACCTCAGTTGTCTCGGCAGACTGAGCAAAGTGGCTGCGGGGTGCGGCTCGCTGGCTGTTTCCTGTTTTGGCTGCTCGGGTATTGGGGCGAGGGGGGACGCGCGGGGGCTTATCTCAGGCGTGCGGGACCGACTCCTGCGCATGCGGATGGTGTTAGTAAAGCCTCGCGAGAAACGTTAAGGTTAATTTAGACCAGTAATAGCCAAAGTGGTCGACACCGAAGGGTAGAAAAATACCAGCGAGGGGTCTACGTACGCGAAAAAGCCACATTTAAAGTCAATTACTTTGCGATAAATCAATATTAGGGCATTTTCAATAGGCATTTTTTTAAATGAGGAAATTTTTGGGGTTTTCTCATTCAAGATCACGAGTACAATTCATTTAATAAAGAAAAAAAATCCATAGCCTTATAGTTCGGCTCACGTAAAAAGAGCGCTGGCGATATACCTGCGCAGTGAGCAATTAACCGACCAAACGGGTGGAAAGACGTGAGGCGCGGGGAGGGGACACGCGCCGCTTGGCGGTGCCGTCGCGCTATTGGTTCGGCAGTCGACTTTTGCTTTCCGCACGGAGTCCACGCTCCTTTCGCTCCCAAAGTACAGTTTCGCGCACAAAGTGTTTAGCACGATGGTTTTGCATAGAAGGGAACGGAAAATGATCTATGATATTTATTGTTTCATGAAAAAAGAAGCTGATAGTGGTGCCGCAACAAATTTAAAACAATGTATGCAACGGACTGCTGAGGCAACTAAAACTTCCGTGGCTACAGTGAGACGAATTGTTAATAACGCGAAAAGTTTTTTTTAACGATTTAATGGAAGGCGTGTCGCCCCTACCTTGATTTTTTGTTAATTTATTGAGAAATAAAAAATACCTAAAAAAAACTGTATTTTTAATTCTTACCTGTTACAAACTTAATATTTTAGTTGATATTGAATACACGTTTCGTTTATACTTTGTGTTTTGTAAATATAAAAATAAAATAGAAACTCTTCTATTAAAGAAGCTAATATTGTTCTATAATAAACATGACATGATTATACAATATTATAGCGAGTATTTTCGTGCGCGACGGTACCCCTGCGCAAACACATCCCCTCCACTGTCACTCAGCGCTCTTTTTACGTGAGCCGTACTGTACCTACCTTGATAAAAACCTTAAAAAAATTGTATAGAAAATAGGGCATTTTTTTTAATCATCCAAAATCAGCAGCGCTCTTTAATAAGAAAACTCAAAAAGTACCTAATTACGAAATGTAAGAGGTACATTTTAAATTGAAAATTCCCAAGTAAGTAGGGTAAATGGCCAATAACTGGCCCCCTCATACTGAAAATGAACTCTGTTCTCCTACAAACAGAATTCAATTTAGTATAACGTGGCCAGTTATTGAAGGGTGGCCAGTAATTAACACCTTACACTAAAAATGAATTCTATTACGGGTGAATAGAGTTCATGTTTAGTATGAGATGGCCAGTTATTGGCGATTTACTCTATCTACCTAAAATTGAACAATGTGGCTATAGGTTTACGAGACACAAGTTTGGGGATCTCTGATTTAAATTTACCAAAGTCGTGAGGCGTACCTTAGCTTCGTGCGTCAGCAATCACCCAAACGCATGCTAAGAGTATTTGTATAGATTTTAGCACACTTAAATAATAAAATAAATAAATAGCACGGGACAATTCACACCAATTGACCTAAACTAAAAACTGGAATTCAAGACCAAAAAATCTACGACAATGTTGCCACTGAAAAAAAATGTGTGTACAATAGTAAATTCCTTTTTTTTAAAACACACGATAGAATATTCTTTTTATTAGTAATTTCGATCCTATAATTTAAAGAAGTAATTTTGTTTACTCACTTTTACATAAATACTAGACGCTTGAATAAAAACTTTAAAATTTCGTAATTTTTGGTTGAAAAACTGGTATTGTGCTTGTATTTCTTCAGGTATTCATAACATTTGGTGCAATAATTTACAATTAAGATAAAATCAAACTAATATTTGATTTAATTTTTTACATAAATTTAGCTAATCAACAAAACTGCAGAGTAATAGTGTGTAGCGCGCTTTATGGGGTTTATGGTGGCCATTTTTATTCGGCAGCGGGCATGACACCATGGTTTGTCATTCTCATTCGACATCTGACGTCTGGCCTTATACTACGAAGTGCAAAATTCGAACTTCGTATCGTGCCATTCCTCTCACGCTAATAGTATTTAATACAAAAGCGAGCAAGACGATGCGATACGAACTTCGATTTTCGAATTTCGGAGTAGCCCCCCTGTTCCGAGTGTTTGAATGTTCGAAAACCTATTACTAAGACTCAGTTGTCCGTCTGTCATTAGGCCTGTATCTCATAACATAAACCATGGCAGTTGAAATTTTTACAGATAAATGTAATCTGTTGAGGCCATAAAAACAAATACTAAAAAACAGAATAAAATAAATATTCAGGACAACACTGTGGTAGAACAACGCAATCTTATCCAGTTTATGTTCCTTAGAATAAAATTGTCTCAATGTTAGTTGAGAGTTGAAAATAAGTTAGTAATTTTTTTTTCACAAGATCCTTATTTAATAACAATACAAAGAATCATATTAAAAAAGGTTGGCGAAACCTGAAAAGTTTATTTGACAGTGACAGAAGTGACATTGACAGATTTAACAGTGACATATCTGTCGTAGATTTTTTGGTCTTGAATTCCAGTTTTCAGTATAGTCCCAAAGTAAGCTTAGCAAAGCTTGTGTTATGGGTACTAGGCAACGGATAAACATACTTATATAGATAGATACATACTTAAATACATATTAAACACCCAAGGCCCGAGAACAAACATCACAAACTTCGACTGTATCCTATCAATATTATAAAACAGTACTGCAACTTATTATATGGTTCCAACGGAAGGTCTTCGAGTTGGGACCATTTCGTGAAATTTGTCGCCATTTCCGTTTTTATTTTTTAAAAAACCATGTTTCGAATAAATATATTTCTTTCTTTCTTTAACTGACTGACTTATCAATACACAGCCTAAACCTAATAAGTACTTAAAATCTGGCAGATAGATAGTATCCAAAGCGGTGGACTTCGGTATTTCAAACCCTTTAAAGCCTTAAGCCTTTTTTAGGGTTCCGTAGTCAACTAGGAACCCTTATAGTTTCGCCATGTCTGTCCGTCTGTCTGTCTGTCTGTCCGCGGCTAACTAGAAAACTGTAATTTGGCATGAATATATATATATAAGTCACGCCGACAAAGTAGTTAAAAAAAAAAACTAAAAAATTTTTTTTTTAGGGTACCTGCCATATATGTAAAGTGGGGGTGATTTTTTTTCTCTCGACTAACCCTATAGTGTGGGGTATCGTTGGATAGGTCTTTTAAAACGATTGAGGGGTTGCTTACATGATTTTTGTATTCAGTGATCTGTTTGCGAAATATTCAACTTTTAAAGTGAAAAATTTCATTAAAATCGACCGTCCTCCCCCCTCTAAAATCTAAACTGTTGGGTGGAAAAATTTGAAAAAGTTCAAAATGGTAGTAAATATATTAAAATTACAAGGAAAATTATAGCGGCTAAGATTGCTTGGGAATTATTTGTAGTTTAAGAGTAAATAGTAGCCTAAGGTATTAAACATACCGTCACTACTTTGAAAAACTCGTATCTCAAATCAGCATGTAAACAAAACTGAACCTTGATATGCGCGTAATAAAGTTCACTTTGCCAGATTAACGATTTTGAGATACGAGCTTTTTTCAAAGTATTGACGATACCTAACTTGGACACGAAATCCTTAGAAAAATATTACTTGATTTTTTCGTAATGGCTACGGAACCCTATCTTGGGCGTGTCCGACACGCTCTTGGCCGTTTTTTTAGTTCTGGAGCCGTAATTCCCACGCGGAGCCAGTGCGGATTGGGAGCTTGACATACACCATTTCAGTTTTCACAGGTGTGTACAGGTTTCCTCACTAACTCGGTTAAATTCCAAAAACTCAGAGGTGCGAACCTGATTTCGAACTCAAGAGCCTCTGTTTGAGAGGCCACAGATCAAACCTCTAAGACTAACCAAATTTATGTAGTACTTTTTTACTTTGCAATTTAGTGTCATGCATTCAGAGTGTTAGTATAACGTGACCATTTTTTTGTCGCTTTAAAACGGGACACCGATTTTTTAAGGAGATTATGGACAGAAAATTTTTTTTTACAATAACAAACGTCTTACTACCCAATTTTGTATTTAGTTTTTTCCCAGACGCAAAACAATAGGCACTGGGTGACAACTTTCAAAATGTGTACAACCCTTGGCATGATTTTTGAAATATTATCTATAACAATTACTATCTATTAATATAGTTCAAACTAAAGTACACATCTATATAATCGAGTTTTATTTTCTGACCGCAACTTGTTTATCAAAGAAAATACCTGTTCGAATACCGATTACGTGTCGTTATTCTAAATCTTATGAAAACGGGACATTTTCACGTCCCCGACTGGTTTTTCGGGCCATCGGGACAGAGTACCTGAGAGCGGGACAGTCCCTTTCAAAACGGGACGTATGGTCACATTATGTTAGTATTATGATTTATGAATGATTGTTCAGCATCCAAATGAAATAATAACGTGCATTGAAGAAAGCAATGCTCTTACCTCGTTACTCTGCTGGTGCGTAGTGGTGTAATGATGGGCGAGTCGACACGTTCCGGGGTCCCAGAGCGACTCCTATAGTGAAAAAATATATAAAATTAGTAACAAGTTGGCACTTAATTTGTTTTTATCAGAAGAAAAAAAAAGTAAAACGTTTATTCTGCAAGTAGGCCGCAAAGGGCTCTTTTACATGTCACTTATTTAAAACTACCAGCGCTTTCGAAAGGACCATCATAGCCGAGAAGAATGCGCTGCAAGAAACTTGGAAGAAACAAACGACGTTTGCTTAACAAATTTAAGATTTTCTAGGAGCCCCGCTGTCCAGTTGTCAAGACACTTGGTGCAGGTGACGCGCGTTCGAATCCTGTCCGGGGCAACCGATTATGTTTTTCGTTTTTTAAAAATACTTCCATTAGAATGTCTTAAGTATTTTAAGCGACAAGACAACGCAATATGCCCGCAAGAACACCCATAAAATTTTTAATCTAGACTGAGCAGAGGAGACTAAGATTTTACATGCATAAATACCGATTGCAATTGCGATTGGGAATCTCAGGAGTAGTAGAAGTTAAGGTCGCGGGTGAGCAAAGTAATTGTTTCAGTTCAAAAGTAGCCTATGTGTTAGACCTATAATATATGAAATTTTAACAAAATCCGCCCAGCCGTTTAAGTGTAAAGATTAAAAAAAAAAAACACACGCACAAACATTCTTATTTATAACACTAGCTGTTGCCCGCGACTCCATCTGCGATTAATTCTTTTACACTATCCCGCGGGAACTATACTATTTTACGGGATAAAAAGTATTCTACTGGGTGCTCGGGAGGATCCCGCATATCTTTACCAGCGTATAGCTGAGGTCGTAATGATTAAAAAACATTATGTAAACATAGGTCGAATAATGCTTAGTTTTTGAGATATTTCCATTTTTATGTTTAAATTTTACTATGAAAGTGGTGGAGGTGCTGGGATTGCGTATTTATTATGTATGAAAAAATTAAAATGTTAAAAAGCATAATTCGACCTATGTTTATATAATGTTTTTTAATCATTACGACCTCAGCTATACGCTGGTAAAGTTATGCGGGTTCCTCGCGAGCACCCTGTATATGTTAATCCAGGTTATAAACTATGTGTGCCAAATTTCACCATAATCCATCAAACCGTTTTAACGTGAAAGAGTTACAAACATCCATTTGGATGGATTATTTCATTCATAGAAATTTTCGCTTTTATAACATTATAGCTAAACCGTTTAAGTGAGTCCTCCCCCGCGCGGTACAGGGGCTGGGGGGTATGACGACAAAGGGGTCGAGAGAGGTGCGGGCGCGCTCTCGGCCCCCCTTGTCGCCTACCCCCGCGCCTCTGTACCCCGCGGGCGACGACTCATTTAACCTTTTGAACGCCAGCGTCGGCTATAGACGACAGTACGGTAATACAAAATCAAGGATGATATAGACTGGATTGGCAGTCGCCATAGTACGGATCGGCCGCGGTTTTTGTAGTTCGATTATTAAATCTAGATGGCGCTGAAATATAGCCAGAGGCTTTGAAGGCAAAACAATAAGACTACAGATGTTTCAATTACTACAAATGTATTATTCTTCAAAAATATTGCATAATAATACATTTGCAGTGATATGAAATATCTGTAGTATTATTGTTATGCCTTCAAAGCCTCTGGCTATATTTCAGCGCCATCTAGATTTAATAATCGAACTACAAAAACCGCGGCCGATCCGTACTATGGCGACTGCCAATCAGTCTATATCATCATTGTACATAATTAAAACGCATAAGAATCAATTTTGTCCCTAACAAAAACGATGCGTGGCGTTCAAAAGGTACGATTTAGCTATAGTAAGAAGTATTTTTTCACTTGTATTTGTTATAACTTACCTATTGATCAACGGCGTACTTTCCGCCCCCATACTTCGTATGCCCTTTCTACCTTGAGGCGTTCTAGGGGGCGACACCTCTGCCTCCCTCTCATGGGCCGCCGCATCTTTCGTCTCTGTCCGGCGATATCGCGGGTTGACCAAAGTTATTGGTATATCTGCGATGCTTTCTATGGAAGTGTTGGGGTCATCGGATAAGCTGCTATTGGCCGATATGGAGAGAGATCGTCTGAAATAAGAAGTAAAGCATTAGCCCTTTACCTACGGGCACAATCTGAATAAATATGAATTCTCTACCTAATTACAGTGACAGAAAGTCTATTTTACATACTGTCAACTATAGGTGACACCCGTCGGTAAAGGGTTAGAAAGCAATAAATTTAGATTATTTATATGAGGTACATTTTCCATTGTGAAAAGCCGCTAAGTCGCTTATTAGGACGTCACCTTGTCTTTATGAAAATGTTCATCTAATACTTAACAGTGGTTTTTGGTATAGTAAAAAAAACCGGTCAAGTGATAGTTGGACTCGTACATGAAGGGTTCTGTACCTCCGTACAATGTTTTAAAAATAGTTCAGTTAAAAAATTATAAAGAAAGAGAGTTAAAAAAATCTGAAAAAAATACGTTTCTCGTTTATTTTTTTTTAACTTATACATAAGCAGTGAAAATTTCAAGTATAGTGGTTAGACGGTTCAAAAGATAGAGCCCTTATCTGTAACAAACAGACAGACGGAGATACAGAGGAGTTTCAGTAATAGGATCCCGTTGGTTCCCTTTGAGTACGGAACCCTAAAAGTTAAGTGTAGACGATGTTTTCCTAGCAGTTATATAAATTTCAAGCAATTTACCTGCCACGAACGTTGTCTTTGTATAATTTTCTAGCTGATACTTTCTCCTCAGTCGCAATCTTCTTCGGCGGCGATTCAAAGAGATGGCTGTCCTTCTAAAAAAAAACACTTGGTTGAAAAAAGTATTTAATTTAAATTCAATCCGACCACTGGAAATGGGTCAAAGGAGGGTGTGGGGGGGGGGGGGCAAATAAGGATAAGCGATATGTCTCTGGATAGCTTATTCTAAGTTCTAAAACTTTTATTATGGCAGGAAGTCCCAAATCTTGTTTTCCGAATACTACATATAATTATGTATTTCTTTATGGCGTTGAAGTGGTAATTATCGATACCAGTATTGTCGATGTTATTACCATAGCATGCGTAGAGGTAGTCGTGACGAAGCTATCCACGGAGTCGTCCATCTCTTTTTGTCCCGCGGCGGAGTATTGCTCTCTCGCTTGCACGTCGACGACTACGTATGGAGCTATGGCCGGCTGGGGTGAGGGCGTTGACCCGGACTCCGAGGCCGTCGGTATTGTAAAGCGTAAGTGTCTGCAAATAAGGTTGAGATTTAATTAGCTTGTGATTTTCAATGATACTCATGTCATGTGTTAAGTTATCTTTTCCCAGCCTATATACGTCCCACTACACGGCACAGGCCTCCTCTCAGAATGAGAGGGCTTGGGCCGTAGTTCCAACGCGGGCCCAGTGCGGATTAGGAACTTCACACACACCATTGAATTTCATCGCAGGTGTATGCAGGTTTTCCTCACAATGTTTTCCTTCACCGTAAATTTCAAATGTAATTTCGCACATAAATTCCGAAAAACTCAAGAGTTGCGAGCCGGGATTTGAACCCACGACCCTCTGCTTGAGAGGCTGTAGGTCAAACAACGTCGATAACGTGACGCGTGAAAGTCAATTATAGTATAAATCTTCCCAGGTGAATTTTTCGCTTCGAGCCATTACATTAAATTTGAACCTTAATACTATGACGATACCGCTTGTTTTGAAAGATAAGGGCTCGAAGCGAAAAGTTCACCTGGGAAGATTTATACTATACAAATATAGTATTTGGTTGGTTAACCCGACGCCATAACTGTTCACGTTTGTTTACATTTAGTTAAGTACCTAAACATTTCTAGTATAGTTAAGCGATAGTCATTTTTTTGAAAATATCTAATACTAAAAGTTATATGTTATGTGACTATATTATCGCTCAACTAGATGACAAGATTTTTTTCTTATTTTTTTCGAGAACTGGTATAACTACCAGGTGCGTTATTGAAAAGTGCACGTTTTGTGAGTAGAGATATTAACCTCCTGCCGCCCACGTCAAATTTTGATCAATGAAATTTATACTTTTTCACTAATGAGTTGAGTTCAATGTCACATTAGAATAAGTCCTAATAATAGGACATCGGACCTCAGGAGGTAGAAAGTGCACCATTAGAAAATGGTGACATTTCGAGAAAGTTTTATATCCTCAGCCGTTTGTTGTTTGTCAACTTACTTGTTGGTAGAGTCGCTGTAGTGTGTGTGGTTGCTCGCCGTCTCTAACATTTCGTCGTCGCTGTCCCCGAGGTAACGCGAGTCGGCTGGTGAAGGCGCGTCGCGCCCTAAGGCAGAGCTCCGGCGAATCTGTTCGTAACAATATTTTGAGTCATTGATCATATATGTGAGCATTGGTCTTTTTTCTGGGGTTTTTTCTGTGCATCTATATTTTCAGTTTGTATTTAGTTTGAAATATATGGTTTCACGGGATGACCGTAAAAGTAATAAAAAATGAAGTTGAATAAAATAAATACAAAAATATACTTCATACCTAACTTGTTAATATTTTGAGTCTCCATTAGAACTTTCGATTTCGGTGAGTTATGGCGCTTAATTAGCTTTTCGGTATCGACAGAAAATCTGCCAAAACTAGGACCGAATCCGGGCACGTGGGCTTTAATTCCCCATTGCCTTTTATTCGATATTCAGATACGCATCCGTTTGACATGCATTTAAGTATGCATCAATCTAATTAAGTATGTTTATCCGTTGTCTAGTACACATAACACAAGTTCTGCTTACTTTGGAACCAGGTCAATTGGTGTCCCGTGATATTTATTTATTTAAAGTATTAAACACAGCTAAATCTTTTACAACACGGATACGCTGTTTGAAGCCAGTAATGATAATCATTGATTTTATAATACGCCTTACATATTAACGTCTCCTTGACAATAAAGTTGGATTTTGTGTTTTTTTTAACTGTATTATTTTTGGTATATTTTTATAACAACGTATACAATTACAATTACACAGGAACTACTTTTTTTATTATGAGAGGGAGTCAACGGAGCAGGTGGGTCACCACCGCCCATAAATATCAACAACTCAAAGTGAGGCACTGATCTGAACCCTTTTCTTTTTCTTGAAAGCCCCGATGTCATAACCACTTGATTGATTGATTGATTCCACAGATTCACTGTACGTGGCAGGAAAGTGACTTTTTGATTTCAGTCCGTCTGTAAGATGGAACTTTAAGCTTTCCAGTATTTCCAATAAAACAAATTACATTATCGTTGAATTAAATGCTACTTTACTATCTAATACCAAGGATGATATAGACTGGATTGGCAGTCGCCATAGTACGAGTACCACTTACGGCTTACACACACGGCTTACGATAGAAAATTTTCTCGAGTACGAGTATTAGTACGCGGTTTTTGTAGTTCGGTTATTAAATCTAGATGGCGCTGAAATATAGCCAGAGGCTTTGAAGGCAAAACAATAAGACTACAGATATTTCATATCACTCTGCAAATGTATTATTATGCAATATTTTTGCAAAATAATACATTTTTGTAGTAATATGAAACATCTGTAGTCTTACTGTTTTGCCTCTGGCTATATTGCACTCCCAGTACAACACTGCATCATCTCGAAATAATACACCATTTTAGTTTAGACTTTCCGGAAATTAAGTAAAGTCTAAATTAAAATGGTGTATTATTTCGAGATGATGCAGTGTTGTACTGGGAGTGCGATATTTCAGCGCCATCTAGATTTAATAACCGAACTACAAAAACCGCGGCCGATCCGTACTATGGCGACTGCCAATCAGTCTATATCATCCTTGCTAATACTAACTTTCAGTATGCTGTGAGGCGTCCCGGCCCCGCTCCTGTCATACATCTTGCCGTCCGGACTCTGCACTTCGGGCATGTCCAGTAGACTCGCCATTTGCCTACTCATAGGCTCACCAACTTGATGTTTTGGCGTGCGAGGAGTACCAGTGATGTTTAGCTTCGCCCGCTTCGGAGGCGTGGATTCGGATTGGTAGTCTGAGAATATGCTGGAAGGAAATTGGTGGGTTATATTATTTAACACCCTTTTATTAGCTTCTAACTCTATGTATTTTATAATTTATAGTTATTTAAGAGATGACTGATAATGAACTGAATTTTTAGGGTAAAAACGGGACCCTATTACTGAGACTTCGCTGTCCGTCTGTCACCAGGCTATATCTCATGAACAGTGATAGCTAGACAGTTGAAATTTTCACAGATGATTTATTTCGGTTGCCGCTATATCAACAAATACTAAAAAACAGAATAAAATAAATATTTAGGGGGGATCCCATACATCAAACTTGATTTTTTTTGCCGTTTTTATAGATAACAAATGGTACGGAACCCTTCGTGCGCGAGTCCAACTAGCACTTGGCCGGTTTTTTAGTTTTTTTTAGAATTTACTTACGTACTTAATTATATACTTTTATTCACAGAACAGTTAAATATTTTAGCTCTGATGTTTGTAACGTTTACTAAAAAATATAAATTTACCTCTTGGTTCTTGATAATTTCGGAGTGCATATGAACGGTGTGTCTTCTATGTTCAAGGCTCGCTTGATGCCGCGCCTCATTTTCGGTCTGTTCACCCAAGTTTCGCTCGCGTTCTCTATGGTGTCCTTGAAATAAATAAATTCGAAGTATTTTAACGAAAAAATGTGAAAATACAGATCGTCACTACTTTGAAAAACCTCGCATCTCAAATCAATACGTAAACCAAATTCCCTTTGGTTAAATATTTATTTGTATTTTTTTTATATTTTTATCATTGAGGAATAATGTTATACAACCATTTTCTGTAGTCGGACTTAAAAATAAACAGCTAATAGCGGAGATATTCCAAAAAAACTGATGTCTTTCATTTGATCTTCAAATAACGTCATCAAAGGTTCAAAGGCATTTTTCTTTTACCTTTGCTCTACGCTTCACTTAAAAAAAATGACAATGTCTGTCAAAATGTCATTTAAATTTAACTGATGTCAATAGGATAGGAAACAAAACAAAAAGGCTATTTTCATTTTTGAAACTAAAAAATGGACTATAGTAAGTGTTTTATTTGTTCAAATGACTCCATGAATAGCCCCGGCAAAATATTCGTCCGTGTTAGGGAAGATTTACGTGAGAACTGGTGTCGTCTTGCAAATGTCGAATATTTTAGGATATCTCTCTTGTACTGCTGCGAAGATCATACCTATATTGATGTATGTAAATGGACCTATTTCGCATTTTGGGTAGATTGAGCGTGTCAGCCTTGACAAATTTTTCACCGGAGTTTCCACTGGTATGCATTTTTTCAAAAATTATCGTGGAAAATAGACTTTCAGAACCAGAAGGTTAGAAACTTATTGACGACACGACGACGTACGAATGACAGATAACAGTATTTTTTCTCTAAGCAGATGGGCAAAGGAAATCAAGAGTTTCGAGCTACTGGATGACGTATATCCGGTCAACCATATCCGGTATTTAACAAATTAAATTTAAAAAAAAATACGCGACCAAATTTTAAAATATTCAAATTAGTTTCTTAAATTGGCATAATCTGTAAGAAAAAATATAAAAAATACATTTTTTTTTTTCTAACCAAAGGGTAAAGGGTATTGAACCTTGATATACTTTAAGTAAAGTTCACTTGGCAGATTTTCGATTTTAAGATACGAGATTTTTTCAAAGTAGCGACGAAATGTAAACGTTAATACGTTGAATATTTATTCTTTTGTTAATATAGTTTGCAAAATGTATAATTCCAGTTTTTCTGGAGTTGATATATTTAACACATGTCTCCAAGAATTTACAGCTTTATAACGGGAGCAAAATTGTTACTTAGTTATTATTTTTTGCGTTACACAATCTCTATAGGTATTCATAGTCTTTTTAAAGTAATGTCACGACTTCATATGCCTAATTACATTGCTCGGTTAGTGATATGTACTAATAGTATAGCTTATCTAATTTAAAATGACGCGCCCTACCACCGCATTTACGCACAGGATTTTTCATGCGATTTGTCGATTGTGATATTCGTGATGTTGCACACTGATCATAGTTCACGGAATAGTCGACGCTCCCAAACAGATGTAGAGTCGTAATTAATATTTGCACGCACACATCAAAATCAACTGATACAGTAGAGGGGCGCGCGTCATTTTAGTTTAGACAAGCTCTAACCTGTGGTAACTTTACTGGTTGATGTATAATCTAAGATTTCTATTGTAATTAGCCATATTGTACCGTTTGTACCCAAATAAACATTAAAACATTAAAAAAATTGTACCTGGATAAATGATGACTTGTAGACGAATGTGTTTATAGGAGAGTTGGCTTTTACAAACACCGACATAGGCTTTGGCCCTAGAACTGAAAAGAGAAATAATTATGGTTTAATTTAGTGAAGCTTCAATCACTGTTTAGATTTGGGTAAGTTTAATTTGTGTATCTAATTATACCAATTTGGGTGCGATTTTTTAATAGAAAGCTAGTTCTATCTCGATGGCCTTAGATAAGTTTCATCAGCACATGCGTCGTGTTGTAAAAACAGATATAAATTAGCCGTTATTTGAATTTTTCTACGTTATAGTTGACTAATCGCTAGTTGTAGTTTGTAGCTAGAGTATACTGTGTGGTTCGTTGCATGTCGCCACTAGCGGCGATCGCGACTTTAGCAGCGATATTGGTCAACGCGGCAGAAGCGGCAGCGACTAACGCGTCGCGCGCGCTATCCCGCGTCATGGCGTCTAGTAAAGACTCCGACGACAGAGATATGTTAATGCCGATTGCTTAGATATAGAACAGTTGGTTTGGCTATACAGTGTTCGCCAAGGGCGGCTATCGCGACATTTAGCAGAGATGGTCGGTAATATTGTAGTGAAACTGTTTTTTTTTTACTAACCTTAATTTATACCATCTGGTTCGTGCGGCATGTCGCCACTATACTAACTGTAGAACCGTTGGTTTGGCTATACCGTGTGACTCATGAAACTGATCGCCAACGGCGGCTATTGCCACTTTAGCAGTCATGGTTGGTAGCATTGTAGTGAATTGTAGTTATGAATGACTAATCACTAGTTACTGCAATTAGTATGTAAAGTATACCGTGTGGTTCGTGCTGCATGTCGCCGCTAGCAGCGATCGCGACTTTAGTAGCGATATTGGGCAACGAGGCACAAGCGGCGGCGACTAACGCGTCGCGCGCGCTATCCCGCGTCAAGGCGTCTAGTAAAGACTCCGACGACAGAGACATGTCGTTGCCACGCAGTTGCTTCAGCTTGTTGTTATGCTGTTGAGCTTCTAAGTATCTGGAAAAAGTAATATCCATTATTACAATTATGTAATTTAGTGACAATAATAATTTTTGGGTTTTAATTTTTTTGTTTTAATATTGCGTTTCGATTCAAAAGCTTGACCGAACTGTCGAATCTATGACATCGTAAGGCATATAACGTCTAAAAGGAATGTCAATTTATTTTTGTTAAGTTTCCAATTCTAATAATCGTTAAGAACTAGGAACTAATCACAGACTTCGTCCTTGTCGTAGTAGATAATGTACAATGTTATACTAACCTCGCTTGTCGTAAATAATACATAATCAGTACATCAGAAGTTTGCGGTTCGTTGCAATTTTCCAAGTATTTAATAAACGCCTCTTCTTCAAATGGTAGTAAAGTGACCTGCAACATCTTTGACAACTGACCAGTACTGCGACAACCTGAAACATACAATTATTTTAAATTAAAACCAATACCGTATATTTCGACTGTCGTAAGAGTTGTTGTTAAAACATTGCGCATACAATATATTTATAAAGAAACGCATCGTCATATATAACAGTTTCTTTTTTATTATGAGAGGGAAGCAAAGGAACAAGCGGGTCATCTGATGGGAAATGATCACCACCGTCCTTGCGTACCAACAGTTCAGGAGTCAGGCTCTGTTGCCAGCTTTTAAAAGAAGAATAAACCTTTTTCGTAAAAGCCCCAATGTCATAACTGTCTGGAAACGCTGCTGCAGGAAGTTAAGAGGGTTTATACCTGCTGAGCTGGCAACGTTGCATTTTTGTTAGTTTTTCTCGATTATTCCATAAAAATTGAAAGAAAATTAAAAATGTTTTGTATACAAATTGTTCTAATATATAAGTTAATGTGTTTACTGCAAAAATAATTCGTGATAGACTTTTATTTTCTTTAAAAAAGAACAAATTATTACCTAACGGTTTTTTAAGAAAATAAAAGTCTTATCACAAATTATTATTGCAGTAAACACATTAACTTATATATTAGAACAATTTGTATACAAAAAAATTTTAATTTTCATTCAATTTTTATGGAATAATCGAGAAAAACTAACAAAAATGCAACGTTACCAGCTCAGCAGGTATAAACCCTCTTAATTCCACAATTTCACTCTACGTGGCAGGAAGTACCGGAGGAAGCGTAAAATAGTAAACCACTATTCATCGAGACGGCGACAATGGAATTTAGGGGAACGTATCAAAATATATAAAGTTTAAAACGAATAATGGACGAAATACATAACGGTCATAATATATACTAAAATTTTCTATGATACTATTGATAAAACGAACTTTTTTAATCGTATAATCTTAGGTTTATTTTATGAAAATCCTGTAAAGTTAAAAATTTCCAAGTAAATTGCATTATATCAAATGACCATTATGTATTTCGTCCATTATTAATTTTAAACTTTATATATTTTGATACGTACCCGAATTTAGACTTTCGGCGGGAGGTGCGATGGTGGAATTTCGAAGCAGGCAGCAAATCAAAGTCTTCAGAGCACTAACAGAGTACTCTAACAGCAAAATAGAAAATAAAACCAACCTTTAAAGAAGAAATTCAGCACGTGTAACTTATCTTCCAAGGTACCAGCATTCTGCACACACATCCTAACCACATCCAATGCTTCGTACACTAATTCTCTGGCCAAATACAGGTTACAACACGATTGCCAATCTTCTAGCTTGTCGTGATCATTCACTTTATTGTTGGTGTCGTCTTTGTTTTTTAAATTTTGTATCGGCGCTGGTTTTCTAACGTGGAGGTATTGGAGGGCCGCTTGTGTCTTTTTTTGGGCTAGCAACGACGATAGGACGACGTGGTGTTGCCATTCCGAGAGAGTGTTGCCGGTTAGGCACTGCAGTTGGTCCAATGCGAACTGCGGAAATAAAAACGTAGTGAAAATACATAGACTGCTAAAATCATTACACTTCCTTTTGGCTTTGCCGTAGTCGTGTAAAAACAGATATGCTTCAGTATCTGCTGCCCAGACTGTAGATATATGTACCAGTGGTGTGGTGCCGTAAAAAATTGGATTTGAACCCGGATTGTTTACCTAATTTATTTTACGTGACTTCACTGATGAAATTACTCAATAGTTTGGCTAGTTAGGTTGAAAACCACACGGGTTGAACGAACGGACTAGTTGATTGAACGGTCCATGTAGAATCAACGTTTGGACTGTCCAACGACAGAGCGTCGACTAGTCGAATTCTTAGATGGCTAAACTAAGAGTTCACAATCGTTCATTGCTACTAGGAACACGACGTAGACACAAAATCGTAGTCGGTTAATACAGTTCATTAATTCGTCCAAACAAATTTGAACTATGTTCCAAATTCTATTAGACTACTGCAACCTCAGACTAGTAATTCGTAGAAATCGACGTGCCGTTAAGTTGAACATCTACCTACATAACGCAGAGATATCACGTCGACTAGTCGACGAATTCAACTAGTCTATGGACTAGTCGATGAACGTAAATGAACGGTCTAGTTGCATTAACAATAAAATCGTGGTCGACCCATCGCTAACGCACGCACATAGTCATAAATTTTCACATTTATTAATATTAGATGGATACTCACATCAAAATCCCTGTGATCGAGATGCCAGAACGCTTGGGTGGCTTTAATGGCGGTGTTACTGAGACCGAACATCGTGGGGAACTGCATCAGACGTCGCACCACCGCCTCGTACCTAAAAATAGAGCTAGCACGTTTTACGACACATTAAAACTTTACTATTTGTTTACAGTATCTTTAAAGTGTAATGTTTTGCGAGCAAATAATTTTGCAAATGGGACAGCTTCTATAGTTATCGGTGTAGCTTTTAACTAAGGAACTTGGATTTTTTCAGGGTTCCGTACCCAATGGATAAAAACGGGATCCTATAACTGAGACTTCGCTGTCCGGCGGTCCGTCCGGCTGTCCGTCTGCCACGGCTGTATCTCATGAACCGTTATAGCTAGACAGTTGAAATTTTCACAGAAGATGTATTTCGGTTGCCGCTATAACAACAAATACTAAAAAACAGAATAAAATAAATGTTTAAAGGGGCTCCCATACAACAAACGTGATTTTTTTTGCTCGTGTTTGCTCGATATTGATAACGGCAACAGGTAGACTCTTGAAATATTCACAGGATATTTAGTTTTTCATTTAGAAATTCATTTTGCACTACATCTGTATCGGGTTTGCTCTTCGTTCTGTTACATACTGTATGTAAATATTTGAACTCAATATTTTATTGCTGTTCTCTTTATCGAATCAAGCGGGTCTGACGTCACGCGAACGTAAAAAGTTTACGACGAAAACATCCGGTGAACTAATTTACTTGTTACGTTCAACATTTAGGTCAAGTGATAATACTTGACTTCTATCTGCATTTGATATTGCTACTGATTTAGAACGATTGCCAAGGGGCGGAATTTTCATAGCAAAAATCAAACGTCAGGAGGGATTGACCATTGTGTTTTGTTTAATTAAACATGAGTCCGTTCCGCACGGAAACAAAAGCAAAAACATTTGGCAGCGAGTAAGAATGGCTTTAGACAGTAGAAATAAGTTTTCCTTAAAAAATCTATTTTTAATACAAGATTTTTTTGCTGACTATACTTTTGCCCCTGGTTACCATCTGACCGAAGTACTCGTCGACGAATTAAACAAGCCCAAATTCGACGGGATCGTGTCGTTTTATTATAGAGCTCTTATGACCACCTTCCAGCTCCATCATCAGATCAGCTCCAATGTCATAATAATATTTTACAAATGTGTGCAAAATTTCAGCTCAATCGGTAATCGGGTCAGATTTAACTTGCAAGATTTGATGACACACAGACAACGGGATAGGTGAAGGTAAATAAAAGCTTGTAATAAAGCACTCACCGAACTTCATCGTAAATCATAGAGTAATCCAGTAACAGATAGAGCACTAGCGAGTGTTTGTGCTCCTCGGCAATATCAGGAAGCAGGTACAGACGCAGCAAGGAATACAGCGAGGGCGGTGGGTACAGACCGTTGCTTTCGCTGCCGCCTTTTAACCACATTCTGAAAAAAAAACCATGATATAAAACTTATTTGCATTGCATTTCTGTCGTCCATCCATGTATAAAATTCAAAGCATCGCAGCCCCGCAATGTAACGCAATTCGCTAGCAAATATAAATGTGAAACATCCGACATCTAACTCTGTGGAGCGCCATCACAGGGCCTCGTGAAACATGTCTGGCCCACACCAAATTTAAGTCCCGTTCCGACACTGGTGAAATTATACCAATTCTAGAAAAAAACCCATGTCACAAAGTTAAGCGATAAAGGCACATAACATATCAGTCATAACACTTTTAACTTATAGAGTGGCTAAAAAGCATGTCTTATGAGGAAACTGAAAACCTGCTTATGATAGTTGTGTAATTTAATATCTACCTTCTATATGCAAAACACGAACTAATATTTTAATATTTAAATTAGTTAGATATGTTATTTATTCTTTAGCACTCAAAATATTTATTTGCCTAAGAAACAGGCTACTTTAGTATCCTAGTTTAGGCATTTAAGTTATTTATGAATATAGCACGGTATTGTTTGTATTATGTTTATTTTGTTATGTTTAGGTTGTTAGTGTTCCATTAAGGTCAATTTGTATCGAGTCAGTACTTTAGTATGTCGGTCTTTGTTTACTAACACATAGACATAATCTCAGCGCTTACTAACGACTTTTCGTGTAAATAATTATTTATATTAATAAACAATTTGAATTTGAATTTGAATTTGAATATTAGATATTTTCAAAAAATATATCCTATTATCACTAAAAAAGTGATAGGGTAAATCGCCAATAACTGACCACCGTTCAATAACTGGCCACCTCATACTAAAAATGAACTCTGTTCACCCATAACAGAATTAAATTTTAGTATAAGGTGTGCAGGGCCTATGCCCTGCTGGGTGGGATTTATATAATATATAGGCTGGGATGATGTTTATGATGATAAGGTGTTAATTACTGGCCACCCTTCAATAACTGGCTATGTTATACTAAATTGAATTCTGTTTGTAGGGAAACAGAGTTCATTTTCAGTATGAGGGGGCCAGTTACTGAAGGGTGGCCAGTTATTGGCGATTTACCCTATGTACATATATATAAGATCTGTTTTCTATTTGTAGTGATTTGGACGACACAGTTAATTAATACACAACTGAGTTTCTTTGTAAGAAAAGGATTTATTGTCATAATTTGCATGTATGGTTCACAGAAATAAACGATATCAATAAACAGTAACAAAACTTTACCTGTAAGAAAAGAAACGACATTTAATGTTATTAATCGCAATGTCGATTCCTAAATCACAATTACGGTTCGTAGCTTATTTTAACTAAACAAAATTCTTTATCTTTAATTAATTGCTTTCTCATGACAGTTGACAGCATTTGTCGGTTATTGTTATATTTTAGGATGTGGGTAGAATCTGCAGGGTGCCCTCAGACTTGAATCTAACCCAAGTAAGTAACAAACATTACAGTTATAATTCACCATAGATAATATAATAAGTAAAAATCCCTCTGCATATGTCGGTCTGTCAAGATGACAATTGATTCGCGGGAATATTTAAATTAAAGAAAATTATATTTTTCTTTACATATATTATTTTTTTAGAACTGTTATAAATAATTTGGCTTCTCGCCTGGTACCAGGTGCGTTGAGTTTTGTGACAACAGTAGCAATTTAAAAATATAAGTTTCTTGTTTTTTTTTACTGGTGTTTAATATTACGAAATTAATACAACTAGGCAAATATAGTACATTATTATTGAAATTGCAATGCATGAAAAATAAGAGCTTGTACAGTTAATTTCCAATTTCTAGAGTGTGAAACTCGAGCATTAAACCCATTTTCCCCTCGAGGTATCAATCTATCCACCCTCGCCGTACCGGCCATATGAACGTCTCGGGTGAAATTGCTCGTTTTATGCTCTTGTACATACTATTTGTCGCACTTACTGATGTATCCTGTCCCCTCCGAACTCGTGTTCTATCAGCTGATCGATATAGAGCAGCGAGCACGACTGGCCGTCGGCACTCGTGTCCGGCATGGACGTCTCTTGCAAGCGCTGGAGTTTCAACCGTCTGCAAGATACGGTTGTATTAAGTCACGAAACGGGCTCTACACTATCGTACGACGACGAAACTAGAATAGAATGTTGCACGAATCAACTGAAAGGGTCTAGCAGGCTAAGCTAACAAGAGTGGCCCCCGCAAGGGATTTGGTTGTAATTTGAGGTGCAGTAGTGGCAAGACCGAAGAACACTGTATACGTAATATCAGCCTTCGATCTTCTTTTGTTTCAGACTTATTCACGGAAATATCAAAAAATTAAGGTATTTTTTAAACTGTTATAGTAGATTGTTCAACAAGGGACTAAAACAAGCCATAATGACACAAGATTTTTAGCCACCCGGGCATAGCGAGGGTGGATATAATTCGCGTGTCATTATGGTAGTTTAGTCTCGCGTTAAACAATCTACTTTTCACTTTGAATGCGAGGAAAAAAACGATGTTTTATACAAATTTACAATATTACTTTTATACAACGTACGCTCAATACAAGCAATGGACGTCTGTTCAGAATTCAAATAGCAATAAAATTTGTTCCGCGGTTTTATTTGTGAAGTGACGCTTTAAATGTTTGCATATTTAGCCAACAGATTCGAACTTGAAAATTATTTTAAAGCTAATTGGACTTAGTATGCATAATAAAATGAATTCATTCTTAATATAATTAAATAGGTTAATATTCTTAATTATTCACCGTGTTTCGCGAAATAATTATTTTTTTAAATATTTTTGCACAGTTGTCATTTTGAGGTTATTTCCACGCCCTAAAGGCTTCCACAGAACGAAGCGCAGGACGCTACGGAGCGCTGCGGAGCGTCCGAAGCGCGCTTCGGTCCGTGAAAAGCTTTAAAATTGTCTATACCCAGTCACTGAAAATGGCGATAATCCTCCATTCACAAACACCGTGATAGGCAGTTTAGGGGTTTCCAAAGTAAATTAAAAAAAAAATTCCTTTAATCCCTAGAGATCAAAAAAGAGCTTTAGTCCCGATATGCAGAGACTAAAGTAACATTTTAAGAGCATGAGAAGTGAAAATTATTTTTTAATGGCTTCAATATCCCTATTGTCGATCAAAACTTAATATAGAATATTTGCCGTATTTAAATACGGAGCCCTAGAGCGCTTGGCCTGTTCTTTGTATCGAGTGCCCATATACTTACCGCTTGCTGTAAGTACTGTGCAACTGTCGAGCTGGATACGGCAAGTCCACGTGTCTCTCAGGCAATAGACCGACCCGGAGGAACCATTGCACCACTTGAAAGTAGAGGGACACTGTGCCCACGCCCTTGTACTTCTCTTCGATCTCGCTTAGCGCTGTAAAGTACATGTGAGTTGATAAATATCAAACTCCAATAAGGACAACAAATGATATGGAGATATGATCCTTATAATGATGGTAATAAGGATCATATCTCCATGTCACATATTGGAGTTTGATATTTATCAACTCATGTTTAAGTTTCTTATTGGAATATAGAAACCGCGGGCGTGTTGTCTAATGCGCGGGCCATCCCTTTCACCATCTCTTTCTGACACCATACCGTTTGAAAGAAAGAAATAGTGAATGCGAAAGCAAGTTTCCGCGCGTTTGACAATACAGCCTCTGGTACAAGATTATTTAAAACTAGCTTTTAATCGCGATATCGCTCGCTTGATCCATAAACATTTAGGAGGAGCAGCAAAGAAGCAAGTATGTAAGCGAGCATGCATGTGATTTTGTGTTACACTTGGCTAAATTTAGTCATCCTAATTAGAAAAGGTATCGTCTTGGGTCGTCCCATTCGTTATTTGTCAAGTTCTTAATTCGTCTCATTCTGCTTTCGTCATGCATTCTTCATTCGTCACTTTCGCTGTTAGTCATTGTCGTCTTGGGTCACAGTTGTTGTTTGTATTGTTCTTATTCAGGTTAAATAATGCTAAATCATTCAGCTTGTCTGAGGCCATTCTTGCTTCTAATTAGGATACTTTTTAGGATCCTTACAAGCTAAACGCGATTACACTTTACTAAATTAGGTTCAAATCATTTAGGGGGTGTTTCACCACCTTATTGTCAAACTACTGGTTACGTAACCAATGAATAAACTAAGTACTGCACAAATCTGTCGGCCAGTTTTTTTTCAGTTTCACCACTCCGGTCCTGTGCAATCTAAGTACCACTTAACTAATCGTCGGTTTAACAAAAAGTCGGAATAGCAACGTCCCATTTCACGACCACGGGTTCCTGTTCGCATATTTTCGTTCAGAGTCGCTCATTATTAAAGCAAAATAAATCGTAAACTATGTAATTTTTAAACACATCTATTTTTACACGCTTTATATTAGCTTCACCTGTATGTTTGTATGTATGTTTGTATATTTGTATGTTTGTATGTTTGTAACCGACTCCTTAGGGCGCGATTTTGACCCACTTCCCGGTTTGCGATTGAGCGATTTGCACATTAGTGTAAATTGGATGACAATGCAATATTATTGTAACATGGAGCTGATCTGATGATGGAGCTGGATGGTGGCCATAGGAACTATGTAATAAAACAACACAATCCCGTCGAGTTTGGGCTCGTTTGATTCGTCTTGACGAGCACTTTGATCTCAGATGGTAACCAGGGTCTGATGATGGAGCTGGAAGATGGCCAAAGGCACTCCACAGTAAAACGACACGAGCCCGTCGAGTTTGGGCTCGTTTGATTCGTCTTGACGAGCACTTTGATCCTAGATGGTAACCAGGGTCTGATGATGGAGCTGGAAGATGGCCAAAGGCACTCAACAATAAAACTACACAACCCCGTCGAGTTTGGGCTCGTTTGATTTGTCTTGACGAGTACTTTGATCCTAGATGGTAACAAGGGTCTGATGATGGAGCTAGAAGGGGGGTAGGTGGCGGGGTGGGGGGGATGGGGGGGGGGGGGGGGTGGGGGGGGGGGGGGTAAGGGGGTCGGGGGTTAGAGGGTTGGGGGTAAGGGTGTGGCGGTTGGGGTTAGGGGGTGGGGGGGGTTTGGGGGAAATAGGGTGGGGGTGTTGGGGGGTTCTGGGGTTAGGGATTTTGGGGGTTGTGGGAAATGGGGAGGGAGTAAGAGGCCTAGATGGTAACAAGGGTTTGATGATGGAGCTGGAAGGGGGGTAGGTGGAGGGGTGGGGGGGGGGGGGGGTAATTTAAACTATTATTATTTATTTTATCAATATTTAGAATTGTTTACAAATTTTGATCTGGATATAACAATATAATAATTGCTTATTAAGATTTGTACTGCACTATAAGAAAAGTGAATTGAAATTTATTACATTTTTTTTTTATTTTTTATTTTTATTTTTTTAATTTTGCATAAACAAATGTGTAACATTATAATTAATCCAAAAACGGTATTTATTTACGATACTTTTGGTTAACAATAATAAAGAAAAATAAAATCATGTAAAACGAATCGAAAAGTGGCGCCAAACCCTTTGACAGATTAACTTTTTTTTTAATGGCGATGTACAAGTTCAGGTAGAACAAACGATTGTGCCACTGAAAAAAGTCTGTAATTATAAAATATTACGAAATTTTGGATTTATTTTTAAATACTAAAAGCGTACCCATATTTTTTTAATCAAATTTTAGTTCTCGTTTGCAATTTAGCACGACTTCTTTCTTTAAAAAATAAAAAATATTTTGATTTATTTTTCTGAAACCGGCTGAAGGTCTCTCCAACCATGGCCATAAAAAAATAAACTAACTAATTAAAAAGTTATGTGACGGATAATAAAGCTAAATGCCACCTGATCTGATGGTCAAATTAAGAAATAGTTTGTCCGTCACTTAGCGCTAATCAAGACTGGTGAAACAGAAATTTTTATTCCATCTGACAAATAAGGTTATGATCAAGCTAATCCGAACTTTAAAAAAAGTGGTGAAACAGCCCCTTAGAATCCTAAATTTAGCCAAGTGTAGTAAGGCCTTAAACCGTTTAATTGAGTCTTCACCCGCGCGGTACAGGGGCTGGGTTAGACGACAAAGGGGCCGAGAGAGGTGCGGGCGGCGAGCGTGCCTCGTGTGGCTGCCGCCCGCACCTCTCTCGGCCCCTTTCTCGTCATACACCCCAGCCCCTGTATCGTGCGGGCGAGGACTCATTTAAACGGTCTAGCTTTAGCATCCATGCAAGCAAGCATGCAAGTAACAATTCTCGCTTATACTTTAAATAGCGTTATGTCACACGGCGGACACGACGCACAAAATACGCGTTCTTGAATCTACACAAGCAAGCACGACGACGTCTGTACACGCGTACGCCTACATACATCGCGCGCGCACCATACTGGTGAACAGCGGCGACAAGCAATGGCGCCTTGGGGGGGAGGGGTAACTCGAATCGGTGCGGGGCGGAGCGTGGCCATTCTGTACGTTAGTACTATTATATATTCTGTGGTTATGTCCGAGAGTTACGTAAGGTCATAGTTACCGTCGGGCACCACCAGATTGCAGCACTTGGTGAGTATCGCGTCAAGCAGCCCCGTCAACTGAGTCAGCTGTTGCACGCAGTGTTCCAAGCAACGGATAACATTCCTGTCAAATGTCAAACACGTAATAGTGAGAAAATGTATAAACTATAGGCCAGAATCAAGGAGTATAAAAAAGAAACGCGCCACGAGGCGCAGCTAAAGTACGGTACGGGCTAAAGTCGGTACGGTTCGTTTGGTCCATACAAAGTTATTTGATATTTAAACTAATTTCATACTGACCCAACGAAAAAAAGTATATCATTCTATCATACTCCTCTTGGCCATCAATTCTTTTTTTAGATCTACATACATACAATCACGCCTCCTTCCCAGCAAAGGGGTAGGCAGAGACTATTTGTTTCCGCCTGCTACGACCCTGAAGTAATCTTTCATTTCTACAACACTCATTAGTCTTGTCATACATGCTCGCCGGTTTCGGGTACTCTTGACCCGACCTTTTTCTTCTTTTAGGTCAGATTGAAATAATTACCTATCTGGTAGTGACGACGAGGAGAACAGTGGAGCTGTAAGGTCTTTGGCGTTTTCCTTCAGTTCCAAGGCACGTCTCCAACACCAATCGACCTGTACAAATTAATAGTAGATTGATTAACAAGGTCGTAAGTGATCAATTACACCCAAGATATTTAGGCGCACGAGCGAGGGTGCTTATAGTTCGCGGCTGTAATTGATCATTTACACTCGAGTTGAACACTACTTTTCATAAAATCGAGGAAATAAAGAAAAACCGCTATGTTAAAAATGTATACGCAATTTTTGACAGAGCGGAAGACAATTTTATCGAGCCAAACCGTCTTTTTTTTAATGGCCTCGCGCTCTTTGGCTTTGGCACATTCAGCCAGCACTGGCCAGCAGCATTATGCCAACATGGAGGTTTGGAGGTAAGTATACAATCTCCTTGTTTACCAGTTCGTGAATACCAAGGAGCACCATTCGATTTTTAAATTTACTACATCCCTAAAGACGTAAATCGAATTTAAAACACGGATTTTAAGTTAAATGCAACCTACTTTCAGAGCTTATGTGATGAAAAAGATTTTTAATTTGATTAAGAACGTAAACAATACGGAATTAATGGCAGTTCAATGATTTGTGGGCCAATCAACTTTTAAACTGACTATAATCTGTCCGCGACATTTTTCAAACAATTGCAGATTTTTGTCAGTAAACATGTTTTTTCTGTAATTTAATAGATGAATAGCATGAATACATGCCGTCCTACGTAAGTTTAACCTATTAAACCGTGAAATATCTTGTTGGAAGTACGATTTTTTGGTAACGCCAGAGACAATTTTGGTAACGCAGGAGACGCCAAAAACGTCGGTTTAAAAGTTGATTGGCCCTTGTACGCAGGATTAGGATAGAATTTCTCACACAATGTTCTAGATAAATACGATCCAGGTCTTCAAGGCTAGAGTGAATAGGCTACCTATACTGAACCAGCAAGATACACCTTTGGCCTGATCTGTTATCGATATTAGCAGTAAGTCTGAATTTCGATCTTTGGAAAAATGAGACTAAGGATATCAGCAGTAAGTCCATTATTAATCTTTGGCAAAATCCGACTTACTGCTAATATCGATAGCACGGCAGTGTACTTTTCTTCACTTGAGACAGTGATCCATCACCGATCAGTTTTAAGCAAAAAAAAAATTACCGCATTTAATGAAAAACAAATACTACATTTAAATTTAAAATCGCCTCTTACCAGAAACGGTAGTGTGCACCCCGCCCCGTTGTGGCTGCCGGTGGCCCAATCGTGGGCACATCGCTTGAGGAACCGCGACAGCCTCGCCTCCAGAGCGACTGACAGAAGGAACCTCCGTTGCTCTTCCTATAAAACAAAACAGTATAACGTTTACTTACTACATACTTATTTCGTAAATCGTAACGTTTTTATTTTCATTATTGGGAGACAAGAACAAATAAAGAAAAATAGAATTTTACTAATATCTATATATATAAAAGAAGAAACTGACTGACTGACTGACTGACTGACTGACTGACATATCAACGCACAGCCCAAACCGCTGGGCCTAGAGATTCCAAATTTGGCACGTAGGTTCCTTATAAGGTCTAGCGGTGCACTGAGAAAGGATTTTTCAAAATTCACTCCCTAAGGGGGTAAAACGGGGGTCCAAAGTTTGTATGGGGAAACAAGATTAGTTTGACTATTTTAATCGAAACTTCATAGGAGTACTCCTAACGATAAATGATTAAACACGTGTTTCAGGTTTTTTGGGAATTCAACCCCTAAAAGGGGGAAATGGGGTGACAAAATCTGAAAATCATTATGTGTATTGTTTCTATGGTTTATCGGGTCGCTGGTTACGAAAACAACAACGGTTTTAAAATCCGACGTGGCGGACGTAAAATACCATCTCCCTGGATGGGGTGCGATGGGGTTGAAATGTCTAAATAAATTAATGACTGTTCATATATCAACGCACAGCCCAAACCACTGGACCTAGAGACTTGAAATTTTGCACATTGATACCTTATACAATTTAGGCATCCACTAAGGAAGGATTTTTGGGAATTCCCACAGGAACGGGAAAAAACGGGATTTATATATTCGATTCCAAGTGACCCTATCTCAGTAACTATAATAACTAGACTCTTCAAATTTGATACACAAGTAGGTATTACATTAGTTAAAACATTGATTTCAGGATTTTTCAAAATTCCCACGGGATAAGGAAAAAACGGGATTTATATATTCAGTTCAACGGGATCCTATGAAGTATAATTACTAGACTCTTGAAATTTGGCATAGAAGTAGGTAATTATAAAAGTAAAAAACAGTTTTAAGGATTTTCGGAAATTCCCACGGGATAAGAAAAAAACGGGACTTTTCGCTTTACTGGTCGTAAAAAGCTAAAATTCGGCATCTAGGTTGCTTGGAAAGTGTAGAGGAGGATTAAGAGAAGACTTTCCAAAATTCCTACGGGAACGGGAAAAAACGGGATTTTTCGTTTTACTGGTCGTAGAAAGCTGAAATTCGGCATCTAGGTTGCTTGGAGAATGTAGAGGAGGATTAAGAGAGGACTTTCTAAAATTTCCACGGGAACGGGAAAAAACGGGATTTTTCGTTTTACTGGTCGCAGAAAGCTGAAATTTGGCATGTAGGTTGCTTGGGAAGTGTAGAAGAGCATTAAGGGAGGACTATACAAAATTCCCACGGGAACGAGAAAAACGGGATTTTTCATTTTACTGGTCGTAGAAAGCTGAAATTCGGCATGAGGTTGCTTGGGGAGTGTAGAGGAGCATTGAGAGAGGACTTTCCAAAATTCCCACGGGAACGGGGAAAAACGGGATTTTTCTATTTACTGGTCGTAGAAAGCTGAAATTTGGCATGTAGGTTGCTTGGGAAGTGTAGAAGAGCATTAAGGGAGGACTATACAAAATTCCCACTGGAACGGGAAAAACGGGATTTTTCATTTTACTGGTCGTAGAAAGCTGAAATTCGGCATGAGGTTGCTTGGGGAGTGTAGAGGAGCATTGAGAAAGGACTTTCCAAAATTTTTCAAAATTCATCCCTAAGGGGGTGAAACGGGGGTCCAAAGTTTGTATGGGGAAACAAGATTCGTTCGACTATTTTATTCGAAACTTCACAGAAGTACTCCTAATGATAAATGAGTAAACACGTGTTTCAGGTTTCTTGAGAATTCAACCCCTAAAAGGGGGAAAAGTGGTAATAAAGTCTGAAAATCAACATGGGTGTTGTTTCTATGGTTTATCGGGTCGCTGGTTATGAAAACAACAACGGTTTTAAAATCCGATGTGGCATACGTAAAATACCATCTCCCTGGATGGGGTGCGATTGGGTTGAAATGTCTAAATATCAATATGGGTGTCGTTTTTAAGGTTTTGCCCAAACCACTGGACCTAGAGACTTGAAATTTTGCACATAGATACCTTATACAATGTAGGCATCCATTCAGGAAGGATTTTTGGGAATTCCCACGGGAACGGAAAAAAACGGGATTTATATATTCGATTCCGAGTGACCCTATCTCAGTAACTATAATAACTCGACTCTTCAAATTTGATACACAAGTAGGTATTACATTAGTTAAAACATTAATTTCAGGATTTTTCAAAATTCCCACAGGATTAGGAAAAAACGGGATTTATATATTCAGTTCAACGGAATCCTATGAACTATAATTACTAGACTCTTCAAATTTGGCATAGAAGTAGGTAATTATAATAGTAAAAAACAATTTAAAGGATTTTTGGAAATTCCCATAGGATAAGGAAAAAAACGGGATTTTTCGTTTTACTGGTCGTAAAACTGCTGAAATTCAGCATGAAGGTTGCTTGGGGAGTGCAGAGGAGCATTGAGAGAGGACTTTCCGAAATTCTCACGGGAACGAGAAAAAACGGGATTTATATATTCAGTTCAACGGAATCCTATGAACTATAATTACTAGACTCTTCAAATTTGGCATAGAAGTAGGTAATTATAGCAGTAAAAAACCATTTTAAGGATTTTTGGATATTCCCACGGGAACGGGAAAAAACGGGATTTTTCGTTTTACTGGTCGTAGAAAGCTGAAGTTTAGCAAGTGGGTTCCTTGGGGAGTGTAGGGGAGCATTAAGAAAGCATTTCCCGGAATTTTTGCGGGATCGGGAAAAAACGGGATTTTGCGTTTTACTGGCTGTAGAAAGGTAAAATTTCAAAATTCAAAAGTTTATACAAAGGCCACAAAGAGCTCTTTAACCGACTTCAAAAAAGGAGGAGGTTATGCATTCCACTGTATGTATTTTTTTATGTAGGTATGGTCACCAATTTTTCGGTCAATTGTGAACCGAAATTAATTTTTTTTTTATTCGAAAGAATATAATATACTTCTGAGATGGTCCCAATTTCATCAAATCAGGATCTGATGACGGGTTGTCAGGGAAATCGAGGGCAACCTTCAAATTTTGTAGGCACGCATTACGTTTTTCATATATTTTCTCAAGCTATTTAAGTGTTTGCGTCTGGTAGATATCATTTCATGTTCATGAGCTGATGATGGAAGGTAAAACTCCTTAACGGTTAGGAGTTGAGAATATTTTTTCGAATATTATAGGTATGTATAGACCGATAGTTGTATTTTTTCAGGTTATCCAGGTGAGCTGATGATGGAAGGTTAAACTCCTTAACGGTTAGGAGTTAAGTTTAGGAAGTTTCTTCAAATATCATATGCACGCATATCATGCATAGACCTTTAGTTGTATTCTTTCTGGTTATTCAGATTTTTAGTGCCCGCTTCCGAATTAGTGAAAAACATTCTATACACAGAAATACTGTAAAGGACCGTATCTACCTGAAGTTTAGTCGTGCTTGCTTGCACGCTTTCTTGCACGCTTGCTTGCTTGCGTGCATGCATGCTTGCTTGCATCTTGCTTGCATGCTTGCTTGCATGCTTTCTTGCTTGCCTGTATGCTTGCTTGCTTGATATCTTGGTTCTTTGGAATACTTATGGTACACGCGAGCGAAGCCGCGGGCAAAAGCTAGTTAAGTATAAATTCAAAAGTTTGTGTGAGTATTTTGTTATTCATTCACGCTAAAACAGGTGGACGAATTCTGGACGATATTTGGTATGCATATAGTTCGATCTCTGAAATAACACTCTGAAACAAATAGGCTATTTTTTATTCAGTCATTGTTTACATCAGGCGTTGTACAGACGCCTTTAGCTCAATCTTATATGGAACTGATGGTTAGACGTTAGTTGCCTATTGTGGTAAGTACGTTGCTCTTACCTAACTAGGATTCTCGCAAAAGCGTCTATAAATACGGCGATGTTAAGCCAACAGACACGCAGACGTTGTACAGACGCGGCGAATTGATCACCGCCGTCAGTCCGATCTTATTGGAACTGACTATTTGACGTTAGTTGCCTATTATAATCAGTACTTTATTCTTACCGGACTAGGAATCCTCGCAAAAGTGTCTAAATACAACGGCGTCATGCCAGCAGACAGGCAGGCGTTGTACAGACGCGGCGAATAGAGCACCGCCGTCAGTCTGATCTTATTTATGTTGAACGGACGATTGACGTTAGTTGCCTATTATAATCAGTACTTTATTATTACCGGATTAGGGTTCCTCGCAAAAGCGTCCAAATACAGCGGTGTTAAGCCAGCAGACATGCAGCCGTTGTACAGACGCAGAGAATAGAGCAACGCCGTCAGTCTTGATCTTATTGGAACCGACGATTTGACGTTAGTTGCCTATTGTGATCAGTACTTTATTCTTACCGGACTAGGGTTCCTCGCAAAAGCGTCCAAATACAACGGCGTCAAGCCAGCGGACACGCAGGCGTTGTATAGACGCGGGGGATTGAGCAGAGCCGTTGGCCCGATCTCGTCTATGGAGCTGATGATTTGGCGCTGGATGCCTATTGTGGTCAGTACACACGAGTCTGACGTGTTGAGGCAGACGCAATCTGGAAAATAATTGGGTTGCTTTATGTTGTAGACCGTAGATTGTTACATAAAAGAGTAGAAATTTAACATTTTCAACGCCAAGCCTAGCCAAACGTATAGTTCAAAGTAGCTTTTACTTTGAACTATACGTCATTGCATGAAGATCAATTTGACGTTTTGCTTTGTGACGCATATATCCGTCGTTGGCGTTGAAAAGGTTAAAGAGGATGCCACTGCCTTACTATAGCTCCGAACGCACAGATAGCGGAGACATGGCGGTGCTGTGGCGGTGACGGTTGTAATATTATAACTTGTATGAACCGTATCGCGAACTTGTTCATACAAGTTAGAATATTATAACCGTCACCGCCAGGCCTCCGCTTTCTGCGCGTTTGGAGCTTTAAGCCCTTACACAGCGCGAGAAACATCGCATGAGTTTCCATACATCGATACTGTACTCTCTTTACTCTTAGACTTTTCAACCTAAAATCAACATCCTGTAAAACTCTATAGGTTCTGCTAGGTTTATTTAATAACAATCCAGAACAATTAATATATTCAGAGAAAAAATAGTTTATGACAATGATCATTATAGGCGTGCGAGTAGGGTGCCACGGAGCCCACAGCTGGCCGCACCAACTGGCACTCATGACTGGACCCTCAAGCTACACAGAGTCACTAGCCGATGGGGTCCCAGACTTACTGTAGTGCACAGAGTTGGGGTAGAAGTGTTCTGTTCCTCGAGCCACGTGGCGTGCGAGTAGGGTGCCACGGAGCCCACAGTTGGCCGCACCAACTGGCACTCATGACCGGACCCTCAAGCTACACAGAGTCACTAACCGATGGGGTCCCAGACTTACTGTAGTGCACAGAGTTGAGGTTGAAGTGTTCCTCGAGCCGCGTGGCGTGCGAGAAGGGTGCCACGGAGCCCACAGTTGGCCGCACCAACTGGCACTCATGACCGGAACCCCAAGCTACACAGTGTCACTAACCGATGGGGTCCCAGACTTACTGTAGTGCACAGAGTTGGGGTAGAAGTGTTCCTCGAGCCGTGTGGCGTGCGAGTAGGGAGTCACGGAGCCGGGCGTCAGGCGGACGTCCAGGGTCCTACTGGCACCTGCCCACAGCTGGCCGCACCAACTGGCACTCATAAATGCGTTGCTTTGTAGAGGGTAAGTCGCTGGAAAGAGGGTTAAAGTTAAACTAGTCGGCTACACTGGCAAGAGTTAATCGGAAAAATGCTTCTCGGGCGCCACAAAGTGCAGGGTGCATATTCATATTTAATTTTTACTGTGAACTTTATTTCATTTATTGAAATTGTTTTCTTTTTATATTTAATGTGAATTCATTGTATGTATTTTTAAATAACATATAATGCAATATATTAAGGATAGTAAAAATATGAAGAAAAATATATCGTAAGCGCTATTGCATTAGGTATTAAACCTGTAATGATAGCTGCTTAAATTAAATGAATAACTAACTTGTAATGTAAGATCGTCTTATATGTTGTCTGTGTACCGTCCATAACTCGTGTTATTTGTTCTAGGTCTCCTGTCTATTCCTTCCCCATAATCAAAATTTCTTAAACCGAACAGTCTCCTCATGTGTGTCATGTCTTTACGTCGACATTGGCAAAATACGCCTTGCTAAAAAAGCAAGGGTGAAAGCCAAAAGAAAAAAAAAATACAAATGTATTAATTTACATATAACGATTTGTTTTCTGCCACAAAGCCGAGGTGAGAGTGGGATAACTTCATTGTGCTCAAGTGTAATAGGTAACATTAGACTAGGGTATCTATTAATAAAGCTCACCTGGCATCTGATCTTTGTACCATTGATCCAAATCAAATAGCAGCATCCCATATTCAGTGGGCGAATTGACATTTTCTCCCCAGCACTCCCACACTATTTGACAGATGTTCAACATACCTGAAAGGAAAACGACATAAGGCGTATCGACCGGAGCTGCGCGAGGATGTGTCGCGAGGGATGTGTTTGTCATGAACCAATAGAAACAGTTCATTTAAAAGGTCCTAAGTGAATGAAATATTTCTATTGGTTCATGACAAACACATCCCTCGCAACGCATCCTCGCACATCTCTGGTGGAAACGCAGTCTAATTCAAGATAAATATACCTGCAGATTTTGGGGGTATGTATTACAATACCGAAGTACGAAAGACCGAATGTATTAAAACATCGAATGGGTCAAAAGACCGACACGATTTTTTTCTGAAACCGTTAACTTTTTAAGATTGTTATAAAACAAACCTAACCTAACCTAATGGGTTCTGTATGATGCCGTTTTAATAAATTCTGAGAAGTTTACGGTTTCAGAAAAAAACGTGTCGGTCTTTTGACCCATTCGATGTTTTAATACATTCGGTCTTTCGTACTTCGGTATTGTAATACATACCCGATTTTGGTAAGTTCATATACGGACGGAATAGTGGCGTAGCGTGCCTTGGAGGGGTTTGTATCAAAATTAGTTGGGGGCTTTCCCGGAAAGCACGAGATTAAGTGACATTGTGGATAACATTTTCCTAATTTTTACTTACACACGTTAGGGGCCTCTGTAGCCCGGGGGCCCGTATCATTGATACGGCTGATATAGGTAACGCCACCAGAGTTGAGGCCACGCACACAACCACATCTCTTGTATTGACGTTTAACGACAACACAACGTCAAAATCCCGCTGTCATTACATGAGATGTGGTTGTGTGCGTGGCCTCAACTCTGGTGGCGTTACCTCTACGTCGGTAGTTGTAGCTACGCCACTGGGACGAATAGATAAAATGTATATAACTTAAAAGATTGTACAGTATAATCAAATGTATAAAAAATCATATTATAAATGTTTGCCCTAGCCGCTATACATACAAAAATACTTAAAAATATTAGGGGACAATCTTACACAAATCGACCTAGTCCCAAACTAAGCAAAGCTAGTACTATGGGTACTAGACGACGATAAACATACTTATATAGATAAATAAATACTTAAATACATAGAAAACATCCATAACTCAGGAACAAATATTCGTGCTCATCACACAAATAAATGCCCTTACCGGGATTTGAACCCAGGACCTCTTGCTTCGTAGGCAGGGTCACTACCAACTAGGCTAAAGCGGTTGTTTACTTGTATGGTATTTTCTGGTAATTAACTATAAACTCCGAGTTACGTGCTAACCCAGGGTTAAATAGTGCCGATTCACCCTAGCTAGATCATGCAAGTTAAAGTTAGCTGTGGTGGCCTAGTGGTTTGACTTATGGTCTTTCAAGCAGAGGGTTTGAGGCCGGGCTCGCACCTCTGAAGTTAATAAAATAATAAAATAAAATAAATACCACAGGACAATTCACACCAATTGACCTAGTCCCAGAGTAAGCTTAGCAAAGCTTGTGTTATGGGTACTAGGCAACGGATAAACATACTTATATAGATAGATACATACTTAAATACATATTAAACTCCCAAGACCCGAGAACAAACATTCGTATTTTTCATAGAAATATCTGCCCCGACACGGGAAAAGAACCCAGGACCTCAAGCTTCATAGTCAGGGTCTCTAACCACTAGACCATCTGGTCGTCTAAAGTAAGTTATGTACGAAATTAGATTTGTAATTTACCATGAGCTTTACGGTGAAGGAAAACATCGTGAGGTAACCTGCATGAACCTGCGAAGAAATTCAATGATGGGTTAAGTTCCCAATCCGCACTGGGCCCGCGTGGGAACTACGGCCCAAGCCCTTTCATTCTGAGAGGAGGCCTGTGCCCTGCAGTGGGACGTATATAGGCTGGGATGATGATGGGTGTCACTACAGATGTGCAAGTTGCGGAAAGTTTCAAAAAAGTTGAAAAAGTTCTCGGAAATTTCTGAAAATTTTCACAAGAAATATAGGAAATTTAAATTTAAGATACGGAAAGTTTCAATCCCCATACAAAATTATGAGAAGTTTCCGAAATTTTCCTATATGAAAAATTCCGCAATTTTGGAAAGTTTCCTTTGGCACATCAGTAGGTGTCACGTAATTTACGAATGGCAACTTTAAAGCGGATTAAGATTGCGTGTTATGAACTTACTGTCCTCTCCCTCGTCGCCTAGGGTGGAGTTGATGGAGTAAGTGTGACAGGACACGCAACGTCCGCCAAGGAACTGCGCCGGGTTCTCGATCGCGCTCAACTCCACTTGGAACCTTATCGTCGCCATGAGGAATTCCTGTCGACATTATTATAGGTACAAAATCCGACTACATAATAAAACAATGTTAATGAACAAAAGTTTGTGGATATGTTTGGATATTCCGATGTTTGAATGTATAGTGAAAAAATAGGGACAGCTCACGTAGCCCTTCCTCCACGGCGGCTGCTGCCAAACGCACACTGTGCTCCGGGAGGAAGGGCTACAAATTAGCCCGAAACATGTCAAGCTAAACTCGTTCATAGACGTGTGTTATCCATATTTTTTCACTAAGAGTGAGTCTCACGATAGTTTCCGACAAGAAACTCAACAAGGTATATTGTTTAAACAGATTTACAATGTATTTAATGACATTTTTGCAATTTTTTACCCCCCTCCCGCCCCTCGGTGACCGCCCGTAGTATTTTCCAAGACCCGTCCCCCTTTAGTTTTCACGTAGTAATTTATAAATATGATTTTAAATCGTTTTTTGCAAACAGAAAGTTAAAAAATAATAATTTGGCTCATATTTGTCTTTTATTAATATAGATTTGCGAGATTTGCCTAGACTAGAGTTTGTTGACTACGTGATGAAAACCTAAACCCCCTCCCCCCTGTCCGTGACCAGGCGTGGTATTTTTGGTGACCCCCTCCCCCCCTAAACGGGTCACGTAGTATGGGTACGTTCCCAGGTATGTATGGTCACAGACTTTAAATTGATGTGATGGATGAGTCACTTGCCACTTTTGGTATTTGAGCCGTGTAAAGCAATCAGGTTTAGCCGCTTATGAGTATAAACTGTGCTGTGTCTTTACAGTGGCTCATCCATCAATTAAAGTCCGTGACCTTAGATCTAAAGTATATTCCACTTAGCGTTCTTACCTGATACAAGCACTTGGTGTCGGAAAGCATCCTCTTCCCTTGGTAAGTCAGGGAGTACATCACAGCCAGCGGGAACTCTTCCTCCTCAAATCTTTCCACTACCGAAAACACTGCCCACAGATAGCAAAATGCTCTCGGGTCATCGCAAGGCTCCTGAAAAGACAATTGTTTCATTAGACCTAGAGGCCTTATCGTGTAAGGCGATCGATGGTAGGATGGATTGGTTGATGTCATTCAATAGTTTTTACTACCCTAAAACCTACGAAGCCGAAATGTGGACCTTGACTGCGGGGCTAATCCATAAATTCAGGGTCGCTCAGCGAGCTATGGAGAGAGCAATGCTAGGGGTTTCTTTGAAGGATAAAATCCGCAATCACATTATCCGACAAAGGACGAAAGTCACCGACATTGCTCAAAGAATTAGTTCGCTGAAGTGGCTTTGGGCTGGCCACGTCTGTCGCAGGGCTGATGAGCGGTGGAGCAGATGAGTCCTCGAATGGAGACCACGGACGGGGAAACGTAGTGTAGGGCGTCCTGAGGCGCGGTGGACGGATGACCTTAAGAGGGTCGCTGGAGGCGGATGGATGTGAGGGGCCGCAGACAGAGTGTTGTGGCGCGCCATGGAAGAGGCCTATGTCCAGCAGTGGACTGTTATAGGCTGATAATGATGATGATGATGATGACCCTAAAACCTACCACACTAATCAATCAACGTCGAACAGTAGATCAATCGTTTATCGTTTATTGGTATCGATCAATGTTAAGTTAATATTTGTAATGTCTGAAAAACTAAATTAAGTTAAATAAACAGTTTAATTTTTTTTAATGGTTTGGTCCATGTGTGATCGGTTGGTGTGGCAACACTATAACGCATTTGAAATATCTTTCTACCGTCACCTTATACCACCACTTGTACCATATACAATGATGGCAAGTGAGAGAATGGAACCAAACACTTACAGCTTGCTATTGAGTACTTAGCTTTACAAAATCGTCTACATACCTGAAAACCGAATCGTGTTACTGGCAGGCATTCGCGATTGACTTGCGACGCGAATTCCAATTCTAAATTCATCACATTCCAAATTTGAAACGCTCCAAAGTTGTAACCGACTGCCAGACTGCCCAACTGAGGAATGTATTGTAAAGAGGATACCCTGATATGATCGCTCTTTGCCTTCATGCGTATGGAACCATCTGGATTTCTGAATAGATACTGGCCATCAACTACGGAGTTTTCGTTTAGGATTATGGCTAAGTGATCGTCATTCTCTGTGGCTTGGTCATGATGTTGTTCGATCTGTTCTAAGGCATCGAGCGAGAGGAACGCCAGATTGGCCGGGTTGGATTCCATGCGGACAAGATGCTCGTAACCTTGGGATATATCTTTCAATGCTGTGAAATAAACAATAGTTATTATTATTTACTATTAAAACTTTAAAATTTAAAGATTTCTATAGAAGCAGCTACAACTACATATTAATAAGCTTCTAATATATAAAAATCTCGTGTCACGGTGTTTGTTATTGAACTCCTCTGAAACGGGTTGACTGATTTTTGTGAAATTTTTTGTCTGTATTTTGTAGGTCTGAGAATCGGTCGTAGGCTATCTTTTGCACCCCTATTCTTCGCGGGCGGAGTCGCGGGCAACAGCTAGTAATAATAATAATCACTATGTATATCTTTCTCTCATCAACTTATACCGTTTGACAAACAAACGGTAAATGCGATAGTAAACGCCCGCGCGCTAGACAATAAGTGTACAAGTGTACAACAAACATGCTATTGCAACCTCTGTTTAGGGTTGCAACGACATATCGGAAAACCGATAATATCGATAATATCGAAGGTAAAATATCGATATTTTTATCGATATTTGCGCTATAACGATACGATAATATCGATATCATAACCTAAGAAAAAAAATCGATAATTCACGACCTTAGATAATGGTTGTATAGGCTTTGAACATTAGCCTTTTCGTATAATATTATTATTATTATAATTTCTAGTTTTCATTCGATGAAAAAGTATGTAAAAAAATTGCTGATATATAATAATAATAAAGCACTTATTCAGTGAACTGCATATTTTTTATTTAAATTTAAATAAATTCGATATCGATCGATACCGATGGCAAAAGGCCAGACGGTCTTACTTTAGTACCATGGCAGAAGGGAAAGTGTTTGCTGTGGGACGCCACATGCGTCAGCACTTTCGCCGCCTCACACCTCAGCCGAACGGTGCGTACAGCTGGAGCCGCTGCAGATTTTGCCGCTGATAGGAAGCGGGAAAAATATTCAGCCCTGGGCGGTGACTACTATTTTGTACCCCTTGCCTTTGAAACTACTGGGTGCTGGGGGTCGGAGGCTATTGCCTTTATTAGGGAAGTGGGACGTCGCATCAGGGAAAGGGGATCCGACGCCCGTGCGGGTTCGTACCTGGTGCAAAGGTTGTCCATCGCCATTCAACGTGGTAACGCGGCCAGTGTGATGGGTACCTTTGCGCCAGGGACAACTCGTGGGGGACTTTTTGACTAAACTTAGGCTAGTCTTAAGTTATAAATTTATTGTTTTATTTTTTGTATTTTTGACTTACGATAAATAAATGTATATGGAATTCGATATTATCGATATTATCGACCAAAATCATTGATATTATCAACTATCGATAATTTCATTAGCTCAATATAAATATCGATATTTTTATCGATATTACAACAACCTTGCATCCCTACCTCTGTTTAGAAATATATAAAACATCTTCAAATTAAGTTAATGTCGTCACTTTACCGCTGTCAGGAGGCAGTAAATGTTGCTAATTAACCAGTTGTCACAAATAAGCAAAAAAGTTATTTAAAAATGATTACCTTGTATCAAACTGGCCCTATTAAGATCAAAGGCGAATATCTCCCCCCTTTTAGTCCCAGCCATGATGACACCATCGAAGCAAGTCAACGGACCATCAGGAACACCATCACACACAGCAACCTCTGTTATTACCACATCAGTCTGGATGCATCTTAAGATCTGGGAGCCATTGACATGGAGGATGCAGATCAGACCGGTGAGATCTTCGCATTCTAGGCTGATGACTAGCTGTTTGGAATGTTCTGTGAGCGGTGTTGGGAGTTCTACAACGCTGGTTATTGTAGCATTTGTGTTGCTGAAATAATTAGTTAAATCACATGAGAAATATTATTTTTAAATATATTTAGGGTGACAGCACCAGTAATGGACAAGAACTAATTATGGACATTATTTTCTGCAAACAAAAATTTTAAGAAACAGGTAAGTTTTTAAACTATCAACACTATGCTCAGATAATTGATAAAGTCCATGAATGGTGGGCTATAAGGCATTGAATCTTTGTTGTCTATTCCTGGGTACTACTGTGCTTAACATGTCCATGATTGGTGCTGTCACCCTATGTTTTAGTATGGGGTAAATCGCCAATAACTGGCCACTCTTCAATGACTGGCCCCCTCATACTGAAAATGAACTCTGTTACCCTACAAACAGAATTCAATTTAGTATAATGTGGCCAGTTATTGAATGGTGGCCAGTTATTGGCAATTTATCCTATATTTTGTTTGTACAATGAATAATGAATGGTTGTGTTGGTCTGAAGATGAGCTCTGGTTGAGTTAGTAACGCATCAGTTAGTGTGGTGATGGGTTTGTGGAGGTAGAGGAACTGCATGAACACATTTCTTGCACAAACATAGCTATCGTAAGGTTGCAGGTGAGCAAAGTAATTGTTTCAGTTCATTAACATATTTTCTTTTTTTGGATGTTGAATAAAATTATCTATGTCTCATATTATTATTAGATTTTACCTAAATGGGACTCCAAATGTCCGCGCAGCAACCTTTAGCCCGTTCTTGAGGTCCACCACACAGAACTTGGGCCCCAAAGCGAGCCAGCCATGACGGGTGTCATTCAAAATACCACCAAGCGGGACATTATCTGAAAATGTTCAAGTAAAAAAAAATATTTACAGAGGCCATTTTGCTATCCATACCAACCAGTAAAAACATAACAAAGAAATTCTTTAATATAATATAGTGTACACAATTTATACAAAACTGGAGTTAATTTTGGAACAAAGAGCATTAACTATTTATACATTATATATTAATTTAATATATATTTACCTGTACAGGTATGCTAGGGTGCGGTTAAAACACAACAATGGGGTAATAAATACGGATTTATCTACTCAAAATGAATGATACAATAACATAAGGACTTGAATTAACATGTCATACACGCGGCACATAGGTGGATTGCACGGGACCTATCTGTTTGGGGAGCCTTGGGGGAGGCCTATGTTCAGCAGTGGATGTCTTTCGGCTGAAATGATGATGATGATGACGTAATTGTCAATCATTTTTTAACTGCACTCTGCTAATATGACATACAAAAGGACCACTGATTAAGTTGTTTACCTATTGTTTTAGGCAGGCCATATGATAAGAGGAAGGCAAAAGTGGTGCAAAATAGTCACAGAGTGGTACCCAAGAGGACAGAGAAAGAGAAGCAGACCACAGAAGAGATGGGACGACGATATATGCTAGGTGGCAGGAAAGACGTGGTACAGAGTTGCACGTGACAGACAGGAGGAGGCCTTTGCCGAGAGGCAAACAGATTTACAGAGGAAGAGGAAGAACCTTCGATCAACAATACAACTAGATTTCGGGACAGGTACAAAATCCAAGCTAAAATGTGTCCGCTTGAATGTGTAGCTATAGAGCGACTTATGTTTTCTGCTGAAAAGAGACAACAAATTCAAAACCGTTTTAAGATCAACCCATTTACGACCATAGCACCATACATTAAAGTCGCAATTCTACCTTCTACTTACGATTATTGGCTTGAAACAGCTAGCAAAGCAATAAATAACACCTGCCACTTAGAAATAAAAATCATAGGTCAAATAACAGTTACTGTGAAGTCAACCTTATCACACTACAGATAAAGTGTTTTTCAGCTTGACTGCATTGCGAGTTACATTCTTTCGTTTCCTGTCTACTTTTTCCACTTTGATTTTAACTTCGGGAGCTATGGAGTCGCTCACGACAATAAAATTATTTTAAAATGGTACCTGAGTAGAAATTCACTTGCTTGGTTGGATTAGTGTTTTTGGGTATCTATGTATATTATTAGTACTTACTTTTATAATGCGGATAGTCAATGATAGTCACGCGACAAATACGCGAGAGTGCGCGGGGGTGACCGTGCAGTACGGCGGCGAACATCGCGAGCAACAGGGTACCGTTAATACGGCGAAGGGTTCCGCGCGTTACACTTTTTATTTTATTGGCGTGATGTTTTTAGTGTATATATATTTATTTAATTTAATAATGTTGTAAGAGTCGTATAGAAAATTAACGTCCGTAAAAAAATGTATATGCTAGTTTCTTTTCACATGTAAGTAGTGACGGTGCCGGCCAAAAGGTTTTGCATCATATTATAACTTCAAGTTAAAAATTTTAAAAACCCCCAACACAATTATGTCACTCGTATGTTTGACATTAAGTCAATGCCCGTTATGCGTCTAAGATCCCTTTCGCAGTTAACAAAAGATCTGATAACTTTGAAATGGCTGAACCGATTTTGATGAAACATATCTATCTAAGAACCATCGCCAAGAAACCTGCTTTCTATTAAAAAAACCGCATCCAAATCGGTTAACCTGTTTAAGAGCTATGATACCACAGACAGACAGACAGACACACAAACATAGCGGTCAAACTTATAACACCCCTCTTTTTGTGTCGGGGGTTAAAAACAAATACAAATGTGACTCAGTGTCAGTCAGGGGGGTGCGGGGAGGGGGTGCGGGGGTTTCAAAGGGGGGATTAAAATTTCATTGATACTGCCGTAGGATGCACCGTTTTCAAGATATTTGACAAAAACACCGGTTCTCGTCCGATCACCGAAGTTAAGCAACGTCGGGCGCGGTCAGTACTTGGATGGGTGACCGCCTGGTTTTTGAAGTGAAACTCTTAATGCGACTTCCAAAAAGGTCGCATTAAACGTTTACCGCTACCATGGAGGGGGTATGAAAGCATTAGTATATGTACTGCCGAAGCAAGTAATCTCGCATTGTAAACATATTATTATATGTATACTAACGGATGTTAAAAACTTCGACAGTGCGATGCAGAACTCATACTGTCTGTGCAAATTTGTATGAGATTTGATAAAAGCGCCATCTAGTGAGTAATTTAAACACATAGATGCATAAGTTAATTTAGTTCTTTAAGTTATTGCAATAAGGTTCATATTGATGTATAAGTGCCTTTTTCATTTCGATATTACGAAGTTTCACTTTTTCCGCGCGGAGGAGCTGCACGCACGATTTTTTTAAACAGATCTACAATGTTACTAAATTACATACATCTAAAGTATTCAATACAAACAAATTTTTTAACACAGTAGATACGCAGAATGAGGGCTTGGGCCTTAGTTCCCACACGGGCCCAGTGCGGATTGGGAACTTCACACACCATTGAATCCTTCATCGTAGGGCTCATGGTAAATTACAAAATGTATAATGTAATGCACATAAATTCCGAAAAACTTTGAGGTGCGAGCCCGGACTCAAACCCACGACCCTACTCGAGACCCTGCTCGAGAGTCCATAGGTCAAACCACTAGGCCACCACAGCACACATAATATTAAAATTAATTAAGTTTCAAATCTACTCCATGCATCTACTGTTCTATTTTACGATGTTGGTGCGCGTACTGGCCAGGTTGGCCAAACATTAAAGAATGTTTGGCCAACCTGGCCAATACGCGCGCTCAGGTCGTAGTTTAAATCAGTAATTTGCTTATTATTTGTTAGTTTAAAGCTTGAAATATACTTATTTTACATTTACTTATCGAAAGTAAGACACTCCGACATATAAATTAATTTTTCGGGCATTTTTTTTGCAATTTTTAAGCACACATTGCGGCATCGCGAAACGTGTTTATGTTGGCTGTGCTTGGACCGAACTAAAACCAAATAAGAGCTCACTTTGAAAGTGAGCTCTTATTTTCCGGGCCGTTTTTGTTGCGCTGACCCGTTATCTAGTTGTATTGTTGATCGAAGGGAAGAACAAGATGCAAATAATAGAGTTCAACTAAAGGAAAAGAAAATAAATCTGAATATAAGGCTAATAATAAAAATGTAGTATGTACAGGTTGTAAACAAGCTATTTAATAAATACATTTTAAAATTATTATTACTCATCTATGGTTTATACAGTGCCACCAGTGGTGAAGGGTACTACCCCAATTCCCCCGGGTTGTCTAAACTTTTGAAGTAAACAAATGCTTCTCTTCCATTACTGCACTGCTTTTTAACACGTTCACAGTCCAGTGACCCATACGTGGGGCACAATAGCTCTTATTCCATTGTAATAAGGTTTTACAGGACATAGGACAGGGAACGTGTTAAGAAGAGGATAAATGGGTATGTGTTTAAGTTTTTTGCTCCAGCATTACTTGCATAAATTTTCATGTCCCACCACTGAAGGCCGCATACAAATCTGACCCAATGGTAGCATTGCTGTAAATTAACTTAGAATTGCTGATAAATAGACCATCATAATGGCTCCAGCATAAGTTCTAGTACTGTTTAATTATGGGACTCTAGAGTCGTATGTGGCACTGTAGCTTGATGAAGTCATGTAAACAGTGACATCATAAATTATACAAAGAAAGGAAGCTCCAAACTATGCGGTGAAGCCATAAATTTTTTTTGGTAATTTACTACCTACTAATACCATCGATGCTGTCATACATACCTGAATTTTCGGAAGGTTGCAGATAACTGAAGACGGCAGGTGAAAGGTTAGTGGTTTTCACGATTGAAAACACACTATCTTGTAACTTCTGCATATTTAACACTAACTGTTTCAATTTATAACGGGAAACAATTAGGCTTTTAGGTTAGAATACATTTTACTATAACTAATTAAGTACGCAACCGCGCTATGTAAAATTTGGCAAATCCGATGATAGTTTGTTATAAGTGTCACTAAAATTAAGTATAACTAAATAAAAAGTCTGTTAAGACGTCAGTATCCATTTGAATTTTCAATGAGACATCCAATCGCTTAGCGCGCGGTATCACAATAAAACGATGTCAATGTCACAATGTCAGTCAAGCGTGTTTGACAGATTGTGGCGTTACAGTTGACAGCAAGTGATGTGCCGAAAATACCTGTTAACTAAAAACAACCAACGTTATTTAGGTCTCCTAAATTATTTTATTAGGTAATTTAATATTGAGCTATCACAATAATTTTAATATTGAGATAAATTTCATACATTTCAATCTGCAACGTTTCACAAAGGTTTTGGAGTAAAATGTATAATTATTTTAATGCTTTATGATTCCAATTTATAGATTATAATATGACCTTACCTATAGTAGATCCGTCGCTGCCTACAGGAATTTCGATAAATTCATGTTTATTTCTTTGCCTATCATAAATGGAATATATGCATTCTATGATCAGCTTTCTGAGTCCAGAGGTTTGGGCTAGCCGTCGATGAATCAATCGATTAGTAATAAAGATTTTTGCCTTTGCTTTGTGACTAATAAATAGCTGTGGCTCGCAACTTCGCCTATCTTTGCATTGTTTTGGGATAAAAAGTAGCCTATATTAACTTCGAATTATGTACCTATCTACTGGAAAAAGATTTATTTAAATCAGATCAGTACAACGCGAGAAGAGATCGGGAATTGACCACAAATTTTATTTGTGCGCGGACTAGGGGCGTACTTAGCTACTGCCGTATCAGCCGTATCAATAAGGGGCACCCGGGCTACAGAGGCCCCTAACGTGTGTAAGCAAAAATTAGTAAAATGTTGTCCACAATGCTGGGGCTCTAGTGAAAAAGGGGTTAATTCTGCAGAAGTTGAACAGCTGATTTCGACTTAACCCCCTTTACACATAAAATAGAAAATAATTGTTTAATTTCTGCAGACTTAACCCCTTTTTCACTAGATCCCCAGAATGTATCTATGTATGTAAAACTCTTTATTGTACATAAAACATGAAAATTACCAGTTAACAAGAGAGACAGATGTACAAAGGCGAACTTATCTCTTAAAGGGATCTCTTCCAGTTAACCTTAAAATGTCACTTAATGTCGTGCTTCCCGGGAAAGCCCCCCAACTAATTTTGATACAGGGCTCCTCCAAGGCACGCTACGCCACTGGCGCGGACGAAGGCCCAGGAAAAAGCTAGTACGTATTATGTAGTATAGAATAGATAAAGAAGACTATGGATAAATTAAAGATACTTTTCGTGCGATCAAAGTAATAATTAAATAAAACAAAATTAACATTGAGGAATTTTAACTCAAAGCGCATATTTCAGTTGTACGAGTTGGCAATATTAGTACATTTCTTGAAGAACTGCCAAAACAAGTTGGAATGTAAATGTTTCATCAAATATATTAAAAATTTAATACTAACCTTCATTGTATAGAGAAACTATAAGTAGAAAAGGTTTCCTCTATCATCTTCTTAAATAAAAACAAATAAAATAGCAGCATAATACGTTAATACAGTTTATTTATATAAATCTAACAAAATTGTGATAAAAAAATCTGTAAGTTAAATTTCAATGTTGCAAATGTCTTTGATTTATTAAAACACTAAGAAAATAAGTACTTAATCAAGGAAATAAAGAAAAAAATCTAATTTAAAAAACAAAAAAATACAAAAAAAAAATCTTTTTTTTTCATACATTTGTAAATTTGTATTAAAATAATCATTCACACTTTTGGGGGTATAGGTATATTTACACTTTTGAAAGTTTTATGTCAAAATAACAAAACGCTATCACAGCCATAAGGCATTTATTATATAAAAGATTAAAGTTGCTATCTCGAATGAACCAGTTTTTAACCATATAACACTAGGTACGCGTATTCTTCACAAGACCTTATTATTTTATAGCTTGATTAACTGCTTACAACACATTTTAAAATAAAACGAAATGAGAGAGACAATTTTATTTTATAATTAGTTATAAGCCGCAATCCAGCGAATATATAAAAAAATACATATTTATAAACTGGTTTACATTTAGGGGATCGAGTTTCAGTAATTCTTCCTACACCATTCGCCGCGTGCCAGGCTTGCAGTTAGCGACTTGCCACGCAAGGCAGCAAGATATTTCATTAATTAAGTAGAGGCACTTTAATTTTAAGGTAATTTTACAGTGTCTTTTTCACGAGTCATGAGGCTGCTTGTCAGTGTGAATCGAACCATGGCAACCATTGAAACTAATTACTTAGGCAAGTTTTTTGTGAAACTGGTTAAATAAGTAATAGTACAAGACAATGTTCAAAGTTTCCTTACCACATTTTGTCTGTAAAATAACTAATGTAGGTATTTTTTTTGGCCCCATAAAGAAATAAATAATTAATATTTATCATTTAGCATAGGCCGTGTGATATAAGTGACAAAGCCTGTACTATGTATTATGCACTTAATGATATTTCAATTGTTTTTTGAGGTAGATATTTTCCGCATAAATATATACCTACCATCTGAGTAAATATGCGGATAAAATATACAGAAGTAAATTACAAAATTATGTTGTTGTATTAATGAATTATCTTTTTGACCATTACAATACAATACAATACAATGACTTGTTATTGTCCACCACAAAGAAAACAATACAGAAAAACAAGTTCATGGAAAAAATATATACGATAAGCAATAGGCGGCTTTATCGCTTCGGAGCCACAACCATTAATAATCGTAAGTAGTTACCATTGATAGTCGTAAGAGTTCCAAGAAACGTAGTTCCAAGTAGAGCTTAACTACTTTTAGTAGTTTTCATTTTCTTATTAAAACGCCCACAATATTCTTACTGAGCAATTATTTCTTCTTATTACGATTGACATTAGTAACTGAGACATTAACGACGTTCCTGTTAGATTCGCTAGAGTGTGGACTAATTTTGATTTGACCTTGAACTATATTCATCATTGAAGTGTAGGGGCTGTCCAGTACTGCTGCTTGGCCAAAATTTGAGTTACTATCGGTTGTAGAACTGGGTTCGTTGCGAACGGTATCATACGGGGAATCTTTTAAAGAAGTGTAAGTTTGAGGGTTTGGTTGTTGCTTCCTTGGACCGGGACTGAAGCCATTTTGAGTCACAACCGGGTTATGTGGTCTAGGAGCTGTAATAACATTATCAGTTTGAGGAGGTACGTTATTAACATGAACCAATGAGTTGTCAAGCGATCCATTGCGAGATATTTGTAAACTATTGGATCTAGATGAATTTCCTACAGAATGAAGAGTCGAGCAGCTTCCTTTCACACTTTCGATCTCTTTCGAAAATATTTCTTCAGTTTTCTGTATTCTTTGTGCATGGGTTGACATGGGTGAGCGATTTGGTATGGATGAACCACTTAGTGATCTACTTGGTGAATTATTGTAAGTTTTCTCTACGTTCGTGATTTGTTTATTTTCTACTCTATAAGTAGTGGATGTGGTATTTACTTTGCCTTCTATAGACCCGTATGCACTGTCTTTTGCTGAGCTATGCGATGAACCTTCTTCTTTTACTCCATACCTTCGAACAACATTTGCTGGTGCTACAGGTTCAATGTTTTGTACATCATAAGAGAGGGGGTTTTTCTCTGGAGCGGGTTTAGCACCATCGATTACTTCACCGGTTCTGGGATTGATATGTTTTTCTGTATCGTAGCGGAGTGTAACTCTGTGACTTTCATCAAGTGGATGACCACGTGATGTATCTTGTAGTTCTTCGTCACTTTCATCAAACATTAATTCATGGTCACTTTCATCCTAGAAAAATAAATAATCTAATCTAAGTAAATACTTGCCACTGCTACGCAGAGGGTTTTTCTATCAGTGATTACAAGTCGAAATGTTTATTAAAACTATACTCACATCCTCATCGCCTTCCTCAATAACGCTATTTTGTATCCAGTCACGTATTCTCTGTTTCTTTGCTTGGCGATCTACTGTAGTCTCGATGCCATTGTCTCGAAAATGTTTCAAAAGGATATTTTTCTCATTGACATCGCTGTGAAAACTGTACATCGATGGACAAAGTTCATCTATGTCACTACCCGCTGAAACAATAACAATAAGTACAGCATTTATTCTGTCGTGGATATAGGTATGTATAGTAAAATAAAAGATTAAAAATGTATATTACTTGAAATGAAATTATATAATTACGCGACCTTATGATAGCTACGTACGTTTATGCAAGTAATGTGTGTTTATGCAGTTTTCCACCTCCACACTGGATGTTAGACTAGCAAACCAAAACACAACACATACAACTGGTGCAACGTAGCGTAGTGAACGGTTGTGATACTCTGAAGATGAGCTTTCGTTGAGTTCGAAACGCGTCAGTGTAGTTTGGTGGTTGTGGCAGTTGGGTCTGTGTGTGTTCATACAGTGTGGATGTGGAGGAACTGCATTAACACACATTTCTTGCATAAATTAGCTATCATAAGGTTGTGAGTGAGCAAAGTAATTGTTTCAGTTCACTGATACGGACCTACAGTAATTAACGACTGATAAAAAAAATATCTAAGTTACTTTAGTTTTCAACTTACCGACTCTATCTGTGTAACCTTTTGCCATCCAACGGTCGTCATAGTATCTAAAAAGTTCTTGGAAATTTGTTGCTCGCCTCTCCGGTCGGGGTTCAACAAACTTTTTGAACATTTTTTGAGCTCTTGAGGAAACCATTTTCCATAACTTTGGTTGTCTTTTTAACGGATTGGCGCTGCTGTACCAGTTGAAAAAGCTAGAACAAATAAGTAATTATTAGGTGTCTATTTTGTTTACGTTAATTATTCGGGTAATTCTTTTTCGTCCATTTGCGATTGTTACCGTTTATCTAATTCTAAATGATAATCACTTTAGTAGCGTGAGAAAAAACCGGCCAAGTGCAAGTCGAACTCGTGCACGAAGGGCTCCGTACCAAATATCTATAAAAACGACAAAAAAAACACGTTTTTTGTATGAGAGCCCCCCTTAAATATTTGTTTTATTTTTAATTATTTTTTTAAAGTGAATATAACCACATAAATATTTTGTGAATATTTCAAACGTCTAAGCTGTTGCCGTTATCAATATCGAGCAAAAACGAGCAAATAAATCACGTTGGTTGTATGGGAGCACCCTTAAATTTTTATTTTATTCTGGTTTTTAGTACTTGTTGATAAAGCGGCAAACGAAATACATCATCAGTGAAAATTTCAACTGTCTAGCTATCACGGTTCAAGAGCTACGACAGCCTGGTGACAGACGGACGGACAGACAGACGGACGGACAGTGGAGCCTCAGTAATAGGGTCCCGATTTTACTGTTTGGGTCGGAACCCTAAAGAAGATTATACGAGATGTTGTAGTTCGTTCAATTTAGGTACCTTTTTTTTAGAGGCTGTTCATCCTTTCATCTAAATTAGGTGATTGCATATTTGAAGCTAAAACTTACCTAGTGTAACGAGGATCGTCAAACGCTGCCTTTTGCCAGGGCAAGCAACCAGTCAGGCAAATGAAAATAACAATTCCAAATTGCCAAACATCGTGGGTTATTAGCGCTCTAAAAACAGAAACACATTGTGAGTTATAGGCCGCTTACATTCTTAGTTTATTTACGATAAACAAACGTCAGTTTAAAATTTGTTTTTTACATAAATGTTGCCTCTGGCTATCAAGAATAATTATACCATTTTATAAAGATATTTTACTTCGTTACCTATTCATATCAAAATTGACGTTGTTGCCTTTGGTTTGCATCTCCTGCGCTTATGTAAGACCATATATACTATACAAAGAAAAATACAATAGGTATCTAAGTATTATTTTTGTTTTATTTTATTTTAAAAATATATATATATTTACTTGTAACTTGAATCCATAGGCAATTTTAAGACTTCTGGTGGAGAATATGGAAGCCATTCGTTTCTTCTTCTCACAGCAGAATTGACTTTTCTTGTTTCACCAAAATCACATAATTTTATTCTTGAAAAATCTGATTTGAAAATGAGAACATTGTCAAGCTTCACGTCTCTGTGCACCAAGTCTCTTTGATGAAGGTGTTCCAAAGCCAAGGATAATTGTTTTGCGACCCTTTTTGTATGAATCTCTCCAATACCAGTATCGAGCATGTTTGAGGTCAAGTCACCTGAAAAATTTCTTAGTTGAATTACTTCGAACAGTAAAAATATCATAAAAATATTATAATAATGATCTCGAGGAATAAATGCATTGAAAAAATCTTTTGAAAAGATACTAATTTATTATAAATTAATATCTAGACACGCGGCAGCGTGTCATGCCAAGTTCAAGCAAAGGAACTGGCTAGCCAGCGCCGAGTTCATATTCACGTAACAGTATATATATGCTTGTGGTTAGACTTTCGTAAGCAGAGAACTGTGAGTCCCTATGAGTTTTTCTACTCCCCACAACTACAACGCAAGACCTTTGATTCAAAGAGGAGGCCTGTATCTAGCGGAGTGACGTATGGGATGTTAGTTTTCGTATTTTTAATGGTTCTGTTAAGAATTATAGTGGTGAATAACAAATTAAAGTAAGCATATCGTACGAGCTATTTAGCGAGAGGGCTATGCTCGGGGTTTCTCAATGGGATCAAATCACGAATGGGGAAATTCGTAGAAGAATAAGGATCACCGACATTGCCAAACGAATTAGCTTAAAAATGGCAATGGGCAGGCCATATAGCACGCAGAACAGATGGCCGTTGGGTCCGGAAAGTTCTGGAATGGAGACCATGGACAGGCAAGCGCAGCGTCGCAGGGCAGGGACGTCCACCAGCGAGATGGGCGGACGATTTGGTAAAGGGTGCAGGTTCAGTTGTAATGATAGCGTATCAATGAGGGAGGCCTATGTCCACCAGTGGACGTCTACGGCTGAAATGATGATGACAAACTATATTGTCAACAAGCATCCTAAAAGAATACCTCACGTTACTTATTGTAGTTCGTTTTGTAAATTTAATATCGGTGAGCATTAGGAATGAGTCAGATTTAATATTCATTCAACATTAGGTTGGCGGTTTTCCAAATCTAGCTGTATTAGTAGAGTGAGAATCGAGTTCAATAGCTCTCTGTCATATCCTAATTGAATTGCATTATTTAATGACCATACTAAGTTTACTTTCTTATTACACACCAAAAAATGTGAGATACCTCCACCTGCCGGCCGGCCTTTTAGGTAGCGCTGTTGTTCCATTTTGACCACGTTAAGAAATTTAAAAAGATCTTACCTAAGGGTGCATATTCTTGGCAAAATACGTAGAATCCAGCAGTCTCAAACGCAACATCGAACGTGGTAACGATGTTTTTATGTGCACTAAGATGTAAACCATAGTGGAACTCTCTGTAGAAATCTCTTATCGATACATAGGGCTTTGGCAATGCTTTCAAAACGATTTCCGTGTCAGACGCTCGATGTTCTACAAGAAGTATTTTTCCAAACCACCCTTCTCCGACTATTTGCAAAATGTCGAATTCTTCGACAAGACACACCTGTGTAAAATAAATAGAAGCGTGAATGTCTAAGACAGTCTAATGAGTGCACAGGAAGCTTAGTGTTAGCCGTGGCCTAAAATTTCAACTGGTTATTTTGGATTAATGAGCTCATGCTATTTCTTATCTTTAGAACTTAAAACAAAAACACATGCGAAATTTGTTAGATTTTTCTAAATGAATATCTGTAATAACTAATAATTAAGTTTCATTAGTAATTTTACTAGAATAAGCTTACTTTTTCTAATTCAAATTCTCTAATTTTGTGGATGGAGCCGGTCAAAGCTCTCCTTGTACCGTTATTCATGTCTTCTATATTTAATATAGCATCCCTTTCAAATCTGTAACCAACGGAATTAACTTCAGTATTGTGTCCACAAAATTTCATAAAGGGTCGTACACACCGTAAGAAACAAAAGTTGTCTCCCCTGTTGAGACAAAATTAGCGACTCCGAGTCAGCAAACTTCATATTTATTTAAATGGGCTGAAAGTTGGCCAGGAGTCCTACACACGGATGTACTTGGCTAAAAAAATATTGGCTACCCTTAACCCAAAATGATGATAACAGAATCAGAATTTTCACGTCAAGACGTCAAGTGCTACGTGCATTTTATGTACGGTCAAGTGCAAAAATAAGTATCGATTTAATTTCTCCCATCGTTATATACCTATACCTTAATTCGACGACATAAGAGCTATGGGACATATTTATGAGCAAGTTGTGTGCACCCATATTTTTACACTTGACTGTTCAAAGATCCGAGACTGAGTCACAATTCAGTTGGTTCTATAGTATCTGTTAAATGACGAGATAATCTGGGGGCACGGTAGTACACCCGTCAAGTCGAGCATAGAGATAATTGGGAAGTGTACTTAGTTGTTTTTTGTAGTGCTAATAATTCTACATTCCTGAATATAACACATATTATATATAATAATAATAATTTAACACACATTGTGTTAAATTATTTAATTTGAACAATGATGTCTAATGAGACACCGCGTCAACATTGTCTTAGCTACATTAGAATGGCCCTTATTTCTGAAGAAATCCGACGAAATGAGTGATTTTGGATAATTGCCAGCTCTTGATGTCCAGACTTTTGATCCAGACAGATGTCCTGACGTCAACCATGACGTCATCTTCACTTCAATTCAAGATTATGCTTACAGGTAACTGATAATTTATATCTGTTTGTAATATTACTACCTTGTTGCCAGTTACGTTTTACAGTTTACAGGCATTACGGTTCAGACAGACCTAGTTGCTTCGTTTATAATTATAAGTATGTTAGTATGCAGTATGCCCATGTTTATGAAACAAAGATTCCCATTAATACTTTTTATTAAATTAGAAATGGAAAAATGACTCATCTATTTATGGCTTCTATTACCCTGATTAAATCGAAAATTTATTCTAGTTTTTAAACATGTCGTGCATCAATACTACAAAAAAATAGTGAGCTTATGAATTGTAAATAAAATCAGAACTATTACGTAATTACACTTGAATAAAAATGTAATACTTTATACAAATCATTAGGTCACTTCAATGTTACTCATTAACATTTCAATAATTATTGTGCGAGCAAGAAATATTTAGGACGTAGAAAATTTACTGAGTAAAATTGTTATCTTTATTAAATAAAAATATGTATCAAACTGCGATAGTTTTCTTATAAAACAGACATACATACAAAATTTTATTATAGTATTAAAAAAGGCAAGGTGCATTTTTATCTTTAACTTTATTTTTAACTTAATGCACACGTATGTGACTTTTAAAGTGCTTACTATAAGCATAAAATGCGTTTTATTCGAGAGACAAAGCATTTCGTTTAATATAAATGGAAATTACCATTCAGATAAGGGCAAGCCGTCCACAAATATGGTTCACAAATACACTTGGAGTATATCCAATAAACGCACAATAAATTCACATTCCACCTATTTATTCACATTTCAAACACTAATAATTTCACTACACTGTATTCCAAAATGAGTGGTGATGTGATAAGAGTTCACGCAATGTTGGATGTATTTCTGTGCTAGGGCGGAACGGGTGAACGGGTTGGGCGTCCAGTGCTGATGTCCCGACTGGCGGCGCGTACGCAGCGACGCCCGGGGCTCTATTTTCGTGCTACAACACGTACAAAATCAATTTGTAACGGAAATGTTACGATCAACGACCTGATAAGTGAAATTTGTTGCACCTCGTAATTAGGAGAGGTAAGCAAATGGAAAGTAAACGGACGGATAAATAAGTGATAAAAAGATGCACAAATTTTTTATGTCTATATACACCAACAACTGTTGCCCACCACTTCTAGCTTTCACATCTTCGCAACATAGCTGCATAGCACATCTCTGGTGGAAAGGCAACCTAATACTCAACGGCTTAAGAAATTAATCGACAAATAAATATATAAAAAATAGTATAATTAATTATACAATACAATACAAATATTCTTTATTGATCACCAAAAACAGTACAGTAACATTACAAAAATAAAAATTCAGGTAGACAATAGGCGGTCTTATCGCTAAAAAGCGATCTCTTCCAGACAACCAATTACTCAGACATTAATAAATATCAACAGACTAATGTGGGTGGCAGAAATAACAGACAAGAGAAACGTAGTATTAATAGACAATAAACAATAAAATCAATACAAATATAATATAAATTTTATAAATAAACACATATTCAATATAATACATATACACTACATATACTTAATACAAAATATCAATGGAAAAATGTCAAAAGGCCGCAACAAAAAAAAAATTATAATAAATAATAATAATAATACATAATGCCGTTCATAACAATGTTGCCGCCCCGAGCGGGCAATAGTTTGAGGGGCCCATTTTTAGTGAACGGCGAGTCACCGCCTACCAAAAATTCAGTTTATGAGATATTGAAATGGTAGGTGTCCGTTATCTCACTCCATAGCCCGGTAATCCTGTCCACAATATCCCAACCCCATAGCCAATTCCATGTCGCTTCCTACCTAGCAATAGTTTGGCAACTGTGGAGGACTGTCCGCTAGCACATCCTCATGGTGTATTAGGGGATAGACCTCCATAGTTGCGCCCATCTCATTTATATTATATGGTACCAAAGGCGTCAGGCCAACAGGCTTCGGCCCCATGAATGCCTTTCAAATGACCGGGTCCCCATGGGCCCGTGATCGGAAATACGTACCAACAATAATAATAATAATAGTACATAAGTATAATAAATATCAGACAAGAGACCGGATGGTATGTGTGGCATATGTTTGATTACATTGAATATGGGTCGAACGGCTGAAAAACTTAAAGCACAAAAATACACCCGGGAGGGAGGGAAGGAAGGGATGGGTTGACTGCTAGCGATCCCTAAAAGGAAAAGTTCACCTTTGTATTATAATGCACATCAAAGGTTGTCAATAGTGTTTTATTTTGTGTGTCAAACAATAGTACATTGTGCATCTAGGGCCGTAAGTAGGGGATTACTAACGAGAGTCTATTAGAAGCCCGACGCCGAAGGCAGAGGGCTTTTAATGACTCGAGTTTGTAATTCCCTTACTGCCCGTGATACATACAATGATTTTCATCACATTGCGAGAAAAACAAATCCAAAAATAAAATTGTTTTGTCTCTAAACACTTAAATTGAATAAAATAATGGCTACCCGCCAATACAGATTGTCACTTTTTTCAAGTCATCTACCATAGATAATGTAAACTGTGTTTAGTTTAGAATTCGAAAGGTCATACGGCCAGATTCTGCCATGTTAAAAAAAAATTTTTTCCTAAAATTATTGCAAAACTATTTGATATAAATTTAAAATATAAAAACGAATTTTCATGAAGCGAAGATAAGTTTTGTGTTGTAAAATTTGGGTTATAGCTAAGTTTTAAAGATAATATATAAAACGTTGGCTGGCTTGAAACCTCCTTAGTCTGAAATGACATGTTTGCAAATTTTAAAACTAAAGTTAGAACTCCCTTGGGTAGCAAAACTGTACGTAAATCCAGGCCATTGTAATTTAGTATACAGGCATGGAATTAGACCATTGACGAGCAAGTGTGATGAAAAAGGTTTTACATACATACTAGGCACCAAATATGACTTTGCCCCTTACGGTGTCGACTCTTGGTCCGTGGGGTCCTAGTGCTAAGTATAAGGAAATAGCAAAAAAATAATAAGTAGGCCTCAGTTGCGGGGCATGAAAATTATTGCAAGTAAAGCCGGAGCAAAAAAAAACCTAAAAAAAACCATTTTTCTTGAAAGTGCAGTAATGGAAGCGTTTCTAACTTCAAAAGTTTAGTCGACCCGGGGCGAATCGGGTTGTTAGTACCCTTCGCCACTGGAGGCCTCCAACAAGATGGAGCGATGACCTGGTTAAGGTTGCGGGGACGCGTTGAATACGGATGACGCTAAAATGACAATGATGATGATGCTTTCGGCTAAAATGATAATGATGATGATAATTATGATGAAAGAGGTTAGTCAACGTCACAGGAAACCGAATAGCTGGCAGCTATCTTTGAAAAAGAATTGACTTAGGTAGCTATTGAGGAAACGCTGCCAGTGTATTCGGGACCTTGTCAAAAGGCGAGTTTAGACCTGCAAGAAAAATCATGCAAGTTGCATACGTTGCGCGGCCATAAGCAAACGAGTTTGCAGTAGTTAATCGAGCGCCGCAACGTAATGCAACTTGCACGATTTTTCTTGCTGGTCTAAACTCGGCTAAAGCCTTAGTAGTGGTAGATAGAGCCATATTATAGCTAGCCGCTGCATTACGAATGGGCCGGCTCGGCCGGGGCAGTACCGCCCTCTCACAGAACACCGGCGTGAAGCAGCAGTACTCCTGCTGCGTTTCGTACGGTCAGTGAGAGACCGGAGGCCTTATACTTCTCCCCTCCCCCTCCACTATTCCCTCTCCTTTTTTAAAGGCTGGCAACAGATCAGATGACCCGCTTGCTCGTTTGCCTCCCTCTCCTAATAAAAAAAGGCTATTATTCTTAACGACCTCCCTATATATAGTGTACGCTAGTTGTGGGTACATGAATAATTACTTTAAGGCTTTTAATATCGAAAATCGATAATCTCTCAAGATCAATAAATATCGGTTATTAAACATTTGACATATTTCACAGGACTGTTTTTATCAATAGAAGCTTAAACAATAGCTGATTAGATTCAGTTAAGTAGTGGTAAGTGTGTTTAGCGTGGTTTTGCGTTTTAGGTTTTATCAAGGCTAAGAGGCGGAACTAATGAATATAAGCTAAAGGACTCAGTAGCTCCATATTTCTGAGTCTTTAAATGTTTCCCTTTTTTAAAAAAAGGGAAACAACTAAAGACTCAGAAATATGGAGCTACTGAGTCCTTTAGCTTATATTCATTAGTTCCGCCTCTGATTATTCATCGCCAGTTCGTCTTTCTGTTTGTCTTTTTCCTTTTCTTCCAAAAAGTCTCTGTTAGAAGAAAATCCCATGTACAATAGCAGTAGTGTTAAGTTTTAATAGTGATGATTTGGATTATATTTAGTTTCAGAGAGTTCTCATACTTTCTCGCGGCGAGATGCCAACTCAATGTCTAATGTTCGTATCGTTCGTGTATCTGTATAGCTACAGATTATAATATGGATTAAAGCTTAAAAATATTTTTTAATTGCTAATTTGAATATGTATGTATATGTGTCTATTGAAAACCCTTTAATGTACAAAAATAAAACACTATTGGACAACTGTTGAGATACATCTACAAAGGTGAACTTGTCTCTTTAAAGGATCTCCACCAGTCAACCTTTGAGTGTACGAGAGGAGCATTTAGTAAGAGTATTGAGTTACCTATTTCAAAAGTCACAAATAGTGAAAGCTATATATATGCCTTTGTTTTACTCGACTTGGCCGTAGCACTCTGCTGTGCCCCCACGTATAAATTCATTCAAAAGCATATAACATAAGTATGTTACATAGTTGTCAGCTAGGTAACTAACAAACTAGGGACATAACAGTCTGAAAATAAATAATTATTATTTTTATTTTTTTACTAGCTTTTGCCCGCGGAATTAGTAATTTGGGCAGCTTATTTTTTTTGTCCAATTTGCTTTTTCATCAATTATAGCTCTCCTTAGTTCCTCGTAATAAAAAAAAAAAATATTTAATACTGGGTTGCAGCGGTTCTTTTTATAATGTATTTTCGTTAATAACGTTATAAACTATAATTAAGTTAATTAATGAATCGGTTATAACGAGGTCCATCACTAGTGACAACTTTATAATGTTGCCAGCCTAACAGCAATATATAAAGTGTTGGTGCTCTTGCTTTTTAATTTACTCCAATCCGATAACGTTAAAAGATAAGGAATATTAATTGAAAGATCAAATATATAAAGTAAATACCTGACTTTTTTTATAATCAGAATAATTATGGATGTAGTGTAGCATGAAAAAATTTTTTTTTTTTTTTTTTTTAATTATTAAATGGAAATATTCCAGGTCGCTTTTAAAACAGCGAAGGTCCATGTCCACGTCCGTCCACCAACAAAAAACAAAATTTGACTGACAGTGACAGTGACAGTCAGTACAGTACCAACTTTGACTTTGGGTTTGTTATGATTTTGCTGTGTCAATATTGACGAAATACGATTTAAAGTAAAATGTGTATTTGGCTAGCTTACAAACGCTAAATTACATAGAATTTGCAATTAGTGTGGGCTCCGTCTGATGATACTCTTTCTCGGTATGTAATTTTTTTAATATGAGGGAATAATACTTTTTTTGAGGTTATTTTGAACAGATGTTCGCGTTACAAGCAGATATCGAATCGAACTGAAACAGTCGAAGTGTCGAACGAAACATGTATTCCGAGTCTTTTTAATTTCAGTTTCTATCCATTTATTTATATTTGTCTGATGACCCAAACTTAGCTATTAAGATTTCAAGTGCGGCCTGCCAAAAACTAATTAATTCGTTAAGTTACGAGCTTCTACTTGAATTGTAATCCTGATTAATGAACGTTAAATCTTTGAATTACAGTGGAATCCGCTTATTATGACTCCGCTTATATTGACCAACCGCTTAATATGACTTATGTATGGTCTACCAGTTTTAACAAAAGTTTCTGTGATATCTAAATATCGCTAACATTGACTTTTGTAACTGAGTGAAGTCATTAGTGACTGTTATCATTTTACTGCAAGGGAAAATCAACCTTGTTGTATCATGACTTGTAAATGAACTTCAGCCATAGGGTGGTAGGCCATATCTTTGGCTGACCATACTAATTTAGTATGTTACTTTCACTATAAAATAAAAAAAAAACCAGGTGTGATTTTTTAAAAAGAGGTCATAATTTAAAGAATTTTGTATGGAAACCAAACATTGCACTGTGATTACATTCAATGTGCGCACTGTGAGTACATTCAATGTGCGCACTGTGAGATGCAATGGATATCCGGCCAGTATTCAGTATCCAGCCTACCCGGCCGCAATTTATCATTCAGCCGATTACTATCCAGCATACATATTGCAGTTGCATACTATCTGGCTGGATACCGGGTAGTGAAATAACATACAGTTATGCTTTAAAACGGGTATTTATTTATATATTTGTCCATAATTAACATCAGTGTATCAGTGTAACATCAGTGTATTAACGACCGCTTTAGCCTAGTTGGTAGTGACCCTGCCTACGAAGCAAGAGGTCCTGGGTTCAAATCCCGGTAAGGGCATTTATTTGTGTGATGAGCACGAATATTTGTTCCTGAGTTATGGATGTTTTCTATGTATTTAAGTATTTATTTATCTATATAAGTATGTTTATCGTCGTCTAGTACCCATAGTACAAGCTTTGCTTAGTTTGGGACTAGGTCGATTTGTGTAAGATTGTCCCCTAATATTTATTATTATTATTATTAATTCACATAGTGCATAGCCAGTAGGAGTGGTAGAAACCCAATAGATATTATGTAGGTAAGTTTGGTGACTATGACTAGGTCCACTCCTGCTGAATTGTGCTGAGTCACCGACTTCAAACAGATTCATCATCATCAGACATTCAGCCGAAAGACGTCCATTGCTAAACATAGGCCTCCCCCCAAGACTCGCCAAACCGATTAGTAGCAAGATATTTTCATGCTTTTTGTTTGTAGTTGGTTCAATTTTTATTTCATTTCTTTTTGCTATTTAGTTGTTGCTTTTTTTTTTGAAGGCGGTTTTATTTTTTATATAAATAGATGAGTGACTTCGAAATAAGTTTTTTAGAAATTATATTTTTAATACAAGCTTTTTTTGCTGATTGTACTTGCCCCTGGTTACCAAAGTACTCATCAAGACGAATCAAACAAGACCAAAATTGATGGGGGTATGTTGTTTTAGTACGGAGTTCTTATGGTCACTTTCCAGTTCCATAGTCAAACCTTGGTTACCATCAAGGATCAAACAAAGTATTTGTCTATACAAATCAAATAAGCCCGAAATCAATGCGGTTATATCATTTTATTACAGAGTTTCTATGGCTACCTTCCAGATTCATCATCAGATCAGCTTCATGTCATAATAATAATAATAATAATATTAGGGGACAATCTCACACAAATCAACCTAGTCACTAAGCAAAGCTTGTACTATAGATAGTACACACTTAACTTGCAAGAATTGGCCCGTTGAGTAGTTTTGTTGGTCATCTGTGGTCTTCTTCATCAGATCCAGTTTACCAAATGACATTTTCTGAATGAAAATGCTTGACTTGATGTCAAAAATGTCAAAGTCATAGGTGTGCCTATAAAATTTGAGGGTTTCCCTCGATTTCCCTAGGATTCCATCATCAGATCTTGACTTGGTGCCAATGGGACCATCTTCGAAGTATACCCTTTCAAGCTAAAAAAGAATTTCGAAAATCGGTCCAGAATTATCGATGAACCTACATAGAAAAAAAAAAATTAAAAGAAAAGATGCATACAGTCGAACATAGAATCTCCTCCTTTTTATGAAGTCGATTAAAAATAAGATGTCTATTGCAAATAAATATTTACTCTATTTTTTCTATTAACAATTTTATTACACATTATTGTTTTATTTCGTCACGAATCTGCTTTAAGAGGGCGCCGTTTTTAGGGTTCCGTAGCCAAATGGCAAAAAACGGAACCCTTACGGATTCGTTATGTCTGTCTGTCTGTCTGTCCGTCCGTATTTCACAGCCACTTTGTTCCGAAACTACAAGGTTATTTGTAATTCACTGACATCCTCTTAACCCTGAATTCCTATCACTCAAACAAATGTTTTTTGTTTTACGACTTTTTAAAATGAAGTGCTTTTTTTCCCATACAAATACACAGAGTATCGTAAAAATAAGAGGAAATCTCAAATTTTTCAAAACGTTATTACACCAAAAATATTAAGTTATGACAAAAGCCGTAAAACAAAAAACGTTTGTTTAAGTGGTTGGAGTTTAGGGTTAAAAGGATGCTAGTGAATTACAAATAACCCTGTATAAGAACTATGCTGTTGAAACTTGGTAAGTAGATGTATTCTGTGAACTGCATTAAGATTTTCACACAAAAATAGAAAATAAAAACAATAAATTTTGGGGGTTCCCCATACTTAGAACTGAAACTCAATTTTTTTTTCTTCAAATCCATACGTGTGGGGTATCTATGGATAGGTCTTCAAAAATGATATTGAGGTTTCTAATATAATTTTTTTGAATAGTTTGCCCGAGAGACTCTTCCAAAGTGGTAAAATGTGTGTCCCCCTGTAACTTCTAAAATAAGAAAATGATAAAACTAAAAAAAATATATGATGTACATTACCATGTAAACTTCCACCGAAAATTGGTTTGATCGAGATCTAGTAAGTAGTTTTTTTTAATACGTCATAAATCGTAAACAGCAATTTTTTATAGATAATGGTACGGAACCCTTCGTACGCGAGTCCGACTCGCACTTGGCCGGTTTTTGGCTAGGGCGCCAGGAATGCTCGGAAAATTTAGAAAGTCCAACTTCCTACACGGTAACATAGTATACTGTAAATATAAGCTTCAGCATCCTGGCATAAATAAATGTTTATGATTACTTGTGACTAGAACATGCTAACAAATTATCGCATACCGCGGGCGTTAATAACTGGCCTCACTAACAAATGACACCTCTAACATATTGCCCATACTATTAGAACCTAAGCATTTAATAGTTAATTAAAGCTTCTGTTTAAATTAACTTTAGCTTTACCTTTTACTGTTACTGGCCAGAGATTAACAGCTTGCTGAATGTGCTACCTATCTTAGTTATCTTGATGGTGAATAAAATGTAGCTTGTATTTTTAGCCAAGCGAGGTTCCGCTAACTGCATGACCAGAAGGTGGGTGTTTTTTTAAATAGATATATTTATTGAAAAATTGTTACCACCCACGACTATCACGACTTATGGACAGTTCCCGTGCTCTATCCCGCCGGAATTTCCAAAACATCCAATCAAGTTAAGACTAAGATCTGTGTAAATCTCTTTGTATACTTACACTTGTATATAAATAATAAACATTAGGGGACAATCTTACACAAATCGTTCTAGTCCCAAACTAAGCAAAGCTTGTACTATGGGTACTAGACGACGATAAACATACTTATATAGATAAATATATACTTAAATACATAGAAAACATCCATAACTCAGGAACAAATATTCGTGCTCATCACACAAATAAATGCCCTTACCGGGATTTGAACCCAGGACCTCTTGCTTCGTAGGCAGGGTCACTACCAACTAGGCTAAAGCGGTTGTTACAAACATTCGTATCAATCCAGCACGTTGTTATTTAATAAAATAACTAGCTGTTGCCCGCGACTCCGTCCGCTAAGAATAGGGGTATAAAAAATAGCCTACGACCTATTCTCAGACCTACCAAGTACGGAGAAAAAAAATTGATAAAAATCGGTTAAGCCGTTTCGGAGGAGTTCGCTAACAAACACCGTGACACGAGATTTTTATATATTAGAGAAGATAACCAAACTATGTTAGAGGAGTCGGCTGCATGCAATGGAAGTGCTCGCGTCCTACGACAATTAGGAAACCCTACCCATAGCTAACTTATTCAGCGTATTTCGGTAAAAACCGAAGTAAATTTTTTTTGGGCTATTGTGTGCTGAAAATTTAGTAGGTACCTATCTATTTGAAATTTTTTAAATTCAATTTTTTAGAGCATCTCCACAGAAACCCCAATTTCAATTAATTGTGCAAGCAATAGTTAGTTTACTTATAAACGCAATGTAGTTAAATTCTTGAGCTTAATCAATAAACAAAATGTAGTAAATACTATTAATTTTAAATCGCCAATTCGCTAGACTCAAGTGGCAGTGGGCAGGCACTTCGCTCGTAGATCTTATTGTCGAAGGTGCCGAAAAGTTTTCGAGTGGCGTTCACGGATCGGAAGACGTAGTGTAAGTAGGCCTCCAACAAGATGGAGCGACGACCTGGTTAAAGTTGCGGGAACGCGTTGGATGCGGATGGCGCAGGACCGATTTGTTTCACGAGCCTTGAGCTACGTTCAGCAGTGGACGTCTTTCGCCTGAAATGAAGGTACACATATTTGTATTTTTTGCGACAAGATGGCGCGTCCTATTAGACGTTAATGTTAAAATAAATCACCTCGTATCGAATACACTGTAAAAGCTAGAGCTTACCCTTACAAAGCGGACAATAAGGATATACAATACATTTTATTTCAACTGCATAAAGCTAAATCTAAGTGCCACCATATTCTAACACCGATCTGGATGCTTTGGATCAGTATTTCCCAAACTTTTTCATCGATGGAGTCCTGAAATATACTAAGACCTCATCTAAATTATCGATACTTGTACTTTGTTCATGATGGACACATTTATTTGGTCCGCGGATGCTCTAGACTAGAATAAGTTCGCGGAACTACAGGGGTTCACGCCATGTTGGATGTTGGGAAACGCTGTACTGGATAGTCAAAGTATCACATCCAATTTACTATTAGCACTAAAGACTAGACTTTAAACGGCTATAAAATTGTAGGGCATCGCCTTCACTACCGATTTTATGATCTGTTGCTGTTTTTGCGTATAAAACAACTTAATAGGTGCGTAGAATGCCTGCCACTGCGGGTGAATTTTCAAACTAGAGTTGCCACCTTTTCCGGTTCTGGCGGGACAGTCCCGATTTCGACGAACTTGGGACGAACATGCTTAAGGTGGAAGCGCACGCTCTAGGCGCGTAATTCAAACTTTTTACAGTTATTAATTTATTGTGGGTAAACGGTGTAACTGTTTAACTTCTTAAGGTACTTGCGCTTGTAAAACAGTGTTCTTTATATTATTGTGTAAAGTTTTTTAAGAATTAAGCTGTTAGCTTGAAATACAAGTTGTCAAAACGTTGAAAGTCCGAATTTCTATGTTTGACAACTTTTATATCAAGCTAACAGTTTTATTCTTAAAAATCTTTACACAATAATATAAAGATTACTGTTTTACAACCGCAAGTACCATATGAAGTTAAACAGATACACCGTTTACCCAAAATAAATTAAAACCTGTAAAAATTTTGAATTAAGCGCCTAAGAGCGTGCCGTTCCACCTTCAAGGCATTTAAATTTGTATGCGTAATATTTATAGGAAAAACGAATAGTATGCCATTCGACATTATGCAAAACATTTTCGGCCAAAAATTTTAGGATAATAAAGATTATGCGATACGACAGGCACCCCTGAAAAGTAGTTCCTGAACACATTTCTTTTTTTTACATTAAATTGACTCGTGATTGACCACTATCTCACCTGATGAAAAGTATAAATAAAAAATATTTCACCTTGTATTTGTTTGTATATTATACTAGCTGTTGCCTGCGACTCCGTTTGCGAAGAATAATAGGGGTATGAAAAATAGATGTTGACCGATTCTCAGACCTACCCGATATGCACCCAAAATTTCATGAGAATCGGTCGAGCCATTTCGGAGGAGTTTGGTAACAAACACCGCGACACGAGAATTTAATATAGGTATTAGATAAATTATCCAACTCTAGTAAAATCATCGAACTTGCTCACAAAATTTCACAAGAATCAGTTGAGAAATGCGACCTGTAAAGAACAGCCGGACATCCGCTATACATCGGTTGGATATACGAAAGCAACCACGCATACACGCACAACCATACACACACCACACCACCACATCACACATCACAGCCACAGCGTCAGTGTGTAGTTTGGTGGTGGTGATAGTTGGGTTTGTGTGATTTTTGTGTGTTCATACAGTGTGGAGGTGGAGGAACTACATGAACACACATTTTTTACATACACGTAGCTATCGTAAGGTCGCGAGTGAGCAAAGTAATTGTTTCAGTTCATTAATACTAAAGCATTTTTGCCTAAACACAGATGCTTTCGCGCATCGCGCTCGTTCAGTCAACAACTTTGTCTATTTTCGTGACACAGCTAAACTTATTTCATTACAATGTTAATTTGTAGCCGTCGCCTTAGCTATTAGCATGGTCATGTTATAATGTGTTATTAGATAACGCTTGCGCATAATGACTCGCACCTCCATTGTACTGGCCCAATTTGCATTATTATGGACATTGATATGCTCATTATGTGGTTAGGTACAGTTACTGCATTTCATCATGGAGCTGTTGTTGATAAGGAATTGTTATAGTAACCTAAATGCTGTGTAATACGAGAATATTAAAAAGGTAGGCAATTTTTGTTTCTATTTGCATTATTGCTAGAGGTGGGTGAAAAATTACGTTAAGATGGGAAACACAGTGATCAGCCGTCTAAAAGTATCATCGTGACATTCGAAGGAGGAACAACGTTACAAGACTTTTACAAGATAACGTAGCTCGTTCCTTCGTTTTTTAGGTGATCGCTAAATCGCCTCCTTCCATTTTGTTGGGATATACAAATTTATAAGTCCAGATGTCATTTTACCTTCATTTAAGTAATTTACCAAGTTTGTTAGAGAGATTTAATCCTTATGATTGACCCTATCGATCAATGAAATAAAAAAACAGGTTGCTATTTTTTTTCAGATTTTAGCCGGTTCGATTCCCGGGTACGGCAAGCGAATTTATAAAAAATTTTGAATGCAGTTTTCTTTCTTTTCAAAAATAAAGGAATGTTTCCTTTGATCAAATTATCTTACTTTCAGTACCTATTAAGAGTACTTTCCCTGGAGGTGGCATTTCGAAATTCCACCCTGTATAATGACATTTGAAATAATACGACGGTTAAAAGGCAAAACGCATCAAGCGACATTTTTTGAACTTTACAGGAAACCCGGCTCAAACGACGGAGAAAAATTCGCTGATTTCAAATTGATGCGTTTTGCCTTTTATTAACAGTTACTTTTATTTAATTTCAAACGACCTAGCGATCAGTATGAAACTTTACAACATCTATTCTATTAACAAACAAGTAAAACAATTAGTTCGCTGCTATTATGTTGCTAATAATGCACATTGCCTATGCAATTACGGACAGTCTTGAACTGTCTTTGTTTGCGGGGTGACAGTACAATGGCGCTGACGTCCTGATCGTTCTGTTATTGAATATCCTACTAATATTATAAATGCGAAAGTTTTTGTGTATGTGCCTGTGTGTTTTAGTCTAAGATCCGAGTATACGACCTTCACCGAACTGGTTAATGGATGAAAAGTATTTTATATTGAATTAAATATGTTAAATATATTGCAAGTGGGTTGGAGGAGCTCAAATTGGAGAAGACACAGCGTTTATCTTCTATCTGCCTACAACGCATAGTGCGGTACTTCGGCCATGTGGCGCGTAGGGGAGCGGACAATTTGGAGAAGTTAATGGTGACCGAAAAAATAGAGGGTAAAAGACCTCGAGGCCGAAGTCCCAAGCGATGGTCTGACCAGATCTTAGAACAGCTGGACTTAAGACGCTGTCAACACCAACGTCGGCGCACACTGTCTATTTGTATCGGAGTAAACGAGATGCCGCTATTACTGGGCAGCCGGGTATATTGAAATTTATCGGGCAAATATTGAATTAAAATAAAACTGTGGATTATTTGTAAAATATGACTCGTTAGCGGTTTAGGTATGAATATGTTGACTTCATGTTTTTAATTGCAGACGCATACGCCAAAAAAATAAAGACATAGAACCGTTTAATGATGATTTTAAGACCTATCTTTGCAATTATTTTCTATCGAGCCGATTTCGTCCAATTATGTATCGAGTTCGTCCACGGTCTTTGAAATATGATGAATATTAACATATAATTTTTTTGATGTGCTAGAACAAACAGTTTTTCTTAAAAAACTGTTTAAATGACATCAATTTCAACAAAATTAGGTGTTGTCAGCCTCTTAAGAGGGTTTTGTACCTGCTGAGCTGGCAACGTTGCATTTTTGTTAGTTTTTCTCGATTATTCCATAAAAATTGAATGAAAATTAAAAATGTTTTGTATACAAATTGTTCTAATATATAAGTTAATGTGTCTACTGCAATAATAATTCGTGATAAGACTTTTATTTTCTTTAAAAACGAACAAATTATTACCTAACGGTTTTTAATGAAAATAAAAGTCTTATCACGAATTATTATTGCAGTAGACACATTAACTTATATATTAGAACAATTTGTATACAAAACATTTTTAATTTTCATTCAATTTTTATGGAATAATCGAGAAAAACTAACAAAAATGCAACGTTGCCAGCTCAGCAGGTATAAACCCTCTTAACTGTCAGCGCTGCACTTCATCAAGCGACTGAACGCCGCCGATGGCGACAGCTAGTGGACAAAATTAAGAATCACGATCCTCAGCAGTGAGGGTGCGATTAAGATGATAATGATGGGTTGATTGAAAAATTTCAGTCCAGTATGATTTTTTTTTAATATTTCACTGTTTCGGTTAATATACAAATGACATACCTACCAATCAAAAATATGAAGCCTATAGAATATGCAAACGTTAGGTTGACTATTTTTTCCCCGTCATAACTTTTGGGTAGGCAGGTATAAACAGGTAAATCGATATTTGCTCTGGTCTGGTTAGTCAACCTAAAGTTTGCTTGCATATTCTATAGGCTTCATACTTTTGATTGGTATGTCGTTTGCCTATTAACCGAAACGGTGAAATTAAAAAAAAAAATCTTATTCTGGACTGAATTTTTTAGTGAACCCACTTGCAATGTATTTATTAACGTATTTAATTAAATAGACGACCAGATGGCCTAGTGGTTAGAGAACCTGACTATGAAGCTTGAGGTCCCGGGTTCGATTCCCGTGTCGGGGCAGATATTTGTATGAAAAATACGAATGTTTGTTCTCGGGTCTTGGGTGTTTAATATGTATTTAAGTATGTATCTATCTATGTAAGTATGTTTATCCGTTGCCTAGTACCCATAACACAAGCTTTACCTAGCTTACTTTGGGACTAGGTCAATTGGTGTGAATTGTCCCGTGATATTTATTTATTTATTTAATTAAATATAAAATACTTTTTCATCCATTCACCAGATCGGTGAATGTCGTTGTATACTCGGATCCTATGCTATTTGTTTGTCATTATTTCACGCTAAAACAACTGGAGGAATTATAAAAAAAACTGGTATGGGGTGCGGTTTAAAAGACGACCCCGTTTTTGCTAACCCTAAACACACTAAATAAGCAACAATTATGCACGACTTGATAATTCAATCTTTTAACAATAACATGAGGGTTTCAATAGTTGCCCTTTTGCGTGGCCACGCCACTGATGTGTATAGGTACCTTTTTCTTTACAAAGTAAGCTAATAAAGTGCAGTAACTTACAAGCTTTCTATTACGTGTACCTCTTGTAACAAAGCGCATACCGTTGAAGATTTCAAACAATTTCGCTACAAAATTGAAGGCTGGCAAACAATGCAGCCCAGTCCGCAAGCTCATGTGAGCCCGTTAGCTAGATGCACGCCGCAGGCGCCGATACCGGCGACGATTTAATTAACGTATTGTGAGCCGGCCGCCATTAACGTTGCTTCAAATAAGGCCAAGTTTGGAGATTACATGGTAGCGTTGCCAAACGTCCCGACTTTGGCGGGACGTCCCGATTTTTGGTCCAAAGTCAAATGTCCCGCGCGGGACAGGCTGAGTCCCGTTTTTGGAGGATAGCTCGACTGTGCGATGCGATGACGTATGGTAAAACAACTTCTTTGGCTTTTTTTGGCTATGTATTTTTTGTCGTATAAACGTAATGTAGAATTCAAAAACCACTGAGTTTATACGTTTTTAAGTATGTCCCGCTTTTGACGAAAGAATCCCTCTGATTTTAGTCAAAATGTTTAAAAATCCCGCTTTGTCCGAAAAAGAAAATGGCAATCTGTTACATGGCTGGCTTCTGGTTTCATACTACGAAATTCTATTTTTGAACTTCGTATCGTGCCCTTCTCACGCTGATAGTATTAAACATAAGCGTGACAGGGACGGCATGATGCGAACATCGAATTTCGTAGCATTCTCCTAGAGCTGCCAGGCTACCTCAACACCTTGAAGAATGCAATGATATGTGTGAAGTTTCCAATCCGCACTGGGTCCGCGTGGGACTACGGCCTAAGTCCTTTCATTCAGCAATGCAAAGCAGTGGGACGTACATATATTTTAAGAAAAAAAACCGGCCAAGTGCGAGTCGGACTCCATGAATGAACTCTATGAACATCCAGTCTTAGCAGACCCCTGCTCCTAAGCAAAATGTGCGCAGTGTAGGATCATTGTAGATTGGTTACTGATATAGACAGACAGACAAAAAAATTTATGCTTTTCGCAATTTTTCCTTTGTCTGTGCTATAAGACCTTGCTTCGTACCAAATTTCAAGATTCTTAGTTCACGGGAAGTACCCTGTAGGTTTTGATTCCCTTGCGAGTGTCGAAAATTTGCGTTGGTTACTGATATAGACAGACAGACAAAAAAATTTATGCTTTTCGCAATTTTTCCTTTGTCTGTGCTATAAGACCTTGCTTCGTACCAAATTTCAAGATTCCGAGTTCACGGGAAGTACCCTGTAGGTTTTGATTCCCTTGCGAGTTTCGAAAATATGCGGAAATTTGCGTCATAAACGGCTGTATCTTTTGATTGCGTTGGCTTTGAAGTTTGATTTTTTCACAGCTCCAAGGGACAGTAGACCTGAGTATTTGGTATAAATTTCAGCTTGATACCTCCACGCGTTCCTGAGAAAAAGGGTCTTGACAGACGGACGGACGGACGGACAACAAAGTGATCCTATAAGGGTTCCGTTTTTTCCTTTTGAGGTACGGAACCCTAAAATTAACGCCGGTCGCATACATACGCTGCTAAGCCTTAACGCTCGTCTCTCGATAAGGCATTATACGCCATTATTATTCAGCGCTCTAAGGTTTCGGGGACCGGCTCTCGTCAATTAAGGTATCGCCTCAGCCCATCTTCTATCCATTCAACCTAAGTCTAGGCTAGACCTAAACGGCACAATGCACGCGAATAATGAGACAACTGGGAAACCTTACTTAAATGGTTTTCGGTAGATGAAAAGGTTACTGAGACTTTTAATGGTTCTTAATAGGTAAGGGCTTGGTTCGAGTTAGTAATGGCGGTTTTATATGGAGTCGTTTTAATGTCGGTCCATATTGTGACTCACGGTTATATTGTACTCTGGTTTTCTTATAAATATATTAACTGTTGCCTGCGACTCCGTCTTTGAAGAATAGGGGTATAAAATAAAATAAAAATAGCATATTTGACCTATTCTCAGACCTACCAAATATAGACAAAAAATTTCATAAAAACCGGTCAAGCCGTTTTCCTTCACCGTAAACCTCATGGTAAATTTTGGATGTAATTTTACACATAAATTTGGCAAAAACTCAGATGTGCGAGTCCAGTCCCGAACCCAGACCCTCTGCTTGAGAGGCCATAGGTCAAACCACTAGGCCAACATAACTCATTGAGGATCACAAATAAAATAAAATAAATGAATATCACGGGACTATTGACGCCGATTGACTTACTTAGTCACTAAGTAAGCAAGGCTTGTATTATGGGTACTAGGCAACGGTAGAGGTTTCCAAAATTCCCTCGGAATGGGGAGCTATTAGCCAATGAGTACAGCAGTTAGCAATCTTATATTAATTTTGCATAACTCTATCATTCATTACACTAATCCGTTTGTGTTGAGTTTTCAAACTTTACTAACGGTAGCAACATGCCTTAGTCCAACCACAGGACCGGATTTGAAGGTCATAATGCCTTGGTGCAATGAAGGAGCAGAAGCATTTAAGGCGAAAAAAAGACTGTTTGAAAAAAAAAACGAAAAGTTTCTGACCCTCCCTGCACATTTTATATTAGGGTACTTCCTTGTGGAGGCCTTAGGGCCATAGCCCCGGATGCCCTCTCCTAAATCCGGCCCTGCAAGCACTTGAAGGCATGCAAGCATCGCCAGGAAATCAATTGCACCGCACATCGGAATGCGCAGGAGTCTGGGAAACACGAAGATGTCTTCGTTAGGATGTTACGTTCCGCATTAATACATACCTTTGGTTGTTAATGATGTGATTTTAAAAGGTATGATTGGAATTTTGTTGACAGTTTTGTAGAATGATTACGTTGGTCATGGAATCTGTTTCCGTGATGTCCGTCGGTTCTGTGTATGCTTCTATTTTAAGTCCATATTATCTGCAATTAACCAATCTGGAAGCCATAGTTGGCTCAGGCTCGTTTGGTCCGTTTTCTAATATGACTGCTTCCTAAAGTGGCCTTCTTCCCACATTGACCGTTTCCTATGATGTCTACTTTTGAAAATGTCTGTTTCCTAAAATGTCTGCTTCTCAAAATAACCTTCTTCCCACATTGACGCGGCTCAGGCTCATTTAGTCCGTTTCCTAAAATTGTCTTCTTTCCACAGTGTCAGTTTCAGTTTCCTATGTTGTCTACTTCTCAAAATGTCTGATTCTCAAAATACCCTAAATTTATTTATACTACAACTCTACAATATTTATTTAATCACTTAACTTTGAAAAAAAAAACATGAAAAAGTGAAACAAAATAGAATCTCCATTGGTTAAACAAAGGTTTCTACACGATCAGTTTGTTTTTGGTGTTTTTTGGGACTCTGGTGTTTAGAGATTAGGCTATTTTAAATTTATGTTTATGTGACAATATGAGTTTTTAACATTAGGTTGTACTGAGTATAAGGGTAATTTGAGCTTAGGTGCTAATGTACCGGAAGCGATATATTTTTTTGTCGATAATATTTTGCTACATCACTTTCGTATAGATGCTTCGAAGTATCCCAGGCATGCTTATTTCAAGTACTTCTGGAAACTACTTCTTGAATTCAGGGACAAAAAAGAAAACATTTTGAAAAGCAGACATTGTAGGAAACGGGCTTTAGAACACAAATAGTGGGCATTGTAGGAAGCATACATCGTAGGAATAGGACATCACAAGGAACGGACATTATAGGAAGCAGGTCAATTTTCGAAACGGACATAATAGGAAATGATCATTCTAGGACAGTGGCATGATAGGAAACCATTTGCTGACATTATAAGAAAGAGTCATTTCTTGGAAGAAGACCAGTTTGAGAAGCAGACATGTTAGGAAACGGACCGAACGAGCCTGAGCCGAATAGTTTAAGCGTTCTTGGTTATTTAACAGTTCAATACACGATACAGAAAACTTGCCTCGAACATAAGAATAAATAATAACAGAGTAGAAGGGAATCTCTTTTGACTGCGTCCAAAACGCCGCCATTTATATACCTACTTCCCCCCTCACGTCGTTACACCCCTCTGACGTCCAGGCGTGTTGCTAGGGTTGCTTACTGTTAAATATTACTTACTCTAAAGATAATATCGCTAAAATATTAAGTTATTATTTACTTTGAAATCATTATTTTATTCTAATTTTACAAAATATGTGATTTATAAATCATTAGGTACAGTCAAGGATTTTAATTTTTAGGCCACTTGCCACTGTTAGTATTTTAGCCGTATAATGCAAATCAGCATATACCAGTATAAGCGGCTTCACTTCACCCGATTTGCATTACACGGCTAAAATGCGAACAGTGGCAAGTGGCCTAACAATTAAAATCCTTGACTGTACGTACCTACATATTATAGGTAGGTACTTCTAAGTAAGAATTTATTACAAGTGCCATACCAAAAGAAGCCATTTAAGGTGATTTGGCATCGTTTTTGAATTGTTTATACACCACAATAACTTGACGTCATTAATTGTTATTTGTTTCCAATAAAACGAACGCGCAAACAGTTAACAGCCAAACGCGCGTGCAGCGACGCCGGCCGTGACACCCTGACTGAGTTCTCTCTTAGGGCGTACTCTAATATCGTGACCTTTAGTCCGGCCGGAGCGGGAGTTTCCCTTCTACTCTGTTATTATTTATTCTTATGCCTCGAACAAAAAAAACAGCCCAGGACAAGTTTTTTTTCTTTAAGTTTATCAAACACTTTCTTGTAAGTGATATTTATACCTACTTTATACCTAATGTCATTTGAAATGTAACGGTTAATTTTGCACAAACATTAAAATTGCGATTAAATTCGATGTTTTTGAAAAACTTCGGTGAGTATCTTCGCGCGGGAAGAAACCCCGTGAATATTTCTACGTCCGAATAAGTATCTATCTTTTTGCATTCGACTGTACTAGAAATAGAGTTATTTTATTTTACGTGCGGTTCTGATTAAAAAGTATTAAGACAAATACAGTTTATCATTTCGAAATCACTATATTCCCAAAAAAAAAACAGTAATTTTAACGACCGGTAGGTACTTAAAACTATAACATTATATCTTCTAATATATAAAAATCTCGTGTCACGGTTTTTGTTATCGAACTCCTCCGAAGCGACGACCGATTTTTATGCAATTTTTTGCTCCACATTAGGTAGGTCTGAGAATAGGTCGTAGGCTATTTTTTATACCTACCCCTATTCTTCGCGGACGGAGTTGCGGGCAATAGCTAGTTATAGTATAAAAAAGAAGCAGCCAATGTGGCCATTACAGACTCTATAGTCACTTATTTAGTAATTTAATTACGTCGACGAGTACGACAATACTTCACTTGCTTATTTCGAATTGCTAATGATATTTTTTTGTAGTTTCTATCATTTTCGACGCGTTTGTTTCACGTAAAAATCTACTGAGCAAAATTAGCCCAGTACCATAGCGTAATATAGTAGGCACACTGCCAAACAGGCTGGGGCCTGCGAGCGCAGAGAGGGGTGCTCTGCCCCGCACCGCACCACTTAGTTGTCCTGTCTAGAGAGCCAAGTTTCCTCACTGGTTATTATTACGTTGTGCCAGTACCAGCAACAATTCAATTATCCTTTTGTCGCAAAACCAATTGCGACCAGGCAGATACCCACGACCTCAAATTTACGACCAGCACAGCCAAGAAACATTCGTAGTTAACAAGTGAACCCATATTTCGAAAGCGTTCTGCGGGACAGTGGGATCGCTCGACACGCCTCGACGTATCATGTCCGTCCGGCTGTCGTGGTTGCTCCAATGAATAACCTATGTAGGTACCTATTGTAGCATCGCTTCACGCCGCTAGCGGTGTGTTAGAAATGAGGAATTGTCAGGTGAAGAGAGCAAGCGATCATGTTTGAATGCATTGGTCAAACGCAGAATAAGAAACAAAAGTGTTTCATTTGAGCATAAAGTGAACGACTTGAAGACAGCCATTAATATTTTCAAGTCGGTGTTAACTGTCTATTAAGCAGTATTACATTTAAAGTGGGCAGTAAGCTCTGCAGGAATCAGAATCTTAAGCAACAAAACCCGACCACTTAAGACAGGGAAGCATAGGTACTTACGAATAACACGGATGTAAAAACACCTGTCCCTTGCGCATATACCTACATGCTAGACAGGGAAGCAGATGGGTTTTATATCAGCGACAAATTAGTATGCAGGCCCAACAGGTGGCCTAATGTCCAAGATATAAACCGATAGTTAAACTAATCACAATTCCTATGCAAACGGAGATTGTGAATAGTGGTAGTAAAACTTTTAATACTACATACAATTAATCGCTACAGCTGGTCTCGAGCAACAATAAAACCCGTTCATTAGGAAGAAAATATACGACCTTACCTTAGATGATTTTATAACTATCGTGAATATATAAAATACGGATCGTCGGGTTGGAATTACTCGAATAACAAGCAGCTTAGCTTGCAATGATTTTATAAATTCTAATGTTGTAAAGTTAAATTAGTATAATAGTTAGCTAGTATTGAATTTGCTTGCTTTTCCTAATGAAGTACAAATGTACAGGATGCCTCCGGGATATTTGCCAAGTGCTCAGTAAAATCTGGCTAAACTAAACTATGATTAGAAATCTAGATTCTAGAATATGATACGAGTTCCGTGTCCATTTTAACTAGTATAGTAGTCTTCTAAAGGTTCGTTTTAAATCATTTAGGAAAAACTGTTAAGCCTAGAAAAAATAGTTTAACAAGTTTATAGCTTACCTACATTATAAAGTACAAACCGATTGCAAGAATAACTGCCGAATTTAATATGTGGAGTACACTTCAATAATATCCAAAATCGCAAAGAATTCTCAGCTCGGTTTTGAAGCACTACATCTGTCATAAAAATTCAGGACTTATGAGGTGGAAACTTTCACCTTATGGATGTATGTTTTTTCATTGTTAGCCAATAACTGTAAAGTTTTAGCAAATGCAACATGATGATAAAGCAAATTCTTTCAACTATCAAAATCGTTACTATCAAATGCTTGCCAATTCATACTCAGATCAAGATGTTTTTAGACGGCGGTCATTACACATGCTTAGGGCCTCGGGTGTACCACAATCTATCAAATTACAAGCCGCCACAGCCTTAATATACCCCGCCCTGTGAGGCTTTCAATAAGCCTGTACCGCGATGATTAGGGTTGCCAACATTTCTTTAGTTATAAACAATCATGGAAAATACTCGAACATTTCTAAAGTAACTATTGACATGTCAACCACCGCAATCTTCTCGTCAGGTCTGCGGTAGAAAGTGTGGTTTTCGCATTGGTTTTTATAGCCACAGAAGGCGATATCTTCCAGACGGTAAACCATATGTATGTATGTCGTCTGTAATATACGCAAAGGCCTATGTAAGTATATGTAATGTAAATTCTGCACTGTTTGTCTCAGTCTCGTTCGTGAACTCTGCCTGTTCGTCTATTTCCCAATCCAGCAAATATTTAGGTCCCTGTTGGCCATTTCCCAGTTCTTCTTTCCCAATAAAATAAAATAAAAATAAATAAATATCACGGGGCAATTCACACCAATTGACCTAGTCCCAAATTAAGCTAAGCAAAACTTGTGTTATGGGTACTAAGCAACGGATAAACATACTTATATAGATAGATACATACTTATATACATATTAAACACCCAAGACCCGAGAACAAAACAAACATTCGTATTTTCATACAATTATCTGCCCCGACACGGGAATCGAACCCAGGACCTCAAGCTTCGCAGTCAGGTTAGAGAACCACTAGGCCATCTGGTCGTCTAATCCGTCAATTCGGTCTTTGTTCGTGAATACTTTCTATTGATTCGCGTTTTTTGTAAGAAAAACTCCATATGACCAGATGGCCTAGTGGTTAGAGACCCTGACTATGAAGCTTGAGGTCCCGGGTTCGATTCCCGTGTCGGGGCAGATATTTGTATGAAAAATACGAATGTTTGTTCTCGGGTCTTGGGTGTTTAATATGTATTTAAGTATGTATCTATCTATATAAGTATGTTTATCCGTTGCCTGGTACCCATAACACAAGCTTTGCTAAGCTTACTTTGGGACTAGGTCAATTGGTGTGAATTGTCCCGTGATATTTATTTTATTTATTTATTTATTTATTTTTATTATTTATTTATGATTGGTTTTACAAAACATAACATTACAAATATTAAGACATGAGCTGTTATGTTATGTAACTTTTGTATGATGGCTGCGTAGTACGGACATACGTGAATTTTGTAAGATAAAGCAAAACAATGCCTCCTGTCCGAAAAAACAAATAGATAGAAAATTTATTGTTCCAGAATAAATTGTTAATGTACCCCGTACAGTTGCCATCATAAATATGACGACTGTACGGGGTGCTGTCTAGGTGCTCAGAATATATAGTGTCATATTTTTAGCATCTAGACCATTGTTTCCCAAACTTTTTTTTCTCATAGACCTCTTTCAAAATTTAGCTGGTTCCGGTGGACCCCTTGCAGCTACATTTGTACCCTTAGATTATTTATACACTAGATAGAGCTTCGCCGGCATGAAAACGTCCCGAAAAATATAAGCCAACTATTGGCTTATATGTCATTTGCCTCCCTTCAGTTTGAATGACGTAACGCGATCGTAATATGAAGCTGTCAAATAGATTTTTGGACGTTTTGCATCGCAATGTTAGACGACCAGATGGCCTATAGTAGGTAGAGAACCTGACTACGAAGCTTGAGGTCCCGGGTTCGATTCCCGCGTCGGGGCAGATATTTGTATGAATAATGCGAATATTTGTTCTCGGGTCTTGGGTGTTTAATATGTATTTAAGTATGTATCTATCTATATAAGTATGTTTATCCGTTGCCTAGTACCCATAACACAAGCTATGCTTAGCTTATTTTGGGACTAGGTCAATTGGTGTGAATTGTCCCGTAATATTTAGTACCTGGGCGACCGAGCTCTGCTCGGGCAGAAACTCGGTACCAAGCGTTTTCCCAGAGATAAGACCAAGCTAGATCAATTTTTCATCCCCGAAAACCCCCAAATACCAAATTTCATCGAAATCGTTGGAACTGTTTCCGAGATCCTGATTATATACACCGGAGGGGTGGGGGGGGTGAGAGGGGGGGGGAGGGGATGCGGGGGAGGGAGCGCGGAGGTATTAAAGGGGGATGAAAATTTCATTGATTTTGCCGTAGGATGCACCGTTTTCAAGATATTTGACAAAAACACCGGAGGGGGTGGGGGGGGGGGGGGGGTGAGTCACGTTAAACTATCGTCCGTAAACCGACTTTACAGACAACCGGCTTTTCCTGTTCTGTGCTCCCAATAGGGAACGTGCACATAGACGGTACTGCCAACTGGTGCCATAAGGGTGCCATCAATCTGAATGTTTTACCTTGATAAGTTTGTTTTACTGTCCGCACAGTGTCTCTTCTGTCGCATTAGTGCTGCCGCCTATAGTTACTGCACGTTCCCTATGAAACTTTTTCTAACAAAAAAGTAATTTTTTCTCACAAAAAAGTAACTTTTTCTCACAAAAAAGTAACTTTTTCTCACAAAAGAAGAAACTTGACGTTTTCTCATAAAAAATAAACTTAAAAAAAAAAACAAAAATCTTGAAAAAAAACGTGGAATCGAACCGAGGTCGGCTGGAACCGCGACCACCCGATTTCTAATGTGCCATTAGGATCTGCTCGAAGTCGGCGAAATTTAGCTTTATATTCTAAAGCAAACAAAAATAGCCGGAAAACACGAGTAAAAGCGATTTTCTGAAAATGAAACATAGCTAGATCAGTTTTTCATCCCCGAAAACCCCCACATACCAAATTTCATCGAAATCGTTGGAGCCGTTTCCGAGATCCTGATTATATATATACATATATACAAGAATTGCTCGTTTAAAGGTATTAGATTTATTTATTTATTTATTTAATGTTTGCTACTGACACTCTATCTAGTGCATAAATAATCTAAGTTTATACCATATTCCCAAAACTCGACAAAAATGTGAAGATTGGATCTAAATCTAAATCCCGTCGAGTCTCCACCTGGACCACGTTGGAAATCAATAATTCCCGTCGAGTCTCCACCTGGACCACGTTGGAAATCAATAATCTAGACAGTTGCCATGTTTATTTTGTTTATTTATTTTAGTTCACCAACACATTCAACTATCATTACAGATGATGCTTACTGTATATGTATATGAGAACCTTTTTCAGGTTTAGACCAGTCAATACTGTCTAGAATATTTTAAAGCGGTAACCCTGTCGTCAATAGAGGATTATTATATGCGTGTGCGCACCGCCAGCGGATTTGTGCAGTTTACATTGTGGGATTGTTTGAATCCTAATTTCTAGATGTAGGGCGTTTTGATTTTCGTTGCTTGATGCTTCAGGCGTTCTTCTTCCTATATTACCTCTCTAGAGTGAATTTTGTTAGTTACATATTGTTGACGACGAGTGGCTGAAAGAATTGGGCCAGCAATGGAACTATTAATAAATAGGCTTTTGAAAAAGTATAAAGATTTGTAATTGGCTAAGTAAAGTTTTTTTAAGAGGTGCTAATTATATTTTTTTTCGACAGTCGGCGTTCTGGAGATCGAGAAACTGCAGCCGTTTTATTTTTATCTCCTATTGTTTACTGGAAATATTTTTTTAAGTGTTCGAGATGACATTTGTGAGATTTTATGGCTGACAAGCCATACGTGCTCAGAACTTAGTAGAAACAGAAAAAAAACCGAAGTGAGCTGTCACTTCTGTCAATGTCAAATCGTTTGCGTTTCATTTGCTTTGCGTTTTGGTGTGCTTGCTCAGTGTGATTTTTGGACTATTTTTATCGACCTCCGCATAAAATCCGGACTTTCAATTTTACCGCATTTCTCCACGACCTATGCACGATAATTGGATCATGATTGAATACTTTCGATCACTATTTTGGAACTGCTTCTTGGATAACGCAAAGCAAACGAAACGCAAACGGTTAGATTTCATTTGACATTGACAGAAGCGACAGTTGATTTCGTTTTTTTTTTCTATTTCTTCTTAGTACTGAGCACGAACCGCTTGTCAGCCGTAAAATCTGACAAATGTCATCTCGAACACTTAAAAAATTATTTCCAATAAATAAAAGGAGATAAAAATAAAACAGCTCCAGTTTCTTGGTGTTGAAGTCGACCACTGTCGAAAAAAAATATAATTAGCACCTCTTCAAAAAACTTTACTTAGCCAATTGGAATGTTTAAGTTATATGTTTTTGTAAAAAAAAATACATTAAGTACAGATGATGACCAATGGTGGCAGTGGTGGTGTAGGGGTTTGGCACGCAGCACGGAATGCTGAGGACCTGGGTTCGATTCCCAGCGCTCTCAGTCTCTTTTCTGGGTTTTTTCTGTGTATCAATGTTTCAGTTTGTATTTAGTATGAAATATATGGATCGGAAACCGGGAAGTGGGTTAAAGTTAACTTGCAAGATTTGACCCGTACATACATGTATATGTACTATCTATATACATACATTGCAAGTTAATACTTAAAAAGCTTGTAAAAATGCGACGCGCGCGACTTTATCTGTTAAATTTGGTTTAACCCTTAAATGCATTATGATGTAGATCTGCACCGTTTTTTTTTCTTTATTATTCCCACAATCTATACAACATTACCTATTTAAATTTATTAGAAAATTACACAAAAAATCATGCATTTAAAGGTTAATTTCAATTTCAATGACGGTTAAAAATGCATGCAACACATTCAGTATCCAACTATCCAAACACCGGTTTCCTGTGTTAAATTTAACAATAGTTAAAATTTTTAATTCCTTGCTTAATTTATGACGTTTACCTGCGTCAGTGCGGCACTCGACAATAACATAAAACACCTGCATTGTTAACATTTACATACAAAGTTGCTTCTGAGCATTCAAATGTATGGTAATGTTAATTATGTAAATCGATTCGATATCCTTTTGCCTTTAAAATTTGACATCGGAAGGAAACTGGTCGTTTAGAATGTGAGTTACTGTGGCTAAGGTTTCAAAATCCACTTTAAATGGTGGTCGTACACAAATACTAGTAGTATTTGGAAAAAAAGGAAATATCTCGCTCGCGCTAATTTTAGGTTGATTATAATTGGAACAGATTTTTTTTCCTTTACCTTTAGTTTTTGTTTGCCTGTTTTCTTTAATACGTCTATGTAAATATAAATGTATTTGTGATGGAGCATTCCATACAACATTATTTACTTCATCATCATCATCATTTCAGCCGTAGGTCGTCCACTGCTGGACATAGGCCTCCCTCATTGATATTACTATTATGTAGGTACTTACATGCTTTGAAATTAATAATAAATCTTCTTATGTAGTTACAAAAATCTCGTGTCACAGTGTTTGTGGTCGTCCTCCTCCGAAACGGCTAGACCGATTTTCATTTTTTATTTTTTTGTATTTTTGGTAGGTATGAGAATAAGCCGTAGAGTTTTTTCATCCTCCTAACCCCCTTTTAATTTATATGGCAGAACAACAATAATTGCCGCGTCAGCTAGTATTAAATAAATATCACATGAAATTTTACACTAGCTGATTAAGTCGCAAACTAAGCAAAGCTTATATTATGGTATGGCGTATAGCTTGTCTAATTTAAAATGACGCGCCTTACCACCGAATTTCCGAATTTAAACATAGGATTTTTCATGCGATTTGTTGATCGTGATGTTGCACACTGATCATAGTTCACGGAATAGGCGACGCTCCCAAACAGATGAAGAGTCTTACGTAATTAATATTTTGTACGCACACATCAAAATCAACTGATTCAGTAGAGGGCCGCGCGTCATTTTAGATACACATAATTTTTAGATTTTTAGATATACAGAACTCAATAATAAACATAGGTATTTTTCATACAAAATCTGCCCCGACCTGGGATCGAACCCGGGACTTTAAGCTTCGTATTCTATTCATGTTCTCTAACTACCAGGCTACCGGTCGTCAAATACACGTAAAAAAACTTTTAATTCCAACAATACAAATGAGTCTGTAAAAACCTTGTAAACAAATGATTGATTCAAAGTGTTAATCAGAAATCGCGTATAAACGTAATCGCCTAACGCAGTGGTCGGCAACCTGACTCTTTAGATGTGAATTGTGGCCTTCTAGTTATCTACCAAAAATTAATAATTATATTTTGCTATCACAACACTTACAAGCATGCAATCGATCCATCAGCGAATACCATGTCTATCTTTCAACTATTTATTTTGGATAAAAAATCAAATTTAATATAATATTGATAAATTAAATGAAAATACATAAACTAGTTATTTAAATACGGTTTAATGAGAACTTGTGCGATCGGCTCGCATTTGAATGTGACAGCTAAAACACATGGACAATTTAAAATACTAATAAAAAGGAAAATCTCATGAATTGGTAGAAGTTCCCCTGAATATGGGGTCATGCAGCTTTATTTCAGGAGTCCACTATGGGTTCACAACTTCAAAGTGGAAGCACTCTTGGATGCTTAACTTTGTCAAATCATTTCGTATGGCGACGGTGACCTTGACGTTTATTTTAGATCCTCTTTAGAAGCTGGGATATTTTTTATTTTAACTTTGGCTCTTCTGTATCAAAAGTTGCCGACCCCTGGCCTAACGAACAAGCTTGCTGTCGGCAAAACAATTTACTTAGCGGGCTAATAAGCACGGCTTGATTGTGATTGATCGTTCCCATGTAAGTACTAAATAATTGGACGTAACTGCATGCAAAGCAAGTGGCTAACTGTTTACTATGCTGTCAGTCAAATGGTTAACACTTTACTTTGTAAGCTGGCGATCAGTGTCACAGGATCTAGACATTATTTATAGTCAATAGGTAGGAATTATTTTTGCACCTACTATCATGGAAAGGGTTCGTGATTTTTCGTGAATCGATTGCGGATTTAGGGTTCCGTACCTACTCATAGGGTGCCAACGGGACCCTACTATTGAGACTCCGCTGTTTGACCGTCCGCCCGTCTGTCTGTGAGGCTATCTCTTGAAGTGTCATAGAAAATTATTTGTTGTTGTAGTGGCCCCAGTAATAATTAATTGGTAGAAACTTCAATTATCTAGTTAATGCCATTATAAAGAACGAGTTAAAAACGTTAAAAAAAACACGTTTCATGTATGACGATCCCCTTAAATTTTTAATTTAATTTTATTTTTAGTACTTATTTGTAGTTATAGCGGCCTCGTAAATCATAATCGGTGAAAATTACAAGTGTGTGTAGTTTTTACGGTGCAAGAGATAGAGCTCCGTGACAGATAAATGGACGGACGGACAGACAGTCAGCAGTCCCAGTAATAGTTCCGTTGTTACTTTTTGAGTACGGAACCCTAAAAAGCAAAAGGTCTAATTGTCCAACTTAAATATGATAGCGAGTGAACGATCCATTATCATTTAATGTGGGTGTTGCTGTATAGCGTTCATTCTATTTCATATTGTTTTAGAGACACCGTTTTTACTAGCTCGGGTGGCCACTTAGTTATCGCCGTGGCCCTACAAATCGTCGGCTTTCACCAGCAAATGTCCTATGAAATTGGCATCGTGATCCCGCTCTGGACATAAAGCAGACTCGACGCGTTTATGATCCAGTAATAATGCGCTAAGACAATGCTATGTGATGGGATCTAATAGGTAATACACCAGAGTTTAACAAAAATGGTTATTGAATGAACAAGGTCATAAGTTTAATGGCGGCAAAAGATTACTTTCGACTCTTATATAACGTGTTTTATGATCAATTCGGGATACTTTAGCAGATGTTAGGTAATTCTGACTAACACCCCTAAAAAGATATTTAATTATTATTTATAACTCAAGAAAATCTTTCTTCTTCTTCCTATCTATCTGTAAGGTACTAGATTTTATATCTCACTCACTGTTGCTCGCGTTCCGTCTGCGAAGAATTCGTATATCGAATTCAGCGGGAACTATGCAATTTTTTTGGGATAAAACCTATCCTTAGCCATTTTCAGCCTCAAACTTGCTCCATACCAAATTTCATCTAAATCGATTCAGTGGTTGTTGATTCGCCGTACAAACTTCCAACGCCCTTTCCGTCCCCTTAAAGCATGATAGGGATAAAAACTGTCCCTATGTTTTTTCCTGGGATTCAAACTATCTCTATACCAAATTTCATCTAAATCGGTGAGTGGTTTAAGCGTGAAGACAGACAGACATACTTACGCATTTCTAATATTAGTATGGATAAGGAAAGACTGCAAAATATTGCTATGAACTGGACAACATTTTCCCGGCATCGTTTTTATGTACAATTTATTAGCATTCGTGATCAGAAGTTTCAAATGTACCTACAAGAAACCTATTCACTTTTTATTAACATTCCTAGTAAGTATATTGCTTACTGATGGTATTATAATTGGATTTTCATGTTCAACTTGCTGATTTCTGCTACAGGATTTTCTCTCGTAAATTTAGGTTTATAGTTGCCTTTTGATTACTCTTGGAGATATTAATAGTAATATTGTACATAGCGTACATTAAATACACTTATTAAGATATTATAGTTACTGAATCTGCATGTGCGAAGACGCGAAGAATTATATCGAAACACTATTGATTTTCTATTGTACTGCTGTAATTTTTTATTTGATAATTAATAAAATTATCATTAGTATTTATTTGCCATGAAGGGCGACTTCGAAAGCTTAATCTTCAGCTACCATTATAGGTGAGATAAGGTCAATAGGTGGTCAGTTTTTAGTTTTTCATAATGACTAAAATAAAATAAAAGTGCCACGAAAAGCGATAACAGTCAAAACACTAAGATTACTGATGGTTACTGGTAATAAGATGTGTGTTATTTTTAACATAAACATTTGTTTTTACTTATAAAGTCGCTTTCCTCACGCTCCTCTTCCCCAAGTCGCCTTTCCTAAACAAACACCAGTTAATCATCCAACCAAACCGTGCCGATATTTATCATCTCGTGATCCCCAGCCCATAACAATGGCAAAGTACCCAGTGGCCCACTGACAGACTACCGTGTACCGTGTACCTCTAGTTACCGGAATCGCCCGGATATAGCCGCAGGTGTGAACGGTACACGTTTGCGTGACCGCGCCCTGGGCTTCCTCTAAATTAAAACGCTATTGTGAAGGCCAGGGCTGCGAGATTACGGAGGCAGAGCTCCAGCTTGTAACAGCCGAAAAAAATTACGAAAAAATGCGAAGGAGCTTCATTCAAAACACTTCTTCCTTCACTTTTACACTAGAGGCTCTAATGCACTAAGAATTTTAAAAGTTTTCACCGTTTCTTTCTGTCACACGGTATTGGATGAGAGTGGAAAGAGAGGGCGAATGCCATCGTGAAGTCAGAGCGTTTGACCATACGACTACAGGATTTCATGTGTTGGTTGTAAACGAAGCCTCCTTGTTGCGCGGTTTCGTTTCGCATTTGCCCGGTTTTTTTATTGTCATTCACAAAACATCGATATCGATAGTTACAAGCAGTAATAGTATTCTCTATAATGTGCATATGTAAAGTAATAAACTTGAACATCACACGTTGTTCTGTGGTTGGTTCTGGCGGCCCTATTCCACAAAATGTACTGCACAGCTTTGGCGTGACATGCTGTCGTTACCTCGGTACACTTTCTACTCGTGGTACTGTCGTGATTTAGGTGGAATTTCATATAAATTGGTCCACGTATCGTATCAATATAAATACAACAGATATATTAACCCTTTCGGCGCGAGCGCCTTCTAGCGCGCTGCATTGGTCCTGCGCGAAGGCCCGACGAAGCGATGCAATGCGCCCGCGCGCAGTACATTTTTTCCCGTACTAAATACCCATGATGCACCCTGTGCATCATTGCGCGCGGTGGGACCGCACGCACTTTCACGCCTCGAACGGCAAGGGAATGGATGGCGTAATGCTCTATTTATAATAACCAAACACCAAATGTTTATTTGCGGATGAAATAAAAAACAAAATTTTAACATACTTCAATATAAGTATATTGAACTCTTCTGAAACGGCTTTATTTCCGGTAGGTCTGAGAATAGGTTGTAGGCTATTTTTTATAGCCCTATTCTTCGCAGACGGAGTCGCGGGTAACAACTAGTTTAAATATAAAATTGTACAGATTAGAATACCTACATAATATATATAAGTACAAAAAATAACGATAATCCGGTAAATATGTACATGAGTATGATTATTAGCGAAAGACTGGGCGTTTAGCCGGGTCGATTGTACCAAGTGCAGTATTCGATTCCATAAAGATAGCCGGGTCAGTAAAGATTCACGATTACAACGCTACGCAACGATACAAAACGCTCAGTCACAGCACAGGCACAAACTAAGACTGTAACCAGGAACAAAATAAATGTAAAGACACTAAGATAACCCGCCCTTTATCTATCAGGCTCAGGTCAGCGATGCTCGTGATTGGTCGATTTTCGTCTGAAAGCCTTTAACAATAATTATCGCATTTGTGCAACTATTTGTAAGTAGCCACAAGGGGCATAAAACTTTTACTCGGACCTCTCACTCGCACTTAGGGAGTCATATGGATGAACGTAGTGTCACAAGACACACAGACATCAGTCGAGTGGGTCAGTGGGTAAAATCCTTTTATCGGACCTCTCGCTCGCACTTAGGAGTCTAACGGTATACCAGGGTCACGGGACACGGTAAAGCCAGGTAGCCGAATAGGTTTAACACGGGCTTGAATAATAATACGCAACATGATGAGATTGAAAACTTTAGTAAAATTTATACTGCACCGCATAATATCCCTACTTAGTGTACCGCTACTACTTTAAAAAAATCTTTATTTGGTTAATCTTACTAATATTATAAACGTGAAAGTTTGCATGGATGGATGTGTACCTAGATGTTTGTTACTCTTTCACGGATTATGATCAAACTTGGCACATAAATAGTTTATACTTTTTCTCCCGGAAAAATGCGTAGTTTAGGCGGGATAGCGATGAACGAATTATTCGCAGACGGAGTCGCGGCCAACAGCTAGTCAACAATCCTATTTCCTTCTGCTATTTATCTACACTTTTCGCTAAAGTACATAATTTATTGAATCAGGCGTTACTTTGCGGAGGTCCATATTAATGAACTAAAACAATTACTTACGACCAAAGCAAACGCCGCCGGTGAGCAAAGTAATTGTTTTAGTTCACTAAAATACATATATATTCAATGCTACATATGCTTCAATGCTACCTACGAATTATTTTAAAAATATAAAAACAGATGGTTCTATGCTGTAGAATACCATCCACTGTGATTGGCAGTACGCTACGGCGCAATGATGCACCGTGTTATCATGGCATTTTCAAAGTTAAAATATGAATATAAAGTTAATTTTTTTAACTGAATATGGATATCAAAGTCCAAATTTCTGGTTTATCAAATAAAGATGAAAACTTATTAACCAAATACATCTGTATTTGACAGTCGAATTTCAAAGCATTTTTTCTCTGCAAATACCGTGGAACAGTAATAAAAGAAAATGACACTAAATGAATTATAGATCCAGAATCCTGATCAACCAAAAACTACATAAATTTTGGACAAAATAGTATGTTTAGATCAAGATTTGTAATGATGCTCATGCGCATCATGCGCGCACAAGAGACTGCAATCCCATGATGCGCATGGTCATCATGCGCGCGCGATAGCCTGCAATCTCATGATGCACATGGGCATCATGCGCGCCGAAAGGGTTAACTAAGAGTCGGAGATAAAGTAGGCACGCGTGCAGATAAGTGCCAAATATATATGGAACAACTGGCTACATTATTGTTTTCAATTGTGTAGTCTATTTTGTGTTAAGATACACTTCTTGTTTAGCAAGCAACGCAAAATTGCATAGCCTCAATCACTGGAGCTAGACAATTAAAATTTGGCAGACATATTCCTTGTTGATGACAAACGTGCAATTGAGCACTAGGACGGGATTTCTAATAAAGCGTGTAAAAATTCCAAACGGAATTGGAAACTAGCCATTTTTTACACGCTAGCGAAGCAGCGGGTTTAAGCTAAAATATGCTATAAGAATATAATGCACTCACAAACATGTACGGTCAAGTGCAAAAATATGTATCGATTTAATCCTCTCATAATTATGAAACGATACCTTAATTCGACGACTGAAGAGCTATGGGACATATTTATGAGCAAGTTTTATGCACCCATATTTTTACACTTGACTCTACCATAATGTGTACACCCGGAGCATAAGTTGTAATAAAATAAATCATGAAACTTAATTCAAACATATGAATTATTGCGATTCCGAGTATTCCCGTGTAACGCAAATAGTAATAAACATTTAGCTCCGGTACCTAACGAAGACACAAAAGCGCGTATTTATTAATACCATTGATATTGTATAAGGCGGATTGGACAGAATCCTATTATTCCTTCTTTACTCACGCCGCTTGGGCCAATAATTTCCTATTAACATTCAGCGCCATCGACGTATATTTTGCTACCAGATATCTTATTACTGAATATCTTTCCCGTAATACCAGCACTATTTATTAGATTGAGTCGTGAGAGCCGGTGCGCGGTAGCAAGTACAGAATAAATATATAGGAATACTGCTTGCGGTCGATTGAATACAATAACGGTGTTTGGTCAGTATTTGCCATTTCTAATCAGGAAACATGCATGTTTCTCCGTGAGCTTTATTTTTTCTTTTTAATATGGTGATTGGAAACTATATCGGATTTCTAATGAGTTTCAAAGTTTGGGAGAGTCTATCGAAGTCTGTTAAAGTGTTGTTAGTCGTCGGTACTAGTTAGCCACAGGGCGATTGGAAGTGTGTTATAAAGTTGTAATTGCTAAAGCATCAAGGTTTGATTCTTGAATGTGCAATAAAGGCGAAGGCAATTTGTTATGTGAATTGTTAATTATAATTAGTTATTAATAAAAAATGTTAACCGATGCAATCCTCTATTAATAGTGTCTTTTAGCCTTACACTTCGTACTATTTATTTATGATGATATCCTGATGATTATCAGTTCAACCTACGAGAGAAAATTAAACTTATGGAATTTTTTGAACAGGAACATTCCCAGCGTTTCTTAATTAGGTTTCAAAGCCCATATTGATACATCGCCCACCATACATCCCTCTGCACTAACGATTGATTAAATTGCATTTGCAACCAGCCTGACCGTACATAATAACCTGCATAATGCCCAATGGTTTATTGCTCTATTACACAATCCTTATTTATAGCTTGCAATGCCACGAGGCTATATACGTTTTTGTGCGAATAAATCTTTGAGATGACACTTATTATTTCTGATTGGGATACTTGATGACAACAAAATGTAATGATATTTTGAAGCGAGGATAACTTCAACAAATAAGTGCACTTGTAATGACTTTAATTAACTAACGGGTCGTTGGAAAAAATAATAATAAAGAGCTTTAATTAAAGTAAAGACGCGATTTTATTCATTTCAGTTAGTGTCATTTAAATTTCACTAATAGACAAAAAGTAAATTCCATTTATAATTAAATCTGAGGTCGTTTCGCAAAACATCGTAACATTCAAGATGATTTTAGTCACCATCCAAATTTTGTTATGTGATTTCGTATCGGTATAATACCAATACATGTTTAAGTATTTTTCATGAAATGGTTAATATTTTGAATGTTGGATTGTTCTTAATAATTCGACCAGTTAATTTGACGACTTCTAGAGAACAATACAAAGGGTATTCAAAAAGTGAAAAAGAAAAGGAAGAATACTTTCAAATAAATGTTCAATTAACGACATCGTATATGATATGACGTATCAAAATTTGGATGGTAACTAGGGAAACACCGTATAATATTATTCATTATGAAAAAATTAATCTGATGCTACCTGTTTTAAGATTTTCTGTAGCGGTTATTATAGATGCAGATAGTAAATTAAACGATGTTCGCATGGAATATTTAACGCAAACAGCAAAGTTTCTTGCGCCCGGGTGAATTATAAACGCTTTATGATGGCAACAAATATTGTCATTTTATGTCAGGGTTGCCTTACCATTCTACATTTTAATGGCTCCTTTTAATGATACAGATTTATAAGTGCTTAATGGCAAATAAAAAATGATTAACCGTCTATAACTTACAGTATTAACAATAGAACATAATTACATTCCGTAATTTCTTTCAAGCTTATCTTCCATGGTAGATTATTAGGATACGGTTACTTTGTTGGATGGTATTTACATAGACATTGCCATGATTATTAGTATCTAATTGACACTAGTTTTTGAAAAAACTTGGACTGAAAAATGGTTGGTGAAAGTTTGAATTTGAAATTTGGGATAGTCTTATGTCGATCAGGGACGTCTTCCTGCTGATATGATGATTATTTTATGATTTTGAATACTTTGATGATGTCTGTTTACCAGAATAACTTTTTGTTTCAGATCATACGTGTTTTTCTGATGATATATGGGTGAGTAACTGTGTTTTCTTCAATTCATACATTTAACGTTAAAGATCATTGTGAACGGGGTGATCACAAGTCAGTTTATTACAATGTTTATTCATTCTTATTCTGTTCTTAGTATTGTTATTTATAATTGACCATTTGTTTTGTTTGAGAGTTCTAGGGGCTTACCATAGTTGACACGATTTCAAAATGTTTAACATTTTTGATTTTGCCCGTTCATTACTAACCTGTTAAGGTTCTGTTAGGTGCTACTAAAACTGAAACTATTCAGTCACCTGCAGCGTTTACATTATTTACATGTTCAATATGTGCATACGAATTTAATGTCTCACGGAGACTCGAATGCTGTGTCACGAAACTAGCGCCATATCAGTCTACTGCTCTTCAGATCGACCACAGTGTTAACATAGCACGTAGGTGGAAAGCAGTCAATGTCTCCAACATTCTTGACTCCGCGCTATTCTGTTGCATAGATCGTGAGGCACGCCTGCATAATGTGAGCGCGCATCCAAGCCCTATTTTTTGCTGTACCGGGAGTGAATTTTAAATCGAACATGTCTATAAGAGGCAAATTTCTATTTCTTGCACGGCCGTCTGTATAGTACTATGGATTTTAAATCGGACCATGCGGAGAATGATTGCTTTACTACCTTAAGATTATGTTTTATTTTTTGATCAGTTTATTGGAAGTCTAGTTACTTGCTCGAATCTTACGGCAGACATCTGGAATCATGAGACAAATGTTCCTAAGATAGGTCCTTCTTCAGATGCTAGTTATAGGAAGCGGCATGTAACTTGGTGTTTGTCAAGTGCTCAATTTTAATTGGGCTTGTGTGGAAAATAAAGCCTTTAGAGCGAGGATACCCGTGCCCTGCAATGGGTCGTGTGCAGGTTGGAGATTAGGGGTTTCGTATTTTATTGATTTCTCATTCAAATTTCTTGGTGAAAACATACACAGGTTGCAACTGTGGTAAGGGCACAATCTTGCATGTAACGGTAGCCACAGGCGGAATAATCGATGGATACCGCTTTGTTTTTGAAATTGAGAGGTTGTGAGATCGTGACGTTAGTGCGCTTATTTCTACTTGCTTTGTGTGGGACCTCTTGTATTGGAAAAGGTAAATTGATTTTGCGGTTTCAGTGGATTTAGCTTAAGTGTTTAGGCATGTTTGCTGGGACAACGCTTTTCTGAGAAGTTGGGTGTGGTGTGGTTTTCACTTTTTAACTAGGACTAGGTGTATGATTTATTGGTTTTGTGTTAGTATTTAGGAATAGCTTTTTGTTTTGGCGAAGAAAGTATTACGTTCTGAGTTTGTTTCTGGTTAGGCAGTTAAAATTATAACTGTGAAGTGCAGTGAATGGCGCAAGCAAGCCCTGCCGTGCTCAGATGCTTGTAATACGGATGTGGACTCGTGTGATAAATTATACTAGCGTGATCAATACAGGATATATCACTTTATACATACATGCGTATTCTCAGTTTCCACTCTGAAATCAGTACAGCAACAAGAATCTTTTCTAAACTTTCTCGACTTTCCAGCAGAGGAGCGCAAATATTTTTGAAGCCACAAACGTGCAGTCCTAGTAACCATTTCAATATCGCCGTCACGATAGCAAACGGTCATTGTTTATTCGTTCCTGTAGATTTTAAGCTATACGTTACCACGGCTCCGCCCGCCGCCACACCCCCGGTATCTAGCCAGCTATCTCACCGTGCGATATTATGAACATTATTAATCTTTTGTGTGGGGAATTAAATTGGCTGGAATTGATAGGGCGTTGGTTGTATTTTGTTTTGATGCTCTATTGTTTTTGTATATTGTAAAGGTGGACTGTTGTTGGATTTCTGAGTCGGTAAACATTAAGATCACTTGACTATGTGGTCATTGCTTGCTTTGAAGGGTAAAGGCTTCTATTGGAAGATAAAGCTGTGGTTTGCCACATCATACTGAGAAGTTACAAGCCTTTTTCGGCATTTTCCTGTAATAGCTGATGTGTTCTTGTCTATAGTGAAAATAAACGGATCACTCACGTCTTAAAACGAGTTTAACTCGACATGTTTCGGGCTAATCCGTAGACCTTCTTCTCCGTCCCCGCCCCGTTCCGTTCCGTTTATTTTCACTATGAGTGAGTCTCACGGTAGTTTCATGTTTAAAGTGTTCTTGTTTCTTAGCCATGAAAGATTTGATAATACCTAAACCAGTACTGCACAAACGCGACAAATAAGGGAATAGGATATTTTAAGCAATTTTTAACTAAAAAATATCTATTTAAAGATGTAATAGCTCTTCCAGTTGTAACTATTAATTTGAATACATTTCTCACAGTTCGCGCGAGCACTCCAATTATTATGGCTAGAGAAATCGAAGCTAATTGAAACCCAATACTATTTGTAATAGGCCGGTGAGAAAATTTGAACCGAAGATTTGTTATTAAGATTACGAATAAGATATATTTTTTGGTATCAGATCGAGGATTAGTCATAGTTGTTACGATACTTCGAAAACTATTAAAGAAATATTGGATATGTCGTTGGTATTGAAGGAGTATAATAAATAATAAATATCACGGGACAATATATGAGTATGGCACTCTTTTGTCAAGAGGAAAAATACCATGGCAAGATGTAATAGGTTTATATATTCTATAAGGTCTTTTAATTTTTTAGGTGTTATCTGTGCTAAATCAATGTCGTTATCTAATTATCTTCAGATCGCAAAAATGTGGAGTTAAACTTAATTAATACAGGGCAAGCATTTATTACTTTGAAAGCTATAATTTGTTAACTAAGTAATGTAACGTTATTGCAATTATGTAAGTGTAAAAGGCAGTAAAAGCATTTTTTAAACATACCTCGCTGTGCTTCCATATATATTTTTTTTCTTTTTTTTATGTTAGATAGGCCAGACAAACGAACTAGTGGGTCACCTGATGTTAAATGAACACCACTGTCCATAGACACCCGCAGCGCTTTACACGATGCCAGTGCGTTGTCGGCCCTAAAGGAGAGGGAATAGGGGAAGGGGGAGAGGGAAGGAGTGAGGTATTGGGCCCCCGGCACTCTCACTGACCGTACGAAACGCAAGCAGGACTACTGCTGCTTCACGCCGGTGTTCTGTGAGAGGGTGGTACTGCCCCGGACAAGCCGGCCCATTCGTGATGCAGCGGCTAGCTACAACATGGCTCTACCACTACTAATTAATTACATAATTGTAGGCTTTCCTTTATTTTATTGCTTTTTTTATTAAGCTCATTAGAACTAAGTCTATCTAGGTAATTTAAGGTCTTTAAGACGATCTAGACATTAATTAAAAAGCATTTAAATGTAAATCTCAGTAATGTAGTCTTCAAGAAGATAAAATTGCGACGCCTCTTTCCATCATCAACACGTACAGGTCCTACAGCAATTAAAGCTCTTTAATGACCATTCATTAACCTTATTATAACGTTATAATAACTATAAGAAGCACGAGTGATTAGTGAAAAGAGTGTTGGTGACTGTACTAGATTTTGCAGAGTATCTAGGTATTGTTACAGTTTAGGTATAGGTCTAGCGGAGTGGAATTAAACCATAAAAAACAAGTCTAGACGTTTATTAGAACGCTAAAACTGTGAGCAAGCAAGAGACTAGAGGGTCGTAGGTTTTAAGCACTTGAGTGGGACACGCTTTCCCCGGACAGACACTGCCCTGGATTCAGGAGACCGTAGGACGCGCTGCGGGCGTCGCAGGTGGATCTTCAAGGAAGTTTGCTGTGTTGCAGAGCTGAGGCCAGGGTGCTTCAGGGCTCGGAGTGTGCTGATGGTGTAGTGCCAAGAGGCGGAGACTGCAGTATCGCTCGGGCGGTTTAACCCCGACTTGGTTGCCCTGGAATTTGGTTAATGTCAGCAGGGGCCCATACAATTGCTCTGTCCACCGGCCCAACGTCCATAACGGTCCCTGACCATAGGTCCGAATTTAAACGCTGGCTGTGTGGCAGAGCAATCATACGGAATTTACAAAAAGAGAAAGATGAAGCTAAATGTAATACAAAAGAATAAAATGATTTAGTGAAAACGAAAACTGTTCTTTTTTTTGAAATTTAAATTTGAACTAACTGAAACTGCCTAACGGTCTAAGAAGTTTAAACCTAATTTACAATAATGCAGACCGTTGGAGTTAGCTAGGTAAAGAAACAGGAGATAGTAATAGAATAATTTTGTATATAGAAAGCTAGAAATAAACACATAAAATTAGACAAGGTAAAATGTTGATATTTGCTTTTGGAGAGAACTTACCAATATCGGGCAGAGTATCCACTGGGCTGATTTATTTTGGTAGTATAGGTAGACTGTTTTCTTGACAGTGGTGTTCAGATTCAAAATGTGCCAAATTTTTTGGCGGCACTGGGTTTTAAAGACAAAATTAGGTCACGCCCCTCGAGATAACGCTAACCGTAATTTGTGTGATGTGTTTTGACAGTTCGTGCCACAGAGAAGACTCTGCGCAACAAAACGATGTACTTAATATATTTGGCCTTCCTCATTATTTAATTAATTAAATATTTAGGAAAGACAAGAGCTCAGATTTTGTCCGTATTTACTTAATTATATTAAATAAATACGTCCAAAAAATCATAGCAGCGGAAAGTTTGATAATAGCGCCATCTAGTGCTCGCGGGGTAAGGCTCGTTGCATTGAATCGAACTAACTTCGTTAGGATATTGTTAATTAAGTCCAAAAACAAAACCAAAGAATTATATTGTCCCAATTGCATTGTGACAGTACCTCCCTCTCCGCGGAGGATTTTTTCGTCTTAGCGAAAAAATCCGCCTGAGAAAAATCCCTAACGTAACACATTCAAAATAACCTATCAATCCTATCATACTTCCTAACATACTTCATTCATTCAACCTAACACAGGCAGGTCTGCCGTTTAAGACACTGCAAGACCCTACGCTACGAGAAAATGGCGAGATGGTAAAGAGGTAGTAATTAGGAGACACAGCCGCCAATCTAGACAAGGGTTGCCAACCGCCCTTATAAGATTATCCAGCACTACGCGCAAGGTTTAGCTGCCTGGCCGCGCAACGCTAGATATAGCTTTCATTAGGCATTTTTAAGGAGTTGAAATTAGTAAAGACCGCTCCGGCAAAGGCTTTGGATTAAGACTAGCATTGGTAGTGAAGTAATTGTGTCGACCTAAGGAACTAGTGTACGTAAACAAAGCAACTAGATTTTTTATAACTTAGAGATAAATAATATTAAACACGGGAACCATGTGTATAGTTTATTCCTAACACGCGGCTAGTAAATGTTAAATTTAAGTAGTTAACTATAATTAGTGCGTCACACTCTGTCGAGGTAGACGCTAAGGTAGTCACAACGATCACGAACGAGTCGATGCGTTTTCATTTTAAAACTAGATTAAAACATACAGAAGAGTATTTTACGAGTAGGCGCAAAATATTTATAAGTAATGTTAAGTCGTTGACCTTGCTATGCAGTAGCGTTGTTTAAGGTAAACAAACTTGACGATACGATTGAGAACATAAAACAGGGTAGTTAGCGCAGCGCGACAATTACTGCCACCCTCTTTTTTAACTTAAGGTATCATGGACCGAGCCCACGACATTAACGTAATAAGAGTGCAACGTTGTTACAATAATAAAAGTACATTTTATAATTATGATGAAAATTAAGTCTTCTGTGTAGGAATAGTACTAATTGTTGCTAAATCGTTCTTAACGAGGTTCTTTATTCGTACGTTATTTAAAGGTTATGTTGAAGTTTATTACTATTTATTGCCTGGAGTTAATTTCAGATCCTTTATGTGCCATACGCCTAAATCCTTGCCAGACATATCTTGTAGTTCAAATATTAACGGTGACCTTTTCTTGGAAATACGGCATTTCATAAATTTAGGTGCAAGTTTTTTACTGAAATACTGCGACTTATCACTTAAATAAAAGGTTCGCTTCCATACAATGTCTCCTACTTCAAAGTTTGCAGGCTTACGTCGTAAGTTATAGCGACGCACATTCTTTTGGTGCGCGTAGTATAATGAGTGTTGCACTTTGTCGAATATATTAGTGAGGAAACCTGCATTCTGAGCGTAAACATCGCGTGGAAGGAATAATAATTCATCGCCTAGGTCGTTTTCCAAATAGTGTGAGCCGCATGTCACGAGCTCCCTGCCGTGTACTAGAAATGCTGGTGTATAACCTGTGGTTTCGTTAACCGAGTTATTCATCGCAAATTGTATCTTAGGTAAATTAGTATCCCAAGACCTCTGGTCGTTTTCCACAAGGGTCGACACGCAGGTCAAGGCAGTTTTATTATATCGTTCGCAATCGTTTATATGTGGAGAATATTTTGCTGTGAAAAACTGGTTTGGGACCTTATATTTGTCTAGTAATACTTTTAATTCGCGACTAATAAACTGGGAACCATTGTCCATGTAAATAGTTTGTGGTACACCGTGCACCAAGAAAATCGATTCTTCTAAGTGTTTTACGACTATAGAGGCTGTGGCTTTCCTAACGGGAAATAAAAAACAATATTTAGAAAAACAACAGGTTACTACCAATAAATAACTGTTTCGTTTTCTGCTAACTGGAAGCGGGCCTACGAAGTCTATGGACAGGACCTGGAACGGTCTAGCACAGTGTTTAGGGCGGCCCATATGACCTAACGTTGCATGTGTAGGATGTTTGTAAGCTAAGCATGTATCGCAAGCAGATATAAATTTCGTTATGTCCTTATACATGCCTAACCAGTAATATTTAAGTGCTACACGGTGATAGGTTTTAAAGGCACCTAGATGACCGGCTGTAGGTTCTGCGTGATTTTCCTTTATGACCTGATTCCTTAATTCTTGAGGAACGACCTCTTTCCATAGGAACTCCGTAGTTAAGTTATTATTGGACTTAGTTAATCTATACAAGGAGTTGTTAACTACTTTTAGGTTAGGGTAACCTTGAGGCGTATTGATGCAACCGTTAAATAGATCGACGTACCATTTATCTTTTGAGGTTAAGTATGAATTAGCAATATTTATTGCAGACACCGGAACGGCTCTGGACAACGAGTCAGGAATGACATTGTCTTTTCCGCGACGATGTAATATTTCGAAATCAAAAGACGATAAACGAATACCCCAACGGGCTAGGCGGCCGGTAGGGTTATTAAGGGTTATGAACCATTTTAAAGATGAATGGTCAGTATAGACTTTAAATGTTTTGCCGTTCTCCAAGTAGCAACGCCAATGTTCTAATGCCGCGAGTACGGCTAACGTTTCACGTTCCGTTACACTGTAGTTCTTCTCACAAGCTGTTAATGACCGACTCATATACGCCACTGGGTGTTCTTCGTTGTTAACGACTTGACAAAGCATAGCGCCGACGCCATAGTTACTCGCGTCCGTGTGTACTTCGAATGGCAAGTCGAAATTAGGGCATGAAAGAACCGGTGTTGTTACGAGGCAGTGTTTAAGTTTTTTGAACGACTCATTAGCTTCGCTGGTCCAAGAAAATGGCGGTGCGCCCTTTTTATTCGAAGTTAATTTGTTTAATGGACCAGCAAGCGTACTAAAGTTTGGTACGAAACGACGGTACCAGGAAGCAGTACCTAAAAATCTTTTTACGTCCTTCGGTGAAGTTGGTATAGGGTAGTTTACGATAGAATTTACTTTATCGGGATCGGTGCGTAAACCGCGCGAGTCTACTACGTAACCGAGGTATTTTAACGAGTCTCTAAAAAATTGTGATTTTTCGTAATTAATAGTGAGACCCGCTTCTTTAAGCTTAGATAGAACGCGTAAAAGTAGGGTCACGTGTTCTTCGAAAGAATTGCTGACGCAGACTATGTCATCCAAATAGCAAAAAACCTTCATTTCAAATTCAACTCCGAAAATTCTATCAACCAGTCGCTGCTGGGAGGCTGGAGCGTTAGTGAGGCCGAAGGCCATTGTTTTAAAACAGAAGGTACCTCGAGAAGGCACAAAGAATGCGGTTTTAGTTTTATCCGCGTTATCAATAGGAATTTGCCAAAAAGCTTTTGATAAATCAATACTAGATAAGAACTTAGCATCCCTTAGGTTATCTAAAATTTCTGAAATGTAAGGTAAGCTGTAGGCATCCTTTTTAGTTACTGAATTTAATTTACGGCTATCCAGACAGAATCTAGGTTTCCCATTCTTTTTATTAACAACGAGTACTGGAGATGACCACGCGCTTTCACAAGGCTCAATGACATCTAGGTTTAGCATTTCGTCGACCTGGTCGTTAACTATACGGAGCTTCTCAGGTGACATTCGATAAAAACGTTGACGAATCGGTTGAGCGTCTCCAGTATCGATACGATGTGTAATTAACGTAGTACGTCCGAGACCTTTTCTCTCGTAAGAAATATTATTAAATTGGGAAATGACGTTATCGGCTTGAATGCGCTGTGACTGACTCAACCCGGTGTACGACTGTAAGTTCTGAGTATCTGGGACCCCCTCTGAGTGCTTAGTAGTACACTCATTTACCCTAATACTATATAAATATTTAGGGCAAATTTTGAAAGCGCGCCAAAAGTCAACTCCTAGAATGAGTGAGGTCTCGATCCCCGGAACCACGTGAAACCTAATTGAGTGAGTCACACGCTCAAAAGTTACGTCGAGATCAAAATAACCTACACTCCTCAAATGTTGACCGCCAGCCGCGACTATCTGTATAGAATCATCGTCTGACATACGATGGCCTAATTTAATTAGATTCGTATGAAAGTTTCTTCCCATCAATGTTACAGCCGATCCAGAGTCCAAGAGACCAGATACCTCTAAACCACCTAAAGATATAGTAGCATAAGGTCGTGAATCCGATAAGGAAGGAGGGGGCAAAATAGTAGCTAAGTTATAAGAGTTAAAAAAGTTTCTTATGAAGTCTACCCACTTTAGCCAGTCGTCATTTTTATTAAAGTGGCTAGTATTCCGCCCCGCTACTAGTTTTTTTGAATTGGGGTTTGTAGTTGATTGCGGTTGAGTAGTTTTAAAACATTGCGGACAGTTAGATGCATTGTAACCTGTCAAGCCACAACGGAAACACAGTAGTGTACGCGGAGCGCGACAAAGTCTTAAAGAATGTGCATTAGTGCGACAACGCGGACAGAATGGTTTATTATTATTATTATATTGTGAATTTAAAGCGCTGACGGGATAGTTAGATTTAAAATTGTGATGCGAACTCTTATTAGCGTTGTTACTTGGATACTGTTTAAACTGGGAATGGTTATAAGAAACCGGTTTATTATAGGCAAATTCCGGAGCCAGAGTATCAGAATTAGGACGAGGTGGTTCTTTAAATTGAGACATTCGTGCGTGAACGGTTTCATAATTGTGGCATCTTTCCCTTAGCTCGTCTACGGTTTCAATCATACCCGCAGTGGCTATAATGGTAGCATAGTAAGGCCGTATATTATGAAGAATTATTTCCAGCTTTTCTTCCTCAGAAAAGGGCACCGATAATCTTGAAAACATGCCGTTCATTATAGATAGGTAGATAGTTATATTCTCAGACTCGCCTTGAGTACGAGCACGGATCTCAGCCTTAAGTCGGTAGTCATAATCTAATTGACTAAAAACGCTAATTAAACGCGACGCTAAATCTTCCCAACTATTGATTGTGCTTCTAACGGAACGGAACCAATGCAGTGCCTCTCCGTCAAATATTTCGGTTGCAAATAAAAGGAATTTTTCTGAATTAATATTACGGGCTAGCATAAATTCTTGTACTCTGAGAACAAAAGCGCGCGGACAAGTTTTTCCGTTATATTTCAATTTTGAAAAATCAGAAGTTACTCCGCGATCGCACGTAACCAGAATATTTGTTGGAGGCTGCATCGACTGCGAAGGCGCATCGCTGTGACTAGCTAAATTATTATACGCGGCCGTACTAGGTCGCATTTCGGCCAAGTCCTTGCCTAAGTCCTGGAATAAACTATAACATGTAGTTAACGTGACGGAATCCTCGGCAGATTCTGGTGAAATCCTCCTTAGACGGTGGTAAATATGGTTTAATAGATTTTCGGTACGTTCATACAATCCCTCATTGAAGGTAGATTTAAGTGTTGTAATGTTAGACTGGGCTTTAAGTAAACTAACCCTAACCCCGGTAATATCCTCCGAAATTTCGAGGCCTGATTCCAGAATATCTCCCGTGGGCATAGATGACGCTAGCTTTACTATTTGTTTACGTAATTCTTGCACAGAGTCTGCGGGTGTAGAACCACGAATTAAGACTTCATAAGTTAGCTCACTCTTTTGAAGTGACAAATACTTGATTTCGTACATATTAGATATTTAGATTAAGTGATAGCGTTGAAGTTAATAATTAGCTGATAATGAAATTTAGAAAAATAACAAATTATAAGGCGCGTGCCAAGCGACAGCTTATAAAAAGAATGTAGTACTGTACTGAAGTTAAATTTACAAAAAAACAGTCTTAACGATACTTTGTGATAGTGATCGTTAAAATTTAAGGTATAGTTTTAGGTGATTAAGTAAAATGCCTACTGGGGTAGTCTCCAATAGCAAATATCAAGTGATTTGACTATTCCGTACGTTACAAACAAGGAGTAATCTAAGTATGTACCTTCCCACTCAATTATATCCTCGCAGTAGATAGAAGTTAAAGAAAAATAAGTAGAGTAGTGTTGCCTATATTTATTTTAGAACGATTTGGATGAAATTTAGCATGCAGTGGTTGTAGGTTAAATAACCGTTGGTTATTAACTTCCGATTTTGTATGAAATTTTCCGTTGTAGAATAACGGTTGGCAGTTAAGTTAAAAATTAGGTAGGTAGTTCAATTTAAAATTGGGCAGTTAAATTTGAAAAAAAAAACGTTACAAATTTAAAAAAAAACCGTTGAGATGACAACCACTGGGCAACGAAATGCCCTTTATTCGCCTCTTACGAAACCTAGGTGCAAAAGGGTGGCACTATTCTTAACCGGAACCACACGGTGACTAGAAAAGTGATAAAAGGAATATTACTTACTGCGAGACACAAGTAGTAGGAAAGTGCACAAAATACCAACACAAACACAACGAATAAAACCAGAAAAAACGTTTCCCAACTCAAGACCACGTTAAGAGGCGCCACTTGTTACAGTTTAGGTATAGGTCTAGCGGAGTGGAATTAAACCATAAAAAACAAGTCTAGACGTTTATTAGAACGCTAAAACTGTGAGCAAGCAAGAGACTAGAGGGTCGTAGGTTTTAAGCACTTGAGTGGGACACGCTTTCCCCGGACAGACACTGCCCTGGATTCAGGAGACCGTAGGACGCGCTGCGGGCGTCGCAGGTGGATCTTCAAGGAAGTTTGCTGTGTTGCAGAGCTGAGGCCAGGGTGCTTCAGGGCTCGGAGTGTGCTGATGGTGTAGTGCCAAGAGGCGGAGACTGCAGTATCGCTCGGGCGGTTTAACCCCGACTTGGTTGCCCTGGAATTTGGTTAATGTCAGCAGGGGCCCATACAATTGCTCTGTCCACCGGCCCAACGTCCATAACGGTCCCTGACCATAGGTCCGAATTTAAACGCTGGCTGTGTGGCAGAGCAATCATACGGAATTTACAAAAAGAGAAAGATGAAGCTAAATGTAATACAAAAGAATAAAATGATTTAGTGAAAACGAAAACTGTTCTTTTTTTTGAAATTTAAATTTGAACTAACTGAAACTGCCTAACGGTCTAAGAAGTTTAAACCTAATTTACAATAATGCAGACCGTTGGAGTTAGCTAGGTAAAGAAACAGGAGATAGTAATAGAATAATTTTGTATATAGAAAGCTAGAAATAAACACATAAAATTAGACAAGGTAAAATGTTGATATTTGCTTTTGGAGAGAACTTACCAATATCGGGCAGAGTATCCACTGGGCTGATTTATTTTGGTAGTATAGGTAGACTGTTTTCTTGACAGTGGTGTTCAGATTCAAAATGTGCCAAATTTTTTGGCGGCACTGGGTTTTAAAGACAAAATTAGGTCACGCCCCTCGAGATAACGCTAACCGTAATTTGTGTGATGTGTTTTGACAGTTCGTGCCACAGAGAAGACTCTGCGCAACAAAACGATGTACTTAATATATTTGGCCTTCCTCATTATTTAATTAATTAAATATTTAGGAAAGACAAGAGCTCAGATTTTGTCCGTATTTACTTAATTATATTAAATAAATACGTCCAAAAAATCATAGCAGCGGAAAGTTTGATAATAGCGCCATCTAGTGCTCGCGGGGTAAGGCTCGTTGCATTGAATCGAACTAACTTCGTTAGGATATTGTTAATTAAGTCCAAAAACAAAACCAAAGAATTATATTGTCCCAATTGCATTGTGACAGTATTTTTTCTAATTTTTATGAACACGTACTCAAAATTAAGCCTACTACATGGAAATGGAACCATTTTTAACAAAATTCAGACTAAACTGACGGATGTTTAAATTATTTTTTTTTGCTAATGATGAAGGTGATGTTCTTGATACTTGAACATGATAAGTGTCTATTGGTGATTCCAACATTAGTCCCGTACTGCTATAGTGCCGTTATATCAAGCGCATGTCGTTACACATAAGCACCCATTGTTCAACGGCTTGATAAATTTGAAGACGACAAAGTAACGTATAGAACTGCCGTCAAGTGTAGTGTGTAGTACATGAAATTTTACATGAACTGTTGTTGCTCATGAAGAAGGTAAAAAAGCCACTGTATACGTAAATAAAGTTAAATGAAGAAGAAAAATAATAATTTAAGAATTATCTTAGCTAAAAATCTACTCCTGATGAGAACTGTGACTGTGGTGTAGACATTCATCATCGGTTTGTTTGGTATAATAAAAAACCGGCCAAGTGCGAGTCGGACTCCCCTTTAAATATTTATTTTTATTTTAATTGAATGATTTATTTTTAAATTCAATACATAATTAAATATTCTGTGAATATTTCAAGCTTCAACCTGTTGCCGTTATCAATATCGAGCAAAAACGAGCAAAAAAATCACGTTTGTTGTATGGGAGCCCCCTTTAATATTTATTTTATTCCGTTTTTTAGTATTTGTTGTTATAGCGGCAACCGAAATACATCATCTGTGAAAATTTCAACTCTCTAGCTATCACGGTTCCCTAGATACAGCCTGGTGACAGACGGACGGACGGACGGACGGACGGACGGACAGCGGAGCCTCAGTAATAGGGTTTCCGTTTTTACCCTTTGGGTACGTAACCCTAAAAAGGGACTGTTATTATTGAATACTAAAAGTTTTTTATTATACGTATGTAGTTCCTACTCCTAGTCCGTAACAAGCCATATAAAACTTTCAATTTTGTCAACTGCAGGGTAATTGTAACTTTTTTGACACTCCGCATCGGATTGAAATCACAGTTTTTGTATGGCTGTGACAGCTGGCTGGCTGAAACGCTTAGCTACAGCTTTGCTCCGGAGGAAAAATAAAAAAAATGCTAGCTTTCTGTTCCGTTGGAATTTCAAAAATCATTTCATCACTGATTTTCAAGGAACATGTTTACCAAATGTCAAGTCTACCTCCAATGGTTTAGGCTCTGCGTTGTATTTCAGTCACTCATTCAAGTAATGTCTTTTATACCTAAGTATAGAATATTCCATAACTTACCTATCTCTGGACAACAAATTTTAACTTAAATCTAACATCGCAACGTCGACCACCCAAAACACTCAATGGACCTTTAGGTGCTGGTCGCCATATTGAAATAGGAGCATTAGACGAATGCCCGTCATTTGTACTGGTCAGACTCTAGCCAGAGGGCCCGGCGGCGGCTTTGAACATTGCTACTTTGAAGGAAACTTTGCTTTTAAATGATTAAGAAGTGTTTGTCTTAAAGTTTGGTTAAGATTGCGTGGAACGAGTAGATGTTTGTTTAACATTGTGTAATTGTAGGTCAAACAAGCGTCGAATGCAAGTAAGTGACTAATTGGTTTGAGTAGAGATTTTTAATTAGGTTGTCAAACTGTCAGCGAAGTTTTTTGTGCTGTTGCATTAATACCGCATTATATTTGGCTATGTTATAGTATTTGTACAACCACCGCTTATATTAGTGACGTGTGGCCAGACTTAAGTCACTTGAATGTTTGATAAAGAATAAACTATGTTACATATGTTTTATTGTGACATATGTAACATAGTTTATTCAGTATTATTGCCCTCATAATTATTTACCAATAGGCATACCACGGGTATCTGATACACGTAATACGATATTAATAAGAATTTCAGATGAAGGCAGGTTTGTAAATCTGCCTTCGATTGAATTATAAAAGCATATCTAATATTTATTCAGTAAACTTCAGTGAAACTTTTATCCGAAAGGGTTGATCGACTTATCGAATTTGAAATTCTGTACTAAATTACTTGTTAACACCTCATAAACAATCTTAGAAACTCGGCCTAAGCCCGAGCGACAAATTATAAATGAGTTTACGAGTCCACACTTAGCCGGCTAATCTTCTTACGAAACTGGACAGCGTCCGTATCTTATGGGATGAACTGGACGTAATAACTGTAACAAATGGGAGAAATGGTGCAACAGGAGCCCTATTAATGGAGAGAGTCGGGTGGAGCGGACAGTGTAAGTGTACACTTGTTGAAGGATTCGTTACAGATTTATTAAGCGTGAATGTGGTCGAATATGACATTACCTGTTATTGGTAGGATGAAGAGAATGAGAAGGAGTAAGAAAAATCACTGTGTAGTTTGGAACGTCTCGTTTAAAAAGAAACAAAGTAGGATTCTAGTGTACTACTACTAGTAATCAGGTGTTACTTAGAAAATAAAAAAAAAATCAGAATACTTGTAGAGTCTAACAGGATAAGCGAATAAGAATGCCCCGTATGACGGATTTGGTTAAACTTTTAGATGGAGTAGTGCCAGGACCTAAGAACACTGTATGCCTAATATTAGCCTTCGATCTTCTTTTGTTTCAGATTTATTCACGAAAATGTGATAAAATTAAGGTAATTTTTAAACTGTTATTTTATCTAAATCAAGCAAGCGAGAGTATCCGAATAAAATCAGAATTGAGGAGGATAGAACGGAGTTAATAATGTATAATAAAATATAGGAATAGGTTATTTTTTTTTCAGTGGAATATTACATTACATTGTAATAGCTGTAAATTATGAATAACAACGGACCGGCTTGATCATGACACAGTTAAAGCTTGCGACCTTATCCGCCCTATACGGATTGTCCGTGTCTTTGCTTAAAATCAGAACAAAACACAAGAGTAAGAGAATTGTTACTTTGCAGAAAAGGAGGACCGTGTTAGAAAAATATTAAATACAAATACAAATATTTCATTTAGCCAAAAAATGCTTATTTCTACTTACATGTTTTATTATTATGGTAAAAAACCAAAGGCAGATTAAGCGTCAACTGACCCCCGTACTAGTGTAAATGATTGAAGTGCAGAACACTATTATGCTACTAACATTGAAATAATATTGTTCAATGGCATTATTTCGTCTCTGAACTTGGGTGATCTGATCTCTATTTATCTATAGGAGAACAACAGCCTTACCAGTCCGTCCTTAGTCCAAATTTATTAAGTAACATTGAAATTAATTATTGATAGGACTCGAATCTGTCCTAATCTTCCTACTTGGGCCAAGTTTGTCGGGCGGCCCGGCTAATCACTTCAAGTAGGTAACATTAATTAATTTAAGTCCAGCGGATTACCCGGTCGTGGCTGGACAATATTTTGTCAACCCGCATACACCCGTGACTTATCGGGAGTTATCGGACATCGTGCAACACGGCATTAATCGTCATTACGAAGCCCTGTCCAGTGTTTAATACTAATAAATGAACTCGTATTTCACGCTGAACGGGTAAGTAAGGAGCAGCTTCTTAAGCGGCTTTCTCGAACATTTGCGTGTAATCGTTAACGTTTTGAGTTTTGATTCATAGATATTTAAGTTTTTATGAATTGCAATCTCACCGATGTGTTACCGATGTGTGATGTGACTGATGTGTGACTGATTGGATTCCAAGTGACGGGCACCAAAACGAAGATGGCGGGATGATTTAGACCATTTTGACTTATTTTGGCAATATTTTGCGAAGGGAAAAAGGGGAAGCCTTTGCCCAGCAATAGGCTATTAAAAAAAAGTTACAATAAATTTGACCTAATCTTTTTACATCAGTACTCTGTAGTCTACCGGTTTGGAAACTTATATATAAACGGACAAGGTTTTACTGTGAAAAATTAAATATAGGAAACCGAAACTTAATAACGAGAAAACGGGTAAAAATGCGTTGTAGCGATAGATTCATATTCATAAGGCATCAAACAGAGGATTAATAAATAATAATAAATAAATAAGTCATGGGACAATTGACACTAAATTACCTTGTCCCAAACTAAGCAAAGCTTGTACTATGGGTAAATACTAACTCGAAGTTTGAGTTCGAATGCAAATGAAGACCTTCATTTTTGCAGTCTCGCTTTTGTTTTCACGCCAATAGGTTGTCGAGATAAATGACCGTCATTTGTTTCAACTGATTGGGCCGTTTGGGTGATGTAGCTCCTTGATTGTTTCCGAACCCTTCCAAGATCTGCACGCATGAGAAATGCGTACGGACTCAGCCGATAGCCAATCCAATCTGCGGTGTTTGATGCCTATAATATTTTTTCGGAGGCAGCCGCGTTAAAATAATCGTTTAAAAAAAAGAATGAAAGATAAAACCTGCACAGCGCAAGTAGCGCAACACAACAGCAGAAGATTTGCTATTTGCATAGTCAATGGGATAAAGGATTCATATTTGTCTAGCATAGCAACTAAATATTAACGTAGCAAAGTATAGTAGTATTTGCTTCAACAAGGTCTTCTACTAGAAGGTGAACGAACATAGTCGTCACCATTCGAGCACCTACCTACTCGGAATAACGGTTTATAAGTTTTTATTTTATTCGTTTTTCTTCAGACGGATCTTCTGACATAACGGACAGAAGAAGACTTAATACTAAAAGGAGTATAAAAGTGCTTGAGTAGCGTCTGTGTACCAGAACTTAGTAATGTGGACAGCAAGAGAAAACAAGCCTATGACATGGTGAAGTAGAAGTTGATAACGGCTTTATGCGAGTACGATAGTAGTCGTCTCGAACAATTTTCGGAAACTGCCTGACACTTGTTTCTATGAGAGCAAGAAAAAGCTAAACATTGCTATAATTACTCCCTGTGTATAGGTATAGCGGACAATTTAATAATCTCGCGCTACCCGTAACAATGTGCGCAATATTTTAACCAGTTTTTGCAATATTTCTCCTTTAGCCGCTACATTTGTATCCCGGCGTGGCGTCTAAAATTTATTTACAAGCAACATTATCTCGTCCCTTCAAAGTGACTAGCATACGATATGTATTAATGGTGAGCGCCTTATTCCATATTTTACATGGGCAAACATATTGTGCGTAATAATTGGACGTGTGTCAGCCGTGTCAGGGTAATGCGGTCGTATGTTAGCCTGGCCCCGGGCCGGTGTCATTATGCCAATCCCGACAATTGAGTCGGCGCTTGCCCCCACGGCGTATGATCTACGACGTGTTATTATGAGGATGGCTCCTACTCGAATTAGCCTGCGGGCTAGCATAGACTTTGGATTTCGGTCAATTTGCTACTCCGAGGTAATGGTGCTTTCTAGTTGCTTTGCCCGTACACCAGAATTCAAATTCAACTACGTCACAACAATCATGTCAATCATTATATTTTCATAAAATTTCTCGTGCATTAATAAAGTATCAACGACTAATTGTAAGTAAATGTGTCTACGAAGATTTGTAAGCAGGAAATGGAGTATTATGTACCTGTATGCTGTAGGATTTCATAACTCATTCGTATTGACAAATCGAGTAATAGGATAACAAATGAGTATTGCCATCGATACCTCTCAATATTATTACCAGTACAGGACAGGTTTCATGCCTTCTACACCCACCGCCGTCTGCGTTTGATTAAGAGCGAGCTAATGAAATTAATAACCGTGGAACGCAAACTCTAGCGCCTCCTTCATTCCTGACAAATGACCGAGTGTAATTTCACACGAGCCCGTAATAATATACCGTCGATGCTGGCTACGAACATCCTTTATGAATGAACCTGAACTTGCACAGATTTATAAACCTCAAAAACACGTTCGCATAAAACGGGTCTAAATTTATCGAGTGAAGAGAGCACTGGTGCCTCAGCCAGAGACGAATAACTGCAATTGCAGCGCTGCAATTATACCTAGTGCAGTTAAATTTCCCTTAAGCCGTGATGTAGTGGTATCAGGTGAGCACATGCCTGTGTTTATCATAGTGCACTTGCCCGGACGCGGACGGGACGCGCGGAAACGAGATCGCCGAGTCAGCGGCGCGGGCGCAGCGCCGATAAATCTGCCGCACTTAACTCGCAACCGGTAAATAACTATGGGATTTCCGCGTGCGAGAACGCGATGCGCCCAAGCATAAATCTGTGCCCGTATTGTGATATTGTGTTGCCATTATGGGACTCCAGGGAGGCTGGACGTCTCATAAATACAGTCTGTATGTAAGCCCTTACAGTCGTCTGCGCACAAGGAATCCTTGACGCTCGCCGTTACCGTATCTCTATCTACGACTTGCATTGACGCTGACAGTACGTTCGAGTTGTCCAGTTCTCCATTTACAGTAACGTTTACAAGATGAAAAAGGACACAAGCCACGTTATGTTAATGCCTAGCCAGCTGCCTTGCAATTTCTCCCACGGTAACATAGATTTATTATTTAATGGGATATCTTATGGCCCTCTTGTTTCTTTAAAGATAAATTTCCGTTGTACAAAATTCTTTTGAAAATATCTTTGGTCTCGTAAGCCATTTCTGTCATCGAGGCAACCTTTCGCACGTCCTAATAGGGCAAGCATGCGGCGGCGATCGCGCCGACGAGCGGGCGATACTACACGTGTTCCGGGCGAAATTACCATTATTATCGATCATCTTGCGCTGGCGCGTCGTAACGACCCTCAATAGGCGCGAGCAGGACTCGGCGAATCTTATCGAAGATGCTTTCGAACGCGACGCGAACACTCCGGCGTCCCGTTACGGTCGTCTAACAATTTGATGCTTGTTTGTTTTCCCTCGCTGCTACAGCTGATTAGTTTGCTATTGCTGGCGAGGTGAATGACACCACACATAACACGCTCACGTAATCGTCGGATATCTTGCGTCACAATATAACCTATCTCAACGTCCGGCTGACGGCCCAGCGACCACAACAAATCTCGCTTTAATCACGCGCCTTCTACGGAACGAGCGCTCATCCTCGCAACTACGGCGATGCCCCTTCTTATTGCACGCGTTTAGTGCTGTACAGAAAATTGAATTGTAATTGCGCTTTAAGCGAAATGCTAAATGGCCCATTCTTTCTTGATTGCACGTCGTGTCGGCGATCGCTGTCCAATACGAAGGTGCTTATGGCAATTATTGCATATTAACAGAATTGGCTTCGCCGCGCGCTTGCGATTTATATTTTCATTAAATTATTGTTGTGCGTAGCGTATGTTTTGTGATTAATGTGTTGCATACGTTCCTGCGCTTATCTCGTTCTACGCGAATTATTGAGACAGCTTTGTTACCCTGTCAGTTTGATGCTAATTTTATTTACCGCCCGTGAAATTGGATACTGAGAGTAAAAAGCTCATTTACATTGGTTATGTGCCAGTTGTTTGTTAGCCTGATGAAATTTTCTTATTAGATGTATAATTGATAACGCGATTTGGTGTAGAAAATTGGTCATACTCAAATCCGCAATACTACTTACAATGGCAATTGCGTTCTACATCTTGTTAAACATTATTGGTCCTAAAGCCACACCCTAGCTATTATATTATTATTATTATTTTATTTATTCATTAGATAACAATAGATCCATAATTTTGTTAGTAGACAACTTACAAGCTAAGTTAGTTTCAAATAAACAATTCAATAAAATAAAATAAGGCGAAAATAGCATTAAGATCACAATTAATTATCAGTAAAAATTAAATTCAATGTCCCAACGAAATAAATTAAATTAAGTAAATTAAGAGACAAATACACAAACATTTTAATTAAACAACATTAATCAAATATTAATAATAAAATAAATTATTTACTTATTAATATTAATATTAATAAGTAAACAAAACGTTTAAGGGCATGGGTGAAATTTGCAAGACTAGCTACCTACATCGTTAGAGACATACGAGTAAATCTACTGTCTCTGTTTTCCTTATTGAATTTAGGTCTCTAGTGTTAACAGTATATCAACGAAGACGTCGATCGTATCCGGCAAAACAAGATATTAAATGCCTGCTAGTTTTCTTTCCATTTTTTTGAAATTCATGACCTTTTTCTGATCAGACGTAGGTATATGGGCCAATCAACTTTTAAGCCGACACTAATCTGTCCGCGACATTTTTCAAACAATTACAGATTTTTGTAAGTAAACATGTTTTTTCTGTAATTTAATAGATGAATAGCATGAATACATGCCATCCTACGTAAGTTTAACCTATTAAACCGTGAAATATCTTATTGGAAGTACGATTTTTTGGTAACCCCAGAGACAATTTTGGTAACGCAGGAGACGCCAAAAAAGTCGGTTTAAAAGTTGATTGGCCCATATTCGTATTGAAAGCCTTTGCAAGGTTTTTAATTCAATCATTTTAAACATTGCTATTTTAAAGCTTGTGACTTTATACCCGTTGGTTTTGGATATATCAAGTATGTCCAAGATAATGCAGACCTTGAAATTTAATTTTTTCATGGGCCGTAATTAATTTAAACAGGCAGTATAGAACACAACCTGTTAAGAGATGATATTGATTTTTTGACTCTGTTTTAGACGCTTCGCCAATTCAACCAGGTACTATTTTGCTGCTGATTGTAGACCGTATACAAAACTGTGAAGTGTTGGTTCAACTTTATCTGTATAATTATCCGCACCTGCTCTGGATGCCTTCCATGTTAGTCCCTTAGATCAGTTTACGCTATTTATGTTATTGATAATTCAACACGACCAACACTGTGCCGACATAAATCGTATTATCGGCTTCGATGGGATCCCGTTGTTTGCTGCAAAGTTGCAATGCTCTTGCGTGTTGCCGCAGTACACAGAAGCACTACTTAAAACTTCATTGGTACAAATGGAGTCCTAGCGTATGTCAATCAGTCGTTAGCCAACGTCATCACACCCACGAACTGCTGGGTAAACACTTCTTAATTTTCATTTAATTTCTCCCGGTTCTGTGTCAGTCTCGTCCACAGCTTTCCTCTATATTCATAGTACCCTTGGTTGAAATAAATAAAAAGTTTGTGTCTCACGGTAGTTTTCTAATGAAACTGTAGATCTATTATTTATTTGGTTAAACCAGGTTAGCTACTGTAAATAATCTCATCATTATATCGAGAAGTAAATGGGGATATTTGCGAATGTTCTTGGGTTTTCCCAACAATCAGGTTTTTTCCCTCGACAATGTTGTAACATTCTTGGTAGTTATTAAGATTAAGCAACCAATTAAAAACTAGGATTGTATAGTACACGTACTAAGTATTAAAAATAATTAGTTTCTGACCAGCGTCAGGAACTAGTTCAGTTACTAGAATGAATTATTCCTATCACCTTTCTGCTCCTAGTTCATGTTGTACAATAGAATCGCTCCGAAGTACTCCGTATAGCTCCGATTGACCGACCAGCCAAACTCCAACTGAATCAAATTGAACGGTGTGGACTTAGTGAACGAATCTTTGAATGTACTTACTGGTTTGAATGAGAGTAAGACAGCAAAAAGAAACAGAACGGATTTTGGAACGGGAGCAAAGCATGCATAGACTAAAAAAGTAAGAGACGAACTAGAAAATTTGCCCAATTGTACTAATTGAGTGCGATTCGTTGAGTGGACGAGCTCGTAGAACTCTATTGCAAATCCAACAAACAATTGGGTGTAATAATAATTGTTTATTTGTTAAAAGCGGGTAATACATAAATGATCTTAAAACCACCCAGAAATAGACGACCAAGAATACTAGGAAGACGACCAGGAATAGACGGAGGTACGGTGCATCTGTCTTAAGATATACATCTCTGACGTCATTTGCTAAATAGAAGTAGCATCGGATTAATATCAATATCAGCGTAAAAAATAGGGAATAGTTTCGCATTTACGTTAGTCTTTAAAATGTCCTAAACAACAAACTATCTACTGCGAATACTTCGAAGCATTTCACGGTTATTGTAACTGCCTACGTATTTCTTTCCTGATAAGAGGTAACGTACATCTTGTTCCTCGAAAAAGTAGGTCAATAGAGTCTTGAGCTAGGGGTTAGCTTTTAACTAGCCCACCTCCATCGTGTAAAGTAATTTTTACAAACTTTTTGAAGTGAAAACTTCTTTACGCGCATTATGATTTTGACCGAACAGCCTTAGCACCGTCATGCTTGAATCGGTACTGTGAGTGTATTAGGAGTGCAGAATATTCCAAGATAATATTAATCACCATCTACTATTTTACTAACACTTCATGTGCTTACTGCTTATGCTTTAAGATGGCCCAGTACTTTATATTCAAACCGACTCCTAAATATGTCCAGTTCCGAATTCTGATTTCTCTAACTTATCGCCTCTAATGTACACTTGCCTGGTACTTCAGCTACGAAATATAGAGATGGAAAATGAGGAAGGTTTTGTTGTCAAAACTAATTGTGGTCGTAGCTAACACATTCGTTTTTTTTAAATTAAAAAGCAGACTTTTCATAATTTGGAATGATCTGAAAAATTCCTTTTGATTTAAAAAAAAAGCAAACTTGTTTTGTCTTCCTTATAACAAACGTAGAAAAATAAGAAAATAGCGATAATTATAATGACCAATTAGAAGACTGTTTTTTTATGTGACAAGTTATTTTATTTACGCACTTTTAATCTGTGCACTGTCACCGCCGTATGCGCAGCTAGTTCCGATTTCAAATACGAATTATTTTACACACAGCAGTCGTGTATGCGTTGACCTTTACACGGCTCCCTGTAACTCGTTCATGAGTGGGTAGCCGGTGGGCCTAAAATGACGCTTTTGATCTGGTGTTCATTAAACACTTGACGACCGGATAGCAGAGTGGTTACAGAACGTCACTACGAAGTTTGAGTTCCTGGGTTCGATGCCCGGACATCTGCGTCATTTCCTTACGTATGAAGAATGCGAACACTTGCTCAAGTATTGGGTGTTTTATATGTATTTATCTATTTAAGTTCGTTGCCAGATTCATATACAACGTTTGCTTATTTTGGGACTAGATGAAATGGTGCAAAGTGTCCCATGATATTTATTTATTATTGTTTATTTTATTGAATACTAAAACAAACTATTTTATATCCCAAACTGTAGCACAATAGGTGTGGTGTGGTGTGAGTTGTACTTAGTTAGTATAACGATACCCAATGTGAACCCAGCTGTCAAATTTCCGGCCAAATTTTGCCAAACGTGAAATTTTTGCGTATGTTTTACTAAGTGTTTATTGTTTTAAAGTAATTTTCTGCATACCTACATAAATTGTACCTGGAACCTGTATACGGAAATTTATATTTTTTAATTTACTTACTTATCTGGACATTTGAAGGCTGAATAGACAAATAGTAATTTGATGTAACTCTCGATAAATGAGTAATTGACAATTAATGCTAAACGATTTTCGAAAGCAACGTTTTCCTAGACATCCACGTAAATAAAAATTGTGAAAATTTTAAAAGAGCACCACTTTCTACGTAAGTGCACATTTTGGTAAAGGAGCGTCCTTACTGAGAGCATTCTTACCCGAGCAGTCGAATATTCGAGTGGTGTGGAAGTTGAGCTGAGCGTACAAAACTTACAAATGCTCGGGTAAGAATGCTCTCTGTGAGGACGCTCCTTAACAATTTTGCGTGGAAATATTAGGTTCCTCTAGAAGTCTGACCGTAACTCGAAAAGAACTGCTCTACACAGGCACGTTCATTATCTTTTTCATAACTTAATATTTCGAAATAAAAATAACTATAAATTAAAAATTTTAAAACCCCCAACGCAATTAAGGGTCACATTATATGTTTGAAAATAAAATAAATGCGGCTAAGATACCTTCTGCAACTTACAAAAGTGCTGATAATTTCTGCTTCTTACAAACTGAAACATACAAGTATTATGAAAAGGAGTTCCCTTAAGTAAGGTTCCGAAGATACTGGTAGCGTTCCCTCTAGAGTAGCTAGTCTTTGTCCTAGGTAGCTGCATCTTCGAATGTGTATTGTTATTATGAAACTCAAAGAAGAAAAGTGCAGTTTTATGTCCCCAGGTCCCGGTGCGAAAGTAAATAAATGTGTCTGCCTTATTTACAGGCGCCATTCCCACTATGCTTTATCGTTTACGCAGCTATGGGTGGGATGTTTCGCAGGCAGCAATCACGATGCCAATGAAGCTATTCCAAATAAAATGTACTTTCCTCAAATATTTTTTTACCCTAGTCTGCGGCATATTGTCTTATACATATGTACAAGACATACATAGACATGTATGTATGTATGTGTGTATGTGTATCAAGATCAAATTTCGGTAGGTAGAGTGGAAATGTTTAACAGGGATTTTTTTGGAAAAACTGGTAATACCAAACTTTAAAACCTATATTGAAAAACTTGTATTAAGAAGATGCAGCAAAGCAGATCCAACTTGAATATTTTGGCAAACAACAATATTTCACATTTCTAAAGATACTATTTACTTACTGCCTCAGGATTAATTTATTTGACACTCAGTTGCGTCTAATAAAATACTCTATCTCGATTTTCCCTTAGCAATCATCGATTCTGTCACTCGTGTACTTTATAGCCCAGTTTACACCATTCGATATTAATAATGCTCTAAATCATCCCATCTCATTAGGGCCGGTTCACACCAGCCTGTATAATTAGCCCCACACTGACCTAATCGCGGAAAGTATAACCTAGAACCTCGTGAGAACTGAACTGACCTGGTCGTCGTTAGTGTGTAAATGACTTTGCAGTCGATTTCCGCCCGATACACGCGTGGTTTATTAGTATTGGGAAACTGCTGACTTTCAACAGTATCACCTATTTGGGATAGTCAAGGTTCGAAGATGATAAACAAAAGAAACCAGATATTTTGTATTGAAGTTTTTTTTTAATAGACGTGACGGTATTCCCAAGTATTATATGCACAACTAGCTTTTGCCCGCGGCTTCGCTCGCGTGTACCATAAGTATTCCAAAGAACCAAGATATCAAGCAAGCAAGCAAGCTCGCCAAGGAACCCACTTGCCAGATTTCAGCTTTCTTCGACCAGTAAAATGAAAAATCCCGTTTTTTCCCGTTCCCGTGGGAATTTAGGAAAGTCCTTTCTCAATGCTCCCTACGCTCCCCAAGCAACCTACATGCCGAATTTCAGCTTTCTACGACCAGTAAAACGAAAAATCCCGTTTTTTCCCGTTCCCTGTGGAATTTTGGAAAGTCCTCTCTCATGCTCTTCTACACTCCCCAAGATACCTACATGCCGAATTTCAGCTTTCTACGACCAGTAAAACGAAAAATCCCGTTTTTTCCCGTTCCCGTAGGAGTTTTGAAAAGTCCTCTTTCAATGCTCCTTTACACTCCCCAAGCAACCTACATGCCTAATTTCAGCTTTCTACGACCAGTAAAACGAAAAATCCCGTTTTTTCCTTATCCCGTGAGAATTTCCGAAAATCCTTAAAACCGTTTTTTAGTATTATAATTACCTACTTCTATGCACAATTTGTAGAGTCTAGTAATTATAGTTCATAGGATTCCGTTGAACTGAATATATAAATCCCGTTTATTCCTTATCCCGTGGGAATTTTGAAAAATCCTGAAATTGATGTTTTCATTATTGTAATACCTACTTGTGTATCAAATTTGATGAGTCTAGTTATTTTAGTTACTGAGATAAGGTCACTCGGAATCGAATATATAAATCCCGTTTTTTCCCATTCCCGTGGGAATTCCCAAAAATCCTTCCTTAGTGGATGCCTACATTGTAGGTATAAGGTATCTATGTGCAAAATTTCAAATCTCTAGGTCCAGTGGTTTGGACCCATATTGATATTTAGACATTTCAACCCCATCAATCCACCACTCAATCATCCCCACCAATAGCATCGTATGCCACATCGGATTTTAAAGCCGTTGTTGTTTTCATAACCAGCGACCCGATAAACCATAGAAACAACACCCATGTTGATTTTCAGACTTTGTTACCCCTTTCCCCCTTTTAGGGGTTGAATTCTCAAAAAACCTGAAACACGTGTTTACTCATTTATCATTAGGAGTACTTCTGTGAAGTTTCGAATAAAATAGTCGAACTAATCTTGTTTCCCCATACAAACTTTGGACCCCCGTTTCACCCCCTTAGGGAGTGAATTTTGAAAAATCCTTTCTTAGTGCACCCCTAGACCTTATAAGGAACCTACATGCCAAATTTGGAATCTCTAGGCCTAGTGGTTTGGGCTGTGCGTTGATATGTCAGTCAGTCAGTCAGTTTCTTCTTTTATATATAAAGACTAGCTTTTGCCCGCGGCTTCGCTCGCGTGTACCATGAGAATTCCAAAGAACCAAGATATCAAGCAAGCAAGCATGCAAGCAAGATTGCTTGCGTGACAATGGGACCATCTCAGGAGTATATTATATTCTTTCGAATAAAAAAATAATTTTTAAAATCGGTCCACAATTGACCGAGAAATCGGTGAACATACCTACATAAAAAAATACATAAAATGGAATGCATAACCTCCTCCTTTTTTTGAAGTCGGTTAAAGAGCCCTTTGCGGCCTACTTACAGTATAAACTTATGAATTTTTAAATTTTAGCTTACAACCAGTAAAACGCAAAATCCCGTTTTTTCCCGTTCCCGTAAGAATTTCGGAAAATACTTTCTTAATACGGGGAAAGTCCTCTCTCAATGCTCCTCTACACTCCCCAAGCAACTCATGCCGAATTTCAGCTTTCTACGACCAGTAAAACGAAAAATCCCGTTTTTTCCCGTTCCCGTGGGAATTTCGGAAAGTCCTCTCTCAATGCTCCTCTACACTCCCCAAGCAACCTCATGCCGAATTTCAGCTTTCTACGACCTGTAAAACGAAAAATCCCGTTTTTCCCGTTCCCTTGGGAATTTTGGATAGTCTTATCTTAATGCTCTTCTACACTCTCCAAGGAACCTACCTACTTGCCAAATTTCAGCTTTCTACGACCAGTAAAACGAAAAATCCCGTTTTTTCCCGTTCCCGTGGGAAATTTGGAAAGTCCTCTCTCAATGCTCTTCTACACTCCCCAAGCAACCTCATGCCGAATTTCAGCTTTCTACGACCAGAAAAACGAAAAATCCCGTTTTTCCCGTTCCTGTGGGAATTTTGGATAGTCCTTTCTTAATCCTCTTCTACACTCCCCAAAGAACCCACTTGCCAAATATCAGCTTTATACGACCAGTAAAATGAAAAATCCCGTTTATTCCCGTTCCCGTGGGAATTTTGGAAAGTCCTCTCTCAATGCTCCTCTACACTCCCCAAGCAACCTCATGCCGAATTTCAGCTTTCTACGACCAGTAAAACGAAAAAACCCGTTTTTTCCCGTTCCCGTGGGAAATATGGATAGTCCTCTCTTAATGCTCTTCTACACTTCCCAAGCAACCTACATGCCGAATTTCAGCTTTCTACGACCAGTAAAACGAAAAATCCCGTTTTTTCACGTTCCCGTGGGAATTTTGGAAAGTCCTCTCTCAATGCTCCTCTGCACTCCCCAAGCAACCTATATACCGAATTTCAGCTTTCTACGACCAGTAAAACGATAAATCCCGTTTTTTCTTTATTCCGTGGGAATTTCTGAAAATCCTTAAATCTGTTTTTTACTATTATGATTATCTACTTCTATGCCAAATTTGAAGAGTCTAGTAATTATAGTTCATAGGATTCCGTTGAACTGAATATATAAATCTCGTTTTTTTCTTATCCCGTGGGAATTTTGAAAAATCCTGAAATTAATATTTTCATTATTGTAATACCTACTTGTGTATCAAATTTGAAGTCTAGTTATTATAGTTACTGAGATAGGGTCACTCGGAATCGAATATATAAATTCCGTTTTATCCCGTTCCCGTGGGAATTATGAAAATTCCTCTCACAATGCTCCTCTACACTCCCCAAGCAACCTTCATGCCGAATTTCAGCTTTCTACGACCAGTAAAACGAAAAATCCCGTTTTTTCCTTATCCCGTGGGAATTTCCGAAAATCCTTAAAACTGTTTTTTACTTTTATAATTACCTACTTTTATGCTAAATTTGAAGAGTCTAGTAATTATAGTTCATAGGATTCCGTTGAACTGAATATATAAATCCCGTTTATTCCTTATCCCGTGGGAATTTTGAAAAATCCTGAAATTGATGTTTTCATTATTGTAATACCTACTTGTGTATCAAATTTGAAGAGTCTAGTTATTATAGTTACTGAGATACGGTCACTCGGAATCGAATCTATAAATCCCGTTTTTTCCCGTTCCCGTGGAAATTCCCAAAAATCCTTCCTTAGTGGATGCCTACATTGTATAAGGTATCTATGTGCAAAATTTCAAGTCTCTAGGTCCAGTGGTTTGGGCTGTGCGTTGATATATCAACAGTCAGTCAGTCAGTTTAGAATTTTATATATATAGATAGATAGATAGAAGAAGATTTCTACAGTCAGAAGTAGGTATATTGATACAAGATGACACTTTTAATAGAAGAACACCGTGTGTTGCGTTGTTTTTCTATGTATCCTATTCAATCATAAATTACATAGTTTCATTTTTAATCATCAGTTTCTTATCTTAGGAGGACTGCACGCTGCTACAATATTAAAATGTAGGTCTAACCGCTTGTTCAGCCTCACTTCACATATAATGCTAATTTTCTAATTAAAATTCAATCCTCAACCAGTTTAGCCAAGGTAATATCCTGTATCGTGGACAAATTAACTACGATTAGACATCGTAAAATCAGTACTGCATAGATGTACCACTTGCATCCACGGGCTGTTGTTAACTTTCCCACAAGCGAGATTGGTAATGATAAAAACCTATTGGTGCCAGCCGCTGAGATTGTACTAGGCGTACCCTGAAAGCGCATGTAGCACCTATCTCGTCGACACGGGCCATGGGCTAGGCAAACACTGGGATGAGAAGGCTCATGTGATAAGATTTAGCGATGATGATGCTGTCAAAAAGGCTCAACATTTTCAATCTTCCCCATATAAGTGTTACTTCCGTGGATCTTCAAATGGTCATGTACATGTCTTCTATGGAAATATTTATGATCTGCTCAATTGATTAATTATTCAGGTTTATCTTTTCGGAGGTTAATATCAATAAACTAAACCTAGCACTATATCTAATCTAATAGAAATATGATCTGCTGTAAGTTTACGAAGACATTTGCGGACTTTTATATTCATTGCAGTGAGGTTATTTTAGTTGACAAGTGAGTCACATAGCTGCATAAAATTGGAGCCATCTGTAGATTTATATAGCATTGATTCCTTAATGACCTCTTCTTTCTTTCAAACTTTTAGTACAGTCGTCATCCACAAAGATCGGTTCAGTTTAGGTGCTCAAAAATATCTGAACACGCACAATGCAATTGAAAACTACCGTATTTTCAGCTTTTTTCAATTCAGATTTTTATGAGCATCGAGACAGTTCCGTGAAGAGACGTGGTTATGATGGCGACTGTAATGTCAATTAATTTGATTCCTGGGCCACCATAGAACCTTATTTTCGTAAAAAAATTACTTATCAATGACAATGCTTATTGAATGACGTAAATGACAAACTTTACTTATTTATGACAAGGTTCCGTGGTGTCCTAAGAATCAAATTGGTTGACTGTATCTTGGGTCATAAATGCACATTTATCTATGAATCTGTCCAGGCCTTATACTACCAAATTCGATTTTCGAACTTCGTATCGTTCCGTTTCGTTCACGCTAATATTACTAAACAGAAGTGTAAAAGGGACGCCATGATACGAACTTGGAACTTCGTGGTAGCCCCCCCAGATACGCATTACTCTGTGACTATCCGCTGTTTCTTAACAGCTCGCACCATATCCATCTTACCTTTCACCGTAGAGAGATATTGTCCATGCGGCCGCCATCCCCTCGCCTCATTACCATATAGTGTGCCCGTGACAGCGTCGCAATTAACTATCTGTTTATTGTTGTTGAATTACAAACTGCGTTTGGCTTACTCCTGACTGGCCGCATGGGAGTGGCATGTGTGAAGCTGATTGAAAGTTAGTAACGTGTTTTCAGCGGGTGTGTACGCAGTGTTCTCACGCTTTCGAGTATTTAAGTCGTAGTGGTGAAAAGTAATTTAAAAAAAATCCGTGGGTGCCTAGTGGTTTGACCTATGGCGTCTCAAGCAGAGTCGTGGGTTCGAGCTCGGGCTCGAATCTCTGACTTTTTCGGAATTTATGTGCGAAATTGCATTTTAAATTTACCATGGGCTTTACGGTGAAGGAAACTTGCACATACCTGAGAAGAAATTCAATGGTGCCTGTGAAGTTCCCAATCCGCAAGTGGGACGTGTCGTTATGGGCTGGGATGATGATGATGACTGGTAAAAAAACGGACCAATTGAGAACCTCCTCCTTTTTCAAGTCTATTAAGAAGTTGTTGTAAGTCCCAGCTGTTTGTCTGTTTGGGTATTGTAGTAAATATATACAATGTTTTTTTTTCACCGACTATATAATAAAGGGAAGTTGGAATTTTTTTCGTCACAGGACCAGAATTTTTTAAAGCATAGAATCCGATAGAATCCTTTTAAAGTAGTCTATTATTTATAATTTTTATAAATCTAGAGTAGTTCTTTAAAAATGGGCAAAGACACGAAAAGTGAGGCATCCGTTGAACATGTATTTAACACTCGTAAATTCATAGAAAACTGTCAAATTATGAACCTCTAAGACGTGGTTTTTGCGACTAGGGCAATAAGGTTAATTGATCGTGCAATTAGTTTATCCCAGTCAAATATTTTCCCCATCGTAAACGCAAACAAACTGATGGGAAACCTGACGCTAAGCGGTCTTACCGTCGCTATCGCAAACAGCTTGACTCAAGCCACGCCCACTGTCAACTCGTCAAACGCACCTGCTCTTGCGCACTTTAACATTACTCTAACTCTCACAAACCTATATTTAATGCTACTCTAACTTACAGCTTTAATCTGAGTCGTAATTAGGTTTCTACACTGCCTGAGAAAGGAGGATGGGCAGATTTGTATGGATTCTAGCCTAGGGACCAATAACTACAAGCCATATATCATTGGAAAGATTTTTCATATCCTACAACTTTTTCGCTGTGTAAAAAAAGGGCAAGATAAAAAAAACATATGAAAACGCATAAAAAACAAAATTATGACAAAATCATCGACAGTTACGAAACCTTCATAATCTGTAAAGCGATGCAGAAACATAGTATAGTATCGAATAAATTAAAAATTTTAAAAACCCCCAACGCAATTTGGTCACACATACTTTGATACCCATTCTGCGTCTAAGCTCCCTTCTGCATCTAACAAAAGAGCTGATAACTTTGAAACGGCTGAACCAATTTTAATGAAACATGTCTCCTTTAAAACACAACACAGACGAGTATTGTTCGATACCTTATATCCATGGGTTCGCTTTTGGTTCCGTCTAGGGGTAAGAGGAGTGCTTGGGCGATATGCCCTGGGCTGGCATCGGTCAGCGATTTTCTGGCTAACTAACTAACTAATTTGGCTCAGGGACCCAAAGAGGGTCTTGGCCTCCGAAACGAGAGCACGCCATCTGTCCCGATTTTCTGGCTAATGATGGAATGTTTATTGGCCGATGGCTGAAAAGCTGTCACGGCAGGGGGGTTGTCTATTAGAATTATTTTACCGAACGACGGTCAACATGTTTCATGAACTCATGATTGTGTTTTACTGAGCATTAGCAAAATTCAATCCAATGAACAGAATCATATTAAAAAAAAACTAAAACCAACCTCTCCGGCTACCCTTATATATGTATATCATTCATTAGATTCTATTAACAATAAATAACCTGATAATTTTTCACCTCGTAAGTCCTTTTACTTTATAATAAGATACAAATCCATCGTAAGAATAACTCCCGAATGTACTATCATCATCACCATCCCGGCCTAGTACGTCCCACTGCAGGGCACAGGCCTCCTCTCAGAACGAGAGGGTTTGGACCGTTGGAATGTACGATGTAGAGCAAAAATATTTCAATGAAATGAGAACTTTTTTGTAGAAATAATTCCCAAAATTACAAAACAAGATTTTTCAGCTTAATCTGTGGCACTGTTTGTTAAAGAAAGTTATTACTTATGAGAATAATATTACTAAGGCTCTTCAAAAACAGGAAAATATTATCTGTCAAGTTTCACGAGATGTTGACATAGTTGAAACTATTAACTATAAATTCGTATTAATAACTCAAATCGTAGTGAAAAGTAAATAATCTTTATTATACATAATAGCGGAGATATTACCCGTAGTCTGTGATTTATTTGATTAGATAAAGCAGTTCGGTTTGAAGATTAGATGCGCGAGGTAAAGACCGTGTGAAGGTAATGGCTGTTAAGTGAATTTAGCTGGCAGGGTATTAAAGATCGTTGGTTTACTTATAAAACTGAGCTTTATTTTCATAATAGGCTTTTATGAAACCAACGGGATGATTTTGACTCATCTTTACTTGATAGATGTTTTGAGACTTTTCTGATTCTTGTTCCGTTGTCGTATCACTTGATCGTTAACACTAGAATAACAGCTAACAATCTTCTAGGGTCACAATGGATAACTCACGTCTTAAATCGAGTTTAGCTCGACATGTTTCGGACTAATTATACTCCATTTAATCTAGAATTATAAACCACAACAACATTATATTGCGGCTCGTGAACTGTAATCTCTTTACAATTTGTACTAGAGTAACAATTGACGACACGCAAATAAAGTGACATTAAAACAATTTTATTTTGCGGCTCCCAGACTATTGTACTGTACCTACTATTTGCTAGGTAAGAAATAGTTGACGAGCCGCAATATAATGATGTTGTGGTTTTCAATTCTAAATTAAATGAAGTAAAGTAGCTGACGTGTCGTGTGCTCCGAGAGGAAGGGCTGCGAATTAGTCCGAAACACTATGAGTCAGTCTCACGGTCGTTTAATGTTCAAAACAATCTTGTATTTTACTATTCCTGAAACACACACACTACACACACACTACACATTACACTAAAAAAGACAGCTACTGACTGGAAATTTCCTTTGCATTACTAACATGTAGGTACTTTGAGTATCACAGAGGCGCACTAATAAGAATTCACGGGATAGAGAATTAGCCAATTATATTCAGAGGAAACAAGAATAATTGTAGAAACAAGATGGAGTGACGACCTGGTTGGGGTTGCGGGATCGCGTTGTATGCGGATGGCGCGGGACCGATCTATCTGACGAGCCTTGGGAGAGGCCTATGTTCAGCAGAGGACGTCTTCCTGCTGAAATGATGATGATTCTTCTACGGTGCAATGAAACGCAGCGGGAATAAGTTTCAACTAAAATAAAGAAGGAACCAAGAGACGCTACTGCACCTTACAAAAGTCATTGTCACCCTTTGTTTAAATTAATAGTACATTACTGCAGCGGCCGCGAAATAGGGGATTGCCGGCCGAGTAGTTATAGATGGCCGAGTGTTAACGAGGCCATCTAGAGATACGAGGCCGGCAATCCCTGTTCGTGGCCAAGGCTTGTATAGAGTTTTTCTCAAACATGCATCACCATCACCACCATCATCATCATCACCATCATGATCATCATCAACATCATCGTCATCACCATCACCATCATCATCATAATCATCATCACTATCATCATCATCATCATCATCATCATCATCATCATCATCATCATCATCATCATCATCATCATCATCATCATCATCATCATCATCATCATCATCATCATCATCATCAACATCATCATCTAATCATCACCATCATCATCATCATCAACATCATCATCACCATCTCATCATCACCATCATCATCATCATCATCTCATCATCACCATCATCATCATCATCATCGCCATCATCATCATCATCATCATCATCATCACCATCATCATCACACCATCATCATCATCATCATCATTTTACCTTACCTTAAATAAGCGTAGTGGCACAATGTCTTAATGAACCAAAACGCAAATATTGCTTATAGTTTTTTTTTAAATGGCTGAATGCTATGATGCCATAATAGACCTATAAAAATCATGGTGCTGTGTGACATGAAACAATAGACGATCGCATTGCCGGCCTAGGCCTGCAAAGTTGTATGAAATTCCATTATTGACCTCTCGTCTCGTCGTCCTCCACCACCGGCTGCACCTGCACCTGCAACGTGACACTTCGTGGCGTATTATAAGGAACATAACGTCAATATTTCATAGCATGTTTGAGAAAAATTACATTACACTCGCGAACCAATAAATTTCCTTACAGCGTAAATGTCAATTTGGTAAGCATTATTTGAACAGTCTCAGTGTCCCGGTTGTGCAAGATACCTATTATTTATTTATACGCTCTATTGTGTGGTATTTAAATCATGGGATCTGCCGATTAGAAGTTCAACCTTTCACGATGTCTTACAACCTAAACGTTGAACGAAATGCTGACGTTGTAGGGTCGATGTATGAGGACAAAATTAACGTGATTTCAAACGTCATAAAGTACCTACGGAAGTTACTTACATATATCTATAAATATAAAAGTTCTGACTGTTTGACTGACTGACTCATCAATGCCCAGCCTAAAACATAGCTCTAGAAAGCTAAAATTTTGCACAGAGTTTTCCTTTATGATATAGGCAAAGAATAAGGACAAATTTGTTGAAGTTTCCACGGGATAAGTTTGATTTAGAATATCCCTCTACTCTTCATATTTGGCATACATGTAAGTTATCATAACTAAATAAGTTTTTGTTAATAACCGGTCGTCTGTAAAGTCGGTTTACGGACGATAGTTTAACGTGACAACGTCATACAAAACATTCAAAAAACAAAAATGAAACCAGGCGGTCACCTATCCAAGTACTGACCGCGCCCGACGTTGCTTAACTTCTGTGATCGGACGAGAACCGGTGTTTTGTCAAATATCTTGAAAACGGTGCATCCTACGGCAAAATCAATGAAATTTTCATCCCTCCTTTAAAAAGCCTTGAAGAATTCGATAAGTGAAAAAAGCGTGGTGAATACAACCCAAGCCTTCGCAATCTGAGAGGAGGCTTGTGCCCAGCATTGGGGCGTGTACGTACCCAAATAAACATAAAATACAAAAGATGATAATGATGCCGGGGTTGCGTATATTTGGAAGTTGTGAACGGACTTTAATACAACGTTGCGTAATAATACGCCCAGGCGCATAAACATGGACTTTATCAACAATATTTATTCATAAAGTTTGCGATAAAATGTGTACACTGTTCGTTCGTATCATTAGGTGTTATGTATGCTGTTTATAATTACAGGTTGTGAGCACGAATACATATGCGGATTATTTTAGTACAGCCAATGTCTAAAGTCCTGGGTGTCGCTTGCCGTTTTACGGCTACGTACTTGACGCTGTAAAAACAGACTGTATACTTTCTTTGAATTATGGACTGTACATATTTGTACCAAATTTCAAGTCAATTCAATCCGATCACTAATAGTGGGTGAATTTCGACTTGCGAGATTTGACCCTAATGGGCAAGTTGCGTTACATTACGAGGAAGTAAAGCGAATGAGATTGAAATGACCAGTCGAGCGCCGCATTGTAATGCAAGATGAACGGTTTTTCTAGCAGGTCTTGACTGGGCTTTCTGACAGGTGGAATATCGCTAGATGGCGTCAATAACGTGAGGTCCATTTGCATTAGTCTTGCTTGCTGTTGGCTCAATTAGTCATAACCTCAAAATTCATAAACCAATCCCAAACGTGATACATGTGTTAAGGTTATCAAGCAGACCTCCCGATACTTGCTCCAACTTCACGGAAACACTCATTGTAAAAAGCGGCTTAAAAATTGAACTTGGTAATTTAGTTTCAACTTGCTATTTCTACTTGGGTTCTATGGGAATGACAAAAGCCACATGAATTAACTGTTGTTTCCAAAGAATTTTATTTAAATACTAGCTGTTGCCCACGACTCCGTCTGCGAAAATAAGAGGTTATAAAAATAGCGTGCGACTTATTTTCAGACCTACCAAATACAGACAAAGAAAATCATAAAAATTGATCAAGCCGTTTCGGAGGAGTTCGATGACAAACACTGTGACACGAGATTTTTATATATTAGATAGATTAGAAGAAGAATATGATTTCAATAATGGCTACTTGGCTCTGCTGACTGGATTTTTGTCCTCAGGCCATTGGTCGATCGATATATCGTCGGTGAAGTGCGAGCGTGAGTTATGGTTATGAGTTAATTAAGCAAAACTTTCAAGAACTTGGCCATAATTAACTTTTGTGCAAAAGGCAAGAGTGACTGGAACACCGACCGCTTCATACTTAAAGGCATTTTCATTTTAAAGGGCAACATTTACTTTTTATAAATGAGGAAATTTTGTCAGCGCTTTTGATTTTGGTGGTAAAAAAATGTCCCTAATTTTCCATAGGTACAGTCGAGTGGATAAGCCGTGGTGGCCGAGTTGTCTGAAAAATAAGGACACTATTTTCGTTATGAGTTATGAAAATGAATAATGCTCGTGATTTTGAATAACAAAACCCCAAAATTTCCTGATTTAAAAAGGTACTGTTAATTAAATATTCGTTTGTATTAGTAATTTAGGTATGACATTTGGCTTTGAAAGTTGATCGATTATAATGTTTTCTTTGCAAAGGCTTTTCTCCCGAGTCTATACCATTTAAATATAAAAAAAAGAATCCCCAAGGGTAAAAATAAGATAATAAGATTTTTTGTCCACCGAAATGTTGTGTTCGTCAGTTTGAGTTTTTGATAAAGATAGTCTCTTATCGTCCCTAATCTTTATTTCTCTTATCGTATAACAGGTCTGTAAGTTGTATGGGTAAGGGTGTAAGTTCGTAACCGAAACCCAACAAGTATCCTAATTCGGGTTATTTTGTCATATTTGTTATGAAACCATCAATTACTGTTTGTGATACAAAGCGAGCAATAAGTACAAGGGTAAAGCCGCTAAACGGTTCAATCGCCGTATCTTCTGCACTACCAATCGACGACTATTTTCATGAACCAAAACCAAATGACCTCACTTCATTTTGTCGCTGCTGCAAGGGATTGCAGACGTAGCGACCTCTAGCGCCGTCTAGCCATCAGTTAGAGAAACCACTTTATTCTGCATCGCACTATTGAAGTTTCTCAACTCAAATACTTAAACAACTTCTAACTTTCTTCCCTCGGACCTCGGTTCTCAGGCATAACATCTGCCTGGACACATATCTCGCTATTGTAGCATACCTCCACATTGGTGACCCAAGACATTGGACAAAAACGCAACCTTTAGAAGACATACAAGACGAAGACGCAGTCTCACAGCATCCCAGTTTACCTAACTTCAACAACTGTCAACTTTGTACCTCCACGGTTCACCAGCAGGCTAATTGTCTTACTCCCTCGCAATCACCATCGCGTTAATTTTGACAGTTCTTGTATGGGCTGACAATTGGTATCGGAAACATCCAGTTGTTACAAGCCATACAAAAGCTGTCATTTCAATCCGATGCAGTGTCAAAAATGTACACAATTACCCTGCAGAATACAGACACAGATTGACAACTAAGCAGTCTTATAAGGATTCCTTCTCTAGTCAATATTGGGATTCGATTTGTAGCATTCGAACATGGCGGATGTAGACAGTATCTAATTTTGGTATTTCTGTTTCTTTGGCTAGTTGAAGTATAATTTTGATAGTGTTTTATGCGGCGATTAACCTTAATTAACAGTGATCACAAAATTCTATATTGCTCTTGTGTCTGACATTTTTTAATGCGCAAGTTCACGTGGTTTCTGGAATTTTGCTATCAAGTTACAGAAACTACAATCACCGTACAACGTCGCTCCCAAAGAGAGCTTACTTTGACACTGGCGAAATTGAAGCCATATTTTAAATAATATAAAAAAATAATAAATAAAAATAGTCAATATTGGAACCTCGTCTTTTCACACATGAAATCTCGGGCTCCAAACTGTTACCTATTGTAATGGTTATAATCTAACGCTCACCATTTTCCACATTCCTCATTGTTCCCTTGCTGGCGGTAAGGTAAATTATCACTGCAAAACCACACTCATGGAGCTCCTGTCCATCTGGCATAAGTATTCAGTAGCGGAAGATGATTATTAGTATACTTTTACAATTAAATCGTTTGTTCGCATGAGTTAATGTTTTGATTCTAACACCGCTGTCATTTGCTTGTCAAACGTAGGCAGGGTGCAATACCATTCGTCTTGTCATTTCCGAAACGTCAAATCGATTCGGGCTAAGTTGGCTAACCTGGCTAACTATCGGCATTTGTGCGGAAGGTGATTCAGCCCAGTACGCCGTCCGTACGATTGGTTCTGGCCGCGGTTAGGCACACCGGCGCGAGTTTATGGCGGTGACAGGACTCGGTGTTGCCTGGGTCATGAAAGAAAGTCCATACATAGTGAGTCGTCGCATAACCGTTGTAGTGATTTTCTTCTTCGAAATTAATATTATCTTACCGTTCCCCGGTTTTCTCTGATTTGTCCTAATTGTTTTCTTTCTTCGTACCGCTATTACGGGAGTCTTAGTTCGCTCGAGAGGGGCGCTTCTAGCTCGAACTGTTTACCCATGGCCACCGGTTGTTGTCAGGCGCTGGCAACTCGTTCGAGCACATGAGTTAAGTAAATCGGTGAGAGGTTGTTTTTTGGTGGTACGTTCCGAAGGCGAATGTAAGACGCCATTTTAACTAGTGGTTACTAGAAATTAATGCTGTCCAGCGTATCAAATCATATACAATTGGAGATATCTTACCCGGACCGGACGCCACGCGGTCGCGGCTCGCGGCATCATACGTAATTGCACGTGTCCTGCGCTTGCAGTCCTCAGGTGAGTGTTTCACGTTATTAAGCAGTGACTAGGGGTCCGTTTACCCTAAATTAGAACCCGTAAAACTATCATTTATTCCCTCTTTTAGTTCCAGTGTCCACGCGCCGACGTGACGCGGTACCATTCGTGTCCGGAGTTGGCAGTCGTCTTCTATTGACCGTCGCTGGGCGAGTTCCTCCAAGAGGTACGAGATATCCCTATTAGAGCTAAAGATAGTGGCGAGTTTGAGTAAAAGTATAACCCCTAGCGGGCCCTTTCGGCCCTGTTCCTCTTGTACCTGCCTTAAGGGTCCCTTCTGGATCCCGGGACCTGCCCCACGTCGAGGGCACGCTAATCTTCCCCTATTTCCCGGCGGGGCCTACACCGTTACTAATTTAATGTCCTATTCCCCTAGGAGGCGTTTAGTACCGGCGTAAGCGTACGCCAGGCCCGTCTGGAGCTACGGGCGCGTGCCCCGAGGCCGTGTCGTCCCGGCTTGGAACCCGGCAGCTGAGTTGACTTAATTTGATCTCTTTCCCAAAAGGGAACAGAATTTTTATTAGATACTTAACACCTGACGGGCGTTATCGATCAAGCGTTAGTTAAAACCCTGTTACTTAAGACCATAGGCTTAAGTCCTACCGAGGGTTAAAACCCCCGTGTCTAGTTTAGTTTAAGTATAAATAAGGACCAAGGTTTTATGAATAAAGCCTTTCGTTTGGAAACAGTTGTTTAATTCAATAACATAAAAAATAAACATCACATGGCGCCCGAACTAATTATCTAACGTTTGCCATTCAGGTCTTTCCATACAAATTTTGCTCTGAACGGCTTTGATCGATAGCGCTCGAAAGGTAGCACACATATTGTTTAACCACTAAACCGAGTACTTTGTACAAGGAGTTAAACAGTGTTATTTATTCGTTACGGTATGTGCTTCGAGTCTTACACTGTATCCGGATTATTTTTTTTATCACAGGAAAAACATCATTAACATGTTCTGTATAACCTTACCGTGCCATTTCTGAATGACCAGTTCAATTGTTGATACCTGGACAGTTATTTACGTTTACGAGGAACTATTACATTTACTTTTTTTTCACTAAATTTACATTGAATTTTAAGATTTTACATTTACAATTATACTATAAATTATTACTATTACGGTGAGTTATCACCCTACTTAGGGGATTATTATACCTTAACTGAGAGACGTTCTGCACTTATTGGTTGTAATTGATCGATCACGCTGCGCTAAGTAATCCTTACCTGAACATAACATTCCTACTTACAGCACATAAGTACCCTAACTAATTATATTTAGATTTATTTTCTTCTTAAATTAAAATGGAGGAACGCCCCATACTATTTAACCTGTTGCACAAAGACGAACTCGAATATGAGGTCCGGGTTAGGTTAGGTACGCCGGCTATTACCGTGGCTGACCCGCGGGCCCAGGTCCGCAAGCTGAACATCGACGTGCCCACGGACGAAGTCGCGGAATTCGACGGCGACACGGCGGTCGAGCTTGACGCGATCTCAGTTAAGCTTGCGGAGTTGGACAACCTATTACAGGAGTCGGCGGCGGACCGGGGTTCCTTGAAGATTTTGAATCGGGTCCAGGCGGTTGCGCACCACTTATTCCATCGGATTACTCGAATCAAACCCTCCGTTGCCGAATCCAAGAAGTATGCGGAATTAAATGATAAATTACAAAAGTTATTATACAAATTAGATACAGTCTTAGTGAACTTTCGCAGCGCTTTGACGACGGAACCAACCGTCGAGCCGAACTTATCTGCCGGTAATGTAGTCTCTAGCTGCAGGTGTGGGCGTCACTCGAGTGTGCACAAATTAAACCTACATTATGACGGAAATACGTGTGTCAAAACCTTTCTTAGACGATTGGAGCAATTGCGTGTGTCACGTGGTATATCGGAGAGTGATTTACTGTGCTCGGCGTGCGAACTATTTACCGACGGAGCCGCGTCTTGGTTCGATGGTCTCGACGTAGCGGCAAGCAGCTGGTCGGAGCTAAAGCAGTGGCTTCATTTTGAATACCTACCAGCTGACTTCGACGAGCGCTTACTCGACGAGATCAGGGCCAGGACGCAGGGCTCCGAAGAGTCCATTACCAATTACTTAAATACTATGCAATGCTATTTCGCGCGCTTAGACCGAACATTACCGGAGTGTGACAAATTATATATAGTTATGCGTAATATACGTCCTTATTACTCTAAACAATTATCACTACTAACTATAACCTCATTGTCTGAGCTGAAGTCTAAGTGTCGATTGCTGGAGGCTGCCAGTCAGCGAGCTAGAATGTTCACGGAACCGACGACGGACACAAAAGGTTTATTAGCGCCAGATTTGGTATGTAAACCGGCCGAACGGAAAGCAAACGTACACGCGATTATACCACCCGTTAACTTTTGTGTCCGGTGTCGTGTAAATGGACACACCTTAAAAGAGTGTAAGGCACCTTATAAATTAATATGTTACCGCTGTGGTGAAAATAATGTAACCGCGCGAACTTGCCCTAAATGCCTATCAACACATAAAACAAAAAACTAAATAACCGGTTCCGGAGTATGGCCGGCCCGGTTATCGATAGTAATTTACAATTACATTCAAGCACTAATACAAAACCCCTTACTACCGCATTTAAAACAAGAATATTTACTCTCAATAAAACCCATACATTACCGGACTTGACTCACTTACAAACATCCAATCCTATACCACCCCGCTCCCATCCCAAACGTCCATCCCACCCAGCTAACAAATTTAATACCCATCGCAGGCTTACTAACGCTTATTTCCCTAATAATGCATCCTTCCACGCGGCGCAAACCAATCCAACCTACCCTGCCTACCCGTCACCGAAAATTTTTCCACAACCTTATAATCCTATCTCCCGTACCCATGCCACTTTCCCCCCTTCAAATCGTGTATCCCCACCATTCCCTATTAACATAATTACTAAAACCCCTTCTCCCCCCACTAATACTACTAACAACATAAATAAATATACCGAACTTGACAATACTTCCCAACGACCAATTACTACCGCAAATACCAATTCTTACCCGGGCACTACCTCGGGTGGGAAGTGCTATCAATCAATAACTTTTTACAATTCTTCCCTAAAACGCCAATACCCAACTAACGACATAGTTACTACCCACAATAGAATTAACTTACATCCAGAATTAACAACTGATGAACACCCCCACACTTTGGAAACTTACAAAAATCACCTCCAAGAATCACACCAAGAAAAAGTTGAAATTTTTAAACACCCCCAGAGATTACCCCCTAATAAAAAACCAACTTCTCCAATTAAAAAATATATTACAAATCACCCCCTAGATTCACACCCGGAAACAATTGAAATTTTTAAACACCCCCAGAGTTTACCCCCGAATGAAATCCCGACTTCTCCAATTATTATCTCCACAGCGGAACCTACCTCAAACAAAAACAAATTAGAAACGCAACAAATTAAAAATGACGACACCACAAGTAATCAACCCCCCAAACCAGTGCACGACCCGGATGAATGGCGGACTTGGTTGTCGACACTTAGAGTTTTTTTTGAAAATTACCCTCGTTCTAAATTAAACAGTTTAATCAAAGGCAGCGACTTACGCCCATACCTAGCAGTGACAATTTTTGACATCCAATACAACGGCCTCTTGGATTCGGGATCGGAGATTTCAATAATAGGTGGTGACACTTGTCGGTATTTCAAGGGCTTTGTCACTATTCACAAGTCTCCGGATCTGGATCACATCATAACTGCGAACGGTTCATCTTCTCCTGTGTCGGGTTATGTGTTGTTGCCGGTTACAGTTGGAAATAAGACTTCAATTGTTAAATTTTACGTTATACCTGGGGTTTCGACGAAATTATTGTTTGGCATTAACTTCTGGAAGTCATTCAACATTGCTCCAGATGTACTTAGTTTATTACGTAAAGGTTGCTCTTTTTCGGATGAGGAGCACATCTCGACTATTACTTCAGAAGTTAGGTTTATACAGGGATTGGAATCGGTATCTTCGGAAGAACGGACTCGAGCTGACGATTTACTGAAGGAGTTCGAGTCTATTTCTTCAGAGTTGAAAGGCCTAGGGCGTACGCACTTGCTGACTCATACCATCGACACCGGTGACGCAAAACCGATTAAGCAGCGGTACTACATGCTGTCCCCGTCTAAGTTGTTGGAGTTGAACAAGCAGCTAGATGAAATGCTGGAACAGGATGTCGTAGAGCCTAGCTCCAGTCCGTGGAATAATCCGGTCATCATGGCTCCGAAAGCTGATGGCACTTTACGGTTTTGCCTCGACAGTAGGAAATTAAATGAAATATCGAAACACGATGCCTACCCCTTACCTTACATAAACCAAATACTAGATCAGTTGGGTAACGCGAAGTTCCTATCTTCTCTAGACTTAAAATCAGCCTTTTGGCAAATTCCCCTTGATTCTCCGGAATCTAAAGAAAAGACCGCATTTACCGTTCCCTCTCGCGGTCTCTTTCAGTTTAAAGTTATGTGCTTCGGCCTGACCTCAGCACCGGCGACTCAACAACGACTCATGGACGTACTTTTTGGACCAGAGTACGGGGGTCGCATATTCATATATTTAGACGATATTATCGTGGTTTCTGAGACCTTTACCGAGCATCTTACCCTACTCCGCACAGTTTTAGAACGCCTTCGTTACGCCAACCTTACTATTAACCTATCCAAATGTAAATTTTTTAGAAACGAACTTAAATACCTGGGTTTTGTCGTGGACGAGTTCGGATTACGCACCGATCCCGACAAAGTCAAGGCCATCATTGATTTCCCAATTCCAACGTGCCGTAAAGACGTTAAGCGCTTCCTAGGCACCGCTTCTTACTACAGACGTTTCATTAGAAATTTTAGTAATATAGCAGGGCCTCTAAACAAACTTACTACAACTAAAAAAGGGGCACCGCCTTTCCTCTGGTCCCCAGAAGCGGATAACGCCTTCTGCGAATTAAAAAGGGCCATGACTACGGCACCAGTTCTCGCCTGTCCGGACTTCACTAAGCCGTTCACAGTCCACTGTGACGCGTCCGACTTCGGCATTGGAGGTACACTAACTCAAGAGTTCGACGGCGAAGAACACCCCCTAGCATACTTCAGTCACTCATTATCACCACCAGAGCGGAACTATTCAGCTACTGAACGTGAGGCCCTAGCTGTAGTAAAGGTTGTCGAACATTTCAGACCTTACCTCGAAGGCGAGAAACCATTTAAAATAATCACGGACCACTCCAGCTTAAAGTGGTTCTTAAACTTAAAAAACCCAACTGGACGCCTAGAGCGTTGGGGTTGTCGTCTCTCCCCTTACAACTTTTCCATTGAGCACCGTCGAGGCTCAGATAATATTTTACCAGATGCTCTGTCAAGGTCCGTGCCCCTAACACCGGCCGATTACACTGTACCCGTATGTCTAATAAATACAAATTATATACTTGATACGTGGTATCTTAAAATTCGTAAACGCTGTGAGGAGAACCCTGCTGCGTGTCCTAACTACCAAATTAAAAATGGCTGTCTCTACCGCTACACTAAAAGCAATACCCCTTTAAAGAAAGACTTCGAATGGAAGGAGGTTATACCAGCCGACTTCCGTGAGGAGATTTTATGTTCCAACCATTCGGTTCCCACCGCCGCTCATTTGGGTACGGCGAAGACATACAAGAGATTAAAATTACGTTATTACTGGCCCGGTATGTACCCAGATGTGATTCGTTACGTCGCGAACTGCTCCGTATGTTCTGCATACAAACATAGCCAGCAACCTACACCCGGTTTCATGGGTAGTGCCAAGGAGTGCTCTCGTCCTTTTCAGTGCCTTAGCTTGGATTTAGTCGGCCCACTTCCCCCTTCGAGACAGCTCAACACCTATCTCCTGGTAGTTTTATGTTGCTTCACCAAGTACTGTATGTTATTTCCCATGCGTCGCGCCACAGGCAAAGTGATCTCCCAACGGTTGGAAAACCACGTCTTTATGGTTCACGGTGTCCCTCAAACTATCATCGCGGATAATGCATCTTACTTCACGGGTGGAGACGTCCATCAATTGTTTGCTACTTACAACATACCCCAACTCCATTACACCCCAGTATACTGTCCACAGGTCAATTCTGTGGAGCGCTACAACAAAACTCTAGTAACAGCGGTCGCCAGTTTCGTCCAATCAGACCACAGAACGTGGGACGTCAATATCTTCAAAATACAATTTGCACTTAACACTTCCGTGAACGAATCCACGTCGTTTACCCCATTCCTATTAGTGCACGGACGCGAGGCAGTGCCGGATGGGACGATCTATAATGATCCCGAAACCGTGGAAGAGATCATCTTCTCTTCGAGACGTGATTACGCTGACAAGATCGTCGTACTCAAAGATATCTTCTCCACGGTGAAAGAATCATTAAAGAAGGCTCATGATCGTAACATCCAGCCCTATAATGATAAGCGTCGTGACGTAGAATTTAATGTGGGTGACGAAGTATGGAAGCGGACGTTTAAGCAAAGTAATGCTGGAAAATATTTCGCCGCGAAATTGGCCCCGAAGTACGAAAAGTGCCGGGTACTCCGTAAGATATCCCGACTAGTTTACGAATTGGAAGACATGAATGGAAAACCCTTAGGGAAGTGGCACGTAAAGGATTGCAAGCCACCGCCCTTCAACGCCACTTAACAGTCGTGAACTCCAACTTACTCCGACCCCACTAATACCCCATTACCCTACCATATGCCATTTATACGTGGTAGGTCGGAATACCGCTGAGACTAACGTCCATCTTACTAAGGCTATATCTATTCCCAGTAGATACTATAATGCAGTACCGTAGGCCTCGATGCGACTGTCTCCAGCGTCGGCCACGCGGATTCAGTCGATGCCAAGGTACTGCAGGACTTGTGATTCCAGGCCGGGGATCCTCGTCTAAGCGGTTCAAACGACATTTGCCGGTGGTAGGACCAAGTGCACGGTCCACCCGGATGGCTACCACCATCCTACTCCTGAAGCCTACCGAAACCGTGGTGCCTACACCACAGTGGTTCAGTATGGTGAGTAGGACAGCCGGTCACCCCACTGCACATGAGGTCGTTCAACTTTACCCTCAACCCGAGCATTAACGCTACCCCTCGGGTTAACTTGTAGTAGGTTTGGAACTGGACAACCACGTTCTCCGCTAGTGGCCCAGCCCCAAACCTATGATTTCATACATCTTCTCTTGAATAGGCGAAGACAATCTCCCATAAACTTTTTACTTCACAACTACATATTCCACCCTGGAGGCCATCTAACCTAGCCCTCCGGTGTTTTCGTTGGTATGAGTCGGGAGTATGTTATAATCATTGCTTTAACTTGTAGTAGGTTTGGGATTGGATAACCACGCTTACCGTTAGTGGCCCAACTCCGAATCTATGACTTCACACGTCTTCCCCTAGACAGGCGAAGACGCCCCCTCCATAAAATTTACTTTTCCCCTTGTTCCCTGTATAAGGAGCAAGAACTACAATTGCATGTTCCGCTAGAGAGGCTGTCTAACCTAGTCTTCTAGTATTTCGGTGGTATACGTTTTATCTCTTAGTTTTTTTTAGTTAAAGTAAGTAGTTTTAAGTTGTAGTAGGTTGGGGACAGGATAACCACGTTTACCGTTAGTGGCCCAGTTCCGAACCTATGATTTCACACGTTTTCCCCAAAACAGGCGAAGACGTTTTCCTATAAATTTGACGCTACCTTGCACTTCCCGTGTAAGGAGCAAGGACTATAATTGCATACTCCACTCGCGAGGTTACTTGACCTATCCCTCGCGTTATTAGATAGTATAAGTTTTACCCCTTAGTTTTAAGTTGTAGTAGGTTGGGGACTGGATAACCACGTCTACCGTTAGTGGCCCAGCCCCGAACCTATGATGTCATTCGTCTTCCCTTAAGCAGGCGGAGTCGACCTTTCCATGATAAGTCATTTCCCCCTTGCCTCCCGTATTAGGAGCAAGGACAAACCAGTCGCTTTTAAATATTCGTGTAATGGGTGGAGAATTGAGTCAACCAACACCCTCGTGAATTAATTCTCCGCCTATGATTTATTTCATTGACCAATAAGCATCAACGGTCCTCCCACGGTTGTTGTGTCCCCTCTGCTTCCCCACAGGAGCAAGAGCCTCCTACATTTCACCCTGCACGTAAAATTACTCTTTATTCCTCTTCATGCAGTTTGGATCTCTTTTCTGGGTCTCATCAGAATCCGCTAAAAATTAGTGATACCTATATCGGTCCACCAGAGTGATTCCCCACATTTATAACTTTGGATCTCTTTTTGGGGGTCTCGTCACAATCCGCTTAAATTAATAACACCTATATCGGTCCACCTGAATGAATACACCCACAGTTGTAACTTTGGATCTCTTTCTGGATCTCTTCTTGAGTCTTTTAAAATTCCGTCGGAGATTTAAATAAATCTAACACTGAACGGACAATGACTCAGAATATCCACAACGTTTCCTATATTGATCCGGTCGGGTATTCGGGCTGATAATTTAAATTCAATTTTTGTTGACATTTACAATCAGGTTGTTCTCTGGCATAGTGGCAGATCGACTACAGAGTTCCATACGGCAGTACTGCTGTGTGGCAAGCACCTAGCGTGCTTACCCCTTTCGTTCTGATAGACCTTAATTAATTTGACTATCCCCATAATGACTTTGTTTCAGGCAGTTCGGTATTGTCTTAGTAATTATTACACCGTTATCATCTGCGTTACAATCCTTGTTTAAGTGTTGCAGACTACTCCGGTTGCGACTTCACTCCAGTTTACCCGCTACTATACCTGGTCCCCTATACCGGTGGACACAGTCACTTCGTCGTCTTCAACGGCTGCCGCTTCATTGTTTCTAGTTACAGCTTCTGTTATTTCACTTGCAGCGTTAGCCTCAGCTCGAGGGCGAGCTCGAATTTTACTTCTTCAGCTTGCTTCCGCAGTAAAATTCTCCTGGGTGAGGGGGTGTGTAATGGTTATAATCTAACGCTCACCATTTTCCACATTCCTCATTGTTCCCTTGCTGGCGGTAAGGTAAATTATCACTGCAAAACCACACTCATGGAGCTCCTGTCCATCTGGCATAAGTATTCAGTAGCGGAAGATGATTATTAGTATACTTTTACAATTAAATCGTTTGTTCGCATGAGTTAATGTTTTGATTCTAACACCGCTGTCATTTGCTTGTCAAACGTAGGCAGGGTGCAATACCATTCGTCTTGTCATTTCCGAAACGTCAAATCGATTCGGGCTAAGTTGGCTAACCTGGCTAACTATCGGCATTTGTGCGGAAGGTGATTCAGCCCAGTACGCCGTCCGTACGATTGGTTCTGGCCGCGGTTAGGCACACCGGCGCGAGTTTATGGCGGTGACAGGACTCGGTGTTGCCTGGGTCATGAAAGAAAGTCCATACATAGTGAGTCGTCGCATAACCGTTGTAGTGATTTTCTTCTTCGAAATTAATATTATCTTACCGTTCCCCGGTTTTCTCTGATTTGTCCTAATTGTTTTCTTTCTTCGTACCGCTATTACGGGAGTCTTAGTTCGCTCGAGAGGGGCGCTTCTAGCTCGAACTGTTTACCCATGGCCACCGGTTGTTGTCAGGCGCTGGCAACTCGTTCGAGCACATGAGTTAAGTAAATCGGTGAGAGGTTGTTTTTTGGTGGTACGTTCCGAAGGCGAATGTAAGACGCCATTTTAACTAGTGGTTACTAGAAATTAATGCTGTCCAGCGTATCAAATCATATACAATTGGAGATATCTTACCCGGACCGGACGCCACGCGGTCGCGGCTCGCGGCATCATACGTAATTGCACGTGTCCTGCGCTTGCAGTCCTCAGGTGAGTGTTTCACGTTATTAAGCAGTGACTAGGGGTCCGTTTACCCTAAATTAGAACCCGTAAAACTATCATTTATTCCCTCTTTTAGTTCCAGTGTCCACGCGCCGACGTGACGCGGTACCATTCGTGTCCGGAGTTGGCAGTCGTCTTCTATTGACCGTCGCTGGGCGAGTTCCTCCAAGAGGTACGAGATATCCCTATTAGAGCTAAAGATAGTGGCGAGTTTGAGTAAAAGTATAACCCCTAGCGGGCCCTTTCGGCCCTGTTCCTCTTGTACCTGCCTTAAGGGTCCCTTCTGGATCCCGGGACCTGCCCCACGTCGAGGGCACGCTAATCTTCCCCTATTTCCCGGCGGGGCCTACACCGTTACTAATTTAATGTCCTATTCCCCTAGGAGGCGTTTAGTACCGGCGTAAGCGTACGCCAGGCCCGTCTGGAGCTACGGGCGCGTGCCCCGAGGCCGTGTCGTCCCGGCTTGGAACCCGGCAGCTGAGTTGACTTAATTTGATCTCTTTCCCAAAAGGGAACAGAATTTTTATTAGATACTTAACACCTGACGGGCGTTATCGATCAAGCGTTAGTTAAAACCCTGTTACTTAAGACCATAGGCTTAAGTCCTACCGAGGGTTAAAACCCCCGTGTCTAGTTTAGTTTAAGTATAAATAAGGACCAAGGTTTTATGAATAAAGCCTTTCGTTTGGAAACAGTTGTTTAATTCAATAACATAAAAAATAAACATCACACTATGAAAGCTTTCTGTTAATTCTACCTCGAAGCCCTATCTAATTAAATCTTTAATACTTAGGCTATGGAAGCATACCGTTCAGTAGCCATAAATCCTCCGAGTGATGTTCGTTATTAAGACGTCCGCAAGAGTTATAGTGCACTTGTACCGATTGCAGTTTAGAAGATAATTGCGTTAATTGCAACAGATGCTGTGGCGGAAGCTGAAGCTATTATAAGGGATTTGTCTTTGCTAACTGGTTTTATATTGATTGTTTTTAGACGCTTTATCGATTGTGAGGTTGTGTTAATGGTTGCGTATGTTACGCTTGATGGTACGGTAATGGTTTTGATTTAGCTGTAGAAAGTCATGTATAGTATGCTCATATGGACTTTAAATTATGTGGAGATACGATAAGTCTCGCTGTGCCGCGCAAATGCATTATGAAGACTCTTCATGAAGCAGTGTCATCATTATTGAAATAAGGTAGCTACGCTGGTCACTTACGTAATAATTATTTCTATATGGGAAATATTTCTTTTCGTTTGATAATATTTTGCATCTTGTCGTACTGGCATAATATAAGGTACATACGCTGTTCTAATAATTGTTGTCATTTTATAAATGTGAAAGTTTATTAGTGTAGGTATTTGTGATTTATTGAATCAGGCGTTACTTTGCGGAGGTCCATATTAATGAACTAAAACAATTACTTTGCTCACCCGCGACCTTACAATAGTTACGTTTATGCAAGAAATGTGTGTTCATGCAGTTCCTCCACCTCCACACTGTACGAACACACACAAATCACATAAACACAACTGTATGTTTAACATTTGGTAGCATAGCATACGGTTGTGGTAACTCCGAAGATGAGCTCTGGTTGAGTTCGAAACGCGTCAGTGTAGCTTGGTGGTGGTGATAGTTGTGTTTATGTGATTTGTGTGTGTTCGTACAGTGTGGTGGCTTTTTATCATAATATATGTATCTGCGTGATCGGGATTTAAGCACTTTAATAAAATCTCTGGTGATGATGATGATGACGAATAAAATCTAATGTTGGCTCCACACTCTCGCGAGGCGCCTCGTATACAACCAAGTGAGCGAGCGCGAGAGTGTGGTTCATTCCCTCACCTCACCCCCTCGCGTCCTTTGACTCGCGTCCGAAAACCGACACAAAGCGGAGCGACAGCGAGGCGAGGCGAGGGAAGACGAGGCGACACGAGCGCACCGTCCTCACTCTCGTACTCGCGTCCCCTCGTGTATCCTCGTGGAGAGTGTGGATGGGGCATAGGAATTTCAATTCCGCCGGCACTAGTCCCAAATCTAATGGTACACGCGAAGTTAGTGAAATAAAACTTACAAGTTTAATATTGTGTTACGTTTTTGACATCTGTTAGATGACTTGCAATTTCCAACATCGATTTAAACTGTGTTCTTCAACACCTTTTACTTCGTAAAACTTACATTATGTGTGCTCCATCGATAAAGCGAACACCAATAAATTATGAATTTCCGAGCCCATCTTTGTTCTCATGCACATTCGAATTAAAGATAAGCGCCTTAGATAATAAGTTCTCAAACATAATTAGTCTGTCATTTAACCGCCATGTTTAACGAAAACTTTATCTCGCGTCATCGCAGTGTCAGTTAAAAACGGTTTACCTCACATTATTAATGAGCGTTCAAATATCGACTTTCACCATACAAACAATTAACTAAGAATTCGCTGGTACGTTTTGCGTGACAGCGAGGCGTGTTCGAATTAGAGTGTTAACATGCCCATATATCACCGTTCGGCGATGCTGTGGAAGCCACGCCTTCCCGTCTTCTCCCCGCGCGCGTCGCACCCCCTTTGTCTTTTAGCTGGCAATCCTCATCACCATTCCACGTTGAAGCGGCCCCCAGAGCGGTCGCTGCCGCTGCCCATTTCCACTTTCCGTGTTTTTGAACTGAGTGCAGTGCGTTTGACTTTTTGAAATATCGTGTTCAACGATCTTGTTTTGTTTCGCGTAGTTTTTGTTTCTGGATTTCAGGTAAGTTTTAATTGATTATTTTTTATGTACCCATGATTAGGCTGAGTAAGTGAACCGTATGTTTTGTGAGCGATAAGAGTTATGAATTATTATTATGTGTTCATTAGTAAGCGTCCATTAATAAAATTCATTCATTGAATAAGTAATTAACAAACTGTTTGAGGAAACATTGGTGTGTTATTATTTATGAGATGTGATAGCGGTCGTAACAAAAGCCGTAAAAAGGTGATTTTTTTAGCACATTTTTTTACGCCATAAAGATGTTTAAGAAACTTTGGCTTGATAACCTAATTTATCATGTTATTTAAAAAATATAGTATTGGTGATAGTTATATGATAAAACGCAATAGGTACTTAAAAGAGTCTTACATCAAAACAATTATAGCGCAACTTTAAAACTAAGTAATTTATAACATAATTATTAGTCGTTTGTAAGTCACGATAAGACTTAGTAAAACCTACAGCAAAATGAAATTTGTATTTTAAGCGTTTACATTTATGTCAATTCGTTTGGTTCCACTATCTTATTGCCGAACCGGGTGGGTAGAACCAGGCGCGGACCTAGGATTTGGTACAATGCCTGCTTATTTAATGTTTAATCTTCCATAAGATTGAAAAAAACTTCTTAAATTAAAAATAAAACCGCCTTCAAAAACACCTAGAAACTAAAAAGCATAAAAGCAATAAAATAAAAATTGCACCTATTTTTTTTTTATTTTTGTGATGCGTAGGATAAAGTAGGTGGTACATGATGGGGACGTGCATCTCGTACGAGAAAGCGTTGAGCACAGGAGTCTGAAAATGACATGTACAGTAGGCGAAGATGCCGAAGATAGCATTTTGCCAGTTTTGACAATATTTTGCCTTGCAACTATTAAAGTAAACGTATTGCAACTGAGTTGGTCATCTATGGATGGTCTTCATCATCAGTGTGCTTTCCGAGAGCAAATATACGAGTGCATCTCGTGACAAGTCCATTACGCCCAAACATAGCATAGTTAAATGGTTTTATATCAGAGTTGTGCCTAACTTTCAGTTTCAGCATCTGATTAGTACGGAAGAATCTTTAACTTAAATCATCTTGTTAGTCGCTTACCTATTCTATATTAATCGAGATTACTTATAGTCGCACGAGTATTAGGTACTTAGCTTTGAGGAGTTCCGTTGGCCATCTGCGGTCTTCTTCATTAGGTTCAGTTTACCAAATAGTACTTTCTAAATGCAAATGCTTGACTTGGTGCTAAATGCCAAAATCGCCATAAGTGTGCCTATAAAATTTGAAGGTTGCCAATTGGAAACACCCCATTATCAGATCTTGACTTAGTGCCAATGGAACCATCTCAGGAGTATATTCTTTCAAATAAAGAAAGAATTTTGAGAATCGGTCCTCAATTGGGGGAGGAATCGGTGAACATACATATAAAAAATACATACAGTCGAACATAAACCCACCTTTTACCTAGACTAGGCTATTACCTAGACGCTGCTCTCTACGAGTACATCCCAAATTCATCCATGCGTTGTAGCGCGATAGAGCACCAAACAACATGCGCACACACAAACAAACTTTTGCATTTGTTTATATATAAGGTAGCGGTATGTTTTTCACAAATTTCACGCAACTACAGCTACCCATCCTACCGTGCTTATATCTTATGTCCGGTCCATAAGATTCAGGCCCTCCAAATATCCAATTTTGCGTAACTTGTGCCATTATTCACAAGTAGGTAACCCTAATACTTGTTGCTCTCGTAGGCGGGGCCGAAATTATTTTATTATTTGACGCATGCGTGTAACATTTTGTCGTATTTTTCTAGCAGTAACAGTGCTTTTTAACAGGTTCCCTGTCCTATGAGGCACATACGCCTCATGTGTGACTTTACTGATACGTCCATGAGGCACATGTGCCTCATGACTATGAGCGTTTAATGTCATTGTTACTATGAGGACGTGTCAAAAGAATGCCGCACGTTGCTTCGGGACAAGTTGCCTTAGATTAGACATTATCTTTATCTACGTAAACTTTGCCTTCAATTGAGTTTAGCCCACACCATTTTAGTGCAATTTCGGATAAGTAAAAATAGACAGAGTTAGTTTTCAAAAGACTCTAGAATTAGAAGCGCCGGTGACTGTGTTTATTTATGAGATGTTGACAAATGCTGAAATGACGAATCGGACCAAACTAGACTTCGAGTCTTAGTGACGTAAAACTATGCGCTATCCACCAATTTGGTAATAAATAATATTATTAAATATTTATTTTTATCAGCAGTACGTTTGCTCAACGAAATCTAAGATTTTTATAAGAGAGAGAGAGAGAGAGAGAGAGAGAGAGAGAGAGATGTTTATTTACACATATTCGATACAAACACAGAAAAAAAATACATTTAAAAAATAAAAATAAAAAAAAAAAAACAGGAAACACAGATTTGACAGGAAATTTACAAATTAAAAAAATATATCGAATAGTATAAATTGGGACCCACTCAGCATAATGTTGTGGCAAGCCACAACGCTGTTTTTCAGTGGGACCCATACCCCTACTTATAAACGATAAGTCTTGGAGGTGCGATCAAAATCAAAATTTTTGGGTGAGTTGGTCGGGCCGGAGCTGGTTGTTAAAGATACAGGGTAAATCCTAAGTCGTGAACAGAAATTATTGTTTCAAACTCAGATGATGTTGGGTATTATAATGCAGTAACTCATTTGTTTCAATTAGTCTTATTAATTTTGAGGTGTCCATACATTGAGTAGTTTCAGAGTTCATAAATTTGATCTAACTCACAATCAGTTGATGTTGGATAATATAATGCACTAACTATTAACTCATTTACTAACCATTATTTCTTTTAACGATTTAGGATGCACTCTGTATATTATTCTTAAATATTGAGTCGTTTTATACACCTTTCTATTACTACTGGTACCTACTGAGTAATAATGTAAATTTCCATTTGTGTTATCCTACATCCTTGCATTGTTATGGGTGGAGTTCGTTACGAGTATAATTTACGATTACAGACATATCCCGGGTTATTTGCTTTTTATTATTTCTACAATTTTATTGCCTTTTGAGACGCAGAACCAATAGCTTCTAGTTGATATCAAAATGGTGCCTTTTAGCAATTTTGACTACCTACCTAACTTCCGTTGTCAAATACAATAGTTTCATGTTTTGTAGTCAAATAAAATTACTATTTTGCCAGTGACTAGTGACAGGTTTATGGCGTATTTTCAATTTTAGCTACATTTTAATGCGTTTTTATTACCCTTGCATAAAATCTACAAAGGGTCCCGCCCGAGTGTGTTTTCATAAGGTATACATATTTTGTTACTTTATTATATTACAAACGTTGACATACTATAAAGTGTCTTAAAAATTGTTTCTATTTGCATCTACTAGTTAAATTTCATATCAAAATTACGAGCGTTTGCTAGTAAAATTCCGTTGCTTTAAGTCCCGAAGTTCCCTTTGATGTGTTTCTGTGATACCATATCAGAATGTCTGGTGGGGCAATGACAATTTACTTTCAACGCTGCCAGAATATTTATTGGCCATTAAGAACACTGACCTAGCAAAAGATGGAATGTTTTGAAATACTAGTACGCTAAACGTCAACAAATCGTTTATTTTGTGTGTAGGCCGCAAAGGTCTCTCTTACATGTCTATTTTTTATACTACCAAGTACCAGTGCTTTTAGAAAGACCATGTCAAGAAGAATGCGCCGCAAGAAACTTGGCCGAAAGCAAATTTTTCCAGCAAAAAATATATTAACTACAATTCACATAGCTATTAATTAATACATGCGAGACAAAGTAAATTAAAAATTTGTAAGAAGCAAATTATTTTTATCAAAGAAAAGTGTTCTAAATATAAACACTTCTTATTTTTTTTAACAAAATCAAAGTGTTAATTATGTAACAGCGATGATAATAAACATTTCTGATTCTGATTCAAATTTAATTCTCATATCTCTCCCCAATCTTATGTAGTTCAGCTAGTTCTTGTTGTTTGCCTTTTGGCAAAACATAACCCAGTAGTCCTTTTATTAGTGTCAATTTATAGCGATATGACCAATTCCATGCCTCGAGTATTATGAGTGTGGGCGAGCCGAGGTGCGTATACTGTCGAGTTTTATGACTGTTAATAGCCTGTTTTATGCACCTTAGCTCATACTTCAATGACTTCAATGAAGCTATTAAGATGTTAGTTGCTTGAATATAAGATTTTAGATTTGTAACCTCTCCTGGAACAAATTTCGTTACGTTAGTGCCTTGTATGACTGAATATCTAAATAAAGAAAACTGATAATATCACCGAATTTATCAAGTCAAGATTTACGCACAATTGTGTAGACTAGTTGGCATATTGAAAGATAACAGAAATAGAGAGTAACGTTAATTTTTTGCCATCCGCGGATACGTTCACAATTAAAACTAAAGTTCACCAAACAATGACGGCATTTAAAGAGAGCCGTCCAATCGTGTGTGGCTCGCATGTGTACCTGTCTTTAGCCCTTTACCTAATAGCTGCGACGTGACTGCATATTCGGATCTCGGCAGTTAATCTCCGATCCTTGGACTTTTAGCTTGGGTAATGTGTAGTTGATTCCATACTATTTGTGCTTGCAACCGCTGCTAGCTCCAGGGAGTGGTGTAATGGTACTGTTTGATAGAGTTATTTCATTGAATGCAACATTGTATTAGGAAGACCATTCGATGCAAAGTTTGCACTTGATAATACGTTTATGCCTGTTTTCATTGGTAAGGTCTGTCAAGGATCCCTTTAGTTTTATGGCAATTTCGTCCCGTTGATTAACTTATCAATATTGTTCGTCATCGACTTCCTTTAGTAATTTAAACAGGACTATTGCCGGCATAACGTTACATTAGCAACGGTTTTTTTTTATATGTAGAAAGACAGTTTAGTTAGATTTATGATCGCCTTACGAAAATCGAAAATTTATCGTAAATATTCACATTATTACATTCGAGTTACTAAAGCAATAATATGTATCGACAATCTAAATATTTTTATTAAACCACGGTTATTGAACCTGTGACTTTATAAGAAATATTATTCTGTTAAACAACATGAAACGCAGATTGCTATAGTGATCGGATCGATCGAGAACCGAATGAGCGCGTTGCACCGACGGGATGTCTTCAATTATAATTCTCTCCTCCTATTAGCACTCTTATGAATGTGAGGTTTGTAGTCCCATGTCGTCGTGTGTATGACTAACATCCGGCAAGGGACATCTGTCGCTTCTTCACCGTTTATCGCTCAACTGATGTCATCGTCACTTTATTCTATCTGTATTCCTTATCTTCAACTCTTTCTCCGAACTACAACTTCAATTTTAATAACGGTAATGTACTGTTCAAATTTGTTGAATGATTGGAATATTAAACGATTGCCATGATTCGCTTTGACCTCTCGTAAGCGGTTTACTCATTTTAATTTATGATTGATCGAAACTATTTTATAGTCTGTAGGAAATTATAAATTCAATAGACGATGCGGTGCTTTATTCATCATTACGGTCGATCTCAACTCGGAAGCCTGTAAGATTTATATGTGAACGCCATTCATTCGTCTCCCTTACTCGGTCATATCTCATATTCGCTTTGAATTTAAATGATATTTACGAAATGGTCGGTGCTGTTAAGGTTATTTTGATTTATTGGTATTGGATGTGCGTGTGGCGTATAGCGGCGGCTCTTTATACGTCTGTGCAACGGCTGACAGCAGATGGATGCGTGGTCCGCGCAGTGCCTCATGCCTGTCGTTTGCGTTCCTTGTTGAATTTATTGAACACGAAGTAACGGTTGCCGTGCCTTCCTTTGGCTGGACTCTGGTGGTCGCTGTCGCCAACCTCGTACCACGTGATATATTGTACGAGGAAATGCTATCCGCGTAAACCTGTTGACTTTCTTATACGTCATTATTTATTACCCAAATGCACTTACAGGGTATCGCAAGTATTATTTAGTGGTGTACGCGTTGAATTTATTTAGTTCCTCATTCTGTAAATGTCCATGAAGTATAAGTATATGTTTTTATAGTAATGTTATATGAGTAGGTCATGTTGACATTAATTTCTACATGCTTCCACATCTGAGAATAAGCCAGCGAAATGTACGTATGTTTAAAATTACTTCTTATTTGTTTTTATGTGATCAGGCGATCTATGTTCCCGATGTTATTTTTCATGAATAATGTTGTTATTGTAAATGAAATTGTATCATTCATAGTGACGGGCGCGATAGAGCAATGAATGTGTACTAACTAGTGGCTATATTTTATGACGGCCGATTCTATCGGCACGGACTTGTCAATCACTCCGCGGACACACCAGACCAATCTCAATTACGTCCCGCACACTTTTCTGCATAACATTTCAAACCTTCAACAATTGGGATAAGGAAGGCTCTGGGACTGGTGAGCGGTAAAATAATAGCGCGAGCGCCGATCGGACACGGCCATCCATCATTCGTAAGAGCGAACGCGTAACGAGCCTCTATTCGTGGACCGTACCTGCGCCCGCGACGGTTTTTACACCCTCCCGCGACGTCAAGTGTACTTTCTCGTTTTTATTGATGGATCACGAATTTGTATTACGTTATCGTATTTAAATCACATGATCTATGTCTTGTATATTTGAATTTGACCTGAGCTAGTTCCATGTAATTTATGTTGGGCTTTGAGTTAAAATCCTTTCAAGGTGCAATCTGATCGGCGTGGTTTGCATAATTGAATAGCTAATGTCCCTCAGACTCCCCACGTGAGTGAGGAGTGACGTTGGTGTTCCTAACGATCGCGATGTTATCGTGCCAGTGACGTTTCAATACAAGTAGGAAGCGCGGAGGAAAGTATCGGCTTATCAATAGATGAAGCGCAGCGAAGCCCAGCATTTGATTCGGTTATGCCTCCTAAACAGGCAATTGATAATGTCATTTAAATTTTAACTAACGAGCCAATCGTAAATTGGACTCAACCAAAAACTGGACTAGACCTGGCAGTAGAATTTAAATCCGGAATTTTACCAAATTCCTATGGAAATTCCTCACAATGACATCGCGGTTTTCATTTACGTCGTATGACGAATACCCTTTTAAAATTTCATGTTTCTAGACTTAAGATATATTGGGTATATGTATCATAATACCGAAGTACGAAAGACCGGATATATTTACTAATATCGAATGGGTCAAAAGACCGAAAGTTTATTTTCTGAAATCGTAAACTTTTCAAGATTGTTATAAAAATAATACAATACAATACAAATATTCTTTATTGATCACCAAACACAGTACAGTGACATTACAAAAATAAAAATTCAGGTAGACAATAGGCGGTCTTATCGCTAAAAAGCGATCTCTTCCAGACAACCAATTACTCAGAAATTAATAAATATCAACAGACTAATGTAATGTAGGTGGCAGAAATAACAGACAAGAGAAACGTAGTATTAATAGACAATAAATAATAAAAACAATAATCTAACCTAACCTGGGTTCTACATGATGCCGTTTTAATAAATTCTGAGAAGTTTACGGTTACAGAAAAAAAACCTTGTCGGTCTTTTGATACATTCGATATTTTAATAAATTCGGTCATTCGGTAATTTCATACAACTCGTCCAGCCGTGTTAATACAAACTTTTGCATCTATAATGTTAGCAGGATTAGTCGTATAGTCAATAATAAGTATGTGTACTATGAAGTCAATATTCTTCGGAATATTCAAGACAAATGGCTTGTAGAGTCCGCCTGCATTAATTTTGAATGGAGCGCGTGTTTAAAGAGAAAATGTCAACATTGTTGTTGTGAGCTTGTATTAGCATTATAAATTGTTTCAAATGCCAATGAATGTATCGTCATATTTATACTCGATATGAAGATTTCTGTAAGGTAATAAATAGATAATCTTGTGTAAGAATACATTTAGTTGATGTTTCTCCGACATATGATATTAACACATGTTACTTACATCATTGAAATAATTATACATCACCATATTTTGTTGGTGCATGACACGCCTTATGTAATAAATTTCTAACGATTCTAAATTAATTTTGTGGCGTGCTTTATGGTAGTGGCAGTATAATTATTATACTTATGTCGTTCGACGTTTCGCTGGCGCCCTTCACCCATTCCTGTCACTTATTGAAAATTTAGCGCTTGGTACGTTCTAGGAATGCGTCGGGTCCTCGCCTGGCTGCAAACTTCGTGAGTGGCGTTTCTGAGATTCAAGATTAGAAAACAGGAGAATTCTAAGCGTTTAGAAAATTCTCCCCTTTCTTCGAAAATCAGGTGTCTTCACATTGACATAATACATAAAATCAGTAACAACGAGGATGGAAACCAATCCGAGAACATATCAGATGGAGCTATAAATTAAATGAACAGGCAATATTCAATTAAAGCCCATCCGTGTTTATCCGTCGGGGGTTAAATTTTTTCGAAACTACTTACCTTCTATCTATCTTCCTTCCTTCCTTCTATCTATTCTAATAACATGTTTCATCTTTTTCTAGTGTTTGTGTGTCCGATGAAATAAAGACGACCATAAAAATCGAATAAAAGAATCATTCATTACACAATTTAAAAAATGTGTCTAGTCAGACCCTCATCGATTCCTTATACGATGTCGATACCTTTTCAAATTAGACGCTAAACGACATGTACTCGATTTCACAATTGAATGACGATTAATAATTTAGATTTTTTTATAGACGGTCGTAGAATGTCGACGCCGACACTCGAAAGTGGGTTATTGTTGTTTTCGATTATGATTTTTCTCGCATTCTCGACGCCTTCGAGCTAAATTGTCTATTTGTTTTGATTGTATAATGTTTCAAATATTTGGACTTATGTTTTGGCATAAATTGCTCTACGTCGACGATATTTTTATCTACCCTGTTTAGCTTAATAAGATCAGAGTTGATATTGAATTAGATAAATCAGAACTCGTAGCTTTTTCCGATTTACGCTGCTTTTAAATTTAAATAGAATTTTGTGTGAATTTTGTAAGAAACGAAACATAATTAACAAGAGAAAAACAAGTGTTGGGATTTTCTTAAGATTAACACACTGGTTGAGACAACATCTCGCCCTGCAAAATAGATAAACGCGAAAGTTCAAAACATTATTTGCTCATTGAATGTGATATTTTGAACATTCGCGATTTACAATTACATAGTAAACCTCTCTCTCGCAATCAGACAAAAAGTGGACAAACAAATACCTCAATAAGGACACTAATATGATAGTTCGTAAGATATGATATTTCCTCTTCAAATATCTCGAAATGTAATCTAATCGTATGCTCACTTCGCATAAACAGATTCTATTTGAAATTAAACACCAATTTACATACTGACTATATACATTTAATCCTTGCAAGAGGCCCAAGTGCCACAGTTTATAGTAGTTGCGAACGCGAAAGTGTTACTATTTGCATACTAACCGTGGACTTAAACGGCAAATTCTCCTAATAGTTCCAGTCGTGCAAGCGCGATATAAATTAAATGATTGGGGTTATTGAGCACAGAATAGATTAAATTATAAGAATCGGTTCAATGAAACCGAAATAAACATGTAAATTAAATTAGTCTTTGTGCGACATACGTCTACGGCTACTGCTCAAAAATGTGTAGGGATAAAACGTAAATTCAATGCGTCATTGTTACCTAGACAAACAACTTGAACTGAATGTTCATTTAAAAATGAGGGTTTTATGGGATTTGTAACATATTAGTATTCAGTATCATATCAAAGTAGGTTCGTGTTCTATTGAGCTCGCCGTGCACTGACCTTCATATTTCTTTGTTGCACACTACAAAACAAGGGTATTTATGAAAATCTTCCATACAATGTTGGTTGGTGGTTCCATGTAATATGTAATGTTTCATTGCTAAAGCAAACACAGCATTTAGTCATCTTCAACTCGATATTTTCTATCATCGTAGTGATGTAACGCTCGGTCGGTGTAATCTCAGTGTTTTATGTCCGTGGAGATGCCACTGACGAATGATTAATGAGCACATCACTAGCGATAGTGCGCCAGCGCGATGCACCCACTATATTGTCTCATTTATTGCTAATGATCTATTCAACATATATATTTTCTGTCTTCTATTACTTATATGTTTCTACTTTCTAATAAATGTAAGTAGTAACTTTGAATAAACAATCATATTTACGACCTTTTTCAGAATCGACTGATGATTACCATTTTTATAGCTATTAGTTGCTTTAAGTCTGCATTTATTACTCTGAAATTACTATGTACAGTCTCTCGTGCTCTCAGCACGTATAAGCCCTATAAGCAAATTAACTACCAATAGTAAAACATCGATGACTTTAAAGTTATTATTTTGAACAAGTTTACCGTGACTTTTATTTGCAATACTCGTAAATATGACTATATAGTCTCATGCCATCCGTACATAAACCTGAAGTCATTTAAATTCATCTAAGCTTAATGTGCATATCGCGAACGCACATTAAAGTTGATGACCATGAAAGTATGGCAAAGTATACTAACGTTCCGTTTTTTATACGAAATATCCGAGCACATTCTAAAATTGACGACCTTATACTTTCCATAAACATACCTCGTGGATCATGCGCAACGTGTAATTTTACAAAAACGTTGTTATAATGCTCCACCAAATTGCTGTGATTTGTTTCCGAGCCATCGATACCGCTCCGTGCGATCTTTTGCAATTACTCAATACCGCCGACCGTGTTGATTCTACAAATGTTATTGTTCCTGCACCAATCTTCAACGGCATTAGAGATAATGTAACAATTGGCTCTCATGTTGCACCGAGATGACTTTCACTCGCACACACTAACAATGTGTTTCTTTCAAACGGCGGACTCTATCTTAATATGTTTTCCTCAAACACGGCGGCACTTCAAGGTTAGAAGAGACAATACATTCGTTTTGATCCTAAAAATACCAAGCGAGACAACACACATCAAATGCGTGTGTTTAATCGATATTCAAAGAAAATTAAACCTTTTGAAAAGAGTTTTCAGTGAATGATTTACTTAGTTGTTGCCATCGTACAAAAATACAGTTGCCGAGACATACTTACCTACAAGCTCTATGTTCTTTTCTCCACGCTCGTTCTCAGAATTTCGATAACACGTCTAAAGTGTCAAACTTTGTGAAAAACCCGTCGCTCACCCAAACATTTTTCTGTCAAAAATTTAAGACAAACAGGATCGAGATAAGCATGGCGCTACGCGCATGTGGCTAGTGATTAATGAGTTCGTAAAATAAATCATTTTGTTGATAATGTTTCTTTCTCTCTTAATATCTGACGGCTCTGGAGTTGGTTAATTCTCAATAATATCTTACGTCTGTGTTCTGAGTCATCTTATGTTCGGTGCTAAAACACCTTGCACTGCGGTGAGTCCAGTATTACCATTATCAATAATATCGGCCGTATAAGGCGCCGCAGTCCCGGGTATTATGCTTGTTGAGATACTAAACTCGGGCTGGTTTAGATTTTGCACGATCTTTACTAGTTATGATTCTGTACGATAGAAATTTGTTACTGTATAAATGAATTGTGCAGAGTCTGGCGACAAGTCTGTTGGAGTTGCTTGTAACTGTCATGCTAAGTTCGAATCTTTCGTTAGCTACTGTTCAGAGCCTTTTATTTTATCTAAATTTGGAAATTTATTTAGATATTTCTTGTTAAATATGATGTGTAGATTTTGTTTCAGTATTTTTGCCTTACTGGATAGCACGACGGCATTAATGTAATGAATGTTTTCGTTAGTCCGGGTATATTTTACTTGGTCGATTATTCATAGGGCCGGCGTCAGTGCAGTACATTGTCGGTCGCGGCGTAGGCCGTTCACCGCGAGACGGACGTGCATAAATAATCGACCGTAATCAGTTTTTATCAAGCGACACACTATTTAAGCGATTGTTGATCCCTTCTCTATGGAATGTTCCAAGTTTACTCGGAATTCCTCAACGGTCCGGTGGATATTTAGCAGAAACTTAAAACTTTTTTTGTTGCCACAGATATTGGAGCGCCAGAACCCATGAACGTATAAGCCATCGTGATATAAATGTGAGTATCGTCTGCAAATTAAGTAATGGATTAGGCACTAGAAAAATATAGAGTCATTCATTTTATTAACGACTACAAGGCAGTGTCTCGAGTCTAGACAAATTTTGCTATCGATTTACAACTAACCTATTTTGACGGCAACCGGTAATTTCGGACTGGTCCTATAGTCCGTTCGTTTCGTAGACCGCCAAACACTATTTACAAGATTCAAATTCCGCAGAAGTGCAATAAAGTCGTATAACATGTCATTGCTTTTAATGGACACATTGGTTTATTGATTGTAAACATTAGTTGCTTAATATTGGACTTTGCTTTTCTAATTTATGCATGTGTGTGTTACCTGTTTTATGATAGTCCTTTCATTAAGGGTCATATTTCGAACACTAATTCCTATTTTGAATAGGAAACTGATGTTTTCGGTATCCTATTATCTCGCCTCATTCGTTTTTCGTTTCATTCTTATTTCGTCTCATTCTCACACTCACTCGTCACTTTGCCTTGTTCGCTATCCGTCATTATCTTATTTAGTCAAATTCTGTAACTTGTCTCTCTCTTAATAAGTCTTATTCGTTTTACGTCACGATCTTCCTTGGACTCATTCGTCGTTCTTCCCTTTCGTTTTTTGTCTCATTTACTTACGAACATTTATTTACCAGTACCGAACGTATCGAAATAATTTTGGTGAATAAGTAAATGAGACAAAAAAACGAAAGGGAAGAACGACGAGAAAGGAAGACCGTGACGAAAAACTAATAAGATGTATTAAGAGATAGACAAGTTACGGAATTAGATCAAAAAAGATAGTGACGGATAGCGAACAAGACGATGACGAATACAGAATGAGACGAAATAAGAATCAAACGAAAAACAATTGAGGCGAGATAATAGGATACCATGTTTTCCTTGTTTGGGATGTCTTTAACTTTTTTGAAGTGCTAATATTAATTATATATTAATTCAGCTTAAACATCAGCAACTATGTTATTTTGCGACATAAAGCTCTACACTTGCCTATTTGCGTTATGCAACTAGGTTTTAGTAGTAATAAACGCAGCTTGTTATTTAGTACAGAAAATATCGCAATAAATAATGAGACGTTTGTAATACTAATATCTTAACCGCATTTCTGATCTCGATCTCATCTGATCGCGAGTTTATCTAGATCTCTTTGTCACGTTCTCCTTATGGGTGTAATACCGCGATAGAGTAGGACGGGTGTAGGTTTTGCTGGTTTATTTTGAAATGTAATTATTGCAGGCTAATGAGCGGAGTAGGCTTCTCGGAAGGGCAATTTGCGAAGATACAAGGTTGCGAAATTGGTGTTTTGATCAACGCCGTCTTCTGTGCGAGCATGTCAATGTAGTACTTGCCATTTCGAAACGATCGCGATTTGTATTCCGAATTATTTCAACATCTCATCTTATTCAAGTCGTTTGTGGTATGGAATATGGATAGCGGTTATCCTTGTAGTTTTTCTCGTTATTAATTTTAGAAGGCAATATTGACTTGTATAAACGTATTTTGGTGCAATTCATGTTAAAGTCTAACTGCTGAACGATGGTCCCTATTTATTTGGTTGTAAATACTTACGCCAGTTTAGTAATTTTAGTTTTTCTTTATTGTACGTAAGACACCCAGGGCCATTTTTGACCCACTGAAGCCTCTGGGAGCTTGCAAGGAGACCCAGCAAAACTAAGGGGGCCCACGTAATAATATTAGTATTTTTATGCAAACATGTTTATTCAACGCAAATGTTTCTTTAGAAGTTGAAGAGCAAGGTGAAAATATTGTAGTTCATTGATATAGACTTCCGCAAAATAACACCTGAATATTTTATTTTTATAAATGCGTGTTCAAAGGTCTAATTAATGCAAAATACCTAACGAATAACACATGTGCTAATAAAAGGTGATTTTGAGCCGTATTCCAAATTTCGATAAATTGATACCTATAACTATAACCTTCTAATAAAATAAATTGTAAACACATGTCGCTAATTAGACAAAAAAAAAAACAAAAGGATCTTCAAACGTACACAAATAAATTAAGCGATAATAACAATCAAAATACAATAAAATGTCAGCTAAAAATAAAGTTATAATGTCAAATAAGAATTAAAGTTAAAAGACATAATTACAATAGTGAAAAGTTTTACTTTTATATTACAAAACGTGATATATGTCATAACGTAATGTAAACAATGATAATAAATAATATAAAATAAGATCAGCGATGTACCTACCTTCCGTACAAAGTACTTAACATAAAAAAATTAAAATGTATAAAGTGGGTATATTTACATATTAAAAATGTCAACAAGAATTCAACGTTATGGTTAATGTTTATTATTGTTGCTGTTATGTGTGTTTTTGCAATGTTATCGTTAATAAAACAATATGAATTATTTTTCATTTTCTCCTTTATTTTTTCAAATCATGTGGTTGACTTACAAAGGTCTACCAAAGAATCAAAGTGTTCATTCAATGGACATACTTAAATATTTACATCAAAATTTGGATGGTGACTAACAATCACCTTGTAGATCGAATAGGGGTACAACCTATTTTGGATCTATCTGAGATCCCTGAACATAGATTGCGTCGCGGCTAGTGGGTCACAGCACTCACAGCGCGGCAGGCACAAGAGGGATCATGGATAAATCGGAATCATATCAGACTTATGTACATCCAATACGCGAGTAATCAGGTACATTGTTAACTTCGAGTGTAATAGTAGGTAGTTCAGTATCTAAAATTGTGATAAGGTTACATTTCCAGCCAGCACTTTCTCTTGAATATCCAAGAATTGTTTTATCATCATCAACTCTTGCGCCGATTCGTCTCGCCTGCGCCGGCGCCGCCTCCGTGGCATCGCGCGATATCATGCGTGTGCGATTATACACGCGTTTCGACGCGTACGATACTTGTTTGTTTGTACATAAACATTAGCTGTGACTATGTAATTTGTATGAAACATTGATGTGGAACGATAGTTTAAGGAGGATGGAAGATCCTTATTAAATTGTATGGTGCTTGACTATATATTTTAAGATCTTATTCGGGTTTTCATTTGGATGATTGAAATATTATTACGGTATTTTAGAACTAACAGTTGCTTGTCTGTTTTATCAGACAGCGAATATCGTCTGGCAGATAAAATGTCCTTAAAAATATGAGGTAGTAGGTATTATGGTGTTGCAACTTTAAATATTTGATTATGAATTGCTAAGAGGACTTATTATTTTTTACTAACTTAATCGATTTCGATATGAGTTCCCTTTAGTCATTACTTTATGCGTTTTATGATATAATTTTGTATTAAACTCCCGCAAAAAGATAAAAAATTCGAAAAATACCTATTGCACCTCTATTGTTCTTAGTGGGTTACACTGTTTTTTGATAGTCAGTCAGTCACGTTACTCTTTTATAGATATACCTAGATAAAGATGTGTGAATGAACTAAACTAAACTAAACGAAGCTTGGAATGTATTCTTCTTCATTTTCTATTCTATCAAATGTACCTAGTGTTAAATGATTTGGGAGTTGCTATGCTGACGCGTTTCAAATATCTACTTCCGTATGCTACTTGTCCACAAAAACTATAACCTTTACTGAAAATTAAAAAATTATAACATCTCCATCTCTACGCGCAGTCAGCAGCAGATAGATGGATGGATGAGCTCAAAAAGTTCCACACTCAACTCTATTGCTAAGGCAATAACAAGGCGTGCAGGTATACGTTCAACTTCTAAATCGTAATTCAATTTGTGTTATTCACATTCAAGCATTCGCCGTCAACTCAACGTCATGTATGGCAAATTGAATGAAAACGACTGTCTTGCGCGGAATACCCTTGATGTTTGCAAGCGAGCTTTTGATCGTACGTAGTTTATCACTAAAATAATGAAATAAAATGAAATCAACTCGATGAAGAACTCCGATCTGCCAGCTCATCGGGAGTTCATGTATCCCCCTTGTCATCGTCTGAAGTCACGGAGTCCACCCTACCAGTCGGCTCGGAGCCTGTTTGATGAACCGTTCGACATTAAAATGAGATGGAAGGACGAATGGCGGACTAACCCTCCTAAAGCCGCCCTATCAGATCGCGACCCCACCCAAAAACCTTGGGGATTCTCTGGTCCAAGGCGAGAATGGTGCCAGTTAAATAGGCTCCGCACTGAGCATGGGCTCTGCGGGGAGTACATGTTCAAGTGTGGTGTGGACCTGTACAGTCCATCCACCACATCATTCATGACTGCCCAAAGAGGAGATACGCTGGAAACACCCTGAACCTGTTCTCTCCTGATGCGAACGCAGCCCTATGGGAAAAGAACTTAGATATTCGTTTGTAGTATAGCTTTTTTAGTAGTATTAAGTAATTGTTGTTAAGCGACTCTGTATATCATAAATTGCTTGCCATACGATTAAATAATAATTGTCAGCGGGCCCCAAACTAGGCAGTGCCTGTATCTTGGGCGCCCTGGAGAGTTGGTATTCCAAGCAGAAACGAATTACAGTGTTCTTATCTAGGTGCATAGTGCTTTACAAGGTATATTAACATCACGTATACAACATCATTCCAAACTTTATAAGTACCATTACAGAGCACAGGCTTCCTCTCAGAATAAGAGGGCTTTGGCCGTAGTTCCCACGCGGTTGCAGTGCGGATTGGGAACTTAATCCTGCTGCCACCTTAAAAGGTCAGACACGAAAAACATTTACTAGGAAAATTACTATAAAGCAAAAGAGTTCAAAATGATCTATGGATAGTCATCGATAGCTACACGACTTCATTACATTTACATACATTTATATTCGTCATACATACGCATGGTTGTCCCAATCGGCGTTCGAATCCGGAGTCTAACGTCGTATTCCTTTAAACTGCTTATTATGTGGAGTAGGTACTGTTGGGGTGTAGCTGAAAGAAACTGCCTAACTTAAACTATTTAATTAAAAACTTACATTTCAAGACTTGGTTTTATTTGACATTCGATTATACACACAACATTTCAATAGCACCGCCTATCCAAGAATGGCTGCCCAGACCGTCTGCTATCCGCTGTTCGTTTCTTGATTCGAATTCTAGAAGACACAAATTCAAATTTCCGAAACAGTAACACGGTCTCGGTGGCCAGTGTCTACAGTACAAAAAAAAATACAAAAATACAAAATATTTTTCACGACACTGCTCGAAAATGTGGCCATAGATAACCTAAATCCAGTACACAAAACTGCCTATAGATGTACATTTAACAGCTGATTCATTTATGGCGCGCAAACACGACAACAATGTTACACTAATCGAAAACAGGTCGTATCAGTATATGTATTTCATAATACGATACGACTTTTTCAAAGATAATTTCTGAATTTCATTCCCGGCGTGCTGAAACGACCAATCAAAAGTAATCGTCTGCTGCATGTGAAATTCAATTGACCAATGAGAATGCGTCATTCATGACTTTAATGAGGTGTTTTTTTTTCCTTAAACGCATAATATGCACAAAATGCTTTAATTTTTTTAAGTATGAAAAACGCCACAGCATTAAACTTTTTAAGCGCTGCAAGGTTAAGGTTTTTATTTTTTAATTATGTGGTTTTTGATACTGGCCACTAGGCCGGTAAGGCGACCGGCGACGCGTCGTGACGGCGACTAAATCAAACATAGTTCGAGTTATGTGAGCGGCCGTAGCGGCCGCAACGGCCGCTCACATTAACTCTTAACTATGTTTGATTAAGTTCCCAACCGACTGAAATGACGCAGAACACTAAAATCAGCTTTCCAGGGAAAAACATCACAATGAGTTTTAACAACTGCCCCCATGCAAACATTAACATAAACTTTAATTAAATATTTATTTTTATTATAAGAAACGTTTTTTATTTCCTCGCATTAGTCGTGAAAAGCACAATGTTTAGTCTCGGCCAAAAGTGCAATAGATGGACTCGTACTTTCGAGGGCCTCCGCTACGCGTCGGCCCTCAAACAAACTCGTCCGTCTATTGCTTACTTTCCAGCCTCTACAACAATGTACTATTATTCATACAGTATAACATAACTAAGCTTATTACAGAAAATTTATTTACTAGCCACGGTGTTGTATACTGCTCAAAAGTTACCTGATCAAATGCCTGTATCACCTACACTAGGCAAAGCCTGTACAACATCGTAGGATGACACTTTTGAGATTGCCAACAGCGATATGCGTTAAAGAGAAAAAAGAGCACAATAAAGAAGTGCGTTATGCGTTAAAGAGTACAATAAAGAGTTATTGTTTTGTATGTAATCAGGGTCTGTAAGTAACAGTGGCGAAGCGTCCATAGAAACCTGCCGGATCAGGATCGGCTTCCCACCGTGCAATATACATTGTGTTTTTTACCTACGACGGTGCGGAGAAGGTAAGCGTTTGGGGTGAGGTGATGTTTGTGCAAACAAATGTTGTCATTTATCTCCAAAACTTCTTGTCCAATTTTGATGCGGTTTTCAGTGATACGTCTTTGGCTGATTAGTGAGGGTTCTTAGATAGGTGTTACGGTAGTAACTATACGAAGTTACGTTACGTTTTATAGTGACGTAACGTATTTTTTTATGTTACTTCTATATGACAATTGGTCAACATCTGCGGCCTTACCAACCTATGCTCTCTAAAAAGTTTGAAATAAGAAACTAAATTAAATATTTTGAAAAATCCACGACGGTAAAAACTCTAGTCTAGTACTCGCACAGTAATAATAATGCATGCTATACTTTTCTCGATGTGTCGTGTCCGCTGCATTGCATTATGGCGGTAAAATGCATAACATTATATGCCGGATATTAATCGAGCTCCATACTGCATTTGCAAGCGTCTCGTGCATGCAGCTCGCTGACAATGGACTTCTAACTGTTACACTTTAACTTACAAAGTGTTTGTTATGATCTGAATTAAGATCTGTGCTAAAGGAAAAGATTTTTACGCTTATAGTTATATATATAATTATATAAGACAGAAATTTACAGAGCGACATAAAAGAGCAGAAAACTTATGAAATGGCGAGATTTTTTTTTAAGTTTTGACTTAACGGCACCGTTATATTTAATGTTTACTCATTATTGTCAGAAGTATAAGAAGATACGCGCTTATAATTTAAAAATTAAAACTATTTAAATATTATGGATCGCTAACACGACAATCCATTAAATATGAGAGCTCTATAAAATCTGTTAACGGATTAAAGAGTTATGTTCTTGCGCCGAATTGTAATTTATCGGTAGATAGAATTCAGAAGCTGTTACCAATCGGAACGAGTCTGACTCCGAACACCGGCGCTGGCGCTCGAGCGTTTACGTTAATGTTTATTCATTTGTTTGTTATTTTGAATTTGGAATTATTGATGGCCAGTCGGACCGTTTGGTTTTGATTAATTTCATTATTGAGGTTTTTTTTTTATAATTAGCTTCTGTTCGATGGGAAGGAACGAATATATTTTGATGAATTTTAGTATGCGTTGACTTAAATAAAATTGTAAAGTTTACTACCTATAAAATATTTTAATATTGTGACGATATAAATTTAGCCAAACATTGATCCATACCTTTTAACCGTAATCTCTAATAGAATTGATAAAAAATCAAGTGCATTTGATAACTTTACTTACCCAGAACTCCAAATCTAACCTTATCTTTTTAATTATATTTGAAAACCAATAAAATTGTGATATCAAATACAAACATACCTATTATTAGAATTTGTACTTCAGCGTCATCATATTCGCTATTAAACCCGAAGTCGTTTATTGCTGAACAAAGTTCCTTCAACATCGAGTTGATAGAACTTGATCGGGGAAAAATTACACAACTGCGAACGAAGCAATTAAAGTGAGAGATGCGATGTCCCAATCAGCACCGGGCGCGTTAAAAATATAGATAGCTAATTGGCAAAGAATATGTCTTCGGTCTCCTGTACTTGGGTACCAATAGGTGAGATTAAGGTCCATCGCTCGCTTGTCAGATTAAAAATAATGTGTCTACAAATGGGATGGAATGATCAATCGGATGGTCGAAGCTGGATCGCAATATTCTTGAGGATACTAGCGGCGCGGCGATAGCGTTATCCATACTAATATTATAAATGTGAAAGTATGTTTGTTTGTCCTAAGTGAAAGACACTTCAAAACTGAGCGACAGATTGCCCTGATTTTTTGTATGGACATAGTTGTAGGGCTGGAGAGTGACATAGGCTATTTTTTACCACGGGAAAATACGTTTTAATCTACTTCAGCGGGGCGAACCCGTGGGCATTAGCTAGTGTTAAATACAGAACTAGTTATTGAAGTTGGAAGTAGGAGATACTATCATTCTGTATTCTATCAGTTCCGTTTATCTTCATCATCTTTAGTCTGAAGATGCCCAATGTGCTGTTGAATAATACGGCGTGTTTAGATATTTTGAAGCATCGTTTGTGGTGTAGGGGCGGAGTAAAAATATCTCTTATGAATATGTACATACATAATCGTTCAAATATGATCACACATTCCCAGCCAGTAATATCGCGTGTACAGAGATGTTGAATGATAGTGGATAGGATGCTTCCTGTCCCCGTGAGTCACTAGCGGCCCGCACGCGAATCTCGATGCAATTGATCTGATGATGGCCGATATGGGATACGGGAACTAATGGCTGCTAGAGATTGTGGCGGCGATTGTTGCGTGTACGTGAGTATTTGTAGGATTAACGATGAAGTATGGTCCAAAATTACGATGGATATCTGTTCGTTGGTAGGAGAAGCAAAACAGCAGAATAATAACAGATTACAGAGTCCCTAAATCAATGGTCGTCAAACTGCGGCCCGCAGCCGGTATTTATGCGGCCCGTGACAACGTATGCAACGAATTTAATAGTAATCGCTTTGAAAATAGATTTTGCATACGAAGCGGCACGCGGGTGTGAAAAAAATATGAAAAATGTACAACATCGTACATAATATTTAAAATGTAAGTATTAAATTCTTCTAAAACATGTTCTAAAAATTACATATATTACAGGTTGTACCAAAAATAAAAAGATAGTAAAACACTCCTTCACATAAAGCTACCGACGACTTTTCAAATGTACCTTTTAATAGCCAATTCATAAGTTTGCAGCCCACAGTACCTCTGCCCTCACTTTGTCTAATGTGGCCCTTGATCATAAAAGTGTGACGCTGACGACCACTGCCCTAGATCTTTACCCTTGCGCATGTTAAGTGAACCTGTCGCTAAGCTCCCATTAGGCTGATCACTATGGTTCTAATAAAGCCGTAAATGCTACCTATTAATGACATTGCGGTTAACACGATTGTCTTTAAAACACGTTAGTCATGGTCCTACTATATCTACGTACTTAGCTTATTTCATGAAATAGAAACCTACAGTGCCCATATATTCCCGTCGTCTCCAACTTTCTAACCCAGGTCATGCAGCGAGCCTAAACTAGGTTTCTCTTATCACCCCATCAAAGTAAACAAGACGACAGATAGGTACAAAGCCCGTAAGGTCCGCCGCACAGCACTTTCTTCGCGTTTCCACAATTAGCACAGTTTGTGTTAATGCGGCGCGAGATAGAATCATGCGCAGACGATCTGATCATAATATAATGCGCGACTGGCTTGTGGACTTAAAATGGTAACAATCAGAAATAATAAATAATTCATGGGACAATAAGGGTACTAGACAACGGATAAACATACTAAGTATATAAGTCTTATATAGATAAATACATACTTAAATACATATTAAGAGCGCACTCAGACAGAGAGTGAGAGAGAGAGAGTTCTGAGTGCGCCCTAAAGCGTCCAAGACTCGAGAACAAACATTCGTATTTTTCACACAATTCTGTACGCTAAGTATAAGTTTTACTTCACCAAAATACTTCTCGATCGCGTTTACGTAAAAAAAAATCAATTACTATGGAAACACGGACAGCGCCTCCGCGCGGGCGCGTTCATGTTTCCATAGAATTGAAATTTTTACGTAAATGCGATCGAGAAGTATTTTGGTGAAGTAAAACTTATACTAAGCGTACTGCTCCGACTGGGAATCGAACCCGAGCCCTAAAGCTTCGTAGTCAGGGTCTCTAACCATTAACGCTATCCGGTCGTCTGAAATGAGATGGGTTGATAGGTTCTCTCTTTTGTATCCTGATCAAAAATGTGATATATATCTGTTTAGACATGTCTTTCATTCAAACGTGCGTGACGAACTTGCAGGCAGCATAAGCATAACGCACTTAAAATTTGATGATGTGTAAATTTAAAAACAAACGACAAATGCTTAATTTTTAATTTAAAAATTATGAATACTGTAAACTGGAAACAAATACGAAGTCTTGAATTTTATAAAACTTTTAACGTTTACGGTCCACGTTATTACATTTGACAAATAAAACTTTCAATATTGGAGTTAAAAAATAAAATTTTGCCCTCTTCTTCTATCTAATTAAAATACATTTTAAATTCCGTTACATCTAACGGCCCTATAAATTGTGTACGTACTTGCCTACCATAAAGCCCTGGCGACTAATTCCAGTACCTGTTTAACCACCCCATGTTTATAATCTGTGTTTGGAAAGGAAATTAAATTCCATGTAGGTAAATATGAAATGTCTAAGGGAATGTACAGTCGACGGCATAAATATCTATACAGCCATCGCGTCAAAAATATGCAAACACCAACCTTATGTTTAGTGGGATAGAGGTGTATAGATATTTTTGTCGCCTTGGTAACGTACCTACATATATTTATGCCCTTGACTGTACGTACACAGGTTTTCAAAGTTGAAATATAGTACTACATAAAACAAGAAGTTCCTGGGATTCTTGTATTCAGAGATTTCTTGACTGTGACTTGTTTAAACAAATTTTACCATAACATTGGAGTTAGGTAGATGTAGTTTCATTAGAAGTTTCCCAAGCCTACATAATCAGCATTTGAAACCGCGTCAGCTACATATAAGGAATTCGATATGATCAGTGTTCGTACAACCAGCTTCCAGTGGCGCTCACTTTCTATTTATTATCTAGATTGAGGACTAGGATGACACTCGCCGCGACGTGGGAGTCAACTCGCCAATTACTCGTTTTTACCGCTCGTACTAGCGCACGATTAGCTGTTCGTTATTTATTCCATTGGAAATAGAAACTTAAATCCACTTTGCTGAGGGAATCGTCGCTAACGGTGCTTTTGCTGTTTCTGTAAAATTTACAGAGGCGCTTAGTAATCAACCACATAGGTAGGTACCTATGAGAAAAGCGTGAAACCGGCGTGGTGAACATATACGCAGTCTGTTCATTAAGTATTGCGAATTTTGTGTGTGTGTGTGTGTGTTTCTGTTTTTTAGTATTTGTTGTGTGTGTTGTGCCCCTAAATATTTATTTTATTCTGTTTTTTAGTATTTGTTGTTATAGCGGCAACCGATATACATCATCTGTGAAAATTTCAACTGTCTAGCTATCACATATTGCACGAGATACAGCCTGGTGACAGACGGACGGACGGACGGACGGATGGACGGACAGACGGACAAACGGATGGACAGCGAAGTCTCAGTAGGGATTATTTTAACCCTTTGGGTACGGAACCCTAAAAATGTGATGTAGTTCAACTCCTCCTTCGGTGCCGTCTTAATAGTTTCATTCGTGCTTTAGCGTCGTCCTTTCATGGGTCTCTTCAGTTTTGGGAACAGAAAAGAGTCATAGGGGGCCAGGAGTGGGGGACACGGTGACTTAAAATTTTGACACGGTGAAATTTTATGGATCTTAGATCTGAAATACTTAGCTTATCGTTATTATCGTGAACTTACTTATACCTAATTGTAAATTTTGGCGTAAGGTGATGTACAAAAGGGCAATAACCGTTCGTTATGGCGCGCTCTTCAAAGAAGACCTAAGTATATTATTATCTCCAAGTATATTTGCAGTGCAAAGTGAACTTTCCTAAATGTCTCAGATTACTAATCTCGTGTGTAAATCGAATCGAATGTTACTAAACACTGAAATGCCAGTCGCACTCTAGGAATTTTATTAGCACATCCCCGATATGTTGCAAACAGCGTATCTAATTAAAATTTATGCGTACATACGTTATTCAGTTATCTACGAGTTGACTTGTTTATATGTGTGCTGATATTTTAGAATCGACTTCGACGGAAGCTGCAATCTGGGTATATTTAGATCGGGGCAAGACTCGTAATGCAGAAATATAACATTTACTTCTGTTCTCAGCTTAAAGGCTTTTAAGGTCAACCACGTTATTTACGATTTTGGAGTTAACGATTCTTTATATCACTATTGTGTTGTGTCTATTTGCTATGGATTTACAATATGAAAGTGTCTAGGCATCAATCAAAATCATCAATAAAATCGGTCATTTGAACTTCATCACATGAAGATATATATCTTAGCAGAATAACACTTGTAGCAATGTCGGTAGCAACTTAAGAAGTTGGTAGTAGAACAATATTCCTTGTTTCGTTTCACTAAATAGCCAGATGAAGTAGAATAAAAGTAATATCTATATCACCGCTAGTGGGGTTAAACAATCCTTTTTACTAGCGCATTCGCTGCCGGCTGTCAGACTCGCGACTTCTTCAGCTGCCACAAACCCACAAATGAGTTCAATTGACTGCCAGTTTGGCAGGGGCATTAGGTGAAAGTCACGAAAACGCATATATTCGTTCCCCGCAGTGAATGCGTTAAAAAGCCACTAGAGGGCAGTATAGACACTTAGATTATTTATGCACTAGATAGAGCTTTGGTGGCATGGAAACGTCCCGTAAAAATATCAGCCAACAGTTGGCTTATATGTCATTTGCGTCATTTGCAGGGTTGCCAATAGTAGTATGCTAAAATCCCCAAACGAATTGTCGAAATTCCCCACGTGTGGGGAATGAAAAATTATGTGGGCCGAGTGACTTAGTTTAGAGCTGTTGCGAATAATAAAATTGTAAGAAATTAATCAAGACTAGCAGAAATTTGATGTCAAATGTCGCGTATTTGTGTTCATACTTAAAATTCCCTCATTTTCCCCGAATTGAAGCTCTCCCCACACATTCCCCACTCAGCTTCACTTTCCCCACATTTTGGGGAATGTGAAATTAACTGGTATCATTAAGCACGCACACAGTGTCAACCGGAATGACGTAACGCGATCAAAATTATGAAGCTGTCAAATGGATTTGTGGACGTTTTGTATCGCAATGTTTGCTACTGACGCTCCATCTAGTGCATAAATAATCTAAGTATAGACACTTTAAAAAAAATGTTGTTTATCCTAAGCTCTAAGTTAATTCCAACTAAGTAGCACCCGCGACTCCCCGCGGCTGTCTCTTATTTCCCAACTTGCCGATCGCGACTATCTTTTATCGCTACCAAATCGTCTGTCGTAAATCGTACTGGGCCCATTGTCGGAGTACACGGTGCTTATATGGGAGCGACCAAAATAAATCACGAACAGAACCATATCGGCACGGCGTAGACTATCGCCCTATACTCGGATACGTAGATATTACGCTATTGAATTAGCATTACATCTGTTTTCGATATTGTTTATTGAAAAACCGGTCAAGTGCGAGTCGGACTCGGCATGGAGGGTTCCGTACCTCCGTACAATGTTTTTAAATTGGTTCAGTAAAAAACATTTAAAGATCGAGTTAAAACGCTTAAAAAACACGTTTCTTGTATGACGACCCCCTTTAATTTTCATCTTTATCTTATTTTTAACATTTTTCGTATAATAGCAGCCACAGTAAAACTTATATATAAATTTTTAAGTCTCTAGTTATTACAGGTAGAGCCCTGTGACAGATAGACAGACAGCGGAGTCTCAGTAATAGTGCCCCGTTGGCACCCTTACCCTTTAGAAACGGAACCCTAAAGAAGCCGGTGGCTGGCTGCTAACGTGAGCGGGGTTCACGATTGTTTTGGAGACTGAGGCATCCTAGTAATACAGCCATACTCAACCTTTTTTTATGTGCCACAAACGCTCGCTTAATAAAAAACTGACTCAATTCGAATTATTCTCATATCAAAAATAAACTCTATGTAGAAAATTAAGGTTAAGTTTTGAAATGAGAATAATTTGAATTTCGTCAGTTTTTAATTAAGCGTAAATGTGTTGTAATCATGGTGCAGCGGCCGCAGCATTGATTGTCAACAGCATTGTTAATATGGTTGAAAAGCTACTAAAATCGACATCGAACGCCATTAAATAATTTTTCAATAAATTTACAGCTTTATAGTATTTTTCACTATTTTAACTTAGTTTTTGCAGTCAGTTCGTTTATAATCAATAACTAAAGGGTCCACTAATTAATGATAAGAATTGGTAAATTTTAGCTTCTTTGCTATCTTTAATAGGTACCATAGAATAGAATTACACCTCATTTCATTGTAATAAATACAAGCTATAAATAATAATAAATACCTACAGTAACTTCGTCTGTTTTTATTAGGGTTACTTCAGGCACGCGGCGGACACGACGTACAAATACGCGTTCTTGAATCTACATAAGCACGACGACGTCTGTACACGCGTACGCCTACATACATCGCGCGCGCACTCTTCTGGTTTCTGGCGGTTTCCGGCTATCTGCGCCTTGAGGGGTGGGGTAATTCGAATCGGTGCGGGGCGGACCGTTTCCATTCTGTACGTCAGTACTATTATATATTCTGTGCTTCAGGACTATTAAGGTGTTCACACGATCGATCGATCAATCGGTTTTGGTGTAGTAGAAACTGTCGATTGACGTCCATCAATCCATTCTACAACCGATCGATCGATTGGTGTATTGAAACTGTCGAGCGACGTCGACCAATTCATTCTACTATCGATCGATTGGTTTAGTAACACTTTAAGCCATCCTTAAGCCTTGCACGTCCCTTAGGCCTGTCCTAACATCCTCCTTGCTACCTATTTCCTAAGCTATCTTCTACCTGCAATACGATCTGCAGAAATTCCTGCGCCTCATACATAACTCAAGGCTTGTAAAAATTCGTCGCCAACAGGAGTGTGGGGTCGTGCAAGATCTGAGATAAAGCGATTAGGTCCGCAATCTCCGGGTCCCGTGGCGTTCACGGCGCGTGTGGACTTCTGTGCGCGCGCGCAAGCATTTAGCATTCTTTCGGTGTTTTGAAAATGTACCTATAGCGTATCTTTGTCTATCGAACAAATATTATATGATTTTTAAATGCACCTACTCCATTCTAGGGTCCTGTTATTGATAACGACCGGTCCTAGATCTCATAGTGAAATTAACAAAATCATGTTTTTTTGTTTTATGGTCTTTTAAGTTCGTGTTGAAAATTATCGACACAAACATCAAAGAACACAGAAGAATATAAATCAACATGATTTTGTTAATTTCACTAATTTTTAAACAAGAAATATGAATTTTCATTGTTAATGTGCATTTTTACGTGTGAAGTTAATAGTATATTGTAAAATAATATTAAGTTTTTTGTTTCGAAATTTTAACGAATGTAGGTATAAATATTTAACACTATCGTCAATGTAAAGGGGCCTTTGTTCTTTGTTAACCTAGTATGTAAGGTGATTTTAATGACTTTTTTCGTGAGATTTAGCTCGACCCTCTCGTTAAAGTCACATGATATTTTTACGTATCTCCTACTTATTTTTTTAGGCAAAAAACTGAAACGGCGCCATCTTAAGCCGATTCGTGACGAAATAAAAAAATAATGTAAAGTAAACAGACTGTGTAATTGTTAATAGAAAATTTAGAGTACTAGTTATTTATTCGCAATAGACATCTTATTTTGTTCTGTTAATTTCGTGAAAATCGGGAGTATTTTCAAGATGTAAATTAAAAAAACTGTTCTTGTTTTGAAATTCGATGCTGCCAATTGCCATCCCCTTATACGAGCGCTCTAGACCATCGCCTAGTTCGCCTATATGAACGGGTCGGCCCTGCATGTAGTATAGTATAAATCTTCCCAAGTGTTTTTTTCGCTTCGAGCCCTTATCTTTCAAAACAAACGGTATCGTCATAGTATTAAGGATCAAATTTAATGTAATGGCTCGAAGCGAAAAATTCACCTGGGAAGATTTATACTATACTTAGTAGCCTTCTTAGCGGAGAAACATGTTTTACGTAATATAAGCTTTCTCGCAAATTCAGACTGTTTCTTGCGGAAAAAATAAGACCCTCTCTCTCCACGTGAGATCGGGTGAGACTCGGCTCGACTCTTTCCCCCTCCCTCGCAACGTCTAAGGGCGTTTATAGACGCTTCATGAAACATATCTTGTCATTTTTTAATTTGACATAGTCGTCGTCTGTTCTGATGATAAATATCTATATTTATGTAGAAATGTGTCCATTCATTATTTCTATCTTATCTAATGCATTCACGCTTGTTGCAGGTGGCTCGACGAGCTGAATGATCTTCACATCGAGACGACCACCGTTTAAACGTAAGACAATCTTATTTTTTCATACTTACTTATAATAATAATCTCGGAGTTATTTTTTAAAAGTATATATTTTTTATGAAACTGAAACATAACATTTGTAAATCCAATGCTTGTATGTGAGGCCACTACATTCACGTTGATGGGAGCGAAATTATCATTTTGTCTATATCACAAAAAATTAAAGGGGGTTCTCATTAAAGAAACCTACGCTATTTTTAGTGCTCTTGGGCTGGGTTCATTCGATGCCCTAGACTATATTCCGCCACAAAAAAGTAGTATGTAGTTTGGTTACGCCAGTATACGCCGACATATGCGTATCACAACACTCAGGTAAAATAAAAACTTGTCTTACTTTTGTTAATTTGTGAAACAAAAGACGTATTTTATTATTTAAGTTAAGACAAATAACACTTTTTTCAATAAATTCTTCTAAAACAGATATAACAATCGATTCTAAACCAAAGTGTCATTGACACTATGAGACGTACTAGCGTACACGAGGCGATTTGTTTTGTTTACTTGTTATTGTAATAGCTAATGAAGCAGTTAATTTTATAGCGGTTTGTTACGATAACTTATCTAGTAAGACATGAAATAAACCGTTGGCCTGAATATTGTCTAGTGAACTAGATATTGTCGATATTTGTTTTATTATTAATGGTAATGTTCCTGTAGAGTCTTCCAAGACTTATTGTTAGGTTCGAGTATTATACTGACAATGGCAGTCTGGTTGTATCGTTAAAGTATTAAGCCTCCCTTCACCCGTTTGTATTAATGAGATTGCTCAGTAAACTTCAGGAATCAAATTCCGTAGTAGCTCCGTGTTAACTTCTAGACTTAATGAACTAAAACAATTACTTTCACTTTACTTACTTTATTTAATTACTTTGACATACTTCTCGGTATCCTCAACTCCCTGAATATATCTTCAACTGCATTATCCTAGTTCCGTTCTTATGTTAGTGGGAGGCAACAGCGAGTCAAGGTCGAAGCTGGTGCGATCTGGCCGCTGGTGTCCCTCAGGGGGGTGTACTTTCTCCTCTCCTTTTGTCTATTTTTATCAACGGTATTACCTCCTCATTGCACTCTTCTTACCACCTGTATGCCGATGATTTGCAAATATATGCTGCTGGTAGTCTTGACGATTTTCCTCTACTGATTGATCGCATCAACGCAGACCTGATCACGATTCGCGACTGGGCTGCGAGTTTCGGCCTCAAAGTAAATGCGAAAAAGACGCAAGCGATCGTTATTGGCAGTCCATATTTTATTTCCCAGCTGTTGTCTGATATGGTAGTACAAAATTTGTATCAAATGTTGTGTGTTTGTTTGTTGTTTGTTTGTGTGTGTTTGTTTTGTACAATTATTCCTTTCTCGTCTACCGTCAGAAATCTGGGGATTATCATGGACCAAACGCTTTCTTGGTCGGCCCAGGTAGCTGAAGTTAGCCGTAAACTTTTTGCCTCGCTTCACTCGCTCAGACGCTTGCAAAATTTCCTGCCTCTCCAAACCAAAATTACCCTAGCTCAGTCTCTTTTACTTCCTTTGCTCGACTATGGTGATGTTGGTTATTTGGACCTTACTGAGGGGTTGCTTGACAAGCTTGACCGCCTTCAAAACGTGTGTATCCGGTATATCTTTGGTCTCCGTAAATACGACCACGTATCTCACTTTCGCGCACAGCTGAGGTGGTTGCCCATCAGGGAGCGTAGGAACATCCACATTCCACATTCTGCTTTTCAACACTCTTTTTAATCCTTCCGCCCCTTTATACCTTTCCGAGCGTTTCAGCTACTTGGCTGAAGGAAGCCAGCATCGTTTGCGGTCGAGTATCAATCTTCTTTTGGCCTGTCCTTCTACTTCTTCCAAAATTTACTCAAAATCATTTACTGTGCAATCTGCTAGACTGTGGAATCGATTACCCACCTCCATTAGGCAATCTCCCTCCGTGGTGTCGTTCAGGGAAGCTTTGAATAAGATGTGGCTCACACCATCTCTTTAATATATTGATAACACTGCTTATTTATTGTATGTATTATGCATAGGTATATATGTTGTATATGGTAGTATATTTTTATTAGGTTTCTTTATATTATGAGTTTATGTATTGTATTTTATAAAAGTTGTATGCCTTTGCTTTGTCCGACTGTTTTATTTTTACTTACTCTTTGTCGGTCCCTTACTAAATGCTCCTTTCCTCCACTCAAAGGTTGACTAGTAGAGATCCCTTAAAGGGATAAGTTTGCCTTTGTACATGCATTTCAACGGTTGTCAATGATGTTTTTCTTTTTTGTTACTTATTTTTGTACAATAAAGAGTTTACATACATATACATACTTTGCTCACCCGCGACCTTACGAGTTTATCGCCAGGTTTCTTGGCGATAGTTCTTAGACATGTTTCATCAAAATTGGTTCAGCCGTTTCAAAGTTATCAGCTCTTTAGTGTGCTGCGGAAGGGATCTTAGACTTAATTGCGTTGGGGGTTTTCAAAATTTTTAATTCATAGTTATTACTTATTATTTATTTAATTTTTAACAAAAACTTATTAATCTTATTATGCTTATCGGCAGTATAATCTCCGTCTTTGATTAGTCAGAAGTCAATGCAACCGTCACAATCTATACCCCGATATATTAATCGACGCTCCTGACAAATACAACCATTATTCAATTACTGGTACCTCGGCGTGATATGATTGTCACTTGACCGGCCGCGGGGGCAATCAGATCGAATCAAGTGTGCCTTTGTAAATAGTATCGGCAATCTGTGGCTACGGGTGAATTGGGCATACAGTTTCCATACTTGACTGACTGATAAAATTGTAGTGTACTGTGTAGTTGAGTGTAAACGTCCAAGGTAAAAGGATGTATTAGGTCGGGGCAAAAGTATTTTCGTATTTTTCATACAAAGGAAAATGTTTCATACTAAAAACCTCACCTTTCACACTAAAATTTCCAGACTTGAAACGCTTGAACCACATATTTGTGCTACTCTTATTGATACCGCATTAGGTCCATAAACCGCACAAATTTTATTCGCGGCGTTCGTCGCATTTTTATCTTTTTTTTTTATAACTTTATAATGTACCTACCGAATTTCTTCGTCACATATACGTTCATTTTACTTGCTTGAAAAACAATTAAAAAATGGCGGGAACTAGTTTCTTATTTATTTATCGCATCTTCAGAATATCAACATTTAATGGTATTAAAACCAGCCAGTTTCATTCAGCACAGCCAAAGAGGTTTGATTTCTAATAATACATTAATAGTAGATTGTTCAACAAGGGACTAAAACAAGCAAGCAAATAATGACACAAGATATTTAGCCACCCGAGCAAAGCGAGGGTGGATATAATTCGCGTGTCATTATGGTAGTTTAGTCTCGCGTTAAACACTCTACTTTTCACTTTGAATGCGAGGAAAAAACGATGTTTTATACAAATCTACAATATTAATTTTATACAACGTACGCTCAATACAAGCAATGGATTTCTGTTCAGAATTCAAATAGCAATAAAATTTGTTCCGCGGTATTTTTTTGCTAAGTGACGCTTTAAATGTTTGCATATTTAGCCAACAGATTCAAACTTGAAAATTATTGTAAAGCTAATTGGACTTAAGTATGCATAATAAAATGAATTCATCCTAATATAATTAAATAGATTGATATTCGTAATTATTCATCATGTTTCACGAAATTATTATTTTTTAAAATATTTTTGCACAGTTGTCATTTTGAGGTTATTTCCACGCCCTAAAAGCTTCCACAGACCGAAGCGCAGGACGCTACGGAGCGCTGCGGAGCGTCCACAGCGCGCTTCGGTCTGTGGAAAGCTTTAAAATTGTCTATATACCCAGTCACTGAAAATGGCGATAATCCTTCATCCACAAACACCGTGATTGGCAGTTTAGGGGTGTTTCCAAAGTAAATTAAAAAAAAAAAATACTTTAATCCCTAGAGATCAAAAAAGAGCTTTAGTCCCGATATGCAGAGACTAAAGTAACATTTTAAGAGCATGAGAAGTGAAAAAATACGAAAATACTTTTGCTCCGACCTATTATGTAGTTTATTGAGAGTAATTAATTAATTTTAGAAGTTTTTCATTCGTTTTAGCGACGTCTAGAGGTCGTATCGTGCCCTCCCTTTCACTCTTATGTTTAGTACTATTAGCGTGAACGGAACGGCACGATGCGAAGTTCGAAAATCGAATTTTGTAGTATAAGGCCTGGTTTGAAATTTGAATTTTTTTTTTCGACTCGTGGTTTCACGTTGCCAGAGTTACACTCGTTATTCTAAAAACACGTACTGGCATCAATGAAAATTAAATAATAATGAATATGAAAACTGCGGCATACATAATAATAATAAAAAAAACTAGTTTCTGTGGGTGGAAACTGACTAATTTTTAAATACACACATATGGTAATTTTACTCTTTATTACGTCAATAGCTCAGCAGTACACTTCACGTGGATGTCATCGGTAAGATAACAAAAATAAACTGAAACTTCAAAACGGCATTTTGAAAATAAAATTCTTTTAGAAGGTACTTGATTCTTATTCAGTTAACGAGGATCTGAAAACGATGAAACGATAAGTTACAATTAACATACCTATATAAATGTCTTTATGTTGCGCTGCCTCTCCTTTCGTCGACGCGGTAAAACAATGTGTGTCTCAGCTAGTATTTGATAATTTACTTGTTGTATTTAACTTGCCGTGTTAGTTAGTATGTTTGTGTGAGTTGTTAAGTCTTGGAAGGCAAAGAGTGATGGGCAGATTGGCCTGCCTATCCAATACGAACCGCATACCAAGATAAAGCTAGTCATATCTTAATTTTTTAATATGGAAATACTGTCAAAACCGTTTATAACGACATTTAAGGGACAGCAATATTTGGTCGTTAAACTCGGTTGGTCATTGTAACCAGCGTTACTTTGGTAGGGTTTTTTTCTCGGTCGTTACACCCAATATGTCGTTGTAATTGGTGTCGCTATAAACGGTTTTGACGTATCACAAACCCTGGAGAAACGAGTCATCTGCCCTGAAATATTTTGAGCTTACAAGTCATTATTTTTGTTTTTTGAGCGTGTTACTTAAATAATATACCATCATAAAATATGTCGATTCTACCACAGCTTTTACAGTTTAGTCGTCTGAATAACAATTATAGCGAATGGTAGGACCGATAAGTCTACATACAGTCAAGGAATTTTCGTCCCTACCCATTTCGTAAAAATGTCGTGTAATATTCGCAATGAATTAAGGTCGAAATGTAAATTGCAACACGTCAAAACAACATCGTTGCTAGCTCTTATGGTGACAGTTTGCTGTACGATATTCAAACTTTAGGTGCATAGGAAATTAAATTCCTTGACTGTACATTACAGTTTATTGGTGATCAGGCTGGGTTCCATACCTACATAGATATCTGCCCATCATTCTTTAGCTCACTCCCTGTGGTCGGATTATCTTGAGATGTGTTATACACAATAATGTTATTGTTTGACAAATTTAAGTATACTTAGTCAATGAAATAGCTTGTCCACCAATTGCATGAAAGAGTTTTTTTTTCTAATAGCAGATTAATATTCCTATGGTTCCGGTCAATGATGTTACTAAAGGTAGATCATAATATATTAGCGCGCTGAAAATGAAGCGTAAAAATACGACATATGTAATCTCTGGTCTTACATGACGTCGAAGAAAAAGACAATCGTATGCTTTCATAACGGAAAAAGACATAATCTTGTATATGTATTCAAGCTTGTATATGTATATGTATTGTACTTGTACGTTCAGATCAAATTTTTCGTTTTTTTGTGAGCATAAATTACGTATTACTCATAGAATTGTCGGTTTCGGTACCAATATTTTACGTCATTTGACTCTTAAAAAAAAGATTCTGATGAAAAGATCTTAAAAGGAGGGACGATTTGGGCTGGTCTGACATTGCTCCCGACCGGGAGTTGTGACACTATGACAGGCTAATAAATAAAATAAAAAAACTCCTAAAGACAATAGCAGAACACACCAATCAAACTAGTATCGGAGATATTGAATAATAATTGGTGCAGAGGTTGGCCGGAGCCGCGTCACGAGTGAGATGCTATCTCCCGAGCGTGCGGCATCCATCAGCTCTATCGGCCCGGTATCGCGCCAACGATAACCATTGTCTTACAGGCCGATTATATCGGCGAAATTTGTGCTCGCCGCCGATACGTTTGTCTTTTGCCGCAAATGAGCCGGGTAATGCGCCACAGCGCATAAAAGGAACGTTTCTGCTAAAGATTTGCCGTGTCATTTAATGTGCCGTGGGAGCCGCTTTGTTCTCCGAGCCGTGGTTAATAGAAAATTTAAGAGAGATGTTAATGATAACGCTCATTTGTTTTGAGACGTCGATTTATATTGCGATAGGCTGATTTGGGTTTATTTGAAGGGCTGGGTTAGGATTTGAATTTGCAATTCATAATAATCTTTTTGGAGTTCAGAGGTCGTATTGTTTAACGCTCGGGCGTTCGCAATCGCATTCACCATCTCTATACATCCTCGACCTACACAGTCGGGCAGAAGGAAGTGGTGAAAACGACTTTGATACTGAGCGCGTTAGACAGTAAGGCCTTTGGTTTCGAATTTTTAGCACTGCACGCTTACCTATGTAATGTAGGTAGACACTTTTAACTTTAATACAATTTTTTTTTGTATATATTGTTTTATAAAAATTTTTTACTGACTGCATTTTTCGTTCACTGTAGGTAAATTGCTACTCTTCGCATTTTAGCCGTGTAATCAGGGTTGATATGATTTAAATCACTTGATTTAAATCAGTGATTTAAATCGCGATTAAAATCAAGTGATTTTTTTATAAAAATCAATGATTTTAATCAATACTTTTTTACTGCGACCAAATCAGCCAAAATGTGTCAAGGGACTTCCCCCGACATAACCTACGGCGCGCACACACGTGTCCAATGCTATTTATCTACACCGTACGGGGATTCCCCAAAAATTTACTTACTGATTGGTGGGTAGCAATACATAATATGAAAAAATGTATAACCATAGAAGAATTGGACATAACCAAGCAACTGCTATGTACAGTTGCTTCTTCCGCTGGGGTCGAAAGAATATTTTCGGCATTCAATTTAGTGCACAGCAAAAAAAAGAAATAAATTAGGCACCGAGAAGGCAGCCAAATTAGTCTTTCTTTTGAAAACACTAAACTAATTATTTTCCTTGATCATTAAAATGAAAGTGTGTTTTTAAAAAAGTGATTTGATTTTATGTGATGTAATTAAAAAAATATATTAATGTTGTGTTTTTATTTAATTAATAACCAACTTCCAAATTAAAAAAGATCCAAATGAAAAAAAAAAAACAAATAAATCCGATTTAAATCCAATTAATCCGATTCTTTTGATTTTTTTGAAAAAATCATGATTTTTATCAACCCTGCGTGTAATACAAATCGAATTTAGCCGCTTATACTCGTATATCCTGATTTGCATTACACGGCTAAAATGCGAAAAGTGCCAGCCAAGTTGCTCAACAAGTTGTTGACCGTAGTTGTCATCCAAACTACATACCCGTACCAAATTCCATGTCAATCCGATCACAAACATAACTACAACCATTACAATTAAATAAAGTAATCGCTTCTAATAAGAAGATAATCATAGAGCACAATCATTTCCAGGCAAACCTCGACTTATTAAGGTCACATGATCGCCGTAACCCACGCCTGCTGCCACCAATTAGTCACTTCTGATTTCTGCTTCTCAATAGCATTAGCATTGTCTCCCGCTCATTTATAAGCCGGCGGACAGTTCTATTGCCCGGCAGTCCATAACAGGCCGCGGTCGGTATCACGAATTTGTACCCCCAATGGCCGAGGGGGGAATTATGGACACGCTCCGTCTAGCCCGGATATAGGAATAGTTACGCGTTTTAGACAATGGACGAATGCATTTAATATTTTGCAATTGGTGCTCTATTTCTATCAGTGGGATATTAAGGGGTGACTGGATTTATTAAAAGAAATAAGGGTAGGATATGAATTCCAACAAGCTCGCTATTAAATATGCAGCACAGAACTAAATGAAAATAGGAGTACCTAATAGAAATGTTAATGTGTTGTTAATGTTAATGTTGTGGTTGTGTATGTTTTGCTTATACTTATGTTGTGTGTGTGTTGTTAGTGTTAATGTGCGGCGGGTGTAGATGGAAATGTTGGAAGGCGGAGACCAAGAAGGACATTGCATGATCAGATTGGGAATTTCTTGAAGAAGGGTCAGGTCAAGAGTCCCCGAAACCTGCGAGCATTTACAAAAAGACTAATGAGTGTCCTGCCCCTTTGCTGGGAAGGAGGCGTGATTGTATGTATGTAGAAATGTTGACGTGTGTATTTCCGTCCACAATCGATACCTATCAACATTTTCACCACTTTCGCTGCCAATGAGTATAATTTTTTCGCGTCTTTGTAGTTTTTAGTGGATTTACGTACTTACGAATGAAATGTTATCATATTTGAACCATCATCTCTGTAATAACCCATTTTTTCTGACATTTCTATTTCTCTTATTACTCGTATTCATACTGCTGTATTTGTACATACGATAAGCTTTCTGTTTGCAATGAGGCTATCACAGATCGCATCGCAGAGCGGGCCCAGCTCGCTGTATAACACTGAATCATATATACGGTGACACACACTGAACGCGGCGCAGCGTATATGATTCAGTGCTATACAACGCGCTGGGCTTGCTTCGTCGGCGTCTCGCGCGCACGCCCCGCGCTGCGATCTGTGATAGTTTAATGCGATTTTTTTGCTCTACACACTGGGAAGCTGATGTGAACTACAGAACTAATTTGTTAATCTGCCCAACAACTCCTTTTACACCCTGCCAGTCAATTGCTAAATCGCTGCGTCAATTTCGTGGGACAGCTGTAAATCCATTTAGCTAAAGGGACCAGCGCACGCGCCGAACATCAATTAAGTCCAATTAGACGGCGAGCGGCTTTGATCCGCCGGCCGCCAGCTGACTCCTGAGTTACGAGGATTTGTTGATAACGGATATTTTGTTTGTTCATTATTTAATAGTATTCATTAATTTACTAGCGGAAATATATTTGCGACATTACATTTGTAATTTTTGTATGAGCTTTTTGGTGATGGAAATCATAAAAACATCCGAAAAGCATGTAATATGGTGCGTGTTAAGATCCCAATCTGTATTGGGTTCGCGTAGGAACTACAGCCAAGCCCTCTCATTTTGAGAAGGCCTATGGCCAGCAGTGAGAAGTATAGGTTAAACCACGGCTTTTAAATTAATTTACTTTTATGCAACTCCGTAAATGCGGCTGAATGTACGCTATTTGTTTTTGCCACGACAAGCTTGCCGCTAATCTTGAACAAACAAAAGATGCGATGCTATCACTAAAATCGAGACCCTGTCTACAAACCGGTATTTCTTCTATAAAGGGACCGGGAGCACCCTTATTCTAATCTGAAGAAATCTTATCCGAAACTTGTCAGTTGGCGGGAGCGATAGACGTGCAGCGGTACCGCTGTCACTCAATACCGGAGATAGCATCTAATCAATAGAAGTTTGTTTTAAAACGCATGCCTTATCAGTGCAGTCGCACCGCCATAAATACTACCGTTTACGTCGCCACTCAAACTATAAACATAGCAGTTAATGTTTCTTTCTAGGAAACGAGATTACGAGTATAATCGTTGGTGTTTAATTATATGCCAATATTATAAGTATTAGCAGACGCCTTGTTTGCTTGTTACACGATATGCGCTGATGGTATGTTTCTTAATTGCTTGCATGATACAGATATCGGGGCTATTTCCAACATAAGCATTATCATAACAATAACAAGCTAGTAACTCGGGGCTGTCGACGATAACGACAGTGTTCCTCAGTCGGATTCTGTGCGGACACAGGATACAACTCTTTATCAAAATTTATTTCACTTTTTACTCATAATAAAAAAAAAATATTTCGTGTTTAAGTGAGTGTTTGTTTTGATCGTAGGTGCATGCGTTTAAATTTGCAAACGAATCTTTAAGGTACTGGGTTACATTATTTTTATGATTATGTTGCTACGTTAACTTTAGTTCCGGATCATATTGAGTCATCGTCCACTCCCTATGATTACGATTGATAGCATTTGCCGCAGTTAAAATTTCGTACTCCTTACTTTTTATAACATACTTATACTTACCCGTGATTGATGGTATGATGGTAATGGTAATTTATTTGTGAGCCATATAATTAGCCTATTGTTACCACCGGCCGTTCAATGGTTTGCCCAAGTTATTTTAGAGCGCATCTCGGTTGAATGGGATTTTTTTACGGGTCGTGTGCGTCTCAATTTCTTACGAGCTACATTCATTAATCATATCTCATTTGTCCAAGGACGTGCTCTGGCGTTAAGTTATTGTAAAGTTCTTTTGAATCATGCAGGTGGCATTGGCACAAGCTTTTAACTTTGTCATTTTGTTGACAAATCCATTTCTTCCTAGCATTGCTTCAGTCTTTATCACGCTAATGATATACTGTATTACCCAAACGACTTTATTACTCTACCGACTACGACTTTCGGTTTTATTTAAATTTATTACTCACCGTTTATCAGCCACAACATCGTTCATTTTATTACTGACGCATAAAGTTACAGCGTTAATATTTTTTTATGTAGTTTTAAATCATAAACTTAAATAATGCATACAAGTGCCTTTATTATCGATACCAGAAACCATTAAGATATTGATGTAAGTTAGTTGCCCAAATGTGACAGCATTTCTTTTGAATGTGGATTTTAATAGGCTCTCAAATATCAATGCTATAGCTTTAAATATTATTTATAAAATATGGGGTAACGGAATCGATTTGTAGCTACTTGTGAGGTCTTGTATGTTTGTTTTTTGCTCACTAATAATTAAACTTCATGATAGTTTGTTTATTAAAACAAATGTTCAACTGAGACTAACTTAACCAGTTCGTTATTAGCGTTAATGTATTCGCAAAGTAGCTTCGTTAGTAAGCTCGTAGTACGATATTTACCAGATGAAAGAATAAGTTTATCATATTTCATACTTTGAAACTGATGACTATTTTTACTTGTCGAGTGCCGAAGTAGAGGTTATTTTTATGAATATTCTTTACAGTATTAACAAGGAAAATCAAATATTTTATAATTTGTAAATATAGTCAGTACGCATATTTTAAACAAGAAATAAAGATAAACTCAAACAGACATTAACTTGACTCAAGCAATAATTAACTCGTCAATCTTAAATTAAGTATGATTGCTTAAGAAACAATAATATGCTAGTGCTACATCCAGCATAGAAATAAAGTAACGAAAATTAAAAAAATAAGTGAAAAAGTTTGTTGTAAGTAATATACTTTCATAATTCTATTTTATTCCATTAAAGCACGGCGTGTAACTTGGGGATAACGATTTGTTAGATAGCTTTTCTTAGAGAGATATACCTATTTTGTTGTGTAAAAATTTCCAATCATCATTTTTGCCAGTTATTTATTTAACCACACAAATAATTTCATAGACTCAAATTTTTACCTTTAGCCAAATTTTTCAATCGCGTAGTTTCTTAATGTGATTTTTCACACAAGAAAATTTGTATATATAATTTTTTTTCGAGATCTAATTTTACTACACGCAATATATCCGTTCAAGTTATTCAAATTAATCTTCGACAGAATTGAATGCAAAGCAACAGAAAAACTACATTCATTACCCATTTCACATTTGCGAACTAGCGGCACCCTCTCTTTGTCGTGTGTCAATATTATCTTGTTTAGAATAGACGCTTTTTGGTTTAACAATACTTCGCACGGTTGTACTTTTAATCCACGCTTCCATACTTCCATACCAACATTATAAATGTGAAAGTGTGTTTGTCCTTCTTTCATGTCGAACGAAACTGAGCGACGGATTGACGTGCGTGATTTTTTGTATGGACATGGTTGAAGGGCTGGAGGGTGACATAGGGTACTTTTTACCACGAGAAAACACGTTATAATCTACCTACTTCAGTGGGGGCGAAGCCCCGGGCATCAGCTAGTCATATGCAAAGAAGAACTTTAGCAAATCTAGACTAAAATTATAAACGCTAAAACACAACAATGAATCATTGGACTGAATGGGGCTCCGGCTGTTGAAAAGGACATTAGGACACTTTATGTCTTAGAATGTTGCATAGATCATGCGGTATAGCACTAAACTAACCAAAGTCGATGCAAACAAATGCGCGGGCCTCAACTAGTATTACAATAAAACATGGCCACAAACAATTTCTAAATATTGTATTGTCAAAAAAGTATTTATAGCTTAAAAACATCGTGAATAAAATTAAAATCTTAACATATTTTGTACCCGCTGCCATTAGGTATTTATGTAAATTCGAAGAAATCTAATACCTTTAAACGAGCAATTCTTGTATATATATATATAATCAGGATCTCGAAAACGGCTCCAACGATTTCGATGAAATTTGGTATGTGGGGGTTTTCGGGGATGAAAAACTGATCTAGCTATGTTTCATTTTCAGAAAATCGCTTTTACTCGTGTTTTCCGGCTATTTTTGTTTGCATTAGAATATAAAGCTAAATTTCGCCGACTTCGAGCAGATCATAATGGCACATTAGAAATCGGGTGGTCGCGGATTTAGCCGACCTCGGTTCGATACCACGTTTTTTTTCAAGATTTTTAGTTTTTTTTTTTAAGTTTTTTTTGTATGAGAAAACGTCAAGTTTCTTCTTTTGTGAGAAAAAGTTACTTTTTTGTGAGAAAAAGTTACTTTTTTGTTAGAAAAAGTATTATAGGGAACGTGCAGTAACTATAGGCGGCAGCACTAATGCGACAGAAGAGACACTATGCGGACAGTAAAACAAACTTATCAAGGTAAAACATTCAAATTGATGGCGCCCTTATGGCACCAGTTGGCAGCACCGTCTATGTGCACGTTCCCTATTGGGAGCACAGAACAGGAAAAGCCGGTTGTCTGTAAAGTCGGTTTACGGACGATAGTTTAACGTGACTCACCCCCCCCCCTCCGGTGTTTTTGTCAAATATCTTGAAAACGGTGCATCCTACGGCAAAATCAATGAAATTTTCATCCCCCCTTTAATTCCCCCGCGCTCCCTCCCCCGCATCCCCTCCCCCGCTCTCAGCTCTCACCCCCCCCCCCACCCCTCCGGTGTATATAATCAGGATCTCGGAAACGGTTCCAATGATTTCGATGAAATTTGGTATTTGGGGGTTTTCGGGGATGAAAAATTGATCTAGCTTGGTCTTATCTCTGGGAAAACGCTTGGTACCGAGTTTCTGCCCGAGCAGAGCTCGGTCGCCCAGGTATAGTTTATTAAACTGACGTCAAATCTATTAGTTTCGCCTCGGTTATACTTGTAAATTATGTTTCTATTCTATTAAGTAATCAGCGTTTTACATATGTTTAAATGTATGTGACAGGTAATAAGCTCAAACTGAATACACAAATGGATTGATGGTATGACACCATCAGTGCCATCAGTCTGGTTTGACCAAAGAATTATTTAAATAGTCCCGACCGAGCGGTAGAGCGTCAGTAGAAATCTAATCGCGGTGACCGCTAACAAAGACGTGTTTGCGTAAAAACCTTCATTACATTTGTTTACATTACATTTATTGCATTGGACTTGAATACTATAAAAGCGTATCACTTCAATTATAAGACCATTACTATCTATGTTGTAGCGCTTTACTAATTTCCTCTTATCGACGTTTAATTAAGAATATGAACTAACTCTTGCATTATCGACGTCTTGTTTTAGTTACGATCCATTTGTTGAGTTAAAAATAATCTATAACTTAGATACGGACTCGTAAAAAAGTGTCTTGATAACGATTATGGTTACCATGAACGTGGTTAAAAGTTTGTCTTTAGTCGGTTTGAGCTGGTTATGTGTGTTGCTTTGTGTTCCGAGGTATGTTGGAAACATTTCAAACGTTTTTTTTGTATGCGAGGTTTGATGTCGGTGGCCGGGGATCCACTGAGCAGCGCCGGCGCAATGCAAATGAACAGGCGGGTAGCGGTAGCGGTGTCACTCGTGTGACCCGCCGCCATTCCGAATACATTACTCGCTGTTGAGCAAGCTCTGCGTCAATTGTCGTCGCTTTTGACGTTCTTACCTTATTGTCTACAAGTCGTGATAGATTTCAGTACACAGTTCTTTGTGTGTTAAACATAGATGATTTGTGAAACTTGCGGTTTAGGTAGACGCGCCAGCTGTCAATCAACATGAAATCGAACATGCTTTGGTTTACAATGCGTTCCCACAAATGTTTCTTCGCCTTCAATATTTATCGCCTGTGAAAGTCATTGGACATTCAATAACAAAGTAGGTACTATAAGGTTTAAAGTTTTTTATATTTGAAATAATTATGTATGTAAGAAAAATATAATGTTATTTTCCCACAAACGACGATAAGCCAAAGGCTACTAGAAACACAGAGAAGCTTAACATAGCCCCATCTTACAGATTGCTAAAACCAAAAAGTCATTTCTGGGAAATTGCGTACGTTTTTACAATAAAAGTCCGAAAAAAAAAATAACCGACCAAACGGATACAAAATTCAAATATATTAACTGCCAAGGAAACATTAATTTCTAAGGCGTACTGCGTACTACAAAATTAATGACTATAATCATGGACAGGGATGTTTGGGTAAAATTCCGATCCGCATTGGCGATCCCTTGTCTCAAATAGCATAGGTATCTGATACTTTGTTAAAAAATTTGTTGTATTAAACGCTTTATTGAGTTATTGAGTTTTTCTTGCCGGATTTTTCTCAACGGGGTTTTTCCGAATCTGTGGTAGATTCTTCGACGTTCATAAGAGCTTCAATTGAAGACTAAACGAATAAAAAAAAAATTTCGACTTTAAAGACGGTCGGATTCTTTAAGTATTTCGGTAACTTGTGCTTGTGATGCCTTGTTTTAAGGAATTTAAGATAAAAAAAAATTATATGCGATTACTTCACATCGCTTTTAAAATAACAGTAACAGGAAAATATATAGATAAACATTTACGAGTAGGTATTGATATGCGCAATTAGATCGGTGTACCTACATAGCTACAAATGCAAACATAGTAGTCTCATTCTCAGAATCTAGTATCGTGTTGTTAAAAAATGTTGGAACGGCTCGCACAGCTGACTTATATCTTCTTTTTTGGAACGTCGCAGGGCTTTAGCAATTATGATTATTCAAAGCACGATTATGACGTGAACAACAGCAATATCTTTAATCCATAGTCAACATAATGTTACCGCACGGTTAATGCAACTAGGTTTAATAAGTGCACTGCATAAACGTATCTATGGAGAATGCGGGATGTTTTGTAATAACGATAGAAATGCGGTTATCTCACTGTACCTAAGACCTAAGTGCAAACCAGAGAGTCCGTGGAGTGAATAGCACGCATCACCGACGTGTATCATGATTGCTACCTCAATTGCTATAGGAAGTTTGGGGCTCGTAATGACAAATGATAATGGCATGTGAATACACCTACCTATACGTACGTGCGATAGGTAGGTACATACATGACTTTGAACTGTAGAAACGTAGGTATAAGGAATGGTATAATCCAATCTTAAACGGCTGGCATTGTGTCGCGTCTAGTCTAGCTAGAGATACGCAACGATAATTAAGAAAAAAAAACACTTTAAAACACTGAAAACATATTGATTTTCAATTAACTGCAAAATTAGATTCTTATTAGTTACCTACTCCAAGTGATTTTATTGAATTGGTAACGAAATAAATGGGAATTTTTTTTTTAGCTCATAAAAGAAGTACGTCAATTGATTGGTGGTATCATCTACTCTAGACTCTTAAGATTATAAAACGGGCCCTCAAAACTCACATCTACCAACTTTTTGGTAGATCTACCTATTTTGCCTCCGGTCTACCTCTCTACAACCCCGCGGCCTCAAAACTACCTGTTTTTTAAAACATTTCCGTTCCAAACAATTTCTTTGTTTCTATCCACTTCATCATAGAAGTGCGAATGTTGAGAGACTGTTTTCGCCCATAAATAATATGAAAACTTGTCAAACCTTAGATAAACTACTGCACACACAAAGTTTTCTTTTACAAGTGGTGTTCCTAACTCCAACCATTTGAAATTGTTTAACAAAAACATGTAAAAACACCATATAAATAATTTCAAACATTTTTACTCATTTTCATTCATTAAAAAACTGATTTAACTAAAATGGTAGATCTACCAATTTTAATTTTTAATTCTACTTATTTCTATTAACTTATGGATATTATACCTACTACCAATTTTACAAAATTGTAGGTGACAACATTGCTCAAACACACACTTTTGGGCATTGTGGACTTTGTGGACGTGAAGTCATAAGTTCGTTGCTACTTAACGATCACACATCTCGATAGTCTGTGCCGCCTGCACCCGCTATTATGCTACCTACTTATTTCCTGAAACTTCATAAACATGTTTGACTTTGGTCTAGTTATGACCACGGCTGCTACAATGGTAGTAATTGAGACGACCAGATAGCCTAGTGGTTAGAGAACCTGATTACGAAGCTTGAGGTCTTGAGGGTCGACTCCCGTGTCGGGGCAGATATTTGTATCAAAAATACGAATGTTTGTTCTCGGGTCTTGGGTGTTTAATGTATATTAAAGTATATCTATCTATCTATCTAATACCTTTAAACGAGCAATTCTTGTATATATATCAGAATCTCGGAAACGGCTCCAACGATTTCGATGAAATTTGGTATGTGGGGTTTTCGGGGATGAAAAATTGATCTAGCTTGGTCTTATCTCTTGGAAAACGCGCAGTACCGAGTTTCAGCCCGAGCGGAGCTCGGTCGCCCAGGTACTATCTATCTATATAAGTATGTTTATCCGTTGCCTAGTACCCATAACACAAGCTTTGCTTAGCTTACTTTAGGACTAGGTCAATTGGTGTGAATTGTCCCGTGATATTTTTAATTAAGTATTATGTGATTAAGGCGCCATCAGTATGTCTCGAGCCAAAGGATACGTACCCATAATTCCCCAAATTAAGTATATAACACTTGTTTGTCACCAGTGTCAGCATGGTGGTGGTGCTGAACGGGGTCCTGGCGGACGAGTGTCCGACGTCGGTGCGCGCGCTGCTGGCCGCGCATCCCGGCTACAGGGACGCCGCCGCGCAGCTGTTGGCCGCGGCCGCGCGCGTCGTCGGCCCCGCCGGCCTGCTGTACGTAGCACAGCGGGAGCTGGCCGCCGCCGTGCCGCACGACAGTGAGTATAGTGAGCTAGTGGACTAAGAAACTCTGGACACTCAGTAGGAAACAACTCCGACGCATCATCGGGGTAAACGCAGGTCACTTCGATACTAAACACATACTAGTAAAGAAGGGACTACAGGACAATGAAGATTATAGATTACTAGCTGACCCGGCGAACTTTGTTCCGCCTTAGAGTACCCCCGCACCCCGCATTGTACATCCTGGCGTTCGCCGCTCTCTTGCCACTGGCCCTCGCCGCTCATGTACTTACATTGCGTCATCCTTTTTCATGTATGCAGCGGCGTTCATCGATTTATTAGACGTTGTCACGTCAAAAATTAAGGGGTATGAAAAATAGATGTTGGCCGATTCTCAGACCTACCCGATATGCACACAAAATTTCATGAGAATCGGTCGAGCCATTTCGGAGGAGTTTGGTAACAAGCACCGCGACACGAGAATTTTATATATAAGAAAGATGTGGTTAGGAAGACGAAACAATGGAACACATCATGTGTGAATGTGACGCCCTCGCCAGATTAAGAATGAGACTCTTTGGCGACGGATACCCCGCACTAGGAGACTTCAAGGCACTACTGCTACGTCAAATCATCCAATTTATGGACTATGGAAATACTAAGATAAGATAAAATAAGTGCAGCACCAGCTCACAGTGTCAACCAGATGGCCATATGGACGTGGCGACGCAGCTTGCCGGCCTGCTGTACTTAGCTGTGTGCATTGAGACATTGACACCGTGTACTTATTAATTTCTATGAGCGAACGGATTAAGTTGTGGCTGTCTGTCGAATGCAGTGATATGTATATCAGGAATTCAGTAGAATAAGATTTTATATAGAATAACGATCATATTCGAGGTGCAGTGGTCTGGAGTTTGCAGCCGCCGTGCTCATGATAGTGAGCATAGTGCAGGTCCCAACCTAAACACTCAGCCCAGGGATGAGCAATATTTCAAAGTGATAGAAGATAACTATATGTGGCAGCGTGACCAAATAAACAGAGCGATTGCACTGTTCCCCCACTTTCACCGCCAAAATTGACCTTCATAGCCGAAATTAAAATAGATGACATCATCATATCACCGATGAGTCAGTCTTTAAAAAAAGATTCAGAAGTCTGATTTAATTTGTGTTTTTGTAATCGGCTAAGCGACGACTACCTGTTTATTATATTCCCAATGCAATCGCGAAGTTCATTGAAGTTTGGCGAGGGTGGATTAACTTCGCGCATCGAATCTCGTACTTCATCATACCTCATCGAGGAACTTTGGCGAGTAGTGAATACATAAACATAGTAGTACTACTTTTTACCGCAAAAGTTAAAATAAGGTTTGAAGACACTAGTCCGTGTTCAGCCAGGATTCAGTAACTATTGATCAACTATTGCACATTACGCGACGACAGGGCCATGATTGTCCTTTCTATTCACCCTTCCAGTCAAAAATTATCGTAATGTAGAAAGAGATACCTACCCATGTAGCTTTATTATCCACAGTATCAATGATTAGGCATTCTTTCTCCCACCCCGTAGCACCTGCTCGTATAGAATGACTAGCAAAGTTTTTGGACACACGCGGCGTGCGGCGTTGCGTTACATTTTATTCATGTCCATACGGATTGCTTCACCAAATATGAAGCACGTAGACAATGATTGAGATTTAGTCATGGACCACCTAATAAGGCGATAGCTAGATAGATTTATTTATAAAATCGAATTATTTCTCTCGCAGGTTGAAAGGTTTTTTTCTCTTTTTTCAGAAAACGTTACCATCATCGGTTCAGATGACGCCACATCATGTATTATAGTTGTTGTGAGGCATTCAGGTAAGACAATTTTTGCTTTAATTATCTAGCTTTTATATCACAGTAGGTACCAGCCAGAGGTATGCTGGGTATGCATAACTTCCGTACCGTATATAGAGGCAATTCATGGCAATTATCTATGTATACCTGTCACTGTTTTTAATGTTATTGTAGTAATGTTTGTCATCTTTTTTAATATTTAATCACTAATTTATTGTAATCAATTGACAAACTGCAGACATAGTCGCACACATCAGTCTTACATATTTCAAACGCTGGTATTACTTACTGGGGTGAATTACTTGCGGTTTGCGAGATTGAACGTTAATTAAATAATTAATTTATTGATGGTTAACTCTCAGTTATTTGTCGACTAAAAACTGACATAGGTCGCCTTTCTATCTACTGTGTTACATACTTTGGATGTAATTAAATAAAATGATACATAGATTTGAAGCCGTGGTGGCCCAGTGGTTTGACCTTATTGCCTCTCGAGCAGAGGGTCGTGGGTCCGAATCCGGGCTCGCACCTCTGAGTTTTTCGGAATTTATCTGCGAAACTAAATTTGCAATTTTCAATGAGCTTTACGGTAAAGGAAAACATCGTGAGGAATCTTGCACACACCTGACAAGAAATTCAATGGTGTGTGTGAAGTTCTCGATCTGCATTGGACCCGCGTGGGAACTACGGCCCAAGCCCTTTCATTATGAGAGGAGGCCTGTGTCCCGCAGTGGGACGTATATAGGTAGAGATGATGATGATGAATTGACAAACTGCAGACATGGGTCGCATACACCAGAGTCATAACATCATTCAAACGATGGTATTCCTTCCTGGTGTGGATTTCTTGTGTTTGCGAGATTGAATGTTAGTTAATGTGTTGATGGTTAAATCTCAGTTATTCGTAGACTAATAAGTGACATAGGTCGCCTTTCTATTACTTTGGATGTAATTAAATAACATTATGGGCATTTTCAGAAAAAAGTGTACCATGTACTTTTTTTTAAAAACCTAACAAATTTTGGGTTATTTCTACTCAGAATCACAAGCACTATCGATTTAAGCAATAAAAAAGTGTCCCTCTTATGACTGTCAGTTTTGTGACGCAGTTAACCATACATGTTGTATGGACCGTCACAAAACTGACTAATAAATTTTGTATGGAAAATTAAGGCAAAACGGGTACATTTTTCTCTGAAAACCCCCTTATACGTATGTTTGTTGTGAATAACATTTACTTCGTTGAGTTTCTTGCCGCCTTCTCCTCAACAGAGGATTATTTCGGAACCGTTTGTAGATTCATAACTATCATTCTTCGGGACTTACGGGATCACTTAACTTAACCCTTAATAAGGCCCCATTTATTGGAACATACTACTACAGAATCAAAAGCAGCTATCGAATACATACCTGACAAAGGATATATTTTTATAAAACTAGTCGTGTTTTCAACGTATTTAGAAAGCAATAAGGTTCAATTTAAAACTTAATGCATGTGGTCGCTAAATCGCCTCTACCTTATTAACCTTTTCAACGCTCTGTCAAATACAACAGCTGTCACTCATACGCCATGACATCGGAATGTCAAATGCGAAGTTGAACCCTACAGAAATGCATGTAGGTAGATAAGATATCGCTCTGCACGCCGTGACTGATATATCAGTCGTTGGCGTAGAACCTGCGGTGCTGATATATGTGTCGTTGGCGTCAAAAAGGTTAAGGGTTTACAGGTACCCTATCCCGAAGCAATGTGCAGCCTTTTTTCGACACGTCCCCCTAGTAATAATGACACTAAAAGCTCATAAAGTCATGAGGCACATAATATGCCTCATGTGACAGGGGACCTCTTAGTCGTTTGTACTTTTATCAACGTTCGTACTTGCTGTAGCCTAATTTGAATAAAGATATCCTGACCTGACTTTAACTTTTCCTTCCAGGGTCAGGCGCAGTGGCGCTCGCGCATTTAGACGGGTCAGGGACGGCGGAGGCTGCTGCGGCGATGGTGACTCGAGTGCAGCAACTAGCCACTGGCTACCCTGAGGGAAGACTGGAGCTGCAGCTAGTCGGCGGGTTCACTGACCCGCACCGCTACTCTGATGAGCTGTTCGCTAACATTATGTGTGAGTAGCTTCAGTTGAAACCTATAAGGACAGAAGCGTGTTTGTCTATTTTACGCTTAGAAAACGTGCACTTTAGGTCAAGCACGGCAGAGACGGAGCGGAGGTAGTATGGTGGCGTGCTAATGACTGGATAGATCATTTCCCCATAATCGTAATTTCCTTGTAGCAAAATTTCCGTTCGCAGATTTTCCTAAATGCTTTTTTCTCACCATAGTTTTTTACTGAAGCTTATTTTCTCAGTAGCTTTTTTTCCCAATTTGAATTAACACAGAAACAGTGTCGACGGAGCTCCGCGGCGGAGCTCCTTCTTCTGTGTGCTTTTGGCCCTTCGGGCCGATGAAAACTTAACATAACCTAAACCTACCTAAGTTTCTGTGTCGGTTAAAGTTGGAAATACGCGATTGTGAAAATAAGCTTCAGTAAAAAATCATAGTGAGAAAAAAAGCATTTAGGAAAATCTGCGATCGGAAATTTTGCTACAAGGAAATTACGATTCTGGTAAATTGCTCTAACCAGTCGTGCTAATGGCTATCCAGAAGGTTGGTTAGAGATTCAGTTCTTCGGCGGGTTCACTGACCCTTTCGGCTATGCATACAAGCTGTTCGCTAGCATCATGTGTGAGTGTAGGTACTAGTAAAACTCTAGCGGGGTTTTTACTGCAAACGAAGTGGGCTTCGTAATTACTCTGTTTGACTCATACAAAAAGTCTTTGCTGGTAGATGTGTGTGGTATGATGTGGCGTGGTGTGGTGTGGTGGTGTGGTGGTGTGGTGTGGTTGTGTGTGGTTGTGGTTGTCATAGCTGAAGGGTGTTGCCACACTAATCGATCGATCATCGATCAATATGCCATCGATCGACATCAATCAATTGGTGTGGTAGGTTTGACTGATTGATGGATAATGTATCATCATCATATATTTAAGAGCTAGGCTCTTGTCGGTGGAGTAATTTCCAGCTTATTCTACATTCCGCTCTTTCCTTCACTTCTATAAATAATGAAACATTTATTTTTTCTTTTATTTGCTCCATATATTATTATGTCCTTCTTAGTCTTCCTCTTTTCCTTTTCCCCTCTATCTTTCCTTCTATAATAGTCTTAATGTAATTATCGTGCCGTAAGAGATGACCTAACATCTTCCCTCTCCTGTTCTCAATTATTTTCAACAACGATCTTTTTTCGCTAACCATATTTAAAACTTCCTCACTACTTTTCTTTTCTGTCCAGCTGATCCTTTCTACCCTCCACCAACACCCCATTTCGTACGCTTCCAATCTCTCTCTGTCTCTTTGGGTCATGGTCCACGTTTCGCAGCCGTAGAGAGCTATACTCCAGATGATGAATACCGGTCGATAAAAGATTGATCGACACCCGATCGATGCTACTGTTCGACGTCGATCGATTGTTGTGGCAGGATTTGGTGTAGTAGAAACTGTCGATCGACGTCGATCAATCCATTCGGTGTGGTAACATCCAAACGGAATCCGCTCCGCTCGCAGCTTAGCGTGAGCTTGCATGGCCATAGGGCTAATTTTGCATGTGAACTATGGTTCACTCTATAGAGTTAATGCACCGTGTCAGCTAGATATTTCGCGGTTGTCTCCTTAATGCGACCGACAGAGTGCGAAACGTCGTTGGTTGCGGTTGGGGTACATGTCTATTTTTTAAATTAACTAGATGATTTCCTAATGAGAATCCATCACGTATTAGTTAACCTTACTGTGTAAGCTTCTTACAAACGCTTTTACGCTTAACTTCGCACATAGGTAAGTGATCGTCTATTCGTTTTATAGCATTTACCTTGAGTGGACCGTGTGGAAACAGTTTGCGCAGTATAATTAATAATTGGTCAGTTAACTCACCGTCATATTGGCTGTTTTATTATTTACGGCCATACTTAGGTTAGTTTCAGTAGATAAAATATTTTTAATGAGTTGACTTAGTACTTGTCGATTATTTTTACGAGTTTAGTCATAAAAATTTCCAGTGAGTGTCATTCGCTTCAAAGAGTAGCGAAGGCCATAACAGATAACAGATTTATACATTTCATGCTTGCAGTCCAGACTTGTCACTGTCAAAGTAATGTTACATTGATGTCATTTTAGGTTTCGGCTCTTTTTATCTTTCATCCACCTTAATTCTCGTACTTCATTATTTAGATTTTTTAACTGATTAACGGCAAAACATGCTAGACACTGGCAAAATGTACTCTTGATGGACAGAGCCATATAAAAAAACAACACTACCTTCTCTTATTTCTGATGTCCTGTCCAAACGATATAAGTTTAACTGGAAGATATCCATTTATGGAATAAGTTCACCTTTGTACATTTCTCAATGTAATCTTTTAATTTTACGGGTTCTATGTACATTGTACAATAAAGAGAGAAAAACATTACATTTCATGCACGAAATGACAGAATTTACTTACAGGTTTTGTTAGTACTTCCCGTTTGTGCAGGAATTTAGCAATGGACAATGCATTTATTTATCTCAAAGGTCACATTCGTTCGTTTGACAGAGTGCCAGCGGTGCGAGATATGTACGTAGGCGGATAGTAATTCTAATTGTTGAGCTGCAGAAAAACTACATTTTATACCTCTATTTTGGTACGGTTGAATAATGGCTAATTGCTTTTGCACTTAAAATTGAGATGTGTTTATGAGACAGATAATTTGATTTAATTATTTAAGTCACGGTTAGTTATGTATACTAATGCACAGTTGATCCTACTATCCTATTTTTATTCATAGGTACGTAATAAAAACAAAATATAAGTAAATTCTTATAGAAATGGATGGGATTCGAATTGACCTTAATAAACTACAAACATTGCAAAGAAAAGCTTGTTAAAGTTAACTAATTTAACTATTTTTTTTGTTTTATTAAACCAATCTATACTAATATTATAAAGCTGAAGAGTTTGTTTGTTTGTTTGTTTGTTTGAACGCGCTAATCTCAGGAACTACTGCTCCGATTTGAAAAATTCTTTCAGTGTTAGATAGCCCATTTATCGAGGAAGGCTATAGGCGCTGGGGTGCGGGGGAGGGGTTGCGGGGGAGGGGTGTGGGAGTGCGGGGGAGGGGTGCGGGGACTTCAAATGGGGGATGAAAATTTCATTGATTTTGCCGTAGGATGCACCGTTTTCAAGATATTTGACAAAAACACCGGGGGGTGGGGGGGGGGTGAGAGTGCAGGGGAGGGGTGCGGGAGTTTTAAGGGGGGAAGAAAATTTCATTGATTTTGCCGTAGGATGCACCGTTTTCAAGATATTTGACAAAAACACCGAGGGGTGGGGGTTGGGGGGTTGAGGGGGGTGAGGGTGCGGGGGGTGTGGGGGTAATAAAGGAGGATGAAAATTTTATTGATTTTGCCGTAGGATGCACCGTTTTCAAGATATTTGGCAATAACTCCGGGGGGGTGGGGATGGGGGGTGAGGGGGGAGGTGCGGGGGTTTTAGAAGTAAAACTTCTATAGGCACGCTTGACTTGGGACGAACGCGGGTGTGCGGGGGGTGCTGTGTTGGGGGGTGCGGGATTGTTGTGCGGGGGGAGCGGGTTGGAGGGTGCAGGGGGGGGGGGGCGGGTAATTTTTTTTATATCGAGGAACTAAGGAGAGTCATAATTGATGAAAAAGCAAATTGGATAAAAAAATAACCTGCCCGAATTACTAATTTCACGCGGACGGAGTCGCGGGCAAAAGCTAGTCAGATGAAATAAAAAAAAGAGTACCTTTTTTTTTTTTTTTTTTTATGTTAGTGAAGCCAGACAAACGAACTAGTGGGTCACCTGATGTTAAATGAACACCACTGTCCATAGACACTCGCAGCGCTTTACGCGATACCAGTGCGTTGTCGGCCCTGCAGAAAATTGTACACTCGCCTCTTAAAGGCACCCAGGTCGTAACTCAATGGGAAGACCCCAGCGGGAAGCTCGTTCCAGATTTTGCAAGTTCGTGGCAAAAAAGACCGCTTAAAACGCGCCGTCGAAGACTGCCATTCATCAACATGATGTCGATGAAATGAACGCTTACGACAGGAGGATCTGTAATGGAACCCCGCAGCTGGAATGAGGTCAAAGAGTTCCTCAGAGCATTCCCCGTTGTAGATCTTATAGAACACGCAAAGGGAGCTAACGTCTCTGCGGAGAGCAAGAGGATCGAGTTTAACGGAGAGTGAGGGGTTGCCGACAACTCGGCACGCCCTGCGCTGTATGCGATCAAGTGAAAGCAGCTGATATTGGGGTGCGCCAGCCCAGAGATGAGAGCAATACTCCATCCTTGGCCGAACCTGGGCCTTATATATCTGAAGCCGCTGCTTTGGAGTGAAGTATCGCTTAGAGCGGCCAAGCACGCCCAACATTTTAGCAGCCGACTTGGTTTTACCTTCCAGGTGATCGCGAAATTGCACCGCGCTCGAAATATCGACACCGAGGATCCCAACACTCTCCGAAGTGTTGAGGGGTGATCCTTGGAAGCATGGAGCAGCGACAAACGGGTGTTTTTTGGCAGTAAATACGCAAACTTGTGTTTTTGGCTGATTTCGTCATTTTACTAAACAGATTTGATCAAATTACTGTTTTTTTCTAAGCAAATGATAAAATGGATCCTGCTTGATTTTGGTCATATCCCTTAGAAACTTGTTCAAATCTCTGTTTTGGCCGTTTCCCTGCAACATATAGGTACATTTACTGAGTTGTTTAGGGTTGTTCCTGACGAGTGTCGTTTCTTTATCCAGAATTTTCTCCTTCCAGTGTCATTTCACCGGCTATCAGTGGAAATCGACCTGACTCTGGCGTGCTGCTGCGAGCTGAACACAGCCCTCAACGGTGGCTCGGCGGCGCCGCTCGTCACCGGCGTCGGCGTCGACATCCGCGCCGGAGACCTATTCCCGGCGACCTTCCCCGACAAGGGGCCGGAGCTGCCCCTGAGAGGCGCCCGAACTATCACTGGGGGCCCGAACTCTTCACAGGCAAGCGTTAGTTTCTGTATAAAACTTTGAAGAACTACTAGTTGGGGTTTGGGTCAGACTTTAGCTTGAAGACCACTAGTATCTCAAGTCACTTAATCTAACTTGTCTGGTCGGAGGCTCCTCTGAGGGCTATCAATGGGGGCCGGGCAAGCGTTACTTTCTGTATAATCCTTATGAGAACTAGGTGCTGGCACCTTAGTCTTTTTTATTTGGTTGGAGAGCGACAAACAACATAGGTGTAGAACACGGGACCTAAGCTGTCTCTGTGGGCTGTTAACGTTTTGCTGGCTTTCATCAAATGCCTTAGACGCGTATAAAAAGAGTTGGAACGGGTTGCTATCGGTTCATATAACGTGTAATATTACGCACTAATGCATTATTAAATATTTTTTGTACTTATTACTAAAACTTACCAGTGATTGACCTCTATCTTACTTGATGGTACGTCACGCGAAGATTTTAGCTCACTGGTTCAGTCACAGCGTGATCACTATGGTCTTGAATAGCTCCGAGTCTTGTACTTGTATATCATTTAATTCTACTGCTGACCGTCTGACAAACCTCAAAACCTCTCTGTTTTCCAGGTTCTAGATATCTACGATAACACAGTAGGAATGCTGCGTATCGGGCCCTTTAACTACGACCCACTGCGCGGGGTAGATCTCTGGCTCGAGCAGTCAGATGACTTCATACTACAGCATCTTAGCACCACGCCGGCTGTCGAACCGCCGCACTTTGTGCATCATGTGAGTATCTCTGGAACTGAGCGTTTGATGTAGCTACACGTTAGCGACGTGTCTACCTACTAGTGATGCAGCAGTAATGTGTTCACACCTAGCGTGTTACCTTGAGATATAATAATATAGTCGGGATTAATGCAAATCCGCTTATCTACTTAAGAGGATACGATGCGCACCATTTCTCCATACAAACGTTGGCCCCTGTTTCCTCCCTGGATAATGGCTTTAGAGCCAAATTTTTTTTACTGTGTAATCTGTATCTACCACAGCTATGCCCCTATGTTTCGTTTTTTTTCCATATTTCAATTAACATATAAAATATGAGCTTTCAAAAACTGAAAAAATTGCCCAATTTCAACGTCATTTTCAGACACGCATCAGAAAAGAATCCCTCATATAAACAAAAAAGGAAAACATAGGGGCATAGCTAAATCTGTCCTCTAATTATTTTTGAAAAAAAAAATAATTTTATTGGTCCAGTTTTTGAGAAGAAAACAGGGGACTACGAAATGCTGTTTTGATCAATTTTACGCGCCTATTAACGGTCTGAGCTGCAGTTGTCCCGCTCTCGCTGTACTGACACGGAGGGGTTCGGGCGAGACAGCGACTTTTCATTAAAATACCTATTTCTCAAAAGTCTCTCAGCCATCGTATTCTCTTAACGTTCGTAACGCGTATCTGCTTTACACATACAGTTCATTTATTCATTTATTTATTAGGTCATTGTCATTAAATAATACACTGACTGACCTAAACTGACATAAATATTATGCTAGAATATTTAGGTCAGTCCACGACGATCACAATAATACTTAAATAGAACTAAATTAAATATTATTATAAACAGTTTTAAACGAACCATCCCCTTTTTAACTTCATGTTTGTATTATTTTTACAAATTTGGAGTAAAAATTGGAAATTGACTAAATTTGTCAGATACGCGGAATTAGTCAATGTCAGTTAAGCGAGTTTGCACTACCCTCGACGAAATACTGTTTCTAAAAATACGTTAAATTTTGAAGAATAACATTATTTATTACTAGCTTTATTGTAGAGACACGGTTAGTTAAATCAATTTACCAGAATCTTTATTTCCTAATACCAAAATTGCCATTCCCATTTTTGCCCACTATGGTTTTTTACTGAAGCTTAGTTTCACAATCGCTTTTTTTTCCTAATATTAATCGACATAGCAACATAGGTAGGTTAAGGTCATGTTAAATTTGCATCGACCCGAAGGGCCAAAAGCACACAGAAGTAGGAGGTCCGCGTCGGCGGAGCTCCGTCGATACTGTTTCTGTGTCGATTCGAATTCGGAAAAAAAATAAGAAATTTCACTAATAGGAAATAATTGAGCTAAATTGATCTAGCCAGTCCTTGCCAAACGATAATAAAACTGAATTCGTCTTTTCCAGATCCGTTCTACCCTAAAGTTCATCCAGCAACACCCGTTCCCGGCGGTCACCGTGTTCCCTGAGAACCGGCCGCACTACTACCGCCGTGACGAACAAAGCGGCTGTTGGACCCCCGTGCGATTTTAAACCCTTACAACATTATAACACTACTAGGACTCGTCAAAATTCTGGCCCGATCAGAACAAAGATGGCCCCGTGAAAATAAAAATTGTACCAAGGATTGTACATACTCACTTTACCTCGGTAAAAATTCCTACACTGGATTTCCAAATCGCTGATATGTTAATCCTTGAAGGCCTGTCAAACGCGCGAACTATACAACACATTATAAAGTTTGATAGAAAGATATACCTAGTTGATATATGACGGCGTTCGCCCTTTTAAGCCTCTGATTGCATAGCTTTCATATGGATAAGTTCCATTACGCTTGCCGGCGTTTAAAACGCGTCATGCAACGTGTTTTAAATCCCGGGGATTGGGATGCTTCATTTATCATTTGAATAGCGACAATTTAAAAAAAATAATGAGAAATTTGCTAAAATTGCTTCAACCCAGTGTCAAAATTAACCAAACAAAACCAATCCCTTTCCATTATATCTATTCTGTACTTACGTGTAAAAATCCTGAAGTTTTAATGGTTAATAATTCTTATATTCTTAGCCATACACTCTTGGCGGAGTGGTTGTGGTCTTGAATTGTCTGATAGGTGGGCCCTTTGTGAGACTTGCCATCTATGATGTACTCGTAATGAGAACTGTTCAAGTTTTGGGTGATCGACCATGACAACGTTTATGTTATGAATGATAATGTTATGAATTACTTAAAAACTGGTTTCTGTACCATATTATGAATTTGCTATGACTTTGTGGATATTTATTTTTGAGAATTTCTATCTAAAGAAAGTTATAATACGCACCTAATTACATAAATGTTATTGTGATAAATGAACTTTTAGTACATAATAATAAAAATATTGTACGTATGACATACCTACTTGCATTGTGGAATAAAGGACAGTGGATGTTGTTTTTAAAAATAATGTAAAACAGTGTAATTGCCACAACTTGACATAAAACTGATCTGTTTTATGCAAAATATTACTTATATGACAAATTGTAGCACTTTTATTATTTGTGATATAGAATCCTGACATTTAAGGTTTGCATTTCATCTGGAAAATCATCGCATATGTCTTTTGTAAAAACATTATTGACGTCAGCAAAATTTAAAAAGTTCAAAAAGCCGAGAAAAACGTTAGTCTGTATGACCTGTAATCCCTTTATCTTTACCATCAAGCTAAGGCCGGCCTTAGATCTAAATAACTTTGCGCAATACTTTTATAGTTCAACTAGCTGACCCGGCAAACATTGTTCGGCCATATAAATATTGTGATTAAAATGGGGGGTGGAGGTAGGAGGATGAAAAATAGCCTGACCTATTCTCGGACCTACCAAATATAGAACAAAATCATAAATTTCGGTCAAGTCAAGCCGTTTCGAAGGAGTTCGATAACAAACGCCGTGGCACGAGATTTTTATATATTAGAAAAATGAAAAAAAATGTGCATTATAATTGAAACTTGCTTAAAATGTTGTTCAATCATTTCACAATCTACAATATTAACCGCTTTGGGATTAAAACAACTAAATTTCATAATACCTTATTCACTAATACCCCTAATTTTCAAATTACCATGGGCTGGGCATTTAAGATGAGACAATTTGAAATTTTAGGTTTTTTTAGGTATTATGAGCCCATGGTAATTTGAAAATTAGGGGTATTAGTGAATAAGGTATTATGGAATTTAGTTGTTTTAAGCCCAAAGCTATTAACCTTAAACGGTCAATATTGCACGATTCGAGATACTGTGCAATAAAATAAGTATAATTCGTCGTTTACGCCCGGTCTGAAATATGAACGAAAATGCAGAGAGTAGGTTAGGATGGTATGACTCATACCGTATCGTATGAGTGAAATTTAACGAAGTGTGTAGGTAGGTAGCGTCAAATCTACGCGCGTTAGTCCCTAATAAAAAAATTGTTGTGTGTAATTAATTTGACTTGAATGCATTGTTAAGTTATTTTTTATTTTGTATATTTTGGCTCATCATGACTTTGTACGTACAATCTTCCAACTACATTATATTAATTTAGTACATCGCGAGTGTCACAAATATACGTGACGAACTAAGAGATGGTGAAAAACTTAAGTAAAGGACTTGTTGTGTGTAGTAGTGCATATAATTGACTAGCCTTCCGTCCGCAGCTTCGCCCGCGATAAATCAATTTTCCCGCGGTAAAAAGTAGCCTATGTCACTCAGTAATAATGTAGCTTTCTAACGGCTAAAGAATTTTTGAAATCGGTCCAGTAGTTTCGGAGTCTATTCAATGCAAACAAACAAACAATCAAATCTTTCCTCTTTATAATATTAGTATAGAAGTGTAGATATGGAGCTTAAGTCATTTTTCAAATTTGGAAAGTCAATTTGTTTATTACACGTTACTACTACATACAACATGTCATTTACTAATTTTTTCACCCATAGCTGCATTGATACTTTTACCCCCTGTTTCACCATACATTGATCTAATTTATTTGACGGATAAATGTGATGCCGTCTCTGTTTTTTTTTGTTCGAATAGATGGAGAAGGCATCACATTTATCCGTCAGTTAAAATTAATAAATGGGTGGTGAAACAGCCCCTTAGCATAATATTACTGTAATGCCAACCTAGCACATTGACATGGTAATTGCCAGTAATTTTGTTTATTTAAATACACGAGATATGTTTCTTGTAAATAATTTTAAAGAACAAGTTAGTTGTAATTTATCTAGTTATTGACGTTAATAGTTATTGTTTTGTGAATTATAATGAATATATTGAAAGTTCAAAAGTTTCATGTGTTTTTTATTGATTTGTGGCCGATAATTCCCTTAAACATTAATTTCTTAGCGTTCCGTTCCTCACAAGGGAAACTGGAGCCTTAAATGATCTCTCGTATGTCGGTCTGTTTGTCCTCTATCACGGCCAATATGCTTCGAATTCCCAAGACAAAAGAAGTCGAAATTATATAGTATTTATGTAGTATTTACCAATTAACTCAAATCCAAAGTATATTTTATTAATTATCTTTAACTTCGTTGTAATGAGCTAGCAAGGGGCCATCCATAAATTACGTCACACCAATTTCGATCAATGTGGACCCCTCCCCTCCCCTTGTCACACTTTTACTATGAAAATCGCCATTATTTTGTTCTAGTGTGTCACATCGCTTGACCCCCCTCCCCCCTAAATGTGTGACGTAATTTATGGATGGCCCCCAACACCGCACAAATCTGTTTAACTTTCAAAATTCGTCGAAATTGATAAAACAAAAGATGTTTAATGAACTAAAACAATTACTCTGCCGTGTCATGACAAAACACTGTAACTCGAATTACAGTGTTTTGTGCTAACACCGTTAAATTGACTATTCGGACCCTAATCTATATGTGCATGCTTAGAGTAACTGATTTTCTATCAAAAACATTGAAAAACGTCATTGCAATTTACACTGTAACTCTTAAAACGTAGGGTCTTGATTAGACTAAACACTGTATTATCTCTAGTTACCGTGTTTTGCCAAAACAAAGTCACATTTTCTTAGTATAGTATCAAGATTTACAGTGTTTTGTCGCAACAATAACACGAGAAATTAGTCCAAGTCCTTGTTTATTGTAAGTCGGGACTTCTGCAAGGTAATCATAAAGACTAAGCCTTTCTAAAGACTAAGAAATATATTAAGATGAGTATGTTAGTTTTATGAATTGTGATGTTAGCAATATAATCTAAATTAAATTTAAAGTAGCATTTTCATATGAGTATAATGTCATTAAGTATCACGTTACAGTGTTTTGTTGTAGTAACTCTCATATATTATTGATAAAGTACATTACGACATAACACGTTATTGCTTGAAAATTCAAGTAAAAGTAAAAAATTTAATATTATTTTTCTTTGTCCACTACTAGTAGCACATTATCCGTGATTTGTCCAAATTTTATTGCAATCAGATCAATATTCACTGTTCTGTAGCCAATTAAAGATAGCAAAAGTTTTTTGCGATTTCTGAAAAATAGGTGTTTTTTAGATATAGTGTTTTGTCATGACACGGCAGTACTTTGCTCACCCGCGACCTTCACCGCGACCTTCTTTTTTTTTGTTTGCGGCGTTATATTATGCAAACCTTCGCCTTTTCCCTAGCGGAAAGAATTTTAAAAACAACAATACTCAATTTCACATAAGGTAGATATAAGAATAAGATTCTTTCATGTTTCAATTGTACCATTGTACCCATAATTACCATGTAAAATCTTTACTTACCTCCCTCCAATCTTCAAATAAAAATTTCAGAACAAAATCACAATGTTAATAGAAATATGTAATTAAATTATAATCAACACAAACGATTTTTATTTTTATGTTCCTAAAAGTTTGTAATTTAAAATTTCGTTATAAACAAACAAAAAGTTTTTTTTAGGAGTTTTGTTGCCATGCTCCAAAACAACTCCAAAATAAGGAAATGCGGTAAGACCTAGCTTTTTTTGCGTTTTTACTTGTGTCTGAAACGAGTCTTGGTTTTCTTACACGTACGTAAAAAGTTGGCAACATAAGGCAAGAATCCTTTTTTTTTTGTTGATTTGACAGCTGACTTTAGAAGTGAACAGTCGGAACAGTCAGTGTCGTGGTTTTACAAAGAAATTAATAGGCAAAGTTTGATAAGAAAGTAACTGTTAATAAGTTTTAAAACAAGCAACAATGGATAAGCCGACCGTTACCGAGCAACCTCCTCCATATTACTCTGCAGCGCCAGGTAAGCAGCATTTTTATGAAACCTTTCTGGTTGAATGATGTGTGATTCACCTGAGATAAGCAATAGGCATTATTGTGTTCTCATACTGCGCAATCGAAATCATGCCAATGCATATTAAAATACATCATAAACTCTACTTTCTGCAGTTTAAAGTTAGTGGTATTCCTCCAAATACATTTTTATTAAGTGACAACTAGAGATCGTTAAGAAAAACTTGTTTGTTTGCGTACATTAAATTGTTATCGTTGGATTCGTCAGCGTATCGATTGCACTTATCGAGCCCGGATTCATTAACATAAAACAACAAGTGTTTTTTATTCTATTTAGCAAGTCCTTTTAAAAACATAAATATAGTCACTTTCAAGTTAATGTTTTACTTGCTTGTAATAACAATGAACACGAAAAAGGTTTTTCTTTGAATTTCTTAAAAATTTGCATTAAGTGCAAAATTCAATTTTGAATGCAGAACCTTGCTTGATTTCTCTGATATACAGGGTGTTCTAAAACTCAATGATATCCAAGTACAGTATACATTTCTTCCAAAATATCTAATACTGATAGTGATATAATTTGACAGTGGAAAGGTAAAATCGCTAAAGCGCCATATATCAGTATATGTTTAGACTTCATTATTGCATGACTAACTGACATGGATCTTTTTACCCCCAACACAAAAAGAGGTGTTTTGTAAGTTTGACCGCTATGTGTGTGTGCGTGTCTGTCTGTGGCATCATAACTTTTAAACGGGTGAACCGATTTGGATGCGGTTTATTTTTATTTGAAAGCAGGTTTCTTAAAGACTGTTCTTATACATATTTCATCAAAATTGGTCCAGCTGTTTCAAAGTTATCAGCTCTTGTAAAGTGTGGAAGGGATCTTAGACTCATAAACACAATGGGGCGACGGCCCAGAGTGCCAAATTTCAGGGGGGATAGATGGGGGTGGGATGCTTCCCCGCCAAACTGGCACTCGATTTTGATTTCTTTAAATGGCGCCACAATATTCTTGCCCGGTGTGCCAGTGGTTGTAACGCCGGCACTGACTGGTGTAGAACTCAACCTTATCTGATACAAATCTTCTTGATTGTACAAATATTGTGATTTGTTTATGTAGAACTCTGCAAAGTATTGATTATGATTAGACTCCGGATTCTTGTTGCAATGACATCACAATAAGGCAGTTTAGGGAGTAAATGGAATGGTGTTAATAATTGCGGAAACCTATAAAAATTGATGTCTTTTTTCAAAACAACTTTTGTGTTACACCATGTATAAAATAATTTATTATTACTTTCAAAAATTCATATTTATCAGCTCTTGTAAAGTGTAGAAGGGATTTTAGACCGACGACCGCTTTAGCCTAGTTGGTAGTGACCCTGCCTATGAAGCAAGAGGTCCTGGGTTCAAATCCCGGTAAGGGCATTTATTTGTATGATGAGCACGAATATTTGTTCCTGAGTTATGGATGTTTTCTATGTATTTAAGTATTTATTTATCTATATAAGTATGTTTACCGTCGTCTAGTACCCATAGTACAAGTTTTGCTTAGTTTGGGACTATTTTGATTTGTGTAAGATTGTCCCCTAATATTTATTTATTTATTATTCATTTAGATACATTATTTTATATTAATTCAGTATAACTGAACAAATTAATAAAATATAAGTCTTTATGAGACAGTGCCTTGACACATTGACACAATCACTGTGACATACAGTTGTAAATAAAGCAAACATTTTGTATCTTAGGTCAAAACTTAATTAGGTTGTATAGGTTAAATCTGATATATTATACAGATAATTTTAATATATTTTCCACTGTTCTATTTCCTCCCCAAACTACCCTATTGTGACGTCATTATGGCAAATGTTTGACAGTGCAAAGTATGAATTTTGTATACCTCTAGAAACAGGATGTGTCACTATTTTTTTATTTATATTTTAATTTGTTTTTTATTTGGGATCCAATTGGCTAAGTAAAGTTTTTTGAAGAGGTGCTAATTATATTTTTTTTGACAGTGGTCGACTTCAACACTAAGAAACTGCAGGTGTTTTATTTTTATCTCCTTTTATTTATTGGAAATATTTTTTTAAGTGTTCGAGATGAAATTTGTGAGATTTTACGGCTGACAAGCGGTTCGTGCTCAGTACTAAGAAGAAATAGAAAAAAAAACGAAGTCAACTGTCGCTTCTGTCAATGTCAAATGAAATATAACCGTTTGCGTTTCGTTTGCTTTGCGTTGCCCAAGAAGTAGTTCCAAAATAGTGATCGAAAGTATTCAATCGTGATCCAATTAACGTGCTTAGGTCGTGGAGAAATGCGGTAAAATTGAAAGTCCGGATTTTATGCGGAGGTCGATGAAAATAGTCCAAAAATCACACTGAGCACACCAAAACGCAAAGCAAACGAAACGCAAACGATTTGACATTGACAGAACTGACAGTTGACTTCGTTTTTTTTTCTATTTCTTCTTAGTACTGAGCACGAACCGCTTGTCAGCCGTAAAATCTCACAAATGTCATCTCGAACACTTAAAAAAATATTTCCAGTAAACAACAGGAGATAAAAATAAAACAGCTGCAGTTTCTCGATCTCCAGAACGCCGACTGTCGAAAAAAAATATAATTAGCACCTCTTCAAAAAACTTTACTTAGCCAATTTAGTATTTGAAATAATAAGAATCCCAAAATCGGTTTATGTTGCTAATTCATTGGTTAGTCATCTTTACAATCACATTCACACTTAATAATGTTATCTATGCATGATAGCAATGTGACAATCAAACAATCTTTTTGAATAAAATTTTATCAACTTATGACTCATTTTTGTCATTATTATTTATTTAATATTTAAATTACTAATGGCATCATTAAAATGTCATTGTCTCTGTTCTACCATTTTGCTATATTCAGCTAACTTAACTATTAGAATGCGCAATGTTGATGACCTTAGTTCTAATGTCAGGTAGTCTGACATAAAATGAAGCTCAATTAGCTAATTAAAGTGGCAGAGTGCTGGTCATATCTGCCAAAGAACTGACAAGCACTGAAGTAAATTAGGTCTTGAGCGCCTGCGTCACAGCAAGTGTATAGGTAACGCCACCAGAGTTGAGGCCACGCACACAACCACATCTCGTTCACGTCCACGTCATTCTCGTCCACGTTTAACGACAACACAACGACAAAATCCCACTGTCATTACATGAGATGTGGTTGTGTGCGTGGCCTCAATTCTGGTGGCGTTACCTATAGTGTGGGATGCCCTCTGGCCAGTTGGAGTGGCGATTTGCGAAACGCTGGTAGAAGCTGAATGCGTAGAGCCGAAGTCAGGGCGCAATTGCGCTCATTAGAGAAGGCCTATGTCCAGTAGTGGACTGCTATAGGCTCATGATGATGATAAGTAAAGGAAAAAAGAAAATACATTTATTTACTACAGCACAAGACATAAATATTATTACAAATAGAATAGACAAACCAAAAAATAAGGATAGTGTGTTGGTTGCGAATCGGATACTGGTTCAGCTTAATTAAAACAAAATCACGATCGCGTTCCTTGTGTAACGAAATTTAGTCATACAAACTATATGGGTAACTTTCGTTACACAGAGGAATGAAATAAGTTTTGTTTAAATTAAGACCCTTAATTGGCTACTTTCCTAACTAGTCAGTCTTTTAGATTATCAAAAAATATTGGACACGTATTTTTTATTTTGTCAATTAAACAAAAAATTACGAAGATATGGCGCGTTGAAGTTTCGCGTGACGTCACTTGTTCCTACACTTTGTATGAGCGTTTTAGGTACAAGTGACGTCACGCGGAACTTCAACGCGCCATATCTTCGTCATTTTTTGTTCAATTGTCAAAAGAAAAATTACGTGTCTAATATTTTTTGATAATGTAAAATACGGACTAATAAGAATTATTATTTTTTTACCTAGGAAACATCCCTATTGTGTACTTTTTTTTTGAAAACGACTCAGCTCTGATTTTCAGCCAGCAGCGTCAGTGATACTTGGATCGTTATATAGATATACTACACATTAATAAATGATGATCGATTAAAGATTAGATATTTTTAATTAAATTATAATCACCAAGAAACAAAAAAAAAAATAGGTATTCAAATGAAAACAACACTAGTGTTGAGCGCAACAGTCACTTTAATACTTTATCTGGTTCCACAAAATTAGGTATGCTGCCGTATAATCAATTATAGGTTTTTATTGCACACCTATTTGAAAGGATTGGTTGAATCAGGTGTTACTATTATGGAGGTCAATGAACTAGCATGTTTTACTTTGACAAATTAATTTTTAAGCAAACGTGCAGCAGTTGCACCTCATCTCGTATTATTTGAATTATTTGAACCCAAAATACTGTGGGAACGTAAAAAAATATATAAAGTTTAAAACGAATAATGGACGAAATACATAATGGTCATAATATATACTAAAATTTTCTATGAAACTATTGATAAAATGAACTTTTTTAATCGTGTAATCTACAGATTGGTTTAGTTTTAGGTTAGGTTTATTTTATGAAAATCCTGTAAAGTTGAGAATTTCCAAGAAAATTGCATTATATCAAATGACCATTATGTATTTCGTCCATTATTAATTTTAAACTTTATATATTTTGATACGTACCCAATACTGTGTATTTGGGTTTATTTGTGACAGTGATTTTTAAATTTAATCGGTGACCAGGAGCCAATTTTTTCAGATTAGTGTTTGGTGGCAACCACTTTTGTGTCTAAATGTTATTGTTAAATTGGACACATCATGATGATGTTGGTTAAGGCTTTGTCTACCAATAGACGGAGCTCGGGAAAGCCTCTCGGGTTTTCCCCTTTGTCAATCAAATTATGACCTTCTATATGGAACTATAGCGACTTGTAATTGGTAATTTCCAGGGCCGCCGCCGCAAGCGCAGCCAGCCGGGGCTCCGTATCCGCCCCCTCCCCCCGGATATACACCATACGCGGGCACAGCTGCTCCCCCCAACCCGGCCTATCTACCCAACTATGGAGCCACCACCAACATCATCATACCGCCTCAAATCATCGCTGTCAACGCCTGTCCTGCCTGCCGAGTCGGCATCCTCGAGGAAGACTTCACATGCCTCGGCATCCTGTGCGCCATTTTCTTCTTTCCTCTCGGAATACTATGCTGTCTCGCTCTCAGAAACCGACGATGCACGAACTGCGGCGCTATGTTCGGATAGACGACCCCTGACTGAATATGATTTTGTTACTACTGCGGATTGGATTCGTAACACGGTAGGTTAAATGAGTGCCTAAAATCTTCAAATATGTGAGTTTATAAAGCTTGAAGATCCGTCCATTGATTCTTGAAGCTAAGTAAATACATTTTTTAATTAAGTCCAACGACAAACTGATAAGATTATAAGTACATACATTACGATTTCTGTTGAGCGGACTGATAAACTTGTAGAAACTCACGTCATGAGAATTTCAGTAGATATTTCAGACACTTGATGGATGTGTCTGATTATTGCCAAAAGGAAATTTACCAGTCAACTAAAATTGCTTTACTGGTTTATATTAAATGAAAATTGTCAGAATTTACTTTAATTGATGTGCATAGAGAACAGCTAACAATAATGGACACTAGTAAACTTCTATGCTGTGTGCAATATTATTTTTTTACTGAACTGTTACAGCGATGAATCATCCCCTTCGTAATTTTTTGGTCTACATGGCATAAAAGTCTATTTTAGTTTGACCTCCTAACCTACTAAATACATGTTTGGTTTATGTATTTACACAAATGGTCGATAAAACCAAAGCTAAATTATATTAACCAACCCAATGATGGGGTATAAAAACTGGACAGATTTTGTTAAATGTTTCTATAATGACTCAAAATACACACTATAAAACAGACAGATAACTTTGGCAACATAAGATTTCAATAAATAAATGTAGAAAATAATTACGTTATGTCAAACTATATGAATACATTAAGTACACAACTCATTTATGTGTATGAGGGATGCCAAAATTAAACCTGAGCAATTTATAATTAAATATAGGCTGCTAATTAAAAATAATTGTTTGGATAATGATAATGAATTTACTTTACGATTCCGTGCTACATATTTGTTAGTAATGTATAAGAAAACCAGCATTAAGTTAGTCGCGACGTATAACTACTATTTAAAAGTGATATACAGTGTCCCAAAACTCAACGATGACCTGGTACCAGGCGAGAGGCCAAGATCTATATAACAGTCTTGGAAAATAAGAAAAAACCCATGTCATGATAACGGTAGAAGTTAGATGATTCCAGAAATAGCATAACTTGATCTCTCCCCTGACACTAGATTATCGTTGAATTTTGAGACACCTGTATATTGCTGTACTGAATGAAGTGATCATTCATTAGTTAGTCAACCTCTTTGACTGAACCGCATTTGTTTTGAATACGTCTCGTCAAACAATTGACTATCAAGATCAATACAGACAATCGTTGACTGAACACGTTCTCGTGAACTGTGAATAAAAACTATAATATTACACATAAGTATCAGAGAATATGGAAATATGTTGCAAACTGCAATAACACTGTGTAGAAACCAGTGTGATTCTTAATTTACGTAACGTAAGCTAAACGAGCGTATAATTGTAAACAAAAATATATTCTCTTTGCAACATAATAATGTTAACGTATTCTCTGCTGGCTGTCAGAATCTAGACTCCTTCAGGTGCCACAAACGCACATGTGCGTTTAAATGACTCCCAAACTATGACAGTGGCAGGCGAAAGTCGCCACGCATGTATGCGTTCCCGACAGTGAATGCGTTAAGGATCTCTGTATGGCCCACATTCACTGCTCACAAGTGACTAGAGATCAAACGCGTATGAGAATGTACCTACACGTATTTGATCTGTACACTTTTGATTTGTCGGCCACCGTCATGTGGCTGTCGAAGAGAAAGGTAGGTTTTGACTGTTGCCGCCTACGATACTAATGTAATTTGAAAATTTTAAGAGGGATTAAATGAAACATTGCAACTAAGCGATGATAATTTAAAAGTCTGCGAGCGACTCATAAAATATTTCAAAATAAAAGGATGCCTGGTAGCCATCCTTCTCATAATTACATCATTACGTACGAATATATTCAACGGCCGTTTATAAAGTCAATTCTGACTATTTCTGACACATTGCATAACTATAAAGTTTCTGAATATTGACAGTGTCAACCAATGGAAAATAAATGCTATAGGTACATACTCGTACTTGTTGCTTGTGAGAGAATAGTAAGGCTAACATTTTTTTTTTCTATGGGTCAGAAACTTCATAGTTGTGCAATGTGTCAAGATTTACTTCTTAGCAGCCGTTGACTGTAGTGAGCCGATAGAAGAACGGATGACTCCCTTGCGTCATATGTTATCTTTTAGTATAATTACAGGTTAAGATTATGTGTTATTCAGCAATATACTTAAATTTGCGTTATGGGTTACAATAGGGCATAGTTCTAAGTGTATTAACTAGATTTGTTTGAATTTTGGATTGTAAAGCACACTTTATTGCCATTTTTACGTGCCTTTAGGGTTGTTTACTGTTGTTTATTTATGAATTCGTCCATTCATAGTAGGGTCGTTGTTTTAAAAAAAATACATAATTAAGGGCTTAATGAAAACAAAATCACGCGTCCTTTGTGTAACTAAAGTTAGTCATACTTTCTGTACACAAAGGAATCAATTAAGTTTTGTTTTAATTAAATGCCTAAATTGCGTAAAATTTTTTTGGAAACCACTCAGTAAGCAATATCAAAACTATAAAGCATTGCTTATAACGCCACCTTAGGCGCCCCCAACGACTTGACGTATCATAGCTCTACCGATGAGTTATCAACATCAATTGTGCGCAGGTATAGATTTCATAAAACATCAAATCAACTCTTTCAAGATTATCCACCTATTTTATTTACCATTATTTAATTTATAAATTATTAAATTGTAAAAGGGTGCGGTTAAAACACGACCCAGTATGTGTCGATCCGAAAATGAATGATATAGGTCAAAAAAATTGTTCATAATTAAGAGCTTAATCAAAACAAAATTACGATCGCTTCCTTTGTGTAACGAATGTTTGTTGTTTGTTATACAAAATATATGAGTTAATTTCGTTACACAAAGGAGCCAATTAAGTGTTTTTTTTATTAAATCCCTTAATTGTGTACAACTTTTTGAAGACGACTCAATAATGTACGACCTGATAATTCAACGTCCATGTTAATGCCACAAGGGTTTGAATTATCAGGTCGTGCATTATAATCGTTTATTCCGGGTCAACCAATAAAGGTTGTGTTTTAACCGCAACCTAGAAAAAATGACACTAATGAAATTTTTACGTTATCAATTTGATAGAAGAAAAGATATCTTGTAAATCTTGTAATATTTTATTTTATTTTTTTCTTTTTGTACCTAATGCATGAATTGTCAATTTGATTCAACTATTAGTGCAAATTTAAAGACGTAAGGCACTGTTTTAATGTGGGCACTTAATACTAAGTAGGGTATGTAGTGTTATCTATACAATAATGCCTATTCAAAATATAAATAAGATGATTGAATTTGTAAAGATTTATAAAAAATAAAGTTTGAAATATTTTAACCATTGTTTTTATACTTAACAAATTCTTATTGAAATTGTTCGGTTTTAAATTGGATTTTTCTTAAATTTTTGTTTTAGGTCTTTGTTTCTTTATTACTCACCAAAGCTAATACATTTGTAATAATGGCTTTCACTGAGTCAAGTATGTATGTAAATACTTTATTGTACATAAAACACAAAAACAACAAAACAAAGAGAGTACAAAGGCGAACTTATCCTTAAAGGGATCTTTTCAAGCTAACCTGGTATGAAAGGGAAAACTTAAAAGATAGGCGAACTTTATCTATGTACAGAGAGAAGAAAGGAATATAAATAACATATAAATAAATACACAAACAACAATAAAGAAAATTGTATAATTTTTTTTATAAATTAGGAAATTCCTGATCTATACAGAAGAGTCTTGAGTGAAAAAAGAAAATATGCATAAAATTGGGATTGTTCATTTTTTGTAACCCCCCCTTTTTATATTTTTTATCAAAAATATAGAGCATTTTAAGAAACTAATTTGAATATTTCAGCAATTCATCACTCCAATATTTTTTTAAAATTTATTGAAAATTTGAGATACGACTTCTCGTAAATTACATGCCGCGGCTGAATCTGTGTATTAACCACAGACATAATGACAAAAAAAATGTGTCACTATCGATGGTAGTTGTCATCTGACAATGTCACTTTACATTACAATAACAATAACACAAAAAGTTGCCGATTCTTCCAAGAGAATAGGTAAAAAAAACGATTTACGGCTATAGTATTTTTTGTACGTATAAAATAAAATGGTCAGGAGTGTTCCCTTGAAAGTTCTTTAGCGGATTTAATCCATACTTACATTAAAATTATCCTCGCAACAATAAGTACATCTTGTAAACTTTGAATTAACTTTGCGGCACCACTTCTCTTGTAAATCTTCTCTAAAGCGAACAATTAATTTGTTTGGGCTATTGACAGAATTATTTCCAAAAGTAGGAATGAAACACTTCCTGTATAAATCCATTATTAAAATACGAAAAACGCGAAGAATGTTTTTCAAAATAGTATCCTTAAATTGACAGATGATAACTACGTCGAAGTGACAGAAAATAGTATAGAGCAGCGGTTCTCAATCTTTTTTGGTGACGGAACCCTTTTGGAAAGCGAAATACTTGACGGAACCCTACAATAAAACAATAGTTTTTAAAAGTGTATTCTTTATTAATAGGCATCAGAACGGTCGACCAGAGGTAGGTGTAGGTCTTGCCGAACCCTTACAGGGGTATCGCGGAACCCTAGGGTTCCGCGGAACACACTTTGAGTATGGCTGGTATAGAGAAACTAGACGGACGGCTTTTTTTTTCTTGTTGCAAAGAATTTCAAAGTTAATGCCCACAGAAAGGTCAAACAAAGGTCAAAGATTATTTTGCAAAAATACACACGATCATTTCATATTTTGTTACTACAATGTTATAAAATGATTTAATAAACCTATTCCTCGAAATGGTTTTGGAATGGGATCACATTGTAAAAAAGTGAACAATGCCAATTATCCATATTGTATATGTTACTATGTTTATATCTGGAGAGATGATTTTACATTACTCATATTACCACTAGGTAAAAGCCATAGCTTTAGTACCTACTGTAGTTTCTGCCTTATTTACATTTACGCTCTATTGTTTATTAAAAATCGGTTAAGTCTACATTAACAGATAGTATCACTTTGTTGTACGCGGTATCTTAACAAATAACAGTAAGTAAGTATGAAGGTCGTTTTCTAAAAAAAATGTACATAGTTAAGGGCTCAATGAAAACAAAATCACGATCGCTTCCTCTGTGTAACGAAAGTTAATCATACAAACTATATGGGTAACTTTCGTTACACAAAGGAATCAATTAAGTTTAGTTTTAATCAAATCCCTTAATTGTGTACGAATTTCTTGAAAATGACTCTTTTTTTTTTTTAACTAGCAACTATTCAACCTATTTGTACAATTTTCAACCCGATTGCCTTTGGGTGTGCAGTTCGAAGATAGCTGCAGTGAATAGCCTGAGTATCGGTCGCAAATGGCGTAGAAAATTTACAGCTCCATCACTTTACTGGTGGACCGAGAAGATTGCTACCGCAGCCGTTCAATTCTTTATTTAAATAGGTAAAAGTTAAGAATATTGAAGGATTTACTAGATTATCTTCGTTAGCCTCCTAAAACATCGCGTATAATTTTGTGTACATACTTACAGATTTCAAAATTGGAAAAAATCTCAATTCAAACAAATTTTTCTGGGTCAGGAGGGTAAACAATTCGTAGAGCGAGAAAAGCGTGAGTTAGGTATATTTTTGTAGTGCACCTTGCAATTGGTGAATACAACCTTTGCCATACCTACATTGTACGGTTTTCTTTTTCTTATATAACATAAAATAAAACAACACAACAACCAATGCGGATCGGAATTATTTCCAAACATTCCTGTCCTGTCCATGAAATAATAACTTATTTTATTTTATTAGATATTAAGTAATTATTAATTATTACGTTTAACGACAACACAACGTCAAAATCCCGCTGTCATTACATGAGATGTGGTTGTGTGCGTGGCCTCAACTCTGGTGGCGTTACCTATAGCCTTAGATATTAATGATTTCTTATCTGTTTCTGTTTTCGTGTAGTTTCCCAGAAACTACGAACACAGAAACGACTTTTTGGTTTTAGCCAGTCTGTAAGAAAGGACTTTAATCTTCCCTGTGTTTCTAGTAGTCATAGGCTTATCGAAGTTAGTGGGAAAATCACATGTGTTTTTTCTTATATACCTACATGATTATTAAAAATATATAAAAAGTTATTTCTATTCGACATATCTATTTTTCAAGGTAGGTAATGAAAAAGCAACAGTCCTCCGCTTCAGCTAGTCGTCAGGTAGGTAGGTACAAAGGAAAGACGAAATTTTGTAGATCTACTACTTGACATCTAACGTTTAGATAAATTCTTAGGGCCTCTTGCACAGTCCAAGGTTAAAAGTTAAATAGTTAAATCTGGGTTTGGATGATAGTTCCATACATTTTGACACTCTGTTTTTGATCCTGGAGTAGCAATTAACTTGAAGTTAAATAGTTAACTCTGGTCTGTGCAAGCCAGTCCTATGACGATAAGTGGTTAAACCTAATTCTAAAATATTTCGGAAAATACAAAAGTAAGAGTAGTTTAAAATCAAAATAATTTCAGAATAATCATCAAGTAGGAAAATAATACGAATTACTGACGTCTTTAAACGAGTTTAACTCGACATGTTTTTTTTTCGCTATAAGTGAGTCTCCCGGTAGTTTCATGTTCAAATTATCAAGAATAATATAAACTTTATTTTCCTAAGATCTTGCCAGCATCATATCTTTAGACAAATTAATACTCAATTCAATGGGCTGTTCACTAAACAGAGGAATCGTTTTAGTAGCATCTTCAATCGTTTTCTTTACTATGCTCACAAAATCCCTTGAATTCCCCATTTCTTTCATGTTACGGCAAAGGTGCAAAAGGGGACGGAGTTTTCTGAAAGAAAAAAGTGATATTTGTGAAAAACGTAGTCGTAACGGGCATGTGATGGATTATTCGCTGTAGTTCCTTTGGCTGCAACTTCGAGGGAACTACTTATTGCGTTTTTTTCCCGCACTAGTTCCTTCAAAGAGATGAAGGAAAAACTGCGTTTATTTTTTCGCCTTTGTTTATTGTCGCAGTAGCACCTTCAGTTCTTCTTCAGCAAAGGAACAAAGGATAAATAAACGCAGTTCTTCCTTCATCTCTTGTGAAGGAACTAGTGCGAAAAGAAACGCAATAGCTCCTTCGAAATCCCACCCAAAGATATTATCGCGAATAATCCCATGTGAAGGTATCACATGGGATTGTTACGGGCAATTGACGATATAATCAAGGAACGTACCCATTTCTCCCTGAATAAACAGATGGTATATGAAGTCCTAAAATGTCTTGATGATGTTCCTGTAAGGGCAGGGAGTATCGGCCCATTATGTTGGACTCTCCCATTCTATTTGCCTACAAAAAAACATTAACGTATTTATATATTTTTTAAATAGGTATAGCTACATGACGGTACGGTCTTCTAGTAATGCATGCGCAAGTTAGTTGTGAAATTTAGGCTGCGTTTCCACCAGAGATGTGCGAGGTAGCTTAGCGGTGCGAGGCTGTGTAACGGTTTGAATGTTTCCACCAAAGATGTGCGAGGTAGCTGAGCGGTGCGAGGATGCGTAGCGAGGATGTGTACCTAGCGGGCTCTTTTCAAATAAGCGGGCGGGGTGTGGTGAGGCGGAACCGGAGCAGCGCCGCCTAGCAACACATTCCTCGCACACATCTTTCCCTTCTTTTGTATGTAGTCTCTATATTTCGGTTTTTTAGCAATAGAAATGAGTTAAAACAATTTCATCCTGTATTTTTATAGAAAAACTAGCTGACCCGGCAAACTTTGTATTGCCTTATATCACATAGGGGTATAAAAAATAGCCTACGACCTATTCTCAGACCTACGGAGTATAGACAAAAAGGTTTCATAAAAATCGGTCAAGCCGTCTCGGAGGAGTTCGGTAATAAACACCGTGACTCGAGATTTTTATATATTAGATATATTTTTTAAATTAATTACCAGCCTAATGAAACCATTTATTTATTACGTCATAACAATATTATGAATGACTTGAAATCATAATTTTATTGTTAAGTACTTGCTATTATTTATTCACCAACGACAAGACATGGCGCTTTTATCCTAAAACTAGCTGATGCCCGCGGCTTCGCCCCCGCTAAAGTAGGTTAAAACGTGTTTTCCCGTGGGAATGATATATTTTCCCGTGGTAAAAAGTAGCCTATACCTATATGTCATTCTCCAGCCTTTCAACTATGCCCATACAAAAATCACGTCTATCCGTGAAAGAAGGACAAGCAAACAAACAAACACACTTTCACATTTATAATACTAGCTGTTGCCCGCGACTCCGTCTGCGAAAAATTAGTTTATCGCTAGCCTGCGGGAACTATGCAATTTTCCGGAATAAAAACTTGTCCTATGTCCCAGGATTTCAAACTAATATCTCCATTCCAAATTTAATCCAAATCGGTTCAACGGTTAGAGCGCGAAGCGATAAAGAAAGAGTTATGTTCGAATTTATAATATTATAATATAAGCTATCCTATCTTTCAAGTTGGATCAAACTGCACACGGTGTGCAATTTTTATTAGAATCGGTTAAGTAGTTTAGGAGTCCATCGCGGACGAACAACGTGACGCGTAATTTATATACTTATACAGAAGATTATAAGATAAGATGATATATAGGTAACGCCACCAGAGTTGAGGCCACGCACACAACCACATCTCTCGTAATGACAGCGGGATTTTGACGTTGTGTTGTCGTTAAACGTCAACACAACGTCAAAATCCCGCTGTCATTACATGAGATGTGGTTGTGTGCGTGGCCTCAACTCTGGTGGCTTTACCTCTATGTAGTATGGATTAATCGTACCTCAGTGACGTATATCTTCGGCTTGGCGAGCAAGGTCGTGTTTAAGTCATCTGTCAAGTGTCGCAGTATGATTGACTCTGAGAACCTTCCGTCCAGCGCCGACAGCTCTCCATTTGTTCCTTCGTATGAGAGGACCATCACCACAACTGCTCCAAACTGACTGAAGTCTCGCTGAAAGTCTATCAAAATGTTTTTTATACAGTTACACGAAATAATGAAGTCAGCAGATTAGAAATTAAAATATCGAGAATTTTTTAAAGGTAATTGCAATTTGAGGTAGGTATAAGTTAAGGTAAAAGGGCATTTTTATTTTTTCTTGTACCTTTTGACTTTTTTTTAAATTTGGAAAGTTTTATGTGATTTCTGCTCAGAATCACGAGCTCTTTCGATCCTACTAGGAGAAAAAAAGTGTCCCAAAACTTTCATACAATTTTCGATTCCTCCATTCCGTTACGGTCATATAAAGTCTATGAAAAATGATAACGGAACGGGAAAAAAACTTTGGACACTTTTTTTTCCTAGTAATAGGATCGAAAGAACTCGTGATTCTGAGCAGAAATCACATAAAACTTTCCGAATTAAAAAAAAAGTCAAAAGGTACAAGAAAAAATAAAAATGCCCAAAACTGTTACGTAAGACGACGTTTTAGTTATCCCTAGCGTCATCTAGTCATCAATACATTAAGGTGGAACGGCACGCTCTAGGCGCGAAATTCAAAATTTTTACAGGTTTTAATTTATTTTGGGTATACGGTGTAACTGTTTAACTTCATATGGTACTTGCGGTTGTAAAACAGTGTTCTTTATATTATTGTGTAAAGCTTTTTAAGAATAAAACTGTTAGCTTGATATAAAAGTTGTCAAACATAGAAATTCGGATTTTCAACGTTTTGACAACTTGTATTTCAAGCTAATAGCTTTATTCTTAAAAACTTTACACAATAAAATAAAGAACACTGTTTTACAAGCGCAAATACCATATGAAGTTAAACAGTTACACCGTTTACCCACAATAAATTAAAAACTGTAAAAAGTTTGAATTTCGCGCCTAGAGCGTGCGCTTCCACCCTAAGAGAAATTGCTACATTTTAGGCGCGAGCCACACAGAAGAGACGTGAGACGGGCGCGTCGTTTGTTCGCAGGGCGCATCTCCGCCCAGTCTCTTCTGTCTGCTTTGGATCGCGACGCTTCTATACATTTAGTACCTATGAAAATTGATGCAATGGGCACGGCAACTGCGTCGCGCCCCCGTCCCACTATCTGCTGTGTGGCTTGCGCCTTACATCACACTTTCGAAGTTTCTCAACACGAATGCATGGATACAATTTCCAACTTAGTGCTTTTAGACTTCGATTCCCAGGCATCGGCCTGGAGGGAGTTCTCTCTATCAAATCCCCATATCATTAAATTGGAAATTCTACCTTTGCGTATAATAAAGCTTACATTTGAGGCATCGTTGTTCAACTTGACGGCAAGTTAAGTCTGTGTGGAGATCAACTTCAAATCTAAAACTTGTAAATGTTTCCACGAGCTCAGATACATCGTCATGGGTAGAGTCTTTATTTCTGCTTTCATTTAAGTTATTCTGGATTTGCACAAACATCAGCATTGCGTTCTTTTGAAACCTAAAATTAGTAGGTAACATTTATTTACTTAATACTTTATTTACTACCTAATAAGTTAATAATAATAACTATTACTTACTATAATATTATACCTAAACGCGAAACTTCAAAAACATTGTGTTTGTTCCACGCTAAAACGACTGAACGAGTTTAGCTGAAACATGATAGGTACATAGAAATCTGAATCTCTGAAAACTTTAGTTAATTCATGAATTTCAGTAATCAAAGAGGTCAAAGAGTTACCTACCTAAAGTCAATTCTAACCTTTAAATTCCCTTTATGACACAAGAATCTCGCAAGGACTAATATTATTTGCGTTTGTATGTTATATTACTTTACCTGTCCAATTCATAAGTGATCCGCGCTCTGGTAGTTATCCGGACACTAGCCGCGGCTTGGCTTGTCCCTTCACCATGATCATCTTCACTTTGATGGGCCACGGTTGCCGAAGCTACTTGTCTAACATATATCGGCTGTTGAAACGGACCAGCGCTGCATATAGTATTCCCAAAAAGAGGTTCTGCTATATTTTCAGCCACTTCCTTCACTGCATTTAAGACAGAGTTCCACCAAGACATGTTGGTATTAAATGTAAACGTATCAATATTTTATCATTAAGTATAGGTGTAAAAATCTTTCTGAAGTGGGTAGCGGTGTTATCGTATGGTTATCGTATCGGTGGTTATCGTATGGTTATCGTATTGACAGGACTAGGATGCTCAGAGCTTACTTTTGAAATAAATAAAAGTTTACAATTTGGTACCGAAGTCAAACTGAATGTTATTTTATTGTTAAGTACCTACCTACTACATCAATACTTAACCCTTTTTAGGGTTCCGTACCCAAAGGGTAAAAACGGAAACCCTATTACTGAGGCTCCGCTGTCCGTCCGTCTGTCCGTCTGTCCGTCTGTCACCAGGCTGTATCTCGGGAACCGTGATAGCTAGAGAGTTGAAATTTTCACAGATGATGTATTTCGGTTGCCGCTATAACAACAAATAGTAAAAAATGGAATAAAATAAATATTTAAGGGGGCTCCCATACAACAAACATTATTTTTTTGCTCCTTTTTGCTCGATATTGATAACGGCAATAGGTAGACACTTGAAATATTCACAGAATATTTAATTATATATTGACTTTAAAAATACCTAAATCATTAAATTAAAATAAAATAATATTTAAGGGGGGCTCCCATACAACAAACGTGATTTTTATAGATAATTGTACGGAACCCTTCGTGCGCGAGTCTGACTAGCACTTGGCCGGTTTTTTCATTTTCTTTTATGACCACACTTACAACTATCTTTAACAGGACCTTTGTAACTGAATATATAGGTACAATTTAAGTAAAATTAAATTATACCATTTAAATAACAACAATAATTAATCATTGCTAGCGTAGCATATGTATAGAAAACATTGCAGACCCAGTGAATTCACTCAGAGAACACGAAAACACGTCTACATTCTTCGCTAGTAGGTACGCTAAGTGTGCGCAGCGCGCGCTTTAGCGGCGCCTTGCCAACGACTGATATATACTTACATAATATAACTTTTTATGCAGAGGGATATCTACCTAATTTCATTTCTGTAGGGTTCAATTTCGTGATGAGTGAGAGCTGTTGTAATTGACAAAGCGTTGAAAAGGTTAATAAAGAACATTTTTTAATACAAGCGTAACTAGTAGGTACTTTCATTGTCATCTAAACTACCTAATAGTAAAACATCTGTACCAAATGTCATTCAAAATGTCAATTCGATAGATGAAATTTGATTTGAAGACAACTTGCATACGAACATTGCAAGTTAGATAAAAGCTTGTAAGAACATGCTCATAGAACAGACCTCACTCTTAATAAGTAGGTATATCTCGGGGGCTACTACGAAATTCGTTGTTTGTATTGTGCCATCCCTTTCACTCTTCTGTTTAATACTATTAGCGTGAACGGAACGGCACGATAAGAAGTTCGAAAATCAAATTCCGTGCTATAAAGCCAGGTCTAAAAAATACTCGTCATGCTAGTACAAACAGGACGAACTGTACTGAAAATTGATAACTCCAGCATAATGTTGTCCCTTTCATTTATTTTGCGGTTACGATAACATGGCCACGGTACCGTAGCATTTATTAATTTGTTACTTGAAAACAACATTATGTTTTGTTATTTTTAACCGTTGATATAACAACACAGGGTTATAAAAAATCGTACCGAATAGTTCGCTGGTCAAAGAATGAAAAAATGAAAGAAACTTTTATTCGTGATAGCAAAATGATGCATTGCGTTTTAATTTTCGCTCCGTAAAGAGCTTCTTGAGTCTTGACGTATATGGACACCATGGAAGGTGATTGGCTTTTGACTAGTGGAGCATTTCACACTTCCAGACCGGGTGTATCAACTCAAAGTATCATTTTACCCTTCTCGCAGTTGGGTAATTAGACATAGCCTCGTAAGTCCTGTGTTTTTTAACATCAGTACTTAGTCATATCTGCCGGCTGTAGGTACTATACCAAGTACGAATCAAGAATAGTGCTTCAGAGAGATGTCGGTTTTAGGATATAAATAGAATAAAGAATGATCGTATCAGTGTTGCCGTTGTAAAAAAACTACCCGGTAAATGGGGAATACAAAATTTGTACTTGGGTAAGTACGGTAGTTACTCTAACTATATGTATAGTTAAAATGTCAGTCGTCTGAATTGCTATCATTAATTTGGACTTACGCCCGACGAGGGTCGATTTTTCAATCCCCAGATAAAATTATCGGTCAGTTAAAACTATTGCTTTCCTTTTCTCAAGTCATAGCAAAAAAAAGATAGAGCTTACATTTATCTGACAGATACTTTGGTATCTGGGGATTGAAAAATCGGCCCGTTATCTTATTTCCCGATGGTCTAAGTTAAAATGTATTATTAAGCATTTTCGAGTTGATGCGCAGTAGTGCGATTTATAAAATGTTTGGTACTTTATTGGTAAATCGGAAACAAAAGAGGCGATATTGGGTGTTATTTTTTTACCTGAATGTAGTAGAATTGCCAATCTATTAACCGAGCTGTGAAGTAATTCTGATTGAACATGGACGTTTTCAATACGTATAAAATTAGAGTACCTAATTGTTAAGTCTCAACTTATGTTATGGGTATTATGGGCAGCGGTGATTGCTTTCCATCAAGTGAACCATCTGCTCGTTTTTCCTCTATGATATAAAAAAAAACTACATGCAGTGTCTTATCCTCGACATCGGCAGAGTCGTCAAAAAGCTGATACAGTTGCCTTTTCCTAAATTTAAATTGAGTCGAGAGTGCATCGAGTTGAGAGAGTTAAATTGAGTTGCAATTTTTTTTATTTTCTCCATCAAATAAAACACTCAAAAATGTTTTTTTTAAGAAAAAAGAAGGTTAGGTTCTAACCGGTACCTAATTCTAACGTAACAAAACACGTTACGTTGCCCGCTAATCTACTTTACGAGGCAGTGTGGCTCTTTGCTAGTTTTACGAGCATTTTAAACGTACAATTGAGGCTCTCGTACCCAGAACTGGGAGAAAAAGATATTTTATTTTAACGTTTTTGTATTTTACCATTCACAGCAAAACTACTGTACTACGTAAGATATCATCATATCAGTTACGCGCTAATTATGGCGTCAGTTTAGTCGACAACAGAACTCTGGTCAAAATGACGAGAGAATTATCTCTCGGATTGACGGACTGATATTTTTCCAAAATTCTTGACGCTGACGATGTTGCAGGCAACGGCTAGTCTATACTAATAATAATATTATAAAGAGGAAAGATTTGATTGTTTGTTTGTTTGCATTGTTTAGGCTCCGAAACTACTAGACCGATTTCAAAAATTCTTTTGCCGTTAGAAAGTTACATTATCACTGAGTGACATAGGCTACTTTTTACCGCGGGAAAATACCTTTTCCTACGCGAAAATTAATTTATCGCGGGCGAAGCTGCGGACGGAAGGCTAGTAAATAATAAAAGGAAGGACTTCTTAAATACCTACGTATGAAAAAAAAATTGACAAGCACGTGAATTTTTTATGGAAGGACAAATGAAGGAGAGAGAGAGAGAGAGAGAGAGAGAGAGAGAGAAAGAGAATGAGAGATGGTTATCTCTATGTGTTTGTACGTAGGTAGGTACATATCGACAGCAAAGAGTAAACGGACAACTGCAATTATTACAAAATTTACTTTTTTCAAAAACTCTTTAAAATTACTTGTTTTATGACATATATATTTTTTTAGCCCGATATACAGTATACAGGGCGTCCCATGGCTATGCCAAATGGAGGGAAAGTACCTTGAATATTGTAGATTGAATATTTTACTGAAAGAAGACAATATTTTAATTTAAAAAACAATTTAAACTGCATTCATAGATTTTTAAATAATTACATGGTTGAACCGGGAATCGAACCCGCTACACGAGAAAAAAAATTACCCTATAGCTTTATCATACCGATCGAAAGGCTTCATCATAAGGATTATTTTTTGCTAAATAACATAGTGCCAGAAATAAAAGGAAGTCCACGAATTTAAACATTTGATGTGAAATTTTGTTCAGAAAAATGAAAAGGTGACATCGTCGTAAGGACTTACAACTGACATTATCATTTTGAAGTACCTATTACTAATGAATTAGTACCCACTTCAGAAGTATTCATCATTTCCCTATTATAATTTAAGCCCATGATAAAATGATAAAGAGATACGCAATAATCAAAAGAGTGCGACTTTGTATTCAACAGGATGGGACTCATTTTGATAAATTAAATTGATTAATTTTGAATTAAAAATGTTCGTAGAACCGTTTACTCTTTGCTGCCGTCGATATGTAGGAAATAATTTCAGGAACTAATAATAGTTATTTGTTATACAAGGGGGGAAAGTTGTATTTTACCTGCGAGTGTCCATTTGAAACACAAGCTTTTGAAAGGATTGTATGATTGACCACGAGCGAAGCGAGTGGTTCAAAAATAGAATCCTTTCGATAGCGAGTGTTTCAACACACGAGACATAAAATAACTTTTCACCCGTGTATAACACAAAACTTTTCACCTCACTACAGCGAGGAAAATAAGAATAAAAGGGTTTGTACTATCAATTATTATTTATTTATTCACTCGAATCACTAATTTTTAATAACAAAATAAGTAGAAAAACAAGCAAATATTTAAAGTTGACGGCTTAATTGAAAAGTTTTGACTTAAGTTTTTCTTTATTATTTCGGATGCGTTTTGTTCGCACATCGACTTACTTGGACTGTCAGAACATTTTATCCGTTTTTACAACAAGAATGAAGGTTAATGTTGAATGATGATACTTATGAATTAAAATAAAGTTGTAAGACTGTATTTAGTGTTTTTTACTCGATGCAATTCATTAATTGTGATGTTAAAAATTCAGCACTTTTAACGTTTTACGTTTTGTTAGCTGTCAAATATTATTAAGCTGCCTTCAAATGTCAAAACTCTTTCTTCACATGTGGATAAAAAGCGATTTTCTCAATAGATGTCAAACAAACAAAAAGGGCTTTCCGAGCTAGTGAGGTGAAAAAAATATATCCAAAATTCTTTCACAGATAGAAAATACGTAAATCCAGATTATAATGGCAATTTTTTTATCCCGGAACATGAAAAGTTACAATGGGACGACAGCAAATTCTAGTTTCTAGAAAATAGTTAAGTATTAAGTGAATGAACATTTTGCCTAAGTTATCTCTGTGATCCTAGGTTTAGTGGGCGCTGAACACTTTATCGCCAGTGAAGTTTGATACTTTACTCTTATCACAACGAACGCGCGAACGGGATTTGTGAATTCTAATATATTTTACTTGCCGACGTAACACTGTGAATTTTTTGAATATCAAGTACACAACCGAATGGGAAAAGTTTATATTGGTTCTATTGCTTTGGATTCAGTAATGCGTTCTTATCTACGCTAGTTACTTTTCACTTAAAAAGCTACACGGTAATTAGACTGATCGCACAGATCTGAGAAAAGGAGGACGGCCATTCTTATTCCTCTGTGTACTGCGTCTAATACTGTGACACTATTGCTATAAAAAATGGCATGGTAGTTAGACAGGTGCACAGAAGAACGAGAAAGGCCGGTATAGGTACAAGTTTAAACACTCATTACCATTCAAAAGTGTTCAACACAGTTTTAACACGTTATTCAATATTTCTCTACTCGGCAACGAGTAGCACGTACGGTGTGCGCCTGCATTTCCACCCACTTTTCACGACGACCTTTCCAATATTGCTGGCAGAAAGGAGCGTGCTAGGGTTGGCTGTGGAATATAATCTGACAGCTTCAACTAGTAGGTATTTAGCTAGCTGTAGAACCAATAACTGCCAAAAACACATCGGTAAAAACGGCCAAGCGCGAGTCAGACTGTAGCGCGATGGGTTCCATACCACCATTATTGAGATTAAGTATAAAAACGCACATCTTCTAATTTTTTGCATTATTAGGTATTTATTCTTATTTGTTATAGTGACCATAATAAAATAAATTCTGGGATAAATTAAGTGTAGCTCTTGGACAGATGGACGGACGGATAGTAGAGCATTACTAATATTAGCAGCATAACGTCATAATAGCAAGCGAACCATGGTCAATATTTAAAACTAACGTTCTTTTGTTTATTTTATAATATTACAAAACATGGATGTAAGTTATTTTTTTTTTTTTTTTTTTTTTTTATTTATTTTTAAATTTAAAACAATAATATTTTACAATTAAGTAGCATCGTTAAACCTGAATCAGGTTTGTCTCGATGCTTCGTTCCGCCTCATACAATTTCCACAAATATTTAAAAAAAAAAATAAAACAATAAACTAAAATAAAAAACAGTTAACATATTTAACTCACTTATGCTACACACTAGATTTAGATTTACCCTCTTAACAAATATAAACACTACCCAAATAACAAGCACGAGATAAGCAAAACAGGCAAAAAAACAACCGGTATTCTGCTTCGCGCGCCCCGGTCATGTACAGGTTGCTCCAGTAACACAATGCACTTTTTATGCATTATACATAATATTATGCATTACTATTAATATAAAAGTATATATGCGTATTCTTTATATGTACATAACATTATAAAAACAGAACCCTAAGCACCCGCCATTCTCAAAAATACTCGAAATCACTAATATATTTATTTTGAGTTCTGTACAAGTTGACTTAGAAATTCTTTTTTAAAAACACTAGCTAAATTTTCTGGGGTTATTTTATCTTTGCATTCCTTAGAAAGTTTATTCACTAAATTCGGGATTATATATTCGGAAGTTCTTTTGCCATAGTAGTTGTTACATTTTGGTATACTTAACATATTATTCATGACATTTCTCGTAATCTTAGAATGAGATACTACTTTTTGAATTTCGGTTCTATGGTACTGTTCCTTTAAAATTTGATATTTAAATTTAACGTGAATGGGCAAAATGTTACAAAATATAAAGAGGTCTTGATCACTTGTTAACTTAGCTTTGACTTTGTGGGGAATAATTAGTTTTAATAATCTAATTTGGATTCTATAAACCTGATCAAGGTATGACTTAAAAGTGCGGCCGTAGCTGCTAAGACCATAAGATATTATGCTTTCTGCTAGTGCAGTATACATATCTAGTCTTATTTTATATGGTATTCTATTCCGTAGAATGTACAGTCTTGCCATGACTGCTCGTAACTTTGTGCAAACTGAATCGATATGGCAGCCCCAATTGAAGTTACAGTCTATTATAAGCCCGAGATATTTATGATTGTCAACTTGTTCTAAAGGCAGACATTTACAGTTAACGGAGCTTCCATCAGAGTGCATGCATTGGTGGTCATGCCCTATAACCCTTACTGGACTGACAGATCTAGATTGACAAGAATGGATATGTAGAAGTTTGGTCTTCCCTGCGTTCAAGACAAGCCCCGCATCGTGCGACCACTGACAGACTAGATCAAACTCATGTTGCAGCTCACTTTCTGCGACTTTTAGTTCTCTGTGTGCGGCAACGATACAAGTATCATCGGCAAATTGATAGATGCTACAGTTTTTGACACAGTTGTTCATGTCATTGACATAAGATAAATAGTGGAGGGGACCAAGCACCGATCCCTGTGCTGTACCCTCGGTTACTTTAACTTCATTGCTACATGCCGCACCCACTTTAACATGGTAAGATCTGTTTTCTAAATAACTCTTGCACCAACGCAAAGCCTGCCCCCGAACACCAGAATCGTCTAGTTTTTCGATAAGCGTGTCATGCCGCAGCGTATCAAAAGCTTTGCTAAAATCTATGAAAATAACTAAAACGTGTTTTTTATCATCAAGATGCTTATTTATTTCATCCGTAAACCTAGATAATAGTAGAGTGGTGCTTTTTTTTGGCTGAAAACCATATTGATTATGTGAGAGTACGTCATGGTTATAGTAATAATTGTGAATCTGGTTACTTACAAATTTTTCAGCTATTTTATCTACAATCGGAAGCATTGTAATAGGCCTGTAATCCGAAACATTTTTCCTATCACCGCCTTTGTATATTGGCCGCACGAGACCAACTTTGAGCTCATCAGGAAATATCCCGGTGGATATGCTACGATTTATAAGGTGGGCTATAGCCGCAGATATTTTATCTGCTATATACTTCAGATCGGCTGCTCGAATACCATCAATCCCAGGGGCTTTTTTGCTTTTTGTATTTGTGATTATTCTGTGTATTTCCTTAGGAGTTGCCTTTTTAAATAGCATTGACCTATCAACTGGTTTTCTGTACGTATTTTCGTTAATTAGTTTTATTTTACAATTGGGGATAATTTTTTGTACGATATTTTTAAAATTAGATGCAAAAAGATCAGCAATATCTTTTTCAGAACCCAAAGATTTGAATGCTTTATCTACAACTTCGGTAATTGAAGCTAGAGTTTTCCCTGACATTTCGTTTAAAATTTGCCACAGTTTTCTTATATCTCCTCTACAGTCACCTATTTTTAATTTATAATAATTATTTCTATGTTTTTCAACTATTTTATTGGTTTTATTTCTTTGTTTATTATATTCAAGTTTTTTAACCATATTACTAGTATCTTTTATCCATTCCTGGTACAGTGCATCTCTTTTTCTACATTCTATTGCAACCTTACCAAACACCCATGGCTGGATATTTCGTTTCGATTCTTTTACTTTTTGCGAATAAGTAGATTTTTTATAGCAGCTTAGTAAGTTTTCTTTTATATTTTTATATTATATTATTCGATTGCCATTGAAAACATTAGCCGCAGTAAAATTTACATTTTTATAGAAGCTGTATAATTGTTTTACAAATGAAATAATTAATTTGAAGGTTGAAGGGTACTCACTAAAAGTATCTTAATAATTGTAACAGTTAAATTTGCATTCCTAGACGGAATTAGCTGAGGCCACGCAATTGACACTAATCAACATTAACATAAAACCTAATTTCACGATTAAGCGGGGTTCATTAGCCAGTTTTCACTGGCTCCGCCGCCATAAACCTCCACGACAGCTGACATTTCTGACGTGCAACTCCTTGTTTTTCATATAGTCCGTCCCTTTCATAATAAGGGAATAGAAAGAGATGTAAATAGTGACAAAGCTGCACGTGTTAATAAATCCGGCTGGCATCCTTACCGTATCTCAGACGTATTTCGGAGTGAGCAGTAAAACGAAATTACTTGGGACAGATTTGAAGGCCCCCAGGGCTAGCTACGGCGGGTGTTTCGGGGTTATTTACATAGGGCTCGCGCGGGCCTCGTCATTATAGAGTGCGAACCCTAGTCGGGCGGAAAAATTGGAGATTTTGACCTTTGCGTGATATGAAGTAGAAATTTAGCATGCTACGAAAATAACGTAGACACGCTACGCTTCTATGTCGAGGAAAGGAATGTACTTGTATCGCTCTTATCACCAAGTTTAGAGGGTAGGTACTTGTAGTTGACGCTCAGACGGCTTTCTGAAGACAACTTTCAGTTGACGTGATGTCCTTCTTCGCCTATTTTACTGAGCGTCTGTTTTAGTCCAGTCAACAAGGTTTGATTTTTGTATAGAGCCTCTACAATTCACACGTCTATTTAACTGTGTGCTTGAGTTTAATTTATGTAATGAATGTTTTGGGTGTACTTCAAATATTGGGAAATTAAACTCTTGTAGTTAGAAGTAGTATGAAACATATCGTTGTGCGACTGATAATTAGGCATATAATAGTATGGCTAATTTCTGTTTCTTAGTCTGTCATGGTTATTTAATTATTTATATTTAAAGTATTAAGCAAAAAACAAATGAAAACAACTGATACCTACGCACATTTGAACATACCCTTCTACATACTTACAGGTAGAATGTTTTAAGTAATCATTGCTATTATTCATCACCATGAATAAGCCATGCCGCAAAATGGTTATGGTCGTATTCCAGATATGATGTTCAATGATTCATTTCTGAAAGCAGGCCCGCCGGCATAGACATACCAGCAGCAGGTAGAAGAACATTTCTGACATAGAAAGTCAGAAATGTTCTTCTTTTTCCTCTTCTTAAAATTTACATTATGTCTACACATTTTTTTATTAATTAATCCAATATTTATGTGTAGAAGTTAACACGATGATGCGTACTTAAATGAGAATTAATTATTGAAAAATTGGCTTTACTCAGTTAAAAATTATACAATAATTCGACGGAACAATTACAATCTATGGATGTTTTAATAGAAGGACTGTTAAAGAAACTGAATCGCGTACCAGGGTGGAACCTTTTCACAACCAATTTTAAGATGATTTCTTTGGCAGATGTATGAAATGTCAACGTGACATTTGCAATGAAAGGGGTTCAACTTGGTACGTGATTCCTTGACTGTACACGTCTCACGATTATTGCTAGGATAGATATTTTAATTGCCTCGACTATTGACTTAGATTCGAGTAATGCTACGCTTACAACTCGGATATCCGGAAAAGAATCCCGAAAGTTATCGTCGCTTCCGCCGAAACATTGAAACTACGAGTAGTAGAATGTATCGTGGTATTCCCAATATTGAGACAAAGATAGTAAACCTAATAAGAAAATGTGTATTTTGTTGTGACATCGCAGAATATTATTTCTACCGAACGTAAACCCTCAGTCACTTAGTTTTCTTGAACTACCAAACGAAAAAACACATTAAAACGGTTCATTAAAATAAGCGAATACGTATATAAAAATAATCGAAAGCAAAACAGTATTTTCAAACTTAAAAACATGATATGATTAACATCTATAATTGACGAAAGTGACAATAAGTATATATGCAATTTAAAAATCGTTTCATGATGTGTAAGTGGATAGCAAATTACTTCTTATCATCTAAGATTATGATTTAAGAGTTTCGAAAGACGAAACCATATTCTTATATCGAAACTAATTTCGAGATAAGAAATATTATTCTTTTATCGAAACCAATTTCGAAAGAAAATAATATTCTTATTTAAGAACTGGTTTCGAAATTTGGTTTCGAAGGTGGCCGAAGGGAAAATGACACAGCGAACACGCGGCAAAAAACTTCTCTCACTCTAGACTCTTACATTTTTGTTGTACCCAAATTCATTCGCGAAAGTGCTAATATTTCCGCTCATAGGACGTGCTGAAACCTTCGCATGGAAAACAACCATAACCTCCGATTCCTAAACCGGCCGCGTTCTGCGCTCGTCTGTACGCAAATGAAATAATATGCGTAGTATGAGAATAAAAGGCACAGACTGGTTATTTGGATACATACCGTTTTAAAAACAGGGATACCTACGTTCGCAGCGTAGCGAGAATAGGTGCGTTGTTATTTTGTTTAAAATAAAATCCTTGCTGTTTTCTATTCAATTGAGTTTTTTCCAAGTCATTATTTAACTTTCGTCAATGAGTAAAAAAATAGAATGAGTTCGCTTAGAAATTTCTAAGAAACACTGGAATGAAGTAACCAAAGTTTAATAAGTACTTTAGATGACAGAAAAGAACGAGTCACATAGTTAAGCATAGATGAGATCTGAAGAAATGTCAAGTTAATTCTTTTCTAAACGTAATATATTATACTGCGTCACAAAATTGATTCTTTGAAACTAAAATTATGAAACGTCAGATTATTACCGAGAGAAAGATCAAAGAGAAATGGAAAGCAGGAGGAGAACATCTTGTTGACAAATCTTCGCCAATAATTCGGCAGTCTGCTCATTTTTGTTCCAGACCGTGACAAAAGTTCAATGGGCTCTTGATATGAGTAGCAATTCTCGAAGCGCAAACTTCAGGTAAATTTTTTGGTATATAATACTAGCTTTTGCCCGCGGCTTCGCTCGCGTGTACCATGAAAATTCCAAAGAACCAAGATATCAAGCAAGCAAGCATATAGGCAAGCAAGCAAGCATGCAAGCATGCAAGCAAGCATGCAAGCAAGATGCAAGCAAGCATGCATGCACGCTTGCATGCTTGCGTGACAATGGGACCATCTCAGGAGTATATTATTTTCTTTCGAATAAAAAAAGAATTTTTAAAATCGGAGAAATCGGTGAAGGTATCTACATGAAAAAATACATAAAGTGGAATGCATAACCTCCTCCTTTTTTTGAAGTCGGTTAAAGAGCCCTTTGCGGCCTACTTACAGTATAAACTGATGAATTTTGAAATTTTAGCTTACAACCAGTAAAACGCAAAATCCCGTTTTTTCCCGTTCCCGAAAGAATTTCGGGAAATGCTTTATTAATGCTCCCCTACACTCTCCAAGGAACCCACTTGCCAAATTACAGCTTTCTACGACCAGTAAAACGAAAAATCCCGTTTTTTCCCGTTCCCGTAAGAATTTTGGAAAGTTCTCTCTCAATGCTCCTCAACACTCCCCAAGCAACCTACATGCCGAATTTCAGCTATCTACGACCAGTAAAACGAAAAATCCCGTTTTTCCCGTTCCCGTGGGAATTTTGGAAAGTTCTCTCTCAATGCTCCTCTACACTCCCCAAGCAACCTCATGCCGAATTTCAGCTTTCTACGACCAGTAAAACGAAAAATCGCGTTTTTTCCCGTTCTCGTGAGAATTTTGGAAAGTTCTTTCTCAATGCTCCTCTACACTCCCCAAGCAACCTACATGCCAAATTTCAGCTTTCTACGATCAGTAAAACGAAAAATCCCGTTTTTTCCCGTTCCCGTGGGAATTTTGGAAAGTTCTCTCTTAATGCTCCTCTACACTCCCCAAGCAACCTACATGCCGAATTTCAGCTTTCTACAACCAGTAAAACGAAAAATCCCGTTTTTCCCGTTCCCGTGGAAATTTTGGAAAGTCCTCTCTCAATGCCTCTCTACACTACCCAAGCAACCTATATGCCGAATTTCAGCTTTCTACAACCAGTAAAACGATAAATCCCGTTTTTTCTTTATCCCGTGGGAATATCCGAAAATCCTTAAAACCGTTTTTAAGAGAGAGAGAGAGAGAGAGAGATGTTTATTTACACATATTCGATACAAACACAGAAAAAAAAATACATTTTCACGACACTGCTCGAAAATGTGGCCATAGATAACCTAAATCCAGTACACAAAACTGCCTATATATGTACATTTAACAGCTGACTCATTTATGGCGCGCAAGCACGACAACAATGTTACACTAATCGAAAACAGGGATGGACGGGATGGACGGGATGGACTGGATGGACGGTATGGACGGAATGGACGGGATGGACGGGATGGACGGATGGACGGATGGACGGATGGACGGGATGAACTGGATGGAGGGGTTGGACGGTATGGACGGGATGGACGGGATGGACGGGATGGACTGGATGGACGGGATGGACGTATGGACGGATGGACGGAATGGACGGGATGGACGGGATGGACGGATGGACGGATGGACGGGATGGACTGGATGGACGGGTTGGACGGTATGGACGGGATGGACAGGATGGACGGGATGGACGGATGGAAAGATGGACGGATGGACGGGATAGACGGATGGACGGAATGGACAGGATGGACGGGATGGACTGGATGGACGGGATGGACGAGATGGACGGGATGGACAGGATGGACGGATGGACGGAATGGACGGGATGGACGGGATGGATGATTATGATGATGATGATGATGATGATGATTTCCTCGCATTAGTCGTGAAAAGCACAATGTTTAGTCTCGGCCAAAAGTGCAATAGATGGACTCGTACTTTCGAGGGCCTCCGCTACGCGTCGGCCCTCAAACAAACTCGTCCATCTATTGCTTACTTTCCAGCCTCTACAACAATGTACTATTGACAGGAAATATACAAATAAATATCGAATAGTATAAATTGGGCCCCACTCAGCATGATGTTGAGGCAAGCCACAACGCTGTTTTTCAGTGGTTAACTATTATAATTACCTACTTCTATGCCAAATTTGAAGAGTCTAGTAATTATAGTTCATAGGATTCCGTTGAACTGAATATATAAATCCCGTTTTTTCCTTATCCCGAGGGAATTTTGAAAAATCCTGAAATTAATATTTTAACTAATGTAATACCTACTCGTGTATTAAATTTGAAGAGTCTAGTTTTTATAGTTACTGAGATAGGGTCACTCGGAATCGAATATATAAATCCCGTCTATTCCCGTTCCCGTGGGAATTTTGGAAAGTCCTCTCTCAATGCTCCTCTACACTACCCAAGCAACCTATATGCCGAATTTCAGCTTTCTACAACCAGTAAAACGATAAATCCCGTTTTTTCTTTATCCCGTGGGAATATCCGAAAATCCTTAAAACCGTTTTTAACTATTATAATTACCTACTTCTATGGCAAATTTGAAGAGTCTAGTAATTATAGTTCATAGGATTCCGTTGACCCTAGTAGTACCCTAGTAGTACCCTATTTCACCCTACTGTACCCGACTGTACCCTACTGTACCCTATTTTACCCTGCTGTACCCGACTGTACCCAACTGTACCCTATTTTACCCTACTGTACCCGACTGTACCCTACTGTACCCGACTGTACTGTACTGTACCCTATTTTACCCAACTGTACCCGACTGTACCCTATTTTACTCTACTGTACCCGACTGTATCCTACTGTACCCTATTTTACCCTACTGTTCCCGACTGTACCCGACTGTACCCTACTGTACCCTATTTTACCTTACTGTACCCGACTGTACCCTATTTTACCCTACTGTACCCGACTGTACCCTACTGTACCCTATTTTACCCTACTGTACCCAACTGTACCCGACAGTACTGTACCCTATTTTACCCTTCTGTACCCGACTGTTGTCTACTGTACCCTATTTTACCCTACTGTACCCTATTGTACCCTATTTTACCCTACTGTACCCGACTGTACTCTACTGTACCCTATTTTACCCTACTATACCCAACTGTACCCAACTGTACCCGACTGTACCCTACTGTACCCTATTTTACTCTACTGTACCCGACTGTACCCGACTGTACCCTACTTTACCCTATTTTACCCTACTGTACCCAACTATACCCTACTGTACCCTATTTTACCCTACTGTACCCGACTGTACCCTACTGTACCCTATTTTACCCTGCTGTACCCGACTTTACCCTACTATACCCTATTTTACCCGACTGTACACTACTGTACCCTATTTTACCCTACTGTACCCGACTGTACCCTACTGTACCCTATTTTACCCTACTGTACCTGACTGTACCCTACTCTACTCAACTCAGCAGGTCTAAACTGGTCTTTAGTGTTGAGTGTACCCTACATTTAATATTATGTGGCAGCTAGGTGTATCGTAATAACGACATTACGACAAAAGTAAATAGATTAAGTATAGACTTTCTGAAGTCATATTATCTATGTTCTTATATATTTGATCGCGACCATGTAAAAAACAGATAATAGTATAGGAGTAGGAAATAGTACATTGTTGTAGAGGCTGGAAAGTAAGCAATAGATGGACGAGTTTGTTTGAGAGCCGACGCGTAGCGGAGACCCTCGAAAGTACGAGTCCATCTATTGCACTATTGGCCGAGACTAAACATTGTGCTTTTCACGACTAATGCGAGGAAATCATCATCATCATCATCATCATAAACATCCATCCCGTCCATCCCGTCCATCCCGTCCATCCGTCCATCTTTCCATCAGTCCATCCCGTCCATCCCGTCCATCCCGTCCATCCGTCCATCCCATCCATCCCGTCCATCCCGTCCATCCCGTCCATCCCGTCCATCCATCCATCCCGTCCAACCGTCCATCCGTTCATCTTTCCATCCGTCCATCCCGTCCATCCGTCCATCCCGTCCATTCCGTCCATCCGTCCATCCCGTCCATCCCGTCCATCCACTCCATCCCGTCCATCCCGTCCATCCCGTCCATCCCGTCCATCCGTCCATCCCGTCCATCCCGTCCATCCCGTCCATTCCGTCCATCCCAACCATCCAGTCTATCCCGTCCATCCCGTCCATTCCGTCCATCCCGTCTATCCCGTCCACCCCGTCCATCCCGTCCATCCCGTCCATCCGTCCATCCGTCCATATTTCCAACCGTCCATTCCGTCCATCCCGTCTATCCCGTCCATCCCGTCCATCCCATCCATCCCATCCATCCCGTCCATCCCGTCCATCCCGTCCATCCAGTCCATCCCGTCCATCCCGTCCATCCAGTCCATCCCGTCCATCCGTCCATCCGTCCATCTTTCCATCCATCCATCCCGTCCATTCCGTCCATCCGTCCATCCCGTCCATTCCGTCCATCCCGTCCATCCCGTCCATCCCGTCCATCCGTCCATCCGTCCATCCCGTCCATCCCGTATATAACGTCCATTCCGTCCATCCCGTCCATCCAGTCTATCCTGTCCATCCCGTCCATCCCGTCCATTCCGTCCATCCGTCCATCCCATCCATCCCGTCCATCCCGTCCATCCCGTGCGATCCGTCCATCCCGTCCATCCCATCCATCCCGTCCAACCCGTCCATCCCGTCCATCCAGTCCAGTCCATCCCGTCCATCCCGTCCATCCGTCCATCCGTCCATCCGTCCATCCGTCCATCCGTCCATCCGTCCATCCCGTCCATCCCATCCATCCCGTCCATTCCGTCCATCCCGTCCATCCCGTCCATCTTGTCTAACCCGTCCATCGCGTCCATCCCGTCCATCCCGTCCATCCGTCCATCCAGTCCATTCCGTCCATCCGTCCATCCGTCCATCCGTCCATCCAGTCCATCCCGTCCATCCCGTCCATCCCGTCCATCCTCTCCATCCGTCCATCCCGTCCATCCCGTCCATCCCGTCCATTCCGTCACACGCACGCCAGGAATGAAATTCAGAAATTATCTTTCAAAAAGTCGTATCGTATTATGAAATACATATAGGTACTGATACGTCCTGTTTTTGATTAGTGTAACATTGTTGTCGTGTTTGCGCGCCATAAATGAGTCAGCTGTTAATAGTACATTACTGCAGCGGCCGCGAAATAGGGGATTGCCGGCCGAGTAGTTATAGATGGCCGAGTGTTCACGAGGCCATCTAGAGATACGAGGCCGGCAATCCCTGTTCGTGGCCAAGTCTTGTATAGAGTTTTTCTCAAACATGCATCACCATCATCATCATCATCATCACCATCACCATCATCATCGTCGTCGTCATCATCACAATCATCATCACCATCACCACCATCATCATCATCACCATCATCATCATCATCAACATCATCATCATCACCATCATCAACATCATCATCATCATCTCATCATCACCATCATCATCATCATCAACATCATCATCTCATCATCACCATCATCATCATCACCATCATCATCATCACCATCATCATCATCACCATCATCATCATCACCACCTTCATCATCATCATCACCATCATCATCAGCACCACCTTCATCATCATCATCACCCATTTTCACCATCATCATCACCATCATCATCATCATCAACATCATCATTTCATCATCATCATCATCATCATCATCACCATCATCTTCATCACCATCATCGTCAACATCATCATCACACCATCATTATCATCACCACCATCATCATCACCGCCATCATCAACCCCATCACCACCATCAAAATCACCATCATCATCACCATCATCATCATCATCATCACCCATCATCACCATCATCATCACCAACATCATCACCATCATCAACACCATCACCACCATCAACATCACCATTATCATCATCTTACCTTACCTTAAATAAGCGTAGTGGCAGAATGTCATAATGAACCAAAACGTAAATATTGCTTATAGTTTTTTTTTAATGGCTAAATGCTATGATGCCATAGACCTATAAACGTCATGGTATGAAACAACAGACGATCAATGTTGTATGAAATTCCATTATTGACCTCTCGTCTAGCCGCACACCACGCCGCGCCTCCATTGCGACACTTCGTGGCGTATTATAAGGAACATAACGTCAACATTTCATAGCATGTTTGAGAAAATGTACATATTATATAGGCAGTTTTGTGTGGATTTAGGTTATCTATGGCAACATTTTCGAGCAGTGTCGTGAAAAATTCATTATTGACTTGACAACGTCTAATAAATCGATGAACGCCGGCTGCAGACACGAATAACCCTCCGGCAGTCGGGTAAAAAGGACCGACTTTACAGTCAACCGGCTTTTTTTATTTTTGTCAGTCAGGAATATTTTTGAAAGATCTGTCCAACGACACCCTATATCATGAGATAAACGAGAAAACCAATATACCCCACTACGTGTACAGGCACCCTAAATTTTGTTTCACCGCTTTGTCGACGTAATATTATGGCCCATGCCAAATTACACCTTTTTAGTACTATGAATCTCTAGCTAGACGAACGGACGGACATGCGGTCATGACGAAACTAAAAGTAGGTTACATACCTATTCCGTTTGTCATTTTGATCATACGTATAGAACAGCAAAAACATTTGTCGAGAAAAAGCAGGCAAGAGACTACGAGAATATTTTTCCGAAACTGTTAATTATTTATTTATTTAAGGTTGGTGATTGTGGTGTTTTGTTTACTAACCAATAAGTAATAACGGAAAATCGCCATATTTTTTGCATATAGGTAGGGCACTTTAAGAGCGCAGCTACTAATAATTTGTAACCTGCAAGATGATAATCCTTGAGTGGCCTCTTACGGTGATTATAACCCTCTGAAATTCTTTTTTCTTTGATGCATAATGCGCGCCGTATGAATATGAGATGTCCTGCTGGACCATTAACTTCTATTTAAGGAGGCTTAACGAACCGTCCCCGCGGAACCCGCGGTTGCGCCATTTTTACTGAATTAAGGACCGACCACACCGAAGCGTATTCTGAAGTTGAAGCTAATGCTAAAATGCTACGTTTACGCAGTAATGCGTCTATTCCGGCACGTTTTCTACGCATACTTTCCGAATAGACTTGTCACTGCGTAAATGGCGCGACGTATGTATGTATACCTATTTTGAGATTTGCTTCGAAAAATGCGTTATTTCGAATTTCGAAAAAAAAAACGAAACTCATCAAATACTGATTCTACGTTTACGTAGTGACGAGTCCATTTTGTCACGTTTTTAAGACATGCCTTTCAAACTGCTTTAAAATAGCAAGAAATAACAATGACGTTTCTTTTTGTTAAATTGACTACCTAGTTTAAGCATCAAACTACCGTAAGACTCACTCATAGTGAAAATAAACGGATCACTCAAGTCTTAAAAAGAGTTTAACTCGACATGTTTCGGGCTAATCCGTAGGCCTTCTTCTTGGAGTCACACGTCACGGCGGCTGCCAAACGCGCACTGCGTGCTACCGCCCTGGTGGCCGCGCTGGTGGTGGTTGAGTAGCCGCCAAACTTGCATAAGTATACAAAATTTTAGCTCTATCGGATACTAGGAAGTGGACGAAAAATGGTTTGCAAATTTGGAAACCACAACTTTACACGAATGTTGCAAGTTAAATAATCATCGTCATCGTTTCAGCTTTAGCACTGCATAGGCCTCACTCATTGATATTTACTTAGTACGGTTGGAAACGATTCATCCACCGTGAACCTTGTTGGTGGATATCCTACGCACTTTTAAAAAAACCGGCCAAGTGCGAGTCGGACTCGCGCACCGAGGGTTCCGTACAAATTTATATGTATCTATGAACATCCAGTCTTAGCAGACCCCTGCTCCTAAGCAAAATGTGCGCAGTGTGGGACCATTGTAGATTGGTTACTGATATACACAGAAAGACAAAAAAAATTATGCTTTTCGCAATTTTTCCTTTATCTGTGCTATAAGACCTTACATCGTACCAAATTTCAAGATTCTGAGTTCACGGGAAGTACCCTGTAGGTTTTAATTCCCTTGCGAGTGTCGAAAATTTGCGGCATAAATAGATTGGTTACTGATATAGACAGACAAAAAATTTATGCTTTTCGCAATTTTTCCTTTTTCTGTGCTATAAGACCTTGCTTCGTACCAAATTTCAAGATTCCGAGTTCACGGGAAGTTCCCTGTAGGTTTTGATTCCCTTGCGAGTTTCGAAAATATGCGGAAATTTGCGGCATAAATGGCTGTATCTTTTGATTGCGTTGGCTTAGAAGTTTGATTTTTACGCAGCTCCAAGAGACAGTAGACTTGAGTATTTGATATAAATTTCAGCTTGATACCTCCACGCGTTCCTGAGAAAAATGGTCTTGACAGACGGACGGACGGACGGACAACAAAGTGATCCTATAAGGGTTCCGTTTTTTCCTTTTGAGGTACGGAACCCTAAAAAGACGCATTACCTTATTACGTATAGGTAGCCGCCGTGTCAGCACATTTATAGCTTCAGTGTGATCGTTCCTTTAAGGAGCCGCCATTTTTACAGAATTAGGTAAATTCCGTAACTAAGCACACAAAGTTGTTTGCATGGACATACAAACGAGTAAACTGTCCTTTGGGCGCTCTTTTGGAATTCTAAATTGAATTTTAGAGGTAATTTGTTTGACATGCCAGGGCGCGGAAAATAAAGTGTTTGGTAGGTATATTTTATTAGTGTGTCATGTATGGTTCTTACAAACAACTTGAAGGTTAATTTTATCTTGTGGGCTTAAAAGGTAAACCAGGGAATAGCGGAAACATTCGTGGTATTATCTTTGATGAATTATAACTGAAGATACACATTGCTGAACAAAATCCCCTTCAAAAAGTATCCGAACTTTTTTATTTGTTTGCATAACAATTAAAATCATCACCTACACAGAAATTTGAACCTAGTCTTTACTTCATTACAGTCGAATTTCGGTTGACACTTGACAGCTAAACTTGACAATTTCACGCAACGTACTGAGAAAAAAGAAGGCCACTTTTATCAAAGTGGCGCTCATTTGGCTCGGACATTTTCGGGCGCGCGACTGTGGATCTACAGTTATAATTGATCAAAGGGTATTATTGTATTATGTATTATGTTATCCTAGTAATAGAGGGTGGCTAAACTAAGAAAGTTAACTGAGAACTATACTAGGTAAATTATTACAAAGTACATAATTGAAGACGTGAGTGGATGAAGGGGGTATGTCGCATTATTTTCATTTTCGGTTTTATGCCATAAATGAAGGTTGGTCATAATGCAACACCGAACGCTATTAGTTCTCATGTTTTTAAACTATAACAGCTTTAAACCCAGTGTGTGAAGGACCTATGTACAAGAATAAGTTACCTTCTTCGTGGATGAGCGTGCTAAGGGCACATGACTCTAGAAGTGGTTACCAGTTTGCGAGTGAATGTAACAGAAGAAAGTGTCATGTACACACTTAGCTCCTTCATCCATGTTATGAGACAAGCTTTTATTTTCCCTTATTCTGACATAATATCCGATATCCCAAGAAAAAAAGAAAACATTAGGGATTAGCTGAAATTTATGAACTCTGAATGCAGGTATTTTTACGAAGAAGTTCTACTAAATCAATAAATTTTGTTACAATAAATTTATTTATTTATTATTTAACTTCTTTTCATTGCAGAACAGCTTAAAGGAGAAAGAAGGGGTTATGTATACGTTTTTATATAAAAAAAATGTTTTTTAAAAGCATTTATTAAAAAAATCAATAGAGCCTGATATTTGGTTGATTTTTATAAAAGTAACAATACCCTATTCAATTTAAAAACAAAATTACAACGTAAAGCGTTCAGCTTCAGAAGCGGCTGAAAAGGCGAAAAGACTGAAATACAGGGGTCTAGGCAGCGAATACGATTTTGTCCCATTCGGTGTCGAGACCCTTGGTCCGTGGGGTCCTAGCGCCTTAAAGCTCTTTAAGGAAATTTCTAAGAGGTTAGTCGTCGTCACAGGTGACCGAAGAGCTGGCAGCTTCCTCGGACAAAGAATTAGCTTAGCTATTCAAAGAGGAAACGCTGCCAGCATCTTCGGCACCTTGCCTAAGGGGACTAGCTTTCAGAATATGTTTTAGTTATATTTTATATTTTTGTTTTCTTTTTTCTTATTATACATATTTTTTTTTTAGTCTAGGTTAGTTGTACATATGTAATATATAAGTATTGTGTTATTTTATTGTAATTAAACACGTAAAAGGACTGCGATTTACTCGAAATAATGTTTTTGTGACATACCCCTTCATCCTCTCATGTTTTCAATTATTAGGCAGTAATGTGTAATTTTGGATTCAGACAACTCCTAGGCTGGCACTTACCTCTCTCTAAGAATAGGAATAGCAGTCCAGAGACTGACATCCATCCATGTCAATTTCGCTACTGATACGCATTTAATGACGCCTAACACTTTAAAATCCATGGAGCCGGGCGTGCAAAAGAATGATAGTCATAACCCTCCATCGACAGTCGGGTGAAAAAACTATAATTTTTCATAGGACTACTGTTATGTAACTACGTAGAGCCTCAAAATTTCTCCACCCACCGATACTTAGACGCGCATATCTAAATGAACAAAAGCCTCGCGAATTTTTAAAGCTACGCACTGAGCCCCTTGAGCTTCCATGGCCTAGTGGCCCCTTTATGAGATATATCACGAACACACGGGCAGAGAAAGGGGCCTGATAATGTGCCGTGCAACAGATGCGCCCACAATGGCATGTCGTGGCTGCCATTCTCCACAATGCGTACGCAGATGAAAACTCAGCGAGTTGTTTAGGAAAAACGACCATTTATGCAATTTACCGGGATAAAAAGTATTCTATGTGAATTCAGGTCAAATTTTATCAGAATGCGTCAAACCGTTTTAGCGTGAAAGAGTAACAAACAGCCACACATCCATCCATCCGTCCATCCATGCATAGCAACTTTCACGATTGTGATATTAGTGGGATTCCCAGCTGTCCGCACTTTTTTTCTTAGTTTTACGTTTTATTACGTACTAGACCGACTTGGAAAGACCCTGCTGAGAATAATCCGGCAAGAAACTCAACGAGGTATATTTTTTTCTAACAGATCTACAATGTTAAATAATTACATACATCTAAAGTACTTAACACAAAAATTTTTAGCACAATTGATACGCTGTTTTAAACTAGGGATTGCTTTTCTTTTTATTTCCCGATAAACTAATTTGTCCGTCTATTTACTTTCATCACCCAGCTCATCATCATCATCCCGCGTTCATGTTCAAAACTCAAACAAAACTCGAACAACAAGCAACTCGAGTCTCAAAGGGCTTAATAACTTCAGCTCCTTTAGACTCCAAGAGCCTGCCAAGCACCAGCAGATGTTCCTGCGCTCCGACTTCAGGCCGGAGGGTGTGGTGTTCCGTCGTTTTAGGGAAGCGACGAAGACTGCTTTAAAAAATCCCTAAATAGCTACATATTAAGTTTTCCTGTGTGTTTTTTAGGGTTCCGTACCCAAAGGGTAAAAACGGAAACCCTATTACTGAGGCTCCGCTGTCCGTCCGTCCGTCCGTCCGTCTGTCACCAGGCTGTATCTCGGGAACCGTGATAGCTAGAGAGTTGAAATTTTCACAGATGATGTATTTTAGTTGCCGCTATAACAACAAATACTAAAAAATGGAATTAAATAAATATTTAAGGGGGCTCCCATACAACAAACATGATTTTTTTGCTCGTTTTTGCTCGATATTGATAACGGCAATAGGTGGACACTTGAAATATTCACAGAATATTTAATTATATATTGACTTTAAAAATAAATCATTTAATTAAAATAAAAAAAATATTTAAGGGGGCTCCCATACAACAAACGTGATTTTTATAGATAATTGTACGGAACCCTTCGTGCGCGTGTCCGACTCGCACTTGGCCGGTTTTAAAATGTATTTTTGAATTTTACAACTCATTGGTTATACCGTATTGCTGTATTTTTTACTAATAAATAAATAAATTATACCAGAAAAAGTGACATAACTTATTCAAATAAAACGCCTAAAGAAGCAAGCAGAGATTTTATTGGATTGGAAACCACCGAAAACCACCATAACGTCTTAAGTAAACAATCTGTTTTAAGTAAGCTCTGGCAATGAGCGCATTACATAATCGGCTTAGATATACATATAGTGAGATAAAATGGAGAAACGAGCAAGTCCGCTGCCCACTTTCTCTGAATACAGAGCTAACTTTTGTAGTAGGATTTGTAGGCGTTTTTCATGAGAAATTTGCATATTTATAGCTTAAGTTTTGTTATAAAGTAGGTTATATTGATACTACAAAATTAGTGGTGTTTTAGGCTCCCTTCTCGCTTGTTAAGGTCTATTAAAGCTGAAGAAGATTGTGTTTTGCACTTTTAGGGTGGCTCACTTATCCGCGAAGGCGGACTTGCACGAGCCGGAGTCAATGATATAGAATTCGACGGTTAAAAGGCAAATTGATTCAAGCGCCATCGTGAGCGATATTCAAGTTATACTTAATTGGAATCAACATAATGTATATTGTATACACCGTGTTTTTTGATTTTCGTTAATTTTAAGGGAAGATTATTCAGGTTATCATCATCATCCCAGCCCATATACGTCCCACTGCAGGGCATAGGCCTCCTCTCAGAATGAATGGGTTTGGGCCGTAGTTCCCACTCGGGCCCAGTGTGGATTGGTAACTTCATTCAGGTCAGGTCAAATAGAGTTAATTTCTCGAAGAAACGTCTTAACTCTTTACTATTTCTGAGATATTCAATAATTAAATTTAATGGCTGAACCAGTGTAAAAGGTCCTCCATTACGTCCTATTAATATTTATCTACTATTTATTTATATACTATTACTTAATGACGTGAATAATATGGTTCGAAAATTTAATGAACTTATACTCCAACTGTTTGACAAACACGCACCTGAAAAAACAATTGTGGTGAAGGAGGCTCTTAAACCATGGCTGACGAGCAATGTAAAGCTTATGATGCGTCTAAGGGACAAAGCCCACGACAAATACAAACGAACCAAAGCTGATGTTCATAAGCAATACTACCTGGACCTGAAACACCTAGTAATCGCAGCCATCCATAGCGAGAAACGTGCCTTCTTCGAGCACCACATCAATGACGTTACCGACTCAAAGACTCTCTGGAAAAACTTAAAGCGCACTGTCCTTCCAGACCCACAGACACAGACTGACCTCCCGACACACTTTAACGACCCCGACTTAATAAACCGGCATTTCTTAAATATACCTGGTAAACCAGCCGTATCTATATCTGACCTGACACGCTATGAATTCGATAGACATAGTGACAAAAAATTTACTCTTTTACCAACAACAATAGGAACTGTAACAAAAATTATGACCTCTATTAAAACAACTGCAAAGGGACATGATTCCATTGCTATTGACATGTTACTTATGACTCTTCCAGTGACTTCGAAGATACTGACATTCATTATCAATAGGAGTATTGAGACTGTGGCGACCTTATATTATGTAGATTGTATTTAAACATTAATTGTTTATTTTGAACGTAGTGCAATCGTAGTTCGAGCCCTCTGCTGTTATGTTATTATTTATAATATTAAGTAAGCCGTTCGGCGCGATGCGCGCGCGCAGCCATTTCGACCGGTCCTTACGTTCGGCTATCATCGGCGTCTGCCGCGCACTGCGCAGGCGCCGAGCGCGCCTTCGTGTGTTTTCGGTTTGGCCAGGGAGTTGCGTTTTTACCACTGTCGATGCAGGACGCCGCGCTCGCGCGCCCCTCGACCTAACGGTTTACTCGCTACGCTACGATCGCTTTATTTTGGTTTGCTTTAGCGCCGCCTTAGTAGTAATATTAGTTTGAGTGTTTTTAGTTAAGACTTTTGTTGCTTTTGCTAAGCTTTTCTAGTACTGTGCTTATTCTTCATCTGTATCTTCAATTTGTGTTCTTAACGCTTATTTCTTCTGTAAATCTTCCGTCTGATTTCTATTGACAATTATAATTAGTATATGTGGAACGTGTTAGTTTCCTTTCTCTCTGGCTAGCGCGTACCCACATAAGTGGTGACCCCAGTGTTAGTGAACATATTTAACGATCATTTTTAAATCTTTTAAAATGTCGGTGAATGGTGACGGTAGTGACTCGTCAGTGTTTCGCATAAGCGTTAAAGTACCACCGTTTTGGCCAGATAAGCCAACTTTATGGTTCGCGCAGCTTGAAGGACAATTTGCTTTGGCTAACGTAACGGTAGATGCCACCAAATTCTACCATGTAATTTCGGTGTTGGAGCCAAAGTACGCCGCAGAAGTGGAAGATATAATTACAAGGCCACCCGTTTCGGACAAGTACGAGAGATTGAAGACAGAGTTAATTACACGGCTATCGGTTTCTAGGGCAGAGCGTTTGAAGCAGTTGACCTTGAAAGAAGAGCTTGGTGATAGGAAGCCGAGCCAATTTTTGAGGCATATTCGGAGTTTAGCAGGACCGGATTTCCCGGATGAGTTTTTGCGTACGCTGTGGATGAGCCGACTGCCGAGTTTATTGCAAAGTATTATTGCCATGCAAGATAATTTGTCTCTGGATGAGGTAGCACTGATGGCTGATAAGGTTTATGAGGCAATGTCGTGTATGTCTTCGCCCGTCGCAGCCACTGTGTCACCTTCACCCCAAGTAGCAGCCGCATCCAGCTCACAGGTTCCTTCTTCTGCGATGGACGACTTGCATCGTAAAATTGATGCACTAACTAGGAGGCTTGACGCGATGACTACCTCTCGGGGTCGTAAGGCGAAACCCCGGTCGAGGTCCCGCGGCAAGCGTAATCAATCCAGGAGTCGTTCGCGTGCCGGAAAATCCAGCGGTAGCAATAAACGTTACTGCTGGTACCACTTCAAGTTCGCGGATAAGGCAGATAAGTGTATCCCCCCGTGTTCGTATTCAAAAAACTAGTAGTAGATCAGTCAGCGGTGTCGGCTAGTGAATGTGCCTCAGTGTCTTCCCGGTTATTTGTTACGGACGTTAAGACTAAGGTGCAGTATTTAGTAGACACTGGGTCAGATTTGTGTGTTTACCCAGTGAGTTTTTTGCGTGCACAACGTCGTCATAAAACGAATTATGAACTTTATGCCGCAAATAATACTACTATTAGTACTTTTGGCTGGCTGAGCTTATCGCTAGATTTAAATTTGCGCCGTGCTTTTACATGGCGTTTTATAGTTGCGGATGTTAGCAAACCTATTATCGGAGTAGATTTTCTCTCTTTTTATAAATTGCTTGTCGATGTTCGTAATGCTCGCCTAATCGACAATACCACTTCGCTAACATCTGCTGCTGTAGTTGCTTCTGCTTGTGTTTGTCCGCAGATAAAAGTAATTTCAGGTGACTCACATTGTCATAAATTACTTGAGGAATTTCCGGATATAATGCGCCCGGTTGGAAATCCCTTAGAGCGTAGATGTAAGCACCAAACGCAGCATTATATCCGGACTACTCAAGGCCCACCTGTGTATTCCCGGCCAAGGCGTTTAGCACCCGATCGTCTAAAGATAGCGAGACGGGAATTTGAGGAAATGGTGCGTACAGGTATTGCTCGGAGATCGGAGAGTCCGTGGTCGTCTCCTCTTCACCTGGTACCAAAAAAGGATAAAGGCTGGCGTCCTTGTGGCGATTATCGCTCACTTAACGCCCGTACCATTCCGGATAGGTACCCGGTGCGACATATTGCGGATTTTTCCCATAACCTTTTTGCCTGTAAAGTTTTCAGCAAATTGGACTTGGTGCGCGCTTATAATCAAATTCCCGTTGCGCCTGAGGATGTTCCGAAAACAGCAATCACGACACCCTTTGGACTTTTTGAGTTTCCGTTTATGAGCTTTGGTTTGCGCAATGCTGCACAAACATTTCAGCGTTTTATGGACGAAGTCCTTAGGGGTCTTGATTTCTGTTTTCCGTTTATTGATGACGTTTTAGTAGCCTCTGTTAATGATTCTGAGCACCAGAAACATCTGCGCGCGGTATTCGAGCGTTTTAATGAATATGGTATTCTTTTAAATGTGTCGAAGTGTATATTTGCCGAACCGCGTGTTGAGTTTCTGGGGTACCAGGTGTCTTCAGAGGGTACACAGCCTATTGGAAGCAGAGTAAAGGCGATACAAAATTTTTCACGGCCTAACACTATTAAAGATTTGCGACGATTCCAACGTGCCTTAAATTTTTATAGGCGATTTATTACTGGTGCTGCAAAATTACAAGCTCCTCTCCATGCACTACTTAGTGGTCCAAGGGTGAAGAGCAATAGCCCAGTAAACTGGACTCCACCACTGGAAGAAGCTTTCAATGCTTGTAAAGCAAGCATTGCAAATGCCGCTCTTCTAGCGCATCCAGACTCTTCTGCTCCCCTCGCAATAGTGACAGATGCTTCAGATTTTGCTATAGGTTCTGTATTGCAGCAAGAAGTTGAAGGACATTGGCAGCCGTTAGGATTTTTTTCTCGCAAGTTAACGCCTACGCAAATGAAATATAGTGCTTATGACCGTGAACTTTTGTCTATTTATGAGTCAGTTAAATACTTTCGTTACATGATCGAGATGAAACCTTTTTTTGTTCTTACTGACCATAAACCCATCATTTCCGCATTTAAAAAGTCACTCGATGCGTGCTCTCCGCGACAGTTTAGGTATCTTGACTTTATATCTCAATTTACTACTGATATCCGGTACATTGCTGGCAAGGACAATGTGGTCGCGGACGCGTTATCGAGGACAGACGCTATTACTAACGGACTAGACTTTGACGTTTTAGCTAATTCCCAGGCTACAGACACCGAACTCAAAATGCTACTTAGAACTGGTTCGTCTCTTAAGCTGCAAAAAGTTGCCTATGCGACTACAAAGCTGATGTGTGACGTGTCTGGGCCATCCCCACGCCCATTTATAACATCAGAGTTTCGTAAAGATGTTTTTAACTCCATCCACGGGCTTAGCCACCCTAGCGCCAGGACTACCATCAGACTGGTGTCCGAGCGCTATGTGTGGCCTGGGATTAAAAAAGATTGTAGGGAGTGGGCACGGTCGTGTATTCCTTGCCAAAAGTCAAAAATATCACGACACGTGCACGCACCAATCCATGATTTTAAGCCGCCATCAGGACGTTTCTCGCATGTCCACATAGATTTGATAGGCCCTTTGCCCGTATCAAATGGTTTTAAGTACTGTCTTACGGCCGTAGATAGATTCACGCGTTGGCCTGAGGCAGTACCTTTATATGACATTACGGCAGAAACCGTAGCTAAGGCTTTCATATCTATGTGGATATCGCGTTTTGGTTGCCCTCAAAATATTACCACGGATCGTGGTCGGCAATTTGAGGCACATATTTTCAGCCAAATTTCAGCACTTACAGGCTCACGACATTTGCGTACCACTGCGTATCACCCGGCTGCCAATGGACTTGTGGAGCGTTTCCACCGTCAGCTCAAGGCCGCCATCATGTGTCACGCAGACGCGTGTTGGACGGAAACACTTCCACTAGTACTACTTGGAATTCGTAGTGCATGGAAGGATGATTTGTCCGCGTCGACCGCTGAGTTAGTTTACGGCGAACCGCTTAGACTGCCTTCTGATTTTTTTATACCGACTGCTGACGTACTGACTGACTATACAGATTTTATCTCCAGGTTGCGTCTTCACATGAAGAAGCTCCAACCTGTAAGTATTAATCGTCATGGTTCTCACAAGGTTTTTATTTACAGAGACTTGTCGACGGTGTCGCATGTCTTTGTACGTCAAGATTTTGTGAGAAGATCATTACAGCCGCCTTACGCTGGTCCATTTAGGGTTGTAGAAAGGAGTGAAAAATATTTTGTTGTCGATGTCGCAGGGAAAAATGTTTCCATTTCAATTGATCGGTTGAAACCAGCATATACATTAGCTGACTCTTCCGCTCCTACTAAAGCGTCATCGACCATCCCTACTGTCCCCGCGCCAGTCTCTCCAGAGACACGGACATCACGTTATGGTCGCCGGTTACGGTTTCCGGATTTTTATCGACCTTAAAGGTCTCCGGGGAGGCTGGTGTGGCGACCTTATATTATGTAGATTGTATTTAAACATTAATTGTTTATTTTGAACGTAGTGCAATCGTAGTTCGAGCCCTCTGCTGTTATGTTATTATTTATAATATTAAGTAAGCCGTTCGGCGCGATGCGCGCGCGCAGCCATTTCGACCGGTCCTTACGTTCGGCTATCATCGGCGTCTGCCGCGCACTGCGCAGGCGCCGAGCGCGCCTTCGTGTGTTTTCGGTTTGGCCAGGGAGTTGCGTTTTTACCACTGTCGATGCAGGACGCCGCGCTCGCGCGCCCCTCGACCTAACGGTTTACTCGCTACGCTACGATCGCTTTATTTTGGTTTGCTTTAGCGCCGCCTTAGTAGTAATATTAGTTTGAGTGTTTTTAGTTAAGACTTTTGTTGCTTTTGCTAAGCTTTTCTAGTACTGTGCTTATTCTTCATCTGTATCTTCAATTTGTGTTCTTAACGCTTATTTCTTCTGTAAATCTTCCGTCTGATTTCTATTGACAATTATAATTAGTATATGTGGAACGTGTTAGTTTCCTTTCTCTCTGGCTAGCGCGTACCCACAAGACTATGACTTTCCCGACTGATTGGAAAATCGCTCAAGTGACCCCGTTACCTAAAAAACCTAATCCTGTTAATCTGTCCGAACTCCGTCCTATTAGTATCCTTCCCTGTGCGTCGAAGATAGTGGAAAGGGTAGTTTGCGAACAGCTGTCGGAATACTTGGAGAAATACAGCATCCTACCTGAACTGCAATCGGGTTTTCGCAAGGGTCGATCGACAGCTACTGCGTTACTCGATGTAGTCGATAATATTTTGCAGGCTAGGGATGCTGGAAAAAGTACTATTTTAGTGCTTTTAGATTTTTCCAGGGCTTTTGATTGCATTAGCGTCCCCTTGCTATTATCCAAGATGTCGTATTACGGATTTGATGTCACGGCGATAAAATGGTTTAGCAGTTATTTGACTGACCGTGCGCAGACTATCGTATTGCGTGGGGTGGATGGTGGTGCTCTGCGGTCTTCTCTTTGCCCTGTGACACGGGGAGTGCCGCAGGGCTCGATACTGGGTCCTCTGCTCTTTATATTGTACAGTTCTGATATTGTCAGCAGTATAAAGAGCAGTGGATACCATCTCTACGCGGACGATCTGCAGCTGTACGTCTCCTGCGCGCCGTCGGAAACTTCCATTGCTGTAGACGCCATCAACGCAGATCTCGATCGTATTTCAGCTTGGTCGGAGAGGAACTGTTTGGTTCTCAACCCCGGCAAGTCGAAGTATATAGTTTTTGGATCGAGACATCAAATCCGGAATACTATTGATGCTCTGACTGCCGGTAATGTTGCCGTTATGGGTAAACCAATAGAACGGGTAGTAGAAGCCAATAACCTTGGTCTACTTATGGACGGCAAGCTGAGCTTTGAGAACCACATCCTAAAGGTTGTGAGTAACTGCTTCTACCGCCTCAAGGTTCTGTACAATATACGCGATTACCTTAGTGTTGATTTGCGTGTTAACCTTTGTGAATCGCTTATATTGTCCAGATTAAACTATTGTGATGTTGTTTATGACGGCTGCATTGTTGGTCGTTCCAAGAGGCTTCTACAGCGAGTGCAAAACGCATGCGCTCGCTTTTGTTTCCGTGTCCCTCCCCGGTCCCACATCACTCCGTACCTGAACGCCGCTAACATGCTGAACATGCCTGCACGCAGGCGCATGCACCTCGCCACTTTGCTGTTCGGTGTGAGACGCTACAGGACACCTTTGTACCTCTTCAATAAAATTGTTTGGTCGAAGAGCGAGCGCAGGAAAGCTATGGTTCTTGTGCCTAAACACCAGACAGCGGCATTCCGTGGAAGTTTTAAGTTCGCGGCGTCCAAGTGCTGGAATGATATTCCTCCCCCTATCCAAGGAGCGTCAAGTAGGTACACCTTCAAGCGCAAGCTGAAGGATCACTTCTTGACGCTCCAAAAATCCTATCCGTAAAAACCAGCACCTACACATTGATATGCCAACCTGTTGTTTTTAAACATCTTCTCCGTTTACTTTTTCTTTATTTTAATTTATTTATTTACTTATTAACTTATTATGCTACTCTATAATAAATTTATACTATTTATCAATTCTTTATCACTTTATTAATTTATTTCTATATAGGTAAGTGGTTCATTATAGTATATTTGTGTATCGTTCCGTGAGTCACAGACGGTTCTGACAGAAAATCAGCGCTGCAGGCGTCTAACGCCTCAGCATAATGCTGAGTCAGCGACCGTTTCACTTTTGCGGGGACACACATGCTGAGCTGTGTATTGTACATGTTTATTTCTCCATTGTTTGTTATCTTAGTTTTTTTTTTTTTTTGTGTGTACTTTCTTGTATATGTGTGTCTTGTGAAAGTGAATAAATGTCTTCTTTCTTTCTTTCTTTCTTTCTTTATCTTTTAAATTTCGCCAGTAAATAATTTTCCATTCATAGCTATTCGCTACAAGTAAATTATTGAGGCGAGTGGCACATCATAATCGTAAACATTGGTAGGTATTGTAGCTACCAATAATCGTGTTTATCTCAACGGAAAATGCCGCGATTTTATTAAAAAACAACAAAAATGTATCGATTTTAACAAAAATCAATATATCAGGTAGTTTCTGTTGATGTACCGAGCAACGTGTCGAATTTAACGGATATAAAAAAGCGTATAATTCAATGCCACCCAAGATGGCGCTTGAATCGATTCGCCTTTTAACCGTCGAGATATATCGTTGACTCCGGTCCGTGCAAGTCCTTTCGTTCTCGGTTGATGCAGGCCGCTTCTAACCGTAATGATTTGGTAATAATGAGGGAGGCCCATGTCCAGCAGTGGACGTCCTACGGCTGAAATGATGATGATGAGTTTACACGATGACCACTTCAAAGTTCCTGACAAAATTATTACAGTTAAATTAGGGTAACGTACCAATGCTCGACACCTCGACGCCCAGTAGATGACACCCATCTGTCACCTCTCTTACTATGACATAAGATTGAAGGCGCCATGTATTGGGTCAGTGTCGAGCACAGGGACGTTTACCTTATTACATTATCACCTTTGATCAATTATAACTGAAGATACACATTGCCGAACAAAATCCCCTTCAAAGAATGTCCGAACTTTTTTATTTGATTGCGTAACAAATAAAATCATCACCTACACAGAAATTTGAACCTAGTCTTTACTTCATTACAGTCGAATTTCGGTAGCGGCAAAACTCCACTTGACAGCTAAACTTGACAATTTCACGCAACGTTCTGAGAAAAAAGAAGGCCACTTTGATAAAACTCAACTGGCTCGGACATTTTCGGGCGCGCGACTGTGGATCTACAGTTATAATTGATCAAAGATTATCACTTACAATGTTTTGGATGGCGAATGGGACCGAGACATTCCACCTGGGTTACTATAAATAAATAATAATAAATAAATATTAGGGGACAATCTTACACAAATCGACCTAGTCCCAAACTAAGCAAAGCTTGTACTATGGGTACTAGACGACGATAAACATACTTATATAGATAAATAAATACTTAAATACATAGAAAACATCCATAACTCAGGAACAAATATTCGTGCTCATCACACAAATAAATGCCCTTACCGGGATTTGAACCCAGGACCTCTTGCTTCGTAGGCAGGGTCACTACCAACTAGGCTAAAGCGTTCGTTAGCTTAGGTTTTATCTATAGCTATATAATTTAATACATAGTAATAGTGAAGCCGTAAATAAGTTCGCGGCGATCTATAAACAAGAGTATATAGGTACCTAACTCGTGAAGTTAGATTTAATTCCTTGTTCGCACCCAATACGCCTCGTAATAACTCCGTGAATGATTCGCAACTTGTAATCGAGTTCACCAACTCGGCAATATAAATTAACGTCTTTACAAATTGTGTAGCTTACAATGTGTAAGATATGTCTATTATTAAAATAGTCATAAGTGCAATTGGGGATGTCTATTTTTTTGCAATGTATAGTAAATCGAAAACCATTTCGAGATAAATGCTTTTTAACTCGTTTTCTGTAGTTATTTAATTTTAATATTATGTAATGAATTTATTACGTAACAAATAAGCGATGACCTTCATTTGACATTGGTGTAAATTGCGTGACCGGTCTAAGTCGTACTTTATTCTGTGTGGTTAGAATGCTTTAAAATTTACGCGTGGATTGTACTACGGAGTTTGATTTGGACCCGCTGCCTGACATGTAGCACTTTGACAGTGCCAGTAAAGTGACACTAGTTACAGTGTACCACTACGCAAAAAATAATTAAAGGGGTTGCCTTATCGTACGCAATTAGATAGATTCAGAAATTTGACAGTGTGGGAGCCCTCAATTATAATCAGACGTCATCAACCAAAATAGTTTAAATAATTAATTTTGAAAAAAGTAGTGAACTAAATGACAAAATATTGAAATTAGTTTCTTATAAATTGACTTTTCTATACAAAAAAAATATTAAAACCACTGGTATTTTTTTTTAGATATTCCCAATTGGAGGTATTTTCTCAAAGCCCTTATGGTTGAGTCATTTTACGATGATCCCTGTGATAATTGCAATGATAGCTCTTATAGACTCTATAAGAGAGAGCTATACCTACGCAACGTGCGGCCCGCGGGCCGCGTGTTGCCCGCCACGCTTTGGCATACAATTTATACTGATTTTCAACTATTTTGCCTTTTAATACTGTTGATGTGAAATAATTGATTTTTTTGACGAATGTTTACATAAATTAACACAGAAGTCTTCGTGGAATGATTTTAAAAGTGTAATTTTTTGCCGTAACAAAAGCGCAAACACTAAGTAAACAAGTGTCAAATAGTAATAACCGCAATTGGTTGACGTTACCCTTAAAGTAATATTTTCGAATATTGCTATTTATTTAACATTTTTCGGCATTTGGAAAACAAACACCAATACATAGCTGGTAAACGAATCCACATTGTAAGTGATAAATTTTAAAAAAAGGGTCCTGTCAAGCTTCTACAAGTGGCCCGCCGGGCAGAAAATTTATATTGATTTTCAACATTTTCACTTTTAATGCTGTTGACAGTTAATGCTGCGACAAGTGGAACCAATGCTAAACACATTTCTGGCCCATACAAAAGAAAAGGTTGAATTATAAGTTAATAGTTATTTATGATACAAGTGCGGAAAGTAGGCTATTCCCAACGAATGGCGGAGGTCTAAACACACGAGCGAAGCGAGTGTGGTTTAGCCGACATGAGTTGGGAATTTCCTACTTTCGACACGTATATCATACAACATTTTACAATGCATTAAGCGAGGAAAAAAATTGGGGCTGGAGTTCCGCGTCCAGAGTTCTGTGTTTTGACCGCTCGAGAGTTCCAGTCGCCTGCTGTGTGCGTTACCGTAAGAGATTCAGTACATTCGAAAGAACGCAGAACTCTGAACTCGGAACTCTAGACCACTCTCTGTCTGCGCGCGCTCATAAACATTTTCGGAAAAAGATGTTGCGTTCTTATTTACCTTTCATGGAGGGAAAGTCTCGTAGATGTTTACATATTTCAGCATCGGTTTAGTCAGCAGGAGGCTATCACATTTAATTTTGTGCTTGGTCTAGGACGTCAGGCGGCGTTAAGTCCTATATAAATTCATCACTTGAACTCTCCATTTTAATTTACTAAACAAATCGGAGTCGGTTACAAACATACATACATACATACAAACAAACATACAGGTGAAGCTAATATAAAGCGTGTAAAAAAATAAAATAAACTATAAATTTAATGTTTGTAAATACGATAATTAAGTTAATTTGTGTTTATAAATATACAATTTGATGAAATAAAATGTTTATTTGTCATCTTAACCCTAAAATAATTTAATATTCGTGAAAATATTCAATGTTCTTAGACATAAACTTTTGCAACGAACTAAAACAATTACTTTGCTCACCCGCGACCTTACAATAGTTACGTTTATGCAAGAAATGTGTGTTCATGCAGTTCCTCCACCTCCACACTGTACGAACACACACAAATCACATAAACACAACTATCATCCACCACCAAGCTACACTGACGCGTTTCGAACTCAACCAGAGCTCATCCTCGGAGTTACCACAACCGTATGCTATGCTACCAAATGTTAAAATGTGTTGTTAGTTTAACATTTGGTAGCATAGCATGCGGTTGTGGTAACTCCGAGGATGAGCTCTGGTTGAGTTCGAAACGCGTCAGTGTAGCTTGGTGGTGGTGATAGTTGTGTTTATGTGATTTGTGTGTGTTCGTACAGTGTGGAGGTGGAGGAACTGCATGAACACACATTTCTTGCATAAACGTAACTATTGTAAGGTCGCGGGTGAGCAAAGTAATTGTTTTAGTTCATTAATATGGACCTCCGCAAAGTACCTAACGCCTGATTCAATAAATTATAAACTTTTGCTCAAATTAAAAAAAAGTTTATATTACAGCACTTGTACGGTAATGTTTTTACAGCACAAGTGTGGTAATATGCTGAATTATGAAACTAAAAACGGTGTAATAAGAGTCAATTTACGAGCAACTGTATTGAAAAATATATTATACTAGCTTTTGCCCGCGGCTTCGCTCGCGTGTACCATGAGAATTCCAAAGGACCAAGATATCAAGCAAGCAAGCATACAGGCAAGCAAGCAAGCATGCAAGCAAGATTGCTTGCGTGACAATGGGACCATCTCAGGAGTATATTATATTCTTTCGAATAAAAAAAGAATTTTTAAAATCGGTCCACAATAGGCTAGACGACTAAAAAAAACTGTTTAGTCCGTCAGTTTGATTATTAAAAAATATTGTACGCGTATTTTTTCTTTTGTTTGACTAACAAAAAATGACGAGAATACAGTGCTTAGAAGTTTCGAGTGACGTCACTATATGGTACAATTTTTACCTAAGGGTGACGTCACAAGCCCCCACTCCGGAAGTTTGACGATCTATATCTTTGTCGATTTTTAATAATTTGATAAACCAAAAAATACGTTTTCCATATTTTCCCATAATCTAACTGACGGACTAAATAGAATGACATATTTTTAACCCAGTCGTCATCCCTATTGACCGAGAAATCGTTGAACATACCTACATAAAAAAATACATAAAATGGAATGCATAACCTCCTCCTTTTTTTGAAGTCGGTTAAAGAGACCTTTGCGGCCTACTTACAGTATAAACTTATGAATTTTGAAATTTTAGCTTACAACCAGTAAAACGCAAAATCCCGTTTTTTCCCGTTCCAATAAGAATTTCGGAAAATACTTTCTTAATACGGGTAAAGTCCTCTCACAATGCTCCTCTACACTCCCCAAGCAACTAATGCCGAATTTCAGCTTTCTACGACCAGTAAAACGAAAAATCCCGTTTTTTCCCGTTCCCGTGGGAATTTTGGAAAGTCCTCTCTCAATGCTCCTCTACACTCCTCAAGCAACCTCATGCCGAATTTCAGCTTTCTACGACCAGTAAAACGAAAAATCCCGTTTTTCCTGTTCCCGTATGAATTTGGGATAGTCCTCTCTTAATGCTCTTCTACATTCCCCAAGGAACCTACCTACTTGCCAAATTTCAGCTTTCTACGACCAGTAAAATGAAAAATCCCGTTTTTTCCCGTTCCCGTAGGAAATTTGGAAAGTCCTCTCTCAATGCTCCTCTACACTCCCCAAGCAACCTCATGCCGAATTTGAGCCTTCTACGACCAGTAAAACGAAAAATCCCGTTTTTCCCGTTCCCGTGGGAATTTTGGATAGTCCTCTCTTAATGCTCTTCTACACTCCGCAACTTGCCAAATTTAAGCTTTCTACGACCAGTAAAACGAAAAATCCCGTTTTTTCCCGTTCCCGTGGGAAAATTGGAAAGTCTTCTCTCAATGCTCCTCTACACTCCCCAAGCAACCTCATGCCGAATTTCGGCTTTCTACGACCAGAAAAACGAAAAATCCCGTTTTTCCCGTTCCAGTCGGAATTTTGGATAGTCCTCTCTTAATGCTCTTCTACACTCCCCAAGGAACCCACTTGCCAAATTTCAGCTTTCTACAACCAGTAAAACGAAAAATCCCGTTTTTTCCCGTTCCGTGGGAATTTTGGAAAGTCCTCTCTTAATGCTCCTCTACACTTCCCAAGCAACCTCATGCCGAATTTCAGTTTTCTACGACAAGTAAAACGAAAAATCCCGTTTTTTCCCGTTCCCGTGGGAATTTTGGAAAGTCATCTCTAAATGCTCTTCTACACTTCCCAAGCAACCTACATGCCGAATTTCAGCTTTCTACGACCAGTAAAACGAAAAATCCCGTTTTTTCATGTTCCCGTGGGAATTTTGGAAAGTCCTCTCTCAATGCTCCTCTACACTCCCCAAGCAACCTATATGCCGAATTTCAGCTTTCTACGACCAGTAAAACGATAAATCCCGTTTTTTTTTTATCCCGTGGGAATTTCTGAAAATCCTTAAAAACCGTTTTTCACTATTATAATTACCTACTTCTATGCCAAATTTGAAGAATCTAGTAATTATAGTTCATAGGATTCCGTTGAACTGAATATATAAATCCCGTTTTTTCCTTATCCCGTGGGAATTTTGAAAAATCCTGAAATTAATGTTTTAACTATTGTAATACCTACTTGTGTATCAAATTTGAAAAGTCTAGTTATTATAGTTACAGAGATACGGTCACTCGGAATCGAATATATAAATCCCGTTTTTTCCCGTTCCCGTGGGAATTCCCGAAAATCCTTCCTTAGTGGATGCCTACATTGTATAAGGTATCTATGTGCAAAATTTCAAGTCTCTAGGTCCAGTGGTTTGGGCTGTGCGTTGATATATCAACAGTCACTCAGTCAGTCAGTCAGTCAGTTTAGAATTTTATATATATAGATAGGTACCTATATCATCATCATCATCATCATCATCATTTCAGCCGAAAGACGTCCACTGCTGAACATAGGCCTCCCCCAAGGCTCGCCAAACAGATCGGTCCCGTGCTATCCGCGTCCAATGCGTTCCCGCTACCTTCACCAGGTCGTCGCTCCATCTTGTTGGAGGCCTACCTACACTGCGTCTTCCGGTCCGCGGACGCCACTCGAGAACCTTTCGGCCCCATCGGCCGTCAGATCTACGAGCGATGTGCCCTGCCCACTGCCACTTAAGTCTAGCGATTCTTCGAGCTATGTCCGTGACTTTAGTATATCATATCATAATAATATTGCGCAATAATGCAAATTTATTATATTCATCAATTGGCAAAGTAAAGTTTTTTGAAGAGGTGCTAATTATATTTTTTTTCGACAGTGGTCGACTTCAACACTAAGAAACTGCAGGTGTTTTATTTTTATCTCCTTTTATTTATTGGAAATATTTTTTTAAGTGTTCGAGATGACATTTGTGAGATTTCACGGCTGACAAGCGGTTCGTGCTCAGTACTAAGAAGAAATAGAAAAAAAAACGAAGTCAACTGTCGCTTCTGTCAATGTCAAATGAAATATAACCGTTTGAGTTTCGTTTGCTTTGCTTTGTACAAGAAGCAGTTCCAAAATAGTGATCGAAAGTATTCAATCGTGATCCAATTAACGTGCATAGGTCGTGGAGAAATGCGGTAAAATTGAAAGTCCGGATTTTATGCGGAGGTCGATAAAAATAGTCCAAAAATCACACTGAGCACACCAAAACGCAAAGCAAATGAAACGCAAACGATTTGACATTGACAGAACTGACAGTTGACTTCGTTTTTTTTTCTATTTCTTCTTAGTACTGAGCACGAACCGCTTGTCAGCCGTAAAATCTCACAAATGTCATCTCGTACACTTAAAAAAATATTTCCAGTTAACAACAGGAGATAAAAATAAAACAGCTGCAGTTTCTCGATCTCCAGAACGCCGACTGTCGAAAAAAAATATAATTAGCACCACTTCAAAAAACTTTACTTAGCCCTTTGATTAATTATAACTGTAGATCCACAGTCGCGCGCCCGAAAATGTCCGAGCCAAATGAGCGCCACTTTGATAAAAGTGGCCTTCTTTTTTCTCAGTACGTTGCGTGAAATTGTCAAGTTTAGCTGTCAAGTGTCAACCGAAATTCGACTGTAATGAAGTAAAGACTAGGTTCAAATTTCTGTGTAGGTGATGATTTTAATTGTTATGCAAACAAATTAAAAAGTTCGGACATTTTTTGAAGGGGATTTTGTTCGGCAATATGTATCTTCAGTTATAATTGATCAAAGACTTAGCCAATTAAAAGTTAATTTTTCAACATAAAATAAGATCATGAAGTCATGAGAATGTCGAAGAATCTACCACGGGTTTGGAAAAACCCTATTGAGAAGGACCGAACAAGAGACTCAACAATTAGTATGCTTTTCTGTGTGTTCAGCAGAATTTGAAAATTGGCTAAGTAAAGTTTTTTGAAGAGGTGCTAATTATATTTTTTTTCGATAGTCGGCGTTCTGGAGATCGAGAAACTGCAGCTGTTTTATTTTTATCTCCTGTTGTTTACTGGAAATATTTTTTTAAGTGTTCGAGATGACATTTGTGAGATTTTACGGCTGACAAGCGGTTCGTGCTCAGTACTAAGAAGAAATAGAAAAAAAAACGAAGTCAACTGTCAGTTCTGTCAATGTCAAATCGTTTGCGTTTCGTTTGCTTTGCGTTTTGGTGTGCTCAGTGTGATTTTTGGACTATTTTTATCGACCTCCGCATAAAATCCGGACTTTCAATTTTTCCGCATTTCTCCACGACCTAAGCACGTTAATTGGATCACGATTGAATACTTTCGATCACTATTTTGGAAATACTTCTTGGGCAACGCAAAGCAAACGAAACGCAAACGGTTATATTTCATTTGACATTGACAGAAGCGACAGTTGACTTCGTTTTTTTTTCTATTTCTTCTTAGTACTGAGCACGAACCGCTTGTCAGCCGTAAAATCTCACAAATGTCATCTCGAACAATTAAAAAAATATTTCCAATAAATAAAAGGAGATAAAAATAAAACACCTGCAGTTTCTTAGTGTTGAAGTCGACCACTGTCGAAAAAAAATATAATTAGCACCTCTTCAAAAAACTTTACTTAGCCAATTATATTTTTCAACAGGTCACTATTTTGCAGTGGACTTACTGCAAGATCAAAGCGCTATGCAAGCGCCGATCGACTGGGCTCTGAAATGTTTTGCTTTCATAAGTTCATGAACTTATATTTACTTCCAAGTACGATAGTATTGACGTTATCTCAGACACCCAGTTGATTGTTTATTGTGAATTGTTAGACAATAACTTTGAGTCCGTCGAAGGATTTCTACTGATTGTTTAGAAAATCTACTTAGGTAACAATTTCTTTATATATAAGATTAGTATATCTAATATATAAAAATCTCGTGTCACGGTGTTTGTTATCGAACTCCTCCGAGACGGCTTGACCGATTCTTATGAATTTTTTTTCTCCATACTCGGTAGGTCTAAGAATAGGTCGTAGGCTATTTTTTTGTACCTACCCCTATTCTTCGCAGACGGAGTCGCGGGCAACAGCTAGTTTACTATATAGGTAGTTCTTATAGAGTAGTCACATGTTTATTTATATATACAATATTTATATACAACTATCCTAGAATAAAAGTAAGTAAAATACGAAAAAGAAAACTAAATGTTTATAGGTAATTATAATGTAAAAAAAATTATAACTAAAACATAATTATGAAAACTGGTCCCCTTAGGCAATGTTCCGAAGATATTGGCAGCGTTTCTTCTTTGAATAACTAAGCTATAATTCTCTGTCCGAGGAAACTAATTAATATCATGTATGTATTATTTAGTTATTGACATAAGAATTGCATTTAATCTTCTTCTTCTTTCTAATATAGTTAGTTGCACGATGGTTTATAATCGGTGACCAGGAGTTGAAAAATTTTGATCCCTAGCCAAAATAGTACATATTTTTTATCAACTTATGCAATTTATTTATGCAGTATTTTTTTTCTTTGATATTAATTCAAGTTTTTTCTTTGAAGTTTTTTCTTTCTTTTCAAGTAGGTATTCTCTATTCTTGTTTATTCATATTTAAAACACTTTATACACAAACTAGCTTTTGCCCGCGACTCCGTCCGAGGGGAATTAATAATTATGGCAGCTTATTTTTTTATCCAATTTGCTTTTTCATCAATTATGGGTCTCCTTAGTTCCTCCATATAAAAAAAATTACCCGCCCCCCCCGCACCTTCCAACCCGCTCCCCCCGCACCGCACCCACATAGCAACCCCGCAACCCCCGAACCCCTCTGCACCCCCCTCACCCCCCACCCCCACCACCTCGGTGTTTTTGTCAAATATCTTGAAAACGGTGCATCCTACGGCAAAATCAATGAAATTTTCTTCCCCCCTTTGATACGCCCCACCCCGTCCTCCGCACCCTCACCTCCACTCAACCCCCCTCACCCCCACCCCCCGGTGTTTTTGTCAAATATCTTGAAAACGGTGCATCCTACGGCAAAATCAAGGAAATTTTCATCCCCCTTTGATACCCCCGCACCCTCACCCCCTCTCAAACCCCACCCACCCCCTCGGTGTTTTGTCAAATATCTTGAAAACGGTGCATCCTACGGCAAAATCAAGGAAATTTTCATCCCCCCTTTGATACCCCCGCACCCTCACCCCCTCTCACCCCCCCCCCCCCACTGGGGTGTTAGGTTTTTTTCGTTACGGAATTTCTTGATTCGGTCGCCGCGCTCAAAGCCCGCGATAAAAGCTATGCAATAGCTTAAAAAATATTGTTAAAACTTCCTCCATCCACCGAATGCATGGTCATCCTACATTTGTTGAAGTTTAGTAGTTTAGTCAAGTGCCATCGCTTTGGCAGGGAATTTGGCAGATCTCGTGTCATTTGTTTAAGAAACTAACTTGTCAAAGAGATTTAAGCTCTTAAGCTAAATCATGTGTGGAGTGAAATGATTTTAATTAAAAAGTGATTTTCTAAATAATCATTATAAAAAAAGTATATTTTTTTGTTTCATGTAACTGCGACTTAATCGTGATCGCCACCGAATACTGATCTAGAAAAATTGGTTCCTAATCACCGATTAAAAATCATCGTGTATAAAAATCTCGTGTCACGGTTCTCCATATTCGTTAGGTCTGAGAATAGGTCGTAAGCTATAATATTTTAAACCCCTATTCTTCGCAGACGGAGTCATGGGCAATAGCTAGTTAACGATAAACTGTTAAGTACTCACAGTGGGATAGGTCTGTACCTGTAGTGTCCTCAACGACTTGTACAAACCTAATCAGCGCTTACGCCCTGCCGCCCAAATAATTAAGGATTACGACTATGAAGCCGCCCCTATTTACGCCATAACTCATTCTGATTTATAACGTGTGAGCTTCGATGCCGTGAAGTTTAGAGGCGGTAAAGTTCCACTGTTGTACAGTGTTTGGCGCCGCACACTGGGGCAGATACCGTCAAAATATCATCAACGTCGTCATTTCAGCCGAAAGACTTCCACTGCTGAACAAGGGTCGGCAGCCAGACCGGTGCTATCAAATGTAACAGTCTAACAATGCACAGTGAACAGTTGCGGTACTCTGAGGATGAGCTCTGGTCGAAACGCGTCAGTGCCGTCAGTGTAGTTTGGTGGTGGTGATAGTTGGGTTTGTGTGATTTGCAGTGATCGGTTATTTGGATTCTCCCTCGCGGGATAGGTATCAAGTAGAAAAGTTAATATAGAAGAATACCGAACAAACCGTACAAAAATGAAGCAATTTAAATTATCTCTAAGGAATTTTAACTATCTATATTAACTTTTGTACTTGATATCCCGCGAGGGAGAATCCAAATAACCGATCACTGGTGATTTGTGTGTGTTCATATAGTGTGGAGGTGGAGAAACTCCATGAACACGCATTTTCATAAACGTAGCTTTCGTAAGGTCGCGGGTGAGCAAAGTAATTGTTTCAGTTCATTATACCTATGAACCTCCGCATACTAGGTAACGGCTGATTCAATAAATTATATATACTGTACTATACTATACTGACTGTACCTACTCAAACGCTCTATGATCAAGTTCAGATATCGAGCGACGATGGTGGTGGAAATATCTATAAAAATACCGATAAGTGCATATATAAGTCTTGCATGGAATCTTGTATGGAATATGGTATGGGGATTTTTGCTCGTTTTTTGAGAACATCAGTTAGATACTTAATAGCTATCAGTGTTGTTGTTAAGTTGCATTGTCACTCAACTTAAACAAGTATACCAAATTTCAAGCCAAGCCGACAACTTCCAAGATCGGACCAAACCAACAGGGGAAGTTAAATAAAGTTTATAATAATAACTATAAATAAAAAAAATTTAGAACCCCCAACTCAATTTGATCGCACTATGTTTGAAAATAAACTAAATGCCCATTATGCGTCTAAGATCTCTTCCGCAGCTAACAAAAGTGCTGATAACTTTGAAACGGCTGAACCTATTTTGATGATTGATGATTGCCAAGAAACCTGCTTTTAAATAAAAAAATCCGCATCCAAATCGGTTCACCCGTTTAAGAGCTATGATGCCACAGACAGACACAGGCACACACACTCTCTCACACACACACACACATAGCGGTCAAACTTATAACACCCCTTTTATGTGTCGGGGGTTAAAAAGGCTAGTAAAACTTATCACCAGCGCGCTGTAGTGATGACTAATCTAGTATTTTCATTATCTTTAGCGGTATAGGTCGCAGATCGTGTATATGTACGTATACGTAGGTACACCCAGCTGTCGTTTACATTGGGAATGCAATTAAACTTCTACCATTTGGGCATTCTCACGTGTTTCGAACTATTACGTGAATTTGGTAATTTTCTGTCATATATGAATGAAGTTTAATTTCGTCGTTTTTGCTTTTGCGGCGTTTAAATGTAGGCAGCAAATGACTTGGAAAACGAGAATGGGACATGCTGGAGCTGTTTTATTGCTTTGAGTGTCTACTGTGTACCTAACATAAAATAAAGCTATTGTAACATCTGTAACAAGTAAATTTAAGTTCAAAAATAATAATATGCTTAACATCGATTGGGTGCGAATCTGTTTTCTTTGAGAGGAAGATAGTTGAGCCAGGAGAGAATATCAATTGGACATCATATACAATTTAAGAGTTACATCACATAGGTACACAGAGCAGAGCAGAGCAGAGGGTCGTGGGTTCGAATCTGGACTCGCACCTCTTGAGTTTTTCGGAATTTATATGCGAAATTTTAAAATTATATTTGTAATTTACTGTGAGCGCTACGGTGAAGGTAAACGTCGTGAGGAAACCTGTACGCTTAGTATAAGTTTTACTTCACCAAAATACTTCTGGATCGCGTTTACGTAAAAATTTCAATTCTATGGAAACATGGACGCGCGCGCGCGGAGGCGCTGTCCATGTTTCCATAGTAATTGATTTTTTTACGTAAACGCGATCGAGAAGTATTTTGGTGAAGTAAAACTTATACTAAGCATACTGCACACATCTGAGAAGAAATTCAATAGGTGTGTGAAGCTCCCAATCTACACTGCGCCCGCGTGGGTACTTCTGCCCAAGCCCTCTCATTCTGAGAGGAGACCTGTGCTTTGCAGTATTACCTATATAGGCTGGGATGATGATGATGATGATCACATACACACGCACGCATGTTGTGCGCACACACAATATACAAGCCTAAATTTAAAGTTTAATATTTCGTAAATGGATCCGGGTAGAGACCAAAATGTTGGACTACACAATCACATCTCATGTAATGACAGCGGGATTTTGACGTTTAACGTCAACACAGTGATGTTAAACGTCAGAATCCCGCTGTGGACTCTGGTGGCGTTACCAATAGCCTACAAAACGAATAAGGGTTTCGTTTTTGACATTTTGACTACGGAACCCAGAAAACACGCGTTTTCATTTCGAATGTAATTTTGGCAACGGCGCCGAGTCTTAAACTGATGTCCAGTTATTACACGAGTACAAGCAAGTGGTCAACGGCGGGGCCGCATGTTCCAGTTTCCATTTAGGAGGCCTGAAAGCCTCGCAGTGAACGCGTCTATGAATAGGTGATGCGTGTGACCGAGCGGCGCAGGCGCCGTAGGCGACGCGTGAGTACAACAAAACTTTCAAATACACTGACCCATTAAAGGGTGTAACACGGCAAACCTCCGTGGTGCGCAACTGGCCGCTTACAGAAAAACAAAATTCTAAATTCTGAACTACTTATTGATTTTATTTTGTTTTTTTTTCATGTCTTTGGCTCTTCAATTTGGCAAGGCTTATGCCGAAAATTGATTTCTTTCGATATAATTGTAATTTATATTTGGTAAAAACACTAACAATTTACCGAGTTGCTTATATTATTAAGGGCTGCCGCTATTGCAGCCCTTCCTTTTTCACTTCAATCTTCCTACGAACCTTCTGCTCTACTGCCTCGGAGCAGACAGCCGGTGAAGCTTGAACCCCCTATTGGACGCTCCGAGGCTACGTGGATACCCTGCCCTGCCTTCCCACCTGTCCAGAAAACCTAGGCCAGTGTTTTTTTTTATTATTTTATTGAAGAGCAGTGCTGACTGGAACAATTTGTATATACATATTTCATACTGTATTATATTTTTATTTACTACATAGTCTGTTATTTCTCAGACCGGCTAGCCGGTTACAAGGGTAAGTTTAGACCATGTCAATACCAGGTTCTAATAAAAACATAAAAACGTGAGTAGTCAGCTGAAGCTATGTGCTAGGGCAATGTGCCATAATTTCAATGCAACTCTATTGTCTAACTCGAAAAACTTAAAACTTAATTGAACACACTCCTTGGAAAATTCAGGAGGGGTAATAACCCTCGTGACATTTTTTTTTATTAACTCTATAGTTTTTAACTTTCTGCAACTTCCTTCAACTTCATTATCATACCGCCGCATACAAGCCGTGGTGGCCTAGTCGTTCGACCTATTAGTATGGCCTCTCAAGCAGAGGGTCGTGGGGTCGAGCCCGGGCTCGCACCTCTGAGTTTTTCGGAATTTATGTGCGAAATTGCATTTGTAATTTACCATGAGCCTTGCGGTGAAGAAAGCATCGTGAGGAAACGTATACTCCTGCGAAGTAATTCAATGGTGTGTGTGAAGTTCCCAATCCGCCCTAGCCCTCTAATTTTGAGAGGAGGACTGTGCCCTGTAGTGGGACGTATATAGGCTGGGATGATGAAGAGTGGAATTAGATGAAAAAAGTATTTTTTAAAAAAAACGGAAGTGTTGCTGATATGTTGAATTTTGTTTTCTTTTATTCTTTTCATGTGGAGGCCACGAGTCTGTAGATCCGGATTCCCTGAATCCAGCCAGTAACTACGCTTGAATTTCCCTTAGCAAGAATGCCCGCCTACTGTGAGCTTCTATCCACCGTCCGACCACATCCATTACGCGAAAAACACACTTTAATGACGGTATTCATATTTAAACTTTAGCGGACTGGGTGGTAGTTATGGCGAGCGTGCATTATCATATGCGGTAAACATTTATGTGGAGTGTGTGTTTCTGACACATTTAAATTTTGATTTGATTTTAAGTAGATTGTTAGCTAAAATTTTTGGAATAATTTTGAATGTTATTGTATGGGTATTTATTACAATACCGAAGTACGAAAGACCGAATGTATTAAAACATCGAATGGGTCAAAAGACCGACAAGATTTTTTTCTGAAACCGTTAACTTTTTATGATTGTTATAAAACTAACCTAACCTAACCTAATAGGTTCTGTATGATGCCGTTTAAATAAATTCTGAGAAGTTTACGGTTTCAGAAAAAAATCGTGTCGGTCTTTTGACCAAATCGATGTTTTACTACATTCGGTCTTTCGTACTTCGGTACTGTAATACATACCCGTTTTGACAGTCCTTCAATGGGTAATTATAGCCCCAATTAAAAATAGGTCATAACATAACATCTACAAACAAGGTTTTTAAAATTACTCGTAAATAAAAAGACAAAGAATCAGTGTAAAGGAGATTACTCTAAACTATATAAAATATGTAAAATTTTACCGGCTAGCCTGAAACATAAATATCTTCTACTTGTAAACAATCATAGTAATCAGGATCGTTTCACTAATTTGGTGCAACATAAAACTGGCACAAGGTCAATGTCCAAAGGTAAATTTGAAATACCCATGGTAAAAAATTACTATGGAGATAGAACGTTAAAAAAACGAGTCCCATACTTACTCAATAGTTTACCCGAGGACATAAGACGCGAGCCTACACTTGCTAAATTTAAAAGTTTACTAAAAAAACATTTGTTAAATTCGTTGTAACCATTTATGTATAATTGGGAATGTCTAAAAAAAATTACCAGTGGTTTTTATATTTTTTTTGTATAAAAAAGTCAATTATAAGAAACTAATTTCAATATTTTGTCATTTAGTTCTCTACTTTTTTCAAAATTAATTATTGAAACTATTTTAGTTGATGACGTCAGATTATAATTGTGGGCTCCCACAATGCCAAATTTCTAAATCTATCTAAATGCTTACGATAAGGCAACCCCTTTAATTATTTTTGCGTAGTGGTACACTATACACTATGTCACTTTACTGGCACTGACAAAGTGCTAGATGTCAGACAGCGGGTCCAAATCAAACTCCGTAGTATAATCCACGCGTAAATTGTGAAGAATTCTAACCACACAGAATAAAGTACGACTTGAACCGGTCACGCAATTTACACCAATGTCAAATGAAGTTCATTGCTTATTTGTTATATAATAAATTCATTACATAATATTAAAATTAAATAACTACAGAAAACGATTTAAAAAGCATTTATCTCGAAATGGTTTTCGATTTTCTATACACTGCAAAAAAATAGACATCCCCAATTGTATTAATTTAATCTATTTTAATAATTTATAAGCTATGTTTATATAAAGCGAGTTACCTGCAGTCAAACTGCGTAAGCAGTTTTGCGGGGCATGGTTTAAATGAAAGTGTAACTTTTTATGAATAAATATATTACATACATACATACATACATACATATCTTTTTGGCCGTGTTGCAACTTTCAACGACCGTGATCATGAATAGATTGAAGTGGAGACCATCCCGGGCACTTATTTCGCCTTCCATCAAGCGAGATTGAGGCCAAACGTAAACCTATTTTTTATAAAAAAGAAAATAATAAAAAAACCCTCTGATTCTGGATATACTTCTCACAAAATATAAACAATTTTTTTTTTTTTTTTATGTTAGTCAGGCCAGACAAACGAACTAATGGGTCACCTGATGTTAAATGAACACCACTGTCCATAGACACCCGCAGCGCTTTACACGATGCCAGTGCGTTGTCGGCCCTAAATGAGAGGGAATAGGGGAAGGGGGAGAGGGAGGGGGAGAGGGAAGGGGTGAGGTATTGGGCCCCCGGCACTCTCACTGACCGTACGAAACGCAAGCAGGATTACTGCTGCTTCACGCAGGTGTTCTGTGAGAGGGTGGTACTGCCCCGGACGAGCCGGCCCATTCGTGATGCAGCGGCTAGCTACAACATGGCTCTACCACTACAAAAAATATACAATACGTTTACTTTTAGTTTACCACTGATAGATGGTTTGCCTTCATTTCATTTCCAACTTTAACACCATACAAATAAATTAGCTATTGCAAAATCTGCAAACGTGGGTAACAGAACAGTATTCTGAAATTGGCTTTATTTGTAGGTCGTTAAAGTTGAATATGAATTGAAGGCAAACCATCTGTCAGTGGTAAACTTTATGAAATTTTACTGTACGGAGATTGTAACGCAATGAACTGAAACAATTACTTTGCTCACCCGCGACCTTAAGCCTTAAGCTTTTTAGGTCACGGGTTAGCAAAGTAAATGCTTCAGTTCATTGATATGGACCACCGCAAATTAACGCTTGATTCAATAAATTAGATTGTAACGCAGCTTCTAGTTTATTCTACACTAGCTGTTGCCCGAGACTCCATCTGCGAAGAATTCATTTATCGCTATCCCGCGGGAACAATGCAATTTTCCGGGATAATAACTATCCCATGTTCTTGCCAGGGCCTCATACCATCTCCATACCAAATTGCATATAAATCGGTTCAGTGATTTAAGCGTGAAAAGCTAACAGACCGACAAAGCTAATTGGATCGTTTTCAAAAAATTTGTACATAGTTAACGGCTTATTCAAAACAAAAATCACGATCGCTTTTTTTGTGTAACGAAAGTTAGCCATACAAAGTATATGGGTAACTCCGTTACACAAAAAATATTAATTGAATTTGTGTACCTACCTACAAAATTAAAAAAAAAATAAAAACTGTTTAATTCAATAAAAGAAACAAATACATTACAAAACCAACAGCTACAAAAATCTTTATATTTTAAGATTGTGGTAAGCTATATTGGGGTGCAAACGGATACATTAACGGACCTGTGAAGGACTCGTGTGTGGACTCCTTTTAGCATTTATAATTATTAGTAGAGATCGGATTATACACAACATAAAAGCTTGAAATATGCATGCAAGTATGTACAAAAACTGTCAAAATATGCAACATTAAATTAAAAATAAATATAAGTCTTTATTTAACAATCACATACAGTTAGTAAGATATCAAGAGTCAATTAAGAATTAGGTATTTAACACTTTGTATTCGTGTAGAAGATAAAAATGAGGTACTGTTCCAAATGTAAAGTAGAAAAGACATACACTAAAATCGTGCCTTCTATTCACTCAATATATTTTTACAAGCGGAAAACGACCGTTCCACTTCCACTCAGGCAACCGGGCAGTATTTAAATTTAGGTGCTATATTATAGCACTTATTGTCTGGGAATTAATCATTAATTATCTTATTCAGAATTATTGAAATTTACGTTCGTGCCTAAAATGCCACGTTCCCAAATACCACACCTTTCAAAATACTACATTACCTATTTATTGCATTCCCATTATACCAGATGTTCAAAATGAGACATTCCACCAAAAAGTCTCTTCCTTGACTAATCTTCGGTGTTAAAATGTGGTGCTACGAGAATCTGGTAAGCTAGAAATATGGTAAATAGGTAATGCTGTATTTTAAAAAATGTGGTATTTTGAGAACGTGGTATTTTAGGCATGAGCGGCAATTTACCTAGTGAATATACGCATCATCACAAGATTTTAAATATTAGTAACGACCCTAATGGTCAAACTACCAATTATGAATCTATGATTTGTGTCAACGCTACCCAACAGAGACATGACGTAAGTGTCGAGGCTCAACGTAAAATCGCAGGCACAAGCTAATCTCATGTCGTGATAAAGGGAAACCTGTATTAAACTCACAAGGAGAGCGTGCAAGGGTTGCAACAGAACAACTTTTGTTAAATTAGCATCTGACCTAATTAGCTGGAGGCACTCACGCGGCCGCTTGCTGGAAGTAAACGTGGGTGAGCGTTGAAATACAACAACAGCAAATTTATATTTGTTAAACGGATTAAAAAAAGGAGTAGGTTATTAATTTGGTTAAATGTTTTTTTTTTTATTTATTTATCTGTTTTATATCTACTTTAGGTCCATGGCCTAGTGAGCCCTATTGGTTTGAACTATGGCCTTTCAAGCAGAAGGTCTTGGGTTCGAGCCCGGAGCTCACAGCTTGAATTTTTTGGAATTTACGTGCGAAATTACATTTTGAAATTTATCATGAGCTTTAAGCTCAGTTTAGACCTGCAAGAAAAATCAAGTTTTGTAGTGGTAGAGCCATGTTGTAGATAGCCGCTGCATCGCGAATGGGCCGGCTCGTCCAGGGCAGTGGTACTGCCTGCCTCTCATAGAACACCGGCGTGAAGCAGCAGTACCTATCTACTTTGCTGCGTTTCGTACGGTCAGTGAGAGCGCCAGGGGCCCAAATACCTCGCCCCCTACCCTATTCTCTCTCCTTGTTTAAATGTCGGCAACAGGTCAGTGACTCTCTTTGAGTTGTTGATATTTATGGGCAGTGGTGATAATTTTTCATCAGATGACCCGCTTGATTGTTTGCCTCCCTCTCATAAATAAAATAATAAAAAAGTTGCATTAAATTGCGACGCTCGGTTGACCACTTCAAACTCGCTCGCTTTACGGCCTTGCAATGCAATGCAACTTGCACGATTTTTCTAGCACGTCTGGGCTTTACGCTGAAGGAAAACCTGAACACACCTGAGAAGAAATTCTGAGAAGAGGCCTGTACCTTGCAGTGGAACGTATACAGACTGGGTTAATAGTGATGATGACGACTTTACTCGCTCTAGGTAGGTACTCACTATATCGAAACATTTGGCAAGAACATGCAAGTCTCGTCTTAAACCGTAGGTTCTCCAACTGTAGAACGCACCACTTTTGGGGGCGTAGTGTGAGTGAAGGCGAGAAGCATGAAAAGGAAAGTTTTAACTTTGTGTATTAATTTAGTTAAGTACCTACCTAAACCTTTTTAGTGTAGCGAAGTTCGGCAACGTTCAGTATGCTTAGTATAAGTTTTACTTCACCAAAATACTTCTCGATCGCGTTTACGTAAAAAAATCTATTACTATGGAAACATTGACAGCGTCTCCGAGCGCGCGCGTCCATGTTTCCATAGAATTGAAATTTTTACGTAAACGCGATCGAGAAGTATTTTGGTGAAGTAAAACTTATACTCAGCGTACTGCCACTGCGCTCGACGCCGCTGGCGACACTTGTCGAGGGACATTTGTCCCCAAGTGACTCCCTGGCTTCATTATTATCGAAAATGGCTTGAAGGTAACCTGTACCTCCCTAAACCATAACGTCTAAACTTAATAAGTTTTGTTCTGTTTGTGCAGAGGGCAGACAATTTAAAGTTTTTGCTTGTTTTCGTTTTATGATATCACGTGCCGAGGTGAGACGTGATGTTGAACACTTTCTTACAAGCGCCCTTATTTGTTTGTTTGGAGCGTATTCGAGTTTGGGGCGACTATGAATAAATATTAAGATTATATTGGTTGAATTTAAATGGATAGCAAACAGCATGAATAATCTTTTTGCATGAACATGCACTACCTCTCAAATATTCATCTGTAGGTGTATTTAACTTACGCACGTTGAATTATCCGCAGTATATTGTCATCAAATTAACCGCAGTGTCTCAAGTCAAAAGTCTTAGACCAGTGTGTGTTGCCAGGGATGATTTGTGGCACTGAGACGTGGCCGCTAACGATGGGCCTCATAAGAAAGCTCAAAGTTACTCATAGGACAATGGAGAGGACTATGCTCAGAGTTTCTCTGCGGGATCGCATTAGAATACATTGTGCGTTAGCGGCGACTACGTTGTGCGCGTATGCTCCGCTTCAATTACTTACATTCGCAAGTCGCCAGTGTGTTATGGCTCTTAGATATACGTATTTCGTTTCTATTGCATCGTTACAAGTCGATTATCTTCCGTGTACGGGCAAATGGCGCCGAGAAGTGATTACCTGTCAATGAGATCGTGGAAAATGACACGCTGGGAGCTCGGGGGTGATTCGGTTCTGATTGCCGTGTATGGGGTCGTACTATGTATTGTAGTATATCACAATGCAAATACTCGGAAGGCATTCGTGTAGATATAAAAAACCGGCCTAGTGCGAGACGGAGTCGCGCACCGAGGATCTGTATTGTACTAATTTGTAGGTATGTTAAAATATACTCTATTAACGGCTGAATTCAAACTGATAAAAAAAAACTTTGGATCCTATCGGTTCTGAGATGATAACACAATACAGTTCCTTCAAGACAGGCTAAAATGCAACGAGTAAAAGCGCCAAAGAATAAAATTAAAGCGATAATTTACATAGTATTGTCTAAGGTTTTCAACAGACTTGTTCATGAATAAAATTAAAGTTTAAGAGTTTAAAATTTATGCTAAAAGAGCAACACTTTGCGCCCAATTTTGTTACCCTAATGCTTACAATTTGGTGGGAAACTGAATCTTAACTTTTGGGTGTACAGTGTACAACGGAATAGCAATTTAGGGCAATGTTTGAACATTCAACAAAGTTGTGTAGCACCTCTGAGCAATTACGTGTGTAGTTAGTTAGCAATTTTGTTCTGTGCGACGTTCAAAATTATGTTAAAGTAATAAGTAGTATTTGCACCGGAGATAAAGTATATGCTTACGGACAGTAATGTGGTCGTACATTGTATTAAAATTTGTACAGTTGAATTTTAGTATTTTTCGCATTAGAGTCTAATATGTTTAAATGTTGTTTTTGTCTTGCACGTGCAAAATTTGACCATGACAGCCTAATGGTTTGACCCCTGTCCCTTCAAGTATAGGGTTTTTCGGAATTTTCGTGCGAAATTACATATGCAATTTGCCGCAAGCTTTACGTTGAAGAAAAATATCGTGAGAATACCTGTACACACTTGCAGATTCAATGACGTGTGTGAAGTTCCGAGTGCGCACTGGGCCCACATGGGAACAACGGCCCAAACCCTCTTATTCTGAGATGAGGCCTGTGCCCTGTATTAAGCCGTATGTAGACCGAGGCGATGACGATTTTTGTATTATTTAATCAATCAATGTCATTTTTTTCTTTCGAAATTTCAATAAAAATTGCGTAAATAATAAATTCACTTATAGCGGATACCTATACAAAAATCTCATTTGGCAGCGCATTGATAGAGAATCGAATCCTTATTCATATATGAGTATAGACAAGCATATAATGTATATGTACGTAATATTAAGCCATGCGTAGAAGCCTATTTATTGAATTCGTTCCGTCGTTCCGCTGTACAGAGTAGAATGCTTTAAAATAGTTCACTATCTATAGGTATTAAATCTAGGGAGGTTAGCTGCAGGTTTTTTAAGACCATAACGTTTTGAACTTCATGATTTCAAATAGACATGGTGATATTAGATATGGTGAGACACCGTCATAAACAATGCAACCCGCTCCGATTTCACACGGGTGCTACTTTAAAAATAGAGGTCAAACTATAAGGAAAGTCTATAACCACAGGCAGTAACTTTACATTTTTCACCTTTCTTCCGCCAAAATTAAACCCCCTTAAACTCGGGACGCGGCGCTAGTAGTAAAAAAATATCTAACTGATGGTGAAAACCGCATGAAAATCCGTTTCGTTGTTCAAAAGATCTAAGATATGTCGATACACATATCAATTATTATTCAAGAATGCTATATCTGACTGTGTATACAAGTTGGAGCAAATCGACATTAATACACTTAAGAGACACCTCACACGCGTCTTTTGAAAGTCGACGTCTAGCCAGCGTCCGCGCATCGACGACGCGGCGTCGGCGTAACGTGCCTTGAGGCTATAGATAGTGCCAATCACGGACACGCATGAATTTGTCAAAATTAGACATTAATGACATTGTAATAAGAGCCACGGCACGCGTCACCATGAATGGCTCTATCTAAGTATACTGCCGTGCTAAGCCAAAAGGGCCTATGTCCGAAAATGACCAAATTCTGTTTTTTTTTTGCGTTGGATTCCTTAGCTTATAAGGAATAAAGTTCTGTTAACGAAAAAGTCTTATTTTATTAGAAGTGCCTTAAAAATAGATAAGAAAGGCTTATTTTTCACTCAAATACTAAGAAACAAAAACATAAAAACACGCTTTTCTCGAAACCGTTAAAACGGACATAGGCCCTTTTGGCTTAGCACGGCAGTATAGCAGCGTTTATTGAGCGTTAGCGTCTCACAGTGCCAATATGACATTAATGTCGTCGCGTTGTCGCTGAGTAGGTGCTGGTGAGACGCTGGTGACTGTGGTGACGCACGACAAACGTCGCTGGGGTCGCGTCGACGCTGCGTAAAAGTTGCGTCGCCGCGACACGGGCACTGACCGGACGCCGACGCTCAAAAGACGCTATAGCTAAACCGTTTAAATGAGTCATCACCTGCGCGGTACAGAGGCTGGGATATGACGACAAAGGGGCCGGGAGAGGTGCGAGCGGCAGGCACTAGAGGCGCCGCTCGCCACCCGCTTCTCTCTCAGCCCCTTTGTCGTCATACTGCCCAGCCCCTGTACCGCGCAGGCGAGGACTCACTTAAACGACCTAGCTATAGTGTGGGGCTTGTCTAAGCGTTTATTAGCAAATTGAACCCGCTTCAATGATATTCCCTGTATCTGAAGCAAACAAAGCTTTTGCCTCGGCTTGGGAATCCAATTTATAAGCTTTTAACACTTAACACAGTTTGTGGTACATCTATAAGACAATTACTGACATCCGTTCAGTGGAACAAGTTACTCGGTTAACCTTCAAGCACAATATCATGTATTCTATCCCACTAATAGTAAAGACAAGGCCCCTATTTCACCAACGTGACAATTGTCAGTGATATATAACGACCGCTTTAGCTTAGTTGGTAGTGACCCTGCCTACGAAGCAAGAGGTCCTGGGTTCGAATCCCGGCGGTAAGGGCATTTATTTGTGTGATGAGCACGAATATTTGTTCCTGAGTTTATAATAATAATAATAATAATATCACGGGACAATTCACACCAATTGACCCAGTCCCAAAGTAAGCTCAGCAAAGCTTGTGTTATGGGTACTAGGCAACGGATAAACATACTTATATAGATAGATACATACTTAAATACATATTAAACACCCAAGACCCGAGAACAAACATTCGTATTTTTCATACAAATATCTGCCCCGACACGGGAATCGAACCCGGGACCTCAAGCTTCGTAGTCAGGTTCTCTAACCACTAGGCCATCTAGTCGTCTAAGTTATGGATGTTTTCTATGTATTTAAGTATGTATTTATCTATATAAGTAAGTTTATCATCGTCTAGTACCCATAGTACAAGCTTTGCTTAGTTTGGGACTAGGTCGATTTGTGAAAGATTGTCCCCTAATATTTATTTTTAATATATGTCGAGAGAGTAGGTATTGTAACACTAGCGAGTTCTTGGCACTGAATGTGTAAATAACAATTATGTTTTGAAACGAGAATATTTTTTTCCAGTCCAAATTTTTGTAGATTTGTCGGTAAATCTTGACATGAGATCAAAGCTGTGTCAGTCTTGCGTTACAATTGTAGTATTTTCTGGTTCCTTTTAAAAAAAAAGTGAGAGATACACTTTTCATTGAAATCACCCAAATACGTGCGCACTACTGTTATGACTACGAAATAAGTCAAAAAGTTCTTGTAGATACAATAGATATTAAATAATTACAATTTAATTAAGTGTTTATCCGAGGCCGAAAACCTCTCTTTAGTTTTTTTAGTTTTATAAACTTGACCACTGTAATGCTTATAATTTAAATTATTATTGTTTTAAATGTTATCTAAAATGTTATGTAAAATTGGCGTGTAGGTAATACATAAATGTAATTTTTATGACTGTTAATTCACTGTGTAAATGAATTGCGAATTTACGTACACAGTGAATTATTAAGTTATATTAACCATATTCAGCGAATAAATTATCATTCATTCATTCATTCAAATGTGTCAGCATATTATCAGTGTCACCTATCTTAAGCCACGGTTATGTACGGTAAGGCTTATGGATTAAATCTAGATTTGATATTAGCAAGCGTAACTCGCCAAACAGATCGGTCCTGCGCCATCCGCATCCAACGCGTTCCCACAACCTTAACCAGGTCGTCGCTCCATCTTGGCGAGCCTTAGGGGAGGCCTATGTTCAGCAGTGGACGTCTTTCGGCTAAAATGATGAAACGTATTAATTCGCGTTAATTACACTTGCGATGCGAATTAAAAGGTAAAAAATTTTTAGAATAACGACACGGTTCCATCAACGTAAGACTCAAACCCATTAGGATCGTCAAGTACTCATTCAATTTCTATCAAGCATCGCAGGTTTCCCAATCCTGTAGGCAACCCAGCTTTAAGAAGCTATACTATTACATCGCTCTCAATTCATTGCGTCTCCGTTACTAGTGTGAACCGGTACGGTAGTAAGGACGAGGTAATCTAAAGTGTTTGTCTAAAATGATGGTTATAGAGTTTGGATTTTAGTGAAGGAAATCCAGGTGGTCCTTATCTCAGATCTCGGAAACCATCGATTACACGAGTAATACGCAAAGGTAATAATTCAATATCTAATCAATAACTATCAAAGAGATTGCAGTTTTATAATCTATACAAATAATAAATCAGTAACAAGTCGGTGTCTGTACATTGAAGATATTTGAGAAAAACTGTCACTAGGGCTATTTATTAGCGCAATAGAACCCAAAACAATGAATTTAAAATTATTGTCTGTTTGTCTGTTTATCTGTTTGTCTGTGTGTTTGTGCGCGCTAATCTCAGAAACACCTTAACCTAGAAGGATGCGGTTTTCACTGATATGTTGGTATTTTCTTGGATTAACATTTAGTGTTTGCTTCATTTGAATCGGTTGACAAATAAGAAAGATACGATACTTTCAGTGTTAGATAGCCCATTTATCGAGGAAGGTTATAGGCTATATATCATCACGCTGGGAGTACGGTGGTGAATGTGAACGCGGTTGTGCGGAAGGGGGGTGGGTTCGGTGGGGGGGGGTGGGGTTGAGGGGGTGCGGGGGGAGTATTTTTTTTTATATCGAGGAACTAAGGAGAGCCATAATTGATGAAAAAGCAAATTGGATAAAAAAATAAGCTGCCCAAATTACTAATTCCACGCGGACGGAGTCGCGGGCAAAAGCTAGTGAATGATATAAATGACCTTATACCAGTGTAATATTAAGTTTCCAATCCGCACTGGGCCCGCGTGGGAACTACGGTCCAAGCCCTTTTATTCTGAGAGGAGGCCTATGCCCTGCAGTGGGACGTTTATAGGCTGAGAACAGGGCTGGGCAGTATTTGAATTACTTGTAATTGAAATACGTAATTGAAATACAAATACGTATTTGGTATTTGTATTTCAATTACTCGCTGAAAATGTAATTTGTAATTTGTATTTCAAATACCTGACGCTAAGGTATTTTGTAGTTAGTATTTCAAATACTTATGACTTCAAAATACATTTTAACAAAATACATTTAGATTTCATTTAGCGATCTTAAGTTGAACATGAAAACGCACCGGTGTAGACATGACTTTATTCATTCCCCTATGAGAGGCAGATAACACTTAAGTCTGGTGTTTAGGAAAGAAAACTCTGCTTTTAATCAGTAAAAGTACCTAGTTTCCTTTAATGAAAGTAATTTTTAGTAAAATAATACTGATTACCCACGTCTCAAAGCTAGTTTAAGTCGACATATGTATTTCAGGCCGTAGCGTACTTGAGTGCACGTTTGGCACAGCCGTAGCGTACTCTTCCGAGAGGAAGGGTTACGGATTAGCCCGAAACTGTCGAGTTAAATTCGACTCGTTTTGAAACGTGAGTAATAGTAGGAGAGCTGGCACCAATTTTTGGGTAGGTGTTTGAGGCAAGCTGAAAACTTGTCACATACTTCTCCTATTATACCCCAACACAAGACTACAGACCTGGCTGGTGAGTAGCGGGGCTAAATGAACATATGAATTTTTAATTTTAATTTTTTTTCGTTCCAAAAATATATTTGAGGCAATATGCAATTTTTATATGTTGTAGTTTAATGTTTAAAGAATAAAAATAAAATAAGCCAGACGATTTAGTCGGGGCTTTAATATTGCCTGGCGCGTGCAAACATATTTTGATTTTTCAAAAAAATATAAAAAATTTATTTGAGGCCACTTGAAATTTTAATAGGGTATTATTTATAACTAAAAAATAAGATTCTCAAAAAGACAGGTCATTTTGGTGGGACTTTCTACCTGCCAGGTGATCTAACAAATGATATATCCGTGCGAGTGAGTATATTTGTTAAATCACCTGGCAGGTAGAAAGTCCCACCAAAATGACCTGTCTTTTTGAGAATCTTATTTTTTAGTTATAAATAATATACTCTATTAAAATTTCAAGTTGCGTCAAATACATTTTTTATATTTTTTTGAAAAATATGTTTGCACGCGCCTGGCAATATTAAAGACCCGACTAAATCATCTGGCTTATTATTTTTTTTATTCTTTAAACATTAAACTACAACATATATAAATTGCATATTGCCTAAATATATTTTTGGAACCAAAAAAATAATTAAAAAGTCATGGTTTCATTTAGCCCCGCTACTCACCAGCCAGGTCTGCAGTTTTGTGTTGGGGTATGATAGGAGAAGTATGTGACAAGTTTTCAGCTTGCCTTAAACACCTACCCAAAAATTGGTGCCAGCTCTCGGACCATAATCTGTATTGTTTCACTATGAGTGAGTCTCACGACCTCACGGTAGTTTCATGTTTAAAGAGAGTAATTTTCTTTTACTCCGCTTGCCCATGCCGGGTTGGATTCGTTTTAATTCTACTTAGTATTTTGTAATTTGTATTTTGTATTTTAAATAAAATACCTGAAATACTGTATTTTGTATTTTATATTTCAAATACTCGACTTAAAAGTATTTTGTATTTCGTATTTTAAATACATGCGAGATAGTATTTTGTAATTTGTATTTTAATTAAAGCAAAGCATGTATTTTGCCCAGCCCTGGCTGAGAAGATGATGATGATACCAGTGCACCTTCACTTTATACAACAGTGTTTTCCGTCTGATATCGCTGATATTAGTGATTCAGTTCTCTTTGGCTTTTGTTCCTCGAAAATCTGACTTGCCAATCCGACAAGGCACAAGTAAAACTTCTAAAAACATTTGTACTTACCAATACTGCCACAGAATAGATAATATGTTTCCTTTACCCTTTTCACTAGAAAAAACAGCTGTCATAAAATTTCTCGTTTCAGCGGATTTTTTACGTTCTGACAGTAAGATTATTGTGCCAAGTGATGCTTACTAACTAGGTACATAACTTTACTAAAAATAAAAAGATAAAATATACAAACGAAGACTCAGTCACCATACCCATGCAGTTTTTATTACAGGGCTATCTGTATACCATATAGATATCTGTTTACCATTCGATAGTGACTGAAGTCTTCGCTGGTACAACCCTATTAAGTACTAACCTTAATATTACAGGTGCACAATGATATTTTTAAGATGCAAAACCAAACAAATTGAACAAGTAGATACATTTAGTTATCATTATCATTTAGAATCTTTTTCAATTTAATTTTTAAACTCCCTATTTTTAATTTTTCCTCCTCCAGCAAAAAGGGGGTTAGGAATTAGGTATTCTTTGGTTCTTTTTGCGTAATAATTTTTGGCAACCGGCTGTAACAATAATTTCCTTTTAGTGGATCTAAGGTGACGTTCTACCCTTGGTCGACTATAATTTTTACGTCGGCAGCACTTGCATAGCTAATGCATGCAAACATACTTTTAAGCTTTCATTTCCCTTTATGTTACACACCGTTAATACTGTTATTATAAAAGGAAAATGGAATATCGCAAAGCGAATACATTTAAATTTGTATACTTCATTGTGGTGCACAGTTCGTTAATTAACTCTTTTGAATTAACATGATCGAATGAAATTGAAAAGTTTTACACCAGTATTTATTATGAATCTATTTTATAGTTTTCCATGTTTTTAATGTTAGTACTTACCGACATAATATACCTACATCATCTTTGGATTCCACTAATCCCAATGTCCAGTATCTCAGAGATACCATTTCCGCATTGTTTTTACAATTTTATATTTAACCTACAACGTATGTTTGTTTGTACCAGAATCTTGGTTTGATTTAAAATTTCTGCAACCTTCAATAAGTTTGAAATTTGATAGGTAGGTATTTCTAAAGTATTAGTTTGGATGACAATATTGGATGATAAAACTTCTGTTAAATGCAAATAAAGTTTTTTTTTTTTTTTTTTAATGTATGCACTCAACAAGTTGGCAAAAAACTTTTTTTTACAATAATTAGTGGCTCTATGTCCTATGACTATGACATTAATGATATGATAATGTTGTAATTTGAATCTCACTCAATACAAACCGTCATACCTATATTAAAATTGAATTTATTTTTATCTGCAACAACGCTGTTAATCATTATTGCCTATATCTGGCCAGTGGCATTACCATTATGCAAAATTTATTAATGGGATTGAATTTATTTTTCATTGCGGAACGGTCGTTAAGCATTATTCCTTCTGGCCAGTAGCATTACTGTATTCAAAATCTATTCACTCTGCTTATTATCAGAAATACCGGGTATGTATTACAATACCGAATGTATTTACAACATCGAATGGGTCAAAAGACTGACACGATTTTTTTCAGAAACCGTTAACTTTTTATGATTATTATAAAACAAACCTAACCTAACCTAATGGGTTCTGTATGATGCCGTTTTAATAAATTATGAGAAGTTTACGGTTTCAGAAAAAAAACGTGTCGGTCTTTTGACCTATTCGATGTTTCAATACATTCGGTGTTTCGTACTTCGGTATTGTAATACATACCCGAAATACCCACGTCGTCCACTCCACACATCTGTCACGAAGCCACAATTCAAAGACGCCTCTCGCCTTTATCTGCGAATCGGGGCTGAATCCCCGCCCGAAGGTCGCAGCGGCCGCTTAATAAAATCATGAAGGTTGGCCTAAGTGGGTTTCTCTTAGGGCCAGATTATATTTTGGAGTCTTCTGATCGAGTGGGGATTATACAGACGGTAAGATAAATGTCCATAATCTGACAACGGTCTGGATTTCATGTTAACATTGTTTAATAAACTTGGTTTGGAAGAATGGTTTAGAAATAATACAGTGCGTGTTAAAGCGGACGATATGCAATAAGTATTAGTGATTATTTTGAAATGTTAAAGTTTGTTATTTAGTTAGTTTTTTTTTGATGTTGACAACGGACAGTATCGAAACTACAAAAACAAAATTGTTAGATTCAATACTGTACGTTCCGGTTGTCGATTTCTCTATTCATTGGAGGACAATTTTGCCAGTGTCATGTAGAAGACAGTTTTAAAACATGTCGGTCGTTGTTCGGTAAAATAATTCTTTGCACCCTCTTCCGGGTTATTAGCCATTGGCCAATAAGCAGTCATCCTCGTGGTGTTTTGTGGCACGAAGATGCGAATAGTTCAGCTGAAATTATGAAACTTATCAGAGCAAAACGTGGATTCCACGTGGATTCCAACTGATAAAATTAGTCGGATTATTCGTGTCTCCGATTCTAAGGAAGATTACCCTAGAGTGTTTTCACAGTAGGTACAGTTGTAGCGTACACACATCCATCAAGCGATGCAAAAAAACGTTCATCTAAATTGACACACAGTGAAGGTTACTAAGATGAATGGGCCTAAACGCGAGGCTGTGAAAGAAACGTAAATAATATAGGAGTATTAACATCGATTCTGAAGCAAATAGGAATATAATAAATCTTAACCGAGTTGTGATAGCTTGGTGGTTGGAAAGCCGTTGGTGTTCAACTTTTTGAACACCACAAAATTAAAATCCCGTCCGTTTATTGTAAATATACGAATATTTATACTGGACTTTACTTGCCTTTAAAAAAATTACCAATTTATGAATAGAATTGCTGCCCTCTCAATGTTGTCGTGATTTTCTTGAAAATAAAAATTTTAAATTCAGGTTTGCAAAAAATCCTCTTCTATCCGTTAGTTGCTTCATTCCTAGTTGTGTGATAAAAATAAAAATCCACGGGTGCATTTTTGAATTTATATTGTTTTAAAGTTTATTTGGGCACAAACGGTACCTACAATTTTACTTATATCTAATATGCTTACATCTAACATTAACCAATAAAGATGCCACCACTAGCTAACTCATAAATGCAAGTTGGCTGAATTGGTGTTCTTAGACTTATCTAACAAAACATACACGACAATCTAATAAAATTCGTGTTCATGATCTTTCATGATCTTTCTCTTGAAAAAAAAATACTTAATGAGGACAAAAGTTAAGCCACTAAAAAACTAACGAAAAATTAAATCTCAGAAGGAAGCCTTAAATTTAAACAAGGAGATGTTAAATATATCAATTTCAAAAAAGGATGAATTGTAACTATGGCATGCTCTACCAATAAAAGAATTACCTGCGTAATTAGTTCGGGCAAAGGGTACACGAAATAAGCTATTAGTACGACGACTATTAAGCCGAGGAACTCTAAAATCAATTTTACCAAGAAGGTAAGGGAAGTCAATAAATCCACTAATCAATTTAACAAAAATAATTATTCTTTTGGATGACAAGAAATGTAAACGTAAACGTAAACGTTTCTTGTTAAATATATTACTTGTATGTTCTTATTTCCGAGCGCACTGATCCGTTCGGAAGTAAAAAGGATAGGTACCCAATAACGGCGAGGATTTGTTGTGGGGCTATTTTAAGAACGGTGATATCGATATTCCTCAAAATTAAAGTTATTTCTAATAATATATAAAATAGAATGGCAAACGAGCACTGTAATTGAGCTGATCAACATGGGCATCCGTAACACTATATGATCGTTAATGCGTTGCCAGCCAGAGTGTTAAGATAAGTAGAATACCTCATATGGGATGATCAATAAGGGATAAATATAATTCATTTATTTACGAACGTCAATGGTCCAACGTTTACAAATAATTACAATAATGTCATACTTGTAATTCTGCGCAATTAACTCTAAAATTATCATTTATTTACGAACGACAATGGTCCAACATTAAAATACAAATAATTATAATAATGTCATACTTGTAATATTACGAAATTAATTCTAAAATTACAAAATACTTAAATAAAACCAAGATATGTACAAACAAATAAATAACGAAAAATGTCAAGACGAAATACAATTTTTTTTTGTGGGTTTAGATATTTAAATACAGGGCAGAAAAATTACAAATTTTCATTTTAAAGTCTAATATCTCAATAACCAACTTTCCGATTTTCATGGAGCCGATTTAAGAGTCCTAAACCTAACGTCAACTGTCAAGTTCCTACAGTAACAAAGGGGCTCGCCAGCCATTCTGTCCATTGACATGCACCGTAATTTACTATTTTTCCAAATTTTTTTGGACTGGTCTCGATTAAAAAATTGATTTCTGTAATTTGGCCACTAAGGACTCGTTTACATTACATGTCTTTTTTTGAGTCTACCAGCGCTTTCTGAAAGACCATGATTGCCAAGAAAAATGCGCCGCAAGAAACTTGGCACAAAGTCATTCTTTCTAAAAACAGATTACAATTTCATCATTATACATTAGTACATTACAGAATAAGTTTCATGCATTATAAAAAGAAAAATCACTAAAAACAGAAAAACCAGAGCACTACTCCACTGGCACGATTTCATTGCCAATATATTGCCAAATACTCAATCAACTATCGCATGTTTTGAGGATTGGCCTCGCGCATATTTCTATGGAGATCCTTTGAAGTCAGCTGTAAAGCTTCATGATTACAAGTAATCGTTTTTCTTTCAACAGAGGCTGTGATATGGAATATTACGGCATTTTGAAATTTTAGTGAATATGACGCTTTGACGCTCAACGTATTGAAAATCGAAATACCAAAAGATTAAAATGCCAATAGGTGACATACCTAATTTTGAAATCCCGAAAATTAAAATGTTGACTAATTCAATTTATGTATAAGTAACATCCACCTACGTATCATGACTATACTTCAACACAAAGCAAGAGAGACGTAGCAGCGGACGGCGAAGCGCCAGGATTTCTTCGGGTTTTTAGGTTTTCAATCAAACGTACTAGAGGGATTCAAAACTTTCGTTCAAATAAACATTCGACGTTTCAATACTCGTACTTCCGTTTATTGTTCATTCTAATTCTAATTTCATCTAATTCTAGGTCTTGATCTTCAGTATTATGATGCGTAGGTACCTACCTACCCAAAAGCTGACATCTTATCGTCGTAATGACTTGAAATAGAAGGCAATCTCAACTGTGATTAACTGCGCTTAAGTTGCTACTTAACACGTTGAATGCGGGACTTTTTTACTACAACTGACGTTCAGTGCTATACATACCATTTTTGACTTGTAACATTTTTTCTAATAGTGCGGTACAAGACGATAGTGACTTGTAAGCAGAAGATTAAGTTTTTCCCAATATTTCTTTGTTTTTTATAAAAAAATATAATTTTATGATTGCAATAGCAAGTTGACATGTTTAATTAGATAAGTTTGCTGTCGCCACAGAATACAGACTTTAATTTGGAAGTTATAAGACATTTAAATAACAAGACGAATTCGACTTGTACCGCATCACGGGGGTAGGGCAAGGTTTGTTATGTCGATAATTTTATAGAGAAGGGAAATATAATGAAACAAAATATCGCTATCGATGTTCACAATTATTTAATAAAAATTACAAAACTAAATGTTCAAATATGTTTTTTTGTAGCATTATTGTTTTTCTTATTTTTTTTTATAACAGTCAACGCACATTTTACTTCTGGTACCTTTTTGAAACTTGTTGACTTCCTTTTTTGCGGCAATAAATCCATCATTATCGTATTGTAGTTTTCGCAAAGCTACTTTGGTCACTTTTTTCTGTGAGTTCAAACACTTTTAATAATGTTTTCTACGGCCTATTTCTCGGTGCATTCATTGAGAACGAAACTACGTACAAAAAAGTCGTTATTAATCACAACACTAGCCTGCACTGGCCAGTTCCCATGGTGCGATACAAGGCGGTACTTTACAAGACAGTTTTGGCTGGTACCGCACCAATTACAATTTTTTATCGTCTGGTGCGGTACAAGTCGAATTTGTCTTGTATACTTTGAACCTACCTATTGGATATAATTTGAAGTAACAAACCTAAATGTATACTTGTCTCTTTCTGAATCAAGGGATTTCAATGTCAAATCACCGCCGCACCAGACAGAGATCGCCTATTTTCAACGCCGCACCAAACAAAAGTCTAATGCAAGTCAAAAATGACTTGTACCGCACTCAACGTGTTAAGCTTAATTCCGATTAATTATCTAATTAGGGGACCAGATTACAAGTAGAGATACTCTACCGTGATACGTCAACGGTATCCCTCTACACCTTTATACCTGTAATTAAGGCTCGTATTAGAAGAAAAAACTTTATTTTTCTTTGGTGAAAACGGGGCATTAAATATTAAATTTACGCAGGGTACAATGATTAAAAATATTGCTCTGGTGTTACATTGAATTTTACAACTTTTTGAATTGTTGTTCAGGTGTGGATTGTTGCTGATTTAGACTCGTTGGAAAACCAATCGTCATATGAAAAAATATACACGAAACAAACGCATTACAAACGTGCATTAATTTTAGGGTTCCGTACTTCGATTTTTTTTTGCATATTTTATTTATTTGCGTTATTGTAATACGTCACCATAGTCGACAGACTGTAACTCTCCAATGTTTCCAGCTATATTTAGACTCAAGTGAAGTGTGCCTCCAATTCCCTGTCGTCGCGATGTCTGGCGAAAGAAAGAAATCCGTGTAGACGCTAGGCCACGAAACCAACGTGGGAATATTCAACCGTTAATTTACAACTTTTTATTTATAAACAATGTTCAGCGACTGTGCATGGATGATGAAGTTCAAAATTCGAACTTCGTATCGTGCCGTCTCGTTCACGCTAACAATATTGAATAAGAGAGTGAGTGAAACGGTACGATGAATTTCGGAGTAGCTAGTTCCCAGGGGGCGATTTTGGAAATCACAATCAAGTTGTAAGCGTCTGTCATCTATGGTAGATATGTCTGTTCAAATATTTATCACAAAATGAATTAGAGCTGATGTTTTTAACAGACTACTTTATAGGTACTCGTTTAAGCAGATAGGAACCTCTACCCGTCTCTGATAAAATAGCAGTGAAAACCAACAAAAACTCATTCTATAATAAGGGTTCCATTTTCCATTAGAGGTACGAAACTCTCAGTGCGCGAGTCCGTCTCGCACTTAGCTGGTTTTTGTAAGCGTTTAATATTTTACTTCGCTCTTTTTGAAGTTATAAACTCAACTTTAATGACGCCAAACTTCAGAACAAAGAGCCTTTTTAAATATGAAAATGAGTAATTTTTAAACATGAAATTTATGTTGTAATATTTTTAATCCTGGCTTGTAAGGACGCCATTGAGATTTGAATTAATGAGGAGTTTAAACTTCGGCAAGTTACGCTTTTATTTCTGTAAAATTAAGTTAGTGAGCCCCAATTAAATCACCGCCATAAAAGAAGACTATAAAAGATCAAAAAGACTTTCGGAAGGAAGTTAAAGCGTTCGAAATGTGATGCTACCGTTGAATTATGTCAGTCTTTTATACACCCGTACCGTATCTTAAATACGTAATATTTTAATCAGCCATCCTAACGATAAGTTTAGTTTACTAAACTATAACACACTAGCTGCTGCCCGCGACTCCGTCTGCAAAGAATCCTTTTATCGTTATCCCGCGGGAACTATGCAATTTTTCGGGATAATAAGTATCCTATATGGTAATCCAGGTTATAAACTATCTCATCATCATCATCATCATTTCAGCCGTAGGACGTCCACTGCTGGACATAGGCCTCCCTCATTGATGCCCAATCATTACGATTGGAAGCGATTTGCATCCACCCCGAACCTGCGGCCTTCACCAAATCGTCCGTCCATCTCGTTGGTGGACGTCCCACGCTGCGCTTGCCAGTCCGTGATCTCCATTCCAGAACTTTTGGCCCCCAACGGCCATCTGTTCTACGTGCTATATGGCCTGCCCTTTGCCATTTCAACGAGCTAAGCTGGCTATGTCGGTGACCCCGGTTCTTCTACGGATCTCCTCGTTTCTGATTCGATCCCGTAGAGAAACTCCAAGCATAGCCCTCTCCATAGCTCGCTGAGCGACTCTGAGCCTATTCATCAGGCCCATAGTGAAGCACCACGTCTCGGATCCATATGTCATCACTGGCAACACACACTGATTAAAGACTTTTGTTTTGAGGCACTGAGGTATTTTGGACGAAAAGATGTTGCGGAGCTTCCCGAACGCTGCCCATCCGAGTTGGATTCGCCGATTGACCTCCTTCTCGAAGTTGAACCTACCTAGCTGGACGGTTTGTCCTAGGTATACAAATGCGTCAACAACTTCAAGAACCGAGTTCTCGACCACAATGGGGGCAGGGACAACATGAACATTAGACATAACTTTCGTCTTGTCCTTGTTCACTCTTAGTCCTACCCGTCGAGAGACTCGATTGAGGCCTTCAAGCATCGTGCTGAGTTCTTCCATCGATTTTGCCATGACCACGATATCGTCGGCAAACCGAAGGTGAGTGATGTATTCGCCGTTGACATTGATGCCTAGTCCTTTCGATTCCAGGAGCTTGAAGGCGTCTTCCAGAGCGGCAGTAAACAGTTTCGGAGATATTACATCTCCCTGTCTTACGCCTCTTTTCAAGGGAATCGCCTTCGAACTCTGTTCCTGCACTCGAACCGACATAGTGGCATTTTTTATACAAACACTTCAACACTTCGATGTACGGTCGGCGACAAAAGTGCATGGACAAAGCAAAGCAAAAATCCTATGAAGGGAAAACGAGTGCCAGTAGCTACCATATAAGCCGTACTAGTTCAATCGAATCTTACGAGATGGCGTTGTATTACCATATTATATGAAAAAAATACGTTCGCTCGGAGTCTTCCTTCTTCACAATTTATATTAATTTATAAATATTGTAATAATTCGTCATGTCAATGTTTAACAAATATTTGAATAATTTGCTTAACGCTGCAAATAACCGAACTCTCGTATGCCGAACGCGGATTGCTCAGGCTTATCTTTTTGTATTTTTTTGGAATCTGTAACATTGGTAATCTAACAAAAACATTTTTCTTAAACCTCACACAAGCCGGGGATCGATCCCGATTCACTCTGGCCAATTGCATCCGTTAGCATCTTCGCCTGCTCTGTTAGCCACTCTGCTATCGAGACATTATGATAACTAGTGAAACTAACAATCGTATATTTTACTTAATCTTTGCATCCTTGTCTAGCTAATGCGTAGATACAGCTAGATAGATTATGTTTGTTGCCGATTGTTGGACTACCGTAATTTAACTTCAGAGATTTTTTGAAGGCAGCTGTATTGAACTGCGACATTAGGTTGAATGTTGAATAATATACTTACTTGGATGTGCCTCATTAATTAAACTGAGGGTAATCTTTATACTAACTTTTCAAAACTATTCGTTACGTGCTGATCTTCTTGTATAAATATCTCAACCGTAATATTATCTGATTAACTAAGTTCTCAAAAAGTTTTTATTTAGGTTCGATTAACGAATTTTTTTAAGGAGAAACGCAGCTATTAGGCAATAAATATTAAATACAATAGAAATATAATATATATAAACAAATAAACATCCACCGACCGGAACATGCAGTGTAGGTAGGCCTCCAACAAGATGGAGCGACGACCTGGTTAAGGTTGCGGGATCGCGTTGGTTGCGGATGGCACGGACCCGACCTGTTTGGTGAGTCTCGAGGGAGGCCTATGTTCAGCAGTGGACGTCTTCCGGCAGTTATGATGATGATGATGATGATGATGAAACAACGACATTAAATATAATTTACACTTACCATACGAGTATACTACTTATAAAAAATATCAATGGAAAATGTCAGAAGGCCGCACGTGAAAAAACATTGACATGCATGGACAAGCATCGCATCATCATCACCATCATCGTCATCCCAGCCCATATGCGTCCCACTGCAGGGCACAGGGCTCATCTGAGATTGTAAGACCGGCTTGGGTCGTAGTTCCCACGCGGGCTTAGTGCGGGTCGGGAACTTCACACACACCATTGAATTTCTTCGCAGAAAGCTCATGGTAAATTTCAAATGCACTTTCGCACATAAATTCCGAAAAACTCGGTGGTGCGAGCCCGGGCTTGAACCCACGATCCTCTGCTTGAGAGGCCATCATATTAAGTGAAACCACTCTTCCACCACGGCTTTTTATCACAAGCCAAGTGTCAAATCTGACAAAAAGCTTAAATAAATATTTTTGCCAAATCTCGAGCTCGGGATCGAACCCGATTCACTTTGGCCGTTTGTAAGCATATACAGCCACTCTGTTAGCAACTCGGCCATCGAGACATTAGATTAACGAGTGAAACTAAGAATTGTATATTACCTTATATTTGTATCCTTGTCTAACTTACGTGTAAATGTGAATAATTAGAATTTTAATATTTTGCTAAGAGGGTAGATTGAAAATTGCTTAACACCAGACCAATTTCAACAAAGAATTATTCTCATTCGTTTGCTTGCTACCTAGGTATTTGTAATTCGATTTGCTTTCTTTGTATTTTTCCACACTTACTCCATTATTTCATTAACATGAGTTCTCGATGTAACATCAGTTTAGTTAAAAGATCACAAATTATTGCTTTGCACGGTGAAGGCAAAACATTGTCGGAAATCGCCAGAGAGACTGGTTTAAACGTAAGTATTTTTTTCTACTAACTATGTCAAATTAATATTTTTTTAATACTTTAATCATTTACCTACCTTTATAGTTTAATTTAATTTATTTTTATTTTTGTTACAGAGGAAGACAGTTGTTTTATGGGTGCACCGTTATGAAAGCGAAGGAAATTTATTACACCGTGCAAGATCAGGTAGACCACGCCTCATAGACTCAACACAACGTCAAGGCATGGTTACGGATTATGAGGAAAACGGTTTCCTCTCAACCAAACATTATGCCTGTGTTTTTGACACGAGTGTGGCCACTGTTCGTCGTGCTCTGCATAACGAGGGCATTCATCATCGCAGGCATGTAGTTAAGCCCTTGCTCACAGATCGCCACAAAAGGGCAAGGTTAGAATTTGCCATGGAGCATTTGGATTTTGACTGGAGTACCGTCATATTTAGCGACGAAAAAACATTTAAATCCAGCCAACATGGGCGTCTGAGTTTATGGCGTAGGAACAACACACGATATAATAGCGACCACATAGTGCCCAATACGGAATCTGGTCGTATTACTATAAACATGTGGGGATGGATGAGTGCAGCTGGGCCGGGAGAACTGGTGCGGTTGCCCAATCGAGCAAATGGTGCTGATTATGCGCAAATGCTCGAAGAAACCATGTTGCCCACTGTTCGAACTGTGTATCCGGAGAAAGAATTACCATCCGTAACGTTTGTAGAAGATAATTGTCCCATTCACCGTTCACGTGTTGTGCGGAACTGGTTTGCCCAGCACAACAATATTAGTGCAATTCCTTGGCCCGCTAGGTCACCAGATTTGAACCCCATCGAAAACTTATGGGGAATTATAGTCCAACGTTGGGATAGTCACAATGAGCGAACGCCAGAGGCGTTAATGGCTCATTGTGTTAACATATGGGATAATATTCGAGGTTCAAATTTGTGTGAAAATCTCGTGAATTCCATGCGTTCCCGCATGCAAGCTGTTATTGAACAAGGAGGAGGTTACACTAAGTATTAAGTGAACTGTTATTTGACCAGACCGGGTTAATATCTAGCCATTATGTTAAGTAGGTATAAGTGTATAAAATTGAATGAAATTTAGTTTTCAATTCTTTATGAGTTACTTATTTGTTTCCTATTTTTTAACTGTAAATTGTTTTTTTTGCTATTTTTGAAACACAACACACTATGCTTTGAAGTTACTCGAACTTAAATTATCGCCAAGTTACAAGTTACTTCATACAGAACATAAATTACATAATTAATATTATGCATTCATTAATTATGTTAACCCGGTCTCCAATTTAAAGATCTAGTTGCTAATAATTTTATTTATTTTTATTGTGGTGAAGCTTCAATCTTCTTTCCAATTTTGGAAACGAATACTTAAGCTAATAATACCTCAATAATTATTTAGATGGCTGTAGGGAACGTGCACATAGACGGTGCTGCCAACTGGTGCCATCAATTTTGACTTGATAAGTTTTTTTTACTGTCCGCATAGTTTTTCTGTCGCATTAGTGCTGCCGCCTATAGTTTCTGCACGTTCCCTTACATCGGTGAAAACGAAATAATATTATTGAGAAATTGCTCTTTTATGTATTTAAATAAAATTTTTGATATCAAAAGATTGTATTATTTTATTTTCTGATCAAAGATATTTTTTAATTACACAGATAATAAAATACATATTTGATATATATTTAAAAAAAAAAACAAGTAAATGAAAAACAAAAATAGCACTCTGATCTGGGATTCGAACCATAAACCAATTCCATATACCAGTTACTTGGCTAATGCGTGTAACCGTTTAGCCACAGCTGCTATTAGAAGATGGTTCGAAATAGCGGTTTAGTTTGCTACATAAACTAGATGCAGAAAACGGCCACTTCGCTGCATCAATTCACAACGCCATCTAGTTAATTCTCATCGAAACATGAACACAAACGATCAAACACTGCTCACGCGATTATCGCCCCGAGATGTCCATGCACTTTTGAAGCCCACTGTACCGGTAGTCAATATGGCACCGCTGGAGAGACTCGAGCACCGCCCATGTTTCGACCGAATCAAAGGCTTTCTCGTAGTCCACAAACGCTAGACATAGCGGCAAGTTATACTCTTCGGTCTTCTGTATAGCTTGCCGCAGCGTATGTATGTGGTCTACGGTACTATAGCCTTTTCGAGACCCGGCTTGTTCGGGAGGCTGGAAGTCATCAAACCTGCGCTTAAGACGATTTGTAATGACCCTGGAGAACAGCTTATAAACATGGCTCAAAAGCGAGATGGGTCTGTAGTTCTTTAACAAGGTTTTATCACCTTTCTTAAAGAATAGCACCACCACGCTTTTGTTCCATGCTTCTGGCGTGGTACCTTCGAGCAGGACGGAGTTAAAGAGTCTCTGAAGGACTTTCAATACCGGTGATCCACCCGCTTTCAGAAGCTCAGAAGTAATTCCATCCTCACCCGGCGCCTTGTTGTTCCTAAGCTGTTTCAGGGCCATTCTAATTTCATACAGGCTGATATCCGGGATATCCTCGGTATAGTGTCGGGTGAGTTTGGCTATTGGGTCTTCAGCCGCACTAGAATCAGGTTTTGTGACCGAATCGTAGAGGCGTCTGTAAAACTCTTCGATTTCCCTTGACACGTCCGCTTTCGTCGATGCTACGCTGCCATCATCCCTCTTCAGCTTTGTCATCTGGATTTGCCCAATAGACATATCTCTTGCGAAACTTTGGAGCCTTTATTCCGCTCTATTGTATCTTTAATACGAGCAGTATTAAAGGTACGAATATCGTGTCGCAAGGATTTCCGAATTCGTCTATTAAGCTGCCTATGTGACTCAGCATCATCGGGAGACTGCAGTCTCAGCGAGCGTCGTTCAGCCATAAGGTCAAGGGTATGCTCCGAGAGCTTCTGAGTTCTACTAGTACGACGGGTCTTATAAAACTGAGACCCTACCGTGTTGACAGTTTCTACGAACCTGTTATTGATTTCGTCCACTGACGCGTGATCTTCCAGGCCATCAAAGCGATTTGAGAGCTCGAGTTGAAAGCTCTCGGGGTTTTCGATCTGAGCGCGAGTAGGTCGGAGCGTGGGCTTCATCAGACGGGACCGTTCAAGTTTAACGTTAATATTCAATGTGCCTCTTACTATTAAGTGATCACTGCCGGTTTTCACCCTGTGTATCACAGATACATCATTGAATATCCGTCTCTTGACGGTCATGATGAAGTCTATCTCGTTTCTCGTGAAACCGTCGGGGCTCATCCACGTCCATTTCCTGTGAGGTGGCTTCTGGAAGAAAGAATTCATCATAAAGAGGCCTTCTTTCTCCAGAAAATCGGCCAGCCTATGTCCCCTACGGTTCCGTTGCCCATAACCGAAGCTCCCCACTTTCAACTCATTATCACCTCTCTTGCCCAGTTTTGCATTGAAGTCCCCCATAACAACATTGAAGTGAGTCTTGTGAGTATGTATGGCCCTACTGATGTCCTCATACATAGCCTCTACTTCCTCATCTGGGTGTGACGAGGTCGGCGCATATACCTGAACGACCTTCAGCGAATATCTTTTAGATATTCTGAGTGTTAGGTACGCCACCCTGCTCGACACACTGTCGATGGTAATAATGTTGTTAACGAGGGACTTGTGGACGAGAAATCCGACACCCCCTTGGGACTGTTGGTCGCCCTCCCGGTAGAAGAGGAGGTTACCAGATTTCAGGGTTATCGTGTCCTCTCCCTCTCTACGGACTTCAGATAACCCCAAAATATCCCACCGTAATCTGCTCAATTCTTCTTCCAGCTCGGTGATCTTTTCGTCTGTCCTCAAAGTGCGGATGTTGTGTGTGTGTTGCCAGGGCTAGTTGTCGTCGTAGGGGCAATCTTCCGGGTACCTTTTTTCGTGCGTTGGTCGTTGTACAGTTAATCCTCCTCACCCGGAGATTATCGCCCCTGACCCTGGGGCTTCTTGGCCTACTGTCATCAGCCTCACCCCCAGTGTCGCCGGGTACTTGGGGACTGATTTTAGGGCTTTGGTTCATCATTAAGGGGGGGGGGTTGGACCGTAAACCCACCACGCTGGTCCAGTGCGGGTTGGTGGGTGGAGCGCCAGAGCCTTGTTTGTTATACGGCAGGGAGTACCACGGGCCGGTGAGGTTGACTTGGGTTCCGATTGGTGTTGTTTGGAACCCCTTACTCCCTCCCTTCCCCCCTTCCCTTACTTATAAACTATCTGTGTGCCAAATTTCATCAAAATCCGCCAAACCGTTTTAGCGTGAAAGAGCAACAAACAAAACTAGGGACAATCCAAATAACAGTCCATTTATGAAAGGGAATAAAAATACGCATTTTTTAAACATGCGAAAATAAACAACTAAGTATTGATTAATTACAATTATTGTATTTCTTTTCAATAGTTTAAATAATAAACGCTTCCTATACCTATTTCAGTTGTCCCTTTCAATACGTGTACCTTTGATGCCACCTCTCACCGATCAGTCGATAGTCAACCCGTTTTGATCAACCCGTGAAATTTATACCCGTGATAGGTAGATGTTCAGGAAGTCTGGAATAACACGTTACACACAGGCTTATTATGATATTCCCGCGCGACTCGTGTAAAATCTCAAAATCTTAACTGCTATGTCTTGAGACATTCAATATAACACGGATGTTCGTCATGCAACGTAAATGAAGACCACGATGTCATCATCATCATTTCAGCCAAAAGACCTCCACTGCTGAACATAGGCCTCCCCCAAGGCTCGCCAAACAGATCGGTCCCGTGCCATCCGCACCCAACGCGATCCCGCAACCTTAACCGGTCGTCGGTCCATCTTGTTGGAGGCCTACCTACACAGCGTCTTCCGGTCCGTGGACGCCGCTAGAGAACCTCTTTGCCCCATCAGCCATCAGTTCTACGAGCGATGTGCCCTGCCCACTGCCACTTGAGTCTAGCCGCGGGGTAGAGCTAGTTTATCATAATTAGCACAGTTTTATAGCCCCACGGCGCTCGCTTTGTAGTTCAAGATCGCTCGTGTTAGCTTTTGATCAAGTACTCTTTATTTCTGTGCAACTAGCTGTAGCGATGCAGCTACACCTAATGATATTCTCATAGGGCTGTTTCATTCTGAAATTGCCCCAACTTTTTGAACTCCAGTTAGGGGTTAGAATAGAATTATGAAATTTGGCAGGAAGTAGGGGAGACCGAGGATAGTTGTGACAGAGGAGAGTAGTGACAACGTCGATTTTTTAGAACTTATTTACTGCTAGCGAGCTCGCAATAGCACGCGTTTTTTAGTTCAAGTCTCGAACTATCAAACAGCGCTGTTGCGAACTTGCTAGAAGTAAATAAGTTCCCAAAAATCGACGATGTCACAACTCTCCTCGGTCTCCCCTAAGGCATACAGCACAAGTAGGGGAAAGATTCAAAAGTCAGTAACCACAAAAATAATTTTGTTTTTCATAGAAGTAGGAAACAAATGTATATACTATTCTTGCTTTAAAATTTTTACGGAACCCACCCCCACCCCGCGAGTTCGACTTTCATTTGGCCGGTTTTTATTACAAGCTTTCATCTAACTTGCAACGGCCGTAAATTAGTAACATAGATAATTTAAGACGTTAGTAAGCTTGTGTATGGTGGTTTCAAAATTTGCAAATTATTTTTCGACCACTTCGTGGTTTCCGAATGAGATTAAACTTGGCATACTTATGCTGGCCATACACGTTATGGTCTGCCGGTGAGGTTATCTGCGCAGGTGACCTGCACGGTTCAACCATCGTGTGTGGGGACGTGGAACGAACGTACGGTGTCACTCGAAATAATTGATTTATAACCCCCGACACAAAAAGAAGGGTGTTTATAAGTTTGACCGCTACGTGTGTCTGTCTGTAGCATCATAGCTCTTAAACGGGTGAACCGATTTGGATGAGGTTTTTTTTATTTGAAAGCGGGTTTCTTGGCGATGGTTCTTAGACATGTTTCATCAAAATTGGTTCAGCGGTTTCAAAGTTATCAGCTCTTTTGTTAGCTACGGAAGGGATCTTAGGCGCATAATGGACTTTATCTTCAAACATAATGTGTGACCAAATTACGTTGGGGGTTTTTAAAATTTTTAATTTATTGATTTTGCTCCAGTCGCCTGTACAGGTGAAATAAAACTGCACGTTCCCACGCACGCTCCGGTCGACCTATGCTGGCATACCAACTTGTGCAGGTAAACCTCTCCGGCATACCATAACGTGTATGATCAGCATTAAGACAATACAATCAACTAGTAGTGCTATTCTGGTGGTCTGGCCAGGATCATTTCCGTAGTTTATGGTATCGAGGTATTGATGTGTAGTTTGGATGGAAATAAGTCAACAATGCAGTCTGAAAAACCTTGTTTTCAAATTTTTTTTTACTACCCTTATATTGACGTTAGTTACCTATCTAATTCCGACTAAGACGACGTGACAAAACGTGAAAACGTGTAAATTTGACAAGTGACACGAACAATTACGATAGCAATCGCAATTTACCTTTCCCGTCCAAAGTAATTAAATGATAGTTATGCTTTTACTTTATTTCGTTAACATAGGTATTAGAAATTTACAACTTTGCCCGTCGCGCATTGATATAGACCTTGATATAAGTAATTTTTGCGCCAATAAAGGATGCTTTGCACCAATAAATAGAATGGTGCGAATAGTCGCGGTACATTGCTGTCAATGACCGACTACTTACTAATAATTTCATAGCCGCGCGGTCCAGCAATGTACCATAAAATAGAGTTACTTTGGTCCTGAAGGGTAACTTTGGCCATTGGGATTAACTCTGTCCAGATTTTATATTACATTGAAAATATTGTTATATGGTTGGGGGCCATCCATAAATTACGTCACAAATTTAGGGGGAGGGGGGGGGGGGGGTCAAGCGATCTGTGACACTAGAACAAAATAATGGCGATTTTCATAGTAATAAGTGTGACAAGGGAGGGAGGGAGGGGTCCAAATTGATCGAAATTGGTGTGACGTAATTTATGGATGGCCCCTTGGTGTTGACCCACATTTTCATGTTTTTTATTGAACCCTTAATGGTTTTCATTGATATAGCCGTGAGCGGTTTGACCTATGGCCTCTTCAAGCGCGCACCTTCGGAATTTATGAGTGAAATTACATTTTGAAATATACCATGAGCTTTACCGTGAAGGAAAACATCTTGAGGAAACCTAGCTGTATGTAAACCATAGAAGAAATTAATGGTGTGTGTGAATAACCCAATGATCACTGAGTCGGCGTGGGAACTATGGCCCAAGCTTTCTCATTTTGAAAGGAGTCCTGTGCCCTGCAGTGGGAGCTGCATATGATGATGAAGATGATTTATATGTAGGATTAGTGAACGGTAACTATTATAATTTTCACAACCAGTACATGCGGACCCTTAGCGAAAAAATATTTAAGTTATTTAACTCTGCCTAACTTTATAACTGGCCAAAACCAAAACCCATTTGTTCAACAATAACGGATATGTCCTCGCCGGCCTAATTTGCCCGTAAATCGAGTGAATTGTGTTTCAGATTGCCACAAACTGTTGCATTGTTGGCAAAATGAACACGCTGGCAAAATTGATGTTGCAATCGGTAATTGTGATTTTAATGAACAATGATTTTGAGCGATGATAGGTACATTTTCTAGAGCGCGACATTTGTAGATAGTTGTTTAGATGCTTATTATTATTTAATTACTTAAATAAGAAACACGAATCATTCACCTATAACATGACCTCGGCTTATCATAATAAAAAAAAAATCTGTAAGTAGGTCGTTAACAGCTATTTTACTTATCTTTTTTTTTAGTCTACCAGCGGAAAGACCACGATTACGAAGAAGAATGCGTCTCAGGAAACTTGAGACAAATAGATTACAATTTATCTTACACAATCATTAATGCATTAAGAATACAGGGTGAAATTATGAACGTGATACAAAATTAGTGTTTCAAGCTTAGGTAATGCTGGATAACATAATGCATACTCAATTGTTGAAATTGGTCTGATAAAATTTTGGGTTTTCATACTTTGTTGCAGTTAAATTATGAACTAAATGTATGGACACCTCAAATTTAACAATGCTAATTCTAATAACTCGGTAAGTGCATTATGTTATCCAGCATTAACTAAGCTAGAAACACTAATTTTGTATCACGATCAAAATTTCACCCTGTATAAGGACAACTCACTAAATATTACAACGACAGCTTTTTATGAACTGTAAATAGCCAGTAGAGTGATGTATGTATGGTCTCCAGGTCAAATAACTATGTGAAATCTAAAAGGGATGTTACAGGGATATAAATGTTGATGGTGATGATTGGTAGCAATTTCCTATCATTGTGGTAAGAAAACTTGTAACAAATGGAGAGATGCTGGTGCAAGCTCCATGACTAATGCAACTGCAGCCGGAAGCTTTCATAGTGATCCCTAAAAATTACAGACGCGGACTTAAGGCACATGGGTAAAGAAACAGAACAGGGAACAAGCTTCCAATGTAGTAAAAGCATTGATGTAAGATGGAGGAAGAGGTTCGGTGTTGTGTTCATACAGTCTATTGAGAAATACACGATTTATTTACATTTACCTATGCCTACTTTTTTTGTGAACAAGCCTTACTTACCTACCTATGTATAATTTTGTTGTTATAAGTACTAATTGAGATGTACCAAAAAAAATAACCTATAGTTTTATATTTTTTTGGAAAGAATAGGATATTTTAAGATACCATTTTCATCAATTTTGAATTTGGTTGAGTATTTAATTTTTTATAATTTTTTTAAGAAATACGTTGGATGATGTCACAGTGAGAGAGCTACGTTCCATTGCCTACAAAAATTCAAGCCGTACATAACATAATCTGTGGCACTACTGATTTGTCTTATCACTGTCAATAATACAAGCACGGCTTAGGGTCCTAAATGAACCATGACAAATAGTTTTATTTATTTATCTTCTTTTAGCTTCGATTATTCCTGTTTGTTTAATGGTGTGATAGTAAATAGATATTTTTTACTAAAATCTGATATTTAAATTCTTTCATATTTACTTGTAACGTAGTAATTTAATAATTAAATTTGTAAAAATACATTGCGAGTATTGTATACATTTCGGACTTTATGATAAATAAGATATATTTATATTTATTTATTTTCTCCACCACCAAGATACAAAGTAAAAGTAAAAATCAGACAAATATAACGTAGTACAAATTAACTGAACTTGAGTGGGGAGGCTGGTGCCTGAACTAGGTAGAACCTGTGTTTCAGGTCACCAGGTCTCCAACCCTCTGTCGTCCGCAACAACTTAAATACAATAATAACAATTAACAAGAATAAACAAAACTTATAGTGGGTATGAGAGTATGAGCGCATGCGTACGCATGAGAGTATGTGAGTGAGAGTGTGAGTGTGTGTGAGTGTGTGTGTGTGTGTGTGTTTGCGTAAGTGAGTAAGAGTGTGAGTCTGTGTAAGTGAGTAAGCGCGTCAGTGAGCGCGTGTGAATGAGTAAGAGTGTTAGACCTAAAATTCATGTAAAAACTTCAATATAAATTTACGAGACTGGGCGAAGTAAAACTTCAGTAGCATCATAGTCAAGACCCTGTAGCCATTTGGATACAGTCAATTTGCACCGAGAAAATTGACAACTGTTAGGTGCGCATCATGTGATTAAAGTTCTGTCTTTGTCACTCTTTGCTATTATAAGCAGGACAGTAACATTTCAAACTGTCAATTTGCTTTAAAGTGTAGACCTGTTTTATATCTGCCTATGTGACGATTCACTGCAGGGGTCAAATGAAGGTCATTACTTAAATTTTCTTTATTTCATTCAGTTTATCATATTTCTGGAATCTGATTTCTGAAAACGATTCACAAAGCCTATTTCTCCAAACGGTTTTCGATTTATTATACGTTGTCAAAAATTGGGACATCCCAATACTAACTAAGTACTTTATAATTACTTTTTCACTTCTCATGCTCTTAAAATGTTACTTTAGTCTCTGCATATCGGGACTAAAGCTCTTTATTGATCTCAAGGGATTAAAGTAATTTTTTTTTAATTGACTATGGAAACCCCTAAACTGCCAATCACGGTGTTTGTGAATGGAGGATTATCGCCATTTTCAGTAACTGGGTATAGACAATTTTAAAGCTTTCCACAGACCGAAGCGCGCTGCGGACACACTGTAGCGCCCTGCGCTTCGGTCTGTGGAAGCCTTTAGGGCGTGGAAATAACCTCAAAATGACAACTGTATAAAAAATATTTAAAAAATAATAATTTCGTGAAACACATTGAATAATTACGAATATTAATCTATTTAATTATAAAATATTAAAGATGAATTCATTTTATTTTGCACGTAAAGAAAGATTTCCTTTAGCTTAGGTGTTTTTAATTTGTTTTTTTTTAAAAAACGCAGTCGGCAAAGCAGTTCCCTGCTCTGTCGATAAAATAGCAATCCGCACTGTCGGCAAAGCAGTGCTGGAGTGTATGGTAGATAGAGCAGTTACGTTTGAATGTTAATATGGCGTGACTTCAAAATAATGCGATGTCAGTTGCATTTAATAGTAAATAGAAAGTATAATTAGATATAATTTAACAAAGAATTGGCATATAGAAAATAAACTTAAAAAGTCGTTTCTTTATTCACGGGTAAGTGTTTACAATATACAATGTTTACAATATACAATATACAGTGTGTACAATATATTTTGTGTGTGAAGTTAGATCAATTAGGTTAATTTATTTGCCGATTCTAATGAATGAACAATTATCATTCTTACATGCATAGTCCAATTAGTTTTAACATAGTCTTTAAGTTAGAATCTGTTGGCTAATTATGCAAGCATTAAAAGCGTCACTTTACAAAAAAATATAAAAGAAAAGAAAAGACAGCGATATTTTTTTTGCTATTTAAATTTTGAACAGATGTCCATTGCTCGTATTGAGCATACGTTGTAAAAAAGTAATTTTGTACGTCGTTTTTTCCTTGCATTCAAAGTGAAAAGTAGAGTGTTTAACGCGGGACTAAACTACCGTAATGACAACTCGAATTATAGCCTCCCTCGCTATCGCTCGGGTGGCTAAATATCTCGTGTCATTATGGCTTGTTTTAGTCCCTTGTTGAACAATCTACTATTCTTTCTCTCTCTTGCCTACTTGACTTTGTATTATACCCCCGCTGAAGTAGATTAAAACATGTTTTCTAGTGGAAATAAGATATTTTCCCGTGGTAAAAAGTAGCCTATGTTAGGCTGCGTATCCACCGGAGCTGTGCGAGGATGCGTTGCGAGGGATGTGATTGTCATGAACCAATAGAAATACTTCATTTAAAGGGTCCTAAGTGAATGAAGTGTTTCTATTGGTTCATGACAAACACATCCCTCGCATCGCATCCTTGCACATATCTCGTGGAAACGCAGCCTTACTGTCCAGCCCTTCAACTACTTATGTCCATACAAAAAAATCACGGCAATCCGTCGTTTCGTTTCGACGTGAATGAAGGACAAGCAATCAAACTCTCTTTCACTGATATAATATTAAATATGGGAGTATGGATATGGATAATACTTTTGCAGTACCCTGACGCACTCAATCATATCAACCCCAATAAATGTTTTGAGTTTGAGTTTGTAGTAATAGTGGTTGTATGAACCTTAGTCTCTGTTCTATTTCTTTGCTCATGTGCTTAGGGCACCGAGCGCTGCTCTCAGTTACGCTGATAAATGAGATAGATTTATAAGAAGATCTAAAGTAAAAGATCCTAGACGTACTGGTAAATGTCCCTAGCCTTGGAGAAATTCATAAAATGAACAGAAAAATATTTCGCTTTCAAAATTCAATCAATCAAAATCTACAGAGAAACTAGTTACTTCCTGTTAACACAAAATCGTGAATATCATGTAGTATTGTTACGAGCCGTAGGGTTCGTTAGATAGATAATAGGCCTTTAACGTAAAACTAATTTAATTGAACTAAAAGGAATCTCTTTCAACACTAAACTTATTCGCTTAAATCACTTAGTAATCACTTTGATCTCTCTTCGATGTTTATCTCTCGGTATCTCTTCGGAAACAAACTTTGTCGCAACGTCGTCTGGCTTATATAGTCCCAACGCATCGGTCCACAAGGTTCGAGAATAATACAACTAGAACTTTCTGGCATATACGTCTAGAATATTCCGGAAACAGGATCATCTGTCTGTCTCTTTCACACATATAGGCTATCCTTGTCACACACCTTCTAGAATGTTCCAGAGACAGGTGGACTGTAACTTGGCCTGAAACGGCCTTTTAACGGGTTTTCAGGAAATGGTGCCATGTGACAGTTACGTGTCCTGAAACGGCCTGAAAACATGTTTCAGTCTGCTGAAAATAATGCTAACTTGGGGTAATTTCTGATTTACCGTTATGTGTTAGGACTTCTTCCAGAACGGCCTGAAATCAGATTTCAGCCTGCTGAAAACGACTATAAGTGCTACTAATTTCATAAAAATGTTTTTGCGAGTTTCTCGTTGACCCATCTCCGTAACAGTATTTACAACGAATTTCGACATTGAGTTTGGGTATGAAATTATAAATTGACGAAATCGTCACGACAGCTTCTTAAAGACCATTTTAGAAGGAAAGATTTTTTTTTTTATATATGAGGTGGAAAACGAGCAGACGGGTTACCTGATGGAGAGCGATCACCGACGCCCATGGACACCCGCAACACGGGGGGCATCACAGGTGCGTTGCCGACCCTTTTAGGAATTGGTACGCTCGTTTTTTAAAGATCCCTAAGTTGTAACGCTCCGGGAATGCTGCTGCAGTAAGCTGATTCCAGATCTTTGTCGTGCGAGGAAAGAAGTTTCGCTTAAAACGCACGGTACTAGACTGCCAATCATCAAGATGGTGAGGATGGAAAGACAAACGGAATCGAGGAAAAGAGAGGAAGAAGTCGTCCCAGGCGCAGCTACATGGATCAAGTAAGTAAAGGAAAAAGCTGATGTCGTGTGGTATTACGATTTCAAAGAGATGGCTCATTCATAGAAGAAGTGGAAGATACTTCACCGATAAGAGTATAACTAAGTTTGAATGATTGAATGATGAATTTATTCATACCTTTCTTTGTTTAAAGTTAGTTTTTACATGGATAGGTAAATTAAGCTCTGTTTCGTAAATTCGCTCTCAACAACAGGGCTAAATTCAAACTGCAATCACTAAGCACTCTAGATTTCAGAGCGCTAATGCATTTCTGAGCTTGATAAATAGCCCAAGTTAGAATTTGTATATTCTCAACTAATCCTCGTTATCGTAACATCAAAGCTTTAGTTTGTTAAAATAAGTTTTTGATACAATATTTTTATTTTAACCTAGGGGTTTTTGCTGACTAAGTGTACTTCCGCAGTGTCTCAATTCAAAAGTCTTTGACCAGTGTGTGTTGCCAGTGATGACTTATGCACTGAGACGTGGTCGTTAACGATGGGTCTTATAAGGAAGCTCAAGGTCACTCAGAGGGCGGTGGAGAGGGTTATGCTTGGAGTTTCTCTGCGGGATCGCATCAGAAATGATGAAATCCGCGCAAGAACTAAAGTCACGGACATAGCTCGAAGAATCGCTAGACTTAGTTGCAGTGGGCAGGGCACATCGCCCGTAGAACTGACGGCCGATGGGGCCGAAAGGTTCTCGAGTGGCGTCCGCGGACCAGAAGACGCAGTGTAGGTAGGCCTCCAACAAGATGGAGCGACGACCTGGTGAAGGTAGCGGGAACGCATTGGATGCGGATGGCGCAGGGCCGGTCTGTTTGGCGAGCCTTGGGGGAGGCCTATGTTCAGCAGTGGACGTCTTTCGGCTGAAATGATGATGATGATGATGATGCTGAAGTATACTTCTAAATATAATCATCCAATGTACATAATTATGTACATCAACATTTGATTGTAAGATTAGATCCATCATCATCCCAGCTTATACGTCCCACTGCAGGCCTTCTCTTAGAATGTGAGAGCTTGGGTCGTAGTTCCCACGCGGAGCCAGTGCGTATTGGGAATTTCACACACACCATTGAATGTCTTCGCAGGTGTGTGCGCGTTTCAAGACTTTTTTATTGTGATTTTACCCATACATAATTAACACTTAACACGACAAGACAAAAAGCCTAAATTGAAAAAATATATTTTGACTTTTAATTTGACTTTAAAAACTTGTAAGACCCAAGACCTGAAACGGCTTTAATTAGACCAATGAATAGTATTATCCAAGTCTTAATATTGTTACGGAGATGGGTCAACGAGAAACCCGCAAAAACATTTTTATGAAATTAGTAGCACTTGTAGTCGTTTTCAGCAGGCTGAAATCTGATTTAAGGCCCTTCTGGAAGAAGTCCTAACACATAACGGTAAATCAGAAATTACCCAAAGTTAGCATTATTTTCAGCAGGCTGAAACATGTTTTCAGGCCGTTTCAGGACACTAACTGTCACATGGCACCATTTCCTGAAAACCCGTTTTCAGGCCGTTTCAGGCCAAGTTACAGTCCACCTGTCTCTGGAACATTCTAGAAGGTGTGTGACAAGGATAGCCTATATGTGTGAGAGAGACAGACGATCTTGATTCTGGAACATTCTAGAAGGTGTGTGACAAGAATAGCCTATATGTGTGAAAGAGACAGACGATCTTGTTTCCGGAACATTCTAGAAGGTGTGTGACAAGGATAGCCTATATGTGTGAAAGAGACAGACGATCTTGTTCCGGAACATTCTAGAAGGTGTGTGACAAGGATAGCCTATATGTGTGAAAGAGACAGACGATCTTGTTCCGGAACATTCTAGAAAGTGTGCGAGCGGGATAGCATAGCGTACTCGTGAAAGAGACAGACAGATGATCCTGTTTCCGGAATATTCTAGACGTATGTGCCAGAGAGTTCTAGCTGGAATGTTCTCGAACTTTGTGGACCGATTCACTGGACCTATATAAAGGCAGACAAGGTGCCGACACAGAGAGTTTTGGAAGAGATACTGAGAGATAAACATCGAAGAGAGATCAAAGTGATTACTAAGTGATTTAAGTCAATAAGTTTAGTTTTGAAAGAGATTCCTTTTCGTTCAATTAAATTAGTTTAACGTTAAAGGCGTATTATCTATCTAACGAACCCTACGGCTCGTAACAATATATTGTTGACTATTTTCATTCTAGTATAGCTATCATTACAGTGTAGGTTATAATCTGTTAGGTTAGGTTGCGATCTTTGGTTACGATCATATCATAAACCAGCTCAGCATCTTTTATATTTTCACTGAAAACAAATTAAGTTGAAATAGTTTAAAGCGACACACTGTCTGTGTTCTAATTTTAGTTTGCAGACACAGTCGTAATGCACTCACTGTACCGTCAAATAGAATAAGTGATATTGAACGCACCCGGCTCTCGAATGGAAAATTTATTCATTGGCACCTAACTTAGTTTTCAATTGTCTCGGTCATAATAATTCTCCGCTTTGGCACGAAATACTGAAATGTAGGGGAGACCGGGTACAAAAGTAACAGCGGGTCGAAAGTAACAAAGGCTCTGTAGTTTTATCCAATAGACGAAACACCTCTTCGCTGCAGTCATATGACAGTCGATTCCACCCCTCTTACTTGCATCCAGCCGCTGTCGGTGCTCCGCGTTGCTACTTTGAGCTAGAGGACAAAACGTGATTTCACGAACTAAAAATAACTTTCTTGACTTCCATTCGTGTCACGTTTTCATATTATTAAAAGAATGATTTTTATATGAATATTTGTATATTCATTCTTGATTAAATGGATTACACGGTGTTTGAGTTCGTTTGTGTCAATCACGTTCCATTTCAAGGCTAGCTTTAATTTTTTGACAAAAATGTGGCAGGGTACAAAAGTAACATAGACAGACATGATGATGAAAACTGTGTGTGTCCGAAACAAACACTGTTACCAAATACTTAGTTTGAATAGAAAAAATAATTCTCACGCCAATAAAACATGTTATTTCCTAGACTGACAATAAATCCTAACAAAATGTTATTTTTTGATTATTTTCATTAAAAAAATATTTTTTTCAATATTTTCATATACTTATAAAGGGCAAATATTATTTTTTTTGCTTATTCAAAGTTTTCTGATACATAACTTATTAATTTAATACTTCATCTCATATTTAAAACAAACTTCTTTATCCTGTCACTTTCGGCAACGGATCGGTATCGGGGTCGAAAGTAACAAAAGGCGAATTTTTTTCAAGTCCCTATTTTTCACACAAAATAAGTAAAAATTAGGTAAATAAAGACATCAATTTGAAGAGCATGAACGAAATTTATAGATAGCTATATTAATTTCATCAAAAATATTACGCTTAACCAGATAATGAGGTAAAAGTGCAAAATGTTGCTTTTGTCCCCGGTCTCCCCTAGACTATCAATTTTCGTCACTAACTAGGTATTAGTTTTTTTTAACAAACTTATTTTTTCTGTGCCAGGCAGTTTAATGAAGTTTCGCTCGCGAGGAGAAAAGGTAGTTACTATATTCTGACTTAATCGGGTAAAAACTATGTTTAAAATTATCTATTTTACCTAAGAGCCTTAAGTAAGACCTTTCTGTTTTTGTTAGCAACCAATTTTGCATATATCTTTTTGCTGACATTTTGTATTTAGAGACTGTATGTATTTTTTTTAGCTTAAATTGGATTTAATTAATTGTTTTATACATACATACTTGCAAGATTTGTTTTTTGTTTGCCGTCTGGACATGTGGAAGTCAAGAGGAGAGGGCTTTGTCCTACAGTGGGATACAAACATTAGGCTAAGTAAAAAAAAAACACACACTTAAATTCGGCAGTCACAATGAAAAAAATATTAGTCAGAATTGCATAAACGAACTTTACATCAAACAGAATCCTTTTCCAATAGTTTCCTTTCAATTTATTATTTAAAGATCGATAATTACCGTGGCGATAAAAACTTGTACACGTAAGATCGTCGATTGTGGCCATAAATAAAGGATGTAATTGGCCAAGTTTCAGGCAGCAATCGTTACGAGTACGTAGTTTTTAAGATCGACTTGAAACAAATTGCTTCATGTTAGCATGAGCCAAGAACTTTGACTAGGACTAAGTAATCTAAGTAAACGGTTTTTGTTGGCAGCGCGAGTGGTAAAGCTTAGGTCAATTAATCCTCACTTAAACTTATTGTATATAAATAAAAATAAATATTAATTAAGCTTCTTTATTTATATGCGTTTATTAAGCTAAGTATTCCACATGATGTCGATTAGTTTTTTTTTTTTTTTTGAAAATAAAGGTTTTACGTACATACATTTTTTGTCTTTGTCTGTCTTTTTGATATTTTGTAAATGCACTTACTATTAAGTATATCATACTCTATCTCGTACACGTAACTTCTTTCCACGGGCAGCCAAATTGATATGTCGTTTCTTGTAATAACATGGTAAGGATACTGAATCAATTTCCACTCGAAATATTAGGAAAAACATGTCAGCCAATTCCAGCCGAAAATAAGCATCCATGTCGACATTAAGAATAGGTACAATGTTTTTAACAGACTTCAAAAAAAGAGGAGGTACTTAATTCGTCTGTATGTTTTTTCTGTTAGTCCTCATGCTCAGTCAAAAGTTAGAGAAGAGCCGTGGTGGCCTAGTGGTTTGATCTATGGCTTCTCAAGCAGAGGGTCGTGGGTTCAAATCCCAGCTCGCACCTCAGCGATTTTCGGAATTTATGTGCGAAATTTTCCATGAGCTTTACGGGGAAGGAAAACATGGTGAATGAATGAATGCTTAGTCAGACTATAGAATCGAGACCCCACCCAATGTGTAGGATTATGTATGAGTATCTAAGTATCTAGGTATTCTATTATAAAAATCTACTCTTGAACTCCTTTGTTACGTATGGTATAATTTGACCCTATTAGTGGGATCAATATAGTTTAAGCCCTGTGACCACTGATATCCCATACTACAGTAATAGTACAGTAGACGTCATAAACACCGGAGCTGCCAAATGCCCAAAACCAAAACATGCACTGCGCACAGCCATTTTGAAAAATTGTAAAAAAAATAAAAATGATTCGTAGAATGTTCCATAGAATTATCGAATCTGCTAGACGAGAACAGACAGCGAGCAACTAGGTACTTAGATATAGTGAAAGCATTATTTTGCTCAAGTTGAAAAGGCGATGCTGCGCTCGAGTTTCATACGCTTGCTCGATTAAAAAAGATTAAGAAACTAAGTATCATACTAAGACCGGAAAGTGAAGAGCGTCAACTTGAAGCAACTACACTGTACGGCTATATGAAAAATGTTTTTCCACCTCTACGTCTACTGAAGATTTTCAAGGTTTAATTCAAGGCTACACTGAACAATACGAGTAGTTAGCTATATCGAGTCACAAGAGACCGTAATTAAGAGTTGGACGGAACTCAACTAGCTCTGAGCCTGCAAAACAACATACAACTTTAAATTGGGACTCAAGTTAAATTATCATTAGAACACTATTGTTATTAGATGGAGCGACGACCTGGTTAAGGTTGCGGGATCGCGTTGGATGCGGGTGGCACGGGACCGACCTATTTGGCGAGCCTTGGGGGAGGCCTATGTTCAGCAGTGAACGTCTATCGACTGAAATGATGATGATAACTATTGTTATCGGTATCTCCTGTCTTAGTTTCTGTTAGTTATAAGGTTTTATTTTTATTTATTTACTAGCTGTTGCCCGCGACTCTGTCCGCGAAGAATAGGGCTATAAAAATACCCTACTACCTACTCTCAGACCTAGGTACCGAATATAGAGAAAAAAGTTTCATAAGAATCGGTCAAACCGTTTCGGAGGAGTTCGATAACAAACACCGTGACACGAGATTTTTATATATTAGAGAAGATTTTCTGGCATCCTTCATTTATCGCAATCCCGCGGAAACTATGCAATTATCTGGCACAAAATCTATCCAGCACCCAGGGAACTACGGCCCAAGCCCTCTCATTCTGAGACGAGGCCTGAGTCCTGCAGTGGGACGTATATCGGCTGAATGATGATGATGAAGCAAAAAACATAAAAGATGTATTAAGACTGCTGCTACACCATTGCTACAATACATTTGTAGCCCACGCTAAAAAAGGATGAGCATGGCTGCTGTATAACTTTGTTGTGCACTGTATAGTGGTGTATAGCGCAGTTGTGCATTGTATACGTTGGTTGTGCACTGTGCAGCGTTGTCACTAAGCGCGGCTGCAGGCGAGGTGTGCAGCGGAAACAGAGGTGGGCCGGGAGCTGCTCATGCAAACTGGCCGGCTGTCACACCGGGGTGATCATTATAGTCCGGCCAAAATCATCTGAGCTCTGGGGCCATAAAACCCTTTTTCGCACATCTCGCTTGCTCTTGGGGAGTTATCGGATCTCTCGCTCACATGTGTGGCCCCAAAGCTTAGATGATTTTGGCCGGACTATAGCAGTAATTAGAAAAAAATAGGTGTGCAATTTCGCGAGACTTCGCTGCGTAAGCTTCGTATGGATAAGGCTAATAACCCCGGGATTTCATTTGAAAAGTTTTAGTTTTTCAAGATTTTGATAAACTTATTTATTTTCGTGTTTTATTTTATGATTTTTTAATTGTACACATTTCATATTACAATGTTTTGTTAAGTGGTGGTAGTTACAACTGAAAAGAAAAAAAGTATTATTAAATTATTATATTAAATATTTACAATGACTAAAACATATTTTTTGCGTTTTCCCGGTAAATAATACAGTGCCCGACAGTGCCCCAATAGCCGACACTTTCAATCTTAATTCGTACTAATAAAGACGACAAGCAGGGTGTCGATTATTGGAATTAAAGTGTCGAACACTAGGGTATTTACCTTCATCATCATCATCATCCCAGCCTATATACGTCCCACTGCAGGGCACAGGCCTCCTCTCAGAATGTATTTACCTTACTTAAGTGCAATTAATGTCATGTCAAGAAACTATGCCGTAAAAAAATACGAGACCCAGAACCCCGGGTCTTATCCATATTAAGTACTTATATGTAATGTTTAAGGTCACGGTAACATTTTCAAAGTACAACGTTCGGTTGGACGCTGTTTGATTACAGGGATCAGAGTTGTTCATCAACCCAGTCGGGTTTAATAGGACTAACAATTTTCATCATCATCATCATCAGCCTATGTTTGTCCACTGCTGGACATAGGCCTCTCCCATGGCACGCCATTGAGCACGATCCTCGGCCACTCTCATCCAGCTCTTGCCTGCCGCCTTGCGAAGATCATCGCTCCACCGAGTCTGAGGACGTCCCACGCTACGTTTGTCGATCCGTGGTCTCCACTCAAGAACTCGTCTACCCCAACGGTACCCTAACAATTTTAGCTCCTCGGGACTTGAAGGGAAGTGTTAGCTAAGCAGTTGTTCCAGCTTATTTTTGGTTTCTTTTACTTTCAGTCAACATTCAACAGGGTAAAGAAAGTTAATTTCTTTTAGACCTCCCCCAAGGCTCGACAAACAGATCGGTCCCGTGCCATCCGCATCCAACGCGATCCCGCATCCTTAACTAGGTCGTCGCCATCTTATAACCATCTTGTTGGAAGCCTACGTACACTGCGTCTTCCGGTCCGTGGACGCGGTGGACGCCACTCGAGAACCTTTTTGCCCCATCGGCCATCGGTTGTAGGAGCGATGCCCACTGCCACTTGAGTCTAGCGATTCTTCGAGCTATGTCGTATGTATGTTTGTACGAAACTGTAATCTATACATATAAAATCCTTTGTCCTGACTGACGGATCAACGCACAGCCTAAACCGCTGATCGTAGAGACCTGAAACTTGGAGGGTGTGTTCTTTGTATGACGTAGGCATCCGATAAGAAAGGAATTTCCGTAGTTCTACTTCTAAGGGGGTAAAAAAGGGGGGCAAAGTTTGTATGAGACATCGTGATTCCTTGGTCCAATCTACTTCAAATTTTGCATAAACATTCTTTAACAAAATTGATGGAAGACGTGTTTCGTATTTTATTGAAATTCATCCCTTGACGGGGTCAAAAAGTAGTAGAAAGTTATTTTGGGGGTGATTTGCTTCGAAGTTGATATCAATACTCTTTAGTGCTTTTGATTTAAATTACATTTTATTTTGAAACATTGTAAACGAAACGAAACTTCAAATATTGCAAACCATTTTTGTCTACGTTTGTCAACCACGTCTTGATCTGATCTCTGATAATAGCTAATTATATGTATTAAGTATTTGCATTTCACCAAGCTTTTGCTTTTACAAGCGCAGCGTGGGACGTCCACCAACGAGATGGACGGACGTTTTGGTGAAGGCCGCAGGTTCAGGGTGGATGCAAGTCGCTTCCAACCGTAATGATTGGACGTCAATGAGGGAGACCTATGTCCAGCAGTGGACGTCCTACGGCTGAAATGATGATGATGATGAAGCTTTTATGCGAGTTCAACCTTTTTCGAATAAAATCGAATTGAGTATTCAAATATCATTGTTGATCTCGCATAAAAGCTTGGTGCAATGCAAATACATATAAAATGCTTTGTCCTGAAGTCCTAAATGACTGACTGCCGGATTAACGCACAGCCTAAACCGCTGTATGTAGAGACCTAAAACGTGGAGGGTGTGTTCTTTGTATGACGTAGGCATCCGATAAGAAAGGATTTTCCGGAATTTCCACGGGATAAGGAATAATCGGGATTTATATATTTCATCAAGAGTGACCCTATGCCCATAACGAAGATTACTAAACTGTACAAATTGGGCATGCAATTAGACTATTAGAATATAAAGCGAATATAAAGAATTTTGAAAATTTCCACGGGATAAAGTTAAATCAGGATTTATATATGTAGGTACTCAAATCAACTGGACCATATCTCCGTAACTACAATTACTAATCTTTTCAAATACAGTATTAACGAAAATGACCATAACAACAAAAAAACTTATTGCAGGATTTTTGGAAATTCCTGTGGGATAGATAATCTCTGAAACTTCCGAGCCGATTAAAAAAAAAACTTTTACCAGTAAAAAGTTACACTATCCTTTATTGACATAGGCTACTTTTTTCCGGGGAAATGCAAAATTCCCAAGGGATAGAAAAAAGAAAATTCAACTTCGGAGCTCATTTTAAAATGTCTTACACCAATAGAAAAGATGCACTGTCCTTGGTTAACATAGGATGCTTTTTTCCGGATAAATGCAAAATTCCCGCGGTATAGAAAATAGTAAAATTAACTTCGGGGCTGAGTTTAAAAAAATCACCAATAGAAAGCTTCACTATCCTTTATTGGTATAGGCTACCTACTATTTATTCGGTAAAATGCAAAATTCCCCTGGAATATTAAGAAGTGAATTTCACTTCAGGGCTGATTTGAAAATTTCTTTCACCTATTAGTGAGTAGCTACACTAACCCTTACTTACATAGACTATTTTCTCCGTGAAAAATCAAAATTCCCACGGGAAAAAAATAAGTGAACTCAACTACGCGGCTGATTTTAAAAGTTCTTTTATCGGTAGAAAGCTTTAAGGACATAGGCTACTTTTCTCGGGGAAAATGCAAAATACCCGCGGGATAAAAATAAGTGTAATTTTGCAAAGAATAAGGACAAATTTGTTGAAATTCCCGCGGGATAGGGAATAAACGGGATTTATAATATTCACTAACTGATACTCATGATGAAATGATAATAATGATGGATGTTGCCGGTGCCGGATTTTTGTTTTATACAATGAAAGAGATGAAGAAGCTTTACCACAAATTGGAATTCTACGCGGACGAAGTCGCGGGCAAAAGCTAGTTATTGATAAATAACAAATGTATTCCAAGATTCAGCGCGGTGTAAGTATTCGCCGGTCGAAGAGGCGTTTAATTTAGCGGAACACTTGCCGTCTCCGCAGATGTCGCAGATACGAGAGGCGATAGCGCACGGCCTAAGGCGGGCTTAGGGATGTCACGGATACAACATCCACATTACAACATCCTGTTAATGTTATACTTAAATGCCAAAGTTTGTGAGTATGTGTGTGCGTGAGTTGTTGCTCTTTCATGCTAAAAGGGCTGGGCGGAATTGGGGATGTCTATTTTAAACCCCCCACACAAAAAGAGGGGTGTTATAAGTTTGACCGCTATGTGTGTGTGTCTGTCTGTGGCATCAGAGCTCTTAAACGGGTGAACCGATTTGGATGGTTTTTTTTTAATAGGAAGCAGGTTTCTTGGCAATGGTTCTTAGATTATGTTTCATTAAAATCAGTTCAGCCGTTTCAAAGTTATCAGCTCTTTTGTTAGCTGCGGAAAGGATCTTAGACGCATAATGGGCATTGACTTAATGTTCAAACATACGAGTAACGTCATTGCGTTAAAGGTTTTTAAAAAATTTATTTTATAGTTATTTTGTAATGTATCGTAAATCGAAAACCATTTCGAGATAAATGCTTTTTAAATCGTTTTCTATAGTTTTTAATTTTTAATGTAATGTAATGCATTTTTTCCATACCAAATAAGCAATGACCTTCATTGGACATAGAAATATATGTCGTAAAATATAAGTTATTCCGTGTGGAATAGATTTCTATTTATTTATTATGGATTTAGAATGCACGCCGTTTCCAACTGTAATGACTGGGTATCAATGAGGGAGGCCTAGGCCTATGTCCAGCAGTGGACGTCCTACAGCTGAGATGATGATGATGATGGTAAAAGTAATTTTTCTCAAACATGCTATGTAATATTGACGTTATGTTCCTTATAATACGCCACGAACTGTCACGTTGCAGGTGCGCCTAGACGAGAGGTCAATAATGGAATTTCATACAACATTGCTGGCCTTGGCCAGCAAAGTGATCGTCTATTGTTTTATGTGACACAGCACCATGCCGTTTAATAGGTCGACGTGGTCGACGTGGATGGATGGATGGATGGTGGATGGACGGACGGACGAATGGATGGATGGATGGATGGATCGATCGATGGATCGATGGATCGATGGATCGATGGATGGATCGATGGATCGATGGATCGATGGATGGATGGATGGATGCATGGATCGATGGATCGATGGATCGATGAATCGATGGATCGATGGATGGATGGATGGATGCATGGATCGATAGATCGATGGATCGATGGATGGATGGATGGATGGATGGATGGATGGATGGATGGATGGATGGATGGATGGATGGATGGATGGATGGATGGATGGATGGATGGATGGATGGATGGATGGATGGATCGATGGATGGATGGATCGATGGATCGATGGATCGATGGATGGATGGATGGATGGATCGATGGATCGATGGATCGATCGATTGATCGATAGATGGATCGATGGATCGATGGATGGATGGATGGATGGATCGATGGATCGATCGATTGATCGATCGATGGATCGATGGATCGATGGATGGGTGGATGGATGGATCGATGGATGGATGGATGGATGGATGGATGGATGGATGGATGGATGGATGGATGGATCGATGGATGGATGGATCGATGGATCGATGACGATGACGATGATGATAATGATGATGATGATGATAATGATGATGATGATGATGATGATGATGATGATGATGATGATGATGATGATGCATGTTTGAGAAAAACTCTATACAAGCCTTGGCCACGAACAGGGATTGCCGGCCTCGTATCTCTAGATGGCCTCGTTAACACTCGGCCATCTATAACTACTTGGCCGGCAATCCCCTATTTCGCGGCCGCTGCAGTAATGTACTATAATTTTAAAGTGAACTAAATGAAAAATGTTGAAATAAGTTTCTTATAATTGATTTTTCTATACAAAAAAAATATAAAAACCATGGGTAATTTTTTTTTTAGACATTCCCAATTGGATTTGGTGTGCAGATAGTTGTATTTCTGGAATGTCATAATATAGGCTAATTTTTCCGATAGTTCTTCGGGATCGGGATAAAATTCATAAACCTCTTCCGCTAGGTTTCGAACTTTGGAAAAAAAAGTAATGCCACTTACCTCCATTTTACTTCTTATGTGACGATACAGATCTGCAGGAATGCTTCCAAGCGTTTAAATAGCGAACTAAAATACCTAAAATTGCCATACTTAATTCAAAAAGATTTTAAATGACTGCGTTGCTATAAATAACCTTCACAGCTATTCGTAATCACTTCAGCAAATTAAAAAAAAAATGTCTTCGTCACATCACTAGTTCAGACCCACGTCAAACGTCTATTGTTACAGAATTTCCAATTACATCAAAGGGACGATGTTACCCGTTCATCTGACAGTGATGTTTCATAGATAAAGGCACTGTTTGAATAGTAGATACGATTTCTGACACTTATCTACAGTTTAGGTTGATAAGTACCTGCAGGATCCATAGGGTCTATGGGTACGGAAGTGATAGATGCTCTCCGTACCTTCAGAACAGGACTTGAGTGAATTTGAGCTTATTTTGGGAGTGGTAGACTTTAGCTTGCTTTCAGAATCCAAAAGTTTAGTGGTTTTTTTAACATTGGGAGACTTTATTCATCTCCACACCATTTATTTGACGGTGGAAGCTTTTTATACCTCCACTGATCGAAGATAATAATATACTAGGTAACTAGGTATATTATAGTTTATTAAATGTTGTCATGATTCATGATCGGTAAAGAGTTATCATCATTTCAGCCGAAAGACGTCCACTGCTGATCATAGGCCTCTCCCAAGGCTCGCCAAACAGATCGGTCCCGTGCCATCCGCATTCAACGCGATCCCGCAACCTTAACCAGGTCGTCGCTCCACACTGCGGACCAAAAGACGGTAAAGAGTAAGTAAATATATTTTTAAGATCAGTGGCGTAGCGTGGACTAATATAGACGTGGGCGAAGTCGTATCAGCGAGGCCCCTTTTCTTTCATTCCCAAGATCTACCCAGTGGTGGTGCAGGACCTAAATTTTGTGTGGGCAAGATATATTTTGCTAGGCCCTACGCTGGCGCAACACACACTAAGCTACGAATTTTTGATTGAGTAAAAAAACGAGAAACTACGATTTAACGTGTGCCCAGCTTTTTTGGTTTCTACCCTAAAATAGCTTGTTTACATAAAGAACAGTACCTACATACGACTTAACGACCACAACACGTACCACCAGACATCGGAATTTAGGGGGCAAAATTTAATAGGTAGGGAGTTATTTTATCGATAGACTCAACTATTGACGCTTTTCTTAAATACTAGTGATCGCCCCCAGCTTTGTATGTAAGAGTGTATTTTTTGTACGTATTATTTTGAAGAAGATGATAGCGTTTACACAAAGCTTATTTTAAATGATATCTAGGTAGCGACTGCTCTATATAATACTTGCAATAAAGAAAAAGAGAACCGATTTTTTCTATTAATTACATTTTACAAACAAAACTTGGAGCGATCTCTAGTATATTAGAAATCATCGATAATTGACAACCTTTCATTTTTTTAACACCTGAAAATTACTACAGGAATCGAAAGAGTTTTGCCTCCTGAACACGGAAAAATATTTATTATAATTTATTTCTCCATGTTTAAAAAAATACAACAAATTTAAAAAACATATATATATGTACTTACGAATATTGCCACAGAATAGATATGTTTCCTTTACCCTTTTCACTAGAAAAAAGAGCTGTCATAATTTTAAATTTGATAACAACCTTAACGTCAAATTTACGTCATCACTTTTTTTTAATAGAGGCTAGACAAAAGTAATGGATCTATTCTATCGTTACGCTCTTTTAGAATAAGCACATCTTTAAAAAATTGTAATAAACTAGCTTTTGCCCGCGGCTTCGCTCGCGTGTACCATGAGTAGGTATTCCAAAGAACCAAAATATCAAGCAAACAAGCATACAGGCAAGCTAGCAAGCATACAGGCAAGCAAGCAAGCATGCAAGCAAGATGCAAGAAAGCATGCATGCACGCAAGCAAGCCCGTCTAAACTTCAGGTAGATACGGTCCTTTACAGTATTTCTTTATATACAATGTTTTACATTAATTCGGAAGCGGGCACTAAAATAACCAGGCTTGTTAATAATATAAAACCTATTATTACTTTCCCCTGTCCTGCATTAGGTAAAATTCAATGTTTTCTTACCTTCTACGGAAACTTGAGTAACTGGAAGCGCTGTGTACCTACTTAGCACCTAACCGTTAAAGAGTTCCATCATCAGCTCATCTGAATAACCAGAAAGAATACAACTAAAGGTCTATATGTGCATATGATATTTAAAGAAACTTCCTATTACTCCTAACCGTTAAGGAGTTTAACCTTCCATCATCAGATCACCTGGATAATCTGTAAGAATACAACTATCGGTCTATACGTACAAATAATATTTGAAAAAATATCCTTAACTCCTAAACGTTAAGGAGTTTTACCTTCCATCATCAGCTCATCAACATGAGATGATGGCCACCAGACGCAAACACTTAAATAGTTTGAGAATATATTATGAAAAACGTAAATGCGTGCCTATAAAATTTTAGGGTTGCCCTCGATTTCCCTGAGATCCCGTCATCAGATCCTGATTTCGTGACAATGGGACCATCTCAGGACTATATAATATTCTTTCGATTAAAAAAAGAATTTTTGAAATCGGTCCACAATTGACTGAGAAATCGGTGAACATACCTACATAAAGAAATACATAAAGTGAAAAACATAAACTCCTCCTTTTTTGAAGTCGGTCAAAGAGCCCTTTGCGGCCTACTTACAGTATAAACTTATAAATTTTGAAATTTTAGCTTTCTACAACCAGTAAAACGCAAAATCCCGTTTTTTCCCGTTCCCGTAAGAATTTCGGGAAATGCTTTCTTAATGCTCCCCTACACTTCCCAAGGAACCCACTTTCCAAATTTCAGCTTTCTACGACCAGTAAAACGAAAAATCCCGTTTTTTCCCGTTCCCGTGGGAATTTTGGAAAGTTCTCTCTCAATGCTCCTCTACACTCCCCAAGCAACCTCATGCCGAATTTCAGCTTTCTACGACCAGTAAAACGAAAAATCCCGTTTTTCCCGTTCCCGTGAGAATTTTGGATAGTCCTCTCTTAATGCTCCCCTACACTTCCCAAGCAACCTACATGCCAAATTTCAGCTTTCTACGACCAGTAAAACGAAAAATCCCGTTTTTCCCGTTCACGTGAGAATTGTGGATAGTCCTCTCTTAATGCTCTTCTACACTTCCCAAGCAACCTACATGCCGAATTTCAGCTTTCTACGACCAGTAAAACGAAAAATCCCGTTTTTTTCCGTTCCCGTAAGAATTTTGGAAAGTCCTCTCTTAATGCTCCTCTAAACTCCCCAAGCAACCTATATGCCGATTTTCAGCTTTCTACGACCAGTAAAACGATAAATCCTGTTTTTTCTTTATCCCGTGGGAATTTCCGAAAATCCTTAAAACCGTTTTTTTACTATTATAATTACCTACTTCTATGCCAAATTTGAAGAGTCTAGTAATTATAGTTCATAGGATTCCGTTGAACTGAATATATAAATCCCGTTTTTTCCTTATCCCGTGGGAATTTTGAAAAATCCTGAAATAAATATTTTACTATTGTAATACCTACTTGTGTATCAAATTTAAAGAGTCTAGTTATTATAGTTACTGAGATAGGGTCACTCGGAATCGAATATATAAATCCCGTTTTTTCCCGTTCCCGTGGGAATTTTGGAAATTCTTCTCACAATGCTCCTCTACACTCCCCAACCAACCTACATGCCGAATTTCAGCTTCTTACGACCAGTAAAACGAAAAATCCCGTTTTTTCCTTATCCTGTGGGAATTTCCGGAAATCCTTAAAACTGTTTTTTACTATTATAATTACCTACTTCTATGCCAAATGATGGTTCCAACGGAAGACCAGCGTCAGCTGCATAGCTGACATCATGCTGAGTTGGGACCATTTTGTGATAATGTTTTGTATCTGTTACCGTTTTTTCACCTTTAACTTTAAGATTGTCACAAATAAATATTTTTCTTTTTTTTTTCTTTTTCTTTCAAATTTGAAGAGTCTAGTAATTATAGTTCATAGGATTTCGTTGAACTGAATATATAAATCCCGTTTTTTCCCGTTCCCGTGGGAATTCCCAAAAATCCTTCCTTAGTGGATGCCTACATTGTATAAGGTATCTGTGTGCAAAATTTCAAGTCTCTAGGTCCAGTGGCTTGGGCTGTGCGTTGATATATCAACAGTCAGTCAGTCAGTCAGTCAGTCAGTCAGTCAGTCAGTTTAGAATTTTATATATATAGAAGATTAATTAATAATCCTAGTGAAAATTTAAAACTATCAGCGTCTTTCTCTTTTCAAACAGTATACAGAGAACGAATCAAATTATAGTCTTAGAAATATGAAATATTGTCAATTGAGTTAATCGTTGTAGGATCTCCCTGTCTATAACATTTTCCCCCTAAATGTCCCGATTTCTGCTCCCACAATTGATTAGCTGTATGAGCTGCATGTAATGAATGTTGGAGTTGCATAACTAAACAATAATAAAATCAAATAAACCTGAATATATTTTGTAAGAAAAATATAAAAGCACGTTGTTTTTAAGCTCGTCGATATATTTCGTGTAACGAAGTCGCTGTAAGTGGAGAGCCGTGTGAAGAAAGTGCCGTGGCCCAGACGCACGCCGCACACTATGCCGACTACAATGTCTTTTTGGACGCCAGAGTCATTCACGCTACATACCAAGGGTCCACCCGAATCTCCCTGTCAATAAAAAAAAACCGGTCAAGAGCGAGTAGGACTTGTACATGGAGAGTTCTGTACATCCGTACAATGTTTTAAAAACGGTTCAGTAAAAATCGCTGAAATGTAAGCACTGAAATCGTAAACTTTTAGGTAGGTTTTCGAAAAACATCCAAACAGCATAGGGTCGCTGGCGCGTACGCGCGCAGCCATGGCTATGGCTGTTAATCGTTGCCTAACAACTGTCAGCTGTCGCCTAACAACCAGCGCCGCAGTTAAAAACGCTGAAAAAGACACGTTTCTTGTATGACGACGACAATTTTTTATTTTATCATCATCACATCATCATCCCAGCATCAGAATAAGAGGGCTAGGGCCGTAGTTCCCACATGGGCCCAGTGCAGATTGGGAACTTCACACACACCATTATAATTTCATTTTTTTTAGTATTTGTTGGTATTGCACACACACAGAACATAACACATTATCACAGCAGATTTTGATGGCGTTTTCGGTTATTTATTAGAGGTCTTATACTTCTATCAGATAACTGGAAACTGTATCAAATCTTCTGCTATTTCTACAAAATATTGTCTAGAAAAGTGATTCGGAACAAACGCGCAAATAATGACCATTTTAAACCTTTTTTTATAATTTCTGATAAATGTTACTCTATAATGAACACTACCCGTAGTACTACGCATCATAATACCAAAAATTCATAAAACTACATCTGAAATAACGACGCTTAACATATCGAACGTCGAAATACCGAAAGAAAGAAATACCAATAGCCGATACACTGAAGCTTGAAATTACTATTTTCAAATGACCTAAAGTATGAAATTCCTAAAATTAAAATGTCGACTAACTCTATGCACTTAGGTATCATGAACATAATAGTATTAAAATTCTCTTTCTGTATCACTTTAGGTCCAGGAAAATTAGGCACGAAAACGAGCGAAGCGAGGAAGATTGTTAACTACAACTGCGATCGAAACGCGCGAAGCGTCACGACCAAATTACTTTATATTAGATGCTATTATTATTCGATCAAATGTGGGTATATTAATCCTCGGATTATAGTTTTTGGGTTTGTAGTGTATAGGCTTTCGGTAAAACGTATCATCGAAATTTAAAACTTGGGCTCAAATAAACATTCGGCATCAATAGTGTCGTCTTGTGAAATTCGGTCTTTTGAGCTTTGGTATTATGATGCGTATCTGAACACTATAAATTTCGCTACCCGAAGAACGTCTGAGTGATCCGATGAGGTGCATATAAAGTCGCGCATATTTCTGTTGTGCAATTCGTCACAGTAATCACTTGGAATCAGTCTTAGATTAGCCCACAGCAAACTGTCTGAAGTGATCTATGGAAAAAAACATGTTAGCATGGGTGTATTTTGAAAAAAGAAAGAAATTCTATTATCGGAAGCTCCACATTTTTCAACTTTTTTAAATTAAGCCCGTGCAAAGCCTGGGAATGCTGGAAGTCATATTTAAGTATACTTAGTATGTATATGAACCTTTCGTAAAAATATGTGATGGTGGAAAGTTAGATAACTTTTAAGAACTGCATCAAAATCTGCCGCGAGGTTTAGGAGTTAGCGGATATACATACAGACAGTCAGACGCGAAAAGCGACGTTGTTTTATACTATTTATAGATAAAAGTACGTATTTAAAAAATAAGTATTTAAATAGCTGCTTATAGACGACAATACATTATTGTCGTCATTATCATATCAGCCAAAATACCAAGCTAGGGGAGACCGAGGAGAGTTGTGACATCGTCGATTTTTGGCAACTTATTTACTGTTAGCAAACTCGTAACAGCGCGTGTTTGATAGCTCGAGACTTGAACTAAAAAACGCGCGCTATTGCGAGCTCGCTAGCAGCTAATAAGTTCTAAAAAATCGACGTTGTCACTACTCTCCTTTGTCACAACTGTCCTCGGTCTCCCCTACTGTTGGACAAAGAGTTCCATAACCATCGGTTTTGCGCTGCCCCCATTCATGTGATTCCTGCGACTTTTACAAGATCGTCGATCGGACAACCTCGTTGGAGAAGTTCCCTCGCCACATACACACAGACATATCGGATATAAAGGGGTAGTGCAAATCCGTTGAGGCCTATCTAAATAAATAAATCATGGGACGACTGCAACCAATTGACATATTCCCAAAATAAGCAAAGCTTGTACTATGGGTACTAGACAACGGATAAATATACTTATATAGATAAATACATATTAAACATCCAAGACTCGTGAGCACAACCATTCGTATTTTTCACACAAATATCTGTCCCGACCGGGAATCGAACCCGGGACCTCAAGCTTCGTAGTCGGGTAAGGCCGCGGAGCGTCTCGACCGCCAGTACTTTTATGTAACAAATTACTGGTAAATAAAGTGAAAAATGCCACTGAGTTTTACAATTTAGTTAGATGGAATGCGTCTTTCCGTATTTTCTTTCGTACTTTATGAATCTTTTTACTTACAATGGACAACAATCGTTACATATGTATAAGTGCAGCGGTTGAAACGCTCCGCCGCCTTACCCAGTCAGGTTCTCTAACCACTAAGTCATCCGGTCATCGCCGGTCCGGTCTCCATAACAAATTTATCGTAACGGTACACGTACCTACTTACAGGGGATGATTTTAACTTCATATTTGGAGTAAAATTAAAAAAATTGGCAAAGTGATAGTCGCGGAAATATTCAATGCCAGTTAAGCGGATTCGCAGAATCCGCGACGAAATAATTGATTTAGTATTTTACTTACTGAGGCGGAAATCCTTCCATAGCCGGACACTTTACACAGCGTTTCCCCATAGTCCTCGGTTCTTTTCGCGTATGGTATTGTACTCACGAAGAAATTCATCACAAACGGGTGTTTAGTAAACTGAAAACATTTAAGTGGCAAAAAATAAGCTGAATAAATACTATAGCTAAACCGTTTAAATGAGGCCGAGAGAGGTGCGGGCGGCAGGCACACGAGGCGCGCTCGCCGCCCGCACCTCTCCCGGCCCCCTTTGCCGTCATACCCCCCAGCCCCTCTACCGCGCGGGAAAGGACTCATTTAAACGGTTTAGCTATATGCTCTTTTTCTTTAAGTAAAATTAAAGAGTAAATTACACAGAAAGCCTATTTTTATTTGCAGTTTTATCTAACAATTCCTGGAATGACAAATGACAAGAATCACAGATAAAACTCAAAACCCTGCTGAAAAAATAATCTATAGGTACCGATTCAGGTTGACTGATACTAACACAGCATAATAATAATACTGTTTTTGGCTACATTTAGTATTAATTTTTTTTGAGTAGTTACTTTACTACCTACTGAATTCTAAAAAACTACGATTTATATACTTACTAGCTGCTGCCCGCGACTCCGTCTGCAAAGAATTTGTTTGTCGCTATCTCGCGGGAACTATTCAATTTTCCGGGATAAAAAGTATTATATATATTAATCCAGGTTATAAACTATCTGTGTGCCAAATTTGATCAGAATTCGTCAAACCGTTTTAGCGTGAAAGAGTAACAAACATCCACACATCCAGACATCCATCCATACAAACTTTCGCGTTTATAATCTTAGTAAGAAGAAGATTAATTTGTTTATCGCTGTCCCGCGAGAACTATGCGATTTTCCGGAATAAAATCTATCCTGTGTCATTCCCAGGAATTTAATCTATCTCCATACACAATTTCATCTCCTAAATCGGTTCAGCGGTTTAAGTAACAGACCGACAGACAGTTACTTTCGCATTTATAATGTTAGTAATGAAGTAAGGATGTTTTACCACTAAAGCGATATCGTTTTCTGGAAAGTTGAATTTGGGGTGTAAGATGGTGACGTTGAGGTGTCGCCACTGTTCAGCGCCGCCATTCCACTCATAGTATCCAATGTTCCTGACCGTACCCGCCACGGCACATAGTCGAGATAATTTAATTCTTTCATCACTAAAATTTCATCGAGCAAATAAAATGATCGATCGCCAAAAAAATTCGATGCTCAAAAACAAAATAAACATAAAAAACAATATCGGAAAATGATTAAGAGTAAGTTTTCAAAGACGTAAATTAATTAAAATCATTACCAAAAATCTTATGGGGATCTTACTAACTAAGTATAAGGAAGGGTCCGTTGCCTCTTAGGGAATCAGAACCTACCAAACTGACTCAGATTGGTGGACACTCAGATGACTTCTACAGGAAGTAGAAAGACACGTGTCAAACGAAAAAAAACTAAGTATAAGGAATAGGTTAGAATTACACCCAGGCGCGAAGTATGCCTTTTTTTGTAAATTTTCTTCTCTGAACTAGGTTAGCTGAAAGATATCCCTTATTTGGGATAAGTTCACCTTTGTACTATTTCTGTTTATATATACTTTTATATTTAAGTCCAATTACATGAGCTCCATCGACCAGTCTCGTAAATTTGACTGTTCTTATTCTTGTAGCGGCAATAGAAATACAAATTATGTATAAACTTTAGCTGTATATCTACTTACTAGCTTTTGCCCGCGGCTTCGCTCGCGTGTTACCATGAGTATTCCAATGAACCAAGATATCAAGTAAGCAAGCATACAGGCAAGCAAGCAAGCGTGCAAGAAAGCGTGCAAGTAAGCGTGCAAGCAAGCGTGCAAGCAAGCACGACTAAACTTCAGGTAGATACGGTCCTTTACAGTATTTCTTTATATACAATGTTTTTCACTAATTCGGAAGCTAGCACTAAAAATCTGAATAACCAGAAAGAATACATATGACATTCAAAGAAACTTCCTATAACTCCTAACCGTTAAGGAGTTTAACCTTCCATCATCAGCTCACCTGGATAACCTGAAAAAATACAACTATCGGTCTATACGTACTTATATAATATTTGAAACAATATCCTCAACTCCTAACCGTTAAGGAGTTTTACCTTCCATCATCAGCTCATCAACATGAGATGATGTCTACCAGATGCAAACACCTAAATAGCTTGAGAAAATATATGAAAAACGTAATGCGTGCCTGTAAAATTTGAAGGTTGCCCTCGATTTCCCTTAGATCCCGTCATCAGATCCTGATTTGGTGACAATGGGACCATCTCAGGAGTATATTATATTCTTTCGAATAAAAAAAGAATTTTAAAAATCAGTCCATAAAATTGACCGAAAAATCGGTGAACATACCTACATGAAAAAATACATACAATGGAATGCATAACCTCCTTCTTTTTTTGAAGTCGGTTAAAGAGCCCTTTATGGCCTAATTACAGTATAAACTTTTGAATTTTGTAATTTTACCTTTTTACAACCAGTAAAACGCAAAATTCCGTTTTTTCCCGTTCCCGTAAGTATTTCGGGAAATGCTTTATTAATGCTCCCCTACACTCCCCAAGGAACCCACTTGCCAAATTTCAGCTTTCTACAACCAGTAAAACGAAAAATCCCGTTTTTAGGGTTCCGTACCTCAAAAGGAAAAAAACGGAACTCTTATATTTCCCGTTCCCGTAGGAATTCCAGAAAGTCCTGTCTCAATGCTCCTCTACACTCCCCAAGCAACCTACATGCCGAACTTCAGCTTTCTACGACCAGTAAAACGAAAAATCCCGTTATTTCCTTATCCCGGGGGAATTTCCGAAAATCCTTAAAACTGTTTTTTAATACTATAATTACCTACTTCTATGACTAATTTGCAGAATCTAGTAATTATAGTTCATAGGATTCCGTTGAACTGAATATATAAATCCCGTTTTTTCTCGTTCCCGTAGGAATTTCGGAAAGTCCTCTCTCAATGCTCCTTTACATTCCTCAAGCAACCTACATGCCGAATTTCAGCTTTCTATGACCAGCAAAACGAAAAATCCCGTTTTTTCCTTATTCCGTGGGAATTTTAAAACTTTACTTCTATGCCAAATTTAAAGAGTCTAGTAATTATAGTTCATAGATTCCGTCGAACTGAATATATAAATCCTGTTTATTCCTTTTCCCGTGGGAATTTTAAAAAATCCTGAAATTAATGTTTTAACTAATGTAATACCTACTTGTGTATCAAATTTGAAGAGTCTAGTTATTATAGTTACTGAAATAGGGTCACTCGGAATCGAATATATAAATCCCGTTTTTTCCCGTTCCCGTGGGAATTTCCGAAAATCCTTCCTTAGTGAATGCCTACATTGTGTAAGGTATCTATGTGCAAAATTTCAAGTCTCTAGGTCCAGTAGTTTGGGTAAAACCTTAAAAACGACACCCATATTGATATTTAGACATTTCAACCCCATCGCACCCCATCCAGGGAGATGGTATTTTACGTACGCCACATCGGATTTTAAAACCGTTTTTGTTTTCATAACCAGCAACCCGATAAACCATAGAAACAACACCCATGTTGATTTTCAGACTTTGTTACCCCTTTCCCCCCTTTTAGGGGTTGAATTCTCAAAAATCCTGAAACACGTGTTTACTCATTTATCATTAGAAATACTTCTGTGAAGTTTCGAATAAAATAGTCTAAGTAATCTTGTTTCCCCATACAAACTTTGAACCCCCTTTTCACCCCCTTAGGGAGTGCATTTTGAAAAATCCTTTCTTAGTGCACCCCTAGACCTTATAAGGAACCTACATGCCAAATTTGGAATCTCTAGGCCCAGTGGTTTGGGCTGTGCGTTGATATGTCAGTCAGTCAGTCAGTCAGTTTCTTCTTTTATATATTAAGACTAGCTTTTGCCCGCGACTTCGTCCGCGTAGAATTCCAATTTGTGGTAAAGCTTCTTCATCTCTTTCATTGTATAAAACAAAAATCCGGCACCGGCAACATCCATCATTATTATCATTTCATCATGAGTATCAGTTAGTGAATATTATAAATCCCGTTTATTCCCTATCCCGCGGGAATTTCAACAAATTTGTCCTTATTCTTTGCAAAATTACACTTATTTTTATCCCGCGGGTATTTTGCATTTTCCCCGAGAAAAGTAGCCTATGTCCTTAAAGCTTTCTACCGATAAAAGAACTTTTAAAATCAGCCGCGTAGTTGAGTTCACTTATTTTTTTCCCGTGGGAATTTTGATTTTTCACAGAGAAAATAGTCTATGTAAGTAAGGGTTAGTGTAGCTACTCACTAATAGGTGAAAGAAATTTTCAAATCAGCCCTGAAGTGAAATTCACTTCTTAATATCCCAGGGGAATTTTGCATTTTACCGAATAAATAGTAGGTAGCCTATACCAATAAAGGATAGTGAAGCTTTCTATTGGCGATTTTTTTTTAAACTCAGCCCCGAAGTTAATTTTACTATTTTCTATACCGCGGGAATTTTGCATTTATCCGGAAAAAAGCATCCTATGTTAACCAAGGACAGTGCATCTTTTCTATTGGTGTAAGACATTTTAAAATGAGCTCCGAAGTTGAATTTTCTTTTTTCTATCCCTTGGGAATTTTGCATTTCCCCGGAAAAAAGTAGCCTATGTCAATGAAGGATAGTGTAACTTTTTACTGGTAAAAGTTTTTTTTTTTTAATCGGCTCGGAAGTTTCAGAGATTATCTATCCCACAGGAATTTCCAAAAATCCTGCAATAAGTTTTTTGTTGTTATGGTCATTTTCGTTAATACTGTATTTGAAAAGATTAGTAATTGTAGTTACGGAGATATTGTCCAGTTGATTTGAGTACCTACATATATAAATCCTGATTTAACTTTATCCCGTGGAAATTTTCAAAATTCTTTATATTCGCTTTATATTCTAATAGTCTAATTGCATGCCCAATTTGTACAGTTTAGTAATCTTCGTTATGGGCATAGGGTCACTCTTGATGAAATATATAAATCCCGATTATTCCTTATCCCGTGGAAATTCCGGAAAATCCTTTCTTATCGGATGCCTACGTCATACAAAGAACACACCCTCCACGTTTTAGGTCTCTACATACAGCGGTTTAGGCTGTGCGTTAATCCGGCAGTCAGTCATTTAGGACTTCAGGACAAAGCATTTTATATGTATTTGCATTGCACCAAGCTTTTATGCGAGTTCAACAATGATATTTGAATACTCAATTCGATTTTATTCGAAAAAGGTTGAACTCGCATAAAAGCTTCATCATCATCATCATTTCAGCCGTAGGACGTCCACTGCTGGACATAGGCCTCCCTCATTGACGTCCAATCATTACGGTTGGAAGCGACTTGCATCCACCCTGAACCTGCGGCCTTCACCAAAACGTCCGTCCATCTCGTTGGTGGACGTCCCACGCTGCGCTTGTAAAAGCAAAAGCTTGGTGAAATGCAAATACTTAATACATATAATTAGCTATTATCAGAGATCAGATCAAGACGTGGTTGACAAACGTAGACAAAAATGGTTTGCAATATTTGAAGTTTCGTTTCGTTTACAATGTGTCAAAATAAAATGTAATTTAAATCAAAAGCACTAAGGAGTATTGATATCAACTTCGAAGCAAATCACCCCCAAAATAACTTTCTACTACTTTTTGACCCCGTCAAGGGATGAATTTCAATAAAATACGAAACACGTCTTCCATCAATTTTGTTAAAGAATGTTTATGCAAAATTTGAAGTAGATTGGACCAAGGAATCACGATGTCTCATACAAACTTTGCCCCCCTTTTTTACCCCCTTAGAAGTAGAACTACGGAAAATCCTTTCTTATCGGATGCCTACGTCATACAAAGAACACACCCTCCAAGTTTCAGGTCTCTACGATCAGCGGTTTAGGCTGTGCGTTGATCCGTCAGTCAGGACAAAGGATTTTATATGTATAGATTACACTTCTCGAGATACAGCATTGCAACGGACTGACAGACGGATACCGTAGTAACAGTAATAGAGTTCCGTTTGTCATCATTCGGGTACGGAACCCTAACAAATGTGGGTAGATACTTACTTACTACAGTCACACACCTCCCTAGTTTTCTCGTAGAAGAAGCAATGTGCTGCGGTCAAGATTTTGCTTTTTCCAATAAGAGCACCACCGCAAATTGTGTAGTACTTGTAATTGTATGTATCCATCGCCAGCTTCAGAGATATCTATAAAAACAAAGCCATTGGTTCTCTACATTGAATAAAAGAAAGTGTTTGTGCCTTTTTATGCTATATTTACATTACACGCTTGCCAAAGCTTTGACAATCTCAAACTATCTCCATACCACATTTAAATCGTGAAGAGGTTACCTCACACAGACAGACAGAATTACTTTCGCATTTATAATATTAGTAAGGAAGCAAGGATATTTCACATGGATTCGATGACGGCGACCTTGATCACAATAAGATAACATAACTTAAAAGTACAAAATTTACAAATAAGTAACTTATTTCCTAGCGTGAGCCCTAATGTGGCTCGCTATACCGAACTTAGTCTTAAAAACTCTATCGCAGGATGCGCAATAGAGCTGGCCTTGTGAATTGTAGGCCCTCCTGTACGCTTGGGTATTTCTTTTAAAGTCGTGAATAACAGACGACAATGATGATGGCAGACAAGGTGCAGTGACTCGTATAAACCATGCATACCTGGTAAGGTATTTCGCCCAGATGTGCAGGTATCCCATTCGCAATTCGCAACGGATACTTGCCGCTTATATTCGATGTTATCATGGCTGGCGAACTAAAACTCATCAACGCGAGCATTTGAAATACACAGCCGAAAATTATTTTACACATTTACCAGTAAGCTTATATTTATAAAACTGCGGTTTTACTTGTAATAGAGGCCTCGGGCGACCAGAGGGCTGGCCACTATTTCGCACAGCGCATTAGTATCGCTATACAGCGAGGAAACACGGTCAGCCTTCTGGGCACCTTGCCCATTGACGGCGATTTAGGCCAAATTTTCTATTTATAGTTTTAAGTTTTATTATGTTTGTTATTGTTTTTTAACCTGTTGAATAAATAAATAAACCTTGTAATCTTGCTTGCAAGTACTTGTTAATTTGACCCAAAAATGCGTGTGATGTCAGTGCTGTCATCATTGTTTTGACGGATAGTGAGTGTAAAGAGTTTTCAAGACATTCAGCTTTTGACCAAAAATTACGAGGATTGATTCGGTTGTTTCATATTCATATTCATATTCATATTCATTTATTGATAAAATTAAAAATTTTACATGTCATATTATTATAGGATGTGTGTGATGTGTTTTACGTTGTAATAAAATAATAGAATAGAATAGACTAAAAACTTAATGTAAACAAGAGATGTAAACTTTTTATTATTAGATTCCTAATATTACAACCTGTGTAACATGAAATAAACATCGTCATAAAAGCTTTTACGTGTAGACTAAGTATTATTGTATCGAGTTCTCGATTCACTATTAAATTATATTTCGCTTCAGATGCTTCATTAATTTGGGGTTGACATTCAAATCCATGAAATGATTATTCTAAACAAGATGTTAGCTGACGTAGGTTGGATTTCATTCCAAATATTTATTTCATTTCATACACAATGTAGCTTGCGTTTTCCCTCGAGTAGATCCGAGTTTTTACCCGATTGCCACCAGAAAGAGGGGTTTTTAATTTAGAATAATAAGTAGATACCTATAGGTGCTATGACTTATCGGAGGACTAGTTCGCAAGCTTAAAGTCGATCAGAGTGCTATGGAGAGTGATATAGTAACCTCTAGACCAGTGATGGTGTAGGGGTAAGCACGCAGCACGGAATGCTGAGGACCTGGGTTCGATTCCCAGCATTGGTTTTTTTTCTGGGGTTTTTTCTGTGCATCTATATTTCAGTTTGTATTTGTAGATTTTTTTCACACAATCAATAATTTTGTGGAATAAAAAACCTCGTACGTCCCTTTGAGACTATCAATTAGAATACAAACTATTGCTATTTGAACAAGCATGTATTGCCAAGTATTAAATACAAAAAATAATAATTTTATAAACGTTAATAAAAAAAGTTACGAACGTTTAAAGGTGGGATTTCGGGAAATTTTAGAAAAAAATCATATCTCCAAAACCGTAACCCTTAGGACCCTAGTTCCAAGGGAGAAAATATAGCAAATAACCTAATAGTAATCTTAATAAAAAAAAATGAAGCGAAACATTTTTTCCTATTTAATAATCATAAATATTGTTTAAACAATTTTAATTATTATTTCCCCCCTTTAAAAGGTTTCTGATTTTAATTAATATAAAAAACAAAAATTTAAAAAAAAAATGATCAAAATCGGAGCTGTGTTCTGAGGACTTTCGACGAAAAAGCTTCATTGACGCGACTAAAATGATTGAATTGAATTGAAAGCTCGGTAGGGCTTTAAATAAGTGAATTGTAATATAATTTTCGTTTGAAAATAAATTACTCTGCCAAGTTTCTGGCGGCGCATTCCTGCCGGTCATGATCATACATCAGTCTTTCAGAAAACGGTGGTAACATACAGACATGTAAAAGAGCCATAAAGTTTATGTACAGTCGGGCTCTACTTTTGAAAATTGACGAAATCTTGAAAGTAAATAAATAAAAATGTTTTATAGGTCAATGGTTAGTGAGTAAATTATACGTAATATTTTGTTACCTATTGGAAGTTCCATCTTCAGTGGATAGATTTATTTGCATAATACGTTTGAACAGACCTATAAATGCGTATTCATGCAGTTCCTCCACCTTCACACTGTACGAACACACACAAATCACACAAACCCAACCATCACCACCACCAAACTACACTGACGCGTTTCGAACTCAACCAGAACTCATCCTCTGAGCACCACAACCGTATGCTGTGCTAAGTGTTAAACTCAGTTTAACAAAAACTCAGTTTAGTTCTTCAAAGAAAAAAATACATTATAAAAGTCAGCAGTATGCTGTTACCAATCCACAATTTTAGCATTTTCACTAGAATAATTCGGTAAGTTACTATTACTGGAAATTAATTTCAACTTATTATCTATAAAATAAATTTTCTTTAATTGCATAATGCTATGTGCACATTTTTAAGTATTAATATTTATAAAATATCACATAAAAAATTAGCGTTCATTTCATATATCAATATCTTCATACCGATTGGATAGGTACTCCTATCCAATCGGTTGCTAAGATATTCAACAAAAACAGTTAATCATTTTTCCTGTAAAATTTACATTTTGCGATTACCGACTTATTGCGCGGGGGCGTCGGTATTTGCCTACTCATTGCCGTCAGCCCTCATCAGTTTATAGCGCATCTCTATAATTTAGAAGCGAAACTCGGTCGATCTTCGAGAACAATAATGAAGACGCACGTCCCGAAATAGTTTCCCAGTTAACAGCCTTCGGGATAGTTAGGAGTGATTTATGTCAAAATTAGCTTGTACGCCATTTAGTTCTTGGTTCATATTTGGATGTGGTAAAATTGTGACTTGTGTCTTTTTGTGAGAAATTGATGTGAGTGAGGGCCGAGGATGGCGCATAGTTTTGAGTTAAGCCGTGAGATTGAAGGATTAGATATACCTAGATAACCTGCTTCCTATATAATGTGAGTGTTTCTGAGTGTGTGTTTGTTACTTTTTTACGCTAAAACAGCTAAGGATTTGGTTAGGTGAGGTTTTGATTGGTGGTGGTGGTTTGGTTTGGTTATGCCAAAAATAAATGAACAAAAAACCCAGATCTGATTCCAATAAATCATATAATGGTTAGGTGGAGCACATTCTACATGTCGTAAATATGTTATTAAATTTGTTTTCGGGAAACCAATAACCGGATCTCCACTGAGCGAGCCCAATTTCATTTAGGTAAGCGCTAGACCTAATAGTATTGACAAGCGAAGCAGCAGGAAAAGGCTAGTAGATATATAATCACAGCTTTGAAATAAATTCGTATCTTAAATACGACAATCTGGCCAAGTGAACTTTACTATGTGTGTATCAAGGTTTAGTTTGATTTACATGTTGATTTGAGATACGAGCTTTGTTCAACGTATAGCTATTATATCGCATGCAATACTCGCTGCACACAGTCAAGTCTACGATAAACGAAGACTACCCATTTTATTTTTCTCGATAAAGTATTCTCGACACAGAGTACGTATGACAGGATATGGTAAATTGAGGATAGAGATAAAACCATGAACATCTATTGTCAGTAAAAATAGAAGCAATAAAGCATCGATACAGCATCCAATAATCTAGATCAATATCGGCAATGCGTAGGACGTCTTCAGGCTCGGTGGATGGAACGATGATCTTAGCAAGGCGGCTGGCAAGAGCTGGATGAGAGTGGCCTAGGATCGTGCTCAGTGGCGTGCCATGGGAGAGGCCTGTGTCCAGCAGTGGACGAGCATAGGCTGATGATGATGATCGCTAATACTGTTTTTATTCCCTTTAACTTTAGAGAAACATTTAATATGCTAAGTAAAGTTGATTTCTGTAAGACATTAATGGCCTAACATTTTGTTACAAAGACAATCAGAAATTAAAATTAATTAATTACGCGTGGTGAACCAGTGTAAATAGTTATTTGTGATACAAGGTTGGTAAGTATGGTTTTACAAATGAGTTGACGAGTGATAAACCCGAGCCGCACGGCGAGGGTTTTCATCATCACGAGTTTGTAAAACCTTGCCAACCGTGTATCATACGACGTTTTACAATACATTTGTGAGAAAATAGGCAATTAATAACACAAAATTGTAAAATAAAAACAAATTTCTCGAGATACTTATTGGTAGCAAAAGATTATTTTGCGTGGTTTGCGCCTTACTTTAAATATCGGGCGGAATTAATTCCATGTTATTGTCGACTTCATCACTTGAACTGAACATCACTCATTTTGTTTGGTTTTTGTACATATACTATAAATAATCAACAACTCAAAACAATGCAAAGTTTTACAAAAATGGCGCATCCGTAATGCGCATGCGTAAGTTTTGTTTTTAATTAGGTTAACTAAAATTATCAGGCAAAGGTTCTACGCGTTCAGCCACTGCGATTTTATCGAATAAATAAAAGGTGGAAATCATTAAAATCTGCGGTAATTAAATTACAGTTTATAATAATAACAATCAATTTTGCAAATTCATTACTTAGTTTTGTATATTTATACATTTTCTACGTATAAATCGATATTTTTTATTTTTGTCACTTAAAACTCTTTGCTTGTAAACTTTTAAAATGGAGAATCAAAAAAAGCTGTATAAATATCGCTCTAGTGCGGTAAAATGAACTTACGAGCCATGTATACATCCTTTGAAAGTGAATTTTTCGAGCAAATGTATTGTAAAGGTTTTTTTAAAGCTTCTTAATTTTTGATTTCAAAACACATTGTCATTATTTGACATTAACTGTTTGTAACCCCAAAAGACCTTTTACAAAATAAATTAGGTAGTGTGAACAGGTACCGAACAACAGTCAACCGTTGGTGTCTTTATAACCCTTTATTTGACAAAATTTCAAAAAGTTGCTAATTCAAACTTCGTCGGTCTCATGAAAATTCTATATTCAAAAAAAATACAAAAAGATAGTATTAGGTAATGTATATTGTGGTAAACATTTCCAAATAAAGGGTTCGACATTGGCGGAATCATCGATAGTATTGATGGAGATATTTATAACATTTTTAAAAATTGAATTGAATTTTTTTACTAACTATATTATGTATGACTGTAAAGAAAAATTTGATTTGGCTAAAAAGTTTCGGTTAGTTAACGGATATCAAAGAAAACACGGTGTACAGTCAGCAGCAGAAGTGGATGAGCAGTTTTGGTGCTCAAACTGATCTACACACTACTCTATTTCCTAGATATAATAGAGTGACCAGATTAACCTGGGCACCACAACCGCTCAACCACTTTTGCTGCTAACTGTGCCACTGTTAACCATGAAAAGAGGCAGAGAACATGAAGTGTAATGAAGTCGGTTAAAATAAGGTACCTAAAGGTAACTTCTGTCATAAGTGTCTTGTGATAGGTATGAAGAGTATCTTAACGGAAGTGAGGTGCGATTTTTTACGACGATCGCCGAATAACTGGTGGCTCTAAAATAAGTTTAAAGCCGTTTTATACCATAGACAAGGCTCATTGCGCTTTCAACTTTATTACCAAGCAGCAGAGTAAAAATTAAAATAGTCGTCCATCACCCTCTCATCCATAACCTGTCTTCCTATAATACAAATGGGATAGGTTGTGTACATGTGTGCGTGTGTATGTTTGTTACTCTGCCACGCTAAAACAGATGGATGAATTTATATGAAATTTAATAAGCAGGTTACTAGATCGCTGGAATATATATACTTAGGCTACTTTTTATTCTGATATTCTCGGTATCCTGACATGAAGTTTTGCACGAATGTACATGAAGACCACATTGTAATTTTTGGGAATTCCCTCACTTATTTTTGTGACTTTAGTAAAATCACGGGATTTTAACCCTTTAATAACGGGCAAGACTGAATAGGTACCTAAAATCCTTAATTCAAGCCTCGCCAATCTTTAGTCCTAAAAATTTTGCACATGAAGAAAATGCAAAAAGATGATGTTAAAGGAGACCTTTTTTTGAGATCGTTAACCTATAAAGGGTTAATTCTACTGCCAGACCTAATGATCAGAGGCGGTCCTGGACCATAATGCTGTGTGGGCTAGATACATTTTGCGGAGCCCTATGCTATGATAGCACACCACACATTAAAATTAAATGACGGACTTTTAATTGAGTAAAAAATGAGAACCTTTCGAAGCGCAAGGATCTTCAGAGCGTCTGTTAATGATTCACGGGACTGAAGCCGCAGAGAAAGGCTAGTTAAACATACATTCTTTCTATAGTTATTATCAATTATCATTACCATCATAGCTTATATGTATACATCCCACTGCAGGTTTCATGCCTCCTCTCAGAATGAGAGGGCTTGGACCGTAGTTTACACGCGGGCGCAGAGTGGATCGGGAACTTCACTCACATCATTCAATTTTCTATGCGGGAATGTGCAGATTTCCTCACGATGTTTTCCTTCACGGTAAAGCTCTTGGTAAATGTGAAATATAATTCGCTCGTATATATGTTCCGAAAAACTCAGAGGTGTATGAGCCCGAACTCGAACCCACGACCTCTGCTTGAGAGGCTACGACTTATAGGTATAGGTAATCATGTATAATTTATGTCAGATATGCATCGGAGTGGGCAAGTTGCAAAGTTTTAGGTCAAGCATGGGATCAGGCGACCTCTTTCAATTGGATGGCTTCATGCAAATGACGATAAGCACCATTCTCTGTTAAGTATGCGCTTTAAATCTGCTGACACGAGAATACCTCAGGATGTTTTATGCAATACTCGGCCAATATGAAGATACCTGACCACAACATCGCGCGACCAGCAGTACGGCGAGCGTTTTCTCCGTTCATTGCGCGGCCGAGACGCTCGCCGCACAGTGATTATCTGGCGGCACACGCAATGAACTGATAAAACGCTCGCCGCTGCCGCCGGCCGCGCGATGTGGCCGGGCCGTAACTGAACAGTATTTTAAGCTCCAAACGCACAGACAGCGGAATTTTGGCGGTGCGGTGGCGATGACGGTTGTAATATTCTAACTTGTATGAATGGTTGTGCGGTTCCGTAGCGCGAACGAACTCGTTCATACAAGTTAGAATATTATAACCGTCACCGCCACGCCTCCGCTGTTTGTGAGTTTGGAGCTTTAATAGCGATGACTTATAGCAATGAGACGTGATCGCTAACGATGGGCCTCATAAAGTTCAAGGTCACTCAGAAGGCGACGAAGAGCGCTATGTCCGGAGTTTCTCTGCGGGATCGCATTAGAAATGATGAAGTTCGCGCAAGAACTGTCTCCGACATAGCTCGAAGAATCGCCAGACTCAGTGGCAGTGAGCAGGGCACGCATTGCTCAAAAGGTTCTCGAATGGCGTCCACGGACCGGATTTTTTTTAAAACGCAGTGTAAATGGGTCCAACAAGATAGAGCGATGACTTGGTTAAGGTTGTGAGAACACGTTGGATGCGGACGGCACACGACCGGTCTGTTTGGCGAACCTTGGGGATGGCCTATGTTCAGCAGTGGACGTCTTTAATCATGAGTTTTTTAATGATTCATGATTCAGGGTTGGATCTCTGGTTGGGGCAAACATGTGGTATGGAAAAGACGAATGTTTATTCTCGAGTATCGATACGGGCGGGCGGGTCTCGGGCTGGTCCCTGTCCCATCTTTAATTTTATGCCATTAGAATTTGTAAGTCATCTAGTAGGTCCTCCATTAGTATGCAAACACTAGGAGATTTACGACACAGAAACAAACACAGTTTACGTCACAATAGAGACTCTTATTTTATTTTTCCTACGCTTCAACTGGGCTAAAACCCCTTTCGTTTGGTATTCGTATTGAGCTAGCGCGAAAAAGGGATCGTATTTTAATATGACGAATTCTTTTCACGAAAACAATCGTTCGCGATTTTATAATAAAGGATTTTTAGATAGTAGGGTAGACACTCTTTAAGCCGGGTAAAAAGTCATTATCATCATCATTTCAAAGCCGAAAGGCGTCCACTGCTGAACATAGGCGTCCCTCAAGACTCGCCAAACAGATCGGTCCTGTGCCATCCGCATCCAACGTGTTCTAGTAATCTAGCAATCTTAATCAGGTCGTCGCTCTACCTTGTTGGAAAAATACTTTGTTATTAAGTGCGTAGTAGCCTAGTAGTTTGACCACCCTCGCGAGCAGAGGGTCGTAAGTAAAGAGTCCGGGCTCAGTTCTCTGAGCTTTTCGGAAATTATGTGCGAAATTACACTTGAAATTTACCATTAGCTTTAGCAAACATCTGCACACACCTGTGAAAAAAATCAGTGGTGTGTGTGAAGTTCCCAATCCGCAGTAGGCCTGCGTGGGAACTACAGCCGAAGTCCTCTGATCTGATGAGAAAAGTTCTGTGCCCTGCATTGGGACGTATATAGGCCGTAGATAAAAAAGTTTGTCAAACTAACTTTTTAATTTGGTGTTCTTAGCCTTGCGTCTTAATTTATAAATTATTGGAGTTTAACATTTTTATAAAGTTGTTAGCTAGACGTTACTGGAGACTTTAGCACTTGAGTATTTTCGTTTTCTTCTAGTTTTGATCGCTTACCCGCGGTAACTATACAATTTTCCGGGATAAAAGTATCCTAATGTTAATCCAGGTGTAACCTATCTCTTGTCTAAATCTAGGTTACTATCATCATCATTTCAGCCGTACTTACTATCTGTGTGCCAAATTTCATTCGAATCCATCAAACACCAAATCCATACAAACATTCGCGTTTATAATATAAGATTGAAAGTCAAAAATGCACCACCCATTGCTTACGTTATAATTTTTTTTCGTGTAGATACTTGTTTTTCTGTATTGTATTATTTGTGGTGTTCAATAAAGAGTCATTGTCATTGTATTGTATTATATTGTTTTGCACTTCACCTTCTGATATGTTCTTAACAACAATAACTGTAACGGAAATTACAGGGAAAAATAGGTACTTCAGCATCTCCCACCAGCGCTACACATAACACTTAACGTTTTCCAATCAACGTTGCAGCGTCCATTAACACTTTACTTTGAATTCAATTTTTTTATTTTTTTTTTTATTTCTGTTTAGTGTTACATTTAGGTACAATTTACATTAAATGTGCCAAACTACAGAGCAGTTTGTCGGCACTTTAGCTCTTGGTTTTTGTAATTACAAATTACAAGCAACGCTAAACATAGGTATAGTTAGTAATAAGATTTGAAATGGTTAGTGTTATGTTATAAGTTATAACTTATGACATTACACTTTAAACTATTTAACTATTACAACAAGCATGATACATATGCACCGCACTTGTTGTTAAACAATTTAGTTTCAATTATCTATAAAGTACTTTTTTAATTTTAACTTAAATAAATGTTTTTTTGTTATTTCTAAATCCCTGATGAGTTCATTCGGTAGTTCATTATAAATTTGAGGAATCAGGTAACTACTAGTTCTACGACCATAATAGTTGGTGATGGTTTAATCTTTTTGGGACGACTTGAGTAGGTACTAGTTTTTTTAATATAACATTTGATTTATCCAAGTACTCCGTGACCAAAATATATTTAATTTTCTTGTCAATTGGCAAAATTTTGCAAACTTTGTATAGTGAATCATACTCTCCATGACAATCATTTTTCTGTTTTTCGGTCACAAGGCGCTTTAGGAATCTTGTTTGTAAAAGTTTTATTTCATTTAAGTGGGTAGGAAACGATCTCCCGTAGTTACTCAAGCCGTAACTGAACACCGGCTCCACCAGTGCATGGTACACACAAAACAAAACCGACCTACTTACAGTGTACTTGAGGTTATTAAATTGAGCTAACAATAATCTAAGCTTTGCACATACATTTTTTATGTGAGATTTCCAGTTCATGTCTTGATCAATACATAAACCTAAGTACTTTATACACGTAACTTTTTCTATTGGTACACATTTACAGTTTCTACTCTGCTGATGCAAGCAATCATACGTATGACCCACTATACAGATTGGAATGTCTTTAATTTTACTCATTGGCGACCTAATATGTACATACTTTGTTTTAGCTACATTTAATATAATGCCATTATCGTGCGACCATCGTACAATATTATCAAAATCATCCTGAATAAATTGCTGATTTACTTACTTAGTCAATTTCAATTACTCGCCGCCAAAGTGTTTTGGCTCGTATTGCACTTTCGTACGAGTCACCTTGTGAATAAATTGTATTGATACAATCACCAATAGAAGTGGATGAGCGGTTCTACAGCTCAAATTATACAGGGTGTGCTAAAACTCAACGGTAACATGGTACGATGAGGCAAAGGGCCAATTATAATTTAGATATACTGAAAAACGTTTGCAGAGGTGTTCAGTCAAACTAACCCTGCCACCTGCTAAAATATTTCAGATTAATTTTGAAACATCAAGGGACCTGATCTGCTTGAATATTTTCAACCTCTCAATAAAATTAGGAGTCTCAGGCTGAAATGAGACCAGAGACTTAGTGAAATGAGGGACTGGTTAGAGAGGTTTAGGCAGAAAAGACTCCGCGCTGCCAGACCACCTCCCCTGGACTCTTGTTATGCTTGTGATTGCTGTGGCAGAAGATGCCGCTCTGATATAGGACTCTTCAGTAATCGCAGACGTTGCAATCAAACTCCCCGTAACACCTGATTTTACCGGGTAAGTACGTATCAAAATATATAAAGTTTAAAAGTAATAATGGACGAAATACATAATGGTCATTTGATATAAAGCATTTTTCTTGGAAATTCTCAACTGTACAGGATTTTCATAAAATAAACCTAACCTAACCTAAACCAATCTGTAGATTACACGATTAAAACAGTTCGTTTAATCAATGGTTTTATGGAGAATTTTAGTATGTATTATGACCATTATGTATTTCGACCATTGATCGTTTTAAACTTTATAATATTTTGATACGTTCCCGATTTTACCTGAGACGCTGCAACAATCATCTGCAATAGATGACGTGGCTAATGAATGAATGTATACGCAAAGTCAGCACCTCATTGACATATTCGTATGGTTAAGTTAGAAAATAGCTAAAGAACACTATTGAAGTTTATTAAGCAGATTTGCACTATCCTCAACGATATCGTTGACCCAACATATGTACCTATACCTACAGCTGGAGGGTTTTCTCGCACAATCTGGAGTTCAAATCATTCACTCAAGTATCCGACATAAGAGATAATGAAGGGAGTTACTGACATCAAGGGTTGTTGAAACCACATTGTCTAACGCGCGGGTGCTCGCAATCGTATTCATCTCTTACCACCCTCATTTGTTATCGAACTCCTCCGAGACGGCTTGACCGATTTTTGTGATTTTTTTTCTCCACATTCGGTAGGTCTGAGAATATAGATCGTAGGTTATTTTTTGTACCCCTATTCTTCGCAGATGGAGTCGCGGGCAACAGCTAGTGATATCATAAGATTGAAAATAAAAATACATCTACACCACCCATTGCTTAACTTATAATTTTTTTTCATGTAGGTACCTACTTGTTTTTCTGTATTGTATTATTTGTGCTGTACAATAAAGAGTCATTATATTGTATTGTATTGTTTATTATATTGTTCGCCTTCTGATATGTTCTTAACAACAATGACTGTTACGGAAATTACAGGGAAGAATAGGTATTTCGGCATCTCCCACCATCTTATAGGTTTGGCAGAATGAAATGATTTTGACTTGTTGTACTATTATAAGAAGAAAGACGGCAGTGTAGTGAAGTGCCGTATACCGTGTTTAAACTAAACTATCCGATGTATTAAAATATAGAATGGGTTCTAACATCGAAAAGGTTTTCTTTCTAAAACCGTAAACTTTTTAAGATTGTTATTAAACTAGCCTAACTTAACCTAATGGGTTCTACACGATGCCGTCTTAGTAAATCCTGAGAAGATTAAGGTTAGGTGGTAGATTCAGGAGCAGACTCGTGGTCACACCACTATAGACAGCCAGGGCTCCGTCGAATAGCAATGGTGTGACAACCTGTAGGCTTATTGTCTAACGCTTCTGACGCTTGCCTTCGCAATCACTATTTCTTTCTGTCAAACGGTATAAGATGATGACAGAAAGAGACGATGAAACCGAAGGAAAGCGTCAGATGCGTCAGACAAGAGTCAGACAAGAAGAGGCAAGAGATGGTGAGACGACGAGTCTGTCATCGTAGATTCGTCGACATTCATAATTGCTTGTTATAATCTAAATTGAATAAAAATAATAACATTTCGAGTAACAATAGTTGTGCATAGTTTTATTACGGATAAGTAAACATATCTTAAAATAACTTAATTATATCTAAGTACAAATCGCTTAAGTGTCCATGCGGAAGAGTGCCCATAAGGTTGGCAGCATTTCCGCGCTGGATTGCGATGCCAATGTGATTTGACTTTGACTTTGAAGCCCTTCGTTTACGATAGACATGCATGCCGGCCGGTTTTTAGGGTTCCGTACCCAAAGGGTAAAATCGGGACCCTATTACTGAGACTTCGCTGTCCGTCTGTCCGTCACCAGGCTTTATCTCACGAACTGTGCTAGCTAGACAGTTGAAATTTTCACAGATGATGTATTTCGATTGCCGCTATAACAACAAATACTAAAAACCGGCCAAGAGCGTGTCGGACACGCCCAAGATAGGGTTCCGTAGCCATTACGAAAAAAATCAAGTAATATTTTTCTAAGTATTTCGTATGTGTACGGAATCTTCCAAGTTAGGTATCGTCAATACTTTGAAAAAAGCTCGTATCTTTATTACGCGCGTATCAAGGTTCAGTTTTGTTTACATGCTGATTTGAGATATGAGTTTTTCAAAGTAGTGACGGTATGTTTAATACCTTAAGCTAAATTTACTCTTAAACTACAAATAATTCCCAAACAATCTTAGCCGCTATAATTTTCCTTGTAAATTTAATATATTTACTACCATTTTGAATTTTTTTTAATTTTTCCACCCAACAGTTTAGATTTTAGAGGGGGGGGGGGACGGTCGATTTTAATGAAATTTTTCACTATAAAGTTGAATATTTCGCAAAAAAATCACTGAATACAAAAATCATGTAAGAAACCCCCCAATGGTTTTAAAAGACCTATCCAACGATACCCCACACTATAGGGTTAGTCGAGAAAAAAAAACACCCCTATTTGTTCCTGAGTTATGGATGTTTTGTATGTATTTAAGTATTTATTTATCTATATAAGTATGATTATCGTCGTCTAGTACCCATAGTACAAGCTTTGCTTAGTTTGGGACTAGGTCAATTTGTGTAAGATTGTCCCCTAATATTTATTTTTTATTTTTATTTACCCCCACTTTACGTCTATGGGAGGTACCCTAAAAAAAATTTTTTAGTTTTTTTTATTTAACCACTTTGTCGGCGTGACTAATATATTCATGCCAAATTACAGTTTTCTAGTACTAACAGTCTCTGAGCTTAGCCGCGGACAGACAGACAGACAGACGGACAGACATGGCGAAACTATAAGGGTTCCTAGTTGACTACGGAACCCTAAAAACCAGAATAAAATTAATATTTTAGGGGGCTCCCATACAACAAACGTGTTTTTTTCTCGTTTTTGCTCGATATTGATAACGGCAACAGGTAGACGCTTGAAATATTTACAGAATATTTAATTATATATTCACTTTAAAACTAAATAATTAAATTAAAATAAATCAAATAAGGGGGGGCCCATACAAAAAACCTGATTTTTTGCCGTTTTTATAGACAATGTTACGGAACCCTTCGTGCGCGAGTCCGACTCGCACTTGGCCGGTTTTAATATCGATAGCCATTCAACAAGTCCCGGCGCAAAAAAGGGTCCAGAACAAACAATGTTTGTCAAAGAGAGTTTTCGAATTGAAGTAGGTACTCACCCATTTATCGCAGTCTGGGAAATTCTTTGTTAATGTTCTTTATATTTCGAAGAGGCAATCTTATTTGGCCCAGCGTTTGCAACTTGAAAGTATACTAAAGTTGTTCTAATATGTTTCAATCAAATGATAGAATGAGTTTATCGTAATGTAAAGGGTCTCAAAGGAAATTGAAAGCGAACAGACTAAACTTATCGTATCTAGGCAGTGAGAAAAAAAATGAAATAAAGACTAAACATGTATATGCTTTGATCAATTATAACTGTAGATCCACAGTCGCGCGACCGAAAATGTCCGAGCCAAATGAGCGCCACTTTGATAAAAGTGGCCTTCTTTTTCTCAGTACGTTGCGTGAAATTGTCAAATTTAGCTGTCAAGTGTCAACCGAAATTCGACTGTAATGTTGTAAAGACTAGGTTCAAATTTCTGTGTAGGTGATGATTTTAATTGTTACGCAAACAAATAAAAAAGTTCGGACATTCTTTGAAGGGGATTTTGTTCGGCAATGTGTATCTTCAGTTATAATTGATCAAAGTGTATATGTATGTAATAAAAGAAAGCTTGTCACGTTTATTTCTTTTTTCTTTTCAACGTGTGAATTATTAGTAAAAATACAATAAAGCCGTTGTAGCCTACTGCTTCGACCTTATATGCCTCTCAAGCAGAGTTCGTACCTCTGAATTTTTGAGAATTACCATTAAGAGGGTTTATACCTGCTGAGCTGGCAACGTTGCATTTTTGTTAGTTTTTCTCGATTATTCCATAAAAATTGAATGAAAATTAAAAATGTTTTGTATACAAATTGTTCTAATATATAAGTTAATGTGTATACTGCAATAATAATTCGTGATAGACTTTTATTTTCTTTAAAAACGAACAAATTATTACCTAACTGTTTTTAAAGAAAATAAAAGTCTTATCACGAATTATTATTGCAGTAGACACATTAACTTATATATTAGATCAATTTGTATACAAAACATTTTTAATTTTCATTCAATTTTCATGGAATAATCGAGAAAAAATAACAAAAATGCAACGTTGCCAGCTCAGCAGGTATAAATCCTCTTAATATATATACCATGAGTAACAATTCACACTGCGCCAACTTGGGAACTACAACTTCCAATCGTAATGATTGAGTATCAATGAGGGAGGCCTATGTCCAGCAGTGGACGTCTTACGGCTGAAATGATGATAACGATGAAGGAATGCTACCTAAATCATTACATTAACCTCCCTCATTGATACCCAATCATTATGATCAGAAGCGGCTTGCAACCAACGACTAAAACAAAAAGTACCATTATCTATAGAAACGGCAAAAAAACACGTTTGTTGTATGGGAGCCCCCTTAAACATTTATTTTATTCTGTTTTTTAGTTTGCTATTTGTTGTTATAGCTAGCGGCAACCGAAATACATCATCTGTGAAAATTCCAATTGTCTACTTGGTCTCGCTATCATGGTTCATGTGATACAGCCTTGTGACAGACGGACAGACAGACAGACAGACGGACGGACAGCAGTCTAATAAAAATAATAATAAATAAATATCACGGGACAATTCACACCAATTGACCTAGTCCCAAAATATGCTTAGCAAAGCTTGTGTTATGGGTACTAGGCAACGGATAAACATACTTATATAGATACATACATACATACTTAAATATATATTAAACACCCAAGACCCGAGAACAAACATTCGTATTTTTCATACAAATATCTGCCCCGGCACGGGAATCGAACCCGGGACCTCAAGCTTCATAGTCAGGTTCTCTAACCACTAGGCCATCTGGTCGTCTAAATAATAGGATAATAGGATTCCCGTTTTTACCCTTTGGGTACGGAACCCTACAAACTGCAGCCTTTCTAAATCGTCCGTCCATTTCATGCCTGAATACGAAATACATTAATCACTAACACTTCTAAAAACTTATCATTTAGAATTACTTTCGGCGAATACTTATCATTCCAAGCGCGGTGTCTAAGTTGGTTTAGTGTCAACTTTTTTCAACGCAGACAGATTTGTTTAATCTGCGTCCAACAAGCGCTGACACCCAAAGACCGTTATCTTGTGAATTAAATTTTAGTTTGCTACCTTTTCTTTTCTTTTATTTTCTTTTTTTAGTATTGTTCCCATTATTACAATGGAATTACTTACTTGCCATACTTAAGTGGCAGTGGGCACTGGGCAGGGCACATCGCACGTAGAATTGACGGCCGATGGAGCCGAAAGGTTCTCGAGTGGCGTCCGCGGACCGGAAGACGCAGTGTAGGCCTCCAACAAGATGGAGCGACGACCTGGTTAAGGTAGATGAAAGAAAGAAAGAAATGTTTATTTACTTTTAGAATACGTATCAAAAGGTGACATAACATTTGTCCATTATGTCTCTGTCTAAGCCCTCCCACTCTGAGACGAGGCCTGTACCCTAAATCTCCTCAATCTTATTACCTAACACAAACATATTTTCTCCTGATTCACGCACACCCTTTACGCTGACTACCTAACCACTTTAAATGCAATCTGTTGGAGGTAGTTTACGATAGTATATTCCCTTTAGGTTCCCAAACGCCATTAAGCTTGTTACTGCATCCGGTGCTATTGTTGCAGCACCGGTCAAGCCTATATAGTATCATCGGCCACACAATTTCGTTAATTTCACGCCGAACGCCGTACAGTCAGCTTACAAATTAAACAACACACACACAACTGGGATGTAGGTCAAATAGACAGGTTACAGATATTGCCACAAAATCGGTCCTCATTTCTTATATACTGGAGACACGTTCCGGAATAATGATAGAACATCGAAAAGTTTTTTCTGAAATCGTAAATTTCTCAGGTTTTGTTAAAGGTTTTGTTGTTTTGTTTTGCATCGTATAGAATCCACGTTCGGTTATGTTACTTTTAATATCAATCTTAAATAGTTTACCATTTTAGAAAAACTTTTCGATGTTAGAACTCATTCGATATTTTAATACATTCGATATAGTCATTTTCGATATTGATACGCACGTCTCTATTGTACGAAGGGAATAACAATAGAAATTTCAGTTTTATTCTCTCCAGGTCCAAAGGTTTGAGCTGGTCGTTGATGAGACAATCAGCCAGGACTGTTCTCTTTATCTAATAAAATTTACTCTGCGTTTAATATTACCGATCGATTATGGTAATAATTCTTGTAAATACTTGGGCCGATCTTTACGACACCCACACACACATAAAGTAAGTGTTTTAGAATTAAACTGGAATATTGCAGCAGGTGGTTGAGTTAGTTTTCATCATCATCATCATCATTTCAGCCGAAAGACGTCCACTGCTGAACATAGGCCTCCCCAAGGCTCGCCAGACTTAGTTCTTGCGCAGATTTCATCAGTTAGTTTTACTGGAGTGCAAATATTTGTCACGAATTTTAAGTTAAGGTTGACTAATATTTCCACGTATTAGTCGATGTTGAAAGTGTACAAATTAATGATTGCAGTGGAAAATCTCTACAATAATGGTCAGTCGAACTAATCCAATCATCTGCTGTAATATTGAATTTTTAGAGCACATTTTAAGCTATCCCTATGGAGATTAGCTAGCTGAGTAAACTTTGAATTACTTTATGAACTTCATCATAATAGTTAATCTAGCGTCGCTATTATGATAAAGTTGTAGCAGGCCGCCAACTTGACGATATAAACTTTTCAGGACTGTGCAAAGTCATTACAGAAAAACAGCTCCATAAAAAACAAAATCGAAGCATCAGGAGGCTCGGCGGGACAGTCTTTACCTGCACCTTCTGAAATATAGCCGGATTAAAGAGCCAATAGGTTAGCACGCGTGCACCACCGAGCGAGGTCGTCAAAAGAATGACCAACTGTCAGTTGGCGGCCACCTGCTACCCTATTCGGGGTTACCCGCTCTTTTCTTTTACACTACCTTCTATAATTTTATAACTGTCAACGTTCGTTTCAATACTACCGCCTTACTATTACTACAATGAACTGCATCAATCATTGACGTTTAACAATCAAAACAAAGTGCCAAGTGAAACACATAATCAAATCGTGTTAATAAATTTAGGTCTAGCTAGCATTATTGTGGCAGCGCGCCGACATATGTAATGTAATTGCAATTACAATGATGAAACAGAATCAAAACTGCAAACATGCAAACTTGAAAGTGCCTCTCTAACAGTGACTCTCAATGCTTCGGATTGATCCATATAAGACCGTAGATAGAAAGACAGACAGAAACAATATACAGACTGGTATACACTATTGATCGATGCAAATGCATAGACATCGAAGGCGAATGTTAAAGTGATATGACGACGGGATAGCCTAGTTAGTGGTTAGAAAGCCCCACTACGACACTTGAGGCCCCAGTTTCGATCCCAGATGAGGGGAGACATTCGTATAAAAAATACGAATGTCAAACATCCACAACAGCACGAATGTACCGACTCGAGTCTTGAATGTTTAATGTGTAAATTGTCCCTTGATTTATTTATTTTTATTGAAGACCTACGAATGTTAAATAAACATAAGTTTAGACGACCAGATGGCCTAGTGGTTATAGAACCTGACTATGAAGCTTGAGGTCCCGGGTTCGATTCCCGTGTCGGGGCAGATATTTGTATGAAAAATACGAATGTTTGTTCTCGGGTCTTGGGTGTTTAATATGTATTTAAGTATGTTTATCCGTTGCCTAGTACCCATAACACAAGCTTTACCCAGCTTACTTTGGGACTAGGTCAATTGGTGTGAATTGTCCCGTGATATTTATTTATTTATAAGTTTAACACTTTTTTGAATAAGTTACCCTTAACAACACGTAAGTGTTGTTCACCTAACACTAACACATCCAATATCCACGGCAGCAAGTTAGGTTCTAAGCACATTGATTGTCTCACACGTTTACCCTTAGTACTAACACATGCATATGCAATTAGTGCGTCCAACCTTTATTGCTACTACCCAGAACGGTTCACGTGGATAATTAACTAGGAAACCTAAAATCATACCACAAGAGAAACCTCTGGAGGTGGCGCGGCGTGACCTCAATGTTGGTCAACGTGATTATTGTTTTTGTGTATGCGAGGAGACTGGTTATAAGAAAAAGGTCTGTCACGTGCCACATAATAAAATTTCAATTTAAACTTCAAAAATGTAACCTGCAAATAGGAAACGGCTATTTTAAATTTCTTTTTATCCTTGATGCAACGGACTTATAAGCGTTTGGAGTAAAAGGTTCAGTGTTTTATAGTGTACGAAGTCAGAATAGCAAACCCTTATAATTTCAACACGTGCGTCAGTCTATTAGTCTGTGGCTTTGCTCAGATATTCTTAGTACTAGAAAATTGAAATTTAGCATGAGTTTACTGATCAGATCGTGTCGTTGGATAGGACTTTCAAAAATATTGCAGTTTTGTGATACCATTCGAATCAGGGATGAAAAATAAACGTGAAATATACAATAGTATATTAATGTGTGTGTCTTTATTTATGGATACAATAGAATTCATAGCTAGTAGTATGTAAACGAATTTGAAAGGAGAACTATACTAACTAGTAGGCTTACAAGAGTGAGAGTAGTAGATTATCAAAGTTACTTAGTCAATAAATCACAAGACTTATTTAGTTTAGTCTTATTTACACCAAGTGAATAAAGGGAGAAAGGAGTTGTAAGTCTGAAGAAAGATCTTTGCCCAGCAGGACAAAAACAGTGCTAGTTTAGCTTAGCAAAGACATGAAAGTAAATATCAAAACATCTTGAAATAAAGAAGTTGCGACGCGATGCGAATGGGGTTGCAAAAGCAATATTCGCACGATTAATAATAAAATGCATCAATTTTAAATATTCTCATTTCAAAACTAAACCTTATTTTTTCTACGTAAAGTTTAGTTTTGAAATAAGAATAATTAAAATTGATGCATTTTATGATTAAGAGTGCGATGATGGAACGCTGGTATCTCTACAGAAATGTTCGTGAGTCAAGACCCCCACTCGTCATTATCCAGAAGCGTTCGTGGCGCAACAAGCAGAGTTAAAACTGTTAAAAGTATTGTTGACCTAGATCTGCACAGGGTTGTCTGTGAGTTAGTATAAATTTTGAGTAACTTTGATATTTTGTGGTATCATTGCAATAAAATTAATATTATTCCTAAGGGGTATGTTTTTGAAAAGTAGAAATACTTTATTGAATCAGGCGTTACTTTGCGGAGGTCCATATTGATGAACTAAAACAATTACTTTGCTCACCCGCGACCTAGGTCGTGGTAGGGGTTAGGTCGCGGGTGAGCAAAGTAATTGTTTTAGTTCAGTAGAAATACGTTTGCTGAAACTTGAAATGAATGAATAAGAGTGCTAATTTACTTTTCAATTAAATTCAGGTTTAATATAATATAATTTTTCACATTCGAATGGTAGTTTGGGGGTAGTTACAATAGAGGGATCTCTCTCCAGGCAGATGTTATGCCTGAGGACCGAAGTCCTATGGATGAAAGTTGGAAGTTGTATTTATGCAGCCGAGTTGAGAAATTAGTTTCTTATGTGATGACTAGATGGCGCTAGTCGTCGCTACATCAACCCCCCTTTTAGACCGTAGGTCGATACGAATTGCAGTGGAGTGCCGTCTGTGCGTCATGTGGGCGCTTACAAGGGCCAGTCGCTCAGAGCCTCGTCGGCGTGCATTTTTGTTCCTCTGCTACTTCTGGATGCCTGTTGCATGATTGCTCGGAGCCTTGTTGGCGAGCGTTGGTTGATTGATTGGCAAGTGGAAGTAGTGGGAGGAGGATTTGCGAACTGTAGACACCAGGCAGATAATAGAATACATGCTAATGGTGCACAGTGCGGTGAGTATGGCTTGCTGTGAGACTGCGTCATCGTCTTGTGTGTCTGAAGGTTGCGATTTTGTCCAATGTCGTGGGTCACAAATACCTAGACACTATCATTTTTCTATGCATCACATCTCTCAGCTCGCTTAATCACTTATTGCAGCAATACTAGCGACATCTATGTTAATACTCTCAACGAGAGACGTCAACACTCCTTTGGAACTAACCGCTCACCCGGACCAAGAGATGTCGCTCAAGCCATTTTTTTTGAGATTGCTATGTAGCATCTATTTGTATTTTTATTTTTCAACTCCATTTTTTTTACTTTTACGGTTATCCCGTGAAATTCATATAGGTACCTACAGGGTGCCTTTTTTAAGGGGCTTTAAATGCAAGGGTCGATTCTACTCCCAAAACTGGGCATCTTTTATTCAGCAACTTTAAAAAAAAAAGTCTAATCTTAATTTTTTTTTGTTCATACAAATTAAATGCTGTTTTCAATGTATGCAATACAACACTAAACTGACGGCACACTGATAAAGTTTATCAGAGATGTCAAATGAATAAAATCACGTCATTCAACCTTTAATCAAATAAATCAGGAACTACTTTCATCACAAATATAATCAAGGCGACAAAAATTGAAATAACAGTAAAAACAAGTTCTCTTCTTTCATTATGCGGACGGCTAAGGAGTGGCTCTCTGCCGAGGTCAGTTTTTTCGGAACGCTATAATCTGGACATCTTTAAGGTCAAAGTGAACAGACACCTTCTAGGCAAGCGTGTACCATCTTAGCGAGCTTCCATCAAGCGACATTGAGGCCAAACGTAAGCCTATTTTTTATTAAAGAAAAAAGTTTCTTTCTTTCACCGACCCACCACCGAACCCCCCCCCCCCCCCCCCCCCCCGCACACCCGCGTTCACATTCACCACCGTACCTACTCCCAAGTCACTACTTCTAAAAACTGTTCTATAAATTCTTAAAATAGACGTATCTTACTGGGTAAACGGGATGGTGAAAAGCTGCGAATGGGGCAATTTGGAGTAGGGCGTAGGAATCACCGGGGCCACCTACTGGGCGCCTACTACTCTATATGATGAACTCCTTCTTCAAGAAGCGAGAGCACAGGAAATGGACTTGGATGAGCCCTGACGGTGTAACGAGGAATGAGATAGACTTTATTATGTCGACGAGGAAGCAAATATTCAATGATGTCTCCGTGATCAGTGCGGTTAAAACCGGGAGTGATCACCGTATGGTACGAGGCACATTGAATATTCGGTTCAAGCTTGAAAGAGCGCGACTGATAAAGTCTACGCTCCGCCCGGCACCAGCCCAGCTACAAAACCTCGAAACGTTCCAGCTTGAACTTCAAAACCGTTTCGAATGCCTAGGAAGCGACATGGATGACTACAATGACGGGTTTGTGGAAGCTGTCCATACGGTTGGGTCAAAGTTCTTTAAGACTCACCGTACAAATAGAACCAAAAAAATCACACCTTCTACTCTAAAGCTCATGGAAGATCGACGTAAGATGATCCTACAGACATCTGGTGACGCTTGCCAATACAGACAGATCTCAAAGTCTCTGAGGCGCGATATACGCCAGTTTAATACTAATAGTATTGAAGTGGCGATAGAGCGCAACAGAGGCTCTAAAGTTTTTGCCAAGAATCTGTCTGTTGGGCAAAGCCAATTGGCAAAGTTAAAGACCGATGAAGGTAGGATCATGACCTCTAAACCGGAGCTATTGTTAGAAGTTGAGAAGTTCTATGGACAGCTGTACACATCAACGATGAAACCCGTCATGGATCTAGCTGAAGACCCGAGAGCTAGATTAACCTGGCACTATACCGAAGACATCCCGGACGTCAGCCTGTACGAGATTAGTACGGCTCTCAAACAACTAAAGAATGGCAAGGCCCCTGGTGATGACGGAATAACAGCCGAACTTCTGAAAGCGGGTGGAAAACCGATCCTCAAAGCCCTTCAGAAACTATTCGATACCGCCATACGTGAAGGGAAAACACCAAAAGCATGGAACAGAAGTGTAGTGGTGCTGTTCTTCAAAAATGGCGATAATACCTTATTGAAGAATTATAGACCCATTTCACTTCTGAGCCATGTTTACAAGCTGTTTTCGAGAGTCATCACGAATCGTCTCGCGCGCAGGTTAGACGACTTCCAGCCTCCCGAACAAGCCGGGTTTCGAAAAGGCTTTAGCACTGTGGACCACATACATGCGTTGCGGCAGGTTATACAGAAAACCGAGGAGTATAACCGCCCCCTTTGCCTGGCATTTGTGGACTACGAGAAGGCCTTCGATTCGATCGAGACTTGGGCTGTACTGCAGTCTCTCCAACGGTGCCAAGTAGACTACCGGTACATCGAAGTGTTGAAGTGTCTGTATAATAACGCCACAATGTCTGTCCAACTTCAGGATCAGATGTCGAAGCCCATTCTATTGCAGCGGAGAGTCAGACAAGGAGATGTTATCTCTCCGAAACTGTTCACCGCTGCACTAGAGGATGCGTTCAAGACTCTGAACTGGGAAGGGCGTGGCATCAATGTAAATGGCGAATACTTCACTCACCTTCGATTTGCCGACGACGTGGTGCTTATGGCTGAGACCTTGGAGGACCTCAGTGCGATGCTCGCTGACCTCGGAAGAGTCTCCGAGAGAGTTGGTCTTAAATTGAACATGGACAAGACGAAGGTCATGTCGAACGCCCATGTTGTACCAACTCCCGTCGTAATCGGAGATACTTTGCTCGAAGTTGTTGACGACTATATCTATCTGGGACATACAATCCAATTGGGTAGGTGCAACTCCGAGAAAGAGGTCAATCGACGAATTAGACTCGGCTGGGCAACGTTCGGGAAGCTCCGCAATATCTTGTCATCCGATATACCGCAGTGTCTCAAGTCAAAAGTCTTTGACAAAGAACATTGTTTTGGGTTCTATTGCGCTAGTAAATAGCCCTAGTGACAGTTTTTCTCAAATATCTTCAATGTACAGACACCGACTTTTTACAGATTTATTATATGTATAGATTTCGAGTAATCACAACAAAAACCATAAAAACCTAACATTAAAATCAAACCTTTTATTTACACTCGCTTTCATTGCCGTACTGAATTTTCAACATGCGTTCCTTGCCGTCGTATCGCCTTAGAATGGATCTTTGAACAGAGCGTAAACTAGACGAACAAATCATCGGATGTTTTTTTTTTCTTAGGTTCTATCGTATCAGTGGCTGTCGCAAACACGTCATCTTTGATGGCTCCCTATAAAAAAAAACCAGAGGCGTCAAATCCGGTGATCCGGGCCAAATCTTCCAATCCAGCGGTTTTCAAAAATTTGTGGACCAATAATGGACATTTCTGCGATTCCATATACCACTACGGCAAAATGAGCTTTCGTCTGTCCAGATGGCACTTGAATGAATGAATGAATCTGGATTTTGGCGATGTTGTTGTAAAAATCAGTCACGACAGGCTTCACGTATGGGGAAATCTCGCAGCAATAACTCGTGCACCTTTGCCGGTTTAAAGAGGTGCCGTTTGTTCATTTTTAAAACTTTATGAACTACCGAATGATGTGCTCCAAAATTCTAGCTGTGATCCGTGTATTCGAGCGAGGATAGTCAGCAAAATAATCCACAACTCTGTCTTTAAATGGTAATGGCAATGTATATTGCCCAAGGCTTCCACATGTGTATTTCCAATAGTTAGTCGATCCTCTCTTAGCCGTTGAACTGCATTTACTATTGCACGAGAATTATGATGTGGATATCTACGATTGGGAAACGGTTCTCGGTAAAGTTCGAGTGGTCGGGCTCCGTTTCCTTGTGTTTCGCCGTACAATAACACCATATCAGTCACTTCTGCTGCAGTGAACACTAAAGTTAAATGTTAGTCTAACATTTGGTAGCATAGCGTACGGTTGTGGTACCTACTATGAAGATGAGCTCTGGTTGAGTTCGAAACGCGTCAGTGTAGTTTGGTGGTGGTGATAGTTGGGTTTGTGTGTATTCGTACAGTGTGGAGGTAGAGGAACTGCATGAAACGCATTTCTTACTTAAACTTAACTATCGTAAGGTCGTGGGTGAGCAAAGTAATTGTTTCAGTTCATTAATATGGATCTCCGCAAAGTAACGCCTGATTCAATAAATTGAATGCGGATGTTCCTCTGTTGCGGATGTGAATATCTGCAACACCCCTAATTCAAACCCGTTTAGCATTACACGGCCAAATTGCAAACAGTGGCTATTAACTCAACAATCCCGTGTTATGACTATAGTCCACAGTCCACCGTTGGATTGCAGCATCGGCAACCCTATCCATGCATCGCATTGTCCGGATTGTCTAAAGCGCGATTTATGTTTATGTCTGTAAAATTTTAACCGTCCGATAAACTCAACTTCGGAATTTCAGCTTTGGCTTTAAACACCGTTAGTCTTAGATGAAATATAAAGTAAATAATGGACAATTTACGCAGGCGTCGTCATGAATGATCCAATCTATAGGTACACTGTTTCGCTCACTTATAAGTGTCTGTGAAATGGTGACAGTTTCGAAACTTGTTTGATTTTTTCTCACCCTTCTATTTCATTTCATCTCTTTGGTGGCATGAGACAAGATGAACAATTAAAAGTTATAAAATTACTTCCTCGCATCGCTTCTACGAACTCCAACGTGTTTCCGGGAACCGAAAGTAAGTACCTATTACTCTACTTACATTTGCACCTGTCGTATGAAATGTCACGGAAAAGTTAATATTTACTTTTCTCTTTCTTTAATTTGTTTTATCCTTTTAATGTATATGATGAGACAGCGTATAACTCAGTTTGTACACTTTTTAAATAGAAAAAAAAATTAAGTGAAAAATCGCCATGTAAAAAGGGAGTGAGTGAGACAGAAGGCAGGAGATAAACCTTCAAAAATATTGACACAATTGACACATTGACATTCAGTTCTTCAGCATCATTATTTAATCTGTTAGGGCGTTTATTCGAACGTTTTTAATCGCTTCATTTATCTGGTCACATTTTATAAAAAATGGCGGTAAATTTTGATGTGGCTTTCGGTTATTATTATATTAGAAGTCCTGTACGTTTAATATATTTTTATTTTATTACTGTTGCCCGCGACTCCGTCTGCGGAGAATTTGAGATATAAAAATTAGCCTACGACCTATTCTCAGACCTACCAAATTACAGACAAAAATTTCATAAAGATCGGTCAAGCCGTTTCGGAGGAGTTCGATAACAAACACCGTGACACGAGATTTTTATATATTGAAGATGAGAGGGAGGAAAACGAGCAAGCGGGTCATCTGATGGAAAATGATCACCACTGCCCATAAATATCATCAAAGAGAGTCACCAATCTTGCCTGCCTTTAAAGAAACTATAAACCCTTTTCTTGAAAGCCTCAATGTCATAATTGTCTGAAAACACTGCTGCCGGAAGCTGGTTCCACACTTTCACCGTACGTGGCAGGAGCTGTCGAAGAAAACGTAACAGTGGTAGACTGCCATTCATCGAGATGGTGACGATGGTGACTTAGACTTTCGGCGGGAAGTGCGAAACACAACTGTTACTGCCTGGTGATATAACTGGAAACTGTTTCAGAATCTGCTGCCATTTCTTAAAAAATGTGAAAAATGTGTGCGTGTTGTTTTGAGACCAAAATTTATCACATTATCGTATTGTAAAGAGAAATTTTGGTCTCATTTTCTTCACCAGTACACGCGTACGAAGCCAGAGGGGGGCGGGGGGGGGGGGCTGTGGCAGCTGTAAAGATATAATTTTCACGCGGGCTGTGTACTTTGTAATTAACAATTATAACAATACCTAACTGACGAATGTACGGTCAGCTGCAGGCCAGCATACCTTTTCTCTGCAGCTGACTGTATTATAAACTACAAATTATTCAATAAAGAAAGTATTTTGTATCACATCTCACTCAGCCTACATAAGTCCCTCTGCAAGGCACAGGCCTTCTTTCAAAATGAGAGGGCTTGGGCCGTAGTTCCCACGTGAGCCCAGTGCAGATTGGGAACTTTACAAAATTACTTCACGGGTGTGTGCAGATTTTCCTCACGATATTTTTCTAAACCATAAAGCTCATGGTAAATTTCAAATGTTTTGTAGGACTTAATGAACTTTGTTATTCAATTAATAAATAACTTTAAGTTAGCTCAATTCATTTACAAAATTACAAAATTTATGACTCCATCTAGGCGTTAAGCACTACGCCAGTTAGAAAAAGTTCGGACTCAAGAGGATATGATTTCTTCAATTTTTCCAAAGTCACAAACGAAAACAAGTGTTGAACTAATATTATGAGACAGCTTTGATTTCAATTTGGACTCGACTCTTCGCAAAGTCCTTACGTCGTCGTCCTCACCCCTTCACGTGTTTGCCTTCATACAATATACCCCCAATAAACCTAGCAGATTCAATATTAACTCAAGCAAATAACTTTTTATTTGATGTTAAAATAGAGACATGCGCGGTACAGATTCCTGCGATGCTGGCTGCACGGTACTTTAAAACTCACACCAAACGAACTCTTTTAATATAATATTTTTATTTGCGGAGGTAACTGGCTGAAACCGGCATTATTCCCCGGAATTCTACTAATACCTATTATAAATGCAAAAGTTTGTACGAACGTGCGTGTGTGAGTGCGTAAGTGCGTGTGTGTGTGTAACTCCTTCACCCGATAACAGATAGGATATTTTTTATACTGTTTTAAACTTTCGTGATTTTACTTGACGTTTCGGCCACATTGCAGCAGCCGTGGTCACGAGTTGACTGAAGTGTAGGGTGTCAAGTTCGTTTAGCCACTCGTGTCTTTCGAACTACCCGCACTTGATTCCAATTAGATTTTTTTTGCGTATAAGTCCCGTTTAGTATAATAATTAAGATACTTTTTATCTAGCTAGTAAAAAGTATTACTGTCATAAGTAAGGTTGCACATTAAAGTAATTAAGTAAGTAAGTAAATCTTTATTTGCTAGAATACGGTTACAAGGTCTTAAGAGTAAACTAACTACCTACGTAAATTTCCATAGTCTCCTCCACACAAACTAGCGCAGTACGCAAAACCGTTTTCCAGCTCAAGGGGATCGACCGACCACTGTCACGATTAAAATTCAGATGACGACTATTCTCAATGGCCTCACGTACTTTCCGAGGAACAAAACACTTTTCCCTTGCCAGTACGGACACCTTATCGAAACGATTGGTTGCAGTGCGTTGAACCCGAACTCAATAGGTGTTTCGTCAGTGCAGAACCCCGGTTGTCCAGCTTCCTCATACTACGTACGTATGTGATCCGTCAGTCTTGTGGTAGGTAATATTATGACCAGTCTCTCCAAATTCACATTCCTTATCCTTCGGTGACCGCACCATACCTCTAAGCTGCATGTGAGCGTGGAAGATCGTCTTGATACTATATCTTCGGCGTAAGAAATGTTAGATTTTATCCGTTACGTTCTTAATGTACGGCAGGTATATCAAGATTGGTTTTTAGGAGTCTTTTTAAATTTTTTTATTTTTCAAGTCCAAATTTTTGCTTTTACGGTCATCCCGTGAAATCCAAATATTTCATGCTAAATACAAACTGAAACATGGATACACAGAAAAAACCCAGAAAAAGAGACCAGCGCCAGTTTGACCAGTGGTGGTGTAGGGGTTTAGCACGCAGCACGGAATGCTAAGGACCTGGGGTCGATTCCCAGCGCTGGTCTCTTTTTCTGTTTTTTTTTTCTGTGTATCCGTTTCAGTTTGTATTTAGTACGAAATGGCAGGTATATCGGCACTATCTCGACTAGGCTGCCCATCGTTGTGATGATGCGTTTATTACACGATTGCACAACCTCCAGTAATATAATGGCTGTTGTTCTTCATACATGCCCACTTCACTGCGCTTCACGGAATTCTGTCTTTACTACAGTTTTACAGTATATAATACTACACGTAAAGCTGCAGCACTTTTTACCTTTAACAATGAATTAATGACTCTTCTGAAGTCATTTTGATAAAATTAAAAATGAAATTTCTAGAGCGTTTATAGAAATGTCCCGAACGGCTTAGCCCTACGCCAATACTCGGCGCTGTTCGGCGCACTGCAAAAAAAAACGCCCTTTCACAACTTTACGGATTTCTATTTCCGTAATCCATTCTTAGTGGAGCTTAGTAATGGACGGATGGATAAGCCTAACTCCGATGCCAAGGTTGACTTCCCCTGACCTTTCTCTGATGTCTAGAAAAGATTAAAAAAAAATATCCATTTTTTGTGAAACAATGAGAGCAAACGAGTAAACAAAAAAAGTTCACAAAACCAATAAATTCGTAAGGGGACTGGATCATATAACACCGTACAGTAAAATTATATAAAGTTTACCACTGACAGATGGTTTGCCTTCATTTCATATTCAACTTTAACAACCTACAAATAAAGCCAACTTTAGAATACTGTTACCCACGTTTGCAGATTTTGTAATAGCTACTTTATTTGTATGTTGTTAAAGTTGGAAATTAAATGAAGGCAAGCCATCTGTCAGTGGTAAACTAAAAGTAAACTTATTGTAAGAAACAAAAGTTGTCTCTCCTGTGAACATAAAATTAGCGACTCCGAGTCAGCAAACTTATCATTAAGGCCCGGAATTTTGCGTGCGGCTGATGACAGATCGTAGGGAGAGAGCACCGCTTTTTTTCGATGTTATCGACAAATCGACAGGTTTTTTTATTTATGTTTTTATTAAATAAAACCTTCTGACTTTCCGATGATAAGTACTTTTTCAGCGGTCAATGATGAAAAAGTTCGAAACATCGGAAAGTTTAATCCGTTTAGTTTGCTTTATTTAAATCACTATAATTACGAAAACCTTTATATTTTATTACTTGAGAAAAGATCCCTCTGAGACCACTTAACGTTAGGTAGCTTTGCCTACCTTTTGATAAAACAAAAGAGAAAATATTCCTTCAGTTCTTACCATAGCCAATATAAATTATTTTGTAATAATATTCCAAGCAAAAATATATTTACTATTATAAGAATGTATTAAAGTTACAACTTAATCAACAGTTTGTTGATTTGTCGATAACATCGATAAAAAGCGGCGCTCTCTCCCTACGATCTGTCATCAGCCGCACGCCCTCTTCTCAGAATGAGAGAGCTTGGGCTTTAGTTCCACGCGAGGCCAGTACGGATTGGGAACTTCACCCAAAGAGTATTGTAATATTATATGAACAAGAGTGGCAACTCTATGGTCAAAAATGCATGTATGGAAGGTGCTGCCGCCCTACGGCAGCTCAAGAACTAATGTGACTTATCTATAGATATATACCTATCTATATTTATATGTTGGTAGTGATGTACAGCTATAGATACGCGTACCTATAGCAATGTACAGTCAAGGATTTTAATTGATAGGCTAATTGCCACTATTCGTATTTTAGCCGTCTAATTCAAATCAGCATATACGAAGTATAAGCGGCTAAACCCGATTTGCTTTATACGGCTAAAATACGAACATTGGCAAGTGGCCTATCAATTAAAGTCCTTGACCGTACAATTTGGTACGCCATGGCCATGGCCGATGAATGACAAGTTTGACAAGTCAACCAAGATGGCCGCTAATTTAGTTCTTCGTCAAACACCTAACACCAAAGGTCGCTGCAGTCGCATGAAAAGTGTGATATATGTAAGTGTGCCCCCCCTGACTTCACCATTGAACTGCTTTGCAAGTGGGCGCACAGGTGTGGTGAATTTCAAATGTAATTTCTCACAAAAGATCCGAAAATCTTGGAGGTGCGAGACCGAGCTCGAACCTACGACCTCCTGCTTGAGAGACCATAGGTCAAACCACTAGACCACAACGACTTTGAATTTAACATTATAGTTATACTTCATTTAATTTAGAATTAGAAACCACAATAACATTATATTGCGTCTGGTCAACTATTTCTTACCTAGCAAATAGTACAGTACAATGGTCTGGGAGCCGCAAAAGAAAATTGTTTTAATGTCACTTTATTTGCGTGTCGTCAATTGTTACTCTAGTAGGTACAAATTGTAAAGAGATTACAGTTCTCGAGCCGCAATATAATGTTGTTGTGGTTTCTAATTCTAAATTAAATGAAGTATAAGTATTTTTAGGATAGTTTTAATTTCAATTGTAACCGTGTTATTATTTATTTAATTTTATGTTTATACAAATAACGTAGAAAAATACGATAGTCATCATTTCAACACTCGTGAAACCAACTTAGAAATAGACTTGGGATTCAAAAGTGAAATTGAAGCCTATTTTTAGCATCCATCTATCACAGATAGATCAAGCCACTTCACCTCAAACTCTCATTAATTTCTTTCCACGCCACCCTGTACACATAAACCTTTGCACCTTGCAAAGAGAATTCAAATTCCAACGCACCCTGTATTTTAAAGATGGAATTAGAGCCTCAAATTTGGACTTTAAGGTTAGGTTACTAGGGTTGTAAAAGAATTGGCTGTGTTTTCGGGTAGCACGAGTGTACTCGACCCCGTGCCTAAAAGCCTGGAACTTTAGATCAGCAGTGTAATTATACTGCGGCTGCCGAAACTGTTTCAGTTCACGAAAACTACACGTACTAGTTGTACTTGGTGCAGCTACATAATGTCAATATCATTTAATTTGTTTTTTTTCTGATCTTGTTCTGTGGCTATAACATCTAGGTTATACAGCCAACTAAATTAATAACGCACTTGACTGGTTTTTAGGGTTCCGTAACGAGACCCTATTACTAAGACTTCGCTGTCCGTCCGTCTGTCGCCAGGTGTACCTATCTCATGAACCGTGATAGTTAGGTGAAATTTTCACTGATGATGTATTTCTGTTGCCGCCATAACAAAAAATACTAAAAAACAGAATAAAATAAATATTTAAAGGGGCTCCCATACAACCGAAATTATTTTTTTGCCGTTTTTGTAGATAATGGTACGGAACCCTTCGTGCGCGAGTCCGACTCGCAGTTGGCCGGTTTTTAATAATAAATACCTATTGAAATAAAGAACGTTGTTCGATAAGAGCTGGCCATGAGAGATTCTGACACATTGTTGCGTGGACTATTGAATCATGACAATGCAGTGCCGCCACTGATACCATTCAGTTTGATTTCTCTTGTCTCTTACTGTGTTTGATAAACATATTTTCAGCATACCAGTCTACATATATGTCCCACTGTAAGGCACAGGCCTCCTCTCAGAATGAGAGGGCTTGAACTGTAGTTCCCACGTGGGCCCAGTTCAGATTGGGAACTTCACTTACATCATTGAAGTTCTTCTGAGTTGTGTAGGTACAGGTTTCTTCACGATGTTTTCCTTCACCGTAAGGGTATAAGTTGGCAGCCGACTGCACGCAGCAGCAGCAGACGACGTGTCGCAAGCTACGCCAACTTATACCTTATTTCTATGAAATTCCCTCCGTAGTTAGCGTAGCTAGCGACACGTCGTCTGCTGCTGCGTGCAGTCGGCTGCCAACTTATACCTTAAAGCTCATGGTAAATTTCAAATGTAATTTCGCACATAAAATTCCGGAAAACTCGGAGGTGCGAGCCCAGGCTCAATCCCACGACCCTCTGCTTGAGAGGCCATAGGTCTCACCATGGCTTTAACATTATTTTACCTTGTTGAGAGAGAGAGAGAGAGAGAGAGAGAGAGATGTTTATTTACACATATTCGATACAAACACAGAAAAAAAAATACATTTGACAGGAAATATACAAATAAATATCGAATAGTATAAATTGGGCCCCACTCAGCATAATGTTGAGGCAAGCCACAACGCTTGTTCTTATTCGTCTATCCGCGTCCGCGTCGTTTGTTCGCAGGCCACGTCTCCGCCCCATCTCTTCTGTCTGCTTTGAATCGCGACGCTTCTATACATTTAGTTTGAAAACGCCGGGACTGCGACACACCCCCGTCCCACGTCTCGTCTGTGTGGCTTGCGCTTTACTCAAATAGTATTGTAATATATATAAATTTTACTGCCCCAACGGCCGTCGGTTCTACGAGCAATGTGCCCTGAATACTGCATTTGTATGTATATTTGTCCCTTCTCAGTCCGTAACGTAAGGTCCGTAATGAACGGATCAAAAATGGATCAAAAAGATGTTAGCGAAGTCGATTGTGTTGTACTTACTTGCAACAGTGTCATTTGGTACATAAATGGTGAAATCCTTTTCAGTACTTAATTGCTTAACGGGCTGCCAAACGGAATTGAATTTCAATAAACGAATTGCAGATTGATTGAAGTTCTTTGTTCCACTATTTAATAGCAAAAATGCACTGAATTTGGGTACCTTTGTTTCGAGATAAAACTTATTTTACATGAAATGAAAAATGAAAAAATGAAAATGTATTTATTCCAATAGCCAGAGTAACATGCAAGAAGGTTAGAGACCTCCTAGTAGGTATGTGAGAATACCTGTGACAGGAGATACCGCTCTTCTGGAATAAAATCTAATTATAATGACATGTCTAATACCAGTAACAGAAGATAAGAAGAAATAACTGCTAGAATACTTATGTATAGTACAGCTAAATCTACCGATCAGTGCTACATGTAGAGTGAGCATTCTAGTAAAGCAATCCGGAGAGTGATACAAGCGTAACTTAGGTACTCTTTTAGGTTATAATTTATTCCGCAATTCGTTGTGTATTAACTTAGATATTTTTTGGAAACTATAGGTCTACATCTTACTATGTTAACCTGTAATGAATATTTGTATATGACTGTTTGTTTCATAATAAATAAATAAATGTAATAATTTGGTTTCTGACGCTCTTTTTCGATCTAATGTTGGTATAACCTTCGGGTTTTTAGGCTTTCGGTCTACGTAATTTCCCGGTGCAATAAATATTCGATGTTTAAATATTTTTATTATTTATTAACTATGATACTTTTCTAATGCCCTCAAATGGGTTGATTCAATAATATCTTGTATTGTATCAAAGGAAATAAATGTTCACGTTTTGAGTTTGAACCTTTCTTCCCCAATTCTCTCTTTCCACTTCAACTTAAATTGTTCTTCGAGTTTCTCAGTGCCTTTAGTTCTTCGGTGAATTTCCGTATTCTGGATTCTATTGCGTAAAGAAAAGCCTTTTTAACACGCCAACGGTCCCAGATCACGTCTCAGAGCTATATGTCATCACTGACAACACATACTGGTTAAAGACTCTAGTCTTCAGGCACTGCGGAATTTCGGGCGTGAAGATATCACGAAGTTTTCCGAACGCTGCCTTCCTGAGTTGGATCCTTCGGGGAACCTCTTTGTCGAAGTTGGACCTGCCTAACACTGGACTACTTATTTGTTTGTATAACAGGCCCTAAAACAATCCCCGAATATTCTCAATCGTAAATAATACAATTCAATACCATAATCCAATGTAAAATACCAGGATTTCCCAATCTACATTTTTATCCAATTATTATCAAAACACAAAACTCGCAGCACGTCACATGCAAATTATAAGCCGTTTTTAACCGCATATCTTGAATGAAAAGCATGAAAAATTACCCGTTGTTGTTAAAATTGTTTTGCTTATGTTATCGGCTTTTGAAAACATAACAATGTTAACATTATAATTTGACTTCTGGAATGTGGGGCAACAATTATTTTACCGTGCAAACAGTACACTATGCAGCCTACGAGTACCTACTAAAACTAATATTACAAATGCGAATGTTAATAAATGTGTGTGTTTGTTTGTTATTCTTTCCCCGTTTTAACGGCTAGATGGATTTGAATGAAATTTGGTATATAAATGTTCTTTGGAATAACACATAATAATATGCTACTTTTATCTCGATATTCCATAGGTACGTTTCGGGATATACGCCCGTTAAAATGGCAAATTCAACCGCTAAGTTCGTGTTGAAAACCACGATTTAATTTTCGGTAATTTCCATGGCGAACTTGTAAAATCGCGGAATTTGAATCCAACATAATAAAGATAAGGTAAACGTACCAATGCTCGACACCTCAGCGCCCAGTAGATGACACCCATCTGTCACCTCTCTTACTATGACATATTAAGATTGAAGGTGCAATGTATTGGGTCAGTGTCGAGTACAGGGACGTTTACCTTATACGCGGACAGGAACGCGGGTAAAGGTTCGTTTGAAATAAATATCTTACGGTTCCACTAACTAGTATTGATCCAATTCTCATGCGAAACATCTGTGCGTCCATAAACACCTTTCATGCTATTTGAATATCCATTTCCTAGTCTCTATTGGTACGAACAGACGTAGCGATTTACTTGCGCATGTTTAGACTTCCACGCTGTAAAAAAGCCGTGGTGGCCTAGTGGTTTCCTGTTTACCTGTGGCCTCTCAAGGAGAGGGTCGTGGGTTCGAATCCGTTCTCGCACCTCTGAGTGTTTTCGGAATTTATGTGCGAAATTATATTTGAAATTTAGCATGACATTTTGCGGCAAACAAACATCGCAGGGAAATCTAGATACACTTGCAAAGCAATTCGATGGTGTATATCATCATCATCATCATCCCAGCCTATCATCTGCTGGAGAGGTCAATCATAGGTCAAACAACTAGGCTACTACGGCCTTTACAAATATGTTCACCTGATCCTGTGCAACAAAACGACAAACAGACAGAAACACAAATAAACAACGCTTCAAACTCCTATCACCCTCTGTGCCTCATGGTGTTGTTAAAAACCAGCCAAGTGTGAGTCGGACTCGCGCACCGAGAGTTCCGTACAAATTTTTAGGTATTTCAAAATAATACCCCGTAAACAGCCGTAACTAAGTATAATAACCCAGTTTTAGTAGAGCCCTGCTTCAAAGTAAAATGTATGCAGTGCTTGATAATTTTATATTGGAAATACGGGATCCCTTAATATTTAATTATATTTTATTTTTTGTGGTAGCGGCCACAGTAATACATAATCGGTTATAATTTTATGCATCTAGTTAATGCCATTATAAAGAGTTAAAAACGCTGAAAAAAACCACATTTCTTGTATGACGCCTGCCTTTAATTTTTAACTTTATTTTAGTTTTAGTATTTGCTGTCATAGAGGCCACAGTATTAGGTACATAATCGGTGAAAATTTCAAGTGTCTAGCTATTATGGTTCCTTGAACCGTATCGTACCGGATCTCTTGAGATAGAGCACTGTGGCAGAATAAATGTACGGACAGCAGCGGAGTCTCAGTAATAGAGTCCCGTTGGCACTATGGCCACTGAACCCTAAAAATGATACGTAGGAACTAGTGCATCGTTTTCAGGTCAGTCGTTTTGCAGCGGGCGTCGAGCCCTCTCTAAAGTAATCAATCACTTCGAAAACCTCGCTCCAATACAATAGGCCTGGTTCGTGCCTTCGTGCCGCAGTATAAACCAGTATGTGATCTACCTCGTCAAATTTCTACTAACACTAGAGATAAGAGGAATGGAAATGTCACGACTACATAATTAAAAAAAAATAAAAAATATATAAGTAAACTAGCTGTTGCCCGCAACTCCGTCTGCGAAGAATAGTGGTATAAAAAATAGCCTACGGGTGACAGACGGACAGACAAACAAACAGATGGATGGACAGAGGAGTCTCAGTAATAGGGTCCCATTTTTACCCTTTGGGTGCGGAACCCTAAAAAATAACGTTAATGTCACTAAATACTGGTACGAAATAGTGGCCTATAATTAACAGAATCTGGTAGGATTAGTTCTGGCCTTATACTACGGAATTCGATTTTCGAACTTCGTATCGTACCATTCCGTTCACGCTAATGGTATTAAACAAAAGAGTGAAATAGACAGCGGGATACTAACTACGATATTCGAATTGACAACATTTCATAATTCTAAGACTATAATGCTCTCGGTTCGGAGGCCAAGACCCTCTTTGGGTCCCTGAGCCAAATTAGTTAGTTATAATTTTATTCGTTCTCTGTGTTCTGTTTGGAATGAGAAAGACGCTGATAGTTTTAAATTTTCACTAGGATTATTAGGTAATTAATTTATTACAAATTTTTTAAGATGTGCTTATTCTAAAAACCTCCTTCAAAAAACATCCAAAAAACTATGAAATAATAATTGAACCGAACCGACCACAATAAGCATGAAAATATCTTTCTTCTAATCTGTTTGAAGTTAGATAGATAGATAGATAGATAGATATAATCTTTATTCTCCAAAACAAAGACATGGCTTAGTAACTAAAGAATAATAAAACTAACAATAGCAAAGAGAAACATAAAATAACAATTAAACATATCAGACACATATTAGATGAGAAGCCATGTGATGCACTGAAGAATAGGCGCTGGCTCAGCATAATGCTGCAGCAAGCCGCAGCGCTGATATTCTGCCAGTACCCATACCGAGTAAGGACTCCGACCAACGTGATAAACTCAGCCCAATCTCGTCATATAATGAGTTTAATTATTAAATTGGAATCAAAAAGTATCAGCGAAAATTTTGAATTTAATTAATTAGGTACTACAAGCATTTCCTTTTATGTATAAATTAGGTACTACCCATATTTATAAAGGCTTTAAATTAAATTGTCTAAGAAGTGAAGCGAAAAACGAAAAGGAGATATAGTTGAGGTGAGAGGGTTCAGAACTCTTCAAGATAAGAGTTTCTGGAGAGACAGTAAATGCGATCTGAGCTTAATACGAAAGTTGGATTTCGATTCAATGTTGCGGAGTGGTGGGGGAATATTATTCCAACACTTAGTGGATTGGTATCTGAAACTCCCCCTAAAAGCGACAGTCTTGTGTCTGGGCACGCATAACACTACTTTTCGCGAAGCACGAATTGAACGACTGAAGGAGGACCAAACGAGTTTTTTATAAAGATAGCTGGGTGTTTGCCACTTAATAGTATCAAACAGCAAGCAAGACAATAAAAGTTCGTATCTAGCAGATAGCTTTAAAATTCCTGCATTGTTCAAGAATGGTGTTACATGGGTACGCGGCGGAATTACGAAACAAAATCTGGCGCAAGCATTTTGCACTCTTTGGAGTAGCCTGCGTGATCGTTCCAAGAGACAGGGCCAGTACACCGTAAAGCAATAACTAAGTTTGGATAGTATAAGCGATTCGCATAAATTTATTCTTGTACTGACACTGAGAAAATCACGATAATTGTATAGAATTTTCAACCTATAAAAACAGTTGCGAACTGTCTCTGTCACGTGCATTTCAAAACGAAGTTTGTGGTCAATTAGTAAGCCAAGGCTTCGAGCTTCTTCTACTTTCTCAACGCCAACACCGTCTAGAGTTATTTTAGGGTTATAATTATTTATGTTTTCAATTTGTTGCTTAGTCCCAAGTATTATATATTTGGATTTGCCAGGATTTAGAGCTAAACAGTTGGTGGAGGACCAATCACTTATTCTTTGCAGATCTTCGTTGATCTTGTCAACGCCCAAGGCAGTATCATTAGGGTTGAAAGAAAAGTATATTTGAAGGTCGTCTGCATACAAATGAAATTTACAATATTTTATAGATTTAATTATGTCCGCACTATACAAAATAAACAAAAGAGGGCCCAAAATGGAACCCTGAGGCACGCCTCTCTTAACAGGTCTAAGATCCGACAAAAGAGAATCACCGTTATTCTGAGAAATACTAACCAACTGGCGACGACTTTCAAAATAACTACTAAACCAACAAATAGTAGCATTGTCAAATCCGTAAAAGTGCAGCTTGGATAGAAGAAGAGAGATATTTATGCAGTCAAATGCTCGTGAAAAATCCAGTAAGACCAAAATAGAGCCTTCTCCAGAGTCCCTTGCTTCGATGATCTCTCCTATGACATCATGTAGAGCACTGGTTGTGCTCCTCCTCCTCCTAAAACCAGACTGCACTTCCGGCAAAATTTTATTAGTTTCTAAAAATGATGAAACTTGATCATAAACTACTTTCTCCAGTATCTTAGAAGTATAAGGTAAAATACTAATTGGTCGGAGATCATTTATATTAATAGGATCTGAGATTTTGGGTATAGGACGAACAACAGATGTCTTCCAGATAAGAGGGACGGACGAAGAACATATCGACGAATTAATTATGTCAGTAATTACAGATAGAATGCGCGGGAGAGTCATTAATATCATGTCAAAAGTGATAGAATCATAACCCAGAGCATTGGACCTTGTAGTAAACAGATGCTTGGCTATCACACTCTCACTAACAGGAGTGAGACTAAAAGTGGGAGAGCCATGACGATGAAATTCAAAATAAGTTAAGGTAGAAATTTTGACAGACTTATTACCAGGTACATTGAGAAAATGAGAATTTATGATGAATGGATTATCAAACTGTTGTGGCAAATCTGAACCGCTCTTAAAATTAGCAACATGACGTTTCAAATTTTTCCAAAGAACTTTCGGATTTTTTAAATTATTGTTTATGTTTTGTTCGAAGTATGCCTTTTGTTCATAAAACAGACTGGAATTAACCAAGTGTTTCAATTGTTTATACTGAAGTTTATCAGTTTCTTTTTTTGTCTTGCGATATTTATTATGTGCTTCATTACGAATACTTATCATAAGTCGAATATTATTAGTTAACCACGGCTTTGGAATTTCTTTAACGATACGCTTGGTCATAGGAGCATGAGCATCAAAGAGATCACTAATAAACGAATTAAACAAATTAATTTTGTCCTCCACAGCCCCCAACCCATAAATACGCGACCAGTCAATCGAATCTAAATCTTTATTGAACTTAACTAACTCGATATTCTTTAAGCCTCTGCAGAAAATGGTCCTAGGTGCAATCTTACTTTTCTTTATTAATAATTCAGCAAAAACCATAGCGTGACCACCTAGTTCCGCTACATGATCAATCTCAACGTTATGCACTTTAGCATCAGTAACTATCAGATCGATAAGAGTGGCACTGTGATCAGTAAAATGAGTTGGCCCCGAGACATGGTTTTCAAGATTGTGGGAGGTTAGTAATTGATGAAGTCGTTTAGTCCTGGAGTCATCTAGGTTCAGCAGGTCAATATTGAAATCCCCTCCAAGTATCAAAAAGTCATATTTAGAAAAACTAGATAACGTGTCACTTAAAGAGTCCAAAAAGACCTCCGGATTAAGCCAAGGGGGTCTGTAGGCAGTTCCTACTATTACGATTAATGAATTGATTTTAATTTTTATCCAAATTTGCTCCACGTCAAGAAAAGATGGACAGTCACATATTCGAGTATAAATGCCTCGCTTTATATAAAAAGCCACGCCTCCGCCACCCCTACGCGACCCAAGCTCACGGGGTATATGCTTCAACCTGTATCCGGGTACAGACGGAGCACGTCGCTCCTCACCAGATTTCAACCACGTCTCATTAACAGCCAAGATATCAGGTTTATGACGCTCCACTGCCAAAATAAATTCATTGTGCTTGCGAGAATTGCAAAGTGATCCTGCATTAAAAATACCAAATTTAAAAAACTTTTTACCTATCTGTTAAACGATACGCAAAAATAATAAAAATAAGATAAAACACAAGCATGCAGTATAAATTTTGTCTTGACAAATCACAAGCAAGCAGTAAGAATAATCGAGGCAAACAATCATGGGCGCAATTTGATGTGAGCCGGCACAAATCGAGCAGCAAACAATAATTAAACTAGTACAAATACAACAGCAGTGCGTCACATGGCTTCCAAAGGACAGTAGTACAAAAATAGACCAGAAATAACCATAATCGTAATCGTAAAAACATAATGAACATAATATCACATAAAACCTATATTCAATCATTCCGAAAATGCACAAATCGAGCTTATACATGAGAACAAATAAGCAATGAAAACTATTCACTTTGACTTTTTTGGGGCACGCCAAAAACACGATTCAAATCACTTTCCATACGAATATAATAGACTTTAGACTTGTCCGCTTCTCTAACAAACACTCTCCCGTCCCTGGTCCAAGCATACTTCCAACGATGACTACGCTTCAGATCACGGGCTTTACCGAGAAGGGCTCTGTTAGTGCGTGTTAAACGCTCATTAACAAAAAAACGCCGCGGTTCATGAGGCGGCAGACCGATATCGCTGCTAGTTGCACTTCGTCGAACTCTCGCGCCCTTCAAGAGCTGGTCACGAAGAGAACGCTGCGCCAGGCGCACGACGATAGGGCGCGGACGAGCAGGCAAGGCACTACCGTCGAGGCCCTCTGTTGGCCGCTGCGGACCAGCCCTCCGAGCATCCACGACATCACGTTCCTCAACCTTCACCCCCAGCTTTACGGCAACCGCCAAAGCGATGTGAACAGCAGACTCTCCCTCGAATTCAGGAATACCCGAAATTTCCACATCATTAAGCAAATTTATTTGATCTCGCTCATTTATGTCCATCTGAAGACGAGCGACAGTTTCCAGCAATACGTCCGCATCGCCCTGTCTCTCCACAAACTCTTTGGACTTCAAATAATCAGCTTTCAGGGAAGCATTTTCCTTCTCGAGAGCAAGAACCTTTTCCGTCAGAACCGAAACATCTGTCCTTAAAGCCCCAATCTGTGTGATCCAAGACTCGGAATATTTGAAGAACTCCTTTCTCAGGTTATCAGTCGCTTGAGTTATGCTGCTATTTATATCCGATCTTACCTCCAGCAATTTACGGTCCAGCAATAAGGCGAAGTTATTATAGGATATAACGCTCTCATCCACTCTCGGCGGCTCACACCTGAACTCCCCACGGTCATCAAAAATGATACCCGTTTTATCCTCAACATTTGTGATGTCTAATAAAGATTCGTCACAGGACATATCATTAACAATCGTTGCCGGCATACTGTCGTCAAGGCAGTCTACTTTCGACCGCGATGAAAGGGACACTTCATTCGAAGATTCAATAACGCGGCGCTCGTGCAGGCGGCGCACAGGCGTATTTTCAGCACCCTTCCGGCGTGAAGTAATATTATTGCACGAGGGACAATGCCATGTCTTCAACAACTCATTTATATTGGCCATGTAAAACGCGGTAGTCATATTTACACAGTTATGGTGATAAATGCCCTTACACAAAACGCACGCAAGCAACTCCGTACTACCAACGGGACCCATACAGCCAAGGCAAGCCATAATTTTGCTTATAATAAACAAAATAAAGCAAAACAAAGCTTCGTCAAGCGCGTCGTAGCACACGTTCGGCCGCTAAGCAATGACGGTACGCCGTAGAACCTCGTAGCTCGTCGTAGCACGCCGCAGCACAGTAGGAAAGTGAAAGGCTAATTTGCTCGCTTATGCTACGCACCAACTGGCTCAGTGGTTGGGCGACCGCTTGAAACACGGTGATGCTCGGCGATTGCGGGTTCGAATCCACACTCCGCACAACCTAAAGTTCACCTTTCAATGCACTCTAGATGCAGAGATTTTTAAGTAACAGAGCAACTGCAACTATCCCTTACGGGAACGCCCACTGGGAGGAGCAATTACACTTAAACACCACAAGAGTAAGCAGGAATTAAATTAACCAATAGCAAAACAATATTTGAAATAAAATTAGAAAGGTTTAGAGACACGACTGATCACCACGGCGCCTAAGTCCGTACTCCAAAAAAGTTGGTGCCTCAGCTCGAGCCAGCAGGAGTGGACCTAGTAATCTAACTTACCTACATAGCTACCTACTATCTATAGGGCTTCTACACTCCTGCTGGCTCGTGCTGAGGCACCAACTTCAAACAGATTAGAAGAAAGATATTTTCATGCTTATTGTGGTCGGTTCAGTTCAATTATTATTTCATAGTTTTTTGGATGTTTTTTGAAGGAGGTTTTATTTTTTATTTAAAATTTTTATTTTTTGCTTTTTAGTTGTTTCTGTATAAAATAGATGCGCAGGATAAAATCATCAGTTCGACTTCGAAATAAGTTTATGTTAAAAATTCTATTTTTAATGATCGACGGGGTTGTGTCGTTTTATTACATAGTTCTATGATACTTTTTGAATGCAAATGTTCGACTTGTCACCGAAAATACTAAAATCGCTATACATTTCTCTTGAATTTTTGAGGAGTTTCGTCAATTCCTCATGGATCCCATCATCAGAACTGGATTCTGGTAACAACGGGACCAACCTTGAAGCAAGTGCTTTCAAACAACGAAAAAAATTTCCAAATTGGTTCATAAATGACGGAGTTCTGAGGTAACACACGTTAAAAAAAAAAAAAAAAAAAAAAAAAAAAAAGAACATACAACCGAATTGAGAACCTCCTCCTTTTTATGAAGTCGGTTAAAAATGGCGTAACTCCAAAACTATCGCACAATATATAGATTCATTACTTTTGTCTAGTCTCTATTTAAAAAAAGTGATGACGTAAATCTGACGTTGAGGTTGTTATCAAATTTAAAATTATTACAGCTCTTTTTTCTGCTGAAAATGGCAAAGGAAACATTATCTATTCTGTGGTAGTATTGGTAAATTCAGACATATTTTTTTAATTTCTTGTATTTTTTAAATATGGAGAACTAAATTATAATAAATATTTTTCCGTGTTCAGAGGGCAAAACTCTTTCGATTCCTGTAGTAATTTTCAGGTGTCAAAAAAATGAAATCTCGTCAATTCCGTAGTAGCCCACGCTCACGTCTCCCGACCGAATCACCCTGTATTGCCGTGGCACATGAAAAACGCATCACAAAAAATACCAATTAAAAGCACAAATTCGTTACACGCGCTTGTCTTTTGTTTTCGAAACGTTACAATTTTAAACGAGCATGCGAAGTCGCGTGGCCTAACATTTACCTTTTAACTTCAACAAGGACGTATTTGCTTTTCGAAAACGTACCGATTTTATACCGTATAGGTAAAGACAGTGAAGAAAAATTTCAAATGATACTATAATGGTGTTGAGCTGTTATCAAAAATCGTTGACGTATTTATGTTTATGAGTGACACCTTAGTGACACATAATTTAGATAAGTATCGTAGTACCGAAGTTGTTTGTTTTTTAATAATAAATATCGTAATTCGATGTTCTCGTCATTTGTTTCACGCGACGGCATGATTATTTAATATAGTGTTGATGTAAGATAAAATGATATTGTAATATTTGTTCGTGTAGGTAATGGAGTTAAATTCCCAAATAAAATTGTAGAAAAAAAGTAAACAAATTCATATTCAGTTTTGGATGTAAAACTTTCGTTTCTACCGCCTCACGTTCGTAATCTAATTATTTACGAACTAGCTGTAGATTTTGATGGTATTTTTGGTTATATTTATTAGTGGTCATATATTTCTATCAGATAACTGGCAAATGGATCAGAATATTCTGTAATTTCTACAAAAATGTGTCTAGGAAGTGATTTCGAACAAACACTTGAATAATGACTCTTCTACTTGACTATCTGTTCTGTTCACAAAATCTGTATTTATATAACTATATAATTTTGATGAAACATGTCTAAAAACCATCGCCTAGGAACCTGCTTCCAAATAAAAAAAAACCGCATCTGAATCGGTTCACCCGTTTAAGAGCTATGATGCCCCACAAAGACAGACAGAAACTGACTGAATGACTGATTGATTGACATATCAAGGTACAGCTCAAACTACTGGGCCTAGAGCTTGAAATCCAAAATGTTTTTTTTTATCCTGTAGGCGAGCAATGACATTTTTTTTCCGAAATTCTCACAGGGTATCGGATATCAGGGCTCTGGGCAACGGCGTAAGTACAAGCTAGTTAAATAGGTGCCTATTCAATAAACGTGTCAGGTTACAATGACACTGACAATTTGGTCTAAATTGCGTAGCGAATATAAAGCCCCGTGGAACACGAAACTTCCAAAGCAGCGATGTAGAGCTTGTAAAACATACAATAATTCATTTTCGGAACTGACATGTTCAACCTCTCACTGAACTGGTTAAAAGGTGCCCTGTCAAAACTTTTTCTTTTATTTAGATTTATTATTTAACGCCCTTATTTTCTTTTTCTCATTTTTCGCTCTTTGTATTTTTATTGTGTTACAATACAATACAATAGTATAATTAACTGTGAAATATTTGCTGGCCTATGTATAATTTAAGTTAACTCATTGTATCGTTCCGTTTTTTGGCCAATTAAACATTAAACAATGTATTTTGAATTAGCATAGTCCATCGTAACCTGTCACGTTTATTAAATAGGCACCACAAGGCTTGTAATTTTTTATAACCTTTCGTATAACCTGCAGCTACAGTGTTAGTATGGGTCAAAACTTAAAATAGGATTTAATCCACTTCGAGAGGTCGGATTGACTTGAAATTTAATATACATATGTAAGTTGAATGACAATGCTTGTACAGTCAACAAAAAGCTCGTTTTGAAAATGTCTTTTGACAGAAACGTACTTCAACAGACTTTAAATTGTTCTCAAAATACTCATTATCCTAAAAGGAACCGCATCCGGTTCTAATTAAAATTACACTCATGCAAATGAGGTCTAAATGATTCCAACCTTAAATTATACGCGGCCCTTCCCGGGACCCATAAGGCTCGATCATAACTCGCTCTTAGGCTTAAGCCGCACTGACAGGATTTTTAAATTTACTTTTATTAAACTTGTAAATTTGTTAGTAGGAAGGTAGGTTTGTCTAATTTAAAATGACGCGCCCCACCACCGCATTTACGCACAGTATTTGAAACTCAATTTAAGCTACAATAGAGAAATATTTCTCTTGGCAGATGTGTGTAAATGCGGTGGTTGGGCGCGCGTCATTTTAAATTAGACAAGCTCTACATTTGTTAAGTGTAAATTTTGCTAATAGAATTTCAAGCACTTCTGATGGATGGAGTTGTAATTTTAGAACGGATATGTAATTTGAGTGACAGCGAAAGAACGGTTTTAAAAGTTAATAATGTATCTTCTAGACTCTTCTACACACACACAAGACTGTGGTCCTGGTCCATAAGTCAAGTTGAAATGGAAAAACCGGTCTACTGCGTGTCGGACTCACGCACCGAGGGTTCCGTACAAATTTATATGTAGTATGTCAAAATATACCCCGTAAACCCGTAACTATAATAATCCAGTCTTAGCAGAACCCAGCTTCTAAGTAAAATGTACGCAGTGTGAAATCATTTTATATCGATTAGCAGGACCCCCTTAATATTTATTATAATTATATTTTTAGTATTTGATGTTGTACGGTCGGCCAAGAAAGTGGTCTACCAGTTTTGACAAAAGTTTCTGTGACATCTATATATCGGGTGCGTCCCACGAGATATAACTACAAAATATCTAATTTCATATTAATAACGTTCACAAGATATAATGAACGTTAGCTATAACAGCAAAAAGTATATTTTTTTAACGTATAACGCTTAAATTATAAAACGTTATTTTTATATAACTTCAATTTGTATAAGATTAATATGGACTAATTTCTTTTAACATAACAAACATTAGGTATAACAGTCATGATATATAATAATATGTGTAAATGTAAAATTAAGTGGCGCGAGCGAGCGAAGCGAGCGAGCAAGACTTTTCGGGGCAGAAGCGACTTGAATAGGTTCGGTTCAGAAGGCTAAGGCGGGAGCGAAGCGTAGCGTAGCTCCCGCCTTAGCCTTCGATGTTAGGTTTTTTTTTGTAACAGAGCGGAAGAAATGAATGGATTGCTTGATTGTTTGCTTGCATTAAAGTTTTTAATGAATTTATACGTTTTAAATCTTAGGTGTTATGAACATTATACGCTTTGATCGTTATATCAATTGATATTATATATAAACAACGTTATATATTACAAAATTAGATATTTTATAATTATACTTTTCGTTCATTATATCCAGTGAACGTTATACTAAACGAGTTTATATAAAGTGAGCGTATATATTATGAATATTAGATAATAAGTTGTTATATCTCGTATTACACACCCCTATATATCGTTGAGGTTGACTTTTCAAACTGAGTGAAGTTTTTATGTCACCCAATTATTTTAAGCGAAAATCGACCTCGCTGTATCATGACGTGCAAATGAACTTCAACCGTAGGGAGGTAGACCATATTTTTGGCCGATGGTACCTTCCACAGTACCCAATGCATAATCGATGAAAATTTCAAGTGTCTAGTTAGCGCCATTATAAAGATCGATTTAAAAACTCTGAAAAAATCACGTTTCTTGTATGACGACTCCCTTTAATTATTTCATGACTTTATTTTATACATACGAACTTCCGTATGGTGCCATCCTTTTCACTCGTCTATTCAATACTATTAGCGCAACGGAACGGCATGATACGAAGTTCGAAAATCGTATTTCGTAATATGGCCAGGGATCAACGCGAGGACTATCAAAATAGCGCATGGATATTTATTTATTTATCATGACAATGTCATGACATTTATTTACACGGCATTACATTATATGACCGATCATTGTAGACCTGCAGCTCAGTGCATTACGAAGCGAGCCAGGGCTCTACATCGGTTTGCCCTAAGAGGGAACCTGGCGCTAACCGTGTCATCAACCCTGTCACACGCTATTCAATACAATAGCCTACCAAACTACTACTAGAAACATATTCTCTGTTTCTTTGGATTTATTGTGTAATAATTTATGTAAAACATATTTGAGAAATATTAAAAAAAACGATTTTTAAACGTAATTCGACACCGCGTCGCTGTTTGCAACGCAAGGCGAGAGTAATTCATGGCCGTTTTTTTTTCACGCGAGCAACTGAGTGTATAGCTTTTAATTGTTTATACGAACTTAAGAGGGTTTATACCTGCTGAGCTGGCAACGTTGCATTTTTGTTAGTTTTTCTCGATTATTCCATAAAAATTGTATGAAAGTTAAAAATGTTTTGAATACAAATTGTTCTAATATATAAGTTAATGTGTCTACTGCAATAATTATTCGTGATCGTGACGTTGCCAGCTCAGCAGGTATAAACCCTCTTAATTGAAATCGGGTCTTGTGTTGGTGACGTCTATTCATGCCAGTTGTTTTGTAGTGCCATGGTGGCCTTAGTGGTTTGACCTATGGCCTCTCAACCAGAGGGTCGTGGCTTCAAATCCCGGCTCGCACCTCTGAATTTTTTGGAATTTATGTGCGAAATTACATTGGAAATTTACCATGAGCTTTACGGTGTAGGAAAACATCGTGAGGAAACCTGCATATACCTGCGAAGAAATTCAATGGTGTGTGTGTAGTTCCCAATCCGCACTGGGCCCGCGTGGGAACTACGGTCCAACCCCTCTCATTCTGAGAGGAGACCCGTGCCCTGCAGTGGGACGTATATATGCTGGGATGATGATGATGATGATTTTGTAGTGTGCTGCCAGAAACATTCAGATTCGTGGATTCATGTTGCATTTAATTTTGCGCCGTGAGGTTGCATGCCTTTTTATGAACCAGCGTTTGAAAAATAAAAAGGTATTGCTTCAAAAAAGCCGGCCGAAAATGTCAGTCCACATGCGGATAAAAGGATTCTGTGACGGACGGATAACCAAAGTGGTTTGAAATTTTAAAGGAATGTGGTTCTGGCACTGGGTTCACTACAAGAGCATCCATACTAATATTATAAATGAGAAAGTGTTTGTCTGTCTGTTACCTCTTTAGGCTTAAATCGCTGAACTGATTTACATAAAATTTGGTATGGAGATAGTATGAGGCTTTGGGAAGGACATATTAAAGTTTTTAACCCGGAAAATTGCATAGTTCCCGCGGGATAGTGACAACAGAATTCTTTGCAGACGGAGTAACGGGCAACAGATAGATTTATATATTTTTAAATTTCCATCCAAATGAGTGTAAAGACTTCAATCAAAAGTCTGGGACTATTTCGTTTGAAGTTTCAACTTGTGGCTTTCGTTAATAATGTTTTGATTTTTCCCATGTTGGATGTAGTACAGTCACCATCAAAAGTAGCTGGTCACTTTTGTACCTTGTCGCTTTACAGGCAGGTGTAAATGTCATACATGATTGACAACTGTGTTATTACGGCAAAGTACAAAAGTGACCAGCTACTTTTGATGGTGACCGAACCTACCTTTGATTGTACTTAAAAAATACTGAAATTACAGCTGTCAAAAAGGAAAACAAAAGGGTTGGAATCTGTAAGTTGACATACGTAGAATAATTTTTGCGATGTGAACTCCACAATTTTGCAGTTGGACGTACCTTAACGTCCTAAGAGTAGTTTTCTTTAAAAAAATTGTATAGTTTTTGTGCTTCATATTAAATACTTTTATACTTGCCTAGTGTAGGCTATTCCTTACCCAGCCTGCTGCCCAAATGCTCCCATACGAACAAACGTTCATCCCACGCACTGTCCGGCCATTTAATATTCATAAAAAAGAGAACATCCGAGCACTACGCTGAGCAAAGAAAAAGTTTCGAAAACATTTTCCTAAATAAGACTCATTAATATCTTGAAAGGCCGCTACTTTTTATTTAACTTTTTTTATGAGAGTATCTTATTTCGCGTACGTAAAGACAATAAATAAATAAATGAATAAATATCACGGGACAATTCATACCAATTGACCTAGTCCCAAAGTAAGCTTAGCAAAGCTTGTGTTATGGGTACTAGGCAACAGATAAACATACTTATATAGATAAACATACTTAAATACATATTAAACACCCAAGACCCGAGAACAAATATCTGCCCCGACACGGGAATCGAACCCGGGACCTCAAGCTTCATAGTCAGGGTCTCTAACCATTAGGCCATCTGGTCGTCTAAATAATGAACGAATCAATCAATGAAGAATCAATGTGTTAAAAGAAATACAAGTTTACAGCCTGACTTACTTTTTAGGGTGCCAACGGAACCCTATTACTGAGAGTCCGCTGTCTGTCTGTCCGTCCGTCTGTCACAGGGCTCTATCTCTTAAACCGTAATAGCTAGACATTTGAAATTGTCACCGATTGTATTACTGTGGCCGCTATAACAACAAAATAATAAAAATAAAATAAAAAATAAAAGGGGATCGTCATACAAGAAACGTGTTATTTCAGCGTTTTTTGGTTCCTAGGCGTTGTTAGGTGGCCTAACAGCCGTCTGTTGATAGGCAACGCGAGCGACGCTATGCTGTTTGCATGTTACCTACTTCTATGTTTGCGATTTTAGTGCTTACATTTCGGCGATTTTTTACTGGACTGATTTTAAAACATTGTACGGAGGTACGGAACCCTGCATGTAACAGATCTACTCGCTCTACCGGTTTTTTTGAAGTGACTGTGTACCTGTACTGTAATTACTTTTTTACAAGTGAGTTTCTTTTAAGAAACAAATTTTATTATTAGGCATTCATTTATTAATTTATTACTAGCTGTTGCCCCGGACTCCGTCTGCGAAGAAAATTAGCCTACGATCTATTCTCAGACCTACCGTAAAAATCGGTCAAGCTGTTTCGGAGGAGTTCGATAACAAACACCGTGACACGAGATTTTATATATTAGATTATTATTTTTCCTTATTACAAGTTAGTTTTTATATACTTGCAACAACATTAGAATGTAACTTGTGTTTTCAAAATTTGCAAAGAATTTTCGACCATTTCTTGGTATCCAATCGAAGTTGAATTTTGGCATATTTATTTTATGTAAGTTCATCTACAGCATAATAAACTGGTAGTGAAATTGTAGGGGTCCCGCCAGGATCATCTCCGTAGGACGGAATTCTTCAACAGCTACACAACGTAAAAATCCCAATAAAACAAACAGATAAAAACATTGTTTATTAGCAATACATACTCTTAGGTAAAAGATGGTTACAAAAGATTATAATGTAGACATTTCAATGATAGTAACCTTCCGATAATGTATATGACATGGTTAAAATTTAAATAGAGTTATAATAATAAGTATAGATTTATCCAATAATATTTTAGAAGCCTTCATAGATATTGTATAAGAAAACACTCATGGGTAGGTAAATAGAGATTCAGATCTCCTAATCGAGGAAAAAAGGTAAGCAAACATTTCGCGGCGAAGATTGAGATTATATTCCAAAAGAGCTCCGCATTACAACAGATATTAAAGAAATGAGCGCAATTTCATATTTTGGTCCCATTTCAACAATGATATTGCTTTTAAATTTTCTCAGAAAAATAATAAAGTCTAATTTATTAAAAGTTACTCAAAACATGATATGGAAGATGTAACAGCCTGAAGAAGATGAAATTAACTTCCACTTTGAATTGAGTAAACATACATTCTGCTTTATATTTATGATATAACTATACATTTGTTCCAAATCCTAGTACGGTTCAAGCTCGACAACGGTCGTCATTCATTAACATCCAACATGGCCGCGTTTCTTATATCCAAAACCATTAAAGCAACAAGGCATACTCTTCTTAGTCTTTATCCTTAACAAACTTTAATACACTGTAACAATACTAGACTCCGCATCAGTTGTTAATTTTTAATCAAGTGTGTCGTTATCGGAATTACTAGAACAAAAACCTTAATAATACACATTTGCTCCATCAATTTATAAAATACTAGCTTTTACCCGCGGAAATTGTCAAAAAATTAAAAATCAAAAATCCCGCGCATACTCCCAGAAATTACATAATGCTTAAAAAACCCAGTGCTTTCATGTCTCTAAGCGGTTGATGTTTCGGGACTTTATGGAAACATTGGGCTATAAAGTAGCCTATGTCTAGAGATTCAGCTTTCTGCAAGACAAATTTCATCAAAATCCCATCAGTTGTTTTAAGTATCCGCTATGAAGCAAAAAGCACAAAACGCAAAATATTATAACCAATGGCAAAATACACAATACGCAAAATGTACACAACACATATTGTGGACCACGCGGAACGTACAAAAAGCAAAAACTACGTTCGCAAAATGTACAAATCGGAAAATTTATTTATCTATTACTTAATTCTCCGATTTCCACACTTTGCGAATGTACTTTTTGACTTTTGCTTTGATCAATTATAACTGTAGATCCACAGTCGCGCGCCCGAAAATGTCCGAGCCAAATGAGCGCCACTTTGATAAAAGTGGCCTTCTTTTTTCTCAGTACGTTGCGTGAAATTGTCAAGTTTAGCTGTCAAGTGTCAACCGAAATTCGACTGTAATGATGTAAAGACTTGGTTCAAATTTCTGTTGATGATTGTAATTGATGTGATGATTTTAATTGTTATGCAAACAAATAAAAAAGTTCGGACATTTTTTGAAGGGGATTTTGTTCTGCAATGTGTATCTTCAGTTATAATTGATCAAAGGACTTTTGTATGTTCCGCGTGTTCCACAATATGCGTTGTGTACCTAAATTTTGCGTGTAGTGTAAGTACAGTCGCGGAATGAAAAGGTTCGTCACTTTTCGACTCTATGTCGGAGAGTTAAGATTGAGAAGTGACGAACCTTATCATTCCGCGACTATACATTTTCCGTTTTGTGCATTTTGCTCCGAAGCGGTTTTATCTTGAAAGGTAACAAACCCATTCATACACACACAAAATACAAACTTTCGCATTTACAATATTAGTTAGGATTTCCTACAAACTCGTATTCAGCTAATGGGGTCTTTACGGGGCTATTGCATTTCGGCTTCAGTCGAAACCTGTAGGTCGTGTTATTCCTACTAGCACCTGTCTGAAGCACGCAGTCATGATAATACAGATCCATTGATCAATACGTTCTAAAATACAATACCTGGGTATGTATTATAATACCGAAGTACGAAAGAGCATAAAACATCGAATTGGTCAAATACCGAAAAGCTTTTAGTCTGAAACCGTAAACTTCTTCTTTCTTCTTATGATTTGTTAAAACGACATTGTACAGAATCCACTAGGTTAGGTCAGGATAGGTTAGTTTTTTAGCCGAACCCAGCCTTATTGCAGCCGCATTGCACGGTGTCGATAAGAGCCCCATCCCGGAGTGGCCAAAAGGCGTCGCGGTGTCTCTTCATGCTCCCGTGGCAGTCACGATGGCAACGAAGGAATCCGTGCGGTTTTTAGATAGGCCACGGTTTGAGAAAAAAGCTTTGATGCATTCGGTCTTTCGTACTTCGTTATTACAATACCCCAACACCTCGTATTAACGAGTTATATATCACTGGATAACACACGATCTCTTGTCCGTTTGGCCGCTAGAGCGAACCAGCCGGTTGAGGTTGAGCTTTGGACTCCCACTGGCACTGTCACTGTCACCTTTGGCACAAGTCTTGGTTCTCATGATCATAAGGTCTGTGCGAATACTCGGCCTCCTCACGTTCGGAGCGACCACGCCGCAAGCGTCAGACAATCTTCTTTTGATGGAGAGCGTGCATTTTTTACTTCTACTGCTCTGGCTACTAGTAGGAGGGAGGGTGCATGGACTTCCGAAGGTCGTGTTGACTCGTTTGTGGTGGTTCGGAGCCATTTCCAAGGGCAGGTTGGCGACGACGAAGAGCTCATAAAAGAGATCGTCGACGTGGTAGTTTTTCTTAGCTGATGTTTCCACGAAAACGCATGCGGGATCTTGGGTGGCGCAGTACGCGGCCGCTTCTTCTGTCTGAACAGTCCTGCAAAATAGACGACTTTAAAATAGGGTAAATTATCCAGTTACCGCCCACGCATCAGTGATTGACCAGTTAAAGAAAAAAATCGTTGAGTTCTGTCCAGCATTTGCGTTTGATTACCTTCACAACTTGACGATAAAGTAATCACAGCACCATATAGTGAATACCCATCATCCCAGCCTATATGGGCATTTTCAGAAAAAAGTGTACCCTGTACTTTTTTTTAAAAACCTAACAAATTTTGGGTTATTTCTACTCAGAATCACAAGCACTATCGATTTAAGCAATAAAAAAAAGTGTCCCTCTTTTAATTGTCAGTTTTGTGACGCAGTTAACCATACATGTTATATCGACCGTCACAAAACTGACTAATAAATTTTGTATGGAAAAATTAAGGATATTAAGGAAAACGTATTTTTGTAGTGGTAGAGCCATGTTGTAGCTAGCCGCTGCATCACGAATGGGCCGGCTCATCCGGGGCAGTACCACCCTCTCACAGAACACCGGCGTGAAGCAGCAGTAATCCTGCTTGCGTTTCGTACGGTCAGTGAGAGTGCCGGGGGCCCAATACCTCACCCCTTCCCTCTCCTCCTCCCTCTCCCCCTTCCCTCTCCTCCTCCCTCTCCCCCTTCCCCTATTCCCTCTCCTTTAGGGCCGACAACGCACTGGCATCGTGTATAGCGCTGCGGGTGTCTATGGACAGTGGTGTTCATTTAACATCAGGTGACCCACTAGTTCGTTTGTCTGGCCTATCTAACATAAAAAAAAATAAAAAAAAAGGGTACATTTTTTTCTGAAAACTCCCATATACGTACGTCCCACGGCAAGGCACAGATCTCCTCTCAGAATGAGAGGGCTTGGGCCGTAGTTCCCACGCGGGCCCAGTGCGGATTGAGTACTTCACACACATTTCTTCGCAGGTGTATGCAGGTTTCCTCATGACGTTTTCCTTCACCGTAAAGCTCATAGTAAATTTCCAATGTAATTTCTCACATAAATTCCGATAAACTCAGAAGTGCGAGTCGGGATTTGAACCCACGACCCTCTGCTTGAGAGGCTATAGATCAAACTACTAGGCCACTACGGCTTAGTGAATACTAATAAACGCAAATTATCGACAGTTAAGTGAGTCGTTTTATAAAAAATTGTACACAATTAAGGGATTAATTAAAAACAAAATTTAATGAATTATTTTTGTGTAACGGAGTTACCCATATACTTTGTATGACTAACTTTCGTTACACAAAAATAGCGATCGTGATTTTTGTTTTGATTAAACTGTTAACTAATGTACAAATTTTTTGAAAACGATCCAATTAGCACTTGACAACGTTTTTCTTAAACTGGTTTATCATTGTTGCATCGACAAAAACTGGGCGACTTACCCTATCTTAAAATGTGATTAATACTTGTATGTTGTTGTTAGGCGTGCCGTAAAACATCGTTTGCTTATTTTGAATTTAAACAGTAATTTACATGCAAATTGTATTTGTGAATCAGATGAAAGAGCTCAAAGCTCAATCCTTCTATAAATATTATTTTATCTCGACGCAAAATCAACTCATTTGTAATTATGCTTATAATCACATACCTAAAACTGTACAGAAAATCAGAGTAAAATGGTTATCAATGTAATAACACTGATTTACATACTCACATAATATAGTTAAGACTAGCTGTTGCCCGCAACACCGATGCGCTAAATAAATGTAATACCTACCTACATGTAAAAGATACAAGGCCGGGTTCGAACCCTCGCCCCTCTGCTTGAGAGGCAGCATGCCAAGCAATTGGGAATGTCTAAAAAAAAACACCAGTAGTTTTTATATTTTTTTTTCTATTGAAAAGTCAATTAAGAAACTAATTTCAGAAAACGAGTTAAAAAGCATTTATCTTGAAATGGTTTTCGATTTACTATACATTGCAAAAAAATAGACATCCCCAGTTAGGCCGCTTTTGCCCGCATCTTAAAAATAATAAGCCGCATTCACATCTATCTGGCATGTTGGGACGTGACGCATCAGAGCAATATCGGTTGCATACATTTATCATGGTTGCGTTCATATTTCTTTGATGCAGCGTGTTTTAATCATCCCAGCCTATATTATGTTCCACTGCAGAGCACAAGCCTCCTCTCAGAATGAGGGGGCTTGGGCCGTAGTTCCCACGCGGGCCCAGTGCGGATCGGGAACTTCACACACACCATTGAATTTCTTCGCAGGTATACACCTTCTGGTGCAGGTTTCCTCACGACGTATTCGTTCACCGTAAAGCTCACTTAAGTCAAGCGATCCTTCGAGCTATGTCCGTGACTTTAGTTCTTGCTCGGGTTTCATCATTTCTAATGCGATGCCGCAGAGAAACTCCAATCATAGCCCTCTCCATCGCCCTCTGAGTGACTTTGAGCTTTCTTATGAGGCCCATCGTTAGCGGCCACGTCTCAGTACCATAAGTCATCACTGGCAACATCCACTGGTCAAAGACTTTTGACTTGAGACACTGCGGTATATTGGATGACAAGATATTGCGGAGCATCCCGAACGCTACCCAGCCGAGTCTAATTCGTCGATTGACCTCTTACTCGAAGTTGAACTTACCTAATTGGATTGTATGTCCCAGGTTGTTAAATTGAACATGGACAAGACGAAGGTCATGTCGAACGCCCATGTTGTAGCAACACCCGTCGTAATCGGAGAGACTTTGCTCGAAGTTGTTGTTGACTATATCGGTACACAACATGAAGATGAATGTGAATCCGGTCTTACACAGTCTTCCCAACTCACTTTAGTTCTCTGTCGCACTTGTTCCCAGCGATGGCCATGGGCACACGCGGCAGCTGCCTGCGCCCGCGACTGCCGCCGCTGACCGCACTCGCCTTCGTGTCCAGGATTTGCTCCCGGAGCCGGATGACCTCCTCGAACGACTCCCGGCTGTCCATCGCAAATACCAGGACGAAGATGTCACCTGCGACGAAATAATTACTATTTTAAGCTAGCCATAACAAGTAAGCTTTGGGTTGCATTTTTCGAAATAGACACGGGTTGACCCTATTCAGACTAGTGAGCGAAATGGCAAAAAGCATGAATTTTTGACGTTTTCAACCCCCATGACTTCATTATTATGAAAAGTTTCCAAAAACTTAATCGACAAAAACATAATTATAATTGTCGAACTTGAGAAATGCGACCTGTAGGGGAGGAAAACGGGACAGATACATACGAAATGATTTCTGGTGAAACTGAAACCAAGACGTTTCGCGCTCGCTTGGTCAATATCTTCTAGTATACAGGGTGTCCCAAAACTCATCGATAACCTGGTACCGGGTGAGAGATCCAGTTACTGTAGACACTGGCCACCGAGACCGTGTTGCTGTTTCGTATATTTGAATTTGCGGCTTCTAGAATTCGAATCAAGAAACGAACAGCTGACAGCAGACGTTCTGGGCAGCCATTTTTGGTTAGGCCGTGCCACGGAAATGTGATTTGTATAAGTAATAATAGGTAATTAATCTAAATAAAAGCCGTGTTATATTTGAAATCCAAGTTTTCTTTTGAATACACACAAGTTAGGCTCTTAGGCTCCACTTTCTCTTTCAGAGCGTATACCCCCCACCACATTTCAGTATTTAAAAAAATAAGAAAATATATTTCACTTAGTTAAGCCATAATAGAGTCACATAGTGTATCACTTTTAGTATTAGATATTTGCAAAAAAATGTTTAGCTTAAATAAGTGATTTTTTTCCACATTTTTTGTTGGCCTCACGCCCGGTACCAAGTTGTCGTTGAGTGTTGCGACACCATATATACGATTGCACCTTTACGCTTTAAGTAACTCGTTTACTAGATTTTCAGTTGCAAATTGGAAATTATGCTTGTAGTACTTGGGCTTTACTTATCTTCCTGCAAATACCTTTAGAAACTTTTTTACTATCTATAAGTACCTGAACTTACCCACTAATGTCCTCATACCTGACAACCCTATCTGGGGTAGTCCCAGGGGAATAATGTATCCTTATTACAAACCAAGGAACGAACGAATAGATTTGTATTTAATTCACTATTCATAGAGCCTGGGGTATTTCACTTAGCTAGTTGAATCTGAATTACTTAAAAAATCCGGCTTTAAATACTGGTACAAACAAATGCTTTTCTCTGACTTTGATACATATCGGTACCATACCAAGCTTGGTACCGATATGTACATATCTATGATACCTGTACTTTTTTATTACTACCGATACTAAACCGATTCAGAAACTGTATCTTACCGGTATTAAAATACCACATATAGGTAGTTTACTAAACTCGTGACTTAGAACTTCTCGAGTGAGATCACACGAGAAGCCCGGTGTTAGGTACAACCAGGGCTTAGAAATAGTACAGTAGTAGTTTCATAGTACGCCGGTACAGGAAAGGTAAGAATTCCATAGAACCGACGTGGAAAATACCGGTATATACCGTTTTAGGGCCGGCGCTCACTGACAGCATGGCACGGCATGGCACGGCAGGTTACATACCTACGAATTTTACCGCAGCATCCCTCGGCACGTCGCGGCATCGTGGTATCGAAATAAAGTAACATGAATTCTAAACTCATTGAAATAAGATTCAAAATAACTTGTTAGTAATAAAATCCTTTGCCGTGCCATACCGTGCCATGCCGTCAGTGAGCGCCGGCCCTTAGTACCGGTATTTTTGGTACCAGTACCTCTATCATGAGTTACACTAGTTTACAGTGACCGTACTCGCTAGCGACGGCGTAAATGATTTTGTATGGAGAATTGTGTACAGCGCCTCTAGCGGTCACTTACGGAAGTACAATTCTCCATACAAATCATTTACGCCGTCGCTAGCGAGTACGGTCACTGTAAACTAGTGTAACTCATGGTAGAGATACAGTATCAGCATTATTATCAACTCCGTGGCCGATGTTTTGTCTTAGGATTGTGATCGCGACTTCCTAGTAGGGAAAACAAAACCGGTTTCTTTAAAGGTGCAAATTCGGTTTTCCATTCCCTATCCCACTGGATAAACAGAGTTAACTCATAATTACTCACGAAAAAAAAAAATATCACGAAAGTTTAAAACAGTATAGAGTTAACTCAGTCCAGTACAACGAAGTAACTTTGACGTTTTCCAATAATACGAATTGAAATCAAATTTTCCCAATACACAGGGATGACGTGGCCGCGACCACCGGAATTGAGGCCGGAAATATACCTGCATGTAGCATCTGCAGCTAGTTGTTAATTTCATTGCAATATTTTGTTTAAGGCCCTATCGAACTTTTGGCGCTAATCGATTGTAGGAATTCTATGCACTCGTGTATGGATGCGTGAGAGCGGCTAGAATCAAAGCGATACGAGTTCCCCGTCTGATGGCCGAAGGAGAACTAACATAACTAACTACCGGACAAGGGGGAAGCACGATGGCTCAAGATAGGCTGGTTAGACTGCGCGTGTATTTAGGTATTTTCATCGTATTACTAAAACAAATACATATTTTTAAAATGTAGTGTTGGGGACATACTATAAGTATCTCTACAGTAGCAACACTACGCCCTAGAAAACACCTTGTTTTATTAACATTCAAAAAGTGATGACCTGCCGTGCCGTATTTATGTCGTACTAGACTTATTTTATTTTTTAGAGACGACTTTGGATTTTTTTCTATCGAACGAACTACAAGTAATCGTGTTTCGATAAGTTTCGATAGTTACATAGTGAAAGAATACGGATTACTCACGTCTTCAAACGAGCCCTTATTCTCGAAACAACACGCCACGGCGGCTGCCAAACGCGTACTACGCGTGGCCGCCTCTGCTCGCCGCCGTCCGAGGTGTGTTGCTCCGAGAAGAAAGGCACCGGATTAACCCGAAACATGTCGAGTTAAAAAGATGTGAGTACTTAATCCGTATTCTTTCACTAGGAGTGAGTCTCGTAGTTTCATGATTAAAGTGCATGAAGTTATATCCTGTAAAAACCAGTTACTTCATGCCTTCTCAGTAAGAAAATCGAAAATTGTGGCCACGCAGTCGTTTGCAGCGGAATCTGAATTCAGAACGCCCACGACTTAATCGACTTAGCAAACCAAATGGTGATTTTGTCCCAATTCTCGAGCATTTTTTCCACACAAATCTTGATTGCTTGATAAAATTACACTTCCTGGTTCCTCGCGTTAAGACAAAAGCTACGAATTGGTCGTGTTAGAAGTCACCATTGGTTATTCAATGAAATATAATTTCCCTTTATTGGCTTTTCTCTCGGGGACGTTTTCGGATTTTCATAACAATTGTTTACTTTTTGATTTCAGATTAATTTAAATAGATCACAAGCTTCCCAAACATTTTTGATTATTAATCCCTTAATTGGATTTCCTTTGCCGAGAAGGGGGTTATTTTATTAGGATAATAAGAAATTGCTTAGTGAAAATAAATTAAACACGATATTGTTTACTCTAAAAGAATATCTAGTCGCGCCAGGCCACCAATGCTCGACACCTCAACGCCCAAGATGACACCCATCCGTTACTTCTCTTACTATGACGTAAGATTGAAGGTGCCATGTATTGAGTCAGTATCGAGCACAGGGACACTTACCGTACTCGTATTTAGGGGGCTGATTTCTGAAATTACATGTGTGGAAACGCCTCACAAAATTAAATAATTTTTTTTGAATTGCTATAAAACTATTACAGTCAAGAATTTTAATTGATAGGCCACACAGAATAAGTACAGAAATAAATCTACATACAAAGTGCGCTCGAGCAACGCACACATAGACACTGCTCACAGACACGATATCTCGGAACAGTCCGGAACAGTTCGAGCGCGACTGCTAGCCGCGTGAGGCGCGCGCTGTGGTCGCGCGTCAGTGGAATTTTTCGAGTGCAATAATGGAGCAACAAAAAAAAGGTTATTATAGTTAACTGTTCAGTGGACGGTTGTTTAAATTCAACCCTAAACGGTAAATGGTCGTTTTTTAAGCTACCAGTGGTTTCAGAGAGGTAAGTTTAGTAGGTATCTGCTTGTATTTCGATGGTTCATTTTAACGTTACATAGAATAGTTAGGAAGATAGGTAAGCACCTCGCCCCGACTCCCAAAGTAATAATAGTTTCCTATTTTGAATCAGTATAAATAAACGTTACCTTACAAAAAATGTGGTTAGGTACTTATACCTAACTACATTTTTGTAAGGTAAATTCATGCCACTAATATTACGTAAGTTGAAAACATGTTTTTTTGTTTGTATAGATATTGTGTTGTTTTTAGTGTCATTAGATAGGTTTAGGTCTAAAACCGATAGGACAATGGAAATTGTATAACTAGGATAATCCGTTTAGAAGTTATTAGGGATTTTCGATAGTGAAAATTGACAAACGCTAAATTTTGTAGGTAGGTATTTTAATTATTATTATTTTATATTTCCATTCTTCCCGTTTGAATATCAACAATAAATCAAACAAATAGAAACGAGTGCCACTTTCACGATAAGTTTTATGTGCATATGCCATAATTGACAACCCTAGAGCGACCGCCGAGCGTAGGTATGAAAAGTGAAGTACATACACTTGATTTACTTCTGTACTTATTTATTTTGTGTAGGCCACTTGCCACTGTTCGTAATTTAGCCGCGTAATGCAAATCAGCATATACGAGTAATAAGCGGCTAAACCCGATTTGCATTACGCGGCTAAATTATGAACAGTGGCAAGTGGCCTATCAATTAAAATCCTTGACTGTACATACCTAAGTTGTCATTTGATATACTTTCATATTTCAAATTCGATCCACTTTTTACCACTTGCAAGTGCCTAGTATATTTTAACATGATTGTGATGACAAGAAATGGCCTTCAGCTAATTTGAAACTAAACAAAACAATAATATTAGACAAGAACCGCCTATAAAAACTTAATTATCTTCACATTTAATTGCAACCTTTTATCTTAATAAAATCTTTTATTTATCTTTTTTGGAATAAAATACTTAGTGCTAAGTTTCTTGCAGCGCATTCTTCTTGGCAATCAAATCATAGTCATTCCGAAAGCACTGGTAGACTCAAAAAGAGACACCTACCTATATAAAAGAGGTATTAACGGCTTACTTCCAGTTTTTTTTAATGATATTGGGGATTATGTTCGTGTCCTATTTTGTACAGTCATTTACATACTTTAATTAATATTTTTATTAGTACTGGTATTCATCACTCAAGAAAATTAAAATATTTATAAATAAATTAATGAAAATTACAAGACGAGTAATGGCAAAGACCAGATGGAAGCTGGAGAGCCCTGAAAAACTCTGAACTCGAAGAGCTCATGACCGAACCTAATATCATTGGAGAGAGCAAAGCTCATAGACTCCGATGGCTCGGCCATTTGGAAAGAATGGGTGAAGATCGTGGCGCGAAGAGAGCATATGAGGGTCGTATAACTGGCCGTCGTCCGGTGGGCCGCCCTATAGGTATCGCTGGAGTGACGCCGTGCAGTTCGACCTTGATGGACTGCAAGCCGCAAAGTGGCGGAATACTGTGCAAGATCGACAAATATGGCGCTGTCTCGTATCGGAGGCCAAGATTCACTTTGGGTCGCTGCGCCAACGGAGTAAGTAAGTAAGTACAAGACGAGTAAGTTCCCAATCCGCACTGGGCCCGCATGGGAACTACGGCTCAAGCCCTCTCATTCTGAGACATTGCATTGCATTGGGACATATATAGGCTAAAATGATGATGACGAGATGAGACAAGTTATCTAACCAAAAATGTACAAAAACTGCGGCAGAGTCCCCTTGATATTAAATTAGAAAAAAAAAAACAAAAAAAAGGTAGGTAGATTACAAAAGAATAAGTATATTATTAATTAACTTAAATACCTACCTTTTGCAGCACAGTAACGCAAAAACTTCGTAGTAAACTGAAAATGTTCGCCTAACATTTGATTTCAACCTTGCTTTCGAAGTCACCATGACTACATGGCCAGCGACTTTTTTACATAGTATTTTATATTTTTTGGCCGTTTACGAATATAATCGCGGCTGTCAGCTGGCGCGGAAGGGACGGCCCCTCGGGACTCCCGCACACCTGGCCACGGTGGCCACACATCCATACATAACCAGGACTTGAAACAATGCTTAGAACTCAGTACGCATGTAACCCGCCTGATATTCCGAAAATCAATTTCAATTTCATGCTTTAAATCTAACTAGCTGTTGCCCGTGTCTGCGAAGAATTCGTTTATCGCTATCCCGGTAATGTAATTTTTCGGGGTAAATAATTTTTTCGGGGTATTTTTCGGGGTAATGTAAATTTTATCTAACAAGAGCAAGAACTTAAGTCACGGGCATAGCTTGAAGAATCGCTAGACTTAAGTGGCAGTGGGCAGGGCACATCGCTCGTAGAACTGACGGCCGATGGGGCCGAAAGGTTCTCGAGTGGCGTCCGTGGACCGGAAGACGCAGTGTAGGTAGGCCTCCAACAAGATGGAGCGACGACCTGGTGAAGGTGGCGGGAACGCATTGGATGCGGATAGCGCAGGGCCGATCTGTTTGGCGAGCCTTGGGGGAGGCTTATGTTCAGCAGTGCACGTCTTTCGGCTGAAATGATGATGATGATGAATTTTTATCTAAATCGATTAACCATTTAACCATGAAGAGGTTACAGACAGACGCAGACACACCTTCGCATACTACTAATATTATAAGTGTGAAAGTTTGTGAAGATGTTTTGATGTTTGTTACACAATCACGCAATAACGGCTGGACAGATTTACATGAAATTTGGTATGAAAATAGTTTGAGACCTTAGAAATTACATAGAAAAGTTTTTATCTCGGAAAATTGCATAGTTCCCGCGGGATAGCAATAAACGAATTCTTCGCGGATGAAGTCGCGGGCAACAGCTAGTTTATAATATTAGGTTGGCTCAATAGGAGCACCCTTTGGCATGCTAAGATAAATTTTCCCCTTGCTGAGCTGCCCATCTGGCGGCTCGCCCTCTCTCCGGTAAGCTCAACAGTCCGTCCGAAAAAAAAAAATATAATATTAGTATCTAGATTTATGGATTTTGACCATCTGGTAAAGGTCGCAAGAACCACTAGGATGCGGGCAGCACAACCGATCATTTTGGAGCTCTTTAGGGGACGCTTTTGTCCAACAGTGGACGTCTTTTGGCTTTTATGATGAACTGATTTACTCCCACATTTTTCAAACTAGGCTTGTATTTTCATTACAATACTTAAAAACTCTTTTCCATCTCCGTAGTTTTCAAGGTTAGATTTAAACATTTTGTTTAATAAAACTTTCAAGTAGGTGTCGCCATCATCATCATCATCATCATCATTTCAGCCGAAAGACGTCCACTGCCGAACATAGGCCTTCCCCAAGGCTCGCTAAACAGAACGGTCCTGCGCTATCCACATCCAACGCGTTCCCGCAACCTTCCAGGTCGTCGCTCTATCTTGTTAGAGGCCTACCTACACTGCGTCTTCCGGTCCGTGGACGCCACTCGTGAACCTTTTGGCCCCATCGGCCATCAGTTCTACGGGCTACGATGTCGTCTCGTTTAGCGTAAAAATAACAATTGTAGTTGTAAAGTAAGCAATGCACGCAATGCAAAACAAACACATCCGTATAACGAAACTAAACTATTAAACACAATTTTAGTGGATAGCGTTATGCCAGCAGCATGTCAAAACTATTCTAATGATCTTGGTCCTGTCCTAACATTTAATCCGACACACGACGCTTGGTAGCCCTACTCGAAGGGCTATCTAAGCCGGTGGGCTCGTAGGAAACTTTTTGCTTGGACGGGCTTTAGTTTGCCATTTATACCTTCCGCTGTGACTTTATTGAGGCATTTGGGAAAATATGATTTGTTTGGTGACATGTTACAAACGAAAAATAGAAAGACAGTGTCTATTTTTTGACGTTCCTTGCGGATGATTATAGTCTTTTTTTGTTAGACACTCATCCTTAACTGTATACCTAGTACCTACTGTATTACTAATATTTTTCACGCCACTGCTCGGAAATGTGGCGAAAGATGGTCTGTTCTTGGTCCCCAAAACAATCAATAGTTGTACATTGAATGAGCAGGCATTCTATGAATTTAAACTGGACAACAATTACATTGTTGGCCTGTTCCATTGAGCAAGTCGACCAATCACATCGGTCCGCTGATCACTGATCAGAACACGACTTGTGCTGCATATGAAATTAAATTGGCCAATGAGAAGTCATTTTATTTTTTAACAATATTCATCCCTTCACGGATAGGCAAAGGAATCAGATTCCATACAGCCATATATGTCTGTTTTTAATTATCTGAAATATAGTTCTGTCACGGTTAGAGTCGTCAGTCCGTCCTAGTCATGTCCTGTCAGCTCCTCATGCCTTCCGTAAAGCGATATAGGGTAAGTCCAGGATAGATGCCCTACTTTTTGAAATAGCTTTATAATTCAAAAACTTAATAAATTATAGCATTGCGTCCAATGCGTATGATTACTAAGGTCCTTAATCTATTATTTAACTGCACTTGTTTTAATATAAATCGTATGGATTTTGTGTAATTCGTACTTGTTTTGACCCCTTATAAATGGGATAGGTGCCTACCGTGGGGGATAGACGACTCGTCGCAAAAATTCGTCAGAGGATAGATGCCCTTTGAAATTAAACAAGTTAAATAAAAGTTATCAGTCTTTTATATTCATTGAAAATTCACCTAGTTTGAACGGGTATGTATTACAATACCGAAGTACGAAAGACCGAATGTATTAAAACATCGAATGGGTCAAAAGACCGACACGATTTTTTTCTGAAACCGTAAAATTTTCAGGATTTATTAAAACGGCATCATACAGAACCCATTAGGTTAGGTTAGGTTTGTTTTATAACAATCTTAAAAAGTTAACGGTTTCAGAAAAAAATCGTGTCGGTCTTTTGACCCATTCGATGTTTTAATACATTCGGTCTTTCGTGCTTCGGTATTGTAATACATACCCAGTTTGAACAGTATGAGCCACGAGCCTCTTCTCATTTTAGAATCCTAGTACTGGATGTTTTACTGAAACAAATTATAAAAGTTCAATCAATTCCATATAAAATGTGATTTTGTTTCTATTTGCAAATACAGAAAAAACTTCACTAAATACCACATTACATAACTACCTAGCTAAAGGGTCAATTGTTTTTCGTCATCAAGCTTTCTTCAGACCAGGCGACGTTACGCGGGACTACGCCCTGTTTTCTCTCATATATTTACAAGGCATTTCGACCCTCTGCAACATAAAATTCTTTGAAACTAGTTGAGGATAGATGCCCTTTTCGATAAAAAATCACTATAAAATATACTAATCCATGCAGCCTAAACTTCAGTGCAACCAAATGAGTTAGTTAAAAGTGCAAATTATAAGCCAGTCTAAAGTTATTCAAAAACAAATACTTATGAATATAATTTTCACGCTCTGCGAGATCTCGCCGCGGAAGGTTTTGGTACTCATGGACTAAACGCGTTCGCTCTTGCTCATGATAGCAGCGGCCCAGAGGTTTGCAGGGAGGGAGCTTGCTATTATTTAGTGGAATTTTGGTCCCACAGCCTTGCTACTAGTAGAAATTGAAATCGAGGCATCTATCCCACTGGGGCATCTATCCTGGAATCACCCTAGTGTACTTTATGGCGAGTTACGACGAGCGGCCAGCGGGTACTAGGGGCTACTAGGGGGTAAACAAACAAAGGGAATACGCGTTTTTACTTGAATTCTTAATTTGCGTACACGTTCATTTGTTGTATAATTCACTTTATTTCCTCGCAGTAGTCGTGAAAAGCACTGTGAAAAAGTGCGAAAGTGCAATAGATGGACTCGAACTAACTCGTCCCTCTATTGCTTACTTTCTAGCCTCTACAACAATGTACCATTTTGGTTATCATTCAAATTGCTATATTTCGTTCGGTATATCCTTAATGAATGACTTTTAAGAGTAAGTTTTATTCATTCATTGTTCTCGATTAGCAGCGATTTCTAATGCGATCCTGCAGAGAAACTCCGAGCATAGCCCTCTCTATCGCCCTCTGAGTGACTTTGAGCTTTCTTATGAGGCCTTTATCACCATCACCAAACTACACTGACGCGTTTCGAACTCAACCAGAGCTCGCTCATCTTCAGAGTAAGTACCACAACCAGAACTAGATTACTTAAATGATAAAGGTGTGCACCAGTGGCGTGAGCCCCTAACAATTCGATTCCCATCGGGTTGTCTAAACTTCTACTACTTGCCCACATCTCTCATTTGCCTTTCTGCACTCGCTACATTAAAGTAGTGTTTTATTTTTCTCCCGTTTCATTACCGAAAATAATTATACCTTAGTTATAAATCTCCGAGCACTTCATTGTTTTCTCCATTATAAGTAAAAAAGAATTTTGATTTAGGAATCCCCCCCACAGCAAAGAAACTAATTTGTGTGTCAATTGTTCTAATCGTCTTAATAATATTATAGATGTGACTCTTTGGGCGTGTAGATCGGATGTTTGTTGCTCCATCACTCAAAAATGACTCAGTTGATTTGGATGAAATTTGGCATTTAATTCATAGGATACTTTTTATCTCGGAAAAATGTTCTCGGGGGTTAGCGATAAGTGGATTCATCGTGAATGAAGTCGCGGGCAACAGCCAGCTAAGTCTTTTATAAATTCGCTCCAAGTTTTCTATTTCCGTAACAATAATCAGACTCGATCGGAACACTTTAAAAGTATATTGGCAACGTATTTACTATTTCACTGGCCTCTCGCTTAGTTCTACAAAATCCTATGTGTTTGTTCCTAGGCTCTCAAATTTGATTCTTAGCTTATACAAATACGGTTCGATTTCATTTCCCCAGAAATTACTACATCATCTTCGTCTTTAGACGACCAGATGGCCTAGTGGTTAGAGACCCTGACTATGAAGCTTGAGGTCCCGGGTTCGATTCCCGTGTCGGGGCAGATATTTGTATGAAAAAATACGAATGTTTGTTCTCGGGTCTTGGGTGTTTAATATGTATTTAAGTATGTATCTATCTATATAAGTATGTTTATCCGTTGCCTAGTACCCATAACACAAGCTTTGCTAAGCTTACTTTGGGACTAGGTCAATTGGTGTGAATTGTCCCGTGATATTTATTTATTTATTTATTTATTTATCTAAAATTCCAGACCACATCCAGTTAGCTGGAAATGTGCTGAAACTTCTGAGACAGCCTTGAATTTTTTATTCCTTCCACTTTACACAGGATCAAGCTATAGCAGGTTTAGTAGATTTTATTCGACAGTCTCTTTTGCTTAGTTTTTATTGGAAAGGTTTTGTATCTACATGAAAATAGAAATGCCGGGTAAATCGTTAGTTAAAATAAGTCTTTATTAATATGATGTTTTTAATGCAAGCTTTTTTTGATGGCCTTCATATGCATGCCAAATTTCAAGTCAACGCTACTACTGCAAGTGGATACAATTTGACCCATACATATTAACAGGGCAACTTAACCTCGAAAAGTATTCAGGGTATCGATAATACCTAATGTCGATAGCTGGCACGTATCGATAATTTTATGTCGAAAGTATTGCAAAGTTTTGTACCATCGATAGTATCGAATTTTCAGTAATTGTTTTTGGTTATTACTGCCTGATTTAGCAATACTATCGATAACTATCGTTTGTATTAAATAAATAAATAAATATCACGGGACTATTCACACCAATTGACCCAGTCCCAAAGTAAGCTAAGCAAAGCTTGTGTTATGGGTACTAGGCAACGGATAAACATACTTATATAGATAGATAGATACATACTTAAATACATATATTAAACACCCAAGACCCGAGAGCAAATATTCGTATTATTCATACAAATATCTACCCCGACGCGGGAATCGAACCCGGGACCTCAAGCTTCGTAGTCAGGTTCTCTACCTACTAGGCCATCTGGTCGTCTAAATAAAACAAAACTATTATTATTGTTTTATTGGACATAAAACTATCGATACTATCTATAGTATTGACACGTGGCGATGCTATCGATAGACTATCGATACTATTGGTTTTAAAAAAAGAAAGAAAAAAAAGAAAACATTTATTCGTGATATCAAACAAATTAAAATAAGATAAGAATAAAAGTAAAAAAAATGCGCATATCACGAAATGGTCCCAAAACCGCAGAGTGCCGGTCTTACGAACGGCGCTGATCTCCTTTTTGGACCATCACGTCATCCATCATACATTGAAAAACAATAAAACTTAAAGCGAAACCGACACCATCTATTAAATGAGTTCTTGAATGATCAAACTGCAACTTAATTATTTGTTAAGTAAAGTAAATTGGGTAAAATTATTATTTTTATGTTCTTTGACATTTCAAGTTATTAATAATTGAAATTAGATATAATATAAGCATTATTTTAAAATGACATTTCAATAACTCGTTAACATAGGTAATTATATCAATAATATAGTATTAAATGCATGATTATAATAATATTTTTAATTTAATATAATTTTTTATCATTTTAAGCTAATTTTATATTATTATTTTACATTCTTTTTTATTTTTTATTGTTTTAGTTCATTAATATGGACCTCCGCAAAGTAACGCCTGATTCAATAAATTATCTAATTTTAAACTTAGTTATATTAATTATTATTGTGTGCCCCTACAGGGTGTCATGGTCTGACATAAACATTTATTGTAACACCTAATTTTATATGTACAATTGTACATGACTTAATAAATGAATAAATAAATAAATAAATAAATTATAATCTATTCTATTTCAAGTTTGCCTTAACTATCGATAGACGATCGATAGTCTATCGATATTGGACTATCGATAGGCAACACTAAAGAAGACTAATGAGTAATGACGTAGTGAGAGTTGCGGGCAACCGGTGGACTCAGGTGGCGAGTTGTCGTTTATTGTAGCTTTTAGGACGCCATTGTTCAATAACGGAAGTCTTCCAGCTAATGATGATGTTCGAGAAATGTATACCATATGGCATGGGGCTTTATACTATCATAAGCCGTTGGCCGATTGCGTTTAAGATTACAGAGGAGCAATTTAAATTAGTTAAAGAGTAGCGGGAAAAATTGGGTCGAGAGGTAACGCCATAAAGGAGGCCCAACAATAGATGATCCGGGTGTACAAGACAGATAGCCATCGTAAACGTAAACATAACAGTTACTCGTAATACCCCTTCATTAAGGCGGTTAACCATGTTAAGGGGGTTTAGTCCAGAGAAGTGACAATTGAGAGTGAGAAATATTTTTTCTTCATCGTACTGTCGGAATAAATATCTATTCAGCTATTAAGTCAAATATATTAAACACCAACCTTATGATTAGTTTAGATATTTTTGACGTCTTGGTAACGTGCATATATTAATGACCTTGTTGGACAAGTTTTTATTAAAAAAAGTTGTACAAACATTTTTGATATCGTTACGTCCTTCCTTCCTTCCTTATATCCTTCTGATCTCTACCTACAATTTAACTTGTGTCAGATTCTGCTAGAACTCTGTATCTCTATAATAAAAATCCTAAGTCATGGTTTGGGTTACGGTTTATACAATGTGTCTCTACTCTCTGGACACATGCCTAAATCCTGAGTAGAGTTCCTTCTCAGAAATTTTCTATTTTTGTAAAATTATTAGATTTGATAAAAATAAATCAAAATACAATTTATACCCACAAACAAATCAACAATAAGTAGGAATATACTGTATCAGGTTGTTCGCAATAAGTTTTGCGGTTCAGAGGTTGATCAAGTTGAAATACTCTTTAATTACCATGTACCTACATACAGGTTATTCCAAAGTATTAAACCGTAAATCAGTCATTTCTCCGTTAATACGGTGACGTTTGGTACGAGGTTTTGTATATAGCTTAGAAATATCCTAATCAACACGTCCTATTCGTATATGTCCAGAGGGTAGAGACACATTGTATAAGTACAATTTCATCGTAATCGTGCAGCCGTTTCCACGTGATTGAACTACAAACAAACAAACCAACAAACTTTTACATGTATGAATAGGTGTTCCTTTTTTAGCCCCTTTTTTTATTTAATTATTATTTATAGGACGACGAAAAGACGAACGAAGAAGAAGGTTATTGTTAGTTCTTTTATAACATTTTCTTGTATTTTATATTGTTTTATTTTGCTATTTTAAGTGTTCAAATTAGTTAAGCTTGCTGTGTTTGCCTGTTATTGGGTTATCACTCTATTATTATTATAAATGCTTTGTTCTTTTGTTAATTTTATAGTGTTGTACCTGTTGGCGAACCAAAATAAATAAATAAGACAAATTAAATAATTTTACTGTATTTTAAATTCTGTTAAAAAAATATCAAGCCAGAAAACATCATAAATAATTGATTTCGCATTTTAGCACAAACCCTCTTTATACTAACCACGTTATATTGCTAAGGAGTTGAGGCGGTCATCTCCTTAATAGGCTGTTTGCGTCGAGGAGGGCCATTATCATGTGATCCGATCGCTCATTAACGCAGAAGATAACAACGGAAATAAGCCGGAGTTGCCATAGATTGCGGGTTTACTAAAGTAGGTACGTTGTGATAGACCATTCACACTGCGCAATGAATTGATACTTGGATTATTATCAGTCGTAGTCGTCGTTGACTTTAGAGCATAGTAGAAGTAGATTGGATACAGCGGGGAATATTGATAATACTGTAATATGAAGCGTTCATGTACAGGCTGTTCCAAAACACAACGGGCGAGAGGTCATGTTACACCAGTTCTGGAAAAAATAAGAAAAAACCGGCCAAGTGCCAGTCGGACTCACGCACGAAGGGTTCCGTACCTTTATCTATAAAACCGGCCAAGACGGCCAAGTGCGAGTCGGACTCGTGCACGAAAGGGTCCGTACCATTGTCTATAAAAACGGAAAAAAAATCACGTTTGTTGTATGGGAGCCCCCCTGAAAATATTTGTTTTATTTTAATTTAATCATTTATTTTTAAAGTAAATATATAACTAAATATTCTGTGAATATTTCAAGCGTCTACCTGATTCCGTTATCAATATCGAGCAAAAACACGTTTGTAGTATGGGAACCCCCTTAAATATTTATTTTATTGTCTTTTTTAGTATTTGTTGTTATAGCGACAAACGAAAAACATCATCTGTGAAAATTTCAACTGTCTAGCTATCACGGTTCGTACAGACGGTACGGACAGACGGACGGACCGACGGACGGACCGACGGACGGACAGCGAAGCCTCAGTAATAGGGTCCCGTTTTTACCCTTTGGGTACGGAACCCTAAAAATCCATGCCACTTTGGTAAGCAATAATAGCGTCACATTACATTATCAATTTTAGTTTTTGATATTTTCGAAAAAATGTCTATTATCGCTTAACGAAGTGATCCATGATTTATTGAATCAGGCGTTACTTTGCGGAGGTCCATATTAACGAACTGAAACAATTACTTTCCTCACCCGCGACCTTTCGATAGTTACGTTTATGTAAGAAATGCGTGTTCATGCAATTCCTCCGCCTCCGCACTGTACGAACACACACAAATCTTACAGTCCCAATTATCACCACCACTAAACTACACTTACGCGTTTCGAGCTCAACCAGAGCTCATCTTCAGAATAGGTACCACAACCGTACGCTATGCTACCAAATGGGTATGTATTACAATACCGAAGTACGAAAGACCGAATGTATTAAAACATCGAATGGGTCAAAAGACCGACACGATTTTTTTCTAAAACCGTAAACTTCTCAGAATTTATTAAAACGGCATCATTCAGAACTCATTAGGTTAGGTCAGGTTAGTTTTATAACAATCTTAAAAAGTTAACGGTTTCAGAAAAAAATCGTGTCGGTCTTTTGACCCATTCGATGTTTTAATACATTCGGTCTTTCGTACTTCGGTATTGTAATACATACCCTACCAAATGGTAGACGTTGATGTTGATATTGTGAGTGTTGTATTGAGCAAAGTAATTGTTTCAGTTCAATAAGTGATCCATGTCACTTTTTTTTTATTTTCTCTTGCCCGGTACCAGGTTATCGTTGAGTTTTGGGACACCCTGTTTACGAGTTGTTTTAATATTAATCCGGAATATTTTAGCAGTCGGTTGGGTTATTCTGACTGAACACCGCTGTAAATGTTTCAGGATTTTTTACTGTGGTTGCCAAAAATGTTTCCATTGATCGATGTTCAAAGTTTACGTACAGTCGGCCAAAAATATGGTCTACCACGCTACGGTTGAACTACATTTTGCTCGTCATGATACAACGAGGTTGGTTTTCCCTTGCAATGATATGATGACAGTGATTAGTGATTAATAACTTCACTGAGTTACAAAAGACAACCTTAGCGATATTTAGATCTCACAGAAACTGGTAGACCACTTTCTTGGCCGACCGTACCACAGCAAAGGCGTGACTACATTTTTTAATCAAAAATTCCGAACAACCTTTGCAAGGGTGGGCTCTATATCTAAATCCCTAATGATTATTTGTCCTAATGTAATGTTTGTCCTAACTCTTTTTATTTAAAATCTATTAATTTTTCTGGATTTTTATAAAACAAACCTAACCTAACCTATAGAGTTCTAGAAGATAATCACAAAAAAGTTCCTGAAAAATTCACGGTTTCCGAGAAAAAAAGTTGTTAGGACAAACGATCATTAGGACAAACATTACATTAGGACAAACGATTTAGAATGAGACCCCATTCATGAACTGCTCGCAATAAGGTTCACAGATAGTTATATATGTACGCCCGAACATACTCGCAGCAAAGCGGACCGCAACCTGACGTCGAGCAAACCAGCTGTTACAGGCAACCGCAACACAATTATCACAATTTATACTCTAGATTCGCATCTAGTGTGATGAGAACGGATGGTAAAGCTCAGATTTGCGAGGTTTCAGACGTAGATGAGTGCTGCTTGCGTTTTAAAAGATCTCGCTTATTTATAAAAATAAAACGGACCGAAATTTACAAAAATATTCACTCTCCGAGCTGCTTACTTCGCAAGCTTTTCGAAAAAGCTTGAATAATTTACGTTTGCCATTTTTAAAAAATTTCATTCATTATATCGACAAAATAAGTTTATTATTAAAATTTCATTTTTATGCAAGCTTTTTAGCTTGCTGTAATTTTTGTTGACTGTACTTGCATTGTCATCCAACCGACATAAGTATACCAAAATTTCAAGTTGATTCGACCACTGGAAGTGGGTCTAATTCAACTTCCAACATTTGACCCGTACCTAAATACATATTTACATACATTGTAAGTTAAAAAAAAGCTTTTGAAAATGCATATTAAGTATGATAATAATGATTATCGAACCTGCTTACAAAATTTCACGAGAATCGGTTAAAAAATGCAATCTGTAGAAAAAATCAAAACTGCCACTGACATAACACGACATTGCGGGCCTATTTAATTTTCTTTTCTAAATTACTCGATCGTCACACTGATTAAACGTAAGTCGAGCTTCAGACACTTTATATTCATTAGAATCTAATGATTAGATTATCCGCTAAGACTCGCGTCGTTCAGTTCGTTATGACTCAGCTACGCCATTATGCTGTAGTGTGTAATTATGTTAACTCTATCACTATCATAAAACAGAATGGCTAATTAGTGTAACTAGAATATTGCTACTAATACAACTACTTACGTTCCGAAGGTGGCTGTTGATTAACTTTTTAAAAAAGCAAAGGTTAAAATATTAAATACTTAGCGCTAGGCTGGGCATTTAGTCACTATTGAACCCTGGGTTAGCACTTAACTCATAGTTATACAGGATGTCCCAAAACTCAACGATAACCTGGTACCGTGCGAACTTGGCCTCATAAACGTTCCACTGCAGGGCACAGGCCACCTCTCAGAATGGAAGGGCTTGGGCCGTAGTTCCTACGCGGGGAGTGTGGATTGGGAGTTTCACACACACCATTGAATTTCTTCTCAGGTGTGTGCAGGTTTTTCTTGTATGTCTTTACTGTTTCATTATATTTATATTTGTGCTCATGGTAAATTTCAAATATATAATTTCGCACATAAATTCCGAAAAACTCAGAGGTACGAGCCCGGTTTCGAACCCACGACCCTCTGCTTGAGAGGCAAAAACCACTAGGTAACTACGGCTTGAAGACATACTTGGTACCAGGTTATCGTATAGTTTTAGGACAACTTGTATTTTGACTCAGGTCCGAGCAAGTCAGCCGGAATAGGGATGTACCCAGACCGTGGCAAAAAATAGTCATAGACACGGCGTATTTTTGTTAAATTATTTAAGTATTATCGTCATCTCTTTTCCGTTGAAACGCGTTCGTTTCGATTGACTTTAATTTTTTCTTAATAGTTTTAGAAGCACAATTCAATTTCTTAAAATTAGTTTTAATAGTTTTTCAACTCTTAAGAATATTATTGTGGAATTTGAAACAGGCCACTTAGAATGCTAGCGAATAAGTCCAGAATACTAAAGAGGTTTAAGTAGGGACGTGGCAATTATGGGGCACCCTCCTTTGAATACGCCCGGTCTATAATGAAGTTAAATGCTAATGCAATTTTGTGCAATTGCTAGTTTTACGGAGTTAGTTCTTTTATAAATAACTTGTCAAATGGGGTCAAATAACGAGGTAGATGAACGCTAAGCTGGGCTAGAAAAATATAATTCACATGGTCTATGGTCGAAGAGTGGTTTCTTTTTATATTTGCTACAATTTTAAATTCAATAACAGACGTACATAGGTATGTAAGAGTAGATGACTGTTTTGCCGAGAACCTTATTAAATCTACCGAATAGACTTCTTTCACTATTTTCTGGTTACATTCCTGTTATTTTATGTCATAAAAATTTGTTATGCTGTATCTTTGCAGTTGAACAAAGTAAAGGCAGCATCAGACATGTCCATAGATAGCGATAATTTTCCGATAAAAAATATAATAAAATAAGGTAGACGCGAAGCTCTAACGCGGGCATAAAATCGAAAAAAAAAACATAATTCAATTTTCAACAGCGTAAAAAACGTGTCGCTTTAGTCGTAAAAATACTTGTGGTTTCGTGAATGTTTTATGAAAGCCAAGAAACTTCGACTCCGGACGACCATCGAGGAAAGCTGTCTAAGTTTCATAAAGAAACGTAAATTGGTAAAGCCACTTTAGGCGGAGATACCGACACTCTAAATCGTTTTTCGATTGTGAGCCATTTTTCGCAGCAGCAAAGTCGTTATTCTCTTGTAAAAATACCTTTTGTTGTGAGCTAAAAAGTAACATTTTAATACACACTGACAAACGGAAATTTTATGGCTTACTTTAGCATGTCCTTTGAATACGATACGGAGCCCTAAAATAGAAACCAAAGTGCACACTTAGTCTAGAATCCGTTTAAATAAATAAATATTATTAACGACCGCTTTAGCCTAGTTCGTAGTGACCCTGCCTACGAAGCAAGTGGTCCTGGGTTCAAATCCCGGTAAGGGCATTTATTTGTGTGATGAGCACGAATATTTGTTCCTGAGTTATGGATGTTTTCTATGTATTTAAGTATGTATTTATGTATATAAGTATGTTTATCGTCGTCTAGTACCCATAGTACAAGCTTTGCTTAGTTTGGGACTAGATCGATTTGTGTAAGATTGTCCCCTAATATTTATTTATTTATTTATATATTTATTATTAGGGGACAATCTTACACAAATCGACCTAGTCCCAAACTAAGCAAAGCTTGTACTATGGGTACTAGACAATAAATAAATAATAATAAATATCACGGGACAATTCACACCGATTGACCTAGTCCCAAAGTAAGCTTAGCAAAGCTTGTGTTTTGGGTACTAGGCAACGGATAAACATACTTATATAGATAGATACATACTTAAATACATATTAAACACCCAAGACCCGAGAACAAACATTCGTATTTTTCATACAAATATCTGCCCCGACACGGGAATCGAACCCGGGATCTCAAGCTTCATAGTCAGGGTCTCTAACCACTAGGCCATCTGGTTGAAACACGACGACGACGATCTGGTAGACGACGATAAACATACTTATATAGATAAATAAATACTTAAATACATAGAAAACATCCATAACTCAGGAACAAATATTCGTGCTCATCACAAAAATAAATGCCCTTACCGGGATTCGAACCCAGGACCTCTTGCTTCGTAGGCAGGCACAAAACACTGTAAATTGCTTCGCTTGAAATCTAAACAAGAAGATAATCGAAATGAGCGATTTAAATTTATGACGACCGTGTACTGTGGATGCCACTGAAATAAGCAATAAATTAAGCAGATTTATCGCACAAAAGATCTACCCAACTAGTATTAGCTATTAATTAGAACATCGCTTCACGAGATTAACTTGAGACTTTGCTGTTGTTTTTGCTATATTTCTTGTGATGACGGTCGACAGGCTGAAAACTGATATTTATAACTACAACCACCGGTTCTCATCTTATACAAAATTAGGTATAAAAAAGTCTAAGTCGAAGTCACAATATCTACATTCAATTTAGGCTACTTTCAAGTAGTTTCTACTCCCAAGCAGAGGCTCACGGGTTCAAACCTGGACTAGCACCTCTTGAGTTTTTCGAAATAGATGTGAAATTATTTTGAAATTTACCATGAGCTTTAAGCTCCAAACGCCTGTGCAGCGACAGCGGAGGAATATTTTAACTTGTATGAACGGTTGTGCGGTACCGTACCGCGAACTCGTTCATACAAGTTAGAATATTACAACCGTCACCGCCACCGCACCGCCACGCCTCCGCTGTTTGTGCGTTTGGAGCTTAAAATACTGTTCAGTTACGGCCCGGCCACATCGCGCGGCCGGCGGCAGCGGCGAGCGTTTTATCAGTTCATTGCGTGTGCCACCAGATATTCACTGTGCGGCGAGCGTCTCGGCCGCGCAATGAACGGAGAAAACGCTCGCCGTACCGCTGGTCGCGCGATGTTGTGGTCAGGTATCTTCATATTGGCCGAGTCTTGCATAAAACATCCTCAGGTATTCTCGTGTCGGCAGATTTAAAGCGCATACTTAACCGAGAATGGTGCTTATCGTCATTCGAAGAGAAGGTATGTGCCTTACAGTGGGACGTATATTGGTTGGGATCTTATTAAGAATAAATTTTATTTTACCTGTCAAGAAGGACAGCCTCCTCATCGCCGGGAAGGGGTGGTTTCCCGAGGTATCGAGCAGGTCCAGCTGGTACACCTCTCCCCGGATGCGGTACAGCTTACGGTGGAAGTCTTCAATGGTGGGCGTGTAGCTATCCTCGAACTTGGTGCCGAGGAACCGCGCTACCAGCGACGTCTTGCCGACGCGAGCTGACCTGGAGAGGAAGATAATACATGGCTTTTCAGGGTTTCGTACCCAGAGGGTGCCGAAGGGACCCTATTTCTCAAACTTTGCTGTCTGTATGTTTGTCTGTCTGTCACAGGGCTCTATCTCTTGAACCATAACATTTAGATACTAGAAATTTTCACCGATTATCCATTACTGTAGCCGTTATAAGAACAAGTACTAAAAATAAAAAAGTTGAAAATTAAAGCGGGTCGTAATACAAGAAACGTTTTTTTTTTACAACGATATTTTAGGTATTTCAATCTGTCTAGCGATTGACCTCTATCACACATGACCGCAAGTGCAAATGAGGCCGAGAATGTATTTAGCTCACTGATTCAGTAACAGCCTAATATCTAAGGTCTTGAATAGCTTTTGTTGAAATCCAATTTAACAAAACGATAGCTAATAAAATGCATCACAATTCTTGAACACCATGCCAATACATTAGTCGGGATATAACATAACATGCGTTATGTTTTCACCATGTAATTTTTGTACTAGGTGAGTGGGGGTAAGATGAAAAGCAGTGTAAGATGAAAAACTCTTGGGTGCTACGAGTAGTTTTTCATCTTACACTGCTTTTCATCTTACCCCCACTCACTTTAAATATATATATATATATATGTAGATGCCTAAGAAGATTAAAGAAACTACCCATAGAGAGATCCTTTGAACATCCAGTTGATTAAAATATGGGCGTATGAAAGAATCATGCTAAGAGATAAATAGTAAGGGAGAGTTTACTTTGTAGGTAAATGGTATTAGAGGTAGCTGACCCTAACAGAATGAAATCATAACATCGGAAAATAGATTTTCGGCTTCTTATGTTATTGTCTTTCCGTCATTTTTCTGAGACGAAAACGCACAGAAAACAAAACAACAATAACAATACGAACTTTTTTAAATATTTCCCTGTTGTTATGCTGTTAGAAATTAAAGAAAAAATCTACAAATTATTTTAATTAGGATCTCATAGCCGTGTATACATAAAGAAAAATTATAGCATCAATAATATTTTTACATTCACTACGCTCATAAATATTATATTTATTAGACAACGTATGATTGCGCAGAGTAATATACGTAAAATACATATTAAATGTCACAAAACATAATACAATAAAAAAGTAACTACAACAAAATTAGTACTGGGAAATGGGTGGGGGGGCAGTTCTTTTTCAGTAAGTAGGTACATAATTCCTGCTCCATCTTCACATTCGCTTTCACTACGCTCATTCATGTTTAGCTAAAAACTTCGTCTTTTTTTTATACGCCTGTGTGTGCTAATATTAACTAAAAATAATAGGTACCTACCGTTAAATCTCTTGCATAGTTGCCTTTTTGACGAGAAGCGCTTTAAACCAGTAACGTTATAGACGAGATGCATTTTCAGGCCAGTTGGGTTGTAGGCAAGAAGCGGTTAGACTAACTGCGTTTTAGACCATTTGCTACTTAGACCAGCTGCTTTTTAGACCAGTAGTTACTTAGACTAGTGGCGTTTTAGACAGAACGATCATCATCATCCCAGCCTAAATACGTCCCATTGCAGAGTACAGTCCTCCTCGCGGAAGGAAAACACACCTCGCAGACGACAAAATGATTCATTACTTCTAAAAGACATAATCCCGTGGACCCAATACATCCCGGTATTTTTTTTATTTAATTCTATAATTCATTTGAAAAGATGACTTTCTGCCAAGTTTCTTGTGGCGCATTCTTCTTGGCAATGAAGGTCCTTACGAAAGCGCTGGTAGTTTAAAAAAAAGTGACATGTAAAAGGGCCTACTTGCAGAATAAACGTTTTGATTTTGATTTTAATTGACATAGTTAGAATGAATGTAATACTTATTTAATGTCTAATTAACTTCATTGAATTCATAAAGGAAGTAAATACCCAATATTCATTTGATTACAATTCTTCTCTCGTTGGCGTAACTTTTAATCAAGACCTGACGAAACATTTTAAGTGGCCCGACGAGTAAACAACAAATTCCGATAATATCCCAATCAATAATAAACTTATCTGTTAAAGAATATTCGGACGGAAATTACCTTCTGAAACAAATCGGAAAAGCAAACTTTTTTATTACATCAAAAGAAGCCCAATACAAATGTACCCAATATTTATGTTCATTTTCTTTAAACTCCGTCTAAATCGGAATTTTCTCATAAAATCCGAACGAGCCTAACATTTAATGGGCCAATTAAACATTTCCTTCGAATTAAGGTGTTTCGTAAACAGGAGTTATAAATGACGGATTTACTTAAGTATTTATTTAGGACAGGAGCGAAGTTCTTTTTGTCCCTAGGCTCCTGGCATAACACATTCCGCTCTAAAAACACAACAGTTGGGTTCTCAATCTGTAAGTAGTTTTCGTTAGAAAGCGCAAAAAAATAGCTACCGGTGCGTAGCTGTGTAGGGCGTAATGATCATCCCAGCCTATACTTCCCACTGCAAGACGTAGGTCTCCTCTCAGAATAAGATGGCTTGGGCCGTAGTTCCCACGCAAGCCCAATGCAGATTCGGAACTTCACACACACCACTGAATCGCTTCACAGGTGTGTGCATGTTCCCTCGTGATTTTTCCTTCACCGCTCATGCTAATTTTCAAATGTAATTTAGCACATAAATTTCTGATGGCCGATGGGGCAAAAAGGTTCTCGAGTGGCGTCCACGGACCGGAAGACGCAGTGTAGGTAGGTAGGCCTCCAACAAGATGGACCGACGACCTGGTTAAGGTTGCGGGATCGCGTTGGACACAGATGGCACGGGACCGATCTATTTAGCGAGCCTTGGGAGAGGCCTAATGTTCAGCAGTGGGCGTCTTTCAGCTGAAATGATGATGATGGTATAAACAAATATTGCAAGTTAAATAAAAGCTTGTACAAACTATATGTCTAAGTTAACGTCAATTCGGCTACTAACAAAGCATCCTTTAATCAATTGCATGAAAAGTATAATTCGCATGTAAGCATTACAGGCATATTAGCCTTCACAAGGCCCGCGCAAACGTCGCGGCACTATCGCCACCATAATCCCGATAACGGCACGTTTAAGTACCTACTATGTTATCTCGCTAATTGGCAAATTTGCTGAGATATTTTGCACAGTTGCTGTGTCTTTGAATATGACACTTTGTAGGCCGGAAGATGCTAGTGGTCTGACCTATGTAGGTAGGTTATGACCATGAAACACACTAGACTAGAAGCTCTACTTAGTGGCGTAAACGCTATGCGTGCTAGCGAAATTCTATACCTTTCATACGACTTGTAATTTTCGCTTAATTCCATCACGCCGTACTAAGTATAAAGTCCAGACAATGGATAAACATACTTGCATATTTTTGCTGATTGTGCCTTTCGCTCGCTCGTGCCGCGCTCTCGCTCCGATCGTTCATCGGCTCGAGCGTAACGGGACAATGCCAATGCGTTATGTACGTTACACTGAGTCATCCTTTGTCGTGCGCGCAGCCGGCGTTCATCGATTTATTAGACGTTGTCACGTCAAAAATTGAATGGTGTGTGTATAAAGTTGCCAATCCGCACTGGACCCGCGTGGGAAGTACGGCCCAAGCCCTCTCATTCTGAAAGGAGGCCTGTGCCCTGCAGTTAAGCTTATAATAATATGATGATGGCAAGTATCCAAGATTTGGGAACAAATATTTGTATTCTTCCAACATAAGAGATACCTGCTCCTACAGGGGATCAAAGTCGAAACCTTACACTTCATAGTCAGGTTTTCTAACCACTAGGCTACCCGTTCGTCAAACTCTGCAACTGATAAAACAAGTTACTCAAGGCCTCCCAGACCGCAGCGCGGGGCGTGCGCGCGACGGTGATGAAGCGTGCCCAGCGCGCTCTATAACACAGAACCAAATATACTGTGACACACACTGGCAGCGCGGCACACCGTATTTGATTCAGTGTTATAGAGCGCGCTAGGCACGCTCCGTCGCCGTCGCGCGCATGCCCCGCGCTGCGGTCTGTAGAGAGAGGCCTTTAGAGCAGCATATTGAATAACCATCATTCATTTTTGTTTGCAATGCAGACAACTTCTCCAATCAATCTATGTCGGTGAAAACTGAGAATCTGATTAAATAGGAATTTATCGAAAGCTGGAGGAAGAAACTATTTAAAAATAAGTTAACCACATTTTGTTATCATTATTCCCTGCTATTTTTTTCCGATTTCAAAAAGAACACGTTATTTTCTCGGATGTATGTATTTATTTTGGCTTTATATCTAAATCCCTAATGATTATTTGTCCTAATGTAATGTTTGTCCTAATGATCGTTTGTCCTAACTCTTTTTATTTAAAATATATATATCTTTTTATTTATCTGGAACACAAAGCGGCACAAACTCACGGTTGAAGGTAGATATCGGGTAATGCGACAATAGGTACACGGGAATTTCGACAAAACACGATATTAGCACAATTGAACTTGGGACTAGGATAGAAAGAAAGGTTAACTGGCCTGACCGTTTGATGCTGGTTCCGTGAAGATCGGCGAAGAAGGTCCAATATGTTGCTACTTATCCTTAGGCAGCCAGGCAGGTCTTCCTTTTCTTTTTAATGTCTGGGTACTTAGTTGGAGTCTTCAATGAGAATTTTGATTACTTTTAATATAATTAATTTATTTAAAAAATATGAAAAATAACATGTATCAAGTAGTAAGGTATATCGACGAATAACGACCGTTGACTTTCCCCTCGCACCGCTCCCCTCATTCCGCCATCATCTGTGTTTTCGCGAGCTAACACTAGGTGGCGTTAGGCGTCAACACTATTAATTGTTCTGGATTTTTATAAAACAAACCAAACCTAAACCTATTAGTTCTAGATGATAATCACAAAAAAGTTCCTGAAAAATTCACGGTTTCCAAGAAAAAAAGTGTTAGGACAAACGATCATTAGGACAAACATTACATTAGGACAAACGATGTTAGGGATTTAGAATGAGACCCATTTATTTTATCTTTGTTACGTCAGGACTTCATTTAGAAACCGATTTGAAAAATTTTTTTTTGGTTGGACAGGAAAATATTCCAATTAAGTCCCACTACTGTCACCAAAAGTGGAACTAATGTTTAAGCACCAGAAGAAGTCCTGACAACAATTAGAGTCTCTAAATAGAAAAAAACAATATTTTTTTTAAAAATACGAGCTGTTGATATTACACTATTGTATTTAATTTAGATTATTCAAACTAAAAATCAAGAAATAAAAAATATATAATACTTATAATCATTTAACAGACTCCAAAAATCAGCGAAAATAACTTGCTACTTATCTGTTCTGTTTGAACATTAAAATTAAACATTAATTGTACCAGCTTATCTCTTTTGTAATAAACTCATTGTATTACAAACAGAAAAATATTTGCTGAAGTCCCCAATTACGACCCCCGCTCATATACTCGCTCGTTAAATATTGATATGGATACTAAAATCCCCAATGTCGACGAAAATAGCCATCTTAATTAATTTTTATTTATAGTAAAGCCATTGGAATCTCGTATAGAACGCTTATTAAAATTTAGCTCCGTATGAAGGAATCCCTTTTGATGTTACATAATTTATGATCGGGTAATAGTTGGTTGGCGAAGGGCGCTAGGGTCTGCTGTCTATAATGTTAGTAGCTCTTGCCGCAACTTAAGAACAACTTATACGAAATTAGCAATTTTTGATACATCTTTACATAATCAAATCTCCTTCTTGTTTGTCTCATGTGTTTTTAATTATGCACTCATAATGGTTCAAAAACAACACATTAAAATTCCTCTATCATAAAAACCGAAAACAGGGTGTAAAACATGCACTGTTTTTAAAAGCTTTTTATTAACTTGCTATGTATGTAAATATGTATGTACGGGTCAAATCTTGGAAGTTGAATTTGACCCACTTCCAGAGGTCGGATCAACTTGAAATTTGGTATACTTATGTAGGTTGGATGACAATGCAAGTACAGTCAACAAAAAGTACACTCAGTGAAAAAACTTCCATTTAAAATTAAATTTTTAACAAAAACTTATATTGGTTTATCTTTGCAATTGTTTTAGCTATTCTGAATGCTTACACAAACATAGTTCCCATCCGAATCATTTACACAAACCTCAAGATTTTCAGTGTTAAACCTATTACTCTTGAATTCATTTTTCCAGAAATTGAATCCAGGCGTAGTCGGCAGCGATTTTACACAAGTACCCCCTTCAGCTGCCCAGATCTCTAGATTGTATGTAAAGCTGGTACTAGAGGAGTCACAGGCATTTAACGGGACAGTCTGTTTTACCTCCTAGAGTTGCCAAAAGCTCTAGTTTTGTACGTAAAGCTGGTACTAAAGGAGCCGCTGGCACCTGGGGGCATAGTCTACAATTTGTAGCTAACTAATTAATCTGTGTCGAGACGTGACGACAAGATCTTAAATTTTCGCATCCACGCCAGTTATGCCGCCATCATAGACCATTTTAATTAATAGCAGTTGCTTTAAAATCTATTTAGTTATTTTCGTATCAATAGGTCACTAGTTAAATTTATAATCGTCGTTAAGTCGTCATTGTGGTTTTTTATCTTAAAAGAACATACAGTGGGAGGTGAATTGGTGAGGTGGCCTTATCAAGTATTGGTACCCTCCATTTTATTTTAGGTGGTAATAACATAGTTATATAACTACCGTTATGTACCTTTTTTAGACGGTTTTCGTTTATTTTAATGTGAATTTTCGTACATTTTGTTGTTTTTGATTAAGTAATTTATTTAGTTAAATTTGTTCTTATACATAGCTACTAAAATCACTTTCTATTTCGATTTGTGACCATAATCAGATTTTTTTTCAATGACTTACATTATGTGATCTGAAATATTATATTTTTTTTATTTTATTACATACTGCCAAAAAGTTTAAAATGAGATGGGAAGGGAAAATATACGTATTTGATTTCGTTGTACTGGTATTTTACTGAAGTCGTTTTGTTACTTTTTCAGATCTGCTAATCAAATAATTAAGTAATTTTATTAGCATCGTATTTATGCATAGAGATATGAATCACAAAAATAATAACCGACAACGGATAAGCAATAACAATATTAGAATCAAAAGCCAAAACGGTTATTGTGCAGGCAAGGCGCTTTCGGAGAGACCATTATTGTGAAAGACAAAATTGAACAGGTACGTATCGAAATATATTTCATCATTATTATAGGTAACGCCACCAGAGTTGAGGCCACGCACACAACCACATCTCTTGTAATGACAGCGGGATTTTGACGTTGTGTTGTTGTTAAACGTCAACACAACGTCAAAATCCCGCTGTCATTACATGAGATGTGGTTGTGTGCGTGGCGTCAACTCTGGTGGCGTTACCTATATGTCTAATTTGTACAGGTATGAATGGAGTCACCTAACTAAGTAGGTACTTAATTCAAAACATCTTAGAGCTGTATACATAGATACTCGTTACCGTTCATGATTTGAGTTGGTCTTCGTTTGAAACTACTTAGAGGTAGTTAACGCTAATAATATTATCTTTCAATAAACAACATTAACATAACCTTCATAAAGTTCACCTCACAAAATTCATCACACTTAAATTTCTTGAGGTGTCAGCTTTCCACAAGTTTAACATAGTTCGGAACCAGCGATAGTAAACCTCGTGCTAACAAATATTTGGCAAATATTTGCTGTAACCTCCGACTTGCTTTAGGTAGGTTTATGAGTATCGTACCGAGTCAGAGACTTTAAAGGACTACCCGGTCGAAGTCGCGGTTTTTACGTCCCTTATAAATAAATAAAAAACTTCTTCAGCTCCATCTATATGTAGTAAATTTGTAATTTTACTGTGGGTTTTACGGTGAAGAAAAACCACTTTACGCTACTTCAAAGAAAGATTGACTTTAAATTGTGGCTGAACTAAATCTGAGATTCTGAGATCTGATCTCTTTAGTCGCCAACAAAATCCAACTTTGGTTATTGTTCCAGCAAACATAAAATGAAGTTTTGTGTTTTGCCCATTAGCCCCAACAGTAAAATGAACAAAGATCCTTAGTCCTTGTTTACCTTGGCGTCGTGGGACGGTGTTCATAAAATAATAAGTTATTTTCAAATACTTACTTCCAAAGGTACTAGCTCTGACCTTTGTTGTGGTTTTCCAAATTGTTCTTAAATAAATAATCCCTTCTTTCATTAGTTTAGGTTAAGTGATTGTTTTTCAGGTACCTTTTACTTTATAGGAGCTTATTGAAACAAAGAATACTTTCATCAAAATTTTCTGAGCAAAAGCCTCTGCCGTAGTTCGCACGAGGGCCCAGTGCTGATTGAGAACTTCACATACACACACCATTGAGTTTCTTTCCAGGTGTGTGTAAGTGTTGTCACGATGTTTTCATTCATTTCATTTCATTCATGGTTAATTTCGTCCATAAATTGCGAAAATTGATTGATTGATTGTGTGAGCCCGGGCTCGAACCCACGACCGTCTGCTTGAGAGGCCAAAAGTCAATCCACTAGACTTCCAAGACTTCCAGGCTACCACAACTTTCCAAATACTTTAAGAATTCGAAAATAAAATTAATCCTTTTTAGGGTTCCGTAGCCAAATGGCAAAAAACGGAACCATTATGGATTCGTCAAGTCTGTCTGTCTGTCTGTCCGTCCGTATGTCACAGCCACTTTTTTCCGAAACTATAAGAACTATGCTGTTGAGACTTGGTAAGTAGATGTATTCTGTGAACACACAAAAATAAAAAAATAAAACAATAAATTTTGGGGGCTCCCCATACTTAGAACTGAAACTCAAAAATGTTTATTTCATCAAACCCATACATACGCGTGGGGTATCTATGTATAGGTCTTCAAAAATGATATTGAGGTTTCTAATATATTTTTTTTCTAAACTGAATACTTAGTTTGCGGGAGAGACGCCTCCAAAGTGGTAAAATGTGTGTCCCCCCTGTAACTTCTAAAATAAGAGAATGATAAAACTAAAAAAAATATATGATGTACATTACCTTGTAAACTTCCACCGAAAATTGGTTTGAACGAGACCTATTTAGTAAGTAGTTTTTTTAATACGTCATAAATTGTAAACCGCAATATTTTATAGATATTGGTACGGAACCCTTCGTGCGCGAGTCCGACTCGCACTTGGCCGGTTTTTTAAATGTGGACAAGAGACAAAAGCGAATTTTACAGCTTAACATAAAGACATAATTTTTGATATTCATTACTTCAGCCGAAAGACGTCCACTGCTGAACATAGGCCTCCCCCAAAGCTCGCCAAACAGATCGGCCCCGTGCCATCCGCATCCAACACGATCCTGCAACCTTAACCAGGTCGTTACTCCATCTTGTTGGAGGCCTAGGTACCTACACTGCGTCTTCCGGTCCGTGGACGCTACTTGAGAACCTTTTTGCCCCATCGGCCATCAGTTCTACGAGCGATGTGCCCTGCCCACTGCCACTCGAGTCTGGCGATTCTTCGAGCTATGTCGGTGACTTTAGTTCTTGCGCGGATTTTATCATTTCTTATACCATCCCGCAGAGTAGTTACTCTCCGAGCATATTTAGCCCTCTCCATCGCCCTCTGAGTGACTTTAAGCTTTCTATGAGGCCCATCGTTAGCGGCCACGTCTCAGTGTCATAAGTCATCATCAGTCATTTTAATATTAATTCCAACTTACACCGTCACGCGTTCCTGAGAAAAAGGATCTTGACAGACAAATAGATAGAGAGGCAGACGGACAACAAAGTAATAAGGGTTCCGTTTTTCCTTTTGAGGTACAGAACCCTAAAAACAATTAAAGAGAAGCATAGCTAGCGAATCTAGCCGTGTTTCAGTCTAGTGATCAAAGGCGTGATGTGAGCTGATCCACAAACACAAACATACATACATACAGGCACTACCCTATAGCATCTAGCACACTACTGTGGGTTCAATTTAAACATACATTTTAATGAAGTGTTTATAGCAACGGATTCTTTATAACGTTTTATAGACCACGCATTCGTTGCATTGGTGCGTTCCATCCCGATATGCTATACAATCTTTTCAACTGTGCAACGATCACAATGCTTGCAATGCTTGGTATAGGTAGGTACTTATAATTTTATCCCTAAACAAATTTGATGTTTTGACTCAGTAATAATATCATCATCATCATTTCAGCCGAAAGACCTCCACTGCTGTACATAGCCTCCCCCAAGGCTCGCGAAACAAATCGGTCCCGTGCCGTCCGCATCCAACGCGTTCCTGCAACCTTAACCAAGTCATTGCTCCATCTTGTTGGAGACCAACCCACACTGCGTCTTGCGGTCCGTGGCCGCCACTCGAGAACATTTTTGCCCCATCGGCCATCAGTTCTACGAGCGATGTGCCCTGCCCACTGCCACTCGAGTCTGGCGATTCTTCGAGCTATATCGGTGACTTTAGTTCTTGCGCGGATTTCATCATTTCTAATGTGATCCCGCAGAGAAACTCCGAGCATAGCCCTCTCCATCGCCCTCTGAGTGACTTTGAGCTTTCTTATGAGGCACATCGTTAGCGGCCACGTAATAATATGCCTATATTGAAATATTCAAAACTGTCTAAGAATAAAAAATATCCCTACGCACATTTTAATGAGTGTAGGTAGCTATGACATCACTGCACTATTCTCTTTGCGTTTAATTACGTTAATTAATTAGCAGTGACATAAGTTGGGTAAAACACACAAGAGTTTGTCAAAGTTTTGTTCCCGCGGGATGGGGCGACCACAGTGCATGCTGTGCTTATGAGTTGCTGTTTGAACGTGTTTATGTTTAACTTTGTAGGGAGTGTAATTTAGACAATATGTAATTAACCCTTCGTACACGGGAAGTAAAAGAAACCTGCATTATAGTCTAGCTTGTGTATGCCAACTTTACAGGTAAAGATAAAAGTAGATGTGGCGTCACGGAACCACGTAAAAGAAGTTTTGAAGCAATGGACTGCATAGGACTGGCTAAGTCTAAAAACCGGCCAAGTGCGAGTCGGACTCGCGCACGTATGGTTCCGTACCATTATCTATAAAAATGGCAAAAAAACACGTTTGTTGTATGGGAGCCCCCTTAAATATTTGTTTTATTTTAATTTAATTATTTATTTTTAAAGTAAATATTCTGTGAATACTGCAAGCGTTTAGCTGTTGCCGTTATCAATATCTAGCAAAAACGAGCAAAAAAATCACGTTGGTTGTATCGGAGGCCCTTAAATATTTATTTAATTTTGTTTTTTAGTATTTGTTGTTATAGCGGCAACCAAAATACATTATCTGTGAAAATTTCAACTGTCAGCTACCACGGTTCGTGAGATACAGCCTAGTGACAGACGGACAGACGGACGGACAGCGAAGTCTCAGTAGTAGGGTCCCGTTTTTACCCTTTGGGTATGGAACCGTAAAAAGACCTAAAATACTGGACTTAAACGGATGGACTTGCGGTTTATACTGCCTTTAGCATTTCAGATTAATTACTAAGCACCCGCCTTTCCTTGCGAGCGAACCCGCAGGGTACCTAATTGTTTGTACTAGCGCAATAGAACCCAAAACAATGTTTTTTAGAATTATTGTCTGTTTGTCTGTGCGTTTGTGCGCGCTAATCTCTGAAACGGCTTAACCTAGAAGGATGCGGTTTTCATTGATATGTTGGTATTTTCTTGGATTAACATTTAGTGTTTGTTTCATTTGAATCGGTTCACAAATAAGAAAGATACGTCTATTTTAAGAATTTATAGAACAGTTTTTAGAAGTAGTGACTTGGGAGTAGGTACGGTGGTGAATGTGAACGCGGGTGTGCGGGGGGGGGACGGTGACCGGGGGGGGGGGGGGGGGTGCGGGGGCGGGGTAATTTTTTTTATATCGTTGAACTAAGGAGAGCCATAATTGATGAAAAAGCAAATTGGATAAAAAAAATAAGCTGCCCAAATTACTAATTCAACGCGGACGGAGTCGCGGGCAAAAGCTAGATAAAACTAAAATTAAAAAGGTAGTATGTCGAACAGTAGAGAAAACGATAATCTTATTCACGGTTCGGTTAAATGGTGGTTGTCTAGTGGTTTAACCAATGGACTCTCAAGCAGAGAGTCAGTGAGTTCGAGCCCAGATAAGCAAGCACCTTTGAGTTCTTCGGAATTTACGTGCAATATTACATTTGAAATTTACCTTGAGCTTTACGGTGAAGGAAAATATCGTAAGGAACCTGCACACACCTGCGAAAAATTCAATGGTGTGTGTGAAGTTCCCAATTCGCACTGGGTCCGCGTGGGAACTACGGTCTAAGCCCACTCTGAGAGGAAGCCTGTGCCATGCAGTGAGCACCTACATAATAGACTAGGATGATTGTATTATGAAACAAAATGTTAACAGCGTATACAGGGTGCTAACAAATTAGGTACCAATATTTCTATAGCTTGATCTACTCATCAAAACAAGTCACTTTTATTCTAACAACTTTTTTAAAAATAAAAAAAATCTCGATTTTCCATTATTAAAAGCACCAACATTCAATCCATTTGGATAGATATGTATGAAAATGTTGTGATTTTGGTTTGGATTGGCGTTATTATATGCTAGAAAAAAATATAAAGACGTGTTGTTTGTATAGATGGCATAATTGAAGTGACTTAAGTTACTCAAAATAAGAAAAGTCATAATAACAAAAAAATAATTTAGATTAGCCAGTACAGTATAAGTATTTACAACATTCCCCCTTAATCGAAATTATCCCAAGAGCAAAAAAAAATAATGCAAAGAACTATACAACTAAACCTATGCTAGCTGTACATCTCTTATGTGCAATAGGCCCAAGAGGTTTTGTTAGAACGTCTGCAGGCATGTCACTACTCTTTAAATAATTAAGGGTAACGATGCAGTCAGATACTTTTTCTCGTATAAAATGGAAACGAGTATCTATATGCTTTGTCCTGTTGTGGTGCACTGGATTGAGTACTAAGTTAATGGCACTCTGGCTGTCCGACATTAATGTAACTGAACTAAGTATACCTGTGATTTCCGAAATAAAGCGACGTAAATAGCAGGCTTCTGTTGTAGCTGCTGTAAGTGCCATAATTATATTCAGCTTCTGTCGATGAGAGAGCCACGGTGGGCTGTTTCTTTGATTCCCATGCCACCGGTCCGTCAGCTAACTTAAACACGAAGCCCGTGTACGACTTCCTATTAATCGGACAATTAGCCCAATCCGCATCAGCGTATCCTTTCAGAAGGTTTCCTGTTCTTCTGTAAGTTAAAGAATACTGTGAAGTACCTTTTAGGTACTGTAACACCCGTTTCGCAGCATTCCAATGCTCCTTAGTAAAACAAGTATTGAACTGACTAAGATAACTAGCCGCGTTTGCGATGTCAGGCCGTAAGTTTACTGCCAAATACATTAAAGAACCAATAAGGTTTTGGTTATTCAAAATAAGAAAAGTCATAATAACAAAAAAATAATTTAGATTAGCCAGTACAGTATAAGTATTTACAACAGAAAAGTTTGCGTTTTTTTTTTAATTTTGGAAAAGTGTCTGAGTGAAAGTGACTTGTTTTGATGAGTAATTGGTACCTAATTTATTAGCACCTTATATTTTTTTGTAAAAAAAACTTCACCATTATTTATTAAAAAAAAAAACAGACCAATGTATAGTCTTATTACCTAACAAATAAAACATTTTTATTTATTTTTCTTTAAGCAAAAAGCGTGCCCGTCACTGTGAAACTAGATTAATCATTTTAATTTTCCGAAGCCACTTGTTTTCATCATAAACAAACAAAAATAACGTCACCAACATGCACTTTCATGCACACGGTATAATTTTTAAGCGCCTCGTTTTAAGTTTATATCCGAAATGAACAAGGATTTGAACGGACTACGACAGCCTTTATTACCTCCGCTGGCTCAAAATCCAGTAGAAATTGCACTCGCGAGGGAAGTTCATTTTAGAGCCCTCTGAAGTGCTTCTAGCCTTTGTACTCCGGAATCCGACGGCATCAAAGATAGGGGATAATTTCGGTAATAATCCTGTTGAGGGGGCTATAAATCACTTTGGACCCTTTAATTTCTCATGTAAGAGCCAAATTGGAGTCTTTAGTACCGTAAGCATGGTGTATAATGAGGGAAGCCTTTGATTGACGGAAGGAGCGACCCTTGCTAGTTTTACGAGGCGTAAATTCCACGTTATTGTTTCTTACAACCACGACTCAATGGACTAGTGGTCAAAGAACCTGACTGCGTAGCCTGAGGTACACATTTTTGTATCAAAAATACGAACGTTTGTTCTCTAGTCTTGGGTGTTTCATACGTGTTTAAATATGTATTAATCTTTAAGTGTGTATTTTTCTATGTATACAAGTATGTTTATCCGTTGACTAGTACCCATAGCACACGCTTTGCTTACTTTGGGACTAGGTAAATTGGTGTGAATTGTCCCGTGATATTTATTATTATACTACCTGTTGCCTGCGACTCCGCCTGCGAAGAATAGGGGTCCAACCTGTTACTCCCTAGGACTAAGACCTGTAATGTAACTTGTTGTCTTTTTGATCTTTAATAAATAAACAAATAAAAATAGCCTACGACCTATTCTCAGACCTGCCAAGTGTAGAAAAAAAGTTTCATAAATATCAGTCAAGCATTTATTTAGCTTGCCTTATTAGTTATGTCGATATAAAACAAATGTGAAATCTTGTAAGTCGTGTATAACCATATGTAGGTTATGATTATGACTACAAAGTTTTCACTAAAATGCAAGCTAGTGATAACTTATATGTCGTATCTATTTGTTATTTGAAAGTTATGCTTATCGAACAGTTGCAGCCTTTCTATTTTATTCAAATTCTACGTGAGTTTTTTTTTGATTTTTACAACCCTTTTCACTATTTACTATCGTCTTCAGCCTATGTATGATTGGGCACAGACATTCTTTCAGAATTAGAGGGCTTAAGCGGTAGTTCCCACGCGAGTGTTGTGTGAATGAGGAACTTCACACACACCATTGAATTGTTTCATACAGATGTCCTCAAGATGTTTTCCTTCACCAAAAACCTCATGGTAAATTTCAGATATAATTTCGCACATAAATTTCAAATACTCAAAAGTGTGACTCCGGACTCGAACTCGCGACCCGAGATCAAAGGCTAAACACTAGGCTACCATGACTATCTCAACCCTTTTGGTAAAGAAAAAACTGGTTGTCTGTAAATTTGGTTTACGGACGATAGTTTAACGTGACAGCGTCATAACAAAACATTCAAAAAACAAAAATGAAACCAGGCGGTCACCCATCCAAGTACTACCACGCCCGACGTTGCTTAACCTCGGCGATCGGACGAGAACCGGTGTTTTGTCAAATATCTTGAAAACGGTGCATACGACGGCAAAATTATTGAAATTTTCATCCCCTTTAATACCACCCACCCCCGCATCCCCCTCAACCCCCTCACCCCCACCCCCCATTAAAAATTACCCGAGCGCTAGTACTAAGATTGTATATCCTGGCGCGCGCTGCTCTCTTGTACATCCTGGCGTTCACTGCTCTCTCTTTTACAGTACATGTACGTACGGACATGTACGGAACATTGCGTCATCCTTTTTCGTGCGTGCAGCCGGCGTTCATCGATTTATTAGACGTTGTCACGTCAAAAAATCGTAGAACTAAGATAAGATAAGATAAGATAATTTATTCAAATAATTTCAGTACAAATAACTAGAAATACGATTATTTTACAAAAGGCCTATGTAACACGCGTGCCTGCACTAGGGTTACTAGGGAACTCTGTGTCGCAGGCTTAACGAGCTAATATAAATTAAAATTAAAAATAATTATCTAAACTTAACAGAGCAAATAAGTATTATAAAAGTATACAGACATAAAATAACATGAAATTCAAAAACAATAAAACAGTAACAAATTATGTATAGTGATTAGGAACAATAGTACAGATAAATCAATAGAATTTAACAGTCTAAGTAGGTAGGTATACATCATGTTTATTATTAAGGTCGAATAAACCACATAGTCAGTGCCGTTTTTAACCGGGTCAACATCGAGTGCAAAGTTTGCTGACTAAAGAAAATACGCTCCTAAGCCGATGACTCAAACACTGAGAAATTATCTAGGTCGTCAATCAATTGATTAGTTATACATAATGTGTAAATAAATAAACTTCTAAAAATACTAATTTAATTACGGTGCTCTAAGACGCTTTCATAGTCAATGGTGCTAAAGTACCTCCTCTCTGCAAGTAATCTAGCAGGACATTCGGAGTCGCCCGTCTTGTGGCCGCTCGGTTTTTTGAAGTGCAGACAAGTAGCACATTTTGGGAGCTCGGCTTTTTTGGTGCATTGTTTGATGTCGTGCCCGTTTTCTCCACAATGTCCACAAGTAGAGGTCTCTCGTCGGCACGACTTAGCGGCGTGGCCGTACTGCTGGCACTTAAAACACCTCGTCACCAAAGTAAAGTCTCTTACAGGGCACGACGACCAATGCACGAACACTCTCTCCTTTGAAATTAGGGCCTTACGTATCTGAGCAGGTACTTCTAATACGTAGTTGCAGGTCTCGGCCTCCTTTTTTCCTGACTTATGGCTGAGTTTAATTGAGCTCTTGAATGATTCGAGTGTTATACCTTCGATAATTCCCGCTAAATTTTGTTGGAAGATGCAGTTGTACACTTCCGTTTCCTGCATATCTGAGGGCACTCCAACAACCACAATCCTCGGTTTGCGCTTATGCGGTTCATCTACAGTGAGCCCCGATGAGGTGAGCTGCGCAGACTGCTTCAGCTTCTCGATGCCAGCCTTGGTGTCAGTGCTAATGATGACGCCACCGTTTTTGGTCTTGTGTAGACCTCTCACCTGCAGCTTCAATTGTTCAGGTCGGATTAACTTTTGAACAAGGCTCTTCGTCTCCTCGCTTGTCTTCATTTTGTCCTTTGGATATATCGCTAAAGAGCTGACATTGGTGGGCTGGATAAAGGTCTTAGCGTTTCTCTTAATGACCTCGGCGAAGGAGACTGGGCCCATTGAAGTTTTTGGAGATTCCTTGATTTGCTTTTTAAGGTCTAGAAGTTGCTGCGAAAGGTCCTGCTTGTCTTCCAATGCCTGAAGGGACTTATGAAACAGAAGCGTTTTCTGCTTCAACGCCTGGTACTGCACAGCCAATTTTGATGTACCATGACCTACTTTACGGCATAAATTATTAATCTTCATTTTCTGGTCAGAGTTTAGTTTTCCTTCCGAGGATATGGCACACACTTTATTTAAGCACTGCTCGATTGAGGACATCCAGTTCTGGATCTCGGACGTCGACACAATTTCAGGGGAATCTTCAGGTCTAGCGGGCGAGCGGGGGGCGGGTGCGGGCGCGGATGTGGGCGCGGGCGCAGGCGAAGATGGCGGGCTGCGACGCGTTAACCCACTTCGATTAAAGGGACTATTTTCCATTTTAAGTTTTTATTTAAAACCACCACACATGTTATAAAACTAAAACTAGTAAAAATTGTTCTATAACGCAGACACAAGTCCACTCAGCGTAAAAATAGGTCGCAATTTTGCAAGTTGATGATTATTTTAATCACGATAATAAAAAGACAGCACGTCCGTTCCGAATGGCGACATAACGATATCAATCAAAAGAACTGCACGTCACGTCTGTGAAGCATTATCAATTTATCAGGATGCTACTGTCCCAAATTTACTCTGGCCTCATATGAGAGCTAAGCCCAGCCTCTGTCATCGTAATCTATGACAGAATTGCAAATTTTGCCTACCTTTATCAAGGGGGCTTGAGATGTCAACGTTCTTACCGGAATAACATACGTATAAGGATACCTGTTTCTACGTATTACCTTCTCCTTCATATCGAATTGGTTAGATAGAAACAAAAATGAGTTTTTTAGGCTTTGATTCAGAAGCAGTTTGCCATACGCTTTACGCGCGATTTATCTTCATTTCCTGTTCTACTGGTTAGGCAGAGACGAACAAAGCGGCCGTGTTACGGGAACACATCTGACATTTTTCTCGCATATGACTTTTTTTTACTGACGCCAAATGTCCATATGACGATAGAAATGGAGGTATTAGCTACGTACACGACGGTGGCGCCGCGTAGCGTTGACAACATTTCCTCCGAATTTACTTCCAATTTTTGCCATGTTGTGCGCTGCGATCGTTTTCTGTATCCCACCATCCGCTTCGCGCATAGCCAATAAGTATAGGTTGGTATAGGTAAATTGGAGGCTCTGTCACCTCAATACGTGTTGTTTGCGGTTTCAATTGGTTTGCCGTCACGTTATTAGTATTTGGTGTGCATCCTCTAAAAACATATCCATGGCAATTAATTTATACCGAACTTCGTTTCCGCAAAGTGTCAGATATTAGTCTACCTAATAATAACAATAAAATAATATATTAGAAAAAGAGGAGAGGATAATTTATTAGAAAAAGGAAATATTGTACCTACTACAAAACAATTTTTTTAACAATTGCCGTAAGTCATTTGCGTCAATGACGAATAACAGTTTATCATAATAGGATTTTTTTTCTACAAATCAAACAAAAGTACCCTTCAATTTAAAAAAAACATAAGTAGAGATGAATGGAAGCAGATAAATAAGTCTACAATTTGGTGTATAAAAGTTTTCATTTTATAATGGTCTCTTTACATTTTTTAAAAGTTGTTTACTAGATAACAATGATTTTTATATGCAACATTGTTTTTAAATTAACTTCGCCTTTTGAAATATTATGTTCAATTCCGACTTTTATTTATTTATTTATTCAGGTGTACATATTCATAATTTTTTAAGAAAAATAACTTACCCAAGCATAACTAATCTGAAGCAGTTTTTCGGTGGCGGAGCGGAATCATCGCAACCCTGTGGCTGCACGCTGGGCCCCGGCGACCTCTCTGGCTCGGGCTCCTCCATCTGTCCAGCCCCTCGTCTGCACAGCCAGGACGAACCACACTTGTCCCGGGCATCTTCAGGGGGCGATGCGAACTGACAGCGCCGCGGCGACCTCTGCCGCCCCGCACTAGACAGCGAAGACTTCAAAGGCGACGGTGGCGCCCTCACTGGACTAGGAGACGCTCTGACGGGAGATGTAGACACTTTCACAGGCGAAGACTGGAGGGACAATCCTCGTTCTGCCGTGCCGTTCAGCATTGTAAGTGTTAAGAGTCGCACGGTCTCATTGAACTTAATGGTGTTGCTTTTGATTCATTCATCGTGTTTGTTTCACTGGAAAAAATACAAAAAATTGATTGTTACTCGTCGAATAAATGCTTTTTAAAACTGATGTAACTTAAAATTTTGATTTTTAAATCTTTGTTTTTTGCTTACAGAAGGTATTTAATTATTGAATTGTCGCCGGAGCTCTATAGATGTACGGAATTAAAAAACTATCGGACTAACGCAAGTTATTGCAGATACAGAGGTACAAAAAAAAATGTCAAAGGACTGAAATTTACTGAAACCTATGAAAAAATTACATTATGTTATTTGCTTGTTTTTGTTGACTGTAGCTACTTGTATTATCATCCAAACTACATACTATCCGTACCAAATTTAAGGTCCGTGAAAGAATTCCCTCTTGCGGAGATGATCCTGGACTTGCCACCAAAATTTACCACCAAATTTCACCTAAGTAAGTAAGTATATCGAATACCAGGAAGTATTTAAAAATGGTTCGCAAAAGACACAACTTACAAACATACGAACGTTGTAAGTTTAATAAAACCTTGTAGAAGTTCGTGAACTTTGAAGGACTCGGAAAACAAAACATAACTACCTAAGTAATAGCTGATGGCAATAGATAGAATCAACATTTTTAGATCGACATCGATGAAACCTATACATATGCAACACATATCGTTTCCTGCACGACACATTGGCTTATATAGTTCTATGCCATGCCAAACTTAACCATATATGTATATCCCTTCAACGTAAAATCCAATTCAACTACGATAAAACAACATAGGTAGAGGTAAAAAAAATAGAAAGGCCTTCTTGCATGTGGTGTTGACATGTTCGTATAGATTAAGTGGACATACCAAATTAGAAAAATACATATCAGCTCTGTAAGCAAGAAGGGCCTTTCTTAGGGTGAGTGTCCACAACCACTAAATATCTGAAAGGGGAATAAGTTAAAAGGAAACCTTGTGTATTTATTTCGGATTCGAATCCCGGTAAGGGCATTTATTTGTGTGATGAGCATGAATAGGTATTTGTTCCTGAGTTATGGATGTTTTCTATGTATTTAAGTATTTATTTATCTATATAAGTATGTTTATCGTCGTCTAGTACCCATAGTACAAGCTTTGCTTAGTTTGGGACTAGGTCGATTTGTGTGTTATTATTATTATTTATTATACGTAGGTATATACGTGAATAAAGTAAACAAACACAATAATTATTTTATGGGTGATTGAAAAAGTAATAATAGTTATCTCGATCTCGGATCGGGCAGTCGAATAGAAATTCTGGGATTTTATTGAACTCTCATGGAAATTTCTAAGATATCGTGATTTTTTCAATTACTTATGTTTTATGGCATGGCGAACAGCCGTGCCAAATTTTATGTTTTTAGACTTGGCGATTAAATTTTATGATTTTACATGGATGTTATTCCAAACGTACAGCTATCTACATTACAAATTTAATTTTAATCCTTCCAAGCAGTTTAGCGTAACGAGTAATAAACACGCTCACACACATACACGCGCACACGCTTGCACGTACACACACATAGTCACAAATTTTCGCAATTTGCTAAAAAGCCATGGTAGCTAGGTGGCTTGCACCACTGAGTTTTTCGGAAGTTACCACGAGTTTTATGGTGAAAGAAAACATCAGGGAACCTGCACCTGCGAGGAAATACAACGGTATGTGTGAAGTACTCAATCCGCACTGGACCCCGTGGGAACTACGGCCCGAGCCCTCACATGGTGAGAGGTGGCCTGTGCCCTGCAACGGGACGTATACGAGTATAAACTAGAATGGAAGGAAAGGGTATACGGTGTGCGCCTGAAGAGGATGCCTTATCCGCTCGTACACCTCGAAGAAGAAGAATAGAATCCTCGCCTTAAGTATCTACCTATATAGTCCGACAAGATCGTGCGCGACCCTCCGTGGAACCCTGTCGCACACTTGTGTCACAGTCAACTCCCGCAGTCAACCTCCGACCCAGCCGGTTGTACTAATTTTGTATATCTTACTAATAAACATTAATATTAAAATAAAACCACTTGAAGACCCAAACCATCCTTTAATAAACATCAATACAGCGTTTGCCGCACTTATTAAAAACATTCTTGTTAAGGACAGCAGAGGCTCCCTGCGACAGGGATCCGCCGAGCGCCGCACACGCGCTTGTCAAGGTATACACTCTTTTGCTCATATCGAGCAAAGGCCTCGACAACACTCGCGTCGTTAAATTAAAGGCAAGTCTCCGTCAACACCTGCCGAGTCCCAACGTTCATAAATAATAACAATGAGTGTGGGCGGAATGCTGCCGGGGAATACGGTAACAAGTCAGTCAGTGTTAATATGAGACGAGGGTGACACTTTAGTTGTGTAGGAGCTGTTTAGAGGAATACTCGTATAAAGCCGTCTGAAGAGAATCGGCCTACCCCAAAATTTCGCCAACTATAAACGTTATTATTAGTTTTTAAATGGGTCCCACTGAAAAACAGCGTTGTGGCTTGCCACAACATTATGCTGAGTGGGGCCCAATTTATACTATTCGATATATTTTTTTAATTTGTAAATTTCCTGTCAAATGTATTTTTTTTCTGTGTTTGTATCGAATATGTGTAAATAAACATCTCTCTCTCTCTCTCTCTCTCTCTCTCTCTCTCTTATTGGAAAAATATCAAATTTTCCCACTGGGTTACGTAGCTGTTGCTTAATTTCTGTAATATGCTGCGCTCTACCGCTCTATTTGTAATAATAGGACCCAATATTATTCTCCCCTCGATAACATAAATGGAGGTACAGCGGTATTTATCGCCGCCGTGTTATTAAACTACATCAATAAGCTCTGGTAGAGGCATACGGATTAATTTAATTGATATTAGCTAGATAAAGGTAAATTCCTTAAGTATCTTAAACTATGCCTTCCCACTAAAGGTATGCCAGGAAGCCTGTAGGAAGATCATTTGATTTTCCAGCCCTTTCCTTGAAGCGCAAACGTACTTTACTAAGAACCTTATCACGAGTTATCACACAGGCGGTTTGCGAACGTATTATAACTATAAATTAAAAAATTTAAAAACTCCGACGCAATTTGGTCACACATACTTAGGTACTTTGAAAATAAAGTATTTCTGCCCACTCTGCGTCTAAGATCCCTTCCGCAGCTAACAAAAGTGCTGATAACTTTGAAACGGCTGAACCACGAAACACGTCTAAGAACCATCCCCAAAAAACATGCTTTAAAATAAAAATAAACGCATCTGAATTGGTTCACCCAATTAAGAGCTATGATGCCACAGACAGAAAGACACACACTCATAGCGATAAACTTGTAACACTCCTCTTTTTGTGTTGGGGGTTAAAAGTGAGGCGAGCGCGCAACGATTTTGCCGCGAAAGCGTAACGATTTCGTTGCCAGCGCGGAGCAATTTCGTCGCGCCTACAGGACTGGATGGCACGTGTATGTAGGCACAGAATAAATAATAGTACTAACGTACAGAATGGCCACGCTCCGCCCCGCATAGGGTTACCATATGTAAATAGAGGGATGCCTGTCTGTGGTACCTAAAATGCCTGATTTTTCAGAAAAATGCCTGTCTAAAGCAAAAGGCTGTAAGTAATAAGTAAAAGCCAACAGATAATAATGAAGAAGGATGAAATTTTTAAAAATGCCTGTCTCAGACCAATGCCGGCCGCACGCCTGTCTAAACCTTAAAATGCCTGTCAAATGCGGCAAACGCCTGTCATATGGTAACCCTAGCCCCGCACCGATTCGAGTTACCCCACCCCTCAAGGCGCAGATTGCCGGACACCGCCCAAATCCAGAAGAGTGCGCGCGCGATGTATGTAGGCGTACGCGTGTACAGACGTCGTCGTGCTTATGTAGATTCAAGAACGCGTTTTTTGTACGTCGTGTCCGCCGTGTGGTGTAGGTACACATCATGCGAGCTCGCGACAAAATCGTTACGCATTCTCGTCAAAATCGTTGCGTACTCGCAGCGGAAACGCTGCACTCTCGCCTCGCTTTTAATAAGTTCGTAAATCGCCAGAATGATAATAAGGCTCTACGATACACCCCACACCAGCGTTTTTTGAGCGTCGGCGTTCTGCCAGCGTCAAAGGTTTTCCCGTGGAAACTTTGATCAATTATAACTGTAGATCCACAGTCGCGCGCCCGAAAATGTCCGAGCCAAATGAGCGCCACTTTGATAAAAGTGGCCTTCTTTTTTTCTCAGAACGTTGCGTGAAATTGTCAAGATTAGCTGTCAAGTGGAGTTTTGCCGCTACCGAAATTCGACTGTAATGAAGTAAAGACTAGGTTCAAATTTCTGTGTAGGTGATGATTTTATTTGTTACGCAACCAAATAAAAAAGTTCGGACATACTTTGAAGGGGATTTTGTTCGGCAATGTGTATCTTCAGTTATAATTGATCAAAGCGTGGAAAGCATTACCGGGATATGAAGTATCCTATATGAAGGGTCAACGGAAAGATCATGTCTAGTCACTTTTTATTGAAAATGATATTTTAATGCCAAAATGTAAAGCAAGTAATAAACTATAACTTACATCTACTGTTGCAACTGTATTATTATATTAACATGACTTTTTTTTTACTTTTATAAAACCTATACACGGAAATAACGTGTGTTGTGTATTAGATACATGGAAAACGCCAAGTTTCATTCAAATCCGTACAGTTGTTATTGCGTGATTGACTAACAATCATCTAAACATCTTTACAGACTTTCTCATTTGTAATGTTTCTACGCTTGGATTAAGATAGTGCTTATTTACAAGCCAAATAAATAATGAACTCAAATTGTTTTTGTGCGTATTCGCCGAATTGGGAATGTCTAAAAAAATACAAATGGTTTTTATCTTTTTTTGTACAGAAAAGTCAATATAGTCAATTATTAGAAACTAATTTAAAATTTTTTTCATTTAAGATTTAGTTCACTTTAAAATTAAAATAAATTCACCACCATGATAATCATCTCAGCCGTAGGACGTCCATTGCTGGACATAGGCTTCCCTCAGTGATACCCAATCATTACAGTTGCAAGCGGCTTGCATTCTAAATTATTCTATTCTACAAACTTATATTTTCAATTTAAATGTCAAATCATTCATCATCATTCACTGTCATTCCTTATTATCAAACCGCAATCAGAATGGGACTGTCAGAACTGTCATTTCATACATATTTTGACGTAAGCATATAGAATTACTGTCAACTCCAATCCATTAAAATATATTCAATGCATCAAATTATATTTTCTCAAACATGCTTTGAAATGTATGCGTTAATGCCACGAAATGAAGCCATGAAGTTTGTTGTTTATGGCTCCCTACATTACTTCTTGGCCTAGGCCATAAAAGTAAGTATAAAAAACCATTATTGTCCGCTGCTGTAACTTTTTAAATTTGCTTACTAACATTAAACTGACAAAGGAAAAATTACATACAGCCAACTTAAGACATTAAATAAAATCTATCTTCTTTTATTTCTACAAAACCGCCTAAACTACTGGTGATGGATGGATGGATGTATGGATGTATGTATGGATGTATGGATGGATGTATGGATGTACGGATGGATGTATGGATGTATGGATTGATGTATGGATGGATGGATGGATGGATGGATGGATGTATGGATGGATGGATGGATGTATGGATGGATGGATGTATGGATGGATGGATGTATAGGTGGATGGATGTATGGATGGTTGGATGTATGGATGGATGGATGTATGGATGTATGGATAGATGGATGGATGGATGGATGTATGGATGGATGTATGGATGGATGTATGGATGGATGTATGGATGATGATGATGATGATGATGATGATGATGATGATGATGATGATGATGATGATGATGCATGTTTGAGAAAAGCTCTATACAATCCTCGGCCGGAAGAGGGATTGCTGGACTCGTTTTATCCGGCCTCGTCTACGACTCGGCCGTATACCCCAAATCTCGTCCATCAATCCCTTACTTCACGGCCTCTGCAGTAATGTACTATTTCTCAAGCATGCTTTGAAATGTATGCGTTAATGTCACGAAATGAAGCCATGAAGTTTGTTGTTTATGGCTCCCTACATTACTTCTTGGCCTAGGCCATAAAAGTAAGTATGAAAAACCATTATTGTCCGCTGCTGTAACTTTTTAAATTTGCTTACTAACATTAAACTGACAAAGGAAAAATTACATACAGCCAACTTACGACATTAAAAAAAATTTAACTTCTTTTATTTCTATAAAACCGCCTAAACTAGTGGTGATGGATGGATGGATGTATGGATGTATGGATGTATGGATGGATGTATGAATGTATGGATGGATGGATGTATGGATGTATGGATGGATGTATGGATGGATGGATGGATGGATGTATGGATGGATGGATGTATGGATGGATGTATAGATGTATGGATGGATGTATGGATGGATGGATGGATGTATGGATGGATGGATGTATGGATGGATGTATGGATGGATGGATGGATGGATGGATGGATGTATGGATAGATGGATGTATAGATGGATGGATGTATGGATGGATGTATGGATGGATGGATGTATGGATGGATGGATGTATGGATGGTTTTTTGGATGGATGGATGTATGGATGGATGGATGTATAGATGGATGGATGGATGGATGTATGGATGTATGGATAGATGGATGGATGGATGGATGTATGGATGGATGTATGGGTGGATGTATGGATGGATGTATGGATGGATGTATGGATGGATGTATGGATGGATGTATGGATGGATGGATGGATGGATGGATGGATGATGATGATGATGATGATGATGATGCATGTTTGAGAAAAGCTCTATACAATCCTCGGCCGGAAGAGGGATTGCTGGACTCGTTTTATCCGGCCTCGTCTACGACTCGGCCGTATACCCCAAATCTCGTCCATCAATCCCTTACTTCACGGCCTCTGCAGTAATGTACTATTAAAATTAAAAACTACAGAAAACATTTATGTTGAAATATTTTTTTTAGTTATCGATTCCCAATTGTGTCTGTCAAGGCCGTTCACATCCTAACTAATTGCTGATGGAACCTTGCCTGTTAACTAATAATTAACCAACGAATTTACAGCTTAATAGTTAAAGCTTAAAAGGCATTCCGGAACGAAGATAGGATGCGGTACATGGTCTGTATTTAAAAGCTGTATTTAGGAGACACAACTGACGCAAATGGAATCTGATTCTGAAAACTCTCTAATAATAGCCTTTAACTATAAATTATGAGTCTTTTTCAAAGGACTATTGTTGACAAATTATCAACACCATATTTTTACATTTCTGTAAACTTCGACAAATGGTTCAGTAGGTACATTAATAGAACTACCTGGCAGGCAATCTGGTGGTATCATTATATACAATTTTACGTGTAAAAATATATATATATTTTTTTTTTTTTTAAGTTATAATCTGCAATCAGTGCAATCACTTTTAGCAAATATGCTGCATGCTTCTCTCATTCAGAGTGTCCCCCCCAGCGATAACATCTACTCATAATTCATTGCATCATAGGATGTCTTTTCTTTTAAGGCGTTTAACATAACGGGTAACTGTGAGCTGTCGTGCAAGGGTATTGGGGTGGGTCTCAAGCCGTCCCCTGTATCTAATTTTAACACTAGTGATTTCTTCTCTCATTGTGAGCATTTCCAGATGTTCGTGGATCTCAGCATTAGTCACAAACCAAGGAACATTGCTGACTGTTCGGAGGATTAAGTTCTGCATTCTCTGAATTCGCATGATGGAGGAGTTACAAGCACTACCCCACAGTTGAAGGCCGTACATCCATACTGGTTTTAGGATCGATTTGTACACTAGTAATTTATTGTCTACTGACAGTTTGCTGTTTCGGCCGAGCAACCACAGGAAGCATTTGTATTTAATATTTAGTTCATCTCGTTTCTTCTTGATGTGCTCATTCCATGTCATACGCCTGTCCAAATGCAGACCAAGGTATCTGACAGAGTTCCCGTGCGGAAGGGTGACATTTTCTAGTTTCACCGAGGGGCAATTGCCTTTGCGTAGGGTGTAAGTAACCTGCACTGATTTCGAGCTACTAGCCTTGACCCGCCAGTTTCGAAGCCATTTAGTTGTCTCGTCCAGGCCTGCAAAAATAAGGAAGTGTAAAAATATGAAAATTGATTTTTATTAAATTATTTGAGCGATATTAACAATTTCTTGAGAAGTAATGGGTAAAATACCATCTTCCAATCAATGTTATTGTTATATAACTTACTTGTCAATAAATGGTAATATAGATAAAAACACGAAAAAAAAGACAATTTAAAAAGATAATTTATAAATTATTTGTCTGTGACTGGCTAATAGTATTGAATAATTCAACGAAATGAATGAATGAATCAATCAATAATTCAACGAAATCAATGAAACAAACGGATCAGAGTCAATCACGAACGCGCAGAGCGTTTGTGTCACGTCATACTTGACAAAATCAGTGAAGAACGAGTTTAAATTACGGAGTTCTTTTTTTTTAAACCCTTTTCGTCAGTTCTCTGCACAGAACTTTCATGTTTTTTTTTTCTATACAGTAGCCAGTACCATATCGCATAGACAATAACTTTGACTTGACTTTTGGTTCAGCGTTAAATATGTAGAGCGCGCCTTTATTATGATGATGTTTGTAAAATAATAATTCGCGGATAATGCATACATCTACATGATGTAAACATTATTTCTTATGAGATCCATAAATAAGCTCATATTAAACTAATTTGTAAAGAAACAATATTGCACATGCTCTTGGAATTAAGCATAAAAAATCAGAAGACGTAAATTCTCTTCCGCGTGCTCATAATATATTTACGGAGGCATAAAGTCTTCCGCAGAGAGTCTGTAGCTGTTGCATATAGAATGACAAGGCACTCGGTCATAAGCCTAAGTGAAGCATGAAGACGCCGTCGTACTAAATGCTTTATGGAAGAAAAATGTGCTAAAAAAATAATTACACTATACGAGGTTATTTTGCATTTAAAGGCGACGTCTAACTGTGAAATGAAGCAAGTCATTTGATATTTTCCACAAAAGCATTTATAAGCTTTTATTTATGCTCCCTGACGCTGACATTCTGTATTTAGAAATAAAAAGTTAAAAAAAAAGTGTTGAAAACGGGTTTGACAACGCGGTAAACGACAAATAAATACGGATCAAACATTTTCTGCATGAGTAAGCATTAAATTGTGTCCAACTCTGAATTTACCGGTGCTTAAATATCCGTGCATTTCCTTAACTTTTAGGCAATTAATAAACAAATTTGGGTAAACTTATCCAATAAAATTATATCGTTCATCTCAGCTTATTTAAGTTCCACTGCAGGGCACATGGCTACTCTCAGAATAAGAGGGCTTAGACCGTAGTTCCCATCCGGGCCCAATGCGGATTGAGAAATTCACACACACCATTGAATTTCTCCTCAGGTGTGTACAAGTTTCCTAACGATATTTTCCTTCACCGTGAAACCATTAGGCCACCCCGACTACCCGGAGGTTATATCATTAACCTATCACTCATTAACCTGCTAAATATCTTACATACGCTCAAGTAATTACTAAAACTAATCCGCGTACCTGTCCAACCCTTTCAAAATAGTTCAAGGTAGTATAACCAAAGTCATGAAAATGAGAGTCGCCTGTAAAGGTCGTTTACCTTAAAACAAACATTGGTAAGCGTCGTCTTCACGTAACTTTTAATTGGATCCCTTTAGAAGAAGTCTTCGTATAATGGCGTCCTGAATTCCCCCCGAATGCCTAAGGAGAATGAAATACGTATGCCTATACAGCGCTATACACCCGCCATATTGCTTTGGGTTCTTTCATTTGACGTTCGACTTTTGTAAGATAATTTGGGGGTGCGCGTCGTTGTGCGTATTATTGTCAAGCAAAATTGCACCAATGAACCTCATATCAAAGACAGGAATAGACGTATGATAACAGCAGCAACGGAATAAATAAGTGATTTGTTTCGGTTACAAATCACAAATATTTATTTATACAAGATGAAATTTAAAACATGATACAAAATTGGTGTTTCTAGCTCAATTAATGCTGAATTAATTAGTATATATTGAGTTTTTGATTTAATTTACACAAAGTATGAACAAACTAAATTTAATCAAACTAATTTAAACAATTGAGGTAATGCATCATCATACTGTCCAGTATTAACTGAGCTAGAATCACTAATTTTTGTCACGATTAAAATTTCACCTTGTATATTTATTACATATGCATGTAGTATTGTAATACGTTAACGACCGCTTTAGCCTAGTTGGTAGTGACCCTGCCTACGAAGCAAGAGGTCCTGGGTTCAAATCCCGGTAAGGGCATTTATTTGTGTGATGAGCACGAATATTTGTTCCTGAGTTATGGATGTTTTCTATGTATTTAAGTATTTATTTATCTATATAAGTATGTTTATCCGTTGCTTAGTACCCATAACACAAGCTTTGCTAAGCTTACTTTGGGACTAGGTCAATTGATGTGAATTGTCCCGTGATATTTATTTATTATTTATTTATTTATTAATATTATTGATGTTTGTTGCTTCTGTCTGCTTATTTTCATTATCTGATTTAACTTGTTTATTATTTATATTATATTATTGTCTGGAAGAGGTCGTTTTATGATCGCCTATTGTTTACCCTGATTTTATTTTTAGTTGTACTAACTTATTGTTTTAATATGTGGTGTTAAATGTGGAACGTTATTTTTTGGCGCGAGTGTGTGAATATTGAAATCCGAACAAGCGAAGGAGTCTAGAATTGAAACACTCGCTTCGCTCGTGGTTCAAAAGAAAGATCCTTAGCGTAGCCAAGTGTTTCAAGGCACGAGACACTAAAAAACTTTACTACCGAGCAAAATATTCATATTTCAATGTACTACAGCGAAAAAATAACAATTAGTAATTAGATCGCGAAAATCAATAAAACTGAAATAAATTAAGTAGTTTTTGATTATTCATATACGAAATTATGAAAGTAAGTTAATTTGGCTTCCTTGCAAACATATTTTTTAAGTTCTTGCTTCGAATCAAAATCAAGATCTAAAAGTTTACCTATTCTTTAAATATGCCGCAAAGGGCTCTTTTTCATGTCTTTTTATACTTTCAGTCGACCGAGTCTCGAATTAAGCGAGTGTAGTGTCGCTTCGATCCGGCAATATTTTTGACTTGCCCTCTTTATTATTTAAATAAAGCCACCATTGACTTGTACGCTGAATAATTTATTTTTTACTGGATCCTTCCATCCTTTTAGTTAAATCGAAACTAAAGACCGAGGGACAGATTGGATTTCCTCAATTAAGTAAAGCTTTCCTTTCTTTACTCCACAATTCAGCTTTTTTCGGAAGACATTTGTTTGGAAAGTTTGTTCCGACTGGGACTTCCAAGTTTTGTAAAAAGATTTTGGGAATCAATTTTAATGAGGACAATTCTTTGTCAATCCATCGGCGTTTATTATTGCTTTTGGCTGTGACTTTCTTTGTGTGGGAAAAGATTTCCTTTGAGACGTTTTATATTTTCGAATTATGTCTGTTGGTTGCTTATTCATCTTATACAGTAACTTCCTGGAGATTGATATTGGAATAAAGTGAATAAATCTCAGTACCAGTTTTGTAAATACAAGCTTTTTTATTGCTAGTTCATTTTACTTGACTATGGCACAGAGAAAAGGAAGGGTTATGACTTTAGCAGTCTATTTATTGACTGAATACAGAAGTGACTGCTGACTGTTAACAGCATTATAATTTAATCTGTGTACACATTACGAAAACTTAAGTAATTAAAACGACGACATTTTGATTTTTTTTTTATTTAATTACTACATTTAACTACATAACTATGATGATCCGTTGTCTATTAGATACCAATTGTAAAAATTGGTGTAAGTAAATTGTCCCAGGATATTTTTATTTATTTTAATTTAACACTACATTTCCCGATACTAATCAAACTTAGAAAAAGAAAGAAAGAAAGAAAATACATTTATTTACGACACAATATTCAAGACAACAACAACAACAACAAGACATCAATATTTTCACAAAAAAAAAGACAACACGAAAGTTAAAGATAGAGTGTGTCATTGCGGTTCTAAATTGGAAACTCATCACATCATTATCCCAGCCTATATATATAACTACTGCTATTATAATACGTCCCACTGCAGGGCACAGGCCTCCTCTAAGAATGAGAGGGCTTGGGCCGTAGTTCCCACGCGGGCCCAGTGCGGATTGGGAACTTCACGCACACCGTTGATTTTCTTCGCAGGTGTATGCAGGTCTCCCACGATGTTTTCCTTCACCGTAAAGCTCGTGGTAAATTTGTGCAATTTCGCACATAAATTCCGAAAAACTCAGAGGTGCGAGCCGGGATTTGAACCCACGACGCTCTGCTTGATAGGCCATTAGGTCAAACCTCTGGGCCACCCCGGCTTAAATTGGACACTGGCTCAGCATAATGCTACAAATTATGAATACACATTATGACCGAGTGACATTATTGTGACCTGCTTGCAAGTCGATGGCTGACTGTGTGTTCAGAATGCTTGAGATTCTGCGAAAGGATTGATGCTAGACAGTCTAGTATTTATAAATAATGTATAATGTCTGAAGATTAAAAAAAAACAATCAATTATTCAGTAATTATAAAAATTAAAACTTAAATTAAAAACTAGACTTAAAAATAAAAATTATAAATAAAAAATTTGCCCCAGATCGCTGCCTATGGGTAGCGTGCCCAGAAGGCTGGCAGCATTGCCACGTTGGATGGCAATGCTGATCCTCTGTGCCAAGTATAACGCAGCCTTCTGGTCACGTGTCGCCTCGACCAACCGCTTGGAGCATTCCCTGTAGACTCTGTGGGCGCTTTCTCCCCAGGGCCCCAGAGTCTCAACCCCAAACGGCTCAAATAGGTCATCATCATCATCATCATCATTTCAGCCACAGGACGTCCACTGCTGGACATAGGCCTCCCTCATTGATGCCCAATCATTACGATTGGAAGCGATTTGCATCCACCCTGAACCTGCGGCCTTCACCAAATCGTCCGTCCATCTCGTTGGTGGACGTCCCACGCTGTAGCCACTATTAATAGTTGCGTATTTGCGCCGTTTGAGAAGATTATAAATGTAATTATCTAAGTAGGTAGTTTTAAGTTTCTCGGTGTATTGGTTTCACTGTAATGCCGTGTAGGTAAACTTTTTTTTTACAATAAATTATCACCATTTATTGACCCCATATTTTCAGATGCGAGTGCCACTTATCTTTTCCGGCAGCATTTCCGAACACAATGCTGTACACCCGGGACATCGCCGGGTGGAGATAAAACTACACGCCGCCATTACAGCGTAATGGCCTGTTACTTATTTATCGATATTTTTCTATCGGTCGGTCGCCTTCGATATTTGATGTGTGCTCTTGATTGAAGGATTTTCACAACCTATTATATTTTTTATACACTTATTTTTAGGTACCTCGTAATTAACCGACTTAAAAAAATGAGGTTACTTTTGTATGTTTATTGCCTCAGAACTTCATCACTTCTAAACCGATTAGATTTTTTTTTGTTTGGAAGGAAATACTTTCAATTTCTAAGTTGAAGTTACCAAGTCAGATTACATGATGAGTGGATACTAGGGAAATCGAAGGTACTCTTTATTATATTTTATGTATTTTGTAGTAACACGTGCATTTGCTTTCGAAAATCACTATTTGGGAAGAACACTGATGGCCACTAACTATTCAATCACAAGTATTTCGTGGGTGGCGATTCGATTAGTTTAACAGAGATGAAAAACAATTTTTAACCTTTGTTTTTGTCGGGGGTTAAAAATTACTTGTTTATGATAACAAGGGCCAAAATATTTAGTATACCTACACCTGTCACCAATATCTACTTTCATATCAACAAACAAACCTTTTTAATGATCTAGTCAATAAACAACTTCGTAAGAGTTCCAATCAAATTATGTTCTTTATAATTGTCAATGTGCGTCAATGTTAATGTCAGTGTTTGATGGTGGAGCAAGGAAATGTCGACTTTAAAGTGACGAAACTTTTCTTAGCCCGATTGTACGTTTTATCTGAAGCATCTCATGTGTCCTTATCGTAATGAAGTTTTGTTTGTCATTGATCTGTGGCGCTTAGACCCGAATTCACCAATAATTAAACAGGCGGTTAAGTTACGATGTCTAATATTTCTGCTAAACGACTGATTAAAAATGAACCGCCTTCAGCACGGGTGTCCTTCATGCAACTTTGATGAAGAACACGGTGTAATATTTGGGAATTCCCACGGGAAATCCTGAAATTCAAGTCAAATTGTAACGGTTTCCGCCAGCAAACCCGTGGGTAAAGGCTAGGTACTTAATAAAAGAAATCATCATCACCATCCCAGCCTATAGGGAACGTGCACATAGACGGTGCTGCCAACTGGTGCCATCAATTTGACTGTTTTACCCTGATAAGTTTCTTTTACTGTCCGCATAGTGTCTCTTCTGTCGTATTAGTGCTGCCGCCTATAATTTCTGCACGTTCCCTATATAAGTCCCAGTGCAGTGCAGGGCATAGACCTCCTCTCAAAATGAGAAGGCTGGGGCTGTAATTCCCACGCGGGCGGATTGGGAACTTCACACATACGATTGAATTTCTTCACAGGTGTATGCAGATTTCTTGACAATGTTTTTGTTGAGGTAAATTCCGAAAAACTGAGAGGCACAAGCTTGGGTTCGAACCCATGACCCTCTGCTTCAGAGGCCATAGGTCAAACCGCTAGTCTGCGATGCCTTTCGCTCGTGCTTCGCGGTCCCTCGAAAAAATTATTTTGTTGTTGCCTAGATCTAGGAATAAACTATAAGTAGGTATTAAAATAGTAAACGGCAGTTGAACGCAGTTTAAATATTTAATTTAACCTCGGTATTGTGACCGTATCGATTCGTTTCGTTTGCTTTCACATCAACGATGCCTATATGCTTTTAGGGAACGTGCACATAGACGATGCTGCCAACTGGTGCCATCAATTTGAATTTTTTATCCTGATAAATTTCTTTTACTGTCCACATAGTGTCTCTTCTGTCGCATTAGTACTGCTGCCTATAGGGAACGTGCACATAGACGGTGCTGCCAACTGGTGCCATCAATTTGACTGTTTTACTCTGATAAGTTTCTTTTACTGTTCGCATAGTGTCTCTTCTGTCACATTAGTACTACTGCCTATAGGGAACGTGCACATAGACGGTGCTGCCAACTGGTGCCATCAATTTGAATGTTGAAAGCAGTGCATCAGAGCAATATGCAATGTAAGTGTTAGGACTTCTTGTCGTCCCCTTTTTTTTTAAGAACTACGTTTATTGACTGTGCCTTGCATCTACCTGTACGAGATTTGCCTGTTTGTGAAGCAACATTCAGAATCCTATAGGACCTTAAAAGATACTTGTAATTTTCGCACAAGATATCCAGATAGAGTTGTAATGCCTGTTAAAAGAACCAAACTGTATAATAGAAGTACGTACTGTATGTCTATAACCATCTACAATAGGTTGCCTGATAAATTTAAGACATTGCCACTAAATTATTTTAAGAAACAACTCAAAAACTGGCTTATAAGCAAATGCTTTTACTCTGTGGGTGAATTTTTAAATGATGACATGGATAATTAATGATATATGTGTAAAATGTATTAATTAGTATTATTTTAAGTGGCAGTGGGCAGGGCACATCGCCCGTAGAACTGACGGCCGATGGGGCCGAAAGGTTCTCGAGTGGCGTCCGCGGACCGGAAGACGCAGTGTAGGTAGGCCTCCAACAAGATGGAGCGACGACCTGGTGAAGGTAGCGGGAACGCATTGGATGCGGATGGCACAGGGCCGATCTGTTTGGAGAGCCTTGGGGGAGGCCTATGTTCAGCAGTGGACGTCTTTCGGCTGAAATGATGAATGATGAGTATTATTTTAAATTGATTGACATCTTATTATTTTGTAAATTATATGATTATCGTTGCTGGTACCTTTGACATCTTGCTTTTATAATTTTGCTCAATTAATTTTGTTTTACTGTATTGTATTTTACGTGTTGTCTTAGCAACAGAGCATGTGAAACATTATTATTTTTAAGAACTGTTTTTGTACACCATGTTTTTATGTAAAATAAAGAATATTGAATATATTGTTTTACCCTGATAAGTTTCTTTTACTGTCCGCATAGTGTCCCTTCTGTCGCATTAGTGCTGCCGCCTATAGTTACTGCACGTTCCCTATAGCCTAGATTCAAAGTGCATCAACAATCCATTCAAGACATAGCTTTAAGCATCGACAAGACAGCCATAGACGCCTAATGTTAGATTTAGAAATTGTCCTGGCAACAATCTGATGTTTAAGGTTCACAGGAAGTGGTTGCAACTGACCGGACATTGTCGGCTGTAGACAGTTTTTCTTGTCACAAAAATCGATGATCGATCCTTAGAACAGATCTTTAGGTGTTAAGGATTTGCCACACTGGATGCGTTCTGCGGTCGCAGTCAGGTCAAATATTACGCAGCCCGCATTATGTATGAACAACATTGTCGGCCTCTATATATTTTGTATAGATATGCATATGCGATCTGACCGTGCGGTTCACGCGGTTAGATCGTACGCACGCGCAATATATAGAGTTCGACAATGTTGTTCATACATAATGCGGGCTGCGTTCAATTTGACCTGACCGCGACCGCAGAACGCATTCAGTGTGACAAATCCTTGATAGTTTCAGACTTGCCCATACAGACGGATCTAATTGTGCCCGGTATACAGCAGAACCTGACTAACATCAAGTAAGTCACAATTCCATTGTCATTTTTCCTGTCCAGGCTTAATATCGCCTAATTGAGGCGGAGCTGTGTTTTCGCAACTTTTTGCAACATCTGGTGCCATCTGCCGGAACGCTTGGCAATTAAATTACTCCTATATTTTTGTCGTTGCCTCCTTAAATTAGCATTTTATACCAATTACCTAATGGACGCTAGACGGTTATGAGTTGAATTTATAGTGATTGTAATTTACAACTGTGTCACGCGTTAATTAAGTATCGGTAGGTGAGCCCGTAGAAGCCTAAGTGGTTTAACCTATGGCTTTTCAAGCAAAGAATCGCGGGTTCGAGACCAAGGCTGAGACTTCTAAGTTTATCGGAATGTGCGAATTTTAGCGGAAAACATTATGAGAAGTAGAAATTCAATGGTGCGCGTGAAGTCTCTAATACGCATCCAACTCTTCTGACGTGGGCACACATTGCTCGTAGAAGGGAAGGTGAAGGAGAAGGGGGAAGGGTTATACCTAGACTGTAAGAATAGTAGATTGTTCAACAAGGGAGGAAAATAAACAATATCACACGAGGTTACTTGGCACCCGAGCACAGCGAGGGTGCCAATATTCCGAGGGTGATATTGGTGTTTTTCCCGAGTTAAATACTCTGCTTTTCATTTCGACTACAAGGAAAGTAAGAAAATATAAGTATAAATAAATAAAAATGTCTAAACTGGTCAATATGATCGTTGTAAAATATTTCAATGGAGTTTATTGTTAAAGAATAATTAATTTAACAAAATTTAGAATGTTCAATATAATAATCAATGAAAACAGTAGATAAAGTAGGTATTTTAGTAAATTTATTTATAAAATAGGTATGTAAGTAACCAATTTGAACCAAGGAGTTAAGCTGTATAGAGATAGGCTGTGTGGACAATAACATTGTCGTTTACCGTGTTATTTTCTTAACATTTTCTGACTTTTCTGGTTTAAGTCACTAAATAAGAAACTAATTAATAATTTAATTTAATAATAATATTTCACTGGCATTATAAAATTTGTAATATGACTAATTAAGAAAAAAAAACTCAATACTTAATTATTCCATGTATATGCCGTAATGCTTGGCTGAATGCGTATGTGTTCCATTGACAGCCAATGCCTTTATTTTTTTTAATTCATATCTACCCCAGGGAAGAAAATAATAGTTATCCTCCCGTATGTCAGATATGATTTGCCTCACTTTCCGAGTATGAGAGATAAAAAAAAAGTTGTCTCTCCTGTGGACATAAAATTAGCGACTCCGAGTCAGCAAACTTCATATTTATTTGAATGGGCCGAAAGCTGGTCAGGCGCCCCACACGCCGATGTACATTTGAGTAATAAATATTGGCTATAGACCCTTAGAGAGCCATGGTGGCCGAAAACCATGGTGGCCTAGTGGTTTGACCAATGTCCTCTCAAGCAGAGGGTCGTGGGTTCAAATCCCGGCTCGCACCTCTTGAGTTTTTCGGAATTTATGTGCGAAATTACATTTGAAATTTACCATGAGCTTTACGGTGGAGGAAAAATTCGTCAGGAAATCTGCACACACCTGCGAAGAAATTCAATGATGTGTGTAAAGTTCCCAATCCGCACAGGGCCCGCGTGGGAACTACGGCCTAAACCCTCTCATTCTGAGAGGAGGCCTGTGCCATGCAGTGGGACGTATTTTATGCTGGGATGATGATGATAATGGTGGACCCTTAACTTGTGCCATGTCCACAGAAGAGACGCGAACAAAAAAATGTGTATGATTTATTGAATCAGGCGTTACTTTGCGGAGGTCCATATTAATGAACTAAAACAATTACTTTGCTCACCTTACAATAGTTACGTTTATTTTTTTTTTTTTTTTATGTTAGAAAGGCCAGACAAACGAACTAGTGGGTCACCTGATGTTAAATGATCACCACTGTCCATAGACACCTGCAGCGCTTTACGCGATGCCAGTGCGTTGTCGGCCCTTAAGGAGAGGGAATAGGGGAAGGGGGAGAGGGAAGGGGTGAGGTATTGGGCCCCCGGCACTCTCACTGACCGTACGAAACGCAAGCAGGATTACTGCTGCTTCACGCCGGTTTTCTGTGCGAGGGTGGTACTGCCCCGGACGAGCCGGCCCATTCGTGATGCAGCGGCTAGCTACAACATGGCTCTACCACTACTAAAATTTATGCAAGAAATGTGTGTTCATGCAGTTCCTCCACCTCCACACTGTACGAACACACACCAATCACATAAACCCAACCATCACCACCACCAAGCTACACTGACGCGTTTCGAACTCAACCAGAGCTCATCTTCAGAGTTACCACAACCGTATGCTATGCTACCAAATGTTAAACCCAAATGTGAGTTTCACATTATTTCATAAACGTTTCTTGCATAAACGTAACTATTGTAAGGTCGCGGGTGAGCAAAGTAATTTTTTTAGTTCATTAAAATGTGTATGACCCAGAACCGACGACCGATGGGGTAGTAAGGTTCTAAAACGGCGACTGCAACCAGTAGACGTGAAGTAGGAAGGCTTCCAATAATATGGACCGACGGTCTGGTAAAGGTCGCAGTAACCACTTGGATGCGAGCAGCGCGGGACCGATCGTTGCGGAACTCCTTCGGGAGGCCTTTGTCAGCAGTGGACGTGTTTTCTCTGATATGATGATGATGATGATGATGAGAATTTATTTTAGGTTTACAGCCGTATTTAGAACAGACTGGACGTTGTCGGGCGTAGTTGTATACAGGCTGATACTAGAGTCATGAGCAGGAGTGATGAGGGTCACACCGAGCAACTTTCACTATGGGACCAGGCACGAAATCGCAAAAAATCTGTTGTTCTATACATTTCGGATTGTTAGCAATCAATTAACTCTTGGCGATATAGAGGCTGGTCCCATAGTAAAAGCTGCTCAATGTGAATCTCCCCATCACCTCCACTCCTGCTCATGACTCCTGAACTATCCAAATCTATACAAACCAAGCCGTAACAAAGGTTTCTGGTCAAACTTAACCAACCATCTGTTGAAATATTCCAGAATAATTCTAAAACGCCTACAAACATGATGTGGTAAATAGTGCCTGTACAGAGATTAATTCTCTTGCTGTTTAATTATTGCTACCCCACTGTACTCATTTGTGGTGTTTAGTAGGAATTAATTCTCCGTATTTTTATACTAAAATACGCGCGTATTTCGTTTGACCCACTTAATTATCTCACAAACTTCGGTTTGTAAAGTTAGGTGCAGATTACTTAGGGCGCTGCGCAATCTCCCTGTGGATTCAACTTTGCAGGTATTATAATTTGTCATCAAATATTCTTACTCAACTGAAACCATTTTACATCAAATTATGACAATTTGTTTTTTCAGCACCACCGCTGAGGTGGAAGCGTTAAGGTTTTGGACTTTGTTTCCGATGTTACTATCATCGAAATTAGTTTCGTATCTTAATTTCGACAAATTCGGAAGTTTGATGGTCTGTTTGAGAGAGGATAATTTCAACATTGCTGCTATGGTTTTCTCGTTAATGTCCTATGTTACCTAAGGCTGGCTTGCGCGGACCTGGGTTGGCTACTTAACTTCGAGTTAACTACTAACCCAGGGTTAACAAGTGTCAAAATGTATAGAACTGTCATTCTTTACTCAGGGTTACCGATTTCATTTTTTAACCCTGAACTGTGCCAGTGGCCCTAAGTGACCAGGTCTTCTTCAACTCGAACTTCTTCGGTCTCGAGCTTTGCGCTTAAGGCCGTTCTAGTTGGCCATCGCTCGTGCGTAGACGCGTGCGTTTGATGATACTATTTGCACGACCATGCTATGAAACATACGAAATAGTAGCTATTACGACCGCTTTAGCCTAGTTGGTAGTGACCCTGCCTACGAAGCAAGAGGTCCTGGGTTTGAATCCCGGTAAGGGCATTTATTTGTGTGATGAGCACGAATATTTGTTCCTGAGTTATGCTTGGATGTTTTCTATGTATTTAAGTATTTATTTATCTACATAAGTATGTTTATCGTCGTCTAGTACCCATAGTACAAGCTTTGCTTAGTTTGGGACTAGGTCGATTTGTGTAAGATTGTCCCCTAATATTTATTATTTATTTATTTATTTTATATTTATTATTAGTTCACTAGTGATCTGCCTGAATCCATACTAATCCTTCTTTCACGTCGAAACTAACCGTCGGATTGCCGTGATTTTTAAAGGCTACTTTTTACCACGGGAAACTATCTCGTGGTGATTTCACTATCTGGTATTATGGGAATTCGGTTTTGAATGGAACATGGTGTATTGAAAACAAGCTTGTTTGACAATCCGATGTAGAGAAAAACACGGTGACAAGAAAGTCTGGTATTCTGGGAATTTGGTATTTTAGAAATAGGGTAAGTCGGCAATCTAGTATTTTTCAATTCTGATATTTAGGGAACGAGCGTATAATATAACTAAGAGAAAAGTATATATACTGAGCATCGCACGGTCACAATTCCTCTTGCCCCGAGGTGACTAAATACAAAAGATAAAGGTAAGGGTCATAAATCTCACATCAGAAAAGGTAAACAAATGTTTCATGAAAATTGCGTGTCAATCACTTAAGAACTACACAATAACATGGTATTAAATACTAGTCTACCCGATTCTATTCCCAATCCGCGAAATTAATGCTCATACGAGAATCGATTCCCTATCCGAGTAATATATGGAGTGTATAAATCGCAACATTTATTCCTTCTTGATTGATTTACGGCTATTGCAGGAATAATCGATTCGACGAGGAACGTACGAGCACTAGGTGATAAAACGAAGTGTCTTCTCAGTGAATCAGGATAAGTGAAGCGAGTATTGCCACAGTATACAATATGTCCCGAAATTAGTCTGGAATATTTCAGTATTATAAATGTGAAAGTGTGTTTGTTTGTTTGTCCTTCTATCACGTCGAAACTGAGCGACGGATTGCCGTGATTTTTTGTACGGACATAGTTGAAGGGCTGGAGAGTAACATAAGCTACTTTTTACTACAGGAAAATATCTCAGTCCCACGGGAAAACACGGTTTAATCTACTTTAGCAAAGGCGAATCCGCGGGCATCAGCTATTCTGATATAAAAACTAAATACTAAAAAGTTAAAATTTAATAAGTTTTTGTTAAAAATTTCATTTTAAGAGCAAGCCTTTTAGCTGACTGTACTTTTTGTTGACTGTACTTGCATTTTCATCCAACTTACATAAGTATACCAAATTTCAAGTGAATCCGACCACTGAAAGTGGGTTAAATTCGACTTCCAAGATTTAACTCGTACATACATAGATACCTACATAGATATATTGCAAGTTAATAAAAAGCTTTTAATTAAATTAAATAAAAGCTCCATGGCATGATGCCAAACAGGCTAGCAGAATTCCCTCGTTGAATAGCGATGGCAATTCGTTGAAAGAGATAGCTGCCAGCCTTTTGGTTTCCAGATATATCGACCAGACGCTATTGCACTTCTATATTACAATACAATACAATACAATGACTCTTTATTGTACACCACAAATAATACAATACAGTAAAACAAGTACATGAAAAAAAAAGCAATAAGGTAAGCAATGGGCGGCCTTATCGCTTCGAAACGATCTCTTCCAGGCAACCTTTAAAAAAAAAGAAAGAAAGCAAGGAATGCATTTCAGCAGGTGGTGCAATATAAAATTTAATAAATAATAATAAAAAACAAACATTTACATTAACTAATATATATGTTAAAATTTATATTAACTAATGTTTGGATTTACGGTGGGCTGCAAAAGTGCATGGGCATCTCGGGGCGATAATCGCGTGAGCGCGCGCGCGCGCGGGTATGTTAATAATATCAAACGATCAAACACTGCTCACGCGATTATCGCCCCGAGATGTCCATGCACTTTTGCAGCCCATCGTACCTTTTTTAATAACTAGGTATATCTTTCTTCTAACTGACTAAGAAGTTTCATTTTTTTCACACCTTCAAGGGATCACAATTGAGTTGTGATATTAATTTAGGACGACACTGCCTCGTGTTCCTAAGAAAAAGGGTGTTGCCAGACGGGCAACAAAGTGACTCCTATACGGGTCCCGCTTTTTCCTGTTGAGGTACACACGGAGCCCGGAAAACGATTTAGCACCCCACATACCAACAAACAAAGTTTACCTCTTTATTAATGTTTGGTTAAGGAAAAATAAAACGGACAAATGGTCAAAGGTTAGAGAACCTGACTACGGAGCTTGAGGTCCCGAGTTTGATTCCCGCGTCGGCACAGATATTTGTATAAATAAAATATTTTTTTAAATCTCTTCTAATGTATGAAAATCTCGTGTCACGGTGTTTGTTATCGAACTCCTCCGAAACGGCTTGACCGATTCTTATGAAACTTTTTTTTTCTCTTTTTTATAAGTAACCCTATTCTTCGCGGACGGAGTCGCGGGCAACAGCTAGTAAACAATAAAAACGACTTCAAAAAACACCCAAAAACTAAAAAGCAAATAAAAATGAAATAAAAATTGAACCGACTACAAACAAAAAGCATGGAAATATCTTTCTACTAATCTGTTTGAAGTCGGTGCCTCAGCACGAGCCTTGACTTGGTGCCAATGGGACCACCTCAGAAGTATACTCTTTCAAACAAAAAAGAATTTTGAAAATCGGTTTACAATTGGCGGAGATATCCATGAACATTCATAGAAAAAAAATAAAAAATAAAAAAAAAGATAAGTACATAAACCTCCTTTTTTTGAAGTCGGTTAAAAATACGAATATGTGTTCCCGAATCCTTAGGTGTATAACGTGTATTTAAGTATTTTAATTTTTTTTTTAATGTTAAAATATTATGTTACAGGAACAGCATACCGGATATTAAATATTGTGCGTCTCAGTCCATGGGCCGTATTGTCTAACCCTCGGGCCATTGCCTTCGCTTTCACGATCTTATGCCGTTTGACAAAAAGAAATAGTGATTGCGAAAGCAAGCGTGAGCGCGTTAGACAATAAGCCTGCAGGTTTATGTCTACCCGTATGCCAAACTTCATTAACCTCCATCATCATTATCATCATCATCATTCTAGACTATAGGTACAATACGTCCCACTGCAGGGCACAGGCCTCATCTCAGAATGAAAGGGCCGGGGCCGTAGTTCCCACACGGGCCCAGTGCGGATTGGGAACTACACACACACCATTTAATTGGGTATGTATTACAATACCGAAGAACGAAAGACCGAATGTATTAAAACATGGAATGGGTCAAAAGACCGACACGATTTTTTTCTGAAACCGTAAACTTCTCAGAATTTATTAAAACGGCATCATACAGAACCCATTAGGTTAGGTTAGGTTAGTTTTATAACAATCTTAAAAAGTTAACGGTATCAGAAAAAAAACGTGTCGGTCTTTTGACCCATTCTATGTTTTAATACATTAATTAGGTCTTTCGTACTTCGGTATTGTAATACATACCCTAATTTTGCACATAAACTTCGAAAAACTCAGAGATGCGAGTCCGGACTCGAACCCCTGGGCCGCTGTCAAACGTATGTCGTAGGTCAAACCACCAGGCCACCACAGCATCTAAATCCAACAAACATCCAAACATCTCCAAAAACTCTTATTTAGTTATTTATAACACTAGTAGGATATGATTATGCTAGCCTTTATCACATTAATTGAAATCCACATTAAGCGCACCCTTTCAGTGTCCAACTGTAGGTATGGGGGTACTACGGGTCTTCCTTGTGTTATCGTAGTTAAACAAAATATTCAACTTACAAGTTTATTGTCCATTAGCACACGTCCATACACATAACATGAAAGTCAGAAGGCACAATAGAATCAGAAGAATTCACAAGCACAGGCACAAGCACAGCAGAAAGTTTATAGAAGATAGGATAGTCAATAAGTATTTAAAGGTGAAAGCGTAAAACAAGCAACTTAAAGGCGAGTATATAAAGTTCAATTTCGTAAGCCAGTATTGCGAGAGGATCGAGCGCACGCTCCGCGTCAAAGTTCAGAATATGACTGGCTTGACCTCTGCGCTGCGCCGGCGATGCACCGGCCGCCTTGCCCTAACGGTAAATTAAAATGTAAGGGCGTTGGAGGTCTCGATAAATTCTATCGACCTATCGATGTATCGATGTTATCGATATTATTGACCGTTCGATAAAATGTTGTTATTATTGTATATAATATATGTTCTTGTAATACTAGTGTTGTATATATAGATGTTTAAGTAGGTATTTATAATTATTTTGTGTGTTTAGTATTAAGTAGATATAAGATGTATAAATAAATAATTATAAGTTAATAAATTATTGTAAGTGTCTTCTGTTGTTATTGATTATTAACTTATATATATATTTTAGGATAACTGTAGGGTAATTGTAGGCAAGTAGGCTACATCACTCCCCTCCAGAGACCGTCACGGGCGATAATAATCTGGAAATTTTACCAGACGACCAGACCGAGTGACATAGTTTTTGGGGATGGTTGTTGGTGGTTCAGGCTCTTTATTACCTACATCCGTGGACAGTGTGAAGGCAGGTTTCAGTCTGTCTATGGACACTGTTTTCTCTTTATTGTGGAGAAGAATTTTAAATATTTTCTCTCCACGGGAAATAACTTTATGTGGCCCTGAGTATGCTGGCTGAAGGGAACCTCGCGATGCGTCTTCTCGAAGGAACACGTGATCGCATGTCTTAAGCTCCTTGTAAACAAATATTTTCGGTTTACAATGGCGGGCAGCTGGTACGGGTCTAAGCTTTTCGGCGAAGTTTCTGAGCCTAGCGGAGAACTCTGAAATATCGGTGGTTCCGCCCAGGCTGGGGTCGAAGAACTCACCAGGAAGTCTAAGTGGTTCACCGTAAACCATTTCAGCCGATGAAGAATTCAAGTCTTCCTTGAAGGCTGTCCTTACGCCAAGTAGGACCCAGGGTAACGATTCTGTCCACCTTTCGTTGGCATGGCATACAATTGCAGCTTTCAGCTGTCGGTGGAATCTCTCCACAAGGCCATTACAAGCTGGATGATAGGCAGTGGTTCTCCTATGCTCAAATCCAGCCAGCTTAGATAGACATTGGAATAAAGCTGACTCAAATTGGCTGCCACGGTCTGTTGTAATGTCAGTGGGACAACCAAATCGGGACAGCCAAGTAGACAGCAAGGCTTTCGCAACTGTTTCCGCAGTTATGTCTTCTATCGGCACTGCTTCAGGCCAGCGTGTAAACCTGTCCACAGCCGTTAAACAGTACCGATAGCCACGCGACACGGGAAGAGGTCCCACCAGATCAATATGGATTTGTTTGAAACGAGCGCGTGGTAGACTGAAGGTGCCAAGGGGGGCAGTCACGTGACGATTGACTTTAGCCCGCTGGCACTGTAGGCAAGCGCGTGTCCATTCCCTGCAGTCTTTCTGCACTCCTGGCCAAATAAACCTCTCCGATACTAACTTGGCAGAGGCGTTGGCACCAGGGTGGCTGAGGGAATGAAGGCTCTCGAAGACTTGTCTTCGACATGACTTCGGTACGTAAGGCCTAGAAGTCGATGTACTGACATCACAGTACAAAGGCGCTTGACTACCTGGTATGTGGAGTCTTTGAAGCTGCAAAGACGAACCTTCGCGTAACAGTCGCTGTAGCTCATGGTCAGAGCTTTGACCTTCGGCTAGTGCTTCGAGGCTTACGGGCGCTCTCAACTCCTCAATGCGGGACAAAGCATCGGCGACAACGTTATCTTTGCCGGATATGTGCCGAATGTCCGTTGTGAATTGGGAGATGAAGTCCAAGTGTCTATACTGCCTTGGCGAACAGTTTTTCTTTCGTTCGTGAAATGCAAAACTGATCGGCTTATGGTCAGTATAGACAACAAAATGCCTGGCCTCGAGCATATGACGAAAATATTTTATTGCCTCATAAATGGCAAGTAACTCCCTGTCGTAGGGTGAATACTTAACCTGAGACGGCGACAGCTTCCTAGAGAAAAAAGCTAGCGGCTCCCAAGCGTTGTTCGTCTCCTGCTGAAGGACCGCTCCTATGGCTTTGTCTGAAGCGTCGGTAACTAGGGCTAGATTTGCGGCGCAATCGGGGTGTGCAAGTAAAGCAGCATCAGACAAACTATCCTTACAGGCCTGGAATGCTGCCAAGGAGTCTCCTGAGAGGTTAATTGGCTGTGACCCTTTCACCGAACCTGTTAAGAGTGCGTGGAGGGGGGCTTGAATCTGGGCTGCTAAAGGTAGAAATCTCCTATAAAAATTGAGCATGCCCAAAAAACCTCTGAGCTGGCGCACAGTAGTAGGTGTTGGGAAGTCTCTAATTGCCTGTACCTTCGAATCTAGAGGCTTACAACCGCTTTTAGAGATGCGGTATCCCAAGAAGGTCACCTCATCCTCACCGAAGACACACTTGGAGGTGTTCACCATCATGCCATAATCTTTAAGCCTAGAAAATACAATGCGAAGGTGTTCCTCGTGCTCAGTAGGGCTCCGCGAATAAATGAGAAAATCGTCCAAGTACGTATAAACGAAATCTAGTCCCCTGGTAATCTCGTCCACAAACCGCTGAAAAGTTTGGCCTGCGTTACGAAGACCGAACGTCATGTACGGAAATTCGTACAAGCCAAACGGTGTCGTAATGGCGGTTTTTGGAATATCCTCAGGGCTGACAGGTATCTGATTATAAGCCTTCTCAAGATCCAATGTGCTAAAAATACAACAACCTGCAACATTGTGAGTGAAATCATGGATGTGCTTAATCGGGTATCTGTCAGGTATCGTACGAGCGTTTAACTTACGATAATCGCCACAGGGACGCCATCCGTTATTCTTCTTCGGCGCCAAGTGAAGTGGTGACGACCACGGGCTGTCAGAGGGTCTGGCTGTACCACTGGCTAGCATGGACTGGAACTCTTCGCGGGCGATTTTCAGTTTGTCAGGAGCTAAACGACGAGGGGGAGAAGCAACTGGGGGTCCAGGAGTCGTTCGAATGTGGTGAACTGTATTGTGTGTTGTGATATGGTGTTTACCGGCTGGTCGAGTAATATCGGGGAAATCATCAAGAATCCTATGATAACGCGTCTCGCCAGTCATAATCTTAACCGAAGATACATTTTTACAATCAGCAGAAGTAGCAATAGTAGTTACAGAAGTTACGTTATCTATTAACCGCTTATTGCGACAATCTACAATAAGGTTAAAATAATTTAAAAAATCAACACCAATTATTGGTTTTGTGACATCGGCGACAACAAAACGCCATGAAAATGTTCTACGTAAACCAAAATCTAGCTCTAGATTTACATAGCCAAAAGTCGCGATGTTGGAACCATTTGCAGCACACAAGTAATACTCAGTCCTTGAACGACGATCACGTAGTGCCGACCGCGGGAAAACACAGAGGTCGCTTCCAGTGTCGACCAGAAACTGAGTCTTCGAAGATCGGTCGGTGACAAATAGACGGCCAGTTGAGGAAGAGGGGCAATCGTCCGCCGCCATTATCGACTGCCCTTCGAGTTTTCCGACACGTAGTCGCACGGCTTAACACATTTAGTGGCCTTCGCACCGAACTTCCCATGGTACCAGCATAACGGGTGTTTTCTATAGCTGGACTGTGAGCGGTGTCTAGAAGCGCTGCGGTTGCCTCGAGGAGCTTGCGTTCGGGATCTGGAGTTCCTTCCTGATGCAAGTTTCTGGAACTGCTTCCGAAGTTCAGCAACTTCCCGGGCTAGATCGCTGAGGGCTGAACCAGGAGCTGCTGCATCACTTACAGCTGCTACCCTTGGCGCTGCCGGGATAATATCGTGCACCCTGTCGGCTAGATCAGCGAGCTCTTCCAACGATGTATGATCTGGCTGACCTGCGAGCACTGTCTGGATGTTGACTGGCAGGCGGCTTATCCACAAAGTCTTCATAAAATCGTCCGTAACGCTCGATCCAGCTAGTCCTTGGAGGTGACGAAGAAACTGTGACGGCTTACGGTCACCCAACTCCTCATGCTGCAACAGCTGCTTACTTTTATGCTCCTTGGACGCACTAAGCCTCTTCACTAGCTCGGTTTTTAGCTTTTCATATTTATTAATAGCAGGTGGCTTAATAATTATGTCCTTGATCTCTCTTAAATGTAGATTGTCGAGATGGCCTATGACATAATTAAACTTGGTGGAATCGCTGGTAATACCAGAAATGGCAAATTGACCTTCCACCTGAGCGAACCAAATCTCCGGTTCTTCTGCCCAGAAAGGTGGCACTCTCACTCCAACCTTAAAAACATCGGCCTGTTTTGTCGACGTCGTCCCATCACTAGTGCCAGGTGTCGACGAATGCGAATCTCCAGATTCGTTTCCCATATTCAATTAAGGGGTCACCAGTGTAGGTATGGGGGTACTACGGGTCTTCCTTGTGTTATCGTAGTTAAACAAAATATTCAACTTACAAGTTTATTGTCCATTAGCACACGTCCATACACATAACATGAAAGTCAGAAGGCACAATAGAATCAGAAGAATTCACAAGCACAGGCACAAGCACAGCAGAAAGTTTATAGAAGATAGGATAGTCAATAAGTATTTAAAGGTGAAAGCGTAAAACAAGCAACTTAAAGGCGAGTATATAAAGTTCAATTTCGTAAGCCAGTATTGCGAGAGGATCGAGCGCACGCTCCGCGTCAAAGTTCAGAATATGACTGGCTTGACCTCTGCGCTGCGCCGGCGATGCACCGGCCGCCTTGCCCTAACGGTAAATTAAAATGTAAGGGCGTTGGAGGTCTCGATAAATTCTATCGACCTATCGATGTATCGATGTTATCGATATTATTGACCGTTCGATAAAATGTTGTTATTATTGTATATAATATATGTTCTTGTAATACTAGTGTTGTATATATAGATGTTTAAGTAGGTATTTATAATTATTTTGTGTGTTTAGTATTAAGTAGATATAAGATGTATAAATAAATAATTATAAGTTAATAAATTATTGTAAGTGTCTTCTGTTGTTATTGATTATTAACTTATATATATATTTTAGGATAACTGTAGGGTAATTGTAGGCAAGTAGGCTACACAACTACGTAATTAAAATTGTTTTAAGCATCATAAATAGAGTTTTGAACAATTGTTCGCTCACGCGGTATTACATAAAGAATCCGCTTCGCAAACTGTCGAGAACCGGGAAACAAGCAAAACGAGAGCAATGTAGAACATTTGTACTACGAAAACAAAGCCAACCGGATTTTTTGTCGGCCGTGCTTAAGCATTAAAGGTTAAACTTAGATGAAATAGGCACTGTTGTGACGATGAGATGAAGATAGTTATCAGGTGAGAAACTCTCTCTTTTCTCTCTCTTTTACAAGCTTTATTTATCTACTACTGTAAGTCTTATCCAATTTTCTCCATGTTATACGGTCGCGTGCTTTCCTCATCCAAACCAATTTTGAGTTGGTCGTACTGAGAGCAAAACGTCCTGTGTTGCATTAAGTCTGCTAGCCATAATGTCCATTTAATGAGAAAGACCGCAGGGAAGAAAGCCCAGGGAGCAAATCGACCGTAATTAAAAATGCCGTTGAAGCAAATCGTCATCAACGAAAAATTACAAAAAAAAAGTCCCTTAATGCGTAATACACTATTTTTAAAAAGTAGTAAATTTTATAGATTAGTGATTAGTTAGTAGTGTAAAATAATTTATTTTCAGATTTCCCAGATCGAAAACGATATTTAAAAAATATTTTTCAAGTAAGGTTAACACATTGAGCAAATATCGATTGGAGTTTTCGTGTGGACCGCACATTACATCGACACTTGATTTATTCATTCGTCGACAGAATTAACCCCCAAGGCTTAACTTGCAATATCAAACCCTATCACCATCGCCGAAGGTGTAAGTTTAGTACGATATCAAGGGTGACAATTTCGGATAATGTTATTTTCTATTAAACTGAGTCAATTGAAATACTGATATTAGCATACCTACACTGATATAGTTGTCAGTAACTTTCTTTACTAATAATTCAGTGATTAACCTCTAGCTTATTTCGATTTCATGTTTATCTGCGAGGGCAATTTTCTCCTAATATGAAATAATGAATAATCTGGCCGAAGAATCTGTTATTAATATTTGGACGACCGGGTCTTAATAACGTTTTACGTGCGCAATAAAAATGTGATGCTTAATAAATATTAATAATGTTAAGATCCGAGATACATATTAGTCTTTAACTATATGAGTGACCTTTGTAGTATTGCTAATGAAAAAGCCAGAAAAGATTATAACCGTTACATATTAAGGAAAGTATGACTAGATTTTCATGTAGCGAAACTCATTTTGGCTAAACAGATAAAAAAACAAAATCCTGTCGGACTACGCATTAAGAGTTTTGTACACGTAAAAGGTTGAACATTAATTAGCTAAGGAAATGTCACATGAACAATAAAATTGTTAGCTAGATTTTTTTATTGAAGATACCCTTTTCACCTGTAATAAATCGAAAAAAAGCTGTCAGCATATTCGCATTTATTTCCTATTCCAACTAAAACTGTAGAATGCTCACAAAAATAATTTTAAAAATAAGAAAATAACTTGACTGATTTCCAGCGGCGGCCTAGTAATAACTGTCTTACTTTTTCATTTAAAATTTTCCATAATGAAAGTCTGTCCCAACTTCCAGACATCGATGACAAGACAACTTTTCTTTTTTTGATACGAGGAAAGTGATCTTCCTTTGTGAGGCAGTGTTTAATTAATTGAGATTTTTCGTTTAGTTTTATGACGATGTAGCTTTACAAGAACAGCTCTAAATTATGTGAACTCCGTCATTAATTTTAAGTTTTCCTTTTAACTAACTAACTAGTTTGGCTCAGTGACCCAAAATGAGTCTTGGCCTCCGAAACGAGAGCACGCCACTTAGCCCGATCCTGCGCAGTTTCACGCCAATTACTGGATTGAAGCTGTCGCAGATCCGCCTCCACAGCATCAGCCCAGCGATACTTCGGCCGACCAACCGGACGACGTCCAGTTGGGCGTCCCAAATACGCCCTCTTGACCCCTCGATCCTCCCCCATTCTCAGCAAGTGGCCGAGCCACCGAAGTCTGTGAGATTTAAATTCGCCGATAATATTAGGCTCAGCCACTAGCTCCTCAATCTCGGCATTCTTGCGGATCCTCCAGGTGTCATCGTCTCTTCTGACGGGTCCCAAGATCATCCGAAAAATCCTACGTTCCGTCACCAGAAGCTGGTATTCCTCCTTCTGGGTTAGAGTCCAAGCCTCGCACCCGTACATAAGAATAGGTCTTATGACGGTCTTATAGATATGGAGTTTTGTACCTTTGCTGAGAAGCTTGGACACCAGCACCTTGTGGAGGGCTGCACTACACCGCAGAGTATTTTGTATGCGTACTTTTATTTCCTCCTCTCTTGTGTGTGTATCGGTAATAGTGCAGCCAAGATACCTAAACTTTTGGGCTCCCTGGTAAACTGAACCCCCGACCCGAAGACAGTCGCGCTGAACACGCGTATCTCTGTATCGCCTCATGTGGAGATACTCCGTCTTTCCGTGGTTAATCCTGAGACCAATCTTTGACGCCTCGTGCTCCAACACGCCCGCAGCCTCCACCACCTGCCCGCGGCTTTCCCCTAATAGAGCTAGGTCATCTGCGTACCCTATCACTCTATGCCTTCCACCCAGCTCCAAACCTACGTCCAATGACAACACTTTCCTCACGACATGCTCTAGAGCCAAGTTGAAAAGCAAAGGCGACAAGGCATCACCCTGCTTAAGGCCGGTCATCACCGCAAATTCCTCGGACAGCTCACCCCCCACTCTGACTCTCATCCTACTCTCCTTTGTTACCGTCGTCACCATGACAACCAGCTTTCGAGGGATATTAAAATTCGTTAAAATGGAATACAAGGCTTCCCGGTCGATGCTGTCGTAGGCCTTCGCAAAGTCCACAAACAAGGAATGGATGCTCTGAGCGTACTTACTAACCCCATATTTATTTATTTCTTATGGATCATAGATGGTTCGGTCATATTGCAATCATTATAGTGATCACTGCAATTAAATAAATATCACAGAATAATTGATATGGATTGACCTAATCCCAAACTAAGCAATTCTTACTTATACTTTAGCAACGGATAGGTATAAATGCATTGATGTGAATATATAAAAGCGTATAAAATCCATGTTTCGAATATTACGAGTACTCGTGATATTCATATTAGTCACACAAATGTGTGCCTCTCTACCGGGATTATAACCCCGTACGTCTAGCTATGTGTTAAGGGCCACTAACGACGAGGCTATCCGGTTATAAAGAATCCAATCGTTAATAGTTGCGATAAAGAGAAACTGAAAGCTGTGAGAAATCAAAATAATCAATTCTCATTTATTAGAGACTTGTCATCGTGTTTGATTCTGGCCCCAGCCGACCCCAGGGACTTACCTCTCTCAACGATTAGGAATAGCATTTGAGAGAGGTAATGCGGCCAGTAGATTGGGGTCAACACCTGTGGCAGAAAATCTTGAGTACATTTTACTTTAAGCTGTGTTATGTTTTAGTTTTTTAATTGTATTTAGAGTAACACATCTACTAATAAGTAAAAATAGAAAAAAATACTTGCTAATGTTGTAAAAGTTTGAATTATTCTTATTGAAGTGCTTGTTAGTGATGTAAGTGTAGAGTTAGTAGCGTTGCGTTAGCTGAAATGTACACAAAGAAAGTTGTTAGCAAAAGATACAATACAATGCAATACAATAACTCTTTTCACCTCACTAGCTCGGAAAGCCCTTTTTGTTTGTTTGACATCTATTGAGAAAATCGCTTTTTATCCACATGTGAAGAAAGAGTTTTGACATTTGAAGGCAGCTTACGTGATATTTGACAGCTAACAAAACGTAAAACATTAAAAGTGCTGAATTTTGAACATCACAATTAATGAATTGCATCGAGTAAAAAACACTAAATACAGTCTTACAACTTTATTTTAATTCATAAATATCAGCATTCAACATTAACCTTCATTCTTGTTGCAAAAACGGATAAAATGTTCTGACAGTCCAAGTAAGTCGATGTGCGATCAAAACGCATCCGAAATAATAAAAAAAAACTTAAGTCAAAACTTTTCAATTAATTATTTTGAGTGAATAAATAAATAATAATTGATAGTACAAACCCTTTTTCTTATTTTCCTCGCTGTAGTGAGGTGAAAAGATTTGTGTTATACACGGGTGAAAAGTTATTTTACTTCTCGTGTGTTGAAACACTCGCTATCGAAAGGATTCTATTTTTGAACCACTCGCTTCGCTCGTGGTCAATCATAGAATCATTTCGATAGCTTGTGTTTCAAATGGACACTCGCAGGTAAAATACAACTTTCCCCCCTTGTATAACAAATAACTATTATCGTACACCACATGGTATACAGTTTAAAGCAAGTACATTATGAAAATTTACACGGAAAACATAGAGAAAAAAGAAACAGTTTTAAGCAGATGATGCAATTATTAACATAATATGAACATTAATAAAATCCGTAAAATAAGTATATCATGTACAATACTTAAAAACTTATATATAAGTCGTAAGTAAGTAAGATGAACGTATATATGTTTGCACTAAATTAACTAATTAATTAATTATACCCCATACATAATAACAGAGTAACTACGGAATCCGTAACACCCCGATAATAGCTGAGTCGGTTTATTTCGAATTAATTAACTAGAAAGCGAATCTCGTCTCGTACCCTTGTCAATACAAGTATACCGCTCGTTATTCTAGTTGAAATGAAAGGAAAACGATATTGTTATAGGCATGGGGATTAATTATGCCACAACACTGTTCCATAACGTTATGAAGTATTTAGTATTTACAGATTGTTATGATAAGATAAGCGGGTGTTTATAGCGAAACTTTTGACGTGACAACGTCTAATAAATCGATGAACTCCGGCTGCACGCACGAAAAAGGATGACGCAATGTCCCATACATGTCCCGTACAAGAGAGAGCAGTGAACGCAGGATGTACAAGAGAGCAGCGCGCGCCAGGATGTACAATCTTAGTACTAGCGCTCGGGCTAGTGGGGGGTGAAAATTTCATTGATTTTGCCGTAGGATGCATCGTTTTCAAGATATTTGACAAAACACCGGTTCTCGTCCGATCACCGGGGTTTTAAGCAACGTCGGGCGCGGTCAGTACTTGGATGGGTGACCGCCTGGTCTCATTTTTGTTTTTTGAATGTTTTGTTATGACGTTGACACGTTAAACTATCGTCCGTAAACCGACTTTATTTTTTTCAGATGAACTGGTGGGACTTTAAGGTGTTTTTTAGAGACTACTTTAGTTGATTTTTCTATCGAGCAAACTACAAGTAATTTATAATATCGAACCAGCTCAGAAAATTTTACTAGAATCAGTAGAGGAAAACAGCCGGACATTAGCCGGACATTTATACCCAAGCTGAAACGAATTAGTGAGATTAAGTATTTTTTGTGCAATCGATCATTCTCCAGATTAGTGTAATTCGTCTCATTAACGTGACACTTATTCTTTCCACGAAATTGACGCGTTGCTTAGTCGGAGTGCACAAAACTGGAAAATGTTTGGCGGGCATTCTCCAGATTTGTGCACTCAGTAAACAACGCGTCGTTTTTGTGGAAAAATAAACAACGCGTTAATTAGACGAAATGTACAAATCGGGAGAATTGCAATCTAAAGTGAGAAAGTCCATAAAAGTTCGATTCGAACTCAAAGTCAAAATATTTATTCAATTTAGGCTACTTGTATAATCATCAACATCATACGGACTGAGGGCGGAGTCTTAGTAATAGGGTCCCGTTTTGCCCTTTGGATACGGAACCCTAAAAATGGCAATGGAACTAGTAGTGATCCAGGTGGTCCATGCCCAATGTCACGTTATACGTCACTGCCAGTCCCTTCTAATTCCGAGCTATAATAAAGACTTGCGAGGGCGTGAGGTTCGAAGGTAGAATTAGAGTTGAATAATGGATGAATTCTGGGAAGAAATTTTCAACTTTCTTAAATTACGGTCTCATCAACATAAGGTAGAACCGCACAGCATACGCTAATAAATAAAGTCTCGTTTAGCCTTAAACCTATATTTTCCAATTTCACGATTTTTGTGGGTATGAAAACTAGAGTACCTTCAAATTTAAATATTTATAAAATCTAACCCTTTTTTCATGCAAATAATATATTTTCAGTTTCATATTCCGCATAAGTTTATAAAGCCGTCCCCAGACAGGCCCGAGCTGTACTTGTCAGACCCTACCACGTCATATCATACGTCGACTGATTTATAAATCTGACTTTTGTGCAGATTGGAGTCAGTCGACAGAAAAAGGAGGCGAATTTTACTAAAAGAAAACCGTGCGTGGTATGATTTCCAATTTTACAGAAATTCATAAACTAGTATGAAAGTTGAACATTGTGCTATCGAAAAAATATGTTAGAGTGAAAAATCAACTTTCCAATTAAAAATTACAATCGCAAATATAAGTGCAAAGTTTTTTTTTAACCTTTTCTGTTTAAAAGCTTTAAGCCTAGTTAGTCGTAAAGCTACTTTGAACCTTGCGTGAAGATCACATTAACGTTCCAATTTGTGACGGACATATCCGTCACGTCGTTGGCGTTGAAAATGTTAATATGATATTCGTTTTCATGAACTTATGACATCTTGATCCTTTACTAAATATATTTCTAAAAAAAATTCATCGAGTAGGTATCAGAAAAAGTCACGTGTTACGTATGTCGCACACAGTTCAATCAGTATGTCGCTGAAAATGATGCCGTCTGTCAAAAGGCGCATGATAGTGTCTCGGTCACGTGCTCAGGAACAATAGATACTCTCTGCTGAAGTTGATAATGTCAGCGAATGTGGAGGCAAAGAGACGCGATGGCGAAAGAAAAAATCGTGGCTGCTGAACATCCAGGCCTCCGTCGAAGAGTTATTCCGGGAGACTAGCAATAGCAAGGAATACAAGAAGCTAACGGCCAACCTTCAAAATTGAAGAGGCACTAGAAAAATACAGTAAAAAACTACAAGCAAAACCCATAGACATCTAAATTGAACTCCGTTGTAACATAAATCCTTAATTATTCATATCCTCAGAGAAATCTTAGAAACTATCACTATTTATAATTAGGAAATTAACAATAAGCAAATTAATGAGCTAACTTGGAGTATTTCATATCAAAGTACAACCGAGTTACGGTTATAGAATCCGACTCAGTTGGAGGTACCAGAAAAAAAAAAGTGAAACTAATATTGCCTCAAGAAAATGTTCATATTTATTTTCCTTCGTGTCAGTAAAAGTAAATGCGAAATTTGACAAGGAACTAAAGCCAACCAGACTACACTATTTATCACAAATAAGTAAACGTAATAGACAGCGGAGATGCAAACCCCTGGCTTCGGGACAGGTGAGAAGATTGCTTTTCTGACTTAAGTCAGCCAGAATGGGACCCAAGTAATTGCAAATCAAGTAGGTCAACTGTTTGTGCACCATTGAAAAGTTTGTTGACCCAAAATATACTCATAACTGTAAGTAACCGTTACTGCTGCTATAATTTCGGGTAATCTTATAAGAATAAGTATAGCAAGTATTTACTACGGTTAGGATGTAAAATAGAAGTTCATATTTAAGCTACTTTTTTGCTAGCTGTAGTTATGTTTTTGTTGACTGTACTGGAATTTTCATCCAAATTACATATCACGTAATTCGGGAGAGTATCAAAATATGTTTTCTTGTTGTTCGTAATATAATTTTCGGCTAGACATGATCGTGTAACCTATACAGGGTTATTTTTAATTCACTGACATCCCCTTTAACCCTGAATTCCTATCACTCAAACAAATGTTTTTTTGTTTTACGACTTTTTAAAATGAAGCACTTTTTTCCCATACAAATACACAGGGTATCGTAAAAATAAGAGGCAATCTCAAATTTTCAAAACGTTATTACACCAAAAATATTAAGTTATGACAAAAGCCGTAAAACAAAAAACATTTGTTTTAGTGGTAGGAGTTTAGGGTTAAAGGGGATGCTAGTGAATTACAAAGAACCCTGAATACAGATAGATTTAGTTTTGGTTAGGTTTATTTTATAAGAATATCTGAGAAAATTGTCAAAGGTCCACAATATATTTCTTCCATTATTCTTTTCAAACTTTACACCTCTATAATTTGATACGTCCATGTAATTTATATGCGTACCAAATTTCGAGTCAACCCATACCTACTGGAAATGAATGAGTGAAACCCGTCATGCATGATTGAAAGACAAAGACAACTTCGTGAGTCACATTCATACTCGAAGGGTTCCGTACTGTTGCCGTTTTTAAAATCGAGTGTTAACCATGTTTCCTAGAAACCCCCTTTCTTTCTTTTTTACCCTTATTTAACTTTATTATTACTTAAATACAAATTGAAGTGTACTTATTCAGGTTCAATCAAAGTAGTGCCTAGGCGTGGGCGAAGAGCACCCTCGCCTACGGCCTCGCGGTCTGAGGGGTCTCGCACCACATTTATTGTTATTTTTCTCAATTAAAAAACTGCCATTTAATAAGTAGTGCGCCATCACAGGGCCTCGAAAACTAATATATTGTCTACACAAAATTTAGGTCCTGCACCACTACTGTTTAAAGAAAGACCTTGTGAGAAACTTACGAACAGACAACGAAGGCTAGTGGTAAGGTCCATTTGGCTCTAAAACATAATAAGCACTGTTTTTTTTGCGAGTTAGGCTGCGTCTTACGTAGGCGATTCAAAGCGAATGGAATTGCGAAGCGATCCGATGCGGTGACACGCGAATGCAATGAGATGCGGTGCGACAGTAGGTCAGATTTCGTCTGAGCCTTCGCATTCGCGCGAAAATATCAAACCGACTGATCGCCACAGTGTTAGTGTCAGTCTATCGATAGTATCGTGATACTATCGTGCCTTGAAAATCAATCATACTATCGATAGTCCTATCGAAACTATCGACCCTTGACGATACTATCGATACTATCTTCGACAGTGAAAATTAGGCGATAGGTACTATTGAACTTGGTCGATAGTATCGATACTATCGATAGCCGATCTTTTCGATAGTAACGATACTATCAATACTATCGATAGTATAGCAGCATGTCGATATTTTCGATAGACTATCGACGCTATCGACTTTCTTCTCAAGGTCAACTATCGATAGCGGAAACTATCGCTATCGCAACAACACTGTTGATCGCGTTCGCTTCGCTTCGCGCCGCGCCCCGCGTCAGTATTGCCCACGTAGGACACTTCAATAGCTGTCGGTTGTTTCTTTCGCGTTACGCCGCGCCGCTTCGCATTCGACTGGAATTCGCTGACCTAAGACGCTGCGTTAGAGTTTTATAATCAGACATAGGAATTTAGGGGGCAAAATTTAATGACAGGTAGGGAGTCCTCTATCGATAAACTCAACTATCGACGCTTTTCCCATATACTAGTGATCGCCCCCAGCTTTGTTTGTAAGTTTTTATTATTTTGTATGTCTTATTTCGAAGACAGATATGATAAAGTTTACAAAAAGCATGTTTAAAATGATAGTCCGTTACACTATAAAATATTTGCAATAAATTCGTTAGGCCCAATTTATTAAATATTTAATACATACCTATGTCAAAACAAATGTCAACTTGTCTTGATTGACAATAAGTTTCAGATTATGACAGTCAAAATTTGACATGTGCTTTACGAGGATAAAGAAGTAGAGAATTAATTTATTATTTTTCTTCATTTTTATACTTTCTACAAAATTATATTTTTACAAAAAAAACTTGGAGCGATCTATAGCATATGGGAAAATTGTCGATAGTTGAGTTTATCGATAGAAGAACTCCCTACTTGTCATTAAATTTTGCCCCTAAATTCCTATGTCTGCTTATATTCAATTGTTTCTGTAAAACCTAACTTGAATAGAAATGTTTTGACTTTGACCTTTCCCGTGAAACATAATATGTAAATGCAATCAGAGAAGCAATGTTGCTATATGTACGGATTCTCTATGAATACTGATCCCGCATGGGTCACTATAACAAGGTACGTTTAGCTACGAAACGTTCTCGAACTACACACACAGGTATTCTAGATTTCCGGAATAAGTTGTGTTAGACTAACAATATGAAATGAGGGGCTGGTTTGAAGTTCTGTAGGTTTGTATGAATAAATAACTACGATTTGAACTTTGGCTTTTATTTGCACCCGAACAACGATACCGTAACACGGTAGGAAAAGAATTATAGATTGAATTCATTATAAAGAAAAGTATCCTATGACTCAATTCAGATTTTTCTCTATCTATAGGTACATTTAGTTTCATCCCAATCCATTGAGATTTTACTGCATGATTGACTAACAAACGTCCAACCATCCAAACATATTCACAATCTTTTTCATTAATAGTTTAGTAGCATTTCGAAAACCGCACGCTCCGAGAGATCGCACAGAAGACAGTTACAGCTGTTTCTCATACAAAAACAATACAACCTAATGATTGTATTGATGGCCATGTTAGGTATATTAACATTGCCCATCAGTAATTTAACTGATCGTGTAGGATTGAATAAAGTACAGAGCGTATTGTTTTTTTTTTTCATTATAATGTCATCATCATCATCATCATTTCGGCTGAATGACGTCCATTTCTGAACATAGGCCTCTCCCAAGGCTGGCCAAACAGATCGGTCCTGCGCCATCCGCATCCATCGCGTTCCTGCAACCAACCAGGTCGTCGGTCTATCTTGTTGGAAGCCTACCTACACTGCGTCTTCCAGCCCGCGAACGCCACTCAAGAACCTTTCGGCCCCATCGGCCGTCAATTCTACAAGCGATGTGCCCTGCCCACTGCCACTTAAGTCTGGAGATTCTTCGAGCTATGTCCGTGACTTTAATTCTTGCGCGGATTTCTTTCATTCATTATAATCATTATAATGTATTTTATTGTAAACCGTGAAACGTCAGACCAAATTCTATCAAAGTCCAAACAGGGTAATAAGGAGATTTAACCTAACGATTATGACCTACTTCGGATCGCGTAAATCAACGTATCTCGCAGGCAGTTACTTATTCACAAGGGGGCTAGTGACGGTTACAACGGGCGAGCTACTGGAGTGAGCACTTGCGAGTAAATACTTCAACAGTAATTTGTAACTGTGGAAAAATTCAAATAGAAAAAGTGTTTACTTGAACGGCGTGACAAGTTTTTGTTTTTTTAGAGGATTTTGTAGCTTCATTAATCCGAATGCATTTTTTTCTGAAACTGTAAATATTTCAGGATTTTTATAAAACAACCCTAACCTAACCTAAAGGGTTCTACATGATGGTCCTGAAATATTTACAGTTTCAGAACTTCATTTGTCCGAAAGCATTTTTTTCTGAAACTGTAAATATTTCAGGATTTTTATAAAACAACCCTAACCTAACCTAAAGGGTTCTACACGATGGTCCTGAAATATTTACAGTTTCAGAAAAAAATGCTTTCGGACAAATGAAGTTTTCGGGATTCTAAACCTTCGGAAATAAAATTTTCTAAACATCGATAGGTTCCCCTCGCACCTCTGAGTTTTTCAAAATTTATATGTGAAATTACATTTATAGCATGATTTATACGGTGAAGGAAAACATCTAGGAAGAAAATTTATGGTGTGTGTGAAGTTGCCAACCCACATTGGACGCGCATGAGATCTACGGCCCAGGCCCTCTCGTTCCGAGAGGAGGCCTGTGCCCTGCAGTGGGTCGCATATATACCGAGATGATGACTGATAGTAATAAGCAGGTAAATAAAAAATTACTTAACTCCGTAAACTTGAGCAAGCTACTAACTTAGTGTAAAAGAGGCCCTGGATGTTTCGCTTAAGCGTGGTTCAGGTGCGGGACAAATCTACAACCGAGATACTTCGAGTTTGCTGAACGGATAGATTAGACGACGTACTTACACTGATGCTTTTTCCCGTCTAGAACCAAATGGGGATAGTCAGTGGCGTAGCTAGTTAACCAAAGGCCCTGGGGCAAAAAAAAAACTAGGGCCCCAACCCGTGTTTGTTTATGTGATAAGACAAGAAGTAAGGATGAATGCACTTTAAATTCACTAGACTCGCGCACTTGTAAATTCACTAGTAGCGTTTTATAGCCACTTTTCTCATACCTAGGTCCTCGTTTATAGTTTGGTCAGAGTCCGAGGGGCCCTCTGAGCTTGGGGGCCCCGGTGCACTGCCCCGGCTTGCCCTACGGTAGCTACGCCACTGGGGATAGTGATTATTTGCTGCTTTACTGACTTTACATTGTAATAGATGAAAAAAATCACAAGTCCAAGTTTAGTGTTTACCAAAGAGCGATAGAGTGCTTATCTAATAGGTAGCATAACAATAAATTTAAAAATTTAAAAACCCCCAACGCAATTAAATCTAAGATTCCTTCCGCAGCATACAAAAGAGCTGATAACTTTGAAACGGCTGAACCGATTTTGGTGAAACATATCTAAGAACCATCGCCAAAAAACTTGCTTTCAAATAAAAGAAACGGCATTCAAATCGGTTTATCCATTTAAGAGTTATGATGCCACATCCAGACACACACACACATATAGCGGTCAAACTTATAACACCCCTCTTTTTGTGTCGGGGGTTAAAAACAGATAGAATCCGACACACACACTATAAGAGGCTAAAAATATGTATAATACGTGTAACCCGCTTTCCCCGCGTTAGAAATACAATTAACAAAAATATTTACAATCTTAGAGTGTGATTTGAAAAACGGGTACGATGACGTTTATAATTTATAATAGGACAACATTCGCCCGGAAAACGCCATCTACTGATTGCAGACGAAGTTAACGCATTCGCTGCCGGCTGTCAGACTCGACACTTCTTCAGGTGTCACAAACGCACATGTGCGTTCAAATGAATGCCGGAATGTGACAGCGGCTCGGGCGAAAGTCAAGAAAACGCATATATGCGTTCCCGGCAGTGAATACAACTTCATTACCCTGATACTGATATACCTTGATGATATTAAAGATTGCCACTCTATTCTTGTTGTAAAGTTAAATTTGTTTAATATTATCCGAGGGAGACGTATTACCAGGATATTAAATATCGTGTGTCTCAATCCAGATTTTTGTCTTTCTGTACGCCAAGTTTCGTCCACGTTTGTTCTTATAATTATAGCGTAATTGACTAGCAAAGATACAAACATCTTTACAAACTTTCTTATTTATAATATTATAATATTAGGACAATAAATATAAAAAAAAATAAAAAATATCACGGGACAATTCACACCAATTGACCTAGTCCCAAAGTAAGCTAACAAAGCTTGTGTTATGGGTACTAGGTAACAGATATACTTAAATACATATTAAGCACCCAAGACCCCGAGAACAAACAATCGTATTTTTCATACAAATATCTGCCCCGACACGGGAATCGCACCCGGGACATCAAGCTTCGTTGTCAGGTTCTCTAACCGTTTCCGTTATCGTTTTTTTTTCGGTATTAGTTTAAAATCAATTGGTACCTACTAATAATTAATTGGTTCATTTCATTTCAGCCAATTGGGATTGTTCATTTTTTCTAACCCCCTTTTTATTTTTTTTATCGAAAATACAGAGCATTTTAAGAAACTGATTTGAATATTTCAGCAATTCATCTCTCCAATATTTTATTATAATTTATTGAAAATTTGAGATACAACTTCTCGTAAATTACATGCCGCGGCGGAATCTGTGTATAAACCACAGACATAATGACAAAAAATGTGTCACAATCGATGGTTAGTTGTCATCTGACTATGTCACTTTACATTACAATAACAATAACACTAAAGTTGCCGATTCTTCCAAGAGAAGTTTTTAGTAGTGGTAGAGCCATGTTGTAGCTAGCCGCTGCATCACGAATGGGCCGGCTCGTCCAGGGCAGTACCACCCTCTCACAGAACACCGGCGTGAAGCAGCAGTAATCCTGCTTGCGTTTCGTACGGTCAGTGAGAGTTCCGGGGGCCCAATACCTCACCCCTTCCCCTATTCCCTCTCCTTTAGGGCCGACAACGCACTGGCATCGTGTAAAGCGCTGCGGGTGTCTATGGACAGTGGTGTTCATTTAACATCAGGTGACCCACTAGTTCGTTTGTCTGGCCTATCCAACATAAAAAAAAAAAAAAAAAGAATAGGTAAAAAAATTTTTGTACGTATAAAATAAAATGGTCAGAAGTGTTCGCTTGAAAGTTCTTTGGCGGATTTAATTCATACTTACATTAAAATGATCCTTGCAACAATAAGTACATCTTGTAAACTTTGTAACTTTGCGGCACCACTTCTCTTGTAAATCTTCTCTAATGCGAACAATTAATTTGTTTGGGCTATTCATCATTCATCATCATCATCATTTCAGCCGAAAGACGTCCACTGAACGAACGCAACTTAACGAATGGTTTAAATAAATATATGTATAACAAAACGATGTCTTAAAAACAGTGGGGACTAAAGACGTTTGTGAAGGTTTTTTAACAGTTTTTTTTTTTTTCAAAGTATAAGGATCAAAGGGTTGGACCTTTGAACATCGACCAATGAATGTAAATATTTGTCAATCACACTTAAAAATCCTAAAAAACTAATAGAGGCTTATATTTAGTCAAACTTATCCAACTACTTGCTAATAATTTATATAAAAAAAATACGGGTAATAATATGGGTTTAAATTTTTTTTTAAGATTTGGATAGTTTTATGAATCTGTGTTAACTCTTTATATAAATCCCGTTTTTATGTTGATTTAAGAAAAAACGAGTGAGGCCTAGTTTAGTAACAAACATATTAAACAGACGCTTTGTTTGTTTGTCTTTAGACGATCCTGTACCTTCTAACAATAATAACTTGAAACTTTAAAATTTAAAGAACTAAGTTATAGGTATTACTACTCTTAAGTTACTTTTAAATAATGTAATTAATTACCATCAACAGGTCGTTGTATTTGTTAATGTAAAAACATGCTTATAAAATATTACTAGATATATTTTTACACAAATTATCTTACTTGATCATAATTTCATAAGTTATACTTAGCTTCCCACAAAAAACGAGTATTTAACAGTCTAATTAACACATTTTAATAAAATAGTATTTAATCATTAAAAGATTACCTAAACCGAGTCCATCAAAGTAAGAATATCAAACATAAATTTATAACACAAAAACATTCTAAAGAAGCCTATTCGCGACGACAATACAAAAGGGTTCATACGTCAAATATTCTCATTTATTTCATGTGCCTCTTTAGCTTTTGTAGGCCGTGACAGAAGCAATTTAGTCTTTCCCTGGAATCCTATATAGTATATACCTTCATTTAAGTTTTAAGCACATACAAAAATTATAAAAGTATAAAAATATTACCTGTTACATTATTCTGGAGTAAACAAAAAATGTGAAAGAAAAAATGTTTTTTATCACTGCACTGAACGGTAACTGTGTCAAACGCCAAGCGTTCCCATTCACTGCACTAAAGAATAACCACAAAAGATAGCTCGTAGGCTCGTAGCGGGTCTACGGCGTAGCGCTACGACGCGGGTGCTACGCGCGCGGACCGGCACACACTGCCAGTGGTATAGGGATGCCAGCCGAGAACTAATCTTTACTTAGATTTACTTCTGGGTCAAGGGATTAACAAGTTAGTGTTTTGTTATTCTTTCTAGGCCCTTTCGGGGAAAGTTATTCATTCGCTGTATGAATGAATAAAAAGTTAATTGCGCTTATTCAGCATATTAACACATTAATAAGAATGCTTTGATGTTTTTTTCTTCCTCCCCTCCTCTCGTTTATCATTTTAATTATATTAAAACAAACAATATTCAAAAATTGATCACAACGGTCGGCAGATACAGTCAATGCTATAAATATAATATGTTACGTTAACAAAACGTTTATGCCACTAACTATCCATAGACACCCGCAGCGCTTTATTCGATGCCAGTGCGTTGTCGGCCCTAAAGGAGAGGAAATAGGGGAAGGGGGAGAGGGAGGGGGAGAGGGAAGGGGTGAGGTATTGGGCCCCCGGCACTCTCACTGACCGTACGAAACGCAAGCAGGATTACTGCTGCTTCACGCCGGTGTTCTGTGAGAGGGTGGTACTGCCCCGGACGAGCCGGCCCATTCGTGATGCAGCGGCTAGCTACAACATGGCTCTACCACTACAAAACTTGTTTTTTGTTACTTAGTCCCACGTTTCCCTCAAGTTCAAAAAATCCTCTAACTTTGGGGTAAACGGAAGGCTGGTAACACAGTATTTGCAGCAACAGATAGATATCTGTTGAGCTCCGACTCGATGCTAGTAAACGGCCATTGCGGTTTAATGCACTCTGTATCTATTAAAGAACATTAAATTAAGAACTCAGGTTGTGTTGTTATGTCCGGAGGTTGTTAGTTCTAGATCAACTACATTTCGACGGCAGCAAAGAGAAAACGGACAACTGCAATTATTACAAAATTTCCTTTTTTTAAAAAAAAACCATTAAAATTACTTGTTTTATGATATACATTTTTCTCAGCCCGACATACCTACGGTACATTTGAGAATTTTTGACCTTCGCGACCAACTCAATTTTTCGACCGTGGCAAGTGGCCAGGGCGAAAAGGTTGGAGGTTGGCTATAATATACGTAAATTCAATTTATTATTATTCTCATTTTTAGGGTTCCGTAGTCAACTAGGAACCCTTATAGTTTCGCCATGTCTGTCCGTCTGTCTGTCTGTCCGCGGCTAAGCTCAGAGACTGTTAGTACTAGAAAACTGTAATTTGGCATGAATATATATATTAGTCACGCCGACAAAGTGGTTAAATAAAAAAAACTAAAAAAAATTTTTTTAGGGTACCTCCCATAGACGTAAAGTGGGGGTGATTTTTATTTCGTGACTTATCCTATAGTGTGGGGTATCGTTGGATAGGTCTTTTAAAACCATTGGGGAGTTGCTTACATGATTTTTGTATTCAGTGATTTATTTGCGAAATATTCAACTTTAAAGTGAAAATTTTCATTAAAATCGACCGCCCCCCCCCCCCTCTAAAATCTAAACGTTGGGTGAAAAAATTCAAAAAAATTCAAAATGGTAGTAAATATATTAAATTTACAAGGAAAATTATAGCGGCCAAGATTGCTTGGGAATTATTTGTAGTTTAAGAGTAAATAGTTGCCTAAGGTATTAAACATACCGTCACTACTTTGAAAAACTCGTATCTCAAATCAGCATGTAAACAAAACTGAACCTTGATACGCGCGTAATAAAGTTCACTTTGCCAGATTAACGATTTTGAGATGCAAGCTTTTTTTCAAAGTATTGACGATACAATGCAATGTTTTACAAAAATGGCGCGTCCGTAATGCGCATGCGTAAGTTTTGTTTTTAATTAGGTTAACTAAAATTATCAGGCAAAGCTTCGACGCGTTCAGCCACTGCAATTTTTTCGAATAAATAAAAGGTGGAAATCATTCAAATCTGCGGTAATTAAATTACAGTTTATAATAATAACAATCAATTTTGCAAATTCATTACTTAGTTTTGTATATTTATACATTTTTCTACGTATAAATCGATTTGTTTTTATTTTTGTCACTTAAAACTCTTTGCTTGTAAACTTTTAAAATGGAGTTTAAAAAAAAACTGTAAAAAAATCGCACTAGTGCGGTAAAATGAACTTACGAGCCATGTATACATCCTTTGAAAGTGAATTTTTCGAGCAAATGTATTGTAAAAAGTATTGCATTATTATGGTGTGTATTTCCATTCTGAAAAGATACCTCGTCTCCTGCTGCTATGAAGAGGGATTCTACAGATGTGCGAAATCAGCAATTTGCAATGTTCGGCCTCGATTTTTGCCGTTACTGTAATGTTAATGTGTAATAAAATACGACAAACACAATAAACAACTTATTTACTACGGTAAGTTTTGTTGCTGCACCGTATATAAAGGCTGTTTTTTTTTAAGGTAAATTTAGTATTTTTGCTATCTACATAAAATATCTATCTATGCTAAGGGTGAGGCCACACGAGCGTAATTTTGTGAGTCGTGAGCGGCAGAATTTCGGTCCGCGCCATACAATATGCGCGCCATCACGTGACACTCACATGACACAATGTATGACGCAACTGAAATTCTGCCGCTCACAACTCACAAAATTACGCTCGTGTGGCCTCACCCTAAGTATGAATGGTTTTCTCTTTTTAATGTATTGACAATCACTTATATAAGATGTCCAAAACTCAACGATACATCCATGTCACTTCATCATCATCATCATCCTAGCCTATAGACGTCCCACTGCAGGGCACAGGCCTCCTCCCAGAATGAAAGGGCTTGGGCCGTAGTTCCCACGCGGGCCCAGTCCGGATAGGGAACTTCACACACACCATTGAATTCCTTCTCAGGTGTGTGCAGATTTCCTCACGATGTTTTCCTTCACCGTAAATTCAAATATTCATTCATAGTTTCGTTTAGTTTAGTTTCGTTTAACACAAGGTATCCTGATCGATTAGTTTTACCAAGGATGCATACAACAATGAAAAGGAAAAATAGTTACGCTATGTGCATAAAAATCTACAATAATATACCGGATACCATAAAAATACTCCCATTGACTTCCTTCAAAACTCAGCTAATCTATTGGCTTCACAAAAAATGTTTCTACTCTTTGAAGGAATTCTTGTATTATACATAGATAGATTCTTAAAGGCATTTGTGTTATTGTTGTTAGTTATTATTAGAACAGTAGAAGAAATAGCATGGTTGCATGAATCACATTTCAATATTTGCATGGCTTATAATAATAATAATCATAATAATAAGGCGTAGGGATGTGACGACCCCATCGCCCGCTGGTGTTGTCGTGTCACCAGTGCAGTCAGTCATCGCAGGGCGGCTTGTGGCGAGCTGTTGGTGCGTAGCGACACCACGAACCCGAGACCTCCAGGGGTACACATACACACATGCGCTTATACACACACTCACACACAGTTACACACCCACCCCGCCTCTAGTTTGCCTTTGTTGGCCGCCTAGAGTGGAGCGCAAGAGCTAAATGCTCGAAGGATGGATGTGTTTGGCCGTAAGTGGCGAGTTGGCATTTTGAAGTTTAAAGTCCAGGGACACCTCTCCATCCTTAGCCGTTCACACCAATGTTGCCGCCTCGTTGCCCCGAACGGGCAATAGTTTGAGGGGCCCATTTAGTGAATGGCGAGTCACCGCCTACCAAAAGTTCAGTTTATGAGATATTGAAATGGTAGGTGTCCGTTATCTCACTCCATAGCCCGGTAATCCTGTCCACAACATCCCAACCCCATAGCCAATTCCATGTCGCTTCCTACCTGGCAATAGTTTGGCAACTGTGGAGGACTGTCCGCTAGCACATCCTCATGGTGTATTAGGGGATAGACCTCCATAGTTGCGCCCATCTCATTTATATTATATGGTACCAAAGGCCTCTTCATGTTGGCTTCGGCCCCATGAATGCCTTTCAAATGACCGGGTCCCCATGGGCCCGTGATCGGAAATCCGTACCAACATAATAATAATATTAGGGGACAATCTCACACAAATCGACCTAGTCCCAAACTAAGCAAAGCTTGTACTATGGGTACTAGACGACGATAGACATACTTATATAGATAAATAAATACTTAAATACATAGAAAACATCCATAACTCAGGAACAAATATTCGTGCTCATCACACAAATAAATGCCCTTACCGGGATTTGAACCCAGGACCTCTTGCTTCGTAGGCAGGGTCACTACCAACTAGGCTAAAGCGGGCGGTTATGAAGCTTATATGTATGAAACTGGGATTTTTTTTTTTACCACCATTAATTGTACTACATTTAAGGCAAATAAACATATTTCATTTCAAATGATTCAATGCTTACATGTTGTAAAAATATATGGTGTTATACATGGACAATGTTCAAACATTCACCCCCTGCAAGGGCATTGCAATATAACTATTCTAATACATCACAGTTGTTTGTATGCATGCGTGTAAAAAGAAATCCAAAAGCTGAATCGGAAGAAGAATTGGAAAGCATTCTGCCTAAGCTCAAAATAGAGACGCTTCGTGCTAGCTCAGTCAATTAGCTCTATGGGTTTTCTACTATGCTATCCGTTAACACTTTACTGTAACTCTTGTTTTAATCCAGCATTATGCTTTCCGTTACCATTAACTGCACGGGAACAAAGCAGCGGAAACAGCGGATCCGCTGCAAGTCATGCGTGGAGTGCGCTTTCACGCTCCACTGGCTCTCAAATTAAAAACAAAGGTGAAACACAAGGAGCGGAACATTGGAAGATACTGAAACGAGAGAGTTAAGAAACTAATACCGTAATGGTAGATATATATTGTGTTAGATATTGTTAATATATTATTTGAGAAGTAAGTTCTTGTTCGTAAAATACTGATTTGATACTGATTTGAGTTAATTTGATTCTATTTCTGAACGTGTGACAGATGTCATAGCGGTGGCAGCTTTAAAAAAAAGAGTGAATTGTCAACAGAGAGGTTTTGGCGCGTGAATGAAAAAGTGTGTTGGTCAGAGAAAAGTTCAATAAATAACTAGGTATACCTATAACGGATTTGAAGACTTTCATTGTAGTTCAGTTCTTTTAATTGTGTATTCTTGTTGTTGTATTGTTGTTGTGAGTTACTAATATTGTAATGCTAAAGTAAAGTCCTTCGGTCACCTAATACGTTCGCTGAACTACTACGGCCATCGAAAGTTGTCTTCACATTATTCTGTCTGCCTAATGCGGTGGTTATAACTAGGTGTTGTCGCTGTCGTTCGCCGAATGCGGCCACCTACCGTGTTCATTACACTGTTGCGGTCACCGCATATTGCATGCGGTGGTCGACTTAATGCTATTGCCGCATAACACTACGTTTTTGGCTTAAATAACCTGAGGAATGAAGGTATGTTTTAAATCTATCGGGATCGTCGGCCACTTTGTACTATAATTGGATGCTTGGAATAACACAGGAGCTACTTTTTAACCCAATATTTTCAAGGGATTGGAATGCAAAATCCCGAAATCTTAACCACTAAGTCTAAAGACGTGAGAATTGGCTATAATACAACACTTTATGAAAACCACGACGTAATTTTTAGTAAAAGATTCCCCAGTGAGTTTTGAAAATCACGGACTTGAAATCTAATGCTAGACCTAAAGTTCACGCGAAGTCTTGCGGCCGGTTTTTATTTCTAGCCTAATGGCTAGAAATAAAAACCGGCCAAGATTGTATGACATCTGTACCTCAGGTAACATAGTAAAACGTATCTGCAACACCCACTAGCTCTACCTCAAAGTAATTATGACGAGAGTTACCCTTTAGCTTACATTTTTTCCGAGCCTATTAAAATATCCCAAAGCTGGGTGGAGGCCTCCTTTTTGCACTGATCGTCCTAATCAAGAGCATGTTCGGTGGAAGCGAACCCAAATTACATCCCTCGGGAACCATAGTCAACCTCACCTGTGCAACATCGCTATGCACCCCGCCGAATAACAAACAAGTCTCTGTCAACACACCAACTGGCGGAAAACCACCACGTGAATATAAAATATGCACCCAACTACACATATCTGTCTTTAATGTTAGAGAGGCCAGACAAACTAACTAGTGGTTCACCTGATGTTAAAAGATCACTACTGTCCATAGACACCCGCAGCACTTTACGCGATGCCAGTGCGTTGTCGGCCCTGAAAGGGAGAGGAAAAAGGAAAGGGAATAGAGGAGGGGGAGAGGTATTGGGCCCCCGGCGCTCTCACTGACCGTACGAAACGCAGCAGGAGTACTGCTGCTTCGCGCCGGTGTTCTGTGAGAGGGTGGTACTGCCCCGGACGAGCCGGCCCATTTGTGATGCAGCGGCTAGCTGCAACATGGCTCTACCACTACAAAAAAACTACTACTATAAAAGAGTTGAGTTGAGTTGAGTTGTTTGGTACATACACACATTTTTTTATGTGATTTTCATCTGGACACTGCAAAAGTTCAAGGTATCGAAAGTCAAATCTACATCGGCGCGTAGGACGCCTGGCCAACTTTCGATACATCTAAATAAATCAATCATAAGTTTGCCATCTCGGAATCACAAGACAGACAACTTTTGTTTCTTACACTGATCCTCACCCATTCCTCATAGATTGAAAATCAAAACGTTTATTCCGTACTTAAATGAGTTCTTTTACATGTCTTTTTACCAGCGCTTTCAGAAGAACCATCATTGCCAAGACACAAAAAAATATATATATTTTTGTCCAGAAGCACGTTGGCACTACCTCAGGTCTCTGACAGAATATCAGCTCTGTGGCTATCCGTAGCTGCAGTACATGCTGAGTCAGCGCCTATTCTCCACATCATCGCATGGCTCTCTTAATTTTGGAATTCTGTTGCATGTTAGTTTTTAAGTTTTCCATGTTATTTTTTATATTTTTCAAGTCACTTTATCATTGTTATTTTTTTAAGCCATGTACGTGTTGTGGTGATTAAAGTTTTTTATCTATCTATCTATCTATCCAAGAAGAATGCGCCGCAAGAAACTTCCATCGCCACGAACAGACCGTCTCCTGTAATGCGTTGTGCGTGCCACTGACGCAGCAGCCTGTAGCGTAGGACGTTAACATACCTACGTCACTGTATGTTACTCATACGCTGTCATTTATTTTCGCTAGATAAGCTATTTTTAAAAAAGTTGTACACCTACGTAATTGTAGTAGGTTCACATCCGTCCTTATCTTTCAATGACTCAAAATGAGGTCATTGATTTCCGAATGTTTTATATTCAAACTAGCCTTTAACCGCGGCATCGCTCGCTTGAACCTTTTATTATAATTCCGGGATTTTACTAAATTCCCATGGGAATTCTCAAAATTGTATCAGTTGACCTGATTACTCCAGCTATCTACAGAACAAATTCATCCAAAACCTTTCAGGCAGTTTAGCGTGAAAGATTAACAAATGCAAACAAGTGTTTGTTTGCATTTTTTAATCTTCGCACTCACACATCTACAAACAAATAAGATTGCAAGTGGTCTCAGTATTGTGGTTCCGAATTTTTATTATAATAAGTAAACAAAAACTTAGTTCTCGTGTGTTAAGAAAATGCAAACTAATTTTACAGGAATCAATATTCGGTCAAACGGAAATTCGGCTAACCGCCGCGACGGTGAAAATAATTTCTATCAAAATACTTTTCCGACGGAGCCAGATAGGTAATAAAGCAACCCGCTTTTGCGACAATACGTCTTGCCTTACTCCTACGGTCTAAACAAATAAAAGGGAGTACTCATTAGTACCTACAGTAATAGATTGCATTATTTCCGAGCCTTTGTGAGTAGGCTCTTTGTGGGAGCGACTCGGAATTATTCTTAAATCTCTGATCCCCTTGTATAGTCAGCAACAGATGCACGAACGCGAAGCAGGAACAGTTGTACAGTTCTTAGATAACAGAGTTAGCTTCACGTCCGTAAAAAGTAGGAGTATTTATTGAATACCTATTTATTTAATTGACAACCTTTCATTTTTTTAACACCTGAAAATTACTGCAGGAATCGAAAGAGTTTCGCCTCCTGAACACGGAAAAATATTTATTATAATTTATTTCTCCATATTTAAAAAAATACAACAAATTTAAAAACATACATGTACTTACAAATACATCCACAGCATAGATATTTTTCCTTTACCCTTTTCACTAGAAAAAAGAGCTGTCATAATTTTAAATTAGATAATTAGATAACAACCTTAACGTCAAATTTACGTCATCACTTTTTTTTAATAGAGACTAGACAAAAGTAATGGATCTATTCTATCGTTGCGCTCTTTTAGAATAAGCACATCTTTAAAAAATTGTAACAAATTAATTAATAATCCTAGTGAAAATTTAAAACAATCAGCGTCTTTCTCTTTCCAAACAGAATAAACAGAACGAATCAAATTATAGTCTTAGAAATATGAAATGTTGTCAATTAAATAGAGCGTCTCAGAATCAAGAGTGCTATTGATGTTGATGATTAAACCAAATGTCTCAATTTTCCATACAACTTTTTTGTGTCCGTTTTGTAACGAGCCATAAACTGTATCAAAAACTGAGTCATTAAATAAGAACACTTTCTTTTTAATGAAAATTTCCTCATTTAAAAAATTTAAAGCGTACGCTTTTTGTTGAAAATGCTCTTATAAATAATATTCAATACATCACAAATTCAAAATTAAATGAAATAGAAATACTGAACGACAGTTTCATATTCTTTCGAGACTCAAATAACACCAAACGATTACAAAATTGTTTCCATACATTGAAAAAAATGGAGTTTAAACAAAAAGACATTGAAAAATTAAAGTATCAGTCAATTCTCATAATATTAGACCGCAGCGTAACACCGATTCGTTGAATGAAGTTTTAACGGGAAAATGAAAGCGAAATGATTAAAAATATGATGACGTAAACACGTTCGGTGGATTAAAGAGGGATTTTTACGGTGTTAGCATACTTAGATACCTACGTTTATGGTTATCTGCTGGAGCGGTGTAGATAATGGGAATTTAAGTTTTAAATCCCCTTCAAAGCAAAATATAAGTACAATGCGAAAAATGTAGGTAAAATTTACAATACGCTAAATGTGCGCAACACATTTAAAGCACAACGAACATTCGCAAAACGTACAAAACGTATTGTATTTACGCTTTGCGAGTGGTGCACATTTGTACTGTAGGTACAGTACGCTTAGTATAAGTTTTACTTCACCAAAATACTTCTCGATCGCGTTTACGTAAAAATTTCTATTCTATGGAAACATGGACGCGCGCGCGCGGAGACGCTGCCCTTGCTTCCATAGTAATTGATTTTTTTACGTAAACGCGATCGAGAAGTATTTTGGTGAAGTAAAACTTATACTAAGCGTACAGGTTGTTACATTTTACGTGTAGTGAACATTTTGCGTATTGTATATTTCTTCTCTGAAGGCTTTAAATCGAGTTTGCGCGTATTTTTATCTTGCATAACAATTATGTATGTGTACGTTACCTCGATAAAACCGACCAAAGAATAAATACTGATGATGTCATCCATGCCGATCTCGGTTACCATGACTGCTTCTGCGTTGTAACTAGAAGAGCTCTGACGACTTGCTCTGAAGGCCACCACAAACCGGGAGTGCCGGGAGCGCAGAGCGCTGACGGATCTTGCCCAGCGCGCTCTATAACACTGAATCAAATACATATACGGTGTCACACACCGGCAGCGCGGCACACCGTATTTGATTCAGTGTTATTGACCGCGCTGCGCACCGCTCGGCCCCGCGCTCCCGATTTGTTGTAGCCTTTATGTGGCTAATGTAACCAATTTTGGTTGTGAAATATGGGCACAACGAACACACGTAAGAGTGCCGTCCACATAGTATTTAAATGTTAGTCAGGAATGAAATGGTTCGATAAAATCTTCAAACATTATGCATGAGTATATATTATTAAGTCTGTATGTGTTTTTCATGCACTATTTCTTTATGTTACTTTTAGATTTTAGTTCTATTCACTTTTCATTGCATGTCTACTCTTGTTTCTGATGTCTTGTCAATTGCTGAAAGATTAACTGTAAGATATCCCTTTAAGCGCTAAGTTCACCTTTGTACATCTGCTTCTCTTGCTATCTGTTCATTTCATCATCGTTTTCATAAAATGGCGGTAAGGTACAGTCAGCAGCATAAGTGGATGAGCGGCTATAGTGCTCAAAATGATTTACACACTTTCTTATTGCCTTGTTAGTAGAGTTTTGTATAGATTGTAAGCACGGTAACCGTTCATTCACTTCTGCTGGTAACTGTACCATTTCGTATTCAAATCTCGGTTTTTGAGTTTTTGCTTTTGTTTTTGAGGGTTGACACGTTAGTGCTTATTAGAATCTAATTAGAGTTTGTCTAATGAAAGCTGAACCCAGCTATTATTTGAGTGGCAACACTATTCCAATGTCATTTTGACACTGACAAACAAGTTGTTGAGGCACATGACGGATATAGACAGTATATAATTTTGGTATTTCTGTTTCTTTGGCTAGTTGAAGTATAATTTTGATAGTGTTTTATGCGGCGAGAGAGCTTACTTTGACACTGGCGAAATTGTCCTAAAGTAAGACAGAAGCCATTTTTTTAAATAAATAAATAATAATGAGAGTAATTTTTTCAAGCGATGAATAGAAAGGCGAGTTTAGACCTGCAAGAAAAAACGTGCAAGTTGGATTACATTGCGTGACAGTAAGGCGAACGAGATTGAAGTGGTCAAGCAAGCGCCGCAATGTAATGCAACTTGCATGGTTTTTCTTGCTAGTCTAAACTCGGCTGAAGAGTTTTTTTTTGGAAACCGATTTTGATTACAGTTCCTAATAATAAATAAAATGTTTTTAATATGACTTCATGTCATGACTTTTTATTCCAATGATTTTATTAACTAAAAGGGCTCAGAAATTAATATGAATGTTAGTGGTGGTCTGCACTATTTTTCATCTAGGTATTTACTTATACAAATGGGCACGGGTACCGCACCGTTTGTACGTATTAGTGAGGCATGTATGAATAAACTAGGTACTCAAATATGATATCGACCGAATTAAGTGTGATCACTATGGACAAACAGACACTTGAGAAAGGTTAATGTAGTAATTTGCACTCAAATTTAGTTTATTAATAAAGGCTTTTGTATTGTGAAAAAGTACGCGTTTTCTCTCCCGTAGTGTCCGCCGAAATGAACAAACTAAGAAAGTATCACAATTGTTTAGTCCTACTATGATCGGTAATACCATATTAAAGTTTTTTGAATTTGCCGCTTTTTGCAGGTTCAGCTTTCATTAGACAGACTATATGTACGGTGGGCTGCAAAAGTGCATGGACATCTCGGGGCGATAATTGCGTGAGCGCGCGCGCGCGGGTATGTTAATAACATCAAACGATCAAACACTGCTTCACGCGATTATCTTCCTTACATATCCACTTGGAATTGTGTTACAAATACAACTAAGTACTACAGAGCAGCCGGCTGTCCTACTTCAGGACAAATAGCGGTGCTATCAGCTGTCACCTATCCAGACAAAGCATGGCAGTTTCACCGAGCAAAAGGCTAACCATTTCATAGCAGTCTACATTTCAAGCTTGATAGTAACGCCTTAGCTCTTTTGTTTCAAAGGTTGTGTTAATTTCTTGATGATAAATCTGATTTGTGTATTCCATTTAATAAATATAGACCTGTACCATATAAGTACAGGCCGAGACGTAGGTATATACGCGCGCCGTGGCTCTTATTGCAATGTCACAAATGTCTAATTTACGCAAATTCACGCGACTTCATGAATGGCACTAGCTATATCTATTATTCCAGTTTTTTTTAGTATGTTTAAACTCTGACTTTCCAAAAAATAAAATAAAAAGTGCTAAGGGATCTCAGTACTGTAGTCAGTATCTAATGAAATTTAACATTTTATTTCTTCATAAATTGTGTGGGTCGATTTGTGACACTCATCAAATTGTATATGTTATGGACCATGTGATTATTGCTGGCATTATTCATAATGCCCGGGCATTATGAATAATACAATACAATACAATACAAATATTCTTTATTGAATAATTTAATATTCTTTATTATATTCTTTAATAATGTCTAGCTCTATCAGGCAGAGTGATTAATTACTATCTAAACTTCATTATTTATCACATTGCCCGGTCATTATTATACTGCTGACAAATGGGCAATATGATAATAAAGCTAAGTTGCCGTTGCTAATTCCCGGGCATTATTAATAATGTCTAGCTCTATTGGGCAAAGTGATTAATTACTATCTAAACCAAAGCCAGCGAGCGAGCGAAGCGAGTGAGCAAGACCTATCGGAGCGGAAGCGACTCGGTATGGTTAGGTTCAAAGGCTAATGCGGGAGCGTAGCGCAGCGAAGCTCCCGTATTAGCCTTTGGTGTTAGTTATTTTTTTTATGACCACCCGGAAAATCTAAATTGTATTACTCTTACTCTGCCCAAAAGGTGTTGGGAATTATGTATAATGCCCGGTCAATTTGATTATTTGAACAATTATTATCAAATTGCCCCCTCTTACTGGGCATTTTTCATAATGCCCGGGCATAATGAAAAATGCCCGATTTATCACTTGGTCCATAACATATACACATTGTTTTTGTTTTGTATTAATATTTGAAGAACTTGAAAGAATAGGGAAAATAAGACTTCGTTTAATTACGATTCCCCATATAATTGGACTCCACGGGAGCTCAAATTTAATAAGTTTCAGAAAAAATACTGCGGAGTGCGAGTGCAACTGGCAAGTGAAAGGTTCCGTACCATCGTATAATTGTCACGAAAATAGAGGATAAGCGACAAAAAAAAACGTTTCCTGCATCAGAAACCCTGTACTTTTTTATCATTTCACTCGATAGACGTCCTCTGCTGAACATAGGCCTCTCCAAAAGTTTGCCAAACAGACCGGTGCACCGTCCAGCGCTATCCGCATCCAACGCATTCCCGCAACTTTAATCAGGTCGTGCTCCATCTTGTTGAAGGCCTAACTACACTGCATCTTCCGACCCGTGGACGCCATCCGAGAGCCTTTTGGCCCTATCGGCCATCAGTTCTACGAGCGGTGTGCACTGTGCGATGTGCGTGCCCTGCCCACTGCCACTTGAGTGTGGCGATGAGCTATTGGTGAATTTTTACCTTTATATAATTTTTATTATTGGTTGTTATACCTTTCACATAAGTACTGTTTGAACTAATTCATTTCAAAAGATAAAACCCAGAGATAGACGGAGCTCTGTGATATGCACACGCTTGCTTGTCGGTCTATTCCCACTAGTTCTATCAATAGAACTGCCAATAGAACTTGTGGGAATAGACACCTGCATGTCGCCCGTAGCATACAGGTACATAACAGTTACTACCAAAGACATGTTACTAGGTTACAGTTTCGATACTCGCATTTGACAGCCGCTGTAATCTAATTACCTACAGACCGGCTCACCCTCGACTGTATAAATAGCAGTCACAGAGTACGTTTTCCAGTGCCAACTGCCGGTAAGAATTACTACATATTACAAGGCACATCGCTCGTAGAACTGATGGCCGATGGGGCAAAAGGTTCTCGAGTGCAGTGCCGGCGTTACGACCACTGACACCCCGGGCAAGAATATTGTGGCGCCCACTTAAAGAAATCCAGTGCCAGTTTGGCGGGGGAAGCATCCCACCCCCACCGATCGCCCCGGCACTGCTCGAGTGGCGTCCATTTCGGCTGAAATGATGAAAGATCACAGTAGCGGTGGTAAAGTTTATTGCACAAAGTGACTGCCCATAGTGCGGCGTTTCTCCGTGGTGATTGAGAGGATATTGACTGCCCGAGAGTTGCATAACATCAGTACTGTTGTGGTGGTTTTACATAGGTACATAAAACGACCTATCTCACGAGATGAAATGTGGAGATGAGGCCAAAGATATATCTCACTAGTTCAATAACAGCTTATCCACTTTGGCCTTGAAGAGCTCTGGGTTGTATCTATCTGGAAATAGTGGAAATACAGACAATAGGAGCGAATTCCATTCCTTATCAGGTCGTATTAGGAAAGGCGAAGCGAACGGCTTTGCCGCGGGCCAATGGGATACTAACCACATAAGAGTAGTATTAACCTTTATTCATAGGAACCCTAAACACAATTCCGAACAATACGTGGAAACTTTTAATTAAGCTGTCGAGCAATGTTAATATGGCAAAGTTAGTTATTCTTTTCACAACGGACTTGGTGATAAAACTTAACTTTTTTGTTTCTTAATTAAATAAGTAATGAAAACGTCAGTTACAAAACTCATTTCGACTCTCAATTCAACACCTAAGTTGAAACATGCCAGATATTCAGGGATTATTTAGGGAACATTAATTTGCTCCGTTGAGTTTTGCTTCCTTTGAATTCGGTGTCCAAAGTTTGTTCTGAGTTGGGCTGGCATTTCCAACCATGATAAGTTTTGCTCCTTCGTAGGTATAAAGCTAACGGTGAATTTCTACAAAGATTTACTTTAAGGCCCAGAAATTAATGATGAAACGGTAGAGCTTCTTGCGCTAATCGATTTTAGGTATTCTATGCACTCGTGTATGTGTGCGTGAGAGCGGCTAGAATCAAAGCCGTGCGCAAGCGCAAGCGACACAAGTTCCCCGTCCGATGGCCGAAGGAGAACTGACGCAACTAACTATACGGACAAGGGGGAAGCACGACGGCTCAAGATAGGTTGGTCAGACCGCGCGTGTATTTAGGTATTTTCATCGTATTACTAAAAAAAAAAACATATTTAAAAAATGTAGCAACACTACGCCCTAGAAAACATCTTGTTTTATTAACATTTAAAAGTCATGACCTGCCGTGCAGTATTTACGCCGTACTAAGGACTTGTTGGACTTTTTTCTATTGAGTAAACTACAAGTTATCGTGTTTCGAAAAACACTGGTCACTAGAGTGAATTCGCAAATATTTTACACATGAATTTCAGAACTACAACTTTGCTAGTACCTAATGGTACAGCAACGGATTAAATGAATGCAATAAAAGCGCCAAAAGCTCGGTAGGGCCTTAAGCGATAAGATGGAACTGTTTTAACCTGTGACTAAATTGTTACATTTATAAGTACCTATACTAGCTTTATCCCACGGCTTCGTGTGTTAAAATTTGAGAAGCACGACGTTCCTCGGACGACGCTATCTATTGATTACAGACTAATATTACTTGATTATTGAAGTTGACGCGTCATCTCGAAAGCCGAGGTATACCTCGGCTACTAAAGTAGCGGAATGAAAACGTTCGTCACTTTTCGACCTTAACTCGTTGACATAGAGTCCAAAAGTGACGAACCTTTTCATTCCGCGACTGTACCTATTTGAACGATCATAGCCCTAGGTTGTATTTATCTGTAAATACAGACGACGGGAGCGAATTCCATTCCTTAGCAGTTCGCATTTGGAAAGATGACGCGAAAGTGTTTATTTTTTTTATATTGTACAATCAGGGTACGAAAACCTTCGTCAGTTATAAAATTGAATCCTTTATCAAGTCCTGAACTCTTAGTACCTTTTGAAAAATAGAAAACGTGAATGCCATGTAGTTTCGTTTGTAATAAACTGTTGACAGGACTAGCAATTGTCTTGGTGTAAGCAAATGTCAACTTTAAGGCGACGAACCTTTTATTACTCAGACTGTAATGGGCTACATACCCCAGCTAGCAATCAGGAGCTAGATTTGATTGTATATCAGTGACATAAGAAGTCATAAATCCATGATAGAAACGTGTCTATCATTGGAAAAAGGTCCCAGTTTTACAGCTATTTTACGATATATCTTGTGTATTTTGGTACCGCTTATCACTACTTTGATGTAAATCCGCGATACTTCATTGTTGTACGAATCTGTTTGGTGTTATATCAATGATGTTTGGATCACTATATCTCAAAATGATGACATATTAACAACCGCGATGCTGATAGTAAGCTATTTGTTGTTATATTGTTGGTAGATATTCTGTTATATATCACATACCGTCAGTCGACTAAGTAATAATACTCAGGCGTGTCGTTTTTTGTGAAGTGTAAACGGGTGTTAAAGAAAATATTTAATCATAATTGGTAAGTATAATAAATAATGTTTATATTTTTATCTCGTAGTATTTAGTTCCTGTGCGTGTATATATAACGGTTAATTTAACTTGCGCTTTCAATTTTATTGATGAACTGATAGTACATTATTAGTGTTTTTTTCAAGCCCCTATTGAATTTTGAATATTTAATTAAATAAAACATTTAAATTGGCATAATATACCTAAAATATGTTCTGGTTGCCAATATATCACTGCATTACAGTTTCGTTCCGCCATTAAAAAAAGTCGCGTTGTTGTGATATCTACGTTGTAGATGATCTCTTTTAGAGCAAAAACTTTCTATAATAGAGTTCATAACAACTGTTATGCGTTTCTTTAGCTCTATATAAGAGAATATAACGTTTGTATGTAGCTGGTGGTATATAAGCACTATCAAAAGTATATTTACAACTACTTAGTGTTACTGTAGATCCCAATAGACTTTTTTGTTGCTGGCGTTAGGAGACGTTATTATACGATAAATTAGACGTATATCAGCTGTGGTATGTTCTTATATATCACGGGTTAGCTCCATTCGTCTTAGATATATCACCAGCGATATTGCAGTGACTTAGAAACCATAATAGAGTAACATAGCTGTATAAAAGTACCATTTGGGCCAATCAACTTTTAAACCGACGTTTTTGGCGTCTCCTGCGTTACCAAAATTGTCTCTGGCGTTACCAAAAAATCGTACTTCCAACAAGATATTTCACGGTTTAATAGGTTAAACTTACGTAGGACGGCATGTATTCATGCTATTCATCTATTAAATTACAGAAAAAACATGTTTACTTACAAAAATCTGCAATTGTTTGAAAAATGTCGCGGACAGATTATAGTCGGTTTAAAAGTTGATTGGCCCATTTGTATCTGATATACCACAAATTTGCCCTAAATCGCTGTTGCGAACAAAGTTGTACGGCTGTGTTATATGTGCTATATAAAGCAGTCGTGTAAACGTTTATGACATCATTTAATATCAAAATTAGGCTGTACAAGATTATATAGCTAGATGATGATACAAGTCACCAATATAGAGCAAGCAGTCACCGCGTTGCTTTTTTATGACTATTTTAACACTGTTTAGCGTTAATAAATTGTCGTTTATCACTACTTTGTTAGCTGGGACATATAGTCGGGGTAAGAAAAGGTTCGCACTTTTCGACTCTATGTCAACGAGTTAAAGTCGAAAAGTGACGAACCTTTTCTTACCCCGACTATACATAGTTACATAGGTATTATTATGTATTTTATCCACTATTCTTTTCGAATGTCTTGTAATTTAATACGCACTCTATATCATCGAAATTTCTATACTTTTGTCACACTTAGATCGAGTGGAATAGAGACCCTAGCTAAGTGTAGAGGCTTTTAGGGAATCGCCTCGAATTACGAGTACAACCTTCGAAATATGACCAGAACTTAGTCTGGCTGAACGACGATCGACTATTAAACAGTGTAACTTGATACTTAGGCCGCTCGCCCACGGCGACTTTTTGTGGCGATGCATTAGCAATACTGTCGCGCGTTCGCATAGATACAGTCGCGATGCGGTCGCTAGCTGTTTGCCCTTGCCCACATAACACGATTCAGTCGCGATACAAATGCGATACCGTCGCGCTTCTGTCGCGATGCAAACGTGATTCCGTCGCGCTTAGTTCTGGTCGCGGTGCAAATGCGGTTCTCCACTATCGCGCCACCCTCTCTCCGTTCCCTCCCCAATGTTGTCCGACACGGTCGCGCGTTTACATCGATACAGTCGCGATGCTGTAGCGCGTTAGTAGCGCGTTGGCATCGTTTCTACATATAGCGCGTTACAAATGCGACTAACGCACGTTAGTAGCTACAAAAAGTCGCCGTGGGCGAGCGGCCTTAGGGCCATGTTACATAGACGATTTGCGATCGTGTTACAAGCAAAGCGATCGCGCAGCGAGTTCGCCGCCAGCGCGCAACGATTTCCGCGCAACGTGGGACGCCATGATGTACAAAAATTGAAGATGGGTATAAAAAGCAAATATAATTGTTTTTTCAAAACCCGAGACGGTTAAAATAAAATTGAAAAAGGATAAAATAATTTAAATCCCCCGACTTAAAGAATATCCGTCGGGGATGCCTTTAAATGAACTATAGTTTTGCAGTTTAATAGTAACGTGAATAATTGGAGACATTTTATTGCTTTATACTTACTTATATTTATGTTGCAATTCTAAAATAGTGGCAGTGGGCAGGGCACATAGCCCGTAAAAGTGATAGCCGATGGGGCCAAAAGATTCTCGAGTGGCGTCCACGGACCGGAAGACGCAGTGAAGGTAGTTCTCCAACAAGATGGAGCGACGACCTGGTTAAGGTTGCTGGAACGCGTTGGATGCGGATGGCGCAGGACCGATCTGTTTGGCGAGCCTTGGGAGAGGCCTATGTTCAGCGGTGCACGTCTTTCGGCTGAAATGATAAATAAATAAATAAAATAAATAAATATCACGGGACAATTCACACCAATTGACCTAGTCCCAAAGTAAGCTTAGCAAAGCTTGTGTTATGGGTACTAGGCAACGGATAAACATACTTATATAGATAGATACATACTTAAATACATATTAAACACCCAAGACCCGAGAACAAACATTCGTATTTTTTCATACAAATATCTGCCCCGACACGGGAATCGAACCCGGGACCTCAAGCTTCATAGTCAGGGTCTCTAACCACTAGGCCATCTGGTCGTCTAATGATGATGATGATGATGATAGAAAATTGGAGTTCCTAGGTAGGCTAGGTATTAAAAAGCGGTGTGTAAATAATACCTAGATATTATTTATTACTACATAATAAGTCCACTGACGCTATACAACAAAGCCAATACATTGTCAAGCAACAATAGTTTTATCATCATCATCATCATCCCAGCCTATATATACCGTCTCATTGCAGGGCATAGGCCTCCGCTCAGAATGAAAAGGCAATATATTTACATAATTTACACTATAAGTATTAACAAAAAATAATTTAATTTAAGTAAACGGCAAATAGAGCCATTATACTTGGAGAAAAAAAACAACTACGCGTTAGAAATAATGGGATGCTTGAATAGATTGGAAAAGTACATGGGGTGGACTGTTAAATTCTTAAGACTGTCATTGTTTTTTGTTGGTCGGGCGATTTAGTATTCCAACTATAACTAATCCAACTTAAATTTGAAATACATTTAAACTATAAACAAACAAGTCCAGCGATGTTAAATATTATTTATGACTACAGAAAATTAAGAAAGACGCTTAAACAGAAATTTTCATAAGAAGTTATTAGCATTAAAATTCAGAATACTTAATTTTAGAAGAATTTAAATTAAATCAACAGCATTTGAGAGCAAAGTCGTGCAACTTTTTAAGTTTAAGTTTAAGCTTCGTAGTTTTACAAACTCCTCTGAAAATAAAGGCAAGAGCAAAGGATTAAGTAAGAGTAGGCATTTCATAGCGATCTTGGAATTTAAATTACCTTATCTTGTTTAGGCATTTTGTAAATTGACAAATGAGTTTTGAGTCAATCTTGTCATGTTTCTTGAATATTTTACAGGCATTAAATTTGAAGTATTCATTGTTATAATTTATATGACGCATTGGTTATTACTGTAATGTCATGTAAAAGTAGGTACAAAAACAGAGACTAATATTAAAATTAACATAAATAAAACTAACTTAAAATACTAAACAAAAATTAAAACTAAAAATTACAAATTTATAAATGTAAAAAAAAATACTTATCCTATTACTATTCTGTTAATCAGAACCATAAAAATCTCTAGCGAGTGTTACTATGTTGTTCGTTTACCTTGCAAATATGATAAGTAGGTAATTGTAAAATTATTGACGCATCCTTCAGACCATCACAACACGAAAGAAATTGACTCGTATTTCATCATATTTTTACCAATTTTTTAACAAATAATTTACTCAAATAAAAACAAAAGAAGTTGAATTAGAATTTCATAATTCCAGTAAAAAAACGCAATTAACTTCAACCTCTCTTCTTCTCTTCAATCTTACTTGTAAGAGCTAACTAATAATGCTCGTTAAAAGTGACGTAAGACTACCTATATACTTCATTTAATTTAGAATTGAAAACCACAAGATCATTATATTGCGGCTCGTCAACTATTTCTTACCTAGCAAATAGTACAGTACAATATTCTGGGAGCCGCTAAATAAAATTGTTTTAATGTCACTTTATTAGCGTGTCGTCAATTGTTACTCTAGTACAAATTGTAAAGAGATTACAGTTCACTAGCCGCAATATAATGTTGTTGTGGTTTATAATTCTAAATTAAATGGAGTATAGTCATACATAAATATCTACAAAATCTACGGGACTACTACGGAATTCCAAATTTGAAATATAGGTAACGCCACCAGAGTTGAGGCCACGCACACAACCACATCTCTTGTAATGACAGCGGGATTTTGACATTGTGTTGTCGTTAAACGTCAACACAACGTCAAAATTCCGCTGTCATTATATGAGATGTGGTTGTGTGCGTGGCCTCAACTCTGGTGGCGTTACCTCTACATATCGTGCCGTCCCTTTCATTGCATTCTTCTGTTTAATTATAGTATTGGCGTGAACGGAATTGCAACGATACGAACAAATTTCGTAGAATAGGGCCTGTTCACACTGTAGCTTGATAGCTATATCAACAAAACACACATTTAATGTACTCAATAAATCCACTTTACACAATCCGGCGCCTGTATGCCTATTTGTAGGGAGACCACGCTTTGCTGAGCCGGAGACTTTTACAGGACTCGAAATTACAAGATTTAGGGGTTGTTTCACCACCCATTGATTAATTTTAACTGACGGATAAATGTGATGCCATCTCCGTCTATTCGAACTAAACACACAGAGACGGCATCACATTTATCCGTCAAATAAATTTGATCAATGGATGGTGAAACCCCCTGTGTAAGAGTGAGAGATAATTCTTAAACCTTCTTGGATTTCGTGGTTTAGTTTTTCCCAAGTTACGATAAGGTAACAAGCCCAAAGGCAGAAATATTTTTACTCGAACATGTGTACACGGGATATGAAGACTTTTAGTGACGAAAAATACTCGAGTTTTAGGATTTTGTATTTGTCTGACGTTTGAGAATTGGTTTCAGTTTGTAGAAACGTAAACGTTTTTACTGCAGTTGATCGATGTTAAAAGTGTCGATCACGTTAAATTCGTTAGAGACCTTCACAACGATGTTTTCTCAAATGAACCTATCTGCTGCGTTAAATACCCAGATAAGTTTTAAAACATTTTGTATAGCACTGACTTTTTTGCGTGACATTGTCAATAGCATAGGCAGCGCTAGCCCTGGGGTAAAGCAAGAGGAGCGGTCGCCTAGGCGCCACATGGCAAGGGACGCCAAAATCTTGTGAAAAGCAATTTTGAAAGAAGACCAGGTGCAGTGGGAGGGGGATACAAATCCTGCACCCGAAGACGTCCTCGCTCTACCCCAATCGAAAGCTAGGCCTGGCGCTGGAAGTTCAATTCAAAAGTTGTCTATACTTCCGAAACGATACTCACGAATCCGAAATTACTTCGTGGTAGCGGTCACCGACGAACTTCGTTCAATTTTCGTTGCGCCCTACGTTTCGTAGTACTTAGCACCTCTGAGCATCCTATCCGCAAAATACCTGAAGCCTGGTTCATGCGTCTAGTGATCGTCAACGACCACCCGCCGACTCTAATGGACTTCGACTGGGAGCCTTTTAGATCAACAATATTCCTAAATAGGTCAACCTCTTTCATCTATCTACCTGTCCATCGCTCCAAGACAGTGTCGACTTAGGTTTTTCATAAGAACTTGGTTGATATGTTTTAGTTCCAAGTGGTGTTTAAGACATAGACATAGATAGACAATAGTTATAACTTTATTCGGCATTAAAAAAAGAAAAACCACTGGCTAATACATAAAAAAAATAACAATTCAAAAAAACATAGTTAATGATGCCGAAAATAAAATAATTAATCTCGTCTATATCTCCTGTGATAGATAAGTGTACCTTCAAAGGAAAAATTTATAATCTTAGCCAAAAAAGTCTGAAAAGGTCACGGTAACTTAATTCTTGTCAAATTTAGACATTCTACTTCAACCGATAGCTCATAGTCTTTGATTCCCGCAGTTTTTGGTACAGTTATTTTCAAAAGGTTGTAAGTACTTTTTATTGCGTCAACTTAGAAAATATTTTTTTCCAGAGCTCAGACGGGTTGCAGACTTCGATTTCTGATATTGGTTTAAACGTGATACCTACCTGCAAACTTTCCTGAGAAGAGAAAAAAGGTCTTTACAAACAGGAGTTCCTATTTTCGGTTGGTAACAATAAAAAAAACTAATAAAACAACCAATTCTTACAACTCTACGTTCTATTCCGAACACAACTCGTAACACGAACATTCGGAGTCGTAACGAGCGTAATATTTACAGCAAAACCAATATATGTAGCACGGTGGGATTTCCTTTGAGGCAAATTAGACGCCATCGCAATAAAATTCAGTGCAAATAACCCATCAAATGTTTGTTTTTATTGAGCGAAAATTAAACTGGAGGTCGATGTCCTTCGGATTGGAGTTACTTCCGGACGGAACTTGGTTTATACTGAACCTATCATCATCATCATCATTTCAGCCGAAAGACCAAGGCTCGCCAAACAGATCGGTCCTGCGCCATCCGCATCAAACGCGTTCACGCAATCTTAACCAGGTCGTCGCTCCAACTTGTTGGAGGCCCACCTACACTCCGTGCCCACTGCCACTTGAGTCTAGCGATTCTCCTACATAAGCCAGTGCGTATTTAAAATTACAAGCTGCCATATTGCACAAAATACACTTCGGCACTTCGACAAATCAATTTAAGAAACTGTTGCCTTACCACGTCTTTGCATTGCATTGTCAAATTAAATAAGACCATTGGCGGTGCAGGTCCTTAATTTTGTGTGGACAAGATTTATTTTGCGAGACCATATGATGGTGCGCTACACATTAAATGACGGATTTTTAATTGAACAATAAAAAAACGTGAACCTTTCGAGACACCCCAGGCTCCTCGGAGCACGATGCCGTGACCGACGGTCCACTTCCCCCACGCCTAGCTACGCCACTGGTTGCATCGCAATGGCGTCGCCAGAAGGAGGCAGGGAAGGGCCAGTTTCTTATAGATTTTTAAAAAAAATTGCTTTTGACTACACTTTTCAGCAAAATCCAGCGTACAAAATGCCATTCAAATCCGTCTCACCATTTTAGCGCGAAGAACAACAATCAAACCCCCTCACGACCATTCGAATTTATACTTAAAATCAGTACGGTATAATTTACCTGAAATAATAATTAGACAAAGTACATTATGCCGTTTCATTTACAGACTCTTAACCTGTTACAACCCTTCTGCGGCGTGAATTTCGCGGTAGATAACATTGCCCCGAATAACTCGTTCTGCAGAACTCGTAAGCAAGTTTACTGCCTTTTTATGTCGACCCTGTATAGGTACCGCCCTGATTGAATTAGGCAAAACATTTTCTCTTCCATTTTACCAAATACATTAGAAAAACCGGCCAAGTGCGAGTTGGACTCGCACACCGAGGGTTCCGTAGAAATTTTTAGGTACCTATATCAAAATATATACGCCGTAAACAGCCGTAACTATAATAAACCAGTCTCAGCAGAGCCCTGCTTCTAAGTAAAATGTACGCAGTGTGGGATCATTTTATATTAGTTATGTGGAAGCCCCCTTAATAATTGATTTAATCATATTTTTATTATTTGTTGTTGCAGCGGCCACAGTAGTATAATCGATGAAAATTTCAAGTGTCTGGTTAACGCCATTATAAAGATCGAGTTAAAAACGCTGACAAAAACACGTTTCTTGTAAGAATACCCCTTTAATTTTAAACTTTATTTAATTTTTAATATTTGTTGTTATAGCGGCCACAGTTAATACATAAGCACGCGCTAACTACCCTATGTGGAACGCCCCAAAATAGAGTGGAAAAGTTCAAGTATCTGGGCCATTGGGTGACCGACACACTGCAAGTCAATAGTCATAGTCATAGTCATAGTATTTATTCAATAAACAATACAGGTATTGTGTTTGAAAAGTATACAATCATAACTTAAATATTAGAAGAGAAAAAACAACCACTATAATTACCTAATACTTACATTAAACAGCAAACAATACAAAATAAAGCAACAAATAACAACAGATTTACCAATAGTTGGCAATGTAAGTAATTATCACAAATGTTTGTTTATTTTTGTTTAACCTAATTTTTACGCATTGTCAAAAATCTCATCTACACTGTAAAAGCAACTTCTTAACAAAAAGCTTTTTAGTTCTTTGTGAAACAGTAAGTTATTTGTGATAGACTTAAGGTTAATAGGCAGTTGGTTGTACAGTATTACAGCTTGATGGCCAGCGGAGTGCGCTATAACATTGATTCTAGGACGAAAATTTACTTTTCTATTTTTAGAACGCGTAAGAAGACGCTCATTTTGCTCTTTGTACGTCTCATTCTTGAGAAATTTTGTGAGTAGCACTAGAACATATAAACTAGGTACTGTCAATATTCCTAGTTCTTGAAAATAATTCCTACAAGATTCCCTTTGAGGAATTCGAAACATAATACGAACTGCTCTCTTTTGAATTATAAGTGCTCTATTGATGTTATATTTGAAGCTGTTTCCCCAGAGTTTAATGCTGTATCTTAATTTGGATTCTATCAATGCATAATATACTGTTTTGAGCTGCTGGATGCGCATGACCTCCCTAAGACACCGTAAAGCGTAGCAGGAAGACGCAATTGAGCTCTCAACAGCTTCTAGTTCATGCTTCCAATTTAGATGGGAGTCAATACGCACACCAAGGCATTTTACATGGTCCACTACGTCTATGTTAGCTCCGTTCATTGAAACTTCAAGTTTGTCGGCCTTCTTTGAGTTATATTTGAATAATATTAATTTAGTTTTGTCAGTGTTAACGCGTAAATTATTTTTAGAAAACCAGGCACTAAGAGCTGAGACTGCATCATTAGTGATTTTATTCAGTGATGATAGAGAGAGGGAGCGCAGGGCGCTGGCCGTCCGTTGCAATATGTTGGCCCGCAGGTTTGCTCGTTGTAGTGAACCGGTTAAGATCACGCTTTTCAAAGCATATTGCCAATCGTTCTACGCCTGCAACCTGTGGGTTGGCTTTACGCGGCGGGCGTACAGTGCACTGCGCGTTCTATATAATGATGCGTTTAGGATACTGTTTGGACTACCGCGATACTGCAGCGCATCAGCTATGTTTGCAGAAGCAAATGTTGATTGTTTTTATGCTATCATAAGAAAGAGATGCGCCTCGCTGCTCAGTCGGTTGCGCGATAGTTCCCACAGTATCCTGCGCGTGCTGGGCAGCCGGTGGGACTCACCGCTGCTGCGGCGCTGGATGCGGCTGCACACCGCCGCAACCTCAGCAATGTGACTTATTTTAATTTAATTAATTTTATTTTGTTGTGTAGGTAATGAATGTTATTGTGATTTTTTTTTCTTGTTGTTCTAACCCATTTTATTTCTTACTGTAAACTAACATCTATGGATTTTGTCCGAAATAAATATATTATTATTATTATAATCCGTGGAAATTTCAAGTGTGTGATTTTAATAAGGAAACTGAATCGCGTTGGTACGCGAACCTTTTCACAACCAATTCCACGATAATTTCTTTGGCAGATGTACCTATGGAATGTCAACATGACATTTGCAATGAATTGGGTTCACCAGTGGCGTAGCTACCGTAGGGCAAGCCGGGGCAGTGCACCGGGGCCCCCAAGCTCAGGGGCCCTTCGGACTCTGACTTAAAAAGTATAAACGCGGACCTATGAGAAACGCGGCGCGCTTCAACAGCGTGACTATAAAACGCTACTTAGTGAGTTTACAAGCGCGCGAGTCTAGTGAACTCAAAGTGCATTAATTCTTACTTGTCTTATCATATTAAACAAGCACGGGTTGGGGGCCTAGTTTATTTTTTGCCCCAGGGCCTTTGGTTACGTAGCTACGCCACTGGGGTTCACCCTGGTACGACGACGACCACGACGACGACGACGGTGGTGACTGACGTGTGGTCTGTTGGTGGTGGTGGTGATTCAGTTTCCTTGACTGTACCAACTCTATTGTTTTCTATTAAAAATTACACAGTTTCCATTATTGTTTTATTTCGTTACCTACTAAGAGTACTTAGTACTGCCAGGCCTCATGCATGCCATGTACTTACGCGCGATATTTACCTACCGCGGGGACGATCTGCTAAGATCGAAATTCCAGTAGGTTGTCACAAGCGCGCGCCGACGCACGTTCATTCGTGTTCCACGGAAAAAATATGCCGCCTGGACTTTTATAAGTGAATGGTGGAACAGGGGGCAAATTTTGATATGGCTATGCTAGAATTAATGCTAATATAACAATTTGGAAGTTCGTATCGTGCTGTCCCTCTTACTCTTCTATAAAAAGCTATAAGCGTGAGCGGGATGGCACGATGCGAAGTTCGAAAGTTGACCTTCGTATTTAGTATAACGCTAGGGTACTGTGAGCATGGCAATGTGTTCTGCGCATTACAATAAATATCCTTTTTTGTTAGGATTCCAGAGCTAAAATGGCAAAAACGGAACCCTTATAGTTTCGCCATGACCGTCTGTCTCTTTGTCCGTCCGTGGCTTAGCTTAAAGAATATTAGTGCTAGAAAGTTTGCATGGATATAATATATGGCAATTATCCCGACAAAATGGTAAAACAACATGTAGAATTTTTTTTTAATCCAAACTGCCAGCCCTTGTCACTGTCGGCACGCACACATTCTTAAGGAGACGGAGTAGTATAATCTGTGGCTACAATCGCGGTAAGTACCAAGATTTTGTACGGGATGCAGTATCTGTTACGAAGTAACTATTAAGTAATCTGTGGTACTGCCATTTCAGTTATTTGCCTAGGGCGCCTGGAATGCTCAGGCCGGCCCTGCCTTCACCATGGTAAATTTGAAATGTTTGTACACGTAAATTCCTACTAGTAAGCATATTTAGCGTTTACGGGTGGTAGCCATGTTTTTTTTAACGACTTCAAAAAAAGGATTAGGTTCTATGTTCGACTGTATGTATTATTATTTTTTTTATTTTATTCTATCGCTTTGTAGGCGTTACTATTATTATTACTAAGTAGACCAGGTACAGTCGAGAAAACTGAATCGCTTACCAGGATGGAACCTCTTCACAGTCAATGTCCCGATGATTTCTTTGGCAGATGTAGGAAATGTCAACATGGCATTTTTTTTAAAAAACGTACCTTGCCAAATTCCATCTTTCTACTATTAAAGGTCTCTGAGCTAACCGCGGACAGACGAACAGACAAACCTGGTGAAAATGTAAGAATTCCGTTTTTGCCATTTTGACTACAGAAGAGAACGCACATACTTATACCTACAACAAGAAAAATATTTCGCTAAAAATCTGTAAAAAAATGTTGAATGCTTTTGCTTTCCTATTTTGTCTGAAGTTAGTATCCAGCAATTACTTGAAAAAATCCATACCCTACCAATTTTATAAATGCGAAAGTGTTCCTGTTCTCTGTTACCTCTTCACGCTTAAACTACTGAAACGATTTAGATGAAATTTTGCATGGAGATAGTTACCCTGGGAAAGATATAGGTAGTTTTTATCACGGAAAATTGCATAGTTCCCGCGGTATAGCGATAAACGAATTCTTTGCAGCAGGAGTCGCGGCCAAGAGCTAGTTTGCAAATATGTTATGAATCCCGTTGAAAACCTTTCTTCACAATTTGTAACGACTGAAGCTTGTAATAGTCATTTTAAGTACTGAGGTATTTTATAAACTCTATTTTAAGACCTGTAACAAAACAACTAAGTAAATTAATACGCACCACAAGAAAAAACCTTTACGCAATTTATCTGTATTCATCTGGAAACAAACGACTAATAGCATACGTGACTTGTTTAATATTCGCATAAAATAACCAAGAATATTTTAGCAGCTTACATGCGACAAAGGAATCACTCGGCAGAATAAACGCGCATTTTACTTTTCACGTGTTCATGAAAATAAGGTTTATTTTCTTAACACCGCTTTAGCCTTGTTGGTAGTGACCCTGCCTACGAAGCAAGAGGTCCTGGGTTCGAATCCCGGTAAGGGCATTTATTTATGTGATGAGCACGAATATTTGTTCCTGAGTCATGGATGTTTTTTATGTATTTAAGTATTTATTTATCTATATATAAGTATGTTTATCGTCGTCTAGTACCCATAGTAGAGCGCCCTACCACCGCATTTGACATACAGGATTTGGGGCGCGTCATTTTAAATTAGACAAGCTATACAAGCTTTGCTTAGTTTGGGACTACGTCGATTTGTGCAAGATTGAACCCAAATATTTTTTTTTTTTAACGTGATACGTAACCCACGAGCGGTGCCCAAATGTAAGGTTCGATAGGGTCAACAATTTTTACCAACTACTTAAGACTTCTCAATAAAAATATATTAGGTAGTTATAATAGTGTAATGAAATGAGACAAAAACAACAACACAAGTAACAAAACTTCTTGATCAAATTTAAAATTTAATTGAATGAATTTCCTACTAAAAATCTAATTTCACAATTAATTGAAAATTAATCTGGTTTTGTGAGTTAAAATTAATGTTTTTTTTTTAGAGCTGTGTCCTGGACTTATTAGTTAATGATGTCAAATACTTATTAGTTAATGTATACGTACTGTCGTTAAACGTCAACACAACGTCAAAATCCCGCTGTCATTACATGAGATGTGGTTGTGTGCGTGGCCTCAACTCTGGTGGCGTTACCTATACCAGCAGTTTCTTTTCCAAATGCACCCGCTGCTGACCTCGGCTGCCTTGCGATAGCTCGATATGTAGTCCACGACGATATGAATTCAGCCCGTGTCCACAACAAGACGCAATATGTCTTATAAAGCAAGCATGATGGATGACCGGATCATCGCTTGCTTCGCAAACGCGCTATCTGGGACGAAAGCGAAATGTTTACGAAGCTTTGTGGGTACAGTCTAAGAAAGTGGTTTGTGGAGCAATCATCTATTCTATAGGTAATCACAAGATATCTACAAAAAAGTACCTATTGAGAAGAGCTGAATAACTGACTGAGAGTCCCTAAAGCTAGAAATTTGACACTTGATTGGAATTTAAACGGGATAGGAAAGAGGAAGCTTATTTTTTTGTAAATTCAAGTGTAGGTTAACATTCGATTCATATTCGAACGAATCAAAAATGTGTGTAGGTATAGTCGGGGTAAAAAAAGGTTCGTCACTTTTCGACCTTAATTCGTTGACATAGAGTCGAAAAGTGACGAACCTTTTCTTACCCTGACTATACTTGGTAGATACAAATTGTAACGGCTGCGGAACCCTATCCTGGGCGTCTCCAACATGCTCTTGGCCGGTTTTTCATTCTTCCGCGGGGTCTATTCCCACTAGTTCCATTGATAGAACTAGTAGTGGGAATTTTTATCCCACCAGTACCATTATTTAAAGGACTTTAAATAATGGAATTAGTTTGATTAAAAATTCCCATTTGTTCTATCAACCTAATAGAATAGACCTTCCACGGAGGTGAAACCGCGGGGTTAGGATTAGTTAGGTTTATACCCGACGTTTCGAGGTCTTTATAAGCCACATGATCACTCAATAAGTTTGCTAACGCCACATTTATTACCCATTTTCAACATTGGAACATGTACCAATGCCACAAAATTGCAGACATCCGTTGAACACGTTTTTGACACATTTAAATTCATAAAAAACTGATATTCCATGCATTCATCGTTATCATTTTCAGCCGAAAGACGTCCACTGCTGAACATAGACCTCCCCCAAGGCTCGTCAAACAGATCGGCCCTGCGCCATCCGCATCCAACGCGTTCCAGGTCGTCGCTCCATCTTGTTGGAGGCCTACCTACACTGCGTCTTCCGGTCCGCGGACGCCACTCGAGAACCTTTCGGCCCCATCGGCCGTCAATTCTATGAGCGATGTGCCCTGCCCACTGCCACTTAAGTCTACGATTTTTTCAAGGCGCAGTAGGACATATACACAAATTTTTAAGTCGTTCGAATACGAATCGAATGTTAACCTACACTTGAATGTACAAAAAAGAAGCTTCTTTCCTATCCCGTGGGAATTCTAATCAAATGTCAAATTTCTAGCTTTAGGGACTCTCAGTCAGTTGTGTGCATGTTTAAATTTTTTTACGGTTAGACCGATTGTGTCCATGATGGATGGTTGTTGGGACCCAGAGGTTGCACCGGAGGCACTAATGTTATGTCAGCCGTATTAAAGATAAGGGGCCCCTCAGCTACAAGGGCCCCGACCTGGGAGATAGAAGATCCCCCGACAAATTTGATATAAAGCCCTTCTAGGGCAAGCTAAGCAAGGGTTGCACCTAGTTCAAAAGAAAACTAGTATTATTTTCAATCATTCATTTAATTTGTTTACAAATTGCTTACTCCTGCATCTAAAGCCGTCTAACGGTTCCATATCACCGTTCACTATAACAACTGTATCATCGATCATTACATTTAAAATTTACATTTAAAACTAGTCATAGTGAGTAGCGAGGAAGAAACAATAATCTAAAACCAATGCTAGAAACAGAGACAAATAAAATTGGATACAAGATTGAGCAGCAAGTATACAATAAATAAAGTGTAAAAACTACTTAACAATAGTGAATTAAATACAAATAAATGTAAATTTTTTTTTTTATTCTAGCATCCTTCGACCTGCCTTTGAGCCAGGTCTAACATACTCGTAATATAAACATAATGCAAAGATAGCTTAGTTACTTAGAAATTGATTCAACAACAATATGGAGAGATCTAAACACGTAAAAACCTCAAGTCTTCCAAAAGTTACTAGTTTGGCAAGCAATTATCAATATCGGTGCAGCGTTGCCATCGTAAAAAATGCAACTTGGGTCGTGAACTAGTAAGAAAAATATTCTAGAAAAGTACTTTACAAAAGTGACGGTAATTTTGCTATTATCAAAGTTGGTTACCTATCGCAATTACTGAAATTTCTTGTCCGAAAAAGTTTTTATTGTAATCGTAAGTCCGGCAGCATTCGTCAATTTTACATTTTGCGCCAAAAATGCACGGAATAGTATGGTATACCTCAAAACGGAGCTGTGTCAACTATGTCCAATATTGTTAAATCTTTGCAAAAATAGTAAAGTAGTTCAGATGCTTTCCACAATTAAGTTTAGTAGTCTTTACATAAAATCTCAATTTTGCTGAAGTGTTAAAATGAGAAAAAAAATGTCAAATACGACAAAGTCAATTTAAATTGAGTAAATATGTAGTAAATAATCAAATTGTATCATAAGTCAAATGATATTACGGGTAAGTATATCACTAATGGAGGATATATTTGTCGAACAATTATAATACCTAAGAGTTATGTATGATGAATTGTAAACATTATGAATCTATCTTGGACTCACAAATGTAAAACAACATTTATCGAATAATTTTCATCGAACCGAAAATTGGACAATCAGTTTTAGAATTGCGATAGATAACCATCAGAATAACTACCTAATTTGAAAAATAAAAGAAAACTATTTACAATTTATTTAATACACTACTGTGCAACATGAAATTACAATTTGGATCCTATACAACGCAAAAATATACAATTTTGGATCTCCACTCCATCACGCTTTTTTACTTTTTCACGAAAACTAAATGCTTTCTCAGTTTATCGCGTATAATATAAATTCTTTAAGATGAAAATAGCAAACCAACCGTCAAATGGAACACAATGAAGTAATATATGTAGTATGTGAATGTATTCTCCTAAACTGTTTCTCTTTTCCGTTTCAAAATATGTATATGTAGGTTTTATAATTTGATTTCACGTTGAAACTTAAGTTCGTTTCTAATAATAAATAGAACGGACCGGAGCGAAACAGTTACGAAAAATAACATTTAAGAGGTGTACTGAAGTAATTAAAAAAACAAAAATATTTTATTTAAATACACCTTAATTGGAATTAAACTGTATAGTTATGGCCTCAACTGAAACGTTTTTGTTTTACTACCGTTCCTGATCAGGCCATAATGTTTTTTTAATAAAACGTCCACAAAATTGCCAATTATTGAACCCCACCTTCTCACTTAATGTCTTTTCATGTAAATATCGTTATACTACTTTGATGAAAGCTCACATAAGTTTTCTATATTATGAATTTTTCTAAATTGCAATTTTTCATTCCCTAGACATATCTTTGTTATTTGTTAATCCATTTTCAGCAGTTTGTAGGTATAGTATAGTAGATAAATTTTTGTTATTTATGACAGCTGTAAGATTTCCAGAAAACGAAAAATTGAAGTTGTTGTTACGGTTAGGTTCGCTTACTTATTGGTTTATGAGATAACAGTTTTTTCACAGCGGCGACTGTGCATCTTGGTCTACGCAGGTTCGATCACAATGCTTAATAGACATGTTCAAAATTTGTACGTGACAGGACGTAACGTGGTGATTTAGATTTTAAAATTATTCGTATATTTATGAATACATTGGCGTTTTAATAATTGTGTAAAACGTGTGAGAGAAAAAGCAAATTTGAAACAATACGATGGTATCAATTGTAAGTACTTTCAACCCTTTAATGCATAGCGTGTCCAAAAGGCAACGATGTCCTTAAAGTTAATTTTCAAGCATTATATTTTAAGTAAATTCAAAACTTATAATTTGTGCACTAAGGTTTGATGTTTTGTCAATATTAAAATTTAGGCTCTGTTCACATTATTCCAGTAAAATTATTCCAGTAGCATGACAGACATTGCGGGGCCGCGATGCTAACGAATTACAGAAATCAAACGAGCGCCGCAGTGGCATGCTACTGGAATAATGTAAACAGGGCCTTTGGAATGTACTTTAAAGACACATTTCATTTTGGACACACTATGCATTAAAGGGTTAAATCTGACCTGAACAACATAACTGACTAGTCTGGTTGACACTTGTAGAGAAACAATTTTACTGACAACCGGTGTCAACCAGTCTAGTTAATAAGCTAATAGCTTAAAGGTTCGCCTTCGTCGGACACCACATGGTGGATATTATCATCATCATCACATACGTTGATCGATGTTCAAAGTGCATCAAAGGCCCTTTACCGTGCTGTTCAGTCACAACAACCCAATAACCTGCCCAAATGTTCCATTTGAAGACACAACAAGTATTAATTTCAATGTTTCCATGTGTCAAAAATTATCGAAATTTGTATATTACTTGGCCTAAACGTTTGCCAACATTAGAAAAACTTATTCTGAGGTAGTTTGGTGCTCAATAAACTTGGCACTTTGTTATGATAAACTCGCTTAGTTTCAAACGTGCCATAAAACGAGTGACTACAACGAAAACGGGAAAATTTTGCTACCCTGGTATTTCACTATCCTACTACTACAAAATAGTAAGTTAAATTTCAAGAGTTTACTTACAATTCTTTACTAACGACGAGCAGAATTTAAATTGATGCGGCCAAAGCACATTACTTTTTCTCTCGATAAGCCCCCATACAAGACGTTCAAAAAATGCTTTTGAAGCTGTGTCGCCGTCGTGCAGACGTTTCGGCAATACCGCGCGGGCGTTGAAATGACGACCAGTCACCGCTCAAAAGACGTTAGATTAATAAAATAATCGATTGGGTAATACACGCTCATATCTGCCATTAGACCATATATATCTAGCCACAGTCAGGACAGGAAGCATCGGTCTTCAACTGTATCACGAAGTCTCGCCGATATCAATCGCCCAACCGATGAATTAATAAACCATTCAATAAATAAACGAGTGTATGTGGTAGTAACGACCTTTACTAGCACCGCCTTTAGTAGGATGGGGCTCGGAAGCGTTCCAACCGCCGTGTCCCGTGTGTTACGAAAACCTAAGGAGAATGTTCGTGACCTAAAACCAATTGCAATTCTGCAAACACACACTAGACGACACGTCGAGCCTTTTTTCGCATATGGTCCCGTTCGCAAGTCGTCCCGTTTGGCAATTCATCCCGCAAACGCATCTGGTCCCGTTCGTAATAGGCATGTTGACGAAATTAAAAAATAATTCGAAGACACGACTCCAGTAAAAAAACGCCTTATTTTAGCCCTGTAAACCAGATTAATTTTCGATTAACTGCAAAATTAGATTTTTTGTTGCTTTAAAACAAATAAATAGTTAGAGTTGCTATTGCCATTCAAACTATGGGCAAATTGTTTTTTGACATCATATAATGTACTAGCTTTTTCCCGCGACTTCGTCCGCGCACAAAAAAGTTTTAAAGTCAACTCCCGATCTCTATGCCGCGAGAAATTCCAAAAATCCCTTTTTACTGCACCTTTATGACCTCAAAAGAAAAATATAGAACAGTCAGTTCGTCTGTTACAACCGATTGGCTCCGAAACTACTGAACCGATTGAATTGCAATTTGGCACACATACTTTCAAGAATTTTCATGACCACAATATTCAATTTCAAAATCGATGCCATTTTCGTAATTAACGTCCCAAAGACCATAAAAACGACACCCATATTGATATTTAGACATTTCAACGGGAACCTATCGATGTTTAGAAACTCCTTTACTCGAATTTCATTTATCCGAAAACGGTTCTCCGACTTTTTAAAATCCATATGGTTTTTTTTTCCACAACTTCACAATGCCACGGATTCATTTAACCCGTCGAGCGACCTAGGCACACACCGTGTGCCTAAACTAGCTGTCAAAATTTGCAAATTTTTGTTTCTAGTTTCGATCACCTTTTAACATAGGGTACTTAGAAAAAATTACCCAAAAATGTCGCCGATCGCGCGACGGGTTAATCACAGTTTTATTTGCTAACAAATTCAAAATCCCGAATTACAATAATCCATTTTTTTATTTGCCAACCTAATCAGTTGCCATATTTTCATAATCTAAATGTAACGAAAAGCCGAAAGTAAGTTTTTATTATCGACCTAACCTAACATCAGAGTATGACAACATTGCTTAATTTTTAGCGAGCGAGCGAAGCGAGCGAGCAAGACGATTCGGAGCGGAAGCGACTCGGATAGATTAGGTTTAAAGGCTAATGCGGGAGCGTAGCGGAGCGAAGCTCCTGCATTAGCCTTTGGTGTTAGTTGTTTTTTTTATAACCACCTACAAAACCCCCTACCTACATAGCAAACTCAATAAAATATTTGGGCAACATTAAACAACAAAATGAATATTACGCTCCACACATAATTGTACGGTCGCCTTTTGTGCCCCTGACCTTTGCGGAATAATAATTTGCGGAATAAATATATATTTGGCAAATGATCCTACGGAATTCCATGCAGTTGGACTTTGAATCATTTGGCAAATAAAAAAATGGATTTTAAAACATTTGGCATGAGAAAATATGGTAAATAAAATTTCGGACAAACAATAATTTGGAAAATGAAAAAAAGGAGTTTCGTTTTCGGAATTTTAATATTCGGAAATGAGCTTTTCGAGAATATGATAGGTAACCCATTTCAACCCCATCAGGGGGAGATGGTATTTCAAGTCCCCCACGTTGGATTTTAAAATCATTCTTGTTTTTGTAATCAGCGACCCGATAAACCATAGAAACAATACCCATGTTGATTGAGTCACCACATATCCCCCTTTGAGGGGTTAAGTTCTCAAAAACAAATTCTGAAACACTTGTTTACTCATTTTTCGTTAGGAGTACTAACTCTCGTGATGCCATTTTCGTAATTAACGTCCCAAAAAAAACCTTAAAAACTACACCCATGTTATTATTTAGATATTTCAACCCCATCCGCCACGTTGGATTTTAAAAACGTTGTTGTTTTCACAACCAGCGACCCGATAAACCATAGAAACAATACTCATGTTGATTTTTAGACCTTGTCACCCCATTTCCCCCTTTTAAGGGTTGAATTCCCTAAAAAACCTGAAACACGTGTTTAATCATTTATCGTTAGGAGGACTTCTGTGAAGTTTTGAATAAAATAGTCTAACTAATCTTGTTTCCCCATACAAACTTTTGACCCCCATTTCACCCCCTTAGGGAGTGAATTTTGATAATCCTTTCTTAGTGCACCCCTAGACTTTATAAGCAACCTACGTGCCAAATTTGGAATCTCTAGGCCCAGCGGTTTGGGCTGTGCGTTGATATGTCAGTCAGTCAGTCAGTTTCTTCTTTTATATATTTAGATTATTAATCGATTTTCGTAACACACGGGACACGGCGGTTGAAACGCTTCAGAGTTCCACCCAGTAGCTGATTACCTGAGATGCCACACCTTCACCAAACCACCAATGGACTATACCAGCGTCGCTCTCATCAGAGCTCTGGGACCATAAAACCCCGTTTTCGAACCTCTCGCTCGCTCTTGGGAGGTTATCGGATCTCTCGCTCGCACTTTTCGGCTTGAGTGAGGCTTGCATAGTGTGAGTGAGAAATCCGATAACCTCCCAAGTAGCGAGAGGTTCGAAAACGGGGTTTTATGGCCCCAGAGCTCAGATGATATAATGAACACTTTCGTTTAAATTTTCCAAAAAAAAAACAGATTAACTAATTCATGTCAGGATTTTTAGCACAAATAATTAACCATTAAATCAACTCTTCGTAAGTTAGAGAACAGCCAAGATATTTATCCAAAGAACTAATAATAAAAGAAATGGGAAGTGTTATCGCATGTATTTCCAGAACCAATATCGCCAGTTTTCCGCCTACTTTTTGTCTTTTAACATATTTACTAAATTATGGTACTCATATGTAAATGTCATATTTTTTAAAGCATTCTCTGCAATAACCCTTTGTTGATCTATTAAATCGAACAGCGCTACGTTTCATACTGACCCGAGAAAATAAATATATGGCTCTACCCACATGGGCGCCTCGCCCTTTAAACTCGCGTGACATTCCTGCTCTTCTATTATTAGTTCTGTGCATTTAGTTGACAGCACGGCGCCAAGGTTGCATATTATTAGATGACAAGCCAAACAGTCGACCGCACAAATCAATCAATCGGACCACATATCGATCTACCGATCAACCATTTGCTTAGGTCCAAATCGTGCTAAGGTCCAAGAGGTGTCGCTGTCGCTTCCAGCTCAGTTGGCCGCCACACTCTGTTGCTTTTGCCGTCGGTGGTCGTAGTTGACGAGTCTTTGCCCGACCAAATACTTGTCGTTCTTTATGTGCTCGTACAATTTGCGGAACTGGCGAACCTAGAACAAATAGTTGGCGTTAACAAAGAAAATGGGGATGATGACAGAAAACAATAATACAAGACGTCTCTAGTAAAATGGGTCGTGGCGTTTCAACTGCCGTATCCCGTGTGTTACGAAAATTAACTAATAATAATGTCCGTCAACTAAAAATCGCAATGACCACCATCATGCGTGATGTGGTGTGTGTAATCGCAGAATTCCAATTGGTTTTAGTTTATAGACTACTAGCTTTTGCCCGCGGCTTCGCTCGCGTGTACCATGAGTATTCCAAAGAACCAAGATATCAAGCAAGCAAGCATACAGGCAAGCAAGCAAGCATGCAAGCAAGCTTGCAAGCAAGATGCAAGCAAGCACGTATGCATGGAAGCAAGCAAGCGTGCAAGAAAGCGTGCAAGTAAGCGAAAAACGTAATGCGTGCCTACAAAATTTGAGGGTTGCCCTCGCTTTCCCTGGGATTCCATCAACAGATCCTGAATTGGTGACAATGGGGGCATCTCAGGAGTATATTGTATTCTTTCGAAAAAAAAATATTTTTTAAAATCGGTCGGCAATTGACCGAGAAATCGGTCCATAAAAAAATACATAAAGTGGAATGCATATCCTCCCCCTTTTTTTGAAGTCGGTTAAAGAGCTCTTTACGGCCTACTTACAGTATAAATTTATGAATTTTGAAATTTTAGCTTTCTACAACCAGTAAAACGCAAAATCCCATTTTTTCCCGTTCCCGTAAGAATTTCGGGAAATGCTTTCTTAATGCTCCCCTACACTCCCCAAGGAACCCACTTGCCAAATTTCAGCTTTCTATGACCAGTAAAAAGAAAAGTCCCGTTTTTTCCCGTTTCCGTGGGAATTTTGGAAAGTCCTCTCTCAGTCCTCCTCGACACTCCCCAAGCAACCTGCATGGCGAATTTCAGCTTTCTACGTCCAGTAAAACGAAAAATCCCGTTTTTTTCTTATCCCGTGGGAATTTCCGAAAATCCTTAAAACTGTTTTTTACTATTATAATTACCTAATTCTATGCCAAATTTGAAGAGTCTAGTAATTATAGTTCATAGGATCCCGTTGAACTGAATATATTAATCCCGTTTTTTCCTTATCCCGTGAGAATTTTTAAAAATCCTGACATTAATGTTTTAACTAATGTAATACCTAGTTGTGTATCAAATTTGAAGAGTCTAGTTATTATAGTTACTGAGATAGGTTCACTCGAAATCGAATCTATAAATCCCGTTTTTTCCCGTTCCCGTAGGAATTCCCAAAAATCCTTCCTTGGTGGATGCCTACATTGTATAAGATATCTATGTGCAAAATTTCAAGTCTCTAGGTCCAGTGGTTTGGGCTGTGCGTTGATATCAACAGTCATTTAGTTTATTTAGACATTTCAACCCCATCGCACCCCATCCAGGGAGATGGTATTTTACGTCCGCCACGTCGGATTTTAAACCGTTGTTGTTTTCGTAACCAGCGACCCGATAAACCATAGAAACAATACCCATGTTGATTTTCAGACTGTCACCCCATTTCCCCCTTTTAGGGGTTGAATTCCCAAAAAACCTGAAACACGTGTTTAATCATTTATTGTTAGGAGTACTTCTGTGAAGTTTCGAATAAAATAGTCGAACTAATCATGTTTCCCCATACAAACTTTGGACCCCCGTTTCACACCCTTAGGGAGTGAATTTTGAAAAATCTTTTCTTAGTGCACCCCTAGACCTTATAAGGAACCTACATGCCAAATTTGAAATCTCTAGGCCCAGCGGTTTGGGCTGTGCGTTGATATGTCAGTCAGTCAGTCAGTCAGTTTCTTCTTTTATATATATAGATTATTCAGATGTTCGTAACACATGTGGTGCGGCGGTTGAAACGCTTCAACAAATAACAAAATTATTTTAAGATTGAAAACCGAGGAATATTCAATCGTGGGGCGATTCTCACACGACATCTAAAATTATGGACTCATTTTACGATGAGTCGTGTGAGTGTGAAACTTCGTCGAAAAAGATTGAACATTGCTCTGAAACAACCATCATTGCAGGCGTTATAAGGATCATCGTAAAATGGTTGTAACAATTTGAAACGACCACGCTATCTAACAGTCCCGTGCAACAGTGTAGGCCACTGCCAACGTTATTTTTTAATAAATTAACCAAAAATCGCTATAACTTGCGCCATCAGAGAAAATATCCGCACACAGGTTGTTGCCACATCGTAGCACCACGCGCCACTCGTCAATCGCCAGCAGCAGCAGCGCCGGGTACACGCGCCGCGCCAGCAGGTTGCGCTGCGCCGGCGCCATGCTCAGCAGCGGCGCCGCGCTGTGCCCGCGTGTGCCGTGCCCACACACAGCGCTCACCTGCAGCTGCGCCAGCGCCGCCAGCAGCGCCAGCAGCAGCAGCGCCGGGTACACGCGCCGCGCCAGCAGGTTGCGCTGCGCCGGCGCCATGCTCAGCAGCGGCGCCGCGCTGTGCCCGCGTGTGCCGTGCCCACACACAGCGCTCACCTGCAGCTGCGCCAGCGCCGCCAGCAGCGCCAGCAGCAGCAGCGCCGGGTACACGCGCCGCGCCAGCAGGTTGCGCTGCGCCGGCGCCATGCTCAGCAGCGGCGCCGCGCTGTGCCCGCGTGTGCCGTGCCCACACACAGCGCTCACCTGCAGCTGCGCCAGCGCCGCCAGCAGCGCCAGCAGCAGCAGCGCCGGGTACACGCGCCGCGCCAGCAGGTTGCGCTGCGCCGGCGCCATGCTCAGCAGCGGCGCCGCGCTGTGCCCGCGTGTGCCGTGCCCACACACAGCGCTCACCTGCAGCTGCGCCAGCAGCAGCAGCGCCGGGTACACGCGCCGCGCCAGCAGGTTGCGCTGCGCCGGCGCCATGCTCAGCAGCGGCGCCGCGCTGTGCCCGCGTGTGCCGTGCCCACACACAGCGCTCACCTGCAGCTGCGCCAGCGCCGCCAGCAGCGCCAGCAGCAGCAGCGCCGGGTACACGCGCCGCGCCAGCAGGTTGCGCTGCGCCGGCGCCATGCTCAGCAGCGGCGCCGCGCTGTGCCCGCGTGTGCCGTGCCCACACACAGCGCTCACCTGCAGCTGCGCCAGCGCCGCCAGCAGCGCCAGCAGCAGCAGCGCCGGGTACACGCGCCGCGCCAGCAGGTTGCGCTGCGCCGGCGCCATGCTCAGCAGCGGCGCCGCGCTGTGCCCGCGTGTGCCGTGCCCACACACAGCGCTCACCTGCAGCTGCGCCAGCGCCGCCAGCAGCGCCAGCAGCAGCAGCGCCGGGTACACGCGCCGCGCCAGCAGGTTGCGCTGCGCCGGCGCCATGCTCAGCAGCGGCGCCGCGCTGTGCCCGCGTGTGCCGTGCCCACACACAGCGCTCACCTGCAGCTGCGCCAGCGCCGCCAGCAGCGCCAGCAGCAGCAGCGCCGGGTACACGCGCCGCGCCAGCAGGTTGCGCTGCGCCGGCGCCATGCTCAGCAGCGGCGCCACGCTGTGCGCCACCGCGTAAGGCACCGCCAGCGCCAGTCCCAGCCAGCACACGATCGGAGCCGCCACCTCCGTCAGGATAAACCTGGAAATACAACACAAAAACAACATAAGACTGATCAATATTATCGAAACGAAAGATGTACATCAGGATCGTAGCAGATGGGAACGAAAAAAAATAGTCTCTGCCTACCCCTTCGCTGGGAAAGAGGAGTGATTGTATGCATGTAGAATCCCTAGCCCCATGTTGGGCGCCACTTAACCAGTCTCGCGATCGGCCAGCCTTAACCAAAAATAGCCTTCGCGACCAAACATTTTTTTTTGGATCATTCTGCTTAAATACTCTATGCTAGAAGATGAACGAAACCAAGAAAGTAAATAGGGGATGAAGACACCCACCATAAAACAATAATTCCAAGACGCATAACATTGAACGAATAGGTATGTTCAATGAGGGTGCAATTTGACGGTCGAGATTTTACCTGCACATTGTAACAAAAGGCATAGGTAACGTAATAAATTAAATAAAACCTTGTAATATCAAAGCTTGCTAAAATTGACCAAAAATGTTTACTCACTTGAGGTCCATCTCCCTGATGCCGTCTCTATACGCCTTCTCGATGGCGCGCCGCATGGCCCAGTCCGGGCCCATCATGGTCAGAGCGCACACTATCTTCGTGTACAGCACACCCAGCGCCCAGTCCTGCCACACGAACAGCACCGGGGACTGCTCCAACGGCACCCGGAGTGGAATCACCAGGACCTGAAAACCAAGATGAGAATTCTTCTTAGTTATGCTTGCTTCATTTCGGCCTATAGACGTCCTACTGCAGGCTCAGAATGCCTGTGCGGATTGGGAATTTCACACACACCATTGAATTTCTTCACAGGTGTGTTTCGATGTCTTCGTTCACCGTAAAAGCTCATGGTAAATTTCAAATGTGTGATAAAATCCGATAACTCGCGAAGTCCCGGCTTGCGACCTCGAACTCAAAACATACTGCTTATTTGAGGCTTCTTACTTAACAGAGTCATATCCATCACCATATTTTGCCTGTGACAGAAGCCTTCCTTTCGAAATGATCGGTCCAACTTATAGACCACCTTGTACGTGATAGAGCGCCTTCGACTCGACCCTGAACTCCTGCATTTATCCCTGGGAAGAAAGGTGTCTGAAGAACTGGGCTTAACGATCGCTACAACGCCACCAGCGTCAACAGGGTCCGAGTAAACAGGCCCGCCCCGCGCCAGCAGCCCAGCACTCACCAGCTCCAGCAGCAGCCCGAACAGCAGCGGCACCAGCCCCAGCAGCGCCAGCGCGGCCAGGGCGGCCCGCAGCGCCACGCGCGCCCACAGCGCCGCCCGCGTCAGCAGCGCGCGCCGCCCGCCCCGCGCCCAGCCCGCCGCCAGGGTGCCGCCCCGCCCCAGGGCCCAGCACACGTACATGCCTGGAACATATCACCAACAATAACATCGGCTACTAAATCGAAAGGCGATGCCCGTCCAGAATAGATCCGCAAAGTGACAACGCTCAACCTGGGTTCCCTCCGGGCGACCCTGTTACTTCCTAACTAGACCACTTCCAAAGTTGTCCACTCCTACATTGTACTTTTCCCGAATTGTCATTCCACAAATCCTTATTCGTCTACTTCCTAGACAATCCACTCATGATTTCCTATTTAGTCTCTTCCTCATTTGCTATCTAGTCTCTTCCTAATTTGTCCACTCGTATGAATAGGGAAAAACGCGACAGGAAAATACGCTTCAGGAAATAAATGATGTTGAGAAAATTATCTAACCAGCCCTTAATAAGTAGGCAACCAGGCTATCCCAAACAAAATCACTTAAAAGATTTTAAACTTTATTAGTTAGGAAAGAGACAAGTTAGGAAGTGGACAAGGTCGCCCGGAGCGCCTGGGTTGTACTCTTAAAAAATCAATACATCCAGATACAAAACTATTTGTCAGTAAAAAGTCAACTTACCGCAAGCAGCCGTGTATAGCTCATGTACGCCTTCAGACGCCTTTGGGAGCCATAACGCCATGACCTTCCTGCCGAACGCGACAGGTATCACCTAGAAAATGCCACAATTAAATGAAGGATCACCGATAAATAACAGTGCAATCTTGTTGTACTGTATACTACACAATTTTAGAGAGAATGTTAAAAAAGGCGCCATTATAGACTAAAGTGTTACCAGCGTGAGAGCGCTGGCTAGCACTAGCGACATTGAGACTAGCACTAGCAAAGCGGCCAGTCGCACCGGGAACCACGCCACTCGGACGTAGGGTTCGAAGCCTGCTGGGCCGTCGCGTCGCATCAGGGCCTGGAACAGAAAAGATGACATTAAAAGGTGTCATTATCGATATCGATACTTACATATGTAAGGCGTAAGACGTGGGACGGGGGCGCGTTGCAGTCGCGGCGCCCCTAAAGTCAGTTTTCATAGTAAATGTATAGAAACATCGCGACCCAAAGCAGACAGAAGAGACGGGGCGGAGACGCGCCGTGCGAACAAACGACGCGCGACGCAGACTGCGACGCGCCCCCGTCCCAAGTCTCCTGTGTGGCTTACGCCTTAAAAACACTATTTATCGCTCTGTCGTCACCATACCTAGGGGTTTTCGGTGTGGGAACGTTTGACATTAGCCAAAGAATAGGTATTGACTTAAAAACAGAATGTACTCTAGCAGGTTTCTACCTAATGAATAATTAATTGAAAAAGTAATAATCTATCTTCTAATACAAAAATAAAAATCTAATATATAAAAATCTCGTGTCACGGTGTTTGTTATCGAACTCCTCCAAGACGGCTTGACCGATTCTTATGAAACTTTTTTCTCTATAGGTACTCCGTATATTTGTATACCACCCCTATTCTTCGCGTACTGAGTCGCGGGCAACAGCTAGTCTAATATATAAAAATCTCGCGTCACGGCGTTTGTTATAGAACTCCTCCGAGACGACTTGACCGAATTTTATGAAACTTTTTTTCTCTGTATTCGGTAGGTCTGAGAATAGGTCGTAGGCTATTTTTTTATCCCTCCTCCCCCCCACCCCCCATTCTTCGCAGACGGAGTCGCTGGTATTAGCTAGTCTAATATATAAAAATCTCGTGTCACGGTGTTTATTATCGAACTCCTCCGAAACAGCATGACTGATTTTTATGAAACTTTTTTGTCCATATTTGGTAAGTCTGAGAATAGTTCGTAGGCTATTTTTTATACCCCTATTCTTCGCAGACGGAGTCTCGGGCAACAGCTATTAAATATATAAATGAAAAAGTTCAGTCAATATCAACCCTTTTAGTTAAATCCCTAATCATTTAAGTAAATAGTTCGCAGTTATCGGACGTCAAGATTGATATTTAAAATTTATTGACATACTTGTCTTTTCCCTATGTAATCTATTCATCTATTAAATGTAATGGAAATTTACAGCAAGACGCCGCAGCTTAACTGATCCTAATATAGAAACAATATTAATAGCTTATTCTGAAAAATGACCTTACCAATGCAATGGTTTATTTTATTATATATTTTTTTTTGTACAGAGTAGTCAATTATATGAAACTACTTTCAATATCATCATCATCCCAGCCTATGTACGTCCCACTGCAGGGCACAGGCCTTCTTTCAAAATAAGTCTCATTTCAATATGTTTTCATTTAGTTCAGTAAATACTTTTTACAATTTGTTTTTTTTTTCAGATTGAATTATTGACACTATTAAGTCGAAACGTTGGGGTAATTTTATCAAGTAATAGTTCGTGGTTGAATAGCCGGGTCTCCATTGAGCGAGCCGCCTCGCGAGGCAGCCATTTTCGGTGCGATTTTGAGCTTTGTGTATAACAAAATCATGCCTCATGCGCTTGCCTCGCGAGGCGGCTCGCTCAGCGGAGACCCGGCTAGTCCCGAGAAATATTATTAATGAGTGACAATCGCGAAAGTTTATAAACATTATCGTGATTTGACTTTAGTCGTGATTTTTCACTGATGCAATAGTCAATGTTCAAACTGCTGCGCCGGTCAGTTTCCACGACACGTCTACTTTTTTTTCTCCTTTAATCTAAAGTTGCGATGCCAGCGAGCACCACGCACGGACGCCGCACTTGAGCCACGTGCGCGTGTGAGCAGTGGCATAGCGTGGACTAATATACAGGGTGACATCTAAGACGTAATACAAAATTAACGTTTCGGGCTCAGTTAATGACGGAGAATTCACTAAACTAACTCATTTGTAAAGATTAGGCTTCTTTAATTTTTCCTTATTTTCAAACAAAAAAAATAATTAAAATCTCGGAGTGTGGTCACCGTACATATTCAATAATCGAATGTCATAAAGTTCTTGTCAAGTTTACGAATGTTATCACTGTTATCAGCTATCAATCTTAAACCGACTGTTATCATTACAAGAGACATAACTAGACTCTTGAGTACGTACTGCTAAGTGCAGTACGGTTAAGGACTTTAATTCATGAGCCACCATAGAACCATTTCACAGTAAACGTCATAGCGACATCGCATTACTTAACAAGGAAAATCGTAATGCCTTTTCCTTTGACAATGTTCCATGGCAGCTCATGAATTAAAGGCATTGACCGTACTTACTCTGATACATTAAATCGAATAATAAGAGATAACAATTTAAAAAAAGTAAATTTATTGTTACCTATCTTATACATCGAAATTACTTAATCACACGTATTTTAGCTTATGTTCAATATGACCACCGCCTTCATGTACACATAACTCTGCCCGTCTTCTAAGGTTGTCCTTAAGTCTGTCGAGAACAAACTCATTGGCTTTTACAGAGTTAAAAGCCTCTATTATTTTTTGGCGAAGTTCCTCAATGGTATTTGTTTCTCGTGTGTAGACACGTCTTTTCACCTCGCCCCACAAAAAAAAAATCGAGCGGAGTAAGATCGGGGCTGCGAGGCGGCCAAGCGACAGGGCCATTGCGTCCTATCCATCGTTCAGGGAAACATTCGTCCAAGTCTCTGGAAGGAGTCTCTGCGAGTTGCATAAGGGTTTGCTTCACACCACAAGTGATCATTATGAACGTTAAACAAGCCTACTCTTGTAAACGTTGCTTCGTCAGACCATAAAATATTTAAATGTAGATTTTGTAACACCCAACGACAAAACTGAACTCTTCGGGGGTAGTCGGCTAGTACAATATCTTGTACCTTTTGGAAATGAAATGGATGTAATTCTGCGGCATTTAATAGCTTCCAAATAAAAAATTTGCTCGTACCAAATCTTGCAGCTGCGTCTCTTGTGCTTGCTTCAGGGTGGCGACTAAAATACCGAAAGATTCGTGTCCGAAACGCTTCTGAGTGCCGCGGCCATCGGTTTCTATCTTGGGCATGCACTGGGACTGAGAACTGTCCATAATCTCTTAAATTTTGGACAGTTCTGTTTATCAATGCACGAGTAGGGGTTGGATAGTCCGGATAACGTTCGTGAAAGAGTGTTTGCGTCTGCACTGTACTCTGAGAGGTAAAATAGAACACTACCATATCCGTCCGCTGGACAGACGTGTACGGATAGGCATGACCACGAGGCATTTTATTATTTTACATAAACTTACGATGAATCTTATTGTTGTGCGATCCTAACAAGACAACTAACGTCAAAAATAATCAAAATGAGTTTTCTTCATAAATTATTTGTCAGATGTTCAAAGACAAATGGGGTTATTTACATAAGAACTTTTTACTGTAAAAATAATGGTAAGGTGACCACATTAAACCGAAAAAATTAGGAACAATTGAAACAAAAAAAAGAATACTAATAATCGTTTTAACAACATGAGACCTAGCTAAGAATTTTAGTTTATGGGAGACGTATTTAAAACATTGGTTTTGTATTACGTCTTAGAGGTCACCCTGTAGACGTGGGCGAAGTCCTATCAGCGAGGCCCCTTTTCCTTCATTCCCAAGATCTACCCAGTGCAGGACCTCAATTTTGTGTGGGCAAGGTGTATTTTGCGAGGCCCTACGCTGGCGCACCACATAATAAAGTAAGGATCTTTGGCTGAGCAAAAAAACGAGAACCATTCGAGGCGCGAGGCCCCTTAGACCGCGAGGCCGCGGGCGTTGGTCCGCTTCGCCCACGCCCAAGGGCAGATCCACCGTTGTGGGCACGATGGGCATGCCCACAACCCTAATAGACTTGTGACGTCACACTTTCACGGTCTATTGAGATCGATAGGCTGATGATAACTTCGACTCGCACTTGGCCGATGACCACAAACTTTTTTGAGGGCTGAATCCGCGCCTGCCCACGCCACTGCTCCAATAATGTTCGAACTGCTGCGCCGGTCAGTTTCCATGACACATCTAGTTTCTTTTTCTCCTGTAATCTAAAGCTAAGTTACCTGGTGCGCGGCGCCCAGCTGATGCGGCGGGTGCGGCGCTTGCGGCGCCTGCGGCTCCGGAGTCCGCGCCTCTCCCAGCAGGTAGGAGCGGAGCCCTAGCGCTCCCGCGGCTAGCGAGCACCACGCGCGGACGCCGCACTTCAGCCACGTGCGCGTGTGAGACTGCTCCAGTAATGCTGGGAGGATCACCTGATGAAGTCAGGATAAGAGTTAACCCTTTAATTTTTATGCATGGCGTGTCCAAAATGAAATGCTGTCATTAAAGTTCATTTCTAAATTTGAATATTGACAAAACTTCAAACTGTGCAATTGTAAGTTTTGAATTTACTTAAAATATAATGTTTTAAAATTAACTTTTTATTTTGATGGCATTTCAAAAAATCCTGAAGAAAATACTGTTTCTGAAATAAATCACATTGCAACTAACGATATATATGACTTATCAAACTATGGGAAACCAAGGGATCCCATTTTTTCGCATTAGTGAGCTAAAAATCGCAATTAAATATTTAAGGCCTTACCTTACCTTTAAGGAAACCTTTAAGGCCCTACCGTGTTTTTGGCGCATTTATTGCATTCATTTAAACTTGTGCTATATCATTACTAGCAATGCTATAGTCCTGAAATTCATATGTAAGATATTTGAGGATTCATTCTAGTGACAAGTATTTATCGAAACACGATTACTTGTAGTTCGATCGATAGAAAAAAAAATCCAAAGTCGTCTCTAAAAAATAAAATATACTCGTAGTACGGCGCTAATACTGCACGGAAGGTCATGACTTTTTGAATGTTAATAAAACAAGATGTTTTCTAGGGCGTAGTTTTGCTACATTTTTAAAATTTGTATTTGTTTTAGTAATAAGATGAAATACCCAAAAACACGCGCAGTCCAACCAACCTATCTTGAGCCATCGTGCCTCCCCCACGCGGCCTCACGCCCGAAATCGCCCACCCAAAATCGATTAGCGCGAAAAACTCGGTAGGCCCTTAAGGTGCTGTCGAAAGAACTAATACGAATAATCCTTAGTTTCTATAGCCATAACTCACCTGCAAAAGCAATAACTCCAAGCTCAACTCGTTGACCGGTGCTTCAGTGTGTACGGCGACGGCGTATGGCAGAAATCCGGGCAGCACGTACTTTATCACCCGGATCGGCAGCCACAGCATGAAGAGTACCGCCGTGCCGAATATCATGGCCGACGCCACGAGGCGGTGGATGTGGTTCCATACTGACAGATGGATCATTTCCTGACGAAAAAATACATCATAAAGTGTTGCTTTTTTCTTATGCTACGGCTATACATATCGCGATAACGCGAATATTCGCATTATCGCGATGTAAGTAGCCGAATAATTCGCGAATACTTCGGCACTTCGCTCGCCCGCTGTCGGTAAATTTGCGCACATCAAAGGCTACTAAACTCTGCGGCATTGCTCTCTATAGCAGTGTGGCCATGCACATTCGCCGTAGGCCGAAGACGAAGTTTTATCACGATAATTATATCGCGATGTGTGTAGCCGTAGCATTACAATCTTTTAAGTATTTAGTTTCACCTGTCCCAATATTTCGCTTCTTCTCATGAAAAGTGTCACAAAACAAAATGGAATGCAATTCGATTTCAAATCTTACTAGTAAAAGATATAATATTAAATGCAACAGCATTTAATTTTGTGTTGTGACACTATTCTCGATAAGAAGCGATTTGTCTGTAATCAAATCTTGCAAGTTAAATTTGACCCACTTCCCGATTACCGATTGAGCTGAAATGTTGCATGCATGTGTAAATCAGGTGACAATGCAATATTATTGTGACATGGAGATGGAGCTGATCTGATGATGGAACTGGAAGGTGGCCATAGATAAAACAACACAACCCCGTCGAGTTTGAGCTAGTTTGATTCGTCTTAACGAGTACTTTGGCAAAGTGTAATCAGGAATAAATGTTGTATTAAAAATATATTTTTTAACAAAAACTTATTATTGGTAAAGCGCTGGTGTAGCTTAACTAATTATGTCTACAATTTTTACGGCGACCCAAATATCAATGATAACCTGATACTGGGCTAGAGGTCAAGTTACCAATTCTGGAAAACATATGAAACTATGTCACTTAATTAACCTCTCGAACGCCACTTAGTTAAGTTCTGCGCCAGAGTTAAGACCGTATTTTTGTATTTTTATTTATAACACTGGTATTATTAAGGACAACTAAAACGCAGGTTTTTTTATTCACGGCATATGAAGGGTTAAGCGTTAATAGTCTCCTAGTATTAAATATATTAGAAAAAATGTCTATTAACACTTAAGTGGCATAGATTTCTTTCTTATTTTTTCCAGAATTGTTATAACTTGGCCTTTTGCCCGATATCAGATTTTCTTTGAGTTTTCGGACACGCTATATAGCGGACGGACTATAAATAAGTTTGTAGACCAAAGTCCTTAAAATGTTTATGTAAAGACTTCTTTTTTCCTGATATCAAGATCGGAATTCCATGGGAATTTCTAAAAATTTCAATGTGGTCTCTATTCACATTGCATGAAGAACTTTCTTTACTTTCTCATGATTTAATAAAGTAAAATAATAAATAATTCTTTAAAATATGGATGTGTGTACTAACCTGCACAGGACTAAAGTCCGGATCGTTCAAGTTTTTCAAAAACCAAAGCACACCAGGCCTTAGCACCTCCCTCAGCAGCAATATAAAGGAGGCAAAATAGTACACGTAGACCATGCCTACGAGCCAATGTATGAACATGAGGGTCCAAGGGGCGGCTTGCAGACTTGACTCTCGGTCCTTGAGGGTGGCGTCGAACATTGATAGGGAACAGAGGTCCAGCCACCATCCACAGACTAGGGGGATAACGCCGATCTGTAAATAAAATTGTAGATATGTTTTGAAAAACAAAACTCAGCTGTGTATAAATAAATATTTTTTTATTTACCCCCAAAAGTGGCCGCCATGTTTAAAATTCATTTGTTTACACTACACGTCCGTCTTTGGGTCACCGATTTACATAATTATTATGAGTGGGTACCAGGTTTTAGCTCAAAGTCAATAGGCAGTTTTAAAATAAAATAAGTAATATTGGAAATCCGTGTTTTCTATGTAATTCCAGTACCTACAGGAATTCCAGGAAAATATTATACCTACCCTATGTCACTGGCAACTTAATGCTTGCTACACATGTAACAATATATTGTAGCGATTAATCTGTGCAAACCAATTTGCGCAGATTTATTGATTGTGTGTATGACAAATCGTTAACCATGACTTGGAATGGAAGGTATTAAAGCAGAGGTAGTAGGGAAAGTGGGCATTTCTAAGTTAATTGTTGCCTGCAACTTTTGTGTCCCACAGGACCATTGCAATCACCACGAAAATGTAGACTTCAATTATTATTTTAACCTTTGGTGCCTAAATATAGATCTGTCATATTCTTGTTACAAAAGACATGACCAACAACAAATTAAGTGCAAAGCAACTTAACTTGATAACAAAACGATTAGTCATTTTATATAATTAAATTTATAGTAGAACAAAGCAACAATACTTTATGCCAGTTCATTGTGACAATTATGAGATATTATAGATATTTCAAATTCACTAGAGATATTTTTTCTCTGGTAGTAATGGTGATGTATTATTTGCTTAATTTTTTTTGACATTGATGAGGTAATAATTTGAATGTGTCACCATCAGATACGTTAAAGCAACTAAGGTGTTTAATACTTGAATACCATATTCACGATACACCTACTGCCTGAATTGGAAGTAGTAATTTAAGTTTTCTTTTGTTTATATTTTAATGAAGCTTAGTACACCAAACGTGGTTATGTCTATGGGGCGCTGGAGCTTTTCGTGGGGGTGATTGGGGGGCCCAATAATTTTAATGTTATTACTATTAACACACATAAAATTGGTATAAGTAGCAAGAAGCAGTACAAAGGGGGACATTGGATTTTTTTAAAGACAGTAATCCTTAAAAGGTTGGAAACCTAAATGCAAAGGTGTAACTAATAAATTTATATATCAGCATCACTTCTTCAGAAAGTAGCCAACTCAGAATCATATTTACACCTAATTTAAGTTGCCGACCGTAACATTTAAAGAATAGTAAAAGCAACAACTGTACTAAATGCGGTGAATAAAAATGTCCATTGACAAATGAAGCCATGTTCACATAATTCTTAGCTTCATAGTCTTTTAGATTTGATGGCAATCATAGGTTCTTGAAACAATATATTAAAATTCTGATGTACTTCAGAGTACATATGCTATTAAATCATTAATTACAACTTAAAAAATCTATCAAGCATCAGATTAGATTACTGTTAATGACACTTGAAGTATTTATAGGTATTGTATTGTATAATAAATTACATTAGTACATAACAACCCAGTAATCAATTAAGTCACTATGCCATACCTATCACCTTTATCAGTCATTCAATAAAGGTCAAAATAAAGTTAACAGTTAGTAAAGATTCTACTTTATGTATTTCTTATCCAACCACGGTCAATAATTTATTCTGTAAATTAGATGGAGTAAATCCTCTTCCAGCTTTATCAGACCTGACTTTAACCTCTTGTATGAGGTATGATTTTTGTAGTGGTAGAGCCATGTTGTAGCTAGCCGCTGCATCACGAATGGGCCGGCTCGTCCGGGGCAGTACCACCCTCTCACAGAACACCGGCGTGAAGCAGCAGTAATCCTGCTTGCGTTTCGTACGGTCAGTGAGAGTGCCGGGGGCCCAATACCTCACCCCTTCCCTCTCCTCCTCCCTCTTCCCCTCCCCTATACCCTCTCCTTTAGGGCCGACAACGCACTGGCATCGTGTAAAGCGCTGCGGGTGTCTATGGACAGTGGTGTTCATTTAACATCAGGTGACCCACTAGTTCGTTTGTCTGGCCTATCTAACAAAAAAAAAAAAAAAAAAAAAAAAATGAGGGAATGTGGATCCGCATCAGATTTAAGGGAAGCTTTTTGTAGTTTTTTGTAATCTTTAACATTGGTACTATTTGAAACAAACAAGACTAGAATGCAGGTTTTTTTTTTACTTTTGGCATACGAGAGATTAATAAGCATGGCAGTTTCACTTAATTAAAGAGAATATAAATTGAAAGATGAAAAAATGAATAACTTACCTCCACAACAGACAGCAGTGCCACTTTAACCACAACATAGCAGAATCCCAATGCCTTCTTAGCACTGCGAAGACGGAGAAGCGATGCAATTCCATGTAGCACGGCCAGGATGGCTCCGACTAGCACGTATCCTGACAGAGCTGTTAGCGGGCCTGAGAAGGGACCATCCGTGTTCAACCCAGCCATCGCTGCCCCCAGCCTTCCAATATGATACGGGCAGAATGCAAACACCACAATAAACAGTGTATTCAAGGATACAACCCAGAACACATGCTCCAAGAAGACCATAGAGCCGTCTAACCCTAGTAGACGGGCCCAGGTCAATTCCTCAGCTGCAGCTCGGTCCCATTCCATCGGATTCCAATTAGCTTCATCACCAACCATTAAATCTCCTTCTGCAGCTTCTGGAGCTTCTTCTCGAGCTCCCCCCTCATCAACCGCCCCATCATTTACTCTGTCATTATTATTATCAGGCAACGGTGCATCTTCAGGTGGCGGGGGCGGTATATTCTCCCGCTCCATCCAATCCGGTCCACCACCATGCATTATTTGCTCTCGGAGCCATACTAAACCGATAAACGAGAACAAGGTGCATGTTACAACAAAACAACCGGAAAAGACATCTTTAGCCAGGTTCTCAGCTGAGACAATGTCAAATGGCAGCGAGATTACAGGGTCTAGGGAGCCCAGGAATAAGCTGCGGTAGGTTCTACAGGCGGTGAGCGGGACAATGCCCAGCCAAGCCAGCGCAACCAGTGTGTAATGGAGCCAGTCCTTCACGGCTGATGCGACGGACGTCACGAGCCCACCCACGACGTCACGAATCGGCAGCCGGCCCGGCATATCCGGCGAGTAAATCGGCATAAAAGAAAACCGGTGGCCGCACAGTTCGCATATCTCGTTTCGAGAGTACCGCATCCACTGCACGAGACATTCCTGATGTATCCATTTTATGGAGCCTGTGCAGATGCACGGGTGGAACAGCGGCCGGTCCGAAGTCGCCTCGGAGCGACAGAACCGACAGAAGTCCGCGCCGGACGCGTCCGAGTCCATCATTATGTTCAATCCAGTTTGGCTCCTCGGTTCGACGATCTGCGAAAGTTGACATGACACCAATATTATTAGCACGTCCTACGTGGATCACTAAATAAAAATTGTTTTTATAAATTTAACTGTTACACACCTATACTTTACAATTAAAAATAGCAACAAATACAGCAGATTTTTTTGTAAAAAATTGGCAAATTCCTCTTTGTTTGTTAAAACGACTTAAACCACACACAGAAAATGTTACCAGAGTTGGCAAGATTTTTTAAAAATTCTACCAAAAACAAAGAATAAGCTACGATTGCTTTGATGGCTAAAGATAAAAAATAAAATGGGAAAAAAAAAATTAAGTGACGAAGATGACCAAATGCAAGTAATATCGTCTTTGTCTGCTCTAACCTGAGTTCGAGAAAACTTTTAGCATAAAAATATCTTTCTACTAATCTGTTTGAAGTCGGTGCCTCAGCACGAGCAAGCAGGAGCAGCGTCGGACTGGCCATATAGCTGAGGTGGCATTTGCTAGCCGGGCCCCAGCCTGTGTGGACTCCTCACGGGCCTGGCTTGCGGGGGGCAGTATTTTCCGATAGTATCCCATCTACCATCATCTAGTCTCGGGCCCCGGGCTTGTGGTCAGCCACCCGGGCTCTTCCGGCCCAGTCCGACCCTGAGCAGGAGTGGTAGAAACCCAATAGATGGTATGTAGGTAAGGTACTAGGTCGACTCCTGCTGGCTAATGCATAGTCACCGACTTCAAATAGATTGAAAAAGATTGAAACAGATTGGTAGAAAGATTATTATTTTAATGCTAAAAGTTTGTAGTCCGTTTAATTTTAATTTAACTTTTTTTTTGCTTTAAGTTTTTGGATGTTTTTTGAAGGGTGTTTTTTTGTTAATTAAAAATTGTTTTATTTATTTGCTTTTTAGTTATATTTATAATAATAATAATAATAATACTTTATTTCGACCAACATAGGATCATAGTGTTAGTAATACAATACATAAAAGCTTAGATTCTAATTGTTAGTGACGCTACACTTTAGTCAGTACATGAACCATACTGCAATGATTCATGTACTGACAGTCGAACCTATGCGCGAATGCAATTAGGATGCTGTTGGAGCTGGCCCGCACCCTGCGCACCAGGGATGTGCAGCGCTTTCTCATGGTGGCATAAAAGCAGTCCATTCTAGCCTCCGCAAACATACCCGAAGCGCTGCAGAATCGAGGCAGCCCCATCAGCACCCTAAAAGCATTGTTATATTGTACACGCAGGGCGTTGTACTGCCTGCGCGTGTAGGTATTATTTATGTAAATAAATGCGTAGGATAAAGTCATCTGTTTGACTTCGAACTTTTTTTTGTTGACTGTACTTTTTGCCCTGGTTAGCAAAGTACTTATCAAGACGAATCAAACGAGACCAAACTTGATGGTGTTATGTCGTTTTATTACAGAGTTCTTATGGTCACTTTCCAGCTCCATCGTCAAACCCTAGTTACCACCATCAAGGATCAAAGTCAAAGTACTCGTCAATACAAATCAAACGAGCCTAAACTCGATGCGGTCCTATTGTATTACAGAGTTTCTATGGCCACCTTCCAGTTCCATCATCAGCTCAGCTTCATGTCAATAATATTGCATTGTTATCCAATTTACACAGGTAAAAAATTTTTTCAATTTTAGCTCAATCGGAAACCGCAATGTGGGTCAAATTTAACTTGCAAGATTTGACTTGTTGAGTAGTTCCGTTGGTCATCTGTGGTCTTCTTCATAAGATCCATTTTCCAAATAACATTTTCTGAATGAAAACTCTTGACTTGATGCCTTCGATCATTGTTGATTGAAGCTTGATGCTGAAAGTGCCAAAATCGTCATAGGTGTGCCTATAAAATTTGAAGGTTTCCCTCGATTTCCCTAGAATTCCACCATCAGATCTTGACTTGGTGCCAATGGGACCACTTCAGAAGTATACTCTTTCAAACAAAAAAATATTTTGTAAATTAGTCCATTTACACCACACTTGAATATAAATAGTAAATCATCGAATATTCCACTACAGATAAAGGAAAAAATATTGGAGAAAAGGAGGTTAAGAAGGATTTATCAGCTAAGTAGACTTCCAACAGATCGAAGGTTATACAACACTGCAGCAAGGGAACTGAAACATATAATAAGGGAGAATGAGAACGACACGTTTCAACAAAAACTGGAATCACTATCTGCAACTAAAAAAGATAATTATTCACTTTGGAAAATTACAAAGCAATTCAAGAGACCCCAACTGCCATTGCCACCGCTGAAATCGCAGAATGGAGGATGGACTAGAGGACCACTAGAAAAAGCTGAACTATTTGCAAAGCACCTCAGCCAAGCCTTCACACCAAATAATTCTACAATGACAGATTTTGAGAGGGAAATAGATGCCGTTATCAACAGTGACCAGCAATTAACATTGCCTATAAAGCTCGTCACACCTAGGGAGGTGAGCTACTTTGTTAAACACTTGAAAACAAAAAAAGCTCCAGGTTTTGACCTCATTACTGGTGAAATAATGAAGCATCTACCAAGAAAACCTATAGTCTTTCTGACGATGCTCTTTAATGCTGTCTTCAGACTGCTGTATTATCCCAAAATATGGAAAGTGTCACAAATCTGCATGATTCCAAAGCCTGGTAAGCCTCCTACGGAGCCCAGCTCATACAGACCAATAAGTCTGCTTCCAGTGATGTCAAAGCTGTTTGAGAAAGTACTCTTGAAAAGACTCAAACCAGTTCTATATGAAGAGAATATAATTCCGGATCACCAGTTTGGCTTCCGGGAAAATCACTCTACGGTTGAGCAAGTGCATCGTGTTGTTGACAAGATAAGACAGTCTCTGGAGAAAAAAGAATACTGTGCGGCAGTGTTCCTGGACATACAACAGGCCTTCGACAGGGTATGGCACAAGGGACTGTTATTCAAACTAAAGACGAAATTACCTAACTCATACTTTATGTTACTAAAGTCCTACTTATTGGATAGAAAATTCCAAGTTAAATTTGGTGAAGAAGTCTCGGTGCTGTATGACATAAAAGCTTCAGTCCCGCAAGGCTCTCTACTTGGCCCAGTACTCTACTCAATATACACAGCTGACCTGCCTGATGGTGGAGATGTGGTAACAGCGACGTACGCCGACGATACTGCCTGTCTGGCAAGCGATACTAATTCAGATGTAGCAGCACACAAACTGCAAAGTCATCTTACCAAAATAGATCAATGGTTGGATACATGGAGAATCAAACCAAGTTCCACAAAGTCTGTACAAATTACCTTCACCCTGCGAAGAGGAGACTGCCCCCCTGTCTACCTGCGAGGTGAACCTATACCCACAGAAAGCAGTGTGAAATATCTTGGTCTTCATCTGGACAGAAGGTTGACCTGGGCTAAACATGTTAAAGCCAAGAGAAAGGAAGCAGACCTACAATTTAAAAACCTTTACTGGCTCATTGGGCGACAATCATCCCTTACATTAAACAATAAAATACTGATATACAAATCAATTATTAAGCCCATATGGACGTATGGCATTCAGCTCTGGGGATCAGCTAGCAAATCAAATTTGGAGATCTTGCAGAGATTCCAAAATAAAGCACTTAGAGTAATGTGCAACGCCCCATGGTTCTCGAGAAATGTTGAGATACATGAATACTTAAATATACCAACTATTGGAGAGGAAGTTAAGGAGTACAGCAAAAAATATAAGATCAGACTTGAGTCTCATGCTAACGAACTGGCCAAAAATCTACTCAAAACTGACGGCAATATAGCACGGCTAAAACGTTGCCAAATATTGCAACTAGATGAAAGAAACTAACTGATGCAGTTTTTGAAGCGGGGGGTGTATTCAATGGAATACCTCTAAAAAAGTCGATCCATTTTTTACAAACCATCTGATTATGGCTTGAACAGCTGATTGCAGATCATGAAGCGATAAGAAAAAAAAAAAAAAAAAAAAAAAATTAGTCCATAGATAGATAGATAGATATTGATGAACATAAGATGAACATACATAGAAAAAAAAACATACATATAGTCGAACATAAATTCTCCTCTTTTTTTGAAGTCAGTAAACAATAAATTGCCTGCTGACTTTGTTGTTAGAAAACGAAGTCGCAGGCAATATTTTCTAGTTAGTAGAAATAAAAACGACATTTTCATCCGCTTCCTCTACATTTGTGATCCATTACTACTGTGCGAGTTAAATGTCATATTTCAAAAAAGCAGATTCGCGTTACCTTAACGCGGATAGCGGGACTAGTGGCCAAAAGTCGGGGTAAAAGTGGGATAGCGGGGTGTCTGGCAACACTGGCGAGCGACTACTTTAAGTTTCGTTGTAGTAGGTAGTTGCGATGCGGGGTGCGATGTCGGAAACCTCTTCGAGTGCTCGGGCGTTACCACTCCCTTCTATCTGAGGCGTAAGGCCTCATGGGGTGGGGAAGGGTAGCCTGGGCCGGTGCATCCTGGGCAACAATGGTTAATTAATTTCTTAGGAATTAGTTTACCGTTGGCGGATATTAGCCAACTGGGGGAGAGGGAGTCAGCAATTTCCACATGTGCCCGTGGGTTAGTACCCATTATCGTCTGGGCCCTATTTCACCAACGTGACAATTGTCAGTGATATATGTCGAGAAACTACATATTGTAAAACTAGCGGGTTCTTGGCACTAAATGTGTTTATGACTATTATGTTGTGAAACGAGAATATTTTTTGTATCGACATTTTTGTAGATTTATCGGTAAATCTTGACATAAGATTAAAGCTGTGTCAGTCTTGCTTTACAATTGAGGTATTTCGTGATCAACATTCGAGTATAATTTAATATAATTTGCATGTAGGTAATAATGTGTATTATTAGGTGCGACAAATATCACATTGGTGAAAAAGGGCCTTGGTCTGTACGATCGTTACGGTTCCCTCCTGTTAACCCTGGAGGAAGAACAGCGGTTGGGCACATGGCTTGTGGCGATCGACTGACTGGAGAGGAGGGGTGGTGAGGTGAACCCGCAACTTACAGCATACAGTCTCTAATTCAGATTAACACATAAAATGTTTTCATAGTGACTAATGATCAGATTACTAAATAAAAGAGCATGCAAGATAAAGAAGTTTAAATACAAAGTGACAGTGACACACACATAACATACTGTAAAAACTTGGAACCGGAAAAACTTTAGCCCACTATGTGATTAAAAGTTACCAAATAGTAGAAAAATATTGATTTATAAAGTGGCAACATAAATTTTACTTTTTAAAATAAAAATAACATTAGAAATTACTATTCAGCCATTTGATTTGGATTACAATCTCCGACGATCATTCATCAGTAGTTATTCAAGTTTTAGCTAAAAATTTAGACTTATATTATATCTTTACATTCTAGTTTCATAACATAAGATCAATTCTTTTAACACAATGTTACTAGCCAAAATAAAACGTAAGTCAATTTAAACAGCTGTGATTTGTCAACTGTCATAATTGTTGAGCTGTCGCTCGCTGTCAAAATCGGATCGGAGTATTTCCGATCCGACAATGGGCATACGTGTCTTTCGTTCATAAGAGAATTAGAAAATTAGTATAATTAAATAATTGGATGACAATAACAGCTGGCGGCTGAAGGTAACTATTAACCAAGTATATCTGGGAGTGAAAACACATTAAAAAAAACAGTTTCATTTATTGCTATGCTGCGAATGCTAGTTTTATTGCACGCTTTTTTATGTTATTTACAAAACATTACGAGCTCAATATAACCCTAAACTCAACTTCCTTTACAGATGGAAACAAGAATCACTATGGAGATTTGAAATACACTTAACAAAATGACTTCCAAAGACACTATTATTAGAATAGAGGAGCCACGAAATGGCAGAGAGAGCCAAAAAGCTGAGATTAATATACTATGTCTTAACCTGACCCCATACAGCCAGCTCACGCAGTTTATATGCTGTTGTATATTTGTATTTATATGTTATTTAGCTTATGGATATTTCCTAGAACTCATTTTCTCAGGACCAGAGACAAAACCTGTGAGTTTGTATATAACATTCATACAGTTTGTCATCACTGTGGTGCTCAGCTATGTGGAGTCTTTGATAAGGAACCCTATTAAGAGGAAGTAAGTATGCATTATATCATAAATATGAATTTTTGAAATTGAATTAAAGTTATGCCGAGTACAGCCAAGATCAGAAATAAATGTATGTTAACAACATGCCAGAAATATCTATACAAGTAACTATAAGATTGGTGTTTACATATATTATGGCTGTATAGATATTTATGCCTTTGGCTGTATAAGTTGAACTTAAATACAAAAACAAAAAATGACTCATAGAAACGGGCTTAACCTTTTGTATGCTTAGTAGCATATCTGGACCTATACCTGTCGTAGGCTGGAGAGGCTCGCACATTTGCATGAATAAAGGCCACAACAAACCGGAAGCGCGGGGCGCCGACGGAGCTTACCCAGCGCAGTCAATAACACTGAATCAAATATGGTGTGCCGCGCTGCCAGTGCATGTCACTGTATATTGAATTCAGTGTCATAGAGCGCGCTGGGCACGCTCCATCGGCGCCCCGCGCTCCCGGTTTGTGTTGGCTTTAATTTTCTTAATACACGTCACAACTTCATAAGATACAGGTATTGGTATGGATCCGGCACTAGGAATACGACGCACGACAAATGAGTGAACCTTACCTAAAAAATCTGAAAAGTTGTATAGCAGCGATAAACGAATTCTGTGAATTCTTGTGAATATACAATTTGGCGGCGAATTTCGTCGATCCGCACACCGCGACCGGTTGCGTCGGAAATGCCATATTCGCCTTAGAGGTAGCTCTAAATATTAGATAAGGATCACACTGGCCATTTGCGAACGTTTTAAAAGCGAAGCCCGCGCGGTACAGAGCAGTGTTACAGAACTATCGATCGTTGACCTCGCAAACTATTCAGGATATTGATATTACTATCAATAGTATCGCACATGTCAATACTATCGATAGTAATTTATAAGCAATACTATTGATAATGGCAATACTATCGATAGTTTTATGTCCAATATAATCGATAGTATCAATAGTATTGCAATAATGACCGAATACAATCGATACTATCGATAGTCTTGTACAATCGATAGTACAAAACTATCGATACTATCGATAGTATCGATAGTATTGACACGTGGTGATACTATGGATACTATTGGTTTTGTCTTAACTATCGATAGTCTATCGATATTGGACTATCGATTGGCAACACTAGTACAGGGGCTGGGGTTACGACGACAAAGGGGACCGGGAGAGGTGCGGGCGGCGAGCGCGCCTCGTGTGACTGCCGCCCGCACTCCTCTCGGTCCCCTTTGTCGTCTACCCCCTCGCTTCTGTACAGACGAGGAAAAAATTGCGTACCAGGATAAAACGATTTTGTTGCAAATTTCATGTTGACATTGCTTACCGCATCCACATCCAATGCGTTCCCGCTACCTTCACCAGGTCGTCGCTTCGTCTTGTTGGAGGCCTACCTACACTGCGTCTTCTGGTCCGCGGACGCCACTCGAGAACCTTTCGGCCCCATCGGCCGTCAGTTCTACGGGCGATGTGCCCTGCCCACTGCCACTTAAGTCTAGCGATTCTTCGAGCTATGTCCGTGACTTTAGTTCTTGCGCGGATTTCATCATTTCTAATGCGATCCCGCAGAGAAACTCCAAGCATAGTTGTAGCGGGAACGCATTGGATGCGGATGGCGCAGGGCCGATCTGTTTGGCGAGCCTTGGGGGAGGCCTATGTTCAGCAGTGGACGTCTTTCGGCTGAAATGATGATGACGATGATTGCTTATATCTGCCAAAGAAATCATCGGGAAATTGACTGTCAAGAGGTTCCACCCTGGTATAGTATAAATCTTCCCAGGTGAACTTTTCGCTTCGAGCCCTTATCTTTCAAAACAAACGGTATAGTCATAGTATTAAGGTTCAAATTTAATGTAATGGCTCGAAGCGTAAAATTCACCTGGGAAGATTTATACTATACGCGATTCGGTTTCCCGACTGCACCCCGCAGGCGAGGACTCATTTAAACGGTTTAGCTAGAAGTTTGCCGTGAGTGCGCAACGATTGCGCCACTAATGTGTAAAGATTTCGTTGTGAGCCGCAGCGAGATCGTCGCGCCTAGTGATATGCCGAGTCGCTATTTTGGTGGATCGAGTCGACCCGAGTCATTTTATGTGGTATTCGAATCCTGACTCGAGTCATTTAATATGTTATTCGAATCCTGACTCGATTCCGCGATTCGAGTCCATTGAAGACCTACTCGAGTCTATGTTTGGTATCTATTCGAATGTTTACTCGACTCAAGAAATTCGAGTCCAGAAATCAAGTCTGTTAACAATTTTATAACAAAAAGGAAAAATCGAAAAGGAGTATCTTCAAACAGCATAGTATAGGTTTAGTATAGTGACACAACGTTAATAAATCAATTTTTTAATATATAAACATTAATAAAAACAGGATATACCTAGCTAAGCTACTTATCATTCATTGCTTAAGTAAAAAGAGATTGAATTCAAGCGAGTCAATCTGACTCGAATACTAGACTCGAGTCAGTTGTACTCGCATAATACAGGGTTATTTGTAATTCACTAGCATCCTTTTAACCCAAAACTCCTACCACTTAAAAAAATGTTTTTTGTTTTACGGCTTTTGTCATAACTTAATATTTTTGGTGTAATAACGTTTTGAAAATTTGAGATTTCCTCTTATTTTTACGATACTCTGTGTATTTGTATGGGAAAAAAAGTGCTTCATTTTAAAAAGTCGTAAAACAAAAAACATTTGTTTGAGTGATGGGAATTCAGGGTTAAGAGGATGTCAGTGAATTAAAAATAACCCTGTAGAATCGAGTCAGCGAGTACGAAACCGATTCTCTCTGACTCGAGTACCGAATCGAGTCTGGCGTACTCGAATCAAAATATTTTTGTACTCGAGTAGGCGAGTCCTAAGCAGGAATCGAGTCTGACTCGAGTCAAGCCGTACTCGGCACATCGCTAGTCGCGCCTATAGGGCTGGGACGCCATGACATACACTCACGTACGTCAGCTAACACCTATTCTACACACTTCAGCTTCAGTCAGAGAGAGAGCAGAGAGGGTTGCGACACTCTGACTCATCCTCTGGTTGAGTTCGAAACGCGTCAGTGTAGTTTGGTGGTGGTGATAGTTGGGTTTATGTGATTTGTGTGTTCGTACAGTGTGGAGGTGGAGGAACTGCATGAACACGCATTTCTTGCATAAACGTCGTAGCTATCTAACTATCATAAAGGTCGCGAGTGAGCAAAGTAATTGTTTCACTTCATTGAAATCGTTACGCATTTGCGGTGAAATTCCCGGATCAAGTACTTATTTCGCTCGCCTCGCTTCGCTTCGCAAATTGCCAGTGTAATAAATAAGGCTCTTAAATATGTGTACTTAATAAACTTATCTTCTCGTTCTAGAGTCCCACTAAAAACGTATGCTCTATTGGCCGCGCTGACACTTGGAACCATGTCGCTCTCAAACCTCGCACTGAGTTATCTCAATTATCCAACCCAGCTGATTTTTAAGAGCTGCAAACTTATTCCGGTCATGATCGGCAGTATTATTATAATGGGGAAGAGATATGGGTTCTTGGACTATGTTGCAGCTGTTATTATGTGTACCGGATTGACCATGTTCACTTTAGGTATGCTCTTTTATATCACTATTTTAGTAAAAATATATATTTGAGATTATGTTAAACAGTTAATTAAAAGGGGTCATGATTTAAATAATTATATATAACTAACTAGCCTTTATCTGGCTGTTGAATTGAAATTTCGGGATTTTTACTAAATTTCTGTGGGAATTCCCAATATCGCATTGGTCTTCATTAAGCTACATTCTAAGAAAAACATCCAAGCAATATTTCATGTATTAATTCAGTGGTTTAAACTTCGGAATTTCGAAAGCGTACAAAACCGAACTCCCGGGAATATCAATAAAAAAAGTAGCCTAATTGTTATTCCTGAGATCCAGCTACCTACATATAAAATTTCATCCAATTCCGTCCAGGTTTGTTAGTTTGAAAGAGTAACAAAAACATACATACACCAACTTTCTTTTCTCTTTTCTTATATGCTGGGATGATAAGGTGTTTAAAGTCACAATTTTGACGGAATTTTACTAAAATAATAGGCGAAATGTTATCAATTCCTATGAGTAATGCAATCGTTGAACACGGTTTGTCGTTGATGGAGAATTTAAGACCACAACAAACCGGGAGCGCGGGGCGCCGACGGAGTGTGCCCAGCGCGGTCAATAACACTGAATCAAATACGGTGTGCCGCGCTGGCGGTGTGTCATGTCACCGTATATTTGATTCAGTGTTATAGAGCGCGTTAGGTTTGTTTTATAAAAATCCAGAACAATTAATAGATTTTAAATAAAAAGAGTTAGGCCAAACGATCATTAGGTCAAACATTACATTAGGATAAATAATCATTAGGGATTTAGATATAGAGCCCTATGCTACTAACCATAAGGTTGTTGTTTACATATATGTATTTGGCGCAATATTACTTTGCTCACCCGCGACCTTATGATAACTACGTTTATGCAAGAAATGTGTGTTCATGCAGAAATATGTGTCCCCAAAGTAACGCCTGATTAAATAAATTGTTTAGAATGTAGAAGGTTAAGCTAAATAATTTTTACTTGTTTTTCAGCTGATTCAAAAACCTCACCCAACTTCGACGCCATCGGAGTGGTAGTGATCTCCCTAGCTCTGCTCTGTGATGCAATCATCGGCAACGTACAGGAGAAAGCCATGAAAACATTCCAAGCGTCCAACAATGAGGTTGTCTTCTATTCGTATGCAATCGGATGCATTTATCTCGTGGTCATCACGGGCAGCAGTGGGATAATGTTGGATGGATTTGTTTATTGCTCAAAGGTAAAATTACCTAATTCTAATAGCTAAACCGTTTAAATGAGTCATAAAGACAAAAGGGGTCGAGAGAGGTGCGGGTGGCAGGCACACGAGGCGCGCTCGCCGCCCGCACCTCTCCCGGTCCCCTTTGTCGTCATACCCCTGTACCGCGTGGGCGAGGAATCATTTAAACGGTTTAGCTATAGCTGTTAACTCTTAGGGAAACTTCTAGAGATTTGACACAGTGATATTGGAAGACCAGATTAAAAACCGGTCGAGGGCTAATCGGACTCGTATGTGAAGGCTTCCGTATCTTCGTGCAATATTTAAAAAAAATGTTCAGTAAAAAGATATAAAGATGGAGTTAAAAACGCTGAAAACAAATACGTTTCTTGTATGACGACCACTTTTAATTTTTAATTTTATTATATTTTTTTTAGTAATACATAATCGGGGAAAATTTTAAATGTGTAGCCATTATGGTTCAAGAGATAAGAGCCCTGTGACAGACTGACGGACAGACATTGGAGTCTCAGTAATAGTGTCCCGTTGGCGCCCTTTCCGCCGATTTCCCAATCCACACGGGGCCCGCGAAGTTCCCAATCCGTACTGGGCCCGCGTGGGAACTACGGCCCAAGCCCTCTCATTATGAGAGGAGGCCTGTGCCCTGTAGTGGGACGTATACGCTGGGATGATGATGATGATGGCGCCCTTTGTGTACGGAACCCTAACAACTATCCTATGCCCTTTCCATAGTCTTGAGACTATCTCCATATCAAATTTAGTCTAAATCGGTTCAGCGGTTTTAACGTGAAGAGGTACCTAATAGACAGTAGTAAAAGGATTAAAAAAGATAACACCCTAATTAATACTGTACTTTTATTTCAGAATCCAGTATCAATTTACTGGAACATCTTCCTACTGAGTCTCAGTGGCTACCTAGGTTTGCAAGCGGTATTGACGCTAGTACGAATAAGTGGCGCCACCGTCGCGGTAACGGTCACCACGATGCGGAAGGTCCTCTCTATTGTTATATCGTTCCTTCTATTCAGCAAGCCGTTTGTCTTCCAGTAAGTATTGCACTGAATTTTACGTCATAGTCCGACAAGCTGGTGCGCGGCTCTCCGCGGAACCCTGTCGCAGTCAGCATTTGCCGCACTTGCTAAAAACAATCTCGTTAAGGACAGCAGAGGCTCAATGCGACAGGGTTCCGCCGAGCGCCGCGCACGCGCTTGTCAAGGTATAGTTAATATGCTACATAAGCTCCAAACGCACAGACAGCGGAGGCGGGGCTGTGCGGTGGCAGTGACGGTTGTAATATTCTAACTTGCGCTCAGTACCGAATCAATCGTCTATGAATCAAAATGGCCACAATTCAGATGGTCCAAGTCTCGTCAGGCAGGTTTACGAGCCTGGTGATTTCACTATCTGGTATTATGGGAATTCGGTTTTGAATGGAACATGGTGTATTGAAAACAAGCTTTTTTGGCAATGCGATATAGAGAAAAACACGGTGGTATTTTAGAAATAGAAATAGGGTAAGTCGGCAATCTAGTAGGTATTTTGCAATTCTGATATTTAGGGAACGAGCGCAATGGAAACAGGAATGCCTCCCTCACACGCCAACGTCATCTATACATGACCAATATTTCAACTCGAAATAAACCCTTGTACAATGGATTTTAAGTAGAAAATCGGTTTGTCATGTAACGTGGCGTGGCGTACTGAGCACGTCACTTCGTTTGTTTTGTGGCGGTCGGTGTATCACCGAGTCGCATTTGGTCGCATTTTTTTGTAAAATAAGGAGTTTACATGTGTACATACAATTGACAATCGAACTTATCCCTTTAAGGGATCTCTACCAGTCAACCTCTGAGAGGATAATAAATGGGGGCCATTTCCAAAATTTGCGCAGAAAACTGTTACTATTTATGTAACTACCACTGTTACCATGCATGCTGTGTCTAATATATAAAAAGCTCGTGTCACGGTGTTTGTTATCAAACTCCTCCGAAACGGCTAGACCGAATGTTAGGGCCTACGCTAGCTGACGCGGACGCCCGCCGTGTGCGCCCGCTCGCGGGTCTAAAATGTACCGATAATCCGTCGCACGCGCCCGCGCCACTTAGCGCTGTTCGTACAATTTCTTATTAGACGCGCGCACGACGGGCGTCCGTTCCGGGTAATCCGCGTCAGCTAGCGTAGGCCCTTATGTTTAGTAGGTCTGAGAATAGGTCGTAGGCTATTCTTTATACCCCTATTCTTCTATTCTTTGCAGACGGAGTCGCGGGCAACAGCTAGTATTTATATATTACAGAAATACTAAGCATCTTTTTTCGATTCTGACTGTCAATGTATTTTTCTAAGTTGGGACAAGTTTACCTGCGCAAAATTTAAAAAATACCCAAATACTTTTTTTCCAGATATGTGTGGTCCGGTATGCTGGTAGCACTGGCGATATACCTAAATCATTACAGTAAGAAGAACCCCGGTTATGTCCCAACACCATTGCTGGGGTGTTGGCAGTATATGCAAACTTTCTATCAGTCAGAATACAGATATTTAAAAATGAAGACGAAGATCTACGCAGATAGTGTGTGATTTGATTAAATAGTATTTACACTCACCGGCAAAAAATTTGGCCCACCAGTCCACCTTTCATTGCCTAGTACCCATAACACAAGCTTTGCTGAGCTTACTTTGGGACTGGGTCAATTGGTGTGAATTGTCCCGTGATATTTATTTATTTATTTCATACAAACGAGGTCACTTTGATGTCTTGGTTCTCCACTAGGCGGTGCTTTGGCTGTGATCTGATGATGGCTACTCCGAGTATTGACAAAGGACATTCAGAGTTCCTAAGATACCCACCTGATTGAATTTGCGTTTAACACAGAAGTTATACACATTTAGAAAAACAGCTAAAATGGCAATAAAATGAATGAAAATCTCAGTGCTGTACAAATTCTCTCGCTGTGGTGAAAACGGGTTGTTGAATCAGTTGTGTGTTAGAAACCCTGGACCACCATTATCGATGCTCTGGATATCCATCATCAGATCTCAACCGGGGCACTACCCTGGTATAGAAATAAGGCATCAAAGTAGCCTCGTTTGTATGAAAGGTGGACTGAGGGCCAAATTTTTTGCCGGTGAGTATATATTCATAGTGAAATAATTCGGATTACTCGTCACAAAACGAGTTTAACTTGACATGTTTCGGGCTAATCCGTAGCCCTTCCTCTTGGAGGAACAAGTTACGGCTGCACGTAATCCCTATTATTTCACTATGAGTGAGCCTGTCACGGTAGTTTAATATTTAAAGTAATTACATTTTTAGCAGAGTAAATAAGATTTATTTATAATTATGAATTAGTTGTTATAATTTTATTAATAAAATAAAATAAAAACGTTTTTATATCAATGACATTTATTTCATTGTATGTACAAAATCTTAGAAATCTAGTCGTTTCTCATACAAAAGTGTCCAAATTTAACGTGTTTGATTATCTGGAATGTTATTTAAGACACTGTTTTTCTTTCGCTTTACACTTCCTAAGATGAGATGATTAAGTGATTAAAGCGAGGAATTAGTATTTATTAGTTTAGGGCGTTTGCACATCGCTGAGTTTAAGAGGACGCTATTTTGCTACACAAGCCAAGTAGGCCAGTTTCACGCATGTGAAAAGAAAAACGCATAGACGCATAGCAAAACATTGTCTCTGATAAAAATTACAGCGTGAAGACATTGCAAAGGTTAAGGGCGCTCTTCCATCGAGACGTAGCGGACATGCAGAACTGACAATCGACCAATCACATAACACAAAGTTGAAATCGATAGGTTACCTCTTCTGGTAATGTAATAATATCCTGCATATCTCTACTCCTATACGCCTCGATAAAAGGTTACTTTAAGTGGAATAAAAAAAAAAAACAAAGTTACACATGGTAACATTTACATAAAGATCATTGATCAGTCGATATCAAATTGAAATTGCTAATATTTTACAATTGTTACAGGTCAATAGATAATTGGTCAAAATTATATTAAAGTTACACAGGTCACAAGGTCTAACTATGCTAGAAATTAAATACGTTCCCTCTACGTCTACCATTCGCTCACAATGTACAATTATATCTTTGGTATATGGTCCTAAAGCTACTTTTGTCTTTTTACATGAGGGCACTCCTTTGCGGCATCCAAAGACAAAATTGATTATATTGCACAATGTGACTTCAAACATGTAGGTTTGCAAAGGAGCGTTGATGTATATTTTGTTTATAATATTTTAAATTTGTACGCAATACAGGTATAACATGTGGAGACATTAAATTAGGGTGCAAAATAGACTGGAGAAATGAATTAGATTTTATGTAGGTGTACTACAAATTAACTGAGGCTGAGATCTTCATTAATGTTTAATTTCATAGCTGCAGCGTTGTGCCTTAAGTGATAATGTATCACATACCATTTTAGAATATGAAAAATATCGTGTTAAGATTTTATGTCGTTTTTAACCTTATTACTTACGTTTTAGTGAACATTATCATTTGTACAAAATGCAAAAAAATACTACGTGCGTGTAGAAGCTATTGCTAATAAATAGGAAAATAAAGTGAACATTTTCAGAGCTATAACTTACACATAGAAATATGTTAGCAGCTAATACATAATTTCGTTAAGATTTAAGCGCAGTATCGTCTTGATAAATAAACTAAAATAAAAAGCCGGTTCGGTCGAATAAAAACGACAAGCTCACACATTCCTGTATTGTTAACGTTTTAAGTATAAAAATACTAAAAAGTATGAAATTACATTTGTGTGCACCGTTTCACGTATAGGCACTGTACAAGCGTCTTTACACGCATCACAAATTCAATTATTCGCTAAGGACCATCAATTGTCTCACTCAATTTCACTATATCACAGTAACTCACTACTTAGTCTTGCACTTCTCTGTACGGTATCTCACTGGTCACTGTGAACGATTCGAAATAGTGATTAAGGAATTCGAACGTCGGCCGCTTTTCGGGTATCGCGTCCCAACACTGCAGCATCAGTCTATAGATATCGTCGGGCAGGCAATGGCCGACGGGTTTGGGCATTCTGTAGCCCCGCTCCACTTGCTCTATCACTTCTTTTCCATGTAAACCGGGGTACGGTATCTGTCCGTACGTGAACAGTTCCATGAGGAGAATGCCATAAGACCATACGTCGCTCTTGATCGAGAACCTTCCGTAGATGATAGCTTCAGGCGCGGTCCATTTGACTGGGAACCGTGAGCCTTGCTTCGGGCAGTATTCGTTGTCTTCTATTACCCTCGCTAGACCAAAGTCGCATATTTTGGCTATGTTGTTTTCGCCTATCAGGACGTTTCGGGCGGCTAAGTCTCTGTGTATGAGGAGTTTGGATTCTAAGTACTCCATACCGGAGGCTACTTGGGCAGCGACGTAGATTAAGTCTTCGAAGTGTAGGAACTTGCCTTCCCCGTTTCTGAGGAACTCTAGGAGACTGCCTTTGCTCATGTATTCTTGGACTATGTAGACGGGCTCTTGAGTGGAGCATACGGCGTAGAGTGCGACGAGCCTCTTGTGTCGGAACTTCTTCATGATAGCTGCCTCTTGTAGGAACGCTTGTGTGGACATCGTGCCTTCCCTCAGCGTCTTCACGGCGACCTGCAAAAGCGATGAATCGGAATTAGAACATGTTTCGTTAGCAACTCACGACAAACAAGTTTTTAGAAAGTATAATTTGTGACAAAAACCGGTCCAACTATTTGGCATCATTGCATAAATACAAAACGTATTTACGCGTCACGTAATTTATTTCATTCGGAATAACGTTATACCCATTAAATAAATTTGGGAATTGACATTTAAAGGTTGTTGAACTTTTTATCATCTATTTAATACTTAATCTGTTGATTGATAACTTTTATGGTTACAGTTTTAGCTACGGTATTATAGCTTTCATGATTTTCACCAATAATTGCTGTATTTGGATCTTAGGCACGTAAAATGACTTCAAATTATCACGATGTTTCAGCTAAATTACAACAGCAACAGTCAGAGTTTACGTTATATTTAGGTGCTTAGGACTGGAGTAGTATAGTAATTATAAGTTATCCCATTTCTTGGTCGAATAGACTATTTATAAAAGGGTGATTCAGGCTTTTTTATTTTAACTGCGATTAAATTCCATTCCTTCATTTGCTGTTATGTTGGACTAAGACCAGTATTTTTCGCCTGGATTTGCTTGTTTTCATTTGTTTCGCCCATGAAAAGTAAATAGTAATTAGCTACGATTAAAATATATTTTTGTCTTTGAATTTACGCTAGCTGTCATTCTAACTCGGAATTTTTAATTGTTTATTATTAACACAAAACAAGGGTGCAGTTAAAGGGTGAATCAACCTTTTCATGCCACCCGTTGCTATGGTTTACACAAATTCTGTCTCCTGGACAACCTAAGCATTTTTCTATCAAACAGTATGAAGATGTCACTTGGGCAACTGGCGACAGAGTAACACAAAAAAGTTGATTCACCCTAAAATACTATCTGAATTTGTCGACCCTGAACGAACGACATAATTCAAATCTTTATGTACCTAATTGCCATAGAGATTTGAATTATCAAGTCGCGAATTAGTACCGTTATATTCAGGGTTGACAAAGACGGGATCGTACGCTAATCGCGCTCGAATATTACGGAAATAAGTTTTCGTTAAAAATTCAATTTTTAATACAAGCTTTTTTTGCTGACTGTACTTTTTCTTCTGGTTACCATCTAGGACCAAAGGACTCCATGTTATAATAATATTACATTGTCATCCGATTTATACATATATGCAAAATTACAGCTCAATCAGTAATCGAGAAGTGGTTCAAATTTAATGACACAGACAAAAGGACTGGTGAAGGTAAATAAAGCTTGTGAAATAAGCTAGGGTGGGAATTTAGGTCAGTTTCTCATCATTTGGTCGCGTCTGTAAACCACACATTTGCACATACATACATATAGACACTGACGAGCAAAAATAAAGGGTCGGTTACAAAAATGACGATAACTACGAAACTCGCTGTGATAGCTTCTTCAAGTAAAATGAGTTTAGTAAAGAGTTTTATTCTTAACAAGAAAAAGTTTAATTGAGAATAAAACTCTTTACTAAACACATTTTACTCGAAGAAGCTATCACAGTCACAGCGGGTTTTGTAGTTATCGTAATTTTTGTAACCGACCCTTTATTTTTGCTCGTCAGTGTATATGTACTGCAAAAATCAAAACTATTCTTTTGGTTTTCCCGTACTCTGGTAAAACACTTACCTCAATATTATTCCGCCATTTGCCATAGTACACTTCACCAAAGTTGCCCTGTCCCAATTTCCTTATGAGTTGTATCTCGCTCCGCGGTATCTCCCACTTGTCGCGCAGTTCGGGCCCCAGGTCCCACATTTGGGGCTCCGGCTTGGGGCACGGCCGGGCGAGCACGTGGCAGAGCCCTAACGCGTTCTCTGTAATAGATGAGTATCTTTACTTAGATAGTGTTGCATGAAGAGGGTTAGTACGGAGTGGGGTTTATTAGTTCTTGAATCAGTTTTCATACTAAAGGTATAGAAGAGTCGCGATCCAAAGCAGACAGAAGAGACGGGGCGGAGACGCGGCCTGCGAACAAACGACGCGGACTGCGACGCGCCCCCGTCCCACGTCAATTCTGCCCAAGACCAAACAAGAAATTGGGGCCCCTAATTTTTGCACATTTTATCCAGTAAAATTATGGACTAAAATAAATAAATGTGCAGGCATGCAAAGTAAAGCTACTCACTTAAAATCAATAAAATAGATATCTATTGGGCAACAATAAAATCGATAAAGATTACAGGGTTTATTATGTGTCCTTGAGACAGTTATATTTTAATTTGGGAATATTTAGTCACTAGGCTTGTTTATATTTAACTTCATAAGTTTTTTTGTTTGTTGCCGTCAGATCTTACAAGTCGAATTACACCTAGTCGACATCAGTCAAATATGTAGTTTGGAGGACAATGGCAATGTTCGTTTGTCATGCCATTTACATAAACTTATCACTAATAAAATTTCGCGTTTCTACTCGGTATTAAATAAATATTATTCAGAGAAAAAAGTCGCTAAAACTACAACTATCAACTGTCATTTGACTTTCATTAAACATTATGCAGCGACGACTAAATTAGGTTAAACGTTGGCCTTAGAAAACAAAAGCCTGTATAAACACTTGCTTTATATTCGGGTGTAACCCGCATGCAACAAAACGACATGCAAATTCGATATTTCGTGACCGGAGTTTTTTTAAATAAAGATTCAGTAGTAATATCAACTCTATAGAAGCTATATCAAGACATGAATAAGAATTACCCGAATATGTTAGATGTAACTTTTCTATTCTCAGTTTCACGACTTTAAATTATGGTTGTGGTAGATTAAGAGTTCCGTGAATGTGACTCAACTATAGGTATAATAGGATCGATAAGCATAATAATATGTGCGCTATTTAAAAAAAGTCGGGTCAAGACGGAAGTGCACATCCAAAATGATTACCATAGCATTAGTCATTCATTGGAATCGCTATTCATGTATTATCATAATCAACACCTGGATGGAAATGTGTTTCTATAGAATAAACAGTGACCTAATGCGATGGGAATTTCCTTAGGCGCAGGGGTCGCAGTTAGTCGGTTATCTCATCCCCATTATTGTAGTACGCTAGATAGGTTAATAGCGAAGTCATAATATTGAAGATATTTAATTATTAATACTTAACAGCACAAGAAAGAACAGTCATTTCAGCTAACTACTGGTATAATAAAGTTAATTAGTATTTATTTGGGTAGTTAGAAGCTTAATAACGGGATTTTGATCCGGTAAACGACCTTGAGAGACAGTAGAAAAGGCAGCGGGGCTATTTACTACTAGCGAGTAGTAGAAGGGGCACAAACATTGTTTCGTTTATTTTAGCATCAGAAAAAGGGTAAACAATCTTTTAGTCTTTTTATTCAAAAACTTTAAAATAATACTAACTAAGTATTACTAACTTATGAAACCAAAAGAATATAAATGAGCTTTATGTCCTTGCTAATTGTTACATATTCATCATCGTCATCATCATTTCAGCCGTAGGACGTCCACTGCTGGACATAGGCCTATCGTTGAAGCCCAATCATTACGGTTGGAAGCGACTTGCATCCACCCTGAACCTGCGGCCTTCACCAAATCGTCCGTCCATCTCGTTGGTGGAGTCCGCTGCGCTGTCATATTTTTGCTGACTTATTTTTCAAAAGTGTTTTCCAATAAAAACCCTTTCTCTAATGCTATAATAAACTAAGTATAGTGCGTGGTGAGTGACGCTCCGGCTAAGTAGCCTATTTTTTTTATAGTGACGCTTATGGTCTTTACTGTCCCTAAGGTAACTTACTAAAGAGGGTCGCCTTAGTTTGCTCAATTTAGGATCACAAGTAACCCCTTAGTGTACCTTAGTAGATCAAATGGTTCTCTTTCCTTGAACCAGAACACATAAAACATTAAATAAAAGACTAATCACTCACTTGTATATGACATGACCAGCGCAGGCAAGCTCGGGAAGGTCTGATTAGTCGCTATATAGAACCCTCCATTATCCAGTGGTTTTATCTTGTAATGCTTCACATGGTACCCTCTTCCTTCCTCCCAGTCCTTCACACTCAGGCTGAAGCCGTGAGGGTTGTGTTCCGCTGGCCGGACGAGGAACGTACCGCGAGGATTGCTCTCGGCCAAGAGCAGTTTATCCGCTTCTTTTCTTGATACGGTCGGGAAGAACCAACTGGAATGTGACGATGGCCTTTAGCAGAAAGGTCGGGTTAGAAACTGTGGTGGGGTCGGGCCGTCACCTTTGTTTCCCAAGCAGAAGTAGACTAGTTTTTCGAGCAGGTTGATAAGCCTTTTTATAGCGAAAGCCCCTTCCTAACACCTCATGCTCTTGTTGACGTTCACAGCTAATGCTAGTAAGTCCCTTTAAAGTTTTTCAGGGACGAATCGTTTAGGTTTTTTCCCCTGGCAACTTTACTTGATATAATATAGTTGTGGTGGATCGGTTGGGAGTTTTTTTTTTACATAAAGCTGACCCTTGATCGACCTCTACCTCACCTGATGAAAGGTGCAGATGAGGCCAAAGGTACAGTCAAGGTCATAAATATTTACCGTTACTGTTCAACAACTCTACCGTTACATCTATATGCCATTAACCATAAGGTTGATGTTTACATATATTTGACGCGATGGCTGTTTAAATATTCATGCCTTCGAGCGTATATTCACTGGTTCAGCAACAGCCTATTCACTCTAGCCTTGAAGAGCCCTTGGTTGTATTTATCTGGAAATACAGATGATGGGAACGAATTCCATTCCTTAGGAGTCTGTATTATGAAAGATGAAGCGAATATGATATAGCAATAACACTACCCAAATACCCTTTGTGATCATGTTTCACAATATTTCCTCCATTTTGTCACATGCTTTAAGTTCCCAACATTGATTTCAAAATTACTCTTTAATTCCAGACATACAAGAGCACCAATCCCATTGCAATAGATATAAACCTTACTTACTCTTCGCATTCCACGGAGCTCTCTTCTGCTACGAAGTTGACGGGAACGAGACCCTCCCGTCTCGTCGTGAGATGCAGCACACGCCACCAATCCGTTTCTGCATCGTTTAACACCTCCATGCGATCCCCTTTGCGGAATGAGATGTCGGAGTCCGCTCGAGCTGTGTAAGCGCATAGCGCTTTTACAATGCGGCGACCTCCGTTCGTTATACCTGCAAGAATTTTAATTTCATTGAGGTTAGTTTTAGTTTGAGATTTACGGAGAAGATAGAATAAAAAAAAACTCCATTGAGTAATTTTGTGTGACTTACCCAGAGCGACGTCAAAAAGTCGGTGTTTTTTTCTAAAGTTTACAAATTATCGCAAAATGAATCTAATTCTCTCAAACTCTGACATTTTGGGAATTTATATGCGAGATTATATATGAAATTTGCCACTGCTTTACTGTGAAGGAAAACATCGTAGTATCGCAAGCGAACTACAGCCTAAGCCCTAATTCTGAGAGGAGGCTTGTGCCCAGCAGTGGAACGTATAGGCCGGAGATGATGATGTTTTGATGTCTATCCCTACAATAACTGTGCAGGTAGACCTACACACATATCACACCTCATTGTATGTAGTTACGTACTTATTAAAGTTAAACAAAGCCATTTGGATTGCACAGCTAACACGAGCAAGCCAAGCAAGAACTTTCTGAACAGGTTTTTGCGATTCAAAAACATTGAGAGGATCTGTGGGTGTAGGTCTTCCCTTCGCTCCAATCTGCGGTGCAGCAGAGAAGCCGAGTAAAATCTTATTCTCCATTGATAAGGACCTTCGCAAAGTAACGCCTGAATCAATTAATAACTCACATGTCCCTGGGTTGCGCGTACGCACGATGTCTGCCGTTCGGCGCGAGACGGCGCGGTTGTTCGGCTCGCCGGTGTAACGCGTCTCCAGAGACGGGCACGCCGTGAACCCTGGCTCGTTCTTTTTGTATGCCGGGTACACTGGAAACAGATTGCTCACAGTTATGACATGGTCCTGATAAAGGTCTTAAGCCAAAGTGTATACGGAACAATATACCATTTTCAAAAAAGGTACATCGCGCGGCTTGTTAGCGAATATCGGGGAATGACGAAGAATGAGATAGTCCATCCAATGCTTGTCGGGCTTGCCTGCGTATATACAGCCGCAGAGAAAAAATATCCCCGTAACGGCAATAACAACACTGGGGGGTATATATGTTGAAGATGGTTTACTGTTCTGTATTTACTTTGCTTTAGTTGAAGTTTGTAGAATAATTTGATGCCAACCAGTCTTCTTCATTTATTTTGTCTAAGGCATCATATTGAGCATGGAGCATCTGCACTCCCTCTGGTATTGAGGATGTCCTTATGTAGTGGTGATTAATTACCATCAGGGTCCAATTACATAACAAAGTACAACTAATATTACAAGCGGAACTCTCGTTTCAGTTATATTAACTAGAAAGGGAGTTCCGCTTGTAATATTAGTTGTACCTACTTTGTTATGCAATTGGGCCCTCCAGGCTTATTGTCTAACGCTTCTGACGCTTGCCTTCGCATTCACTGTTTCTTTCTGTCAAACGGTATAAGATGATGACAGAAAGAGATGGTGAAAGCGAAGGCAAGCGTCAGAAGCGTTAGACAATACGGCCTCAATAATTCAATAATTCGACGATATCATGATACCCGAGCCAGCATTTCTCATAATGATATGATATCGTGTATCGTATCATCCGAGGAATACGTGGACCGGACCGATGCCGCGATGGGATTAAACAGATTGACAGCGGTCTTGAATTTTAGAGTATAGAGTCTTATAGTGTATACTTTCTAATATTTCATGCGAATTTCGAAAATAACTGTATACGTAGGCCTAGCACAACATGAAGCTACATTCACTAGGTAAGCTTGCGGCTTACTAGCACCAAGGATGATATAGACTGGATTGGCAGTCGCCATAGTGCGGATCGGCCGCGGTTTTTGTAGTTCGATTATTAAATCTAGATGGCGCTGAAATATAGCCAGAGGCTTTGAAGGCAAAAAAATAAGACTACAGATGTTCCATATTACTACAAACGTATTAGTTTTCAAAAATATTGCATAATAATACATTTGCAGTGATATGAAATATCTGTAGTCTTATTGTTTTGCCTTCAAAGCCTCTGGCTATATTTCAGCGCCATCTAGATTTAATAATCGAACTACAAAAACCGCGGCCGATCCGTACTATGGCGACAGCCAATCCAGTCTAAGTATATCATCCTTGCTAGCACAAAGCAAGTTGTCTTCAAAGTTGCCTAAGTGCGAAACATACCTACAACTCGTTTGATACTGAATAGGTACTGTGGTTTACCGTGTACAAGTCTTTTTACAAAACATTATCTAACCAAATCACGTTTACATAGAGGCAACTCAAACGGTCCTCCAAGCCGGATTCACGTTCATCTCCATTCAGTTCTCATCAATGCAACACGCAAGGTCATGGCGGTATACGATAGTCCATTTTCAATGCGCATTGTTTATTTGTTCAATCATAGTGTAGTAACGTTAACCATTGGCGTTCGTCTAACAGACCTCATCTTTTATCTACAGACCGCGGGTGTATCAATACCGAGGTGATTACACTTGACCGCTGGTAAATAGGTCTTTGGCCTTCCTTTACTCAGAATTATTAACTTTACGCGTATCGAATCGGTAATTTACATGCAATTAATATTTGCTGTACAATGATTTCAAACAATGGTTTCGACCTTAGAACACTGATGTGCGAACAGACTAGTAACAAATGTAAATTGAAGCTAAGTGCGAAGCTCTTTAGGATCCGTGCGAACCTTGGCCATTGTTCGCTTCCAAAGAGAATGTTACGGTTGGCGGTTTGAGAGGAATTTCGGAACACCATGCAAGTGGAACGAAACCAACTAAGTGATAATCAAGAGATTCCCGAGCAATTTTGCAAAATTATGATTAATTAAAATCGAAACTCTCTCGAACTAAACTTCGAACAATAACTTTTGTTTTGGTAAATTAACAAGAACCAGAAAGTAATTGAGATGGAATTTGAAACCACTACAATAATTTTATGAAAGTTATGTTTAATAGCTCAATGGTTTTATTTAATACATATCCCTAGAAGTTTGCCAAACAACTGAAATTCTGGGTAACTAGATTACAAAAGGACTTTTAGCGCGGATTTAGGTACGATAGGTATAATACATATATCAGAACAAATTTTAACGAAATATTTCATCAAATTATTGTCAAATAGCTGTTAGTTGTGACGAATCAATAGGTCCACAAAACCGTAAATATCTATTTTTGGGTAGGTATTAAACATTAAACCAAAGATTAAAGGTGCTGAGTGAGTTTCCTGAGTTGGTTGAGCGTATAAAACTCTAACTAATGTAATGTGATAATAACCTTTCGGTTGCCATCCGCCATCTTTAAAAATCTTGTCACTCGAGAGGATAAAGAAAATGAACGGATTTCATATCTAGAGGTTCGTTTTCTTAACTCATTTTCCTTGCATTCTTGATCTCTGATGACATTAGCTTTAATGTGTAGTTTCCATATACAATAAGCCAGCTCTTCAGTTTTATAAATAGCAATAATCATTGTCCTCGACGTCAACAGTTCCATTTGCGTAGACTTGGAAACACCATCAATGACGATTGTGTTATAGAACTGGTTTGTCATCGTTTCGTGTAATACAAAGCATGACGCGTAGAGTTTGAAGTGGGCGAATGCGGTCGATCACATATTACAGGTGCGCATTTTTAGGTGTGGATTATGAAATGATTAAATTCTATATTTGGCAGCGGACTGGACGCCAACGGGCAGCGGAGAAGCGGACGTATTCACTGTGCCTTGCGCGGCCGAGACACCCGCTACAAAGTGGTTACTTGGCCGCTGCTGTCCGCTGGCGGCCTGTTTGGGGTCTTAGAGTTCCTTATATTATGTAGTCGTGAAATAAAGAACTAATGAGAGTCATAGGGCTGTTTTCCGCAACTAGATGACTTTGCGCCTTTTCGCAGGATCGGCTGTTGGCATTGGCACTACTTAGGTATTCATGCTAGCCTAGGTCGTGGAGGAAGCCTAGCCTTGCGCCTAGGAGCCTTCACGATGCTGACGACTTACTGGAATATCACCCGAACAGTAGGCCAAAGTTTTAACTGCAGTAATAAACTGTTAATGAAGGATAAACTCTTTACTAGCCGTAGTAGCCTAGTGGTTTGACCTATGGCCTTTCAAGGGTCGTGGGTTCGAGCTCAGGCTACCCGCGAATAAATTCAATGGTGTGTGTGAAGTTCCCAATTCGCACTGGACCCGCGTGGGAATTACAGCCCAAGCTCTGAGGGTGGCCTGTGCCTTACAGTGAGACGTATATAGGCTGGGATGTTTGTGAAGGGAGAACTACTACAGTTTGAAGAGCCTTATAGAAAGACTTGAAACAAAGGAGTAAAGATAACGATTCACGCCCAAGATTAGCGAAAAAATCCAAAATGTATGTGTAGTTCCGAAAGCGCACTCAGTATTTGACACTTGTCTTGTCATGAGAGTAAACCCTCTCCCACTCTGTATATATACCTACCTGTCTACACTATTGCAAATACTTCAATGCAAGGTGACCGACAACCATTTATGCTCCGTAACTTTCACTACAGCGGGTCTACTCACTACTTAGTTTAGTTTAGCATGATGGCCAATGTACCGTGACTGGCCTAATATAGTGATAACATGCTTACCCAAAGGTCGTTCGGGGTCGTGGCGGCGGCTGCAGCATTTGTTACCCATGGCGCGGCCCGCCCGCTACGCCGCGCCAAGCTGCTTCTGTAACAATAGGTATTATATTAATAACTAGCCTTTAGATAAATCGCGTTCTCTATCCTGCGGGAAATTCCAAATATCCCTTCAAACTGCAACTCTATTATCCTAAAAAATGGTAAGTATCTGCCGAGTATTAACCCTTTCAACGCCAACGACACATATAGGTGTCAAAAAGTACAGTGTCAATGTGATCTTGACACAATGACATAAGATTCAAAGCAGGTTTATGTTTTGTCGTGGCGCGGCGTTGAAAGGGCTAAATCTCTAAACAGCTAAGGTTACTTTGAATCGAATATATATCCCGTTTACTCCTTATCCCTTGATTTTTTTTCGTAATAACGTAATTCAAAGTATTAGAAATAGCAGCCCGTCCCGGCTTCGCACGGGGTAGACAATTATTTATTTTTGGAAATTTGGATATAAAACACTTTTTTCACAAATATTATTATTTATTAAAAAATTATTATTTATTATTTGCCCCACTCCTGTATTTCAGTGCCCCCTCCACCCCGCCCGCCGCGATGCCCGGCGCGCTTTTCAGACTGCATCGCAAACAACGGCCACGGCGCTATGGCGGTTTTGTTTACTGTTTGAATTTTTTAATTCGTAATATCTTTTGAATGGAAAGTCCAATTTAAATAATTTAAAAACTATTTTATAGGTAGTTAAATGGTCTTGACCATAAAATAATTTATTTGGATAAGGATTAATATAAACACATAAATAGCATGGTTTGAATTTGGTTAGCATTTTCATTAATGTTTAAAATGAAAAAAGTTGTTGTAGTGACATAACTACAATAGTTGGACATATGCTACCGCGGAGTTTTTTGTAGACATTATGATGTTCTTCAATATTGTTATACATTATTTTGTTCTATCGCTAATAGTTTCGGCAGCGCATTCGACGAAAGACATTTTAAGACTCATTTTTCTACACCTTCGGTTACATTGTTCAAATTTTACCAAGGATCCCTAATTTTTTTCAAAATGAAATGTAGCCTATGTCAAATTGGAAGAATGTAGCATTCTATTGGTGAAAGAATTTTTTAAATCGGCCCAGTACTTTTTGAGCCTATTCATTACAAACATACAAAAATAGGTACAAATCTTTCCTCTTTATAATATTAGTGTAGAGTGTAGATGTAGATTTACAAAATAAAATAAGGGTACAAGTTGGCAGCCTACCGCACGCAGCAACAGCAGACGACGTGTCGCTAGCTACGCCAACTTATACCTTATTTCTATGAAATTCCCACCGTAGCTAGCGTAGCTAGCGACACGTCGTCTGCTGTTGCTGTGTGCGGTCGGCTGCCAAGTTATACCTTAAGAATTTAAATCGGTTAAGTCATTCACGAGTTGTAAAGTGTAATGGAGAAATGACTAAATGATTTAAGTAAGTAGCAACAGAAGTATTTGTTTGTACCTACATTTTTCACAATTGCAGTGTGAATTATTATACCTATATTAATTAGGTAAAGTGTAGCATTCTCTTAGTGAAATAAATATTGTAATCAGTTCAGTAGGTGGGTAATTCCAGAGATTTACCTCCACATAGGGTCCCTAATCACACAAAAGAAAATAGATGAAAATGAATTAAGATTTCAATTGTTGCCAATTCAATACAAACATGTTATGTTATATAACTTATATAGGTATGTCAAATATGAGTCAGTACAATTTCTATACTTTATTCTGGCACTGCAAGCATGAGAACAAAGTGTATCATTATAGTGTATTATTATAATATTATATTGTTAGTATAGATAGTTAACTATCCAAATATGTTTTGGTTAAAAAAATACTAGCCCTTAATTTCCGGGAAATAAATAAATAAAATAATAATTTAAGCACGCATGTTCATTATCTAGTTACAACTTTGTATGTTTGAACACTTAATTGATTGTTCCAACGCAAGGCTCTGTGTGAAACAAACGACTTTGAAACTTATTTTCCAATTTTAAATAACAACCAACTCAATTAAGAACTTGCGACAATGAAAATATTTTGATTGGATGTGAATTAATTTTCTCGCAAATTGGAAACAAAAAGATGGCTAGGTGAGACGACATTGATTAAACGAAATCTGTTAGTCTAACTGATTTAGTTTAATAGTGCCTTTATTGGGCAAGAACTTCACTTAATAATAGGTAAGGATATTATGGATAGGACTATTAGATATTATTTTAGGGATAAATTTAGGTGTTCTCGTCTAACTTGATTTATTAAATTTAATCATAACAATTTAGCTAACTGGGTTAATAAGGCGGATCTCTAACCTAGAAAGTAACTAACCTATACAGCTAGGGTTATCAAAACTATAACAAAAATAACACGTAAAGTGTAACAAAACTGTTAAAAAAAAGAACAAACGTCAATCAATGATAACTTGGTAAGAATTTCCACTTTTTGACACATGTTGCCTCATGATATGATACTGTTTTCGATTTATAATTTATAGCGAAAAAATTAATGATTAAAATCACCATCATTTGCTTACAATATACGTCTTAAAAAACCAACAAGTTTGTGATACTTTTGCAGGTTAATGTTGAAATCAAATTAACCTTTGACTCCCATTGCGATTTCATCGTTTCTCGATCATCCTGACGTACGTAACATCAACACCGGGTACCTATCTATCAGACATGAAAAGCGCATTAGTGTCGCAATGATAGACATCGTAGACATATCAGACATATTGTACTATGATAAAGTTAGATGAGACTTTGCATAATGCATAATAAGGTACACGGGTGTTGGTCACTGCACTGATACAACGACGGTGGAGGCAAGGATTGCCGTTGAACCAACACCAAGCGACAACATAAAACGCTATAGAACAATTTAAGTCAAATGAGGAACACCCAAACTAGAATTGAATGTACAGTCAGCAGCAGGGGTAGACGAACGATTGTTGAGCATAACAATCACTCATCCACTTCTGCTGGCTGACTGAACGTACAACGAAGAAAAAGGTACGCTTAATGTACGCCCGGCCGGTGCATTAGTCTTTTTCTAACCTTGCCTATGTAAAGACAGAGTAGTGAAGAAGTGGACAATTATCTTAGCCACTGGTACAAGCGATTATACTAGCCTTGGATTTTATCTCAACATAAATAAAATACTAGTTCTAGAGGAGAATCATCAGGGTCTTTGTGGTAAATAAACACAGAATTTGGGTTAGCTAAATAAATGGTATCTTGAAATGATAAGGAAGTAAAACAATATTATTATAAAAAAAATCGTGTTGATAATATACAGTTGCAATAAACCAAACATATTACCCAAAACTTGGATTTATAGTTTGTTTTCCAACAGGGAAGCAACTCGATCTTTTAGTGACGATACCTGACCACAACCAATGACGTGAAGAGGACTATAAGTCAAAAACAGATACAATGTTTCCTATTTATTGTGGCTGGATATAGAAAATATAACGTGGCATAGGATGTAAGTATCGTTTTATTTAGATTCTTAGTGAGTCAAGCAGGCTAATAGAAAGTAAATCGAATTTCACGTACATGCTATTGAAACTGTTGGATGGAACTCCACATACAATTTCAAAAGATCGCATAAACACAATAAGGTGTAGGTTTTTATCGGCCGCTTATCCATATGTACAAATTCTTATCAATGTTGTTATAGATAATGACTAGTTCCCACGCGCTAAATGTAGAGATAACAGATGTTTTGATACACTATGTCTAGGGACCTAGATTGTTTGAAACTACGTAGATTGTACATAAAAAATCCTATAATAAATCGAACCTCGATCTATTGTGTGTCTGTGTGCGTACGTGCATGCGCATCATGCGCATGTGTGAAATTAAAGCATGATTTACACATATTCAAGTCACGGTTTATATTTGTATTCGTATTGAACATTTATTACTACACGTGGCTAGAATAAAATAGCAAAAGCCACATGAAAAGATTCATAAGTTTATCTACATTTTCTATGGTTAAGTTGACAATGTTTTTAAAATTGACACTACAAAGAGATCTCTTTGAAACCTTAATAAAAATGTATCGAAAACATAAATAAGAAAAGATAAATATTTATAATTGAAATAGAGTGACGGATTACCTCGGGCGACGAAAAGATTCTTTTCACTTCTCATGCTCTTAAAATGTTACTTTAGTCTCTGCATATCGGGACTAAAGCTCTTTTTTGATCTCAAGGGATTAAAGTAAAATTTTTTTAATTGACTATGGAAACCCCTAAACTGCCAATCACGGTGTTTGTGAATGGAGGGTTATCGCCATTTTCAGTAACTGGGTATAGACAATTTTAAAGCTTTCCACAGACGGAAGCGCGCTGCGGACGCACTGTAGCGCCCTGCGCTTCGGTCTGTGGAAGCCTTTAGGGCGTGGAAATAACCTCAAAATGGCAACTGTATAAAAAATATTTAAAAAATAATAATTTCGTGAAACACATTGAATAATTACGAATATTAATCTATTTAATTATAAAATATTAAAGATGAATTCATTTTATTTTGCACGTAAAGAAAGATTTCCTTTAGCTTAGGTGTTTTTAATTTGTTTTTTTTTTTTAAAAACGCTGTTGGCAAAGCAGTTCTCTGCTCTGTCGATAAAATAGCAATCCGCACTGTCGGCAAAGCAGTGCTGGAGTGTACGGTAGATAGAGCAGTTACGTTTGAATGTTAATATGGCGTGACTTCAAAATAATGCGATGTCAGTTGCATTTAATAGTAAATAGAAAGTATAATTAGATATAATTTAACAAAGAATTGGCATATAGAAAATAAACTTAAAAAGTCGTTTCTTTATTCACGGGTAAGTGTTTCAGTTAACAATATATTTTGTGTGTGAACTTAGATCAATTAGGTTAATTTATTTGCCGATTCTAATGAATGAACAATTATCATTCTTACATGCATAGTCCAATTAGTTTTAACATAGTCTTTAAGTTAGAATCTGTTGGCTAATTATGCAAGCATTTAAAGCGTCACTTTACAAAAAAATATAAAAGAAAAGAAAAGACAGCGGTATTTTTTTTGCTATTTGAATTTTGAACAGATGTCCATTGCTCGTATTGAGCATACGTTGTACAAAAGTAATTTTGTACGACGTTTTTTTCCTCGCATTCAAAGTGAAAAGTAGAGTGTTTAACGCGGGACTAAACTACCATAATGACAACTCGAATTATAGCCTCCCTCGCTATCGCTCGGGTGGCTAAATATCTCGTGTCATTATGGCTTGTTTTAGTCCCTTGTTGAACAATCTACTATTTGATGTTTTGATTTGCCTATTTACTTTATATATTAAAGGATTTTAAGTTATTCCCTATACTAATAACACCTATATGCGTTGACTGAATAATTTATGAGTATCATAAAACCACTTTTGAGACGAACAGAAATGGGAAAATATGTACTAGGTATATTCTACAGCAATGCGTTACTTACAGTGATTTTAATTACCACAAAACAAAAATGCTTTATGTTCTCTTGTATAATCTGCCGTCGATACATAGAAAGTTTGTGGGCAAAACGTGGCGGCAGTAATTTTTCATGATTTTGTATCGAATCGTAATGTTATCATTCCGATTAAAGACAATCTTAAACCGTTTCTCATATTATTATGGTCACGATATGTCATTGTTTCCTTTATTACTACCGGTCTTAGGTTAGAATGAAACAAAAGTTATAAATTAATAATTTAAATTAAAATGATTTATATTTTGATTTACTATTCTAGTTAAATCAAAATGATTGAATTAGAAATTTACAGAACACATAAAGAAACAGCTGATTACGACGACGATACAGGGAATGAGCATGCATTTACATATATATTCTCGTAGTAGGATTCCAAAAAGCATTCTGATCATTATATGCATGAGATGAAGAAGGTATAAAATCGTTTAAACATCTGAATGCTATTTAGTCCGCAGGGTGTGTTAAATGCAAATAATAATGGTGTGTTATGTTCAAAAATTAAAATATTTTCAGAACCAGATGAACTAGAGAAAAATATTTAAGTATTAGATTTGCAAGATAGCAGGCTAGAATAATAAAGAAATTATATTAAAGTTTTATACGACTGAATAGAAATAAGACTTACAGACATTCCAAGTATCAATATGTCGATGGTAACAAAGCATAATGACATTTTGTCAACAATTTCTCACGTGTGTGGAATACAAAACGACGTCCGGTCTACCGGCATTTTAAACAACGTTGAGTTTCAAAAACATGCAGACTTTAAGTCGTAAGTTCACGGCGAAACGGTAACGACGTATCGTGTGTTATTACATACACAATGACAACTATTATAGTATTTGCTGCAGCAGGTCGGTACAATTCTATTCTTAGAAATGAGCTTACTTCGATGGATTAATTCCCATGATGAACTCGCGTATTTGTAAACAGCGGTATTTGAAACTTTAGACATGACAGACTAAGCAGAAGAGGCGCGAGTACCGCAGTAATTTAACACCGACAAACAATACAGCGGGTACCGGCTACAAGCTGAGCCACAGGATGAGCGATTTTGCAATACCTAAGACAACGCACTCGGTTAAAATATTCAATAAGAAAAGTCTAACTTTTCTATTGTGAAAATATACTATAAGACATTGGTCACGGTTTGACAAATAGAGCGACAATTTAAGACGGATCATGAATTAAGTCATATACCTACTAATCAAAGCCGTGTAAACATAAGATCAGCATTCAACTAAAATACCCTTCTCATCCCAATCTAATTTGTCAGCTGCAGAATTTTGGTCTAGAAATTTTATAGCCCAATCGTAAGACACGAGAGGGTAAACAAACCATTTTTCAGCGTCACCCGCACCTGGCTGGGGAGGCTAGTGAAGCAAAGAACTACAAGCGTATCGATAAATCGCAACATAAATAGCAACGAGTCCAATTTACACGCAGACAAACAAATTGTCCTCCCGAGATTGATCGTTCGCCTTGTACTGAACAGACAGGGAAGGATACCACCATGTTTCATACGAAAATGTGACGCCCACCCAAGATTAACGGCTAATTGAGAAAATACCCACGGAATAGAAACAATAGAGCAAATTAATCGACGTCGGCTAAAGATAAGCAGCAGCCCTAAATGTAATTTGTACAAGAACCATCACGAACATTTTAATTAAGAATTTGCTCCGTAGCTTAACATTGGTCTAATTTAAGCCTGATTGATATGAATTTTGCGATTAATTATCATTGACTTGTTGTTTATAAATAATAGGATACCAGAATAACGATGAAAAATTTTTTAAATACCAGGATATGAAAAATTAGAGTTAAGAAATAATTAACATCAGATTATCGTCATAATATTTTATTTCCTTGCTTTGTGTTCTATTTTTGTTTCGGATATAAAAATAAGTGAAAAGAAAAATCGAGATTGCAAAGAGTTGTGAACAAAGTCCATGAGGAAAGCGAAGGTGATGGTGCTAATGCTAAGGGTAGTGCGGGGGACGAGACGCCCCAACCACCTGTTGCCACCAATCAATAACATCACCAACGCACCATTGTTCCCTAAACCCTCACTCTACGGTGAATTCGCTCTAAAGCCGAATAAATCAGATACTGACGATAAAATGGCTTTAAAGTTTAAAAGAGGTCAATTCACGCAAATAGGTGAGCGGCATTTATCTTTCCATGAACATGCCAGTGGGTAACATAACACTCATATCACTTATACGATAAGCTGAGCAGGCCATGAAAAGATTTATGAGAACCAGGAAGCTATTGGCCTCGTATAAGTAGAACCGCAGAGGGCCACTATTGTCCACGACAAAACTAAATCAATGTTCCCTAACTGATAGCTGGTAAGCCCGAGAGAGCAATAAAAGGGCTTAACGGAAGCCTTGTTCAAACAGAAACGCTTTAGATAAGAGGATAATCAATACGCAAATGTTGTTGGAATACCTACAACGGTAAAAGGCGTTTAATGCGGGAAATTATTCGACGAACGTGACCGCAGCGAATGTAGATATAATATGATGAAGCAGCAGTAATAATACTTGGTTTTCAGGACGCGCATTTAAATTTGCGATATCCGATATATTGTAACGAATATTTAGTTCGAATTCGAGTATCTACTTTGGTATTGGTAAACCCGAAGCTGTAAGAAAACTTTATACGAGCGTCGCGCATGTTCCGAGGCCGGTCAATAAACTCGCCCCGGCGAATCTTGAACTTGAACCACTGAACAAGTGCGGAAATATCCCCTCCCTCAATCCCATTTCAAAGACAAATGCGAAATTCGTGAATTGCTTAGAGATGAAACATATCATTGCGAGCGAGGTACTTTGAAAACGCGTAACAAAGCAGAAATACAAAAATCACGGGATTGGAAAATACGTGATAATGTATTGATTGAATTTCGTTTGATGGTCTGAAGTCGAAATATAAGCGCGATGTGGGTGTTTTTATCGTTTTACGACTCCGTTACTTTATTTATACTCGGAAAGCAGCTTTTATCATTTTGCCATTTTCGAAAGAGAAGATTGCGAGAAATATCAGAGTAATGGGGAGTATTACGGTAGTTACGGTTCGTAAGGTTCATGAGCCGTGACCCTTTCGCATGAATCATCATGTTCTAAATAGCTTAACACGTTTAACTTAAAATAATTGGTTTGCGTGACAGTCATGCTGGAATTTGCGTTATTTGTCCACGTTAGCATTTCATATCACACGAATAATAGGTTTATTTTATTATCATTAACATTTCATTTGAAACGAGACGCATAAATAGTGTTGATTCTTTCAGGTGATGAGGTTACTGACATTGCAATAACTAATAATTATTATAGGCTTAGAAGCTTCAAATCACTGAACATTTTCGTCGTAGTAGGTTTGTTAACGTATAATCATAATGCTTTAAGTGTAATAATAAGCAGTCGTTGAGTCAAAACACGTAGTTTCTGTTGAACTTGACAATGATATGTATTTGGCGGACGTGGGTGTCAAGCACAGCTGTGGCAGAGACAATGGCTGGATGTACAGAATGTTATGCTGAGAAGCATCAACTGTGGCAGTCAATTATTGTTACACGGTAGGCGGCATCAGTTTACCAACGCAGCAGTGTTAACTTGTTTATTATGGAATTATTTAAAGGGTCGATTGAATTAGTACATACACATACATAAAGTGCTATAAAGTGTTCCAGCTGGAAGTAATAAATTCATAGCCGAGGAAATCACCAGACAAATAACACTGTAGTACCGAATAAAACTAGAAGCGTTAAATTGATAAATCCTTACAAACTATCTTCTATTTCTCAAACAAAAATTTGAACAAAGGTAAAGTCATACCTCATTCATCGAAAGATAGTTCAATTAGTAAGCCGTTGGAGCGTGTAAGTGCAGTGCGGTAACTTCCTAACAACTGACCTAATTGTGTAAATGGAAGGAACTTCTAGTTAAAGTTTAACCTTTAAATGTCTGGATCAGTATATCACACCAAATAAAGATTGTCACAAAGATGTCTGAGGAATATAGCGCAAGCACTCTTATAATGAACTAAAACAATTACTTTGCTCACCCGCGACCTTACAATAGTTACGTTTATGCAAGAAATGTGTGTTCATGCAGTTCCTCCACCTCCACACTGTACGAACACACACAAATCACATAAACCCAACCATCACCACCACCAAGCTACACTGACACGTTTCGAACTCAACCAGAGCTCATCTTCAGAGTTACCACTCTTATAACTTTACGCATTACGGACGGACGATTTTGATAGACATAATATATAATAAATAAAATAGTTTTATTTGGTACATCAATATTTCTTCACTCGTGTAAACCCCGATCCGAAGATAGAATTTTATTCTTTGTAGCGTGAAAGCCATGTATTTGCCATTTGCGAAAAATGAACCTATATTACTTTTACCACAGCATTCAACCGTGCTTCGATCTGATCGAAGCAACCGTGTGAATAATAAGCATTATTCAAAACACATTGCACGCTCCACTGATGTAGAGAACAACATATTATGAAGCACCATCCGCCGGAAATAAACCTTGTCAAATTAATCATAATAATACAGCAATAATTTTACTAATATCTTTGAACATCACATTGTGAAAGTGATGGAGTTTCATGCTAGCATCTTCTTAATACTTCGACGGGCAAGAATGCTCGATGAATAGGACAAAAGGCAGAAAGGAGCACGTTTGATAAGGAATTTGCCATTTGGGCGACACCCAAAATTCTTACTTCATGAATTAGCAGTAGTGAACCTACGCCTTAGTTAACAGGATATATAATAACGAGAAATAAAAGGACAGCATTGCTACACGAAAACGTATGAATAATAATGAATAAACATAGGAGTATTGGATTACGAATTAATTATTCCACATTCCGATGGCCATGCAATTTGCTTGTAACGTATGTTTACGCAAGTTTAACACAATATGGTTGTTGCAGCTAGTAGGTATGCGTTTGTGCTGTTACAAGAGCGACAATGGAGCTGTAAACAATAGAACAGATTACGGTTGCGCCGAAGCACGCCCTGTGGTGTGAGCTCAGACACAGCTCAAATAAGCCAGCTTGGATTATCATATCATGTATGTTTGCCCTTACACCGAGAAAATCAAGCTATTTGAAAGTTAAACCTAATTCAGATACCTATAAAGCAGAAGTATAAATGGAAAAGTTCGGAACTTACTACTAGTTAAACATACATCACGTAAAATATTGATAAGACATTGCGGTCTGACCTGAATATCAAAATTTGATATATAAATATCATAAAACGTAGTAGGTACCATAGAGAATAATGTTAATTTAATTTATATTTCATAAAGCTGATGTATAAATTGACGAACTTTACGAAAAACATTACAGCTTTTTGAATGCAAACTTAATTATTAACGGCCTGCGTTTAATCATATGCTGGTTTCGCACTCTGGGCTATCTTTTGGCAATTCATTCAATATATCAACGCGACTAGTAAAGATAAACTCACGCCCTAAATCTCGCGTTCAAACGAAAATATTTCGGACATTCCCCTTCGGGTAACCCTCTCAGTTTCCGCAATTTCCGCTTACCGCTCGGACAAGCCGCACTTTGCAAGATACCTTCCAGATACACGTAAGGTAGGTGCTGAAAAAGCACTTAATCTTGTTTATCTCTTTTGCGACGCGTCAACGGGGTTCACTAGCGGCGTACAAAGGACCGTGTATACAGGATGAGCCAACAATGCACCCGCATAGGGGCAGTTTGTTCGATAAACAGCCAGCGCAACGCAGTTTCATTCCGGCACAAGCACGAAATAATTCCGCTTATACTTTGACAAACAACACAGGCAGTGGGAATTTTGTAAAAGTTATTATGTTTCAATGTAACTTTATCGCGCACTGATTAAAAGCAAGTAATGTTAGGTTAACCTACTTCCTGCGCCAGCACGGGATGTTTATGTCGAGTCTCATGATGCAATGTTTGCATTCAAAATACAGTTTACTGTAAACTGGGACAAATCTCGCCACTCGGATGACCTGAAATAATGCTGTTGTGGATACTGCTAATGGAAATTATATATAATTAATAATATTAAACCTCAGTATGTATTTATATCGATTCAAACTACAAAGCTATCTACATAACCTCGATTGAGATCAACGATCGAAAGAAAAAAGAAGGTCAATTATAATAAGAACCATTCATGCGAATGATTACTAACGGGGTAGATCTTTTCTTAGATCACGCCATCAAACACGTCAAACAATGGGCTGCCTGCTGTCGAATTATCTTTGAAGCTCATTTTCACAGGCATAAATCGCGGAAATAGTTTTTAGGAAAATAACTTTTTGTGTTCATTTGCCTATTTGCGTCATTACATTACGCGGAGCGAGCGACAGTAATTTTATATGCAAATCACATTTAGTCTTTTCGTTTAGGGACGATAAACTTGTCTCCGCGTTCAGGGCCGCCTATTAAACCCAGGCTCCAAGTACAAAGACCCTAGATTACAGGTCACAAAGGTTATTACCTCGATCGCACGGACCGCAATCGATTTGACTCTAAATCGGTACTAGATTCAACTGGAGCATTTTGGCTACCAACTTTATCAATTTCACTTCAGCCTGCAGATTTGCGACATTGGATATTGTGGCCGTTATCAAGTGGCGTGACTATTTTATCTGCGATTATCCTTTCCAAATTATTTATTACTGCATCGTTAACATTTTCAAAGAGATTAAGTGAGAAGTAAGAATTAAGATTTTAAGTGAAGATAACATGAATGATGCACAAGGATAAGAATTTCTCAACTTAGGTAAGTATACATTGCAACTGGTTGTGTGCAATAGTGAGATCATCATCTAAAGTAAAGCCTTTTACAGCTTTTATTTTTATAATATAAACTTCTAAATTTAGCGGTAACTGCGTGGGGATTGACATTTAAGATTTAAAGTTATCACGTGTTAGCTTCTTATCCTTAGCACAACTGTGGAATACCTTCTCCGGCACACATGTCGAGCCCATCGGAATGTTTACGGGAAGCCGGGAGCGCCCTTCTGTCGCCGATGGTCATAACGCGTGGGGCGCGAGCGATCAATACCACAGGGCTTCCCTACTGCCAACTGCCACTGCGTAGCCCACTTCCAAACGCGTCTCACGATCCCTATGCAGTAATTACTACTCTAATTCCTTATTAAAACAATCCAACAGTAGATTTAGTGTGTAGTCAGAATTACGCGTGCGACTATGTTTTTATCAAACGCATCAGCGAATAGATTGTTGATAAATAAATAAATGTGTTAAAATTTCAGACTTGCAAAATCTAATTACACGCGGACGTAACGTTGCCCGTAACTTGAGTCACGGAAAATGCGTTAATTGTCGGGCTCATTACTGGAGCCGCGTGAAGACCGGCTTATGTGGGCAGACAGATACACATCAGGCTTCCGTCTATGCATTTATCTCGGTTTCCGTGGCATGATGCGCCACGCACGTACGTGACCGAATGAATTGGGCCGTCTCTGTGAGCCAGTTTTATTTCTCCACCATGCGGCAATTCGAGGGTTTATAACGAACCGCATGAGGGTATGTCACTGCCTCCGGAATGGCTACGCGTATTTGTTTTTTGAACGAAATAACTTTTCCCTCCCCTGATATTGGATACAAATACAACTTTGCCGTAACAAAAGAAACGGAAAGTTTATTGAGATCAGATAAGGAACATAATAAATAATACATTCGAGAAAGTAACTTTGCGAATAGGACGAAGTTCTTTTTTCTACATGACGAAATTATGAAGCAGATAGTTTTGTAATTGAGGTAAAGTGGAAAGTTTAGTTTTATTAGGTAAGACATTATCGCCTGGACGCAATCGAAGACGATTAATCGATAGTGCCTTAGCTCGGAGGGACGTCTTTAGTTAATCTAGATCTGAGACGTTAAGTAATGGAGAAGAGTGTTCGCAGGTAAGCTACGGTCCGCACGTCCTCTACAATTTATTGCCTCATTTCGACTAGACTACACTACGAGTAACAGCCTGCGTCAGACGCCTGGAACTTTCAGGGTTCTTTTTACTACTAAACTACTTTAACGGAGGGGAGAGTACGCTTGGTCGAATATTCATGTTCAAAGTTAAAGCTGCAGCCGCAAGTTTTACTCTTATAGTTACCGCAGATTTGCTTTCAGTTGTCTTATCATTTAAGGATGAAACTTGATTCAGATATTTCCAGCCAATATGAATGACAGACAAAGAACAATTTCTAGTAAAAAAGGAATCTTCTTTATCTACAGCACGTTTAAGTTTAAAGTGCAGCTGAGATCGTGTCTCATGCAGCACAATGAAAGAAAGTATAGTTAGAAACCAACTCATCTTGCAATAATCTGTTCGGATGAAAATCGAAAACCGCAACACAGCGAGAAAGTGCGCGCGGCGCGTATCGTATCGTTTATTAGCTATTCGCTGGCATAGGTAAGGAAGGGAGGTCTTTGGATTAAGCTACGCGGAATGAGCGGATATAAAATGAGAAAACTAGTTCCAAAAAACAATTTTGCTATGATATGAAGTTCAGGTTTCGATGAATATACTTTTTATCTCTTACTAGCTGTTGCCTGACGTGACTCCGTCTGCAAAGAAATCGTTTATCGCTATCCTGCGTGAGCTATCTAATTTTCCGGGATAAAAACTATCCCGTCCTTCCCAGGGTCTCAAACTATCTACATACCAAATTTCATCTAAATCGGTTCAGCGGTTTAAACGTGAAGAGGTAACAGAGTAACAGACAGACACACTTTAGCATTTATTTGATATGACCTGAAATTACAAGTCATATGACGGCTGAAATGAGCCAGATTGATGAATTCATCAATTCCATACAAATTGGTATGTTCAATAACTGGCGCTTTCATGAATAAATATGAATTATGGGGATGTCTATTTACAGAAGCCTAATTGATAATGAAAATTAGTGTTATTTGATTATTATTAGACTAATGATACCTGTTAAAGACTAAGCAAACATTGGGTGATGTGAAGAGGGTGCTATTATTCCCTAACTTATAAAAAAACCTATTAAATAAATAATCACAAAAAAATATCTAAAAGATTCCAGCTTCTAGCTATAAGGGTTACTGGGCGTTGATGAGTCAATTGAATCTGATGAACTTATAGAAAGAATAGTAATAATGACAAAACTGTATAAATAAACGGTGACCGTATACTTATTTGCCGATTATCGTTTTGCAGAGTTATTCGCAGATGTCGCATTGGGCAGAGTAACGTTTGGCACATTTTCACCCGACTGTCGAAGGAGGGTTATGTTATGTATGTATGTATCATTCTTTGGCACGCCCTGCAGCCTACGGCTCAATGGATTTTGAAGTGTGAGGTGTCATTAGATTCGTCTTAGTTCCGCGAGTGACATAGGATGTATATTTTCCCGGATATCCCATGGGAACGGGAATTGTACAGGCGGGTTTTTTCATCTAGTATTGAAATTAAAGTTATTATTACGCAACTTGCTCATTTCTTCAATTATTTAATCGGCAGAAAATTGATACACTCATCTTCAAACTTTGGTTGATTATTCATTTTGTAATTATCACAGTTAGCAGATCAACTATTGGTAGAAAAACGATAAGTCTAATGATCGTTTGACATTATTATCAGTATTAAGAGGAATTTTATGATGTTTCAAAACATATTAATAACAATGCTAGTTACGACGATGAGAAAATAGAGAAGTGTTAGTGTGAACCGTGCGTGACAAACAAACAATGCACGAGCCGAGCGAGCAAAGCGAGCGCGCTGCGGCAACGGCCGGCGAGTGACAGATATCGAAACATGTATGTAATACCAAAATTGCACATTAATCATTAATGACATCGCGGTATAAAACTTACTACAACCCTACCAACGCTAATAATACTATGATTATATTATGATCTCACAAATAGAAACAAATAAACAATCGATTAAAAGGCGAAACATTCGAGTAAAGAGTAAACAACGTTTCGAATTCGTCCTGATCTTGATTAATATGTGAAACAAGTTACTGCCAATAGTTTATCGGCTAATTAACTCGTATGCCAAGTAAATCAGTCGCGTAACTTTGAGCTGCGAAACAACTCATCTGTGACTTAATAATCTGCGAATCGTTATTCGGCGAAACTTTTTCTACCAGTTTGTTAGTGACCACAGTTTTGTAGTTGACAAAGATGTGAAAGTGAAGGTTTTTAGATGCCAAATACCTATGTATGTATCTATCTTCTAATCTATCTAATAGCTTTAGGCTGCGTATCCACCGGAGCTGTGCGAGGATGCGTTGCGAGGGATGTGTTTGTCATGAACCAATAGAAACACTTCATTTAAAAGGTCCTAAGTGAATGAAGTGTTTCTATTGGTTCATGACAAACACATCCCTCGCAACGCATCCTCGCACATCTCTAGTGGAAACGCAGCCTTAAACGAGCAATGGTTGTAGAATTATTTATTTCAGGGATCTCGGCAATAGCTCCGATGAAAACTAGATCAAGATGAGTCTCGTCTCCAAGGAAACGCGTGTTTACTTACGAGTTTTAGGTCGCACAGGAAATGTAAATCGTTGCTAGAAGGGGTAGTGTTCTCATTAAAACAAATTAACACAAAAACCTAATTAATTAAGTACTTTTAGAGAATAAGGAATAATGTCCAAATCTTCTGTTATTCGAGAAAAATAACGGTAAAAAGTGAGCTTGACTAATTAAGTGTTTTGTTTTGGTGGAGATGACAGAAATTTAGTACCTACCTTACGTTTCCACGGCGCGTTGAAATGTGAGGGTGGATAAAAGCAGGCCTGTGCTAGAGCTATTTATAGGCACTTAGCTACAGCGAACATTATGGTTAATGTTTATAAATGTTTACCTTATTAATTAATAAATATATGGACCTGTCTGGGTCTGGTTGGTGTAAGTGAAGAACGGATTGAGGCTTCAGCAACTAACTGTACAAACGGGATATCCAGTAGCGATCAAATTTGATCAAGAAGAGCGAAGATGGTATTAAAAAAAATGTTTGAAATATTATAAAATAAAAATCAGAAGACAAAAGTGCTAACAGTAATAATGGTTTATTTCCGTATTATCTTCCTGAAAAGCACTTACAATTATAACACAAGTAACACAAAGTATGTCGTATAATGAAATTTAAAAAAAAAACCGGCCAAGTGCGAGTCGGACTCGCGCACTGTGGCTTCCGTATTAATCTTTTAGATAAACAGCTGGAACTATAATAATCCAGTGTTAGCAGAGCCCTGCATCTAAGTAAAATGTACGCAATGTAGGATCATTCATTTTATATTAGTTAGTCAGGACCCGCCTTAATATTTAATTTAATTATATTTTTATTACTTGTTGTTGTATTGGATACAATAACAAACAATCGGTGAAGATTCCAAGTATCTAGTTAATATCATTATAGAAATCGAGAATAAAACGCTGAAAAAAAAAACACGTTTCTGTATGACGGCCCCCGTTAGTTTTTAACTTTATTTTATTTTTAGTACCTACCTAAGTATTTGTTGTTATAGCGGCAACAAAAATACATCATCTGTGAAAAAAATTCAACTGTCTAGCTATCACGGTTCATGAGGTACAGCCTGTATGTCACCACATACAGATAGACAGACAGACGGACAGTGAAGTTTTAGTAATAGGGTCCCGCTTTTACCCTTTGGGTACGGAACCCTAAAAACTAAAAAGATTACAGATTCAGATCCCGACCCACAAAGAGGCGAGGCGGCCTTGTTAAGAGATGTAATTTACAAAAGCGTTCCATTAACTTAATAAATACCTCATTATCAAAATTACAGTGTTTATACTACGGTATGAATTTATCGCTTCCGACGGTGCTTAAATGTAGATCTGGTTCTAGCCGGACGCGTTCGTCCCTTAAGTTAAGACACCTGCGGCACAGGTGGTTTGACAAAGATGCTTCTTCATAATAATTTAATAATCAACTTACTTACCGACTCCATGCTCATATTATCGCTTATTATAAAACCACGATGCGGCACACCTTTAGAAAATGAAGTTAAAATAAAATAAAGGTTAGTTATTCATTAGTTTGAAACTTATAGGGTCGTAGTTACATACGCAAGAGTATATCTAAGTTAGTACCTACCTAAAAGAAAACATAAAATCTGTAGCTCTATTCTCTATTCAAAGAAGTTTTCATTTTATTATTATTATGTCGATTCTGACTTTAGCTTCACTTCAAAAGCACAAAAGTGTGTAAGAAAATTTACCAGAATAACTTATCTCACATTTGAGAGGTAGGAAAGCAGTTGGATACAGGTCCAGCTGATTACGCAATAGGCAAAATTACTTGAACAAAAATATCAGAGAAATGTAGCACTTAAAAGTGAGGGTCTAAAAATATCCCGCAGAAAGCTCCCGCGGGCCTGAGGTGGGTTAAATAAATTACACAAACATGAGGGGAATAGGACGGAGCTGTCTCAACCAACGCAGGGAGATAAAGCTAACATTATTCATTTCTTTTATCTCAAATGGCCACGATAATTGTGAAAACGTAAGCTACATAACAACTAATTAAATTTCGTTCCGAACATGACCGTTAAATTCAATTTCTACAAAATAAATCGGGAATATTTTGTAACAAAGAAGAGAGAACGGGGCGTGGGAGTTATTTCTCCAGACCTTATAGGGTTTCTAGAATTTACAACGTCTTTCACCGATAAATTTGGATGGTTGGCTGGTTGAAAATTTTCTTAAATAAAATAGTAATATTATTGTACATTCCGTGGCAGTTCTACATTATTAAAGCCTCGATAATTCTAGTAAAAAATACTTCGGTTAAACTACTAGATAGCGCAATTGTTCGGCTTATCAATAATAATCACAATTTTATATACCTATTAATACAGTACGTTATCTCTCATTGGAAAAATTCTCAACCCATCACTTCGTGATTTTGAGGTAACGTACTTGTCCGAAGCCAAAGACGCTTGGAAGTTAGCCTGCCCAGGCAAAGATCTGCCCATTAGCACGCAGTGTCAAAAACTATGGGACGAACCTATCTGCCTCCGGGTTTACTCTCACCTACTAGATACAAGCAAGGACAGCGCAGAGACGGCTCGCTTGTTAGCTGTTGCAGAAAAGGAGTCTGGTTATTGGCTTCAGGCGTTCCCGTCCATTAATTATGGAAACCTTATGGACGACCATAGTTACAGGTTGGCTGTCGGTTTAAGACTGGGCGGAAACATCGTCGTACCACATCGCTGCTTTTGTGGCAACAACGTGGATCGGCTGCGTCACCACGGCCTAGCTTGTCCCAAAAGTGCCTCAACGACATAATCCGTCGGGCTCTTGCCAGCATCAACGTACCGTCTACATTGGAACCGGTTGGGCTAGCACGTGATGACGGCAAGAGACCTGACGGAATGACGTTAGTACCTTGGCAAATGGGACGGCCGCTTATTTGGGACGCCACTTGTGTGGACACTTTAGCACCGTCCCACCTAGCTACTACGTCATTGAGGGCGGGCGCGGCGACTGCAACGGCCGAAACAGCAAAACGCCGCAAATACGCAAATTTGGCAGACAGCTACGTATTTGCGGCTTTTGCTGTTGAGACTCTGGGGCCGTGGGGATCCGAAGCTCAAAAACTTTTTAAATTATTAAAAAGTAAACTTGTCCGATCCACAGGTGACCATAAGGCTGGCTCTTTCCTCGGTCAACGTATTGGCGTTGCCATACAACGAGGAAACGCAGCCAGCATTATGGGCACCCTGCCCATTAGCAGCGATCTGGGAGATATTTGTAAATACAGGTTTTTAGGTTTAGATTAAGTAAATTTAAGTTTTTTATTTTTGTGTTTTAAAATATGTTTGTGTAAATATGTATATTTTTTTGTTGAATAAATTAATGTGGCCTATTAATTGTATACTTTGGCATTATCAATGTAATCAATCCTGCGACCCAGATTGCGCCCGAATTTACATTTTTCGTACACATAATTTAAAAAGTTACAAATCCTGGGCTACTTAAGTAGGCTTTTTGAACCCATAGCAAAACCATCGCATTGTATTCGATTTCGCTTACCCCATACGCATTATCCCATCCCCGAGGACTTAACGGTGTACCGTTTCCGAGTCCCCACTCCCTTCAGTGAACTTTACTGTATGTAAATAAGTTTTACAGACGGTGTTCGTAGTACACTCCAGAATGGGCCTCGCTCCATAATTTGTGCGTAGTTCCGAACATAAAACACCCTATTGTTGGGCTCGGGAGGGCAGTTGCCAACGTTTTACGCACTATTTTGGTGCTCAATATGGCACACCTTACACAAGTAAGAAAAAGTATATGCGTGAGGACTAATATAAAAAAATATGGTTAAGATATTGGAGTTCTTGACATCCGTTCTGTGCTATGTATGTCGTGGGAATCTATAAATTCACATACTATGCCGTAGTTACGCAACTAAGAGACTACGGTCCAGTACATAAATTACAGTCATAACGTAACTTAAATGGGTTGCAGTACTTCGACATCGTTTAAGAGCAAACTGGAAATGAACAAAGCTATTACTTTCGATAAAGTACAAGGAACTTACACATTTGGGCACCATTTTAATTGTGATTGGACGATAACATGCACGGATTCAAATTGCCAATGACAATTGTGATCCATTAAACTTGCAGTAGCCAATGAATTGGAAGACAGTAGACAGTAGTCTACAAGTTACAACGAAAACACAAATGTAAATTCGTGATCAAAGCTCTTTATTAGTATGAGTAATAAGTATGTTCGATTCAAATGAAGGGCCAAGCCATGGACGATGTTGGCACGATCCTTAATAAACGCAAAGTAAAACAACCTCTATGAGAAAACGCAATCACGATGCTAATCATTGTTGAGTAATCATCATTAGGTGTCTTACGTCATTGAGGTTTCGAAGGGAACGGATCTTCCAGAAGTAATCCATGTAATTACATATTAATGTTAATCATTTTAGGTACTGAACAGCTGTCAAAGAGAAAATAAGTTTTGTAAGGGTTAAACAAACTAAAATAAAACTGTCTGAGCTGTTATGAACCTAAAACTGTCTGAGCTGTTATATTTATGATTAGTAATCTAGTGAACAAAAAATGTCTAGACCGTATGATAAAATTAAATATATGAGTAAGGTAAATCTTGTCTTAGAACTCCGTCAAGTTGATATTTGTTTTGATTTTGTACAAAAACTTTGCATATCTACTTAAAAGCTTTAATATGAACTATTTAAGCTATATATTTATCTAGTTTTAATAATATAAATGAAAAAGACGGAGTAAACTTTCAAAATAAACACAGACGTTACACTGGCAGAGTTCAAAGGAAGCGGAGAGTCTCGAATATTTGAAGTGTGAAATAACGGCTGAGCTCGGCAAGTCGGCACGCAGTGAAAGCAACACTTATATCAGCATCAATAGTGACTAGACCGCCAACGCTTTGAATATGGAACGATAGGATAAATCTGAACAAAAATAAGGACAAGTAAAACCAAAAGCTATAGAAATAATATTGTCAGAATGCTAATTCTCAATTTCTCCCCCTGTAGTAATACAAACAGGCTATGAAGTGTTCCGGTTCGTAACGAGGGGGAGTAAACAGTGAGCAATGCAAGACAAGCTTCGGTAACTGCAGAGGAACATGGAAAAGTACATAAAAATTGATTTACATAACAGCTTTTTAGTACCGTGAATCAATCCGTATGAAACGATCCATCATTTCCTAGACGCTGATCGATATGATGGCATTAGCAACCATAGCTATGCTTTCAACCTTATTGCCACTTCCGTGACTTCGTGGTGAAAACTTAGTAATAGCGGGTTCGGATTGAGCGTATATGCAGTTCCTGTTGTGTTCCATCGTCAATTTTATGTTTGTGCAACCAATAATCAGCGAACTTCGTATCAAAACGTGATTGGCGTGCACGTGTACAAAACTACCTATTACCTAATGCAGACAATAATGTATGAGTATGTTTTATCTAGCTACAGTGCGCAGCTGTGCTGACCACAGTCAGAGCTGGCTGATATGTGGTTATACAAGGCATTGGCGTACAATGCTATCCGACTTAGGGGTATAGCGACAGGTGCTCCAATACTAACTAAATCTATAAAAAAACTATATGAACATAGTTTTATGTTCCAGCAAAATTTGTAGTATTTAGTAGGTATACGATACTTTATAAAGTGAAACTCGACACTAAATAAGGTACATACGACTGGAAAACAGTTTGTTGTAGCGGATTACTTGTTAACTGGATCCGCGCAGCGGTATAAAGCAATCATCTGTTCCATTGAAAGGTATCCCGAATGGGTATCGCGGCAGGTTTTTCGTGTTCCCAATCAATTATCTTACTTCATATGGTCCGGCAGCCCTATAAGACCGTTCGCATAGACTGGACATTGGACGCAGCCGGGCAGCGGCGCACGTATCATACGCTCAATTACACCGACGACGCAAACCAGAGGCCCTGCCGCTCACCAACGATACAAAGCTTCCAGCGCTACCACGTACTTTGTACCTTTTCGAACTTAAGCTCCCAAGAGAATCTTCCAGAGAATTAATCAAACAGGTGAGCTGAATCTAATTAAGCAACAGCTGCCAGTACACAACGAGCATCGATTATTTGCGAGAAGACTGCGAAAACAAAGACAAATTGTTTTGTCTAAACGGAAAGCTTATGCCGTTAAATTCTTAGCTTAATTGTAGTAGCTTTCTCGGTAAGAGCACTTATACTGTCCTCCTCTGTAAAATTATGTTATCCCAGCTTCAAGTAAAAGGAGAGTAAAATGCGGTAGTGATATTCAAATGGTTTTGTTTTCTCGTAAAACCGAAGCATTTCGAATCACAGCAAATAACTGGTTCAGTGTTGCCAGAAGGTCACTTTTGCAACCTTTTAGGTGATTTTTAACCCCTTCAGGCTACTTCCAGGTTACACTACTTAAAAGGTTACTTTTAGGTGATTTTTCCGAATTCGTAAAAACAATAAAGGAAATCTAGCAGTTTTCAGAAAAATCTTGAATCGCCAATATCTTAGAAATTAATAATACTGCGTACCAACTTATTTCAGTGGCAAAAAAAATTGTATATAAGTACTAAAAACGGAGTAGGTATAGCAAAATTATCCATTTTGTTGTAAGTTCATGCAACAAACACCTTATATAATTAACTTTTAATACCTTTCCGTCGGAAAAAATATGAAAGGTTATTTTTGACACCAAATGGTTACTTTTTCACATATTTCAGGTTATTTTGTGAAAATCTGGCTGGCAACACTGAACTGGTTGCTTATTATCTCGGACATTCCTGAGGAATGTTTAATATGAGAAATCAATGCAGAAGACGCTCGGTTTCTGAAACGTTGTACAGAAATCAATAAACCAACGTAATATTTCGCAACTGCTGGTTTTAATAAAAAATAACTCTTAACATATTTCTGACAAAGTCTTCAGAAAAAGAGAAATGCTTTGTGATTTCATAATGACAAAATGAATTGCAAAAATTGTTCAACTCGTCACAATTAGCTCGTAGTACCGTAAAAATAACACTTTGGTTTTCCGGCGGATGAATTTTAAAAATGCAGGCCTGTGGCCGGGAAATGGCGGAGAGGAAGCGCCTTGCGAGCGGGCGGAGGGAAGTATTTCGCGTCGTCAAAGGCTCAGAGTGTCGCGTTGGTTTTGTTCACGACTCCGGTATTTATTAATTTCACGTATTCGCCACTTCCCTTTTACGCAATGTTACCTTTTTGCTCGACAGTGGGAAAGCGGGAACGCGACTGACTGTGTAGATACACAGAGACGTTTATAGCCTTTTGAGCTCCAAACTTCGTTGAGTTGGAGAAAGGATTTTGCTATTTAGACATGAGATTTGTTAAAGTTAATTCTGGAAGATATATTAAGATTACAGCTACTCCAGACATGCGGTCGTAAAACATAGATACTTTATCATGTTGTTAGGATTGCTTGTTTTTCTGACTTAACTAGTAAGTTTTAAAAACTCGAAATTTTAAGAGCGATGTAGACGAAAGCTCTATCCATCCGAGCTAGACGGAACGGCAGTCGATAAAATTGCCAGGTCCATGAACTTGCAACTGTATTGCAGTCGTATTTTTAGCACAACCCGTTCATATAAAACAATATCGCGATAGAAACGGCTCGTTGGCTGCTCAGCGAGAAAACGTATGAGTAATCATTGGAGCAGGAAAAAAGCGAATCGGGTAAAAAGGTCAACATACTTACTGGCTTTCTTATCGACGCCCACCTTTTGTTCGTGTATAGTAAAACAACGCAAGGTTCAAAAAATTTCCATTACATAATATTTATCTGTAATGATAAGAAAATGAATAACGCGGTTACTAACACAACTAAAATGTGTTTAAGCCAAGCCAGCCTCTTCCTTTCACATTTCTGCAATTGTAATAAGTGAAAACTACTTTCTGCTAATTTTTATCAGTGCAATTATATCATACATAATTCACCAGACGTATTTATAATATAAATAAAGACTAAGTATGTAAACATTTAAAACCGGCCAAGTGCGAGTCGGACTCGCGCACGAAGAGTTCCGTACAATTATCTATAAAAATCACGTTTGTTGTATGGGAGCCCCCCTTAAATATTTATTTAATTTCATTTTTTAGTATTTGTTGTTATAGCGGCAACCGAAATACATCATCTGTGAAAATTTCAACTCTCTAGCTATCACGGTTCCCGAGATACAGCATGGTGACAGACGGACGGACAGCGGAGCCTCAGTAATAGGGTTTCCGTTTTTAATAGGGATATTAAACATTATTATTACTAGGCTTGTAAACAGTGTGTCCCGAATCAGAAATTGTGTCCATGCCGTAAAGATACAGCAGAACAAATAAGCGTCGAATTTACAGAGCTATTTACCGCCAGATGTTCACCCTAAAGGTTTGTAACGGTCTAACTTTATCCCACATGTAATGATGCTATTGTCCCTTGTCGGACGAAATTGGAGCCATGAGCTTGAATGTCAACTGTGATAATTCATAAACAACTTCTATTCTAGTTAACTTTGAATACTACTCGAAATCGACATTAACTTTCTAAACTCATAAGAAAATAACATTATAAATAATAGTACAGAGTATTGACCAGAAAATGATTGTAATTGATGATGACAGTTTAACGAGCCAATAGAATTAGTTTAATAGGAAGTGTATATATAAAACATGACAACAACTTTCAAACAATGAATCAATAAATACCGAAGGGTGTGAAACCAGCTCAATCGTATTTAGCAATAAATTCGATGTGAAAACAAAAAGAATACGGGAGAACTTACTGTTAATTAAAGAGTATTTCAATAAACTAGTAGCTATAGCTATTTTAAGATTGTGTATAAAAGGTAACTTGATTAAAGCAACATTCTTCATATCCCAACGGTGTTTGTAGTTTGAAGAGGTCTGAGACAGCAGGTGTTGCTTCAATTGAGGTAGCAATTTAGCGAGTTTAATTTAAAGACTGAAGAGAAATAAAATAGCAGAATACAGGTGGGAAATAGAAAATCGAGATCTGATTGTCTGTAAAAATAATAGTTATTTGTTATACAAGGGGGGAAAGTTGTATTTTACCTGCGAGTGTCCATTTGAAACACAAGCTATCGAAAGGATTCTATGATTGACCACGAGCGAAGCGAGTGGTTCAAAAATAGAATCCTTTCGATAGCGAGTGTTTCAACACACGAGAAGTAAAATAACTTTTCACCCGTGTATAACACAAAACTTTTCACCTCACTACAGCGAGGAAAATAAGAAAAAGGGTTTGTACTATCAATTATTATTTATTTATTCACTCAAAATAATTAATTGAAAAGTTTTGTTTTAAGTTTTTTTTATTATTTCGGATGCGTTTTGATCGCACATCGACTTACTTGGACTGTCAGAACATTTTATCCGTTTTTGCAACAAGAATGAAGGTTAATGTTGAATGCTGATATTTATGAATTAAAATAAAGTTGTAAGACTGTATTTAGTGTTTTTTACTCGATGCAATTCATTAATTGTGATGTTCAAAATTCAGCACTTTTAACGTTTTACGTTTTGTTAGCTGTCAAATATCACGTAAGCTGCCTTCAAATGTCAAAACTCTTTCTTCACATGTGGATAAAAAGCGATTTTCTCAATAGATGTCAAACAAACAAAAAGGGCTTTCCGAGCTAGTGAGGTGAAAAATATATTACTCTTTACACCAATACAGTCTCGAGATCAGATTTCTTGAGTAGTTTGGGTAGCGTTAAAAGCCAAAGGATGGATTTTAGAAAATAGTCTATTCCGATTCCGATGTTTATTTTTGGACAAGCCTATGGAGAAATTGACGTAATTCTGTATCTGGGTCAGCTGATGTGTACGTCGCTTCTCGATTTCCGTTAAATAAGTCCCATTGGGCTTTGGCGAGAGTACCATTCCGCTAGCAACTTTATCCGGATCAACCGGTAGGACCATTCGGGAAAATTTGTACGTTGAATTTGCGATGAATTCTGGTGCACTTATGAATCGCTCTAGTCGATTGAATCGGATAACACCATTTCGGTACTAAACCGGAGTGCGTGCGACTAATAAAACAGCCTGCGTAAAATGTAAACGGTATTTCAGGAATAGTGTTAAAAATAATGAGGCCTTTATCCGATAGCAAAAAAATTACAGTGCCAAAATAGTTGAAGAAAAGGTTAATAAACTTTTCATAATAATGATGTAAAAAGACCTCAATATACCAGTAAAGCTTACTAAAAAACGTATGTTTTGTCTAGACGATATTTCTGTCTTTAAGTTGCAGGGATTGTCGGGAGTTTTCAACGCAAGCAAATGCAATTTACTTTATGAAGGTTGTGTTTAGACAACTTTCAAGCGCTTATCTTCACTGGCGACCGCAAATGGTGAAACACAATGGGCTTGGACTGCCTTCTATAAGTGGATTTATACTACAAGCGTTATGTGTATAGGTGCATGAAATCAAGTAAGTACCTAAAATAAGAAGTCGAGATCTGGATTAAAGAACATAATTAGGTCATTATTCAAGTGTTTGTTCTGAATCACTTTCGTGGACACATTTTTGTAGAAATAGCAGAAGATTCTCTGATACAGTTACCAGTTATCTGGTAGAAGTACAGGACCTCTAATGAATAACCGAAAACGCCATCAAAATCGTAAAAATTACCACAAAACTGAGGCGGTTGAAACGCTCGAATAATTACTTGTTATTCAATATTTCTCGCAATGTAACTAATTCATTATTGACAGTTCTAACTGAGAGTTCTTTTTGTCATGACACAATTTTAATTAATATTACTAATAACCCAAGGGAAGCCTACGCAATTTAATTACATACATAAATTTCAACTTTCTCCATAAAATCTTAACTTAGCGAATTCTGGTAACGGTAACATTTTTAAACCTTCGGGGCACAGCTGAATTGACCAATTGTGCATTTTCCCTAGCAATCACGCCTGAGGTCTCATTATTCCACTAGGTGTAGTCAAATGAACGTGAGAATCTGTGCGGAGGGCGGTTCGCTTAGCTCAGACGACCTGGCCAGTTGCATAATAACTGCAATTAAATCGGAAACGCTACGGCAAACTGGGGCTGTGACAATAAAAATAGTAACACAAGCCGCGATCACATAATTAGAATGTTGATGCAAGATGTTAATTTATAGACTAATACTAACTGTTGTCTGCGACTCCGTCTGCGAAAAATAGGGGTATAAAAATAGCCTATAACCTATTCTCAGATCACCAAATGCAGACAAAAAAAAAATCGAACAAGCCAAGTCGGAGGAACAAACACAGTGACACGCGATTTTTATATATTAGAAAGAAGAAGATTAGATTATTCGAAAATACTTAGTACCATATATGGGATATGAATGAAGAGTTCATAAATATCTACCTACACTCAACTAGTAGTCCTAAATATAATAGCTCGTTTAAGTAGAAAATTTAATGCCTAAGCATTTCGTCAGTACAAACTTAATTTAATAATGGACAAATTGATTTGATTATGTTTGTTATTTACCTACAACCCTCAAAATCCTTACAAAGGCAGCATTTATTCAACTAACAACAAATAACTTCTACCCCTTACACGAGTGTGGAACGAGTAATAAAGTTGTATTGATGTTAATATTACATAGGTACTCAGCTTACGCTGTTTTGCCGGCGTCCTTCAAACGGTTTCTATAGACATTTCTGATAGCCATTATTGTTGTTTCATTATTAGACTCCGGACATTCAACCTTTTCTCGTGTGAAAACAAGAGCCCTTTTGTTCTACAAAGGGGAACAAAATAGCGCCTTCAGAAGTTGCCGCGAACTCGACGACTAATAGTTAATCCGCACAATAGATATCAATATTCATCCTTGAAACTGTGTTCGAAGGACCAAAAAGACGGGCGTTGGTAGACAATGCCTTGCTCTACTGAAGTAGTGTCACTTCGATAATAACTGGCTTGCCTATGCTCCCCTGACTTCGTTATACGTGCCGACTTCTTGTCAACCACAGGTCGATGAGCCACAGTCAATAAAGTGCGTCACGCAAGGGTTACCATGTCAGCTATAGTTAATTCTCTTGCTTTTCACGTCATTAGAATAAACAAGCCCTAGCCGCAAAAAATGCCGCATTGTAGGTCTTTGACTTCTTAAACTAGTGTTGGCACCATAAAATTTCTCCAAAACTTCTCGAGCTACTTAATAGTACATACTGCAGAGGCCGTGAAGGAAGGGATTGATGGACGAGATTTGGGGTAAAACGAGTCCAGCAATCCCTCTTCCGGCCGAGGATTGTATAGAGCTTTTCTAAAACATGCATCATCATCATCATCATCATCATCATCATCATCATCATCATCATCATCATCATCATCATCATCATCATCCATCCATCCATCCATCCATCCATCCATACATCCATCCATACATCCATCCATACATCCATACATCCATCCATCCATACATCCATCCATCCATACATCCATACATACAACCATACATCCATCCGTACATCCATACATCCATCCATCCATACATCCATACATCCATCCATCCATCCATCCATCCATCCATCCATCCATCACCAGTAGTTTAGGCGGTTTTATAGAAATAAAAGAAGATAGATTTTTTTTTAATGTCGTAACTTGGCTGTATGTAATTTTTCCTTTGTCAGTTTAATGTTAGTAAACAAATTTAAAAAGTTACAGCAGCGGACAATAATGGTTTTTCATACTTACTTTTATGGCCTAGGCCAAGAAGTAATGTAGGGAGCCATAAACAACAAACTTCATGGCTTCATTTCGTGACATTAACACATACATTTCAAAGCATGTTTGAGAAAAAGATGTTTTATAACAATGCGGATTCTGTGATGTTTAATAGTGTAATTCGATTACTGTGAATCATGTTACGCTTACGTTCTAAACCAATATCACTATGCAATTTCGGGTTAGTAATTAAATATTAATCCTCACCAAAACAAATTCAGGTTTACATTCGTACCTGTGAACAAAAAATCATAGTTATTACAAATGTAGGAAGCAACAATAAATAGGACTGGAGTGGAGTTTTATTAGAACATAATACAGTAGTGGGTAATTTTATGAGTCATAAGATTGGATCGATGCGAGAGGTTCACGTGTTAGAAAAGGCACTGCTTCTACCTAGTGCCTGTAACCTGTAATACCACTGGCAATAAAGCTTATTACAGGTGGCTAGCCTGCGCTGTAATATCCAGGTATAAAATGTGCTATCTATTATCGTTAATAGCTAATCTATATGTAATGGAGATTCTAGACGACCTAAAGATCTACAATTAAATAAGCTAGCAGATATGATGGGTGCGGTCTACTTTCAACTTTTTAGCTTTCGCTACATGACAAGACAGGAGAAAAATTAACTTCAGCTACTTGTGGATCGTAAAATTAGGTACGGTGTTATCTAAACAGGTACAGGTAGAAAAAGGCGCGAAGAAAGAAGAAATATAAGACAATACTAAGCTACTGCATGAAATCACAAATATTATTGGTTTACTGTTCAATATGAGTTAAACCGTGACCGTTCCAGCTTAGAGGTTAAAAATAAATGAAAGTTTGTTGACTGAATATGAAAACAAAGTTTAACTACACGAATAGATATGATAGATACGTTCATTTCGGTTAACGGCCACTTCGTTGAGGTCACCGTACCATAAACAACGACTGCCATTCCGACTTTATGGTGTTTTATCAAGGTACCGTTGAGACGTCACTTGTTTTATGGTTAACACTACGTTTCCGCTACAATGATTACGAAAACTGTCAACACTTGAGAATGGTTTGTTTATTTTCAAACGGGACGTGCGCAAGTTGTTCAATTGTTGATGCTTACACTCCGACATTGCTCTCAGAATTACTTGTAAGTGAAAGTAATTAGATTACTTATCGTTGTCACTGGTGCCAAAACAATAATTTGTTATGTTGATGTCGATTTCGCTTTTAGTTAATTAAAGCTTACAAAAGTTTTATAAAGATGTATGAGTTCTGTTATTATAAAACAGGTACTAGAAATTATGTATGATGGAATAAAGGTAATTAATTAAGAGTAGACAACAAGTTATATTTCTCCACTAAGATTAGCATGATAGCCAGATGTGTACTGAAACTCAATTAGGGAAACAGGGAAAACGGTATTAAATAACAAACATGGATATAAAGCTGTCGTCAGAAGCCATGCAGGACAGAAGTTCGAATCTTAAAATAGAGTCGGGAACGTAATATTTTTAACGCTGAAACCGTCACGCTTCACATTTCAATCAACATAACAACGTAACTAAGTACGTTCATTATACAAAGTCACTCGTTCGCCCTCCCAAACCGCTGATCTACACCGAAGTCAAATCCCTTTGATCTTCTGCTTACGAAAATTATATATGGCACACTGGACTATTTCGAACATGGGCTATGAATGCATTTAAAACAATTTACTTTATTTTCAGTTAGTACTAAATTCAATACGACGGTTAAAACAACAGTTTCGAGTTACCAAGATCCGGTGCTTAAATCTAAAGACATGATGCTTTCAACGTTTCAACGGCCGCGGGGTGAGATTTGATCCAGTCAAAATATGATTAAACAAAACTAAGTATAACACTACTATTGTAATATTACGTGGACTAAAATGGGCAAAACAAATTAATTACAAAAATAGACACCATTATTTAGTTTTTAGTATTAGGCAAACATGCAAAAATGGGCATGCTTTCATAAATGAAATTACAAAGAAAAAACTGGACGCCTAACAGAGCAGAACGGCAGTGTACAGCGGGTATAAAATTATGAAGGTATAGAGATGGGTCAATGCTTTCAGTTCAGCCCCACCAAAGTCACGCACTGATGAACCACTAATTGTTTGCGAGACCATCTTATAGAAGTGAGCAAAGTAAGGGTTGAATTAGGGGACAGTGTTTAATAAACAGATTTCAGGGTTAATTTATAAAACATCTGTATCAATTAGGGAAGCTTACTTTATAACACGTAAAAATTTATTTGGTTGTCTTTATTTCCATTATCAACATCTGGTGATGATAGAACATAGGATTCACCGGTTTGTATAGAAAAAGGTACTTCTCCGGCATGTAAGATTTCGAATCAAATTATAATTACGTACGTGACATGACACCAGACACAATCTTTTGTCAAGCCACTGGCCGTCATTTTCAAAGCTGTCAATGGTGAAGTCGAGACGTAATCACTTGATTAGGCACAATAACAGACAAGCCCAGATGTTCTAGTTAATAGAAGCAGAGTTAGGGATCAAAATTTAGTTTTTCTATTTCGTAGTGATTGAATTGATATTATGTTATCATGCTCTAAATACATTAGCATCTGTCCTTACTGCACTTACCTTATCTTTATTTTTACAGACCGGCCCTTTTAGGGACTATCGCGGTTGAGTGTTTGCGTATAAGATTCACAAATTCATATCTTGAAATTATAAACCGGCTATGAATCAATACCTATAATAAAATATTTATTGGTCAAATCCCACTGTACAGGCTTAGTTTTAGAGGCATGCTTGAACAGCACATTAATTTATAAATAGCGAGTTTATGGGCAATATAGGAGCCCGCATATCCATGGTGGTTACTGCGGTAATCCTATATGTATCAGTTTTATTACTCGGCGATGGAACAGATTAACTAATGGGCTAGTCTGGAGCGTTAATTGACTAAGCCGAGGACGGTACGGGTACACGCCCTTTTGAGCATTCAATCACTACGCGATTACCACGTGATTATTTATGTTCCGTACTGGTTACATTACATCGGTGATCGACCGCTAACCCTTTCTTATAAGCTGAGAGTGGATAATTGAACGGTTGATAACGAATCATGTCGGGTAGCAGTTAGGTATTGTACAGAACCGTTCTAAGCTCTAGCGGCAACAGTTACATTGCATGCTCATTTATAAACGGTTACAGAGACGACAATGACGAAAGCAAAAAAAAAGCGGTAATAGAATCACAAGTCCTACAGGTTTTTTCTTGCGTGTGCTGCTAGGTATAGTACAAATTTTTTGAGGTGTCTCGATCTCGTTAATAGCCCACCTTTCGAACAAAGCCATTGCATTAAATTATTTCCTCAAGTGAATAATCCTCAGTTTAAAATGAACGTAAATTTAAGATAAAATAGCTCATTGAAATAACGACTTTATTATTTACAGTAGAGAGTTCATTTTAATTGAAACTTTGTTTTATTGTTTATTTTGGTTGTTTTGGCTGCATGTCTACGACGCATTCAATGTTGAAAATATTATCTAGCAACAAAGTTTCATTGTAAATGAACTCTCTACTTTTAAATAATAACGTCGTTATTTCAATGAGCTATTTTATCTTATATTTCTGTTCATTTTAAACTGAGGATTGTGCACTTACGGACATAATAGTCTATACAATGGCTTTGTTCAAAATGTGGGCTGCTAACGAGATCGGGACACCTCAAAAAATTCGTACTATAACTACTGTGCGGGGAGCGTCTCGGCCGCGCAATGAACAGAGAAGATGCTCGCCTTGCCGCTATCCACTGGCGTTCAGTGCGCGGCCTAACATACTTATGTCTTCTTGAGCACGATTATTGATGAGATATCACAGTCTAACAATGAGACAGTCAAACGTGACAATAATTTTATTATTATGTGGATGACAAATAATAATACACACGTGGATATAAGCAAAAAAGCAATATCATATTAGATTAAAATCATAATCATAATAATCATACACACAATGAATAAATGATTATGATTATTACGAATAAAAATAAACATGACAAGTGATTTATTTTACTCGCGTGCAGGTTAGTTACGAAAAAGGTAATTAGGTAATAATGATGAATTTAGTTATATTTTCAGTGCAAAACAAATTTTGCTCTAAAATCGACACTTCAATTGACCAAGTACATAAAAGTTACGCGCGCACATTATATGATGTATTCTATAATTTTACACCATCTAAACCTGCTTGAATAGCAACGGCAACATGTCTTGTCCTACTAAACAAAAAAATTGACCTGATACCGATTAACCTTTGCAAGTAAATGTCGCAAAACCATCCCTTGGAAATGTCATGGAGCTCAATCATACTGTATCTACAGGTTTTTTTAAATAATAACATTTCATAATGACAAAATAAAGGACTAACTGTAATTGAAAAACTTATAGTGACACTAATGAGATGAAACTTATGACTAATGCGGATTCTGCTTCATCGCTTTTGTGAATAAATTGAAAATTCTAATTTCTTGAAATAGCCATGCATTTCGTGAAAGTTACATGAACATAAATATTCAGATAAACGATAGTCTCGCTAAGCTGACGCAGGTAAACTACAAATTGCTTGTTCACATGACGTCAAATCAACGCTTAAGCTTCTAGCAATTGTAGGTAATTAATGAAATACAAGATTCAACGAAATTTAAAATGTAAGTAAGTATATAAAAATAGTTACTAGAGTGCAGACTTTTTTCTTGCTGTTAAAATTGATTCAACTTTGTTCGAGGTTAAATTGGTCCGCTGTTTTTGTATCACCATCAAAAGATAAAACCGTGCTTGATGTTGCAAAGTGCTGGGCTAATGTTTCCGATGACCTCCACGCCGAAACACCTAATATTTACCTAAAATTCATGGTGCATAATTGCTTAAGTTCCGAGAGTCATCAGCAAGCCACAATCAACAAGTGTTTTAGACGCAATCTTGCTTCGTGCGTGCAGCACTCATCACAGCCATGCTTCCGTTCATGTTAACGTAAACAAAAAACCTTCCTGTACGTATCATCACGACTGAAATTAAATAACATAAGCACACGAATCTTCATTACAAGGGGATTAACTTGTGCGGATGTGTTAGCAAGTTAATCTTAGATTAACCGTTTGAATTGTTAACCTTGAGAGACGATTTTCTACTACATTTGCTATATTGGGCCTACTGCCATCGTTGTAGATAAAGTTTCATTATTAATGTCAGCACATTATTAATCTAACTCTCGTCCATTAAATTCAGAGGGGTTTCTTATTTCTTTAATCTATCAAATCTATCAAAAAACAGTTTAGTACCTACGCTTTATTACAAATTCTATTGATGTCTTACACCTAAATTATTTCACACAAAGCTTCATGTCAAGTTTTTGTCAGATCAGCTATTTAAATATTGAATAAGTCTGTCTAGTAATAAAAAGCATATAAGATGAACTCGTCAATACTAATCCAAGGATAGAAATCAGATTCTCACGTACGTTTTTTATGTCTTTATCTCGTCGACCTCATCACTCGTAGACAGTATACCATTACGCAACACACCTTTGCAGAATAGTTAACGATGTACCGATCTAAACGACATCAGATCAATACCCGATAACTGTGCAAGCCTTGACATCACTGAGTGACAAGGTGGTGACATTGGTCCGTCTGGATCAATCATAAATCAATTGCACGTCGCAAAAGAAATAAAACGCGACGGACAACATTTAACTGATACTTATCTAATAACAAACAGCTTTCGAAAAGCCGACGACTCGTTTTGACCACCCAAACATGCCTTTGCAAGAAAGAGATATCTTCGATCTTTCGGGATAAGAACTCGAGGGTAATTACGAAGCGGGTGAACATACGTACACATTTCTGGGTGTATTAGTGTCAAGATTACTTATGCTAACGGCGTGCAGAGGGTCAGGAGTGTTCGTGGAAACGGGTAAGTTTCGCAACGAGCGAGCGACGTCCCACGTCCGTTTGTTAGTGTTAAGTTAACTACAGTTTGATTTCCAACGATTGTTTTGTATTTGTTTGCTTTTAGACGTTTACGGCGTGAATATTGCCTTAGCTAAACTAAATATTGTTTAGGAAACATCTAAATCCACGTACAGGAGACTCAAATAACAAGCTTTCTATAATTTGTATCCAATTGAAATTTTTAACAACTTCCAACATACTTTATAGTCATTTGCATATTCATCAACATACCGTTTCATCATAAACACAATTTACTTTATCGAGGAGCCTTCCTTCATATACTTCCGAGCATAAACAAGAAGTTCAATTCAAATCGGAAGTATCGAATCTATTTCCGAACACAAAGCCATTCGTATCACAGAATCACAGGGTGCAACTCCATCTACCTATTTCCATACAAAATTGATGCATGGTACGGGCAGGAAGCTGCGACTGCGATACGGCACTATCTTGTAGAGGGATCCTTCGGTGTCAAGGAACTGCAATCATACGATGGCACAGCTACTACAATAATGCTTTGCATTGGTCCAGGATGTAATTAATTTGAAAACATAAAGCGTTAACGCTGAATATGAGAATAATAATACAGTAATCTATAATAATACTAGCTATTGGCCGCGACTTCGTCCGCGAAGAATAGAGGTAGGTACCAGACCTACCGAGTGTAGAGAAAAAAGTTTCATAAAAATCGGTCATGCCGTTTCATAGGAGTTCGATAACAAACACCGTGACACGAAATTTTTATATATTAGACAATTACCTACTTAGAAAAATGAATGTCTATTTTCCTTGGTCACTGACTGAATCACGCGTGAACCGGCTAGACAGATTTTGCGAATTCTTTTTTTGTTACGTTTGATTTTGTAGGAGAAGTTTCCTATGCAAGAAATTAAAAATATGTAGTACAACGGGGGCGAGTCGCGGGCAACAGCTAGTATTTAATATAAACTCAGTAATCTACTAATCTATATCCACACGCTCTTTAAAAGTGATTAACAATTTTGTAAGATACCAGACGGGACGTATAAATGAACAAACACTCTCAGGAGTCAACTTCCCCGAAGTGCGGTGGAAGAGTGCGCAGGCCATAAATATTAATGACAAACACCGATTCAATAGCGAAGCCGTAGACAGGTCAGCGGCCTGTGATCCGATTGTCAGATGCTCATTTTCCAGTTGTAATTAGGAATGCCTTGAATAGCTAATATATTTGAGCGAAGAAGGAATGTGTGTTATGAATAAAACATGACCAAATGTCTATGGATGGGAAGGAGCCAACATCGCTAATAGACGCATCGATTCATAAATACCCTTGGAAGCGGACCCAAACAAACAGATGTAATCAATCATACGTAAGATGCTAGATGAGTAGCTATTTAGGCTTACATCGTTAACCTAGATACATAAGTTGTCCAATTTGGTCGAAATACTTTTACTTACAAAAACATTTCTGTTCCTTATGTATAAGATTGCAAAAGTACCACTAAACTCGATTAATTAAGTAACTAGAACATTAAAATGAATATTAATTGCTAGAGGATAGTCACAACAAAGTTGAGTAGTACCGTTTATTAACGCTATGACATAAAAAACTTACTGGTTGCGTGAGTAAATCTATTCACATGAAGAAAGGTTCAATTCCAGTAATAAGGCAAGAAGTAGCAGTGGCGTGGCGCCGTAACAACTCGTAACGGATTGCCTATACGTTTATGTGACTTCAGTAATGACAAGTATGGTAAACTTGGCTTACTGCTAGATGTTGCAGCCGAAGACATCTATTACCCAAGTCACGTGTCTCCCACTCTCCGAATTGCCTAACAAATGTATAGTCCACGCCACTGGAAAGTAGGTATATAACACATGCTTAAAATATATTTTTTTAAATGGACATGTACTGGACGTAGTTTTAGTAAACTCCTATTAGAAATTAGCGTCAATGACTGCCAGCTTTTATGGTGACTAATAATCCGAAGGCAGATTTGCTACTTAGTTCAACTCGTAAGAGGTCTCATGTCATATAATTAGGCTCAACTCAACATTCACTTTCGAGAATGAAAGTGTGACTCAACACCAACTTATTTCAGAACATTTGAAATTTAAATTTAATTCCATCCCATTATAAAATTAACAATAGTTACAGACGAGGTCGAGAGTGTGAGCCATTCTTCTGTTACGTCAATAGTATTTAATTTTATAAGGTATATTTTTGTTTCCGAGATACATGCTGTACAAAAAGCAGACAAAGTGATGTCAGTGCTGAGTGACATAAATGGGATCTGAAATATAAATGGGTCAATGATCTGTATATTAGTTCTAAAGTGATGCTTACAGTAGACAAGTGATATGGACAACCGCAGACGAAGAACAATGAATATTGACGATAGACTCACAAGAGTTACAGACAACAATTCGATTTATGAAACTCAGTGTCAGGTATACAATAAATTTATTTTACTTACAGTACTTAGCATCAAACAAACGGGGGCGTTTAAGACTCGTAATCTTGGTCCTGCCTTGTTTGGAAGACATAAATTTGAAAGTGTGATCATTATTCGCGCACAATGAATCTTGTAAATCGCTCATCGGAAATAAGTATAAGAATTCATTAAAACTTCTGCTTCGAAAACGATCACGTCAAAAACAGGATTATTTGAAGATTAGGATGTTTACATCTATAATGATATTACAGCTTGTTCGTTATAAGATACCACCATCGATCACGATAAAAGGATATCGTTGAGGACTGATTGTAAGTATAGTATGTAATCAAATTAACGATAAAAATAACCAGAAGATTATTAAGAAAATTACATAAGTAAACTAAGGATGTTGTTAAGTCCGCAAATGTGAAAAGAATATGAAAGAACAATTAAAAAGAGAAAGCCATTTTGTAGCAATGAAAAATGTATACCTTTCTCTGCTTTAGACAAAAATTAGCAAGCTATTTTTTGTGAGCTAGATGGGAAAACAACTATGTGAATTTTTAAAAATACGAAATTGACATTCCGATTAATTTATTTTTTCTTTCCCTTCTTATTATCATTCATACTGTCGATTTCCTACGGAATTTCCTGTCAAAACTATGCTTCGAACAGTTTTGATCTTTCAAGAGCGCACCAATACATCTTTATGTTTAAAATAAACATAGGTAAGTAAGCCCTGCAAGACAAACTTTAAAACATGTCCAAACTAGTGTAGCTATGTCGAAACTTGCATGATTTGGGTCTCGCATCGGTCCTATTCATTACAACTGACAGGTATAAAGTTAAAACGCGGAGACCCATTAGTTCGATCGCCGCCTACCCAGAAGATAAGCCAGCAAAACAGTCGCTTAGGGACTGTATTTGTTTTGGGTGGATAGGGATTAGCATATTGTTTGTTAGTGATGGGACCAAAATGAATGATTTAATAACAAGTTGGACTTTCTTTAACCTGTGGTGTTAAAGTTAACACTGTTAAGTTGCTATTGGCAAAATTAATAGCGTTGTTGTAAAATTATGCGCCGTACTGTTGTCAGCGGAAAATGGAAATAAAAGATATCACGATTCCTGCAAGTAATGGTCGACTGTATAACGAGATCGGTCCTCAAACAGCCGAAAAATTGAACGCCCGAGTACCTAAACACAAACCCCATAGCATCGGCCGTGTCGGCAACCCCTCTAAAATTGTATGGGTATAGACGTCTCGTTCCCACACGCCAAGCTCGCCCTCTGCCGTGTCGCATCGTGGGATAATTAAATATTTATGTCATCAACAGAACGATCAAGTTTTACGTCTACCATTACGGTTAATTAACCATCACAAGTTCCCGGATTTTGCACGTTCTAAGCACGATAACCGTAACTCAACATACAAAATTCTGTACCGTTCATAAAGGCGTACACAGTTATAAGGTAACAGTGTATTAAATTGAAAAATATTTAATCTATATGCTACGTTTATCAAGATCAGCAAAAGTTTCTATCTTAGTAATACTACTTACCTTTAAGATAAAGATCCTAATATTTCAGAAGCATCCCGTAATTAAGAAGTACTTATTTACAGAACTTATTTTTGAATGTTGATATAACAACAAAACAGTTCAAATCACTTTCATTAATATATGCCAACGTTGACACCGGTTCACACGCACTGAGTTGGAAAAAGAGTATTGGTAGCTGTGAAATACTGAAGACACGTTAAACAGACAAAGCTCGAATACGCGAGGCTTTTTCGGTTGACGCGACGTATGATCCCCTCGACGGTCGAGAGGAAACTGCATCAGTCAGTCACTCAAGGAGGTAGAGTGGGGCGGGAGGGGAGCGCAGCAGGAGGCGCGCGTCGAGCTTGCTGCGGGGCGTCGAACCAGCCTTGCGTTGTCGCGTCTGATATGATAACGAATGTATACAAAGCTGACGATATCAAAATTTACTGAAAACATTAAAACTGATACGCTCATTTGCTCGTAACAACTATATGCAAAGAAATAAGCACGATAGTAACGTAATAGTTGCACTACCACATTGATTTTATTTACCTTCAATCAATTTTAAGAGTCGGAGTGTTCGACGATGCATTTGAAGTGTATTTAGAGTATTTAAAATAAATAACTTAAAAGCCGCCGACAACGAGGAGCCACCAAAACAGATGTGTATTGACAAGAGATCTAAGGAAAATAAACAATGACGTAAGAAACGCATGGGGATAATAAATCTTTTGAATAGCATAACGAGGAAGAAGGCCGCTTTTCTGTATTGACGGTCAAAGGATCAAGAATAATAACGTAAAGGGACCCAGAACAGACAAGTCAAATGTTGACTACAGACTGATTATAAAGATAAAAGACTATCGTCAGATAGATAAAAGAGTTACGGAGACCAAAGATCCCATCAGTGAGTTCTCTAGTCTTGTTGAAAAGATTTTTTTCCAAAAAAAGATGTTGTTGACAGACGTAACACATACGATCTTTTTCCTAGATTTAATGTGTGTCGTGCCAAAATAAATAATGACAGGAAAGTCTGTCTCTGTTCCGGTCTTACATAATATTTTAGACAAGTTTGGTTCAAATATTGAAATAGAAACAACAGAAAGGAAGCACGCTGAAAATAATACACACGGAAGAGATGTCGACGACAGAGATAATAATCTTTGTGACTGGATGTAAAACTAATCAAACACTTTCCCATAATAAAATACATGGATGTATCGGTTAATAAAGAAGTGTTAATAAATTGTCCACGCCACTTTAAAGCCGTTGGGTTAAATGAAGTAAGTGTGAACTTAAAGGGTACTTACGTTATTTGCGAGTTTATGGCCTTTCCAAAAAATTTAAGTGCCTATTATATTATAACAAGTAACGTACCACTAATTCATTTTTAAATCTGTACCTTCTTTCATTCTCCTTTGTTTGTTTGTTACACTTCGAAAAACGTCCTGAATAATTTGTAACTTGTATATTATGGTAAAATCTTGTTACTTTCATCCATCTTAACAAATGCTGCTACAATGCCTGTTATATTTCATAATTAACAAGATATACTCCATTTATTCTATCTTAAATACAATTTTTAATCAAACCAATTAAATTCTTATACTTAGTTAAACATTTCACCGAATTGCATGGACTAGAATAATTTGGAACCCGAAGAAGAATAATATGTAATATTGCGTACCAACAAGTATGACTGTCATCTATAACGCTTCATGGTTTACTTGCCATAAACTTAAGTCATAAAACACAATTTCATCGGCATGCCATAGCTTAGTCATAAGGAACGGACCGCGGTCCAGTTACACACATATACATCCCGTTTTAATGAATGCAATGTCGCTGATTCATAAACCGCATCGTAAAATCAGAAGCGAGCAGTCGTCCGGCAAGTTATCTTGAAGTCTTGAACAATCTATAATCAAATAATGATGAAGAATTACCGAAACTCGCACGGCATATCATTTCAATCCCATCAACTGCCTCGATTTTAATTAGTGCATGCAAAGATAAACAGGCAAACGTAAATCATTCAACGATATTGACTCACTGCTTTTACATTGTTGGGGCGCCTGCCGTGGATGCAACTGAAGCTATAAATTACTTTAATTCCGAGTAAACATTAGACTCATCCCGAGCTCATTGTTGTTCCAAACATCTGTGTTATATTTAAATAGGCGAGGATTATCAACGCGGTACTTTAGATGCTTCCAATTGTGGGACAAGCAAACAGACACCGCATTAGAAATTGTATGATAGTAAAGATCGCCGAAGATGCAACACGCTGAGCGCCCGTTAAGTAATATGTTTTATCCCTTATACCGCCTAAGGGAGGCAATAAAAACACGAGGACCACGCCCGTGCATCACAAACGTGCCGATCAGTTTTGTACAAATTCGCTTGTTGTATTTTCAGGCGACTCTTGGTAAGCAAACGTAAGGAAGATTTATTGCGATGCGGCGTGTGTGGCAGATCCTTTTTTCGTGTCACTCCATCATACGGATACGAGGGCTTATTGATTTTCGCTGTAAGTTCGCCATTATATTTTTGGGCGGTCATTATAATATGAATGGCAGGTGTTGGCTGAACATTTTGATATTAAGTTAACGAAGCCGGACTCGCTGCGTGCCACGTACGACATTATCATAATTGTTCAGTTTAATATACACGAAGACGTACCTACTGCCATTACACAACGATGGATGGGCATTCTTAATTTTTTTTTATGTTAGTGAAGCCAGACAAACGAACTAGTGGGTCACCTGATGTTAAATGAACACCACTGTCCATAGACACTCGCAGCGCTTTACGCGATACCAGTGCGTTGTCGGCCCTGCAGAAAATATTTAATTTTGTTCCTAACATAAAAGCAAGAAACGACCTTTATTTAGACGATTTTTCCCGTCCACCTACTTCATTCGTCAGAGCCTGCGTGTCTTATAATAATAACACGACATAAAATTACGGTGCACAGGATTATGGTAAGAAAGTATTTTATAAGGAAAAGAACAAACTTGAAATTTTCACGATCCTATTTCCCAAGACTGAGATCACTAATAATACTGCTGTTGTTCCTATTACATAAACTAGGTCAAATAAATATAAAGAAAATTTGTTAATGTCGAGAATATATCAAGACATTGGCTATATAGCTAAGTAATTGGGTCACTGGTTGAGCTGAGATAATAAGAGGAAGATGGTGCACTTAGTGTGGGGACTACAAACGGGGTTAATCAGAGAAAATTGCGTGGGGAGCTATAAATATAAATAGACGATTAAAATTTTAATAGACCATGAATTCGAAAAGATGTTTATGAGGGAATAATCTAATACCTTTAAACGAGCAATTCTTGTATATATGTATATATATATATATATATATATATATATATATATATATATATATATATATATATATATATATATATATATATATATAATCAGGATCTCGGAAACGGCTCCAACGATTTCGATGAAATTTGGTATGTGGGGGTTTTCGGGGATGAAAAACTGATCTAGCTATGTTTCATTTTCAGAAAATCGCTTTTACTCGTGTTTTCCGGCTATTTTTGTTTGCATTAAAATACAAAGCTAAATTTCGCCGGCTTCGAGCAGATCTTAATGGCACATTAGAAATCGGGTGGTCGCGGATCCAGCCGACCTCGGTTCGATTCCACGTTTTTTTCAAGATTTTTTGTTTTTTTTTTTTAAGTTTATTTTTCATGACAAAACGTCAAGTTTCTTCTTTAGTGAGAAAAAGTATTATAGGGAACGTGCAGTAACTATAGGCGGCAGCACTAATGCGACAGAAGAGACACTGTGCGGACAGTAAAACAAACTTATCAAGGTAAAACATTCAAATTGATGGCACCCTTATGGCACCAGTTGGCAGCACCGTCTATGTGCACGTTCCCTATTGGGAGCACAGAACAGGAAAAGCCCGTTGTCTGTAAAGTCGGTTTACGGACGATAGTTTAACGTGACTCACCCCCCCCCCCTCCGGTGTTTTTGTCAAATATCTTGAAAACGGTGCATCCTACGGCAAAATCAATGAAATTTTCATCCCCCCTTTAATACCCCCGCGCTCCCTCCCCCGCATCCCCTCCCCCCCTCTCACCCCCCCCCCCCACCCCTCCGGTGTATATAATCAGGATCTCGGAAACGGTTCCAACGATTTCGATGAAATTTGGTATTTGGGGGTTTTCGGGGATGAAAAATTGATCTAGCTTGGTCTTATCTCTGGGAAAACGCTTGGTACCGAGTTTCTGCCCGAGCAGAGCTCGGTCGCCCAGGTACTAGCCCAGGGTTGCCTGGAAGAGATCGCTTCGAAGCGATAAGGCCGCCCATTGCTTACCTTATTTCTTTTTTTTCATGTACTTGTTTTACTGTATTGTATTATTTGTGGTGTACAATAAAGAGTCATTGTATTGTATTGTATTGTACTAAAATCATAAGTATACATCGTGAAATCGAAGCTGAATTTCTTTGTTGATATTGTTACGAGCCGTAGGGTTCGTTAGATAGATAATACGCCTTTAACGTAAAACTAATTTAATTGAACAAAAAGGAATCTCTTTCAACACTAAACTTATTCACTTGAATCACTTAGTAATCACTTTGATCTCTCTTCGATGTTTATCTCTCGGAATCTCTTCCAAAACTGACTCTGTCGGAACCTTGTCTGCCTTTATATAGGTCCAGTGAATCGGTCCACAAAGTTCGAGAACATTCCAGCTAGAACTCTCTGGCACAGTCTGGAATATTCCGGAAACAGGATCATCTGTCTGTCTCTTTCACGAGTACACAATGTTATCTCGCTCGCACACTTTTCTAGAATGTTCCGGAACAAGATCGTCTGTCTCTTTCACACATATAGGCTATCCTTGTCACACACCTTCTAGAATGTTCCGGAAACAAGATCGTCTGTCTCTTTCACACATATAGGCTATCCTTGTCACACACCTTCTAGAATGTTCCAGAGACAGGTGGACTGTAACTTGGCCTGAAACGGCCTGAAAACGGGTTTTCAGGAAATGGTGTCATGTGACAGTTAGTGTCCTGAAACGGCCTGAAAACATGTTTCAGCCTGCTGAAAATAATGCTAACTTGGGGTAATTTCTGATTTACCGTTATGTGTTAGGACTTCTTCCAGAACGGCCTGAAAACAGATTTCAGCCTGCTGAAAACGACTGCAAGTGCTACTAATTTCGTAAAAATGTTTTTGCGGGTTTCTCGTGGACCCATCTCCGTAACACTGCCCCCTCCTTAGACATGCTCGTCCCGAGCATCATTAGATCCATTGAAACGTGCCAAACGATTCACATGCACAATCTTGGGCAGGTTCCTGGCATTACTCGTTTTTTTTTATGCGATAAGTTACATCATTAATCTTCGTAATTATTGTGTAAGGACCATCCCAATCAGCTTGCAGTTTGGGAGATTTTCCTTTACGTCTTACAGGATTATGAAGCCAGACGAGTGAGCCTTCTTCAATGTTCACGTGATGCATCTTCCTGTCATATCGAGTTTTTGTCCTTTCACTCATTTTGCTTTCTGACATCCTGACATGTTCATGGATTTCGTACAGTTTTTCTCGTAATTCCGCGGCATAGTCTGTTTTACTCACTGGGGAATCTGGGACTCTTCCGGTGATTATATCCGCTGGCAATCGAAGCTGCCTACCATACATGGCAAGAGCTGGAGTCACATTCGAGCTCTCATGAACCGCAGATCGATATGACAGTAAAAATAACGGAATATACTTGTCCCAATCCTTCTGATGGCTATCCACTAACTTGGCCAGGTGTCTTTCTAACGTTTGATTAAACCGTTCGACCATTCCATCTGACTGTGGGTGGTAAGGCGTAGTTCTTGTTTTGTGAATTCCCATTATTCGGCACATTTCTTGAAAGAGTTGGGACTCGAAATTTCTTCCTTGATCACTGTGTATCTCTAAGGGTACCCCAACTCTACAGAAAACCTCGTTCACTAGTACTTCGGCTACGGTCGTTGCTTCCTGGTTGGGAATGGCGAACACTTCCGGCCACTTTGTAAAATAGTCCATCACTACCATTATGTACTTGTTTCCTTTTTCAGATACCGGGAAAGGTCCAGCTATGTCAATTGCAATCCTTTCCCAAGGAGCACCAACGTTGTATTGCTTCATCCCAGCTCTACTTCTGGTCTGCGGTCCTTTTACAGCTGCACAAGCTGTACATTTCCGGCACCAGTCTTCTACATCCTCGTGACAGTGTATCCAATAGAATCTTTCTTTTATCTTCATCAGGGTCCTTTTTACCCCTAAATGTCCACCCGATGAACCATCATGAAATATTTCTAAGATATCACGGATCTTGGATCTTGGTACAACTAGCTGTAAATGGGATGCATCACCACGAGCATTTTCCCATTTTCGGCATAACACGTCGTTGTGCAAAACCAGGCTATCCCATTGAGCCCAATAACTCTTAGTTGTGGTGCTGGTGTTGGCGATGTCATTCCACCGTGGCTTAGTATCGGAAGATTTCATCCAATCCAAAATTGGCTTAATGTCGCTATCTTCTTGTTGTGCCTTTTGTATCGCCTCCCCACACCAATCCGGACTAATGGTGTCTGTCCTGAGTAGCCTCACGTGGGCGAGTTCTTTTCCCTCGTGCCTCACGCAATATTTACAGTCAACATCACATGGCCTTCTGGACAGAGCATCTGCATTTCCGTGAGATTTGCCCTTGCGATGCTCAATCGTAAAATCATACTCTTGCAGTTGTTCAATCCATCGAGCCACTTGTCCTTCCGGGTTCTTGAATTGTAGTAGCCATTTAAGTGCAGCGTGATCAGTTCTCAGATGGAACTTACGTCCAAGCAGATATTTGCTAAAATGTTGTAGCGTCTTTACAACAGCAAGTAGCTCCCTCCGAGTGACACAGTAGTTCCGTTCTGGTTTCGATAATGCCTTACTGAAGTAGGCTATTACTTCTTCGCGTTCGCCCTTAATTTGCGATAGTACTCCTCCAATGCCAGTCCCACTAGCATCTGTGTCCACTATAAATTTGTGCTCTTGATCAGGATAGCCTAGAATCGGAGTCTCACACAGGCGATTCTTGAGCTCTTCAAATGCAGCTTCACATTCTGCGTCCCACATAAACTGTCTTTTCTCTTCGGTCAGTCTGTGCAAAGGTTTCGCAATGTCAGCGAAGTTTTTCACAAATCTGCGGTAATAGGAGCACAATCCTAAGAAGGCGCGCACTTCGGTTTTATCTTTAGGAACTCGCCACTCTTTTACGGCAACTATCTTCTCCGGGTCAGTTCGAACTCCATTTTCAGATATAAGGTGACCCAAGTAACTAACTTCCTTTTTAAAGAACGAGCATTTTTTTGGGCTTAGTTTTAGATTAGCTGTGTGCAATCTGTTAAGTACTCGTTGCAAGTTCCTGATATGATCATCAAAATCCTTTCCAATAATGACCACATCATCCAAATACACTAGACATGCTTCTCCAATTAGTCCTGATAGCACTCTTTCCATTAATCGTTCGAAAGTGGCAGGCGCATTACAAAGACCAAATGGCATAACTTTAAACTGCCACAGTCCTTTGCCCGTGGAGAATGCCGTTTTCTCTTTATGACTCGGATCTATTTCCACTTGCCAGTAGCCACTTTTTAAGTCTAACGTGCTAAGCGTGTCTAAAGTGTCATCAATCCTTGGCAGTGGATAACTGTCCTTCTTTGTGATATCGTTCAAACGGCGATAGTCGACACAGAATCTTAGACTACCATCCTTTTTTTTTACCAAAACCACCGGAGAGCACCAAGGGCTGGATGACGGCTCAATTACCTTGTTTTGCTCCATGTCGGTTACCATTTTCTGTATTTCACTTTCGTACGCGACAGGAACCCTGCGTGGTCGGAGCCTTATGGGTGATTCCGTTCCAGTCTCAATTCTATGTTTGACTATGCCCGTCCTTCCTAAATCTCCATCATTAATTGCAAAAATATCGGAAAATTGCCGTATCAGTTTCCTTGCTTTTACCATTTCTTCCTTTGACAAGGTCTCTCTGCACGTCTCAAGTATAGCAACCAGTTGTTGTTCGCTACTGTCATGGCCTTGTGAGCTTCCTGAAGCAATCGTTCTTTGAAAATCGTAGACACCTTTCGACATTGCACCTTTTAAGGCGATTTCCTCTAAGCCACATTTGAACATGCCGCTTTCTAAGTCAATTTTGCAGCTATGGTTTTTCATAAAATCTAAACCAATGATGCAGTCATCAACTATGTCTGCAATCACAACTTTGTGTCGGTAGAAGTTTCGACCAATTTTGAAAGTAGCGACACCCTCTCCTCGAACGGTTATGTGCTGGCCAGTAGCTGTCAGGAGTTGAATATTGCCACGTGAGGTTGGGTATCTCTCGCCAAAAGGCTTCAGAAGCTGGTACCTGATTACCGTGCGCGAGGCTCCGGTATCTAAAGTTAACTCGCATTTAGTCCCATTGACTTCGCCTTCGATGACTAAAGTGTTCCCATCTTGAGTCTGAGAGATCATGATTTTTGGGGCCGTCCTCACATTACCGGCCAGCACCTGCCCCGCGGTCCTGGCGTTTATTCGTTTCCCTGCCGCGTTTCTGCGGCAGCGCCTGTTACCACATCTGCAGCTCTAAAATCACTGTGATGGGTTTCCACATCACGTCTGGGGTCTTTTTTAGGGCATGAAAATCTCATATGCCCTACCTCCCCGCACGCATAACACGTAGGCCCGCTTCGCGGTTTCGCTTTGTCCGTCACACCTCGGACGCGATAAGACCGATAATCCCTGCGAACTGCCTCTACTTCTAATGCGTGAGCGAGTGCATCTTTTAAGGTCTTGTGATGACCGAGACTCACAGTTGTCTTCACTTCACGGTCTCTAATGCCATCTATAAATGCCTGCACTAGCATGCTGTCCACTAGAGACGGTGAGGACCGGTACGCCTTTCTAACCAACTTCTCGATTTCCAGGCACCATTGCTGCTGCTGTTTTTGCGGGTTTCTCGTGGACCCATCTCCGTAACAATATACTTAGAATTTGCTTTGCGTCAAAGTAAAGACGCAGTGAGAAACCTTACCTGATTTAATCGTGACTCGCTAATGACAAAGAGGCTTAGCTTTTCAACTTAATAAACTCAAAACTTGCAACTTGAAAGGAAAATAGTGTTTGGAAAAAGAGTTTTTCCCATATCGGACAGCAATATTTAAAACAGCACATATGATTCATGAAATACATTATAATTTTTACAGACAAACATCTTTAGAGCCAAAAGAAACCTAACCTCCACCTTAGAACCAAAGTCGTCGTTTTTATACCGATGACATCATGTTCCATTCACGTGGATCTCAGAAAGCAGCTAAATGAAAAATACAATGCGATAATACTCCGTGACGGTTTTGTTAAAGCGTCCGCATTATTATCAATTCCACGCTGAAATGTCCAAAAGAACATAATTAAAATCTTCGCCGTTAAATTGAGTTATCACATTTAGACGGAGAAGGCACCTACATATTGGCCAATTAAATTGGATCTGGAGTAGCAATTAAAAGTTCTCTAATGCCAAATTTAAATATATTAATGATCGAGCTGTATACAACCGAATAGGAGTTATGGGAGTTTAAAATAAGGATTACATTGATAAACAATTTGAAAAGTAATTGTCCAGAAATTACTTTTTAGGTATGACGGAGAATCTTTTTAAGGAAAACTAATTATTGTCTCAAATTTTTATAGTAAAAAATTAATTCCTTTTTTGCTCAATAAAATTACGCCGACCTTTTGATTGACAGCGTGATAATTTGCTTTATTTTGTATTTCATTTCTTAGAGCACATTAGACATCACGTTATTTAGCCACATTACAAACGATTGCAGAAGCATCTTTGCAGTTCTATTAGTATTTATTTGCAAAATGTACTTTCTCTTCAAATTCCATGCTGAATCATCGCACTTTTAAATTTTACTACATAGGTACCTACCTCTATATTTAGCTACGTATGAAATAAGTAAATTACAATCAAGCGGCTTTACTAATTTTAAACTTCCACGCTTCTCTTGCAGACTTTTTAAGGTTTCATAACATAAATAGGTGAGATGTAGACAAATATGAACTGCGTCCATTTCAAACTTCAGTAAAAATACTAACTAAAATGAAGATACAAATGGCATCTGTCTGTACAGTTCATAGTCAGTCATTATTCAAAAAAAGGAAAGTAAAGCAAGAATACAAAGGATGATAAATTAAGTAAACGACCACATCAACTTTTTGCTTCACTGCTTAATTTCAAACTTACTTGGTAGTCGTACGAAGTTGTTTTATAATAAAGTGCAAACTAAATTTCTAATCTTGAGAAATATTATATTAATCGTCAATTCTATCATAAACGTTCATCTTATTTGGTGACCGGTACTTCCATTTCCAATACCTACATTGTCTCCTATTGCGTATAGGACATTGAAAACCAACTAAAAGCCAAATATCACCGAAATTTCTATGTTCGTATTTATACTTAATAAAGAATTGTTATGCACATGCAAGTGCTGTCAACAGAAAAAAGTTTATTAACACAGCAAACTACAAAAATAGCGACACTGTGATGATCTAATTACAAATTTGACCTGCAATCAAGTCTAAGTACCTTGCCTGTGTACTGCAACCTACAACTCCCAGTTGTATTGTGCGCGTTGAACAATGCCCATCCGAATCATTTACGTAGGCGTCGCGCTTCACTGTTCTTTAGAAGATAAATCTCTTAGATGCCAGCCAGTTTCCTTTTTACTCCTCACAATACAGGTTTCTACATCTTCCTCCAAATGTCCACCAGATAGGTACTCTAGATATCCGATTACAAATTACATGTTTTTAAAATCAGAGCAGAGTATAGATATTTTATGGAAGTGTTAGCTTCATTCTCAACCTCATGCACGCTCGCTTACTAACACAGGGCATTCTCACGTAAGATTTTAAAAGTCGAAATGTCAGATTTGTAATATAGAGTGATGGATATTTGAGTTTAGCTTTTAGAAGGGAGGGGGGGGGGGGGCTCTATCGAAAAGTCGTCTTCACAACCCCGTAATGATTTGATGAAAATCATCAAAATCATCCCCACTTTACCCTATACATTTTTTAATTGCTTGCTACTTATATATATGTATGCAAAATTACAGCTTTCTAGCACTAAGTCTCTAAGCTAAGCCGCGGACGGACGGACAGACAGACATGGCGAAACTATTAGGGCCAGCGCTCACTGACAGCATGGCACGTTATTTTGAATCTTATTTCAATGAGTTTAGAATTCATGTTACTTTATTGTATATGCGTTGCGTCATCCTTCGGCACGTCGCGGCATCGTGGTATCGAAATAAAGTAACATGAATTCTAAACTCATTGAAATAAGATTCTAGTATTATAATGTCACGCCGTGCCATACCGTCAGCACAGAATAAGTAATATGTAACCAGTAATCCAACTTCATACTAGAGCGCCCGAATCGACGCACGCACACAGCCAAGCGTCTTACACGGCGCGAGCGTGGGAACTGCATTGTTTTGTCTAGCGAAGATTGGTTAGCGGCCGTGTAAGACGCTTGGCTGTGTGCGTGCGTCGATCGGGCGCTCTAGTATGAAGTTGGATTACTGATTACATATTACTTATTCTGCGCCGTCAGTGAGCGCCGGCCCTAAGGGTTCCGTTTTTGCCATTTTGGCTCTGGAAACCTAAAAAGTGGAGGTACGTACCCTTATATGGGGATGAAGGAGGATCGAAAATGGAATGGAAATCGTCCTTACATAATAAACGCATTCACTGCCGGCTGTCAAACTCGAGACTTCGTCAGGTGCCGTAGACTCACATGTGCGTTCAATTTCCTGCATAATTATGACCGGCACTAGACGAAAATCAAGAAAACGCATATATGCGTTGCCGGCACTGAATGTATTAATGATACGCTCCATCCAGCGATATTCCACCTGTCAGATAACCCTCATTCTATCAGAGCCATTTGCATTAAAACAATAGGATATTTTACTAATTATTACTAATACTTTTTACATGTAAATATAATATTATTAATACTTTTTTTAAACAAGTGTAGCGCCGTCTTCGTGAGAGAGGTCTTGACCATTGCTCTGGGTAGTTTCTGGTGCAAAGGTTGTCCATTACGCGCGGTTCAACGTTATAATGCGGCTAGTGTATTTGGCATCTCTGCGCCTCTCTGGTACGATCCGGGGCGGTTTATTTGACGTTTTTATTTAATATTTTAATTATATTTTGTGTATACCTACCTGACTCTGTGTATTAGTTTTGTTGATTAAATACCAACGTGGCACTAACACGCCTCGCCTATGTCAGGCCTACTAATACAGAAACAAAGTTCATATACGAAGCAACGGCCTAGTCTCTCAAAGGGCAGACAGAATGTTGAACTATGTTCTTCACTCTGACAAGGACGATCTTAAACAGTGTCAGTCATTTATTGTTCATCTACATAGTTTACTCTTGAGTAAATCCATTTTACAGATTCATTTTAGACGTGTATAAAATTTGTTAATTTCCAACAAGAAAGGTGGTTAATAAATCAAGCGGAGTGTTACTAAGTAAAATGATCGATGTCTACCGCTCCTCAAATTACCTGGTAATCTCGGGCGGTAATTACTAAATTTAGCCGCTAAGGCGGGAGTAGACATCATCAAAGTGCCGATAACTCTATTTTGACTATGAAGAGAAGCTTCGTATCAAGTGGGGCACGTGTCTCGACGAAAACTATAAAGATGTACCTAACTATGTATTATGTAATTTTGCTTAAGTGATTACGCAGTGTCATATGTCATATGCATTTTGAGCGAATCGTCATCGTCTTGATGAAAGCCCAAACAATAATTAAAGATTGTAGTGAAAAGTATTAAGATTACTTGAGCATGACTGTTGTGTAAATAAAGAATTTATTTTATGTTATGGATATAACATACGAACGCCGAAGCGACGAGTCAAAGATAAACAATTATGGCCGGAGCGACCCAATTACTGGACACACGTGAAAGACTATTTTGAGCCGGCAACGGGAGTGGTATGACAGGTAGCTTTCGAAATAGCACCTCCGCTGCAGTCGCCATAAACAACTTTGTTTACATTTACGGCTTCTTGACATTTTTACTAAAATTGTATAGTAATTTAATCAACGCTGAAAGATTTATCGAAACATCGCCTGCTAATGACGCCAATGAAAAAGTTAAACGTAAAATTAATTATAATAATGCATACGGTTATGATACCAATAAAAGCTACTTCTGTGCGCTTTTATCCCGTTCTCATTTCACAGTTAGCAATCGAGTTTTCCTAATGGCAGTTTCGTTAACACTTTTTAATAATATCTATTAAAGCGAGGCAATGAAACCAAAGAAAGCTTATACCTAATTAAGTTCAACCAACTCACCGTAAAAACGCTAACAATTTGGTCGTCTGCAGTCTAGACAAAGCAAATGGTTTTCCGTTGCTGCAGCTTGGCGTGTAGCGGCGAACACTTCCAGTGCCATCTGCGAGGTCTTATCAAATATCATCCAAAATTGCGACTCATTTAAAGTAACCACAATCGACTACCCATCCAACAATAGCTGCAGGAGAGCAGACGGGATGCAAATAACAAAAATCAATACGCGAAGCGGGGAACGGCGGGCTCCACTTGAACAAAATTAACTATAGTCACCGTTTTAGCATGCTCCATATAGGGAGTGCCATGTTCGATAGGAACACTTTGGTCTTCTTTTGTGGTGATTGAAAACTGTAAAAAAATTGCGCCTTAATTGGACAGTTCATCCCAAACTAGCTAATAACAAAACAGGATGCTGAAATAGTAGATTGATAAACAAGGGTTGTAAGTGATCAATTACACCCAAGATATTTATTTAGGCGCACGAGCTAGCAAAGCGAGCGAGGGCGCTAATAGTTCGCGGGTGTAATTGATCATTTACACTCGAGTTGAACACTCTACTTTTCATCACAAATGCGAGGAAATAAAGAAAAACCGTTATGTTAAAAATATATACGCCATTTGTAAGAGAGCGCGTCGTGCCGCCCTTGCGCCCGGCACCGGCGTCACGTCGCCGCGGCCGCCTGCACACCTTGCTGAGCCCGGGCGGCGTGCGCGCGGCGTGGCGCAGCACGCGGCCACGCGGCCACGGGGTTCGTGAATACAAAGGAGCACCATTCGATTTTCACATTTACTTACATCCCAAGGATGTAAATCGAATTTACATCCCGGATTTCAAGTTGAATGCAACCTACTTTCAGAGCTTGAGTGATGAAAATACAATTTTCATATCCTGCATAACTCGACTCGACAGAGTAATAAAGCAAAGTTATGTGTCGTTGAACAACAAACGGTAGCTATACCCATTGCCACATCGGAGCAAATTCTCAGACGGTTTGCAGACGCACCGGTGGACAAACAATCGATCATCGGACATCCGTTATAGTACGTCGACGGCCTAATAACTAGACAGAACCCAGAATAGCACCATATTCATGTGGTGTAGAAACAAAGGCCTGGTTTAAAATTTCATACTAGGTAATTTAAGGCTTCAACAAGTTTTGATGGTTATTTTATTATCATAATCGTTACCAAACATAGAAGTTAAAACTTTCTTTAGTAAAACAAAAGCTGGGACTGGTTATATGTAACTAGTGGAATAAAGGGAAACTTAAACATTTCTTAATAATTAAGTAACAATTTCCGAGAAATTATTTACAAGTTTCCAAGTTTCCTTAATAACTGTTTGCTCTTTCCACTCGACCCGGAGGCAGCAAGATTCTGAAATAACCTTCCATTTGTTAGCTGGCAATACCGAGTGAAAACAAACAATTTTATTGTTACAAGCGGAAAATCTTTGGAGTTGTTGCGTACCGAATATAGCCACGTCATGCGCCAAGCCTGCAGAGAAGGGATTGCCCTAATTCCTGCCACATCAATCTTGCGTCCGATCTTTCGTGACGTCAGCCATATGCATGGAGCATATGAAAGCTCTAAGTAAGTGGTTGAGAGACTTCGCGTCTCTACACTGGTGCTCGAGCGAACCTGTTGACCTAGTGCGCAGCGCTCGCGGCTAAACCTCTGCACCTGTCTGTCCTAGCGTGTGCTTGTCTAGTACTTCGGGTATGGCTGGCTTCTCAAACAAAACCACTGTTTGTCAAACGAAAACCTTGCCAGCATATTGTACTACGAAGGGAATTTTCTTAATCCGATATTCATACGCTGACAGTTTTACAAAACAATACTGACAAAATTTTAAAAGATTATTCCATGAGTTGAATTCAAGAAATGATCTGTAATGAAGTTTTTGCTCTTAGTTCAAAATACTGAAAGTGTTCAGCTAAGTGCTCGGGTCAGAGTAACAGTCAATGTGACTTTCAGTGCGACTTTGATTTAGTCGATGACCCAAGAGACCAGTTTTTACAAAAGCAGAGTTGAAATACCCTAAAAAGAACCGAAATAAAAATCCTTGACGGTTTCAATGGCTTGCCCCGATTGAGTGTTAAATAAAATGATAGACGTTGTCTCCTCGTTGTAGTTGTAGCTGACATTTTATTTTTGAAGAGAATTTTGAAGTACTTATACAGGGTTATTTGTAATTCACTAGCATCCTTTTAACCCTTAACTCCTACCACTTAAACAAATGTTTTTTGTTTTACGGCTTTTGTCATAACTTAATATTTTTGATGTAATTTCGTTTTGAAAATTTGAGATTACCTCTTATTTTTACGATACTCTGTGTATTTGTATGGAAAAAAAAGTGCTTCATTTTAAAAAGTCGTAAAACAAAAAACATTTGTTTGAGTGATAGGAATTCAGGGTTAAGAGGATGTCAGTGAATTACAAATAACCCTGTATAAAACATTCTACAAAACATATAATACACAAGCTGTTTAGCGATATATAATATATTTGCCTATTACTTTAGACTTTAGGTGCTTACGGCCTTTATTAAGCGTCAACTATAAGGTTATTGGTAGCTATGGTTTCGAATGACCCGTGCGAAACCTCTTGACTGTGGTGAACCTGTTGACCCAGTGCCGAGCACGGACATCGTTGAGTGAAGTCGATTACTGTGACGCTCTCAAGCTCCAAATGTGCTGACGAAAGGGGACGCACATACAAACCATGATTCGATACTTTCTAATCTTCCATCACAGATAACCGTAAACGGAGAAACGAAGCCAAAATGCTTATCGTACCGTAAATGAAGTTCGTATTGTTTTCAATGAAAAATTCAGAAGCGGGGTTGGTAGTTAAAGACGCTTTAATAGCAACAGTGATCTTAATGGGAGATGGTATGCAAATTATGGCGATGGTTCACAAAGTTCACCACAATTTTAATCCTTTCAAAGCAGTAAAGGAGATGGATGGAATAAATAAAATGTCGGTTGATGTTTTGAATACATCAGCTGCAGGCAGCACCCTCGTCAGGAGAGGTTGCTCGTAGATAAAAAATGCGTACTCTTTATTGCGCTACGTGTCGTTTTCTGACTAGTGAGAGACACTTAGATTACATTGCATTTATTTTTGGCGTACGTAGTTCCGTGTTGTGTTGTCACTTGACATACCGTAACAAGTTTCCTCTTTATTGTTTGAAAACTTTAACCCGCGCGGCCGCGGCTTCTTTTAACATTTATAAACCTACATAAAGTTTGGTCTGGAAAAAGATTATACTTTAGGTAGCATTTCGAAAGCATAACATTCGCTTGGACAACGCCATCTATTGTTCCCAGACGAAGGTAACACGTCATCTTGAAAGCCCACGCACTTCAGCGTTCTCGGAAAGCGCCCTCTATTCTGGCTTAAAGTTGAAATATCATCCCATGGGAACAGAATAAGTACCGGAATAGGTATTAAGTATCCTAAGTCTGAATCTAAATCTTTCATCTAAAACGTTTATAACTAGGGTAGTTTCAGATTCCATATTTGTACATGACATGACACATTTGTTTTCCATTTTGGTGGCATGTAGAAGAGCTAGCGTGAAATTCGTTAATCTGCAGCAGAGCAGCAGAGCGATGCTTGTTCACAAAGCAAATTTAGCGCACATAAGTGCAAAGTAGAACAACGTATTCCCCTAGAATCATATCCATAGTCCATACCTACTAATATTATAAATGTGAAAGTGTGATTGTTTATTTATTTTAGTTTTTCCTTCTTTCAGGTCGAAACTGAGCGACGGATTGCCGTGATTTTTGTACGGATATAGGTGAAGGGCTGGAGAATGAGATATGCCACTTTTACCACGGAAAAATATGTCATTCCCACGGGAAAACACGTTTTAATCTACTCCAGCGGGGGCGAAGCCGCGGGCATCAGCTAGTTGGTTATAATGATTAAAATGAAAGCTATAATGAGTACAATTAACACTAACTGAAGGATAATTTATGTATCTTAAAGATAGGATAATTTAAATAAAAATTATCCTAAAATAACTTAACAGTGTGAAGGTACAATTCGCTAAGTCCTGTCCTAAAATGAAATGGCTCAACTCACATTACAGCTAGGTACTATCGGCCCAGACGCCAGCTTGGCACCTTAAAGGCCCAGTTTGCGTGCAGTGGCTAGACATCTGTCCATACCAATCCATAGCAATAAACATCAACGGCTGCAAGCAAATTTGTTTTGAAAATGGCAAGCTGACGTCTGGGGCGATAGTACCTATTAAAAATCGAGCACGGTCCGTCCGACTTGTTTCGGATTTTAATTTAATTTTACTAGTATCCGAAGCACAGCCAAGTACTTAGTTGTCACAATCACACAAAACAGCAGATTATAATTACCAGTGAACCGAATCGTTTTGGTTGCTTAGTCTTCTTTGAAGTAGAAGAACTCAATAATCATTGTTTTGGTGTCCGTCCAGTTAGCTAAATAAAGGAAGTTTTTTTTTTAATAAGATAGGGGCTTAAATCAGAAACTGTGATACTAATAAAAACTGACAATTTTTTTAAATTTACCTAGTGAGTGACAGCTACCTACTGAGTAGGTACTGAATACTGAAATTGTCTAATAAAGAAAGAAACCTGCATTTACAAACAGTAATTCATACATGAAAAGTTCTATAGGCAGGCATACGAAAAAAGCAGTGCCAAGGATGACGTTTCATTGTGGTTTTGTAGAGTAAGAAGTATTGTCCCAGATTTCGCAAGACTATCTTTTGTAGTAGTTTTTATGTGAGTCACATCGACCGGCCTGGTTTTCGAACTATCCTTTATCAAGAAACAACTCTTAATTTGAGAAACGATAACCGTGTTACATGCAATAAAGTTGTTTAAAAATAGTAAGTGTGAATTTTCCTCTTGCTTAAATCTTTGCGATCAAATGGGTTTGTTTACTTTTATAATGTGAACGCTGATTTCACCACGCACATTTCGTTTAATTTCACGAATTAACACAGTAGCGAAACTGCAGGGTTCATTGGAGTCAGTATAATATGGGAAAATCGGAATGAGGAAACGAAATTTGCATTGAATTTAAGCATAAATGGGAATACATTTTCATCGCTCGTCTGTATGTAAATGCAGCACCGGAACGTAACGATGTTACTGGCGTGGAGGCTAATGGATTATCCTACCCGCAGTCGCCATCGATGTACGTATCTGAAATGGTTTTCATACAACTCCAAAAATATCCGGTGTAAGACAATGGATGTGAATTTCAATTCGGTACACTGACAGCGATAGCGCTGGCTGTGTCTATGATTCTCTCCATTTCTTAGCTACCACAGTAAACAGTGCGTCCGACGGCTATTCCACATGGGGGAAAGTACCTTGAATATTGTAGATTGAACATTTTACTGAAAGAAGACATTATTTTAATTTAAAAAACAATTTAAACTGCATTTATAGTTTTTTAAATAATTACATGGTTGAACCGGGAATAGAACCCGCTACACGAAAAAAAAATACCCTGTAGCTTTATCATACCGATCGAAAGGCTTCATCATAAGGATTATTTTTTGCTAAGTAACATAGTGTCAGAAATAAAAGGAAGACCATGAATTTTAACATTTTATGTGAAATTTTGTTCAGAAAAATGAAAAGGTGACATTGCCGTAAGGACTTACAACTGACATTATCATTTTAAAGTACCTAAAATTGACGGGCTACAAGCAGAACTTAGACGTATTATTCTAAATATCCACCACAACATGATCAAAAAATCGTCAGGGAGCGAAATAATCAAAAGAGTGCGAGTTTGTATTCAACAGGACTCATTTTGAGCATTTGATAAATTAAATTGATTAATTTTGAATTAAAAATGTTAAAATTCATGGTCTTCCCTTTATTTTCGACACTATGTTATTTAGCAAAAAATAATCCTAATGATGAAACCTTTCGATTGGTATGATAAAGCTACAGGGTCATTTTTTTTTCGTGTAGCGGGTTCGATTCCCGGTTCAACCATGTAATTATTTAAAAATCTATGAATGCAGTTTTTAATTGTTTTTTTTATATTAAAATAATGTTTTCTTTCAGTAAAATGTTCAATCAATATTCAATATACTTTCCTTCCATGTAGCATAGCCGTGGGACGCCCTGTATAATGTAATGTATTCAATATAATATAAAGTCTATGCCATGGATATCTTTCTGACTTCAATACGAATCTTTGAAGTTAACCAGGAACTAAGTATATAAATAAATAAATAAATATCACGGGACAATATATGAAAATACAATTCCAATAGTGTTTTGTTGAATCTATACATATAATAAATCTGTAACAAGTCGGTGTCTGTTCATTGAAGATATTTGAGAAAAACTGTCACTAGGGCTATTTACTAGCGCAATAGAACCCAAAACAATGTTTTATAGAATTATTGTCTGTTTGTCTGTGCGTTTGTGCGCGCTAATCTCAGAAACGGCTTAACCTAGAAGGATGCGGTATTCACTGATATGTTGGTATTTTCTTGGATTAACATTTAGTGTTTGTTTCATTTGAATCGGTTCACAAATAAGAAAGATACGTCTATTTTAAGAATTTATAGAACAGTTTTTAGAAGTAGTGACTTGGGAGTAGGTACGGTGGTGAATGTGAACGCGGGTGTGCGGGGGGGGGGGTTCGGTGGGGGGTCGGTGAGGGGCTGCGGGGAACTAAAGAGAACCATAATTGAAGAAAAAGCAAATTGATAAAAAAAATAAGCTGCCCAAATTACTAATTCCACGCGGACGGAGTCGCGGGCAAAAGCTAGTTTGAAATATATGTAGAGTACTAGAAAATTTGATGTCTAATGAACTGTGTAGAATAATCGAAATTTTAATTTGAGCTGTTGCTGCTGAGCTGCAATAATGCAGCCCTATGTTTTAGCAATTTTTAAGAGTGAGTTCCCTGACCTTGAGAATTTATTTTTCGTACGCACATTGACAGTTTTCACTTACACAGAACCATTTTGCGTGATACGCTATACAGCCGTCAGCTAAGGGTGGAGTCCCAGTGTAAGTACTTACAAGGGAACATTAAAGAGTCGCCTTCCGATTTTGTACAAATGTAATCTACATTATTTTGATGACTTTCGATATTCAAACTTGGTGTAAGTACAAATAAAACGATTTTACATTATTAAAGGATCTTTTTATTAATAATCAGAACTTTAATAACATCAAAAAAATATAAACATCGAAAATGTCTTTATTCAAAATTACTATTATTGTTGACCTAAAAAAAACTGAAAGAATTACATTGCTGACCCGCGACCTTATGATACTTACGTTTATGCAAGAAAAGCAAAATAAATGTATATGCTTATGCAGCTTAGTAAACGGTTGCGATACTTACTCTGAAGATGAGCTCTGGTTGAGTTCGAAACTCAACTAGAGCTCGTGTAGTTTAGTGGTGGTGATAATTGGGTTTATGTGATTTGTGTGTGTTCGTACAGTGTGGAGGTGGAGGAACTGCATGAACACGTATTTTTTGCATAAACGTAATTATTATAAGGTCGCGGGTGAGCAAAGAAGTTGTTTCAATTCATTGATATGGACCTCCGAAAGGTAACGCCTGATTCAATAAATTATTGTTGACCTGTCCGTGTATTTACAATTCCAATTCCAAATCTCGTAGAGGAGATATAGTGCGCAGTTATTGTCAAGTCATCATCATCATCATTTCAGCCGAAAGACGTCCACTGCTAAACATAGGCCTCCCCAAGGTTCGCTAAACAGATTGGTCCCGTGCCATCCGCATCCAACCCGATCCCGCAACCATAACCAGGTCGTCTTCCATCTTGTTGGAGGCCTACCTCACTGCGTCTTCCGGTCCATGGACGCCACTTGTGAAACTTTTTTTTCCCATCGGCCATCAGTTCTACGAGTGATGTGCCCTGCCAATTGCCACTTGAGTCTGGAGATTCTTCGAGCTATGTCGGTGACTTTAGTTCTTGCGCGGATTTTATAATTTCTAATGCGATCCCGCAGAGAAACTCCGAGCATAGCCCTCTCCATCGCCCTCAGAGTGACTTTGAGTTTTCTTATGAGGCCCATCATTAGCGGCCACGTCTCAGTGCCATAAGTCAGCACTGGCAACACAGACTGGTCAAAGACTTTTGACTTGAGACATTGCGGTGTATTAGCTGACAAGATATTGCAAAGCTTCCCTAACGCTGCCCAGCTGAGTCTAATTCGTCGATTGACCTCTTTCTCGAAGTTAAACCCACTAATTGGATTGTACTTATATCCCAAATAGTTATAGTCGTCAACAACTTCGAGCGTCAACAAATTATGACGGGAAATGGTACAACATGGGCGTTCGACATGACCTTCGTCTTTTCTATGTTCAATTAAAGTCCAACTCGCTCGGAGATCGTCCCGAGGTTAGAAAGCATCGCACTTAGGTCGAAGGTGAGTGATGTATTTCACCATTTACATTGATGCCTCGCCCTTCCCTATCAGGAGTCTTGAAAGCATCCTTCAGCTCCAGTGCAGCGGTGAACAGTTTTGGAAAAGTAACATCTCCTTGTCTGACTCCCCGCTGCAATTGAATACGCTTCGACATCTGGTCCTGAAGTCGGACGGACATTGTGGCGCTATTATATAGACACTTCAACACTTCGATGTAATGTACTGTACCAGTAGTCTACTTGGCACCGTTGGAGGACTGCAGTGCAGCCCAAGTCTCGATCGAATCGAAGGTTTTCTCATAGTCTATAAATGTCAGGCGAAGGGGGCGTTTAAACTCCTCGGTTTTCTGTATAACCTGCTGCAACGCATGTATGTGGTCTACGGTGCTAAAGCCCTTTCAGAATCCTACTTGTTCAGGAGGCTGGAAGTCGTCTAACCTGCGTGCGAGACGATTCGATTGTTTATAAAGTACAACACGCATTTAATTAAAAAGTTGACATTTTCTTGATACAGACATCAAATAAATAGTAAAAAGATATAAGATTTAACAATATTCTTATAATCAATCAGGTGCAATGTGAGTTTGACAAAGACCAAAGAACTTTCCTATCGACAAAAAGGACATTAGTAAAGAAGATGGCACAAGACATTCTGTTACAAACTTATTTTTAATTTTTCGTTTTTTTACACATACAAAATTTCAAGTCGATCCGACCACTAGAAGCGGGTTAAATAAAGCTTACAAGATTTGGCCTCAACTAACAGGCCAATTTAAAAAAAAGCTTGTAAAAACGTGTTAAAAACACACATAATTATATACGACGATTGCAATAATTACAAATAAAAGCTTGTAATTATTAAGAAAACTTACTTACCTTAGTAAAAGTCTGACCTCTTTGACAGCTGAAATCGAACAGTTAGTATTTAGTATTTTGTGCGAGTGTGTGCGTGCGCGGCTACAAACGGAGCGTGCTCTCTCGTTGGATTCCTTGACAGCACTGAATATTTTTCGGCCGCGATCGCTATTTAAAAATCGAATTACGGGAAATGTTCGCTCCATAGTAAAAAGTATGTAAAACGGCAAACATTTTTGCGTAAAAAATAGATAATGTTAAGATGCATATTATCATTATAGAGATTATATTTAGCCTAAAATGAAACGGTGATAATATTTTTCATACTTTTGTGTTACGATTCAACCAAAGAGATTTTCATGAATTTGTTTCATTATTATCTAAAAAGCGTAAATAGAAAATGACGATTTCGATGTTTTTGAAAGACTTTGGGATTTTATTTCTCGGAAATTAGTTATTATTTTACAAATGTAGCGCGGTGAAGCTGTAGATACATCTATTAAGTTTCTAAAATAATTTTTGTAGTATTAAATATATGGTGAATTTCGTGGCATTATTGCAAACCGCAAACATCTTTCAAGCGTTTTTTGGGGACTCACCCCTTAAGGATATCTTCACGAATGTGTTTTCAAAAGTCGCCCCCCTGAATTACAAGAACTAAGAGCTACGTCTCGGTATTCTTCTGCAACTCTTTTAAATTATAATTCTGCCTCTGATTTGTTAATCGTGAAAAGATCAAATATCCAATTATGTCTTCTGCACTATTTCTCGTGTTAGCATCTCTCCTGTAGCACTAGTGCATTTTATTTCATTAATTAAAAAATAATTCAAGTTATCAGTAATGTTATTTTGTTTAATTTTAGCTTGAAGGTACATGTATTTCGAGATAAAAAAAATTGTTCTGGTTTGTTAACTTTGCTGATTTGAATTAAATAAAGATACCTTTTTATTTTACCATTAATTTACTATTCTTCTTCAGTAGTCACTTGATCTTTTTCTAGAGTTCTTGAGACAATGTTCTAATATGAATAAGGTATTCCTGCTTCGTATTATTCGGGCTTGAGAACATCAGTATAGAAAAGATCTCCATCGAAATGACCGTTCGCCCCAATTTCCTTCTTCCATTCACAAGTTTCATTATTCGTAGATGTCTTCCGGCTACCTATGTAATTCTATTTAACTCTTGAATAGGAGTCTTACAACACTCAAATCGATAAACTAGAAAGAACTCTTTCAAGTAAACCAAGAGGAAAGTTATTGGAGTAACATTTAAAAATCAACGGTGTTCTTTTGCAAACTATTTAGTTTAAATAATTTAAACACTCGTTTTAGTTAGCACTCCAAAATAAGTTCTGCGATTTGCATCATTTTTATCGCAGTAACGGCATATTGGAGACCCAAAACAGTAAAGGCAACATCCGTATTAGGGCCTAGAGAACATTGCACTCTAATCTTTGATCTTGAGACTAAAATGGCCCACGTTGTAGAACGTTCTTGAAGTTTTTTTGCTATCATATAACATTTAGATACTTTTGCGATCCCAATAGGTACTCAAATAATGTTTACTCTGAATTTTCTTGACCTCGTTGTCATTAAGTAAAAGCTATTACTACATTACCTTGATGGTCAATATTAACATCGAACAAATAGTCCGAGATTAGCGCAGTTGTTCTATTGAATGGGATAATAAACAAGATGGAGCGGTAAGAACTATCAAAGCAGAAATAACATTGTTAGCATCATTTCATTACATTACATTACTTACATTTGACCTTCTTGGTCCCAAAAAATACGTCCATCATCGTGTATACGTACAAGTAGGTATTTACTTAGTTAATAAAGACAAGTTAGCAAACGTTGTTTTCTGTTATTAGAGGGTAAATCTAGGCGTAATAATTCTTCGTGTATTTCAATGTCTCCTAGATTCTACACTTACCGAGATGGAGTCTAAGTAATTAATTTACCAACTAAAGAGGTTTATGGTAAGTTTGTGGCGAACGCAACAGAGTTCAGAGTTGAAAGCAGCAGAGAACACCAAGTTTGCAGCTGAAGTTCCGTTCGCAGTATAATTCTAAAGTGATGTGTAGGATAAGAAGACAAACTAGTATATTCCCGTAGAAAGTTCACAGTACGCCAGAGTTAATACGAAATACGATACAGGACTTCGAAATGTAGGCCGAGACCAGTCATTTTCTTAGGACGAACTTGTAAAACAACAATCTGGTTCCAAAAAAGGTACTGTTAGTAAAAAGTGGTTCTGAATTGATTCAGAATATGTCGATTGTAACAGTATATTACATACATAATATACCAACCGTGTAAGACTCGATTTGCAAGAGGTTTCGAAACAAAAATATGCGATTAACATAGATAGCGTTGCTCGATAACTTGCTGGGCCCACGCACCTACATGTCGAGTCGCTGTTTCTTTGTTTTACGGAGTGTCAGCTTAATACAAAACTTTATTGTGTCTGGACAAATATTGCCAATGAACAGACAGTATCAATATTTTATGGACTTCCATTAATTCGTTTTAGTAAATACAATAAAAAATTTTAGCTAATATTATTAATTTATAATTTTACAGTACCATTTTTTTTCTTAAAACTAAACTTCAGCCGACTTCATATTGAATGAATATTGAATTAAATTATAATTGCTGAAATAATTTTGTATAAAATAGGAGCAGCCATAAGTTCGACCACCGAACAAACGAAGAACCTTGCAGATTGGTTCCCAACGGGCAAACATAAAAAAACACCGTCAAGTTAAGAACCACCTTTCTTTTTTGAAGTCAGTTAAAAATAAAGAACTATTCATATATCGATTGAGAAATATAAGATAGAAATTGACGAAGCTCAGAAGGCTCAGGCCTGAAATGCCCGTTTTCCTAAAATGTATCTTTCCCAAAACGTCTGCTTTTCCATAATATAATATGCCACGTCTTACTATACAAAAGACGTGACATATTAAGGAAAAGCAGACATTTTGGGAAAGATGCATTTTAGGAAAACGGACATTTCAGGCCTGAGCTCAAGCTATTGCTGCCTTTCGTCGTCTGTTCTACTTTCAGAGATACGTAATGATTTTCGTTTACAGCTGGCCGATTGGGCTCAACCAGATGCATAATAGATGAATTCTATAATAGAACCTTGAGCTTCCGAGGCGGTTGCTGCGCGATATTACTGTAGGATCATAACTACCAACTGGTGAATGAAACGGGCTGGAGCGCTTTGCCCTGTTTCGTTTCAATAAAATATTCATCACAGCAAAGTTATTCACGGCAACGTTTAAAATAAAAAGGCATATTTTTGTGACGTCAACAAATAATACAGTTACTCCATTTACACTTTGGGTACCGAACTATTATCACATTAATTATTATAACCACGTGAAGAGTTAACAGCTTTAGATAGCCACTTTGATCTATAAATTGTTGTACATGTATTTAGAAGCTTTTTAGTCGTTATCTTTGAAGAGTGTTAAGAATAATCATCGCTCAAAATTTCTTAAAGTGGTTCAACAAACTATATCGTCACTTCCACATATACCAGGCGTTTATAATGGGTTAGGCTAAATCGGGAGAGCTTAACGAGCACCTCATTGGATCATCTCTACGACCTAAAACGGATGAATGTTTAACAAGGGCCTTTGAAGGGAATCGGGACGATAAAGAAGAGTTACTAGACGAGAATTTTTAAATTGGGACAACATTGACCTAAGAACGTGGCGCAAGATGCTAGTTTGTGCTGTGTGCGTATACAAACAGGAATTTATTATCAAACATTAATGCACAGATTTCAGATTACAGTATTGGCTGAGGGAAGTAGGTCGCCGTAATGTGGGGTTGTGCAAGATTACCCCTATAATGTGGCTATAAATTTCGTATTAAAAACGTTACGCTGCTCCTTGTGAAACGGCGTACACGAAGCAAGTAAACACGTCGTTTTGCTAACAATAAATATTTTCAGACGTGTATTTTTTTCGTTACGCTGTGTAAATTATAACAAAGCTCGGCGAGATATTCATTCATAGACTGATGATACATTCACTAAAAGCAATGATAAATGTTAAACCTCAGGATTTACATCAGACAGCCTTCAACGTGACGAACCGTTACGTTTAATCCGAATTTTAGGCAAATTAACACAAAACGGGATCGTTGAATCATTAAGCTTTAATTAGAGCCGGAATCGCGGTACCGCTCGGACAAGAGATGTAACTGATGCTTCTGCGAATGCAAAATTTAGACTAGCGTGTAGACAGTAGCCAGGTAGATCACGGACTACTCTCCAACATTTCCTGAAAGTATTCTTATTCGTTCGTATGAGCATGCTGTAAATGCCGTAACCAAATCGAACGGCCAGGAATCACGCTCAGATCTCTCCGGTTATGTTTTATACGTGACGTTTAATTTTTGGTCACAGTCTACTGCCATCACAATGCGTCTATGATCCTCAGTTATTTTAATTGACGAATGATATGATTGATATGATACTTGATTAATAGGTTTGTGAATTTGCTGAAGAACTAGGGTAAAATGTTCAGGCTTTCTTGCCCCAGATTTGCCGGATCGTCGGCCAATTTCGTGCCGGGAATGCGCATCGAGCAAATCACACGTGAAGTTCGCCTTAAGCTGTCGCTTCCGAAGCGAGTGGAACGAATTTATTTTTAGAGCGAATATTATATTTCTGCAATATGATTCGGTCTGGTGTCGTGTTTGAGAAATTTTCATCCGCGTTCAGCTACGATGTCGATGTCTCTTTATTTTTGGAGATGGGAAATGTATCTGGTTAAATTTTAATTCTGATCTCTTTAAAGTTTCTGACTTTATACACTTATGATGTCTTAGCTTTTACGCCCCGCATTTTACTCAGATAAAATCTATATAAATATAAATGAATCGCCAAATGTGTTCCTAAGCGCAAAACTCGAGAACCACTGCACCAAATTGGATAATTCTTTTTTTGTTGTGTTCGTAATTGTCAGGACAAAGTTTATGAAAAAGAAACTTCAGCGAGGGCGAAAACCGCGGACTTCAGCTGGTGCCTAATGAAGAAAGCAAGCGGCAAGGAGCGTGACGGTGATCCACTTACACAAATTAAGAAGTTATTTTTAAATCTGATTGAATTCTGACCTTGGCATAGGTGGTTTCAATGATTGCTACCGTTACCATTGTGTTTGGTACCATTGACCACGCCTATAAGGGGAAGATTGGAGGGTGGCGCCTTCCAGGGCGCCGCGACGTCGCCTCACTGGCCTACCAGTTTATCATGCATAAGAATGTATGCCACTGTATATCTAACATCTCATTTGGTATACACAGAATGTGTAATTTGTTTGTAGCCCATGTAGGTCATCTAGCCTTGCGATTTTCTAGCAATTTATGATAAAAAAAATCAGTAAGATTATGAGAACATAATAGGTATTTATGGAGAGTAATTTTAGTATTTTGTTTGGAGTCAGTAGAAACAAACTTAAACTTAGTACCTAATTATTTGTAAAGAAAGTAATAATTATAAAATAGGCTTGAACAAAGGGAAACTTTAATTTTTGTTTATGTTTGCAAAAAATATGTATGTTGTATCTAGATGTGAATTGACTATACGCTTGACAACATAATTTTTTTTTTTTTTTTTTTTTATGAAATAGGGGGCAAACGAGCAGACGGATCGCCTGATGATAAACGATTACCGTCGCCCATGGACACCTGCGACACCAGAAGAGTCACAAGTGCGTTGCCGGCCTTTTAGATAGGAGTACGCTCTTGCTAATTGCTAATTGTACTATAAGTACTTGTAGTTTATGTAATTGCACTCATCATCATTAATTTAAGAGCTTAGCTCTTGTCAGTGGAGTAATCGCCACTCTTTTCGGTTCTCTGCCAGCGTTTTCAGCTCCTGATACGACATGACATTGACTTTTTCCTTGGCTTGATCTATAAATGACCGTATAAGTATATTGCACTATAAGTATATAATTAATTACATACTTACCTACCTATTCAATGTCGCATAGCTTTTTATATAAATGTCTGAACTTGGCCAATCTACTTTTCGTTAACCAGTAATTTTTTGTACTGTGCTCTTCAAATATTTTTTTTACAAAAACGGTAAAGTGCTTGGTTTAAATCATTTAAGATTTAAATAGGCACATAATTAAGCTTACATTTAAAATTATCACTATGTATAAAAAGTAATCATTATTATCTATAAAGTAGATAATGCAGTGGACATGCATGTCCCCGCCATTTGTATGGAAATTGATGTATTTTCCGCTGAGTTACCAATTTTTTCCACAAAATTTCTTTGAATTTAAAGTTTTATTGCTTTAAAACATTAAATTTAGGTGTTTCAGTTTGTATATAAGTTATTTACACTTGAAAAAAATCACCAGGTATGCCTTATATTTCATAAAAGATTAATGGTTACTTAAAAGTAGAATGGCCCAACTTAGATTTCTAAGTGGCCCAACTACTAATAAGACCAGGTATACCATTGGCAATTATAAATAAGATGTACATGTATACCTGGCTGAAATGCAATAACTTAACATTGAATAAATAAATTTAACAAAAATAAGGGCATACAACAATAAAATAGTTTGTCATGGACGCGCATCACAAACTAGTAAACAAAGGTAGAAAAATTAATTATAATATCATAACAGTGAGGATTGTATATTACGTGGGCTTTCTACGCGTTATTAGTTTTAAGGATAAATAATTCATGACAATATATTCATACATAGCATTTTAAAATACTGTTTAAATATTACAGTACTTACGCGCAAAATCTTTGCCGGCCGCCGGTTTTTGCGTCGCTCTGTTACACAACGAAGTTAAATTATAAACAAATCGACTCGGCTAGGCGTACCGCTTAGGTATACTGGTTGTTTTTCTCTAACAATTATAGTCACTTTCATTCAATAAGAAGCTAATTTTAATAAAAAACAATAGAAATCATGGGATTAATCATCCGATCCGACATTCAATGCGATACGACCACAGACAAAGCAAAAAAAAGTACAGTCAGGATTACTAATCATTGTAATTTTCTAAGACAAAGTATGGTTAGACCAGTTCTATTTAAGACGAACAAAAAACCGTGTCTAGCACATGCAAAATCTCACTGTGAAAAAAAGAGTGAAGCATAGACAAACACCGCCATCTTAAACGTCAGTGTGTCAAATTCTGAGTCGCCGTGGTAGCCAGCTGGATACCAACGTTGTTATCAGTTTTCCCTTGTTTTTATGTGTTTTATGGCATTTTGAAGAGTGAAATTTAGTTAATTTCATATCACTATAACCATGGCTTGTGTGGCTATCGGTTGCAAGAGTAGAATGGGTGTATTAACAGAAAGTGATCAAAGAATATCTTTCCATCGGTAAGTTATAGGTAACGCCACCAGAGTTGAGGCCATGCACACAACCACATCTCATGTAATGACAGCGGGATTTTGACGTTGTGTTGTGGTTAAACGTCAACACAACGTCAAAATCCCGCTGTCATTACATGAGATGTGGTTGTGTGCGTGGCCTCAACTCTAGTGGCGTTACCTCTATCGACTATCATTATGAACTTATTGCGCAATGTTTAGATTATGTGATCTGTTCTCAATAAATAAATTTCCGTTCTAAATATTGTGAAATCATAAAGATCACGTAAGGCCAAAGATTTATTAAAATAATGAACAACAAAACATCTGTTCAGGCCGTTATGACAGCTCATGTACTTAAAATTTGATAATAGGTATGTGGTTAAATAAATCGATATTTTATGTCAGGTTCAGTTTTATCACTTTTATTTACAATTAATATAAAAAAAATAATAATAATAATAATTTATTGAATAATAAGCCATAGATAAACAAACAAAAAACAATGCAAGTCTTATGTTTAGTTAGCATCTTAAAAACACTCGTAACAACTAAAAATATAATGCAATAAGTAGGCTTGTAAAAGACATTAATATAGATCCTCTGACCTTCATACTAGGATAACCTGTGTTATGAAGATCAGCGGTTTGGTATTGGAATACTAAGGTTACAATTTCACTTCAATCCTGCGCAACGATGCATTTCAGTTTTATTAATCTTATATTCACTGACAATAAAGAATACATATACAAGTTTATAAAAAGTAATAAATTCCGTGTGTTTTTATGCGTGTATGTGTGTGTGTATTTGTATGTGTGTGTTTGTGTGTGTGTGTGTGTGTGTGTGTTTGTGTGTGTGTACATGTGCGTATGCGTGTGTGTTAGAAATTATGTGTAGACAGCTGACCATTATACACAACTAAAGTAAAATACAATGTCGTACCTAGTGTTATTAATACCAACAAGTGTTTGTCACACCAATAACATATTTTCTGTTTCTTCGTAATCTAGTTTTTTGAGCCAGCACTTGAGTTTCTTTTTACACTCAAATTTGTTTAAATTATCTATACGAATATCCTTATTAATTTTATTATATAATCTACGGCCTGTTGCGGTGAGCTGTCTTCGTGCAAATGTCGTATTACAGCGTAAGGTTTCAAAAGTAGGTTTCCATCTTCTTCTTGGTGGAGACGGTTGACGAGGGGTGAGCTTATCTTGCTGCCGCACCACAGTTCTTAGAATGAAAAGTTGCCTAACTGTTAGCACTCCCACCTCAGCAAACAGGTTTCTAGTGGGATACCTAAACGGTTTCCGATACATTACCTTGAGCACTGCCCTCTGTGCCCTTTCAATATTTATGAATTTAGATTTACAAGAGCCTCCCCAGATAGGAATACAGTAAATAAGTAAAGATTCACAGAGGGAAGTGTACACGGTGTGTAATATATCAGAGTCAGCAGAGTTACGGAGACATTTGAAAATAAAAATAAGTTTACGTATACGACCAACAGTCTGATGAATATGATCATACCAGCTGAGACATTTGTCTAATAAGACACCTAAGTATCTTGTATTATCAGTTCTATAGATATGCAAACAGTTGCAAGCAAGGTCATCATTAGAGCAGGTATGAGCTTTAATATTGATAAGGTCTTGCGGTGGCTGCGCGGATGGTCTGGATGGGAACGCAATAAATTTAGTTTTATCAATATTCAAGGTAAGACGATTATCATTTAACCATTTCATTATAACTCTAAGAGAATTTTCTGCTAATTTAATAGTGTCAGACCAGCTTTGGCCTGATATGACAAGACCTGTATCATCAGCATAGCCAATGATACGACAGTGTTTTAATGATGTATTACATAGCTCGTTAATATAAATATTAAACAGAGTCGGCGCAAGAATACTGCCTTGAGGCACCCCGTATGCTAAAAATAACTGATTACTTATATAAGTATCTATCTTAGTACTTTGAGTCCGATTTAATAAGTAATCTTTAAATATCGCCAATACATGCCCTCTAACCCCGATGTTTTCGAGCTTATTCAATAATAGTGGGATTGACACCGTGTCGAAAGCTTTTGAAAGGTCGAGGAATATTCCTAGACACTTTTTCTTAAAGTCAACCTCCGCAGAAACATGATCAACCAAAGCGCCCACAGCATCCTCAGTGGATCTGTTTTTTCTGAAACCGAACTGACCATCTGAAATTATATTATTTACTTCAAGAAAACTAGTTAGGGCTCGATTTAGAATTGTTTCGAGAATTTTAGAGAGTACTGGAAGGACGGAAATAGGTCGAAAATTGGAGACTCTGTCTCTTGCCCCACTTTTATATACTGGATGAACTATAGCCTTTTTTAATGAAAATATATGTTTTAGTTAAACCTTTTATAGGCTCTGAGAAGCACTACAAGAAAAACTAAGTAAGTTGTATTATGGCTAATATAATGCTAATAGTTGATGTGTATTGTTCTCAGGTTACCTTAAGATCCTGATTTATGAAAGTTTGGCAGATAATTAATCAAAAATGTTCTGTTTATTATAGAAATAAACAGAACATTTACCTATAACCACCTATAACCTCGAAGGAACGCAACTTAAGTCAGTCAAAGTGCAAACAGATTTGGGAATTAAAGTAACGGAGGACCTTAAATGGGAGGAGCACATAACAGGAATCACCAAAAAATGTAAATCTATGATCTACCTCATTAGGAAAGCCTTCGGAGTTTTGACGCCAAAAATGATACTCAGCATATACAAATTATATATTAGGCCAAATTTGGAGTACGCTTTTCAAGTCTGGAGTCCCTATTTAAAAAATAAAATAAATAAATATTAGGGGACAATCTTACACAAATCGACCTAGTCCCAAACTAAGCAAAGCTTGTACTATGGGTACTAGACGACGATAAACATACTTATATAGATAAATAAATACTTAAATACATAGAAAACATCCATAACTCAGGAACAAATATTCGTGCTCATCACACAAATAAATGCCCTTACCGGGATTCGAACCCAGGACCTCTTGCTTCGTAGGCAGGGTCACTACCAACTAGGCTAAAGCGGTCGTTCACTAATTTTGCTAAAGACATTAAACTACTCGAGAATGTCCAACGCAGTATCACTAAAATACCGAGACAATTAAAGAATAAATCATATGAGGAGAGTCTGCAGGTGCTAAAGCTCACGACTTTAAAGGAGCGCAGAGATCGTGGCGATTTAATAGAATCCTATAAGATACTTACCGGACATTACGATCTACAGGAGTTCCATAACTTGTTCAAGCTTAGTAACAACAGTCGCCTGCGAGGCCACCAATTTAAACTATCTACTGAATGATCTTACAATAATCCTCGCAGACATTTCTTGTGTAACAGAGTGGTCAAGACATGGAACAAACTACCAGTACATGTAGTCTCAGCACTGAATGTTAATCAATTTAAAAACCGATTAGACCAACACATTAGCAGTACACAGAATACTTGACTAAGGAACAGCTAGATACAGGCACCTATCAGTTGCCCTCAACTGTCTGCCTGATAATGTAAATAATAATAATAATAAATAAAAAATATGGGTTTATTTCACTAAATACACCCGACCACTGTCAATAAACGATAAAAGCTCATACGTGAAATACAATCATAAATATTATTTTATAATTATAAATTATAATTGTCGTTTCACTTTTCCCCTTATATCCATTATACTACTCGTACATAAATATACAAATAAATATAAATAGCTAGCTGTTGCCCGCGACTCCGTCTGCGAAGAATAGGGGTAGGTATAAAAAAAATAGCCTACGACCTATTCTCAGACCTACCAGTACAGACCAAAAGGTTTCATAAAAATCGGTCAAGCCGTTTCGGAGGAGTTCGAAAACAAACACCGTGACACGAGATTTTTATATATTAGTGAAGATTGATACGCCTTATCGGGACCTAAGTATGTTCTCGTTAAAAAAATTGTACGTTGCACGTATTATTTGGGCCATTTTAGGCGATCGGCATATGGCGGTAAGGCTCGGGGAGGTTAATTTGCGTTTTGTCTTTGTTGTTGTTTTTGTTAATAATTCTGTATCGTTTTTCGAGTTTGTCGTTATTAGATTTGACTAGTCCACACCGCCCCGCCACCTGCCAAGAGCGCCTCAGTATGCTTATTTTTAAACTCGCAGACTTCTATTTTACTTTTTACAACTACTACTACTCATTCCAATATCAAACTGCTTTTCGTAATTTTTTAACTAAAGGAAAAGAGTATAAAAAGAATCATTAAAATGCTGAATAGTATGCTTGTGAGTAATTTTTCGAATCCAATTTGTTACTTCAAATTATGACACGATAATTATTTTAGACAGCTAAAGTTTATCGATATAAAAGTGGCACATCTCTAGGATATATATATATCGATTTATAAATACACTTTAGTAAACTGGCTTCATTGAATTGAAAGCCAATACATACAAACGTATATCTGTCTCTATTTGCAAATGATGTTTTCTTTTAGAACGAGAGAGAATACCGATGGTTATATTTCGTCTTAAATATGACGTGTCTAACCATACTTCGTCTTAGGTAATTTTAGTAATCATAGACATGGACTAACGTAAACAAAAATCTTAGGATGTAAAAATAAGAGAAAATAAAGAGAATATTAACTCGACGTAAAGTGATGTGACGGTAGAATCAACTAATTATTAAATAAATATCTGATTTGTCAATAAATGAGATTATACATACAAAAATACTTTAGAAATTCGTTTCCTTTGCTTCTCCTTAAATACAAGTTTAGTATGGCAACACTGTTGAAATTTTCAGTGTTGCTAGCTTTGCAATGTCGCTAAATTTGAATTTTTATGGCATCATTGAAAACACTACAAATTATAATATTTAATATAGGTAACGCCACCAGAGTTGAGGCCATGCATACAACCACATCTCATGTAATGACAGCGGGATTTTGACGTTGTGTTGTCGTTAAACGTCAACACAACGTCAAAATCCCGCTGTCATTACATGAGATGTGGTTGTGTGCGTGGCCTCAACTCTGGTGGCGTTACCTCTAACTAACATTTACTATCAATTATAAAACAATCATACATTACAATATTACATAATCATACATTACATATTAAAAAAATATTTAAATTATAAAACACGTTTTTCTCTTATCATTCTTCTGAACTAAAACCAAAAGTTAAAGTGTTAGGACTTTTTAAGTATCAGTCGATAACTACACTTATAATGTTGCACATTTTTGAACAAAAGATATGTAAATTTTAACTGCACTAAAATTTTAAGTGTAACTTTATCAGATTTTAGCTAATTCTGTAAAACATTTGACGTACTTGTGTAGTATCGATTTAGCAACACCACGAATCGGCGCCATTTCTTTCACTGTTTGACATTTCGTGACAGATTCAAAGTCGAAGTCGAAAGTATTTAAGTTTATTTATCAAATAAAACTATTACAGTCGTTATTAACTTGCTTGAATAATGCAGGTTTAAGATAATTATCAATAATGGAAGAAGAGAGTAAGAACACTTATTGGTTAAAAAATAATCCTGTGTGTACTTGAGGTTACCTTTGTTGTTAACTTTGTTAATGTAAATAAATATTTCAGAACTTATTCGTAAGAAGAAGAAAGCTTTAAATGGCAGTAATAGACGGGCTCTGGCGGAGGCTTGCAATGATTTGGCTACGTTTTATTACAAACATAACCGATACAGTGATGCACTTGATGAATACAAAGCGGAAGCAAGTATTTGTAAGGAATTGGGCCTACGCATGGAGTGGGCAACTTGCAACAGGATGATGGGTGAAATGTACATGCTGATGGCTGAGTTTGACAAAGCTTTAAAGTTTGAGGAGCGACATTTAGGTGAGTTTTTAATACACCTTTTTTATTGATGGTACTTGATTATTACACATTCATTGGAGTTCCAAGGGTATGATCGACGAAGTAAGTGCTTCACCATTTTTATTGACAGTTCCTACATCAGAATAAAAACAATAACGCTGATTGTTACATTGAATTGTAAGTGAAAATATCCTGATGTTTTAAGCCATATAAGTGACATTGAACCTTAGGGTGGTAAAGGAATTTCTTGATCAACTATACTTAATTATTACACTTTAATTGGGGTTCCAATGAATACACTTACTAACTCCTCTGGCGCAACAACCCAAAGTGTGTCTTGGCCTCCAACATACAGTGGTGGCCATATAATTAAGAACGATTATTTATTGAGATGATTTTTTTCAAAGTAACAAGTATAACTAATTGCCCGTATATTTTTTATTTCTCTCGGTATTGCGAAACTTTTCCGTACTACCGGTACATTCATTTATGCAACATAGTTGGTTAAAAAATTAATAGAGAAACTTTATACATTCGATCTGAACCTAGTATTAGTACTTACTGGCTGGTCACGTAATTAAGAACGCTGGAATAGTTTATTATTTTTTCAAATTTAAATAGAGAACACTGTGTGGCTCTGTGGTTGTAGATTATTATTCGTATAATTTTGGCGCCATTTCGTGCTGTTAAAGTCTTAAAAGTGATTACTTCGTATAAAAACAATGGGGAAAAATAAAAGTTGTGATAAATCTACAAGAGAAGTAATAATAAAACTTCGCGAGAAGAATTGGTCGTATAAAAAGATAGCCGACTATCTGCAATGTTCAAAAACAATGGTTTTCCATGCCGTAAAGCATTTTTCCACGTATCAAACTACTTCAAACGTTCCACGTGGACCTAGACAAAGAAAGTCATCTCGTCGAGATGATCGAAATATCGTTCGTTTGGCAAAACAAAATCCTTTTAAAGGGTCTAATGAGTTGAGAAAAGAATATTTTGGCGAAAACAACCCTTCAGCAATCTCTGCACGCACTATTCGAAGGCGTTTGGTAGAAAATAAGTTGAACGGAAGGATAGCAAGGAAGGTGCCTATGTTGAAACGATGTCATAGGCAAGCCCGACTTGCATTTGCAAGAAGGTATGAAAACTGGACAGTCAGACAGTGGAAAAACGTTCTTTTTTCTGACGAGACAAAAATAAATAGGGTATGTTCTGATGGAAAACGATATGTACGACGCCCTCCGAATAAAGCATTCGACCCAAAGTACACAAAAGTGACATTAAAGCATGGCGGGGGAAATGTGAAAATTTGGGGGTGCTTTTCTGGACATGGCGTTGGACCTGTTAGGCTGATAGAAGGAAACATGGATCAATTCCAATACAAAAATATACTGCAAGAAACAATGTTACCATATGCCGAAGACGTGCTTCCGGTTATTTGGACATTCCAGCACGACAATGATCCAAAGCATACTGCACGCACCGTTAAGGAATTCCTCACATCACAATCAGTTTCTGTCTTAGATTGGCCAGCCAACAGCCCAGATCTTAACCCAATAGAGCATCTTTGGTGCGAAGTCAAGAAAAAGGTTTCATATCGACAGTGTGGCAATTTGAGAGAGCTGTACGACGTTTTCTTAGAAGAATGGAACTCTATTTCTCTTGCGAAATGTCAAAAATTGATAGATTCAATGCCTCGCCGGTGTAAAGCCGTAATTAAAAGCCGTGGACATGCTACTAACTATTAATTTTAATTCAAATGTATTAAATTGCTTTTTTTTTCTATACCAACTTCACATTAATATGATTTATTTAATCTAAGTTTCATATAAAACAACTCTCGAGCAGTTTAATAAATCGTTCTTAATTATTTGTCCACCTTCATTACTATTTGAATTTATTAGTATAGAGAACAAATAAAATTTGTAAAAAAAAATGTTAGCAATTATACACTATTATTCTTAATCCCGTTTGCTCTATCCATGTGGCTATTTTATAACATAATTTGTTACTTCTAAGAAGGAACACAACTAGACATATGACATGATTTAGATAAAAAAAAATCGGAAACTTCAAATCGTTCTTAATTGTATGACCACCACTGTAAGTGCACGCCAAAGATCCCGGTCCAGTGCTGTCTCTCGCCAGTCACCAACCCTAAGCTTGCGCATATCCGCCTCTACCACATCTGCCCAACGGTATCTAGTAATAGTAGTAGTTCGGTACAATGAACCAAATTTCAAGTAATTGGTCAATTTAAATTAGGCTTGAATCAACTTCAAAAATTGGTTGTTTATTTTGTTACTTATACAGAGTGTAACATTTAGATCGGTCAGTATGGGAAAGTCTGAAACTATAAGACATACGAATATCTGTTCTCAAGCCATGCCATTGATTTTAGTAACAAGTAAAACTGCATTCATTCATTTAAAAAAAACTTGTACTCGGCTAGGGTATCAAACTCAGATTTTTTGAAAAATAAAACTAACACTATTTCTATTTAGATATTGATTGTGTAACTCTTAAGCAGCAAATGTTTACTATGAAAAATGATGTCTAAAATTAATTAAATGCATTGTTTTCACATCATGGTATCATTTTTTCATTACATGTAGGTGTTTGTAATGACTACCATTTTTTTCAATAAAATAATCAACTTGTTCAGGTAACTATCTTACTATTGTATTTTGTAACTTCCGGAATGGTTTAATGGCAAGCCTATGCCATATGTAAAAGCAGTGTATGTAACAAGTTGCAACATCAGAAAAGAGCCATAAGACATGAACCATAGAAACAATTTTACACACCTAAAATCAATCAAATCGTTCATGAGAACAGATCTTCGGGTGTCTTCTAGTTTCAGACATTCCCATACTGACTGATCTAAATCTTACACACTGTACAGGGTTATTTGTAATTCACTGACATCCTCTTAACCCTGAATTCCTATCACTTAAACAAATGTTTTTTGATTTACGATTTTTTAAAATGAGCACTATTTTTCCATACAAATAAATAATAATAAATTATACTTCTTACACAACTTCGAACTCTATGAAATTCGAAAGCGGGGCCACGCGCCGCGGTCGTGGCGAGCAATGAATTAATGACTTACACGGCACAGAGTGTTGTAAAAGTAAGAGATAGTCTCAAATTTTCAAAACGTTATTACACCAAAAATATTAAGTTATAACAAAAGCCGTAAAACAAAAAACATTTGTTTAAGTGGTAGGAGTTTAGGGTTAAAAGGATGCTAGTGAAATATAAATAACCCTGTATAATCGGTTACTTACAAGTCAATAGCTGTTTTAATATTTGATTGTGTTGGAAAATTATTCAAGTGGAGTTAGAAGATTGATAATATGTCTTATTTCACTTTTAGCAATAGCAAAAGAACTGAAGAACTTAGTTGAAGAGCAGAGAGCCATGGCAACACTCGGCAGGATCTATTTGCTGCAGGGCCAAAGTTCTACGGGCAGTGAATCAACATCATCTTTAAAGGCTGCTGAGAAAGCCTTCATGAAAAGTTTAGTACTTTGTGAAAGGTAGCATAATTTTCAAAATTATTTATTACTTTTTATGTTGATAAATCCCAATCCGCATTAGGCCTGCGTGGGAACTATGGCCCAAGCCTTCTCATTCTCAGAGGATGTTTAAGCCCTGCAGTCAAACATATATGTACAGGCTGGGATGATAATAATATTGATAAAATGTTTGAACCAGCAACAAAGTCTGTAAAGCCTATTTTTTTGATATTTAAAATTCTTCATTGACCAATACTTTTTCTAACTTTAGGAAAGAGATGAACAATCCTGACCCATCTTTGTTGAAAAAATCCTTTTACAACATAGTTACAGCAAGTAACATTTAGATAGCAATAATTTAATGCTTGTTTTCTTTTTTCTAATGCAGAAAAACAAAGTAAACATTTTCACATTCTTTTTATGATGGTAAAATGACATTGTTTACTATTTAAGAACCCTGTATAAGTAATGGAATGCTGTCTCTACAACATTCTACTGTTTTATCAACAAATTTATCACAACTGTCAACAATTCAACATTTCAGTTTAATTGGAAAAATAAATAAACATGAGTTAATGGATATGAGGGCCCGCCTTCTACTCAATATTGGTGTTGTTCAGGAGTACCTTGGTTACCTAGAAAAGGCTGTAGACTGCATCAACAAAGCAGTAACCATATGTAGCAACCAGGACTTGTATGATATCTTGCACCAATGTTATATTACGGAAGCATTACTCTACAGCAATAAGCACAAGGATTATGCAAAAGCTTTGAGCTGTTTAAATAAAGCTCTGGAAGTTGCTAAACGGCTGGAAGATAAGGTTAGTTCCCATCTGTATTTTATCTAAACCTATATAATTGTATAATAATAATAATAATTTAGCCTTTATATCCCAAAACTCTTATTTGTGTAACATTAATCTATTTTTTATGTGTTTTTGTTATAATATATCCCGGAGTTTGTGTGCCTCTTAACAAAGGCTTCCTCTAATGATTGCCATTGATCTCTATTCTATGCAACTCTTCTCCAGCCAGCCATCCAACCAGCCAGCCAACCCTTCTCTTCTCTATCTAAATCTAGCTATTGATAAATTACCGAGAGTGTTTAATTGCATATGTAGTGGTATTGTGTGTTTATAGGCATTGGAGAGAGAGATCTCTATGCTGTTGTCTCTCTCCCACTAAAGTGGATTGGCTATAAACACTCAATACCACTAAATATGCAATTACACACTCACGGTAATTGCATATCTATATCAGTAGAGGGCTGTATCAGCAAAATTTGTTAACCAATTTCATTACAATCCATCGAACCATTTCAGCATGAAAGATTAACATCCATACATACAAACTTCCGCGTTTATTATATTAGTTAGATTCACGATGGTTCCCACAATTTTTCACAATAACAATTTCAATATTGTAAGTAAAACATTTTTGAATTCTACAAATTTCAATAATCTTTTATTTTGTATCAGGCGCGAAAGATGTGCGAAACTCTTGCAGCCAAGGCGGACATCTTGTGTAAAATGTCAGATTACCAAAGCGCTAAGCAGGTGCTCCTCAAGGCTTGGAAGTTGAAAACACCTGATGAGGAAGAGGCTGAACTTATTGAGACTAATTTAAAAGTTGGTAAGTTAAAAATGTGTACAAAAAGTGTTTGATGAAACCAGCAAAGTAAAACTTTCTGATAAAAATGAATGTAGTAATGACTGTTATTGATAGATTTACTTAGTCATGTTTGGTATTCATCAACAACTAGCACTAGTCAGCACTTTATTGCAGGGGTGTACAGCAGCTCTGTCTGTGGTTTTACTGTCCGTATGTACGCCACTTTCTTCCATACGTTATAAATACAAGATTAAAACCATAATTTTCACCAAACATTAACCAAGATAATACCACAAGACCTAGATATAGCCATCGTAAATCTATATTTTCCGCCAAAGTTCTAACAGAATCCTCTTCAGTTGCAGCAATGTGCTATACAGAAGACTTGCTTATTTCAACGGATCCATCGGACCACGTATCCTTTAAGAAGCTGTACGAAAAGCTGGGCGATGGAGCGTGTCACGTACATAACTATGCGGGCGCCGCCGAGTACTATTTGAAGATGTTGGACCATGCAGAGTTTGCTGGAGAATGTGGGAAGATGTTGATACCTATTTATGTCAGGTATGTTTTTAAATATAAAATAATATATAGAAACTAGCTGTTGCCCGCGACTCCGTCTGCGAAGAATAGGGGTATGAAAAATAAATGTTGACCGATTCTCAGACCTACCCGATATGCACACAAAATTTCATGAGAATCGGTCGAGCCATTTTGGAGGAGTTTCGTAACAAACCCCGAGACACGAGAATTTTATATATTAGATTCCAATTCCTACTTTCCTGGACAGAAAGTGGACTATTTTATTTCTTGATATATGAAACATTCTTATTCTCGAATTTTATTCAGTGATTTTATAAAGAGGTCATAATAAACATATAGCCAGAAAGAGAGAGTTACATTCACATTAAATTTACTAATTATGAATTAAATGGAAGGAATTATTGAGATAATCATTCCTTGCAGTAAAAGTAACATAATTATATTTTGTGTGGATCACTACTGCAAGTTGCCGTGGGCTATTTTTAGCTTTAATTATAATAAAACAAGCTGCTGCCCGCGACTCCGTCTGCAAAGAATTCGTTTATCGCTGTCCCGCGGGAACTATGCAATTTTCCGGGATAAAAAGTAGCCTACATGTTAATCCAGGTTATAAACTATCTGTGTGCCAAATTTCATCAGAATCCGTCTAACCGTTTTAGCGTGAAAGAGTAACAAACCTCCATCCATCCATACTTACAAACTTTCTCGTTTATAATATTAGTAGGAAAATATACACACAACAAGAGTAAGTACAACCACAACAATAACAGACAACATAGAATAACAAACAAAAGAATAAGAACAGAATTTAATGCACAGAATTTTATTAATGTATTTTGTTTTCTAATTATAATTACAGTTTATATCAGACATACAAAGACATGGGCTCCTACAATGAAGCATTATACTATTATGACAAAGAGTATGAGTTGATAAAAGATGTTCCGAAAGAAGCATTTAACACCCTGTATAATATTGCTGAGACGCTGTTCTTAGCTAAAAAGCCTTATGATCAGATTGAGAAAGCTTGTCTTGACGCCCGAAATGCTGTAAGTACTAAACACTATGTTATAGTATTGGTCATGGAAAAATTCTGATTTTCATTTATTATGTTATGGACTTACTTATTTACCTACTCAAAAATACAATATACAGTGTCTTGCTGGTATTTATTGATTCACTGGAGTGTTATATAACTTCTTTCCTTTATGGGACTATACAATTTTTTGTATTAGAACAAAAAACATGGAATTGTTTTTGTCAAAAGTTAAGTGCTTGCTTGCCTTCTTTGACTATTGTAAATGTCAACTCCAAATAAAAATCAAAAGTCCAATCGGCAAGGACATTTATTTTTCAAATAACATCACCAAATACCGGGTGCACCTTGCTGTTTATTTCATAGATGTATTATTATAAAACACTTTTATTTCATAATCGATTACATATTATAACAATATATTCTACTAGTTTTAGTGATAACTTTTAATTTATTATTGTGCATAAAATGATAGGTACTTACTTTAAGACAAAGAATAAAAAAAACAGATAAGTAAATCTCGTTTTATTACAGCGAGCGAGCAAGAGGGGGCGGAGCAGAAGCGATTCGGATAGGTTAGGTTCAAAGGCTAACGCGGGAGCGTAGCGTAGCGAAGTTCCCGCATTAGCCTTTGGTGTTAGGTATTTTTTTTATGACCACCCTGAAAGTCTTGCTATATAAAAAGCAACTGCAATTATTAGTATTTCATTGATTACTAAACAAATCAACATCTACCCACATCCATTCGCGAGCATATTATTGCGTTTCGTTCCTCACATATATTATTGAAGTTGTGAAATGATAAATATTAAAATAATATTCTAAGATATAACATTTACAACATTCAAAAAAGTATGAAATAATAAAATATGAAAAGAATATCTGCCAAATAAACAATCTATTAAATCATATTTCCAGAAATTAAAAATCGATGATTTGAAAATACTCATTCTAATCATTCCAGGTAATGAATATTCTCTGAAATGAAAAAATGTAAAACGTTGACTTTTAACTGATATTCGATTAAAAGTATGTCGACATTTCAAGGGTAAACCCCAAATACCATTAGAAAGGGGTAAAAATCTGTGTACTAACACAGATCACAAATCTACAGATCAAATTAAATGTTCCACTAGTTGTCATCACAGATAGATAAGTAATAAGAGCTGTATTTTTCAAAATTTTCTGATTTGGATAAAATTGTTAAATCGTGAAAGGATAATGAATGACGTTTGATTCATACCGTCATGACGCTCGAATATTCACTTTCCTTATTAGTTGATGAAAAATTTCAATGCCCAGTATTTCAATGTAAATGGTATAAAATAATATTACTACTCTAAAATATTAGGGTGCCCCTTTTCTCCCATAATCTTTTTTATCCGAATTTTGAAAGTCATAAATTGATGTCCATAATATTCTTGCTCTTAATATCGATGGTTATAATTTTTGTAAAGCATATCGCTTAATAGTTCTAACTGCAATGAGCCATAATCCCATTGATCATAACTTTAAAAAGTCATAATATTGATATCGTTTATTATTCAGAAACGTTATAGGGCATATATATGTATCTTAAAGTAATAATTGTTTTTAGTCATAATTTTTCATTACCTAAAATGCACTAACCATCAACATTGAATTCTATAACATCCAAAGGAATATTGATAATTATTCAGAAACATTGTAAGACATATCGCTGGCAGCGAGCGAGCGAAGCGAGCGAGCAAGACTTTCAGGGCAGAAGCGACTCGGACAGGTTAGGTTCAGAAGGCTAAGGCGGGAGCGAAGCGTAAGCGTAGCTCCCGCCTTAGCCTTCGATGTTAGGTATTTTTTTTATGACAGCACAGAAAAGGATAGATTATTACCTTTAATATTATGAAATGTCATACAACCATGACATTGAATGTTATTACAAAGTAATATAATATTGTGCCTTAAAATAATTATGACCCGCGAAAAAAGACCTTGCAATAATTATTATGAGTGACTTTAGTACCTTTAATATTATGAAGTGTGATGCTTCTTGACACTGAATGATATGAGTTTACTTATTAGTCCTTACAATAATTATGACTTAAGAAAATCGTAGCTCCAATTTATGTTGTTTAATATTATGACTTCCGATAATATGACAAAGAAAAATTATGACAGAAAACGTTATGGTCTTGAAAATTCAGAACAAAAATTTTATGGGAGTCATTATAGACCCAAAATATTAATCTAAAGATCCATAACATACTTTTCAGGCAAAGGAATGGAACAAGAGCAAATACGAAATCAGGATACTTAGAACCCTCCTCAAATACCAAGAAGAATACTATGAATTGGACAAAATGGAGGAAACACAAAACGAATTACGAGCGCTTGGGTATGATAACTTTGACAACCTGGACAATTCTGAGGATGAACAGAGTTCTGTTGGTGGCGATGAGGATACAACCCATATTGGAAATGATGTTTGTCTTGATGATCTTACAGGTAATAAATATTTAATTTTGGTTAGTGTAGTTCTGCTTGAAGTCCTAAGTCATCTCGTTTCAAATAGAAGCATGATTACGGTCGGTGACTTGTTGTGACACTAGTTAAATTCAATGGGCTGTCTCTATTTTGTTCTGGATTATTTAACTATTGTAATTTTAAAATACTTTCATATTCCCGTTCGCAGATTTGTCAGACAACAACGAAGAAGATGTCACAGAGACCACCAGAGAAACCAGAAAGAGGGGTAAAGGGTTTGCAATTAAAAAGAACATGAAAGGCGAAACTCAACTACATGTGGTAAGTTTATAAGTTAAAAAAAAGTGGGCTCCATTTGGTATTGGTGATGACGAGATAGACCTAAGAAGATGTGGCAAGACGATTTGGACATATTTGTAATATGGCTTGATATTGCGCCAGACCGGGAGTTGTCAATGCCAAGGGGAGAGTTCTTTACCCATCACTGTATAAATATCACTAATACAAAAAACTTGTAGAATCAAAATATAATATTTTTTTACAGGCATGCATATCAGGTAACAAGCTTCTAGTAGAGAGACTCATAGCCAAAGGTCATCCAGTCAACATAAGGGACAATGCAGGCTGGCTGCCTCTGCACGAAGCATGCATACATGGGCATCTGGAGATTGCTAACATTCTTATAAACAGTGGAGCCAATGTTAATGACAGGGGAGGATCTAATTGCGATGGTGAGCATAATATTGAAAGATGTGTTTTTGAACACTGACGGAATTGACGCTATAGTAATTAAACTAGTGTTTAGATACAATTTCGTAAAAAAGTCGCTTTATGTTTAATGTGTAAAGAGCAAAATTACCTTTTTGCAGGAATTACTCCATTACATGATGCCGCTAGCAACGGCCATTTAGAAGTAGTACAACTTCTCCTCCACAAAGGTGCAATACCGTCACTGAAGAATGATTTGGGTGAAACACCACTCAACATTTTACAAAAATGGCGGACAAAAACTATCCTCACGAAAGACGAAGAAGTACTGTACAAAAACATTTGTAACAAAATACATAGCCTTATAGACAAAACTTACGCACGTGATGTTTTAAGTAGATCGAAATCCAAAACGCCTGTTAAACAAATGAGAAATGAAACGCCACCTAGTACATCAAAAATGACGAGCCAAATCAGAGAATTACATTCCCCTGTGTTCAAGAAGAGAAACGTTGTTGACGATGATTCAGATGATGAATTGAATGTATCACAAAACACCAGAAATCAAGCAGCTTTTCCGTCAGACGATTCGAACTCCAATGATTCCTCTGATGATTGCAAAACTATGAAAAGTAAAGAAGTTTCAGGAGTTAAAGAATACAAAAATGTTATATCAGCATTGAGAAATAGAGTTGCTAATGATTTGCCCGAAGTAGATGTCAAAAAGAACAAACCTAAATCGGCTTTGCTAGACGCAAATGATGTTGACGATGATTGGCTGGAAGATGACATGGGCGTAAGTAAAAATAAGAAAAGAAAATTAAATGACTCTTTAACAGTAGTGGTGGCTAAGAAGCCATCATATGATTCTGTGAAAGACAGTATTGCTAATATCAACAAAATTACTGAACCTCTGATTGATAGCAACTTTAACACTCATAAATCAAATGACAAGCAAAAGAAACGCTTGAGCGACGTAATAGATATCAGTGAGAACAGTTCAGATTCCGATCATTTTCAGAGGAATGAAAATATATGTCCCGGTTTCAGAGACAATAGAAACGCGGCTAGAGAACTTGATGATTCTAAGCTTAAAGATAGTAGAGAGAGTATGAGACGACGCTGGAAGAGGCAAAGCACATTGCTGAAAGCTGGGTTCCAAAGAAATCGCGAAGATTGTGACCAATCCAGTAACAGTGGAAGCGAATGCGAATTCTCAACAAGAAATGTTAACAAACGACTAACACCTAGTGAAACATTCTCTAGAAAGTCCTCGGGCGAAAACTTTTCTAACTTCAGTCCTCGCAAACAAAACGAAGGCTTCAGTATAATGCAGAATATGAACCCTAGTGTAATGCAACCTCTTAACGTTATTCAGCCAATAAATATAGTGCAGTCGAGCAAAAATGGACGGCCTATGCAAACACAGATTTTACCACCAGCTGCTGTTAAGGTGCAGGTCGAAGATAAGGTGCTGTTGATTTCTCTGAAGTTGGACACGATTAACAGATTGACAATCAGCTGGCTGGTTGATGAAGTGAAGACGAGATATTACAAGTTAGTATATTAAACCACTAGCTTAGCCCCCAGCGTCAACCCCGTTGAAAGAATAAATAACAGTATTGTTTTTCAACTTGCAATATTTCCTATGTAAGTTGTTATCTTGCAGCTGGAATTTCAGCCACTTCCAGTGATTGGATCGAGTTGAAATTAAGTAGGGATACGAAAATATCTTGGCCATGCCAGTACATTCAACAAAAAGTACAGTCAGCAATTTTTTTGCCTGTATTAAAAATTAAATTTAAGCAGAAACGTTATTAACTTTTACCTAGTTTTAATCATTTCATAATGCAATTTATGGTGATGATAAACCAAGAAGTAGATAGTGGTATTATTCAGTGGCTATTAGTAAACTTATTGAGCATGGGTTCATGTAATTCGTTTGGTTTGGATTAATCTTATCGTAATAGTACATTACTGCAGCGGCCGCGAAATAGGGGATTGCCGGCCGAGTAGTTATAGATGGCCGAGTGTTAACGAGGCCATCTAGAGATACGAGGCCGGCAATCCCTGTTCGTGGCCAAGACTTGTATAGAGTTTTTCTCAAACATGCATCACCATCACCACCATCATCATCATCACCATCATGATCATCATCAACATTATCATCGTCATCACCATCATCATCATAATCATCATCACTATCATCATCATCATCATCATCATCAACATCATCATCATCTCATCATCAACATCATCATCACCATCTCATCATCACCATCATCATCATCTCATCATCACCACCATCATCATCATCATCACCATCATCATCATCATCATCACCATCATCATCACACCATCATCATCATCATCATCATCATCTTACCTTACCTTAAATAAGCGTAGTGGCAGAATGACTTAATGAACCAAAACGCAAATATTGCTTATAGTTTTTTTTAATGGCTAAATGCTATGATGCCATAGACCTATAAACGTCATGGTATGAAACAATAGACGATCACTTTGCTGGCCTTGGCCAGCAAAGTTGTATGAAATTTCATTATTGACCTCTCGTCTAGGCGGTCCCCCACTACCGGCTGCACCTGCACCTGCAACGTGACACTTCGTGGCGTATTATAAGGAACATAACGTCAATATTTCATAGCATGTTTGAGAAATAATAATTTATCTTATAGTAATTTGGACATTAATTTCAGATTAACAGGCGTTCGGCCAGTATTCAGCCTAATGACGTCGGATGGTGCCATCCTCTCTGAAGACGACCCTTTGAGCCTGGTTCTCTCTTCGCCAGAGTTGAAGACTTGTATTACCAACTGGAAGGCATCGCCTGCTGAGGAGAGATATTTGGAGTGCTGTGAAGCTTTAAGTATTTGTGAGTATTTGGTCAATTACGACTTGATTCTAAATCAATCTGAGCATCGGAAATAAATAAATGACGTGTGGGAAAAACAATGTTCATCATCATCATTTCAGCTGAAAGACGCAGAACATAGGCCTCCCCCAAGGCTCACCAAACAGATCGGTCCCGTGCTATCCGCATCCAACGCGTTCCCGCAACCTTAACCTGCTCGTCGCTCTATCTAATATCGTAAGATGGAGCGACGATAACTCTGTTGCTTAAAGTTAATTGCTGGCTTAATGAAAAATATATATACTAAAAAAACATATTTGATTTACTTTTCAACACCAACAACGGATGTAATAAAATAATATGCTTCACAGATTACAACGTCAAAGTGACATGAGTTTCAAAATAGCTTTACGTTTTGGCTAGGCTTGGCGTTGAAAAGATTGTTAGGTCATATCCAAAAGTTAAAAGATTCTTCTGCCAGTCTAAGTAGTATTTACTCCACCGACAAGAGTGCTAAGTTGCACTCTTGTCGGTGGTTTCGATGACGATTATGACGGAAGAGACTAATAATTGGCTATTATTTGTTTCTAGCAACATCAGAAGAGATCCGACAAGCGATAGGACGCAGTCACACTACTCACAGGCTGGCACTCGGAACGCAAACACTCCCCTCATCCCAAATACGCCCACTGTTCCGAGCCCTAACACATCAAACACACATCACAGCTATAATGATATCAGACAACAATTTAGGAGACGATGGCATGAAATACTTGACTGAATGTATGTGCACCATGAAACAACTAACTCATTTAGATATCAGTAGAAACAATTTAACAGCCGAAGGGGTTAAAATTCTGCTACAAATGTTTGAAAAGGCTACTCGAACGATTTGCCAGACTTTAGAACATCTTGATATAAGTGCTAATCCTATAGCTGATGATGGTTTCAAATATGTGTTGAAGTTGACGGAGCATGTGAGATTAAAAGTATTGAAACTCAACTATTGTAGAATAACAGAACTCGCCGCCAGTATAATAAGTAACTCCAGTGCAAATTTCAACTCGCTTGAAACGATAGATGTGAGCAATAACCATTTGAAACTGCCCATGGTTAGTTGCCTGTTGTCTTCATTGAATCCTAATATTTTGATGGAGTTGGATTTGGACAATATAGGCGTAGAAGGACAAGTTGTAGGATGTACATCGTCGCTTATGGATACTGCAAAGGAACTTAAAATTAGACGGTTAAGTTTGTCTAATTGTAAACTGGTAGATGGACAGTTCATGAGGATTTACAGGTTCGTATTTAAAACTCACCCAGAGTGGCAACACTAAATATTGTATGTATATGAATTATTGCTCAAATTTGTATTGCTCATCCTTTCTTTGACAGGAGTCTGGGCCGTGCGAGAAATCTACAATCGGTGTCCCTCAAAAACAACCTTCTAACTTTCATCACCCTGAAGAAATTATTGCAACGCCAACCTCCGGTTCCTAAAATCAATTTAGAGGGTTGCCAGGACATATTTAAATACTCCCCAGATTCAGACTTCCATGTGTGGTTACCAGCCATAGACTTTGGCCGGTGTATACCAGAAATTGATGTTACTCCAGTATCAAAGACTGACGTAGAAAGAGAGAGTTTTAAAGCCTTTTCTAAGACTTGGTTGAACTGTTTTAAAGGTAGAGGAGTTATTGACCATTGCGATGGAGGTGTCATTAAGTTTACGGCTAAATAAAATCAGTTTGTTTTCTGTATTTTATGAAGATTCGAGTTGAGATAAAAAGCTTAGCAAGCTTTTATATGAATTCGTGTAAATATGATACAGTATGGTTTATTTAAATTTTTATAAGGAAATATTCTGTACTTATTTTAATTTATAATAGAGATATTTTTCTATCCAGTGATGTGTTGTTTAATTTTTCATCGGAAATAAAATTTTAATAATCGTTTTGTAGAATAATTATCACGGTGTAGGAAACTAGCAAAATCGCAATACAAGAACTGCAAGACCTAAAGAGAATATAATCACTACATACAGTCACGAGCATTAATATTGTAGGCAACAATCTTATTATTTTAATATTCTGAAGGTTGATTTATAAAATAAATAGATATAAACAAATCTGCAGTATCCTATTCATTCCGTAATAATTTCAAATATTTACTTTGTAAGACTAGGCTTAATATTACAAGCGTATACTTTGCTTGTCTGTGAATGCTCATCCTTTGCACTTGTTCGGCCGTTTCACTCGGGATGGATGAAAGAGAAGACGATATACTTTTCTATACGTTTTTAATATTATTACTTGCGAGTGATAGAAGAAGAGGTCAAAACAACATCAACTAGACCTATATACATAGACATTGAGAGAAACAAACACTTGTGCGATTTAATTTTACCTGTGCTGCCATCTATCGAGTAATTAACACAACTAGAATTAAACATCACTCTTTTATCTAGTCTGTTTGTTATTACTTGTCAAAATTCCCCACGACCGCAATGGTGCATAGTTTTGTAATTATATTTAAATCAATGTACATCTTCTAGTAATATCATTTATTTTGTGACTCACGATGTTGATATATATTATTGATATAATATTATAAAGCTGAAGAGTTTGTTTGTTTGTTTGAACGCGCTAATCTCAGGAACTACTGCTCCGATTTGAAAAATTCTTTCAGTGTTAGATAGCCCATTTATCGAGGAAGGCTATAGGCTATATATCATCACGCTAACACCAATAGGAGCGGAGCGGAGCGGAAGAATGTTTCAAAATCGGGGGTTTTTGACGTGACAGTCTAATAAATCGATGAACGCCGGCTGCATACACGAAAAAGGATGACGCAATGTAACGTTACATGTAAGTACATGTACGTACGTACATGGGGCGGGGGGGGGGGGTTACGTTTTTTTTTATATCGAGGTACTAAGAAGAGCCAAATAGATGAAAAAGCAAATTGGATAAAAAAATAAGCTGTCCAAATTACCTACTAATTCCACGCCGACGGAGTCGCGGGCAGAAGCTAGTTATTGATATAATATAATAATCTGCATTGGCTGGATTTGCGGTTGTTTTTATTTTCGACATACACTTCATGTGAATATTTAGTAAGTATATCTCACGGCGACGCGGCCCACATGACAGCGCGCAGTTGCTCTTGCTAAGTTTCCAACAAGACGGAGCTCCGTCACGGCAAACTTAGTTCAAGCGTGGTGTCAGGCCAATTTAACGGATTTCTTGCCAAAAAATGAATGGCTCCCAAGTTCTCCAGATTTAAATGTACTGGACTTTTTTGTATGGTCGTACATGCTCTCAAAACTTAATAACTATAAAATTAAGAATTTAGAGCATTTTAAAAAAAATATTGTGCAAATTTGGGACGTATTGCCGATGGAGGCAGTGCGTGCCGCGTGCGACGGATTCGATAAACGTTTGAGGTGATGAATGTTAAAGGTGGAGTCATCCCAAAATATTTACTGTGAATATTGTAGATAAGAATATACATATTTCATGACATATAGTTTTTATTACATTTGTTATTAGTGCTTTATTTTAATGAGAGTTTGAAACTGTATTCGAATTTATTGGACACGGTGTAAATCAAGAAAGATAACAGTGTGTATTAATTCAGTAAACTACCTTTAGTAAGTAAGTAAGTTATTTAGAAGTAATTGTTTGTTGCAAAAATCACAGAAAAAAAAGATGCTTAGTTGCACGCGACGCGGCCGG